>OV702287.1:501814308-506814308 GCA_916181665.1 Avena sativa
GACCACGGTGAGATCGCACTCAATAATGAGACAGTCATCCCGCAGGTAAGCTGACTTTTCCAGGTCGCTCCTCTTCTGGAACCTGAATAACCCCCAAGCAGATGATTCGTCGAGGGGATTGAACTCCTTCGGCGACTCCAAGCAGGAGTGCATCGATGACGACAGCATGCTGTCCTGGTTGACCAACCTCAAGACGTAGTGCGTCAGTGCCTTGGAGCCCTTGCTCAGGAGCTCGATGTAGACTGAGACGTAGTCCATGGTATCCTCCATCGCTCCGTCAGGGTAGTAGCGGATGCACCACTCGTACCCGCCAACAGATGCAGGGGTGGACCGGATGAATTTGCCGGTGCCCATGCCCTTATGCAGACTGTACCCATTGATCTCGAATGCGAGCGTGGCCCGCTCCGTCCCTGGGGTGCATCTCGATTCTATCCTTTTTGTTGGCCGCTGCGATGTCGCCATTGGGGGAGTTCAGGGGTGGGGTGGGGTGGGGATCAAGTGCAGCGGCGATGGGAGTTCAGGAGAAAGCGTCGAGGCGGTCTGGCGTGGGGAAACGGCGGCGGGATTGAACCGCGAGACGAGGGTTTGGGGGAGCGACGGCGACGAGGGTTCGAGAATCGAGAATAATCGATCTTGCGAGCCAAAATCTCAGCTTCGCCGCTGATTTATTTCAGAGGGCTCCCCCTTCGATTCCTTTTTTTTAGAGTGTAGAACGCACGCCTCTTCCTAACTGAAGACGGCCCAGTAAGATGATCCGTGAGCCAAAATATCAGCTACGAAGCCCGATCACGCCTCTGCAGCCCAAAACTGAAGACGGCCCAGTAAGATGATCCGTGGCCTTTGCCGGGTATACTGACTGTTGAGTTGCCGAGGGACACTGATAATCTGACGATGAAATGTACCCTGTCTACCTGATACTAGTTACACAGTTATGATCGACGAAAGATTCTGGAAAAAAAGTACTCCCTCCGTCCCAAAATAAATAATAAATGACGTGGATTTATCTAGATTCGGATGTATCTAGACACGTTTTAGTATATACATTCAAATCTAGATAAATTCAAGTCACTTATTTTAGGACGGAGGGAGTATTCCCTCTGTCCAAAAATAACTAACTTAAATTTATCTAAATTCGAATGTATCTATACACTAAAACGCATCTAGATACATTTGTCAATTATTTCTAGATGGAGGGAGTATTATTTAAACAATATGTAGGGGGTGTAGATTTTTGGCTCCCAGCTCTAGTGCTCTTGCTATTTAAAAATAATAATTAAAATCATATTTTTGAGTTGCAGGAACTATTAAAAGAAATTTGGATGTAGCCCATGATTTATCCCAAGAAATATGCAAAATATCAATTTCAAATACTTTATATTCTAAAATGTTCAAATATGCAAGAATGTAGATCTGTGCAAGTATGCTTTTAAATCCACAAATTGTATCAGATTTGTAAGTTTGTGGAGGTCAAAATTATACTATAGCTTAAGTCTGGTCACATGCATGAGCAATGAGGCAGTGACAGATCTAGAATTGGGGGCAAGACCGGGCAAAAAACTAAGCAAAAAAAACTCTTGCAATAGAGCAAATTATTTTTGGTAGAATTGTGAAGATGGACATATATTTTCAAATCCGTTCAAGGACATAGATAAGTGGCAACTAATACTAACAATAGTGGCACGGTGACGACCCAAAACTAGAGATACTAGTATGGGGATACTGGATTTGAGGAGCTTTTTGGGTATGAGCATTTGGATTTGTTAATTGGTTCGATTTTGAAATCAATGCATAAAACGTTTCATCTTGTGTTCCTTAAACATGAAATCAATTCAATTATAAATAAACCCAACTATCTAATCAGTGTATCGAATTGAACTAGTGATACAATTACCTAGTGGAGGGAGCCGATAGAGTCCATGCGAGGAGCTGCAGTAGAGAAGGCAGAGCCATAGTCCCGCAACAATCGGTCGGCACCGGCTGACAGACGCGCAGCTGATGATTAGAGGAGGGCGGGCAGGAGATGCAGAAATAGGAGGCTGCAGCCAGGTAGGGCAAGCCAGCGACGAGCAGGTGACGGTGGACAAGCAGGGGCACATGGACAGTCGAAGAGACGAGATCCGGCGTCCAGGAAGCGAGGGAGGCCGGTGGACGGATGCGGCAAGTGGCCTGGAGGCGTGGGCATGGCAGTACGCTCATGCCGTTGCAGCTTGAGGAACGCGAGCAATAGGGTCGCTCAGTTACCTGGCCAACGGGCCGTCCCGGCCTGACACAGGCTTCGCGTGCCTGGCCTGGCATGGCACGTGGCGGCCCGTGAAGCTCGCGTGCCGACATGGGGGCCTGTCTCCTAGGTCCGGGCACGACACTTATGTTTGGCGGGCCGGTCCGTGGCACGTGAAGCACGCAAGCCTGATGATGTTTCTGCTAGCCCGTTAATTTATCCTATAATAAGTGTCGACTACCTTCTAAATCAGCAATGTTCGCATGGTCCGATGGTTAAGCGGAGGGGCTTGAGGGGTAGGTCGCGTGTTCGACCCCCCTCCTCTCAAACTTTTTGCGGCGATATATCCTGATTTCCCACCGCTAGCAGGCTTCACGGGCCGTGCCGGCCGGCACGCGTGTCTGAGGACGCAGCCCAGGCACGGGCCCGGCATGCCACGGGCCGGGCCTGTCCGATGCCGTGCTATTTTCACGGGCCAACAGGCTGGCACGCCAAAACGTGGCCCGTTGGCCAGGTTTGACGCTCACAGTGGAGCGACGGGAGGCCAAGAACAAGTTGGGCCAGACCTGGGCCACGCCCTAGGCAAAATTCGTTTTGTTATAAATGACTAGCAAAGTGCCCGTGCGTTGCTACGGTGAGTTAGTTTCTTTTCTAGCTTACACAAATCTAATACATGTGAGTTTGTTTAGGAAAATATATTTATATAGTGTTTATATGCAATAAGATAAACAGTTCTCGTGAATATAATTGAGTTTTATTTAGTTCTCTTTTCCTTTTATCCGATAGGATCGTTCTCTCGTTGAATCATGAATAGCGTGAGCAACAACTTCTCATTGGTGTTGTTGCCAAGTTTAAGATGGAGTACGAATTCTTGTTAGTGGCTTTGAGAAGATCAACCCGGCGCTAGAAGATCTGATAGTCAAACCGCTTACCACTTGTCTTCGCCGAGATCTTGGAGTGAGATCCATTATCAATGTTATCGGGTTGTAACGCCCCCAAAATATATTTCATAATAGTTTTTTTTTGTTTTCTTTCTGCATCATCATGACAACATGCATAGCATTGCATTATTATGTCCGTAAAATTATTTTTATTAAACATTATTATTTTTTCTAAAATTATCTCTACTTTTAACTCAAATTAAAACTATATTGTTATGCTAATTTTGTTTGTGTAAAATCTATTTTTAAAAATATTTTAAAATAAAACAGAAAAACAATAAAATATTTTTTTTCTTTTTTTGATTACCTTCCTCGCGTATGTATAAGACTGAATCTATTCTTTTTCGAAGTGGCAGCCAAGCGCGCACACGCGTAGGAGCTGCCTCTGCTCCGACCACGCTCCAAGGTGCATTCCTCTCTACCCGACTAACGTCGCCGCCCTGAACCGCGTCGACCTCCTGCCTCAGCACTGGCGACACCCTAGCTCGTGCCTCCCTTGCCAACGAACCTACGCTAATTTTGCATATTTGTAAAGCAACAAGGACTTGGCATGTTTCCTGCTATTCCGATTTTCAAAAGAGACTTCAACTTGGCCTCTTCCAATATCACCTAATTGCATGTAGTCCCTGTTATAAATACGGGTCTGCCTATCCAGCCACATACTCTGATGTCTCTTTGCTAGGATTTCATAAAAATCAGTTCAAGATTTTGAGATGTGATGCAGTTAGTAATTTTGTGTTCCTTGTACATGGCATGTTGTAGGCGCGACAACAGTTTATTCAGACTTTGGTACATGATACAGTTTTCTTTAGGCGCGACAACAGTAATTTTTTTTAAAAAAAATGATACAGTTTCCTTGAACAACGCTGAAGCTAAATGCAATGTCGTGGTAAACTACATATTATGCTCCTCCTATATGTATCACACAGTATCTAGAGTGATGCTTTCGATGACGATGACCACAATTATATCATCTTGTGTTTTAGTACTTTGTAGGGCTATCAGACTTACAAGTACTGAACATCTTTTAGTTGAGTAGAACTGTACTACAGCCTTGCAGGTGATTATCTTGTTTGTAATACCAGCTGTGAGAACGTCCTGGGTGAATCATGCCATCAACTCGATGATTGTGTTGACCCATTACATATCCAAGATTGTAAAGTCCAGTGGAGTTGGCATAGGAACTTCCTGGGCAGGGCCTCCTTACAATCTGCTTCTCTACACAGACAAACTGGAGTCAGCAGCGAAGCACACATAGGAAAAATACATGCAAAGCTAGCAAGCTATCTCACAGTTTCTCTGTCTCTGTCGGCATCATTCTCTTTGTCTGCACACCTCCGATCACCCCTGCCTCGACCCACTCTGCCCCTCCAGCGACGGCCTCACATGCAAATCCCCTCCGCTGGCCCTGCCCCCTTATTCCCCTTCCACCGGCCTCCTAGCTCCCATCACGGAGTGGCCGCCTAGGCATCGTGGACCTGCTATGCGTCGCGCAGATCGAGCGGCATGGTGAAGGAAGAAGGAGCGTGTGCTGGTGTCCAGGTCGAGCGGAGACCTACTCCTTATCCCCTACGTCCTCTACCAAGCCATGCCCTTCCTCTTCCCTACGTCCTCCTGCCTATCCCTCCTCTCACTCTGCTCCCATGGCGTCCATCGGCAGCGGAAGCAAGCCCAAAAGGGGCGTAGGGACCTGACGGCGAATCCCATCTCGTGCCACCTCGTGTAGACAACAACTTAAACTTGTCTAAGGCCCCGCGTCGGCGGTTTCGCGTATCGCTATCTGCGCACGCGCGAGGCATGGGTAGGGGCACTGGAGCGGCACCGCAGATCCACCGGGAGCGGGGATGCACGCGCGAGGCATGGGTAGGGGCACTGGAGCGGCGCCGTCGATCCACCGGGAGCAGCGAGGGATCGATTTGGGGAGGTTGGGGTGAAACAAATTATGTGCATGTTAGAAGAAGATACCTGGGCAACCGGGATCGTCCTGAGGTTCGGACCTTGGAGGAGTTGGGGGCGGCCGGCGGCTAGTCTTTGGCGGCGGCCTGCGGTGGTGGTCGGGAGGGTCTAGAAGGAGACAGCGAGGATAACGGAGTACCGCAGGTTGCGCCTCAGCGTCTACATCGTTGACCTTCCCCGTGCGCGCTCAACCAGGGCCTCCTATACAGCGGATGGTCCGGTGGCCGGAACCACGCCGCCATGGCATTAGGAATCTGGGGAGAAACTTATCTGGTCGGGGAAAAAGAAGCCTACGACGTTTTGTTTGCTTTAGCGGTGGCATGGTCTGTAATATATCCAAATAGACAGGGGTAAACTCGTCAGAAAAAATCGGAACGAAAAATTTGGCCGTGGACGAACCTACCTATGTGTAAATTAGTAGATAGATAGATAGGCTGAAAAATTTACTACGACCCGGGCCATGGTCCTGGTTGCCCTGGGCCTGTATCCGCCCCTGCGATGAGGCCATCTGCCGTGAGCGTGTGACTACCATTTAGAACCACCCTTCTGTAGATCGGTTTTCTCTAGATGGAAGTAATTGTGCGATGACATGTCAAGTGCGCCGTGTCTCCCTCGCTCCCGCATCAGCTCTCTCCTTTTCTCTCTTCTCCCGTGAATAAGCCAAATAATTATATCTCTTTCTCCTGAGAGCTCGCCTAGGTTTCTAGATGCCAATCACCGTGTATATTTGCGAATCTCATATCTAGATCCTAGAGAAACCCGGAACATGGCAGACTCAGCGAGGTTGTTGCGTGCGTCCGCGCTTGGCCGCGAACCCGACCAGCAGGACCGGCCCTCAGTGGGGCTAGCAGGGCGGCCGAAATTAAGTCGCACTTATAATCCCTAGAATATTTTGTTATATTGATTTGACCCTCGTGGGGATTTTATATAGGAGTACAAACTTGGAGGGCAAGAAGCCTATGACTTGGAATACAAGATGATCTCTAAAGTACTAGTCTATCTCTAGTTGTGTATGTATCCTAACACCCCTCCTCAGTCGTAGCGGGAGTGGAGCAGATGCTTGCGACTGGATTTGAAGTATTGTGCTTCTGTCGTCTTCATCTCCTTGTCATCGTCACCTACGTGGACATGATCCTGGCCGGCACCTAGGGGCGGTAACTGCATCCCCTTCTGGTGCCTCTCTTCCCTCCCGTAGTCACATCGGGAGCGGCATGGACGCAAGTGACGACGCAGACGCTGTTAACTGTAGTTCTTGAGTTGTTGTAGACATTGTTCTTGATGTCGATGTCGAGGTAGCCGATCGTGATGTAGCCATGGTCGAGCCGGGTGTGGTGATGTCGTAGTCGTCGTATGTTGTGTGGCTGCCATTTGCCGAAGAGACAAAAAATTGTGCGTTTTTGCTATTGTTGTTGTTGTTGACGTAGCTGCAGTTGTGCACGTTTTGCACCTTGTAGAGGTATCGTCGGGGACATCTCTTGAGGACATTGTCATAGGTGGGACCACCAGTTTTACCAGGACTGGTGGAAGTCACCGAGCATACATGGTTCTGCTAGAACCGTATGCGCGGTCGTAGGGGCATCAAAATTTTGACGCCGGTCTGTAGATGCAGTCGTCGGTGTCGTGGACGCGGCCGTGCCATCGTCGGGGTCGTGGACGCGGCCATACTATCATCGTGCCTTGCAGTTGTACTATTAGAGGGCGTCGTAGTTGTATGTCTATCACGTGGACGGGTATAGCAGCGGAGGAGGTGCGTCGACGAATATGTTGATGAATACCACGTTGATGTAGACCTTGGCTATCATGTGACGGCGATGTCACAGCAGACGTGACGGCGATGATCGTTGCTTGAAGGTGTTCCTTGTGGCGACAATGGTGTCGATGTCATGCTGCATGTGAGAAGTCAACGAAGTCGTGTCCCACATTGGCTTGGCGTGTGGATGATGTTGATGTCGCTTATTGTGGATGCTCGACGAATATCTTAGCTCGTAGTCTGACGGTGTCGTACAGCTTGATGTAGCTGTTCAGGTTATTGTTATCCAGCTTGGTGCAGTGCAGTTGACATAAAAGCCAGGCGAGTCGGTGCTTGCGTGGTTGAAGGATCTTGAAGCTGGCCTTGTTCATGCTTACTTGAAGTTGACCATCTAACCAGGCCAAACCCATCGGGACAGCATGCGTCGGCTGGATCCTCACGTGGACCTGGGGATGTTGATCTGCATGATGTTGCTGCAGGTTGGGTGTGTGCCTGGCTACGTGGAGTCTGAAGTCCGCTCTTGGACGGCGCTGCGTCCGCGGAGGGCTGCAGTCGTGGAAGTAGATCGCGCGTGTGGGGCGGCTCGGAGCGCCGCCGCTGCAAGGTAAAGCCGAGGGATAGCTGCCTGATCTGCACTTCGCACCGGTGAGGATCGTGATCTCTGAGATTTATTTGGCTAATTGGATCTAATCTAAAAATTAGAAAGAAAAAATAATTTAATTTAAAATCTAATCTAAAAACCGATCCGATCTTTGATCGAGACTGGGTACCGCGCCCCCGAGAAGAAGAGATTGATCTCCCCAAGGGTGGCGCGCGATACGGTAGTGGTGAAAGTTCTAGGATAGACGCGTAAGACTAACCACTCTGATACCATGTAAAAAATATTAAATTTCTAAAATATTGTGTTATATTGATTTGACCTTTATAGGGTTTTATATAGGAGTACAAATTTAGAGAACAAGAAGCCTATAACTTAAAATACAAGATGATCTCTAAAATTCTATCTTATCTCTAGTTGTGTACGTATCCTAACAATAGCTATATCCCATATGCACGAAGTTGTCATGAGCGCCAGCAAGCGTTATTAGCGACAATTGCCCCATCAAGTTGCGGATGAGGTCAGCCTTGTAGTCAGTTGTAATGATTGAATCTCTGCTAATCGTTCGATCTCTCTCCTAATCCATCTCATGTGTACGACATTACTTTTTTTTTGAAACCATGCGACAAAACTAGGATCCGTTCTCTCCCTTGGCAAGTAACGGACTATTGTAGCTTCCTCAGTCGTCGGCATCACACATTCTGCAGATGAGAGTCTTGTTGGTTTGTGTGGAATGGTACCTGGTTAGAGGTCTGGTTACGTGTTGATATAGATGGACAACCGGTGGGCCATAATTACATGTGGAAATTAAGAGATAGAATAAAAAACAAAAGGATTGTGTATTAAACACTATGCACTATGGATGAGATGAAACGAAACGGCTAACACCCCTTTAATCTAAACCTTAGAAAGTTTTAGATTATGCTTGGAACCTTCAAAATCCTTAGTAGATAGAGACTTGGTGAGCCATCTGCAATATGATCCTTACTTGAGATAAACCGAATATCAATAAGTTCATTTGCAACTCTTTCGTGGAAAAAAATTAAAATTAATTTCAATATGCTTGGTACGGGCATATAACACTGGATTTGCAGATAAGTATGTGGCACCAAAATTATCACACCATAAGCAAGACCGTCCTTTGAGACATATCCCCAGTTCATTGAGTAAAGCTTCTACCCATATTAGTTCAGTGATGGCATTGGCAAGTGCTTTATATTCAGCCTCAGTACTAGAACGTGAAATTGTGGCCTTCTTACGAGCATTCCAAGAAATCAGGTTAGGACCAAAAAGTATAGCAAAGCCACCTGTCGAGCGTCTATCATCAAGACATCCAGCCCGATATGCATCAGAGAAGGCACTAAGAAGCGTGGAAGGAGTTTTTTGAAAAGTAACACCAACTTGCAATGATCCTTTGACATAATGCAATATTCGCTTGGCTGCCGTCCAGTGAGCAGTGGTAGGCGTATGAAGAAACTGACAAACTTTATTGACTGAGAAGAAGATGTCCGGTCGTGTAAGAGTTAAATATTGTAATGCCCCAATGATACTTCTGTATTGAGTACTATCTTCAGATCCAAGAGGCGTGCCATCGGTAAGAAACAATATTTCTGAAGGAGATAATCGTGTAGGACATGGTGTACATTTGCTCATGGCCACACGTGTAAGAAATTCAACGGCATATTTTTCTTGTGTTAATATTTATTTTCTTGACTTCAATATCTAAAAAGAAGTGAAGATCTCCCAAATCTTTGAGAGCAAAGCTATGACTGAGGTCATGTACAAGGGAATAAATCGCCTTATCTAAGGAGTTAGTCACAATTATGTCATCCACATAGATTAGCAAAAATATAGTAACCTCAGATTTATTGTAAATAAATAGAGATGTGTCTGCTTTCGATGATGTGAAGCCAAGTGCATGAAGCTTGGAGTTGAGTCATGAATACCACGCACGAGGATCTTGCTTTAAACCATATAGAGCTTTGTTGAATTTACAAATATAATGCGGAGTTTGATGATTTTCAAACCTAGGAGGCTGTTTCATGTAGACTTCCTCTTTCAAAACGCCATGTAAAACGCGTTTTAACATCGAGTTGTCGTAAACTCCAACCTCGAGAAACAAAAATTGGCTAGCACAAACCAAATTGTGGATGATTTTACCATAGTACTGAATGTGTCCTCATAATCAATGTTATAACGTTGTTTGAAGCCTTTTGCAACAAGACGAGCTTTGTACCAGCTTTGTACCTTCCAATAGTACCATCAGAATTTTTCTTGATACGATAGACCTATTTGGAGTCAATCACATTTTTGTTTGAACTAGGTGGTACACGATGCCATGGCTTGTTGTGCATGAGTGCTTCATATTCTTCTTGCATAGCACGTCTCCCATTGGTATCCATAAGGGATTGAGAGAGATTTGACGGTTCTCTAGTAGTAGTGATTAAGTCATACCGAATAGTACCATAGATTTTTGGCTGTCGTATGTCCTTTTGGAGACGTGTGCGAGGTTCAGCAACATGAGGTGCTACAGGATCAGGTGACACAACCAATCCAGAAGAAACAATACTATCCACATCTGATCGCGAGGAATTAATTTCACCTGCCATAGACAATCCGGTGGCAATCCGGTTGATACGGTGCGGCCATCTATAGGTGCAGAAGATCCAGATGAGGGGGACCCGGGCGGAGAATTGTCAGCATGCGTGGCATCACGCATTTGGCGAGATTTCTCATGCACGGGCGAGGAAGGCACAGGCGCGGGCACTGCCGGCCTGGTGGGCCTCTAGCGGGACGACGTGGCCACGTGGGATGGGCTGGGCGCCCAGGACTGCCCCGAGGAGGATCTCTGCTCATGATCCCAGGTTGATTTCTACGCAGTATCTTCACGAGGATCGGTACCACCAGAAAAAATTGCTAGATGTACCCCAAATCTTCATTTGTTTCTGAATTTTCTGGTATATTGTATGTATCTTCTGTGATAGTATTTTCAGTATATGTATCTTCATTCGCTTCTGGTTGTTCTTCAAGTATGACAACCTATTGAGGATTAGTGGTAGGAACAATAATCACATGATCATCATTAGTTTGCATCCCCTCATGTTCAGATGGAAGAGTAGTGTGAGGTAATAGAAGAATTTCTTCACGAAGACGAGGACCGACATTAGGGTGTAGAGAAGGAAAATAAAAAATATTCTCATCAAACACAACGTCTCGTGAGATGTAAACACGACCATTAGATGTGTTTAGACATTTTACCTCTTTATGGCAAAGACTATAACCCAAGAAAACACATATTTTTGAACAAAAATAAAGTTTTCATTGGTTATAGGGATGCATGTTTGGCTAACATGCACACCCAAATATACTAAGAGTCTGATAATTGGTCTTAATATTGAGAAGTTTCTCAGTTGGACTCATGTAATTGAGTATTTTAGTGGGAAGTAAATTAATAAGATAGGTGGCAGTTAAAAATGCTCCATCCCAAAATTTTAGAGGCATGGATGCATGAGCAAGTAAGAAAGGCCAACCTCGACAATATAGCGGTGTTTTTGCTCAGCCGAACCATTTTGTTGATGAGCGCGAGGACATGATACATGGTGTGTAATACCAACTTTTTGAAAGAAGGTATTAAGTTTCTCATACTCACCATCTGAATTAGTTTGCATGGTGATTATTTTGCGATCAAATTGGCGTTCAACAAGTTGTTGGAAATTAAAAAAAACTTGATAAACATCAGAACGCTTTTTAAGCAAATATATTTGCTGAAATCATCAATGAAGCTCACATAATATAAGTGTTTTCCAACAAAAGCCGGAGCGGGACCTCATACATCAGAAAATATTTGTTCCAATGGAATAGTGGATACACTCGTAGAAAGGGGTAGGGAAATTGGTGGCTCTTGGCTTGTTGACAGAAATCACATATGTAAGGTTTTATTTGTGGCTCATAAGAGAGTTTATTTTTTTGAAGCACTTGTTGAACGATAAAAGATGACGAATTCCCTAGACGATCATGCCAAGTTGATGAAGTGGGCTTGATGGAAAAAAAAGCATGCTTGAGAGATGACCCCATGATGGAAGGCATGATTGGAGAAAGACCACCATGACATGGACCTTTAAAGAGAATTTTCTCCGTGTCCTGATCCTTGATAAAAAGAAAAATGGGTGAAATTCAAGGAAAACATGATTATCTAGGGAAAGTTTATGAATATATATTAGATTTTTGGATGCAGTGGGAATATGTAAGATATTATTAAGAGAAATAGAACTATGAGTGATGTGTAGAGTAGAATGACCAACATTAGTAATTGTCATACCATCACTATTTGCTATATGAACTTGATCGTGTCCCTTTTACTTTTCACGAGTTGTTAATTTGCCCAATTCACTAGCAACATGATTTGTTGTACCGGTATCAAAGTACCAATTTGTATCTACTTCATGCGAGGCAATATGCGCACCCTTGTCATCTGAGCGAGAATTATCGTCGTCATTATTATCGGAATACCTCCACCAACATTCACTAGCCGGGTGCCCATACTTTTTGCATATTTGACAAGTGATGTCTTGGCGAGGTGAGGGTATGCGGACACGTCCACCTCTCTTTTGTGCACCATGACCATGTGGAGGAGCATCATGGTGCTGCATTTGTGGACCACGATGCTGCCAATTTCCACCGCGAGTATTCTGCCTATTATTATGGAAGTGACGACCATGAGTAGCAGCATTGACGGAAGATTCAACAAGATATATTTAGAAGCTGACATATCCTTTTTTTGGTGTTCACAAGTTTGCCACGTAGCATGTTAACACGTGCTTTGGATTGTGAGGTAAAAATAGATTCAATAGCAACCCATATACCTGCAGCATGTTCCAATCAAAAGACTTGAATAAGAAGAACCTTACTCAGCAATTTAGTAAGATGACTCACAATTTTTTGATCCCTTTCAATCCAGACATCATATGCCGGATTGGGGATAATTCTCCTTGTGCCTTCTTCTTCTACCTCCAATGTTTTTGCAGGTGCTGCATCGGTGCCATCCAGTAGCCCCATGACACGAGCACTGCAAAGAGTTAGAAGAACTTGTATCTTCCAGTACGGGTAATCACTAGTGGAAACGAGACCTTTGGTTGAGCCTGGAAATGGGCTTTAACACCGGTTCTTCTACGAACCGGTGTTAAAGGGGGGGCCTGTACCAGCGTGGACTGTGCAGCAAAAAGGAGCCCCCCTTTAACACCGGTTCGTGCCACGAACCGGTGTTAAAGGCCCCTGCACCAGTGGCCCGCGCAGCCCTCCCCCTTTAACACCAGTTCGTGGCTTGAACCGGTGTTAAAGGGGGGGGGGGGGGGCTATATAAGACACTGCAGCCCACACCCCACTCTTCCATTTTTTCACTATCTCATTTTGGAGCCTAGCAAGAGGGTGTGAAGTGTGCTAGTTTGTGTTTTTTCGTATGCACAAGAGGTGTTCGGTGAAATGCCCGAGAGCTCAAAATAAGTTTTCTCGTTGCTCTTTCCTTCTCGGTCGAGGTCGGCAACTATCCTTTCATGTGTCATTGATATACTATATATATAAATGGTCATCTCCCTATTATTTTTTGGTATATACTATATATTAATGCAGATGAACCGGCAATGGATGTACGGTGACCGCCGCACTTCCGAGTACATTACGGGCCTCCAAAATTTCATCGTTGTGGCTAATGCAAACCGTGGTCACAATGGTTTTATGTGCTATCCATGTGTTCACTGTCAGAACAAGAAAGACTACTCAACTACCAGAACCATTCACGCCCACCTGCTTCGATCCGGTTTCATGCCCAGCTATAATTGTTGGACCAAGAACGGAGAAAAAGGGGTTGTGATGGAAGACAATGAAGAAGAAGAGGATGATGACAACTATCATAATATGTATCCTGAATATGATGATACTGCAACGGGGGTAGATAATGAAGATCAAGAGGCAGCAGATGGGCCCGCTGATGACGATCTTGGTCGGGCCATTACTGATGCAAAGGAAGAATGTGAAACTGAAAAGGAGAAGGAGAAGCTGGAGCAGATGTTAAAGGATCACAAAACATTGTTGTACCCAACTTGCGAAGATGGCCACAAAAAGCTAGGTACCACACTGGATTTGCTGCAATGGAAGGCAGAGAACGGTGTGACTGACAGCGCATTTTCAAAATTGTTGGTAAAAATGAAGAATCTTCTTCCAAGAAATAATGAGTTGCCCAACAGTACATACCAAGCAAAGAAGGTTGTCTGCCCTCTAGGATTAGACGTGCAGAAGATACATGTCTGCATTAATGAGTGCATCCTCTACCGCGGTGAGAAGTACGAGAATTTGGATGCATGCCCGGTATGCACTGCACTGCGGTATAAGATCAGACGAGACAATCCTGGCGATGTTGAGGGCGAGGCCCCTAGGAAGAAGGTTCCTGCCAAGGTTATGTGGTATGCTCCTATAATACCACGGTTAAAACGTCTCTTCAGAAATAAAGAGCATGCCAAGTTGTTGCGATGGCACATGGAAGACCGTAAGAAAGACGCGATGTTGAGACACCCCGCTGATGGGTCACAGTGGAGAAAAGTCGAGCGAGAGTACCCGGACTTCGCACGTGACGCAAGGAACTTAAGGTTTGGTCTAAGTACAGATGGCATGAATCCTTTTGGTGAGAAGAGCTACAGTCACAGCACCTGGCCTGTGACTCTATGTATCTATAACCTTCCTCCTTGGTTGTGTATGAAGAGGAAGTTCATTATGATGCCAGTGCTCATCCAAGACCCGAGGCAACCCGGCAACGACATTGATGTGTACCTAAGGCCATTAGTTGAAGAACTTTTACAACTGTGGGCCAAACCAGGTGTACGTATGTGGGATGAGCACAAAGGGGAGCCATTTGACCTACGAGCATTGCTTTTCGTAACCATCAATGATTGGCCTGCTCTTAGTAACATTTCAGGGCAGACAAACAAGGGATACAATGCATGCACACACTGTTTAGATGAGACTGAAAGTGTATATTTGGATAAATGTAAGAAGGTTGTGTACCTAGGGTATCGTCGATTTCTTCCGAACCTGCATCCAGTAAGAAAGAAAGGCAAGCATTTCAAACGTCTGGCAGAACCCCGGAGGAAGCCTGTCCTCCGTACCGGTGAGGAGGTATTTGGTATGGTCAAGGACCTAGAAGTAATCTTTGGAAAAGGTCCTGGCAGTCTATCTGTTCCGAATGACGATGCCGGACACGCGCCCATGTGGAAGAAGCAATCTATATTTTGGAACCTACCCTATTGGAAAGTCTTAGAGGTCCGCTCTTCAATCGACGTGATGCACATGACGAAGAATGTTTGCGTGAACCTGCTAGGCTTCCTAGGAGTGTATGGGAAGACAAAAGATACACCGGAAGCACGGCAGGACCAGCAATGTCTGAAAGACCCTGAAGAGCCTATGCATCCTGAGAACAAGAAGGGTAAACGATGCCACTTAACTCCTGCCAGCTACGCTCTTACTAAAGCAGAGAAGGAAATCTTTTTTGAATGCCTGAGCAGTATCAAGGTCCCGTCTGGCTTCTCGTCGAATATAAAGGGAATAATAAATATGGCAGAGAAAAAATTCCAAAACCTGAAGTCTCATGACTGCCACGTGATTATGACACAATTTCTTCCGATTGCATTGAGGGGGCTTCTACCTGAAAATGTTCGAGTACCCATTGTGAAGCTATGTGCATTCCTCAATGCAATATCTCAGAAGGTAATCATTCCAGAAAGCCTACCAGGGTTACAGATAGATGTGGCCCAATGTCTTGTCAGCTTTGAGTTGGTGTTCCCACCATCCTTCTTCAATATTATGATGCATCTCCTGGTTCACCTAGTAGAAGAGATTGCCATTCTCAGTCCTGTATTTCTACACAATATGTTCCCCTTTGAGAGGTACATGGGAGTCTTAAAGAAATATGTTCATAACCGTGCTAGGCCAGAAGGAAGCATCTCCAAGGGTTATGTAACAGAGGAGGTCATTGAGTTCTGTGTTGATTTTATTCCTGACCTTAAGGCGATTGGTGTTCCAGAATCACGACATGAGGGGAGACTGCGTGGAAAAGGCACCCTAGGATGTAAAGCAATGATATGCAGGGACGGGCATTCTCTCAATCAAGCACACTACACGGTTTTACAAAGATCTATCTTGGTTGCCCCGTATATCAATGAACACAAGAATTTAATACGCCTCAAACACCCGGGGCAGTCTGATGAATGGATTATAAGTGAACACATGGCGAGTTTTGGCGGCTGGCTGCAAAGACTTCTCACGAATAACACCACTATTGGGGATCAACTGTACTTGTTGGCCAGGACACCATCTTCGACTGTATGTACTTTCCAAGGGTACGAGATAAATGGGAATACATTTTACACGATAGGCCAAGATAAAAAGAGCACCAACCAAAATAGTGGTGTCCGCTTCGATGCAGCAGAAGACAATGGGCAAAAGACCACGTATTATGGGTTCATAGAGGAGATATGGGAACTTGACTATGGACCTAATTTTAAGGTCCCCTTGTTTCGATGCAAATGGGTCAAGCTAACATGAGGGGGGGTTGAGGTAGACAAGAAGTACGGAATGACAACGGTGGATCTCAAAAATCTTATGAAGGTAGACAAGAACTTAGACGAACCATTCGTCTTAGCCAATAATGTGGCTCATGTTTTCTATGTGAAGGACATGTCTACCAAACCGAAAAAAAGAAAAAATAAGCACATGATGAGCCAAAGCGTCACATAGTTCTTTCAAGGAAAAGAAACATCGTGGGAGTGGAGGATAAGATAGACATGTCAGAAGATTATAATAAGTTTGATGAAATTCCGCCCTTCAGAGTGAAGACTGACCCAACCATCCTGTTAAACGGTGTTGATACTCCATGGTTACGGCCGACGCAATCATAAGATTGACTATATGTATTAATTGATCCATTTTTGGCACACATATGTATATCAACATGGAAATCAATGTCATATTTCTTCTGTTAACAGTATATGTATTAAATGAGCCATTTTTCTTCCTTCTATTTCTTCCCTCCATTTTTCTTCCCACCATTTTTTCCCGCCATTTTTCTTCCCGCCATTTTTCCTGCCATTTTTCCCGCCATTTTTCTTCCCGCCATTTTTCTTCCCGCCATTTTTTCTCGCCAGTTCTTCCTGCCAGTTCTTCCCTCCAGTTCTTCCCGCCAGTTCTTCACTATATATATGTAGGGTTGGCCTCCATTGTCATTGCACATCTCTAGACTCATATCTGCAACCTCATCACTCTTTCCCATGGCTTCCACCGTAGCACTAACCCCCAGGGAGGCGGAGGCGCTTTGTGCCTCGAACTACCCCTGCCCGCCGGGCTACTGTGTCCCCGTCGGCTGGATGCTGAGCGCCGGAGGCGTGCCGGTTCCTCCTGTCCCTCTAGGTGTGGCGCGCCGGATGGCCATCACGAACCACTACTACTTCGAGCTCACGCCGGAGCAGCGGAGGAATCCCAGATGGCATCCCGACTATTTCCCTACTTGGGAAGCCTTCTTCGTGGATCGGCGTGAGAGGGCGCTCGCCAGGCACGAGGAGGACGGCCCACCTCCTCGGAACTTCAACAAGGCCGGCCATCGGCTATGGTGGCGCGGTCGGACTCTCCAGAGCGTCATGGCCTATGACACTGCCGCCGACTCTAACCCCCGTCCGCGCTACCCTCAAGTCCAGCCCACGCATACTCAGCCTTCAAGGTTCAATTACGGCGACCCCGACGACAACAGCGATGACGGCGGCGGCGAGTACGACGACTACAGTGGCGAGTATTACAGGTGTAGGCAGGAGCATGACTGAATCACTCCAACATTCTGAAACAAGTTGGGCCGATTGTTACTTAATCTGGCCATGTATCTTAATTTTCAGTTCTTTTATGTATCTTAATTTTCAGTCGTGCTTTATGTAACTGAAGGGTTTCGCAGCATAGTAAATCAAAATTTTCTACGGAAGCGAACAGAGGGAAAGCCAAGATCTAATCTAGGAGATGCAAACAACGAGAGAGATTGGATTAGATCTTCATACCCTTGAAGATTCGCACAGCGGAACGTTCGTCGGAACGTGGGTGATGTAGTCGTACTCGCTTCTCCTCCTCGCGATCCGATCCGATCTAGCACCACAAGTGGCGGTGCCTCCGTGAGATGCACACGTGCAGCACCTCGACGTCTCCTCCTTCCTCGGACCAGCAAGTAGGGTGGAGAGATAGATTGGATCTACAACACGACGGCGTGGTGTATATGGTGGAGAATTTCTGCAGCAGGGCTTCGCCTACAAACAGTCGGGAGGGAGAGAGGAGGGCAACAGGGCAACTAGGGTTTGGAGGGAGATGTGTAGGTTGAGGGGGGAGGGGGCGCACCAGCCATCTATATATAGAGGGGGGGTGCGGCCAGCCCTTGACCATCCTACAAGCCTATCTCTAGTTTAAACGATTTAAACTCTCCCTTCTAGAAACCCTATCTTATCTCTAGTTTAAACGATTTAAACTTAGCTAGGATCGGCTGGGCCCTATGGGGCCTTGTGCCCCTGGCCCAATGCGGCCAGGACACTCCCTCATAGGACCATGCCCCCTACCGGAAGGTGGGGCCACGTTGGTCCCCTTCTAGAAGGTTCTAGAAGCTTCCGGTACAATACCGATTAATCCGGAACAATTCCGAACTCCAAAAACTGCACTGCCTTATATGAATCTTATTCTCCGGACCATTCCGGAACCTCTCGTGATGTCCCGGATCCCATCCGAGACTCCGAACAAAAATTCATAAACCAATTATCCAATCTATCCTAGCGTCGAGACACGTTAAGTGTGTGACCCTGCGGGTTCGAGAATATGCAGACATGATCTTCTATCAATAATCAACAGCGGGGTCTGGGCACCCATATTGACTCCCACACATTCATAGATGATCATATCGGATGAACCACGATGCCAGGATTCAATCAATCCCATATATATATTCCCTTCGTCTCGCGATATTTTACTTGCCCGAGATTCGATCGTCGGTATCGTCATACCTAGTTCAATCTCGTTCACAGCAAGTACTTTACTCGTTCCGTAATCCGATATCACTTTGTGATTAACTCCTTAACCACATGCTTGCAAGCGGTGTTGATATCGATTACCGAGTGGGCCCGAAGTATATCTCTCTGACTCGGGAGGGACAAATCCCATCTCGATACATACAACCCAACAGATACTTTCCGATTACCTGAGAGACACCTTTATGATCACCCTCTCATAGGATGACGTTTGATGACCTCAAGGATTTCTTCCGATACCAAGGAGTTGTATTATCTCATGGTCTAAGGAATACAATATTTGACATAGGAAAAGCTTCGCAAAGAAGAACACAATGAAACGATCTAATAGCTTTGCTTAGTTTGGGTCTATCCACCATATCATTCTCCAATGATATGATCTCATTATCAATTGACAACTCATGTCTATGGTTAGGAAACCTTAACCATCATTGATCAATGAGCTAGTCCATAGAGGCGTACTAGGGACACGGTGTTGTTCACAAACCACACAAGTATTAAAGTTTCCGCTTAATACAATTCTAGCATGGAATATAAACTTTATCATGAACAAGAATTATAATAATAACATCTTTATTATTGCCTCTAGGGCATAATTCCAACAGTAACTTACTATTAGTTGCATTCTGTATTTTAATTCCAGTTCTATCTCCTTCACAAAATGACCTATCTCATTCGAGGTTTCTTGGCTTTCGGGTCAAATGACCAATGTTATGGCTAGAATCAAGGCATAGTTTGTGATAATATGGCCATATTGTGCATACATGTGCATCATGGCATGGCAAACAATGTTGCAAGAGGAAGTTTTCCTTTTTATCACACCAAAAAGGCATTTTCCATTTTCCGAGCATAAAAGACAGACGGTTTTGTGAAGAAACCACTAAATGGCTAATTCAAAAAACCACCACCACATTTTACAAAAATACTAGACCACCTTATATGGACAATGTACCAACAGGGAGATCTGAAACCTTTCCGTCCACCTCTGGTGAAAAAGACAAATTCCTGCCGAATCGGTAGGAAGTGGGTCAGATATGAACTACAGGTACATGATACGATGCTCATGATTTTTTACAAAAATCATTTTTAGGTTCACAATATGCTATTTTATCAAAAATCCAATGCAAGTTGAGCGAGGCTTTGTCAGATTCAAGTGTATACAAAAGATGCGGCATTTAAATATCCAATCAATTCAAAAATGTTAATACAAAATAAAATAAAATATGATTTACAATCATCCTTGTCGGTGTCGAAACTAGCATCGACGTAACCTTTTACGACGAGCTGTTCATCACCCCCATAGACTAAGAACATTTCTTTAGTCTTATTTAGGTACCTTAGGATGTTCTTCACGGCTGTCCAGTGTTCCACTCCTGGATCACTTTGATATCTGCTCGTCAAACTAAGAGCATTGGACACATCCGGTCTAGTACACAGCATGGCATACATGATGGAACCTATGGCCGAGGCATAAGGCACTTTGCTCATAGCTTCCCTATCATTTACCGTAGCTGGACACTGAGCCTTGCTCAATATCTTACCTGACAACATAGGCACTGAACCTTTCAATGCCTTATCCATTCTGAACCTTTTCAGAACTTTGTCTAGGTATGTACTCTGGCTTAAAGCTATCAGGCGTCTTTGTCTATCTCTATAGATTTTGATGCCCAATATATAATCAGCTTCACCTAGGTCTTTCATTGAAAAACACTTGTTCAAATAACTCTTCACATCGTTAAGCATGTTGATGTCATTTCCAATAATCAATATGTCATCCACATATAGTACCAGAAACGTCACCGAGCTCCCACTCACTTTCTTGTAGATGCAAGCTTCGTAGCAATTTGGAACAAATCCAAAGCTCTTGATCACTTGATCAAAACGAAGGTTCCAACTCCGAGATGCTTGCTTCAGTCCATAAATGGAACGCTGAAGTTTTCATACTTTATCAGCATCCTTAGGATCAACAAAACCTTCGGGTTGCATCATATACAACTCTTCATCAATGTTGCCATTGAGGAAAGCAGTCTTGACATCCATTTCCCATATTTCATAATCATGAAACGCAGCAATTGCTAATAAAATCCGAATGGACTTAAACATCGCTATGGGAGAGAAAGTCTCATCGTAGTCAACACCTTGAACTTGTCGAAAACCTTTCGCAACAAGCCGTGCTTTATAGACGGTAACATTACCATCTACGTCCGTTTTCTTCTTGAAGATCCATTTGCACTCAACGGCCTTTCGGTCGCTAGGAGGGTCCACCAAAGTCCATACTTGGTTTTCGCTCATGGATCCCAATTCGGATTTCATGGCTTCTAGCCATTTCTCAGAGTCTGGGCTCATCATCGCTGCCTCATAGTTCGTAGGTTTACTGTCTTCTACTAACAAGACAGTCAAGACAGGGTTGCCGTACCACTCAGGAGGGGCACGCGACCTTGTCGACCTGCGACATTCAGTAGCAGCATCGTCCGAAGCTTCATGATCCTTGTCATTAGCTTCCTCTATTGTTGGTGCAGGCGGCACTGGAACAATTTCAGGTGCTGCGCTACTCTCCAATTCAAGAGAAGGTTCAATAACCTAGTCTAGCTCTACTTTCCTCCCACTCACTTCTTTCGAGAGAAACTCCTTCTCAAGAAAGGAACCGTTCTTTGCGACAAACACTTTGCCTTCGGTTCTGTGATAGAAGGTATACCCAATAGTTTCCTTAGGGTATCCTATGAAGACGCATTTCTCCGCTTTGGGTTCGAGCTTGTCCGGCATCAACTTCTTGACGTAAGCTTCGCATCCCCAAACTTTAAGAAACGACAACTTAGGTTTAGTACCAAACCATAGTTCATACGGTGTCGTCTCAACGGATTTAGATGGAGCCCTATTTAAAGTGAATGCAGCAGTTTCTAATGCATAACCCCAAAATGATAACGGCAAATCAGTAAGAGACATCATCGATCGGACCATATCTAATAGGGTTCGATTCCGGCGTTCAGACACACCATTGCGCTGTGGTGTTCCGGGTGGCGTGAGTTGTGAAACGATTCCACTTGCTTTGAGATGCGTGAGAAAATCATAACTCAAATATTCGCCCCCACGATCGGATCGTAGAAACTTAATCTTTCTGTTACGATGGTTCTCCACTTCAATCTGAAATTCTTTGAACTTTTCAAACGTTTCAAATTTATGTTTCATTAAATAGATATACCCATATCTACTTAAGTCATCGGTAAAAGTGAGAAAATAGCGATATCCACCGCGCGTCGAAACACTCATCGGTCCGCATACATCGGTATGTATGATTTCCAACAAGTCCGTTGCTCGCTCCATCATACCGGAGAACGGGGTTTTGATCATCTTGCCCATGAGGCATGGTTCGCATGTGTCAAATGATTCAAAATCAAGAGACTCCAAAAGTCCATCAGAATGGAGTTTCTTCATGCGCTTTACACCAATATGACCTAGACGACAGTGCCACAAATAAGTAGTATTATCACTATCTACTTTGCATATCTTAGCCTCAATGTTATGGATGTGTGTTTCATCCCTTTCGAGATTTAGAAGAAATAAACCATTCACAAGAGGTGCATGACCATAAAAGATGTTACTCATATAAATAGAACAACCATTATTCTCCGATTTAAATGAATAACCGTCTTGCAATAAACACGATCCAGAAATAATGTTCATGCTCAACGCAGGCACATAATAACATTTATTAAGGTTTAAAACTAATCCCGAAGGTAAAACCAAGGAGAGCGTGCCGACGGCCATCACATCAACTCTTGATCCGTTGCCAACGCGCATCGTCACCTCATCCCTCGCAAGCCGCCGTCTATTCCGTAGCTCCTGTTTCGAGTTACAAATATTAGCAACTGAACCGGTATCAAATACCTAGGCACTACAACGAGGGCTAGTAAGGAAAACATCAATAACATGTATATCAAATATACCTTTGATGGTGCCAGCCTTCTTGTCCGCTAAGTACTTCGGACAGTTGCGCTTCCAGTGACCCTTGTCCTTGCAATAGAAGCACTCAGTGTCCGGCTTAGGACCAGACTTGAGCTTCTTCTCAGCAGGGGCAGTGCGCTTGCCGCCGCCCTTCTTGAAGGGCTTCTTTGCTCCCTTACCTTTCTTAAAGGAGGGCTTGTTGACCATCAACACATGATTATCCTTCTTGATGTCCACCTCCGCAGCCTTCAGCTTTGCGAAGAGCTCGGTGATCGTATCAGTGGAACCAATCTGATTATGAGTCACTACAAAACTTTTGTAGCTGGGAGGGAGTGATTGCAGAACCCTGTCAATCTTGAGCTCCTCTGGAATCTTGCAGTCCAGTTGCTCAAGGCGTTGAGTGTAGCCCGACATCTTAATGGCGTGCTCACTAACGGAACTCCCTTCCTCCATCTTGCAGTTAAAGAACTTCTCGGAGATCTCATATCTCTCAGAACGGGCCTGAGTCTGAAACATGGTTTTCAACTCTTCGAGAATCTCAAAGGGCCCGGGATAGTTTTCAAAACGATTTTGAAGTTCCGGTTCCATAGCAAACAACATGGTGCTCTTAATCACACCATAATTATCTTTGCGCGACTGATAGACAGCTTTCTCATCAGCCGGCGCAGTTGCAGTAGCGGGGTCACCTAACGCTTTCCCAAGGACATAGTCCTTTTGTCCGCCAGACAGAATGATTCTTAGATTGCGGAACCAGTTGGTGAAGTTAGACCCATTGTTTCTAAGCTTTTCTTTCTCAGCAAAAACGTTGAAGTTGAAGTTGGACTTGGCCATGTGATCTACAGTATTTGCAAGTACAATTTAGACTATGTTCATGATAAATAGTTCAACTTAATCAAATTACTAGATGAACTCCCACTAAATTCAACATCCCTCAAGTTGTTTAGTGAACACGATCCAAATTCACCACACCTAATCCGATCTTCACGAGAAGAGATGTGGCTTCAATGGTGGACAAGAAGTGTCGATCATATCATTCATATGACTCATGCTTAACCTTTTGGTTCATGTGTTCCGAGGCCATGTCTGTACATGCTAGGCTCGTCAAGTCAAACCCAAGTATTTCCGCGTGTGCAAAACTGGCTTGCACCCGTTGTATGTGAGCGTAGAGTCTATAGCACCCGATCATCACGTGATGCTTGGACACGACTAACTTTCACAACGGTGCATACATGGGGAGAACACAGTTTTATCTTGATCTTTAAGTGAGGAATCATCTTATAATGCTACCGTCGCGATCTAAGCATAATAAGATACATAAAAGGATAAACATCACATGCATATAACTTTATGTGACATGGTATAGCCAATCTTCGCGCAATGATCTCCATCTTGTGCGTTCCGGCATGATCTCCATCACTCCACCATGATTGCCTCCACCACGAATAGCAACTACAACTATTGCTAACTACTTAGCGATAAAGTAAAGCCATTACATGGCGTAAAAGAAGTTGACTCGCAGGTCATACACAATTATAAATACAACCATATGGCTCCTGCCGGTTGTGTACTCATTGACATGCAAGTCGTGAAACATTACAAAACATGATCATCGCATACATTATACACATCACATCTTGGGCCATACCATATCACAGAAAACACTCCCTGCAAAAACAAGTTAGACGCCTCTACTTTGTTGTTGCATGTTTTACGTGGCTTATGGGAGTAGATGCTAAGAACGATTCTTACCTACGGAAAGCCACAACGGTGATATTATGGTTGCCAAACTCCGGTGTTAATCCCATGACAACTATAGTGAGAGAAACTGACATCCACCAGCCGCATGTATGGTACAAGCCACACGTCAAGTGCGGAGCCGGTCTCGCGAACGACGTCGCGTAAGGTTCGCTTGGACCGCTTCAATCTCACTATCCCGCGTCATAAGAAGAACACAAACAAGAGGCTTGCAACAGAAAACATCAACGCCCGCAACAACCATGTTGCGTTCTACTCGTGAAACACATCTACGCATAGATCTAGCTCTGATACCACTGAAGGGTTTTGCAGCATAGTAAACCAAAATTTTCTACGGAAGCGAACAGAGGGAAAGCCAAGATCTAATCTAGGAGATGCAAACAACGAGAGAGATTGGATTAGATCTTCATACCCTTGAAGATTCGCACAGCGGAACGTTCGTCGGAACGTGGGTGATGTAGTCGTACTCGCTTCTCCTCCTCGCGATCCGATCCGATCTAGCACCACAACTGGCGGTGCCTCCGTGAGATGCACACGTGCAGCACCTCGACGTCTCCTCCTTCCTCGGACCAGCAAGTAGGGTGGAGAGATAGATTGGATCTACAACACGACGGCGTGGTTTATATGGTGGAGAATTTCTGCAGCAGGGCTTCGCCTACAAACAGTCGGGAGGGAGAGAGGAGGGCAGCAGGGCAACTAGGGTTTGGAGGGAGATGTGTAGGTTGAGGGGGGAGGGGGCGCACCAGCCCTCTATATATAGAGGGGGGTTGCGGCCAGCCCTTGCCCATCCTCCAAGCCTATCTCTAGTTTAAACGATTTAAACTCTCCCTTCTAGAAACCCTATCTTATCTCTGTTTAAACGATTTAAACTTATCTAGGATCGGCTGGGCCCTATGGGGCCTTGTGCCCCTGGCCCAATGCGGCCAGGACACTCCCTCATAGGCCCATGCCCCCTCCCGGAAGGTGGGGCCACGTTGGTCCCCTTCCGGAAGGTTCTAGAAGCTTCCGGTACAATACCGATTAATCCGGAACAATTCCGAACTCCAAAAACTGCACTGCCTTATATGAATCTTATTCTCCGGACCATTCCGGAACCTCTCGTGATGTCCCGGATCCCATCCGAGACTCCGAACAAAAATTCATAAACCAATTATCCAATCTATCCTAGCGTCGAGACACGTTAAGTGTGTGACCCTGCGGGTTCGAGAATATGCAGACATGATCTTCTATCAATAATCAACAGCGGGGTCTGGGCACCCATATTGACTCCCACACATTCATCGATGATCATATCGGATGAACCACGATGCCAGGATTCAATCAATCCCATATATATATTCCCTTCATCTCGCGATATTTTACTTGCCCGAGATTCGATCGTCGGTATCGTCATACCTAGTTCAATCTCGTTCACAGCAAGTACTTTACTCGTTCCGTAATCCGATATCACTTTGTGATTAACTCCTTAACCACATGCTTGCAAGCGGTGTTGATATCGATTACCGAGTGGGCCCGAAGTATATCTCTCCGACTCGGGAGGGACAAATCCCATCTCGATACATACAACCCAACAGATACTTTCCGATTACCTGAGAGGCACCTTTATGATCACCCTCTCATAGGATGACGTTTGATGACCTCAAGGATTTCTTCCGATACCAGGGAGTTGTATTATCTCATGGTCTAAGGAATACAATATTTGACATAGGAAAAGCTTCGCAAAGAAGAACACAATGAAACGATCTAATAGCTTTGCTTAGTTTGGGTCTATCCACCATATCATTCTCCAATGATATGATCTCATTATCAATTGACAACTCATGTCTATGGTTAGGAAACCTTAACCATCATTGATCAATGAGCTAGTCCATAGAGGCGTACTAGGGACACGGTGTTGTTCACAAACCACACAAGTATTAAAGTTTCCGCTTAATACAATTCTAGCATGGAATATAAACTTTATCATGAACAAGAATTATAATAATAACATCTTTATTATTGCCTCTAGGGCATAATTCCAACAGTAACTTACTATTAGTTGCATTCTGTATTTTAATTCTAGTTCTATCTCCTTCACAAAATGACCTATCTCATTCGAGGTTTCTTGGCTTTTGGGTCAAATGACCAATGTTATGGCTAGAATCAAGGCATAGTTTGTGATAATATGGCCATATTGTGCATACATGTGCATCATGGCATGGCAAACAATGTTGCAAGAGGAAGTTTTCCTTTTTATCACACCAAAAAGGCATTTTACATTTTCCGAGCATAAAAGACAGACGGTTTTGTGAAGCAACCACTAAATGGCTAATTCAAAAAACCACCACCACATTTTACAAAAATACTAGACCACCTTATATGGACAATATACCAACAGGGAGATCTGAAACCTTTCCCTCCACCTCTGGTGACAAAGACAAATTCCTGCCGAATCGGTAGGAAGTGGGTCAGATATGAACTACAGGTACATGATACGATGCTCATGATTTTTTACAAAAATCATTTTTAGGTTCACAATATGCTATTTTATCAAAAATCCAATGCAAGTTGAGCGAGGCTTTGTCAGATTCAAGTGTATACAAAAGATGCGGCATTTAAATATCCAATCAATTCAAAAATGTTAATACAAAATAAAATATGATTTGATCTAATAAAATAGGGTTAGATTCCTTTTTAGATGCTTAATATTTCTTATGTTCAAAGTTTTAGGATTTGACAATTTATTTTTGTTTGAATTGAATAATCAAAATTTATATGTAAGTGTTTTAATCATTTTGAAAATTTTCATCTAAAGTAAATATAAAATGTTTTTACATGAATGGATAGATATTATTTTTCTGAAAATTATGATATATTATTCATATTTTTCTGAGTTGAAATGAATAAGATATGAATTTTCTAAATTCATATCCTATTTTTTGAATTATGAATGCCCCCACCCCTTTAATGCATGAAATAAATGCCCCCCTTTAACACCGGTTCCAGACACGAACTGGTGTTAAAGGGGGGGGGCGCATTTATTTCGTTTCGCGCGCGCACACCCCCCCCTTTAACACCGGTTCGTGGCTGGAACCGGTGTTAAAGGGGGGGTGCGGGCGCGAAACGAATTCCCCCCTTTAACACCGGTTGCAGCCACGAACCCGTGTTAAAGGGGGGGGGGTTATAACGTGTGCCTTCCCCTTCCTTCTTCCCCAGCCAGATCGAAAGCGCGCGTGCAGAGAAAAGCGCTGTCCAGCCGTCGCCGTCGCCGCCCTCGCCGTCGCCATCCCACGGGAGCGCCTGCCCGATTCTCTCCGGCCGCCACCACCCCAACCGCCGCCGCCACTCACTCCAGCCGCCACCGCCCCCAACCGCCGACGCCACTCCAGCCGCCTCGCGTGTGCCCCCGGCCAGAGGTACACCCCGCCGCCCCTCCCCTTCGCTCCCCCGTCCGGCTACGCGGCGGCGTGGCGCCGCCGGCCACTGTGGGCGAGCAGGCGGGCCGGCGACAGCCGTGCACGCCGGCGGCGGTGCGGGCGATGCGGCCGGGCCGGCGCCCCCGTCCAAGTTCTCTTTTTTCCATTTTTTTATTTTGTAGTATATAGTTGTAATTTTATTTGGTAGTGTAATATTATTTTGTGTGTAATATTATTTAGTAGTGTAATAGTAGTGTATAGTTGTAATATTATTTAGTAGCTAGTGTAATATTATTTTGTAGTGTATATAGTTGTAATTTTCTAGTAGTATATTGTAATAGTAGTATATTGCATTACAGTAGTATATTATAATATTATTTTGTAGTGTATATAGTTGTAATATTATAGTAGTATATTGTAATAGTAGTATATTGCATTATAGTAGTATATTGTAATATTATAGCACTCCTCGCAAGCCCCCGCACTTAGGATTAGGGTGGTGGTGCTCGCAGGCCCCCTCACTTAGGGTTAGGGTGGTGGTGCTCGCGGGCCCCGCACTTAGGGTTAGGGTGGTGGTGCTCGCGGGCCCCCGCACTTAGGGTTAGGGTGGTAGTGCTCACGGGCCCCCGCATTTAGGGTTAGGGTGGTAGTGCTCGCGGGCCCCCGGACTTAGGGTTAGGGTGGTAGTGCTCGCGGGCCCCCGGACTTAGGGTTAGGGTGGTAGTGCTCGCCGGCCCCCGGACTTAGGGTTAGGGTAGTAGTGCTCGCGGCCCCCCCGCACTTAGGGTTAGGGTGGTGGTGCTCGCGGGCCCCCGGACTTAGGGTTAGGGTGGTGGTGCTCGCGGGCCCCAGGACTTAGGGTTAAGATGGATGTGCTCGCGGGCCCCCAGACATAGGGTTAGGGTGGTAGTGCTCGCGGGCCCCCGCACTTAGGGTTAGGGTGGTGGTGCTCGCGGGCCCCCAGACTTAGGGTTAGGGTGGTAGTGCTCGCGACCCAACACTTAGGGTTAGGGTGGTGGTGCTCGCGGGCCCCCGGACTTAGGGTTAGGATGGTGGTGCTCGCGCCCCCCCGGACTTAGGGTTAGGGTGGTAGTGCTCGCCGGCCCCCGTACTTAGGGTTAGGGTGGTAGTGCTCGCGGGCCTTCCCCTTCCTTCTTCCCCCAGCCACGAACCGGTGTTAAAGGGGGGGGGGGTTATAACGCCGCCGCTGGCCGTCGTCGTTAACGTCGCTCCGGTGACCCCTAGGTAGTGGCGCCACCCGTTTTAGGTAGGCCGCATCACGCTGAGGCGAACCCGCTACCTCGCGCGCCCTAGGTCGCTCTCCAGCGCCGCCAGCCGCCGCTTTCTGGAGCATCCTCCGGTCAGCCACTATAGCTATCCCCTCTCATATGTATCCGGGATTTCTCCAAATTAGGGTTTGGACCCCTCAGAACTCGTTTAAAATGATCAAGCATCCTTAGGGTTTTAATTTCATTTGTGTATTTATTTGTGTATTTTTGTATGAATAATATGTATATTTGTGTATGAATCCAAGTCCACTTGAATGTTTACTCTCTTACTCTAGATAATATTATTGTTTTAGAAACTATGGATCCACTTAGTAGAAACCTTGAAGAAGAAGAAATAATGGAGAACATTATCGATGAGGACACCTCACAATATCTGAACTTGGAGGGACATTATGACAACTCAAGTAGTCATGGAGAAGATGAAGACTCCGGTGAACGCAATTTAGTGATTACAAAGTCCGGCGAGGTATATGCATTGATTAAGCCTCTGCTGACTTCCACCAACAATCTTCTTCTACATGTATTAATTAACGCTTCTTTCTTCTTTTAGCCCTCTGGATCGACCAGCCAGCAACCATCTTCTTCTACGAAAAAGAGCAAGCGAGGCGCGAGCCATCGGTTGAAAGATCGTGCAAAGTTCACGATCGAAGCAGACCGTGTTGATGGCAGGCCGATGGAGCCCAAGAAGGCTGCAGACAAATTTGTACGTCAGGCTGGAGTTCTTGTTAGGGACCAAATCCCAATCATAATTGAATATTGGAATAAGCCAAAGAAGGGCGACGGTACCTTTGTCGATGAAAGATCCAAAGAAACGCTTTGGAATTCGCTGTTGGTAAATTTCACCCTTTCGCCAGAGGAGGATGAAAACAAACCGGTTATAAAGGAAAAGGTCAAAGAGTGGACTCTAAAGAAGATGGCTGACGCTTTCCATGACTGGAAGACAAAATTGAACAAATTTGTCAAAGCTCGCGAGACTCCAGATTTCGAAGACGCATATTATGCGAAGATAAGACCTCACTGGCGCGAATTTGTGGCATACAAGGAAGGTGCTATAGCTACAAAGAGGTCAGAAACCAATACGCTAAATGCCCAGAAGAAGTAATATCACCAGAGGACAGGGTCAGGTGACTAAATATCTCAGAGGCCTAAGTGGGAGGAAGCTGAGAAGGCCCTGCGCGACAGAGGGATCACACCCCAGACACATGGGTGGGACCTATGTGCAAAGACTTGGTTCTACGGAATCGGGGCAAGGTTGGACCCAGAAATAGGATTGTGTATCTTCCCAATCCTCCTTGCCAAATCCGTCACTGAACTCATCACGGCATACGAGGAAACAGCCGCCAGGACCTTCCATCCTGACAGAGAGAATGACCAGCTCACACGCGCCATCGGTAAAAAAGAACACCCTGGACATGCACGAGGCACAGGGGGTATGACGTGGAAGGATGGGTTTGCCGAGTGGAGCGACTCTTACAGATGGCGCGAGAGAAAATAAAAAGAGCGTACAGAGCGGATGACACAGATAGAACATGCACTTGTGGTGCTGAAGGCGCAAGTGAATGCACAACAGAGCCATCAAGCTACCGGCCCATCTCAGCGGCACGAAGAGCCTGCATTGGAAGCTGCCGGCGGCCTAGACTCTGCGCGGAAAAGTAGCGTGGATTCCACGGAGAACGTGCAATCCACGCTTGAAATGGCGGGTCCTCGATACCCCGTGGATGAGATCACGGAGAGCGAACACGCTGAGCTGCATGTGAGTTTAATGGGCTTATCCATTAAGGTGGCTGTCGGCTATGCCTTACCTCCTGTAGCTGGTGGAACTTACCACTGCCGACCGATTCCAGATGGCTATGCTATTGTCGGGGTGGATGAGGTTGTGAAGGAATATGAGGAAGCACAGCTTGACCATGCTACAAGTGAAGGGGAAACTCAACTCAAATTTGCAGTGAAAACAACCATTCTTTGGAAGAAGGAACACATCGTGCTTCCAAATTGGAGGCCACTGGCACCCCCGCCGTCTCCGCAGCGTCAGCAGTCTGAGCCGCTTCAGCCATCTCCTGCACGGTAGCCATCTCCGGCGCTTCAGCCATCTCCTGCGCGGCAGCCATCTCCGGCGCGCCAGCCATCTCCTGCCCGTCAGCCATCTCCGGCGCTTCAGCCATCTCCTCAGCGTAAGCGGAAGAGCACTGCCACGAAGAGCATCACTAGCACTGCCACAAAGAGTTCAAAAAACTACGTCCCGCAGCCTTCCGCCAAGCCATTGCCAGTTTTACCATGGAATCGCAGCGACGAGGAGACCAATAGGATCTCAGAAGAAGAGGTCAAGAAATTCTTTGCACCTAGACGGGCCGAGCCAAAGGAGAAAATAGATCCGGCGGTGGTGGAGAAGTTTTACAAAAATCTTTTGAAACCTGAAACCCCACTTGTGCGGGACTACGAGCGCCAGATTTTGAAGGCGGATGCAAGGCGCCGTAGGGAGACTGAAAGTAGCAGTCGTGCGACACCCCAGAATATAATTCCCATGCTCGGAGAGCAGGAAAACCAATCATGCGCCCCGCTCCAAGTGTTCAACACACGGGACGCTCCTCCCGTAAATGATTACGAGGTAGAGCTACAAAGAAAAGCCAATGAGATGGGGATGACTTACATTGCATACTTGAACATCATGGGAGACAACTTGCCCAAATGCGATGCCAACCCCATACAGCCATGGAAGTATGGGAAGAATCTCGTCAAGAAAGAGGAGCTCAAGAATCTACCAACAAAGATGCGAAGATTGCACAAGTGGTACCTTGATTTCTGCAAGACGAGAAAGGAAGAATGGATCACGACACATATAAGAGATGAGATTTTCTTGTGCGGAGACGACGAGATCGACTTCAACATTCAAGACTTGCATTTTCTATTCAATAAGAAGGAACTCGACAAAGCTACCATCAACCTTTATTGTGTGTAAGTACTATTTCTGTATTTTCTATCTCATCTCATTCACTTCATTAATTGCATGTATATATATGCTCACCATATATGTATATACTATTATGCAGGAAAAAGGTTATGGAATGCATGAAAGGAGGACCTTTTGACATTGGGTTCGTTGACCCAAATAGAGTTCATGAAGAAGTGGTAAGAACCAAACCCGGGCAAACAGAAGATTTATTGCTAAGGTCTTTACTGAGACAACAAACCAAAAGGGAAATACTATTGCCTTACAAATTCTCATGAGTACTGTTACCCTCTCTTGTACACATTCTGTTTCGGCTTACTCGATGTTAAGTGTAACTGATGATGAGTTATGTGTGCGTAGGTTCCACTTTATTCTGCTAGTCATTCAACCCGACTCAGGAAAAGTCCTTGTCATGGACTCGTTACGAAAACAAAAAGAGCTATTGGCAGACTTTAGAGAGATGCTCCAGAGGTAATTTCAATCATATTATCGCACTAGATCAGCAACTTTCGTGACAACAAGTAATTAATTACTCCTTTATCCATTTTTTTTGCCGAACAGGGTTTGGAAAATGTTCACGGGCAGGGCCGTGGGTGAATGGTCAGAAGAACTAAAATTTGTAGACCAAAATATAAGTAATACTAGCTAGCTAGGTCTGCGTATCACTTTGATTCTGCTTCCAATTCCAGTATATCATGCTTTATTGATTATTATTTTGATTGAACTCTCTATTCTCGTAAAGTGCGCGCATCATGGACACGGCAATAACTTATGTGGGTACTATGTTTGCGAGTTCATTCGCAACACGATATGTGCGACGGGCCAAGCCGCACTAGAACAACTTAGAGTAAGTAAACAAAGTACACAACATTATTTTATTACCATCAATTGTGTTGAGTTTTATTCTTATATATATTGACCCCATTCTTCATATATATTCAGATCGAACGGATGCGGGACCAACTCCTACCATTTGACCGCATACGAGCCATTCAAGAGGAATTGGCGGGGTTCATACTTGATGAGGTCGTCACGCCTGGCGGAGAACTCTTTAGATATCCACCAAAATGAACGTTGTATATATGCTTGAACGTGTTTGTCTTGTACTTGATGCTTCAATGTTTACGGAGAATACCACACAATGACGATGTTGTGTATAATAATAGTTGCTTAATTATTCATGTACTCGTATGTACCGATGACGATGTATGTGTATACCGCTCCCGATCGATTCCCCCTCCCCGTCCCCGCCGCGCCGCAGAAATACGCCCAGAACGGGGCAGGGGCAGAACTCTGCCGCGGCAGAGATTTAGGCCGTTTTCCTGCCGCGGCACAGAACCTTTAACACCGGTTCGTGTTACGAACCGGTGTTAAAGGGGGGGGGGGCCTGAGCCCTGCGATAGCCCCACGTGCGCCACCCTTTAACACCGGTTCATATAAGAACCGGTGTTAAAGGGGGGGCCCCTCTAACACCGAACCCTCAACAGCGGTTCTACAACCGCTGTTAGAGGGCCCTCCAAACCGGTGTTAGAGGGGGGGGGGGTGTGCACTAGTGAATTGACCTGAGTAAGTTTCTCTGAGGGACGAGAGCCCAAAAGCGTGACCAAGGAATCGTTTGAGGAAGATGAGCCAGCCAGCGCGATGATAAGGAAACAACAATCGTGGTAATTGGTGTTGTGCTTCTGGTTGTTTTCTCGATGGGGAGGGAGGGAAGGCAATCAATGAGCGATTGGGAGTAATTTTGGGAATCTCCTAGATCCGATGGAAGCCAGACCTCGGAAGAGGTAGGTCTGATACCATGTTGGTTTGTGTGGAACAGTACCTAGTTAGAGGTCCCGTTACGTGTTGATATAGATGGGAAGAGCTCCCATCATGACCATTACAATCGGTGGACCATAATTACATGCGGGAACTAAGAGATAGAATAGAAAATAAAAGGATTGTGTATTAAACACTATGCACTACGGAGGAGAGGAAACAAAACGGCTAACAAATCTGAGTTGCCGATAGGATACCTCTTCACGCGCGAGATGCTCAAAACACCACTCTCAGACGCTGCGATTCGCTGACCAAGCCAACGTTGACGGCTCATCCCTCCATCGGAGACCAGGACTGCATGAGACTCACTACCGTCTTGGCCTTTTTCTTGAGTTAAGCATGAGGTAATTAAGGAGAGTAGCTCCCAACATAATCTACTAATTTTTGTATTTGAATATGGGTGTCTTCTTCATAGAAAACACGAGTTATTTCTCATCCCACAGTAATGGTTTTTCATTTTCTGAAAATTCAATGGACACTACATGTGGTTAAAACAAAGACTAGATTCTCTCTTCCCATATCCAGTTCAAGGGTGCTATGAACTTGGAATGATGTACCATTTCATTGAGCTTTCTCAGGTACATATATCTCCATCTAAACCCTTCGATCCTTACAAATGTATTTATTTTATTTTACAGTGAGCCGATGCCATGGTCTGGTAAACATTGTGCAAACAATTGTACTGATCCTCTCTCATATATATGTGGTAAGATTATCTACAAGTACAATTATCTTTATTCAGTAAAATAGGCTATCTCGCACTGGTTATGTCCTATATTGATTTGCAAAGTTTACTTTCATCAACACCGATCATAGCAATGTGTGATCTGACATTTTTTTTGACAATTTTCATATATTGATATTAAGGGGCCTTAGATTTTACTTTTCCCCCGGTCCCCTGAAATTTCATGACAGTCCCTAACGACCAGCTCGAGCTTCAAACTGTAGTGGTTGATCGGATGCTTGGTTTTTTGGTGTTGATTAATCTTTGTGTGCAACGGGGCTACATCAGGTGGTGACGTGCAGGTGATATGCAATCTCGCAAGGTTTGCTAGCCCTGGAAGTGTACTGATTTGTATAATGTATTCTTCTTTCTGCTTGCCTACTCAAAATTAGGGCCCTGTAAAAGGAACTTGCACACATGATATCAAATCCTGAACGTTTAGTGTTTACCTAATCTCTTGCCTATTTTTCATGTTCTTTACAGTAAATGCCTAAAGGATTATGATGTTTAAAATTGGTACAAACATCTTAGAGAGGGCGTGCTACTATTTACTCTATGCTAACATGACCATATAGTGTACTGTACCTGGAATGCTACATGAATTGACTGGTTAGCTAATAGTTGTTTTTCATTGATAGTAGGACGTGCTATGAAATTAGACCAATCATATTTTATATCGCTGGTAAAATTCTAAGAAACTAGGTAATGCAACAGTGCAGGCTAAATTGTATATGTTTCCATTACTATTTTATGAGTTAATACAACATTCCACTTTTTTTAATATAATTGAGTTCCTTATTTGTTGCCAGCGACACATTAGGGATTTTTTAGAAGTGTTGAATTATCATTGTTGTCATTAACTGTCAATTATTCTTCCTGCTAAGGAGTCTGCTTAGGCCACTGGCTCTGCATGTTGCATTATATTTTGGTAAATGTTTTGTTATTTCTCATTCACTTAGGGCGTCACCTATCCATAAGGTGGGATCCACACAGTTTGTGTAATTAGCTATCATGTATAAAGTCAACTTATCTATAAGCTGAGACTCACATATCTGTTAAAATACACACACAATAGAGAGAGGAGAGAGTAAATAATTTTATATTGCTTATGGATAACCCACAAGCTTCTGGATCACCCTTAAGAAAATTCTCTTAAGGTGAAGCTCCACTATGTATGCCAGAATATCATGCTCATGCTCATGCTCATACTCAATGTAGTGTCGGACACTTACATAACCCGCTGCATTCACAGGATGCACCAAGGGGCGCATGTGCAGAAAGGCCCATGCATGCGCTACCTTTTTTACATCTACTCATGACATTAAGAAGGAACACTAAAAAACATAGGTATGGTATGCCCTGCTGCATCACAAAACTAAGAAGATGTGAGCACCGTCCAAGCGGCATTAGAACACCATATTGCAGGCGGCGAGGCGAAGCTCGTATGTTGTTCTAGTACAAATAACTTAACTTCATGGTTTTGCATGCTTGTGGGATAAAATATTGATTATGTCCAGAAACTTTTCCAGATATTTTTACAACCTATAAAATATGGTTTATTTTTTTAAATGAAGAGAGCACTGGTGCTTGGAAGCCAAAGACACTTTCTGATATGTATGTAACCTTTTATAATATGTCAAATCAAAAGTGAAGACAATACTTGAGAACAAAAAAGAATTTGGTGGTAATGGTGCTAATACGCGGAATTTGTATCCCAATTTAGATTTACATGCTATGTCTACATGCTAGTTCATTTTCAGATTTTTTTACAACTTGTTGAGTGTGTACCAGCTAGGGCTGCAAGCGGCGCAACATGCGGGGCGGGTTCGTATTCCGAATAGTATAATTCTGCTACAGATGGGATGCCTGACGATAGTACAATTTGTTCTTTCCATGGTGTTTTGCGGGTCAGAGCGGTCCCGCTTCTGCAACCCTAGTACCAGCAATGCACCAGATATATCCTTGACACATAGCTTTGACATGGACGTGTTTGTGTGGTTATTATAACCTGGACCCCTCGCGTCGCCCCCGTTTGGCGACCGAGGGGACCCTAGCCGCCGCCGCTCACCCACCCCTCCTCCCTCCTCCCATCTCACCGCCGCTAGAGGGCACAACTAGGCAAATCCCTGGCCGGCGTCGATGGCGGCGGGTATGCTTTTTCCGTCCTCTTGCTCGTGATAGCTGGTAGGGGATGGTGACTTCAGGCCAGGCCATGGCGCGGACGCCGGCGGCATGGTGCGTCTTCCCTGCAGTGGTGCGGCGGATGGCAGGCGATTTTCTAGACTTGGTTAATGGCGGGCGGCTATGGTCGTCGATCTCTAGGAGGCAAGGGCGGCGGGCGGCACAGACCATGCATGGCATCGTCTGTATGGTGGCAAGGCTGTTAGGTCTCGTCTCAGGCCTAGACATGCCATGGTATCCGTGCATCCATCGGGTCCTCTTGGTGGCCGCATCGCGGATTTTTCAGTGGAGATGCATGGGCGCTAGTGAAAACCGAGCCGGCTCCGCTCATGGCGGACGATGGCGGTGCTTCTGCGTCGATCCCCTTGTCAAAGGCATCGTCGGTGCATCTCTTGCATCTTCGCCTAGGATACTTCGGGGGAAACCCTAGATCTGGGTCACCCAGATCGGATGATGGTGACGCTACACGCCGCTCTCTCTCATGGGGGCATCGTCTTTGGAGCAGCTACTGGATGAAGGGGAAAGAAGGTGGAGCGGCTTCGTCTTGCACAGAGTCTTTGGTGGAGATGTTAAGTCATGTCTAACCGCTAGGTGCTACGCTTAGTCATGCCTGGTTTGGTAGGTGATACACACAGCAGATCTTTCGGAGGTCTCTAGTTGTGTCATATGGAGGGACTCACTGGCATGGTGCCGGGGGGTCTCGGTGGCGACCGCGCGTTCTTATATTGAGGCACGCAGGGTGGTGGAGCTGTTTGGCGTCATGGTGTCATTGACGACATGACTTGCAAGGTCGTTGCACTAATTTCTCCCGAAGATGGGTATGCGGAAGATGGTGGCGGCGAGGACTTCTGGTGTGCATATGTTGGTACGCTCAAACGGTCTGCCGAATCGGTTGTGCCACTTGCTCGCCATTGGGCGATGACTTGGTGGCCTTCGGTTTTTCGATGATGCGTGTTAGTGTGATGTCAGGGTGTTGGCCCTGTTCATGGACTCCCCTTTTATCAGTGTTGTAGGATTAGCGAGTTATCGCTAGTTTGGCGACTTTGGTCTAATCTTTGTAATTTCTCCTTGTAAGGTGTTTTGAATAATCTAATAAACATGTTGTGTGTATCTCTTGGATACAGAGGCCGGGGCGATATTTCCCCCATTTTAAAAAAATAGCTTTGACATGGGCGCACATGCCTACATTGTTGTGTAGCTTTCGACATGATGTCACATCAGAGTAAGTACAATAGGTTCTAATCAGCGGGATGTAAGCTATTTTATATGAGCAAAATTTTAGTTGGAAAAGAATATGGGAGAGAGAAAGAATGGGCTCTTCATCTATCGTCCGGCTACACACATAAATCGAGAAAGTACGTACAGACATGCAACCTAAATCCAGACACTAGAGTTAGCTCTCTCCATACAGAAGGTGAAGAAGACTCTCAGAAAGGAATCTCTCGAGAGCAAAACAAAAAATGAAGCATAGCAAGAAAACTTCTGGAAACTGCTTGATTGATGGACCAAATTTGGTGGTCACTGGCGGGAGCAATCGGTCTTGTATCGTGTGAGTTTTGCGTGTGTTTATTGTGTTCTTCGCGAGGTATGCTCCTGCTTCCGCTTCCGCTACCTTCCCTCTTTCCTCTCGCTTTTCCATTGATTTGACCACGAGATCCGTGAAGATCGGGCCACCCTTGAGGTCACCCCTTATCATCTGGTATCACCTGCTTTTGGTTGCCATGGATTTCTCATCGATTTGGTCTTTCCCCATAAATTCGAAAATTCCACCAAAAATAGCCCCAATTTCGTGTTTTGGATTGATTTGTGATTTGAGTGCATTTTGTAGGTTTGATCCGTGGATTACTTGCTAAACTTGTTGATCTACCTTCTTCTGTATTTCCATGGCCTAATTCCATCATTTGCCCCTCAGATATGAAGTTTTCCATTAAGTTTTTCCGCAGAAAATCGCGTTTTCGCATCTCGAACTCGTTCCAGCGCCAGGTCCGGTCAACCGGTTCAGCCACCGGAATTTTCTATCATAATTCCGCTGAAACTGGCATCACCGCCAGAAATTCCGGTGCGAATTCCAGTCCGACCGGTTTGGCCGCCAACACCTTCAGCTCCACACTGTTTTGAGCATAACTTTTGCATACGAACTCGAATTTTGGTGTTCTTTAGCTCGTTTAGAAGAGGATAAGGAGCTCTACATCATCATCTAAGTGGTTCATGCTATCTACTCCATACAAATTACGTGAGCTAGGTGGAATCCAACAATAAAGGGTGAAGATCGGTAACGAAGGGTTTGTTAGAGAAACAACGTCAAACCTTATTTTACCTTCAAAGATAATATCGTGGAAGTGGCAACACTTGAGAGCAATCAAACCAAGTAAAGTTAAGTTCACACGAAATACCAAAACCAACTAACCACTAAAACACACACACACAAAGCTTATGGTGGATGGGTATGGAAGGTGGCATGTCAAGAACCAATCCGAAATCAAGATCTTGTAATGGCAAGTAAAGAACCACGACGATCACAAAGCAAAACAAGTCAATCCACAAGAAAGGAATTATGTACAAGGAGACACACACAGTGAGATAAATGGGACTTGTGCGATGGAGAAAGTGAGCTAAGAACCAAAAGATTATCTAGCGAATACTATAAGCTCGTGTGGCACAAGTGCAAGAAGAGACGCTAGTTCGATCGCACAAAAATTGGTGGGCTAGATATGCACAATAAGTACCACCTACAATATATTCATCGAGGTTGCTCCTATTCTACGAGGCACTTGTTTGTTTGTTTCTTTTTCTTTTTTTCTATATTTTTTCTTTTTCTTTCTTTTTCACTTGTCTCTTCCTTGTGCCAACAACTATACAAGGTAACTATATGAGATAGCACGCTCACAACTTTTGCTCGGAATTTTACAAGATATCAAATGTGCATATCGCAAGCATTCATAGGAGGAATTAGTCTCAATAGGTGTTTGTTGGTCGCAAATATAGTGTACCTCACAAAATAATGCAAGTAGGGAGAAGTCGCAGAATTTTTATACCTTTCGTCGCTGATCTTCACCTTTTATTGTTGGATTCTGCCTTGCTCATAGAATTTGGATGGAGTAGATAACATGCACCACTTGGATGATGATGTAGAGCTCATTCTCCTCTTTGAAACAAGCTAAAGAACACCAAAATCTGAATTCATATGCAAAAGGTTTGCTCAAAATGGTGCAGAGCTGAAGCTGTTGGCGGCCAAACCAGTTGTACTGGAATTTCCGGTGGTGATGCCCGTTTTGCAGGAATTCTGACCGAAAATTCCGGTGGCTGAACCGGTTGATCGGACCTGGCGCCGGAACGAGTTCGGGACGCGAAAAACGTGATTTTCTGCGGAAAATCTTAATGGAAAACTTTAGATCTGAGGGGCAAATGGTGAAAATAGGCCATGGAAACACATGGGAAGATAGATCAACAAGTTTAGCAAGTAATCCATGGATCAAAACCTACCAAAACGCACTCAAATCACAGATCGATCTAAAACATGAAATTGGGGCTATTTTTGGTGGAATTTTCGAATTTATGGGAAAAATACCAAATCGATGAGAAATCCGTGGCAACCAAAAGATGCTGATACTAGATGATAAGGGGTGACCTCAAGGGTGGCTCGATATTCACGGATCTCATGGTCAAATCGATGGGAAAGCGAGGGGAAAAGGGGAAGGTAGCGTAAGTGGATGCACACCTCGCGAAGAACACAATTAACACACGCAAAACTCAGATGATACAAGGCTGATTGCTCTCGTAGGTGGCTACCGGTCTAATAGAATCCTCGCAAGGAAAGATCGGTCAACGTACTCCCTCGATCCCAATCGGAGAGGGAAGAACACCTTGGAGAGGGTCTTGACAACTATGCTCATGCACTGGCAAACGTTGGCATTGTACAACAAGGGAGGCGCGATGCAAACTCTAACGAGGTGGTGACGATAGTCGGTCCCCTTTGGTAAGGGGATGAGGCAAAACTAGAGATTCTACAAAGGGGTATCTTTAGTCTATCATCTATGCCTCAGGGATACATGAGAGGATGGGGGATCTATTTATAGGCCAACCACTAGCATGGTGGTAGTTTAGGGATAAACTAAGCAAAAGGGTAAGTAAAGGGAATATTTCGGGGGATCAAACCCAGATCCATGCACAGACAACATTTTCGGAGATAAGTCTGGTCGCGCCGGATCTGGCGCCGGAAATTCCGGTCGTCGCCGGTTATTACGGTCCTTCACTGGGATGGCTTACAGAAGTGCGTTCCAGATGGATTTTTGGTCCGTCAGTTCTAGCGCCGGTTTGGTCGGCGCGGGTTCTGGTCTGCCGGAGTTGTCGCCGGTAATTCCGGTGGTGGCGTCGGTTTCGCCGGCCCTGGCGCCGGTTTGTCTAGAGCTTCTTCCGTCTCCTCTTCCAAGCCTCCGTCTTGTTGGGATTGGTGCTCAGGGCTTCCTCCCTCGCCTCCGTACTTGTCAGTGTGAACCTATCATGATAATGGGATGGAGTATGAAGTATTATACCATTCAATAGGGTAGGAAGTGGGCTCGCATAGAGTAACAGATTCACCTTTGGAGTCCATGATGACTTGGCATAAGTTGGAGACGTTGATGTGGTAATGACCATATGTCGGGCTACATCATTTGGGTTATCGTGTCAGTTCGTGGTTGTAGTAGGTTGAGAGTGGTTCTCGGTTTGGAAAACTGATTATGCACGGTTGGATAAAAATATTAGCTTGTTTGGTTGCACACGTGGTGGTGTTAGCACGCACTTTGTAAGCCGAATATGGAATAAATAGGGAGCAAGTTCAAACCCTAGCTACTAGCAAATAGCAGTTCATCACGATGTTACCTACCAACTAGCAAATGATAGTTCACCACAATATTATCTAGCTACTATGAATGAAAGTTTTACATCCATAATGGGGTTGTTCATAGAAAAGTACAACACTAGTTCATCAGTTATTCTTCACATCTTCTTATTCTTCTCCTTCACTTCTTACGCTTTAGATCCTGGTGTGGTCTGGTACCTTCGATCTGGATTCACGGATGTAGTATAATAGCTTTTTCCTTAGAAGACCTAGGTTTAATAGAACCTCGGAAAACACTACTATAAGGTAATAAAAAAGGACATGTCTACAAGACTTTGTTTGTTCGTTTTACCTTAGTTGACCAGACCAATCTAGTTTACTTTATAACAGGTTTGTATCAATGGATGAAGATAGGACAGGGTTGAAGATCCAACTGCAGTTGCACATCAAATGGGAAAAAAGATAATAATAAGTATAGTCATGTATAATGTTTGTATCGAGATAATATCTTGTGGTCAAGACATCCTAATATTCTAGAGCCCCCGTGATGCAGCGGGCATAGCAATAGACTTTAATCCAACTGAGAGTACACCGAAGCCACGGGTTACAAACGATTATTAAGTGCAAAACACAGATCAAAGCTTTAAGTGGTGATGTTGTTGTTTGATCCCGAATGGCGCGCTAAGCGAAGACCATACTACCCTTTCTATCACTAAGGTTCCTATGAGATCGCTGCTAGCCAAGTATCTCACCTCAAGCCTTTATCAATCTATGGGATCTTGGGTACCTACAAGTCCATAGATCGAGACAAGAGACGGAGAAACAAAAGATACAAATCACAATTCCAAACAAAATACAATTCTCCCATGATCTAGATGCACAAAATTGTTGCGAGGTTTCTCCACAACCCGCAGCCCGTGAGGACTACTCACTCATAACAAATAGATCTGAGATAGAAAACATCATACAAATACTTAGGTTGAAATCAAATATTCTTACAATGGTCGCCAAATCACAAGGAGATCTAAACTACAAAGCAATGGCTATGGCTAGTGGATGGATGGATGGGGGAAGTGATAAACAATGGATGAACAATGGTGTGGATCTCCTTTGGTGGTGTTGTGATGCAATCTGAGAATGGCGGCCCTCTGGCTAGCGGCGGGAGCCTCAAAATATATAGGCGTCTTCACAAAAATTGTAGGGTTTAACAAGACGAAGCCGTCGCCACCTGGTACAGGTGGGTGGTACGGGCAGTTGTCGTTAAGCCTTCATGCGCCCTGGAACACCTCTCCAATTACTTGGACGTGTGTACTTCCTTAAAATCCTTCATTATGACTCCTTATTACTCTTTAAAAGCCGTGATTTCCTGCACAACATAAATCAAAGAAGGGATTTGCATATCTTTGCTATTATTAGTCATTAGTGGCAAGAGTTGAGAGTTTATTGGCAATTGCTTAACCAAAAACAACGTTTAAACGCAGTGGAAGATGGTAAAAATCGGAGCCATCATGGCCTCTAGCCTCCCACATGTCGTTAGCCCACTGATGTCTCTTGTTCTTCCAAGCACGACAATCGTTTAATGATACACCATGGCCACCATCACCGTCATTATCATTAGGAACTACATCTTTAAATGCCGGGAAGAATTCAACCGTGCCAAATTGCATGATCTAGTTATTCAGAATGCAACATGCGAGAATAATCTTAACTTGGGTGGGGAAAGAATGGAATGGCTTCAGATCAAGGATCTTAAATTTGTTTTTCAGGTCAGCGAAAACCCTCTCAATAGTGACTCTAAGACTGGAGTGTCTGAGATTGAAAAGTTCCTCTGCAATCTTAGGATAGAATCTAGTAGAGAACTTTAAGATTGTACCTGTTGACCTGAAGGGTGGGAGAACTCCAGGCCAACAAGCATATTCGACATCTACTAGGTAGAACTTATCTTTAGGGATGTTTAGGCCATTAGCTTTGTCAAGTTTCTCATTCAGAAATGTGGCATTACAGGCTAATCCTTCCCATCTGTAACTACCTCAGTGAATTACGCTCTTAGTTACATGCCTGGATGAGCGAAAGTGGTTAAAATAGTACGGTGGGGCCCATGGGCCACTCACAGGTAGACCTTTCGGCCGTCCTAACCACTTTCAGACATCGGGACAAGAACGAGCGGCATAATCGGCAGGCGAAGGGATCAACTACATACACAAGTGAGTATGTATGCAAGCCACATACAACAGTCCTCAGAGCCATTCCATCTAAAAGAAATAGAAATATTGCAACGCCATACGACAAGATCCAAATATCCTAGATAGAGATAATATTTTAGGATAGCTCCTCATACATCAAACATCAGAGTATCAGGTGGAAGCGGAAAACAAGATCCGAGTACGGATAAGAAGCAAATCGTCATAAGATGCCACATAAATAAACACATCCCGCCCACAGATCTCATGGATCCCTGTTCCCGGAATCTCTACACCGCGTGATTGTTGCCAACATCATCCGTTTCCTCCACCCAGTATCCATCTTGCGAGTACACCTATTCATCTGAATCAAACAATTTATCGTGTGAGACCCTAGGGGTACTCAGCAAGTCTTTATGCCTCTAAAGGGGACATATACCTGGGGTGACACAATTGCAGCAAAAGACAATAACTAACAAGTCTATAGATACTCGCTAACCATCCACCTAACCAATGATAGACGGATGTCCGTTAATTAGTAACAACAGTTATAACAGTATAATTAACAAATCCATCCTCCTTCTCGCTTACCAACGAGAAAGCGGACGAACAACCCATCCGTTGGCAGTTTTATTAACCATTCCATGAGTATTGCACTATTTACTAGTCAGTCACTTAGTCAAATTAAAAGCGGTACTTTAGTTATACTTGTCTATGATCGAGAAACTGTGCTCCAAGTCGTCCATAACCGCGGACACGGCTTTCAGAAAGATTTACCCTGCAGGGGTGCACAAATAGCAACACACACTCGATCAACCTCGGAAAAACCAACTCAAAACCCAACGAGGCATTCACGACAAAGCGATCACAGGATTTAGAAATATTTCAGGGGGCCACCCCATTAAGCTACCCACAATGAAGTTGGCCGGCTCCGAGACGGACCCAAGTTTTGTGTCAATGGCTATAAATGACTGGGAACCCGAAAGTGTGACTGGGCTTGTCGATACCGCGAAAACATTCCACGATCCAAAACAGTACAGGTGCTCCACGCACAATCTTAAATAAAGAAGTAAAGCATGGCATAAGTACAGGATAGTAATAAAGCCCCAAACTACTTTGTGGCCCCAAGAAATAAGAATGAATCAAGCTCTGGCTCAGGGGGGTCCATAAGGCCTCCCGGATGTGGATAGTGCGAATAGTCAAGGAACAGGAATCAAGTACTCGGGGTCCTACGGGACACAGGTGAGCATGAAAAACCAACTAGCAGATATTGCTCACCGGTGCCACTTTCATTAGTTATCCCATTACTACTCAGGTTAAGTTGTTTAGGTACCTCGTTATTCATCAGACACTCACATACCCTACACATGATGTTCTACGACCCGCATGGCTCAAACAACTCCTGTAGTAATGGCTCATGGGATGGAGGAACAAGCTTCGGTGGGGTTTAAAGTAAAGGCTATGCAGTACTTGGGATTCAATTTAATGCAATCGCGACTCAATGATGCAAGAATAATATAGAGGCAATAGGTACTATATGTATGCAAGCATGTGGTAGTGCTTTCCTGGCAGCTCAGTTGAAGCGGGAGACGGATCTGGGTAGTGCTCCTGGGATTCCTGATATATCCCCTGCTCGGCGTCTATTCGAAGAAGAACCAAACAAAAAAGGGCCAACATAAATAAAGTGCACAAGCATATGAATTGAAATGCGACAAGAAAACAAGCATGCCATGATGGATGATGCATAATTTGCATGGCAATAGTGTAGCATGGCATGGGTGAGATGTGGAATACAAGAATAAAGCATCTTATTAAGTTTTAGTCACTTTTTATTCCCAATTAAGTTGCTGTATACTTATTATTTATATGATGCATGCTGCAATTCAGAATATGGAATGCATAGATAGAACAGGCTCGTCGCGCTGATCGATTTAGACATATTATTTGTCAAATTTGGAGCTATAGATATAAAGTTATTAATTTATTAAGAAAAGGGCATTTTATTGTAATTTTAATCATCTCGAAAATTTAAAGTGTTCAAAAGATATTTTGAATGACATATTTGAATTCCTCACATTTTTCTGATTTAGAAACATATATCATATGTATTATTTGGATTTACAATTTAAAAGTTATTTAAAAATAGATTTGAATTTATATTTAAACATTTTCTGAAATTGTTTTTAAAACAGATAAACAAATGGACTTTTTACACCCAGACAGAACTAGCCCCAGCCACAGACAGGTGGGCCAGCGCTGACTGTGCGGGAACGACGCGCAAAAACCTTTTTACACCGGCATAGAGGCTAGCCCAGGAGACCGACAGGTGGGTCCAACGGGGCCGCGGGTCCACTGCGCGCGCGGCCAGCCGGTGGGCGACACGTGGTGGATCCGGGACTGCGGGTTAGGGTTTTTGGAACCTAGGGGGATTTTCTGCTAAAGAGTTAGAGGGGCTGACTGGTGGGCCCGATGGATTGCGGGTTAAGAGCGAAATAAAAAGGGTGGCTATTTGTAAAGCGACCATAGGCCCCTGTTGATCTTCTCTGACGAAACTGTCGAGTGGACGGTGCTTGACAGGGGGACGCGCGACGCGGGGGAATCGAACCCACGACCTAGCGGGCGTGCACGGCGGTGGCTGCCGCTGCAGTGGAAGGGAGGCTGTTGACAGGATGGAGTAGGGCGGCTAGATAAGCGGTACGCAACGCAGGGTCGAGCAAACGCAAGCGCACGCCGGCGCACAGAGACCGCTCGGCGAAAAGTCCGGCGAGTACGGGCCTCGACGGCGCAAGAGGAAGTGTCAAGGGGGGTCCAGGGCTCACCGCGAGGTGGTCGACGGTCATTGATCGGGCCGAGGAGCTACGAAACGGCGACGATGCAGACGAACAGCAACGCTAGGGTTTCGGTGTGCGCGGCGTGCAGCCGGTACATGGGACCGTCTCCTTCTCGGCTCCGTGTACAGGACGACGCAGGGGTGCACGCTGGTCCTCATCGACAACCTCCACGCCACGCCTGCCTGCTGGTTGAGGGATCGGTGGTGGACACCGACGGTGGACGCCGACGAACAGAGAGGGAGGGTGGCGTCGGTGGAGAGGAAGAGGGGAAGGGCATGGCCCTGGGGATGGATCTGGCGATGCCAGGAGACATGAGGAAAGAGATAAAGGCGAGAGGGAGAGGGGAGAGGCTGTGGGGCACGTTGGAGAAAAAGGGTGGCTTCGGCCACCTTTTGCTTCCTCCTTCACGTGCTCGACGTGGGCGGCCAGGGAAGGGCAGGGGTAGGGGTTGCCAGGTGGGCCAGGGAGAGAGGGGAAGCTCGGCGTGGGGCCAGCATGGCAGGGAGAGAGAGAGCAGAGAGGAGAGGCTCGGGTGGCTAGGGTAGATTAGAGAGGGGTGGCTCGCTTTAGGGTTTTGGTTAGGGGTAGAGAGGGTAGCTAGGGTGGGTCCCTGCTGGCGGAGAGAGAGAGAGAGAGAGAGAGAGAGAAAGGTGCTCGGCATGGTGAGAGGTTGATTAGTGTTAGGGTTTAGCTAGGGGAATAGGGTTGGGAGAGAGGGTGGTATGGTGTGGCATGGTGGATAGAGAGGTGGAAGGGGTAGGTTAGGGCTCAGGGTTTCATCCCATGAACAAAACATGAGGTGACAAGGTGTGAGGAGAGAGGGGTAGGGAGATGGGTTTAGGGTTTTAACATGGTCCAAGCTAAGATCAAGCATGGAGGGGGTGGTGAGATGGAGAGGTGAGAGTGAAGGTAGTGAGATTAGGGTTTAGATGATGCATGTTCAGGGCAAGATTAAGTCTGAGGGGAGGAGGGATCTGGAGATGGTCTCACATGATTATGCATGGCATTTACACATGTGAGGGGTGATGAGGTTGGAGATGGTGAGAGTAAGAGAAAAGGAGCTCACAAGGAAAGGATCCACTCAAAAACCAAAGGAAAACCAAAAGAATGGCATGGTGATGTTTGTTGCATGGCCCATGTAGGAGCATTAAATGCCATGTTTTATTCTTGTGAAAACAATAATAATGTAACATGGCATTATAGACATGCATCCTAGAATATGGAGTAAAGCCAAGCTAAAGGAAATAGTATTGGATCCATCCCAACCCACATGAGCTAGATTAAATGTCAAAAGAAAATAAGAGCTCATGGTTACTTGGGATGGTGGAATTATAAGGTGGTAACAAAGAAAGGTGGTGGAGTGGAATAAAAGATATGCCCCCAAATCAACTTGGGCATCAAGCATTTATCAAGAACCAAATACAATGTATCAAGAGCCAAATACAATTAACAATGCACATGAGAGAAGAACCAAATGGAAAAGGGTTTTATATGATGCTCAAATGCAAGGTGGCATGATGACATGAGCATGATATAATTATGATGCAACAATTATATGTAGGACGTAGCAATTATATAGACTAGGCTAGTAGCATTGCAATTGTTAGACAATTGGGATGCTACACCATCTAGCAAGCATATATGTGAACTTCATGTCAAAATTAACAAAGGAAAGAACATTATGGCTGGAGTAGTGCTTTCCCCTGTATGCAGCTGCTCTGGCTTTTGGCATACTAGCAGTCACATGAGTACCATAAATTGCTCATGCACAATCCTGAAATGGAATAAATGTTAGGCCTCAGTGTAACATAATCCTCTCATGGCGTACATGATAGAGTTGCTCACCTTGAAATATGGGCACAATTGGTAGCTTTCTTGTATCTTAGTTGGAGTTTGAGCTGATGGTTGATACGTCCAAAATGTATCTACTTTCCTGAACACTTTTGCTATTGTTTCTCCTCTAAACTTGTGTGATTTGGATACAACTAACATGGACTGATGCTGTTTTCAGTAGAATTGCCTTGGTGTCTACTTTTTGTGCAGAAAATCAACTATCAGGAAAAATCCCGGAAAATATGCCAAAAATCCTATTTCACCCGAAGACTCCAGGAGCCAGAATACGAGACGGAGAAGAGCCAGGGGTTGGCCACACCACCTAGTGGCACGGGCCAGGCCAGGCCGCGCCAGGGGGTGGTGTCGGCCCCCCAGGCACCCCCTCGGCCTCTCTCTTCGCCTATAAGGAGACTTCTGACCTAACAACTTCGGGGGGTTCGATGTTTTTCTAGAAGGAGTTCCGCTCTGTCGCCACCACCAGATTCCACGAAACAGCACCAGAAACTCCGTTCTGGCACCCTGCCGGGACGGGGAATTGGAGGAGATCATCGCCATCATCATCACCATCGCTTCTCCATCGACCATCCATGTTTGCCCCATCTATGAGTGAGTAATCCCCCGCTGTAGGCTATGGGGATGGGGAATGTTCGTTTGCGGTACCAAGTTGGTGGGTGAGCGCACCGCGGTACTCGAGTTGCCATCAATCACGCGGAGGGGCCATAGTAGCTTCGCCAATTGTCCAGAAGGGCCAAATGGGGGTGAATACAAATCTAACGGCCAAACGGCCGTTTGAACCAGAAGAAAAACAGTTGAACTCAAATACCGCTGGTAGGTAAACTCTTCTTGGCCCGCCATGTCAGTATTCCCTGTTATCTTTTGCGGTCGTGGACTAGCTTACGCCTGCGTGGACCAGATCCCTGAGCAGACGAGATCTATTTCTTTGCTCTGCTCTGGTCTTCTCCCCCGCTCCCCTCCCCATAACGTTTGCTCAGCTCCGGCTGCTCGTCTCAGATCGGAGCTTGCTCTTGCTCTAATTTGCGTCTCCGCCATGTCCGGTCAACCTCCCACGCCTCTAATCGAAGCTCGCAGCCGTCGCCGTTGCACCGCCCGCCGTATCGGAGCTTCGCGTCCCCAGACTAATATCTTGCCTCTGGCTAGTCCTTCTCGCACGGCGGAGCGCGTCCCATCGGGCGATCTAGGCCGGCGACCGGCCTCGGGAAGTTGCGTGCTGCCGTGCACCCCAGGCATTTTAGCCCTGGCACAGTAGTTCGACGACCATGCTCTCATGGTGACCATGCTGGGCGTCCGTCCCGCCGAGTCACTGGCAGAGTTGCTGTCGGCTTTCAGTTCTTGTTTTGGGATCAGACGAAATGAGGTCAACATTGAGGTATGCGCGCTGCCATTCGATTTTTTCGTCCGGTTCAAGCACATCTCAGACATCGAGCGTGTTCTGCATTCTTCCCGTTCTTTCGAGTGCTGCGAGGAGAAAATGAGCTTCATGCGTTGGCATCGTGCCTGTGGGTGGGACGATCGCTTGGGGTAGCTTCGTTTCTTCTCCAAACTCGGCTTTGACGGCCTCCCATTGGATGCTTGGGAGCCAGAGGCCCTCAAGCAGGTCTTTAGTAGCCTTGGTGGCGAGCTGGTGGAAATCGTGCCACCGAGCGACAGATGGGTCATCGAGGTAAAGGCGTGGCTGAAAGATCCTGACGCCGTTCCTAAGATGTACGAGGTGCAGATTCCAAGCAGGGCAGGGCGACAGCTTTGCTGGAAGCACCCGGTCATCATCCACCTGGAGGAGGTTCTAGACTCGGTACATGGCATTCAGGGCCCCGAAGAGGCTGCCAGAAAGCGCCCTCGTCGCCTGCAGTGTTGGCCTGGAAGGATCGATGGCACATGACCGCCACCGTTTCGCGACGGGGCACACAGTTTCGGTGGGGGGACCGGGCTTGGACGAGCTGGTGGTTCTGATTTCCCTCGAGTGAAGACAGATCTCTAGTGAATTGCCATGGTATGTGTGGCTAATGAATTTGTAGTATGGAGAGCGTAGCAGGAAGTTAGCATTGACTAAAAATGTGTAATAGTTTGAATCGATGTAGTATGTGTGTGTAATAGTTTGAAGTAGTACGCGTGTGTAATAGTTTGAATCGATGTAGTATGTGTGGGTAATGAATTTGATGTAGTTTGTGTGCGTGTAATAGTTTGAATCGATGTAGTTGAACACCGTGCTTTATAATTTCTGTGAATAACCAAGGACAACCTCATGAAAAGAGGGTGGTCTGGCAATGAGCAATGTCAATTCTGTGGATGCCAGGAAAATGTAGTCCATCTCCTCTTCAAGTACTCCCTCTGTTTCAAAATGTAAGATGTTTTAGCTTTGTGAATGGAGCTTATCTAGACATCTTTTAGTGATGGTGCTTTCTAAACCTAGATGAACCTACATACTAAAAGGGGACTAGATACACTTCATTCACAAAGCTAAAACATCTTATATTTTGAAACGAAGGGAGTACAAGGTAGCTACATTTGTAACACGTTGAACTGCAGGACCATTTTGCAGGCAACACAAGACAAAGGAAAAAATGGTTTACAGCACAGACAGTAGATGCAAAATCTGTAGTCTGGGATAAAAGATGCCAGTTAACTGGATTGAACCACGACTAGTAATTGAAGAAAATAGGTACTTGATAGTATTTGCTTACAATAGTAGTACTTCCAAACAAAAGGGTCTTATACCTGCACAAAAGTGGGCTAAACTTCTTACTAGTTTATGGAACAATTCGTCAGCATTTCATCTACAAAAGCCATTCTTCAGTCTGAACTTAACTATTCTACACTGAAGAAACTACAGATCTCTAACAGAAAAGTTGGCTGGCCAATTGCCTTGAGAGGACATAAGTTCTTTGATCATTTAACCCAAACTGATCTATTGCCTTCCCGCCAAACTACAAGAAATCTGCATCGTTCATGCACGAGCAATTTGCGTGCGCCAGTCCCGGTTCAGTTGGACCATCCGCGCCGCTGCAACGATTTCTTCGAAACTGAAATTCGACATCTCCTTCTTGGGATCGTAGGTCCGTGTGAACTCGAACCTAAATTCCGGGGCTGAGCTGATGCCCGCCACCGGCTCAGGCTGTCGAACAATCCAGCATGCTGAGTGTAGACGCTTGCTCGCCGCCACGGTACGGCCTTCGACGGTGCGTAGGATGGAGCGTCTTTGCCGCAGACGGCGTGCTCCCAGCCTACCCCACTGAGGTAAGGTAGTCCGTGCCGAAGCGTGGACGCGAGAGTTCCTAGACCTTGGCGCTGCCTTGTTCAAGGGTGTGTACCCTTGGCGGCGGCATGCTCTCATGAACGATTTGATACGTACCTTGTTCCCATCGCCTAGAGCATGCTGTAATACCGCCGCGTGATTTCTCCACATCGCTCTCTTGGCCCTGCTTGCCGCATCTGGCGCCGACGACGGCGCAGTCGCCGCCGCAGCCGGTTCGGCACATTCAGGTAAATCATCCGGCTGACAGGGCAATGGGAGATCGGCCTTGAAGTAGAGCTTCATGGCCTGCCTTAGAGGGGCTAAATACCCCAGTTTTGGCGGCTGTCGCGGCGGCGGCTTAGGCGGGGCCATGTTACCCTAGTTGGTGCGGCGCGGAGGAGTTGCGCAAGGTGAATTGTGGTTAGTCGGAGAAGGGGAGTGAAAGACTGACAGTAGGTTTGGACTACGGGCACGCGTGAAAATAACCATTTCCCATTTCCTTAGAGGGTAATAATTCGACACTCGTTGCATTAACAGCTCAATCTTTATTTCCCTTCTCAGCATAAGAGTGTGAACGTATTAAAAAGATCGGTCGTGGCTATCCACCTCATCGGGCAATGTACCAGGACAGGTAGGAGACGGGACCGGGTTTCATTTTAGAAATGTTGACGACTGTGCCCTTATGTTTATACGATATTATTTATATGCCACCATGTACCGTCGAGTGTAGCAACACCATCAGAAACAGGGGATAACGACGTGACGTGTTTTATTTTTTTAAAGGGCATCAGAAACAGGGGATGCCGACGTGGCATGTTTTCTGACTAGCGGGCCCGCCCCCTCCACCTTCGACGGCGTGCATCCCAGGTTCGAGGGGTGGTGCCGCCCACCAACACATTATTGTGCAATTTTCCATGTGGGACCTGAATTCCGGCGCTGAGCTGATGCCCGTGTCGAACACAGAGAATTCTGAAAGAACTACTAAAAATAAATACTTTGAATTCTAGAAGTACTAAATTTAAATACATTACATTTTTTTCTGAAAGGTAATATGCATTCTGATCATCGAAATAATATAAATACAGTACAAATTTCTACTTCGAAAAATAGACCTGAAAATGCTAGTAAATAACCTAGGATGAATATATGATTCATTCTCCCCTATATATTTCGTCGGCGGCGGCTCCCGCGTGCTGCAACGCATGTTCAGAGAACTCTCTCCGTCTGTAGTGTGTTGCCAGTATCTCGTACAGAGGGTAAGGCCTCGGTGTATGTTCCAGACTTAAGCCATACATTACCATTGTTGGTTCCTCTTCCCAGGCTTGAACCTCATGATCGTACAGTCTGATAAAATTCCTGTAGTATATGCAACCGGGTTTGACGGTGGGGTGTAACCTGGTGTCAATGGAGATAAACTGATTGCAACCAACAAAGAGGGCACGACTTCCAATGTCGCCGACGGCCTCGAGAGAGTGGTTCTCCGTGTCCACCCGGTACAACATCGGTTGCCCTTTAGCGAAATCCCCGTTCAACACAAGAAGCAGATCACCATCTGACTCCACAAGGTAAAATTTGTAGGTTCCGCGTACCTGTTCAAAGACTGGGGCCGAAATTATTTTGGCCATCGTGACAGTGCTCGCGCGCTTCTCTAACTGGATGTTGGTCGACAAGATGTCTCCATTCTCAAGTAATGCATATACTTCCCCTCGGAATGATGTCATGCAGACCAGAAGCATATCAGGAGGTGGCGAATACAATCCTTCTCCAAATGATCCATTGATTTTCCCTGTTGGGGTGCTCTCATCGGCCCATGCAATATGATCTGGATAATCAGTGCAAACGAACACCATCGTCGGGGATTTCGTCACGACGACAGATTGCAGAAGATCAGATGGTATGTGTGCTTGAAACTCAGTGTTAGACTTGTGAGTGATTGGGTTCAGAAGCCGAATCTGGTACGGCTCCACCCTCTGAGCAAGCACGATGACGCCACGAGAAACACCGGCAAAGTAGAATCTTTTAGAAGAAGAGGACATCAGTTAGCACTAAGATGTTTACAATGGAAAATACCAATAAATATCAGATGTGAATGTGAACCTGTGATGGACGTCCATTAGATTTGTCCTGAAGCAACGACCAGTGGCGAGGTTGAGGAAGGTGAAGTCGCCAACGTCTGGAAGTGTGTTATCTATCATGATCCAGTTGTTGAGATGGAATTCGGGCACCTTTAAAGTGCGGCGCCAATCGGTGCAGACTTTCCGACAAGCAGCATAGGTGTCGATGTACTCCTCTTTCTCCAGCAAATAGTCGGCGATCTTACGAAGTGGGTCGGCTGGGAGATCAACCCAGGTCCTCTTCATCCGGCTACTGGCCATGGCTTACGTGCGGGAATGTTTTGATCGAGGAAGAAAGAAGAACTACCACCGCGAGGAGAAGAAGAAGAGGATAACGGACGAGGGAGACGAAGCGGAACTGCCACTGCGAGGAGACGATGAGACGGGGGAGAAGATGCAGAACTGCCAATTCAAGTTTGGATCAACGGGCTTTTTTCCGGAACTAGCGCGTGGACCAGCCATGCACTGCATGCAAGTTTTGATCAAACAGACTGACATGTGGGACCTGCTAAAAATTCCCTGAAGCGCTCCCCGTGCATAGTGCGCTGACAGGTGGCATGTTTTCTGACAGGCGGGCCCGCCTCCTCCACCACGACGGCGCGCGTCCCAGGTTCGAGGGCTGGTGCCGCCCACCAACACATTATTGTGCAATTTTCCATGCTTTGTCGCAACCAGCTCCGCTCCGCTCCTCTCCTCTGCTCCTGCCGCCGCTACTCCGCTCAGTCATGCACCGCTCTCGTCGTCCCCTTGGGCCATCGTCCTCCCGCCCTCCCCTCCCTGCCATCCCCTCATGTCCCCTCCCCTCCCCTCCCTGCCCTGTCTCCTTGCCTCCGCCCACCGCCCAGGCGCGTCTGGAAACGAAAACCAAGAGTCGGCCGTTAGGTTAGGGGCCCAACGACGCTGGTGATCCGGATCCCGCTCGGAGATGGATACTGCGAGGCTTGAGAGCACGCATATGGGTCCTGCACGGGTGGAGAGCACGGAATCTCCTTCAAGTCTGGAGAGCACAGAGGACAACGAAACGGGGGAAGAGGTAGCGGGATGCAGAGCTTTGGAGGTATGGAGCCCGGAGAAGGTGCCGTGCGTCCACATTAAAAGGTAAGAACTGTGATTCCTTATCTGCATACCCCAATTAGCGTTTATAGTCCCGTGGTGATGCCAAGGATATGGGTTGGTAACCGCAGGACGTTTGTACAACTTGTCCTTTAGCATGATGCTTTGTCAAGCGAGCATGAAGGCACTGAAACGTGTGGCGGTGCGGATGATGATGAGAAAGCATATCCAGACGTGGCTGCTGACCCTGATAGGATGGAGAGTAGGGAATATTTGGTTGATTCGAACTTTGATCCTGACTATGGGACTGATGAGGAAGAGGAATGTGAAGATGTGGAAATGGGATGTAGATACGACGATGAAGACGTGGACAGACCAGTGATACACTTTGATAGGGACAATCCTACAATTGATGAGGGGACTGTCTTTGATAATGTGGAGGACTGCAGATATGCAGTTGCAACCTATGCAATCAGAGTTGGGTTCGAATTTATCATTGAAAAGAGCGACCAAAAGAGATTTAGGGTGCACTATAGGGAAAGTAATGTGTGTAAATGGAGATTACATGCATCTCCAATGCGGGGTGGACACCCATTTCAGGTTGCAATAGCTATATTTAGTTTCAGTCTTTCTCATATTTATTCTGCTGATAACTAGCTCTGAATTATTTGGATTCTTATCGAATGCAGATCAAAGTAAACACGAAGGAACACAACTGCCCTAATACTTCTTTAAGTGGTAAAATTAGACCGGCGACTACCAAGTGGATTGCTGTTACTGTACTTGACTAGGTGAGGCAGGATCATAACATTGGACCAGCTGAACTCAGAGCAAAGATTAGCAAAAAGTTTAACGTTCTGATTCCTTATCACAGAGTCTTTGATGGGAAGGAGATGGCTCTAGACTTCATTCAAGGCAAGTGGAATGACAGTTTTCATATGTTGTATAGTTTCAAAACTCAGGTAGAGAAAACATCACCTGGTAGTGTTGTTGACATCAATTACGAGGTTGTGAAAGGGAGAGAGAAGGCCTCGAGGGGGGTCAGGTATAAGCAGGCAGATAAGATATGCTTCAGGAGATGTTTTGTCTACCTGAAGGCATGCTGGAAGGGGTTCCTAGACGGCTGCAGGCCATACTTGGCAATAGGCGCAACTTCTTTAACAAGGAAGTTCAGGGGACATGTTGGTTCTGCTTGTGCTTTGGACGCGCATAATTGGCTTCTACCCGTAGCTTATGCTGTTCTTGAGGGTGAATCAAATGAAAGCTGGACATGGTTCATGCAGAGACTACAGGAAGTAATTGGTCACCCTGAAGGCTTGGTGATACACAGTGGTGCATCCGAGGGTCTTGAGAATGCTGTTGATGCTGTGTTTCCTGGGGTTGAGCATAGGGAATGCATGCGGCACCTCGCTACTAACTTCACGAAGAAGTTCGAAGGAAAGATCTTTGAAGAGGACTTGTGGCGATCAGCATACACATACATCCCAAGCACGCATGCTACTTACTTGCAGAACATGTATGTAGTTCCAAAGGTGAAAAAATACCTTGAGGAACATCACACCAAGCTATGGGCCAGAAGCAAGTTTGGTGAGTTAAGCAAGGTGGATTTTGTATGCAATAATTTGGCAGAGAGTTTCAATGATAAGATTTCGGGCATGAAGACACTTAGAATTGTTATTTTGTTGGATGCAATAAGACAGTGCATAATGGTGAAGATAGATTTAAGGCAAAGAATTTGTGCAAGAAAAATTTTAGGCCATAAAATAGTTCCAAAGGTGGTTATGTTACTGAATGCAAGAACTAGGGCAATGAGAACGATAAAGATGAGGGTGGTCAAAAGTTCCAGAACATTGGCTGAGGTTTTTGCAGAATACAAGCGTGGAAGTGAACGGAGGTACACTGTAGACATTGGAAACAAGACTTGTTCATGCAGGCAGTGGCAGAATACTGGTCTGCCATGTCACCATGTAATTTACTTCATCTTAAAGCTTAGAGGTAACAGAGCTGAAATAGAGAACTATGTCGACAACTATTTCTCTGTGGACAAGTTTGCTGCAACTTATGCAGAAAACGTACCACCTATGGCCGATGAAAATGATTGGGAGATTGTCGATCCAGGGTTCAAACTTCAACCACCAGTTCTTAGGAGGCCACCTGGGAGGCCTAGAAAGCTAAGGATCGTAGCCTCCACCGATAAAGGTCCAAGGCTTGGTGCTAGGAAAAGGAAATGTAGACGTTGTGGCAGATTCGGCCATATCAAGAGGTTGTGCAAAAACCCAGTTACACATGCTATTGTCCCTGTTCACACCCCGGTGGCAGAAAATGAGGCTTCTCAGCTAGAACTGGCGGAAGAGCAGCGCGAAGACGGTGATGAACACTCGGAGCAAAACGTACGTAAGCAGCCAATTTATGAAGAAGTGGAGGTGCCGGCGAGAAAAGGGTGTGAAAAGAAACAAAAGAGTAAGCGGAACGAGCAGGAAAGGGCAAATAATGGAGGTGTATTAGAATATGAAGAAGTTGCAGGGGTGATTGAGGATGTTCTTGAGGATCTTTCGGCTAACTGCAGGAGAAATAATAAATCCCTGCCAATTTCATCTTTGTACGATTCTCCGGATGAAAGGTAAGCTTAAAAATTGTTTTATTTGCCATTTTATCATTTTTTTATCCTCATCAACTGATGCTTAATGCAGCGTGGGCTAGCAGACTAATAAGAGGAGCAGAAAGATGCAGGCACAATAACGTCCTATGTTGAATTGTATCATTGAAACTAAACTAGCCGTGTCGTCTTTATTTATATCTGGCGCGTGCAACGTGTCTGTGATGGCGTCATGTGGACCAGATTATATTTTAAAAAAAATATTATTACATTAATTTTTTACCTGCGTTTGGACGCGGCTACTAGTTGCCATCTCCCTTGCATTCCCATCTCCTCTGGTGCACTCCAGAATTATGGATGTGCCATCAAGTAGCAGAGTCAGCGTATTGTCCCATCAGTGTGAACACAATGACTTTGTTTGTTCAGAATTTGACGACTTTTGATTAGTTTGAAAGACAGAGAAACCTAAAACATGTATCTAGACATGTTTTGGGTATAGACACATTTATTAAATATCTAAAAAAAACTAAGTCAGTTATATCTGGACAGGAGTAGTACACTATTACAACACGCTCGATCCCTTCTCCTCAGGCGCACTCCAAATTACGGCTGTGCCATCAAGTGCTAGGAGCAGAGTCAGCGTATTGTCCCATCAGATATGCCAGGGAAAGCGTGAACTTTATTTTCAGGATCGGACGAGTTTCGATCGACTAGTTTCAAAGACAAAGACAACTAAAACATGGCCAACATATATAGATTATGACGATAATGGACCATGACTCAGGTGACCCAGATCCAAAGAGCGCATTAAGATACCGTACATAGATTTAATTTATGCTTAAGTGGCCCTAATCGACTATGACGCTCCTGCAGTCTCCATCATTGACGACGTTGTTCGCGTCGTCGCCAGCCTCCTTCGCGTCGGAATCGATGCCGACGTTCCCGACAGCGTTCCTCCTCCTCATGGATTCTTCACGGCGTGCTGCATCAATAATGGTGGAGGTCGTACGCCCAGGCACTGCCCAGAAGCGCTGCCTCCCTTCGAGGTTGCGCAGATCCGGGTGGATCTCCCGCCGGTGGGTTCCGCATGGCTCAATCAACACAGCCCGCTCCTTCTTGAACAACTTTCGCCAGTACACGCTCGTACGTGAGTACCGCGCCATTGCCCTCTTCCGCTCCGACAGATGGTGGTGGCGCTCCTCGATCTGCCTCGCCAACGCGTTGTCACGCAAGAGCGGCGCGACAGGAACCCCGGCGTAGCTGAGCTCGAAGCCGGCCGGAAGCCTCGCTAACGGCGGCGCGAGTATGCCGTAGTGGGCGAACATCTGAGCCTCGTGCAAGCTGAGTTTGGGCCTCTCCCTCTCCATGGCGATGAAGGAACACGATCTGATTTTCGGCCCCGGGGTTAAGGGGATAAAGGCAAGGACATAGGCCCAGCATAGTTTCCACGGCCAATCAGTTCACAGAATAGACTTCTCGCAGATCGGCCTCGCGAAGGACATCACTATCGTCCACGCACCCCGATCCAACAGCGGCTAACAATCGGGGATCGGGTCTTCTAGAAGCCTAGAGCGGTTGCTGGTTAGTTCTGCGTCCCGCTGTTTGTGGCCAATGGCGGTAGTTGAAAATAATACACATTTCAATGACACTGGTGGATTCATAGGTGGTATGTGAAAAGAACACACATGCAAAATGACTCTGGTTGTTGTTACTAAAAGGAACACACATGCAATGACACTCGTGGATCCATGTGTGGTATCTGAAGAGAGCACACATGCAATAACTCTTGTTGTTGTTAGTAAAAAGAACACACATGCAATGACACTGGTGGATCCATGTGTGGTCTCTGAAGAGAGCACACATGCAATGACACTGGTTGTTGTTACTAAAAAGAACACATGCAATGACACTGGTGGATCCATAGGTGGATTGTGAAGAGAACACACATGCAATGACACTGGTGGATCCATAGGTGGTATGTGAAAAGAACAGACATGCAAAATGACTCTGGTTGTTACTAAAAAGAACACACATGCAATGACACCGGTGGATCCATGGGTGGATTGTGAAAAGAAAACACATGCAATGACAGTGGTGGATCCATATGTGGTATGTGAAAAGAGCACACATGCAAAATGACTCTGGTTGTTACTAAAAAGAACACACATGCAATGACACTAGTGGATCTATAGGTGGTATGTGAAGAGATCACACATGCAAAATGACTCTGGTTGTTGTTAGTGAAAAGAACACACATGCAATGACACTGGTGGATCCATAGGTGGTATGTGAGTGTCGTGGTGGTGTCACGACAGAGGCCATGGATAGGCTAAAGGTGGGGACTAAATGCACTAGGGGAATCCAGGGAGGGATAGTGTGGTGATTCCACACACAAAAGCTTTGTATTCGATTCACTCCCAAGGTTTACAAGTGCTCCTCGAGTTGTGTTGGAGAGAGGAGGAAGAAAGAACTCTCTTACTCTCACCACTAGCTAGCTCTCAGTCACTTGCTAGAAGAACATAACCTCTAAAGACTAACTCTGTAAAACTCAACCCAATAGAGATCAACCCCTTCTACGGAAGCCCTAGCCCTCCTTATATAGGGGTGGCTAGGTCTCCACTTAGGGCATACATGGAGGCAGCCGACCAGGTCGCTTTTCCCCCGCGTCACCCATGCAGAGGCTACGTGAGCCTCTGCAGCGCCCGCGTCAGCCGACACTGGCATCGTCACCTCTGTCGGCCACGCCTCGGTGGTCCTGCCTCTGTCTGCTTCGCTCACGCTCCGCGTACAGGGGTCACCTTTGACCAGCGAGATACCTTCCTTCTCCTACAAGCTTGATATGACCCGGATCGTACATAGTTGATCCGGCCACACCTGTTCCTGCATATGAGTCAGATTCATCTGCCCGACTTACGGCTTAAGTCAGTTGAGACCTAGTTAGGTGGAAATCCCCTGGTCCGAGTTACCTCGTGATTCGGCCTGCCTTGAGGTGACTCGGCCAGCATTCGCTTTGACCTTGCCGAACCTCGTCAAACTCGGCCTTTATACCCCGGCGTGACCCTACCCGGGGGTACCCCCCCAACAGTGAGAAGAACACACATGCAAAATGACTCTGGTTGTTGTTACTAAAAAGAACACACATGCAATGACACTGGTGGATCCATAGGTGGTATGTGAAGAGATCACACATGCAAAATGACTCTGGTTGTTGTTACTAAAAAGAACACACATGCAATTACACTGGTGGATCCATGGGTGGATTGTGAAAATAATACACATTTCAATGACACTGGTGGATCCATAGGTGGATTGTGAAGAGAACACACATGCAATGACACTGGTTTGTTGTTACTAAAAAGAACACACATGCAATGACACTGGTGGATCCATGGGTGGATTGTGAAAAGAGCACACATGCAATTACACTGGTGGATCCATATGTGGTATGTGAAAAGAACACACGTGCAATGACTCTGGTTGTTGTTAGATAAAAGACCCGGATCGTACATAGTTGATCCGGCCACATTTGTTCCTGCATACGAGTTAGATTCATCTGCCCGACTTAAGTCTTAAGTCGGTTGAGACCTAGTTAGGTGGACATCCCCTGGTCCGGGTTACCCCGTGATTCGGCCTGCCTTGAGGTGACTCGGCCAGCATTCGCTTTGACCTTGCCGAACCTCGGCTAACTCGGCCTTTATACCCCGGTGTGACCCTATCTGGGGGTATCCCCCCAACATTAGTCCCTAAATATGGTGCGGTCTTAGCTGCCTTGGCCGCTAAGGCCACATCAGGTTCAATTCTACTGAGCTTTGAGTTCCTTTTCTGAATTACCTCCTTATCTCGGATTCCATGGGTTTACTTTCCCTTGGCACATCCCAAGTTTTCACTTGCTGGCCGGGTTACCACATTCTCATCCGAGTCATTCTTCCTTCTCTCGTACGCTTCCCCATGTGGAGGCTAATCATTAGCTTGCCTCATTTTAAGGGCCAGCAACAGTAACCGCCGCAGTTATTGTCAGGAGTTACTGTGCGCACGTCACGTCACGCCCGCCTCCTCGTTAACTGTATCACTGCGTCGCGTCATGGGATCTGCTATGCCCTGTGGTCCTTCGTGTGGCTCGTCGCTGATTGGTCAATCCGGGTTATACACGGCCACACCGTGTGGCGCACCCGCATAACATGATCCTACTACCCCCTCGTAGGAGTGGTTAAATAAGGGAGGGGCGCGCCCCTTGGGCCTTTTCCCCACTTCCGCGCCCCTCTGCCTCTAGTTCTTCTTCTTCTTCCCCCGCGACAGCGCCGCCGCCACCACGGCTGAGTAGCAGCGCCGCTGCCGCACTGCCTCCATGCTCCCTAGCGTCGCCGCCGCCTCCACGCATCTCTTCCACCACGGGTCGCTGCCAGTCTAGTCCACTGCCACCCACCGCCGCTAGCGCCAGTGAGGGCAGTGAACTCGAAATGACTGAGGAGGAGCTCGCCGTCGCTGAGCAGGAGATGGAGGAAGAGGCTGCGAGCGCCGACCGCGGTGCGTGGGCAGGCTCCTGGGTCTGCCAGGATGACCTGGAATGGCTCTACCGCACCAGGCGCATCCCGAAGGGTGTCACCGCACGCCTCGCTTCCTCCGAGCTTGCCCCCTCACCCAATCCGGGTGAGTACGTGGTGTTCCTATCTCATTTTCAGCACGGATTTGGTCTGCCAGTGAGTGACTTTTTCCACGACTGGTTAAACACATACGAACTCCAGCCGCACCACCTTCCAGCCAATGCCATCACATCTCTCTCTGTCTTCGCCTCCACCATCGAAGGTTATGCCGGACTGTGGCCCATGAAGGAGCTCTGGATCCGGTTCGTTGGCCTTCGCCGGAACGTGATTCCGAACATCCAGCTTGACCCGGAGGACAAGCAGCTCACGCAGTTCGGTGTTGCGTCAATTTCTCCTTGGAGGCTGTCCGTCTTCCCCCGAGTCACTGGGCTGGACTCTTGCAAGGGATGGGCCCGGACTTTCTTTTATGTCCGAAACGACACTACTGAGGATCTGATCCGGCTGCGCCCTTATGCTCCGGGTCCTCCCAATTCGGAGCTATGGGACGTGGTCCCCAAGAAGCCCACCATCCTGGCGAACCAGGTTAACAAGAGCTTCAAGGAGTTAAAGGACCTCCGATTGCGCAACGAGGAAGCCATGATTACATTTGTCTGTAACCGGATCTCCCCCCCTTCAGAAACGTTCACATAAAGTCTGTCGCATGAGCTGGGTCCACGACCCCAACCGGACCTCGTCTTTCGAGTTAAGCAACACAGAGATCTACCGCCGGGTCAAGGCCCTCTTCACCACCCACAAGGACTTCTCCTCTGAGTGGACATGGGGAATTGAACACTATTGCCGAGATAGGCTTCCTCCCGTGGTAAGCTTCGTGCCGCAAACTTTCTCCGAATTAAGTTATATGTCGGTCGCTGTTGCATATTTAACTCTGTGATCTTTTCTTTCCCTTAGCAATTCCTTCAGCAAACTATCGAGGATGGCACTGAGCCCTCCCTCAAATGGGCGCCTGACCGGGATACCTCCGACAAGGAGGAACCGGATCAAGAGATGTTCCTCCCAATGGTCGACGCGACCAAGCGACCCACCGGTAAACTCTCTTCCATTAGAGATTGGCCCGACGATGAAGATGACTTGGATGTTGAGGTGATGGAAGCATTTGACGTTGTCCCCCTTTCTTATGCTTTTCCAGCATTAGCTAACCCCGGTGGGCAGATCCATGAGGACCCTCCCCTTGCCGTGGGTGATCCTGTTCCGGTCGCGCCGAAGAAGAAAAGGGGAGCCGCATCAACTTCTACCTCCGGATCTTCTCAGCCAGCCAAAAGGCGAAAGAAGTCTGGGGACAAAACTTCCTCCAAGCCTGCAACCAAGGCCCCAGCACGAAGGGCTCGGAAGCCCAAGGAGCCCCTGGCCTCGGATGAGTAAGCCTCTTTTCCCTCGGCCATTTACTTGTTCTTCTATTGTTATAGTTTCTCATCCGACACTGTTTTGATTCGGCAGGGCCACGGTAGAGGTCCCACAGAGTGGATCCGGCATTGCCTCCCCGCTTCGACACAGCCCTTCTCCCCCTCATGGCGACGATTCACGCCCGCTGAGCCCAATCCCGGAGGGTTCATCGGCTACTCCGGGTTCCAGCCCACCTCGTCAAGAGGAGGGCAACCTTGGAGCGCAAGAGTCTGGCTCTGCCGAGGCAGCAACGACCACAACTTCGGCTCCACCGCAACCAGCTACCACCGAGGTTACCTCAGCACCTCCACCGAAGAAGAAACCAGCACCAGCACCAGCACCAACTCCAACACCAGTAGCAAAAGCAACAGCAGCAGCACCAAGCCCCTCCGCCTCGTCCGAGTCTTCTCAGTCTCGGGGAGAAAGCACCAAGGCAGCGCCCAAGGGTAAATCTGCTGCAACAACTTCCACTTCTTAGCAGCAACCTAAGGGCAAGAAGGCCCCTGATGCCACCAGGGCAACGTCCATCGAGGCTGGACAGGGCACATTCGCATCCATGCTTTCGAAGAAAACTCCACCACCGAAGGACGCCCCTGCCGAGCCAGCTAACGTGCAACTTGTTTTGCATACCAGCCTGGCCCTTTCCTAGGTTGAGAGGAGGGAAGCACATGCCAATGGCCTAGTGGCGCCGCATATGCTCAGCGGCGAACGATATCCTCCGACCTTGATCGAGTTCGTGAACAACTGGAACAAGGCGGAGTTCGTCTACAACGACGATCTCCCGGAGAAGTTCGGTCCCGCCGAGTTTGTTGCTCAAATGAACACAGCCGCTAAGGTAATTAACCTCGCGGGTCGGATGATGGAGGTACGTTACTTCACCTTTTCCTTAGCATGTTGTAGTTATTAGTGATATTACCATTAGTCCTCGAGCCTCCGGGGGAGTAACTTGTTACTCGGCCAGATGCTCCTTAGAAAACTAACGTAGCTCCTTGATAACCTCAAATATGCACACACCTAGAGCCGGGTTAAGTTCCACTTGGCCCGGATTTTGTACACTTCGAATATGCACACACCTAGAGCCGGGTTAAGTTCCACTTGGCCCTGATTTTGTACACTTCGAATATGCACACACCTAGATCCGGGTTAAGTTCCACTTGGCCCAGATTTTGTACACTTCGAATATGCACACACCTAGAGCCGGGTTAAGTTCCACTTGGCCCGGATTTTGTACACTTCGAATATGCACACACCTAGAGCCGCGTTAAGTTCCACTTGGACCGGATTTTGTACATTTCGAATATGCACACACCTAGAGCCGGGTTAAGTTCCACTTGGCCTAGATTTTGTACACTTCGAATATACAAGACTGAGTTATCTTTTTGTACTCTTTTCAGGTGACCACCAACCACCGGAGCGCCGAATTTCAGCGTCTCCTAGACACTCACAAGATGCTACGTGCAAAACATAATACACTTCTTGCTGAGTACGATAAAAGGGGTAAGCTTGCTCCCTTGGCGTGTTTCCGTGCTTTCTTCCTCTTTTTCCGCCGAACTAATCCAACATTCAGATTTCGGAGCTGAGGCAGAAGCTGAGAACATCGTCATGAGGAAGAACCTGGACCAGATCAAGGGTAAGTCATTTTGGCTCAGCTTTGCTATGCTTTCTATCTCCTTTTCTCCCTGGCTCGACAAACATTCATACTTCAGCTCTGCCGGGTCAACAAACTATTTCAGCATCGCTGGAAGATAGTGTGCCCGTGCCTGATATGATGTTGCATTTTCTCGAACAAGCAGGGCAGCATCAGGCCGAACTTAAAAAGAAAGACGATGAGCTTGCTCTCCTCCGAACCAAGGATGATGAAATTGCCAAGCTCAAGGTAGACATGAAGAAGTTGAAAGCGCAACACCAAACCGACCTTCAAAAAGTTGGCCAGGACTATACTGAAGAGCGCGAGCGCCTCAATCTCCAGATTGCCAAGGACCGGGAACTTCTCCAGGAGGCCGACGTCAAACCTGAGTCGGCGAATACTGAACTTGTGCAGCTTCGCAAAAGGCGTGATGACTGTACCAAGGAGTTGACCCGGATCCACAGCCATATTTCACGTAAGCTCCTTTCCCTCATCCGGCATATTTCTCCGGGTTACTTCACATGTCTTTTCTTTACCCGCTTCTCTTGTCTTGTTTTCAGGCAAATTCCCAGAGGGCAATGCCATTGCAAGCACCGTTGTTGCTAATTTCCGCCGACAAAGGGGTACTCCCGTTGCTTCTGACGCTGAAGAGATTCCCTATGACATGGAGGACCTGTTGGTCAGCTTGTCTTCTCGCGTGGAAATCGTGAAGAACTATGGCAAGGATATCCTTGATGTTGCAATCCGAATCTTCAACACTTTTTGGCCTGCAGAAGACACTCCGGAGGGAACTGTAGTTCTTGTTGATAAGTTGATGGAATGCGAGACCCAGCTCGACCTTTGGAGGGAGTCCGCTGGACGCGCCGGAGCTAAGACCGTTCTCCACTACATGCTTACGTGGTACGAGAAGATCGACCTCAACCTCCTAGCACGCATGTGCACCGGATCCAAATGGAACAGTGACCCGGAGTGGGTAGCTCGGCGTAAGGCTTGCACCCATAGCCTCGTCGAATATGCCCCCGTTCATGAATGGAATGAGGGTCCAAGCTTCCTTGGTGGCGCGGAAGATGAAAACGCTAAAAACGTTGAAGATGGCTCGGATGAGGAGGAAGAGGACGATGCCTCGGACATCGAAGACAGCAAAGATGACGCCGAACTTCCTCCTCCTGCTGCTCCTTGAGTGAAAAAACTTTAAAGTTTATCAGATCCCCGGTATGCCGGGTGGAATTGTATCCAGTACACAAGTGCTATTTTGCTACTAAGTTTTTATGCCGGATTAACTTGGGCGTAGTCCCCGAGTTTAATTTTCTTGTTCATCCAATCTTTTGGCTCGGCTCGTGTCTACCTTGATTTGGTTTTACGACTTACGAATCTGAGCTTCAAAAATTGTCTTAACAATACTTGGAAACTTTAGGCTTAGCTCAAAATAATTCAGCATAATAATTCGAAAGTGAATCATAGGGTTAGTCCGAAAAACAAACGTCAGCTCGATTAAGTTCTTTTCCTTAGTCGTTTTTCATGTGCTACGCAATTCCAAACTTGTTCTCTTGCTTGCCATGAAGCCAATTCTTGTTGGACAGCAGCAAGTCGAAGAGTTGGGTTCTTGGTGCTCACACATTACTAATTCGACCTAAGTAGAACAACTTACGCCAGCCGACGTATAAATAATAAATACAGAAGACAATAAATATTATTAAGGCAGTCCCCGAGTTACTGCTCGAGGTGCCAACATTTCATTGATAAGCTCATTGCCGGCATACATACCGACATATGAGAGACTCGAATACATACACTTCTCTGCCAAGTGTAGAAAGGACGAAGTAGAGCTACATTTCATGGACACTTAGATTCCTCGCCGGACCTGTCCGCCTTGTTCTTTTCCTGTGGTTTTGCATCGATAAGATAGTAAGAATCATCGTGCAATGCTTTGCTCACAATGAATGGCCCTTCCCATGGGGGGATAACTTATGCATGCTAGCAGTACGTTGTACCAACCGGAGTACTAGATCACCTTCCCGAAAGACTCGGGGATTTACTTTCCGGCTATGATAACGTCGGAGATTTTGCTGATATATGGCGGATCTAGACAATGCCAATTCTCTCGCTTCTTACAGCAGATCAACATCATTTTGCCGGGCTTCTTGCACTTCAGCTTCTGTGTATTGGGTGACCCTAGGCGAGTCATGCTCTATGTCGGCTGGTAATACAGCTTCTGCCCCATATACCAGAAAGAATGGTGTATAGCCTGTTGATCGATTCGGAGTTGTTCTTAAACTCCACAATACCGCTGGTAGTTCTTCTATCCAGCACCCCGCTGATCTTTGGAGCGGCTCAATGAGCCGGGGTTTTATCCCGGATAATACCAATCCGTTGGATCTTTCCACTTGTCCGTTTGATGCAGGATGGGCTACCGAGGCAACGTCCAGCCGGATCTTCTTATCTCGGCAGAATCGCTCAAATGCTCCTTCAGCAAAATTTGTGCCATTATCAGTTATGATACTGTGAGGATAACCGTATCTCAAGATGATGTCTTTGAGAAATGTCACGGCCATAGCTCCATCACATTTTCTTATTGGCTTTACTTCAATCCACTTTGTAAATTTGTCAACCATGACCAAAATGTGAGTCATATTTCCCCTTGCTGGTTTGAACGGGCCAACCATGTCCAAACACCATACGGCAAATGGCCAAGTGATTGGTATGGTCTTGAGCTCCGACATTGGCATATGTGTCTTGGTAGCGTACCTCTGACAACCATTGCATTTTCTTACCAAATCTTCTGCTTGTTCTAAGGCACTTGGCCAGTAAAATCCATGCCGGAAAGCTTTTGCCACCAAGGCTCGGGATGAGGCATGATGCCCGCACTCCCCTTGATGTATATCTCAGAGGATGTCAAGCCCTTCTTCCGGGTCAATGCATCGCTGGAGGACATTGGTCACACTCCTTTTTTATAGCTCGGAATTGATGATTGTATATGCCTTTGCTCTCCTCCGAGTTTGCCTGGATAGCACCTCCTCAGTGGGTAAAGTTCCATCTTTCAGGAATTGAAATATAGGTAGTGCCCAAGCTGGTATTGCTCGTACAGGGAACACATCCTCATCAATTTCCATCTGATCCACCGGCATAACTTCAACCGGATCATGCTGAGCAGTCCCCGGGTCTTGCGTAGCAGTCCCCGGGTGTGCTGAGGCAGTCCCCAGGTTTGCTGAGGCAGTCCTCGGGTTCCGTGCACCACCTCCCATGTCAATGTCCATGGGCACAGCTCCGGACTCCGGATCCTCCGGGACGTAAATTGAGTCGGTTTCTGGGGACGGTCCGATGGATGGTTTTCAGAGGTGTTCTAATGCTACACCCGGTGGAATTGCTTGTCGGGTTGATCCGAGCTTCGACAATACGTCGGCAACCTCATTTTCCACCTGGGGTACATGGGGAAATTCGCATCCCTCGAAATAACCAGATATCTTCTGCACATGGAATCTGTATAGTGCCATGTTTGGATCAAGGGCGTCCCACAACCCCGACACTTGCTGAACTACCAAATCTGAGTCGCCAAAGCATTGGATCCGTCGTATCCCAATTTCTTTGGCCACTTTGAGCCCATGCACAAGTGCTTCATATTCGCGACATTATTTGATGCCGCGAAGTGAATTTGCAGCACATACTTCAACTGGTCATTCTTTGACGAGGTAAGCACAACTCCGGCGCCTAACCCGGTTTTTGTTTTTGACCCGTCAAAGTGCATTCTCCAGTAGTTCGGATCTGGTAGCGGTGGTTCATATTGTACCTCGGCCCAGTCCACAAAAAATTCGGCCACAGCCTGAGACTTGATTGCTTCTCTTCTGTCATATTGTGGCGCATAAGGAGCTAGCTCAATTGCCCATTTCACAATCCTGCCACTTGCATCCTTGTTACTCATTATCTCGGATATGGGAGCTTCACATATTACCTTGATAGGGTGCTCCTCAAAATAATGCTTTAGCTTCTTTGCCGACATATACACACCATATGCCACTTTCTGATAGTGCGGATAATTTTGTTTTGATGCTGACAATACCTCGCTCAGATAATATACTAGCCTTTGCACTGACTTACCCTCTTCATCACGCTCTACCACGATTACTGCACTTACAACTCGGTTGGTTGCGGCTATATAGGGAAACATTGGCTCCTTTGATAGTGGAGAGGCTAACACTGGTGTAGTGGCTAACATTTTCTTTAATTGGATAAAGGCTTCATTGGCCTGCGGCGTCCAAATGAACTTGTCTGACTTTTTCATGAGTTGATAGAGAGGCAATGCCTTTCCTCCCAATCGACATACAAACCGACTTAACGATGCCAGGCAACCAGTGAACTTCTAGACATCGTTAAGACACTTCGGCCGCTCCATTCGCTCAATGTCCCGGATTTTAGTTGGATTGACTTCGATACCTCGGCTAGAGACAAGGAAACCGAGTAATTTTCCAACCGGGACACCGAAGGTACATTTTTCCGGGTTAAGCTTCATCTGGAACCTCCTTAGGTTCGCGAATGTCTGCCTGATATTATCAAGGAGCATTTTGCTTTCCTTGGTCTTGATAACCACATCATCCACATACACCTGTACATTTTGACCTATTTGGTCGTGCAAACATTTTTGCATACATCTTTCGTACGTTGTCCCTGCCTTACATAAACCAAATGGCATGGTGCGATAGCAATAAGCCCCATACGGGGTGATAAATGCAGTTTTTATTTGATCATCCGGATTCAGGGGTATCTGGAGGAAACCAGAATATGCATCAATGAATGACAACAGTTCACATCCAGCAGTTGAGTCTATGACCTGATCTGTCCTTGGCAGTGGAAATGGATCTTTTGGACACGCCTTATTCAGGTTCATGTAATCGATACACATACGCCAAGCCACTACCACATTCGGATCATCCTTCTTCTTCTCCACAAGCACCGGATTAGATAGCCAATCCGGGTAAAGAACTTCCATGATAAATCCTGCTGCTAGTAACCGAGCTATCTCATGTCCAATGACTTTTCTCCTATCCTCGGCGAAGCGGCGGAGAGGTTGCTTCACCGGCCTTGCTCCGGGTCTCACGTTCAAAGTGTGCTCGGCCAACTCCCTCGGAACACCTTGCAGGTCCTGTGTGGACCAAGCAAAAATATCCCGATTCTCATGGAGGAAGCTGACGAGCTCGCTTTCCTATTTATCATTTAACCCGGCACCAATTGTTACGGTGCGCTCTAGGAACATATCATCAACATGCACTTTCTTGGTATCCTTTGTGGCTTGGAACGAAACACTACCATGCAGATTACTCAATGCCGGCATATATTGCTGCGCGGACTGAGCCAATGCCGCCACCTCCTGTATCTTTCTTTTCTCTTGCGCAATCACGAGTGACTCGGCTAGGTTAGACCCGGCTGAGGCACACTCAATGGAACGTCAGAAATCTCCAGCAATGGTAATCACTCCGTTTGGCCCGAGCAACTTCATCTTCAGATAACTGATGTGACAACTTGCCATGAACTTGTTTAGTGCTGGTCTTCCGAGTAACGCGTGATACGCACTTTCTAAGTTCACCACTTCAAACTCCAAATTCTCAGTTCGGCAGTTATCTCTCGTGCCGAACAATACGTCAACCCGGACTTTGCCTATGGGCTCACAAGAAATGCCTAGCACAATACCATGGAAAGTTGTCCTTGTAGCTTGGAGCATGTTCTCCGAGATACCCAGTTTGCGCATTGTATCCACATACATGATGTTAATGCTACTGCCATTGTCAATCAGTACCTTGGAGAACCTCACATTGATGTTAGGCCCAATGAATGTCGGATGCAGCACTAGCGCATACGAACCAGGACTCGGCATAAGCTTGGGATGATCTTTGATGCTCCAGGTAATTTCCTGGTCCGACCAAGGCATATACCTCATCACTGCTGGCATTACCGCATTGGCCTCCATATGTCGGCGCTGCAAGCTCTTTCTATCTGTTTCTTTAGTGGTAAACACACAATAACTCTGATGATGCTCTCTGTACTCATTCCTCCCTTCATTTCTGGGGTACCTCTGATCCGGTTGATGCTGGTCTTCCACTTGATGCACTGCATCCCTTCTCTCATGGTTGACATACCTCGGCGAAGGGGGTGGCAACATTAACTGTTGCGTGTTCGCTCCGGAGAGCAATTGCTGCTGGGGTAACTCCTGCTGAGGTTGATCATTCCGAGGTGCCTGAGCATTCCTCGAACCACCTTGTTCTATCTTACGCATCCACTCACATTGCCTTGTTGTATGACCCACTGGGTTACTCGGATTTGGCGTGTAAAATTTACACGGCTGATCCAACATTGACTCATAAGTATACCTCGGACGGTCCTTCTTTTCCTGCCACTGTTTCTTCTGCTCTGGCGTCCAAGTTTTCTTGCCATCATTTCTCGGTGTCCACTGTTGCCCTCTAGTTTTCTGACGTTGATTTCCCCCTGCTCCGGGCAGATCCTGATTCACAGCAGCAACTTGTTGCGAACTATACCGGTAATCCGGTCTGTCATCTCTTCTTTTACCCCAGTAGTCATTCCTCCGGAACGACCCGGCTCCATCTCTCTGGTAGCACTCCTCATTTGACTCGTTTGACACGAGCATAGGTTGAGTCGTATCACCCAAAGCATACGAATCAGCAATCCGGATCGTCTCTGCCAACGTAGTTGGCATATCTCTTTGCAATCTTTGCCACAACATGCTTGAATATCTGCATCCTTGCGCAAACCATGCTATGGCCTATGATTCTATCACACCCTCACACGAGTTTCTCATGGTACACCACCGGGTTAAAAACTCCCGGTCCGTCTCGTTCGGTATCTACTTGCACATAGCTAGGGTCTATGGCCTATTTGGCCTCTGATACGTACTTGAGAAATTTCTGATAAACATTTCCTCAAAATCGATCCAGCAGTTAATACTTTCGGGTGGAAAATTGTTTAGGCATACCCTTGCTGGCCCCTCCAACATCTGGGGTACGTATCTCACAGCCCATCTCAAGTTGCCTGTAGCAATTTTCAAAGCTGTAGCATAGTTTATCAACCAATCTTCCGGCTTTGTGCTGCCGTCATACGTCTTTGTGCCTCTAGGTAACTGGAAGTTAGGTACCGGAGGCTCCTTCATGATCCGGGGCCCAAAACACGCAGGACCCGGGGGACCTTGACTTTCAATCTGTTCCGACCTATACAGCCGATCCAGTTTCAATATGGCATCATCAGGCATCAAATCCCTGCTTCCCAATCTTGACCCTATCACATGATAGTCCGGCCTTTGGTATCTTGCGTTCACCATTTCCGAATCTCCATAGAATACCGGTCTTGCTCTCGTGGAGCACCTCTCTATTGCATACCTCGGTCAGCACTTTTCTCTTGCCTTGGTATATTCCGCTGCTGCGGTTGTCCTGCCGAGTTCCGCTGTTCGGCATTGCCATTTACAGCGTTTCCTTGACCGGCATTGCCTTGGTCGTGGTTACCTCGGCCAGCTTCACCTCGGCTCACACTCCGTCGATCGTCATTTCTCTATACCTCTTTTCCTTTCCCTGCCCTTGTCGGGTCATACGGGACGATCTGTTTATTCCTCCTGGACGAGGTTACTACCTCTTCTCTCCTAGGACAACCATGAGGAGACGATGCAGCTCCAGTGGATTTCTCCAGGTTACCCATCGCCGAATGAACGATCTTGGAGGCCCCATCTCTCTCCGGGTTTGCCCTGAGCAATTCCTCATTTTGCCTGTTCGCGATCTGAACCAACTCATTGACCCTATCTTGCTGTCTCTGACGGGCTTCACCCGTTAGACCCTCTAACTCGGACGCAGCTGCATCCGCTGCTCTGAGGTTTTTCGCTGGGGTACTATACTTCGGCAGCCCCACGGATAAATAGTTCTCAGATTCCTCAATCCTAGTATCACCCTCTTTATTCATTTCACTCATGAGGTTCCTCCCTTTTACTTTTACAGCATCTACTTTATTTGCCTTTGCATACTCACGCAGCGTCATGTTCAACGACTGCTGAGCCGCGGATATCTTTTTCACACCCTCTAGAATTTTTTGCCTAGTTTCCTCTAGCTCGGCCTGTGCCTGAGTCGGGTCTACCACTGCTGCTATAGGGTTTGCCAAGCTATCCATCGCTTCCCGCAACACATTCTCTGGCCTCTCTAGTGGAGGACCTCTACCTTTCCTCGGTGCCTTAGGCGTTACCTCCGGATCTTTGCTTGCTCCAACGCCAGGCGTAGTCATCATCACCTCAGCACGGTCCGGGGAGCGAGTGATACGCGCCCCGTGAACCACGCTAAGGGGTGGCTCACCTGCCTCGACGATGTGCCGCGGATGAACGCATGACACACCAACAACAACGTAGACCTTGTGCGCGCTGAACTTTACGAAGAGGCCGTTGCGCAGAAGACGGCGCTTGCCGAAGCAGCCAACGTTGTCGCTGACAAAGTCCAGCGCTCCAAAGCGCTGAATGAGCCCGGAGACGATGCGTTCGCCGGTGCCGATGAGGTTTCCCGTCCGGATCTTGACCCCTGCTAGCGCCGCTAGCCCCACGGTGGGCGCCAACTGTCGTGGTGGTGTCACTGCAGATGCCATGGATAGGCTAAAGGTGGGGACTAAATGCACTAGGGGAATCCAGGGAGGGATAGTGTGGTGAGAAGCTTTGTATTCGATTCACTTCCAAGGTTTACAAGTGCTCCTCGAGCTTTGTTGGAGAGAGGAGGAAGAAAGAACTCTCTTACTCTCACCACTAGTTAGCTCTCAATCAGTTGCTAGAAGAACATAACCTCTAAAGACTAACTCTGTAAAACTCAACCCAATAGAGATCAACCCCTTCTACAGAAGCCCTAGCCCTCCTTATATAGGGGTGGCTAGGTCTCCACTTAGGGCATACCTGGAGGCATATTCTAGGGAATATGCCTCTTCCCAAAATAGTAAGCCGACCGGGACGCTTTTCCCCTGCGTCACCCATGTAGACGCTACGTGAGCCTCTGCGGCGCCCGCGTCAGCCGACACTGGCATCGTCACCTCTGTCGGCCACGCCTCGGTGGTCCTGCCTCTGTCTGCTTCGCTCACGCTCCGTGTACAGGGGTCACCTTTGACCAGCGAGATACCTTCCTTCTCCTACAAGCTTGATATGACCCGGATCGTACATAGTTGATCCGGCCACACCTGTTCCTGCATATGAGTCAGATTCATCTGCCCGATTTACGGCTTAAGTCAGTTGAGACCCAGTTAGGTGGACATCCCCTGGTCCGGGTTACCCCGTGATTCGGCCTGCCTTGAGGTGACTCGGCCAGCATTCGCTTTGACCTTGCCGAACCTTGACTAACTTGGCCTTTATACCCCGGCGTGACCCTACCCGGAGGTATCCCCCCAACAGTGAGAAGAACACACATGCAAAATGACTCTGGTTGTTGTTACTAAAAACAACACACATGCAATGACACTGGTGGATCCATAGGTGGTATGTGAAGAGATCACACATGCAAAATGACTCTGGTTGTTGTTACTAAAAAGAACACACATGCAATAACACTGGTGGATCCATAGGTGGATTGTGAAAATAATACACATTTCAATGACACTGCTGGATCCATAGGTGGATTGTGAAGAGAACACACATGCAATGACACTGGTTGTTGTTACTAAAAAGAATACACATGCAATGACACTGGTGGATCCATGGGTGGATTGTGAAAAGAGCACACATGTAATGACACTAGTGGATCCATATGTGGTATGTGAAAAGAACACACGTGCAATGACTCTGGTTGTTGTTAGTGAAAAGAACACACATGCAATGACACTGGTGGATCCATAGGTGGATTGTGAAATGAACACACATGCAATGACACTGGTGGATCCATAGGTGGTATGTGAGAAGAACACACATTTCAATGACTCTGGTTGTTGTTACTAAAAAGAACACACATGCAATGACACTAGTGGATCCATAGGTGGTATGTGAAGAGATCACACATGCAAAATGACTCTGGTTGTTGTTACTAAAAAGAACACACATGCAAAATGACACTGGTGGGATCCATGGGTGGATTGTGAAAAGAAAACACATGTAATGACACTGGTGGATCCATAGGTGGTATGTGAAAAGAACACACATGAAATGACACTGGTGGATCCATGTGTGGTCTCCGAAGAGAGCACACATTTCAACGACTCTTGTTGTTGTTAGTAAAACGAACACACATGCAATGACACTGGTGGATCCATAGGTGGATTGTGAAGAGAACACACATGCAATGACATCGGTGGATCCATAGGTGGTATGTGAAAAGAACACACATGCAAAATGACTGGTTGTTGTTACTAAAAAGAACACACATGCAATGACACTGGTGGATCCATGTGTGGTCTCTGTAGAGAACACGCGTTTCAATGACACTGTTGGATCGATAGGTGGATTGTGAAGAGAACACACATGCAATGACACTAGTTGTTGTTAGTTAAAAGACCACACATGCAATGACACTGGTGGATCCATAGGTGGTATGTGAGAAGAACACACATGCAAAATGACTCTGGTTGTCGTTACTAAAAAGAACACACATGCAATGACACTGGTGGATCCATAGGTGGTATGTGAAAAGAACGGAAATGCAAAATGACTCTGGTTGTTAATAAAGAGAACTCACATGCAATGACACTGGTGGATCCATGGGTGGATTGTAAAAGGAACACACATGCAATGACACTGCTGGATCCATATGTGGTATGTGAAAACAACACACATGCAATGACTCTTGTTGTTGTTAGTGAAAAGAACACACATGCAATGACACTGGTGGATCCATGTGTGGTCTCGGAAGAGAGCACACATATCAATGACTCTTGTTGTTGTTAGTAAAAAGAACACACATGCAATGACACTGGTGGATCCATGTGTGGTCTCTGAAGAGAGCACACATGCAATGACATTGGTTGTTGTTACTAAAAAGAACATATACAATGACACTGGTGGATCCACAGGTGGATTGTGAAGAGAACACACATGCAATGACACTGGGGGATCCATAGGTGGTAAGTGAAAACGACACACATGCAAAATGACTCTGGTTGTTATTAAAAAGAACACATGCAATGATACCGGTGGATCCATGGGTGGATTGTGAAGAGAACACACATGCAATGACACTGGTGGATCCATAGGTGGTATGTGAAAAGAACACACATGCAAAATGACTCTTGTTGTTACTAAAAAGAACACACATGCAATGACACTGGTGGACCCATAGGTGGTATGTGAAAAGATCACCCATGCAAAATGACTCTGGTAGTTGTTAGTGAAATGAACACACATGCAATGACACTGGGGGATCCATAGGTGGTAAGTGAAAATGACACACATGCAAAATGACTCTGGTTGTTATTAAAAAGAACACATGCAATGATACCAGTGGATCCATGGGTGGATTATGAAAAGAACACACATGCAATGACACTGGTGGATCCATAGGTGGTATGTGAAAAGAACACACATGCAAAATGACTCTGGTTGTTACTAAAAAGAACACAGATGCAATGACACTAGTGGATCCATAGGTGGTATGTGAAGAGATCACCCATGCAAAATGACTCTGGTAGTTGTAAGTGAGATGAACACACATGCAATGACACTGGTGGATCCATAGGTGGTATGTGAGAAGAAAACTCATTTCAATGACTCTGGTTGTTGTTACTAAAAAGAACACACATGCAATGACACTGGTGGATCCATAGGTGGTATGTGAAAAGAACACGCATGCAAAATGACTCTGGTTGTTGTTACGAAAAAGAACACACATGCAATGACACTAGTGGATCCATGGGTGGATTGTGAAAAGAGCACAAATGCAATGACACTGGTGGATCAATATGTGGTATGTGAAAAGAACACACATGCAATGACTCTGGTTGTTGTTAGTGAAAAGAACACACATGCAATGACACTGGTGGATTCATGTGTGGTCTCTGAAGAGAGCACACATTTCAATGACTCTTGTTGTTGTTAGTAAAAAGAACACACATGCAATGACACTGGTGGATCCATGTGTGGTCTCTGAAGAGAACACACATGCAATGACACTGGTTGTTGTTACTAAAATGAACACACATGCAATGACACTTGTGGATCCATAGGTGGATTGTGAAGAGAACACACATGCAATGACACTGGTGGATCAATAGGTGGTATGTGAAAAGAACACACATGCAAAATGACTCTTGTTGTTACTAAAAAGAACACACATGCAATGACACTGGGGGATCCATGGGTGGATTATGAAAAGAGCACACATGCAATGACACTGGTGGATCCAAATGTGGTATGTGAAAAGAAAACACATGCAATGACTCTGGTTGTTGTTAGTGAAAAGAACACACATGCAATGACATTGGTGGATCCATGTGTGGTCTCTGAAGAGAGCACACATTTCAATGACTCTTGTTGTTGTTAGTAAAAAGAACACACATGCAATGACACTGGTGGATCCATAGGTGGTATGTGAAAAGAACACACATGCAATGACACTGGTGGATCCATAGGTGGTATGTGAAAAGAACACACATGCAAAATGACTCTGGTTGTTGTTACTAAAAAGAACACACATGCAATGACACTGGTGGATCCATGGGTGGATTGTGAAAAGAGCACACATGCAATGACACTGGTGGATCCTTATGTGGTATGTGAAAAGAACACACATGCAATGACTCTGGTTGTTGTTAGTGAAAAGAACACACATGCAATGACACTGGTGGATCCATGTGTGGTCTCTGAAGAGAGCACACATTTCAATGACTCTTGTTGTTGTTAGTAAAAAGAACACACATGCAATGATACTGGTGGATCCATGTGTGGTCTCTGAAGAGAACACACATGCAATGACACTGGTTGTTGTTACTAAAAAGAACACACATGCAATGACACTCGTGCAATGACACCGGTGGATCCATAGGTGGTATGTGAAGAGATCACCCATGCAAAATGACTCTGGTAGTTGTTAGTGAAATGAACACACATGCAATGACACTGGTGTATCCATAGGTGGTATGTGAGAAGAACACACATTTCAATGACTCTAGTTGTTGTTACTAAAAAGAACACACATGCAATGACACTGGTGGATCCATAGGTGGTATGTGAAACGAACACACATGCAAAATGACTCTGGTTGTTGTTACTAAAAAGAACACACATGCAATGACACTGGTGGATCCATGGGTGGATTGTGAAAAGAGCACACATGCAATGACACTGGTGGATCCATATGTGGTATGTGAAAAGAACACACATGCAATGACTCTGGTTGTTGTAGTGAAAAGAACACACATGCAATGACACTGGTGGATCCATTTGTGGTCTCTAAAGAGAGCACACATTTCAATGACTCTTGTTGTTGTTAGTAAAAAGAACACACATGCAATGACACTGGTGGGTCCATGTGTTGTCTCTGAAGAGATCACACATGCAATGACACTGCTTGTTGTTACTAAAAAGAACACATGCAATGACACTAGTGGATCCATAGGTGGATTGTGAAGAGAACACACATGCAATGACACTAGTGGATCAATAGGTGGTATGTGAAAAGAACACACATGCAAAATGACTCTGGTTGTTACTAAAAAGAACACACATGCAAAATGACACTGGTGGGATCCATGGGTGGATTGTGAAAAGAAAACACATGCAATGACACTGGTGGATCCATAGGTGGTATGTGAAAAGAACACACATGCAATGACACTAGTGGATCCATGTGTGGTCTCTAAAGAGAGCACACATTTCAATGACAGTGGTTGTTGTTACTAAAAAGAACACATGCAATGACACTGGTGGATCCATAGGTGGATTGTGAAGATAACACACATGCAATGACACTGGTGGAGCCATAGGTGGTATGTGAAAAGAACACACATGCAAAATGACTCTGGTTGTTATTAAAAAGAACACATGCAATGATACCGGTGGATCCATGGGTGGATTGTGAAGAGAACACACATGCAATGACACTGGTGGATCCATAGGTGGTATGTGAAAAGAACACACATGCAAAATGACTCTTGTTGTTACTAAAAAGAACACACATGCAATGACACTGGTGGACCCATAGGTGGTATGTGAAAAGATCACCCATGCAAAATGACTCTAGTAGTTGTTAGTGAAATGAACACACATGCAATGACACTGGTGGATCCATAGGTGGTATGTGAGAAGAACACACATTTCAATGACTCTGGTTGTAATTACTAAAAAGAACACACATGCAATGACACTGGCAGATCCATAGGTGGTATGTGAAAAGAACACACATGCAAAATGACTCTGGTTGTTTTTACTAAAAAGAACACACATGCAATGACACTGGTGGATCCATGGGTGGATTTTGAAAAGAGCACACATGCAATGACACTGGTGGATCCATATGTGGTATGTGAAAAGAACACACATGCAATGACTCTGGTTGTTGTTAGTGAAAAGAACACACATGCAATGACACTGGTGAATCCATATGTGGTCTCTGAAGAGAGCACACATTTCAATGACTATTGTTGTTGTTAGTAAAAAGAACACACATGCAATGAAACTGGTGGATCCATGTGTGGTCTCTGAAGAGAACGCACATGCAATGACACTGGCTGTTGTTACTAAAAAGAACTCACATGCAATGACACTGGTGGATCCATAGGTGGATTGTGAAGAGAACACACATGCAATGACACTGGTGGATCCATAGGTGGTATATGAAAAGAACACACATGCAAAATGACTGGTTGTTGTTACTAAAAAGAACACACATGCAATGACACTGGTGGATCCATGTGTGGTCTCTTTAGAGAACACGCATTTCAATGACACTGGTGGATCCATAGGTCGATTGTGAAGCGAAAACACATGCGATGACACTGGTTGTTGTTAGTGAAAAGAACACACATGCAATGACACTGGTGGATCCATAGGTGGTATGTGAGAAGAACACACATGCAAAATGACTCTGGTTGTTGTTACTAAAAAGAACGCACATGCAATGACACTGGTGGATCCATGGGTGGATTGTGAAAAGAGCACACATGCAATGACACTGGTGGATCCATATGTGGTATGTGAAAATAACACACATGCAATGACTCTGGTTGTTGTAGTGAAAAGAACACACATGCAATGACACTGGTGGATCCATGTGTGGTCTCTGAAGAGAGCACACATTTGAATGACTCTTGTTGTTGTTAGTAAAAAGAACACACATGCAATGACACTGGTGGATCCATGTGTTCTATCTGAAGAGAGCACACATGCAATGACACTGCTTGTTGTTACTAAAAAGAACACATGCAATGACACTAGTGGATCCATAGGTGGATTGTGAAGAGAACACACATGAACTGACAATAGTAGATCCATAGGTGCTATGTGAAAAGAACACACATGCAAAATGACTCTGGTTGTTACTAAAAAGAACACACATGCAAAATGACACTGGTGGGATCCATGGGTGGATTATGAAAAGAAAACACATGTAATGACACTGGTGGATCCATAGGTGGTATGTGAAAAGAACACATATGCAATGACACTGGTGGATCCATGTGTGGTCTCTGAAGAGAGCACACATTTGATTGACACTGGTTGTTGTTCCTAAAAAGAACACATGCAATGACACTGGTGGATCCATAGGTGGATTGTGAAGATAACACACATGCAATGACACTGGTGGATCCATAGGTGGTATGTGAAAAGAACACACATGCAAAATGACTCTGGTTGTTATTAAAAAGAACACATGCAATGACACCGGTGGATCCATGGGTGGATTGTGAAGAGAACACACATGCAATGACACTGGTGGATCCATAGGTGGTATGTGAAAAGAACACACATGCAAAATGACTCTTGTTGTTACTAAAAAGAACACACATGCAATGACACTGGTGGATCCATAGGTGGTATGTGAAAAGATCACCCATGCAAAACGACTCTGGTTGTAATTACTGAAAAGAACACACATGCAATGACACTGGCAGATCCATAGGTGGTATGTGAAAAGAACACACATGCAAAATGAATCTGGTTGTTGTTACTAAAAAGAACACACATGCAATGAAACTGGCAGATCCATAGGTGGTATGTGAAAAGAACACGCATGCAAAATGACTCTGGTTGTTGTTACTAAAAAGAATACACATGCAATGACACTGGTGGATCCATGGGTGGATTGTGAAAAGAGCACACATGGAATGACACTGGTGGATCCATATGTGGTATGTGAAAAGAACACACATGCAATGACTCTGGTTGTTGTTAGTGAAAAGAACACACATGCAATGACACTGGTGAATCCATATGTGTTCTCTGAAGAGAGCACACATTTCAATGACTCTTGTTGTTGTTAGTAAAAAGAACACACATGCAATGACACTGGTGGATCCATGTGTGGTCTCTGAAGAGAACACACATGCAATGACACTGGTTGTTGTTACTAAAAAGAACTCACATGCAATGACACTGGTGGATCCATAGGTGGATTGTGAAGAGAACACACATGCAATGACACTGGTGGATCCATAGGTGGTATATGAAAAGAACACACATGCAAAATGACTGGTTGTTGTTACTAAAAAGAACACACATGCAATGACACTGGTGGATCCATGTGTGGTCTCTTTAGAGAACACGCATTTCAATGACACTGGTGGATCCATAGGTGGATTGTGAAGAGAAAACACATGCGATGACATTGGTTGTTGTTAGTGAAAAGAACACACATGCAATGACACTGGTGGATCCATAGGTGGTATGTGAGAAGAACACACATGCAAAATGACTCTGGTTGTTGTTACTAAAAAGAACGCACATGCAATGACACTGGTGGATCCATAGGTGGATTGTGAAGTGGACACACATGCAATGACACTGGTGGGATTCATGGGCGGATTGTGAAAAGAAAACACATGCAATGACTCTGGTTGTTGTTACGAAAAAGAACACACATGCAATGACACTGGTGGATCCATAGGTGGATTGTGAAGAGATCACACATGCAAAATGACTCTGGTTGTTGTTACTAAAAAGAACACACATGCAATGACACTGGTGGATCCATGGGTGGATTGTGAAATGAACACACATTACAATGACACTGGTGGATTCATAGGTCGTATGTGAAAAGAACACACATGCAAAATGACTCTGGTTGTTGTTAGTAAAAAGAACACACATGCAATGACACTGGTGGATCCATGTGTGGTCTCTGAAGAGAGCACACATGCAATGACATTGGTTGTTGTTACTAAAAAGAACATATACAATGACACTGGTGGATCCACAGGTGGATTGTGAAGAGAACACACATGCAATGACACTGGGGGATCCATAGGTGGTAAGTGAAAACGACACACATGCAAAATGACTCTGGTTGTTATTAAAAAGAACACATGCAATGATACCGGTGGATCCATGGGTGGATTGTGAAGAGAACACACATGCAATGACACTGGTGGATCCATAGGTGGTATGTGAAAAGAACACACATGCAAAATGACTCTTGTTGTTACTAAAAAGAACACACATGCAATGACACTGGTGGATCCATAGGTGGTATGTGAAAAGAACACACATGCAAAATGACTCTTGTTGTTGTTAGTAAAAAGAACACACATGCAATGACACTGGTGGATCCATGTGTGGTCTCTGAAGAGAGCACAGATGCAATGACATTGGTTGTTGTTACTAAAAAGAACATATACAATGACACTGGTGGATCCACAGGTGGATTGTGAAGAGAACACACATGCAATGACACTGGGGGATCCATAGGTGGTAAGTGAAAACGACACACATGCAAAATGACTCTGGTTGTTATTAAAAAGAACACATGCAATGATACCGGTGGATCCATGGGTGGATTGTGAAGAGAACACACATGCAATGACACTGGTGGATCCATAGGTGGTATGTGAAAAGAACACACATGCAAAATGACTCTTGTTGTTACTAAAAAGAACACACATGCAATGACACTGGTGGACCCATAGGTGGTATGTGAAAAGATCACCCATGCAAAATGACTCTGGTAGTTGTTAGTGAAATGAACACACATGCAATGACACTGGGGGATCCATAGGTGGTAAGTGAAAATGACACACATGCAAAATGACTCTGGTTGTTATTAAAAAGAAGACATGCAATGATACCAGTGGATCCATGGGTGGATTATGAAAAGAACACACATGCAATGACACTGGTGGATCCATAGGTGGTATGTGAAAAGAACACACATGCAAAATGACTCTGGTTGTTACTAAAAAGAACACAGATGCAATGACACTAGTGGATCCATAGGTGGTATGTGAAGAGATCACCCATGCAAAATGACTCTGGTAGTTGTAAGTGAGATGAACACACATGCAATGACACTGGTGGATCCATAGGTGGTATGTGAGAAGAAAACTCATTTCAATGACTCTGGTTGTTGTTACTAAAAAGAACACACATGCAATGACACTGGTGGATCCATAGGTGGTATGTGAAAAGAACACGCATGCAAAATGACTCTGGTTGTTGTTACGAAAAAGAACACACATGCAATGACACTAGTGGATCCATGGGTGGATTGTGAAAAGAGCACAAATGCAATGACACTGGTGGATCAATATGTGGTATGTGAAAAGAACACACATGCAATGACTCTAGTTGTTGTTAGTGAAAAGAACACACATGCAATGACACTGGTGGATCCATGTGTAGTCTCTGAAGAGAGCACACATTTCAATGACTCTTGTTGTTGTTAGTAAAAAGAACACACATGCAATGACACTGGTGGATCCATGTTTGGTCTCTGAAGAGAACACACATGCAATGACACTGGTTGTTGTTACTAAAAAGAACACACATGCAATGACACTTGTGGATCCATAGGTGGATTGTGAAGAGAACACACATGCAATGACACTGGTGGATCAATAGGTGGTATGTGAAAAGAACACACATGCAAAATGACTCTTGTTGTTACTAAAAAGAACACACATGCAATGACACTGGGGGATCCATGGGTGGATTATGAAAAGAGCACACATGCAATGACACTGGTGGATCCAAATGTGGTATGTGAAAAGAAAACACATGCAATGACTCTGGTTGTTTTTAGTGAAAAGAACACACATGCAATGACATTGGTGGATCCATGTGTGGTCTCTGAAGAGAGCACACATTTCAATGACTCTTGTTGTTGTTAGTAAAAAGAACACACATGCAATGACACTGGTGGATCCATAGGTGGTATGTGAAAATAACACACATGCAATGACACTGGTGGATCCATAGGTGGTATGTGAAAAGAACACAATGCAAAATGACTCTGGTTGTTGTTACTAAAAAGAACACACATGCAATGACACTGGTGGATCCATGGGTGGATTGTGAAAAGAGCACACATGCAATGACACTGGTGGATCCTTATGTGGTATGTGAAAAGAACACACATGCAATGACTCTGGTTGTTGTTAGTGAAAAGAACACACATGCAATGACACTGGTGGATCCACGTGTGGTCTCTGAAGAGAGCACACATTTCAATGACTCTTGTTGTTGTTAGTAAAAAGAACACACATGCAATGATACTGGTGGATCCATGTGTGGTCTCTGAAGAGAACACACATGCAATGACACTGGTTGTTGTTACTAAAAAGAACACACATGCAATGACACTCGTGCAATGACACCGGTGGATCCATAGGTGGTATGTGAAGAGATCACCCATGCAAAATGACTCTGGTAGTTGTTAGTGAAATGAACACACATGCAATGACACTGGTGTATCCATAGGTGGTATGTGAAAGGAACACACATTTCAATGACTCTGGTTGTTGTTACTAAAAAGAACACACATGCAATGACACTGGTGGATCCATAGGTGGTATGTGAAAAGAACACACATGCAAAATGACTCTGGTTGTTGTTACTAAAAAGAACACACATGCAATGACACTGGTGGATCCATGGGTGGATTGTGAAAAGAGCACACATGCAATGACACTGGTTGATCCAGATGTGGTATGTGAAAAGAACACACATGCAATGACTCTGGTTGTTGTAGTGAAAAGAACACACATGCAATGACACTGGTGGATCCATTTGTGGTCTCTAAAGAGAGCACACATTTCAATGACTCTTGTTGTTGTTAGTAAAAAGAACACACATGCAATGACACTGGTGGGTCCATGTGTTGTCTCTGAAGAGATCACACATGCAATGACACTGCTTGTTGTTACTAAAAAGAACACATGCAATGACACTAGTGGATCCATAGGTGGATTGTGAAGAGAACACACATGCAATGACACTAGTGGATCAATAGGTGGTATGTGAAAAGAACACACATGCAAAATGACTCTGGTTGTTACTAAAAAGAACACACATGCAAAATGACACTGGTGGGATCCATGGGTGGATTGTGAAAAGAAAACACATGCAATGACACTGGTGGATCCATAGGTGGTATGTGAAAAGAACACACATGCAATGACACTAGTGGATCCATGTGTGGTCTCTAAAGAGAGCACACATTTCAATGACAGTGGTTGTTATTACTAAAAAGAACACATGCAATGACACTGGTGGATCCATAGGTGGATTGTGAAGATAACACACATGCAATGACACTGGTGGATCCATAGGTGGTATGTGAAATGAACACACATGCAAAATGACTCTGGTTGTTATTAAAAAGAACACATGCAATGATACCGGTGGATCCATGGGTGGATTGTGAAGAGAACACACATGGAATGACACTGGTGGATCCATAGGTGGTATGTGAAAAGAACACACATGCAAAATGACTCTTGTTGTTACTAAAAAGAACACACATGCAATGACACTGGTGGACCCATAGGTGGTATGTGAAAAGATCACCCATGCAAAATGACTCTGGTAGTTGTTAGTGAAATGAACACACATGCAATGACACTGGTGGATCCATAGGTGGTATGTGAGAAGAACACACATTTCAATGACTCTGGTTGTAATTACTAAAAAGAACACACATGCAATGACACTGGCAGATCCATAGGTGGTATGTGAAAAGAACACAAATGCAAAATGACTCTGGTTGTTGTTACTAAAAAGAACACACATGCAATGACACTGGTGGATCCATGGGTGGATTTTGAAAAGAGCACACATGCAATGACACTGGTGGATCCATAGGTGGTATGTGAAAAGAACACACATGCAATGACTCTGGTTGTTGTTAGTGAAAAGAACACACATGCAATGACACTGGTGAATCCATATGTGGTCTCTGAAGAGAGCACACATTTCAATGACTCTTGTTGTTGTTAGTAAAAAGAACACACATGCAATGAAACTGGTGGATCCATGTGTGGTCTCTGAAGAGAACACACATGCAATGACACTGGCTGTTGTTACTAAAAAGAACTCACATGCAATGACACTGGTGGATCCATAGGTGGATTGTGAAGAGAACACACATGCAATGACACTGGTGGATCCATAGGTGGTATATGAAAAGAACACACATGCAAAATGACTGGTTGTTGTTACTAAAAAGAACACACATGCAATGACACTGGTGGATCCATGTGTGGTCTCTTTAGAGAACACGCATTTCAGTGACACTGGTGGATCCATAGGTGGATTGTGAAGAGAAAACACATGCGATGACACTGGTTGTTGTTAGTGACAAGAACACACATGCAATGACACTGGTGGATCCATAGGTGGTATGTGAGAAGAACACGCATGCAAAATGACTCTGGTTGTTGTTACTAAAAAGAACGCACATGCAATGACACTGGTGGATCCAAAGGTGGATTGTGAAGTGGACACACATGCAATGACACTGGTGGGATTCATGGGCGGATTGTGAAAAGAAAACACATGCAATGACTCTGGTTATTGTTACTAAAAAGAACACACATGCAATGACACTGGTGGATCCATAGGTGGATTGTGAAGAGATCACTCATGCAAAATGACTCTGGTTGTTGTTACTAAAAAGAACACACATGCAATGACACTGGTGGATCCATGGGTGGATTGTGAAATGAACACACATTACAATGACACTGGTGGATTCATAGGTGGTATGTGAAAAGAACACACATGCAAAATGACTCTGGTTGTTGTTACTAAAAAGAACACACATGCAATGACACTGGTGGATCCATGAGTGTATTGTGAAAAGAGCACACATGCAATGACACTGGTGGATCCATATGTGGTATGTGAAAAGAACACACATGCAATGACTCTGGTTGTTGTAGTGAAAAGAACACACATGCAATGACACTGGTGGATCCATGTGTGGTCTCTGAAGAGAGCACAGATTTCAATGACTCTTGTTGTTGTTAGTAAAAAGAACACACATGCAATGACACTGGTGGATCCATGTGTTGTATCTGAAGAGAGCACACATGCAATGACACTGCTTGTTGTTACTAAAAAGAACACATGCAATGACACTAGTGGATCCATAGGTGGATTGTGAAGAGAACACACATGAAATGACAATAGTAGATCCATAGGTGCTATGTGAAAAGAACACACATGCAAAATGACTCTGGTTGTTACTAAAAAGAACACACATGCAAAATGACACTGGTGGGATCCATGGGTGGATTATGAAAAGAAAACACATGTAATGACACTGGTGGATCCATAGGTGGTATGTGAAAAGAACACATATGCAATGACACTGGTGGATCCATGTGTGGTCTCTGAAGAGAGCACACATTTGATTGACACTGGTTGTTGTTCCTAAAAAGAACACATGCAATGACACTGGTGGATCCATAGGTGGATTGTGAAGATAACACACATGCAATGACACTGGTGGATCCATAGGTGGATTGTGAAGATAACACACATGCAATGACACTGGTGGATCCATAGGTGGTATGTGAAAAGAACACACATGCAAAATGACTCTGGTTGTTATTAAAAAGAACACATGCAATGACACTGGTGGATCCATGGGTGGATTGTGAAGAGAACACACATGCAATGACACTGGTGGATCCATAGGTGGTATGTGAAAAGAACACACATGCAAAATGACTCTTGTTGTTACTAAAAAGAACACACATGCAATGACACTGGTGGATCCATAGGTGGTATGTGAAAAGATCACCCATGCAAAACGACTCTGGTTGTAATTACTGAAAAGAACACACATGCAATGACACTGGCAGATCCATAGGACATGCAATGACACTGGTGGATCCATAGGTGGTATGTGAAAAGAACATACATGCAAAATGACTCTTGTTGTTACTAAAAAGAACACACATGCAATGACACTGGTGGATCCATAGGTGGTATGTGAAAAGATCACCCATGCAAAACGACTCTGGTTGTAATTACTGAAAAGAACACACATGCAATGACACTGGCAGATCCATAGGTGGTACGTGAAAAGAACACACATGCAAAATGACTCTGGTTGTTGTTACTAAAAAGAACACACATGCAATGAAACTGGCAGATCCATAGGTGGTATGTGAAAAGAACACGCATGCAAAATGACTCTGGTTGTTGTTACTAAAAAGAATACACATGCAATGACGCTGGTGGATCCATGGGTGGATTGTGAAAAGAGCACACATGCAATGACACTGGTGGATCCATATGTGGTATGTGAAAAGAACACACATGCAATGACTCTGGTTGTTGTTAGTGAAAAGAACACACATGCAATGACACTGGTGAATCCATATGTGGTCTCTGAAGAGAGCACACATTTCAATGACTCTTGTTGTTGTTAGTAAAAAGAACACACATGCAATGACACTGGTGGATCCATGTGTGGTCTCTAAAGAGAACACACATGCAATGACACTGGTTGTTGTTACTAAAAAGAACTCACATGCAATGACACTGGTGGATCCATAGGTGGATTGTGAAGAGAACACACATGCAATGACACTGGTGGATCAATAGGTGGTATGTGAAAAGAACACACATGCAAAATGACTCTTGTTGTTACTAAAAAGAACACACATGCAATGACACTGGGGGATCCATGGGTGGATTATGAAAAGAGCACACATGCAATGACACTGGTGGATCCAAATGTGGTATGTGAAAAGAAAACACATGCAATGACTCTGGTTGTTGTTAGTGAAAAGAACACACATGCAATGACATTGGTGGATCCATGTGTGGTCTCTGAAGAGAGCACACATTTCAATGACTCTTGTTGTTGTTAGTAAAAAGAACACACATGCAATGACACTGGTGGATCCATGGGTGGATTGTGAAAAGAGCACACATGCAATGACACTGGTGGATCCTTATGTGGTATGTGAAAAGAACACACATGCAATGACTCTGGTTGTTGTTAGTGAAAAGAACACACATGCAATGACACTGGTGGATCCACGTGTGGTCTCTGAAGAGAGCACACATTTCAATGACTCTTGTTGTTGTTAGTAAAAAGAACACACATGCAATGATACTGGTGGATCCATGTGTGGTCTCTGAAGAGAACACACATGCAATGACACTGGTTGTTGTTACTAAAAAGAACACACATGCAATGACACTCGTGCAATGACACCGGTGGATCCATAGGTGGTATGTGAAGAGATCACCCATGCAAAATGACTCTGGTAGTTGTTAGTGAAATGAACACACATGCAATGACACTGGTGTATCCATAGGTGGTATGTGAAAGGAACACACATTTCAATGACTCTGGTTGTTGTTACTAAAAAGAACACACATGCAATGACACTGGTGGATCCATAGGTGGTATGTGAAAAGAACACACATGCAAAATGACTCTGGTTGTTGTTACTAAAAAGAACACACATGCAATGACACTGGTGGATCCATGGGTGGATTGTGAAAAGAGCACACATGCAATGACACTGGTTGATCCAGATGTGGTATGTGAAAAGAACACACATGCAATGACTCTGGTTGTTGTAGTGAAAAGAACACACATGCAATGACACTGGTGGATCCATTTGTGGTCTCTAAAGAGAGCACACATTTCAATGACTCTTGTTGTTGTTAGTAAAAAGAACACACATGCAATGACACTGGTGGGTCCATGTGTTGTCTCTGAAGAGATCACACATGCAATGACACTGCTTGTTGTTACTAAAAAGAACACATGCAATGACACTAGTGGATCCATAGGTGGATTGTGAAGAGAACACACATGCAATGACACTAGTGGATCAATAGGTGGTATGTGAAAAGAACACACATGCAAAATGACTCTGGTTGTTACTAAAAAGAACACACATGCAAAATGACACTGGTGGGATCCATGGGTGGATTGTGAAAAGAAAACACATGCAATGACACTGGTGGATCCATAGGTGGTATGTGAAAAGAACACACATGCAATGACACTAGTGGATCCATGTGTGGTCTCTAAAGAGAGCACACATTTCAATGACAGTGGTTGTTATTACTAAAAAGAACACATGCAATGACACTGGTGGATCCATAGGTGGATTGTGAAGATAACACACATGCAATGACACTGGTGGATCCATAGGTGGTATGTGAAATGAACACACATGCAAAATGACTCTGGTTGTTATTAAAAAGAACACATGCAATGATACCGGTGGATCCATGGGTGGATTGTGAAGAGAACACACATGGAATGACACTGGTGGATCCATAGGTGGTATGTGAAAAGAACACACATGCAAAATGACTCTTGTTGTTACTAAAAAGAACACACATGCAATGACACTGGTGGACCCATAGGTGGTATGTGAAAAGATCACCCATGCAAAATGACTCTGGTAGTTGTTAGTGAAATGAACACACATGCAATGACACTGGTGGATCCATAGGTGGTATGTGAGAAGAACACACATTTCAATGACTCTGGTTGTAATTACTAAAAAGAACACACATGCAATGACACTGGCAGATCCATAGGTGGTATGTGAAAAGAACACAAATGCAAAATGACTCTGGTTGTTGTTACTAAAAAGAACACACATGCAATGACACTGGTGGATCCATGGGTGGATTTTGAAAAGAGCACACATGCAATGACACTGGTGGATCCATAGGTGGTATGTGAAAAGAACACACATGCAATGACTCTGGTTGTTGTTAGTGAAAAGAACACACATGCAATGACACTGGTGAATCCATATGTGGTCTCTGAAGAGAGCACACATTTCAATGACTCTTGTTGTTGTTAGTAAAAAGAACACACATGCAATGAAACTGGTGGATCCATGTGTGGTCTCTGAAGAGAACACACATGCAATGACACTGGCTGTTGTTACTAAAAAGAACTCACATGCAATGACACTGGTGGATCCATAGGTGGATTGTGAAGAGAACACACATGCAATGACACTGGTGGATCCATAGGTGGTATATGAAAAGAACACACATGCAAAATGACTGGTTGTTGTTACTAAAAAGAACACACATGCAATGACACTGGTGGATCCATGTGTGGTCTCTTTAGAGAACACGCATTTCAGTGACACTGGTGGATCCATAGGTGGATTGTGAAGAGAAAACACATGCGATGACACTGGTTGTTGTTAGTGACAAGAACACACATGCAATGACACTGGTGGATCCATAGGTGGTATGTGAGAAGAACACGCATGCAAAATGACTCTGGTTGTTGTTACTAAAAAGAACGCACATGCAATGACACTGGTGGATCCAAAGGTGGATTGTGAAGTGGACACACATGCAATGACACTGGTGGGATTCATGGGCGGATTGTGAAAAGAAAACACATGCAATGACTCTGGTTATTGTTACTAAAAAGAACACACATGCAATGACACTGGTGGATCCATAGGTGGATTGTGAAGAGATCACTCATGCAAAATGACTCTGGTTGTTGTTACTAAAAAGAACACACATGCAATGACACTGGTGGATCCATGGGTGGATTGTGAAATGAACACACATTACAATGACACTGGTGGATTCATAGGTGGTATGTGAAAAGAACACACATGCAAAATGACTCTGGTTGTTGTTACTAAAAAGAACACACATGCAATGACACTGGTGGATCCATGAGTGTATTGTGAAAAGAGCACACATGCAATGACACTGGTGGATCCATATGTGGTATGTGAAAAGAACACACATGCAATGACTCTGGTTGTTGTAGTGAAAAGAACACACATGCAATGACACTGGTGGATCCATGTGTGGTCTCTGAAGAGAGCACAGATTTCAATGACTCTTGTTGTTGTTAGTAAAAAGAACACACATGCAATGACACTGGTGGATCCATGTGTTGTATCTGAAGAGAGCACACATGCAATGACACTGCTTGTTGTTACTAAAAAGAACACATGCAATGACACTAGTGGATCCATAGGTGGATTGTGAAGAGAACACACATGAAATGACAATAGTAGATCCATAGGTGCTATGTGAAAAGAACACACATGCAAAATGACTCTGGTTGTTACTAAAAAGAACACACATGCAAAATGACACTGGTGGGATCCATGGGTGGATTATGAAAAGAAAACACATGTAATGACACTGGTGGATCCATAGGTGGTATGTGAAAAGAACACATATGCAATGACACTGGTGGATCCATGTGTGGTCTCTGAAGAGAGCACACATTTGATTGACACTGGTTGTTGTTCCTAAAAAGAACACATGCAATGACACTGGTGGATCCATAGGTGGATTGTGAAGATAACACACATGCAATGACACTGGTGGATCCATAGGTGGATTGTGAAGATAACACACATGCAATGACACTGGTGGATCCATAGGTGGTATGTGAAAAGAACACACATGCAAAATGACTCTGGTTGTTATTAAAAAGAACACATGCAATGACACTGGTGGATCCATGGGTGGATTGTGAAGAGAACACACATGCAATGACACTGGTGGATCCATAGGTGGTATGTGAAAAGAACACACATGCAAAATGACTCTTGTTGTTACTAAAAAGAACACACATGCAATGACACTGGTGGATCCATAGGTGGTATGTGAAAAGATCACCCATGCAAAACGACTCTGGTTGTAATTACTGAAAAGAACACACATGCAATGACACTGGCAGATCCATAGGACATGCAATGACACTGGTGGATCCATAGGTGGTATGTGAAAAGAACATACATGCAAAATGACTCTTGTTGTTACTAAAAAGAACACACATGCAATGACACTGGTGGATCCATAGGTGGTATGTGAAAAGATCACCCATGCAAAACGACTCTGGTTGTAATTACTGAAAAGAACACACATGCAATGACACTGGCAGATCCATAGGTGGTACGTGAAAAGAACACACATGCAAAATGACTCTGGTTGTTGTTACTAAAAAGAACACACATGCAATGAAACTGGCAGATCCATAGGTGGTATGTGAAAAGAACACGCATGCAAAATGACTCTGGTTGTTGTTACTAAAAAGAATACACATGCAATGACGCTGGTGGATCCATGGGTGGATTGTGAAAAGAGCACACATGCAATGACACTGGTGGATCCATATGTGGTATGTGAAAAGAACACACATGCAATGACTCTGGTTGTTGTTAGTGAAAAGAACACACATGCAATGACACTGGTGAATCCATATGTGGTCTCTGAAGAGAGCACACATTTCAATGACTCTTGTTGTTGTTAGTAAAAAGAACACACATGCAATGACACTGGTGGATCCATGTGTGGTCTCTAAAGAGAACACACATGCAATGACACTGGTTGTTGTTACTAAAAAGAACTCACATGCAATGACACTGGTGGATCCATAGGTGGATTGTGAAGAGAACACACATGCAATGACACTGGTGGATCCATAGGTGGTATATGAAAAGAACACACATGCAAAATGACTGGTTGTTGTTACTAAAAAGAACACACATGCAATGACACTGGTGGATCCATGTGTGGTCTCTTTAGAGAACACGCATTTCAATGACACTGGTGGATCCATAGGTGGATTGTGAAGAGAAAACACATGCGATGACATTGGTTGTTGTTAGTGAAAAGAACACACATGCAATGACACTGGTGGATCCATAGGTGGTATGTGAGAAGAACACACATGCAAAATGACTCTGGTTGTTGTTACTAAAAAGAACGCACATGCAATGACACTGGTGGATCCATAGGTGGATTGTGAAGTGGACACACATGCAATGACACTGGTGGGATTCATGGGCGGATTGTGAAAAGAAAACACATGCAATGACTCTGGTTGTTGTTACGAAAAAGAACACACATGCAATGACACTGGTGGATCCATAGGTGGATTGTGAAGAGATCACACATGCAAAATGACTCTGGTTGTTGTTACTAAAAAGAACACACATGCAATGACACTGGTGGATCCATGGGTGGATTGTGAAATGAACACACATTACAATGACACTGGTGGATTCATAGGTCGTATGTGAAAAGAACACACATGCAAAATGACTCTGGTTGTTGTTACTAAAAAGAACACACATGCAATGACACTGGTGGATCCATGGGTGTATTGTGAAAAGAGCACACATGCAATGACACTGGTGGATCCATATGTGGTATGTGAAAAGAACACACATGCAATGACTCTGGTTGTTGTAGTGAAAAGAACACACATGCAATGACACTGGTGGATCCATGTGTGGTCTCTGAAGAGAGCACACATTTCAATGACTCTTGTTGTTGTTAGTAAAAAGAACACACATGCAATGACACTGGTGGATCCATGTGTTGTATCTGAAGAGAGCACACATGCAATGACACTGCTTGTTGTTACTAAAAAGAACACATGCAATGACACTAGTGGATCCATAGGTGGATTGTGAAGAGAACACACATGAAATGACAATAGTAGATCCATAGGTGCTATGTGAAAAGAACACACATGCAAAATGACTCTGGTTGTTACTAAAAAGAACACACATGCAAAATGACACTGGGGGATCCATGGGTGGATTATGAAAAGAAAACACATGAAATGACACTGGTGGATCCATAGGTGGTATGTGAAAAGAACACATATGCAATGACACTGGTGGATCCATGTGTGGTCTCTGAAGAGAGCACACATTTGATTGACACTGGTTGTTGTTCCTAAAAAGAACACATGCAATGACACTGGTGGATCCATAGGTGGATTGTGAAGATAACACACATGCAATGACACTGGTGGATCCATAGGTGGTATGTGAAAAGAACACACATGCAAAATGACTCTGGTTGTTATTAAAAAGAACACATGCAATGACACCGGTGGATCCATGGGTGGATTGTGAAGAGAACACACATGCAATGACACTGGTGGATCCATAGGTGGTATGTGAAAAGAACACACATGCAAAATGACTCTTGTTGTTACTAAAAAGAACACACATGCAATGACACTGGTGGATCCATAGGTGGTATGTGAAAAGATCACCCATGCAAAACGACTCTGGTTGTAATTACTGAAAAGAACACACATGCAATGACACTGGCAGATCCATAGGTGGTATGTGAAAAGAACACACATGCAAAATGACTCTGGTTGTTGTTACTAAAAAGAACACACATGCAATGAAACTGGCAGATCCATAGGTGGTATGTGAAAAGAACACGCATGCAAAATGACTCTGGTTGTTGTTACTAAAAAGAATACACATGCAATGACACTGGTGGATCCATGGGTGGATTGTGAAAAGAGCACACATGCAATGACCCTGGTGGATCCATATGTGGTATGTGAAAAGAACACACATGCAATGACTCTGGTTGTTGTTAGTGAAAAGAACACACATGCAATGACACTGGTGAATCCATATGTGGTCTCTGAAGAGAGCACACATTTCAATGACTCTTGTTGTTGTTAGTAAAAAGAACACACATGCAATGACACTGGTGGATCCATGTGTGGTCTCTGAAGAGAACACACATGCAATGACACTGGTTGTTGTTACTAAAAAGAACTCACATGCAATGACACTTGTGGATCCATAGGTGGATTGTGAAGAGAACACACATGCAATGACACTGGTGGATCCATAGGTGGTATATGAAAAGAACACACATGCAAAATGACTGGTTGTTGTTACTAAAAAGAACACACATGCAATGACACTGGTGGATCCATGTGTGGTCTCTTTAGAGAACACGCATTTCAATGACACTGGTGGATCCATAGGTGGATTGTGAAGAGAAAACACATGCGATGACACTGGTTGTTGTTAGTGAAAAGAACACACATGCAATGACACTGGTGGATACATAGGTGGTATGTGAGAAGAACACACATGCAAAATGACTCTGGTTGTTGTTACTAAAAAGAACGCACATGCAATGACACTGGTGGATCCATAGGTGGATTGTGAAGTGGACACACATGCAATGACACTGGTGGGATTCATGGGCGGATTGTGAAAATAAAACACATGCAATGACTCTGGTTGTTGTTACGAAAAAGAACACACATGCAATGACACTGGTGGATCCATAGGTGGATTGTGAAGAGATCACACATGCAAAATGACTCTGGTTGTTGTTACTAAAAAGAACACACATGCAATGACACTGGTGGATCCATGGGTGGATTGTGAAAAGAGCACACATGCAATGACACTGGTGGATCCATATGTGGTATGTGAAAAGAACACACATGCAATGACTCTGGTTGTTGTTAGTGAAAAGAACACACATGCAATGACACTGGTGAATCCATATGTGGTCTCTGAAGAGAGCACACATTTCAATGACTCTTGTTGTTGTTAGTAAAAAGAACACATATGCAATGACACTGGTGGATCCATGTGTGGTCTCTAAAGAGAACACACATGCAATGAAACTGTCTGTTGTTACTAAAAAGAACTCACATGCAATGACACTGGTGGATCCATAGGTGGATTGTGAAGAGAACACACATGCAATGACACTGGTGGATCCATAGGTGGTATATGAAAAGAACACACATGCAAAATGACTGGTTGTTGTTACTAAAAAGAACGCACATGCAATGACACTGGTGGATCCATGGGTGGATTGTGAAAAGAGCACACATGCAATGACACTGGTGGATCCATATGTGGTATGTGAAAAGAACACACATGCAATGACTCTGGTTGTTGTAGTGAAAAGAACACACATGCAATGACACTGGTGGATCCATGTGTGGTCTCTGAAGAGAGCACACATTTCAATGACTCTTGTTGTTGTTAGTAAAAAGAACACACATGCAATGACACTGGTGGATCCATGTGTTGTATCTGAAGAGAGCACACATGCAATGACACTGCTTGTTGTTACTAAAAAGAACACATGCAATGACACTAGTGGATCCATAGGTGGATTGTGAAGGGAACACACATGCAATGACACTAGTAGATCCATAGGTGGTATGTGAAAAGAACACACATGCAAAATGACTCTGGTTGTTACTAAAAAGAACACACATGCAAAATGACATTGGTGGGATCCATGGGTGGATTATGAAAAGAAAACACATGCAATGACACTGGTGGATCCATAGGTGGTATGTGAAAAGAACACATATGCAATGACACTGGTGGATCCATGTGTGGTCTCTGAAGAGAGCACACATTTCAATGACACTGGTTGTTGTTACTAAAAAGAACACATGCAATGACACTGGTGGATCCATAGGTGGATTGTGAAGATAACACACATGCAATGACACTGGTGGATCCATAGGTGGTATGTGAAAATAACACACATGCAAAATGACTCTGGTTGTTATTAAAAAGAACACATGCAATGACACCGGTGGATCCATGGGTGGATTGTGAAGAGAACACACATGCAATGACACTGGTGGATCCATAGGTGGTATGTGAAAAGAACACACATGAAAAATGACTCTTGTTGTTACTAAAAAGAACACACATGCAATGACACTGGTGGATCCATAGGTGGTATGTGAAAAGATCACCCATGCAAAACGACTCTGGTTGTAATTACTAAAAAGAACACACATGCAATGACACTGGCAGATCCATAGGTGGTATGTGAAAAGAACACACATGCAAAATGACTCTGGTTGTTGTTACTAAAAAGAACACACATGCAATGAAACTGGCAGATCCATAGGTGGTATGTGAAAAGAACACGCATGCAAAATGACTCTGGTTGTTGTTACTAAAAAGAATACACATGCAATGACACTGGTGGATCCATGGGTGGATTGTGAAAAGAGCACACATGCAATGACACTGGTGGATCCATATGTGGTATGTGAAAAGAACACACATGCAATGACTCTAGTTGTTGTTAGTGAAAAGAACACACATGCAATGACACTGGTGAATCCATATGTGGTCTCTGAAGAGAGCACACATTTCAATGACTCTTGTTGTTGTTAGTAAAAAGAACACACATGCAATGACACTGGTGGATCCATGTGTGATCTCTGAAGAGAACACACATGCAATGACACTGGTTGTTGTTACTAAAAAGAACTCACATGCAATGACACTAGTGGATCCATGGTTGGATTGTGAAAAGAGCACACATGCAATGACAATGGTGGATCCATAGGTGGTATATGAAAAGAACACACATGCAAAATGACTGGTTGTTGTTACTAAAAAGAACACACATGCAATGACACTGGTGGATCCATGTGTGGTCTCTTTAGAGAACACGCATTTCAATGACACTGGTGGATCCATAGGTGGATTGTGAAGAGAAAACACATGCGATGACACTGGTTGTTGTTAGTGAAAAGAACACACATGCAATGACACTGGTGGATACATAGGTGGTATGTGAGAAGAACACACATGCAAAATGACTCTGGTTGTTGTTACTAAAAAGAACGCACATGCAATGACACTGGTGGATCCATAGGTGGATTGTGAAGTGGACACACATGCAATGACACTGGTGGGATTCATGGGCGGATTGTGAAAAGAAAACACATGCAATGACTCTAGTTGTTGTTACGAAAAAGAACACACATGCAATGACACTGGTGGATCCATAGGTGGATTGTGAAGAGATCACACATGCAAAATGACTCTGGTTGTTGTTACTAAAAAGAACACACATGCAATGACACTGGTGGATCCATGGGTGGATTGTGAAAAGAGCACACATGCAATGACACTGGTGGATCCATATGTGGTATGTGAAAAGAACACACATGCAATGACTCTGGTTGTTGTTAGTGAAAAGAACACACATGCAATGACACTGGTGAATCCATATGTGGTCTCTAAAGAGAGCACACATTTCAATGACTCTTGTTGTTGTTAGTAAAAAGAACACACATGCAATGACACTGGTGGATCCATGTGTGGTCTCTGAAGAGAACACACATGCAATGACACTGGCTGTTGTTACTAAAAGGAACTCACATGCAATGACACTGGTGGATCCATAGGTGGATTGTGAAGAGAACACACATGCAATGACACTGGTGGATCCATAGGTGGTATATGAAAAGAACACACATGCAAAATGACTGGTTGTTGTTACTAAAAAGAACACACATGCAATGACACTGGTGGATCCATGTGTGGTCTCTTTAGAGAACACGCATTTCAATGACACTGGTGGATCCATAGGTGGATTGTGAAGAGAAAACACATGCGATGACACTGGTTGTTGTTAGTGAAAAGAACACACATGCAATGACACTGGTGGATCCATAGGTGGTATGTGAGAAGAACACACATGCAAAATGACTCTGGTTGTTGTTACTAAAAAGAACGCACATGCAATGACACTGGTGGATCCATGGGTGGATTGTGAAAAGAGCACACATGCAATGACACTAGTGGATCCATATGTGGTATGTGAAAAGAACACACATGCAATGACTCTGGTTGTTGTTAGTGAAAAGAATACACATGCAATGACACTGGTGAATCCATATGTGGTCTCTGAAGAGAGCACACATTTCAATGACTCTTGTTGTTGTTAGTAAAAAGAACACACATGCAATGACACTGGTGGATCCATGTGTGGTCTCTAAAGAGAACACACATGCAATGAAACTGTCTGTTGTTACTAAAAAGAACTCACATGCAATGACACTGGTGGATCCATAGGTGGATTGTGAAGAGAACACACATGCAATGACACTGGTGGATCCATAGGTGGATTGTGAAGAGAACACACATGCAATGACACTGGTGGATCCATAGGTGGTATATGAAAAGAACACACATGCAAAATGACTGGTTGTTGTTACTAAAAAGAACACACATGCAATGACACAGGTGGATCCATGTGTGGTCTCTTTAGAGAACACACATTTCAATGACACTGGTGGATCCATAGGTGGATTGTGAAGCGAAAACACATGCGATGACACTGGTTGTTGTTAGTGAAAAGAACGCACATGCAATGACACTGGTGGATCCATAGGTGGTATGTGAGAAGAACACACCTGCAAAATGACTCTGGTTGTTGTTACTAAAAAGAACGCACATGCAATGACACTGGTGGATCCATGGGTGGATTGTGAAAAGAGCACACATGCAATGACACTGGTGGATCCATATGTGGTATGTGAAAAGAACACACATGCAATGACTCTGGTTGTTATAGTGAAAAGAACACACATGCAATGACACTGGTGGATCCATGTGTGGTCTCTGAAGAGAGCACACATTTCAATGACTCTTGTTGTTGTTAGTAAAAAGAACACACATGCATTGACACTGGTGGATCCATGTGTTGTATCTGAAGAGAGCACACATGCAATGACACTGCTTGTTGTTACTAAAAAGAACACATGCAATGACACTAGTGGATCCATAGGTGGATTGTGAAGAGAACACACATGCAATGACACTAGTAGATCCATAGGTGGTATGTGAAAAGAACACACATGCAAAATGACTCTGGTTGTTACTAAAAAGAACACACATGCAAAATGACACTGGTGGGATCCATGGGTGGATTATGAAAAGAAAACACATGCAATGACACTGGTGGATCCATAGGTGGTATGTGAAAAGAACACATATGCAATGACACTGGTGGATCCATGTGTGGTCTCTGAAGAGAGCACACATTTCAATGACACTGGTTGTTGTTACTAAAAAGAACACATGCAATGACACTGGTGGATCCATAGGTGGATTGTGAAGATAACACACATGCAATGACACTGGTGGATCCATAGGTGGTATGTGAAAATAACACACATGCAAAATGACTCTGGTTGTTATTAAAAAGAACACATGCAATGACACCGGTGGATCCATGGGTGGATTGTGAAGAGAACACACATGCAATGACGCTGGTGGATCCATAGGTGGTATGTGAAACGAACACACATGCAAAATGACTCTTGTTGTTACTAAAAAGAACACACATGCAATGACACTGGTGGATCCATAGGTGGTATGTGAAAAGATCACCCATGCAAAACGACTCTGGTTGTAATTACTAAAAAGAACACACATGCAATGACACTGGCAGATCCATAGGTGGTATGTGAAAAGAACACACATGCAAAATGACTCTGGTTGTTGTTACTAAAAAGAACACACATGCAATGAAACTGGCAGATCCATAGGTGGTATGTGAAAAGAACACGCATGCAAAATGACTCTGTTTGTTGTTACTAAAAAGAATACACATGCAATGACACTGGTGGATCCATGGGTGGATTGTGAAAAGAGCACACATGCAATGACACTGGTGGATCCATATGTGGTATGTGAAAAGAACATACATGCAATGACTCTGGTTGTTGTTAGTGAAAAGAACACACATGCAATGACACTGGTGAATCCATATGTGGTCTCTGAAGAGAGCACACATTTCAATGACTCTTGTTGTTGTTAGTAAAAAGAACACACATGCAATGACACTGGTGGATCCATGTGTGATCTCTGAAGAGAACACACATGCAATGACACTGGTTGTTGTTACTAAAAAGAACTCACATGCAATGACACTAGTGGATCCATGGTTGGATTGTGAAAAGATCACACATGCAATGACACTGGTGGATCCATAGGTGGTATATGAAAAGAACACACATGCAAAATGACTGGTTGTTGTTACTAAAAAGAACACACATGCAATGACACTGGTGGATCCATGTGTGGTCTCTTTAGAGAACACGCATTTCAATGACACTGGTGGATCCATAGGTGGATTGTGAAGAGAAAACACATGCGATGACACTGGTTGTTGTTAGTGAAAAGAACACACATGCAATGACACTGGTGGATCCATAGGTGGTATGTGAGAAGAACACACATGCAAAATGACTCTGGTTGTTGTTACTAAAAAGAACGCACATGCCATGACACTAGTGGATCCATAGGTGGATTGTGAAGTGGACACACATGCAATGACACTGGTGGGATTCATGGGCGGATTGTGAAAAGAAAACACATGCAATGACTCTGGTTGTTGTTACGAAAAAGAACACACATGCAATGACACTGGTGGATCCATAGGTGGATTGTGAAGAGATCACACATGCAAAATGACTCTGGTTGTTGTTACTAAAAAGAACACACATGCAATGACACTGGTGGATCCATGGGTGGATTGTGAAAAGAGCACACATGCAATGACACTGGTGGATCCATATGTGGTATGTGAAAAGAACACACATGCAATGACTCTGGTTGTTGTTAGTGAAAAGAACACACATGCAATGACACTGGTGAATCCATATGTGGTCTCTGAAGAGAGCACACATTTCAATGACTCTTGTTGTTGTTAGTAAAAAGAACACACATGCAATGACACTGGTGGATCCATGTGTGGTCTCTGAAGAGAACACACATGCAATGACACTGGTTGTTGTTACTAAAAGGAACTCACATGCAATGACACTGGTGGATCCATAGGTGGATTGTGAAGAGAACACACATGCAATGACACTGGTGGATCCATAGGTGGTATATGAAAAGAACACACATGCAAAATGACTGGTTGTTGTTACTAAAAAGAACACACATGCAATGACACTGGTGGATCCATGTGTGGTCTCTTTAGAGAACACGCATTTCAATGACACTGGTGGATCCATAGGTGGATTGTGAAGAGAAAACACATGCGATGACACTGGTTGTTGTTAGTGAAAAGAACACACATGCAATGACACTAGTGGATCCATAGGTGGTATGTGAGAAGAACACACATGCAAAATGACTCTGGTTGTTGTTACTAAAAAGAACGCACATGCAATGACACTGGTGGATCCATGGGTGGATTGTGAAAAGAGCACACATGCAATGACACTGGTGGATCCATATGTGGTATGTGAAAAGAACACACATGCAATGACTCTGGTTGTTGTTAGTGAAAAGAATACACATGCAATGACACTGGTGAATCCATATGTGGTCTCTGAAGAGAGCACACATTTCAATGACTCTTGTTGTTGTTAGTAAAAAGAACACACATGCAATGACACTGGTGGATCCATGTGTGGTCTCTAAAGAGAACACACATGCAATGAAACTGTCTGTTGTTACTAAAAAGAACTCACATGCAATGACACTGGTGGATCCATAGGTGGATTGTGAAGAGAACACACATGCAATGACACTGGTGGATCCATAGGTGGTATATGAAAAGAACACACATGCAAAATGACTGGTTGTTGTTACTAAAAAGAACACACATGCAATGACACTGGTGGATCCATGTGTGGTCTCTTTAGAGAACACGCATTTCAATGACACTGGTGGATCCATAGGTGGATTGTGAAGCGAAAACACATGCGATGACACTGGTTGTTGTTAGTGAAAAGAACACACATGCAATGACACTGGTGGATCCATAGGTGGTATGTGAGAAGAACACACATGCAAAATGACTCTGGTTGTTGTTACTAAAAAGAACGCACATGCAATGACACTGGTGGATCCATGGGTGGATTGTGAAAAGAGCACACATGCAATGACACTGGTGGATCCATATGTGGTATGTGAAAAGAACACACATGCAATGACTCTGGTTGTTGTAGTGAAAAGAACACACATGCAATGACACTGGTGGATCCATGTGTGGTCTCTGAAGAGAGCACACATTTGAATGACTCTTGTTGTTGTTAGTAAAAAGAACACACATGCAATGACACTGGTGGATCCATGTGTTGTATCTGAAGAGAGCACACATGCAATGACACTGCTTGTTGTTACTAAAAAGAACACATGCAATGACACTAGTGGATCCATAGGTGGATTGTGAAGAGAACACACATGCAATGACACTAGTAGATCCATAGGTGGTATGTGAAAAGAACACACATGCAAAATGACTCTGGTTGTTACTAAAAAGAACAGACATGCAAAATGACACTGGTGGGATCCATGGGTGGATTATGAAAAGAAAACACATGCAATGACACCGGTGGATCCATAGGTGGTATGTGAAAAGAACACATATGCAATGACACTGGTGGATCCATGTGTGGTCTCTGAAGAGAGCACACATTTCAATGACACTGGTTGTTGTTACTAAAAAGAACACATGCAATGACACTGGTCGATCCATAGGTGGATTGTGAAGATAACACACATGCAATGACACTGGTGGATCCATAGGTGGTATGTGAAAATAACACACATGCAAAATGACTCTGGTTGTTATTAAAAAGAACACATGCAATGACACCGGTGGATCCATGGGTGGATTGTGAAGAGAACACACATGCAATGACACTGGTGGATCCATAGGTGGTATGTGAAAAGAACACACATGCAAAATGACTCTTGTTGTTACTAAAAAGAACACACATGCAATGACACTGGTGGATCCATAGGTGGTATGTGAAAAGATCACCCATGCAAAACGACTCTGGTTGTAATTACTAAAAAGAACACACATGCAATGACACTGGCAGATCCATAGGTGGTATGTGAAAAGAACACACATGCAAAATGACTCTGGTTGTTGTTACTAAAAAGAACACACATGCAATGAAACTGGCAGATCCATAGGTGGTATGTGAAAAGAACACGCATGCAAAATGACTCTGGTTGTTGTTACTAAAAAGAATACACATGCAATGACACTGGTGGATCCATGGGTGGATTGTGAAAAGAGCACACATGCAATGACACTGGTGGATCCATATGTGGTATGTGAAAAGAACACACATGCAATGACTCTGGTTGTTGTTAGTGAAAAGAACACACATGCAATGACACTGGTGAATCCATATGTGGTCTCTGAAGAGAGCACACATTTCAATGACTCTTGTTGTTGTTAGTAAAAAGAACACACATGCAATGACACTGGTGGATCCATGTGTGATCTCTGAAGAGAACACACATGCAATGACACTGGTTGTTGTTACTAAAAAGAACTCACATGCAATGACACTAGTGGATCCATGGTTGGATTGTGAAAAGAGCACACATGCAATGACACTGGTGGATCCATAGGTGGTATATGAAAAGAACACACATGCAAAATGACTGGTTGTTGTTACTAAAAAGAACACACATGCAATGACACTGGTGGATCCATGTGTGGTCTCTTTAGAGAACACGCATTTCAATGACACTGGTGGATCCATAGGTGGATTGTGAAGAGAAAACACATGCGATGACACTGGTTGTTGTTAGTGAAAAGAACACACATGCAATGACACTGGTGGATCCATAGGTGGTATGTGAGAAGAACACACATGCAAAATGACTCTGGTTGTTGTTACTAAAAAGAACGCACATGCAATGACACTAGTGGATCCATAGGTGGATTGTGAAGTGGACACACATGCAATGACACTGGTGGGATTCATGGGCGGATTGTGAAAAGAAAACACATGCAATGACTCTGGTTGTTGTTACGAAAAAGAACACACATGCAATGACACTGGTGGATCCATAGGTGGATTGTGAAGAGATCACACATGCAAAATGACTCTGGTTGTTGTTACTAAAAAGAACACACATGCAATGACACTGGTGGATCCATGGGTGGATTGTGAAAAGAGCACACATGCAATGACACTGGTGGATCCATATGTGGTATGTGAAAAGAACACACATGCAATGACTCTGGTTGTTGGTAGTGAAAAGAACACACATGCAATGACACTGGTGAATCCATATGTGGTCTCTGAAGAGAGCACACATTTCAATGACTCTTGTTGTTGTTAGTAAAAAGAACACACATGCAATGACACTGGTGGATCCATGTGTGGTCTCTGAAGAGAACACACATGCAATGACACTGGCTGTTGTTACTAAAAGGAACTCACATGCAATGACACTGGTGGATCCATAGGTGGATTGTGAAGAGAACACACATGCAATGACACTGGTGGATCCATAGGTGGTATATGAAAAGAACACACATGCAAAATGACTGGTTGTTGTTACTAAAAAGAACACACATGCAATGACACTGGTGGATCCATGTGTGGTCTCTTTAGAGAACACGCATTTCAATGACACTGGTGGATCCATAGGTGGATTGTGAAGAGAAAACACATGCGATGACACTGGTTGTTGTTAGTGAAAAGAACACACATGCAATGACACTGGTGGATCCATAGGTGGTATGTGAGAAGAACATACATGCAAAATGACTCTGGTTGTTGTTACTAAAAAGAACGCACATGCAATGACACTGGTGGATCCATGGGTGGATTGTGAAAAGGGCACACATGCAATGACACTGGTGGATCCATATGTGGTATGTGAAAAGAACACACATGCAATGACTCTGGTTGTTGTTAGTGAAAAGAATACACATGCAATGACACTGGTGAATCCATATGTGGTCTTTGAAGAGAGCACACATTTCAATGACTCTTGTTGTTGTTAGTAAAAAGAACACACATGCAATGACACTGGTGGATCCATGTGTGGTCTCTAAAGAGAACACACATGCAATGAAACTGTCTGTTGTTACTAAAAAGAACTCACATGCAATGACACTGGTGGATCCATAGGTGGATTGTGAAGAGAACACACATGCAATGACACTGGTGGATCCATAGGTGGTATATGAAAAGAACACACATGCAAAATGACTGGTTGTTGTTACTAAAAAGAACACACATGCAATGACACTGGTGGATCCATGTGTGGTCTCTTTAGAGAACACGCATTTCAATGACACTGGTGGATCCATAGGTGGATTGTGAAGCGAAAACACATGCGATGACACTGGTTGTTGTTAGTGAAAAGAACACACATGCAATGACACTGGTGGATCCATAGGTGGTATGTGAGAAGAACACACATGCAAAATGACTCTGGTTGTTGTTACTAAAAAGAACGCACATGCAATGACACTGGTGGATCCATGGGTGGATTGTGAAAAGAGCACACATGCAATGACACTGGTGGATCCATATGTGGTATGTGAAAAGAACACACATGCAATGACTCTGGTTGTTGTAGTGAAAAGAACACACATGCAATGACACTGGTGGATCCATGTGTGGTCTCTGAAGAGAGCACACATTTCAATGACTCTTGTTGTTGTTAGTAAAAAGAACACACATGCAATGACACTGGTGGATCCATGTGTTGTATCTGAAGAGAGCACACATGAAATGACACTGCTTGTTGTTACTAAAAAGAACACATGCAATGACACTAGTGGATCCATAGGTGGATTGTGAAGAGAACACACATGCAATGACACTAGTAGATCCATAGGTGGTATGTGAAAAGAACACACATGCAAAATGACTCTGGTTGTTACTAAAAAGAACACACATGCAAAATGACACTGGTGGGATCCATGGGTAGATTATGAAAAGAAAACACATGCAATGACACTGGTGGATCCATAGGTGGTATGTGAAAAGAACACATATGCAATGACACTGGTGGATCCATGTGTGGTCTCTGAAGAGAGCACACATTTCAATGACACTGGTTGTTACTAAAAAGAACACATGCAATGACACTGGTGGATCCATAGGTGGATTGTGAAGATAAAACACATGCAATGACACTGGTGGATCCATAGGTGGTATGTGAAAATAACACACATGCAAAATGACTCTGGTTGTTATTAAAAAGAACACATGCAATGACACCGGTGGATCCATGGGTGGATTGTGAAGAGAACACACATGCAATGACACTGGTGGATCCATAGGTGGTATGTGAAAAGAACACACATGCAAAATGACTCTTGTTGTTACTAAAAAGAACACACATGCAATGACACTGGTGGATCCATAGGTGGTATGTGAAAAGATCACCCATGCAAAACGACTCTGGTTGTAATTACTAAAAAGAACACACATGCAATGACACTGGCAGATCCATAGGTGGTATGTGAAAAGAACACACATGCAAAATGACTCTGGTTGTTGTTACTAAAAAGAACACACATGCAATGAAACTGGCAGATCCATAGGTGGTATGTGAAAAGAACACGCATGCAAAATGACTCTGGTTGTTGTTACTAAAAAGAATACACATGCAATGACACTGGTGGATCCATGGGTGGATTGTGAAAAGAGCACACATGCAATGACACTGGTGGATCCATATGTGGTATGTGAAAAGAACACACATGCAATGACTCTGGTTGTTGTTAGTGAAAAGAACACACATGCAATGACACTGGTGAATCCATATGTGGTCTCTGAAGAGAGCACACATTTCAATGACTCTTGTTGTTGTTAGTAAAAAGAACACACATGCAATGACACTGGTGGATCCATGTGTGATCTCTGAAGAGAACACACATGCAATGACACTGGTTGTTGTTACTAAAAAGAACTCACATGCAATGACACTAGTGGATCCATGGTTGGATTGTGAAAAGAGCACACATGCAATGACACTGGTGGATCCATAGGTGGTATATGAAAAGAACACACATGCAAAATGACTGGTTGTTGTTACTAAAAAGAACACACATGCAATGACACTGGTGGATCCATGTGTGGTCTCTTTAGAGAACACGCATTTCAATGACACTGGTGGATCCATAGGTGGATTGTGAAGAGAAAACACATGCGATGACACTGGTTGTTGTTAGTGAAAAGAACACACATGCAATGACACTGGTGGATCCATAGGTGGTATGTGAGAAGAACACACATGCAAAATGACTCTGGTTGTTGTTACTAAAAAGAACGCACATGCAATGACACTAGTGGATCCATAGGTGGATTGTGAAGTGGACACACATGCAATGACACTGGTGGGATTCATGGGCGGATTGTGAAAAGAAAACACATGCAATGACTCTGGTTGTTGTTACGAAAAAGAACACACATGCAATGACACTGGTGGATCCATAGGTGGATTGTGAAGAGATCACACATGCAAAATGACTCTGGTTGTTGTTACTAAAAAGAACACACATGCAATGACACTGGTGGATCCATGGGTGGATTGTGAAAAGAGCACACATGCAATGACACTGGTGGATCCATATGTGGTATGTGAAAAGAACACACATGCAATGACTCTGGTTGTTGTTAGTGAAAAGAACACACATGCAATGACACTGGTGAATCCATATGTGGTCTCTAAAGAGAGCACACATTTCAATGACTCTTGTTGTTGTTAGTAAAAAGAACACACATGCAATGACACTGGTGGATCCATGTGTGGTCTCTGAAGAGAACACACATGCAATGACACTGGCTGTTGTTACTAAAAGGAACTCACATGCAATGACACTGGTGGATCCATAGGTGGATTGTGAAGAGAACACACATGCAATGACACTGGTGGATCCATAGGTGGTATATGAAAAGAACACACATGCAAAATGACTGGTTGTTGTTACTAAAAAGAACACACATGCAATGACACTGGTGGATCCATGTGTGGTCTCTTTAGAGAACACGCATTTCAATGACACTGGTGGATCCATAGGTGGATTGTGAAGAGAAAACACATGCGATGACACTGGTTGTTGTTAGTGAAAAGAACACACATGCAATGACACTGGTGGATCCATAGGTGGTATGTGAGAAGAACATACATGCAAAATGACTCTGGTTGTTGTTACTAAAAAGAACGCACATGCAATGACACTGGTGGATCCATGGGTGGATTGTGAAAAGGGCACACATGCAATGACACTGGTGGATCCATATGTGGTATGTGAAAAGAACACACATGCAATGACTCTGGTTGTTAGTGAAAAGAATACACATGCAATGACACTGGTGAATCCATATGTGGTCTTTGAAGAGAGCACACATTTCAATGACTCTTGTTGTTGTTAGTAAAAAGAACACACATGCAATGACACTGGTGGATCCATGTGTGGTCTCTAAAGAGAACACACATGCAATGAAACTGTCTGTTGTTACTAAAAAGAACTCACATGCAATGACACTGGTGGATCCATAGGTGGATTGTGAAGAGAACACACATGCAATGACACTGGTGGATCCATAGGTGGTATATGAAAAGAACACACATGCAAAATGACTGGTTGTTGTTACTAAAAAGAACACACATGCAATGACACTGGTGGATCCATGTGTGGTCTCTTTAGAGAACACGCATTTCAATGACACTGGTGGATCCATAGGTGGATTGTGAAGCGAAAACACATGCGATGACACTGGTTGTTGTTAGTGAAAAGAACACACATGCAATGACACTGGTGGATCCATAGGTGGTATGTGAGAAGAACACACATGCAAAATGACTCTGGTTGTTGTTACTAAAAAGAACGCACATGCAATGACACTGGTGGATCCATGGGTGGATTGTGAAAAGAGCACACATGCAATGACACTGGTGGATCCATATGTGGTATGTGAAAAGAACACACATGCAATGACTCTGGTTGTTGTAGTGAAAAGAACACACATGCAATGACACTGGTGGATCCATGTGTGGTCTCTGAAGAGAGCACACATTTCAATGACTCTTGTTGTTGTTAGTAAAAAGAACACACATGCAATGACACTGGTGGATCCATGTGTTGTATCTGAAGAGAGCACACATGCAATGACACTGCTTGTTGTTACTAAAAAGAACACATGCAATGACACTAGTGGATCCATAGGTGGATTGTGAAGAGAACACACATGCAATGACACTAGTAGATCCATAGGTGGTATGTGAAAAGAACACACATGCAAAATGACTCTGGTTGTTACTAAAAAGAACACACATGCAAAATGACACTGGTGGGATCCATGGGTAGATTATGAAAAGAAAACACATGCAATGACACTGGTGGATCCATAGGTGGTATGTGAAAAGAACACATATGCAATGACACTGGTGGATCCATGTGTGGTCTCTGAAGAGAGCACACATTTCAATGACACTGGTTGTTGTTACTAAAAAGAACACATGCAATGACACTGGTGGATCCATAGGTGGATTGTGAAGATAAAACACATGCAATGACACTGGTGGATCCATAGGTGGTATGTGAAAATAACACACATGCAAAATGACTCTGGTTGTTATTAAAAAGAACACATGCAATGACACCGGTGGATCCATGGGTGGATTGTGAAGAGAACACACATGCAATGACACTGGTGGATCCATAGGTGGTATGTGAAAAGAACACACATGCAAAATGACTCTTGTTGTTACTAAAAAGAACACACATGCAATGACACTGGTGGATCCATAGGTGGTATGTGAAAAGATCACCCATGCAAAACGACTCTGGTTGTACTTACTAAAAAGAACACACATGCAATGACACTGGCAGATCCATAGGTGGTATGTGAAAAGAACACACATGCAAAATGACTCTGGTTGTTGTTACTAAAAAGAACACACATGCAATGAAACTGGCAGATCCATAGGTGGTATGTGAAAAGAACACGCATGCAAAATGACTCTGGTTGTTGTTACTAAAAAGAATACACATGCAATGACACTGGTGGATCCATGGGTGGATTGTGAAATGAGCACACATGCAATGACACTGGTGGATCCATATGTGGTATGTGAAAAGAACACACATGCAATGACTCTGGTTGTTGTTAGTGAAAAGAACACACATGCAATGACACTGGTGAATCCATATGTGGTCTCTGAAGAGAGCACACATTTCAATGACTCTTGTTGTTGTTAGTAAAAAGAACACACATGCAATGACACTGGTGGATCCATGTGTGATCTCTGAAGAGAACACACATGCAATGACACTGGTTGTTGTTGCTAAAAAGAACTCACATGCAATGACACTAGTGGATCCATGGTTAGATTGTGAAAAGAGCACACATGCAATGACACTGGTGGATCCATATGTGGTATGTGAAAAGAACACACATGCAATGACTCTGGTTGTTGTAGTGAAAAGAACACACATGCAATGACACTGGTGGATCCATGTGTGGTCTCTGAAGAGAACACACATGCACTGACATTGGTTGTTGTTACTAAAAAGAACTCACATGCAATGACACTGGTGGATCCATAGGTGGATTGTGAAGAGAACACACATGCAATGACACTGGTGGATCCATAGGTGGTATATGAAAAGAACACACATGCCAAATGACTGGTTGTTGTTACTAAAAAGAACACACATGCAATGACACTGGTGGATCCATGTGTGGTCTCTTTAGAGAACACGCATTTCAATGACACTGGTGGATCCATAGGTGGATTGTGAAGAGAAAACACATGCGATGACACTGGTTGTTGTTAGTGAAAAGAACACACATGCAATGACACTGGTGGATCCATAGGTGGTATGTGAGAAGAACACACATGCAAAATGACTCGGGTTGTTGTTACTAAAAAGAACGCACATGCAATGACACTGGTGGATCCATAGGTGGATTGTGAAGTGGACACACATGCAATGACACTGGTGGGATTCATGGGCGGATTGTGAAAAGAAAACACATGCAATGCCTCTGGTTGTTGTTACGAAAAAGAACACACATGCAATGACACTGGTGGATCCATAGGTGAATTGTGAAGAGATCACACATGCAAAATGACTCTGGTTGTTTTTACTAAAAAGAACACACATGCAATGACACTGGTGGATCCATGGGTGGATTGTGAAATGAACACACAATACAATGACACTGGTGGATTCATAGGTGGTATGTGAAAAGAACACACATGCAAAATGACTCTGGTTGTTGTTACTAAAAAGAACACACATGTAATGACACTATTGGATCCATGGGTGGATTGTGAAAAGAGCACACATGCAATGACACTGGTGGATCCATATGTGGTATGTGAAAAGAACACACATGCAATGACTCTGGTTGTTGTAGTGAAAAGAACACACATGCAATGACACTGGTGGATCCATGTGTGGTCTCTGAAGAGAACACACATGCAATGACACTGGTTGTTGTTACTAAAAAGAACTCACATGCAATGACACTGGTGGATCCATAGGTGGATTGTGAAGAGAACACACATGCAATGACACTGGTGGATCCATAGGTGGTATATGAAAAGAACACACATGCCAAATGACTGGTTGTTGTTACTAAAAAGAACACACATGCAATGACACTAGTGGATCCATGTGTGGTCTCTTTAGAGAACACGCATTTCAATGACACTGGTGGATCCATAGGTGGATTGTGAAGAGAAAACACATGCGATGACACTGGTTGTTGTTAGTGAAAAGAACACACATGCAATGACACTAGTGGATCCATAGGTGGTATGTGAGAAGAACACACATGCAAAATGACTCTGGTTGTTGTTACTAAAAAGAACGCACATGCAATGACACTGGTGGATCCCTAGGTGGATTGTGAAGTGGACACACATGCAATGACACTGGTGGGATTCATGTGTGGATTGTGAAAAGAAAACACATGCAATGCCTCTGGTTGTTGTTACGAAAAAGAACACACATGCAATGACACTGGTGGATCCATAGGTGGATTGTGAAGAGATCACACATGCAAAATGACTCTGGTTGTTGTTACTAAAAAGAACACACATGCAATGACACTGGTGGATCCATGGGTGGATTGTGAAATGAACACACATTACAATGAAACTGGTGGATTCATAGGTGGTATGTGAAAAGAACACACATGCAAAATGACTCTGGTTGTTGTTACTAAAAAGAACACACATGCAATGACACTAGTGGATCCATGGGTGGATTGTGAAAAGAGCACACATGCAATGACACTGGTGGATCCATATGTGGTATGTGAAAAGAACACACATGCAATGACTCTGGTTGTTGTAGTGAAAAGAACACACATGCAATGACACTGGTGGATCCATGTGTGGTCCCTGAAGAGAACACACATGCAATGACACTGGTTGTTATTACTAAAAAGAACTCACATGCAATGACACTGGTGGATCCATAGGTGGATTGTGAAGACAACATACATGCAATGACACTGGTGGATCCATAGGTGGTATATGAAAAGAACACACATGCCAAATGACTGGTTGTTGTTACTAAAAAGAACACACATGCAATGACACTGGTGGATCCATGTGTGGTCTCTTTAGAGAACACGCATTTCAATGACACTGGTGGATCCATAGGTGGATTGTGAAGAGAAAACACATGCGATGACACTGGTTGTTGTTAGTGAAAAGAACACACATGCAATGACACTGGTGGATCCATAGGTGGTATGTGAGAAGAACACACATGCAAAATGACTCGGGTTGTTGTTACTAAAAAGAACGCACATGCAATGACACTGGTGGATCCATAGGTGGATTGTGAAGTGGACACACATGCAATGACACTGGTGGGATTCATGGGCGGATTGTGAAAAGAAAACACATGCAATGCCTCTGGTTGTTGTTACGAAAAAGAACACACATGCAATGACACTGGTGGATCCATAGGTGGATTGTGAAGAGATCACACATGCAAAATGACTCTGGTTGTTGTTACTAAAAAGAACACACATGCAATGACACTGGTGGATCCATGGGTGGATTGTGAAATGAACACACAATACAATGACACTGGTGGATTCATAGGTGGTATGTGAAAAGAACACACATGCAAAATGACTCTGGTTGTTGTTACTAAAAAGAACACACATGCAATGACACTAGTGGATCCATGGGTGGATTGTGAAAAGAGCACACATGCAATGACACTGGTGGATCCATATGTGGTATGTGAAAAGAACACACATGCAATGACTCTGGTTGTTGTAGTGAAAAGAACACACATGCAATGACACTGGTGTATCCATGTGTGGTCTCTGAAAGAGACCACACATGCAATGACACTGGTTGTTGTTACTAAAAAGAACTCACATGCAATGACACTGGTGGATCCATAGGTGGATTGTGAAGAGAACACACATGCAATGACACTGGTGGATCCATAGGTGGTATATGAAAAGAACACACATGCCAAATGACTGGTTGTTGTTACTAAAAAGAACACACATGCAATGACACTGGTGGATCCATGTGTGGTCTCTTTAGAGAACACGCATTTCAATGACACTGGTGGATCCATAGGTGGATTGTGAAGAGAAAACACATGCGATGATACTGGTTGTTGTTAGTGAAAAGAACACACATGCAATGACACTGGCGGATCCATAGGTGGTATGTGAGAAGAACACACATGCAAAATGACTCTGGTTGTTGTTACTAAAAAGAACGCACATGCAATGACACTGGTGGATCCATAGGTGGATTGTGAAGTGGACACACATGCAATGACACTGGTGGGATTCATGGGTGGATTGTGAAAAGAAAACACATGCAATGCCTCTGGTTGTTGTTACGAAAAAGAACACACATGCAATGACACTGGTGGATCCATAGCTGGATTGTGAAGAGATCACACATGCAAAATGACTCTGGTTGTTGTTACTAAAAAGAACACACATGCAATGACACTGGTGGATCCATGGGTGGATTGTGAAATAAACACACATTACAATGACACAGGTGGATTCATAGGTGGTATGTGAAAAGAACACACATGCAAAATGACTCTGGTTGTTGTTACTAAAAAGAACACACATGCAATGACACTAGTGGATCCATGGGTGGATTGTGAAAAGAGCACACATGAAATGACACTGGTGGATCCATATGTGGTATGTGAAAAGAACACACATGCAATGACTCTAGTTGTTGTAGTGAAAAGAACACGCATGCAATGACACTGGTGGATCCATGTGTGGTCTCTGAAGAGAACACACAGGCAATGACACTGGTTGTTGTTACTAAAAAGAACTCACATGCAATGACACTGGTGGATCCATAGGTGGATTGTGAAGAGAACACACATGCAATGACACTGGTGGATCCATAGGTGGTATATGAAAAGAACACACATGCAAAATGACTGGTTGTTGTTACTAAAAAGAATACACATGCAATGACACTGGTGGATCCATGTGTGGTCTCTTTAGAGAACACGCATTTCAATGACACTGTTGGATCCATAGGTGGATTGTGAAGAGAAAACACATGCGATGACACTGGTTGTTGTTAGTGAAATGAACACACATGCAATGACACTGGTGGATCCATAGGTCGTATGTGAGAAGAACACACATGCAAAATGACTCTGGTTATTGTTACTAAAAAGAACGCACATGCAATGACACTGGTGGATCCATAGGTGGATTGTGAAGTGGACACACATGCAATGACACTGGTGGGATTCATGGGCGGATTGTGAAAAGAAAACACATGCAATGACTCTGGTTATTGTTACTAAAAAGAACACACATGCAATGGCACTGGTGGATCCATAGGTGGATTGTGAAGAGATCACACATGCAAAATGACTCTCGTTGTTGTTACTAAAAAGAACACACATGCAATGACACTGGTGGATCCATGGGTGGATTGTGAAATGAACACACATTACAATGACACTGGTGGATTCATAGGTGGTATGTGAAAAGAACACACATGCAAAATGACTCTTGTTATTGTTACTAAAAAGAACACACATGCAATGACACTAGTGGATCCATGGGTGGATTGTGAAAAGAGCACACATGCAATGACACTGGTGCATCCATATGTGGTATGTGAAAAGAACACACATGCAATGACTCTGGTTGTTGTAGTGAAAAGAACACACATGCAATGACACTGGTGGATCCATGTGTGGTCTCTGAAGAGAGCACACATTTCAATGACTCTTGTTGTTGTTACTAAAAAGAACACACATGCAATGACACTAGTGGATCCATGTGTTGTATCTGAAGAGAGCACACATGCAATGACACTGCTTGTTGTTACTAAAAAGAACACATGCAATGACACTAGTGGATCCATAGGTGGATTGTGAAGAGAACACAGATGCAATGACACTAGTAGATCCATAGGTGGTATGTGAAAAGAACACACATGCAAAATGACTCTGGTTGTTACTAAAAAGAACACACATGCAAAATGACACTGGTGGGATCCATGGGTGGATTATGAAAAGAAATCACATGCAATGACACTGGTGGATCCATAGGTGGTATGTGAAAAGAACACATATGCAATGACACTGGTGGATCCATGTGTGGTCTCTGAAGAGAGCACACATTTCAATGACACTGGTTGTTGTTACTAAAAAGAACACATGCAATAACACTGGTGGATCCATAGGTGGATTGTGGAGATAACACACATGCAATGACACTGGTGGATCCATAGGTGGTATGTGAAAAGAACACACATGCAAAATGACTCTGGTTGTTATTAAAAAGAACACATGCAATGACACCGGTGGATCCATGGGTGGATTGTGAAGAGAACACACATGCAATGCCACTGGTGGATCCATAGGTGGTATGTGAAAATAACACACATGCAAAATGACTCTTGTTGTTACTAAAAAGAACACACATGCAATGACACTGGTGGATCCATAGGTGGTATGTGAAAAGATCACCCATGCAAAACGACTCTGGTTGTAATTACTAAAAAGAACACACATGCAATGACACTGGAAGATCGATAGGTGGTATGTGAAAAGAACACACATGCAAAATGACTCTGGTTGTTGTTACTAAAAAGAACACACATGCAATGAAACTGGCAGATCCATAGGTGGTATGTGAAAAGAACACGAATGCAAAATGACTCTGGTTGTTGTTACTAAAAAGAATACACATGCAATGACACTGGTGGATCCATGGGTGGATTGTGAAAAGAGCACACATGCAATGACACTGGTGGATCCATATGTGGTATGTGAAAAGAACACACATGCAATGACTCTGGTTGTTGTTAGTGAAAAGAACACACATGCAATGACACTGGTGAATCCATATGTGGTCTCTGAAGAGAGCACACATTTCAATGACTCTTGTTGTTGTTAGTAAAAAGAACACACATGCAATGACACTAGTGGATCCATGTGTGGTCTCTGAAGAGAACACACATGCAATGACACTGGTTGTTGTTACTAAAAAGAACTCACATGCAATGACACTGGTGGATCCATAGGTGGATTGCGAAGAGAACACACATGCAATGACACTGGTGGATCCATAGGTGGTATATGAAAAGAACACACATGCAAAATGACTGGTTGTTGTTACTAAAAAGAACACACATGCAATGACACTGGTGGATCCATGTGTGGTCTCTTTAGAGAACACGCATTTCAATGACACTGGTGGATCCATAGGTGGATTGTGAAGAGAACACACATGCGATGACACTGGTTGTTGTTAGTGAAAAGAACACACATGCAATGACACTGGTGGATCCATAGGTGGTATGTGAGAAGAACATACATGCAAAATGACTCTGGTTGTTGTTACTAAAAAGAACGCACATGCAATGACACTGGTGGATCCATAGGTGGATTGTGAAGTGGACACATATGCAATGACACTGGTGGGATTCATGGGCGGATTGTGAAAAGAAAACACATGCAATGACTCTGGTTGTTGTTACTAAAAAGAACACACATGCAATGACACTGGTGGATACATAGGTGGATTGTGAAGAGATCACACATGCAAAATGACTCTGGTTGTTGTTACTAAAAAGAACACACATGCAATGACACAGGTGGATCCATGGGTGGATTTTGAAATGAACACACATTACAATGATACTGGTGGATTCATAGGTGGTATGTGAAAAGAACACACATGCAAAATGACTCTGGTTGTTGTTACTAAGAAGAACACACATGCAAAATGACTCTGGTTGTTGTTACTAAGAAGAACACACATGCAATGACACTGGTGGATCCATGGGTGGATTGTGAAAAGAGCACACATGCAATGACACTGGTGGATCCATATGTGGTATGTGAAAAGAACACACATGCAATGACTCTGGTTGTTGTTCGTGAAAAGAACACACATGCAATGACACTGGTGGATCCATGTGTGGTCTCTGAAGAGAGCACACATTTCAATGACTCTTGTTGTTTTAGTAAAAAGAACACACATGCAATGACACTGGTGGATCCATAGGTGGATTATGAAAAGAAATCACATGCAATGACACTGGTGGATCCATAGGTGGTATGTGAAAAGAACACATATGCAATGACACTGGTGGATCCATGTGTGGTCTCTGAAGAGAGCACACATGCAATGACACTGGTTGTTGTTACTAAAAAGAACACATGCAATGACACTGGTGGATCCATAGGTGGATTGTGAAGAGAACACACATGCAATGACACTGGTGGATCCATAGGTGGTATGGGAAAAGAACACACATGCAAAATGACTCTGGTTGTTACTAAAAAGAACACATATGCAATGACACCGGTGGATCCATGGGTGGATTGTGAAAAGAACACACATGCAATGACACTGGTGGATCCATATGTGGTATGTGAAAAGAACACACATGCAAAATGACTCTGGTTGTTCATGAAAAGAACACACATGCAAAATGACTCTAGTTGTTCATGAAAAGAACACACATGCAATGACACTGGTGGATCCATAGGTGGTATGTGAAGAGATCACACATGTAAAATGACTCTGGTTTTTGTTAGTGAAAAGAACACACATGCAATGACGCTGGTGGATCCATAGGTGGTATGTGAGAACAACACACATGCAAAATGACTCTGGTTGTTGTTACTAAAAGGAACACACATGCAATGACACTGGTGGATCCATAGGTGGTATGTGAAGAGATCACACATGCAAAATGACTCTGGTTGTTGTTACTAAAAAGAACACACATGCAATGACACTGGTGGATCCATGGGTGGATTGTGAAAATAATACACATTTCAATGACACTGGTGGATCCATAGAAGGATTGCGAAGAAAACACACATGCAATGACACTGGTTGTTGTTACTAAAAAGAACACACATGCAATGACACTGGTGGATCCATGGGTGGATTGTGAAAAGAGCACAGATGCAATGACACTGGTGAATACATATGTGGTATGTGAAAAGAACACATGTGCAATGACTCTGGTGGTTGTTAGTGAAAAGAACACACATGCAATGACACTGGTGGATCCATAGGTGGATTGTGAGATGAACACACATGCAATAAAACTGGTGGATCCATAGGTGGTATGTGAGAAGAACACACATTTCAATGACTCTGGTTGTTGTTACTAAAAAGAACACACATGCAATGACACTGGTGGATCCATAGGTGGTATGTGAAGAGATCACACATGCAAAATGACTGGTTGTTGTTACTAAAAAGAACACACATGCAAAATGACTCTGGTGGGATCCATGGGTGGATTGTGAAAACAAAACACATTCAATGACACTGGTGGATCCATAGGTGGTATGTGAAAAGAACACACATGCAATGACACTGGTGGATCCATGTGTGGTCTCTGAAGAGAGCACACATGCAATGACACTGGTTGTTGTTACTAAAAAGAACACATGCAATGACACTGGTGGATCCATAGGTGGATTGTGAAGAGAACACACATGCAATGACACTGGTGGATCCATAGGTGGTATGGGAAAAGAACACACATGCAAAATGACTCTGGTTGTTACTAAAAAGAACACATATGGAATGACACCGGTGGATCCATGGGTGGATTGTGAAAAGAACACACATGCAATGACACTGGTGGATCCATATGTGGTATGTGAAAAGAACACACATGCAAAATGACTCTGGTTGTTCTTGAAAAGAACACACATGCAATGACACTGGTGGATCCATAGGTGGTATGTGAAGAGATCACACATGTAAAATGACTCTGGTTTTTGTTAGTGAAAAGAACACACATGCAATGACACTGGTGGATCCATAGGTGGTATGTGAGAACAACACACATGCAAAATGACTCTGGTTGTTGTTACTAAAAGGAACACACATGCAATGACACTGGTGGATCCATAGGTGGTATGTGAAGAGATCACACATGCAAAATGACTCTGGTTGTTGTTACTAAAAAGAACACACATGCAATGACACTGGTGGATCCATGGGTGGATTGTGAAAATAATACACATTTCAATGACACTGGTGGATCCATAGATGGATTGCGAAGAAAACACACATGCAATGACACTGGTTGTTGTTACTAAAAAGAACACACATGCAATGACACTGGTGGATCCATGGGTGGATTGTGAAAAGAGCACAGATGCAATGACACTGGTGAATACATATGTGGTATGTGAAAAGAACACACGTGCAATGACTCTGGTGGTTGTTAGTGAAAAGAACACACATGCAATGACACTGGTGGATCCATAGGTGGATTGTGAGATGAACACACATGCAATAAAACTGGTGGATCCATAGGTGGTATGTGAGAAGAACACACATTTCAATGACTCTGGTTGTTGTTACTAAAAAGAACACACATGCAATGACACTGGTGGATCCATAGGTGGTATGTGAAGAGATCACACATGCAAAATGACTGGTTGTTCTTACTAAAAAGAACACACATGCAAAATGACTCTGGTGGGATCCATGGGTGGATTGTGAAAACAAAACACATTCAATGACACTGGTGGATCCATAGGTGGTATGTGAAAAGAACACACATGCAATGACACTGGTGAATCCATGTGTGGTCTCTGAAGAGAGCACACATGCAATGACACTGGTTGTTGTTACTAAAGAGAACACATGCAATGACACTGGTGGATCCATAGGTGGATTGTGAAGAGAACACACATGCAATGACACTGGTGGATCCATAGGTGGTATGTGAAAACAACACACATGCAAAATGACTCTGGTAGTTGTTAGTGAAATGAACACACATGCAATGGCACTGGTGGGTCCATAGGTGGTATGTGAGAAGAACACACATTTCAATGACTCTGGTTGTAATTACTAAAAAGAACACACATGCAATGACACTGGCAGATCCATAGGTGGTATGTGAAAAGAACACACATGCAATGACACTGGTTGTTGTTACTAGAAAGAACACACATGCAATCACACTTGTGGATCCATAGGTGGACTGTGAAGAGAACACACATGTAGTGACACTGGTGGATCCATAGGTGGTATGTGAAAAGAACACACATGCAAAATGACTGGTTGTTGTTACTAAAAAGAACACACATGCAATGACACTGGTGGATCCATGTGTGGTCTCTGTGGAGAACACGCATTTCAATGACACTGGTGGATCCATAGGTGGATTGTGAAGAGAACACACATGCAATGAAACTGCTTGTTGTTAGTGAAAAGAACACACATGCAATGACACTGGTGGATCCATAGGTGGTATGTGAGAAGAACACATATGCAAAATGACTCTGGTTGTTACTAAAAAGAACACACATGCAATGAGACTGGTGGATCCATAGGTGCTATGTGAAAATAACACACATGCAAAATGACTCTGGTTGTTATTAAAAAGAACACACATGCAATGACACTGGTGGATCCATGGGTGGATTGTGAAAAGAACACACATGCAATGACACTGGTGGATCCATATGTGGTATGTGAAAAGAACACATATGCAATTACTCTTGTTGTTGTTAGTGAAAAGAACACACATGCAATGACACTGGTGGATCCATGTGTGGTCTCTGAAGAGAGCACACATATCAATGACTCTTGTTGTTGTTAGTAAAAAGAACACACATGCAATGAAACTGGTGGATCCATGTGTGGTCTCTGAAGAGAGCACACATGCAATGACACTGGTGGTTGTTAGTAAAAAGAACACATGCAATGACACTAGTGGATCTATAGGTGGATTGTGAAGAGAACACACATGCAATGACACTGGTGGATCCATATGTGGTATGTGAAAAGAACACACATGCAAAATGACTCTGGTTGTTACTGAAAAGAATACACATGCAATGACACTGGTGGATCCATAGGTGGTATGTGAAGGGATCACACATGCAAAATGACTCTGGTTGTAGTTAGTGAAAAGAACACACATGCAATGACACAGGTGGATCCATAGGTGGTATGTGAGAAGAACACACATGCAAAATGACTCTGGTTGTTGTTACTAAAAAGAACACACATGCAATGACACTGGTGGATCCATAGGTGGTATGTGAAGAGATCACACATGCAAAATGACTCTGGTTGTTGTTACTAAAAAGAACACACATGCAATGACACTGGTGGATCCATGGGTGGATTGTGAAAATAATACACATTTCAATGACACTGGTGGATCCATAGATGGATTGTGAAGAAAACACACATGCAATGACACTGGTTGTTACTAAAAAGAACACACATGCAATGACACTGGTGGATCCATGGGTGGATTGTGAAAAGAGCACACATGCAATGACACTGGTGAATACATATGTGGTATGTGAAAAGAACACACGTGCAATGACTCTGGTTGTTGTTAGTGAAAATATCACACATGCAATGACACTGGTGGATCCATAGGTGGATTGTGAGATGAACACACATGCAATGACACTGGTGGATCCATAGGTGGTATGTGAGAAGAACACACATTTCAATGACTCTGGTTGTTGTTACTAAAAAGAACACACATGCAATGACCCTGGTGGATCCATAGGTGGTATGTGAAGAGATCACACAAGCAAAATGACTGGTTGTTGTTACTAAAAAGAACACACATGCAAAATGACTCTGGTGGGATCCATGGGTGGATTGTGAAAACAAAACACATTCAATGACACTGGTGGATCCATAGGTGGTATGTGAAAAGAACACACATGCAATGACACTGGTGGATCCATGTGTGGTCTCTGAAGAGAGCACACATTTCAATGACTCTTGTTGTTGTTAGTAAAAAGAACACACATGCAATGACACTAGTGGATCCATGTGTGCTCTCTGAGCACACATGCAATGACACTGGTTGTTGTTACTAAAAAGAACACATGCAATGACACTGGTGGATCCATAGGTGGATTGTGAAGACAACACACATGCAATGACACTGGTGGATCCATAGGTGGTATGTGAAAAGAACACACATGCAAAATGACTCTGGTTGTTACTAAATAGAACACACATGCAATGACACTGGTGGATCCATTTGTGGTCTCTGAAGAGAACACACATGCAATGACACTAGTTGTTATTAGTAAAAAGAACACACATGCAATGACACTGGTGGATCCATAGGTGGATTGTGAAGAGAACACACATGCAATGACACTGGTGGATCCATAGGTGGTATGTGAAAAGAACACACATGCAAAATGACTGGTTGTTGTTACTAAACAGAACACACATGCAATGACACTGGTGGATCCATGTGTGGTCTCTGTAGAGAACACGCATTTCAATGACACTGGTGGATCCATAGGTGGATTGTGAAGAGAACACACATGCAATGAAACTGGTTGTTGCTAGTGAAAAGAACACACATGCAATGACACTGGTGGATCCAAAGGTGGTATGTGAGAAGAATACACATGCAAAATGACTCTGGTTGTTGTTCTCTAAAAAGAACACACATGCAATGACACTGGTGGATCCATAGGTGCTATGTGAAAATAACACACATGCAAAATGACTCTGGTTGTTACTAAAAAGAACACACATGCAATGACACTGGTGGATCCATGGGTGGATTGTGAAAAGAACACACATGCAATGACACCGGTGGATCCATATGTGGTATGTGAAAAGAACACATATGCAATGACTCTTGTTGTTGTTAGTGAAAAGAACACACATGCAATGACACTGGTGGATCCATGTGTGGTCTCTGAAGAGAGCACACATATCAATGACTCTTGTTGTTGTTAGTAAAAAGAACACACATGCAATGACACTGGTGGATCCATGTGTGTTCTCTGAAGAGAGCACACATGCAATAACACTGGTTGTTCTTAGTAAAAAGAACACATGCAATGACACTGGTGGATCTATAGGTGGATTGTGAATAGAACACACATGCAATGACACTGGTGGATCCATATGTGGTATGTGAAAATAACACACATGCAAAATGACTCTGGTTGTTACTGAAAAGAATATACATGCAATGACACTGGTGGATCCATAGGTGCTTTGTGAAGAGATCACACATGCAAAATGACTCTGGTTGTTGTTAGTGAAAAGAACACACATGCAATGACACTGGTGGATCCATAGGTGGTATGTGAGAAGAACACACATGCAAAATGACTCTGGTTGTTGTTACTAAAAAGAACACACATGCAATGACACTGGTGGATCCAAAGGTGGTATGTGAAGAGATCACACATGCAAAATGACTCTGGTTGTTGTTACTAAAAAGAACACACATGCAATGACACTGGTGGATCCATGGGTGGATTGTGAAAATAATACACTTTTCAATGACACTGGTGGATCCTTAGATGGATTGTGAAGAAAACACACATGCAATGAATTTGGTTGTTACTAAAAAGAACACACATGCAATGACACTGGTTGTTGTTACTAAAAAGAACACACATGCAATGACACTGGTGAATACATATGTGGTATGTGAAAAGAACACATGTGCAATGACTCTGGTTGTTGTTAGTGAAAAGAACACACATGCAATGACACTGGTGGATCCATAGGTGGATTGTGAGATGAACACACATGCAATGACACTGGTGGATCCATAGGTGGTATGTGAGAAGAACACACATTTCAATGACTCTGGTTGTTGTGACTAAAAAGAACACACATCCAATGATACTGGCAGATCCATAGGTGGTATGTGAAGAGATCACACATGCAAAATGACTGGTTGTTGTTACTAAAAAGAAAACACATGCAAAATGACAGTGGTGGGATCCATGGGTGTATTGTGAAAAAACACATTCACTGACACTTGTGGATCCATAGGTGGTATGTGAAAAGAACACACATGCAATGACACTGGTGGATCCATGTGTGGTCTCTGAAGAGAGCACACATTTCAATGACTCTTGTTGTTGTTAGTAAAAAGAACACACATGCAATGACACTGGTGGATCCATGTGTGGTCTCTGAAGAGAGCACACATGCAATGACACTGGTTGTTGTTACTAAAAAGAACACATGCAATGACACTTGTGGACCCATAGGTGGATTATGAAGAGAACACACATGCAATGACACTGGTGGATCCATAGGTGGTATGTGAAGAGAACACACATGCAATGACACTGGTGGATCCATTTGTGGTCTCTGAAGAGAACACACCTGCAATGACACTGGTTGTTGTTACTAAAAAGAACACACATGCAATGACACTGGTGGATCCATAGGTGGATTATGAAGAGAACACACATGCAATGACACTGGTGGATCCATAGGTGGTATGTGAAAAGAACACACATGCAAAATGACTGGTTGTTGTTACTAAAAAGAACACACATGCAATGGCACTGGTGGATCCATGTGTGGTCTCTAAAGAGAGCACACATTTCAATGACTCTTGTTGTTGTTAGTAAAAAGAACACACATGCAATGACACTGGTGGATCCATGTGTGGTCTCTGAAGAGAGCACACATGCAATGACACTGGTTGTTGTTACTAAAAAGAACACATGCAATGACACTGGTGGATCCATAGGTGGATTGTGAAGAGAACACACATGCAATGACACTGGTGGATCCATAGGTGGTATGTGAAAACAACACACATGCAAAATGACTCTGGTTGTTACTAAAAATAACACACATGCAATGGCACTGGTGGATCCATTTGTGGTCTCTGAAGAGAACACACATGCAATGACACTAGTTGTTGTTACTAGAAAGAACACACATGCAATGACACTGGTGGATCCATAGGTGGACTGTGAAGAGAACACACATGCAATGACACTGGTGGATCCAGAGGTGGTATGTGAAAAGAACACACATGCAAAATGACTGGTTGTTGTTACTAAAAAGAACACACATGCAATGACACTGGTGGATCCATGTGTGGTCTCTATAGAGAACACGCATTTCAATGACACTGGTGGATCCATAGGTGGTATGTGAAGAGATCACCCATGCAAAATGACTCTGGTAGTTGTTAGTGAAATAAACACACATGAAATGACATTGGTGGATCCATAGGTGGTATGTGAGAAGAACACACATTTCAATGACTCTGGTTGTTGTTACTAAAAAGAACACACATGCAATGACACTGGTGGATCCATAGGTGGTATGTGAAAAGAACACACATGCAAAATGACTCTGGTTGTTGTTACTAAAAAGAACACACATGCAAAGACACTGGTGGATCCATGTGTGGTCACTGAAGAGAGCACACATGCAATGACACTGGTTGTTGTTACTAAAAAGAACACATGCAATGACACTGGTGGATCCATAGGTGGATTGTGAAGAGAACACCCATGCAATGACACTAGTGGATCCATAGGTGGTATGTGAAAAGAACACACATGCAAAATGACTCTGGTTGTTACTAAAAAGAACACACATGCAATAACACTGGTGGATCCATGTGTGGTCTCTATAGAGAACACGCATTTCAATAACACTGGTGGATCCATAGGTGGATTGTGAAGAGAACACACATGCAAAATGACTCTGGTTGTTACTAAAAAGAACACACATGCAATGGCACTAATGGATCCATGTGTGGTCTCTGAACAGAACACACATGCAATGACACTGGTTGTTGTTACTAAAAAGAACACACATGCAATGACACTGGTGGATCCATAGGTGGATTGTGAAGAGAACACACATGCAATGACACTGGTGGATCCATAGGTGGTATGTGAAAAGAACACACATGCAAAATGACTGGTTGTTGTTACTAAAAAGAACACACATGCAATGGCACTGGTGGATCCATGTGTGGTCTCTAAAGAGAGCACACATTTCAATGACTCTTGTTGTTGTTAGTAAAAAGAACACACATGCAATAAAACTGGTGGATCCATGTGTGGTCTCTGAAGAGAGCACACATGCAATGACACTGGTTGTTGTTACTAAAAAGAACACATGCAATGACACTGGTGGATCGATAGGTGGATTGTGAAGAGAACACACATGAAATGACACTGGTTGTTGTTAGTGAAAAGAACACACATGCAAGGACACTAGTGGATCCATGTGTGGTCTTTGAAGAGAGCACACATTTCAATGACTCTTGTTGTTGTTAGTAAAAAGAACACACATGCAATGACACTGGTGGATCCATGTATGGTCTCTGAAGAGAACACACATGCAATGACACTGGTTGTTGTTACTAAAAAGAACACACATGCAATGACACTGGTGGATCCATAGGTGGATTGTGAAGAGAACACACATGCAATGACACTGGTGGATCCATAGGTGGTATGTGAAAAGAACACACATGCAAAATGACTGGTTGTTGTTACTAAAAAGAACACACATGCAATGACACTGGTGGATCCATGTGTGGTCTCTATAGAGAACACGCATTTCAATGACAGTGGTGGATCCATAGGTGGATTGCGAAGAGAACACACATGCAATGACACTGGTTGTTGTTAGTGAAAAGAACACACATGCAATGACACTGGTGGATCCATAGGTGGTATGTGAGAAGAACACACATGCAAAATGACTGGTTGTTGTTACTAAAAAGAACACACATGCAATGACACTGGTGGATCCATAGGTGGTATGTGAAGAGATCACCCATGCAAAATGACTCTGGTAGTTGTTAGTGAAATAAACACACATGCAATGACATTGGTGGATCCATAGGTGGTATGTGAGAAGAACACACATTTCAATGACTCTGGTTGTTGTTACTAAAAAGAACACACATGCAATGACACTGGTGGATCCATAGGTGGTATGTGAAAAGAACACACATGCAAAATGACTCAGGTTGTTGTTACTAAAAAGAACACACATGCAATGACACTGGTGGATCCACGGGTGGATTGTGAAAAGACCACACATGCACTAACACTGGTGGATCCATATGTGGTATGTTGAAAGAACACACATGCAATGACTCTGGTTGTTGTTAGTGAAAAGAACACACATGCAATGAGACTGCTGGATCCATGTGTGGTCTCTAAAGAGAGCACACATTTCAATGACTCTTGTTGTTGTTAGTAAAAACAACACACATGCAATGACATGGTGGATCCATGTATGGTCTCTGAACAGAACACACATGCAATGACACTGGTTGTTGCTACTAAAAAGAACACACATGCAATGACACTGGTGGATCCATAGGTGGATTGTGAAGAGAACACACATGCAATGACACTGGTGGATCCATAGGTGGTATGTGAAAAGAACACACATGCAAAATGACTGGTTGTTGTTACTAAAAAGAACACACATGCAATGACACTGGTGGATCCATAGGTGGTATGTGAAGAGATCACACATGCAAAATGACTCTGGTTGTTGTTACTAAAAAGAACACACATGCAAAATGACACTGGTGGGATCCATGGGTGGATTGTGAAAAGAGCACAGATGCAATGACACTGGTGAATACATATGTGGTATGTGAAAGGAACACACGTGCAATGACTCTGGTGGTTGTTAGTGAAAACAACACACATGCAATGACACTGGTGGATCCATAGGTGGATTGTGAGATGAACACACATGCAATAAAACTGGTGGATCCATAGGTGGTATGTGAAAAGAACACACATTTCAATGACTCTGGTTGTTGTTACTAAAAAGAACACACATGCAATGACACTGGTGGATCCATAGGTGGTATGTGAAGAGATCACACATGCAAAATGACTGGTTGTTGTTACTAAAAAGAACACACATGCAAAATGACTCTGGTGGGATCCATGGGTGGATTGCGAAAACAAAACACATTCAATGACACTGGTGGATCCATAGGTGGTATGTGAAAAGAACACACATGCAATGACACTGGTGGATCCATGTGTGGTCTCTGAAGAGAGCACACATGCAATGACACTGGTTGTTGTTACTAAAGAGAACACATGCAATGACACTGGTGGATCCATAGGTGGATTGTGAAGAGAACACACATGCAATGACACTGGTGGATCCATAGGTGGTATGTGAAAACAACACACATGCAAAATGACTCTGGTAGTTGTTAGTGAAATGAACACACATGCAATGGCACTGGTGGATCCATAGGTGGTATGTGAGAAGAACACACATTTCAATGACTCTGGTTGTAATTACTAAAAAGAACACACATGCAATGACACTGGCAGATCCATAGGTGGTATGTGAAAAGAACACACATGCAATGACACTGGTTGTTGTTACTAGAAAGAACACACATGCAATCACACTTGTGGATCCATAGGTGGACTGTGAAGAGAACACACATGTAGTGACACTGGTGGATCCATAGGTGGTATGTGAAAAGAACACACATGCAAAATGACTGGTTGTTGTTACTAAAAAGAACACACATGCAATGACACTGGTGGATCCATGTGTGGTCTCTGTGGAGAACACGCATTTCAATGACACTGGTGGATCCATAGGTGGATTGTGAAGAGAACACACATGCAATGAAACTGCTTGTTGTTAGTGAAAAGAACACACATGCAATGACACTGGTGGATCCATAGGTGGTATGTGAGAAGAACACATATGCAAAATGACTCTGGTTGTTACTAAAAAGAACACACATGCAATGAGACTGGTGGATCCATAGGTGCTATGTGAAAATAACACACATGCAAAATGACTCTGGTTGTTATTAAAAAGAACACACATGCAATGACACTGGTGGATCCATGGGTGGATTGTGAAAAGAACACACATGCAATGACACTGGTGGATCCATATGTGGTATGTGAAAAGAACACATATGCAATTACTCTTGTTGTTGTTAGTGAAAAGAACACACATGCAATGACACTGGTGGATCCATGTGTGGTCTCTGAAGAGAGCACACATATCATTGACTCTTGTTGTTGTTAGTAAAAAGAACACACATGCAATGAAACTGGTGGATCCATGTGTGGTCTCTGAAGAGAGCACACATGCAATGACACTGGTGGTTGTTAGTAAAAAGAACACATGCAATGACACTAGTGGATCTATAGGTGGATTGTGAAGAGAACACACATGCAATGACACTGGTGGATCCATATGTGGTATGTGAAAAGAACACACATGCAAAATGACTCTGGTTGTTACTGAAAAGAATACACATGCAATGACACTGGTGGATCCATAGGTGGTATGTGAAGGGATCACACATGCAAAATGACTCTGGTTGTAGTTAGTGAAAAGAACACACATGCAATGACACAGGTGGATCCATAGGTGGTATGTGAGAAGAACACACATGCAAAATGACTCTGGTTGTTGTTACTAAAAAGAACACACATGCAATGACACTGGTGGATCCATAGGTGGTATGTGAAGAGATCACACATGCAAAATGACTCTGGTTGTTGTTACTAAAAAGAACACACATGCAATGACACTGGTGGATCCATGGGTGGATTGTGAAAATAATACACATTTCAATGACACTGGTGGATCCATAGATGGATTGTGAAGAAAACACACATGCAATGACACTGGTTGTTACTAAAAAGAACACACATGCAATGACACTGGTGGATCCATGGGTGGATTGTGAAAAGAGCACACATGCAATGACACTGGTGAATACATATGTGGTATGTGAAAAGAACACACGTGCAATGACTCTGGTTGTTGTTAGTGAAAATATCACACATGCAATGACACTGGTGGATCCATAGGTGGATTGTGAGATGAACACACATGCAATGACACTGGTGGATCCATAGGTGGTATGTGAGAAGAACACACATTTCAATGACTCTGGTTGTTGTTACTAAAAAGAACACACATGCAATGACCCTGGTGGATCCATAGGTGGTATGTGAAGAGATCACACAAGCAAAATGACTGGTTGTTGTTACTAAAAAGAACACACATGCAAAATGACTCTGGTGGGATCCATGGGTGGATTGTGAAAACAAAACACATTCAATGACACTGGTGGATCCATAGGTGGTATGTGAAAAGAACACACATGCAATGACACTGGTGGATCCATGTGTGGTCTCTGAAGAGAGCACACATTTCAATGACTCTTGTTGTTGTTAGTAAAAAGAACACACATGCAATGACACTAGTGGATCCATGTGTGGTCTCTGAAGAGAGCACACATGCAATGACACTGGTTGTTGTTACTAAAAAGAACACATGCAATGACACTGGTGGATCCATAGGTGGATTGTGAAGAGAACACACATGCAATGACACTGGTGGATCCATAGGTGGTATGTGAAAAGAACACACATGCAAAATGACTCTGGTTGTTACTAAATAGAACACACATGCAATGACACTGGTGGATCCATTTGTGGTCTCTGAAGAGAACACACATGCAATGACACTAGTTGTTATTAGTAAAAAGAACACACATGCAATGACACTGGTGGATCCATAGGTGGATTGTGAAGAGAACACACATGCAATGACACTGGGGGATCCATAGGTGGTATCTGAAAAGAACACACATGCAAAATGACTGGTTGTTGTTACTACACAGAACACACATGCAATGACACTGGTGGATCCATGTGTGGTCTCTGTAGAGAACACGCATTTCAATGACACTGGTGGATCCATAGGTGGATTGTGAAGAGAACACACATGCAATGAAACTGGTTGTTGCTAGTGAAAAGAACACACATGCAATGACACTGGTGGATCCAAAGGTGGTATGTGAGAAGAACACACATGCAAAATGACTCTGGTTGTTGTTCTCTAAAAAGAACACACATGCAATGACACTGGTGGATCCATAGGTGCTATGTGAAAATAACACACATGCAAAATGACTCTGGTTGTTACTAAAAAGAACACACATGCAATGACACTGGTGGATCCATGGGTGGATTGTGAAAAGAACACACATGCAATGACACCGGTGGATCCATATGTGGTATGTGAAAAGAACACATATGCAATGACTCTTGTTGTTGTTAGTGAAAAGAACACACATGCAATGACACTGGTGGATCCATGTGTGGTCTCTGAAGAGAGCACACATATCAATGACTCTTGTTGTTGTTAGTAAAAAGAACACACATGCAATGACACTGGTGGATCCATGTGTGGTCTCTGAAGAGAGCACACATGCAATAACACTGGTTGTTCTTAGTAAAAAGAACACATGCAATGACACTGGTGGATCTATAGGTGGATTGTGAATAGAACATACATGCAATGACACTGGTGGATCCATATGTGGTATGTGAAAATAACACACATGCAAAATGACTCTGGTTGTTACTGAAAAGAATATACATGCAATGACACTGGTGGATCCATAGGTGCTTTGTGAAGAGATCACACATGCAAAATGACTCTGGTTGTTGTTAGTGAAAAGAACACACATGCAATGACACTGGTGGATCCATAGGTGGTATGTGAGAAGAACACACATGCAAAATGACTCTGGTTGTTGTTACTAAAAAGAACACACATGCAATGACACTGGTGGATCCAAAGGTGGTATGTGAAGAGATCACACATGCAAAATGACTCTGGTTGTTGTTACTAAAAAGAACACACATGCAATGACACTGGTGGATCCATGGGTGGATTGTGAAAATAATACACATTTCAATGACACTGGTGGATCCTTAGATGGATTGTGAAGAAAACACACATGCAATGAAACTGGTTGTTACTAAAAAGAACACACATGCAATGACACTGGTTGTTGTTACTAAAAAGAACACACATGCGATGACACTGGTGGATCCATGGGTGGATTGTGAAAAGAGAACACATGCAATGACACTGGTGAATACATATGTGGTATGTGAAAAGAACACATGTGCAATGACTCTGGTTGTTGTTAGTGAAAAGAACACACATGCAATGACACTGGTGGATCCATAGGTGGATTGTGAGATGAACACACATGCAATGACACTGGTGGATCCATAGGTGGTATGTGAGAAGAACACACATTTCAATGACTCTGGTTGTTGTTACTAAAAAGAACACACATGCAATGACACTGGCAGATCCATAGGTGGTATGTGAAGAGATCACACATGCAAAATGACTGGTTGTTGTTACTAAAAAGAAAACACATGCAAAATGACACTGGTGGGATCCATGGGTGGATTGTGAAAAAACACATTCACTGACACTTGTGGATCCATAGGTGGTATGTGAAAAGAACACACATGCAATGACACTGGTGGATCCATGTGTGGTCTCTGAAGAGAGCACACATTTCAATGACTCTTGTTGTTGTTAGTAAAAAGAACACACATGCAATGACACTGGTGGATCCATGTGTGGTCTCTGAAGAGAGCACACATGCAATGACACTGGTTGTTGTTACTAAAAAGAACACATGCAATGACACTTGTGGACCCATAGGTGGATTATGAAGAGAACACACATGCAATGACACTGGTGGATCCATAGGTGGTATGTGAAGAGAACACACATGCAATGACACTGGTGGATCCATTTGTGGTCTCTGAAGAGAACACACCTGCAATGACACTGGTTGTTGTTACTAAAAAGAACACACATGCAATGACACTGGTGGATCCATAGGTGGATTATGAAGAGAACACACATGCAATGACACTGGTGGATCCATAGGTGGTATGTGAAAAGAACACACATGCAAAATGACTGGTTGTTGTTACTAAAAAGAACACACATGCAATGGCACTGGTGGATCCATGTGTGGTCTCTAAAGAGAGCACACATTTCAATGACTCTTGTTGTTGTTAGTAAAAAGAACACACATGCAATGACACTGGTGGATCCATGTGTGGTCTCTGAAGAGAGCACACATGCAATGACACTGGTTGTTGTTACTAAAAAGAACACATGCAATGACACTGGTGGATCCATAGGTGGATTGTGAAGAGAACACACATGCAATGACACTGGTGGATCCATAGGTGGTATGTGAAAACAACACACATGCAAAATGACTCTGGTTGTTACTAAAAAGAACACACATGCAATGGCACTGGTGGATCCATTTGTGGTCTCTGAAGAGAACACACATGCAATGACACTAGTTGTTGTTACTAGAAAGAACACACATGCAATGACACTGGTGGATCCATAGGTGGACTGTGAAGAGAACACACATGCAATGACACTGGTGGATCCAGAGGTGGTATGTGAAAAGAACACACATGGAAAATGACTGGTTGTTGTTACTAAAAAGAACACACATGCAATGACACTGGTGGATCCATGTGTGGTCTCTGTAGAGAACACGCATTTCAATGACACTGGTGGATCCATAGGTGGTATGTGAAGAGATCACCCATGCAAAATGACTCTGGTAGTTGTTAGTGAAATAAACACACATGAAATGACATTGGTGGATCCATAGGTGGTATGTGAGAAGAACACACATTTCAATGACTCTGGTTGTTGTTACTAAAAAGAACACACATGCAATGACACTGGTGGATCCATAGGTGGTATGTGAAAAGAACACACATGCAAAATGACTCTGGTTGTTGTTAGTAAAAAGAACACACATGCAATGACACTGGTGGATCCATGTGTGGTCTCTGAAGAGAGCACACATGCAATGACACTGGTTGTTGTTACTAAAAAGAACACATGCAATGACACTGGTGGATCCATAGGTGGATTGTGAAGAGAACACCCATGCAATGACACTAGTGGATCCATAGGTGGTATGTGAAAAGAACACACATGCAAAATGACTCTGGTTGTTACTAAAAAGAACACACATGCAATAACACTGGTGGATCCATGTGTGGTCTCTATAGAGAACACGCATTTCAATAACACTGGTGGATCCATAGGTGGATTGTGAAGAGAACACACATGCAATGACACTGGTTGTTGTTAGTGAAAAGAACACACATGCAATGACACTGGTGGATCCATGTGTGGTCTCTGAACAGAACACACATGCAATGACACTGGTTGTTGTTACTAAAAAGAACACACATGCAATGACACTGGTGGATCCATAGGTGGATTGTGAAGAGAACACACATGCAATGACACTGGTGGATCCATAGGTGGTATGTGAAAAGAACACACATGCAAAATGACTGGTTGTTGTTACTAAAAAGAACACACATGCAATGACAATGGTGGATCCATGTGTGGTCTCTGTAGAGAACACGCATTTCAATGACAGTGGTGGATCCATAGGTGGATTGTGAAGAGAACACACATGCAATGACACTGGTTGTTGTTAGTGAAAAGAACACACATGCAATGACACTGGTGCATCCATAGGTGGTATGTGAGAAGAACACACATGCAAAATGACTGGTTGTTGTTACTAAAAAGAACACACATGCAATGACACTGGTGGATCCATAGGTGGTATGTGAAGAGATCACCCATGCAAAATGACTCTGGTAGTTGTTAGTGAAATAAACACACATGCAATGACATTGGTGGATCCATAGGTGGTATGTGAGAAGAACACACATTTCAATGACTCTGGTTGTTGTTACTAAAAAGAACACACATGCAATGACACTGGTGGATCCATAGGTGGTATGTGAAAAGAACACACATGCAAAATGACTCTAGTTGTTGTTACTAAAAAGAACACACATGCAATGACACTGGTGGATCCACGGGTGGATTGTGAAAAGACCACACATGCACTAACACTGGTGGATCCATATGTGGTATGTGAAAAGAACACACATGCAATGACTCTGGTTGTTGTTAGTGAAAAGAACACACATGCAATGAGACTGCTGGATCCATGTGTGGTCTCTAAAGAGAGCACACATTTCAATGACTCTTGTTGTTGTTAGTAAAAACAACACACATGCAATGACACTGGTGGATCCATGTATGGTCTCTGAACAGAACACACATGCAATGACACTGGTTGTTGTTACTAAAAAGAACACACATGCAATGACACTGGTGGATCCATAGGTGGATTGTGAAGAGAACACACATGCAATGACACTGGTGGATCCATAGGTGGTATGTGAAAAGAACACACATGCAAAATGACTGGTTGTTGTTACTAAAAAGAACACACATGCAATGACACTGGTGGATCCATAGGTGGTATGTGAAGAGATCACACATGCAAAATGACTGTGGTTGTTGTTACTAAAAAGAGCACACATGCAATGACACTGGTGGATCCATGGGTGGATTGTGAAAATAATACACATTTCAATGACACTGGTGGATCCATAGATGGATTGTTGTTACTAAAAAGAGCACACATGCAATGACACTGGTTGTTGTTTCTAAAAAGAACACATGCAATGACACTGGTGGATCCATAGGTGGATTGTGAAGAGAACACCCATGCAATGACACTGTGGATCCATAGGTGGTATGTGAAAAGAACACACATGCAAAATGACTCTGGTTGTTACTAAAAAGAACACACATGCAATGACACTGGTGGATCCATTTGTGGTCTCTGAAGAGAACACACCTGCAATGACACTGGTTGTTACTAAAAAGAACACACATGCAATGACACTGGTGGATCCATAGGTGGATTATGAAGAGAACACACATGCAATGACACTGGTGGATCCGTAGGTGGTATTTGAAAAGAACACACATGCAAAATGACTGGTTGGTGTTACTAAAAAGAACACACATGCAATAACACTGGTTGATCCATGTGTGGTCTCTATAGAGAACACGCATTTCAATAACACTGGTGGATCCATAGGTGGATTGTGAAGAGAACACAGATGCAATGACACTGGTTGTTGTTAGTGAAAAGAACACACATCCAATGACACTGGTGGATCCATAGGTGGTATGTGAGAAGAACACACATGCATAATGACTCTGGTTGTTGTTACTAAAAAGAACACACATGCAATGACACTGGTGGATCCATAGGTGCTATGTGAAAAGAACACACATGCAAAATGACTCTGGTTGTTACTAAGAAGAACACACATGCAATGACACTGGTGGATCCATGGGTGAATTGTGAAAAGAACACACATGCAATGACACTGGTGGATCCATATGTGGTATGTGAAAAGAACACATATGCAATGACTCTTGTTGTTGTTAGTGAAAAGAACACACATGCAATGACACTTGTGGATCCATGTGTGGTCTCTGAAGAGAGCACATATATCAATGACTCTTGTTGTTGTTAGTAAAAAGAACACACATGTAATGACACTGGTGGATCCATGTGTGGTCTCTGAAGAGAGCACACATGCAATGACACTGGTTGTTATTAGTAAAAAGAACATATGCAATGCCACTGGTGGATCCATAGGTGGATTGTGAAGAGAACACACATGCAATGACACTGGCGGATCCATAGGTGGTATGTGAAAAGAACACACATGCAAAATGACTCTGGTTGTTGTTACTAAAAAGAACACACATGCAATGACACTGGTGGATCCATGGGTGGATTGTGAAAAGAGCACACATGCAATGACACTGGTGGATCCATATGTGGTATGTGAAAGAACACACATGCAATGACTCTGGTTGTTGTTAGTGAAAAGAACACACATGTAATGACACTAGTGGATCCATGTGTGGTCTCCGAAGAGAGCACACATATCAATGACTCTTGTTGTTGTTAGTAAAAAGAACACACATACAATGACACTGGTGGATCCATGTATGGTCTCTGAAGAGAACACACAAGCAATGACACTGGTTGTTGTTACTAAAAAGAACACACATGCAATGACACTGGTGGATCCATAGGTGGATTGCGAAGAGAACACACATGCAATGACACTGGTGGATCCATAGGTGGTATGTGAAAAGAACACACATGCAAAATGACTGGTTGTTGTTACTAAAAAGAACACACATGCAATGACACTGGTGGATCCATGTGTGGTCTCTGTAGAGAACATGCATTTCAATGACCCTGGTGGATCCATAGGTGGATTGTGAAGAGAACACACATGCAATGATTCTGGTTGTTGTTAGTGAAAAGAACACACATGCATTGACACTGGTGGATCCATAGGTGGTATGTGAGAATAACACACATGCAAAATGACTCTGGTTGTTGTTACTAAAAAGAACGCACATGCAATGACACTGGTGGATCCATAGGTGGATTGTGAAGTGAATACACATGCAATGACACTGGTGGATCCATATGTGGTATGTGAAAAGAACACACATGCAATGACTCTGGTTGTTGTTAGTGAAAAGAACACACATGCAATGAGACTGCTGGATCCATGTGTGGTCTCTAAAGAGAGCACACATTTCAATGACTCTTGTTGTTGTTAGTAAAAACAACACACATGCAATGACACTGGTGGATCCATGTATGGTCTCTGAACAGAACACACATGCAATGACACTGGTTGTTGTTACTAAAAAGAACACACATGCAATGACACTGGTGGATCCATAGGTGGATTGTGAAGAGAACACACATGCAATGACACTGGTGGATCCATAGGTGTTATGTGAAAAGAACACACATGCAAAATGACTGGTTGTTGTTACTAAAAAGAACACACATGCAATGACACTGGTGGATCCATAGGTGGTATGTGAAGAGATCACACATGCAAAATGACTCTGGTTGTTGTTACTAAAAAGAGCACACATGCAATGACACTGGTGGATCCATGGGTGGATTGTGAAAATAATACACATTTCAATGACACTGGTGGATCCATAGATGGATTGTTGTTACTAAAAAGAGCACACATGCAATGACACTGGTTGTTGTTACTAAAAAGAACACATGCAATGACACTGGTGGATCCATAGGTGGATTGTGAAGAGAACACCCATGCAATGACACTGGTGGATCCATAGGTGGTATGTGAAAAGAACACACATGCAAAATGACTCTGGTTGTTACTAAAAAGAACACACATGCAATGACACTGGTGGATCCATTTGTGGTCTCTGAAGAGAACACACCTGCAATGACACTGGTTGTTACTAAAAAGAACACACATGCAATGACACTGGTGGATCCATAGGTGGATTATGAAGAGAACACACATGCAATGACACTGGTGGATCCATAGGTGGTATTTGAAAAGAACACACATGCAAAATGACTGGTTGGTGTTACTAAAAAGAACACACATGCAATAACACTGGTGGATCCATGTGTGGTCTCTATAGAGAACACGCATTTCAATAACACTGGTGGATCCATAGGTGGATTGTGAAGATAACACAGATGCAATGACACTGGTTGTTGTTAGTGAAAAGAACACACATCCAATGACACTGGTGGATCCATAGGTGGTATGTGAGAAGAACACACATGCATAATGACTCTGGTTGTTGTTACTAAAAAGAACACACATGCAATGACACTGGTGGATCCATAGGTGCTATGTGAAAAGAACACACATGCAAAATGACTCTGGTTGTTACTAAGAAGAACACACATGCAATGACACTGGTGGATCCATGGGTGAATTGTGAAAAGAACACACATGCAATGACACTGGTGGATCCATATGTGGTATGTGAAAAGAACACATATGCAATGACTCTTGTTGTTGTTAGTGAAAAGAACACACATGCAATGACACTTGTGGATCCATGTGTGGTCTCTGAAGAGAGCACATATATCAATGACTCTTGTTGTTGTTAGTAAAAAGAACACACATGTAATGACACTGGTGGATCCATGTGTGGTCTCTGAAGAGAGCACACATGCAATGACACTGGTTGTTGTTAGTAAAAAGAACATATGCAATGCCACTGGTGGATCCATAGGTGGATTGTGAAGAGAACACACATGCAATGACACTGGCGGATCCATAGGTGGTATGTGAAAAGAACACACATGCAAAATGACTCTGGTTGTTGTTACTAAAAAGAACACACATGCAATGACACTGGTGGATCCATGGGTGGATTGTGAAAAGAGCACACATGCAATGACACTGGTGGATCCATATGTGGTATGTGAAAGAACACACATGCAATGACTCTGGTTGTTGTTAGTGAAAAGAACACACATGTAATGACACTAGTGGATCCATGTGTGGTCTCCGAAGAGAGCACACATATCAATGACTCTTGTTGTTGTTAGTAAAAAGAACACACATACAATGACACTGGTGGATCCATGTATGGTCTCTGAAGAGAACACACAAGCAATGACACTGGTTGTTGTTACTAAAAAGAACACACATGCAATGACACTGGTGGATCCATAGGTGGATTGTGAAGAGAACACACATGCAATGACACTGGTGGATCCATAGGTGGTATGTGAAAAGAACACACATGCAAAATGACTGGTTGTTGTTACTAAAAAGAACACACACGCAATGACACTGGTGGATCCATGTGTGGTCTCTGAAGAGAACATGCATTTCAATGACACTGGTGGATCCATAGGTGGATTGTGAAGAGAACACACATGCAATGATTTTGGTTGTTGTTAGTGAAAAGAACACACATGCATTGACACTGGTGGATCCATAGGTGGTATGTGAGAAGAACACACATGCAATGACTCTGGTTGTTGTTACTAAAAAGAACGCACATGCAATGACACTGGTGGATCCATAGGTGGATTGTGAAGTGAATACACATGCAATGACACTGGTGGGATCCATGGGTGGATTGTGAAAAGAAAACACATGCAATGATTCTGGTTGTTGTTACTAAAAAGAACACACATGCAATGACACTGGTGGATCCATAGGTGGTATGTGAAGAGATCACACATGCAAAATGACTCTGGTTGTTGTTACTAAAAAGAACACACGTGCAATGACACTGGTGGATCCATGGGTGGATTGTGAAATGAACACACATTTCAATGACACTGGTGGATTCATAGGTGGTATGTGAAAAGAACACACATGCAAAATGACTCTGGTTGTTGTTACTAAAAAGAACACACATGCAATGACACTGGTGGATCCATGGGTGGATTATGAAAAGAGCACACATGTAGTGACACTGGTGGATCCATATGTGGTATGTGAAAAGAACACACATGCAATGACTCTGGTTGTTGTTAGTGAAAAGAACACACATGCAATGACACTGGTGGATCCATGTGTGGTCTCTAAAGAGAGCACACATTTCAATGACTCTTGTTGTTGTTAGTAAAAAGAACACACATGCAATGACACTGGTGGATTCATCTGTGGTCAATGGGACTGGTGGATCCATTTGTGGTCTCTGAAGAGAACACACAAGCAATGACACTAGTTGTTGTTACTAGAAAGAACACACATGCAATGACACTGGTGGATCCATAGGTGGACTGTGAAGAGAACACACATGCAATGACACTGGTCGATCCATAGGTGGTATGTGAAAAGAACACACAAGCAAAATGACTGGTTGTTGTTACTAAAAGGAACACACATGCAATGACACTGGTGGATCCATGTGTGGTCTCTGTAGAGAACACGCATTTCAATAACACTGGTGGATCCATAGGTGGATTGTGAAGAGAACACAGATGCAATGACACTGGTTGTTGTTAGTGAAAAGAACACACATGCAATGACACTGGTGGATCCATAGGTGGTATGTGAGAAGAAGACACATGCATAATGACTCTGGTTGTTGTTACTAAAAAGAACACACATGCAATGACACTGGTGGATCCATAGGTGCTATGTGAAAAGAACACACATGCAAAATGACTCTAGTTGTTACTAAGAAGAACACACATGCAATGACACTGGTGGATCCATGGGTGGATTGTGAAAAGAACACACATGCAATGACACTGGTGGATCCATATGTGGTATGTGAAAAGAACACATATGCAATGACTCTTGTTGTTGTTAGTGAAAAGAACACACATGCAATGACACTTGTGGATCCATGTGTGGTCTCTGAAGAGAGCACACATATCAATGACTCTTGTTGTTGTTAGTAAAAAGAACACACATGTAATGACACTGGTGGATCCATGTGTGGTCTCTGAAGAGAGCACACATGCAATGACACTGGTTGTTGTTAGTAAGAAGAACAAATGCAATGCCACTGGTGGATCCATAGGTGGATGGTGAAGAGAACACACATGCAATGACACTGGTGGATCCATAGGTGGTATGTTAAAAGAACACACATGCAAAATGACTCTGGTTGTTGTTACTAAAAAGAACACACATGCAATGACACTGGTGGATCCATGGGTGGATTGTGAAAAGAGCACACATGCAATGACACTGGTGGATCCATATGTGGTATGTGAAAAGAACACACATGCAATGACTCTGGTTGTTGTTAGTGAAAAGAACACACATGCAATGACACTAGTGGATCCATGTGTGGTCTCCGAAGAGAGCACACATATCAATGACTCTTGTTGTTGTTAGTAAAAAGAACACACATACAATGACACTGGTGGATCCATGTATGGTCTCTGAAGAGAACACACATGCAATGACACTGGTTGTTGTTACTAAAAAGAACACACATGCAATGACACTGGTGGATCCATAGGTGGATTGTGAAGAGAACACACATGCAATGACACTAGTGGATCCATAGGTGGTATGTGAAAAGAACACACATGCAAAATGACTGGTTGTTGTTACTAAAAAGAACACACATGCAATGACACTGGTGGATCCATGTGTGGTCTCTATAGAGAACATGCATTTCAATGACACTGGTGGATCGATAGGTGGATTCTGAAGAGAACACACACACAATGATTCTGGTTGTTGTTAGTGAAAAGAACACACATGCAATGACACTGGTGGATCCATAGGTGGTATGTGAGAAGAACACACATGCAAAATGACTCTGGTTGTTGTTACTAAAAAGAACGCACATGCAATGACACTGGTGGATCCATAGGTCGATTGTGAAATGAATACACATGCAATGACACTGGTGGGATCCATGGGTGGATTGTGAAAAGAAAACACATGCAATGATTCTGGTTGTTGTTACTAAAAAGAACACACATGCAATGACACTGGTGGATCCATAGGTGGTATGTGAAGAGATCACACATGCAAAATGACTCTGGTTGTTGTTACTCAAAAGAACACACATGCAATGACACTGGTGGATCCATGGGTGGATTGTGAAATGAACACACATTTCAATGACACTAGTGGATTCATAGGTGGTATGTGAAAAGAACACACATGCAAAATGACTCTGGTTGTTGTTACTAAAAAGAACACACATGCAATGACACTGGTGGATCCATGGGTGGATTATGAAAAGAGCACACATGTAGTGACACTGGTGGATCCATATGTGGTATGTGAAAAGAACACACATGCAATGACTCTGGTTGTTGTTAGTGAAAAGAACACACATGCAATGACACTGGTGGATCCATGTGTGGTCTCTAAAGAGAGCACACATTTCAATGACTCTTGTTGTTGTTAGTAAAAAGAACACACATGCAATGACACTGGTGGATTCATCTGTGGTCAATGGGACTGGTGGATCCATTTGTGGTCTCTGAAGAGAACACACAAGCAATGACACTAGTTGTTGTTACTAGAAAGAACACACATGCAATGACACTGGTGGATCCATAGGTGGACTGTGAAGAGAACACACATGCAATGACACTGGTCGATCCATAGGTGGTATGTGAAAAGAACACACAAGCAAAATGACTGGTTGTTGTTACTAAAAGGAACACACATGCAATGACACTGGTGGATCCATGTGTGGTCTCTGTAGAGAACACGCATTTCAATAACACTGGTGGATCCATAGGTGGATTGTGAAGAGAACACAGATGCAATGACACTGGTTGTTGTTAGTGAAAAGAACACACATGCAATGACACTGGTGGATCCATAGGTGGTATGTGAGAAGAAGACACATGCATAATGACTCTGGTTGTTGTTACTAAAAAGAACACACATGCAATGACACTGGTGGATCCATAGGTGCTATGTGAAAAGAACACACATGCAAAATGACTCTAGTTGTTACTAAGAAGAACACACATGCAATGACACTGGTGGATCCATGGGTGGATTGTGAAAAGAACACACATGCAATGACACTGGTGGATCCATATGTGGTATGTTAAAAGAACACATATGCAATGACTCTTGTTGTTGTTAGTGAAAAGAACACACATGCAATGACACTTGTGGATCCATGTGTGGTCTCTGAAGAGAGCACACATATCAATGACTCTTGTTGTTGTTAGTAAAAAGAACACACATGTAATGACACTGGTGGATCCATGTGTGGTCTCTGAAGAGAGCACACATGCAATGACACTGGTTGTTGTTAGTAAGAAGAACAAATGCAATGCCACTGGTGGATCCATAGGTGGATGGTGAAGAGAACACACATGCAATGACACTGGTGGATCCATAGGTGGTATGTTAAAAGAACACACATGCAAAATGACTCTGGTTGTTGTTACTAAAAAGAACACACATGCAATGACACTGGTGGATCCATGGGTGGATTGTGAAAAGAGCACACATGCAATGACACTGGTGGATCCATATGTGGTATGTGAAAAGAACACACATGCAATGACTCTGGTTGTTGTTAGTGAAAAGAACACACATGCAATGACACTAGTGGATCCATGTGTGGTCTCCGAAGAGAGCACACATATCAATGACTCTTGTTGTTGTTAGTAAAAAGAACACACATACAATGACACTGGTGGATCCATGTATGGTCTCTGAAGAGAACACACATGCAATGACACTGGTTGTTGTTACTAAAAAGAACACACATGCAATGACACTGGTGGATCCATAGGTGGATTGTGAAGAGAACACACATGCAATGACACTAGTGGATCCATAGGTGGTATGTGAAAAGAACACACATGCAAAATGACTGGTTGTTGTTACTAAAAAGAACACACATGCAATGACACTGGTGGATCCATGTGTGGTCTCTATAGAGAACATGCATTTCAATGACACTGGTGGATCGATAGGTGGATTCTGAAGAGAACACACACAATGATTCTGGTTGTTGTTAGTGAAAAGAACACACATGCAATGACACTGGTGGATCCATAGGTGGTATGTGAGAAGAACACACATGCAAAATGACTCTGGTTGTTGTTACTAAAAAGAACGCACATGCAATGACACTGGTGGATCCATAGGTCGATTGTGAAATGAATACACATGCAATGACACTGGTGGGATCCATGGGTGGATTGTGAAAAGAAAACACATGCAATGATTCTGGTTGTTGTTACTAAAAAGAACACACATGCAATGACACTGGTGGATCCATAGGTGGTATGTGAAGAGATCACACATGCAAAATGACTCTGGTTGTTGTTACTCAAAAGAACACACATGCAATGACACTGGTGGATCCATGGGTGGATTGTGAAATGAACACACATTTCAATGACACTAGTGGATTCATAGGTGGTATGTGAAAAGAACACACATGCAAAATGACTCTGGTTGTTGTTACTAAAAAGAACACACATGCAATGACACTGGTGGATCCATGGGTGGATTATGAAAAGAGCACACATGTAGTGACACTGGTGGATCCATATGTGGTATGTGAAAAGAACACACATGCAATGACTCTGGTTGTTGTTAGTGAAAAGAACACACATGCAATGACACTGGTGGATCCATGTGTGGTCTCTAAAGAGAGCACACATTTCAATGACTCTTGTTGTTGTTAGTAAAAAGAACACACATGCAATGACACTGGTGGATCCATGTGTGGTCAATGGCACTGGTGGATCCATTTGTGGTCTCTGAAGAGAACACACATGCAATGACACTGGTTGTTGTTACTAGAAAGAACACACATGCAATGACACTGGTGGATCCATAGGTGGACTGTGAAGAGAACACACATGCAATGACACTAGTCGATCCATAGGTGGTATGTGAAAAGAACACACAAGCAAAATGACTGGTTGTTGTTACTAAAAGGAACCCACATGCAATGACACTGGTGGATCCATGTGTGGTCTCTCTAGAGAACACGCATTTCAATAACACTGGTGGATCCATAGGTGGATTGTGAAGAGAACACAGATGCAATGACACTGGTTGTTGTTAGTGAAAAGAACACACATGCATAATGACTCTGGTTGTTGTTACTAAAAAGAACACACATGCAATGACACTGGTGGATCCATAGGTGCTATGTGAAAAGAACACACATGCAAAATGACTCTGGTTGTTACTAAGAAGAACACAGATGCAATGACACTGGTGGATCCATGGGTGGATTGTGAAAAGAACACACATGCAATGACACTGGTGGATCCATATGTGGTATGTGAAAAGAACACATATGCAATGACTCTTGTTGTTGTTAGTGAAAATACCACACATGCAATGACACTGGTGGATCCATGTGTGGTCTCTAAAGAGAGCACACATATCAATGACTCTTGTTGTTGTTAGTAAAAAGAACACACATGCAATGACACTGGTGGATCCATGTGTGGTCTCTAAAGAGAGCACACATGCAATGACACTCGTTGTTGTTACTAAAAAGAACACATGCAATGACACTGGTGGATCCATAGGTGGATTGTGAAGAGAACACACATGCAATGACACTGGTGGATCCATAGGTGGTATGTGAAAATAACACACATGCAAAATGACTCTGGTTGTTGTTACTAAAAAGAACACACATGTAATGACACTGGTGGATCCATGGGTGGATTGTGAAAAGAGCACACATGCAATGACACTGGTGGATCCATATGTGGTATGTGAAAAGAACACACATGCAATGACTCTGGTTGTTGTTAGTGAAAAGAACACACATGCAATGACACTAGTGGATCCATGTGTGGTCTCTGAAGAGTGCACACATTTCAATGAATCATGTTGTTGTTAGTAAAAATTACACACATGCAATGACACTGGTGGATCCATGTGTGGTCTCTGAACAGAACACACATGCAATGACACTGGTTGTTGTTACTAAAAAGAACACACATGCAATGAAACTGGTGGATCCATAGGTGGATTGTGAAGAGAACACACATGCAATGACACTGGTGGATCCATAGGTGGTATGTGAAAAGAACACACATGCAAAATGACTGGTTGTTGTTACTAAAAAGAACACACATGCAATGACACTGGTGGATCCATGTGTGGTCTCTGTAGAGAACACGCATTTCAATGATAGTGGTGGATCCATGTGTGGTCTCTGAACAGAACACACATGCAATGACACTGGTTGTTGTTAGTGAAAAGAACACACATGCAATGACACTAGTGGATCCATAGGTGGTATGTGAGAAGAACACACATGCAAAATGTCTGTTTGTTGTTACTAAAAAGAACACACATGAAATGACACTGGTGGATCCATAGGTGGTATGTGAAAAGAACACACATGCAAAATGACCATGGTTGTTACTAAAAAGAACACACATGCAATGACACTGGTGGATCCATGGGTGGATTGTGAAAAGAACACACATGCAATGACACTGGTGGATCCATATGTGGTATGTGAAAATAACACACATGCAATGACTCTTGTTGTTGTTAGTGAAAAGAACACACATGCAACGAGACTGGTGGATCCATGTGTGGTCTCTAAAGAGAGCACACATGTCAATGACTCTTGTTGTTGTTAGTAAAAAGAACACACATGCAATGACACTGGTGGATCCACGTGTGGTCTCTGAAGTGAGCACACATGCAATGACACTGGTTGTTGTTACTAAAAAGAACACATGCAGTGACACTGGTGGATCCATAGTTGGATTGTGAAGAGAACACACATGCAATGACACTGGTGGATCCATAGGTGGTATGTGAAAAGAACACACATGCAAAATGACTCTGGTTGTTATTAAAAGGAACACAAATGCAATGACACCGGTGGATCCATGGGTGGATTGTGAAATGAACACACATGCAATGACACTGGTGGATCCATAGGTGCTATGTGAAAATAACACACATGCAAAATGACTCTAGTTGTTTCTAAAAAGAACACACATGCAATGACACTGGTGGATCCATAGGTGGTATGTGAAGAGATCACCCATGCAAAATGACTCTGGTAGTTGTTAGTGAAATAAACACACATGCAATGACATTGGTGGATCCATAGGTGGTATGTGAGAAGAACACACATTTCAATGACTCTGGTTGTTGTTACTAAAAAGAACACACATGCAATGACACTGGTGAAGCCATAGGTGGTATGTGAAAAGAACACACATGCAAAATAACTCTGGTTGTTGTTATTAAAAAGAACACACATGCAATGACATTGGTGGATCCATGGGTGGATTGTGAAAAGAGCACACATGCAATGACACTGGTGGATCCATATGTGGTATGTGAAAAGAACACACATGCAATGACACTAGTGGATCCATGTGTGGTCTCTGAAAAGTGCACACATGCAATGAATCTTGTTGTTGTTAGTAAAAATTACACACATGCAATGACACTGGTGGATCCATGTGTGGTCTCTGAACAGAACACACATGCAATGACACTGGTTGTTGTTACTAAAAAGAACACACATGCAATGACACTGGTGGATCCATAGGTGGATTGTGAAGAGAACACACATGCAATGACACTGGTGGATCTATAGGTGGTATGTGAAAAGAACACACATGCAAAATGACTCTGGTTGTTACTAAAAAGAACACACATGCAATGGCACTGGTGGATGCATTTGTGGTCTTTGAAGAGAACACACATGCAATGACACTGGTTGTTGTTACTAGAAAGAACACACATGCAATGACACTGGTGGATCCATAGGTGGACTGTGAAGAGAACACACATGCAATGACACTGGTGGATCCATAGGTGGTATGTGAAAAGAACACACATGCAAAATGACTGGTTGTTGTTACTAAAAAGAACACACATGCAAGAACACTGGTGGATCCATGTGTGGTCTCTATAGAGAACACGCATTTCAATAACACTGGTGGATCCATAGGTGTATTGTGAAGAGAACACACATGCAATGACACTGGTTGTTGTTAGTGAAAAGAACACACATGCAATGACACTGGTGGATCCATAGGTGGTATGTGAGAAGAACACACATGCATAATGACTCTGGTCGTTGTTACTAAAAAGAACACACATGCAATGACACTGGTGGATCCATAGGTGCTATGTGAAAAGAACACACATGCAAAATGACTCTGGTTGTTACTAAAAAGAACACACATGTGATGACACTGGTGGATCCATGGGTGGATTGTGAAAAGAACACACATGCAATGACACTGGTGGATCCATATGTGGTACGTGAAAAGAACACATATGCAATGACTCTTGTTGTTGTTAGTGAAAACAACACACATGCAATGACACTTGTGGATCCATGTGTGGTCTCTGAAGAGAGCACACATATCAATGACTCTTGTTGTTGTTAGTAAAAAGAACACACATGTAATGACACTGGTGGATCCATGTGTGGTCTCTAAAGAGAGCACACATGCAATGACACTGGTTGTTGTTAGTAAAAATAACACATGCAATGCCACTGGTGGATCCATAGGTGGATTGTGAAGAGAACACACATGCAATGAGACTGGTGGATCCATAGGTGGTATGTGAAAAGAACACACATGCAAAATGACTCTGGTTGTTGTTACTAAAAAGAACACACATGCAATGACACTGGTGGATCCATGGGTGGATTGTGAAAAGAGCACACATGCAATGACACTGGTGGATCCATATGTGGTATGTGAAAAGAACACACATGCAATGACTCTGGTTGTTGTTAGTGAAAAGAACACACATGCAATGACACTAGTGGATCCATGTGTGGTCTTCGAAGAGAGCACACATTTCAATGACTCTTGTTGTTGTTAGTAAAAAGAACACACATGCAATGACACTGGTGGATCCATGTATGGTCTCTGAAGAGAACACACATGCAATGACACTGGTTGTTGTTACTAAAAAGAACACACATGCAATGACACTGGTGGATCCATAGGTGGATTGTGAAGAGAACACACATGCAATGACACTGGTGGATCCATAGGTGGTATGTGAAAAGAACACACATGCAAAATGACTAGTTGTTGTTACTAAAAAGAACACACATGCAATGACACTGGTGGATCCATGTGTGGTCTCTATAGAGAACACGCATTTCAATGACACTGGTGGATCCATAGGTGGATTGTGAAGATAACACACATGCAATGATTCTGGTTGTTGTTAGTGAAAAGAACACACATGCAATGACACTGGTGGATCCATAGGTGGTATGTGAGAAGAACACACATGCAAAATGACTCTGGTTGTTGTTACTAAAAAGAACGCACATGCAATGACACTGGTTGATCCATAGGTGGATTGTGAAATGAACACACATGCAATGACACTGGTCGAATCCATGGGTTGATTGTGAAAAGAAAACACATGCAATGATTCTGGTGGTTGTTACTAAAAAGAACACACATGCAATGACACTGGTGGATCCATAGGTTGTATGTGAAGAGATCACACATGCAAAATGACTCTGGTTGTTGTTACTAAAAAGAACACACATGCAATGACACTAGTGGATCCATGGGTGGATTGTGAAATGAACACACATTTCAATGACACTGGTGGATTCATAGGTGGTATGTGAAAAGAACACACATGCAAAATGACTCTGGTTGTTGTTACTAAAAAGAACACACATGCAATGACACTGGTGGATCCATGGGTGGATTATGAAAAGAGCACACATGCAGTGACACTGGTGGATCCATATGTGGTATGTGAAAAGAACACACATGCAATGACTCTGGTTGTTGTTAGTGAAAAGAACACACATGCAATGACACTGGTGGATCCATGTGTGGTCTCTAAAGAGAGCACACATTTCAATGACTCTTGTTGTTGTCAGTAAAAAGAACACACATGCAATAAAACTGGTGGATCCATGTGTGGTCTCTGAAGAGAGCACACATGCAATGACACTGGTTGTTGTTACTAAAAAGAACACATGCAATGACACTGGTGGATCCATAGGTGGATTGTGAAGAGAACACACATGAAATGACACTGGTTGTTGTTATTGAAAAGAACACACAAGCAATGACACTGGTGGATCCATAGGTGGTATGTGAGAAGAACACACATGCAAAATGACTCTGGTTGTTGTTACTAAAAAGAACACACATGCAATGACACTGGTGGATCCATAGGTGCTATGTGAAAAGAACACACATGCAAAATGACTCTGGTTGTTACTAAAAAGAACACACATGCAATGACACTGGTGGATCCATGGGTGGATTGTGAAAAGAACACACATGCAATGACACTGGTGGATCCATATGTGGTATGTGAAAAGAACACATATGCAATGACTCTTGTTGTTGTTAGTGAAAAGAACACACATGCAATGACACTGGTGGATCCATGTGTGGTCTCTAAAGAGAGCACACATATCAATGACTCTTGTTGTTGTTAGTAAAAAGAACACACATGCAATGACACTGGTGGATCCATGTGTGGTCTCAAAGAGAGCACACATGCAATGACACTGATTGTTGTTACTAAAAAGAACACATGCAATGACACTGGTGGATCCATAGGTGGATTGTGAAGAGAACACACATGCAATGACACTGGTGGATCCATAGGTGGTATGTGAAAAGAACACACATGCAAAATGACTCTGGTTGTTGTTACTAAAAAGAACACACATGCAATGACACAGGTGGATCTATGGGTGGATTGTGAAAAGAGCACACATGCAATGACACTGGTGGATCCATATGTGGTATTTGAAAAGAACACACATGCAATGACTCTGGTTGTTAGTGAAAAGAACACACTTGCAATGACACTAGTGGATCCATGTATGGTCTCTGAAGAGTGCACACATTTCAATGACTCTTGTTGTTTTTAGTAAAAATAACACACATGCAATGACACTGGTGGATCCATGTGTGGTCTCCGAACAGAACACACATGCAATGACACTGGTTGTTGTTACTAAAAAGAACACACATGCAATGACACTGGTGGATCCATAGGTGGATTGTGAAGAGAACACACATGCAATGACACTGGTGGATCCATAGTGGTATGTGAAAAGAACACACATGCAAAATGATTGGTTGTTGTTACTAAAAAGAACACACATGCAATGACACTAGTGGATCCATGTGTGGTCTCTGTAGAGAACACGCATTTCAATGACAGTGGTGGATCCATATGTCGATTGTGAAGAGAACACACATGCAATGACACTGGTTGTTGTTAGTGAAAAGAACACACATGCAATGACACTGGTGGAACCATGGGTGGTATGTGAGAAGAACACACATGCAAAATGACTGGTTGTTGTTACTAAAAAGAACACACTTGCAATGACACTGGTGGATCCATAGCTGGTATGTGAAAAGAACACATGCAAAATGACTCTGGTTGTTACTAAAAAGAACACACATGCAATGACACTGGTGGATCCATGGGTGGATTGTGAAAAGAACACACATGCAATGACACCGATGGATCCATATGTGGTATGTGAAAATAACACACATGCAATGACTCTTGTTGTTGTTAGTGAAAAGAACACAGATGCAATGACACTGGTGGATCCATATGTGGTATGTGAAAATAACACACATGCAATGACTATTGTTGTTGTTAGTGAAAAGAACACACATGCAATGACACTGGTGGATCCATGTGTGGTCTCTAAAGAGAGCACACATGTCAATGACTCTTGTTGTTGTTAGTAAAAAGAACACACATGCAATGACACTGGTGGATCCATGTGTGGTCTCTGAAGAGAGCACACATGCAATGAAACTGGTTGTTGTTACTAAAAAGAACCCATGTAGTGACACTGGTGGATCCATAGGTGGATTGTGAAGAGAACACACATGCAGTGACACTGGTGGATCCATAGGTGCTATGTGAAAAGAACACACATGCAAAATGACTCTGGTTGTTATTAAAAAGAACACAAATGCAATGACACCGGTGGATCCATGGGTGGATTGTGAAAAGAACACACATGCAATGACACTGGTGGATCCATAGGTGGTATGTGAAAAGAACACACATGCAAAATGACTCTAGTTGTTTCTAAAAAGAACACACATGCAATGATACTGGTGGATCCATAGGTGATATGTGAAGAGATCACCCATGCAAAATGACTCTGGTAGTTGTTAGTGAAATAAACACACATGCAATGACATTGGTGGATCCATATGTGGTATGTGAGAAGAACACACATTTCAATGACTCTGGTTGTTGTTACTAAAAAGAACACACATGCAATGACACTGGTGGATCCATATGTGGTATGTGAAAAGAACACACATGCAAAATGACTCTGGTTGTTGTTACTAAAAAGAACGCACATGCAATGATACTGGTGGATCCATGGGTGGATTGTGAAAAGACCACACATGCACTGACACTGGTGGATCCATAGGTGGTATGTGAAAAGAACACACATGCAATGACTCTGATTGTTGTTAGTGAAAAGAACACACATGCAATGACACTGGTGGATCCATGTATGGTCTTTAAAGAGAGCACACATTTCAATGACTCTTGTTGTTGTTAGTAAAAAGAACACACATGCAATGACACTGGTGGATCCATGTGTGGTCTCTGCAGAGAGCACATATGCAATGACACTGGATGTTGTTACTAAAAAGAACACATGCAATGACACTGGTGGATCCATAGGTGGATTGTGAAGAGAACACCCATGCAATGACACTGGTGGAGCCATAGGTGGTATGTGAAAAGAACACACATGCAAAATGACTCTGGTTGTTACTAAAAAGAACACACATGCAATGACACCGGTGGATCCATGGGTGGATTGTGAAAAGAACACACATGCAATGACACTGGTGGATCCATATGTGGTATGTGAAAATAACACACATGCAATCACTCTTGTTGTTGTTAGTGAAAAGAACACACATGCAATGACACTGGTGGATCCATGTGTGGTCTCTAAAGAGAGCACACATGTCAATGACTCTTGTTGTTGTTAGTAAAAAGAACACACATGCAATGACATTGGTGGATCCATGTGTGGTCTCTGAAGAGAGCACACATGCAATGACACTGGTTGTTGTTACTAAAAGGAACACATGCAGTGACACTGGTGGATCCATAGGTGGATTCTGAAGAGAACACACATGCAATGACACTGGTGGATCCATAGGTGGCATGTGAAAAGAACACACATGCAAAATGACTCTGGTTGTTATTAAAAAGAACACAAATGCAATGACACCGGTGGATCCATGGGTGGATTGTGAAAAGAACACACATGGAATGACACTGGTGGATCCATAGGTGGTATCTGAAAATAACACACATGCAAAATGACTCTATTTGTTTCTAAAAAGAACACACATCAATGACACTGGTGGATCCATAGGTGGTATGTGAAGAGATCACCCATGCAAAATGACTCTGGTAGTTTTTAGTGAAATAAACACACATCCAATGACATTGGTGGATCCATAGGTGGTATGTGAGAAGAACACACATTTCAATGACTCTGGTTGTTGTTACTAAAAAGAATACACATGCAATGACACTGGTGGATCCATAGTTGGTATGTGAAAAGAACACACATGCAAAATGTCTCTGGTTGTTGTTACTAAAAAGAACGCACATGCAATGACACTGGTGGATCCATGGGTGGATTGTGAAAAGACCACACATGCACTGACACTGGTGGATCCATAGGTGGTATGTGAAAAGAACACACATGCAATGACTCTGGTTGTTGTTAGTGAAAAGAACACACATGCAATGACACTGGTGGATCCATGTGTGGTCTCTAAAGAGAGCACACATTTCAATGACTCTTGTTGTTGTTAGTAAAAAGAACACACATGCAATGACACTGGTGGATCCATGTGTGGTCTCTCAAGAGAGCACATATGCAATGACACTGGATGTTGTTACTAAAAAGAACACATGCAATGAGACTGGTGGATCCATAGGTGGATTGTGAAGAGAACACCCATGCAATGACACGGGTGGATCCATGTGTGGTCTCTAAAGAGAGCACACATGCAATGACACTGGTTGTTGTTAGTAAAAAGAACACATGCAATGCCACTGGTGGATCCATAGGTGGATTGTGAAGAGAACACACATGCAATGACACTGGTGGATCCATAGGTGGTATGTGAAAAGAACACACATGCAAAATGACTCTGGTTGTTGTTACTAAAAAGAACACACATGCAATGACACTGGTGGATCCATGGGTGGATTGTGAAAAGAGCACACATGCAATGACACTGGTGGATCCATATGTGGTATGTGAAAAGAACACACATGCAATGACTCTGGTTGTTGTTAGTGAAAAGAACACACATGCAATGACACTAGTGGATCCATGTGTGGTCTTTGAAGAGAGCACACATTTAAATGACTCTTGTTGTTGTTAGTAAAAAGAACACACATGCAATGACACTGGTGGATCCATGTATGGTGTCTGAAGAGAACACACATGCAATGACACTGGTTGTTGTTACTAAAAAGAACACACATGCAATGACACTGGTGGATCCATAGGTGGATTGTGAAGAGAACACACATGCAATGACACTGGTGGATCCATAGGTGGTATGTGAAAAGAACACACATGCAAAATGACTAGTTGTTGTTACTAAAAAGAACACACATGCAATGACACTAGTGGATCCATGTGTGGTCTCTGTAGAGAACACGCATTTCAATGACACTGGTGGATCCATAGGTGGATTGTGAAGAGAACACACATGCAATGATTCTGGTTGTTGTTAGTAAAAAGAACACACATGCAATGACACTGGTGGATCCATAGGTGGTATGTGAGAAGAACACACATGCAAAATGACTCTGGTTGTTGTTACTAAAAAGAACGCACATGCAATGACACTGGTGGATCCATAGGTGGATTGTGAAATGAACACACATGCAATGACACTGGTGGAATCCATGGGTTGATTGTGAAAAGAAAACACATGTAATGATTCTGGTGGTTGTTACTAAAAAGAACACACATACAATGACACTGGTCGATCCATAGGTGGTATGTGAAGAGATCACACACGCAAAATGACTCTGGTTGTTGTTACTAAAAAGAACACACATGCAGTGACACTAGTGGACCCATGGGTGGATTGTGAAATGAACACACATTTCAATGACACTGGTGGATTCATAGGTGGTATGTGAAAAGAACACACATGCAAAATGACTCTGGTTGTTGTTACTAAAAAGAACACACATGCAATGACACTGGTGGATCCATGGGTGGATTATGAAAAGTGCACACATGCAGTGACACTGGTGGATCCATATGTGGTATGTGAAAAGAACACACATGCAATGACTCTGGTTGTTGTTAGTGAAAAGAACACACTTGCAATGACACTAGTGGATCCATGTGTGGTCTCTAAAGAGAGCACACATTTCAATGACTCTTGTTGTTGTTAGTAAAAAGAACACACATGCAATGACACTGGTGGATCCATGTGTGGTCTCTGAACAGAACACACATGCAATGACACTGGTTGTTGTTACTAAAAAGAACATACATGCAATGACACTGGTGGATCCATAGGTGGATTGTGAAGAGAACACACATGCAATGACACTGGTGGATCCATAGGTGGTATGTGAAAAGAACACACATGCAAAATGACTGGTTGTTGTTACTAAAAAGAACACACATGCAATGACACTGGTGGATCCATAGGTGGTATGTGAAGAGATCACACATGCAAAATGACTCTGGTGGATCCATATGTGGTATGTGAAGAGACCACACATGCAATGACACTGGTGGATCCATATGTGGTATTTGAAAAGAACACACATGCAATGACTCTGGTTGTTGTTAGTGAAAAGAACACACATGCAATGACACTGGTGGATCCATGTGTGGTCTCTAAAGAGAGCACACATTTCAATGACTCTTGTTGTTGTTAGTAAAAAGAACACACATGCAATAAAACTGGTGGATCCATGTGTGGTCTCTGAAGAGAGCACACATGCAATGACACTGGTTGTTGTTACTAAAAAGAACACATGCAATGACACTGGTGGATCGATAGGTGGATTGTGAAGAGAACACACATGAAATGACACTGGTTGTTGTTAGTGAAAAGAACACACATGCAATGACACTGGTGGATCCATAGGTGGTATGTGAGAAGAACACACATGCAAAATGACTCTGGTTGTTGTTACTAAAAAGAACACACATGCAATGACACTGGTGGATCCATAGGTGCTATGTGAAAAGAACACACATGCAAAATGACTCTGGTTGTTACTAAAAAGAACACACATGCAATGACACTGGTGGATCCATGGGTGGATTGTGAAAAGAACACACATGCAATGACACAGGTGGATCCATATGTGGTATGTGAAAAGAACACATATGCAATGACTCTTGTTGTTGTTAGTGAAAAGAACACACATGCAATGACACTGGTGGATCCATGTGTGGTCTGTAAAGAGAGCACACATATCAATGACTCTTGTTGTTGTTAGTAAAAAGAACACACATGCAATGACACTGGTGGATCCATGTGTGGTCTCTAAAGAGAGCACACATGCAATGACACTGGTTGTTGTTACTAAAAAGAACACATGCAATGACACTGGTGGATCCATAGGTGGATTGTGAAATGAACTAACATTTCAATGACACTGGTGGATTCATAGGTGGTATGTGAAAATAACACACATGCAAAATGACTAGTTGTTGTTACTAAAAAGAACACACATGCAATGACACTGGTGGATCCATGTGTGGTCTCTGTAGAGAACACGCATTTCAATGACACTGGTGGATGCATAGGTGGATTGTGAAGAGAACACACATGCAATGATTCTGGTTGTTGTTAGTGAAAAGACCACACATGCAATGACACTGGTGGATCCATAGGTGGTATGTGAGAAGAACACACATGCAAAATGACTCTGGTTGTTGTTACTAAAAAGAACGCACATGCAATGACACTGGTGGATCCATAGGTGGATTGTGAAATGAACACACATGCAATGACACTGGTGGAATCCATGGGTTGATTGTGAAAAGAAAACACATGCAATGATTCTGGTGGTTGTTACTAAAAAGAACACACATACAATGACACTGGTGGATCCATAGGTGGTATGTGAAGAGATCACCCATGCAAAATGACTCTGGTAGTTGTTAGTGAAATAAACACACATGCAATGACATTGGTGGATCCATATGTGGTATGTGAGAAGAACACACATTTCAATGACTCTGGTTGTTGTTACTAAAAAGAACACACATGCAATGACACTGGTGGATCCATATGTGGTATGTGAAAAGAACACACATGCAAAATGACTCTGGTTGTTGTTACTAAAAAGAACGCACATGCAATGATACTGGTGGATCCATGGGTGGATTGTGAAAAGACCACACATGCACTGACACTGGTGGATCCATAGGTGGTATGTGAAAAGAACACACATGCAATGACTCTGATTGTTGTTAGTGAAAAGAACACACATGCAATGACACTGGTGGATCCATGTATGGTCTTTAAAGAGAGCACACATTTCAATGACTCTTGTTGTTGTTAGTAAAAAGAACACACATGCAATGACACTGGTGGATCCATGTGTGGTCTCTGCAGAGAGCACATATGCAATGACACTGGATGTTGTTACTAAAAAGAACACATGCAATGACACTGGTGGATCCATAGGTGGATTGTGAAGAGAACACCCATGCAATGACACTGGTGGAGCCATAGGTGGTATGTGAAAAGAACACACATGCAAAATGACTCTGGTTGTTACTAAAAAGAACACACATGCAATGACACCGGTGGATCCATGGGTGGATTGTGAAAAGAACACACATGCAATGACACTGGTGGATCCATATGTGGTATGTGAAAATAACACACATGCAATGACTCTTGTTGTTGTTAGTGAAAAGAACACACATGCAATGACACTGGTGGATCCATGTGTGGTCTCTAAAGAGAGCACACATGTCAATGACTCTTGTTGTTGTTAGTAAAAAGAACACACATGCAATGACATTGGTGGATCCATGTGTGGTCTCTGAAGAGAGCACACATGCAATGACACTGGTTGTTGTTACTAAAAGGAACACATGCAGTGACACTGGTGGATCCATAGGTGGATTCTGAAGAGAACACACATGCAATGACACTGGTGGATCCATAGGTGGCATGTGAAAAGAACACACATGCAAAATGACTCTGGTTGTTATTAAAAAGAACACAAATGCAATGACACCGGTGGATCCATGGGTGGATTGTGAAAAGAACACACATGCAATGACACTGGTGGATCCATAGGTGGTATCTGAAAATAACACACATGCAAAATGACTCTATTTGTTTCTAAAAAGAACACACATCAATGACACTGGTGGATCCATAGGTGGTATGTGAAGAGATCACCCATGCAAAATGACTCTGGTAGTTTTTAGTGAAATAAACACACATCCAATGACATTGGTGGATCCATAGGTGGTATGTGAGAAGAACACACATTTCAATGACTCTGGTTGTTGTTACTAAAAAGAATACACATGCAATGACACTGGTGGATCCATAGTTGGTATGTGAAAAGAACACACATGCAAAATGTCTCTGGTTGTTGTTACTAAAAAGAAAGCACATGCAATGACACTGGTGGATCCATGGGTGGATTGTGAAAAGACCACACATGCACTGACACTGGTGGATCCATAGGTGGTATGTGAAAAGAACACACATGCAATGACTCTGGTTGTTGTTAGTGAAAAGAACACACATGCAATGACACTGGTGGATCCATGTGTGGTCTCTAAAGAGAGCACACATTTCAATGACTCTTGTTGTTGTTAGTAAAAAGAACACACATGCAATGACACTGGTGGATCCATGTGTGGTCTCTCAAGAGAGCACATATGCAATGACACTGGATGTTGTTACTAAAAAAAACACATGCAATGAGACTGGTGGATCCATAGGTGGATTGTGAAGAGAACACCCATGCAATGACACGGGTGGATCCATGTGTGGTCTCTAAAGAGAGCACACATGCAATGACACTGGTTGTTGTTAGTAAAAAGAACACATGCAATGCCACTGGTGGATCCATAGGTGGATTGTGAAGAGAACACACATGCAATGACACTGGTGGATCCATAGGTGGTATGTGAAAAGAACACACATGCAAAATGACTCTGGTTGTTGTTACTAAAAAGAACACACATGCAATGACACAGGTGGATCCATGGGTGGATTGTGAAAAGAGCACACATGCAATGACACTGGTGGATCCATATGTGGTATGTGAAAAGAACACACATGCAATGACTCTGGTTGTTGTTAGTGAAAAGAACACACATGCAATGACACTAGTGGATCCATGTGTGGTCTTTGAAGAGAGCACACATTTAAATGACTCTTGTTGTTGTTAGTAAAAAGAACACACATGCAATGACACTGGTGGATCCATGTATGGTGTCTGAAGAGAACACACATGCAATGACACTGGTTGTTGTTACTAAAAAGAACACACATGCAATGACACTGGTGGATCCATAGGTGGATTGTGAAGAGAACACACATGCAATGACACTGGTGGATCCATAGGTGGTATGTGAAAAGAACACACATGCAAAATGACTAGTTGTTGTTACTAAAAAGAACACACATGCAATGACACTGGTGGATCCATGTGTGGTCTCTGTAGAGAACACGCATTTCAATGACACTGGTGGATCCATAGGTGGATTGTGAAGAGAACACACATGCAATGATTCTGGTTGTTGTTAGTAAAAAGAACACACATGCAATGACACTGGTGGATCCATAGGTGGTATGTGAGAAGAACACACATGCAAAATGACTCTGGTTGTTGTTACTAAAAAGAACGCACATGCAATGACACTGGTGGATCCATAGGTGGATTGTGAAATGAACACACATGCAATGACACTGGTGGAATCCATGGGTTGATTGTGAAAAGAAAACACATGTAATGATTCTGGTGGTTGTTACTAAAAAGAACACACATACAATGACACTGGTCGATCCATAGGTGGTATGTGAAGAGATCACACATGCAAAATGACTCTGGTTGTTGTTACTAAAAAGAACACACATGCAGTGACACTAGTGGACCCATGGGTGGATTGTGAAATGAACACACATTTCAATGACACTGGTGGATTCATAGGTGGTATGTGAAAAGAACACACATGCAAAATGACTCTGGTTGTTGTTACTAAAAAGAACACACATGCAATGACACTGGTGGATCCATGGGTGGATTATGAAAAGTGCACACATGCAGTGACACTGGTGGATCCATATGTGGTATGTGAAAAGAACACACATGCAATGACTCTGGTTGTTGTTAGTGAAAAGAACACACTTGCAATGACACTAGTGGATCCATGTGTGGTCTCTAAAGAGAGCACACATTTCAATGACTCTTGTTGTTGTTAGTAAAAAGAACACACATGCAATGACACTGGTGGATCCATGTGTGGTCTCTGAACAGAACACACATGCAATGACACTGGTTGTTGTTACTAAAAAGAACACACATGCAATGACACTGGTGGATCCATAGGTGGATTGTGAAGAGAACACACATGCAATGACACTGGTGGATCCATAGGTGGTATGTGAAAAGAACACACATGCAAAATGACTGGTTGTTGTTACTAAAAAGAACACACATGCAATGACACTGGTGGATCCATAGGTGGTATGTGAAGAGATCACACATGCAAAATGACTCTGGTGGATCCATATGTGGTATGTGAAGAGACCACACATGCAATGACACTGGTGGATCCATATGTGGTATTTGAAAAGAACACACATGCAATGACTCTGGTTGTTGTTAGTGAAAAAAAAACACATGCAATGACACTGGTGGATCCATGTGTGGTCTCTAAAGAGAGCACACATTTCAATGACTCTTGTTGTTGTTAGTAAAAAGAACACACATGCAATAAAACTGGTGGATCCATGTGTGGTCTCTGAAGAGAGCACACATGCAATGACACTGGTTGTTGTTACTAAAAAGAACACATGCAATGACACTGGTGGATCGATAGGTGGATTGTGAAGAGAACACACATGAAATGACACTGGTTGTTGTTAGTGAAAAGAACACACATGCAATGACACTGGTGGATCCATAGGTGGTATGTGAGAAGAACACACATGCAAAATGACTCTGGTTGTTGTTACTAAAAAGAACACACATGCAATGACACTGGTGGATCCATAGGTGTTATGTGAAAAGAACACACATGCAAAATGACTCTGGTTGTTACTAAAAAGAACACACATGCAATGACACTGGTGGATCCATGGGTGGATTGTGAAAAGAACACACATGCAATGACACAGGTGGATCCATATGTGGTATGTGAAAAGAACACATATGCAATGACTCTTGTTGTTGTTAGTGAAAAGAACACACATGCAATGACACTGGTGGATCCATGTGTGGTCTCTAAAGAGAGCACACATATCAATGACTCTTGTTGTTGTTAGTAAAAAGAACACACATGCAATGACACTGGTGGATCCATGTGTGGTCTCTAAAGAGAGCACACATGCAATGACACTGGTTGTTGTTACTAAAAAGAACACATGCAATGACACTGGTGGATCCATAGGTGGATTGTGAAATGAACACACATTTCAATGACACTGGTGGATTCATAGGTGGTATGTGAAAATAACACACATGCAAAATGACTAGTTGTTGTTACTAAAAAGAACACACATGCAATGACACTGGTGGATCCATGTGTGGTCTCTGTAGAGAACACGCATTTCAATGACACTGGTGGATCCATAGGTGGATTGTGAAGAGAACACACATGCAATGATTCTGGTTGTTGTTAGTGAAAAGACCACACATGCAATGACACTGGTGGATCCATAGGTGGTATGTGAGAAGAACACACATGCAAAATGACTCTGGTTGTTGTTACTAAAAAGAACGCACATGCAATGACACTGGTGGATCCATAGGTGGATTGTGAAATGAACACACATGCAATGACACTGGTGGAATCCATGGGTTGATTGTGAAAAGAAAACACATGCAATGATTCTGGTGGTTGTTACTAAAAAGAACACACATACAATGACACTGGTGGATCCATAGGTGGTATGTGAAGAGATCACACATGCAAAATGACTCTGGTTGTTGTTACTAAAAAGAACACACATGCAATGATACTAGTGGATCCATGGGTGGATTGTGAAATGAACACACATTTCAATGACACTGGTGGATTCATAGGTGGTATGTGAAAAGAACACACATGCAAAATGACTCTGGTTGTTGTTACTAAAAAGAACACACATCAATGACACTGGTGGATCCATGGGTGGATTATGAAAAGTGCACACATGCAGTGACACTGGTGGATCCATATGTGGTATGTGAAAAGAACAAACATGCAATGACTCTGGTTGTTGTTCGTGAAAAGAACACACTTGCAATGACACTAGTGGATCCATGTGTAGTCTCTAAAGAGAGCACACATTTCAATGACTATTGTTGTTGTTAGTAAAAAGAACACACATGCAATGACACTGGTGGATCCATGTGTGGTCTCTGAACAGAACACACATGCAATGACACTGGTTGTTGTTACTAAAAAGAACACACATGCAATGACACTGGTGGATCCATAGGTGGATTGTGAAGAGAACACACATGCAATGACACTGGTGGATCCATAGGTGGTATGTGAAAAGAACACACATGCAAAATGACTGGTTGTTGTTACTAAAAAGAACACATGCAATGACACTGGTGGATCCATAGGTGGATTGTGAAATGAACACACATTTCAATGACACTGGTGGATTCATAGGTGGTATGTGAAAATAACACACATGCAAAATGACTAGTTGTTGTTACTAAAAAGAACACACATGCAATGACACTGGTGGATCCATGTGTGGTCTTTGTAGAGAACACGCATTTCAATGACACTGGTGGATGCATAGGTGGATTGTGAAGAGAACACACATGCAATGATTCTGGTTGTTGTTAGTGAAAAGAACACACATGCAATGACACTGGTGGATCCATAGGTGGTATGTGAGAAGAACACACATGCAAAATGACTCTGGTTGTTGTTACTAAAAAGAACGCACATGCAATGACACTGGTGGATCCATAGGTGGATTGTGAAATGAACACACATGCAATGACACTGGTGGAATCCATGGGTTGATTGTGAAAAGAAAACACATGCAATGATTCTGGTGGTTGTTACTAAAAAGAACACACATACAATGACACTGGTGGATCCATAGGTGGTATGTGAAGAGATCACACATGCAAAATGACTCTGGTTGTTATTACTAAAAAGAACACACATGCAATGACACTAGTGGATCCATGGGTGGATTGTGAAATGAACACACATTTCAATGACACTGGTGGATTCATAGGTGGTATGTGAAAAGAACACACATGCAAAATGACTCTGGTTGTTGTTACTAAAAAGAACACACATGCAATGACACTGGTGGATCCATGGGTGGATTATGAAAAGTGCACACATGTAGTGACACTGGTGGATCCATATGTGGTATGTGAAAACAACACACATGCAATGACTCTGGTTGTTGTTAGTGAAAAGAACACACTTGCAATGACACTAGTGGATCCATGTGTGGTCTCTAAAGAGAGCACACATTTCAATGACTCTTGTTGTTGTTAGTAAAAAGAACACACATGCAATGACACTGGTGGATCCATGTCTGGTCTCTGAACAGAACACACATGCAATGACACTGGTTGTTGTTACTAAAAAGAACACACATGCAATGACACTGGTGGATCCATAGGTGGATTGTGAAGAGAACACACATGCAATGACACTGGTGGATCCATAGGTGGTATGTGAAAAGAACACACATGCAAAATGACTGGTTGTTGTTACTAAAAAGAACACACATGCAATGACACTGGTGGATCCATAGGTGGTATGTGAAGAGATCACACATGCAAAATGACTGGTTGTTGTTACTAAAAAGAACACACATGCAATGACACTGGTGGATCCATATGTGGTATGTGAAGAGATCACACATGCAATGACACTGGTGGATCCATATGTGGTATTTGAAAAGAACACACATGCAATGACTCTGGTTGTTGTTAGTGAAAAGAACACACATGCAATGACACCGGTGGATCCATGTGTGGTCTCTAAAGAGAGCACACATTTCAATGACTCTTGTTGTTGTTAGTAAAAAGAACACACATGCAATAAAACTGGTGGATCCATGTGTGGTCTCTGAAGAGAGCACACATGCAATGACACTGGTTGTTGTTCCTAAAAAGAACACTTGCAATGACACTGGTGGATAGATAGGTGGATTGTGAAGAGAACACACATGAAATGACACTGGTTGTTGTTAGTGAAAAGAACACACATGCAATGACACTGGTGGATCCATAGGTGGTATGTGAGAAGAACACACATGCAAAATGACTCTGGTTGTTGTTACTAAAAAGAACACACATGCAATGACACTGGTGGATCCATAGGTGTTATGTGAAAAGAACACACATGCAAAATGACTCTGGTTGTTACTAAAAAGAACACACATGCAATGACACTGGTGGATCCATGGGTGGATTGTGAAAAGAACACACATGCAATGACACAGGTGGATCCATATGTGGTATGTGAAAAGAACACATATGCAATGACTCTTGTTGTTGTTAGTGAAAAGAACACACATGCAATGACACTGGTGGATCCATGTGTGGCCTCTAAAGAGAGCACACATATCAATGACTCTTGTTGTTGTTAGTAAAAAGAACACACATGCAATGACACTGGTGGATCCATGTGTGGTCTCTAAAGAGAGCACACATGCAATGACACTGGTTGTTGTTACTAAAAAGAACACATGCAATGACACTGGTGGATCCATAGGTGGATTGTGAAGAGAACACACATGCAATGACACTGGTGGATTCATAGGTGGTATGTGAAAAGAACACACATGCAAAATGACTCTGGTTGTTGTTACTAAAAAGAACACACATGCAATGACACAGGTGGATCTATGGGTGGATTGTGAAAAGAGCACACATGCAATGACACTGGTGGATCCATATGTGGTATGTGAAAAGAACACACATGCAATGACTCTGGTTGTTGTTAGTGAAAAGAACACACTTGCAATGACACTAGTGGATCCATGTGTGGTCTCTGAAGAGTGCACACATTTCAATGACTCTTGTTGTTGTTAGTAAAAATAACACACATGCAATGACACTGGTGGATCCATGTGTGGTCTCTGAACAGAACACACATGCAATGACACTGGTTGTTGGTACTAAAAAGAACACACATGCAATGACACTGGTGGATCCATAGGTGGATTGTGAAGAGAACACACATGCAATGACACTGGTGGATCCATAGGTGGTATGTGAAAAGAACACACATGCAAAATGATTGGTTGTTGTTACTAAAAAGAACACACATGCAATGACACTGGTGGATCCATGTGTGGTCTCTGTAGAGAACACGCATTTCAATGACAGTGGTGGATCCATAGGTGGATTGTGAAGAGAACACACATGCAATGACACTGGTTGTTGTTAGTGAAAAGAACACACATGCAATGACACTGGTGGAATCATAGGTGGTATGTGAGAAGAACACACATGCAAAATGACTGGTTGTTGTTACTAAAAAGAACACACATGCAATGACACTGGTGGATCCATAGCTGGCATGTGAAAAGAACACACATGCAAAATGACTCTGGTTGTTACTAAAAAGAACACACATGCAATGACACTGGTGGATCCATGGGTGGATTGTGAAAAGAACACACATGCAATGACACTGGTGGATCCATATGTGGTATGTGAAAATAACACACATGCAATGACTCTTGTTGTTGTTAGTGAAAAGAACACACATGCAATGACACTGGTGGATCCATGTGTGGTCTCTAAAGAGAGCACACATGTCAATGACTCTTGTTGTTGTTAGTAAAAAGAACACACATGCAATGACACTGGTGGATCCATGTGTGGTCTCTGAAGAGAGCACACATGCAATGACACTGGTTGTTGTTACTAAAAAGAACACATGCAGTGACACTGGTGGATCCATAGGTGGATTGTGAAGAGAACACACATGCAATGACACTGGTGGATCCATAGGTGGTATGTGAAAAGAACACACATGCAAAATGACTCTGGTTGTTATTAAAAAGAACACAAATGCAATGACACCGGTGGATCCATGGGTGGATTGTGAAAAGAACACACATGCAATGACACTGGTGGATCCATAGGTGGTATGTGAAAAGAACACACATGCAAAATGACTCTAGTTGTTTCTAAAAAGAACACACATGCAATGACACTGGTGGATCCATAGGTGGTATGTGAAGAGATCACCCATGCAAAATGACTCTGGTAGTTGTTAGTGAAATAAACACACATGCAATGACATTGGTGGATCCATAGGTAGTATGTGAGAAGAACACACATTTCAATGACTCTGGTTGTTGTTACTAAAAAGAACACACATGCAATGACACTGGTGGATCCATAGGTGGTATGTGAAAAGAACACACATGCAAAATGGCTCTGGTTGCTACTAAAAAGAACGCACATGCAATGACACTGGTGGATCCATGGGTGGATTGTGAAAAGACCACACATGCACTGACACTGGTGGATCCATGTGTGGTCTCTAAAGAGAGCACACATTTCAATGACTCTTGTTGTTGTTAGTAAAAAGAACACACATGCAATGACACTGGTGGATCCATGTGTGGTCTCTGAAGAGAGCACATATGCAATGACACTGGATGTTGTTACTAAAAAGAACACATGCAATGACACTGGTGGATCCATAGGTGGATTGTGAAGAGAACACCCATGCAATGACACTGGTGGATCCATAGGTGGTATGTGAAAAGAACACACATGCAAAATGACTCTGGTTGTTACTAAAAAGAACACACATGCAATGACACCGGTGGATCCATGGGTGGATTGTGAAAAGAACACACATGCAATGAAACTGGTGGATCCATATGTGGTATGTGAAAATAACACACATGCAATGACTCTTGTTGTTGTTAGTGAAAAGAACACACATGCAATGACACTGGTGGATCCATGTGTGGTCTCTAAAGAGAGCACACATGTCAATGACTCTTGTTGTTGTTAGTAAAAAGAACACACATGCAATGACACTGGTGGATCCATGTGTGGTCTCTAAAGAGAGCACACATGCAATGACACTGGTTGTTGTTACTAAAAAGAACACATGCAGTGACACTGGTGGATCCATAGGTGGATTGTGAAGAGAACACACATGCAATGACACTGGTGGATCCATAGGTGGTATCTGAAAAGAACACACATGCAAAATGACTCTGGTTGTTATTAAAAAGAACACAAATGCAATGACACCGGTGGATCCATGGGTGGATTGTGAAAAGAACACACATGCAATGACACTGGTGGATCCATAGGTGGTATGTGAAAAGAACACACATGCAAAATGACTCTGGTTGTTACTAAAAAGAACACACATGCAATGACACTGGCGGATCCATATGTGGTATGTGAAAATAACACACATGCAATGACTATTGTTGTTGTTAGTGAAAAGAACACACATGCAATGACACTGGTGGATCCATGTGTGGTCTCTAAAGAGAGCACACATGTCAATGACTCTTGTTGTTGTTAGTAAAAAGAACACACATGCAATGACACTGGTGGATCCATGTGTGGTCTCTGAAGAGAGCACACATGCAATGACACTGGTTGTTGTTACTAAAAAGAACACATGCGGTGACACTGGAGGATCCATAGGTGGATTGTGAAGAGAACACACATGCAATGACACTGGTTGATCCATAGGTGGCATGTGAAAAGAACACACATGCAAAATGACTCTGGTTGTTATTAAAAAGAACACAAATGCAATGACACCGGTGGATCCATGGGTGGATTGTGAAAAGAACACACATGCAATGATACTGGTGGATCCATAGGTGGTATGTGAAAAGAACACACCTGCAAAATGACTCTGGTTGTTTCTAAAAGAACACAAATGCAATGACACTGGTGGATCCATAGGTGGTATGTGAAAAGATCACCCATGCAAAATGACTCTGGTAGTTGTTAGTGAAATAAACACACATGCAATGACATTGGTGGATCCATAGGTGGTATGTGAGAATAACACACATTTCAATGACTCTGGTTGTTGTTACTAAAAAGAACACACATGCAATGACACTGGTGGATCCATAGGTGGTATGTGAAAAGAACACACATGCAAAATGACTCTGGTTGTTGTTACTAAAAAGAACGCACATGCAATGACACTGGTGGATCCATGGGTGGATTGTGAAAAGACCACACATGCACTGACACTGGTGGATCCATAGGTGGTATGTGAAAAGAACACACATGCAATGACTCTGGTTGTTGTTAGTGAAAAGAACACACATGCAATGACACTGTTGGTTTCATGTGTGGTCTCTAAAGAGAGCACACATTTCAATGACTCTTGTTGTTGTTAGTAAAAAGAACACACATGCAATGACACTGGTGGATCCATGTGTGGTCTCTGAAGAGAGCACATATGCAATGACACTGGATGTTGTTACTAAAAAGAACACATGCAATGACACTGGTGGATCCATAGGTGGATTGTGAAGAGAACACCCATGCAATGACACTGGTGGATCCATAGGTGGTATGTGAAAAGAACACACATGCAAAATGACTCTGGTTGTTACTAAAAAGAACACACATGCAATGACACCGGTGGATCCATGGGTGGATTGTGAAAAGAACACACATGCAATGAAACTGGTGGATCCATATGTGGTATGTGAAAATAACACACATGCAATGACTATTGTTGTTGTTAGTGAAAAGAACACACATGCAATGACACTGGTGGATCCATGTGTGGTCTCTAAAGAGAGCACACATGTCAATGACTCTTGTTGTTGTTAGTAAAAAGAACACATGCAATGACACTGGTGGATCCATGTGTGGTCTCTGAAGAGAGCACACATGCAATGACACTGGTTGTTGTTACTAAAAAGAACACATGCAGTGACACTGGTGGATCCATAGGTGGATTGTGAAGAGAACACACATGCAATGACACTGGTGGATCCATAGGTGGTATCTGAAAAGAACACACATGCAAAATGACTCTGGTTGTTATTAAAAAGAACACAAATGCAATGACACCGGTGGATCCATGGGTGGATTGTGAAAAGAACACACATGCAATGACACTGGTGGATCCATAGGTGGTATGTGAAAAGAACACACATGCAAAATGACTCTGGTTGTTACTAAAAAGAACACACATGCAATGACACTGGTGGATCCATATGTGGTATGTGAAAATAACACACATGCAATGACTATTGTTGTTGTTAGTGAAAAGAACACACATGCAATGACACTAGTGGATCCATGTGTGGTCTCTAAAGAGAGCACACATGTCAATGACTCTTGTTGTTGTTAGTAAAAAGAACACACATGCAATGACACTGGTGGATCCATGTGTGGTCTCTGAAGAGAGCACACATGCAATGACACTGGTTGTTGTTACTAAAAAGAACACATGCGGTGACACTGGTGGATCCATAGGTGGATTGTGAAGAAAACACACATGCAATGACACTGGTGGATCCATAGGTGGCATGTGAAAAGAACACACATGGAAAATGACTCTGGTTGTTATTAAAAAGAACACAAATGCAATGACACCGGTGGATCCATGGGTGGATTGTGAAAAGAACACACATGCAATGATACTGGTGGATCCATAGGTGGTATGTGAAAAGAACACACCTGCAAAATGACTCTGGTTATTTCTAAAAGAACACAAATGCAATGACACTGGTGGATCCATAGGTGGTATGTGAAAAGATCACCCATGCAAAATGACTCTGGTAGTTGTTAGTGAAATAAACACACATGCAATGACATTGGTGGATCCATAGGTGGTATGTGAGAAGAACACACATTTCAATGACTCTGGTTGTTGTTACTAAAAAGAACACACATGCAATGACACTGGTGGATCCATAGGTGGTATGTGAAAAGAATACACATGCAAAATGACTCTGGTTGTTGTTACTAAAAAGAACACACATGCAATGACACTGGTGGATCCATGGGTGGATTGTGAAAAGACCACACATGCACTGACACTGGTGGATCCATAGGTGGTATGTGAAAAGAACACACATGCAATGACTCTGGTTGTTGTTAGTGAAAAGAACACACATGCAATGACACTGGTGGATCCATGTGTGGTCTCTAAAGAGAGCACACATTTCAATTACTCTTGTTGTTGTTATTAAAAAGAACACACATGCAATGACACTGGTGGATCCATGTGTGGTCTCTGAAGAGAGCACATATGCAATGACACTGGATGTTGTTACTAAATAGAACACATGCAAAGACACTGGTGGATCCATAGGTGGATTGTGAAGAGAACACCCATGCAATGACACTGGTGGATCCATAGGTGGTATGTGAAAAGAACACACATGCAAAATGACTCTGGTTGTTACTAAAAAGAACACACATGCAATGACACCGGTGGATCCATGGGTGGATTGTGAAAAGAACACACATGCAATGAAACTGGTGGATCCATATGTGGTATGTGAAAATAACACACATGCAATGACTATTGTTGTTGTTATTGAAAAGAACACACATGCAATGACACTGGTGGATCCATGTGTGGTCTCTAAAGAGAGCACACATGTCAATGACTCTTGTTGTTGTTAGTAAAAAGAACACACATGCAATGACACTGGTGGATCCATGTGTGGTCTCTGAAGAGAGCACACATGCAATGACACTAGTTGTTGTTACTAAAAAGAACACATGAAGTGACACTGGTGGATCCATAGGTGGATTGTGAAGAGAACACACATGCAATGACACTGGTGGATCCATAGGTGGTATGTGAAAAGAACACACATGCAAAATGACTCTGGTTGTTATTAAAAAGAACACAAATGCAATGACACCGGTGGATCCATGGGTGGATTGTGAAAAGAACACACATGCAATGACACTGGTGGATCCATAGGTGGTATGTGAAAAGAACACACATGCAAAATGACTCTAGTTGTTACTAAAAAGAACACACATGCAATGACACTGGTGGATCCATGGGTGGATTGTGAAAAGAACACACATGCAATGACACTGGTGGATCCATATGTGGTATGTGAAAATAACACACATGCAATGACTCTTGTTATTGTTAGTGAAAAGAACACACATGCAACAACACTGGTGGATCCATGTGTGGTCTCTAAAGAGAGCACACATGTCAATGACTCTTGTTGTTGTTAGTAAAAAGAACACACATGCAATGACACTGGTGGATCCATGTGTGGTCTCTAAAGAGAGCACACATGCAATGACACTGGTTGTTGTTACTAAAAAGAACACATGCAGTGACACTGGTGGATCCATAGGTGGATTGTGAAGAGAACACACATGCAATGACACTGGTGGATCCATAGGTGGTATGTGAAAAGAACACACATGCAAAATGACTCTGGTTGTTATTAAAAAGAACACAAATGCAATGACACCAGTGGATCCATGGGTGGATTGTGAAAAGAACACACATGCAATGAAACTGGTGGATCCATAGGTGGTATGTGAAAAGAACACACATGCAAAATGACTCTAGTTGTTTCTAAAAAGAACACACATGCAATGACACTGGTGGATCCATAGGTGGTATGTGAAGAGATCACCCATGCAAAATGACTCTGGTAGTTGTTAGTGAAATAAACACACATGCAATGACATTGGTGGATCCATAGGTGGTATGTGAGAAGAACACACATTTCAATGACTCTGGTTGTTGTTACTAAAAAGAACACACACGCAATGACACTGGTGGATCCATAGGTGGTATGTGAAAAGAACACACATGCAAAATGGCTTTGGTTGTTACTAAAAAGAACGCACATGCAATGACACTGGTGGATCCATGGGTGGATTGTGAAAAGACCACACATGCACTGACACTGCTGGATCCATAGGTGGTATGTGAAAAGAACACACATGCAATGACTCTGGTTGTTGTTAGTGAAAAGAACACACATGCAATGACACTGGTGGATCCATGTGTGGTCTCTAAAGAGAGCACACATTTCAATGACTCTTGTTGTTGTTAGTAAAAAGAACACACATGCAATGACACTGGTGGATCCATGTGTGGTCTCTAAAGAGAGCACATATGCAATGACACTAGTTGTTGTTACTAAAAAGAACACATGCAATGACACTGGTGGATCCATAGGTGGATTGTGAAGAGAACACCCATGCAATGACACTGGTGGATCCATAGGTGGTATGTGAAAAGAACACACATGCAAAATGACTCTGGTTGTTACTAAAAAGAACACACATGCAATGACACCGGTGGATCCATGGGTGGATTGTGAAAAGAACACACATGCAATGAAACTGGTGGATCCATATGTGGTATGTGAAAATAACACACATGCAATGACTATTGTTGTTGTTAGTGAAAAGAACACACATGCAATGACACTGGTGGATCCATGTGTGGTCTCTAAAGAGAGCACACATGTCAATGACTCTTGTTGTTGTTAGTAAAAAGAACACACATGCAATGACACTGGTGGATCCATGTGTGGTCTCTGAAGAGAGCACACATGCAATGACACTGGTTGTTGTTACTAAAAAGAACACATGCAGTGACATTGGTGGATCCATAGGTGGATTGTGAAGAGAACACACATGCAATGACACTGGTGGATCCATAGGTGGTATCTGAAAAGAACACACATGCAAAATGACTCTGGTTGTTATTAAAAAGAACACAAATGCAATGACACCGGTGGATCCATGGGTGGATTGTGAAAATAACACACATGCAATGACACTGGTGGATCCATAGGTGGTATGTGAAAAGAACACACATGCAAAATGACTCTGGTTGTTACTAAAAAGAACACACATGCAATGACACTGGTGGATCCATATGTGGTATGTGAAAATAACACACATGCAATGACTATTGTTGTTGTTAGTGAAAAGAACACACATGCAATGACACTGGTGGATCCATGTGTGGTCTCTAAAGAGAGCACACATGTCAATGACTCTTGTTGTTGTTAGTAAAAAGAACACACATGCAATGACACTGGTGGATCCATGTGTGGTCTCTGAAGAGAGCACACATGCAATGACACTGGTTGTTGTTACTAAAAAGAACACATGCAGTGACACTGGTGGATCCATAGGTGGATTGTGAAGAGAACACACATGCAATGACACTGGTGGATCCATAGGTGGCATGTGAAAAGAACACACATGGAAAATGACTCTGGTTGTTATTAAAAAGAACACAAATGCAATGACACCGGTGGATCCATGGGTGGATTGTGAAAAGAACACACATGCAATGATACTGGTGGATCCATAGGTGGTATGTGAAAAGAACACACCTGCAAAATGACTCTGGTTGTTTCTAAAAGAACACAAATGCAATGACACTGGTGGATTCATAGGTGGTATGTGAAAAGATCACCCATGCAAAATGACTCTGGTAGTTGTTAGTGAAATAAACACACATGCAATGACATTGGTGGATCCATAGGTGGTATGTGAGAAGAACACACATTTCAATGACTCTGGTTGTTGTTACTAAAAAGAACACACATGCAATGACACTGGTGGATCCATAGGTGGTATGTGAGAAGAACACACATTTCAATGACTCTGGTTGTTGTTACTAAAAAGAACACACATGCAATGACCCTGGTGGATCCATAGGTGGTATGTGAAGAGATCACACATGCAAAATGACTGGTTGTTGTTACTAAAAAGAACACACATGCAAAATGACTCTGGTGGGATCCATGGGTGGATTGTGAAAACAAAACACATTCAATGACACTGGTGGATCCATAGGTGGTATGTGAAAAGAACACACATGCAATGACACTGGTGGATCCATGTGTGGTCTCTGAAGAGAGCACACATTTCAATGACTCTTGTTGTTGTTAGTAAAAAGAACACACATGCAATGACACTGGTGGATCCATGTGTGGTCTCTGAAGAGAGCACACATGCAATGACACTGGTTGTTGTTACTAAAAAGAACACATGCAGTGACACTGGTGGATCCATAGGTGGATTGTGAAGAGAACACACATGCAATGACACTGGTGGATCCATAGGTGGTATGTGAAAAGAACACACATGCAAAATGACTCTGGTTGTTATTAAAAAGAACACAAATGCAATGACACCGGTGGATCCATGGGTGGATTGTGAAAATAACACACATGCAATGACACTGGTGGATCCATAGGTGGTATGTGAAAAGAACACACATGCAAAATGACTCTGGTTGTTACTAAAAAGAACACACATGCAATGACACTGGTGGATCCATATGTGGTATGTGAAAATAACACACATGCAATGACTATTGTTGTTGTTAGTGAAAAGAACACACATGCAATGACACTGGTGGATCCATGTGTGGTCTCTAAAGAGAGCACACATGTCAATGACTCTTGTTGTTGTTATTAAAAAGAACACACATGCAATGACACTGGTGGATCCATGTGTGGTCTCTGAAGAGAGCACATATGCAATGACACTGGATGTTGTTACTAAAAAGAACACATGCAATGACACTGGTGGATCCATAGGTGGATTGTGAAGAGAACACCCATGCAATGACACTGGTGGATCCATAGGTGGTATGTGAAAAGAACACACATGCAAAATGACTCTGGTTGTTACTAAAAAGAACACACATGCAATGACACCGGTGGATCCATGGGTGGATTGTGAAAAGAACACACATGCAATGAAACTGGTGGATCCATATGTGGTATGTGAAAATAACACACATGCAATGACTATTGTTGTTGTTATTGAAAACAACACACATGCAATGACACTAGTGGATCCATGTGTGGTCTCTAAAGAGAGCACACATGTCAATGACTCTTGTTGTTGTTAGTAAAAAGAACACACATGCAATGACACTGGTGGATCCATGTGTGGTCTCTGAAGAGAGCACACATGCAATGACACTGGTTGTTGTTACTAAAAAGAACACATGCGGTGACACTGGTGGATCCATAGGTGGATTGTGAAGAGAACACACATGCAATGACACTGGTGGATCCATAGGTGGCATGTGAAAAGAACACACATGGAAAATGACTCTGGTTGTTATTAAAAAGAACACAAATGCAATGACACCGGTGGATCCATGTGTGGATTGTGAAAAGAACACACATGCAATGATACTGGTGGATCCATAGGTGGTATGTGAAAAGAACACACCTGCAAAATGACTCTGGTTGTTTCTAAAAGAACACAAATGCAATGACACTGGTGGATCCATAGGTGGTATGTGAAAAGATCACCCATGCAAAATGACTCTGGTAGTTGTTAGTGAAATAAACACACATGCAATGACATTGGTGGATCCATAGGTGGTATGTGAGAAGAACACACATTTCAATGACTCTGGTTGTTGTTACTAAAAAGAACACACATGCAATGACACTGGTGGATCCATAGGTGGTATGTGAAAAGAATACACATGCAAAATGACTCTGGTTGTTGTTACTAAAAAGAACGCACATGCAATGACACTGGTGGATCCATGGGTGGATTGTGAAAATACCACACATGCACTGACACTGGTGGATCCATAGGTGGTATGTGAAAAGAACACACATGCAATGACTCTGGTTGTTGTTAGTGAAAAGAACACACATGCAATGACACTGGTGGATCCATGTGTGGTCTCTAAAGAGAGCACACATTTCAATGACTCTTGTTGTTGTTATTAAAAAGAACACACATGCAATGACACTGGTGGATCCATGTGTGGTCTCTGAAGAGAGCACATATGCAATGACACTGGATGTTGTTACTAAATAGAACACATGCAAAGACACTGGTGGATCCATAGGTGGATTGTGAAGAGAACACCCATGCAATGACACTGGTGGATCCATAGGTGGTATGTGAAAAGAACACACATGCAAAATGACTCTGGTTGTTACTAAAAAGAACACACATGCAATGACACCGGTGGATCCATGGGTGGATTGTGAAAAGAACACACATGCAATGAAACCGGTGGATCCATATGTGGTATGTGAAAATAACACACATGCAATGACTATTGTTGTTGTTATTGAAAAGAACACACATGCAATGACACTGGTGGATCCATGTGTGGTCTCTAAAGAGAGCACACATGTCAATGACTCTTGTTGTTGTTAGTAAAAAACACACATGCAATGACACTGGTGGATCCATGTGTGGTCTCTGAAGAGAGCACACATGCAATGACACTAGTTGTTGTTACTAAAAAGAACACATGAAGTGACACTGGTGGATCCATAGGTGGATTGTGAAGAGAACACACATGCAATGACACTGGTGGATCCATAGGTGGTATGTGAAAAGAACACACATGCAAAATGACTCTGGTTGTTATTAAAAAGAACACAAATGCAATGACACCGGTGGATCCATGGGTGGATTGTGAAAAGAACACACATGCAATGACACTGGTGGATCCATAGGTGGTATGTGAAAAGAACACACATGCAAAATGACTCTAGTTGTTACTAAAAAGAACACACATGCAATGACACTGGTGGATCCATGGGTGGATTGTGAAAAGAACACACATGCAATGACACTGGTGGATCCATATGTGGTATGTGAAAATAACACACATGCAATGACTCTTGTTATTGTTAGTGAAAAGAACACACATGCAACAACACTGGTGGATCCATGTGTGGTCTCTAAAGAGAGCACACATGTCAATGACTCTTGTTGTTGTTAGTAAAAAGAACACACATGCAATGACACTGGTGGATCCATGTGTGGTCTCTAAAGAGAGCACACATGCAATGACACTGGTTGTTGTTACTAAAAAGAACACATGCAGTGACACTGGTGGATCCATAGGTGGATTGTGAAGAGAACACACATGCAATGACACTGGTGGATCCATAGGTGGTATGTGAAAAGAACACACATGCAAAATGACTCTGGTTGTTATTAAAAAGAACACAAATGCAATGACACCGGTGGATCCATGGGTGGATTGTGAAAAGAACACACATGCAATGAAACTGGTGGATCCATAGGTGGTATGTGAAAAGAACACACATGCAAAATGACTCTAGTTGTTTCTAAAAAGAACACACATGCAATGACACTGGTGGATCCATAGGTGGTATGTGAAGAGATCACCCATGCAAAATGACTCTGGTAGTTGTTAGTGAAATAAACACACATGCAATGACATTGGTGGATCCATAGGTGGTATGTGAGAAGAACACACATTTCAATGACTCTGGTTGTTGTTACTAAAAAGAACACACACGCAATGACACTGGTGGATCCATAGGTGGTATGTGAAAAGAACACACATGCAAAATGGCTTTGGTTGTTACTAAAAAGAACGCACATGCAATGACACTGGTGGATCCATGGGTGGATTGTGAAAAGACCACACATGCACTGACACTGCTGGATCCATAGGTGGTATGTGAAAAGAACACACATGCAATGACTCTGGTTGTTGTTAGTGAAAAGAACACACATGCAATGACACTGGTGGATCCATGTGTGGTCTCTAAAGAGAGCACACATTTCAATGACTCTTGTTGTTGTTAGTAAAAAGAACACACATGCAATGACACTGGTGGATCCATGTGTGGTCTCTAAAGAGAGCACATATGCAATGACACTGGATGTTGTTACTAAAAAGAACACATGCAATGACACTGGTGGATCCATAGGTGGATTGTGAAGAGAACACCCATGCAATGACACTGGTGGATCCATAGGTGGTATGTGAAAAGAACACACATGCAAAATGACTCTGGTTGTTACTAAAAAGAACACACATGCAATGACACCGGTGGATCCATGGGTGGATTGTGAAAAGAACACACATGCAATGAAACTGGTGGATCCATATGTGGTATGTGAAAATAACACACATGCAATGACTATTGTTGTTGTTAGTGAAAAGAACACACATGCAATGACACTGGTGGATCCATGTGTGGTCTCTAAAGAGAGCACACATGTCAATGACTCTTGTTGTTGTTAGTAAAAAGAACACACATGCAATGACACTGGTGGATCCATGTGTGGTCTCTGAAGAGAGCACACATGCAATGACACTGGTTGTTGTTACTAAAAAGAACACATGCAGTGACATTGGTGGATCCATAGGTGGATTGTGAAGAGAACACACATGCAATGACACTGGTGGATCCATAGGTGGTATCTGAAAAGAACACACATGCAAAATGACTCTGGTTGTTATTAAAAAGAACACAAATGCAATGACACCGGTGGATCCATGGGTGGATTGTGAAAATAACACACATGCAATGACACTGGTGGATCCATAGGTGGTATGTGAAAAGAACACACATGCAAAATGACTCTGGTTGTTACTAAAAAGAACACACATGCAATGACACTGGTGGATCCATATGTGGTATGTGAAAATAACACACATGCAATGACTATTGTTGTTGTTAGTGAAAAGAACACACATGCAATGACACTGGTGGATCCATGTGTGGTCTCTAAAGAGAGCACACATGTCAATGACTCTTGTTGTTGTTAGTAAAAAGAACACACATGCAATGGCACTGGTGGATCCATGTGTGGTCTCTGAAGAGAGCACACATGCAATGACACTGGTTGTTGTTACTAAAAAGAACACATGCAGTGACACTGGTGGATCCATAGGTGGATTGTGAAGAGAACACACATGCAATGACACTGGTGGATCCATAGGTGGCATGTGAAAAGAACACACATGGAAAATGACTCTGGTTGTTATTAAAAAGAACACAAATGCAATGACACCGGTGGATCCATGGGTGGATTGTGAAAAGAACACACATGCAATGATACTGGTGGATCCATAGGTGGTATGTGAAAAGAACACACCTGCAAAATGACTCTGGTTGTTTCTAAAAGAACACAAATGCAATGACACTGGTGGATTCATTGGTGGTATGTGAAAAGATCACCCATGCAAAATGACTCTGGTAGTTGTTAGTGAAATAAACACACATGCAATGACATTGGTGGATCCATAGGTGGTATGTGAGAAGAACACACATTTCAATGACTCTGGTTGTTGTTACTAAAAAGAACACACATGCAATGACACTGGTGGATCCATAGGTGGTATGTGAGAAGAACACACATTTCAATGACTCTGGTTGTTGTTACTAAAAAGAACACACATGCAATGACCCTGGTGGATCCATAGGTGGTATGTGAAGAGATCACACATGCAAAATGACTGGTTGTTGTTACTAAAAAGAACACACATGCAAAATGACTCTGGTGGGATCCATGGGTGGATTGTGAAAACAAAACACATTCAATGACACTGGTGGATCCATAGGTGGTATGTGAAAAGAACACACATGCAATGACACTGGTGGATCCATGTGTGGTCTCTGAAGAGAGCACATATTTCAATGACTCTTGTTGTTGTTAGTAAAAAGAACACACATGCAATGACACTGGTGGATCCATGTGTGGTCTCTGAAGAGAGCACACATGCAATGACACTGGTTGTTGTTACTAAAAAGAACACATGCAGTGACACTGGTGGATCCATAGGTGGATTGTGAAGAGAACACACATGCAATGACACTGGTGGATCCATAGGTGGTATGTGAAAAGAACACACATGCAAAATGACTCTGGTTGTTATTAAAAAGAACACAAATGCAATGACACCGGTGGATCCATGGGTGGATTGTGAAAAGAACACACATGCAATGACACTGGTGGATCCATAGGTGGTATGTGAAAAGAACACACATGCAAAATGACTCTAGTTGTTACTAAAAAGAACACACATGCAATGACACTGGTAGATCCATGGGTGGATTGTGAAAAGAACACACATGCAATGACACTGGTGGATCCATATGTGGTATGTGAAAATAACACACATGCAATGACTCTTGTTGTTGTTAGTGAAAAGAACACACATGCAATGACACTGGTGGATCCATGTGTGGTCTCTAAAGAGAGCACACATGTCAATGACTCTTGTTGTTGTTAGTAAAAAGAACACACATGCAATGACACTGGTGGATCCATGTGTGGTCTCTGAAGAGAGCACACATGCAATGACACTAGTTGTTGTTACTAAAAAGAACACATGCAGTGACACTGGTGGATCCATAGGTGGATTGTGAAGAGAACACACATGCAATGACACTGGTGGATGCATAGGTGGTATGTGAAAAGAACACACATGCAAAATGACTCTGGTTGTTATTAAAAAGAACACAAATGCAATGACACCGGTGGATCCATGGGTGGATTGTGAAAAGAACACACATGCAATGACACTGGTGGATCCATAGGTGGTATGTGAAAAGAACACACATGCAAAATGACTCTAGTTGTTTCTAAAAAGAACACACATGCAATGACACTGGTGGATCCATAGGTGGTATGTGAAGAGATCACCCATGCAAAATGACTCTGGTAGTTGTTAGTGAAATAAACACACATGCAATGACATTGGTGGATCCATAGGTGGTATGTGAGAAGAACACACATTTCAATGACTCTGGTTGTTGTTACTAAAAAGAACACACATGCAATGACACTGGTGGATCCATAGGTGGTATGTGAAAAGAACACACATGCAAAATGGCTCTGGTTGTTACTAAAAAGAACGCACATGCAATGACACTGGTGGATCCATGGGTGGATTGTGAAAAGACCACACATGCACTGACACTGGTGGATCCATAGGTGGTATCTGAAAAGAACACACATGCAAAATGACTCTGGTTGTTATTAAAAAGAACACACATGCCATGACTCTGGTTGTTGTTAGTGAAAAGAACACACATGCAATGACACTGGTGGATCCATGTGTGGTCTCTAAAGAGAGCACACATTTCAATGACTCTTGTTGTTGTTAGTAAAAAGAACACACATGCAATGACACTGGTGGATCCATGTGTGGTCTCTGAAGAGAGCACATATGCAATGACACTGGATGTTGTTACTAAAAAGAACACATGCAATGACACTGGTGGATCCATAGGTGGATTGTGAAGAGAACACCCATACAATGACACTGGTGGATCCATAGGTGGTATGTGAAAAGAACACACATGCAAAATGACTCTGGTTGTTACTAAAAAGAACACACATGCAATGACACCGGTGGATCCATGGGTGGATTGTGAAAAGAACACACATGCAATGAAACTGGTGGATCCATATGTGGTATGTGAAAATAACACACATGCAATGACTATTGTTGTTGTTAGTGAAAAGAACACACATGCAATGACACTGGTGGATCCATGTGTGGTCTCTAAAGAGAGCACACATGTCAATGACTCTTGTTGTTGTTAGTAAAAAGAACACACATGCAATGACACTGGTGGATCCATGTGTGGTCTCTGAAGAGAGCACACATGCAATGACACTGGTTGTTGTTACTAAAAAGAACACATGAAGTGACACTGGTGGATCCATAGGTGGATTGTGAAGAGAACACACATGCAATGACACTGGTGGATCCATAGGTGGTATCTGAAAAGAACACACATGCAAAATGACTCTGGTTGTTATTAAAAAGAACACAAATGCAATGACACCGGTGGATCCATGGGTGGATTGTGAAAAGAACACACATGCAATGACACTGGTGGATCCATAGGTGGTATGTGAAAAGAACACACATGCAAAATGACTCTGGTTGTTACTAAAAAGAACACACATGCAATGACACTGGTGGATCCATATGTGGTATGTGAAAATAACACACATGCAATGACTATTGTTGTTGTTAGTGAAAAGAACACACATGCAATGACACTGGTGGATCCATGTGTGGTCTCTAAAGAGAGCACACATTTCAATGACTCTTGTTGTTGTTAGTAAAAAGAACACACATGCAATGACACTGGTGGATCCATGTGTGGTCTCTGAAGAGAGCACATATGCAATGACACTGGATGTTGTTACTAAAAAGAACACATGCAATGACACTGGTGGATCCATAGGTGGATTGTGAAGAGAACACCCATACAATGACACTGGTGGATCCATAGGTGGTATGTGAAAAGAACACACATGCAAAATGACTCTGGTTGTTACTAAAAAGAACACACATGCAATGACACCGGTGGATCCATGGGTGGATTGTGAAAAGAACACACATGCAATGAAACTGGTGGATCCATATGTGGTATGTGAAAATAACACACATGCAATGACTATTGTTGTTGTTAGTGAAAAGAACACACATGCAATGACACTGGTGGATCCATGTGTGGTCTCTAAAGAGAGCACACATGTCAATGACTCTTGTTGTTGTTAGTAAAAAGAACACACATGCAATGACACTGGTGGATCCATGTGTGGTCTCTGAAGAGAGCACACATGCAATGACACTAGTTGTTGTTACTAAAAAGAACACATGAAGTGACACTGGTGGATCCATAGGTGGATTGTGAAGAGAACACACATGCAATGACACTGGTGGATCCATAGGTGGTATCTGAAAAGAACACACATGCAAAATGACTCTGGTTGTTATTAAAAAGAACACAAATGCAATGACACCGGTGGATCCATGGGTGGATTGTGAAAAGAACACACATGCAATGACACTGGTGGATCCATAGGTGGTATGTGAAAAGAACACACATGCAAAATGACTCTGGTTGTTACTAAAAAGAACACACATGCAATGACACTGGTGGATCCATATGTGGTATGTGAAAATAACACACATGCAATGACTATTGTTGTTGTTAGTGAAAAGAACACACATGCAATGACACTGGTGGATCCATGTGTGGTCTCTAAAGAGAGCACACATGTCAATGACTCTTGTTGTTGTTAGTAAAAAGAACACACATGCAATGACACTGGTGGATCCATGTGTGGTCTCTGAAGAGAGCACACATGCAATGACACTGGTTGTTGTTACTAAAAAGAACACATGCAATGACACTGGTGGATCCATAGGTGGATTGTGAAGAGAACACACATGCAATGACACTGGTGGATCCATAGGTGGTATGTGAAAAGAACACACATGCAAAATGACTCTGGTTGTTATTAAAAAGAACACAAATGCAATGACACCGGTGGATCCATGTGTGGATTGTGAAAAGAACACACATGCAATGATACTGGTGGATCCATAGGTGGTATGTGAAAAGAACACACCTGCAAAATGACTCTGGTTGTTTCTAAAAGAACACAAATGCAATGACACTGGTGGATCCATAGGTGGTATGTGAAAAGATCACCCATGCAAAATGACTCTGGTAGTTGTTAGTGAAATAAACACACATGCAATGACATTGGTGGATCCATAGGTGGTATGTGAGAAGAACACACATTTCAATGACTCTGGTTGTTGTTACTAAAAAGAACACACATGCAATGACACTGGTGGATCCATAGGTGGTATGTGAAAAGAACAAACATGCAAAATGACTCTGGTTGTTGTTACTAAAAAGAACGCACATGCAATGACACTGGTGGATCCATGGGTGGATTGTGAAAAGACCACACATGCACTGACACTGGTGGATCCATAGGTGGTATGTGAAAAGAACACACATGCAATGACTCTGGTTGTTGTTAGTGAAAAGAACACACATGCAATGACACTGGTGGATCCATGTGTGGTATCTAAAGAGAGCACACATTTCAATGACTCTTGTTGTTGTTATTAAAAAGAACACACATGCAATGACACTGGTGGATCCATGTGTGGTCTCTGAAGAGAGCACATATGCAATGACACTGGATGTTGTTACTAAAAAGAACACATGCAATGACACTGGTGGATCCATAGGTGGATTGTGAAGAGAACACCCATGCAATGACACTGGTGGATCCATAGGTGGATTGTGAAGAGAACACACATGCAATGACACTGGTGGATCCATAGGTGGTATCTGAAAAGAACACACATGCAAAATGACTCTGGTTGTTATTAAAAAGAACACAAATGCAATGACACCGGTAGATCCATGGGTGGATTGTGAAAAGAACACACATGCAATGACACTGGTGGATCCATAGGTGGTATGTGAAAAGAACACACATGCAAAATGACTCTGGTTGTTACTAAAAAGAACACACATGCAATGACACTGGTGGATCCATATGTGGTATGTGAAAATAACACACATGCAATGACTATTGTTGTTGTTAGTGAAAAGAACACACATGCAATGACACTGGTGGATCCATGTGTGGTCTCTAAAGAGAGCACACATGTCAATGACTCTTGTTGTTGCTAGTAAAAAGAACACACATGCAATGACACTGGTGGATCCATGTGTGGTCTCTGAAGAGAGCACACATGCAATGACACTGGTTGTTGTTACTAAAAAGAACACATGCAGTGAAACTGGTGGATCCATAGGTGGATTGTGAAGAGAACACACATGCAATGACACTGGTGGATCCATAGGTGGTATGTGAAAAGAACACACATGCAAAATGACTCTGGTTGTTATTAAAAAGAACACAAATGCAATGACACCGGTGGATCCATGGGTGGATTGTGAAAAGAACACACATGCAATGACACTGGTGGATCCATAGGTGGTATGTGAAAAGAACACACATGCAAAATGACTCTGGTTGTTACTAAAAAGAACACACATGCAATGACACCGGTGGATCCATGGGTGGATTGTGAAAAGAACACACATGCAATGAAACTGGTGGATCCATAGGTGGTATGTGAAAAGAACACACATGCAAAATGACTCTAGTTGTTACTAAAAAGAACACACATGCAATGACACTGGTAGATCCATGGGTGGATTGTGAAAAGAACACACAAGCAATGACACTGGTGGATCCATATGTGGTATGTGAAAATAACACACATGCAATGACTCTTGTTGTTGTTAGTGAAAAGAACACACATGCAATGACACTGGTGGATCCATGTGTGGTCTCTAAAGAGAGCACACATGTCAATGACTCTTGTTGTTGTTAGTAAAAAGAACACACATGCAATGACACTGGTGGATCCATGTGTGGTCTCTGAAGAGAGCACACATGCAACGACACTAGTTGTTGTTACTAAAAAGAACACATGCAGTGACACTGGTGGATCCATAGGTGGATTGTGAAGAGAACACACATGCAATGACACTGGTGGATGCATAGGTGGTATGTGAAAAGAACACACATGCAAAATGACTCTGGTTGTTATTAAAAAGAACACAAATGCAATGACACCGGTGGATCCATGGGTGGATTGTGAAAAGAACACACATGCAATGACACTGGTGGATCCATAGGTGGTATGTGAAAAGAACACACATGCAAAATGACTCTAGTTGTTTCTAAAAAGAACACACATGCAATGACACTGGTGGATCCATAGGTGGTATGTGAAGAGATCACCCATGCAAAATGACTCTGGTAGTTGTTAGTGAAATAAACACACATGCAATGACATTGGTGGATCCATAGGTGGTATGTGAGAAGAACACACATTTCAATGACTCTGGTTGTTGTTACTAAAAAGAACACACATGCAATGACACTGGTGGATCCATAGGTGGTATGTGAAAAGAACACACATGCAAAATGGCTCTGGTTGTTACTAAAAAGAACGCACATGCAATGACACTGGTGGATCCATGGGTGGATTGTGAAAAGACCACACATGCACTGACACTGGTGGATCCATAGGTGGTATCTGAAAAGAACACACATGCAAAATGACTCTGGTTGTTATTAAAAAGAACACACATGCCATGAATCTGGTTGTTGTTAGTGAAAAGAACACACATGCAATGACACTGGTGGATCCATGTGTGGTCTCTAAAGAGAGCACACATTTCAATGACTCTTGTTGTTGTTAGTAAAAAGAACACACATGCAATGACACTGGTGGATCCATGTGTGGTCTCTGAAGAGAGCACATATGCAATGACACTGGATGTTGTTACTAAAAAGAACACATGCAATGACACTGGTGGATCCATAGGTGGATTGTGAAGAGAACACCCATGCAATGACACTGGTGGATCCATAGGTGGTATGTGAAAAGAACACACATGCAAAATGACTCTGGTTGTTACTAAAAAGAACACACATGCAATGACACCGGTGGATCCATGGGTGGATTGTGAAAAGAACACACATGCAATGAAACTGGTGGATCCATATGTGGTATGTGAAAATAACACACATGCAATGACTATTGTTGTTGTTAGTGAAAAGAACACACATGCAATGACACTGGTGGATCCATGTGTGGTCTCTAAAGAGAGCACACATGTCAATGACTCTTGTTGTTGTTAGTAAAAAGAACACACATGCAATGACACTGGTGGATCCATGTGTGGTCTCTGAAGAGAGCACACATGCAATGACACTGGTTGTTGTTACTAAAAAGAACACATGAAGTGACACTGGTGGATCCATAGGTGGATTGTGAAGAGAACACACATGCAATGACACTGGTGGATCCATAGGTGGTATCTGAAAAGAACACACATGCAAAATGACTCTGGTTGTTATTAAAAAGAACACAAATGCAATGACACCGGTGGATCCATGGGTGGATTGTGAAAAGAACACACATGCAATGACACTGGTGGATCCATAGGTGGTATGTGAAAAGAACACACATGCAAAATGACTCTGGTTGTTACTAAAAAGAACACACATGCAATGACACTGGTGGATCCATATGTGGTATGTGAAAATAACACACATGCAATGACTATTGTTGTTGTTAGTGAAAAGAACACACATGCAATGACACTGGTGGATCCATGTGTGGTCTCTAAAGAGAGCACACATGTCAATGACTCTTGTTGTTGTTAGTAAAAAGAACACACATGCAATGACACTGGTGGATCCATGTGTGGTCTCTGAAGAGAGCACACATGCAATGACACTGGTTGTTGTTACTAAAAAGAACACATGCAATGACACTGGTGGATCCATAGGTGGATTGTGAAGAGAACACACATGCAATGACACTGGTGGATCCATAGGTGGCATGTGAAAAGAACACACATGCAAAATGACTCTGGTTGTTATTAAAAAGAACACAAATGCAATGACACCGGTGGATCCATGGGTGGATTGTGAAAAGAACACACATGCAATGATACTGGTGGATCCATAGGTGGTATGTGAAAAGAACACACCTGCAAAATGACTCTGGTTGTTTCTAAAAGAACACAAATGCAATGACACTGGTGGATCCATAGGTGGTATGTGAAAAGATCACCCATGCAAAATGACTCTGGAAGTTGTTAGTGAAATAAACACACATGCAATGACATTGGTGGATCCATAGGTGGTATGTGAGAAGAACACACATTTCAATGACTCTGGTTGTTGTTACTAAAAAGAACACACATGCAATGACACTGGTGGATCCATAGGTGGTATGTGAAAAGAACAAACATGCAAAATGACTCTGGTTGTTGTTACTAAAAAGAACGCACATGCAATGACACTGGTGGATCCATGGGTGGATTGTGAAAAGACCACACATGCACTGACACTGGTGGATCCATAGGTGGTATGTGAAAAGAACACACATGCAATGACTCTGGTTGTTGTTAGTGAAAAGAACACACATGCAATGACACTGGTGGATCCATGTGTGGTATCTAAAGAGAGCACACATTTCAATGACTCTTGTTGTTGTTATTAAAAAGAACACACATGCAATGACACTGGTGGATCCATGTGTGGTCTCTGAAGAGAGCACATATGCAATGACACTGGATGTTGTTACTAAAAAGAACACATGCAATGACACTGGTGGATCCATAGGTGGATTGTGAAGAGAACACCCATGCAATGACACTGGTGGATCCATAGGTGGATTGTGAAGAGAACACACATGCAATGACACTGGTGGATCCATAGGTGGTATCTGAAAAGAACACACATGCAAAATGACTCTGGTTGTTATTAAAAAGAACACAAATGCAATGACACCGGTAGATCCATGGGTGGATTGTGAAAAGAACACACATGCAATGACACTGGTGGATCCATAGGTGGTATGTGAAAAGAACACACATGCAAAATGACTCTGGTTGTTACTAAAAAGAACACACATGCAATGACACTGGTGGATCCATATGTGGTATGTGAAAATAACACACATGCAATGACTATTGTTGTTGTTAGTGAAAAGAACACACATGCAATGACACTGGTGGATCCATGTGTGGTCTCTAAAGAGAGCACACATGTCAATGACTCTTGTTGTTGTTAGTAAAAAGAACACACATGCAATGACACTGGTGGATCCATGTGTGGTCTCTGAAGAGAGCACACATGCAATGACACTGGTTGTTGTTACTAAAAAGAACACATGCAATGACACTGGTGGATCCATAGGTGGATTGTGAAGAGAACACACATGCAATGACACTGGTGGATCCATAGGTGGCATGTGAAAAGAACACACATGCAAAATGACTCTGGTTGTTATTAAAAAGAACACAAATGCAATGACACCGGTGGATCCATGGGTGGATTGTGAAAAGAACACACATGCAATGATACTGGTGGATCCATAGGTGGTATGTGAAAAGAACACACCTGCAAAATGACTCTGGTTGTTTCTAAAAGAACACAAATGCAATGACACTGGTGGATCCATAGGTGGTATGTGAAAAGATCACCCATGCAAAATGACTCTGGTAGTTGTTAGTGAAATAAACACACATGCAATGACATTGGTGGATCCATAGGTGGTATGTGAGAAGAACACACATTTCAATGACTCTGGTTGTTGTTACTAAAAAGAACACACATGCAATGACACTGGTGGATCCATAGGTGGTATGTGAAAAGAACAAACATGCAAAATGACTCTGGTTGTTGTTACTAAAAAGAACGCACATGCAATGACACTGGTGGATCCATGGGTGGATTGTGAAAAGACCACACATGCACTGACACTGGTGGATCCATAGGTGGTATGTGAAAAGAACACACATGCAATGACTCTGGTTGTTGTTAGTGAAAAGAACACACATGCAATGACACTGGTGGATCCATGTGTGGTATCTAAAGAGAGCACACATTTCAATGACTCTTGTTGTTGTTATTAAAAAGAACACACATGCAATGACACTGGTGGATCCATGTGTGGTCTCTGAAGAGAGCACATATGCAATGACACTGGATGTTGTTACTAAAAAGAACACATGCAATGACACTGGTGGATCCATAGGTGGATTGTGAAGAGAACACCCATGCAATGACACTGGTGGATCCATAGGTGGTATGTGAAAAGAACACACATGCAAAATGACTCTGGTTGTTACTAAAAAGAACACACATGCAATGACACCGGTGGATCCATGGGTGGATTGTGAAAAGAACACACATGCAATGAAACTGGTGGATCCATATGTGGTATGTGAAAATAACACACATGCAATGACTATTGTTGTTGTTAGTGAAAAGAACACACATGCAATGACACTGGTGGATCCATGTGTGGTCTCTAAAGAGAGCACACATGTCAATGACTCTTGTTGTTGTTAGTAAAAAGAACACACATGCAATGACACTGGTGGATCCATGTGTGGTCTCTAAAGAGAGCACACATGCAATGACACTGGTTGTTGTTACTAAAAAGAACACATGCAGTGACACTGGTGGATCCATAGGTGGATTGTGAAGAGAACACACATGCAATGACACTGGTGGATCCATAGGTGGTATCTGAAAAGAACACACATGCAAAATGACTCTGGTTGTTATTAAAAAGAACACAAATGCAATCACACCGGTGGATCCATGGGTGGATTGTGAAAAGAACACACATGCAATGACACTGGTGGATCCATAGGTGGTATGTGAAAAGAACACACATGCAAAATGACTCTGGTTGTTACTAAAAAGAACACACATGCAATGACACTGGTGGATCCATATGTGGTATGTGAAAATAACACACATGCAATGACTATTGTTGTTGTTAGTGAAAATAACACACATGCAATGACACTGGTGGATCCATGTGTGGTCTCTAAAGAGAGCACACATGTCAATGACTCTTGTTGTTGTTAGTAAAAAGAACACACATGCAATGACACTGGTGGATCCATGTGTGGTCTCTAAAGAGAGCACACATGCAGTGACACTGGATGTTGTTACTAAAAAGAACACATGCGGTGACACTGGTGGATCCATAGGTGGATTGTGAAGAGAACACACATGCAATGACACTGGTGGATCCATAGGTGGCATGTGAAAAGAACACACATGCAAAATGACTCTGGTTGTTATTAAAAAGAACACAAATGCAATGACACCGATGGATCCATGGGTGGATTGTGAAAAGAACACACATGCAATGATACTGGTGGATCCATAGGTGGTATGTGAAAAGAACACACCTGCAAAATGACTCTGGTTGTTTCTAAAAGAACACAAATGCAATGACACTGGTGGATCCATAGGTGGTATGTGAAAAGATCACCCATGCAAAATGACTCTGGTAGTTGTTAGTGAAATAAACACACATGCAATGACATTGGTGGATCCATAAGTGGTATGTGAGAAGAACACACATTTCAATGACTCTGGTTGTTGTTACTAAAAAGAACACACATGCAATGACACTGGTGGATCCATAGGTGGTATGTGAAAAGAACACACATGCAAAATGACTCTGGTTGTTGTTACTAAAAAGAACACACATGCAATGACACTGGTGGATCCATGGGTGGATTGTGAAAATACCACACATGCACTGACACTGGTGGATCCATAGGTGGTATGTGAAAAGAACACACATGCAATGACTCTGGTTGTTGTTAGTGAAAAGAACACACATGCAATGACACTGTTGGTTTCATGTGTGGTCTCTAAAGAGAGCACACATTTCAGTGACTCTTGTTGTTGTTAGTAAAAAGAACACACATGCAATGACACTGGTGGATCCATGTGTGGTATCTAAAGAGAGCACACATTTCAATGACTCTTGTTGTTGTTATTAAAAAGAACACACATGCAATGACACTGGTGGATCCATGTGTGGTCTCTGAAGAGAGCACATATGCAATGACACTGGATGTTGTTACTAAAAAGAACACATGCAATGACACTGGTGGATCCATAGGTGGATTGTGAAGAGAACACCCATGCAATGACGCTGGTGGATCCATAGGTGGTATGTGAAAAGAACACACATGCAAAATGACTCTGGTTGTTACTAAAAAGAACACACATGCAATGACACCGGTGGATCCATGGGTGGATTGTGAAAAGAACACACATGCAATGAAACTGGTGGATCCATATGTGGTATGTGAAAATAACACACATGCAATGACTATTGTTGTTGTTAGTGAAAAGAACACACATGCAATGACACTGGTGGATCCATGTGTGGTCTCTAAAGAGAGCACACATGTCAATGACTCTTGTTGTTGTTAGTAAAAAGAACACACATGCAATGACACTGGTGGATCCATGTGTGGTCTCTAAAGAGAGCACAAATGCAATGACACTGGTTGTTGTTACTAAAAAGAACACATGCAGTGACACTGGTGGATCCATAGGTGGATTGTGAAGAGAACACACATGCAATGACACTGGTGGATCCATAGGTGGTATCTGAAAAGAACACACATGCAAAATGACTCTGGTTGTTATTAAAAAGAACACAAATGCAATGACACCGGTGGATCCATGGGTGGATTATGAAAAGAACACACATGAAATGACACTGGTGGATCCATAGGTGGTATGTGAAAAGAACACACATGCAAAATGACTCTGGTTGTTACTAAAAAGAACACACATGCAATGACACTGGTGGATCCATATGTGGTATGTGAAAATAACACACATGCAATGACTATTGTTGTTGTTAGTGAAAAGAACACACATGCAATGACACTGGTGGATCCATGTGTGGTCTCTAAAGAGAGCACACATGTCAATGACTCTTGTTATTGTTAGTAAAAATAACACACATGCAATGACACTGGTGGATCCATGTGTGGTCTCTGAAGAGAGCACACATGCAGTGACACTGGTTGTTGTTACTAAAAAGAACACATGCGGTGACACTGGTGGATCCATAGGTGGATTGTGAAGAGAACACACATGCAATGACACTGGTGGATCCACAGGTGGCATGTGAAAAGAACACACATGCAAAATGACTCTGGTTGTTATTAAAAAGAACACAAATGCAATGACACCGTTGGATCCATGGGTGGATTGTGAAAAGAACACACATGCAATGATACTGGTGGATCCATAGGTGGTATGTGAAAAGAACACACCTGCAAAATGACTCTGGTTGTTTCTAAAAGAACACAAATGCAATGACACTGGTGGATCCATAGGTGGTATGTGAAAAGATCACCCATGCAAAATGACTCTGGTAGTTGTTAGTGAAATAAACACACATGCAATGACATTGGTGGATCCATATGTGGTATGTGAGAAGAACACACATTTCAATGACTCTGGTTGTTGTTACTAAAAAGAACACACATGCAATGACACTGGTGGATCCATAGGTGGTATGTGAAAAGAACACACATGCAAAATGACTCTGGTTGTTGTTACTAAAAAGAACGCACATGCAATGACACTGGTGGATCCATGGGTGGATTGTGAAAAGACCACACATGCACTGACACTGGTGGATCCATAGGTGGTATGTGAAAAGAACACACATGCAATGACTCTGGTTGTTGTTAGTGAAAAGAACACACATGCAATGACACTGTTGGTTTCATGTGTGGTCTCTAAAGAGAGCACACATTTCAATGACTCTTGTTGTTGTTAGTAAAAAGAACACACATGCAATGACACTGGTGGATCCATGTGTGGTCTCTGAAGAGAGCACATATGCAATGACACTGGATGTTGTTACTAAAAAGAACACATGCAATGACACTGGTGGATCCATAGGTGGATTGTGAAGAGAACACCCATGCAATGACACTGGTGGATCCATAGGTGGTATGTGAAAAGAACACACATGCAAAATGACTCTGGTTGTTACTAAAAAGAACACACATGCAATGACACCGGTGGATCCATGGGTGGATTGTGAAAAGAACACACATGCAATGAAACTGGTGGATCCATATGTGGTATGTGAAAATAACACACATGCAATGACTATTGTTGTTGTTAGTGAAAAGAACACACATGCAATGACACTGGTTTATCCATGTGTGGTATCTAAAGAGAGCACACATGTCAATGACTCTTGTTGTTGTTAGTAAAAAGAACACACATGCAATGACACTGGTGGATCCATGTGTGGTCTCTGAAGAGAGCACACATGCAATGACACTGGTTGTTGTTACTAAAAAGAACACATGCAGTGACACTGGTGGATCCATAGGTGGATTGTGAAGAGAACACAGATGCAATGACACTGGTGGATCCATAGGTGGTATCTGAAAAGAACACACATGCAAAATGACTCTGGTTGTTATTAAAATGAACACAAATGCAATGACACCGGTGGATCCATGGGTGGATTGTGAAAAGAACACACATGCAATGACACTGGTGGATCCATAGGTGGTATGTGAAAAGAACACACATGCAAAATGACTCTGGTTGTTACTAAAAAGAACACACATGCAATGACACCGGTGGATCCATATGTGGTATGTGAAAATAACACACATGCAATGACTATTGTTGTTGTTAGTGAAAAGAACACACATGCAATGACACTAGTGGATCCATGTGTGGTCTCTAAAGAGAGCACACATGTCAATGACTCTTGTTGTTGTTAGTAAAAAGAACACACATGCAATGACACTGGTGGATCCATGTGTGGTCTCTGAAGAGAGCACACATGCAATGACACTGGTTGTTGTTACTAAAAAGAACACATGCGGTGACACTGGTGGATCCATAGGTGGATTGTGAAGAGAACACACATGCAATGACACTGGTGGATCCATAGGTGGCATGTGAAAAGAACACACATGCAAAATGACTCTGGTTGTTATTAAAAAGAACACAAATGCAATGACACCGGTGGATCCATGGGTGGATTGTGAAAAGAACACACATGCAATGATACTGTGGATCCATAGGTGGTATGTGAAAAGAACACACCTGCAAAATGACTCTGGTTGTTTCTAAAAGAACACAAATGCAATGACACTGGTGGATCCATAGGTGGTATGTGAAAAGATCAGCCATGCAAAATGACTCTGGTAGTTGTTAGTGAAATAAACACACATGCAATGACATTGGTGGATCCATAGGTGGTATGTGAGATGAACACACATTTCAATGACTCTGGTTGTTGTTACTAAAAAGAACACACATGCAATGACACTGGTGGATCCATAGGTGGTATGTGAAAAGAACACACATGCAAAATGACTCTGGTTGTTGTTACTAAAAAGAACGCACATGTAATGACACTGGTGGATCCATGGGTGGATTGTGAAAAGACCACACATGCACTGACACTGGTGGATCCATAGGTGGTATGTGAAAAGAACACACATGCAATGACTCTGGTTGTTGTTAGTGAAAAGAACACACATGCAATGACACTGGTGGATACATGTGTGGTCTCTAAATAGAGCACACATTTCAATGACTCTTGTTGTTGTTATTAAAAAGAACACACATGCAATGACACTGGTGGATCCATAGGTGGTATGTGAAAAGAACACACATGCAAAATGACTCTGGTTGTTACTAAAAAGAACACACATGCAATGACACCGGTGGATCCATGGGTGGATTGTGAAAAGAACACACATGCAATGAAACTGGTGGATCCATATGTGGTATGTGAAAATAACACACATGCAATGACTATTGTTGTTGTTAGTGAAAAGAACACACATGCAATGACACTGGTGGATCCATGTGTGGTCTCTAAAGAGAGCACACATGTCAATGACTCTTGTTGTTGTCAGTAAAAAGAACACACATGCAATGACACTGGTGGATCCATGTGTGGTCTCTAAAGAGAGCACACATGCAATGACACTGGTTGTTGTTACTAAAAAGAACACATGAAGTGACACTGGTGGATCCATAGGTGGATTGTGAAGAGAACACACATGCAATGACACTGGTGGATCCATAGGTGGTATGTGAAAAGAACACACATGCAAAATGACTCTGGTTGTTATTAAAAAGAACACAAATGCAATGACACCGGTGGATCCATGGGTGGATTGTGAAAAGAACACACATGCAATGACACTGGTGGATCCATCGATGGTATGTGAAAAGAACACACATGCAAAATGACTCTAGTTGTTACTAAAAAGAACACACATGCAATGACACTGGTGGATCCATGGGTGGATTGTGAAAAGAACACACATGCAATGACACTGGTGGATCCATATGTCGTATGTGAAAATAACACACATGCAATGACTCTTGTTGTTGTTAGTGAAAACAACACACATGCAACGAGACTGGTGGATCCATGTGTGGTCTCTAAAGAGAGCACACATGTCAATGACTCTTATTGTTGTTAGTAAAAAGAACACACATGCAATGACACTGGTGGATCCATGTGTGGTCTCAAAAGAGAGCACACATGCAATGACACTGGTTGTTGTTACTAAAAAGAACACATGCAGTGACACTGGTGGATCCATAGGTGGATTGTGAAGAGAACACACATGCAATGACACTGGTGGATCCATAGGTGGTATGTGAAAAGAACACACATGCAAAATGACTCTGGTTGTTATTAAAAAGAACACAAATGCAATGACACCGGTGGATCCATGGGTGGATTGTGAAAAGAACACACATGCAATGAAACTGGTGGATCCATAGGTGGTATGTGAAAAGAACACACATGCAAAATGACTCTAGTTGTTTCTAAAAAGAACACACATGCAATGACACTGGTGGATCCATAGGTGGTATGTGAAGAGACCACCCATGCAAAATGACTCTGGTAGTTGTTAGTGAAATAAACACACATGCAATGACATTGGTGGATCCATAGGTGGTATGTGAGAAGAACACACATTTCAATGACTCTGGTTGTTGTTACTAAAAAGAACACACACGCAATGACACTGGTGGATCCATAGGTGGTATGTGAAAAGAACACACATGCAAAATGGCTCTGGTTGTTACTAAAAAGAACGCACATGCAATGACACTGGTGGATCCATGGGTGGATTGTGAAAAGACCACACATGCACTGACAGTGCTGGATCCATAGGTGGTATGTGAAAAGAACACACATGCAATGACTCTGGTTGTTGTTAGTGAAAAGAACACACATGCAATGACACTGGTGGATCCATGTGTGGTCTCTAAAGAGAGCACACATTTCAATGACTCTTGTTGTTGTTAGTAAAAAGAACACACATGCAATGACACTGGTGGATCCATGTGTGGTCTCTGAAGAGAGCACATATGCAATGACACTGGATGTTGTTACTAAAAAGAACACATGCAATGACACTGGTGGATCCATAGGTGGATTGTGAGGAGAACACCCATGCAATGACACTGGTGGATCCATAGGTGGTATGTGAAAAGAACACACATGCAAAATGACTCTGGTTGTTACTAAAAAGAACACACATGCAATGACACCGGTGGATCCATGGGTGGATTGTGAAAAGAACACACATGCAATGAAACTGGTGGATCCATATGTGGTATGTGAAAATAACACACATGCAATGACTATTGTTGTTGTTAGTGAAAAGAACACACATGCAATGACACTGGTGGATCCATGTGTGGTCTCTAAAGAGAGCACACATGTCAATGACTCTTGTTGTTGTTAGTAAAAAGAACACACATGCAATGACACTGGTGGATCCATGTGTGGTCTCTGAAGAGAGCACACATGCAATGACACTGGTTGTTGTTACTAAAAAGAACACATGCAGTGACATTGGTTGATCCATAGGTGGATTGTGAAGAGAACACACATGCAATGACACTGGTGGATCCATAGGTGGTATCTGAAAAGAACACACATGCAAAATGACTCTGGTTATTAAAAAGAACACAAATGCAATGACACCGGTGGATCCATGGGTGGATTGTGAAAATAACACACATGCAATGACACTAGTGGATCCATAGGTGGTATGTGAAAAGAACACACATGCAAAATGACTCTGGTTGTTACTAAAAAGAACACACATGCAATGACACTGGTGGATCCATATGTGGTATGTGAAAATAACACACATGCAATGACTATTGTTGTTGTTAGTGAAAAGAACACACATGCAATGACACTGGTGGATCCATGTGTGGTCTCTAAAGAGAGCACACATGTCAATGACTCTTGTTGTTCTTAGTAAAAAGAACACACATGCAATGACACTGGTGGATCCATGTGTGGTCTCTGAAGAGAGCACACATGCAATGACACTGGTTGTTGTTACTAAAAAGAACACATGCAGTGACACTGGTGGATCCATAGGTGGATTGTGAAGAGAACACACATGCAATGACACTGGTGGATCCATAGGTGGCATGTGAAAAGAACACACATGAAAAATGACTCTGGTTGTTATTAAAAAGAACACAAATGCAATGACACCGGTGGATCCATGGGTGGATTGTGAAAAGAACACACATGCAATGATACTGGTGGATCCATAGGTGGTATGTGAAAAGAACACACCTGCAAAATGACTTTGGTTGTTTCTAAAAGAACACAAATGCAATGACACTGGTGGATCCATAGGTGGTATGTGAAAAGATCACCCATGCAAAATGACTCTGGTAGTTGTTAGTGAAATAAACAAACATGCAATGACATTGGTGGATCCGTAGGTGGTATGTGAGAAGAACACACATTTCAATGACTCTGGTTGTTGTTACTAAAAAGAACACACATGCAATGACACTGGTGGATCCATAGGTGGTATGTGAGAAGAACACACATTTCAATGACTCTGGTTGTTGTTACTAAAAAGAACAAACATGCAATGACCCTGGTGGATCCATAGGTGGTATGTGAAGAGATCACACATGCAAAATGACTGGTTGTTGTTACTAAAAAGAACACACATGAAAAATGACTCTGGTGGGATCCATGGGTGGATTGTGAAAACAAAACACATTCAATGACACTGGTGGATCCATAGGTGGTATGTGAAAAGAACACACATGCAGTGACACTGGTGGATCCATGTGTGGTCTCTGAAGAGAGCATACATTTCAATGACTCTTGTTGTTGTTAGTAAAAAGAACACACATGCAATGACACTGGTGGATCCATGTGTGTACTCTGAAGAGAGCACACATGCAATGACACTGGTTCTTGTTACTAAAAAGAACACATGCAGTGACACTGGTGGATCCATAGGTGGATTGTGAAGAGAACACACATGCAATGACACTGGTGGATCCATAGGTGGTATGTGAAAAGAACACACATGCAAAATGACTCTGGTTGTTATTAAAAAGAACACAAATGCAATGACACCGGTGGATCCATGGGTGGATTGTGAAAAGAACACACATGCAATGAAACTAGTGGATCCATAGGTGGTATGTGAAAAGAACACACATGCAAAATGACTCTAGTTGTTTCTAAAAAGAACACACATGCAATGACACTGGTGGATCCATAGGTGGTATGTGAAGAGATCACCCATGCAAAATGACTCTGGTAGTTGTTAGTGAAATAAACACACATGCAATGACATTGGTGGATCCATAGGTGGTATGTGAGAAGAACACACATTTCAATGACTCTGGTTGTTGTTACTAAAAAGAACACACACGCAATGACACTGGTGGATCCATAGGTGGTATGTGAAAAGAACACACATGCAAAATGGCTCTGGTTGTTACTAAAAAGAACGCACATGCAATGACACTGGTGGATCCATGGGTGGATTGTGAAAAGACCACACATGCACTGACACTGCTGGATCCATAGGTGGTATGTGAAAAGAACACACATGCAATGACACTGGTTGTTGTTAGTGAAAAGAACACACATGCAATGACACTGGTGGATCCATGTGTGGTCTCTAAAGAGAGCACACATTTCAATGACTCTTGTTGTTGTTAGTAAAAAGAACACACATGCAATGACACTGGTGGACACATGTGTGGTCTCTGAAGAGAGCACATATGCAATGACACTGGATGTTGTTACTAAAAAGAACACATGCAATGACACTGGTGGATCCATAGGTGGATTGTGAGGAGAACACCCATGCAATGACACTGGTGGATCCATAGGTGGTATGTGAAAAGAACACACATGCAAAATGACTCTGGTTGTTACTAAAAAGAACACACATGCAATGACACCGGTGGATCCATGGGTGGATTGTGAAAAGAACACACCTGCAATGAAACTGGTGGATCCATATGTGGTATGTGAAAATAACACACATGCAATGACTATTGTTGTTGTTAGTGAAAAGAACACACATGCAATGACACTGGTGGATCCATGTGTGGTCTCTAAAGAGAGCACACATGTCAATGACTCTTGTTGTTGTTAGTAAAAAGAACACACATGCAATGACACTGGTGGATCCATGTGTGGTCTCTGAAGAGAGCACACATGCAATGACACTGGTTGTTGTTACTAAAAAGAACACATGCAGTGACATTGGTTGATCCATAGGTGGATTGTGAAGAGAACACACATGCAATGACACTGGTGGATCCATAGGTGGTATCTGAAAAGAACACACATGCAAAATGACTCTGGTTATTAAAAAGAACACAAATGCAATGACACCGGTGGATCCATGGGTGGATTGTGAAAATAACACACATGCAATGACACTAGTGGATCCATAGGTGGTATGTGAAAAGAACACACATGCAAAATGACTCTGGTTGTTACTAAAAAGAACACACATGCAATGACACTGGTGGATCCATATGTGGTATGTGAAAATAACACACATGCAATGACTATTGTTGTTGTTAGTGAAAAGAACACACATGCAATGACACTGGTGGATCCATGTGTGGTCTCTAAAGAGAGCACACATGTCAATGACTCTTGTTGTTGTTAGTAAAAAGAACACACATGCAATGACACTGGTGGATCCATGTGTGGTCTCTGAAGAGAGCACACATGCAATGACACTGGTTGTTGTTACTAAAAAGAACACATGCAGTGACACTGGTGGATCCATAGGTGGATTGTGAAGAGAACACACATGCAATCACACTGGTGGATCCATAGGTGGCATGTGAAAAGAACACACATGCAAAATGACTCTGGTTGTTATTAAAAAGAACACAAATGCAATGACACCGGTGGATCCATGGGTGGATTGTGAAAAGAACACACATGCAATGATACTGGTGGATCCATAGGTGGTATGTGAAAAGAACACACCTGCAAAATGACTCTGGTTGTTTCTAAAAGAACACAAATGAAATGACACTGGTGGATCCATAGGTGGTATGTGAAAAGATCACCCATGCAAAATGACTCTGGTAGTTGTTAGTGAAATAAACACACATGCAATGACATTGGTGGATCCATAGGTGGTATGTGAGAAGAACACACATTTCAATGACTCTGGTTGTTGTTACTAAAAAGAACACACATGCAATGACACTGGTGGATCCATAGGTGGTATGTGAGAAGAACACACATTTCAATGACTCTGGTTGTTGTTACTAAAAAGAACACACATGCAATGACCCTGGTGGATCCATAGGTGGTATGTGAAGAGATCACACATGCAAAATGACTGGTTGTTGTTACTAAAAAGAACACACATGCAAAATGACTCTGGTGGGATCCATGGGTGGATTGTGAAAACAAAACACATTCAATGACACTGGTGGATCCATAGGTGGTATGTGAAAAGAACACACATGCAGTGACACTGGTGGATCCATGTGTGGTCTCTGAAGAGAGCACACATTTCAATGACTCTTGTTGTTGTTAGTAAAAAGAACACACATGCAATGACACTGGTGGATCCATGTGTGTACTCTGAAGAGAGCACACATGCAATGACACTGGTTCTTGTTACTAAAAAGAACACATGCAGTGACACTGGTGGATCCATAGGTGGATTGTGAAGAGAACACATGCAATGACACTGGTGGATCCATAGGTGGTATGTGAAAAGAACACACATGCAAAATGACTCTGGTTGTTATTAAAAAGAACACAAATGCAATGACACCGGTGGATCCATGGGTGGATTGTGAAAAGAACACACATGCAATGACACTGGTGGATCCATAGGTGGTATGTGAAAAGAACACACATGCAAGATGACTCTAGTTGTTACTAAAAAGAACACACATGCAATGACACTGGTGGATCCATGGGTGGATTGTGAAAAGAACACACATGCAATGACACTGGTGGATCCATATGTGGTATGTGAAAATAACACACATGCAATGACTCTTGTTGTTGTTAGTGAAAAGAACACACATGCAATGACACTGGTGGATCCATGTGTGGTCTCTAAAGAGAGCACACATGTCAATGACTCTTGTTGTTGTTAGTAAAAAGAACACACATGCAATGACACTGGTGGATCCATGTGTGGTCTCTGAAGAGAGAACACATGCAATGACACTGGTTGTTGTTACTAAAAAGAACACATGCAGTGACACTGGTGGATCCATAGGTGGATTGTGAAGAGAACACACATGCAATGACACTGGTGGATCCATAGGTGGTATGTGAAAAGAACACACATGCAAAATGACTCTGGTTGTTATTAAAAAGAACACAAATGCAATGACACCGGTGGATCCATGGGTGGATTGTGAAAAGAACACACATGCAATGACACTGGTGGATCCATAGGTGGTATGTGAAAAGAACACACATGCAAAATGACTCTAGTTGTTTCTAAAAAGAACACACATGCAATGACACTGGTGGATCCATAGGTGGTATGTGAAGAGATCACCCATGCAAAATGACTCTGGTAGTTGTTAGTGAAATAAACACACATGCAATGACATTGGTGGATCCATAGGTGGTATGTGAGAAGAACACACATTTCAATGACTCTGGTTGTTCTAACTAAAAAGAACACACATGCAATGACACTGGTGGATCCATAGGTGGTATGTGAAAAGAACACACATGCAATGACTCTGGTTGTTGTTAGTGAAAAGAAAACACATGCAATGACACTGGTGGATCCATGTGTGGTCTCTAAAGAGAGCACACATTTCAATGACTCTTGTTGTTGTTAGTAAAAAGAACACATATGCAATGACACTGGTGGATCCATGTGTGGTCTCTGAAGAGAGGACATATGCAATGACACTGGATGTTGTTACTAAAAAGAACACATGCAATGACACTGGTGGATCCATAGGTGGATTGTGAAGAGAACACCCATGCAATGACACTGGTGGATCCATAGGTGGTATGTGAAAAGAACACACATGCAAAATGACTCTGGTTGTTACTAAAAAGAACACACATGCAATGACACCGGTGGATCCATGGGTGGATTGTGAAAAGAACACACATGCAATGAAACTGGTGGATCCATATGTGGTATGTGAAAATAACACACATGCAATGACTATTGTTGTTGTTAGTGAAAAGAACACACATGCAATGACACTGGTGGATCCATGTGTGGTCTCTAAAGAGAGCACACATGTCAATGACTCTTGTTGTTGTTAGTAAAAAGAACACACATGCAATGACACTGGTGGATCCATGTGTGGTCTCTGAAGAGAGCACACATGCAATGACACTGGTTGTTGTTACTAAAAAGAACACATGAAGTGCCACTGGTGGATCCATAGGTGGATTGTGAAGAGAACACACATGCAATGACACTGGTGGATCCATAGGTGGTATCTGAAAAGAACACACATGCAAAATGACTCTGGTTGTTATTAAAAAGAACACAAATGCAATGACACCGGTGGATCCATGGGTGGATTGTGAAAAGAACACACATGCAATGACACTGTTGGATCCATAGGTGGTATGTGAAAAGAACACACATGCAAAATGACTCTGGTTGTTACTAAAAAGAACACACATGCAATGACACTGGTGGATCCATATGTGGTATGTGAAAATAACACACATGCAATGACTATTGTTGTTGTTAGTGAAAAGAACACACATGCAATGACACTGGTGGATCCATGTGTGGTCTCTAAAGAGAGCACACATGTCAATGACTCTTGTTGTTGTTAGTAAAAAGAACACACATGCAATGACACTGGTGGATCCATGTGTGGTCTCTGAAGAGAGCACACATGCAATGACACTGGTTGTTGTTACTAAAAAGAACACATGCAGTGACACTGGTGGATCCATAGGTGGATTGTGAAGAGAACACACATGAAATGACACTGGTGGATCCATAGGTGGCATGTGAAAAGAACACACATGAAAAATGACTCTGGTTATTATTAAAAAGAACACAAATGCAATGACACCGGTGGATCCATGGGTGGATTGTGAAAAGAACACACATGCAATGATACTGGTGGATCCATAGGTGGTATGTGAAAAGAACACACCTGCAAAATGACTCTGGTTGTTTCTAAAAGAACACAAATGCAATGACACTGGTGGATCCATAGGTGGTATGTGAAAAGATCACCCATGCAAAATGACTCTGGTAGTTGTTAGTGAAATAAACACACATGCAATGACATTGGTGGATCCATAGGTGGTATGTGGGAAGAACACACATTTCAATGACTCTGGTTGTTGTTACTAAAAAGAACACACATGCAATGACACTGGTGGATCCATAGGTGGTATGTGAAAAGAACACACATGCAAAATGACTCTGGTTGTTGTTACTAAAAAGAACGCACATGCAATGACACTGGTGGATCCATGGGTGGATTGTGAAAAGACCACACATGCACTGACACTGGTGGATCCATAGGTGGTATGTGAAAAGAACACACATGCAATGACTCTGGTTGTTGTTAGTGAAAAGAACACACATGCAATGACACTGGTGGATCCATGTGTGGTCTCTAAAGAGAGCACACATTTCAATGACTCTTGTTGTTGTTAGTAAAAAGAACACACATGCAATGACACTAGTGGATCCATGTGTGGTCTCTGAAGAGAGCACATATGCAATGACACTGGATGTTGTTACTAAAAAGAACACATGCAATGACACTGGTGGATCCATAGGTGGATTGTGAAGAGAACACCCATGCAATGACACTGGTGGATCCATAGGTGGTATGTGAAAAGAACACACATGCAAAATGACTCTGGTTCTTACTAAAAAGAACACACATGCAATGACACCGGTGGATCCATGGGTGGATTGTGAAAAGAACACACATGCAATGAAACTGGTGGATCCATATGTGGTATGTGAAAATAACACACATGCAATGACTATTGTTGTTGTTAGTGAAAAGAACACATATGCAATGAAACTGGTGGATCCATGTGTGGTCTCTAAAGAGAGCACACATGTCAATGACTCTTGTTGTTGTTAGTAAAAAGAACACACATGCAATGACACTGGTGGATCCATGTGTGGTCTCTGAAGAGAGCAAACATGCAATGACACTGGTTGTTGTTACTAAAAAGAACACATGCTGTGACACTGGTGGATCCATAGGTGGATTGTGAAGAGAACACACATGCAATGACACTGGTGGATCCATAGGTGGTATCTGAAAAGAACACACATGCAAAATGACTCTGGTTGTTATTAAAAAGAACACAAATGCAATGACACCGGTGGATCCATGGGTGGATTGTGAAAAGAACACACATGCAATGACACTGGTGGATCCATAGGTGGTATGTGAAAAGAACACACATGCAAAATGACTCTGGTTGTTACTAAAAAGAACACACATGCAATGACACTGGTGGATCCATAGGTGGCATGTGAAAAGAACACACATGCAAAATGAGTCTGGTTGTTATTAAAAAGAACACAAATGCAATGACACCGGTGGATCCATGGGTGGATTGTGAAAAGAACACACATGCAATGATACTGGTGGATCCATAGGTGGTATGTGAAAAGAACACACCTGCAAAATGACTCTGGTTGTTTCTAAAAGAACACAAATGCAATGACACTGGTGGATCCATAGGTGGTATGTGAAAAGATCACCCATGCAAAATGACTCTGGTAGTTGTTAGTGAAATAAACACACATGCAATGACATTGGTGGATCCATAGGTGGTATGTGAGAAGAACACACATTTCAATGACTCTGGTTGTTGTTACTAAAAAGAACACACATGCAATGACACTGGTGGATCCATAGGTGGTATGTGAAAAGAACACACATGCAAAATGACTCTGGTTGTTACTAAAAAGAACACACATGCAATGACACTGGTGGATCCATATGTGGTATGTGAAAATAACACACATGCAATGACTATTGTTGTTGTTAGTGAAAAGAACACACATGCAATGACACTGGTGGATCCATGTGTGGTCTCTAAAGAGAGCACACATGTCAATGACTCTTGTTGTTGTTAGTAAAAAGAACACACATGCAATGACACTGGTGGATCCATGTGTGGTCTCTGAAGAGAGCACACATGCAATGACACTGGTTGTTGTTACTAAAAAGAACACATGCAGTGACACTGGTGGATCCATAGGTGGATTGTGAAGAGAACACACATGCAATGACACTGGTGGATCGATAGGTGGCATGTGAAAAGAACACACATGCAAAATGACTCTGGTTGTTATTAAAAAGAACACAAATGCAATGACACCGGTGGATCCATGGGTGGATTGTGAAAAGAACACACATGCAATGATACTGGTGGATCCATAGGTGGTATGTGAAAAGAACACACCTGCAAAATGACTCTGGTTGTTTCTAAAAGAACACAAATGCAATGACACTGGTGGATCCATAGGTGGTATGTGAAGAGATCACCCATGCAAAATGACTCTGGTAGTTGTTAGTGAAATAAACACACATGCAATGACATTGGTGGATCCATAGGTGGTATGTGAGAAGAACACACATTTCAATGACTCTGGTTGTTGTTACTAAAAATAACACACATGCAATGACACTGGTGGATCCATAGGTGGTATGTGAAAAGAACACACATGCAAAATGACTCTGGTTGTTGTTACTAAAAAGAACGCACATGCAATGACACTGGTGGATCCATGGGTGGATTGTGAAAAGACCACACATGCACTGACACTGGTGGATCCATAGGTGGTATGTGAAAAGAACACACATGCAATGACTCTGGTTGTTGTTAGTGAAAAGAACACACATGTAATGACACTGGTGGATCCATGTGTGGTCTCTAAAGAGAGCACACATTTCGATGACTCTTGTTGTTGTTAGTAAAAAGAACACACATGCAATGACACTGGTGGATCCATGTGTGGTCTCTGAAGAGAGCACACATTTCAATGACTCTTGTTGTTGTTAGTAAAAAGAACACACATGCAATGACACTGGTGGATCCATAGGTGGATTGTGAAGAGAACACCCATGCAATGACACTGGTGGATCCATAGGTGGTATGTGAAAAGAACACACATGCAAAATGACTCTGGTTGTTACTAAAAAGAACACACATGCAATGACACCGGTGGATCCATGGGTGGATTGTGAAAAGAACACACATGCAATGAAACTGGTGGATCCATATGTGGTATGTGAAAATAACACACATGCAATGACTATTGTTGTTGTTAGTGAAAAGAACACACATGCAATGACACTGGTGGATCCATGTGTGGTCTCTAAAGAGAGCACACATGTCAATGACTCTTGTTGTTGTTAGTAAAAAGAACACACATGCAATGACACTGGTGGATCCATGTGTGGTCTCTGAAGAGAGCACACATGCAATGACACTGGTTGTTGTTACTAAAAAGAACACATGCTGTGACACTGGTGGATCCATAGGTGGATTGTGAAGAGAACACACATGCAATGACACTGGTGGATCCATAGGTGGTATGTGAAAAGAACACACATGCAAAATGACTCTGGTTGTTATTAAAAAGAACACAAATGCAATGACACCGGTGGATCCATGGGTGGATTGTGAAAAGAACACACATGCAATGACACTGGTGGATCCATAGGTGGTATGTGAAAAGAACACACATGCAAAATGACTCTGGTTGTTACTAAAAATAACACACATGCAATGACACTGGTGGATCCATATGTGGTATGTGAAAATAACACACATGCAATGACTATTGTTGTTGTTAGTGAAAAGAACACACATGCAATGACACTGGTGGATCCATGTGTGGTCTCTAAAGAGAGCACACATGTCAATGACTCTTGTTGTTGTTAGTAAAAAGAACACACATGCAATGACACTGGTGGATCCATGTGTGGTCTCTGAAGAGAGCACACATGCAATGACACTGGTTGTTGTTACTAAAAAGAACACATGCAGTGACACTGGTGGATCCATAGGTGGATTGTGAAGAGAACACACATGCAATGACACTGGTGGATCCATAGGTGGCATGTGAAAAGAACACACATGCAAAATGACTCTGGTTGTTATTAAAAAGAACACAAATGCAATGACACCGGTGGATCCATGGGTGGATTGTGAAAATAACACACATGCAATGATACTGGTGGATCCATAGGTGGTATGTGAAAAGAACACACCTGCAAAATGACTCTGGTTGTTTCTAAAAGAACACAAATGCAATGACACTGGTGGATCCATAGGTGGTATGTGAAAAGATCACCCATGCAAAATGACTCTGGTAGTTGTTAGTGAAATAAACACACATGCAATGACATTGGTGGATCCATAGGTGGTATGTGAGAAGAACACACATTTCAATGACTCTGGTTGTTGTTACTAAAACGAACACACATGCAATGACACTGGTGGATCCATAGGTGGTATGTGAAAAGAACACACATGCAAAATGACTCTGGTTGTTGTTACTAAAAAGAACGCACATGCAATAACACTGGTGGATCCATGGGTGGATTGTGAAAAGACCACACATGCACTAACACTTGTGGATCCATATGTGGTATGTGAAAAGAACACACATGCAATGACTCTAGTTGTTGTTAGTGAAAAGAACACACTTGCAGTGACACTAGTGGATCCATGTGTGGTCTATGAAGAGTGCACACATTTCAATGACTCTTGTTGTTGTTAGTAAAAATAACACACATGCAATGACACTGGTGGATCCATAGGTGGATTGTGAAGAGAACACACATGCAATGACACTGGTGGATCCATAGGTGGTATGTGAAAAGAACACACATGCAAAATGATTGGTTGTTGTTACTAAAAAGAACACACATGCAATGACACTGGTGGATCCATGTGTGGTCTCTGTAGAGAACACGCATTTCAATGACAGTGGTGGATCCATAGGTGGATTGTGAAGAGAACACACATGCAATGACACTGGTTGTTGTTAGTGAAAAGAACACACATGCAATGACACTGGTGGAACCGTAGGTGGTATGTGAGAAGAACACACATGCAAAATGACTGGTTGTTGTTACTAAAAAGAACACACAGGCAATGACACTGGCGGATCCATAGCTGGTATGTGAAAAGAACACACATGCAAAATGACTCTGGTTGTTACTAAAAAGAACACACATGCAATGACACTGGTGGATCCATGGGTGGATTGTGAAAAGAACACACATGCAATGACACTGGTGGATCCATAGGTGGTATGTGAAAAGAACACACATGCAAAATGACTCTAGTTGTTTCTAAAAAGAACAAACATGCAATGACACCGGTGGATCCATAGGTGGTATGTGAAGAGATCACCCATGCAAAATGACTCTGGTAGTTGTTAGTGAAATAAACACACATGCAATGACATTGGTGGATCCATAGGTGGTATGTGAGAAGAACACACATTTCAATGACTCTGAGTGTTGTTACTAAAAAGAACACACATGCAATGACACTGGTGGATCCATAGGTGGTATGTGAAAAGAACACACATGCAAAATGGCTCTGGTTGTTACTAAAAAGAACGCACATGCAATGACACTGGTGCATCCATGGGTGGATTGTGAAAAGACCACACATGCACTGACACTGGTGGATCCATAGGTGGTATGTGAAAAGAACACACATGCAATGACTCTGGTTGTTGTTAGTGAAAAGAACAGACATGCAATGACACTGGTGGATCCATGTGTGGTCTCTAAAGAGAGCACACATGTCAATGACTCTTGTTGTTGTTAGTAAAAAGAACACACATACAATGACACTGGTGGATCCATGTGTGGTCTCTGAAGAGAGCACACATGCAATGACACTGGTTGTTGTTACTAAAAAGAACACATGCAGTGACACTGGTGGATCCATAGGTGGATTGTGAAGAGAACACACATGCAATGACACTGGTGGATCCATAGGTGGTATGTGAAAAGAACACACATGCAAAATGACTCTGGTTGTTATTAAAAAGAACACAAATGCAATGACACCGGTGGATCCATGGGTGGATTGTGAAAAGAACACACATGCAATGACACTGGTGGATCCATAGGTGGTATGTGAAAAGAACACACATGCAAAATGACTCTGGTTGTTACTAAAAAGAACACACATGCAATGACACCGGTGGATCCATGGGTGGATTGTGAAAAGAACACACATGCAATGAAACTGGTGGATCCATATGTGGTATGTGAAAATAACACACATGCAATGACTATTGTTGTTGTTAGTGAAAAGAACACACATGCAATGACACTGGTGGATCCATGTGTGGTCTCTAAAGAGAGCACACATGTCAATGACTCTTGTTGTTGTTAGTAGAAAGAACACACATGCAATGACACTGGTGGATCCATGTGTGGTCTCTGAAGAGAGCACACATGCAATGACACTGGTTGTTGTTACTAAAAAGAACACATGCAGTGGCACTGGTGGATCCATAGGTGGATTGTGAAGAGAACACACATGCAATGACACTGGTGGATCCATAGGTGGTATCTGAAAAGAACACACATGCAAAATGACTCTGGTTGTTATTAAAAAGAACACAAATGCAATGACACCGGTGGATCCATGGGTGGATTGTGAAAAGAACACACATGCAATGACACTGGTGGATCCATAGGTGGTATGTGAAAAGAACACACATGCAAAATGACTCTGGTTGTTACTAAAAAGAACACACATGCAATGACACTGGTGGATCCATATGTGGTATGTGAAAATAACACACATGCAATGACTCTTGTTGTTGTTAGTGAAAAGAACACACATGCAATGACACTGGTGGATCCATGTGTGGTGTCTAAAGAGAGCACACATGTCAATGACTCTTGTTGTTGTTAGTAAAAAGAACACACATGCAATGACACTGGTGGATCCATGTGTGGTCTCTGAAGAGAGCACACATGCAATGACACTGGTTGTTGTTACTAAAAAGAACACATGCAGTGACACTGGTGGATCCATAGGTGGATTGTGAAGAGAACACACATGCAATGACACTGGTGGATCCATAGGTGGCATGTGTTAAGAACACACATGCAAAATGACTCTGGTTGTTATTAAAAAGAACACAAATGCAATAACACCGGTGGATCCATGGGTGGATTGTGAAAAGAACACACATGCAATGATACTGGTGGATCCATATGTGGTATGTGAAAAGAACACACCTGCAAAATGACTCTAGTTGTTTCTAAAAGAACACAAATGCAATGACACTGGTGGATCCATAGGTGGTATGTGAAAAGATCACCCATGCAAAATGACTCTGGTAGTTGTTAGTGAAATAAACACACATGCAATGACATTGGTGGATCCATAGGTGGTATGTGAGAAGAACACACATTTCAATGACTCTGGTTGTTGTTACTAAAAAGAACACACATGCAATGACACTGGTGGATCCATAGGTGGTATGTGAAAAGAACACACATGCAAAATGACTCTGGTTGTTGTTACTAAAAAGAACGCACATGCAATGACACTGGTGGATCCATGGGTGGATTGTGAAAAGACCACACATGCACTGACACTGGTGGATCCATAGGTGGTATGTGAAAAGAACACACATGCAATGACTCTGGTTGTTGTTAGTGAAAAGAACACACATGCAATGACACTGGTGGATCCATGTGTGGTCTCTAAAGAGAGCACACATTTCAATGACTCTTGTTGTTGTTAGTAAAAAGAACACACATGCAATGACACTGGTGGATCCATGTGTGGTCTCTGAAGAGAGCACATATGCAATGACACTGGATGTTGTTACTAAAAAGAACACATGCAATGACACTGGTGGATCCATAGGTGGATTGTGAAGAGAACACCCATGCAATGACACTGGTGGATCCATAGGTGGTATGTGAAAAGAACACACATGCAAAATGACTCTGGTTGTTACTAAAAAGAACACACATGCAATGACACCGGTGGATCCATGGGTGGATTGTGAAAAGAACACACATGCAATGAAACTGGTGGATCCATATGTGGTATGTGAAAATAACACACATGCAATGACTATTGTTGTTGTTAGTGAAAAGAACACATATGCAATGACACTGGTGGATCCATGTGTGGTCTCTAAAGAGAGCACACATGTCAATGACTCTTGTTGTTGTTAGTAAAAAGAACACACATGCAATGACACTGGTGGATCCATGTGTGGTCTCTGAAGAAAGCACACATGCAATGACACTGGTTGTTGTTACTAAAAAGAACACATGCAGTGACACTGGTGGATCCATAGGTGGATTGTGAAGAGAACACACATGCAATGACACTGGTGGATCCATAGGTGGTATCTGAAAAGAACACACATGCAAAATGACTCTGGTTGTTATTAAAAAGAACACAAATGCAATGACACCGGTGGATCCATGGGTGGATTGTGAAAAGAACACACATGCAATGACACTGGTGGATCCATAGGTGGTATGTGAAAAGAACACACATGCAAAATGACTCTGGTTGTTACTAAAAAGAACACACATGCAATGACACTGGTGGATCCATATGTGGTATGTGAAAATAACCCACATGCAATGACTATTGTTGTTGTTAGTGAAAAGAACACACATGCAATGACACTGGTGGATCCATGTGTGGTCTCTAAAGAGAGCACACATGTCAATGACTCTTGTTGTTGTTAGTAAAAAGAACACACATGCAATGACACTGGTGGATCCATGTGTGGTCTCTGAAGAGAGCACACATGCAATGACACTGGTTGTTGTTACTAAAAAGAACACATGCAGTGACACTGGTGGATCCATAGGTGGAATGTGAAGAGAACACACATGCAATGACACTGGTGGATCCATAGGTGGCATGTGAAAAGAACACACATGCAAAATGACTCTGGTTGTTATTAAAAAGAACACAAATGCAATGACACCGGTGGATCCATGGGTGGATTGTGAAAAGAACACACATGCAATGATACTGGTGGATCCATAGGTGGTATGTGAAAAGAACACACCTGCAAAATGACTCTGGTTGTTTCTAAAAGAACACAAATGCAATGACACTGGTGGATCCATAGGTGGTATGTGAAAAGATCACCCATGCAAAATCACTCTGGTAGTTGTTAGTGAAATAAACACACATGCAATGACATTGGTGGATCCATAGGTGGTATGTGAGAAGAACACACATTTCAATGACTCTGGTTGTTGTTACTAAAAAGAACACACATGCAATGACACTGGTGGATCCATAGGTGGTATGTGAAAAGAACACACATGCAAAATGACTCTGGTTGTTACTAAAAAGAATACACATGCAATGACACTGGTGGATCCATATGTGGTATGTGAAAATAACACACATGCAATGACTATTGTTGTTGTTAGTGAAAAGAACACACATGCAATGACACTGGTGGATCCATGTGTGGTCTCTAAAGAGAGCACACATGTCAATGACTCTTGTTGTTGTTAGTAAAAAGAACACACATGCAATGACACTGGTGGATCCATGTGTGGTCTCTGAAGAGAGCACACATGCAATGACACTGGTTGTTGTTACTAAAAAGAACACATGCAGTGACACTGGTGGATCCATAGGTGGATTGTGAAGAGAACACACATGCAATGACACTGGTGGATCGATAGGTGGCATGTGAAAAGAACACACATGCAAAATGACTCTGGTTGTTATTAAAAAGAACACAAATGCAATGACACCGGTGGATCCATGGGTGGATTGTGAAAAGAACACACATGCAATGATACTGGTGGATCCATAGGTGGTATGTGAAAAGAACACACCTGCAAAATGACTCTGGTTGTTTCTAAAAGAACACACATGCAATGACACTGGTGGATCCATAGGTGGTATGTGAAGAGATCACCCATGCAAAATGACTCTGGTAGTTGTTAGTGAAATAAACACACATGCAATGACATTGGTGGATCCATAGGTGGTATGTGAGAAGAACACACATTTCAATGACTCTGGTTGTTGTTACTAAAAATAACACACATGCAATGACACTGGTGGATCCATAGGTGGTATGTGAAAAGAACACACATGCAAAATGACTCTGGTTGTTGTTACTAAAAAGAACGCACATGCAATGACACTGGTGGATCCATGGGTGGATTGTGAAAAGACCACACATGCACTGACACTGGTGGATCCATAGGTGGTATGTGAAAAGAACACACATGCAATGACTCTGGTTGTTGTTAGTGAAAAGAACACACATGCAATGACACTGGTGGATCCATGTGTGGTCTCTAAAGAGAGCACACATTTCGATGACTCTTGTTGTTGTTAGTAAAAAGAACACACATGCAATGACACTGGTGGATCCATGTGTGGTCTCTGAAGAGAGCACACATTTCAATGACTCTTGTTGTTGTTAGTAAAAAGAACACACATGCAATGACACTGGTGGATCCATAGGTGGATTGTGAAGAGAACACCCATGCAATGACACTGGTGGATCCATAGGTGGTATGTGAAAAGAACACACATGCAAAATGACTCTGGTTGTTACTAAAAAGAACACACATGCAATGACACCGGTGGATCCATGGGTGGATTGTGAAAAGAACACACATGCAATGAAACTGGTGGATCCATATGTGGTATGTGAAAATAACACACATGCAATGACTATTGTTGTTGTTAGTGAAAAGAACACACATGCAATGACACTGGTGGATCCATGTGTGGTCTCTAAAGAGAGCACACATGTCAATGACTCTTGTTGTTGTTAGTAAAAAGAACACACATGCAATGACACTGGTGGATCCATGTGTGGTCTCTGAAGAGAGCACACATGCAATGACACTGGTTGTTGTTACTAAAAAGAACACATGCTGTGACACTGGTGGATCCATAGGTGGATTGTGAAGAGAACACACATGCAATGACACTGGTGGATCCATAGGTGGTATGTGAAAAGAACACACATGCAAAATGACTCTGGTTGTTATTAAAAAGAACACAAATGCAATGACACCGGTGGATCCATGGGTGGATTGTGAAAAGAACACACATGCAATGACACTGGTGGATCCATAGGTGGTATGTGAAAAGAACACACATGCAAAATGACTCTGGTTTTTACTAAAAATAACAGACATGCAATGACACTGGTGGATCCATATGTGGTATGTGAAAATAACACACATGCAATGACTATTGTTGTTGTTAGTGAAAAGAACACACATGCAATGACACTGGTGGATCCATGTGTGGTCTCTAAAGAGAGCACACATGTCAATGACTCTTGTTGTTGTTAGTAAAAAGAACACACATGCAATGACACTGGTGGATCCATGTGTGGTCTCTGAAGAGAGCACACATGCAATGACACTGGTTGTTGTTACTAAAAAGAACACATGAAGTGACACTGGTGGATCCATAGGTGGATTGTGAAGAGAACACACATGCAATGACACTGGTGGATCCATAGGTGGCATGTGAAAAGAACACACATGCAAAATGACTCTGGTTGTTATTAAAAAGAACACAAATGCAATGACACCGGTGGATCCATGGGTGGATTGTGAAAAGAACACACATGCAATGATACTGGTGGATCCATAGGTGGTATGTGAAAAGAACACACCTGCAAAATGACTCTGGTTGTTTCTAAAAGAACACAAATGCAATGACACTGGTGGATCCATAGGTGGTATGTGAAAAGATCACCCATGCAAAATGACTCTGGTAGTTGTTAGTGAAATAAACACACATGCAATGACATTGGTGGATCCATAGGTGGTATGTGAGAAGAACACACATTTCAATGACTCTGGTTGTTGTTACTAAAACGAACACACATTCAATGACACTGGTGGATCCATAGGTGGTATGTGAAAAGAACACACATGCAAAATGACTCTGGTTGTTGTTACTAAAAAGAACGCACATGCAATAACACTGGTGGATCCATGGGTGGATTGTGAAAAGACCACACATGCACTAACACTTGTGGATCCATATGTGGTATGTGAAAAGAACACACATGCAATGACTCTAGTTGTTGTTAGTGAAAAGAACACACTTGAAGTGACACTAGTGGATCCATGTGTGGTCTATGAAGTGTGCACACATTTCAATGACTCTTGTTGTTGTTAGTAAAAATAACACACATGCAATGACACTGGTGGATCCATGTGTGGTCTCTGAACAGATCACACATGCAATGACACTGGTTGTTGTTACTAAAAAGAACACACATGCAATGACACTGGTTGTTGTTACTAAAAAGAACACACATGCAATGACACTGGTGGATCCATAGGTGGATTGTGAAGAGAACACACATGCAATGACACTGGTGGATCCATAGGTGGTATGTGAAAAGAACACACATGCAAAATGATTGGTTCTTGTTACTAAAAAGAACACACATGCAATGACACTGGTGGATCCATGTGTGGTCTCTGTAGAGAACACGCATTTCAATGACAGTGGTGGATCCATAGGTGGATTGTGAAGAGAACACACATGCAATGACACTGGTTGTTGTTAGTGAAAAGAACACACATGCAATGACACTGGTGGAACCATAGGTGGTATGTGAGAAGAACACACATGCAAAATGACTGGTTGTTGTTACTAAAAAGAACACACAGGCAATGACACTGGCGGATCCATAGCTGGTATGTGAAAAGAACACACATGCAAAATGACTCTGGTTGTTACTAAAAAGAACACACATGCAATGACACTGGTGGATCCATGGGTGGATTGTGAAAAGAACACACATGCAATGACACTGGTGGATCCATATGTGGTATGTGAAAATAACACACATGCAATGACTCTTGTTGTTGTTAGTGAAAAGAACACACATGCAATGACACTTGTGGATCCATGTGTGGTCTCTAAAGAGAGCACACATGTCAATGACTCTTGTTGTTGTTAGTAAAAAGAACACACATGCAATGACACTGGTGGATCCATGTGTGGTCTCTGAAGAGAGCACACATGCAATGACACTGGTTGTTGTTACTAAAAAGAACACATGCAGCGACACTGGTGGATCCATAGGTGGATTGTGAAGAGAACACACATGCAATGACACTGGTGGATCCATAGGTGGTATGTGAAAAGAACACACATGCAAAATGACTCTGGTTGTTATTAAAAAGAACACAAATGCAATGACACCGGTGGATCCATGGGTGGATTGTGAAAAGAACACACATGCAATGACACTGGTGGATCCATAGGTGGTATGTGAAAAGAACACACATGCAAAATGACTCTAGTTGTTTCTAAAAAGAACAAACATGCAATGACACCGGTGGATCCATAGGTGGTATGTGAAGAGATCACCCATGCAAAATGACTCTGGTAGTTGTTAGTGAAATAAACACACATGCAATGACATTGGTGGATCCATAGGTGGTATGTGAGAAGAACACACATTTCAATGACTCTGAGTGTTGTTACTAAAAAGAACACACATGCAATGACACTGGTGGATCCATAGGTGGTATGTGAAAAGAACACACATGCAAAATGCCTCTGGTTGTTACTAAAAAGAACGCACATGCAATGACACTGGTGGATCCATGGGTGGATTGTGAAAAGACCACACATGCACTGACACTGGTGGATCCATAGGTGGTATGTGAAAAGAACACACATGCAATGACTCTGGTTGTTGTTAGTGAAAAGAACAGACATGCAATGACACTGGTGGATCCATGTGTGGTCTCTAAAGAGAGCACACATGTCAATGACTCTTGTTGTTGTTAGTAAAAAGAACACACATACAATGACACTGGTGGATCCATGTGTGGTCTCTGAAGAGAGCACACATGCAATGACACTGGTTGTTGTTACTAAAAAGAACACATGCAGTGACACTGGTGGATCCATAGGTGGATTGTGAAGAGAACACACATGCAATGACACTGGTGGATCCATAGGTGGTATGTGAAAAGAACACACATGCAAAATGACTCTGGTTGTTATTAAAAAGAACACAAATGCAATGACACCGGTGGATCCATGGGTGGATTGTGAAAAGAACACACATGCAATGACACTGGTGGATCCATAGGTGGTATGTGAAAAGAACACACATGCAAAATGACTCTGGTTGTTACTAAAAAGAACACACATGCAATGACACCGGTGGATCCATGGGTGGATTGTGAAAAGAACACACATGCAATGACACTAGTGGATCCATATGTGGTATGTAAAAATAACACACATGCAATGACTATTGTTGTTGTTAGTGAAAAGAACACACATGCAATGACACTGGTGGATCCATGTGTGGTCTCTAAAGAGAGCACACATGTCAATGACTCTTGTTGTTGTTAGTAAAAAGAACACACATGCAATGACACTGGTGGATCCATGTGTGGTCTCTGAAGAGAGCACACATGCAATGACACTGGTTGTTGTTACTAAAAAGAACACATGCAGTGACACTGGTGGATCCATAGGTGGATTGTGAAGAGAACACACATGCAATGACACTGGTGGATCCATAGGTCGTATGTGAAAAGAACACACATGCAAAATGACTCTAGTTGTTATTAAAAAGAACACAAATGCAATGACACCGGTGGAACCATGGGTGGATTGTGAAAAGAACACACATGCAATGACACTGGTGGATCCATAGGTGGTATGTGAAAAGAACACACATGCAAAATGATTGGTTCTTGTTACTAAAAAGAACACACATGCAATGACACTGGTGGATCCATGTGTGGTCTCTGTAGAGAACACGCATTTCAATGACAGTGGTGGATCCATAGGTGGATTGTGAAGAGAACACACATGCAATGACACTGGTTGTTGTTAGTGAAAAGAACACACATGCAATGACACTGGTGGAACCATAGGTGGTATGTGAGAAGAACACACATGCAAAATGACTGGTTGTTGTTACTAAAAAGAACACACAGGCAATGACACTGGCGGATCCATAGCTGGTATGTGAAAAGAACACACATGCAAAATGACTCTGGTTGTTACTAAAAAGAACACACATGCAATGACACTGGTGGATCCATGGGTGGATTGTGAAAAGAACACACATGCAATGACACTGGTGGATCCATATGTGGTATGTGAAAATAACACACATGCAATGACTCTTGTTGTTGTTAGTGAAAAGAACACACATGCAATGACACTTGTGGATCCATGTGTGGTCTCTAAAGAGAGCACACATGTCAATGACTCTTGTTGTTGTTAGTAAAAAGAACACACATGCAATGACACTGGTGGATCCATGTGTGGTCTCTGAAGAGAGCACACATGCAATGACACTGGTTGTTGTTACTAAAAAGAACACATGCAGTGACACTGGTGGATCCATAGGTGGATTGTGAAGAGAACACACATGCAATGACACTGGTGGATCCATAGGTGGTATGTGAAAAGAACACACATGCAAAATGACTCTGGTTGTTATTAAAAAGAACACAAATGCAATGACACCGGTGGATCCATGGGTGGATTGTGAAAAGAACACACATGCAATGACACTGGTGGATCCATAGGTGGTATGTGAAAAGAACACACATGCAAAATGACTCTAGTTGTTTCTAAAAAGAACAAACATGCAATGACACCGGTGGATCCATAGGTGGTATGTGAAGAGATCACCCATGCAAAATGACTCTGGTAGTTGTTAGTGAAATAAACACACATGCAATGACATTGGTGGATCCATAGGTGGTATGTGAGAAGAACACACATTTCAATGACTCTGAGTGTTGTTACTAAAAAGAACACACATGCAATGACACTGGTGGATCCATAGGTGGTATGTGAAAAGAACACACATGCAAAATGCCTCTGGTTGTTACTAAAAAGAACGCACATGCAATGACACTGGTGGATCCATGGGTGGATTGTGAAAAGACCACACATGCACTGACACTGGTGGATCCATAGGTGGTATGTGAAAAGAACACACATGCAATGACTCTGGTTGTTGTTAGTGAAAAGAACAGACATGCAATGACACTGGTGGATCCATGTGTGGTCTCTAAAGAGAGCACACATGTCAATGACTCTTGTTGTTGTTAGTAAAAAGAACACACATACAATGACACTGGTGGATCCATGTGTGGTCTCTGAAGAGAGCACACATGCAATGACACTGGTTGTTGTTACTAAAAAGAACACATGCAGTGACACTGGTGGATCCATAGGTGGATTGTGAAGAGAACACACATGCAATGACACTGGTGGATCCATAGGTGGTATGTGAAAAGAACACACATGCAAAATGACTCTGGTTGTTATTAAAAAGAACACAAATGCAATGACACCGGTGGATCCATGGGTGGATTGTGAAAAGAACACACATGCAATGACACTGGTGGATCCATAGGTGGTATGTGAAAAGAACACACATGCAAAATGACTCTGGTTGTTACTAAAAAGAACACACATGCAATGACACCGGTGGATCCATGGGTGGATTGTGAAAAGAACACACATGCAATGACACTAGTGGATCCATATGTGGTATGTAAAAATAACACACATGCAATGACTATTGTTGTTGTTAGTGAAAAGAACACACATGCAATGACACTGGTGGATCCATGTGTGGTCTCTAAAGAGAGCACACATGTCAATGACTCTTGTTGTTGTTAGTAAAAAGAACACACATGCAATGACACTGGTGGATCCATGTGTGGTCTCTGAAGAGAGCACACATGCAATGACACTGGTTGTTGTTACTAAAAAGAACACATGCAGTGACACTGGTGGATCCATAGGTGGTATGTGAAAAGAACACACCTGCAAAATGACTCTGGTTGTTTCTAAAAGAACACAAATGCAATGACACTGGTGGATCCATAGGTGGTATGTGAAAAGATCACCCATGCAAAATGACTCTGGTAGTTGTTAGTGAAATAAACACACATGCAATGACATTGGTGGATCCATAGGTGGTATGTGAGAAGAACACACATTTCAATGACTCTGGTTGTTGTTACTAAAACGAACACACATGCAATGACACTGGTGGATCCATAGGTGGTATGTGAAAAGAACACACATGCAAAATGACTCTGGTTGTTACTAAAAAGAACACACATGCAATGACACTGGTGGATCCATGGGTGGATTGTGAAAAGAACACACATGCAATGACACTGGTGGATCCATAGGTGGTATGTGAAAAGAACACACATGCAAAATGACTCTAGTTGTTTCTAAAAAGAACAAACATGCAATGACACCGGTGGATCCATAGGTGGTATGTGAAGAGATCACCCATGCAAAATGACTCTGGTAGTTGTTAGTGAAATAAACACACATGCAATGACATTGGTGGATCCATAGGTGGTATGTGAGAAGAACACACATTTCAATGACTCTGAGTGTTGTTACTAAAAAGAACACACATGCAATGACACTGGTGGATCCATAGGTGGTATGTGAAAAGAACACACATGCAAAATGGCTCTGGTTGTTACTAAAAAGAACGCACATGCAATGACACTGGTGCATCCATGGGTGGATTGTGAAAAGACCACACATGCACTGACACTGGTGGATCCATAGGTGGTATGTGAAAAGAACACACATGCAATGACTCTGGTTGTTGTTAGTGAAAAGAACAGACATGCAATGACACTGGTGGATCCATGTGTGGTCTCTAAAGAGAGCACACATGTCAATGACTCTTGTTGTTGTTAGTAAAAAGAACACACATACAATGACACTGGTGGATCCATGTGTGGTCTCTGAAGAGAGCACACATGCAATGACACTGGTTGTTGTTACTAAAAAGAACACATGCAGTGACACTGGTGGATCCATAGGTGGATTGTGAAGAGAACACACATGCAATGACACTGGTTGATCCATAGGTGGTATGTGAAAAGAACACACATGCAAAATGACTCTGGTTGTTATTAAAAAGAACACAAATGCAATGACACCGGTGGATCCATGGGTGGATTGTGAAAAGAACACACATGCAATGACACTGGTGGATCCATAGGTGGTATGTGAAAAGAACACACATGCAAAATGACTCTGGTTGTTACTAAAAAGAACACACATGCAATGACACCGGTGGATCCATGGGTGGATTGTGAAAAGAACACACATGCAATGAAACTGGTGGATCCATATGTGGTATGTGAAAATAACACACATGCAATGACTATTGTTGTTGTTAGTGAAAAGAACACACATGCAATGACACTGGTGGATCCATGTGTGGTCTCTAAAGAGAGCACACATGTCAATGACTCTTGTTGTTGTTAGTAGAAAGAACACACATGCAATGACACTGGTGGATCCATGTGTGGTCTCTGAAGAGAGCACACATGCAATGACACTGGTTGTTGTTACTAAAAAGAACACATGCAGTGGCACTGGTGGATCCATAGGTGGATTGTGAAGAGAACACACATGCAATGACACTGGTGGATCCATAGGTGGTATCTGAAAAGAACACACATGCAAAATGACTCTGGTTGTTATTAAAAAGAACACAAATGCAATGACACCGGTGGATCCATGGGTGGATTGTGAAAAGAACACACATGCAATGACACTGGTGGATCCATAGGTGGTATGTGAAAAGAACACACATGCAAAATGACTCTGGTTGTTACTAAAAAGAACACACATGCAATGACACTGGTGGATCCATATGTGGTATGTGAAAATAACACACATGCAATGACTCTTGTTGTTGTTAGTGAAAAGAACACACATGCAATGACACTGGTGGATCCATGTGTGGTGTCTAAAGAGAGCACACATGTCAATGACTCTTGTTGTTGTTAGTAAAAAGAACACACATGCAATGACACTGGTGGATCCATGTGTGGTCTCTGAAGAGAGCACACATGCAATGACACTGGTTGTTGTTACTAAAAAGAACACATGCAGTGACACTGGTGGATCCATAGGTGGATTGTGAAGAGAACACACATGCAATGACACTGGTGGATCCATAGGTGGCATGTGTTAAGAACACACATGCAAAATGACTCTGGTTGTTATTAAAAAGAACACAAATGCAATGACACCGGTGGATCCATGGGTGGATTGTGAAAAGAACACACATGCAATGATACTGGTGGATCCATATGTGGTATGTGAAAAGAACACACCTGCAAAATGACTCTAGTTGTTTCTAAAAGAACACAAATGCAATGACACTGGTGGATCCATAGGTGGTATGTGAAAAGATCACCCATGCAAAATGACTCTGGTAGTTGTTAGTGAAATAAACACACATGCAATGACATTGGTCGATCCATAGGTGGTATGTGAGAAGAACACACATTTCAATGACTCTGGTTGTTGTTACTAAAAAGAACACACATGCAATGACACTGGTGGATCCATAGGTGGTATGTGAAAAGAACACACATGCAAAATGACTCTGGTTGTTGTTACTAAAAAGAACGCACATGCAATGACACTGGTGGATCCATGGGTGGATTGTGAAAAGACCACACATGCACTGACACTGGTGGATCCATAGGTGGTATGTGAAAAGAACACACATGCAATGACTCTGGTTGTTGTTAGTGAAAAGAACACACATGCAATGACACTGGTGGATCCATGTGTGGTCTCTAAAGAGAGCACACATTTCAATGACTCTTGTTGTTGTTAGTAAAAAGAACACACATGCAATGACACTGGTGGATCCATGTGTGGTCTCTGAAGAGAGCACATATGCAATGACACTGGATGTTGTTACTAAAAAGAACACATGCAATGACACTGGTGGATCCATAGGTGGATTGTGAAGAGAACACCCATGCAATGACACTGGTGGATCCATAGGTGGTATGTGAAAAGAACACACATGCAAAATGACTCTGGTTGTTACTAAAAAGAACACACATGCAATGACACCGGTGGATCCATGGGTGGATTGTGAAAAGAACACACATGCAATGAAACTGGTGGATCCATATGTGGTATGTGAAAATAACACACATGCAATGACTATTGTTGTTGTTAGTGAAAAGAACACATATGCAATGACACTGGTGGATCCATGTGTGGTCTCTAAAGAGAGCACACATGTCAATGACTCTTGTTGTTGTTAGTAAAAAGAACACACATGCAATGACACTGGTGGATCCATGTGTGGTCTCTGAAGAAAGCACACATGCAATGACACTGGTTGTTGTTACTAAAAAGAACACATGCAGTGACACTGGTGGATCCATAGGTGGATTGTGAAGAGAACACACATGCAATGACACTGGTGGATCCATAGGTGGTATCTGAAAAGAACACACATGCAAAATGACTCTGGTTGTTATTAAAAAGAACACAAATGCAATGACACCGGTGGATCCATGGGTGGATTGTGAAAAGAACACACATGCAATGACACTGGTGGATCCATAGGTGGTATGTGAAAAGAACACACATGCAAAATGACTCTGGTTGTTACTAAAAAGAACACACATGCAATGACACTGGTGGATCCATATGTGGTATGTGAAAATAACCCACATGCAATGACTATTGTTGTTGTTAGTGAAAAGAACACACATGCAATGACACTGGTGGATCCATGTGTGGTCTCTAAAGAGAGCACACATGTCAATGACTCTTGTTGTTGTTAGTAAAAAGAACACACATGCAATGACACTGGTGGATCCATGTGTGGTCTCTGAAGAGAGCACACATGCAATGACACTGGTTGTTGTTACTAAAAAGAACACATGCAGTGACACTGGTGGATCCATAGGTGGAATGTGAAGAGAACACACATGCAATGACACTGGTGGATCCATAGGTGGCATGTGAAAAGAACACACATGCAAAATGACTCTGGTTGTTATTAAAAAGAACACAAATGCAATGACACCGGTGGATCCATGGGTGGATTGTGAAAAGAACACACATGCAATGATACTGGTGGATCCATAGGTGGTATGTGAAAAGAACACACCTGCAAAATGACTCTGGTTGTTTCTAAAAGAACACAAATGCAATGACACTGGTGGATCCATAGGTGGTATGTGAAAAGATCACCCATGCAAAATCACTCTGGTAGTTGTTAGTGAAATAAACACACATGCAATGACATTGGTGGATCCATAGGTGGTATGTGAGAAGAACACACATTTCAATGACTCTGGTTGTTGTTACTAAAAAGAACACACATGCAATGACACTGGTGGATCCATAGGTGGTATGTGAAAAGAACACACATGCAAAATGACTCTGGTTGTTACTAAAAAGAATACACATGCAATGACACTGGTGGATCCATATGTGGTATGTGAAAATAACACACATGCAATGACTATTGTTGTTGTTAGTGAAAAGAACACACATGCAATGACACTGGTGGATCCATGTGTGGTCTCTAAAGAGAGCACACATGTCAATGACTCTTGTTGTTGTTAGTAAAAAGAACACACATGCAATGACACTGGTGGATCCATGTGTGGTCTCTGAAGAGAGCACACATGCAATGACACTGGTTGTTGTTACTAAAAAGAACACATGCAGTGACACTGGTGGATCCATAGGTGGATTGTGAAGAGAACACACATGCAATGACACTGGTGGATCGATAGGTGGCATGTGAAAAGAACACACATGCAAAATGACTCTGGTTGTTATTAAAAAGAACACAAATGCAATGACACCGGTGGATCCATGGGTGGATTGTGAAAAGAACACACATGCAATGATACTGGTGGATCCATAGGTGGTATGTGAAAAGAACACACCTGCAAAATGACTCTGGTTGTTTCTAAAAGAACACACATGCAATGACACTGGTGGATCCATAGGTGGTATGTGAAGAGATCACCCATGCAAAATGACTCTGGTAGTTGTTAGTGAAATAAACACACATGCAATGACATTGGTGGATCCATAGGTGGTATGTGAGAAGAACACACATTTCAATGACTCTGGTTGTTGTTACTAAAAATAACACACATGCAATGACACTGGTGGATCCATAGGTGGTATGTGAAAAGAACACACATGCAAAATGACTCTGGTTGTTGTTACTAAAAAGAACGCACATGCAATGACACTGGTGGATCCATGGGTGGATTGTGAAAAGACCACACATGCACTGACACTGGTGGATCCATAGGTGGTATGTGAAAAGAACACACATGCAATGACTCTGGTTGTTGTTAGTGAAAAGAACACACATGCAATGACACTGGTGGATCCATGTGTGGTCTCTAAAGAGAGCACACATTTCGATGACTCTTGTTGTTGTTAGTAAAAAGAACACACATGCAATGACACTGGTGGATCCATGTGTGGTCTCTGAAGAGAGCACACATTTCAATGACTCTTGTTGTTGTTAGTAAAAAGAACACACATGCAATGACACTGGTGGATCCATAGGTGGATTGTGAAGAGAACACCCATGCAATGACACTGGTGGATCCATAGGTGGTATGTGAAAAGAACACACATGCAAAATGACTCTGGTTGTTACTAAAAAGAACACACATGCAATGACACCGGTGGATCCATGGGTGGATTGTGAAAAGAACACACATGCAATGAAACTGGTGGATCCATATGTGGTATGTGAAAATAACACACATGCAATGACTATTGTTGTTGTTAGTGAAAAGAACACACATGCAATGACACTGGTGGATCCATGTGTGGTCTCTAAAGAGAGCACACATGTCAATGACTCTTGTTGTTGTTAGTAAAAAGAACACACATGCAATGACACTGGTGGATCCATGTGTGGTCTCTGAAGAGAGCACACATGCAATGACACTGGTTGTTGTTACTAAAAAGAACACATGCTGTGACACTGGTGGATCCATAGGTGGATTGTGAAGAGAATACACATGCAATGACACTGGTGGATCCATAGGTGGTATGTGAAAAGAACACACATGCAAAATGACTCTGGTTGTTATTAAAAAGAACACAAATGCAATGACACCGGTGGATCCATGGGTGGATTGTGAAAAGAACACACATGCAATGACACTGGTGGATCCATAGGTGGTATGTGAAAAGAACACACATGCAAAATGACTCTGGTTTTTACTAAAAATAACAGACATGCAATGACACTGGTGGATCCATATGTGGTATGTGAAAATAACACACATGCAATGACTATTGTTGTTGTTAGTGAAAAGAACACACATGCAATGACACTGGTGGATCCATGTGTGGTCTCTAAAGAGAGCACACATGTCAATGACTCTTGTTGTTGTTAGTAAAAAGAACACACATGCAATGACACTGGTGGATCCATGTGTGGTCTCTAAAGAGAGCACACATGCAATGACACTGGTTGTTGTTACTAAAAAGAACACATGAAGTGACACTGGTGGATCCATAGGTGGATTGTGAAGAGAACACACATGCAATGACACTGGTGGATCCATAGGTGGCATGTGAAAAGAACACACATGCAAAATGACTCTGGTTGTTATTAAAAAGAACACAAATGCAATGACACCGGTGGATCCATGGGTGGATTGTGAAAAGAACACACATGCAATGATACTGGTGGATCCATAGGTGGTATGTGAAAAGAACACACCTGCAAAATGACTCTGGTTGTTTCTAAAAGAACACAAATGCAATGACACTGGTGGATCCATAGGTGGTATGTGAAAAGATCACCCATGCAAAATGACTCTGGTAGTTGTTAGTGAAATAAACACACATGCAATGACATTGGTGGATCCATAGGTGGTATGTGAGAAGAACACACATTTCAATGACTCTGGTTGTTGTTACTAAAACGAACACACATTCAATGACACTGGTGGATCCATAGGTGGTATGTGAAAAGAACACACATGCAAAATGACTCTGGTTGTTGTTACTAAAAAGAACGCACATGCAATAACACTGGTGGATCCATGGGTGGATTGTGAAAAGACCACACATGCACTAACACTTGTGGATCCATATGTGGTATGTGAAAAGAACACACATGCAATGACTCTAGTTGTTGTTAGTGAAAAGAACACACTTGAAGTGACACTAGTGGATCCATGTGTGGTCTATGAAGTGTGCACACATTTCAATGACTCTTGTTGTTGTTAGTAAAAATAACACACATGCAATGACACTGGTGGATCCATGTGTGGTCTCTGAACAGATCACACATGCAATGACACTGGTTGTTGTTACTAAAAAGAACACACATGCAATGACACTGGTTGTTGTTACTAAAAAGAACACACATGCAATGACACTGGTGGATCCATAGGTGGATTGTGAAGAGAACACACATGCAATGACACTGGTGGATCCATAGGTGGTATGTGAAAAGAACACACATGCAAAATGATTGGTTCTTGTTACTAAAAAGAACACACATGCAATGACACTGGTGGATCCATGTGTGGTCTCTGTAGAGAACACGCATTTCAATGACAGTGGTGGATCCATAGGTGGATTGTGAAGAGAACACACATGCAATGACACTGGTTGTTGTTAGTGAAAAGAACACACATGCAATGACACTGGTGGAACCATAGGTGGTATGTGAGAAGAACACACATGCAAAATGACTGGTTGTTGTTACTAAAAAGAACACACAGGCAATGACACTGGCGGATCCATAGCTGGTATGTGAAAAGAACACACATGCAAAATGACTCTGGTTGTTACTAAAAAGAACACACATGCAATGACACTGGTGGATCCATGGGTGGATTGTGAAAAGAACACACATGCAATGACACTGGTGGATCCATATGTGGTATGTGAAAATAACACACATGCAATGACTCTTGTTGTTGTTAGTGAAAAGAACACACATGCAATGACACTTGTGGATCCATGTGTGGTCTCTAAAGAGAGCACACATGTCAATGACTCTTGTTGTTGTTAGTAAAAAGAACACACATGCAATGACACTGGTGGATCCATGTGTGGTCTCTGAAGAGAGCACACATGCAATGACACTGGTTGTTGTTACTAAAAAGAACACATGCAGTGACACTGGTGGATCCATAGGTGGATTGTGAAGAGAACACACATGCAATGACACTGGTGGATCCATAGGTGGTATGTGAAAAGAACACACATGCAAAATGACTCTGGTTGTTATTAAAAAGAACACAAATGCAATGACACCGGTGGATCCATGGGTGGATTGTGAAAAGAACACACATGCAATGACACTGGTGGATCCATAGGTGGTATGTGAAAAGAACACACATGCAAAATGACTCTAGTTGTTTCTAAAAAGAACAAACATGCAATGACACCGGTGGATCCATAGGTGGTATGTGAAGAGATCACCCATGCAAAATGACTCTGGTAGTTGTTAGTGAAATAAACACACATGCAATGACATTGGTGGATCCATAGGTGGTATGTGAGAAGAACACACATTTCAATGACTCTGAGTGTTGTTACTAAAAAGAACACACATGCAATGACACTGGTGGATCCATAGGTGGTATGTGAAAAGAACACACATGCAAAATGCCTCTGGTTGTTACTAAAAAGAACGCACATGCAATGACACTGGTGGATCCATGGGTGGATTGTGAAAAGACCACACATGCACTGACACTGGTGGATCCATAGGTGGTATGTGAAAAGAACACACATGCAATGACTCTGGTTGTTGTTAGTGAAAAGAACAGACATGCAATGACACTGGTGGATCCATGTGTGGTCTCTAAAGAGAGCACACATGTCAATGACTCTTGTTGTTGTTAGTAAAAAGAACACACATACAATGACACTGGTGGATCCATGTGTGGTCTCTGAAGAGAGCACACATGCAATGACACTGGTTGTTGTTACTAAAAAGAACACATGCAGTGACACTGGTGGATCCATAGGTGGATTGTGAAGAGAACACACATGCAATGACACTGGTGGATCCATAGGTGGTATGTGAAAAGAACACACATGCAAAATGACTCTGGTTGTTATTAAAAAGAACACAAATGCAATGACACCGGTGGATCCATGGGTGGATTGTGAAAAGAACACACATGCAATGACACTGGTGGATCCATAGGTGGTATGTGAAAAGAACACACATGCAAAATGACTCTGGTTGTTACTAAAAAGAACACACATGCAATGACACCGGTGGATCCATGGGTGGATTGTGAAAAGAACACACATGCAATGACACTAGTGGATCCATATGTGGTATGTAAAAATAACACACATGCAATGACTATTGTTGTTGTTAGTGAAAAGAACACACATGCAATGACACTGGTGGATCCATGTGTGGTCTCTAAAGAGAGCACACATGTCAATGACTCTTGTTGTTGTTAGTAAAAAGAACACACATGCAATGACACTGGTGGATCCATGTGTGGTCTCTGAAGAGAGCACACATGCAATGACACTGGTTGTTGTTACTAAAAAGAACACATGCAGTGACACTGGTGGATCCATAGGTGGATTGTGAAGAGAACACACATGCAATGACACTGGTGGATCCATAGGTCGTATGTGAAAAGAACACACATGCAAAATGACTCTAGTTGTTATTAAAAAGAACACAAATACAATGACACCGGTGGAACCATGGGTGGATTGTGAAAAGAACACACATGCAATGACACTGGTGGATCCATAGGTGGTATGTGAAAAGAACACACATGCAAAATGATTGGTTCTTGTTACTAAAAAGAACACACATGCAATGACACTGGTGGATCCATGTGTGGTCTCTGTAGAGAACACGCATTTCAATGACAGTGGTGGATCCATAGGTGGATTGTGAAGAGAACACACATGCAATGACACTGGTTGTTGTTAGTGAAAAGAACACACATGCAATGACACTGGTGGAACCATAGGTGGTATGTGAGAAGAACACACATGCAAAATGACTGGTTGTTGTTACTAAAAAGAACACACAGGCAATGACACTGGCGGATCCATAGCTGGTATGTGAAAAGAACACACATGCAAAATGACTCTGGTTGTTACTAAAAAGAACACACATGCAATGACACTGGTGGATCCATGGGTGGATTGTGAAAAGAACACACATGCAATGACACTGGTGGATCCATATGTGGTATGTGAAAATAACACACATGCAATGACTCTTGTTGTTGTTAGTGAAAAGAACACACATGCAATGACACTTGTGGATCCATGTGTGGTCTCTAAAGAGAGCACACATGTCAATGACTCTTGTTGTTGTTAGTAAAAAGAACACACATGCAATGACACTGGTGGATCCATGTGTGGTCTCTGAAGAGAGCACACATGCAATGACACTGGTTGTTGTTACTAAAAAGAACACATGCAGTGACACTGGTGGATCCATAGGTGGATTGTGAAGAGAACACACATGCAATGACACTGGTGGATCCATAGGTGGTATGTGAAAAGAACACACATGCAAAATGACTCTGGTTGTTATTAAAAAGAACACAAATGCAATGACACCGGTGGATCCATGGGTGGATTGTGAAAAGAACACACATGCAATGACACTGGTGGATCCATAGGTGGTATGTGAAAAGAACACACATGCAAAATGACTCTAGTTGTTTCTAAAAAGAACAAACATGCAATGACACCGGTGGATCCATAGGTGGTATGTGAAGAGATCACCCATGCAAAATGACTCTGGTAGTTGTTAGTGAAATAAACACACATGCAATGACATTGGTGGATCCATAGGTGGTATGTGAGAAGAACACACATTTCAATGACTCTGAGTGTTGTTACTAAAAAGAACACACATGCAATGACACTGGTGGATCCATAGGTGGTATGTGAAAAGAACACACATGCAAAATGCCTCTGGTTGTTACTAAAAAGAACGCACATGCAATGACACTGGTGGATCCATGGGTGGATTGTGAAAAGACCACACATGCACTGACACTGGTGGATCCATAGGTGGTATGTGAAAAGAACACACATGCAATGACTCTGGTTGTTGTTAGTGAAAAGAACAGACATGCAATGACACTGGTGGATCCATGTGTGGTCTCTAAAGAGAGCACACATGTCAATGACTCTTGTTGTTGTTAGTAAAAAGAACACACATACAATGACACTGGTGGATCCATGTGTGGTCTCTGAAGAGAGCACACATGCAATGACACTGGTTGTTGTTACTAAAAAGAACACATGCAGTGACACTGGTGGATCCATAGGTGGATTGTGAAGAGAACACACATGCAATGACACTGGTGGATCCATAGGTGGTATGTGAAAAGAACACACATGCAAAATGACTCTGGTTGTTATTAAAAAGAACACAAATGCAATGACACCGGTGGATCCATGGGTGGATTGTGAAAAGAACACACATGCAATGACACTGGTGGATCCATAGGTGGTATGTGAAAAGAACACACATGCAAAATGACTCTGGTTGTTACTAAAAAGAACACACATGCAATGACACCGGTGGATCCATGGGTGGATTGTGAAAAGAACACACATGCAATGACACTAGTGGATCCATATGTGGTATGTAAAAATAACACACATGCAATGACTATTGTTGTTGTTAGTGAAAAGAACACACATGCAATGACACTGGTGGATCCATGTGTGGTCTCTAAAGAGAGCACACATGTCAATGACTCTTGTTGTTGTTAGTAAAAAGAACACACATGCAATGACACTGGTGGATCCATGTGTGGTCTCTGAAGAGAGCACACATGCAATGACACTGGTTGTTGTTACTAAAAAGAACACATGCAGTGACACTGGTGGATCCATAGGTGGATTGTGAAGAGAACACACATGCAATGACACTGGTGGATCCATAGGTCGTATGTGAAAAGAACACACATGCAAAATGACTCTAGTTGTTATTAAAAAGAACACAAATGCAATGACACCGGTGGAACCATGGGTGGATTGTGAAAAGAACACACATGCAATGACACTGGTGGATCCATAGGTGGTATGTGAAAAGAACACACATGCAAAATGATTGGTTCTTGTTACTAAAAAGAACACACATGCAATGACACTGGTGGATCCATGTGTGGTCTCTGTAGAGAACACGCATTTCAATGACAGTGGTGGATCCATAGGTGGATTGTGAAGAGAACACACATGCAATGACACTGGTTGTTGTTAGTGAAAAGAACACACATGCAATGACACTGGTGGAACCATAGGTGGTATGTGAGAAGAACACACATGCAAAATGACTGGTTGTTGTTACTAAAAAGAACACACAGGCAATGACACTGGCGGATCCATAGCTGGTATGTGAAAAGAACACACATGCAAAATGACTCTGGTTGTTACTAAAAAGAACACACATGCAATGACACTGGTGGATCCATGGGTGGATTGTGAAAAGAACACACATGCAATGACACTGGTGGATCCATATGTGGTATGTGAAAATAACACACATGCAATGACTCTTGTTGTTGTTAGTGAAAAGAACACACATGCAATGACACTTGTGGATCCATGTGTGGTCTCTAAAGAGAGCACACATGTCAATGACTCTTGTTGTTGTTAGTAAAAAGAACACACATGCAATGACACTGGTGGATCCATGTGTGGTCTCTGAAGAGAGCACACATGCAATGACACTGGTTGTTGTTACTAAAAAGAACACATGCAGTGACACTGGTGGATCCATAGGTGGATTGTGAAGAGAACACACATGCAATGACACTGGTGGATCCATAGGTGGTATGTGAAAAGAACACACATGCAAAATGACTCTGGTTGTTATTAAAAAGAACACAAATGCAATGACACCGGTGGATCCATGGGTGGATTGTGAAAAGAACACACATGCAATGACACTGGTGGATCCATAGGTGGTATGTGAAAAGAACACACATGCAAAATGACTCTAGTTGTTTCTAAAAAGAACAAACATGCAATGACACCGGTGGATCCATAGGTGGTATGTGAAGAGATCACCCATGCAAAATGACTCTGGTAGTTGTTAGTGAAATAAACACACATGCAATGACATTGGTGGATCCATAGGTGGTATGTGAGAAGAACACACATTTCAATGACTCTGAGTGTTGTTACTAAAAAGAACACACATGCAATGACACTGGTGGATCCATAGGTGGTATGTGAAAAGAACACACATGCAAAATGCCTCTGGTTGTTACTAAAAAGAACGCACATGCAATGACACTGGTGGATCCATGGGTGGATTGTGAAAAGACCACACATGCACTGACACTGGTGGATCCATAGGTGGTATGTGAAAAGAACACACATGCAATGACTCTGGTTGTTGTTAGTGAAAAGAACAGACATGCAATGACACTGGTGGATCCATGTGTGGTCTCTAAAGAGAGCACACATGTCAATGACTCTTGTTGTTGTTAGTAAAAAGAACACACATACAATGACACTGGTGGATCCATGTGTGGTCTCTGAAGAGAGCACACATGCAATGACACTGGTTGTTGTTACTAAAAAGAACACATGCAGTGACACTGGTGGATCCATAGGTGGATTGTGAAGAGAACACACATGCAATGACACTGGTGGATCCATAGGTGGTATGTGAAAAGAACACACATGCAAAATGACTCTGGTTGTTATTAAAAAGAACACAAATGCAATGACACCGGTGGATCCATGGGTGGATTGTGAAAAGAACACACATGCAATGACACTGGTGGATCCATAGGTGGTATGTGAAAAGAACACACATGCAAAATGACTCTGGTTGTTACTAAAAAGAACACACATGCAATGACACCGGTGGATCCATGGGTGGATTGTGAAAAGAACACACATGCAATGACACTAGTGGATCCATATGTGGTATGTAAAAATAACACACATGCAATGACTATTGTTGTTGTTAGTGAAAAGAACACACATGCAATGACACTGGTGGATCCATGTGTGGTCTCTAAAGAGAGCACACATGTCAATGACTCTTGTTGTTGTTAGTAAAAAGAACACACATGCAATGACACTGGTGGATCCATGTGTGGTCTCTGAAGAGAGCACACATGCAATGACACTGGTTGTTGTTACTAAAAAGAACACATGCAGTGACACTGGTGGATCCATAGGTGGATTGTGAAGAGAACACACATGCAATGACACTGGTGGATCCATAGGTCGTATGTGAAAAGAACACACATGCAAAATGACTCTAGTTGTTATTAAAAAGAACACAAATGCAATGACACCGGTGGAACCATGGGTGGATTGTGAAAAGAACACACATGCAATGACACTGGTGGATCCATAGGTGGTATGTGAAAAGAACACACATGCAAAATGACTCTGGTTGTTACTAAAAAGAACACACATGCAATGACACTGGTGGATCCATATGTGGTATGTGAAAATAACACACATGCAATGACTATTGTTGTTGTTAGTGAAAAGAACACACATGCAATGACACTGGTGGATCCATGTGTGGTCTCTAAAGAGAGCACACATGTCAATGACTCTTGTTGTTGTTAGTAAAAAGAACACACATGCAATGACACTGGTGGATCCATGTGTGGTCTCTAAAGAGAGCACACATGCAATGACACTGGTTGTTGTTACTAAAAAGAACACATGCAGTGACACTGGTGGATCCATAGGTGGATTGTGAAGAGAACACACATGCAATGACACTGGTGGATCCATAGGTGGCATGTGAAAAGAACACACATGCAAAATGACTCTGGTTGTTATTAAAAAGAACACAAATGCAATGACACCGGTGGATGCATGGGTGGATTGTGAAAAGAACACACATGCAATGATACTGGTGGATCCATAGGTGGTATGTGAAAAGAACACACCTGCAAAATGACTCTGGTTGTTTCTAAAAGAACACAAATGCAATGACACTGGTGGATCCATAGGTGGTATGTGAAAAGATCACCCATGCAAAATGACTCTGGTAGTTGTTAGTGAAATAAACACACATGCAATGACATTGGTGGATCCATAGGTGGTATGTGAGAAGAACACACATTTCAATGACTCTGGTTGTTGTTACTAAAAAGAACACACATGCAATGACACTGGTGGATCCATAGGTGGTATGTGAAAAGAACACACATGCAAAATGACTCTGGTTGTTGTTACTAAAAAGAACGCACATGCAATAACACTGCTGGATCCATGGGTGGATTGTGAAAAGACCACACATGCACTAACACTGGTGGATCCATATGTGGTATGTGAAAAGAACACACATGCAATGACTCTGGTTGTTGTTAGTGAAAAGAACACACATGCAATGACACTGGTGGATCCATGTGTGGTCTCTAAAGAGAGCACACATGTCAATGACTCTTGTTGTTGTTAGTAAAAAGAACACACATGCAATGACACTGGTGGATCCATGTGTGGTCTTTGAAGAGAGCACACATGCAATGACACTGGTTGTTGTTACTAAAAAGAACACATGCAGTGACACTGGTGGATCCATAGGTGGATTGTGAAGAGAACACACATGCAATGACACTGGTGGATCCATAGGTGGTATGTGAAAAGAACACACATGCAAAATGACTCTGGTTGTTATTAAAAAGAACACAAATGCAATGACACCGGTGGATCCATGGGTGGATTGTGAAAAGAACACACATGCAATGACACTGGTGGATCCATAGGTGGTATGTGAAAAGAACACACATGCAAAATGACTCTAGTTGTTTCTAAAAAGAACACACATGCAATGACACTGGTGGATCCATAGGTGGTATGTGAAGAGATCACCCATGCAAAATGACTCTGGTAGTTCTTAGTGAAATAAACACACATGCAATGACATTGGTGGATCCATAGGTGGTATGTGAGAAGAACACACATTTCAATGACTCTGGTTGTTGTTACTAAAAATAACACACATGCAATGACACTGGTGGATCCATAGGTGGTATGTGAAAAGAACACACATGCAAAATGACTCTGGTTGTTGTTACTAAAAAGAACGCACATGCAATGACACTGGTGGATCCATGGGTGGACTGTGAAAAGACCACACATGCACTGACACTGGTGGATCCATAGGTGGTATGTGAAAAGAACACACATGCAATGCCTCTGGTTGTTGTTAGTGAAAAGAACACACATGCAATGACACTGGTGGATCCATGTGTGGTCTCTAAAGAGAGCACACATTTCAATGTAACATCCCTAAAATCATAAGTTTCAAAAGTTTGCATATCACTCATGCATGCATATAGGTTTAGTTCATTTTCAAACTCATTTCAGAAAAACAGAAGCATGGTGCTATGATTTCATGTGAGCAGATTTAATTCAAATGGTCATCACCCTTTGAAACTTGAATGTTTAAGAATTTGTTTGCTTGCCTCCATTTTTGGAAAGTTTAGGTGTAAAAGTTTGACCAAAGTTTTCAACTTAGAAATAAATTCAAAACCCTATTTATCAACATTTGCAAACCAGAGGCAAAGTCTCTGATTGTTTTAAGCCCAAGCTTGACCAAGCCCTTGCCGGGTAACTACATGTTTAAATAACTAGTTTTTGAAACCACAGTACCCTACAAAAGTTCCCAGAATTGTTTGAATTCAAAAAGGATTTGAATTCATATCAAAATCTTTTCAGAAAATAGAATTAGAAAAAGAAAAGAAGCAATCAAATGAAAAGGGTCGCGCGCCAGGTATCTGGCCCAGCAATGAATCGAGCCCAACTAGTCCACCCGGGGGGTTTCCTTTTCTTCTCTCACGTGCGAGCGCACGCATTCAGTCGCTGACAGACAGAGCCCACCTCCACCTCGCGCACTTCGCTGACCAGCGGGCCCCATCCACGTCGTCTTCGTCTTCCCCCTGAATCCGCGCATGATCTCCGCCGCCGGCCGTTGCAGTAGTGATACCCCGAGCTTAATTAGCATTGATGCGACGAGCGTTTCCTGTCGAGCCTCTAGCTATAAGATCCCCACCTCCCCACGACCATTTTCCCCCAGTCAATTTTGCATTCACGCCACCAGGCCGCCCACGACTTGCACGACTCCGCCGCTGTTCCGACAACTGCGCCGGCAAATTCCGGTGAGCCTCGTGTTCCCCTCTGTCTCTCATTCATGCTATCTTGTTCAGTAAATCTCTGCGCATCTTCTAACACACTCCATTTACCTTCGCATGACCCGTAGCTCCAACAGCGTCGACGACTGGCCGCCACCGTCTTCTGCACAAACTCCGGCGACCTCCTTCCGTAAGTAGACACCGCCCCTTGCTTTCTGACTGATACGCCTAGAATCCTCATCGACTTGCGCATCTAACGGTACTCCTATTTTGGCTTAGCGCGACAAGGAACCTCGCCAACGTCAACCACTGACCGTGCCGACGCCTGTCTCTACTCCGACGAGCAATCATCGCCGTGTCAGCGCGCCCCTCTGCAAGCCAGTACCACGTCGAGCTTCAGCACGCCTTTGCGGATCTGGTAAGCACCTTCTTGTTTCCTGGGACGATCTAGAACGCGGGCACCACCGTAGTCAGACGCGCCGCCGCCGGTCAATGCCGCTAGCGCCGCCCGAGTTTGGTCAGGTTGATTAGGAACGTTGGATCTAGATCCTGTGGCGTAGATTATAAGGAGGACGAAAGGGTACGCGCGCGTCTGAGCTGCCAGATCTCATTTGGATCGTGCGGTCCGCAGGACCCGATCCAACCGAAGCGGTACGCGCCAATAGGGACGCGACGCGTGGCAAGTGTTAGATCTAAAAACAGATTTCAAATCAGAATTTGATCCAAATTTCAAATGCCTATAACTTTTGATTGCCACGTTGGAATTTTGCAAACTTTATACCGTTGGATTCAGTGAATCAAGGCCTTTATGTTTATACAAAGTGTTTAACTTATAGTAACCATTAAAATGACTTTGTTTGTAGAAACATGTTTAAGGCTATTTTGAGTATGGTTTTAGTTTAGCAATTTGTTTAAGTACCAAATAAATTTGTTTTGGCAATTTTTATGTCTTGTTATATTTCAGTAACGTGCACATGCTTGGTAGAGTTTTCAAAATCACCACTTAGTAAATTCATGCATGCATGCATTCATATTATTTTTGATATTATATGAATTGTGTGTAATTGTATGCTACAATTTTGTGTAGATTTTGCTAGTGATTGTGACTGTGAAGAGTGCTACTCTCCCCATTACCAAGGCAAGTGATATTTTCATGAATATTCCATTCCTATATTTTATACTAGCATTAGATATTTTTGCTAAGACATGCATGCTACTTTTGTCAAATGATATGATGGGAAATCCTATGTAGTTTAGAATGGTAGAGTTGCTAGGAAATTTTCCCTAAAGTTAAGTTGCCATGCCATGCTTAGCCTAGCTAATAGGAAACAAGGGTGGAATATATATTCATGCTATGGAAAATTTCTAAGTCTGAGGACTTGTGTTTTGTTTAATAAAACAACTAAGTTAATGAATCACCTGGGTGGATTGGGACTTGCTTGGTGGTTTTTGGTTGAGTGGTTACACAAGGCCCATTTTTATGGTTTACCTTGTGTATCACACTTGTGGATTGCCACCCAGGAACAAAGGGATTTGAGTTGTCAAATGTTGAGAAGCTTCAAGTGCAACCACTTGGCAAAATGGGCTCTGCCTTGATCATATAGGTAGCTAGAACTTAGTCTCTTGGACAGTTGGTGGTAGAGGGAATGATAGGTTGGAACGCGTCCATTTGACTAAGGAAAGGCTTCTGAAAGATCTTGTCTTGGGAAACCAAGTCTTGTGGGGAAAGTGCACCACCTCTGCAGAGTGTAAAACCTAAGTACTTAGCCATGTCCCTGGTAAAGGACAATTTGAGCATCAAGACATGGAAGCTACAAAAATCTCATCACTCCAACTTCTAAATAAAACTTGTGGGTGAACAAGGGTGAAGGACCCCAATGTCTATTGGTGGTTTCTTGGGAAGTTTTTGTCAAAGAAAAACTTAATGATTTCTACTAATAGGAAAAACCTATTTTGAGCAAAGCAAGCCAAGCTACACCTAGCCTAAATGCATATAGTAGTATAGTCCACTTGAAATATACTAAGGTATCACTTGCCAATACTATTCCAAAGTATTGACCCTCTGTGGCTGTAACTTGTGATGTTGCAGGTTACTCCGATGATGAATAGGAGTCATGAGTCTACACTCAACATGCTTGCCTGTGGAACATGAAGATGAAGACTTATGTTTATTTACTTATTCCATAAACTCTTGTATTAGGCCTTTGGCCCCGAGTTGTAAAACACTATGTTTATCTCTGGAATGAATGTAATAAACGACCTTTGTATCTGTGTACTTCATCTTGAACTGTGGATGCTAGCATTGATCCAGGGACTAGCATTGCAATCACAGGGATCCTTTCCTTTATAAAGGAGGGGTCTAACATTCAATGACTCTTGTTGTTGTTAGTAAAAAGAACACACATGCAATGACACTGGTGGATCCATGTGTGGTCTCTGAAGAGAGCACATATGCAATGACACTGGATGTTGTTACTAAAAAGAACACATGCAATGACACTGGTGGATCCATAGGTGGATTGCGAAGAGAACACCCATGCAATGACACTGGTGGATCCATAGGTGGTATGTGAAAAGAACACACATGCAAAATGACTCTGGTTGTTACTAAAAACAACACACATGCAATGACACCGGTGGATCCATGGGTGGATTGTGAAAAGAACACACATGCAATGACACTGGTGGATCCATATGTGGTATGTGAAAATAACACACATGCAATGACTATTGTTGTTGTTAGTGAAAAGAACACACATGCAATGACACTGGTGGATCCATGTGTGGTCTCTAAAGAGAGCACACATGTCAATGACTCTTGTTGTTGTTAGTAAAAAGAACACACATGCAATGACACTGGTGGATCCATGTGTGGTCTCTGAAGAGAGCACACATGCAATGACACTGGTTGTTGTTACTAAAAAGAACACATGCAGTGACACTGGTGGATCCATAGGTGGATTGTGAAGAGAACACACATGCAATGACACTGGTGGATCCATAGGTGGTATGTGAAAAGAACACACATGCAAAATGACTCTGGTTGTTACTAAAAAGAACACACATGCAATGACACTGGTGGATCCATATGTGGTATGTGAAAATAACACACATGCAATGACTATTGTTGTTGTTAGTGAAAAGAACACACACGCAATGACACTGGTGGATCCATGTGTGGTCTCTAAAGAGAGCACACATGTCAATGACTCTTGTTGTTGTTAGTAAAAAGAACACACATGCAATGACACTGGTGGATCCATGTGTGGTCTCTAAAGAGAGCACACATGTCAATGACTCTTGTTGTTGTTAGTAAAAAGAACTCACATGCAATGACACTGGTGGATCCATGTGTGGTCTCTGAAGGGAGCACACATGCAATGACACTGGTTGTTGTTACTAAAAAGAACACATGCAGTGACACTGGTGGATCAATAGGTGGATTGTGAAGAGAACACACATGCAATGACACTGGTGGATCCATAGGTGGCATGTGAAAAGAACACACATGCAAAATGACTCTGGTTGTTATTAAAAAGAACACAAATGCAATGACACCGGTGGATCCATGGGTGGATTGTGAAAAGAACACACATGCAATGATACTGGTGGATCCATAGGTGGTATGTGAAAAGAACACACCTGCAAAATGACTCTGGTTGTTTCTAAAAGAACACAAATGCAATGACACTGGTGGATCCATAGGTGGTATGTGAAAAGATCACCCATGCAAAATGACTCTGGTAGTTGTTAGTGAAATAAACAAAGATGCAATGACATTGGTGGATCCATAGGTGGTATGTGAGAAGAACACACATTTCAATGACTCTGGTTGTTGTTACTAAAAAGAACACACATGCAATGACACTGGTGGATCCATAGGTGGTATGAGAAAAGAACACACATGCAAAATGACTCTGGTTGTTGTTACTAAAAAGAACGCACGTGCAATGACACTGGTGGATCCATGGGTGGATTGTGAAAAGACCACACATGCACTAACACTGGTGGATCCATATCTGGTATGTGAAAAGAACACACATGCAATGACTCTGGTTGTTGTTAGTGAAAAGAACACACATGCAATGACACTGGTGGATCCATGTGTGGTCTCTAAAGAGAGCACACATTTCAATGGATCTTCTTGTTGTTAGTAAAAAGAACACACATGCAATGACACTGGTGGATCCATAGGTGGATTGTGAAGAGAACACCCATGCAATGACACTGGTGGATCCATAGGTGGTATGTGAAAAGAACACACATGCAAAATGACTCTGGTTGTTATTAAAAAGAACACACATGCAATGACACCGGTGGATCCATGCTTGGATTGTGAAAAGAACACACATGCAATGACACTGGTGGATCCATATGTGGTATGTGAAAATAACACACATGCAATGACTCTTGTTGTTGTTAGTAAAAAGAACACACATGCAATGACACTGGTGGATCCATGTGTGGTCTCTAAATAGAGCACACATGTCAATGACTCTTGTTGTTGTTAGTAAAAAGAACACACATGCAATGACACTGGTGGATCCATGTGTGGTCTCTAAAGAGAGCACACATGCAATGACACTGGTTGTTGTTACTAAAAAGAACACATGCAGTGACACTGGTGGATCCATATCTGGTATGTGAAAAGAACTCACATGCAATGACACTGGTGGATCCATGTGTGGTCTCTAAAGAGAGCACACATTTCAATGACTCTTGTTGTTGTTAGTAAAAAGAACACACATGCAATGACACTGGTGGATCCATAGGTGGATTGTGAAGAGAACACCCATGCAATGACACTGGTGGATCCATAGGTGGTATGTGAAAAGAACACACATGCAAAATGACTCTGGTTGTTACTAAAAAGAACACACATGCAATGACACCGGTGGATCCATGGTTGGATTGTGAAAAGAACACACATGCAATGACACTGGTGGATCCATATGTGGTATGTGAAAATAACACACATGCAATGACTCTTGTTGTTGTTAGTGAAAAGACCACACATGCAATGACACTGGTGGATCCATGTGTGGTCTCTAAAGAGAGCACACATGTCAATGACTCTTGTTGTTGTTAGTAAAAAGAACACACATGCAATGACACTGGTGGATCCATGTGTGGTCTCTGAAGAGAGCACACATGCAATGACACTGGTTGTTGTTACTAAAAAGAACACATGCAGTGACACTGGTGGATCCATAGGTGGTATGTGAAAAGAACACACATGCAAAATGACTCTGGTTGTTATTAAAAAGAACACAAATGTAATGACACCGGTGGATCCATGGGTGGATTGTGAAAGGAACACACATGCAATGACACTGGTGGATCCATAGGTGGTATGTGAAAAGAACACACATGCAAAATGACTCTAGTTGTTTCTAAAAAGAACACACACGCAATGACACTGGTGTATCCATAGGTGGTATGTGAAGAGATCACCCATGCAAAATGACTCTGGTATTTGTTAGTGAAATAAACACACATGCAATGACATTGGTGGATCTATAGGTGGTATGTGATAAGAACACACATTTCAATGACTCTGGTTGTTGTTACTAAAAAGAACACACATGCAATGACACTGGTGGATCCATAGGTGGTATGTGAAAAGAACACACATGCAAAATGTCTCTGGTTGTTGTTACTAAAAAGAACGCACATGCAATGACACCGGTGGATCCATGGGTGGATTGTGAAAAGACCACACATGCACTGACACTGGTGGATCCATAGGTGGTATGTGAAAAGAACACACATGCAATGACTCTGGTTGTTGTTCGTGAAAAGAACACACATGCAATGACACTGGTGGATCCATGCGTGGTCTCTAAAGAGAGCACACATTTCAATGACTCTTGTTGTTGTTAGTAAAAAGAAAACACATGCAATAACACTGGTGGATCCATGTGTGGTCTCTGAAGAGAGCACATATGCAATGACACTGGATGTTGTTACTAAAAAGAACACATGGAATGACACTGGTGGATCCATAGGTGGATTGTGAAGAGAACACCCATGCAATGACACTAGTGGATCCATAGATGGTATGTGAAAAGAACACACATGCAAAATGACTGGTTGTTACTAAAAAGAACACACATGCAATGACACCGGTGGATCCATGGGTGGATTGTGAAAAGAACACACATGCAATGTCACTGGTGGATCCATATGTGGTATGTGAAAATAACACACATGCAATGACTATTGTTGTTAGTGAAAAGAACACACATGCAATGACACTGGTGGATCCATGTGTGGTCTCTAAAGAGAGCACACATGTCAATGACTCTTGTTGTTGTTAGTAAAAAGAACACACATGCAATGACACTGGTGTATCCATGTGTGGTCTCTGAAGAGAGCACACATGCAATGACACTGGTTGTTGTTACTAAAAAGAACACATGCAGTGACACTGGTGGATCTATAGGTGGATTGTGAAGAGAACACACATGCAATGACACTGGTGGATCCATAGGTGGTATGTGAAAAGAACACACATGCAAAATGACTCTGGTTTGTTGTTACTAAAAAGAACGCACATGCAATGACACTGGTGGATCCATGGGTGGATTGTGAAAAGACCACACATGCACTAACACTGGTGGGTCCATATGTGGTATGTGAAAAGAACACACATGCAATGACTCTGGTTGTTGTTAGTGAAAAGAACACACATGCAATGACACTGGTGGATCCATGTGTGGTCGCTAAAGAGAGCACACATTTCAATGACTCTTGTTGTTGTTAGTAAAAAGAACACACATGCAATGACACTGGTGGATCCATAGGTGGATTGTGAAGAGAACACCCATGCAATGACACTGGTGGATCCATAGGTGGTATGTGAAAAGAACACACATGCAAAATGACTCTGGTTGTTACTAAAAAGAACCCACATGCAATGACACCGGTGGATCCATGGTTGGATTGTGAAAAGAACACACATGCAATGACACTGGTGGATCCATATGTGGTATGTGAAAAGAACACACATGCAAAATGACTCTGGTTGTTACTAAAAAGAACACACATGCAATGACATTGGTGGATCCATAGGTGGTATGTGAAGAGATCACACATGCAAAATGACTCTAGTTGTTGTTAGTGAAAAGAACACACATGCAATGCCACTGGTGGATCCATAGGTGGTATGTGAGAAGAACACTCATGCAAAATGACTCTGGTTGTTGTTACTAAAAAGAACACACATGCAATGACACTGGTGGATCCATAGGTGGTATGTGCAGAGATCACACATGCAAAATGACTCTGGTTGTTGTTTCTAAAAAGAACACACTTGCAATGACATTGGTGGATCCATGGGTGGATTGTGAAAATAATACACATTTCAATGACACTGTGGATCCATAGGTGGATTGTGAAGAGAACACACATGCAATGACACTGGTTGTTGTTACTAAAAAGAACACACATGCAATGACACTGGTGGATCCATGGGTGGATTGTGAAAAGTGCACACATGCAATGACACTGGTGGATCCATAGGTGGTATGTGAAAAGAACACATGTGGAATGACTCTGGTTGTTGTTAGTGAAAAGAACACACATACAATGACACTGGTGGATCCATAGGTGGATTGTGAAATGAACACACATGCAATGACACTGGTGGATCCATAGGTGGATTGTGAAATGAACACACTTGCAATGACACTGGTGGATCCATAGGTGGTATGTGAGAAGAACACACATTTCAATGACTCTGGTTGTTGTTACTAAAGAGAACACACATGCAATGACACTGGTGGATCCACAGGTGGTATGTGAAGAGATCACACATGCAAAATGACTCTGGTTGTTGTTACTAAAAAGAACACACATGCACAATGACACTGATGGATCCATGGGTGGATTGTGAAAAGAGCACAAATGCAATGACATTTGAATGGTACGGGTGGATCCATAGGAGGATTGTGAAAAGAGATTTTCCCTCTCTCTCTCTCACAAATCTCACGAAAGCCCAAACGTGTGGACATCCCAAACACGTGCTCACTATGGGTTCTATGCCCTGATTGGCTGACAGAGATGTCACGCGGATCGTCTCCACCAACCGTTGATCCCATGTGATCCAACAGGCAGGATAACCCCTCCCTTCTCCACTTTTTTTATGCATGGTCAATCCGTGCCACCTGTCTATCCATGCCACCGATTCTAAACCCCCATAAACAAGTGAAAATCCATCTATCTAACTAAAATAAATAAAATAAATGATCATATTTCGAAGAAGCCATCGTCTTCGTCTTCCGGTTCGTCCTCATCTTCGTCAACGCCATGGTCCCCGCCATCGCCGTCGTTGGTGCCCTCCTTTGATGACTCGACACCGCCCCCTTCCTCGAATAAGCACGCTATCTCCTCGTCAGAGTCCTCCTCCTCCTCTTCGTAGTCCCACGGGTCCACGTCACTCTCCTCCGCTCCTGCCTCCAACTGATCGATGAACGCCTCCTTGTTGGCCGAGTCGGACTCGTCCAAATAGCTATCTCCTCTCTTCTTCCTGGTCTTCTTCTCGTTCCTCTTCTTCTCCGTACTCGTCGGCACAACACGTGCCCTCGTCCTTGCTTTTCACTCGTCCGATGCTGCAGGTACCCCACGCTCCTCTTGCATGGCCGGTACGAGCTTCGATGTTGTGGTGTCCTCGAGTGCCGATGTCGTGGATCCTGGCATGGTCGGACATGACGTGCTGCCTCAGCAGGCGACTCGCGAGCGCGGACGATGCAGCGAAGAGCCGGGGATGCAGGACGGTCAGTGGACGGCTTGGGCCTGCCATTGCCACGGCGAGGGGGCATCGTGCTCGAGGTAGTTGCTCCGAATGGTGGATGGTGGGTACACAGAGTGGGGTGCCGATATGATCAAGGACGAGCAGCGGTTTCGTGCGTCGTGTCCACGCGTGCATTTGTCGATTATCAAAAAAAAAAGAAGTAATATCTCGCGTACTGAACATAATTTGATCACAACTAAAGTGGCACAACGTATTCTAGACTCGTAAATATCCCGTGCGTGCCTGTCACGTGGAGTTCGACGGAGTTGGACGTGCCGACGTGATCGTGCAGCAGTTGCGCGCGTCATTGCCTCATCAACACGTGACACACGCATGCGGGATGTGCACGCCGATTCCCGTGACGACCACCCGGCTCACACTCCCCATATTATATACTAGATTTTGGGCGGCGCCGAAGACCATTGAAGTGTCCATCGCAATAAAGACAAGTCCCATCGATTCCCTACCCCTGCCTCCCTGGATTCTTTGAGAAGGTAGACCGTACACGGTGGTCTTGTATATTAGTACTAGTACTACTGGACCACGGCCTGTACTCTTTACTCTTCTCCCACACTAATAATCACTATCTCCTTCCTCCTGCCTCCGCCACACTCACCCTACAAGCCATGGCTCCACTGAGGAGGGGGAGAGGCCGGTCGACGATCCTCGTGGAGAAAAGGGAGAGAAATCGCCGCGAGGCACTTCTTGCTCTACCAGTCGCTCAAGCCCACCCTCTCATCGAGGCCCAATCTCCCCTGACAATGGCGCCGAATGTTTTAGCAGGCGAGGGCTCCTCCCTATACAGTCTCCTTATTCTACTTCTTCTCCATCTCCCTCTCCATCATGATCTTAATCAGCTTCTTCTTGTTTTTCTTCTTCTTCTGGCTCTTCCTATTCTACGTATTACAGGTCAGCCGTGGAGCCCGAATCCACCACGACGGAGGCGTTGCAGGACCCGTTCGGCCCCGTTCCATGTCTCAGCGAGGTAGCAAATCTCCATGCTGTTATTTCTCCGAGTTATGATGTGGATTTCTTAGATGCTGTCTGCCCCGCATTGGTTTTTCTTCTTCTTTTGCGAGTTGTATTTGTTTTCATGAATATGACTAAATCTCTTGGTATTTCCTTAATACCGCTGTTCATAGATTCACTATGGATTTTTTGTGATTAGGATTAGTTTAACGTGGTCATGAATAGATCTCCAGGTCCATTTTTTAACACTGCAGCCAATAGATTCAACGGGGATTTTTTTTGATCTGTATTAGTATTCACCTGGGTCCTGGAGTGTAATTGTAGAATTCCTATTTCAATTAACATGAACGATGCAGCAATCGAAGGCCGAGTACCGTGAGAAGGTGGTCGCGATTAGTTCCAAGATTGCCAACCAACATGAGCTTGCACGCTCCCTCACCCAAGCTAATGAGAGCCTACGCAAGCAATTATCTGTGCAGAAGGAGATCTCGCTAGATTTTGCACGTGACGTCGTTAGGATGCAGAAAGTGCTCGACTATAACTTGATCAGGCAAGAATAGGCCATCAAGATAATCAATGAGCTCACAGAGGAGAAGAAGAATCTCGTGGAAAGGTGCATTCTCCTGCAGGACGAAGTCAGCGAGGCACTCAGAGGACACGTCGAGGAAACCAATGATACCATCCGAGCCTACCATGATAGGAACCGTTGCCTGGATGTAGTCAAGGAGATGAAGGCAGACATGAGCAGAGGGATCACCATACTCGAGGGTGTTCGGAAAGAGAACGAGGAGCTAAGGGCATGTCTGGAGGCGTACCGGAGCAATGCCCAAGTCAGATTCCCGTTATCGGGGACACGAATACCAGTTCGTCCTCCTTTCCTTTTGTAATGTTTAGGGTTCAGGGAGCAATGCCCATGTCTGCTTCCCATTATAGGGTGCAATAAGAATCCTAGGGCAACTCCTTATCTATCTGGACATGTGTTGGTGTTCATGTTCATGAATGGACACCATGTTCTCTTTCCATATGTATCTGGACATGGGTTTCTGCATTATGAGTTTGCCACTCTCCCACTACTATTTGGTGATATTGGAAAAAACCCACAGCACACTAAACTGCTGATAAATCTTATTTGTCTTCGAAATTGAAATTATGACAGTGCCACTAGTCGATTCATAAAATGTTGATTAGTCCTAGATTGCTTCTTCCTTGAAATTATGACAGTGCCACTAGTCAATTCAGTTAATTATGGAAACTAACCAGCTTGTCCTGGTGAACTGAACAAACCATACCATGTATTTTTGTTGCAGGGAAAGAGGCGAAAGATCGACCAGGACCTGGCGACCTGGCTAAATGACAAGATAGCAATCCAAAGGGAGAAGCGGAATTCCCATAAATTGGCCTTTGACCAACTGCGTGCTGAATTCGCGGTCCTTTCTGACAAGTGCCAGAAACTGAAGGAGTTAAACACCGAATGGGCGAAGCTACACAGTGAAGGTCGTGCCTCGGCTAGGAAGCAGAAGGAGATCATGAAAGGGATCTTGAAGGAAAATCGTATGGCTACGGACAAAATTCTCTGCCATGTGATGGAGCGCTGGAACCTACAGCTGAAGCACGACATAGTACTGAAGGAGATGGCCAATCTTAGGGAGGAAAACAGGCAGCTCCGGGCCAGGCTTGCTTGAACACAACATATGTCTATTTAGTACTGAACTGCCTGGTTTATCCTCTGTAGTGGTGATTTTGTAAGCGTGAACTTAACTCTATGCACGATATGTGTGTTCGTCCGAAATTAGTTTGCTCGAGGATTGAGTTTGGCTTAGTTCGGAAAGCGCAACTGCAAGTCTTACAATTAACTAGTTTTAGGCATTGGTACAACATAAATTATTCATCACGAATTTCCTTTATCCTCTATAGTCTGTCCTTGTTCACCCTCGCGCGCCTTCTTCAGTTCCTTCAACAGATCCGCAATGCAGCACTGTAGCTTCTTCTTGTCTTCCCTGAGCTGATCCCTCTCCTTTTCTGCATTATGAATCAGCAACCTGTGACTATCCCGAAGCTTCTTTGCAGTTCCAACAACCAAGCTCCCATCGATTCCGTCAGTTAGCTTTGACTGCAAATTCTTGATTTCTTGTTCCAGCTCCTTATTTTGTACCGACAGCTTATAATTTTTTTAGCTGCATCACTTACATCAGTAAATCTCCCCGACATTTCCAACTCATACATCTCCCATAACTGTGCCAAACATTTCTTAAGTGCATCTGGCCACTCAAGATCCACCCACTCTACTGCTTTACACACCGGGCCAACATAAAAACACACACACTATAGTGTTATGAACATGCACGATACATTTTACTTCATGTCACAGTTGCACATATTGTAAACAAACCTGATTTGTACAGCCCAAAAATCTTCTCCCAGTGTTACTGCCTTCGAATGCAACATATCTCCTCAGTTTTAGCCCATGGTCACATGGCACTTCTCCATCGAGATCTAGGCCCTCCCATTCGGAGTCGTAGATCGTCCTTGGTACCTATAGGTAAACGCAAAGCTGAAATCTAACACGATTGCATGCACATCTGGTCGGGCTCAGATCGAGTGATTTACCATTGCCTAACCCTAGCCCGAGAAAACAGAGGAACTCACATCATGGAAGGAATACTCGATGTCGGAGAGAAGGCTGTCACTGCTCGACTGGTCATCCTCGCCGTTCAAGGACAGCATGGCGAATGCGACAGTGACAACGACGGCGACAGCGTCGGCGAGAGCGAGAGAGAGAGAGAGAGAGAGAGAGAGAGAGAGAGAGAGAGAGAGAGAGAGAGAGAGCAGCCCTTCTACCACTGCAATGATGACTAAATTGGCATGTTACAATTGTTTAATGGATACCATGCCCTTTCCCTGGATTACTGTCTCTTGCCTGATATGGATTCTCTTCACACATTCTCATTTCAAATATTAAACCTGCACTCCCTCCATCCCAATTTCATTGCCTCACGAAAACATACCAGTATATTACATCATCCAAAGAAACAAAATCATGTCAACTAAAATGTACTTATGCATCACTTCTTCAGTCATGGTTTCACAAAACATTACATTATAATCTCCCAACAAACATAACCACAACATGATTTCACAAAACATCACATTACAATCTCTCAACAAACGTAATCACAGAAACAAGTATATTACATCAACTCAAGAAACAAAATCATGTCGACTACAAGGTACTTACACATCACTTGTCCTGTCATGGTTTCGCAAAACATTACATTACAGTCTCTCAACAAACAAAATATCAGAAACAAGTACAGTGCATCATCTCAAGAAACATAATCAAGTCAACTACAATGTATTTATGCATCACTAGTCCAGTCATGGTTTCACAAAACATTACATTACAATGTCCCAACAAACATAATAACTGAAACAAGTACGGTACGTCATCTTAAGAAACATAATCATGTCAACTACAATGTACTTATGTCTTATTACAACAACGATGGTTTCAGTGAGTGACATGTCCGAAAATCTCAACAGCTCGCACAGCATTATATCGCAATCTCTCAACAAACATAATCACAGAAGCACGCTCTAAATGCAACAACAGTCAATATTACAAATACAGGTAGGGGAACCCCGCGGTCCATATGACAAGCCCAGGGTAGCAGCTCTCATCAGATCTCATCAACGTCGACCACCTCATTCTGTTCAGCCACTACAGGGGCATCTACATCCACTATAACCTGTTCAACAATATCAAAAATGGTACCAAGGAAGAACACCTTCCTGGTTCGCTTCTTTTGCCGCAATGCTGCATAAGATCTTCAGTATCCAAAACATCTATGAATTGCTGCTTCTTATGATGCCACCACCGGATTTTTGCCATCTGCTTAGGGCCAATAGTGATTTCCTTACCGATCATCTCTCTCATTTCATCAAGAGTTATGTTTTTGGAATCGACAGTGATCTCCACAGTACATGAAAAAACTGGCTTATTAACTCCCTCATCAAGTTTTGCCATGTATGAATCCACCTCTATGCATATACTAAACTTATCCAGATCAGCATCTATTGGTCCGTATTCTCTAGGAGCAGAAGCTCTAGCAGCAAGATCTCCAGCATCTACATACATATCAACAATCATCGCTTCAACTTTCACCTTACGATCAGCTGCACAACAATCCCAAACAATCTGAAGCTCATGGGAGTGCTCAATTTGCTGATAGGTATCATTCATGTTGCGCCACACCAATTTTGTCCTTTGTCTAGAACCCCAGGGAATTCTTGAAGGGAATATGCCCGAGAGGCAATAACAAAAGTGGTTATTATCTTATTCCATGTTTATTAAATGTTTATTTTACATGCTAGAATTGTATTGATTCGGAAACATCAATACATGTGTGTTTAATAAACAAAAAGGGTTCCTAGTCATGCCTCTCTTATAGACTAGCTTGTTGATTAACAAGATGATCAAGGTTTCCTGATCATGGACATTGGATGTTGTTAATAACAAGGTTACACCATTGGTGGAATGATGTGATGAACATTCATCTGAAGTATAGCATTACGATCAAGTCATTATGTTTATATTGCTATAACATCATACGAAGTAATCTTTATCCTTAGACCATGAGACCATGTTAATTGCTAACATCGGAAGAGTATCTTGATAACATCAAACGTCACACCGTAACAGGGTGACTATAAAGATGGGTTCAGTACTACGAAGGTGTTATGTTGAGGCTCATGGATCAAGAGTGGAATTTGTCAATCCAGATGACGGATAGATATTCTCTGGGCCCTCTCGGTGATATCACATTGAAATAGCTTGCAAGCAAGTGATGTGATCACTAGAATGTTATATCACGGGAACGAGAAAAGAGTACATGTCGGTAACGAAATCAAGCTAGGTATGGAGATACCGATGATCGAATCTCGGACATGTAATATATCGAGGGACAAAGGGATTTAGTTACAAGCATTAAAGGTTCTCACGATCACAGAAGTCATCGTTGAATGTGTAGGAGTCAGTATGGATCTCCAGGTCCCGCTGCTGATTATTGATCGGAGAGGGGTCTCGATCATGTCTGCATTATTCGCGAACCGTAGGGTGACACACTTAAGGGATACCGACACCATTTGGAGAAAATATGTTTCAGATAAAGATTTAAGAAAGCACTGGAATTATTTCAATAGACACCGAAACTGTTTCGGGTGAAATTGCTGAAATTGGTTCTGCATGTAATATTGAAATGTTGCAGGGGGTTTTATGTGAATGTTTGTTAATTAAAGTAATTAAAAAAATTCTGAATAAAATTAATAAAAGAGTTTTATTAAATGAGAGAGCATTAAATTTGGAGAAATTTAATGCATTTAAAGTGGAGACTTTAAAAGAGAATGTGAAGGGGCAAATTTATGTGGAGGGAGTTACCACCACATGAATGGAGGAGGTGAAGGGTCACCTCCTCCATGCACCGGCCATGAAGGAGGGGCACCCCCTCCTCCTATAAAAGGCCACCCCCTCCTCACTTCTCACACACACCTCCTTGTGAAGGATCTCTCCCCCTGTAGTATTATTCCCCCATGGTCTCGGATTAGCAAGATACATGTTCCCGGTGGCTTTATCTGGAAAGGAGTTGCTGCTTCTGCTGCTTTGCTGGAGCGAGGGACGGAGGTTGTCGGGGTACCAGATGTGTGTGCGATCACGGATGCACCGCTGCTTTGTGGTGCTGGACTTGGTGCTGCTGGAGCTGGATCTGATGGACGTGCTGGAGCCGGACCTGCTGGACTTCCTCGCGATCTTGAGATCGACAAGTGTACGACTACATCAACCACGAGTTCCTACTCGTTAACGAAGCTCGTTATCTACGAGGGTAAGTTCTCGTTGGATGTATGTCCACCCATTGCTTTGTACCTAGTAGATAGATCTTGGCATGTAGTTCACACCGTAGGAATTTTTTTGTTTTCTATGCTGCGGACCCAACAGTGGTATCAGAGCCTGATCTATGCGTAGGTGCTTAGCACGGGTAGTACACATATGTTGATATGTGGGCGATGATGATCATGTTATTACATATTCTATGTATTTTGGATATTGGTGGCATAGTGGGATGAAGCAGCCCGGACCAACCTTACATGTCATCGTACATGAGACCAGTTCCACGACTGACATGCAACTTGTTTTGCATAAGTGGCTAGCGGGTGTCTGTCTCTCCTACTATAGTCAATATCTGATTTACAACGAGATGCTAATAATTTGGTTATCCTCGTTGTGGTTCATGTTCGTAGGTAAGCACAGTTCTATCTCCGAAAGCCCTAAGCCACGTAAAACTTGCAATTGATAAATTAGAGGCGTCTAGTTTAGATCGTTGCTGGGCTAGTGTATTGATATGGTATTGTTGTAAGTAGATGTATGATAGATAATCTTACAACACACTCAACATGTAAGTTCCATAGACCTTGGCCTTACACACAAAGGAATGATAGAGATCATACCACGATGCAAGTGATAGAGATCAAATGCATGGACCATATCATCTCACTTTACACATTAGATGTTAGCATCTTACACTGCTAGTTTGGCGCTTTCTGTAGCATTGTAAGATGATCCCTCTTTTAGATATCAAGATAAAAATGTGTTCTTCCTTAAGTATGCACCGTTTTGTGGATCGTATTTCGAGACATCACGTGATGATCGGGTGTACTCGACTCTACGCTTTCATACAAACGGGTGTAAGACAGTTTTACACATGCGAGTACTAAGGTTCTTACTTGGCGAGCCTAGCATGTACAGACGTGGCCTCGGAACACGGACCGAAAGGTTAAGCATGAGTCATATAGTTGATATGATGCCCATATAGATGCTCGCCTTTGAAGCTACATCAACTCACGTGATGATCGGACTTGGTGTAGTGGATTTGGTTCATGTAATCACCAAAAAGGCACAAGGGATGTTGTTTTTTAGTGGGAGTTCATTTCTAATTTGGATTAGTCGAACCAAATTTGTCATAAATTAAATCAAAGTGAATTTTCATAGTTTTTTGTAGTCATTGGCATTCGTTTTCTACCTTATGCTTAGTTTTTATTTGAGATAATAGAACTATAGAATTCTGGATATTTACTTTACGAACTGGTATCGTATTGTTTTTGAATGTCAATTTAAAAGTTTATAAGTCCTATTGCAAACTTTCAGCAAACTCTATTTACTCCATGAAGTTTAATAAGTAGTATTAAATCAAGAGTAAGAATTCCAATGTTAGTATCTAAAGTATCATGTTTGCCTCCATGATTATTGATTTTCAAAAAGTTGTTTTAATATCAAGATTATATTGGAGCTGGAAATTGTTTCAGAAACCATCATGTGTGAAAGATATTGTGATATCTGAAACAATGTTTTTGGTTGCATTATGATAGAGTATAATTTAGCAAAATACATGTTCTCATATTGTATGAGAATTTGTGAAGGATGGAGATGCTAGGCATCCGAATCTACCAAAAAGGTTTTGGGAACTGATATTATACTCGTGATTCTTCCTTATAAGTTATAGTAGCTTGATCATGAAAGTTGTCATGATAAGGATGAATAGAAGATGTAAGTAAAATGTTTACTACACTAATAGATTACTAAAGAATGGATTTTTGAAAGAACACCAAACATTTGATGATGGTGATCCACTTCAAAGTGCAAGTCCAAAGGTATTAGTAGTTGACTATATATGCTTTGTACCATGTGACATGTTGATGACACCACTATTGATGTTGATAGATTCTTTTAAAAGAAAAAGGAATTGCTGAAAGAGAATCTATAAAATATTTGGCAGAAAATAAAAGGTTGGAGATGTCCAACTTGGGTATAGAGAAGATATACATGTTATGGCTATATTCCTTGCTTGTTAAACAATGTGGTTATGAGGTATTGGATACCGAATTGGTTGGTATGAAGTGTCATACAGGACAACGCAATTCATGAACTACAATGGCCTAAGTAACCAGCAAGAGAATGAGTGATGATGTTCATCGAAAACAAATAAAGTGTTATTGTGTTTTTCGTTGTCATCAAACCAAGCCTTCAAGATTTGTTTAAATAATTGTTATTTTGTTCTGGTATTATGAGAACAATGGCTGTTCAAATAATTACCGTATTCCATAAAGGATGGATGAACTTTTACAAGTCTAGTTGGAGAAATCACATCCATAAACACTATTGCTAAAATGTCGCAAGACAAATGATTGAAATATCACTTATGAAGTGACATCGCTGTTTGAATTATATTTGAAAGAAAACATGAAGAAACTCCATGTTGATGGAATTTTGGAGTCCTTGATTTTGATCAATTGACGCATGTGAGACTTTCCTCGAGATAATTGAAACTCCATTCATAGGCCAAAGAGGAACGGATGACTAGCTTGTTGGAAATTGTGCATGCTGATGTGCATAAGTCCATTATGTGTAGCCATATGCGATGGATCTTTTTGCTTCATATGCTTTCTTCAAGAATTTGAGTGAATATATCTGTATATTTACTTAATAAGGAAGAAGTATGAAACATTTGAAAGTTGTTCAAAGACTTTCAAGATGAAGTGAAAAATCATTGTAACAAGAAAATAAAGAGTTTATGATTCGATCATAAAGGAAGATATTTGAGTTACATGTTTAGCAAAAACACCTAAGACTTGAGGAATTGTTCCATGATTTGTGTTCCCCGATAAACCATAGGAGTATGGCATATTCGAGAGATGAAATCAAACCATGTTTGACATGTTAAGATCAAAGGTGTCATTTATAAAACTGCCATTATGTTTTAAGGATTGAAGCTTTAGAGACTACCTCTTTTACACTGCAAAGAGCACCATCGTGATCCGTTGAAATGACACCATATGAGTTATGGTTTGGGATAAAACCCGAATTGTCTTTTCTTAAATTTTGGTATGCTATGCATAAGTAAAATGTTTACAACCAAAGTCGGATAAGCACGTCTTTGTAGGTTATCCCAAAGAATTTGTTGGGAATTTCTCCATAACACCAAGGACAAAAGAGTTTGTTACTTGGAATGTCAAATTTCTTGAGAAGGATTTTTTCGTGAAAAGTTAAGTGGGAGGACAATAGAACTTTGATAAGGTTGTTGAACCTTAGCTATATGTGCTAAGTAGCACAGCGCCGGAAATTGTCCCGGTGGCGGCCACAATGCTCATGGCTCTCGTGATTACAAAAGGTGTGATCTCGGAGATTAAAGTTCCTATAGAACCGTGTGGGTCAGTAAGAATCAAATAGTAAGATTTGATAAGAAAGTCATTATTGTTTTGACAATGATGAACCGACTACATGCAAAGAAGCGATGATGGTCCCTGACTCCATAAAATGACTAGAAGTCATAGAATCCGTGATAGTATCCATACACGAGAAATCAAGTTTCTGAACTTGGAAGACCCTCCGGAAAGGCGTGAAGCCTATCGGTCGTGTTTGGATCTATAAAGAAATAGACATGGATGTTTTACATCTATGAAATAGTCGACATGTCGGAAAGAAGTTTACGACAATGTTCAAGGAGTTGACTATGACAAGATATGATCTTTCATAGCGATATATAGTCTTGACGGATTAATGTAGCAACCACTACATATAATTTGGTATATGGTAGTTGAATAAACAAAACAAGGTTCTTCTAATAGAACGGTAACCTAGGACATGTACATGACATGGTCCGAAGGGTTTTGTTAATTCAAAGGGTGCTAAAAGGGCATGTAAACTTCAATAGTTGAAGTAAGCATAGCGGAGTTGGAATCTTCACCATGATGAAACTGTTAAAAGAGTTTAAATTCATCGGAGATGATGAAGATGCTTGCATTTGCAAGAAATTAAGTGGGAGCGCTGAGACATATTTCTAATACATTATGTAGAGGACATATTGTTGATTGGAAATGATGTATCTTGAATTGACACAAGTTAAGGATTTCATTAAAATAAGATTTCGATGAAAGACTTGGGCAAACCCAGAATATTAGGCATCAATATCTATATGGATAGATTAAGGCGCTAATATGGTTATGCCAGACATACATATATAAGATATTGAAAGGGTTCAATATGAGATATTGAAAGGGTTCAATATGGAAACAACAAGAAAGGTTCTTGGTGCATGGAAAGAATTGTATTCAGATTCAAGTGTTTCAACACTTGGTGAGTAAAATCACATGAAGATTCTGATCGATTATACCATGATATGTATATATCCAGAATGTCCTATGCTCTAAATGTTATGAGCATATACCAGAATGATTCATAAGATGATCATTGGACAATAGTAAAGATATTCTTATGAGCTTTGGAAGAACTAAGAATATATCATGTATAAGTGACAAATAGTTAAAGGTAGTTCATTGTAAAGTGTTACATTGATACTAGTTTTGTCACAAGATACAAATTAAAATTATCTCAATTTAGACTATGGGTGGCACAATATAATGGAAAGGATGTTCCATGATGGATTTGGATGAGTTCCAAAGTTGAGATATTGTGACGGATACTACAACAAAAGCCTAAGTATATAACTGCTATAGTAGCAGCAAAGGAGGGCATTTGTGTTAAGTAGTTTGTTATCAAACTAGGTGTGGTTCAAAGTGGGCTAATACTATGAAGATATATTGTGTGACAATAATATCAACATATTTTGAGCTGAACGAACTAAAGGTCTCACTAGAGGACCAAATTTATACAATGCCATCTCATTTGAGAATGAGTGATGCATAGAGACGCAAAGACATGCAAATACACACGGATCTGAAACGGTCACATACGGAGATTATGTTAACCACTAGCAATAGCGTATATGCAACACCAGAAATCCATAGGTGTTCAATGCGCAAAGTTTTTCAAACTAGATTATTGACTCTAGTGCAAGTGGGAGACTGAAGGGAATGTGCCCGAGAGGCAATAATAAAGTGGCTATTATCTTATTCCATGTTTATGATAAATGTTTATTTTACATGCTAGAATTGTATTGATTCGGAAACAATCAATACATGTGTGTTTAATAAACAAAAAGGGTTCCTAGTCATGCCTCTCTTATAGACTAGCTTGTTGATTAACAAGATGATCAAGGTTTCCTGATCATGGACATTGGATGTTGTTAATAACAAGGTCACACCATTGGTGGAATGATGTGATGAACATTCATCCGAAGTATAGCATTACGATCAAGTCATTATGTTTATATTGCTATAACATCATACGAAGTAATCTTTATCCTTAGACCATGAGATCATGTTAATTGCTAACACCGGAAGAGTATCTTGATAACATCAAACATCACACCGTAACAAGGTGACTATAAAGATGGGTTCAGTACTACAAAGGTGTTATGTTGAGGCTCATGGATCAAGAGTGGAATTTGTCAATCCAGATGACGGATAGATATTCTCTGGGCCCTCTCGGTGATATCACATTGAAATAGCTTGCAAGCAAGTGATGTGATCACTAGAATGTTATATCACGGGAACGAGAAAAGAGTACATGTCGGTAATGAGATCAAACTAGGTATGGAGATACTGATGATCGAGTCTCGGACATGTAATATATCGAGGGACAAAGGGATTTAGTTACAAGCGTTAAAGGTTCTCACGATCACAGAAGTCATCGTTGAATGTGTAGGAGTCAGTATGGATCTCCAGGTCCCGCTGCTGATTATTGATCGGAGAGGGGTCTCGATCATGTCTGCATTATTTGCGAACCATAGGGTGACACACTTAAGGGATACCGACACCATTTGGAGCAAATATGTTTCAGATAAAGATTTAAGAAGCGCTGGAATTATTTCAATAGACACCGAAACAATTTCGGGTGAAATTGCTAAAATTGGTTCTGCATGTAATATTGAAATGTTGTAGGGGGTTTTATGTGAATGATTTTTAATTAAAGTAATTAACAAAATTCTGAATAAAATTAATAAAAGAGTTTTATTAAATGAGAGAGCATTAAATTTGGAGAAATTTAATGCATTTAAAGTGGAGACTTTAAAAGAGAATGTGAAGGGGCAAATTTATGTGGAGGGAGTTACCACCACATGAATGGAGGAGGTGCGCCGGCCATGAAGGAGGGGCACCCCCCTCCTCCTATAAAAGGCCACCCCTCCTCACTTCTCACACACACCTCCTTGTGAAGGATCTCTCTCCCCCTCTAGTATTATTCCCCCATGGTCTCGGACTAGCGAGATACATGTTCTCGGTGGCTTTATCTGGAAAGGAGTTGCTACTTCTGCTGCTTTACTGGAGCGAGGGACGGAGGTTGTCGGGGTACCGGACGTTTGTGCGATCACGGATGCACCACTGCTTTGCGGTGCTGGACTTGGTGCCGCTGGAGCTGGATCTGATGGACGTGCTGGAGCCGGACCTGCTGGACTTCCTCACGATCTTGAGATCGGCAAGTGTACGACTACATCAACCACGAGTTCCTACTCGTTAACAAAGCTCGTTGTCTATGAGGGTAAGTTCTCGTTGGATGTATGTCCACCCGTTGCTTTGTACCTAGTAGATAGATCTTGGCGTGTAGTTCACACCGTAGGAAATTTTTTGTTTTCTATGCTGCAGACCCAACAATTCTAGCGGCAAGCATATCTACCAGCTGCGAAACAGACACAACCTCTTTGCAATTCACAAGCAGCTGCACATCTTGCCCGAACACAATCCTCTCGCAACCAAAATCAAGCTTTGCAGTGTACTGCCGAACATGAACTGTGAACTCATATAGGTCACTTGTATCAAAACTGTTCCTAATTTGATTAAAAAGGGGAACATTTTAGTTCATTCGATTCTATTATGCCGTAACTAATCTACTTGCAAGATAAGGCACAGATAAGAAAAAAATTCACCTCTCGCTCTTCTCTCGGGTTTTTTTCTTTGAGATCTGAGTGCTGCATCCGCCCACCGGAGCCGAACAATCCGCCGCCGGCCTTGCTTTTCTCTTCAACCCGCTGCTCGTAGGTACCTTGGGAGCAGAATCCTTGCTGGCCTCCTCGCTAACCGGGGCTGAAGACCTCGCCGCAACTACGCGTTGAGCCCTAGACTTGGGCCCCGACGGACCCTTTTCAGTCGGCGACGTAGCTATAACCTTCACCTCGCAAGACATGCTGGGCCGCCACCGCCGGATTCAGTGTCGGGGGAGGGAGCAAAAAGGTCCTCCACCGCCGGCAGATTTAGGGTCGGGGAAGGGAAGAAAAGGGACCGCCGCCACCGCCGCAGCAAGATTCAGTGTCGAGAGTTAGGAAAGTACAATAATGGATTTGCCCCTACGACACGTGCAGGGTGGCTAAGAAGAGTGACCGACGAAGGAGGGGCACAACAGGAACTAGTGTAATGGAATATCCTGACTTAACGGGCGCGATTTGAAAATATTTGGTTTGGCCATCATTCACTCGAAAGACCCCTCTCAGCAATTGGCGCCCCAACTTTTCGAGTCGCGGTGATAAAAATCAACTTGGGTACCGCGTTGCCTGTCCAGCCCAACTTTCGGGCCGCAAAATGATATTCTCATGGGGATGGTAGGGATTGGATGAGATCGTTCACGTAATGGCATCATATTGTTAGGGCATGGTGCCTAGTATCTTTTATTAGTGCTTTATGACTGTTGCGACTTGTTGTGCTTAATGCTTGTCACTAGGGCCCGAGTGCCATGATTTCAGATCTGAACATGTTATTGATTCATTATGATAGTATTGTTTTTGGTCTTATCTGCAAGTTGTATACACACGTTGTTGTCCGGAACCAATGGCCCCGAAGTCACAGAAATCGGGATAACCGGAGGGAATGGCTTTGATGTGAGGATCACATGTTTTCATGGAGTGTTAATACTTTGCTCTGGTGCTCTATTAAAAGTAGCACCTTAATTGCCAGTAGTTCCCTTAAGGCCCCGCTGCAAACGGGCTGGCAGGACAAAAGATGTTGTGCAAGTTCTCATTGCGAGCACATATGAATATATATGGAACACATGCCTAGGATTATCTAGTACTTGCATGCTTTATCTCATTTATCTGCAATTGCCCTATGTTCTGATTGCTATGTGAATTGTCTTGTCCATGCAACGCCCATCCATCCATCCCTATGTCTACCGCACTCGAATCCTACCGTTTACTGCTATTGTTACTGATGTCTTTACTTTACTACTGCTGTCTTTACTTTAGTAATGCTACTACAAAACTATTGCTACTGATAAACTGCTATGAGCAAGATTGTTTCCAGGTGCAGCTGAATTGACAACTCAGTTGTTAAGGCTTATAAATATTCTTTGGCTCCCCTTGTGTCAAATCAATAAATTGGGTTTCACTTCCCTCGAAAATACTGCGATACACCCCTATACTTGTGGGTCATCAAGACTATTTTCTGGCACCGTTGCCGGGGAGCATAGATTTATTTATCAAGTTCACTTGGATTCTCTATTGTTCGCTGCTATCCATCCATCATGGGTAAGTCTCGTGATGGCAAGGTTCCTATTTTACCATCCACTACAAGAAGAGGTACGGTTCTGAACACCTATGTTGCTCTTGATTCACCGTCTGTTATGAGTAAGTTCCTTACACCACCACATACACATGCTACACACACTGCTACTACTACTGAATCTGAAACTTCTGATGCTTATGATGCTGCTTCTACTGTGCTTGATAAGAGTGGTTCATTAGGTCCTTTCCTAGATGCTACGATTGCTCGAACTATAGCTGGAAATACCGAAACTCCTAATGAAGACACTACCACACCTGTTAGTTCACCTGAGTCTAGTGAGAGTTATGACATTGAAGACGGTTACGTTGAGATGACCGATGAATTTATTAAAGAATGTAAAAACACCCATGATAGGAGCGCTGCTAAGAGTCTCCTTGAGAGGCGTACTATTAGACCCAAATTATCTTCTGTTGCTAAGTTTGCTGCTTCTCCCATAAACATTATAGATGAAGATTATGATTTCTCTCTCGATCTATCTTACATAGCTATTGTCGAGAAAGAACCTTTTTGTGGGACTAAGAATGAAAGTGCGGTAGCACATATGAATGAACTTTCTACCATGAGTGGCTTGTTTTCTAATGATATTAAGATGCGTACTTACTTTGTTGCCAAGATCTTCCCTTTTTCACTGAAAGGAGAAGCTAAAACTTGATTTAGTAATTTACCTCCTGGATCTATTGATAGCCCTGAGTGCTTGATTAGTACTTTCCTGTAGAAATATTTTCCTCCTAGTGCTAGACATGCTATTTTGCAGGAACTTTTTGATTTTAAACAGGGAGAAAAAGAGGTATTGCCCGAATCTTGGGCAAGGTTTTGTGCTTTGATTCATGCACAGGCTGGAAGTCCATTACCTAAGAATGAGCTTCTTGATATATTTTATAATGGACTAACTGAAGAATCTAGGACATACCTAGATAGTTGTGCTGATTGTGTTTTCAAGAATAGGACTCCAAAGGAAGCTGAGGAATTAATGGCCAAAATAAGTAAGAATTATGAAGATTGGACTCCTCCTAAACGAGCTATACCTGAAGTAATTGTACTTGAACCTTCTATTCCGATGCCTATTCCAACATCAAAGAAGAGGGGAGTTATTAAATTAAATGATGAAGTGATGAAGGAAGCTAAGAAATGTCTTAAGGAGAAGGGAATTAAAGCTGCAGATGTCAAGAATTTACCTCCTATAGAAGAATTATGTAAGCCTATTCCCTACTCATCCACTATTGAGGTACACTCTCTCCAACACTTTGATGAAGGTGATATCCCTTACTCTAAACCTCCTGATCAATGCTTAGAAGAATTTGATATCTTTATTGTTAACAAGATAATTTTAATAAAAGGGTGCAAAATCATCTAATGGAAAACACTAGAGCTATTGTTGAGTTGAAAGATATTGTGGAAAGAACCTCTAATGATGTTAAAATGATTGTTAAACACTTTGAAATGGTTCAAACTCAAATAGATCAACTCGTTAAAGTGCAAAACGACTTGCTAGTTAATGCTGCTAAAGAAAAACATGCTTATGAAATTAGAACTAGAAGTGGAGTTGTTACCCAGGATCCTCTATATCCTGAGGGGCATCCCAAAAGAATTGAGCAGGATTCTCAACAAGCTGAAAATAGTGGTTCTACTCGTAAGAAAAGGAAAAAGAAACATAAAACTATTGTAGAACCCTCTGAACCTGCTATAGATCCTAATAGTATATCTATCTCTGATGCTGAAACTAAAAGTGGTAATGAAGAAAATGAAGCTCCTAATGAAGAAAAAGTTGAAGAAGAACCTGAAAACCACACTAACAATACTAAATACCCTAAAGAAGATTTTATTGCTAAGAAACATGGTAGTGAAAGAGAACCTTGGGTCCAAAAACCTATGCCTTTCCCTGATAACAAACACAAGTCAAAGGAAGATGAACATTATAATAAGTTTTGTGAGTGGATGAAACCTTTATTCCTGCAAATTCCTTTGACTGATGCTATTAAATTGCCTCCTTACTCAAAGTATATGAAGGACATTGTCTCGAATAAAAGGAAGATCCCTAATGAAGAAATTTCTACTTTGCTTGCTAATTATTCCTTCAATGGTAAGGTTCCTAAGAAACTTGGAGACCTAGGGATTCCAACTATCCCTTGCTCTATTAAGAATAGTTATGTTAGAACTGCTTTGTGTGATTTGGGAGCTGGAGTTAGTGTTATGCCTTTCTCTCTCTATAAGAGGCTTCAACTTGAAAAATTAATACCAACTGATATATCTTTGCAAATGGCTGATAAATCTACCACTATTCCTGTGGGTATATGTGAGGATGTACCTGTTCAGGTGGCTCATAATTGCTTGATATTGACTGATTTTGTTGTGCTTGAAATGCCTGAAGATGATAATATGTCTATTATTCTTGGGAGACCTTTTCTTAATACTACATGAGCTGTTATCAATTGTAATCAAGGAAAGGTGACCTTCAATGTTAATGACAAGGAACATACTGTCTATTTCCCCAAGAAGATTGAAAATACTTATGGTTTGAATTCAATTGAACATGTTGAGGGCATTCAAGTTGGAGAAATATATTGTCCCATACCAAGAGAAAATTTTGAAACTATTATGATTGGGACCATTGCTATCAAGGTTGAGGTAACATAATCATTAGTGGAATACAAAGTTTTGTCTCATATGGAATTGTTTTGGTAACAAGACCTGATCAACCTTGTTAACAAAAGGATTTCATTGAACACAACAATATTTTCATTATGATTATGTCCGTTTATTTCTATCCTATGCATTTTAGTTTTTTCTTTCGTTTAGTTTTCTTTTTATTGTTAGTTGCTTGCATGTTAGAGTGTCTTAGAACTTCTGTAGTTCTAGATTTGTTTTTTGCTTGCATCATTTCCAAAAAAAAAACTATCTGTCAGAAAATCATTCTTCTATGCCTGAAAATGCCAAAAATAAAGTGTCTCAAAAAATTTCAGAAAATTCATATTAATTTTTTACGTGAAAAAGGGGCAGAGGAGTACCTGGGAGGTACCAGGGGGCCCACCAGGCAGGCACACCACATGGTGGTGCGGCCAGCCCTGGGTGGCGCCATGCCCTGGTGTGGGCCACCCCTGGGCCCCCACTAACTCTCTCACCTGCCACTTCTTCTCTCTCCCGAGCAAGCTCCAGTTCATTGCTCAAAATCACGTTCTTGCTGTGCTTGCTCTCGATTTTTTCGATCTCCTTGCTCAACCCATCTTTCTTGCTGAAATTTGGAGCATTTGTTCCCTGGTATGTGACTCCTCCCCTTGTCCAAGTAGATTTGTGTTTAGTGGATTATATATTGAGTATTTTGCTGCTATAGGTGACTGGTTATGAGAGCTTGTAAGCTTGTTTGATGCTTAGTGATATAGTTTTGATGCATGTTTAGGCCTCTTACAAGTCCCTATGAGTAGAATCCTTCATTATATTTACTTTACAATCACTTGTTTAATAGGTGTTTAAATTTCAGAATACCAAGCATGAACAACCATACTTTTGGAGAGATTTTTGAGAGTGATGCACCTAGGAGGTCGAGGCCCTCAAGATCAGCCTCTCAGGCTAGGCCATCATACAACGAAGATCTCATTGCGACTCGTATTGGTAGTGAAAGGGATGATGGGGATGCTCACCCATCCTCTTTTCCTTGTTTTACTTTCTTACAAGATGTAGGTATTCTTGATGATTTCTTGCTACTGATTGAGAGGGTTGGTTTGACCTCATATATGCAAGATGACAGTGCGCAATACGCTATGCTCACCAAAACTTTTGTTGAGAGCTTCACGTTTACTAACACATCCTATCAGTCGACTGTCTCTTTTAAAATCTATAATCTTCCCTTCACCATGCCTTTGGAGAGATTTTGCAGTATTATAGGTGTACGCATGACAAGGACCATGAAGAAAATTCAAGGGCGACCCGCTGATTTGTTGGAACTTTACCGAGGGGTGACCAATGATGATGACCGCGTGGTGCAGCGCGGAAAGATAAGAAAATATCCAACTCCCTGCTCTTAGATACTTTGCATATTATCTTGCTACTAGTGTACTAGGTAGGGAGAACACAAGTAATATCTCCAACTATCATTTAGAATTCCTTGCTGTTGCGCTTAACAATGATACTCGGTACAATCTTGGCTCGCTTATTGCTCGCCGCCTAGCTGCTAGGGGGCCTATCTATGAGGGCATCATTGGCTCGTGTATAGTCAATGCATTAGGTCTTTTAGTGGAGCCCAATGATACTATTCTGGTACCACAGAGGCTTGACCTTGTTGCTATGAAAACTCATCACTTTGTCACTGCTACTTCTGATTTGAACAGTCTAGTATATAGAATGCTTTTCACTGACGGGGATGAAAGGGAGATCCTTTTGCCACAGCCTTCTTTGTTTAGTGTTCACAGGAGACCGTGGTCGCGCTCCAAGGAGGAGGTGGACGAGCACCTTCGCTTGCTGGGTTTCCACGAGCAGCACCAGGAGGATGTGCCCTCCTATGATTACTCCGTGCATTACGGAGGGACATACTCGAGCTCGCACCAGGACGAGGGGACCTCTTTGTCGTACTACGGTGACACATCATCCTGGCCGGCTTGGGATTGATACCCACTTAGGCCAAAGGTCTAAGCTTGGGGGGAGGTACGCCGACACCGCACTCATCTCCATATCATGTTGCGTCGGTACTTTGTATATTCATGTTTTCGTTCTCTTTTTAGTTTTCGTTCTTCTTTGCTTTTGCTTTCCGAAACAAAAAAAACCAAAAATATTTCTGTTGTTTCTCTTTGGTTTGCTTCTTCTTTTTGCCTTGGTTTGTTTTTCCCTTTTTGCTTTGTTGAACTATTTGAAAAACCCAAAAAGATTTTGCTTTGCTTGTTTTTCCTCTTTGGTTCTTGTTTAAAAAATCGAAAACAACAAAAATATTTGTCGTTCTTCCTTGGTTTTTGTGCGTTTGCTATGGGGTTCAGCAGTCCTCAGTGGATATTGGTTTCATATTATTATTCAAGCCACACAAGTGAAGAGCAATAATGAGGATCAATGACAACTTGAGGCGTGGTAAGAGGCTGGTAACGAACTCTATTTGTTTTCATTTTTGTACATATACTCGTCACTGTGGGCATGCTTAGTATGTTCATGTAGAGTGTATGTTATCTTTGGATGCTTAGTAGTTCTTGCTTTCTTATGATTAGCTCCAACTCGTTAGTAGTTTGTAGCATGTCTTATGAATGTTTGCTTGCATTGCTCTATTCATAAATTGGTATGACACTGTGGTATCCTCCTCTGAATGTTTCATTTGAATTGACTTGGCACATGCTCACACATGCACATGACTGTGATAATCAGTTAAGCCTTGATGAATTATTTTTCCTTGAGGAGCTTGAATCACTTTCATGCCATGAGTAGTCCTGTTTTGTTGCAAGCATGATAATGATAGCTATTGCTCTCTCGTTTGTCGCTCCCTTACTATTGCTAGCCTTCACTTTTACTGAGTATGTTTTACTTAAGTTCCCAACTCCCTAAACCAAATATTTCCAAAGTGTCCACCATACCTACCTACTAGCATCATTTGCTACCTCCGTGCATATTCAATATGCCTTGTTTTCTTCCGAATAAAATGTTTGCTTGTTATGAGAAAGTTAGTTAGTAAAGCTCTCACGAACTTGATGGCACACTTTATTTTCTTGCACTAAATAAACCTGAACCATTGCGTCCTTCTTTGTTGCGTATATGCTTGCGCTTTATGAGTTGAAGTTAGCAGAACCATGTATCATGGGGACAGCTTTCAACACTTCATTGGTACTTTGTACCTAGTTGATATCATGTTCTTTTGCTTATGGATCCCGGCGGTGTGAAATAAAAGTGGAACTTGTAAGATCATGAAGTTTGTATGTATGTTAGAGAAACGCCTGGGCCGCTAGCCTAAGCCATGCCTAATCATGGTGGAAACTTGCAGCATAACCGTAATGAGCATTCTATGAAGCATCCTCAATAAAAATCTATGCACATAGTAAATAAAAAGATCGTTGAGATGCTCATTGTCTGCTTGCCTTGTTATTTTGATTATGGGACAGCTCCCGTGTCATGTGCAAGGGGTACCCCATTGGCGGTTCTCTATGATACGTATATACTTACAATGACAAGAGCTTACTTGTGACTGAAGTTGAGTAGCATGAGGATAAGAAATATCCAACTCCCTGCTCTTAGATACTTTGCATACTATCTTGCCACTAGTATTTTGGGTAGGGAGAACACTAGTAATATCTCCAACTATCACTTAGCTTTCCTTGCTGCTGCGCTCAACAATGATACTCGGTACAATCTTGGCTCTCTTATTGCTCGCCGCCTAGCTGCTAGGGGGCCTATCTATGGGGGCATCATTGCCTCGCGTGTAGTTGATGCATTAGATCTTTTTGTGGCTCCTGATGATGTTATGCTAGCACCACAGAGGCTCGACCTTGTTGCCATGAAAACTCATCACTTTGTCACTGCTACCTCTGATTTGAACAATCTGGTATATAGGATGCTTTTCACTGACAGGGATGAAAGGGAGATCCTTTTGCCCCGGCCTGCTTTGTTCAATGTTGACAGGAGACCGTGGTCGTGCTCCAAGGAGGAGGTGGACGAGCAGCTTCGCTTGTTGGGTTTCCATGAGCAGCACCAGAAGGATGTGCCCTCCTATGATTATTCCGCACATTACGGAGGGATGTACCCTGGCTCGCACCAGGATGAGGGTACCTCCTCGTCGTACCTCGGTGACACTTCATCTTGGCCAGCCTGGGACTGATACCCACTTAGGCCAAAAGCCTAAGCTTGGGGGGAGGTACGCTGACACCGCACTCATCTCCATATCATGTTGTGTCGGTTCTTTGTATATTCATGCTTTCGTTTTCTTTTTAGTTTTCGTTCTTCTTTGCTTTTGCTTTCTAAAACACAAAAAGACTAAAAATATTTTTGTTGTTTCTCTTTGGTTTGCTTCTTCTTTTTTCTTTGGTTTGCTTGTTCCTTTTGTGCTTTGTTTGAACTATTCGAAAAACCCAAAAAGATTTTGCTTTGCTTGTTTTTCTCTTTTGGTTTTTGTTTAAAAATCGAAAACACCAAAAAGTCCACGGAATGCCACGACACACCAAACACGTTTATTTCTTTCGGCGAGGTATAGGAAACGCCTTCATGAGCATCCAAACACACCCTAACTCTCTCGAAACAGGGTTTGGTCATAATTTACAAATAAAATCCACTAGCAAACCGATAAAAAGTGACCAGGGATCCTTTTACAAAGCATATCAAAGCAGTGGTTGGTATAGATCAACATGTCAAAGTGGTCTGACCATCATGCCCACCCTCTGGATTTGCTAATGAATTAAAGGTAAAACAGAAAAGAACACGGAGAACCGAACTTACCGTCGAAGACATCAGAACGTGACCGGGGGATACTGAAGCTCCACGGCCCCCAAAGAGGGTAATGGCATAGCGCATAGCCATCATCAAGCCCGAGATGGTCAAAAGTTTTTCAGGTGGAGCCCCAATGCGGAGAAGGTATAGTGTGGGTTACGATACCCACAAGTATCACCGCCGTTGGTGCTTAAGCGTTGAGTTTTTGTCTAGAAAAATCTTCACACCACGCACGATATGTCGGACCGCCCATCATCTCTGAGCAAGGCATCGGGGACACCATCTAGGAGTTATCTTTGCTGAAGTGCCGCCAACTCCAGAACCCCGTCGCATGCTCCTCGGCCTCTCACAGAGAAAGAACATCACCACCGCAAAGTCGCTCGCCGTAGAGATGCCCGCATAGTCCACCTTCGAGGGAGCTGTCCTGGCCTCCACGAAATCAAGCCTTGGAAGCGACAACAACGTACCACAAGGCAACATGTCAGACGAGGTAGGCCGACCACAGACCAAGCCCATGCGGGCGGTAGAAATGCAGTAGGCAAGGGGCCTCCTGCCACCCGCCGGCCGCACTCCGCAGCCATATCTAGGCCCAATCATAGATTAGGCCTCTAGTTGTGCCATAGACAATAGGAAGAGATCTGTCGTCCTCCACCACCAAAGGCGGACGCCGACCGAACGCATCACCAAGACTTGTCAGACTCAGATCGGGCCTAGGTCAGGCCAGATCAGGTCTGACTAGCCGTTGCAATCAACCTGCAGAACCCGTACGTGCCATCCTCTATGGTCGCCATCCCCGTCGGGATCCCGCCATCATGCCCCGCCACCAGACGACCTGGACGGGCTCCCCGCACAACATGGAACCGCCACCGCTGCCACGAGGCCGAACGCCGTCGCCGCGTGCCCGCCCGGAATGGAACCCGCCGCCCAAGCTCCGCTGTACCACACGTATAAAGCTTGGTTGAGCTCACCCCAGCTAATTGGTGTTGAAAACCCATGTAGTACTATTCGATGAAAAAAAATAGTGTACTATAGAAAAATAGCGCCGTTCTTAAATACGCTACTAGCCTGGTATATCGCGCTATAGCGTGCTATTAACGAGTCGTTGTTGTTCATAATACTATTTCGAAATGACCCAAAAGTTGGCTTTGGCTAGCTTCGTCCATACACATTAGGTCGACGACTAATTAGTGGCTGATCGAGGTTAATCCAGTCTGTGCAGTACTGATGCCCTTGTGCTGTTTTTTTACTGAAGTCTTGTCTTAGACTACGGTAAACATGCAAAATGTATAGCTAGGGATATGATGACTAGCAACAGAAGTGACAACATTGGCTAGAATAATCTGACATAGACGTAGCTGATCAAAAGCCCCGTGTAGCAGGTACGACTCAAAACAAGGCGCGTTACAATTCTCGTACAAACAAATGCCCCAATACCCAAGTGGCTAGCAAACATTACATACCGCTTGCAATCCTACAAACCAAAGCTACACAACAGCTCTAGCTAGAGCCTTGAGCACAAGGAAAACTAACTGTCAACGGAGCCGTCCGAGTTGTTCACGACTCCGGCGCGAAGCAAGACTAGCTTGCCGGAACCGTCCGGAATCTCTCTTCGGGCGTTTTGCCCCCTGGCACTCCTGGCCGTCGACCTGCGCGGCGGCGCTGCTGCAGCTGCTTCCGCAGTCGTCCCTCCGAGACCGCCGGCATGCGTGCATCTGCGCGCGCCGTATCGAGTTTCGCTGTCGAACAGGACTCCCCTCCGTTCCCGGCCCCCAACGCCAGGGACGGTGCCTTCTTCCGTCGCCCTCCCCGGCGTTGCGTCGATGAGCTGGGGCGGCGCCTTCGGGCCCCCTTCGCCGGGCCGCAATCTTCTGAAGCCGAGACCACGGCAGGGTCAACCGCTACCGCCGCCGTCGTAAAACAGAACGTCGTCCCCAGCGTCTCTTCTCCAGCGGCTTTGCCATCATCGGCGGGGTCATCTGAGTTTCCGTCGGCAACCGCGGCGTCATCCGGCTTCGGCAACTCTGGAAGTACGACATCGCCGTCGACGGTGGAGCCGTCATCTTTGTCCGCGGGCTCCTCGGCCACGGCTTCGTCATCGTCGCTGTAGTCTTCCACGAGTAGGTCGTCGATTAGGTCGACGAGATGGCTCCACTCGACGCCGTCGTCACCGTCGTCGGTCTCTGCTTCGCGTTCGACGACGTCTTCCACGAAACTGAATGGGTGTGATCCCGCCATGTTGAAGAACGTGTTGTACAGGTAGCTGGGACGCTCCGGCGCCCACACGTCGCCGGCGAGCAGGCCGAACGCCTCCAACTTCCCCACCGACGGATTCATCTCGGCGCGATCGGCTTCCACTCTCGCTGCTTAATAATCAATCCATATTTATCGTAATATCGAGGTAGGTTACCATTGGGAATTCTAGTCTGTCACGGGCTAAGCCTGTATGCATAGATGAGTTTGTGTGACGAACAACCCGGAAGATGTACGACAGAAGAACTCCCAACACAAGCTTTCCTATACTCGGAGTAGGTTATTTTACTTCTACGCGAAATCTAGCTAGCGACCGGTCGGTAGAAGAAAAAACCTCGCGAACGTGTGTGTAGTGTCCTGTTGTTTGGTCACGTCTACTAACGACAAAACAAAACAAAGCCAGTAAAGAATCAATTCGAAAATTTAAAATATTTTATAGCTCAAACCATTTATCCGATTTACGATTCGTTTTCACTGTTGGGCTAGTCGTGACGAGATCTTTAAAACTAGATCCCATATTGAGACGTTTTGATGGAAGAAAAAAATCGGACAAAAAGTTATCCACCCCTAGTACGTGAGTTATCCATATCATAATATATAAGTTATCCACCATATATCATATAAGTTATCCATCGTACAAACGGGTTGGATCGAGACGTTCTCATACTTCTCACATGGATAACTTTTATATTTTTTTGTCGCAAGAAACCTCGATTAACGCATCGACGAGCGATAAAGGCTCGGTACCCTCACACTCTTTAAGGTTTTATCACCCGTACGCCATAGACGACGATAGGCAAAACCGGCCACTAGACTACTGCTTGCCCATTACGTTTGTTCACTATAACTTAATGTGGTGGTAGATGGGGCATAAGATCACATTTATTTCGTGTAAAAAAACTTAAATTTAATTCTTTAGAAAAGGTATGCTTCATGTTTGACGCGGTAGCCTTCGAGGTTAAGTCGCGTATACGCCTCTCGTGACGACGAGCGACGCAGCCGAGCCGCTAGAATAAATTTTGTATTCTATCTCTGGTTAATTTTTTTATTGGTAGATAACTTATGTGTTATTTAGTGGGTAACTTAAATGCTGAGGATGAATACCTCTCATATTACTAGTGGATAATGTTTTGTTTATTTCTATGGGTAACTTTGTACAATTTTTAGAATAAATTTTAGTTCTCTTTGTGGCCAGCATAATTTTTAAGTCTTGGTTACCTCCATCTTAGTTAATTACATGTGCGATAGACTTACTTGATTTGGACACAGTAGCTTAGGTGTCGGGATACCGAGTTTTTGCGGACGGCGTGGTGAAAACGAATCTTAAATTGTAGAAGTTTACATTTATGTTTACGCATGCATAGAAAAACTCAAACACACGATCTGTTCATAGGGTGGATAACTTAGGTAATACCACATGGGTAACTTACGTAGTTTAGCATGGATAATTTTTGTATTACAGGTGGATAACTTTTGGGTCTGAAAAAAGTTTTCGAAACATATTGATATGGGATCTAGTTTCGAAGATCTTATCGTGACTAGCTCAATGGTGAAAATGGATCTAAAATCGGATATACGGTTTGACCTACAAGTTATTTTGAATTTTCAGATTTTCGAATTTAACCACGCATCGGACGTATATCTTCATGCGGGCCGTGATGACTTTCTCCGAACATCCGCTGGATTTCGTCATTTGTAGAACGGTTGTCGGGTAGCAATGTCCTACTTCTAACCACTCAGTTTTGTTCCTTGGCTGTTTTCCATTGCTTAGAATATCGCTGACAATTCTAAAAAAAAAAGAATATCGCTGACATGCTAGTCTAGATGTCAAAACATTACATGTGCAAATTGTTTGCCTGTTGATGAAATTTTGCTTTATTTTTTACATGCAGAAAACTTACCATGGAAAAATTGGCTCATCAAACACTGCCCTAGCCACTATACTACTACCCCACACAAATCCTTCTCCTCGAAAATCATACATAAACCCCTAGGTATGCGTATTACCAAGTGCAACACCCACGATGGCTGAACCACTTTCTTTTGGCTAGATAGACGATGAATCACCAAGTGAACCACTAGCTACTAGTATTTACCTAGATCTACACTCCCACCACGTGCTACCCAATGAAGAAAGTTGCTCTTGCCCTAAAGGCCAATAATAAAATGTATTTTATTATTATATCTCATATATTCATAATAGTTTATATTTGTTTTAATTTTTTACATGCAGAAAACCTATCTTGGAAAAATTGGCTCATCAATCACTGCCCTAGCTACCATACTACTACCCCACACAAATCCTTCCCCTCGAAAACCATACATAAGCCCCTAGGTATGCTTATTACCAAGTGCAACACCCACGATGGCTGAGTCACTTTCTTTTGGCTAGATAGATGGATCACAAAGTGAACCACTAGCTACTAGTATTTACCTAGATCTACACTCCCACCACGTGCTACCCAATAAAGAAAGTGGTGAAGGGTTTCGTAGCATAGTAAATCAAAAATTTCTACGGAAGCGAACAGAGGAAAAGCCAAGATCTAATCTAGGAGATGCAAACAATGAGAGAGATTGGATTAGATCTTCATACCCTTGAAGATTCGCACAGCGAAACGCTCGTCGGAACGTGGGTGATGTAGTCGTACTCGCTTCTCCTCCTCGCGATCCGATCCGATCTAGCACCACAAGTGGCGGTGCCTCCGTGAGATGCACACGTGCAGCACCTCGACGTCTCCTCCTTCCTCGGACCAGCAAGTATGGTGGAGAGATGAATTGGATCTACAACACGACGGCGTGGTGTATATGGTGGAGAATTTCTGCCGCAGGGCTTCGCCTACAAACAGTCGGGAGGGAGAGAGGAGGGCAGCAGGGCTACTAGGGTTTGGAGGAAGGTGTAAGGGTGTGGGAGAGGGGGCGCACCAGCCCTCTATATATAGAGGGGGGGTGCGGCCAGCCCTAGCCTCTCCTCCAAGCCTATCTCTAGTTTAAACAATTTAAACTCTCCCTTATCCAGAAATCCTATCTTATCTTATCTCTAGTTTAAACGATTTAAACTTATCTAGGATCGGCTGGGCCCTATGGGGCCTTGTGCCCCTGGCCCAATGCGGCCAGGACACTCCCTCATAGGCCCATGCCCCCTCCCGGAAGGTGGGACCATGTTGGCCCCCTTCCGGAAGGTTCTAGAAGCTTCCGGTACAATAGCGATTAACCCGGAACAATTCCGAACTCCAAAAACTGCACTGCCTTATATGAATCTTATTCTCCGGACCATTCCGGAACCTCTCGTGATATCCCGGATCCCATCCGAGACTCCAAACAAAAATTCATAAACCAATTATCCAATCTATCCTAGCGTCCAGACACGTTAAGTGTGTGACCCTGCGGGTTCGAGAATATGCAGACATGATCTTCTATCAATAATCAACAGCGGGGTCTGGGCACCCATATTGACTCCCACACATTCATCGATGATCATCTCGGATGAACCACGATGCCAGGATTCAATCAATCCCATATATATATTCCCTTCGTCTCGCGATATTTTACTTGCCCGAGATTCGATCGTCGGTATCGTCATACCTAGTTCAATCTCGTTCACAGCAAGTACTTTACTCGTTCCGTAATCCGATATCACTTTGTGATTAACTCCTTAACCACATGCTTGCAAGCGGTGTTGATATCGATTACCGAGTGGGCCCGAAGTATATCTCTCCGACTTGGGAGGGACAAATTCCATCTCGATACATACAACCCAACAGATACTTTCCGATCACCTGAGAGACTCCTTTATGATCACCCTCTCATAGGATGACGTTTGATGACCTCAAAGCTTTCTTCCGATACCAGGGAGTTGTATTATCTCATGGTCTAAGGAATACAATATTTGACATAAGAAAAGCTTCGCAAAGATGAACACAATGACACGATCTAATTGCTTCGCTTAGTTTGGGTCTGTCCACCATATCATTCTCCAATGATATGATCTCATTATCAATTGACAACTCATGTCTATGGTTAGGAAACCTTAACCATCATTGATCAATGAGCTAGTCCATAGAGGCGTACTAGGGACACGGTGTTGTTCACAAACCACACAAGTATTAATGTTTCCGCTTAATACAATTCTAGCATGGAATATAAACTTTATCATGAACAAGAATTATAATAATAACATCTTTATTATTGCCTCTAGGGCATAATTCCAACAAGTGGCTCCTTCCCTAGAGGCCAATAATAAAGTGTATTTAATTGTTATATCCCATATATTCATAATAGTTTTATACCATGCTATAATTGTGTTCAGCGTAAATATTAATACAAGTGTGGTATATAAACAAACCAAGTCTTTCGTATCCTCTAGACGAGTAGCTCGCTAGGCAATCAATGATCAAGGTTTCCCGATCATGGACATTTATGTCAAATGACAACGGGGTCAGTTCATTAGATGAATGATATGATGGACACACCCAACTGTAGTATTGCAATGACATCCAGTCACATGTTCAATATTGCGATATCTAGTAAAGCGTCATAACTCACTCCTTTGACCGTGAGATCATATTTAATCACTGCCACCCGTGGATGTTTTGACTGCATCAATCATCACACCATAACGGGGTGATCATAAAGGTCTCTATCAGATATTCCAAAGGGGTATGTTGAGGCGTATGCATCGAGATCTAGATTTTCCTATCTGAGTGACGGAAAGATTATCTTGGATCACTCGGTGAGATTACATCAATGAAGCTTGCAAGCATGTGACTAGGTCACAGGGAACAATATAGAACTAGGTATGTCGATACCGAAGACCAGGTCTTGGATAAACCAGATATTGTAGTGCAAAAGGAATGCAACTCGGCGTTTAAGGTTCAAGCGATCGAGTTATTTGTGGAATGCATGGGGACCATCATGGGTTTCTAGATCCCGCTATTGGTCATTGATCGGAGAGAGGTATCGATCATGTCTGTGTATTCCCAAACCATAAGGATGGCAGACTTAAGGGTAGAGACGCTTAGGGATGAACTGCGAACGTAAGAAAATAGAAGAGAGAGAACTGAATCATTCCGGGGAGAAACCAAAGTTGTTCGGAGGGGTTCGAAAGGTGTTTCGAAGCGAAAGAAATTAATTAATATGTATTTATTATTAATTAATTAATATGGTTTTAATTAATACAAAGGAGCAGAGCCCACCTAATGGGCCTTCCCCGAGGGAAGGACCCATAGGGGATGGTGCGCGGGGTGGGGGCTCCCCCACCGTCACCAGCCAAGGGCCTTGGCATGCACGGGGATGGGGCCCACCCACCACCGGCCGCCACCTCTCCCTTCTCCTTGGTTTAGTCCCAACCCGGGACTTTGGGGGAGGTGGTTCGCCTCCTTCCCCTATATAAGAAGGGGAGATCCCTCTGACCAAAACCATCTCATTGGCTTTTTTCCTTCTCCTCTCTCTCCCTCACGTGTGTGTTCCCCAGTTTGGAACGTGCACAGTGAGGTAGACATTTCTCCACCATACGCAAGGCATCGTTCCATTGGAGTTGGTCCGGATCTTCTTCTTCTGCTACTTCACTGGACCAGAGTCCGGGTGATGCCTCTACACCAAACGTGTGTAGAACTTCGGAGGCATCGCTAGTTATGGTGCTAGACGCTTGGACGCCTACTCAACCTTGAGGTCGGCTACATCAAGTATGTTTGAACATAATCCCTCTTTTAGTCTTCAAGGGTATGAACACCAAATCCCATCTCGTTACTTTATATCTGCATAGATAGATCTTGGCTATGTTGTTCTCATCATTAGAATTTTTTATTTTCTACTATGGAACCCTTTAGTGGTATTAGAGCCGATCTATGCATAGATATATTTGTATGAGTAGAACACATATAAATATGTGGGCATTTATTTTCTAGTTGTTACCCTCCCACGTGTACTTATTCATATCGTGGCAATGTTCGATGAAGCGGGCCAGACCGACCTTACGTGTAAGCTTACCCGAGACTGGTTCCACACTCAACATATGTCTTGTACCATATAAGTGGCTAGCGGACGTCTATCTCTCTTACATTAGTTGATAGAGTTTTCTATTTCCGTTCCCCTTTCCTTAGTTGTACTCACTTTTGCCCAGACACTAAACTTTTCTTCACTTTTGCCCAACCTCTTGTCTGAAACTCTCACAGAGTCTATCTGTCAGCCTTACCGTTACGTGCTGACGAGTGGGGCCACATTAGGTCGGGTCACTGTTGTCCAGTGCATTGTTATCAAAGAAAGGGTTCTTGATAGGAATGTTGATGAAAGATAGTAAAAGTTCGAAATCAAGATATTCAATCTTACCCCAGAATGTTGAGTAGCGCAACGGAATATGTTCCATAGAACGAAACTTTGCAGGATAAGGTGAAACTAAATGATAATGATCATAATGTTTCGATTAAGTAATTTACTACATAAAGTAGGATTAAAGAATGTGTTTCCCACATTGTCGAAATACATCATTGAATCACTTTTTATGTTAAATGAACATGACATACCTACAAACTGCGAAGAAGTGATGACTAAAAGTACAAGAAATAACTAAAACTCATGAAATCCTAAAGAGAGTTGCATTTTAGTAATGAATTACTTGATTCTATCGAGTAAATGAATTACTTAAATCTTTCTGAATAACTACAGAGTTATAAGGAAGAAATTAAACTTTAAAGGAAGATATATAGCTCGATTTGTCACAGAGACGGTCTTGAAAAATTCAAATTATTGACTTAAATATGTAGCGATGCTTGGGTCAATTGGATTTACACTTGGCAATAGGATGCTAAAGTATCTCATAGTGGAAAATTCTCAATTTGATAACAGATCAAAGGATTTTGGAATCACCACCAAAATAGCGAGAAAATCCACACTTGTGAAGTATTGAAGTGGGAGTTATATAGTTCTTGGTCAAATGTGTGAATGACATATTTGAGTGGGAGCTATGAGGATATTATAAATGTCTCATATATGATAGCATATTTTACGTGACAACAGTCTAGTATATGTGTACGACACATAATGAATGGTGTAAATGGTATTGGTGATATTTATTTAAACATTCTTTGAATGAGATTTAACAAAATGTTAAACATGAAAATCTATAGAGATGGATGGGTGTGTTTGATAAAACCATTAAAGTCAAGGTGTTTCACTATAGATTCTGTGGAGAGTTCGAAATGTCCTGGGTTCTAAAGTGATTTAGAATAGAACAAATTAAGAAGTATGTTCTTACTTATGAAACCTAGGAGAAACATTAGTTATTAACAAATATGGTTGAAAAGGAAGAAAGGGATGATGTTCATCCCATATGAATATGTTATATGTCTCTTCCCCATATCACCATGTTGTGTACTTGACCAAAAATGTGACGCAAGTAATTATTTAGAAGAACAGATTATGAGGTGACTTATGAATAAATCACTGAACCAGGATTAAGCACATTATCGAACCCTAGTTGAATTAAAAGGATATTTATGGATAAAGAAGTAGGTAACTGATACATCGTAAACGTATCTATAATTTTTGATGTTCCATGCTTGTTTAGTATCTACTTTCTTATGTTTTGTCCACACTTTGGGGTATTTTTATACATTTTCTGGAACTAACCTATTAACAAGATGCCACAGTGCCATTTGCCTGTTTTCTGCTATTTTTGGTTTCAGAAAAGCTAGTAAGGAAATATTCTCGGAATTGGATCGGACAAAAGCCAAAGTCAATATTTTACCGAAGCAACACGGAGTCCGGAGGGGAGACGAAGTGGCGCACTAGGGCGGCCACACCTGGTGGTCGCGCGACCTGCGGGGCATGCCACCTGGGGGTGTGGGCCCCCTGGTTCTCCACCGACCTTGCCCCTTCGCCTATAAAAACCTCTCGGGATGAAAACCCTAAGTACCCAATCAAAGACCTGATCAGAAATCCACGGAAGAGTCTGTAGCCGCCGCCATCTCGATCCCTAAATCGAGGGGATCTGAAGCTCTTCTCGGCACCCTGCCTGAGGGGAGAGATCACCTTGGAGGCCTTCTTCATCACCATGATTGCCTCCGGTGTGATGTGTGAGTAGTTCATCCCTAGACTACGGGTCCATGTAGTAGCTAGATGGTTGGTTCTCCTCCTTTGTGCTATCATGTTTAGATCTTGTGAGCTCCGTTCATGATCAAGATCATCTATTTGTAATCTTACATGTTGTGTTTGGGGGGATCCGATGGATATTGAGATGCTATTTCAGATTGATTATTGATTCTATCATGTCTTTGTTATTTGTGATCTTGCATGCTTTCCATTGTTAGTAGCTATCTTGGCCAAGTAGATGCTAGCAACTCCAAGAGGGAGTATTTATGCTCGATAGTGGGTTCATGCCTCTAGTAATCTGGGGAAGTGACAGGAATCTCTAAGGTACTAGATGTGTTGTTGCTACTAGGGAGAAAACATCAATCCTTTGTCCATGGTACAATCACATTGTTTACTTTACACACTTTGCTTAATGCAATTATCTGTTTCTTGCAACGTAATACTGGAGGGGGCTCAGATGATAACCTAAACGTGGATTATTAGTCATAGATGCAGTTGGATTACGGTCTATGTAAAATGTTGTAATGCCGAATAAAATCTCATAGGAGTCAAGATGATTAGTATATGCATGGTATGCTTTCTCGAGTCTGTCAGTTGCCCCGCTATAATTTGTTCACCCAACATGTTATTTATCTTAAGGAGAATCACCTCTAGTGAAATATGGACCCTGGTCCATTGTTTTGTCATTGATACACCATCTACTATTTAATGTTTACTGTTTACTTTCTGCAAACAATTACTATCTTCCACACAATATGTTTAATCCTTTGTTTTCAACAAAACCGGTGAGATTGAAAAACTCACTATAAGTTGGGGCAAAGTTCTATGGCTGTGTTGTGCAGGATTCCAAGTTGGTGACAACACCTTGGGGTTGTTTCCTTGCTCCTACTGGTTCGATAACCTTGGTTTCATAACTCAGGGAAACTTACTGATGTGCTCATCATACCTTTCTCTTGGAGTTCCCAACGATCTCAACGTATCCTGAGCCATCAAGCCTTTTTCTAGCGCTGTTGCCGGGGAGTCAAGGACAACTTCACAAGGGGAGTTCTTCACAACCAATCTCTTTACTTTTTTTGTTTTGCTTGTTTCTTTTATCAAAAACACACAAAAATTAGTTGTACTAGTTTGCTTCTTTATATTAAAAACACAAAAAAATGACTACTCTTGAACACACTAAGTTGTGTGACTTCACCAGCACCAACAACAATGATTTCATGTGCACACCTATTGCTCCACCTATTCCTGAAGCTACTTCCTTTGAAATTAAACCTACTTTGCTTAATATTGTTATGAAAGAACAATTCTCTGGTGTTGGTACTGAAGATGTTGCTGCTCACCTTAATAACTTTATTGAACTCTGTGAGATGCAAAAACATAGGGATATCAATGGAGATATTATTAAGCCTAAATTGTTTCCTTTCTCTTTGAGAGGAAAAGCTAAAGAATGGTTGTTATCCCTAACTAGAAATATTATTGATTCTTGGACTAAATGCAAAGATGCTTTCATTGGAAAATACTATCCTCCTGCTAAGATTATATCTATGAGAAGTGAAATAATGAAATTTAAACAATTTGATAATGAACATGTTGCTCAAGATTGGGAAAGAATGAAATCTTTGGTAAAGAATTGTCCCACTCATGGACTGACTGCTTGGATGATTATCCAAACCTTTTATGCAGGACTGAATTATTCTTCAAGAAATCTGCTGGATTATGCTACTGGAGGTACCTTTATGACCATTACTTTGGGTGCTGCAACAAAGCTCCTTGATAATATGATGGTTAACTATTCTGAATGGCACACTGAGAGAGCTCCACAAGGTAAGAAGGTAAATTTTGTTGAAGAAACCTCCTCCTTGAGTGATAAAATTGATGGTATTATGTCTATGCTTGTTAATGGGAAATCTCATATTGATCCAAATCATGTTCCTTTAGCCTCTTTGGTTGCTCAAGAAGAGCAAGTTGATGTGAACTTTATTAGAAACAATAATTTTAGTAACAATGCCTATAGGAATAATTTTGGTAATAATAATCATAGGCCTTATCCTCCTAATAATACTAATGGTTATTACGATAAGTCTAGAATGCCTAGTGAAGCAAGAATTTTAGAAGTTGAAAGAGCCACTAAAAACTTCATGCAAATGCAATATGAGCAGAATAAATTATTTACTAAAACCATAGAAGAACAATCTACTATTTTGAAAAATATTAGTCATTAACTTGAGAGTTTAAATAGGGAAATTCCTAGTTTGCAATCCAAACTTTCGAATGCTGAAAAAAATATATCATCTTTGTCTAAAGCATAATCCTCCTTGATTAATAAAATGGCTGCTGAACCTAAAACCATGGAAAACCCCTTTGCTGCTACTAATGCCATACAAGTTAGAATTGATGAAAATGTTAGACTGTTAGCTGAATTACATGCTAAATGGAAAAGAGAAGATGAAATTGCTAGAAATAATAGTATATGTACTATCACCACCACCACCAATGTTGATGCTAGCAAACCACATGAAGTCCCCATTCATTTTGCAACAATACCTAAAACCAATGGAACTTTTTCCAATAAAAATACAGAAATTCTTCGAAATATGGGAAAATAGCTCTAATACCTTGGATGGTAATTATGATTTTGATCTTGATGGTTGCAATATTTCTAAAGTAATTATGTTCCTACAAAAGCTTGCTAAAAGTCCTAATGCTAGTGCTATGAATATGGCCTTTACAAAACATATTACTAATGCTCTCATAAAAATTAAAGAAGAAAAATTGAAACATAAAGCTTCTATTCCTATAAAATAGAAGATGGTTGGGAACCCATCATTAATATGAAATTGAATGATTTTGATCTAAAAGCTTTATGTGATCTGGGTGCTAGTGTCTCTATTATGCCTAGAAAGATTTATGAAATGCTTGATTTGCCACCTTTAGGAGATTGTTATTTAGATGTCCAACTTGATGATAATGCTAAAAAGAAACTCGTGGGGAGTATTAATGATGTTCTTATTATGGTTAACAATACCTATGTCCCCGTTGATTTCTATGTTATGGATGTTGAATGCAATGCTTCTTGTCCTGTTATTTTGGGAAGACCTTTTCATAGAACTATTGGTGCCATTATTGATATGAAAGAAGGTACCATCAAATATCAACTCCCACTCAAGAAAGGTATAGAACACTTCCCTAAGAAGAGAGAGAAGATTCCTTTAGCCTCTCCTATTAAAACAAAATTTGCTCTTAATGCTTCTTCATTTGAGAATACTTGAATCTTGCTTCTTATGCCTAGCTCAATGGCGTTATAGGAAAGCAATTATTGGGAGATAACCCAAATTTTTATTCAGTAAGTTTTTCCTTTGTTGAGTCTTGGAAGTTATTGCCTCTGTAATAACATCTCCTTATCCTTTTTGTGTGGTTTTTGTGCGAAGAATAACCTCTAATGAGAGAGAAGTAATACTTGGGAAAGTTGTTGTCCCAAAACAGATTTTTGTGCTTCACTATAAATATTTGTGAAAAAATCCCTGTACGTCGGATTGAGCTGTAATGTTTTGTGCTTCTGCCCCTGGTTGTTATCTAACTTTCGTTAGTTTAACACTTTTCGATTTGAGCAACAGAAGGTCTTAGAAAAAATCGGTTTTTACCTATTGGTCTGTTTTGACAGATTTCTGCCATTATTTGCATTTGCCTCTTAAATCTCTTTCTCTTTGAGTTCTCGCCAAATACTTGAACCTTTTAGAAGGAATTGCTACAGTAGCTTGTGTTTTAATGGAAGTTTTACTTGTGTTGAAACTGAACCCAAAGACTTATTATCTTGAGTACACTAATGTTGCTAATGAAGATTGTGTGAAGTTTTGTATGAAGGAAATTTTAAAGTGTAGGGAAGAATAGTATGATGAGATGAAGTATGGCCAAATGCTCAAGCTTGGGGATGCCATCCGTGTCACCCCAATAAACATTCAAGAAGTACAAGCATCAAAGCTTGGGGATGCCCAAGGCATCCCCTTCTTCATCAATAAAAATCTCAGGTTTTCTTCCAAACACTTCATTTTTATTGTGTCATGCACAATTGTGTTGTTCTTGGAGCATCTTCGTTTTGTTTTTAGTTTTCTTTTGCTTGGTTTGCTTAAATAAATTGGTTGGACCCCCGCATTCATACATAGTTTCAAATAAGTTGATTTGGATTGGAAAATAGTAGGAACGTTCATGCTTATAAGTGGTACAAAAGGATTCTTGTTTTGACTGTGGCCTAGACTTTATCATGTCATGTTTGATATTGCTTTGACTTTATGCTTAGTGATTATTGTTGTAGCATGGCTTGGTCCAAACAATTGATATTTCTTAATGTGCCTTGAAAGAATCATGCGTTGTTTTAACATTCTAAAGCATAATATTGTGGTATTCTCCTTTGATGCTTTATTTGGGTTGACTTGGCGCATGCTCACACCATGTTAAGACTATACCAAGTCGCCGTAGCCTCTATGATCATTTAGTTTTCAACTTGTAATATCACTTTATGTTTTAATTAATAATGTTTTGTCGCTTTGCATGATTATGGCCATTATTGCTCTCTTAGTTGGTCGCTCCCAGTCTTTTGCTAGCCTCCACATGTACCAAGTATGAGTTCCACTCATGCATCCAACTCCAAATAAAACCAAGTTATTCCAAAGAGTCCACCATACCTACCTATTAGCATTATTGCTATTCCAAGCATATTCATGGTTTTATCTACCTTCCGAGTTAAACTTGTTATGTGAAAATTAGTGATTAAAGCTCTCACAAACTTGATGGCACACTTTAATTTCTTGCACTTAATAAACTTGAACCATTATGCCCATCTATGTTGTGTATATGCTTGCGCTTTATAAGTTGTGAATTAGAAGAACCATGTTACCATGGGGAACGTTTTCAACATTGCACATTATTTAGTTGATATCATGTCCTTTTGCTTATGGATCCTAGCAGTGTGAAATAAAAGGGGAGCTTGTAAGCTCATGGATTTTGTATATGTGTTAGAGAAACACTTGGGCGGCTAGCCTAAGCCATGCCTAATCATGGTGGAAACTTGCAGCATAACCATAGTGAGAAATCTGTGAAGCATCCTCAATAAAAACCTATGCAAATAGCAAATAAAAAGATCGCTGAGATGCTCATTGTCTATTGCCTTGTCATTTTGATATGGGATAGCTCATGTATCATGGGGCAAGGGGTACCCTGTTGGCGGTTCTCTATGATACACATGTACTTACAATGACAAGAACTTATTTGTGACTAAAGTTGAGTAGGATGAGGTTTGGTACTCGTAAGCAAGGGGAATGCTTCAACTTATAAATTATCAAGCATATCCTCATATTTGTTCACTTTAACCTTAATAACCTAAAGATGCTTATGATAGGGGCAATGAGAGCTGAAAGCTAATAAGTACCATAATTTTTGGAAGATCCTTATGAAACTTGAATCCCTGCTTCCTTCTATGAAGGGCCTTTATTTTTACTTTTATGTTGAGTCTCCATCTTCTATCTTTATGCACCTATTGAGAGATCATAGTGGTCATTCTTAGTTTAATGTGCATTGTCCCAAAACTTGTTGATTGATTCATAACATTGATATGGCTTGTTCTTAAATATTTGTATTTAGTCACACTTATGAACTTTGAAGGTGTCCTATGCATTTATGTTTTGCTATACCATTCTTATTATATTTTCTACATGTGAAACAAACAAACATCTTTCAAAGCATTATTATTCATGAATATTTTGTTTGTACCTTTTCATGTTACAACATAGTTGCTATGTCTTATTGTTAGAACTATATCTTTCATGCTATGTTAGAACATAGGTGTGGGCCCCCTGGTGCTCCACCGACCTTGCCCCTTCGCCTATAAAGACCTCTCGGGACGAAAACCCTAAGTACCCTATCAAAGACCCAATCAGATATCCATAGAAGAGTCTATAGCCGCCGCCATCTTGTTTCCTAGATCGGGGGGATCCGAAGCTCTTCCCGGCACCCTGCTGGAAGGGAGAGTTTCTTTTGGGGTTTCGCGTATGAAAATAATAAATTTTATCCTACGCCCCTGAACCACAATTGCTGAAAGGACCTATCTGTTAGTAATACAGTAATGGGAGGGGCTTTTCGCGAACTTACCCTTGAAGACCGAAAAGCGTTGTCAACGCTCAGGAGAGCGTGGTTGATGTAGACGAGCCGAAGCCGACCTCAAGGTCGTGATGAAGTCCTCGCGCTCCTTTGGCTCCAGCAACTTGAGTGCCTCAAGTGCGACACCTCGCATGGAGTTACACACGTCTGGTGCCTAACAATGACTCCTTCTTCCCCGATCCAGCAGCAGTTGTGGAAGTAGAGCTTCCGGATCCGAATCCCGCAGCACGACGGTGCTCCACGGTGAAGATGTCTCTCGTTCGCGCAATCTAGACTTGGGACCATGGTCACGAGAGAGAGAGGGGGGGGGGAGGGAGAAAATATCAATTAGAGGTCCTCCCAAAAGTGAGAAGACCTTTATTGATTATTGGTGTATTTTATTTGGCCAAATACCCCCACTATATATAGGGGGAGGGGAGGTACTACCTCCCTCAAAGTCCCGGGGTGGGACTAAAGGAGAGGAGGGGGAGGGGTGGCACCGCTGGCCACCCCCATGGGCCCCACGCGGGGGGCTGGCCCACTAGGGCGCCGGCCACCCCCTTGGCCCCTTCTCCCTTTCTCCTTTCCCTAATGGGCCCTCTCCCCTCCGAGAATTGGCCCATTGAGCCTTTGACCATTTAATTGATTTTTATCTTTATTAAATAATTATGAATAAATGATTAAATCAATATTCAACATTCATTCACATATTATTCAACCTCCATGGTTGAGGAACACTTCCACCTCCACTCCGGACATCCTCCGGACTTACCGAAACCCTTCCGGTTTTCTCTCTACTATTTTTCGGCAATTCCACCGATCCTATAAACACTCTCTAAGCATCATCAAGCCCTTAAGCGTGATACCCCACGGTTCGGGAACACTCCAAACATGGTCAGGACACTCCCGCACCAATGATCAACAGAGGGACCTGGATGGCCATGTGACCCCTATGCGTTCCACGAAGATCTTTCGTCGTTTGAACCGGGACAGTCGTGTCTTATTCCCTTTGTCTCTCGATACTTGCATTGCCCGATATCTGATCAATGACATCACCATGTCATGTTAAATCTCGTTACTGAACAATGCTACTTGACTCGTTCCGATAATTGATATCCCTGTGATCAAATCACACGCTGCGCAGCTATTGGATATAACTTCTTCGAGTGGGCCCTCGAGTATCTTTCCGTCACATGGACGGACAAATCCCGCTCTTGATGTATATTGCCTCTACGGTTTCCTCCGAGTACTTGAACACGCCTTTATAACCACTGTATTACCAAGTGGCGCTTGATGCTATCTAAGCACCCTCGGGAGACAGTGATTGATATAGCCTCACGGTCTAAGGAATAGTCTACGAGGATCCATTTCTAATCATCGTAACTTGAACTTCATGACATGATCGGGTCACGATGTTTAGGTTGGGTATTGGTTCATCATCTCATTCTCAGAATGAGATGACTCCATTTCCAACTGGCATTAATGCCACATGATCAGGAAACATGATCATCTGTTGACCAATGAACCAGTGACTAGAGTTTCACTAGGAACCCCTGGTTGTTTGTATGTCAGACGTGTATTGATGTTTCCACTCAATACAGTTATAGCATGATACAAAACTTAATCATAAACTATATGAAATATGATAATAGTCCTTACTACTATTTGTCTCTAGGGCATATTTCCAACAGTCTCCCACTTGCACTAGAGTACAAATACACTAGCTACATTTGTTCTCAATCATTGGCACCATATATCCGGTACCCTGAACATGCTTGCTCATGGAAGAGGTTGAGTCTGTGGCTTGTACTTTACAATCCCAAATCCCTTGCAACTTACTAACGTCACCTTGATTTGACATTAATACTTTATCATCACATGATAGCATCTGTGTGTATGCATCGTCGCTATGGCAGCAGAACGAGGCCTGATTCTAGGAGCCTACAGTGACTTTAGATCAACCTCGAGGGCTTTCTCATGGGCACTGTGCCCTGGGACACATCATTCTATGTTAAAAGCGAGCTAGCCCCTCCATAACATTATACAACACTTTAGATGGTACCCTTATCTATTATTATAAATGTGTTCATCGAAACACTAGTGCACTCTGTGCAACTTTCGATGTTTTGTTCACCTCGCTTCCTACTTGACTTTAATCGGTATTTACAGGAGTTTCCAACATATTCCCTTATAACATAACCCTTTATGTTTTAAGATATGTCATTCTTTTCGGATTTGGAAAATATGTCTACAGTTCTCTATTAGACACTACGGACAAACTTAGCTCAATGTTCTGTGATTCGAACTTAATCACTTTTAAACGTTCCTTATTTGGATCACATATTATGCTAAGTTATCATCATGGTTTACTAAGATAGAACCTATGTCTCAACATAGTGGATGATGATCATCCTTTTCTTTCTTTTAACCATTGATGTTCAACTTAATACTATTCCTAATTTGAGTTATTTAGGACCAGTTCCTTAATTAACTTCTATTCTAAAACCCCTTTCAGAATGACTTAAGGAATACAACATAATATCACAATACACCTATTATCAACTTCTACATCTTATAAATCATTATTTATAAGTATTTTTGCTTTCATTCTTAACATACTTAAGAATTACTCCCATAAGCTCCCACTCAAAATATGTTCCTACATATTTGAATTTGACACTTATATTGCTCCCACTAAAAAATATGTCAATCACATATTGTTTTAGGAAGACTTTCATAGCTCCCACTCAATTTTATGCAAATTGCATATCCACTCACTATTTTGAATAACTTCAAAATCCTTTGATCAAATATCAAACTTGGAGTTTTACTATGAGATACTAGTACTATTACTAGTTTTAAATCCTCTAGACATAAAGCACACATGAATCAAATTCATTTGAATTCGTCCAATACTTGACAAATTGTGCTTTTGTCATTCACCCCCTTTTCCACTATGGCTTTGCAGTCATTTGGGAAAATTCAAGTAACCCCTTTTACTTGTGAGATTCAGCAACGAATTGCTTTCTAATCTCAAGTGAATTTTGCTTTTAGGATTTCTCATAATTTTAATTTACCATTATTTCCTTTGTAGTTCGTAGGTATGTCATATTCCAATAATCATGACAAATGATTCATAAATGTCTCCATACAAGATATGTATTACATTTTGAATCCTACTTCATGTAGTGAAAACACTAGTGGGGAAAATACAATGATCAATATCATTGATTCTTTCCTTTTGTGAAGAGAATCATTCAGGAATGTTGTCCGTTGCGCTTCTCAACACTCTGATGCAGGGATATGAATCCTCGTCGTGTTTTTCACTATCTTCCATTTTCTCCATAATCGAGAAATATCACTAAAAGTGAGCTTTCTCAAGAATGCACCAAAATCCAGGCAATACGAATTTTGCTTTCCTTTTGGTTTCAGCTATGGATTTCATATTCAAAGTTTCCAATGAATACTCTATAAGGACTTATTCGCTATTGTTTTGGTTATATCTAATAACCCCAAAACTATCATGAATTCAAATGGTTCACTACATTCTAATTGAGTGCTAACTATTTCTAACTAATGGTCTCTACATCTATACTACAACGATTTATTTGGTGCCTTCTATTCACCCACTGTGATATCTAATATCACATTGTGATGCTTTGCATTTTGATGTTTCAAAACGCTTTGCATTCCACAATTTCTTTTATGCCATTCTTTATAAAGTCGAATTTCATTACTATTGATCAAATCATAGTAATAAGATTCCCTTTTATATTTATACCCTTTGTTGATGAAACACTTTGATCAAGTCAAATAGTTTCACATTCATGTTTCCTTTGGTAAACTTGTTTACACATTTAAACAATCATTTAATGATAATTACCATTTTCGTTAAACACAATACATCGAATATGTATTTACTTTTTAACAATTCATTCAACACTTTGTATTCAAGTAATACACGGTGTTCAAGTTATTTTGCCGAACTCAGGCATGATTTATATGTGATAAGAAATCGAATGACTTTTACATATTATCACATAACTTTGAATTTTAAACAATGGTTTTCATTCCGTAATGAAATATCATTTAAGTTGGGTATTTTAAGGCATTTCAATATTTTACAAATGTTCATGCATTATCAATAGTTTCAAACAACAAGGATAATTCACACATAATCAAACAAGATATGAACACGAATAGAAATAATTCATAAAAGTGGAACAACTGTTTGTTACAAACTCATATGAATAACCGTCTCACAAAGTGTGAGACACACTAAAGAAGTTCACAATATTTTGATTACAATAATCATCCTAAAACATAAACTAAATGATAAATGTTGAGGGAGAGTGTCGTCGGCCATCATCATCATGCTTGCCATCAACACGCAATGTCACCTCCTCTCCATCAAGCACCTCTCATGCAGAAGGACCTGTTTTCAGCAAAACATAACAAGTATCAGATATACTTAACACTGCAAATGTGTTTGCAAGATTATAACATTTATAAAACTGTATATCAAGTATATACCTTTGTCATTGATGACCTGAGCGACATCTGGTTCAACCAACACATTCCTGAGATGTGTCACGAACCGGTGGAATTCCATTGATTCTGCATCGCCCCTCATAATGCAAGTCCTGACTTGTGCTTGGTAGCTTGGTGGAAGCGACCGTAGCACAATGCCGTTTGCAAAAGAGCCCGTCATCCAGCTATCCAGGAAGTATGCAGGCCTTATGTACACATCATGCATGCGCTCCAAGTGGTCGTCCAATGATGTGTTCTCCTCCATCTTAATGGAGAGGAAGTCTCCCATCAGCTCATGCTCCCATATGCGTGCTAGTTCCACGAAATGTGTCCTAAGCTGTAGCATCACCGAACAAGGGTTGACATCACCCACGAAAGACCACAGCTCATCCACCATTCCGAAACGCATGGTAACGAAAGGCCATGTCGTGACAGAGATATCGGTCTTTCCGCTGCTCTAGGGTCTCTAGGTCAGTGGGCTGATCCAAATCCATCTCGTAGAGTATGTATTCGACCACGTCATTCTCGCTAAGGAGAACGTGGAGACGCGCAACCCATATGGAGAAGTTTGATCCATCTAATCTGAGCTTCTCTCCTTCTAACCAATCAATCGTCAACAGGAAAGGTGCCATCTACATTTATAATTGCAAAAAGAATTTAGACTAAGTTTATAATTAAATGAGTTAATAATAACTCCACTCAGAAACACCTATCCCCACAAGGGTTCCTAGTGATAACACGACCCCTATCAGCCACATCTCCCCCGATTGACATGGCCATAGATGTGGGTTCAAAGGTGGACGCTAAACATCGATCACATCATTCATGCGACCCGTGCTCGATATTTCGACCATCCGTGTTCTGAGGCCACGCTTCTATAGCGTGCTAGGCTCACCAACTCAACCTTAGTGTATTCGATGTGCAACATGGCTTGCCCACTGTATGCGAACGTAGATATGTCTGACACCCAGTCACCCTGGGTCGCCTCATACCGAAGAACTTTCTTGGTGGTGCACACTAAGGGGGAACACAATCCTTTGTAATTTTAACAGGGATCATCTTATTAGGCTACCGTCGAGTATCTAATACTAGCACACAATAATATATACAAACAATAACATTGAATGTAAATGCGATGTGATATGGTCCTTCACGTCGTGATCTCCATCTGTCGTCACCGGGTTCCGGCGCTAGGGTTCCGGCACCGTAGACACCAGGGTACCGGTGTCATTCCGACGTGGTAGTCTGTCACCTCCATGACTATCTACTACTACGTAAAAAAAGGTAATCACTTTACCTTTGCCACAACCATATCACAAAGAAACGCCCCCTGCAAAACAAAGTTAGACGCCTCTACTTTATCTTTGCATGTTTTACGTGGCTGAATGGGCTTTCGCACAAGAACCATTCTTACCTACGAACTTTCAGCACAACGCTGATCAAGTAGTTGTCTCTACTACACCCCTTTCGGGGCCCTCCGTTGCAAATGGCATACCAACTAATGCGAGAGAGACAGACACCCCCCTAAGCCACTTTATACGGTACAAGCCGTATGTCAAGCGTGGAACAGTCTCGCGAATGAACACGTAAAGTCGGTTGGGGGCCGCTTCATCAAGCATTACTACGGTATACACAAGTACATGTGGGAAGGTAACAACTAAAAGATCAATGCCCACACGCTGCATCTCGTGTGTTCTACCCGTACTAGCATTACTACGCATAGATCTAGCTTTGATACCATTGTTGGGGTTCCGCGTATGAAAACAATAAATTTTATCCTACGCCCCTGAACCCCAGATGCTGTCAGGACCTATCTATTAGTAATACAGTAATGAGAGGGGATTTTCGCGAACTTACCCTTGAAGACCGAAAAATGTTGTCAACACTCAGGAGAGCGTGGTTGATGTAGACGAGCCGAAGGCGACCTCAAGGTCGTGATAAAGTCCTTGCGCTCCTTTGGCTCCAACGACTTGAGTGCCTACACACGTTCGGTGCCTGACGATGACTCCCGCTTCCCCGATCCAGCAGCAGTTGCATAATTAGAGCTCCCGGATCCGAATCCCGCAGCATGACGACGCTCCATGGTGAAGATGTCTCTCGTTCGTGCAGTCTAGACTTGGGACCACGGTCACGAGAGAGAGGGGGAGGGAGAAAATATCAATTAGAGGTCCTCCCAAAAGTGAGAATACCTTTATTGATTATTGGTGTATTTTATTTGGCCAAATACCCCCACTATATATAAGGGGAGGGGAGGTACTACCTCCCTCAAAGTCTCGGGGTGGGACTAAAGGAGAGGAGGGGGGAGGGGTGGCACCACCGGCCACCCCCATGGGCCCCGCACGGGGGGGTGGCCCACTAGGGCGCCGGCCACCCCCTTGGCCCCTTCTCCCTTTCTCCTTTCCCTAATGGGCCCTCTCCCCTCCGGGAATTGGCCCATTAAGCCTTTGACCATTTAATTGATTTTTATCTTTATTAAATAATTATGAATAAATGATTAAATCAATATTCAGCATTCATTCACATATTATTCAACCTCCATGGTTGTGGAACACTTCCACCTCCACTCTGGACATCCTCCGGACTTACCGAAACCCTTCCTGTTTTCTCTCTACTATTCTTCGGCGATTCCACCAATCCTATAAACACTCTCTAAGCATCATCAATACCTTAAGCGTGATACCCCACGGTTCGGGAACACTCCAGACATGGTCAGGACTCTCCCGCACCAATGATCAATAGAGGGACTTGGATGGCCATGTGACCCCTATGTGTTCCACGAAGATCCTTCGTCGTTTGAACCGGGATAGTCATGTCTTATTCCCTTTGTCTCTCGATACTTGCATTGCCTGCGATATGATCAATGACATCACCATGTCGTATTTAATATCGTTACCGAACAATTCTACTTGACTCGTTCCGACAAGTGATACCCTGTGATCAAATCACACGTTGTGCAGCTATTGGATATAACTTCTCCGAGTGGGCCCTTGAGTATCTTTCTGTCACATGGACAGACAAATCCCGCTCTTGACATATATTGCCTCTACGGTTTCCTTCGAGTACCTAAACACACCTTTATAACCACTGTATTACCAAGTGGTGCTTGATGCTATCTAAGCACTCACGAGAGACAATGATTGATATAGCCTGACGGTCTAAGGAATAGTCTACGATGATCCATTTCTAATCATTGTAACTTGAACTTTGTGACATGATCGGGTCACGATGTTTAGGTTGGGTATTGGTTCCTCATCTCATTCTCGGAATGAGATGACTCCATTTCCAACTAGCATAAATGCCACATGATTAGGAAACATGATCATCTGCTAACCAATGAACCAGTGACTAGAGTTTCACTGGGAACCCCTGGTTGTTTGTATATCACACGTGTATTGATGTTTCCACTCAATACAGTTATAGCATGATACAAAACTTAATCATAAACTATATGAAATATGATAATAGTCCTTACTACTATTTGTCTCTAGGGCATATTTCCAACAAGATCACCCTGGAGGCCTTCTTCATCACCATGACTGCCTCCGGTGTGATGCATGAGTTTCATCCCTGGACTACGGGTCCATGTAGTAGCTATATGGTTGGTTCTCCTCCTTTGTGCTATCATGTTTAGATCTTGTGAGCTCCGTTCATGATCAAGATCATCTATTTGTAATCTTACATGTTGTGTTTGTGGGGATCCGATGGATATTGAGATGCTATTTTAGATTGATTATTGATTCTATCATGTCTTTGTTATTTGTGATCTTGCATGCTTTCCGTTGTTAGTAGCTATATTGGCCAAGTAGATGCTAGCAACTCTAAGAGGGAGTATTTATGCTTGATAGTGGATTCATGCCTCTAGTAATCTGGGGAAGTGACAGGAATCTCTAAGGTACTAGATATGCTGTTGCTACTAGGGAGAAAACAACAATCCTTTGTCCATGGGACAATCGCATTGTTTACTTTACACACTTTTCTTAATGCAATTATCCGTTGCTTGCAACTTAATACTGGAGGGGGTTCAGATTATAACCTGAAGGTGGATTATTAGTCATAGATGCAGTTGGATTACGGTCTATGTATAAAGTTGTAATACCTAATCAAATCTCATAGGAGTCAAGATGATTAGTATATGCATGGTATGATTTCTCGAGTCTGTCAATTGCCCCGCTGTAATTTGTTCGCCCAACATCTTATTTATCCTAAGGAGAATCACCTCTAGTGAACTATGGACCCCGGTCCATTCTTTTATCATTGATATACCATCTACTATTTACTGTTTACTGTTTACTTTCTGCAAACAATTACTATCTTCCACACAATACGTTTAATCCTTTGTTTTCAGCAAAACCAGTGAGATTGACAAACTCACTTAAGTTGGGGCAAAGTTATGTGGTTGTGTTGTGCAGGATTCCAAGTTGGTGACAACACCTTGGGGTTATTTCCTTGCTACTACTGGTTCGATAACCTTGGTTTCATAATTGAGGGAAACTTACTATTGTGCTCATCATACCTTCCTCTTGGGGTTCCCAACGAGCTCAACGTATTCTGAGCCATCAGTAACCACTTCAAATAATAGCAAGTATGACAAGTTTGGCTAGTGGAGTTTGACTTCAACTAAGTGTGTTTCTAGTGTGTACATGACAACTTTGAAAGTTCTCGTGACTGGTCAACCATCATGTTAAACACCACTAAACAAAGTCTCACTCTATTGCCAAACGAATACTTCGACACATTATGTGATAATTATGTAAATGTCAATATTAGGAAGACATTAACGATTTGCAAAAGACATACGATCTGGTAACATGGATCGAACACATGACGTTTCCCATAGGTAAGCATGATTATAAACACATGTGTTCTTGATCAGTAACATATGCAACTAGATTATTTGTACTCTAGTGCAAGTGTTAACGGAAGGAGATATGCCCTAGAGGAAAATAATAAATTTATTATCATAACTCAATTAGTTCATAATAATTTTGTACCATGGTATAACTGTATCAAGTGGAAACATTAATACAGGTGTAGCATATAAACAAACCATAGTCCCTAGTAGCGTCTATACATCTAGTCTATTTGGAAACTGATGATCAAAGTTTCCTGATCATGGTGCATTTATGCCGGTTGAAAATGGAGTCACATCATTGGTAAATGATTGATGGACATTACCAACATAAGTATTACAACTTGATCAATTCACATGGTTTAAACGTTGTAATAATTATAAACTAAGTGACCTTCTCCTTAGACTGTAAGATCATATTTAGTCACTGTCACTCGCGGCTCCTTTGACTGTATCAACTGTCACATCATAGTAGGGTGACCATAAAGGTGCATGTTGGGTATTCAAAAGGGACATGTTAATGTGTATGCATAAAGATTGGGATTTGTTCACCCGCATGATGGGAACATACTGCGGTGGCCTAGCATACCACTACATGATGTAGTACACTATGGCCGTTGACATAACACCAATGAAACACCATTCCACTAGTATTACATCCCTCATAGTGGTACAACAGGAACATCATGGGTCCAAGACATGACTATAGATTACAACTCAAATCTTTACAAAAGATCCAGAGAACAATCCTTAAAACAGTGAGGAAAAACACTATACAGCAGAAACCCAAAAATAACAACTTGAAGTCTCTTCTATAAATAGTACTACTATTAAAATATATCTATGTCTTGCAATTGTTGTTAAAGAAATGCTCTACAGAAGTAGGTTCTAGTATCTAGAGATTTATCTATACACTATTCTTCAGCTTCTCTTCTATTGCTCCTAATGTAGTCGTCGACTTCGTCGATTCCCACTGGATATCTTCCACTCTTCAAAGTAGTCCTCCTCCTGAGTTCGTCATCAAATGCTCTAAAATCTAGCAAGGGTTAACAAGATACGGTTGAGTATGAGCGTACTCAGCAATTTCACTAAAATGGATTGTTTGATGCACTACCTACAGTTGTAGACCATCAGTCGTAGGCTATGTAGGTTTTCATAAACATTTCTTCAAATGTTGCTTTTATTCTCAAAAGCTATGTTCGTCAGTCTTCATAGGTTGATTAGAAATTTGTGGAGTTCCTTTCTTGCAGCGTTCGTAGCTCCTTCCTGGAAAAGGGAGTAACATGTCACACTTTTATACACTCTGCAGAGGTGCGTTGCTTTACCTATGAGATATCATTATCCATGTTTCACACCCAAGTCGTGAACTTCTCCACACTTCCATGGGATGGGCCCGGTATAAGGACCCAAGCTGATCACTGCCCTTCTCAATGACCCCACATGAAAACACGACCGTCCAAGCAGGAATACCTCTATTAACCCCCATATAGGAAGATATAATTCTGGTAACCCCTTGAAGACTCTATAAGCAGATCATGTCCCTAGTAGCCCCCACTAAAGTGGCAGACCTACCTCTGACAGCCCCTCACGGATAATCTAGACACCAATATCGTGGGGCACTGAGGGGTTCCCACCCATGTTCTGGATCCTCGGAAGGAATCTATAGCTCATGATAAGGTCATATGTTGGCACACGAAAGGGAAAAGATCCAGCTAACTTCCCCATAGCCATTGTATATCTCATGGTTAACATGTATTGTACGATGCAAGAATCACTAGCGACATTTGTTGTTAAATCCTAGATGATACATTCCTAAGCAATGGTGGTTCAATTGCTACTCATAATAGATTAACTGACCCCATCAGATCAGTAACCAATAGTTCACCTATGAAAATAGTTTTTTATGACACCCTTTTTGAATTACAGGTGATAACAATAGTAGATTGCGAATACTTGATAGAAAATAACCAAATTAAAGGACATGAGCAAGTGTGAACTTTCCTTTGTGATTACAAGATTATGCAATCACAGTCTTTGAGACAATATAAGATCAAGTATCTGAAAACAACATCATTGGTCCGGTAAGGACTAATGTTTAAAGAAGCAATATGCTATTATGCATAAGTAATGCTATGCATTTTGTAAAACCCCGAAGTGAAAACCAGTTTTGTGAATGAGTTGAACTTATGTTATTTCTTTAAGATTTACTTTATCTTCAAGTTTACTTCACAAACAAAGGTATCTTCAAAGAATTTAAGAGTTGTCATACAAGACATAAAAGTAAACCACAACAATAATACAAGATTAATGTAGATTGGTACCAAGTAGCTATTATAAAATTGCATCTTTTAAGTTGTTAAAACTTGGAAGAAATAACACGATGTGTTTTTTTGAAGTGGCAAAAAGAATAAATTTTGAGGAAATTACTTATTACACTAAGTTAAGGACTTCACATTGTTTTTCGAATGTAGTAGATAGGTATCTAAATCGCTCTAATGATCTTGAGTTAGTAGACTTTTAGCTTATTGAGTAAAAGACCAAAGTTAACTATAAAAGCATAAATGAATTAAGACATAATGTGTTTAAAGCATTACCCATCTCTACGGTTTTTCCTAAGCATGATTAAGGATGTGACATCATCCACTTCCAATGTAAGTGAATGATGAGTTCAAGACATGGTTTGTTAGTGTAATCTTAAAGAAAAAACTTATCTTATTGATGATAGCATAAATATATGCCCTCAATAGTTTATTGTGGTTTGAAACATCCAAATGAACTTAAGAATTAATACTATTACTTAGATAAATAGCTTCATAAAAGTTCTACTTGGTTCAACTTTAAAGAATTACATTTCTATGTTCTAATAAAACCTAAATAGCCTATTAAAGCTAACAAGGATTTATTTTGATTCATAAATGATAAAAGAAAATTACATCTCTTTCATTTAATTGAAGAAAAAGACTCATAAGACTAACTATAACACTTATATTTTTAAATCCTACAATGGCTTGTGATTTTATAATTAGAATTTTCTAAAATAATAGATTTATTGTTATACTCAAAAATTATTTTTATTTGTTTTAGGGCTTTTCCTTATTTTTCTATATTTCATTAAGAAATTACATAGTCTTAATATTTAACTGTATTTTATTTAATTCAAACAAGTAATCTTATATTTTTACTAGATAGATATTATTTTTATGAGAATTTTGATATATCATATGCATTTTTAGGATTTTCTTTATTTTTCTTGGTCTAAAAATACTTATAGGGTTATTTTGGTAATTTATTTTATTTCTTTTCTTTTTCTTTCTCTTTATAAAACTGAGCATGGCCCACCGGTCAACCTAGCCACTGGGCTTGGGCTAGACTTGCCCAACCGGTCTACTAGGTCGGTCAAACCAACCCAGTCCTCACTCTCTCTCCCTCCCTAAGTCTTTCCTCTCTCCCTCTAGCGATGATGTGGCCCCGCCGTTGTTGCCGCTCGATTTTGGCTGGCTCCGGCCACCTCAGACACTGCTAAAGGTCACAAATGAACCACTGTCCTCTGCTGTGTCTCTCTATCCAACCAGATTTTCTCCTCGAACCCCCTTGTGTCCGCCCCTTCGTCTCTTTGGTGATAGGGTTTTGGTGGTCGACGCCGCCACTCGCTCGTGACTTAGTGGATGTTGCTAGCGGGGTGGTGGTGTCGAGCAGTGCCCTAGTTGTCATTTACTGCCACTAAACTTGTGGACACGATGTTGCTACTAGCACAGCTCGGCGTGGTTTAGGTGCCATGGCGCCCTCGGTACCATCGTGTTATGCTCGCCCTTGTAGGCTACTATGCTTCCTCTCCAGAATGCCTTGTGCTTGCCACGGGTAGGTGTCCCCTCTCCTCTTCTTCTCTTATAACTAGTTTACACTCCTCTACTGCTCTTCTAGGCTCACAGTACATGTGTTGATGCACTCTATTGAGCATACCTAGCTCTAGTTTCTTATTCATATATGCCTTTGTTAATTCCTATTGTTATTGTTGATAAGCTATAGATATATTAAGTTCCCCTAAAAGATTCCAGATTCCTAACTTCCATGATGTTATAGCTACAACTTAGAGTGGTTGGCCTTACTAGGTAATATAGGGCTAGATGCTTTTTCTCATATTATTATGTTGGTTCTAATTGTGATTGTGATGACTTGTAGCTATGGGAGTTCCAGGTGCTCTTTCGGTTTCATACTCTAGTAGAAACATGCTTAGATATTCATATACCACATCTGGTCTCTATTCAAACCTTGGCTTTATGCATCTCAAATAGGTGTACTAGCAATGTACAGTGTAGATAACAAGCATGGTCAAGTGTTTATAAGGAACACAATATGCTGGGGTTTGTTATGATTATCTCATGTATGATACAATTAGCTCTTACACCTATTACTTGATATGATTTGCTTGCTATAATTAACCGTGTGGCTGAATTCTGGTGTTCTTGGTTCAGGTACCACTATTTAATAGATCATTCTTATTGTTTCTAGGTTTCTTATTATGCTAATGTGGATTCTGACTGACTCCAAATGATATCCTAGAATTCATCTAGTTGCAGACTAGTTTGGGTTTGATTGCTGGAATATTTATTTTAATCTGGATGGTTACTGTTGGCTACCAGATCATGTACATATATGGTCTTGGGAAGATTACTAATGGTTTGTTTCCTATGGTTACCTTAGTTGGCATGAGACTGTTTCTTTGTCCTAATCCACATGAGATAGTTGATTTATCTAGACATTGGACATGAATTATGTTTACGATAAGCTAGGATGTATGCAGATACCCATGATTTGATGATCTCTAGCTTAGCTAGAGAAATGATTTGAGGTAGATTTGGATGGTCCATAGATGTATGGTGCCTAGTTTGAATGCTTTTTTGGTTTAGCCAAACTTTGTGGCTATTACTAGTGTATCTGCCACTGTGATGCCTCCCTTTGGAGTGTACATAGTGGTAGTTATCTCCTAGTAGCTAGTTGTTGGGTATAGTTATCCGAGAGACCCTAATTGGCTGCCGATGATGCTAAGGCTGAGGCCAAAACCTAAATAAGAATAGATACTTTCTTGGTAGCTTTCTAATTCTCCAGGATGAATCTACATAGCATTTCTATGCAATTATGAGAGAAAAACTATTCTCCTAACTCTCCGAGACATGTTCTAGTTGCAGGTTAGTAGAATATAGTTATTGATTTGTAGCACCCTTTAGTCCTCCTTAATTATGTTGGTGCAAAAGAACAAAAGTATTTGCTGCAGGAGCTGAGGTATGATCCTATTGGATTTCTACCTGCTGCTCACCTGTAGATTGTTTCACTATAACATGGGCTTCTTGATCTGCTAAAGCTTGCTCTCCCAGTCCAAGCTACATCTCCTCCTGGGTGATATTGATCTTCTGCTGCTCCCCGTCTTATCCTTGTTACTCCTTCTCTTGGATCTACTATTATCCTTGTTCTAGAAGTCCTCCTTCTCCTGGTGCAGCAGACCTCCTCCTCCTTATTCTACTATCCAACTCCTCCTATGACTGCTACTTGGCCTTCTTATGTGTTTATGGTGGCTATGATGGTATTGATCTATGTGGATATTCTTGTGGTGAATTGTGGTGGTTTCCTGGATGAACTGATGGTGATGTGGACAGGAAATGGATATGGTACAGTGTGTGTGTTGTGGAGGTGATAAGTAATAGAGATGTGGTCATGCTCCACCTTCGCTCTTGTTGGTGCTCTTCTTCCTGTGATGACAACACAACACCATGCAGTGTGTGTGATCTAGCCCAACAAATGGCAATCACCATTGGTCCACATCATGCTACACCAACCATTCCTACAAAGGAGAATTCCTTTCATCTCTTACCTTCTATTGGTTATCATGTGAATGGAATCCTACTTGAGACAAATGCCCATTGCATGACTAGTTCCATGACCATGATGCCAAGAGGAGGAGGCAAGGATAACCCTGGAAACAAGAACCCCAAGCAAGAAGCCTGGATGAGAAGACGCAAGAAGCTGCTGGACCAGGACTGGAGTCTTCGGCCCTAGACCCTGGTGAAAGGCCCAACTTAGGTCGACTAGAGGGGGGGTGAATAGGAGACTACCAATTTTAATATTTTATCGCACTTTTAAGGCTTAGCAGAAAGTAAGATTCACTAGAGATGCAACTACGTGAAAGACCCAAATGACAAGTAACACAAAGGTAAATGAGAGAGTAAATGCAAGAAGTGAAGGAGTGGAGCGAAAGAACCGGCGAGGGGACATGGAGATGTAATTCCCGTAGTTCACTTCCAAAGAAGCTACGTCTATGTTGGAGAGGTGTCGGTGCCACACAAGGTCACCCGAGCGCCACAAAGGCCTCACCTTCTTCTCCGGTGAGCACCACCACAAAGGTGGCCTCACAATCCACTAACCGGTGACCTTGAAGGCGCCAACCGAAAACCTTTACAACGAGGTTGAGGGGAGGCTTCACAACTCAATTGAAGGCCCTCAACGACACCACAGAGCTTTACAACAAATGTCCTAGCTCCGAGGATGCCCTACACCGTCTAGGGTTCCAAGAACCCAAGAGAAACAAAATCCACGAAGGATGAGTGGGGGAAATCAAGATTCCTTTGGTGGAGGTGTAGATCTAGGTCACCTCTCCCAATCCTCAAAAGATCAGGAGATTTGAGTGGGGGGAGAGAGATCTAGCCAAGTCAAGCTCTTGTGAAAATGGTGGAGAGAGAGAACCAAGAGATAAGGTGGGAGGAGGAAGAAGGGGCCTTCAATAGCTCCCCTTCAAACGGGCAGATTCTGCCCAGCCCCGACACCATCGGTAGTACCGGTGGGCGAGCCACCACCGGCCCAGAAAAGGCCACGCAACGGTCAGAAGACCTGTCAGTGGACCCATAGGGCTGGCCGTAACTACCGGTCCTAGTTCCGCCCCTATTTCCGACAAATAGACAATGCGAGGCAGAAGGTCATCTGACCCGCACTACCCAGCGTCGAAACTGGGTCCGAAACTGGACCCGGAACTACCGGTGACCGAGGAAGGACGGTACTACTGGTTAGGAAGCGGTACTACCGCTCAGGGGGCCAGATGCTAGTCGGGCCGGTACTACCGAGCCAAAGTCCGGTGCTAGTTTCGACAAATAGGCAAAGTTAGACAGACGTCTTACTGAACAAAAAATTGCCTCATCGGAATTAGGACCGGAACTTCAGCCGGAAGTTCCACCCGAATAGCCTTGGGAAAAACCCTTGGGCGGTACTACCTCCGCCTGGCCGGTACTACCGGTCAGGGCAGAAAACCCTCCAACTCAGCAGGAAACACTTTCTCACACGAAAACTGGGATGGCTGTGGAGGTGCATATATGGTCTGTGCATGAAATGTTGATTTCCCACAACCTTCCTAGATGGATTCCCTCTTGATAGTACGGTAGCCTAAAATATAAAGCAAGAGAAAGTGAAAATAAGCGCTATCAACTACAAGCTCTTCCTTGAGAAAAAATCCATCCACAAGCACGACCGAAGATAAGCCTTGAAACTTGGACATACGGTTAAACCACAAAAGGAGTTGTCATCAGCACCAAAAACATAAGGAGAAAATAGTCCTTTCAATCTCCCCCCTTTTGGTTCTTGATGACAACCCCACATGATTTGCACAATGGATAACAGTAGTAAAACAAAAAGGAGAGAGAGGCTCCCTCGGAAGACATGGGAGAGAGCTCTCCCAAACGAGATAGACCAATAAGGGTGTAAGGAAGTAAAGGAGAAAAGAGTGGAACTCATACCGCACCAACACCATTGTGGTGAAACAAAGATTAGATAACTAAGAATAGTCCACCACACATCCTCATAAGAATACCACAGAGATACCTTAACACATAGACTCACCAACAAAGTAGCAACCATACAAGAGGTCCACAGACAATAACGGAGGTCCACAAACAATAACGGAGGCCCACAAACAATACAAAACAGAAAAAAGTGTGCACGAGCATAAAAAGATCAAAGAAAGAGCGAGCTCATGGCACAACCCATGCAAATCCCGTGATCCTAACGGAGCACTTTCTCCCCCTTTGGCATCAAGATGCCAAAAAGGGATAAAGTAGGCAAACTACGCGCCCCACCCACCAACAAATGGAGGAGGCGGCTCGGGATCCCAATAGGCATTGTTCCAAGCGGGCGGAAACTGACTGGAGATCTCTAGCTCGTCATCACTATCAGTCCACCTGCAATGTGTGTTGATCCACTCATCCTTGGGCGCGGTGACGGAGCTAGACTCTGGTGACAAAACAATGTCCAGCTTCCTCATGATGGCCTTCTCCCAGCGAACACTGTGTCTCTGAGCAACATAGGACTGATACTCACCGTCCTGAATGAAGCAGAAAGTCTTCTTAACCTTCTTTAGCAGCTTCTTTGCCCAAGAGGGCTGTCTCACAAGTTGGGGTGGAGGAGAAGCCTCAGCACGGTCCCCAATACTAGCATCCGAAGCAGCCCCTCCAGCAGCAGCTTCGTTTTCAGCCTGAGAGCGAGGTATCTTGTGCTTCATCACACGGAGAGTCTTTTCCTCATGAATAGTGAGAGCATCCTGAGGGTAGATAAAGCCTGTTGCCTCCCTCCATTTGGCATTGATGAGAGTTTGGATGTATGGAGCATATGGACAAGACCTCTTCTCAATCATAGCGGACCTGATTTCTTCAAATATATAATCCATAACATCAAGGGGCTCATGAGAGTTTATGTGGCGGTAAGTTTGATACATGAGATCAATCTAGAAAGCATGAAGCTGATCAAAGTTACCTGCCTTGGGAGCAATCGTGTTCTGATAGACCTTGCGCATGATGTCATAGGTGGGAATGAGATGGGCAACATTTCCAGGTACGCCCCGGCCCTCAATGTATAGAGGCTCAAGAACTTCCGGCTCGGAGGCCTTCCCCCTATGCACCCACCACCCATTGGCACGAATGCCTTCCTGAATAGGGTAGCCAAGAAGGGTGGCAAACTCAGACCATTTAGCAGACAAATACTTGTTGTGAGTCATCCACTTCATGGTTCGATCAACAGGGTCAGTATCAAAGTAGAGAGTTGAGTAGAACTGAGCAATGGCCCTCTCATCAAAGTTCTCACGGTGTTGCATAAGCTTGATTATCCCAAACCTCCTGCACATATCGAGTGCTTCACCAAAGTACTCAAGGTTGCTCTCCATCTTTGCAATGTTGATGTGCTTCTGAGGGGCACAAACATTTTTCTTCTTGGTAGCATAAACCTCAGAATAGATCTCAGCTTGACGCATGGTGTGGAAGAAAGGATCCTGAGCCAGGCGGTCACGAGGAACAATGTAGGGATCAATCTTGCGAAACTCCTCATAAGCAAGTTAAGGCCAAAAGGAGATCTTCTTCTTGCTAGAATTAGGTCCAGAGGTGGTCTTCTTTTGACTTGCCAGAATAGGCCTTTTGCCTTCCGCAGCAGCAGCACGATGCTCAGCTGCAGCCTTCTGACGAGCAGTCTGACTGGGAGGGCGCACGTCCTCTAGATCATCCTCATCAATCTCTGACGGTCCACGAGAGGGAGCACGAGACCGCTTGGATCTGCCACGGGAACCCCCTTGCCCTGAGAGGAAGGAAAATAGAAAGGAGGAAATCGAGGATAAGTGCACAAGGTCGAAGGAAAACAAAAAACAACTAGACTGGATTGACATAGTACATAGGCAGATATCAAAACAACTGGTGCATCGGAAGTTCCGCCTGGCGGCCGGAACTACCAGTCGCACGGGGCGCACCGGAAGTACCGGTCATGCCCTCAGCGGTAGTACCGGTGAGATGACCACGCCGGTAGTACCGGTGGATCTGCACCGGTAGTATCGATCAGGGCACGAGCAGGGCAGTTCGACTGGAAATCACAGATCTACAAAACTCGATGCACGAATTGATGATAACTAGACAATGTACTAAGGCAAAACAGTCTATAGTCGAATCCTAGCCCTACCAAGATTTCCCATAGCAGTTCTAGCCAAAGAAGGGCCCTAGACATGGCATGTCCTACTCAAGCACAAACGTGTCCAGATCTCCATGAATGGAGCATGAGAGGAGCAAATACCAGGGTCCATGGTGGGGAATCGAGGAAGGGAAGAATCCCACGGAGCCGATCTGAGGAGGGACGGCCGGAAACGGTGTGCCCGGCGGCGACACCGTGGAGAGCTTCTTAGGGAAGAGGGATGTTAAGATGGGGTCAGGGGGAGGCAAATGGGGAAGATGACCCCGTGCTCCCCTAGCCCGTCACTTAAAGGGGTCCTGCTCGACCGGTAGTACCGGCAAGGGGCCGGAACTACCGACGACATCGGATGCTCAGGAAGGAGTGATACTTCTGATCAGGGCAAAATTTCTGAGAGATTTGGCCCTGACCGGTAGTATTGGCTCCGACCGGAACTACCGACGATCCCTAGAAAACGAGCTCCAGAATTTGATTGGCAAGAAAAAAGACCTTGTGCAGAACTGGAAAAGACATAAACTGAAAAGAAAAGACAAACCAGATCCAACTGAAAAAATAATACTCAAAAATACTACGAGCCAAACAAAACAATGTCGGTGGCCTAGGCCACCATATATGAGTATATTTGGCTTGAAACCGCGAAGATGTATCTTGGGTTCATTACCAAAACTCACCATTTAAGCTCATTTTGTCTCCTTGAGAGACCATAGAGAATGAATACATTAGTGTGTGCATAATAGGAGGAGTGTTGGTTCATATGGGGAACCACACTCCCCCTAAAACCATGCGTACACCCAAACAAGATATTCTTTGAGACCCGGGTATGTGCGCAAGATACTCAAGCCACGTTTCTTGAATCAATGATATTTAGTTCATGCCTCAACTCCCGGAACCTTGCTTCATCAAGTGGCTTCGTGAAAAGATCCGCAAGATTGGCCTTGGTAGGAACATACTCCAAAGAAATGTCTCCTCTAGCAACATGATCCCGAATGAAATGATGACGAATCTCAATGTGCTTGGTCCTGTTGTGTTGAACCGGGTTGTGAGAAATAGGAATAGCACTCTCGTTGTCACACATAAGTGGCTCCTTGACGAAAGAGAGTCCAAGATTCTTCAAGGTTTGCTTCATCCATAGCAATTGAGCAAAACAACTCACGGCGGAGATGTATTCAGCTTCGGCAGTGGACAAAGACACGCAGTTTTGCTTCTTCAAGGACCAACTCACCAAAGACCTCCCAAGAAATTGACAGGCACCGGAGGTATACTTCCTCTCCACTTTGTCTCCTACCCAATCCGAATCCGTGTAACCAATGAGGTCAAAGATGGCCCCCTTTGGGTACCACAACCCAAAGTTAGGGGTATGAACCAAATGTCGAAAGATTCTCTTGACCGCCACCATGTGGCTTTCCTTTGGCGTGGCTTGGAATCTTGCACACATACCCAGACTCAACAAAATATCCAGTCGAGATGCACAAAGATAGAGTAGAGAACCAATCATCGAGCGATAAAGCTTTTGATCCACATCCTTACCCTTGGGATCAAGATCAAGATTAACCTTTGTGGGCATGGGAGTTTTGACTCCATTTACTTGATCAAGGTTGAACTTCTTGAGCATATCTTGGACATATTTAGCTTGGTTGATGAAAGTCCCTTTCCTCAATTGTTTGACTTTGAAGCCAAGAAAGAATTCCAACTCCCCCATCATAGACATCTCAAAGTGGTCGGTCATGAGCTTAGCAAAATCCTCATTGAAAGCTTTGTTAGTAGACCCAAAAATAATGTCATCAACATAGATTTGGCAAATTAACAAGTTTCCTCCAACTTTCTTAGTAAAAAGAGTGCGATCAATGAGGCCTACTTCGAAACCACGGTCTAACAAAAGCACTCTAAGGCACTCATACCATGCACGTGGGGCTTGCTTGAGACCATATAGTGCCTTGTCGAGTTTGTAGACATGGTCCGAGAAGATGGGGTCCTCAAAGCCTGGAGGTTGCTTGACATAAACCAATTCTTTTAGGGGACCATTAAGAATTGCACTCTTGACATCCATTTGTTGCAACTTGAAGTTATGATGAGTAGCATAGGCAAGAAGCATGCGAATGGATTCTAGACGAGCAACGGGAGCATAAGTTTCACCATAGTCTATGCCCTCAACACTTGGTCCCAATCACATTTTGACAATCTTTGGGTCTCTTCACAAGAGTACACACCTTCTTTATCTTAAAGTTGCGGAGTTCTTCGTTCATAGCGTCGAGCCAATCATCATCTTCAAGAGCTTTGAAGACCTTTTGGGGCTCAACATGAGAAATAAACGCATGATGAGAACTAAAAGAGGTTAGTTGTCTCCTAGTAGTGGAGCCCCTATTGAAATCTCCATAAACATTATCAAGGATATGACCATCTTGGATGAGCTTCGCGAGACGGTATGCTTGACGCCGAGCTTGGGTCTCAAGACGAGATTCTTGAGCAACCACTTGATCATCACCATGGTTCGAGACCCCTCCTTGACTATATGTACGAACTTGATCACTATCTTCATTAACATCAACCGAAGGAGAGGCACCATCATTTGGCGGAGATACATTTGCTTGGCCTTGGTCATTGTCAACTTGACCTTCTTCAACTTGACCTTGAGAGTCATTGACATGAGGAGCTTCACAACCTTGGAGGGGTGGAGCTTGATCAACTTGAGGTAGACTTGATCTTGGAGAGTCATGAACATGAAGATCTTGAGAGGAGCTTGGAGAAGCTTGAGAAGCAATAAGTTGACCTTGAGGTGCAAGATGGTCTTGTGAGAGTGAAGGCTCCGCTTGAGTGGAGCTTGGTCCTTCTCATTCGGCCACAAGGGGATCCTCAATGGGGTGGAAGAAACCCACACCCATTCTTCTTATGGCTTGGGGAGGAATTTCATCACTTGGATCATGAATACCATCTTGCCGCACGAGGGACTCATGATCTTCATCAAACTCGACATTGATAGATTCTTCAACCCTTCCCGTTGCTTTGTTGTAGACTCGATAGGCATGGGATTGATTTGAGTACCCAACAAAGATCCCTTCTTGAGCCCTAGATTCAAACTTTGATAAGCGGACACCTTTCTTGAGAAGGAAGCATCTACACCCAAACACCTGGAAGTACTTGAAATTTGGCTTGTGATCGGTGAAAAGTTCATATGGAGTCTTGTTCTTCTTCTTGCGTAGATAGAGGCGATTGGTTGCATGGCAAGCGGTTGAGATGGCTTCGGCCCAGAAGTTATATGGAGACTTGAATTCCGCCAACATGGTCCGGGGCGCATCCATCAAAGTACAGTTCTTCCTTTCGGCAACACCATTTTGTTGAGGGGTATAGGGAGTAGAGTATTGATGTTTGATCCCCTCATCACTAAGAAACTCATCCAATGTGTAGTTCTTGAACTCGGTGCCATTGTCGCTTCTAATGGTGAGGATGGTGGAATTGAGTTTCCATTGCACTTGATTGGCGAAGTCGATGACGGTTTGTTGGGTCTCACTCTTGAACTTGAAGAAGTAGACCCAAGTGTATCGTGAAAAGTCGTCAACAATTACCAAACAATACTTCTTCCCACCAAGACTATTAAGAGAGGGAGGCCCAAAGAGATCCATGTGAAGAAGCTTCAAGCACCGTTCAGTGGTGATTTGATTAAAAATCTTGTGAGGCTTCTCATGCATCTTCCCTTCTATACAAGCCCTGCACACACGATCTTTGGCAAAGGAAATGTCTTTTAGTCCAAGGACGTGCCCCCCCTCCCGTGTAGAGACTTTGCAAAGCCTTCATGTTAACATGGGCTAGGCGGCGATGCCACAACCAACCCACGTTGGCTTTCGCATAGAGACATATAGCATGTGTAGATGGCTTTCCGGAGAAATCCACTACATATAAGTCATGCTCTACGTATCCAACGAAAGCCACCATGAGAGACTTGCTCCACATAAGGACCACAGAGTGCTCATTAAAGAAAGAGGAAAGACCCATGATAGCAAGAGCACGAACGGAAAGGAGATTGTAGCCAAGAGTTTTGACAAGCATGACATTCACCAAGGATACATTCGAGGTTACTACCACCTTACCAAAACCCAATACCTGAGAGCTTGTTTTATCACCATAGGAGACTATAGTATTGGAAAAATTTGGCCTAATCTCCGACATGATAGACTTGCTTCCGGTCATATGGCTTGTAGATCCACTATCAAGCACCCATTTTGCACCTCCGGAAGCAAAGTCCTATAAGAAAATCAAGCTTTGGTTTTAGGTACCCATTTTTCAATGGGTCCCCTTTTGTTAGTCACAAGGGACTTAGGTACCCAAATGTTCCAATGATAATCATGAGTGTAAGATGTACCAATGTACTTAGCATAAACATGACCATCAAAAGATTTGCAAAGAATGTAGGAAGAATTATTCTTCCCAGCAAAGTTATCACTTTGCACAATGGTAGAATCACGAGAGGATACTAGAGCAAGGTTCTTGCTCTTCTTCCTTTTCTTGTTCCTTCTCTTGTTCTTCGTCTTGATGGTAGCTTGCCCTTTTGCAAGTTGATCTTTCAACGTCTTGTTCTCCTCAACAAGATTCTCATGCTTGCAACAAGGGTTAGACGAACAAGACAAATGCACAATAGGCGTAGCGGAAGACTTTGAATGTTCATTATTTAATTGCATTTGAAGTTGCTCATGAGCCTCAAAGATACTTGAGAATTTACTCTCCAAGGCATGATATTCCTCCTTGAGTTTCTGGAAATCCTTGAGGCATTCATGACCAACACCAAACTCAAACTTTTCATTTTTAAGGACATTCAATGAAGCAATAGCATGATCTCGTTCTTTAACATGTTGCGATATGAAGGCATTATGGTCATCAACAAGTTTAGCCACACTTTCCTCAAGAGTTATTCTCATGTTATGTTCATATTCAAGGGATTGAGATAGAGAGGCAATCTCATCGGTAGCCTCTCTCTCATTTTTACCTAACATGTCAATAATTTCTTCTTTCTCATCTAGCATTTCCCTAGCATGGTCAAGTTGGTTTACAAGTGTTTCAAAGCACATTCTAGTATCGTCATCTAGATGCTTCATGGATTCACACATGCTTACCATCTCTTTCTTAACCTCTAAACCCTCTAGATCATGCAAGGGAAGTTCATTTGGGGAGGACTTAGAAGCGGGAGTTACCTCGGTGGCCTTAGCCATGAGACACTTTTGGTTGCGGTTGGTGATGTTCTCATTTGGAGAGTCGAAGAGAGACACTCGTGGAGTAGATGAAGTAGCAATAGCCTTAACTCCCACGATCTCTCCACCTTGACCTTCATTCTCAACATCATAATCATCGCCCGAGAAGTACTCTTCATGGACCACCATCGACCTTTCCTTGTTAGGAAGGTTATTGTTGTGGAAGTTCTTGTTCAAGGGATGAGGAGGTCTTGGCTTGTTCTTGCGAATGAGGCGGCCTCCATTGTCTTCTCTATTCTTGAAGGGGCATTGAGCTACAAAGTGACTCTTGTCGTTGCAGTTGTAGCAAGATCTAGCCTTTGGAGTCTTCATGGTTGAGTTGAATCTTGGGTTGTCCCTTGACCTTGACTTCATGCCCGGTTTGTTCCAAAACGCCCTTGATGCTAGAGCCAAGTGCTCATTAAAAGCATATTTGATGTCCTCTTGAGACCACTCACTTGAGTTGTCGTCTTCGTCAACTTCCACCACTTGAGCTTTCAAGGCATGGTTCAACTTTTGAGACCCATAAGCACGAGCACGAGCTAACTCCACATTCTTCTTGGCAATGGTCATGGCAATAACTTCACTCAACACCTCTTGAGAGGACATGGTATGGTAGTTACTTCTCCCCTTGATAGAGTTGAGTTTTTGTTCCTCAAAGGGAAGAAGAGCTTGAACAAACTTCCTCTTCATGAACTTGTCGTCAACATAGGTAGCTCTGAGGTCCCTCAAGGTACAACAAAGAACCTTGAGCCGATGATACATGTCTTTGGGTGTCTCATCATCTTGCATTTCAAAGCCATCAAACTCATTGTTAGCTTCATCAAACTTGGAGCTTTGAATGCTTGCATTTCCAATATACAACTCGGTGAGATGATCCCAAGCTTCTTTGGCGGTGGAGAATTGGCGAATGTGAGCAAAGTCCTTGGGGGTCAATGCCTTTTGAATCATACCCAAAGTAGTGGCATTGAATTGCTTGTCCACGACCTCAGCACGAGTCAACTTCTTAGCATCATATGGAGAGAAACCTTCCTCCACAATCCTCATCAATTCAATAGAAGAGCTAGAGATATGAGATTGCATTAGATATTGCTAATTGGCGAAGTTAGAAGTATCTAGTATGGGAGGTGCTCCTTGAGGTATGATGTGTGGCATGGGAATGGGAGGGTCTGGTGTGTACTTGAACGGTGGTGGTAACGCCGAGTAATCCTTTTCCCTATCTCCCTCTTTGGAGGAGGAGTCACCTAGCCCCTCAGTGCTCTCGCTTGGCGGCTTGGTGGTTTGAGCCACAAAGCCTAAGCCCAAGTGTTTTGGGGCTGCCGCGGGAATCACCCCGGGGGAAACCACTTGCACAGGAGTGTAGGGGGCTTCGGCGGCAAGAGATGCATCATGAGGGGTTTCTAGCATGGGGGTAGGCTTAAGGGATTGCAAAAGGGCCATCATTTCCTCAAACTTGGTCATCATGGATGTCTCCAATCGATTGAGGTCATCCATGGAGGCCAAGTTCTTGGTGGCTGCACCCACACTTCCCTCTTTGTCGGGCATTGTCTCTTAGGCGGTTAAGCTCGAAGAAAGAGCCGAGGCTCTGATACCAATTAAAAGGCCCAACTTAGGTCGACTAGAGGGGGGGTGAATAGGAGACTACCAATTTTAATCTTTTATCGCACTTTTAAGGCTTACACAAAGTAAGATTCACTAGAGATGCAACTACGTGAAAGACCTAAATGACAAGTAACACAAAGGTAAACGAGAGAGTAAATGCAAGAAGTAAAGGAGTGGAGCGAAAGAACCGGCGAGGGGACACGGAGATGTAATTCCCGTAGTTCACTTCCAAAGAAGCTACGTCTACGTTGGGGAGGTGTCGGGGCCACACAAGGTCACCCGAGCGCCACAAAGGCCTCACCTTCTTCTCCGGTGAGCACCACCACAAAGGTGGCCTCACAATCCACTAACCGGTGACCTTGAAGGCACCAACCGAAAACCTTTACAACGAGGTTGAGGGGAGGCTTCACAACTCAATTTAAGGCCCTCAACGACACCACGGAGCTTTACAACAAATGTCCCAGCTCCGAGGATGCCCTACACCGTCTAGGGTTCCAAGAAACCAAGAGAAACAAAATCCACAAAGGATAAGTGGGGGAAATCAAGATTCCTTTGGTGGAGGTGTAGATCTAGGTCACCTCTCCCAATCCTCAAAATATCAAGATATTTGAGTGGGTGGGGAGAGAGATCTAGCCAAGTCAAGCTCTTGTGAAAATGGTGGAGAGAGAGAACCAAGAGATAAGGTGGGAGGAGGAAGAAGGGGCCTTAAATAGCTCCCCTTCAAACGGGCAGATTCTGCCCAGCCCCAACACCATCGGTACTACTGGTGGCGGACCGGTAGTACCGGTGGGCGAGCCACCACCGGCCCAGCAAAGGCCACGCAACGGTTAAAAGACCTATCAGTGGACCCATAGGGCTGGCCGGAAGTACCGGTCCTAGTTCCGCCCCTATTTCCAACAAATAGACAGTGCGAGGCAGAAGGTCAACTGACCCGCACTGCCTAGCGTCGGAACTGGGTTCGGAACTGGACCGGGAACTACCAGTGACCGAGGAAGGCCGATACTACCGGTCAGGAAGCGGTACTAACTCTCAGGGGGCCAGATGCTGGTCGGGCCAGTACTACCGAGCCAAAGTCCGTGCTAGTTCTGACAAATAGGCAAAGTTAGACAGACGTCTTACTGAACCAAAAATTGCCTTGTCGGAATTAGGACCGGAACTTCAGCCAGAAGTTCCGCCCGAATAGCCCTGGGAAAAACCCTTGGGCGGTACTACCGCCGCCTGGCCGGTACTACCGGTCAAGGCAGAAAACCCTCCAACTCAGCAGGAAACACTTTCTCACACGAAAACTGGGATGGCTATGGAGGTGCATATATGGTCTGTGCATGAAATGTTGATTTCCCACAACCTTCCTAGATGGATTCCCTCTTGATAGTACGGTAGCCTAAAATATAAAGCAAGAGAAAGTGAAAATAAGCGCTATCAACTACAAGCTCTTCCTTGAGAAAAAATCCATCCACAAGCACGACCGAAGATAAGCCCTGAAACTTGGACAGACGGTTAAACCACAAAAGGAGTTGTCATTAGCACCAAAAACATAAGGAGAAAATAGTCCTTTCACCTGGAGTCTCCGGCCGGCCGGCCCAAGGACTTCGGATAGGACTCCGTACCATCACCTAGAGCTCTCTATCTACCCCTCGAAAACTGGCTCGGAGACCGAACACCACCCAGAGTCGCCGGCCACCCCGGAGTCTCTGGTGCTAGTGAAACGGCATGCACACCTTGAGTTGGGCCTGGCCCATGTAACTCCACCCAAAAACCTTCCTGTTATGCCTAAAATACCCCTATCTCATGGCTGGCCTATATATATGCCCCCACTCCCTCCTTGAAACCCTAGAGATGATGATGAATTAGGGCATGTGCCTACCCATGATGGGAACCCCCTTCTCAATAGTTTATCTATGAGTTGTACAAGGCCTTGGAGTTGGTGTCCTTCTCCAAGTTGTCAAGACCCTCCTCAAGTGTTTGGTCTCTCCTTGTCAAGGATTCTAGTAGTGCTTGGTATCTCCCCTTTGGGATTCTACTTGGTTGCTACTCTCTCCTTGATTTGGATTCTATCATCTTCTTGTAGATCTATCCTTTGGTGATTCTACCGCAAGGTCTCTCGTTGAGGATTCCATTGGATTGGTTGTTCGAACCAATGGGAGAAAATCAAATAGTGTGTGTTTTAGTGTGTGTTTGTATCTTTACCTTGCATTAGAGTTGTATTCATCGGGTTCATCGGGTTTTCCCTCACTCCCCTCCTCAGATCTGTGAAGATCGGGCCACCCCAAGGGTTAATCCCACAAGGGACCCATAACAAACTGGTATCAAAGCTTTTGGTTGCCACATATTTGACATCGTTCATCGATTTCCACCATAAATTAGAAAATACCAAAATATTGCCCCAAATTGCTTTTGGATCAATCTCTCATTTTGGTGAGTTGATTGTGATTTTGATCCATAAGAAACTTGTCTTTGGAGTTGGTCTACCATTTGCCCGTGTTTCCCAGCCTAATTTGGTCGAAAATTTCTAGATTTGAGAATCGAAGGTTCGGATTTACTCTCAAGAACAAAGGTTGTTTGCCATGCTGGCCCCAGCACCGGAGTCTTTGGCTGGCAGCACCGGAGTCTCCACCCCATAGACCGGAGTCTCTGGCCCTAACACAAATTTTCTCCTCTTTTCCTTTTCGACTGATTTCCTTTTGACATTTGTGTTTCGTGTGCATGTCTGTCATCTAACAAAGCTTCTGCAACAACGCCTCGTTCTCGAGTTCGACACCACGGAACTCAAACCATCCCTCCACCAATAGTTGCAATTACAACATCAACATAAGGTATAACTTGCACCACCTTTATTAACCCCCTTTCTTCCTTTGTGTGTTACCTAACCTATCAAGAGTAACTCATCTTATGTTCGCCGAAGCATTGTGCGCTTGCTCTTGCATAGTCTTTGTGTAAAGGTAATAACAAAAATGTTGACTCCATAGCATAGAAAGAAAAAGAGGTACTTTGAAAAAAGATAAAAGAGAAAAGCTTCTAAGCAAAAGAAAAAGAAAAATACCAACACAAAAGAGAGTCCAAAGCTTCTAATCAAGAGTGCGAGAAAGAGGAAAGCAAGCGTGCAAATATGTTGCTTCTCAATCTTTTGGCAAATGGGCTATGGTATCTCCTAGAGTTGGCACCACACCGAGCATTAGTCTATGTTAGGGCCATTTTTGTTTGTCGCTCATTTTCCATAGTTGTGCTAGGCAAATTAATCTCCACCGTGTGTGTATAGTCGTAGGTTCTCGTCACCTTTTTTGACCTTTTCCTTTGACTTCTTTTTTGTTTGATTTTTCCCACATTTGACAATAACCTTTTCGTTTGGTTGTTCCATTTGCTATCCACCTTCCTAACCTTCCACCATAGGCCTTTGTGTGTGTGTCTTATGTATCGCTACTTGCTTTGCTCTCGGTAAGAACAACCTTTCTAATTTTTGACTCGGTGATGCAAGGTAGCACATACCATTCCACCAATATCACGCTTCTTTCCGATTGTGGTACTACAACATGTCTAGGGGAAGCGGAGCTAGTGGAGATGGAAAATTCAACAACAAAGATGGTTTCGCCATGTGCCACAACTTATGGGTGCAACACCAAGAATTCAATGCCCAGTTTGAAAAGCTTGAGAACCGGCTTGATGAAACTTTTTGAGAGTATGACTACCGTGATTGGCAACGTCAAGCGGAGCATCACACTCAATTCCAAGCTCTTCACCAAGCCATTGCCAATCTCGGCAACCATCATGGACAGTGCTCAATCTCGTTAAGTTCGTCTCATACGCACTCCTCAAGTCGTCATGGCGAGTCTTCATGCTCACACTCTCATCATGGAGAACCCCACCACCATAATGGGGAACATCAAGATCGTCATCAACATGAAAAAGCGATTGACCCACAAGCTCAACAACCGCACCATGCAACACATCATCGGCACCATGATCATAATGCTCAACCACGACAATAAGAAGGACATGGTCGGCCACCGCAACAAGCAATGATTCAAGTGCAACCTCAATAAGATCAAGAACGTCATGGTGAAGACCATCGGAATGATAGGCATCATCAACCACACCATTACCATAGCCAACCACATCATGTTAATCGAGAGCCGCAATGGGATGCAAGTGATGATGATGAGGATGCATGCCATGCTAGATGCAATAACCATTATGCTCAACCCCACCATCGTCATCAACAACCAATGAAAGAAAATGACCTTGAGCAACGGCGTAGAAGAGACTTTGAGAATCATCAAGCTCCTCCTCCTCCACCACACACACCAAGTGAAGCAAGCATGAGACACGAACACCGCAACTACCACCATGAGCATGAGGATGGCAAGTTTGGAAAGCTCAAGTTCATTATGCCCAAGTTCAAAGGAGAATAAGATGCTGACACATACATTGATTGGGAGCTCAAGGTTGATACAATCTTCTGAGTTCACAACTATTCTGAAGAGAAGAAAGTTGCAATGGCATCCCTTGAGTTTGATGACTATGCCAATGTTTGGTGAGAAGAATATCAAAAGAATCATGAGAAGCAAGAAGAACATCCTATTAGCACGTGGACAAAGATGAAGGAAGTGATGTACACGAGGTTCATCCCCGAGCACTATAGACAAGACCTCTTACACAAAAGAGTTCTACAAGGAAATGGAGAAGACCATGATGCGAGCCGATGTGCGAGAACTCGAAGAGCAAAAAATTGCAAGGTTCCTCAACTGTTGAGCCACCCAATAAGGAAAATTGTTGACTTCCAACCATAGAAGAATGTCACCGAGATTCTACCTCAAGCTACTAGAGCCGAGCGTCACTTGCAAAAGGAGAGTGCATATGAGAAGACCAAGGCATACTTTACGTCCATCAATGCAAATGCCTCCACCAAGCCAGCAAACCAAGCAACAAGATCATCCAAGCAAGCAAAGACCACGATGGCATCTTCCTCCAACACGTTACTTGTTTCAAGTGTGGAGAGAAGGGTCACAAGTCATATGAGTGCACCAACACAAGAGTTATGCTTACAGATGAGAATGGAGCAACCTATTCCGTGAGTGAAGAGGAATATGAAGCTTTGACTTAAAGAGCAATTGCAAGGGAACCTACAATGGAAGAGGATGACACCCTTATATGAGAGCATGATCCAATCCCTTACCTAGTCATATCTCAAGTATTGACAACAAACTCCATACCAAGAGAGGACCAATGCCTCAATATCTTCCAAACTCATGCCAAAATTGATGGCAAGTCCATAAAGGTGATCATCGATAGAGGTAGTTGTCACAGCCTTGCGAGCACATATCTTTGTGAGAAACTCAAGATACCATACATAGAGCATCCACACCCATAGCATGTGAAGTTTCTTGATGACAATGACACCCTCAAGATCAAACACAAAGTCAACGTCTCCTTCAAGATTGGCCCCTATGAGGACACCGTCAAATGTGATGTAGTTCCAATGACCGTGTGTCACATGCTACTTGGGAGACCATGGAAATACGATAGAGGATCCATACATGATGGTACTACCAAACAATACTCCTTCAAGTGGAACAAACAAGACATTCATGCTCCAACCTATGATGCCAAGCCAAGTTATTACACCCAACATGACATCCATGCATAAGATAATGCAAGCTAAGGACCCTTGTGAGACAAGTGGTGAGAGAGTGAACCACCATCAAGAGAGTGAGTGCCACAAGACTCAAATGAGTGGAAAATCATGAGTGCCACGTTGCATGCCACCAAATGTGAGAAGAGATATTTGAGTGTGACCCATACTAACAATCCATCATACAATTCACTCTCTTTGTTGTTGGTTTTGCAAGGTACCAAAGATAGACCTCCACCTACAAGGAACATGATACGAGATCTCCAACCACAACATGATGGCAAGAACATCTGCAGGCTCTTCAACATCTTTGAACAAGGCTTTGACACCGGTGATCCGACCGCATACAAGCACAATGCCAAGGGCACATATCCTTCCTTCCATGATGAAAGGACATCGTCGAGATCGACTCATTTTAAAGCAGGGGGAGATGATGCAGCCCAACACATGGCAATCACCATTGGTCCACATTATGCTACACCAACCATTCCTACAAAGGTGAATTCCTTCCATCTCTTACCTTCTATTCGTTATCATGTGAATGGAATCCTACTTGACACAAATGCCCATTGCATGACTAGGTCCATGACCATAATTCCAAGAGGAGGAGGCAAGGATGACCCTGGAGCCAAGACCCCCAGGCAAGAAGCCTGGAAGAGAGGACGCAAGAAGCTATTGGACTAGGACCAGAGTCACCACACCTGGACCCCGGAGTCTCCACAATTACTTGGTCGTGTGGACTTCCTCAAAAACCTTCATTATGAGTCCAGATTTCGCATAAAAGCATGATTTCCTGTACAACACAAATCAAAGCAATGGTTTGCATATCTTTGCAATTATTAGTAATTAGTGCCAAGAATAGAGAGTTTCATGTCAATTGCTTGACTAAAAACGATGTTTAAACATGGTGGAAGATGGCTATTTTTGGAGCCAACAACCTCCCCAAATCTCACACCTTGATCACCCTCGAGCAAGAAGAAATAAAAGAACTATAAGGAATTCAACATTTAAGATTGAAACAACGAGAATATGAATTCACCTATGGTTGGTAGTCATATGCGTCCAGCACTTCATCCATTTGAAAGGCTTATCAAAGTTAGAGAGATGACAAGAATATTATACAAGCTTCGGTAAGTCAAGACAATCAAAGTAAAGTTTAATATAAGCATAAATAACTAGAAGTGCAACAATCAATTCAATTTTTCTAGTTAACTCTCAGCTTGCCAAGGAACACTAAAATGTTTTTAATAGCATAATTGAGTAAGAGAGTTCATGTCCTGAGTAGCATAACAGTGAAGTGTCTTATTGACACCCACATCAGTAAATCAAGGCTATCAAAACACTTCTAATCCAATCATTGTCTTTCAAGAAAATTCATAAAGTAGTAACGATACCATGCTAAGGACTTGTTATGTGGATCTTCATATACATATATTTTTCCTTCTTCAAGGATCATTGAGTGTTTCTTTTACAAGTGCTTGCACAACCTTTGAGAGTACCAATACTTTTTCCCATATATTGACACGTATGTAACTCATGTCGTCAACTCATAGCCGAAATCTGGGGTTATACCATAGATCGTTCAAAGGCTAGCGGAGTTGTTGGCATCCAAAGATGTGCATGAGAAACATAGAACTTTTAAACTAGTACCACAATTTGATCCAAAAGGTTAACTTTAGCATGAATCACAATTACCACTAGAATTTATTTCAATCAAACAACTCCTTTCAAGAGTGTCATAAGGTCCATCAAAACATCTAGGGGGTTAAGTATCTTCAAGGGTATACTCTCAAGAAAATCAGTCATCAAACAAGTCATAAATTTTAGACTTTTTCTTGTTGTACTTGGTTGGCAATACTATTTCCAAGGCAAGACTCGGTTAGCTAAAAGAACTAGAGCAAAAGCTTCCACAACTAATCATCCATACCAATAAAAAGGTCTACTCTAACTATTTTGAATTACTCCCACTAGCATGGCATCTTAGAAAATCAACCAACTAAAATAAACAACCCAAGCTTCAAAAGTGGGATACATAGGACATACCTCTCATGAGTGACTTCATAATCCTCTTCCTTACAGGGATGTATTCCTTCAAAACTCAAGTACAATTATTCCCATAATAATATTAAAGCAAAGAGGCAAAGTGTGAATCCACGTTCACAAAAAATGGAAAAATGGAAAAATCTTTTTGTATTTTTGAGGATAGGGATTAAAGAATATAAAAGAACTTGCGACCAAGCAAGGAACTAAGAAAAGAAAAACAAACAAAAAACAAAAGCAAACTAAAAATGAACGAAAAGGAAAAAAGCAAAGTGTTGGAAAAAAGCAACACAAGTGTTTCAAAGCTCCCAAGGAGCTGGAGTACAACCTCATTATTACACAAATAAAATTTCCCAGGGGACAATCCCTAAGCTCAGGATTTTTCAAGCCCTTTTGTTGCTCATTGTGGTGGTGATGTATAATCTCCTATGTTCCATTAGCTGCTCCAATCATGGAACTGGGTGGCGAGGTTGGCAAAGCATCTAGAAGGTTGATGGAGAGGTTGTTCATGTTTTAGATATTTCCTTCGAGAGCATGGATATCTTCATAGGTGGTGTAGTAGTTTGGTGGCTGCACATCTTGTATGTGTCCTTCTTGTTCTACTTCTTCATCTTCTCCTTCCTCTCCCATGGGTATTTGTAACACCCCAGCATTAGAGCTAAGAAATAAGATGAGATAAGGTGTGTGCATTGCATTCATGCATAGAAAATCTGGATAATTTTCGTGATTTTAAATAAAGCTTGTCAAAGTGATTGAAGCTTCTCTTAACTTGGTGGAACTGAAGTAGATCATCAAGTTGACTGTGATAAGTTTCAATATGAACTTTGCTAAAACCTTACCTTTGGATAATATAATCTGATCTAAGGTAGATCAACTATAATAAAACTAAATCACAACACACTACTTAATAAGGAGTACTTGATCTTCTAGACATCATTACATGGTATTCCAAACAACAACTCAAGGATGAATAGTCAATCTTCTAAAAATGATATCAAGGTATTACCTACAACAAACCCTGAATACCCAGTTAAGTATATAACTTAAGTAAATAAACCCCATAACTAAACCTTGATACACTTGCTTGCCATAGTTATTCCTACCATGAGAATCATGGTAGTTTCTAAACACTAACTCTTATTACAAATAGAGTAGGAAATGAAGTCAAGCCAATACCATTTAGCACATATCCTTAATATGATATTAGGAGATGACATCCCCATTTAACCAATTCCTAGTGTCAGTTGATCATCAATGTTGAGTAACCAATTCCTGACCTAGAACTTATTTACCTATTATATTGACCTTCCAAAGACCTTAAGTAAATTAATAAGAAGAAGGAACTAGCATGGTGAAGTGTGCCATCATCAATGGAATGAGATCCTTAGTGGTGATCAAACCATTTGATGCTGGAGGAGTTAACTCACTCATGAGTTAACTAGAAGAAGTGTCTAAACCTAAGGGTTAAGATACTAATGGAGAAGCTATGAGAAAGCTAGTAGTATTAGTACATCAAATAATAATCTTGTTAAGACAAGAGGATATAAACTTAGAGTAATCTTGCTTAACAAGATAAGCCTATAGAGAGCCCAATACAAGTCTACTACTTAATTGAGTATAGATCTTGATCAGACAATTGGAAGCCTAAGGTAAGCATGATCAAGGGTTGGTGGTCATTATTCTCAAATCAATTGAGGATAGATAATTAGGTATTAAAGAAGAGTTGTGAGTATACCAAATTAGGTAAATCCCTAGTAAGATGAATCATATAGCTTGATCCTGAGAAGTCAAGCTAGAGTGTGATGAAGTATATAACATGAGTTGTATGGAGTAGTTGAATGCATAGTAGACTAACCAAGCTAATACAAGAACAAACTTTTATTATGGGAGTAGTACCATACCTATTCTAGAGGATTGTTACCACATGTGATGTATAGAGAGAATTGTAATCTTGCAAGCCTTGGATATAGATACAAGGTGAACTTAAAGGAGTTAATGGATGGAGTTAGAAGTAGCTACATTGATGGATTCATCAAGGGTAGTTCAACAATGGAAGTTATATACATACTAGAAGAAGAATGAATGATTAATGTTGAAGTGACAATACCATGACATCATATGATGATGGATATGGTGGAGTCAGATGATTGACTTATTTAGGAAGTTGTGATCTTTGTGAATAAAGATTAGAGAGATATATAGAGTGTATTGATGGAAGCCTTGTCCACCTGATTGTCTTAAACCCTAATAAGAACCTAGTCTCATAGAACCATCAAGATCACATTAGGAAAGTAATTTTTGTAGCTCACTCTAAGTTGAGATATCACCTTGGTGACCAAACATGATGGCAATATGTAATAGCCTTAATACTCATCCATGTCTCTAATTGAAAATGAGTTATTAAATCCTCTCAGAACCCATAATACCTATATTTGAATAAACATTGGCATTTCTCCACCAATGATTATTATTGATTCATCGTTACCTAACCAAAAGTGTTCTGTGGTAATTCTAAACTCTACAAACCAAGTAGAATTGGATTTGTCAAATCACCAAATATGGAGGACCATGAAACTTATATCACCCCATTGATGTCTACGCACTTCTATTCTTGTAGACAGTTGTTGGGCCTCCAAGTGCAAAGGTTTGTAGAACAGCAGCAAGTTTCCCCTTAAGTGAATTACCTAAGGTTTATCGAACTCAGGGAGGAAGTGGTCAAAGCTATCCCTCTCAAGCAACCCTGCAATCAAGATACAAGAAGTCTCTTGTGTCCCCAGCACGCCCAATACACTTGTCAGGTGTATAGGTGCACTAGTTCGACGAAGAGATAGTAAAATACAAGTGGTATGGATATAAGACAATGGTGCCAGAAAATAGTTTGATGGTGTGGAAGAGACTAAAGGCAAACTGAAATAAAGATGGAAGCAAGCAAACATTTAATAGATGTAGTTGCAAACGGTGTTTCAATGTTTAGAAATAAGGCCTAGGGATCATACTTTCACTAGTAAACACTCTCATATAAATATATTCTCTTTATGATACTACTCTTAACTACTCTCCGGTTGGACACTCTAATCCATGGTAGGGTTATAACAGCACACCTCAAAGTTTGCTTTTCCCATCTAGATAACCCCACACTATCACCTTGAGCTCTAGATGGTTCCAAAAAACACCACAATTTCATAGAAATATGCAACTCCAAATATAACTCATAACAAGTAATTGTAATCTCTAGCCTAAGTGACACCATGGTGTGCATGCTGTCACTTTCACACACATGGGGAGAGCAGAGATCTATTAAAGCACTTGAGTAGCAAGGTAGATCTACTTGATTACATGTAACATCCCAAATCTTTAATTAATGTTATCAAGATCCAAATCACCCAATTTAGGGTTAACAAAAACTTTTTATCATTAAGATAATTAGGAATGCATATGTGTGTTGCATTAATATAGATATGTTTGGAATTGCCATATTTGATTGTTCTAATGGTTGTAAAATGATTCAAAGGTGAATGCCACATCATCTAGATCATTCAAAAACAAATTCCAAGGGAAAAGAAATCAAATAAGATTAATAAAGGCAAATGGTCACTTTTGCCATTTTAATCCACTAGGCCACTTTTGGTGTTCCTAGAAGTCAAATTCAAACAGAAATAATTCTGGATCTTTGCACCCCTTGCTAGTACAAGTAAAGATCTATCAAGGACCACTTTGAAATCTTACAAAAACATTTAAACAGTAATTTTAAATGGCATTTGAAAATGGAATCAAGTGTATGTGTGATGACCCACAAGTATAGGGTGTGTATCGCAGTATTTTCGAGGGAAGTGAAACCCAATTTATTGATTCGACACAAGGGGAGCCAAAGAATACTTATCAGCCTTAACAACTGAGTTGTCAATTCAGCTGCCCCTGGAAACAATCTTGCTCATAGCAGTTTGTCAGTAGCAACAGTTTTGTAGTAGGAATAGTAAAGTAACAGCAGTAGCAAAGCAAAGACAGTAGTAACAAAAGCAGTAAACAGTGGGATTCGAGTGCGGTAGGCATAGGGATGGATGGACGGGCGTTGCATGGACAAGACAATTCACATAGCAATCAGAACATAGGGCAATTGCAGATAAATAAGATAAAGCATCCAAGTACTAGACAATCCTAGGCATGTGTTCCATATATAGTCATACGTGCTCGCAATGAGAACTTGCACAACATCTTTTGTCCTGCCAGCCCGTTTGCAGCGGGGCCTCTAGGGAACTACTGGCAATTAAGGTGCTCATTTTAATAGAGCACCGGAGCAAAGCATTAACACTCTGTGAACACATGTGATCCTCACATCAAAGCCTTTCCCTTCCGGCTACCCCGATTTCTGTCACTTCGGGACCATAGGTTCCAGACAACGACGTGTGTATACAACTTGTAGATAAGACCCAAAACAATACTATCATAATGAATCAATAATAAGTTCAGATCTAAGATCATGGCACTCGGGCCCTAGTGACAAGCATTAAGCACAACAAAGTTGCAACAAAGTCATAAAGCACTAATAGATGATACTAGGCACTATGCCCTAACAATCTGATGCCATTACATGAATGATCTCATCCAATCCCTACCATCCCCATAGCCTACAGCGGGGGATTACTCACTCATAGATGGGAGAAACATGGATGGTCGATGGAGAAGCGATGGTGATGATGATGGCGATGATCTCCTCCAATTCCCCATCCCGGCAGGGTGCCAGAATGGAGTTTCTGGTGCTGTTTCATGGAATCTGGTGGTGGCGGCGGAGCGGAACTCCTTCTGGAAAAACGTCGAACCCCCCGGAGTTTTTAGGTCAGAAGGCTCCTTATAGGCGAAGAGAGAGGCCGAGGGGGTGCCTGGGGGGCCCACACCACCCCCTGGCGCGGCCTGGCTTGGCCCACGCCAGCAGGTGGTGTGGCCAACCCAGGGCTCTTCTCCGTCTCGTATTCTGGCTCCTGGAGTCTTCAGGTGAAATAGGATTTTTGGCATATTTTCCGGGATTTTTCCTGATAGTTGATTTTCTGCACAAAAAGTAGACACCAAGGCAATTCTGCTGAAAACAGCATCAGTTCGCATTAGTTGCATCCAAATCACACAAGTATAGAGGAGAAACAATAGCAAAAGTGTTTAGGAAAGTAGATACGTTTTGGACGTATCAACTCCCCCCAAGCTTAGCTTATTGCTTGTCCTCAAGCAATTCAGTTGAAAACTGAGTGCGATAAAAGAACTTTCACGAACACATTTGCTTCATATGATGTAAATATTCTCAGCAATGTGATCAACTACTTAGACAATTCATAATAAAGAGTATGCAACTGAGTCTACTTAGTAGTCATTGCAAGCTATGAAGAGATTCCAACTCAAGAATAATAAGTAGCACAAAGCACAAACATAAGAAACATTACAATGCTCATAGAAAGGTATGATAGAGTGGTATCTCGCTTGCCTTTGATTATGAATGTCAAGGCACTTCTGAAGTTCAAGTGATGACTAGAAGTAAAGATATCAAGGATACAAGCATCAAAGTCATAACAAAAATAATCAAGTAATCAAACAAACATAAAGAAAGACAACTATGCTCTCAAGAGGGTGCTCAAAGAATAAGTGGAGACTCAACAAGTAAAGGAAAAAGTTTTGAATAATTTGAAAGGCTTCCAAATGCTGAAAGTATGGTACGTGTTAGCTTTGAGCTCTCATTGCCCCTATCATAGGCATATTTAATGTGGTTAAGGTGAAAGTGAGGTCCAATCTGAGTTATATGCTTGACAGACTATAAACTGGAAATCCCAAGTCCCTTGAGTACGAGGGTCGCTCCTCATGCTACTCAACTTTAGTTACCGATAAGTTCTTGTCATCATAAGTATGTGTGTATCATTGAGAACCTCCAACGGGGTACCCCTTGCCCGATGATACGGAAGAACCCCCATATCAAAATGACAAGGCAAGCAGACAATGAGTAGCTCAGCAATCTTCGTATTTCCCATGGGAAAATGGTGCTTTTTTCTCTCTTTCCTCTTTTCATAAAACTCTTTTTTTTCTTTTTCTCAATACCTATAACTCTCTTTTTTTAAAAGAAGAATGCTTCATAGATATCATTATGGTTACGCTACAGGTTTCCACCATGTCAGCATGGATTAGACCAGCGGCCCAGGCGTTTCTCTAACACACATACATAACTCCATAGACTTACAAGCTCCCCTTTTATTTCACACCGACGACATCCACAAACAAAAAAGCAAGGTATCAACTGGGTATATATTTACAAGTGTTGAAAGCGTTCCCTGTGATATCACGGTTCTGCTAATCCCCAGCCTATAATTAGCAAGCATATAACTTTCATGGAGAGTTCACAATGGTTCAGGTTTATTAAGTGCGGAAAATAAAGTGTGCCATCAAGTTCGTGAGAGCTTTACTAACTAACTTTCTCATAACAAGCAAACATTTTATTTGGAAGAAAACAAGGCATATTGAATATGCACGGAAGTAGCAAATGATGCTAATGGGTAGGTATGGTGGACACTTTGGAAATATTTGGTTTAGGGAATTGGAAACATGAGTAAGACACTCAGTGGAAGTGAAGGCTAGCAAAAGTAAGGGAGCGATAAACGAGAGAGCAATAGCTGTTATTATCATGCTTGCAACAAAACAAGACTACTCATGGCATGAAAATGATTCAAGATCCTCAAGGCAAAATAATTCGTCAAGGCTTAACTGATTATTACAGTCATGTGCATGCATGAGCATGTGCCAAGTCTATCAAATGAAACATTCAGAGGAGGATACCACAATGTCATACCACTTTATGAATAGAGTAATGCAAGCAAACATTCATGAGACATGCTACAAACTATTAGCGAGCTGGAGCTAATCACAAGAAAGCAAGAACTACTAAGCATCCAAAGAAAACATACACTCTACATGAACAGACTAAGCACGCCCACAGTGATGAGTATATGTACAAAAATGAAAACAAATAGAGTTTGTTACCAGCCTCTTACCACATCTCAAGTTGTCATTAATCCTCATTATTGCTCTTCACTTGTGTGGCTTGAATAATAATATGAATCCAATAATCCATTGAGAACTGCCGAACCCTGTAGCCAACTCACAAAAACCAAAGAAGAACGACAAATATTTTTGGTGTTTTCGATTTTTAAACAAAAACCAAAAGAGAAAAACAAGCAAAGCAAAATCTTTTTGGGTTTTTCGAATAGTTCAAACAAAGCACAAAAGGAACAAGCAAACCAAAGAAAAAAGAAGAAGCAAACCAAAGAGAAACAACAAAAATATTTTTAGTCTTTTTGTGTTTTAGAAAGCAAAAGCAAAGAAGAACGAAAACTAAAAAGAAAACGAAAGCATGAATATACAAAGAACCGACACAACATGATATGGAGATGAGTGCGGTGTCGGCGTACCTCCCCCCAAGCTTAGGCTTTTGGCCTAAGTGGGTATCAGTCCCATGCTGGCCAAGATGAAGTGTCACCGAGGTACGACGAGGAGGTACCCTCATCCTGGTGCGAGCCAGGGTACATCCCTCCGTAATGTGCGGAATAATCATAGGAGGGCACATCCTCCTGGTGCTGCTCATGGAAACCCAACAAGCGAAGCTGCTCGTCCACCTCCTCCTTGGAGCACGACCACGGTCTCCTGTCAACATTGAACAAAGCAGGCCGGGGCAAAAGGATCTCCCTTTCATCCCTGTCAGTGAAAAGCATCCTATATACCAGATTGTTCAAATCAGAGGTAGCAGTGACAAAGTGATGAGTTTTCATGGCAACAAGGTCGAGCCTCTGTGGTGCTAGCATAACATCATCAGGAGCCACAAAAAGATCTAATGCATCAACTACACGCGAGGCAATGATGCCCCCATAGATAGGCCCCCTAGCAGCTAGGCGGCGAGCAATAAGAGAGCCAAGATTGTACCGAGTATCATTGTTGAGCGCAGCAGCAAGGAAAGCTAAGTGATAGTTGGAGATATTACTAGTGTTCTCCCTACCCAAAATACTAGTGGCAAGATAGTATGCAAAGTATCTAAGAGCAGGGAGTTGGATATTTCTTATCCTCATGCTACTCAACTTCAGTCACAAGTAAGCTCTTGTCATTGTAAGTATATACGTATCATAGAGAACCGCCAACGGGGTACCCCTTGCACATGACACGGGAGCTGTCCCATAATCAAAATAACAAGGCAAGCAGACAATGAGCATCTCAACGATCTTTTTATTTACTATGTGCATAGATTTTTATTGAGGATGCTTCATAGAATGCTCATTACGGTTATGCTGCAAGTTTCCACCATGATTAGGCATGGCTTAGGCTAGCGGCCCAGGCGTTTCTCTAACATACATACAAACTCCATGATCTTACAAGTTCCACTTTTATTTCACACCGCCGGGATCCATAAGCAAAAGAACATGATATCAACTAGGTACAAAGTACCAATGAAGTGTTGAAAGCGGTCCCCATGATACATGGTTCTGCTAACTTCAACTCATAAAGCGCAAGCATATACGCAACAAAGAAGGACGCAATGGTTCAGGTTTATTTAGTGCAAGAAAATAAAGTGTGCCATCAAGTTCGTGAGAGCTTTACTAACTAACTTTCTCATAACAAGCAAACATTTTATTCGGAAGAAAACAAGGCATATTGAATATGCACGGAGGTAGCAAATGATGCTAGTAGGTAGGTATGGTGGACACTTTGGAAATATTTGGTTTAGGGAGTTGGGAACTTAAGTAAAACATACTCAGTAAAAGTGAAGGCTAGCAATAGTAAGGGAGCGACAAACGAGAGAGCAATAGCTATCATTATCATGCTTGCAACAAAACAGGACTACTCATGGCATGAAAGTGATTCAAGCTCCTCAAGGCAAAATAATTCATCAAGGCTTAACTGATTATCACAGTCATGTGCATGCGTGAGCATGTGCCAAGTCAATTCAAATGAAACATTCAGAGGAGGATACCACAGTGTCATACCAATTTATGAATAGAGCAATGCAAGCAAACATTCATAAGACATGCTACAAACTATTAACGAGTTGGAGCTAATCATAAGAAAGAAAGAACTACTAAGCATCCAAAGATAACATACACTCTACATGAACATACTAAGCATGCCCACAGTGACGAGTATATGTACAAAAATGAAAACAAATAGAGTTCATTACCAGCCTCTTACCACACCTCAAGTTGTCATTAATCCTCATTATTGCTCTTCACTTGTGTGGCTTGAATAATAATATGAAACCAATATCAACTGAGGACTGCTGAACCCCGTAGCAAACGCACAAAAACCAAGGAAGAACGACAAATATTTTTGTTGTTTTCGATTTTTTAAACAAGAACCAAAGAGGAAAAACAAGCAAAGCAAAATCTTTTTGGGTTTTTCAAATAGTTCAACAAAGCAAAAAGGGAAAAACAAACCAAGGCAAAAAGAAGAAGCAAACCAAAGAGAAACAACAGAAATATTTTTGGTTTTTTTTGTTTCGGAAAGCAAAAGCAAAGAAGAACGAAAACTAAAAAGAGAACGAAAACATGAATATACAAAGTACCGACGCAACATGATATGGAGATGAGTGCGGTGTCGGCGTACCTCCCCCCAAGCTTAGACCTTTGGCCTAAGTGGGTATCAATCCCAAGCCGGCCAGGATGATGTGTCACCGTAGTACGACAAAGAGGTCCCCTCGTCCTGGTGCGAGCTCGAGTATGTCCCTCCGTAATGCACGGAGTAATCATAGGAGGGCACATCCTCCTGGTGCTGCTCGTGGAAACCCAGCAAGCGAAGCTACTCGTCCACCTCCTCCTTGGAGCGCGACCACGGTCTCCTGTGAACACTAAACAAAGAAGGCTGTGGCAAAAGGATCTCCCTTTCATCCCCGTCAGTGAAAAGCATTCTATATACTAGACTGTTCAAATCAGAAGTAGTAGTGACAAAGTGATGAGTTTTCATAGCAACAAGGTCAAGCCTCTGTGGTACCAGAATAGTATCATTGGGCTCCACTAAAAGACCTAATGCATTGACTATACACGAGCCAATGATGCCCTCATAGATAGGCCCCCTAGCAGCTAGGCGGCGAGCAATAAGCGAGCCAAGATTGTACCGAGTATCATTGTTAAGCGCAACAGCAAGGAATGCTAAATGATAGTTGGAGATATTACTTGTGTTCTCCCTACCTAGTACACTAGTAGCAAGATAATATGCAAAGTATCTAAGAGCAGGGAGTTGGATATTTCTTATCTTTCCGCGCTGCGCCACGTGGTCATCATCATTGGTCACCCCTCGGTAAAGCTCCAACAAATCAGCGGGCCGCCCTTGAATTTTCTTCACGGTCCCTGTCATACGCACACCTACAATACTGCAAAATCTCTCCAAAGGCATGGTGAAGGTCATATCATAGATTTTAAATCAGACAGTAGAATGCTAGGATGTGTTAGTGAATGAGAAACTCTCAACGAAAGTTTTGGTGAGAATAGCGTATTGTCCACTCTCATCTTGCATATAAGAGGTCAAACCAACCCTCTCAATCAGTAGCAATAAATCATCAAAAATACCTGCAGCTTGCAAGAAAGTAAAACAAGGGAAAGAGGATGGGTGAGCATCTCCATCATCTCTTTCACTACCAATACGTGATGCAATGAGGTCTTCATTATATGATGGCCTAGCTTGAGAGGCTGTTCTTGAGGGCCTTGACATCCTAGGTGCATCACTCTCAAATATCTCTCCAAAAGTGTGGTTGTTCATGCTTGGTGTTCTGAAATTTAAACACCTATTAAACAAGTGATTGCAAAGTAAATAAGATGAAGGATTCTACTCATAGGGACTAGCAAGAAGCCTAAACATGCATCAAAACTATATCTCTAAGCATCAAACAAGCTTACAAGCTCTCATAACCAGTCACCTACAGCAGCAAAATACTCAACATACAATCCACTAAACACAAATCTACTTGGATAAGGGGAGGAGTCACATACCAAGGAACAATTGCTCCAAATTTCAGCAAGAAAGATGGGCTGAGCAAAGAGATCGAATAAATCGAGGGAAAGCACAGAGAGAACGCGATTTTGAGCTATGAACTGGACCTTACTCGGGAGAGAGAAGAAAGTGGCAGGAGAGAGAGGTAGTGGGGGGCCAGGGGTGGCCCACACCAAGGCATGGCGCCACCCAGGTCTGGTCGCGCCACCATGTGGTGTGCCTGCCTGGTGGGCCCCCTGGTACATATCAGGTACTCCTCTGCCCCTTTTTTCACGTAAAAATTTAATATGAATTTTCTGGAATTTTTCGAGACACTTTATTTTTGCGCATTTTTCAGAAATAGAAGAATGATTTTTCTGACAGAAAGATTTTTTTCTTTTTGGAAACATGATGCAAGGACAAAACAAGGCTAGAACTACAGAAGTTCTAGCATGCAAGCAAACTAACAACACAAAGAAAACTGAACGAAAGAAAAAAACTAAAATATAAAGGATAGAAATAAACGGAGATAATCATAATGAAAACATTGTTTTGTTCAATGGAATCCTTTTGTTAGCAAGGTTGATCAAGTCTTGCCACCAAAACAATTGCATATGAGACAAAACTTTGTATTCCACTAATGATTATGTTACCTCAACTTTGATAGCAATGGTCCCAATCATAATAGTTTCAAATTTTTCTTTTGGTATGGGACAATATATTTCTCCAACTTGAATTCCTTCAACATGTTCAATTGAATTTAAACCATAAGTCCTTTCAATCTTCTTGGGGAAATAGACAGTATGTTCCTTGTCATTGACATTGAAGGTCACCTTTCCTTGATTACAATTAATAACAGCTCCTGCAGTATTAAGAAAAGGTCTCCCGAGAATAATAGACATATTATCATCTTCAGGCATTTCAAGCACAACAAAATCAGTTAATATCAAGCAATTGTGAGCCACCTGAACAGGTACATCCTCACATATACCCACAGGAATAGTGGTAGACTTATCAGCCATTTGCAAAGATATATCAGTTGGTATCAATTTTTCAAGCTGAAGCCTCTTATACAGAGAGAAAGGCATAACACTAACTCCAGCTCCCAAATCACACAAAGCAGTTCTAACATAACTGTTCTTAATAGAGCAAGGGATAGTTGGAATCCCTAGGTCTCCAAGTTTCTTAGGAACCTTACCATTGAAGTAATAATTAGCAAGCAAAGTAGAGATTTCTTCATTAGGGATCTTCCTTTTATTCGAGACAATGTCCTTCATATACTTTGAGTAAGGAGGCAATTTAATAGCATCAGTCAAAGGAATTTGCAAGAATAAAGGTTTCATCCACTCACAAAACTTATTATAGTGTTCATCTTCCTTTGACTTGTGTTTCTTATCAGGGAAAGGCATAGGTTTTTGGACCCAAGGTTCTCTTTCACTACCATGTTTCTTAGCAACAAAATCTTCTTTAGTGTATTTAGTAGTCTTAGTGTGATTTTCAGGTTCTTCTTCAATTTTTTCTTCATTAGGCACTTCATTTTCTTCATTACCACTTTCAGTTTCAGCATCAGAGATAGATATACTATTAGGATCTATAGCAGGTTCAGAGGGTTCTACAACAGTTTTATGTTTCTTTTTCCTTTTCTTACAAGTAGAACCACTATTTTCAGCTTGTTGAGAATCCTGCTCAATTCTTTTGGGATGCCCCTCAGGATATAGAGGATCCTGGGTAGCAGCACCACTTCTAGTTCTAATTTCATAAGCATTTTTTTCTTTAGAAGCATTAATTAGCAAGTTGTTTTGCACTTTAACGAATTGATCTATTTGAGTTTGAACCATTTGAAAGTGTTTAACAATCATTTTAACATCATTAGAGGTTCTTTCCACAATATCTTTCAACTCAACAATAGCTCTAGTGTTTTCCATAAGATGATTTTGCACCCTTTTATTAAAGTTATCCTGCTTAACAATAAAGATATAAAATTCTTCTAAGAATGGATGAGGAGGTTTAGAGTAGGGATATCACCTTCATCAAAGTGTTGGAGAGAGTGTACCTCAATAGTGGGTGAGTAGGGAATAGGCTTACATAATTCCTCTATAGGAGGTAAATTCTTGACATCTGCAGCTTTAATTCCCTTCTCCTTAAGACATTTCTTAGCCTCCTTCATCACTTCATCATTTAATTCAATAACTCCTCAGCTTCCTTGGGAGTCCTATTCCTGAAAACACAATCAGCACAACTATCTAGGTATGTCCTAGATTCTTCGGTTAGTCCATTATAAAATATATCCAGTAGTTCATTCTTTGGTAATGGACTTCCAGCATGTGCATGAATCAAAGCACAAAACCTTGCCCAAGTCGGGAAATACCTCTTTTTTCTCCCTATTTAAAATCAAAAAGTTCCTGCAAAACAGCATGTCTAGCACTAGGAGGAAAATATTTCTGCAGGAAAGTATTAAACAAGCACTCAGGGCTATCAATAGATCCAGGAGGTAAATTACCAAACCAAGTTTTAGCTTCTCCTTTCAGTGAAAAAGGGAAAATCTTAGCAACAAAGTAAGTACACATTTTAATATCATCAGAAAACAAGCCACTCATGGTAGAAAGTTCATTCATATGTGCTACCGCACTTTCATTCTTAGTCCCACAAAAAGGTTCTTTCTCGACAATAGCTATGTAGGATAGATCGAGAGAGAAATCATAATCTTCATCTATAATGTTTATGGGAGAAGCAAAAAACTTAGCAGCAGGATATAATTTCGGTCTAATAGTACGCCTCTCAAGGAGACTCTTAGCAGCGCTCCTATCATGGGTGTTCTTCCATATCATAATTCTCACTAGACTCAGGTGAGCTAACAGGTGTGGTAGTGTCTTCATTAGGAGTTTCAGTATTTCCAACTATAGTTATAGCAATCGTAGCATCTAGGAAAGGACCTAATGAACCACTCTTATCAAGCACAGTAGAAGCAGCATCATAAGCATCAGAAGTTTCAGATTCAGCAGTAGTAGCAGTGTGTGTAGCATGTGTATGTGGTGGTGTAACGAGCTTACTTATAACAGACGGTGAATCAAGAGCAATAGAGGTGTTCAGAACCGTACCTCTTCTTGTAGTGGATGGTAAAATAGGAACCTTGCCATCACGAGACTTACCCATGATGGATGGATAGCAGCGAACAATAGAGAATCCAAGTGAACTTGATAAATAAAGCTATGCTCCCCGGCAACGGCGCCAGAAAATAGTCTTGATGACCCACAAATATAGGGGGTGTATCGTAGTATTTTCGAGGGAAGTGAAACCCAATTTATTGATTCGACACAAGGGGAGCCAAAGAATACTTATCAGCCTTAACAACTGAGTTGTCAATTCAGCTGCACCTGGAAACAATCTTGCTCACAGCAGTTTGTCAGTAGCAACAGTTTTGTAGTAGGAATAGTAAAGTAACAGCAGTAGCAAAGCAAAGACAGTAGTAACAAAAGCAGTAAACAGTGGGATTCGAGTGCGGTAGGCATAGGGATGGATGGACGGGCGTTGCATGGACAACACAATTCACATAGCAATCAGAACATAGGGCAATTTCAGATAAATAATATAAAGCATCCAAGTACTAGACAATCCTAGGCATGTGTTCCATATATAGTCATACGTGCTCGCAATGAGAACTTACACAACATCTTCTGTCCTGCCAGCCCGTTTGCAGCGGGGCCTCTAGGGAACTACTGGCAATTAAGGTGCTCCTTTTAATAGAGCATCGGAGCAAAGCATTAACACTCCGTGAACACATGTGATCCTCACATCAAAGCCTTTCCCTTCCGGCTACCCCGATTCTGTCACTTCGGGACCATAGATTCCGGACAACGACGTGTGTATACAACTTGTAGATAAGACCCAAAACAATACTATCATAATGAATCAATAATAAGTTCAGATCTGAGATCATGGCACTCGGGCCCTAGTGACAAGCATTAAGCACAACAAAGTTGCAACAAAGTCATAAAGCACTAATAGAGATACTAGGCACTATGCCCTAACAATCTGATGCCATTACATGAACGATCTCATCCAATCCCTACCATCCCCATAGCCTACAGCGGGGGATTACTCACTCATAGATGGGAGAAACATGGATGGTCGATGGAGAAGCGATGGTGATGATGATGGCGATGATCTCCTCCAATTCCCCGTCCCGGCAGGGTGCCAGAACGGAGTTTCTGGTGCTGTTTCGTGGAATCTGGTGGTGGCGACGGAGCAGAACTCCTTCTGGAAAAACGTCGAACCCCCCGAAGTTTTTAGGTCAGAAGGCTCCTTATAGGCGAAGAGAGAGGCTGAGGGGGTGCCTGGGGGGCCCACACCACCCCCTGGCGCGGCCTGGCCTAGCCTGCGCCAGCAGGTGGTGTGGCCACCCCAGGGCTCTTCTCCGTCTCGTATTCTGGCTCCCGGAGTCTTCGGGTGAAATAGGATTTTTGGCATATTTTCCGGGATTTTTCCTGATAGTTGATTTTCTGCACAAAAAGTAGACACCAAGGCAATTCTGCTGAAAACAGCATCAGTTCGCATTAGTTGCATCCAAATCACACAAGTATAGAGGAGAAACAATAGCAAAAGTGTTCGAGAAAGTAGATATGTTTTGGACGTATCAATGTGCATAGATCCCACTTTTTCAAAAACCACTCAAATGAGTTCACCTTGACAATCCCAAGAAACCACAGACTACCAAGCATTAGTGAAGATCACTCAAAAAATTTCATTCAAAAATTTCAAATTTGAATTCTTTTGGCCATTTTGTCAAACACCTTATGTGCACAAATCTGGCAAAATCCACAAACACTATAGTGAGCAGGGTTCTTGCCAAACTGGTCTCCCATTTTGCAACCAAAGTACTCCTAGTATACCTCCCACCTTGTACCTGCATGGCCACCCACTGTACACACGACCAAATGGTCGTGGCCACCATGGCCGAGTACATTTGTCACCCCCACCGTCGGTAGCACGACACAAGCATCGCTAGCCTCGCCTACCATGCCTGGCATGTTGCCCGTGCTCCACTTCCCCCTTCAGGCCAGCCCCAGCTCAAAGACAGAGAGAGGAGAAGCCAGGAACGGCATGCCCGAGCCGTGTCTGCCATGCCGACGCCCGCACCCGCCGTTCACGCATGTCCCCGCTCCACCCGACCTCGCCTCGCTCCCTCCGCCAGCCTACATGATCACCAATGTCCTAGGGGACCAAAGGACATGCTCGTTTGCTCGACCGTGCCCCGTACCCGCTGGACGCTGTGAAATTCACCGTCGACCGAGACAGCATGCGCGCGGCAACGCCCACTTCTCCCGACCATGTTGCCATGCACGAGCACCTCCGTGATGATCGCTAGGGAACCACTTACCGTCCTAGCCCTAGAACCATGCCAATAGCTCGCTGTGTCGTCGACCCCGTCAAGCTCCGACCATGCCGTGATGCACCCCTCGCCCCACTATAAAAAGGGAGCCTCTCGGCACCAACTCTTCACACCATCTCCCTCCACTCCACCGCAGAGACCTTCTAGAGCCCCACCAGAGCAAGCCGCTGCCTGTAGCTCCCCAATTCCGCCGGAGACCGCCGCGAAGGAGGAGAAGGGCGCCACCGATTCAAGCCATCTCCAGGGACGCCGCCGGTACCAGGAGAACCGCCATCCTCTACACGTCCATTTGCCCGCCTCACCGATCCTCACTGGAGCTCCGGTAAGCCTCCCCGACCCTCACTGACCTTGCTAGGGTTTCTCCCCATCGTGTCCTATTCTAGTGAGGAAGATGGTTGTCAGCCGTTGATCTAGGATCTAATCATACGGTCAAAATCATCTGATACATGTTCAGCCTTACCTGTTCCACTGACGGGTGGGGCCATCGATTAAGTCAGCCCGAGCGCTGCGTGTTGTGCACTGGGCCGGCCCATTTCTTTCCCGCCTTGGCCCGCAGATTCAAATAAAGATTTTGCTATTTAAGTTTAAACTTAATGTTGTTCACTAGTTTGAAAATCAATTCAGAGAGTTCTACTGAACCAAAATGAATGATTCAATTTTTTTAGAAAGATAATTAAAATATCTATCCAAGACCATTGGATTTAAATCAATTGGATTTCCCACATAGCAAAAATAACAAGACAGAGACTTTTCTACATTCAAACATTTTTCAAAAATCAACCATAATAGCTTTTGAGTTGATTCCAACTCTGAAAAATCACATTGGATAGTATCTATCTGAATATGTAATAATATTTAGGTTTGCATGCAGTGACTTTGGACTAGTACCAAAATAATGTTATATAGGCATTTCTAGTCACTTTAAATCATTTAAATAATAAACCTAAACTTATTGAAATGTGAGTAAACATTTAAATCACATTCCCATGCATTAGAATATGTGGTGATGACATGTGTCCACATGATCCCATATTTTAAATTGGAGAATATTAAATCTTAGTTATTTTCAGTGAGTAGAAATTACTTTTCTCAAATAAAATAAATGAAACTAGTTCATTAAATGAATGTGATGATGCTAGATCATCAAGTCTGTGCATTAGTGTACTAAATAGACTAGTTAAGTATTGTTTGGTGATTGTGTATTACGTATGTATTTATAGACGATAGTAACGACCAAGTCTACGAAGAGGAGGAATTCTACCCCGAGGAAGAAGAGGAGAATTTCAACCACTACACCAACCAAGGCAAGCTATTGTTAGCAAGCTAGAATTATACAAGATAACCTAAGCAAGACGCTTTAGGCATGCTTTGGTTATACCTCTTTGATTTATAACTATCCCAAGTTTTACTTGCAATCTTTACTTTCTTTTACTTTACCAAAGTCCTTTACTTTATTTTATAGATAGCATAAAGAGTATAAAACTTGGCCTATACTAGATGCCATTCTATGGCATGAGATTGAGATTAGCACCCCACCTTAGTGAACACTCTTAACTGTAGTTATTAGTGTTAAACCTAAAACTTGATCACTTTAGATGGGAAGACTTAGTGAAAATGATTATGAAAACCTTGGAATGATGAGTCATTCTATTGAGATGTTTTGACATGTGTTGAGAAACACAAATGGTTTATGATGATGAAAATGTTGAGGCATGAGCCTTAGCCCTTTATAAAAACTGATGGTTGGGTTTGGATGCGATACCATTCTAATTTTACCGTACAACCACAATACCTGAATTGGGTAAAGCTTAGCCAGAAGTTTATATGCATTAGTATGGGTTCCCTCGCGGGAGAGGTTTGAGATGAGGCTACCTCTTGATGTTATCCACCTATGAAGTGCCCAGGATGGCAGATGGCCATGGCTGGGAGGCCAAGCTCATAGGAGAGGTGCTTATACTAGAGTGTGTAAAGGAAAGGTTATGTTTGATTATCCACATACTAAGTATGATGATTCAGGGTTATCCCTGACAGATGTATCGAATTTTGTGGTGAAAGTGTACCACCTCTGCAGAGTGTCAAACTATTCGAATAGCCGCGTCCGCGGTCATGGACAGTTGGAGTGGCCATACTGTTCTGTTGTCAGATGTTTTCAAAATGACTTGTGAAATGAATTGTGACTTGAATTGACCACAACAGTGTTGTGAACATGAAAACTAGTTTCCCACTTAGGTGATTTTAAAATTTTATTTTATCTTTCTTTGTTTCTGAACTCAGCTTAGGTTTCAAACTTAATTTTACAAATAAACTTAGAACTTAGCATTTCTACTAGAACTACCTTACTTGTTAGTGATAGTTTGCGAGTACTTAAAGAGTACTCATGGCTTTGTCCTTGGCTATTCCCGTGGCTAGACTATGAAGAGGACTATCCGGAAGAAGGACAGCAGGACGGCTACGACAACTAGGATCATCTCCCATCGTCAGCATTGCCTGTGACACTGAAGATGGAGCCCACCACTACGCTATTTATTTTGCTACTTGTTTGTATTAAGATTGGATCATGAGATCCTTTATTTGTGTAAGACCTTATTATGGTTTGTAATGGATGGTGTACTGTGATATCCAATCTGTTATGTCTCGCAAAAATGGTAATCCTAGGATTGCGATGGATGGCATAACAGGCATCTGGGATTAAAAATCCGGGTGTTGACATTGTTGGGTCCGCAGCATAGAAAACAAAAAATTTCCTACGGTGTGAACTACACGCCAAGATCTATCTACTAGGTACAAAGCAACCGGTGGACATACATCCAACGAGAACTTACCCTCGTAGACAACGAGCTTTGTTAACGAGTAGGAACTCGTGGTTGATGTAGTCGTACACTTGTCGATCTCAAGATCGTGATGAAGTCCAGCAGGTCCGGCTTCAACACGTCCATCAGATCCAGCTCCAGCAGCACCAAGTCCAGCACCGCAAAGCAGCGGTGCATCCGTGATCGCACACATGTCCGGTACCCCGACAACCTCCGTCCCTCGCTCCAGCAAAGCAGCGGAAGCAGCAACTCCTTTCCAGATAAAGCCACCGGGAACATGTATCTCGCTAATCCGAGACCATGGGGGAATAATACTAGAGGGGGAGAGAGATCCTTCACGAGGAGGTGTGTGTGAGAAGTGAGGAGGGGTGGCCTTTTATAGGAGGAGGGGGGGTGCCCCTCCTTCATGGCCAGCGCATGGAGGAGGTGACCATTCACCTCCTCCATTCATGTGGTGGTAACTCCCTCCGCATAAATTTGCCCCTTCACATTCTCTTTTAAAGTCTCCACTTTAAATGCATTAAATTTCTCCAAATTTAATGCTCTCTTATTTAATAAAACTCTTTTATTAATTTTATTCAGAATTTTGTTAATTAATTTAATTAACAAACATTCACATAAAACCCCCTGCAACATTTCAATATTACATGCAGAACCAATTTCAGCAATTTCACCCGAAACAGTTTCGGTGTCTATTGAAATAATTCCAGCGCTTTCTTAAATCTTTATCTGAAACATATTTCCTCCAAATGGTGTCGGTATCCCTTAAGTGTGTCACCCTACGGTTCACGAATAATGCAGACATGATCGAGACCCCTCTCTGATCAATAATCAGCAGCGGGACCTGGAGATCCATACTGACTCCTACACATTCAACGATGACTTCTGTGATCGTGAGAACCTTTAACGCTTGTAACTAAATCCCTTTGTCCCTCGATATATTACATGTCCGAGATTCGATCATCGGTATCTCCATACCTAGTTTGATCTTGTTACCGACATGTACTCTTTTCTTGTTCCCATGATATAACATTCTAGTGATCACATCACTTGCTTGCAAGCTATTTCAATGTGATATCAACGAGAGGGCCCAGAGAATATCTATCCGTCATCTGGATTGACAAATTCCACTCTTGATCCATGAGCCTCAACGTAACACCTTCGTAGTACTGAACCCATCTTTATAGTCACCTTGTTACGGTGTGATGTTTGATGTTATCAAGATACTCTTCCGGTGTTAGCAATTAACATGATCTCATGGTCTAAGGATAAAGATTACTTCGTATGATGTTATAGCAATATAAACATAATGACTTGATCGTAATGCTATACTTCGAATGAATGTTCATCACATCATTCCACCAATGGTGTGACCTTGTTATTAACAACATCCAATGTCCATGATCAGGAAACCTTGATCATCTTGTTAATCAACAAGCTAGTCTATAAGAGAGGCATGACTAGGAACCCTTTTTGTTTATTAAACACACATGTATTGATGTTTCCGAATCAATACAATTCTAGCATGTAAAATAAACATTTATCATTGCCTCTCGGGCATATTCCCTTTAGTCTCCCACTTGCACTAGAGTCAATAATCTAGTTTGAAAAACTTTGTGCATTGAACACCTATGGCTTTCTGGTGTTGCATATACGCTATTGCTAGTGGTTAACATAATCTTTGGATGTGACAGTTTCAGATCCGTGTGTATTTGCATGTCTTTGCGTCTCTACGCACCACTCATTCTCAAATGAGATGGCATTGTATAAATTTGGTCCTTTGGTGAGACCTTTAGTTCGTTCGGCTCAAAATATGTTGATATTATTGTCACACAATATATCTTAGTATTAGCCCACTTTGAACCACACCTAGTTTGATAACAAACTACTTAACACAAATGCCCTCCTTTGCTTCTACTATAGCAGTTATATACTTAGCCTTTTGTTGTAGTATCCGTCATAATATCTCAACTTTGGAACTCATCCAAATCCATCATGGAACATCCTTTCCATTATATTGTGCCATCCATAGTCTAAATTGAGATAAATTTATTTGTATCTTGTGACAAAACTAGTATCAATGTAACACTTTACAATGAACTACCTTTAACTATTTGTCACTTATACATGATATATTCTTAGTTCTTCCAAAGCTCATAAGAATATCTTTACTATTGTCCAATGATCATCTTATGAATCATTCTGGTATATGCTCATAACATTTAGAGCATAGGATATTCTGGATATATAGATATCATGGTATAATCGATCAGAATCTTCATGTGATTTTACTCACCAAGTGTTGAAACACTTGATTCTGAATACAATTCTTTCCATGTAGCAAGAACCTTTCTTGTTGTTTCCATATTGAACCCTTTCAATATCTCATATTGAACCCTTTCAATATCTTATATATGTATGTCTGGCACAACCATATTAGCGCCTTAATCTATCCATATAGATATTGATGCCTAATATTCCGGGTTTGCCCAAGTCTTTCATCGAAATCTTATTTTAATGAAATCCTTAACTTGTGTCAATTCAAGATACATCATTTCCAATCAACAATATGTCCTCTACATAATGTATTAGAAATATGTCTCAGCGCTCCCACTTAATTTCTTGCAAATGCAAGCATCTTCATCATCTTCGATGAATTTAAACTCTTTTAACAGTTTCATCATGGTGGAGATTCCAACTCCGCTATGCTTACTTCAACTATTGAAGTTTACATTCCCTTTTAGCACCCTTTGAATTAACAAAACCCTTCGGACCATGTCATGTACATGTCCTAGGTTACCGTTCTATTAGAAGAACCTTGTTTTGTTTATTCAACTACCATATACCAAATTATATGTAGTGGTTGCTACATTAATCCGTCAAGACTATATATTGCTATGAAAGATCATATCTTGTCATAGTCAACTCCTTGAACATTTCCATAAACTTCTTTCCGACATGTCGACTATTTCATAGATGTCAAACATCCATGTCTATTTCTTTATAGATCCAAACACGACCGATAGGCTTCACGCCTTTCCAGAGGGTCTTCCAAGTTCAGAAACTTGATTTCTCGTGTATGGATACTATCACGGATTCTATGACTTCTAGTCATTTTATGGAGTCAGGGCCCATCATCGCTTCTTTGCATTTAGTCGGTTCATCATTGTCAAAACAATAACGACTTGCTTATCAAATCTTACTATTTGATTCTTACCGACCCACACGGTTCTATAGGAACTTTAATCTCCGAGATCACACCTTTTGTAATCACGAGAGCCATGAGCATTATGGCCGCCACCGGGACACTTTCCGGCGCTGCGCTACTTAGCACATATAGCTAAGGTTCAACAACCTTATCAAAGTTCTATTGTCCTCCAACTTAACTTTTCATGAAAAATTCCTTCTCAAGAAATTTGACGTTCCAAGTAACAAACTCTTTTGTCCTTGGTGTTATGGAGAAATTCCCAACAAATTCTTTGGGATAACCTACAAAGACGTGCTTATCCGACTTTGGTTGTAAACATTTTACTTATGCATAGCATACCAAAATTTAAGAAAAGACAATTTCGGTTTTATCCCAAACCATAACTCATATGGTGTCATTTCAATGGATCACGATGGTGCTCTTTTCAGTGTAAAAGCGGTAGTCTCTAAAGCTTCAATCCTTAAAACATAATGGCAGTTTTATAAATGACACCTTTGATCTTACCATGTCAAACATGGTTTGATTTCATCTCTCGAATATGCCATACTCCTATGGTTTATCGGGGAACACAAATCATGGAACAATTCCTCAAGTCTTAGGTGTTTTTGCTAAACATGTAACTCAAATATCTTCCTTTATGATTGAATCATAAACTCTTTATTTTCTTGTTACAATGATTTTTCACTTCATCTTGAAAGTCTTTGAACAACTTTCAAATGTTTCATACTTGTTCCTTATTAAGTAAATATACAGATATATTCACTCAAATTCTTGAAGAAAGCATATGAAGCAAAAAGATCCATCGCATATGGCTACACATAATGGACTTATGCACATCAGCATGCACAATTTCCAATAAGCTAGTCATTCGTTCCTCTTTGGCCTATGAATGGAGTTTCAATTATCTCGAGGAAAGTCTCACATGCGTCAATTGATCAAAATCAAGGACTCCAAAATTCCATCAACATGGAGTTTCTTCATGTTTTCTTTCAAATATAATTCAAACAGCGATGTAACTTCATAAGTGATCTTTCAATCATTTGTCTTGCGACATTTTAGCAATAGTGTTTATGGATGTGATTTCTCCAACTAGACTTGTAAAAGTTCATCCATCCTTTATGGAATACGGTAATTATTTGAACAGCCATTGTTCTCATAATACCGGAACAAAATAACAATTATTTAAACAAATCTTGAAGGCTTGGTTTGATGACCACGAAAAACACAATAACACTTTATATGTTTTCGATGAACATCATCACTCATTCTCTTGCTGGTTACTTAGGCCATTGTAGTTCATGAATTGCGTTGTCCTATATGACACTTCATACCAACCAATTCGGTATCCAATACCGGTATCCAATACCACATAACCACATTTTTTAACAAGCAAGGAATATAGCCATAACATGTATATCTTCTATATACCCAAGTTGGACATCTCCAACCTTTTATTTTCTGCCAATTATTTTATAGATTCTCTTTCAGCAATTCCTTTTTCTTTTAAAAGAATCTATCAACATCAATAGTGGTGTCATCAACATGACACATGGTACAAAGCGTATATAGTCAAGTACTAATACCTTTGGACTTGCACTTTGAAGTGGATCACCATCATCAAATGTTTGGTGTTCTTTCAAAAATCCATTATTTAGTAATCTATTAGTGTAGTAAACATTTTACTTACATCTTCTATTCATCCTTATCATGACAACTTTCATGATCAAGCTACTATAGCTTATAAGGAAGAATCACGAGTATAATATCAGTTCCCAAAACCTTTTTGGTAGATTCGGATGTCTAGCATCTCCATCCTTCACAAATTCTCATACAATATGAGAACATGTATTTTGCTAAATTATACTCTATCATAATGCAACCAAAAACATTGTTTCAGATATCACAATATCTTTCACACATGATGGTTTCTGAAACAATTTCCAGCTCCAATATAATCTTGATATTAAAACAAATTTTGAATATCAATAATCATGGAGGCAAACATGATACTTTAGATACTAACATTGGAATTCTTACTCTTGATTTAATACTACTTATTAAACTTCATGGAGTAAATAGAGTTTGCTGAAAGTTTGCAATAGGACTTATAAACTTTTAAATTGACATTCAAAACAATACGATACCAGTTCGTAAAGTAAATATCCAGAATTCTATAGTTCTATTATCTCAAATAAAAACTAAGCATAAGGTAGAAAATGAATGCCAATGACTACAAGAAACTATGCAAATTCACTTTGATTTAATTTATGACAAATTTGGTTTGACTAATCCAAATTAGAAATGAACTCCCACTCAAAAACGACATCCCTTGTGCCTTTTTGGTGATTACATGAATCAAATCCACTACACCAAGTCCGATCATCACGTGAGTTGATGTAGCTTCAAAGGAGAGCATCTATATGGGCATCATATCAACTATATGACTCATGCTTAACCTTTCGGTCCGTGTTCCGAGGCCATGTCTGTACATGCTAGGCTTGCCAAGTAAGAACCTTAGTACTCGCATGTGTAAAACTGTCTTACACCCGTTTGTATGAAAGCGTAGAGTCGAGTACACCCGATCATCACGTGATGTCTCGAAATACGATCCACAAAATGGTGCATACTTAAGGAAGAACACATTTTTATCTTGATATCTAAAAGAGGGATCATCTTACAATGCTACAGAAAGCGCCAAACTAGCAGTATAAGATGCTAACATCTAATGTGTAAAGTGAGATGATATGGTCCATGCATTTGATCTCTATCACTTGCATCGTGGTATGATCTCTATCATTCCTTTGTGTGTAAGGCCAAGATCTATGGAACTTACACGTTGAGTGTGTTGTAAGAGTATCTATCATACATCTACTTACAACAATACCATATCAATACACTAGCCCAGCAACGATCTAAACTAGAGGCCTCTAATTTATCAATTGCAAGTTTTACGTGGCTTAGGGCTTTCGGAGATAGAACCGGTCTTACCTACGAACATGAACCACAACGAGGATAACTAAGTTATTAGCAACTCGTTGTAAATCAGATATTGACTATAGTAGGAGAGACAGACACCCACCAGCCACTTATGCAAAACAAGTTGCATGTCAGTCATGGAACCGGTCTCATGTACGATGACATGTAAGGTTGGTCCGGACCGCTTCATCCCACTATGCCACCAATATCCAAAATACATAGAAGATGCAATAGCATGATCATTATCGCCCACATATCAACATATGTGTATTACCCGTGCTAAGCACCTACGCATAGATCAGGCTCTGATACCACTGTTGGGTCCGCATCATAGAAAACAAAAAAATTCCTACGGTGTGAACTACACGCCAAGATCTATCTACTAGGTACAAAGCAACGGGTGGACATACATCCAACGAAAACTTACCCACGTAGACAACGAGCTTTGTTAACGAGTAGGAACTCGTGGTTGATGTAGTCATACACTTGCCGATCTCAAGATCGTGAGGAAGTCCAGCAGGTCCGGCTCCAGCACATCCATCAGATCCAGCTCTAGCAGCACCAAGTCCAGCACCGCAAAGCAGCGGTGCATCCGTGATCGTACACACGTCTGGTACCCCGACAACCTCCGTCCCTCGCTCCAGCAAAGCAGCAGAAGCAACAACTCCTTTCCAGATAAAGCCACCGGGAACATGTATCTCGCTAATCCGAGACCATGGGGGAATAATACTAGAGGGGGAGAGAGATCCTTCACAAGGAGGTATGTGTGAGAAGTGAGGAGGGGGTGGCCTTTTATAGGAGGAGGGGGTGCCCCTCCTTTATGGCCGGCGCATGGAGGAGGTGACCCTTCACCTCCTCCATTCATGTGGTGGTAACTCCCTCCACATAAATTTACCCCTTCACATTCTCTTTTAAAGTCTCCACTTTAAATGCATTAAATTTCTCCAAATTTAATGCTCTCTCATTTAATAAAACTATTTTATTGATTTTATTCAGAATTTTTTTAATTACTTTAATTAACAAACATTCACATAAAACCCCCTGCAACATTTCAATATTACATGCAGAACCAATTTCAGCAATTTCACCCGAAACAGTTTCGGTGTCTATTGAAATAATTCCAGCGCTTTCTTAAATCTTTATCTGAAACATATTTGCTCCAAATGGTGTCGGTATCCCTTAAGTGTGTCACCCTACGGTTCGCGAATAATGCAGACATGATCGAGACCCCTCTCCGATCAATAATCAGCAGCGGGACCTAGAGATCCATACTGACTCCTACACATTCAACGATGACTTCTGTGATCGTGAGAACCTTTAACGCTTGTAACTAAATCCCTTTGTCCCTCGATATATTACATGTCCGAGATTCGATCATCGGTATCTCCATACCTAGTTTGATCTTGTTACCGACATGTACTCTTTTCTCGTTCTCGTGAATATAACATTCTAGTGATCACATCACTTGCTTGCAAGCTATTTCAATGTGATATCACCGAGAGGGCCCAGAGAATATCTATCCGTCATCTGGATTGACAAATTCCACTCTTGATCCATGAGCCTCAACATAACACCTTCGTAGTACTGAACCCATCTTTATAGTCACCCTGTTACGGTGTGACGTTTGATGTTATCAAGATACTCTTCCGATGTTAGCAATTAACATGATCTCATGGTCTAAGGATAAAGATTACTTCGTATGGTGTTATAGCAATATAAACATAATGACTTGATCGTAATGCTATACTTCGGATGAATGTTCATCACATCATTCCACCAATGGTGTGACCTTGTTATTAATAACATCCAATGTCCATGATCAGGAAACCTTGATCATCTTGTTAATCAACATGCTAGTCTATAAGAGAGGCATGACTAGGAACCCTTTTTGTTTATTAAACACACATGTATTGATGTTTCCGAATCAATAAAATTCTAGCATGTAAAATAAACATTTATCATAAACATGGAATAAGATAATAACCACTTTATTATTGCCTCTCGGGCATATTCCCTTCAGACATTACAAAGCTCATGATCACAATATGATCATGCATAGAGAGAGATGAACACATAGCTACCGGTAGAACCCTTAGCCTCGAGGAAGAACTACTCCCTCATCATGGGAATCAGCAATGGCGATGGAGATGGTGGTGGAGATTGATGGTGATGGCTCCGAGGGTACTTCCCCATCCCGAGAGTGTGCCAATACAGAGACTTTCTGTCCCCCGAATGTCCCCTTCGGTGGCGGCGGCACTGTGGAACTTTTCGTGGCTGGAGGCTCGATTATTTAGGGTTTCTGCATCGGAGGCTTCTTATAGGCGAAAGGGCGATGTCAGAGGGTGGACCAGGGGCCCACACCACCTGGTGGCGCGGCCAGGGAACCCACGCCACCACATGGTGTGGCCAGCCCCTGGCCCCTCTCCGTCTCGTCTTCTGGCTCCGTGAGTCTTCCGGTAATATATCGACTTTGGCTTTTGTCCGGTCCAATTCCAAGAATATTCATTTTCTGGCTTTTCTAGAACCAAAAACAGAAGAAAACAGGCAACTGGCACTGTGGCATCTTGTTAATAGGTTAGTCCCAGAAAATGTGTAAAAATACTCCAAAGTGTGGACAAAACATAAGAAAGTAGATATAAAACAAGCATGGAACATCAATAATTATAGATACGTTCGCAACGTATCAACATCCCCAAGCTTAAATCATGCTCGTCCTCGAGTAGGTAAGTGATAAAAAGAAAGAATAATTTTTGAGGTGACATGCACCATCATAATCTTGATCAAAGTATTTGTAGAACACTGATAGCTGGGATCATAGTACTCTAGCATAGCATGAAAGATATAGTTCTAACAATAAGACATAGCAACTATGTTGTAACATGAAAAGGTACAAACAAAAGATTCATGAATAACAATTCTTTGATATACGTTTGTTTGTTTCACATAAAGAAAACATAATGAGAATGGTATTCAGCTTGTCCCTCATAGTGTAGCAACACATAAATGCATAGGACACCTTCAAAGTTCATAAGGGTGACTAGATACAAATAGTTTAAGAACAAGCAATATCAAAGTTATGAATCAATCAACAAGTCTTGGGACAATGCACATTAAACTAAGAATGGCCACTATGCTCTCTCAATAGGTGCATAAAGATAGAAGATGGAGACTCAATATAAAAGTAAAAGAAAGGCCTTCATAGAAGGAAGCAGGGATTCAAGTCTCATAAAGAGCTTCCAAAAATTATTGTACTTATTAGCTTTCAGATCTCATTGCCCCTATCATAAGCATCTTGAAGTGATTAAGGTTAAAGTGAACAAACTATGAAGTATATGCTTGAGAAAGTATAAGTTGGCAATCTCATGTCCCTTGAATAAGAGGGTCGCTCCTCATGCTACTCAAGTTTAGTTACCGGTAAGTTCTTGTCATGGTAAGTACATGTGTATCATAGAGAACCGCCAACGGGGTACCCCTTGCCCGATGATAAGGAAGAATCCCCATATCAAAATGACAAGGCAAGCAGACAATAAGCATCTCAGCATCTTCTTATTTACCATGGGAAAATGGTGCTTTTTTCTCTCTTTCCTCTTTTCTCATCTTTATTTTTCTTTATTTTTCTCAATCTCTATCTCTCTTTTTATAAGAAGAATGCTCAATAGATTGCTCATTATGGTTACGCTGCAGGTTTCCACCATGATTAGGCATGGATTAGACCAGCCGCCCAGGCATTTCTCTAACACATATACATAACTCCATGGACTTACAAGCTCCCGTTTCATTTCACACTAACGACATCCATAAACAAAAGAGCATGATATCAACTAGGTACAATGTACAAGTGCAATGTTGAAAGCGTTCCCCATGACAGCATGGTTTTGCTAATTCCCAACATATAAGTGCAAGCATATACAACATAGCTGACACAATGATTCAAGTTTATTAGGGGAAAGAAAAGTAAAGTGTGCCATCAAGTTTGTGAGAGCTTTAGTCACTAATTTTCACATAACAAGTTTAATTCGGAAGGTAGATAAAAACATGAATATACTTGGAATAGCAAATGCTAATAGGTAGGTATGGTGGACTCTTTGGAATAACTTGGTTTTATTTGGGGTTGGATGCATGAGTGGAACTCATACTTGGTATGGAGGCTAGCAAAAGACTAGGAGCGACCAACTAAGAGAGCAATAATGGCCATAATCATGCAAAGCGACAAAACATCATTAATTAAAGCATAAAGTGATATTACAAGTCGTAAACTAAAGGATCATAGAGGCTATAGTGACTTGGGATAGGCTTAACATGGTGTGAGCATGCGCCAAGTCAACCCAAATAAAGCATCAAAGGAGAATACCACAATACTATGCTTTAATATGCTAAAACAACATATGATTCTTTCAAGGCACATTAAGCAATCTCAATTGTTTATAACATGTCACACTACAACAAAAATCACTAAGCATAAAGCAAAAACAATACCAAGCATGACATGATAAAGCATGGGTCACAGTCAAAAACAAGCTTGTTTTACCACTTAAGCATGAACTTTTCCTACTCTTTTCCAAACCAAACCAAACTATTTGAAAACTAATGTATGAAAGAGGGGGTACAACCAATTTATTCAAGCAAACGAAAAACAAAAAACAAAGACGCTCCAAGAACAACACAAATGTGCATGAAACAATAAAAATGAAGTGTTTGGAAGAACCTGAGATTTTTATTGATGAAGAAGGGGATGCCTTGGGCATCCCCAAGATTTGACGCTTGTACTTCTTGGATATTTCTTGGGGTGACACGGGTGGCATCCCCAATCTTGAGCTTTAGTCCATTCTTCATCTCATTACATCATTCTCTCCAGACACCTGAAATTCTTCCTTCATACAAAACTTCACACAATCTTTATTAGCAACATTAGTGCACTCAAGATAATATGTCTTTGGGTTCAGTTTCAACACCAATAAAACTTCCATTAAAACACAAGCTACTGTAGCACTTCCCTTGAAAAGCTCAATTCCCCAAAGAGAACCCAAAAAGGAACCAACAAGAAGCAAATGCAAATAATGGCAGAAATCTATCAAAACAGACCAGTAGGTAAAAACCAATTTTTTTGAAGACCTTCTCTTGCTCAAATCGATAAGTGTTGAACTAACAAAAGTTGGATAACAACCTGGGCAGAAGAACAAAAAATTACAGCTCAAACCGACGTATGGAGATTTTTCACGAATATTTACAGTGAAGCACAAAAATCTGTTTCGGGACAGCAGCTTTCCCAAGCATTACTTCTCTCTCATTAGAGGTTACTCTTGGCACAAAAATCAAATAAAAAACGATAAGGAGAGGTTATTACAGAAGTAATAACTTCCAAGACTCAAGAAAACTATTGGGTTATCTCCCAAGAAGTACTTTTCTTTAAAGCCTTTAAGTTAGGCCTGATAGTTTGAGAAGATGCTCACATAAGAAATATGAATTGAAGTAAAAGAGAGCATCAAGAAGAAAATTCAAAGCACATTTAAGTCTAACCCACTTCCTATGCATAGGAATCTTGTAAAGAAACAAGTCATGAAAGCACGAAGCAACAAGCATAGTAAAGCAAAACAAGTGTAACTTCAAAATTTTCAACATAAAGAGGGGAAACTTAATATTGTTGAGACACATAAAACCATGTTTCCCTCTCTCATAATAACTTTTAGTAGCATCATGAATAAAATTAACAATATAACTATCACATAAAACATTCTTATCATGAGCCACATGCTTAAAAGAATTAATACTCTCCACATAAACATAGTCATTCTTATTAATTGTAGTGGGAGCAAATTCAACAAAATAGCTAGCATTATTATTCTCATCACCATAATCATCAAATATAGGAGGCATATTGTAATCATAATTATTTTTCTCCTCAATAGTAGGTGGACTGAAAATATCATACTCATCATTGTAATCATCATATATTGGAGGCATAGTATCATCAAAGTAAATTTTCTCCTCCATGCTTGGGGGACTAAAAAGATCATTTTCATAAAAACTAGCTTCCCCAAGCTTAGACGTTTCCATAGCATTAGCAATAATGGTGTTCAAAGAATTCATACTAATAACATTGCTATTAGCACGCAAATAAAGTTCCATAGGTTTTTTAATTTTCTCTCCAAACACTTCATGTCCTAACTCGAGATAAATACTATAAAGCTCTCTAATTTTGTTGTTGTTTTCCATTAAGCCTAAATAGTGAAAATAAAAACAAGAAACAAAGAGATATAATTGCAGAATCTAAAGGAAATAACTTCGAGCACTCACACACCAGCTACAGTACTAGAAGATAGCTTAGTAGCCAGACGATGTGAGTACCTTTTACCTTACCTCCCCGGAAACGGCGCCAGAAAATAGCTTGATGTCTACGCACTTCTATTCTTGTAGAGAGTTGTTGGACCTCTAAGTGCAGAGGTTTGTAGAATAGCAGCAAGTTTTCCCTTAAGTGGATTACCCAAGGTTTATCGAACTCAGGGAGGAAGTGGTCAAAGCTATCCCTCTCAAGCAACCCTGCAATCAAGATACAAGAAGTCTCTTGTGTCCCCAACACACCCAATACACTTGTCAGGTGTATAGGTGCACTAGTTCAGCGAAGAGATGGTAAAATACATGTGGTATGGATATAAGACAACGGTGCCAGAAAATAGTTTGATGGCGTGGAAGAGACTAAAGGCAAACTGAAATAAAGATGGAAGCAAGCAAACATGTAACATATCTAGTTGTAAATGGTGTTTCAATGTTTAGAAACAAGTCCTAGGGATCATACTTTCACTAGTGAACACTCTCATATAAATATCTTCTCTTTATGGTACTACTCTTAACTACTTTCTGGTTGGACACTCTAATCCATCGTAGGGCTATAACACCACACCTCAAAGTTCGCTTTCCCATCTAGATAACCCCCACACAGTCACCTTGAACTCTAGATGGTTCCAACAAACACCACAATTTCATAGAAACATCCAACTCCAAATATAACTCATAACAAGTAATTGTAATCTCTAGCCTAAGTACCACCATGGTGTGCACGCTGTCACTTTCACACACATGGGGAGAGAAGAGATCTATTAAAGCACTTGAGTAGCATGGTAGATCTACTTGATTACAAAGCTCCTGATCATAATATGATCATGCATAGAGAGATGAACACATAGCTACCGGTAGAACCCTTAGCCTCGAGGAAGAACTACTCCCTCATCATCATGGTAATCAGCAACGGTGATGGAGATGGCGGTGGAGATCGATGGAGATGGCTCTAGGGGCACTTCCCCATCCCGGCAGGGTGTCGGAATAGAGACTTTCTGTCCCCCGAATCTCCCCTTCAGTGGCGGCGGCGCTGCGGAACTTTTCGTGGCTGGAGGCTCGATTATTTAGGGTTTCTGCATCGGAGGCTTCTTCTAGGCGAAAGGGCGATGTCAGAGGGTGGACCAGGGGCCCACACCACCTGGTGGCATGGCTAGGGGGACCCGCGCCACCACATGGTATGGCCAGCCCCTGGCCCCTCTCCGTCTCGTCTTCTAGCTCTGTGAGTCTTCCGGTAAAATATCGACTTTGGCTTTTGTCCGGTCCAATTCCGAGAATATTCATTTTCTGGCTTTTCTGGAACCAAAACTAGAAGAAAACAGGCAACTGGTACTGTGGCATCTTGTTAATAGGTTAGTTCCAGAAAATGTGTAAAAATACTCCAAAGTGTGGACAAAACATAAGAAAGTAGATATAAAACAAGCATGGAACATCAAAAATTATAGATACGTTTGCAACGTATCACCCATTATGAACCAGAAATATTAATACCTTATAATGTATATAGATAAATCCTTTATGAAGATAAGTAGGAACAAGATTCTATATACATCAATAAACATCTCAAACCAGTACCATTAAGATTATCAAGTGAAAACAGAACCATTTCTATGAAAACTTATTATAAGAAACCAATTCCTAAAACCCTAATCCTTATTAATATTTCTTAATGAAAAGGACTTTACATATAATTATGAATATTTTTAATGCACAATAATAAATGAAGAGATGAGGGTATAAAAACTCTCTGTATATTTAAATCCTTGAAGAAATTTAAATTTAAAAAGGTTTTGTAAAAAACAAAAAACAGAAATTGAAAAGGAAAAGGGAAACAATAGAGTTCAGAATCAGCCCACGACCCATCGCCTAACCTAGCGCAACGAGCAGCAGCAGCAGCAAAGTTTCGCTCGCTTCGCCACGGCCCAGCAGCAACCCGGCCCAGATACTGGCTCGGTCGCTCATCATGTCGTCGTCATCCTGAGTGACGAAGCAGCTGCCTGGCTCGAGCTCCGCCGTCGATTCTTCGCCGTGCTATGATGCACGCCACCGCTTCTGGAGGAGGGGATAAGAATGCCAGCACTCTCCTCTATCCGCTCATACCCATCTCACTCTCTCTCGTGCTCTCTCCTATTTTCCCCTAAAACAGAAACCCTAGCCGCCATCGGTCGTCGAAGCTTGCCAATGTTACTGACCTTCCCGAGCTCAGGGAAGATCTCCATCGTCTCTGCTATGGTCTCCTCGGTCTTCCTCTGCAGATGAATCGAGTCGATGTGTTTGAAGTCGAACGAATTAACTTCATCTTACTGAAGTCCGGCCACCCGCCATGACCATCGATTCTGTCATCACCTGACTTCGCCTCACCTCCCCAAGCATCACGTCATGATCATGGTGAGCTTCTCTATCTTCCTGTGCTTTTCTATTCGACTCTAGCCCTCCATATCACCACCTCCACGAGCACCCAACACCGCCGCCGCTATCTGTCGTCGATGACCACTTTCTGGTGACCATTTCCGGACGGCGTCTTCACTAGATTGATCGAATCGGTTCCCTCTTTTCGACAACACCACACACGCTAGCTAACTCGCGCTAGATCGCGGCCGACGTTCATCGTCTGAGCCTCTCCGGTGAGGTGACGTTAGGCCCATGTCGGGGATATAACCCCAGGTACCGCAAAGTTGGTCTATAAGTAAACTCATAAGAGACATGAATAAAGGAAAGAGTATTTAATAAAGAGATATTAGGCAAAATAGAAAAGGAAAAAGACAAGAAAGAGCAACTGGGCCGAGTAAGGGAAATCTCGGCCCAGCCCACACTCCCCATGGCCGAACTAAATAAAAAGAGAGAATAACCCCCGGGTGGGCCGACCTAAGCCTAAGTCGGCCCACCACGGGCCTCCTACCCGACGCCCACTCCACTTCCCGCCAAACCGACGTTGCAGGTCGACGCCCTCCCCCGCTAAGCTGTTCCCCTCCATTCCACCTCGTCGCCCGGGTGGGCCGAATGAGCACTAGCTCGGCCCACCGCGGGACTCGGCACCAGCTCCTCCCCTCGCCGCCCGGGTGGGCCGAATGAGCACAAGCTCGGCCCACCGCGGGACTCGGCACCAGCTCCTCCCCTCGCCGCCCGGGTGGGCCGAATGAGCACAAGCTCGGCCCACCGCGGGACTCGGCACCAGCTCCTCCCCTCGTCACCCGGGTGGGCCGAATGAGCACTAGCTCGGCCCACCGCGGGACTCGGCACCAGCTCCTCCCCTCGTCGCCTTGGTGGGCCGAATGAGCACTAGCTCGGCCCACCGCGGGACTCGGCACCAGCTCCTCCCCTCGCCGCCCGGGTGGGCCGAATGAGCACAAGCTCGGCCCACCGCGGGACTCGGCACCATCTCCTCTCCTCGCCGCCCGGGTGGGCCGAATTAACTGACTGCCAGGACGAATCTGCTCTACCCAGACCGAACTACACTTCCAGCAATGTCATTTGGGCCGAGGTATATTGCTCCAGGTACCAGTCTATTCATCTCCAGATAAAGCACATCATCAGATCAAGCCAAGACAAGCTACACAAGTATTATGCCAGTTCTGGGACCCAACCAACTCAGACATGCACATGGCAAAAGGAATATGCCCTAGGCATCCAAGAAGATGCTAAGGAATATGCCATGGCATCTCCGAAGATGCCAAGGCATATGCTGAGCATCTGAGAAGATGCCGGGAATATGCTATGTAGATGCCAAACGTGTGGAACAAGCCTTGTCCCCTGGGCTCCCCTTTATAAGGAGCGCCAGGGGGATCGTTCGAGGAGAGGCCCCGAAGGGCTCCTCCCCTCTTAGCTCAATAGGAGCTATCCTTCTTCTTCCTCCTCCACTCTCATAGAGAGATCTAGATAGAGGCATAGGAGATACAGCTCAAGGAGCATGATTGTAGCCACAAGTATGGCCAGATTATAAGAGATTAGATGTAGAGAATGAGGTGTTATCTCCACTTGAGAGCTTCAATCCAATATACATTATATTTCTCTTTGTTCATACGAGTGCGGTCTTCACTGCATCATCCCTCCTCGGATTCCTCCACGTCCATCGGCCCCAACTTTAGCCTACCCATGGCATATGCCATGATACCACCACGACATTTGGCGCCCACCATGGCGCCTCTAGTGGCATTGGTTGGGTTTCCATCCGGACGGGAACGTCTTCATCAACTTCTTCCTCATAGGGCTCATTCAGGTTCACCAAGCGAACAGAGAACAAAGAGGTAAGCGCAAAGGGTCTCCAAGTCTGACTCAACAAAAGAGGTAAGACTCAGCAAGGACTCAAGCACTACTCCAAGCCTACTGTAAGTACCAAATAACTCAGCAAAGCACGTATGACTTAGCAAGACTCACTCAAACACTTCCTCAAGTATACTATAAGTGCCAGATAACTCAGTCACCTACACTCAATCCTTCACCCCGGGGAGAAAAGAACTTAACCCGGGGACTAGCCGACTTATCCGTAGAGCCATCTTTGGATTAAGAGAGCACAATGTTAATTTAGATCTGTACTCCAGCCAACTTATTTATAACTCGGCCATAAGTTGAGTCTGCTTATTTGTGATTCAGATAGTTTCTGAGTCAGTTTACTTATGCTTTGGTTTACCTTATAACTCAGCTCCCCAGCCAGCTTATTTATAACTCGAACAGAAGTTGAGTCAGCTTATTTATGATCCAGGTAGATTTTGAGTCAGCTTACTTAGGAGTCGGATAGAATTTGTGTCAGTTTATGTATGCTTTGGATTGTCCTTTAACTCAGCTTACAGGCCAGCTTATTGATGATTCAGATATAATTTGAATCAATTTGTTTATGCTTCGAACTAACCTTTAACTCAGCTCAGTAGATTGTCTCTTATCCGGACTAACTTTTGCTTCAGCTTGATAGGGGATATTATAATTCGGATTGGTATTCAGACTCGGCGTACTAATCATATCTCTGATTCATGCCGGAGCTTTATTCAGTTCCCCAGATTGCCAGGTTATGTTATGACTCGGATTGATATCTCACCATCTCGCCAGGTTATCCCATATCACAGATGATTATTGGCCAGCTTATCACATCTCCAATCTATATCTCCTATCTACATCTCGAATCAGATCCCTCAGCGGTTAGCCCTATTATCATATCCCAAAGCTTAATCTCGGATCCATATCAAATGCAAATTATCCTCATCACGCCAAATCAAGCTATATCATGGCAAACAAATAACTCGGATTTGAGCCAGATAACTCAGACTTAAGTCATAAAGTCAATTTTTAGTAAAGTAACTCGGATTTGAGGAAAGTAACTCGGATTTGAGTTGAGTTAACTCGGATTTGAGTTGAGTTAACTCGGATTTGAATCATATAACTCGGATTGGAGCCAGATGACTCATCCCTAAGACATAAAGTCAATTTTTAGTAAAGTAACTCGGATTTGAGTTGAGTTAACTCGGATTTGAATCATATAACTCGGATTGGAGCCAGATGACTCATCCCTAAGACATAAAGTCAATTTTGAGTAAAGTAACTCGGATTTGAGTTGAGTTAACTCGGATTTGAATCATATAACTCGGATTGGAGCCAGATGACTCGTCCCTAAGACATAAAGTCAATTTTGAGTAAAGTAACTCGGATTTGAGTTGGGTTAACTCGGATTTGAATCATATAACTCGGATTGGAGCCAGATGACTCAGACTTAAGACATAAGTCAATTTTTAGTAAAATAACTCGGATTTGGAAACAGATGACTCGGATCACCCAATGGGGTTAAAAGAGCAATGCCAAAGAAGGCAAGAGCTCATATCTTACCCAATGAGGTTAAAAGAGCAGTGCCCAAGAAGGCCAGAACTCACAACTTACCCAATGGGGTTAAAAGAGCAATGCCAAAGAAGGCAAGAGCTCATATCTTACCCAATGAGGTTAAAAGAGCAGTGCCCAAGAAGGCCAGAACTCACAACTTACCCAATGGGGTTAAAAGAGCAATGCCAAAGAAGGCAAGAGCTCATAACTTACCCAATGAGGTTAAAAGAGCAATGCCAAAGAAGGCAAGAACTTGTAGCTTACCCAATGGGGTTAAAAGAGCAATTCCCAAGAAGGCAAGAGCTCATAAACTTACCCAATGAGGTTAAAAGAGCAATGCCCAAGAAGGCACGAATTCATAACTTACCCAATGGGGTTAAAAGAGCAATGCCAAAGAAGGCAGGAACTCATAACTTTCCCAATGAGGTTAAAAGAGCAATGCCCAAGAAGGCAAGAGCTCATAAACTTACCCAATGAGGTTAAAAGAGCAATGCCCAAGAAGGCAAGAGCTCATAAACTTACCCAATGAGGTTAAAAGAGCAATGCCCAAGAAGGCAGGAATTCATAACTTACCCAATGGGGTTAAAAGAGCAATGCCAAAGAAGGCAGGAACTCGTAACTTGCCCAATGAGGTTAAAAGAGCAATGCCCAAGAAGGCAGGAACTCGTAACTTACCCAATGGGGTTAAAGGAGCAATGCCCAAGAAGGCAGGAACTCGTAACTTGCCCAATGAGGTTAAAAGAGCAATGCCCAAGAAGGCAGGAACTTGTAACTTGCCCGATGAGGTTAAAAGAGCAATGCCAAAAAAGGCCAGAACTCGTAACTTACCCAAAGGGGTTATGACCAGTGCCCATGAAGGCCAGAAGTCCAGAAACTTACCCAAGGGGTTATGACCAGTGCCCACAAAGGCCCAGAAACCTACCCAAGGGATTATGACCAGTGCCCATGAAGGCCAGAAGTCCAAAAACTTACCCAAAAGGATTATGGCCAATGCCCGAGAACGCCAGTAGTCAAAAAACTTGCTCAAAAGGATTATAAGACATAGAGGCATACAACCAAGCTGCAATAAGTCGAAAAACAACTCTGGGGATGTTTAGATATAAAGCCCATGAGCGATTCTACGAATCCCACATGGCCTCAGGGACTAATGTCGGGGATATAACCCCAGGTACCCCAGAGTTGGTCTATAAGTAAACTCATAAGAGACATGAATAAAGGAAAGAGTATTTAATAAAGAGATATTAGGCAAAATAGAAAAGGAAAAAGACAAGAAAGAGCAACTGGGCCGAGTAAGGGAAATCTCGGCCTAGCCCACACTCCCCATGGCCGAACTAAATAAAAAGAGAGAATAACCCCCGGGTGGGCCGGCCTAAGCCTAAGTCGGCACACCACGGGCCTCCTACCCGACGCCCAGTCCACTTCCTGCCAAACCGACGCTGCAGGTCGACGCCCTCCCCCGCCAAGCTGTTCCCCTCCATTCCACCTCGTCGCCCGGGTGGGCCGAATGAGCACTAGCTCGGCCCACCGCGGGACTCGGCACCAGCTCCTCCCCTCGCCGCCCGGGTGGGCCGAATGAGCACAAGCTCGGCCCACCACGGGACTCGGCACCAGCTCCTCCCCTCGCCGCCCGGGTGGGCCTAATGAGCACAAGCTCGGCCCACCGCGGGACTCGGCACCAGCTCCTCCCCTCGTCGCCCGGGTGGGCCGAATGAGCACTAGCTCGGCCCACCGCGGGACTCGGCACTAGCTCCTCCCCTCGTCGCCCGGGTGGGCCGAATGAGCACTAGCTCGGCCCACCGCGGGACTCGGCACCAGCTCCTCCCCTCGCCGCCCGGGTGGGCCGAATGAGCACAAGCTCGGCCCACCGCGGGACTCGGCACCAGCTCCTCCCTTGCTGCCCGGGTGGGCCGAATGAGCACAAGCTCGGCCCACCGCGGGACTCAGTACTATAGGCTCCACAGGATCAGACCCAGGCCAGGGTGGGCCGAATTAACTGACTGCCAGGCCGAATCTGCTCTACCCAGACCGAACTACACTTCCAGCAATGTCATTTGGGCCGAGGTATATTGCTCCAGGTACCAGTCTATTCATCTCCAATAAAGCACATCATCAGATCAAGCCAAGACAAGATACACAAGTATTATGCCAGTTCTGGGACCCAACCAACTCAGACATGCACATGGCAAAAGGAATATGCCCTAGGCATCCAAGAAGATGCTAAGGAATATGCCATGGCATCTCCGAAGATGCCAAGGCATATGCTGAGCATCTGAGAAGATGCCGGGAATATGCTATGTAGATGCCAAACGTGTGGAACAAGCCTTGTCCCCTGGGCTCCCCTTTATAAGGATCGCCAGGGGGATCGTTCGAGGAGAGGCCCCGAAGGGCTCCTCCCCTCTCAGCTCAATAGGAGCTATCCTTCTTCTTCCTCCTCCACTCTCATAGAGAGATCTATATAGAGGCATAGGAGATACAGCTCAAGGAGCATGATTGTAGCCACAAGTATGGCCAGATTATAAGAGATTAGATGTAGAGAATGAGGTGTTATCTCCACTTGAGAGCTTCAATCCAATATACATTATACTTCTCTTTGTTCATACGAGTGCGGTCTTCACTGCATCATCCCTCTCGGGATTCCTCCACGTCCATCGGCCCCAACTTTAGCCTACCCATGGCATATGCCGTGATACCACCACGACAGCCCACGTCACCTTAGTCGTTTAACTAGTCTTCACCAACGTGGCATGCCAACGTATCCCCGACCCCACATGTCTGTGACTTAGACTAGAGTCTGTCTCAGTGTAAAAAGATCTAACCTACATGTGTGTGTCATGCTGACGTCAACACTGGCGCAATAAAACATTTAATATTTATTTTTAATTCCAAAAAATAAATAAATCATATTAAATCAATATCTTTTGTTTTATAATTCATAAAATGTATATAATATATCAAAATGCTCGGAAAAATAAAATATATAATTTAAGTTTATTAACAAACATTATTGTGTTAACTATTTAAATAATTATTATTTAATAAAGATTTTATAAGTAATAATACTTTGAAAATTCATATTTTAATATTGGTAAATGAGAAAAATATAAATAATATACCGAAATTCTTAGAAAAACAAAATCTACATTTATAAACTTGTTTCATAGATTTTTGGTATCACTTAGATAAATATTATTATTTATTTAGTGTTTATAAAGTGGTAAAACTTATAAAATCATATCTTATTATTTAAAAATCAAAAAAATACATATAAGATACCAAAATGATCACAAAAATAAAATCTGCACCTTAAAAATATGATATTTCCTAACTGAAGTACTCCCTTCGTCCCAAAATAAATGACGTGGGTTTGTCTAGATTCGGATGTATCTAGACACGTTTTAGTATATAGGTACATTCAAATCTAGACAAACTCAAGTCACTTATTTTGGGACGGAGGGAGTAAAATAAAAGGTAAAGGTCTAATAAATATTATTAAAACCCTCTTCTTTTGTTTTAATTCATTAAAAATATATAAACCAATACTATTGCCTTTACCATTATTTGTTTAAAGTCTAAAAATGTAATAACAAGTTCAATTGATGTTTAAATGAAGTTAGAATAGATCTAACCATTTTAAGTTGCTAACCATTTTAAGTTGTACTTATTAAAACTATCATCTCAAATTAAGGGTATCTTAATTTTCCTAAAAATATTTTTATCAATTATAAACTCAACAAGAATAGTATATTGTTTATCAAAAAGATATTATGCATCTATAAAATCATCAAGAGATTAACTACCAATTCTTTTACAAGTTGGGAAAACTACTCAATGGTTTAAACCAAGTTTATAAGTAACTTAAGTTATGCCCTTTCTATGTTTATAAAATGTAAGCATTGATAATAAAGTAATTCTATTCACTTATAACTTTAATAAAACACCACCTCATTCAAGCAATATTATTTATATTATACCTTTGTGGAATGTTAAGTAGTAAACCATCTACAATGTGATGCCTCATCCAAAACATGTAAATCTCCATTACTTTGTTGTGGTTGTTTCTCTTTTAATAATCATGATTAATAAGAAAACCTTAAAGTGTTAGCTTTAAGCTTAACTGCTTTTTCTTTGTAAAAATAATCTTTTCCTCAAAAATTATTCTTTTAAGAAACATTAAAAGTAATCCTTAAAGCATTTCTATAAAGGCTCTAATTGATTGATAATCTTGCTTAAGAAATCTTTTAGATATCATGACCCATTTGAGTGCTTTAATATTGTATGCTACTTGTGGTATTTACATATTGTTTCACACACTCTCACAAGCCTTAATAAGAAGTACAAGTGTGAATTTGATATAAAAGTGAAACACATTCTGAAGAACCATTCCTAGTTTCTGAACCCTAGATCAAATGTGATTAGCCCGGGGGCTCACCTTTATCAAACTGCATTACATTACTTATGCATAATTGCATCTTGCTTCTTCAAATATTAGTCCTTACCGGACCAATGATGCTATTTATAGAATTTGGATCTTCTATTATCTCGAAGACCGTGAGTGCATAATCTTGCAATCACAAAAGGCAAGTTCACACTTGCTCATGTCCTTTGGTTATTTTCTATCAAATGTGTGTAACTCAAATGTTGTCATCGCCTGCATTTAAAAAAGGTTAGAAAACACTATTTTCATAATAACCGGATTACGTATTATTTACTAAATGGTAATAATCTACTGATACAGTTCTAGTGGTAAAGGAACATAATATCTAGGACTTAATAACCAATGTTGCCAGTGGTTCTAAGCGCCATATATTACGCGTTAACCATGAGATCTGGAATGGAACGGAGGAGTTAGCTGTATCTTCTTCCGCTCGTATATAGGCAAGATGACCTTAACGTGATGCTATGATTTCTTGTGCGGATCCAGCATATGGGTGGGCACCCTTAGGCCCCACAATTTTGGTGTCTAGATTATCTATGAGCAGCCGCCGGAGGTATAGTCTGACCTTTATGGAGCTTGCAAGGGCATAACCGGCTCATAGAGTCTTCGGGAACTCATCAGGGTTATAGCTTGCCCGAAAGGGGGCTTAACGGAGATGTAGCTTGGCCCAAAGGATCGTGCAAACATATGGGGTCATGGAGAGGGCAGTGATTGGCTTGGATCTTAGACTGGGCCCTATACCAAGGAAGTATGGACAAGCTCGTGACTTGGATGTGTAATAAGGCTAAGGTCTCTTATGGGTAAAGTAACGCACCTTCGTAGAGTGTAAGAACTGTGACATGTTACTTCCTATTCTGGGAAGGAGCTACGAACGCGGCAGGAAAGGAACCCCATGAAGGTTCTAGTCAACCTATGAAGGCTGTCGGACATAGTTTTTAGAATCAAAGCAACCTTTGAAGAAATGTTTAAGAAAACCTACATTGCCTACGACCTTTGGTCTGTGGTTGTAGAGATAGTGCATCATACACTCCTTTTTAGTGAACTTGTTGGGTATGCCTGTACTCAACCGTACCTTCTTAACCCTTGCTAGGTTCTAAGCCGTTTAAGACAACGTCAACACCAACTTATGCTCAAGAAACCATCATTGGCAGCTCAAGTTCTTCAATAAAGTCAATGAAGTCAACATATTCATCAACTGGAGTGAAGAAGTTCTGATTAGATAGGAGTAGATACTCTAGCCATAAAACCTACTTCTGTTGAGCATTGCATTAGTAGAAATTGCAAGCAAGATAGTTTCGAGTTATTATTTCTGGTTCTTCTTTGTAAGAAGTTCATTCCTCCTCTTTAACCTAGAGTGTTCTCTTGATCTTCTGTAAAGAGTCAAGTTGTAATCTATAGTCATGTCTTGGACTTGCTGTGTTTCTGTTGTACCACTCTGAGGGATGTAATACTAGTGAACGGTGTTTCGTTGGTGTTATGTCAACGACTATAGTGTACTACATCATGTAGTGGTATGCTGGGTCACCGCAGCTGGTATCGGAGCATATGCTTTGACCTTAGGATTAAATCCCTTTTTGGAGATCTATAGGTTGGATAGTGACTATAGGAGCCATCTTATCTAAACCAAAATTTGTGATAGATATCCACTTGAGGATAAACCTTGTCACACTTAAGTTGGATGTTCTTATCATCTTTTTTAAGGATTAGTTATCTATCTTCTCTAGAGAAATGCCATTTTAGTATAGTTCTAAATAATTATAACACCACTAAGATATTTTAAGTAAGTGGAAATATCAAAGAAGATTATGACTAAGTTTAGGATATGATGTGGAGCAGTATTAGTGATGGAGTCTATATTTAGAATCCATGTGAAGTAGCAGAATCTTACCACTAGTTGATACCACTATACCACCTAGGGTAAACCATTAAAGTATGTATAGATACAACTGGAAGTTAATCATGTGGCATTCACTTGAGAATTCCATGTGATGGAGTAGAATTTTGTTAAGAATCATTAATAGTAAGCTAAGAAGAAGAGTCGTCGTGGTGAGATTAGCTCTTTAATCATGGTGCCTAGGTAAATCTTAACAACTTCATGGTGAGAATAGCTCCGAGACCATGATAAGTTTGTAATTAGGACAAGTACTCAATAAAAAATCTTGTAATAGTAGTAAGTAAGGAACAATGCAGGTCTATGATATAAGTCATAGGTATTATAATATTACGATAATTTTTGGATTTAAGGTAGTAACTACAATTTTGTTAGTCGTTTTGAGAGATCATGTGAGGATAGTTTATGATAGAATGGCAAATTGGTAGTCTTTAGTAGTCCTGAAAGAAAGAAAAGAGGTTAGTCAGAACCAAAGTGAGACCACTTTGCTCAAAATTATCCAACTACAATTGGGTACTTTGGGTAAATATGGAGACAAAGAGTAGTTAAACCCGTAAGTGCTAAGTATCACGATGTCAACCTATACTAGGAGGTGTCATGTATTACACAGCTAAGCCTGAATTCTAGAGATGTTTTACTCAACTACTATATTCCGGGCTTAGAATAATGTGTGTTATATGTACCACATTTGGATTTCTTGATTTTTCTTGGTTCTTCTTGATTGACTAGATCTATACATGAAGTTTGACTTGGTGTGCAAATGCATGTTGCATCATCAAGTTATTACTTGATGTTATAGACCTAGATAGAAAAGGGAATTCATGTAAGGGGGTGATGACTTCCAAAGATCAAGATGAAGATTTGCACGAAGAAGGAAGTCAAATATAAGCAATATCAACACTATTTTGAAGGATGGATCAATCTTAACTCATTATGAGCTGACAATAAGAAGGAATATTAGTGTAGAAAAGGCGTAGAGAAACATGAAGGAATGAACTTTAGTTCATTCAAGATAGGTGATGTTGCTCAGAAGCTAATGAAGTAGTAGTAGTACCAAGTTCATGGAAGTATCATGAATCAGTGCAAAGAAGAAGTCTTGGAATAAGGTGGTATTCAATCTCTGACAACTCGGAGAGAATGCCAGTAGTACGTCTAGAACCTATAGGGTAATCCATACACCTAGGAAGATCTGCAGCTAGTATCCGCAGCTGGTACCCTATTGGTTTATCTAGTTAGGACATCATTGTATAAATTAAAGAGTATAAAACTTGGCCTAAGTTAAGAAAGACATAAAGAAGTGTAGAATTTAAGCGAACGGATTTCGAGACGTTTTCGCGAAATCAGATTTACCGGTGAGAAATAATGTCTAAGAAGATAAAAGTAAGACAACTAATGTTGGAAGATTCGTTTCGGAGATCCACAATTGTGTGGGTATACCGTAGATTCTTTCGTGAGATCTTATATAGGTAAGGTATACGTTAGATGGGTACCAATATCCTTATTATTGAGTTAATAGATATTATACAAGAAGGTTAAAGACCATTAGGAAACCCCAATGGGGAGAGTAAACAATAGACACTGAAGTGTTGTTGTCTAACTTTCTGGTTAAAGGTTGGAGAAGGTTTACTAGACGATGATGAGGTTAAGCCTTATTATCATAAGGTTAGAAGAAGTCATCATTATAAAGTATTTCCAAGAGTACATCCGGATCAATGATCAAAGTAGACATAATAGATTAAACCTAGTGGACTAGTTCCAAAATGAAACAACTCGCAAGTTATCCTTAGGAGGGAAGAATATATTTCATAATAGACAGGTGTAGTGTAACAGGAAAACTTGGTTGGGGTGGACAAAATATGTCCACAACCAATTATAAATAGGACTATAAGGGCATAAACCCAAAAAGATATAGTAGAAGGGACTATATGGTAAATAAGAAATGATAGTTGTATATTGTCAGAATGAAGAGGATTCAGGGAAAAAGATCTGGATAAGGGATATTTCAATTATCCTCATTGGTGATCATAATGGAGTTAAGAAATGTTGTGCTCTATACAAGTCAACACCTCATTCCGAAACGTAAGAGAGTATGAACTTCGGGGACGAAGTTTATTTTAACGAGGAGAGTCTATAACACCCCAGCATCAGAGCTTAGAAAAAAGCTGAGATAAGGTGTGTGCATTGCATTCATGCATAGAAAATCTAGATAATTTTCACGCTTTTAAATAAAGCTTGTCAAAGTGATTGAATCTTCTCTTAACTTGGTGGAACTGAAGTAGATCATCAAGTTGATTGCGATAAGTTTCAATATGACCTTTGCTAAAACCTTACCTTTGGGTAATATAATTTGATCTAAGGTAGATCAATTGTAATAAAACTAAATCATAACACAGTACTTAATAAGGAGTACTTGATCTTCTAGATCATTACATGGTATTCCAAACAACAACTCAAGGATGAATAGTTAATCTTCTAAAAATGATATCAAGGTATTACCTACAACAAAACATGAATACCAAGTTAAGTATATAACTTAAGTAAATAAACCCCATAACAAAACCTTGATACACTTGCTTGCCATAGTTATTCCTACCATGAGAATCATGGTAGTTTCTAAACACTAACTCTTATTACAAATAGAGTAGGAAAGGAAGTCAAGCCAAGACCATTTAGCACATATCCTTAATATGATATTAGGAGATGACATCCCCATTTAACCAATTCCTAGTGTCAGCTGATCATCAATGTTGAGTAACCAATTCCTGACCTAGAACTTATTTACCTATTATATTGACCTTCCAAAGACCTTAAGTAAATTAATAAGAAGAAGGAACTAGTATGGTGAAGTGTACCATCATCAATGGAATGAGATCCTTAGTGGTGATCAAACCATTTGATGCTGGAGGAGTTAACTCACTCATGAGTTAACTAGAATAAGTGTCTAAACCTAAGGGTTAAGCTAGTAATGGAGAAGCTATGAGAAAGCTAGTAGTATTAGTACATCAAATAATAATCTTGTTAAGACAAGTGGATATAAACTTAGAGTAATCTTGCTTAACAAGATAAGCCTATAGAGATCCTAGTACAAGTCTACTACTTAATTGAGTATAGATCTTGATCAGACAATTGGAAGCCTAAGCTAAGCATGATCAAGGGTTGGTGGTCATTATTCTCAAGTCAATTGAGGATATATGATTAGGTATTAAAGAAGAGTTGTGAGTATGCCAAATTAGGTAAAGCCCTAGTAAGATGAATCATCTAGCTTGATCCTGAGAAGTCAAGCTAGAGTGTGATGAAGTATATAACATGAGTTGTATGGAGTAGTTGAAGGCATAGTAGTTTGACCAAGCTAATACAAGAACAAACTTGTATTATGGGAGTATTACCATACTTATTCTTGTGGATTGTTATCACAGGTGATGTATAGAGAGAATTGTAATCTTGCAAGCCTTGGATATAGACACAAGGTGAATTTAAAGGAGTTAATGGATGGAGTTAGAAGTAGCTACATTGATGGATTCATCAAGGGTAGTTCAGCAATGGAAGTTATATAGATACTAGGAGAAGAATGAATGATTAATGTTGAAGTGACAATACCATGACATCATATGATGATGGATATGGTGGAGTCAGATGATTGACTTATCCAGGAAGTTTTGATCTTTGTGAATAAAGATTAGAGAGATATATAGAGTGTATTGATGGAAGCCTTGTCCACTTGATTGTCTTAAACCCTAATAAGAACCTAGTCTCACAGAACCATCAAGATCACATTAGGAAAGTAATTTTTTTAGCTCACTCTAAGTTGAGATATCACCTTGGTGACCAAACATGATGGCAATATGTAATAGCCTTAATACTCATCCATGTATCTAATTGAAAATGAGTTATTAAATCCTCTCAGAACCCATAATACCTATATTTGAATAAACACTAGCATTTCTCCACCAATGATTATTATTGATTCATCATTACCTAACCAAAATTGTTATGTGGTAATTCTAAACTCTACAAACCAAGTAGAATTGGATTTGGCATATCACCAAATATGGAGGACCATGAAACTTATATCACCCCATTATGAACCACAAAGATTAATACCTTATAATGTATATAGATAAATCCTTTATGAAGATAAGTAGGAACAAGATTCTATATACATCAATAAACATCTAAAACCAGTACCATTAAGATTATCAAGTGAAAACATAATCATTTCTATGAAAACTTATTATAAGAAACCAATTCCTAAAACCCTAATCCTTATTAATATTTCTTAATGAAAAGGACTTTTCATATAATTATGAATATTTTAATGCACAATAAGAAATGAAGAGATGAGGGTCTACAAACTCTCTAGATATTTGAATCCCTAAAGAAATTTAAATTTAAAAAGGTTTTGTAAAAAACAAAAAACAGAATTGAAAAGGAAAAGTGAAACAATAGAGTTCAGAATCAGCCCACGGCCCATCGCCTAACCTAGCGCAACGAGCAGCAACAAAGTTTCGCTCGCTTCGCCTTGGCCCAGCAGCAGCCCAGCCCAGATACCGGCTCGGTCGCTCGTCATGTCATCGTCATCCTCACGCGACGAAGTGATGACCCACAAGTATAGGGGGTGTATCGCAGTATTTTCGATGGAAGTGAAACCCAATTTATTGATTCGACACAAGGGGAGCCAAAGAATATTTATAAGCCTTAACAACTGAGTTGTCAATTCAGCTACACCTGGAAACAATCTTGCTCACAACAGTTTATCAGTAGCAACAGTTTTATAGTAGGAATAGCAAAGTAGCAACAGTAGTAAAGTAAAGACAGCAGTAACAATAGCAGTAAACGGTTGGATTCGAGTGCGGTAGGCATAGGGATGGATGGACGGGTGTTGCATGGACAAGACAATTCACATGGCAATCAGAACATAGGGCAACTGCAGATAAATAAGATCAAGCATCCAAGTACTAGATAATCCTAGGCATGTGTTCCATATATAGTCATACGTGCTCGCAATGAGAACTTGCACAACACCTTTTGTCCTGCCAGCCCGCTTGCAGCGGGGTCTCAAGGGAACTACTGGCAATTAAGGTGCTCCTTTTATTAGAGCACCGGAGCAAAGCATTCACACTTCATGAACACATGTGATCCTCACATCAAAGCCATTCCCTCCGATTATCCCGATTTCTGTCACTTCGGGGCCATTGGTTCCGGACAACAACGTGTGTATTCAACTTGTAGATAAGACCAAAAACAATACTATCATAATGAATCAATAACATGTTCAGGTCTGAAATCATGGCACTCGGGCCCTAGTGACAAGCATTAAGCACAACAAGTCGCAACAAAGTCATAAAGCACTAATAAAAGATACTAGGCACCATGCCCTAACAATCTGATGCCATTACATGAATGATCTCATCCAATCCCTACCATCCCCATAGCCTACATCGGGGGATTACTCACTCATAGATGGGGGAAACATGGATGGTCGATGGAGAAGAGATGGTGATGATGATGGCGATGATCTCCTCCAATTCCCTGTCCCGGCAGGGTGCCAGAACGGAGTTTCTGGTGCTGTTTTGTGGAATCTAGTGGTGGCGGTGGAGCGGAACTCCTTCTGGAAAAACGTCGACCCCCCCGGTGTTTTTAGGTTAGAAGGCTTCTTATAGGTGAAGAGGGAGACGGAGGGGCAGCCTGGGGCGGCCAGACCATGCCCTGGCGCGGCCAGGCCTAGCCCACGCCTGGGGGGGTGTGGCCAGCCCCTGGCCCTCCTCCGTCTCATATTCTGGCTCCGTGAGTCTTTCGGAAGAATAGGCATTTTGGCTTTTGTCCCGTCCAATTCCGAGAATATTCATTTTATGACTTTCCTAGAACCAAAAACAATAGAAAACAGGCAGCTGGCACTATGGCTCTTGTTAATAGGTTAGTCCAAGAAATCATATGAAAAGTACTCCAAAGTGTGGACAAAACACAAGAAAGTAGATAAAACCAAGCATGGAATATCAAAAATTATAGATACATTTGCAATGTATCACGAAGCAGCTGCCTGGCTCAAGATCCACCGTTGATTCTCCACCATGCTATGATGCGCGCCGCCGCTTCGGGAGGAGGGGATAAGAATGCCCGCACTCTCCTCTATCTGCTCATACCCATCTCACTCTCTCTCGCACTCTCTCCTATTTTTTCCCAAAATCGAAACCCTAGCCGTCGTCGGTCGTCGAAGCTTGCCAATGTTTCCGACCTTCCCGAGCTCAGGGAAGAGCTTCCTCGGTCTTCCTCTGCAGATGAATCGAGCCGATGTGTCCGAAGTCGACCGAATTGACTTCATCTTCCCGAAGTTCGGCCACCGCCATGACCATCGATTCCATCATCACCTGACTTCGCCTCACCTCCCCAAGCATCGCATCATGATCATGGTGAGCTTCTCTATCTTCTTGTGCTTTTAGATTCGACTCTAGCCCTCTGTTGTTCGCCGTCGATGACCGCTTTCCAGTGACCATTTCCGGGCGGCGTCTTCACTAGATTGATCGCATCGGTTCCCTATTTCCAACAACACCACGCACGCTAGCTAACTCGCGCTAGATGGCCACCGCCGTTCGCCGTTCGAGCCTCTCCGGCGAGGTGACATCAGGCCCACGTCAGGCCCACATCAACTCAGCCGTTTGACTGGTCTTCGCCAACATGGCGTGCCAACGTGTCCCCAACCCCACCTGTCTATGACTCAGACTAGAGTATGTCTCGGTGTGAAAAGATCTAACCTACGTGTGTGTCATGCTGACGTCAGCACTAACGCAATAAAACATTTAATATTTATTTTTAATTCCAAAAAATGAATAAATCTTATTAAATCAATATCTTTTGTTTTATAATTCAGAAAAAAGTATATAATATATCAAAATCTTGGAAAAATAAAATCTATAATTTAACTTTATTAACAAACATTATTGTGTTAACTATTTAAATAATTATTATTTAATAAAGATTTTAGAAGTAATAATACTTTGAAAATTCATATCTTAATATTGGTAAATGAGAAAAATATAAATAATATACCAAAATTCTTAGAAAAACAAAATCTACATTTACAAACTTGTTTCATAGATTTTTGGTATCACTTAGATAAATATTATTATTTATTTAGTGTTTATAAAGAGGTAAAACTTATAAAATCATATCTTATTATTTAAAAATCACAAAAATACATATAATATACCAAAATGATCACAAAAATAAAATATACACCTTAAAATATCATATTTCATAATTGAAGTAAAATAAAAGGTAAAGATCTAATAAATCTTATTAAAACCCTTTTCTTTTGTTTTAATTCATTAAAATATATAAACCATTACTATTGCCTTTACCATTATTTGTTTAAAGTCTAAAAATGTAATAACAAGTTCAATTGATGTTTCAATGAAGTCAGAATAGATCTAACCATTTTAAGTTGTACTTACTAAAACTATCATCTCAAATTAAGGGTATCTTAATTTTCATAAAAATATTTTTATCAATTATAAACTCAACAAGAATAGTATATTGTTTATCAAAAAGATATTATGCATCTATAAAATCATCAAGAGATTAACTACCAATTCTTTTACAAGTTGGGAAAACTACTCAATGGTTTAAACCAAGTTTTTAAGTAATTTAAGTAATGCCCTTTCTATGTTTATAAAATGTAAGCATTAATAATAAAGTAATTCTATTCACTTATAACTTTAATAAAACACCACCTCATTCAAGCGATATTATTTATATTCTACCTTTGTGGAATGTTAAGAAGTAAACCATCTACAATGTGATGCCTCATCTAAAACATGTAAATCTCCATTACTTTGTTGTGATTTTTTCTCTTTTAATAATCATGATTAATAAGAAAACCTTAAAGTGTTAGCTTTAAGCTTAACTTCTTTTCCTTTGTAAAAGTAATCTTTTCCTCAAAAATTATTCTTTTAAGAAAAATTAAAAGTAATCCTAAAGCATTTCTATAAAGGCTCTAATTGATTGATAATCTTCCTTAAGAAATCTTTTAGATATCATGACCCATTTGAGTGCTTTAATATTGAATGCTACTTGTCGTATTTACATATTGTTTCACACACTCTCACAAACCTTAATAAGAAGCACAAGTGTGAAGCTGGTATGAAAGTGAAACACATTCTAAAGAACCATTCCTAGTTTCTGAACCCTAGATCAAATACGATTATTCTGGGGGCTCGCGTTTATGAAACTACATTACATTACTTATGCATAATTGCATCTTGCTTCTTTAAATGTTAGTCCTTACCGGACCAATGATGCTATTAACAGAATTTGCATCTTCTATTATCTCGAAGACCGTGAGTGCATAATCTTGCAATCACAAAAGGCAAGTTCACACTTGCTCATGTCTTTTGGTTATTTTCTATCAAATGCTTGTAACTCAAATGTTGTCATCACCTGCATTTCTAAAAGGTCATAAAACACTATTTTCATAATAATTTGATGATGGAGTATTTACCAAATGGTAATAATCTATTGATACAGTTCAAGTGGTAAAGGAACATAATATCTAGGACTTAACAACCAATGCCGCCAGTGATTCTAAGCACTGTATATTACGCGTTAACCATGAGATCTAGAATGGGACGGAGAAGTCAGTTGTATCTTCTTCCTCTCGTATGTAGGCAACACGACCTTAACATGATGTTGTGATTCCTTGCACGGATCCAGCATATGGGTGGGCACCCTTAGGCCCCACAATTTTGGTGTCTAGATTATCTGTGAGCGGCTGCCGGAGATATAGTTAAACCTTTATGGAGCTTTCCAGGGGCATAACCGGCTCATAGAGTCTTCAGGAACTCATCAGGGTTATAGCTTGCCCGAAAGGGGCCTTAACAGAGATGTAGCTCGGCCTGAAGGATCATGCAGACATATGGGGTCATGGAGAGGGCAATGATTGGCTTGGATCTTAGACTGGGCCCCATACCAAGGAAGTATGGACAAGCTCGCGACTTGGATGTGCAACAAGGCTATGGTCTCTTATGGGTAAAGTAACGCACCTCTCTAGAGTGAAGAACTGTGACATGTTACTCCCTGTTCTGGGAATAAGCTACGAACGCGGCAGGAAAGGAACCCCATGAAGGTTATGGTCAACCTGTGAAGGTTGTCGGACATAGTTTTCAGAATAAAAGCAACCTTTGAAGAAAAAAATTCGAAAACCTGCATTGCCTACGACCTTTGGTCTGTGGCTGTAGAGATAGTGCGTCATACGCTCCTTTTTAGTGAACTTGCTGAGTATGCTAGTACTCAACCATACCTTCTTAACCCTTGCTAGGTTCTAAGACGTTGATGACGACATCAACACCAACTTATGCTCAAGAAACCATCATCGGCAACTCAAGTTCTTCAATAAAGTCAATGAAGTCAACATATTCATCAACCGAAGTGAAGAAGAAGTTCTGATTAGATAGGAGTAGATACTCTAGCCATAAAACCTACTTCTGTAGAGCATTGCATTAGTAGCAATTGCAAGCCAGATAGTTTCAAGTTATTATTTCTTGTTCTTCTTTATAAGAAGTTCATTCCTCCTCTTTAACCTAGACTGTTCTCTGGATCTTCTGTAAAGAGTCGAGTTGTTATCTATAGTCATGTCTTGGACCTGCTATGTTTTTGTTGTACCACTCTGAGGGATGTAATACTAGTGAACGGTGTTTCATTGGTTTTATGTGAACGACTATAGTGTACTACATCATGCAGTGGTATGCTGGGTCACCGCAGTATTTCTTGATGGGGTAGACTTGCCCAACCTGCACGTCAAAATGCAAACGTCCATCCTTGATAGAGAATAGACCATTAGGAAAAGAAGCTGGGATCAAGTGATCTGCTCCAGGTATATCAAGGAAGTATCTACCATTAGTTCTAGAAATCATACCACAAGCTCTTAGAGTATAAAAACCAAGACGATGACTTCCTGTCAATGGTTGGATGTTACCTAGGTTGATGTGAAGTGCGCATGCAATAATAGTTACAACTCCTCCTCTGCATATGGGTTCACGATATTGCAGAGCTTGATGCTTAAGGTAAAACACAATAAGGGCGCCCAAATTTGGCTTTAAGTTACAATTAATAATAGCAGCTTTTGCGAGGACCATCATGTCCTCCCCATTGACTCTAGTAAACTCACCACGTGCTTGCAAGGTGTTAGCGATAACATAAAACAAATAGCGAATAGCAGGATGATCAATTTGGTTCCCATTGTGTGTGTTTTCACGAATTCTCATTCTATTAAAGTACTCCCAAGGTGCAGGATCTAAATCAAATGTGGTGGAGCGTATGTCCGTGGTGTTGTTGGCAAACCCAAAACATTGAGCCCATTGGTCCAGTGTCAAGGAGTACTCACAGATCATAAGACGGAATTTGATGCGATCAACTCCAGGAATTTGCTCCTTAGAACAATAGTGAGAGCACACCGTATGCGTTAGGGTACTGAGGAACTCAAGCATCAAGCGGAGGTACGTGGCGACATCCTAGAAGACAAAGTCATATAAACCAACATTGTTGCAAAGTAAATCAAAATCAACACGAATGCCAAGTTGGTTCAGGATATAGATACACACCCACTTGGTGGGCCTGATTTCTTGGAGCTTGAGACGGTCGAAATGGTTCAGATGAAACTCCTCAATGAACTCGATACCAAGTGACTCGGGGGTTCAACGTATCAACGGGTGTTGCGGTAGGTTCCGCAGCCATCACACGTGTACGGCTCCTCGTGTTGATCTAAAACAAAATAAATAAAAGTTGCTAATCAAAATTTTTAGTCCAATAGAAACATAGAATAAACGATCCTCTGCACTTGTTACAAAAGAAACTCCTCTAAAAACAATACTAAGCATGATCAATATCAAGATTAGCTCAAGAACAAGACCTAAGTCTAGATTGATAATGATGAAAGATTGAGCAGAGTTTTGTTAAAAATAAGTTGGGTATCGGAGGATAATCATAACTTAGATCGATTGGGTGCGAGGAATCAAAGAAAAATTTAGTAAATTTGATTATCCAATTGAGGTGGTTTGAAGTTTGGAGGAAGACTAAAGAGAAAAGTTTGTGTTTCGGGATTTCAGGTTACCTCCTCCTGGGTGATATGGTGGCCACATACATGGTACGGGCAGGCGGTACGACCGGAGCCCACCAATACCGAGTAACAAACCCTGGGGGTGACGAATTCCTTCTAGCAATACACTCGATATGGGCGTGTGGTACAGTCGCGCGCGCCTATACTACTGGTTGTTATGCGGGCAGTGCATTTGCTTGAATTCTAATGTTTTGCTCGAGGGTACGGTAGGGGCGCGAGGTACGGGCTACTCCGACCGTACCTAGTGGTCGTTACTGCGGCCAAAATCAAAGTTTCTATTTTCCAAGGCCTCGAGGTGGTACCGACACACGGTACGGGTCCTTTCGGCCATACCACTCATCATTATTCGGCCACTAAGCTGAAAAACTCTTAGAATTTGGTTAGTAACTTCGTGCATCTTTAAACATCTTAACAAAGGACAAAATAATAGCAAATACACTCCACAAAAAATCAACAATTTCTTAGGCCATGTGTTAGTAAAATAAAAGATCGAGGATTACCTTATTTCTTCTCCTCTCTCCAAAGGTATTCTTGATTACTCATTATTAAAAAAACAAACTAAACTAAACAAAACTACCACAAGAGTAAAAACTTTTTATTTCACATGGGTTGCCTCCCACGAAGCGCTTCTAGTTAAGGTCAATTAGCTTGACCCAGATGGTGATCATTTAGGTTTGATGAGTGGAACGCCCACTCCAAAGTAATTAGCTTTCAATGTAATTATACCATCATCATCATCATTAGTAGTCTTGGCCTTGTTCTTCCTAGGGAAGTGGACTATAAAAGGGTCTCTAGACAGTAGTCCTATTCTCACATTCCCTTCATGTAAATTTCTTAAAGCTTTAATAGTTCTTAGGAACGGCCTGCCTATAGGTGCTATGGGATCTTCAGGCATGTCCACTATAACTAGATAAACAAGAGCGGAACTATATTTAATTTCAACAACTATATTTTCTTTTATCCCAACAGCTTGTTTATAAGTTGAATCCGCTAGATGGAGTCTTAGTTCAGTAGTTGCAAATTCCCCCAAGTTTAACTTGTTAAATAGACTTTTGGAAATTGTTGAGATGCTTGCACCAAGATCACAAAGTGCAGATATCTCATTAACCCCAATCTTAATTTTAATAGTGGGCTCAAATATGTCATCTAGCTTCGCCAGAAGCATATCAACTAGTCTCTTATACTCCATCTCTAAATCTCGAACTTTAGATGCTACTTGTTGAATAAATTGTTGGTACATAGCATCATTACCTTGTTCTATACCGGTATTCTTCGTGGTGATCATCTTTAGTAGATCTTCCATGGTATATTCAGGTGTTGGCATGTTGCTATAATCTAGCACTTTAGGCTTCTCTTCATTTGTTCCCATCCTCATCATCTTGAGTTCTTGTACCGAATTTGGCTTGGGCTTCCCATCAAACATTGCTAGTATGAGAGCTTGGCTCTCGGCTACCTTTGCCCAGTTGATCCTCCATGGTCTTTGTCCTTTCCTGTAGAGCTTGCACATCATTTCTAATTTCAACGACTTGGTTAGATAATTTTCCTATACTACTTTCATGGTTCTCCGTGATTTTAATAAGCAAATTATTTTGCTTGGTTTGAGCTTGCATAAAGGTTCTAACAGTTTGCGCAAACGGGAGATTGACATGATTTGCTCCATTATAATTATCATAATTATTGTAAGGAGCTCCTGCAGGATTAGAATAATGTTTTGAACATTAGAAGCAAAATTTTGGTTTTTTCCAAGCAGGATTATAAGGAGTGCGAGCTATAAAATTAACATCGGTAGCAATAGAATTAACTTGGGTATCTTCCTTACCATTTACTATGTTGAGTAACTCGTCTACCTTAGATGTAAGATCTTCATTGTTTACCTTGGTGATTGAACTCACTCTTTTCAAGGATCTTTCCACATGTCATTGGGCATGGTTGTTTTGCATATCATCAAGTAATTTCTTTGCAACACTCACTTGCTCTACCATACACTTAGACATTGGGTTAAGGCCATTATCAAATAAATGTAATATAAGCCATTCTTCCATCCCATGATTAGGATAGTTCATTACACCTTCTTTCATCCTTTCCCATGCAAGTGCGAGTGGCTCGCGATCTTCTTGCCTAAAACTTGTAATATTGGATCTTAGTTGCATAGTTTTAGCTGGGGGGAAATTTAGTCATAAACATATTAGTGCATTCCTCCCAAGATTTAATAGTGCCCTTAGGTAGAGCTAGCAACCAGTCCTTAGCCTTTCCTCTAAGAGAGAAAGAAACAATCGTAATTTAACAACATTTGGATCTACATCCTTAATATGCATCATGTCACAAATTTCACTAAAACTATTTAAGTGAAAACCTAAATCCTCAGAAGATGAGCCTCCAAATTGGTTTTTCTGAACCAAACTTAAAAGGTTAGGCTTGAATTCATATGCTTCTGCATCAACAGCGGGCTAAGTAATAGGTGCACGAATAAAATCATCAGTGGGAGTAGCATACTCCCCAAGTCTTTTTTGAGCCATGGCTCTTATATTTTTGGTATTTTTTAAGTAAAGAAAACAAATAACAAGTGACTAATTTTTTTGGGTTTTCAAATAGATAACTAGAAAGTAAACTAATAAAAAAGAAATAAACTACAAACAAATAATAAAACTAAAAACAAGGCCTCTAGTGACCTCACCAGGATAGCAAAATTGCTTCCCCGGGAACGACGCCAGAAAAAGGGTTGATACCTTTGATCCAGATTCACGGATGTAGTATAATAGCTTTTTCCCTAGTATACCTAGGTTTAATCAAACCTTGGAAAGAAATGCTAAAAGGAAATAAAAAGGACATGTCTACAAGACTTACCTTTGTTTACCGGACCAATATAGTTCACTTTTATAGTGGGTTGACTCAATGGATGGAGATAGGCCAGGGTTGAAGATCCACCTGCAACTACACATCATATGGGATAAATATAATAATAAGCATAGTCATGTGTAATTTTTTAATAGGGATTATCTCTTCTAGGCAACACATCCTAATATACTAGAGCCCTTGTGATGTAGTAGGCAAAGCAATAGTCTTTTAACCCAACTGAGTGCACCACGAAGCCATGGGCTACAAACGATTATTAAGTGTAAAACACAGATCAAAGCATTAAGTGGTGATGTTGTTGTGATCCTGAATGGGGTCGCTAAGCGAAGACCATACTACCATTTATTTCACTAGGGTTCCTATGAGATCTCCGCTAGCTAAGTATCTCACCTCAATCCTTTATCAATCTCGGGGGTCTTGGGTACCTACAAGTACAAAGATCAAGACAAGAGACAAAGAAACAAAAGATATAAATCTCTCATAATACACAATTCTCCCATAGATTAGATGCACATAATTGCTGCGAGGTTTCTCCCCAACCCGTGGCCCGTGAGGACTACTAATTCATAATAATAAGATCAAGGATAGAAAACATTGTGCAAAATACTTATACTGAAATCAAATATTCCTACAATAGTCGCTGGATCACAAGGAGATCTCAAGTACAAAGTAATGGCTATGGCTAATGGAGGGGATGGAAGATGGAAGGGATGAACAATTGTGTGGATCTCCTTTGGTGGTGGTGTCGGAGATTTGTCCCGCGAAGGAACTAGGGTCCAATGCTCCCTTGATTCGAGCGAGGGTTGAACACGCGACTCCAAGGAAACCCGGCAGTGGCAACAGCGGTGGAGCAAGCACACAACAGAGAGGTGACACGGGTTTTTTACCCAGGTTCGGGACCCTCGTGAGGAGGTAAAGCCCCTACTCCTGCTTGGTTGTATTGCCCGCATGCTTTGCGAGGGTACAATGGAGGATGAAAGTATAGGGTTTTAGATCTCAAAGATCGATCCCCGCTAAGGTAGGAGAAGGGATCCTTATATAGGGCAGCGTCGAGCCTCTTCCCCCTAGTTACTGGCGGGAAGGGCTACCACATTCCCACCCAATGGACACTGATCTACTTTGTCTTCATGCGGCCGCCAGCTAGCTACTGCGTCAGGATGGTGGCCGGTCATCCTTCTGCTTTGCATTGTCACTCTAGTCTTCTTGCACTAAAACGTGTAGGGGTTCTGCGCATAAAAACAATAAATTTTACTCTACGCCCCTGAACCCCTGAAGCTGCCAGGACCTATCTATTAGTAATACAGTAACAGGAGAGGCTTTTCGCGAACTTATCCTTGAAGACCGAAAAGTGTTGTCAACGCTCAGGAGAGCATGGTTGATGTAGATGAGCCGAAGCCGACCTCAAGGTCGTGATGAAGTCCTTGCGCTCCTTCTAGCTCCAACAACTTGAGTGCCTCAAGTGTGACACCTCATGGGAGTTACACACGTCTGGTGCCTAGCGATGACTCCCGCTTCCCCGATCCAGCAGCAGTTGCGGAAGTAGAGCTCCCGGATCCGAATCCTGCAGCACGACGGCGCTCCGCGGTGAAGATGTCTCTCGCTCGTGCAGTCCAGACTTGGGACCACGGTCACGAGAGAGAGGGGGAGAGAGAAAATATCAATTGGACGTCCTCCCAAAAGTGGGGAGACCTTTATTGATTATTGGGTGTATTTTCTAAGCGTGATACCCTACGGTTCGGGAACACTCCAGACATGGTCGGGACACTCCCGCACCAATGATCAACAGAGGGACCTGGATGGCCATGTGACCCCTGTGTTCCACAAAGATCTTTCGTCGTTTGAACCAGGACAGTCGTGTCTTATTCCCTTTGTCATTCGATACTTGCATTGCCCGAGATTCGATCAATGACATCACCATGTCGTGTTCAATCTCGTTACTGAACAATGCTACTTAACTCATCCCGACAAGTGATATCCCCATGATCTAATCACACGCTGCGCAGCTATTGGATATAACTTCTCCGAGTGGGCCCTTGAGTATCTTCCCGTCACATGGACGGACATATCCTGCTTTCGACATATATTGCCTCTACGGTTTCCTCTGAATACCTGAACACACCTTTATAACCACCGTTTTACCAGATGGTGTTTGATGATATCTAAGCATTCTCGGGAGACAGTGATTGATATAGCCTCACGGTCTAAGGAATAGTCTACGAGGATCCATTTCTAATCATCGTAACTTTGAACTTCGTGACATGATCGGGTCATGATGTTTAGGTTGGGTATTGGTTCATCATCTCATTCTCCGAATGAGATGACCTCATTTCCAACTAGCATAAATGCCACATGATCAGGAAACATGATCATCTATTGACCAATGAACCAGTGACTAGAGTTTCACTGGGAACCCCTGGTTGTTTGTATATCACACGTGTATTGATGTTTCCACTCAATACAGTTATAGCATGATATAAAACTTAATCATAAACTATATGAAATATGATAATAGTCCTTACTACTATTTGTCTCTAGGGCATATTTCCAACAAAACGGCTGTGTTAGGAATTGCCTCTGCCCTACGTCACCCTCCTAATCCTTTGTGCTTTGCTTTCCCGGGTGGACCAGTCGCTGCTTGGACCGACCGTTGGTGCATCGTCTTGCTGGGCACACTTGGGACCGGTGACGCTCCCCCTCCTAAGGCCTTGCCAGGAGGCTTCTGTACCGCACTGCGACCGGTTCAAGCACCTACCAAGGCTCTGGGGCTTTGTTTCCCCTCTCGACGCTCACTCTCCTCGTGAGCCCTCGGGAGGGTGCATTCGGTGGGCCTGGCGACTCGATGGGATGGGGTACCCCTAGTGCCAATAGTCTGACAGTAACCCCCAGTTGCTTGGCTTGCACACGACAAACGAAGGGGCAAGGAAGTCAAGGGACCAACTGGCATCGAGCCCACGGGCGCTCGTGTCATGACACGATTCCTGAAGATGCCGACTTCTACTTCCACGTGCCTGCGCAGGGCGTGGCACACATCCGATGTGGGAACCCCCGCTTCCGTTGCTTCGCCTTAGGGGCTGAGTCACCCGTAAAAACCCCAAACCCGAGGGGATTTGCCAACTCCCATCTTCCATCGCCACCATTCCGCCAGTGCTTCCACTCTGACGCCACTCCCTTCATTCATGCGACACCCGAGATGGCACTCAAGAGGCCGTGCACCACCTCCACCACATCTAGCTTCCCTCTATCGATCATGGGGGCCTTGCCATCAGCGATGATCCTTAATGAGGAGGGGCTAGATAAAGTTTGCAAGCTGATGGCCTCCGACTCAAATGAGTGGGGTGCCTCGCGAGTGTGGTGTGCCGATGTTGGAGGAAACGGGTGGCCCGCCACCACGGCCCCAGTCTTCACTCACTCCATCATTGCGGTCCTCGTTCTTCCTTTCTCTTCATTCCTTATTGTCATCTTGGATCACTACCGCATCCAACTCCTTCACCTTCATGCATGAAGCGTGACCCTCTTGGCTGCTTTCGCGTTCTGGTGTGAGGCCTTCATCGAGGTGATGTCGTCCCTGGCATTGTTTCGGCACTTCTACAGCCTCCGCGTCCTTACGCCAAGGGTGGCCTCGGCGGCATTGGATTCTTCACCGAGAAGGAGGGGATTTCTTGCCAATCTCAATCCTCGGCATGACATCAGAGTTCCACCGCAACTGGGTCCTGGTGGATGCCGGTTGGGCCTGGCCTCAGCTCTGTGCTCCTGTAAGAGAAGTGGTGGAGAATCCAGGCTGGGCCCTCGAGGCAGACGCCTGTATGGGTCCCGGGCCCCTCGTGAGGCACGTGGCGCACTTGAGGGACCAGGTCTTGACCGGTGAGATGGTTGTGAGGGAATTCCTGTGGCAGTAGATTGCTCCTCTCTAGGAGGACAAGAGGCCCGTCTGGACCATGTCGCCTGGCCGGGACACAGTTAGACTCTCTAAGGGGCCCCGTACTGAGGACACGGTGTCCGTCCTCATGCAGCTGCTCCTGGGCGCCGAGACGGTGGCCGAGCTTCCTCTTAGCATGCACCCTCTGTACTCGGGGGTGACATTGTGCCATTCGTGTGGGTCTTCCCACCTTCAACGCCAGGGGGTGTGCCCCTTGGTCGAGTTAGATGATGAGGATGTGGAGCCAAGTGATGCCCCCAAACCCTCCTGGCTCGTATGGCATGGGAGGATGATAAACAGCGTGTCGTCTTCGGAAGAGTACGTCGAGGACCTCCCCTGTGCTGAGGCTGGTGATCCCTCCAGAGGAGCTGTTCGCAGGGAGCGCGCCGAGCCTGGAGTGATAGCTGCTTCTGTACTAACGCAGGTAGCCGAGGAATGCCCCAGGTTAGGCAATGGAGGCGCCTTTCATTCCCGGGAGCTAGGAGGGCAAGCTAGTCCTTGGTGGGAGCGGAAGTCGAAAGGTGAGTCATCCTCACGAGGCCCCTCCTTTTCCTCCTCCCTCCTTTTTGTTTCGTCATCCTGCCGTGGTGATGTAGGCGTGAGAAGAAAAGGAAGACGAACGCGGCGAAGTCCGGTTGTGGAGGAGCGGTAGGGCATGCTATGGGCAGCTCCACCTCCCTCCAGATTGTGGGGCACTCTGAGGGCTCCTCCCCGACTCCTTAGGTGAGGGGCGAGACAAGGGACTATTTTGTTGATGAGGGTCAGCCTGACTCTGAGGTGGACGGAGGGGGTGATGGTGCTCCACCACTCGAGGACCCCGTGGGTGCACAGGTCTCGACCCCATCACCAATCTGTTGTATCTGGGGGAACGCGACGAGGGAAGCCCCCGATCCCCCAAGGAAGCGAGACCAAGCATGCTGACCTTGCTGCCACTCGAGGGTGCCTCCCTTGGCAGGTCCGGGCGCCTGCATGGTGTTGTGGCGGCCGCTAGTGCCGGGCTCGATCGGTTCCTTTCTAATATCGTCGTGGAGGAGCATCGCCTGGTCGGGGCTTGTCGTCATCTTCACTTGGAGAGGGCCGCTCTCGACCAGGCCCGGGAGTAGTGGGGAGCCTGCAGCGGGGAAGGAGCTCTGGAGGCGACTGGACCCTCGTGGAGGCGCCTCAGGAAGCCATGGGGACTTCCGAATCTGCTGGGAGACGGGTCCCGCCCTATGGAGGGGAAGGGGCCTCCTCCGGGGATCTGGCTCGTGTCTCTCATGACCTTTCCATGCGTGACCGTGTGCTTGCCTTCTCTGAGCGGGAGGTCGAAGAAGAACGTTGGAGGGTCGCCCAGAATGAGAGGGACGTGGATCTCCATGAGGAGGTAGTTCGACTTCACGAGGACGAGGCTTAGCTGGAGAGGAGCCGCCTAGAGGTGCTGGAGGCCCAGCTAGGGACATCCCACCAGAAGCTTGAGGAGCGTATGAAAGAACATTTCATGATCCCTAGAGTTTTGTGTATTATATAACAATACCAAGGAATATTTAATGTGTGTTGAGTGCTACAGATAATTGTCCATATAAGGAGCATCCAAAACAGAGTTTTGGGGGGCGGATTATCCGCCCCTGCCAAGGGCTGGATTATCTGCCCTGGCTCGATCGACAAAGTGAACAAGGCGTGTCACACTGTATGGGGGGCGGACTTTCCCTTAGATTGTCCGACCAGGGCCAGAGTTTTTGCCCGGGCCAGATAATCTGCCCCCCAAGGGGGGCGGATAATCCGCCCCCATAGGAATTTTTCCAAAGGGATCCAAGGCGCGTCATGTAGTAAGGGGCAGATTTTCCCCTAGAAAATCCAATGTCGGGCGGAGTTTTTGCCCCAGCCGGATAATCCGGCCCCCACTTGGGTCAGATAATCCGTCCCCAAAATCTCCAATGGCTGAGTTTTGATAGGGGTATAAATACTCCAATTGCTCCTCCTGTCAGATCTCTTGATTCATTCGAAAAAGTGCAGTACTTATCTTCAAGTTCTAAACCGATATCTCCCTCTTCATCCACCTGAAGGCTCCGATCTTTGGGGAATAGGAGGAGGCTTTGATCTTCACCAACACCAATCAAGCGCATCACTTCCCCTCCATTCACTTGGAGGATTCTTGATCTAGTATTTCTTGCAAATATTTAGATCTCATTTTCGGTTATTGATAATACTTGTTCTTGTGGCAGCTTGTTGTCATCACAGGAGCCACCAATTAAGTTGTGGATGTGTGCCTCGCTAGTTGTGTAAAGGCACCGGTTCCTGCCTCGAAGGGTACCAATACTCGAAAGGTGGATCAGGCCTTTGGTGGCGAGATCCATCGGAGAACAGGGTGAGGCCTTTGGTGGCGTGGTGGTCTTAGTACCTCCCACCCCTCCAACACAGACGTACTTCCCTTAACAAGTAAGGAACTGCGGTCAAACAAATCCTATGTCTCTATGTGCTCCTCTACGGTTTCTTTGTTCCTCGCTTAGTAGTTAGGTTTTCATATAGGAAAATTCTCCGTAGTTGCATATCTAGAGAATTTACCTTTGTGTCAAGCCTAAAATTGAAAAGGAATTAAAATTTTGAGTAGCACCTATTCACCCCCCCCTCTAGGTGCCCATACTATCCATTTCAATTGGTATCAGAGCCTCGGTGCTTTATTTGGGATTTACCGCCTAAGCGAGTATGGGGCACTAAGGGAGATGGTAGTGAGGTTGTGGACATGGTCACCATGGATGAGCTCAAGACGTTGGAAACAACCTCGCTAAAATCCATAGAGACCAAAATGGAAGAGATGCATCAAATGATTGCTCGTCTCTCTCCATCTATAGCCCCACCTCCATCTACCTCTGAGGATACAACTCTACTCTCTAAGGAGAAAGCTAACGCTAACTCCAAGGAAGACGAGTTGGTGGGTGATAAACATATTGGCTCCTCCTCCAAAAAGGGAAGTCGTAAGGAGGACTATAGTGAGGTCTCTCACTTATATTCACCTGATCCACCAATCCCCTACCCTCATATATATAACAGGGGTGATCCACCCAAGCTTACTGTATATTCATTTAATTAATGGAAATTCTTGATGAAATCTAATGTGTGTAGTTCGTCCATTGAGCTTTAGAGGATCATTGAAGATGATCTCCACATTGGAGATCCCAACAACTTGACAAGAACAGAAGTCATTGATAGCCAACTCAATGCAACCGCTCTTCACATGATTTAGTTTGGTGTGGGTCCCAAGGACATGCCACACATTGAACACTTCAACACCGCCAAGGAAGCTTGGGATGCACTCACTGATCTATTCATTGGAAATGAGAGCATGAGAAGAAATAGGTATGATTCTCTAAGAAATGAAGCCGAAGGGTTCTATATGTTGGATGGTGAGGATCACGAAAACATGTATAGAAGGCTCAAGGGCATTGCCACTACATTTTGAAAGCATGGTGCCACACATGTCACTCATCAAACCAGCTTTACCTTCGCAAAATCTTGGACAACACACCCTATGAGATACTTACCGGTAACAAGCCCAACATTTCATATTTCCGGGTGTTCGGTTGTAAGTGTTTATTTCTCATTAAAGGAGTTTGTTTATCTAAATTTGAGTATAAGGTTTTAGAAGGTATTTTTGTTGGTTATGGTGCCAAATCCCACACTTATAGGGTCTACAATAAGCTCTCTAAAACTATTGTAGAATCTTGTAGTGTGGTGTTCTAGGAAAATGATGGCTCCCATGTGGGGGAAAGTTGATGTTTGTGATGAAGATGTTGAAATACCCCAAGATCCCATAAGAAGAATGGGCGTGGGGTTTCTCTGACCCATTGAGAAACCCCTTGTGGTGGATCGGGAAGGACAATGCTCTACTCAACTAGAGCCCTCATCTTCACAAGATCGACAAGCTCCACCTGTTGGAGAAACTACTGCACCAACACAACAACCTCCTGAAGTTCATCAATCAACTGAAGAAACTAGGAGCCCTAGGACAGATTATCTACAAGTGGCCAGATTATCTGGCCCTACACCATCACTTGCCAGGAAGGACCAGGAAGCTTAGGAAGTGGTAGAAAATCCCGGGTTAGATTTTCCGCCTGAGGCCGGATTATCCGGCCCAATGCCATCAAATGCCAGAAACATCCAGGAATCTCAGGGAGAAGCAGAAAATCCTAGGCCAGAATATCTGGCCCCTCCCTTGGCCGGATTAACCAGCCCTGGAAATTCAGCTCAGCAGCCTCCTATTATGGTTGTTGATCAAGGCCAAGGGCAAGCTTCTCCATCACATGTCCATGCTGAACAAACTTGTGATCAAGTTCAAGCGAGAGGTCAATACGAAGACTCTAATGATGAAGAAATACCTCCAAGAAACAAAAAGTAGATTGAAATTCATAGCAAAGCTCGTGCTGAAAGAAATCTCAAACTAAGATGGCATACTCTTGATAAGGTTGTAGGCGACCTAAGAAGAAGGGTGTCCACAAGAAGGGAGCTAGCAATCTTCATTGATCATCAAGCCCATATATCTATGGTGGAACCTAAAAAGGGTTTTGAAGCCCTTGAAGATCCAGATTGGGTTGTTGCTATGCATGAAGAACTAAATAATTTTGAACGCAACATGGTCTGGAAGTTAGTAGCGAAACCCAAAGATTTCCGCAATGTTATCGGCACCAAGTGGATATTCAAGAACAAACAAGATGAGAATGGAATTTTCATAAGAAACAAGGCAAGATTGGTATCACAAGGATTCTCTTAAGGGGAAGGCATCAACTTTAGTGAAACTTATGCTCCAGTGGCTCGCCTTGAGTCTATATGTGTCCTCCTTGCTTATGCAGCTCATCATAACTTTAAATTACAGCAAATATACGTTAAGAGTGCATTTCTTAATTGTCATCTACATGAGTTGGTATATGTAAAGCAACCCCCAGGTTTCGAGGATCCAAACTTTCCGAACCATGTCTACAAACTCGATAAGGCGCTCTATGGCCTTAAACAAGCCCCACATGCGTGGTATGAGCACCTTAAAGAGCTTTTGTTAGACCGTGGCTTCGAGGTTGGGCAGATCGATCCCACTCTTTTTACTAAGAAGGTTAAGGCGGATCTCTTCGTATGTGAACTATATGTAGACGACATTATCTTTGGATCTTCTAATCAAGCTTTTGATGATGAATTTTGAAAGCTTATGACTGACAGGTTTGAGAAGTCTATGATGGGGGAATTAAGGTTCTTTCTTGGATTTGAGATCGAACAACTTAGAGAAGGAACCTTCATCAATCAAGCAAAATACATCCAAGACATGCTCAAGAAGTTCAAGATGATGGATCTTAATGGCGTTGCTACACCGATGCAAACTAAATGCTATCTTGAGCTTAATCCCAATGGTAAAGATTGGACCAAAAGGTATACCGGTCCATGATCGGCTCTCTCCTTTACCTCTGTGCATATAGACCCATTATTGTGTTGAGTGTAGGTGCGTGTGCAAGGTATCAAGTGGATCCTAAAGAAATCCACTTGGCGGTGGTCAAGAGAATCTTCCGATATTTGGTTCATTCCCCTAATTTTGGTCTATGGTATCCCAAGGGCTCTAATTTCTCTTTATGTGGTTATATGGATTCCGATTGGGCTAGTGACAAGGATATGATAGGAAGTCAACTTCTGGAGCTTGTCAATTCTAGGGAAGATCTTTGGTATGTTGGTCTTCGAAGAAACAAATTGTATATCTCTATCCACCACCAAAGCTGAGTATGTGTTTGCTGCTAGTGCGTGCACTCAACTATTATGGATGAGGAAAACTTTAAAGGAAGATGGTGTCAATTGTGACAAAATGCCTCTTTTGTGTGATAATGAGAGTGTTATCAAAATTTCTTACAATCCAGTGTAGCATACAAGGAGAAAGCATATTGAGATTCACAATCACTTCATTCAGGATCATGTTGCTCGTGGTGATATTGACTTATCCTTTGTAAGCACGAAGAACCAACTTGCTGATATTTTCACGAAGCCACTTGATGAAGCAAGATCTTGTTATTTGAGGAATGAGATAAATATCGTGGATTCAAGGAGGTTGGCTTGATTACCCGTGCATACTCACTTACATCTCTTCCTTTATTTGGTTTAGGTGTGGGCATGGACTTAGGGGGATGATACGTTGCAAACGTATCTATAATTTTTGGTGTTCCATGATTTTTTTATATCTACTTTCTTATGTTTTGTCCACACTTTGGAGTATTTCTATACACTTTCTTGGACTAACCTATTAACAAGATGCCACAGTGCGAGTTGCATGTTTCTACTGCTTTTGGTTCCAGAAAAGTCAGAAAATGAATATTCTCGGAATTGGACGGGACAAAAGCCAAAGTTAATATTTCACCAAGGGGAACACGGAGCCAGAAGACAAGACGGAGAGGGGCCAGGGGCCGGCCACACCACCTGGCCGCGCGGCCAGACCTGCCCCGCGCCTAGGGGTGGTGCAGCCGCCTCGGGCACCCCCTCGGCCTCCCCTTTCGCCTATAAGAAGCCTCCGATACAAAAACCCTAAGTACCCGATCAAAATTCCACGAAAGAGTCTGTAGCCACCATCATCTCCATCCCTAGATCAGGAGGGATCTGAAGCTCTTCCCGGCACCCTGCCAGAGGGGAGAGATCACCCTGGAGGCATTATTCATCACCATGCCTGCCTCCGGTGTGATGCATGAGTAGTTCATCCCTGGACTACGGGTCCATGTAGTAGCTAGATGGTTGGTTCTTCTCCTTTGTGCCACCATGTTTAGATCTTGTGAGCTCCGTTCATGATCAAGATCATCTATTTGTAATCATACATGTTGTGTTTGTGGGGATCCGATGGATATTGAGATGCTATTTCAGATTGATTATTGATTCTATCATGTCTTTGTTATTTGTGATCTTGCATGCTCTCCGTTGTTAGTAGCTATCTTGGCCGAGTAGATGCTAGCAACTCCAAGAGGGAGTATTTATGCTCGATAGTGGGTTCATGCCTCTAGGAATTTGGGGAAGTGACAGAAATCTCTAAGGTACTAGATGTGTTGTTGCTACTAGGGAGAAAACAATCGTATTGTCCATAGAACAATCGTATTGTTTACTTTACACTCTTTGCTTAATGCAATTATCTGTTGCTTGCAACTTAATAATGGAGGGGGTTCGGATGATAACCTGAAGGTGGATTATTAGTCATAGATGCAGTTGGATTATGGTCTATGTATTATGTTGTAATGCCCAATCAAATCTCATAGGATTCAAGATGATTAGTATATTCATGTATGCTTTCTCGATAGTTGTCAATTGCCCTACTGTAATTTGTTCACCCAACGTGTCATCTATCTTAAGGAAAATCACGACTAGTGAACTATGGACCCCGGTCCTTTCTTTTACTATCAATCTACAACTATTTACTATTTTCTATTTACTTTTTTCAAGCAATTACTATCTTCCACACAATACGTTTAATCCTTTGTTTTCAGCAAAACCAGTGAGATTGACAACCTCACTATAAGTTGGGGGCAAAGTTCTATGGTTGTGTAGTGCAGGATTCCAAGTTGGAAACAACACCTTGGAGGTGTTTCATTGCTCCTACTGGTTCGATAACCTTGGTTTCATAACTGAGGGAAAACTTGCTGTTGTGCTCATCATACCTTCCTCTTGGGGTTCCCCAACGAGATCGAATATATTTTGAGCCATCAAGCTCTTTTTCTGGTGTCGTTGCCAGGGAGTCAAGGACATCTTCACAAGGGGAGTCCCTCATAACCAATCTCTTTACTTTGTTTTATTTGTTTTGCTTAGTTTATTTCTTCTTTGTTTGCTTATTTCTTTATCAAAAACACACAAAAAATAGTTGCACTAGTTTGCTTTCTTTATTAAAAACACACAAAAAATTATTAGTTCCTACCTTAAGTTGCCATTATGTCTAGAATTGCTCCAATCACTTTGTCACCTGAGGAAATGATTTTTACTTTCAAACAAGGAGTTGAAGAGAGTTTCAAAGAAGCTTGGTCTAGAATCTCTAATTTACATGAAAAAACTGAACCTAAAATGACTCAAAGTTTGTTTCTTAGCAGTTTTTACTTTGGGACTGCTCTATGATATAGATATGCTTTGGATGATGTAGTAGGAGGGGATTTCCTCCAATACAATGAGGATGAAGCTTTTAATGCCATAAAGAAGTTGGTCTTAACATATAACCTGCCTAGCAAATCTGATTCTTACTTTATAAACATATTTGCTAGATTGAACACTCTTGAGACCCACATTGCTAGTTTAAAAGAATGCTATAACATGCTTAGAGAGCCTCATGATTATGTTCCAATAAATTCTGAACCCTCAAAATGGCTTCTACAGTAAAAGTTGTTATAAATAATGAAACTTTTCATGCTCGTTGTGATATCATGTCTGAATTCTGTCTTATGCCTAAAGATATCTATGAATCTTTGAATCTTTGGGGACTTTCTAAAAGGGGAGAAGCAATATCTCTTGCTAATAATGCCACAATATTACCCATTGGAATAGCTGAAGGAGTGTTTACAAAGATTTTAGGGAAAGTGGTGTCTACTGATTATCTTGTTATTGAATGTGTAGGAAAAGGACAAATTACACTTGGAAGATCCCTACTTAAACTCCTTGGAGCAATAATAGATGTGGAAAAGGGTATCATTCACTTTGCTTCTCCACCAAACAATCACAAGTTCCCCAAGGATAAGAACAAAGGTAAGAAAGGTAGGGGCAAGAAATCTGGTTTTAATGCTTCTTCATTTGAGAATACTTGATTCTTTTCTTGCTTCTTATGCATAACTTAAAGGCGTTAAAGAAAAGTACTTATTGGGAGGTAACCCAAAAGTTTTAGTTGAGTCTTGTAAGTTATTTCCTCTGTAATAACTGCTCCTTATCATTTTTGTGTGGTTTTTCTGCCAAGAGTAACCTCTAATGAGAGAGAAGTAATGCTTGGGAAAGTTGCTGTCCCGAAACAGATTTTTGTGCTTCGCTGTAAAAATTTCGTGAAAAATCTCTGTACGTCGGTTTGAGCTGTAATTTTTTGTGCTTCTGCCCCAAGTTTTTATCCAACTTTCGTTAGTTCAACTCTTTTCGATTTGATCAACAAAAGGTCTTCGAAAAAATTGGTTTTTACCTGCTGGTCTCTTTTGATAGATTTCTACCTTTATTTGCATTTGCCTCTTAGTGTCTTTCTCTGAGTTCTCTTTGATCATTTGAAATTTTTAAGTAAGTGCTACAGTATCTTGTGTTTTAATGGAAGTTTTACTTGTGTTGAAACTGAACCAAAAGACTTATTATCTTGAGTACACTAATGTTGCTAATGAAGATTGTGTGAAGTTTTGTATGAAGGAAATTTTAAAGTGTAGGGAAGAGTAATGGGATAAGATGAAGAATGGACAAAAGCTCAAGCTTGGGGATGCCACCCGTGTCACCCCAAGAAATATTCAAGAAGTACAAGCGTCAAAGCTTGGGGATGCCCAAGGCATCCCCTTCTTCATCAATAAAAATTTCAGGTTTCTTCCAAACACTTCATTTTTATTGTTTCATGCACAATTGTGTTTTTCTTGGAGCGTCTTTGTTTTGTTTTTAGTTTTAGTTTGCTTAGTTTTCTTGAATAAATTAGTTGGACCCCTCATTCATACACTAGTTTTCAAATAAGTGGTTTGGATTGGAAAAGAGTAGGAAAAAGTTCATGCTTAAGTGGTAAAAAGGAGCTTGTTTTTGGTTGTGGCCTATGCTTTGTCATGTCATGCTTGATATTGTTTTGTCTTTATGCTTAGTGATTTTTGCTATAGCATGACATGTTACAAATAATTGAGATTGCTTAATGTGCCTTGAAAGAATCATGCGTTGTTTTAGCATATTAAAAGCATAGTATTGTGGTATTCTCCTTTAAATGTTTTATTAGGGTTGACTTGGCGCATGCTCACACCATGTTAAGACTATACCAAGTCACCATAGTCTCTATGATCCTTTAGTTTTCGACTTGTAATATCACTTTATGCTTTAATTAATGTTGTTTTGTCGCTTTGCATGATTATGGCCATTATTGCTCTCTTAGTTGGTCGCTCCCAGTCTTTTGCTAGCCTCCATACCAAGTATGAGTTCCACTCATGCATCCAACTCCAAATAAAACCAAGTTATTCCAAAGAGTCCATCATACCTAACTATTAGCATTTGCTATTCCAAGTATATTCATGTTTTTATCTACCTTCCAAATTAAACTTGTAATGTGAAAATTAGTGATTAAAGCTCTCACGAACTTGATGGCACACTTTACTTTCTTGCACTTAATAATTTTCAACCATTGTGTCCATCTTTGTTGCGTATATGCTTGCGATTTATAAGTGAAAGTTAGCAGAACCATGTATCATGGGGAACGCTTTCAACATTGCACTTATTATTCCGTTGATATCTTGATTCTTTTGCTTATGGATCCCGGCGGTGTGAAATAAAAGGGGAACTTGTAAGATCATGGAGTTTGTATGTGTGTTAGAGAAACGCCTGGGCCGCTAGCCTAAGCCATGCCTAATCATGGTGGAAACTTGCAGCATAACAATAATGAGCATTCTATGAAGCATCCTCAATAAAAAAACTATGCAAAAAGCAAATAAAAAGATCGCTGTGATGCTCATTGTTTGTTGCCTTATCATTTTGATTTGGGATAACTCCTATGTCATGGGGCAAGGGGTACCTAGTTGGCGGTTCTCTATGATACATATGTACTTACAATGACAAGAGCTTACTTGTGACTGAAGTTGAGTAGCATGAGGTTCAGTACTCGTAAGCAAGGGGCATGAGATTTCAACTTATAACTTGTCAAGCATATCCTCTTAGTTGTGTCACTTTAACCTTAATCACCTAAATATGCTTATGATAGGGCCAATGAGAGCTAAAAGCTAATAAGTACCATAATTTTTGGAAGCTCTTTATGAGACTTGAATCCCTGCTTCCTTCTATGAAGGCCTTCTTTTACTTTTATGTTGAGTCTCCATCTTCTATCTTTATGCACCTATTGAGAGAGCATAGTGGTCATTCCTAGTTTAATGTGCATTGTCCCAAGACTTGTTGATTGATTCATAACTTTGATATTGCTTGTTCTTAAACTATTTGTATCTAGTCACCCTTATGAACTTTGAAGGTGTCCTATGCATTTATGTTTTGCTACACTATGAGGGACAAGTTGAATACCATTCTCATTAGGTTTTCTATATGTGAAACAAACAAACGTCTTGCAAAGCATTGTTATTCATGAATCTTTTGTTTGTACCTTTTCATGCTACAACATAGTTGTTATGTCTTATTGTTAGAACTATATCTTTCATGCTATGTTAAAGTACTATGATCCCAGCTATCAATGTTTTACAAATACTTTGATCAAGTTTGTGATGGTGCATGTCACCTCAAAAATTATTCTTTCTTTTTATCACTTACCTACTCGAGGACGAGCAGGAGTTAAGCTTGGGGATGTTGATACGTTGCAAACGTATCTTTAACTTTTGATGTTCCATGCTTGTTTTATATCTACTTGCTTATGCTTTGTCCACACTTTAGAGTATTTTTATACACTTTCTTGGACTAACCTATTAACAAGATGCCACAATGCCAGTTGCATGTTTCTGCTATTTTTGGTTCCAGAAAAGTCAGAAAATGAATATTCTCGGAATTGGACGGGACAAAAGCCAAAGTTAATATTTCACCGAGGGGAACATAGAGCCAGAAGACGAGACAGAGAGGGGCCAGGGCCGGCCACACCACCTGGCCTGGCCTACACCTGGGGGTGGTGCATCCGCCTCGGGCACCCCCTCGGCCTCCCCTTTCGCCTATAAGAAGCCTCCGGTACAGAAACCCTAAGTACCCGATCAAAATTCCACAAAAGAGTCTATAGCCGTTGTCATCTCCATCCCTAGATCGGGAGGGATCTGAAGCTCTTCCCAGCACCCTACCGGAGGGGAGAGATCACCCTGGAGGCCTTATTCATCACCCTGCCTGCCTCAGGTGTGATGCGTGAGTAGTTCATCCCTGGACTACGGGTCCATGTAGTATCTAGATGGTTGGTTCTTCACCTTTGTACTACCATGTTTAGATCTTGTGAGCTCTATTCATGATCAAGATCATCTATTTGTAATCATACATGTTGTGTTTGCGGGGATCCGATGGATATTGAGATGCTATTTCAGATTGATTATTGATTCTATCATGTCTTTGTTATTTGTGATCTTGCATACTCTCCGTTGTTAGTAGCTATTTTGGCCAAGTAGATGCTAGCAACTCCAAGAGGAAGTATTTATGCTCGATAGTGGGTTCATGCCTCTAGTAATTTGGGGAAGTGATAGAAATCTCTAAGGTACTAGATGTGGTGTTGCTACTAGGGAGAAAACATCAATCCTTTGTCCATGGGGCAATCATATTGTTTACTTTACACACTTTGCTTAATGCAATTATCTGTTGCTTGCAACATAATACTGGAGGGGGTTCGGATGATAACCTGAAGGTGGATTATTAGTCATAGATGCAGTTGGATTACGGTCTATGTATAATGTTGTAATGCCCAATCAAATCTCATAGGAGTCAATCTGATTAGTATATGCATGTATGCTTTCTTGATGTTTGTCAATTGCCCCGCTCTAATTTGTTCACCCCACATGTCATCTATCTTAAGGAGAATCACCACTAGTGAACTATGGGCCCTGGTCCTTTCTTTTACTATCAATCTACAACTATTTACTATTTTCTATTTACTTTCTGGAAGCTATTACTATCTTCCAGACAATACGTTTAATCCTTTATTTTCAGCAAAACCGGTGAGATTGACAACCTCACTGTAAGTTGGGGGCAAAGTTTTGTGGTTGTGTTGTGCAGGATTCCAAGTTGGAAACAACACCTTGTAGGTGTTTCCTTGCTCCTACTGGTTCGATAACCTTGGTTTCATAACTGAGGGAAAACTTGCTGATGAGCTCATCATACCTTCCTCTTGGGGTTCCCCAACGAGCTCGAATATATTTTGAGCCATCAGGGGAGTGTGGTCCTAATTGATTGGGCTAACCATCCCCCCATAATGCTGAAAGCAAGAAAAATCATTTCTCTTTATATCATTTTTTGATATGTGATCTTATTGATGAGTAGTGGTCATGAACCCATGATATATCTTCGTGGTGTCATACCATCCACTCTAATATGGTGGATTCGGCCACCGCCCTCTTGTTTGAGAAGAGTTGGTTCCTTGTGGATATGTTTGGATTTTCTTGCATATCTTGTGTTCTTATGGAAAACACATCCAATTTTGGCTTTTATTTGATTTGGCTCTTGCAATTTTGGGTGTGTAGTACCATCTCAGTTTGGATGTTTAAAACTAAGCTTTTCTCCATCCCCGAACCATCTAATTCTTGCACACAAGTCCTTTGGTTCTCTTGTGAGGGTTTTGAGGGGATGTGCTGGCCCAACTTCTGTATAAACAGAAATTCTAGAGAAGGCCAGATTATGGGGCATTGGCATCGCTCTTCTTCCTTTTTGGCGTTTCGATGCCAAAGGGAGAGAAGTAGTTCTATTAGGATCGTGTGGATTTCCATGGGTCAGGCACAAGCATTGCCATTTTTGTTGCTTTATTCTTCGTTGCTTGTGCCTATTTAGTGTTGAACCTTTATTTCCTATTTGGTTTGTATGAGACTATGTGGTTTGTGTGGTACTTTGGATTTATCCTCGTCATCACTAGAATTATCATTGTGGATTTATCTCTCAGGAAGTATGGATTCATCTAGATGCTATGGAATTATGGTATTATCTCTATGGATGCATCCAAATGGTATTATGCTTCAAAGTCTCAGTGAGTGATTATTATATTGGCTATCTCTATATTATTGAGGACTTCGTCCCCTCAGTAGTATGATGTTTTTTTTCTAACTCATCGTTTGTTTGTAGTTTCCAATTCAATGAAAAGCCTTGTACCTTCTTGTGTGCATCTGTATTAAAATGAAAATTCCGTATATGCACACATTTAGGGTAAGCATTTTCATTCTTGGAATGATGTTGTTAGTAGGACCTTTTTTTCAAATCCTAGTATTGTCATCTAACACCAAAAAGGGGGAGATTGAAAGAACATATCATGATACCTAGAGTTTTGTATGTTAGATAACAATACCAAGGAATATTTAATGTGTGTTGAGTGCTGCAGATAATTATCCATATAAAGAGCAGCCAAAACAGAGTTTTGGGAGGCGGATTTGAAGGAAATATGCCCTGAGAGGCAATAATAAACTTGTTATTATGTATTCCTTGTATATGATAGATGTTTATTTTACATGCTATAATTGTATTGATAGGAAACATCAATACATGTGTGTTTAATAAACAAAAAGGGTTCCTAGTCATGCCTCTCTTATAGACTAGCTTGTTGATTAACAAGATGATCAAGGTTTCCTGATCATGGACATTGGATGTTGTTTAATAACAAGGTCACACCATTGGTGGAATGATGTGATGAACATTCATCCGAAGTATAGCATTACGATCAAGTCATTGTGTTTATATTGCTATAACATCATACGAAGTAATCTTTATCCTTAGACCATGAGATCATGTTAATTGCTAACACCGGAAGAGTATCTTGATAACATCAAACGTCACACTGTAACAGGGTGACTATAAAGATGGGTTCAGTGCTACGAAGGTGTTATGTTGAGGCTCATGGATCAAGAGTGGAATTTGTCAATCCAGATGACGGATAGATATAGTCTGGGCCCTCTCGGTGATATCACATTAGGATAGCTTGCAAGCAAGTGATGTGATCACTAGAATGTTATATCACGGGAACGAGAAAAGAGTGCATGTCGGTAACGAGATCAAACTAGGTATGGAGATACCGATGATCGAATCTCGGACATGTAATATATTGAGAGACAAAGGGATTTAGTTACAAGCGTTAAAGGTTCTCACGATCACAGGAGTCATCGTTGAATGTATAGGAGTCAGTACGGATCTCCAGGTCTTGCTGCTGATTATTGATCGGAGAAGGGTCTCGATCATGTCTACATTATTCGCGAACCGTAGGGTGGCACACTTAAGAGTTACCGGACACCATTTTGGAGCACATATGTTTCAGACGAAAGAATTGCAAAGCGCAGGAATTGTTTCGGGTGAAATTGCAGAAGGTGGTTCTGCATGTGATATTGAAATATTGCAAGGGGCTATATGTGAATGTTTGTTAATTAAAGTAATTATCAAAATTCTGAATAAATTTAATAAAAGAGTTTTTATTAAATGAGAGAGCATTAAATTTGGAGAAACTTAATGCATTTAAAGTGGAGACTTTAAAAGGGAATGTGTAGAGGCATTTTAATGTGGAGGAGTTACCACCACATGAATGGGGGAGGTGAGGGGTCACCCCCCCATGCGCCGGCCATGGAGAGAGGGGGCACCCCCCTCCTCCTATAAAAGGCCACCCATTCCCTCCTTCATCCACACACCTCCTTGTGAAGGATCTCTCTCCCCCTCTAGAATTATTCCCCCATGGTCTCGGATTAGCGAGATATACGTTCCTAGTGGCATTTCGTCTGGAAGGAGTTGCTGCTTCCGCTGGATCGCTGGAGCGAGGAGGTGGAGGTTGTCTGGTGGCTTGAACGTGTGTGCGAGTGCGGATGCGCTGCTGAGTTGCGGCGCTCGGACTTCCTCACGATCTTGAGATCGGCAAGTGTACGACTACATCAACCACGAGTTCCTACTCGTTAACAAAGCTCGTTGTCTTCGAGGGTAAGTTCTCTATGGATGTATGTCCACCCGTTTGCTTTGTACCTAGTAGATAGATCTTGGCGTGTAGTTCACACCGTAGGAAATTTTTTGTTTTCTATGCTGCGGACCCAACAGTGGTATCAGAGCCTGATCTATGCGTAGGTGCTTTGCATGGGTAGTACACATATGTTTATATGTGGGCGATGATGATCATGTTATTGCATCTTCTATGTAGTTTGGATATTGGTGGCATAGTGGGATGAAGCGGCCCGGACCAACCTTACATGTCATCGTACATGAGACCGGTTCCACGACTGACATGCAACTTGTTTTGCATAAGTGGCTAGCGGGTGTCTGTCTCTCCTACTATAGCCAATATCTGATTTACAACGAGTTGCTAATAACTTGGTTATCCTCGTTGTGGTTCATGTTCGTAGGTTAGACAGGTTCTATCTCCGAAAGCCCTAAGCCACGTAAAACTTGCAATTGATAAATTAGAGGCGTCTAGTTTAGATCGTTGTTGGGCTAGTGTTTTGATATGGTATTGTTGTGAGTAGATGTATAATAGATACTCTTACAACTCACTTAACGTGTAAGTTCCATAGACCTTGGCCTTACACACAAAGGAATGATAAAGATCATACCACGATGCAAATGATAGAGATCAAATGCATGGACCATATCATCTCACTTCACACATTAGATGTTAGCATCTTATATTGCTAGTTTGGCGCATTTGGTAGCATTATAAGATGATCCCTCATTTAGATATAAAGTTAAAATGTGTTCTTCCTTAAGTATGCACCGTTTTGTGGATCGTGTTTTGAGGCATCACGTGATGTTCGGGTGTTTTCAACTCTACGCTTTCATACAACGGGTGTAAGACAGTTTTACACACGCAAATACTAAGGTTCTTACTTGATGAGCCTAGCATGTACAGACATGGCCTGGGAACACGGACCGAAAGGTTAAGCATGAGTCATATAGTTGATATGATGCCCATATAGATGCTCGCCTTTGAAGCTACACCGACTCACGTGATGATCGGACTTGGTGTAGTGGATTTGGTTCATGTAATCACCAAAAGGACACGAGGGATGTCGTTTTTGAGTGGGAGTTCAATAGTAATTTGGATTAGTTGAACTCAATCTATCATAAACTTAGTCTAAACATACTTTACAAATTCTGTTGTAGATGGCACCACCTGCTTTTAATTTCAATGTGTTCATGGAGAAAGAGAAACTTGCTACGAATGGTAGCAACTTCACCAACTGGGCTATGAATTTGAGGATTCTCCTCACTGCTGCACAAAAGCAATATGTGCTAGATGCGCCGCTAGGCCCCGCACCAGCTCCTGATGCCCCTGACAAGGAAAAGAACGTCTATATAACTCGTTAGGAGGACCACAACTTAGTTCATTGCGGCATACTATATGGGCTAGAGCCAGAACTTCGAAAATGTTTCAAAAATGGCAATGCCTTTGATACCATGGGAGAATTGAAAATGATTTTCGATACCCATGCTGCCGTAGAGAGTTATAATGCTACAGAAAAGTTCTTTAGCTGCATGATGGAGGAAAACAGCTCCGTTAGTGAGCACGTACTCAAAATGTCTGGGAACGCCGATAAGCTTGTGTCCTTGGGAATAACGATTCCCATTGACTTAGGCATACATCGTGTTTTCCAATATCTGCCACCTAGCTACAAGAGCTTCCTGATGAACTATAATATGCAGGGCATGAAGAAGTCTCTTCCCGAGCTTCTGTCAATGCTTAAGACTGCAGAAGTGGAGATTAGGAAAGAACATCAAGTGTTGATGATCAATAGAACCACCGGTTTCAAGAAGGACAAGAAAGGCAAGCACAAGGGAAAGAAGGGGTGCAAGTCTGTTGCCACGCCTGAAAAGAAACCCCGAGCTGGCCCTAAGTCTGACACCGAGTGCTACTATTGCAAGGGGACTGGCCATTGGAAGCGCAACTGCCCCAAGTATTTGGCGGACAAGAAGTCCGGCAAGGCAAACAAAGGTATATGTGATATACATGTTATTGATGTGTACTTGACTAGTACTCGCAGTAGCACCTGGGTATTTGGTATGGGATCGGTTGCTAATATATGTAACTCGGTTCAGGGGCTGCGGCACAAGGGACAACTAGCAAGGGATGAGGTCTAGATGCGGGTCGGAAATGGATCAAGAGTTGATGTAATCGCCGTCGGAACGCTGCCTCTCCATATTCCATCGGGATTAGTTATAAACCTAAATAATTGTTATTTGGTGCCTGCACTGAGCATTAACATTGTATCCAGATCGTGTTTGATGCAAAGTGGTTATTCATTTAAGTCTGAAAACAATGGTTGTTCGATTTATATGAATAATATCTTTTATGGTCATGCACCTATGTTGAATGGTTTATTTCTGTTGGATCTCGATAGAAGTATTACGCATATTCATAATGTTGATGCTAAAAGGATTAAACTTGATAATGATATATCTACATATATGTGGCACTGCCGTCTAGGTCATATTGGCGTTAAACGCATGAAGAAACTCCATTCTGATGGACTTTTGGAATCACTTGATTTTGAATCATTTGATACATGTGAGCCATGCCTTATGGGCAAGATGACTAGAACGCTGTTTTCCGGTTCAATGGAACGGGCGACAGATCTATTGGAAATCATACATACTGATGTGTGTGGACCAATGAGTATGTCGGCGCGAGGTGGATATCGTTATTTTTTTACTTTCACGGATGATTTGAGTAGATACGGGTATATCTATTTGATGAAACACAAGTCTGAAACTTTTGAAAAGTTCAAAGAATTTCAGAATGAAGTGGAAAATCATCGTAACAGAAAGATCAAATTTTTGCAGTCCGACCGTGGAGGAGAGTATCTTAGTTACGAGTTTAGCACACATATGAAAGACTGTGGAATAGTTTCACAACTCACGCCTGCCGGAACACCACAACATAATGGTGTGTCAGAACGTCGTAATCGTACTTTATTGGATATGGTTTGATCTATGATGTCTCTGACTGACTTGCCACTGTCATTTTGGGGTTATGCACTGGAAACCGCTACATTCACTTTAAACAGGGCACCATATAAATCCGTTGAAAAGACACCGTATGAATTATGGTTTCGAAACAAACCTAAGCTGTCATTTCTTAAAGTTTGGGGATGCGATGTTTATGTGAAGAAACTTCAACCGGATAAACTCGAACCCAAAGCGGAAAAATGCGTCTTCATAGGATACCCTAAGGAAACAATTGGGTATACCTTCTATCACAGATCCGAGGGCAAGGTTTTTGTTGCCAAGAATGGATCCTTTCTTGAGGAGTTTCTCGCGAAAGGTGTGAGTAGTCGCAAGGTAGAACTCGAAGAGGTTATTGAACCTTCTCTTCATGGAATGGTGAGTGGCGCAGCACCGGAAGTTGTTTCGGAGTTGACTTTACCTAATGAAGAGAGAGCTAATGATATTGATCATGAAACTCCGAAAGAGGACACTACCGAACCTCGCAGGTCAAGCAGGACACGTGCAGCTCCTGAACTATACGGCAATCCTGTTGTGAATTTCATGGTTGGTGAAATGGATGACCCTGCGACATATGAAGAAGCGATGATGAGCCCGGATTCCAACAAATGGCTAGAAGCCATGAAATCCGAGATGGAATCCATGTACGAGAACCAAGTTTGGAACATGGTGGACTTACCTCATCACTGAAAGGCTGTTGAGAATAAATGGATTTTCAAAAGGAAAACTGATGTTGATGGTAATGTGACCATCTATAAGGCTCGACTTGTCGCAAAGGGGTTTCGACAAATTCAAGGAGTTGACTACGATGAGACATTCTCTCCCGTAGCGATGCTTAAGTCAGTTAGGATTATGTTAGCAATTGCTGCATATTTCGATTATGAAATATGGCAGATGGATGTCAAAACTGCGTTCCTCAATGGTAAGATTGAAGAAGAGTTGTATATGATACAACCTAAGGGTTTTGTCGATCCTAAGGATGCTAATAAGGTGTGCAAACTTCAGCGATCCATCTATGGACTAAAGCAAGCATCACAGAGTTGGAATCTCCGCTTTGATGAGGTGATCAAAGAGTTTGGATTTGTCCAAACTTATGGAGAGGCTTGTATTTACAAGAAAGTGAGTGGGAGCAATGTGGCATTTATGATATTATATGTGGATGACATATTATTGATTGGAAATGATTTAGATCTTTTAAACAGTGTTAAAATTTATCTAAACAAAAAAATTTCGATGAAGGACCTTGGTGAAGCTTCATATATATTAGGCATTAAAATCTATAGAGATAGATCAAGACGCCTAATTGGGCTATCGCAGAGTACATACCTTGATAAGATATTAAAGAAGTTTAATATGGACAGAAGTAAGAAGGGGTTCTTACCTATTTTGCAATGCAAGACATTGAGTAACACTCAAAGTCCGGCTACGGCGGAAGAAAGAGAGATAATGGATAAGATCCCCTATGCCTCAGCCATAGGCTCTATAATGTATGCCATGCTATGTACAAGACCGGATGTGGCACATGCTATTAATTTGACTAGTAGGTACCAATCTGATCCAGGTTCGGAACACTAGATAGCGGTCAATAATATCCTTAAGTACTTGAGAAGAACTAAGGATATGTTTCTTATATACGGAGGTGAAGAAGAGCTAGTCCCTAAGTGTTATGTCGATGCTAGCTTTGACACTGATCCGGATGACTCTAAGTCTCAATCCGGATACGTATTTCTCTTGAACGGAGCAACAGTTAGTTGGAGGAGCTCCAAACAACCTGTGGTGGCTAGATCAACAACGGAGGCAGAATATGTTGCTGCTTCAGAAGCGGCGCAGGAAGCAGTTTGGATGAAAGAGTTCATTACAGAACTGGGTGTGGTTCCCAATGTGTTGGACCCGATGGTGATCTATTGTGACAACAATGGAGCCATAGCCAACGCCAAGGAACCAAGGTCTCACAAGAATTCCAAGCATATTAACCGCCGATTTCACTCCATCCGCGAGCATGTCAAGGATGGAGATATAAAGATTTGTAAAGTGCACACTTACCTAAATGTAGCAGATCCGCTGACTAAAGTACTCCCTAGGGAAAAACATGATCAACACCAGAACTCAATGGGTGTTATATTTATCACTATGTGAACTTGATTATTATCTCTAGTGCAAGTGGGAGACTGAAGGAAATATGCCCTGAGAGGCAATAATAAAGTTGTTATTATGTATTCCTTGTATATGATAGATGTTTATTTTACATGCTATAATTGTATTGATAGGAAACATCAATACATGTGTGTTTAATAAACAAAAAGGGTTCCTAGTCATGCCTCTCTTATAGACTAGCTTGTTGATTAACAGGATGATCAAGGTTTCCTGATCATGGACATTGGATGTTGTTAATAAAAAGGTCACACCATTGGTGGAATGATGTGATGAACATTCATCCGAAGTATAGCATTATGATCAAGTCATTGTGTTTATATTGCTATAACATCATACGAAGTAATCTTTATCCTTAGACCATGAGATCATGTTAATTGCTAACACCGGAAGAGTATCTTGATAACATCAAACGTCACACTGTAACAGGGTGACTATAAAGATGGGTTCAGTGCTACGAAGGTGTTATGTTGAGGCTCATGGATCAAGAGTGTAATTTGTCAATCCATATGACGGATAGATATACTCTGGGCCCTCTCGGTGATATCACATTAGTATAGCTTGCAAGCAAGTGATGTGATCACTAGAATGTTATATCACGGGAACGAGAAAAGAGTGCATGTCGGTAACGAGATCAAACTAGGTATGGAGATACCGATGATCAAATCTCGGACATGTAATATATCGAGAGACAAAGGGATTTAGTTACAAGCGTTAAAGGTTCTCACGATCACAGGAGTCATCGTTGAATGTGTAGGAGTCAGTACGGATCTCTAGGTCTCGCTGCTGATTATTGATCGGAGAAGGGTCTCGATCATGTCTGCACTATTCGCGAACCGTAGGGTGGCACACTTAAGAGTTACCGGACACCATTTTGGAGCACATATGTTTCAGACGAAAGAATTGCAAAGCGCAGGAATTGTTTCAATAGAAACCGGAAATTGTTTCGGGTGAAATTGCAGAAGGTGGTTCTGCATGTGATATTGAAATATTGCAAGGGGATATATGTGAATGTTTGTTAATTAAAGCAATTAACAAAATTCTGAATAAATTTAATAAAAGAGTTTTTATTAAATGAGAGAGCATTAAATTTGGAGAAACTTAATGCATTTAAAGTGGAGACTTTAAAAGGGAATGTGAAGAGGCATTTTAATGTGGAGGAGTTACCACCACATGAATGGGGGAGGTGAGGGGTCACCCCCCCAATGCACCGGCCATGGAGAGAGGGGCACCCCCCTCCTCCTATAAAAGGCCGCCCATTCCCTCCTTCATCCACACACCTCCTTGTGAAGGATCTCTCTCCCCCTCTAGAATTATTCCCCCATGGTCTCGGATTAGCGAGATACATGTTCCCGGTGGCATTTCGTCTGGAAGGAGTTGCTGCTTCCGCTGGATCGCTGGAGCGAGGAGGTGGAGGTTGTCCGGTGTCTTGAACGTGTGTGCGAGTGCGGATGCGCTGCTGAGTTGCGGCGCTTGGACTTCCTCACGATCTTGAGATCGGCAAGTGTACGACTACATCAACCACGAGTTCCTACTCGTTAACAAAGCTCGTTGTCTTCGAGGGTAAGTTCTTTATGGATGTATGTCCACCCGTTTGCTTTGTACCTAGTAGATAGATCTTGGCGTGTAGTTCACACCGTAGGAAAATTTTTGTTTTCTATGCTGCGGACCCAATAGGATTATCCGCCCCTGCCAAGGGCCAGATTATCCGCCCTGGCTCGATTGACAAAGCAAACAAGGTGCGTCACGTTGTATGAGGGGCGGAATTTCCCTTGGATTGTCTGGCCAGGGCCGAATTTTTTGCCCAGGCCGGATAATCTGCCCCCCCTAGGGGGAATTTTTGCAAAGGGAGCCAAGGCGTGTCATGCATTAAGGATGGATTTTCCCCGGAAAATCCGACAACGGGGAAGAGTTTTTGCCCCGACCGGGTAATCCGGCCCCCACTTGGGCCAGATAATCTGGCCCCAAAATCTCCAATGGCTGAGCTTTGACAGGGGTATAAATACCCAATTCCTCCTCCTGTCAGATCTCTTGATTCATTCGAAAAAGTGTAGTACTATTCTTCAAGTTCTAAACCGAGATCTCCCTCTTCATCCACGTGAAGGCTCCGATCTTGGGGGAATCTAAGTAGGAGGCTTTGATCTTCACCAACACTAATCAAGCGCATCACATCCCCTCCATTCACATGGAGGATTCTTGATCTAGTATTTCTTGCAAATATCTAGATCTCATATTCGGTTATTGATAATACTGTTGGAAATATGCCCTAGAGACAAATAGTAGTAAGGACTATTATCATATTTCTTGTAGTTTATGATTAAGTTTTATATCATGCTATAACTGTATTGAGTGGAAACATCAATACACGTGTGATATACAAACAACCAGGGGTTCCCAGTGAAACTCTAGTCACTGGTTCATTGGTCAACAGATGATCATGTTTCCTGATCATGTGGCATTTATGCTAGTTGGAAATGGAGTCATCTCATTCCGAGAATGAGATGATGAACCAATACCCAACCTAAACATCGTGACCCAATCATGTCACGAAGTTCAAGTTACAATGATTAGAAATTGATCCTTGTAGACTATTCCTTAGACCGTGAGGCTATATCAATCACTGTCTCCCGAGAGTGCTAATACAGTGGTTATAAAGGTGTGTGCAGGTACTTGGAGGAAACCGTAGAGGCAATATATGTCAAGAGCGGGATTTGTCCGTCCATGTGACTGGGAGATACTCAAGGGCCCACTCGGGAAAGTTATATCTAATAGCTGCACAGCGTGTGATTTTGTCACAGGGATATCACTTGTCGGAACGAGTCAAGTAGCGTTGTTCAGTAACGAGATTGAACACGACATGGTGATCTCATTGATCAGATCTCAGGCAATGCAAGTATCAAGAGACAAAGGGAATAAGACATGACTGTCCCGGTTCAAACGACGAAAGATCTTCGTGGAACGCATAGGGGTCACATGGCCATCCAGGTCCCTCTGTCGATCATTGGTGCGGGAGTGTCCCGACCATGTCTGGAGTGTTCCCGAACCGTGGGGTATCACGCTTAAGGGCTTGATGATGCTTAGAGAGTTTTTATAGGATTGGTAGAATCGCCAAAGATTTGTAGAGAGAAAACCGGAAGGGTTTCGGTAAGTCTGAAGGATGTCCAGAGTGGAGGTGGAAGTGTTCCATAGCCACGGAGGTTGAATAATATGTAAATGAATGTTAAATATTGATTTAATCATTTATTCATAATTATTTAATAAAGAGAAAAATCAATTTAAATGGTCAAAGGCTTAATGGGCCAATTCCTGGAGGGGAGAGGGCCCATTAGGGAAAGGAGATAGGGAGAAGGGGCCAAGGGGGTGGCCGGCGCCCTAGTGGGGCAGCCCCCCGCGCGGGGCCCATGGGGGTGGATGGCGGTGCCACCCCTCCCCCCTCCTCTCCTTTAGTCCCACCCTGGGACTTTGAGGCAGGTAGTACCTCCCCTCTCCCTATATATAGTGGGGGTATTTGGCCAAATAAAATACATCAATAATCAATAAAGGTCTTCTCACTTTTGGGAGGACCTCTAATTGATATTTTCTCTCTCCCTCTCTCTCTCGTGACCGTGGTCCCAAGTCCGGACTGCGCGAACGAGAGACATCTTCACCGCGGAGCACCGTCGCGCTGCGGGATTCGGATTCGGGAGCTCTACTTCCGCAACTGCTGCTGGATCAGAGAAGCAGGAGTCATCGTCAAGCACCGGACGTGTGTAACTCCCCGCGAGGTGTCACACTTGAGGCACTCAGTCGTTGGAGCCAAGGGAGCACAAGTACTTCATCACGACCTTGAGGTCGGCTTCGGCTCGTCTACATCAACCATGCTCTCCTGAGTGTTGACAACGCTTTTCGGTCTTCAAGGGTAAGTTCCTGAAAAGTCCCTCCCGTTACTGTATTACTAATAGATAGGTCCTGGCAGCTTCAGGGGTTCAGGGGCATAGGGTAAAATTTTATTGTTTTCATACGCGGAACCCCAATAGTGGTATCAGAGCTAGATCTATACGTAGTAATGCTAGTACGGGTAGAACACACGAGATGTAGTGTGTGGGCATTGATCTTTTATTTGTTACCCTCCCACATGTACTTGTGTATACCGCAGTAATGCCTAATGAAGTGGCCCCCAACCGACTTTATGCGTTCATTCGTGAGACGGGTCCAAGCTTGACATACGGCTTGTACCGTATAAAGTGGCTTAGGGGGTATCTGTCTCTCTCGCATTAGTTGGTATGCCTTTCACAACGGAGGGCCCCGAAAGGGGTGTAGTAGATACAACTACTTGATCAGTGTTGTGCTGAAAGTTCATAGGTAAGAACGGTTCTTGTGCGAAAGCCCATTAAGCCACGTAAAACATGCAAAGATAAAGTAGAGGCATCTAACTTTGTTTTGCAAGGGGGCATTGCTTTGTGATATGGTTGTGGCAAAAGTAAAGTGATTACCTTTTGTTACATAGTAGTAGATAGCCACAGAGGTAACGGACTACCACGCCAGAATGACACCGGTACCCTGGTGTCTACGGCGCCGGAACCCTGGCGCCCGAATCCGGTGACGACGGATGGAGATCACGACGTGAAGGGCCATATCACATCGCATTTACATTCAATGTTATTGTTTGTATATCTTATTGTGTGCTAGTATTAGATACTCAATGGTAGCCTAATAAGATGATCCCTGTTAAAATTACCAATGATTGTGTTCCCCCTTAGTGTACACCACCAAGAAAGTTCTTCGGTATGAGGCATGCCGTGATGATCGGGTGTCAGACATATGTACGTTCGCATACAATGGGTGTAAGCCATGTTGCACAGTGAATACACTAAGGTTGAGTTGGCGAGCCTAGCATGTACATACATGACCTCGGAACACAGATGGTCGAAAGATTGAGCACGAGTCGCATGAATGATGTGACCGACGTTTAGCGTCCACCCTTGAACCCACATTGATGGTCGTGATGATCGGGGGAGATGTGGCTGATAGGGGTCGTGTGTCACTAGGATCCCTTCTGGGGATAGGTGTTTCTGAGTGGAGTTTTTATTAACTCATTTAATTATAAACTTAGTCTAAATTCTTTTTGCAATTATAAATGTAGAGATGGCTCACCGTGAAGCTTACTTTGTCATTGAGGAATGGGTAAAGGGTGAGAAACTTAGACTTGATGGATCCAACTTCCCTAGTTGGCTAGTGCGCCTGAATGATCTCCTTACCAGGAATCATGTGGTAGAATACATACGCCGCACGATGGATTTGACTGAGCCAGACCACTATGAGACCCCGCAAGAGATGGCAGACCGCTACTATCGTCAAGAGATGTCCACCTACATTCAGATAATAATGCGTTACGGGATGGTGGATGAAATCCATCCGCTCATGGGTGATCTTGATCCATATTCGATGGTGGATCAGCTGAGAGCAGAGTTCATAGGACATGTGCGCATGTGGAAGCACAAGCTGCTTGGAGAGTTCCTTTCCATACAGATGGAGGAGCATACATGTCTGAAGGGTCACTTGGAGCGCATGCTTGATGCACACATGAGACTGGTTCACTTCATGGACTACTGGATGGATGAATCGTTTGTGATAGGCGTGCTGCTTCGATCGTTGCCTCCTAGCTATGAAGGACATGTCCGGAGTTGCATCATGAGTGGTGATACGGAAACATTGGATTTTCAAGAGTTCATATTACGTTTCAGGAACGTAAAGGTTGAACCAATCACCGGTGAGGTCATCGATGACAAATGTATATATTTGATATACGATTTTATAAATGTTATAATCTTGCAAACACATTTGCAGTGTTAAGTATATTTGATACTTGTTCTGTTTTGCTGAAAATAGGTCCTTCTGCATGAGAGGTGCTTGCTGGAGAAGAGGTGACGTTGCATGTTGATGTCGAGCATGATGATGATGGCTGACGACACTCTCCCTCGACATTTATCATTTAGTTTGTGTTTAGGATGATTATTGTAATCAAAATATTATGAACTTCTTAGTGTGTCTCACACTTTGTGAGATGGTTATTCATATGAGTTTGTAACAAACAGTTGTGCTACTTTTATGAATGATTTCTATTCTGTTCATATCTTGTTTGATTATGTGTGAATTATCCTTGTTGTTTGAAACTAATTGATAATGCATGAACATTTGTAAAATATTGAAATGCCTTTAAAAAGCCCAACTTAATGATATTTCATCAATGAATGAAACCATTGTTTAAATTCAAAGTTATAATGATAATATGTGAAATTCATTCGATTTCTTGTCACATATAAAGCATGCCTAAGTTTGGCAAAATAACTTGAACACCATGTATTACTTGAATACAAAGTGTTTTAATGAATTGTTGAAAGTAAATACATATTCAATGTATTATGTTTTGACAAAATGGTAATTATCATTAAATGATTGTTTAAAAGTGTAAAGAAGTTTACGAAAGGAAACATGAATATGAAACTATTTGATTTGATCTAAGTGTTTCATCAATAAAAGGGTATAAATATAAAAGAGAATCTAATTGCTATGATTTGATCAATAGTAATGAAATTCGACTTTATAAAGAATGGCATAAAACTAATTGTGAAATGCAAAGTGTTTTGAAATGTTAAAATGCAAAGCATCACAATGTGATATTAGATATCAAAGTGGGTGAATGGATGGCACCAAATAAATCATTGTAGTGTAGATGTAGAGACCATTAGTTAGATAGTTAGCACTCAATTAGAATATATAGTGAACCATTTGAATTCGTGAAAGTTTTGGGGTTATTCGATATAACCAACACAATAGCGAATAAGTCCATAGCTAAAACCAAAAGAGAGGCAAAACTTGTATTTCTTGGATTTTGGTGCATTCTTGAGGAAGTTCACATTCAGTGAGACTTCTCAATTATGGAGCAAAAGGAAGATAGTGAAAAACACGATGAGGATTCAGATCCCTGCATCTGAGTGTTGAGAAGCGCAACAGACAACGTTCCTGAATGATTCTCTTCACAAAGGAAAGAATCAATGATATTGATCATTGTGTTTTCCCCACTGGTGTTTTCATTACATGAAGTAGGATTCAAAAAGTAATCCATATCTTGTATGGAGACATTTGTGAATCATTTGTCATGATTATTGGAATATGACATACCTACGAACTAATAAGGAAATAATGGTAAACTAGAATTATGAGAAATCCTAGAAGCAAAATTCACTTGAGATTAGAAAGTAGTTCGTTGCTAAATCTCACGAGTAAAAGGGGTTACTTGGAATTTTCCCAAATGACTGCAAAGCCATAATGGAAAAGGGGGTGAATGACAAAAGCACAATTTGTCAAGTATTGGACAAATTCAAATGAATTTGATTCAAGTGTACTGAATTTCTAGAGTATTTAAAACTAGTAATAGTACTAGTATCTCATAGCAAAACTCCAAGTTTGATATTTGATCAAAGGATTTTGAAGTTATTCAAAATAGTGAGTGGATATGCAATTTGCATAAAATTAAGTGGGAGCTATGAAAGTCTTCCTGAAACAATATGTGATTGACATATTTTTGAGTGGGAGCTTATAGGAGTAATTCTTAATTGTGTTAAGAATGAAAGCACAAATACTTATAAATAATGATTTATAAGATGTAGAAGTTGATAATAGGTGTATTATGATATTATGTAGTATTCCTTAAGGGATTCTAAAAGGGGTTTTTAGAATAGAAGTTAATTAAGGAACTAGTCCTTAATAACTCAAATTTAGGAATAGTATTAAGTTGAACATCAATGGTTGAAAGAAAGAAAAGGATGATCATCATCCACTATGTTGAGACATAGGTTCTATCTTAGTAAACCATGATGATAACTTAGCATAATATGTGATCCAAATAAGGAACGTTTGAAAGTGATTAAGTTCGAATCACAGAATGTTGAGCTAAGTTTGTCCACAGTGTCTAATAGAGAAATGGAGACATGTTTTCCAAATCCATGAAGGATGACATATCTTAAAACATAAAGGGTTATGTTATAAGGGAATATGTTGGAAACTCCCGTAAATACCGATTAAAGTCAAGTAGGAAAGGAGGTGAACAAAAACATCGAAAGTTGCACAGAGTGCACTAGTGTTTCGATGAATACATTTATAATAATAGATAAGGGTACCATCTAAAGTGTTGTATAATGTTATGGCGGGGCTAGTTCGCTTTTAACGTAGAATGATGTGTCCCAGGGCACAGTGCCCATGAGAAAGCCCTCGAGGTTGATCTAAAGTCACTGTAGGCTCCTGGAATCAGGCCTCGTTCTGCTGCCATAGCGACGATGCATACATACAGATGTTATCATGTGATGATAAAGTATTGATGTCAATCAAGGTGACATTAGTAAGTTGCAAAGGATTTGGGACTTAAAGTACAGACCCAAGACTCAACATCTTCCATGAGAAAGCATGTTCAGGGTACCGGATATCTGGTGCCAAGGATTAAGAACAAATGCAGCTGGTGTATTTGTACTCTAGTGCAAGTGGGAGACTGTTGGAAATATGCCCTAGATATAAATAGTACTCCCTCCGATTCATATTACTTGTCACTGAAATGGATGTATCTAGACATGTTTTAGTACTAGATACATCTATTTTAGCGACAAGTAATATGGATCGGAGGGAGTAGTAAGGACTATTATCATATTGCATATAGTTTATGATTAAGTTTTATATCATGCTACAACTGTATTGAGTGGAAACATCAATACACGTGTAATATACAAAGAACCAGGGGTTCCCAGTGAAACTCTAGTCACTAGTTCATTGGTCAACAGATGATCATGTTTCCTGATCATGTGGCATTTATGCCAGTTGGAAATGGATTCATCTCATTCCGAGAATGAGATGATGAACCAATACCCAACCTAAACATCGTGACCCGATCATGTCATGAAGTTCAAGTTATGATGATTAGAAATGGATCCTCGTAGACTATTTCTTAGACCGTGAGGCTATATAAATCACTGTCTCTCGAGAGTGCTTAGATAGCATCAAGCGCCACTTGGTTATAAAGTGGTTATAAAGGTGTGTTCAGGTATTCGGAGGAAACCGTAGAGGGAATATATGTTAAGAGCGGGATTTGTCTGTCCATGTGACGGGAAGATACTCAAGGGCCCACTCGGGGAAGTTATATCCAATAGATGTGTAGCGTGTGATTTGATCACAAGGATATCACTTGTCGGAACGAGTCAAGTAGCGTTGTTTAGTAACGAAATTGAACACGACATGGTGATGTCATTGATTAGATCTCAGGAAATGCAAGTATCGAGAGACAAAGGGAATAAGACACGACTATCCTGGTTCAAACGACGAAATATCTTCGTGGAACGCACAGGGGACACATGGCCATCCAGGTCCCTCTGTCGATCATTGGTGCGGAAGTGTCCCTACCATGTATGGAGTGTTCCCGAACCGTGGGGTATCACGCTTAAGGGGTTGATGATGCTTAGAGAGTGTTTATAGGATCGATAAAATCGCCGAAGATTTGTAGAGAGAAAACCGGAAGGGTTTCGGTAAGTCCAGAGGATGCCCGGAGTGGAGGTGGAAGTACTCCATAGCCACAGAGGTTGAATAATATGTGAATGAATATTGATTTAATCATTTATTCATAATTATTAATAAAGAGAAAAATCAATTTAAATGGTCAAAGGCTTAATGGGCCAATTACCGAAGGGGAGAGGGCCCATTAGGGAAAGGAGAGAGGGAGAAGGGGCTAAGGGGGTGGCCGGCGCCCTAGTGGGCCAGCCCCCCCACGTGGGGCCCATGGGGGTGGCCGGTGGTGCCACCCTCCCCCTCCTCTCCTTTAGTCCCACCCGGGGACTTTGAGGGAGGTAGTACCTCCCCTCCCCCTATATATAGTGGGGGTATTTGGCCAAATAAAATACATCAATAATCAATAAAGGTCTTCTCACGTTTGGGAGGACCTCTAATTGATATTTTTCTCTCTCCCCCCTCTCTCTCGTGACCGTGGTCCCAAGTCTGGACTGCGCGAACGAGAAACATCTTCACCATGGAGCTCCGTCGTGTTGCGGGATTCGGATCCAGGAGCTCTACTTCCGCAACTGCTTCTGGATCAGGAAAGCGGGAGTCACCGTCAGGCACCGGACATGTGTAACTCCCCGCGAGGTGTCACACTTGAGGCACTCAGTCTTTGGAGCCAAGGGAGCACAAAGACTTCATCACGACCTTGACGTCGGCTTCGGCTCATCTACAGCAACCACGCTCTCCTGAGCGTTGACAACGCTTTTCGGTCTTCAAGGGTAAGTTCACGAAAAGCCCCTCCTATTACTGTATTACTAATAGATAGGTCCTGGCAGCTACTGGGGTTCAGGGGCGTAGGGTAAAATTTTATTGTTTTCATACGCGGAACCCCTACAAATACTTGTTCTTGTGGCAGGTTGTTGTCATCATAGGAGCCTCCAACTTAGATGTCGATGTGTGCCCCGCTAGTTGTGTAAAGGCACCAGTTCCTGCCTCGAAGGGTACCAATAGTGGAAAGATCTATATGGCCTTTTGTGGCGAGATCCATCAGAGAACATGGTGAGGCCTTTTGTGGCGTGGTGGTCTTAGTACCGCCCACCCCACCAACAGAGACGTACTTCCCTTAACAAGGAAGGAACTGCGGTCAAACAAATCATGTGTCTCCGCGTGCTCCTTTATGGTTTCTTCGTTCCTCGCTTTTACTCACTTCGTAGTTAGGTTTGGATATAGGGAAATTCTCCGTAGTTGCATATCTAGAGAATTTACCTTTGTGTCAATCCTAAAATTGAAAAAGAATGAAAATATGGAGTAGCGCCTATTCACCCCACCCCCCCTCTAGGTGCCCATATGATCCATTTCAGCGTACCCTCGACATTGACCGCCGCATCGCGAATACTGATGAGCGCATCCGCCGCTACTACGCCAAGGTTGCCGAGGAGTGGGAACAGATGAAGAAAGACAATGAGGGGATACTCTCGCAGCTCCATGAGGAATGTCAAGGGAAAGCCAAGACTTAGGAGGCGCGCTTCCTGGAGAAGAAGGAGAAGCTGGAAGGCTCCCTTCGCAGGGCGGAGGAACGTTTGGCCCAGGCTCTCGCCGATCTGGACGTCATGGAGCTGTAAATTTCCCACCAAGAGCTCCAGAAGTGTTGGGACCAGCATGACAAGGTGGAGCGCAAGCTCCGTGTGCTGGAGAACGAGTAGTGCAAGATGTACTGAGCGCTTGCTAAGCGTGCGGCTGATACATTGCAAATGTATCTATAATTTTTGATGTTCCATGCTTGGTTTTATCTACTTTCTTATGTTTTGTCCACACTTTGGAGTACTTTTCATATGATTTCTTGGACTAACCTATTAACAAGATGCCACAGTGCCTGTTGCCTGTTTTCTGCTGTTTTTGGTTCCAGGAAAGTCAGAAAATCAATATTCTCGGAATTGGACCGGACAAAAGCCAAAGTTGATAATTTCCCAGAAGACTCATGGAGCCAGAAGGAGAGTCGGAGAGGGGCCACAGGGTGGCCACACCACCCCATGGCGTGGGTCCCCCCAGGCCGCTCCAGGGCATGGTGTGGGCCCCCTGGCCGCCCACCGACCTTGTCCTCTGGCCTATAAGAAGCCTCCCGAGGCATAAACCCTAAATCGTCCTGCCTCCAGCCACAAAAAGTTCCGCAGTGCCGCCACCACCGAAGGGGAGATTCGGGGGACAGAAAGTCTCTGTTTCGGCATCCTTCCGGGACGGGGAAGTGCCCCCGGAGCCATCTCCATCGATCTCCACCACCATCTCCATCACCATTGTTGATTCCCATGATGAGGAGGGAGTAGTTCTCTCTCGAGGCTAAGGGTACTACCGGTAGCTATGTGTTCATCTCTCTCTCTCTCTATGCATGATCTTATTGAGATCATGAGCTTGTAATCTATAGATCTACCTTGCTACTCAAGTGCTTTAATAGATCTCTGCTCTCTTCATGTGTGTGAAAGTGACAGCGTGCTCACCATGGTGGCACTTAGGCTAGAGATTACAAATACTTGTTATGAGTTATATTTGGAGTTGGATGTCTTTATGAAATTGTGGTGTTTGTTGGACTCATCTAGTGCTCAAGGTGACAGTGTGGGGTTTTCTAGATGGGAAAGGTTTACTTTGAGGTGTGCTGTTATAGCCCTACCATCGATTAGAGTGTCCAACCGGAGAGTAGTTAAGAGTAGTATCATGAAGATAATATATTTATATGAGAGTGTTCACTAGTGAAAGTATGATCCCTAGGCCTTGTTTCTAAGCATTGAAAGACCGTTTGCTACTAGATTTGTTACATGTTTTCTTGCTTCTATCTTTATTTCAGTTTTATTTTAGTCTTTTCCACGCCTTCAAGCTATTTTCTATCACCGTTACCACTTATAATTATCCATACCACTTGTATTTCACTATCTCTTCGCCGAACTAGTGCACCTATACACCTGACAAGTGTATTGGGTGTGTTGGGGACACAAGAGACTTCTTGTATATTGATTGCAGGGTTGCTTGAGAGGGAATACCTTTGACCACTTCCTCCCTGAGTTCGATAAACCTTAGGTGATCCACTTAAGGGAAAACTTGCTGCTGTTCTACAAACCTCTGCACTTGGAGGCCCAACAACTGTCTACAAGAATAGAAGTGCGTAGACATCAAGCTATTTTCTGGCGCTGTTGCTGGGGAGGAAAGGTAAAAGGTATTCACACCGAAGGATTAAAGAAGAAGAACCTCCCACGGAAAGCGCCTATTTTCTGGCGCCGTTGCCGGGGAGGTAAGGTAAAAGGTACTCACATCCTCCGGTGTGAGTGCTTGAAGTTATTTCCTTTAGATTCTGCAATTTTATCTTTTTGTTTCTTGTTTTCACTAGTGAGGCTTAATGAAAAACAACAACAAAATTAGAGAGCTTTATAGTATTTATCTTGAGTTAGGACATGAAGTGTTTGAAGAGAAAATTAAAAAACCTATGGAACTTTATTTGCATGCTAATAGCAATGTTGTTAGTATGAATTCTTTGGACACCATTATTGCTAATGCTATGGAAAAGTTTAAGCTTGGGGAAGCTGGTTTTGATGAGAATGATCTTTTTAGTCCCCCAAGCATGGAGGAGAAAATTTACTTTGATGATACTATGCCTCCAATATATGATAATTACAATGATAAATATGATATTTTCAGTCCACCTACTATTGAGGGGAAAAATAATTATGATTACAATATGCCTCCTATATTTGATGATTATGGTGATGAAAATAATAACAATAATAATAGCTAATTTGTTGAATTTTCTCCCACTATAATCAATAAGAATGACTATGTTTATGTGGAGAGTGTTAATTCTTTTATGCATGTGTCTCATGATAATAATGTTTTATGTGATAGTTATATTGTTAATTTTATTCATGAAGCTACTGAAAGTTATTATGAGAGAGGGAAACATGGTTTTATGCATCTCAAAAATATTAAGTTTCCCCTCTTTATGTTGAAAGTCTTGAAGTTGCACTTGTTTTGCCCTCCTATGCTTATTGCTTTGTGCTTTCATGACTTGTTTCTTTACAAGATTCCTATGCATAGGAAGTGGGTTAGACTTAAATGTGCTTTGAATTTGCTTCTTGATGCTCTCTTTTACTCTAAATTCATATGTCTTATGTGAGCATCTTCTCAAACTATCATGCCTAACTTAAAGGCGTTAAAGAAAAGTACTTATTGGGAGATAACCCAAAAGTTTTAGATGAGTATTAGAAGTTATTACCTCTGTAATAACCGCTCCTTATCCTTTTTTTTCCTTTTTGTGCCAAGAGTAACCTCTAATGAGAGATAAGTAATGATTGGGAAAGTTGATGTCCCGAAATAGATTTCTGTGCTTCATCGTAAAAATTCGTGTAAAATCTCTGTACATCCTTTTGAGGCGTGAATTTGTGTGCTTCTGCCCCAGGTTGTTATATAACATTCGTTAGTTCAACACTTTTTGTTTTGAGCAACAGAAGGTCTTCGAAAAAAATCGTCTTTACCTGCTGGTCTGTTTTGACAGATTTCTGCCATTTTCTGCATTTGCTTCTTGTTGGTTCCTTTTTGAGTTCTTTTGGGGAATTGAGATTTTTGAGGGAAGTGCTAAAATAGCTTGTGTTTTAATGGAAGTTTTATTGGTGTTGAAACTGAACCCAAAGACTTATTATCTTGAGTATACTAATGTTGTTAATAAAGATTGTGTGAAGTTTTGTATGAAGGAAAAATTTCAGGTGTATGGAAGGAACAAGTAATGAGATGAAGAATGGACTAAAGCTCAAGCTTGGGGATTCCACGCGTGTCACCCCAAGAAATGTCCAAGAAGTACAAGCGTCAAAGCTTGGGGATACCCAAGACATCCCAGGTTTCTTCCAAACGCTTCATTTTTATTGTTTCATGCACAGTTGTGTTGTTCTTGGAGCGTCTTCTTTTTCGTTTTTGTTTTGGTTTTTCATTTTCTTGGTTTTCTTAGTTTGCTGAATAAATTGGTTGGACCCCCTCTTTCATGCATTTGTTTTCAAATAGCTTAGTTTGGATTGGAAAAGAGTAGGAAAGTTCATGCTTAAGTGGTAAAGAGAGCTTGTTTTTGACTGTGGCCTATGCTTTGTCATGCCATGCTTGATATTGTTTTGGCTTTATGCTTAGTATTCTTTGCTGTAGCATGACTTGTTATAAACAACTGAGATTGCTTAATGTGCCTTGGATGAATCATGCGTTGTTTTAGCATATTAAAGCATAGTATAGTGGTATTCTCCTTTGATGCTTTATTTGGGTTGGACTTAGCACATGCTCACACCATGTTATGACTATCCCAAGTCACCATTAGCCTTTATGATCCTTTAGTTTTCAACTTGTGGTATCACTTTATGCTTTGATCAATGATGTTTTGTCCCTCTGCATGATTATGGCTATTATTGCTCTCTTAGTTTGTCGCTCCTAGTCTTTTGCTAGCCTCCACAACCAAGTATGAGTTCCACTCATGCATCCAACTCCCTAAATCAAGTTATTTCCAAAGATTCCACCATACCTACCTATTAGCTTATGCTATTCCAAGTATATTCATGCTTTTGTTTATCTTCCAAATTAAACTTGTTATGAGAAAACTAGTGATTAAAGCTCTCACGAACTTGATGGCACACTTTACTTTTTTGCATTTAATAAACTTGAACCATTGGGTCCTTCTTTGTTGCGTATATGCTTGCGCTTTATAAGTTGAAATTAGCAGAACCATGTTTCATGGGGAACACTTTCAACATTGCACTTGTACTTTGTACCCCGTTGATATCATGTTCTTTTGCTTACGGATCCTGGCGGTATGAAATAAAAGTGGAACTTGTAAGATCATGGAGTTTGTATGTGTATTAGAGAAACGCCTGGGATGCTAGCCTAAGCCATGCCTAATCATGGTGGAAACTTGCAGCATCACCATAATGAGCACTCTATGAAGCATCCTCAATAAAAACCTATGCAAATAGCAAATAAAAAGATTGCTGAGATGCTCATTGTCTGCTTGCCTTGTCATTTTGATTATGGGAAAGCTCCTGTATCATGTGCAAGGGGTACCCCGTTGGCGGTTCTTAATGATACACATATACTTACAATGACAAGAGCTTACTCATGACTGAAGTTGAGTAGCATGAGGATCGGTCTTCGTAAGTAAGGGGCATGAGATTTCAGTTTATAACTTGTCAAGCATATCCTCTTAGTTGTGTCACTTTAACCTTAATCACCTTCAAGATGCTTATGATAGGGGCAATGAGAGATGAAAGCTATAAGTACTATAATTTTTGGAAGCTCTTTATGAGACTTGAATCCCTACTTCCTTTTACAAAGACCTTTCTTCCACCATACATTGAGTATCCACCTTCTATCTTTGTGCACCTACTTTGAGAGCATAGTGGCCATTCTTAGTTCTATGTGCATTGTCCCAAGACTAGTTGATTGATGCATACTTTGATATTTCTTGTTTTAAACTATTGTATCTAGTCACTCTTATGAACTTTGAAGGTGTCCTATGCATTTATATTTGCTACTCTATTGAGGGACAAGCTGAATACTATTATGCTATGTTTTCTTTATGTGAAACAAACAAACGTCTTGCAAAGTATTGTTATTCATGAATCTTTTGTTTGTGCCTTTTCATGTTGCAACATAGTTGCTATGTCTTATTGTTAGAACTTTGTCTTTCATGCTATGTTGAAGTACTATGATCCCAGCTTTTAATGTTTTACAAATACTTTGATCAATTTTATGATGGTGCATGTCACCTCAAAAATTATTCTTTCTTTTTATCACTTACCTACTCGAGGACGGGCAGGAGTTAAGCTTGGGGATGTTGATACATTGCAAATGTATCTATAATTTTTGATGTTCCATGCTTGGTTTTATCTACTTTCTTGTGTTTTGTCCACACTTTGGAGTACTTTTCATATGATTTCTTGGACTAACCTATTAACAACATGCCACAGTGCCAGTTGCCTGTTTTCTGCTGTTTTTGGTTCCAGGAAAGTCAGAAAATCAATATTCTCGGAATTGGACCGGACAAAAGCCAAAGTTGTTATTTTCTCGGAAGACTCAAAGAGCCAGAAGGAGAGTCGGAGAGGGGCCACAGGGTGGACACACCACCCCATGGCGCGGGTCCCCCAGGCCACGCCAAGGCATGGTGTGGGACCCCTGGCCGCCCACCGACCTATTCCTCTGGCCTATAAGAAGCCTCCCGAGGCATAAACCCTAAATCGTCTAGCCTCTAGCCACGAAAAGTTCCGCAGCGCCGCCACCACCGAAGGGGAGATTCGGGGGATAGAAAATCTCTATCCTGGCACCTTGCCGGGAGGGGGAAGTGCCCTCGGAGCCATCTCCATCGATCTCCACCACCATCTCCATCACCATTGTTGATTCCCATGATGAGGAGGGAGTAGTTCTCTCTCAAGGCTAAGGGTTATACCGGTAGCTATATCATCTCTCTCTCTATGTATGATCTTATTGAGACCATGAGCTTGTAATCTATAGATCTACCTTGCTACTCAAGTGCTTTAATAGATCTCTGCTCTCCCCATGTGTGTGAAAGTAACAGCGTTCTCACCATGGTGGCACTTAGGCTAGAGATTACAAATACTTGTTATGACTTATATTTGGAGTTGGATGTCTTTATGAAATTGTGGTGTTTGTTGGACTCATCTAGTGCTCAAGGTGACAGTGTGGGGTTTTCTAGATGGGAAAGGCTTACTTCGAGGAGTGCTGTTATAGCCCTACCATCGATTAGAGTGTCCAACCGGAGAGTAGTTAAGAGTAGTATCATGAAGATAATATATTTATATGAGAGTGTTCACTAGTGAAAGTATGATCCCTAGGCCTTGTTTCTAAGCATTGAAAGACCGTTTGCTACTAGATCGGTTACATGTTTGCTTGCTTCTATCTTTATTTCAGTTTTACTTTAGTCTTTTCGACGCCTTCAAGCTATTTTCTATCACTGTTACCACTTATAATTATCCATACCACTTGTATTTCACTATCTCTTCGCCGAACTAGTGCACCTATACACCTGACAAGTGTATTGGGTGTGTTGGGGACACAAGAGACTTCTTGTATCTTGATTGCAGGGTTGCTTGAGAGGGAATACCTTTGACCACTTCCTCCCTGAGATCGATAAACCTTGGGTGATCCACTTAAGGGAAAACTTGCTGCTGTTCTACAAACCTCTGCACTTGGAGGCCCAACAACTGTCTACAAGAATAGAAGTGCGTAGACATCAGCGACCGCCACTCTCCAGGACTTTGGGGTGATCGACTTCTACATCGGGCCTCTTGCTGATGCAACCACGGATGGTGCCTTCATATCACTCTTCGACCGGATCACAACGACGCTGGAGGGGAAAGCCGAGCTCTACCATGGGTAGCATCTGGACGATTGTCGTAAGGTGATGCGAGTCGTGGCGACCCACATCTTCTCCACCCTCTACCAGCATGACCCCAATTTCCCTTGGAGGACGCTCCTGCCGAAGGTGACGCACCCCAAGGGAACTTCGCCAAGCGAGATCGCTCGCTTCCAGAAGCTCGTGGAGGAGCACATTGACGACTTTCTCCAGATATTCAAGCGGACTGAGGAGGGCAAGGCTGCCGAGGCCCAAAGTGGTGAAGGCAGTGGCTCCCCAAGCAGCTCGTCTAGCATCGAGGGGTGTGGCGAGCCATCTCCTGAAGGCAGTGCTTCAGACCCATCGGCCTGAGAGGCCCCCCTTTTAACTATAATCCATTTAGTGGACTCTGGTAGGGTTGCCGTGTTCTGGACATGATGTCTCCTTCGTAATATCTCAGCATGTATTTGCATGTGCTTATGTCAAGAGCTTTGTCTCTCCTTTTGGTCCCTCAGGGAGGTGACCGTGGGGAGGATGTACTCGCCGCGGAGGGTCCTGCAGTGGACTTACATGGCGAGCCAGGGGCATCAGGAGCTGTAAGTGAGGTAACTTACCGCTTCCGCTAGGCGCCAAGTTTAGATCTCGGAACATTAAGCCTTGTAGTTTCCCGTCCGCCAGAGGCGTGAGTGCCTCACGAGCCATGTTGTGAACCTCTCGAGGAGAAGGTTGTCTAGCTAGCATGGGGATTTTCAATATTTTAAGGGGCCAGGAACCGTGGGTGAGGTGACTCAGAGCCAAGGGACGGGTCGTTAGTTCAGAGCTCAATGTTTTAGGTCCTGGAGAGCTCGGGCCGTGGAGGGGCAGTGCCTCAAGATCCATCGCAGCGATGGACATATTATTTTTATTTTTTAGTTAGAAACCGTGGGCGAGGTGACTTGCGGCCGAGGATCGGGCCGTAAGTTCAGAGCTCCACACTTTAGGCCCTGTGGAGCTCAGGCCACGGAGGATCGGTGCCTCGCGAGCCGTCATTGCGGTGTATTTTGGACCAGGAGCCGTGGGTGAGCTAACTTGCGGCCGAGGAACGGGCTGTAAGTTCAGAGCTCGACACTTTAGGTCCTGGAGATTTGGGCCGCCAGAGGGAAGTGCCCCACGAGCCACCCCGTAAGCCTCTCGAGGAGAGTACTGTTGGGCCCGTGCTAGCCCATGACTTCCTCGTGGAGGAGATCATGGGCATCACATGTTCTGGCGGTCCTGGCCGAGAACGGATACATCTTGGTCAGGTCGTGTTTCTAGTGCTGACTCATTTTGTTTATACAACATACGAGGGCCTCGAGCACCGGGAACCGTGGGTGAGGTGACTCATCGCCGGAGCTATTCCATAAGTTCAGAGATCGACACTTTAGGCCCCCAGCATCGACACGAGCTGTCAGGCGATAGGCACCATCCCAGCCCATGCTCGCATATATAGTGGATATACGAGAACGTGGAAACCATATGGGAAGAAAGAAACATCCAGCAGAACGAATGAATTTGCAGAAAAGCAGACAGAAATCATCGACTACCGTAATTGTTTCCCCTCCTGAGGACCCTGCCCCTGAGGGGGTGAAAATGTATCACCCAGCAAAAAAGAGCGAGAGCTGAGAGTCACCTTGAGGGGGGTGAACCAGGTACCATCGCACGTCGTTCCAAGATATGGGGACGCCTTTGGCCCCATGGTTTCCTTCGATAGGTCGAGCCCCCGGTGCCATCATCACGCCCTTCCCCAGCCCCCGGGCCCTTCCCTGAAGCTACGGGTCTGGGGCCCTAGGGCGTCGGGGCCTGTTGTGCTTGTTTTTCTATTCACACCTCTTCTTGCTATCATACTGCTACCTTACTTCCCTGAGCTTGACGCACTCATTTGTGTGGTGGCCCAGCCACTGTTGGAAGGTGCAGTACAGGTGCGAGCCGGTCGAGTTTCTCGCTTCCTTTCGTGGGAGGCGCCGCTACCAACCTTCCCGGGCGCCTATCGGGGATTGTCTCCTCCTTCATGGCCAAGTATGCCGGCCCGATCTCGCCATGGGTGAATAGATCCTCGGCTTCCGCTTTGGTGCAGCAGTTTCCCACCGCAAAGAGCTTGTCCACCGTGGATAGGTTTTCTCCGTGGTGACCAATCCTGTTGAGCACTTGAGAATCGACGAAAGCCGCGATGACTTCCGCATCAGTGGCCTCGCTGACCCTGATAAGGCTTTGGTCAAAATGCTAAAGGTACTTGCGTAGGTTCTCTCCAGTCCTTTGGCGCACCCTCCTGAGGTCCTTACATGTGTACACGGGTTCATACGCATCTCCGAAGTTTGCGACGAAGAGGCCATAGAGCTCGTACCACGAGCTGATGGATCCCTCGAGGAGGTTAAGCAGCCATGTGCACGCCTCCGGCCCTAGGCTCATGGGGAACCAGTTGGCAAGGACGCGCTCGTCTCCTCCGGCCGGCTCCACACTCGTAATGTGTAGAGCTATAAAAACTCTGTGGGGTTGGTGGTGACGTCGTAGCACGGCAACATCTCTAGCTTGAACTTGGGCGGCCACAGCACTCAGCGGAGGTGCTTAGTGAGGGAGGGGTAGTTGGAGTTGTGGGTCTCTATGCCACCGACCAGTGTCGCTCGGTTCTGTAGGCTTGCAGCTGAGATGGCCTAGAGGGTCCAGGTCTCGCGAACCCACCGCCTGGCCAAGGTCACTTTCTCGTCCTCCGCCGAACGGACAACCTCCGGCCGACTTCGAATCTGCCCAGGGTACGCCGTGCTTGGTGGTTTTCCGCCATTCGAGCCCTCGAGCCCGCCATGAAGGGGAGGGGGTGGAGGTGCTCCATAGTCTATGTCGCCTGGCTGCACTTCATACGCCACGGGATTGTCCTAGGCCACGAGGCGCGCCTGCCACTCCTCTCTTGCATCCTTGGTGGGTGAGTAGCGGAGGAGCTCCTTCACCATGAGGCGAGCCGTTTTCCGGGAGAGCGGGGCCCGGGTCGGCGAGGTTCTTGAAGGAGAATTCCCCCACCTGTCTCCATGGAGGGACGTGGACGGGGATCATTATAGGCTCTGGAGCGGAACGAGGGTATGGGAGGCGGCATGGCGTAAGCCGCCGAACCTCCCTACATGTTCTCGTCGAGAGCGGCTGTCGCGAGGCTTGCTGCGAGCAACTATGCTGGCACATCCAGCCGAGATCCTCAGAACCACGCCTCATCCCCATACATGGTGCACCAAATGTCAGAGATTTGTCCTGCGAAGGAACTAGGGTCCAACAATCCCTTGGTTCAAGCGGGGGCTGAACACGCGATTCCAAGGAAACCTGATGGCGGCAACAGCGGCAGAGAAAGCACACACAGAGAGGTGACATGGGGTTTTTAACGCAGGTTCAGGACCCTCGTGAGGAGGTAAAGCCCCTACTCCTTCTTGGTTTTATTGCTCGCGTGATTTTCGAGGGTACAATGGAGGATGAAAGTCTAGGGTTTTAGATCTCAAATATCGATCCCCGCTAAGGTAGGAGAAAGGCTCCTTATATAGGTGTGGCGCCCCGCAAAAACCACAACTAGAAAATCGCTGTGTTTTTGTGCTTTGCAACATCATGACCGCATGCTCATGTCATAATGCCACATTGCATTTGAGCATCACCATCATGCATCTGTTTACCCAAAAACTATTTTTTGAAAAGTCTAGTTTTTGTTTTCTAAATATCCCCTGTCTTTATTCAAATACAAACACCGGTCTTCCGGATTATTTTGTTTCGTCTAAAAATGGTTTACAAAAGCCCCATTTAAATAAATAAAAATTTCAAGTTGTTTTTAGGAGGCAGCCCGCCAGGCCCGAAAGCCCAGCCGGCCACCTCCAAATAAAATCCTAGCCTAACCAAAACCCTATCTAGTTCCTCCCCTAACCCTAATCCCCACAGCCTACCTACCCCCTCCTTTTCCCGCCTCCCGCACGCCATCCACCACCTGCCGCCCGACAGCCCCACACCCTGCACGCCTCCCCACTCCACCTGGTCGCCAACCACCACCCCTCCACCTCACTCCCTCCACTCGCAGCGCGACACGTCACACCACTGACTCCACCTCCCCACCACCCTGCCCAGCTGGCCCTCCCGCGTCACCTGCCAAGCCTACCGATCGGTCCATCCCCAGCCTCCACCTATCCCACTCGCCGCGTGGGCCCCACCTGGCGCGACCCCCACCACCCGACAACTCCCCACTCCGCCTCGATCCTAGCGCCAACCACCGCCGCCTCCCTCGCTTCCTCCCGTGGCCGCCTCCGCGAGCCTGCGCCACCGCCTGGCCCTCTCCTCTCCTTCGGCCGTCCGGGCCCCTCGCTGGATCCCAGGCACCGTCGGGCCCATCCCCAAGCCCCGGGCGCCTCTTCCCGGGTGGGCCCCGCCTGGAGCCGCCGCTCTCTCCCGCTGTAGCCGCGGCTCGCACGGCTGCCGTCCGCTCGAGCCCAGCACCGCTGGCCGCGCTCCTCCTTCGTCACCGGTCGCGAGCACCCTCACCATGAGCCCTCGCCTCCTCTACCCCTTGCCGCGCCCCGGTCGCCGTCCGGTGTTTCGTCAACAGCGAGCCCGCCCAGAGCACCGTCGCTGTCTCTGCTCGGTGCTGACAGCCATCGTGGTGGCCTCACTGCTCGCAGCCTCTGCGCCGGCCCCGCCTGCGACCCCCTCCGTTGTTCGGCCCCGCCAAGCTGTGCGCTGCCGGCCACTCCTTCTGTCGCACAGGGGGCCCCGCATCCTCCGCCCGAGCCAAGCGCGCCGCCGTCGCACCACCTCGGCCGCTGAAGCCCGGAGTCCCGCCTCTCTCTGCATCGACGCGCGTGGCCGCCTTCCCGCTCACCGTCACGAGCCTCTGCTTCGACCCCACCCTATGTCGGCTCCCTCGCGTTGCCGAGCACCGTGAAGCTTCCCTGTGTGTCAATTGAGAGCTCGCTTCCTCTGCTTTGGTTTGTACAACGTCACCGTCGGACCGTTTCTCTGACATGCTATTTTTTTCCATGTGTGTCCAAGGTATGGCTCTGCAAAGAGCAGACAACATGGAGAGCGGCTGGTGCCAACATTTTATGAGCGTCTGCGGTCCCTATTTTGCGCCACTCGAAGATCCCCGGTACCGAAACCAAGTCTGCCTTCGGCATCCAAGCTGGAGACCCCAAGTTCTTGGTCACGGAACAGCGATCTCTCCCTCCTGAAAGCCGAAGACCGAACCTCAGCGCTTTTCTGACTTCTCGTCGATCCGGATATGAAGCCCTGACCTCGGGTGCACCGACATGGATCCGATGATCGAAGATCTTCTACACGGTTCCGAAACTTTGATCCCGGAGTCCGAAGACCGATCCCGCCGAACCCGAACCCCTCTGGAACCCCAAGACCTTCGCCCCAGATGTGTGACCCCTTTATCCGAGCCCTATTTTATAAATTGACATATATATGAATTGTTGCATGTCAATTGTACATGCTTGCATACATATTTTGTCGGTCCGGGTTGTATAGTCGATTCACCTAAATTAAATATGGAGACTATATGAGGGTTATTCTAGTCTTATATTGCCTCTATTTAAATTGGTGTAGCGAACCGATGCTATGTTTTGCCGTGTTAAGACAACATTTAAATTGCGGGGTATCTAAACAACCGGAACCTATTAATTAATCGTCGGGACCCCGGTTCCGCTTAATATTGCCTAATTGCACCGTATCTGTGCCATGACATGCATCATATCATAAGCATGCTGGATCTTCTGCCGTAGTATTAAATATTGCATCCGGTGTTTCTTCTAGTGTTTGCTTCTTCGCGGATTAGGCCGATGAGTTGATGCGAGTATCGACAAGTTCTTCAGATATGATCCGTCGGCAGTGTTTCCCAGGCGAGCATCTCTTTCCCCTTCTACCTATTTTGCATTTATGGTCTTTATTTCCTCCCGTTGATCTATTGCTATCCGTGTCTCGATGCTTTAGTGTCCCGTACCATATATATCCCGTGCAGCCTCTATATTGCCTTGGACACCTCCTGTTACCTGTTGTTTGGTAGATAGCTGGCCTTGTGAGTCATAGTTGCTTGCTTATGTGTTGCTTCGCGTTGTTGTCGTTCCACCGTTGACGGCAAGTTGGCACATGATAAATGGTGGAGATGATCATGACTTTAAATACAACTATTAAAATGCTAGATATAACTAATGTAGAGGCATCGGTGGGCAATAGATGTTATTTGGTTCTTCCACGCTCACTTGTGTCCCGTAGGATCCCGAGTACTTGATACATGTTCCTTGACTATTCGCACTATCCACATCCGGGAGGCCTTATGGACCCCCCTGAGCCAGAGCTTGATTCATTTCTATTTCTTGGGGCCACAAAGTAGTTTGGGGCTTTATTACTATCCTGTACTTATGCCATGCTTTACCACTTTATTTAAGATTGTGCGTGGACTGTTGGAGATATGCCCTAGAGGTAATAATAAATGTAGTTATTATTATATATCTTTGTGTTTATGATAAATGTTTACATTCATGCTATAATAGTATTAACAAGGAAACCATTAATACTTGTGTGATTTGTAAACTTAATTTGAAGTCCCTAGTATGGCCTCTATACTTCACTAGCTTGTTGGTTGATTGATGATGTGGTTTCTTTGTCATGAACATTGAGATGTTATCAACAACAAGATCATATCGTTAGGAGAATGATATGGTGGACATACTCCTATAGACAAGCGTAGCATAAAGATCAAGTCATTTCAATAGTTCAATTGCTATATGCTTTCTGATACATAGTAACCTAATTCCTTCGACCATGAGATCATGCATATTGCCTTTACTGGATGGATGCTTTGATGTCATCAAACACCACACCGTAACAGGGTGGCTATAAAAGTGGCATTGGGTGTTCGGAAAGTATTGGTTGAAACACATGGATCAAGAGTGGGATTTGTCCATCCACATGACGGATAGATATTCTCTGGGCCCTCTCGGTGAAATGTCATCCAATTAGCTTGCAAGCATGTGACTTGGTCACAAGGGATCACATATCACGGGAACGAGAAAAGAGTACTTATCAGTAACAAGGTTGAACTAGGTATGCAGAGATACCGACGATCATGACCTCGGATAAGTAACATATCGTGAGACAAAGGGAAATTGGTATCGTATGTAAGTGGTTCATTCGATCGCAAAGTAATCGTAGAAATATGTGGGAGCCATATGAATTTCCAGATTCCTCTATTGGTTATTGTTCGGAGAAGTGTCTCGATCATGTCCGCATAATTCACGAACCGTAGGGAGACACACTTAAGGATTCGACGTTGTTTGAGTAGTTATGGTATTATGAGAAAGAGACCGAATGTTGTTCGGAGTCTCGGATGGGATCCGGGATATCACGAGGTGATCCGGAATGGTCCGGAGAATAAGATTCATATAAGGAAAGTCCCATTTCGGAGTTGGGGAATGGTTCCGGTGTTTTCATCGGGAACATTCTAGAAGGTCCCGGAATGTCCGGCACTCCGGGGGGGAAGGGGTACATGAATGTGTCATTGCAAGATGGAATGATTGCATCATGTACTAGGTGTTCTCGCTGTCCAAAATAAAGGGTTTATTTAATTCCTAAATTGGAAAAGTCAAACGGCTAATTTGAAAGTCAAACTGCCAATTTTGGGAAGTGGGAAAAGAGGAGGATTGGTGGAGGCCGAATTGGGGGAGGACTCCTCCCTTGGCCGGCGCCCCACCAAGCCGACTTGGGGAGGGACTCTCCTCCCCATGGCGCAGCCAGCCCTCCCACCTATATAAGGAGGGGCAGGGCTCCCCTCCTAGTACACACAAGTTCCTATCCTCTAAACTAGAAACTAGACCTAGACCCCGGTTTAGAGCTGTTTCGGTTTAGAGCCTTCTAATTGTTTTAGAGCCCTCTAATTGGTGTGTCTAATTACTAGACCACTAATAGCCTCTCTCATAAGCTCCACCATACTCGCACCGGCTTAAGGCGAAGCCCTGCGGGATCTCCCCTCTACCTCCGGTACCACGCCGTTGTGCTGCCGGAATCGCGAGGAGAGTGCTACAACCTCCGCTGCCTGCTGGAACAAGGGAGAGGAAGGTCTTCGTCGAGTACCGAACGTGTGACCGACTGCGGGAGCGCTGCGGGAACGCGGCGCCGGAAGGATCGTCTACGCGATCTTGAGATCGGAAAGAGTACGACTACATCACCCACGAGAATCTGCTCTCGTTAAACACTTTGGAATCTTCGAGGGTGAGTTATTCCATCGACTCGTTGCTACAATCTAGTAGATAGATCTTGGCTTGTTTGTTTGTATGCGATAGAAAATTTTTGTTTTCCATGCTACGAACCCCTACAGTGGTATCAGAGCCGTGTCTATATGTAGATCTGTTGCACGAGTAGAACACAATGGTCATTGTGGGCGTTGATGCTTTTATTGTAGATTGCTTTTTGTGTACTTTGCATCTTGCGGTATGTTGGGATGAAGCGGCCCGGGCTAACCTTACATGACATCGTTCATGAGACTTGCTCCACGCTTGACATGCAACTCGTTTTGCATAAGTGGCTTTGCGGGTGCCTGTTTCTCCTAGCATAGTAAAGATCCAATTTACAACGGGTGATCAACAATGCTAGTATCAATGTTGTGGTTCTTGTTCGTAAGTTAGAACGACACTTATGGAAAGCCCCAAACCACGTAAAATATGCAAAGAAAGTAGAAGCGTCTAACTTTGTTTTGCAGGGGTGTGCAGTGATGTGATATGGCCATGATTGTGATTATATTTGATGTATGCAATGATCCTTATTGTAAGTTGGCAACCGGCAGGAGCCATATGGTTGTCTTTAATTTCTGTTAAGGCCTGCGTGTCTATTCAAAATAGTTGTAATAGTTGAAGTTGGCGGACGACAACCATGAAGAAGCGTCATTGACCTTGATGCTATGCCGGTGATGATGGAGATCATGTTCGTGCTTGAAGATGGAGATCGGAAGCACAAAGAAGAAAGGCCATATCATATCACATATTATGAATTGCATGTGATGTTAATCCTTTATGCATCTTGTATTGCTTAGTAGACGACGGTAGCATTATAAGATGATCCCTCATGCACATAAATTTCAAGTTCTAAAAGTGTTCACCCTTAGTATGCACCGTTGCCAAAGCTTGCTGCTTCGAAGCACCACGTGATGATCGGGTGTCTTTGATTCCGCGGGTGACTACAACGTAAGCAAGCCAGATTTGCTTATGCGGAAGCTAAGGTTTGATCTTGACGAGCCTAGCATGTACAGACATGGCCTCAGGAACACGGATCGCCGAAAGGCAAAGCATGAATCATATAGTAGATATGATGAACATGATGATTGTTCGCCATTAAAACTATATCAGCTCTCGTGATGATCGGTGTTGATGTAGTGGATTTGGTTCGTGTGATCACTAAAACAATGTGAGGGATGTTGTTTTGAGTGGGAGTTCACCTAGTTTAATTTCATTAATTAATTTGAACTCAATTTGTCATAAACTTAGTCTAAACTATTGCAAATATGTTGTAGATCAATGGCAGCCCCTACCATCAATTTTAATGCGTTCCTAGAGAAAGAAAAGTTGAAAAACAATGGAAGCAACTTCGCGGATTGGTTCCGCAATTTGAGGATTGTCCTCACAGCTGGTAATTTGACCTATGTGCTGGATGCACCGCTAGGTGACCCACCTGCAGCTGATGCTACCGATGAAGTAAAGAATGTTTACCTCGCTCGGAAGAATCAGTACTCCATAGTTCAGTGTGCTATCTTGTATGGTTTAGAATCGGAGCTTCAGAAAAGGTTTGAAGAGTCAGATCCATATGATATTGTCGAGGATCTCAAATTAATCTTTGAGACTCATGCGGCAATTGAAAGTTATGAAGCTTCTGAAAAGTTCTTTAACTGCAAGATGGAAGAGGGTAGCTCCGTCAGTGAGCATGTGCTTAAAATGTCTGGGCACGCAAATAAACTTCAAAGTTTGGGTATAGTGATTCCTAATACTTTGGGAGTTTACCGCATCCTCCAATCACTACCACCAAGTTACAAGAACTTTGTGATGAACTACAACATGCAGAACATGAACAAAGAGTTGCCAGAACTATTTGCTATGTTAAAATCTGCAGAAGTGGAGATCAAGAAAGAGCACCAAGTGTTGATGGTCAATAAGACCACCAAATTCAAGAAAGGCAAGTCTAAGCAGAAGGGACACTTCAAGAAGGGTGGTAAGAAAGTTACCACGCCGACGAAGAGGACCAAGGCTGGACCCAAGCCTGATACTGAGTGCTTTTACTGCAAGGGAGAAGGTCACTGGAAGCGGAATTGCCCAAGGTACTTGGCGGATTTGAAGAACGGCAACATCAAGAAGAAAGGTATATCTGATATACATGTTATTGATGTGTATCTCACTAGTACTCGTAGTAGTGCCTGGGTATTTGATACTGGTTCGGTTGCTCATATTTGTAACTCGAAACAGGAGCTGCAGAATAAACGGAAGCTAGTGAAGAACGAGGTGACGATGCGCGTAGGAAACGGATCAAAGGTTGATGTGATCGCGGTCGGCACACTACCTCTTCATCTACCATCGGGATTAGTTTTATACTTAAATAATTGTTATTTGGTGCCTGCGTTGAGCATGAACATTATATCGGGATCTTGTTTATTGCGAGACGGTTACTTGTTTAAATCCGAGAATAATGGTTGTTCGATTTATATGAGTAATATGTTTTATGCACATGCACCTTTGATAGATGGTCTATTCATATTGAATCTCGATAGTAGAAATACACATATTAATAACATTGAGGCTAAACGTTTGAAATCAAGCGATAATTTGACCTATATGTGGCACTGTCGTCTTGGTCACATTGGAGTGAAGCGTATGAAGAAACTCCATTCCGATGGACTTCTTGAATCACTTGATTTTGAATCACTTGAAAGATGCGAAGCATGTCTGATGGGTAAAATGACTAAGACTCCATTTTCTGGTATGATGGAGCGAGCTACAGACTTATTGGAAATCATACATACCGATGTGTGTGGTCCAATGAGTGTAGCATCGCGCAGTGGTTATCGTTATGTTCTTACCTTCACGGATGACTTGAGTAGATATGGGTATATCTATTTTATGAAACATAAGTCCGAAACTTTCGAGAAGTTTAAGGAGTTTCAAAGTGAGGTAGAGAATCAACGTAACAAGAAGATTAAATTTCTACGATCTGATCGTGGAGGTGAATATCTAAGTTACGAGTTTGGCGAGCATTTGAAGAAATGTGGAATACTTTCGCAGTTGACACCGCCGGGAACACCACAGCGTAATGGTGTGTCTGAACGTCGTAATCGAACTCTCTTAGATATGGTTCGTTCTATGATGTCACTTACAGATTTGCCACTATCATTTTGGGGTTATGCATTAGAAACAGCCGCATTCACTTTAAATAGGGCACCGTCTAAATCCGTTGAAACGACACCGTATGAATTATGGTTTGGGAAGAAACCTAAATTGTCGTTCCTTAAAGTTTGGGGATGCGAAGCCTATGTAAAGAAGTTACAGCCGGACAAGCTTGAACCCAAAGCGGAAAAATGCGTCTTCATAGGATACCCGAAGGAAACTGTTGGGTATACCTTCTATCATAGATCCGAAGGCAAAATCTTCGTTGCTAAGAATGGATCCTTTCTAGAGAAGGAATTTCTCTCGAAAGAAGTGACTGGAAGGAAAGTAGAACTCGACGAGGTTGTCGAACCTTCTCTCGAAATTGCGAGTAGCGCAGCACCGGAAGAAGTTCCTGTGGTGCCTGCACCAATAAGAGAGGAAGCTAATGATGGTGATCATGAAACTTCGGTTGAAGTTACTACAGAGCCTCGGAGGTCAACGAGAACTCGTACCACTCCAGATTGGTATGATTCCGTTATGAATGTCATGTTGGTGGACAACACCGATAACCCCGAGACATATGAGGAAGCGATGATGAGCCCAGATTCCAATAAATGGCAAGAAGCCATGAAATCCGAGATTGGATCCATGTACGAAAACCAAGTATGGACTTTGGTGGACTTACCGGATGGCCGGAAGGCTGTCGAGAACAAATGGATTTTCAAGAAGAAAACAGATGCTGATGGTAATGTTACTGTCTATAAAGCTCGACTTGTCGCAAAAGGGTTTCGACAAATTCAAGGAGTTGACTACGATGAGACTTTCTCACCGGTAGCGAAGCTAAAGTCTGTGAGGATTATGTTAGCAATCGCTGCATATTATGATTATGAGATATGGCAGATGGATGTCAAAACAGCATTCCTCAATGGAGACATTGATGAAGAGTTGTATATGATACAACCCAAAGGTTTTGTCGATCCTAAAGATGCTAACAAGGTATGCAAACTTCAACGGTCCATCTATGGATTGAAGCAAGCATCCCGAAGTTGGAATCAACGTTTTGATAAGGTAATCAAAAGTTTTGGTTTTATACAAACTTATGGAGAAGCTTGTATTTACAAGAAAGTGAGTGGGAGCTCTGTAGCATTCTTAATACTGTATGTGGATGACATATTGTTGATTGGGAATGATGTAGACCTTCTTAATAGTGTCAAGGAATATTTGAATAATAGTTTTTCAATGAAGGATCTTGGCGAAGCAGCTTACATATTAGGCATAAAGATTTATAGAGATAGATCGAAACGCCAAATATCATTGTCACAAAGTACATATTTGGACAAAGTTCTAAAGAGGTTTGGAATGGAAGATAGCAAGAAAGGGTTCTTGCCCATGTTGCCTAATACGACCTTGAGTAAAACTCAAAGTCCGACATCGGCAGAAGATAGAGAAAAGATGAGTAAGACTCCCTATGCCTCAGCCATAGGATCTCTAATGTATGCCATGCTATGTACTAGACCCGACATCGCATATGCTGTTAGTCTAACTAGCAGATATCAAAGTGATCCAGGAGTGGATCATTGGACAGCGGTCAAAAACATCCTTAAGTACTTGAGAAGAACTAAGGATATGGTTCTTTCTTATGGAGGTGATGAACAGCTCGTTGTTAATGGTTACACCGATGCTAGTTGGAACACCGATCCGGATGATTCTAAATCACAATCTGGATACGTATTTATTTTGAATGGTGCAGCAGTTAGCTGGAGGAGTGCAAAGCAAAGCGTTGTGGCGAGATCTTCAACTGAATCGGAATACATGGCTGCTTCGGAAGCTTCACAAGAAGCGATATGGATGAAAGAGTTCATTACAGAGCTGGGTGTGGTTCCAAGTGCGCTGGACCCAATGTCTATCTACTGTGATAACATGGGCGCCATAGCCAATGCGCAAGAACCAAGGTCACACAAGAAGCTGAAGCATATCAAGCTGCGTTTCCACGCTATTCGAGAACATATCCAGGATGGGGATATAAAGATTTGCAAAGTACACACAGATCTGAATGTGGCGGATCCGTTGACTAAACCTCTCCCGAGGGCAAAACATGACCAACACCAAACTGCCATGGGTGTTCGGTATATTACCATGTAATCTAGATTAGATGACTCTAGTGCAAGTGGGAGACTGTTGGAGATATGCCCTAGAGGTAATAATAAATGTAGTTATTATTATATATCTTTGTGTTTATGATAAATGTTTACATTCATGCTATAATAGTATTAACAAGGAAACCATTAATACTTGTGTGATTTGTAAACTTAATTTGAAGTCCCTAGTATGGCCTCTATACTTCACTAGCTTGTTGGTTGATTGATGATGTGGTTTCTTTGTCATGAACATTGAGATGTTATCAACAACAAGATCATATCGTTAGGAGAATGATATGGTGGACATACTCCTATAGACAAGCGTAGCATAAAGATCAAGTCATTTCAATAGTTCAATTGCTATATGCTTTCTGATACATAGTAACCTAATTCCTTCGACCATGAGATCATGCATATTGCCTTTACTGGATGGATGCTTTGATGTCATCAAACACCACACCGTAACAGGGTGGCTATAAAAGTGGCATTGGGTGTTCGGAAAGTATTGGTTGAAACACATGGATCAAGAGTGGGATTTGTCCATCCACATGACGGATAGATATTCTCTGGGCCCTCTCGGTGAAATGTCATCCAATTAGCTTGCAAGCATGTGACTTGGTCACAAGGGATCACATATCACGGGAACGAGAAAAGAGTACTTATCAGTAACGAGGTTGAACTAGGTATGCAGAGATACCGACGATCATGACCTCGGATAAGTAACATATCGTGAGACAAAGGGAAATTGGTATCGTATGTAAGTGGTTCATTCGATCGCAAAGTAATCGTAGAAATATGTGGGAGCCATATGAATTTCCAGATTCCTCTATTGGTTATTGTTCGGAGAAGTGTCTCGATCATGTCCGCATAATTCACGAACCGTAGGGAGACACACTTAAGGATTCGACGTTGTTTGAGTAGTTATGGTATTATGAGAAAGAGACCGAATGTTGTTCGGAGTCTCGGATGGGATCCGGGATATCACGAGGTGATCCGGAATGGTCCGGAGAATAAGATTCATATAAGGAAAGTCCCATTTCGGAGTTGGGGAATGGTTCCGGTGTTTTCATCGGGAACATTCTAGAAGGTCCCGGAATGTCCGGCACTCCGGGGGGGAAGGGGTACATGAATGTGTCATTGCAAGATGGAATGATTGCATCATGTACTAGGTGTTCTCGCTGTCCAAAATAAAGGGTTTATTTAATTCCTAAATTGGAAAAGTCAAACGGCTAATTTGAAAGTCAAACTGCCAATTTTGGGAAGTGGGAAAAGAGGAGGATTGGTGGAGGCCGAATTGGGGGAGGACTCCTCCCTTGGCCGGCGCCCCACCAAGCCGACTTGGGGAGGGACTCTCCTCCCCATGGCGCAGCCAGCCCTCCCACCTATATAAGGAGGGGCAGGGCTCCCCTCCTAGTACACACAAGTTCCTATCCTCTAAACTAGAAACTAGACCTAGACCCCGGTTTAGAGCTGTTTCGGTTTAGAGCCTTCTAATTGTTTTAGAGCCCTCTAATTGGTGTGTCTAATTACTAGACCACTAATAGCCTCTCTCATAAGCTCCACCATACTCGCACCGGCTTAAGGCGAAGCCCTGCGGGATCTCCCCTCTACCTCCGGTACCACGCCGTTGTGCTGCCGGAATCGCGAGGAGAGTGCTACAACCTCCGCTGCCTGCTGGAACAAGGGAGAGGAAGGTCTTCGTCGAGTACCGAACGTGTGACCGACTGCGGGAGCGCTGCGGGAACGCGGCGCCGGAAGGATCGTCTACGCGATCTTGAGATCGGAAAGAGTACGACTACATCACCCACGAGAATCTGCTCTCGTTAAACACTTTGGAATCTTCGAGGGTGAGTTATTCCATCGACTCGTTGCTACAATCTAGTAGATAGATCTTGGCTTGTTTGTTTGTATGCGATAGAAAATTTTTGTTTTCCATGCTACGAACCCCTACATGGACCACCTGTACTGTTTTGAATCGCGTCATGTTTTCGCGGTATCGACAAGCCCAGTCACACTTTTGGGTTCCCAGTCGTTTACAGCTGTCGTCGCAAACCCTGGGTCCGTTCCGGAGCCGACCAACTTCGTTGCGGGTAGCTTAGTGGGGTGGCCCCCTGAAATATTTTATGAATCCTGTGATCGCTTTGTCGTGAAAGCCTCGTTGGGTTTTGAGTTGGTTTTTCCGAGGTTGATCGAGTGTGTGTTGCTATTTGTGCACCCCTGCAGGGTAAAACTTTCTGAAAGCCGTGTCCGCGGTTATGGACGACTTGGAGCACAGTATCTCGATCATAGACATGCATAACTAAAGTAGTGCTATAAATTTGACTCAATATACCTGACTAGTAATCAGCTTCACTATAACAGAATGGATATTAAAAATGCCAACCACTGGTGGACCTGGGTTGTTTTGTTATATCGGCCTAGTAAGTATTGCAACTCCAATGGAATGTGATAAAAGTGCCAACAAATGCTGGGTTTTGGGATTCCTCAGGACAATTATATCTGACTAGTAAATGCTACAACTATAACAGAATGAGTAAAACTGCCAACTGTGTGAGTTCCTTGGCCCGACTTCCTCATTTGGTCTCGAGGGGGAAATACCAGGATGGGTATGTTTGGTGTTAGCATCAGGTAGGATCCGAATAGGTCTTTCTTATCTCTCTCTAATAGCCGACAGTGATACCGAGTCTCTATAGGTTGTTTAGTGCCGCCGCGCTACCGCTTCAGTCCACCATACCTATGTAGGCGAGAGCCGACGAATTCTAGCCTCGTCGTGTACTGGCCTCAGTACTGACGCTCCTCTTTTTCCTTTGCCCTTTGTCGGCACCCCTTTTGTTTTAGCAGGTTTGAGATCGACGTCGTTAGCAGGGTTACCCTTCCGGCTTGGCCTGGGCAGGGTTATGGACGCCATTGGTTATTCTTCAGGGCTCTTAGCCCAATTTGCATCTTGTCCGTACTTGGACGCTGTATCGTTTTCAAGGTGATTTGGATCTTGGTATTGTATATCTATATTCTTGACTCTTGGAGTCGTGTTGTATATATATATCTGTTTTGTGGGTCCCATCGAGGACTGTTGTGTAATGGTATTACTTCGTTTTCCATCCGCACGAAAGTGCCTGGTGGGCGTCCTAGAATCGTTTCTATGCGGGTTTGGCAGAAAGGGCTAAAACTTGCATAGGGCCAATTCGAGGGTGTTACAGAGTGGTATCAGAGCTCAGCAGTTGCGATACCCCACAAGTCCAGCCTGTAGGATAACCTAGCTAACGGCCGAAGTAGAGTGTCAAAACTATTTTGCAAAATCGGTTGCATAAATCTGATTAGGTCTGCTTTTACTCCTTATCCCCCTGCTGATCTCCTCTTACCTCTGCGTGTTTTGAATCTGCTCTGTTATCTTTTCCTCGAGTCCAGGAATTCTCGTGGTTGGGTTTCTGTCGTACCTTCAGGGTTTCGCTTCCTCCTTTGGTAACGGTGCTTATACACCCGGTCTTCGTGCTATCTGAGTGATCCTTTATTTGTGGTACCATTCTTGGTCCCTTGTGTGTGTCTTCCGGTGTTTTCCGACGCGACGACATCATCTACGCCAAATCCGATGCAGAGCCTGCACCCCTCCTTTGTTTCTGAACCTTGCTTGTCGAGAACTTCAGTCTAATTCCGAGAATGGTTGTATGCTTTTCTACTGAATGTGCGGAGTAATAGTTTGGGTGCGTGATGGATTGGCCCCCATGCCGACTACTCATTCTAATTGCTCGTGTACATTGAAGTGGATGAGAATGCATCGGTTCTCTCTTTCTATCGAAGTTAGAGGTGGCTTTATTTGTGGATACCTTTACCTTTGTCCTTTGTTTCCCGGAGTGTTCTCTCGATGATCACGGACAAGGACCTCTTGTTAGTGGTGTCGCGAGCATCTACACGAAGCGAGAAGATTCAGATCGCCGACCTTCTTCCTGGTACCATGAGGCGGATCTCGAGGGCGAGATCCATTGTTAGTGGTGTAGAATTGTGGCGCCCCGCAAAAACCACTACTAGAAAATCGCTGTGTTTTTGTGCTTTGCAACATCATGACCGCATGCTCATGTCATCATGACACATTGCATTTGAGCATCATCATCATCATGCATCTGTTTACCCAAAAACTATTTTTTGAAAAGTCTAGTTTTTGTTTTCTAAATATCCCCTGTCTTTATTCAAATACAAACACCGGTCTTCCGGATTATTTTGTTTCGTCTAAAAATGGTTTACAAAAGCACCGTTTAAATAAATAAAAATTTCAAGTTGTTTTTAGGAGGCAGCCCGCCAGGCCCGAAAGCCCAGCTGGCCATGTCCAAATAAAATCCTAGCCTAACCAAAACCCTATCTAGTTCCTCCCCTAACCCTAATCCCCACAGCCTACATACCCCCTCCTTTTCCCGCCTCCCGCACACCATCCACCACCTGCCGCCCGACAGCCCCACACCCTGCAAGCCTCCCTACTCCACCTGGTCGCCAGCCACCACCCTTCCACCTCACTCCCTCCACTCGCAGCACGACACGTCACCCCACTGACTCCACCTCCCCACCACCCTGCCCATCTGGCCCTCCCGCGTCACCTGCCAAGCCCACCGATCGGTCCATCCCCAGCCTCCACCTATCCCACTCGCCACGTGGGCCCTACCTGGCGCGACCCCCACCACCCGACAACTCCCCACCACGCCTCGATCCTATCGCCAACCACCGCCGCCTCCCTCGCTTCCTCCCGCGACCGCCGACGCGAGCCCGCGCCGTCACCTGGCCCTCTCCTCTCCTCCGGCCGTCCGGGCCCCTCGCCGGATCCCAAGCACCGCTGTGACCGTCCCCAAGCCCCGGGCGCCTCTCCCCGGGTCGGCCCCGCCTAGAGCCGCCGCTCTCTCCCGTTGTAGCCGTGCCTCGCACGGCTGCCGTCCGCTCGAGCCCAGCACTGCTGGCCGCGCTCCTCTTCCGTCGCCGGCCGCGAGCACCCTCACCATGAGCCCTCGCCTCCTCTGCCCCGGTCGTCGTCCGGTGCTTCGTCAACAGCGAGCCCGCCCAGAGCACTGTCGCCGTCTCTGCTCGGTGCCGACAGCCGCCGTGGTGGCCTCACCGCCCGCAGCCTCTGCGCCGGCCCCGCTTGCAACCCCCTCCGCTGTTCGGCCCCGCCAAGCAGTGCGCTGCCGGCCACTCCTTCTGTCGCACAGGGGGCCCCACATCCTCCCCCCGTGCCAAGCGCGCCGCCGCCACGCCGCCTCGGCCGCTGAAGCCCGGCGTCCGTCCTCTCTCTGTGCCGACGCGCATGGCCGCCTTCCCGCTCACCGTCACGAGCCTCTGCTTCGACCCCACCCTATGTCGGCTCCCTCGCGTCGCCGAGCACCGTGAAGCTTCCCTGCGTGTCAATTCAGAGCTCGCTTCCTCTGCTTTGGTTTGTACAACGTCACCATCGGACCGTTTCTCTGACAGGCTATTTTTTCCATGTGTGTCCAAGGTGTGGCTCTCCAAACAGCAGACAACATGGAGAGCGGCTGGTGCCAACATTTTATGAGCGTCTGCGGTCCCTATTTTGCGCCACTCAAAGATCCCCGGTACCAAAACCAAGTCTCCCTTCGGCATCCAAGCTGGAGACCCCAAGTTCTTGGTCACGGAACACCGATCTCTCCCTCCTGAAAGCCGAAGTCCGAACCCCAGCGCTTTTTTGCCTCCTCGTCGATCCGGATATGAAGCCCCGACCTCGGGTGCGCCGACATTGATCCGATGATCGAAGATCTTCTACACGGTTCCGAAACCTCGATCCCGGAGTCCGAAGACCGATCCCGCCAAACCCGAACCCCTCTGGAACCCCAAGACCTTCGCCCCAGATGTGTGACCCCTTTATCCGAGCCCTATTTTATAAATTGACATATATATGAATTGTTGCATGTCAATTGTACATGCTTGCATACATATTTTGCGGGTCCGGGTTGTATAGTTGATTCACCTAAATTAAATATGGAGACTATATGAGGGCTATTCTAGTCTTATATTGCCTCTATTTAAATTGGTGTAGCGAACCGATGCTATGTTTTGCCGTGTTAACACAACATTTAAATTGCGGGGTATCTAAACAACCGGAACCTATTAATTAATCGTTGGGACCCCGGTTCTGCTTAATATTGCCTAATTGCACCGTATCTGTGCCATGACATGCATCATATCATAAGCATGCCGGATCTTCTGCCGTAGTATTAAATATTGCATCCGGTGTTTCTTCTAGTGTTTGCTTCTTCGCGGATTAGGCCGATGAGTTGATGCGAGTATCGACAAGTTCTTCAGATATGATCCGTCGGCAGTGTTTCCCAGGCGAGCATCACTTTCCCCTTCTACCTATTTTGCATTTATAGTCTTTATTTCCTCCCGTTGATCTATTGCTATCCGTGTCTCGATGCTTTAGTGTCCTGTACCGGATATATCCCATGCAGCCTCTATATTGCCTTGGACACCTCCTATTACCTATTGTTTGGTAGATAGCTGGCCTCGCACGAGTCATAGTTGCTTTCTTATGTGTTGCTCCGCGTTGTTGTCGTTCCACTGTTGACGGCAAGTTGGCACATGATAAATGGTGGAGATGCTTAATGGTGGAGATGATCATGACTTTAAATACAACTATTAAAATGCTAGATATAACTAATGCAGAGGCATCGGTGGGCAATAGCATGATTTGGTTCTTCCACGCTCACTTGTGTCCCGTAGGACCCCGAGTACTTGATACATGTTTCTTGACTATTCGCACTATCCACATCCGGGAGGCCTTATGGACCCCCCCTGAGCCAGAGCTTGATTCATTTCTATTTCTTGGGGCCACAAAGTAGTTTGGGGCTTTATTACTATCCTGTACTTATGCCATGCTTTACCGCTTTATTTAAGATTGTGCGTGGAGCACCTTTACTGTTTTGGATCGCGCCATGTTTTCGCGGTATCGACAAGCCCAGTCACACTTTCGGGTTCCCAGTCGTTTACAGCCGTCGTCGCAAACCCTGGGTCCGTTCCGGAGCCGGCCAACTTCGTTGCGGGTAGCTTAGTGGGGTGGCCCCCTGAAATATTTTATGAATCCTGTGATCGCTTTGTCGTGAAAGCCTCGTTGGGTTTTGAGTTGGTTTTTCCGAGGTTGATCGAGTGTGTGTTGCTATTTGTGCACCCCTGTTGGGTAAAACTTTCTGAAAGCCGTGTCCGTGGTTATGGACGACTTGGAGCACAATATCTCGATCATAGACAAGCATAACTAAAGTAGTGCTATAAATTTGACTCAATATATCTGACTAGTAATCAGCTTCACTATAACGGAATGGATATTAAAAATGCCAACCACTAGTGGACCTGGGTTATTTTGTTATATCGGCCTAGTAAGTATTGCAACTCCAATGGAATGGGATAAAAGTGCCAACAAATGCTAGGTTTTGGGATTCCTCAGGACAATTATATCTGACTAGTAAATGCTACAACTATAACGGAATGAGTAAAACTGCCAACTGTGTGAGTTCCTTGGCCCGACTTCCTCGTTGGGTCTCGAGGGGGAAATACCAGGATGGGTATGTTTGGTGTTAGCATCAGGTAGGATCTGAATAGGTCTTTCTTATCTCTCTCTAATAGCCGACAGTGATACCGAGTCTCTATAGGTTGTTTAGTGCCGCTGCGCTACCGCTTCAGTCCACCATACCTATGTAGGCGAGAGCCGCCGAATTCTAGCCTCGCCGTGTACTGGCCTCAGTACTGACGCTCCTCTTTTTCCTTTGCCCTTTGTCGGCACCCCTTTTGTTTTAGCAGGTTTGAGATCGACGTCGTTAGCAGGGTTACCCTTCCGGCTTGGCCTGGGCAGGGTTATGGACGCCATTGGTTATTCTTCAGGGCTCTTAGCCAAATTTGCATCTTGTCCGTACTCGGACACTGTATCGTTTTCAAGGTGATTTGGATCTTTGTATTGTATATCTGTATTCTTGACTCTTGGAGTCGTGTTGTATATATATATATCTGTTCTGTGGGTCCCATCGAGGACTGTTGTGTAATGGTATTACTTTGTTTTCCACCCGCACGAAAGTGCCTGGTGGGCGTCCTTGAATCGTTTCTATGCGGGTTTGGCGGAAATGGCTAAAACTTGCATAGGGCCGATTCGAGGGTGTTACAATAGGGCGGCATCGGGCCTCTGCCCCCTAGTTACTGGCGGAGAAGGGATACCACATTCCCGCACAATGGACATTGATCTACTTTGTCTTCATGCAGCCGCAAGCTAGCTGCTGCGTCATGATGGTGGTCGGTCGTCCTTCTGCTTTGCGTCATCACTCTTATCTTCTTCCACTGAAATGGTTGTGTCAAGCACTGCCTCTGCCCTGTGTCACCCGCCCACTCCTTTGTGCTTTGATTTCCCGGGTGGACCAGTCATCACTTGGACCGACCGTTGGTGCGTCGTCTTGTTGGGCACACTAGGGACCAGTGATGCTCCCCCCTTATAAGGCCTCACCAGGAGGCTTCTGTACCGCACCGCGACTGGTTCAGCCACCTGTCGAGGCTCTAGCGCTTCGTTTCCCCCTCTCGAGGCTCACTTTCCTCGTGAGCCCTCGGGAGGGTGCATTCAGTGGGCCTAGCGACTCGACGGGAAGGGGTACCCCCGGTGCCAATAGTCCAACAGGTGTTGTGATGCAATCTAAGAATGGAGGCCTTTTGCGCAGCGGCTGAGACCTCAAAATATATTGGCATCTTCACGAAAGTTGTAGGGTTTGACGAGACGGAGTCATTGTCACATGGTACGGGCGGATGGTACGGGTGGGCCCTTCCCGTACCAGTGGTCGTGACGGCTGCTGACGCCTGGAATTTGCTCCACAATTACTTGGTCATGTGGACTTCCTCAAAAACCTTCATTATGACTCCATATTTTGCATAAAAAGCATGATTTCCTGCACAACACAAATCAAAGCAATGGTTTGCATACCTTTGCAATTATTAGTCATTAGTGGCAAGGATAGAGAGTTTCTTATCAATTGCTTAACCAAAAACAATGTTTAAACACGATGGAAGATGGATATTTTTGGAGCCATCAGAACCCCCTCTTAGTAGTTTATCTATGAGTTGTACAAGGCCTTGGAGTCGGTGTCCTGCTCCAAGTTCTCAAGACCCTCCCCAATTTTTTAGTCTCTCCTTGTCAAGGATTCTAGTAGTGATTGGTCTCTCCCATTTAGGATTCTACTTGGTTGCTACTCTCTCCTTGATTTGGATTCTTCCGCTTGTCAATCTCTCCTTTGGTGATTCTACCGCAAGGTCTCTCGCCAAGGATTCTATTGGATTGGTTACTCGAACCAATGGGAGCAAATTGAATACTGTGTGTTTTGGCATGTGTTTGTATCTTTACCTTGCATTAGAGTTGTGTTCATCATGTACATCGGGTTTTACCTCACTTCCCACCTCAAATCCGTGAAGATCGAGTCACCCAAGGGACAATCCCACAAGGGACCCATAACAGTGTGTGTTTGTGTGTGTGTGTGTGTGTGTTGCTAGCTTGCTTGGTTACTTCTTGTGGATCAGATCAGATGAAAACTTGATCCCTTAGCTAGTTAATTACCTTTTTGCGATTTACCCTGGCTGGTGAAACTTTCCCCTAACATATGATGTTATTTTGAGGCAATAAACTGCATAATAACAGATTCAACTTTTCCCCTAATTACTTCTTAGTGATGAACATAAACTGTGCATTTCACTGTTAACTTCTGAGAGCACTAAACCATACTAACCCCCTCTTTCCCATTATTACTTGTTTTCTTTTCTTTTGTTTTTGCAGGGATCAGGATCAAGAAGAAGCTCAAGACTTTAGATAGAAAAGTAGGATATGATTTTATATTTTCTTTACTATTGTAATTTTTAATCCCTTTATTGTAAAGAACAATGTAACCTTGTATTATCCAATAAAAATATTCCTTATTCTTTATTATATTCTTTTCTTTTTGTTTGCTCCATTTGTACATTGTAATATTCAACAATTGTTATAAACTATTATTTGTGGAATACAATTACTTTTGATATTAAATATTATTGAATTGTCTTATAGACAATTGTAAGGACTTATATTACATTAATTATTTATAACAATGTTACTTTTCTTTTTGTAACTTATATTAATATTGAATTCCTTGTGACTTGTAGATTATTTCACTATTGCTTTTATAAATAAGAATTACATTCTTTATTTCAAGTAGCATTCCTTTTTTTAATTGCTTTATTATCAGTAATTTAATTTCATTTTTTGTTTAAAATAAAATATTTTGTTTTGAATAATCCAACATGAATTGTTTTCCCTCAAAACACCAAATTTTGCAAAGGTCATGTCGAAGTCCGTCGCACATTTCCTGACGTCTCCATCATAACAGGAGAAACCTTGATCCCTCTACACCTCTTTTAGTTTTGCGCAAAATTTCCCGGATTTTCTGATGCATGAATGCAATGCACACAACTATGGTCTCTCTTTTTCTGACCTAAAACCCTAGTATGTTACAGATACACTGGGCCCACTCAGTGAGATTGTATCCAATAGGTTGTAACCAAATGACTAGGTCATAGGGATACAGTATCACGGTAACAAGTTAAGTGGACTTGTCAGGAACAAAATCGATGATCAAATCTCGGATAAGTCATGTATCGAAGAAACAAAAATAATTGGACTCGGAGTTTATGGTTCAAGCGACAAAGCATCATGTAATGCATGGGGTTCATTATGGGCATTCTGGTCCCGCTATTGATCATTGATTGAGAGTGATCTCGGTTATGTCTATACCATTTCCGAACCATGGGGTAACACACTTAAGGGTATTACGATATTCTGAGATGGACATGAAAGAATTGGGATCACAGATGGAAAGAAGAGAGAAAGCCAGAAGTGTTTCGGGTAAATTCCAAAGTTATTTGGAGTGATCGAAAATGATTTTTTGATCATGAGAAAATTTTAAATATGTTTTAATATTAATTATTGTAACTAATAATAAAATAAATTTTAAAAATATTTTTTATTGGGCAACCTCCGCTAATGGGCCAAATTTCTGAAGGGAAAAAGGGCCCAAGAGGGAGGCCACCCGGAGGGCAGCCGCCGCCATCTAGGACCCATTGACCAGGCCCCTAGGGGCTACCACGTGGACAAGTGGGCGGGCTGGCGAGCGAGGTGGGTCCCACCCCGACCACAGCCACCGTGCGTCAGGCAACTAGGGCCCACCTGGGCCAATCGGCCTCCTTGGCCACGCACGCCACCCCTCCCCTCCTCCTTTAGTCCTACATTGCCAGCTGGCAATGTGAGGGTGCCTCCTTTTCCTCTATATAAAGAGGGGAATAGGTGATGGAAAATACACAATAAAATTGGGGAATTTCCTAAGCCCTTTTTCCTTACGAAATTGCTCCATCTCTCTCTCCGTTGAATCTCTCACGAGTGCGGTTCCAAGAACAACTGCATATGTGGGATATGGCACTACCCGACACATCGTCGCGCTGCCCGATTCCGGTTCTAGAGGGTCTACTTCTGCATCCCGGCTGGATCAAGGAGAATGGGAATCATCGTCGGACATCGGACGTGTGCGAAACCATGGAGGTGCTGCCATTAGTGGCACCTGGGTCATCCTGTAATGACCATGAGCTGGCGTGCGAGGAGCTCCACGACCTTGAGGTCGGTTACGAGTTTTACTACTTCATCCACATTCTCTGCGGGACGTTAACCACTTTCGGTATACAAGGACATGTCACCGAAACCTCCATCCTTGTTACTGCATAACTCATAGATATATCCTAGCATTGGTGTTGTGATAACTAGAAAAAAAAATTCTTCTCACTAACGACGGTAGTTGTACGAGTATGGTATGGTGTCCCTAGTGTAGCTATGAGGCGGTGTACGGCCCTCTCGGAGCCAGGTCGGGCCCAAACATGGCTTGGTGTGCTTCTTGTTGGAATTATGCCCTAGAGGCAATAATAAAGATGTTATTATTATAATTCTTGTTCATGATAAAGTTTATATTCCATGCTAGAATTGTATTAAGCGGAAACTTTAATACTTGTGTGGTTTGTGAACAACACCGTGTCCCTAGTACGCCTCTATGGACTAGCTCATTGATCAATGATGGTTAAGGTTTCCTAACCATAGACATGAGTTGTCAATTGATAATGAGATCATATCATTGGAGAATGATATGGTGGACAGACCCAAACTAAGCAAAGCTATTAGATCGTTTCATTGTGTTCTTCTTTGCGAAGCTTTTCCTATGTCAAATATTGTATTCCTTAGACCATGATATAATACAACTCCCTGGTATCGGAAGAAAGCTTTGAGGTCATCAAACGTCATCCTATGAAAGGGTGATCATAAAGGTGTCTCTCAGGTGATCGGAAAGTATCTGTTGGGTTGTATGTATCGAGATGGAATTTGTCCCTCCCAAGTCGGAGAGATATACTTCGGGCCCACTCGGTAATCGATATCAACACCGCTTGCAAGCATGTGGTTAAGGAGTTAATCACAAAGTGATATCGGATTACGGAACGAGTAAAGTACTTGCTGTGAACGAGATTGAACTAGGTATGACGATACCGACGATCGAATCTCGGGCAAGTAAAATATCGCGAGACGAAGGGAATATATATATATATGGGATTGATTGAATCCTGGCATCGTGGTTCATCCGATATGATCATCGATGAATGTGTGGGAGTCAATATGGGTGCCCAGACCCCGCTGTTGATTATTGATAGAAGATCATGTCTGCATATTCTCGAACCCGCAGGGTCACACACTTAACGTGTCTCGACGCTAGGATAGATTGGATACTTGGTTTATGAATTTTTGTTTGGAGTCTCGGATGGGATCCGGGACATCACGAGAGGTTCCGGAGTGGTCCGGAGAATAAGATTCATATAAGGCAGTGCAGTTTTTGGAGTTCGGAATTGTTCCGGATTAATCGGTATTGTACCGGAAGCTTCTAGAACCTTCCGGAAGGGGACCAACGTGGCCCCACCTTCCGGGAGGGGGCATGGGCCTATGAGGGAGTGTCCTGGCCGCATTGGGTCAGGGGCACAAGGCCCCATAGGGCCCAGCCGATCCTAGATAAGTTTAAATCGTTTAAACTAGAGATAAGATAGGGTTTCTAGAAGGGAGAGTTTAAATCGTTTAAACTAGAGATAGGCTTGGAGGATGGGCAAGGGCTGGCCGCACCCCCCCTCTATATATAGAGGGCTGGTGCGCCCCCTCCCCCCAACCTACACCTTTCTCCAAACCCTAGTAGCCCTGCTGCCCTCCTCTCTCCCTCCCGACTGTTTGTAGGCGAAGCCCTGCTGCAGAAATTCTCCACCATATACACCACGCCGTCGTGTTGTAGATCCAATCTATCTCTCCACCCTACTTGCTGGTCCGAGGAAGGAGGAGACGTAGAGGTGCTGCAAGTGTGCATCTCACGGAGGCACCGCCACTTGTGGTGCTAGATCGGATCGGATCGCGAGGAGGAGAAGCGAGTACGACTACATCACCCACGTTCCGACGAACGTTCCGCTGTGCGAATCTTCAAGGGTATGAAGATCTAATCCAATCTCTCTCGTTGTTTGCATCTCCTAGATTAGATCTTGGCTTTCCCTCTGTTCGCTTCCGTAGAAAATTTTGATTTACTATGCTGCGAAACCCTTCAGTGGTATCAGAGCTAGATCTATGCGTAGATGTGTTTCACGAGTAGAACGCAACATGGTTGTTGCGGGCGTTGATGTTTTCTGTTGCAAGCCTCTTGTTTGTGTTCTTCTTATGACGCGGGATAGTGAGATTGAAGCGGTCCAGGCCAACCTTACGCGACGTCGTTCGCGAGACCGGCTCCGCACTTGACGTGTGGCTTGTTCCACACATGCGGCTGGTGGATGTCAGTTTCTCTCACTATAGTTGTCATGGGATTAACACCGGAGTTTGGCAACCATAATATCACCGTTGTGGCTTTCCGTAGGTAAGAATCGTTCTTAGCATCTACTCCCATAAGCCACGTAAAACATGCAACAACAAAGTAGAGGCGTCTAACTTGTTTTTGCAGGGAGTGTTTTCTGTGATATGGTATGGCCCAAGATGTGATGTGTATATTGTATGCGATGATCATGTTTTGTAATGTTTCACGACTTGCATGTCGATGAGTACACAACCGGCAGGAGCCATATGGTTGTCTTTATAATTGTGTATGACCTGCGAGTCAACTTCTTATACGCCATGTAATAGCTTTACTTTATCGCTAAATAGTTAGCAATAGTTATAGTTGCTATTCGTGGTGGAGGCAATCATGGTGAAGTGATGGAGATCATGCCGGAACGCACAAGATGGAGATCATTGCGCGAAGATTGGCTATACCATGTCACATAAAGTTATATGCATGTGATGTTTATCCTTTTATGTATCTTATTATGCTTAGATCGCGCCGGTAGCATTATAAGATGATTCCTCACTTAAAGATCAAGATAAAAACTGTGTTCTCCCCAAGTATGCACCGTTGCGAAAGTTCGTCGTGTCCAAGCATCACGTGATGATCGGGTGCTATAGACTCTACGCTCACATACAACGGGTGCAAGCCAGTTTTGCACACGCGGAAATACTTGGGTCTAGCTTGACGAGCCTAGCATGTACAGACATGGCCTCGGAACACAAGAACCGAAAGGTTAAGCATGAGTCATATGAATGATATGATCGACACTTCGTTGTCCACCATTGAAACCACATCTCTTCTCGTGAAGATCGGATTAGGTGTGGTGAATTTGGATCGTGTTCACTAAACAACTTGAGGGATGTTGAATTTAGTGGGAGTTCATCTAGTAATTTGATTAAGTTGAACTATTTATCATGAACATAGTCTAAATTGTACTTGCTAATACTGTAGATCACATGGCCAAGTCCAACTTCAACTTCAACGTTTTTGCTGAGAAAGAAAAGCTTAGAAACAATGGGTCTAACTTCACCAACTGGTTCCACAATCTGAGAATCATTCTCTCTGGCGGTCAAAAGGACTATGTCCTTGAGAAAGCGTTAGGTAACCCCCCTGCTGCAACTGCGCCGGCTGATGAGAAAGCTGTCTATCAGTCGCGCAAAGATGATTATGGTGTGATTAAGAGCACCATGTTGTTTGCTATGGAACCGGAACTTCAAAATCGTTTTGAAAACTATCCCGGGCCCTTTGAGATTCTCGAAGAGTTGAAAACCATGTTTCAGACTCAGACCCGTTCTGAGAGATATGAGATCTCTGAGAAGTTCTTTAACTGCAAGATGGAGGAAGGGAGTTCCGTTAGTGAGCACGCCATTAAGATGTCGGGCTACACTCAACGCCTTGAGCAACTGGACCGCAAGATTCCAGAGGAGCTCAAGATTGACAGGGTTCTGCAATCACTCCCTCCCAGCTACAAAAGTTTTGTAGTGACTCATAATCAGATTGGTTCCACTGATACGATCACCGAGCTCTTCGCAAAGCTGAAGGCTGCGGAGGTGGACATCAAGAAGGATAATCATGTGTTGATGGTCAACAAGCCCTCCTTTAAGAAAGGTAAAGGTGCAAAGATGCCCTTCAAGAAGGGCGGCGGCAAGCGCAATGCCCCTGCTGAGAAGAAGCTCAGGTCTGGTCCCAAGCCGGAAACTGAGTGCTTCTATTGCAAGGACAAGGGTCACTAGAAGCGCAACTGTCCGAAGTACTTAGCGGACAAGAAGGCTGGCACCATCAAAGGTATATTTGATATACATGTTATTGATGTTTTCCTTACTAGCACTTGTTGTAGTGCCTGGGTATTTGATACCGGTTCAGTTGCTAATATTTGTAACTCGAAACAGGAGCTGCGGAATAGACGGCGGCTTGCGAGGGATGAGGTGACGATGCGCGTTGGCAACGGATCAAGAGTTGATGTGATGGCCGTCGGCACGCTCTCCTTAGTTTTACCTTCGGGATTAGTTTTAAACCTTAATAAATGTTATTATGTGCCTGCGTTGAGCATGAACATTATTTCTGGATCGTGTTTATTGCAAGACGGTTATTCATTTAAATCGGAGAATAATGGTTGTTCTATTTATATGAGTAACATCTTTTATGGTCATGCACCTCTTGTGAGTGGTTTATTTCTTCTAAATCTCGAAAGGGATGAAACACACATCCATAACATTGAGGCTAAGAGATGCAAAGTAGATAGTGATAATACTACTTATTTGTGGCACTGTCGTCTAGGTCATATTGGTGTAAAGCGCATGAAGAAACTCCGTTCTGATGGACTTTTGGAGTCTCTTGATTTTGAGTCATTTGACACATGCGAACCATGCCTCATGGGCAAGATGATCAAAACCCCGTTCTTCGGTATGATGGAGCGAGCAACGGACTTGTTGGAAATCATACATACCGATGTATGCGGACCGATGAGTGTTTCGACGCGCGGTGGATATCTCTATTTTCTCACTTTTACCGATGACTTAAGTAGATATGGGTATATCTATTTAATGAAACATAAATCTGAAACGTTTGAAAAGTTCAAAGAATTTCAGAATGAAGTAGAGAACCATCGTAACAGAAAGATTAAGTTTCTACGATCCGATCGTGGGGGCGAATATTTGAGTTATGATTTTCTCACGCATCTCAAAGCAAGTGGAATCGTTTCACAACTCACGCCACCCGGAACACCACAGCGCAATGGTGTGTCTGAACGCCGGAATCGAACCCTATTAGATATGGTCCGATCGATGATGTCTCTTACTGATTTGCCGTTATCATTTTGGGGTTATGCATTAGAAACCGCTGCATTCACTTTAAATAGGGCTCCATCTAAATCTGTTGAGACGACACCGTATGAACTATGGTTTGGTGCTAAACCTAAGTTGTCGTTTCTTAAAGTTTGGGGATGCGAAGCTTACGTCAAGTTGATGCCGGACAAGCTCGAACCCAAAGCGGAGAAATGCGTCTTCATAGGATACCCTAAGGAAACTATTGGGTATACCTTCTATCATAGAACCGAAGGCAAAGTGTTTGTCGCAAAGAACGGTTCCTTTCTTGAGAAGGAGTTTCTCTCGAAAGAAGTGAGTGGGAGGAAAGTAGAGCTAGACGAGGTTATTGAACCTTCTCTTGAATTGGAGAGTAGCGCAGCACCTGAAATTGTTCCAGTGCCGCCTGCACCAACAATAGAGGAAGCTAATGACAAGGATCATGAAGCTTCGGACGATGCTGCTACTGAACGTCGCAGGTCGACAAGGTCGCGTGCCCCTCCTGAGTGGTTCGGCAACCCTGTCTTGACTGTCTTGTTAGTAGAAGACAGTGAACCTACGAACTATGAGGAAGCGATGATGAGCCCAGACTCTGAGAAATGGCTAGAAGCCATGAAATCCTAATTGGGATCCATGAGCGAAAACCAAGTATGGACTTTGGTGGACCCTCCTAGCGACCGAAAGGCCGTTGAGTGCAAATGGATCTTCAAGAAGAAAACGGACGCGGATGGTAATGTTACCGTCTATAAAGCACGGCTTGTCGCGAAAGGTTTTCGACAAGTTCAAGGTGTTGACTACGATGAGACTTTCTCTCCCGTAGCGATGTTTAAGTCTATTCGGATTTTATTAGCAATTGCTGCATTTCATGATTATGAAATATGGCAGATGGATGTCAAGACTGCGTTCCTCAATGGCAACATTGATGAAGAGTTGTATATGATGCAACCCGAAGGTTTTGCCGATCCTAAGGATGCTGATAAAGTATGCAAACTTCAGCGTTCCATTTATGGACTAAAGCAAGCATCTCGGAGTTGGAACCTTCGTTTTGATCAAGTGATCAAGAGCTTTGGATTTGTTCCAAATTACTACGAAGCTTGCATCTACAAGAAAGTGAGTGGGAGCTCGGTGACGTTTCTGGTACTATATGTGGATGACATATTGATTATTGGAAATGACATCAACATGCTTAACGATGTGAAGAGTTATTTGAACAAGTGTTTTTCATTGAAAGACCTAGGTGAAGCTGTTTATATATTGGGCATCAAAATCTATAGAGATAGACAAAGACGCCTGATAGCTTTAAGCCAGAGTACATACCTAGACAAAGTTCTGAAAAGGTTCAGAATGGATAAGGCATTGAAAGGTTCAGTGCCTATGTTGTCAGGTAAGATATTGAGAAAGGCTCAGTGTCCAGCTACGGTAAATGATAGGGAAGCTATGAGCAAAGTGCCTTATGCCTTGGCCATAGGTTCCATCATGTATGCCATGCTATGTACTAGACCGGATGTGTCCAATGCTCTTAGTTTGACGAGCAGATATCAAAGTGATCCAGGAGTGGAACACTGGACAGCTGTAAAGAACATCCTAAGATACCTAAATAGGACTAAAGAAATGTTCTTAGTCTATGGGGGTGATGAACAGCTCGTCGTAAAAGGTTACGTCGATGCTAGTTTCGACACCGACAAGGATGATTCTAAATCTCAGACAGGATACATGTATATTTTGAATGGAGGAGCTGTGAGCTGGAGAAGCTTCAAGCAAAGCGTGATCGCGGGATCTATAGTAGAAGCGGAATACATGGCTACTGCAGAAGCGTCAAGTGAAGGAGTTTGGATCAGGAACTTCATCACTGAGCTTGGCGTGGTTCCAAGTGCATTGGACCCACTGGAGATATTGTGTGACAACACTGGCGCCATAGCACTCGCTAAGGAACCAAGATATCATCCAAAGACCAAGCATATCAACCGCAAGTTTCATATAATCCGAGATTATATAGCAGATGGAGATCTGAAGATTAGCAAAGTACATACAGATCTGAATGTCGCAGATCCATTGACTAAACCTCTTCCACGTGTAAAACATGATCAGCACCTCAGTGCCATGGGTGTGAGATTGTTGCCAGATGTAAACTAGATTATTGACTCTAGTGCAAGTGGGAGACTGTTGGAATTATGACCTAGAGGCAATAATAAAGATGTTATTATTATAATTCTTGTTCATGATAAAGTTTATATTCCATGCTAGAATTGTATTAAGCGGAAACTTTGATACTTGTGTGGTTTGTGAACAACATAGTGTCCCTAGTACGCCTCTATGGACTAGCTCATTGATCAATGATGGTTAAGGTTTCCTAACCATAGACATGAGTTGTCAATTGATAATGAGATCATATCATTGGAGAATGATATGGTGGACAGACCCAAACTAAGCAAAGCTATTAGATCGTTTCATTGTGTTCTTCTTTGCGAAGCTTTTCCTATGTCAAATATTGTATTCCTTAGACCATGAGATAATACAACTCCCTGGTATCGGAAGAAAGCTTTGAGGTCATCAAACGTCATCCTATAAAAGGGTGATCATAAAGGTGTCTCTCAGGTGATCGGAAAGTATCTGTTGGGTTGTATGTATCGAGATGGAATTTGTCCCTCCCAAGTCGGAGAGATATACTTCGGGCCCACTCGGTAATCGATATCAACACCGCTTGCAAGCATGTGGTTAAGGAGTTAATCACAAAGTGATATCGGATTACGGAACGAGTAAAGTACTTGCTGTGAACGAGATTGAACTAGGTATGACGATACCGACGATCGAATCTCGGGCAAGTAAAATATCGCGAGACGGAGGGAATATATATATGGGATTGATTGAATCCTGGCATCGTGGTTCATCCGATATGATCGTCGATGAATGTGTGGGAGTCAATATGGGTGCCCAGACCCCGCTGTTGATTATTGATAGAAGATCATGTCTGCATATTCTCGAACCCGCAGGGTCACACACTTAACGTGTCTCGACGCTAGGATAGATTGGATACTTGGTTTATGAATTTTTGTTCGGAGTCTCGGATGGGATCCGGGACATCACGAGAGGTTCCGGAGTGGTCCGGAGAATAAGATTCATATAAGGCAGTGCAGTTTTTGGAGTTCGGAATTGTTCCGGATTAATCGGTATTGTACCGGAAGCTTCTAGAACCTTCCGGAAGGGGACCAACGTGGACCCACCTTCCGGGAGGGGGCATGGGCCTATGAGGGAGTGTCCTGGCCGCATTGGGCCAGGGGCACAAGGCCCCATAGGGCCCAGCCGATCCTAGATAAGTTTAAATCGTTTAAACTAGAGATAAGATAGGGTTTCTAGAAGGGAGAGTTTAAATCGTTTAAACTAGAGATAGGCTTGGAGGATGGGCAAGGGCTGGCCGCACCCCCCCTCTATATATAGAGGTCTGGTGCGCCCCCTCCCCCCCAACATACACCTTTCTCCAAACCCTAGTAGCCCTGCTGCCCTCCTCTCTCCCTCCCGACTGTTTGTAGGCGAAGCCCTGCTGCAGAAATTCTCCACCATATACACCACGCCGTCGTGTTGTAGATCCAATCTATCTCTCCACCCTACTTGCTGGTCCGAGGAAGGAGGAGACGTCGAGGTGCTGCAAGTGTGCATCTCACGGAGGCACCGCCACTTGTGGTGCTAGATCGGATCGGATCGCGAGGAGGAGAAGCGAGTACGACTACATCACCCACGTTCCGACGAACGTTCCGCTGTGCGAATCTTCAAGGGTATGAAGATCTAATCCAATCTCTCTCGTTGTTTGCATCTCCTAGATTAGATCTTGGCTTTCTCTCTGTTCGCTTCCGTAGAAAATTTTGATTTACTATGCTGCGAAACCCTTCACTTTTATTGTTGTGCCCAGATAGCAACCACCTCTGACGGTGGAGGGCGGACCCCTCCAACAGGTTGCTGCCAGGCCTTACTAGACAGCTGAGTTGTTGCTAACCGAACCTGCCCGAATTGACGGCCCTACAATGTGTTTCTTTCCGTTACTTGGTCTTGAACTCACGGATGCCGAGGTGGCAGCCTCGAAATGTCGATCGCGCAGGTGGCTCTACGGCGGGCGACGTGGCGATGATGATTGTACTTTCCTTTGGTTCACTTGGGTGACAAGGAGCACACGACGGGGGGATCCTTGGTGGTGGCGTCACCTAGGAAATGTCATCTCCTAGATTGTGTATTGAACATCGGGCTTGGGGACAAGGCATAGACCAATGGTGGGCGTGGGCGATGGTTTTTTCGGACGAAATCCCCTCATTCAAACGCCAACGGCGACGATGCATGAAGGTGTTGTTACTCTCTTGGGTGTGGAGTTGTTGATACCTTTGCTATGTTAGGGCTTTGGGTGAAAACTCTTGACCGTCGGTCTCGGCGATGGCTGCGCGGCACGTCGTTACCCCTTGGGGGCGTCGTCATGGAGCTCTATCCCCCTCCCCCCCCCCCCCCCCCCCCCGGTCTCATTCTTGTTGCCGGTGGCAAGCCTTGATTTTTTCTGTGCTTTTTTGTTTATCTTTGATTTGCGTTGTAAGAGGTTCACATCATCACCTTGTATCGGTTTGATCATATGTGGTTTTATTTATAAAGCAGGACGAAAGCCTGTTTCAAGTTGATGCTTCAAACTAGACAGGCTTTATTTAACTAAAAATTTGAACACTGAAAAATGCTCCGCTCCTAACATTTTGTGTCATAGATGTGTTTTCAGTCTAAAGAATCATTTGTTCTATTGTTCCAGTACACACTAACCAATCTTTGTTCTAATATGTTCTGTATTGTTGAGTAATAGTGAATGATTGCACTATTGGTTTTTGACTAGCTATGTTGAACTGATGTTTCAGTTATGAAAATATTTGTCTTATCATTAGACACTGACACATGCACGAGCGGGTGTCGGTGAGCTCCAAAATGATGAGGTCATCCCTGGCATCTCGGGGTTGACTTAAGCATCATACTTTTTTTCCGGGTAAAAGGGGACTATATTACGCAATAGAGATTACAACGCGGTCAAGTTCTAGATCCTACGCAACACAATCAGGACCCAAACCCAACCACACTACAGTTCTTGACTCTGTCCTTGCAAAATTTGCGAGGCAGTGGCTAACCCTATTCTGCGAACGATCCACTTTTACAAAGGAAATAACTCTATTACTCTCACACATCAGGTGTCTAATCTCTGAAATCACTTGTTAGTGTTGAACGGTCGTGAGCTTTTGAGTTTACAGCCCCCACTAAATATGAGCAATCAGATTCAACCATGATCATTTTGTCAGACCGTTGTAGGGCAAGTCTCAATCCTTCCTCACAAGCTTTAGCTTCAGCCTCAAGAGGTCTTGGCAATTAAAAAGTTGGCGGCATGCCGAGAAAATAACATTGCCGTCTTCATCCCGAAGAACCATACCAGCCCCTGCTGATTCATCAGTCAACTTTACTGAGCCATCAAAATTGAGTTTAACACGACCTTGGAGAGATTTTACCCATTGCTTTTCAGGTGGTTTGGTCGACACAGCTACATGAGCAAGCTGATCACTAACCACACATGCTTTCCCCTTAATCAGCTCATCAGTAGTATGTATATTGAGGCCTCTGATCATTTTTACATAAGAGCACAAAAACGTTGAGATCCAACCACCGCGGGGGGTGGTTTGGAATGAGTGACTTCATTACGAGCGAACCATGCCCGACATTAACTAGGAGGAAGTAATCAACCATCCTTGGGGAAATGGAATTCAATACCGACCTATACCAAGTAGCTGAATTAACTTGAGTGTCAGCGTCTGATGGTAGGAACCAAAAGTCTCTCGTAGTTTTCCAAAGCTGGTACGCATGTGAGCATCTAAAAAGTGCATGCGCCACATCCTCAATCTCTATTCCACAAATAGAGCAGATACCTGTCACCTCCATGTCTCGTCCCTTCTTATTCTCTTCTGTAGCTAGAGCATTGTTTGCCGCTTTCCACGCAACACTTTAGGAGGAACAGGTGATATATGATCAAAGAATAATCGGACTATGTCATACGCACATGTTTTATGTGCACTAAGTTTTGTAAATGGTCTCTGAGATTTTTTTCATTTGTTTCACTGCCCTGCTAGCATGGCCGGATTGTTCCCTAGGAACATGTTTTTTTCCTTTGTTGTTCCACTAGATGTCCTCCAAAAAAATATTTGGCATGGTTGTATGAATTTTGAGCATTCATATTTAGTGCATAAGCTAGTACTCTTGTTACTGCATTTCACAATTCAAACATAAATGGCCGGTTACCAACGAAGCAACAAGTAGGTTTTAGTTATATTTTTTCCGAAGATGTTTCATAAACTTGCTGTAGATTATTTGGTTTGGCGTACAGCCGTAAGATAAGAATATGGGCTACAAATGCAAATAGTTGAAGGCTCTTCAACATAAATGAAGGTTGAACATCACATGTACATATAGCAAGAAATATGCACCAGTTTTGTGCATGATTTTGTCGGTCAGGCCTCTGGCATGGACGTGGGAACCTGCTAAAAACTATCAAAATTACAGCTACAAGAGATCTCTTCCATGGCGAGATGCACCTCTTACAAAGCGTCATCAATCAATTGAAAAGAAAAAGATCTTGCGGTGTCACAAAGCCATATCGTCCAAGAAACCCTGTCCGCGGAGTGTCGGCGCTGCACCCAGCCACTTCCTGGCGCCACTCATCCAAAGCCTCATCAATGGCGAAGACCATCTCGTGGTAGTCCAGTTCGTCCAAGAAGGCCTCCTCGTACATCTCTCGCTGAGCCTGATCATCCAACAAAGCATGCCCATCCATAGCCTGATGATCTTCTTCAACCTTGCTAGCGCCGAGGATAGACGAATCATAGGCCGCCGCGTCGGTCTGTGATATCTCGTCGACGGCCTCCATGAGCTGGCGGATGAAGTCCTCAATGGTCTTGCGCGCGTACTCACTTATTTCCCCACAAGCCTCACCGGCCACGACCGCCATCATTGTCATGTCGATGGCCTCCTCGATCTCGAGCGCGAAGTCGCCCCTGGCTATGGCGTCCAGATCTAGGACATCTTTGGCCACCGCGCCCGCAATTGCCATCTTCACGACGGCCAATCTGAGCTCGGCGAGGGCGTGTAGGGCGTCTTCGTCGGCCTCTTCCGCCGCGATCTCGTCGAGGGCCTCCTCGAGCTTGCGGACGTAGGGGGTGAAGCCGGACTCCACGATCCACTCGCCGTCGGCCGCGTCCACTGATGCCATCGCGTTGGTAGCCTCGAAAACGATACGCTCGATTCTCGTACGAAATCGCCGAAAGAACCAAGGAAACGCTACGCTCAAGGTCTGATTGATTACCTCGTGTGGAAGTGAGAGAGATAGAGGAGGCAGCTACTAATATAGGCAGAGACCCCGGCGCCGTATGCATATGTGAACTGTGCACGTGTGGTGAGAGTCGGACAAGGAATACAGTTACGTATCGGAATTCGGAATTCGGAATTCGGAATGTGGACAACGTCGCACGCGAGCCCGTCTCCTTGCTTGCTTCCGGGTGGGACTCGGAGATAAGAAATTAATCGAGCGGGAAACTAAACAGGTTTCGACTGTTTGACCACTTGTGCTCGTACCTCGAACCTTTGGTTGTGTCTTGCTCCGGTGGAGCAAAAATGCCAAAGGAAATACGCCATATATGTCCATTGTCCAAATAAAAGCCTATAATATGCTTTTGCTACGGTTGTCCTGATTTTCCTATAGAATGTCTCGCTCTTAGTATATTTTACATATTGTACTTTCTTCGGTCCAAATTAATATTCTCAGATTTGTCTAGATACGTCCGAATCTATGTGATAATTTGGATCGGGGGAGTAGCAAAAAATGGTTCGCTCAGAAAACAGAACAAAAAGACTATTCTAGTCGGAGACTATATAGCAAAACATTTGTGCCAATGTATCAAAACTGATCTCGCTGGAGACCTTGTCGGAGATGTCGTAGCAAAAAGATTATTTTATTTTAGCAAAATAAGAAAACTTTTATAGCAAAATATCTATGTTATTGTAGCATCTGACGCCCGTATAGCACCAACGGAGATCTTGTAGCACCGCCACCGTCGGCCACGCGTAGCAAAACCCAATGATGCTTGTAGCACAGTGGTTGGTGGCAAGTAGCAAAACCCGACGCCGCTTGCAGCACCGCTGCCGGCCGCGTGTGGCAAACCCCAAAGCCACACCTAGCACACCATCGACATGTGGTAGCAAATTCTGACGCCGCTTGTAGCAATCAAGGGTGAGAAGATAGGGATCATAGGGAGGCATCGTCCAGTGGATTTTTCCGGGATTCATCCTCGGCGGTGCTGGTTCCAGCAGGAGGACGCGCCGATGGCAGGAATGGTGGACAGGAACAAAGGAGACGGGGAGGTGGAGAGGATGGATTCAAGCTTGATGGGCAGTGCTCCGGGGGAAGGAGCATGGGCGCATGAGTAGTGGGGTGTGGAGCACTCGTTGCGGCGCCAGGAGGAGCAGGGGCCAATCGTCTATGGAGCCACAGAGAAGACGACGGGAAGCGAAATATGGGGATAAGATAGTGTGTGGGAACCACCATTGTGTGGCATGATAGAGAGACATGCATGTGTGAGTTGACCCAAACGAGCGGCTAGCAACCCGGGAGATCGAAAGTTTGCGATCCCCGAGGTGATGCATATTATTTCCCAATGGGCAAACAGTACGTAGAAAAATTGTGGTTTAAGAGCATATCCACACCCCCTCCTCCCGAACGGGTGGCCGGCAGTAGGTTTGTGGGGCACTGTCCAAACTGTTGGTAGTTTGGGGAGGTCATCCAACACCGGCAGCCGCCAACGATCCCCCCCCCCCCACACACACACACACAACAATCACGCGTCTAGAAAATACGAAACATAAATAAAATTCGTTCGAATTTAGGATGTTTTACATGATTAAAACAAACTTTGCACAAATTTAAACATAAAAATAGATACTAGGCGGTGACGCTAGGGTTTGTGTCGTGCAACCTACTCCTCATCGGAGAGGTTCGCCTAGTATGGCGCCTGCTAGAGGGCAGGGCCCCACTGCGACGCAGGCGGACGGATGGGTAGCGGCGGTGGCGAAGGCTACTAGAAGGGCAGAGGCGGTGGAGGTGTCGGCGCAGTGACGGAAGCTTACAGCGCCTGGAAGGTGTCGGCCCAGCGCGACTCTTCATCCAGGTCTCGTTGTGCCTCCGACTCGCGTCGGGCGATCTCAAAGGCCTCCTCCTTGGCGAGGCCCGGCAACATAAGGTTGACGATGTAGTCCACCTCCTGGTCGGCGCCGGCGACTGCCAGCTCCTCCGCCTAATTGATGAGCCCTTGCTTGTAGTTGCGCTCGTTCGGCCACTCCGGTGACCGCGGTCATGGCGCAGCGGAGGGGAAGAAGATGACACGAGCTCGGTGCGGCGGCTGCTTCCGTGTCGCAGCACGATGATGGGTGATATCTACGCACTTCTATTCTTGTAGACAAATGTTGGGCCTCCAAGTGCAGAGGTTTGTAGAACAGCAGTAAGTTTTCCCTTTGGTGGATCACCCAAGGTTTATCAAACTCAGGGAGGAAGTGGTCAAAGGTATTCCCTCTCAAGCAACCCTGTAATCAAGATACAAGAAGTCTCTTGTGTCCCTAACACACCCAATACACTTGTCAGGTGTATAGGTGCACTAGTTCGGCGAAGAGATAGTGAAATACAAGTGGTATGGATAATTATAAGTGGTAACGGTGATAGAAAATAACTTGATGGCGTGAAAAAGACTAAAGTAAAACTGAAATAAAGATGGAACCAAGCAAACATGTAATAGATCTAATTGCAAACGGTGTTTCAGTGCTTAGAAACAAGGCCTAGGGATCATACTTTCACTAGTGAACACTCTCATAAATATCTTCTCTTTATGATACTACTCTTAACTACTCTCCGGTTGAACACTCTAATCGATGGTAGGGCTATAACAGCACACCTCAAAGTTCATCTTTCCCATCTAGAAAACCCCACACTGTCACCTTGAGTACTTGATGAGTCCAACAAACACCACAATTTCATAAATACATCTAACTCCAAATATAACTCATAACAAGTATTTGCAATCTCTAGCCTAAGTGCCACCATGGTGTGCACGCTATCACTTTCACACACATGGGGAGAGCAGAGATCTATTAAAGCACTTGAGTAGCAAGGTAGATCTATAGATTACAAGCTCATGATCTCAATAATATCATGCATAGAGAGAGATGAACACATAGCTACCGGTAGAACCCTTAGCCTCGAGAGAGAACTACTCCCTCTTCATCATGGGAATCAGCAACGGTGATGGAGATGGTGGTGGAGATCGATGGAGATGGCTCCGGGGGCACTTCCCCATCCCGACAGGGTGCCGGAACAGAGACTTTCTGTCCCCTGAATCTCCCCTTCGGTGGTGGCGGCGCTGCGGAACTTTTCGTGGATTTCTGATTGACTATCTAGGGTTTTGGTATCGGGAGGCTCTTATAGGCGAAAGAGGCAAGGTCGGTGGCCGGCCAGGGGGGCCACACCATGCCCTAGCGCGGCCTGGGCTGGCCCGTGCCAAGGGAGGGTGTGTCCACCTTGTGGCCCCTCTCCGACTCTCCTTCTGGCTCCGTGAGTCTTCCGGGAAAATAAGAACTTTGGCTTTTATCCGGTCCAATTCCGAGAATATTCATTTTCTGACTTTCCTGGAACCAAAAACAGCAGAAAACAGGCAACTGGCACTGTGGCATCTTGTTAATAGGTTAGTCCAAGAAATCATATGAAAAGTACTCCAAAGTTGGAACAAAACACAAGAAAGTAGATAAAACCAAGCATGGAACATCAAAAATTATAGATACATTTGCAATGTATCAACATCCCCAAGTTTAACTCCTGGTCGTCCTCGAGTAGGTAAGTGATAAAAAGGAAAGAATAATTTTTGAGGTGACATGCACCATCAAAGACTTGATCAAAGTATTTGTAAAACATTCGAAGCTGGGATCAAAGTACTTCAATCATAACATGAAAGACAAGGTTCTAGCAATAAGCCAAAGCAACTATGATGCAACATGAAAAGGCACAAACAAAAGATTCATGAATAACAATGTTTTGCAAGACGTTTGTTTGTTTCACATAAAGAAAACATAGCATAATAGTATTCAGCTTGTCCCTCATAGAGTAGCAAATATAAATGCATAGGACACCTTCAAAGTTCATAAGAGTGACTAGATACAAATAGTTTAAAACAAGCAATATCAAGTATGCATCAATCAACTAGTCTTGGAACAATGCACATAGAACTAAGAATGGCCACTATGCTCTCAAAGTATATGCATAAAGGTAGAAGGTGGAGACTCAATATATAATGATGGAAGAAGGGCCTTCATAGAAGGAAGCAGAGACTCAAGTTTCATAAAGAGCTTCCAAAAATTATGGTACTTATAGCTTTCAGCTCTCATTGCCCCTATCATAAGCATCTTAAAGTGATTAAGGTCAAAGTGAACAAACTATGGTGTACATGCTTGACGAAGTATAAGTCAGAAATCTCATGTCCCTTGTATACGAGGGTCGCTCCTCATGCTACTCAAGTTTAGTCACCGGTAAGTTCTTGTCATCGTAAGTACATGTGTATCATAGAGAACCGCCAACGGGGTACCCCTTGCCCGATGATACGGAAGAATCCCCATATCAAAATGACAAGCCAAGCAGACAACGAGCATCTCAGCAATCTTCTTATTTACCATGGGAATATGGTGCTTTTTTCTCTCTTTCCTCTTTTCATAATCTCATTTTTTTCTCTTTTTCTCTTTTTTTTCTCAACATAGGACTCTTTTTTTATAAGAAGAATGCTTCATAGACAGCTCATTATGGTTATGCTGCAGGTTTCCACCATGCCAGCATGGATTAGACTAGCGGCCCAGGCGTTTCTCTAACACATATACATAACTCCATGGACTTACAAGCTCCCCTTTCATTTCACACCGACGATATCCATATACAAAAGAGCATGATATCAACTAGGTACAAGTACCAAGTGCAATGTTGAAAGCATTCCCCATGAAAGCATGGTTCTGCTAATTCCCAACAAATAAGTGCAAGCATATACAACATAGACGACACAATGGCTCAAGTTTATTAAGGGCAAGAAAAGTAAAGTGTGCCATCAAGTTCGTGAGAGATTTAATCACTAGTTTTCTCATAACAAGTTTAATTTGGAAGGTAAACAAAAGCATGAATATACTTGGAATAGCATAAGCTAGTAGGTAGGTATGGTGGACTCTTTGGAATAACTTGGTTTAGGGAGTTGGATGCATGAGTGGAACTCATACTTGGTTGTGGAGGCTAACAAAAGACTGGGAGCGACAAACTAAGAGAGCAATAATGGCCATAATCATGCAGAGCGACAAAACATCATTGATCAAAGCATAAAGTGATACTACAAGTTGAAAACTAAAGGATCATAAAGGCTATGGTGACTTGAGATAGTCATAACATGGTGTGAGCATGCCCCAAGTCATTCCAAATAAAGCATCAAAGGAGATTACCACTATACTATGCTTTAATATGCTAAAACAACGAATGATTCATCCAAGGCACATTAAGCAATCTCAATTGTTTATAACAAGTCATGCTATAGCAAATAATACTAAGCATAAAGCCAAAACAATATCAAGCATGGCATGACAAAGCATAGGCCACAGTCAAAAACAAGCTCTCTTTAACACTTAAGCATGAACTTTCCTACTCTTTCCCAAACCAAACCAAACTATTTAAAAACCAATGTATGAAAGAGGGGGTCCAACCAATTTATTCAGCAAACTAAGAAAACCAAGCAAACTAAAAACCAAAACAAAAACAAAAAAGAAGACGCTCCAAGAACAACACAACTGTGCATGAAACAATAAAAATGAAGCGTTTGGAAGAAACCTAGGATTTTTATTGATGAAGAAGGGGATGCCTTGGGCATCCCCAAGCTTTGACGCTTGTATTTCTTGGATATTTCTTGGGGTGACACGCGTGGCATCCCCAATCTTGAGATTTAGTCCATCCTTCATCTCATTACTCATTCCTTCCATACACCTGAAATTTTTCCTTCATACAAAACTTCACACAATCTTTATTAGCAACATTAGTGCACTCAAGATAATAAGTCTTTAGGTTCAGTTCTAACACCAATAAAACTTCCACTAAAACACTAGCTACTGTAGCAATTCCCTTAAAAATCTCAATTCCCCAAAAGAACTCAAAAAAGGAACCAACAAGAAGCAAATGCAAATAATGGCAGAAATCTGTCAAAACAGACCAGCAGGTAAAGACGAATTTTTAGAAGACCTTTTGTTGCTCAAATCAAAAAGTATTGAACTAACGAAAGTTAGATAACAACCTGGTGCAGAAGCACAAAAATTCACGCCTCAAAAAGACGTTCAGAGATTTTACACGAATTTTTACGGTGAAGCACAGAAATCTGTTTCGGGACAGCAACTTTCCCAATCATTACTTCTCTCTCATTAGAGGTTGCTCTTGGCACAAAAAGCAAATAAAAAGGATAAGGAGCAGTTATTACTGAAGCAATAACTTCCAAGGCTCAACTAAAACTTTTGGGTTATCTCCCAATAAGTACTTTCTTTAACGCCTTTAAGTTAGGCATGATAGTTTGAGAAGATGCTCACATAAGAAATATGAATTGAAGTAAAAGAGAGCATCAAGAAGCAAATTCAAAGCACATTTAAGTCTAACCCACTTCCTATGCATAGGAATCTTGTAAAGAAACAAGTCATGAAAGCACAAAGCAACAAGCATAGTAAAGCAAAACAGGTGCAACTTCAAGACTTTCAACATAAAGAGGGGAAACATAACATTGTTGAGATACATAAAACCATGTTTCCCTCTCTCATAATAACTTTCAGTAGCATCATGAATGAAATTAAAAATATAACTATCACATGAAACATTCTTATCATGAGCCACATGCATAAAAGAATTAATACTGCACACATAAACATAGTTATTCTTATTGATTGTAGTGGGAGAAAATTCAACAAAATAGCTATCATTATTATTTTCATCACCATAATCATCAAATATAGGAGGCATATTGTAATTAATTTCCTCCTCAATCGTTGGTGGACTGAAAATATCATATTCATCATTGTAATCATCATAAATTGGAGGTTTGGTATCATCATAAGCAATAGAATAGCTATCTTCTAAAGCTGGGGAACTAAAAAGATCATTTTCATAAAAACTAGCTTCCCCAAGCTTAGACTTTTCCATAGCATTAGCAATAATGGTGTCCAAAGAATTCATACTAACAACATTGATATTAGCATGCAAATAAAGTTCCATAGGTTTTTAAATTTTCTCTTCAAACACTTCATGTCCTAACTCAAGATAAATACTATAAAGCTCTCTAATTTTTTTGTTGTTTTCCATTAAGCCTAACTAGTGAAAACAAAAAACAAAAAGACAAAATTGCAGAATCTAAAGGAAATAACTTCGAGCACTCACACCAGAGGATGTGAGTACCTTTTATCTTACATCCCCGGCAACGGCGCCAGAAAATAGGCGTTTGCCGTGGGAGGTTCTTCTTCTTTAATCCTCCGGTGTGAATACCTTTTACCTTACCTCCCCGGCAACGGTGCCAGAAAATAGCTTGATGTCTACGCACTTCTATTCTTGTAGACAGTTGTTGGGCCTCCAAGTGCAGAGGTTTGTAGAACAGCAGCAAGTTTTCCCTTAAGTGGATCACCCAAGGTTTATCGAACTCAGGGAGGAAGTGGTCAAAGGTATTCCCTCTCAAGCAACCCTGCAATCAAGATACAAGAAGTCTCTTGTGTCCCCAACACACCCAATACACTTGTTAGGTGTATAGGTGCACTAGTTCGGCGAAGAGATAGTGAAATACAAGTGGTATGGATAATTATAAGTGGTAACGGTGATAGAAAATAACTTGATGGCGTGGAAAAGACTAAAGTAAAACTGAAATAAAGATGGAACCAAGCAAACATGTAATAGATCTAATTGCAAACGGTGTTTCAGTGCTTAGAAACAAGGCCTAGGGATCATACTTTCACTAGTGAACACTCTCATATAAATATCTTCTCTTTATGATACTACTCTTAACTACTCTCCGGTTGAACACTCTAATCGATGGTAGGGCTATAACAGCACACCTCAAAGTTCATCTTTCCCATCTAGAAAACCCCACACTGTCACCTTGAGTACTAGATGAGTCCAACAAACACCACAATTGCATAAATACATTCAACTCCAAATATAACTCATAACAAGTATTTGCAATCTCTAGCCTAAGTGCCACCATGGTGTGCACGCTGTCACTTTCACACACATGGGGAGAGCAGAGATCTATTAAAGCACTTGAGTAGCAAGGTAGATCTATAGATTACAAGCTCATGATCTCATTAAGATCATGCATAGAGAGAGATGAACACATAGCTACCGGTAGAACCCTTAGCCTCGAGAGAGAACTACTCCCTCTTCATCATGGGAATCAGCAACGGTGATGGAGATGGTGGTGGAGATCGATGGAGATGGCTCCGGGGGCACTTCCCTGTCCCGACAGGCTGCCAAAACAGAGACTTTCTGTCCCCCGAATCTCCCCTTCGGTGGCGGCGGCGCTGCGAAACTTTTCGTGGATTTCCGATTGACTATCTAGGGTTTTGGTATCGGGAGGCTCTTATAGGCGAAAGAGGCAAGGTCGATGGTCGGCCAGGGGGCCCACACCATGCCCTGGCGCGGCCTGGGCTGGCCCGTGCCAAGGGGGGTGGCCATCCTGTGGCCCCTCTCCGACTCTCCTTCTGGCTCCGTGAGTCTTCCGGGAAAATAAGAACTTTGGCTTTTATCCGGTCCAATTCCGAGAATATTCATTTTCTGACTTTCCTGGAACCAAAAACAGCAGAAAACAGGCAACTGGTACTGTGGCATCTTGTTAATAGGTTAGTGCAAGAAATCATATGAAAAGTACTCCAAAGTTGGAACAAAACACAAGAAAGTAGATAAAACCAAGCATGGAACATCAAAAATTATAGATATATTTGCAATGTATCAATGGGGAGGAGAAGCTACAGGCACTAGAGCTAGCCCGGTCAGTCGCGACCTGCCGAAGAAGGTATGGCATCTAGAGAGGCCGTGGTGAGGACGGCGTCGATGTCCAGGACATCCTATTAGGTGTGGCAGTCGTCCTGATTGTAGGGACCGTCGTAGGGAACCACCTCGTTGTGCACGGCATCCTCGCGCTCCTGCATCAGGATGTCGGCCCAGTACTTATCGCCGTGCTAGTTAGAGTCCTGTTGGTTGATGGCCGGAAGCAAGGAGATGTGGTGGGCGATGACCTTGTGCAGGTCGTCGCCTGCGGGCATGGGCGGGATGGCATTACCGTCATGGGAAATAATCCACCCTCCCGGTAGGCGCCGGTTCGGCGGCACGAGGAGGTTGGACTCGTAGAGGATTGTCGCCTCCTCTAGGGTGATGTTGTGCGACCTCGCACCGTTGCTCCTGCTGTCGCTAGTCTCGTGGTTGTTGCGTGGCATGGTGGCTCGCCGGGGTTTGGATAGGGAGGAGAGGGCGATGTAGGTTAAATGTGAGAGGAGTGTGCGACGGTGAGGAGCAGAAGGGTGCCTTATATTGGCGTCAGGGGTATGGTAGGTCGAATGGCCACCACGCCATTAACACCAGCTCATTCGAAGGCAATCCGTCAGGCATTGGCGTCTAGAACCGGCAAAGTCCTAGCGGGCACGTAGGGTAATGGCGCAGGGGCATTAATTTCTTTGACCAGTCGCTTTAGGTGCCTGCCATATGGGCCCGGCGTGGACGGACACGGCTCGTCCGACGTGTGTAGCACCCCGGTAAAACCACTACTAGAAAATCGCGTTGTTTTTATTTTATGCATCATCATGACTGCATGCTCATGTCATCATGCCACATTTCATTTGAGCATCATCATGTCATCATGCATGGTTTGCCTAAAACTATTTTCTAAAAGCCTATTTTGTTTTCTAGATATCCCCGTCTTTATTTTAAATCAATTCCTGGTCTTTTCCGAATATTTTGTTTGCCTAAAAGATATTTGCAAAAGTGAGTAAATGAAAGTAAATAAATAAAACTATTTTTCTACCGGGGAAGACAACCCAGCCATTTAGGCCAAGCCACCTACTACCCGGCAGGTCCGGCCCAAACCCAAACCCTAGACTAAACCAGATCTAACCTAAACCCTAATCCTACCTAATCCAAACCCTAAGCCACCTACCCCACCTGTCACAATGCACACAACAGCAGTAGCGCGCGCGGCACACCGAACACGCACATAGCGGCAGCAGCGTACGCGACGCGCCCCGCTCCACCCTGGCCCACTCACCTGCGTACACCGCTCGTGACGCGTTTCCAGACACAGTTCGCCCCGACCGCTGCCCCCACGACGCGCGACCCCCACCCAACCCGCGGGGTCCCCTCTCCTCTCACGCATCTTCCTCATCCTATACCACATCGCCACTCCCTTGCTCCTCTCTGCCGTCGCCGCCTGCTAGTCCCCGATGGGATCCTCTCGCTCCGCTGCCACCTCGTCCTCTGCTCCGGAGGCCTGCATTGACATTCTCCTCCTCGGCCTTGCCGTCGCCCCTCAGGCCGATGTCGCCACCATCTCGCTCTCCCCTCCCAGGCCCTTGGCCACCATGGTCGGCCTCGCCTCCCCATGGCCGCCCCCTCTAGGCCGCGCCACCAGGAGCTCCGCCCACCGTCAGGACCTGTAGCGCCGGCGGCCGCTCCGTCCGCCCAGCCCTCCCCTGCGACCCCGAGCCCGCCTGCCCGAGCTCGCCGACTCCCCATTCTCTCGGCCGCCTTTGCGCCACGTACCTCTCCTCCTGCGCTGCCTCGGTCTCCTGTGCGCCGGCCGCCCGCATCGCGTAGGCGTCGCCACCTCCTTCCTCTGACGGCCGTTGCTGCAAGGCTGACGCCAGAGATCCCCGCACTAGTGCCTCTTCATGGCCCTGTGCATTCCCTGTAGTGTCTGTTGATGTGTTGATAATGTGGTATGGAGGTGTCGATGTTATGCTGCGGCTCGTGTTCGTGTCGTGTTGGTGTTGTGATGACAGGAGCGAGATAAGATGGGAGTACCCTGACACCCAAGTTCGCCCCGGACAATGGTCGCTTACCAAGACCGGTTTGATGCCGATGGTTTTCGAAGGATGTACATGGTGCCACCCAAGACCTCCGTCACGAATAATATGTCCGCAAACCTGAAGACCCCGGCACGCCAAGATCTTCGTCCTTGAACGCCAAGTACTCCTACCTGGATCCGAAGACCGATCTCTCGAACCCTCGGAACCCCAAGATCGCCGAGTCCCCCCTAATGTGTGATCCGTACCTATCCCTATTTTATAAATGCTATATATAATTGTTGCATATTAAATTGTTCATGTTGCATACATATTTTGTGGTTAGGGAACATTTAGTATTTTCACCTCATAATTAAATATGGAGATCATATGCGGGCTTTTCTAGTCTTATATTGGCTCCATTTAAATTTGTGTAGCGAACCGATGCTATGTTTTGTCTTATTAATCCAACATCTAAAATGCGGGGTATCTACACAACATGAACCTTCTAACGGATTGTCGGGACCCTAGTTCCGCTTAATATTTCCTAATTGCATTGCATCTTTGCCATATCATGCAGCATGCCCGATCTTCTGCCGTAGTATTAAATAGTGCATCCGGTGTTTCTTTTAGTGCTTTGATTCTTCGCGGATTAGGCCGTTGAGTGGATGCGAGTATCGACAAGACCTTCGGATAATGAATCTTCAGCAATGTTTCCCAGGCAAGCAATCTCCCCCTTTCTACCTATTTTGTATTTATAGTCTTTACTTCCTCCTATTGATCTATTGCTATCCGTGTTGCGATGCTATAGATTCTGTACCCCTTTATATTTCCCTGCAGCCCCTATATTGCCATGGACACCTCCTATTGCCTGTTGCTTGATAGAATGTCGGCCTTGCGAGTCGTAGATGCTTGCTCAGGTGTTGTTGTGAGTCGTCGATGTTCCACAGTTGTTGGGAGGTTAGCACATGCTTAATGGTGGAGATGATCATGACTTTAATTTCAACTTGATAATTAAAATGCCAGGAATAGATATAACTAATGTAGAGGCATCGGTGGGCAATAGATGTTATTTGGCTCTTCCACGCTCACTTGTGTCTCATAGGCCCCGGGTACTTGATACCTGTTCCTTGACTATTCGCACTATCCACATACGGGAGACTCTATGAATCCCCCTTTGTCTGAGCTTGGTTCACACTTTATTTCTTGGGGCCACAAACTAGTTTGGGGCTTTATTACTATCCTGTACTTATGCCATGCTTTACTGCTTTATTTATGATTGTGCGTGGAGCACCTGTACTGTTTTGGATCATGACACGATTTCGCTGTATCGACAAGCCCAGTCACACTTTCGGGTTCCCAGTCGTTTATCGCCATCTACACAAACCATGGGTCCGTCTCGGAGCCGGCCAACTTCCTTGCGGGTAGCTTAGTGGGGTGGCCCCCTGAAATGATTTATGAATCATATGAATGCTTTGTCATGAGGCCTCGTTGATTTTTATTTGTTCTTCCCGAGGTTGATCGTGTGTGTGTTGCTATTTGTGCACCCCTGCAGGGTAAATCTTTCTGAAAGCCGTGTCCGCGGTTATGGACGACTTGGAGCACAGTTTCTCGATCATAGACAACCATAACTAAAGTAGTGCTATAAATTTGACTTTGACATGTCTAGTAATCAGATTCACTACAACGGAATGAGTAAATAAAAGTTCCAACAACTACTGGTTTTGGGAGGACTCGTGCTATCTATATCTGACTAGTAAGTGTTGCAAATATAATGGAATAAATAAAACTACCAACTGTGTGAGTTCCTCGGTTTGACTTCCTCATGTGGTCTCGAGGGGGAAATACCAGGATGGGTATGTTTTGGTGTTACTATCAAGTTGGATCCGAATAGGTCTTTCTTATCCCTCTCTAATAGCCGACAGTTGTATCGGGTCTCAATAGGTTGTATAGCGCATGCTTTGCTACTACTTCAGTCCACCATACCCATGTAGGCGAGGACCGCCGAATTCTAGACTCGCCGGGTGCTGGCCTCAGTACTGACCGCTCTCTTTTTCCTTTGCCCTTTGTCGACGCCCCTTTTGTTTTTAGCAGGTTTGAGATTGATGTCGTTAGCAGGGTTACCCTTCCGGCTTGGCCTGGGCAAGGTTATGGACGCCATTGGTTATTCTTCAGGGCTCTTAGCCCCATTTGCTTCTTATCCATACTCGGATGTGTATCGTATTCAAGGTGATTTGGATCTTTGTATTGTATATATGTATTCTTGACTCGTTGAGTCGCTGTTGTATATATACATATATGTTCTATGGGTTCCATCAGGAACTATTGTGTAATGATATTACTTCGTTTTCCACCCGCACGCAAGTGCCTGGTGGGCATCTTTGAATCGTTTCTATGCGGGTTTGGCTGGAATTGCTAAAACTTCCATAGGGCCGATTTGAGGGTGTTACAAAGTGGTATCAGAGCCCAGCAGTTGTGATACCCCACTGGTCCAGTCTGTAGGATAACCTAGCTAACGGCCGATGTAGAGTGTCAAAATTATTTTTGCAAATCGGTTGGATAGATCTTATTAGGTCTGCTTTGACTCCTTATCTTTATGCTCTTCTCGTCTTACCTTTGCGAGTTTTGAATCTGTTCTCTTATCTTTTCTTCGAGTCCAGGAATTCTCGTGGTTTGGTTTCTGTCGTACCTTCGGGGTTTCGGTTCTTTCCTTTTATAACGGTGGTGCGACAATCGTCAAGTCTACATCTCGCTTGTTGTACCCTTCATCCAATCTTTTTGTTCCTTGTACTCTTTATCGGTATCTACATCTTGACAGATATCCGTAACATTGATAAAAACATATGAGAAGGCTGAGCAATGGTGAAGTTGGAGTATACCTTGAGCATGTGTTGTTCATGCCAACGGAACCATCACGAAACCTAATCATTGTGTCTTTTTATGCGATTTCTTTTGTATCCTCCGGTGGTTTCTAAAGCGACGACATCATCTACATTAGAAGAGCCTACAGCGATTATTTGTTTCTGAACATCGCTTGTAAAGATCTTCAGTCTGGATTCCGAGAGTGGTTGTATAATTCTTTTATTCGTGTACAGAGTAACGTTTTGAGTGCGGGATGGAGTAGCTACCATACCACTACTCTTATCATTCGCTCTTGTACATTGAATCGGTGGATTAAGCAATTTTACTCCTTCCACGGAAGTTAAAGGTGGCCTTACCTATCGAGACCTTTACCTTCCTCTTTGTTTCTTTGGAGTGTTCTCTCGGCGAACGGGAGCAACAACCTCTTGTTGGTGGTGTTGACAGTTTCAAGGCGGAGCAAGAATCTTTGTTAGTGGTGTCGCGAGGATCTATGGGAAGCAAGAAGAATCCAACCATCAACCTTCTCCCCCGTACCATGAGGCGGATCTCGAGGACGAGATCCATTGTTAGTGGTGTCGAATTGTAGCACCCTGGTAAAACCACTACTAGAAAATCGCGTGTTGTTTTCATTTTCTGCATCATCATGACCGCATGCTCATGTCATCATGCCACATTGCATTTGAGAATCGTCATGTCATCATGCATGGTTTGCCTATAACTATTTTCTAAAAGCCTATTTTGTTTTCTAGATATCCCCGTCTTTATTTCAAATCAATTCCTGGTCTTTTCCGGATATTTTTTTTGCCTAAAAGATATTTGCAAAAGTGATTAAATGAAAGTAAATAAATAAAACTATTTTTCTACCACGGAAGACAACCCAGCCGTTTAGGCCAAGCCACCTACTACCCGGCAGGTCCGGCCCAAACCCAAACCCTAGACTAAACCAGATCTAACCTAAACCCTAATCCTACCTAATCCAAACCCTAAGCCACCTACCCCACCTGCCGCAATACACACAACAGCAGTAGCGCGCGCGGCACACCCAACACGCACGCAGCGGCAGCAACGTACGTGGCGCGCCCCGCTCCACCCTGGCCCACTCCCCCGCGTACACCGCACGTGACGCGTTTCTAGACGCAGTTCGCCCCGACCGCTGCCCCCCACGACGCGCGACCCCCCACCCCGACGTGCGGGATCCCCTCTCCTCTCACGCGTCTTCCTCATCCTATCCCACATCGCCGCTCCCTCTCTCCTCTCTGCCGCCACCGCCTGCCAGTCCCCGATGGGATCCTCTCGCTCCGTCGCCACCTCGTCCTCTACTCTGGAGGCCAGCATTGACATTCTCCTCCTCGGCCTTGCCATCGCCCCCAGGCCCCTGCCGCCACCATCTTGCTCTCCCCTCGCAGCCCCTTGGCCACCATGGTTGGCCTCACCTCCCCATGGTCGCCCCCTCTAGGCCGCTCCACCTGGAGCTCCGCCCACCGTCAGGACCTGTAGCGTCGGCCGCCGCTCCGTCCGCCCGGCCCTCCCCTGTGACCCCGAGCCCGCCTGCCCGAGCTCGCTGACGCCCCATTCTCTCGGTCGCCTTTGCGTGCCCTGTACCTCTCCGCCTGCGCTGCCTCGGTCTCCTGTGCACCGGCCGCCCGCGTCGCATAGGCGCTGCCACCTCCTTCCTCTGACGGTCGTTGCTACAAGGCTGCTGCCAGAAATCCCCGCGCCAGTGCCTCTTCGTGGCCATGTGTGTTCCCTGTAGTGTCCGTTGATGTGGAGATAGTGTGGTGTGGAGGTGTTGATGTTATGCTGCGGCTCGTGTTCGTGTCGTATTGGTGTTGCGATGACAGGAGCGAGATAAGATGGGAGTACCCTGACACCCAAGTTCACCACCGACAATGGTCGCTTACCAAGACCGGCTCGATGCCGATGGTTTTCGAAGGATGTACATGGTGCCACCCAATACCTCCGTCACGAATAAGATGTCCACAAACCCGAAGACCCCGGCACACCAAGATCTTCGTCCTTGAATGCCAAGTACTCCTACCCGGATTCGAAGACCGATCCCTTGAACCCTCGGAACCCCAAGATCACCGAGTCCCCCCTAATGTGTGACCCCTACCTATCCCTATTTTATAAATGGTATATATAATTTTTGTATATTAAATTGTTCATGTTGCATACGTATTTTGTGGTTTGGGTGCATTTAGTCTTTTCACCTCATAATTAAATATTGAGATCATATGCAGGCTTTTCTAGTCTTAGATTGGCTCCATTTAAATTTGTGTAGAGAACCGATGCTATGCTTTGTCTTATTAATCCAACATTTAAAATGCGGGGTGTCTACACAACATGAACCTTCTAACTGATTGTCAGGACCCTAGTTCCACTTAATATTGCCTAATTGCATTGCATCTTTGCCATATCATGCATCATGCCCGATCTTCTGTCGTAGTATTAAATAGTGCATCCAGTGTTTCTTTTAGTGCTTTGGTTCTTCGTGGATTAGGCCGTTGAGTGGATGCGAGTATCGATAAGTCCTTCAGATAATGAATCTCCAGCAATGTTTTCCAAGCGAGCAATCTCCCCCTTTCTACCTATTTTGCATTTATAGTCTTTACTTCCTCCTGTTGATCTATTGCTATTCGTGTTGCGATACTATAGATTCCGTACCCCTTTATATTTCCATGAAGCCCCTATATTGCCATGGATACCTCCTATTGCCTGTTGCTTGATATAAAGTTGGTCTTGCGAGTCATAGATGCTTGCTCAGGTGTTGTTGTGAGTCGTCGATGTTTCACAGTTCTTGGGAGGTTAGCACATGCTTAATGGTGGAGATGATCATGACTTTAATTTCAACTTGATAATTAAAATGCTAGGAATAGATATATCTAATGCAGAGGCATCCGTGGGCAATAGATGTTATTTGGTTCTTCCACGCTCACTTGTGTCCCGTAGGCCCCGATTACTTGATACATGTTCCTTGACTATTCGTATTATCCACATACGGGAGACTCTATGAATCCCCCTTTGTCTAAGCTTGATTCACACTTTATTTCTTGGGACCACAAACTAGTTTGGGGCTTTATTACTATCTTGTACTTATGCCATGCTTTACTGCTTTATTTACGATTGTGCGGGGAGCACCTGTACTGTTTTGGATCGTGACACGTTTTCGCTGTATCGACAAGCCCAGTCACACTTTCGGGTTCCCAGTCGTTTACCGCCGTCTACACAAATCCTAGGTCCGTCTCGGAGCCGTCCAACTTCGTCGCGGGTAGCTTAGTGGGGTGGCCCCCTGAAATGATTTATGAATCATGTGAATGCTTTATCGTGAGGCCTCATTGATTTTTATTTTGTTCTTCCCGAGGTTGATCATGTGTGTGTTGCTATTTGTGCACCCCTGCAGGGTAAATCTTTCTGAAAGCCGTGTCCGTGGTTATGTATGACTTGGAGAATAGTTTCTCGATCATAGACAACCATAACTAAAGTAGTGCTATAAATTTGACTTTGACATGTCTAGTAATCAGATTCACTACAACGGAATGAGTAAATAAAAGTGCCAACAACTACTGGTTTTGGGAGGACTCGTGCTATCTATATCTGACTAGTAAGTGTTGCAAATATAATGGAATGAATAAAACTGCCAACTGTGTGAGTTCCTCGGTTTGACTTCCTCGTGTGGTCTCGAGGGGGAAATACCAGGATGGGTATGTTTTGGTGTTACTATCAGGTTGGATCCGAATAGGTCTTTCTTATCCCTCTCTAATAGCCGATAGTTGTATCGGGTCTCTATAGGTTGTATAGCGCATGCTTTGATGCCACTTCAGTCCACCATACCTATGTAGGCGAGGACCGCCGAATTTTAGACTCGTCATGTGTTGGCCTCAGTACTGACCGCTCTCTTTTTCCTTTGCCCTTTGTCGATGCCCCTTTTGTTTTTAGCAGGTTTGAGATCGATGTCGTTAGCAGGGTTACCCTTCCGGCTTGGCCTGGGCAGGGTTATGGACGTCATTGGTTATTCTTCAGGGCTCTTAGCCCCATTTTCTTCTTATCCGTACTCGGATGTGTATCGTATTCAAGGTGATTTGGATCTTTGTATTGTATATCTGTATTCTTGACTCGTTGAGTCGCTATTGTATATATATATATATATATATATGTTCTGTGGGTTCCATTGGGAACTATTGTGTAATGATATTACTTCGTTTTCCACCCGCACGCAAGTGCCTGGTGGGCATATTTGAATCATTTCTATGCGGGTTTGGTGGGAATTGCTAAAACTTGCATAGGGCCGATTTGAGGGTGTTACAACGTGGCGCGGGTTGCCTCTTTTTGTTGTGTATCTCTTGTCCTCCTCTTTCCAGAAAAATTGGTTTCGGGTCAATCGGAGTTTCCTAACTCAAGTTATTAAGGTTTGAAGTTTGCCTTTTATTTAAAAAAGAAAAAGGAAAAGGGTTCATGCTTCTAGGTCAGGCAGTACTACCGGATCCGGTGCCGGCCGCCCCTGAGCGCTCCTCAGCCGTGTGGCCCGCCCGGTAGTGAACTGGCCCAGGACCGGCAGTACCGGCCCAAGCGGTGGTACCGCTGGCCAGGTCGGTACTACCGGGCCAGTCCAGCTTCTCCCGCCCATCTTCCACACGCTCGCTCGCCTCGCTTCGCTCGTAGGCTTCGCTGGCTCCTGCACCCACCGCTCGCTTGCGTCGCCTCGATCCCCTAGCATGCATGCTCGCTGGCTCCCGCGCTAGCTCGCTCGTCCACCGCGCAGCCGCCCGCGTTGACCGCGCTTAGCTCGCACGACCTGGCCACCTGCCTCGTATCGCCAGGATTGGGTCCGGTAGTACCGTCCCACTGCGGTACTACCAGCCCAGGCGGGATCTAGCCTCCCCAATGGGCTGATTTGGTTGGGCCCCTATTTATACCCCTTCTCTCTCCTTTTTATTTGGTTCTTCTTCCTCTTTTATCAAGCCTTTGCCCCATTTTGACCCCTCTTTGTGCTTGATTTCTTTTTTCCCCTCCAATGATTCTTGCACATATTTGAGAGGAAGATTGAGGATATCTAGATCTATATTTTTACCAAACCAAATCATCTCTTTGTGAGTGAATCTTTGGAATCTAGATCTTGGGAGATTTTGTGTTCTCCTTTGATTCTTTCACTCGTGTTCCCCTAATAGCTTTAGTAGCTTTGTTGGAACTTGAGAGTGAAGGATTGGAGCATATTTGTGGTGTTCTTGCCATTTGCATTAGGTGCATCGGTTTGATTTCTCTCCGGAGGATTTGGTTGGTGAAATCAAGATGTTTGTCCCTCTTGGCTTCTTGGAACCCTAGACGGTTGTGTGGCCTTTGTGGCGTGTTCTTGGGGCCTTCAATTAAGTTGTGAAGCTCTCCCCAAGATTGAGGCCTTGGTGGAGATTATTGGGAGCCTCCAATTAAGTTGTGAAGATTGCCCCAATCTTGTACGGGTTTGGTGACCGCCCTCAAGTGTCCCATAGTGGAACGGGTGCTTGCCGTGTGGTGGGTGCTCGGGAGAATAGGGTGAGGCCTCTTGTGGCGTTGGTGGTCTTAGTACCGTCCACCCCTCCAACGAGACGTACTCCCTTCTTGGGAGGAACTCAGTAAAATATTGGCGTCCCCGTATGCCTCGGTTATCTCTATACCTGAGCTTTTTACTTATGCACTTTACTTTGTGATAGTCTTCGTGCTTGAAGTAATCTATTTCTATCACAGTGTTGCTTGTCTTGCTTAGCATAAGTTGTTGGTGCACGTAGGTGAACCATAGCATTTATAGGCTTTATGCTTGATAAAAGAAAACGCTAGTTTTATTCCGTCTTTGCTAAACCTTTCTCGTAAAAGTTTTTATCGCCTATTCACCCCCCCCCCCTCTAGGCGGCATCCATGATCTTTCACCTACCCTCAAAATGGCAAGGCCGAACATGCTCTCCGCACAATTAATGATATAATTCGTACTCTCTTAATTCATTCATCCATGCCTCCGAAATTTTGGGTTGAGGCCCTACGCATCGCCACATATTTACTCAACATAAGACCAACTAAATCAAACCCACACACTACTCCTTATTTTTCTCTTTTTCGTTGTCACCCCGATTATTGTGAGCTACGTGTTTTTGGTTGCCTTTGTTTTTAAAATATGTATGCCACATCCCCTACCAAATTAGCACCCCGGTCTATCTCTTGTGTTTTCCTCGGATACTCTGACGAACACAAGGGCTTTCATTGTCTCAACTTACTATCTGGCCGTATTCACATTTCTCGTCATGTCACGTTCGTAGAACACGTCTTTCCTTTTTCGCAATGCACACCATCTCCCAAACCCGAGTCCTCTACACCCCCTACCCGATGTGTCGTCCTACACCCTCTCCATGTCATTCCTGTCTCAGCCCAACCAACGCACAACCCTACCCCAAACCCTACCCCTACCACGACAGAAATTCACCCCCTTTTTGTGCCACGGCAGCATCCGATAACACCAGCCCCACGGCAACGCGCTTTGCTGTGGCAGCCGAAACGGCTCAAAACTCTGTCGCGGCAGACTTCTCTGCCGCGCAACCCGAGCCTCCCTCCCCTTCGCCCGAGTCGTCCGCTGCGTCGGGCTCTGCCTCTTCATCCCCTCCACTCAATCCTCCAGCCGATGTCGTTCCTACTGCTAAATGATCATGTTATGCGTACTCGTGCAAAATCAGGATTTTGCTTACCCACTCAAAATCTTAATCTCAATGTTACTCCATCTTTCTCTCCCATCCCTAAAACTTACAAATCAGCTCTTCTCGATCCTCATTGGACTGCTGCTATGCATGAAGAATTCCAAGCTCTCATCGATAACAATACTTGGCAACTCGTTCCTCGTCCTCCAGGTGCAAATGTAGTTTCTAGAAAATGGGTTTTTCGTCAAAAATTTCATTCCGATGGTACTCTCTCTCGTTATAAAGATCGTTACGTCTGTCGTGGTTTTCTCAACAACATGGTCTTGATTACGATGAATCTTTCTCTCCCGTTGTTAAACCTAGTACAATTCGAACAGTTTTTAGTCTGGTAGTTTCTTCGTCTTGGCCCATTCATCAACTTGATGTGAAAAATGTTTTACTTCATGGATCTCTAAACGAAACTGTTTACTATCAGCAACCTCTTGGTTTTGAAGATACAACTAATCCTAATCACGTCTGTCTTCTCAAAAATATATATATATGGTCTAAAGCAAGCTCCTCGTGCATGGTTCCAACGATTCTCTACCTTTATTATCACTATTCCCTAGGATTCTTCTCTTTTCTTCTAACACACTACCTCTCACGCATCCTATTTACTCTTATACATAGATGACATTGTCTTAACAGCCTCCACTCAGCATTTATCGATCACATCATTTCCTTACTTCGCTCTGAATTTTCCATGACTGATCTTGGTATACTTCATCACTTCTTAGAAATTGTTGTCACCCATGATACCCATGGTCTTTTTCTATCTCAACGACAATATATTCTTGATCTTCTAACTAAATCAGGCATGCTTGACTGTCAACCGTCTAAAACCCCTATAGATACAACTACCAAACTTTCCTCCTTAGGTGATGTTTTTCCTGATGCCACTCTCTATCGTAGTATAACAAGTGCTCTTCAATATCTCACTCTCACTCATCTAGAAATTTCTTTTGCCGTTCAACAAGCCTGTCTCTACATGATCATCGCATTCCACATTATAATCATGTTAAATGTGTTCTTCGATATCTCAAAGGTACTATTGATCATGGTCTCTAGTTCTCCATATATATTCATCATCTCCAAACACTTTGATAGCATATTCCGATGCAGACTAGGTTGGTTGCCCGGATACTCGTCGATCCACATCTAGATACTGTGTTTTTCTTGGTAACAACTTGATTTCATGGTCTTTGAAATGGCAGGTTACAGTTTCACGTTCGTCTACAGAAGCTGAGTACCATGCAGTGGCACATGTTGTCGCCAAAATGGTCTGGTTGCGTCAGCTTCTCTCAGATCTTTGTCGTCATGACTAGCAGGCTACTGTAGTTTATTGTGATAACATTTCAGTTGTTTACATGTCCAGCAATCAAGTGCAGCATCGTCGGACAAAGCATATCGAGATCGACATCCATTTTGTTCGTGAAAAGGTGGCTTTGGGACAAGTTCGCGTTCTTCATGTTCCAACCACTGCTCAATTTGCAGATATCTTTACAAAGGGTCTTCCAACAGCATCATTTACCGACATTCGGTCCAGTCTCAACGTTGGTGAACCACGCGTTGACACTGCGGGGGATATTTATAAGTCGGTTTGGTTTTTGCTTGTAACATAAGTTAGGGTTTTTCCGGCCAGCCACCTATATATAGCCTTTGTAATCTCTCAAACAATATAAATTATTATGAGACAATTATATTCCTACAAATGGTTTAAGAGGTATTTTTGTTTCACTCATAGTCATGTACACGCGCGCGCACACATACACGCGCCATAACTATGTAAGACTGCGTGGAGCTCCAAAATGGGTGAAGGCATCACATTAATCTTGGTATTAACTGAAATATTGTCTTCCAATCAAAGAACAATCCGCCTTGGCGAGGCACGCAAGTTTTATGTGCACTATCTTGTGTTTATCATTTTTTGCACTAAGTTTTGTAAATGATCTCTGAGGTTTTTTCGTCAAAATTATCAAAATTACAGCTACATGTGGCATCTCTTCCCTGGCGAGAATGCATCTCTTGCAAATCGTCATCAATCAATTGAAAAGATCCTGCGGTGTCACAAAGCCATATCGTCCAAGATACCCTGTCCGCGGAGGTTCGGCGCTGCACCCAGCCGCTTCCTGGCGCAACTCTTCCCGCGCCTCATCAATTGCGGAGACCATCTCGTGGTAGTCCAGTTCGTCCAAGAAAGCCTCCTCGTAAATCTCTCGCTGAGCCTGATCATCCGACACAGCCTGCCCATCCGGATGATGATCTTCTTCAACCTCGTTGGCGCCCAAGACAGCGTCATTGGCCGCCGCGCCGGTCGCTGCCATCTCGTCGACGGCCTCAATTGGAAGAAGATCTTGTGGTGTCACAAAATCATATCGCCCAAGAAACCCTGTCCGCGGAAGGTCGGGGCTGCACCCAGCCGCTTCCTGGCGCAACTCATCCCGAGCCTCATCAATGGCGAAGACCATCTCGTGGTAGTCCAGTTCGTCCAAGAAGGCCTCCTCGAACATCTCTCGCTGAGCCTGATCGTCCAACAAAGCCTGCCCATCCATGGCATGATCTTCTTCAACCTCGCCAGCGCCCAAGACAGCCTCACCGGCCGCGCCGGTCACTGTCAGCTCGTGGACTGCTTCCGTGAGCTGGCGGGTGAATTCCTCAGTGGTCATGCGCGCGTACTCACATGCTTCCCCACAAGCCTCACCGCCGGCCGCGACCGCCATCGTGATCATGTCGATGGCCTCCTCGATCTCGAGCGCGAAGTCGCCCCTGGCTATGGCGTCCAGATCTAGGACTTCTTTGGCCACCTTGCCCGCAATTGCCATCTTCACAACGGCCACTTTGAGCTCGACGAGGGCGTCCAGGGCGTCTTCGTCGGTCTCCTCCGCCTCGATCTCGTCGAGGGCCTCCTCGAACTCGCGGACGTAGGTGGTGAAGCCAGACTCCTCGATCACGTCGCCGTCGGCCACGTCCACTAATGTCGTCGCGTCGGCAGCCTCGAAAACCTTGCGGGCGAGCTCCTTGAAGGCTGTAGCCCCCATGTCGGCCATCGCCTCGTAAGTTTGTTCGCTTGTTCTCCTTGTATGAATTCGCCGCAAGAACCAAGGAACGCTACGCTCAAGTTGTGATTGATTACCTCGTGTGGAAGTGAGAGATCGGGGAAGAAGCAGCTGTTAATATAGGCAGAGTCCCCGCGGCGCCGCATGTGTCATCTGTGCACGTGTGGTGAGAGTCGGAGAAGGAATACAGTTTCGTATCGGAATTCGGAACGTGGACAACGTCGCACGCGAGCCCGTCTCCTTCCCTGCTTCCGGGTGGGACTCCGAGATTAGAAATCGAGCGGGAAAACTAAACAGGTTTCGACTGTTTGAGCACTCGTGGTCGTCGAACAGTCTTGGTCCGGTGGAGCAAGATGCCACACAACGCAGAAAAACGGTGGTGGTATGTAACGATCGACCTAGAAAACTGCGATCGTTGTAAAACAATACTGTATTGTTGATTAGACACTACCCCGAAAAAGGAGATATGGCACGTTATATATAGAACACGTATGCGCTCTTACTTTTTTTTTTGAAATTAAACCATGCAGAGTAATAATTATCTTTTTTTTTTTGAAATTAAACCATGCAGAGTAATAATTATCAACGGCACTACCCAGGTCTATTCTTTTGCTAATGCCATTTTGCAGAGTTCAAAGCTTGAAGTACAGGTACCAACGGAAAACTATGTTCAGGAAAGGAAATGCAGTTTGCAACATATACCCTCTTCTGAAGCAATTGAGGATGCAATTTTCTGTGATGCTGCTTGGAAATTAGAGCCGAACACAACCGAAGCTCCCGCCGGAATAGGTCTCTTTATCAGGTTGAAGCGCAACCCGCATTGCAAGCAATTATATGTTTCGGCTATGTCGCCGCCGGCATCATCTCCGTTACAGGCTGAAGCTTATGCTCTTGAGCTAGCCACAAAGCTAGCAGAAATCCTTCAACTACATGAGACCCAGTTCTATTCCGACTGCTCTGTTCTGGTGTCTACGCTAGCCCCGAGTAATATCTCAACAACGCCGGGACATTGGATGATCAGGCCCATCCTTGCAAGAATTCAGGCGAGCAGTTCCTTTCAGGTCAACAAGGTTTCACATATTCACAGGAGTTTCAATGTAAAAGCAGATCACCAAGCTAGATTAGCAGCTAGACTACAGTCCAGGAGCTTAACAATTACTAGATGCCTATGTTCACAGGCAGATACATGTCCAGTGAGGGACATTCTTGCTGTATCTTGCGTGAATCCCTTCACGCTGCTCTCTCTAAAATGTGCCTCAATTAATAAAATCCATATGTTCAAAAAAAAATACAAAGGGTTCCACCTAGACCTATTTGTAATTTTTATTACTTTTGGGCATATTTGTACTATTGTTGATGATTTCTAATAGATCGGTGGAATTTCATTAAAAAAAAGTGTGCCGACGTCCTCGCCCCTCCATACTGGTGTCTGATGGTCATTTTTTTCGAAATGGGGTGAGCCCCGGCCTCTGCATCCTCAGATGCACACAGCCATCTTTATTGATCAAAAGCAAAAGTATCACAACAAAATCTCAAGCATCAGATAGGGTTGATACAAACCACAACCATCTGAAGAAAACATAGATATTGTGAGAGAGTATTGCCTACAAGAGCTAGTCATCTCTCAATCTACTAGAATGCCGCCACGAAACCAGGTAGTAGATATCCTGTGCGACCATCACAAGACGGTTGCACTCAGAAGCCATCATATCCCGCTGGTGTTCTGGCAGCAAAAAAGCCCAAAGTTGAATCCAATGAGCCGCCATAGTAATAACCTGCAAGAAAGATTGAACCCGAGTCTTGTTAAAGATAATAGCATTGCGACATTTCCATATTGACCAACATAAAGCCGATACCCCTATACGTATACTAGCTTTATTAGTCTTATCCACCCCATTTAACCAATTCCTAAACATATTAGTGATATTAGTTGGAGGTGGGAGATTATAGGTAAAGTACACAATGCGCCAAATAATTTTGGCAAAAGGACATAACAGGAAAAGATGTTCAATAGTTTCGTCCTCATCACAAAAACAACACTTCTTACACCCATTCCATTTTCTACGCAAGAGATTATCTTTAGTTAGCAAGATCTTGTTGTTTAAAAACCACATAAAAATCTTTATTTTTAGTGGTATCTTAAGCTTTCACATATACTTTGTAGGTAGTCTCTTATGATCATTCATGAGATCCTCGTACATTGATTTAACCGTAAATCTCCCATCTTCAGTTAAACCCCATTTAAATGTATCTGGTGCATCTGTTAAAGAAATTCGCATTAATCTCTGACAAAGATGCAACCATGCATCCCATTTCGTTCCAACCAAAACCCTCCTAAAACTAATATTAAGAGGATTATGTGATAAGACGTCATGTACAGAAACATGTTTGTGATGCAAAATATTATATAACGATGGATATTGTTGTGCCAAGGGGACCTCTCCTAGCCACACATCCTCCCAGAACCGAGCTACTCTACCATTTCCAACTATGAAAGACCCTTTGCTAAAGAAGCTATCCTTCACACGCATTAAGCCTTTCCAGAATGGAGATTCAGTCGGTTTTGCTTGAACTTGTGCCAAAGTTTTGTTTCTCAAATACTTATTATGTAAAATCTCTTGCCAAACACCCTGTTCGGACAATAATTTATAGAGCCATTTACTAAGGAGACATTTGTTCTTTATCTCAAGAACCTCAATTCCCAATCCACCCTGGTCTTTGGGTCGACAAATAATATTCCACTTAGTCAACCTATATTTCTTCTTATGTTCCTTACTTTGCCAAAAGAATCTAGAACGAAAGAAATCTAATCGTTTTCTAACACCCTTAGGTATTTCAAGAAAGGATAACATAAACATTGGCATACTAGTAAGAACGGAGTTAATTAACACTAATCTATCTCCATAGGACAAAAGTTTTCCTTGCCAACACCCCAACTTTCCTTCGAAACGAGCTTCCACCGGACTCCACTCCGAATTTCTTAGCTTACGATAATGGATAGGTACCCCAAGGTATCTAAAGGGTAACTCGCCCGACTCACAACCGAAAATTTCTTTATATGTCTGCTCCTATTCCCTTGCTTTCCCGAAACAAAATACTTTACTTTTATGAAAATTGATTTTCAGCCCTGACAATTGTTCAAATATACACAATATTAATTTCATGTTTACCACTTTGAGGAGATCATGTTCCATAAATGAAATTGTATCATCTGTGTATTGTAAGATAGATAATCCACCCTCCACTAGGTGAGGGACTACACCACTTACTTGGCCTTCCTTCTTAGCTCTCGCTATGAGGATGGCCAGCATATCTGCCACAATGTTGAAAAGAATAGGTGATAACGGGTCTCCCTGTCGAACCCCCTTTTTGGTCTGAAAGAAATGACCAATATCATCATTAACTCTGATCCCAACACTACCTCTCTGAATAAAGTTAGCAATCCAAGAGCACCATAGAGGATCAAAACCCTTCAAACGAAGAGCTTGTTGTAAGAACGGCCATTTGACTTTATCATAAGCCTTTTCAAAATTGATTTTGAAAATCACACCGTCGAGTTTTTTCGTATGAAGCTCGTGGATTGTTTCATGTAGAACCACCACCCCTTCCAGTATATGCCTTCCTGGCATAAACGCCGTTTGAGTGGGACGAATCACCTTGTGAGCAATCACTAAGATGCAATTCGTAGCTACTTTAGTAAAAATCTTAAAACTTACATTTAAAAGACAGATGGGTCTATATTGCTGAATCTGAACCGCATTTTCTTTCTTTGGAAGGAGTGTAATGACCCCAAAGTTAAGCTTGTATAAAGGCAATTCTGACGTTTGCAGCTTTGCAAAGAGAGCCATCAAATCCCCCTTAATAACATTCCGGAATGTTTGATAAAATTCCGCAAGAAATCCATCAGGACCTGGAGCTTTATTATGCTCCATAGAAGAAATCGCTTCCAGCACCTCCTTCTCAGAAAACGCCGCCGTTAAAATCGAATGTTCAATCGACGACACCTGGGGGATATCAAGGTTCCTCTCCTCCATCAGTGAAAAAGAATTAGGTTCCGGTTCCCCAAAAAGCCTCTTATAAAACTACGAAATAAAAGTTCGCAAATTATTATCACCCACGATCGTACCCTCGTCTTGTTCAAGCTGAAAACTTTTCTTCTTCCGATGTCTACCGTTGGCAATAAGATGAAAATATTTGGTATTATTTCCACTTTCCTGAACATGTTTTACTTTGGCTCGCTGAGCCCATTTGGTCTCCTCATCTCTCCTTAATTTTGACACTTGATCATTCGCTACCCGTAACTGTTGCCTCTCAGCTTCAGATAGGGCACATGATTCAGCCTTGATATCAAGATTGTCAATAATAGCTAAAAGCCTCTCTTTTTCTTTCCTATACTTACCACTCTGATTTTTCGCCCAGCCCCGGAGAAAGCGTCTCAAATGCCTGATTTTATTCTGCCATCTCGCAATAGGTGAATCCCCATTGGATACCGCAGCCCACTCAGATGCCACCATCTCAAAAAAAACAATCTTGGCGTAACCACGAGAGTTCAAAAGAGAATCTCAGATTGTTACCAATATGAGCCTTAATCCCTGAATCAATCAGAAGAGGAGTGTGATCGGAACCAAACCGCGTGAGTGCCCAAACCGTAACAAGCGGGAATTTTTGTTCCCACTCCACACTAGCTGGCACACGATCTAACTTTTCATAAGTAGGCGTCTCTCGGCGATTAGCCCACGTATATTGTCTCCCAGAGAGAGCAATCTCCCTTAAGTTTAGACTTTCAATGATCGCATTAAAAACAAACGACCAACGAGAATTGAAATTATCATTATTTTTTCCTCGTTTCTACGCAGGATGTTGAAATCTCCACCCACTAACAAAGGGAGTGTATCATTTTCACATATCCTAACCATCTCCACCAAAAACTCCCCATATACAGGAATGAAAATCCACTCGAATCCATCATGCCGGCATTTTATAAACAATTTAACACAATAATCCCCGGTCTTAACTTTAGTAACTTGCAAATTCAATGAATTAATACCCACTAAAATTCCACCTGAACGTCCAAGAGGAGGAAGGCAAAACCATGCAAAATCCTCCCCGGATGACAGGTGTTGCAAAAACGGCACAGAGAAGTTTGATCTCAAAGTTCCTAATAAGGCAATGAAATCAAGCTTGTGTTCCTTAATCGTTTCAGCAGTGAAACAGTGTTTAGCTGGATCCCGAAAACCGTCACTATTCCAAATTAAACCTCTTAGTCCTTGCATTTAGAAAGTTTTCTTTACCCGTACTCTCGTCCCGCGCCTAACGCAAGAGTTATCATATTGTCTTTTTTTATGTTTACGAGGTCGTCTGACCCCAAGGTCAGTCGCCTCACTAGCCTCTTCTACAGAATCCAGTTCTTCGGCAGCAAAGTCCTTGCATAAATTAGAGATTTTTGACACAAACAAATTGGCCGGCATACTCTCCTCTTTACCATAATCAGTGTTTCGTTGAAGAAGTGTCAAGGTTCTGCTAAATTAATTATCATGAATGATTCGGGTTGCAAGTTTTCTTTTTTCAGCCGTGTCCCCTAACAAAACCCCAATAGCATTTGCCTTTTCAAGAATTTCAACACTCGATAACGATAGAACCGAGAATTTAGAAATAGATGCAGTACCTTGTTCCCCATTACGATGTTGCGCCAACTCCGCTGCTCGCTCCAACTTTGTAGCATCAGCGTTTTGTTGAGACAAAATGCGATCACTCGATCGTAAAGAATTTGCCGAAGGAGATTGAATGCCACCAAAAGCAATTACCTCAGCGAGTGTCGGTGGGGATCTAACCACAAATTTTCCTTCATTCGAGTCCTGTCCTAGCATCAGAATGGACCCTCCATACTTGTGAACTGGTGACATCAATAAACTTTCATTAATTTCAGCCTCTAATGGAGTATCCGAGTCCCTAAATGTCGCCCCCGCCACCTTGTCTGGGATGCCAAACATCTGAAAATGACGATGATGTCGTATCAAAAACAACAGCAGGAGCATGAGATAAAGGTTTCACAGCCTCCACCTCTGCTACACCATTAGACGACAGACAATTATCATTAACCGAAATAGGTAGCATAGATCCCTGACCTTCCAGCGCCCCATGCAACTCTGCCTCCACCAAGTCAATAGTAATGCAGGTTGACGCAACAGCCTGCTCACCCGAAAGATCGTAGTCATTAGACTGTGAACAAATCACATGTCCGGCCAAAATATCATAATTTAAAGAAATGGAATCAAACGGTACCCGAACATTAGTATTCGCAGGACCCGTCTCCTCAAAAACCATCTGCATGCGATCATGAGCGTCACACGTAGGTAGCGCACCATCCAGCTCGTGTTTGCCCACCGCCGGTACCTGTACCGCATCCTTGATGGGAGGAAATATGAGAGGTAGCACAGGCTCCTGCTCACCCAACCGACAAAGATCATTAGACAAAAAATAACACATTTGTTGATTACGATCCTTGGGTAAAGACTTAAACGAAGAAAATACCTTATGATTATAAATAGCAAAAGCTCCCACATGAAATAATGGAGTTGTAGGCAGTTGTGCCTCCTTTACTCCACCACCGAAAGAACCCACACCCCTGGCGAATTGATCGGCAGAAGCACTCCCTTTAGATCCGGCCGAAGTATCCTCATACATCTTGGTCAAATTATTATTGTCTTTCCCCTCCTTCGCAGCATCCTCATCCCCATCTCCTTTACGATGAAAATCACTAGCATTTTCATCGCAACCCCATCATTGGCATTCGGTTGCTCAACCGAGAAGCTCAACCTAAAAAAACCTCTCTTAATCCAAATATCCAGATGTTTGGGTATAAGCTTCGGATCAACACAATGAATCTGTACCCTAACATAACCATGATGTCTCGTGAATGGCATATCCACCGCACATGTTTTGCCAAAGATAGATCCCAATCCCCATAATGCAAGAAAGTCTCTTCTCACATCCTTAGGGACCCCGGCTATTTGAACCCAAACCAGGGGTAAGGAGAAAATTGGTTCCTCGATCACGCCCCACTCATCAAACTTCAAGAAAATTTGAGTATCTGGTATTTGATATTGTCTCAGATCTTTCATCCGCATTACTTCAGCCTTAGTAGGAAACTTAACCTTGTACACGTTCTTCTGGAACTCGGCCACCTCCCAAACATAATTATCTGACCGAACCAATTTCTTCAGTTGTTCAGTGATTTGAGCAATCGACAAAACTCCACCCTCTATAAAGGGGAATGTTCGTTTGCGGTACCAAAGTTGGTGGGTGAGTGCACCGCGGTACCCGAGTTGCCATCAATCGCGCGGAGGGGCCATAGTAGCTTCGCCAATTGTCCAGAAGGGCCAAATGGGGGTGAATACAAATCTAACGGCCAAATGATCGTTTGAACCAGACGAAAAACGGTTGAACTCAAATACCGCCGTTAGGTCAACTCTTCTTGGCCCGCCATGCAGTATTCCGCGTTATCTTTTGCGGTCGTGGACTATCTTACCCCTGCGTGGACCAGATCCTTGAGCGGACGAGATCTATTTTTTTGCTCTGCTCTGGTCTTCTCCCCTGCTCCCCTCCCCATAACATTTTCTCAGCTCCGGCTGCTCGTCTCAGATCGGAGCTCGCACTTGCTCTAATTTGCGTCTCCACCATGTCCGGTCAACCTCCCACGCCTCTAATCGAAGCTTGCAGCCGTCGTCGTTGCATTGTCCGCTGTATCGGAGCTTCGCATCCCCGGACTAATATCTCGCCTTTGGCTAGTCCTTCTCGCATGGAGGAGCGCGTCCCGTCGCGCGATCCAGGCCGGCGACCGGCCTCGGGAAGTTGCGTGCTGCCGCGCACCCCAGGCATGGTAGCCCTGGCACAGCAGTTCGACGACCACGCTCTCATGGCCACCATGCTGGGCGTCCGTCCCGCCGTGTCGCCGGCAGAGTTGATGTCGGCTTTCAGGTCTCGTTTTGGGATCAGACGAAATGAGGTCAACATTGAGGTATGCGCGCCGCCATTCGATTTTTTCGTCCGGTTCGAGCACAGCTCAGACACCGAGCGTGTTCTGCATTCTTCCCGTTCTTTCGAGTGCTGCGGGGAGAAAATGAGCTTCATGCGTTGGCATCGCGCCTGTGGGTGGGACGATCGCTTGGGCCAGCTTCGTTTCTTCTCCAAACTCGGCTTTGACGGCCTCCCATTGGATGCTTGGGAGCCGGAGGCCCTCAAGAAGGTCGTCAATAGCCTTGGCGGCGAGCTGGTGGAAATCGTGCCACCGAGCGACAGATGGGTCATCGAGGTAAAGGCGTGGCTGAAAGATCCTGACACCGTTCCTAAGATGTACGAGGTGCAGATTCCAAGCAGGGCAGGGCGACAGCTTTCCTGGAAGCACCCGGTCATCATCCACCTGGAGGAGGTTCTGGACTCGGTACATGGCATTCAGGGCCTCGAAGAGGCTGCCAGAAAGCGCCCTCGTCGCCTTCAGTGTTGGCCTGGAAGGATCGATGGCACAGGACCGCCACCATTTCACGACGGGGCACACAGTTTCGGTGGGGGACCGGGCTTGGACAAGCTGGTGGTTCTGATTTCCCTCAAGTGAAGACAGAGCTCTAGTGAATTGCCGTGGTATGTGTGGCTAATGAATTTGTAGTATGGAGAGCGTAGAAGAAAGTTAGCATCGACTAAAAATGTGTAATAGTTTGAATCGATGTAGTACGTGTGTGTAATAGTTTGAAGTAGTATGTGTGTGTAATAGTTTGAATCGATGTAGTATGTGTGGGTAATGAATTTGATGTAGTTTGTGTGCGTGTAATAGTTTGAATCGATGTAGTTGAACACCGTGCTTTATAATTTCTGTGAATAACCAAGGACAACCTCATGACAAGAGGATGGTCTGGCAATGAGCAATGTCAATTCTATGGAAGGAAAATGTAATCCATCTCCTCTTCAAGTATTCCCTCCGTTTCAAAATATAAGATGTTTTAGTTTTTTGAATGGAGCGTATCTAGACATCTTTTAGTGACGGTGCTTTCTAAACCTAGATGAACCTACATACTAAAAGGGGACTAGATACACTTCATTCACAAAGCTAAAACATCTTATATTTTGAAACGGAGGGAGTACAAGGTAGCTACATTTGTAACACGTTGAACTGCCGGACCATTTTGCAGGCAACACAAGACAAAGGAAAAAATGGTTTACAGCACAGACAGCAGACGCAAAATCTATAGTCTAGGATAAAAAGATGCCAGTTAACTGGATTGAACCACGACTAGTAATTGAAGGAAATAGGTATTTGATAGTATTTGCTTACAATAGTAGTACTTCCATACAAAAGTGTCTTATACCTGTACAAAAGTGGGCTAAACTTCCTACTAGTTTATAGAACAATTCGTCAGCATTTTATCTACAAAAGCCATTCTTCAGTCTGAACTTAACTATTCTACACTGAAGAAACTACAGATCTCCACTAGAAAAATTGGCTGGCCAATTGCCTTGAGAGGACATAAGTTCTTTGATCATTTAACCCAAACTGATCTATTGCCTTCCCGCCAAACTATAAGAAATCTGCATTCGTTCATGCACGAGCGATTTGTGTGCGCCAGTCCCTGTTCAGTTGGACCATCCGCGCCGCCGCAACGAGTTCTTGGAAACTGAAATTCCACATCTCCTTCTCGGGATCGTAGGTCCATGTGAACTCGAACCTAAATTCCGGGGCTGAGCTGATGCCCGCCATGTGATCGTAGGTCCATGTGGAATTTTAGTGGGTATTAATTCATTGAATTTGCAAGTTACTAAAGTTAAGACTAGGGATTATTGTGTTAAATTTTTTATAAAATGCCGGCATGATGGATTCGAGTGGATTTTCATTCCTGTATATGGGCCGGCTCCGGCTGTCGAACAATCCAGCATGCTGAGTGTAGACGCTTGGTCGCCGCCATGGTACAGCCTTCGACGGTGCGTAGGATGGAGCATCTTTGCCGCAGATGGCATGCTCCCAGCCTACCCCACTAAGGTAAGGTAGTCCGCACCGAAGCGTGGACGCGAGAGTTCCTAGACCTTGGCGCTGCCCTGTTCGAGGGTCTGTACCCTCGGCGGCGGCATGCTCTCATGAACAATTTGATACGTACCTTGTTCCCATTACCTAGAGCATGTCGTAATGCCGCCGCGCGATTTCTCCACATCGCTCTCTTGGCCCTGCTTGCCGCATCTGACGCCGACGACGGCGCAGTCGCCGCCGCGGCCGATTCGGCACATTCGGGAAATCATCCGCCTGGCAGGGCAATGGGAGACCGGCCTTGAAGTAGAGCTTCATGGCCTGCCTTAGAGGGGCTAAACACCCCAGTTTTGGCGGTTGTCGCGGCGGCGGCGGCTTAGGTGGGGCCATGTTACCCTAGTTGGTGCGGCGCGGAGGAGATGCGCAAGGTGAACTGTGGTTAGTCGGAGAAGGGGAGTGAAAGACTGACAGTAGGTTTGGACTAAGGGCACACGTGAAAATAACCATTTCCCATTTTCTTAGAGGGTAATAATTCGACACTCGTTGCATTAACAGTTCAATCTTTATTTCCCTTCTCAGCATAAGAGTGCGAACGTATTAAAAAGATCGGTCGTGGCTATCCACCTCATCGGGCAATGTACCAGGACAGGTAGGAGACGGGATCGGGTTTCATTTTAGAAATGTTGACGACTGTGCCCTTATGTTTATATGATATTATTTATATGCCACCATGTACCTTCGAGTGTAGCAACACCATCAGAAACAGGGGATAGCGACGTGGCGTGTTTTATTTTTTTAAAGGGCATCAGAAACAGGGGATGCCGACGTGGCATGTTTTCTGACTGGCGGGCCCGCTCCCTCCACCTTCGACGGCGCGCGTCCTAGGTTCGAGGGGTGGTGCCGCCCACCAACACATTATTATGCAATTTTCCATGTGGGACCTGAATTCCGGCGCTGAGCTGATGCCCGTGTCGAACACAGAGAATTCTGAAAGAACTACTAAAAATAAATACTTTAAATTCTGGAAGTACTAAATTTAAATACATTACAATTTTGTCTGAAAGGTAATACGCATTCTGATCATCAAAATAATATAAATACAGTACAGATTTCTACTTCGAAAAATAGACCTGAAAATGCTAGCAAATAACCTAGGATGAATATATGATTTATTCTCCCCTATATATTTCGTCGGCGGCGGCTCCCGCGTGCTGCAACACATGTTCAGAGAACTCTCTCCGTCTGCAGTGTGCTGCCAGTATCTCGTAAAGAGGGTAAGGCCTCGGTGTATGTTCCAGACTTAAGCCATACATTACCATTGTTGGTTCCTCTTCCCAGGCTTGAACCTCATGATTGTACAGTCTGATAAAATTCATGTAGTATATGCAACCGGGTTTGACTGTGGGGTGTAACCTGGTGTCAATGGAGATAGACCGATTGCAACCAACAAAGAGGGCACGACTTCCAATGTCGCCGACGGCCTCGAGAGAGCGGTTCTCCGTGTCTACCCGATACAACACCGGTTGCCCTTTGGCAAAATCCCCGTTCAACACAAGAAGCAGATCACCATCTGACTCCACAAGGTAAAATTTGTAGGTTCCGCATACCTGTTCAAAGACTGGGGCCGAAATTATTTTGGCCATCGTGACAGTGCTCGCGTGCTACTCTAACTGGATGTTGGTCGACAAGATGTCTCCATTCTCAAGTAATGCATATACTTCCCCTCGGAATGTCGTCATGCAGACCAGAAGCGTATCAGGAGGTGGCGAATACAATCCTTCTCCAAATGATCCATTGATTTGCCCCGTTGGGGTGCTCTCATCGGCCCATGCAATATGATCTGGATAATCAGTGCAAACGAACACCATCGTCGGGGACTTCGTCACGACGACAGATTGCAGAAGATCAGATGGTATGTGTGCTTGAAACTCAGTGTTAGACTTGTGAGTGATTGGGTTCAGAAGCCGAATCTGGTACGGCTCCACCTCTGAGAAAGCACGATGACGCCACGAGAAACACCGACGAAGTAGAATCTTTTGGAAGAAGAGGGCATCAGTTAGCACTAAGATGTTTACAATGCAAAATACCAATAAATATCGGATGTGAATGTGAACCTGAGATGGACGTCCATTAGATTTGTCCTGAAGCAACGACCAGTGGCGAGGTTGAGGAAGGTGAAGTCGCCAATGTCTGGAAGTGTGTTATCTATCATGATCCAGTTGTTGAGATGGAATTCGGGCACCTTTAAAGTGCGGCACCAATCGGTGCAGACTTCCCGACAAGCAGCATAGGTGTCGACGTACTCCTCTTTCTCCAGCAAATAGTCGGCGATCTTGCGAAGCGGGTCGGCCGGGAGATCGGCCCAGTTCCTCTTCATCTGGCTACTGGCCATGGCTTACGCGCGGGAATGTTTTGATCGAGGAAGAAAGAAGAACTACCACCGCGAGGAGAAGAAGAAGAGGATAACAGACAAGAGAGATGAAGCGGAACTGCCACTGCGAGGAGACGATGAGACGAGGGAGAAGAAGCGGAACTGCCAATTCAAGTTTGGATCAACGGGCTTTTTTCCGGAACTAGCGCGTGGACCAGCCATGCACTGCATGCAAGTTTTGATCAAACAGACTGACATGAGGGACCTTCTAAAAATTCCGTGAAGCGCTCCCCGTGCATAGTGCGCTGACAGGTGGCATGTTTTCTGACAGGCGGGCCCAGGTTCGAGGGCTGGTGCCGCCCACCAACACGTTATTGTGCAATTTTCCATGCTTTGTCGCAACCAGCTCCGCTCCGCTCCTCTCCTCTGCTCCTGCCGTCGCCACTCCGCTCAGTTGTGCACCGCTCTCGCCGTCCCCTTGGGCCATCGTCCTCCCGCCCTCCCCTCCCTGCCCTGTCTCCTTGCCGCCTCCCATCGCCCAGGCGCGTCTAGAAACGAAAACCAAGAGTCCTCCATTAGGTTAGGGGCCCAACGACGCTGGAGATCCGGATCCCGCTCGGAGATGGATCCTGCGAGGCTTGAGAGCACGGATATGGGTCCTGCACGGCTAGAGAGCACGGAATCTTCTTCAAGTCCAGAGAGCACAGAGGACAACAAAACGGGAGGAGAGGTAGCGGGGTGCAGAGCCTTAGAGGTATGGAGCCTGGAGAAGGTGTCGTGTGTCCACATTGAAAGGTAAGAACTGTGCTTATCTGCATACCCCAATTAGCGTTTATAGTCCCGTGGTGATGCCAAGGATATGGGTTGGTAACCGCAGGACGTCTGTACAACTTGTCCTTGAGCATGATGCTTTGTCAAGCGAGCATGAAGGCACTGAAACGTGTGGCGGTGCGGATGATGATGAGAAAGCATATCCAGACGTGGCTGCTGACCCTGATAGGATGGAGAGTAGGGAATATTTGGTTGATTCAAACTTTGAGCCTGACTATGGGACTGATGAGGAGGAGGAATGTGAAGATGTGGAGATGGGATGTAGATACGATGATGAAGACGTGGACAGGCCAGTGATACACTTTGAAAGGGACAATCCTACAATTGATGAGGGGATTGTCTTTGATAATGTGGAGGACTGCAAATATGAAGTTGCAACCTATGCAATCAGAGTTGGGTTCGAATTTATCATTGAAAAGAGCGACCAAAAGAGATTTAGGGTGCACTGTAGGGAAAGTAATGTGTGTAAATGGAGATTACATGCATCTCCAATGCGGGGTGGACACCCATTTCAGGTTGCAATAGCTACATTTAGTTTCAGTCTTTCTCATATTTATTCTGCTGATAACTAGCTCTAAATTATTTGGATTCTTATCGAATGCATATCAAAGTAAACACGAAGGAACACAACTGCCCTAATACTTCTTTAAGTGGTAAAATTAGACCGGTGACTACCAAGTGGATTGCTGCTACTGTACTTGACTGGGTGAGGCAGGATCATAACGTTGGACCAGCTGAACTCAGAGCAAAGATTAGCAAAAAGTTTAACATTCTGATTCCTTATCAAAGAGTCTTTGATGGGAAGGAGATGGCTCTAGAATTCATTCAAGGCAAGTGGAATGACAGTTTTCATATGTTGTATAGTTTCAAAGCTCGGGTAGAGAAAACATCACCTGGTAGTGTTGTTGACATCGATTACGAGGTTGTGAAAGGGAGAGAGAAGGTCTCGAGGGGGGTCAGGTATAAGCAGGCAGATAAGATATGCTTCAGGAGATGTTTTGTCTGCCTGAAGGCATGCTGGAAGGGGTTCCTAGACGGCTGCAGGCCATACTTGGTAATAGGCGCAACTTATTTAACAAGGAAGTTCAGGGCATGTTGCTTCTGCTTGTGCTTTGGACGCGCATAATTGGCTTCTACCCATAGCTTATGCTGTTCTTGAGGGTGAATCAAATGAAAGTTGGACATGGTTCATGTAGAGACTACGGGAAGTAATTGGTCACCCTGGAGGCTTGGTGATACACACCGGTGCATCCGAGGGTCTTGAGAATGCTGTTGATGCTGTGTTTCCTAGGGTTGAGCATAGGGAATGCATGCAACACCTTGCTACTAACTTCATGAAGAAGTTCGAAGGAAATATCTTTGAAGAGGACTTGTGGCGATCAGCATACACATACATCCCAAGCACGCATGCTACTTACTTGCAGAACATGTATGTAGTTCCAAAGGTGAAAAAATACCTTGAGGAACATCACACCAAGCTATGGGCCAGAAGCAAGTTTGGTGAGTTAAGCAAGGTGGATTTTGTATGCAATAATTTGGTAGAGAGTTTCAATGATAAGATTTCGGGCATGAAGACACTTGGAATTGTTATTTTGTTGGATGCAATAAGACAGTGCATAATGGTGAAGATAGATTTAAGGCAAAGAATTTGTGCAAGAAATTTTTTAGGCCATAAAATAGTTCCAAAGGTGGTTATGTTACTGAATGCAAGAACCAGGGCAATGAGAACGATAAAGATGAGGGTGGTCAGAAGTTCCAGAACATTGGCTGAGGTTTATGCAGAATACAAGCGTGGAAGTGAACGGAGGTACACTGTAGACATTGGAAACAAGACTTGTTCATGGAGGCAGTGGCAGATTACTGGTCTGCCATGTCACCATGCAATTTACTTCATCTTAAAGCTTAGAGGTAACGGAGCTGAAATAGAGAACTATGTCGACAACTATTTCTCCATGGACAAGTTTGCTACAACTTATGCAGAAAACGTACCACCTATGGCCGATGAAAATGATTGGGAGATTGTCGATCCAGGGTTCAAACTTCAACCACCAGTTCTTAGGAGGCCACCTAGAAGGCCTAGAAAGCTAAGGATCGTAGCCTCCACCGATAAAGGTCCAAGGCTTGGTGCTAGGAAAAGGAAATGCGGACGTTGTGGCGGATTCGGCCATATCAAGAGGTTGTGCAAAAACTCAATTACACATGCTATTGTCCCTGTTCACACCCCGGTGGCAGAAAATGAGGCTTCTTAGCCAGAACTGGCGGCAGAGCAGCACGAAGACGGTGATGAACACTCGGAGGAAAACATACGTAAGCAGCCAATTTATGAATAAGTGGAGGTGCCGGTGAGAAAAGGGTGTGAAAAGAAACAAAAGGGTAAGCGAACAGGCAGGAAAGGGCAAATAATGGAGGTGTATTAGAATATGAAGAAGTTGCAATCGTGATTGAGGATGTTCTTGAGGATCTTTCGGCTAACTGCAGGAGAAATAATAAATCCCTGTCAATTTCATCTTTGTATGATTCTCCGGATGAAAGGTAAGCTTAAAAATTGTTTTATTTGCCATTTTATCATTTTTTTATCCTCATCAACTGATGCTTAATGCAGCGTGGGCTAGCAGACTAATAAGAGGAGCAGAAAGATGCGGGCACAGTAACGTCCTATGTTGAATTGTATCATTGAAACTAAACTAGCCGTGTCGTCTTTATTTATATCTGGCGCGTGCAACGTGTCTGTGATGGGGTCATGTGGACCAGATTATATTTTTTTGAAATATTATTACATTAATTTTTTACCTGCGTTTGGACGCGGCTACTAGTTCCCATCTCCCTTGCATTCCCATCTCCTCTAGCGCACTCCAGAATTATGGTTGTACCATCAAGTAGCAGAGTCAGCGTATTGTCCCATCAGGTGTGAACGCAATGACTTTGTTTGTTTAGAATTTGACGACTTTTGATTAGTTTGAAAGACAGAGAAACCTAAAACATGTATCTAGACATGTTTTGGGTATAGACACATTTATTTAATATCTAAAAAAACTAAGTCAGTTATATCTGGACAGGAGTAGTACACTATTACAACACGCTCGATCCCTTCTCCTCAGGCGCACTCCAAATTACGGTTGTGCCATCAAGTGCTGGGAGCAGAGTCAGCGTATTATCCCATCAGATATGCCAGGGAACACGCGAACTTTATTTTCAGGATCGGACGAGTTTCGATCGACAAGTTTCAAAGACAAAGACAACTAAAACATGGCCAACATATATAGATTATGACGATAATCGACCATGACTCAGGTTACCCAGATCCAAAGAGCGCATTAAGATACCGTACATAGATTTAATTTATGCTTAAGTGGCCCTAATCGACTATGACGCTCCTGCAGTCTCCATCATTAACGACGTTGTCCGCGTTGCCGCCAGCCTCCTCCGTGTCGGAATCGATGCCGATGTTCCCGGCAGCGTTCCTTCTCCTCATGGATTCTTCACGGCGTGCTGCATCGATAACGGTGGAGGTCGTACGCCAGGCACTGCCCAGAAGCGTTGCCTCCCTTCGGGGTTGCGCAGATCCGGGTGGATCTCCCGCCGGTGGGTTCCGCACAGCTCAATCAACGCAGCCCACTCCTTCTTGAACAGCTTTCACCAGTACACGCTTGTACGCGAGTACCGCGCCATTGCCCTCTTCCGCTCCGACAGCTGGTGGCAGCGCTCCTCGATCTGCCTCGCCAACGCGTTGTCACGCAAGAGCGGCGCGACAGGAACCCCGGCGTAGCTGAGCTCGAATCCGGCCGGAAGCCTCGCTAACGGCGGCGCGAGTATGCCATAGTGGGCGAACATCTAAGCCTCGTGCAAGCTGAGTTTGGGCCTCTCCCTCTCCATGGCGATGAAGGAACACGATCTGATTTTCGGCCCCGATGTTAAGGGGATAAAGGCAAGGATGTAGGCCCAGCGTAGTTGCCATGGCCAATCAGTTCGCAGAACAGACTTCTCGCGGATCGCCCTCGCGAAGTACATCACTATCGTCCACGCACCCCGATCCAACGGCGCCTAACAATCGGGGATCGGGTCTTCTATAAGCCTAGAGCGGTTGCTGGTTAGTTCTGCATCCCGATTGTTTGTGGCCAACGACGGTAGTTGAAAATAATACACATTTCAATGACACTGGTGGATCCATAGGTGGTATGTGAAAATAACACACATGCAAAATGACTCTGGTTGTTGTTACTAAAAAGAACACACATGCAATGACACTGATGGATCCATGGGTGGATTGTGAAAAGAGCACACATGCAATGACACTGGTGGATCCATATGTGGGATGTGAAAAGAACAAACATGCAATGACTCTTGTTGTTGTTAGTGAAAAGAACACACATGCAATAACACTGGTGGATTCATGTGTGGTCTCTGAAGAGAGCACACATTTCAATGACTCTTGTTGTTGTTACTAAAAAGAACACACATGCAATGACACTGGTGGATCCATGGGTGGATTGTGAAAAGAGCACACATGCAATGACACTGGTGGATCCATGTGTGGTATGTGAAAAGAACACACATGCAATGACTCTGGTTGTTGTTAGTGAAAAGAACACACATGCAATAACACTGGTGGATCCATGTGTGGTCTCTGAAGAGAGCACAAATTTCAATGAGTCTTGTTGTTGTTAGTAAAAAGAACACACATGCAATGACACTGGTGGATCCATGTGTGGTCTCTAAAGAGAACACACATGCAATGACACTGGTGGATCCATAGGTGGATTGCGAAGAGAACACACATGCAATGACACTGGTGGATCCATAGGTGGTATGTGAAAAGAACACACATGCAAAATGACTGGTTCTTGTTACTAAAAAGAACAGACATGCAATAACACTAGTGGATCCATGTGTGGTCTCTGTAGAGAACACACATTTCAATCACACTAGTGGATCCATATGTGGTATGTGAAAAGAACACACATGCAATGACTCTGGTTGTTGTTAGTGAAAAGAACACACATGCAATGACACTGGTGGATCCATAGGTGGTATGTGAGAACAACACACATGCAAAATGACTCTAGTTGTTGTTACTAAAAAGAACGCACATGCAATGACACTGGTGGATCCATAGGTAGATTGTGAAATGAACACACATGCAATGACACTGGTGGATCCATAGGTGGTATGTAAGAAGAACACACGTTTCAATGACTCTGGTTGTTGTTACTAAAAAGAACACACATGCAATGACACTGGTGGATCCATAGGTGTTATGTGAAGAGATCACACATGCAAAATGACTCTGGTTGTTACTAAAAAGAACACACATGCAAAATGACACTAGTGGGATCCATGTGTGGATTGTGAAAATAATACACATTTCAATAACACTTGTGGATCCATAGGGTATGTGAAAAGAACACACATGCAAAATGACTCTGATTGTTACTAAAAAGAACACACATGCAATGAGACTGGTGGATCCATGGGTGGATTGTGAAAAGAGCACACATGCAATGACACTGGTGGATCCATATGTGGTATGTGAAAAGAACACACATGCAATGACTCTGGTTGTTGTTAGTGAAAAGAACACACATGCAATGACACTGGTGGATCCATGTGTGGTCTCTGAAGAGAGCACACATTTCAATGACTCTTGTTGTTGTTAGTAAACAGAACACACATGCAATGACACTGGTGGATCCATGTGTGGTCTCTGAAGAGAACACACATGCAATGACACTGGTTGTTGTTACTAAAAAGAACACATATGCAATGACACTGGTGGATCTATAGGTGGATTGTGAAGAGAACACACATGCAATGACACTGGTGGATCCATAGGTGGTATGTGAAAAGAACACACATGCAAAATGACTCTGGTTGTTACTAAAAAGAACACACATGCAATGACACCGGTGGATCCATGTGTGCTCTCTGTAGAGAACACGCATTTCAATGACACTGGTGGATCCATAGGTGGATTGTGAAGAGAACACACATGCAATGACACTGGTTGTTAGTGAAAAGAACACACATGCAATGACACTGGTGGATCCATAGGTGGTATGTGAGAAGAACACGCATGCAAAATGACTTTGGTTGTTGTTACTAAAAAGAACACACATGCAATGACACTGGTGGATCCTTAGGTGGATTGTGAAATGAACACACATGCAATGACACTAGTGGGATCCATGGGTGGATTGTGAAAAGAAAACACATGCAATGACTCTGGTTGTTGTTACTAAAAAGAACACACATGCAATGACACTGGTGGATCCATAGGTGGTATGTGAAGAGATCACACATGCAAAATGACTCTGGTTGTTGTTACTAAAAAGAACACACATGCAATGACACTAGTGGATCCATGGGTGGATTGTGAAATGAACACACATTTCAATGACACTGGTGGATTCATAGGTGGTATGTGAAAAGAACACACATGCGAAATGACTCTGGTTGTTGTTACTAAAAAGAACACACATGCAATGACACTGGTGGATCCATGGGTGGATTGTGAAAAGAGCACACATGCAATGACACTGGTGGATCCATACGTGATATGTGAAAAGAACACACATGCAATGACTCTGGTTGTTGTTAGTGAAAAGAACACACATGCAATGACACTAGCGGATCCATGTGTGGTCTCTAAAGAGAGCACATATTTCAATGACTCTTTTTGTTGTTAGTAAAAAGAACACACATGCAATGACACTGGTGGATCCATGTGTGGTCTCTAAAGAGAACACACATGCAATGACACTGGTTGTTGTTACTAAAAAGAACACACATGCAATGACACTAGTGGATCCATAGGTGGATTGTGAAGAGAACATACATGCAATGACACTGGTGGATCAATAGGTGGTATGTGAGAAGAACACACATGCAAAATGACTCTGGTTGTTACTAAAAAGAACACACATGCAATGACACTGGTGGATCCATGTGTGTTCTATGTAGAGAACACACATTTCAATACACTGGTGGATCCATATGTGGTATGTGAAAAGAACATACATGCAATGACTCTAGTTGTAGTTAGTGAAATGAATACACATGCAATGACACTAGTGGATCCATAGGTGGTATGTGAGAAGAACACACATTTCAATGACTATGATTGTTGTTACTAAAAAGAACACAAATGCAATGACACTGGTGGATCAATAGGTGGTATGTGAAAAGAACACACATGCAAAATGACTCTGGTTGTTGTTACTAAAAAGAACACACATGCAATGACACTGGTGGATCCATAGGTGGATTGTGAAATTAACACACATGCAATGACACTGGTGGATCCATAGGTGGATTGTGAAGAGAACACACATGCAATTACTCTGGTTGTTGTTAGTGAAAAGAACACACATGCAATGACACTAGTGGATCCATGTGTGTTCTCTGAAGAGAGCACACATTTCAATGACACTGGTGGATCCATATGTGGTATGTGGAAAGAACACACATGCAATGACTCTGGTTGTTGTTAGTGAAATGAACACACATGCAATGACAGTGGTGGATCCATAGGTGGTACGAGAGAAGAACACACATTTCAATGACTCTGGTTGTTGTTACTAAAAAGAACACACATGCAATGAGACTGGTGGATCCATAGGTGGATTGTGAAAAGAACACACATGCAATGACACTGGTGATCCATATGTGGTATGTGAAAAGAACACACATGCAATGACTCTGGTTGTTGTTAGGGAAAAGAACACACATGCAATGACACTGGTGGTTTCATGTGTGGTCTCTGAAGAGAGCACACATTTCAATGACTCTTGTTGTTGTTAGTAAAAAGAACACACATGCAATGACACTGGTGGATCCATGTGTGGTCTCTAAAGTGAGCACACACGCAATGACTCTGGTTGTTGTTACTAAAAAGAACACATGCAATGACACTGGTGGATCAATAGGTGGATTGTGAAGAGATCACACATGCAAAATGACTCTGGTTGTTGTTACTATAAAGAACACACATGCAATGACACTGGTGGATCCATGGGTGGATTGTGAAAAGAACACACATGCAATGACACGGGTGGATCCATATGTGGTTTGTGAAAAGAACACACATGCAAAATGACTCTGGTTGTTGTTACTAAAAAAACACACATGCAATGACACTGCTGGATCCATAGGTGGATTGTGAAGAGAACACACATGCAATGACACTGGTGATCCATATGTGGTATGTGAAAATAACACACATGCAATGACTCTGGTGGATCCATATGTGGTCTCTGAAGAGAGCACACATTTCAATGACTCTTGTTGTTGTTAGTAAAAAGAACACACATGCAATGACACTGGTGGATCCGTGTGTGGTCTCTGAAGAGAACACACATGCAATGACACTGGTTGTTGTTACTAAAAAGAACACACATGCAATAACACTGGTGGATCCATAGGAGGTATGTGAGAAGAACACACATGCAAAATGACTCTGGTTGTTGTTACTAAAAAGAACACACATGCAATGACACTGGTGTATCCATAGGTGGATTATGAAATGAACACACATGCAATGACACTGGTGGATCCATAGGTGGTATGTGAGAATAACACACATTTCAATGACTCTGGTTGTTGTTACTAAAAAGAACACACATGCAATGACACTGGTCGATCCATAGGTGGTATGTGCAGAGATCACACATGCAGAATGACTCTGGTAGTTGTTAATGAAATGAACACACATGCAATGACACTGGTGGATCCATAGGTGGTATGTGAGAAGAACACACATTTCAATGACTCTGGTTGTTGTTACTAAAAAGAACACACATGCAATGACACTGGTGGATCCATAGGTTGTATGTGAAGAGATCACACATGCAAAATGACTCATGCGGATCCATATGTGGTATGTGAGAAGAACACACATGCAATGACTCTGGTTGTTGCTAGTGAAAAGAACACACATGCAATGAAACTGGTGGATCCATGTGTGGTCTCTATAGAGAGCACACATTTCAATGACTCTTGTTGTTGTTAGTAAAAAGAACACACATCCAATGACACTGGTGGATCCATGTGTGGTCTCTAAAGAGAGCACGTATTTCAATGACTCTTGTTGTTGTTAGTAAAAAGTACACACATGTAATGACACTGGTGGATCCATGTGTGGTCTCTGAAGAGAGCACACATGCAATGACACTGGTTGTTACTAAAAAGAACACACATGCAATGACACTGGTGGATCCATAGGTGGATTGCGAAGAGAACACACATGCAATGACACTGGTGGATCCATAGGTGGTATGTGAAAAGAACACACATTTCAATGACTCTGGTTGTTGTTACTAAAAAGAACACACATGCAATGACACTTGTGGATGCATAGGTGGTATGTGAAGAGATCACACATGCAAAATGACTCTGGTTATTGTTACTAAAAAGAACACACATGCAATGACACTGGTGGATCCATGGGTGGATGTTGAAATGAACACACATTTCAATGACACTAGTGGATTCATAGGTGGTATGTGAAAAGAACACACATGCAAAATGACTCTGGTTGAAAGAACACACATGCAATGACACTGGTGGATCCATAGGTGGTATATGAAGAGATCACACATGCAAAATGACTCTGGTTGTTGTTACTAAAAAGAACACACATGCAATGACACTGGTGGATCCATGGGTGGATTGTGAAAAGAACACACATGCAATGACACTGGTGGATCTATATGTGGTTTGTGAAAAGAACACAAATGCAAAATGACTCTGGTTGTCGTTACTAAAAAGAACACACATGCAATGACACTGGTGGATCCATAGGTGGATTGTGAAGAGAACACACATGCAATGACACTGGTGATCCATATGTGGTATGTGAAAAGAACACACATGCAATGACTCTGGTGGATCCATGTGTGGTCTCTAAAGAGAGCACACATTTCGATGACTCTTGTTGTTGTTAGTAAAAAGAACACACATGCAATGACACTGGTGGATCCGTGTGTGGTCTCTGAAGAGAACACACATGCAATGACACTGGTTGTTGTTACTAAAAATAACACACATGCAATAACACTGGTGGATCCATAGGTGGTATGTGAGAAGAACACACATGCAAAATGACTCTGGTTGTTGTTACTAAAAAGAACACACATGCAATGACACTAGTGGATCCATAGGTGTATTATGAAATGAACACACATGCAATGACACTGGTGGATCCATAGGTGGTATGTGAGAATAACACACATTTCAATGACTCTGGTTGTTGTTACTAAAAAGAACACAGATGCAATGACACTGGTGGACACATAGGTGGTATGTGAAGAGATCACACATGCAAAATGACTCTGTTAGTTGTTAGTGAAATGAACACACATGCAATGACACTGATGGATCCATAAGTGGTATGTGAGAAGAACACACATTTCAATGACTCTTGTTGTTGTTACTAAAAAGAACACACATGCAATGAAACTGGTGGATCCATAGGTGGTATGGGAAGAGATCACACATGCAAAATGACTCTGGTGGATCCATATGTGGTATGCGAAAAGAACACACATGCAATGACTCTGGTTGTTGTTGGTGAAATGAACACACATGCAATGACACTAGTAGATCCATAGGTGGTATGTGAGAAGAACACCCATTTCAATGACTCTGGTTGTTGTTACTAAAAAGAACACACATGCAATGACACTGGTGATCCATATGTGGTATGTCAAAAGAACACACATGCAATGACTCTGGTGGATCCATGTGTGGTCTCTAAAGAGAGCACACATTTCAATGACTCTTGTTGTTGTTAGTAAAAAGAACACACATGCAATGACACTGGTGGATCCGTGTGTGGTCTCTGAAGAGAACACACATGCAATGACACTTGTTGTTACTTAAAAGAACACACATGCAATAACACTGGTGGATCCATAGGTGGTATGTGAGAAGAACACACATGCAAAATGACTCTGGTTGTTGTTACTAAAAAGAACACACATGCAATGACACTGGTGGATCCATAGGTGTATTATGAAATGAACACACATGCAATGACACTGGTGGATCCATAGGTGGTATGTGAGAATAACACACATTTCAATGACTCTGGTTGTTGTTACTAAAAAGAACACACATGCAATGACACTGGTGGAACCATAGGTGGTATGTGAAGAGATCACACATGCAAAATGACTCTGGTAGTTGTTAGTGAAATGAACACACATGCAATGACACTGGTGGATCCATAAGTGGTATGTGAGAAGAACACACATTTCAATGACTCTGGTTCTTGTTACTAAAAAGAACACACATGCAATGACACTGGTGGATCCATAGGTGGTATGGGAAGAGATCACACATGCAAAATGACTCTGGTGGATCCATATGTGGTATGCGAAAAGAACACACATGCAATGACTCTGGTTGTTGTTAGTAAAAAGAACACACATGCAATGACACTAGTGGATCCATGTGTGGTCGCTGAAGAGAGCACACATGTCAATGACTGTTATTGTCTTTAGTAAAAAGAACACACATGCAATAACACTGGTGGATCCATAGGTGGTATGTGAGAAGAACACACATGCAAAATGACTCTGGTTGTTGTTACTAAAAAGAACACACATGCAATGACACTGGTGAATCCAAAGGTGGATTATGAAATGAACACACATGCAATGACACTGGTGGATCCATAGGTGGTATGTGAGAATAACACACATTTCAATGACTCTGGTTGTTGTTACTAAAAAGAACACACATGCAATGACACTGGTCGATCCATTGTTGGAATGTGAAGAGATCACACATGCAAAATGACTCTGGTAGTTGTTAGTGAAATGAACACACATGCAATGACACTGGTGGATCCATAGGTGGTATGTGAGAAGAACTCACATTTCAATGACTCTGGTTGTTGTTACTAAAAAGAATACACATGCAATGACACTGGTGGATCCATAGGTGGTATGGGAAGAGATCACACATGCAAAATGACTCTGGTGGATCCATATGTGGTATGTGAAAATAACACACATGCAATGACTCTGGTTGTTGTTAGTGAAAAGAACACACATGCAATGACACTGGTGGATCCATGTGTGGTCTCTGAAGAAAGCACACATTTCAATGATTCTTGTTTTTATTAGTAAAAAGAACACACATGCAATGACACTGGTGGATCCATGTGTGGTCTCTGAAGAGAGCACACATTTCAATGACCCTTATTGTCTTTAGTAAAAAGTACACACATGCAATGACACTGGTGGATCCATGTGTGGTCTCTGAAGAGAACACGAATGCAATGACACTGGTTGTTGTTACTAAAAAGAACACACATGCAATGACACTGGTGGATCCATAGGTGGATTGTGAAGAGAACACACATGCAATGACACTAGTGGATCCATAGGTGGTATGTGAGAAGAACACACATTTCAATGACTCTGGTTGTTGTTACTAAAAAGAACACACATGCAATAACACTGGTGGATCCATAGGTGGTATGTGAAAACAACACACATGCAAAATGACTCTGGTTGTTCTTACTAAAAAGAACACACATGCAATGACACTAGTGGATCCATAGGTGGATTGTCAAATTAACACACATCCAATGACACTGGTGGATCCATAGGTGGATTGTGAAGAGAACACACATGCAATGACTCTGGTTGTTGTTAGTGAAAAGAACACACATGCAATGACACTAGTGGATCCATGTGTGGTCTCTGAAGAGAGCACACATTTCAATGACACTGGTGGATCCATATGTGGTATGTGGAAAGAACACAAATGCAATGACTCTGGTTGTTGTTAGTGAAATGAACACACATGCAATGACACTGGTGGATCCATAGGTGGTATAAGAGAAGAACACACATTTCAATGACTCTGGTTGTTGTTACTAAAAAGAACACACATGCAATGAGACTGGTGGATCCATGTGTGGTCTCTGAAGAGAGCACACATTTCTATGACTCTTGTTGTTGTTAGTAAAAAGAACACACATGCAATGACACTGGTGGATCCATGTGTGGTCTCTGAAGAGAGCACACATGCAATGACTCTTGTTGTTGTTAGTAAAAAGAACACACATCCAATGACACTGGTGGATCCATGTGTGGTCTCTGAAGAGAGCACACATTTCTATGACTCTTGTTGTTGTTAGTAAAAAGAACACACATGCAATGACACTGGTGGATCCATGTGTGGTCTCTGAAGAGAGCACACATGCAATGACTCTGGTTGTTGTTACTAAAAAGAACACATGCAATGACACTGGTGGATCCATAGGTGGATTGTGAAGAGATCACACATGCAAAATGACTCTGGTTGTTGTTACTAAAAAGAACACACATGCAATGACACTGGTGGATCCATGGGTGGATTGTGAAAAGAACACACATGCAATGACACTGGTGGATCCATATGTGGTTTGTGAAAAGAACACACATGCAAAATGACTCTGGTTGTTGTTACTAAAAAGAACACACATGCAATGACACTGTTGGATCCATAGGTGGATTGTGAAGAGAACACACATGCAATGACACTGGTGATCCATATGTGGTATGTGAAAAGAACACACATGCAATGACTCTGGTGGATCCATGTGTGGTCTCTGAAGAGAGCACACATTTCAATGACTCTTTTTGTTGTTAGTAAAAAGAACACACATGCAATGACACTAGTGGATCCGTGTGTGGTCTCTGAAGAGAACACACATGCAATGACACTGGTTGTTGTTACTAAAAAGAACACACATGCAATAACACTGGTGGATCCATAGGTGGTATGTGAGAAGAACACACATGCAAAATGACTCTGGTTGTTGTTACTAAAAAGAACACACACGCAATGACACTGGTGGATCCATAGGTGGATTATGAAATGAACACACATGCAATGACACTGGTGGATCCATAGGTGGTATGTGAGAATAACACACATTTCAATGACTCTGGTTGTTGTTACTAAAAAGAACACACATGCAATGACACTGGTGGATCCATAGGTGGTATGTGAAGAGATCACACATGCAGAATGACTCTGGTAGTTGTTAGTGAAATGAACACACATGCAATGACACTGGTGGATCCATAGGTGGTATGTGAGAAGAACACACATTTGAATGACTCTGGTTGTTGTTACTAAAAAGAACACACATGCAATGACACTGGTGGATCCATATGTTGTATGTGAAGAGATCACACATGCAAAACGACTAGTGGATCCATATGTGGTATGTGAAAAGAACACACATGCAATGACTCTGGTTGTTGCTAGTGAAAAGAACACACATGCAATGACACTGGTGGATCCACGTGTGGTCTCTACAGGGAGCACACATTTCAATGACTCTTGTTGTTGTTAGTAAAAAGAACACACATGCAATGACTCTGGTTGTTGTCAGTGAAAAGAACACACATGCAATGACACTAGTGGATCCATGTGTGGTCTCTGAAGAGAGCACACATTTCAATGACTCTTGCTGTTGTTAGTAAAAAGTACACACATGCAATGACACTGGTGGATCCATGTGTGGTCTCTGAAGAGAGCACACATGCAATGACACTGGTTGTTGTTACTAAAAAGAACACACATGCAATGACAGTGGTGGATCCATAGGTGGATTGTGAAGAGAACACACATGCAATGACACTGGTGGATCCATAGGTGGTATGTGAGAAGAACACACATTTCAATGACTCTGGTTGTTGTTACTAAAAATAACACACATGCAATGACACTGGTGGATGCATAGGTGGTATGTGAAGAGATCACACATGCAAAATGACTCTGGATGTTGTTACTAAAAAGAACACACATGCAATGACACTGGTGGATCCATGGGTGGATTGTGAAATGAACACACATTTCAATGACACTAGTGGATTCATAGGTGGTATGTGAAAAGAACACACATGCAAAATGACTCTGGTTGTTGTTACTAAAAAGAACACACATGCAATGACACTGGTGGATCCATAGGTGGTATAGGAAGAGATCACACATGCAAAATGACTCTGGTTGTTGTTACTAAAAAGAACACACATGCAATGACACTAGTGGATCCATGGGTGGATTGTGAAAAGAACACACATGCAATGACACTGGTGGATCCATATGTGGTTTGTGAAAAGAACACACATGCAAAATGACTCTGGTTGTTGTTACTAAAAAGAACACACACGCAATGACACTGGTGGATCCATAGGTGGATTGTGAAGAGAACACACATTTCAATCACACTGTGGATCCATATGTGGTATGTGAAAAGAACACACATGAAATGACTCTGGTTGTTATTAGTGAAATGAACACACATGCAATGACACTTGTAGATCCATAGGTGGTATGTGAGAAGAACACCCATTTCAATGACTCTGGTTGTTGTTACTAAAAAGAACACACATGGAATGACACTGGTGATCCATATGTGGTATGTGAAAAGAACACACATGCAATGACTCTGGTGGATCCATGTGTGGTCTCTAAAAAGAGCACACATTTCAATGACTCTTGTTGTTGTTAGTAAAAAGAACACACATGCAATGACACTGGTGGATCCGTGTGTGGTCTCTGAAGAGAACACACATGCAATGACACTTGTTGTTGTTACTTAAAAGAACACACATGCAATAACACTGGTGGATCCATAGGTGGTATGTGAGAAGAACACACATGCAAAATGACTCTGGTTGTTACTAAAAAGAACACACATGCAATGACACTGGTGGATCCATAGGTGGATTATGAAATGAACACACATGCAATGACACTGGTGGGTCCGTAGGTGGTATGTGAGAATAACACACATTTCAATGACTCTGGTTGTTGTTACTAAAAAGAACACACATGCAATGACACAGGTGGATCCATAGGTGGTATGTGAAGAGATCACACATGCAAAATGACTCTGGTAGTTGTTAGTGAAATGAACACACATGCAATGACACTGGTGGATCCATAGGTGGTATGTGTTAAGAACACACATTTCAATGACTCTGGTTGTTGTTACTAAAAAGAACACACATGCAATGACACTGGTGGATCCATAGGTGGTATGGGAAGAGATCACACATGCAAAATGACTCTGGTGGATCCATATGTGGTATGTGAAAAGAACACACATGCAATGACTCTGGTTGTTGTTAGTGAAAAGAACACACATGCAATGACACTGGTGGATCCATGTGTGGTCTCTGAAGAAAGCACACATTTCAATGACTCTTGTTGTTGTTAGTAAAAAGAACACACATGCAATGACACTGGTGGATCCAGGTGTGGTCTCTAAAGAGAGCACACATTTCAATGACTCTTATTGTCTTTAGTAAAAATTACACACATGCAATGACACTGGTGGATCCATGTGTGGTCTCTTAAGAGAACACACATGCAATGACACTGGTTGTTACTAAAAAGAACACACATGCAATGACACTGGTGGATGCATAGGTGGATTGTGAAGAGAACACACATGCAATGACACTGGTGGATCCATAGGTGGTATGTGAGAAGAACACACATTTCAATGACTCGGGTTGTTGTTACTAAAAAGAACACACATGCAATGACACTGGTGGATGCATAGGTGGTATGTGAAGAGATCACACATGCAAAATGACTCTGGTTGTTGTTACTAAAAAGAACACACATGCAATAACACTGGTGGATCCATGGGTGGATTGTGAAATGAACACACATTTCAATGACACTGGTGGATTCATAGGTGGTATGTGAAAAGAACACACATGCAAAATGACTCTGGTTGTTACTAAAAAGAACACACATGCAATGACACTGGTGGATCCATGGGTGGATTGTGAAAAGAACACACATGCAATGACACTAGTGATCCATATGTGGTATGTGAAAAGAACACACATGCAATGACTTTGGTTGTTGTTAGTGAAAAGAACACACATGCAATGACGCTGGTGGATCCATGTGTGGTCTCTGAAGAGAGCACACATTTCAATGACTCTTGTTGTTGTTAGTAAAAAGAACACACATGCAATGACACTGGTGGATCCATGTGTGGTCTCTGAAGAGAGCACACATCCAATGACTCTGGTTGTTGTTACTAAAAAGAACACATGCAATGACACTGGTGGATCCATAGGTGGATTGTGAAGAGAACACACATGCAATGACACTAGTGGATCCATAGGTGGTATGTGAAAATAACACACATGCAAAATGACTCTGGTTGTTGTTACTAAAAAGAACACACATGCAAAATGACACTGGTGGGATCCATGGGTGGATTGTGAAAAGAAAACACATGCAATGACTAAGTGGATCCATAGGTGGTATGTGAAAAGAAGACACATGCAAAATGACTCTGGTTGTTACTAAAAAGGACACACATGCAATGACACCGGTGGATCCATGGGTGGATTGTGAAAAGAACACACATGCAATGACACTGGTGGATCCATATGTGGTATGTGAAAAGAACACACATGCAAAATGACACTGGTTGTTAGTAAAAAGAACACACATGCAATGACACTGGTGGATCCATGTGAGGTCTCTATAGAGAACACACATTTCAATCACACTGGTGGATCCATATGTGGTATGTGAAAATAACACACATGAAATGACTCTGGTTGTTGTTAGTGAAATGAACACACACATGCAATGACACTGGTGGATCCATAGGTGGTATGTGAGAAGAACACCCATTTCAATGACTCTGGTTGTTGTTACTAAAAAGAACACACATGCAATGACACTGGTGGATCCATAGGTGGTATGTGAAGAGATCACACATGCAAAATGACTCTGGTTGTTGTTACTAAAAAGAACACACATGCAATGACACTGGTGGATCCATGGGTGGATTGTGAAAAGAACACACATGCAATGGCACTGGTGGATTCATAGGTGGTTTGTGAAAAGAACACACATGCAAAATGACTCTGGTTGTTGTTACTAAAAAGAACACACATGCAATGACACTGGTTGATCCATAGGTGGATTGTGAAGAGAACACATATGCAATGACACTGGTGATCCATATGTGGTATGTGAAAAGAACACACATGCAATGACTCTGGTTGTTGTTAGTTAAAAGAACACGCATGCAATGACATTGGTGGATCCATAGGTGGTATGTGAAGAGATCACACATGCAAAATGACTCTGGTTGTTGTTACTAAAAGAACACATATGCAAAATGACACTGGTGGATCCATGGGTGGATTTTTAAAAGAGCACAAATACAATGACATTTGAATGGTACGGGTGGATCCATAGGCGGATTGTGAAAAGAGATTTTCCCTCTCTCTCTCTCACAAAAGCCCAAACGTGTGGACATCCCAAACATGTGCTCACTTTGGGTGCTATGCCCTGATTGGCTGACAGAGATGTCACGTGGATCGTCTCCACCAACCGTTGATCCCATGTGATCCAACGGGCAGGATAACCCCTACCTTCTCCACTTTTTTTATGCATGGTCAATCCGTGCCACCTCTCTATCCGTGCCACCGATACTAAACCCCCATAAACAAGTGAAAATCCATCTATCTAACTAAAATAAATAAAATAAATGATCATATTTCGAAGAAGCCATCGTCTTCGTCTTCCGGTTCGTCCTCGTCTTCGTCAACGCCATGGTCCCCGCCATCGCCGCCGTCGGTGCCCTCCTCTGACGACTCGACACCGCCCCCTTCCTCGAATAAGCGCGCTATATCCTCGTCGGAGTCCTCCTCCTCCTCCTCTTCGTAGTCCCACGGGTCCACGTCACTCTCCTTCTCTCCTGCCTCCAACTGATCAATGAACGCCTCCTCGTTGGCCGAGTCGGACTCGTCCAAATAGCTATCTCCTCTCTTCTTCATGGTCTTCTTCTCGTTCCTCTTCTTGTCCGTGCTCGCCGGCACCACACGCGCCCCCGTCCTGGCTGCTACTTTGTGCTCGTCCAACGCTGCAGGTACCCCACGCTCCTTCTGCGTGGCCGGTACGAGCTTCGACGTCGTGGTGTCCTCGAGTGCCGATGTCGATGGATCCTGGCGTGGTCGGACACGACGTGCTGCCTCAGCAGGCGAATCGTGAGAGCGGACGATGCAGCGAAGAGCCGGGGACGCAGGACGGTCAGTGGACGGCTTGGACCTGCCATTGCCACGGCGAGGGGCCATCGTGCTCGAGGTAGTTGCTCCGAATGGTCGATGGCGGGTACACAGAGTGGGGTGCTGATATGATCAAGGACGAGCAGCGGTTTCATGCGTCGTGTCCACGCGTGTATTTGTCGATTATCAAAAAAAGTAATATCTCGCGTACTGAACATAATTTGATCACAACTAAAGTGGCACAGCGTATTCTAGACTCGTAAATATCACGTGCGTGCCTGTCATGTGGAGTTCGACGGAGTTAGATGTGCCGACGTGATCGTGCAGCAGTTGCGCGCGTCATTGCCCCATCAACACGTGACACACGCACGCGGGATATGCGCGCCGATTCCCATGACGACCACCCGGCTCGCACTCCCCTTATTATATACTGGATTTTGGGTGGCGCCGAAGACCATTGAAGTGTCCATCGCAATAAAGACAAGTCCCATCGATTCCCTACCCCTGCCTCCCTGGCTTCTTTGAGAAGGTAGACCGTACACGGTGGTCTTGTATATTAGTACTAGTACTACTGGACCATGGCCTGTACTCTTTACTCTTATCCCACACTAATAATCACTATCTCCTTCCTCCTGCCTCCACCACACTCACCCTGCAAGCCATGGCTCCACTGAGGAGGGGGAGAGGCCGGTCGACGATCCTCGTGGAGAAAAGGGAGAGAAATCGCCGCGAGGCACTTCTTGCTCTACCAGCCGCTCAAGCCCACCCTCTCATCGAGGCCCAATCTCCCCCGACAATGGCGCCGAATGTTCTAGTAGGCGAGGGCTCCTCCCGGTACGGTCTCCTTATTCTACTTCTTCTCCATCTCCCTCTCTATCATGATCTTAATCAGCTTCTTCTTGTTTTTATTCTTCTGGCTTTCCTCTTCTACGTATTACAGGTCGGCCGTGGAGCCCGAATCCACCACGACAGAGGCATTGCAGGATCCGTTCGGCCCTGTTCCATGTCTCAGTGAGGTAGCAAATCTCCACGTTGTTATTTCTCCGAGTTATGATGTGGATTTCTTAGATGCTGTCCGCCCCGCATTGGTTTTTCTTCTTATTTTGCGAGTTGTATTTGTTTTCATGAATATGACTGGATATCTTGGTCTTTCCTTAATACCCTTGTTCATAGATTCACTATGGATTTTTTGTGATTAGGATTAGTTTATCGTGGTCATGAATAGATCTCCAGGTCCATTTTTTAACACTACGGCCAATAGATTCAACGGGGATTTTTTTGATCTGTATTAGTATTCACCTGGGACCTAGAGTGTAATTGTAGAATTCCTATTTCAATTAACATGAATGATGCAGCGATCAAAGGCCGAGTACCATGAGAAGATGGCCGCGATCAGTTCCAAGATTGCCAACCAACATGAGCTTGCACGCTCCCTCACCCAAGCTAATGAGAGCCTACGCAAGCAATTATCTGTGCAGAAGGAGAGCTTGCTAGATTTTGCACGTGACGTTGTTAGGCTGCAGAAAGTGCTCGACCGTAACTTGATCAGGCAAGAACAGGCCATCAAGATAATCAACGAGCTCATGAAGGAGAAGAAGAATCTCGTGGAAAGGTGCATTCTCCTGCAGGACAAAGTCAGCGAGGCACTCAAAGGACGTGTCGAGGAAACCAAGGCTACCATCCGAGCTTACCATGACAGGAACCGTTGCCTAGATGCAGTCAAGGAGATGAAGGCGGACATGATCAGAGGGATCACCGTACTCGAGGGTGTTCGGAAAGAGAACGAGGAGCTAAGGGCATGTCTGGAGGCGTACCGGAGCAATGCCCAAGTCTGATTCCCGTTAGCGGGGACACGAATACCAGTTCGTCCTCCTCTCCTTTTGTAATGTTTAGGGTTCAGGGAGCAATGCCCATGTCTGCTTCCCATTATAGGGTGCAATAAGAATCCTAGGGCAACTCCTTATCTATCTGGACATGTGTTGGTGTTCATGTTCATGAATGGACACCATGTTCTCTTTCCATATGTATCTGGACATGGGTTTCTGCATTATGAGTTTGCCACTCTCCCACTACTATTTGGTGATATTGGGAAAAACCCATAGCACACTAAACTGCTGATAAATCTTATTTGTCTTTGAAATTGAAATTATGACAGTACCACTAGTCGATTCATAAAATGTTGATTAGTCCTAGATTGCTTTTTCCTTGAAATTATGACAGTGCCACTAGTCGATTCAGTTAATTATGGAAACTAACCAGCTTGTCTTGGTGAACTGAACAAACCATACCATGTATTTTTGTTGCAGGGAAAGAGGCGAAAGATCGACTAGAACCTGGCGACCTGGCTAAATGACAAGATAGCAATCCAAAGGGAGAAGCGGAATTCCTAGAAACTGGCCTTTGACCAACTGCGCGCTGAATTCGTGGTCCTTTCTGACAAGTGCCAGAAACTGAAGGAGTTAAACGCCGAATGGGCGAAGCTACATAGTGAAGGTCGCGCCTCAGCTAGGAAGCAGACGGACATCATGAAAGGGATCTTGAAGGAAAATCATATGGCTACGGACAAAATTCTCTGCCATGTGACAAAGCGCTGGAACCTTTAGCTGAAGCACGACATAGTACTGAAGGAGCTGGCCAATCTTAGGGAGGAAAACAAGCAGCTCCAGGCCAGGCTCGCTTGAACACAACATATGTCTATTTAGTACTCAACTGCCTGGTTTATCCTCTGTAGTGGTGATTTTGTAAGCGTGAACTTAACTCTATGCACGATATGTGTGTTCGTCTGAAATTAGTTTGCTCGAGGATTGAGTTTGGCTTAGTTCGGAAAGCGCAACTACAAGTCTTACAATTAACTAGTTTCAGGCATTGGTACAACATAAATTATTCATCTCAGATTTCCTTTATCCTCTATAGTCTGTCCTTGTTCACCCTCGCGCGCCTTCTTCAGTTCCTTCAACAGATCCGCAATGCAGCACTCTAGCTTCTTCTTGTCTTCCCTAAGCTGATCCCTCTCCTTTTCTGCATTATGAATCAGCAACCTGTGACTATCCTGAAGCTTCTTTGCATTTCCAACAACCAAGCTCCCATCGATTCCGTTAGTTAGCTTTGACTGCAAATTCTCGATTTCTTGTTCTAGCTCCTTATTTCGTACCGACAGCTTATAATTTTTTTCAGCTGCATCACTTACATCAGTAAATCTCCCCGACCTTTCCAACTCATACATCTCCCATAACTATGCCAAACATTTCTTAAGTGCATCTGGCCACTCAAGATCCACCCACTCTACTGCTTTACACACCGGGCCAACCTAAAAACACACACACTATAGTGTTATGAACATGCACGATACATTTTTCTTCATGTCACAGTTGCACATATTGTAAACAAACCTGATTTGTACAGCCCAAAAACCTTCTCCCAGTGTTACTGCCTTCGAATGCAACATATCTCCTCAGTTTTAGCCCATGGTCACATGGCACTTCTCCATCGAGATCTAGGCCCTCCCATTCGGAGTTGTAGATCATCCTTGGTACCTATAGGTAAACGCAAAGCTGAAATCGAACACGATTGCATGCACATCTAGTCGGGCTTAGATCGAGTGATTTACCATTGCCTAACCCTAGCCCGAGAAAATAGAGGAACTCACATCATGGAAGGAATACTCGATGTCGGAGAAAAGGTTGTCGCTGCTCGACTGGTCTTCCTCGCCGTTCAAGGACAGCATGGCGAATGCAATGGCGACGGCGACGGCGTCAGCGTTGGCGAGAGAGAGAGAGAGAGAGAGAGAGAGAGAGAGAGAGAGAGAGAGAGAGAGAGAGAGAGAGAGAGAGAGAGAGAGAGAGAGAGAGAGAGAGAGAGAGAGAGAGAGAGAGAGAGAGAGAGAGAGAGAGAGAGAGAGAGAGAGAGAGAGAGAGAGAGCAGCCCTTCTACCGCTGCAATGATGACTAAATTGGCATGTTACAATAGTTTAATGGATACCATGCCCTTTCCCTGGATTACTGTCTCCTGCCTGATATGGATTCTCTTTACACATTCTCATTTCAAATATTAAACCTGCACTCCCTCCATCCCAATTTCATTGCCTAACGAAAACATACCAGTATATTACATCATCCAAAGAAACAAAATCATGTCAACTACAAGGTACTTATGCATCACTTCTTTAGTCATGGTTTCACAAAGCATTACATTATAATCTCCCAACAAACATAACCACAACATGGTTTCACAAAACATCACATTACAATCTCTAAACAAATGTAATCACAGAAACAAGTATATTACATCAACTCAAGAAACAAAATCATGTCGACTACAAGGTACTTACACATCACTTGTCCTGTCATCGTTTCGCAAAACATTACATTACAGTCTCCCAACAAACAAAATATCAAAAACAAGAATAGTACATCATCTCAAGAAACATAATCAAGTCAACTACAATGTATTTATGCATCACTAGTCTAGTCATGGTTTCACAAAACATTACATTACAATGTCCCAACAAACATAATAACTAAAACAAGTACGGTACATCATCTTAAGAAACATAATCATGTCAACTACAATGTACTTATGTCTTATTACAACAACAATGGTTTCAGTGAGTGACATGTCCGAAAATCTCAACAGCTCGCACAACATTATATCGCAATCTCTCAACAAACATAATCACAAAAGCACGCTCTAAATGCAATAGCAGTCAATATTACAAATACAGGCAGGGGAACCCCACGGTCCATATGACAAGCCCAGGGTAGCAGCTCTCATCAGATCTCATCAACGTCGACCACCTCATTCTGTTCAGCCACTACAGGGGCATCTACATCCACTATAACCTGTTCAACAACATCAGAAATGGTACTAAGGAAGAACACCTTCCTGGTTCGCTTCTTTCGTCGCATAATCTGCATAAGATCTTTAGTATCCAAAACATCTATGAATTGCTGCTTCTTATGATGCCGCCACCGGATTTTTGCCATCTACTTAGGGCCAATAGTGATTTCCTTACCGATCATCTCTCTCATTTCATCAAGAGTTATGTTTTTGGAATCGACAGTGATCTCCACAGTACATGACGAAACTGGCTTATTAACTCCCTCATCATGTTTTGCCATGTATGAATCCACCTCTATGCATATACTGAACTTATCTAGATCAGCATCTATTGGTCCGTATTCTCTAGGAGCAGAAGCTCTGGCAGCAAGATCTCCAGCATTTGCATACGTATCATCAATCATCGCTTCAACTTTCACCTTACGATCAGCTGCACAACACTCCTAAACCATCTGAAGCTCATGGGAGTGCTCAAGTTGCTGATAGGTATCATTCATGTTGCGCCACACCAATTTTGTCCTCTGTCTAGAACCCAGTGAATTCTAGCGGCAAGCATATTTACCAGCTGCGAAACAGACACAACCTCTTTGCAATTCACAAGAAGATGCACATCTTGCCCGAACACAACCCTCTCGCAACCAAAATCAAGCTTTGCAGTGTACTGCCGAACATGAACTATGAACTCATATAGGTCACTTGTATCAAAACTGTGCCTAATTTGATTAAAAAGGGGAACATTCCAGTTCATTCGATTCTATTATGCCATAACTAATCTACTTGCAAGATAAGGCACAGATAAGAAAAATTCACCTCTCGCTCTTCTCCCAGGAAAATTCAATGTCGAGAGTTAAGAAAGTACAGTAATGGATTTGCCCCTACGACACGTGCAGGGTGGCTATGAAGAGTGACTAGCGAAGGAGGGGCACAGCAGGAACTAGTGTAACGGAATATCCTGACTTAACGGGCGCGATTTGAAAATATTTGGTTTGGCCATCATTCACTCGAAAGACCCGTCTCAGCAATTGGCGCCCCAACTTTTCGAATCGCGGTGATAAAAATCAACATGGGTACCGCGTTGCCTGTCCACCCCAACTTTTGGGTCGTGAAATGATATTCTCTCTACAAAGACCCTTCCAACCCGAGAGTTCTCTACCCTAGGCTTCAAAGTTCCTGTCGTTGGTAATTCTAAGAACATCAACTGCTTAGAACCGTACCCATGCACCACCATAGTCGGCTTTGGAGCACTCAAGAGAGGGCAAGAAGCTGTAATGTGCTGAGGAGATTCGCAGTTGTCACAAATGACCAACGTGCAATCCTCATGCAAATGACCCGGCTGCTCACACCTAAAGCATCTCATTTTTTCATTCTTCTTAGCCTTTTTATTTGGACCATCATCCTCAACTATCTCCATGTTAGTTGAAGCAGATAGCTGAGACACCGCTGCCGCGGTAGGGATAGACATGGCAGGCTGCCCAGACGATACAGTAGGCTGCCTTGGCTCTGTGGCAGCGCGAAATTGCGCCGCGGCAGGGGGCTGTGCCGAGCCACCAAACTGAGGAACTCCAGCAGCGTTTGATGATACCAACATTGGGTCACCTCCCGCACCAACCAGTCCCCCACCCTGATTAGCCAAACCCAAAGAACTGGGACCTCCAACAGATCGAGAGGTGTCCTGTCCCACCGATTGTTGCTGCGGCAAGATTAGCGAGCCGTTTTGGGCAGCCACCGCGACGGCTTCAACCACCTGGTTGATGAGGTCCTAGTTAACTGGATTTCCCGAGACGCCCTGCACATCAGACTGATTGCCGCCAAAGTTTCTATTGCCAACACCAGCATGGTTGTTTCTACCACCGTATCTAGCTCTATTCCAGGTATTCCCTCTTGAGGCCCTGAACTCATACCTCCGGCGATTCTGGTATCCAGAATCCATACCACTATGATTCCCGGAGTTGTAACCAGACCCACCATTGAAATTTCCAAAGCCCCCCCCCCCCCCCAGAAATCGGATTACCGAAATTGGAATTATGATTACTAGAATCAAACCTCTGATCAAAATCAAGATCACCCACTGAGATGCTAGATTCTCTGGTTAAAAAATTGCCCCTAGATCCGTCTTGTCCCTGATTGCTATTCATCCCAAACCTGCGACCCCGACCTCTACCATTGGCGTTGAAGAAGTGACGCCCTCCGCCAAGATTTCCTCCTCGGCCATTGGTCCTGCTAGGACCATTGCCTTGCATCTCTTCCTGTTCAAGCCGCCGCCCAGAAGCTAGGGTTTTGGCCTTCTTCCAGGTGAAGCCGAATAGGTGGCGAAACGCTCGACCAACACCAAATACAGGGTTTTCCTGAACCGAAACAGTATTTCCCAGGCCCACATACGGCGTATGCATGCGGTCGGTCGACACGCACGTCGAAACTGTGATTCGCCTGTTTGGCACACACCAAACATGGGGACCGAGCAGACCCGGGCCGAAAGCCCGAAAATTTGAAACCAGCACCATTTTCGGATCACAAGATCCAGATGCCGACGATCTCTTTGCCGGCGACGAACACCGACGAGAAACAAGGGTCCATTCAGGTCCATTTTCATCCTCCGAAAACACCGACGCATCCAACACTGGTTGCTTGGAACATTCTTCTGGTCCTCCCTACCAGGAGAACAAGATTGAATAGCAGCAGATTTACGTACCTGAGACGGAGAGATCCGCAGCGCATGAGACACCAGACGTTGATGCCGCCGTCTCTCAATCCTTTTTGCCACTCTAGATGATGATTCACGAGATTAATGTCCTCGTCGCCTGAGCTATGTCGAAGATATTTGGACCAGCTCTCCTCCGAAATCTCGTCCGCCTCTTTGCCCTCTGACAGGCCATCTTCATCCCCACTATCCTCTGACGAGAGAACCCAGAAGCGACCTTTCTCCGGCGACCGGTGGCTGGTTCTGTCGGTGTTGCCGGTAGCATCGCCCCTCATGGTTCCAACCATAGATGGCATAGGCAGACTCAACCGTCCCTAAGCTTGGGCACGTGCCCAGACTTTCGACGGGCCCACAAAGCCTAATTTGACGGGAATTTGATAAAAAGTAGTATCACTAGTCTTGAAATATACAGTTGCCTATGCTTTGAATAATTCTTGGATCCGCCACTGCTGGTGGCGACAGCCATATGTGGCTCAGCCTAGATCTTGTTGCCAACAGCAGGCGTGCTCCTCCTCCGATCTGTAGGGCGGGGCTTTGAGTAGTGTGGGGGATCAGGGCTAGCGTGGCTACGCGCCCTCGGTGGTTGCTGCTGGCTCGACACGGCTGCAGTGAGAACAACGTCAGCTTGAATCAAGCCCGGCAAAGCAACACACAACGGGTCTTCTGGAGGCGGCGGTAGGGAGGCGATTGCGCGTGGTTACTAACTAAATAAGATAGATCCGAGAAGCAAATAATATATTTATTATCATATCACAATTAATTCATAATAATTTTGTACCATGCTATAACTGAAGGGGTTTGATGACCCACAAGTATAGGGGGTGTATCGCAGTATTTTCGATAAGTAAGAGTGTCGAACCCAACGAGGAGCAGAAGGTGCTGGCTAGAGGTATGGATCAGGAATTCTCTACAAATACTTAGCAAACGGATTTTTAGGGGTTTTCCATAAAGCAAGTAAACAAAGTACGAGTAAACAAAAGACAGTAGGAATAAATGCAGCAAGTGGCCCAATCCTTTATGCAGCAAAGGACAAGCCGGTTGTATTTCTATAGATGACCAAACGTTCTCGAGGACACATGGGAAGACTGTCAAGTGCTTTCGCTTCATATAGTCGATTAATCTTCTCTAGCTTGCTAAGTGTTGTGTGGGTGAACCTGTGCTAATGTACCGCCCCATCCAAGACTAGTACATACGTGTGATTATACCCCTTGCAAACATCTGTAAGTACAAGAAAGTAATTAAGGTAAAACCCTAAGACCCTTATGTCCCTTGTGCAATGGTTTCCTAACGGGGGTTCAGGTTTCTATCACTCCGGCAAGCCCTACGATTAGTAGCCAAATACACAATGCATTCCCCTAGGCCCAAATAGCTGAAGTGTCATGTAGTCGGCGTTCACATGACACCACTATAAGAAGTACACCACAACTTAAATAACAATCTATTGAATCTTTCTCAACACTACTCCACTACTAACAACAAGACTTCTCCCATGTCCTCAAGAACAAAACGAACTACTCACAAGACATCATATGGATCATGATCAGAGATGGAATAATGATGTATAACAATCTGAACATAAACAATAATTCAATGGTTCACTCAATAGCATCAACTACAAAGAGTAATCAACACCGGGAAAGTTTCCCCTATGAACTATGCAAGATTCAACGCAATTGTTACAGCAATATGGAGATGGTGATGAGGGTGCTGATGGTGATGATGGTGGTGATGATGATGATGATGATCCCGATGAAGTCCAGCTTGGTGGTGGTGTTGATGGCGATGATCTCCCCTCTCCGGGAAGGAATTCCCCCAGCAAAAATCTGTCTGCCGGAGAGATCTTTCTCTCTCGGTGTTTTCCGCCCCGCAGAGGCGGCGGAATCTTTCTATGGTCACTCCCTGAGTCTTAGGGTTTCGTGGGGATGATATACACTAGAGGAGAGAGGTTGGAGTGGGCCAGGGTGGCCACACCACTCCCCGACGTGGCATAGGCCTGCCCGCGCCATGGGGTGGTGTGGGCCCCCTGTGGCCCACCTCCACTTCATCTTCTGGCATCCTGAGTCTTCTGGAAAAATAGGATTTTCCGTATATTTTCCCGGATTTTCTGATCTTCATGAATTTTGCCTCCAAATAGCACCTTTTCCATCAGAATCCTGACTGTAGTGGTCCATGCTCCAAAAGTCATCAACCATGCAAAAATAGATGAAATAACATAAGTATCACCTCTCAATGCGAAATATATCAATGAATAATAGTGAATTGAGACATAGAATAGTGATGCAAAATGGATGTATCAACTCCCCCCAAGCTTAGACTTCGCTTGTCCCCAAGCGAAACTGAGCTCAATAAACATGTGAAGGAAATATGCCCTGAGAGGCAATAATAAAGTTGTTATTATATATTCCTTATACATGATAGATGTTTATTTTACATGCTAGAAATGTATTGATTCGGAAACATCAATAAATGTGTGTTTAATAAACAAAAAGGGTTCCTAGTCATGCCTCTCTTATAGACTAGCTTGTTGATTAATAGGATGATCAAGGTTTCCTGATCATGGACATTGGATGTTGTTAATAACAAGGTCACACCATTGGTGGAATGATGTGATGAACATTCATCTGAAGTATAACATTACGATCAAGTCATTATGTTTATATTGCTATAACATCATACGAAGTAATCTTTATCCTTAGACCATGAGATCATGTTAATTGCTGACACCGGAAGAGTATCTTGATAACATCAAACATCACAACGTAACAGGGTGACTATAAAGATGGGTTCAGTACTACGAAGGTGTTATGTTGAGGCTCATGGATCAAGAGTGGAATTTGTCAATCCAGATGACGGATAGATATACTCTGGGCCCTCTCGGTGATATCACATTAGGATAGCTTGCAAGCAAGTGATGTGATCACTAGAATGTTATATCATGGGAACGAGAAAAGAGTGCATGTCGGTAACGAGATCAAACTAGGTATGGAGATACCGATGATCGAATCTCGGACATGTAATATATCGAGAGACAAAGGGATTTAGTTACAAGCGTTAAAGGTTCTCACGATCACAGGAGTCATCGTTGAATGTGTAGGAGTCAGTACGGATCTCCAGGTCCCGCTGCTGATTATTGATCGGAGAAGGGTCTCGATCATGTCTGCATTATTCGCGAACCATAGGGTGGCACACTTAAGAGTTACCGAACACCATTTTGGAACACATATGTTTCAGACGAAAGAATTGCAAAGTGCAGGAATTGTTTCAATAGAAACCGGAAATTGTTTCGGGTGAAATTGCAGAAGGAGGTTCTGCATGTGATATTGAAATATTGCAAGGGGCTATATGTGAATGTTTGTTAATTAAAGTAATTAACAAAATTCTGAATAAATTTAATAAAAAGAGTTTTATTAAATGAGAGAGCATTAAATTTGGAGAAATTTAATGCATTTAAAGTGGAGACTTTAAAAGGGAATGTGAAGAGGCATTTTAATGTGGGGGGGTTACCACCACATGAATGGGCGAGGTGAGGGGTCACCCCCCCATGCGCCGGCCATGGAGAGAGGGGGAACCCCCCTCCTCCTATAAAAGGCCACCCATTCCCTCCTTCATCCACACACCTCCTTGTGAAGGATCTCTCTTCCCCTCTAGAATTATTCCCCCATGGTCTCGGATTAGCGAGATACATGTTCCCGGTGGCATTTCATCTGGAAGGAGTTGCTGCTTCCGCTGGATCGCTAGAGCAAGGAGGTGGAGGTTGTCCGGTGGCTTGAACATGTGTGCGAGTGCGGATGCGCTGCTGAGTTGCGGCGCTCGGACTTCCTCACGATCTTGAGATCGGCAAGTGTACGACTACATCAACCATGAGTTCCTACTCGTTAACAAAGCTCGTTGTCTACGAGGGTAAGTTCTCGTTGGATGTATGTCCACCCGTTGCTTTGTACCTAGTAGATAGATCTTGGCGTGTAGTTCACACCGTAGGAAAATTTTTGTTTTCTATGCTGCGGACCCAACAGTGGTATCAGAGCCTGATCTATGCGTAGGTGCTTAGCACGGGTAGTACACATATGGTTGATATGTGGGCGATGATGATCATGTTATTGCATCTTCTATGTATTTTGGATATTGGTGGCATAGTGGGATGAAGCGGCCCGGACCAACCTTACATGTCATCGTACATGAGACCGGTTCCACGACTGACATGCAACTTGTTTTGCATAAGTGGCTGGCGGGTGTCTGTCTCTCCTACTATAGTCAATATATGATTTACAACGAGTTGCTAATAACTTAGTTATCCTCGTTGTGGTTCATGTTCGTAGGTGAGAACGGTTCTATCTCCGAAAGCCCTAAGCCACGTAAAACTTGCAATTGATAAATTAGAGGCGTCTAGTTTAGATCGTTGCTGGGCTAGTGTATTGATATGGTATTGTTGTAAGTAGATGTATGGTAGATACTCTTACAACACAGTCAATGTGTAAGTTCCATAGACCTTGGCCTTACACACAAAGGAATGATAAAGATCATACCATGATGCAAGTGATAGAGATCAAATGCATGGACCATATCATCTCACTTTACACATTAGATGTTAGCATCTTATACTGCTAGTTTGGCGCGTTTGGTAGCATTATAAGATGATCCCTCATTTAGATATCAAGATAAAAATGTGTTCTTCCTTGAGTATGCACCGTTCTATGGATCGTGTTTTGAGACATCACGTGATGATCGGGTGTACTCGAATCTATGCTTTCATAGGAATGGGTGTAAGACAGTTTTACACACGTGAGTACTAAGGTTCTTACTTGGCGAGCCTAGCATGTACAGACATGGCCTCGGAACACGGACCGAAAGGTTAAGCATGAGTCATATGGTTGATATGATGCCCATATAGATGCTCGCCTTTGAAGCTATATCAACTCACGTGATGATCGGACTTGATATAGTGGATTTGGTTCATGTAATCACCAAAAGGACACGAGGGATGTCGTTTTTGAGTGGGAGTTCATTAGTAATTTGGATTAGTTGAACTCAATCTATCATAAACTTAGTCTAAATAAACTTTACAAATTCTGTTGTAGATGGCACCACCTTCTTTTAATTTCAATGTGTTCACGGAGAAAGAGAAACTTGCTGCGAATGGTAGCAACTTCACCAACTGGGCTATGAATTTGAGGATTCTCCTCACTGCTGCACAAAAGCAATATGTGCTAGATACGCCGCTAGGCCCCCCACCAGCTCCTGATTCCCCTGACGAGGAAAAGAATGTCTATGTGACTCGTCAGGAGGACCACAACTTAGTTCATTGCGGCATACTGTATGGGCTAGAGCCAGAACTTCGAAAGCGTTTCGAAAATGGTAATGCCTTTGATACCATGGGAGAATTGGCTAGGTAATACAACTCAACTTGCAATGAGTAAAGGAAACACAATAAAGATACATAAAGTGAATCATAATTGGTAATGGCAAACTTAGCTCTTGGTCGAAGAATAGTTGATAATTTGCTGGTGTTCACAAATAGCTGGCTTTTCAATGATAGCTTTCAAAGTAGTAAACTTCAAGAAAAGAGCAATGTGCAAAACAAGGAACATAAGAAACATGATTGAATAAATCATCATATGAATGAATGAAACACATCAACTCAAAATACTTGCTGAGATAGAAGGGAATAGGTTTACTGACTCAACTACAGAGTAAAAGAAAGGCCCTTCAAAGAGGGAAGCAGGGATTGCAAGTCTCATAAAGAGCTCCAAAAAATTATGATACTTACTAGCTTTCAGCTCTCATTGCCCCTATCATAGGCATCTTTAGGTGATTAAGGTTAAAGTGATCAAAAATGAGGATATGCATTGACAAGTTGTAAGTTGAGAATCTCATGTCCCTTGAATACGAGGGCCGCTCCTCATGCTACTCAAGTTTAGTCACTGGTAAGTTCTTGTCATCGTAAGCATCTGTGTATCATAGAGAACCGCCAACGGGGTACCCCTTGCCCGATGATACGGAAGAATCCCCATATCAAAATGACAAGGCAAGCAGACAACAAGTATCTCAGCAAATATTCTTATTTACCATGGGAATATGGTGCTTTTTTCTCTCTTTCCTCTCTTCATAATATCTCTTTTTTTCTTTTCTCTTTTTCTCAATCTCTATCTCTTTTTATAAGAAGAATGCTTCATAGATACTCGTTATGGTTACGCTGCAGGTTTCCACCATGTCAGCATGGATTAGACCAGTGGCCCAGGCGTTTCTCTAACATACATGCATAACTCCATGGACTTACAAGCTCCCCTTTCATTTCACACCGACGACATCCATAGACAAAAGAACATGATATCAACTTGGTACAAAGTACCAGTGCAATGTTGAAAGCGTTCCCCATGATAGCATGGTTCTGCTAATTCACAACTTACAAAGCGCAAACATATACGCAACATAGGTGAGCACAATGGTTCAAGTTTATTAAATGCAAGAAAGTAAAGTGTGCCATCAAGTTCGTGAGAGCTTTAATCACTAATTTTCACATAACAAGTTTAATTTGGGAGGTATATAAAACAAGAATTTACTTGGAATAGCAATAATGCTACTAGGTAGGTATGGTGGACACAAATGGCAAAGGTTTTGGTTTTAAGGAGGTGGATGCACGAGAAGAATTCCCTCTCAGTACAGGTTTTTGGCTAGCAAGGCTGGGTAGCAAGTATAAGAGTTGAAGGAAACAAACAAACATACAAGTGATAAATACAAACATGCAATCTTCCTTGGAAGCACAAAAGATCTTAACTAGAGAATACTAGACTTATGAGCAAATCAAGAAAGAAAGATGATGAAATTATTTTTCTCTAGAGTACTTCTATCTTTTTCTTTTCAACTCTCAAAAATAGTGTTGCTACTGACTGAGCCATGTTTGCCAAAACCAACTAAATTAACTCAATGATCCCAAAGTGATACCAATACTAACAACAAGATCAATCATATAACCACGAATTGAAAACTAACATAAGCTATGCAAAAGAGTGAATGATAGAACTTCTCATTAATATTTCATATCGGCAACTCACACCAAGGGATACACATCTAATGAGAGAGGGGACACTGTTGGAGATATGCCCAAGAGGCAATAATAAAAGTAGTTATTATTATATCTTTGTTTTTATGATGAAAGTTTACATCCCATGCTATAATTGTATTATTAGGAAACACTAATACTTGTGTGTTTTGTAAACGTAAAAGAGTCCCTAGTAAGCCTCTTGTTGAACTAGCTTGTTGATTGATTGATGATCATGGTTTCCTGATCATGGACATTGGATGTGATTAATAACAAGGTTATATCATTAGGAGAATGATGTGATGGACACACACCCATAGTAAGCGTAGCATAAGATCAAGTCATTAAGTTCGTATTGCTGTAAGCTTTGAAATACATAGTAACCTAATCCTTCGACCATGAGGTTATGTCAATCACCATCACCGGATGGGTACTTTGATGACATCAAACGCCGCTTCTTAACTGGGCGGTTATAAAGGTGTCATTGGGTATTCTGAAAGTATGTGTTGAAGAGCATAGACCAAGATTGGGATTTGTCCATCCATATGATGGATAGATATACTCTGGGCCCTCTCGGTGGAATGTCATCTAGATAGCTTGCAAGCATGTGACTGGGTCACAAGGGATGACATAACATGGAACGAGTAAAGAGTACTTATCAGTAACGAGGAAGAACTAGGTATGAAGATACCGACGATCAAACCTCGGATAAGTAGAATATCGCGAGACAAAGGGAATTGGTTTCGTATGTTAAATGGTTCTATCGATCACGAAGTAATCGTTGAGTATGTGGGAGCCGTTATGGATCTCCAGATCCCGCTGATGGTTATTGATCGGAGAGGTGTCTTCATCATGTCTGCATATTCATGAACTGTAGGGTGAAACACTTAAGGTTCGAAGTTGTTTGAAGTAGATATGGAATTTGCGTTGGAGACCAAATGTTGTTAGGAGTCTCGGAATGGATCCGGGACATCACGAGGAGATCCGGAATGGTCCGGAGAATGAGATTCATATATTGGGAATCATTTTCTAAGTTAGGAAATGTTCCAGAGTGTTTGTATGGAGATTCTAGAAGGTTTCGGAATGTTCTGGAAGGTTCTAGAGGATTTCTTGGAGTTTGCTTGAAAACCAAGAAAGGGATCAAAGAAACCAAGTGGGGTACTACACGGATTCGTGGGGGAGGAGGACTCCTCCCCCCAACCCGCCGGCCCAAGGAGGAGGGAGTCCTACTAGGACTCCCCCTCCCCAGGCGCGCCTCCCTCCCTTAAATAGAAGGGAGGGGGCGCCCCCTCTTGTACCTTGTCTCATAACAACCAATCTCAGTCGCCTCTCTCCTCCACCTTTCTTCTGCACAGGCATAGGCGAAGCCCTGCAGAATTCTCATCTCCACCACCACCACCACGTTGTCGTGCTGCTGGGATTCCGTGGAGAAGATCTACTACCTCCGCTGCTCGCTGGAACGGGGAGAGGAAGGTCTGCTTCGACTTCGCACGTGTGACCGTCTGCGGAAGCGCTGCCGGAACGCGGCGCTGGAAGGATCGTCCACACGATCTTGAGATCGGCAAGTGATCGACTACATTATCCACGAGATCTAATCTCGTTAACGCTTTCGGTTCTACGAGGGTTAGTACCGATCTATCTCGTTGCTCATGTCTAGTAGATTAGATCTTGGCTTTTATCTAGATTAGATCTGGGTTTTGTTCGTTCTTGCGGTAGAAATTTTTTGTTTTCCATGCTACGAACCCATCAGTGGTATCAGAGCCTTGTCTATGCATAGATCTGTTGCACGAGTAGAACACAATGAGGTTGTGGGCGTTGGTGTTCGTGTCGTCTTTTACTATGTGTGTACTTTGCATCTTGCGGTATGGTGGGATGAAGCGGTTCGGGCTAACATTACATGTCATCGTACATGAGACTTGCTCCACGCTTGACGTGCAACTTGCTTTGCACAAGTGGCTTTGCGGGTGTCTGTCTCTCCCATCATAGTATAGATCAAATCTACACTTTGCACTTGATAGCACTTGTATCAACATTGTGGTTCAGTTTCGTAGGTAAGATGCGTTCTTAGTCGAAAGCCCCAAGCCACGTAAAACTTGCAAAGAAAATTAGAGGTGTCTAACTTGTTTTTGCAGGGGTTTTGTGATGTGATATGGCCTACATGTGATTGTGATTGTATTTGATGTATGCAATGATCCTTGTTGTAATATGGCAACCGGCAGGAGCCTAATGGTTGTCTTTAATTCTGTTAAGACCTGCCTGTCGATTCATCTTGTAATAGCTTCGTTCCAAGTAGTTGTAATAGTTGCTAGTGAATATGAACAGCCATGAAGCGGCGCCACGGACCTTGACGTAATGCTGGTGATGATGGAGATCATGTCCATGCTTTGGAGATGGAGATCGAAGGCATAAGAAGGAAGGGCCATATCATATCACACTAATTATGAATTTCCTGTGATGTTAATCCTTTATGCATCTTGTATTGCTTAGATCGCGATGGTAGCATTATAAGATGATCCCTCTCACTAAATATCAAGTAATAAAGTGTTCGCCCTTAGTTGGCACCGTTGCTAAGACTCGTCGTTTCGAAGCATCTCGTGATGATCGGGTGTGATAGACTCTACGTGTGCATACAACGGGTGCAAGCCAGATTTGCACATGCAGAAACTAAGGTTAATCTTGACGAGCCTAGCATGTACAGACATGGTCTCGGAACACGGAATACCGAAAGGTAGAGCATGAGTCATATGATTGATATGATGAACATGAAGATTGTTCGCCGATGAAGCTACATCATCTCATGTGATGATCGGACTTGGTGTAGTGGATTTGGTTCGTGTAATCACTAAAACAACTCAAGGGATGTTGTTTTGAGTGGGAGTTCACCTAGTTGATTTAAGAATTAAATTTGAACACTATTTATCATAAACTTAGTCTAAAATACTTGCAAATTTGTTGTAGATTATGGCGAACGTTTCCATCAATTTCAATGTGTTCCTAGAGAAACAAAAGCTTAAGAACAATGGAAGCAATTTCACGGACTGGTTCCGTGGACTGAAGATCATCCTCAGGGCTGGTCAGTTGACCTATGTGCTCGAAGCACCGCTAGGTGACCCACCTGCAGAAGATGCCACCGATGACGTAAAGAATGTTTATGCCACTCGGAAACATCACTACTCCACAGTTCAGTGTGCCATCCTGTACGGTTTAGAATCGGAGCTTCAAAAGCGATTTGAGCACCATGACCCATTGGAGATCATTAAGGAGCTCAAACTCATTTTTGAGACTCGCGCGGCCATGGAAAGCTATGAAGCTTCCGAGAAGTTCTTTACCTGCAAGATGGAAGAGGGTAGCTCCGTTAGCAAGCATGTGCTCACCATGTCTGGGCACGCAAACAAACTCCGAGAGTTGGGGATACCGATTCCTAATGAATTGGGGATTCACCGTGTCCTCCAATCACTGTCACCAAGTTACAAGAACTTTGTGATGAACTAAAATATGCACTGCATGAACAAGACGTTGCCTGAACTATCGTCCATGCTGAAAACTGCTGAAGTGGAGATCATGAAGGAGCACCAAGTGTTGATGGTCAATAAGACCACCAATTTCAAGAAACGGGGCAAGCCTAAGAACAAGGGCAACTTCAAGAAGGACGGCAAGAAAGCTGCCGCACCTGCTAAGAAGCCCAAGGCTGGTCCTAAACCTGAAACTGAGTGCTTCTACTGCAAGGGTGCTGGTCACTGGAAGCATAACTGCCCCAAATACCTGGCGGATCTGAAGAACGGCAACATCAAGAAGAAAGGTATATTCGATATACATGTTATAGATGTGTATCTTACTAGTAATCGTAGTAGTGCCTGGGTATTTGATACTGGTTTGGTTGCTCATATTTGTAACTCGAAACAGGAGATGCGGAATAAACGAAGACTGGCGAGAGACGAGGTGACGATGCGCGTTGGAAATGGCTCCAAGGTTGATGTGATCGCCGTCGGCACGCTCCCTCTGCATCTACCATCGGGATTAGTTTTAAATTTAAATAATTGTTATTTGGTGCCTGTGTTAAGCATGAACATTATATCTGGATCTTGTTAATTGCGAGACGGTTACTCTTTTAAGTCTGAGAATAAAGGTTGTTCGATTTATATGAGTAATATCTTTTATGGTTATGCACCTGAGATGAATGGTTTATTCTTATTGAATCTCGATAGTAGTGATAACATGTTCACAACATAGATGCTAAACGAATAAAATTGAATGATAATTCTACATACATGTGGCACTGTCGTCTTGGTCACATTGGAGTGAAGCGTATGAAGAAACTCCATTCTGATGGACTTCTTGAATCACTTGATTTTGAATCACTTGAAAGATGCGAAGCATGTCTAATGGGAAACATGACTAAGACTCCATTCTCTGGTATAATGGAGCGAGCTACGGACTTATTGGAAATAATACATACCGATGTGTCGGTCCAATGAGTGTAGCATCGCGTGGTGGATATCGTTATGTTCTCACTTTCACGGATGACTTGAGTAGATATGGGTATGTCTACTTTATGAAACATAAATCCAAAACTTTCGAGAAGTTTAAGGAATTTCAAAGTGAAGTGGAAAATCATCGTAACAAGAAGATTAAGCTTCTGCGTTCTGACCGCGGAGGTGAATATCTGAGTTATGAGTTTGGCATGCATTTAAAGAAATGTGGAATACTTTCATAGTTGACACTGCCGGGAACACCACAGCGTAATGGTGTGTCCGAACGTCGTAATCGAACTCTCTTAGATATGGTTCAGTCTATGATGTCTCTTACAGATTTACCATTATCATTTTGGGGCTATGCATTAGAGACAGCCGCATTCACTTTAAATAGGGCACCATCTAAATCCGTTGAAACGACACCGTACGAATTGTGGTTTGGAAAGAAACCTAAGTTGTCGTTCCTTAAAGTTTGGGGTTGCGAAGCATATGTAAAGAAGTTACAGCCTGATAAGCTTGAACCCAAAGCGGAGAAATGCGTCTTCATAGGATACCCTAAAGAAACAATTGGGTATACCTTCTATCATAAATCCAAAGGCAAAGTTTTCGTTGCTAAGAATGGATCCTTTCTGGAGAAGGAATTTCTCTCGAAAGAAGTGACTGGAAGGAAAGTAGAACTCGACGAGGTTATTGAACCTTCTTTCGGAGTTGAGAGTAGCGCAGCACCGGAAGATGTTTATGTGCCGCCTGCACCAACTGGAGAGGAAGCTAATGATGATGATCATGAAACTTCGAACGAAGTTACTACTGAACCTCGCAGGTCAACGAGGGTCCGTACCACTCCTGAGTGGTATGACTCTGCCTTGAACGTCATGTTAATGGACAACACTGATGACCCTGCGACGTATGAAGAAGCTATGGTGAGCCCAGATTCCGACAAATGGCTAGAAGCCATGAAATCCGAAATGGGATCCATGTACGAAAACCAAGTATGGACTTTGGTGGACTTACTGGATGGCCGTAAGGCTGTCAAGAACAAATGGATTTTCAAAATAAAAACAGATGTTGATGGTAATGTTACCGTCTATAAAGCTCGACTTGTCGCAAAAGGGTTCCGACAAATTCAAGGAGTTGACTACAATGAGACTTTCTCACCAGTAGCGAAGCTAAAGTCTGTGAGGATTATGTTAGCAATCGCTGCATATTTTGATTATGAAATTTGGCAGATGGATTTCAAAACGGCGTTCCTTAATGGTGACATTGAGGAAGAGTTGTATATGGTACAACCCAAGGGTTTTGTCGATCCTAAAGATGCTGACAAGGTATGCAAACTTCAGCGCTCCATTTATGGACTGAAGCAAGCATCCCGGAGTTGGAATCAACGTTTTGATAAAGTAATCAAAAACTTTGGATTTATACAAACTTATGGAGAAGCATGTATTTACAAGAAAGTGAGTGGGAGCTCTGTAGCATTATACTATATGTAGATGACATATTGTTGATTGGGAATGATATAGAACTTCTTAATAGCGTCAAAACCTATTTGAATAATAGTTTTTCGATGAAGGATCTTGGCGAAGCGGCATATATTCTAGGCATCAAGATTTATAGAGATAGATCAAGACACCTAATAGCGCTTTCACAAAGTACATACTTAGACAAAGTTCTAAAGAAGTTTAGAATGGAAGAGAGCAAGAAAGGGTTCGTGCCCATGTTGTCAGGTAAGACCTTGAGTAAAACTCAAAGTCCGGCTACGGCAGAAGATAGAGAAAAGATGAATAAAATTCCCTATGCCTCGGCCATAGGTTCTATCATGTATGCCATGCTGTGTACAAGACCGGATATAGCACATGTTGTTAGTTTGACTAGCAGATATCAAAGTGATCCTGGAATGGAACACTAGACAGCGGTCAAGAATATCCTAAAGTACCTGAATAGGACTAAGGATATGGTTCTTTCTTATGGAGGTGATGAACAGCTTGTTGTAAATGGTTACACTGATGCTAGTTGGAACACCGATCCAGATGACTCGAAGTCACAGTCTGGATACATATTTATTTTGAATGGTGCTGCAGTGAGCTGGAGGAGTGCCAAGCAGAGCGTTGTGGCGAAATCTTCAACTGAATCGGAACACATAGCTGCTTCGGAGGCTGCACAAGAAGCCATATGGATGAAGGAGTTCATTACTGAACTTAGCGTGGTTCCCAGTGCATTGGACCCGATGGCCATCTACTGTGACAACACAGGTGCCATAGCTAATGCACAGGAGCCAAGGTCACATAGCAAGCTGAAGCACATCAAGCTACGGTTCCATGCTATTCGCGAGTATGTCCAAGATGGTGACATAAAGATTTGCAAAGTACACACTGATCTGAATGTAGCAGATCCGCTGACTAAACCTCTCCCTAGAGCAAAGCATGACCAACACCAGAACGCCATGGGTGTTTGGTATATTACCATGTAATCTAGATTATTGACTCTAGTGCAAGTGGGAGACTGTTGGAGATATGCCCAAGAGGCAATAATAAAAGTAGTTATTATTATATCTTTGTGTTTATGATGAAAGTTTACATCCCATGCTATAATTGTATTATTAGGAAACACTAATACTTGTGTGTTTTGTAAATGTAAAAGAGTCCCTAGTAAGCCTCTTGTTGAACTAGCTTGTTGATTGATTGATGATCATGGTTTCCTGATCATGGACATTGGATGTGATTAATAACAAGGTTATATCATTAGGAGAATGATGTGATGGACACACACCCATAGTAAGCGTAGCATAAGATCAAGTCATTAAGTTCGTATTGCTGTAAGCTTTGAAATACATAGTAACCTAATCCTTCGACCATGAGGTTATGTCAATCACCATCATCGGATGGGTACTTTGATGACATCAAACGCCGCTTCATAACTGGGCGGTTATAAAGGTGTCATTGGGTATTCTGAAAGTATGTGTTGAAGCGCATAGACCAAGATTGGGATTTGTCCATCCATATGACGGATAGATATACTCTGGGCCCTCTCGGTGGAATGTCATCTAGATAGCTTGCAAGCATGTGACTGGGTCACAAGGGATGACATAACATGGAACGAGTAAAGAGTACTTATCAGTAACGAGGAAGAACTAGGTATGAAGATACCGACGATCAAACCTCGGATAAGTAGAATATCGCGAGACAAAGGGAATTGGTTTCGTATGTTAAATGGTTCTATCGATCACGAAGTAATCGTTGAGTATGTAGGAGCCGTTATGGATCTCCAGATCCCGCTGATGGTTATTGATCGGAGAGGTGTCTTCATCATGTCTGCATATTCACGAACCGTAGGGTGACACACTTAAGGTTCGAAGTTGTTTGAAGTAGATATGGAATTTGCGTTGGAGACCGAATGTTGTTCGGAGTCTCGGAATAGATCCGGGACATCACGAGGAGATCCGGAATGGTCCGGAGGATGAGATTCATATATTGGGAATCATTTTCTAAGTTAGGAAATGTTCCGGAGTGTTTGTATGGAGATTCTAGAAGGTTTCGGAATGTTCTGGAAGGTTCTAGAGGATTTCTTGGAGTTTGCTTGAAAACCAAGAAAGGGATCAAAGAAACCAAGTGGGGTACTACACAGATTCGTGGGGGAGGAGGACTCCTCCCCCCAACCCGCCGGCCCAAGGAGGAGGGAGTCCTACTAGGACTCCCCCTCCCCAGGCGCGCCTCCCTCCCTTAAATAGAAGGGAGGGGGCGCCCCCTCTTGTACCTTGTCTCATAACAACCAATCTCAGCCGCCTCTCTCCTCCACCTTTCTTCTGCACAGGCATAGGCGAAGCCCTGCAGAATTCTCATCTCCACCACCACCACGCCGTCGTGCTGCTGGGATTCCGTGGAGAAGATCTACTACCTCCGCTGCTCGCTGGAACAGGGAGAGGAAGGTCTGCTTCGACTCCGCACATGTGACCGTCTGCGGAAGCGCTGCCGGAACGCGGCGCTGGAAGGATCGTCCACACGATCTTGAGATCGGCAAGTGATCGACTACACCATCCACGAGATCTAATCTCGTTAACGCTTTCGGTTCTACGAGGGTTAGTACCGATCTATCTCGTTGCTCATGTCTAGTAGATTAGATCTTGGCTTTTATCTAGATTAGATCTGGGTTTTGTTCGTTCTTGCGGTAGAAATTTTTTGTTTTCCATGCTACGAACCCATCAGACACTTCCATAATGCAAACCATACTACAAAATAACTCCTCTATTCATGATATGCCTCTACTAATAAGGTAAAAAGATAGAAGATAGTGATGTGATACCGCGGCACTCCCCCAAGCTTGGGACAAACCAAGGGGATGCCAAACCTGATGACGAATTACTCCTTAGGTGGTGGTGGTATCCTCTCGATGAACTCTCTGATCAGCTTCCCCAAGTCCTCAATCTTGAAGGTGATATTATGAATAAGCTGTGAGTTTTGCTCAATGAGGCTCATGATCATGTCGTGTTGAGAATTCCAGCTCTTGCTATTCTTTCCCCACTCTTCCTCCTTGAAGTCTTCTTTTCCTGCATGGCTAGAACGAGGCACATCCCAATTGGAGGGTAATTTCTCCTTGGGCATATTCCGATATTGATGCTCATGGATAAGGGTATGGAAAGGATTCTTGGTGCGTGGAGGAAGTGACCATGGAGCCAAACTGTGACGAGGAGCTTTCCCCCCAGTCTGCATCTGTGCAGTCCTTCTAATCTTGGCAGGTTTCACCACTCCAATGCTTGCAATGGTGGTGCCGGTATGCGGACATTGGCCTTGCTCCTCTTCACCTTCACTCTTGATCTCCTTCTCCTTCCAGGGGTCTTGGAGGTCTTCCTCCATGGGCTCCTTCCCTTTATCCTTGGCAGACACCATTGCGCTTCTAAGCTCTCAAAGAGTATATCCTGACAGAAACAGATCGAAACAAAAACACGATGAAAACATGATATATGGACCTTGGGGGATCCGGGGGGGTTATATATTACGAAGTTTCGTATCAAAAGGAAGGTATTGGGAGAAAACAAGTCGGAGGCGGAGTCCTGGGTGGCCTCACCACCTGGTGGCGCGGCCAGAGGTGGGCCCACGCCATGGGGTGGTGTGGGCCACCCTGGCTCCGGTTTCGTCCCTTTTTCGCTTCGTAGATTTCCTTATTGACTGAAAACTGCAAAAATATAGTTGGATTGTATTTTCGCGGAACTTTTCTTACCAGAACTATTACCTAGTTGGAAACAGACTCTGCAGGTCTCTGAATTTGGTATTTAGTGGATCCTTCCGGAGTCATCACTTGAATATCACTGATATCTTCATCTTCATATACTTATTACTTGAGTCATAAAACCTTTCTCTTCCTTATTACACCATTATCTCCACTTCCTGGAAATTTCTTTCACACAATTCTTATTAGCAACAGTAGTATAAGTGAAGTGATAATACCTTTTCAGTCCAACTTCAACTGAAAACCATCAAAAGAAAAGCTACTGAAGTAACTCCTTCTGAAAACCCAAAAAGAATTCAAAAAGGAAATCGAATAAAGAAGCAAAAGCAAGAGTGGCTAAATCTTTCAAAACAGACCAGCAGGTAAAGATCAATTTTTTAGAAAATCTTCTATTGCTCAAATCAAAAAGTGCAAAACTAACGAAAGTTAAATAATAACCTGGGTCAGAAGCACAAAAAATTACAGCTCAATCCGACAGACAGAGATCTCTCACGAATTTTTACGGTGAAGTACAAAAATCTGTTTCAGGACAGCAACTTCCCCAAATCTTACTTCTCTCTCATTAGAGGTTGATCTTGACACAAAAACCAAACAAAACGGATAAGGAGCGGTTATTACCGAAGTAATAACTTCCAAGACTCAAAGAAACAAAAATAAACTGAAAGCAAAAACAAATTGGGTTATCTCCCATAAAGCTCTTTCTTTATAGCCATTAAGATGGTCATGATAATTTTGAAGAAGCTCTCATAGGCATATGGATTGAAGTGAAAGAGAGCATTAAGAAGCAAAAACACACATATTTAAGTCTCACCCACTTCCTATGCAAGGCATTTTGTAAACAAACAAGTTGTTGAAACTAGAGGCAACTTGCATAAGAAGGCAAAATAAGCGCAATATAAAAACTTTCAGCATAAAACGGGGAAACTTGATATTATTGAGATGCATGAGAACACTTTTCCCTCTCTCATAGTAACTTTCAGTATCATGCTTAAACTTAAAAATATATCTATCACAAGGACTATCATAGCAATGATCACTTATTCTAACAGAAAACACAGGGATACTAGCTCTCATAACACTACTTTGTGAAACAATATTAGAGGTATCCTTACAAAGGATAGGGTATCCCTCTTTCTCATACTTAGTGACAAATTATTTCACATTTGCTACAATAGGTTCATCAACCATGTGTTCATCAGGTTCAACAGCTTTATGCATACTTTCATCTACCATACTAGCCATCATAGAATGTTCCTTACCTTAACTGGGAAAGGCATTTTCTCAATATAAGGTTTAGGTAAAACATGACTAGCAGTATAAACTTCAGTATTTCTTGCAGGAACACTCCTAGCAACATCTTTATAAGGTTCATGATACTTATTCCACTTCTTTTTAGGCACTTCAATATAGGAAGCAAAGGCCTTAAAATAAGAAGCAGTAGCTTGAGAGTCTAGACCATAAGCATTTTTAATATTTTGAAAGTCATCAGTTCCCATAAAAGATTCAATGCATTCATAATCATAATTTATACCTGACTTTCTACCTTTGTCATTCTCACAAGCTTCAGCATTATCTTGAATACGGTCCAGAAGGTCCCATTTAGCTTCTCCTTCCATGCGAGTGAATGATCCAGCACAAGAAGCATCCAATAAATCCTTATCATGTAGAGGGAACCTTGCATAAAAGTTATTGATAATAATATTGTTGGGAAGCTCATGAATGGGACATTTGAGCATTAGTAACTTCAATCTCCCCCAAGCTTGAGTTGTACTCTCTCCATCAAAAGGCCAAAAGTTGTATATTTGATTCTGATCTTTATGAATCTCATTAGGAGGATAAAACTTTGAATAAAAGAGAGGCACTATTTCCTCCCATTCCAGAGCTTGACCATTCTTCAGCAGCTTATACCATTCCTCAGCTCTTCCTTTCAGTGATAATGAGAATAACTTCTTCTTAACTTGATCTGTAGTAATACCTGCACACTTGAACAACCCGCATAATTCGTGTATAAAGAGTAAATGATCACTAGGATGGACAGTTCCATCCCCGACATAATAGTTATCCATAACACGATCAATAATTCTTGTAGGTATTTTGAAAACATCTTTCTCAGTAGGTGGTGGCTTATCTACTACCTTAACAGTGGTAGTAGCATTACCAAATAAGAAACTCAGCGAATTATCCATTACGAAAATAAAGCAACTAGCAGAAGTAAACAATACTCACAGTAGAAGTTTCCTTTACCAGTTCCACTCTCCAATAACGCTTCACTCCCGGCAACGGCGCCAGAAAATAGTCTTGATGACCCACAAGTATAGGGGGTGTATCGCAGTATTTTCGATAAGTAAGAGTGTCGAACCCAACAAGGAGAAGAAGGTGCTGGCTAGTGGTATGGATCAGGAATTCTCTGCAAATACTTAGCAAACGGATTTTTAGGGGGTTTCGATAAAGCAAGTAAACAAAGTACGAGTAAACAAAAGACAGTAGGAATAAATGCAGCAAGTGGCCCAATCCTTTATGCAGCAAAGGACAAGCCGGTTGTATTTCTATAGATGACCAAACGTTCTCGAGGACACATGGGAAGACTGTCAAGTGCTTTCGCTTCATATAGTCGATTAATCTTCTCTAGCTTGCTAAGTGTTGTGTGGGTGAACCTGTGCTAATGTACCATCCCATCCAAGACTAATACATACTTGTGATTATACCCCTTGCAAACATCCGTAAGTACAAGAAAGTAACTAAGGTAAAACCTAACCACAGCTTTAAACTCTAAGGCCCTTACGTCCCTTGTGCAATGGTTTCCTAACAGGGGTTCAGTTTTCTGTCACTCCGGCAACCCCTACGATTAGTAGCCAAATACACAATGCATTCCCCTAGGCCCATATAGGTGAAGTGTCATGTAGTCTACATTCACATGACACCACTAGAAGAAGTACACCACAACTTAAATAACAATCTATTGAATCTTTCTCAACACAACTCCACTACTAACAACAAGACTTCTCCCATGTCCTCAAGAACAAAACGAACTACTCACAAGACATCATATGGATCATGATTAGAGATGGAATAATGATGTATAATAATCTGAACATAAACAATAATTCAATGGTTCACTCAATAGCATCAACTACAAAGAGTAATCAACATCGGGAAAGTTTCCCCTATGAACTATGCAAGATTCAATGCAATTGTTACAGCAATATGGAGATGGTGATGAGGGTGCTGATGGTGATGATGGTGGTGATGATGATGATGATGATGGTCCCGACGAAGTCCAGCTTGATGGTGGTGTTGATGGCGATGATCTCCCCTCTCCGGGAAGGAATTCCCCCAGCAGAAATCTGTCTGCCGGAGAGATCTTTCTCTCTCGGTGTTTTCCGCCCTGTAGAGGCGGCGGAATCTTTCTGTGGTCGCTCCCCGAGTCTTAGGGTTTCGTGGGGATGATATACGCCAGAGGAGAGAGGTTGGAGTGGGCCAGGGCGGCCACACCACTCCCTGGCGCGGCCTAGGCCTGCCCGCGCCATGGGGTGGTGTGGGCCCCCTGTGGCCCACCTCCACTTCATCTTCTGGCATCCTAAGTCTTCTGGAAAAATAGGATTTTCCATATATTTTCCCGGATTTTCTGATCTTCATGAATTTTGCATCCAAACAGCACCTTTTCCATCAGAATCCTGACTGCAGCGGTCCATGCTCCAAAAATCATCAACCATGCAAAAATAGATGAAATAACATAAGTATCACCTCTCAATATGAAATATATCAATGAATAATAGTGAATTGAGACATAGAATAGTGATGCAAAATGGACGTATCAGGGTTCCACAGCAGAAAACAAAAAATCTAACGAGAACACCATAGCCAAGATCTATCTATGTAGATGTACAGTAACAAGAGGGATTCGGTGTACATACATTTCAAGACTGAAAGCGGCTAACGTTTCTGGATGATGTAGTCGATCGATGTATCCGACCTCAAGGTCGTAAAGACGCCCAAGCTCCAAACTCCAAGCAAATAGCACCACAAGTGGTGGTGTCTCGTGGCCTTACACACATCGGTGTAGAGACGTCTCCCAGACTCCGGTCCAGCAAAGCAGCGGAAGAAGATTGATCCAGACCGAGTCCAGCGGCACGACAGCGTGCGTATGATGGAGAAACCCCTATCCATGTATGCAATCCCAATCTTGGAAACCACATGTGAGGTAGAGGTAGAGATAATAGGCAAAGACAATTGATGGGATTGATTTGGGGATGGGTATGGTGCCTATGCATAGGTCCATCCCGCCAGCACAAGGCCAAGTGACTAGAGCTTTGATTCGCGGGACTGATCACCCTGCATGCGTCACCTCGCCAAGGTCCTTGGCGCTTGAAACCCCTCATGCAAAACACATATGAGAACCACAACAATGCATACCAGCATCCTGCACATAACCTGCTAGCATGACGATGCCTCCAAAAGCAGGGCACAAAAGTGGTTCTACTCTGTAAGGATGTAGTCGGGGGCCTCGTGAGAGTTCCCCTATCGAGGCCCACAAGGTGTCCTCGTCGTAGACCTGCCTATGTTAGCAAAACAGAGCAGAAGCCGGTTCTCTAGGGGGCATCACAATATGTGTCTCGCGAAGCCTCACGGGAGGTCCTCGTCGAGGTGCCACAGGGCATACTCGCCTAAGCCTTTCAAAAAAATTCACTCTAGGGGATCCGTCACGAGACACGCATCGCAAGGCGCCACAAGGTGACCTTGCCGAGGTCCCCACGGTGCCTTCCATGAGATCCACGTTGGTAACCTCGCCTAGGTCTCACATGAGACTTGTATCGCTAGCCTCGCGCGAGGATCTCTCGAGGCCTGTCAGATGCCCTAAATGGGGCTTCCTTTGTTAGCCAAACAGAACACGAGGCATCCCTCAGGGAGGCCGTCACAAGATGAGCTTCGCGAGGCATCACGGGGCGTCCTCGCCGAGGCCCACAAGGTGTCCTCGCCCAGGTCTCTCCAAGAATTTTTCGCCAGAGCCATCGCAGGTTGTGCCTCACGCATCCCTCGCGTTCCAGCTCCCTAACTCGCTTAATAAGCTCCGCGTGAAACATGTGACACTTGCCGAGGTTTGTAGGAACTCCACGTCATCTCTCGCGGAGTATGCTATGAGATCCCTAGCTCGGAGCCAACCCATGGATGGGACTTCACCTCTCGCCAGCTTAGTAAACCAAGCTCTTCCCGCCTCTATCATGTACCTCGCGAAGGGCTGGGGGCTTGAGGCATGGAAGCACAAAATACATATAGTCCACTTACGTGAAACATATTCGTGTTGCTCTAACTTCCTCACAGGAGCAGAGTTTAACAGTCGCATACTCATTACAAAGGAGAAAAACAAGTACATCGCCACCAAGGGCTCGTCAAGAGTAGCAGTTGGGGGATGAGGCATCGTCTAAGCCATCATTGCCAACTTCGATGGGGGCATTACCCAAATTTTGGCTGGGACCTCCTATTCTTCTTCTTCAACCTCCCGCCCATAAATGGCGACCAAGTCATTCACGTGATCTTGGATCTCGTCCACCAGCTTCGGGGCCTCGCCATCTTCCAAGGGCTTGGTCACCGCCGCAAGGTCTAGCTTTGGGTTTAGCTTGAAGAGGTTGCCAAAGACACGGCTAGATGCGGTGCTCAGGAGTTTGCAACATTCTTCCTCAATCATGGCGGTAAAGTCACATACTTCCCCACAAGCCTCACCGGTCGCGACCGCCATCGTGATCATGTCGATGGCCTCCTCGATCTCGAGCGTGAAGTCGCCCCTGGCTATGGCATCCAGATCTAGGACTTCTTTGGCCATCGTGCCTGCAATTGCCATCTTCACGACGGCCACTCTGAGCTCGACGAGGGTGTGTAGAACGTCTTCGTCGGTCTCCTCCGCTGTGATCTCGTCGCGGGCCTCCTCGAGCTCACGGACGTAGGTGGTGAAGCCAGACTCCTCGATTGCTTCACCGTCTGCCGCGTCCACTGATGTCGTCGCGGCGGCAGCCTCGAAAACCTTGCAGGCGCGCTCCTTGAAGGTCGTAACCCCCATGTCGGTCATCGCCTTGCACGTTTGTTCGCTTGTTTCTCTCTTGATTCTCGTATGGATTCTCGGCAAGAACCAAGGATGGCTGCTGTCAAGTTCTGATCGATTACCTCGGGTGGAAGCGAGAGATCGGAGAAGCAGCTGTGTTAATATAAGGCAGAGGTCTGTGCATGTGTGGTGAGAGTCGAAGAAGGAATATAGTTTCCTGTCAGAAATCGGAATGGACGTCATGGCACGCACGTATCCACCATGCAGCGAGCCCGTTCCCTTTCCTGCTTCCGGGTGTGGGAGTGGGACCCGACGGATGGAACAACTAAAACCTGAAAGGAACAGACAGAGGAAAAAACGTGCGCCCCTACGTCGTCCTCGCGGGCAACGCCAGGGGCGATTCCCCGCTTCCCCGCCTCCTCAACTCCCATCCCCCATCTCCCCCGCCGCCGTCGGCGGGCGCTGCCGCGGCAAAGACCGGGTGGTGCCGGCGGCGATGGGATGCCTTCTTCCCACACATGGGGTGGTCGTGCGGGTGGCCTCGTCAGGCGGCGGTACCTCCTATGGCAGCGTGCGTGCGGGGGGCTGGGGGCGGAGCATGGCGGCGGTGGCCTAGATGTTCGACGGTGGTGTTTTTTGGCGGGGCGATGGTGGCTGGAGGGGAAGGTGGTCGGTGTTGCTGTGGTGGCTGAAGGTGGCGCGGGCCCAAATCTGGGCCAGGTTGGGCCCAATCTGGGTCAGCTGGTCCTGCTATGCCAGGCACACTGCCCTGCTACGATACGGCTTGGACACCGGATTTGGCCTGCAGGCCTAATTCCGGCGGCTGACCTGCAGGTCCAGCGAGGGGCTGCAAGGTCGCGACTTGCAGGGGGAATGGAGGCGTTGTGTCCTCCATTCCGGTTGCACTTTCACATCCTAGGTGGTGATCCGACACCGACCTAGATCTGGTTGCCGAGCGCATCTTCTCGTGGTGACCCGTGGGCGGCACGTAGGCCTCGTGTCTGCCATGCTCCCCACACCTCATGCCTGCAGGCTCAGGTGGTGTCCCTTAAACCTACGGTGTTCCGGCAAGTCCGGGTGAGCATGGTGGCGATGGTGTTGCTACTTGGCGGCAGGGATCGGCGGTGACAGTGGATCCCCCTGTGGACGGAGGAGTAGGGCCTAGTGTTGGGTTAGTGTGTACGGGGGCACCCTTGCTGCAGTGCAGCGATGGGGCTTCACGAGCCCTTTCAGGCTCGGCTAGGCTAGAGAGGGCTTGGTTTGCCCTGCTATTGTATCCGGTCGGCTACCACCTTCAGGTAGTGGAGGTAGTTCCCTCCTATGTGCTGATGTCATGCCGACCCCTCCTGAAGGTTCCTTTTTTCCGGTCCTATGGGCCTCACATGTGGTCACGGTGAGATGGCGGTGGTGACTTCAAGACCGTGGTGGCGCATACTCGTGGGCGGCGAGTTTGGTGGAGCAATCTGAAGCGTCCGGGTGTGTGGTTTTTTTGAGGGGTCGGGAGAAATCATTGTCATCAACACCGACGTGGTGACACCTGCGGGTGACACCGGCCTTCTTGAAAGGCGTTGGGTGTACCTATTTTCCACCTCCCGGAGCATACTGAGGGAAACCCTAGGACCTGTCCAGACAGCACCATCGTCATTGTCGCTTTCCTTCCTGGAGGTGCTGCTTGGTGCACGGCGCTTCGGAGTGCTAGGCATGTGGTGGAACTTAGCTAGAGGGTGCAACGGTTGCGGATCCTTCTCGTTTTCGTCAAGCCACTATTTTCGGCTTTGTTTTCTCTTTTTCTTTTTTGGTTTGGTGTTTTTATCTTTTGGGCGTTGTGTTGTCTAGCCTAGCAGCGGTTCCAAATGGTTGCTATATTAATATAGCTAGGCACATGCCTATTTTGAGGAGTGGGACCTAGTGGATACTAGAAATCGAGCGGGAAATTAAACAATTTCGACGGTTTGATCACTCGTGGTCATCGAACCTTTTTTTACATGAAAATATGCATGGTCATCGAACCTTGGGTATGTCTTGTTCTGGAGCAAAATGGTTAAATAGGACCACAAAATGCTTGTGCTAAGAGCATTAAGAAAATCCAATTGGATGACGAAAACGAACATGTGTTGTGCTATTCGGTTGTGGCCTTGCGGACCGCCGGATGGCAAAAACAGGATCCATCGGCGTGACCCAAATGGATTTGAGACCATGGCCCACCTACCCATGTGTCTCTTTTAAAAGGGTCGCAATTCACACTTGAAAGATCACGGATGTTGCCTAGAGGGGGGTGAATAGGCGGGTTTAAAACTTTTACGAGATGGGCTTAACAATGGCGGAATAAAACTAGTGTTTTCTTTTATTAAGCAGAAAGCCTAGATATACTAAGGTTCACTTGTGTGCACCAACAACTTATGCTAAGCAAGACAAGCAACAGTATGATAGCAAGCTAGATTACATCAAGCACGAAGGCTATCACAATGTAAAGTGCATAAGTAAAGAGCTCGGGTATAGAGATAACCGAGGCACGTAGGGACAACGATATTTTATCGAGTTCCTCCCAACAAGGGAGTACATCTTGTTGGAGGGGTGGGCGGTACTAAGACCACCAACGCCATAAGAGGCCTCACCCTATTCTCCCGAGCACCCACCACGCGGCAAGAACCTGTTCCACTATGGGACACTTGAGGGCGGTCACCAAACCTGTACAAGATTGGGGCTATCTCCACAACTTAATTGGAGCCTCCCAATAATCGCCACCAAGGCCACAATCTCGGGGAGAGCTTCACAACTTAATTGAAAGGCCCCAAGAACACGCCAAAAAGGCCACACAACCAGCTAGGATTCCAAGAACCCAAGAGGGACAAGCTTCTCTAATATTACCAACCAAATCCTTCGGGGAGAACACAAACCGATGCACCTAATGCAAAAGGCAAGAACACCACAAAGATGCTCCAATACTTCACTCTCAAATTCCAACAATGCTACTAAAGCATTTGGGGGAATATCCCTCAAGATCTAGATCCCAAAGATTCACTCACAAAGAGGTGATTTGGTTTGGTCAAATTGTAGATCTAGAACCCCTCTAACTTCCCCTCAAATATTGGCAAGAATCATTGGAGGGGGGACTCAAGCACAAAACATTTAGGCAAATGGGGCAAAAGGCTTGAGAAAATAGGAGAGAAGAACACTCAAAAAAGGTGAGAGAAAGAGGCTTATATAGGGGCCCAGAATATCTGCCCGTTGGGGCCATATTACGGCTGGGCCGGTAGTACCGCCGGTGGGTCGGTACTACCGGTTCCTGGCCCGCGATGCGAGCCAGCAAGGTAAGCAGTAGGGTCAATGCGGGGTGAGCCAGAGAAAATAGGATTGGGGCTAGGCAGCAGGCGCGCGCGAACGATCGAGAGTCGGGCGAAAGCTGCCGTGCTGGGCGAGCAAGCTGCAAGCGCGAGCGGTGGCAGCGGGGCGAGCGGCTGGGCCAGCCCAGCGAGTGGGAGGGGCGGCGCGGGAGCTGATACGTCCATTTTGCATCACTATTCTATGTCATAATTCACTGTTATTCATTGATATATTTCATATTGAGAGGTGATACTTATGTTATTTCATCTATTTTTGCATGGTTGATGACTTTTAGAGCATGGACCGCTGCAGTCAGGATTCTGATGAAAAAGGTGCTGTTTGGAGGCAAAATTCGCGAAGATCGGAAAATCCGGGAAAATATACGGAAAATCCTATTTTTCTAGAAGACGAAGGAAGCCAGAATGGGGGCTGGAGATGGGCCACAGGGGGCCCACACCACCCCCTGGCGCGGGCCAGCCTAGGCCGCGCCACTAGGTGGTGTGGCTGCCCTGGTCCACCCCTAGCTCTCCCCTCTGGCGTATATTATCCTCCCGAAACCCTAAGACTCTGGGAGCGACCATAGAAAGATTCTGCCGCCTCTGCGGGGCGGAAAACACCGAGAGAGAAAGATCTCTCCGGCAGACAGAATTCTGCTGGGGAAATTCCTTCCCAGAGAGGGGAGATCGTCGCCATCAACACCACCATCAAGCTAGACTTCATCGGGATCATCATCATCACCATCACCACCATCGTCATCATCAGCACCCTCATCACCATCTCCATATTGTTGTAACAATTGTGTAGAATCTTGCATAGTTCATAGGGGAAACTTTCCCGGTGTTGATTACTATTTGTAGTTGATGCTATTGAGTGGAACCATTGAATTATTGTTTATGTTCAGATTGTTATACATCATTATTCCATCTCTGATCATGATCCATATGATGTCTTGTGAGTAGTTCGTTTAGTTCTTGAGGACATGGGAGAAGTCATGTTGTTAGTAGTGGAGTTGTGTTGAGAAAGATTCAATAGTTTGATATTTAAGTTGTGGTGTACTTCTTCTAGTGGTGTCATGTGAACGTCGACTACATGACACTTCACCTATACGGGCCTAGAGGAATGCATTGTGTATTTGGCTACTAATCGTAGGGGTTGCCGGAGTGACAGAAACCTGAACCCCCGTTAGGAAACCATTGCACAAGGGACGTAAGGGTCTTAGAGTTTAAAGTTGTGGTTAGGTTTCTACCTTAATTACTTTCTTGTACTTACAGATGTTTGCAAGGGGTATAATCACAAGTATGTATTAGTCCTAGGAAGGTCGGTACATTAGCACAGGTTCACCCACACAACACTTAGCAAGCTAAAGAAGATTTATCAACTATATGAAGCGAAAGCACTTGACAGAATTCCCATGTGTCCTCGAGAACGTTTGGTCATCTTAAGTAATACAACCGTCTTGTCCTTTGCTGCATAAAGGATTGGTCCATTTGCTGCATTTATTCCTACTATCTTTTATTTACTCGTACTTTGTTTACTTGCTTTATCAAAAACCCCTAAAATCCGTTTGCTAAGTATTTGCAGAGAATTCCTGATCCATACCACTAGCCAGCACCTTCTGCTCCTCGTTGGGTTCGACACTCTTACTTATCGAAAATGCTGCGATACACCCCCTATACTTGTGGGTCATCAAGACTATTTTCTCGCGCCGTTGCCGGGGAGTGAAGCGCTATTGGAGAGTGGAACTAGTAAAGGAAACTTCTACTATGAGTATTGTTTACTTCTGCTAGTTGCTTTATTTTCGTTATGGATAATTCGTTGAGTTTCTTATTTGGTAATGCTACTACCACTGCTAAGGTAGTAGATGAACCACCACCTGCTAAGAATGATGCTTTTAAAATACCTACAAGAATTATTGATCGTGTTATGGATAACTACTATGTTGGGGATGGAACTGTCCATCCCGGTGATCATTTACTCTTTATACACGAATTGTGCGGGTTGTTCAAGTGTGTAGGTATTACTACAGATCAAGTTAAGAAGAAGTTATTCTCATTATCACTAAAAGGAAGAGTTGAGGATTGGTATAAGCTGTTGAAGAATGGTCAAGCTCTGGAATGGGAGGAAATAGTGCCTCTCTTTTATTCAAAGTTTTATCCTCCTAGTGAGATTCATAAAGATCAGAATCAAATATACAACTTTTGGCCTCTTGATGGAGAGAGTACAGCTCAAGCTTGGGGGAGATTGAAGTTACTAATGCTCAAATGTCCCATTCATGAGCTCCCCAACAATATTATTATCAATAACTTTTATGCAAGGCTCCCTCTACATGACAAGGATTTATTGGATGCTTCTTGTGTTGGATCATTCACTCGCATGGAAGAAGAAGCTAAATGGGATCTTCTGGACCGTATTCAAGAAAATGCTGAAGCTTGGGAGAATGACAAAGGTAGAAAGTCAGGTATAAATTATGATTATGAATGCATTGAATCTTTTATGGGAACTGATGACTTTCAAAATATTAAAAATGCTTATGGTCTAGACTCGCAAGCTATTGCTTCTTATTTTAAGGCTTTTGCTTCCTTCATTGAAGTGCCTAAAAAGAAGTGGAATAAGTATCATGAACCTTATAAAGATATTGCTAAGAGTGTTCCTGCAAGAAATACTGAAGTTTATATTGCTAATCATGTCTTACCTGAACCTTATATTGACAAAATCTCTTTCCCAGTTAAGATAAAGGAACATTCTATGATAGCTAGTATGTTTAATGAAAGTACAAATAAAGCTGTTGAACCTGATAAACAAATGGTTGATGAACCTATAATAGCAAATGTGAAAGACTTTGTTACTAAATATGAAGAAGAGGGACACACTATCTTTTGTAAGGATACCTCTAATATTGTTTCACAAAGTAGTGTTATGAGAGCTAGTATTCCTGTGTTTTCTGTTAGAATAAGTGATCATGGTTATGATGGTCCTTGTGATAGTTATATTGTTAAGTTTATGCATGATACTAAAAGTTACTATGAGAGAGGGAAAAGTGTTCTTATGCATCTCAATAATATCAAGTTTCCTCGTTTTATGCTGAAAGTTTTTATATTGCACTTCTTTTGCATTCCTATGCTAGTAGCCTCTGGTTTCAACAACTTGTTTGTTTACAAAATTCCCTTGCATAGGAAGTGGGTTAGACTTAAACGTGTGTATTTTTTCTTCTTAATGCTCCCTTTCACCTCAATTCATATTCCTATGTGAGCATCATCAAAATTATCATGCCCATCTTAATGGCTATAAAGAAAGAGGTTTTTGGGAGACAACCCAATTTATTTTTTGCTTTCAGTTTGTTTTTGTTTCTTTGAGTCTTGGAAGTTATTACCTCGGTAATAACCTCTCCTTATCCTTTTTGTTTGGTTTTTGTGTCAAGATCAACCTCTAATGAGAGAGAAGTAAGATTTGGGGAAGTTGTTGTCCCGAAACAGATTTTTGTGCTTCACCATAAAAATTCGTGAGAGATATCTATATGTCGGATTGAGCTGTAATTTTTTGTAATTTTGACCCAAGTTGTTATTTAACTTCCGTTAGTTTTGCACTTTTTGATTTCAGCAACAGAAGATTTTCAAAAAATTGATCTTTACCTGCTGGTCTGTTTTGATAGATTTTGCCACTCTTACATTTGCTTCTTTATTCGATTTCCTTTCAAAATTATTTTTGGGTTTTTGGAAGGAGTTGCTACAGTAGCTTATGTTTTGATGGTTTTTAGTTGAAGTTGGACTCAAAAGGTTTTATCACTTCATTTATACTAATGTTGCTAATGAGAACTGTGTGAAGTTTTGTGTGAAAGAAATTTCCAGGTAGTGGAGATAATGGTGTAATAAGGAACAGAAGGGTTTTATGACTCAAGTAATAAGTGTATGAAGATGAAGATATCGATGTTATTCAAGTGGTGACTCCAGAAGAATCTACTAGATACCAAATTCAGAGACCTGTAGAGTCTGTTTTCAAATAGGTAACAGTTCTGGTAAAAAAAGTTCCGTGAAAATATAATCCAACTATATTTTTGCAGTTTTTAGCCAATAAGGAAAGCTACGAAGCGAAAGAGGGACGGAAACGGATCCAGGCTGGCTCACATCACCCTGTGGCGTGGGCCCACCCCTGTCCGCGCCACCAGGTGGTGAGTCCACCCCGGACTCCGCCTCTGACTCGTTTTCGCCCAGTACACTCCTTTTGTTATGAAACTTCATAATATATAATCCCTCGGATCCCCCGAGGTTCGTATATCGTGTTTTCATCGTGTTTTCGTTTCGATCTGTTTCTGACAGGTAGAGTCCCAGATTTGGAGCCACAGTGTCTTCCTCTGGATCAACCAAGAAGGATCTCTTAGAGGATATCATCAACCCATACATGAGGGAGTTGAAGATTCATCCCAAGGAGTTGTTGCTTGAAGATGGGGAGGTCCGGATAAAAGAGGTTCGAGGCCCTAAAGGTGAAGGAAGTCTGGAGGACAGGATGGAAGCCCTGGAGCAAGAAGTCTTTAGGTACAGGAAGATGGCGGAACGCGAAGTGGATATCATCCATAAGATTTGTTCCAAACTCATCGCCGAGCACCAAAAGGATACCGCTGAACTCAAGGATGAAGTCCTCTCACTCCGCCAAACAACCAACAAACTGCAAGCACAGCTCTACGATGTTCAAAATCAAAACCGTGAGTATGAGGTTAGGTTTAAATGCATAAGTGCTGCTGCAAGTTTCAGGATGCTGGAAACCACGATGTCCTTTGTTGATGGGAAGCCCTTACCCTGGAAGTCGGATGAAGATGAGAGTATACCACCACCACCGAAGGAGTAATTCGTCATCAGGTTTGGCATCCCCTTGGTTTGTTCCAAGCTTGGGGGAGTGTCGCGGTATCACATCACTATCTTCTATCTTTTTACCTTTTTAGTAGAGTCGTATCATGAATAGAGAAGTTATTATGTAGGATGGTTTGCATTATGGAAGTGTCCCCTCTCTCGTTATATATGTATCCCTTGGTGTGAGTTGCCGTTATGGAATATTAATGAGTTCTATCATTCACTCTTTTACATAGCTTATATTAGTTTTCAATTCGTGGTTATATGATTGATCTTGTTGTTAGTATTGGTATCACTTTGGGATCATTGAGTTAATTTAGTTGGTTTTGGCAAACCTGGCTCAATCAGTAGCAACACTATTTTTGAGAGTTGATTGAAAAAAAAGTACTCTAAAGAAATATAATTTCATCATCTTTCTTTCTTGATTTGCTCATAAGTTTAGTATTCCCTAGTTAAGATCTTTTGTGCTTCCAAGGAAGATTGCATGTTTGTCTTTATCACTTGTATGTTTGTTTGTTTCCTTTAACTCTTATACTTGTTACCCAGCCTTGCTAGCCAAAAAACTGTACTGAGAGGGAATTCTTCTCGTGCATCCAATCCTCAAAACCAAAATCTATGCCATTTGTGCCCACCATACCTACCTATTAGCATTATTGCTATTCCAAGTAAATTCTTGTTTTATCTACCTCCCAAATTAAACTTGTTATGTGAAAATTAGTGATTAAATCTCTCACAAACTTGATGGCACACTTTATTTCTTGCACTTAATAAACTTGAACCATTGTGCTCACCTATGTTGCGTATATGCTTGCACTTTGTAAGTTGTGAATTAGCAGAACCATGCTATCATGGGGAACGCTTTCGACATTACACTGGTACTCTGTACCTAGTTGATATCATGTTCTTTTGTCTATGGATGTCGTCAGTGTGAAATGAAAGGGGAGCCTGTAAGTCCATGGAGTTATGCATGTGTGTTAGAGAAACGCCTGGGCCGCTTGTCTAATCCATGCTGACATGGTGGAACCTGCAGCGTAACCATAACGAGCATCTATGAAGCATTCTTCTTATAAAAAAGAGTCCTATATTGAAAAAAGAGAAAGAGAAAAAAAAAGATTATGAAAAGAAGAAAGAGAGAAAAAAGCGCCATATTCCCATGGTAAATAAGAAGATTGATGAGATGTTTGTTGTCTGCTTGCCTTGTCATTTTGATATGGGGATTCTTCCGTATCATCGAGCAAGGGGTACCCCGTTGGCAGTTCTCTATGATACACATATGCTTACGATGATAAGAACTTACCGGTGACTAAACTTGAGTAGCATGAGGAGCGGCCCTCGTATTCAAGGGACATGAGATTCTCAATTTACAACTTGTCAATGCATATCCTCATATTTGATCACTTTAACCTTAATCACCTAAAGATGCCTATGATAGGGGCAATGAGAGCTGAAAGCTAGTAAGTATCATAATTTTTGGGAGCTCTTTATGAGACTTGCAATCCCTGCTTCCCTCTGCGAAGGGCCTTTCTTTTACTTTTCAGTTGAGTCAGTAAACCTACCCCCTTCTATCTCAGCAAGTATTTTGAGTTGTTGTGTTTCATTTATTCATATGATGATTTACTCAATCATGTTTCTTATGTTCCTTGTTTTGCACATTGCTCTTATCTTGGTGAGTACAACTTTGAAAGCTATCATTGAAAAGCCAGTTATTTGTGAACTCCAGCAAATTATCAACTATTCTTCGACCAAGAGCTAAGTTTTCCATTACCAATTATGATTCACTTTATGTATCTTTATTGTGTTTCCTTTACCCGTTGCAAGCTGAGTTATATAATAATGAGTTGTCTTCTATTATGATCTATGTATTTGATGAATGTGATGCTTCTTGTCCGTATTCTTTTATTGACTCTTCACTCCATAAACCTGAGGCCATGTTTATTAAGCTCAGTTTCGCTTGGGGACAAGCGAAGTCTAAGCTTGGGGGAGTTGATACGTCCCTTTTGCATCACTATTCTATGCCATAATTCACTATTATTCATTGATATATTTCATATGGAGAGGTGATACTTATGTTATTTCATCTGTTTTTGCATGGTTGATGACTTTTGGAGCATGGACCGCTGCAGTCAGGATTCTGATGGAAAAGGTGTTGTTTGGAGGCAAAATTTGCGAAGATCGGAAAATCCGGTAAAATATACGGAAAATCCTATTTTTCTAGAAGACGAAGGAAGCCAGAAGGAGGCTGGAGATGGGCCACAGGGGGGCACACCACCCCATGGCGTGGGCCAGCCTAGGCCGCGCCACCAGGTGGTGTGGCCGCCCTGGTCCACCCCTGGCTCTCCCCTCTGGCGTATATTATCCTCCCGAAACCCTAAGACTCAGGGAGCGACCATAGAAAGATTCTGCCACCTCTGCGGGGTGGAAAACACCGAGAGAGAAAGATCTCTCTAGCAGATAGAATTCTGCCGGGGGAATTCCTTCCCAGAGAGGGGAGATCGTCGCCATCAACACCACCATCAAGCTAGACTTCATCGGGATCATCATCATCACCATCGTCATCATCAGCACCCTCATCACCATCTCCATATTGTTGTAACAATTGTGTTGAATCTTGCATAGTTCATAGAGGAAACTTTCCCGGTGTTGATTACTCTTTGTAGTTGATGTTGTTGAGTGGAACCATTGAATTATTGTTTATGTTTAGATTGTTATACATCATTATTTCATCTCTGATCATGATCCGTATGATGTCTTGTGAGTAGTTCGTTTAGTTCTTGAGGACATGGGAGAAGTCATGTTGTTAGTAGTGGAGTTGTGTTGAGAAAGATTCAATAGTTTGATATTTAAGTTGTGGTGTACTTCTTCTAGTGGTGGCATGTGAACGTCGACTACATGACACTTCACCTATATGGGCCTAGGGGAATGCATTGTGTATTTGGCTACTAATCGTACGGGTTGTCAGAGTGACAGAAACCTGAACCCCCGTTCGGAAACCATTGCACAAGGGACGTAAGGGTCTTAGAGTTTAAAGTTGTGGTTAGGTTTCTACCTTAATTACTTTCTTGTACTTACGGATGTTTGCAAGGGGTATAATCACAAGTATGTATTAGTCCTAGGAAGGTCGGTACATTAGCACAGGTTCACCCACACAACACTTAGCAAGCTAAAGAAGATTTATCAACTATATGAAGCGAAAGCACTTGACATAATTCCCATGTGTCCTCGAGAATGTTTGGTCATCTTAAGTAATACAACCGGCTTGTCCTTTGCTGCATAAAGGATTGGGCCATTTGCTGCATGTATTCCTATTGTCTTTTATTTACTCGTACTTTGTTTACTTGCTTTATCAAAAAACCCTAAAAATCTGTTTGCTAAGTATTTGCAGAGAATTCCTGATCCATACCACTAGCCAACACCTTCTGCTCCTCGTTGGGTTCGACACTCTTACTTATCGAAAATACTGCGATACACCCCCTATACTTTGATGGGTTCGTAGCATGGAAAACAAAAAAATTCTACCGCAAGAACGAACAAAACCCAGATCTAATCTAGATAAAAGCCAAGATCTAATCTACTAGACATGAGCAACGAGATAGATCGGTACTAACCCTCGTAGAACCGAAAGCGTTAACGAGATTAGATCTCGTGGATGATGTAGTCGATCACTTGCCGATCTCAAGATCGTGTGGACGATCCTTCCGGCGCCGCGTTCCGGCAGTGCTCCCGCAGACGGTCACACGTGCGGAGTCGAAGCAGACCTTCCTCTCCCCGTTCCAGCGAGCAGCGGAGGTAGTAGATCTTCTCCACGGAATCCCAGCAGCACGACAGCGTGGTGGTGGTGGTGGAGATGAGAATTCTGCAGGGCTTCGCCTATGCCTGTGCAGAAGAAACGTGGAGGAGAGAGGCGGCTGAGATTGGGAGTTATGAGACAAGGTGCAAGAGGGGGCGCCCCTCCCTTCTATTTAAAGGAGGGAGGCGCGCCTGGGGAGAGGGAGTCCTAGTAGGACTCCCTCCTCCTTGGGCCGGCGGGTTGGGGGGAGGAGTCCTCCTCCCCCACGAATCCGTGTAGTACCCCACTTGGTTTCTTTGATCCCTTTCTTGATTTTCAAGCAAACTCCAAGAAATCCTCTAGAACCTTCCAGAACATTCTGAAACCTTCTAGAATCTCCATAAAACACTCCGGAACATTTTCTAACTTAGAAAATGATCCCCAATATATGAATCTCATTCTCTGGACCATTCCGGATCTCCTCGTGATGTCCCGGATCCATTTCGAGACTCCAAACAACATTCGGTCTCCAACGCAAATTCCATATCTACTTAAAACAACTTCGAACCTTAAGTGTGTCACCCTACAGTTCGTGAATATGCAGACATGATGAAGACACCTCTCTCATCAATAACCATCAGCGGGATCTGGAGATCCATAACGGCTCCCACATACTCAACGATTACTTCGTGATCGATTGAACCAATTAACATACGAAACTAATTCCCTTTGTCTCGCGATATTCTACTTATCCGAGGTTTGATCGTCGGTATCTTCATACCTAGTTATTCCTCGTTACTGATAAGTACTCTTTACTCGTTCCATGTTATGTCATCCCTTGTGACCTAGTCACACGCTTGCAAGCTGTCTAGATGACATTCCACCGAGAGGGCCCAGAGTATATCTATCCGTCATATGGATGGACAAATCCCAATCTTGGTCTATGCGCTTCAACACATACTTTCAGAATACCCAATGACACCTTTATAACCGCCCAGTTACGAAACAGCGTTTGATGTCATCAAAGTACCCATCCGGTGATGGTGATTAACATAACCTCATGGTCGAAGGATTAGGTTACTATGTATTTCAAAGCTTACAGCAATACAAACTTAATGACTTGATCTTATGCTACGCTTGCTATGGGTGTGTGTCCATCACATCATTCTCCTAATGATATAACCTTGTTATTAATCACATCCAATGTCTATGATCAGGAAACCATGATCATCAATCAATCAACAAGCTAGTTCAACAAGGGCTTACTAGGGACTCTTTTATGTTTACAAAACACACAAGTATGTTTCCTAATAATACAATTATAGCATGGGATGTAAACTTTCATCATAAACACAAAGATATAATAATAACCTCTTTTATTATTGCCTCTTGGGCATATCTCCAACATACTTGTGGGTCATCAGGAGCCAGCGAGCAAGAGCGAGTAGCAGCAGCAGCTGGATACGAGAGGCACGCGCGCGAGGAAGCGGCGCTGGGGAAAAGCGGCTGGATGGGCCGGTAGTACCGCTTGGTCGGCCCGGTACTACCGGCAAGGCCCGGTACTACCGGCCACTACTACCGGATCGACCAGAGAGCAAGATGCGCGGGCAAGGCCGGGCGGTAACGGTCCAGTACTACCGCTTGGCCCAGAGAAATTTTTTTTTCTTTTTTCTTTTTAAATCAATAAGAGGCAAAATACAACGTGCGATAACTTGAGCTAGGGAAGTCCGATTGACCCGAAACCAATTTTATTAGAAATATTGGATATCACCAAGTGAGAAACCTCCAAGTATTTTAAAGTGAAATACCTCACTTGGTGAGAGTCCGAAAAACCTCCAAGGTCAAAAACGCAATAAGGTATAAAAGGCAAATCCGTTTTGATGAACAAGAGCTTGTTATGAAGATTAGCACAAGCTTTATATCCTCACATGGATAAGACCAACAAACAACCAAAAAATTATGCTAAGAATGCAAAGGTTTGACCTCTCTCCGAATGATACGATCGAGTTACTCAATCGACAGCCCCTCTTGATAGTACGGCTATCTATCCTAAACTCGGTCTCCCAACTAACAAGATGAGACTGGTAAAAGAGAAAACCTATCAAGATTACCTTTGCCTTGAGCATATTTTAACTTTGTCTTCATCGATCCATGATCACCGAGGATGGCAAGCATCAAGCATGAGATCTTCTAGAGATGGAGCATTTTGAGCTTGCACAACGCATCTTCTTCTACAAATCATCTACCTTAAATCCAACACATGCTCCAAGCGATGCCAATGGATAATTCCTACAAGTGCAACTTAATGCAAATATTAGTCCATAAAGATTATCATTAATTACCAAAACCACATATAGGGCCCACATGCTATTTCACCGCTCCCATTCCCCGTGCACCCTAGCCGTTGACAGACCCTTCCACCTCCTCAGCAAGATGCCGAAGAAGTGGTCTGGTAGGGCCAAGAACGACCATGAGGCTGGGTCCTCGCTCGTCCATGGACATGACGACACGCCTTGCTAGCGGAACAGAAAGGATGTGTCGATAGAGGTGGCCCAGATGTACTAGCGCATGGCCATGCCTGTGCCATGGCCAGACGTCCAACTCCCTGGTGGGTAGCATTTGAACCACCTGCATGTTCCAGTGCCACATGTCCCTACCTCCGAGGCTACGCGCTGAGTAGAGATCAACCGCCGTCGGGCATTCCTCTTGTCGAACCTCACTACGACGTGGCATGTGCTAACAAGTCACAACTCTAGGATGAGTGGTTCGAGCGGGAGAACGACGCCAGGTGAAGATCATAATTCACCACGGAGTATGCGCCCCATAGGGCTCGCACATCCTTGAAGGTGCCGACAACAACAACAACGAGGAGGTGGAGGAGCCGCCTGCAGTCGTGGCACCTGTGAAGGTCGAGGTGACGAGGACGAGGCCCTCGGGCAAGGCCATTGAGGCCTCCGAGCTCAAGGAGCTCGGCATGTGGTCGGATCTAGGACGGCCCTCTACATCTCGAGGTTGCAAAGGCCCAGCGCCACAGGCCCCACCATTTCCATGGACCATGCTATGCAACACAACCCTTGGGAGTCGTGGTCACCACCGGTGTTCATCAACATCAAAGACGATGACTAGGACCATGGCCGTTGTGTCACCATAAACCCTAGCTAGCAAAGGTTTTTCATTTATTTTAAAGTACTATTTTAGATGTAGTTTATTTATTTTATGCATTTTTACTTTTTTATTCTCCTTATATAATTATTTTTAATCAAATATTATGAGGGGAAAATGCGTTGCTTGGCAGGAGATGACAATTCATCTCTTTCTATCCTCCGGCCTAAAGGGACCAAAATTAACCGACTTAGAGCATTGTACATGCCCTTAGTGTTAGTGTCTGAAATTGGAGCTCATTGAAGCTGCTCTAACTAACGACCTAGAAAACCAGGAGCTCGAAATTTGTCGGATTGGATCAAAAATCCATCTGGCAAACTCAGGCCAAGCTCAGCGCCCTAGGGTTTGCCTAGGGGTGCCGGATGGAGCGAAAAGGCGAGTGGGCCTGGGTTGTCAGCGAGGGAAGCAGATTTCCACGCAAAGCGGTCGCATAATTCCCTCCCCACCCACATGTCGTCGTTCTCATCGCCGGCGCCACCCACCCTCCCCCTCTGCTTTGCCGCCGACACGCCTCCACGAAACCAACCAACCTCCATGAAGACACCCTCCCTCCTCGCCGAGCTACTCGTTGGGGTTTAGCTCCCTCCGGCTACTCCACGGACCACTGCGCGCCAAACCACGCCCAATAGGTGTTCAGCGATTTGTCTGCATGGACTCCGACGACGATGATCAGATGTTCACCGCGCTGATGGAGGAAGAGATGGCTACCGTTGCCGCTGATGATGGTGAGCACATGATGGTCATCGCTTCTCTGGCCAGCCTATATACCCAGAATGCGAAGCCACGACACGGTTGTTCGGCGCTAGGACGCCGGATGTGCAAGCCGAGGCAGTGGATGGAGGGATATTGCATGTTGTATGCCGACTACTTCGTCGATGATCCATTGCACGGCGAGGCGGTGTTTCAGCGCCAATTCAGGTTGAGTCGGGACCTCTTCCTAAAGATTGGGTACGCCCTTCGGGACGTCGACAGCTACTTCAGATGCAAGAAGGACTGCACTGGCATGGTGGGATTTTCCTCGCTATAGAAGTGCACGATGGCCATGAGAATGTTGGCATACGGATCTCCCGGTGACACGAAGGATGACTATCTCTGCATGGCCGAGTCCACTATCATTGATTGCCTATACAGGTTCTGCAGGGCAGTGATTGTAGTGCTTGGGCCAAAATATCTGAGAACACCCAATGCCGAAGACACTGCTCGAATCCTTGCAATCAATGAAGCTAGAGGATTCCCTAGGATGCTTGGAAGTATCGACTGCATGCATTGGAAATGGAAGAACTGTATGTTTGCTTGGCAGGAAATGTACAAGGACCACAAAGGAGGCTGTAGTGTGGTACTTGAGGCAGTGGCTACACATGATCTCTGGATTTGGCACTCCTTCTTTAGCATGGCAAGATCCAACAACAACATCAATGTCAAGCAGTGCTCGTCTGTCTTCTCCAAGCTTGTTGAAGGTCGTGCCCCCCCCCCCACCTTGTGGACTATGTGATCAATGGCCACCACTACAACAAGGGGTACTACCTGGAAAATGGCATCAATCCAAGATGGTCAACATTTGTGAAGACACTCTTAAGCCCTCTGATCGGCAAGCAAACCAACTTTGCCAAGGAATAAGAAGCTTCCAGGAAGGATGTCGAGCGAGCATTTGGTGTGCTCCAAACCCATTTTGCAGTTGTCCGGTTCCCCGCTCTGACCTGGTCGCAAGAGCAAATGTGGAAGGTGATGAATGCCTATATGATCTTGCACAACATGATTATTGAGAATGAGAGAGAGGAGTCGGTGCTTGATGATGATAGTGAACCATATTTCAGATTGGGTCCTCTTGCAGAGCCTGATCACCAGGTGCGAGTATCGTGGGCTGACTTTGTTGCTATGCGTCAAGAGATCTGAGACACGCATGTGCATCAACAATTGCAGGATGATCTAGTGGAGCACATGTGGATGCTCAAAGGCAACACCTAGTTTGAGGTGTTCTTGTGTTTAAAAACTTGTTATTATTTGCTATCTGTGCGGAATTTGTTTTGTGCACCGAACTATGTGATGAATTAGCCGAACTGTCGTTGTGTGTAAAAATTTGGCCGAACTGTGAAAATTTGCTTCGAATTTGGCCAAATTTTGCCGAAGTCGCCGATCCTAGGGGTGTCTAGCTGGGGTTGCGGCTAGGAGTTGGCAGACCCCAGACCAAATGCTCGCCCAATCCGGCGAATAAAAACGCCAGATTTCGGTCTAGAGACCTCCAACGAGTGAAGATGCTCTAAACTAACCTCTGAAGTTTTGAAGAACCGTAGGAATACCTGATTAAGTGAGTTCTTGGGAATAGTGTTGTTTTTTAGAAACTCATATATAGTCTTGTCTTTTCTAGGAGACGAACTGGATTCGAATCAGATAAGTTCGCTTCTTTCCGAGCGTGTGGCTAGAGCCGAACCAGCAGTCGACTCAATGATCTCTATTTGCGGCTATGATCTCAGCCGTTTGAGACATTTATTCGGTGTCTCAAAGCCGTTTTCATTTCAACCATCTGCGGTAGGCCGGATGATTCACCTATTAGGGGGTGAGTGTGTGCCTTCTGGTTCGTTAGCAACAGCGTAGAACACATTACGAAGAGATGTCGAAGGGGGCTGGTTGCTCCGTTATATGCATGCTAAGGGGAAAGACGGTTGAAAGATGCTGAATCATTGTTTCGTTGTGCCAGGAGACCAAATCAACAGTATTTCCAGGGTCGTGCGCGTTAGACGTGACCGCTGCTGCACTAGGACGACAGTAGAATGGTGTGACTTTTATTATGTATGGTGTTGAAGCTGGGAACCTTATACTCCCTCTAACCCATATTATTGTTCTCAACTTTATCAAGATTCGGATGTACCTAGTTAAAGATTTAGACTAGATAGATTCAAATCTAGACAAAGTTGAGAACATTAATATGGATCGAAGGGAGTACCAAAACACACCTCACAACTTCACAAGCTAACTGCTACTCGGAGCAACATTACCACCAACATGGCCAAGATAGGCCGAAACGAGAACGATCCTCGGAGCCAAATCAATGGACTGAAATAAGGGTCCCAGGAATTCTGTTCTATGCCACGTTGCCACAAAGAGCAAGCGAAAAATGCTCAGGTTACAAGGCAACAAATACACTCTGATAAACGTATAGTACAGTGCCTAACATATTACATAGATGGTTACAACGCAACCAAGCAATATGCTCAGGTTTCATCAATCTTTGCTGGGGCTCGGTTCTAACTGATCTGCAAAAGATGATATTCATTGCCTGATCGCCTCAATCTGGTCTCCACCGACTGATTAATTTGGTGCTTTCAATGATATATCAGGTCAGAAAACATCAGTGAAGGTGTTGTTGGAAGTAATCACGGAACACAGTTGGCCTGACGATGTAAGTTCCCTGGCACATTTATTTACCCCTCCTAAACCCCGAGATAAACAACCTCAATACAGAAACTGCTGCCTCCTTCAGTTATTATTCAGTCCCTCTCTTTAGCTTGTCTCCTGTCCTTTCTCTTTTGCTCTCGTGTACCTGAAATGCAAGGCCGAAATTAGGAGGTTGGTGGGCTGTCAAAACAAAGTTTTACTGTTTCTAATTATTATAGCTACGGGCATCTTCCAAATGTGGATGCTAGGACAGCCAGATAACATCCAGTGTCTATGTAATACCAATATACAGATAGCATGTGTATGAGACAGACATGTGTACAATATACAGTGGCACGACTATTGGACAATAACCTCTGTTTAGGGTACGAAAACATGCATATTCTTCATTGTAGTAAGTCTGCTAATGGTTGGTTGAGTACAAGGTAAGGCTTCTTGCATTTTTTTTAAAAATATTCAGAAATGAATAGTTGCAAAGTCGCAACCAATGGCAATGTGTGGTCACAAGTGCAACGAATTATAAGGGAAGGATGAAACAAATTACTTTTCTTCTCTTCATGTTTCTTCCGCCTCCAATTCTCAGCGAGTCTTCTCTTCTCTTTTTGCTTGTCCATATTCACACAAATCTGACAGTATAATCAATAATATATAAGAGAAGGGGCTGAAGAAGATACAAACAAAAGCAACTAATATGCAAAGTGCACACACATGTTACAAACATAAATATCTATAGAAAATATCACCTCTTGCCCAGAATCTTGAAGAGCTTGCAAGGGTTCCACACGATCCTGGCCAATAATAACAAATCGAGATCCTTTATTTTTGTTATTACCGCTGTTACCGTTTACATTCCTTTTGGCCAGATCTTCTAGTTGCTTCTGAAGCAATGGTGAAATACCAGCCTGTATGAATTGATGGTTCAATTCAGTGAACACAAAATCTTGTCAGGTTAAGGTACCAAAAGTGGTCCATGATATTTACTGCATGACAGAAAACTAACCCCAGCCAAATAGCGCCGTGAGAAAGTCTTAGGCTGCAACGGATGCTGCAACAGTTCATTCAAATCCTACAATTCAAAGGAAACGTGCTGAAATATGGGCCAGATAGATAGAGGACATTGTCAAAATCATGAACGCCTAATAATAGCTTAGCTTACAAAAAAAATTACCACTGCTATTGACCCTAATATGATATTCTTAATTGTTCAAACCTGTTGAAGTTTCTGAAGTTTTGCAGATGTTGCCTTCCGTTGCTTGTGGCCCCGTACACGTTCTTCCTCACTGTCACTAGCATCCAATATAAGTCCCATGGATTCAGCATTCCTCTGAAGCCAGGATTTATTAGCATTTTCCTGAAAAGCAGAGGGAAGTCAGAGCATAGACAGCTACTACCACGGAGTGCGTGTGTTGCTATTAAAAAACACATAAAAAGGCAAGTGTTGGTAGAGGAAGCTAAAAAGGCGAGTTGGAGTGTCATCCCGCATTGTTTATTTGTGCCAACTGCAAGAATGTTAGTCCAAATACAAGTAAGAGTGTACTTTTGTATTTTTCCTCTTGCAATACTGCTGATCCCATATATGAATGCAATAGTGTATCAGTTTGTTGGGTGCATTTTGCATGAGTGCGTCTCCTAGCCGTGAGGATGATTGTATTTGTATATCTGAGACTTCTGTAAGTTGGTGGTCCACGTATATTATACAAGTAAAGTGGAGGGAGGCTGAACTCATCACCAACTCCAAACTTTATAAGTAGGGAAGATAACTAAAATTAATCAGAGGTCAGTGATTAATCCATACATGTTAGAAATGATCAAAGAATATGAAAAAAAAATCTAACAAACCACTTGCCTGTGAATCTTTACGTGATATCTTGTCGATCTGCCGAGCAAGGGAGAGCCTATTCATTACTGCAGGCATGTAGGCCTGATCAACAGGAAACTGCTGCAGGTTCTCCTGTAGTTTTCAATCAATGCTTATAGTCAGCTTAATCTGAGAAAGAACATAGTAAAATTATGCACCACCTTGAGTGGTTGAGAGCGGTGAATGTGCACTTGTAAGCAACCAAGTGCAAAATAGGCACTATGAAAATAAATATGAAAGAAATGACCACAAACATAAATTATCCGAAGCCATGAGAGAATGAATAGGCTGTGTATGAAAGTAACGTTCAATGTATGAATACATACAAATGAAAATCACCTTTGAAAATGACTTGCAAAGAGAATAAAACTTGGCTTTGTCGGCAGGAGAGATTAACGCAATACTGCAGCCTGACAATGATTTACGTGCTGTCCTTCCACTCCTGTGGATATAAACCTAAGGGGGCAGCGAATAGTTTTAAGAACTCCTAGTTAGTGAGTTTGGTCTATATCTAGGATAAATATAAGTTCAAGAAATAAACACTGCACCTACATCAGTTGAGTGTGGCAGTTGATAATGGATAACAGTTCGGACATTATCAAAGTCCATGCCCCTTGCAAAACCATCAGTTGCAACCAAAATGGAATTCTCACTTTCACGGAAACGATCCACAGCCTGAATGAACACAAAAAAAAATTCAATACTTTATCTTAAAAATAAAGCTAAACAATACCAGGATTAGCAATTGTTAACTTTATTTGACCATGACAAGGCAGAGATAAGGGTCCAATTTAAAATAAGCAAGAAAAAAACTGAAGTGCAGAAGGTAGATCATACATCACAAGATAATTGGAAAACAAAAGTAAAGCACCTGCTGATCCCAGAGGCAGTTATAAAGTGATAATTTTAGACAAACATTAGTGCATTACTTATTGTTAGCAACATCTAAAAAGGTGTGAGCGCATGTCACGGTAAAAAGGCATAACTCCAATACATGTCAATGGGTTACAAGAATTCCAACAATAACCATTTAAGTATATAATAAATAATATCAAATATGTAAAGTAAACCACAATTCCAAGAGCTTCGCAATGTTACATATAAGCAGTGTACAGTTTATGAGAGAATCACCTTCATGCGAGCCCTTTGTTGCATTTGAGCATGATTTGTCAAGACATTGATTCCAAGAATGCGTAATAACGAAGAAATGTGACGCAGTGCAGCGATCGATGTGCAAAATATTATTGTGCGGCCTTGCCCATGAACACTTAATATATAGTACAAGTTGGCATCCTTAGCATCATCACTACACCTACAAAACAAGCAAGCAATAACTTTTCAGTGTCAATCTGTCTAGTACAGTTTTTGCATAAAAAATTACAAGCAAAAAAAAACAGTGGCTATTATATCGAAAGTACAAGAAGGAGAAAAGGCATACTCGATGAATGATTCTTCAAGTTTCTCAGGCAAGATCGAAGCATTTGTTAAATCAACTATTTCTGCATTAGGTTTCATACCAGCCTGCTTCGAAAGTGCTTCGATGGAGCTCAAATCATCAGCCATCAATGCCTTTGAAGTAGAAAAGCCACGCTTTAACTTCTTGCGAAAATTAGCCGAGAGTGCAAGTGTTGCCGAGAAGACAAAGGTTTGCCTCTTCTTTATTTGCAAATTCAGCACAGTCTCACAGCTTGGTGTGGCTTTTACAGTTGGCTCATCAGAACTATTAGATAGAGGAAGCATCTCAATGATAGATTGCACTTCTTTGAAATGACCCCGCTCTATCATTCTATCAGCCTCATCCAACACGAAGAATGATAGTGAATGCAGCTGAATGATAAATAAATGGAAGCATTGTGACAGTTAACACCATGTCTTCGACATAAGATAACGACAAAATGACAATTGCGATGAGTAGAAGCCACATTTAGATTCTTCATTCGGTAATTTCAAATACAGAAAAGTTCAGTTTACTATTAGGTTCAATCATCCACAATAAAGAATAGCAGTAATAGCTATCTTAGATACAAGTTAGCTATATTAGGTATAACCAGAGATCACCCAGCTTAGTTGTCTGGCTTCCATCATCTAGAAGTATTTCTATTCTGGGGGTAAACCAAAATTCTTCAAGACTGAAGATGCCAGTCTGGCTATCAGTATGCAGTTTGTACAAACAGAAAAAGGTGGTTAAGTGTGTTGTTTCCTTGTAGTTTGCAGTCACATATATCTTCAGACCTCAATGCAGTAACGAAACATTATTCATAAAAGTTGGATATTTTGTTATCATTTATCAAAAAATATCATGGTTCAGACGAAATTATGATTAATGATTATACCTATGTGTTTTCCCAAGGGTATGTGACGTATGTCGATCATACACTGAGTTCCCAAAACGTACAATGAAAACTTGACATATACTTTCAGACGTTCCATACTAACCTCAACTAAGTGCTGATTGCCTGAAGACATTAGCTCCCATAATCTTCCTGGAGTTCCAACGACAATTTCTGGCTTCTTTTTCAAAAGGCGTTCTTGCTTTTCCATGGATAAACCACCAACAATAGGAACAACGTGAATTCCTAAGAACTTGGCAGCATCTTTTAGATGATCGCAAACCTGAAATAAGAATCATAACATGTGCATGACACACTAATTCATATTCGAATAGAGTTGATAGCTTGAACAGAAGTTTAAAGGACTAATGATGTTCAGAACTCTAAAAAAATAAGCTAGAAAATCTGAACTCAATTAACCAGAAGGCACTAAGGGCAATAAGATGGACAACATAGATTTATAGCTACAGCATCGACAAGCATTCAAGTTTCACGTCAAATGTAAATCACACTATCATAATCAATGCGCTATTCTTATACCTGTTTGGCAAGTTCTCTTGTGGGTGTCAAAATAAGTGCACGGAGTGGGCCTCCAGTGGAACTTTCCTCCGTCACTTTTCCATCTTCTACATGTAACCTTTCAGCCTTCTCTCGTTCTTCGAGAAGGCGCTGCAAAATAGGGAGACCAAAAGCAAGTGTCTTGCCAGAACCTGTCTCTGCTGCACCAATAACATCCTGTAGCAGTGTATAAACATGAGAACAGGTATAAGTTCTAAGGCTTGACATGGAGCATTGAGAAAGTTTTTGATTAATAATAAGTGAATTAAGAGGGACCAAATAGCTCTACTGGTTTTTTTTTCGACAAAACACAAAGTTCATTTCATTGAAAAGATAGAGTTTGTTTTACAAGCCTCCGAGGAGGAAGATTACATCATCATAATGAGAGTCCAGGTGTACATCCCAGGAATAGCTCTACTAGTCTTAAAAATGAAAAATAAGTATATCCATAACTCCATTAGACAACTTAAAACCGACTAGCATAATAAGAAGCACCGTATTTTCACCCAGTGAATAGGCTATGAAGCTAAAAAAAATAACAACAAATAACAGCAGGACATTAATACAAAATAATTTCATGCAGAATAAGCATATGACAAACCTTGCCTTGATGAGCCCCTGCAGGAAAGCATGCCTTTTGTATAGGTGTTGGCTCTTTAAACCCAAGCCTGTGCATTGCCTTGATAAGAAGGGGATGCAGTCTTAGTTGTAGCCACTCATAAAGTTCATCCTCACCGGATTTCAGCTCACAATTGTTATCTTGTTCCATATTTTCATTGACATCTTGCATATCTGGGAGCACAGAACATTATCGTTAACTATTCTCAAGTAAACCTGCATTGCTAATCTACCAAATTCCGGTAAGACGACTAAAGAAATCCAAAAAAAAAAAGGAATACCAAATTATAGTCTACAACAATATAAGCAAATGATCCAAAGCGAAATGCTGAAAAACAAAAACTAATCACCTTCCACATTGTCATCGGCAAGATCCTCCTTGCTCTGTGAATCCTTCTTCTCATCATTCAGCTTCCTCTTCTTCCTGTTCCTCTTCTTCTTTCCCTTCTTACCCTCCTCCACATTGCAATCGGTAACATCCATCTTATCCTCCTCCACATTGTCATCGGTACCATCCATCTTATCCTCATCCACATTGTCATTGGTACCAACCTCCTTGCTCTCTGAATTCTTCTCCTTATCATTCGCCTTCCTCTTCTTCCTGTTCCGCTTCTTACTTTTCCCCTTCTTCTCGGCCTTCTCGCCCTCCTCCTTGCTCTCAGCAACCAAATTGCCATCGTCATCCAAGCGCTTGGCACCATCCCCTCGCTTCCGTTTTCCCCTCTTGGTCTTCTTCTTTTGGTCATTCCCCACGTTCCTCTCACTTGCTCCTACGTCCTCTAGGATGCTGCCGAAGATCCCGTAGTCGGCCCCGTCGATTTCCTCCAGCTCCAGGAACCCTGCGCCGAATCACAAGCCAAGTCAGTAACCACACCGAAATAGATACCCAATCAAAGTGCAAATACGGGAAGTTCAGTTGGTTACCTCCTTCCTTGCCGCCGGCAAGGACGAGAAAGGGGTCCTCGACCATGGTGGTCCCGGAGGAGGGGGCAGCGGCGGCGGCGGCTCGCTTCGGTTTCTTCGTGCGGCCTCTCTTATTCTTCTTGGGCCTTTGCTTCGTATCCTGGGGAGGAGTGGGAGGGTCCGACGACGGCTGCTCCGGTGCTTCCGCCATCGGAGACTCAGGGCGGCGGGAGGAGGAGGCGGTGGCGCCGGGAGGAGAGGAGAAAAGATTAGACTATGGAAGGTTCGGTTTTCAAACGGGGGCGTGGCTAGCGGTGGTAGCAGAAGAAGAAGAAGAAGAAGGGGAGAGGAGGAGCAGCGGGAGGGGAGAGGCAGGGAGAGAGCGTCCTGGTCCTGGCGGCGCGGGTCGGGGAAGAGGACGCTGTTGTCTTGTCGATCAAGGGGAGAGGAGAAACAGAAAAAAGGTCAGTCTTTTGAGGCCCGTCCGCCTCGCGCCGCAACCAGTCGCAGCGGACGACGGTGGGCCGGCCCAGGTGAAGCATTTCTTCCTTGCTTCAAGCGGCATAGGAAGGTGTCGCCGCACACCCAGTCAACCAACGTCAGCTAGGTGGCCCGCGGCCCAATCTGATCAGGTATTATCTCTACTATACTAGTTGAATGCTCGTGCAATTGGCACGGTTTTCTTATAGTTTTTTATCAATCACATATATAAATAACTTTTCACATACTCTCCTAGGTGAGATCTCTATACAAATGCACTATGAGAGCAGGATTTCAGGTGCTAGTAAGTAGATTTCTATCCTGCTGAGCAGGTTTCCGACACTAATATTGCAGCGACCATCGGGTTAGAACACAATTACCATGATCTGCTCCAGCTTGAACCCAACACTGAGTGTAGAGAATCTGATGAAACCACTCAGCTGAGTTTTTTTTTTTCATATGGGAGGTGCATGTAATGTTACCTGCTCTTTTTATGATGTTTGCAACACCTCTGGCTTCAGAAAATGCTCTCAAGTTTGCCAGACCGAAGGACCTGATCCACTCCTCATACCATATTGTTGCGAATGTGATTTTAACTGCACGCTGATATATAACCTTGATGGTCCATGGTAGTTGGACCGTGCGCCATGGCAGTATATTGTCTGCTTCTTTTCACTTGGAGATGGTGTGATTAGAAGTTTGGAACATCACGTAGAGCTGCATCCTTCAGGTTGTTGACTCCCTTTGTTTCAAAATATAAGATGTTTTAGTTTTGTGAAAGAAGTATATCTAACGGAGGGAGTATCCGTTATGACTTGTGAGATTTGGTTTCAAGAGCAAATATCACTTATTCATGGTGTTGGATGCTTGATATATCTACCTTGTATCCGTCTGGGGTGTTTCCTGCTGTTCTCATTGAAGTGCCATTTATTTGTTTTATCTAGGACTATTTCTTGGTTTCTCCTGAGTTGAATGAAATACCTGGTACACAAACTATTGGTATTTGTGTTCATTGCCATGAAGCAAGAAGTGTAGTAGTAGAGACATTGGTAGAGATATCATCATAATTGAAACCATGTAAGCCACATGCTCGTGATAAGTGTGATGTATTGTCATAATGAATTAACTCATACATGTGGGCACTATCATTCTTTTTGTCCTCTTATGCTCAGCATGAACTTTCAGTCTGTTCTAGTGTTGGGTTGAAACGGTCAGCTATGACCTAACGTCTAGATTCGATCAGCGTATACCTCTTTTAGCTTTATCAGATAAGTAGTAGGTTTAGGGTATGCTCCAAAGATTTTTTTCCTACGAGTGTTTATGTTTCCCATGGCGTCTTTTAGGATAAAAAAATTGACAATCAATACCATATATGCTAGTAGCAAATAGTACATGGTAAAGATACATGAACGGTCTTCAGCAATTACAAAATAAATTCTTAAATAAACTATCAAATCATCGAGATCTTCAAACGCTTTCTCCTCTATGACACATTCTTGTACTTTTCCGAAGGCAGCCGCATAAAAAGACATAGATACCAAAGTACATACCTGAAAATACCAACGAGGGTTCTTCCTTAATTTTAATTTTAATCGCAATGCCAAGGCTAGGTGCACGCGCATATCCATTAGAGTAATCAACCAACATCGGCAAGAGTACCAACACCAGTATTCCGGGGAAGACGAACCGAACAGCCTGATCGACGTCACTAGGGAGCCGAGAGGACGAATCACCATCGTTGAAGACGTAGCAGCCATGATAGATATTGCGAGGACAAATCTCCTCGAGACAACCAACAAAAACCATCCAAGATTGATGAGGCAAAGCAAGATCTAAAAGACCATACCTAAAGAAATTTGGTCTTCCAACACCACCATTGACACCGGGAAGAAACTCTCATCCTCGAACGAAGGGTCGGAGAACACTTATTGAAAAAGTTGTCATCTCCATCGACACGAAGGTCAAGAAAAAGACGACCACCAAAACAAACACTAAACTATTTAAAAATTACTTTTTATTGAAAAATTCCATCCATAGATCAGGTTCCCACCCCTCCCGACATCGGCAAGGCCAAGGGAGGGGAACCAATGGATGAAAGAGGAGGAGTTGTGGCGGCTAGATTTAAGAAGTTGGTGTTAAAATGAAAATTTATTCAGTAAAATATAATGATAGATAATGTACCATTTTCAATAAAAGGTACTTTATTTCAACACCGTGAATATATGACGCCGTGGTAGCTAAAAGTTATGCAGGACAACAGGAGGACCGCCTTTTTAAAGATCCAGAATTGTCTGGTTCTCACTAAGTTATGTATTATGTCCCCTCTATCTCATGTCGAGATTACCACACCAGCACCCTCCAACAATAAGTCACTACCCATACATTGATGATTGGGCTTGACTTATTCCAATAGTATACGACCTAAAAATAATGACAAAATTAGTTATTGAAGAACATACATGTGATTTCTTGTTAAAATTTCCCTTATTCCCTTATTATTTAGGAAACCAATTCAAATACTCCAAGGAGCTCTTATTACCGGCTCAGCCAAGAGCAATCAGCACCACGGACATACTTTCAGGATGTCAAAGGTAACCGAAATTGAGGAGGGAGACACATTTCAAACCAAAATTAGTAGTGGGTAAAAGTTTTGAACCCATGGTACAAACACTGAAAATTATTCTTACGCACCAACAACAATGAGCAACAACCTCCCTACCTGAAATTTTTGAGGCACGGTAATGATTAGCGAATATAAGACGCAACAACCATTGCATGTATACTTGTGGAAGACTTTAAAAGTGAACAACAAGAAATGGTTCAAAATTTGATATACTCCCTCCGGCCCATATTATTGTTCTCAACTTTATCTAGATTTGGATGTATCTAGTTACTTTAAAACTGGAAAACAAGAAATGGTTCAAAATGTGATATACTCCCTCCGGTTCATATTATTGTTATGCATCCGAATCTAGATAAAGTTGAGAACAATAATATGGACCGGAGGGAGTACATAAATGCACATATCCATGGCATTACAGGTTCACCGGACAGTAAAACTGGATGCGTCAGTGAAACCATGTAGAGACTACAACGCCTCTGATTGGAATAAGTTGCATTATCATATATCATTAGGGATAAATTCTTTTTTTTTGAACGGAAGAGCTTTTAAATTATCAGGAACAAAGTACAACCCAGCTCTTACAACACGAACACTGAAGTTCCGATTCAACCCTACAGCCTACAAGCTCACCAATAAGAGTATAAGCTGAAAATCCAGGAAGTCTAAGCAGAAGAACACAATTGGAGCCTACCAGGTAATCCATCGATAACATGGACTTGCCGAACCTACAATCGTGTTCTCCAGGGGCCTCACAAAGCCTAGCCAACCGTAGAGCAAGCGGCTCAACCACCAATCGAGATGGCGTCAGCGGACGAGGTTGAGAGTTGTGATGTAGATAAAGAATGATCATCACCGAGCACAACGCGGGGGATCTTCATCGCTGAATCTGATGAGCAACATTAGAGGCGATCTCAACTGCCTCCGGCACACACCCGAGCAAAATGAAGATCGCGAAGACCACTTGGACAACAATTCTCAATTGATCCTTTGAGAAGCAAGTAGACCCAAGAACTACATCCAAAGAGAATAAATACTGAGTAGTTCCAGTTGGAGCAGCCAAACCATGAAGCACTGATGACCCACAAGTATAGGGGGTGTATCGCAGTATTTTCGATAAGTAAGAGTGTCGAACCCAATGAGGAGTAGAAGGTGTTGACGAGTGGCTTGGATCAGGAATTCTCTATAAATACTTAGCAAACGGATTTTTAGGGATTTTTGATAATGTAGATAAATAAAGTGCGAGTAAATAAAAGATAATAATAATAATAATTGCAGCAAGTGGCTCAATCCCTTATTTAGCAAAGGACAAGCCGGTTGTATTACTTAAGATAACCAAACGCTCTCGAGGACACATGGGAATATTGTTAAGTGCTTTCGCTTCATATAGTTGATTAATCTTCTCTAGTTGGATAAGTGTTGTGTGGGTGAACCTGTGCTAATGTACTGACCTTCCTAGAACTAATACATACTTGTGATTATACCCCTTGCAAGCATCCGCAACTACAAGAAAGTAATTAAGATAAAAACCTAATCACAGACTTAAACTCTGAGATCCTACACTCCCTTGTGCAAAGGTTTCCTAACGGGGGTTCAGGTTTCTGTCACTCCGGCAACCCCACGATTAGTAGCCAAATACACAATGCATTCTCCTAGGCCCATAAAGATGAAGTGTCATGTAGTCGATGTTCACATGATACCACTAGAAGAATAATACCATAACTTAATTATTAAACCATTAAATCTTTCTCAACACAATTCCACTACTACCAACATGACTTCTCCCATGTCCTCAAGAACTAAACGAACTACTCACGAGACATCATATGGATCAAGAGCAGAGATGAAATAATGATAAGTAACAATCTGAACATGAACAATAATTCAATGGTTCCACTCAGTAGCATCAACTACAACAAGTAATCAACACCGGAAAAGTTTCCCTAAGAACTATGCAAGATTCAACCCAATTGTTACAGCGGTATGGAGTGGTGATGATGGTGTTGGTGGAGATGATGGTGGAGATGATGATGATGATGATGACCCCGATAAAGTCCAGCTTGATAATGGTGTTGATGGCAATGATCTCCCCTCTCCGGGAAGGAATTTCCCCGATAGATTTTTGCCTGCCGGAGAGATCTTTCTCTCTTTGTAGTTTTCCGCCCCGCAGAGGCGGCGGAATCTTTCTATGGTCGCTCCCTGAGTCTTAGGATTTCGAGGGGATTAGCCCGCGCCAGGGGGTGGTGTGGGCCCCCTGTGGCCCATCTCCACTTTCCCATCTGGCTTCCTTCATCTTCTGGAAAAATAGGATTTTCCATATATTTTCTGGGATTTTCTGATCTTCGCGAATTTTGCCTCCAAACAGCGCCTTTTCCATCAGAATCTTGACTTCAGTGGTCCATCCTCCAAAAGTCATCAACCATGCAAAAATAGATGAAATAACATAAGTATCATCTCTTAATATGAAATGTATCAATGAATAACAGTAAATTATGATATATAATAGTGATGCAAAATGGACATATCAACTCCCCCCAAGCTTAGACCTCGCTTGTCCCCAAGCGAAAACTGAGCTCAATAAACATGACCACAGGTTTATGGAGTGAGGTGTCGATAAAGAGAATACGGACAAGAAGCATCACATTCATCAATACACAAATCATAATAGAAAACAACTCACTATTATATAACTTAACTTGCAATAAGTAAAGGAAACACAATAAAGATACACAAAATAAATCATAATTGGTAATGGCAAATTTGTTCTTGGTCAAAGAATAGTTAACAATTTGCAGGAGTTCAAACATAATGAGGTTTTCAATGATAGCTTTCAAAATAATATTCACTAAGATAAGAGCAGTGTGCAAAACAAGGAACATAAGAAACATGATTGAATATATCATCATATGAATGATTGAATCACAACAACTCAAATGCTTGCGTGAGATAGAAAGGAATAGGTTTACAGACTCAACTAAAAAATAAAAGATAGGCCCTTCACAGAGGGAAGCAGGGATTTCAAGTTTCATAAAGAGCTTCCAAAAATTATGGTACTTATTAGCTATGAGCTCTCATTGCCCCTATCATAAGCATCTTTTAGGTGATTAAAGTTAAAGTGACACAAATATGAGGATATGCTTGACAAGTTATAAGTTGAAAATCTCATGCCCGTGCTTACGAGTACCGAACCTCATGCTACTCAACTTTAGTCACGAGTAAGTTCTTGTCATTATAAATACATGTGTATCATAGAGAACCGCCAACGTGGTACCCCTTGCCCCATGATACAGGAGCTATCCCATATCAAAATGACAAGGCAACAGACAATGAGCATCTCAGCAATCTTTTTATTTGCTATTTGCATAGATTTTATTGAGGATGCTTCACAGATTGCTCACTATGGTTATATTGCAAGTTTCCATCATGATTAGGCATGGCTTAGGCTAGCCGCCCAGGAGTTTCTCTAACACATATACAAAATCCATGAGCTTACAAGCTCCCCTTTTATTTCACACCGCTGGGATCCATAAGCAAAAGATCATGATATCAACTAAATAAGTGCAATGTTGAAAGCGTTCCCCATGGTAACATGGTTCTGCTAATTCACAACTTATAAAGCGCAAGCATATACGCAACATAGATGAACACAATGGTTCAAGTTTATTAAGTGCAAGAAAGTAAAGTGTGCCATCAAGTTTGTGAGAGCTTTGATCACTACTTTTCATATAACAAGTTTAATTTGGAAGGTAGATAAAAACATGAATTTACTTGGAATAGCAATAATACTAATAGGTAGGTATGGTGGACACAAATGGCATATGTTTTGGTTTAAGGATTGGATGCACGAGAAGCATTCCCTCTCAGTACAGGTTTTTGGCTAGCAAGGCTGGGTAGCAAGCAATAAGAGTTGAAGGAAACAAACATGCAATCTTCCTTGGAAGCCAAAAGATCTTAATTAGAGAATACTAAGCTTATGAGCCAAACAAGAAAGAAAGATGATGGAATTATATTTCTAAAAGTACTTTTCTCTTTTCCATTCAAATTTTGAATAGCGTTGCTATTGACCAGAGCCAGGTTTGCCAAAACCAACTAAATTTACTTAATGATCCCAAAGTGATACCAATACTAACAAAAAGATCAATCATATAACAGAAATTGCAAACTAAAATAAGATGTGCAAAAAGTAAATGATAGAATTTCTCATTAATATTCCATAACGGCATCTCACACCAAGGGATACATAGATAACTAACTAGAGGGGAGATACTTCCATAATACAAACCATCCTATATGATTACTTCTCTATTCATGATATGACTCTACTAAAAAGGTAAAAAGATGAAAGATAATGATATGATACCGCGGCACTCCCCCAAGCTTGGAACAAACCAAGGGGATGCCAAAACCTGATGACGAATTACTCCTTCGGTGGTGGTGGTGTTCTCTTGATGAGATTTTCAATCAATTACCTCAAATCCTCAATCTTGAAGGTGAGAGTACGAATCAACTCCGAATTGTGCTCAATGCGGTTCATGATCATGTCAGGCCGTGAATCCCAGCTCTTGTGATTGTTTCCCCACTCTTCCTCCTTGAAGTATTCTTTACCTGCATGGTTAGAACGAGGCATATCCAATTGGAGGGTAGTTTTTCCTTGGGCATATTTTGGAATTGCTGCTCATGAATAAGGGTACGGAAGAGATTCTTGGTGCGTGGAGGAGGTGACTGTGAAGCCAAGCAATGACGCGGAACCTTCCCTCCAGTGGACATCCGTGCAGTCCTTTTGAAATTGACAGGATTTTCCACCACTCCAATGCTTGCAATGGTGGTGCTGGTGTGCGGATGCTGGTCTTCCTTTGCCTCCTCTTCAAGTTCACTCTCGATCTCCTCCTCCCGCTCAGAGTCTTGGAGATCATCTTCTGCAGGCTCCTTGCCCTTATCAATGGTGGAGATCATTGTGCTTCTAAACTTTGAGAATAGTTCCTGGCAGAAACAGATCAAAACCAAAATGCGACGAGAACACGATATACGAACCTCAGGAGATCCGGGGGATTATATATTACGAAGTTTAACAACAAAAGGAAAGTACTAGGAGAAAACGGGTCGGAGACGGGCTCCGAGGTGGCCACACCCCTGGTGGCGCGGCCAGGTGGGCCCGCGCCACGGGGTGGTGTGAGCCACCCGGGCAAACTTTCCGTCCTTCTTTCGACTCATTAATTTCCATGTTAGATAAAAACTGCAAAAATATAAATTGGAAGGTTTTTCACGAACCTTTTCTTACCAGAACTGTTACCTATTCGAAAACGGACTCTATAGGTCTCTGAATTTGGTCTTTCACGAATTTTTTCGGAGTCACCATTTGAATAACATCAATATCTTCATTGTAAGAATCTCCAGAATATAGTGCTTGACTCTTTTGACCATTCTTCATCTCATCACATCATTTTATCCTATCACTTGAAAACTTCTTTCATACAAAACTTCACACAATCTTCATTAGCAACATTAGTGCATGCAAGATAATAAACCTCTAGGTTCAATTTCAACAGAAATCCATTAAAACATAAGTTACTGAAACAAATCCTTTTGAAAGCCCAAAAGGAATTCAAAAAGGAAATCGATCTAAGAGGCAAATACAAAAATGGCAGAAATCTGTCAAAACAGATCAGCAGGTAAAGATTATTTTTTTCGAAAATCTTCTGTTGCTCAAATCAAAAAGTGCAAAACAAACGAAAGTTAAATAATAACCTGGGGCATGCACACACAAAATTACAGATTAGTACGACGTTCTGGATTTTTCATGATTTTTTACGGTGAAGCACAAAAATCTGTTTTGGGATAGCAACTTCCCCAAATCTTACTTCTCTCTCATTAGAGGTTGATCTTGACACAAAAAGCAAACAAAAAGGATAAGAAGAGGTTATTACAGAAGCAATAACTTCCAGGACTCAGATAAACAAAAATAAACTGAAAAAAAAAATATTGGGTTGTCTCCCAAAAAGCTCTTTCTTTTATAGCCATTAAGATATGCATGATAAATTCCAAAGATGCTCACATAAGAATATGAATCAAAGTAAAGGAGAGCATCAGGAAGCAAATATACACATATTTAAGTCTAACCCACTTCCTATGCAAGGGAATTTTGTAAGAAAATAAGTTGTTGAAACCAGAGGCTACTAGCATAGGAAGGCAAAACAAGTGCAACATAAAGACTTTCGGCATAAAGCGAGGAAAATTAATATTATTGAGATGCATAAGAACAATCTTCCCCCTCTCATAATAATTTTCAGTATCATGCGTAAATTTAACGATATAACTATCACATGAACCATTGTAGAAATGATCACTCATTCTAACAGAAAACACATGGATACTAGTTTCATTACGATGTGAAACAATATTAGAAGTATCCTTACAAAGGATAATGTGCCCATCTTCTACATTTTTAGTGACAAAGTCTTTCATATTTGCTATTGCAGGTTCAACATCTATTTGTTTATTAGGTTCCACAGCTTTCTTTGTACTTTCGTTAACCATACTAGCTGTCATAGAATGTTCCTTTACTTTAACCAGAAAAGGTATTTTCTCGATGTAAGGTTCAGGTAAAATATGATCCATAGTATAAACTTCAGCATTTCTAGCAGGAGCACAGTTAACAATATGTTTATATGGGTGCATGATACTTATTCCATTTCTTTTTAGGGATTTCAATATAAGAGGCAAAAGCTTTAAAATAATTTGCAATACTTTGAGAATCAAGACCATAAACATTACTAATATTATGAAAGTCATCAGTTCCCATAAAAGATTTAATGCATTCATAATCATAATTTATACCTAACTTTCTTCCTTTATCATTCTCCCATGCTTCAGCATTGTCTTGAATACGGTCTAAAAGATCCCATTTAGCTTCTTCTTCCATACGTGTAAATGATCCAGCACAAGAAGCATCCAATAGATCCTTATCATGAAGAGAAGGCCTTGCATAAAAGTTATTGATAATAATATTGTCAGGGAGCTCATGAATAGGACATTTGAGAATTAGTAACTTCAATCTCCCCCAAGCTTGAGTTGTACTCTCTCCATCACGAGGCCAAAAGTTGTATATTTGATTCCGATCTTTATGAATCTCACTAAGAGGATAAAATTTGGAATAAAGGAGAGATACAATTTCTCCCATTCAAGAGATCGGCTATTCTTTAGCATCTTGTACCATTCCTCAGCTCTTCCTTTCAGTGATAACGAGAATAACTTCTTCTTAACTTGATCTGTTATAATACCTGCACACTTGAACAACCCGCATAATTCGTGTATAAAGAGCAAATGATCACCGGGATGGACAGTTCCATCACCAAAATAGTAGTTATCCATAACACGATCAACAATTCTTGTGGGTATCTTAAAAGTATCATTTTCAACAGGTGGAGGTTCATCTACTACCTTAGCAGTGGTAGTAGCATTACGAAATAAGAAACTAAGTGAATTATCCATATTGAGATAAAGTAACTAACAGAAATAAACAATACTCACAGTACAAGTTTCCTTTACCAGTTCCACTCTCCAATAGCGCTTCACTCCTCGGCAACGGCGCCAGAAAATAGTCTTGATGACCCACAAGTATAGGGGGTGTATCGCAGTATTTTCGATAAGTAAGAGTGTCAAACCCAATGAGGAGTAGAAGGTGTTGACGAGTGGCTTGGATCAGGAATTCTCTGTAAATACTTAGCAAATGGATTTTTAGGGGTTTTTGATAATGCAAATAAATAAAGTGCGAGTAAATAAAAGACAATAATAATAATTGCAGCAAGTGGCCCAATCCCTTATTTAGCAAAGGACAAGCCGGTTGTATTACTTAAGATAACCAAACGCTCTCGAGGACACATGGGAATATTGTCAAGTGCTTTCGCTTCATATAGTTGATTAATCTTCTCTAGTTGGATAAGTGTTGTGTGGGTGAACCTGTGCTAATGTACTGACCTTCCTAGGACTAATACATACTTGTGATTATACCCCATGCAAGCATCCGCAACTAAAAGAAAGTAATTAAGATAAAAACCTAATCACGGCTTTAAACTCTGAGATCCTACACTCCCTTGTGCAAAGGTTTTCTAATGGGGGTTCAGGTTTCTATCACTCTGACAACCCCACGATTAGTAGCCAAATACACAATGCATTCCCCTAGGCCCATAAAGGTGAAGTATCATGTAGTCGACGTTCACATGACACCACTAGAATAATAACACCACAACTTAATTATTAAACCATTGAATCTTTCTAAACACAATTCCACTACTACCAACATGACTTCTCCCATGTCCTCAAGAACTAAATGAACTACTCACGAGACATCATATGGATCAAGATCAGAGATGAAATAATGATAAGTAACAATCTGAACATGAACAATAATTCAATGGTTCCACTCAATAGCATCAACTACAACAAGTAATCAATACTAGGAAAGTTTCCCCTAAGAACTATGCAAGATTCAACCCAATTGTTATAGCGGTATGGAGTGGTGATGATGGTGCTGGTGGAGATGATGATGATCCCGATGAAGTCCAGCTTGATAATGGTGTTGATGGAGATGATCTCCTCTCTCCGGGAATGAATTTCCTCGGCAGATTTCTGCCTGCCGGAGAGCTCTTTCTCTCTTTATAGTTTTCCACCCTGTAGAGGCGGCAGAATCTTTCTATGGTCACTCCCCGAGTCTTAGGGTTTTGAGGGGATTATATGCGTCAAAGGGCGATGCCAGAGGTAGGCCAGGGTGGCCACACCACCTGGTGGCGCGGCCAGGGATGGCCCGTGCCAGGGGGTGGTGTGGGCCCCCTATGGCCCATATCCACTTCCCCTTCTGGCTTCCTTCGTCTTCTAGAAAAATAGGATTTTCCATATATTTTTTGGGATTTTCTAATCTTCGCGAATTTTGCCTCCAAACAGCGCCTTTTCCATCAGAATCCCGACTTTAGTGGTCCATCCTCCAAAAGTCATCAACCATGGAAAAAAAGATGAAATAACATAAGTATCATCTCTTAATATGAAATGTATCAATGAATAACAGTAAATTATGATATAGAATAGTGATGCAAAATGGACGTATCAAGCACCGTCTCTTCAGAACTCCAAGCACTTGAGCAAAATGATTGGTCAATAGCAACAGAGCTTGTCGGAATGCTTGAAACATCAGGAGCCACTAAAACAGGCAGGAACTGTTGAGAACGACCAGCTGCTTGCATTGCCAAGGGATTTGCTCCAGCACCCGACCGCAGATGATGCCCAAATTCAGCAGCAACAGACCCGCCACGTCCCTCTTCCTCGCCACCATGGCCGGCCGAGAGGGAAAAGGAAGCACTGAGGCCACCAAAAAGGGACCATCGGTGCATATTGGAAAGGGGATTCACCGATATCCACTTCCACCACGGAAGCCGAAAACACGCTGGTGACCAACCTCTGTCGTGCCCTAGCAGAAGTATGAACAAGGATCCACAAGGCCCTCTCATACTCAACAATGACACACTGTTCTTCTCCCCCTACCCCCTCGCCGCCATGGCCGGCCGGAGGGAGAAGCCACAACAAGGTGCCCCTGCCAAGAAGGAGAAAGCACAAAACGGCCTTATTGCGGAGATCCTCAATCCCAGCAACTCCACCGTCCGCTCTACCCTCCAGAGCGCCACCGCCAGAGTACCAGTTCGAGATGCCCGAGATCTGTCCGGAGAAAGCCTGGGCGCTACTCCAAACACCGGCAAACTGCCAAGAACTACTATACTAGTATAAAATAACTAAACAACTTGTCATGGCAGGGTGTGAAGTCTGTAGTTTTATGACCTACAGAAGCACAAGCACCACAATGATAAGTAACAAAGATAAATCAGCAAAAATCTAGAGCTAGATGAAAGATGATAGCTTACATCCCACACATGCGTGGCGCTCGCAGCCTCATCTTGACTGCGGCGTCGACTCCGTCCCTCTGAAAAACTAAGTACCGATTTATCTGTAGCAACGTTGTCGTGCCTCCTTCTTGAGATGTACAAGTCGATCCATCCCTCCATGTAGGTGACCTGCCCTTGATCTTACCCTACTCCAGGGTCCTTGTCATCCTGATCCGTCCTTACCAATGCCAGCAGATCCTTTCGATATACGGGTGCACAGTGAGTCCGATTTGATGATGTTGGGGCAGCAGCTTAGCACACAAAGGATATGTTCAATTATCCAAGAGAAGGGGGTGATGAAGAGGAGAGGAGTAATTGTTACAGGTCTATAAGAAACTCACCTCAATGCGTCGCTTCTTCCCTTGATCGAGACCATCGTCCCTTGGTCAAGCGGAGGCAGAGATGACGAACTGGGGGAAGGGGAGGGGGAGGGGGCTAGGAGGGCGACCAGGGAGGCGGTCCTTGGTTGACACCGACGTGGCCTTCTTGCAAGCAGATGGGAAAATAATTAAGATAGTCGATGAACATAGTATCATAAGCGTTTTTTCGCTGGGCTCCATATATCATGTAAGTAGTTGCAGAAAGAACGGAGGGACATCAACAAAAGGAAACCAATTAACAAAATCATGTATGGTAAAAGGATAAGAGATCTTGTCTAAGGGCATGTACAATAGTTGATAATATAGTTTTATCTTATACATACCACATAATCATGATATGATGACAAAATAAGATGTACAATTGGTCTTTTTAAGCTTATCTTCAACGACAGATATTCCTAAATATATGGTGAGACATATAGTGCTAAGAGATCTCTTAGCTAAGATAAGACAAAAGTATTTTTTTGCTTCTCTTTCCTCCAACTCGGCAATCATCCTACATGGCATTGCTAAGATAAGACTAAGATAAGACCACTGTATGTGCCCTAAGACTGTGGCAGCAGCAGTGCATAGGCGGAGATATGTCAAATGCCTTCGCCACGGCCGGGTGTTCTTAATTGTTTGTTGAGATAAGGCAAGTTTGTTAGCTTCTTTTTTTGAATCCGCAAGTTTGTTCGCTAGATACGCATAGTAGACATGAGCGTAAAAATAGTGGTGTATTGTTGGTGCGGTGGCATTTTCTCAGTAATTATGTTGAAGTGTGACACCACACACCACCGCATCTTTGGATTTAATAGTAAAAAATTCGTTTTTTCGTTTTTTTTTCTTTCATGTTTTTTTCTTTTGTTTTATTTTGAAATTTACAATCTCTGATAATTGTAAAACCTGAACACTATTTAAAATTTGGATGGTTTTTGAAATCTGAATAAATTTCAAATCTAGACAAATTTTCACAAGTTTCTTACATTTTTACCAAATTTTGAACTTTTTTAAAATCTGAACATTTTAAAAACTGAACGTTAATTTGAACATTTTCAAATTTCAACATTCTCAAAACTGAACATTTTCAAAATCCAAACATTTGGCTTCCCCTTTTTTTCTTTTTTTGGGAACTACAAAATAGAATCAAAGGCTACGACATGCTATTTGGATTCCACGACACACTAAGACTATGATATGTTTGAATTTGATGTTATGTGTTTTTCACTTATGTATATACTTAATAGGTCAATTAAAGGCTCCATGCTATTTGAATTTGATCAACACACGGATATAAACATACAAAAGATTGCCTTTTGAATTTATGTGACACTGTAACAATGCACGGGGTTTGTGTTAGTATCTTATCAAAATCCTCAATTTTTTATTGCTAAAAACAGTAAGAGGATTTGATACAAAACTAAGAAAAACGAAGGACTGGCTTCATGTATTTAGGGCTGATGTTTAGTGAGGGCTTTGACATACTCCCTCCGGTTAATATTAATTCCCTCCAATTAATATTAATAGGCTCAACTTTGTCTAGATACAGATGCATCTAGGATGAGGCTATTAATACTGACCAGAGGGAGTATCATAAGCCTTATCGATTGTTGTGTAAGTTTCGGTGGCACATCTAAAATACCGATTGCAAGTATGTACTCAAACATGTCTGCTGCGTTCCAGGGTTATCTTTCACTAGATCATGTTGGCGTGCGGTTGCCACGCCCATCCATTATTGACATTTTTGATAGTTTTATCACGTATCATGAATTATGTCCCAAGTAGTGAAACTGCAACATAACTAAGACTTCTAATTATAAGTTGCTTTCAAATACATTACTTTTTCTGAACTGTACTTTCAAATACTTCAATACCAAATGTTTCTAGTCTCCAAGATGCAATTAGTACACAGACAACATGGAATATGTAGGAAAATAAGAAACCAAAGGACCAAAGAAAGATACAACCACCTTACAACACAAGTCAATATTCTATATCTTGCATCAGTTTTAATATCCCTAATATAATTTATGTTGAGGAATACTCCAGTTGAGCTATTCATGCATCATGAATATCACTGTATAACATTGAAATATTTAGAATAAATATGCAAGTTTACATATACGTGTGACAAATATGTGCACCAAACGGGCCATGTAAAGAATATTGATCATGGGAAGCGAGATCTTAAAAAGTGTACCATTGTATTGTCAAGAAAGTGCAGGCGATAAGGCTCGATAAAGCTTCATGAGAACTGCAATTGCCCATCAACTTAAATAATACTTCTACACTCAGTTTTAGAATAGCTCAAGCACATACATCGTTGTATTTGAAAATTATGATGAACATACAAGAAGTAGACAAATTACACTCTTCTTAACTAAAGGGGACTATCCAGTCCTGAATATTGTTGGAGAAAAGAATAGCAAAATAATCCATGGAATTTTATCCATGACCTTACAAAATATCTTGGATTTTCTTGTAGGAATTAAAACTAGATTGTGGACTGAGATCTTAGATAGCATAGAGAAGTTACAAAATGAGTAATGCAGCAAAGGTGAACTGAAATGTTACAGAAACAAAAGATCGCATACATGTGACATAGAGAATTGTGAGCTATGTTATAATCACAAATATGTGGTGCTGAGGCACAACCTGTAATCACACTCAAATTCAAATCTAAGAAATAATGACCTCAAGTTATGTTACATGTTCTTTTAGAAAATGTTGAAGTGCTAGATAGAACGTCACCGGGACAGCAAGACCATCCAACCAGCATGAGGTCCCCATGAGTTTCAATCACAACCTGAACAGTTACAATCGAGAACTCCAAAATCGTAGATCCATCTGGTACCTTAATGATTTTTTTGTCAGATATAATTTGTAGACCAATTGATCACTCATTTCACGCTTTAATAGATGGTTGAGTATGCAAAGAAGACATTGGAAGCTTATCGTAGAGGTAGGTCAGAAGTGCGGCGGCCGTCTTGTACACCAGCGGATGGGGACATCGGTGCTAGCAGCACCGCCATTGTCTAGGCTGACAAGACGCGGTGTGTGCTGCCGAACGGCGCTCGGGTCCGGGAGAGCCACTGACACATGAGGTAGAGGTTAGTGGAGAGGAGTCACCAAGGTCGGTGTCGCACCGTTGTCGTCTGCTCTAGGTGCCATCCGCCACCGTTGTCGCCTACATCACGGTTCGCGAGGGGCTACTGTGAGAGATGTGGTCGGAACTTGGGATGGAATAGCACGACAGCCGTCACTATCAGATTCTCCATCCCTTCCTCTCTCCACGGAGGAGACACCAGAAGCGGCAGCGGCGGCCACCTAGGTTTCGCCCTAGATAAGATCGATAGTCGTGGCGAGGTGCCGTGCGGGACTGTCGAGAGGTGGGCGTTGCACAATCGTTCCTTCTGTGGATGCATACGTGGCACTATCACGACTTTTGATTGGGGATCAAACAAGAATGTTGCGATTTTACCTCCAGAGTAGTCGTCCTGGCCTCCTGGGACATACAACTAGATGAATTGGACGGCCATAAGGAATGAGAAGTGCGATTGTATGGTCAAAAGGGATAATGGCCTAAGAGGGCTCCTCTTTGCATCAATCTTAATATCCCTAATTTGTACTCGTTTGAATCAATAAGACATGGTATATTTCTCTCGAAGGAAAACATAAAGTATGACCGCCAACTTTATAGATTCTATGGGCTCCTCTTTCATTCTTAATATCCTTTTATGTATAGTTTATACATCAATGCTTGATTTTTTTTTGAAAGGAGCAAATATTAATATCATAAGCTGTCAATTACATCCAACCTCTGCAACAATGCATTGACCTTGCGGTCATACGGATGAACACAGCTAAAATTAGAATAAAGAATTATAAAAAAGAAAAGTCCCGCTATAGTGACCCATTCATTAAAACAACGGTACTACCACCGCCAAGACAGCACTAAAAGTCCAGCTTCTCTAAAAGCGACGCCTCCAAAAAGGGAACAGTGTACAAATGCCGTCATTTCCCGATCATAGATCTTAGGTTTTCACCCTAAAGAAAGTCCACTCTCTCAAAACAATACCTTCAACAAGGCCATTATCAGACATAACCAATTAAGGCTAGACCCTGGATTTTCACCCTAAAAGGTAGGACTATGAACCTCTCCTATGTAGTTGCCCCCACTCGCATGCCACTGCTCCAAGTCATGAGTCACCAAGCCAATTCCTCATCACCACCGGACTCAAACCACCATTGTCAGTCCTTAGATCTCGGTCTCCATGACATTCCCCGTCAGCACCATGAAATGAGAACATGCCCATGATATTAACAGCCAACAGAGCTTCGAAGCGCACCCTCTGAACCCAAACGGCCAAAAAAAACATGGGTAAGCACGACCGAATACCTTCTGATCTAGCAATACCCAGGCATGATGCGCCCATGGGAGTTCGCTGACGTAGCCTTCCGGAACTCGACACTTCGACCAGATCAATGGAGATACGCATCAAGTAGATCTTCGCCTTGGTGTGAGAGGAATCCGAGGACCACCACATTTATTCAAACCGAGCCGACACCCCCCTCGCCGCCCGCCGGCAACCTGCAAGATCCACCACACCAAGCCAATTCCTCATCACCACCAGACTCAAATCACCATTGTCAGTCCTTAGATCTCGATCTCCATGACATTCTCCGTCAGCACCATGGAACAAGAACATGCCCATGATATTAACAGCCAACAGAGCTTCGAAGTGCACCTACTAAACCCAAACGGCCAGAAAAAACATGGGTACGCACGACCGAATACCTTTCATCCAGCAATCTCCAGGCATGATGCGCCCATGCGAGTTCGCCGATGTAGCCTTCCAGAACTCGACACTCCGACCAGATCAATTGAGACACGCATCAAGTAGATGTTCGCCTTGGTGTGAGAGGAATCTAAGGACCACCACCTTTATTCAAACCGAGCCGACGGCCCCCTCGCCACCCGCTGACAACCTGCAAGATCCACCACACCAAGCCAATTCCTCATCACCACCAGACTCAAATCACCATTGTCAGTCCTTAGATCTCGATCTCCATGACATTCTCCGTCAACACCATGGAACAAGAACATGCCCATGATATTAACAGCAAACAGAGCTTCGAAGTGCACCCACTAAACCCAAACGGCCAGAAAAAACATGGGTACGCACGACCGAATACCTTTCATCTAGCAATCTCCAGGCATGATGCGCCCATGCGAGTTCGCCGATGTAGCCTTCCAGAACTCGACACTCTGACCAGATCAATTGAGACACGCATCAAGTAGATGTTCTCCTTGGTGTGAGAGGAATCTAAGGACCACCACCTTTATTCAAACCGAGCCGACGGCCCCCTCGCCACCCGCTGACAACCTGCAAGATCCGCTTGTAGTCCACCATCATGATGATCATTACTACTACTTAGCAATAGAAAATAAATTACTTTACCTTGACTATGACCATATGACATTGCAATGCCCCTACAAAATAAATTTAGATGCTTCTACTTTATCTTTGCATATTTTATCATGGCTGTTAAGGCTTTCGTGCAAGAACCGTTCTTTACCTACGAACTTCAACCACAACGTTGATCAAATAATTGTCTCTACTGCACCCATTTCGAGGTCCTCCGTTGTAAATGGTTTGCCAACTACCGTGAGAGAAACTAACACCCCCTAAGCCACTTATACGGTGCAAGCCGTATGTCAAACATGGACTAGCATTTACAAATTTTCATCCTCTGTATGCAAAAGACTTGGCTAAAATTCCTGACATATTTAAGTGGGTGAGAAAAATTCGCTTTGCTACTGCTGAAAATCTGGACAGATTCTACCATGTTTTGTTTTAGCCATTCCCAAGTGCCCTAAAATGATTGTTATGAGTGATACATTGCAAATGTATCTATAATTTTTGATGCTCCATGCTTGGTTTTATCCACTTTCTTGTGTTTTGTTCCAACTTTGGAGTACTTTTCATATGATTTCTTGGACTAACCTATTAACAAGAGCCACAGTGTCAGCTGCCTGTTTTCTGCTGTTTTTGGTTCCAGGAAAGTCAGAAAATGAATATTCTCGGAATTGGACGGGACAAAAGCCAAAGTGCCTATTTTTCGGAAGTCATCAAGTGCCAGAATACGAGACGGAGAGGGGCAAGGGGGCCACCACACCACCTGGCCACGCGGCCAGGCCTGGCCCGTGCCAGGGGGTGGTGTGGCCGCCCCTGGCACCCCCTCGGTCTACCCTTCCGTCTATATATTGCCCTCAGGACGAAAACCCTAAGGCCCGATCAAAAATCCACGAAAGAGTCTGTAGCCGCCGTCATCTCCATCCCTAGATCAGGAGGGATCTAAAGCTCTTCCCGGCACCCTGCCGGAGAGGGGAATTCACCCTGGGGGCCTTCTTCATCATCGTGCAAGCCTCCGGTGTGATGCGTGAGTAGTTCATCCCTGGACTACGGATCCATGTAGTAGCTAGATGGCTGGTTCTCCTCCTTTGTGCTTTCATGTCTAGATCTTGTGAGCTCCATTCATGATCAAGATCATCTATTTGTAATTCTACATGTTGTGTTTGCGGGGATCCGATGGATATTGAGATGCCATTTCAGATTGATTATTGATTCTATCATGTCTTTGTTATTTGTGATCTTGCATGCTTTCCGTTGTTAATAGCTATCTTGGCCAAGCAGATGCTAGCAACTCCAAGAGTTAGTATTTATGCTCGATAGTGGGTTCATGCCTCTGGTAATCTAGGGAAGTGACAAAAATCTCTAAGGTACTAGATGTGTTGTTGCTACTAGGGAGAAAACAACAATCCTTTATTCATAGAACAATCGTATTGTTTACTTTACACGCAGTTCGTAAAGCAATAATCTGTTGCTTGCAACTTAATACTGGAGGGGGTTCGGATGATAACCTGAAGGTGGATTATTAGTCATAGATGCAGTTGGATGGCGGTCTCTGTATTATGTTGTAGTGCCCAATCAAGTCTCAAAGGAGTCAAGATGATTAGTATATGCATGTATTGCTTTCTCGATGTTTGTCAATTGCCCCGCTGTAATTTGTTCATCCAGCATGTTATCTATATTAAGGAGAGCCACCTCTAGTGAACTATGGATCCTGGTCCTTTTCTTTTATATTCAATCTACAATCTTTTACTGCTTTGTGTTTACTTTCTGCAAACTTTTACTTCTTTCCATTCGATACGTTTAATCCTTTGTTTTCCACAAAACACGGTGAGATTGACAACCTCATCGCAAGTTGGGGACAAAGTTCTATGGATGTGTTGTGCAGGTCTCCATGTTGCTACTAGCACCGGTAGTGCGCCCTGCCAAAGCTCAGCTAGTAACACCTTTGGGGTGTTTCCTTGCTCCTACTGGTTCGATTAAACCTTGGTTTCATAATGAGGAAAACTTGTTGCTATGCTCATCATACCTTCCTCTTGGGGTTCCCAACGAGCTCTATATCAACACCGCACCAGCACTTTTCTGGGCGCTGTGCATTGATCCATCAAGCATTTTTCTGGCGCCGTTGTCGGGGAGTCAAGGACATCTTCACAAGGGGAGTCCCTCATAACCAATCTCTTTACTTTGTTATTTTTCTTTTGCTTAGTTTCTTTTTGATTTGTTTGCTTGTTTGTTTATCAAAAACACAAAAATAGTTTCACTAGTTTGCTTTCTTATTTGAAAAACACAAAAAAAATTAGTTCCTATCTTGAGTTGCCACTATGTCTAGCCTTGCCCCAGTCACTATGTCACCTGAGGAAAGGATTTTCACTTTTAAACAAGGAATTGAGGAAAGTTTTAAGGAAGCTTGGTCTAGAATCTCTGATCTACATGAAAAAACTGAGCCTAAAATGACTCAAAGCTTGTTCCTTAGCAATTTTTAGCTTAGGATTGCTCTTTGTTATAGATATGCTTTAGATGTTGTTGTGGGAGGAGATTTCCTCCAATGTAATGAGGATGATGCTATTAATGCTATAAAGAAATTGATCCTCACTTACAACATGCCTAGCCAAACTGATATTTCTTTCACAAAAATATTTGCTAGGTTGAACACTCTTGAGACTAGCACTACTAGCTTAGAAAATTGCTATAATACGCTTAGGGAGCATCACAATCATGTTCCAATAAATTCTAAACCATCAAAGTGGCTCCCTACAGTAAATATTGAGATGAACACTGAAACTTTTCAAGCTCGCTCTGATATCATGTCTGAATTTTGTCTTATGCCCAACGATATTTATAAATCTCTGAATACTTGGGGGCTCACTGAAGGAGGAAAAGAAATATCCCTTGCTAATACTACTACCATATTACCTCTTGGAATAGCTGAAGGAGTGTTCACAAAGATCCTTGGGAAAACGATTTCTGTTGATTATCTTGTTATTGAATGTGCAGGAAAAGGACAAATTACACTTGGAAGGTCCCTATTAGAACTCCTTGGAGCAATAATAGATGTGGGAAAGGGGACCATGCACCTTTCTTCTCCACCAAACAATCATATTTTCCCCAAGGTTAAGAATAAAAGTAAGAGAGGTAAGGGCAAGAAATTTGGTCTTAATGCTTCTTCATTTGAGAACACTTGATTCTTTTTCTTGCTTATTATGCCTAACTTAAAGGCGTTAAAGAAAAGTACTTATTGGGAGATAACCCAAAAGTTTTAGATGAGTCTTGGAAGTTATTACTTCAGTAATAACCACTCCTTATCCTTTTTATTTTCTTTTTGTGCCAAGAGTAACCTCTAATGAGAGAGAAGTAATGATTGGGAAAGTTGCTGTCCCGAAACAGATTTCTGTGCTTCACCATAAAAATTCGTGTAAAATGTCTGAATGTCTTTTTGAGGCGTTAATTTTTGTGCTTCTGACCCAGGTTGTTATCTAACTTTCGTTAGTTCAACACTTTTTGATTTGAGTAACATAAGGTCTTCGAAAAAATTTGTATTTACCTACTGGTCTGTTTTGACAGATTTCTGCCATTTTCTGCATTTGCTTCTTGTTGGTTCCTTTTTGAGTTCTTTTGGTGAATTGAGCTTTTTGAGGGAAGTGCTGTAGTAGCTAGTGTTCTAATGGAAGTTTATTTGGTGTTAGAACTGAACCTTAAGACCTTTTATCTTGAGTGCACTAATGTTGCTAATGAAGATTGTGTGAAGTTTTGTATGAAGGAAAATTTTCAGGTGTATGGAAGGAATGAGTAATGAGATGAAGGATGTACTAAAGCTCAAGCTTGGGGATGCCACGCGTGTCACCCCAAGAAATATCCAAGAAGTACAAGCGTCAAAACTTGGGGATGCCCAAGGCATCCCCTTCTTCATCAATAAAAATCTCAGGTTTCTTCCAAACACTTCATTTTTATTGTTTCATGCACAGTTGTGTTGTTCTTGGAGCGTCTTCTTTTTTGTTTTCATTTTGGTTTTTAGTTTGCTTGGTTTGCTTAGTTTTCTGAATAAATTGGTTGGACCCCCCTTTCATACAGTGGTTTGCAAATAGTTTGGTTTGGTTTGGAAAAGAGTAGGAAAGTTCATGCTTATGTGGTAAAAAGAGCTTGTTTTTGACTGTGGCCTATGCTTTGTCATGCCATGCTTGATATTGTTTTGGCTTTATGCTTAGTATTCTTTACTGTAGCATGACTTGTTATAAACAATTGAGATTGCTTAATGTGCCTTGGATGAATCATGCGTTGTTTTAGCATATTAAAGCATAGTATAGTGGTATTCTCATTTGATGCTTTATTTGGGTTGACTTGGTGCATGCTCACACCATGTTATGACTATCTCAAGTCACCATAGCCTTTATGATCCTTTAGTTTTCAACTTGTAGTATCACTTTATGCTTTGATCAATGATGTTTTGTCGCTCTGCGTGATTATGGTCATTATTGCTCTCTTAGTTTGTCGCTCCCAGTCTTTTGCTAGCCTCCACAACCAAGTATGAGTTCCACTCATGCATCCAACTCCCTAAACCAAGTTATTCCAAAGAGTCCACCATACCTACCTACTAGCTTATGCTATTCCAAGTATATTCATGCTTTTGTTCACCTTCCAAATTAAACTTGTTATGAGAAAACTAGTGATTAAAGCTCTCACGAACTTGATGGCACACTTTACTTTTTTGCATCTAATAAACTTGAACCATTAGGTCCTTCTTTGTTGCGTATATGCTTGCGCTTTATAAGTTGAAATTAGTAGAACCATGTTTCATAGGGAACGCTTTCAACATTGCACTTGTACTTTGTACCCCGTTGATATCATGTTCTTTTGCTTACGGATCCCGGTGGTGTGAAATAAAAGTGGAACTTGTAAGATCATGGAGTTTGTATGTGTGTTAGAGAAACGCCTGGACTGCTAGCCTAAGCCATGCCTAATCATGGTGGAAACTTGTAGCATCACCATAATGAGCACTCTATGAAGCATCCTCAATAAAAACCTATGCAAATAGCAAATAAAAAGATCGCTGAGATGCTCATTGTCTGCTTGCCTTGTCATTTTGATTATGGGAAAGCTCCCGTATCATGTGCGAGGGGTACCCCGTTGGCGGTTCTTAATGATACACATGTACTTACAATGACAAGAGCTTACTCGTGACTGAAGTTGAGTAGCATGAGGATCGGTCTTCGTAAGTAAGGGGCATGAGAATTCGGTTTATAACTTGTCAAGCATATCCTCTTAGTTGTGTCACTTTAACCTTAATCACCTTAAAGATGCTTATGATAGGGGCAATGAGAGATGAAAGCTATAAGTACCATAATTTTTGGAAGCTCTTTATGAGACTTGAATCCCTACTTCCTTCTATGAAGGCCTTTCTTCCACCATTATATTGAGTCTCCATCTTATACCTTTATGCACCTACTTTGAGAGCATAGTGGCCATTCTTAGTTCTATGTGCATTGTCCCAAGACTAGTTGATTGATGCATAACTTGATATTACTTGTTTTAAACTATTTGTATCTAGTCACTCTTATGAACTTTGAAGGTGTCCTATGCATTTATATTTGCTACTCTATGAGGGACAAGCTGAATATATTATGCTATGTTTTCTTTATGTGAAACAAACAAACGTCTTGCAAAGCATTGTTATTCATGAATCTTTTGTTTGTGCCTTTGCATGTTGCATCATAGTTTCTTTGTCTTATTGCTAGAACTTTGTCTTTCATGTTATGATTGAAGTACTATGGTCCCAGCTTTGAATGTTTCTTTGTCTTATCTACTTTCTTATGTTTCGTTCCAACTTTGGAGTACTTTTCATGGACTTTCTTGGACTAACCTATTAACAAGATGCCACAGTGCCAGTTGCCCGTTTTTTGCTGTTTTTTGTTCCAGGAAAGTTAGAAAATCAATATTCTCGGAATTGGACGGGACAAAAGCCAAAGTGCCTATTTTTCCAGAAGTCATCAAGTGCCAGAATACGAGACGGAGAGGGGCCAGGGGCCACCACACCACCTGGCCGCGCGGCCAGGCCTGGCCCGTGCCAGGGGGTGGTGTGGCCGCCCCTGGCACCCCCTCGGTCTACCCTTCCGCCTATATATTGCCCTCAGGACGAAAACCCTAAGGCCCGATCAAAAATCCACGAAAGAGTCTGTAGCCGCCGTCATCTCCATCCCTAGATCGGGAGGGATCTAAAGCTCTTCCCGGCACCCTGCCGGAGAGGGGAATTCACCCTGGGGGCCTTCTTCATCATCGTGCAAGCCTCCGGTGTGATGCGTGAGTAGTTCATCCTTGGACTACGGATCCATGTAGTAGCTAGATGGCTGGTTCTCCTCCTTTGTGCTTTCATGTCTATATCTTGTGAGCTCTGTTCATGATCAAGATCATCTATTTGTAATTCTACATGTTGTGTTTGCGGGGATCCGATGGATATTGAGATGCTATTTCAGATTGATTATTGATTCTATCATGTCTTTGTTATTTGTGATCTTGCATGCTTTCCGTTGTTAGTAGCTATCTTGGCCAAGTAGATGCTAGCAACTCCAATAGTTAGTATTTATGCTCGATAGTGGGTTCATGCCTCTGGTAATCTAGGGAAGTGACAGAAATCTCTAAGGTACTAGATGTGCTGTTGCTACTAGGGAGAAAACAACAATCCTTTGTTCATAGAACAATTGTATTGTTTACTTTACACGTAGTTCGTAAATCAATAATCTGTTGCTTGCAACTTAATACTGGAGGGGGTTCGGGTGATAACCTGAAGGTGGATTATTAGTCATAGATGCAGTTGGATGGCGGTCTATGTATTATGTTGTAATGCCCAATCAAGTCTCAAAGGAGTCAAGATGATTAGTATATGCATGTATTTCTTTCTCGATGTTTGTCAATTGCCCCGCTGTAATTTGTTCATCCAGCATGTTATCTATCTTAAGGAGAGCCACCTCTAGTGAACTATGGATCCTGGTCCTTTTCTTTTATATTCAATCTACAATCTTTTACTGCTTTGTGTTTACTTTCTACAAACTTTTACTTCTTTCCATTCGATACGTTTAATCCTTTGTTTTCCGCAAAACACAGCGAGATTGACAACCTCATCGCAAGTTGGGGACAAAGTTCTGTGGTTGTGTTGTGCAGGTCTCCACGTTGCTACTAGCACCGGTAGTGCGCCCTGCTAAAGCTCAGCTAGTAACACCTTTGGGGTGTTTCCTTGCTCCTACTGGTTCGATTAAACCTTGGTTTCATACTGAGGGAAACTTGTTGCTGTGCTCATCATACCTTCCTCTTGGGGTTCCCAACGAGCTCTACATCAACACCGCACCAGCACTTTTCTGGGCGCAGTGTATTGAGCCATCAATGAGTCATATTATATGCCAGAGATATGTAGGAACATTAAATGCTTGCTGGAATATTGAGAAAGAATTTTGTATTTGATATATATGCAACAACTATTATACTTTTGTGCCACTAATGTCACCACTCAGAAAAGAGATGGGAGAAAAAGTTTTGTGTTGAAGTTTTTTGACACGAAATAGAGGAACATCACACCAAGAGCAATCCAAGGATGGTGAAACCATAAGATTGGGGATGCCCAAGGCACCCCACTGTACCTATTAAACTCTCAGTTTGCAAACCTCTAAACTTTTTTTAGCAACATAAAACTATCGTAGAAACTTGGAGCGTCTATTTTGTTTATTTTACTTTTGTTTTGCATTAAAAGGACCATGACCACTATTATTATAAGTTTTTATGATAGATCTACTAAAAAGAAACTTTGCCTTAATGAGATTAAAAATGAATAAGAATGCCTTGACATAAAAGTAAAGGGGAGATAAAAGCAAAAGGCTGAAATTCATGTTGTGTCTAGTTCTTAAGCTCAAATACTTTATATGAAGTATGATTTCTTTTGTGCCTATTAATTTGTATCTTTTGCTTGTGTATATTTATGTTCAACATTAAGGATCAAGGTGAGAAAGTAAATGTTGGCATTATGAACTAGATGGCACACTCTTTAGATCTCTTTTTGCTAAGCCTTCACAATACAAGCTAAGACGTGTTCCAAACCCCATAAACTAGACTAGGCATATCCACCTATTTGTGGAAAAAGCTACTTTCAAGTATAGTATGTATGTTAATCCTCCAAACATTCTTAAAAACACCTTTTTCATGTATTTTAAAGCTCATAAGAAACTAAGGTTTAGGGTGATACCACTATGGAAATTTTTGTGCTTTACATCTTATTAGTTGTTGTTGGCCAAACCATGCTGTCATGACACAAGCTTTCAATGTTGAATGTTGATAATTAATCATGTTAAAGTTCTGCCTATGGATTGCATCGATGTGAAATAAAGTGTGCATACCAGAGTAGGCATGTTGAAAGAAAACGCTCCTAAACCGCTAGTCAAATCCATGCGCTGTGCGGCAACTCATGGTGGAAACTTACAGCAAGATGATCCTTGTTGATATGATACATATGTCTGTTTTCTTGCTCTTCTGGAGTAGATATACTTCCCCCTTCCCACCTTGAACATGACCAAGGAATTATATTAACTCCTATGCTAAATAAATAAATAAATACAAAAGGAGGGCATATAGCTACACAGGGAGCAAGAGGTACTTCAGTTATGCGGTTTCTAAGACCAACATGTGCATACAATGACAGGCCTAAGTTGAGTAGCATGAGGAGTGCAAGGTCATATGTATGGTGCATGAAACAGTCAACTTTTAAGATGTTTGGCACATAAACCATATGAAGCTTTGAAATAAAAGATACTTGGAACCCATCCTTATTAGTAATGTTGACATGAACTACATAGCTCAAAACTTTATTTTTACATTCTTATGGAGGATTAATATATGTATTCAATGCTTACTTTCGGTACGAGATGTAAAACATCTCAAGGGAAGACATGAAACTAAGAAGTAGACCAAAAATAAAGGCATAAAACACTAATGCTAATCATGAAAAGATTCTCTTATTCTATAGGTTCATCAAAGTGTGCTTGAAGGTTTGTTTTGTTCATCATTTGTTTTATCACACCATTACTTATTGTTTAGCATGTTTATAGATGTGTAAAAGATACAACTTGATAGTACACTTGCATGTTATGCTTCATTGAAAGGAATTGAGCCTATGAACTTTACATGATAATGAAAGAAGCAATGGTAACAAACTCCAAAGTCCATGTTTAGTTTTTATCACCTTCATGCTCGAGGACGAGCATAGGTTAAGCTTGGCGATGTTGATGCATGTAAAATGCATACATGAACTTTGTAGTTTGTTAACATGTTTTACCACATATTAGCATCATATATAATGTTATAACCATGTTTTATATTGATTTTTGGGGATTTACCAATGATCCCCTTTATTTTGGCTATAGCCCAGCAGGGCAGAAAAACCCTGTTTTCAATGTTTTTGATGTTTCAGGGCCTATACGAAGTCAAATGGACCTGAACCTTTGGGAATGCCAATATTTATCCACGAGAAGCTTCTGGAGCACGAGAACCTCACCTGGAGGGCCAGGAGGCCCAAAAGAGACTGGGTGGCGCGCCTAGCCCAGGTGGGCACGCCACCTATGCTCTTTTCCTCCTCGGTCGCCTGATCGCCTTGATTCTTTCGCCCACAGAGTTCTCTTGACCTAAAAACCGCTATATAAGGATCCCCCGGGGAGTCCTCGAGGAGAAAGGCCACTAGAGACAAAAACACCACCAAACAGAGTCAGATCCAGTGAAGATTGGAGGGGAAACTCCGCCGGAGCCATCTACGGGGGATCTCCACCCTCTCCAACATCTCCAGCAACATCACCATGATGAAGAGGGAGTAGTCCACCTCTAGGCTATGGGTTTGTGGCAGTAGCTTGATCTGTTTCTCTCTTGTTCTTCATAGATCTAGTACCATATGAGCTGCCCTACATGATTATGGTCATATTTGTAATTCCTATGTGGTGGATCTTTTGTTCTATGATTTGATATTTGAGATTGGAATCTATTGTGTGTAAGATGTGTTGATAGATGCATATCATGTACCCCATTCTTAATTGCTTGTTTTGATCCAACTTGTATGCAGGAACTTGTATAGGGAGAAGTGTGTATTAGATGGAGTAGCATGGTGGTAGTAATTGAATTGTGACAAACAATATTCAAGATCTACTTTGGTTTTTACCTTTCTTTTGCTGCCTCACTAGGGATAAAGTGAAATCATGTGCTATAGTTATCATGTGACAGTGTGATAATCTTGTTAGATCAAGGTAGCATATTTGTATTTCAAACATCATGTTATATTAATTAAAGCTATACTCTGAGTTGTTCTTAATTCAAGATTGCATGGAGTTTCCCTTTCTTGAGGAGTATAAGAGAGATGTATTTTATCTCTATGTTAGAACATGATGCCCATATTGATTTCTTATCAAACACATATAGAATTTCCATGAAAATTTATCATTGATAAATTGTTTTGTGATCACTACAACTTAAAAAGAGCGTAGACAAGTGAACCCATGAACCCCGGTCCGATTTTAATCATAAGAAACACCTTTCCATTCCATCTACTATCTTTTATATTTTTTGCATTTTATTATTTCAAAAATACAAAAATACTTTCCCTACTTGCAATCACTCATAAAAGCCCAAAAAAAACTCTACTATCTTCCATATCATCTAGTTTGCATTACTTTACTTTATTTACTATTTTTATTTCAGTTTACTTTATATTTTATTTCATATTACTAATACAAAACCTTATGCTTGACAACCACATAGTGGAGTTGGGGACACAAGACAAATTATTTTACTTTATAGGTTGCTTGAAGAGGAGAAGACAATACCCTTTCATAACCAATTCCCCGAGAGTTTGATATAAACCCTTGAGTCACCCTTGTGGGGAAAAGAAGCTTGCTACAATACTCTGCACTTGGAATCCCAACGAAAAGTGGCCACGAATGTTGCCATCACTCCCTTCATTTCTTTTGCGTTGCATTTTATTTTAAAAAGAGAGAGAAGTCGGTAACATCAGTACGGACAAGCCGTACGGATGGATCCCGCCCATACCACTTAGTCGATTGATTTGTTACCGTCTTTGGTTTGGCTGAATTTTTGGAAATGACTCGGTACAGGCCCGCTGTACGAGCGTCGCACCCGTACCAAGTGGCCGTTAAAGTTGCGATTTCTTCTTTTTCGCTTATTTATTTCCTTATTTTTTGGGATTCTTTTCTTGGCCAACCCTTTTCCTTCCGGTATGAATTTGTCCCTGCTTCTAACCCTAATAAGCCTCCCTAGAGGTCTTCCTCCCTCTTAGATCAACAGATCCAATCTACCTGATGCGCCACCTAGTTTTAGGCAAAGGCAAACCTCTAAACCTCATGGCTCCTTCATGGGATAGTTTCCAGACCTCCTCCATTGAAGCCAATGACCGTGAACCTCAAGGCCTAAGCCCGAAGAACAAGCAGTATGCCTATGACTCTGATGATGATGAAGATGATGAGGAATTTGAAGCCTTCATGGAGCAAACGAAAAGAGGATGGAAGCAGCCGAATTACCTGGCTATGGTGAAGCCTAAAGACAAGGAAGAAGCAACGAAGCCTAATGGGAAGGGGCACACGGGGTCGCTCAAGTTCATCGCCACCAACTACTCTTTGCCCAAGCATAAGAAAGCTAACCAACCTGATGCAGGAACTTATCAGGAGACTACAACGCATACCTCAACAACAAAGAAGATTACCATGAATGTGCGCATGAGCGTGAAGCCACAAGAGGATTGGGGGTTCAACCTTTTGGATGTGGTCATCAGCGTGCACGTTCCAAAAATTGAATAGCGTCTTTGCAAGATAGATAAGTATCAGAAGGAAGAACTCCTCCATAGGGAGATCATGCGCAAGCGCCTCTTGGATCTTGAAGGCAAGAAGGAACACAACGACATGATGAGCAAGGTCACTGACATGATTTCCTCTTGCATTTGGATCTGCAGAAGTGTCTTTGCCGTATATCTTTCCTAGAAGAGAGGAACAAGAAGCTTCGCGCATCGGTCTCCAACAAAACGGCATCACCATGAAGAACGCTACGATATCGAATAATCGCAAGGGATTATTTGATCCCACCGGCTTGATCCCAAGCTTGGGGGATCTATGAGGACCTTGTAATCTATCTTACAGTTTTTTAGCATGTTTACTTTCCTGCATGCATGTTAAGTTTTAGTTTGATAATTTGCATTAGTTGCATCAACTTCAAGCTCCCTTTTGTTCAAGAGAAGATTTATATTCGTTGAGTTTCGAGACTTTATGATATCTGAAGTTATCTTTTGATTCATTATTATTATGTTAGATGATTGAACAAGGTTGAGTGTTATGATACTTGTACAACTGTCATGATTTTAGGGACTTCTACACCAATAAAAGTATTGATTAAACTATGGGAAGAAAAAAATTGGTAGCATATTATAGTCACAGGTTTTGAAAGCTATAAAGGTAGTGATCTAGATCAAGTGGATATACTAAAAAAATTAAAGAACAACTATAAAAATTCCCAAAATCAAAATATAAAAAGAAAGGGGAATGATCAAGAATCTTCATTACTGAAATCAAATGCTCAATCAAGTTAACTAATGATTTTATAATATGTTAAATCACTAAAAGCTTATTATAACTTCATTGATACTAGAAAAGGTGTGGAAGCCTCTAAGTCATGTGATGTGTAGGGGTATGGTAATACCCCCGAAGTAACTTTACATCTGATGCTATATTCTTGTTTCAATCTTTCCTTATTTATTGTAATGACTCGTGCCTCATGAACATGATGATCTTGTTCATAAGCCACCATCTTGCTCGGGGACGAGTAAGAGTCTAGCTTGGGGGAGTTGATGAGTTCAAAATAGAAGCATATTTACCTTCCATTTTTGCATAAATAGATTAGGGATTTTGGTATTGCACTGCACTTCCGTGCACCTTTTTGTCCTTGTTTCAATAGGATCCCAAATTATTAAGTCTCTGATGAATATATCAATTGGAACTGTCATATTATGTTATATTATGATATTTTTAAGTGATAAAAGTCATTTTATGGATTTACCTTCGTACCTGGGAGAATACCAAACATTGGGAAGGCTACTGCAGGCTTAACGACCTATGGTACGGGAGAAGCCCGTCCGTACTATACGCCTATACCACACACCGTCGTGACCACCTCGTCAACTAGTTTCTTCTAGCAAAGACGGCAAAGAGATCCGACATACACAGCCACCAAAAACCATGAAAAACCACATCAGAAAGGGATCTGAAGGAAGAACTTGGATAAGGGAAAATCCAGACTGCTTCACGAATCATTGGAGGACATCGCATCATCCCCTTCATCATCAACTGCTACATCTACATCACCATCATCATCCCCATCTCTATTTCATTACATCTTGTTGTAATTCTAGATTTAATTGTGGTTTGCACTAGATTTATCCACATACTTTTATCCATACATTTGATTATGATGATGTTGTTGATTGCCTCTATGTGTGAGTAGTGTCCCCTCGTTCTTGGGGAGATGGAGAAACCCTAGCGCTATTATGATGTTGAAATAATGATGATCTATTCTTGTGTCCTTATGACTGGTTGGTCTACTATGGATTTATGATTTGTGTTTGAGCTCTCCGTTTAGATGGTATGTGTAGTTGGCCACATATCATTTGCCTTCGGGACTAAAGAGAGGGATAAATCCTTTGGACGTGTTTGGAAGTGTGCCTGGAATAGCTTCATGACATTTGGTGCCGGCTAGCAACCTACACGGTCAAAGGAGGATAAAGAGAGACTCCCTAAGCTAATTACGATATCCACGGGGATACCTTTAATTAAGGTGGTCTGTATGGGTGATTTCTCTCAGACATTGCAGTGGTTATTTAGAGGTTACCTCATTATTGGCTCAACAAAGTGGCTTCCTACGAGCCTTATAGTGAACATTTTATTATGGAGCTCTCTCTACACATCTCATGACACAAGAAGAAGGTTATCCTTATTATAATTAGTAATAACATGCTAGTGGTGTATCGTACACCCCTGAGAACACTCTAGACCTATTTAGACTAACCACAATTCCACACGCTCTCGTTACTTGCTTTCTTTTAATCGCTTTTATTTACTTTTCTGCACTCAATCCAAAAACCTTTCAAACACCCTTTACTTGAGATCAAAGGCAGCTTACAAGTATCCTTTGGTAGATAGTAACGAGGGGCTTAAAGACCTTAACCAAATAGCTCTCTATGGGTATGATATTGTTATTTCGAAACTAGATACAATTGATATGTGCACTTGCAGCCATCAGATAGCAAGTGACGAATCTTCACACTTGGCATCTAGCTTTGTGTATGTCCTTCCCCTTGGCCTTGGCATTTTACTACCCCTACTTTGGGTTGGTGCTTCAACATCTATGATGACTTCAGAGCCTCCTTCGTTCACACTTCACTTATAGAGCTTCTTTCGCTTCTCGCAATCTTTGAGCTTTCTCCAACAATGAGACATTGTGAGAGGTTTTTTATCGTGGCATGTCTTCAAGTGTTCCAAAGATTGCCACACATACACAAGTTTTATGTTTGAATGGTACATATAAGGTATGAATGAAAGGGCAAGAAATAGTTTAAATAACATACCATATCTTGGACACCAATGCCACTCACGGGCCTTCCCTTGACATAGTCATATAAAGCCCCAAACTTGGTGCATTATTTAGACATGAATGCCCATGTTTTCGTAAGAGAGTTCTCATTACGATCACTCTCAAACAGATGCTCACCGAATTGTATATTCTCATGGAAGAACTTCCACACTTGGTTCCAAAATCCCCTCCTTTTTCTCGGCACCTGTTATTGGATCTTGCCCAATTTCCATCCATGCATCACAAAGCATCTAGTCCATGAGGTCTGTGTAAGCGCCAGTCCTTTATTTTGCTATCGCCTTGAGTTTGTTGTGCTAGTTCGTGCTTGAACAAAGGTTCTAGATTGATTGAGATACCATCTTGGTCAGTATCTTGTTGGGTACCTTGTTCGGTGCCATGTTGGGTATCTGTAACGTCCCAGCATTAGAGCTTAGAAATAAGCTGAACACAGGTGTGTGCATTGCATTCATGCATAGAAAATCTGGATAATTTTCGTGCTTTTAAATAGAACTTGTCAAAGTGATTGGAGCTTCTATTAACCTGGTGGAACTGAAGGGAATATGCCCGAGAGGCAATAATAAAGTGGTTATTATCTTATTCCATGTTTATGATAAATGTTTATTTTGCATGCTATAATTGTATTAATAGGAAACGTTAATACATGTGTGTTTAATAAACAAAATATAAAGTTCCTAGTAACGCCTCTCATATAAACTAGCTCGTTGATTAACAAGATGATCAAGGTTTCCTGATCATGGACATTGGATGTTGTTAATAACAAGGTCACAACATTGGTGGAATGATGCGATGAACATTCATCCGAAGTATAGCATTACGATCAAAGTCATTATGTTTATATTGCTATAACATCATATGAAGTAATCTTAGTCCTTAGACCATGAGATCATGTTAATTGCTAACACCGAAAGAGTATCTTGATAACACCAAACGTCACACCGTAACAGGGTGACTATAAAGGTGGGTTCTACAAAGGTGTTATGTTGAGGCTCATGGATCAAGAGTGGGATTTGTCCATCCCGATGACGGATATATATACTCTGGGCCCTCTCGGTGATATCACATTAAGATAGCTTGCAAGAAAGTGATGTGATCACTAGAATGTTATATCACGGGAAGTGCATGTCGGTAACGAGATCAAACTAGGTATTTGGATACCGATGATCGAATCTCGGACACGTTATATCGCGAGACAAAGGGATTTAGTTACTAGCGTTAAAGGTTCTCACGATCACAGAAGTCATCGTTGAATGTGTAGGAGTTAGTATGGATCTCCAGGTCCCGCTTCTGATTATTGATCTGAGAGGGGTCTCGATCATGTCTGCATTATTCGCGAACCGTATGGTGACACACTTAAGGGATACCGACACCATTTGGATCAAATATGTTTCAGATAAAGATTTAAGAAAGCGCTAGAATTATTTCAATAGACACCAAAACTGTTTCGGGTGAAATTGCTAAAATTGGTTCTGCATGTAATATTGAAATGTTGCAGGGGTTTTTATGTGAATGTTTGTTAATTAAAGTAATTAACAAAATTCTGAATAAAATTAATAAAAGAGTTTTATTAAATGAGAGAGCATTAAATTTGGAGAAATTTAATGCATTTAAAGTGGAGACTTTAAAAGAGAATGTGAAGGGGCATTTTAATGTGGAGGGGGTTACCACCACATGAATGGGGGAGGTGAAGGGACACCCTCCCCTCCTCCTATAAAAGGCCCCCCTCTCACTCCTTCTACTCACACCTCCTCGTGAAGGATCTCTCTCCCCCTCTAGTATTATTCCCATGGTCTCAGATTAGCGAGATACATGTTCCGGTGGCTTTATCTGGAAAGGAGTTGCTGCTTCCGCTGCTTTGCTGGAGTGAGGGACGGAGGTTGTCGGGGTACCAGACGTGTGTGCGATCACGGATGCACCGCTGCTTTGCGGTGCTGGACTTGGTGGTGCTGGACTTGCTAGAGCTGGATCTGATGGACGTGCTGGAGCCGGACCTGCTGGACTTCATCACGATCTTGAGATCGGCAAGTGTACGACTACATAATCCACGAGTTCCAACTCGTTAACAAAGCTTTTTTGTCTTTGAGGGTAAGTTCTCTATGGATGTATATCCACCCGTTGCTTGTATCTAGTAGATAGATCTTGGCATATAGTTCCCATCGTAGGAAACTTTTTGTTTTCTATGCTGCGGACCCAACAGTGGTATCAGAGCCTGATCTATGCATAGGTGCTTTGCACGGGTAGTACAGATATGTTTATATGTGGGCGATGATGATCATGTTATTGCTTCTTTCATGTATTTTGGATATTGGTGGCATAGTAGGATGAAGCGGCCTGGACCAACCTTACATGTCATCGTACATGAGATCGGTTCCACGACTGACATGCAACTAGTTTTGCATAAGTGGCTGGCGGGTGTTTGTCTCTCCTGCTATAGTCAATATCTGATTCACAACGAGTTGCTAATAACTTGGTTATCCTCGTTGTGGTTCCATGTTCGTAGGTAAGAACGGTTCTATCTCCGAAAGCCTAAGCCACGTAAAACTTGCAATGGATAAATTAGAGGCATCTAGTTTAGATCGTTGCTGGGCTAGTGTCATGATATGGTAATGTTGTAAGTAGATGTATGTAGATACTCTTACAACACACCTAACGTGTAAGTTCCATAAACATTGGTCTTACACACAAAGGAATGATAGAGATCATACCATGATGCATATGACAGAGATCAAATGCATGGACCATATCATCTCACTTTACACATTAGATGTTTGCATCTTATATTGCTAGTTTGGCGTTTTAGTAGCATTATAAGATGATCCCTCATTTAAATATCAAGATAAAATGTGTTCTTCCTTAAGTATGCACCGTTCTATGGATCGTGTTTCGAGACATCACGTGATGATCAGGTGTACTCGACTCTGTGCTTTCATACAAACGTGTGTAAGACAGTTTTGCACATGCGAGTACTAAGGTTCTTACTTGGCGAGCCTACCATGTACAGACATGGCCTCGGAACACGCACCGAAAGGTTAAGCATGAGTCATATAGTTGATGTGATGCCCATATTGATGCTCGCCATTGAAGCTACACCAACTCACGTGATGATCGGACTTGGTGTAGTGGATTTGGTTCATGTAATCACCAAAAAGCACGAGGGGTGTCGTTTTTGAGTGGGAATTCATTTCTAATTTGGAATAGTCGAACTCAATTTGTCATAAACTAAATCGAAGTGAATTTGCATATTTTGTTGTAGACATTGGCATCTATTCACTACCTTATGCTTAGTTGTAATTGACATAATAGAACTATATAATTCTGGATATTTACTTTACGGACTGGTATCGTATTGTTTTGAATGTCAATTTAAAGTTTAGAAGTCCTATTGCAAACTTTCAGCAAACTCTATTTACTCCATAAAGTTTAATAAGTAGTATTAAATCAAGAGTAAGAATTCCAATGTTAGTATCTAAAGTATCATGTTTGCCTCCATGATTCTTGATATTCAAAAGTTGTTTTAATATCGAGGTTATCTAGGAGCTGAAATAATTGTTTCAGAAACCATCATGTGTGGAAGATATTGTGATATCTGAAACAATGTTTTTGGTTGCATTATGATAGAGTATAATTTAGCAAAATACATGTTCTCATATTGTATGAGAATTTGTGAAGGATGGAGATGCTAGGCATCTGAATCTCCCAAAAGGTTTCGGGAACTAAAATTATACTCGTCATTCTTCCTTATAGGCTATAGTAGCTTGATCATGAAAGTTGTCATGATAAGGATTAATAGAAGATGTAAGTAAAATGTTTACTACACTAAAAGATTACTAAAGAATGGATTTTTTTTGAAAGAATACCAAACATTTGATGATGGTGATCCACTTCAAAGTGCAAGTCCAAAGGTATTAGTATTTGACTATATACAAGCTTTGTTCTATGTGTCATGTGAATAACACCACTATTGATGTTGATAGATTCTTTAAAAAAATGAATTGTTGAAAGAGAATCTATAAAATATTAGGCAGAAAAGAAAAGGTTGGAGATGTCCAACTTAGGTATATAGAAGATATACATGTTATGACTGTATTCCTTGCTTGTTAAACAATGTGGTTCTGAGGTATTGGATACCGAATTGGTTGGTATGAAGTGTCATACAGAACAACGCAATTCATGAACTGCAATGGCCTAAGCAACTAGCAAGAGAATAAGTGATGATGTTCATCGAAAACAAATAAAGTGTTATTGTGTTTTTCGTTGTCGTCAAACCTAGCCTTCAAGATTTTTTTTTAATAATTGTTATTTTGTTCCGGTATTACGAGAACAATGGTTGTTCAAATAATTACCGTATTCCATAAAGGATGGATGAACTTTTACAAGTCCAGTGGGAGAAATCACATCCATAAACACTATTGCTAAAATGTCACAAGACAAATTATTGAAAGATCACTTATGAAGTGACATCGCTGTTTAAATTATATTGGAAAGAAAACATGAAGAAACTCCATGTTGATGGATTTTTTTGGAGTCATTTGATTTTGATCGATTGTCGCTTGTGAGACTTTCCTTGAGATAATTGAAACTTCGTCCATAGGCCAAAGAGGAACGAATGACTAACTTATTGGATATTATGCATGTTGATGTATATAGTCCATTATGTGTAGCCATATGCGATGGATCTTTTTTGCTTCATATGCTTTCTCCAGAAATTTGAGTGAATATGTCTATATATATTTACTTAATAAGGAAGAAGTATGAAACATTTGAAAATTGTTCAAAGACTTTCAAGATGAAGTGGAAAATCATTGTAACAAGAAAATAAAGAATTTATGATTCGATCATAAAGGAAGATATTTGAGTTACATGTTTAGCAAAACACCTAAGATTTGAGGAATTGTTCCATGATTTGTGTTTTCCCGATAAACCATAGGAGTATGGCATATTCGAGACATGAAATCAAACCATGTTTGACATGGTAAGATCAAAGGTGTCATTTATAAAACTGCCATTATGTTTTAAGGATTGAAGCTTTAGAGACTACCGCTTTTACACTGAAAAGAGCACCATCGTGATCCATTGAAATGACACCATATAAGTTATGGTTTGGGATAAAACCCGAATTGTCTTTTCTTAAATTTTGGTATGCTATGCATAAGTAAAATGTTCACAACCAAAGTCGGATAAGCACGTCTTTGTAGGTTATCCCAAAGAATTTGTTGGGAATTTCTCCATAACACCAAGGACAAAAGAGTTTCTTACTTGGAACGTCAAGTTTCTTGAGAAGGAATTTTTCGCGAAAAGTTAAGTGGGAGGACAATAGAACTTTGATGATGTTGTTGAACCTTAGCTCTATATGCTAAGTAGCGCAGCGCCGGAAAGTGTCCCAGTGGCGGCCACAATGCTCATGGCTCTCGTGATTACAAAGGTTGTGATCTCGGAGATTAGAGTTCCTATTGAACCGTGTGGGTCGGTGAGAATCAAATAGTGTGATTTGATAAGCAAGTCGTTATTGTTTTGACAATGATGAACCAACTACATGCAAAGAAGCAATGATGGGCCCTGACTCCATAAAATGACTAGAAGTCATAGAATCCGTGATAGTATCCATACACGAGAAATCAATTTTCTGAATTTGGAAGACCCTCTGGAAAGGCGTGAAGCCTATCGGTCGTGTTTGGATCTATAAAGAAATAGACATGGATGTTTAACATCTATGAAATAGTCGACATGTCGGAAAGAAGTTTATGGCAATGTTCAAGGAGTTGACTATGACAAGATTTGATCTTTCATAGCGATATTTAGTCTTGACGGATTAATGTAGCAACCACTACATATAATTTGGTATATGGTAGTTGAATAAACAAAACAAGGTTCTTCTAATAGAATGGTTACCTAGGACGTGTACATGACACGGTCCGAAGGGTTTTGTTAATTCAAAGGATGCTAAAAAGGCATGCAAACTTCAATAGTTGAAGTGAGCATAGCAAAGTTGGAATCTTCACCATGATGAAAAATGTTAAAGGAGTTTAATTTCATAAGAGATGATGAAGATGCTTGCATTTGCAAGAAATTAAGTGGGAGCGCTGATAAAAATTTCCAATACATTATGCAGAGTACATATTGTTGATTGGAAATGATGTATCTTTTATTGACACAAGTTAAGAATTTCATTAAAATAGGATTTCGATGAAAGACTTGGGAAAAACCGGAATATTTGGCATCAATGTCTATATGGATAAATTGAGGAACTAATATGGTTATGCCAGACATACATATATGAGATATTGAAAGGGTTCAATATGGAAACAACAAGAAAGGTTCTTGCTACATGGAAATGATTGTATCAAGATTCAAGTGTTTCAACACTTGGTGAGTAAAATCACATGAATATTTTGATCAATTATACCGTGATATGTATATATCCAAATATGTCCTATGCTCTAAATGTTATGAGCACATACTAGAATGATTCATAAGATGATCATTGGATGATAGTAAAGATATTCTTATGAGCTTTGGAAGAACTAAGAATATATCATGTATAAGTGACAAATAGTTAAAGGTAGTTCATTGTAAAGTGTTACATTGATACTAGTTTTGTCACAAGATACAAATTAAATTTATCTCAATTTAGACTATGGGTGGCACAATGTAATGGAAAGGATGTTCCATGATGGATTTGGATAAGTTCCAAAGTTGAAACATTGTGACGGATACTACAACAAAAGGCTAAGTATATGATTGCTATAGTGGCAGCAAAGGAGGGCATTTGTGTTAAGTAGTTTGTTATCAAACTAGGTGTGGTTCAAAGTGGGCTAATACTATCAAGATATATTTTATGACAATAATATCAACATATTTTAACCCGAACGAACTAAAGGTCTCAACAAAGGACCAAAATTTATACAATCCCATCTCATTTGAGAATGAGTGATGCGTAGAGACGCAAAGACATGCAAATACACACGGACCTAAAACTGTCAGATCCGGAGATTATGTTAACCACTAGCAATCACGTATATGAAACACTAGAAAGCCATAGGTGTTCAATACGCAAAGTTTTTCAAACTAGATTATTGACTCTAGTGCAAGTGGGAGACTGAAGGGAATATGCCCGAGAGGCAATAATAAAGTGGTTATTATCTTATTCCATGTTTATGATAAATGTTTATTTTGCATGCTATAATTGTATTAATTGGAAACGTTAATACATGTGTGTTTAATAAACAAAATATAAAGTTCCTAGTAACGCCTCTCATATAGACTAGCTCGTTTATTAACAAGATGATCAAGGTTTCCTGATCATGGACATTGGATGTTGTTAATAACGAGGTCACAACATTGGTGGAATGATGTGATGAACATTCATCCGAATTATAGCATTACGATCAAAGTCATTATGTTTATATTGCTATAACATCATATGAAGTAATCTTTATCCTTAGACCATGAGATCATGTTAATTGCTAACACCGGAAGAGTATCTTGATAACATCAAACGTCACATCGTAACAGGGTGACTATAAAGGTGGGTTCCGTGCTACGAAGGTGTTATGTTGAGGCTCATGGATCAAGAGTGGGATTTGTCCATCCCGATGACGGATAGATATACTCTGGGCCCTCTCGGTGATATCACATTGAAATAGCTTGCAAGCAAGTGATGTGATCACTAGAATGTTATATCACAGGAACGAGAAAAGAGTGCATGTCGGTAACGAGATCAAACTAGGTATGGAGATACCGATGATCGAATCTCGGACATGTAATATATCGCGGGACAAAGGGATTTAGTTACTAGCGTTAAAGGTTCTCACGATCACAAAAGTCATCGTTGAATGTGTAGGAGTCAGTATGGATCTCCAGGTCCCGCTACTGATTATTGATCGGAGAGGGGTCTCGATCATGTATGCATTATTCGTGAACCATAGGGTGACACACTTAAGGGATACCGACACCATTTGGAGCAAATATGTTTCAGATAAAGATTTAAGAAAGCGCTGGAATTATTTCAATAGACACCGAAACTGTTTTGGGTGAAATTGCTGAAATTGGTTCTGCATGTAATATTGAAATGTTATAGGGGGTTTTATGTGAATGTTTGTTAATTCAAGTAATTAACAAAATTCTGAATAAAAATAATAAAAGAGTTTTATTAAATGAGAGAGCATTAAATTTGGAGAAATTTAATGCATTTAAAGTGGAGACTTTAAAAGAGAATGTGAAGGGGCATTTTAATGTGGAGGGGTTACCACCACATGAATGGAGGAGGTGAAGGGTCACCCCCTCCATGCGCCGGCCATGAAGGAGGGGCACCCCCCTCCTCCTATAAAAGGCCACCCCCTCCTCACTTCTCACTCACACCTCCTTGTGAAGGATCTCTCTCCCCCTCTAGTATTATTTCCCCATGGTCTCGGATTAGCGAGATACATGTTCTCGGTGGCTTTATCTGGAAAGAAGTTGCTGCTTCCGCTGCTTTGCTGGAGCGAGGGATGGAGGTTGTCGGGGTACCGGACGTGTGTGCGATCACGGATGCACCGCTGCTTTGCGGTGCTGGACTTGGTGGTGCTGGAGCTGGATCTGATGGACGTGCTGGAGCCGGACCTACTAGACTTCATCACGATCTTGAGATCGACAAGTGTACGACTACATCAACCACGAGTTCCTACTCGTTAGCAAAGCTCGTTGTCTACGAGGGTAAGTTCTCGTTGGATGTATGTCCACCCGTGGCTTTGTACCTAGTAGATAGATCTTGGAGTGTAGTTCACACCGTAGGAAATTTTTTGTTTTCTATGTTGCGGACCCAACAGTAAGTCCATAGAGTTATGTATATGTGTTAGAGAAACGCCTGGGATGCTAGTCTAATCCATGCTGACATGGTGGAAACATGTAGCGTAACCATAATGAGTTGTCTATGAAGCATTCTTCTTATAAAAAAAGTCACATATTGAGAAAAAAGAGAAAAAGAAAAGAAAAGAGATATGAGAAAAGAGGAAAGAGAGAAAAAAGCACCATTTTCCTATGGTAAATAAGAAGATTGCTGAGATGCTCGTTGTCTACTTGCCTTGTCATTTTGATATGGGGATTCTTCCGTATCATCGGGTAAGGGGTACCCCGTTGGCGGTTCTCTATGATACACATGTACTTACGATGACAAGAAATTACCGGTGACTAAACTTGAGTAGCATGAGGAGCGGCCCTCGTATTCAAGGGACATGAGATTTCCAACTTATACTTTGTCAAGCATATACTCCATAGTTCGTTCACTTTAACCTTAATCACTTCAAGATGCTTATGATAGGGGCAATGAGAGCTGAAAGCTATAAGTACCATAATTTTTGGAAGCTCTTTATGAGACTTGAATCCCTACTTCCTTCTATGAAGGCCTTTCTTCCACTTACATATTGAGTCTCCACCTTCTATCTTTATGCACTTACTTTGAGAGCATAGTGGCCATTCTTAGTTCTATGTGCATTGTCCCAAGACTAGTTGATTGATGCATAACTTGATATTGCTTGTTTTAAACTACTTGTATCTAGTCACTCTTATGAACTTTGAAGGTGTCATATGCATTTATATTTGCTACTCTATGAGGGACAAGCTGAATACTATTATGCTATGTTTTCTTTACGTGAAACAAACAAATGTCTTGCAAAGCATTGTTATTCATGAATCTTTTGTTTGTGCCTTTTCATGTTGCCTCATAGTTTCTTTGTCTTATTGCTACAACTTTGTCTTTCATGTTATGATTGAAGTACTATGTTCCCAGCTTTGAATGTTTTACAAATAATTTGATCAAGTTTATGATGGTGCATGTCACCTCAAAAATTATTATTTCTTTTTATCACTTGCCTACTCGAGGACGAGCAGGAGTTAAGCTTGGGGATGTTGATACATTGCAAATGTATCTATAATTTTTGATGTTCCATGCTTGGTTTTATCTACTTTCTTATGTTTCGTTCCAACTTTGGAGTACTTTTCATGGACTTTCTTGGACTAACCTATTAACAAGATGCCACAGTGCTAGTTGCCCGTTTTCTGCTGTTTTTTGTTCCAGGAAAGTTAGAAAATCAATATTATCGGAATTGGACCGGACAAAAGCCAAAGTCGATATTTTACCGAAAGACTCACAAAGTCAGAAGACGAGACAGAGAGGGGCCAGGGGCTGGCCACACCACCTGGTGGCGCGGGCTAGGCTAGGCCATGCCAGGGGGTGGTGTGGGGGCCCTCCGGCACCCCCTCGGTCTCCCCTCTCGCCTATAAGACCCTCTCGATGCGTAAACCCTAAATCGTCAAGCCTCTAGCCACGAAAAGTTCTGTAGCGCCACCGCCACCGAAGGGGAGATTCGGGGGACAGAAAGTCTCTGTTCCGGCACCCTACCGGGATGGGGAAGTGCCCCCGGAGCCATCTCCATCGATCTCCACCACCATCTCCATCGTCATTGCTGATTCCCATGATGAGGAGGGAGTAGTTCTCTCTCGAGGCTAAGGGTTCTACCGGTAGCTATGTGTTCATCTCTCTCTATGCATGATCATGTTGTGATCATGAGCTTTGTAATCAAGTAGATCTACCTTGCTACTCGAGTGCTTTAATAGATCTCTGCTCTCCCCATGTATGTGAAAGTGACAGCGTGCACACCATGGTGGCACTTAGGCTAGAGATTACAAATACTTGTTATGAGTTATATTTGGAGTTGGATGTCTCTATGAAATTTTGGTGTTTGTTGGAACCATCTAGTGCTCAGGGTGACAGTGTGGGGTTATCTAGATGGGAAAGGCTTGTTGGAGATATGCCCTAGAGGCAATAATAAATATAGTTATTATTATATCTTTGTGTTTATGATAAATGTTTATATTCATGCTATAATAGTATTAACAAGGAAACATTAATACTTGTGTGAATTGTAAACTTAAATTGAAGTCCCTAGTATAGCCTCTATACTTCACTAGCTTGTTGGTTGATTAAATGATTGTGGTTTCCCTATCATGAACATTGAGATGTTATCAACAACAAGATCATATCGTTAGGAGAATGATATGGTGGACATACTCCTATAGACAAGCGTAGCATAAAGATCAAAGTCATTTCAATAGTTCAAATTGCTATATGCTTTCTGATACATAGTAACCTAATTCCTTCGACCATGAGATCATGCATATCACCTTTACCGGATGGATGCTTTGATGACATCAAACACCACACCGTAACTGGGTGGCTATAAAGGTGGCATTAAGTGTTCGGAAAGTATTGGTTGAAACACATGGATCAAGAGTGGGATTTGTCCATCCACATGACGGATAGATATACTCTGGGCCCTCTCGGTGGAATGTCATCCAATTGGCTTGCAAGCATGTGACTTGGTCACAAGGGATCACATATCACGGGAACGAGAAAAGAGTACTTATCAGTAACGAGGTTGAACTAGGTATGCAGAGATACCGACGATCATAACCTCGGATAAGTAACATATCGTGAGACAAAGGGAAATTGGTATCGTATGTAAGTGGTTCATTCGATCGCAAAGTAATCGTAGAAATATGTGGGAGCCATATGAATTTCCAGATTCCTCTATTGGTTATTGTTCGGAGAAGTGTCTCGATCATGTCCGCATAATTCACGAACCGTAGGGAGACACACTTAAGGATTCGACGTTGTTTTGAGTAGTTATGGTATTATGAGAAAGAGACCGAATGTTGTTCGGAGTCTCGGATGGGATCCGGGATATCACGAGGTGATCCGGAATGGTCCGGAGAATAAGATTCATATAAGGAAAGTCCCGTTTCGGAGTTCGGGAATGATTCCGGTGTTTTCATCGGGAATGTTCTAGAAGGTTCCGGATTGTCCGGCACTCCGGGGGGGGAGGGGTACATGAATGTGTCATTACATATTGGAATGATTGCATCATGTACTAAGTGTTCTTGCTGTCCCAAATAAAGGATTAAATTGAATCCTAAAACAGAAAAGTCAAATGTCCAGTTTGAAAGTCAAACGGCTAAAACAAGAAACTGTGGGAAACAAGCAAGAGGAGTTGGAACCAACTTGGAGGAGGAGTCCAACTCCTCCAAGCCGGCGGCCAGCCCTAGGCCGAGTTGGGGAGGGACTCCCTCCCTCCCCTGGCGCGCCAGCCCCTCCCATCTATATAAGGAGGGGCAGGGCTCCCCTCCTAGACACACAAGTTCCTATCTTCTACCTCCGGTTTAGAGCCGTTTTGGTTTAGAGCTTCTAATTGCTTTAGCCAGCGGTTTAGAGCCTTCTAGTTGGTTTAGAGCCTTCTAATTGGTGTGTCTAATTACTAGACCACTAATAGCCTCTCTCATAAGCTCCACCATACTCGCACCGGCTTAAGGCGAAGCCCTGCGGGATCTCCCCTCTACTTCCGGTACCACGCCGTTGTGCTGCCGGAATCGCGAGGAGAGTGCTACAACCTCCGCTGCCTGCTGGAACAAGGGAGAGGAAGGTCTTCGTCGAGTACCGAACGTGTGACCGACTGCGGGAGCGCTGCCGGAACGTGGCGCTGGAAGGATCGTCTACACGATCTTGAGATCGGAAAGAGTACGACTACATCACCCACGAGAATCTGCTCTCGTTAAACGCTTTGGAATCTTCGAGGGTAAGTTATTCCATCGACTCGTTGCTACAATCTAGTAGATAGATCTTGGCTTGTTTGTTTGTATGCGATAGAAAATTTTTGTTTTCCATGCTACGAACCCCTACAGTGGTATCAGAGCCGTGTCTATATGTAGATCTGTTGCACGAGTAGAACACAATGGTCATTGTGGGCGTTGATGCTTTTATTGTAGATTGCTTTTTGTGTACTTTGCATCTTGCGGTATGTTGGGATGAAGCGGCCCGGGCTAACCTTACATGACATCGTTCATGAGACTTGCTCCACGCTTGACATGCAACTTGTATTGCATAAGTGGCTTTGCGGGTGCCTGTTTCTCCTAGCATAGTTAAGATCCAATTTACAACGGGTAATCAACAATGCTAGTATCAATGTTGTGGTTCTTGTTCGTAAGTTAGAACGACACTTATTGAAAGCCCCAAACCACGTAAAATATGCAAAGTAAGTAGAAGCGTCTAACTTTGTTTTGCAGGGGTGTGCAGTGATGTGATATGGCCATGATTGTGATTATATTTGATGTATGCAATGTTCCTTATTGTAATGGCAACCGGCAGGAGCCATATGGTTGTCTTTAATTTATGTTAAGACCCGCGTGTCTATTCAAAGTAGTTGTAATAGTTGAAGCCGGTGGACGACAACCATGGTGAAGCGTCATTGACCTTGATGCAATGCCGGTGATGATGGAGATCATGTTCGTGTTTGAAGATGGAGATCGGAAGCACAAAGAAGAAAGGCCATATCATATCACATATTATGAATTGCATGTGATGTTAATCCTTTATGCATCTTGTATTGCTTAGTAGACGATGGTAGCATTATAAGATGATCCCTCATGCACATGAATTTCAAATCATAAAGTGTTCGCCCTTAGTTAGCACCGTTGCTAAAGCTTGTTGTTTCGAAGCACCACGTGATGATCGGGTGTGTTAGATTCCGCAAGTGTATACAACATAAGCAAGCCAGATTTGCTTATGCGGTGGCTAAGGTTTGATCTTGACGAGCCTAGCATGTACAGACATGGTCTCAGGAACACAGATTACCGAAAGGTAAAGCATGAATCATATAGTAGATATGATGAACATGATGATTGTTCGCCATTGAAACTATATCAACTCTCGTGATGATCGGTGTTGATGTAGTGGATTTGGTTCGTGTGATCACTAAAACAATGTGAGGGATATTGTTTTGAGTGGGAGTTCACCTAGTTTAATTTCATTAATTAATTTGAACTCAATTTGTCATAAACTTAGTCTAAACTATTGCAAATATGTTGTAGATCAATGGCAGCCCCTACCATCAATTTTAATGCGTTCCTAGAGAAAGAAAAGTTGAAAAACAATGGAAGCAACTTCGCGGATTGGTTCCGCAATTTGAGGATTGTCCTCACAGCTGGTAATTTGACCTATGTGCTGGATGCACCGCTGGGTGACCCACCTACAGCTGATGCTCCCGATGAAGTAAAGAATGTTTACCTCGCTCGGAAGAATCAGTACTCCATAGTTCAGTGTGCTATCTTGTATGGTTTAGAATCGGAGCTTCAGAAAAGGTTTGAAGAGTCAGACCCATATGATATTGTCGAGGATCTCAAATTGATTTTTGAGACTCATGCGGCAATTGAAAGCTATGAGGCTTCTGAAAAGTTCTTTAACTGCAAGATGGAAGAGGGCAGCTCCGTCAGTGAGCATGTGCTTAAGATGTCTGGGCACGCAAACAAACTTCAAAGCTTGGGTATAGTGATTCCTAATGCTTTGGGGATTTACCGCGTCCTCCAGTCATTGCCACCAAGTTACAGGAACTTTGTGATGAACTACAACATGCAGAACATGAACAAAGAGTTGCTAGAACTATTTGCTATGTTAAAATCTGCAGAAGTGGAGATCAAGAAAGAGCACCAAGTGTTGATGGTCAATAAGACCACCAAATTCAAGAAAGGCAAGTCTAAGCAAAAGGGACACTTCAAGAAGGATGGTAAGAAAGTTGCCACGCCGACGAAGAAAACCAAGGCTGGACCAAAGCCTGAAACTGAGTGCTTTTACTGCAAGGGAATAGGTCACTGGAAGCGGAATTGCCCAAAGTACTTGGCGGATTTGAAGAACGGCAACATCAAGAAGAAAGGTATATCTGATATACATGTTATTGATGTGTATCTCACTAGTATTCGTAGTAGTGCCTGGGTATTTGATACTGGTTCGGTTGCTCATATTTGTAACTCGAAACAGGTGCTGCAGAATAAACGGAAGCTAGCGAAGAACGAGGTGACGATGCGCGTGGGAAACGGATCAAAGGTTGATGTGATCGCGGTCGGCACGCTACCTCTTCATCTACCATCGGGATTAGTTTTATACTTAAATAATTGTTATTTAGTGCCTGCGTTAAGCATGAACATTATATCAGGATCTTGTTTATTGCGAGACGGTTACTTGTTTAAATCAGAGAATAATGGTTGTTCGATTTATATAAGTAATATGTTTTACGCACATGCACCTTTGATAGATGGTCTATTCTTATTGAATCTCGATAGTGGAAATACACATATCAACAATATTGAAGCTAAACGTTTGAAATCAAGCGATAATTCGACCTATATGTGGCACTGTCGTCTTGGTCACATTGGAGTGAAGCGTATGAAGAAACTCCATTCCGATGGACTTCTTGAATCTCTTGATTTTGAATCACTTGAAAGATGCGAAGCATGTCTGATGGGTAAAATGACTAAGACTCCATTTTCTGGTATGATGGAGCGAGCTACGGACTTATTGGAAATCATACATACCGATGTGTGTGGTCCAATGAGTGTAGCATCGCGCGGTGGTTATCGTTATGTTCTTACCTTCACGGATGATTTGAGTAGATATGGGTATATCTATTTCATGAAACATAAGTCCGAAACTTTCGAGAAGTTTAAGGAGTTTCAAAGTGAGGTAGAGAATCAACGTAACAAGAAGATTAAATTTCTACGTTCTGATCGTGGAGGTGAATATCTAAGTTACGAGTTTGGCGAGCATTTGAAGAAATACGGAATACTTTCACAATTGACACCGCCGGGAACACCACAGCGTAATGGTGTGTCCGAACGTCGTAATCGAACTCTCTTAGATATGGTTCGTTCTATGATGTCACTTACAGATTTACCGCTATCATTTTGGGGTTATGCATTAGAAACAGCCGCATTCACTTTAAATAGGGCACCGTCTAAATCCGTTGAAACGACACCGTATGAATTATGGTTTGGGAAGAAACCTAAATTGTCGTTCCTTAAAGTTTGGGGATGCGAAGCCTATGTAAAGAAGTTACAGCCGGACAAGCTTGAACCCAAAGCGGAAAAATGCGTCTTCATAGGATACCCGAAGGAAACTATTGGGTATACCTTCTATCATAGATCCGAAGGCAAAACATTCGTTGCCAAGAATGGATCCTTTCTAGAGAAGGAATTTCTCTCGAAAGAAGTGACTGGAAGGAAAGTAGAACTCGACGAGGTTGTCGAACCTTCTCTCGAAATTGCGAGTAGCGCGGCACCAGAAGAAGTTCCTGTGGTGCCTGCACCAATAAGAGAGGAAGCTAATGATGGTGATCATGAAACTTCGGTTGAAGTTACTACAGAGCCTCGGAGGTCAACGAGAACTCGTACCACTCCAGATTGGTATGATTCTGTTATGAATGTCATGGTGGTGGACAACACCGATGACCCCGAGACATATGAGGAAGCGATGATGAGCCCAGATTCCAATAAATGGCAAGAAGCCATGAAATCCGAGATTGGATCCATGTACGAAAACCAAGTATGGACTTTGGTGGACTTACCGGATGGCCGGAAGGCTGTCGAGAACAAATGGATTTTCAAGAAGAAAACAGATGCTGATGGTAATGTTACTGTCTATAAAGCTCGACTTGTCGCAAAAGGGTTTCGACAAATTCAAGGAGTTGACTACGATGAGACTTTCTCACCTGTAGCGAAGCTAAAGTCTGTGAGGATTATGTTAGCAATCGCTGCATATTATGATTATGAGATATGGCAGATGGATGTCAAAACAGCATTCCTCAATGGAGACATTGATGAAGAGTTGTATATGATGCAACCCAAAGGTTTTGTCGATCCTAAAGATGCTAACAAGGTATGCAAGCTTCAACGGTCCATCTATGGATTGAAGCAAGCATTCCGAAGTTGGAATCAACGTTTTGATAAGGTAATCAAAAGCTTTGGTTTTATACAAACTTATGGAGAAGCTTGTATTTACAAGAAAGTGAGTGGGATCTCTGTAGCATTCTTAATACTGTATGTGGATGACATATTGTTGATTGGGAATGATGTAGACCTTCTTAATAGTGTCAAGGAATATTTGAATAATAGTTTTTCAATGAAGGATCTTGGCGAAGCAGCTTATATATTAGGCATAAAGATTTATAGAGATAGATCGAAACGCCAAATATCATTGTCACAGAGTACATATTTGGACAAAGTTCTAAAGAAGTTTGGAATGGAAGAAAGCAAGAAAGGGTTCTTGCCCATGTTGCCCAATACGACCTTGAGTAAAACTCAAAGTCCAACATCGGCAGAAGATAGAGAAAGGATGAGTAAGACTCCCTATGCCTCAGCCATAGGATCTCTAATGTATGCCATGCTATGTACTAGACCCGACATCGCATATGCTGTTAGTCTAACTAGCAGATATCAAAGTGATCCAGGAGTGGATCATTGGACAGCGGTCAAAAACATCCTTAAGTACTTGAGAAGAACTAAGGATATGGTTCTTTCTTATGGAGGTGATGAACAGCTCGTTGTTAATGGTTACACCGATGCTAGTTGGAACACCGATCCAGATGATTCTAAATCACAATCTGGATACGTATTTATTTTGAATGGTGCAGCAGTTAGCTGGAGGAGTGCAAAGCAAAGCGTTGTGGCGAGATCTTCAACTGAATCGGAATACATGGCTGCTTCAGAGGCTTCACAAGAAGTGATATGGATGAAAGAGTTCATTACAGAGCTGGGTGTGGTTCCTAGTGCGCTGGACCCAATGTCTATCTACTGTGATAACATGGGCGCCATAGCCAATGCGCAAGAACCAAGGTCACACAAGAAGCTGAAGCATATCAAGCTGCGTTTTCACGCTATTCGAGAACATATCCAGGATGGGGATATAAAGATTTGCAAAGTACACACAGATCTGAATGTGGCGGATCCGTTGACTAAACCTCTCCCGAGGGCAAAACATGACCAACACCAAACTGCCATGGGTGTTCGGTATATTACCATGTAATCTAGATTAGATGACTCTAGTGCAAGTGGGAGACTGTTGGAGATATGCCCTAGAGTCAATAATAAATATAGTTATTATTATATCTTTGTGTTTATGATAAATGTTTATATTCATGCTATAATAGTATTAACAAGGAAACATTAATACTTGTGTGAATTGTAAACTTAAATTGAAGTCCCTAGTATAGCCTCTATACTTCACTAGCTTGTTGGTTGATTAAATGATTGTGGTTTCCCTATCATGAACATTGAGATGTTATCAACAACAAGATCATATCGTTAGGAGAATGATATGGTGGACATACTCCTATAGACAAGCGTAGCATAAAGATCAAAGTCATTTCAATAGTTCAAATTGCTATATGCTTTCTGATACATAGTAACCTAATTCCTTCGACCATGAGATCATGCATATCACCTTTACCGGATGGATGCTTTGATGACATCAAACACCACACCGTAACTGGGTGGCTATAAAGGTGGCATTAAGTGTTCGGAAAGTATTGGTTGAAACACATGGATCAAGAGTGGGATTTGTCCATCCACATGACGGATAGATATACTCTGGGCCCTCTCGGTGGAATGTCATCCAATTGGCTTGCAAGCATGTGACTTGGTCACAAGGGATCACATATCACGGGAACGAGAAAAGAGTACTTATCAGTAACGAGGTTGAACTAGGTATGCAGAGATACCGACGATCATAACCTCGGATAAGTAACATATCGTGAGACAAAGGGAAATTGGTATCGTATGTAAGTGGTTCATTCGATCGCAAAGTAATCGTAGAAATATGTGGGAGCCATATGAATTTCCAGATTCCTCTATTGGTTATTGTTCGGAGAAGTGTCTCGATCATGTCCGCATAATTCACGAACCGTAGGGAGACACACTTAAGGATTCGACGTTGTTTTGAGTAGTTATGGTATTATGAGAAAGAGACCGAATGTTGTTCGGAGTCTCGGATGGGATCTGGGATATCACGAGGTGATCCGGAATGGTCCGGAGAATAAGATTCATATAAGGAAAGTCCCGTTTCGGAGTTCGGGAATGATTCCGGTGTTTTCATCGGGAATGTTCTAGAAGGTTCCGGATTGTCCGGCACTCCGGGGGGGGGAGGGGTACATGAATGTGTCATTACATATTGGAATGATTGCATCATGTACTAAGTGTTCTTGCTGTCCCTAATAAAGGATTAAATTGAATCCTAAAATAGAAAAGTCAAATGTCCAGTTTGAAAGTCAAACGGCTAAAACAAGAAACTGTGGGAAACAAGCAAGAGGAGTTGGAACCAACTTGGAGGAGGAGTCCAACTCCTCCAAGCCGGCGGCCAGCCCTAGGCCGAGTTGGGGAGGGACTCCCTCCCTCCCCTGGCGCGCCAGCCCCTCCCATCTATATAAGGAGGGGCAGGGCTCCCCTCCTAGACACACAAGTTCCTATCTTCTACCTCCGGTTTAGAGCCGTTTTGGTTTAGAGCTTCTAATTGCTTTAGCCAGCGGTTTAGAGCCTTCTAGTTGGTTTAGAGCCTTCTAATTGGTGTGTCTAATTACTAGACCACTAATAGCCTCTCTCATAAGCTCCACCATACTCGCACCGGCTTAAGGCGAAGCCCTGCGGGATCTCCCCTCTACTTCCGGTACCACGCCGTTGTGCTGCCGGAATCGCGAGGAGAGTGCTACAACCTCCGCTGCCTGCTGGAACAAGGGAGAGGAAGGTCTTCGTCGAGTACCGAACGTGTGAACGACTGCGGGAGCGCTGCCGGAACGTGGCGCTGGAAGGATCGTCTACACGATCTTGAGATCGGAAAGAGTACGACTACATCACCCACGAGAATCTGCTCTCGTTAAACGCTTTGGAATCTTCGAGGGTAAGTTATTCCATCGACTCGTTGCTACAATCTAGTAGATAGATCTTGGCTTGTTTGTTTGTATGCGATAGAAATTTTTTGTTTTCCATGCTACGAACCCCTACAAGGCTTACTTTGAGGTGTGCTGTTATAGCCCTACCATGGATTAGAGTGTCCAACCGGAGAGTAGTTCAACGTAGTATCATGAAGATGATATATTTATATGAGAGTGTTCACTAGTGAAAGTATGATCCCTAGGCCTTGTTTCTAAGCATTGATACACTGTTTGCAATTAGATCTGTTACATGTTTGCTTGCTTCCATCTTTATTTCAGTTTTCCTTTAGTCTCTTCCACGCCATCAAGCTATTTTCTATCACCGCTACCACTTTTAATTATCTATACCACTTGTATTTCACTATCTCTTCGCTGAACTAGTGCACCTATACACCTGACAAGTGTATTGGGTGTGTTGGGGACACAAGAGACTTCTTGTATCTTGATTGCAGGGTTGTTTGAGAGGGATACCTTTGACCACTTCCTCCCTGAGTTTGATAAACCTTGGTTAATCCACTTAAGGGAAAACTTGCTGCTGTTCTACAAACCTCTGCACTTGGAGGCCCAACAACTGTCTACAAGAATAGAAGTGCGTAGACATCATTAACTCACTCCTGAGTTAACTAGAAGTAATATTTAAACCTAGGAAGTAACTAGTGATCATGGAGCTATAAGGAAGCTAGTAGTATTAGTACATTAGATAACAATCTTGTTAGGACAAGTGGATATAGACTTAGAGTAAGCTTGTTTAATATAAGTCTATAGAGAGACTAATACAAGTTTAGTACCTAGTTGAGTATAGATCTTGATCAGACAATTAGAAGCCTAAGCTTTGTATGATCAAAGGATGGTGGTCATTATTCTCAAGTCACTTGAGAATAGATGATTAGGTGTTGAAGAAGAATTATGAATATACCAAGTTAGGCAAGTCCTAGTAAGCTGAATCATCTAGCTTGATTATTAGAAGTCAAGCTAGAGTATGATGAAGTATTTGATGAGTTGTATGGAGTAGTTGGAGGCATAGTAGCTTAACCAAGTTAATATAAGGATAGCTGGTATTATGGGAGTAGTACTATACCTATTTCAAAGGATTGATATCCTTTGTTATGTATAGTGAGGATTGTAGTCTTGCAACCCTTGGAAGTAGTTGCAATATGAAGTTAAGGAAGTTAATAGATGGAGTTAGCAGTAGCTACATTGATAGGTGCATCAATGGTAGTTAATTAAGAGGAGTTATATACTAGGAGTAAGGATGGAGTAATGTTAAAGTAGCATGACCAGGTCATCATGTGATGGTGGATATGGTGGAGTCAGATGATTGTCTTATTTAGGAGATGTGATCTTTGTGAATAAAATAAGAATGATATATAGAGTATATTTAGGAAATGAATTCCTTATCTCCAAATAAGTTCAGTGGAGTGTTGAGGACAGGATTCTTCAGAGATCTTTAGCTAGCTATATAGGTAGCCATGACAAGACACATATCTACATCATTAATTAAAAATCCTAGAATCAAATGGTTAGTGAAACCATTTCCTATTCCTAGATAACCATTTAACAATACCTCTTGGACAATTAAAGTTTCCAAGAAATAATTAGAGAACAGATGAGTGATTATGGAAGAGAGCATTGTCCATTTGATTGACATAAACCCCAATAAGGATCAAATTTCATAGAACCATAAAGATAACATTAGGAAACTGTTCTGTGGTAATTTCAAACTCAACAAATCAAGTAGAATTGGATTTGAGGAAATCACCAATCAGAGAGAACCCTGAGGTACAAATCACCAAATATGGAGGACCATGAAAACCCAACCATCATATTATGAACCACAAAGATTAATCCTTTATAATGTATTAGATAAATATCTTATGAAGATAAATAGGAATAAGATTATGTACATTTAAATATTCATCTTAAACTACTACTATTACATTCTTTTAGTGGTAATACAAAACATTTCAATGAGATTTTATTATAAGAAACAAATCTTTAAAACCCTATGTGTCGTGGTGGTGTCATGGTAGATGCCATGGATAGGCTAAAGGTGGGGCCAATATGCACTAGAGGAATCCGGGGAGGGATAGTGTGGTGATTCCACACACAGATGCTTTGTATTCTCAAGGTTCACCAAGTTTACAGATGCTCCTTGAGTTGTATTGGGGAGAGGAGGAAGAAGGATCTCTCTTACTCTCACCACTACCAGCTACTCACGCGTAGGGCAAAACAACTCGCCATCCCCTTCTACAGAGGTCCTGGCGCTCCTTATAAAGGGGAGACCAGGCTACTAGCTAGGGCATACGTGGAGGCATATTCCAGGGAATATGCCTCTCCCAAAATAGCAAACCGATGGATCACCTTTTGTCATCGTAAGCCATGCAGAGGCTACGTAAGCCTCTGCGGCGCCAGCGTCATCCGACACAGGCTGCGTCACCCTTGTCGGCCACGCCTCGGTGGTCCTTCCCTCTGTCCGCTTCGCTCACGCTCCAGCGTACAGTGACCACCTTTTGACCAGCGAGATACCTTCCTTCTCTTGCAAGCCTGATATAATCCGGATTAGGCCTGGTTAATCCGGCTCCGTGGGTACCTGCGTACAAGTTACATAAAACCTGCCGGCATACGACATACGTTGGCCGGGACTCAGTCAGGTGGACATCCTCCGGTCCGGGTCATCCTCCGGCCTGCCTTGAGGTGACTCGGCCAGCATACGCTTTGACCTCGCCGTACCTCGGGTAACTCGGCCTCTATACCCCGGCGTGACCCTACCCGGGGGTATCCCCCAACACTATGAGATTTTATTATAAGAAACAAATCTTTAAAACCCTAATTCCTCTTCATATTCTTAAGAGTAAATAATCCTTTATTTAATCAAAATGAATGAAAATACCAAACAATAATGATAAACAAACTAGTTCCATTAATCCAAGCAGAATTCTTGTTGACTTAATGAATATTGGGTATTTGAAACCTTAAAAAGATTTAAATTCAAAGGAGTATTTGAAAAAGAAATGCAAACAAAAAAATTGAATAAACCAAATATGTCTCGAGACCCATTTCATCTCGACCTATCTACTGCTCACTGGCCCAATAGCAGCCCAACGCCAGCCCGTCCCACCTTCCCTCTCTGATTGATGTGTGGGACCAGAGGTGGACCGCGGGTTGAGATTGAAACATTGCCAGGGGGTTTTCTGCAAGATGTTCATTGTCGTCTTCCTTCTCCAGCTAGAAGCAGCTCGATGGCAGAGCCGATGCCGTCCGCCGTTGCCACACGAGGATTCGCGCTGCTGCCGATAACTTCCACGGGGATAAGACCGCCACCACGACGTCCTTGCTCGTCCTCATCCCTATTCCTCTTTCTTCTCGTTCCTATCTGCTCCAGAGAAGAGAACCCGAAACCCTAGCTCACCGGAGTTTATTGTTCCGGCCATCTCCAACCACGTCCTGCTTAGCCATAGCCACTGCTGGAACCGTCATCGTCTTCTTGTTCGTCTCCGACATGCCCTGTAAGTAGGCGTGCTTCGTGTGGTGTGGAATCAAGTTCGAGAGTTCACCGGCCGTCACCGCCATGATCGTCGATTCCGGCATCACCTTACTTCGCCTCGTCTCGTCGACCATCCCATCAGTATCCTGGTGAGCCAACGGTGCTCAAGCACCTTTTCAATCTCTTATTTTTGCCCTAGAGCGTTACCACATCGTCTGTCGTCGTCGGCTGCCGCAGCGGTTGGTCGCCGGAGTACCTCTGGTGACCAAAATAGAGCGGCGACAACACTCCCAGGTTCGCCTTGCTCGCTTTATTGTGTAGCGCCCTTAGTTTCGCCCCGCGAGCTCCAGATCGACCGATTTGTGCTCGACAGTGAGCTTCGACCAGCGTTGACGTCATCTTGTCGTCACGCTCATGTCACTCGGTCCCGCCAGTTTTGTTTGACTAGGTCATAGCCGATGTGGCAAGTGACGTGGCCATGGGCCCGCTTGTCATTGAATTTGTGTAGTATAGGATAAGTAACAAAAGTCATTTGTCTAGTCTTCGCCAACGTGGCATATCAACGTGTCCTCGACCCCACTTGTCTGTGACCTAGTCTAGGATGGGTACGAGTAGCAAAAGTAATTTTTGGTTTAGGAAATAAGTTATAGATTATAAATTTAAATATAAATCTTTTCTAGAAATTTAATAAAAGGATTAAATCTTGTTAATCCTATATCTTTTATTTTACAATTCAAAAAATTATATATAATATATAAAAATGTTCAGAAAAGTAAAATATATAATGTAAACCTATTATTATAACTACTTTTCTACTTAATTAAAATCATTATTAATTATTAATAAATAGTCCATTAGAGATAAATCTTAATAAATATATTCTATTACTTAAAAAAATCATAAAAATAAGTATAAAATATCACAAATCTTAGAAAAAAATAAAGACTTATAAGTTTGTTTTATATATTTTTTCTACCACTTAACTAATATTTATTATTTATTAAGTATTTATAAAATGGTAAAACGTATAAAAATCATAAAAATACTTATAATATACCAAAATGATCACAAAAATAAATTTTACATATCGAAAATGTCAAATCTCACTTTTGAAGTAAAATATAAGGTAAAGGTCTAATAAATCTTATTTAAACTCTTTTCTTTTATTTTAATTCATTAAAAATATTTAAACCTTTACTATTGTTTTTACCATTAATTCTTTTAAGTCTAAAATTGTATGAACAAGTTCAAGTAGCATTTAATTGAAGCTAACATAAGGTTAACCATTTTAAGTTGTACTTATTAAACTACCATTTGAAATTAAGTAAGTTTTACTCTCCAAAACATTTTATCAATTATAAGATCATCAAGATTTGAATAATAATTCTTTTATAAGTTTGGGAATCCACTTTCAAGACTAAGGAAAGTCTATAAATATTAAACATGGTACCAATTCCATGTTTATAGAGATAAGTGTTATTCTTATATAAGAAAGTAATTCTATTCATATCTAACTTTAATAAAACACCACCTATCCTATGATTGTTTAATAAAGTAATATTTTCCTCAAAAGTTATCCTTTTAAGAAACATTAAAAGTAGTCCTTAAAGCATTTGTATAAAGGCTCTAATTGATTAATGATCTTGCCTAAGGAATCTTTTAGATCCCATGCCCCATTGAGTGCTTTAATATTGTATGCTACTTGTTGTATTTACTTATTGTTTCACACACTCGCACAGCCTTAATAAGAAGCACAAGTGTGAGCCTGATATAAAAGTGAAACACGGTCCTAAGAAGTCCTCACTAGTTTCCAAACTCTAGATTAGATACAGTTAGTCCGGGAATTCATGTTTATTAAATTGCATTACATTGCTTATGCATCATTGCATCTTGATTTTAAACATTAGTCCTTACCGGAGCAATCATGCTATTTATAGAATTTGGATCTTCTATTGTCTTGAAGACCGTGAGTGCATAATCTTGCAATCACAAAAGGCAAGTTTACAACTTGCTCATGTCCTTTGGTTATTTTCTATCAAATGCTTGTAACTCAAATGTTGTCATCACCTGCATTTGAAAAGGTCAGAAAACACTATTTTCACAATAATATGATTATAGATTATTTACCAGATGGTAATAATCTTTTGATATAGTTCTAGTGGTAAAGGAACATAATATCTAGGACTTAACAACCAATGTCGCCAGTGATTCTAGCGCCGTATATTACGCGTTAACCATGAGATTTGGAATGGGACAGAGAAGTCAGTTGTATCTTCTTCCTTTCATATGGAGGCAAGATGACCTTATCGTGACGCTGGGATTCCTTGTGTGGATCCAGCATATGGGTGGGCACCCTTAGGCCCCACGATTTTGGTGTCTAGATTATCTATGAGTGGCTGTCAGAGGTATAGTTAGACCTTTAAGGAGCTTTCCAGGGCATCACCAGCTCATAGAGTCTTCGGGAACTCGTCAGGGTTATAGCTTGCCCTAAATTGGGGGCTTAACGGAGATGGAGCTCAGCCCGGAGGATCGTGCAGACATATGGGATCGAGGAGAGGGCAGTGATTGGCTTGGATCACCTACTAGGCCCCACATCAAGGAATTGTGGACGGGAAAGATCGCCCGGTTGTGCAACAAGGAGTTGATCTCTCATGGGTAAAGCAACGCACCTCTACAGAGTGTAAGAACTGTGACATGGTACTCCCTGTTCCGGGAAGGAGCTACGGATGTGGCAGGAAAGGAACTCCATGAAGTTCTGGTCAACCTGTAAAGGCTATCAAACATAGTTTTTAGAATAAAAGCAACCTTTGAAGAAATGTTTACGAAAACCTGCATTGCCTACGACCTATGGTCTGTGGCTGTAGAGATAGTGCATCATACACTCCTTTTTAGTGAACTTGCTGAGTACGCTCGTACTCAACCGTACCTTCTTAACCCTTGCTAGATTCTAAGCCATTGAAGACGACGTCAATATCATTTTCTGCTCAAGAAACCATCATCGACAACTCAAGTTCTTCAACAGAGTCAATGAAGTCCACATATACGTCCACCGAAGCAAAGACTAAGTTCTTAAATAGATAGAAGTAGATTCTCTAGCCATAAAACCTACTTCGGTAGAGCATTGCAATAGCAGCAATGGCAAGCCAAATAGTTTAGATGCTAGTCTTAGTTACTAGATATTTCTGAGTTATTATTATTGGTTCTTCTTTGTAAGAAGTTTCTTTCTCTCTCTTTAACCTAGAGTGTTCTCTGGATCTTTTGTAAAGAGTCGAGTTGTAATATATAGTCATGTCTTGGACCTGCTGTGTTTCTGTTGTACCACTCTGAGGGATGTAATACTAGTGAACAGTGTTTCATTGGTGTTATGTCAACGACTATAGTGTACTACATCATGAAGTGGTATGTTGGGTCACCGCAGCTGGTATCAGAGCATATGCTTTGACCTTAGGTTGGTAAACCTAGTAAATGGGTAGAACCTGTAGGAAGGATGTTAGCAACCATAAAGAGTTCTCTAGAAATATGATGGATATTCAATTGGGAATAATCTCGTCATGTTGCTAGTGCGATGATTCTTTATTATGCAATTTTAAATGAGTACAATGAGTTTTAACTCGAGATGACTGATGATAATTTATTATCTACAGTACAAGAATGGCACCTAGGTATCCACCTCGGAATGTTCAAGTGTTGAACAAGACCTTAGATGATTACAAAGATGCCTGGACAATCACTCTAAGACAACTTCTATGGAGTCTGGATTGTGAGTCTCGACTTTTGGTCAAGGTTTACAGTTTCTATGATGGACGGATATTGGCCAAGTACCTTATCCTGATCATGCTACCCAAGAAGTTGGGAGTGCATGGAGAAATGCCATCGGGAGAAGCAAGATGTATGGCAACAGCCTATCAGATTGCAGTAGTAGCTGCCATAACCAAGATAAGGGAACAGAATTCCAAGGCACTGGAAGGTACTACCTATACTGCTATATCTCATGAAACTCCTAGTTCTAATCCAGAGTTAGATCATTCTGCTCTGGTAAGGACCAAACCAACTCTGGCAATAGAGTATATCGATCATTATAAGTCTTTACTGGACACGTTTCATAACACTCATCAAGTGCTAGTTCAAGAGTTGGACATGGTCATTGAGGATTTCACCAATCCTGCAAAGGCAATGGCACGTAGAAAGAAGTTTGTTAGAGAAGCAAAACACTCAAAGCCAATCTTTTCCGGAGAGGTGTTTGAAGAAACAGAGTTTAATGACCCACACTCTAAAGTCTATGCCTATTACCCAGTTGAACCTCAGCAACCAGTAGACCCATGGACCAAATACGAGGAGGAACAAAGGATATGGAATGCACCCAACCCCAATAATGTCGTTGGAGATTCTACCAGATGGGAAGGCCAGTCCTATGATGAAGTCATGGGACGAGCTACACTCAATGAATCGAGCAAAGCAGTAGAAACCAGTTACAATCCTATAGAATCACATGGACCATATGGGAGTAATAATATTCCCATTGAGCTAGAAGAGTGTCCTGGTAGTTACTACACCCATATGTATGACTGGATTGTGGAAAAAGCAAAGAATACTTCTTGCTTTGAAGATGCGCTCGGAGGAGGACAGAAGAATACGAAAGAAGGTAATGAATTTGATAGTCATTTTTCAATGTCTAATCTCACTCTTGGTACTTCTACTCAAGGTTACACACCTACTAGATGTTCTGATGCACCAGAAGGCAGTCGTCGAACTTCGGGTCATCGTGGACGAAAAATCTGGAAGCCCAGAAGTGAGTAAATAAAGTAAGAGTGGACGTAATCTAGGTAGTAGCATGCTTGAATAATGTACATATTGGTTAATGCGTATTGTAGTGCTTGTGAGGCTTGCCGAAATAAGTGAGAACATGCTCACATGAGTAACAAATTCCTTGTAATATAAGGAGGTAGTGTACAGAGGGAGTGTCTTGATGTGGTTGGGAGTTGTAAAATTTCAAAGACATATGTTTAATACATGGTATATGTTTAAGTATTTCTTGGTTTTTCTTGGATCTTCTTGATTGCCGAGATTTGTGCATGAAGTTTTGCTTGGTGTGCAAATGCATGTGCATCATCAAGTTATTACTTGATGTTATAGACCTATATAGAAAAGGGAATTCATGTAAGGGAGTGACGAGTTCCGAAGACCAAGATGAAGAATTGCAAGAAGAAGGAAGCCAAATATAAGGTGTATTAACACTATTCTGAAGGATGGATTAATTCCAACTTATTATTAGTTAGGTAACAAGGAATACTAGTACAGAAAAGGTGTGGAGCAGCATGAAGGAATGAACTAGAGTTCACTCAAGATAGGTGATGTTGCTCAGAAGCTAATAAAATAGTCGTTCCAAGTTCATGGAGATATCATGAACAAGTGCAGAGGAGGAAGTTTTGAAACAAAAGCGGTATTCAAGCTCTGACAATTTAGAGAGAATGCCAGTAGTAAATCCGAAACCTATAGGGATTCCATGCACCGAGGAGGATCTGCAACTGGTAACTACAGCTGGTATCCTAGCGGTGTAGTGAAGTAGGTCATCCTTGTATAATTTAAAGAGTATAAAACTTGGCCTAAGTTAGCTTAAATCTAAGAAAGCATGAAATTAAAGATCATATTTCACGATATTTCATGAAATCAAGCCTACCAAAGCAAAAAATGTCCAAAAGGTTAAAAGCAAGATAAACAATGTTGGAAGATTCATTACGGAGATCCACTACCATGTGGGTGTACCGTAAATTCTTTCATGAGACCTTATATAGGTAAGATATAAGCTGGACAGAGACCAATACCTTAACTAATGGATATTATGCATGAAGTGTAAAGACCATTAGGAAAACCAAGAGGGAGAGTAAACAATAAACACTGAAGTGTTGTTGTCTAACTTTCTGACTAAAGGTTGGAGAAGTACAAAATTATGGTGAGATTAAGCATTATTCTCATAAGGTTATAAGAAATCATCTATATAAGAGTACTCTCTAGAGTATGTCTAGATGAATGACCAAAGTAGACATAACTGCTTAACCCGAGTAGACTAGTTATAAGGGGGAAACAACTGGTAAGTTATCCTTCAGCGTAAGGAGAGCATTCCAAAATAGAACGGTGTAGTGTAGTAGAAAAACTGTGTTGGAAGGGATAAAATGTGTCCTAAACCAATTCTAAATAGAACTATAAGAACAGAATCCAAGGGATTATCGTAACATAACTCATAGGATAAATTAGGATGATAGTTCTGTTGGGTCCGCAGCATAGAAAACAAAAATTTTCCTACGGTGTGAACTACACGCCAAGATCTATCTACTAGGTACAAAGCAACGGGTGGACATACATCCAACGAGAACTTACCCTCGTAGACAACGAGCTTTGTTAACGAGTAGGAACTCGTGGTTGATGTAGTCGTGCACTTGCCGATCTCACGATCGTGAGGAAGTCTGAGCGCTGCAACTCAGCAGCGCATCCGCACTCGCACACACGTTCAAGCCACCGGACAACCTCCACCTCCTCGCTCCAGCGATCCAGCAGAAGCAGCAACTCCTTCCAGACGAAATGCCACCGGGAACATGTATCTCGCTAATCCGAGACCATGGGGGAATAATTCTAGAGGGGGAGAGAGATCCTTCACAAGGAGGTGTCTGGATGAAGGAGGGAATGGGTGGCCTTTTATAGGAGGAGGGGGGATGCCCCCTCTCTCCATGGCCGGCGCATGGGGGGGTGACCCCTCACCTCCCCCATTCATGTGGTGGTAACCCTCCACATTAAAATGCCTCTTCACATTCCCTTTTAAAGTCTCCACTTTAAATGCATTAAATTTCTCCAAATTTAATGCTCTCTCATTTAATAAAACTCTTTTTATTAAATTTATTCAGAATTTTGTTAATTACTTTAATTAACAAACATTCACATATAGCCCCTTGCAATATTTCAATATCACATGCAAAACCACCTTCTGCAATTTCACCCGAAACAATTTCCGGTTTCTATTGAAACAATTCCTGCGCTTTGCAATTCTTTCGTCCGAAACATATGTGCTCCAAAATGGTGTCCGGTAACTCTTAAGTGTGCCACCCTATGGTTCGCGAATAATGCAGACATGATCGAGACCCTTCTCCGATCAATAATCAGCAGCGGGACCTGGAGATCCGTACTGACTCCTACACATTCAACGATGACTTCTGTGATCGTGAGAACCTTTAACGCTTGTAACTAAATCCCTTTGTCTCTCGATATATTACATGTCCGAGATTCGATCATCGGTATCTCCATACCTAGTTTGATCTCATTACCAACATGCACTCTTTTCTCGTTCCCGTGATATAACATTCTAGTGATCATATCACTTGCTTGCAAGCTATCCTAATGTGATATCACCGAGAGGTCCTAGAGTATATCTATCCATCATCTGGATTGACAAATTCCACTCTTGATCCATGAGCCTCAACATAACACCTTCGTAGTACTAAACCCATCTTTATAGTCACCCTGTTACGGTGTGACGTTTGATGTTACCAAGATACTCTTTCGGTGTCAGCAATTAACATGATCTCATGGTCTAAGGATAAAAGATTACTTCGTATGATGTTATAGCAATATAAACATAATGACTTGATCGTAATGCTATACTTCAGATGAATGTTCATCACATCATTCCACCAATGGTGTGACCTTGTTATTAACAACATCTAATGTCCATGATCAGGAAACCTTGATCATCTTGTTAATCAACAAGCTAGTCTATAAGAGAGGCATGGCTAGGAACCCTTTTTGTTTATTAAACACACGTGTATTGATGTTTCTGAATCAATACAATTCTAGCATGTAAAATAAACATCTATCATGTATAAGGAATATATAATAACAACTTTATTATTGCCTCTCAGGGCATATTTCCTTCAGTCTCCCACTTGCACTAGAGACAATAATCTAGTTCACATAGTGATAAATCTAACACCCATGGAGTTCTGGTGTTGATCATGTTTTGCCCTAGGGAGAACTTTAGTCAACGGATCTGCTACATTTAGGTTCGTGTGTACTTTACAAATCTTTATATCTCCATCCTTGACATGCTCGCGGATGGAGTGAAACCGACGCTTAATATGTTTGAATTCTTGTGAGACCTCAGTTCCTTTGCGTTGGCTATGGCTCCATTGTTATCACAATAGATCACCATCGGGTCCAACACACTGGGAACCACACCTAGTTTCGTAATGAACTCTTTCATCCAAACTGCTTCCTGCGCCGCTTCTGAAGTAGCAACATATTCTGCCTCCGTCGTTGATCCAGCCACCACAGGTTGTTTGGAACTCCTCCAACTAACTGCTGCTCCGTTCAAGAGAAATACGTATCTGGATTAAGACTTAGAGTCATCCGGATCGGTGTCAAAGCTAGCATCGACATAACACTTAGCGACTAGCTCTTCTTCACCTCCGTATATAAGAAACATATCCTTAGTTCTTCTCAAGTACTTGAGGATGTTCTTTACCGCTATCCAGTGTTCCGAACCTGGATCAGATTGGTACCTACTAGTCAAACTAATAGCATGTGCCACATCCGGTCTTGTACATAGCATGGCATACATAATAGAGCCTATGGCCGAGGCATAGGGGATCTTATCCATCATCTCTCTTTCTTCCGCCGTAGCCGGACTTTGAGTCTTACTCAATGTCTTGCCTTGCAACATAGGTAAGAACCCCTTCTTACTTTCATCCATATTAAACTTCTTTAATATCTTATCAAGGTATGTACTCTGCGATATCCCAATTAGGCGCCTTGATCTATCTCTATAGATTTTAATGCCTAATATATATGACGCTTCACCAAGGTCTTTCATTGAAAATTTGCTGTTTAGATAACTTTTAACACTGTTTAAAAGATCTATATCATTTCCAATCAATAATATGTCATCCACATATAATATCAGAAATGTCACATTGCTCCCACTCACTTTCTTGTAAATACAAGCCTCTCCATAAGTTTGGACAAATCCAAACTCTTTGATCACCTCATCAAAGCGGAGATTCCAACTCCGTGATGCTTGCTTCAGTCCATAGATGGATCGCTGAAGTTTGCAAACCTTATTAGCATCCTTAGGATCGACAAAACCCTTAGGTTGTATCATATACAACTCTTCTTCAAGCTTACCATTGAGGAACATAGTTTTGACATCCATCTGCCATATTTCATAATCGAAATATGCAGCAATTGCTAACATAATCCTAACCGACTTAAGCATCGCTACGGGAGAGAATGTCTCATCATAGTCAACTCCTTGAATTTGTCGAAACCCCTTTGCGAAAAGTCGAGCCTTATAGATGGTCACATTACCATCAGCATCAGTTTTTATTTTGAAAATCCATTTATTCTCAACAGCCTTTTGGTCATGAGGTAAGTCCACCAAGTTCCAAACTTGGTTCTCGTACATGGATTCCATCTCGGATTTCATGGATTCTAGCCATTTGTTGGAATTCAGGCTCATCATCACTTCTTCATACATCGCAGGGTCATCCATTTCATCAACCATGAAATTCACAACAGGATTGCCGTACAGTTCAGGAGCTGCACGTGTCCTGCTTGACCTGCGAGGTTCGGTAGTGTCCTCTTTCAGAGTTTCATGATCATTATCATTAGCTCTCTCTTCATCAGGTGAAGTCAACTCCAAAACAACTTCCGGTGTTGCGCCACTCGCCATTCCATGAAGAGAATGTTCAATAACCTCTTCAAGTTCTACCTTCCGACTACTCACACCTTTCACGAGAAACTCCTTCTCAAGAAAGGATCCATTCTTGGCAACAAAAACCTTGCCCTCGGATATGTGATAGAAGGTATACCCAATTGTTTCCTTAGGGTATCCTATGAAGACGCATTTTTCCGCTTTGGGTTCGAGTTTATCCGGTTGAAGTTTCTTCACATAAACATCGCATCCCCAAACGTTAAGAAATGACAGCTTAGGTTTGTTTCCAAACCATAATTCATACGGTGTCGTTTCAACGGATTTAGATGGTGCCTGATTTAAAGTGAATGCAGCTGTTTCTAGTGCATAACCCCAAAATGACAGAGGTAAGTCAGTCAGCGACATCATAGATTGAACCATATCCAATAAGGTATGATTACGACGTTCCGACACACCATTACGTTGTGGTGTTCCGGTAGGCGTGAGTTGTGAAACTATTCCACACTCTTTCATGTGTGTGCTAAACTCGTAACTTAGATACTCTCCTCCACGGTGAGACCGTAGAAATTTGATCTTTCTATTACGATGATTTTCCACTTCATTCTGAAATTCCTTGAACTTTTCAAAAGTTTCAGACTTGTGTTTCATCAAATAGATATACCCGTATCTACTCAAATCATCTGTGAAAGTAACAAAATAATGATATCCACCTCGCGCAGGCACACTCATTGGTCCACACACATCAGTATGTATGATTTCCAATAGATCTGTCGCCCGTTCCATTGAACCGGAAAACGGCGTTCTAGTCATCTTGCCCATAAGGCATGGCTCACATGTATCAAATGATTCAAAATCAAGTGATTCCAAATGTCCATCAGAATGGAGTTTCTTCATGCGTTTAACGCCAATATGACCTAGACGGCAGTGCCACATATATGTAGACATATCATCATCAAGTTTAATATTTTTAGCATTAACATTATGAATGTGCGTAATATTACTACCGAGATCCAATAGAAATAAACCATTCAACATAGGTGCATGACCATAAAAGATATCATTCTTATAAATCGAACAACCATTGTTTTCAGATTTAAAGGAATGACCACTTTGCATCAAACACGATCCAGATACAATGTTCATGCTCAGTGCAGGCACCAAATAACAATTATTTAGGTTTATAACTAATCCCGATGGCAAATGGAGAGGCAGCATCCCGACGGCGATCACATCAACTCTTGATCCATTGCCGACCCGCATCCTGACCTCATCCCTTGCTAGTTGTCGCTTGTTCCGTAGCCCCTGAACCGAGTTACATATATTAGCAACCGATCCGATATCAAATACCCAGGTGCTACTGCGAGTACTAGTCAAGTACACATCAATAAGATGTATATCACATATACCTTTGTTTGCCTTGCTGGACTTCTTGTCCACCAAATACTTGGGGCAGTTGCGCTTCCAATGGCCATTCCCCTTGCAATAGTAGCACTCGGTGTCAGACTTAGGGCCAGCCCGGGGTTTCTTTCCAGGCGTGGCAACAGACTTGCCACCCTTCTTTCCCTTGTGCTTGCCTTTCTTGTCCTTCTTGAAACCGGTGGTCCTATTGATCATCAACACTTGATGTTCTTTCCTAATCTCCACTTCTGCAGTCTTAAGCATTGACAGAAGCTCGGGAAGAGACTTCTTCATGCCCTGCATATTATAGTTCATCACGAAGCTCTTGTAGCTAGGTGTCAGAGATTGGAGAACACGATGTATGCCTAAGTCAATGGGAATCGTTATTCCCAAGGACACAAGCTTATCGGTGTACCCAGACATTGAGTACGTGGTCACTAACGGAGCTGTTTTCCTCCATCATGCAGCCAAAGAACTTTTCTGTAGCATTATAACTCTCTACGGTAGCATGGATATCGAAAATCATTTTCAATTCTCCCATGGTATCAAAGGCATTGCCATTTTCGAAACGGTTTTGAAGTTCTGGCTCTAGCCCATACAGTATGCCGCAATGAACTAAGTTGTGGTCCTCCTGACGAGTCACATAGACATTCTTTTCCTTGTCTGGGGCATCAGGAGCTGGTGGGGGGCCTAGCGGCGCATCTAGCACATATTGCTTTTGTGCAGCAGTGAGGAGAATCCTCAAATTCATAGCCCAGTTGGTGAAGTTGCTACCATTCGCAGCAAGTTTCTCTTTCTCCATGAACACATTGAAATTAAAAGCAGGTGGTGCCATCTACAACAGAATTTGTAAAGTTTATTTAGACTAAGTTTATGATAGATTGAGTTCAACTAATCCAAATTACTAATGAACTCCCACTCAAAAACGACTTCCCTCGTGTCCTTTTGGTGATTACATGAACCAAATCCACTACACCAAGTCCGATCATCACGTGAGTTGATATAGCTTCAAAGGCGAGCATCTATATGGGCATCATATCAACCATATGACTCATGCTTAACCTTTCGATTCGTGTTCCGAGGCCATGTCTGTACATGCTAGGCTCGCCAAGTAAGAACCTTAGTATTCGCGTGTGTAAAACTGTCTTACACCCGTTCCTATGAAAGCGTAGATTCGAGTACACCTGATCATCACGTGATGTCTCGAAACACGATCCATAGAACGGTGCATACTCAAGGAAGAACACATTTTATCTTGATATCTAAATGAGGGATCATCTTATAATGCTACCAAACACGCCAAACTAGCAGTATAAGATGCTAACATCTAATGTGTAAAGTGAGATGATATGGTTCATGCATTTGATCTATATCACTTGCATCGTGGTATGATCTCTATCATTCCTTTGTGTGTAAGGCCAAGGTCTATGGAACTTACACGTTGACTGTGTTGTAAGAGTATCTATCATACATCTACTTACAACAATACCATATCAATACACTAGCCCAGCAACGATATAAACTAGACGCCTCTAATTTATCAATTGCAAGTTTTACGTGGCTTAGGGCTTTCGGAGATAGAACCGTTCTCACCTACGAACATGAACCACAATGAGAATAACTAAGTTATTAGCAACTCGTTGTAAATCAGATATTGACTATAGTAGGAGAGACAGACACCTGCCAGCCACTTATGCAAAACAAGTTGCATGCCAGTCGTGGAACCGGTCTCATGTACGATGACATGTAAGGTTGGTCCGGGTCGCTTCATCCCACTATGCCACCAATATCCAAAATACATAGAAGATGCAATAACATGATCATCATCGCCCACATATCAACATATGTGTACTACCCGTGCTAAGCACCTACGCATAGATCAGGCTCTGATACCACTGTTGGGTTTGCAACACAGAAAACAAAAAATTTCCTACGGTGTGAACTACACGCCAAGATCTATCTACTAGGTACAAAGCAACGGGTGGACATACATCCAACGAGAACTTACCCTCGTAGACAACGAGCTTTGTTAACGAGTAGGAACTCGTGGTTGATGTAGTTGTACACTTGCCGATCTCAAGATCGTGAGGAAGTCCGAGCGCCGCAACTCAGCAGCGCATCCGCACTCGCACGCACGTTCAAGCCACCGGACAACCTCCACCTCCTCGCTCCAGCGATCCAGCGGAAGCAGCAACTCCTTCCAGACGAAATGCCACCGGGAACATGTATCTCGCTAATCCGAGACCATGGGGGAATAATTTTAGAGGGGGGAGAGATCCTTCACAAGGAGGTGTCTGGATGAAGGAGGGAATGGGTGGCCTTTTATAGGAGGAGGGGGGATGCCCCCTCTCTCCATGGCCGGCGCATGGGGGGGTGACCCCTCACCTCCCCCATTCATGTGGTGGTAACCCCTCCACATTAAAATGCCTCTTCACATTCCCTTTTAAAGTCTCCACTTTAAATGCATTAAATTTCTCCAAATTTAATGCTCTCTCATTTAATAAAACTCTTTTTATTAAATTTATTCAGAATTTTGTTAATTACTTTAATTAAAAAAACATTCACATATAGCCCCTTGCAATATTTCAATATCACATGCAGAACCACCTTCTGCAATTTCACCCAAAACAATTTCCGGTTTCTATTGAAACAATTCCTGCGCTTTGCAGTTCTTTTGTCTGAAACATATGTGCTCCAAAATGGTGTCCGCTAACTCTTAAGTGTGCTACCCTATGGTTCACGAATAATGCAGACATGATCGAGACCCTTCTCCGATCAATAATCAGCAGCGGGACCTAGAGATCCGTACTGACTCCTACACATTCAACGATGACTTCTGTGATCGTGAGAACCTTTAACGCTTGTAACTAAATCCCTTTGTCTCTCGATATATTACATGTCTGAGATTCGATCATCGGTATCTCCATACCTAGTTTGATCTCGTTACCGACATGCACTCTTTTCTCGTTCCCGTGATATAACATTCTAGTGATCACATCACTTGCTTGCAAGCTATCCTAATGTGATATCACCGAGAGGGCCCAGAGTATATCTATCCGTCATCTGGATTGACAAATTCCACTCTTGATCCATGAGCCTCAACATAACACCTTCGTAGTACTGAACCCATCTTTATAGTCACCCTGTTACGGTGTGACGTTTGATGTTATCAAGATACTCTGCCGGTGTCAGCAATTAACATGATCTCATGGTCTAAGGATAAAATATTACTTCGTATGATGTTATAGCAATATAAACATAATGACTTGATCGTAATGCTATACTTCGGATGAATGTTCATCACATCATTCCACCAATGGTGTGACCTTGTTATTAACAACATCCAATGTCCATGATCAGGAAACCTTGATCATCTTGTTAATCAACAAGCTAGTCTATAAGAGAGGCATGACTAGGAACCCTTTTTGTTTATTAAACACACATGTATTGATGTTTTCGAATCAATACAATTCTAGCATGTAAAATAAACATCTATCATGTATAAGGAATATATAATAACAACTTTATTATTGCCTCTCAGGGCATATTTCCTTCAAGTTCGAAGTTGCCAAGTAAGAAGATGATTGAAGGAAACAGATCTGGATATGGGAGACCACAATTATTTCCAATTGGGATCACAATGGAATTTGGGAGATGGTGTGATCAATACCAGGCAATTCCTCATTCGGAAACACAAGAGAGTACGAACTTCGAGGATGAAGTTTATTTTAAGGGGGAGAGTCTGTAACGTCCCAGCATTAGAGCTTAGAAATAAGCTGAACACAGGTGTGTGCATTGCATTCATGCATAGAAAATCCGGATAATTTTCGCGCTTTTAAATAAAACTTGTCAAAGTGATTGAAGCTTCTATTAACCTGGTGGAACTGAAGTAGATCATCAAGTTATTTCCACATGACCTCTGTTAAAACTTTATCTTTGGGTAATATAATCTGATCTAAGGGTAGATCAAATGTAATAAACTAAGTCACAACACACTACTTAATTAGGAGTACTTGATCTTATAGAGATCATTACATGGTATTCCATACCACAACCAAGGATGAATACTTAATGTTCTAAAGATGATATCAAGGTATTATCTACCACAAACCTTGAATAGCAAGTTAAGTACATAACTTAAGTAAAGAGACTTTATAACTAAACCTTGAAACACTTGTTTGCCATAGTTACTCCTACCATGGGTATCATGGTAGTTCTTAAACATTAACTCTTATTACAAATAGAGTAGAAAGGGGAGTCAAGCCAAGACCATCCATCACATACCCTTAGTGTTATGTTAATAGATGGCAATCCTATTTAACCAAGTCCTAGTGTCTGTTGATCATCAATGTGTGTGATCAATTCTTGACCTAGAACTTATTGACTCATAGCATTTGACCTATTGTGTTGACCTTTCAAATACCTTAAGTAAATTAATCTGAAGGAAGAACTAGATATGGTTGAGGGTACCATCATAAATGAAATGTGATCCTTAGTGGAGATCAAACCATTTGATGTTGGAGGAGTTAACTCACTCCTGAGTTAACTAGAAGTAGTATTTAAACCCATGAAGTAACTAGTGATCATGGAGCTATAAGGAAGCTAGTAGTATTAGTACATTAGATAACAATCTTGTTAGGACAAGTGGATATAGACTTAGAGTAAGCTTGTTTAACAATATAAGTCTATAGAGAGACTAATACAAGTTTACTACCTAGTTGAGTATAGATCTTGATTAGACAATTAGAAGCCTAAGCTTTGTATGATCAAAGGATGGTGGTCATTATTCTCAAGCCACTTGAGAATAGATGATTAGGTGTTGAAGAAGAGTTATGAATATACCAAGTTAGGCAAGTCCTAGTAAGCTGAATCATCTAGCTTGATTATTAGAAGTCAAGCTAGAGTATGATGAAGTATTTGATGAGTTGTATGGAGTAGTTGGAGGCATAGTAGCTTAACCAAGTTAATATCAGGACAGCTGGTATTATGGGAGTAGTACTATACCTATTTCAAAGGATTGATATCCTTTGTTATGTATAGTGAGGATTGTAGTCTTGCAACCCTTGGAAGTAGTTGCAAGATGAAGTTAAGGAAGTTAATAGATGGAGTTAGCAGTAGCTACATTGATAGGTGCATCAATGGTAGTTAATTAAGAGGAGTTATATACTAGGAGTAAGGATGGAGTAATGTTAAAGTAGCATGACCAGGTCATCATGTGATGGTGGAGTTAGATGATTGTCTTATTCAAGAGATGTGATCTTTGTGAATAAAATAAGAATGATATATAGAGTATATTTAGGAAAGGAATTCCTTATCTCAAAATAAGTTCAGTGGAGTGTTGAGGACAGGATTCTTCAGAGATCTTTAGCTAGCTATACAGGTAGCCATGACAAGACACATATCTACATCATTAATTAAAAATCCTAGAATCAAATGGTTAGTGAAACCATTTCCTATTCCTAGATAACCATTTAATAATACCTCTTGGACAATTAAAGTTTCCAAGAAATAATTAGAGAACAGATGAGTGATTATGGAAGAGAGCATTGTCCATTTGATTGACATAAACCCCAATAAGGATCAAATTTCATAGAACCATCAAGATCACATTAGGAAACTGTTCTGTGGTAATTTCAAACTCAACAAATCAAGTAGAATTGGATTTGAGGAAATCACCAATCAGAGAGAACCCTGAGGTACAAATCACCAAATATGGAGGACCATGAAAACCCAATCATCATATTATGAACCACAAAGATTAATCCTTTATAATGTATTAGATAAATATCTTATGAAGATAAATAGGAATAAGATTATGTACATTTAAATATTCATCTTAAACTACTACTATTACATTTTTTAGTGGTAATACAAAACATTTCAATGAGATTTTATTATAAGAAACAAATCTTTAAAACCCTAATTCCTCTTCATATTCTTAAGAGTAAATAATCCTTTATTTAATCAAAATGAATGAAAATACCAAACAATAATGTTAAACAAACTAGTTCCATTAATCGAAGCAGAATTCTTGTTGACTTAATGAATATTGGTTATTTGAAACCTTAAAAAGATTTAAATTCAAAGGAGTATTCTAAAATAGAAAAAAATTGAATAAACCAAATTTGGCTTGAGGCCCATTTCATCTCGACCTATCTATTTCTCACTGGCCCAACAGCATCCCAACACCAGCCCATCCCACCTTCCCTCTCTAACTGATGTGTGGGACCAGGGGTAGACCGCGGGTTGAGATCGAAACATTGCCAAGGGGTTTTCTGCAAGATGTTCATCGTCGTCTTCCTTTTCTAGTTGGAAGCAGCTCGGTGGCGGAGCCAATGCCGTCCGCTGTCGCCGCGCCAGGATTCGCGCTGCTGCCGACACTTCCGCGGGGATAAGACCGCCACCACGACGTCCTTGCTTGTCCTCATCCCCATTCCTCTTTCTTCTCGTTCCTATCCGCTCCAGAGAAGAGAACCTAAAACCCTAGCTCGTCGGAGTTCATTGTTCTGGCCATCTCTGACCACCTCCCGCTTAGCCATAGCCACTGTTGGAACCGTCATCGTCTTCTTGTTCGTCTCCGCCAGGCCCCATAAGAAGGCGTGCTTCATGTGGTGTGGAATCAAGTTTGAGAGTTCGCCGGCTATCACCGCCATGATCATCGATTTCGGCATCACCTGACTTCGCATCGTCTCGCCGACCATCCCATCAGCATCCCGGTGAGCCAACGGTGCTCAAGCACCTTTTCAATCTCTTATGTTTGCCCTAGAGCATCACCACATCGTCTGTCGTCGTCGGCCGCCACAGCGGTTGGTCGCCAGAGTACCTGCGGTGACCAAAACAGAGCGGCGACACCACTCCCAGGTTTGCCTTGCTCTGCTATATCACGTAGCACCCTTAGTTTCGCCCCGCGAGCTCCAGATCGACTGATCTATGCTCGACAGTGAGCTCCGGCCAGCGCTGACGTCATCTTGTAGTCACGCTCGCGTCACTCGGTCCTGCTAGTTCTGTTTAACTAGGTCATAGCCGATGTGACAAGTGATGTAGCCACTGGCCCGCTTGTCGTTGAATCTGTGTAGTATAGGCTAAGTAACAAAAGTCATTTGTCTAGTCTTCGTCAACGTGGCATATCAACGTGTCCCCGACCCCACTTGTCTGTGACCTAGGCTAGGATGGGTACCAGTAACAAAAGTAATTTTTGGTTTAGGAAATAAGTTATAGATTATAAATTTAAATATAAATCTTTTCCAGAAATTTAATAAAAGGATGAAATCTTGTTAATCCTATATCTTTTATTTTACAATTCAGAAAAATATATATAATATATAAAAATGTTCAGAAAAATAAAATCTATAATATAAACCTATTATTATAACTACTTTTCTACTTAAATAAAATCATTAGTAATTATTAATAAATAGTCCATTAGAGATAAATCTTAATAAATAGATTATATTACTTAAAAAATTCATAAAAATAAGTATAAAATATCACAAATCTTAGAAAAACAAAACAAAGACTTATAAGTTTGTTTTATATATTTTTTCTACCACTTAACTAATATTTCTTATTTATTAAGTATTTATAAAATGGTAAAACATATAAAAATCATAACTTATTATTTAAAAATCAAAAAATACTTATAATATACCAAAATGATCATAAAAATAAATTTTACATATCAAAAATGTGAAATCTCACTTTTGAAGTAAAATATAAGGTAAAGGTCTAATAAATCTTATTTAAACTCTTTTCTTTTATTTTAATTCATTAAAAATATCTAAACCTTTACTATTGTTTTTACCATTAATTGTTTTAAGTCTAAAATTGTATTAACAAGTTCAAATAGCGTTTAATAGAAGCTAACATAAGGTTAACCATTTTAAGTTGTACTTATTAAACTACCATTTGAAATTAAGTAAGTTTTACTCTCCAAAACATTTTATCAATTATAAGATCATCAAGATTTGAATAATAATTCTTTTACAAGTTTGGGAATCCACTTTCAAGACTAAGGAAAGTCTATAAATATTAAACATGGTACCAATTCCATGTTTATAGAGATAAGTGTTACTCTTATATTAAGAAAGTAATTCTATTCATCTCTAACTTTAATAAAACACCACCTATCCTATGATTGTTTAATAAAGTGACATTTTCCTCAAAAGTTATTCTTTTAAGAAACATTAAAAGTAGTCCTTAAAGCATTTGTATAAAGGCTCTAATTGATTAATGATCTTGCTTTAGGAATCTTTTAGATCCCATGCCCCATTGAGTGCTTTAATATTGTATGCTACTTATTGTATTTACTTATTGTTTCACACACTCGCACAGCCTTAATAAGAAGCACAAGTGTGAGGCTGATATAAAAGTGCAACACAGTCCTAAGAAGTCCTCACCAGTTTCCAAACTCTAGATTAGATACAGTTAGTCCGGGGATTCGTGTTTATTAAATTGCATTACATTACTTATGCATCATTGCATCTTGATTCTTTAAACATTAGTCCTTACCGGACCAATGATGCTATTTATAGAATTTGGATCTTCTATTGTCTTGAAGTCCGTGAGTGCATAATCTTGCAATCACAAAAGGCAAGTTCACAACTTGCTCATGTCCTTTGGTTATTTTATATCAAATGCTTGTAACTCAAATGTTGTCATCACCTGCATTTCAAAAAGGTCAGAAAACACTATTTTTACAATAATATGATTATGGATTATTTACCAGATGGTAATAATCTTTTGATATAGTTCTAGTGGTAAAGGAACATAATATCTAGGACTTAACAACCAATGTCGCTAGTGATTCTAGCGTCGTATATTACGCATTAACCATGAGATTTGGAATGGGACAGAGAAGTCAGTTGTATCTTCTTCCTTTCATATGGAGGCAAGATGACCTTATCCTGATGCTGGGATTCCTTGTGTGGATCTAGCATATGGGTGGGCACCCTTAGGCCCCATGATTTTGGTGTCTAGATTGTCTATGAGTGGCTGTCAGAGGTATAGTCAGACCTTTAAGGAGCTTGCTAGGGGCATCACCAGCTCATAGAGTCTTCGGGAACTCATCTGGGTTATAACTTGCCCTAAATTGGGGGCTTAACGGAGATGGAGCTCGGCCCGGAGGATCATGCAGACATATGGGATCGCGGAGAGGGAAGTGATTAGCTTGGATCGCCTACTGGGCCCCACATCAAGAAATTCTTGACGGGAAAGATCGCCCGGTTGTGCAACAAGGAGTTGATCTCTCATGGGTAAATCAACGCACCTCTGTAGAGTGTAAGAACTGTGACATGTTACTCCCTGTTCCGGGAAGGAGCTACGAATGCGGCAGGAAAGGAACTCCATGAAGTTCTGGTCAACCTGTAAAGGCTATCAGACATAGTTTTTAGAATAAAAGCAACCTTTGAAGAAATGTTTATGAAAACCTGCATTGCCTACGACCTATGGTCTGTGGTTGTAGAGATTGTGCACCATACACTCCTTTTTAGTGAACTTGCTGAGTACGCTCGTACTCAACCGTACCTTCTTAACCCTTGCTAGATTATAAGCCATTGAAGACGACGTTAATATCAATTTCTGCTCAAGAAACCATCATCGACAACTCAAGTTATTCAATAGAGTCAATGAAGTCCACATATACGTCAACCGAAGCGAAGACTAAGTTCTTAAATAGATAGAAGTAGATTCTCTAGCCATACAACCTACTTCTGTAGAGCATTGCAATAGCAGCAATGGCAAGCCAAATAGTTTAGATGTTAGTCTTACTTACTAGATACTTCTGAGTTATTATTATTGGTTCTTCTTTGTAAGAAGTTTCTTTCTCTCTCTTTAACCTAGAGTGTTCTCTGGATCTTTTGTAAAGAGTCGAGTTGTAATCTATAGTCATGTCTTGGACCTGCTATGTTTCTGTTGTACCACTCTGAGGGATGTAATACTAGTGAACAGTGTTTCATTGGTGTTATGTCAACGACTATAGTGTACTACATCATGAAGTGGTATGCTGGGTCACCGCAGTATCCTACGGGAAATTGCAAGGGTTTTTAACACATGATACAACGAGGACATGACCAATGGGTCACCGCAGTATCCTACGGGCAATTGCAAGGGTTTTTAACACACGATACAATGAGGACATGACCAGTGATTGGTCATGTCCTTCCTGGGTAGTCGGAGTTGCGGTCGGCATTTCACCGAACATGTTGAGGGGGGTGGGAATGCTACAGGCAAGCTGAAGGGGTTCCGTGGTAGAAAACAAAAAACTCCTATGGTAGAACGCACCTAGCTTGGATCTATCTAGGAGTAAAGCTGTAACGGAGAAAGTTTCGGTGACATACCCTTGTAGACCGAAAGTGTTACATTCTGTGGGGAACGTGGATGATTTAGTCAATACCGTAGTCAACCTCAAGGTCGCGAAGCTTCTCGCAAGTCACGCCTGGTCCTTGCAGGACAACCTAGATGCCACTGGTGGTAGCACCTCTGAGTTTTCGCACATGTGCGGTGTAAGATGACGACTTCCGGTTCCTTGATCCCTGCCAAGAGTGCGGAAGTAGATCTTTCGGCTGGAATCCCGGTAGCGTTTCACCGTGTTGCAGCGAAGTCTTCCCTTTGCATGCACAACCCTAACTCGGGGCCGTAGTTGAAAGGGATAAAGAGTGAGGTAGAGGGAAATTCTCCAAGGAAAATTCCTTGGAGAAAATCCCAATTTTTTTAGGGGAAAAGAGAGATTTCATTGATCAACAATAACTGAGTTTACAGACTCCATGGCAACAATATCAGCAATCACTAGTGGGACACACCCCAACCAGAAATTGTTCTCTTCTGATTTCCTAGCTATAGCTGCTAGAGCATGAGCCACCATGTTACTCTCTCTTCCTATTTTCTTAACTAAGAAACGATCACAACTTAAATTAATCTCCTCGATATCATCAAATACTTTTCACCATCTTGATATACCTTGGTTTTGTCTCCTAATTGCATCAACCACTCTAGCATTATCTGATTCAAGAATGATAGAGCAAACACTTCTCTGGTTTAGAATTTGTAGACCCAACAAACAGGCTTTGGATTCAACCTCAAAAACATCTAGGCATTTGATTTTTGATCGGTTGCATGCCCAGATCACATTACCCATATGGTCTCGAGCAACACATCCAATGGAGCAGTCCCCTGGTTCCTGGACAAAAGAGGCGTCAATGTTAATTGTGATCCAATCTTTACCTGGAGGTGACCATTTTACCGTGTTGTCCTTCATGCCATGGATGTGATCCCATTGATGACAGATAACATTGGGGTTTCTAGTATTCAGTACTTGTTTCTTACCCTTCTTATTTGTAGGGTCTGTGATAGATAAGCCCAGCTCATAAATATAACAAGTCAGAAAATTTACTGATTGCTCAACTGTAGCTTCACCTTTTTTATGCACAAAGTCATTTCTAAGATGCCAAGATCTCCATAGAACTAAAAGCACAAGCCCTCTTCTGTCTTTACTAACGTTTGCAAGAAGTAGAGGTAGCCAATCTGGTCCAGTATATCTGAACATCTCCTCAGGTGGGAGGTCCCAATACTTTCTCATTTCGCTTCTAAGTGCCTTGGCCTTTGTGCAAGCCACAATAGCATGGTAGCTTGTTTCAGTATCATTTCCATAGACTAAACATATGTTGTCCAATTCCAGTGTTCTGCGAAATTTATTTATCTTTGTTGCTAAATTGTCCGTTGCCACCCTCCACCCAAAAATTCTCACTTTGTTTGGCACTAGGGCATTCCAAATGTTACTCCAAATTCTCATGCCATGTTCTTAGGCCAAGGTAGAACTAGCAAGGCTCTGAGAATTATTTTCTAGATTATACGCCAGCTTATAGGCACTTTTGATAAAGAACACCCCATTATTCTCATAGTTCCAGGCAAGGAAATCTTTTTTATTGTTGTCAGGGGCATCAAGATAGAGAATTGTCTCAGCATCATTTTGATAAAATATCTTTTTATTGAGGCTTCATTCCAAGAATTTGATTCTATCATGACCAGCTGGCTAACTCTCCTATATCTTGTATTTGTTTTTCCTTCTAAGGGTTTTAACCCATAGTTGTTGGGTAACCAGTTGTCTCTCCAGATCCTTATGCTTTTTCCATCCCCTATTCTCAAGATAATGCCCTTTTTAACATTTATAGACCATGTTCTATACCTCTCCGCACAGGAGAAGATTCACTTCTAAAAACAGTGTCCACTAGATTGCCTCTCGAATAATAGTTGGCTTTCATAAATTTTGTTGCCATACTATTTGGATTTTGAATTAGACACCAAGCTTGGCGTGCAAGCAATGCCTGGTTGAATAATCTAGTATCTCTAAAACCCATTTCATCTTCGCCCCACCAGAAATTCCTTATTATTATCATGTAATCTTCATGAAAGGATGTTGGTTGTTTGAAACTACCATAACATAGATGGGAAGGTCCTGAGCAATGGACTTGATAAGAGTTTATTCAACGGCCATAGACATAAATCTTTCATTCTAGATTGACATTCTTTTAGTGAATCTTTCCTTAGCGGGTTGGAAATGCTTTGATTTCATTCTTCCTTCTAGAGTTGGAAGCCCAAGATATTTTTCTTCAAAGGAGCTTTGAGAAACTTGAAAATGTTTTTTATTTCTGACTATGTTTGGTCAGGGCAAACACTGCTAAACATTAGAGAGCATTTGGAAGGGCTAAGCAGCTGTCCCGTTCCTTCTTCAAAAGTTGAGAGAGCCTCTTTAACAAACCTTGCTTGTTGACTTGTGGCTTCAAAAACAATAAGTTGTCATCGACAAAAGTAGATGGGAAATACTAGGAGTTCCCCTACAACATTTTAAATCAAGGAGTTCATGGTTGTACACTACTCTTTGCAAGATTTTTGACAGACCTTCAGCGACAAAAAGGAACAAATAAGGAGATAGGGGGTCTCCTTGCCTTAGGCCATGAGTAGGTTTGAAGGTTCTTGTTAGTTCACGATTCACCTTGACCAAAAATCTGACAGAAGTATCACAAACCATCACTTGCTCGACCCAAGCATCATCAAAACCCAACTTCATCAAAATGCCTTTAAGATATCCCCAATCAACACTGTCATAGGATTTAGAGAGATCGAGTTTGTAAGCGCAGAAGCTATCCATGACTTTCTTACATTTCTGGATATGGTGCAAACACTCAAATGCTAGAAGAGCATTATCAGAAATTAGTTGACCAGGCAGGAAAGCACTCTAGTTCATAGAAATAAGGTGTTTGAGCATAGGTCTCAACTTGTTTACCATGCACTTTGCAACCACCTTGAAAGGATATTATTTTCTCCTTATGTTTTTGGTGCTGATGACAACTTCTCTTGTGGTTTAACTATATGTCCAAGTTGCAGGGCTTGTCTATGGACGTGCTTGTTGGTGGAATTTTCTCTAGAAAAAGCTTGAAGACGGTGGTGCTTATTTTCACTTTCTCTTGTTTTTTATGTTTTAGGCTACCGTACTATCAAGAGGGGGTCCACCTTGGAAGGTTGTGGGAAATCACCATTTCATGCACATACCTTATATGCAATTCCACAGCCATACCAGTTTTCTTGTGGGAGAGTGTTCCATGATGCTTTGGAGGGTTTTCTGCCCTAACCGCTAGTACCAGCCAGGCGGCGGTAGTACCGCCCAAGGAGTTTCTCAGGGTTGTTCGAGCGGAACTTCCGGCTGAAGTTCCGGTCCTAATTACGACGAGCCATCCCTTGGTTCAATACGAGTTCTGTCTAGTTTTGTGTATTTGTCGGAATTAGTATCAGAATTTGGCTCGGTTGTACCGGCCTGACCAGCACCTGGCTCCCTGAGCGGTAGTACCGCCACCCCTGACCGGTAGTACTCTCCACCTTCTGCACCGGTAGTTCCGGCCCCAGTTTCGGACCTAGTTTCGGCGCCAGGCTGTGCGTGTCAGTTAACCTTCTGCCTCGCACTGCCTATTTGCCGGTAGTAGGACCAGAAAAAGGACTGGTATTTCCGGCCATATCTACGGGCCCGTTGACTGGTCAATTTGACCGTTGCGTGGCCTCCACTGGGGCGTTGGTGGCTCGCTCACCGGTACTACCGGTCGGCCACCGGTAGTACTGATGGTGTCGGGATTGGGCAGAAAATGTCCGTTTGGAGGTGGCCTATTTAAGGCCCCCTTCTTCCTCCTCTCATATTATCTCGTTGTTTTCTCTCTCCTCCATTAATACAAGATCTTGACTTGCCTAGATCTCTCTCCCTACCCACTCAAATCTCTTGATCTTTTGAGGATTGGGAGAGGTGACCTAGATCTACACTTCCACCAAAGGAATCATGATTTCCCCCATTCATCCTTCGTGGATCTCGTTACTCTTTGGTTCTTGGAACCCTAGACGGTGTAGGGCATCCTCGGAGCTGGGCATTCGTTGTGAAGCTTCGTGGTGTTGTTGAGGGTCACCAATTGAGTTGTGGAGTCTCTCCTCAACCTTGTTGTAAAGGTTTCGGTTGGCATCTTCAAGTTCACTGGTTAGTGGATTATGAGGCCACCTTTGTGGTGGTGCTCACCGGAGAAGAAGGTGAGGCCTTTGTGGCGCTCGGGTGACCTTGTGTGGCCCCGACACCTCTCCAACATAGACGTAGCTTCCTTAGAAGTGAACTACAGGAATTACATCTCCGTGTCCCCTCGTCGGTTCTTTCGCTCCACTCCTTTACTTCTTGTAATTACCGTCTTGTTTACTTGTTGCGTTGTTTACCATTTAGGATATTCACCTAGTTGCATCTCTAGTGAACTTTACTTTGTGCAAAGCCTTAAAATTGCAAGAAAAGATTAAAAATTGGTAGTCTCCTATTCACCCCCCCTCTAGTCGACAAAGTTGGGCCTTTCAATTGGAATCAGAGCCTCGGCTCTTACTTTGGGCTTAACCGCCTAAGAGACAATGGCCGACGAAGAAGGGAGTGTGGGTGCAACCACCAAGAACTTGGCCTCCATGGATGACCTCAATCGATTGGAGACATCCATGATGACCAAGTTTGAGGAAATGATGACCCTTTTGCAATCCCTTAAGCCTACCCCCATGTTATAAACCCCTCATGGTGCATCTCTTGCCACCGAAGCCCCTTCCGCTCCCGTGCAAGTGGTCGCCCCCGGGGTGATTCCCGCGGCTGCCCCAAAACACTTGGGCTTAGGCTTTGTGGCTCAAACCACCAATCCCCCAAGCGAGAGCACCGAGGGGCTAGATGACTCCTCCCCCAAAGAGGGAGAAGGGGAAAAGGATTACTCGGCGGTACCACCACCGCCCAAGTACACGCTGGACCCACCTATTCCCATGTCGCACATTGATGGCCCAAATTATATCGAGCTCGTTGGGAAACCCCAAGAGGAAGGTATGATGAGCACAACAGCAAGTTTTCCCTCAGTACGAAACCAAGGTTATCAATCCAGTAGGAGCAAGGAAACACCCCAAAGGTGTAGCTAGCTGAACATTGGCAGGGCGCACTACCGGTGCCAGCAGCAACGTGGAGACCTGCACAACACAACCACAGAACTCTGTCCCGAACTTGCGATGAGGTTGTCAATCTCACCGGTTTTGCTGAAAACAAAGGATTAAACGTATCGAATGGAAGGAAGTAGTAGTTTGCAGAAAGTAAACACAAAGCAGTAAACAGTTTGTAGATTGTATGTAAAAGAAAGGACCGGGGTCCATAGTTCACTAGAGGTGGGCTCTCCTTAAGATAGATAACATGTTGGGTGAACAAATTACAGTGGGGCAATTGACAAATATCGAGAAAGCAATACATGAATATACTAATCATCTTAACTCCTTTGGAACTTGATTGGGCATTACAACATTATACATAAACCACCATCCAATTGCATCTATGACTAATAATCCACCTTCAGGTATCATCCGAACCCTCTCTAGTATTAAGTTGCAAGCAACAGATTATTGCTTTATGAATTGCGTGTAATGTAAACAATACGATTGTTCTATGAACAAAGGATTGTTGTTTTCTCCCTAGTAGCAACAACACATCTAGTACCTTAGAGATTTCTGTCACTTCCCCAGATTACCAGAGGCATGAACCCACTATCGAGCATAAATACTAACTCTTGGAGTTGCTAGCATCTACTTGGCCAAGATAGCTACTAACAACGGAAAGCATGCAAGATCACAAATAACAAAGACATGATAGAATCAATAATCAATATGAAATAGCATCTCAATATCCATCGGATCCCCGCAAACACAACATGCAGAATTACAAATAGATGATCTTGATCATGAACGGAGCTCACAAGATCTAGACATGAAAGCACAAAGGAGGAGAACTAGCCATTTAGCTACTACATGGACCCATAGTCCAAAGATGAACTACTCACGCATCACACCGAAGGCTTGCATGATGATGAAGAAGGCCTCCAGGGTGAATTCCCCTCTCCGGCAGGGTGCCGGGAAGAGCTCTAGATCCCTCCCGATCTAGGGATGGAGATGATGATGGCGGCTACAGACTCTTTCGTGGATTTTTAATCGGGTACTTAGGGTTTTCGTCCCGAGGGCATCTTATAGGCGGAAGGAGAGGCCGAGGGGGTGTTGGGGTCGGCCAAACCACCCCTGGCGCGGGCCAGGCCTGGCCGCGCAGCCAGGTGGTGTGGCCGCCCCCCAGCCCTTCTCCGTCTCGTATTCTGGCATCTGATGACTTCCGGAAAAATAGGCACTTTGGCTTTTGTCCCGTCCAATTCCGAGAATATTCATTTTCTGACTTTCCTGGAACCAAAAGCAGCAGAAAACAGGCAGCTGGCACTGTGGCTCTTGTTAATAGGTTAGTCCAAGAAATCATATGAAAAGTACTCCAAAGTGTGGACAAAACACAAGAAAGTGGATAAAACCAAGCATGGAACATCAAAAATTATAGATACATTTGCAATGTATCAACATCCCCAAGCTTAACTCCTGCTCGTCCTCGAGTAGGTAAGTGATAAAAAGAAAGAATAATTTTTGAGGTGACATGCACCATCAAAGACTTGATCAAAGTATTTGTAAAACTTTCAAAGCTGGGATCATAGTACTTCAATCATAACATGAAAGACAAAGTTCTAGAAATAAGACAAAGAAACTATGATGCAACATGAAAAGGCACAAACAAAAGATTCATGAATAACAATGCTTTGCAAGACGTTTGTTTGTTTCACATAAAGAAAACATAGCATAATAGTATTCATCTTGTGCCTCATAGAGTAGCAAATATAAATGCATAGGACACCTTCAAAGTTCATAAGAGTGTCTAGATACAAATAATTTAAAACAAGCAATATCAAGTTATGCATCAATCAACTAGTCTTGCGATAATGCACATAGAACTAAGAATGGCCACTATGCTCTCAAAGTAGGTGCATAAAGGTAGAAGGTGGAGACTCAATATAATGGTGGAAGAAAGGCCTTCATAGAAGGAAGCAGGGATTCAAGTCTCATAAAGAGCTTCCAAAAATTATGGTACTTATAGCTTTCAGCTCTCATTGCCCCTATCATAAGCATCTTGAAGGTGGTTAAGGTTAAAGTGACACAACTAAGAGGATATGATTGACAAGTTATAAACCAAAATCTCATGCCCCTTACTTATGAAGACCGAACCTCATGCTACTCAACTTTAGTCACGAGTAAGATCTTGTCATTGTAAGTACATATGTATCATAAAGAACCGCCAACGGGGTACCCCATGCACATGATACAGGAGCTATCCCATAATAAAAATGACAAGGCAAGCAGACAATGAGCATCTTAGCGATCTTTTTATTTGCTATTTGCTATTTGCATAGGTTTTTATTGAGGATGCTTCATAGAGTGCTCATTATGGTGATGCTGCAAGTTTCCACCATGATTAGGCATGGCTCGGGCTAGAGGCCCAGGCGTTTCTCTAACACACATACAAACTCCATGATCTTACAAGTTCCACTTTTATTTCACGCCGCCAGGATCCATAAGCAAAAGAACATGATATCAACGGGGTACAAAGTACAGGTGCAATGTTGAAAGCGTTCCCCATGATACATGGTTCTGCTAATTTCAACTTATTAGCGCAAGCATATACGTGATACACTGCAAATGTATCTATAATTTTTGATGCTCCATGCTTGGTTTTATCCACTTTCTTGTGTTTTGTCCACACTTTGGAGTACTTTTCATATGATTTCTTGGACTAACCTATTAACAAGAGCCAGAGTTCCAGCTGCCTGTTTTCTGCTGTTTTTGGTTCCAGGAAAGTCAGAAAATGAATATTCTCGGAATTGGACGGGACAAAAGCCAAAGTGCCTATTTTTCCAGAAGAATCACGGAGCCAGAATACGAGACGGAGGAGGGCCAGGGCCTAGCCACACCACCCCCAGGCACGGGCTGGGCTTGGCCACGCCAGGGCATGGTGTGGTGGTCGCAGGCACCCCCTCGGTCTCCCTCTTCACCTATAAGAAGCCTTCTGACCTAAAAACTTCAGGGGTTCGACGTTTTTCCACGAAAAGTTCCGCTGCACCGCCGCCACCGAAGGGGAGATTCGGGGGACAGAAAGTCTTTGTTCCGGGACCCTGCCGGGACGGGGAAGTGCCCCTGGAGACATCTCCATCGATCTTCACCATCATCTCCATCGACCATCCATGTTTCCCCCATCTATGAGTGAGTAATCCCCCGCTGTAGGCTATGGGGATGGTAGGGATTGGATGAGATCGTTCATGTAATGGCATCAGATTGTTAGGGCATGGTGCCTAGTATCTTTTATTAGTGCTTTATGACTTTGTTGCGACTTGTTGTGATTAATGCTTGTCACTAGGGACCGAGTGCCATGATTTCAGATCTGAACATGTTATTGATTCATTATGATAGTATTGTTTTTGGTCTTATCTATAAGTTGTATACACACGTCGTTGTCCGGAACCTATGGCCCCGAAGTGACAGAAATCAGGATAACCGGAAGGGAAAGGCTTTGATGTGAGGATCACATGTGTTCACGGAGTGTTAATGCTTTGCTCCGGTGCTCTATTAAAAGGAGCACCTTAATTGCCAGTAGTTCCCTAGAAGCCCCGCTGCAAACGGGCTGGTAGGACAAAAGATGTTGTGCAAGTTCTCATTGCGATCACGTATGACTATATATGGAACACATGCCTAGGATTGTCTAGTACTTGGATGCTTTATCTTATTTATATGCAATTGCCCTATGTTCTGTTTGCTATGTGAATTGTCTTGTCCATGCAACGCCCGTCCATCCATCCCTATGCCTACCGCACTCGAATCCCACTGTTTACTGCTTTTGTTACTACTGTCCTTGCTTTACTACTGCTGCTACTCTGCTATTCCTACTACAAAACTGTTGCTACTGATAAACTGCTGTGAGCAAGATTGTTTCCAGGTGCAGCTGAATTGACAACTCAGTTGTTAAGGCTTATAAATATTCTTTGGCTCCCCTTGTGTCGAATCAATAAATTGGGTTTCACTTCCCTCGAAAATACTGCAATACACCCCCTATACTTGTGGGTCATCAAGACTATTTTCTGGCGCCGTTGCCGGGGAGCATAGCTTTATTTATCAAGTTCACTTGGATTCACTATTGTTCAAGCTAAGTTTATTTTCTCCTTGTTTGCTTGTTTCTTTATCAAAAATACAAAAAAAAGTAGTTCCTTCTCTAGTTGTTATTTTCATTGGTCTGTTATTGTCTTGCCTTATCATGCTTGTTGTAATGGTTGGTTTCTTTGAAACTGAAGCTTATTGGCAAGGTGGGTTCACGTAAGATCAAAAATATTATTATAAGGAACACCGCTTGTCACAAAAAGGGAAACACTTATGGGAACAAATTGATAGATTGTATACCATTGCTAGAAACGTGTGCTCTACTTATAATGTTACTTATTGCTGTGATGAGTCTTGTTGTAGAAAGAGGTATAAACACCTCCCTTTTCAATGTGAGTATAGTGATAATGATACCATATCTTCCTATGCTAAAGGAATTTATGACTTTTATGATGCGGAACAAATTGAAGAATTTATTGCTTGGAAGGGTGCTTTTGAACTTGCTAGTTTGCTTGAAAATATTGATGATTCACCTTACAAATATGAGGTGTATGGTATACTTAAATTTTGCTTTGATAATTACAAGGATGAAAATGGCTATATTCTTGAATATTTTAATAGATGCTTTCCACAAATGGAAGAGACTAATGCCTTGCAGGATCCTATGGAAGAAGAAATTGATGAACCTAAAATCTCATTAGATGAAAAAGAGGAGGAGAGTGATGAACAAAAGGAGGAAGAATGGATTAGCTACCCATGCCTACCTTCTAATGAGAGTAACTCTTTATCCCTTACATTATTTGATTGTCCCCCTTGCTTACTAAAGGAGAATGAATGTTATGTTCCTGAGGTTTCTCTTGAAAATGTTTATAATAAAGCTCTAGTGCTTGTAGATCATGTAGAACATGCTTTATGTGATAGTTATATTGTTGAGTTTCTTCATGAGGCTACTGAAAATTATTATGAGAGAGGAAAATATGTTTGTGGAAGTTTTCATGGTATTGAAGCACCTCTCTATGTGCTGAAAGTTTTGAAATTACTCTTGTTTTATCTTCCTATGCTTGTCACTTTGTTCTTTGTGAATTTATTTGCATACACGATTCCTATGCATAGGAAGTGGGTTAGACTTAAATGTGTTTTGAATTTTCTTCTTGATGCTATCTTTTACTTCAACTCATATTTCTTATGAGAGCATCCTCTCAAACTTTTATGCCTGAAGATGATAATATGTCTATTATTCTTGGCAGACCTTTTCTTAAATACTACAGGAGCTGTTATTAATTGTAATCAAGGGAAGGTGACCTTCAATGAACACATTGTCTATTTCCTCAAGAAGATTGAAAGGACTTATGGCTTGAATTCAGTTGAACATGTTGAGGGCATTCAAGTTGGAGAAATATATTGTCCCATACAAAGAGAAAATTTTGAAACTATTATGATTGGGACCATTGCTATCAAGGTTGAGGTAACATAATCATTAGTGGGATACAAAGTTTTGTCTCATATGGAATTGTTTTGATAACAAGACCTGATCAACCTTGTTAACAAAAGGATTTCATTGAACAAAACAATGTTTTCACCATGATTATCTCCACTTACTTCTATTCTATCCATTTTTAGTTTTTGGTTATGCCTAACTTAAAGGCGTTAAAGAAAAGTACTTATTGGGAAATAACCCAAAAGTTTTAGTTGAGTCTTGGAAGTTATTACCTCTGTAATAACCGCTCTTTATCCTTTTTATTTGCTTTTTGTGCCAAGAGTAACCTCTAATGAGAGAGAAGTAATGATTAGGAAAGTTGCTGTCCCGAAACAGATTTTTGTGCTTCACCGTAAAAATTTGTGAGAGAGATATGTATGTCGGATTGAGCTGTAATTTTTCGTGATTCTGACCTAGGTTGTTACCTAACTTTCGTTAGTTCAACACTTTTTTATTTGAGCAACATAAGGTCTTATAAAAAATTCGTCTTTACCTGCTGGTCTGTTTTGATAGATTTCTGCCATTTTCTGCATTTGCTTCTTGTTGGTTCTTTTTTGAGTTCTTTTGGGGAATTTAGCTTTTAGAGGGAAGTTCTACAGTAGCTAGTGTTCTAATGGAAGTTTATTGGTGTTAGAACTGAACCTTAAGACTTATTTATCTTGAGTGCACTAATGTTGCTAATAAAGATTGTGTGAAGTTTTGTATGAAGGAAAATTTTCAGGTGTGTGGAAGGAATGAGTAATGAGATGAAGGATGGACTAAAGCTCAAGCTTGGGGATGCCACGCGTGTCACCCCAAGAAATATCCAAGAATTACAAGCGTCAAAGCTTGGAGATGCCCAAGGCATCCCCTTCTTCATCAATAAAAATCTCAGGTTTCTTTCAACCACTTCATTTTTATTGCTTCATGCACAGTTGTGTTGTTCTTGGAGCGTCTTCTTTTTCGTTTTTGTTTTAGTTTTTAGTTTGCGTGGTTTGCTTAGTTTGTTGAATAAATTGGTTGGACCTCCTCTTTCATGCATTGGTGTTCAAATAGTCCGGTTTGGATTGGAAAAGAGTAGGAAAGTTCATGCTTAAGTGGTAAAGAGAGCTTGTTTTTGACTGTGGCCTATGCTTTGTCATGCCATGCTTGATATTGTTTTAGCTTTATGCTTAGTATTCTTTGCTGTATCATGACTTGTTATAAACAATTGAGATTACTTAATGTGCCGTGGATGAATCATGCGTTGTTTTAGCATATTAAAGCATAGTATAGTGGTATTCTCCTTTGATGCTTTATTTGGGTTGACTTGGCACATGCTCACACCATGTTATGACTATCCCAAGTCACCATAAGCCTTTATGATCCTTTAGTTTTCAACTTGTAGTATCACTTTATGCTTTGATTAATGATGTTTTGTCGCTCTGCATGATTATGGCCATTATTGCTCTCTCGTTTGTCGCTCCCTTACTATTGCTAGCCTTCACTTTCACTGAGTATGTTTTACTCAAGTTTCCAACTCCCTAAACCAAATATTGCCAAAGTGTCCACCATACCTACCTATTAGCATCATTTGCTACTTTCGTGCATATTCAATATGCCTTGTTTTCTTCCGAATAAAATGTTTGCTTGTTCTAAGAAAGTTAGTTAGTAAAGCTCCCACGAACTTGATGGCACACTTTATTTCCTGCACTTAATAAACCTTAACCATTGTGAACTCTCCATGAAAGTTATATGCTTGCTAATTATAGGTTGGGGATTAGCAGAACCGTGCTGTCACGGGAAACGCTTTCAACACTTGTAAATATATACCCAGTTGATACCTTGCTCTTTTGTTTGCGGATGTCGTCGGTGTGAAATAAAAGGGGAGCTTGTAAGTCCATGGAGTTATCTATGTGTGTTAGAGACACGCCTGGGCCGCTGGTCTAATCCATGCTGACATGGTGGAAACCTGCAGCGTAACCATAATGATATCTATAAAGCATTCTTCTTATAAAAAAAGAGAAAGATAGCTATTGAGAAAAAGAAAAAAAAGATATATGAAAAGAGGAAAGAGAGAAAAAAGCACCATTTTCCCATGGTAAATAAGAAGATTGCTGAGATACTCATTGTCTGCTTGCCTTGTCATTTTGATATGAGGATTCTTCCGTATCATCGGGCAAGGGGTACCCTGTTGGCGGTTCTCAATGATACGCACATACTTACGATGACACGAACTTACCGGTAACTAAAGTTGAGTAGCATGAGGAACGACCCTCGTACTCAAGGGACTTGGGATTTTTAGTTTATAGTCTGTCAAGCATATAACTCAGATTGGACCTCGCTTTCACCTTAACCACATTAAAGATGCTTATGATAGGGGCAATGAGAGCTCAAAGCTAATGTGTACAATACTTGCAGCATTTGGAAGCCTTTCAAACTATTCAAAACCTTTTCATTTCCTTGTTGAGTCTCCACACATTCTATGAGCACTTTCTTGAGAGCATAGTGGCCATTCTTAGTTCTATGTTCATTGTCCCAAGACTTGTTGATTGATGCATACCTTGATATTGCTTGCTCTAAACTATTTGTATCTAGTCACTCTTGTAAACTTTGAAGGTGTCCTATGCATTTATGTTTGCTACTCTATGAGGGACAAGCTGAATGCCACTATGCTATGTTTTCTTTATGTGAAACAAACAAACGTCTTGCAAGGCATTGTTATTCATGAATCTTTTGTTTGTGCCTTGTCTTGTTGCATCATAGTTTCTTTGTCTTATTGCTAGAACTTTGTCTTTCATGTTATGATTGAAGTACTATGATCCCAGCTTTGAATGTTTTACAAATACTTTGATCAAGTGTTTGATGGTGCATGTCACCTCAAAAATTATTCTTTCTTTTTTATCACTTACCTACTCGAGGACGAGCAGGAGTTAAGCTTGGGGATGTTGATACATTGCAAATGTATCTATAATTTTTGATGCTCCATGCTTGGTTTTATCCACTTTCTTGTGTTTTGTCCACACTTTGGAGTACTTTTCATATGATTTCTTGGACTAACCTATTAACAAGAGCCACAGTGCCAGCTGCCTATTTTCTGTTGTTTTTGGTTCAAGGAAAGTCAGAAAATGAATATTCTTGGAATTGGACGGGACAAAAGCCAAAGTTCCTATTTTTCTAGAAGAATCACGGAGCCAGAATACGAGACGGAGGAGGGTTAGGGCCTGGCCACACCACCCCCAGGCGTGGGCCGGGCTTGGCCGCGCCAGGGCATGGTGGCCCCAGGCACCCCCTCGGTCTCCCTCTTCACCTATAAGAAGCCTTCTGACCTAAAAACTTCAGGGGTTCGACGTTTTTCCACGAAAAGTTCCGCTGCACCGCCGCCACCGAAGGGGAGATTCGGGGGACAGAAAGTCTTTGTTCCGGGACCCTGCCGGGACGGGGAAGTGCCCCTGGAGACATCTCCATCGATCTTCACCATCATCTCCATCGACCATCCATGTTTCCCCCATCTATGAGTGAGTAATCCCCCGCTGTAGGCTATGGGGATGGTAGGGATTGGATGAGATCGTTCATGTAATGGCATCAGATTGTTAGGGCATGGTGCCTAGTATCTTTTATTAGTGCTTTATGACTTTGTTGCGACTTGTTGTGATTAATGCTTGTCACTAGGGACCGAGTGCCATGATTTCAGATCTGAACATGTTATTGATTCATTATGATAGTATTGTTTTTGGTCTTATCTATAAGTTGTATACACACGTCGTTGTCCGGAACCTATGGCCCCGAAGTGACAGAAATCAGGATAACCGGAAGGGAAAGGCTTTGATGTGAGGATCACATGTGTTCACGGAGTGTTAATGCTTTGCTCCGGTGCTCTATTAAAAGGAGCACCTTAATTGCCAGTAGTTCCCTAGAAGCCCCGCTGCAAACGGGCTGGTAGGACAAAAGATGTTGTGCAAGTTCTCATTGCGATCACGTATGACTATATATGGAACACATGCCTAGGATTGTCTAGTACTTGGATGCTTTATCTTATTTATATGCAATTGCCCTATGTTCTGTTTGCTATGTGAATTGTCTTGTCCATGCAACGCCCGTCCATCCATCCCTATGCCTACCGCACTCGAATCCCACTGTTTACTGCTTTTGTTACTACTGTCCTTGCTTTACTACTGCTGCTACTCTGCTATTCCTACTACAAAACTGTTGCTACTGATAAACTGCTGTGAGCAAGATTGTTTCCAGGTGCAGCTGAATTGACAACTCAGTTGTTAAGGCTTATAAATATTCTTTGGCTTCCCTTATGTCGAATCAATAAATTGGGTTTCACTTCCCTCGAAAATACTGCGATACACCCCCTATACTTGTGGGTCATCAAGACTATTTTCTATACGCAACAAAGAAGGACCCAATGGTTCAAGTTCATTAGATGCAAAAAAGTAAAGTGTGCCATCAAGTTCGTGAGAGCTTTAATCACTAGTTTTCTCACAACAAGTTTAATTTGGAAGGTAAACAAACACATGAATATACTTGGAATAGCATATGCTAGTAGGTAGGTATGGTGGACTCTTTGGAATAACTTGGTTTAGGGAGTTGGATGCATGAGTGGAACTCATACTTGGTTGTGGAGGCTAGCAAAAGACTGGGAGCGACAAACTAAGAGAGCAGTAATGGCCATAATCATGCAGAGCGACAAAACATCATTGATCAAAGCATAAAGCGATACTACAAGTTGAAAACTAAAGGATCATAAAGGCTTATTGTGACTTGGGATAGCCATAACATGGTGTGAGCATGTGCCAAGTCAACCCAAATAAAGCATCAAAGGAGAATACCACTATACTATGCTTTAATATGCTAAAACAACGCATGATTCATCCAAGGCACATTAAGCAATCTCAATTGTTTATAACAAGTCATGCTACAGCAAAGAATACTAAGCATAAAGCCAAAACAATATCAAGCATGGCATGACAAAGCATAGGCCATAGTAAAAAACAAGCTCTTTTTACCACATAAGTATGAACTTTCCTACTCTTCTCCAAACCAAACCAAACCAAACTATTTGCAAACCAATGTATGAAAGAGGGGGTCCAAGCAATTTATTCATCAAACTAATAAAACCAAAGCAAACAAAAAACCAAAACGAAAACGAAAAAGAAGACACTCCAAGAACAACACAACTGTGTATGAAACAATAAAAATGAAGCATTTGGAAGAAACCTAGGATTTTTATTGATGAAGAAGGGGATGCCTTGGGCATCCCCAAGATTTGACGCTTGTACTTCTTGGATATTTCTTGGGGTGACACGCGTGGCATCCCCAAGCTTGAGCTTTAGTCCATCCTTCATCTCATTACTCATTCCTTCCATACACCTGAATTTTTTCCTTCATACAAAACTTCACACAATCTTTATTAGCAACATTAGTGCACTCAAGATAATAGGTATTAAGGTTCAGTTCTAACACCAAATAAACTTCCATTAGAACACTAGATACTGTAGCACTTCCCTCAAAAAGCTCAATTCCCCAAAAGAACTCAAAAAGGAACCAACAAGAAGCAAATGCAGAAAATGGCAGAAATCTATCAAAACAGACCAGCAGGTAAAGACGAATTTTTTCGAAGACCTTCTGTTGCTCAAATCAAAAAGTGTTGAACTAACGAAAGTTAGATAACAACCTGGGGAAGAAGAATAAGAATTGACGCCTCAAAAAGATGTTCAGAGATTTTACACAATTTTTTACGGTGAAGCACAGAAATCTGTTTCGGGACAGCAACTTTCCCAATCATTACTTCTCTCTCATTAGAAGTTACTCTTGGCACAAAAAGCAAATAAAAAGGATAAGGAGAGGTTGTGACTGAAGTAATAACTTCCAAGACTCATCTAAAACTTTTGGGTTATCTCCCAATAAGTACTTTTCTTTAAGGCCTTTAAGTTAGGCATAAGAAGCAAGAAAAAGGATCAAGTATTCTCAAATGAAGAAGCATTAAGATCAATACCAGAAATATCTTCAACAAGGCAAGGTATCTCATAAAAATAAGTTCTAGAGGATCCTCTCTTAGTGCTCTTAGGTCCACTACTTTCATCAAAAGGTTTTTCAGGAACAATCCAATCAAGATTCTTTTCTATGGCTTCATGCATTGCTACTAGTTTAAAGGGTATTGGTATCTTAGGTTCCTCCCCATTAGGTCCGGTTTTGTTCATCTTTTCTCATGTACCAACAACATATACACATGAGCCTAGCATATTGAAACATTCAAAGACTTTCCTAGCTTCCTTGGCAACATCATAGAACTCCTTAAACAACGTTTCTAGAATAAAATCCCTCTTTTCAGGGTCCTCAATTTGTTTAAGCTTAAGAAACATTACTTGCATTAAGGGGTTGAGGTTAACAAACCTAGCTTCTAACATGTGAATTAAAGAAGCTACAACAATCTCATAGTTTGGAGCAAGTTCTGCAAGGCAGCTATCCTCAGTATCCTCATGTTTACTAACATGATTAAAGAATTCTTCAATATTATCTTTCCCAATTATAGAACCACTACCAATTGAAAGGTCTTTCAGGGTGAATTTAGAGATCAACATGGTGAGCTAAGGAAGAGGTGACAACTAAAGGAGACTTAATTTTTTTTGTGTTTTCAAATAAGAAAGCAAACTAGTAAAACCATTTTTTTGTGTTTTTGATAACAAAACAAGCAAACAAAACAAAAAGAAACTAAGCAAAACAAAAATAACAAAGTAAAGAGATTGGTTATGAGGGACTCCCCTTGTGAAGATGTCCTTGACTCCCCGACAACGGCGCTAGAAAATATGCTTGATGGCCCAAATTATATCGAGCTCGTTGGGGAACCCCAAGAGGAAGGTATGATGAGCACAGCAGCAAGTTTTCCCTCAGTACGAAACCAAGGTTATCAATCTAGTAGGAGCAAGGAAACACCCCAAAGGTGTAGCTAGTTGAACGTTGGCAGGGCGCACTACCGGTGCCAGTAGCAATGTGGAGACCTCCACAACACAACCACAGAACTCTGTCCCCAACTTGCAATGAGGTTGTCAATCTCACCGGTTTTGCTGAAAACAAAGGATTAAACGTATCGAATGGAAGGAAGTAGTAGTTTGTAGAAAGTAAACACAAAGCAGTAAAAAGTTTATAGATTGTATGTAAAAGAAAGGACCGGGGTCCATAGTTCACTAGAGGTGGCTCTCCTTAAGATAGATAACATGTTGGGTGAACAAATTACAGCAGGGTAATTGACAAACATCGAGAAAGCAATACATGCATATACTAATCATCTTGACTCCTTTGGAACTTGATTGGGCATTACAACATTATACATAGACCGCCATCCAACTGCATCTATGACTAATAATCCACCTTGTTATCATCCGGACCCCCTCCAGTATTAAGTTGCAAGCAACAAATTATTGCTTTACGAATTGCGTGTAATGTAAACAATACGATTGTTCTATGAACAAAGGATTGTTGTTTTCTCCCTAGTAGAAACAGCACATCTAGTACCTTAGAGATTTTTGTCACTTCCCTAGATTACCAGAGGCATGAACCCACTATCGAGCATAAATACTAACTATTGGAGTTGCTAGCATATACTTGGCCAAGATAGCTATTAACAACGGAAAGCATGCAAGATCACAAATAACAAAGACATGATAGAATCAATAATCAATCTGAAATAGCATCTCAATATCCATTGGATCCTCGCAAACACAACATGCAGAATTACAAATAGATGATCTTGATCATGAACAGAGCTCACAAGATCTAGGCATGAAAGCACAAAGGAGGAGAACCAGCCATCTAGCTACTACATGGACCCGTAGTCCAAAGATGAACTACTCACGCATCACACCGGAGGCTTGCATGATGATGAAGAAGGCCTCTAGGGTGAATTCCCCTCTCTGGCAGGGTGTCGGGAAGAGCTTCAGATCCCTCCCGATCTAGGGATGGAGATGACGGCGGCTACCGACTCTTTTGTGGATTTTTTATCGGGTACTTAGGGTTTTCGTCCCGAGAGCATCTTATAGGCGGAAGGAGAGGCCGAGGGGGTGTTGGGGTCGGCCAGACCACCCCCTAGCGTGGGCCAGGCCTGGCTGCGCGGCCAGGTGGTGTGGCCGGCCCCCAGCCCTTCTCCGTCTCATATTCTGGCATCTGATGACTTCCGGAAAAATAGGCACTTTGGCTTTTGTCCCGTCCAATTCCGAGAATATTCATTTTCTGACTTTCTTGGAACCAAAAACAGCAGAAAACAGGCAGCTGGCACTGTGGCTCTTGTTAATAGGTTAGTCCAAGAAATCATATGAAAACTACTCCAAAGTGTGGACAAAACACAAGAAAGTGGATAAAACCAAGCATGGAACATCAAAAATTCTAGATACATTTGCAATGTATCACACATCATACCTCAAGGAGCACCTCCCATGATAGATACCTCCAACTTCACCAATTGGCAATATCTAATGCAATCTCACATTTCCAGCTCTTCTATTGAATTGATGAGGATTATTGAAGAAGGCTTTTCCCCATATGATGCAAAGAAGTTGACTCGGGTCGAGGTCATGGACAAGCAGCTCAATGCCACCGCTTTGGGCATGATCCAAAAGGCATTGGCCCCCAAGGACTTTGCTCACATTCGCCAATTCTCCATCGCCAAAGAAGCTTGGGATCAACTCATCGAGTTGTATACTGGGAATGCTAGCATCCAAAGCTCCAAGTTTGATGAAGTCAACAATGAGCCCGATGGCTTTGCAATGCAAGATGATGAGTCACCTGAAGACATGTATCATCGTCTCAAGGTTCTTTGCTGTACCATGAGGGACCTTGGAGCTACCTATGTGGATGACAAGTTCACGAAGAGGAAGTTTGTTCAAGCCCTTCTTCCTTTTGAGGAGCAAAAACTCAACTCTATCAAGGGGAGAAGCAACTACCACACCATGTCCTCTCAATATGTGTTGAGTGAAGTCATTGCCATGAACATTGCCAACAATAATGTGGAGTCATTTTGTGCTCGTGCTTATGGGTCTCAAAAGTTAAACCTTGCCTTGAAAGCTCAAGTGGTGGAAGTTGATGAAGATGATAAATCTAGTTAGTGGTCGCAAGAGGACATCAAATATGCTTTCAATGAGCACTTGGCTCTAGCATCAAGGGTGTTTTGGAACAAACCGGGCATGAAGTCAAGGTCAAGGTACAACCCAAGATTCAACTCAACCATGAAGGCTCCAAAGGCAAGATCTTGCTACAATTGCAACGACAAGAGTCACTTTGTAGCTCAATGCCCCTTCGAGAATAGAGAAGACAATGGAGGCCGCCTCATTCGCAAGAGCAAGTCAAGACCTCCTCACCCCTTGAACAAGAACTTCCACAACAAGAACCTTCCTAACAAGGAAAGGGCGATGGTGGTCCATGAAGAGTGCTTCTCGGGCGATGATGATGATGTTGAGAGTGAAGGTCAAGGTGGAGAGATCATGGGGGTTGCCGCTATTGCTACTTCATCTACCCCACGAGTGTCTCTCTTCGACTCTCCAAATGAGAACATCACCAACCGTAACCAAAAGTGTCTCATGGCTAAGGCCACCTATGTAACTCCCTCTTCCAAGTTTTCCCCAAATGAACTTCCCTTGCATGATCTAGAAGGTTTTGAGGTTAAGAAAGAAATGGTAAGCACGTGTGAATCCATGAAGCATCTAGATGATGATACTAGAATGTGCTTTGAAACACTTGTAAACCAACTTGACCATGCTAGGGAAATGCTAGATGAGAAAGAAGAAGTTATTGACATGTTAGGTAAAAATGAGAGAGAGTCCACCGATGAGATTGCCTCTCTATCTCGATCCCTTGAAGATGAACATAACATGAGAATAACTCTTGAAGAAAGTGTGGCTAAACTTGTTGATGACCATAATGCCTTCATAACGCAACTTGTTAAAGAACGAGATCATGCTATTGCTTCATTGAATGTCCTTAAAAATGAAAAGGTTGAGTTTGGTGTTGGTCATGAATGCCTTAAGGATTTTGAGAAAGTCAAGGAGGAACATCATGACTTGGAGAGTAAATTCTCAAGTCTCTTTGAGGCTCATGAGCGACTTCAAACTCAATCGAACAATGAACATTCAATGTCTTCTGCTATGCCTATTGTACATTTGCCTTGTTCTTCTAACCCTTGTTGCAAGCATGAGAATCTTGTTGAGGAGAACAAGATGTTGAAAGACCAACTTGCAAAAGGGCAAGTTGCCATCAAAAAGAAGAACAAGAGGAGGAACAAGAAAAAGAAGAAGAGCAAGAGCCTTGCTCAAGTATCCTCTCTTGATTCTACCTTTGTGCAAAGTGATAACTTTGCCGGGAAGAACAATCCTTATTACATTCTTTGTAAATCTTTTGATGGTCATGTCTATGCTAAGTACATTGGCACATCTTACACTCATGATTATCATTGGAACATTTGGGTACCTAAGACCCTTGTGACTAAAAAAATGGGTACCCAATGCAAAATGGGTACCTAAAACCAAAGCTTGTTGTAGGACTTTGCTTCCGACGGTGCAAAATGGGTGCTTGATAGTGGATCTACAAGCCATATGACTAGAAGCAAGTCTATCATGTCGGAGATTAGGCCAAATTTTGCCAATACTATGGTCTCCTACAGTGATAAAACAAGCTCTCAGGTATTGGGTTTTGGTAAGGTGGTAGTAACCCCAGATGTATCGTTGGTTAATGTCATGCTTGTCAAAACCCTTGGTTATAATCTCCTTCCCATTCGTGCTCTTGCTATCATGGTTCTTTCATATTTCTTTAATGAGCACTCGGTGGTCCTCATGTGGAGCAAGTCCCTCATGGTGGCTTTCATTGGATACATAGAGCATGACTTATATGTAGTGGATTTCTCCGGAACACCATATACACATGCTATATATCTCTATGTGAAAGCCGACGTGGGCTGGTTGTGGCATCACCGCCTAGCCCATGTCAACATGAAGGCTTTGTAAAGTCTCTACACGGGGGGCCACGTCCTTGGACTAAAAGACATTTCCTTTGCCAAAGGTCATGTATGCAGGGCTTGTATAGAAGGGAAGATGCATGAGAAGCCTCACAAGATCCTTAATCAAATCACCACCGAACGGTGCTTGGAGCTTCTCCACATGGATCTCTTTGGGCCTCCCTCTCATGATAGCCTGGGTGGGAAGAAGTATTGTTTGGTAATTGTTGACGACTTCTCAAGATACACTTGGGTCTACTTCTTCAAGTTCAAGAGTGAGACTCAACAAACTTTCATCGACTTTGCCAATCAAGTGCAACAGAAGCTCAATACTACCATCCTCACCATTAGAAGTGACAATGGCACCGAATTCAAGAACTACACATTGGATGAGTTTCTTAGTGATGAGGGGATCAAACATCAATACTCAACTCCTTACACCCCTCAACAAAATGGTGTTGCCGAAAGGAAGAACCGTACTTTGATGGATGCGGCCCGGACCATGTTGGCGGAATTCAAGTCACCATACAACTTTTGGGCCGAAGCCATCTCAATCGCTTACCATGCAACAAATCGCCTCTGCCTACGCAAGAAGAAGAACAAGACTCCATATGAAATTTTCACCGGTCGCAAGCCAAATGTCAAGTACTTCAGGTGTTTGGTTGTAGATGTTTCCTTCTCAAGAAAGGTGTCCGCTTGTCGAAGTTTGAGTCTAGGGCTCAAGAAGGGATCTTTGTTGGGTACTCAAATCAATCCCATGCCTATAGAGTCTACAACAAAGCAACGGGAAGGGTTGAAGAATCTAGCAATGTCGAGTTTGATGAAGATCATGAGTCTCTTGTGAGGAAAGATGGTGTTCGTGATCCAAGTGATGAAATTCCTCCCCAAGCCATAAGAAGAATGGGTGTGGGTTTCTTCCACCCCATTGAGGATTCCCTTATGGCCGAAGGAGAAGGACCAAGCTCCACTCAAGCGGAGCCTTCACTCTCACAAGACCATCTTGCACCTCATGGTCAACTTATTGCTTCTCAAGGTTCTCCAAGCTCTTCTCAAGATCTTCATGTCCATGACTCTCCAAGATCAAGTCTACCTCATGCCGATCAAGCTCCACCTCACCAAGGTAGTGAAGCTCCTCATGTCAATGATGCTCAAGGTCAAGTTTAAGAAGGTCAAGATGACAATGACCAAGGCCAAGCTAATGTCTCTCCACCAAATGATTATGTCTCTCCCTCGGTTGATGTTGATGAAGATAGTGATCAAGTTCATGCATATAGTCAAGGCGGGGACTCGAACCGTGGTGATGACCAAGTGGTTACTCAAGAATCTCGTGTTGATACCCAAGCTCGCCGTCAAGCATACCGTCTCGCCAAGCTCATCAAAGATGGCCATATCCTTGATAATGTTTATGGAGATTTGAATAGGGGCTCCACTACTAGGAGACAACTAACCTCTTTTAGTTCTCATCATGTGTTTATTTCTCATGTTGAGCCCCAAAAGGTCTTCGAAGCTCTTGAAGATGATGATTGGCTTGACGCTATGAATGAAGAACTCCACAACTTCAAGAGAAACAAGGTGTGGACACTTGTGAAGAGACCCAAAGATTGTAAAAATGTGATTAGGACCAAGTGGATCTTCAAGAACAAGAGGGATGCAAATGGTATAGTCGTCCGCAACAAAGCAAGGTTAGTTGCCCAAGGATACTCTCAAGTTGAGGGCATATACTATGGTGAAACTTATGCTCCCGTTGCTCGTCTAGAATCTTGCTTATGCTACCCATCATAACTTTAAATTGCAACAAATGGATGTTAAGAGTGCTTTTCTTAATGGTCCCTTAAAAGAATTGGTGTATGTCAAGCAACCTCCGGGCTTTGAGGACCCCCTCTTCCCATACCATGTCTACAAACTAGATAAGGCACTATATGGTCTCAAACAAGCCCCACATGCGTGTTATGAGTGCCTTAGAGAGCTTTTGTTAGACCATGGTTTCGAAGTAGGCCTCGTTGGTCCCACTCTTTTTACTAAGAAAGTTGGAGGAAACTTGTTCATTTGCCAAATCTATGTTGATGACATTATCTTTGGGTCTACTAACAAAGCTTTTAATGATGATTTTGCTAAGCTCATGACCGACCGCTTTGAGATGTCTATGATGTGGGAGTTGGAATTCTTTCTTGGCTTTGAAGTCAAACAATTGAGGAAAGGTCATCAACCAAGCTAAATATGTCCAAGATATGCTCAAGAAGTTCAACCTTGATCAAGTTAATGGAGTCAAAACTCCCATGCCCACAAAGGTTAATCTTGATCTCGATCCCAAGGGTAAGGATGTGGATCAAAAGCTTTATCGCTTGATGATTGGTTCTTTGCTCTATCTTTGTGCATCTCGACCGGATATTATGTTGAGTGTGGGTATGTGTGCAAGACTCCAAGCCGCACCAAAGTAAAGCCACATGGTGGCGGTCAAGAGAATCTTTTGATATTTGGTTCATACCCCTAACTTTGGGCTGTGGTACCCCAAGGGATCCAGCTTTGACCTCATTGGATACACGGACTCGGATTGGGCAGGAGACAAAGTGGAAAGGAAGTCAACCTCCGGTGCTTGTCAATTTATTGGAAGATCTTTGGTGTGTTGGTCCTCGAAGAAGCAAAACTGCGTGTCTTTGTCCACCGCCGAAGCTGAGTACATCTCCGCCGCAAGTTGTTATGCTCAATTGCTATGGATGAAGCAAACATTGAAGGATCTTGGACTCTCTTTCATCAAGGTGCCACTTCTTTGTGACAATGAGAGTGCCATTGCTATTTCTCACGACTCGGTTCAACACAACAAGACCAAGCACATTGAGATTCTTCATCATTTCATTTGGGATCATGTTGCTAGAGGAGACATTTCTTTGGAGTATGTTCCTACCAAGGCCAATCTTGCAGATCTTTTCACGAAGCCACTTGATGAATCAAGGTTCCGAGAGTTGAGGCATGAACTAAATATCATTTATTCAAGCAATGTGGCTTGAGTATCTTGCACACCTACCCGGGTCTCAAAGAATATCTTGTTTGGATGTACGCATGGTTTTAGGGGGTGTGTGGTTCCTCATATGAACCAACACTCTTCCTATTATGCACATATTGATGTATTCATTCTCTATGGTCTCTCAAGGAGACAAAATGAGCTTAAATGATGAGTTTTGGTAATGAACCCAAGATACATCTTCGCGGTGTCAAGCCAAATATACTCATATATGGTGGCCTAGGCCACCGACATTGTTTTGTTTGGTTCCCCTTTGTATTCAATGTTTTTGGGTGTGGTTTTTCATTGTTGGATCTTATTTTGTCATTTCTTCTCAGTATGTGCCTCTTATCACAAGCCTTTTCTCCACCCCTTGACCCTCTTTTCCCTGCACAAGGTCACTTCCTTGCCAGTCAAAATCTGGAGAGCCTTTCCTAGGTATCACCGGTAGTTCCGGCCGCAGCCGATACTACCGGTCAGGGCCTAATTTCCAGAAATTAAGCTCTAACCAGTAATATCGCTATGTCCTGAAATTTCGGTGTCGTCGGTAGTTCCGGCCTCTGGCTAGTACTACCGGTCGAGCGAGGTCCCATTAAGTTACAGGCCAGGGGGGGCCTCGGGGTCTTCTAACCCACTTGCCCCCTGACCCTAACTTAGAAACTCTCATCTCCCAAGGAGCTCTCCGTGGTGCCACCGCCGGCCACACCGATTCTAGCCGTCCCTCTTCAGATCGACTCTATGGGATTCTTCCCCACCTCGATCTCCCGCCATGGACCCTAGTATTTTCTCCTCTCATACTCCATTCATGGAGATCTGGCCACTTCTTGTGCTTGAGTAGGACATGCCATGTCTAGGGCCCTTCTTTGTCTAGAACCGCTTTGGGAGATCTTGGTAGGGCTAGGATTCGACTTTAGACCAGATTGCCCTAGTACATTGTCTAGATTTCAACAATTGGTGCATCAAGTTTCGCAGATCTGTGATTTCCAGTCAAACTGCCCTGCTCGTGCCCTGACCGGTACTACCGGTGAGGCTCGACCGGTACTACCAGCGGGATCCTCTCACCGGTACTACCGCTGGGGGCACGACCGGTACTTCCGGTGCGCCTCGCGCCACCGGTAGTTTTGGCCGCCAGGCGGAATTTCCGATGCACCTTTGTCTGTCTTCTACCTGTGTACTCTGTCAATCTAGTCTAGTTGTTTGTTCTTTTCTTTTGACCTTGTGCACTTATCCTCTATCCCTCCCTTCTATTTGCTTTCTTCTCAGTGCAAGGTGGTTCCTGTGGAAAATCCAAGCGGTCTCGTGCTCCTTCTCGTGGGCCGTCTAAGATTGATGAGGATGATCTTGAGGTCTTGCGCCCTCCCAGTCAGACTACTCGTCAGAGGGCTACTGCTGAGCGCCGTGGTGCTACTGCTAAAGGTAAAAGACCTGTTCTGGCCAGTCAAAAGAAGACCGCATCTGGACCTGATTCAAGCAAGAAGACGATCTCTTCCTGGCCTCATCTTGCATATGAGGAGTTTCGCAAGATTGATCCCTACAGTGTTCCTCGTGACCGCCTGGCTAAGGATCCTTTCTTCCACACCAAGTGTCAAGAAGAGATCTATTCTGAGGTTTATGCTACCAAGAAGAAGAATGTTGTTGCCCCCCATAAGCACATCAACATTGCAAAGATGGAGAGCAACCCCGAGTACTTTGGTGAAGCTCTCAATATGTGCAGACGGTTTGGACTCCTCAAGCTTATGCAACACCGTGAGAACTATGATGAGAGGGCCATTGCTCAGTTCTACTCCACCCTCTACTTTGATACTGACCCTGTTGATCGAACCATGAAATAGATGACTCAAAACAGGTATTTGTCTACTAAATGGTCTGAGTTTGCTACCCTTCTTGGCCACCCTATTCAGGAAGGCCGTCGTGCCAATAGGTGGTGGGTGCATAGGGGGAAGGCCTCCGAGCCGGAAGTTCTTGATCCCTTATACATTGAGGGCTGGGACGTCAATGGAAATGTTTCCCATCTTCTTCCCACCTCTGACATCATGCGCAAGGTCTATCATAACACTATTGCTCCCAAGGCAGGTAACTTCAATCAGCTTCATGCATTCCAGATTGATCTCATGTATCAGACTTACCGCCATAAAGACTCTCATGAGTACCTTGATGTTATGGATTATATGTTTGAAGAAATTTGGTCCGCTATAATCGAGAAGAGGTCTTGTCCATATACTCCATACATCCAGACACTCATCAATGCCAAATGGAGGGAGGAAACAGGTTCTCTCTACCCTCAAGATGCTCTCTCTATTCATGAGGAAAAGACCATCCGTGTGATGAAACACAAGATACCTCGCTCTCAGGCTGAAAAGGAAGTTGCTGCTGCAAGAGCTGCTAGGGATGCTACTGCCACGTCAGGCCATGCTAGTGATGGGGACTATGATGAGGCTTCTCCTCCACCCCACTTGTGAGACAGCCCTCTTGGGCCAAGAAGCTTCTGAAGAAGGTTAAGAAGACTTTCTGCTTCATCCAGGACCGCGAGTATCAGTCTTATGTCGCTCAGAGGCACAGTGTTCGAAGGGAGAAGGCCATCATGAGGAAGCTTGATATTGAGGTATCCCCTGAGTCCAGCTCCGTCACCGCGCCCAAGGATCAGTGGGTCAACATGCATTGCAGGTGGACTAATAGTGATGACGAGCCTGAGATCTCCAGTCAGTTTCTGCCCACTTGGAACAATGCCTCTTGGGACCCCGAGCCTCCTCCTCCGTTCGTTGGTGGGTGGGGTGCTTAGTTTGTCTCTTTGTCCCTTTTGGCGTCTTGATGCCAAAGGGGGAGAAAGTGCTCCGTTAGGACTACGGGATTTGCATGGGTTGTGTCTCGAGGTTGCTCTTTCGTTGATCCTTTGCTCCTCGTGCACACTTTATTCCGTTATGTATGCTTGTGGACCTCCGTTATTGTCTTTGGACCTCTTGTATGGTTGCTACTTTGTTGGTGAGACTATGTGTTAAGGTATCCTTGTGGTATTCATATGAGTGGTTGTGGTGGACTATTCTCATTTATCCAATCTTTGTATCACCACAATGGTATTGGTACAAGGTATGAGTTCCCTTCCTTTCTCATTTACTTCCTTGCACCCTTGTTGGTCTGTTCTGGCCAGTCAAAAGAAGACCGCCTCTGGACCTGATTCAAGCAAGAAGACGATCTCTTCCTGGCCTCAGCTTGCATATGAGGAGTTTTGCAAGATTGATCCCTACAGTGTTCCTCGTGACCTGTTGGGGGATACCCCCGGGTAGGGTCACGTCGGGGTATAGAGGCCGAGTTAGCCGAGGTATGGCAAGGTCAAAGCGAAAGTTGGCCGGGTCACCTCAAGGCAGGCCGACTTACAGAGTAACCCGGACCGGAGGATGTCCACCTGACTGTGTCCCGGCCGACGTATGTCGTATGCTGGTGGGCTATTTATAATTTGTATGCAGGTACCCACGGGGCCGGATTATACCAGGCTTGCAAGAGAAGGAAGGTATCTCGCTGGTCAAAAGGTGATCTCTGTGCGCTGGAGCGTGAGCAAAGCGAACAGAGGGAGGGACCAGCGAGGCATGGCCGACAAAGGTGACGCAGCCTATGTCGGCTGACGCTGGCACCGCAGAGGCTTACGTAGCCTCTGCATGGCTTACGATGGCAAAAGGTGACCCGGTCAGTTTGCTATTTTGGGAAGAGGCATATTCCCAGGAATATGCCTCCACGTATGCCCTAACTAGTGACCTAGTCTCCCCTTTATAAGGGGCGCTAGGGCCTCTGTAGTGGAGGCTAGCTGGCGTGTGAGTAGTTTGTTCATTGAGTAGAGGTAGTGGTGAGAGTAAGAGAGCTTTGTCTTCCTCCTCTCCCCAATACAACTCAAGGAGCATCTGTAAACTTGGTGAACTGAGAGAATACAAAACATCTGTGTGTGGAATCACCACACTATCCCTCCCTGGATTCCTCTAGTGCATATTGGCCCCACCTTTAGCCTATCCATGGCATCTGCCGTGACACCACCATGACAGTTGGCGCCCACCGTGGGGCTAGCGGCGCTAGCAGGAGTGAAGATCCGGACAGGAAGCATCATCGGCAACGGCGAGCACATCGTCTCTGGGCTCATTCAGCGCTTTGGAGCGCTGGACTACGTCAGCGACAATGCTGGTAGCTTCGGCAAGCGACCTCCACCGTGCAACGGCCTCTTCATCAAGCTTGGCACCCACAGGATCTACGTCGGCGTCGATGTGTCATGCGTTCACCCGCAACACGTCACCGCGGGAGGCGAGCCACCCCTTAGCGCGGCTTACGGTGCGCGTATCACTCGCTCCCCTAACCGCGCTGAGGTGATGATGACAGTGCCTAACGCTGGCGCGAGCAAGGACCCAACACCAGATCCGGAGGTAACACCCAAGGCGCCCAGGAAGAGTAGAGGTCCTCCGCTAGAGAGGCCAAAAAATGTGCTGTTGTAGGCAATAGATAGCTTGGCAAGCCCCATAGCACCGGTGGTAGATCCGGCTTAGGCACATGCCGAGTTAGAGGAAACTAGGTAGAAAATACTAGAGGGTGTGAGAAAGATAGCCGCAGCTTACCAGTCGTTGAACATGACGCTGCGCGAGTACGCAAGAGCAAATAAGGTAGATGTTGTAAAAGTAAAAGGGAGAAACCTCATCAGTGAAATGAACAAAGAGGGTGAGACTAGAGTTGAGGAGTCAGAGAACCTGTTGTCCATGGGGTTGCCGAAGTACAGCACCCCGGCAAAGAAACTCAGAGAAGCAGATGCAGCTGCATCCGAGTTAGAAGGTTTGACGGGTGAAGCCCAGCAAAGACAGCAAGAGAGGGTCAATGAGTTAGTTCGAATCACTGACAGACAGAATGAGGAGTTGCTCACGGCCAACCCGGCGAGAGCAGGGGCTTCCAAGGTCATTTATTCGGTAGTGGGTAACCCGGAGAAATCTGCTGGAGTTGCATCATCCCCTCATGATGGCCCTAGAAGAGAGGAAGTGGTAACCTCGGCAAGGAGAAACAAACAGATAGTCCTGTATGACCCGGCAAGGGCAGGGAAAGGAAAAGATATGCAAGGAAATGAGGATCGACAAAGTGTCAGCCGAGGTGAAGCTGGCCGAGGTAACCGTGACCAAGGCAATGCCGGTTAGAGAAACGCTAGAAACGGCAATGCCGGACAGCATAACTCGGCGGATGCAGGGCAAAACCTACCTCGGCAACAGCAGCAGCGGAATGTACCTCGGCAAGAGCAGAATGCCAGCCAGGGTATGCGGCAAATCTATGCTCAACAAGAGTAAGACAGATACAACGACGGTGATTCGGAAATGGTGAATGCAGGATACCATAGGCCGGATCATCATGTGATAGGGTCAAGGTTGGGAAGCAGGAACTTGTTGCCTGATGACGCTAGGCTCAAGCTGGATCGGCTCTATTGGTCGGAGCTAATTGAGGGGCAAAGTCCTCCGGGTCCAGCGTGCTTTGGGCCCCGGATCATGAAAGAGCCTCCGGTACCTAACTTCCAGTTACCTAGAGGCACGAAAACATATGACGGCAGCACCAAGCCGGAGGATTGGTTAATCAACTACGCAACAGCAGTGAAAATTGCGACAGACAATTTGAGATGGGCAGTGAGATACGTACCTCAGATGCTGTAGGGGCCAGCGAGGGTATGGTTAAACAATTTACCACCCGGTAGTATCAACTGCTGGATCGATTTTGAGGAAATGTTCGTCAGTAATTTCTCGAGCATGTATCAGAGGCCGAATAGGCCACATACCTTATTAATGTGCAAGAAGAGGCCAAATGAAACAGACCGGGAGTTCCTAACTCGCTAGTGCAACATGAGAAACTCATGTGAAGGCGTGATTGAGTCACAGGCCATAGCTTGGTTTGCACAAGGGTGTAGATATGCAAGCATGTTGTGGCAAAGGTTATAAAGGGATATGCCAACTACGCTGGCAGAGACAATTCAGATTGCTGATTCGTATGCCTTAGGTGATCCGACTCAACCCCGGCTTGTGTCAAACGAGTCAAATGAGGAGTACTACCAGTGAGATGGAGCCGGATCATCCCGATGAAATGATTACCGGGGTAAGAGAAGAGATGATAGACCGGATTACAGGTATAGTTCGCAACAAGTTGCTGCTGTAAACCAGGATCAACCCGGAGCAGGGAGTAATCAACGTCAGAAAACTGGAGGGCAATAGTGGACTCCAAGAAATGATGGCAAGAAAACTTGGACGCCCGAGCAAAAGAGACAGTGGCAAGAAAAGAAAGACTGGCTGAGGTATACGTATGAGGCAATGCTGGATCAGCTGTGCAAATTTCACACGCCAAATCCGAGTAATCCGGCGTGTCATACTACCCGGCAATGTGAGTGGATGAGGAAGATAGAGCAAAGTGGCTCGGGGAATGCTCAGGCACCTCGGAATGATCAACCTCGACAGGAGTTACCTCGGCAGCAGTTCCTCTCCGGAGCAAATACGCAACAGTTAATGTTACCACCACCTCCGCCGGGGTATGAGAATCATGAAAGAAGGGATGCAGTGCATCAGCTGGAAAACTAGCATCAGCCAGATCAAAGGTATCCCGACAATGAGGGGAGAAATGAATATAGGGAGCATCACCAGAGTTACTGTGTGTTTACCACGGAGGAAACAGATAGAAAAAGCTTGCAACGCCGAGATATGGAAGTGAATGCAGTTATGCCGGTAGTGACGAGGTATATGCCTTGGTCGGATCAGGAAATTACCTGGAGTATCAAAGACCATCCCAAGATCATGCCAAGTCCTGGTTCGTATGCATTAGTGCTGGACCCAACATTCATCAGGCCAACTATCAATGTGAGGTTCTCTAAGGTGCTGATTGACAATGGCAGCAGCATCAATATTATGTACGTGGATACAATGTGCAAGTTGGGTATCTCAGAGAACATGCTCCAAGCTACAAGGACAACTTTCCATGGCATTGTGCCTGGCATATCCTGTGAACCCATTGGCAAAGTCCGGGTTGACGTGTTATTTGGCACAAGAGATAACTGCCGAACTGAGAATTTGGAGTTTGAGGTTGTGAACTTAGAAAGCGCGTATCACGCGTTCCTCGGCAGGCCAGCCCTGAACAAATTCATGGCAAGTACTCACATCAGTTACCTGAAGATGAAGTTGCCTGGGCCAAATGGAGTAATTACCATAGCTGGGGATTTCTGACGTTCCATTGAGTGTGCATCAGCCGGGTCTAACCTGGCCGAGTCACTTGTGATTGCACAAGAAAAGAGAAAGATCCAGGAAGTAGTGACATTGGCTCAGTCTGCGCAGCAGTATATGCCGGCGCTGAGTAACCCGCATGGAAGTGTCTCATTTCAAGCAACAAAGGATACAAAGAAAGTACATGTTGATGATCTGTTCCCAGAGTGCACCGTAACAATTGGTGTCGGGTTAAATGAGAAATAGGAAAGCGAGCTCGTCAACTTCCTCCGTGAGAATCGGGATATCTTTGCTTGGTCCACACAGGACTTGCAAGGTGTTTCGAGGGAGTTGGACGAGCACTCTTTAAATGTGAGACCTGGGGCAAAGCCGGTGAAGCAACCTTTCCGCCGCTTCGCCGAAGATAGGAGAAAAGTCATTGGAGATGAGATAACTCGGCTCCTTGCAGCCGGGTTCATCATGGAAGTGCTTTACCCGGATTGGCTATCTAATCCGGTGCTGGTGGAAAAGAAGAAAGATGACCCGAATGTGGCAGTGGTTTGGCGTATGTGCATCGGTTACACGAACCTGAATAAGGCGTGGCCAAAAGATCCATTCCCACTGCCAAGGATATATTAGGTCATAGATTCTACTGCTGGGTGTGAGTTATTGTCGTTCATAGACGCATATTCTGGTTTCCACCAGATACCTCTAAACCCGAATGATCAAATAAAGACTGCATTTATCACCCCGTATGGGGCTTATTGCTATCCCACTATGCCTTTTGGTTTACGTAATGCAGGGGCAACGTATCAAAGATGTATGTAAAAATGTTTACACGACCAAATTGGCCAAAATGTGCAAGTGTATGTGGATGATGTGGTTATAAAAACCAAGGAAAGCAAAACGCTCCTTGATGATATCAGGCAAACATTCGCGAACCTAAGGAGGTTCCGAATGAAGCTTAACCCAGAGAAGTGTACCTCCGGTGTCCCGGCTGGAAAGTTACTCGGATTTCTTGTCTCCAGTAGAGGTATCGAAGCTAACCTAACTAAAATCCGAGCCATAGAGCGAATGGAATTGCCGAAGTGTCTTAACAATGTCCAGAAGTTTACTGGTTGCCTAGCATCCTTAAGTCGGTTTGTATGTCGGTTGGGAGAAAAGGCATTGCCTCTCTATCAACTAATGAAAAAGTCGGACAAGTTCATATGGACGCTGCAGGCCAATGAAGCCGTCATCTAGTTAAAGAAAATGTTAGCCACTGCACCAGTGTTAGCCTCTCCACTATCAAAAGAGCAAATGTTGCTCTACATAGCCACAACCAACCGGGTGGTAAGTGCAGTGATTGTGGTAGAGCGCGACGAGGAGGGTAAGTCAGTGCATAGGCCAGTCTATTACCTAAGCGAGGTATTATCGGCATCAAAGCAAAACTATCCTCACTATCAGAAGATGGCATATGGTGTGTACATGGCGGCTAAGAAGCTAAAGCATTATTTTGAAGAGCACCCCATAAAAGTGATATGTGAAGCCCCCATATCTGAAATAATGAGCAACAAGGATGCAAGCGGCCGGATCACAAAATGGGCAATCAAGCTAGCCCCTTATGCTCCTCAATACGACAGGAGAGATGCGATCAAGTCTCAGGCTGTGGCCGACTTTTTCGTGGATTGGGCCGAGATGCAATACGAGCCACCATTGCCAGATCCGAATTACTGGAGAATGCATTTTGACGGATCAAAAACGAAAACCGGGTTAGGCGTCGGAGTTGTGCTTACCTCACCCAAGAAAGACCAGCTGAAGTACGTGTTGCAGATCCATTTCACAGCATCAAACAATGTTGTAGAGTATGAAGCACTTCTACATGGGCTCAAAGTGGCAAAAGAAATTGGAATACGTCGAATCCAGTGTTTTGGTGACTCGGATCTGGTAGTTCAGCAAATCTCAGGGCAATGGGATGCTTTGGATGCAAACATGGCATTGTATAGATTTCATGTGCAGAAGGTATCAGGATACTTCGAGGGATGCGAGTTTCACCATGTACCTCGGCTGGAAAACGAGGCTGCCGACGTACTGTCAAAACTCGGATCAACCCGACAAGCGGTTCCACTGGGTGTAGCACTAGAGCACCTCAGAAAGCCATCTATCAGGCCATCCCCAGAATCCGAGTCAATCTATATCCCGGCAAATCTGGAGTCAGAAGCTGCGCCCATGGACATTGATGTGGGAAGTGGTTCAGGAAAACCGGGGACTGCATCGCAGGACCCGGGGACTATGCAGCTTGACCCGGCGGAGGTTATGTCGGTGGATCAAATGGAAATTGACGAGGATGTGTTTCCGGTGCGAGCTATAACAGCTTGGGCACTGCCCATATTCCAGTTCCTGAAAGATGGATCCTTGCCCAATGAAAAAGTGCTTTCAAGGCAAATTCAGAGGCGCGCAAAGGCATACACGATTATCAATGCTGAGCTATACAAGAGAAGTGTCACGAATGTCCTGCAACGGTGTGTTGACCCAGAAGAAGGGCTTGACATCCTCCGAGATATACATCAAGGGGAATGTGGGCATCACGCCTCATCTAGAGCCTTAGTGGCAAAAGCTTTCCGGCATGGATTCTACTGGCCAAGCGCCTTGGAACAAGCAGAAGATCTAGTAAGAAAATGTAATGGTTGTCAGAGATATGCTACCAAGACACACATGCCAATGTCGGAGCTCAAGACCATACCAATTACCTGGCCATTTCCTGTATGGTGTTTGGATAAGGTTGGTCCATTTAAGCCAGCGAGAGGAAATATGACCTATATCTTGGTTATGGTTGACAAGTTTACCAAATGGATAGAAGTAAAGACGATAAGAAAATGTGATGGGGCTACGGCCGTATCATTCCTCAAATATATCATTCTAAGATACGGCTATCCTCACAATATCATAACAGATAACGGGACCAATTTCGCTGAAGGAGCATTTGCGCGATTCTGCCAGGATAAAAAGATCTGGTTGCACGTTGCCTCGGTAGCCCACCCCGCATCGAACAGACAAGTGGAAAGATCCAACGGATTAGTATTATCCGGGATAAAACCCTGGCTCATTGAGCCGCTGCAAAGGTCAGCGGGGTGCTGGATAGAAGAACTACCAGCGGTACTATGGAGTTTAAGGACAACTCCGAATCGATCAACAAGCTATACGCCATTCTTATGGTATATGGGGCAGAAGCTGTATTACCAGCCGACATAGAGCATGATTCGCCTAGAGTCACCCAATACACAGAAGCCGAAGTGCGAGAAGCCCGGCAAAATGATGTTGATCTGCTGGAAGAAGCGAGAGAATTGGCATTGTCTATATCCACCATATATTAGCAAAATCTCCGACGCTATCATAGCCGGAAAGTAAATCCCCGAGTCTTCCGGGAAGGTGATCTGGTACTTCGGTTGGTGCAACGTACTGCTGGCATGCATAAGTTATCCCTCCCATGGGAAGGGCCATTCATTATGAGCAAAGCATTGCACAATGACTCTTATTATCTCATTGATGCACAACCACAGGAGAAGAACAAGGCGGATAGGTCTGGCGAGGAATCTAAGCGTCCATGAAATGTAGCCCTACTTTGTCCATTCTACACTTAAGAAAGAAGTGTGTGTATCCGAGTCTCTCATACGTTGGTATGTATGCCGACAATGAGTTTATCAATGAAATCTTGGCACCTCGACCAGTAACTCGGGGACTGCCTTAGTAATATTTGTTGTCTTCTATGTTTGTTATTTATTTTTATGTCGGCTGGCTTAAGTTGCTTCTGCCTAAGCCAGATTCGTAGTGTGTGAGCACCAAAAACTAAACTCTTTGACTTGCTGCTATCCAACAAGAATTGGCTTCATGGCAAGCAAGAGAACAAGTTTGGAATTGCGAAGCACACGAAAAACGACTAAGGAAAAGAACGTAATCGAGCCGACATTCTTTGTTCGGACTAACTCTATGTTTACTTAATCTTTACTGTGCTGGATTATTCTGAGCTAATCCTAAAGTTTCCAAGTATTGTTAAGTTAATTTTTGAAACTCGGACTCGTAAGTCACAAAACCGAATCAAGGTAGATGCGAGCCGAGCCATGAAATTGAAGAAACAATAAAATGAAACTCGGGGACTATGCCCAAGTTAATCTGGCATGAACAACTTAGTAGCAAAACATAATCAGTATGCTTAATACATCTGCACCCGGCATACCGGGGATCTGATAAATTTCAAAGTGTTTTTTGGTGCTCAAGGAGTAGCAGCAGGAGGAGGTAACTCGGCGCCAGCGGGTGGAACTTCGGCTTCAGCCTCATCATCATCTTTGTTATCTTCGAGATCTGAGGCTTCCTCCTCTTCCTCGTCACCCGAATCATCTTCAACATATTCATCATCAATGGCGTTGAGGAAGCTTGGTCCTTCGTTCCATTGATGGACAGGGGCAATCTGGATAAGGTTGTGGGCACAAGCCTTGCGCCGAGCAACCCAATCCAGATTATTTGACCACTTGGACCCGGTGCGCAAGCGCTCGAGAATCTTCAGATCTAGTTTTTCATACCACATGAGCACAAAGTGGAGGACAGTATCAGCTCCAGCACGAGCGGCAGATTCCCTCTAGAGGTCGAGTTGGGTCTCGCAATCCATCATCTTGTTGATCAAAGCAGTGGATCCCTCTGGAACATCCTCACCAGGCCAAAGGGCACGGAAGATCCGGACGGCTGAATCCAGGAGACCCAAGCCATAGTTCTGCACAATTTCAATCCGGGAGGATAGGCTGACTAGAAGATCCTCCATGTCATAGGGAATGGTTTCAAACACAGGACCAGTCGGGGTACCCCTCTGCTGGTGGAACTTGGCAACGGCAGTAGCCGCAATGGCATCGCCCTCTGGAAATTTGCCTGAAAACAAAACAGGTGAAATAAGTAAAAGAGTTTAACCCGGAGAAATACATGTTGGCTGAAGGAAAAGAGTTTACGGGAGATATGACTATGGATTCGAGTCAGCTCTTTGGTGCAATCAGCACGCCTCTTCCGGAGCTTCTCAAGTTCAACATTAGCCGATTCAAGCTTGACGTCGGCCTCCTTCAGCAACTCTTGATCTTTTGAAAGCTGAAGGCTAAGATGTTCTCGCTCTGCGGTGAAGTCTTGGCCAGCCTTGTCCATCTCTATTTTGTGGAGCTCTTTGAGTTTTTTCATCTCAGCCTTGAGCTTGGCAAGTTCATCATCCTTAGCTCGGAGTTTGGCAAGTTTGTCATCCTTCTTCTTGAGCTCGGCCTGATGTTGCCCTGCTTGTTCGAGAAAATACAGCATCATATCAGGCACGGGCACATTATCTTCAAGGGATGCTGCAACGGTTTGTTGACCCGGCAGAGCTGAGGTATGAATATCTGTCGAGCTCAGGAGAAAGGAGAGAGAGCACGGAAATTGAGTAACCAAAGCGAATTACCTTTTATCTCGGCCAAGTTTTTTCTCATAATTGTATTTTCGGCCTCCACTCCGGCTGTGCAATCCGAATGACAGATTAGTTCGGCGGGAAAAGACAAAGAAAGATGGGGGGAGAAGTCGAAGAGAAAACTTACCCTTTTTCTCGCATTCAGCAAGAAGAGCAGCATGTTTTGAGCACAACACCTTGTGTGAGTCCAAGAGGTGCTGAAACTCAGCAGTCCGACGATTGGTAGTGACCTGAAAGGAGCAAGGTTGGCTCAGCTATATGCATATTCGAAGTATACAAAATCCAGGCCAATTGGAACTTAACCCGGCTCTAGGTGTATGCATATTCGAAGTATACAAAATCCAGGCCAAGTGGAACTTAACCCGGCTCTAGGTGTGTGCATATTCGAAGTGTACAAAATCTGGGCCAAGTGGAACTTACCCGGCTCTAGGTGTGTGCATATTCGAAGTGTGCAAAATCCGGGCCAAGTGGAACTTAACCCGGATCTAGGTGTGTGCATATTCTAATCTACTAAGGAGCTACGCTAGTTTTCTAAGGAGCATCCGGCCGAGTAACAAGTTACTCCCCCGGAGGCTCGGGGACTAATGGATATGTCTCTTTGTGTTCATTTGTGCGCTGAATTCGGCAGGCCCAAACTTCTCTGGGAGATCGTCGTTTGGATCGACGAACTCCGCTTTGTTCCAATTGTCAACATATTCAATCAAAGCTAGAGGATAGCTCTCTCCACTAAGCATGTGAGGCGCAACCAAGCCTTTGGCGTGGGCCTCCCTCCTCGCAACTTGGGTGGCAGCAGGACTGGTATGCAGCGCAAGTTGCTTACTGCTGCTGACCCGGAGGAGGCATCTCTCTTCGGGAGCATGGACACGAGCGTGCGCTGTCCAGCCTTGATGGATGTTGCCTTGGTGGCACCAGAACCTTTCTTAGCCTTGGGTTGCTGTTGGGAGGCTGAGGCTTGAGCTATAGATTTGGTCTTGGGCGCAGCCTTGGTGCTAGCGGGGTCTTCTCACCGGGTCTTGGAAGACTCGGACGAGGCAGAAGGAGTTGGTGCTGGTATTGGTGCTTGTGTTGCTGCTGGTACTGCTGATGCTGTTGGTGCTGCTGTTGGTGCTGGCGCTGGTGTTGGCGGTGGTGCTGCTGCTGCTGGTACCTCGGAGGTGACGGGTTGCGGCTGAGCCGATGAAGAGCTGGGAGCATCTGCTACCTCGGTCGTGCCACTTCCCCCTGCTCCAAGGTTTCCCTTCTCTAGACGAGGTGGACTAAGATCCGGTGTAGCCACCGAGCCTTCCTGAATTGGGCTCAGTGGGCGCGTGTCATCGTCGCGAGGGGGAGATGGGGTACGCCGGAAAGACGAAGCAATGCTGGAGCCACTCTAGGGAACCTCCATGGCAGCCCTATCAAATTAAACAACGAATAACAAATTATATAACAAAGAGAGAGGCATGAAGACAAAGAAACTTGAAGCGGAAAATGGTACAAGGAAAAGGAAACTCACTCATCGGAGGTCGGAGGCTCCTTGGGCTTCCGATCTCTCCCAACTATGGCCTTAGTCGGAGGTTTGCTGGTGACCTTGTCAGCGGACTTCTTCCGCCTTTTGGTTGTCTTGGGAGGCCCGGAAGAAGCTGCTGAAGTGGTAGCCCGCTTCTTAGACGCGGCTGGGGCCGACTCACTCGAAGCGAGAGGGGGATCTTCATGGATCTGCCCAGTTGGGTCAGGTGAAGCCAAAAACGCGTAATAAATAGGCACCAGGTTAAATACCTCGACCACCTCAATGTCGGAATCATCCTCATCGTCAGGCCAATTCCTTAAGGTAAAGAAGTTACCAGAGGGTCGCTTGGTTGCGTCCAGGGTAGGCAAGAACATTTCCTGATCCGGCTCCTCCTCGTCTGAGACAAGTCGATCCTTCCCCCATTTGAGGGAAGGCTTGGTGCCATCTTCAAGGGTCTGCTGAAGAAACAACTAAAAGGAAAATGCAAAGGGATCAAATAAACAGCATGCTCCGACATAGGATATAACTCGGAGAAGAATTGGGTAATGAGATTTACCGCAGGAGGAGGCTTGTCCCGGTAGTAATGCTCCAATCCCCACTCCCAGTCAGTGGAGAAGTCCTTGTTGGTCGTGAAGAGGGCCTTGACCTGGCGGAAGATCTCAGTGTTGTTCAACTCGAAGGAGGAGGTCCGGTTGGGGTCAAGTCGCTAGCTCATATGGCAAAGTTTGTGTGTGCGCTTCTGTAGGGGGGAAATCCGGCTGCGGACAAATGTGATCATCACATCCTTGTTGCGCAGCCCTAGATACTTCAATTCCTGGAATCGCTTATTAACCTGATTTGCGAAGGCAGTTGGTTTCTTGGGAACCCGGTCCCACAGAGCCGGATTAGGAGGACCCATCACAAAGGGGCGTAGCCGGATCAGATCCTCATCCGAACCATTCCTCACATAAAAGAAGGTCCATGCCCAGCCCTTGCAAGATTCAAGCCCCGTGACCCGGGGGAAGACAGATTGTTTCTGGGGAGAGATGGAGGCGGCACCACATTGGGTCAGGTGCTTGTCCTCCAGGGCACGCTCCTTATCCAGAACCACGTTCCTCCGCAGACCGTAGAATCGGATCCAAAGCTCTTTGGTGGGCCACAAGCCGAGGTATCCTTCTACGGTGGATGCGAAGGAGGAGAGGGATGTAATGGCATTCACCGGAAGATGATGAGGTTGGAGTTCGTAGATGTTGACGAAATCATGGAAGAAGTCACTCACAGGCAGGCCGAAGCCGCGCTGGAAGTGAGAGAGGAAGACGACGAACTCACCCGGATTGGGTGAGGGCGCGAGCTCCTCGGAGGCAAGACGAGAAATCACGCCTGCGGGGATGCGGCGGGTGCGGTAGAGCCAATCAAGGTCGTCTTGGTACACCCAAGAACCGGCCCAGGCACCACGCTCCAAAGTTTCGCCCTCCTCCTCCATCTCTTCTTCCTCGATAACGGCGAGTTCCTCCTCAGTCATCTCCAGGTCGCTGTCCTCACCGGCCAGTTCAGACGTGGGAGGCAGTGATTTAGACTGGCGCGGCCCCATGGCGATGAGACCGCGCGGGAGCGGCAGCAAGGAAACGCGAGAGTGAGATGCAGCGGCGACGCTACAGAGTAGGAGCGGTGGTGGCGGCGTTGTCGCAAGGAAGAAGAAGAAGCAAAAAGGCTGAGGGGCGCGAAAAGAGGGAAAACAACCAAGGGACGTGCCCCCTCCCCTATTTAACCACGCCCAAGCGATAGGTAGTGGGATCATGTTGTGCATCGAAGCCACGTGGTGTGGCCGTGTATCTGCCGGATCAGCCAATTAGAGACAAGCCACAGGAAGGGCCACAGGAAACAGGAGATCCCATGACGCGACGTGGTGATGCAGTTAACGAGGAGACAACTGCGACGCGACGTTTGCAGCAGTAACCCCTGACAATAAGTGTGGTAACGGGCGCAGGCCCTTAAAATGAGGCAAGGTGATGATTACCCTCCATGTAGGACGTGGGAAGTGTATGAGAGAAGGAAGGATAACACGGAAAACTGAAGGGTGACCCGGCCAGCGAGTGAAAACTCGGAATGTGCCAAGGGAAAACTAGGACAGAAAATCCGAGCTATAAGGTAACTCGGAAACGGGAGCAAAAAAGCTCAATAGATTGAACCTGCCGTGGCCTTAGTAGCTAAAGTTGCTAAGACCGCACCAGCTTCGGGGACTAATGTTGGGGGGATACCCCTGGGTAGGGTCACGCCAGGGTATAGAGGCCGAGTTAGCCGAGGTATGGCAAGGTCAAAGCGAAAGCTGGCCGGGTCACCTCAAGGAAGGCCGACTTACAGAGTAACCCGGACCGGAGGATGTCCACCTAACTGTGTCCCAGCCGATGTATGTCGTATGCCGGCGGGCTATTTATAATTTGTATGCAGGTACCCACGGGGCCGGGTCATACCAGGCTTGCAAGAGAAGGAAGGTATCTTGCTGGTCAAAAGGTGATCTCTGTGCGCTGGAGCGTGAGCAAAGCGAACAGAGGGAGGGACCAGCGAGGCGTGGCCGACAAAGGTGACGCAGACTATGTTGGCTGGCACTAGCGCCGCAGAGGCTTACGTAGCCTCTGCATGGCTTACGATGGCAAAAGGTGACCCGGTCAGTTTGCTATTTTGGGAAGAGGCATATTCCCAGGAATATGCCTCCACGTATGCCCTAACTAGTGACCTAGTCTCCCCTTTATAAGGGGCGCTAGGGCCTCTGTAGTGGAGGCTGGCTGGCGCGTGAGTAGTTTGTTCATTGAGTAGAGGTAGTGGTGAGAGTAAGAGAGCTCCGTCTTCCTCCTCTCCCCAATACAGCTCAAGGAGCATCTATAAACTTGGTGAACTGAGAGAATACAAAACATCTGTGTGTGGAATCACCACACTATCCCTCCCTGGATTCCTCTAGTGCATATTGGCCCCACCTTTAGCCTATCCATGGCATCTGCCGTGACACCACCATGACAGTTGGCGCCCACCGTGGGGCTAGCGGCGCTAGCAGGAGTGAAGATCCGGACGGGAAGCATCATCGGCAACGGCGAGCACATCGTCTATGGGCTCGTTCAGCGCTTTGGAGCGCTGGACTACGTCAGCGACAATGCTGGTAGCTTCGGCAAGCGACCTCCACCGTGCAACGGCCTCTTCATCAATGCTGGTGAACTGAGAGAATACAAAACATCTGTGTGTGGAATCACCACACTATCCCTCCCTAGATTCCTCTAGTGCATATTGGCCCCACCTTTAGCCTATCCATGGCATCTGTCGTGACACCACCACAACATGACCGCCTGGCTAAGGATCCTTTCTTCCACACCAAGCGTCAAGAAGAGATCTATTCTGAGATTTATGCTACCAAGAAGAAGAATGTTTTTGCCCCCCAGAAGCACATCAACATTGCAAAGATGGAGAGAAACACCGAGTACTTTGGTGAAGCTCTCGATATGTGCAGGCGGTTTGGACTCATCAAGGTTATGCAACACTGTGAGAACTATGATGAGAGGGCCATTGCTTAGTTCTACTCCACCCTCTACTTTGATACTGACCCTATTGATCGAACCATGAAATAGATGACTCAAAGTAGGTATCTGTCTGCTAAATGGTCTAAGTTTGCTACCCTTCTTGGCTACCCTATTCAGGAAGGCCGTCGTGCCAATGGGTGGTGGGTGCATAGGGGGAAGGCCTCCGAGCCGGAAGTTCTTGAGCCCTTATACATTGAGGGCTGGGACGTCAATGGAAATGTTTCCCATCTTATTCCCACCTATGACATCATGCGCAAGGTCTATCAAAACACTATTGCTCCCAAGGCAGGTAACTTCGATCAGCTTCATGCATTCTAGATTGATCTCATGTATCAGACTTACCGCCATAAAGACTCTCATGAGTGCCTTGATGTTATGGATTGTATGTTTGAAGAAATCTGGTCCGCTATAATCGAGAAGAGGTCTTGTCCATATACTCCATACATCCAGACACTCATCAATGCCAAATGGAGGGAGGAAACAGGTTCTCTCTACCCTCAAGATGCTCTCTCTATTCATGAGGAAAAGACCATCCGTGTGATGAAACACAAGATACCTCGCTCTCAGGCTGAAAAGGAAGTTGCTGCTGCAAGAGCTGCTAGGGGTGCTACTGCCACGTCAGGCCATGCTAGTGATGGGGACTGTGATGAGGCTTCTCCTCCACCCCAACTTGTGACACAACCCTCTTGGGCTAAGAAGCTGCTGAAGAAGGTTAAGAAGACTTTCTGCTTCATCTAGGACCACGAGTATCAGTCTTATGTCGCTCAGAGGCACAATGGTCAAAGGGAGAAGGCCATCATGAGGAAGCTTGATATTGAGGTATCCCCTGAGTCTAGCTCCGTCACCGTGCCCAAGGATCAGTGGGTCAATGCGCATTGCAGGTGGACTGATAGTGATGACGAGCCTGAGATCTCCAATCAGTTTCTGCCCGCTTGGAACAATGCCTCTTGGGACCCCGAGCCTCCTCCTCCGTTCATTGGTGGGTGGGGCATGTAGTTTGTCTCTTTGTCCCTTTTTGGCATCTTGATGCCAAAGGGGGAGAAAGTGCTCCGTTAGGACTACGGGATTTGCATGGGTTGTGTCTCGAGGTTGCTCTTTCATTGATCCTTTTATGCTCGTGCACACTTTATTCCGTTATGTATGCTTATGGACCTCCGTTATTGTGTTTGGACCTCTTGTATGGTTGCTACTTTATTGGTGAGACTATGTGTTAAGGTATCCTTGTGGTATTCATATGAGTGGTTGTGGTGGACTATTCTCATTTATCCAATCTTTGTATCACCACAATGGTATTGGTGCATGGTATGAGTTCCCTTCCTTTCTCATTTACTTCCTTGCACCCTTGTTGGTCTATCTTGTAAGGGGGAGCTCTCTCCCGTGTATGCTCCAGGGGGAGCTTCTCTCCTCTCTTACTCCCTTCAGTTATTTCTGCTTGTTATCCTCTATGCAAATATTATCATGCCCCAATTACGTTTTTATCATGCCCCAATTACGTTGGAAGAATCTAGATGGCAGCCCATCAGGACATGGAGATTTTAGAGGCCCAATTTGGAACAGAGCATCTCCGATTTCATCCTCTGAGTATTCCATTAGCAAATCCGTATTCATATCATTCTGAACTATAGGCTGAATTAAATTCAGAATCTCATTTGGGTCAACAGAGTCATCCTTGCTACATAAATTTTCAAAGAATTTTAAAGTAGTGACCTTTATACCATCAGCTTTTTTTAGCAAAAGCACCGTCCTACTTTTTTATTTTTCTGATTCTATTCTTTTTTGCTATAGCTGAAGCTTTTCTGTGGAAAAATTTGGTGTTTATATCTCCTTCCCTCAACAAGTTTACTCTTGATCTTTGAAGCCACATTAGTTCCTCTCTATAAAGTAGTTCATCCAGTTTTGCATTTGTAGCTTTGATTTCCATATGGTCGCTCAGATCATTTTTGAGCAACAGTCTCTCAATCTTTTGCTTCAGTTTTTTATTTCTTTGTCAACATGACCAAAATTATCTTTACTCCAACTGTGCAAGGTTGACATAGTGGCATTCATTCTTGAGCTTACTCCTTCCAAATCAGGGGCACTTTTATGGTTTGTCCAAGCACAACTTATTTCCTCTTCTAGCGAAGCTTCCCTCTCCCACATGATTTCATACCTTCTCACATGTCTGGTATTTGTTTGCGCAAACTTTATTTTCATCCTTACCAACAGTGGAAATGATCAGACCTTGAAGAAGTAAGGTGTTCAACTGAAGCATCAGGAAAAAGATTAGACCAAGCAGGTTGAGCAACAGCTCGGTGCAACCTTACTTTAACACTACTTTTGCCGCTTTGCTTGTTATTAAAGGTCTAGGGTCTCAATTTGCCCTAATTCATAAAGATTACAGAATGCAAGAGTGTCTATGAATTGTTTCATCTGACCCTCATTTCACATAGCTGCTTAAAAGTGTTCCTTCTGCCATTGTGCTTCATTAAAATGTCCCACCATGAACCATGGTTCCTTGGTGTTAGGAGCGATTCTTTTTAACAAAGTCCACATGTGATGTATGTCTTGAGCCCTAGGATCTCCATAAACAAATGTTGCTCTCCGTTTTATTCCATCATTATCAAGGATTATTACATTGATATGGTGAGGCCCAAAACTTAATGGGTCAACGAACACACTATTATTCCAAAAGAGAGCTAACCCACCACCCTTACCCTTGATACTAACAGGAAAATAGAATTGAAATCCCAAACGACTACACATAGATTCAACAAAAAACTTATTTTGCCTGGTTTCGGAGAGGAACACAAAGCTGGGACTATGTGTTTGTATCATGTGGAGAAGATCTTGAACTATACATAGTTGTCCCAAGCGACGACAGTTCCAAGAGAAGAGAATCATTGTCCTTTCCAGGCACCGCCATTGGTGCCTGACAGTTTGCCAGTAGCCCCTGGACCGGTCGCTGCCTCACCCCTTTTTCCACCATGTTGCCATCCTCTTTTCCATTGTGCTCTGATCCTCTTCAGTGGGAACTGCTTCTTGTCCCTGAATTTTTCCCTATTCTTCCTCTCTTAGCAGATGAGCTCCTTCTTTGCCCAGACAATCTGACAGATTTGGAACTTCAAAATTGTTGGAAATATGCCCTAGAGACAAATAGTAACATAGATTATTATCATATTTGATACCTTCGATCCGGATACACGGATGTAGTATAATAGCTTTTTCCCTAGAAGACCTAGGTTTAATCGAACCTTGGAAAGCAATGCTAAAAGGAAATAAAAAGGACATATCTACAAGACTTTGCTTCTTCTTTTTACCTTAGTTTACCGGACCAAACTAGTTTACTTTTATAATGGGTAGAATCAATGGATGGAGATAGGCCAGGGTTGAAGATCCACCTGCAGTTGCACATCATATGGGATAAAAGATAATAATAAGCATAGTCATGTGTAATGGTTGAATAGGGATAATATCTTCTGGGTAACACATCCTAATATACTAGAGCCCTCGTGATGCAGCGGGCATAGTAATAGTCTTTTAATCCAACCGAGTGCACACTGAAGCAACGGGCTACAAACGATTATTAAGTGTAAAACACAGATCAAAACATTAAGTGGTGATGTTGTTGTGATCCCAAATGGGTCGCTAAACGAAGACCATATTGACCTTTCTGTCACTAGGGTTCCTATGAGATCGCCACTAGCCAAGTATCCCACCTCAAGCCTTTATCAATCTATGGGATCTTGGGTACCTACAAGTCCATCGATCGAGATAAGAGACAAAGAAACAAAAGATATAAATCTCTATTGCAAACAAAACACAATGCTCCCATGAATTGGATGCACATAATTGTTGTGAGGTTTCTCCCTGACACGCAGCCCGTGAGGACTACTCACTCATAACAAATAGATCAAGGATACAAAAAAAATATGCAAAATACTTAGATTGAAATCAAATATTCTTACAATGGTCAATGAATCACAAGGAGATCTAAAGTACAAAGCAATGGATGTGGCTAATGGAGGGGATGCATGATGTAATGGGTGAACAATGGATGAACAATGGCGTGGATCTCCTTTGGTGGTGTTGTGATGTAAATCTGAGAATGGCGGCTCTCTGGCTGGCGGCTGGAGCCTCAAAATATATAGGCGTCCTCATGAAAGTTGTAGGGTTTGATGAGAAAAAGCCATCGCCTCATGGTATGGGCGGGCCCTGCCTGTACCAGTGGTCGTTAATCTCGCAAGCGCTAGGGAATGACTCCCTAATTACTTGGTCGTGTGGACTTCCTCAAAAACCTTCATTATGACTCCTGATTTCGCATTAACTGGCGTGATTTCTGCACAACATAATTCAAATCAAGGTTTTGCATATCTTTGCAATTATTAGTCATTAGTGGCATGGATTGAGAGTTACTTGTCAATTGCTTGACCAAAAACAATGTTTAAACACAGTGGAAGATGGCTAATTTTGGAGCCATCAATATTTCATGAAGTTTATGATTAAGTTTTATATCATGCTATAACTGTATTGAAAGGAAACATCAATACATGTGTGATATATAAACACCTAGTAGTTCCTAGTGAATATCTAGTCACTGGATTTTATTGGTCAATAGATGATCAAGGTTTCCTGGTCATGTGGCATTTATGCCAGTTGATAATAGAGTCACCTCATTGTGAGAATGAGATGATGAGCTATACCCAATCTAAGCATCGTGATCCGATCATGTCACGAAGTTCAAGTTATGATGATTAGGAAACCTAGTGTCTTATTTCTTAGACCGTGAGACCATATCAATCACTGTCACCCGAGAATACTTGGATAGCATCAAACATCACTCAGTTAAACGGTGATCATAAAGGTGTGTTCAGGTATTCAGAGGGGCAGGTAGAGGCATTATGTGTCAAGAGCGGGATTTTTCCATCCGCGTGACGGAAAGATACTCGAGGGCCCACTCTGAGAAGTTATATCTAAACAACTATGAAGTGTCTGACTAGGTCATGGGGATATCACTTGTCATAACGATTTAAGTAGCATTTGTCGATAACGATATTTAACACGACATGGTGATGTCATTGATCATATCTCGTACAATGCAAGTATCAAAGGGACAAAAGGAATAGAACACGACGTTCATGGTTCAACGACACAGATTCGTGGAATGCAGAGGGGTCATCATGGGCATCTAGGTCCCGCTGATGATCATTGGTACGAGAGGGGTCTCGACCATGTTCGGAGTGTTCCACCATAGTGGGGTATCACACTTAAGGGCTTGATGATGCTTAGAGATCGTTTTGGTATTGTCGGAATCACCAAAGAATAGAAAGAGAGAAAACTGGAAGGGTTTCGGTAAGTCCGGAGGATGTCCAAAGTGGGATGGAAGGAGTTCCGTAGCCACGGGGATTGAATAATATGGAAGTAAATGTTAAATATAGATTTAATCATTTATTTATATTTATTTAATAAAAGAAAAGGAATTAAAATGGTCAAATTCACTATTGGGCCAAAATCCCTAGGGAAAAAGGCCCATGAGGGAAAATACCAAAAGGGAGAAAGGGAGGAGGGGCCGCATGGTCCCCATGCACCCGCCGGCTAGGCCCATGGGGGCCTTGGCCATCCGGCCACCTCCTCCCCCTCTTCTTCTCCTCTGTTTAGTCCCACATGGCTTAGCTAAAGCCACATGGGATCCTTTTTCCCTTATATAAAGAGAGGTATTTTGAGAAAATAAATACACAATAATCAATAAAGGTTCCCTCTCTTTTGGGGAGACCTCCACTTGATCCTCTCTCTCCCGTGACCCTGGTCCCAAGTTAGGACTGCGAAAGCAGGAGACTTCTTCACCACTGAGCACCGTCGCGCTGTGGGATTCGGATCCAGAAGGTCTATTTCCGCAACTACTGGAGGAGCGGGAGTCATCATCAGACACCAGACATGTGTAACTCCCTCGAAGGTGCAACATATGGGGCACTAGGAGTCGTCGGAGTCGAAGGAGCTGCCGGACTTCAACATGACCCCAAGGTCGGCGTCGGTACGACTACATCAACCATGATCTCCCGAGCTTTGACAATGCTTTTTGGTATTCAAGGGTAAGTTCGCAAAAATCCCCTCCCATTACTGCATTACTAATAGATAGATCCTGGCGTTATGGTTCTTGGCGTAGGAAAAAATTATTGTTTTCAGGCGCGAACCCCTTCAATGGTATCAGAGCTAGATCTGTGTGTAGTATTGCTGGTACGGGTAGAACACACAAGATGTAGCGCGTGGGCATTGATCTTATAATGGTTACCCTCCCACGTGTACTTGTGCATAGCGCAGCAATGCTTGATGAAGCGGCCCCCAACCGACTTTACGTGTTAATTTGCGAGACTGGTCCATGCTTGACGTACGGCTTGTACCGTATAAAGTGGCTTTGGGGGGTGACTGTCTCTCTCACATTAGTTGGTATGCCATTTGCATAGGAGGGCCCCGAAAGGGATGTAGTATAGACAACTATTTAATCCACGTTGTGGTTGAAGTTTGTAGGTAAGAACGGTTCTTGTGCGAAAGCCCTAGCAGGCACGTAAAACATGCAAAGATAAAGTAGAGGCATATAACTTTGTTTTGTAGGGGCGTTGTGATGTGATATGATCGTACTCAAGGTAAAGTAGTTCACTTTTTGTTGCTAAGTAATAGTAATGGTCATGATGATGGTGGACTACAACACCGGGGCGCCGGAATCCTAGTGCCCACGGTGCTAGAACCCTGGCGCCAGATCCAGAGACACGTGATGGAGATCACAGCGCGAAGACCATATCGCATCACACTTACATTCAATGTTCATTGTTTGTGCATCTTATTAGTATGCTAGTATTAGATACTCGACAGTAGCCTAATAAGATGATCCCTAAACATAATACCAACAAAAGTGTTCTCCCTTAGTGACGAGGGTTTAACTCGCCAATGTCCATTGTTATGGACTTGGGTTTTGGAGAAGGAGAGAGCGCTGGAGGCATCAATCGGCTAGCAAACAAGCACATAGGGACGCAAGGTTTACCCAGGTTCAGGCCTCGCAGAGGTCCCTACTCCTGCTTGTTTGCTCTTGGAATTATTGAGGGAGTCGAAAGTTACAGGGGTGTGTAGATGCAATCTGGCAAGGTTGTGGAAACTAGGGTTGTGATTGTCCTCTTCGCCGCCCCTCCTAGCCTTTATATAGATAAGCTAGGTATCAGGTAGCAGGTTGAGTCGGTTACATATTAGGGTTCGTCCCTTTGAACTTTCTATCTTAAGCTTCATCTTGCACTGCAAGCAATCAGAGTTTCCGCGAGTCACCCGAATCATGAATTGGGCCTTGGCAACGCCGTGGGATTTTGCCGTATCTAGACCGTATATGCCAAACTCGAGTACCTGTAGGGTATGCCCACGTCGCTTAGTGTTCACCACCAAGAAAGTTCTCCATTATGAGGCGGGTCGTGATGATCGGGTGTCAGACATATCTGCATTCACATACGGTGGGTGTAAGCCATGTTGCACAGCAAATACACGTAAGGTTGAGTTGGCGAGCCTAGCATGTGTAGACATGGCCTCAAAACACGGATGGTCGAAAGATCGAGCATGAGTCGCATGAATGATGTGATCAACATTTTGGCATCCACCTTTGCAACTATATTTCCGGTTGTGACGATCGGGGGCGGTGTAGTGAGTGGAGATCGTGTAATCACTAAAACCCTTTTGGGCATATCAGTTTTAGTGGAGTTCTTGTTTTAACTCACATAATTATAAACTTAGTCCAAAATCCTTTTGTAATTCTAAACATAGAAATGGTTCTTCCCGATGCTTCTTTCCGGGTTGACGATTGGTTAGATGCTGAGAAGCTCAAACTCGATGGGTCCAACTTCCCAGAATGGCTTGTGCGTCTGAATATCCTCAGTGAGAATGACTTGGTCGACTACATATGCTACTAGATGGATTTAGACCAGCCATATTTCTGTGAGACTCCACAGCAGAGGGAAGACCGCTACTACCATCGTGAGATGTCCACTTTCATCTTAGTAACGATGCGATTCGGAATGGTAGACGAACTACATCCAGTTGTGGGTAATCTTGACCCACATACGATGTTGGATTAGCTAAAATCGGAGTTTGTGGGCCAGGTGCGCATGTGGAAGCACGAGCTGATTGGAGAATTCATGTCCGTAAATATGGAGGAACTTGCTTGTCTGGAGAGTCACTTGGAGTGCATGCATGATGCGTACATGAGGCTTGTTTATTTCTGGACTACTAGATAACTGATGCCTTTGCAATAGGCGTGTTGCTTCGGTCGCAGGCTCCTAGCTACCAAGGGCATGACAGGACTTGCATTACGAGAGGTGATGGGGGAAAAGCAAGATTTCCATGAGTTCATATCACATTTGAGGAATGTGAAGGTTGAACCCATTGCTAGAGAGGTCATCAATGACGGAGGTATATATGTGATATACAGTTTTATAAATGTTATAATCTTGCAAACACTTGTTGCAGTATTGAAGTATCTAATACTTGTTATGTTTTGTGAAAATAGGTCCTTTTGCATGAGAGTTGCTTGCTGGAAAGGAGGCGACGTTGTGTGTTGATGGCGAGCATGATGATGATGGCCGACGACACTCTCCCTTGACATTTATCATTTAGTTATCGTTTTGGATAATTATTGTAATCAATGGATTGTAAACTTATTTAGTGTGTCTCACATTTCGTGAGACGGTTATTCATATGAGTTTGTAACAAACAATTGTTCTACTTTTATGAATGATTTATATTTGTGTTCATATGTTGTTCGATTATGTGTGAATTATTTGTGCTGTGAAACTAATTGATAATGCATGAACATTTGTAAAATATTGAAATGCCTTGAAAATACCTAACTTAATGATATATTCATTTTCAATGAAACCATTGTTTCAAATTCAAAGTTACGTTGATAAATATGTGAAAGTCATTTGATCTGTTGTCACAGATAAATCATGCCTAAGTTCGGTGAGATAACTAAGACATCACGTATTGTATGAATACAAAGTGTTTGATGAATTGTTGAAAGAAAGTACATATTCGATGTACCACATTTCAACGAAGTGGTTATTATCATTTTGTAATTGTTGAATTTTGTAAAAAGGAGTTTACGAAAGGAAACATGAGCGTGAAACTATATGATATGATCAAAGAATTTCAGAGTCAAAGGGTATCAAAATAAAAGACAATCTAATTACTCCTATTTGATCAATAGTAATGAAATTTGACATTATGAGATTGGCATAAGGGATTGTGAAATGCTTTGAATTTAGATACGTTGAAATGCAAAGCATCACAATGTGATATCAAGGGGGGAATGGGTGGCGCCAGACAAATCGTGGTTGTGTAAGTGTAAAGACCATTAATCGGAAATAGCGAACACTCATTTAGAATAAAGTAAACCATCTGAAATTCATTAGATCGACACCATATCTTGTATGGATTGTCGTGGATATTTTGGATTTATTTGATATCGCCAAAACAATAGCAAACAAATCTTTGTAGTGTATTCATTGAATACAAAGTCCATAACTAAAACCAAAAGATAGGCAAAACCAGTATTGCTAAAATTTTGGTGCGTTCTCGAGGAAAACAATGTTCTCAATAATTAAGCTAATGGAAGATAGTTAAAACACGATGAAAGTTCATAACCCTATATTAGAGTGTTAAGAAGCGCAACGGAACATGTTCTAGAACGTGTCTCTTCATAAAGGAAATGATCAATGATAATGATCATTGTGTTTTCCCCACTAGTGTTTTTACTAAATAAAGTAGGATTCAAAAATGTACCCTACATCTTGTATGGAGACATTTATGAATCACTTGTCATGTTGTCGGAACATGACATACCTACGAACTACAAAGGAAAGTGATGGTAAACTGAAGTTACGAGGAATCCTAGTAGTGGATTTCACTTAAAAATTAGAAAGTAAATCATTACTAAATCTTGTCAAGTAAGGAGATTGCATGATTTTTCCAAAGGACTGCAAGGTCATGATGAAAAAAGGTGAAAGACAAAGCACAATTTGCCACGAATAATGTGTTGGATGAATTCAAAATAATTTGATTCAGGGGTGCTAAAGTCTAGTGGATTAAATACTAGTAAAGTATTAGTGTCTCGTAAAAGAAACACTCAACTTGAGAATTGATCAAGGGATTTTGAAGCTATTCAAAATATTGAGAGGATGTGCAATTTGCATAAAATTTAGTGGGAGCGAAAAGTCTTCCTGAATTAATATGTGAATGACATATTTTTGAGTGGGAGCAAAGTAGGTTTCGGACTCAAATATGTAGGGAACATATTTTGAGTGGGAGCTTAATTCTTATGTGTATACGACACATTGAGAATAAAAGCGCAAGTACTAATAAACATTAGAGTTGGAAGAAAGTATATTACAATATTATGTTGGAATGTATTCCTAAAAGAGATTCTGAAGTAGTTTCGGAATAGGGTTTGATTAAGAAATGGTCCTTGATCATTCGAATTAGGAATAACATTGAGTACAACATCAATGGTTGAAAGAAATAAAAGTATTATCGTCATCCACTATGTTTTGACATAGGTTCTGTCTTAGAAACCATGATGAAAAACCCAACATAATAAGATTCAAGAAGAAAAGTTCGAAAGTGATTAAGTATGAACCACTAAACATTGAGCTAAAATTGTCCATAGTGTCTGAATGAGAACTGTAGACATGTTTTCAAGATCCATGAAGGATGACATACCTTAAAGCATAAAGGGTTATGTTATAAGGGCATATGTTAACCTTAAAAGATTAGAAATCTTTGCATCAATAATACCGACTGAAGTCAAATAGGAAGCGAGGTGACAAACATCGAAAAATGCACATGGTGCACTAGTGTTTCGATAACTACATTTTAAATAAAAGTAAAAGGATATTATCTAAAAGTGATGTATAATGTTGTGGCTGGACAAGTTCGTCTTTTCGCAGAGAGTGTTTCCCAGGGCACAATGCCTGACATGGGTATACCCTACAGGTACTCGAGCTTGGTATATACGGCCTAAATACGTAAAGGCCCACGGTGTCGCCAAGGCCCAAATGAAGGACTCGAGTAACCTACGGACTCTAGATTGCTTGAAGAACAAGAAGAAGCTAAAGATAGAAAGTTTGAAGGGGAAAGCCCTAACTTGTAACCGACTCGACCTGCTACCCGAGACCTAGCCTACCTATATAAAGGCTAGGAGGGGCGGCGAGGAGGACACACACAACCCTAGTTTCCACAACCCTCGCTAGATTGCATGTGCGCACCATTGTAACTTTCGACTCCTTTGATAATTCCACGAGCAGACAAGCAGGAGTAGGGACCTCTACGAGGCCTGAACCTGGGTAAATCCTTGAGTCCCCTATGTGCTTGTTTGCTAGCCGATAGATGTCTCCAGCGCTCCCTCCTTTTCCAAAACCCAAGTCCATAACAATGGGCATTGATGAGTTAAACCCTTGTCAATTGGTGCCGTCTGTGGGAAATGGGAGTGCTGATGTTGCGGCTTCTTCGGCCCCATCAACCGCGATCTATAACTCCGCAACAGCGGAGATCCGCCAGCTCTTCGGCGCGTTTGACTTCACCGTCCACATGCCAGCCACTCGCCCGGCCTTCGAGTCCGTGGGCGACGGAATCAGCCTGGCGATAGGGAGCTTCCGCTTCCAAGTCGGTCAGATGGGCACGCTTCGCATGCCTGATCAGCCGACGACACCGTCGATTACCCTAGCATCATGGTTCCCTCCATCGATCGGCATCCTCAGTGAGCTCAACGCCCCGACAACAGTTGAGAACACGGTCAGCGACAGCAGTCGCGACTCCGATCTGAGCGATCTGGCCACTGAAGATGGAACCTACGGTTCCAGATCTGAGAGTTGTGGAAGCAGCAGCTTCCCCAATCACTTCATGTGTGCTGTCATCAACGCAGGCGATACCTCTGCCAACGGTGACAACACGGGCAATCGCGGTAACGGAACCGACCCGCCTAATGGCGGCAACGGTGGCAATCGCACCCCCGTCAACAATGGAGGAGCAGTCGAACCTCCAACCATATAAAACGAGCAAACCAGCGAACGCATCGTGATCAGGCTCAACGAGCAAGAATGGGCTCGCTGCTGCGAGGCCCTACGAGGCGCCCCTCTACCCTTCGGATCCCTACAAGAACTGTTGATGGGCTATCACTGGATCCTAAAGGAAGAATTCAAGCGCCAAGTACAAACAATCGCGCAACTCGAGGCGCGCAAAAAGGCAGCAGACGAGTCGAGCCTTCGTCGTGCTGGGCTCTCCTCCCACGGAGGATCCTCCTCAAAGGGCAACGACTACATCGCCAAGAAGAGGAAATCTCGGATGGCTCATCTCATCGAGCAAGAACGCATAGAAGCTGCAAAAGTCCTCGACTTCAGCTCTATGACAGTCGACACACAAGGCAATGTGGTCCCTAAGACGCCGCAGGCTGCGGTGACAGCGCCACCATGTATCTCCTTAACAACCAGCCGCCAGCTGGAGATCCCCGAGCCGCCATGCACCGATCTATGATCGCGGGCTTGGGATTAATCGAGGCCGCCCTTGACAAGGAGCCAACACCAGAGCCGAAAAAGGGCAAAGTGCTAGCAAAGCGCTACTCCTCGCCCTCATCTAGCAACGACAGTCACGATCTGTCTCGACGTCGCCGCTCACGGCGACACGGCCGCGACTATGATGCACGTGACGACCTCACGCAACGCAAGATTGACAAATCAAGGGCGCAACACGCTCGGTCGACTGACTCGGAAGAGGAAGATGTGGAGTTCTGCGGCGTCAGATGCTTCAGCAGATCCATTAGGCAGAAGCGAATGCCTAAGGGGTTCAAACTCCCATCGGAGAACCCGAAGTTTGACGGTCTACAGGACCCAAAGATCTGGCTGGAGGATCACATCTCCTCCGTCAGACTCCATGGCGGCAGTCGAAGCACAGTCATGCAATGCTTACAGCTACATCTGCAGGGCGCCGCCCGAGCATGGCTCAACAACCTCCCGCGCGGATCCATTTGCAGTTGGGATGAGCTGGTTTACAGCTTCGTGCGCAACTTCAAAGGCACGTACAAGCGGCTAGCATCAATCAAGGAGCTAAGATGCTGCCAGCAAAGATCGGGCGAATCGCTACGCTCCTACATCCAAAGGTGGTCCATCATCAAGAACTAGACAGAAAACATCTCGGAGGATCGCGCGATTGATGCATTCAATGGCGGCGTCCGCCGCATAGAGCTCAGGGAGGAGCTGGGCCGCTCGAAGCCCAAGACCATTGACCACTTGATGGAAATCGTGAATCGGTGGGCTGATGGAGAAGATTCGGTGAAAAATCGCATTCACTCCGACGAGGAGGCAGAACTCGAGCGCAGACGCAACCACCGAAGCAAATGCCATATGTGCATCTACGATGACCGCGACGATGTCAACATGGTCGCAGCCGGCTATGCTGACAGACACGACGACAACCGCAACAGCGGATACCGTAACGGTGGATACCGCGACTCCGAGAAGACCACACAAGTGTGGCAACGCCGCGATCGTGACGAAGCACCCGCAACATCCATTGAAGACAAACTGTCCGGGCCATGTACGGTGCACTTCTACATTGACAAGCATGATGGGAAGAAGAAGTCCAGCCACCTCCTCAAAGACTGCCGCGAGTTCCTCAAACTACACGAGGGATTAGCTCGGATGAACCGCAATGCAGTCGAAAGAGGCTATGGAGCCGCTCCAGGCACCGTGGCACATGGCGCTCCGCCACCACCACCTGGAATGCCCCCAAACGCAGCTGGACCGGACCAGCACCAGGGAGGCGAACCCTACCCAAGGGCCATGGGTACCATGATGATCCAAAAAGGACGTCCTCCAATTGGGTGCAGAAGGCCATCACTCGCCAAGTCAACTTGGCCACACACTCGCCACCATCTACCACTGAGTACCTTAGTGGAAGCGAGTCATGCATTACGTTCGACAAACGCGACCACCCGCCTCAAGTACCTCGTCTAGGCCATTGTCCCCTCGTACTCGAGGCGCAAATCGGAGGCTTCGACATGAGCCGCATCTTCATGGATGGCGGAAGCGGCATCAACCTTATATTCGCGAGTACCTTGCGAGCAATAAGGATCCCTCTGACTTGCCTAGAGGCTTCAGACACAACATTCCATGGAATCGTCCCAGGAAAAGGTGTATATCCCCTGGGCAAAATCAACCTCGACGTTATCTTCGGCACACCAAAAAACTTTCGGCGCGATCGCATTGACTTCGAGGTCGTCGACTAGCCTTCGCAGTACCACTGCATCCTCGGACGTGTCGCGTTCGCTAGGTTCATGGCAGTAGCACACTACGCCTACATGCAGATGAAAATGCCAGGTCCCAATGGCGTCATCACGATCAACAGGAACTTCGAGAGATCTGACAGTTGCGATAGGAAATTCAACAGAATTTCCCAGTCCTTCGGCATGCAGGAAGAACTCGCGAGACTAAAGGAGTCGACATACAACAGTCACCTCCCCTGAGCTGGCCAAGTTTGCCTGATCTATCCTTCGACTCATCGGTGCACACAAAGAAAGTGCAGGTCCACCCATCGGATCCCGCCAAGACGGCCCTCATCGCCAACAACTTGAGTCCCGCATAGGAACTCGCGCTCGTCGAATTCCTCCGTGAGCACTGGGAAATTTTCGCCTGGTGTCCTGCGGACATGCCAGGAGTTCCCAGGGAATTCGCCGAGCATGCACTCAACGTCAACCCCGACACAAGGCCAGTCAAACAAACAATTCGGCGATTGTCCGAGCCACGAGCACATGCAGTTGGAATGGAGATCAACAGACTCCTCGACGCCAAGTTCATATGCGAGATCAAGGAAAGCACTTGGCTCGCCAACACGGTACTGGTACCAAAAAAGGACACGGATATCCTGCGGATGTGCGTGGACTTCACCTCTTTGAATAAGCACTGCCCAAAGGATCACTTCCCATTGCCGTGCATCGACCATATCATCGACTCCACCGCGGGATGCGAGCGCCTCTGCTTCCTCGAAGCCTACTCAGGCTACAATCAGATTCAAATGAAGGAGGAAGACCAAGAGAAAATAGCATTTACAACGCCCTTTGGTGTGTTCTGCTACAACACAATGCCCTTCGGGCTAAAGAACGCGGGAGACACCTACCAGCGGTGCATGCAGGCTTGCCTCAAGGAACAACTGGGTCGCAATATTCAAGTCTATGTCGACGACATAGTAATCAAGACCAAGGAAGAAGCCTCCCTAATCGACGATTTGCGCAAAACCTTCGCCAACCTTGACCGCTACTAGATCAAGCTCAATCCGGACAAATGCGCCTTTGGCGTGCCATCTGGGCAACTACTCGGGTACCTCATCTCCGCGAGGGGAATCGAGGCAAACCCGAAGAAAATAAAAGCCATACTGGCCATGGAGAAGCCGAAAAACATAAGGGGTGTTCAGCAGTTGGCTGGGCGAATCGCGGCCCTCAGTCGATTCATCAGTCGGATGGGTGAAAAGGCGCTGCCCTTCTACCAACTCCTCCACAAAGCTGAAAAGTTCGAGTGGACCAACGAAGCGCAGGAAGCATTCGAAGACCTCAAGAGCCTTCTATCCACCTCGCCAGTACTAGTGACCCCACGGGAAAGGGAACCACTGTTGCTATATATCTCGGCCACCAACCAGGTGGTCAGCACAGTGCTCGTCGTCGATCGAGCCGAGGAAAACAAGGTCCACGGGGTACAACGCCCAGTATACTACCTTAGCGAGGTCCTCACGCCAACAAAACAGTGGTACCCGCACTACCAGAAGCTGGCGTACAGTGTCTTCATGACCGCCCGGCGACTGCGCCATTACTTCCAGGAACACCCAATCGTGGTGGTCAACGATGCCCCGTTGGGACATATCCTCAGTAACCCCGACGCCACGGGACGAGTCACGCTTTGGGGAATAGAATTGTCTCCACGAGACATCACATACGAAAAGCGCAACGCAACCAAGTCGCAAGTTCTCCCTGACTTCCTCGTGTACTGGATGGAGAACCATCTCCCGGACAAACCAGATATGTCCTACCTCTAGACAATGCACTTCGATGGGTCCAAGCGGAAGGACAGAGCAGGCGCAGGTGTCATACTGACATCCCCTCAAGAGGACAAGTTGAAGTATATCCTGCGAATGCAGTTTACAGCCTCCAACAACGAGGCTGAATACGAGGCCCTATTGCACGGGATGAGGATGGCAAAATCCTACGACGCCAAGAGGCTCATCATATACGGCGACTCCAAGCTGGTCGTCAACCAAACAATGGATGAGTGCGACGCACTGAATGACAACATGATCGCGTACCGCGACCTCTATGACACACTCGAAGGAGACTTCGACGGTTGCAAGCTGCGGCACGTAGGTCGCGAAAGCAATGAAGAGGCGGACGCACTGGCCAACATAGGCTCTACCTGCGCCCCCATACCACCCGGGGTATTTCTCGAGTGCATCTGCGAACGCTCCATTAAGCCAAAGGCCGCAAAGAAGAAAACAAGCGCAACAATAGACTCGGGGGCTATGCCGCCCAATGAGTCAATGGCACTCGATGACTGATCTAACGTCACTATTGGCTCCTGGAAACTGAACTCACTCTGTTGCCATAACGACTATACACACACAAAGAAGTTATCATAAGATGATAAAGAGATAATGTTAATCAAGGTGACATTAGTAAAGTTGCAAAGGATATGACGGGCTGTAAAGTCCAGACCCTAGACTCAACCTCTTCCATAAGCATGCATCATCAGAAGTGCCGGGTTATATGGTGCCGATGATTAGTAGACAAATGTAGCTAGTTTATTTGTACTCCAGTGCAAGTAGGAGACTGTTGGAAATATGCCCTAGAGACAAATAATAACATAAATTATTATCATATTTCATAAAGTTTATGATTAACTTTTATATCATGCTATAACTGTATTGAAACAAAACGTCGATACACGTGTGATATATAAACAACCAGTAGTTCCCGGTGAATATCTAGTCACTGGTTCATTGGTCAACAGATGACCAAGGTTTCCTGATCATGTGGCATTTATGCTAGTTGACAATGGAGTCACCTCATTGTGAGAATGAGATGATGAGTTATACCCAATCTAAGAATCGTGACCCAAGTATGTCATGAAGTTCAAGTTACGATGATTAGGAAACCTAGTGTCTTATTTCTTAGACCGTGAGACCATATCAATCACTGTCACCCGAGAATACTTAGATAGCATCAAACATCACTCGGTTAAACGGTGATCATAAAGGTGTGTTCAGGTATTTAGAGGGGCATGTAGAGGCATTATGTGTCAAGAGTGGGATTTTTCCATCCGTGTGATACAAAGATACTCTAGGGCCCACTCGGAGAAGTTATATCCAAACAGCTATGCAGCGTGTGATTAGGTCACGGGGATATCACTTGTCAGAATGAGTTAAGTAGAATTTGTCGGTAACGAGATTGAACATGACATGGTGATGGCAACAAACGCAGCCACTTTTCATTGGGACTCCAAGTGTAGAGTGTTGTAGCAAGCTTCTTTTACCCACAAGGGTGACTCGAGGGTTTATATCGAACTCTCGGGGAATTGGTTGTGGAAGGATGTTTGTCTTCTCCTCTTCAAGCAACCTGTAAAGTAAATAATTTGTCTTATGTCCCCAACTCCACCAAGTGGTTGTCAAGCACAAGGTTTCGTATTAGTAATATGAAATTAAATATAAAATAAACTAAAGTAAATAAAGTAAAGTAATGCAAACTAGATGATATGGAAGATAGTAGAGTTATTTTTCGGTTTTTATGAGTGATTGCAAGTAAGGAAAGTATTTTTGTATTTTCAAAATGATAAATTGCAGAAAATATAAATGATACTAGATGCAATAGAAAGGTGTTTCTTATGATAAAAATCGGACTGGGATTCATGGGTTCACTTGTCTACTCTCTTTTCAAGTTGTAGTGCTCACAAAACAATCCATCAATGATAAAGATTCATGGAAATTCTATAAGTCCTTGATAAAAGGAATTAATATGGGCATCACATCCTAATATTGAGATGGAATACATCTCTTTCTTATACTCCTCAAGAAAGGGAAATCTCCATGCAATCTTGATTTAAGAACAAATCAGAGTATAGCTTTAAGCAATATTATATGATGTTTGAAATACGAACATGCTACCTTGATTTAACAAGGTCATCACACTGTCACGTGATAATTGTAGCACATGATTTCACTTTACCCCTAGTGAGGCGACAAAAGAAAGATAAAAAACAAAGTAGATCTTGAATATGATGTGTCACAATTCAATCTCTACCCCCATGCCACTCCATCTAACACACACTTCTCCCCATAAAAGTTCTTGCATACAAGTTGGGTCAAAACAAGCAATGAAGAATGGGGTGCATGATATGCATCTATTAAAACATCTTACACAAAATAGATTCAAATCTCAAATATCAAATCATGGAACAAAGATCCACCACATAGGAAATACAAATATGACCATAATCATGTTGGGCAGCTCATTGATGTCTACGCACTTCTATTCTTGTAGATAGTTGTTGGGCCTCCAAGTGCAGAGGTTTGTAGAACAACAACAAGTTTTCCCTTAAGTGGATCACCCAAGTTTTATCAAACTCAGGGAGGAAGTGGTCAAAGGTATCCCCTCTCAAGCAACCCTGCAATCAAGATACAAGAAGTCTCTTGTGTCCCCAACACACCCAATACACTTGTCAGGTGTATAGGTGCACTAGCTCGGCGAAGAGATAGTGAAATACAAGTGGTATGGATAATTATAAGTGGTAACGGTGCCAGAAAATAGCTTGCTGGCGTGTGGTTGACGTGGGAAAAGACTAAAGGCAAACTAAAATAAAGATGGAAGCAAGCAAACATGTAACAGATCTAATTGGAAACGGTGTATCAATGCTTAGAAATAAGGCCTAGGGATCATACTTTCACTAGTGAACACTCTCATATAAATATATTATCTTCATGATACTACACTGAACTACTCTCTGGTTGGACACTCTAATCGTTGGTAGGGCTATAACAACACACCTTAAATTTCGCTTTCCCCATCTAGATAACCCCACACTGTCACCTTGAGCACTAGATGGTTCCAACAAACACCACAATTTTATAAAGACATCCAACTCCAAATATAACTCATAACAAGTATTTGTAATCTCTAGCCTAAGTGCCACCATGGTGTGCACGCTGTCACTTTCACACACATGGGGAGAGCAGAGATCTATTAAAGCACTTGAGTAGCAAGGTAGATCTATAGATTACAAGCTCATGATCTCAATAAGATCATGCATAGAGAGAGAGATGAACACATAGCTACCGGTAGAACCCTTAGCCTCGAGAGAGAACTATTCCCTCCTCATCATGGGAATCAGCAACGGTGATGGAGATGGTGATGGAGATCAATGGAGATGGCTCCGGAGGCACTTCCTCGTCTCGGCAGGGTGCCGAAATAGAGACTTCCTGTCCCCCGAATCTCCCCTTCGGTGGCGGCAGCGCTACGGAACTTTTCGTGGCTAGAGGCTTGATGATTTAGGGTTTTCGCATTGGGAGGCTTCTTATAGGCGAAGAGGCAAGGTCGGTGGGCGACCAGGGAGCCCACACCACTTGGTGGCGCGGCAAGGGCTAGCCCGCGCCACCATATGGTGTGGCCATCCTGTGGCCCTTCTCCGTCTCGTCTTCTGGCTCCGTGAGTTTTCCAGTAAAATATCGACTTTGGCTTTTGTCCGGTCCAATTCCGAGAATATTGATTTTCTAACTTTCTTGGAACCAAAAATAGCAGAAAACATGCAACTGGCACTGTGACATCTTGTTAATAGGTTAGTCCCAGAAAGTGTATAGAAATACTCCAAAGTGTGGGCAAAACATAAGAAAGTAGATAAAAACCAAGCATGGAACATCAAAAATTATAGATACGTTTGCAACGTATCAACATCCCCAAGCTTAACTCTTGCTCGTCCTCGAGTAGGTAAGTGATAAAAAGAAAGAATAATTTTTTAGGTGACATGCACCATCATAAACTTGATCAAAGTATTTGTAAAACATTGATAGCTAGGATCATAGTACTCTAACATGAGCATGAAAGATATAGTTCTAACTATAAGACATAGCAACTATGTTGTAACATGAAAAGACACAAACAAAAGACATGAATAACAATGCTTTGCAAGACGTTTGTTTGTTTCACATAAAGAAAACATAGCATAGTGGCATTCAGCTTGTCCCTCATAGAGTAGCAAAACATAAATGCATATGACACCTTCAAAGTTCATAAGAGTGACTAGGTACAAATAGTTTAAAGCAAGCAATATCAAAGCTATGCATCAATCAACAAGTCTTGGGACAATGCACATAGAACTAACAATGGCCACTATGCTCTCAAAGTAGGTGCATAAAGATAGAAGGTGAGACTCAACATAAAAGTGGAAGAAAGGCCTTCATAGAAGGAAGCAGGGATTCAAGTCTTATAAAGAGCTTCCAAAAATTATGATACTTTTTAGCTTTCAGCTCTCATTGCCCCTATCATAAGCATCTTGAAGTGATTAAGGTTAAAGTGAACAAACTATGGAGTATATGCTTGACGAAGTATAAGTTGGAAATCTCATGTCCCTTGAATACGAGGGCCGCTCCTCATGCTACTCAAGTTTAGTCACCGGTAATTTCTTTTCATCGTAAGTACATGTGTATCATAGAGAACCGCCAACGGGGTACCCCTTGCCCGATGATACGGAAGAATCCCCATATCAAAATGACAAGGCAAGCAGACAACGAGCATCTCAGCAATCTTCTTATTTACCATGGGAATATGGTGCTTTTTTATCTCTTTCCTCTTTTCATATATCTCTTTTTTTCTCTTTTTTCTCAACATCTGACTCTTTTTTATAAGAAGAATGCTTCATAGACAGCTCATTATGGTTACGCTGCAGGTTTCCACCATGTCAGCATGGATTAGATCAGCGGCCCAGGCGTTTATCTAACACATATACATAACTCCATGGACTTACAAGCTCCCCTTTCATTTCACACTGACGACATCCATAGACAAAAGAGCATGATATCAACTAGGTACAAAGTACCAGTGCAATGTTGAAAGTGTTCCCCATGACAACATGGTTCTGCTAATCCCCAACAAATAAATGCAAGCATATACAACATAGACGACACAATGGTTCAAGTTTATTAAGGGCAAGAAAAGTAAAGTGTGCCATCAAGTTCGTGAGAGCTTTAATCACTAGTTTTCTCATAACTTTAATTCAGAAGGTAGATAAAAATATGAATATACTTGGAATAGTATAAGCTAATAGGTAGGTATGGTGGACTCTTTGGAATAACTTTGTTTAAGGAGTTGGATGCATGAGTGGAACTCATACTTGGTTGTGGAGGCTAACAAAAGACTAGGAGCGACAAACTAAGAGAGCAATAATGGCCATAATCATGCAGAGCGACAAAACATCATTGATCAAAGCACAAAGTGATACTACAAGTTGAAAACTAAAGGATCATAAAGGCTATGGTGACTTGGGATAGTCATACATGGTGTGAGTATGTGCCAAGTCAACCCAAATAAAGCATCAAAGGAGAATACCACAATACTATGCTTTAATATGCTAAAACAACGCATGATCCTTCCTAGGCACATTATGCAATCTCAATTGTTTATAACAAGTCATGCTACAACAAAGAATACTAAGCATAAAGCCAAACCAATATCAAGCATGGCATGACAAAGCATAGGCCACAGTAAAAAACAAACTCTCTTTACCACTTAAGCATGAACTTTCCTACTCTTTTCCAATCCAAACCAAACTATTTGAAAACCAATGCATGAAAGAGGGGGTCCAACCAATTTATTCAGAAATCTAAGCAAACCAAGGAAATGAAAAAACAAAACAAAAATGAAAAAGAAGACGCTCCAATAACAACACAAATGTGCATGAAACAATAAAAATGAAGCGTTTAGAAGAAACCTAGGATTTTTATTGATGAAGAGGGGGATGCCTTGGGCATCCCCAAGCTTTGAAGCTTGTACTTCTTGGATATTTCTTGTGGTGACACGTGTGGCATCCCCAAGCTTGAGCTTTAGTCCATCCTTCATCTCATTACTCATTCCTTCCATACACCTGAAATTTTTCCTTCATACAAAACTTCACACAATCTTTATTAGCAACATTAGTGCACTCAAGATAATAAGTCTTTTGGTTAAGTTTCAACACCAATAAAATTTCCATTATAACATAAGATACTGTAGCACTTCCCTCAAAAAAAGCTCAATTCCCCAAAAGAACTCAAAAAGGAACCAACAAGAAGCAAATGCAAATAATGGCAGAAATCTGTCAAAACAGACCAGCATGTAAAGACGAATTTTTTCGAAGACCTTCTGTTGCTCAAATCAAAAAGTGTTGAACTAACGAAAGTTAGATAACAACCTGGGGAAGAAGCACAAAAATTCACGCCTCAAAAGTATGTACAGAGATTTTACATGAATTTGTATGGTAAATCACAAAAATCTGTTTTGGGACAGCAACTTTCCCAAGCATTACTTCCCTCTCATTAGAGGTTACTCTTGGCACAAAAAGCAAATAAAAAGGATAAGGAGCAGTTATTACAGAAGTAATAACTTCCAAGACTCATCTAAAACTTTTGGGTTATCTCCCAATAAGTACTTTTCTTTAACGCCTTTAAGTTAGGCATGATAGTTTGAGAAGATGCTCACATAAGAAATATGAATTGAAGTAAAAGAGAGCATCAAGAAGCAAATTCAAAACACATTTAAGTCTAACCCACTTCCTATGCATAGGAATCTTGTAAAGAAACAAGTCATGAAAGCATAAATCAACAAGCACAGTAAAGCAAAACGAGTGCAATTTCAAGACTTTCAACATAAAGAGGGGAAACTTAATATTATTGAGATGCATAAAACCATGTTTGCCTCTCTCATAATAACTTTCAGTAGCATCATGAATAAAATTATTACTCTCCACATAAGCATAGTTATTCTTATTAATTGTAGTGGGAGCAAATTCAACAAAATAGCTATCATTATTATTCTCATCACCATAATCATCAAATATAGGAGGCATATTGTAATCATAATTAATTTTCTCCTCAATAGTAGGTGGACTGAAAATATCAAATTCATCATTATAATCATCATATATTAGAGGTTTGGTATCATCATAAGCAATATAATAGCTATCTTCCAAAGATAGGGAACTAAAAAAATCATTTTCATAAAAACTAGCTTCCCCAAGCTTAGACTTTTCCATAGCATTTAGACTTTTCCATAGCATTATCAATAATGGTGTCAAAAGAATTCATACTAACAACATTGCTATTAGCATGCAAATAAAGTTCCATAGGTTTTTTAATTTTCTCTTCAAACACTTCATGTCCTAACTCAAGATAAATACTATAAAGCTCTCTAATTTTTTTTCCATTAAGCCTAACTAGTGAAAATAAAAACAAGAAACAAAAAGATATGATTGCAGAATCTAAAGGAAATAACTTCGAGCACTCACACACACCAGCAACCGTACTAGAAGATAGCTTAGTAGCCAGAGGATGTGAGTACCTTTTACCTTACCTCCCCGACAACGGCGCTAGAAAATAGCTTGATGTCTACGCACTTCTATTCTTGTAGACAGTTGTTGGGCCTCCAAGTGCAGAGGTTTGTAGAACAGCAACAAGTTTTCCCTTAAGTGGATCAACCAAGGTTTATCGAACTCAGGGAGGAAGTGGTCAAAGGTATCCCCTCTCAAGCAACCCTGTAATCAAGATACAAGAAGTCTCTTGTATCCCCAACACACCCAATACACTTGTCAGGTGTATAGGTGCACTAGTTCGGTGAAGAGATAGTGAAATACAAGTGGTATGGATAATTATAAGTGGTAACGGTGCCAGAAAATAGCTTGCTGGCGTGTGGTTGACGTGGGAAAAGACTAAAGGCAAACTGAAATAAAGATGGAAGCAAGCAAATATGTAACAGATCTAATTGGAAACGGTGTATCAATGCTTAGAAACAAGGCCTAGGGATCATACTTTCACTAGTGAACACTCTCATATAAATATATTATCTTCATGATATTACGCTGAACTACTCTCCGGTTGGACACTCTAATCGTTGGTAGGGCTATAACAGCACACCTTAAAGTTTGCTTTCCCCATCTAGATAACCCCACACTGTCACCTTGAGCACTAGATGGTTCCAACAAACACCACAATTTCATAAAGATATCTAACTCCAAATATAACTCATAACAAGTATTTGTAATCTCTAGCCTAAGTGCCACCATGGTGTGCACGCTGTCACTTTCACACACATGGGGAGAGCAGCTTAGACTTTTCCATAGCATTTAGACTTTTCCATAGAATTAACAATAATGGTGTCAAAAGAATTCATACTAACAACATTGCTATTAGCATGCAAATAAAGTTCCATAGGTTTTTTAATTTTCTCTTCAAACACTTCATGTCCTAACTCAAGATAAATACAATAAAACTCTCTAATTTTTTGTTGTTTTTCATTAAGCCTAACTAGTGAAAATAAAAACAAGAAACAAAAAGATATAATTGCAGAATCTAAAGGAAATAACTTCGAGCACTCACACACACCAGCAACCGTACTAGAAGATAGCTTAGTAGCCAGAGGATGTGAGTACCTTTTACCTTACCTTCCCGACAACGGCGCTAGAAAATAGCTTGATGTCTACGCACTTCTATTCTTGTAGACAGTTGTTGGGCCTCCAAGTGCAGAAGTTTGTAGAACAGCAGCAAGTTTTCCCTTAAGTGGATCAACCAAGGTTTATCGAACTCAGGGAGGAAGTGGTCAAAGGTATCCCCTCTCAAGCAACCCTGTAATCAAGATACAAGAAGTCTCTTGTGTCCCCAACACACCCAATACACTTGTCAGGTGTATAGGTGCACTAGTTCGGCGAAGAGATAGTGAAATACAAGTGGTATGGATAATTATAAGTGGTAACGGTGCCAGAAAATAGCTTGCTGGCGTGTGGTTGACGTGGTAAAAGACTAAAGGCAAACTGAAATAAAGATGGAAGCAAGCAAATATGTAACAGATCTAATTGGAAATGATGTATCAATGCTTAGAAACAAGGCCTAGGGATCATACTTTCACTAGTGAACACTCTCATATAAATATATTATCTTCATGATATTACGCTGAACTACTCTCCGGTTGGACACTCTAATCGTTGGTAGGGCTATAACAGCACACCTTAAAGTTTGCTTTCCCCATCTAGATAACCCCACACTGTCACCTTGAGCACTAGATGGTTCCAACAAACACCACAATTTCATAAAGACATCTAACTCCAAATATAACTCATAACAAGTATTTGTAATCTCTAGCCTAAGTGCCACCATGGTGTGCACGCTGTCACTTTCACACACATGGGGAGAGCAGAGATCTATTAAAGCACTTGAGTAGCAAGGTAGATCTATAGATTACAAGCTCATGATCTCAATAAGATCATGCATAGAGAGAGATGAACACATAGCTACCGGTAGAACCCTTAGCCTCGAGAGAGAACTACTCCCTCCTCATCATGGGAATCAGCAACGGTGATGGAGATCGATGGAGATGGCTCCGGGGGCACTTCCCCATCCCGGCAGGGTGCCGAAACAGAGACTTTCTGTCCCCGAATCTCCCCTTCGGTGGCGGCAGCGCTGCAGAACTTTTCGTGGCTAGAGGCTTGATGATTTAGGGTTTTCGCATCGGGAGGCTTCTTATAGGCGAAGAGGCAAGGTCGGTGGGCGGCCAGGGCTAGCCCGCGCCACCATATGGTGTGGCCACCATGTGGCCCCTCTCCGTCTCTTCTTCTGGCTCCGTGAGTCTTTCGGCAAAATATCGACTTCGGCTTTTGTCTGGTCCAATTCCGAGAATATTGATTTTTTGACTTTCCTGGAACCAAAAACAGCAGAAAACAGGCAACTGGCACTGTGGCATCTTGTTAATAGGTTAGTCCTAGAAAGTGTATAGAAATACTCCAAAGTGTGGGCAAAACATAAGAAAGTAGATAAAAACCAAGCATGGAACAACTAAAATTATAGATACGTTTGCAACGTTTCACTCATATGGTACTAGATCTATGAAGAACAAGAGAGAGAGAGAGATCAAGCTACTGCCACAAACCCATAGCCCAGAGGTGGACTACTCCCTCTTCATCATGGTGATGAAACCAGAGATGTTGGAGAGGGTGGAGATCTCCCCGGAGGTGGCTCTAGTGGAGTTTCCCCCTCCAATCTTTGCTGGATCTAGTGGTGTTTTTGTCTGGTGGCTCCTCGTTGCTTCTCGTCACTTTGTTTAGAGGACGCCCCGGGGGGTCCTTTTATAGGGTTTTTTAGGTCAAGAGAACTCCGTGGGCGAAAGAATCAACGCGATCGGATGGTCGAGGAGAGAAAGAGCATGGGTAGTGCACCCACCAGGCCTGCGCGCGCCTCCTGGGCTCTTTTGGCCCTCTTGGCCCTCCTGGTGAGATTCTAGTGCTCCAGATGCTTCTCGTGGATAAATATTGGCATTCCCAAAAGTGCAGGTCCATTTGACTTTGTTTATGTCCTGAAACATCAAAAACATTGAAAACAAGGTTTTTCTGCCCTGCAGGGTTATAACCAAAATAAAGGGGATCATTAGTAAATCCCCCAAAATCAATATAAAACAGGGATATAACATTATATATGATGCAAATATGTGGGAAACATGTTAACAAACTACAAGTTCATGTATGTATTTTACATGAATCACATGATGATGTCACTGATTAGATCTCGGACAATGCAAGTATCAAAGAGACAAAAGGGATAGAACATGACATTCATGGTTCAACGACACCGATTCGTGGAATGCATAGGGGTCATCATGGGCATCCAGGTTCCGCTGATGATCATTAGTACGAGAGAGGTCTCGACCATGTCTAGAGTGTTCCTGAACCGCGAGGTATCACGCTTAAGGGATTGATGATGCTCGGAGATCATTTTGGTATTCTCGGAATCACTGAAGAATAGAAAGAGAGAAAACCGGAAGGGTTTCGGTAAGTCTAGAGGATGTCCGGAGTGGGATGGAAGGAGTTCCATAGCCAAGGGAATTGAATAATATGTAAGTAAATGTTAAATATTGATTTAATCATTTATTTATATTTATTTAATAAAAGAAAAGGAATTAAAATGGTCAAATTCACTATTGGGCCAAAATCCCTAGGGAAAAAGGCCCATGAGGGAAAAGACCAAAAGGGAGAAAGGGAGGAGGGGCCGCATGGGCCCCATGCACCCGCTGGCTAGGCCCATGGGGGCCTTGTCCGGCCGGCCAACCGCTCCCCCTCTTCTTCTCCTTTGTTTAGTCCCACATGGCTTAGCTAAAGCCACATGGGTTCCTTTTTTCCCTTATATAAAGAGAGGTATTTTGAGAAAATAAATACACGATAATAAATAAATGTTCCCTCTCTTTTGGGGACTCCTCCACTTGATCCTCTCTCTCTCTCCCGTGACCGTGGTCCCAAGTCAGGACTGCACAAGCAAGAGACTTTTTCACCGAGGAGCGCCATCGTGTTGTGGGTTTTAGATCTAGAAGGTCTACTTCCGCAACTGATGTTGGATCAGAGGAGCAGGAGTCATTGTTAGGCACCAGACATGTGTAACTCCCTCGAAGGTGCAACATCTGGGGCACTAGGAGTTGTCGGAGCCACAGGAGCTGTCGGACTTCAACACAACCCCGAGTTCGACGTCGGTACGACTACATCAACCACACTCTCTCGAGCGTTGACAACACTTTTCGGTCTTCAAGGGTAAGTTTGGAAAAGCCTCTCCCGTTACTGATTACTAATAGATAAATCCTGACATTAGGGTTCTTGGCATAGGAAAAAATTATTGTTTTCATGCGCGAACCGCTACAAAAAGCACCCTTCTTCTATGGTGGCATTAGTTCCATGTCATCAGCTTCATCATCCTCTTTGTTCCTTGTTTTTTCCTTTCTCACCATCGTCACTGGTTGCTTTAAGGTTCATTAGGCTTTTTGGTTTTCTCTGTACTTCTAGTTCCTCACGATTTCTTCGCTTCCATCTCTTTTGTTTCCTCGTGTTGGAGGTTGAGTTTGAGGCCTAGGATGTTTCTCCTTCCTTTTCACCATCTCTGGGTTCCTTTGCAGACCGTGTACTATAAACATTTTCCTATGATTCTATCACCAACTCCTTATGTGTGTTCTCATTATCTACAACATGGGCCACACCAACTTCGGTATCTTTATCAAATTTTCCTTGTTTATCTTCAACACCTAGTGACAGCTTTGTAACTTCATGTGCCACCTGTTCAATGCCGACCTTCTGGACTACCGTATGCTAACCTTGAGCTTCTTCACCTTGCCTCTTTTATGCTGGAAAGGTATCATGCCAAGGTTGAACTTGCTTACATAGGCGGCGTGCTTGTCCCATTGTGTCTGGGAGGTACCAGGCTCTAGGATCGTCAAAGTGGACTGGTAGGACTCCAAGTTCCATGTTGTACTTGATTTTCCTGGCCGTGACATGAAGATCACAACCAACCTCCATGTGTCTAATGAAGCCACAAAACAAACAGAAATTCAACAGCCGCTCATACCAGATGTCCACCTTCACTTCTTCCCCGCTGATTTCATCTACAAGGGTGATCCATCTCTGCAGGGCTGAGTACAGTGGTAGCATCACCCGAGCTCTAGGAAATTTGTCACATATGTTTCCTATTGAATTAGCATCTATCATCAGAAGCTTTCCCACCTGCTTCCCTAGCTCACGCGACAGCTGCCTAGTGAGGATATAGAAAGGTATCCCCTGAAACTGAACCAACATCGGCACATGAGAGAACTGTACCGACATGGGGTCAGCCCCAGCTGCCATCGGCTCAACCGGAAAGGCATCATACTTGTACTACCATGGTCCTCCTCTAATTGCATGTTGTTAGTCTCCCTCCTCTGAAAATTCAAGCACAAATTTCCTTCCCTCTTCTGCATCCATTGGGTTAGCTTCCACTATTCCACGGATTTTCCAAACTCTCTTCATATGCTCAATCAGAGTGTGCCAATTCACTATTAAAGTAGAGAGAAACAGATCGATTGCCAGAAACTACGATCGTCATAACTTCGAAGCTCCAGTCATGTTAATGACATGAGTTTTGTTTTCAGCACCATCTTTAGCAGTGATGATGTCCTTCACCGCCTTCCCGTGGATAGGATCCATGGCCTCTTGATCAGGAACAATGGCCTTGATGTTCTTGTTTTGGAATTCCACTTGGTTCATAGATGCAAGGAGGAGGGCGAGGTCGTTTTGCCATCCCCGCTTCCGCTTGCAAACGCAGCCGCCATTAATTTCTCTGGGCGATTGCCAGAGGCCATCATGCAAATAGATGAACACCTATCGGACATTTGGACATTGCTGCAAAGAGTGGGTGTGGATGATCTTTGGGAATACTTGGGACCTGATTGTTTGTATAACCACACCTATATTTATGTCCTGCTAAACACAGTTATAGCATGATACAAAACTATTATGAACATATATAGATATAACAATAAAGCACTTTATTTCTTGGCCCTCTAGGGAATATCTCCTTCATGTCCATCACATCATTTATCAATGATATGACTGAAGGAAATATGCCCTGAGAGGCAATAATAAAGTTGTTATTATATATTCCTTATACATGATAGATGTTTATTTTACATGCTAGAATTGTATTGATTCGGAAACATCAATACATGTGTGTTTAATAAACAAAAAGGGTTCCTAGTCATGCCTCTCTTATAGACTAGCTTGTTGATTAACAAGATGATCAAGGTTTCCTGGTCATGGATATTGGATGTTGTTAATAACAAGGTCACACCATTGGTGGAATGATGTGATGAACATTCATCCAAAGTATAGCATTACGATCAAGTCATTATGTTTATATTGCTATAACATCATACGAAGTAATCTTTATCCTTAGACCATGAGATCATGTTAATTGCTGACACCGGAAGAGTATCTTGATAACATCAAACGTCACACCGTAACAGGGTGACTATAAAGATGGGTTCAGTACTACGAAGGTGTTATGTTGAGGCTCATGGATCAAGAGTGGAATTTGTCAATCCAGATGACGGATAGATATACTCTGGTCCCTCTCGGTGATATCACATTAGGATATCTTGCAAGCAAGTGATGTGATCACTAGAATGTTATATCACGGGAACAAGAAAAGAGTGCATGTCGGTAACGAGATCAAACTAGGTATGGAGATATCGATGATCGAATCTCGGACATGTAATATATCGAGAGACAAAGGGATTTAGTTACAAGCGTTAAATGTTCTCACGATCACAAAAGTCATCGTTGAATGTGTAGGAGTCAGTACGGATCTCTAGGTCCCGCTGCTGATTATTGATCGAAGAAGGGTCTCGATCATGTCTGCATTATTCGCGAACCATAGGGTGGCACACTTAAGAGTTACCGGACACCATTTTGGAGCACATATGTTTCAGACGAAAGAATTACAAAGCGCAGGAATTGTTTCAATAGAAACCGGAAATTGTTTCGGGTGAAATTGCAGAAGGTGATTCTGCATGTGATATTGAAATATTGCAAGGGGCTATATGTGAATGTTTGTTAATTAAAGTAATTAACAAAATTCTGAATAAACTTAATAAAAATAGTTTTATTAAATGAGAGAGCATTAAATTTGGAGAAATTTAATGCATTTAAAGTGGAGACTTTAAAAGGGAATGTGAAGAGGCATTTTAATGTGGAGGGGTTACCACCACATGAATGGGGGAGGTGAGGGGTCACCCCCCATGCGCCAACCATGGAGAGAGGGGGCACCCCCTCCTCCTATAAAAGGCCACCCATTCCCTCCTTCATCCTCACACCTCCTTGTGAAGGATCTCTCTCCCCCTCTAGAATTATTCCCCCATGGTCTTGGATTAGCGAGATACATGTTCCCGGTGGCATTTCGTCTGGAAGAAGTTGCTGCTTCCGCTGGATCGCTGGAGCGAGGAGGTGGAGGTTGTCTGATGGCTTGAACGTGTGTGTGAGTGCGGATGCGCTGCTGAGTTGCGGCGCTCGGACTTCCTCACGATCTTGAGATCGGCAAGTGTATGACTACATCAACCACGAGTTCCTACTCGTTAACAAAGCTCGTTGTCTATGAGGGTAAGTTCTCGTTGGATGTATGTCCACCCGTTGCTTTGTACCTAGTAGATAGATCTTGGCGTGTAGTTCACACCGTAGGAATTTTTTTGTTTTCTATGTTGCGGACCCAACAATGACTTCATTGCCAGTCGACATAAATGCACCATGATCAGGAAACCTTGATCATTGGCTACTCAATGAACTAGTTATATCGAGGCTACTAGGGACTCTAGTTTGTTTATATATCACATGTGTATTATTGTTTCCGATTGATACAGTTATAGCATAATAAAAAACTATTATGAACTTATTAAGATATGATAATAAACACACTATTATTTGCCTCTAGGGAATATCCCCTTCACATGCACAGTCCGCAAGGTTTTTCTACTGGACGAGGAGTCGCCGCCAGCCGGTGCGGCATTCAGATCAAGGCTAGCAAAGTCTAACACTGCCAGGAAGGACTGCCCAATCTTCGGTGAGGGCAGCGTTGTGTCGTGCCCCGCTAGCCCATAGTAGGTTGCGTCACTAGTCGACGGCTTGTTCGTGGACGAGTTGGATCTTGCTGTGTCCGTGCAAAAGGTGACCGCCTTCTGCTCTTTTATCATGAGTTGGGTGGCCTCCTGCATGACAAGGGCATCGGCATTGGCCTTGGCCTGAATGGCCACGACATGCTCGAGGGCAAGGGCCCTTTCCTAGGCGGCTTGGGCAACTGCAAGGTGACTCCTCGCTCTATCTCTACGAATGTCCCTCCTCCTCGTCTCCTCCTTCTGCCGCTCCTTTGTGAGCTTCTTCTTGACCTTAGCGATAGTGGTGGGTTTGCCGGAGCTTTCGCGAGAGTTTTAGGTCCAGGGGATGGCGGAGCGGTGACTGCGTGCCTAGTAGGAAGACGACCGAATATTTGTGGTATATTCTATTTTAGGTATTACTATGTAGAATATATTCTACACAGAGGCTTTTCAGTGTGAAAAACCTTTTGCGGCTTACTGTATCCGTGTTTTACAGTTCTAGAATATGGGTTATGTGCTATATTACCTGCCCTAAGAGCAACTCTAGCAGATCTCATAAATCTATAGCTCGTAAATCCTGTTTATGGTTTGCGGAAGACCTGTTTTAGGGTTCTGCTTGGGCCGGCACCGAGCAGATCCCGCATCCTCGGCCCGTAAAACAGGAACAAACAGAGTTGTAAAAATTGCAATGTTGATAGTTTTAAATGGGCATTCAACAATGAAAGAGTATGAGTTTGGCGAAATATGATGGATGTATTATTGAGTCTCATGGACGAGTATATATAGGCGTACAAGGGATCATCTTAGAGTACGAGTCAAGTTAGGATTATACATAAACATATCCTAACTCTATCTAAACTACCATAACAATCGTATATGCCTAATACTCTAACACTCCCCACAGTCGTAGAGGTAGCATCGTGAATAACTAGAATGTCGTGGACAATCAGACTAGAGAGAAACCGAAGTAGAATCCAGTAGGTTGACATCCCCCCACAGTAGCAGCGGGAGTGTCGTAGACGGTGTGTCGCGGCGCAAATGCTTGGACTAGAGGAAGCTGGTGAGGTACTCAAGCAAGATGGTAGCCCTTTGTGCCGATGTCGGGGTAGTCGTGAGCGTTGGGTGCTGCAACCTTGGTCGTGGTAGCTGTGTGAGGGGTCGTCGTGGTCAATGTCGTGGTCGGGTGCCAGTGTCGAGGGAGCCGCACATGAAGCCGCAAGTGCATAGTGCACAAGTAGAATGGCAGAGACACGTCGAAGCAGTCCTCGTGGGGCCGTGACATCTTGCCGAGGGTCCGCGAAGGCTTGCCGAGGGGGCTTGCCAAGGGGCCGCGACAGCTTGCCGGGGGGTGTCGATGCCGAAGTCGATGCAGTATGAGCCGTCGAGGATGAGGTGTGGTCATAGTTTTTTCAGAACTAGGCACACGTCAAGGACGAAGGCATACTTTGGTTGTGTCAGAACCGAGTACGCAAAGAAGAACTTGGCAGTGACGCGGTCGAGGCAGCCGTAGAGGAAGTTGTCGATGCCGAAGAAGACTTTGTCGAGGCTGACGAAGGCGAGGTGCCGATAGGAGATTGCCAGACTCGGGGACGCATCGAGGACAAAGGCACACACCGGTGTTGCCAATAGCGGGCATGCAAGGGCAGCGACGAATACGTAGAAGGCGACAAAACCAATGGCAGGCTAAAGTGGTCATGTTGGATGCCTAGATTGGCGCGGTGGCGGTACTCGAAGTTGGCAAGGAAGAACCCGACGGTGTGACGGAGACCATGCGCGAACAGTGGCGACCCGCACCGTGGGAGGTGGCGCGGTGGAGCCAAGTACGTCAGTGCGCGGGGACGACGATGATGACCGCGTGCAGGAACGCTATGACCCGAAGGGGTGCAACATCGCTGTAGGGCACGAGTTGATGCAGCGGCTGGTTGACCAAGGCAGCGGTGCTACACCCCGAAGGGGCGAACAAAACGACAACCCATAGCTCAATTGGTGGTAGGCGCGTACTCGGGGACATGCTTGGCGTAGACGGGCACGGGATTGGTTTGATTAGACCGACGGTGCGCCGTATGCGCCATGGCATGGACGACGCGTAGATCGGAGTCGATGGCGGCGTTGTCGATGAAGTATCGGACGATGACGACAAAGATGATCCGGGAGACTGTGTCCGCGACAGCCTTTCAAGGAAGGCGTAGCAGCCGGCCAAGGCAGGCGCGGCAGCAGAGGAGGCAGGTGCACCAGCGCGGTGTAGATCGTTGATGCCGATGGTCGGAGTAGAGGCATGGTGATGACGACGGTGGTGGGCGACTCAATCTGATCTATGATCGGTAAACCAAAAAAGAGGACCGTCCAAGTGACCGGTGGAGAGAAAAACCGACCAGGAGATCGGAAAAGACTCACCAGGACAGAGAACCCTGCGACAGATCGCGCAGTCCCCGGTGGAGATCATGGAGATCGATCCCCCGGGGGCCGCGCGGCGAAAGCGTGCGGCTAGGGTTTCGGACTGGTTATGGTAGTTTAGATAAAGTTAGGATCTGTTTACGTACAATCCTAACTATATCTAAACTATCATAACAATCGTATATGCCTAATACTCTAACAAACAAAGATGCAAATGAACAATCAACGATGCACTATTTAATAGTTTCTAGGTAATCGACATGTCATGCAAAATAAAAGTTCATCGCCGCAAGTGATCAAAAACTTGCACATCATCTCATCTTTGCTCCCATGATCGCATCAAACAACACCGCCGTCGTCGAGGTCATCAAAGTCGAAGCCTTCACCACCGCCACCACCACTTGCATCTCCACCGCCTCCACCATTTGCCGAAGCACCAACACTTAGAAGAGCTTGCTTCCTTCGTTGTAAGATCTCTATTCTCGCAAGCTTCCACCACTCTAGTTGGTAATGGATCCATTTTGGTTGGATTCGTCATCATTGTTTTGTTCTCCTCGGACCTCCCTTTCGAGATGAATCGAACGCTTCCTCCTCGATCTCTTCAACCTCATCTTAATCCATGTCGTCCTCAACCTCATTCCCATCCACATCGAATGAATCGAGCGTCGAGCTAACGTCGACATCACTCTCATTAAGCAAATTCATAAACGAGGACGCAATATCCGACGATTCGAGCCTACATCGTCACAAATCGAAAATCACGACGAGCAATCAAAACAACTAGGCCATCACATCAGGGAAATTAGATACCTTTCGGGATTTTCGGCGAACATGTTGCTCGTGGCGTCGGGGTTGGCTTGCGGGACACCGACAACCGGGATCAAAGCGATAGGAGGATGACCATCACTGTGCTTCTTCTTTAGCCCCTCTCCAAATATCTTCTTCCGCACGTGAGGTCCTGGCTGGGGAGCCGGAGCGTCGACAATGATTGGTTGGCTCGCAGAAGCAGCGCCGACGATTGGAGGGCCTTGCGGGATGACCTGGGTGCCCCCGCTCTTCCTCTTCTTCCCCTGGCGGCGGCAATGCTCCGAGCGACAGCGTCGGCGGGCGAGGCACCCGAGCCATATGCCGGAGTTGAGGGAGGCAGCGGTTGAGAGCCCACGACCTCGCGAGCTGCCGGCGGGAGCTCCGTTAGGTTCCCTTCGAATCTAGGATGCGGCAGCGTTGGAGCAGGGGTAGGTGGGTGGATTGACGGCGGTGACACGGAAGCGAGAATGAAGCTAGCTGAAATGTCTCTCCCGCGTGAATCTCTTCACGAGTACATGCCGCACTCGGTTTGGCCGAACCCACGTATGTACGGGTCGCGCATTTTTTCGTCCCCCATAAAAAAATTTACTGGTCGACCGTGTTGACGATACCTGCTCGGCGTCGTTTATGCGTGGAAAACTATAAAACTACTGTTATTTTATAGTTTTTAGAAATTTGCTAGAGTTGCTCTAAATGGTTACAATGGGGCCACAGTCAACCCGTGCATACGGTGTCAAACGGGATCCACCTAAATCCCACTTTTAGTTCATTTGTGAAAATCTAGTATAAATTTTTGCTACTCCCTCTGTCCCAAAATAAGTGACTTGAGTTTGTCTAGATTCACATGTACCTACATACTAAAACGTTTTTAGATACATTCGGATCTAGACAAACCCACGTCATTTATTTTGAGATGGAGGGAGTACTAGAAGTGGGATTTTTGCGGGACCTGACACCCTACGCGTGCCCACTTACACTCTGAACCCCACGGGCCGAATCACTCGTTGCGGGACCTACCGGCCAATCTGCACAGCCGGAGACCGGACCGACCGGTACCCCGCGTCTCCCTCGCGGCTTTGACCGACCGGAAGAGAGACGACGGCTCCCGCAAAGGAAACGGGACGGCGAAAGGAAGGAAGGCAGTAAAAGGCCAGCGAGGCAGCGAGCGGCGACCAGTGAGGCCATTTTAAAACCTTCCCCTCCCTCTCCTCCCCGTTCGATCCCTGACTCAAATCCCCATTCGCCTCCGTTCCCCGTACAGGCCGACGCGGCGAGCGAGCCCCAGACCCGCCAAACCCTAGCCGCCTCCGCCTCCGCCCCCGCACCCTCACTCCCGCCGCGTGCGCCTCGCGAGAGGACGCGCCGTTGGTTCGGTTCGCCCTCCCCTAGCCGAACTCCCCCGCGCTAGGGTTTATGTCGGCCATGGACGAGCTGCGGCGGGAGGAGCACCGCATCGCCGGCCACCCCTACGCCTCCGAGGTGAGCGCCGGGCCGAAACACACCGGGTAAACCCCGCGGCGTTGGGCGGAGGAGATTTTTTTTTTGGCTGATGCCTAGGGGTTTTGGCTGTGGTTGCCGCAGGTGGGGTCCGTCTTCCTCCGCGGCTACTACAGCGTTCTCGCCAGCACCCCGGAGCTGGCGAGGCAGTTCTACACGGAAGGGAGCACCGTGGTGAGGCTGGACTGCGAGACGTTGGAGTCCGCTTTTGGGGAGACGGTCGAGGTATGAACCTCAATCTAGTCATGTTTCTGCTGTATCTGCTTCCCTCGATGCCGATAGTGGTCACCCTGCCGTGGTAATACCAAGTACAGGTGGACAGTGTGCAATGCACGTTGATGTCAGTTCTGTTTGATGGATGGTTGGCGAGTATGCATATGACCGAATTGGTGTCTTGGTTTTCAATGCATTGTTTTAGGACGAGATTATGACTATTGCTGTGTTGCTGGGGATGAATGGACTTTGGACCTTTTGGGACGAATAGGCAGTGGTTTCATGTAATGTGTATTAGGAAATTTACTGTTAACAAGTTCAGAAGTTTTTATGTTTCAGGATCTGGTCCTCAAATAGTTTCATACTGGTATGGATGTGTATTGGTTGATGTGGAACTTCTGTGCTGCCTATTTTGTTTCCATCCATTTCCTGGTGTTAAATTAAACTAGTAGAAGTAAAAATTAGTGTTCAAGGGTAAACAGAGCAGAATATGTGGCTTGTGATTTGATCTCCGATTTGAAGTTAGTTTCTCATTTTCATCTAATAGAAATGCACAAGTACTGTTTTATTACCTCATTATTTACTGGGCGCCTTTTATATCTTGTTAGCTAAGTTTTATGATAAATTGGTCGGTGTGGTTTATAAGGCTCTGTTGGATACTTGGTTAATGCTAATTGACTGATGATTATAGGTCTTTGTTCTTGTTGTGATTTCAGACCTTTTGGAACGAGTAGGCAGTGGTTTCATGTAGTGTGTATTAGGAAAAATACTGTTATCACGTTCAGAAGTTTTTATGATTCAGGATCTGGTGCTTAAATAGTTTCTTAGTGGTGTGGATGTGTATTGGTTGATGTGGAACTTCTGTATTGTCTATTTTGTTTCCATCCATTTCCTGGTGTTATATTAAATTACTAGAAGTAAAATTTCAGTGTTCAAGGGTAAACAAAGCAGAATATGTGGCTTGTGGTTTGATCTCTCATTTAAAGTTAGTTTCTCATTTGTGCAATTGAATTGCAGAAGTATCGTTCCATTACCTCATTTTTTACCGGGCACACTATAAATTTTTAGCTAAGTTTTATGATAAATTGGTAGCTACGGTTTACAAGGCTTCTTTGGACACTTGTTTACTGTTAGTTGCCTGCTGATTATACTCTGGTCTTGTTGTGATTTTGGATGTTCGTAGTTCAATTTAGTACTCCCTCCGATCCATAATAAGTGTTGCTGGAGGGAGTAGAAAATTTGGCATTAGAGTAATGGAATCTATTTTTTATAGATCATTTTTGTTGTTTTTCCAGCTTGCAAACTTGTAATGTGACATTTTACTTTTCCAATTTCATTATTTTGTATATTTTTCTTACATATGTTCTTCCTGAATTATGCAGGAAATCAATGAGATATTGATGTACATGAATGTTCACAAGGTTGAGGTTAAAACGGCTAATTTCCTGGAGTCATGGGGTGGAGCCATCTTTGGGTTGGTTACTGGCCTAGTGCAATTGAAGGGCCACCCTTCGCGCAAGAGATTCTCCCAGAGTTTCATTCTTGCTCCTCAGGTCGAACCAAATGGTTATTTTGTATTCAGTGACATCTTTAAGTTCATCTGTGATGAGTATGATGCTCATTACCAAATTGCTGATTATGGTGTTGCTAACAACATGCCCGAGATGGCCGCTCCTAATACCTTGACCGAAACAGGTATTGCTCCTGACAGTGTTCAAGGTAATTATACATCTAAAGAACTGTCACTCACTGTCTCTTGCGGTTGACCTACTTCCGTTTAGCAGTTTATAATATCATAGCTGATGATAGCCGTCTTGGTTCTATGATATATTGTCAGTAAATAAAGTACATTTTGCTGCTAGGTCTCTTTCGTAAATAGGTTTTTATTATTAGTGCTATTTGGGTATAGTTATCACAATTTCTTACCTGGAGCATCTCCTTTGGTTTTTTCTGCAGACTGTTGAATCCCCTTATCATGTTCCATGTTGCCAACTTTAGTGATTCACTTACCACCCCATTCCCATTCTATGTGCTATAATTGTTGCCCTAGTTTTAGGTAGTACTCCTTTCTAGATAAATTCCTAGTTTCTGTTATATTTCCAGATTATTAGTGTATTCTTCTGCATTATTCTTTACGCAAAGTTTATCTCCAACTGTAGCCATGGCCGTAATGTTAAGAGTTTCTTTTTTGGTTGATCCCTCAGCATCTGATTATGTGGCTGAAGAATTTGAAGCAAATGGGTTTGCAGCTCCTGCTGATGTTGAGGAAAGGGAGGGTGGTATTATATATGAGAATCATGAGATGCAGCAGCAAGATCCTTTGGAGTTTGAGGCTGGGATCAATGAAGAGACTTATATTGAATATCCTACTCCCTCATTCCCCAGTTCAGAAGACATTAAACAGGACGCATCTCTTGCTCCTCTCCAACCCCCTTCCCCACCTACCCCTGAAGAACCAGTGGGAGAACCACCTAAGCTTACATATGCTTCAGTGGTAAGAAAATTATGTTGTATTTTTAATCATTCTGAATTCTTAGTATCAACTTTATGGTGATTGGATGCAAATTTGTCAGCTGCGAACAAAAGCACCTGCTGGCCATCAAGTTACCCACTCCGCTCCTGTCAACAAGGCTACCGTGGGGACTGCAGAATCACAGCCGGTCCGACAGGCAGCGCAAGAAAGATCCAACTTGGACACTCGTCGGGTTGCCAGTGTCCATGAGGATGAAGGTTTATTTCTGTTGTATTCTTGTTTGCTCCCGCTTCTCAATTTTTTGGGATTGACCTTGTGATTTTTTGTTATTACTAACATTTGGCAAAATTCATTTATCTACTAATGATTAACTGTTCGAGGTTGACACCCTTTGTCTTTTAGCACCGAGAACGGGTTTCAACTTGTTTGTTTCTCAAACTTTCATGTCTTGGATTTAAGATCATCTTCTGATTTAAGTAGTTTGAAGCAAATTCTTGAATGCTAACAAATCTCCCTTTAATGCCTTATTCATCAGTTAGTGAAATCCTAAGTGGGGAAGCTCTTGTCTGATGTACACAACCCCCTTTTCTCTTGCTATTTTTATTGTAGTCACTCCTATGTTATTTTGTTTGATATTTTAAGAGCTGCTACATTTGTAATGGTAGCTCTAGCTTGTTGCGTGTTTGACGAGTTTTCCCTGCAATCATTGTTACTCATGCATGTTAGTTGTCTTTCTGCCGCTGATTAACTGATGTGTTTAAGAACTAGAAATCCGGTCATGCTGTTTTTTTTGCTGGACAAGCTTATTGGGTACTTAAAAGTTGCACATTCTTTTAGATTCATGAGTAATGCTAATGGTTTCTATATGTGACCTACATGTCTGAATTTTCGACCTGGTAATTTACTGAAGTTATTTTTTGGTGTATGTGGATGCAAAGTGCAGATAATTGAACCATATTCTTTAAACTTGCGTGTCAGCATGCGTAATTTTGGTCTCTTATATGCAGCTATTTGATCACGTGTTTTATCTGTTTTTTATGTTCTTTGCAACATAATAACACTATTTTCATCTGCCATTGTTAGTATTTGTGTCTGTCTAAATAAATCTGGGGTCATAATCTTTTTTTAGCTGAAGGTCGTAATCTTTTTAGTTGTTTTGACTGATGATGGATTTTATTTCCTGTCAGAAGAGTTCCTATCGGTATATATTGGTAATCTTTCTCCAGCTACTTCAGTCTTCGATCTTGAAAAGGTCTTTCAGGCTTTTGGAAGAATTAAACCCGATGGAGTTGCTATACGGAGTCGCAAGGTTTGTTTCTCCTATGATTCTATCTAGGCTTTGTTCTTCTTGCTGTTGGCTTTCCTAATTCATGTACTTGTACACAGGAGGCTGGAGTTTTCTTTGGCTTTGTTGAGTATGAAAACATGAGTGGCATCCAGAATGCATTGCATGTGAGTTTTTCGATTTCTTAGTCTATGGCATGCTCCTGTATTATTATAGCACAACCTCTGCAGGTAACCCTTCATTTTAAAAGAAAAGGATGAGGAAAGGGGAGACCACCTTTAATTGCTTTGTACATCGCAAATTAGTTTTTGCATCCTCTATGCCCAAGTGCCAATTCTGTTGTAAGAAATAAAAGAAAATAAACAACACTTTGCTCGACTGCCGAACTCCACAGAACATATAGCCCAGACTTTCTGTTTTGTGCATAATCAAACTAATGTGGTCAAGATGTTTTATCCACCGTTTCACTCCAGATGCATAAACTACTAATACAGAGGTAGACACTGCATTATTAAATCAAGAATCCACATTTTTTGTATTCAGGTTTGAGCCAGTAGTAGATGCCCATAGAAATATGCTGTGAAACAGAGTGGCGTGTGAATCTATATGATGTCGTTATACCCGAACACATCTTTTACGGTGATCTTTTGTATATCAGGCATCTCCAATAGAGTTGAATGGGCGTCAAGTATTTGTTGAGGAGAGGAGGCCTAACAGTATAATCTTCCGTGGTGGGGGAAGTAAGTATCCACTCTGTTTTCCTCATGACCATTGTTTGCAGATTTTTAACTTCCCGATAATCTTTGTGCCAGCTGTTCATAGGCTATGTCTTTTTCTGTACTTCACTTATGCTTCCCACATTAATGAGGTTCCTCCTGGAACCCATTATCTGGAGATGGTATTATAGGCTTCCAGTTTGTCCAGTGCTATTTAATTTTCTGTACTGTCAAGTGTCAAGTACCCTATATAGCACGACCACATGATAAAAATTCATCATAATTATACTCCCTCCGTTTGGAAATAAGTCTAGATACATGAGTATCTAGACAAATCTGCGACACTTATTCCGAACGGAGGAGGAACTTTCAAAGAAACGAGAAAAATACCCCAGAGTGTACTAATCCAAATCAATTTCAGTAGACAAGGCTTTGTGGTTTTCGAAGTTATCTCATTTCTTAGTACTGTCAAGTGTTAACTATAGCTTCCCACTATGCAGGGCGAGGGAGGGGAAGAGCTGATTTTTCACAGGGTCAATATGGTGGGCAATACGACACGGATTATGCTACTCGGTCAAAGGGAAATGGGTACCAAAGGAGGGGTGGACGTCAGTATGATGGTTACGAGTAGCTCCACATTTGCTCTGCCGGTGAATGGTCGTTTCCCATCTGGTGCTCTCTACCTGGTGCGGCCCTGGCCATATTTTTTGTCACACCACAAAGCGCGATTATCTGGAGAACTATGCGTTTTGCCTTAGGTGATATTGAGCATGACTCGTTTCTAGATGGGATTCTTATATCAGTTGCTGCATGATAGTAGTTTGTGCTGCCTATCTGGTATGAACGAAACCTGAGCTACCGAGACGTGAAAAAAAGGATCAGTGTTATCGTTTGATCCGTGTTCATTTGGAAAAAAGGAGCTGTGTCAATCGATAGTTTTAATTCCCTTTCCAGCTTGTTGCAATGCGCTAAGTGGCAGGTCATGCAGCAATCGGCAATGCAGCTGTTGCCTTCTTCAAATAGCACCGCAGAAGTTCATACTTCAGAGGAGGCGCCAAAAAATGAAGTTTATACTTCAGAGCATAACGCATGCTCGTGTGGATCTTAGTTTATGAAACCTTTAGTTTCTATGAAGCACGGCCTAGTAGGTACTGGTGTGCAACTCACGGACTCGTGCCAAATAACGCACGCTCAACTCACAGACTTGTGCCAAAGAACTCAGGGTGAGAAATGCTCGTGTGCTAGGTTGATGCTGGGAGTTTCTACTGGGACCTAGACTAAATACTGAATCATATGATTAGACTCCGCAGCCATGGACTTAGACAAACCCTCGCATCGCTCTCCACGGGGTGGCTCGGGCAGAAACCCTAACCCCCGCTACCCGCAGCTTCTCGTCAATAGTTTCCTCTGCTGCTGTTGGAGAACACCAACGGTCAAAGGCCTTCGGTTGATGGTGGCGGGGCGGTCTCTGCCCCACGGGGTGCCCTTCGGCCTCATCGGTTCAACGTCCCGGACGGGGCGCTCATGATGTCGGGGAACCAGGACGACGGCCCTAGGAGGCAGTGTTGGTCCTCCCATGGTGGATGGCGACGGGGGTTGTGTTTGCCGACCGCGACGTGGCGCTTGGTGAGGGGCGCTGTGGCGTGGTCCTGCGGTGGCGGCGCGGACGCGAGGCCCTACATCGACGACACGGTAGTGGCTCGTCTCCGGTGTGCTTGAAGTCGCGAGGCCATCTGACAGAGGCTTCGGGCGGTGCGGGTCGGTTTCACTGTCGGCCATGCCTTTGGGCTACCGGTGGGGTTTGGGGCAGCCGGTCTTGGTGGAGGCCAACAGGCGGCGTGGGGGCCATCAAAAGCTTGGTTCTAATAAAGTCGGTGGTCCTAGGGTTCCTCTCATATTAAGACGTCGATCTGCTTGATGCCTGTCTTTATTGATTTGGCTGGAGTGTCAAGTTCCGGAAGGCTCCGCCGGTGAACTCCCTGAGAAAATGATGCCTGGAGATTGCTGGATGGGATGGGATTCGATCGCGCAACCGTGTTTTTTTCCTGACCGTTTGGTTTCAGAGGGAGCAAGACAAAACTCTGCAGTCTGTTGCCATCGTGAGACATATCTTTAGTTCCATAGTGAAGTCAGCGTGCGGAGGATGTCATGTAAGCCGAGATCTGAAGAGTAGTAATGGTGTTTCGAGTCTTGGTGGCGATGGAGAATTGACTTGGTGATTCGTGACTTGTAGCAGTGGCATCAGGAAGTGATAGCACAAGAGAAGTCGAGTGTTAAACTTTCAGGGTGAAAATTGTTTTGAGAGCGCAGATTGGTTGTGCCTGGCAATGATCTTATTGAAGGCATTGTTTCGAGAGCACGAATTTTTCTTCAAGATGAAAATCTACGATGTGCACTGTTTTTTTCTTGGAGGCATCACTTTTAGATAAGTTGGATTTCTGGTTCTGTATTGGTGGTGTTTGATCAGCTGTTATAAGGAGTAGATCATTAGGGCACTGCGTTGTTGTAGGGGCAGGGGCTGCTGGATGTAATTGGTACGTTGGTGATATTAATACATTTATTTTTGTCAAAAAAAATGTGATTAGACAAAATCCCTAGCAGTATTCGGGCTATGCTTCCTCATGCTGGCTTCTACGTCGCCACGTAGCAGTGTCTGCGTTTTGGCTGCCTGATGCAGTCGCAGGGAAGCATAGCCTGCGCCAGCCCATCAGGGCAGAACTCTCAGGTGTCCAAAGCGAGCGTGGGGAGGTTACGAACGTGGTAATACTATACCGAGCCTGCAAGATCTTATCCTGAACCAAGAAACATCAGGTACAGGTACTGGCATTCGCATATGAAATCATAAAGTTTACACACAACCTTTGCCGCTTCCAACGGTTCTTGTATTTATTCCTGACAAACACACACCTCAATCCTTGACAGATCACACAGAAACAGCGTACAATCATGATCATTATATTAGGGAGTACTAGTAGTACATCGATCGTTAGCACACACACGCACGCCCGCCTCGGCTGTCTGGGTCAAACGCCCGCGGAAGCCAGCTGCATCGGCTGTGCAGCATCAGCAGGCTCCGGCGCTCCTTGCTCGCCTTCGTCGTCGTCGTCCTGCTCCCACAGGAAGCTGGCGTACGCCGCGAGAACGTGGCTGCCATGCCAAACCGCGCGCGGCTAAGTTAGCTAGTACAGTACTACCGGCGTTGCAGCTCGAAGGAGCTCTTAAATCCAGAGTGTATTCTTTTTGTAATGTTAGGGCCGCGTTGTGCGTACTGCGTACGTACCTGTCCCGCGGGGCTGCCTGCACCGACTTCTGGAAATAGTCAAGGGACCTGTCGTGGTCACGGTGCACCGCCCACACCAGCTTGGCGTACTGCGACATGATCTCGCCGTCGCTCGGGTCGGCCAGCATGGCGCGCGAGTAGTACTCCTCCGCCCTCCTGGGGTCGCCCTTCACCTGATCCATCGGTTGTCACTTCTCTTATTACTGAGCAGTTCATAACAAGATAGCAGCAGCAGCGAGACCATACGGCCGGTAGTACCTCGTGGAGGAACTGCGCGTAGTTGCGGAGGAACAGCGCGTTGCCGGGCTGCTCGTCCACCATCTCCTTGTACTGCGCGTCCAGCGCCATCACGGCCTTCTGGTCGACGCCGCTCATCACCCTGGCCACGGCGGCCTCGGAGCCCAGCATGCCGGCGGTGAAGAGGCCCGAGGCGATGCGGTCGATGCCCATGCCCCTGGCCAGGAACAGCGGCAGCTCCGGCAGTTCCGGCTGCGCGGGCGTCTCCTCCTCCTGGTCTTCCTCCAGCTCTACTTGCTCGTGGTGGGGTTCCATCTGGACGGGCGCCTGCTTGCTGCTGCTGCCGAAGGTGTTGTAGATGGAGAAGGAGAGCTCGGTGTGGAGGCCGGCGGTCTCGTCGTCGTCGTCGTTGGGGTTGAGGGATGGGAGGTGGCTGTCGGAGAAGGCTCGCCGGAGGTGGAGAGAGGGAGGGGGTGATGGGGAGGAGGAGGAGAGGAGGGAGTGCTGCAGGAATGACGTGGAGGAGCTCCGTAGCAGCATCGATGCTATAGCTCTCTGGGCGTTTTCTTGCTTGCTCGGCTCCTCGAGATCTCATCGCCCCTCGTGCGTGGCTTGATTTGTATCACAAGAACCGTGCACGTGTACTGGTCGGCAGCGCGGCTTTATTATTTTAAAATCTAGGACGTCGGTTCAAGTGGGTGCATGCACGTGAGTCTTTATCCAGTTTACAAGAATCAAGCTCTCGATCCTCGATGTACTCCACAAAGAGCCTTGAGCTATTGCAAGTGCAAGTCATGAAGGAAAAGCAACACATGTAGTAAGAATTGGTCATTTCTCTAGGACAAGAGGATGCTAGATCTGTCAGCCCGACTTCGCTTCGAGAGGATCGCGGGTCAATTCGCAAGCGCAGCAACCTCATGCCCAGCTAAACTTTAAGCCATCGGCGTCCGGTTTAATGCATCTCACGTGTCTCTTCCCCGACTTCGTGGCCGTCTCTCCGCGCAAGTCAAAGACTCAACCTTCACGCCGTGTCATCTCGAACTCCCGGCCGCAGTGCCTAGAGCATCTCCAGTGGGTTCCTAAAGGCCCCTAAAATGCCAGTGCCCAAAATAACGCCTAGCCGTGTCCTTTAATTTTTTGGGACGCCGGCGCGGCCTGTTTAGTTATCTGGCAGCCCCAGGCTGAACCCAATCCGAGGGTGAGGGGATCAGGGACAGCGGGGCACCGGATGGAGCTAAAAATGACGCGGGCCAGTCCTGTCGGCGACACGCGCCTGCGAAGCCGGCCATATATTGCGTTCCCACCCCTCCTCCCCCCCAGCGACCACCACTCCAGCAACTCAACGCCGCTACCACCCCTCGCCGGGAATCGTCTGTCGTTCAGTCCGCTAGAGCCACCGCCACAGCCGCCGGAAATCCTTCCCCTCCCTCCCGAGCCGCCCACACTCACTCCCGAGCCGTCCCCACGCCCGCCGGTAGCTCCAAGCCCGCCGCACAACCGCCTGACTACTAGGTGTTCGACGGTTTGCCGAAGGCATGGATTTGGACAAGGAAGAGATGTTGGCCGCTCTGATGGACGATGAAGTCGCCGTTGCTACTGGTGTCCGAGACAGCGTCGGCGACAACGATCATCACATCCCTCCTAGGCATGTTCGTCGGTGCCGACGAGAAGCCGCCTGCTGGGGGTTCGAAGCTTGGGCGGTGCAAGAGCAAACCGAGGCAGGGGATGGAAGGCTACTACATGCTCTGTGCCGACTACTTCGCCGACGACCCATTGAACGGCGACGTCACATTTTGGCGCCGTTTTAGAATGTGCCGGAAGCTTTTCCTGAAGATCGTCGAGTAATTGAGAGAGTTCGACGACTACTTCAAACTGAAGAGAGATGTTGTCGGCACGCTTGGTTTCTCCACAATCCAAAAATGCACATTTGCTCTCCGGATGCTTGCATATGGAATTCCTCGAGACACACAGGACGACTACCTCCACGTGGTGAAGTCCACAACCATCGACTGCATGTACATATTTTGCAGGGCAATTGTGGCAGTGTATGGGAATAAATACCTGAAAACACCCAATGCAGAAGACAGACCTCGAATCTTGGAACAAAATGCTACAAGGGGTTTTCCAGGAATGCATGGCAGCATTGGCTATATGCACTAGGCTTGGAAGAACTGCCCATTCACGCAACAGGGCATGTACAAAGGTCAGAAAGGATCATGCAGTGTGGTGCTTGAGGCTGTGAAAGATCATGATCTATGGATTTGACATACTTTCTTCAGTATGGCAGGATCACACAATGACATAAACGTGTTGCAGTGTTCAAATGTGTTTGCCAAGCTTGTTGGAGGAAGAGCTCCTCTAGTGCAGTTCGAGATTAATGGCCACCAGTATGATAAGGGCTACTACTTAGCAGATGGCATCTACACAAGATGGTTAACATGTGTGAAGACAATCTCAAACCCTGTGCCTGGAGGAAAGAAACTTTGGTTTGCCCAACAACAAGAGGCTTGCAAGAAGGATGTGGAGAGGGCATTCAGTGTGCTGCAAGCTCGACTTGCCATTGTTAGGTACCCTGCCCTTACCTGGTCAAAAGATCAGATGTGGGAGGTCATGACTGCCTGTGTGATCTTGCACAACATGATCATCGAGAGCGAGCGGGAGACTCCAGTGTTTGACACTGAACCGTATTATCACCAAGGTCCTCTTCCAGATATTGACCACCAAGTGCCACCTGCGTTTGCTACTTTTCTCGCTAGCCAGCAGGAAGTTCGAGACACAAATACTCATAGCCAACTACAAGATAATCTGGTGGAGCATCTGTGGAAGCTCAAAGGAGCCACCTAGTTTCTTTATTTGTTTTCCTTTGTTTGTTATATTGAACATCTTGAATTGTTTGTTTAATTTCATGAAATTGTTTGATTTGATAAACAAACTTGTTTATTTGATAGAACAAAACATTTTGTATGGGGGGCACAACTGGGAGCCAGCACCCCCCAAATCATGAACCAATCCGTCGCCCCCCATACGGCCCAAAATTGGGCCGCGCCATACACCGTATGGGGGGACGAGTGGATATGCTCTTAGAGTGTCTGTAACAGTTGACCCATTTTGAGGCAACTAATTTGGGAAATGAGACAACTGTTTTGCGGAAATGAAGCACCAAAACAACTGCCACTTTACTAGCTACCTCATTTTGTAGCACCGACTGTTCCAACAGCTGCTTCAAAATGGGGCACGGCTGTCGCACCACCACGTCTCCTTTTCAATATTTTCTTCTGCATATTTCATCTAAAATGAATCAAAACTTTCAAAAATGACCACAAATTATGAACAAACTATAGACAACCACGAAATCCACATAGCATAGCATAAATATTACATAGTTCAAGGCATATGGTAACTAACAACAAAGGTTCATAGTTCAAAACATAGCAGTAAAAATGTAAACTTGACCAAATAACATGACCACTCCTCATTGTCGTTGTTGGTGTTGCGTGGATCAACTTGCACATTGGCATCTCCTTCATGTGTAGTGGCATTGGCATTGTTAAACATTGGCATCACCATGTCCCATGCCACCACCAATGCCTCCTCCCATGAGACGTAATGTCAACTCCCATGCTAGCTCCCATAACACTCATGAAGCTTTCCATGCTAGATACAATTCCACTACCCATTTCTCCCATGTATCCTCCCATTGGTCCCATGGTAGCTTGGAGCATTTATTGTTTCTTCCGCATAAAATCATCCAGACACATCTCAATATATGCATTTTGTTGGGCATTCATGTTGCTACTGTCCATGAACATGAGTTGACGCTCGGTCTCCATTGCCTTTTGAGATTCTTGCAATGTTGCCTTCCTCATAATCATGTGACGAGGATTATTGTGAACCCACAAAATCTTGTTGAGAGGTCATGTTATGGGTTCCCTTGTGGATTTACCCTTGGGGTGGCCCGATCTTCACGGATTTGAGGCGGGGGTGAGGAAAACACAATGAACTCACTCGAATGGAAGGTAAAGATACAAACACACGCAAAACACACATGCTTCGGTTGTCCTTGTTGGCCTGAATCACCAACCTGATAGAATACTTGTGGAAGAGTCCGCTAGGTAGAGATCCACAAAGGAAAGATCAATTTCGGAGCCGCTAGAATCCACTCATGAAGAGATTGCAATCGATAGAGACTCAAAGGGAGAGATCAACGCAATAGAGATCACGAGGTAGAAAGAGCGCTCATACGGCGAGGGTCTTGTACAACCTAGGTCTTGGTGTAGATCCTAGAGAGGTCCCCCTATGGGAAGATGGATGCTAAGACAAATCTATTCAATATTCATTCTCTACTTAGATTAGAGCCACAAGGGGCTATTTATAGTACTAGGGGCAAAGGGATAGGTAGAGCGAATATTCCAGGGCATCAAATCCAAAATAGTGCACAGACTGGTGATTTGGTGGTAAGTTCAACGTCATCGGATGTTACGCCAGATTATTTTGGCAGTTGCCAAACTGTTTTAGCATTCACCGGATTGGTGTACTAGCGCTGATTTTGGCGGGACACAGGAGATTCTGGCGATTGTTGGTTGGTTTTTGACCGCGATCTTGGCGCGCCGGATCTAGCGCTGGGATGATCTAGCGGTGAATCTGGTGGCACCAGGACTGGCACCAGAATTCCTCTTCCGTCTTCTTTTCATGCTTCTTGCTTGGTTGTCTTGTTTGCTGGGGTATCCTTGTATTCTCCTCTTAGCATCATGGTCACGGGCTTGTTAATACCATAGGCACTCATCTCATTAGGATCCCATTCAAGTGATGATCAACGGAAGACAAGTGATGGAGTGAATTGACCTTTGTAGGAATGGTTGGTGTGACATGATGTGGACCAATGGTGATTGCCATGTGTTGGGCTACATCATCTCCACCTGCCTAAAAATGATTTGACCTCGACGATGTGTCCTCATCATGAAAGAAAAGAGATGTGCTTATGGTCTTTAGCTTGTATGTGGTCTTGAGATTGTATGTGGCCGGAGTAGAGCGGCGGAAGGTGAGGCGGCACACATGGATAGGGATTTTGCATGTGGTGGTTGGTTATACGCGTGCGTGAGGAGGGAAATGGGGTAGCAGCCGCGGTGCCACAAATATGCAACACGTTGGTGTTGTGTGAGAAAATTTTGGCGCAACAAACACTAATGGGCAGCTATTGGAGGTTGTTTTCCCCTGAAGTGCCCCATTTTGTATTTTTATGGGGCTTTCCCCAAAATGGGATAGCTATTAAAGTTGCTCTTAGAGTAACTCTAGTAGATCCCGTAAACCCATGCGATTTGGAAAATAACCGGTCGCTTTTAGCTTGTGAAAAAATATGGTTCCTAACAGATCCCGTAAACTCGCGCGACCCTCAGGTTTTTATGGGGAAAAAAATCCCCACCCCAATCTCTACATCAAAAGGCTATGCAACCAAACCGAGTGCGCTATACTCATGGATAGATTCACGTGGAAGGGACATTTTAGCTCACCCTTTCCTGTTTCCGTGCCATCAACATCATCAATCTACCTACCCACCTACTCTCTGGTGCTGCAGTGTCTCGGATTCGACCGCATGGACCTGACCGAGCTCCCGCCTGCTGATGGCGAGTTCACATGGCCTCAATTGCCGCCTCCCGTGAGTTCGGTGGCTCCAACATTTAGGCGGGTGCCCTAGCCACCAATGTCATTGCCTAGATCGTTGCCACCAGCGGGGCCAAGAAGAGGAAGCGCCCGGGCACCCACATCGTCCCACAAGCCCCACCAGTCACCAGTGCTTTCTTCGTGGTCCATCCAGAAGAGCCAATCGACATTGCTTCTCCAGCACCCTAGCCACATCCTCGCGCGCAGACACAACGACCTTCCTCACGTCGCTCCATCTCCGACCTTCATCGATGCCCGACAGGAAAACTACAATTCTACCGACAAAGTGTGAATCTTCTTAATGCCAGTTAGGGTGGCATTACCAAGTAACCACTCAATCCGTTCGACATGTATGAGGCGGAGGTTGAGGACGGTGAGAATAATTTGGAAGAGATCGAGGAGGAGGAGGTGTTCGATTCATCTCAAAATGGAAGGAAGAAAAGAGTGGTGAACTACACCAAAATCAAAATGAGGAGAATGGAGGAAGAAATAAGGGGAATCCAGATGGAAAAAAGAAGGCAAAATATAAGCTAAAGTTGAGGCCAAAGCATCATGTTTGAGAGGTAAGATTGATGAAATTGTGAAGTCAAACGAAGCAATGATGATGAATGCATTGGAGGCAAAGATGATCATGTATGAGAAGAATGATATGAAGAAAGCAAGGTGGGAAGCACTCTAGAAAAATGCCAAGCACAAGTCTAATTTGGAGGAGAGGAAGGAAATGAAGGAGCTCATTGCCAAGGAGAACAAACCATGATGATGTATCCAACCAGAATGGATTCACACCAATTGGAGTGGTGGAAATTAGCAATAATAGAGATCTTAGAGAGAAGGAAGGAAGATCTTCTAGGTGGTTATGCACCAACAAGTGGTGGTGGCTAAGGAAGAATGGTATGAAGAAAGCAAGGTAGGAAGCACTCTAGAAAAATGCCAAGCACAAGTCTCATTTGGACGTGAGGAAGGCAATGAAGGAGCTCATCACCGAGGAGAACAAACCATGATGATGGATCCAACTAGAATGGATTCACACCAATTGGAGTGGTGGAAATTAACAATAATAGAGATCTTAGAGAGAAGGAAGCAAGCTCTTCTAGGTGGTTGTGCACTAGCAAGTGGTGGTGGCAATGGTGGATCAACAAGTGGTAGTGGCGGTGGATATGCCTATAGTGACATAGGGGATGATGGTGTTGCTTGATGCGATCACATACGGCAAGATGAGACAACGGTGCAACTTTTTGATCACTTGCATTGATGAACTACTTATCCATGCTTTGGGCCATTTGCCGATGTAAACACTATAAACTATTGCATCGATTGTTTGCTGATTGCATCTATTTTTGTTTTCCAAAACTATGAAATTCAAAATTATCTGCATCACATGGAACAAATCATGCATCACACGTTCGTAAAACAAACTACATGCGTAGAAGCGGGATCTGTTCTGCGCCAACCCAAATCAGACCGTAAAACTAGTTTTTCGCGGCCTTTAAATGGCTTCTAAGGGATAAAGTTTATGGGATCTGGTAGATTTGCTCTTAGGAACTTGTTACCTAACCAATTCCAGTCCCCGAAAAGAAGCAAGTAATGATGCATGTCAACCATCTGATTTGGTCTAGGTGATTCTTAATTTCTATGCAAGTATGTGGGATAGACGTTTGCATAGAAAAGAAAATCGGTGGACTAGGAGTTAGAAACTTGCAAGCTCTCGGTAGCTAGAGATTAGCGAAAGAACCTTAAAGTTAGCTTGCTTTAATCCTTAAAGCAAAGTATCACCATGACACTTCCATATAGAGAGACAAACCAAACAAGCCAAATTCTACCTTTTGGACAACCATACTCAAGGTACATCATCTCTTGATTTTAGTAGTGTTTTACCAATTATTTGATGGTGGTAGTTCAATTTGGAGTTCTCCTTGGTTCTGGGGACACATCGCGTAGGGTGGGGGAGGGAGAGGGCTAAGCACCCACAAATAGACTCGAGGAGCAACTGGAGAAGATGGACAAGGGAAATCACGTGTAGGGAGTGATGCATGTAAAATGCATTAACCTTGCAGTTTGTTAACATGTTTATCCACATATTTTCATCATATATAATGTTATATCCATGTTTTATGTTGATTTTTGGGGATTTACCAATGATCCCCTTTATTTTGGTTATAACCCGACAGGGCAGAAAAACCCTGTTTTCAATGTTTTTGATGTTTCAGGACCTATACGGAGTCAAATGGACCTGGAATTTTGGGGATGTCAATATTTATCCACGAGAAGCATCTGGAGCACAAGAACCTCACCTGGAGGTCCAGGTGGCGCAAAAGAGCCTAGGTGGCGCGCCCAGCCCAAGTGGGCGTGCCACCTACCCACTTTTCCTCCTCGGCCATTCGATCGCCTTGATTGTTTCGCCCACATAGCTCTCTTGACCTAAAAACCCCTATATAAGGATCCCCCGGGGAGTCCTCGACATAGAAGACACCAGAGGAGAAAACATCGAGAACAGAGAGTCTGCTGGCCACCGCCAGAGGAAGATTGGACGGGGAACCGATGCCGAAATTGCCTCCGACCGCCTCTCCTCCTTCATCAACGCCTCCTCATCACTCTCCATGATGAGAGGGGAGTAGTCCACCCCCTGGACTTTGGGTTTATGGTGGTAACTTGATTTAATCTCTCCATGTATGATCATTGTTGAAGTCCATATGATGTGCCTTGCATGAGTATGGATCTATCTATGTAATTCCTATGGTGGATATTGTGTTATGAGATAGTACTTGTTATTCATTTACCCTTGTGTTGGATCTTGTATGGTTTGTCATACTTTGGGAATATTATATGATGCACGTAATGGTTTAGATCTATACATAATGCCTTGTTTATCCATATGAGGTGATTGACACCACCAAGTGGGGGTAGATGAGAGAGATGTGATAATACTCACAACATATCACAACATATGAATCATTGCACTAGTGTTTAGAATGTTTTCCATTAAGAAGTATGATATATGTAGGTAATGGGTGGCCGAGTGACAATGACATATGTATTGAGTGACAACAATGCATCCCAACATCCTTTATCTAGGGGTAAAAGGGGAGAAGTATGATGTGTGGTGTGACACAAACCAAATGCTAGCCTTATTGCAAGGGTTACCTAGCAATACAAGGGAGTACTTCTTTCACCTATGTGTTTTACGACATGTAGTCGGCATAAAAGTACCATTAAAACATTGCAATTGTGTGTACATTTACTATCTATAACATGATAATCACCATAGATGGTGAAGAGAGGATTAAGTGAACCCATGAACCCATGTCCATTGTTCCCATAATAGAAAACCCTTGTATTGTCCTCTTGCATTGAAGAGGATTGGGACACTTTTACATTCTTGTTGTGTTACATTAAATTTGGATCTATTAAATCAACCATCTTGTTCCTTAACTTGTTTAGTGAATAATCAACTAAAACCTGTGACACTTCAGTTGTAAAGAATAGATAGCTTTTCCTTCTTGCTCCTGCGGATCAATACCATACTTCCACATTGAGAGGTACTACGGTGATCTCCTGCACTTGGGGGTTATTAGGGAGCCACGTTGGGTGTGGAGACAGAGGAGGATGACACCTCCATGGTCATCGAGAATAGTTGAGGCGACACCCTGGATGCCACCAAGGGTGACACCCCATTCCCCAAGGGGCACCACACCAAGACTATCCCCATGGGTCCAATGCGGAAGAGCACACATGTCCAGGGTTTGGAGGCAACGACTCTGGTTCTATAGAGGCTCCAAGCACGTACGACCGAGAAGAACCTGGATAACACAGGTAAGGATCCCTCTGATTTTTATATTCTTTCTAGTCTACCAGATGCACACTTATCTAGGGTGACACACGATCTAGGGCTTGCTTTCATACACACGCATAAGTCCGAAACTAAGATCCTTCCGCTAGTGAGAGTGAAGGAGGCTTTGAAAGCATTGCTTGCACACGCGGCTTTCCACAAGGAGTTCGAGCAGGATAAAGGGGCCTCCTCGTCCGCCCTCCTATACATGGACACCATCCGAGAGGTGGATCCATCTAGGAAGGAGGGTCATGAGACCTTATTTGACATTCCTGTCTAGGATGCCCCTCATGCCAATACTAGGGTTATGTCCAAAGGCTTGTTGGCTACCCATCGTGGATGGGGAAAAGGGACCCTCTCATGATGCATGTGGGTTTCTACAACATCCATGGATTTTGACGCCCGGGTCATCGTATTCACATAAAGGATTTTATCACCCATGAGCTCCTAGACTTCATGGATCTACAGGAGACCATTAAAGTCTCGTTTAACCCGGCGCAACTTTTGAGTATCGAATGGGGAAGTTCTCAGGTCATGCTTTGCCGGCTCAGGGACACTCTGGAGGTATGTTGGTTGGGGTCAACAAGGACACCTTTGAGGTCCAAGAATGGAGTAGTGGATCCTTCTCCATTAGGGTGGACATGTTCCAGCCGGATAACTCCTAGAGGTGGTCGCTGTTTGTAGTCTATGGACTGGCAGATCACAGGAAATCGTAGAATTTCCTCTTGGAGCCGTCTAGGGTGGTAGCAGCCTGTCCCTGCCCCTAGTGGTCGGGGAAGATTTTAATATAATCAAGGAATCATAGGACAAGAACAATGAGAACATTAACTGGCCACTAGTACACATGTTCAATGAGTGTATCGCCAATCTTGTGCTTCACGAGATTTGTAGGGGCAATGCTAGATATACCTGGACTAATAAGCAGTTAAATCTAGTGCAATGTGTTATCGATCGAGTGTTTATGTCCACCAAATGGGATATGTTATTTCCCCTCTGCACCCTTATAGTGGAGACCATCATAGAGTCAGATCACTCACCGCTTCTCAGAAAAAGGAGCCATCATTTCTATTTCAAGAAAGGGTGGTTGGAGAGACCAGAGTTGGGGACCTAGTGTCCTTGAAGTGGATGGATCTGGCCACACATCAGGGACCGCCCACGAATCCTATTGATGCTTGGCAAAGGATCTTGGTGGGTCTGTGCAAATTTCTCATGGGCTGGGGGCAACCTAGGCAGAGAGGACAAGGACATTAAAAACGAGATCCTAGCTCAAGTGTGATCCTTGGATCTGCAAGCGAATACGTCTATCCTCTCGGAGGATGATTGGGGCCTTCTCTACCACCTAGAGACTCATCTCACCCACCTAGATAAGGTGGAGGAGGAATATTGGCGACAACCTAGCCAATTCAACTAGTTGCTTAAAGGTGACACCAACACGACCTTCTTACATGACATTGCCAATGGCCAAAGGAGGAAGTGTGACATGATGAGACTAGTTGATGATTAGGAGACCATTACAAACCTAAGGAGCTTCATGCACATAACCTTAGCTTCTATAAAGACCTAATGGGATCAGAGGGAGAACCCAGTCCCTTGAGGATCTCCCTAGCCTTTGGGAGGCACAGGGGCGAGTCTCAGAGGAAAATAATACAATCCCGATGATAACCTTTACCACCAAGGAGATGGATAAGGTTCTAGCTAGCATGAAGATGGACACTACGCTAGGTCCATACAGTTTCTCATGGTGTTCTTAAAAAAGTTCTGGCACCTCACTAGACCCTTTGTGATGGCGATTGTGAATGGATTTGCCCTAGAGAGGGTAGATCTAGCCCGCCTGAATTTTGGAGTGCTCACCCTTATTCCCAAAGTGCCAGTGCGAACGATATTAGACAGTTCTTGCCTATTGCACTGATCAATGCCATATTTAAGTTGGTAGCTAAAGTGTATACCCTACGTCTGGCCCCCATTTCACACTGCATCATCGGTAGGACCCAATCGGCTCATCAAGGGTAGATACATTCACAAGGACGTGGTTGTGTTACAAGATATTGTGCATGATACAAATTCTAAGAAACTTAGAGGAGTTTTATTGAAGCTAGACTTTGAAAAAGCCTACAATTGGGTGAACTGGGCATTCCTTAGGGAGGTTCTAATCCGAAAAGGCTTTGATCCAGGTTGGATTCATAGGGCGATGGGTCTGGTCTCGGTGGGCCAAACATCCATCACCCTCAATGGGGGAAATTGGAGAATACTTTCAGAATAGATGGGGGCTATGGTAGGGAGACCCACTCTCCCCCATCCTCTTAGATTACGCCGTAGAGGTGTGAAAGGATAGAGATGTCTCCTAGAGGGGGTGAATAGGAAATTTTAAAACTATTATGGTTTTTGGCTTGAAAGAATGCAGAATTAAACTAAAGATTATTTTACAAGCACAAAACCTAAATATACTAGGCTGAACTAAGTGCACCAACAACAAGTTAAGCTAAGAAAGGAAGCGCAAGATATCTATGTCATAAGTGATAAGCAAGATATAAGTACTTCAAGGTCGATAGCTATCACAAGGAAAGTAAACTCGGGTATAGAGATAACCGAGGCACGCGGGGACAAAGATGTATTCCGTGTTCCCTTATAAGTAAGGTACATCATATTGGATAGGTGTGAGATAACACAAAGGATTTCTACACACCACAAAGGGCACCTTATTCTACGAGGCTATCCCTATGAAGGAATAACCACTTTCCTTATAGTTAGATTTTCCTACACTCCGAATATGGCAAGTTCCATAACCACCTCATAAGCTCCTTGAAGGAGAAGCCTGGGCCTCTTCACAATATTCCACGAAGAGGACACCACAACACCAACCTCCAAGCCAACTAGGAGGTCACCCTCCAAGAATAACAAGATCATGGTATCTCACTCGAACGAATTGAAATGGAGAGCTCAACACTTATGCAAGAATGCAAATCAAGAACGTCAAAGGTGTTCAAATCCTTCACACTGAAATCCCACCAAAGTAGCAAGTGCTAGGGAGGAATTAGAGATGAAGAACAATGCTGGAAGTTAAACAGAGATTCCAAGATCTAGATCCAAAGGGTTCCCCTCACTTAGAGGAGGAATTGATTGGTGGGGATTATAGATCTAGATATCCTATTCCAAAGCCCTAAAAAAGATGCAAGAACATAAGAGGGAAGGGAGAGAAATCAAGCTCAAAGGGGTCAACAGTGGTGGTCAATTGCATGCTCAATAACCCTTACCTAACAATGGGAAATAAGTTCCTTTTATAGGAAAAGCAAATATGACCATTGGGGCCAAAAACGTGTAGTCTAGGAAAAACTGACGATAAGTTTGGCTGAGTCGAATTCTGGGTCGGAACGTTCCAACGTTAGTCCTGGCGGGCTAGAAACCAGACCGGAAATTTCGCGCCAGCCGAGAATTTTCGGCGGCCCACTGGAACATCAGTTAGTATAGTGTTCTACTAGGCGTCGTGAATTTTTGGCAGCAACCGAAGCGTTCCGGCGGCATTTTTGGCAGCGCTGGGAATCTTGTCAATTTCGTAGACAAAAAACAATGATTATAAAAATGGTGATAACTTTTGCGTCCGAACTCTGATTTTAGAAAACTTGGGTTTTTGAAAAGTTGAGAACAAGATCTATCTAATGAAAATATTAAGAAAGAGCAGGAGGTAAAATACCAAATAAGGAGAGGTATGAAACCTCCCTAAAAGAAGAACCAGTAAAATCTTCAAACTCAAAAATGCAATAGAAGATGCATACAAATTCTGTTTTCGATAAAGTTAGGCTTGTTCAAGATCAAGCAACAAGCTCAAGAACCTCACATAGAGTAACAATAAGAAGCAACAAAATAGGGAGATGCAAAGTATGTAGAGGATTGAGATCCCTAAGACCAAACTAAAACCAAAGAAGGAAAAACTTGTATTGCCGAGCATGGTGCTTCCTCGAGAAAGTGTTTTCTCATCGAAGATGTTAGTGGAACATGTATAAGTCTAAATGGGGTTTGACCTAACCTGCGGATTGTTGAGTAAAGTATAATGGAACATGTTCTGGAAGATGAACTCTACAAAAATAGAGGAAACTAATGATGAGTGATCATGACATTTCAACTAATACTTTACTAAAAAAAGTAGGATTCAAGAATATGTTTAGCCATTTGCAGAATTTTATTGATGCACTTGACATGTTTTATGGAACGAGACATACCTACGAACTACAAAGAAAGAATGATGAACCTAAAGTACAAGAAATGAATAAGACTCATGAAATCCCATATTAAGTTACATTTGAGATTATAAAGTAAAAAGGTTACTTTATCTCATTTAGTAATGGCATTTACTTAATCCTTCCCGGTAATCTACAAAGTTGAAAGGAAGAAATGAAACTTAAAAGGAAGACATAAAAGCTTGATTTGTCACAAAGAATGTTTCTGACAAATTCAAGAGATTGACTACAATATGTAGCGATGCTTAAAGTCTATTGGATTTACATCAACAATTAGTCCAATTTAGAAACTGGTAAAGGACTATTCAAAACTACACGTCTTCAAGATTTTCAAGAAAAAGTTTGTAACTAGTACAACAGGCATGTTTTCGTGAATCGTGAGATTGCTGGTATCTTGTAACAGAGAATTCTCAATTTGATTAAAGATCAGATAATTTTGGATATACGAAGATTATCGAGAGAGCATGTAATTACAATAAATTGAGTGGGAGCTAAGTAGTTTTCCATGACAAATATGTGGATGACATATTTGAGTGGGAGCTGAGCGATACCCTAGTCTGTCAAATATGGATGATATATTTGAGTGGGAGGAAACAACATTCTTGTATATGTAATTGACATATTAAGAATGACGTAGTTGGTATTAGAAATGATTGAGACATTAGATGGATGAAATTGAAACTATTAAACATAAAGGACCTATGAAGATAGATCAACATGTTTGATGAACATTAAATGTAGAAATTCTTCTAGGATTCTAAAAAAAGTTCAGAATGACCTAATCGAGCTTCTGAGAGCATTTCATAATAGAAACAAGCGAATAATAAATCCTTACTTGTGAAACTAAGAGAAGCATTGTGTAGTAACTCAGTATTCATGACAATGGTTAAATAGAGGAAAAAGAGGTATTGCATAACCTAAGGCTAAGCCATAGGTTTTCCATGTTAAAACCATCTTGTATACTTGACATAATGTGACCAAAGTTCTTAGTTGTAAGAATATATTCCAAAGTGATTTATGAGTTAAATCACTAGATCAGAGTTAAGCGCAAAGGAAGCATGCTTAGGTATCAAAGTCGCAAGTGTTGCACTTTGATCAAATCTACATATATGTAGAAATACTTTCGACTGAGTATTAATACATATAGTTTTGGTTTAAGCAAGTTCAACTTTCGAATGAGTATGTTTATAGGTATACATGACAACATTAAAAAGTTCAATTGACTAATAGACTATCATGGTATACACTACAAAACAAACTCTCACTTTGTCACCAAAACAAATACTTTAACACATTATATGATAATGGTGTTAATGTAAAATAGGTGACATTAATTATTTGCAAAGATTATATAGATCTGTAACATAGATTTAGGACAGGAAGTTTTCCATCAAAAAGCATGATCACTAAACACATATATGATATGGTTTATGATTAGTAACAATGCAACTAGATTATTTGTACTCTAGTGCAAGTGGGAGACTGAAGGAGATAAATAATAAAGTATATTATCATATTGAAGGGGTTCCGTGGCAGAAAACAAAAAAATCCTACTACGAGAACGCACCGACCCAAGATCTATCTATGGAGAAGTACAGTAACGAGCGGGATACGGTGATCATACCTTTGAAGACCAAAAAGTGGGATTACGTTCCCTCATAAACATTGATGATGAAGCTGAGCGTCGCAGACCTCAGGTTCTAGAAGGCTTCAAGCGTCTAGCACCACTAATGGTGGTGCCTCGTTGAGCTTTACACAGGTATGATGTAAACAACGTCTCCCAGGACTCGGTCAAGCAAGGCAGTGGAAGAAGAAGACTTGGACTGATTCTGGCGGCACGATGGCATGCGCTAGGTGGAGAAACCACTACCTCATGTAGCACGTTCCTAACTTGGGAACACGCTGGGAGGAAGGGAGAGAGAGGGAGAATGACTATACTAATTGTTGGATTGCCTTGATTGAGGAATTAGGGTGAATGGCACCCCTATATGTAGGAAAAACTGGGGCACTCCCACCCTCCAAGTCCCGGGGTGGGACTAAACACTTGGAGGAGGTCGAGGAAGGGCCGACCAACAATGGGGATGGGCCCCACCCGCCGCCCAAGCCCACCAAGGGGCCGGCAGGGTGGGAGCCCTCTCACCCTTAGCCGCATGGCCCTTGTGGCCCTTGGCTCCTCCCTCTTGGGCCCTCTACCCTCCCAGGGAAGGCCCATGTGTGGAGTTTTGCCTTTTCTTTTTATTTAAATAAATATATATTTAATATTAATTCATAACTAAATATTAAATACATTATTTAATTCCTCATTCAAAACTCCTTTTGAACGGACTCTGAACACTTCATATTCTCTCCGGAACACTTCCGGTTCTCTCTTCCTATTTCTATACGGAACCCTTAAGCGTGACACCCATATGGTTTAAGAATATTTAGGTATGAAGGCGACATCTCCCCAATCAAGTGATCATTAGCGGTATCTAGAAACACATGATGATCGCTTCACATCGCACGAATTCGGTTGTTCGCTTGAACCTTCTAAACATCGAGTCTCATTCCCTTTACACAATGATACCTGGTTCGTCCAAGACCTGATACCATGTATCTGTTTATAGCGATCTTGTTACAGACAAACACGTTTACGCGTTACCGTGATATCACATCCCTGTGACCTAGTCACATGCTTGCAAGCTCATTGATGTGGTATCACCGAGTGGAATATCTATCCGTCACTCGGATAGGAAAATCCCAATCTAGATCATACGCCTCAACCATTCCTCTAGAATACGTGAAACACGCCTTTATGGTCACCTAGTTACGGACATGACGGTTGATGTGATAAAAGCAGTCGTAGGAAATAGTGATTAAACATGATCTCACGATCGAAGGATTAAGTTACTATGTTTTGCTAGATACTGCAACGTTAAACATTGTGACTAGATCACATTGCAATTCTACGGTTGGGTGCGTCCATCATTTCATTAAGTGACCTTGTTTTCAGGAGACTATTTTATGTCAAGTCCATGATTGGGAAACTTCAATCATCGTTTGCCTAACGAACTAGTAGTAGAGGATACTAGGGACCTGGTTGTTTATATACCACACTTGTTTTAATGTTCCCGCCTAATACATTTATAGCATGATACAAAACTATTATGAACATTTAGAGATATAACAATAAAACAACTTTATTTATTGGCCTCTGATATGTTGCTAACGTATCTATAATTTTTGATGTTTCATGCTTGGTTTTATCTACTTTCTTATGTTTTGTCCACACTTTGGAGTACTTTTCATATGATTTCTTGGACTAAACTATTAACAAGAGCCATATTGCCAGTTGCCTGTTTTCTGCTGTTTTTGGTTCCAGAAAGTTAGAAAAAGAATATTCTCGGAATTAGACCGGACAAAAGCCAAAGTCATTATTTTGCCGGAAGATTCACGGAGCCAGAAGGAGAGACAAAGGAGAGACGAAGGAGAGTAGTTCAGCATAGTATCATAAATAAGAATATATTTATATGAGAGTGTTCACTAGTGAAAGTATGATCCCTAGGCCTTGTTTCTAAGCATTGAAACACCATTTGCAACTAGATCTGTTACATGTTTGCTTGCTTCCATCTTTATTTCAGTTTGACTTTAGTCTCTTTAACGCCATCAAGCTATTTTCTAGCACCGTTGTCTTATATCCATACCACTTGTATTTTACTATCTCTTCACCGAACTAGTGCACCTATACACCTGACAAGTGTATTGGGTGTGTTGGGGACACAAGAGACTTCTTGTATCTTGATTGCAGGGTTGCTTGAGAGGGGATACCTTTGACCACTTCCTCCCTGAGTTCGATAAACCTTGGGTGATCCACTTAAGGGAAAACTTGCTGCTGTTCTACAAACCTCTGCACTTGGAGGCCCAACAACTGTCTACAAGAATAGAAGTGCGTAGACATCAAGCTATTTTCTGGCGCCGTTGCCGGGGAACGAAGAAGAAGAAATTCCTTGATATGTCCAAAACGTATCTACTTTCCCGAACACTTTTGCTATTGTTTTTCCTCTATACTTGTGTGATTTGGATGCAACTAATGCGGACTGACGCTGTTTTCAGCAGAATTGCCTTGGTGTCTACTTTTTGTGCAGAAAACCAACTATCAGGAAAAATCCCGGAAAATATGCCAAAAATCCTATTTCACCCGAAGACTCTAGGAGCCAAAATACGAGACGGAGAAGAGCCAAGGGGTGGCCACACCACCTGCTAGCACGGGCCAGGCCAGGCCGCGCCAGGGGGTGGTGTGGGCCCCCTAGGAACCCCCTCGGCCTCTCTCTTCGCCTATAAGGAGCCTTCTGACCTAAAAACTTCGGGGGGTTCGACGTTTTTCCAGAAGGAGTTCCGCTCCGCCGCCACCACCAGATTCCACGAAACAACACCAGAAACTCCGTTCTGGCACCCTGCCGGGATGGGGAATTGGAGCAGATCATCGCCATCATCATCACCATCGCTTCTCCATCGACCATCCATGTTTCCCCCATCTATAAGTGAGTAATCCCCCGCTGTAGGCTATGGGGATGGTAGGGATTGGATGAGATCGTTCATGTAATGGCATCAGATTGTTAGGGCATGGTGCCTAGTATCTTTTATTAGTGCTTTATGACTTTGTTGCGACTTGTTGTGCTTAATGCTTGTCACTAGGGCCCGAGTGCCCTGATTTCAGATCTGAACATGTTATTGATTCATTATTATAGTATTGTTCTTGGTCTTATCTGCAAGTTGTATACACACGTTGTTGTCCGGAACCTATGGCCTCGAAGTGACAGAAATCGGGATAACCGGAAGGGAATGGCTTTGATGTGAGGATCACATGTTTTCACGGAGTGTTAATGCTTTGCTCCGGTGCTCTATTAAAAGGAGAACCTTAATTGCCAGTAGTTCCCTAGAGGCCCTGCTGCAAACGGGCTAGCAGGACAAAAGATGTTGTGCAAGTTCTCATTGCGAGCACGTATGACTATATATGGAACACATGCCTAGGATTGTCTAGTACTTGGATGCTTTATCTTATTTATCTGCAATTGCTCTATGTTCTGATTGCTATGTGGATTTTCTTGTCCATGCAACGCCCGTCCATCCATCCCTATGCCTACCGCACTCGAATCCCATTGTTACTGCTTTTGTTACTACTGTCTTTGCTTTTATACTGCTGTTACTTTGCTATTCCTACTATAAAACTGTTGCTACTAATAAACTGCTGTGAGCAAGATTGTTTTCCAGGTGTAGCTGAATTGATAACTCAGTTGTTAAGGCTTATAAATATTCTTTGGCTCCCCTTGTGTCGAATCAATAAATTGGGTTTCACTTCCCTCGAAAATACTGCGATACACCCCCTATACTTGTGGGTCATCAAGACTATTTTCTGGCGCCGTTGCCGAGGAGCATAGCTTTATTTATCAAGTTCACTTGGATTCTCTATTGTTCGCTGCTATCCATCCATCATGGGTAAGTCTCGTGATGGCAAGGTTCCTATTTTACCATCCACTATAAGAAGAGGTACGGTTCTAAACACTTCTGCTGCTCTTGATTCACCGTCTGTTCTGAGTAAGTTCCTTACACCACCACATACACATGCTACACACACTGCTACTACTGCTGAATCTGAAACTTCTGATACTTATGATGCTGCTTCTACTGTGCTTGATAAGAGTGGTTCATTAGGTCCTTTCCTAGATGCTACGATTGCTAGAACTATAGCTGGAAATACCGAAACTCCTAATAAAGACACTACCACACCTGATAGCTCACCTGAGTCTAGTGAGAGTTATGATATTGAAGATGGTTATGTTGAGATGACCGATGAGTTTATTAAAGAATGTAAGAACACCCATGATAGGAGCACTGCTAAGAGTCTCCTTGAGAGGCATACTATTAGACCCAAATTATCTCCTGCTGCTAAGTTTGCTGCTTCTCCCATAAACATTATAGATGAAGATTATGATTTCTCTCTCGATCTATCTTACATAGCTATTGTCGAGAAAGAACCTTTTTGTGGGACTAAGAATGAAAGTGCGGTAGCACATATGAATGAACTTTCTACCATGAGTGGCTTTTTTCTGATGATATTAAGATGCGTACTTACTTTGTTGCTAAGATTTTCCCCTTTTGGCTAAAAGGAGAAGCTAAAATTTGGTTTAGTAATTTACTTCCTGGATCTATTGATAGCCCTGAGTGCTTGATTAGTACTTTCCTGTAGAAATATTTTCCTCCCAGTGCTAGACATGCTATTTTGCAGGAACTTTTTGATTTTAAACAGGGAGAAAAAGAGGTATTGCCCGAATCTTGGGCAAGGTTTTGTGCTTTGATTCATGCACAGGCTGGAAGTCCATTACCTAAGAATGAGCTTCTTGATATATTTTATAATGGACTAACCGAGGATTCTAGGACATACCTAGATAGTTGTGTTGATTTTGTTTTCAGGAATAGGACTCCTAAGGAAGCTGAGGAATTAATGGCTAAAATAAGCAAGAATTATGAAGATTGGACTCCTCCTAAACAAGCTATACCTGAAGTAATTGTACCTGAACCATCTATTCCTATGCCTATTCCATCATCAAAGAAGAGGGGAGTTATTGAATTAAATGATGAAGTGATGAAGGAAGCTAAGAAATGTCTTAAGGAGAAGGGAATTGAAGCTGCAGATGTCAAGAATTTACCTCCTATAGAAGAATTATGTAAGCCTATTCCCTACTCATCCACTATTGAGGTACACTCTCTCCAACACTGATGAAGGTGATATCCCTTACTCTAAACCTCCTGATCAATGCTTAGAAGAATTTGATATCTTTATTGTTAAGCAAGATAACTTTAATAAAAGGGTGCAAAATCATCTAATGGAAAACACTAGAGCTATTATTGAGTTGAAAGATATTGTGGAAAGAACCTCTAATGATGTTAAAATGATTGTTAAACACTTTCAAATGATTCAAACTCAAATAGATCAACTCGTTAAAGTGCAAAAAGACTTGCTAGTTAATGCTGCTAAAGAAAAACATGCTTATGAAATTAGAACTAGAAGTGGTGCTGCTACCCAGGATCCTCTATATCCTGAGGGGCATCCCAAAGAATTGAGCAGGATTCTCAACAAGCTGAAAATAGTGGTTCTACTCGTAAGAAAAGGAAAAAGAAACATAAAACTGTTGTAGAACCCTCTGAACCTGCTATAGATCCTAATAGTATATCTATCTCTGATGCTGAAACTGAAAGTGGTAATGAAGAAAATGTTGTTCCTAATGAAGAAAAAGTTGAAGAAGAACCTAAAAACACACTAAGAATACTAAATACACCAAAGAAGATTTTATTGCTAAGAAACATGGTAGTGAAAGAGAACCTTGGGTCCAAAAACCTATGCCTTTCCCTGATAAGAAACACAAGTCAAAGGAAGATGAACACTATAATAAATTTTGTGAGTGGATGAAGACTTTATTCTTGCAAATTCCTTTGACTGATGCTATTAAATTGCCCCTTACTCAAAGTATATGAAGGACATTGTCTCGAATAAAAGGAAGATCCCTAATGAAGAAATTTCTACTTTGCTTGCTAATTATTCCTTCAATGGTAAGGTTCCTAAGAAACTTGGAGACCCAGGGATTCCAACTATCCCTTGCTCTATTAAGAACAGTTATGTTAGAACTACTTTGTGTGATTTGGGAGCTGGAGTTAGTGTTATGCCTTTCTCTCTATATAAGAGGCTTCAGCTTGAAAAATTGATACCAACTGATATATCTTTGCAAATGGCTGATAAATCTACCACTATTCCTGTGGATATATGTGAGGATGTACCTGTTCAAGTGGCTCACAATTGCTTGATATTAACTGATTTTGTCGTGCTTGAAATGCCAGAAGATGATAATATGTCTATTATTCTTGGGAGACCTTTTCTTAATACTGCAGGAGCTGTTATTAATTGTAATCAAGGAAAGGTTACCTTCAATGTTAATGACAAGGAACATACTGTCTATTTCCCCAAGAAGATTGAAAGGACTTATCGTTTGAATAGTTTTGTCTCATATGCAATTGTTTTGGTAGCAAGACTTGATCAACCTTGCTAACAAAAGGATTCCATTGAACAAAACAATGTTTTCATTATGATTATCTCCCTTTATTTCTATCCTTTGCATGTTAGTTGCTTGCATGTTAGAACTTCTGTAGTTCTAGCCTTGTTTTGTCCTTGCATCATGTTTCCAAAGAAAAAAAATCTGTCTGTCAGAAAAATCATTCTTCTATTTCTGAAAAATGCCCAAAAATGAAGTGTCTCGAAAAATTCCAGAAAATTCATATTAAATTTTTACATGAAAAAAGGGGCAGAGGAGTACCTGGTAGGTACCAGGGGGGCCTACCAGGCAGGCACACCACATGGTGGCGCGGCCAGCCTTGGGTGGCGCCATGCCTTGGTGTGGGCCACCCTGGCCCCCCACCAACTCTCACCTGCCACTTTCTTCTCTCTCCCGAGTAAGCTCCAGTTCATAGCTCAAAATCGCGTTCTTGCTGTGCTTGCTCTCGATTTTTTCGATCTCCTTGCTCAGCCCATCTTTCTTGCTGAAATTTGGAGCAATTGTTCCCTGAATACAAGATGAGTGAACACCACCTAAACCAACATGAGCTTTGGGTGCCTGAGGTCTTGAAGGTCCACCGGGAGGAGGAAGTTTTTCCCTCCATTTATCCATGCTCCGAGTTTATGAGAGCTACGGGAATTCTACAAGATTTCCACACTTTGGTTTCCAATGCAGGGTTGGAGCACTTTTTGGAAGATGAACCTTGTCAATTTGTGAAGCTAACCATGTCTATGGTGCAGGATTTCCAATTTAGTCACTCTTTGCCTAACCCCATGGTCCATTACAAAATTTACAATATTGCTGTCAACCTTTCTCTTGATGATTTTTGTGCAGCTATTAAGGTACCTCAATGGGGATCATGTAGGAAGATTAAGGAGAGACCTGAACCACTCATGGATTTATACGCAGAAATTTTCCAAGGGAGTAGCTTCTCGAAGGAGAGTGGAAAAATCCGTAACATTCATCTTCCCTCCATTCGCTACTTTGCCTACTTTATTGCCAAGTGTGTTCTTGCTAGGAAAACTGCCAATAAGTTATCTTCGTTTGATCTAGCATTTATCTCTGCTGCTCTTAGACGAGATAGGTCTTACAACTTGGGTGCTTTGATAGCTTTCCGTCTTGCTGCTAACCATGAGAAAGGTGGAATTTGTGGAGGCCTCATTGCTTCTCGTTTACTAGCATTGCATGGTTTAGTGCCTCATCATCTAGACCTACAGTTTCCCATAGAAAGGCTTGATCTTAATTCCATGATACAACATAAATTTGTTTCCTCGTGGGCTAGTTTGAGTGAGTTATCTTATGAAATAACCTTTCTCAAAGCTGGTTGGAGAAAGAGCAAGTCCTAGCGTGTTGTTCTTTTGCCTGCACCTGTTTTGTTTAACCTTGATAACATGGAAGGATGGTACCTCACTGAGGAGGAGCTTGACACGTACTTGGGAGAGCTCTCCCAACAGGAGCAGGACACTAGAAGGGAGGTCACGGATGATTCGGTCCAGCCCTCGAATGAGGGAGAGTCTTCATATCAGCAGTCCGCTCATGATTGGGGAGCTTCTTTTTCTTCTCATGGGCCCAGCTATGACCATTCTTACTAAGATCCGCCCGCTTGGAACCCCTATTCGTACATGGATTGATACCCACTTAGGCCAAAAGCTTAAGCTTGGGGGGAGGTACGCCGACACCGCACTCATCTCCATATCATGTTGCGTCGGTACTTTGTATATTCATGTTTTTGTTCTCTTTTTAGTTTTCGTTCTTCTTTTGCTTTTGCTTTCTAAAACACAAAAAGACCAAAAATATTTTTGTTGTTTCTCTTTGGTTTGCTTCTTCTTTTTGCCTTGGTTTGTTTTTCCCTTTTTTCTTTGTTTGAACTATTCGAAAACCCCAAAAAGATTTTGCTTTGCTTGTTTTTCCCTTTTGGTTCTTGTTTAAAAATCGAAAACACCAAAAATATTTGTCGTCCTTCTTTGGTTTTTGCGAGTTTGCTACAGGGTTTGGCAGTCCTTAGTGGATGTTAGTTTCATATTATTATTCAAGCCACACAAGTGAAGAGCAATAATGAGGATCAATGACAACTTGAGGCATGGTAAGAGGCTGGTAACGAACTCTATTTGTTTTCATTTTTGTACATATACTCATCACTGTGGGCTTGCTTAGTCTGTTCAAGTAGGGTGTATGTTATATTTGGATGCTTAGTAGTTCTTGCTTTCTTATGATTAGCTCCAGCTCGCTAATAGTTTGTAGCATGTCTTATGAATGTTTGCTTGCATTACTCTATTCATAAATTGGTATGACACCATGGTATCCTCCTCTAAATGTTTCATTTGAATTGACTTGGCACATGCTCACGCATGCACATGGCTGCAATAATCAGTTAAGCCTCGATGAATTATTTTGCCTTGAGGATCTTGAATCATTTTCATGCCATGATTAGTCCTGTTTTGTTGCAAGCATGATAATGACAGCTATTGCTCTCTCGTTTGTCGCTCCCTTACTATTGCTAGCTTTCACTTCCACTGAGTGTTTTACTCATGTTTCCAACTCCCTAAACCAAATATTTCCAAAGTGTCCACCATACCTACCTATTAGCATCATTTGCTACTCCCGTGCATATTCATTATGACTTGTTTTTTTCCGAATAAAATGTTTGCTTGTTATGGGAAAACTAGTTAGTAAAGCTCTCACGAACTTGATGGCACACTTTATTTCCTGCACTTAATAAACCTGAACCATTGTGAACTCTCCATAAAAGTTATATGCTTGCAAATTATAGGCTGGGGATTAGCAGAACCGTGCTATCACGGGGAACGCTTTCAACACTTGTAAATATATACCCAGTTGATACCTTGCTCTTTTGTTTGCGGATGTCGTCGGTGTGAAATAAAAGGGGAGCTTGTAAGTCCATGGAGTTATGTATGTGTGTTAGAGAAATGCCTGGGTCGCTGGTCTAATCCATGCTGACATGGTGGAAACCTGCAGCGTAACCATAATGATATCTATGAAGCATTCTTATTATAAAAAAAGAGAGAGATAGCTATTGAGAAAAAAAAAGAGATTTATGAAAATAGGAAGAGAGAAAAAAGCACCATTTTATCATGGTAAATAAGAAGATTGCTGAGATACTCATTGTCTGCTTGCCTTGTCATTTTGATATGGGGATTCTTCCGTATCATCGGGCAAGGGGTATCCCGTTGGCGGTTCTCAATGATACACACATACTTACGATGACAAGAACTTACAGGTAACTAAAGTTAAGTAGCATGAGGAGCGGCCCTCGTACTCAAGGGACTTGGGATCTTCCGTTTATAGTCTGTCAAGCATATAGCTCATATTGGACCTCACTTTCACCTTAACCACATTAAAGATGCTTATGATAGGGGCAATGAGAGCTCAAAGCTAACGAGTACCATACTTTTCAGAATTTGGAAGCCTTTCAAATTATTTGAAACCTTTTCTTCTACTTATTGAGTCTCCACATATTTTTTGAGCACCTTCTTGAGAGCACAGTTGTCATTCTTTGTGTTTGCTCCATTACTTGATTATTTGTGTTATGACTTTGATGCTTGTATCCTTGATATCTTTACTTCTAGTCATCATTTGAACTTCAGAGGTGCCTTGATATTCATAATCAAAGGGCAAGCGAGATACCACTCTATCATACCTTTTTATGAGCATTGTAATGTTGCTTATGTTTGTGCTTCATGCTACTTATTATTCTTGAGTTGGAATTTCTTCATTGCTTGCAATGACTATTAAGTAGACTCAGTTGCATACTCTTTATTATGAACTGTCTGAGTAGTTGATCACATTGCTGAGAATATTTACATCATATGAAGCAAATGTGGTCGTGAAAGTTCTTTTATCGCACTCAGTTTTCAACTGAATTGCTTGAGGACAAGCAATAAGCTAAACTTGGGGGGAGTTGATACGTCCAAAACGTATCTACTTTCCCAAACATTTTTGCTATTGTTTTGCCTCTATACTTGTGTGATTTGGATGCAACTAATGCGGACTGACGCTATTTTAAGCAGAATTGCCTTGGTGTCTAATTTTTGTGCAGAAAACCAACTATCAGGAAAAATCCCGGAAAATATGCCAAAAATCCTATTTCTCCCAAAGACTCCAGGAGCCAGAATACGAGACGGAGAAGTGCCAGGGGTGGCCACACCACCTGCTGGCGCGGGCCAGGCCAGGCCGCGCCAGGGGGTGGTGTGGGCCCCCTAGGCACCCCCTCGGCCTCTCTCTTCGCCTATAAGGAGCCTTTTAACCTAAAAACTTTGGGGGGTTCGATGTTTTTCCAGAAGGAGTTCCGCTCCGCCGCCACCACCAGATTCGACGAAACAGCGCCAGAAACTCCGTTCTGGCACCCTGCCGGGACGGGGAATTGGAGGAGATCATTGCCATCATCATCACCATCACTTCTCCATCGACCATCCATGTTTCCCCCATCTATGAGTGAGTAATCCCCCGCTGTAGGATATGGGGATGGTAGGGATTGGATGAGATCGTTCATGTAATGGTATCAGATTGTTAGGGCATGGTGCCTAGTATCTTTTATTAGTGCTTTATGACTTTGTTGCGACTTGTTGTGCTTAATGCTTGTCACTAGGGACCGAGTGCCATGATTTCAGATCTGAACATGTTATTGATTCATTATTATAGTATTGTTCTTGGTCTTATCTGCAAGTTGTATACACATGTTGTTGTCCGGAACCTATGGCCTCGAAGTGACAGAAATCGGGATAACCAGAAGGGAATGGCTTTGATGTGAGGATCGCATGTTTTCACGGAGTGTTAATGCTTTGCTCCGGTGCTCTATTAAAAGGAGCACCTTAATTGCCAGTAGTTCCCTACAGGCCCCGCTGCAAACGAGCTGGCAGGACAAAAGATGTTGTGCAAGTTCTCATTGCGAGCACGTATGACTATATATGGAACACATGCCTAGGATTGTCTAGTACTTGGATGCTTTATCTTATTTATCTGCAATTGCCCTATGTTCTGATTGCTATGTGGATTGTCTTGTCCATGCAACACCCGTCCATCCATCCCTATGCCTACCGCACTCGAATCCCATTGTTACTGCTTTTGTTATTACTGTCTTTGCTTTGCTACTGCTGTTACTTTACTATTCCTACTATAAAACTGTTGCTACTGATAAACTGCTGTGAGCAAGATTGTTTTCCAGGTGCAGCTGAATTGACAACTCAGTTGTTAAGGCTTATAAATATTATTTGGCTCTCCTTGTGTCGAATCAATAAATTGGGTTTCACTTCCCTCGAAAATACTGTGATACACCCCCTATACTTGTGGGTCATCACTCCCACGTCAACACCGCACCACAAAAGCTATTTTCTGGCGCCGTTGCCGGGGAGGTAAGGTAAAAGGTACTCACATCCTCCGGTGTGAGTGCTCGAAGTTATTTCCTTTAGATTTTGCAATTTTGTCTTTTTGTTACTTGTTTTCACTAGTTAGGCTTAATGGAAAACAACAACAAAATTAGAGAGCTTTATAGTATTTATCTTGAGTTAGGACATGAAGTGTTTGAACAGAAAATTAAAAAACCTATGGAACTTTATTTGCATGCTAATAGCAATGTTGTTAGTATGAATTCTTTGAACGCTATTATTGCTAATGCTATGGAAAAGTCTAAGCTTGGGGAAGCTGGTTTTGATGAGCATGATATTTTTAGTCCCCCAAGCACGGAGGAGAAAATTTACTTTGATGATACTATGCCTCCAATATATGATGATTACAATGATGAATATGATATTTTCAGTCCACCTACTATTGAGGAGGAAATTAATTATGAGTACAATATGCCTCCTATATTTGATGATTATGGTGATGAGAATAATAATGATAGCTATTTTGTTGAATTTGCTCCCACTACAATTAATAAGAATGACTATGATTATGTAGAGAGTGATAATTATTATATGCATGTGGCTCATGATAAGAATGTTTTATGTGATAGTTATATTGTTAATTTTATTCATGAGGCTACTAAAAATTATTATGAGAGAGGAAAATATGGTTGTAGAAGTTTTCATGGTACTGAAACACCTCTCTATGTGCCGAAAGTTTTGAGTTACTCTTGTTTTATCTTCTAATGCCTCTCACTTTGTTCTTTGTGAATTTATTTGCATACAAGATTCCTATGCATAGGAAGTGGGTTAGACTTAAATGTGTTCTGAATTTGCTTTTTGATGCTCTTTTACTTCAATTCATATTTTCTATGTGAGCATCTTCTCAAACTATCATGCCTAACTTAAAGGTGTTAAAGAAAAGTACTTATTGGGAGATAACCCAAAAGTTTTAGATGATTCTTGGAAGTTATTACTTCTGTAATAACCGCTCCTTATCCTTTTTATTTGCTTTTTGTGCCAAGAGTAACCTCTAATGAGAGAGAAGTAATGCTTGGGAAAGTTGCTGTCCCGAAACAGATATTTGTGTTTCACTGTAAAAATTCGTGTAAAATATCTGTACGTCTTTTTGAGGCGTTAATTTTTGTGCTTCTGCCCCACATTGTTATCTAACTTTTGTTAGTTCAACACTTTTCGATTTGAGCAACAGAAGGTCTTCGAAAAAATTGGTTTTACCTGCTGGTCTGTTTTGACAGATTTCTGCCATTATTTGCATTTGCTTCTTGTTGGTTCCTTTTTGAGTTATTTTGGGGAATTGAGTTTTTTGAGGGAAGTGCTACAATAGCTTGTGTTTTAATGGAAGTTTTATTGGTGTTGGAACTGAACCTAAAGACTTACTATCTTGAGTGCACTAATGTTGCTAATAAAGATTGTGTGAAGTTTTGTATGAAGGAAAAATTTCAGGTGTATGGAAGGAATGAGTAATGAGATGAAGGATGGACTAAAGCTCAAGCTTGGGGATGCCACGTGTGTCACCCCAAGAAATATCCAATAAGTACAAGCGTCAAAGCTTGGGGATGCCCAAGGCATCCCCCTCTTCATCAATAAAAATCCCAGGTTTCTTCCAAACACTTCATTTTTATTGTTTCATGCACAGTTGTGTTGTTCTTGGAGCGTCTTCCTTGTTCGTTTTTGTTTTGGTTTTCGTTTGCTTGGTTTTCTTAGTTTGCTGAATAAATTGGTTGGACCCCCTCTTTCATACATTGGTTTTCAAATAGTTTGGTTTGGATTGGAAAAGAGTAGGAAAGTTCATGCTTAAGTGGTAATGAGAGCTTGTTTTTGACTATGGCCTATGCTTTGTCATGCCATGCTTGATATTGTTTTGGCTTTAGGCTTAGTATTATTTGCTGTAGCATGACATGTTATAAACAATTGAGATTGCTTAATGTGTCTTGAAAGAATCATGCGTCATTTTAGCATATTAAAGCATAGTATTGTGGTATTCTCCTTTGATGCTTTATTTGGGTTGACTTGGCGCATGCTCACACCATGTTAATACTACACCAATTTACCATAGACTCTATGATCCTTTAGTTTTCAACTTGTAGTATCACTTTATGCTTTAATCAATGATGTTTTGTCGCTCTGCATGATTATGGCCATTATTGCTCTCTTAGTTGGTCGTTCCTAGTCTTTTGCTAGCCTCCACAGCCAAGTATGAGTTCCACTCATGCATACAAATCCTAAAACCAAGTTATTCCAAAGAGTCCACCATACCTACCTACTAGCATATGCTATTCCAAGTATATTCATGTTTTTATCTACCTTCCGAATTAAACTTGTTATGAGAAAACTAGTGATTAAAGCTCTCACGAACTTGATGGCACACTTTACTTTTCTTGCCCTTAATAAACTTGACCCATTGTGTCGTCTATGTTGTATATGCTTACACTTATTTGTTGGGGATTAGCAGAACCATGCTGTCATGGGGAACGCTTTCAACATTGCACTTGTAATTTGTACCTAGTTGATATCATGCGCTTTTGTCTATGGATGTCGTCGGTGTGAAATGAAAGGGGAGCTTGTAAGTCCATGGAGTTATGTATATGTGTTAGAGAAATGCCTAGGCGACTGGTCTAATCCATGCTGTCATGGTGGAAACCTGCAGTGTAACCATAATGAGCTGTCTATGAAGCATTCTTCTTATAAAAAAAGAGTCAGATATTGAGAAAAAAGAGAAAAAAATATATGGAAAGAGGAAAGAGATAAAAAAGCACCATATTGCCATGGTAAATAAGAAGATTGCTGATATGCTCGTTGTCTGCTTGCCTTGTCATTTTGATATGGGGATTCTTCCGTATCATCGGGCAAGGGGTACCCCGTTGGCGGTTCTCTATGATACACATGTACTTACGATGACAAGAACTTACCGGTAACTTAACCTGAGTAGCATGAGGAGCGGCCCTCGTATTCAAGGGACATGAGATTTCCAACTTATACTTTGTCAACCATATACTCCATAGTTTGTTCACTTTAACCTTAATAACTTCAAGATGCTTATTATAGGGGCAATGAGAGCTGAAAGCTAATAAGTACCATAATTTTTGGAAGCTCTTTATGAGACTTGAATCCATGCTTCCTTCCATGAAGGTCTTTCTTTTAATTTTATGTTGAGTCTCCATCTTCTATCTTTATGCACCTACTTTGAGAGCATAGTGGCCATTCTTAGTTCTATGTGCATTGTCCCAAGACTTGTTGATTGATGCATAACTTTGATATTGCTTGTTTTAAACTATTTGTATCTAGTCACCCTTATGAACTTTGAAGGTGTCCTATGCATTTATGTTTGCTACTCTATGAGGGACAAGCTAAATACTACTATGCTATGTTTTCTTTATGTGAAACACACAAACGTCTTACAAAGCATTGTTATTCATGAATCTTTTGTTTGTGCCTTTTCATGTTGCAACATAGTTTCTTTGTCTTATTGCTAGAACTTTGTCTTTCATGTTATGATTGAAGTACTATGATCCCAACTTCGAATGTTTTACAAATACTTTGATCAAGTTTATGATGGTGCATGTCACCTCAAAAATTATTCTTTCTTTTTATCACTTACCTACTCGAGGACGAGCAGGAGTTAAGCTTGGCGATGTTGATACATTGCTAACGTATCCATAATTTTTGATGTTCCATGCTTGGTTTTATCTACTTTCTTATGTTTTTTCCACACTTTGGAGTACTTTTCATGGACTAACCTATTAACAAGAGCCACGGTGCTAGTTGCCTGTTTTCTGCTGTTTTTGGTTCCAGAAAGTTAGAAAATGAATATTCTCAGAATTGGACCGGACAAAAGCCAAAGTCGTTATTTTCCCAGAAGATTTACGGATCCAGAAGGAGAGATGAAGGGGGCCACAGGGTGGCCAAACCACCCCTAGGCGCGGGTCCCCCCAGGCTGCGCCAGGGCATGGTGTGGGCCCCCTGGCTGCCCACCGACCTTGCCTCTCTGCCTATAAGATGCCTCCAGCCACGAAAAGTTCCACAGCGCCGCCGCCACCGAAGGGGAGATTCGGGGGACAGAAAGTCTCTGTTCCGGCACCCTACCAGGACGGGGAAGTGCCCCCGGAGCCATCTCCATCGATCTCCACCACCATCTCCATCGTCATTGTTGATTCCCATGATGAGGAGGGAGTAGTTCTCTCTCGAGGCTAAGGGTTCTACCAGTAGCTATGTGTTCATCTCTCTCTCTATGCATGATCTTATTAAGATCATGAGCTTGTAAGATCTACCTTGCTACTCAAGTGCTTTAATAGATCTCTGCTCTCCCCATGTGTGTGAAGTTGACAGTGTGCACACCATGGTGGCACTTAGGCTAGAGATTTCAAATACTTGTTATGAGTTATATTTGGAGTTGGATGTCTTTATGAAATTGTGGTGTTTGTTTGAACCATATAGTGCTCAAGGTGACAGTGTGGGGTTATCTAGATGGGAAAGGCTTACTTTGAGGTGTGCTGTTATAGCCCTACCATGGATTAGAGTGTCCAACCGGAGAGTAGTTCAACGTAGTATCATAAAGAAGAATATATTTATATGAGAGTGTTCACTAGTGAAAGTATGATCCCTAGGCCTTGTTTCTAAGCATTGAAACACCGTTTGGAACTAGATCTGTTACATGTTTGCTTGCTTCCATCTTTATTTCAGTTTGCCTTTAGTCTTTTTAATGCCATCAAGCTATTTTCTAGCACCATTCTCTTATATCCATACCACTTGTATTTTACTATCTCTTCACCGAACTAGTGCACCTATACACCTGACAAGTGTATTGGGTGTGTTGGGGACACAAGATACTTCTTGTATCTTGATTGCAGGGTTGCTTGAGAGGGAATACCTTTGACCACTTCCTCCCTGAGTTTGATAAAGGTGCATCTAGTGCTTGAGAGGGAATACCTTGCTTGAGAGGGAATACCTTTGCATGTTTGATTGCATCTAGTGCTCAAGGTGACAGTGTGGGGTTATCTAGATGGGTAAAGCGAACTTTGAGGTGTGCTGTTATAGCCCTACCATGGATTAGAGTGTCCAACCGGAGAGTAGTTCAGAGTAGTATCATGAAGGAAATATATTTATATGAGACTGTTCACTAGTGAAAGTATGATCCCTAGGCCTTGTTTATAAGCATTGAAACACCGTTTGCAACTAGATCTGTTACATATTTGTTTGCTTCCATCTTTATTTCTTTTTGCCTTTAGTCTTTTCCTCCCGTCAAGCTATTTTCTGGCACCATTGTCTTATATCCATACCAATTGTATTTCACTATCTCTTCGCTGAACTAGTGCACCTATACACCTGACAAGTGTATTGGATGTGTTGGGGACACAAGAGACTTCTTGTATCTTGATTGCAGGGTTGCTTGAGAGGGGATACCTTTGACCACTTCCTCTTGAGTTCGATAAACCTTGGGTGATCCACTTAAGGGAAAACTTGCTGCTGTTCTACAAACCTCTACACTTGGAGGCCCAACAACTGTCTACAAGAATATAAGTGCGTAGACATCAGCCTCTAGGGCATATCTCCTTCAGTCTCCCACTTGAAGTAGAGTACGATTACACTAGTTTACAATAGGCAATAGTCTAACACCAATAGCATCCCGGGCTTGATCATGCTTCTTTTGTGGAAGAGGTTTGGTGAATGGATCAACTACATTCACATCTATATGCACTTTACAAATTCTGATGTTATCTTTAGCAACAAACTCTCTTATTACATGGTAATGTCGGCCTATGTGCTTGGCAGTGGAGTGGAACCTTTGGTCCTTTTCATTCTCAGTGGCTCCCGTGTTGTCACAGTAGATGCATAGAGGGTCTTACGTGCTTGGGAACACTCCAAGTTCAATAATGAACTTACTCATCCAAACAGCTTCATTAGCTGCTTCTGCGATAGCCACGTACTTCGAATCCATTGTAGATTGAGCCACCGAGCTTTGCTTCCCGCTCCTCTAGCTCAATGTGCCACCATTAACCATGAATACATACCCTGTTTGATATTTTTTGTCATTTGGATCAGTGCAGAAGCTTGCATCCACGTAACTTGTTACATAAAGTTATTCTTCACGTCCACCAAAGACTAGAAGCATATCCTTAGTTCTTCTCAAGTACTTGAGGATATTCTTAACTACATTCTAATGAACAGACCCAAGGTTGCTTTGGAAACGACTTGTCAAGCTAAGAGCCAAGGCTGCATCTGGTCTAGTGCTCAACATGGCATACATGATGGAGCCAATGGCCGAGGCATAGGGAACACCTCTCATTGCTTCCTTTTCATGTTCCATTACTGGGCATTGAGTCACACTCAACTTGCCACCTTTTTTGATTGGCAAAGAACCTTTCTTTTCTAGGTCCATTCTGAAATGCTTCAGAATCTTTTCTAGGTAAGTGCTTTGACCAAGACCAACATACGCTTTGATCTATCTCTATAGATCTTAATGCCTAATATGTAGGCGGTTCACCCATGTACTTCATAGAGAATTTACTATTTAAATACCCTTTCACTCTATTCAGAAGGTTCAAGTTATTCCCTATTAACAATATGGTGTCCACATAAAGTACTAGGAATGTCACTGACTTCTCATTCACTTTCTTATAGATGCAAGCTTCTTTGTTTTGGACAAATCCAAAACTTTTGATGACTTCATCAAATCGAAGATTCCATATCCGAGATGCTTGCTTTAGTTAAATGGACCTCTGAAGCTTACATACTTTACCAGCATCCTCTGGATTAACAAAACCCTCTGGTTGCATCATATACAACTCTTCCTCAATGTTCTCATTTAGGAAAGCGGTTTTCACATCCATCTGCCATATTTCGTAATCGAAATATGCAACACCTGCTAGTAGAATCTGAATAGACTTTAGCTTCGCTACGGGAGAGAATGTCTCTTCGTAGTCAATTCCTTGAATTTGTCAGAAACCTTTTGTGACAAGTCGAGCTTTGTAGACAGTGACATTTCTACCAGCATCCGTCTTTTTCTTGAAGGCCCATTTATTGTCGACAGCCTTTTGGCCTTCGGGTATATCTACCAAGGTCCATACCTAGTTGTCATACATGGACTTCATTTTAGATTCCATGGCTATTCGCCACTTCTCGGGTTCAGGGCCTTCCATTGCTTTTGTGTAGGTTGTCGGTTCATCATGTTCCACAGTCATGACCATGTTCGTAAGATAACTATACCATTCAAGGGTAGTACGTTTTCTTGTTGACCTGCGGGGTTCGATAGCTATCTCATCATGAGGTTCATGATCATCATCATTCGCTCCCACTTCAATTGAAAAGGGTGGCTCCGGAACAGCTTCTGTTGCGACATTCGGTATTTAAGATCAGGATTGATAATCTCCTCGAGTTCTATCTTCCTTCCACTTACACCTTTCGCAAGGAACTCTTTCTTGAGGAAGGTACCTTTCTTTGCGGAAAACTTTTTCCCCTCAACTTGGTTTTAGAAGGTATATCCAATAGTCTCCTTTGGATATCCTATAAAGATGCATTTTTCCGCTTTAGTTTCGAGTTTGTGAGGCTATAGTTTCTTAACATAAGCCTCACATCCCCAAACCTTCAAGAAAGACAACTTTGTCTTAGTGCCATGCCATGATTCATATGGCGTTGTCTTCACGGATTTGGATCACGCTCTATTTAAAATGAATGTAGCAGTCTCAAGTGCATATCCCCAAAAGGATATGGATAATTCGATAAGAGACATCATAGACCGTATGCTATCCAATAGGGTGTGATTACGTTGCTCGGATACACCATTACGCTGTGGTGTTCCAGCCGGCGTAAGTTGTGGTACAATTACACAAGCCTTCAGTTGTGTGCCAAATTTGTAACTCAAATACTCGCCCCCTCGATCAGTATGAAGGTGCTTGATTTTCTTTTCGAGTTGATTCTCAACTTCACTCTAAAATTCTTTGAACTTTTCAAAGGTTTCAGACTTCTGCTTCATCAAGTATATATATCCATATCTACTCAAATCGTTAGTGAAGGTGACAAAATAATGATAACCATTGCGTGTGGAAACGCTCATTGGTCCGCATACATCAGAATGTATGACTCCCAATAGGTCTGCAGCCCATTCCATCATACCATTGAATGACATTGGTCATTTTGCCCATGAGGCATGGTTTGCATCTATCGAGGGATTCGAAATCCAACAATTCTAGAAGTCCATTAGAATGGAGCTTCTTCATGCATTTTACACTGAGGTGACCTAGACCGCAATGCCATATGTACATGGAGTTATCGCTATCATGCTTGCATCACTTGGCATCTATGCTATTGATGTGTGTATCATAAAAATCAAGATTCAATAAGAATAAACCTTTACTTTGTCGCGCATGAGCATAAAACACATTATTCATGTAAATAGAACAACCACGTGTCTCTGATTTAAACGAATAACGGTCTTGCAATAAGCAAGACCCACTAAAAATATTCATGCTCAAAGCCTGCACATAGTAAAAATTATTCAAATCTAAAACTAATCCTAAAGGGAGACATAGAGGGAGGGTGCCGACAGCCATGACTTCAACTCGATTGCCATTGCCGATGCACATCGTCACCTCGTCCTTCACCAGGCGCTGTTTATTCCATAGCTCCTATTGAGAGTTACATATATGAGAAACAAAACCAGTATCAAATACCTAGGTGTTGCTCCTGGCACTAGTGAGGAAAACATCGATAACATGTATATCATATATATATTTATCTTTGGCAATGACCTTGCCAACCTTCTTATCATCTAGGTACTTGGGGCAGTTATGCTTCCAGTGACCCTCACCCTTGCAGTAGAAACACATGGCACCGCGCTTGGACACTAGTAGGGAAAACCTTATAGCCAGATTCCTTACCCCCGGTGAAGTGGTCACGGGGGTCGCCGGTGGTAAGGCCATCTAGGACTTCCTCACGTTACCGCTGGCGAAAGGACACTAGCAGCGCCGGGGCTAGCCCAATTACCGCCGGCGAACAGGTCTAGCGCACGTCAGGGTTGTGGTGGGCCGTGTTCCCCTGTATGGGCCGGCCTTTACCACTAGCGAATAAAGCCATTAGGCGCCAGGGGTATGGTGGGTTGGATGGCCACCCAGGCCAAAAAAATCAGTTACCCCTGACAAATAAAGCCCATAGGCGCCGGGGGTAAGTGGGTCATGGGTCCACCTGTAATAGCGTCTCTCAACTAACCCCCATTGCCCCGACGAAAATCCGATCCCCAAATCTCACAACCCTAGCCGTGGCCCCTTGCTCCGCCATCATTGTCCCGCATCCGATCCCCCTCGCCGTCGCTGTCCCGCGTCCGCCGAAGGGAAGGAGGAGGAGGCCAGTCCCGGGCTCATCCCACAGTAGGAGCACTGCACCGCCACCTCATTGATGACCACCTCCCCATCCGCGCTGCCACCTCGTCGACGACCACCTCCCCCATCCGTAGGCACACGTCGCGGAGTGCTTGTTTTTCCCTAGTCTGGCACTAATAGGCTTTAGGAATTCAGAAAAATTAGGTGTTGGACTCTACACCATGTATTTTAGCTGTCCATCTCTGAACCCACTCACATTATGCAACATCTCATCCATTAAAAATAGCTCCAGAGGTAGCATATGTTTTGTCACTTGCACTTTAGAACATGGAACAACTAGAACAAGTATAACTGCTATTTTCACTTCTGTCCATTCCAAAGAAAATTCATAGGAACACGTGATAGCAGAAGCAAAAATTGATAGTAGTGGATGAGTATAAACTCCAGGACCCCATTGTAATCTCGTTGCTAGTTTGATTGAGAACTTCCATAAACATCTCATTTGGTAATATTTAGTTTTTAGCACACTCTTGCAGTACAAGGAACATCAATATAGAGTCGGGAACCAAGTTTGATTGGTCTCATAACACTGAAGTGTGGGTTTATAATTCCTTCTTAAATAAGTTTCCACCTAAGTGAGGATGAGGGAAAATCCCTAGCAAGTGTTCATGTTCGGTAGCAGGGCAATGGCGCATGTTCAGGTTCAGGTAGTTGCACTTGTATAGAGTGTGTCCACTCTGTTGATCGTTTTTACGAAGAGCACAAGTTCTCCAAAAGAATCCTCCATACAACCATACAATACTAAGTTGAAATGCTGAGAAAGTGGGTAGTGCTTGACTAGTTATGCTTGGTGATGAGCCTCCATCTATCCTAATTTGTAATAAAATTCAATGAAAAGTATGCATGTTGCTATGCCTTAACACCATCAATGGATCATTTACTTTCTTGCTTGCCCTTTAGCTAGATAGTCTAAATCTTATCATTTATTACATCACTTTGATAGCTAGATCGTGTGAGTTGTTTGCAGTCTTTGAATCTTATCAGTTATTACATGACTTTGCTATTTTTATTTTACATTCATGAGTAGCTACTTGATTGGGATCAAAATGAAGACCACCTAGATACTGATGACCCACAAGTATAGGGGGTGTATCGCAGTATTTTCGATAAGTAAGAGTGTCGAACCCAACGAGGAGCAGAAGGTGCTGGCTAGTGGTATGGATTAGGAATTCTCTGCAAATACTTAGCAAACAGATTTTTAGGGGTTTTCGATAAAGCAAGTAAACAAAGTACGAGTAAACAAAAGACAGTAGGAATAAATGTAGCAAGTGACCCAATGCTTTATGCAGCAAAGGACAAGCCGGTTGTATTTCTATAGATGACCAAACGTTCTCGAGGACACATGGTAAGACTGTCAAGTGCTTTCGCTTCATATAGTCGATTAATCTTCTCTAGCTTGCTAAGTGTTGTGTGGGTGAACCTCTGCTAATGTACCGCCCCATCCAAGACTAATACATACTTGTGATTATACCCCTTGCAAACATCCGTAAGTACAAGAAAGTAATTAAGGTAGAAACCTAACCACGGCTTTAAACTCTAAGACCCTTACGTCCCTTGTGCAATGGTTTCCTAACGGGGGTTCAGGTTTCTGTCACTCCGGCAACCCCTACGATTAGTAGCCAAATACACAATGCATTCCCCTAGGCCCATATAGGTGAAGTGTCATGTAGTCTATGTTCACATGACACCACTAGAAGAAGTACACCACAACTTAAATAACAATCTATTGAATCTTTCTCAACGCAACTCCACTACTAACAACAAGACTTCTCCCATGTCCTCAAGAACAAAACGAACTACTCACAAGACATCGTATGGATCATGATCAGAGATGGAATAATGATGTATAACAATCTGAACATAAACAATAATTCAATGGTTCACTCAATAACATCAACTACAAAGAGTAATCAACACCGGGAAAGTTTCCCCTATGAACTATGCAAGATTCAACTCAATTGTTACAGCAATATGGAGATGGTGATGAGGGTGCTGATGGTGATGATGGTGGTGATGATGATGATGATCCCGATGAAGTCCATCTTGATGGTGGTGTTGATGGCGACGATCTCCCCTCTTCGGGAAGGAATTCCCCCGGCAAAAATCTGTCTATCGGAGAGATCTTTCTCTCTCGGTGTTTTCCGCCCCGCAGAGGCGGTAAAATCTTTCTGTGGTCGCTCCCCGAGTCTTAGGGTTTCGGGGGGATGATATACGCCAGAGGGGAGAGGATGGAGTGGGCCAGGGTGGCCACACCACTCCCTGGCGTGGCCTAGGCCTACTCGCACCATGGGGTGGTGTGGCCCCCCTGTGGCCCACCTCCACTCCATCTTCTGGCATCCTGAGTCTTCTGGAAAAATAGGATTTTCCGTATATTTTCCCGGATTTTCTGATCTTCGCGAATTTTGCCTCCAAACAACACCTTTTCCATCAGAATCCTGACTGCAGCGGTCCATGCTCCAAAAGTCATCAACCATGCAAAAATAGATGAAATAACATAAGTATCACCTCTCAATACGAAATATATCAATGAATAATTGTGAATTAAGACATAGAATAGTGATGCAAAATGGACGTATCAACTCCCCCCAAGCTTAGACTTCGCTTGTCCCCAAGCGAAACTGAGCTCAATAAACATGACCTCAGGTTTATGGAGTGAAGAGTTGATAAAAAGATACAGACAAGAAGCATCACATTCATCAAATACATAGATCATAATAGAAGACAACTCACTATTATATAACTCAACTTGCAATGAGTAAAGGAAACACAATAAAGATACATAAAGTGAATCATAATTGGTAATGGCAAACTTAGCTCTCGGTCGAAGAATAGTTGATAATTTGCTGGAGTTCACAAATAGCTAGTTTTCAAAGAAAGCTTTCAAAGTAGTAAACTTCAAGATAAGAGCAATGTGCAAAGCAAGGAACATAAGAAACATGAGTGAATAAATCACCATATGAATGAATGAAACACATCAACTCAAAATACTTGCTGAGATAGAAGGGAATAGGTTTACTGACTCAACTACAAAGTAAGAGAAAGGCCCTTCGCAGAGGGAAGCAGGGATTGCAAGTCTCATAAAGAGCTCCCAAAAATTATGATACTTACTAGCTTTCAGCTCTCATTGCCCCTATCATAGGCATCTTTAGGTGATTAAGGTTAAAGTGACACAACTAAGAGGATATGCTTGACAAGTTATAAGTTGAAATCTCATGCCCCTTACTTATGAGTACCGATCCTCATGCTACTCAACTTCAGTCACGAGCAAGCTCTTGCCATTGTAAATACATGCGTATCATTGAGAACCGCCAACGGGGTACCCCTTGCACATGACACAGGAGCTATCCCATAATCAAAATGACAAGGCAAGCAGACAGTGAGCATCTCAGCGATCTTTTTATTTGCTATTTGCATAGGTTTTTATTGAGGATGCTTCATAGAATGCTCACTATAGTTATGCTGCAAGTTTCCACCATGATTAGGCATGGCTTAGGCTAGCGGCCCAGGCGTTTCTCCAACACACATATAAACTCTATGATCTTACAAGTTCCACTTTTATTTCACACCGCCGGGATCCATAAGCAAAAGAACATGATATCAAGTAGGTACAAGTACCAATGAAGTGTTGAAAGCGGTCCCCATGATACATGGTTCGGCTAACTTCAACTCATAAAGCGCAAGCATATACGCAACAAAGAAGGACCCAATGGTTCAAGTTTATTAAATGCAAGAAAGTAAAGTGTGCCATCAAGTTCGTGAGAGCTTTAATCACTAATTTTCGCATAATAAGTTTAATTTGGGAGGTAGATAAAACAAGAATTTACTTGGAATAGCAATAATGCTACTAGGTAGGTATGGTGGACACAAATGGCAAAGGTTTTGGTTTAAAGGAGGTGGATGCACGAGAAGAAATCCTCTCAGTACAGGTTTTTGGCTAGCAAGGCTGGGTAGAAAGTATAAGAGTTGAAGGAAACAAACAAACATACAAGTGATAAAGACAAACATGCAATCTTCCTTGGAAGCACAAAAGATCTTAACTAGAGAATACTAGACTTATGAGCAAATCAAGAAAGAAAGATGAAATTATTTTTCTTTAGAGTACTTCTATCTTTTTCTTTTCAATTCTCAAAAAGGTGTTGCTACTGACCGACCCAGGTTTGCCAAAACCAACTAAATTAACTCAATGATCCCAGAGTGCTACCAATACTAACAACAAGATCAATCATATAACCACAAATTGAAAACTAACATAAGCTATGCAAAAGGGTGAATGATAGAACTTCTCATTAATATTCCATAATATAAACTCACACCAAGGGATACAAATCTAACGAGAGAGGGGACACTTCCATAATGCAAACCATACTACATAATAACTCCTCTATTCATGATATGACTCTACTAAAAAGGTAAAAAGATAGAAGATAGTGATGTGATACCGCGGCACTCCCCCAAGCTTGGAACAAACCAAGGGTATGCCAAACCTGATGACGAATTACTCCTTAGGTGGTGGTGGTATCCTCTCGATGAGCTCCTTGATCAGTTTCCCAAAGTCCTCAATCTCGAAGGTGAGATTACGAATCAGCTGTGAGTTTTGCTCAATGCGGCTCATGATCATGTCATGTTGAGAATTCCAGCTCTTGCTATTCTTTCCCCACTCTTCCTCCTTGAAGTCTTCTTTTCCTGCATGGCTAGAACGAGGCAAATCCCAATTGGAGGGTAATTTCCCCTTGGGCATATTCTCGTATTGATGCTCATGGATAAGGGTATGGAAAGGATTCTTGGTGCGTGGAGGAAGTGACCAGGGATCTGAACAATGATGATGAGGCTTCCCTCCAATGGCTGGGTTTGCCACCACCCCAATGCTTGCAATGGTAGTGCCGGTGTGCGGATGTTGGCCTTGCTCCTCTTCACCTTCCCGGGGTCTTGGAGGTCTTCCTCCATGGGCTCCTTCCCTTTATCCTTGGCGGACACCATTGTGCTTCTAAGCTTTCAAACAGTATGTCCTGACAGAAATAGATCGAAACAAAAACATGACGAAAACACGATATACGGACCTCAGGGGATCCGGGGGGTTATATATTACGAAGTTTTATGTCAAAAGGAAGGTACTGGGAGAAAACGGGTCAGAGGCGGAGTCCTTGGTGGCCTCACCACCTGGTGGCGCGGCCAGGGGTGGGCCCGCGCCATGGGGTGGTGTGGGCCACCCTGGCTCCGGTTCCGTCCCTTTTTCGCTTTGTAGCTTTCCTTATTGACTGAAAATTGCAAAAATATAGTTGGATTGTATTTTCACAGAACTTTTCTTACCAGAACTATTACCTATTTGAACACGGACTCTGCAGGTCTCTGAATTTGGTATCTAGTAGATTCTTCCGGGGTCATCCCTTGAATATCATCGATATCTTAATCTTCATATACTTATTACTTGAGTCATAAAACCTTTCTCTTCCTTATTACACCATTGTCTCCACTTCCTGGAAATTTCTTTCACACAAAACTCCACACAGTTCTCATTAGCAACATTAGTATATAAGAAGTGATAAAACCTTTTGAGTCCAACTTCAACTGAAAACCATCAAAACGTAAGATACTGTAGCAACTCCTTCCGAAAACCCAAAAAGAATTCAAAAAGGAAATCGAATAAAGAAGCAAATGCAAGAGTGGCTAAATCTGTCAAAACAGACCAGCAGGTAAAGATCATTTTTTTCGAAAATCTTATGTTGCTCAAATCAAAAAGTGCAAAACTAAAGAAAGTTAACTAACAACCTGGGTCAGAAGCACAAAAAATTACAGCTCAATCCTAAATACAGAGATCTCTCACGAATTTTTACGGTGAAGCACAAAAATCTGTTTGGGGACAGCAACTTCCCCAAATCTTACTTCTCTCTCATTAGAGGTTGATCTTGACACAAAAACCAAACAAAACGGATAAGGAGCGGTTATTACCGAAGTAATAACTTCCAAGACTCAAATAAACAAAAACAAACTGAAAGCAAAAACAAATTGGGTTGTCTCCCATAAAGCTCTTTCTTTATAGCCATTAAGATGGGCATGATAATTTTGAAGAAGCTCTCATAGGGATATGAATCGAAGTGAAAGAGAGCACTAAGAAGCAAAAACACAAACACATTTAAGTCTAACCCACTTCCTATGCAAGGGGAATTTTGTAAACAAACAAGTTATTGAAACCAAAGGCAACTTGCATAAGAAGGCAAAAGAAGTGCAACATAAAAACTTTCAGCATAAAACGAGGAAACTTGATATTATTAAGATGCATAAGAACACTTTTCCCTCTCTCATAGTAGCTGTCAGTATCATGCATAAACTTAACAATATAGCTATCACAAGGACCATCATAGCAATGATCACTTATTCTAACAGAAAACACAGGAATACTAGCTCTCATAACACTACTATGTGAAACAATATTAGAGGTATCCTTACAAAGGATAGTGTGTCCCTCTTTTTCATACTTAGTGACAAAGTCTTTCACATTTGCTACTATAGGTTCATCAACCATTTGTTTATCAGGTTCAACTGCTTTACTGGTACTTTCATTAACCATACTAGCTATCATAGAATGTTCCTTTACCTTAACTGGAAAAGACATTTTCTCAATATAAGGTTCAGGTACAACATGATTAGCAGTATAAACTTCAGTATTTCTTGAAGGAACACTCTTAGCAATATCTTTATAAGGCTCATGATACTTATTCCACTTCTTTTTAGGCACTTCAATATAGGAAGCAAAAGCCTTAAAATAAGAAGCAATAGCTTGAGAGTCTAGACCATAAGCATTTTTAATATTTTGAAAGTCATCAGTTCCCATTAAAGATTCAATGCATTCATAATCATAATTTATACCTAACTTTCTACCTTTGTCATTCTCCCAAGCTTCAGCATTGTCTTGAATACGGTCCAAAAGATCCCATTTAGCTTCTTCTTCCATGCGAGTGAATGATCCAGCACAAGAAGCATCCAATAAATCCTTGTCATGAAGAGAAAGCCTTGCATAAAAGTTATTGATAATAATATTGTTGGGGAGCTCATGAATGGGACATTTGAGCATTAGTAACTTTAATCTCCCCCAAGCGTGAGTTGTACTCTCTCCATCAAGAGGCCAAAAGTTGTATATTTGATTCCGATCTTTATGAATCTCACTAGGAGGATAAAAATTTGAATAAAAGAGAGGCACTATTTCCTCCCATTCCAGGGCTTGACCATTCTTCAGCAGCTTATACCATTCCTCAGCTGTGGCGCCCCGCAAAAACCACTACTAGAAAATCGCGTTGTTTTTGTGCAATGCATCATCATGACCGCATGCTCATGTCATCATGCCACCTTGCATTTGAGCATCGTCATCACCATGCATCGGTTTGTCTGAAACTATTTTCGAAAACCTATTTTGTTTTTCTAATTAAGCCCCGTCTTTATTCAAATACAAAACCCGGGTCTCCGGAATATTTTGTTTCTCTACCAACGGTTTACAAACGCCTCGTTTTTAATAAATAAAATATTTAAATTATTTTTGGGAGGCAGCCAGCCAGGCCCGAAAGCCTAGCCGGCCACCTCCAGATAAAAATCCTATCTAACCCAGATCCCCCAAACCCTTTTCTACCTAAACCTAGCCTACCCACCCTTCCTCCACCTCACCCTGGCCAATCCCCTCCCTCCACCTCACCAGCCCACACGCCTGGCCAATCCCCACACGCCACACACGCATGCACCAGCCGCCAACTCTCCTCACTCCCACCACCTGGCCCCAATCGCCTTCCCCGCCTTCCCTCTTTTTCTCCCCCGGGTCCCACCGGGAGACCCCGTGCCGACAGTACCTCGGGTCCTCCCTGCGGGCCCACCTCCCTCTGCCGCGCCTCCTCCCACGCGTGTGGCCTCCTTGTCCCCGCTCGCCTCGCCCCGATGTAGAGCTCCAGCCGCGCCGCTGCGGGACCCCGCCGGCCGCCTGCGCCTCCCGCGGCCACCTCCTCGTCCGCCCCGCGACCCCCCAACCTCTCGCTTCCTCCCGCCGGCGCGCCTCGCCGAGCCTTCCCCCGTCGCCGCCGCCATCTACCCTATCTCCGGCCGCCTCACCTCGCCACCCTACGTGCCTTCCTCCGAGCCCGGCCGCAGCCTCGCTGCGTCCTCCCCATGGGTCGCCGCATGCTCCGCCGCCAGGCCTTCCTCACCCAAGTCGTGCCCTCTCCCCGGCCTTCTCTGCTTCCTCCCCCGCAGATCCCGCCGGCCTGCGCCCGCCCGTCTGCGAGTCGGCCTCGCTGAGCTCTTCCCTGGCTGCGTTCCTCCCCGTGCTCGACCCACCGTCGGCCTCTGCCACCGCCAGCCACCGCCACGTCACGCGCGTCCCCGCAGTGTCGCCGGCCGCCGCGTCCGTGTACTCTCTGTGGCCTTTATCACGAGCGCCACCGCCCTGGTTCTCGTCTACAGCCGCCGAGGCCCTGCCTCCGTCTGCTCTGTCTCCTCGACGCCAAGTCAGACCACTTCACCTGAGCTCCTAACCCCCCCCCCCCGCGACCTCGTCTCCCCTTGCTGCGGCCGTGCGCGCTCAGCCCCTGGCCGCTTGTCCTTTGCTGCTTGAGCTTGCTACGATACACGCGGGAGGCGCCCGTCCTTATGTCTGCACCCTGGCCCATCCAAGATGTAGCAGCAGTCTCTGTGTCTTTGATCTGAAGCTCGAACAAGGCAGCAATCACGTCATTTCTTCTGTGCAGTAGTAGCATAATCGGTCATGTATTGCTGTCGCTGTTGCGGCTTCTATTCAACAGCTTCGTATATCTCGGTCTCCGTTCATCAATGTCTCACCATCACCTGTTCGACCAATTCTCACGGCAACGTGGAACCCTAAGACGCACGGGTGTGACAAGTTTGAAACTCAAGGTCATCGACAGGGATCCATAATCTCCTTCGTCACGGAACGCCAAGACCCCTGATCCACGGTACCCAAAGATCGAACCCGGCGCCACGCCAAGGTCGCCTACACGGAATATCAAGATCTTCCAGCGTCGAGACCCAAGACCGCCACCGCCACCCGAGGACTACGACAAGATCGTCCCAACCCGCCAATTTTGCCTACCTGGACCCCGTGCGACAAGATCTACTTCCCGGATCCGAAGACCCCGGTACCCGATCCATTCAAGTTTTCCATCGACGACAAGATCGACCGCTTGGAAACCAAGATCTCCATCACGTCATGACAAGTTCTCCATCCTGTATCCAAACCTCGCCGTCCCCGTCGAACCCTGAGACCGGACCCCGAACCCCGGAACCAAGATCTTCCGAACCCAGATGTGTGACCCTAAGCCCCTATTTTTATAATATGACATTATCAACTGTCGCATATTAAATTGTTCATGCATGCATACTTGTCTGTGGTTTGGGGGCATTATGCCGATTCACCTCATAATTAAATATGGAGTCTATATGCGGGATACCTTTGTCTTATTCCGGACTCCATTTAAATTTGTGTAGCGAACCGATGCCATGATTCGCCCTGTTAATACAACATTTAATTTGCGGGGTTGTTAAATAACTCGAACCTATTAGTTAATTATCGGGACCCCGGTTTTCGCTTAATACTGCCTAATTGCACCGCATCATTCATCATATCATCATCATGCCGGATCTTCCGCCGTAGTATTAAATATTGCATCTGGTGTTTCTTCTAGTGTTTGCTTCTTCGTGGAATAGGCCGATGAGTTGATGCGAGTATCGACAAGTTCTCCGGATATGATCCTTCGGCAGTGTTTTCCCAGGCGAGCATCTCTCCCCCTTCTACCTATTTTGCATTTATAGTCTTTATTTCCTCCTGTTGTTCTATTGCTATCCGTGTCACGATGCTTTAGTTTCCGAACACCAGTTATATCTCGTGCAGCCTCTATATTGCCTTGGACACCTCCTATCACCCGTGTTTGGTAGATAGCTAGCTTTGCGAGTCATAGCTGCTTGCTCAGGTGCGATCTTGTGTTGTCAAGTACCACAGTTGTTGAAATGCTGGCAGATGTTTATTTGGTGGAGATGCTTATCGGTGGAGTTGATCATGTCTTTAAATACAACTATTAAAATGCTAGATATAACTAATGCAGAGGCATCGATGGGCAATAGATGTTATTTGGTTCTTCCATGCTCACTTGTGTCCCGTAGGACCCCGAGTACTTGATACCTGTTCCTTGATTTTTCGCACTATCCACATCCGGGAGGCCTTATGGACCCCCCTGAGCCAGAGCTTGATTCATTTCTATTTCTTGGGGCCACAAAGTAGTTTGGGGCTTTATTACTATCCTGTACTTATGCCATGCTTTACTGCTTTATTTAAGATTGTGCGTGGAGAACCTGTACTGTTTAGGATCGCGGAGTGTTTTCGCGGTATCGACAAGCCCAGTCACACTTTCAGGTTCCCAGTCGTTTACAGCCATTGAGGCAAACCCTGGGTCCGTTCCGGAGCCGGCCAACTTCGTTGCGGGTAGCTTAGTGGGGTGGCCCCCTAAAATATTTCTGAATCCTGTGATCGCTTTGTCGTGAATGCCTTGTTGGGTTTTGAGTTGGTTTTTCCGAGATTGATCGAGTGTGTGTTGCTATTTGTGCACCCCTGCAGGGTAAAACTTTCTGAAAGCCGTGTCCGCAGTTATGGACGACTTGGAGCACAGTATCTCGATCATAGACAAGCATAACTAAAGTAGTGCTATAAATTTGACTTAATATGTGACTAGTAATCAGTTCAAGTATAATGGAATGGATATTAAAAATGCCAACAACTGGTGGATCTGTGGTGATCTGTGTCATACTATACCTGCTTAGTAAGTATTGCAACTCCAATGGAATGTGATAAAAGTGCCAACAACTGCTGGGTTGTGGGATTCCTCAGGACTATTATATCTAACTAGTAAATGTTCCAACTACAACGGAATGTTGATTAAAACTGCCCACTACTTATGCTATCAGGATGACTCATGCTACCTATATCTGATTAGTAATTGCTACAACTATAAGGGAATGAGTAAAATTGCCAACTGTGTGAGTTCCTTGGTCTGACTTTCTCGTTTGGTCTCGAGGGGGAAATACCAGGATGGGTTTGTTTGGTGTTAGCTTCAGGTTGGATCCGAATAGGTCTTTCTTATCCCTCTCTGATAACCGCCAGTTGTATTGAGTCTCTATAGGTTGTTTAGTGCCGCTGCGCTGCCGCTTCAGCCCACCATACCTATGTAGGCGAGAGCCGCCGAATTCTAGCCTCGCCGTGTACTGGCCTCAGTACTAACGCTCCTCTTTTTCCTTTGCCCTTTGTCGGGACCCCCTTTTGTTTTAGCAGGTTTGAGATCGACGTCGTTAGCAGGGTTACCCTTCCGGCTTGGCCTGGGCAGGGTTATGGACGCCATTGGTTATTCTTCAGGGCTCTTAGCCCCATTTGCATCTTGTCCGTAGTCGGACGCTCTATCGTTTCAAGGTGATTTGGATCTTTGTATTGTATATCTGTATTCTTGACTCTTTGAGTCGCTATTGTATATATATCTGTTCTGTGGGTCCCATCGAGGACTGTTGTGTAATGGTATTACTTCGTTTTCCACCCGCACGAAAGTGCCTGGTGGGCGTCCTTGAATCGTTTCTATGCAGGTTTGGCGGAAAGGGCTAAAACTTGCATAGGGCCGATTTGAGGGTGTTACATCAGCTCTTGCTTTCAGTGATAATGAGAATAACTTCTTCTTAACTTGATATGTAGTAATACCTGCACACTTGAACAACCCGCATAATTCATGTATAAAGAGTAAATGATCACCGGGATGGACAGTTCCATCCCCAACATAGTAGTTATCCATAACACGATCAATAATTCTTGTAGGTATTTTGAAAACATCTTTCTCAGCAGGTGGTGGCTTATCTACTACCTTAGCAGTGGTAGTAGCATTACCAAATAAGAAACTCAGCAAATTATCCATAACAAAAATAAAGCAACTAACAGTAGTAAACAATACTCACAGTAGAAGTTTCCTTTACCAGTTCCACTCTCCAATGGCGCTTCACTCCCCGGCAACGGCACCAGAAAATAGTCTTGATGACCCACAAGTATAGGGGGTGTATCGCAGTATTTTCGATAAGTAAGAGTGTCGAAAGCAGAAGGTGCTGGCTAGTGGTATGGATCAGGAATTCTCTGCAAATACTTAGCAAACAGATTTTTAGGGGGTTTTGATAAAGAAACTAAACAAAGTACGAGTAAACAAAAGACAGTAGGAATAAATGCAGCAAGTGGCCCAATCCTTTATGCATCAAAGGACAAGCCGGTTGTATTTCTATAGATGACCAAACGTTCTCGAGGACACATGGTAAGACTGTCAAGTGCTTTCGCTTCATATAGTCGATTAATCTTATCTAGCTTGCTAAGTGTTGTGTGGGTGAACCTGTGCTAATGTACCGCCCCATCCAAGACTAATACATACTTGTGATAATACGCCTTGCAAACATCCGTAAGTACAAGAAAGTAATTAAGGTAGAAACCTAACCACAGCTTTAAACTCTAAGACCCTTACGTCCCTTGTGCAATGGTTTCCTAACAGGGGTTCAGGTTTCTGTCACTCCGGCAACCCCTACGATTAGTAGCCAAATACACAATGCATTCCCCTAGGCCCATATAGGTGAAGTGTCATGTAGTCGACGTTCACATGACACCACTAGAAGAAGTACACCACAACTTAAATAACAATCTATTGAATCTTTCTCAACGCAACTCCACTACTAACAACAAGACTTCTCCCATGTCCTCAAGAACAAAACGAACTATTCACAAGACATCATATGGATCATGATTAGAGATGGAATAATGATGTATAACAATCTGAACATAAACAATAATTCAATGGTTCACTCAATAGCATCAACTACAAAGAGTAATCAACACCGGGAAAGTTTCCCCTATGAACTATGCAAGATTCAGCTCAATTGTTACAGCAATATGGAGATGGTGATGAGGGTGCTGATGGTGATGATGGTGGTGGTGATGATGATGATCCCGATGAAGTCCAGCTTGATGGTGGTGTTGATGGCGACGATCTCCCCTCTCCAGGAAGGAATTCCACCGGCAGAAATCTGTCTGCCGAAGAGATCTTTCTCTCTCGGTGTTTTCCGCCCCGCAGAGGCGGCGGAATCTTTCTATGGTCGCTCCCTGAGTCTTAGGGTTTCGGGGGGATGATATACGCCAGAGGGGAGAGGCTGGAGTGTCCCAGGGTGGCCACACCACTCCCTGGCGCGGCCTAGGCCTGCCCGCGCCATGGGGTGGTGTGGGCCCCCTGTGGCCCACCTCCACTCCATGTTCTGGCATCCTGAGTCTTATGGAAAAATAGGATTTTCCGTATATTTTCCCGGATTTTCTGATCTTCGCGAATTTTGCCTCCAAACAACACCTTTTCCATCAGAATCCTGACTGCAGCGGTCCATGCTCCAAAAGTCATCAACCATGCAAAAATAGATGAAATAACATAAGTATCACCTCTCAATACGAAATATATCAATGAATAATAGTGAATTAAGACATAGAATAGTGATGCAAAATGGACGTATCATATGGCTTGTGTACCTAGGTAGCGATGCTCTAGCCATATATGCCCTTTCCACCATTGTAATCTACTTCCTAGGTAGCTTAAATAGTTGATGCACTTGTACTGGATGAATGTTTTCAGAAAAGGTTGCACTTGTACTTGTACTGAATGAAGAATTACAATGTTACACTTGTACTTAACCATGAGAACTTCACAAAAGGTTTTATCCATAAACTTTTGATGCACATGGATCCGTAATCTACTTCCTAGCTATGATTCAGTTACCTGTACACTATTTTTGCTAATATGTTTGCTTGTCTGTTTAAGTAGTATGGTGCAGTGGGAGCCGAAGTACCATGATGTGTATAAGAAGCCGACGAGGATCCCCACTTGGGAGGCTAAGATCACCATCGATGGGATTAGGCTCCACCTTGGGACATGGCAGTCGCCCGAGGAGGCGGCACGTGCCTATGACTGCATGGTAGTCCAGCATAGAGGGGCTAGGGCAACCCTCAACTTCCCCGAGGATCGAGCTAGGTTCCATTCAGAATAGGCCTATGAGTGTGAGAGTCGCCACGAGGGTGGAGGAGCAGGAGCACCGACTGGCCGAGAGACAGCTTGTTGACCCCTTGGTCTAGGCGCTCCATGCGGATCCTACGGTGATGGCGCAACAGTACAAGGTATTGGCGACCACTATGCGCCAGCAGCCCGTCCCGGAGGTGGGCCCCTCTAGGTCCGACGATGTGGGTTCCTCCATCGTGCGCCCTCAGGGCCCATACTACGGGTTCAACCCCGGCGACTTCACCGTCACACCCACGTCATCTGCTGAACTAGGTTCCTTAGGTTAGTCGTCTGACGACGACGATACCTGATCTAGCTATACTTTCTCATATATTACTTTAGACTTATCCTGCTAGACTTTGTCATATATATTACTTATCTTGCTAGACGTGGATCAGCTACTTGTCATATATATTACTTATCCTGCTACTTAATTACTTTATAACTATGTTTATTATGCGTCTTCTTTCTAGATAAATATATAGAATGGATCAAGTGTGCAACAACTCTGCACAACCTTTGGGGAGGTGCCTGGACAAGAAGTTCCCCATAGTGCTCCCTACCGGGTTTGAGGTTAGGACGGTATGTGCTCTGTGAGATACATAGTATCATGGATGTCTCTATATATATAATCGAAAATAAACCATGGACTTTGTTGTATTGTTATTGTTTTACTCAGTCAATCCCTTGCGCTTGGCGACGGGACTTCATGGACCATTTCCATAGAAACACCATGGACGATGTTGTGTTTGAGGTCACTTTGATGTCAGATGCTGATCTTGACAGGAGTTATGTGGTTACAGTGACCAACATAGTGATCAGGATATCTTTTAGTGGACCTGGCTCGATAAACTTCTTGAATGATCATGACATGCAATACGTAGACAAGATAAAGATCTTTCTCATGCATTAAGCAGCCGTAATCTACTACATGTACACGCCCTCTGACGATGATATCCAACAGTAAGCTAGCTATGTAGTTGAGACCATCATATTATATGTCGTTTACTCTATACATGCATTCTTTTTTGACTTTCTTCTTAATATATGTAGATTGGATTATAGCGAAGAAGCGTGCGGCAATTGTGGTCAACATAGTTGGCATTGCATGGACAGGAAGATCACCATAGCTCCCTGCAATCTTTGGTGTTAGGATGGTATGTTCTCTAAAATTCATGTGGAGTATGTAAATATATATATGTTCAATGAAAATGATGACTAATTGTTCTGTCCTATGATTTTACCCAGTCAATCCCTTACGATGCACGGCATGGCTTCATGGACCATCTCTATAGAAGCATGGATGAGGTTGCCATGTTTAGTGTCACTTTGACGCATCATAATCATCCCGATAGGACGTACCAGGTTAGGGGTCACCAACGAGGAGGCCTGGACATATTTAGTGGTTCTGGATGGAACAGACTCCTCATCTTGTACGATGACATGAAAGAGGGACGGGAGTTCAAGTTTTTGCTCAGTCATACTTATGACATCATCTATTTCACTTGCTTTCCTCCCAACTCTTCCGACGAGGGTGAACATGAGTGAACTCTAGATACTGCTATATGAACCAATGTCCCAGCTATATTGAACATTTGGTGGATACTGCTACTGTGTCCTGTGTTAATATTTATTTTGCTGTCATTATCGTGTATACTGTGTATTCATGTAATCATCTGTGTATTCTATCTATTTTTTTTTTTGCTCTGATACATAATACTGCCGGCGAACAAATTGTATTACCCATGGCGAAGGGATGTGCGCAAGAGTTAGGGGACATTATCCCCAGCGAATGGGACTACTCGCTGGTGGTATTATCAGTTATCACTGGCGAATCATATGGTTCGCCGGCTATAATGCATTACTACCGGCGAGATGGTCACTGGCGAACAGGTACTGGCCGGTGGTAGGCCATTTTGGTGCACCGGGGGTGAGCCTTTCCCTACTAGTGGGACTTGGGTGCCTTGGAGGAAGAGGCAACAGTTTTGTCGTACATCTTGAATTTACCCTTCTTGTTCTTGCCCTTCTTGGTGGATTCTTAAAGTCAACAGTCTTGTTAACCATTAAGAGAGTGTGCTCCTTCCTGATTTCCACCTCAGCGTGCTTGATCATGGCGAACAACTCAGACAGGGTTTTGGTCATACCCTGCATGTTGTAGTTCATCACGAAGCTCTTGTAGCTAGGGTTAGAGATTGCATTACCCTATCAATCGCCAGCTCGTCGTTGATTTTGCAATCAAGATCATTTAGGGTTGAATGTAGTCAGAAATTTTGACCACGTGCTCGCTCAGGCTGCTGTGCTCCTCCATCTTAGACGATAATAAGAGGTTTGAAACCTCATTACTCTGAGACTAGGCCTAGGGAGCAAATATGGCCTTGAGATTGGTGATGATCTCTAAGGCGCTCTTGTTCTAAAAGTGCTTTTGCAAGTTGGCCTCCATGGTGTAGAGCATGCCACTCTAGACATAGGCATTATCATCTGCATGTTGCTGATAAATATTTTTATCAACCTGAGAGGCGGTAGCAGTGGGTTGGTCACCTATAGCAGCCTCTGTTGGAAATATGCCCTAGAGACAAATAGTAATAAGGACTATTATCGTAAAGTTTATGATTAAGTTTTATATCATGCTATAACTTTATTGAGTGGAAACATCAATACACGTGTGATATATAAACAACCAGGGGTTCCTAGTGAAACTCTAGTCGCTGGTTCATTGGTCAACGGATGATCATGTTTCCTGATCATGTAGCATTTATGCCAGTTGGAAATGGAATCGACTCATTCTGTGAATGAGATGATGAACCCAATACCCAACCTAAACATTGTGACCCGATCATGTCACGAAGTTCAAGTTACAATGATTAGAAATGGATCCTCGTAGACTATTCCTTAGACCGTGAGGCTATATCAATCACTGTCTCCCAAGAGTGCTTAGATAGCATCAAGCGCCACTTGGTAATATAGTGGTTATAAAGGTGTGTTCAGGTACTCGGAGGAAACCATAGAGGCAGTATATGTCAAGAGCGGGATTTGTCCGTCCATGTGACGGAAAGATACTCAAGGGCCCACTCAGAGAAGTTATATCCAATAGTTGTGCAGCATGTGATTTGATCACAGGGATATCACTTGTTGGAATGAGTCAAGTAGCATTGTTTGGTAACGAGATTGAACACAACATGGTGATGTCATTGATCAGATCTCGGGCAATGCAAGTATCTAGAGACAAAGGGAATAAGACGCGATCGTCCCGGTTCAAACGCCAAATGATCTTCGTGGAACGCACAGGGGTCACATGGCCATCCAGGTCCCTCTGTTGATCATTGGTCTGGGAGTGTCCCGACCATGTCTGGAGTGTTCCCGAACCGTAGGGTATCAAGCTTAAGGGTTTGATTATGCTTAGAGATTGTTTATAGGATCGGAAGAATCGCTGAAGAATAGTAGAGAGAAACCGGAAGGGTTTCGGTAAGTCCGGAGGATGTCCGGAGTGGAGGTGGAAGGTGTTCCATAGCCATGGAGATTGAATAATATATGAATGAATGTTAAATATTGATTTAATCATTTATTCATAATTATTTAATAAAGATAAAATCAATTTAAAAGGTCAAAAGGCTTAATGGGCCAATTCCCGGAGGGGAAAGGGCCCAGGAGGGGGCCGCACCCCTAGAAGGGGCCAAGGGGGTGGCCGGCGGCCCTATTGGGCCAGCCCCCCACGTGGGGACCATGGAGGGATGGCCGGAGGTGCCTCCCCCACCTCCTCCTCCTTTAGTCCCACCCCGGGACTTTGAGGGAGGTAGTACCTCCCCTTCCCCTATATATAGTGGGGGTATTTGGCCAGATAAATACACACAATATTCAATAAAGGTCTTCTCACTTTTGGGAAGACCTCCAATTGATATTCTCTCTCTCTCTCTCTCTCTCTCTCTCTCGTGACCGTGGTCCCAAGTTCGGACTGCACGAACGAGAGAAATCTTCACCGCAGAGCGCCGTCGCACTGCGGGATTTGAATCCAGGAGCTCTACTTCCGCAACTGCTGCTGGATCAGGGAAGCAGGAGTCATCGTCAGGCACCAAACATGTGTAACTCCCCGTGAGGTGTCACACTTGAGGCACTCAAGTCGTTGGAGCCAAAGAAGCGCAAGGACTTCATCACGACCTTGAGGTCGGCTTCGGCTCGTCTACATTAACCACGCTCTCCTGAGCGTTGACAACGCTTTTCAGTCTTTAAGGGTAAGTTCGTGAAAAGCCCCTCCCGTTACTGTATTACTAATAGATAGGTCCTGGTAGCATCAGGGGTTTAGGGGCGTAGGGTAAAAATTATTGTTTTCATACGCGGAACCCCTACAGTGGTATCAGAGCTGGATCTATGCGTAGTAATGCTAGTACGGGTAGAACACACGAGATGTAGCATGTGGGCGTTGATATTTTAGTTGTTACCCTCCCACGTGTACTTGTGTATACCGCAGTAATGCTTGATGAAGCGCCCCCAACCGACTTTACGCATTCATTCGCGAGATTGGTCCACGCTTGACATACGGCTTGTACCATATAAAATGGCTTAGGGGGTGTCTGTCTCTCTCGCATTAGTTGGTATTCCATATACAACGGAGGGCCCCAAAAGGGGTGTATTATAGACAACTACTTGATCAGCGTTGTGGTGACAGTTCGTAGGTAAGAACGGTTCTTGTGCGAAAGCCCATTCAGCCACGTAAAATATGCAAAGATAAAGTAGAGGCGTCTAACTTTGTTTTGCAGGGGGCGTTGCTTTGTGATATGGTTGTGGCAAAGGTAAAGTGATTACCTTATGTTATGTAGTAGTAGATAGTCACGGAGGTAACGAACTACCATGCCGGAAAGACACCGGTACCCTGGTGTCTACGGCACCGGAACCCTGGCACCAAAATCCGGTGACGACGAATGGAGATCACGACGTGAAGGACCATATCACATCGCATTTACATTCAATGTTATTGTTTGTATATCTTATTGTGTGCTAGTATTAGATACTCGACGGTAGCCTAATAAGATGATCCCTGCTAAAATTACCAATGGTTGTGTTCCCCCTTAGTGTGCACCACCAAGAAAATTCTTCGGTATGAGGCATGCCGTGATGATCGGGTTTCAGACATATCTATGTTCACATACAGTGGGTGTAAGCCATGTTGCATAGCGAATACACTAAGTTGAGTTGGCGAGCCTAGCATGTACAGACATGGCCTCGGAACACGGATGGTCGAAAGATCGAGCTCGAGTCGCATGAATGATGTGACCGACATTTAGCGTCCACCCTTGAACCCACATTGATGGCCGTGATGCTCAGGGGAGATGTGGCTGAAAGGGGTCGTGGTATCACTAGGAACCCTTATGGGGATAGGTGTTTCTGAGTGGAGTTATTATTAACTCATTTAATTATAAACTTAGTCTAAATTCCTTTTGCAATTATAAATGTAGAAAATGGTTCTCCCCGACGTTACCTTCCCTATTGACGATTGGTTAGAAGGAGAGAAGCTTAGGCTAGACGGATCAAACTTCTCTATATGGGTTGCGCGTCTCCATGTTCTCCTTAGCGAGAATAACGTGGTCGACTATATACTCGATGGGATGGATTTGGAGCAGCCCTATTTCTATGAGACCCCAGAACAGCGGGAGGACCGCTATTATCGTCGTGAGATGTCCACCTTCATATCAGTAACGATGCGCCTCGGGATGGAAGATGGGCTATGGCCGATTGTGGGAAGTCTTAATCCCCGAACGGTTATGGCACATCTGAGATCGCATTTCGTGGAACAAGTGTGCATATGGGAGTATGAGCTGATGGGGGATTTCCTCTCCATGAAGATGGAGGAGGGCTCCTCACTGGACGATCACTTGTTGAGCATATATGATGCATACATGAGTCTGGCATACTTCCTGGACAACTGGTTCGCAAGCTCTTTTGCAATAGGAGTTGTGCTGTGGTCGCTGCCACCAAGCTTCCAAGCACAAGTCAGGATTTGCATTATGAGAGGCGACACGGAAACACAAGATTTCCACGAGTTCATATCACATTTCAGAGATGTGGTGGTTGAACCCATTGTCGCTGAGGTCATCAATGACAAAGGTATATATTTGATATACAATTTTATAAATGTTATAATCTTGCAAACACATTTGTAGTGTTAAGTATATTTGATACTTGTTCTGTTTTACTGAAAACAGGTCCTTCTGCATGAGAGGTGCTTGCTGGAGAGAGGTGACGTTGCATGTTGACGGCGAGCATGATGATGATGGCCAACGACACTCTCCCTCGACATTTATCACTTAGTTTATGTTTAGGATGATTATTTTAATCAAAAGATTATGAACTTATTTAGTGTGTCTCACACTTTGTGAGACGGTTATTCATATGAGCTTGTAACAAACAGTTGTTCTACTTTTATGAATAATCTCTATTCCTATTCATATCTTATTTGATTATGTGTGAATTATCCTTGTTGTTTGAAACTAATTGATAATAAATGAACATTTGTAAAATATAGAAATGCTTTAAAATACCCAACTTAATGATGTATTCATTAATGAATGAAACCATTGTTTAATATTCAAAGTTATATGATAATATGTGAAAGTCATTCGATTTCTTATCACATATAAATCATGCCTAAGTTCGGCAAAATAACTTGAACACTATGTATAACTTGAATACAAAGTGTTTAATGAATTGTTAAAAGTAAATACATATTCAATGTATCGTGTTTTAATGAAAATGGTAATTATCATTATATGATTGTTTAAATGTGTAAAGAAGTTTACCAAAGGAAACATGAGTATGAAACTATTTGATTTGATCAAAGTGTTTCATCAAACAAAGGGTGTTAAAGATAAAAGAGAATATAATTACTATGATTTGATCAATAGTAATGAAATTTGACTTTATAAGAATGGCATAAATGAAATTATGGAATGCAAAGCGTTTTGAAAATGTCAAAATGCAAAACATCACGATGTGATATAAGATATCAAAGTAGGCGAATAGATGGCACCAAATAAATCGTTGTAGTGTAGATGTAGAGATCATTAGTTAGAAATAGTTGGTACTCAATTAGAATATATAGTGAACCATTTGAATTCATGAAAGTTTTGGGGTTATTCGATATAACCAAAACAATAGCGAATAAGCCCTTGTAGAGTATTCATTGGAAACTTTGAATATGAAATCCATAGCTGAAACCAAAAGAGAAGCAAAACTTGTATTGCTTGGATTTTGGTGCATTCTTGAGAAAGCTCACTTTTAGTGATATTCTCGATTATGAAGCAAATGGAAGATAGTGAAAAACACAATGAGGATTCATATCCCAGCATCAGAGTGTTGAGAAGCGCAACGGACAATGTTCCTGAACGATTCTCTTCATAAAGGAAAGAATCAATGATAATGATCATTGTGTGTTCCCCACTGGTATTTTCACTACATGAAGTAGGATTCAAAATAATCCATATCTTGTATGGAGACATTTGTGAATCATTTGTCATGATTCTTGGAATATGACATACCTACGAACTACTAAGGAAATAATTGTAAACTAGAATTATGAGAAATCCTAGAAGCAAAATTCACTTGAGATTAGAAAGCAATATGTTGCTGAATCTCACAAGTAAAAGGGGTTACTTGGAATTTTCCCAAATGACTGCAAAGCCATAGTGGAAAAGGGGTGAATGACAAAAGCACAATTTGTCAAGTATTGGATGAATTCAAATGAATTTGATTCAAGTGTGCTAAATGTCTAGTGGATTTAAAACTAGTAAAAGTACTAGTATCTCATAGTAAATCTTCAAGTTTGATATTTGATCAAAGGATTTTGAAGTTATTCAAAATAGTGAGTGGATATGCAATTTGCATAAAATTGAGTGGGAGTTATAAAAGTCTTCCTAAAACAATATGTGATTGACATATTTTTGAGTGGGAGCAATATAAGTCTCAAATTCAAATATGTAGGAACATAGTTTGAGTAAGAGTAGTGACTCATACCCAAATATGTTAGGAACATATTTTGAGTGGGAGCTTATAGGAGTGATTCTTAAATGTGTTAAGAATAAAAGCGCAAGTACCGATAAATAATGATTTATAAGGTGTAGAAGTTAATAATAAGTGTATTATGATATTATGTAGTATTCCTTAAGGGATTCTAAAAAGGGTTTCAGAATAGAAGTTAATTAAGGATCTGGTCCTTAATAACTCAAGTTAGAAATAGTATTAAGTTTAACATCAATGTTGAAAGAAAGAAAAGGATGATCATCATCCACTATGTTGAGACATAGGTTCTATCTTAGAAAACCATGATGATAACTTAACATAATATATGATCCAATAAGGAACGTTTAAAAGTGATTAAGTTAATCATGGAACGTTGAGCTAGGTTTGTCCGCAGTGTCTAATAGAGAACTGTAGACATATTTTCCAAATCCATAAAGGATGACATATCTTAAAACATAAAGGGTTATGTTATATGGCAATATGTTGGAAACTCCTGTAAATACCGATTAAAGTCAAGTAGGAAGCGAGGTGAACAAAAATATCGAAAGTTGCACAGAGTGTACTAGTGTTTCGATGAATACATTTATAATAATAGATAAGGGTACCATCTAAAGTGTTGTATAATATTATGGTGGGGCTAGTTTGCTTTTAACGTAGAATGATGTGTCTCAGGGCATAGTGCCCATGAGAAAGCCCTCGAGGTTGATCTAAAGTCATTGTAGGCTCCTGGAATCAGGCCTCGCTCTGCTACCATAGCGATGATACATACACATAGATGTTATCATGTGATGATAAAGTATTAATGTCAATCAAGGTGACATTTGTAAGTTGCAAAGGATTTGGGACTGTAAAGTACAGACCCAAGACTCAACCTCTTCCATGAGCAAGCATGTTCAGGGTACCGAATATGGTGCCAATGATTAAGAACAAATGCAGCTAGTGTATTTATACTCTAGTGCAAGTGGGAGACTGTTGGAAATATGCCCTAAAGATAAATAGTAATAAGGACTATTATCATATTTCATAGAGTTTATGATTAAGTTTTATATCATGCTATAACTATATTGAGTGGAAGCATCAATACACGTGTGATATATAAACAACTAGGGGTTCCCAGTGAAACTCTAGTCACTGGTTCATTGGTCAACAGATGATCATGTTTCCTGATCATGCGGAATTTATGCTAGTTGGAAATGGAATCAACTCATTCTGAGAATGAGATGATGAACCAATACCCAACCTAAACATCGTGACCCGATCATGTCATGAAGTTCAAGTTACGATGATTAGAAATGGATCCTCGTAGACTATTTCTTAGAGTGTCTGGCTATATCAATCACTGTCTACCGAGAGTGCTTAGATAGCATCAAGCGCCACTTGGTAATACAGTGGTTATAAAGGTGTGTTCAGGTACTCGGAGGAAACCGTAGAGGCAATATGTGTCAAGAGCGGGATTTGTCCGTCCACGTGACAGAAAGATACTCAAGGGCCCACTCGGAGAAGTTATATCCAATAGTTGCGCAACATGTGATTTGATCACAGGGATATCACTTGTCGGAACGAGTCAAGTAGCATTGTTCGGTAACGAGATTGAACATGACATGGTGATGTCATTGATCAGATCTTGGGCAATGCAAGTATCGAGAGACAAAGGGAATAAGACACGACCGTCTCGGTTCAAACGACAAAAGATCTTCATGGAACGCACATGGGTCACATGGCCATCCAGGTCCCTCTGTTGATCATTGGTCCGGGAGTGTCCCGACCATGTCTGGAGTGTTCCCGAACCGTAGGGTATCACTCTTAAGGGTTTGATGATGCTTAGAGAGTGTTTATAGGGTCGGAAGAATCGCCAAAGAATAGTAGAGAGAAAACCGGAAGGGTTTCGGTAAGTCCGGAGGATGTCCGGAGTGGAGGTGGAAGGTGTTCCATAGCCACGGAGATTTAATAATATATGAATGAATGTTAAATATTGATTTAATCATTTATTCATAATTATTTAATAAAGATAAAATCAATTTAAAAATTCAAAAGGCATAATGGGCCAATTCCCGGAGGGGAAAGGGCCCAAGAGGGGGCCGCACCCCTAGGAGGGGCCAGTCCCCCACGTGGGGCCCATGGAGGGGTGGCCAGCGGCTCCTCCCCCACCTCCTCCTCCTTTAGTCCCACCCCGAGACTTTGAGGAAGGTAGTACCTCCCCTCCCCTATATATAGTGGGGGTATTTGGCCAGATAAATACACACAATATTCAATAAAGGTCTTCTCACTTTTGGGAAGACCTCCAATTGATATTCTCTCTCTCTGGTGACCGTGGTCCCAAGTTCGGATTGCATGAATGAGATACATCTTCACCGTGGAGCGTCGTCACACTGTGGGATTCTTATCCAGCAGCTCTACTTCCACAACTGCTGCTGGATCGGGGAAGCGGGAGTCGTCGTCAAGCATCGGACATGTGTAAATCCCCGCGAGGTGTCACACTTGAGGCACTCAAGTCGTTGGAGCGAAAGGAGCGCAAGGACTTCATCACGACCTTGAGGTCGGCTTAGGCACGTCTACATCAACCACGCTCTCCTGAGCATTGACAACGCTTTTCGGTCTTCAAGGGTAAGTTCGCGAAAAGCCCCTCTCGTTACTATATTACTAATAGATAGGTCCTGGCAGCATCAGGGGTTCAGGGGCGTAGGGTAAAAATTATTGTTTTCATACACGGAACCCCTACAGTCTCAAGTATGTAGGACATCTTCTAGGGAACGAGGAGAATCCTTAAATTGTGGGACCATGCAGTGAAGTTTGTCCTGTCAGTTTTGAGCTTTTCTTTCTCAAGGAAGGGGCCAAGGTTGAAGGTAGCACGAGACATCTATAATAGTATTTGTAAAGTAGTTAACCTTAACATTCATAATATGGGTTCTTATTTAGTCATACTAAAATACCAAAACTATCACTCAAATGAACATCCCTCAACATTCGTTTGGTGACTAAACGATCACTTTACATCGGATCATCCCTGATCATCACGGCCTTTGATGCAGCTGCCAGGGTAGATATCACCATATCGATCACATCACGTGTGATTCATGCTTAACCTTTCAGTCATCTGTGTTTGGAGGCCATGTCTGTACATGCTAGGCTCACCAACTTTATCCACAGTGTATTGTTGTGCATACATGTCTTGCACCCATCGTATGTGAATGCAAATATGTCTAGCACCTGATCATCATGACATGCTTCATAATTGCAATCTTTCTTGGTGGTGCACACATGTGGGAGAACACGAATATTTGAATTACAATATGAGGGATTATCTTATTATGCTATCGTCGTAAGTCTAATACTAGCACAACAAGATCACACAACAACTAACATCTAATGAAAACAGTTATGTATGTGTGATATGTGATGGTTTGTCGCGTCTTGATCTCCATCGAGAGCGCTGACATTTGCACCAGGTTCACGGTGCCACCTTGCCTTTGGCTGTCTATCCCATAAACACTTACCTAAACCACACATATCACTTGCCCCCTGCAAAACAAAGTTAGACTCCTACTTATGTTTGAAAGTTTTACATGGTTGATTGGGCTTTCGCACAAGAACCATTTCTTACCTATGAATCCAACCACAACATGGATTAACTAGTTACCGCTTTTAATCCCTTTTTAGGGTCGTCCTTTGTAAGTGACATATCAACTAATGTCGAAGAGACAGACACCCACCAGCCACTTATACGGTACAAGCCGTATGTTAGTCGTGGAACTGATCTCGCGTAAGGTTTGTCCGGGTCGCTGCATCTAACATTACCGTGGTAGTAGCAAGTACACGTGGGAGGGTGGCAATTAGAAAATCAATGCCCACACAATCCACGTGTGTTCTACTCGTATTGGTACTCTACACATAGATCGCTCTGATACCACTGAAGGGGTTCCGTGGAACAAAACAAAAAATTCCTACTACGAGAACACACCAACCCAAGATCTATCTATGGAGAAGTACAGTAACGAGTGGGATACGGTGATCATACCTTTGAACACCAAAAAGTGGAATTACGTTCCCTCACAAACGTTGATGATGAAGCCGAGTGTCGTAGACCACAGGGTCTAGAAGGCTTCAAGTGTCTAGCACCACTAATGGTGGTGCCTCATCAAGCTTTACACACGTACGGTGTCAATGACATCTCTCGGGACTCGGTCAAGCAAGGCAGCAGAAGAAGAAGATCTGGACCGATTCCAGTGGCACGACGATCTGCGCGAGGGGAGAAACCTCTACCTTGTGTAGCATGTTCCTAACTTGGGAACATGCTGAGAGGGAGAGAGGAAGGGAGAGAGAATGGCAAATTCCAATTGTTGGATTGGCTTGATTGAGGAATTAGGGTGAATGGCACCCCTATATATAGGAAAAACTGGGGCACTCCCACCCTCCAAGTCCCGGGGTGGGACTAAACACTTGGAGGAGGTGGAGGAAGGGCCGGCCAGCGGTGGGGATGGGACCCACCTGCCCGTCCAAGCCCACCAAGGGGCCAGCAGGGTGGGAGCCCTGATACATTGCAAATGTATCTATAATTTTTTATGTTCCATGCTTGGTTTTATCCACTTTCTTGTGTTTTGTTCCAACTTTGGAGTACTTTTCATATGATTTCTTGGACTAACCTATTAACAAGAGCCACAGTGCTAGCTGCTTGTTTTCTGCTGTTTTTGGTTCCAGGAAAGTCAGAAAATGAATATTCTCGGAATTGGACGGGAAAAAAGCCAAAGTGCCTATTTTTCCAGAAGGGATCAAGTGCCAGAATACGAGACGGAGAAGGGCCAGGGATCCACCACACCACCTGGCCGCGCGGCCAGGCCTGACCCATGCCAGGGGGTGGTGTGGCCGCTCCCGGCACCCCCGCGGCCTCTCCTTCCGCCTATATATTGCCCTCAGGACGAAAACCCTAAGTACCTGATAAAAAATCCACGAAAGAGTTTGTAGCCGCCGTCATCTCCATCCCTAGATCGGGAGGGATCTGAAGCTCTTCCCGACACCCTGCCGGAGAGGGGAATTCACCCTGGAGGCCTTCTTCATCACCATGCAAGCCTCCGGTGTGATGCGTGAGTAGTTCATCCTTGGACTACGGATCCATGTAGTAGCTAGATGGCTGGTTCTCCTCCTTTGTGCTTTCATGTTTAGATCTTGTGAGCTCCGTTCATGATCAAGATCATCTATTTGTAATTCATACATGTTGTGTTTGCAGGGATCCGATGGATATTGAGATGCTATTTCAGATTGATTATTGATTCTATCATGTCTTTGTTATTTGTGATCTTGCATGCTTTCCGTTGTTAGTAGCTATCTTGGCCAAGTAGATGCTAGCAACTCCAAGAGTTAGTATTTATGCTCGATAGTGGGTTCATGCCTCTGGTAATCTGGGGAAGTGATAGAAATCTCTAAGGTACTAGATGTGTTGTTTCTACTAGGGAGAAAACAACAATCCTTTGTTCATAGAACAATCGTATTGTTTACTTTACACGCAGTTCATAAAGCAATAATCTGTTGCTTGCAACTTAATACTGGAGGGGGTTCGGATGATAACCTGAAGGTGGATTAGTAGTCATAGATGCAGTTGGATGGCGGTCTATGTATTATGTTGTAATGCCCAATCAAGTCTCAAAGGAGTCAAGATGATTAGTATATGCATGTATTGCTTTCTCAGTGTTTATCAATTGCCCCGCTGTAATTTGTTCACCCAGCATGTTATCTATCTAAGGAGAGCCACCTCTAGTGAACTATGGATCTCGGTCCTTTCTCTTTACATACAATCTACAATCTTTTACTGCTTTGTGATTACTTTCTGCAAACTTTTACTTCTTTCCATTCGATACGTTTAATCCTTTGTTTTCTGCAAAACACGGTGAGATTGACAACCTCATTGCAAGTTAGGGACAAAGTTCTGTGGTTGTGTTGTGCAGGTCTCCATGTTGCTACTAGCACCGGTAGTGCGCCCTGCCAAAGCTCAGCTAGTAACACCTTTGGGGTGTTTCCTTGCTCCTACTGGTTCGATTAAACCTTGGTTTCATAACTGAGGGAAAACTTACTGATGTGCTCATCATACCTTCCTCTTAGGGTTCCCAACGAGCTCTACGTCGAACGACGAGCACATCAAGATCTTTTCTGGCGCTGTTGCCGGGGAGTCAAGGACATCTTCACAAGGGGAGTCCATCATAACCAATCTCTTTACTTTGTTGTTTTTGTTTTGCTTAGTTTTCTTTTTTTGCTTTGTTTGCTTGTTTTGTTCTTCAAAAAACACAAAAAATTAGTTTTACTAGTTTGCTTTTTTATTTGAAAACCCAAAAAATGACTACTCTTGAAAACACTAAGTTGTGTGACTCCACTAGCACCAACAACAATGATTTTATGAGCACACCTATTGCTCCACCTGTGGCTGAAAATAGTTTCTTTGAGATAAAACCTGCTTTGCTCAATCTTGTTATGAGAGAACAATTTTCTGGTATTGGTAATGAAGATGCTGCTTCCCATCTAAATAACTTTGTTGAACTTTGTGAAATGCAAAAGCATAGGGATATAGATGGTGATATTATTAAGCTGAAATTGTTTCCTTTCTCTTTGAGAGGAAAAACTAAAGAGTGGTTGAATTCCGTCTGTGGGAATTGGGAGTGCTGATGTTGCGGCTTCTTCGGCCCCATCAAACGCGATCTACAACTCTGCAACAACAGAGATTCGCCAGCTTTTCGGCGCCTTCGACTTCACCGTCCACACGCCGGCTACTCGCCCGGCCTTCGAATCCGTGGGCGACGGAATCAGCCTGGCGATTGGGAGCTTCCGCTTCCAAGTCGGTCAGATGGGCACGCTTCGCATGCCCGATCAGCCGACGGCACCGGCGATTGCCCCAGCATCATGGTTCCCTCCATCGATCAGTACCCTCAGCGAGCTCAATGCTCCAGCGGCGGTCGGGAACATGGTCAGCGACAGTAGTCGCGACTCCGATCTATGCGATCTGGCCACTGAAGATGGAATCTACGGTTCCGGATCTGAAAGTTGTGGAAGCAACAGCTTCCCAAATCACTTCATGTGCACTGTCATCAACGCGGGTGACACCTTTTCCAACCGCGGTAACAATGGTAACACCGGCAACGGCACCGACCCGCCCAACGCCGCCAACGGCGGCAACGGTGGCAATGGAGGAGCAGTCGAACCCCCCACCATAATCAACGAGCAAACCGGCGAACGCATCGTAATCAGGCTCAACGAGCAAGAGTGGGAACGCTGCCGCGAAGCCCTACGAGGTACACCTCTACCCTTTGGGTCCCCGCAAGAACTGCTGATGGGCTACCACTGGCTCCTAAAGGAGGAATTCAAGCGCCAGAAACAAGCAATCGCGGAACTTGAGGCGCGTAAAAAGGCGGCAGACCAGTCAAGCCTTCGTCGCGCTGGGCTCTCCTCCTACAGAGGATCCTCCTCAAGAGGCAACGAGCAACTCGCTAGAAAGAGGCAATCACGGATGGCTCACCTCACCGAACAAGAACGCATAGACGCCGCGAAAGTCCTTGACTTCGGCTCTATGACAGTCGACACAAGAGGCAACGTGGTTCCCAGGACGCCACAAGCCGCAGTAACGGCGGCCACCATGTACCTTCTCAATAACCAGCCACCGGCTGGAGATCCGCGCACGGCCATGCACCAATCTACGATCGCAGGCCTAGGACTAATCGAGGCCGCCCTCACAAAGAACCAGTACTAGACCCGAAAAAGGGCAAAGCGTTAGCAAGACGCTACTCCTCGCCCTCGTCAAGCGATGACAGTCACGACCTGTCTCGACGCCGCTGCTCATGACGACACAATCGCGACTATGATGCACGCGACGAGCTCACGCAGCGCAAGATCGACAAGTCAAGGGCACGACATGCTCGGTCGACCGATTTGGAAGAAGAGGATGGGGAGCTCTGCGGCGCCAGATGCTTCAGCAGATCCATCAGGCAAAAGCGAATGCCTAAAGGGTTCAAACTCCCATCGGAGAACCCGAAATTCAACGGTCTGCAGGACCCCAAGATCTGGCTGGAGGATCACATCTCCTCAGTCAGGCTGCACGGAGGCAGTCGAAGTACTGCCATGCAATGCTTGCAGCTATAGCTGCAGGGCGCCGCCCGAGCATGGCTCAATAACCTCCCACGCGGATCCATTCACAGCTGGGATGAGCTGGTCTACAGCTTCGTACGCAACTTCAAGGGCACATACAAACGCCTCGCTTCAATCGAAGAACTGAGATGCTGCTAGAAAAAATCTGGCGAATCGCTGCGCTCTTACATCCAAAGATGGTCCATCATCAAGAACTCCGCGGAGAACATCTCGGAAGACCGCACGATTGATGCATTTAACAATGGTGTCCGCCGCATGGAACTCAGGGAGGAGCTAGGCCGCTCAAAGCCCAAGAACATCGACCACCTGATGGAGATCGTGAATCGGTGGGCTGATGGAGAAGATTCGCTGAAAAACCGCGTTCACTCTGACGAGGAAGCAGAACTCAGACGCGACCGCCGGGGCAAACGTCGTATGCGCGTCTACGACGATCGCGATGACGTCAACATGGTCGCAGCCGGCTACGTCGATAGACGCGACGATAACTGCAACAGCGGATACCGCAGCGGCGGATATCGTGACTCCGGGAAAACCACGCAAGTGTGGCAACGCCGCACTCGCGATGAAGCACCCGCGACTTCCATCGAGGACAAACTGTCCAGGCCATGCACGGTACACTTCTACATCGACAAGCATGATGGCAAGAGGAAATCCGGTCACCTCCTCAAGGACTACCGCGAATTCCTCAAGCTACATGAGGGGTTGGTTCGAATGAACCGCAATGCAGTCGAAAGAGGCTATGGGACCGCTCCAGGCGCAGTGGCACATGGCACGCCACCACCACCACCTGGGCCACCCCCGAACGGAGCTGCACCGGACCAGCATCATGGAGGCGAACCATACCCACGTGCCATGGGTACCATGATGATCCAAAAGGGGCGCCCTTCCAATAGGGTGCAGAAGGCCATCACTCGCCAAGTCAATTTGGCCACGCACTCGCCACCATCCACCACTGAGTACCTCAGTGGCAGTGAGTCGTGCATTACCTTCGACAAACGCGACCACCCGCCCCAAGTACCTCGCCCAGGTCATTGCCCCCTTGTACTCGAGGCACAAATTGGAGGCTTCGACATGAGTCGCGTCTTCATGGATGGCGGAAGCGGTATCAACCTCATATTCGCGAGTACCTTGCGAGCAATGAGGATCCCTCTAACCTACTTAGAGGCATCAGACACAACGTTCCACGGCATCGTCCTAGGAAAAGGCGTATACCCCCTGGGCAAAATCAACCTCGACCTCATATTTGGCACGCCGAAAAACTTCCGGCGCGAGCGCATCGACTTTGAAGTTGTCGACTCGCCCTCATAATACCACTGCATCCTCGGGCGCGTCGCGTTCGCTAGGTTCATGGCAGTACCCCACTATGCCTACCTGCAGATGAAAATGCCAGGTCCCAACGGCGTCATCATGATCAACGGGAGTTTCGAGCGATCTGACAGTTGCGATAGGGAATTCAACAGAATCTCCCAGTCCTTCGGCATGTAGGAGGAACTCGCACGATTGAAGGAAACGACAGACAACTGTCTGCCCCCTCTGAGTAGGCCAAGCTCACCTGACCTCTCCTTCGACTCATCTGTGCACACAAAGAAGGTGCAGGTCCATCCATCGGATCCCGCTAAAACGACCCTCATCACCAACAACTTGAGTCCCGCATAGGAACTCGCGCTCGTCGAATTCCTCCGTGAGCACTGGGAAATTTTTGCCTGGTGTCCTGCGGACATGCCAGGAGTTCCCAGGGAATTCGCCGAGCACGCACTCAACGTCAACCCGACACAAGGCCAGTCAAGCAAACAATCAGGCGACTGTCTGAACCACGAGCACAGGCAGTCGGAATGGAGATCAACAGACTCCTCGAGGCCAAATTCATACACGAGATCAAGGAAAGCACTTGGCTCTCCAATACGGTGCTGGTGCCAAAAAAGGACACGGATATCCTGCGGATGTGTGTGGACTTCACTTCTCTAAACAAGCACTGCCCAAAAGATCACTTCCCGCTACCGCGGATCGATCAAATCATCGACTCCACTGCTGGATGCGAGCGCCTCTGCTTCCTCGACGCCTACTCAGGCTATAACCAAATTCGAATGAAGGAGGAAGACCAGGAGAAGACCGCGTTTACAACGCCCTTCGGCGTGTTCTGCTACAACACAATGCCCTTCGGGCTAAAAAACGCAGGAGCCACGTACCAACGGTGCATGCAGGCCTGCCTCAAGGAGCAACTTGGTCGCAACATCCAAGTCTATGTCGACGACATAGTAATCAAGACCAAGGAAGAAGCCTCTCTAATCGATGACTTGCACGAAACCTTCGCCAATCTCAATCGCTACCGAATAAAACTCAATCCGGACAAATGCGCCTTCGGCGTACCCTCTGGGCAACTGCTCGGGTATCTCATCTCCGCGAGAGGGATTGAGGCAAAACCAAAAAAGATAAAAGCCATACTGGCCATGGAGAAGCCAAAGAACATAAGGGGCGTTCAGCAACTAGCCGAGCGAATCGCAGCCCTCAGTCGATTTATCAGTCGAATGGGCGAAAAGGCGCTGCCCTTCTATCAACTCCTCCGCAAAGCTGACAAATTCTAGTGGACCAACGACGCGCAAGAAGCATTCGAAGACCTCAAGCGCCTGCTATCCACCTCGCCAGTATTGGTAACTCCACGAGAAAGGGAACCACTGCTGCTGTACATCTCCGCCACCTACCAAGTGGTCAGCACAGTGCTCGTCGTCGAACGGGCCGAGGAAAACAAGGTCCATGGCGTACAACGCCCGGTATACTACCTCAGCGAGGTCCTCACGCCAACAAAACAGCAGTACCCGCACTATCAGAAGCTGGCGTACATCGTCTTTATGACCACCCGGCGACTGCGCCACTACTTCCAGGAACACCCAATCGTGGTAGTCAACGACGCCCCATTGGGACATATTCTCAATAACCCTGACGCCACAGGGCGAGTCGCGCTTTGGGGAATCGAACTGTCTCCACGAGACATCACATACGAAAAGCGCGGTGCAATTAAGTCGCAAGTTCTCCCGGACTTCCTCGTACATTGGATGGAAAACCAACTCCCGGACAAGCCAGACATGTCCTACCTATGGACAATGCACTTCGATGGGTCCAAGAGAAAAGATGGAGCAGGAGCAGGTGTCATACTGACATCGCCTCAAGGGGACAAGCTGAAGTACGTCCTGCGAATGCAGTTCACAGCCTCAAACAACGAGGCTGAATACGAGGCCCTGTTACACGGGATGAGGATGGAAAAAGTCTACGGCGCAAAGAGGCTAATCATATATGGCGACTCCAAGCTGGTCGTAAACCAAACAATGCACGAGTGCGACGCACTAAATGACAACATGATTGCATACCGCGACCTCTACGACACACTTGAAGGAGACTTCGACGGCTGCGAGTTGCGACACATAGGTCGCGAAAGCAATGAGGAGGCGGACGCACTGGCCAACATAGGTTCCACCTGCGCACCCATACCACCTGGGGTATTTCTCGAGCGCATATGCGAACGCTCCATCAAGCCAAAGGCCGCAGAGAAGAAAACAAGCGCAGCAACGGACTCAGGGGCTACGCCACCCAATGAGCCAACAACAATCGATGATTTAGAGCTCGACACAGGACTCGAGGGACCAATGAGCGTCATGATGATCGAACAATCCTGGACGCAGCCGTACATTACGTACCTCCTCAGCAAGCGTCTACCGGACGACCCGACAGATGCACGACACATCGCGCGACGCTCAAGTCATTCGCCGTTATCAACGACGAACTGTATAAACGCAGCATCACAGGCGTGTTACAGCGATGTGTCTCTCTAGCCGATGGAAGAGCAGTCCTCCTCGACATCCATGAAGGGACCTGCGGGCACCACGCCGGCAGCCGCGCCCTCATCGCCAAAGCTCTACGAGCTGGATTTTACTGGCCCACGGCCATGCGTGACGCCAAGGATATAGTCCAAAAGTGCAACGCCTGTCAGCGATTCGCGGACAAGCCACACGCACCAGGCGCAGAACTACGGCCTATTCCATTGGCCTGGCCCTTCGCCCAGTGGGGACTCGACATGGTCGGCAAACTTCCAAGGTACTCGCAAGGAGGATACGTCTACCTCTTGGTCGCAGTCGACAAGTTCACCAAGTGGATCGAGGCCATGCCAGTGACCAAGCAATCAGGGCACAGCGCAGTCAAGTTCTTCGAGTCCATCGTCTACCGCTTCGGCATGCCACACAGCATCATCACCGACAACAGCACGAACTTTACATCCAAGGAGTTCCAAGATTTCTGCGAGAACCTGGGGATCAACATCAGCTATGCCTCAGTCGCACACCCGCAGACCAACGGTTAGGTGGAAAAGGCAAACAGGCTCGTCTGCAGCGGCATCAAGAAGCGACTCCTCCGGCCACTCGAACAAGCCGCGGGCTGCTGGCCAAACGAACTGCAATCCGTACTCTGGAGCCTGCGTACAACTCCAAACAGCGCCACCGGCTACACACCATTCTTTATGGTACATGGAGCAGAGGCAGTATTACCCGCCGAGGTATGGTACAGGGCGCCACGCATCGTCGCCTACAGCGAGAAGGAGTCATCCCTCGCACTCGAAGACTCCGTCGACCTCCTTAACGAAGCAAGAGAAATCGCCGCAGAAAGATCTACGATCTACCAGCAGAACCTGCGCAACTACCATAGCAGAAGGCTTCACCCAAGATCATTCGTCGAAGGTGACCTAGTCCTGCGACTGAAGCAGCAGGGGCATCTCAAGCTCGAGTCCCCCTGGGAAGGACCGTACGTGATTACAGAGGTAATCCCAGGTGGCGCCTATCGCCTTCAAGATTTAGAGACAGGAGTCGCATACTCCAACCCTTGGAACGTCGCACAACTGCGACACTTCTACCCTTACTCGTTTCTTATTTACTTTTGCATCGCAAATAAGGCTAATCAGCCAAGGCTACTTAGCCGCACATTGTACTACGTACTGTTCTCCGAATAAATAAAAGCTAAGTGCCCCAAAACTCTGTGCTCTCTTTTCTTTTGTCAACTTTCATACTCGGGGGCTGCGCCACCCTATCTACATATGTTCTTCGAACAATAACGCGACATCCTGAGTAGCTGGCACATCAATCGAATCCCTTAACACAAACACAACCCAGCTGCCATGCAGCTGACAGGTTGACAGGGGAAAGACACAAAGATGACCAGGCTAACGAAAAGGACTCGCATAAGTGCAACGCACCCCACATCTATAAATCTATTTGTATACATTCAACAAATAAGTTATCTACAAATATATATGAGCTTTACAACACTAGTATACTTACATGCAGGATACATATATGGCTACCCTTGCAACAGAAGAACATTAGTCTGTTCTTCGAAGAAGTCGATGATTTCCTCGGCTGGACGATCCACCGCCTGATAGTACGGCACCATGTTCCAGGAAGATCCTGCTGGTGGCGCCAGTGGCCCAGATGCAATGGCGGTGACATCCACGTCAGGCCTGTGCAAACGTACCATGGAGAGCGCAGCCTTGGCACCAGCCACCAGCTGCTGCCTCACGCACTCGCGAACCGCGGACATATCTTGAAATTTCGTCAGAAGGGCCAGCAGGCTTGATGGAGTATCATCCAGCGAGAACATCGCCCGGTAGATGTTCTTCAAACACGACTATGACTTCTTCAGAAAGAGCAGCACTCGCGAGGCGTGATCCTGCAGAGTCGCTAACGCAGTCGCACGATCATGATCTACCCAGAAGTATCCACTCTCCTGAAGTTGCTCTTGGGTGAGATCATGAAGGCGGATGGCAATCCTATCCCTCTCCTCCAGTGGATGGCGTGCGCTAACAACTACATGAAGCAGCATCAACAACATGAGTACAACGTACCATTGCGATTAACTACAAAAGAAAAGACGAGGATGAGCAAACTAACACTTAAACTGGTCGCCCAGCTGTGTCACCTCGCCAAGCAGATATTGCTCGCGGGCGGCGGCTTTTTCAGCCTTTGACTTCCACACGTCCGTGCTACCGCGGATCACGGGCAACTCACGCTCCAGTTGTTTAACACGATCACGAAGTCGCGAAAGCAAGGAAAGCTCCTCTACCCTGGAGCAGGATGGTGCCATTGTATCCTCAATAGATGGCGAGTCCGGGGTTCCTCCCACAGGGCCACTTGACGTACCCTACCAAAAATCAAGCCAGAAGCAAAATAAGGCGACCAACTCAAAAGTCAAAAGCTATAGGTGCATTCAGGATCAATAAAAGTATCTACAAACAAATTCGCCAACAGGCATGTTTTCTAGTCAAAAGAGCAAGTTCATCAGCTATTACAATGACCTAACTACGGAGCAGCTGGCTTCTTCGACTTCGAGGACCTCGGGGGCTTCATCAAGTCCGTGGCAGTATCATATGCCACTGACTTTCCGCCGGCCCCTAGGGCCGAAGTTTTCGCCGCCTTTGTGCGATTGAGCTCCTCCGAATACTTGGCAACGGTGTTTATCAAGGAATGGCCATATTTGTAATAGGCAGTCGCAAAGGGAGCGAACACTACCTGCTGACCATCCGCGCCAACAGGCATTGTCTTCGACACCGCCGAGGGATCCACTTCGACTCCGTGGGCTTGCACCATGGCTAGCGACATGGTCGCGCCAGCTGCGCGGAGGGAGTTCTTGTACGTGGCAGGCACACCCCCAGCGAGTGACTCCACCAGCACCTCCACATTGTCGACCAGCTCTGCCTTCGGCATCAGCTCCTCCCGGAGGCGACTCAGGGTGGCCTTGGCTTTGGACAACGTATTTTGGACAGCGGCGCTACGGTCTTCGACCGCAGATACCGTGCCCGCCAGAGCGTCATCGCGACCAAGGACTCGTGGATCAAAACTCAAGCCACCAGCATCTACACCAAAATACACACACGGGTCAAACTTCTAATACCACCGACGCTACATAGGAAGAGAAGAACATCAATAAACTATCCACCAAGTAAAGGTACCTAAGAGGGCCTTGGCGACTGAGAACAGTTGCTCTTCGAACAACTTCTCCCTGGCCGCAAAGGAGGCACGCAGATCCTCTTCGCGCTTCTGGGCTTCATCACGAGCCGTGATTGCCTCGTCGCGCCCCTTCATAGCTGCGGCCAGCGTCTTCTCCAACGTGGCGACATCACGCAATAAAGCATTATGCTCAGCTATAGGGCAGTCAAAAAATTGGCTGTCAGTCGATTATACCAAAATACAGAGAAGACGACAAGAGTAAGTATAGAACACTCACTCTCAACCGCGCGGTGGTGCTTCTCCAGCATCGCATGCTGGCGACCTATCGCCATCACTTGCTCCGCCACCTGTGCGGCTTCCTTTACAAGGAGCTGTCGCACAAAACAAGGAGTTAGCAGAAGGCAACAAAGGGCGTTGACTGCCAACTTATAAAAAAAGAGAGAGAAGATATACTTACATCATCCTCCAGCGACTCCGAAGAAGATTGCTGAACCATCATCCGAGCTACTACTCGATGCTCCCCTACGTGAGGAGAGCTCGAAGAATTGTGCCCGGAGTGGGCCGCCGCCAGAGGAGAAGGAGCATGCTCGACCTCTATCTTGGCCTTTGAGGTCGCGACTCCTGATTCCTTCAAAAATTCGACGTCACCAGAAGATGACGACGCCTCTTGACTGCAAGACAAAATCCGCACTCAGAAAAGGAAAAATCCAGGGAAAAGCCAACAAGAAGAAAACAAGTGACGAGCGAATGCACTAGCAAACTTACCAGTCAAATCTATCAAGATCAAATGTGGCCTCCGTCGAATCCGACGAAGACTCCTTGGGCAATCGCATCTTCTTGCGAGAAGACGGTGCCACAGCCCTCACAGGAATGGCGGGAATTGCTGACTCCGCACCAACAGCCGCGCCTCCTGGAGTGGAAGGAGTCGACGCGTCGAAATCCTCGCTACGCGAACGCTTGTGAGTATCCGGACTCTCGGACTCGGGGGCTTCCTCTTCCACATCAGAAGGGACAGTCGACTCAGACTGGTCCTCTTCCAAAGCTTCATGAGGAATGATCCCCTCAGGGAGGGGAGGCATGCAAGGCGACATCGCCCACTCCTGCATACAAAAAGTAACACAGATAAGCAATAGAATACGCAATCGAGAAAATACGCTACTACATATCACAACCATAACTCAGGAGGAGGATTCGAAGCATCGAAAGGAGGAACGACTGGCTCGTTCGGAAGCACATCCTTGAGGGTATACTTCGTGACCAGTCGCACCCTCTTATCTACCTCACTCGCGGACATGCCATCGGCAGACACGCGAGTGGGATCATCAGCGCCACCCCATTGCAACATGGGATGGACCTTGGCCTGGAGATCCTGGACGCGACGACGCAGCCAAGTCCTGACAAGGGCGCATCCTCCCTCTTCTGCACCTATGCGACTCTCGAGGTCACAGACGCGCTGATATAACACGTCTGTTTCCGTGAGTTCGGAAGGCATGATCACGTTCTTCCAAGAACGCATCTTCTTGCAGGGAGTCGCGGGATCGAAGGGCATGAGTCCAAAGTGCTCGTCCTTGGCCTTCTGATCGCGCACATAGAACCATTTGTCCCTCCATCCCTGGACGAACTTGGTGAGCTTGATATCAAAGTAGGTGGCGGATGGGTCAACATGGATTCCGCAACCACCTATGTCATAAACTAAAGAGCCAGATGCGGACTGACGCTTCAATTTAAAGATGCGTTTGAAAAGACCAAAGTGCGGCTCGATTCCGAGCCAGCACTCGCAGAGGGTGATGAAACAAGTGATGTGGAGGAGAGAATTTGGGGACAGCTGATGGAGCTGGAGCCCATAGAAACACAGAAGACCCCGAAGAAAGGGGTGAAGAGGCAAGGAAAGACCGCGAATGATGAATGCAAGTAACAGACCTCGATAACCAGCGGGAGGCATAGGAACGGTATCACCGCTAGGGACGCGCGAATCAGCGACTGATGCAGAAATCACTCCGTCTTGGCGAAGAAGACGGAGATCTGATGCCTTGATGATAGAGGGGCGCCATGCACCATTCGTCACGCGGGTACCCGCGACCTTCTTATTCCCGGTGGCGGCGGCACTGGTGGCCGCAGCAGCAGAGCCACCCCTCTTCTTCGCTGTAGCGAGGGTGGCCGCGGAATCAGCGGCAGTGCCTCCCTTCTTCTTCCCCATTGCGTGGCGGTGATGAGAGCGAAGGAAATAGCTGGGGAACGAACGGAGCTGGTCCAGCGTCGTGGAGAAGAAGGGCGCAGAGAAAAGCAGGAAAGCAAAGGGCAATGGCGATGGCAGCAAGGAAGAAAGAACACAGATGGGAAAATTACCGCCACGGCATTGCTACTTAACCCCTGGAAGATGCAATCCAACGGCTGACAAAAACCCTATTGGACGCGTGGCACACATCGCGTAGGACACGTGGAGAAGAGGAAGTGTGAACCGTCCCCCCCCCCACTTCTACCATTACGCATGGAAATCGAGGAGGCACAGTTAAAAAATGGTTACGCACGCCCAGTCAAATCAAAGTCAGAAAGTAGGACCCACAGCTCGTCACGTCCCGTCAAAATCGCTCACGCGGGCAACTAAAGTCATACAAGCATCAGCACTGGCGTCATCAAGGCTATGCAGTGGAGAACTTCGACTATTTTAGTCCTTGCTGGAGTCTTCGACTCCACCAAGCACTCGGGGGCTACTCCCATAGGGAGCGCTCGTCACGCACCCTATGAATTTTATTTTTCTTGTTGCAGGAGCATGGACAATCGCAAAGGAAAACCCAACCACTCGAAACACAGTTTGATTATGAACATGGGTTACTCCCATAGGGAGTGCCGAAAACAGGCAGGCAAAAGACGACATCAATCGCGAAAATATTTTTGCACCTGCCTGGGTCATCGACTGAAACAAGCAGGCAAAGACGACAACAGCCGCAAAGGTGTTTTACTACCTGCCCGGGTCATCAACTGAACAAGCAAGCAAAAGACGACAGCAGTCGCAAAAGTTTTTAGTCCCTGCCTGAGTCTTCGACTCAACCAGGCACTCGGGGGCTACTCCCATAGGGAGCGCTGGTCGCGCACCCTATGATTATTTGAACAAAAAACTATGTGTTGATAACATCCACACTCGAAACTCATGGCGACACCGCCTCATAATATTTCCCCTACAAAGAGACTGCGTCTCCTGGGTTACCCGAATCGTCTTCGCGATGATAAAATTCGGATGCCGCGCCTACGGCGTGAAGGTAAGACCTGAATAAGGCCTGGCAATGCATTTAACTGCGCACTACCAGAAACATATACGTGCCCACAGGCACGATGAACATGCCTTGACAGATGCGTCAAGTGCTCACACCCATATAACTGGAATTCGACTCCTGTAAGACCTCCGCGGCCTGAGTCGAATTACACCAGCACTTTTCCGGATTCGAGTCCGGGGACTCGAATTCGAGTAGATTGCGTTGTTTCACCCTAAGGTGGTTAACTGATACCGATACTTCGATTATATCAGGCACGTATATCAACAATCCCTATGACACAAATAAAAGCAATTGAAATATACTCATTCAGGCACTCGAAGGCTTCAAAAGTCCCCAGTCGAATCTGCGATTCCACTGGACACTCGGGGGCTACTGACATGGGTATACCCTATAGGTACTCGAGCTTAGTATATACGGCCCAAATACGTACAGGCCCACGGTGTTGCGAAGGCCCGGATGGAGGGACTCGAGTAACCTATGGACTCTCAATTGCTTGAAGGACAAGAAGAAGCTAAAGGTAGAAAGTTTGAAGGGGAAAACCCTAACTTGTAACCGACTCGACCTGCTACCCGAGACCTAGCCTATCTATATAAAGGCTAGGAGGGGCGGCGAGGAGGACACATGCAACCCTAGTTTCCACAACCCTCGCCAGATTGCATATGCGCACCATTGTAACTTTCGACTCCCTCGATAATTCCACGAGCAGACAAGCAGGAGTGGGGACCTCTACGAGGCCTGAACCTGGATAAATCCTTTGTCCCCTGTGTGCTTGTTTGCTAGCTGATAGATGTCTCCAGCGCTCCCTCCTTCTCCAAAACCCAAGTCCATAACAATGGGCATTGACGAGTTAAACCCTCGTCAAGTATTGATTCTTGGACTAAGTGCAAAGATGCTTTTATTGGAAAATACTATCCTCCTACTAAGATTATATCTATGAGAAGTGAAATAATGAAGTTTAAACAACTTGATAATGAGCATGTTGCTCAAGCTTGGGAAAGAATGAAATCTTTGGAAAAGAATTGTCCCACTCATGGACTGACTGCTCGGATGATCATCCAAACTTTTTATGCAGGGTTGAACTATTCTTCAAGGAACCTATTGGATTCTACTGCTGGAGGTACCTTTATGACCATCACTTTGGGTGCTGCAACAAAACTTCTGGACAATATGATGGTTAATTATTCTGAATGGCATACTGAGAGAGCTCCACAAGGAAGAAAGGTAAATTCTATTGAGGAAACCTCCTCCTTGAGTGATAAAATTGATATTATTATGTCTATGCTTGTTAATGGGAAAGCCCATATTGATCCAAATAATGTTCCTTTAGCTTCTTTGGTTGCTCAAGAAGAGCAAGTTGATGTGAACTTCATAAGAAATAATAATTTTGGCAACAATGCTTACGGTAACAATGCTTATAGGAACAATTTTGGTAACAACAATTATAAGCCATATCCTCCCAACAATGGTAATGCTTATGTAAATTCTTACAACAATGATAAGAGTGCTCCCTCTGAACTTGAAGTTATGCTTAAAGAGTTTATTAGTAAACAAACTGCTTTCAATAAAACTATTGAGGAAAAACTCTCTAATGCTGAAAGAAATATAGCATCTTTGGCTGAAACTCAATCTTCTTTGAATAAAATGGCTGCTAAACCTGGAACTAATGATAATCCCTTTGCATCTACTAATGCCATACAAGTAAGAATTGATGAAAATGTTAGACTATTAGCTGAATTACATGTTAAGTGGGAAAGAGAAGATGAAATTGCTAGAAACATTAGTGTTTCTACTATCACCACCACTAGTGTTGAGGCTAGTAATAGTTCTACTACTTTAGATGATAAAGTTGATTTTGATCTTGATGGTTGCAATATCTCTGAAGTTATTAAGTTCCTACAAAAGCTTGCTAAAAGTCCTAATGCTAGTGCTATGAACATGGCCTTTACAAAACACATTACCGATGCTCTCATAAAGATTAAGGAAGAAAAGATGAAACATAAAGCTTCTATTCCTATAAAACAAGAGGATGGTTGGGAACCCATCATTAATATGAAAGTGAATGACTTTGATTTAAAAGCTTTATGTGATCTTGATAGTAGTGTTTCTATTATGCCTAGAAGGATTTATGATATGCTTGATTTGCCTCCTCTTGAAGATTGCTATTTGAATGTCCCACTTGATGATAATGCTAAAAAGAAACTCATGGGGAGTCTTAATGATGTTCTTATTATGGTTAACGATGCCTATGTCCCTATTGATTTCTATGTTTTGGATGTTGAATACAATGCTTCTTGTCCTATTACTTTGGGAAGACCTTTTCTTGGAACTGTTGGTGCCATCATTGATATGAAAGAAGGCACCATTAAATATCAACTCCCACTCAATAAAGGTATAGAGCACTTCCCTAAAAAGAGAGAAAAGATGTCCTTTTCTTCTCCTATGAAAACAAAATTTGGTCTTAATGCTTCTTCATTTGAGAACACTTGATTCTTTCTTTGCTTCTTATGCCTAACTTAAAGGCGTTAAAGAAAAGTACTTATTGGGAGATAACCCAAAAGTTTTACATGAGTCTTGGAAGTTATTACCTCAGTAATAACCTACCCTTATCCTTTTTATTTGCTTTTTGTGCCAAGAGTAACCTCTAATGAGAGTGAAGTAATGATTGGGAAAGTTGCTGTCCCTAAAAAGATTTTTATGTTTCACCGTAAAACTTCGTGAGAGAGCTCTGTATGTCGGATTGAGCTTTAATTTTTTGTGCTTCTGCCCCAGATTGTTATATAACTTTCGTTAGTTCAACAGTTTTTGAATTGAGCAACAGAAGGTCTTCTAAAAAATTTGTCTTTACCTGCTGGTCTGATTTAACAGATTTCTGCCATTTTCTGCATTTGCTTCTTGTGGGTTCCTTTTTGAGTTCTTTTGGGGAATTGAGATTTTTGAGGGAAGTTCTACAGTAGCTAGTGTTCTAATGGAAAGTTTATTTGGTGTTATAACTGAACCTTAAGACTTATTTATCTTAAGTGCACTAATGTTGCTAATAAAGATTGTGTGAAGTTTTGTATGAAGGAAATTTTTTAGGTGTATGGAAGGAATGAGTAATGAGATGAAGGATGGACTAAAGCTCAAGCTTGGGGATTCCACGCGTGTCACCCCAAGAAATATCCAAGAATTACAAGCGTCAAAGCTTGGGGATGCCCAAGGCATCCCCTTCTTCATCAATAAAAATCCCAGGTTTCTTCCAAACGCTTCTTTTTAGTGTTTCATGCACAGTTGTGTTGTTCTTGGAGCATATTTTTTTTTCGTTTTCGTTTTGGTTTTTAGTTTGCTTGGTTTGCTTAGTTTTCTGAATAAATTGGTTGGAACCCCTCTTTCATACATTGGTTTGCAAATGGTTTGGTTTGGTTTGGTTTGGTTTGGAAAAGAGTAGGAAAGTTCATACTTATGTGGTAAAAAGAGCTCGTTTTTGACTGTGGCCTATGCTTTGTCATGCCATGCTTGATATTGTTTTGGATTTATGCTTAGTATTCTTTGTTGTAGCATGACTTGTTATAAACAATTGAGATTGCTTAATGTGCCTTGGATGAATCATGCGTTGTTTTAGCATATTAAAGCATAGTATAGTGGTATTCTCCTTTGATGCTTTATTTGGGTTGACTTGGCGCATGCTCACACCATGTTATGACTGTCTCAAGTCACCATAGCCTTTATGATCCTTTAGTTTTCAACTTGTAATATCACTTTATGCTTTGATCAATGATGTTTTGTCGCTCTGCATGATTATGGCCATTATTGCTCTCTTAGTTTGTTGCTCCCAGTCTTTTGCTAGCCTCCACAACAAAGTATGAGTTCCACTCATGCATCCAACTCCCTAAACCAAGTTATTCCAAAGAGTCCACCATACCTACCTACTAGCTTATGCTATTCCAAGTATATTCATGCTTTTGTTTACCTTCCAAATTAAACTTGTTATGAGAAAACTAGTGATTAAAGCTCTCACGAACTTGATGGCACACTTTACTTTACTTGCCCTTAATAAACTTAAACCATTGTGTCATCTTTGTTGTATATGCTTGCACTTATTTGTTGGGAATTAGCAGAACCATGCTTTCATGGGGAACGCTTTCAACATTGCACTTGGTACTTGTACCTAGTTGATATCATGCTCTTTTGTATATGGATGTCGTCGGTGTGAAATGAAAGGGGAGCTTGTAAGTCCATGGAGTTATGTATATGTGTTAGAGAAATGCCTGGGCCGCTGGTCTAATCCATGCTGACATGGTGGAAACCTACAGCGTAACCATAATGGGCTGTCTATGAAGCATTCTTCTTATAAAAAAAAGAGTCCTATATTGAGAAAAAAGAGAAAAGAAAAAAAATATACTATGAAAAGAGGAAAGAGAGAAAAAAGCACCATATTCCCATGGTAAATAAGAAGAATGCTGAGATGCTTGTTGTCTGCTTGCCTTGTCATTTTGATATGGGGATTCTTCCGTATCATCGGGCAAGGGGTACCCCGTTGGCGGTTCTCTATGATACACATGTACTTACGATGACAAGAACTTACCGGTGACTAAACTTGAGTAGCATGAGGAGCAGCCCCCGTATACAAGGGACATGAGATTTCTAACTTATACTTCGTCAAGCATGTACACCATAGTTTGTTCACTATAACCTTAATCACTTCAAGATGCTTATGATAGGGGCAATGAGAGCTGAAAGCTATAAGTACCATAATTTTTGGAAGCTCTTTATGAGACTTGAATCCCTACTTCCTTTTATAAAGGCCTTTCTTCCACCACTATATTGAGTCTCCACCTTCTACCTTTATGCACCTACTTTGAGAGCATAGTGGCCATTCTTAGTTCTATGTGCATTGTCCCAAGACTAGTTGATTGATGCATAACTTGATATTGCTTGTTTTAAACTATTGTATCTAGTCACTCTTATGAACTTTGAAGGTGTCCTATGCATTTATATTTGCTACTCTATTGAGGGACAAGCTGAATACTATTATGATATGTTTTTTTATGTGAAACAAACAAACGTCTTGCAAAGCATTGTTATTCATGAATCTTTTGTTTGTGCCTTTTCATGTTGCATCATAGTTTCTTTGCTTATTGCTAGAACTTTGTCTTTCATGTTATGATTGAAGTACTATGATCCCAGCTTTGAATGTTTTACAAATACTTTGATCAAGTCTTTGATGGTGCATGTCACCTAAAAAATTATTCTTTCTTTTTATCACTTACCTACTCGAGGACGAGCAGGAGTTAAGCTTGGGGATGTTGATACATTGCAAATGTATCTATAATTTTTGATGTTCCATGCTTGATTTTATCCACTTTCTTGTGTTTTGTTCCCACTTTGGAGTACTTTTCATATGATTTATTGGACTAACCTATTAACAAGAGCCACAGTGCCAGCTGCCTATTTTCTGCTGTTTTTGGTTCCAGGAAAGTCAGAAAATGAATATTCTCGGAATTGGACGGGACAAAAGCCAAAGTGCCTATTTTTCCGGAAGGGATCAAGTGCCAGAATACGAGACAGAGAAGGGCTAGGGAGCCACCACACCACCTGGCCACGCGGTCAGGCCTGGCCCGCGCCAGGAGGTGGTGTGGCCGCTCTTGGCACCCCCTCGGCCTCTTCTTCCGCCTATATATTGCCCTCGGGACGAAAACCCTAAGTACCCGATCAAAAATCCATGAAAGAGTCTGTAGCCGCTGTCATCTCCATCCCTAGATCCGGAGGGATCTGAAGCTCTTCCCGGCACCCTGCTGGAGAGGGGAATTCACCCTGGAGGCCTTGTTAATCACCATGCAAGCCTCCGGTGTGATGCGTGAGTAGTTCATTCTTGGACTACAGATCCATATAGTAGCTAGATGGTTGGTTCTCCTCCTTTGTGATTTCATGATTAGATCTTGTGAGCTCCGTTCATGATCAAGATCATCTATTTGTAATTCATACATGTTGTGTTTGCGGGGATCCGATGGATATTGAGATGCTATTTCAGATTGATTATTGATTCTATCATGTCTTTGTTATTTGTGATCTTGCATGCTTTCCGTTGTTAGTAGCTATCTTGGCCAAGTAGATGCTAGCAACTCCAAGAGTTAGTATTTATGCTCAATAGTGGTTCATGCCTCTGGTAATCTGGGGAAGTGACAGAAATCTCTAAGGTACTAGATGTGTTGTTGCTACTAGGGAGAAAACAACAATCCTTTGTTCATAGAACAATCGTATTGTTTACTTTACACGCAGTTCATAAAGCAATAATCTGTTGCTTGCAACTTAATACTGGAGGGGGTTCGAATGATAACCTGAAGGTGGATTATTAGTCATAGATGTAGTTGGATGGAGGTCTATGTATTATGTTGTAATGCCCAATCAAGTCTCAAAGGAGTCAAGATGATTAGTATATGCATGTATTGCTTTCTCGGTGTTTGTCAATTGCCCCGATGTAATTTGTTCACCCAGCATGTTATCTATCTAAGGAGAGCCACCTCTAGTGAACTATGGATCCCGGTCCTTTCTCTTTACATACAATCTACAATCTTTTACTGCTTTGTGTTTACTTTCTACAAACTTTTACTTCTTTCCATTCGATACGTTTAATCCTTTGTTTTCCGCAAAACACGGTGAGATTGACAACCTCATCGCAAGTTGGGGACAAAGTTTTGTGGTTGTGTTGTGCAGGTCTCCATGTTGCTACTAGCACCGGTAGTGCGCCCTGCCAAAGCTCAGCTAGTAACACCTTTGGGGTGTTTCCTTGCTCCTACTGGTTCGATTAAACCTTGGTTTCATAGCTGAGGGAAAACTTACTGTTGTGCTCATCATACCTTCCTCTTGGGGTTCCCAACGAGCTCTACGTCGAATGACGAGCACATCAAGCCCTCCCACCCTTAATCGCATGGCCCTTGTGGCCCTTGGCTCCTCCTTCTTGGGCCCTCTTCCCTCCTAGGGAAGGCCCATGTGGGGAATTTTCCCTTTTTATTTTTATTTAAATAAATATATATATTTAATATTAATTCATAATTAAATATTAAATACATTATTTAATTCCTCCTTATTCAAAACTCCTTTTGAACGGACTCCGAACACTCCAGAATTCTCTTCGGAACACTTCCGGTTCTCTCTTCCTAATTCTCTATTGGTAGTAGATCAACCCGCAACATCGATTACCCTTAAGCGTGACACCCATACAGTTCGAGAATGTTTAGGTATGAAGGAGACATCTCCTCGATCAAGTGATCATCAGAGGTATCTAGAAACACATGATTATCCCTTCACATCCCACGAATTCGGTTGTTCGCTTGAACCTTCTAAACATTGAGTCCCATTCCCTTTGCACAACAATACCTGGTTTTTACAAGACCTGATCTCATGTATCTGTATACAGTTTGATCTTGTTACCAACAAACACGTTTACTTGTTCCCGTGATATCACATCCCTGTGACCTAGTCACATTCTTGAAAGCTCATTGATGTGGTCTCGTCGAGTGGGCCTAGAGTATATATCCATCACTCAGATAGGAATGCCCCGATATCGATCATACGCCTCAACCGTTCCTCTAGAATGGTTGAAACACACCTTTATGGTCACCCAATTATGGACATGATGATTGATGTGATCAAAGTAGCTGCGGGAGATAGTGATTAAACATGATCTCACGGTCGAAGGATTAAGTTACTACGCTTTGCTAGATATCACAAAGTTGAACATTGTGACTGGATCACATTGGAATTCTATGTTTGGGTGCATCCATCACTTCATTAAGTGACCTCATTGTCAGGTGACTGTTTTATGTCAAGTCCATGATCGGGACACCTCGATCATCGTCTACCCAACGAACTAGTACTAGAGGATACTAGGTACCTGGTTGTTTATATACCACACATGTATTAATGTTCCAGCTTAATACAATTATAGCATGATACAAAACTATTATGAACATTTGGAGATATAACAATAAAACAACTTTATTTATTGGCCTCTAGGGCATATCTCTTTCACATATCTCATTAGTTCATAATAGTTTTGTATCATGATATAACTGTCTCAATCAGAAACATTGATACATGTGTGATATATAAACAAACTAAAGGTCCCTAGTAGCCTCTATTCGACTAGTTCATTGGGCAACTGATGATCAAGGTTTCCTGATCATGGTGCATTTATGCCAACTGACAATGAAGTCACTTCATATGGAAAATGATGTGATGGACATTACCCACGTATAATTATTGCAATATGATCAAGTCACAAAGTTCACAGTTGCAATTGTTAGAAACTAAGTGTCCTAATCCTTAGACCGTGAGATCATATTTAATCACTATCACCTGAGGCTGCTTTGACTGCATCAATTTTCATGACTGTAATTGGGTGACCATAAAGGTGTATGTTGGGTATTTTAGAGGGGCAGGTTGAAGCGTATATATTGATATCAGGATTTGTTCTCCTATATGACGGGAAGATACGTTGGGCCCACTCGGTGAATTACATCCATAAGTTGCGCAACATATGACTAGGTCATGGGGATGGAATATCACGAGAATGAGTAAAGCAGAACTTGTCAGAAATGAGATAGAACAAGGTATCATGATATCAATGATCAAATCTCAGCCTAGTCAGGTATCAAAGTAACAAGGGAATTGGATTCAATGTTTATGGTTCAAATGACATTGAGATCATGGAATGCATAGGGGTCATTATGTGCACCCCGGTCTCGTTATTGATCATTGATCTGAGATCGTCTCGATCATGTCTGTGATGTTCCCAAACTATTGGGTAACACGCTTAAAGAATTTATGATGCTTGGAGATCGTTATGGAATTGATGGAATCATAGGAGGAAATAGAAAGGAACATCAGAAGTGTTCCATGAGAGAACCAGAATCATTCCGGGAAATCCCTAAGGTTGGAGAGAACCGAAAGGAGTTTTGGGTCAAAAGGATTTTTTGGATATGTATTTTATATTAATTATTGTAATTAATAATAAAATAATATTTAATTTAAAAATAAAATAAATGAGGCAACTTCCCTATTGGGCCAAGTTCCTCGGAGGGAATAAGGCCCAAGAAGAAGGGACACGGGGAGCAGCCATCACCGTCGCTTGGTGGGTGGGTGGGTGGGGCCCACCCCGGCCGTCGGTGCCTCCATGGGTTGTGCGCGGGTGGCCCACCCTTTCCTGCTTGGCCTGGCCAGCCGCCGCCTCCTCCCCTTGCACGCACGCCTCCCTCCTCCTCCCTTTGGTCCTGCACCGGGACTTTAGTGGATGGGGGTGCCCTCTTTTCCCCTATATAAGAAGGTCCATATAGGAGGGGAAAAGAGCAATAGTTTCTACCCAATATTCTCTAAGGCATCTTTCCTTAGAGGATTTTTTCTCTCTCTCTCTCTTATCTTGCAATAGTGGCCCCAAAGTAAGGGCTGCACGAGCGGGAGACTGCTTCGATACGGCACATCATTGTGCTATGGTGATTCTGGCCAGGAGATCCACTTCCGCAATCTCGGCAGGGATTAGAGATCCGGGAGTCGTCGTCTTGCACTGTACGTGTTCGATACCTCAGGAGTGCTGCCACTTGTGGCACCGGACCGTCATACGAGGACCAGGACAAGGGGTGACTTGTGAGGAGCTTCGCGACCATGAGGGGCCACGAGTATGACTACATCATCCACGTTCTGCATGAGCATTAAACGCTTATGGTCTACATGGGTATATTACCAATGTCTCTCTCCGTTACAGCATTACTCCTAGATAGATCCTTACTAGGTGTGTTCTGCCATAGGATTTTTTTTGTTTTCTATCATGGAACCCCTTCATAAGGTGGAGTGGGTGCTATTCTCCTCCATACACTCAAGTACAAGATTCTCTTCCTCCCCTCCCATTGGCTTTCGGATTACTGTGATCCATGGCTAAGTAGTTTTGTCCGGTGGACCTTCTGCTTTTGCTACCCAGTTGGATTGAGGGTATGTGAGTCGTTCTCAAGCTGTACATGTGATCAAGCACTGAGGTGTTGTCGGATTTAAGCACTCATCTACTCGATCTTGAGATCGACAAGTGATCGTCTACATCATCCACGAGATCATGTCTTGTTAAAAGCTTTTTAGTCTTCGAGGGTAAGTTTTTCTGGATGACCTCTTACTCATAACATGCATCTCCTAGATTATATCTTGGCGTGTTTGGTGTTCATATCGTAGGATTTTTTTTGTTTCCTATGTTACGATCCCTTTAGGTGACACACTTATAGTACACTGATGACACCATCATCATGTTTAAACCGGAGGACCTTGCCATTGCAAATATCAAGTTCCTCCTCCTGAGATTTGAGTGTATCTTTGGTCTCAAGATTATTTCACATAAGAGTGAGGTCATGGTTGTGGGGACTAATGAATCTGAGGCCCAAAGGATTTCCAACATGCTTACCTGCAAAACAGGCTCCTTCCCCTTTACTTACCTGGGCCTCCTGGTTAGTGACCGGGCCCTCTCAGTAGCGGATTGGGGTCCACTGACAATAAAGATTGCCAAGTTGGCTGATCCCTAGATGGGTAAACTCCTTTCTTCCATGGTAAGACTAGCCTTGATTAATGCATGTATCTCGAGCCTGCCTCTACATGCCATGGGGACATGCTTTCTAGGGGATGGTGTCCATCACGCGATGGATAGACCGTGCTCTTGTTTCTTCTGATAAGCTAATGAGATTAAGAGGAAATACCATTGGGTTAGATGGTAGGTGATGTGTACCCTGAAATCCTTGGGGGGGCTCGGTATAATTGACACAAAGCTTATGAATGTGTTCTTGATGGTCAAATGGATCTAGAAAATTGTCTCAGGGGAGTAGGGCTAGCGGGCTGATATCATCACGAACAAATATCTACGTAATAAAGACCTACTTGTTGATACTCATCGCTTAGGTTCACAATTTTGGAACTCGATATAGAAGGTCAAAGGTACATTTTGCTGGGAAAAAACACAAGGTAAATAATGGGCAATCCACTAATTTCTGGGTGGACTGGTGATAGGGGTCGGGGCCCTTGAAGGATATATTCCCGCTACATTTTGACATTGCCATGGACCAAGAGGCCATAGTGGCCCAACTCTGGGCCGTAACCGAGTGGCATGACTTGTCCAGGCGTATGCTTGGGGTGGTACAACCCATTGAGTGGGACAACCTGCATTGGGCCATACCCACCCAGGAGAGGGTCTCGATGCCTTCTCCTGGACCTTGGAACCTTCGGGGACGTTATCGATCAAGTCGCTATATCGCAAGCTCTGCTAGGGCATGCCTCATAAGCACTTTAGAGAGATCTGGAAGATCTCGGCCCCGTTGAAGATTAGAGTTTTCCTCTGGCAACTCAGCCGTAAATGACTCCCATCGAAAGGCAACATTCGCCGTCGCAGGGACCCCTCGACGGGCCTCTATGCCCTATGTGGAGAGTTCGAGGATAACGACCACATCTTGTTTGCTTGCACCCTGGCCAAATTCTTATGGAGCACAGTTAGGAATTTCTCTCCTGCTCTTGGGACCCTGCATGATTTGCTAACGTTCACAATTTGATGTGTGACCACATTGGTCATACTAAGCGCATACTTTGGATCTGTTGTGTTGCTCTTCTGTGGACAATGTGGAACATTAGGAACAAGTTCTCCATTGAGGGGATTTTCCCATCTTAACCTGCTGACGTACTCTACAAACTACCTACTTATCTGCATGTGTGGAAGTCCGTGGCTAGACGTTAGGACCAGGAAGCTTTGGATGTGATGATTGGCATGATTCGACACCTCCACGGGGCAGTCCGCGATGCTCCAACCTAGTTGGGCATCCCTATCCTCCTTGTATCCTGTGTCTTCCCTTTTTATGTTCCATAGATGTGCTTTGGGACACATGTGCTTATGTGTGTGTTTGTGCATCATGTTTAGTTGTACGTCGTAGTGTAGTCTATAGATCTTTGATGCGTTCCTATGTGGTTGATATTATATACTTTGTCGGTTGTGGCTTTATTAATTTAAAGTCGGGCTCTGCTGGAGCCTACGGACTAAAATGTTCTCCTTGGTTCTTGGAGTGGGAAACAATTTATGATACTCTGAACATTCAAACCCCACCTTCTTGGAGTGGAAATTGCAATGTTCCGATGTTCTAGCATCAGAACATTCAAACCCCACCAAGCTGCTTCATCGGTTCCTTGTTGGGTCTCGCTTGGCGTGGCATGTTGGTTTGTGGACAGTTTTGGTCAGTGCCTAGTGGTGGTCGGCCTTTGGTGGCATTGCCCGCGTGGACGGGGCGGGTTCGACGGCGTGCGTGTCCGTTGGCTCATCCTTAGGGTGAGCTCCAGCCCGACACTGTTGTCATCCAACTTTACCTCCCTTGTATGTAGTCTTTGTAATGGTTGTGCGTATTGCTCGCGCTTCCTCTTGTAGATTCCTTGGTAGTCTTCTTTTGTGTGTGTGAAGTGGCTCGTGTAAGCTAGGTTCAGATCCTTGTGTCCTTTCGCCGTTTGGCGCTATTAATTTATCGCCGGGCCTTTGGTCTGTTTTCTAAAAAAAATAGCGGGGAATAGAGGAGAAAGTGAGGAAGTCAGCAATGCGTGGACCTCGAGTTTGGTTGGAAATTTGCTAAGGATGTTTTTGAAAAATAACCTTATCGAAATTTGATAAGTATCACCATGACACTTCCATACGGTGGGCCAAGCCAAGCAAGCCAAAATCTGCCTTTTGGACAGCCATACTCAACGATCAATCGTACGTTATCTCTTGATTTCAGCAGTGTTTTACCAATTATTTGATGTTAGGATTGTTCAATTTGGAGTTCTCCTTGGTTCTAAGAGTGGGAAACCATTTATCTCTCGAAACAGGCTTTTGCCCCGCTTTATAAATAAAGCACACAGGTGAGACCGCTGCTGGGCCAGATAGCACATCGCCCAAAGTAACAAACACCACAGGATACAAGGCGTTGGGGACACCCCAAGCCCAACACGAAAAGCAAGAAAAAATAAAAGAAGAAAAAAGCCGATAACGGTGGTGTGCCGAGAACGGAACCAGCTCGCAACCAGTGCGCCCTCCAAAGAAGTACCACCATATAACCCACAGTCCAAAGCGCCTACGTACCAAAACAGCACCTCCAAGAAGGGGAGTGACGACGACACTACTGTCCGGCCGGGACCTACGGTTTCCCCTCGTACGCAGCGGGAAGGTAGGGGCGGGAGGCCCCCAACACCCTTAAAGAAGGAAGGTGACACCCTCGGGCGTCACCGTGTCAGTGTCAACAGACAAGGATTTCTCCCGACCGCACCAGAACCACCCTCCCGAGCACTTTGAAAAGCTCCACCAATCACGTCACCCACGAGCACGCGCCATCCTGGTCTTGAAGTCACCACTGCCGTCACACCGAGAGCCATGGAGCAAAGCAGGTAGGCCGAGAGAGTGGAGACTCCGACGAGGGTCAGCCTGTCAACAACACGCGGGAGGGAACTACCTCCACCACCAGCAGGTGGTAGCCGACCGGATGTAGCAGCAAGACACACCAGGCCCTCTGGCCCGACCGAGCCTACTAAGGCTCGTGAAGTCCGACCGCCACACTGCAGCAAGGCTGTCATCGAACACGCCATCCGCTGCCTCATGCCCTACTCCTCCTTCCACCAGGGGATCCACCACCATGGCAAATCCCGACCGCCAAGCAGTAGCACCATCGCCACCGAGCTCCCCCAAACCTGTCGGACCACCACCGGACTAGGGAACTCACATCACCTTCTGAGGCCGCCACCCCGGCGTCGACCGAGACAGACTCGCACCCACCGAGCCAGGTTCATCGCGTGACCTGCAAGGTGGGGTAGGTCTGGTTGATGTAGGATGTGAAGGGTTCCGTAGCAGAAAACAAAAAATTTCTATCTACTCGAACACCAATACCAGGATCTATACTATGTAGACATAAGTAACGGAGAAGGAATACAGTATTCATACCTTTGCAGAATGAGGCACGCCTTATGCAGGAATGCGTATATTGATGAAGACGAGCAACACCCCAAGTGTGGTGCCTCCGAAGTTCGTCACACATCCGGTGTAGGGGACGTCAACCGGACTCCGATCCAGCCGAGCAGCGGAAGAAGTAGATGCCGGATCGCGGATCACACAACGGTAGTGTGAAGGTGGAGAACTCAACTACGAGGTCCTCCCCAATATTACGGGGAAGTCCTCAGCAGATGAGAGAGAGAGAATGAGAGGAATGGGTGTCCTCCAGGGGGAGGGGACCCCTTTATATAGTGGGAGGGGCGCAACACCCAGGGGCCAGGCGGGGTGGGACTAATCCCCACACCCACCGACCACCTTGGGGCAGCCGCCGGCCCTAGGTGGGCCCCACTAGGGCGGCCCACCAGCCCTAGGCCGGCTGGCCCCCACTCCCTAGGCGCCTTGCCCACTTGGGCCTCCCTTCGGGTGAGGCCCATTAGCAATATAGTGCCTCCAAAAATAAAATAAAATATATATTTAATATTAATTCTCCAATTAACATTCAAATATACATATTATATTATCTCTTCACTCCGGAACAACTTCCGGACCCCTTTCCGATCTCCATCGGATGTTACCGAAACTATTCTGGTTTCTCTCTCTCTCTTTGTTTCTCATACGATGCATCATCTACCCTAAGCGTCCCTACCCTTAAGCGTGACATCCTTTGGTTCGGAAACACTCTGGACATGATAGAGACCATTCTCATATCAATGATCAACAGAGGGACCTGTATGGCCATGTGACCCCCGTGCGTTTCACGAATACAATCGCTCGAACCGTGAGATAGTCGTTCCCCATTCCCTTTGTCACTCGATACCTAATTCATCTGAGACTTGATCTTTGGTATTTGCATACCTTAGTTCGATCTCATTACTGATGAACTTGTTTTCTCGTTCTCATGTTATTGCATTCCGTGACCTAGTCACATGCTTGCAAGCTTCATTAATGCAATGTCACTAAGATGGCCACATGTATTTGTCCGTTACACAGACTAGACAAATCCTGGTCTTGATATTTACTCCTCTACGCATCCCTTTGGAAAACCTGAGTGGCACCTTTTCGGTCACCCTGTTACGAGATGACTCTTGATAACCATCTAAGATTCTTCCGGAATGGTGATTTGCATTACCTCACAGTCAAAGGATCAGGTTACGAGGTTCTCTGTGTTTTATCATCAATGGTGAACTTTGTAACTAGATCTCATGAAGATATAACAGTCGGATGTTTGTCTATCATGTTATTCAACTAATAACATGACCTCATTGTCAGTTGGCATAAATGCCCATGGTCTTGAAACATAGACCATCCTCATGACCAATGAACTAGTTCACTAGAGGTAACTAGAGACACGGTTTGTTTACATACCACACGTGTATTAACGTTTCGTATTAACACAGTTATAGCATAGTATGAAACGCATTATGAACATACAGGAGAAGTATCAAATAATACACTTTATTATTTGCCTCTAGGGCATAACTCCTTCAGTCTCCCACTTGCACTACAGTATACAAAACTATTTTACAATAGGCAGGAATCTAGCACTAATGGAATCTCGGTGTTGTTCATGCTTGTCTAAGTGGAGAGCTTTCGTCAACGGATCTTCTACATTCAGTTCCGTATCTACTTTGCAAATCTTGGCTTCACCTTCGTCAATGTTCTGCCGGATGACGTGAAATCTAAGCTTGATGTGTTTGGCCGTGGAATGAGTTCTTGGTTCCCTTGCATTTGCAATAGCTCCCGTGTTATCACAATAGATCGTCACGGGGTCTTGCGCATTGGGAAAATCTCCGAGTTCGATGACGAAATTCCTTAGCCAAACAGCTTCATTTGCTGCATCAGCTACAGCAATGTATTCAAACTCCATTGAAGATTGTGCCACCACCGGCTGCTTCTTGCTCTTCCAGCTTACCGCCCCACCATTCACCAAGAAAACAAATCCTGTTTGAGACTTCGAGTCATCATGATCTAAATTCCAGCTCGCATCTACGTAACCTCATCATTTCCTCCATAGATTAGGAACATATCCTTTGTTCTTCTCAGATACTTTAGGATATTTTTCACAGCTGTCCAGTGATCCGGTCCTGGATTACTCTGATATCGGCTCGTCAAACTAAGAGCCAATGCCACATCAGGTCGGGTACTAAGCATTGCATACATGATAGATCCTATTGCTGAAGCATAGGGGATGTAAGACATCTTTTCTCTATCATTGTCCATTACAGGACATTGAGTCATACTCAAGTTGCAATTCTTCATCATAGGCGTAAAACCCCTCTTGGTGTTTTCCATTTTGAACCTCTTCAAAATCTTATCTATGTAAGTACTCTGACTCAATGTTATTAGGTGCCTTGATCTATCTCTATAGATCTTGATTCCTAATATGTATGCAGCTTCACCTAAATCCTTCATGGAAAATTGGTTGCTCAAATATGTTTTCACGCTTTTCATAAGATCCACATCGTTTCCCATGAGTAATATGTCATCCACATATACTACTAAGAAAACAACCGAGCTCCCACTCGCTTTCTTGTAAACACAGAACTCTTGTTGGTTTTGGACAAATCCAAAACTCCTGATCACTTGATCAAAACGTTGGTTCCAGCTCTGAGATGCTTGCTTCAATCCATAAATGGACCGTTGAAGTTTGCATACCTTTCTAGCATCCTTAGGATTGACAAAACCTTCTGGTTGCACCATATACAACTCTTCATCAATGTTACCATTGAGGAATGCGGTCTTGACATCCATTTGCCAAATTTCATAGTCGAAATGTGCAGCAATTGCTATTAAAATCCTGACAGCCTTAAGCATTACTACGGGAGAATAAGTCTCGTCGTAATCAACTCCTTGAATTTGTCGAAAACCCTTTGCGACAAGTCGAGCTTTGTGAATGGTCACATTACCATTTGCATCTGTCTTTTTCTTAAAGATCCATTTATTTTCCATGTCCTTGCGGCCTTCTGGAAGATCCACCAAGGTCCAAACTTGGTTTTCATACATGGATCCTATTTCGGATTTCATGGCTTCTAGCCATTTCTCAGAGTCAGCACTATCCATAGCTTCTTTGTAGTTTTTAGGTTCTTCCTGATCATCTAGGATGACAGACATTGCAAGGCTACTGTACCAATCTGGAGTGGCACGAACCCTTGTAGACCTACGAACCTCAGGAGTTTCGATGTCATTGTTTTGATCAGCATCAATAGGCTCTTCTTCCATACTGGAGAGCGGTTTCGAAACAGCTTCCGTTGCGCTACTCGGAATACGGAGAGAAGGGTCAACAATTTCATCTAACTCTATTTTCCTTCCACTCATTCCTCTTGCAAGAAACTCCTTTTCGAGAAAGGTGTCAGTTTTTGCGACAAACGTTTTGCCTTCGGCTTGGTTGTAGAAAGTATACCCAACGATTTCCCTTGGGTATCCCACAAAGATACATTTTTCCGATTTGGGTTCGAGTTTGTCAGGCTGCAGTTTCTTAACGTAAGCCTCACAACCCCAAACTTTCAGAAATGACAACAATGGCTTCTTGCCATGCCATATCTCATATGGGGTTGTCTCCACGGATTTGGATGGTGCTCGGTTTAAAATAAAAGCGGCGGTTTCTACCGCGTATCCCCAAAAAGACACAGACAAGTCAGTTAAATATATCATGGACCGTACACTATCCAATAGGGTTCGGTTACGATGTTCCGACACACCATTACGCTGTGGTGTTCCGGCTGGCGTAAGCTGTGGTATAATCCCGCAGTCCTTCAAGTGCATGTTAAACTCATAACTCAAATACTCGCCTCCTCTATCCGATCGAAGGTGCTTGATTTTCTTGTTAAGTTGATTCTCTACCTCTTTCTGAAATTCCTTGAACTTTTCAAAGGTTTCAGACTTGTGCTTCATTAAGTAGATATATCCATATCTGCTCAAGTCGTCAGTAAAGGTAACAACGTAACGATAACCATTGCATGTTGAGATACTCATTGGTCCACACACATCCGTGTGTATGATCCCAAGTAGGTCTATAGCTCTCTCCACTATACCGAAGAATGGTGTCCTGGTCATCTTGCCCATGAGGCATGGCTCACATGTATCAAGGGATTCAAAATCCAATGATCCAAGAAGCCCTTCTGAATGAAGCTTCTTCATGCGCTTTATGCCAATATGACCAAGACGGCAATGCCATATGTACATGGAATTATCGTCACTGCGCTTACAACATTTAGCATCAACACTATGGATGTGTGTATCACAATCAAGATCAAGTAAGAATAAACCATCACGTGCAGGTGCATGAACATAGAAAACATCATTCATATAAATTGAACAACCATTTGTTCCTGATTTAAACGAATAACGGTCTTGCAACAAGCAAGACCCACTAACAATATTCATACTCATTGCGGGTACATAATAGCATTTATTCAAAATCAATAATAATCCTGACGGTAGACGCAAATGCAGGGTGCCGACGGCCATCACTTCGACTTTCAAACCATTGCCGACGCGCATCGTCACCTCGTCCTTCCTCAGGCGCCTCCTACTCTGCAGATCCTGCTGAGAGTTACAAATGTGAGCAACAGATCCGGTATCAAATATCCAGGTGTTACTTCTGGCGCTTGTAAGGAATACATCAATAACATGTATATCATATATACCTTTGTCCGGAATGGCTATCTTGCCAGCTCGCTTGTCTTCAAGGTACTTGGGGCAATTGTGTTTCCAGTGCCCATCCCCTTTGCGGTAGAAGCACGAAGTGTCGGGCTTAGGGCCAGGCTTGGCAGCCTTTGAGGTGGTGGGAACAAACTTGCCATCCCTCTTAGGCTTCTTGCCCTTGCCTTTTCCCTTTTGCCCTGGTTTCTTAAAGTTGGTGGTCTTGTTGACCATCAGCACCGTGTGCTCCTTCTTGATTTCAACCTCAGCAGTTTTGAGCATGGCGAACACCTCAGCAAGGGTTTTAGTCATCCCTTGCATGTTGTAGTTCATCACAAAACCCTTATAGCTAGGGGCAGTGAATGCAGCACCCTATCTATCGCGAGTTCCTCCGGGATTTTGCAATCCAGGGCATTTAAGCGTTTAACGTAGCCAGACATTTTGACCACGTGCTCACTAATACTGTTGTCCTCTTCCATTTTAGCAGAGAAGAAGAGCTCGGAAGCATCATACCTCTCTGCACGAGCCTGTGGAGAAAAGACAGCCTTGAGATCCTCAATGATCTCAAAAGCATTCATCTTCTCAAAACGCTTTTGAAGCTCTGGCTCCATGGCATAGAGCATTCCACTCTGGATGAGGGAGAAATCATCCGCCTTGGACTGCCAGACATTCTTTTCATCCTCAGAGGCGGAATCTGCAGGCTTAGCCAGAAGCTCAGCCTCGATGACATGAGTCAACTTGTAGGGGACTAGGAGGATCCTAAGATTGCGGAACCATGCGGTGAAGTTGGTTCCATCAGTTTTCAGCTTGTCCTTCTCGAGGAAAGTGCTAAGGTTGAAGGTGGGTGGGAGAGACATCTACAAAGGATTTGCAAAGTGTTTAGACTATGTTCATAATAATGAGTTCAAGTTTTAACTAAAAGAACTCCCACTTAAATGAACATCCCTCTACTCGTTTAGTGATCACATGATCCCTATCCTCTGCACCTCCTCCGATCGTCATGGCCATCAGTGCAGTATCAAAGGTGGACATTCCCTAATGTCGATCACATCAACCATGTGATTCATGCTCGACCTTTCGGTCTCTTGTATTCCGAGGCCACATTTCTCTAACGTGCTAGGCTCGTCAGTCCTAACTCGCGTGTATTCGCAGTGCAACATGGCTTACACCCACTGTATGTGAACGTAGATATGTTTGACACCCAGGCCTGTAACCCTGGATCGCCTCATACCGAAGAACTTTCTTGGTGGTGCACACACAAGGGGGATACGATAACTAGAATACTATGAGGGATTATCTTATTATGCTACCGTCTAGTAAGTATACTAGCACAATAAGAAATACTTCTAAAGTAAAGTGCTATGACATGGTTACAGCTCTATGATCATCATCAATAGCTTCAATGAGAGTTTCACAAACTTGTCATTGCCATGTTATAATACTTGCCCCTATGCAATAATAAAGATAAACGCTTCTATATTAACTATTGCATGTTTTACGCGGCTTTTAGGGCTTTCGTAGTAGAACCCTTTCCCACCTACGAACATTGAGCCACAACATGGATTCAATGATTGCCGTTCTTCTTCCTTTTTCAGGGCCCTCCAGTGTTAATGCCATATCAACTACTGTAGAGAGACAGACACCCCCCTAAGCCACTTCGATTTGTGGACCAGTCTCGTGAATCACCACGTGAGGTCGGTTGGGGGCCGCTTCATCAAACAGTATCGCGATATGAACAATAACACTAAAGAGGGTAGCAACTAGAGAATCAATGCCCACATATTTCTATGTGTTCTATTCGTATGACATGTCTACCCATAGACCCGCTCTGATACCACTGAAGGGTTCCGTAGCAGAAAACAAAAAAATTCTATCTACTCGAACACTAATACCAGGATCTATACCATGTAGACATAAGTAACAGAGAAGGAATACAGTATTCATACCTTTGCAGAATGAGTAACGCCTTACGCAGGAAGGCGTATATTGATGAAGACGAGTAGCACCCCAAGTGTGGTGCCTCCGAAGTTCGTCACACGTCCAGTGTAGGGGACGTCAACCGGACTCCAATCCAGCCGAGCAGCGGAAGAAGTAGATGCCGGATCGCCGATCATACGACGGTAGTGTGAAGGTGTAGAACTCAACTACGAGGTCCTCCCCAATATTACGGGGAAGTCCTCAGCAGATGAGAGAGAGAGAATGGGAGGAATGTGTGTCCTCTAGGGGGGGACCCCTTTATATAGTGGGAGGGGGGCGCACCACCTAGGGGCCAGGTGGGGTGGGACTAATCCCCACACCCGCCGGCCACCTTGGGGCAGCCGCCGGCCCTAGGTAGGCCCCACTAGGGCGGCCCACCAGCCCTAGGCCGGCTGGCCCCCACTCCCTAGGCGCCTTGCCCACTTGGGCATCCCTTCGGGTGAGGCCCATTAGCAATATAGTGCCTCCAAAAATAAAATAAAAAATATATTTAATATTAATTCTCCAATTAACATTCAAATATACATATTATATTATCTCTTCACTCCGAGACAACTTCTGGACCCCTTTCCGATCTCCATCGGATGTTACCAAAACTATTCCGGTTTCTCTCTCTCTGTTTATCATACGATGCCTCATCTACCCTAAGCGTCCCTACCCTTAAGCGTGACATCCTTCGGTTCGGAAACACTCCGGACATGATAGAGACCATTCTCATATAAATGATCAACAGAGGGACCTAGATGGCCATGTGACTCCCTTGCGTTTAACGAATACAATCGCTCGAACCGTGAGATAGTCGTTCCCCATTTCCTTTGTCACTCGATACCTAATTCATCCGAGACTTGATCTTTGGTATCTGCATACCTTGGTTCGATCTCGTTACTGATGAACTTGTTTTCTCGTTCTCATGTCATTGCATTCCATGACCTAGTCACATGCTTGCAAGCTTCATTAATACAATGTCACCGAGATGGCCACATGTATCTGTCCGTTACACAGACTAGACAAATCCTGGTCTTGATATGTACTCCTCTACGCATCCCTTCGGAAAACCTGAGTGGCACCTTTTTGGTCACCCTGTTACGAGATGACTCTTGATAACCATCTAACATTCTTCCGGAATGGTGATTTGCATTACCTCACAGTCAAAGGATCAGGTTACGAGGTTCTCTGTGTTTTATCATCAATGGTGAACTTTGTAACTAGATCTCATGAAGATATAACAGTCGGATGTTTGTCTATCATGTTATTCAACTAATAACATGATCTTATTGTCAGTTGGCATAAATGCCCATGGTCTTGAAACATAGACAATCCTCATGACCAATGAACTAGTTCACTAGAGGTAACTAGAGACACGGTTTATTTACGTACCACATGTGTATTAACGTTTCGTATTAACATAGTTATAGCATAGTTTGAAACGCATTATGAACATACAGGAGAAGTATCAAATAATACACTTTATTATTTGCCTCTAGGGCATAACTCCTTCAGGATGGCGGCCGCGGCACAGCCGCGCGGAGGAGATCAACCTCCACCACCAATGGCGGTTGCCGTCCGGACGCGGCAGCAGAGACACACCAGGTCTCGGGCCCGGCCAGGCCCAAAAAGGGGCCCGTAAAGTCTCCGCCGCCACGTTGCTACAGCGCAGCCGCAGTCGCCGTCCGACATGCCCCACACCACAGCCCCTCCTCCAGAAGGTGTCAGGGTCGCGAAGGGCCCGCCCTAGGCCTAGATCGGGCCCAAGTGGGCCTAGATCTGGGCAAGATGAAGCTTCCCGAGGGCGCACGCCCGCGAAGCCCCACCCTGCCGTCGCCTGTCGGCGCCCCGCGACGCCACCACTGCCCCTGGAGCCGAGCCTCGGCCCCCCACCGCGTCACCGGAGTGCGGCGTCGCGCCGCCCGAAGACACCGCCGCCACCGTACTCCGGATGTGCCAGGACGTGCGAGGCCACCACACCGCCGCCGCCAGAGGCGAGCCGGAACGCACCACCGGAACCACCACGCCGCAGCCCTCCGTGCCGAGCAGCGCCGCCGCGACCTCCGCCACTGCCGCCCGCCTCCACGCCAGCGCGCCCTGCACCAGCGTGCCGCTCCCGCGAAGCCCGGCCCACCCGCGTAGCCCGTCGCCTTGGGGAGGGAAAAACAGCCCCGCCGCCGCCGACGCCGGCCCGGCTTCGCCCGCCAGCGCGCCCCGGCGGCGGCGAGGGGAGGGGAGAGGGTGGCGGCGGCCCGCGGCGAGGTAGGATTTTTTCCCCCCGTTCGCTCGCGGGAGCGACACGGGAGGGGACTGTCTCTCTCGTACTCTCCTACATTCATGGCAATTACTAGCTATCACCTATAATTGATCGGGAAACCATTTATGATAATCTGAACATTCAAACCTCATCTTTTATTTATCCTGCGGTGGTGTAGTATCTTTGGATACCTAATCAAAAGGCTTGGAATGCTGATTTGATTCGATCTCTATTTAGTCCTGATATCGCAAACGTCATCATTCAAACTCCAATTATAAACTCAACAGGCCGAGACACTTTGGTGTGGAAGTTAACTCCCACAAGTTAATGCACCTCCAAGGATGCCTACAAGCACTGTTTCAACAACCTCATTTTACCGGAAAATCAGCGACCTAATGTAGTTCCCTCTCAGATTATCTCTCTACTAAACCAGGTCTAGCAAACTTCAAACATGGCGCCTCGAGTTCAAACCTTTGCGTGGAGGCTACTTCGTAAGGCAGTCCTTACAGGTAAACGAGCAAGTGCGGTTCTCAAAGCATATTGAACCTGATTGTTCTATATGTGGATTTTTGGAAAATGGAATGCATTTGTTATTTCTCTGTCCTTTTTCGAAAGCAGCACTATCTGAAGACCATGTACAGAACAGGACATGCAGCTTGCAAATAGTCTCTCTTTTCTGAACCTGTAGGTGACACCGTCTTCTGCGATGCAGCCTGGAAGTTAGAGCGCGACGTAACCAGCTCTATGTCTCTTCCATGTCACCGCCAACATCTTCACCGCTACAGGCTGAAGCTTTTGGTCTTGAGCTGGCCACCAAGCTAGCTGAACTCCTTCAACTCCAGGAACCTCACTTCTTCACGGACAGCTCTGTTTTGGCGTCGGCAGCAACTGCTACTACTAACATTGCTGCTGTGCGACCATGCCACTGGATGATCAGGCCACAACTTGCAAGAATCCGAGCTAGCAACTCCTTCCAGCTTAAAAAGATCACTCATATTCACAGAAGATCAAACTTGAAGGCACATCATCAGGCTAGACTAGCTACTAGTAAGATTCAGTCCAACAACATAACAATCAGATGTCTTTGCTCTGATATAGGACAATGTCCAGGAAAGGACATCTTTGCTGTATCTTGCGTGAGCCCTTTCACCCTACTCTCTGTAAAGTGTGCCTAAATTAATAAAATCTATATGTTCCAAAAAAAAAGGCGATCATCCATGGATTGGGCAGTCAACCGGTTTCTTCACAGAAATCACACTGACTTCGTGCAAACTGCCGGCCGGCGGAAAAGGTTACAGAGAAACCCAGGCACGAGTTTCAAGATCGCTCAGCAATCCGGCAGACCAAACGGTGTGAAAAGAAAAGGGGAATTCTGTTCATACAAGACCAGATCATTCGACCAAGGTGAAACCATTCTTGACGTACTGCAGGCAAGGAAACGGCAGGTCCAAGGCCTGCTCGACCATACTCGACCTCGACAGAAGGTTGCCAAGGACAAAGTCTCTACGACTAAGTCCTGCCGGCGCCCCGCTCAGCATCGCCTTATCGTGGCATGCGACCAGGGTGATGTTGCAGAGCCACGGGACGGCCGCCGTGAAGGCCAGCCCGAAGTGCTGCTTGTACGCGCCGCAGACATGGGAGACGTACTTGCCCATGGGGAGCGTGCTCTCGAAAGGGGCGTCGTCGTCGACGTCTGGGCCTTGCTCCGAATCGGAGTGCAGGTTCACCACCACCGTGCCATGGTCAGGGTGGACTCTCGCCTCCAGGTTCTTCAGGAACGCTCCATCGACATCCCAGAGCTTGCGGGGAAATACGTCGTTCCCGTCATAGGCGTCGATGAAGACTAGATCGTACACGTTGTTGTCATTGGCGATGTAGTCTTCTGCATCTGTTATGTGGAGGAAAAGACGGTCGTGGATGCCTCCCCACAGCAGCTCGTCTCCGTCGGCAGGCTGCATGGAGTGAGATGATAACCCTTTCGCGGGTGATGCAGGAAAACCCATTGATTCAACCGATGCTGAAACGACGATTGGATCGATTTCCACAATGTGCACAGCAGCACCTGAAAAGATGATATATGTTTCAGTGTTTCTATGATGTGAGGAACTTCAGAATTAAGGATTAACAGGTAGAGCTACAGATGAAATATGTTTAAGTGTTTTTATGAAGTGGGAAACTTCAGAATTAAGGATTTACATGTAGAACTAAAGAGGAAATACTGTGTTGGTCCAAAAATCCATCAAGTGATATTTAACTTCAACTATTAGTGCAGGCAGGTCATTTGTCAGGCCAGGCGTATAGTTTCTAACCGGACAACAAAAAGACCAGAAGATAATAACATCAATTCAGTGTGCACTGCGTATCAGTAAATCCAGTAACAATGTATGCGGTAATAAACATTATTGAAGCCAGTGGTATTGCCTACCTTTGAATTTACTAGCCAAAAATAATGGTATGCTGCCACCACCATGGCCTATACATAGAATTTTCATAGTGTTCTGCTCAGAAACTGCTTGAGGGAGATCGTAAGAACAACAAGGGAGTGCTGTCAATCCTGCTGATACCATACTCTTTACATCTGTACATAATGACTGTCAGATACTCGGATGTTTACAATGGTATTGAAGCAACATATAAAACACACATGAAAAATAAAATTATGCTACTTTGCATACAACAACTACATGCTCATCTACAGAAAACCTTCATCTTATTTTGATGACATATAACACTTGCAGTTAAGAAATAATCAGGGGAATCATGTTACTGATATCTTTTTACCTGTATACAAATGTGTGTATACTGGAATCATGTAGACATATAACACTTAGAGTGTCTTTTGGCATGTTGCTGGAATCATGTTAGGCCTTGTTTGGTACTAGAGTTTTTGCAGGGATTAGTGGGGATAATCCACACCAAACCTCAAATCCCCATTTACTTTTAGAATATATTTGGTACTAGAGTATTGAGCGAGTTTAATCCCCGCTTATCCCCACTTTTCCCTAAATTTTAGTGTATTTTTCTCAATCCCCAATACTCTACTCATACCTAGTGGATTGTGGGTGGGGTTTTATGGGGATTGGGTGAAGGTAGAGATTTCACCCAATACTCTAGGGAATTATCCCAACTAATCCCCACAAAAACTCTAGTACCAAACAAGGCCTTACTGATACCATACTGTTGACTTGCATGTAAGAAGCCATCTTTATAAGTTATACTTATAGTTTAACGGATGCAAACGAGACTAAAAAATACAAAAAACAGCATGGAGATATTATCATCACAATAGGTGTAAACATAGTACAACTGAACTCATAGGGAACAGCTAAACGTAGTACAAGTGAACTCACAGGGAACAGCTAAGCAGTTGGGCTGCTGCATTGAGTATAATGCTCTATCACCCCCTGACCTGTAACACGCCATTACTTTTGCAGTACTTTGCCGTGTATGGTCGTTAAAGCGCATTACTCGCCACTGGTAGCCTAGTATCTTAAACTGGTCAGCGCTAGTTGATTCCGGGTATATTACTGAATTTCTTTCTCGAAGCCATCTCTCCATTACTGGCCACTGATCATTGGCCTGCCACAACACAACAATTTGTATTTCTGTATGAGTCCAAAACAGATTGGTCTAAACTGATATTAAATCAGTAGTACTTTGTGCAGTATGGATATTACAAGACTCGAAATGATTGTAGTGGCACAATTCCAAATTGATCATCATGATGAGTGGCATAGAAAATATTCAAGTTAGACAATTAAAAATATAGAACCATTTTGCCCCATGTTCTTGAACAACGTTGGTTTGCTGGAAGGTGAACTTGCATCACATTAACACTTTATGCCAGGAACCAGCACGCAGAACTCAATTTAGAAAGATAAATTCATAACTAAGTGTATAATCTTTCGAGGATAGCACTCGTAGTGATCTATGAGCAAAAGGTGCTCCTTTCGTTACTTTCTCTAGCATAGGCAGCAGATGAAGACGCTTAATCTCCATTTCTTCAAGCAAGAAATAGACCAAGAAGGGAGATGGGGAGAAAGGAAGCGGACGATACCGGTTGGGAGGCTGGGTACGCGACGACGGAGACGACGCCATTGCCGTGCTCGGAGTGACGGCGGAAGACGGTGTGTGCCCCATCGCCGGGGCCGTCGTCCTCGCCCCACCACTCCTTGTAGTAGGACCAGTCCCCCTCGTCCTGGGGAGGCTTCCTCCTCGAGCTTACTGCGGCTGTTGCCGACAGTCGCCGGATGGCGCCGCCGCCGCACCTCGACGCCGCCGCCCGCAACATGGTTCCTAGTTCCCGCTGGTGTGTTTCGTGGGCTTTGGTTGGCGGCGGAGACCAGAACGAAAAGCCTACAAGCTGACAAGGTCATAAGCCCAGAACACACTGCCTCCTTTTTAGGGAAAGTGCTGCCTCAGGCCTAGTTATCTTGTTTCAGCCCAAATACCAGTTTCGTCTGGAGATATGTAACTCATTTTAAAATGCTAAAAAAATGTAAATCATTTTAAAATGTATCCAGACTATTTTAAAATATTTAAAAGTTCTTACATTAGTGAACGGAGCAGGGAGTACATTAGTTGAGTGCATCCCATTTGAATTGTCCTTTTTTCCCCTCTTAGGGTTTATGGATCTCTCGTGGTTGCTGTGTCGTTTAGTCTCTCCCATTTCTCTAGCTTTCCTCCTATCGATTGTGCCTGGGCTGATTAAGGGGTGACGTGTATCACTTCCCGACCTTGGCAACTTGCAGCAGGAGGATGGTCAGGTCTTCGTTGGGAGAGATCAGTTTTGGCATGGTTTTCGGCCATGTCAATAGATCAATCGAGTGTGTCGTCAAGTGGCGCGATAGAGTGTGACACCCTTAGAATTAGGGTTAGACAAATCTTAGACCTCAGGCCGATATAAATCTAACCTAGAGCTCGAGGATATATAGTGAGAGAATCGATAACATAACAGTGATCCTATGACACAAGAATTATTACAGCAAGCTCATAACTGAGCAAAGAACCAAAATATTACAAGCAGATGCCACAAACCACAAACATCAAACAATGAACAGCAAATTATGCTATTATCATAAAAAAACTTAACAAATGTTCTAAGAGCCCCGAAACATAAAGATGACGTCCCAGTCCATAGATTTCAGGCTGCCGGCCGGGAACCCCAAGCTACTTGTCTGTGTCGATGTCGTACCAAACTCGTCTTCAGTGAAACTCTTACTCCGCTACAAAAGTATCAACAACGCAAGGCTGCGTATAGGGTGTAGACTTATGGCTAGTGGAGTTGATTTGCATAAGCTGACTTCGTTTATAAAACAGGGAGGAAGTAGAAATTCGAGTAATCAGAATATTTGGAAGGGGATAAGAAGGCGGTATCTCTAGCTTTGATCATCTTTTCATACCCATCAAATATTTACCAACTAAACCTACCAACTAGGATCATCCCCTCGATCCCTAGAAAGCATCCTTAAGCACACTTTACTTGTCAAGATTTACGATTATGTTTAAGTTCTCTATGATCATCATGTCCGTTCCCAAGTCGTTTATAACTGTGGACACGCCTTTTAAAAAAGATTAAAACCTTGCAGGGGTGTACAACTTTACCCACACGTACCAACCAACTCTTATTGCCACTAGATAAGCCCTCTTTCTTGGGAAGCCGGCAGAGGGTGGTTGACCACGACTTTTATCTTGCTTTCACTGAGATCATGAGTCACGCTCTAAGAAGATGTCGATGTAACGGTCAAGTCCCAGAGCCGGTCCCTAGAGTTGTGAAGAGGGTTCGAGATTACAGAGGTTGTGCCTCTCACATTCCCTGCCACGCCCTGTATGGTGCACCTTCACCCATCAAATCTTTGAAAACATTTTATATGGGTATGCCGAATAAAACGCCTAAACTATGTGACTCATGGAATCTACTAGAAAAGTTAGATGGTCGAGGGGGTTTCTAGGCTCCCGTGGGGTTGTATGCTCGTCTTGATTCAAGAGACAAGAACTCGGATCCTAGTAGTGATAAGTATGGGACTGCAAAAACCGCAACCCACCATGGCCTCCCATACATGCCTTAGAATGTTCAACTTACATCTCTAACCATACCACATCATCTTGTCATACTAGGTTCATTCGTAGCTCTGATTCATCAACTAGATGTACCAACATTAACAACTAATCATGGCTAAGCACCACAAATAACAGCTCTAGCAACATTCGCAAACGAAACCCTAGTTATGTTAGGCTATAAAAGACTTTGAAATTGTATGCACATAGCAAAGATTGAAATATTTTAAAAGCATGGTATTATATAATGGTGGGGTTGTGCTTGCCTTTACCTGTTCATAAACAATAAGCAGATCTTCGTAAACCTTGTACTTGACTTGATTACAGTTGGTCAAGTATTGATTTTTCATCTTCGATGGTGTTGATCTCTAACTTCAATCTCGGTCTCAGACTCGTTGCTAACATTCAACTCCGAGGACTACCGAGAAGAAGCAGAAACACCAAAAGAAAGGCAAACAACGTTTAACACATGGCATCAATGCAATGGTCAATCAAGAATGATGATATGAAAAGTTAAAGGGTACTAAAATGTAACCCCAATACATGATCGACAAAGTTAAAAAGGTTCTGACAGTGGTAAACCCTAATACAGGGGAAACCTCGAAAGCACTTATGGGGGTTCATCATGTTCTACAAATAAACTTGTTAGTTGAATTTGCTTGAAAATCCATGACTTTGATGCTAAAGTGTAGATCTCATTTTTCTAATCATTTTGATATATTATACATATTTTTCTAACTTAATATGAATTATTTATGAATATCCATTTTAAATCATTTCTAAAACAATTAAACATTTATCCACTTGGACCCACATGTCATAGTTTTATTCTTTTTAGAAAATAATTTATGAAATTATTAAAATGCTGACATGCCTGGCCCACAGAGATTTATTATTTTCCAAAAATGAATTTCACAAAACAATTGCAGTAAAAAGATATTGATTTATTACCCCATGCTAATGTCATCATGACATCAGCAATGGAGATCCCTCAGGTGGTGCTCGAACTGGGCACTAGGAGGCGCGCACTTGCGTGGTTGAGGGCAAAAGAGAGAGGGCGCCAGGGCGAGTTGAACGGTAGTTGCGCCACTCATTTTTTGTCGTTGGAGCGACAGATTTGATGGTGGGCGGTGGCGAAGCTTTTAGGACCTTGACATGGGAGCGAAAGGGGGACGGTGGAGAGCACTATCTTGCTTAGGAGCTCACCAGGATATCACTAGAGGTGACAGAGAGGTCGTAGGAGCTCGGACGGCAGCGATTCGACCGTGGTCGTATGTCGGGAAGAAGCAGTCAATTGTGGCGCCTAGGAGCCTCCTGGATTTCTCGAGCCGGCGCGATAGAGCAAGACGAGCATGGCAGTCATGACGGTGATCTCAGAACGACAAGAGGTGGACAGAAACGACAGTGCCCTTTAACACCTATGACTAGGGTTTCAGTCACGGGAGGATTTTGGAAAGAAGGAAAATCTAGGGTTTGCCTCAGTCGTGGAGGGGTTCTTGTAGACTCTGCAGATGATGGTAGCGAGGATCACAGCACGGGCGGGCATCACGGTGCCAGCGAGTGGTAGAGGCAGCGACAATGAGTATCTTGGTGCTAGGGACGAGGACGACGAACATGCGGAGCGGTACGAGGCCGATGTCAGGCTAGCTTGGGTCGGGCGTTGAGACGCAGGAAAGGTTGAGGAGGAGGGAGCTGAGTGTTGGGCATGCCTGGGGTGCTTCTAACTTTGTTTTCCTTTTGCCAAAAAAAATTCCCTTTTTGTTTTCTTCTTTTCCATTTGAAAACCAATTCCAAAACTGTTTTTGAGTAATTTAAAAATACTAGAGGTTTCAAAATAAGGTGAAAATACCCACAACCCTATTTGTCAATTGGATCCAATATTTTTGTGATTTCAAAATTGAGAGAGGTTTACATAGAGAGAGGGAAATAAAGTTTAAGGGTTTTACATATTTTCTTGCATTTTGTCTTAGCAAAGATTAGATGATTCTCATGCAATGCACATCAAACCCTAATGCTTGTATAAATCTAGGGTGTTACATAGAGGCATAGAAGCAATGATGCAACAATTGGGAACACGTAAAGAAGATCTGGATGATGTGATGTTTCAATCTGAGGGTCCACTGCTAGAGGAGGCCACGAGGTGTATGGTGATCGCACAGAGATGAAGAGTACTCGAACTATTGGTTCTTTAAGAACATGAGGTTGATACGTTGCTAACGTATCCATAATTTTTGATGTTCCATGCTTGGTTTTTATCTACTTTCTTATGTTTTGTTCCAATTTTGGAGTACTTTTATACAATTTCTTGGACTAACCTATAAACAAGATGCCACAGTGCCAGTTGCCTGTTTTCTGCTATTTTTGGTTCCAGAAAAGTTAGAAAATGAATATTCTCGGAATTGGACCGAACAAAAGCCAAAGTCGATATTTTACCGGAAGACTCACGGAGCCAGAAGACGAGACGGAGAGGGGCCACAGGGTGGCCACACCATGTGGTGGCGCAGGCTAGCCCTGGTCGTGCCACCAGGTGGTGTGGACCCCCTGGCCGCCCACCGACCTTGCCTCTTCACCTATAAGATGCCTTCCGATGCAAAAACCCTAGATCGAACAGCCTCCAGCCACGAAAAATTCCGCAGCGCTGCCGCCACCGAAGGGGAGATTTGAAGGACATAAAGTCTCTGTTCCGGCACCCTGCTGAGATGGGGAAGTGCCCCCGGAGCCATCTCCATCGATCTCCACCACCATCTCCATCACCGTTGTTGATTCCCATGATGAGGAGGGAGTAGTTCTCTCTTGAGGCTAAGGGTTCTACCAGTAGCTATGTGTTCATCTCTCTCTATATACATGATCATATTGTGATCATGAGCTTTGTAATCCAGTAGATCTACCTTGCTACTCAAGTGCTTTAATAGATCTCTGCTCTTCCCATGTGTGTGAAAGTGACAGTGTGCACACCATGGTGACACTTAGGCTAGAGATTACAAATACTTGTTATGAGTTATATTTGGAGTTGGATGTCTTTATGAAATTATGGTGTTTGTTTGAACCATATAGTTCTCAAGGTGATAGTGTGGGGTTATCTAAGATGGGGAAAGCGAACTTTGAGGTGTGCTGTTATAGCCCTACCATGGATTAGAGTGTCCAACCGGAGAGTAGTTTAGAGTAGTATCATGAAGATAATATATTTATATGAGAGTGTTCACCAGTGAAAGTATGATCCCTAGGCCTTGTTTCTAAGCATTGAAACACCATTTGCAACTAGATTTGTTACATGTTTGTTTGCTTCCATCTTTATTTCTTTTTGCCTTTAGTCTTTTCCTCCCGTCAAGCTATTTTCTGGCACCATTGTCTTATATCCATACCAATTTTATTTCACTATCTCTTTGCCGAACTAGTGCACCTATACACCTGACAAATTAATTATGATTACAATATGCCTCTTATATTTGATGATTATGGTGATGAGAATAATAATGATAGCTATTTTATTGAATTTCCTCCCACTATAATTAATAAGAATGACTATGCTTATATGGAGAGTAATAATTATTACATGCATGTGGCTGATACGTCCAAAACGTATCTACTTTCCCGAACACTTTTTCTATTGTTTCTCCTCTATACTTGTGTGATTTGGATGCAACTAATGCGAACTGACGTTGTTTTCAACAGAATTGCCTTGGTGTCTACTTTTGTGCAGAAAATCAACTATCAGGAAAAATCCCGGAAAATATGCCAAAAATCCTATTTCACCCGAAGACTCCAGGAGCCAGAATACGAGACGGAGAAGAGCCCTGGGGTGGCCACACCACCTGCTGGCATGGGCCAGGCCAGGCTGCGCCAGGGGGTGGTGTGGGCCCCCCAGGAACCCCCTCCGCCTCTCTCTTCGCCTATAAGGAGCCTTCTGACCTAAAAACTTCTGGGTTTTTCGACGTTTTTCCAGAAGGAGTTCCGCTCCGCCGCCACCACCAGATTCCACGAAACAGCACCAGAAACTCCATTCTGGCACCCTGCCGGGACGGGGAATTGGAGGAGATCATCGCCACCATCATCACCATCGCTTCTCCATCGACCATCCATGTTTCCCCCATCTATGAGTGGGTAATCCCCCGCTGTAGGCTATGGGGATGGTAGGGATTGGATGAGATCGTTCATGTAATGGCATCAGATTGTTAGGGCATAGTGCCTAGTATCTCTATTAGTGCTTTATGACTTTGTTGCAACCTTGTTGTGCTTAATGCTTGTCACTAGGGCCCGAGTGCCATGATTTCAGATCTGAACTTATTATTGATTCATTATGATAGTATTGTTTCTGGTCTTATCTACAAGTTGTATACACACGTCGTTGTCCGGAACCTATGGTCCCGAAGTGACAAAAATCGGGGTAGCCGGAAGGGAAAGGCTTTGATGTGAGGATCACGTATGTTCACGGAGTGTTAATGCTTTGCTCCAGTGCTCTATTAAAAGGAGCACCTTTATTGTCAGTAGTTCCCTAGAGGCCCCGCTACAAACGGGCTGGCAGGACAAAAGATGTTGTGCAAGTTCTCATTGCGAGCACGTATGACTATATATGGAACACCTGCCTAGGATTGTCTAGTACTTGGATGCTTTATCTTATTTATCTGCAATTGCCCTATGTTCTGATTGCTATGTGAATTGTCTTGTCCATGCAACGCCCGTCCATCCATCCCTATGCCTACCGCACTCGAACCCCACTGTTTACTGCTTTTGTTACTACTGTCTTTGCTTTACTACTGCTGTTACTTTACTATTCCTACTACAAAACTGTTGCTACTGATAAACTGCTGTGAGCAAGATTGTTTCTAGCTGCAGCTGAAATGACAACTCAGTTGTTAAGGCTGATAAGTATTCTTTGGCTCCCCTTGTGTCGAATAAATAAATTGGGTTTCACTTCCCTCGAAAATACTGCGATACACCCCCTATACTTGTGGGTCATCAAGACTATTTTTTGGCGCCGTTGCCGGGGAGCATAGCTTTATTTATCAAGTTCACTTGGATTCTTTATTGTTCGCTGCTTTCCATCCATCATGGGTAGTCTCGTGATGGCAAGGTTCCTATTTTACCATCCACTACAAGAAGAGGTACGGTTCTGAACACCTCTACTGCTCTTGATTCACCGTCTGTTCTGAGTAAGTTCCTTACACCACCACATACACATGCTACACACACTGCTACTACTGCTGAATCTCAAACTTCTGATGCTTATGATGCTGCTTCTACTGTGCTTGATAAGAGTGGTTCATTAGGTCATTTCCTAGATGCTACGATTGCTAGAACTATAATTGGAAATACCGAAACTCCTAATGAACACACTACTACACCTGTTAGCTCACCTGAGTCTAGTGAGAGTTATGATGCTGAAGAAGATTATGTTGAGATGACTGATGATTTTATTGAAGAATGTAGGAACAACCATGATAGGAGAGCCGCTAAGAATCTCCTTGAGAGGCGTACTATTAGACCCAAATTATCTCCTGCTGCTAAGTTTGCTGCTTCTCCCATAAACATTATAGATGAAGATTATGAGTTCTCTCTCGATCTATCTTACATAGCTATTGTCGAGAAAGAACCTTTTGGCGGAACTAAGAATGAAAGTGTGGTTGCACATATGAATGAACTTTCTACCATGAGTGGCTTGTTTTCTGATGATATTAAAATGCGTAGTTACTTTGTTGCTAAGATTTTCCCTTTTTCACTAAAAGGAGAAGCTAAAACTTGGTTTGGTAATTTACCTCCTGGATCTATTGATAGCCCTGAGTGCTTGTTTAATACTTTCCTACAGAAATATTTTCCTCCTAGTGCTAGACATGCTGTTTTGCAGGAACTTTTTGATTTTAAACAGGGAGAAAAAGAGGTATTGCCCGAATCTTGGGCAAGGTTTTGTGCTTTGATTCATGCACAGGCTGGAAGTCTATTACCTAAGAATGAACTACTTGATATATTTTATAATGGACTAACCGAAGAATCTAGGACATACCTAGATAGTTGTGCTGATTGTGTTTTCAGGAATAGGACTACCAAGGAAGCTGAGGAATTAATGGCTAAAATAAGCAAGAATTATGAAGATTGGACTCCTCCTCGACAAGCTATACCTGAAGTAATTGTACCTAAACCATCTATTCCGGTGCCTATTCCAACATCAAAGAAGAGGGGAGTTATTGAATTAAATGATGAAGTGATGAAGGAAGCTAAGAAATGTCTTAAGGAGAAGGGAATTAAAGCTATAGATGTCAAGAATTTACCTCCTATAGAAGAATTATGTAAGCCTATTCCCTACTCACCCACTATTGAGGTACACTCTCTCCAACACTTTGATGAAGGTGATATCCCTTACTTGAAACCTCCTGATCAATGATTAGAAGAATTTGATATCTTTATTGTTAAGCAAGATAACTTTAATAAAAGGGTGCAAAATCATCTAATGGAAAACACTAGAGCGATTGTTGAGTTGAAAGATATTGTAGAAAGAACCTCTAATGATGTTAAAATGATTGTTAAACACTTTCAAATGGTTTAAACTCAAATAGATCAACTCGTTAAAGTGCAAAAGGACTTGCTAGTTAATGCTGCTAAAGAAAAACATGCTTATGAAATTAGAACTAGAAGTGGTGCTGCTACCCAGGATCCTCTATATCCTGAGGGGCATCCCAAAAGAATTGAGCAGGATTCTCAACAAGCTGAAAATAGTGGTTCTACTCGTAAGAAAAGGAAAAAGAAACATAAAACTGTTGTAGAACCCTCTGAACCTGCTATAGATCCTAATAGTATATCTATCTCTGATGCTGAAACTGAAAGTGGTAATGAAGAAAATGAAGTTCCTAATGAAGAAAAAGTTGAAGAAGAACCTAAAAACCACACTAAGAATACTAAACACACCAAAGAAGACTTTATTGCTAAGAAACATGGTAGTGAAAGAGAACCTTGGGTCCAAAAACCTATGCCTTTCCCTGATAAGAAACACAAGTCAAAGGAAGATGAACACTATAATAAGTTTTGTGAGTGGATGAAGCCTTTATTCTTGCAAATTCCTTTGACTGATGCTATTAAATTGCCTCCTTATTCAAAGTATATGAAGGACATTGTCTCGAATAAAAGGAAGATCCATAATGAAGAAATCTTTACTTTGCTGGCTAATTATTCCTTCAATGGTAAGGTTCCTAAGAAACTTGGAGACCTAGGGATTCCAACTATCCCTTGCTCTATTAAGAACAGTTATGTTAGAACTGCTTTGTGTGATTTGGGAGCTGGAGTTAGTGTTATGCCTTTCTCTCTCTATAAGAGGCTTCAGCTTGAAAAATTAATACCAACTGATATATCTTTGCAAATGGCTGATAAGTCTACCACTATTCCTGTGGGTATATGTGAGGATGTACCTGTCCAGGTGGCTCATAATTGCTTGATATTAACTGATTTGGTGTGCTTGAAATGCCTGAAGATGATAATATGTCTATTATTCTTGGGAGACCTTTTCTTAATACTGTAGGAGCTGTTATTAATTGTAATCAAGGAAAGGTGACCTTCAATGTTAATGACAAGGAACATACTGTCTATTTCCCCAAGAAGATTGAAAGGACTTATGGTTTAAATTCAATTGAACATGTTGAAGGCATTCAAGTTGGAGAAATATATTGTCCCATACCAAAAGAAAATTTTGAAACTATTATGATTGGGACCATTGCTATCAAGGTTGAGGTAACATAATCATTAGTGGAATACAAAGTTTTGTCTCATATGCAATTGTTTTGGTAGCAAGACTTGATCAACGTTGCTAACAAAAGGATTCCATTGAACAAAACAATGTTTTCATTATGATTATCCCCGTTCATTTCTATCCTTGCATTTTAGTTTTTGCTTTCGTTTAGTTTTCTTTGTGTTGTTAGTTTGCTTGCATGCTGGAACTTCTGTAGTTCTAGCCTTGTTTTGTCCTTGCATCATGTTTCCAAAAATAAAAAAAATTGTCTGTCAGAAAAATCATTCTTCTATTCTGAAAATTGCCCAAAAATAAAGTGTCTCGAAAAATTCCAGAAAATTCTTATTAAATTTTTACATGAAAAAAGGGGCAGAGGAGTACCTGGTAGGTACCAGGGGGGCCCACCAGGTAGGCACACCACATGGTGGCGCGGCCAGACCTGGGTGGCGCCATGCCCTGGTGTGGGCCACCCCTGGCCCCCCACTACCTCTCTCTCCTGCCACTTTCTCCTCTCTCCCGAGTAAGCTCCAGTTCATAGCTCAAAATCGCGTTCTCTCTATGCTTGCTCTTGATTTCTTTGATCTCTTTGCTCAGCCCATCTTTCTTGCTGAAATTTGTAGCAATTGTTCCTTGGTATGTGCTCCTCCCCTTGTCCAAGTAGATTTGTGTTTAGTGGATTGTATGTTGAGTATTTTGCTGCTGTAGGTGACTAGTTATGAGAGCTTGTAAGCTTGTTTGATGCTTAGATATATAGTTTTGATGCATGTTTAGGCCTCTTGCAAGTCCCTATGAGTAGAATCCTTCATTATAATTACTTTGCAATCACTTGTTTAATAGGTGTTTAAATTTCAGAATACCAAGCATGAACAACCATACTTTTGGAGAGATATTTGAGAGTGATGCACCTAGGAGGTCAAGGCCCTCAAGAACAGCCTCTCAAGCTAGGCCATCATATAATGAAGACCTCGTTGCATCACGTATTGGCAGTGAAAGAGATGATGGAGATGCTCATCCATCCTCTTTCCCTTGTTTTTCTTTCTTGCAAGCTGCAGGTATTCTTGATGATTTCTTGCTACTGATTGAGAGGGCTGGTTTGACCTCTTATATGCAAGATGAGAGTGCACAATACGCTATGCTCACCAAAACTTTTGTTGAGAGCTTCTCATTTACTAACACATCCTATCATTCTACTGTCTCATTTAAAATCTATGATAGGCCCTTCACCATGCCTTTGGAGAGATTTTGCAGTATTGTAGGTGTGCGTATGACAGGGACCGTGAAGAAAATTCAAGGGCGGCCTGCTGATTTGTTGGAGCTTTACCGAGGGGTGACCAATGATGATGACCGCGTGGCGCAGCGCGGAAAGATAAGAAATATCCAACTCCCTGCTCTTAGATACTTTGCATACTACCTTGCCACTAGTGTTTTGGGTAGGGAGAACACTAGTAATATCTCCAACTATCACTTAGCTTTCCTTGCTATTGCGCTCAACAATGATACTCGGTACAACCTTGGCTCTCTTATTGCTCGCCGCCTAGCTGCTAGGGGGGCTATCTATGGGGGCATCATTGCTTCACGTGTAGTTGATGCATTAGATCTTTCTGTGGCTCCTGATGATGTTATGCTAGCACCACAGAGGCTCGACCTTGTTGCCATGAAAACTCATCACTTTGTCACTGCTACCTCTGATTTGAACAATCCAGTATATAGGATGCTTTTCACTTACGGGGATGAAAGGGAGATCCTTTTGCCCCAGCCGGCTTTGTTCAGTGTTGACAGGAGACCGTGGTCGTGCTCCAAGGAGGAGGTGGATGAGCAACTTCGCTTGTTGGGTTTCCACGAGCAGCACCAGGAGGATGTGCCCTCCTATGATTATTCCGCACATCACGGAGGGATGTACTCTAGCTCGCACCAGGACGAGGGTACCTCCTCGTCGTACCCTGGTGACACTTTGTCTTGGCCAGCCTGGGATTGATACCCACTTAGGCCAAAAGCCTAAGCTTGGGGGGAGGTACGCCGACACCGCACTCATCTCCATATCATGTTGTGTCGGTTCTTTGTATATTCATGCTTTCATTCTGTTTTTAGTTTTCGTTCTTCTTTGCTTTTGCCTTCTAAAAACACAAAAAGACCAAAAATATTTTTGTTGTTTCTCTTTGGTTTGGTTCTTCTTTTTGCTTTGGTTTGCTTGTTCCTTTTTGCTTTGTTTGAACTATTCGAAAAAAAAAACCAAAAATATTTTTCTTTGCTTGTTTTTCTCTTTTGGTTTTTGTTTAAAATCGAAAACACCAAAAATATTTGTCGTTCTTCTTTGGTTTTTGCGAGTTGGCTACAGGGTTCGGCAGTTCTCAGTGGATTATTGGTTTCATATTATTATTCAATCCACACAAGTGAAGAGCAATAATGAGGATCAATGACAACTTGAGGCGTGGTAAGAGGCTGGTAACGAACTCTATTTGTCTTCATTTTTGTACATATACTCATCTTTGTGAGCTTGCTTAGTCCGTTCATGTAGGGTGTATGTTATCTTTGAATGCTTAGTAGTTCTTGCTTTCTTGTGATTAGCTCCAGCCCGCTAATAGTTTATAGCATGTCTCATGAATGTTTGCTTGCATTACTCTATTCATAAATTGGTATGACACTGTGGTATCCTCCTCTGAATGTTTCATTTGATCGACTTGGCACATGCTCATGCATGCACATGACTGTAATAATCAGTTAAGCCTTGACGAATTATTTTGCCTTGAGGATCTTGAATCATTTTCATACCTTGAGTAGTCTTGTTTTGTTGCAAGCATGATAATGACAGCTATTGCTCTCTCGTTTGTCGGTCCCTTACTATTGCTAGCCTTTCACTTCTACTGAGTGTTTTACTCATGTTTCCCACTCCCTAAACCAAATATTTCCAAAGTGTCCACCATACCTACCTATTAGCATCGTTTGCTATCTCCGTGCATATTCAATATGCCTTGTTTTCTTCCGAATAAAATGTTGGCTTGTTATGAGAAAGTTAGTTAGTAAAGCTCTCACGAACTTGATGGCACACTTTATTTTCTTGCACTTAATAAACCTGAACCATTGCGTCCTTCTTTGTTGCGCATATGCTTGCGCTTTATGAGTTGAAGTTAGCAGAACCATGTATCATGGGGACCGCTTTCAGCGCTTCATAGGTACTTTGTACTTAGTTGATCTCATGTTCTTTTGCTTACGGATCCCGGCGGAGTGAAATAAAAGTGGAACTTGTAAGATCATGGAGTTTGTATGTATGTTAGAGAAACGCCTGGGCCGCTAGCCTAAGCCATGCCTAATCATGGTGGAAACTTGCAGCATAACCATAATGAGCATTCTATGAAGCATCCTCAATAAAAAACTATGCACATAGTAAATAAAAAGATCGCTGAGATTGCTCATTGTCTGCTCGCCTTGTATTTTGATTATGGGATAGCTCCTGTATCATATGCAAGGGGTACCCTGTTGGCGGTTCTCTATGATACGTATGTACTTACAATGACAAGAGCTTACTTGTGACTGAAGTTGAGTAGCATGAGGATCGGTCTTCATAAGTAAGGGGCATGAGACTTCAATTTATAACTTGTCAAGCATATCCTCTTAGTTGTGTCACTTTCACCTTAACCACATTAAAGATGCCTATGATAGGGGCAATGAGAGCTCAAAGCTAATGAGTACTATACTTTCAGCATTTGGAAGCCTTTCAAAATTATTCAAAACCTTTTTCTTCTACTTGTTGAGTCTCCACATATTCTTTGAGCACCTTCTGGAGAGCATAGTTGTCATCCTTTGTGTTTGTTCCAATACTTGATTATTTGTGTTATGACTTTGATGCTTGTATCTTTGATATCTTTACTTCTAGTCATCACTTGAACTTCAGAGGTGACTTGGCATTCATAATCAAAGGCAAGCGAGATACCACTCTATCATACCTTTCTATGAGCATTGTAATGTTGCTTATGTTTGTGCTTCATGCTACTTATTATTCTTGAGTTGGAATCTCTTCATAGCTTGCAATGACTATTAAGTAGACTCAGTTGCATAATCTTTATTATGAATTGTCTAGGTAGTTGATCACATTGCTGAGAATATTTACATCATATGAAGCAAATGTGTTCGTGAAAGTTCTTTTATCGCACTCAGTTTTCAACTGAATTGCTTGAGGACAAGCAATAAGCTAAGCTTGGGGGGAGTTGATACGTCCAAAACGTATCTACTTTCCCGAACACTTTTGCTATTGTTTCTCCACTATACTTGTGTGGTTTGGATGCAACTAATGCGAACTGACGCTATTTTCAGCAGAATTGCCTTGGTGTCTACTTTTTGTGCAGAAAATCAACTATCAGGAAAAATCCCGGAAAATATGCCAAAAATCCTATTTCACCCGAAGACTCCAGGAGCCAGAATACGAGACGGTGAAGAGCCCTGGGGTGGCCACACCACCTACTAGCGCGGGCTAGGCCAGGCCGCACCAGGGGGTGGTGTGGGCCCCCCAGGCACCCCCTCGGCCTCTCTCTTCGCCTATAAGGAGCCTTCTGACCTAAAAACTTCTGGGTTTTTCGACATTTTTCCAGAAGGAGTTCCGCTCCGCCGCTACCACCAGATTCCACGAAACAGCACCAGAAACTCCGTTCTGGCACCCTGCCGGGAAGGGGAATTGGAGGAGATCATCACCACCATCATCACCATCTCTTCTCCATCGACCATCCATGTTTCCCCCATCTATGAGTGAGTAATCCCCCGCTGTAGGCTATGGGGATGGTAGGGATTGGATGAGATCGTTCATGTAATGGCATCAGATTGTTAGGGCATAGTGCCTAGTATCTCTATTAGTGCTTTATGACTTTGTTGCAACCTTGTTGTGCTTAATGCTTGTCACTAGGGACCGAGTGCCATGATTTCAGATCTGAACTTATAATTGATTCATTATGATAGTATTGTTTCTGGTCTTATCTACAAGTTGTATACACACATCATTGTCCGGAACCTATGGTCCCGAAGTGACAGAAATCGGGGTAGCCGGAAGGGAAAGGCTTTGATGTGAGGATCACGTGTGTTCACGGAGTGTTAATGCTTTGCTCCGGTGCTCTATTAAAAGGAGAACCTTTATTGCCAGTAGTTCCCTAGAGGCCCCGCTGCAAACGGGCTGGCAGGACAAAAGATGTTGTGCAAGTTCTCATTGCGAGCACGTATGACTATATATGGAACACGTGCCTAGGATTATCTAGTACTTGGATGCTTTATCTTATTTATCTACAATTGCCCTATGTTCTGATTGCTATGTGAATTGTCTTGTCCATGCAACGTCCGTCCATCCATACCTATGCCTACCGCACTCGAACCCCACTGTTTACTGCTTTTGTTACTACTGTCTTTGCTTTACTACTGTTGTTACTTTACTATTCCTACTACAAAACTGTTGCTACTGATAAACTGCTGTGAGCAAGATTGTTTCCAAGTGCAGCTGAATTGACAACTCAGTTGTTAAGGCTGATAAGTATTCTTTGGCTCCCCTTGTGTCGAATAAATAAATTGGGTTTCACTTCCCTCGAAAATACTGCGATACACCCCCTATACTTGTGGGTCATCAGTGGCTCATGATAAGAATGTTTTATGTGATAGTTATATTGTTAATTTTATTTATGATGCTACTGAAAGTTATTATGAGAGAGGAAAACGTGGTTTTATGTATCTCAACAATATTAAGTTTCCCCTCTTTATGTTGAAAGTCTTGAAGTTGCACTTGTTTTTCTTTCCTATGTTTGTTGCTTTGTGCTTCCATGACTTGTTTATTTACAAGATTCCTCTGCATGGGAAGTGGGTTAGACTTAAATGTGCTTTGAATTTACTTCTTGATGCTCTCTTTTACTTCAATTCATATTTCTTATGTGAGCATCTTCTCAAAATATCATGTCTAACTTAAAGGCGTTAAACAAAAGTACTTATTGGGAGAAAACCCAAAAGTTTTAGATAAGTCTTAGAAGTTTTTACTTTTGTAATAACCGCACCCTATCCTTTTTATTTGCTTTTTGTGTCAAGATTAACCTCTAATGAGAGAGAAGTAATGCTTAGGAAAGTTGCTGTCCCGAAACAGATTTCTGTTCTTCACCGTAAAAATTCGTGTAAAATATCTGTACGTCCTTTTGAGGCATGAATTTTTGTGCTTTTTCCCTAGGTGTTATCTAACTTTCGTTAGTTCAACAGTTTTTGATTTGAGCAACAGAAGGTCTTCGAAAAAATTCGTCTTTACCTGCTGGTCAGTTTTGACAGATTTCTGCCATTATTTGCATTTGCTTCTTGTTGGTTTCTTTTTGAGTTATTTTGGGAAATTGAGCTTTTTGAGGGAAGTGCTACAGTAGCTTGTGTTTTAATGGAAGTTTTATTGGTGTTGAAACTGAACCCAAAGACTTATTATCCTGAGTGCATGCTGGCCCAAAATATATCGAGCTCGTTGGGGAACCCCAAGAGGAAGGTATGATGAGCACATCAGTAAGTTCTCCCTCATTACGAAACTAAGGTTATCAATCCAGTAGGAGCCAGGAAACACCCCAAAGGTGTAGCTAGCTGAACGTTGGTAGGGCGTACTACCGGTGCCAACAACAACGTGGAGACCTGCACAACACAACCACAGAACTTTGTCCCCAACTTGCGATGAGGTTGTCAATCTCACCGGTTTTGCTGAAAACAAAGGATTAAACGTATCGAATGGAAGAAAGTAACAGTTTGCAGAAAGTAAACACAAAACAGTAAACAGTTTGTAGATTGAATGTAAAAGAAAGGACCGGGGTCCATAGTTCACTAGAGGTGGCTCTCCTTAAGATATATAACATGCTGGGTGAACAAATTACATCGGGGCAATTGACAAACACGAGAAAGCATACAAGCATATACTAATCATCTTGACTCCTTTGAGATTCGATTCGGCATTACAACATTATACATATACCGCCATTCAACTGCATCTATGACTAATAATCCACCTTCAGGTTATCATCCGAACCCCCTCCAGTATTAAGTTGCAAGCAAAAGATTATTGCATTACGAATTGCGTGTAAAGTAAATAATACGATTGTTCTATGAACAAAAGATTGTTGTTTTCTCCCTAGTAGCAACAGAACATCTAGTACCTTAGAAATTTCTGTCACTTCCCCATATTACCAGAGGCATGAACCCACTATCGAGCATAAATACTAACTCTTGGAGTTGCTAGCATCTACTTGGCCAAGATAGCTACTAACAACAGAAAGCATGCAAGATCACAAATAACAAAGACATGATAGAATCAATAATCAATTTGAAATAGCATCTCAATATCCACCGAATCCCCGCAAACATAACATGCAGAATTACAAATAGATGATCTTGATCATGAACGGAGCTCACAAGATCTAGACATGATAGGACAAAGGAGGAGAACCAGCCATCTAACTACTACATGGACCTGTAGTCCAGAGATGAACTACTCACGCATTGATGACCCACAAGTATAGGGGTGTATCGCAGTATTTTTGATAAGTAAGAGTGTCGAACCCAACGAGGAGCGGAAGGTGCTGGCTAGTGGTATGGATCAGGAATTCTCTGCAAATACTTAGCAAACAGATTTTTAGGGGTTTTCGATAAAGCAAGTAAACAAAGTACGAGTAAACAAAAGACAGTAGGAATAAATGCAACAAGTGGCCCAATCCTTTATGCAGCAAAGGACGAGCCGGTTGTATTTCTATAGATGACCAAACGTTCTCGAGGACACATGGGAAGACTGTCAAGTGCTTTCGCTTCATATAGTCGATTAATCTTCTTTAGCTTGCTAAGTGTTGTATGGGTGAACCTGTGCTAATGTACTGCCCCATCCAAGACTAATACATACTTGTGATTATACCCCTTGCAAACATCCGTAAGTACAAGAAAGTAATTAAGGTAGAAACCTAACCACAGCTTTAAACTCTAAGACCCTTACGTCCCTTGTGCAATGGTTTCCTAACGGGGGTTCAGGTTTCTGTCACTCCGACAACCCCTACGATTAGTAGCCAAATACACAATGCATTCCCCTAGGCCCATATAGGTGAAGTGTCATGTAGTCAACGTTCACATGACACCACTAGAAGAAGTACACCACAACTTAAATAACAATCTATTGAATCTTTCTCAACGCAACTCCACTACTAACAACAAGACTTCTCCCATGTCCTCAAGAACAAAACGAACTATTCACAAGACATCATATGGATCATGATTAGAGATGGAATAATGATGTATAACAATCTGAACATAAACAATAATTCAATGTTTCACTCAATAGCATCAACTACAAAGAGTAATCAACACCGGGAAAGTTTCCCCTATGAACTATGCAAGATTCAACTCAATTGTTACAGCAATATGGAGATGGTGATGAGGGTGCTGATGGTGATGATGGTGGTGGTGATGATGATGATCCCGATGAAGTCCAGCTTGATGGTGGTGTTGATGGCGACGATCTCCCCTCTCCAGGAAGGAATTCCACCGGCAGAAATCTGTCTGCCAAAGAGATCTTTCTCTCTCGGTGTTTTCCGCCCCGCAGAGGCGGCAGAATCTTTCTGTGGTCGCTCCCCTAGTCTTAGGGTTTCGGGAGGTTGATATACGCTAGAGGGGAGAGGCTGGAGTGGGCCAGGGCGGCCACACCACTCCCAGGCGCGGCCTAGGCCTGCCCGTGCCATGGGGTGGTGTGGGCCCCCTGTGGCCCACCTCCACTCCATCTTCTGGCATCCTGAGTCTTCTGGAAAAATAGGATTTTCCGTATATTTTCCCGGATTTTCTGATCTTCGCGAATTTTGCCTCCAAACAACACATTTTCCATCAGAATCCTGACTGCAGCGGTCCATGCTCCAAAAGTCATCAACCATGCAAAAATAGTTGAAATAACATAAGTATCACCTCTCAATACGAAATATATCAATGAATAATAGTGAATTAAGACATAGAATAGTGATGCACAATGGACGTATCAACTCCCCCCAAGCTTAGACTTCGCTTGTCCCCAAGCGAAACTGAGCTCAATAAACATGACCTCAGGTTTATGGAGTGAAGAGTCGATAAAAGAATACAGACAAGAAGCATCACATGCATCAAATACATAGATCATAATAGAAAACAACTCACTATTATATAACTCAACTTGCAATGAGTAAAGGAAACACAATAAAGATACATAAAGTGAATCATAATTGGTAATGGTAAACTTAGCTCTTGGTCGAAGAATAGTTGATAATTTGCTGGAGTTCACAAATAGCTGGTTTTTCAATGAAAGCTTTCAATGTAGTAAACATCAGGATAAGAGCAATGTGCAAAACAAGGAACATAAGACATGATTGAATAAATCATCATATGAATGAATGAAACACATCAACTCAAAGTACTTGCTGAGATAGAAGGGAGTAGGTTTACTGACTCAACTACAAAGTAAAAGAAAGGCCCTTCGCAGAGGGAAGCAGGGATTGCAAGTCTCATAAAGAGCTCCCAAAAATTATGATACTTACTAGCTTTCAGCTCTCATTGCCCCTATCATAGGCATCTTTAGGTGATTAAGGTTAAAGTGATCAAAAATGAGGATATGCATTGACACGTTGTAAGTTGAGAATCTCATGTCCCTTGAATACGAGGGCCGCTACTCATGCTACTCAAGTTTAGTCACCGGTAAGTTCTTGTCATCGTAAGCATATGTGTATCATAGAGAACCGCCAACGGGGTACCCCTTGCCCGATGATACGGAAGAATCCCCATATCAAAATGACAAGGCAAGCAGACAACAAGTATCTCAGCAATCTTCTTATTTACCATGGGAATATGGTGCTTTTTTCTCTCTTTCCTCTTTTCACAATATCTCTTTTTTTTCAATCTCTATCTCCTTTTTTTATAAGAAGAATGCTTCATAGATACTCGTTATGGTTACGCTGCAGGTTTCCACCATGTTAGCATGGATTAGACCAGCGGCCCAGGCGTTTCTCTAACACATAAGCATAACTCCATGGACTTACAAGCTCCCCTTTCATTTCACACTGACGACATCCATAGACAAAAGAACATGATATTAACTTGGTACAAAGTACCAGTGCAATGTTGAAAGCGTTCCCCATGACAGCATGGTTGTGCTAATTCACAACTTACAAAGCGAAAGCATATACGCAACATAGCTGAGCACAATGGTTCAAGTTTATTAAATGCAAGAAAGTAAAGTGTGCCATCAAGTTCGTGAGAGCTTTAATCACTAATTTTCACATAACAAGTTTAATTTGGGAGGTAGACAAAACAAGAATTTACTTGGAATAGCAATAATGCTACTAGGTAGGTATGGTGGACACAAATGGCAAAGGTTTTGGTTTAAAGGAGGTGGATGCACGAGAAGAATTCCCTCTCAGTACAGGTTTTTTGCTAGCAAGGCTGGGTAGCAAGTACAAGAGTTGAAGGAAACAACCAAACATACAAATGATAAAGACAAACATGCAATCTTCCTTGGAAGCACAAAAGATCTTAACTAGAGAATAGTAGACTTATGAGCAAATCAAGAAAGAAAGATGATGAAATTATTTTTCTTTAGAGTACTTCTATCTTTTTATTTTCAACTCTCAAAAAGGTGTTGCTACTGACCGAGCCAGGTTTGCAAAAACCAACTAAATTAACTCAATGATCCCAAAGTGCTACCAATACTAACAACAAGATCAATCATATAACCACGAATTGAAAACTAATATAAGCTATGCAAAAGAGTGGATGAAAGAACTTCTCATTAATATTCCATAACGGAAACTCACACCAAGGGATACATATCTAACGAGAAAGGGGACACTTCCATAATGCAAACCATACTACAAAATAACTCCTCTATTCATGATATGACTCTACTAATAATGTAAAAAGATAGAAGATAGTGATATGATACCGCGGCACTCCCCCAAGCTTGGAACAAACCAAGGGGATGCCAAACCTGATTACGAGTTACTCCTTCGGTGGTGGTGGTATCCTCTTGATGAGCTCCTTGATCAGTTTCCCCAAGTACTCAATCTCGAAGGTGAGATTACGAATCAGCTGTGAGTTTTGCTCAATGCGGCTCATGATCATGTCGTGTTGAGAATTCCAGCTCTTGCTATTCTTTCCCCACTCTTCCTCCTTGAAGTCTTCTTTTCCTGCATGGCTAGAATGAGGCAAATCCCAATTGGAGGGTAATTTCCCCTTGGGCATATTCTGGTATTGATGCTCATGGATAAGGGTATGGAAAGGATTCTTGGTGCGTTGAGGAAGTGACCAGGGATCTGAACGGTGATGAGGAGGTTTCCCTCCAATGGATGGGTTTGCCACCACTCCAATGCTTGCAACGGTAGTGCCGGTGTGCTTTGCCTCCTCTTCACCTTCACTCTTGATCTCCTTCTCATGCCCGGGGTCTTGGAGGTCTTCCTCCATAGGCTCCTTCCATTTATCCTTGGCAGACACCATTGTGCTTCTAAGCCTTCAAAGAGTATGTCCTGACAGAAACAGATCGAAACAAAAACATGATGAAAACATGATATACGAACCTCAGGGGATCCGGGGGGTTATATATTACAAAGTTTCCCATCAAAAGGAAGGTACTAGGAGAAAACGAGTCGGAGGCGGAGTCCTGGGTGGCCTCACCACCTGGTGGCGCGGCCAGGGGTGGGCCCGCTCCATGGGGTGGTGTGGGCCACCCTGGCTCCGTTTCTATCCCTTTTTTTGCTTTGTAGCTTTTCTTATTAACTGAAAACTGCAAAAATATAGTTGGATTGTATTTTCGTGGAACTTTTCTTACCAGAACTGTTACCTAGTTGGAAACGGACTCTGCAGTTCTCTGAATTTGGTCCTCAGTGAATTTCTCTGGAGTTATAACTTGAAAGGCATCAACATCTTCATTGTAAGAATCTTCAGCAATATAGTGTTTGAGTCGCTGTCCATTTACTACTTGCGTAGTATTATCTTTTAGGGAAGAAATTTTTATTGCTCCTGAACGGTATACTTCTTCAATGATGAAAGGTCCTTCCCATTTTGATAGTAGCTTACCTGCAAAAAATCTGAGACGAGACCTATACAATAGAACTTTTTCACCAACATGAAATTCTCTCTTAAGTATTCGCTTGCCATGCCATCTTTTAACTTTTTACTTAAAGAGCCTAGCATTCTCATAGGCTTCACTCCTCCATTCATCTAAAGAACTTAAGTCAAATAATCTTTTCTCACCAGCGAGCTTGCAATCTCTATTTAGTTCTTTCACTGCCCAGTAAGCTTTGTGTTCTAACTCTAAGGGTAAGTGGCAAGCTTTCCCATAAACCATTTTATAAGGAGACATTCCCATAGGATTTTTATAAGCAGTTCTATAAGCCCATAAAGCATCATTCAACTTCTTAGCCCAGTTTTTTCTAGACCTATTAACAGTCTTTTGCAAGATAGATTTAATTTCTCTATTAGATAACTCTACTTGCCCGCTAGTTTGGGGGTGATAAGCTGAAGCAATTCTATGATTAACATCATATTTAGCAAGGGTCTTCCTAAAACCGCTATGAATGAAATGAGAACCCCCATCAGTCATGAGATACCTAGGCACTCCAAACCTAGGAAAGATAACATCCTTATCCGTCAGCACTTTTCGTAGGAATGGCTTCTACCCACTTAGTAACATAATCAACGGCAACAAGAATATGAGTGTAACCCTTCGAAGGAGGGAAAGGAACCATAAAGTCAAATCCCCAACAATCAAAAGGTTCAATAACTAGAGAGTAGTTCATAGGCATTTGATTGCGTCTAGAAATATTACTAACACGCTGACATTCATCACAAGATAAAACAAATTTTCTTGCATCCTTAAAAAGGGTAGGCCAGCAGAAACCTGATTGTAGTACCTTTTGTGCAGTTCTATCTCCTGCATGATGTCCTCCATAGGCGCTACCATGACATTTACGCAATATCTCTTTTTGCTCATATTCTGGAACACATCTTCGCATAATACCATCAACTCCTTCTTTGTATAAGTGTGGGTCATCCCAAAAATAATGCCTCAAATCATAAAAGAACTTTCTTCTTTGCTGAGCTGTAAAAGTTGGAGGCAAATACTTGGAGACAATAAAGTTAGCATAATCAGCATACCAAGGGCTTCCTCGAGAGCTCACTCCTACTGCGGCTAACTGTTCATTTGGGAAACTATCATTAACAGGCATAGGATCAAAAGAGATGTTTTCCAAATGAGATAAATTATCAGCTACAGGATTTTTAGCACCCTTCCTATCTACTATATGTAGATCAAACTCTTGTAAAAGCAGTACCCATCTAATAAGCCTAGGCTTAACGTCCTTCTTTGTCATAAGATATTTAATAGCCGCATGATCAGTATGAATGGTTACTTTTGAGTCCACAATAAAGGGCCTAAACTTATCACAAGCAAAAACAACAGCTAGAAATTCCTTTTCAGTAGTGGCATAATTCCTTTGAGCAGCGTCTAGAGTCTTACTAGCATAATGGATAACGTTTAACTTTTTATCAATACGTTGCCCAAGGACAGCCCCTACAGCAAAATCACTAGCATCACACATTATTTCAAAGGGTAAACTCCAATCAGGTGGTTGAACAATAGGGGCTGTAGTTAAAGCCTTCTTAAGAGTTTCAAAAGCTTCCCTACAATCATCATCAAAAATAAAAGGTACATCTTTTTGAAGAAGATTAGTGAGAGGCTTTGATATCCTAGAGAAATCTTTAATAAACCTCCTATAGAAACCAGCATGACCAAGGATACTACAAATACCCTTGATGTCTCTTGGACATGGCATCTTCTCAATTGCCTCAACTTTAGCTCTATCAACTTCTATGCCTCTTTCAGAAACTTTATGCCCAAGAACAATACCTTCATTAACCATGAAGTGACATTTCTCCCAATTAAGAACAAGATTAGTTTCTTCACATCTCTGCAAAACTTTGTCAAGGTTGTGCAGACAATTATCAAAAGAAGTTCCATAGACAGAAAAGTCATCCATGAACACTTCTACAATTTCCTCACAAAAACCATGAAAGATAGCAGACATGCATCTTTGGAAAGTAGCAGGAGCATTACATAAACCAAAAGGCATACGTCTATAAGCATAAGTTCCATAAGGGCAAGTAAAAGTAGTTTTTTCTTGACCTTGTTGTTTAACAGCAATTTGAGAGAACCCAGAATAACCATCAAGAAAACAAAAATGGGTCTTTTTAGACAACCTTTCCAACATTTGATCAATAAAAGGAAGCGGGTAGTGATCTTTCTTAGTAACTTTATTGACTTTCCTAAAATCGATGCACATCCTATAGCCTACCACTATTCTTTGAGGAATAAGCTCATCATTATCATTAGGGACAACGGTAATACCTCCCTTTTTAGGAACACAATGAACGGGACTAACCCATTCACTATCAGCAATAGGGTAAATAATACCAGCATCAAGGAGTTTCAATACCTTCCTTACCACTTCCTTCATCTTAGGATTTAAACGTCGTTGGTGCTCCACTACTGGCTTCGCATCTGGTTCTATGTTGATAGAATGCTGACATATAGTAGGTGAAATCCCTTTCAAATCATCTAGAGTATAGCCCATAGCTCCTCGGTGTTTCCTCAAAACCTCCAATAATCTTTCTTCTTCCTCCCCTGAAAGTTTAACGCTAATAATAACAAGATATATCTTTTTATCATCAATAAAAGCATATTTAAGACCATCAGGGAGAGGTTTTAGATCGAAAACCGGATCCTTTTTAGGTGGCATCGTGGTACCCAAGTCTTCCACAGGCAAGTCGTGCTTAAGCATCTTAGGTTGATGTAACTACCTCGGTGAATTACGCTCTTAGTTACATGCCTCGATGAGCGAAAGTGGTTAAAATAATACGGTGGGACCCAGGGGCCACTCACAGTTAGACCTTTCGGCCGTCCTAACCACTTCCAGAACATCAGGACAAGAACGAGCGGCGTAATCGGCAAGCGAAGGGATCAACTACATACACAAGTGAGTATGTATGCAAGCCACCATACAACTGTTCACAGAGCCATTCCATCTAAAAGAAATAGAAATATTGCAACGCCATACGGCAAGATCCAAATATCCTAGATAGAGATAATATTTTAGGATAGCTCCTCATACATCAAACATCAGAGTATCAGGCGGAAGCGGAAAACAAGATCCGAGTACGGATAAGAAGCAAATCGGCATAAGATGCCACATAAATAAACACATCCCGCCCACAGATCTCACGGATCCCTGTTCTCGGAATCTCTACACCGCGTGATCGTTGCCAACATCATCCGTCCCCTCCACCCAGTATCCATCTTGCGAATACACCTGTTCATCTGAATCAAACAATTTATCGTGTGAGATCCTAGGGGTACTCAGTAAGTCTTTATGCCTCTAAAGGGGACATAACCTAGGGTGACGCAATTGCAGCAAAAGATAATAACTAACAAGTCTATAGATACTCGCTAACCATCCGCCTAACCAATGATAGACGAATGTCCGTTAATTAGTAACAACAGTTATACAGTATAATTAACAGATCCATCCTCCTTCTCGCTTACCAACGAGAAAGCTGACGAACAACCCATCCGTTGGCAGTTTTATTAACCATTCCATGAGTATTGCACTATTTACTAGTCAAGTACTTAGTCAAATTAAAAGCGGTACTTTAGTTATACTTGTCTATGATCGGGAAACTGTGCTCCAAGTCGTCCATAACCGCGGACACGGCTTTCAGAAAGATTTACCCTACAGGGGTGCACAAATAGCAACACACACTGGATCAACCTCGGAAAACCAACTCAAAACCCAACGAGGCATTCACGACAAAGCGATCACAGGATTCAGAAATATTTCAGGGGGCCACCCCATTAAGCTACCCGCAACGAAGTTGGCCGGCTCCAAGACGGACCCAAGGTTTGCGTCAATGGCTGTAAACGACTGGGAACCCGAAAGTGTGATTGGGCTTGTCGATACCGCGAAAACACTCCGCATCCAAAACAGTACAGGTGCTCCTCGCACAATCTTAAATAAAGCAGTAAAGCATGGCATAAGTACATGATAGTAATAAAGCCCCAAACTACTTTGTGGCCCCAAGAAATAAGAATGAATCAAGCTCTGGCTCAGGGGGGTCCATAAGGCCTCCCGGATGTGGATAGTGCGAATAGTCAAGGAACAGGAATCAAGTACTCGGGGTCCTACGGGACACAAGTGAGCATGAAAAGCCAAATAGCAGATATTGCCCACTGGTGCCTCTTTCATTAGTTATCCCATTACTACTCAGGTTAAGTTGTTTAGGTATCTCGTTATCCATCAGACACTCACATACCCTACACGTGCAGTTCTACGACTCGCATGGCTCAAACAACTCCTGTAGTAATGGCTCATGGGATGGAGGAACAAGATTCAGTGGGGTTTAAAAGTAAAGGCTATGCAGTACTTGAGATTCAATTTAATGCAATCGCGACTGAATGATGCAAGAATAAGATAGAGGCAATAGGTGCTATATGTATGCAAGCATGTGGTAGTGCTTGCCTAGCAGCTCAGTTGAAGCGAGAGAAGGATCTGGGTAGTGCTCCTGGGATTCCTGATATATCCCCTGCTCGGCGTCTATTCGAAGAAGAACCAAACAAACAAGGGCCAACATAAATAAAGTGCACAAGCATATGAATTAAAATGCGACAAGCAAACAAGCATGCCATGATGAATGATGCACAATGTACATGGCAATAATGTAGCATGGCATGGGTGAGGTGTGGGGTACAAGAATAAAGCATTTTATTGAGTTTTAGTCATGTTTTGCTCCCATAACCCTTGCTGTATACTTTATATTTATATGATGCATACTGCAATTCTGAACAAGGAATGCATAGTTAGAACGGGCTCGTCGCGCTGATCGATTTAGACATATTATTTGTCGAATTTGGAGTTGTAGAATTAAAGTTATTAATTAATTAAGAAAAGGCATTTTTATTGCATTTAAACAAGTTCGAAAAATTTAATTTGCCTAAAAGACAAAACATAATATCATTTGTATTATTTGGATTTATAATTTAAAAGTTATTAAAAACAGATTTGAAATCACATTTAAATCATTTCTGAAAATGTTTTAATTAAAAAAAGAAAACTGCCAGACTTTTATACCCAGCAAAACTTAGCCACAGTCACAGACAGGTGGGGCCGCTGCTGACTGGGCGAAAACAACGCGCAGGAAGTTTTTGCACCGCGAGCTAAGCTAGTCAAAGGGACTGACAGGTGGGGCCAGCGGGCTCGCAGGCCCACACGACAGCGAGCGAACCCGGAGGGTGCCACGTGGGGGATCTAGGGGCTACGGGTTGAGGTTTACAAAAACCTGGGAGCCTGTTTGCAAAACTTCCACGGGAGGCTGTATGGTGGGCCTGGGGTACTGCGGGTCGAGGCAAAAAGTGTGTGTGTGTGTGTGGGGGGGAGGGGTATTTGTAAAGTACCCAACTGGTACTGTGGGTCTTCTCCGAATTAACTGACAAGCGGCCCGTGCTCGACAGGGACAAAGCGTGGCGCGGGGGTTCGATCTGGCGACCTCGTGCGCGCGTGCGGCGAGGCGAAACCAGTGCAGTAGGTTGGAGGATGTTGTTAGGAGTGGGGTAGGCGGCTAGGTAAAGCGTGATGCGGCGCGGGGACGTGCAGAAGCTTGCGCTCGCCGGCGCACAAAGAGTGCTCGGCACAACGTCCGGCGAGGCTAGGCAGTGACGGCGAGAGAGAGGTTGTCAGAGAGGGAGGGTGGCTCACCAGGAGGTGGTTGGCGGTGGTGGATCGGGCCGGGGAGCAGCAGATCAGCAACGATGCAGACGCCGACCGGAGTTAGGGTTTCGGGTTCGGACGCGATGGTGGTTGCCTGCTCCGGTACTTCTCCTCCTCGCTGTTGTGCACAGGGGTGACGCAGAGGATCCCGTGGCCTTCCTCGACACCCAAAGCTCCACGCCCACCGCCTAGATCTTGTGGTGGAAGCCGATGCCGAGGGTGGCCGGAGTTGGAGCAGAAGTGGTGGTAGGGGAAGAAGGGAGGAAGCTGCAGCGCAGCTGCCTGGGGTAGGTGCGGCAGGGAGAAGAGAGGAGGGAGTAGATATGCACGAGAGGGAGAGGAGATGCCGTGGGGCACGGTGGAGAAAAAGGTGGCTTCGGCCACCTTTGTCCTTCTCCTCCCTCACGTGTTGGGCGTGGCTAGGGCAGGGGTAGGGAGGCCAGGGACTGCCAGGTGGGACCAGGGCGAGGCCAAGGAGCAGCAGGCTCGGTGTGGGGCTGGCTTGGCAGAGAGAGAGAGAGAGAGAGAGCTCGGGTAGGAGCTAGGGTTAGAGGGGAAGGCTCGGGTTGGGGTGGTTAGCTAGGTTAGGTGTTAAGCCAGGTAGATTAGGGCTGGGTGGTGGCTCGGGTTAGCTAGAGAGGAGGGTGGTGGGGTAGATGGTTAAAGTGGGGTAGGGTGGTTAGGGTTAGGGTTTTAAGGGAGAGAGAGAAAGATGAGTCAAGGGGTTTTAACATGATCAAAAGCAAGGGGGGTTAGGGTTTTTAGAGTATGATCTAACAAGATCCAACAAGTATGTGGTGATGGCATGGAGAGTGAGATGAGAGAAAAAGAGAGCTCCAAAAGAGGAGATCCACTCAAAAACAAAGGGAAAACCCAAGGAGAAGAGATGGTGGAGATTTGCATGGCCCATGCATGAATAGTAGATGCCATGTTTAATTTGTGAAAACAAAATAAACCCCATGGCATTTATTCATATGCATTCCAAAAATATGGAGTAAGGCCAAGCTAAAAGAATTTAAAAGAAGGTCCCATGTGGAGTAGATGGAGATGATCATATTTGAATATATTTGGGACTTTCTAGTGTATATATTCCACTAGATGTTTAATAGTCTCAATAATATTCCAACATGAGCATACATTCATAATAATCCATATGGAAACTAGAAAAAGGGGGTGCCACTCTCAAAGCATGCAAAGGTGGCTCCACATATTAATAATGTGGAAACAACATGATGCTAGTGTGAGGGCATGTGGAGTTAGAAGTGGATCCATCCCAACCCACATGAGCTAGATTAAATGCCAAAAGAAAAGTATAGCTCATGGATAATTAGGATGGTGGAATTATAAGGTGGTGTCAAAGAAAAGTGATGGAGTTGAATAAAAGATATGCCCCCAACTCAACTTGGGCATCAAGCATTTACCAAGAACCAAATACAATATATCAAGAGGCAAATACAATTACTAATGCATATGGGAGAAGAACCAAATGGAAAAGGTTTTTATATGATGCTCAAATGCAAGGTGGCATGATGACATGAGCATGATATAATTATGATGCAACAATTATATGTAGGAAGTAGCATTTATATTACTAGACCAAGTAGCATTACATATGTTAGACAGATGGGATGCTACAGTTGATCATGGAGGATCCTGTCAATCTCATTCCTTTCTTCCATGAAGATTTCACTTTCATGTTCTTCCATAAATTGCTGCAAAGCATTGTTAGGAGCAAGAGAAATAGAAGCAAGTTGTTCAACCCTAAAATCCTCATTATGGGTTTCCTCTTCGCAAGGTTCTTTATCAAATTTCAAAAAATTAAACTCATAAGATTCCCCATCAAACTTAGTTAAGATTTTCTCCCTCTTGCAATCAATAATAGCTCCACAAGTACTCAACAAAGGTCTACCAAAAATGATAGGATAAGTTTTACTAGCAGCTGAACCAAGTACTAGAAAATCAGCAGGGTACTTAATCTTACCGCAAAGAACTTCCACGTCTCGCACAATACCAATTGGAGAGATGGTCTCTCTATTAGCAAGGTGAATAACCACATCAATCTCTTCCAACTCACAAGGACTGATCTCATGCATAATTTCTCTGTAAAGCTCATAAGGAATAGCACTAGAACTTGCACCAATATCACATAAACCATAATAGCAATGATCACCAATTCTAACAGAAAGCACAGGAACACTAGCCTTTTTAGTTCTATTGGGATGTGAAACAATATTAGAAGCATCCTCACAAAAGACTATGTGCCCATCTTCTACGCTTTTAGTGACAAGGTCTTTCACAATTGCTACCACAAGTTCAATGTTTATTTGTTCGTCAGGTTTTACAGTTCTTTTTTCACTTTTAGTGATTACAGTAGTTATCATAGGATGGTCCTTTACCTTTTCAGGGAAGGGAATCTTCTCAATATAAGGTTCGGGTAAAATGGGGTCAATGATGCAATACCCAGCACTTCCAATAGGAGCATAGTCAACAATATCTTTGTAAGGTGCATGGTATTTATTCCATCCCCTTTTTGGAATTTCGATATAGGAAGCAAAAGCTCTAAAGCAATTTGTAATAACTTGCAAATCAAGACCATAAAGATTACTAATATTTTGAAAGTCATCAGTTTCCATAAAAGATTCAATGCATTCATAATCATAATTTATACCTGACTTTCTACCTTTGTCATTCTCCCAAGCTTCAGCATTGTCTTGAATACGATCTAGAAGGTCCCATTTAGCTTCTTCTTCCATGCGAGTGAATGATCCAGCACAAGAAGCATCCAATACATCCTTATCATGTAGAGGGAGCCTTGCATAAAAGTTATTCATAATAATATTGTTGGGGAGCTCATGAATGGGACATTTGAGCATTAGTAACTTCAATCTCCCCCAAGCTTGAGCTGTACTCTCTCCATCAAGAGGCCAAAAGTTGTATATTTGATTCCGATCTTTATGAATCTCACTAGGAGGATAAAACTTTGAATAAAAGAGAGGCGCTATTTCCTCCCATTCCAAAGCTTGACCATTCTTCAGCAGCTTATACCATTCCTCAGCTCTTCCTTTCAGTGATAATGAGAATAACTTCTTCTTAACTTGATCTGTAGTAATACCTGCACACTTGAACAACCCGCATAATTCGTGTATAAAGAGTAAATGATCACCGGGATGGACAATTCCATCCCCAACATAGTAGTTATCCATAACACGATCAATAATTCTTGTAGGTATTTTGAAAACATCTTTCTCAGCAGGTGGTGGCTTATCTACTACCTTAGCAGTGGTAGTAGCATTACCAAATAAGAAACTCAGCGAATTATCCATAACGAAAATAAAGCAACTAGCAGAAGTAAACAATACTCATAGTAGAAGTTTCCTTTACCAGTTCCACTCTCCAATAGCGCTTCACTCCCTGGCAACGGCGCCAGAAAATAGTCTTGATGACCCACAAGTATAGGGGGTATGGATCAGGAATTCTCTGCAAATACTTAGCAAACGGATTTTTAGGGGTTTTCGATAAAGCAAGTAAACAAAGTACGAGTAAACAAAAGACAGTAGGAATAAATGCAGCAAGTGGCCCAATCCTTTATGCAGCAAAGAACAAGCCGGTTGTATTTCTATAGATGACCAAACGTTCTCGAGGACACATGGGAAGACTATCAAGTGCTTTCGCTTCATATAGTCGATTAACCTTCTTTAGCTTGCTAAGTGTTGTGTGGGTGAACCTGTGCTAATGTACTGCCCCATCCAAGACTAATACATACTTGTGATTATACCCCTTGCAAACATCCGTAAGTACAAGAAAGTAATTAAGATAGAAACCTAACCACAACTTTAAACTCTAAGACCCTTACGTCCCTTGTGCAATGGTTTCCTAACGGGGGTTCAGGTTTCTGTCACTCTGGCAACCCCTACGATTAGTAGCCAAATACACAATGTATTCCCCTAGGCCCATATATGTGAAGTGTCATGTAGTCGATGTTCACATGACACCACTAGAAGAAGTACACCTCAACTTAAATAACAATCTATTGAATCTTTCTCAACGCAACTCCACTACTAACAACAAGACTTCTCCCATGTCCTCAAGAATAAAACGAACTACTCACAAGACATTATATGGATCATGATCAGAGATGGAATAATGATGTATAACAATCTGAACATAAACAATAATTCAATGGTTCACTCAATAGCATCAACTACAAAGAGTAATCAACACCGGGAAAGTTTCCCCTATGAACTATGCAAGGTTCAACTCAATTGTTACAACAATATGGAGATGGTGATGAGGGTGCTGATGGTGATGATGGTGGTGATGATGATGATGATCCCGATGAAGTCCATCTTGATGATGGTGTTGATGGCGACGATCTCCCCTCTCCAGGAAGGAATTCCCCCGGCAGAAATCTGTCTGCCGGAGAGATATTTCTCTCTCGGTGTTTTCCGCCTTGCAGAGGCGGCAAAATCTTTATGTGGTCGCTCCCCTAGTCTTAGGGTTTCGGGAGGTTGATATACGCTAGAGGGGAGAGGCTGGAGTGGGCCATGGTGGCCACACCACTCCCAGGCGCGGCCTAGGCCTGCCCGCGCCATGGGGTGGTGTGGGCCCCCTGTGGCCCACCTCCACTCCATCTTCTGGCTTCCTGAGTCTTCTGGAAAAATAGGATTTTCTGTATATTTTCCCGGATTTTCTGATCTTCGTGAATTTTGCCTCCAAACAGCACCTTTTCCATCAGAATCCTGACTGCAGCGGTCCATGCTCCAAAAGTCATCAACCATGCAAAAATAGATGAAATAACATAAGTATCACCTCTCAATACAAAATATATTAATGAATAATAGTGAATTAAGACATAGAATAGTGATGCAAAATGGACGTATCACGCATCACACCGGAGGCTTGCATGATGATGAAGAAGGCCTCCAGGGTGAATTCCCCTCTTTGGCAGGGTGCCGGGAAGAGCTTTAGACCCCTCCCGGTCTAGGGATGGAGATGACGGTGGCTACAGACTCTTTCGTGGATTTTTGATCGGGTACTTAGGGTTTTCGTATCAGAGGGCAATATATAGGCGGAAGGAGAGGCCGAGAGGGTGCTGGGGTGTGTCAGACCACCCCCTGGCCGCGCGGCCAGGTGGTGTGGCCGGCACCTAGCCCTTCTCCGTCTCGTATTATGGCATCTGATGACTTCCGGAAAAATAGGCACTTTGGCTTTTGTCCCGTCCAATTCCGAGAATATTCATTTTTTGACTTTCCTGGAACCAAAAACAGCAGAAAACAGGCAGCTGGCACTGTGGCTCTTGTTAATAGGTTAGTCCAAGAAATCATAAGAAAAGTACTCCAAAGTGTGGACAAAACACAATAAAGTGGATAAAACCAAGCATGGAACATCAAAAATTATAGATACATTTGCAATGTATCAACATCCTCAAGCTTAACTCCTGCTCGTCCTCAAGTAGGTAAGTGATAAAAAGAAATAATAATTTTTGAGGTGACATGCACCATCATAAACTTGATCAAAGTATTTGTAAAACATTCAAAGCTAGGATCATAGTACTTCAATCATAACAGGAAAGACAAAGTTCTAGCAATAAGACAAAGAAACTATGTTGCAACATCAAAAGGCACAAACAAAAGATTCATGAATAACAATGTTTTGCAAGACGTTTGTTTGTTTCACATAAAGAAAATATAGCATAGTAGCATTCAGTTGTTATTCATGAATCTTTGGTTTATGCCTTTTCATATTGCAACACAGTTGTTTTGCCTTATTGTTAGAACTTTGTCTTTCATGTTATGATTGAAATACTATGATCTCAGCTATCAATGTTTTATAAATACTTTGATCAAGTTTATGATGGTGCATGTCACCTCAAAAATTATTCTTTCTTTTTGTCACTTATCTACTCGAGGACGAGCAGGAGTTAAGCTTGGGGATGTTGATACGTTGCTAACGTATTCATAATTTTTGATGTTCCATGCTTGGTTTTTATCTACTTTCTTATGTTTTGTTCCAACTTTGGAGTACTTTTATACACTTTCTTGGACTAACCTATTACCAAGATGCCACAATGCCAATTGCCTGTTTTCTGCTGTTTTTGGTTTCAGGAAAGTCAGAAAATAAATATTCTCAGAATTGGACCGGACAAATGCCACATTCGATATTTTACCGGAAGACTCACGAAGCCAGAAGACGAGACGGAGAGGGGCCACAGGGAGACCACACCATGTGGTGGCACGGGCTAGCCCTGGCCGCACCACCAGGTGGTGTGGCCCCCCTGGCGACCCACCGACCTTGCCTCTTCGCCTATAAGATGCCTCCCAATGCAAAAACCCTAGATCGAACAGCCTCCAGCCACGAAAAGTTCCGCAGCGCTGCTGCCACTGAAGGGGAGATTCGGGGGACAGAAAGTCTCTGTTTCGGCACCCTGCCGGGACGGGGAAGTGCCCCCGGAGCCATCTCCATCAATCTCCACCACCATCTCCATCACCGTTGCTGATTCCGATGATGATGAGGGAGTAGTTCTCTCTCGAGGCTAAGGGTTCTACCGGTAGCTATATGTTCATCTCTCTCTCTCTATGCATGATCATATTGTGATCATGAGCTTTGTAATCAAGTATATCTACCTTGCTACTCAAGTGCTTTAATAGATCTCTGCTCTCCCCATGTGTGTGAAAGTGACAGCGTGCACACCATGGTGGCACTTAGGCTAGAGATTACAAATACTTGTTATGAGTTATATTTAGAGTTGGATGTCTTTATGAAATTGTGGTGTTTGTTGGAAGCATCTAGTGCTCAAGGTGACAGTGTGGGGTTATCTAGATGGGGAAAGCGAACTTTGAGGTGTGCTGTTATAGCCCTACCATGGATTAGAGTGTCCAACCTAAGAGTAGTTCAGAGTAGTATCATGAAGGAAATCTATTTATATGAGACTATTCACTAGTGAAAGTATGATCCCTAGGCCTTGTTTATAAGCATTGAAACACCGTTTGCAACTAGATCTGTTACATATTTGTTTGCTTCCATCTTTATTTCTTTTTGCCTTTAGTCTTTTCCTCCCGTCAAGCTATTTTCTGGCACCGTTGTCTTATATCCATACCAATTGTATTTCACTATCTCTTCGCTGAACTAGTGCACCTATACACCTGACAATTGTATTGGATGTGTTGGGGACACAAGAAACTTCTTGTATCTTGATTGCAGGGTTGCTTGAGAGGGGATACCTTTGAACACTTACTTCCTGAGTTCGATAAACCTTGGGTAATCCACTTAAAGAAAAACTTGCTGCTGTTCTACAAACCTCTGCACTTGGAGACCCAACAACTGTCTACGAGAATAGAAGTACGTAGACATTAGAGGTATAATTGGGATCTAGCTCAAGACATTACAAGGTCTACTTGGGATCTGGCTCAAGACACGAAGACAAAATCGTTGCAGGGTAATCTTCATATTCTGCAATTCTGTTGTTTGGGAGACAAGGAGAAAGTAATGAAAGGATGACCTTGGTCCTTTATAGCTAATCCAGTTCTAACCGTGACATACGAGCAAAGGGTTCACTAAATCATCTAAAATGACATTTCTTTCCCTAAGTGGTTTTGGTGTAGACGACAATGCAATTAGCAGACCAATCATGTGCATGGGCATTATAGGTACATTTTACAATGACACAAAACGTACAATGACACAAAACGGTTTGATGCTCCTCAAAAAGGATAATATTGAAGACAATGTTTCTTGATTTTTCACTTTGTTGAGTCAGTAGGAAAATCACTCTATCAAGAACGGGTCCGGTATGGAATGTATGGGTGGTGTCGAACTTCACATACACATGTCAAATATGCGCACCCAAAGCCCTCCTAAAAAGTTAGGCACGGATGGTGTCCAAAGCCCTCCTAAAATATTAAGAGGAGATCACCCTCCCAATCTGAACCCACAGGTTCTGAGACCCGGTACCACTAGTATGGGCACCCCTAGTACCACTCCCCTTAGAAACAGTACTTCTTATACACATCACCAGGTTCGGTAGTACCAGTCACTGGGTCCAGTAGTGCGCTTTACCGGAGAGCGTTTTGGTTCACGGGTGCCAATAAATCTAGTATTAAAAATACATAATAACTAAAAGTTAAAATGCTAAAAAAATTCAAAAAAATTCGCATGCGCAACTAGCATTCTAGGTTTGTACACATGGTTTTGGGAAAAAATAATATCTTATCCGAGCTGTATAAAAATCAAAAACTATGAATAGTCCTATTGGAGCATCAAAATTTATCTTTTTTACACATGTCACAAAAAATGGCCCGTTTCCCCGAAAACTTGTGATCGAACATGAAATATTTGTATCTACATGTAAATATTTATTTTTATTTTTGTAATATTTTGAAATATGTTTTCAAACAACACATTCATTAGCACCCCTAAAAACTTGTGGTCGAACATAAAATATTTGTATCTAAATACAAAAAAATCTATTTTTTAATACTTTAAATATGTTTTCAAACAACAGATTTATTAGCACCCAAAAACTGATCGAATGTAAAATGTTTGTATTCTATGTGCAAATATTTTTTCTATTTTCTTAAATTTTGAAATATGTTCCTAGTGTCGGACCACTACGAAGAAATTCACAAACTGAACTCACAGCAAAAGTATTTCACACCACTAACTTTCTTTAGGCTATAGAGTGGCGTTGCACTCTACAGTGTACACCATGACCGCCATGACCGACGACACTGTATTGTGTTGTGCAACGTCATGACCGGTGGCGCCACATTTTGTAAGTGCAACACCATGACCGATGGACGCTGCACTGTATAGAGACCGATGGACGCTGCACTGTATAGAGTGCATCGCCACTCACTCTATATGGCGTTGAAAAAAGGTTAGTGGTGTGAAATACTTTTGTCACAGAGTTTAGTTCGCGAATTTCTTTCTGACTTTGGGTCAATGTTGTCCAAATAGCCACCACTACGGTTATTTAGGTGAAATTTTGCAAAGATAAATAAATAGAAGGTACAACTTAGAAAATACAAGTCAACTATACAGAAACTTTTATACAAGTCAAAGGACATCAATAAGATGATTCCACTTATTATTTTTTAATTGCATGTGGTATATATAGTCAGAGATAAGATGAAAGTTATTTTTGGAGATGAGTATGTAAGTTGACTCACTCCCTCCCGAAATATACGAGTGGTTCACCTTTTAATCAACAACTATGAATTTCACTTGTAAAATCAGTACAGTATACATTATTATCTCTTCATTCTATTGTAATCTACATCTCAAGTGAGATTTTTTTCTACTTTAATCTACATTTTACCATAGTAAACATAATTTTTCTCAGGTAATTAAATCTCATACTGTAATGATTATCCATTGACCCCTAGGAAGCCCATTTACATGCAAATTGCATGGCTTCGTTTATTCTTTCGTTTTTTTTTAAGTAACCATATATTCTATTAAACAAAACGTTTACAGAGATTACACATACATCAAATAAAAATACGTGTCAAGCAACTTTACACAAAGAACCCCACAAGGAGTAAAACTACAAGTCCACCCTTGGAGAAACTTGTGCCTTGCCGAAACGTTGTCCACCGTCGTCCTCCGCCGCCACCATGGCCGTGCCGGAAAAAGGGATGAAAAGCCACCATACCAAGATCTGGGAGAGCACCTTCGCATACAATGATGCTTTTTGAGCCGATGAATCGGACCGCTGCAAGCAACGAGACCGAGACTTTGTGGCACGTCGGCCGGGGATCTTTCCCGTGATCACCAGATCCCGACGCCATCAAGTTCATCCGATGTAGTCGAAGAAGAGGAACGTTGTCGCCTACCGTCCTCCGCGCACCCAACTGCAAGACATCAAACACAACTAGAGCAGCCGACAAGACCGCCACCCACGAGTATGCCAACCGTCGACCACCAGACATGAATCTCGTCAGATCCAAAGATCTGCAAGACGACCGGGCCACCTGCCCCACAACGCCACCGATTAGAGCGACGTCGAGATGGAGGAAGAGCAGAGGCAAATTATTCCGACGCGGCGTCTTCTCCTCCATGAAAACGCCTCAAGGAAACACTAGGCCAACCCTAACTACAGGAGCCGAAGCACCAGGGTCCCCACCCCCTCCCGTCGCCGGAGCGGCGGACGGAGGAGACAGCCCCTCCCGTCACCGGAGCGGCGGACGGAGGAGGCAGGGACCGACGGCGGCGTTGTTGGGGGCAGATGGGATCGCTCCGTTTCTTACGGAGCGGAGCGTGTGTATTTCCAGGCCCTACGAAATACTACTACTGAAATATTTTTCATGAATGTAAATTATAAGAGAACGTATACTAAATCATCAAGACCAAGGAGTAGTAATATATTTGCTTTATCAGAAAACAACACTCTTAAAAAAGACAGTTATATGATTTTGATTAAAAATGCAGATTGATCATTTTTCTCAGGGAGTTTCAAACGGAGTTCGCAGCCGAGAGGAAAATGCAAACATGCCCTAAACGATCATTTTACCGGACCTCTGGCCTGTCGGTTCCCAAAGAATAGTAGAAAAGCGCAAGATAAAAATACAATATGGCCCATACAGGTCTCGAACCTGTGACCTTCGCGTTATTAGCACGACGCTCTAACCAGCTGAGCTAATAGGCCTTGTTGTTACGGATTCCCATCAGTAAAATAAAAGGCCTCATCTGTGTACAATCAACGACACTTGACATTATTTGTGTTCCACAATCCACACGGATCTGGGTCCGTATTCTACATCTACATGCAGAAGGAAACCATCTACATGCTACTACCCGGCGATGCGATGTGATGGATCTAGGACATCTTGACGTGCTCCTGCTGGGCTCGGCGCTGCCTCTCGATGTACTCGAAGAGGCTCCCGTCGTACATGCGCCGGATGGCCTCCCTGGATAGGTACCCTTCCTCGTCCCTCGCCAGCACGTACAGGATCGACCACTCCAGCTTCGCCGCGACCCTGATGATGATAAATGAACACATCCAGTTATTAACATAGCCTGATTGAGCAGCGCTAATTCACGCTCATCCATCGATCCCTCCGTGATTGAACAATTTACCAGCCGAAGAAATCGAACACCTCCCGGCACCCCTCTGTCATCCGCCACATCTCCCGGAAGCTCAGCCTGTCCGGGTACGTCCGGGCGTACTTGCTGAAGATGTTCTCGAAATTGACCGGCATGAACCTGAACCACGGACAGATTCACATTCTCTGTCACTGTCAGTCGGTGTGCACTTAAACTGTATATTTCAACATTCGACCTTAGAACGGTGAGATCAGTCAGTCAATCACCTGCCCTCTTTGTCATAGGTCCCGGAGTCACTCCCGTGCTTGCTCTTGTGGATGTTGTGCACGTAAATTGGCAGCAGCGGGGACGGCAGCCAGCCCTGAAATCACAAATCAATTTAATTGCAGTCAGTACCATACAAAGACACGCGATTGCTCAAGTGTAAAAAAAAGTGGGATGGTTCACTCACAGGCAGGGTGGGATAGCTCATGACCAGGTTCACCAGCAGCCCGATGAAGGCAGACATGAGCACGTTGAACCCAACCGCACGGCATCCTGAATTCATGCGAGACGAGAGTTAATTTTCTCACATGCTTAAGTATGAATTTGCGTGGGCGAATCTTGACATCGCAGACCCAGAGGAATCGCGCGTGTGACATTACCGCTGTAAGTTTCCCAGGGATAGATGATGCCGTTGTCGTCGCGGTCGAAGAAGGCGACATGCTGCTGCAGGACGCTCATATGGTGGTGGTGGTGGTCGTCCGTCGTCCCCTCCGGGTGGTAGATGTCCGGAGCCGCCAGAGCTCTCGCCAAATCTGTCCAGCCAAATTGTAAAGATGTCTTGGCAAATCATCAGGCAAACCGTGGACATTAAGTACGGTGACCAGTTCATGCAGCATGTGTGCTCACATGGCTTGGGGACGTGCTCCTCGAGGTCGCCGCGGACGGGGCGCTCGACGGTGACCGGCGCCTGCAGCGCCACGATCGTCAGGGAGTCCTTGCTGACTGCGACGTCGCCCTTTCCCCCCGTCCTGCTTGTGCCACGGGAGTCCACACCTCCGCCGCCGTTCCCCACCGTCCTCCTGGCTGTCGTGCCATGGACGTCGACGACGCCGCCGGCATCGCCCTTCCCCTCCGTCCTGGCCGTGCCTGGGACGTCGTTGCGCGCCTTGGTGGCCATCTCTGCTATAATGTGGAGACGAGAACTAGGTAGCACGTAGGCTGTGGAGTGTTACTTTCACGAAGTTCCAGTGTATATGGGTAGTGCGGAGGCCGCGCAGCCACATATAAAGCGGCGAGGAGCCGTGGGGACGTGGCGGCGGCGGAGGGCACATCGGCGCGACGTGTGCGCGTGCATGGAGCTCGGCAGTAACGTGTCGCTGGCCGCCTTGCACCTACTCACCGCGTTTCGTCGAGTCCGGGAGGTTCGAGTAAGCACTGCGGTTGTCAGCAGTTGGGTAAACCGGGCTGACGGGGCGGAGGAAGTCCTGGGCTGGGCCTGTTGCTCTCGGCTCTGTCAGTATGGGGTTTAATTTACTGCTCCCTGCAGCGCAGATAGCCAGCTCTTCCTGGGAGCACATACGGTCCACCTGGCCAGGCTCGGGTGTCCCTATATGGAAACCGCGGAACTCCCTATTGGGCCGGCCCATTCCGCGCGGTAATGAATTTTATTTTTTATTTTTTTCCTTTTTTTGTTTTCGGTTTTAATTTACTTTTTTCCGAACAATCTTTATTATATTTTAAGAAATACACGCTTTTTAAAATTGGTTTATGGTTTATGAATTTGATTCATTTTTTTGAAATTTGTTAACAATTTTTAAAATGGTTCATAATTTTTGAATTTGGTTCATGGTTTTTGAAAAATTTGCTCATGATTTTCGAATTTTGGTTTATGAGTTTTGAATTTCGGTCCATGATTTTTTGAAAAATGTTTATGATTTTTTTAAAAAAAAATCAAAATTTGTATTTTTTGTTCATGAATTTTGAATTTTTGTTCATAATTTTTGAAAATATTCAGAAGTATTTAGAAAAATATTCACTGCTTTGTAATCTTGATTATACAAATGTTCATAGTTTAATATTAGATATAGAAAAAAGAAATAGTAAAGAAAAAAGGAGCCTCGAAAACTGGACTGGTCTACGTACCGCCGCCAGTGACTAGCAGCACCCATGAAATCCTATATCACACTTATTAAAGTTGAAACTGTGCTTCCCGCAGTTTGGGCCGACTCATCATGGGCACAATTACTCGTCACGGCTCTTTGTACAGTGATTTTTTGTGTTATTATGGAGGTTTTCATGGTTTTTTTCATTCGGTTTTTTTGATGCCTTTTTGATTTTCTATTTTTCTTTTCTAGTCAGTTTATTTCTTTTCTTATTTTTGTTTTGTTGTTAATTTTTCTTAAATATGAACAATTTTAAATTTAAATATTTTATATGAGTAGTTTTTAAATTTGCATAATTTTAGTATTGAATAGTTTTCAAATTTAAGTATTTGTTGAAATCTGAATAGTTTTCAAATTTGAATAATTTGAAATATGAATATTTTTCAAATCTCTACTTCTTTAAAATTTGAATATATTCTTTATACCCAAATATTTTCAAAAATTAAACATTTTTCAAAACGTACTGTCTAACTAAACTAGAAACACTTTATACATCGACCGAGTAGAGAAACCGAACCAGAAAGGAGAGCGACAAAGAACAAATGAAGCTACTAGAACAAACGGGTCAACCCTAGAAACAACGATGCACGGGTGAAGTCGCTCCCGCATCGAGAAGCGAAAGTTAAGAGCTTCGTCTTATACACCGCTCGATGGGGGAAGGAGTCACTCCCACTTACGGCAATTTCTTCCTACATCGCTTGCAATGCAACCCAAAATACTACTATTTCTTTTTCATTTTTTCTTAAAATTAGAATATTTTGGAAACATGAACATTTTTAAATGCGAATATTTTTCTGAACTGAAAATTTATATATATGAATATATTTAAATTCTGAACATTTAAAAATTTCTAAACCTTTCAAATATGAGCATTTTAAAATCTGAATGTTTTAAAAAATCTAAAATTTGTCCAAATTTGAATATTTTTAAAAATCTGGACATCTTCCTTTTAAAATCTAAACATTTTTCCTAAAAGTCTGATTTCTTTTTCAAAAATTTGAATGTAAGAAAGAATAACTCAATGCAAACAAAGAGAAAAGCACACAAAAGAAAATTGAAAAAAGAGCCAAATTCACCTCATCTACATGAAAAATAAATAAATGGGAAAAGAAACCTGGGACATCCCATTCGGCTCTGCGCTACGGTTCAGTGCAAACGCTCTCACAATTAGCGGAAGATAGGTATTATCATCCGGAAGAAGGAAACACCATAGTTGAATCATGTGCACAACCATATAGATAACTTGTAGAAAATTATAGAATCCTTCCTGTCAAACATAATATTATTTATATAATTCCGTATCGACCAAACTAATGCGAAAAATACTATACGAGATCCTAGTTTTAGTTTCCGTGTTGATGCTATTTAACCAATTCCTAAACATATTGGTGGTGATATTAATTGGTGGTGGTATGCTATATGTAAAATAACAACTCTCCAAATCAATCTAGCAGAAGGACATCGAAGAAATAAGTGTTCCACTATTTCCTCGGAGTTCTAGATTATCTCTAGTAAGCAAGATTATTTTTATCGAGGAACCACATAAAATCTCTGATCTTTAGTGAGATTTTTAACTTACATAGATATTTGTAAAGGAACATTGTATGTTCATTCATGAGATCAGCTTACATAGACCTCATCAAAAAAATTCCATTAGCTGTTAATTTCTAAATAAATTTATCAGATTCATTATTTAAAGATACCCTTTCAAACTTTGACACAAGTCAATCCATAAATTTTACTTATCAGTTGGCTCCTAAAACCAATGTTTAAGGAAACCATTGATAAACTATTTGCAACTATAACATGTTTCTGTTGCACAATGTTATATAAGAAAAGTATTATTGAGCAAGCGATGTTGAGACTAACCAAGTATTCTCCCAAAATAAAATCGTAGTATGTTTACCAATTTTAAAAAAATCCTATGTTAAAGACTTCTCTTTAACTCTCATGAGTACCGCCTAGAACGGTGAATCAGTCGGCTTACTTGTTACTTGGGCTAAGATTTTTTGAGATAAATACCTCCTGTCACACGCCCTCTTTCTTAAGCAATTTAAACAACCATCCGCTAAGGAAATATCTGGTTTTAATACCTAGTACTTCAATACAAGCCCTCCTTGATCTTTTAGTCAACAAATAATGTTTCACTTAGTTAACCGATATTTATGTTTAGCATCCTCAATTTGTCCGAAGAATCGTGATTTGAAAAAATCAAGACGCTTCGTACCCCTTTAGGTATTTTTAAGAAACATGGTCAAAACTAAGTTTATAAGAACAAACCGATCTCCATATGATAGGATCTTGGCAGTAGCTAAGCTTGCGGCTTTCAACTGTGTATCAATCATAGTTCTTTAGTTTTCTGTAATAGATAGTTACTCCCAAATAACTAAAAATAACAGATCGAGACTCACCATCAAATAGTTGTTCGTATTGTTCCTCTTTCTCTTTAGCCTTTTTAAAATATAAAGTTTCACTTTTTCTAAAGTTAAACTTAAACCAGAGAGTTATTCAAAAATACATAGAATTAACTTCAGGTCGGCGGACTCTCCTAAATCATGTTCTATAAACAAAATCGTGTCATCAACATATCGTAGAATCGATATCCCTCCCTCCGCAAGATGAGGAATAAGTCCTCCGGTGAGATTTTTTAAATAATATTCTTTTTTATTTAATTTTAGAACTATTGTACGAATATAGAAATTTCCAAATCTAGCACAACAATCGGCTTTGCGAGAGCTGAACGAAAGTCAGTCTGACTGGGCGAGACCGACTGCATGGCGTGTCGGGTCCTACGTGGACTGAAAGCTGTTGTCGGCCACGCGCGCATGCCGATTGGAGCATGTAAATTCATTTGATTTTCCTTATGACCTGGTTATTGCTAATTAATTAAGTTATAATAGACAGTCAGGACTGGGAGCTAGCTAGCTCAGTCACATGCATCCACCACGGAATGCAACTGGGGCAGTCGGGGAAAACTTACATGTTCAATGCTCCAATCGGCCTGCCCGTGGCCGATAGCAGCTTGGGACCCACCGGTCTCACACCAATCAGTTTACCTTTCATTCGACGCTCGCGAAGTCGATTGGTGCAAATGTGCTTGATTTGGAAAATGCTAAATTCATGCAATATTTTCAGAATTAAAAAAATATATTATTTTAAAAAACCCGCTCGAACTTGGCCATTTTCTTTTGATGTAACTATTAAGATGTCCAATATGTTTGTAATAATATAATATTAAAGAGTATTGATGACAACGGATCACCTTGTCTTAAGCTCTTGCGAGTTTGAAAATAGTGACCAATATCATCGTTGATTTTTATTACTATGCTGCCTCACTGAACAAATTGATCAAGCAACTTATACCACTCTGGTGAAAATCTTTTTATGCACAGTGTTTGTAAAAAAAAACTCATTTAACTTTCCTTCTCGAAATAGATTTTAAAGAGAACACCATCTATTTTCTTCGGGTAAAAACAGAATAGAAAAGCACAATATTTGTCTACCGAAGTTTCATTTGCGTTTTATTCCACCGGCGTACATTAGGTAACCTTTGAACTAGACACATGTCACATGAGGCAATCTTCGAACTAAGACACATGAGGTAAATGCCAGAGTTGCGGTCTAGTGCTGCTTCTCGTGTGCTTCCCTCCTTTGCTGGGCGATGAACTCGAACAAGCTCCCATCGAAGCAGCGGCGAACGGCCTCCCTGGGAAGGAAGCCTTCCTCGTCTTTCGCGAGCACGTACAGCAGTATCCACTCTCCCTTGCTTGCTATCCTGATTTATTTATAATATAACACACATAAGTTGTTCAGACCCGAGCATTATATAGCAAGCGACTCAAGCAAACGGTTAGAATCAAATGGATAATCTGCGGGCGTTCACCATCCGAAGAAGTCGTACTGCAGCCGGTTGCCCTCGGTCATCCTCCAGATCTCGCCCAAGGTGAGCTTGTCGGGCGCCGTCCGGGCGTTCTTGCTGAAGATGCTCTCGAAATTCACCGGCATGAACCTGCGTTTGACAGTTGGAGCGTACATACGTCTTTCAAAACTGAAAGGCCGTGTAAACATTTTGAACTAGTAGTAAGGTACTAGTTTGGAGTTGATTTTGAAGCTGTAGATCATTACCTTCCCTCCGTGTCGTAAGTCGAGGAATCGCTGCCATGCTTATCCCTGTGAATGTTTTCGATGTGTATGGGGAACAGGGGAGATGGTATCCAGCTCTGCACCGATCATGCGTGAAGAGCCAAGATGGATGAGAGTTTGGTTATATTTTCTTTAAGCAGTAGCAATTTTGTGGAATACAAATAGACTATCTCAACTTTTGACATTTTTTCTTAAACTAACCGGAAGGCTTGGGTAGCTTAGTCCGATGTTTATGGCAACTGCCAGTATGAAGGACACGATGACGTTGAAGCCCAGTGCCCGCATTCCTGGAACAATAAGTACATGCCCATAAGTGTGCTGTGTGCATATACCAGATTTGGGTTCGCAGACATAAGCCTTTGGCCATAAATCATGGCTTACCTCCGTAAGTCTCCCAGGGGTAGACGACGCCGTCGCCGTCAAGGTCGAAGAAGGACACGTGCTGCTGCAGCACGCTCTTCTGCCCGTGCTCGTGCCCCTCCCCCGTCGTCCCTTCAGGATGGTACACGTCGGGCGTAGCCAGTGCTCGAGCCAAGTCTGCGCGTAATAAGCATCTTAGTTAGTTATGCTTGAGCTTGCTCTGCTGATGAAATCAACGCCTGTTTCTGCCGACAGAACAAGAGAGAAAACGGAGCAGCCAGCCAGAGCCAGGCACTCACAGGGCTTTGGGAGGCGGGGCTCCAGGTCTGCCCGGACCGGCCGCTGGGCAGTCACCGGCGCCTCCGCCGCCACCGTCGCCATTGCCTCGGTCGGCGCATTAGCCTCCTCCGCCATATATAACGCTCCCTGTGGTCTGCACTCTGTATTCCACAAGTTTGGGCTCAACCTGGCGAGCCAAGGAAGCAACCAAGTGCTACGGCTCCGGATAGACTTCCAGCGTGTGCTGCTCCCCTTATAGTGAACGTACGCGAGAACGAAGCACACGCAAGGCGTGTGAAAGGTGTACGGTTGGTACGCACGTGAAGAAGCGAGCAAGCGAGGTGTCTCGTCGGGATTTGCCGCCCAGAACGTTCTGTGGGCCGCGCCCGTCACCGTCACTATGATTTGCGGGTCGGTCGATCTGCTTGACACGGAAACGTCGAGAGCATCTCTCTAGCGGTGTTCCTAAACACCCAATTGTACGAACCGTAATTTGAAAAAGAGGTAGTATCTTTTAAAATGTGTTATACGAAATTATATGTAATGTTTTTTTGCTTAATTTTTATTCATCATAAATGTATAATATTTGAGTGTAGATCTTATTTTTTGCAAATTTTGATATATTATTTTGTATTTTTCTGAATTAGAATGATTTAGTTATGATTTATCTAATGTTAATGTGGTAAATGGAAAAATAGATATGCCGAGGGTATTGCCATTGGCGTAGCTACGAAACCTATGCAGAGGGCATTGCCACCAGCGTACCTCTGACGCCGTCACATCGTCGTCACGGCCAAGTCCCTACGCCGACAGCTTTCTTGTGCCAACGGCCGGTTTGGTGGGCTACGCCGTCGGCGTACATCCTGGCAGTCGACACCTTGTCTTATTCCTATAGCGTGCGTGTGTGTATGATCGGATGCAACGGTGATCTGTTCTGATATCTCTCTTTTGCAAGTTTGAGTGTAGTACATGTAAAACCATAGTGGCGAACAAATAAACACCTTGTATTTGCACCAGCCTAGAAAGAGAACATGTTTGCAGCGAAGGAAACAAATAGGTCAAAGCTACCACTGATATGAAGGAAATTCTCACACCGAAACCAAACACAATAAACAACATGATTTTTGGTCCGTTTCAACATGACCATGCTCCATGCTCAATTGAATACAAGCTACCAATCGCATCTTTGGTGTGCGAGCAATTTCTCTCGCGGTGTCTGCACTCCCTCCTATATATCGCGGGAGGAAACGAGTTGCACGATCCTGACGGACACGTAGGAAGGAAGCTTGTATGTGACCGCTTGTGAGTATGGTTAGAGAGTACGTGAGGTGTCCACGTCGTGATTTGCACCATACGTGGTAGAGTTAAACGTACGTCCGCCCCGATCGCGGCGCTGCCTAACACATATATAAATTCGCTCCACTTATTTTTGCCCAGTATGGAACGTTAGGCCGCACCGTTTGCTTTGTCTCGTGTTGCAAGATGGTAATGATAGTAAGCCACACGTTTTCTGGCTCGTGCCGGCCAAAATTGATAGGATCAACGGGTTTACGTCTTCCCACCAGGCCACCATTGGTACCTCGCCATCAAACTTGATAATCCTCCCATCAAACTCGGGAAAATCCAACTTAGGTGGTGACTTGTGAGTGCGAGGCTCTCTGTCGGACAAGTGAGAGGCGTGACGGGACATACCAGTACCGGGAGGAAGATCGGCATGGCAATGCGCCCCCCCCCCCCCTCCCCCGATCCTGCCCTCGTGCGAGGTTAGCTTCAAAATTTTCACCAAAGTGGGTACTAATCGTATTACGGGGATTGCCCCTAAAGTTATTAGACCAACTCAATCTGCTTTTATGCCTGGGCGACACATCCTAGAAGGGGTGGTTGTTTTGCATGAAACCATTCATGAGCTTCATCGGAAGAAAATAGATGGGGTCTTATTTAAAATTGATTTTGAGAAAGCGTATGATAACGTTAAATGGTCCTTCCTTCAACAAACTTTGCGCATGAAGGGATTTGCACTAGAGTGGTGTAAATTGATTGAGCAGTGTGTGCAAGGGGGGAGCATTGGGATACGTGTTAACGATGATATTGGACATTTCTTTCAAACTAGAAAAGGTCTTCGTCAGGGAGATCCCTTATCCCCAATACTTTTCAATATTATTGTAGATATGCTTGCTATCCTAATTACAAGAGCTAAAGAGGATGGACAAGTTGGAGGCCTCATCCCTCATCTCGTTGATGGTGGAGTCTCAATTTTACAATATGCGGATGATACTATATTATTTATGGAGCATGATCTACAGAAGGTTGTAAACATGAAACTAATTTTATGTATATTTGAACAATTATCGGGATTAAAAATCAACTTTTATAAAAGTGAGATTTTCTGTTTTGGGAAAGCCAAAGAGGAGGAACAACGGTACAAACAAATTTTTGGTTGTGAGGCTGGATCTTTACCTTCTCGATATTTGGGCATACCAATTCACTATAGAAAACTTAAAAGTTCAGATTGGTATCCAGTAGAAACTAGACTTCAAGGAAAGTTGGGTTGCTGGAAGAGCAAGCTTTTATCATATGGTGATCGCTTAGTTCTAATCAATTCTGTTTTAACAAGTTTACCTATGTTTATGCTATCGTTTCTGGAAATACCCAAGGGGGTAAGAAAGCGATTGGATTTCTATAGGTCTCGCTTTTTTTTGGCAAAGTGATGAGAATAAAAGAAAGTATAGATTAACGAGATGGAACATAATTTGTAGACCTAAAGATCAGGGAGGTCTAGGTATTGAGGTGTTGGAAATTAAAAATAGGTGTTTATTAAGCAAATGGCTTTTTAAATTACTAAACGAGGAAGGGGTGTGGCAATAATTGTTAAATAATAAATATTTAAGTCAAAAAACTTTGTCTAAGGTCCAACCGAAACCAACCGATTCCCCATTTTGGAAGGGACTTATGAAGGTGAAGAATGAATTCTCACAGGGGGCATTTCCAAATTGGGGATGGAGCCAACACTAGGTTTTGGGAGGATACATGGTTAGGAGATTTATCTCTGTCACGACAATATCCATCATTATATAATATTATGCAACGGACAAACGTGACCATGGCTCAAGTTCTAGCTCAAGTACCACTAAATATTGGTTTTAGGAGAGTACTTAGTGGCACCAAGTGGGATGATTGGCTTCACTTATGCCAAAGGCTTATGATGGTGCAGTTGTCATAAGTTTGTATAGAACTTAACAGCGTCCGGTGTATTCTCAGTGAAATCCATGTATGAGGATCTTATGAGTGATCATACGGTCTTTCTTTGGAAATATATTTGGAAATTGAAAATCCCACTCAAAATTAAAATTTTCATGTGGTTCCTTCATAATAAAGTTCTCCTTACTAAGGATAATTTGATTAAAAGGAATTGGGTAGGGTGTAGCAAGTGTTGTTTTTGTGGATCATAGGAGACCATAGAACATTTGTTTATATCGTGTCCTTTTGCTCACCTTTTGTGGCGCATTGTTTATTTTGCTTTTGATCTCCCCCCTCCATCTAATATAACAAATATGTTTGGGAATTGGTTGAATGGTGTTGATAATAAGTCTAAGGCAAGAATCCGAATTGGAGTCTCGGCCTTGTGTTGGTCTATTTGGCGTTGCAGGAATGATATTATCTTTAACAAAAACAAAACGTTTAATCTCTTGCAGGTGATTCATATGGTGGCACATTGGGTGTAACTATGGGCCTTTCTTCTACCGCAAGACCAACGGGATATTATGGTTGATGGCTATTAGTATGGCGCCCAGAAAAATGTTGGAGCAATGATGATGTAGAGCTCGTTGGGAACCTCAAGAAAAAGGTATGATGAGCACGGCAGCAAGTTTTCCTCAGTTATGAAACCAAGGTTTAATCGAACCAATAGGAGCAAGGAAACACCCCAAAGGTGTTACTAGCTGAGCTTTGGCAGGGCGCACAACCGGTGCTAGTAGCAACGTGGAGACCTGCACAACACAACCACAGAATTTTATCCCCAACTTGCGATGAGGTTGTCAATCTCACCGTGTTTTGCGGAAAATAAATGATTAAACGTAACGAATGGAAAGAAGTAAAAGTTTGCAGAAAGTAAACACAAAGAAGTAAACAGTTTATAGATTGTATGTAAAGAAAAGGACCGGGATCCATAGTTCACTAGAGGTGACTCTCCTTAAGATAGATAACAAACTGGGTGAACAAATTACAGCGGGGCAATTGCCAAACATCGAGAAAGCAATACATGCATATACTAATCATCTTGACTCCTTTGAGACTTGATTGGGCATTACAATATTATACATAGACCGCCATCCAACTGCATCTATGAATAATAATCCACCTTCAGGTTATCATCCGAACCCCCTCCAGTATTAAGTTGCAAGCAACAGATTATTGCTTTAAGAACTGCGTGTAAAGTAAACAATACGATTGTTCTATGAACAAAGGATTGTTGTTTTCTCCCTAGTAGCAACATCACATCTAGTACCTTAGAGATTTCTGTCACTTCCCCAGATTACCAGAGGCATGAACCCACTATCGAGCATAAATACTAACTCTTGGAGTTGCTACCATCTACTTGGACAAGATAGCTACTAACAACAGAAAGCGTGCAAGATCACAAATAATAAAGACATGATAGAATCAATAATCAATCTGAAATGGCATCTCAATATCCATCGGATCCTCGCAAACACAACATGCAGAATTACAAATAGATGATCTTAATCATGAACGGAGCTCACAAGATCTAGACATGAAAGCACAAAGGAGGAGAACCAGCCATCTAGCTACTACATGGATCCATAGTCCAAGGATGAACTACTCACGCATCATATCAGAGGCTTGCATGGTGATGAAGAAGGCCTCCAGGGTGAATTCCCCTCTCCGGCAGGGTGCCGGGAAGAGCTTCAGATCCCTCTCGATCTAGGGATGGATATGACGGCGGCTACAGACTCTTTCGTGGATTTTTGATCGGGTACTTAGGGTTTTCGTCCTGAGGGAAATATATAGGCGGAAAGAGAGGCTGAGGGGGTGCCGAGAGCGGCCACACCACCCCCTGGCACGGGCTAGGCCTGGCCGCATGGCCAGGTGGTGTGGTGGCCCCCTGGCCCTTCTCCGTCTTGTATTCTGGCACTTGATGACATCCGGAAAAATAGGCACTTTGGCTTTTGTCCCGTCCAATTCCGAGAATATTCATTTTCTGACTTTCCTAGAACCAAAAACCGCAGAAAACAGGCAGCTGGCACTGTGGCTCTTGTTAATAGGTTAGTCCAAGAAATCATATGAAAAGTACTCCAAAGTTGGAACAAAACACAAGAAAGTGGATAAAGCCAAGCATGGAACATCAAAAATTATAGATACATTTGCAATGTATCAACATCCCCAAGCTTAACTCCTGCTTGTCCTTGAGTAGGTAAGTGATAAAAAGAAAGAATAATTTTTGAGGTGACATGCACCATCAAAGACTTGATCAAAGTATTTGTAAAACATTCAAAGTTGGGATCATAGTACTTCAATCATAACATGAAAGACAAAGTTCTAGCAATAAGCAAAGAAACTATGATGCAACATGAAAATGTACAAACAAAAGATTCATGAATAACAATGCTTTGCAAGACTTTTGTTTGTTTCACATAAAGAAAACATAGCATAATAGCATTCAGCTTGTCCCTCAATAGAGTAGCAAATATGAATGCATATGACACCTTCAAAGTTCATAAGAGTGACTAGATACAATAGTTTAAAACAAGCAATATCAAGTTATGCATCAATCAACTAGTCTTGGGACAATGCACATAGAACTAAGAATGGCCACTATGCTCTCAAAGTAGGTGCATAAAGATAGAAGGTGGAGACTCAATATAATGGTGGAAGAAAGGCCTTTGTAAAAGGAAGTAGGGATTCAAGTCTCATAAAGAGCTTCCAAAAATTATGGTACTTATAGCTTTTAGCTCTCATTGCCCCTATCATAAGCATCTTGAAGTGATTAAGGTTAAAGTGACACAACTAAGAGGATATGCTTGACAAGTTATAAACCGAAATCTCATGCCCCTTACTTATGAAGACCGATCCTCATGCTACTCAACTTCATTCACGAGTAAGCTCTTGTCATTGTAAGTACATGTGTATCATTAAGAACCGCCAACGGGGTACCCCTTGCACATGATACGGGAGCTTTCCCATAATCAAAATGACAAGGCAATGTCGTCGGATTGAGGACAAGTACGCCATGAGGGGGTCCTCGAGGCGTGCGGAAGAGAGGGGTGTGAGACGTACGGTATTCCGGGACGGTGAGCACACAAGTTTACCCAGGTCGAATCTGCCGGCTTTGGACGAATCCTACTCCTGCTAGTAATCCAGTAATACGGCAAAGCCAGAATATGGGTTACAAGGGTTTCGCCTGTGCGAGTTGAGATTGTAGACTATTGAGGTTGTGCTCTAAGGCTCTCCCTAGGACGGCTTATATAGATATCCGGCCTAGGGTTTACAGGAGAGATCTATCCGGCTACGACTAAGAGTCGGTTACAGAGTACATCTTGAACTACAAGTAACATTATGGGCCTAAGTCGGTAAGTCTTCTAGGCCTTCCCGTAGCCGGATTGGACTCCGTCTTTCTCCCTGACCGGGCCGCCCGTGAAGCAAAGCTCTAACCCGAAGTGGGCCACCCTGGTCAGTGAGGAACTGTGAGGATACCCCGAAAATATATCCCCAACAGCAGCCCCCGGAGGCCTCCAAGATCCAAAGTCGGATTTATCATCGTCTAGCTTGATCTTCGGCTTGCAGAGCCTTGAAGGGTTCCTGAAACTTCACAACAAAAAATACGATCCGGGTATTAAAAATAAGTCGGACCTATCAATAGGTTACTCGGATTTTCCAGCTCGATTTCAAACTAAGCCGGAACTTGGTCTCTAACGCCACCTGACACAAGCATGGTCAAGTCACGTCATCTGATAGGCGTTCCATCAGCACGACCGTTGGTGGGTCCACGGTTCGTGGAACCGAGGCGCCGTTTCAATGCGTGCGTGGAGATCGAGGAGACATAATCATCGCGTGGGTCCTTCCCAGTTCTTTCCACGACGCGTGGCGGTTACGCTGTAGCATTTGCATGAATCTTGGCGCAGTTAGGTGGAAATAAGGGGTTAGGATTTTTCCTTCTCCTTTCCACCAGTCCTTTGCCGTTTCTTTTCCTCCCAATCCTCCTGCGTGCATAGAGCCTCCTCGTCCTTCCCCCATAGAACTCCCAGCGCCGCCCCTTTTAGGTCATCTTCTCACCGGAGAAATGGCTTCATCTTCTTCCTCCGGCTTGGCGGCAGCGGCGGCGGCGGAAGTAGCAGCGGAGAAGGAGAGCTTCCGGGGAATCTGGATCCCCCGCGCCCTCAACGATGAGGGCCTAAAGAACGTGGAGAAGGAGGGGCTTCTCGTTGCCAGCGACTGGCGGAGCAGCTACGGGGAAACCGTCCCCAACCCCCGCGGCGGCGAGCGGGTCCACTTCGGCACCCACCTAGATAGAGGTCTGTCCTTTCCTCCCTCGAAGTTCTTCTCCGAGATGATAGATCATTATGGAGTTCAACTCCACAATCTTCCTCCCAACTCTCTCTTAGAGATGAGTGCGTATGCTTCGCTTTGTGAGGGCTTTGTCGGCATTAGGCCGAGTTTGACTCTCTTCCGATATTATTTCCATGTTCGGAGAAACTCCATTACCGCCGGTGTTCCTTATATCACCAGCACTATCAGCTTTTCACTTAGACGCGACCAGGCTTATCCCAAAATTTTAGCCAGTGACTCGGTCAAACAATGGCCAGCCACATTTTTCTATCATAGGGATATTCCGGCTCCCGACAAAGCTACTGCTTTGCCGGCTTTTGTCGACGGAGCTGCCACGGCCCAGCCTTCCTGGGACGAGGCTGCTCTGGCTGTTTCCGACGATTTGATCCTCGCTAAGAGGCGGATCAAATATTTGATTAAGCTCAGTGGTCTAAAGGGATCTGACTTGGTCTAGTGCTGGGTCTCACGTCGGATCCAGTCACTTCAGTACCACGGGGATAGACTGATGCACTCCATCACGTCTTCCAAAACCGACTCCCTCCGCATCAGCCCCAAAGCCTACACCACTCAAGGCTACATAAGCCAGATCAAGTGGCTGATCAAGGAGCGGATCGAGAGGAGAATTCCGAAGGTTTCTCTGGATATGCACACGGCAGAATACCCCGTGGTGCCGGTAAGCTCCCATCATCACACCTTTTATGTGTTTCATTCTTTTAGTTATACTGCAATACTGATATGTTTTCTTCTTTTCAGCTTGCTGACCTCCCCGAGTCGGAACTTGCCCCGCTCGAAGGATATCCTCCTGAGTTTTCTCAGGAGACAGAAGTGGTCCCGCTGCCGGACCTTGCGCTCAAGAAGCGCAAAGCTCCGACAGTGGTTGTTGGCACAAAGGAGGTGCCTGTCGTGAAGAGGTAACTTTCAGTCACAACTTTCCGCCTTTGTACTTTAATCAAATTTCTTTCCGAGATGTAATGTTTCCGACTTTACTACATTCTCAGAGCAAAATTGATCATCAAGGGAAAGGGATTTCTTCGAAGCCTTTGCGTCAGACGAAGCTCACCATAGCTTCCCCTGCCGTGGCTCCTCCGACTCCTGCCCCTCAACCTTCTGCAACGCCGGTGATCACTCCTTCTCCGGTTGTTGCAGAAGATCCGACTCCTTCAACGGATCCTGTGATCCTTGGGTCGCAAACTGATGTCACCATGGGTGCGTCAGATCAAGATAAGGGTGAACCCTCTTCGGGTAATGATCCCTCGGCAGAAACCTTCGCCGAAAACCTCATCAGCAATCCGGGACTTGCCAAGTTTGGCCTGTCTCGGAAATCTGCCGAAGAAATCCAGCGGCTCGCCAGGCAAGTCCTGGAGAAAAGCCATCTATCCGCCGAAGAAGAAGCGCAAGAAGTAGAGGACGTCAAGTTCTCTGACCTTCTCGCCCAAGTCCGCCTTTGCGACGAGAGGATTAGGACTGGCGAGCTTCCAACAGCCCCAGTGATCCCTCTTACTCTTGCCGAGAAGGTGGCCGCTGAAGTGAACGCGGGTTTGGATAAACTCACCCGCGAGCAATATGTAAGTCGGAATTCCAACTCTTGTTTTTTCCATTATGTTATATCATATCCTCTAGCCCCCAAGCATGAAGTAGGATATATAATCCGAGTTTATGCTTCATTAGGATGCCAAAGAATGAACTAGTGTAGCCCCCAAGGCTCGTGCTGATATTTAGCAAAAATATTAGCCCGAGTCTTAAGTAGCTTTCTGACTTTGGGTATTCTGACTTACAAAAAGTATGTTCCTATAACCAGGAATTATTGACCAATGTCTGCGATAAGCGGAGAGAGATCAAAGCTCTCCGGCTTAAAAATGCTGAGCTTAAAGTTGCCAAGGATGAGGCCGAAGGTAAACATTCCGAGACTCAAACCTTGTCTTTGTTATTTTTAATGTCGATTTTTTCTAAACTGTTGTTCTTTTTTGACTTACAGCGCTGGTGAAACAATCCGTTGCCATGATTGAAGAGGCCGAGAACCTCAAGACCCTGGTGGTGGAGAACAAGGGACTTCACCAAGAGCTGGATAAGCTTAAGGCGGATCATGAAAGGAGCATAGCTCAAGTCCTTGAATCCTCCTCCATGGACACTGATGAGCGTGATCGCAAGATCGCTGCTCAAGATAAAATAATCTCGGGTCTCAAGAATGAGCTTGGCAGAGAGAAGGATATGTCCCAGGCGCTCTGGGCTGAACTCCAAAGTCTCCAGGAGGAGAAGACCAAAATTGACGACGTCATTTTCGGTACGTTCCATCTATCCGACTTGTCTCTTTCTTCGACATTTACTGATGTCGGATTTTTCTTAACTTGCTTTGTGTATAGGTCCTCTGAACTTGATAGACTCTTCCTCCTCCGAGCCCCGCACCCACCGGCTTACCCAAGTTAGTGACCTGCTTCATGACTTCTGCCAATCCCTTGAGGACATCGACGAAGCTCTCAAGATTCCAGACATGCCAAGCATGTCAAATTTTCAGGTGCGGGACAAGGCCAAGGAGATGCCGTAGCTTGTTCGGGACCGGAACATGTCCTACGCGCGGACTGCTGCGCAGAACGCTCTCACCATGGTCATGAGCCACCATGGAAACATGGAGATATGGCAACTGACCAGAGGGTACTGCAAGGTAGACGAAGACGACCAGGAGCAGGACCTTCAAGCCATCATGCACTCCTGCGCCGGATATGAGTGTCACGTGTCTGATCTGACCAGCTACGAGATCCCCTTCTTCACCCGCGTGGATACTCCGCCTCCTCCTTCAGAAGAAACTGAAGAAGTTTCCGATGATGAACGCACCAACTCGGATGCGGATATCTCGGAACGATATCAAGGCGGCGTAACCAGCGAGCCAGCAGCTCCTTCATCTCCTGCTACATCATAGACCGGAAATTTATTTATTATTTTGGAAAAACCTAATATGATTGTAAATATGTAATATTTTAACTTTGCTAGTGCTAAGCTTTTGATCTATTCAGCACTTTTTGGCTTTGAAATTTTTTGTGTGCCTGAAATGTTTACATAAGCACTTGTACTTTTTCATCTCTACTTATCGTTTATCTGGCTTTCTGCCTCGTCCCTTTCATGAGCCGGCTAAACCTTCCGCCAGAAACTTTGCCGAGCAATGGAGCTCAATTGCTAAACCAGTTTAAACTCGGAAACAAAGTCGGCTTCTAGTACCAACAATTCACTACTCGGAAAATGCCCGCATCCAGCAATCAGACAAATAACCAAAGTAAATACTATAAATTTTAGAGTTATACCCGAAGGTAGCAATTTTAGAATCAGAAATCTAAACCAGAACGAACATGAGCATAAAGTACTTTCAAGCATTCTGGGATTTTCGACTATGACATGATCATTTGGAAATAAGATGGTAAAATCTTCCCAGAAAAACTTGAGGCAACCAAAACTTTTATTTCTCACAGAACATGTACATATGTATGATTACAAAGAAGGATAAACTAAGAATAAAAGGGACGTAGCTGAGCGATATTCCATGGTCTGTCTAACTCATCCGGATTTGTACTGCCTCCAGCTCTCTTTCTCTTCTTAGTAGCAGGTCTTTCTTTGACTGGCCTCATGTCAGTTAAGTAGTACGATCCATTGTGCAATACTCGACTAACTAAAAAGGGCCCTTCCCATACTGGGGAAAGTTTGTGCTTTCTTTGTTGCACAAGCCAGAGAACAAAATCACCTTTATTGAAAGATCTATTTCGGACTCTCTGGCTATGATACTTGCGTAACTTCTGCTGATAGGCTGTAGATCTCATTTCAGCAATGACGTGAACTTCTTTGACTAAGTCGAGATCATTTTGTCGAGAAATCTCGGCATCCTCTTTGATATACGCGGCCACTCTAGGAGAAGTATGAATCAAATCACTAGGAAGAACTGCTTCTGCGCCATAGACCAAGAAGAAAGGTGTGTATCCTGTTGACCTGTTTGGAGTTGTTTGTAACCTCCAAATTATAGAAGGTAATTCCTCTGCCCAAGCCCCCGCAGCACGTCGTAGTGGTGCTTCGAGTCTCGGTTTTAGGTCTTGTAAGATTAAACCATTTGCCCTTTCGACTTGTCCGAGATAGTGCATCTGCTTCCTCATTTTCTGCTCGAGGGATGTGTTGAACTTCAAACCCTTCAAACGATTTCGATAGATCATCCACGACAGCTTTATATGCTGCCATGTGTTTATTTGCATTACAAATATCCGACACTTGTTGAGAAACAAGATCCGAATCTCTGTAACACATCAAACGTCGGATGCCAATATCCTTGGCAATCGGGATTCCATGTAGCAGTGCTTCATACTCGGCAATATTGTTTGTCGCTGTGAAGTGGATCTGCAACACGTATAAAAGTTTATCTCCTTGGGGTGATTTGAGCACCACGCCAGCCCCCGAGCCCCCTCGAGCCTTAGACCCATCGAAAAAGAGGGTCCAATATTCCGACTCAGGGAGGGTCATGTTCTCCTTCGTCTCTGTCCAATCAGCGACAAAGTCAGCAAGGATCTAGGATTTGATTACTGTCCGAGGTTTATACTCAATATCGAAAGCTGCAAGCTCTATGCCCCATTTGGCGACGCGTCCTGTGGCGTCACTGTTGTTGATTATGTCTCTCATGGGAGCTTTGCTCATCACGGTAATTGGATGCTCCTGAAAATAGTGTCGTAACTTACGAGATGCTAGAAAAACACCGTAAGCCAACTTTTGATAGTGCGGATACCGCTTTTTTGATTCTGTCAGGACCTCGCTGACAAAGTATGTCGGATGCTGCACCAGGTGTTCCTGATTTTCCTCTGGTCTCTCCACCACCACGACGATACTAACGACCTTATTTGTCGCAGCAATGTAAAGCAACATCGGTTCCTGAGGTTCCGGCGCTGCAAGGATAGGAGTAGATGAGAGTACTCTCAACAGGTCTTGTAGTGCAGCTTCAGCTTCGTCAGTCCAAACAAAATCCTTCGTCTTTTTTAGGAGTTTGTATAATGGTGCGGCTCTTTCACCAAGCCGGCTTACAAATCGACTGACCGCAGCGATGCAACCGGTTAATCTTTGTACATCCTTCAGGCGAGTTGGCCTGGAAATATTGAGTATAGCCTTGATTTTGTCGCGGTTCACTTCTATGCCTCTTTGAGACATGATGAAACCTAACAATTTTCCGGCTGGTATTTCAAAGAAACATTTCTTCGGGTTAAGCATGATGTTGTATTTTCGTAGATTGGCGAACGTCTCCTCCTAGTCGGAAATCAGTGTTTCCTTCTTTTTGGACATCACCGCGATATCATCCACGTATGCATGTACATTGCGTCCGAGTTGGTTGTGGAGGCAACACTGCATCGTGCGCTGGTACGTAGCTTCTGCGTTCTTCAGCCCAAAGGGCATCGTAACAAAACAGAAGGTTCCGAAGGGGGTTATGAATGAAGTTTTGACTTTGTCAGATTCCTTCATCTGGATTTGGTGATAACTGGAATATGCGTCGAGAAAACAGAGGAGTTCCGAGCCTGCCGTAGAATCGATAACTTGATCAATTCTAGGCAAAGCAAACGGATCTTTTGGACAAGCCTTATTCAAGGCAGTATAATCAACACACATCCTTAAATCAGTGGTGTCCTTTTTAGGGACCATTACAGGATTGGCCGACCACTCAGTGTGGATGACCTCTTCTATGAATCTGGCTAACTTGAGCCACGCTAGTTCCTTAGATATTGCCTTACGCTTTTCGTCGCCAAACCGTCGTAAGGACTGTTGACGGGTTTAGCGTTCGGGTTTACATTTAGAGAGTGCTCGGCAAGTTCCCTAGGTACTCCGGTCATGTCAGATGGCTGCCATGCGAAGATATCTTGATTTACTTGGAGGAACTTGACGAGCGCACTTTCCTATGCGCTACTTAGGCCTACGCCTATCTTGGTCACCTTGGAGGGGTCATCATCCTTCAACGGTGCTTTCTTCGTCTCTTCTGATGCCTTGAACTCCGGATTTGACTTTGTCACCTCCTTCTTCGTTGCGGGCATCTCGGACGGATCTATGCTCTTCTTGATCTCCTGATACTCCTGGGCGTGCAACACGGCTTTGGCAAAGGCGGCGTTTCCATCCTCGCACTCTCACGCCTTCTTCGGGTCTCCCCTGATGGTGATCACGCCGTTGGGACCTAGAATTTTCATCATATTGTAAATGTAACACAGACGAGCCATAAAAGCCCAGTAAGCCGGACGTCCGAATATAGCGTGGTATGCGCTCTTGAACGGGACCACTTCGAAAGAAAGTGCCTCCGTCCGGTAATTCTTTGGAGTTCCAAAGGTAACATCCAAAGTAATCTCTCCCAGGGAATTAGCTTGTCTTCCTAGGACAACTCCGTGACAGATCACAGAGCTATGGTTCAGCTGGGTCTCCGAGATTTTCATCCGGCGTAGCGTTTCGACATAGAGAATATTAATGCTGCTACCACCGTCCATGAGGGTCTTGGAGAAACCATAACCATCAATAAGTGGATTGATGATTAAGGCATATTTTCCTTGCCTGTGCAACTTAGGCGGATGATCAGCGCGGTCAAATGTGATTGCCACTTCCGACCAGTCCAGATATTGAGGGACAGCCGGAACTGTTGCATTGAGCTCGTGAAGAACTGCTTTCTTGACCTTTGCTGGTTGAGATCCGAGGAAAGTGACTTAAGTGTCCTTTTGGGTGGGAAAAGTCTTCTTCCCTTCCGACCTGGGATTTCAAGCATCAGCTTCCTCCATGTCGGAATCTTCCTTGGTCTCTTTGTCTTTTTTGGGATTTTTCTTTCCCTTCTTCCGCTTAGCTTTGTTGCCCGCGGTATCATCTCTTTTGATGTCGTTGTTGAAACGACATTCAGGGTTGGTGTGGGACGAGCCCCCATTGGCGTCCAAGTGATGCACACATGGGTTATTGGCAATGTCGACCCAAGAGTAGGTTTTGCCTGGTTGCTGTTCTCCTCTACCTTGGACCCTCGAAGTCCCACGGCCACGCCTGTGGCCTCCGCCACGTCCTCCTCGTCCTCTAGACCCGGAAACAGTAGTAACCACCGCTATTTCTGTGTTGGGTTTTTCTTCCGAGGTATTTTTGCGCTTCTGAGCTTGTTGCTTTGTTTTTGCTGACTGAGGTACAACCAGGATGTTGAGTAATCCCTCTGCGTCGTTGTCAGCATCCGCATACTTGCTCACTGTTTCTATCATCTCTCCCAAATCAGTGACCTTGTCACACTTCAAGCGGTGACGTAGTAGACCAATTGGGAGCCCTACGATGAAAGCTTCAATCGCGGTTTGATCGTTTACTCCTTCACAGGAGTTTTTGGTGTCGATCCATCGTCTGAGATAATCTCGGCAAGTTTCTCTGGCTTTCTGGTTGCAACGCTGTAGGTCTCCGACCGAACAGGGCCTCCGATATGTGCCTTCGAAATCCCGAAAGAATGCACTTTGCATGTCATACCAGTTATGGATGGTGTTCTCCGGAAGTTCATTCAGCCATGATCGCGCCGTCTTCTGCAACATAAGTGGGAGATATCGGGTTGTGACCAGGCTGTTTCCGCCTTTGGCGATGCAGCAAGCTTGAAAAAAATCCTGTAGCCAAGTGTCTGGCCGAGCAATGCCGTCGTAGGCTTGGATGTGTCTTGAGCTAGCAAATCCTTCCGGGAATCTTGTAGCTCTGATGCGTGGTCCGAAGCACTTTGGGCCCACGTACATGTCATCGTTTTCATAGCGCTGCGCCTCTATGTTGGAGTTGATCCTGTGCCTTGCGTCGTTCGGGGATAGAGATCGTCCCGAATGCTGGCTAAGGCTGCGGTGCCTTGGAGCCGGAGTTCGGCTTCTGCCACCACCTCCTCCGTCATGTCGTCCTCCTTGCCCTCCATGGGGGCCGTTGTGATGACTGTGTGGTGGAGAGGGTGGGGCAGCTGGATAGTTTCCGGTTGATCGCCGGCCTCCGTCCGGAGCGTCATTATTCCGGTTCCGGGGAGGATCTTGACTATGACGAGCCCCCTGCCGGCTTGTTCCAGCATGGTTTCCGTCGTTCCTTCGTCCGTCGTTCCCACCATGGTGAGGCTCAGCCGGACGGCTTGTATGTTTAGGAGGTGGCATTTTCTGACGATCCTCCTCCCGTCGTTTCTCTTTATATTCTCCCCTTCGATCGTTAGATTCTCGTCGGGGAGGGTTCTTCGGATTCAGTGCAACAATGGCGTCTTTCTCGGCCGCTGGAGCGACGTTGCTCCAGTTACGTGAAGTTTTGTGATGCTGTCCTAATGATCCGGTTCTTGAATAGTTGTCTTCCCGGTGTTCGGGGTGATGATACTGCGCCCGAACGTAATGGGATCTTACGCCAGCCCATGCCGGATCTGTGCGACATTGGTCAGAATCCGAGACCAGTTTTTGACTTCCGGACAGGGCGACCTTTTGCTGCTCCAGTCCCTTGTTGAGTAGTTCGATACCCAAACGGATCTCCTCCGGTCCTGGATTAGCCGATAGAATTTCTCGGGCCGCCACGGTATTCTGTACTGGGGTTGGGTATATCCAATCTCTGTTGTTATCTTTCCGTGGCTTCCCCATCTCATCTCCGAAGAGGACGGCACGGACACGTGGGAATTGGTCGTCATTGGTGTGACGCTTCCGTGTCTTCTGATGTAACCGAGATATGTATTCCTTGTTTGACATGCGTTTCTTCTCCACCTCGATGTTTTTGGCTTCATCGAGGAGTTGTTGACGACGCGCTTCTAGGGCCTGCGCCCTTTCGTCCAGCTCATCCGTAGTAAGTTCTGTGGCGGTAGGGATAGGTGTGGTTAATGCGGCATCGATGAGTTTATGCGCACCTTCGGTGATCACGTGTCCATCCACCGATGCTTCTTTTTCGGCTCTTCTAGGATAAGCGCTCCATCCGAGTCTTCCTCGTATTCCTCGGCAATCACCTCCTCTGTCAGAGGGTCTTTTGCCGGGTTCTTGTTTTTCTTGTTCTTCTTCTTTGCCTTCTTGGCAGCGCCGGTAGCAAAGACAGCTTTGGGTCCGTTTTTCGGAGTCAAGCTCTGATCGGTACTTTCGGACATATGGACTTCGGGATTGTCTCTGATGTCCATGTCATCCTGCGCTTTGGGAGAGTGTTCCCCGGATCCTTCATCCATGGCTTCTCCTTCTTCTGTAGCTTTGGAGTTATACTCCTCTTCATATTCAGCAGAGAACTTTCGGAAATCTGCTGACGTCATCGATTCATCAGAGGATGCAGGTACATCGGCGTTTGTTCCAATTGCCTCCAACATAGAGTCGGTGTTTTCTCCAGCATCGGCAGAGCCGGATCTGGATCCCACGTATCCGACGAAGTGCAACGCGTGCTTCCTGAGGTACCTGCGGCTTTCGCGGTCAGCCATGTCGAAACTTTTGATGGTCTCGAGGATTACATCTACGCTTTCGCCTTGCAGTATCATACGTTTTAGTGTGTACCTTAGGAAAGGTCTATCTGTCCCGGCATCATCAGAGCCGGAATCAGTGTCGTTGATATGCTCCTCCTGAATTTCGACTTCCATGGGTGGGTCGATCTGGGATCCGGCTCCTCCAGGGAGATCCACTCTAGATTCGACTTGGACCGCAAGGTCTTCTTCAGGCTCGGATTTCTCCACTATCTCCGCAACTGGTGTGGGCTGGGTGGGATTAGGGTTTTCTGAGATCCGGAACTCTGCCGCCTCCGCGGACAAAGGGGACCTAGAAGATTCTTCTGCCTCTATCATCACCGCTGGGGTGGGTTGGGCAGGTTCAGCGAAACCGATGTAAACATCGATCTCGCCAAAAAGACATGATTGTGTAGGCAGTCACGTCCTCCCTAGCCGGAATCCAAGTCTCGTTGAGAACGATGAGAGGGACGTTGCTGGCGTAGAGGACGCGACCGACGGCGATAGTCTCGCCGATTCCGATTCTTGTAGATTCCGCTCGGAACGCAGATCCGAAGCTCACTTGCCCCACGGTGGGTGCCAACTGTCGTCGGATTGAGGACAAGTACGCCATGAGGGGGTCCTCGAGACGTGCGAAAGAGAGGGGTGTGAGACGTACGGTATACCGGGACGGTGAGCACACAAGTTTACCCAGGTTCGAATCCGCCGGCTTTGGACGAATCCTACTCCTGCTAGTAATCCAGTAATACGGCAGAGCCGGAATATGGGTTACAAGAGTTTCGCCTGTGCGAGTTGAGATTTTAGACTATTGAGGTTGTGCCCTAAGGCTCTCCCTAGGACGTCTTATATAGATATCCGGCCTAGGGTTTCAGGAGAGATCTATCCGGCTACGACTAAGAGTCGGTTATAGAGTACATCTTGAACTACAAGTAACATTATGGGCCTAAGTTGGTAAGTCTTCTGGGCCTTCCCGTCGCCGGATTGGACTCCGTCTTTCTCCCTGACTGGGCCGCCCGTGAATCAAAGCTCTAACCCGAAGTGGGCCACCCTGGTCAGTGAGGAACTGTGAGGATACCCGGAAAGTATATCCCCAACAAGCAAGCAGACAATGAGTATCTCAGCGATCTTTTTATTTGCTATTTGCATAGGTTTTTATTGAGGATGCTTCATAGAGTGCTCATTATGGTGATGCTGCAAGTTTCCACCATGATTAGGCATGGCTTAGGCTAGCGGCCCAGGCGTTTCTCTAAGGCTCCGTTTGTTTCAGCTTCCGGTTGAGCTTTTGGGTCCTAGAATCACAAGCTGAAACAAACGACTGAATATTGAGAAGCGCTGGCGAGAATCAGGCCTGCAAAATGAACGTGCGAGGGATGCTGAGCGAAAGCGGGTCGAGAGCAGCTTCCCGAGCGCTTTTGCCGCTTCCCGAGTGCAGTGGACCGAAGTACCCACCGTAGTTCCGGGTAATAACAGAAAACTGCCACTGTGCCCCTAGCCCGAGTGATTCCCCCCAATCTCTCCTGTCTAGTGCCACGGAGGAGAAGGCAAGCTAGGGTTCCACCCTCCGCCGGCCATCTTCGCCGCTGGTAGCCGTCTCCGCTCCCTCCCTGCTCTCTCCCCTGATCCATTCCCAGCCTCTCCGTCCCCGTCCCCATCGGCTGCCGGAGAAGGAGCCATCGCCTCGCCTAGGCGTGGGGATGGCGGCGCCGGCGCATCCATACTCTGTTTCTGGCCTATCCAACCGGAATCAGCCGGTCTAGCCAACGCCATGACCAGACGCAGCTCGAGGAGGAGACCAGCGCGTGCTGTCAACTAGGACGAGATGCGGCGGCGGTTCCCGGGCGTGGGGTGGCGGCGGCGGTGCCTGGACGTGGGGCGGCGGCGATTTTTGGGCAGGGCCATGCGGGAGCTACGGTCGCTGCACGGGCAGGCGGGAGCGACGGTCCTGACCGTCGACGGGATCGAGCTCATGCTCGTCTCCAACAGCCACAGTGTCTTATTTTATTTGTTATTTTTACATGGATGACACCAAGATAGTGTTGGTGATGTGCACACTTCGGTAAAAAGAACTTTTGGGGTACGTGTGTATGCGGTTAAAAGGTAGAGAAAGTTAAAAAAAAAGTAATCTAGCCCTTGAATCGTAGTACTCCTGCGTCGGTAAATAATTGACTTTTTTTTGTCTAAATTCGAATGTATCTATACACTAAAATGTGTATAGATATATTCAAAATTAGACAAACTCAAGTTAGTTATTTCTAGACAGAGCGACTAGTTAAATAAAAAAAAGTCAATTAGTTCATTTTAAATCAACACTTATATAACATCTTCTGCACTCAGGGGCATTTCAGACAATTCAGTCTCAAAACCAGCAACAACTATTGTCAAAAGTCTTCTTACCAAACAACAAATTTCTGTTACCAACAGCTGCTTTCCCACAGCTGATTTTCAACAGCTGCAGCCCAAACAAACACAGCCTAACACACATACAAACTCCATGATCTTTCAAGTTCCACTTTTATTTCACACCGCCGGGATTCGTAAGCAAAAAAACATGATATCAACGGGTACAAAGTACAAGTGCAATGTTGAAAGCGTTTCCCATGAAACATGGTTCTGCTAATTTCAACTTATAAAGCGCAAGCATATACGCAACAAAGAAGGACCCAATGGTTCAAGTTTATTAGATACAAAAAAGTAAAGTGTGCGATCAAGTTCGTGAGAGCATTAATCACTAGTTTTCTCATAACAAGTTTAATTTGAAAGGTAAACAAAAGAATGAATATACTTGGAATAGCATAAGCTAGTAGGTAGGTATGGTGGACTCTTTGGAAAAACTTGGTTTAGAGAGTTGGATGCATGAGTGGAACTCATACTTGGTTGTGGAGGCTAGCAAAAGACTGAGAACGACAAACTAAGAGAGCAATAATGGCCATAATCATGCAGAGCGACAAAACATCATTGATCAAAGCATAAAGTGATACTACAAGTTGAAAACTAAAGGATCATAAAGGCTATGATGACCTGAGATAGTCATAACATGGTGTGAGCATGCGCCAAGTCAATCCAAATAAAGCATCAAAGGAGAATACCACTATACTATGCTTTAATATGCTAAAACAACGCATGATTCATCCAAGGCACATTAAGCAATATCAATTGTTTATAACAAGTCATGCTACAGAAAAGAATACTAAGCATAAAGCCAAAACAATATCAAGCATGGCATGACAAAGCATAGACCACAGTTAAAAACGAGCTCTTTTTACCACATAAGCATGAACTTTCCTACTCTTTTCCAAACCAAACCAAACTATTAGCAAACCAGTGTATGAAAGAGGGGGTCCAACCAATTTATTCAGAAAACTAAGCAAACCAAGCAAACTAAAAACCAAAATGAAAACGAAAAAGAAGATGCTCCAAAAACAACACAACTGTGCATGAAACAATAAAAATGAAGCGTTTGGAAGAAACCTGGGATTTTTATTGTTGAAGGAGGGGATGCCTTGGGCATACCCAAGATTTGACGCTTGTACTTCTTGGATATTTCTTGTGGTGACACGCGTGGCATCCCCAAGCTTGAGCTTTAGTCCATCCTTCATCTCATTACTCATTCCTTCCATACACCTAAAATTTTTCCTTCATACAAAACTTCACACAATCTTTATTAGCAACATTAGTGCACTCAAGATAAATAAGTCTTAAGATTCAGTTATAACACCAAATAAACTTCCATTAGAACACTAGATACTGTAGCACTTCCCTCAAAAAGCTCAATTCTCCAAAAGAACTCAAGAAGGAACCAACAAGAAGCAAATGCAGAAAATGGCAGAAATCTGTCAAACAGACCAGCAGGTAAAGACAAATTTTTTCGAAGACCTTATGTTGCTCAAATCAAAAAGTGTTGAAATAACGAAAGTTAGATAACAACCTGGGGCAGAAGCACAAAAACTCACGCCTCAAAAAGACGTTCAGAGATTTTACACGAATTTTTACGGTGAAGCAAAGAAATCTGTTTCGGGACAGCAACTTTCCCAATCATTACTTCTCTCTCATTAGAGGTTACTCTTGGCACAAAAAGCAAATAAAAAGGATAAGGAGAGGTTATTAAATAGGTAATAACTTCCAAGACTCATCTAAAACTTTTGGGTTATCTCCCAATAAGTACTTTTCTTTAACGCCTTTAAGTTAGGCATGATAGTTTGAGAAGATGCTCACATAAAAAATATGAATTAAAGTAAAAGAGAGCATCAAGAAGCAAATTCAAAACACATTTAAGTTTAACCCACTTCCTATGCATAGGAATCTCGTATGCAAATAAATTCACAAAGAACAAAGTGACATGCATAGGAAGATAAAACGAGAATAACTTCAAAACATTCAGCACATAGAGAGGTGTTTCAATACCATGAAACTTCTACAACCATATTTTCCTCTCTCATAATAATTTTCAGTAGCCTCATGAATAAAGTCAACAATATAGCTATCACATAAAGCATTCTTTTCATGATCTACAAACACTAGAGCTTTATTATAAACATTTTCAAAAGAATCCTCAGGAACATGACATTCGTCCTCCTTTGGTAAGCATGGAGGACAATCAAATAATGTAAGGGGTAAAGAGTTACTTTCATTAGAAGATAGGGATGGGTAGATCCATTCTTCCTCCCCTTGATCATCACTCTCCTCCTCCTTTTCATCCAATGAGCTTTCAGTTTCAGCAATTTCTTCTTCCATAGGCTCCTGCAAGGCATTAGTCTCTTCCATAGGTGGAGAGCATCTATTAAGGTATTCAAGAATATAGCCATTTTCTTCCTTATAATTATCAAAGCAAAATGGAAGTATATCATAAACCTCATATTTATAAGGTGCATCATCAGTATTTTCAAGCAAATAAGCTAGTTCGAATGCACCCTTCCAAGCAATAAATTCTTCAATTTGTTCCACATCATAAAAGTCATAATTTCCTTTAACATAAGAAGATAAGGTAACATTATCATTATACTCACATTGAAAAGGGAGGTGTTTATACCTCCTACAGCAACAAGATTTATCAAAACAATAAGTAACATTGTAAGTAGAGCACACGTTTCTAGCAATGGTATTCAATTTATCAATTTTTTCCCATAAGTGTTTCCCTTTTTGTGACAAGCGGTGTTCCTTATAATAATATTTGTGTTCTTCCGTGAACCCACCATGCCAATAAGATTCAGTTTCAAAGAAACCAACTATTGATAGGAAGCATGACAAAGCAAGGCAATAATAGACCAACAACTATAGCAGACTTAATTTTTTTGTGTTTTTGAAAAAGAAAGCAAACTAGTAAAACTAAATTTTTTGTGTTTTTGAAATAAGAAAGCAAACAAGTAAAACTAATTTTTTGTGTGTTTTTTTAATAACAAAACAAGCAAACAAAGCAAAAAGAAAACTAAGCAAAACAAAAACAACAAAGTAAAGAGATTGGTTATGAGGGACTCCCCTTGTGAAGATGTCCTTGACTCCCCGACAACGGCGCCAGAAAAATGCTTGATGGCTCTGAGTATGGTGCCCAGAAAAATGCTGGAGCAATGATGATGTAGAGCTCATTGGGAACCCCAAGAGGAAGGTATGATGAGCACAGCAGCAAGTTTCCCTCAGTTATGAAACCAAGGTTTAATCGAACCAGTAGGAGCAAGGAAACACCCCAAAGGTGTTACTAGCTGAGCTTTGGCAGGGCGCACTACCGGTGCTAGTAGCAACATGGAGACCTGCACAACACAACCACATAACTTTGTCCCCAACTTGCGATGAAGTTGTCAATCTCACCGTGTTTTGCGGAAAACAAAGGATTAAACGTATTGAATAAAAAGAAGTAAAAGTTTGCAGAAAGTAAACACAAAGAAGTAAACAGTTTATAGATTGTATGTAAAGAAAAGGACCGGGATCCATAGTTCACTAGAGGTGGATCTCCTTAAGATAGATAACATGTTGGGTGAACAAATTACAGTGGGGCAATTGATAAACATCGAGAAAGCAATACATGCATATACTAATCATCTTGACTCCTTTGAGACTTGATTGGGCATTACAACATTATACATAGACCGCCATCCAACTGCGTCTATGACTAATAATCCACCTTCAGGTTATCATCTGTGGCATCCCGCTAAAACTACTACTAGAAAATCGCTGTGTTTTTGTGCATTGCATCATCATGACCACATGCTCATGTCATCATGCCACATTGCATTTGAGCATCATCATCATCATGCATGGTTTTGCCTAAAACTACTTTTCGAAAAGCCTAGTTTTCATTTTCTAAATACCCCGCCTTTATTTTAAATTAAAACCTCGGTCTTTTTCTGGATCTTTTATTTGTCTAAAAACTATTTATAAAAGTCTTTCTAAAAAAATAAAACTAATAAATAAAAATATTTTTGCGGGGAGGCAGCCCGGCCGTTTAGGCCAAGCCACCTACTACCCGATAAATCCCTGACCCTACATCCACATCTAATCCTATCCCCATCCTACCCTAACCCAACCTGTACACACGCACCCACACAACCCTCTCTTTCCGTGTCTACCCCATCTTACTCCACCCCACCGACCAGCTCCACCCGGCCACCAACCACCCATCCCCAATCCCTGGCCCACCTCACCTGGTCTCGCCGCGTGCCAGCCTGCCACACGCTCCCGCCCCACCCAGCGCCGCATGCACCCACCGCCCACACTCCATCGCTCCTTCCACCAACCCCCACTGCCATCCCTACCTGCCGGATGACCCCCACCTGCCACACCCGCCTCCCTCCTTTCTTCCCCCGGGCCCACCCGCGGGAGAGCCCATTTTTCCCCAGCCGAGCACGCCACCTGCGCCTCCCGCTCCTCCTGTCGGCCGCCTCTTCTTCCCTGGCCCCACCCTTGTCGCTCGCCTCCATCCGCACGCCCGGTTCGTCTCGCCCAACCCCCACCTACCACCAACCACTCGCTCGTTGCTCCCTCCTTCCTCCCGATCAAACCGCCTCCGGCCGCCGGGCTTGATCTTGCCCCTTGTCTCTACCCCAGCGCCGCTCACTCCCCGCCGGCCCGCGCCTCTTCCGGCCTTCCTCCTCCCTCTCCCTGAGCACGCGACCCCGGCTCGGAGCTCCTGTCGTGGCCCCCGAGCTCCGTCCTCGCCGGCCGCCTTCCCTCCCTTTTCCGGTCGCCGCTCGGCCGCCCTCGCCCTCCGGTCGCCCCTCTCTGTGGCCCCTACGCCTCACCTCGTCCGAGCTCCTCACCGCGCCGTCGCCGACAACCTCCGACCCGCTTGCCTCAGCAGTACCCTGGCGCCCCTTCCTCGACCTCGCCTCGAAGCCCCGTGGGCTCGCCGTTTTTCCTCGCCGTCGCGGTCGACCCCGCCAAGTCTGCCCCGCGTCTGCCGCCAGGCGCCGCCGAGCCCTGCCTGGTGCCGCCGCCCTGGATGGCCTCGTCTCTGCCTCCGCGTGCCGGCTGCATCTCGTCGTCCTCTGCTCAGGTCGACCCGCGCCGTGCCGTGACCCTCTGCTGCTCCGCACGCCGTGGCCTCTGCTGCTTCCGTGGGTGAAGCAGTCGATGAGGAGATGGTGTGTTCGTTTGCATATGCCTCTGCCCGTGGTGGTGGCCTGTTAATAGAGGTGTGTCGCTAATAAAACAGCTGATCATGCTACCTCCGCTCCGCTACCGGCAAGATCTCCCACATGGATCCGAATCGACCGTACCCGAAGGTCGTCGACATGGAACCTCCAAGATCTCCGTCATGGAACGACAAGAACTCCCGTTTCGGACCCGAAGATCCCATTCCCGGAGGTGAAGATTGTCCCCGCCAAGACCCTAAAGTCCTGAAGACCGAACCAGGTGGCATTCGATAAACCATCGTCAAGACCACCGACAAGGGACCGACGACAAGATCTACCTCCTGGACCATCAAGATCTTCACAGATCGCCGAGAACCCGGACGGCGAGCTCTTCTACATGGACCCGAAGACCGCGGATGCGACAAGATCTACTTCCGTTGTCCGAGAATGTTACCTCTGAGACCGATCCCCGTCAAACCCTAAGACCGAACCCGGACCCCCGGAACCCAAGATCTTCCGAACCCAGATGTGTGACCCTAAGCCCCTATTTTTATAATATGACATTATCAACTGTCGCATATTAAATTGTTCATGCTTGCATACATATTTGTGGGTATGGGGGCATTATGCCAATTCACCTCATAATTAAATATGGAGACCATATGCGGGCTATTCTGGTCTTATATGAACTCCATTTAAATTGGTGTAGTGAACCGATGCCATGTTTCGCCCTATTAATACAACATTTAAATTGTGGGGTAGTGAAACAACTCGAACCATCTAATTAATTGTCGGGGCCCCGGTTCCGCTTAATATTGCCTAGTTGCATCACATCTTTGCCATGTCATGCATCATATCATAACCATGCCGGATCTTCTGCCGTAGTATTAAATATTGCATCCGGTGTTTCTTCTAGTGTTTGCTTCTTCGCGGATTAGGCCGATGAGTTGATGCGAGTATCGACAAGTTCTTCGGATAATGATCCTTCGGCAGTGTTTCCCAGGCGAGCATCTCTTCCCCTTCTACCTATTTTGCATTTATAGTCTTTATTTCCTCCTGTTGATCTATTGCTATCCGTGTCGCGATGCTTTAGTTTCCGTGCACCAGTTATATCCCGTGCAACCTCTATATTGCCATGGACACCTCCTAATACCTGTTGTTTGGTAGATAGCTGGCCTTGTGAGTCGTAGTTGCTTGCTCAGGTGTGATCTCGTGTTGTCGAGTACCACAGTTGTTGGAATGCTGGCAGATGTTTATGGTGGAGATGATCATGTCTTTATTTACAACTATTAACTTGCTGTGATAAGTAATGAAAGTGGCGCCGGTGGGCAATTATATGTTATTTGGTTTTTCATGCCCACTTGTGTCCCGTAGGCCCCGAGTACTTGATACCTGTTCCTTGACTATTCACACTATCCACATCCGGGAGAGTCTATGAATCCCCCTTAGCCAGAGCTTGATTCATTTCTTATTTCTTGGGGCCACAAACTAGTTTGGGGCTTTATTACTATCCTGTACTTATGCCATGCTTTACTGCTTTATTTAAGATTGTGCGTGAAGCACCTGTACTGTTTTGGATCGTGCCACGTTTTCGCGGTATCGACAAGCCCAGTCACACTATCGGGTTCCCAGTCATTTACAGCCGTCGTCACAAACCCTGGGTCCGTTCAGGAGCCGGCCAACTTCATTGCGGGTAGCTTAGTGGGGTGACCCCTGGAATATTTTATGAATCCTGTGATTGCTTTGTCGTGAAAGCCTCGTTGGGTTTTGATTTGGTTTTTCCGAGGTTGATCGTGTGTGTGTTGCTATTTGTGCACCCCTGCAGGGTAAATCTTTCTGAAAGCCGTGTCCGCGGTTATGGACGACTTGGAGCACAGCATCTCGATCATAGACAAGCATAACTAAAGTAGTGCTATAAACTTGACTTAATATATGACTAGTAATCAGATTCAACTATCACGGAATGGATATTAAAAGTACCAACAACTGGTGGAATTGGTGTGAATCGTGTCATGTTATACCTTCCTAGTAAGTATCACAACTCCAATGGAATGAAATTAAAGTGCCAACAACTGCTGGGTTTGGGATGTCACATGCTAATTGTATCTAACTAGTAAGTACTGCAACTACAACTAAATGGTTAACTAAAACTGCCCACTACTTATGCTATCAGGATGACTCATGATATCTATATCTGACTAGTAAGTGCTGCAACTATAATGGAATGAATAAAACTGCCAACTGTGTGGGTTTCCTCGGCATGACTTCCTCGTCTAGTCTCGAGGGGGAAATACCAGGATGGGTATGTTTGGTGGTAGTGTCAGGTTGGTCCCGAATAGGTCTATCTTATCCCTCTCTAATAGCCGACAGCTGTATTGAGTCTCTATAGGTTGTTTAGTGCATGCTCTGCTGCCGCTTCAGTCCACCATACCTATGTAGGCGAGAGCCGCCAAATTCTAGCCTTGCCATGTACTGGCCTCAGTACTGACGCTCCTCTTTTTCCTTTGGCCTTTGTCGGCACCCCTTTTGTTTTAGCAGGTTTGAGATCAACGTCGTTAGCAGGGTTACCCTTCCGGCTTGGCCTGGACAGGGTTATGGACGCCATTGGTTATTCTTCTGGGCTCTTAGCCCCATTTGCATCTTGTCCGTACTCCGACGCTGTAACGTTTTCAAGGTGATTTGGATCTTTGTAGTGTATATCTGTAATCTTGACTCTTGGAGTCGGGCTATATATATATCTGTTCTGTGGGTCCCTTCGAGGACTGTTGTGTAATGGTATTACTTCGTTCTCCACCCGCAGGCAAGTGCCTGGTGGGCGTCCTTGAATCATTTCTATGCGGGTTTGGCGGGAAGCGCTAAAACTTGCATAGGGCCGATTCGAGGGTGTTACATCATCCGACCCCTCTCCAGTATTAAGTTGCAAGCAACAGATTATTGCTTTACAAACTGCATGTAAAGTAAACAATACGATTGTTCTATGAACAAATGATTGTTGTTTTCTCCCTAGTAGCAACATCACATCTAGTACCTTAGAGATTTCTGTCACTTCCCCATATTACCAGAGGCATGAACCCACTATCGAGCATAAATAGTAACTCTTGGAGTTGCTAGCATCTACTTGGCCAAGATAGCTACTAACAACGGAAAGCATGCAAGATCACAAATAACAAAGACATGATAGAATCAATAATCAATCTGAAATAGCATCTCAATATCCATTGGATTCCTGCAAACACAACATGCAGAATTACAAATAGATGATCTTGATCATGAACGAAGCTCACAAGATCTAGACATGAAAGCACAAAGGAGGAGAACTAGCCATCTAGCTACTACATGGATCCGTAGTCCAAGGATGAACTGCTCACGCATCACACCAGCGGCTTGCATGGTGATGAAGAAGGCCTCCAGGGTGAATTCTCCTCTCTGGTAGGGTGCCGGGAAGAGCTTCAGATCCCTCTCGATCTAGGGATGGAGATGACGGTGGCTACAGACTCTTTCGTGGATTTTTTATAGGGTACTTAGGATTTTCGTACCGAGGACAATATATAGGCGGAAGGAGAGGCCGAGGGGGTGCCGGGAGCGGCCACACCACCCCTGGTGCGGGCCAGGCCTAGCCACGCGGCCAGGTGGTGTGGTGCCCCCTAGCCCTTCTCCGTCTCGTATTCTGGCACTTGATGACATCCGGAAAAATAGGCACTTTGGCTTTCGTCCCGTCCAATTCCGAGAATATTCATTTTCTGACTTTCCTGGAACCAAAAACAGTAGAAAACAGGCAGCTGGCACTATGGCTCTTGTTAATAGGTTAGTCCAAGAAATCATATGAAAATTACTCCAAAGTTGGAACAAAACACAAGAAAGTGGATAAAGCCAAGCATGAAACATAAAAAATTATAGATACATTTACAATGTATCAATGGTTACCGGGTGCCGCCGTCTCCTGATGGTCGCACGAGATATCTTCACCCAGTCATGCTGGCGGCATATTAGTCGTTTACAAGATGTTTAGTGATCATTTGTCGCTTATATTTTGCTGGTTGGTGCATGTATCAACCTTACCTGATCCTTGAATTGTAAAACTTTTGGATGATGACTTCGTAATAAATGGCTGTGTGCATCTACTGATGCAGAGGCCGGGGTTTTACTCCCCTTTTCGAAAAAAATGTGGCTATTTGTTGGTATTGAATCTCGTGACGGTGGTTCTCAGCGTGATATTTCTGTGCTGCCTGTTCGTCATGTCATGATTCCTGACTCGAGGACCTCGAGTCGGTGGTGGTCTCATTCATTGTCTCCATCTATAGTTGGTGAGGGCTCGCATCTGCTCGACGAGGTCGCCGATCTTGGAGTTGGTGGCCATGTTCCGCTCATCGACGGTGGCCATGGCTGACGCGATCTGGGTCTTAATCACTGTGGGGTTTCTCGGCAACCAGATGGAAGCCACGTCACACTGATCTAATCGAGAGATAGGATTAGCAACCAGGTGCCGAAGAGGACTGTGAAACCCCGTCCACTGAAATAATGCACCACGATTCTGGAGCGTCTTGGCACGACTTACACACCTCTATTCGACCACGGTACGTATATATCCTCTACGGATCGGCACCACCATGGACGACAGATCAAGAGACATCGACACCACCATGGTGTTGCTACAATGCCGACCTTCTCGATAAATACTGCATATGTGATGTTGCTTTCATTAATTAAATTCATCCATAAAGGGGAATGATTCCCGTCCCCCGAATGATATCGTCTGGGTCCCACCCACCCGCTCGTTAGCGTCTGCCTCCACACGCGTGCGTCTTATCCTCTTCCTGGTTTCTTTGTGTTTTTTCTTCCCCATAGACTTCGACCACCGTAGCTCGTCCGCGCCCCTGGCTCCTCCCTCCGGAGTGCCTTTGTGTCGTCTTTTCACAACAACGCATTGTAGCGCCGCCTCTCCCTAGTAACGCGCCGCTGCGCCACCTCTCCTTTGCTTCTGTCAGTCTCCTCCTCTCCCACCCTCTCTTCCTCCTAGCTGCCTCCGTTCCATGGCCATGGCGATTGGAGAAAGTGGGCTGTCAATGGGGGGATGGGGTGTGCTACCTGTGCTGGTGGCAGTGCTGCCCCACGCATGACGTTGTGTTGGTGGTGCCGCCTGCGCTGGTGTTGGCAATGATAGAATTGCTATGGCGGGCGACCTTGCTACATACGGCGGCGGGTTTGCCACATATGGCGAGCTACTTTGCTAATTACGGCGGGTGATGTTGCTATAGACAGTGGGCGACGTTGCTCCCTATAGCGGGCAATAATGTTGCTACTTACGTCTAGCGGTGTTGCTTCCTGTGGTGCTCGGTGTTGCTACATACGGCAGCGACATTGCTACTGCCGGTCGCCAACGTTGCACCCCTAAGTCTTGATTTTTTTTTCTATTGATGTTATGTGAATTCACATCAAAGTAAAATAGTTTTTCTACAACCGTTTTGTGTTTTTGCTACAATAGTGTAATGTTTTTGCTATGAGATATCCGGCGAGTCTCCGGCTAAGTCGGTTTTGCTACATTAGAAAAACATTGCTACAAAGTCTTTGGCAAGACTATGGGGAGGTCTCCGGCAAGGTGTAGTCTTTTTTTTTCTGTTTCTGGCCGAACCGTTTAGTAGCAAAAGCAGTATTTTATTTGCTACATAGTAGCAAAAGTAGAATGAAGGGACGTGACGAGAAGATCTGACCATCGATCTATTATGATCCAACGGCTGGTTACATGGGGAAAGTTTCCATACCCCTGGGCACATCTAGCATTCTCCATCCGGAAATTGCTTAACATCCAACACAAACTTGGTGAAACTTTAAAATATATTTTGACTTCTTATAAACATAGGGGCGACTACCGCCGCCGCCAAAGCTCCCCCTCGCGATCCAATCGACGCCGCTGCCGCGGGCCCTCGCCGCGGTGGCGGCAGGCCTAGCCGCCGAAGGTGGCTGGGGGGTGGTGCGTCGAAGGCGGAGGCCGGTGCTGCTGGGGCGGCGGCGGAGGCTGAGACGCGGCGACCTGGGCGGCGTCCCTTGGTCGGGGTGGAGGCGGCGGTTCCCCGTGGTGGAGATCTGGTGGAGGAGGTGCTGGCGTTGGGATTCCGTTTGGAAGACCTAGATTGGCCCTCTAACCCTAATTTCCGGCGGGATCCATGCGTGGCCATGGACCTCTTGGCCATGGTGGGCGTGAGCCGGAGTGGCAAAGGGTGGCCGCGGGGCGCGCATAGAGATGGGTTTGATCTGGATTTATCTCTAGCGTTGCCTTGCCTTCTCTTTCGCTGTTCTGATCGGTGGCGTGGGGGTTTGTTGGTGTGCTTGAATAATGGTGGCGGTCCTATGGTTCCTCTCGCACGAAGATGAAGATCTGCTGTTGCTTGTCCTTGTTGATCTGGTCGGATTGGTGAGTTCCGGAAGGTTCCGCCGGCGAACTCCCATGGGCGAGTAATGCCTGGAGATTGCCAGATAGGAAAGATTCGGTCGTGCGCACCCATGTTTTACTCTGGCCGTTTGGGTTCAGAGGGAGCGCTTCGAAGCTCAGTTGGCTGTTAATATCATGGGGCATGTTCTCGTTCCATGGTGCTGACGAAAAATATCATGGAGACCGAGTTCTGAGGACTGACAATGGTGGTTCGACTCTGGCTGGTGATGAGGAATTGGCTTGGTGACTTGTGACTTGGAGCAGCGGCATGCAAGTGGGGGCGACTGCACAGGAGAGGTTCACAGTCCTACCTATCAGGGTGAAAACCCAAGGTCTGACCTTAATTGGTTGTGTCTGGCAATGGCCTTGTTGAAGGCATTATTTTGAGAGCGTGAACTTTCTTCAGGGTGAAAACCTAAGATCTATGATCGGGCGATGATGGTGTTGTGCACTATTCCCTTCTTGGAGGCATCGTTTTTGGAGAAACTGGACTTCTGGTATTGTCTTGGTGGTGCTAGTACTGCTGTTTCAACAAATGGGTCACTGTAGCGGGACTTTTCTTTTTTTATATAATTTTTCTTTCTTTTTTTGGCTGTGTGCATCCGTATGGCCGCTAGGGCAATACGTTGTTGCAGAGGCTGGGTGTAATTGGTATCTTCTGATATTAATATATGCTCATTTTCAAAAAAAAAGAACTTAAGTTATTTTGGAAAAGGGAGTGCCTTAGAACTTCGAAGCATGACCCAAAGCCTTGAGCTTTCATTCATCGTGGGATTACTAATGACATGACAAAGATACTCCCCTCCGTTTTAAAGTATAAGATGCTTTAGATTTTGTGAAATGAATGTATCTATATATCTTTTAGTATATCCGTTATGATTCTAACTTGCACTAAAAGTCGTCTACATACATTCGTTTAAAAAAAAACTAAAATATCTTATATTATAAAATCGGAGGGAGTAGAAACGATGTCTCCTTTTCTCCCTGGTGGAACTATGCTACTGCTATGCAGATGCAGTGAAATAAATCCCTGTTACAACGTTTAAGCCAAGGGCGGGCTGATGCGTAAACAACAAAACGAGCCCTGCAATTTGTTGAAAGAAAACAGACAGCTGCTGTATGCTACACCACAGTGGCAGACCTACAGGGTATGCCAGGTATGCCCCGGCATACCCTGCAGCCCAACCGCGTGCTTAGCAGGAGCAGGCCGTAGCTAATTAGGCAATTAACGATTTTTTATCGGGAGAGGAAAAAAGACATTAGCGATTGGCCCAACAAAAGCTCAGATCAATCCCATGACTAAGCAGGCTCTGCTCGTCTCGTCCCTGATGCCGATCTAGAAACAAAGACGCCGCCAAGCCGAGTTGATCCGGCGGCCACTGGCCACCAGCCACGCCGCCACATCCAGCTAGCTTGGTCCAACTAATCGCCAGGTCTCCAGCGTCCACCGCTCATGGCCACCGGCCTCGCCGCCACACCCAGCCAGCTAGTCGATCTGCCTAGACGCAAGTCAGGCCGGCACGCCGGGACCGATGACCTAGATGCCAGGTCGCCCTTTGCCCCTTGAACCGGCACGCGCCGCAAAGCAAGGCGCAAACCATTTGTCCTTCGCCGACCGGATCCCACGATTATGAGGCCACATTCAACTAACCTAGGGCGCTGCAACTAAACGCAAGCTGCACGGTAATCTGCCATGTAAGATTTGTTAAACTTGTTGTACCGCCTGTATATGCTGCCAATTGTTTTGCTTACATTTTTTTGAATAGAAAAAATGGCAATTCATTCAACTTTTCAACTTAATCTCTCAATAACATATTATTTATTGCTTCCATATTATATTACCATGCAAATTTTACAACTATTAATGGATCGAAAATAAATTTTATCAGAATGGCTATCAAAATTTTGTGGGGCATACCCATCGATAAAATCCTGGTTCCCACTGTACACCGGTACAGTATCAAGTAACATCGATGACGTACATTTCTGCTTTTCTCTGTCGTAGCCACAGTGCGAGACAAATGCTGAACTGGATTTTTGCGAGCAGCTAGTGTGCTCGTGATGCATACGTGTATAATTCAATACTTCCGCGGCCCAACTAGATCGTTGTCTCTTCTGTCGGCCATGTTTGCTTCATTTGCCATCTTTCATAACCACCAAGAGCCATAGTATAGAAGAGGTATAGTTCCACCCACCTTGGCCCTGCTGCTAGCTTGCCATGGCTGAAGCTCAACGCGAGAGCGACCATGAAGTCGCCGCTTGGGACGAAGAGGAGACCCTTGCTCCGATGAGGCAACGGCTCTGGGTCCTCTACCGAGGCTACTGGCTAAAACACCAAACGGCGGAGAGCGTCAGGCTCCTGGAAGCCCAGTTCGAGCCGCGCCCCGACGACCTTTTCCTCGTCACCTACCCCAAGAGCGGCACCACCTGGCTCAAGGCCCTCGCCTTCGCCGTCGCCAACCGCCAGCGCCACGCCGCCGGCAGCGACGGCCATCCGCTGCTCACCAACCATCCCCAGGACCTGGTGCCCTTCCTCGAGCTACCTGACCGCCGGGTCCACCCTGTCGCCGGCCTCGACGCGCTCGCCTCCCCGAGGCTCCTCTGCACCCACATGCCGGTCGCGCTGCTGCCCCCGCGCGTCTCCGCTCTCGGCTGCCAGGTCGTGTACCTGTGCCGGGAGCCCAAGGACGTGCTGGTGTCCTACTGGCACTTCGCGAGCAAGGTGCACCCGGACTTCACCTTAGACAAAGCTTTCCAGCTCTTCTGCCAAGGGGTGTCCTCGTACGGGCCTATCTGGGAGCACTACCTTGGGTACTGGAGGCAGAGCTTGATGGAGCCCCATAAGATTCTCTTCTTGAAGTACGACGACATGATGGCCGACCCGGTTAGCCATGTCAAGACGCTGGCCAAGTTTCTCCGTGTCCCGTTCTCCGACGACGAGGTGCGGCGCGGCGTCGTGGAGGCGCTCGTGGACCTGTGTAGCTTCGACAAGCTCAAGAGCCTACAGGTCAACTCGTCCGGAGTGTCGGATCGGATCGCTGGAGTGCCTATAGAGAATTCGTCATACTTCAGGGCTGGGAAAGTGGGGGACTGGGCGACCCACTTGACGCCAGAGATGGCAAAGAAACTGGATGACATCGTTGAGGAGAAGATGAGAGGTTCTGGCCTCAAATTCTGACATATGATTGTCATGCCTAACTATGCTCATGTTTATGTAAGCCAAAGCCGTATTATGTGTTTTGTAATAATGTAATGGAAACATTCTGTACTTAATAAGTCGTCCACGGATTAGTCAAAAGTCTACATTTTATAAATTTGACCAAATTTATACGTAAAATATGAACATTTACAATATTGAATCAATATCAATAGATTTACCATAAAATATATTTTACTAATTTGTCTATTTAGTATTGCAGATGTAGATTTTTTTTCTAAATATTTGGTCAAAATTAGTAAGGTTTAATTTTTAACTAATTCTTAGACTCCTTATATTTTGTAACATAGGGAATATTGCGTACTTTATTTTCTGCGCACTTACCATTTTTTCCGTTTTAGATAACTCTGCTTCCCTTTCAACTGGGAGAAATGTTTACAACTTAGGATCTAGGATCATACCAAAGCGGTATCCGACAATATGAGAGTTTTTTTTTTTGGATTGTAGCAATTTCATATGATTTTTGTATGATTCTAATTCTTAGGATTTTTTTTATGGATTGTCTTTGGATTAAAGAGAATAGTGGTGCCTAAATTTCTATGGATTGGATTCATATGCCTCAATTCTATAGGAATTTGAACATTGACTTCAATCTCTTTCTTAGACTCCATTACGTCAGATGTTTTATCCAAACGACTATTCCTAATTCCTATGTCTTGCAATTCTCTTTTTGCACGTGCAAACATGTAGAATTCCCGTGTTCTTTCTATTACTGAGTTTTTGGATCATGCAATCCAAAGTGGCCCTGAAGTTGTGCAACAATCAGCACATCTAGGATAACCACGTCGTCGTGAAATGTTATGGATGTTGCCCTATCCTCAGGGCACGTGACATAATCGCTAAGGGAGTGTTTGGTAGAGTGTTTTAGGTCGGGGCAGGCTGCGTGGAGAAGTTTCTAGGCCGATTAGATACATGTGCGGCCTCCACGTCGTGTCCCGCATGGTGCTCAAAGCACCCCTCCTCCCCTTGGCAGGCCCTAGAGGAACTGCCGAATCGGCAGTTTCCGTGGAGCCAGGCTCATTGCAACGCAAATTTTCCCTGAGGATGCCACCCGTTGCATGCGTGGGAAGCGCGGGAGACCACGCACCATAACTGGCCACACACTATCACCGCCCTCCTACCCCTCTTTCTCACTCTCACCCCTCTCACCGTGTTGTCCCATCACAACTGACCTCGAGCACACCTCCCAGTGCACCGATGGATTCGCATCCTCTACCACCTCCGCCGCTGCCTTCTCCGGCAAAGCTTCCTTGTAGGCGGGCCACTGCAATCTACATGTGGAAGACTCAGGAGTACGGCATTCAGATTGACCGGACTGTCGCGCCAACATTAAATCGGTTGTCGCCGATTGCTAGTCGTCCTTCCACCGTGATGAGGTCGGATGTGGCGGCTCGTGTGGCCGTGGTGTATCTGCGGCCGTCGATGCAGACGGGGGATTTCTTTGAGGCCCCATCCTTCTTCGCCTCTAGTCGAGCAGCCGCCATGGCGGTAGGGGCCCTTGGCATAAGCCAGGACATGGCGTTCCCGCTGGGGTTCAATCATGTGCCGCGTTTTTCTCCTTTGACCACGACCATGCCTCCACCGCCGCCACCGGGATTTGTTTTTTGGCCTACCATGCCTCTATCGCCGCCGCTGGCCCCGGCACGTCGACCGGTTCTGACTAGACAATGGGGCTCGCGCATGTGTGTGGAATCGACATTGCGACCTCATCACGACCCATTGTCGCTGCAGCCGATGGTAAGTACCTTCCCCTTTCTAGTTAGGGTTTTTGTGGATTCTTCAATTTGCTGCTTACTTCTTAGATTAGGTACGTGCGATGCTAGAATCGTGCTAGATGTATGCTCTAGTAGTAGAATCGATGTGTGTGTGGGTGCATTGCTAACCATTGCAATACACTGCACAAATGCACGCTAGCAATGCGCGCGTATGCCATCTATGCATAGGTGATCATTGCCATGGCCTGCATCCTTGCACTGCAATTGGTATGGTTGTCATGCTGGACTTGACATTGTGTATGTCCGTGCAGAACTAGGAGTTCGTGGCTAGGGCAAAAGCTCCTGAGACAAGTGAAGAAGATCACATCCCCCTATACAATTGAGGCATGTCGTACCAAGCCTCATTGAGGAGGTGTAGGAGCTGGAGATCTCCAAGAAGCATAAGTGGCGCCCTATAGGGATTGGTCATACCGGCATCCCTGAGAAGCCACTCCGGTTCTACGTGCAGGTTGGCACCCTAGACCTCGAAGTCCTTGTCGCCCTGCCGGCAATGGAGAAGCTGCTCCTGAGGAAGCTGTAGATCACGACAAGGGTGTGAAAGTGCCGATCCACCTGAAAAAGTTCTATGAGTGGCACATGTAGTTCAAGTGGTATGGTGAGAGCTGGTATTAATGAAGGGGTGGAAGAAGTTCATGGAAAAGAGCACAATGCAAGTAGGCAACACCCTCATCTTCAGGTTCAACCTCACCGTCTATAGGAAAACTACCTCCGTGTAGGTGGCGTACTAGTGCGTTCGCCATGGCTATTGAGCACCAACATGATCTTGCTTTTGTGCTGATGATCATGTACTTATGATGCTACCTAGTAGAAGCTGAAGAACATCTTATTTTGCGATAGGGGTGTGTTCCCCGACTATTAATAGTAGTCAGGTTCCTTAGATATGAACCTGATAGTAAGTTAAGTACAGTGTAGCACCTAGTCTATGACTGTTAATATGGTATTATGCTTGTTAGTACCTATGATATGTGTGTGACTGTGATCTTCTTGATGGTGGTAAGCTCACCATCTTTGAAAGAGGTGATGACATGCCAGTTGTATGTGCAAACAAGTTCGTACCAAACAGTTATGTGTTGCCTTTACTGAGCACAATGAGGAATTGCAAGCAACCAATCAAACTGGGCCTGAGTTCCTAGCCATGCAATGCAGCCTACAAAACCAACGGCCAAAATTGGCCTAGAGCTTGTTTTTGCGTGGACATGGCCGCCATGACCTAGCCAGAAGGAAACTCAAATTGGCTGCCGGCAACGAAACACCCCCTAAGTGCATCTTTGGATCGTGACCATGTCTGTCTCAAGTGTCCATTGGCAAATACCTGCTAACCACGATCCAATGAGTTGCCTATGGCAAAGGGCCATGTAATCGTATCCCAGCGAGCCAGGACATTGTTCACCACCACAACATTGTCCCCCCTCTTCCCCCTCAACAGAGCTCTAGGCAAGGAGTTGGGTCGCCTTGTAGACATGCCTAGATCCCTCATCCAAAGAGAGCGACGAAGGTGGTTTTGTCGTCATTGCGCTCTCCGAGCAATATGCATGCCACGCTTGATAGGAGCCTATCGTCGAGCTAGGGCACATCATTAGCCTCTGAGCGAGCCGTTTCTTGCCCGATGTATGTGTGTGAACACACATGGTGACATGGGCATAACACTTTGGCTGCACATTGTTGGCTTATACGGTGCGGTCCAGCGGAATGCCCATATGAATATATACCAAGATCTATTCCCATGATGGTTCGACAGATATGAAGCCTACAAGGACACAAGGCAAGGAAATTGCAAGATTAGACTCTACATGAACACCAACTTTTAACCTATTCGGATTGGTAACTGAGACCTAGCCTCCCCATATGTAAAGGCTAGGAGGGTACAACGAGGAGGACATCACCTAATAGACACAATAAATCTAGAAACCTTAACCTCTGTCACCATAATATGTTATAAGCTAGATCGCATCTAGCAACTTGGCGACTTTGTACCCTCCATCAATAAAGATCATAGTAGCAGGAGTAGGGTTTCCTCTATGAGGACATGAGCCTAGGTAAATCTCGCCTCCCTTGTTTGTCTGATAAGCCGATAAAATCACCAGCGCACCCCTTTTCAATGAAATCCAAGTCCATGACTATGGATATTGCCGAGGTTACCCTCATCAATTGGTATCGTATGTGGGGAATCTAGGCGCTGGAGTCACGAATCCAGTGGCTCCCTCATCATCAACGGCTGCCAGATCGCATCTGGCGGTGACTTCATCGCCGTGCCAAAGCTGGGCAGATCAAATGCCTGGATGTTTGTTGCCGACAGTATCAACAAGCTTCTTCATCATCAACCGGGTTCAACTTGAATTAGCGGATTCAACAAAAGGAGAATCTATGGCGAGAAAATCAATTGGAAGTCGAGAAATCCCCATGGCATGACCATGCTTGAGGTCGTCTACACCAACAACCCCCTAACAGGACCGCATCCTCGAGAAGTACGAGGACTGGCTGAGAGAGGAGAAGCACAAGTTCATCGTCCTCGATATCGAGTACACCAGGAATCAATAGAGGTGTGCCGTGGTGCAACTCCCAATGAGGAACCACGTCCTGGTCTACCACTATGTGAGGTATGTTTCTCTGTTCTTTAGAAATCAGGAATTTTTGTAGTTAATTAAGTAAGTTGTACGTAGATCTACTTTGGGGGTATATGAATTTTAATAATTGTACGTGCTTGTTCATGTTTATCTGCTCAGGGGGTTAATTATTTGCGATTCATATATTTTTTATCATGTAGATTTTTATTTTCCTACAATGCCCTAATTTATAAAGATTCTGAACATCGACTACCATAAGTTTTCACAACTGTTCTGATTGTTCACTTCCAATCAACATAATTAATTTTGGATTAATTGTAGGTGTAATTTTCCTGCTTGTACAATGCAACGTGTTCATTTACTAGTCCAATTATAAAACTTGTATACATATGAAAATTTATTTGACTTCGAAACTCACACTGCAGGCGGTCCCTTCAACACTCTTGCAACCTGTCTAGATTTCTAAATCAAAAGCATGTTACATTCACTTCGGTTGACATCACGAACAACATGATGGTGCTTGCGATAGAGTGGATGTCTATTCCATATCCGTACCACGTGTACCTCTAGGACATCTTGAAGATTGAAGGAAGAAAGAAGGCTGGCATGGCTATTCTTGTAGCAAAAATCATTAACCCGTCCTACGCTGATATGAAGTCTGGCTTCACACATGACATAAATAACCGTGTTGGGCGTGCCTTATGGGATTACAAGCCACTATCCGATATCAACCTCAGGTATGCTGCCATCGACGGATGGATCAGCTACGAGCCGCACTGTTAGGTCCTGGTAGTGTAAGGTTTGAGAAGCCACTGCCACATTCGGCCACCACCAATGATCTGCGAGAAGTGGAAGTACGGCGAGGGATCCTCGATCGGCTAGAAGCGCCATAAGTATGATTGGGAGGACGACTCGTGGTGATTGAAGAAACATGCAAATTGCTTCAAGTTAGGCATGTAGAAGTCCTTTTGTGTGTTCATGAACTATTTAGTATGTTACTTGTGTTTTATGTCTATGTGTGTGTAAACAAAAGTTGTGTGCTGTATTTGTTTGTTCTTTAGATAACTTTTGTTCACAACAGTTTCAACTTTGTGGCATTAGCTTTCATTTTTGTTCACATCACTTTCAACTTTGTGGGCACTAGCTTTCGGTTTTCTTCAGATCACTTTCAACTTTTTGGGCACTAGCTTTCGATTTTCTTCATATCACTTCCAAAATTATGAAGAAAAGTGTTAAAAAAATGAATAAAGCATATGAATGGTTCTTAAAAATTCTTAAAACATGGGGATCAATAAATATTTATGAATATTTATAAGTAATGCTTAGAGGGAAGTACTAGTCATTATATGTTAGGACACACCCTACCCTCTCGCGGCCTAAACCAGATCCACATCTTCCCCGTTCAAGTGCGGCCAATGGCGAAGACCGCGACGACACCCCCGGAAAGACAACTGCCTCTTGTGCGTCGAACCGGCCGGGCGGGCTCCATGCCAAGATGGAATGACATCGACAACTCCGGTCAATCGTATCTAGGGGTAAGTACAGTTTCCCCCAATTCTTTCATATGGTTAGGGTTTGGTAGCGAGTTGGGAATTATCGATTTACAATCAGATGAACTGGAATCGGTGTATTAGGACATCACACACATGGACTCTGCTCCTGAATCTTTGGAACATCCCAGCTTATGCGACATAGCAAAAGATTGCCCTGAGGTCTTTCGCTTCCACAAACTTGAGCCTATCAGGCGTGTTGCATTTAGAGGAACCACCACAGGCCGCAGATTCTACCACCGCCAACTTTAGAATGTAAGTGCTTAGATCCTTGTATCGCCATTGACTTGTCTTCCAAGTAGTAGGTCCGTGTCAATGAATTTTTGACCTGCAGGAGGTCGGAAACTGTGGGTTTGTGGCTTGGATGGACAATGAATGGCTAGGTGTTATGAAGAATACAATTGCAAAGCTATGGGGGATGTATGATGATAGCAGCAGTGCAAGAATTGATGAGAGGATTGAGAATGCGAAGTTGGTAAAGAAACTTACTGATGAGAAGAACAAGATTGGCAAAAAACACTCAAATCTGCTGGCTGATATGAAGAAATTCATAGAAGCAACAGAGAAGAAGGCGGTGGGGAGAACTTGTCTAGGATGAATGATAACAATGCAAGATATGATGAGATGAATTCCAAGCAGACTAGAGCGTTGAGGAATAAGGTTGAGTTGCTGAGGAACGTTCAGAAATCCCAGACAAAGGTAATGAAAGAGAAGCAGAAGCAATGTTATGACTTATGAGGAACAAAAGACCTTGAAGGAGGAAAATGAGAAACTTGAGTACACTATGATCTGTTTGAAGCCAATGACGCTAACAAGGATAAGCTGAGGAAGATCAAGGATATTTGTGATGGTTGACTCTTTCGTTGTAGCTGGTTGTACTGCTGAGGGTAAACTGGTGGTGGTGGTAGGATGACTCATTTGTTTCATCCAGTTAAAAGCATGTCTTTACTTGGTTTGCCAAAGTAAATGGTTCATTCTTGTACCACAATGCGGACATATTAACAGTCTTAAAGTATCCATTATCTTTCATCTTGTGTTTGCCTTGAAGGTCAAACCAATCACAACGAAACTGTAAAACTGACCTCTCGCTGAACACGTTTCTCAAGTACCACAGCTCAATAACTTCCTTCAGAATACTTTAGTATTCCATTTCTTCCTCATTGCCATAAGAAGCATTGGTCATAAAAAAATATGATATACTTCTAAATAACTTTTGCGAAGTTTTAAAAAAGTACATTCTAGATGCAAGAGATCTACACATGCATAGAGCAGTACACAACTACAAACTATCCTCAGTTCCTTCACAACCCTGCTTCTCATCGCCAAGCTATAATTCTTCACCAACATATTATTCTCAAGCTTTAGTTTATGTAGCTCCTTCTCCAATTAGCCAATCTTCCTCAGCAGTAATGCATTGTCATCCTTCTTCTACAAATCGAGCATGAAAACAAAATAATGTTTAATTAACTGAAAGTGTTACACACATTCAGAGCTACCTGATGCAGGAGAACATGGGAAATGGACATACCTGCGAAGTAGATCAAGGTGTCGGCACCGTTAACCATTCGCCGCCCTGGTTCCAGAAGTACTCCTGGTCACTGTTGCCCAGCTGTCCCCTCCCTCCAGATGTGCTCGTTGGTGGTGATGGTGGCACTTGAGGCGCTAAAAGGTTGCTCACCTATGCCTGTAGAATGCGACGTGCTCCTCCATGGGCATGGCGGGGTCGAACTCTGGACTCCATCCAATCAGCTCTGACATGCGGATCCGCTCCTCTCCGAGGCTAGGATGCAGTACAAGGTCAACGCCTTGTGGTACAACTTTTCCTGCCGTGATGCAGCCAGCTCCTCCTAGTAATGCACATGCTGATCCTCCTCCTCCGCTGCCGCATCCACCTCCCGCTGGGTTGGACAGCGAGACACGGACCTACCCCTCAACCGCGCTCCTCCTTCACGAGCACGAGCTCAGGGAAGGTACCATACAATGCTCTCCAGCGAGGATCCCTTTGAATCCGACATCCGTAGCCATTGCGCCGCCACGAGAAGGTAGGGTTCCTCTCCTCTCTCTCCTCTACGAACTAACAAGATGTCAAACTGACCGTTTCGGCTAACTGAAGAGAGGAAAGAGACAATGACACACAATTATACTAATGAAATGTAACACGAATTTCTAAGACAACGAAATGAACTTACTAATCAATCCGACTATAGCCTAACGGTAGTTAAGCTATTTTTCTCGTGTAACGTCCTAGGTTCCAAACCCACCATATCAACATTATTCCCCTTTTATTTCTATTGCTGACATGTGGGTCCGATAGTACATACAATGATGGTTCAATGTACCACACTCTAAATTCCATCGTGAGGTTAATCGGCCATGGTTTGCCATGACGGAAAATGATTCCATCATGCAATAGTGATCTTCGGTGACGAGCAATTCATTCTGTCGTCTAAAAGCTATTTCGATGATGGATTTGAGTTTTGTCATGGGGCTATTTATCACCAAATATCATATTTCTTGTAGTGTGAGGAGGTTTGGAACACCTTTGTGTCTATAAAATTCCGCTTCCACGCTTGGCACGCTCTAAGGGGAGATCTTTCACTGCGGAGGGACAAATACTGTACTAGGATGGCTCTCTCGCCACCTGTCCTAGAACGAGGTCCTATTCATGGCGGGTGCACGTCGACCACCCCCTATGGCAGGCCAAGGCGCCCGGGCGATAGTGCGCACCCATCGGCTTCCTCATCTCCTACCCCTACATTCCTATCGAGTGTTATTTGTGCTCCGTCAAGCCTTCCGCCATTGGCACATTACTTGGATTTCAGATATGGGGTCGCGAGGCGATTAACGTTGGCGGTCTTCGGTGATGAAGGAGAGGATGTGCCGAGCGGCGACACGCATCAGGGATCCTAGGCCTTGGGTGGAGAGGAAGACCGACGAAGGGGATCAGCTGAGATCCATTCCAGTGTTGTCTGCCAAAGTGTTGAATTAGGGATCGATCAGAGTTCGTTCGAGGCATGGGGTGGTGGTGCCTCTGAAGGTTCTCCCCCTAAACTCGGCCTCTGTATCAGATCCTTTGGCCCCATCGACATTGGAGGTGGAAGCAGTGAAGGATTCAGAAGTGCTCCCCACTCAGCAGTGTCGATCTCGGCATAAGAAGATGCGAAGTCAGAAATCGATTTCCAAGGTCATGATGCCAGCACCATCAATTGCTGCAGCTCTGGATCATCAGTTAATGGGGACACAGAGACCGGTTTCATGCAGGAGGAGGGGAAGACCTTGGAGATAAACTTCTCCGCTCTCGCTTGCGGAATAGTCTATGCGGCACCTATTGTCACACGCCTGGGATCCGATTCAGATGGTATTGGAGGTGTCAAGAAAGGAGATGACTACAGCGGTGGCGATTTTGCAGCTCAGAACGCAAGCGCAAGTGATTGTGAAGACTCTGGACTTGTTCATAACAAAGGTGCTGCTGAAATGACCTGGGGTCGGCTTCTTCCTTAGCTGCGTGGGAGTCCAGTTTGGTTGTAGCCGAGGGCCGAAGGAGGAAAAGGTTCAGGCTATGGAGGGGGCCATATTTTAGTAAGGAACAGGGGGTTGTTGAGTAAAATGAGCTGGGTTTCTTTGACCATCTATGGAATATTCCCTCACAGCCTACCTGCTTTGGGACAACTGGTACACCATGCCCACAACCACCATGCAGGGCACCACCACCACTGATCCTATCCCTTAAAAACAATCCACAAAAAGTGCCTTCAAGGATTAGGGGTTTTCTTCCTCCCTCCCGGTGGCGGAAGAGACAACAGTTCTGCAGTGTTTAGGCATTGAGGGTGCTGATTCCTCTACCGATCCGCAGTGTGTGAGGGTAGAGATTATGGCTGATAGAGGAAGAGGAAAGGAGAGAGGGAAAGTGGGGAATTCTGGTCAGGATTCGTGGTAGCAGCAATAGTCAGGCCAACCTCAATAGATGCAACAACTACAATCTCTGTTCGAGTTTGGTTAGATGCAGCCCCAATTCTTTCCTAATCAACCCTAGTTTAGGTTCCATCCAGGTAACATGCCTCCTCCTTGGGGTTTTCCTGGGCCTTACCATGGATTCCCCCTCCTCAACAATTTGGGATGCACTCAAATCAGTTGGTGGCTCCCTAGAGTAGGATCAGGGTCGGAATGGTGAGCAATATGGCAAGACAAAGCCTGTTCCAAAAACCAAGAAGCAGGTCCCTATGGCTCAGAAGGAGCAACCTTTTCTAAGATCCTCTTGTAATTTGGTTCCTCTCTAGATGTGCTACATTGATGCTATGTGCATGTGTTGTGGGGAGCTAGGACACCACCATGCTACTTGTGACAAACCACAGATGTGTTTCATTTGTAAGTACTTGGTATGTTTTGCGAGGAACTGTTAGTCAGGAAGAGACCTAATCAGATAGCTAAATATATTGGTAGTGTTACTTCTGGTCTTGGATTATATCACATTGAGTCCCTAGAGTTCATCATCAATCCTAGTGCCTCTACCAAAAATTGTGGTGTTGTGCTTGTGGAAGAGGGGGAGATATCTGAGGAGGAGCTGGCAGCTAACTTTTCAAAAATTTACAAGACTAACTAGCCTTGGGAGATCAGGGAGTTGGGGTGCAGTGGCTCTTTTCTAGTGAAGTTCCCTCCCCACATCAATGTTGAACAGGTTATAGGATACCCCAAGTTTTCTCTTGTTAAAGAAGGAGTGTGGGTCAAGGTTGAGGCATGGAATCAAGATCCTGAACATGTAGAGACTCTGTCTGACATCTGGGTTAAAATTACAAGGCTACAGACAAAGTGGTGTGATTTGAACATCTTGGATGAAGCAGTGTCCGTTTGTGGCATTCTGAAGGATGTAGATTGGATCATAATCTTTAGAAACAATGCTAAGGAAGTGAGAGTGAAGATTAAATGTAGAGATCCTAGCAAAATGCCTTCTAGAAGGCTGTTTGATTTCCATGGTAGTCTTTTCATGCTGGGATTCACTGTGTAGACTTGGATGCATACACTGTGGAGTTCCAGGAAGATGATTTGATGGGTGATGATTTGGAGGATAAGAGTAAAAAGGTGGACCTGGTGATTCTAGACAACAAGGTCACTTAGAACATGGTAGGTTTGGTGATAGATCTAGAGAACAAGGCAGAGGTGCAAATGCCTCATATGGAGGTTCCTTTGCCCCTTCAGCTGGTCAGCCTGATAAAACCAGATCAAGGGATACTAGGGGAGTGACACCTTATTATGTCACTGAAGTTTTCCAACTCTTGGTCCAAAAAGGTCTGGTGGATAGGGAAGGTGCTTTTGTCTAGGATAAATCACCAGAAGATAAAATAGCTCATTCTGAGGTGCATAATTTCTGGGATGAGGAAGAAAACAACTACATGTCCTTAGATCAGAAACTGAACTTGATGGATGAAGATTAGCCAAGGCTATAGGACCTACCACAACTTCCTGATGACCTTATGCCAAGCTTTGGTAATATTGATGCCAATGCTGATGGTATCTCCTAAGGAATTAAGAAGAAGCAGAAGAAATGGGGTCCTGTGACGCCAACCAGATAATGTAACAGGATTGATAGGTCCTAGAATCTGATTAAGAAATCCCAGGAGAGGAAGAAAGTGGTCAAACTAGAAGTCCCTAAGAAGATGAAAAGTATCATGTCTCAACATCCTTTCTAGGTTCTTGATGTTTATGAATTAGAAGATATGACTTCTGTTATTGGCCTAAAAGTTAGTAAAGTAGACCCTCAACCTAGTACTAACAAGAAACTGGGTTCAGTAAGAGTAGATAGTGATTTAGAATAGGAAGAGGTAGATGTTGTAGCTGATATTTGGACTGAAGTAGTTAGAAAATATCGGGGCAAGCACCCCATGAAGATGTCTAAATGTTAGTAGGCTTCTGGAATAGCATAAACCTTTCTGATGTTGGTAGGAAAAAATACATAGATGATTATTTAGTTCCTCTTAATCTAGATTACATTGGCTTTCAGGAACTAAGAAATAATCTTTTAGTAATTCTTTCCTGAAAACCATCTTAGGTAACATGAATTTTGCTTGGAATTTCCTTTCATCTGTTGGGACTGTTGGTGAAATTGTGGCAGGAGTTAACTTAGATTTATTTGAGCTATTGTCTTGGGAGATTAGGAGTTTTTCTGTTAGTGTTGTAGTGAAAAATAGATTAGATGATTTTGTTTGTAGGATTACCACTGTGTATGGTTCTGCTTATGAAGCAGGTGTTTATCTCTGAACTCCATGAGCTTTTCCTTAATTGGCATGGTCCAGCTATTGTTGGAGGAGACTTCAACCTAGTGAGGTCTGTTGAGGACAAAAGCAATCATAATATAGATTTTAGGTGGGCTAGTAAGTTCAATGTCTGGATTGAGATGTGGGCTTTGATGGAAATTGGCCTAGATAGTAGATCCTTTACTTGGGGTAATAATCGGGAAGAATTGATTATGAGTAGGATTGATAGGATCTTCTGTAGCACTAATTTTGAAGCTCATTTCCCTTTGGCTCATGCCAAGGCTATAGCTAGGGTGGGGAGTGACCACATACCCATTATTTGGGACTCTAATGAGGGGCATTTCTAAAAAAAGGTAGCTTTAAGTTTGAGAAATGGTGGCTTGCTAGGACAAACTTTAAAGAAATAGTCATTAACCTTACAGGTGAACAACCATAATATGGTAGACATTTGGCAAGCCAAAGTTAGATTGTTTAGAAGGTTAGCCAAAGGGTGGAGTATCAATTTAGAGGCTTCCGTTAGGAGGAATAAAGAAACTCTAATGGAGGAATATGATATTCTAGATATTAAAGCAGAAACTCAAGACCTGTCCGTGGAAGAGAAAAATAGATTTAACTTCATTCTTCAGAAATGAATAGTTATTGGGTAATGGAAGAGACAAAAGCGAGGCAAAGGGCTAGAGATAGGGATATTATGGAGGGTCACAGGAATACATCATACTTCCATGCAGTAGCAAACCAAAGGCTCATGAAGAAGCTTATTCATGTCCTACATGGTCTTGAGGGCCCTATTACTGATATTAAAGATATGTTGAAAGTAGCTACAGATTACTATAAAAATCTTTTTAGTGGGGAGGATAGACCAGATATTAGACTTGGACATGATTTCTTTTCTGAAGAAGAGAAAGTTAGTGATGGAGAGAATGAGATCCTAGGGGACCCTTTCACCTTAGAGGAGATTAGAGAGGCTATTTTTACCTCCTACTTTGATGGAGCCCCTGGGCCTGATGGCCTTTCCTTTATGTTTTATCAACAGTTCTAGGACATTGTTTCTTTTGATCTATTGAATATGTTTAATGCTTGGACTAGGAATGAGTTAGACCTCTTTAGGCTAAATTTTGCCATGTTCACCCTAGTCCCTAAATAGGATGATGCTAGGACTATGAAAAAGTTTAGACCTATTAGTATTTTAAATTGCTCCTTTAAGATTTTTACAAAAGTACTGACTAAGAGATTAGCTACGGTTATTGCTAGACTTATAGATCATGAGCAATCTTCTTTCATTAGAGGCAGATTTATCCTTGAAAGTGTTGTCACTTCTCATGAGATTATTCATGAAGTACATAGGAAAATTATCAGGGTATGGTCTTTAAGATTGATGATGAAAAAGCTTATGATAGAGTTAACCTAGATTTCTTATATGAACTTCTAGAGGCTAGAGGATTTTTTCCTCAATTTATTAGATTAATTAGGCAAGTCACCCACGGAGGATTAGTTGGTATTAAGATTAATAATACTGAAAGTGACTTCTTTTTTACAGGAAAAGGGCTAAGGCAAGGTGACCCTGATACGTTGTAAATGTATCTATAATTTTTGATGTTCCATGCTTGTTTTATATCTACTTTCTTATGTTTTATCCACACTTTGGAGTATTTTTACACATTTTCTGGAACTAACCTATTAACAAGATGCCATAGTGCCAATTGCATGTTTTCTGCTGCCTTTTTGGTTTCAGAAAAGCTAGAAAATAAATATTCACGGAATTGGACCGGACAAAAGCCAAAGTCGATATTTTACCGAAAGACTCATAGAGCCAGAAGACGAGACGGAGAGGGGCCAGGGGCTGGCCACACCACCTGGTGGCACAGTCTAGGCCAGTCCGCACTAGGGGGTGGTGTGGGCCCCCTGGTACTCCACCGACGTTGCCCCTTTGCCTATAAAAGTCTCCCGCGACGAAAACCCTAAGGACCTGATCAAAATTCCACGAGAGAGTCTATAGCCGTTGCCATCTCCATCCCTAGATCGAGACGGATCTAAAGCTCTTCCCGGCACCCTGTCGGAGGGGAGAGATCACCCTGAAGGCCTTCTTCATCACCATGAATGCCTATGGTGTGATGCGTGAGTAGTTCATCCCTGGACTACGGGTCCATGTAGTAGTAGCTAGATGGTTGGTTCTCCTCCTTTGTGCTACCATGTTTAGATCTTGTGAGTTCTGTTCATGATCAAGATCATCTATTTGTAATCTTACATGTTGTGTTTGCGGGGATCCGATGGATATTGAGATATTATTTTAGATTGATTATTGATTCTATCATGTCTATGTTATTTGTGATCTTACATGCTTTCCGTTGTTAGTAGCTATTTTGGCCGAGTAGATGCTAGCAACTCCAAGAGGGAGTATTTATGCTCGATAGTGGGTTCATGCCTCTAGGAATCTAGGGAAGTGACAGAAATCTCTAAGGTACTAGATGTGATGTTGCTACTAGGGAGAAAACAACAATCCTGTGTTCATAGAACAATCGTATTGTTTACTTTACACACTTTGCTTAATGCAATTATCTGTTGCTTGCAACTTAATACTGGAGGGGGGTCGGATGATAATCTGAAGGTGGATTATTAGTCATAGATGCAGTTGGATTACGGTCTTTGTATAATGTTGTAATGTCCAATCAAATCTCGTAGGAGTCAAGATGATTAGTATATGCATGTATGCTTTCTCGGTGTCTGTCAATTGCCCTGCTGTAATTTGTTCACCCAACATGTCATCTATCCTAAGGAGAATCACCTCTAATAAACTATGGACCCTGGTCCATTCTTTTAACATTGCTATACCTTCTACTATTACTGTTTACTGTTTACTTTCTGCAAGCAATTACTATCTTCCACACAATACGTTTAATCCTTTGTTTTTAGCAAAACTGGTGAGATTGACAACCTCACTGTAAGTTGGGGCAAAGTTCCGTGGTTGTGTTGTGCAGGATTCCAAGTTGGAAACAACACCTTGGAGGTGTTTCCTTGCTCCTACTGGTTCGATAACCTTGGTTTCATAACCAAGGGAAATTTTTTTGTTGTGCTCATCATACCTTTGTCTTGGGGTTCTCCAACAAGCTCGATATATTTTGAGCCATCAGACCCCATTGCCCCTTTACTGTTTAACCTTTTTGTAGATGTCTTTTCTAAGATGCTTGCTAAAGGGGCCACACATGGCCTGATTAGAGGCATGTGCGCCAATTTTATCCCTGGTGGAGTATTTTGTCTGCAATATGTAGATGACAATTTGCTTTTCCTGGAACATGATGATAGAGTAGCCATTAATCTTAAATGGATCCTAACTTGTTTTGAGCATATTTCAGGGATGAGGATTAATTGCCACAAGAGTGAATTAATCTCCATTAATATGTCTTTGGAGGAGCTACAACCTTTCATTGATATATTTCAATGTGTGGATGGAGATTTCCCTATTAAGTACTTAGGAATTCCTCTTCACTATAGTAAACTGAGAAGAGAGGATTTTCAGCCTTTGATAGAGAGTATTATTAAAAGGATTGCCAGTTGGAGAGGGAAATTGTTGTCCTCTACAGTAAAGAGAATCCTTATGCAGGCATGCCTAGCTAGTATTACTATCTATCTCCTTTCCTTCTTTAAATTTTTAAAGTGGGCTTTGAGTCTTATTGATACTTAACTAGCAAACTTTTTCTAGAATGATGAAGATGGGAACCATAAGATTCATCTAGCTAACTAGCCTTCTGTTCGCATGAAAAAAGACTTTGGAGGGATGGGGATTTCCAAACCTACATGATCTCAACTTATGCTTAATAGGTTCATGGGTTAGGAGGTATATTCAGAGGGAAGGGGCTTTGGAAGGTTATAGATGCTAAGTATAACACAAAGAATCCTAACATATTGTGTTGTCAAGAGACACAACCTTCTACCTTTTGGAAAGGTGTGATGTGGGCTACTAGAGCCATTAAGGTTGGATATAAATGGCACATGGGTAATTGTAATTTTATTAGGTTTTCGGAAGATATTTGGTTTGGAAATTCACCTCTAGATTCCCAATTCTAGGATCTATATGTGGTGTCCAACCAACAAACCAAAACTATTGCTGAGATTTGGGATGGGGTTCAGCTCAAGTGTGATTTTAGGAGAACCTTCTCTGAGGAGATGATGGTCTTGCAAGCCATTGCTAAAACGGTTGTGTTTTGAGATATTAATGATCAACTTATTTGGCAATATGAAACTAATGGTGTCTACTCCTCTGAATTTTAGAGGGGTAACACCTATCTATCTACCTGCTATCTGGAATCTAAAAATTCCCCCTAGGATCTAGGTTTTTCTTTGGCTATTCTCTCAAAATAAGATCATGACTAGAGGCAACTTGAGAGCTAGGGGATTCCAAAACCTCTAGAATGTGACCTGTGCAAACAAATAGAGACTGTTAAACACCTCATTTTTTATTGCATTGTAGCTAGGAAGCTCTGGGAGGATGTGGCAGAAGTTTTTGATATCCTTGTCATTAACTTTTAATCTATTGCTTCAAAATGGATTTCTAACAAAAGGTTTTTGCATTTTAATGTTGTGACTTCTATAATCCTCTGGGCTCTATGGAATAATAGAAATACCCTAGTTTTTAACAAATCTACTTGGATTAATATGAAGCAGGTTTGACACCTGGTTCTGCTCTATCTGAGGAACTGGAATCTCCCTTTCAAAGATTTGGAGGGGGGTGATCGAGCAATTTACGACCAAGATGATGCAAAAGCTAAAAAGTCCATTGCCCCTCCCAACAGCTTGAAGTGTGTGGATTTTGGTTGGATTTCTTCCTGGAAAACCATGGCATCGCTAGAGCACCTGCAAGAGCACCCAGAGCAGAGTGATTCTATTCATGTGGTGTTCTGAGTGGGTGGTGTCGATGGCAATGTGTCTATAATGTTGGATTTTCACTTGGTCCTTTGCTGGTTCTTTCCTTAGCTGAGTAGTTGGTACTTGGCGGGTTCCTAGCTTTTGTGATCGGCTAGGTGTTTCTGTCTGTGTGCGTTCCTGGCAGTCAGATAGGCCGAGTGGTGTCTCTTAGTTTGTTGGTCTATTACTCCTTTTTAGTTTTCTTTTTGCACACTCTGTAAGTTTCATTATGTTTAATGGAACTAGGGAGAAATTCCTTTTAGTCTAAAAATCTTTGAATACGGACCGGCTAAAACGCTGAGGCTTGCCAAACAAGGGGATATGTCCCCTCTGTAGTGTCACCGACCAAAATGTTGGATCACACTTTCCTCCAATGCCCATTTTCCCGGGGAAACTGGTACTGCCTCGTGCAATGGTAAAAACTATAGTCATTAAGTCCATTGGCGACCACTCCCTGTCTTCCTAGTGGCCCGAATCAATTTCTAGGGTACCAAGGATGCTGCGGAGGGAGGTGAACTCTTTCTTTTTGCTCATGCAACACACGGACGGACGCAGCGTCCTATTCCCCAGCGCTTGCACGTGCTTCAGGTCCACGCGCCTCGTGCGCGAGATGAAATTCAGCAAGAAATTTCGGACTGATCGTGGGCAAAACACTACATCTATGGATGGGCTTTTGGCTTGGCACGTGTTGTGAAACCCAGCGAAGTAGGCATACACACACGCAACAATTGGACTCAGCATAGTCATTCCGGGAATCCTCGCTCGCACAACCGCAACCAGTGACCAGCCGACATCACTCCTACTGCCTTCCTAGATTCCCCAATTACAGCCCCCAATGGCCAATAGACGCCATCGAAAGACGGAGATCCAGGAGGTGGAGCGCCTGCTGCCTCTGGTTCGGAACATGGCGACAACGGGTGACCTAGGAAGAAACGGCAAGGCCCGACCGCATCTGGTAGCGGCAAGCGCCATTGTGCCGTCCTGGCATCCACGGTAGCGAATCGGACTCCGGCAGGCTCGTCTTCCTTGACTTCGGTTGGTAGATAAATCAGGTAGCTTCCTTTACCTAATTTCAGTTCAATTTAGGACCAAACCGTGTTTAGGACCACCTAACAACGATTTTATTTGTTCATGACTTCGTAAATAGTTCAAATGGCATAGTTGGACCTTGAAGTATTGATTAATCATTAATGAAATTGTTCCTATTTTAGGTATTGGGAGAGTTTTGGTTGATCGAAGAAGGTTACCACAACAACCACTACCTAATGTGGCAAATGAAGAGGAAGAGCAGCATGAGGCAGAGGATATGTTTAATCCGGATGAAATTATGTGTAATCTCGCTCTTAGAAAACAAATCAATGAATATCATCCTAATGTGCAAGACCAAGTGAGAAGAACATACCTTTTGAAGGGTCCTACAACTAACCTTCATTTCTACAAAGTTGAGATCTTCTATGTTGTTGTTGATAAGATATGTGTTGATATGGATCATCCATTTTGTGAAGCTTCAATGGAGGTGTTAGAGAGCTTCTCGTGTCTTAGTCTGAATAGCTCTTTCTCATTGTTTGATGTGGACAAGCTTGCTCACTTATCTTTAATTTATCGTGCGAATTTATCTAACAATGATCGTGCAACTAGGAGATGCCAACTTGAGAATTATATTCACTATGTAAGAATCCATGCCTCTTTTTCTACTTGCACAAATTTTAAAAGTTTGGCTAAAAAGATAGTTGAAACAGGGAAGAATTTGGTCTTCCAATTGGTCTATAAACTTATTGAGTTGGCCTTAATAATACCGGTTTTAACCGTATCGGTTGAGAAGGCTTTTTGGACAATGAAGATCATCAAGTCCAAATTGCATAACAAGCTCAAGAATGGATGGTTCAATGACTTGATATGTTATAACGAGCGATAGATGTTTAGACAACTTGATAGTGATGTTATTGCTCAACGATTTCAAGCCATGAAGAAGAGAATGAAACATCTACCTCGTAGGGCAAGGGCTAATTAGCGCATCATTGGTAATATCATGTAGAGTTTTGATGGGGGTGATTTTGGACACTTCAACTCTGCTTGTCTTTTTTTTTGCGAAAATTCAACTCTGCTTGTCGATCATCGGAGTTTCATTAGTCTTTTGGGAGTTCTTTCCAAGTCATATCATATCTAATATTAGTGTATATGAGCATCTGAATGTGTTATAAATTTGTAAACATTCGAGTGTGTTGTGAACTTGTGAACATTGAAATGTGTTCTGGACACGTAATGTATTGTATTCATGTTTCCGCTGCGAAACTATTGTGAAAACTATATTTGTTCGAGAAAATTTTTAGTTGCCTTGCGGGCACGCCCAGGCTTCGACAATTTCCTGGTTCTGCCTCTGATGCAACAGTCTCTTGATTGAGTGCAATGCTCTGGTGTTCGGTGACTTCCTTAGTAGTGCTCCAGTCATCGCCGACAAGATCTTTTATGAATGGAAGCCATGGTTGGCTTTTCCACGGTCCGAATGTGAGATAGCTAGACTAGGACTGTTTGTAGTTGGTGGTGCCCGGCACGCCAATGTGTATGCCGTAGGTTTGGGCATGATTTTCGCTCCGCCCACCTTGTCTTGTAAATTGCTGAACCTTTGATTGTTTCCTCCCTCTTCTATGCTAATGATATGACACATAGATCTCCCACAGGTTCTTGAGAAAAAATGAGACACCCTGACTGGTGTTTCTGCCTTTCACGACCGAATAGGGAACATCTCACTAGACACCCTTTTTCAAATTTCCAAAATGGGCTTTGAGTCTGATTGATACCCAACTAGCAAATTTCTTTTGGAATGATGAGGAAGGAAACCATAAGATTCACTTGGACAACTGGCCTTCAGTTTGCATAAAGAAAGACTTTGGAGGGATGGGAATACCAAATCTACAAGATCTGAATTTGTGCTTAATAGGGTCTTGGGTTAGGGGATACATTCAAAGAGAGGGAGCTCTTTGGAGGAGAGTGGTTGATGCTAAATACAACACAAAAAACCCAAATGTCTTATGTTGTCAGGAATCTCATCCTTCTACCTTCTGGAAAGGTGTGATGTGGGCTACTAGGGCCATAAAGTTTGGGTATAGATGGCATGTAGGTAATGGTAGGAAAATTAGATTTTGGGAGGATATTTGGTTTGGAAACTCACCTGTAGCCTCACAATTTTGGGATTTGTACATAGTCTCTAACCAGCAAACTAAAACTATTGCTGATCTCTCGGATGGTACTCAGCTAAAATGTGATTTTAGGAGAACCTTCTCTGATGATATGATGGTTCAATGGTTTAACCTGCAAAATATTGCCAGATCAGTTGCTTTTTATGGTGAAGAGGATCAACTAATATGGAAATATGAAACTAATGGGTTTTATTCATCCAAATCCATGTATGCTTTAGTGAACTTTAGAGGGATTAGGCCGATTTATCTTCCTGCTGTTTGGAACCTAAAAATTTCACCCAGGATTCAGGTGTTTCTCTGGCTGGTGTCTCAGAACAAGATTATGACTAGAGATATCCTGAGGTCTAGAGGTATGCCAAAGCCTCTAGAATGTGAGCTTTGTAAAGAAATTGAAATTGTCAAACACCTCTTATTTGAATGCATTGTAGCTAGGCAGCTTTGGGAGGAGGTTTTGGAAGTTTTTTCCATTCATGTCTTGGACTATGAATCTGTAGCTTCTAAATGGCTTGCTAATAAGAGGTGTTTACACTTTAATGTTGTGACCTCGGCTGTCCTCTAGGCACTGTGGAACAATAGAAATAGTATTGTTTTTAATAGAACTACTTGGATTAATATGAAACAGGTTTGGAGTCTGGTTCTGCTCTATCTGAAGGATTGGAATGTCCCTTTCAAAGATTTGGAGGGGGGCTTATCGATTGCTTCATGACCAAGATGATGCAAAATCTGAAAAACCCACTGATCCTCCCAGCGCCTTGAAGTGTGTGGACTTTGGGTGGATATCCTCTTGGAAGACTACTACATCTTCAAGCTATGGAGGGAAAGCATCGCTGGAGCAACTCCAGGAACACCCTGAGCAGAGTGGCTCGATTCATGTGGTGATCTGATAGGTGGTGTTGCGTTGCGGCAAATCAGAGGGTTTGTAATATATTAGTGTTATATTTGGTCATGGTTTTTGGATACTGCTCTCTGCTTAGCTTTGGCATGTTGGTTTGCTTCCAGCTTAGCGTTCGTTGGTAGTGTTGGGTAGTTGCTGGGCTGGAGTATTCCTGGTTAGTTCCTTGTTGTGCCGTTGTTATTCTTTTAAACTCTGTAAGTTTCATTTTCATTAATGAAACTGGGGAGAGATCCCTTTTAGTCGAAAAAAAATCTCACTAGATACAACACAAATATATATAGTACAGTAAAGTAAAAGAAAACAAGGAAGATCACGGTACTTCTTCCTCTGGTGATAAAGTTTTGAGAAGTGCACACAACATTAAGTCTTTAATTCCCCGAGCTTTAGTCCATCGGCTCTTTTATTTCATAAAAACATACATGAGGTGGTAGCTAGTCCTCCGCAGTCACACACAGGAAGACGCAGATTCTGGGATGGCAGCGCTGCACGCTAGTGCTGCTTCCCGTGTGCCTTCTTCCTTTGCTCGGCAATGAACTCGAACAAGCTGCCATCATAGACGCCGCGAATCGCCTCCCTCGGCAGGTACCCTTCATCGTCTTTCGCGAGCATGTACAGCAGTATCCACTCCCCCTTGTTCGCGACCCTGCAGAATAATTCCACATGGATTTACCTTCGGGCATCAGTAAGCATTATTTCTGTCATTTGTCCCGAGAAAATCGGAGCGAAAAGTATAATCTATCAAAGGAAACCACCGCCTGAGGTGCTCACCATCCAAACGGGTCGTACGCCAGCCGCTGGCCATTGGTCATCATCCAGATCTCGCGAAGCGTGAGCTTGTCCGGCCGCGAGCGGGCGTTCTTGCTGAATATGTTCTCGAAATTCACCGGCATGAACCTACGTTTCTCACAATTGCATATGTCGGACAGCCATGTAGTAGTAACTATAGCAGATCATATGTAACTTTTGTGAACTGGAAAAGATTTGGCTTACCTCCCCTCGGTGTCGAAAGTTGCGGTATCGCTGCCGTGCTTGGCCTTGTGGATCCTGTCGATGTAGACTGGGAACAGGAGAGATGGTCTCCAGGTCTGTAGCCGCGGCCACGGAAGATCAGATGAATAATTAACTTGCTATAGAGTTCAGAAAATGTCGTATACAATAGGGCATCTGGAACAAACGATTTTCAGCAAGTTATCGTGGCTGTTCAGTGACTTACAGGCAGAGTTGGGTAGCTCAGGCCAGTATGTATGCCGATTGCTACGATGAAAGACAGGATCATGTTGAATCCCAGCCTCCTTAGTCCTGAAAACTCGTTCAACGATTAGAAACGATGAACAATCGACCGGTAAAACGTAAATATGGTATGAGCTAGGAGGCATCATGTATACTATTGCGCTAAGATATTCGATGACCTTCCAGTTTTTAAGTACCGCCCTAGATCATTGGAGCATTTGGTATTGGTTTTTATCATGCATCTTTTGAGAAACAATACTATACTATTTTTGAATTGGTTGTCTGACTCGAGATTTGTTTTCACCATCCCTTTGTTTGGACGAGATCTTCGAAACAAGATCAATGTTGAATATATTCAATGTTTAGAATTTGAAAATTCCATTTACCTTTATAGAAACTCGAAGAAACAACTATATGTACTTCCCAGACCATTCTTTTGTACTTGAAGGTTTCACAATAGGTTCTAGCGTGTTTCCGTGATTTAATCAAACTTCAAGATTTTGGTGTCTTGTAATTTCTCATCCTGATATATAATTCGTATTTATAGTGTTTTGAGACTTTGGACTTGTGTTGGCTATGTGCATCATAGTTCTCCAAGAGGTCAGGTGTAATGCTTAAAACTCTTTAATTAATAAAGCGTCCTTTATAAAAAAATCAAACTTCGAGACACGACTTATTTTATAGAGGTTGAAGTTTCACTCACATGGCCATGAGAAATAATATGAACGGTGTGAACTTGTATGAAATATATGCTTGATGGGAAGCATCAAACCCATGAGAAATTTCTTAATGTTAAGAAAATTTTAAGGCCTTTTAAGTAATAAAGCGCACATTTCCCAAAAAAAAGTAAGAGATGCTAATGCATTTACAAAATCCATGTGAAATCTATATGAAAAATTCAGAAAAATAATGAAACCAATATTGGATTATTTTGTGGAACTTCATTGAACCTTTATGGTTATTTATTTATTTAATTGGGAGAACAAGGTTTTTTGGAAGTGTTGTCATTATTTTCGTGAAAATGTGTTTGGCATTCCACGTATTTTTGCTAGCCTATTACAAGATGTACATGAGTTATCCGCCTGAGGTCACTGATTATCTGATCGTGTGACGTGGTTGTGGTTAGTACGCTATAGTATACCACAAGTATTCAGTGCATTCGTTCCATAGGTCACATAAAGTGTTTCCAGAGAACACTGAAACATGCCATATCAATTATCATGTGTGCGTGGAGGAAACTGTACTACTACTCCGTACTGTACTAATTAACTATGGACCACACTTGTGCTACCTGAAAGAGGGTACTTGTCTGGCTTACCTCTGAAAGTTTCCCAGGGATAGATGATGCCGTCACCATTCTGGTCGAAGAAGGACACATGCTGCTGCATGACGCTCTTCTGCCCGTGCTCGTGGCGGCCGCCCTTGGTCCCTTCAGGATTGTTCACGTCCACCGCCACCAGAGCTCGAGCCAAGTCTGCGTACGAGTACATGCTTGTGAATTCGTGGTGGACAAGGGCAGGAGATGATCGAAGATCTGGCCGGGCACTCACAGGGCTTCGGAATGTGCTTCTCCAGGTCATCCCGGACCGGCCGCTGGGCCGTCACCGGCGCCGCCTTCGCCACCGACGACAGCGCGTCCGAGACCACCACCTTGTCCTCCGCCATGATGCTCACTGTGTCTCTGTTTGTGTCGCTCTACGTCAGGAGGAAGGTATCAATGGTAAGGTGAGTAAACTGCCTCGCGGTCTGCTCTTCTTATATGGCACGGCCGGAGACGCGCGAGGGGGAAGTGGGACGGACGGTGCAGCGAGCCCGGCGGAAGTGTGCACGTCCGGCTATGCCACTCCGGGAAGTGATCAGTCAGCTGACTCGTCCGTGATGTGGCGGGCACCTGGCTGGAACCTTCTCTGTGCTTTTTCCGCTGGGGACGATGGAGCTAAGCGCGCGTGACGGCTCGTGTCGTGTGCGCCACACGTTCACGTCGATCGCCAGTTCGCCACCTATCTCTCCGGCAGTGCCTGAGTGGCTGCCAGATGATGTGGTTGCGGGCCGGCGATCTCCTCGGCGTATATGGAAACGCCAGACGTTATGGTTGTTTGGCACTTTTGGCTGGCGTCGCGGAATGGACGATCGACGACGATGGTGCCGACGGTGTTCCGGCTCGCACGTGCCGTGACGCCAAGAAGAGAACCACAACGGGCACCGGCACAAACACGTCGCGGCCGCCCAGCGGCCGATACGGTAGAGGAATTCCGATCCCGTGACATTGTGCCGCTGTGCCTGTAAACTGGCGACGGGAAGTACACTACAGGAAAACGGCATGTCGCCGACGGTCTCAATGTACGCCGACGGCTATTTAGCGGGACCTTCGGCACACAAGTCTGAAACATGACAGGCTGGCGAAAAAACCGTCGACACATTGGAGGGGTGCCACCGTCATACGGATTGCGCTGCCAACGGTCCCCAGGTGAGCGTGACGACGGCCACACTGACCGTCGGCATAGTGTGACAGCCATTTCATGTATGGCAATGCCGAGAGTGCCGACTACTAGATTTGACAAATTAGTGTGCCGATGGTTTTCCTGCCTAGGCCGACGGCTTGAGTCCGTCGGAAATAATACCGTTTTCCTATACTAAGTGAAAAACTCACGTGGTACAAGCGTGTCCAACCACAGCGCTGTTCTTTTTTTTTTGGTCTAGAAAGACACGGATAGCTGTATTCAATCATTCAATTCATCTTTGGTGGATTACGTTTTACATAAAAGACCTCTAAAATGAAGAAAAATACAATTGGACCCTTAACTTTTGCACCCAAGACCCAGAACAAGAATGGGAAAAGCAATCCAGCTCCTTCTCCACTGATCTCTTGTCGATGCATCCGATCATAGTTGATTGCAATACCACTGTAGACACAACCACTTGGGGTGCAATAGCAGGAATACACCGCGCTTTGGAAGCAAAGGGCCTCCATAATAGCTCGATAGCCTGGAGGTTTGAGCACACCTTTCATCGGCAGAGCAGATCATGTGCACATGTTGCTGGCAAGCAGGGAGTGAGTAACCGCCTTTTGAACATGAAGCTCGATGACATCCATGTCATCGAGGAAGCACTCTCAAGAAGGATGTGGAGCGGACGCCTCACTGGCCCAAGATCATAGCAACAGATCGTTGCTACCGCGCACGAACTCCATGAAGCAGCCATCTAAACTTCCCTTGATGCCCCAGCTTCCTCTAGCCTGCTCCGCCACTCTCCACCATAACAGCCACATGGACTCGAGATCTCAAAAACTTCGTCCTTATTGAAGGATGCATCTATGCTTGTCTCCACCACTCTTAACTCCGTCCTCCAAAGCATCGCAATGAGTGAGAGGAGCCCTACCCCTCATTAGATATGGCTGAAATCCACTACACAGCTCTAGAACTCCACCAGACACCGACATCACGCCAAACCAAGACCTAGACTAGTACTATAAATGGGGTGGGGGCTCTTCCTACTCGATGTTGGTAACCACTAAAGATGAGAGGGGAGGTGACATAGGCTATTATGATCTGCTACCCTAACTGTATAAAAGGCTTACGGCCCATAAAGATTCAAGATGACGACCCAAGGAAGCAACCGGGGAAAGACTTAGTTGTATTAGAAAAGGAAATATGAACCGACGTTGAGTTGAAGTTGTAATCATACATCTGTAATCTATCCGTATACGGCTTTGAGACCCGGCCTATTATATATAGGGTGGGAGAAGCCTATGCGGAGGTACCGAAAAACCCCAAGCAATCTATAATAGTATTATTCATCAAGTATTCAGGCGACTTCGACTCCCTTGTTTTCCCGATATCCTACGAAATTCCCAGCGTTCTCTTTTTCGCAAAACCCTAAGTCCATCACCATGGGCATTGCAAAGGTCACCCCTCGTTAATTGGCGCCATCTGTGGGAAACCTGAACGCTGAAGTCATGGATTTGGCAGACCCTTTTTTTTCAAGTAACAATCCAACAGAAGCGGCACCACGCCCACCCAGTCATGTTTCGGCTCCCGCCAACGGCGGATCCGATCTCATCATCGGAAGTTTCCGTTTCCAAGTAGACAATCCCGAAGAATCCCACACCTCGGTTCTAATCTCATCAGGACTGTCGGTAGAAAAAATTGTGCCTATGGAGATAGCTACATCATCTGTCGGATCTTCCGCATAAGTCATGATGCAGATCGATGCAGACGAAGAAAACAAGGAAATCACAGTAGATCTAGGAGATCTTGATGGTCTCTATGACAATCTTTCCTTTGGATCAGACCACCAGCCAACCACGCCACACGAATCAAGCCCGACAAACGTGGAACCTAAAGAAAGTGACGAAAGCATCGACTTCGGAATTAGGATGGCTGAAATTTACCCAGAACAGAAACTCCCGAACTTCACTGATCCCCCAGGCAGTGTCTCCCTCAATTCCGATGATGATCTCACCAGTCCATACGCAACTCAGCACCAAGTGTGCGTAATTATCGTAGACGCTTTAACTCAGGAAGACTCCAACGGTAACCCTATTTTTGACCCTGATGATATCTTGTCATGTGATAATGCAGGAGATCATGGAAACAAAGGAAATTGCAGAGATCTGATGAACAACAACATAACGCCAAGGAGAGAAGAACCACGCGGAAGCGAGCGGCAAAACCTCCGGCTACTAGCCGAAGCATGGCAAAAAGCAAGAGCAACAATTTCGGGGGAAGTCCCAATGACAGCAGACGCCACACACGAAGATCTACTAGCATACCAAAATATATTTAAATATTTCCTCATGATCAAAACCTCCTTTTCGATCACTCTGAATGACTTCGGACTTTACCCGAAACACTTCTGACTTTCTCTCTTCTTTCCATATGTGATCCCAGCACTTCGATATCGATCTCAGAACACCGTAAGACCATTAAGTGTGTTACCCTACAGTTCGGTAATTTCATAGACATGATCAAGATCTCTCTCAAACAATGATCAATAGAGGGACAGGGATGCCCATAATGATCCCCACACATTCCACAATGTTATGTCGCCTGAACCATAAACTCTGAGTTCAATTCCTTTTGTTTCTTTGGTACATGACTTGTCCGAGACTTGAACATCAATCTCGTTACCAACAAGTCCACTTAACTCGTTATTGTGATAGTGTATCCCCATGACCTAGTCATATGGTTGCAACCTATTAGGTACAATCTCACCTAGTGGCTCCAATGTATCTTCCCATCAAGAGGGTGAAAAATCTCAATCTTGATGCATACGCCTCAACGTGTTCCTCTGGAATACCCAACATACACCTTTATGGTCATCCTGCTACGGTGTGATGATTGATACAGTCATAGCAGCCGCATGTGATAGTGATTCGATATGAGCTCATGGTCTAAGGAGAAGGTCACTTAGTTTCTAATTATTACAACATTTAAACCATGTGACTTGATCAGGTCATAATACTTATGTGGGTAATGTCCATCACATCATTTACGGATGATGTGAATCCATTGTCAACTGGCATAAATTCTTCATGATTAGAAAACCTTGATCATCGCTAATTTCCCAACAGACTAGTTATATAGAGGTTACTAGGGACAGTGGTTTGTTTATATACCACACATGTGTCAATATTTCCACTTGATATAGTTATAGAACAGTATAAAACTATTATGAACTAATCTAGATATGATAATAAACCTATTTATTATTTGCCTCTAGGGCATATCTTCTTCATGAATGTCATCTTTTCTTCATCTTCCTTCACCATCTTGATCTAGTGGTAGTCACAGAATGCGTCGAGGAAACAGAGGAGATCGCACTCGGTTGTAGAGTTAACAATCTAGTCGATTCGATGTAGGGGGAATGGATCCTTGGGGCATGCCTTGTTCATGTCCGTGAAGTCGATGCACAAACTTTTGTTGTCGTTGTGGGATTGGGTACCACGATGGGATTATCAACCCATGTCGGATGCTATACTTCGTGGATGAACTTGGCCACCTTCAGCTTTCGGACCTTCGAAACAATGAAGTCTTGTTTGTCGTGTGCCTTGCACTAGACCTTCTGATTTACCAGGTGAGCTTCTGAGCATAATGCCAGATGGTGCTCGATCACTTCCCTTGGGACCCCAGGAAGACCCGAGGGGTGCCAGGCCAACACATATGTGTCTCCCGGAAGAAGGTGACGAGCGCGCTTCCTATTTGTTAGTGAAGCGCACCCCAATAGTGATGGGGCAGCCCCTTCCCCTTGATTAGAGGACCTTCTTGGTGAGGTTGCGATCCTTGGCTAGGCACTTCTTCTGCATGGGTGACGGACCCAACACGTTTGGATCATGTGAGTCCTAGGAAAGCACCGTTGTTGTCTCCTGAAAGGTCAACTGCAAGAAGAAGATAGCGTCTCGAGGGTCGGTATTGATGGTGATGACCCCATTCTTGGCCGGATCATCATGGTGTTGTACGTGTAGTGCATCACTTCCATGAATTTTGTCAGGGCCGGTCTTCCAAGGATATTGTTGTAGGGTAGAAGACTATCCATCACGTCAAACATGACGTTCTCCATTGGAAGTTTCCTAATGTTCCGAACATAACCGGCATCGTGACCTGCCCCAGCGACTGCGTTGTCCCCGGGGTGATCCCCCGGAACACCGACAGCAACCGCTCACCAGAGATCTAGAGCTACCTCATAAGTTGTGTGGACAGGATGTTTAGGACCACACCTCCGTCCACGAGCATATTTGTTACCATGATGTTGTTTATGGTCATCAAGACCACTAGCAGCAAGATCCCCATGCCCGCGCATCGGTCAGGGTGATCCTGAGCGTCAAAGATATCTGGAACAGCTGACCATCTGAGGGGCACAATGTTCCATGCTTGGATGCACAGTGCACACCTCTCTGGTGAGCCTCTTGACAGTGTTGTGCGAGGGGAAGGCCGAGGAGCCCCTAAAGGCATAGCATGTCACATGATCTGTAGTTAATCCGGATGTGATCCCACGGTGCTCCGACGAGGGTGTATGTGTGGGGCCTAGGGAGGAGTAGAAATATTCGCCAATCTCCTTCGATGTGCCTGGGAGCCCTTCCCCGGGGTGCAATCGCAATCGGGGAGCGCTTGTTGTGAACTGTGGGTGCGTTGTCCGGTGGTACCGGAGGGAATATCTCACCATATCCACCAGATGAACGAGACAAGACCCCGTGCTAGGGTCGCTCCTGGCGGCTTCTAACGAGAAACTATTGGAAATATGCCCTAGAGACAAATAGTAGTAAGGACTATTATCATATTTCATGTAGTTTATGATTAATTTTTATATCATGCTATAACTGTATTGAGTGGAAACATTAATACACGTGTGATATACAAACAACCAGGGGTTCCTAGTGACACTCTAGTCACTGGTTCATTGGTCAACAGATGATCATGTTTCCTGATCATGTGGCATTTATGCCAGTTGGAAATGAGGTCATCTCATTCTGAGAATGAGATGATGAACTAATACCCAACCTAAACATTGTGAACCGATCATGTCACGAAGTTCAAGTTACAATGATTAGAAATGGATCCTCATAGACTATTCCTTAGACCATAAGGCTATATCAATCACTGTCTCCCGAGAGTGCTTAGATAGCATCAAACGCCATCTGGTAAAACGGTAGTTATAAAGGTGTGTTCAGGTATTCGGAGGAAACCATAGAGGCAATATATGTCAAGAGCGGGATTTGTCCGTCCATGTGACGGGAAGATACTCAAGGGCCCACTCGGAGAAGTTATATCCAATAGCTGCGCAGCGTGTGATTTGATCACAGGGATATCACTTGTCGGAACGAGTTAAGTAGCGTTGTTCAGTAACGAGATTGAACACAACATGGTGATGTCATTGATCAGATCTCGGGCAATACAAGTATCGAGTGACAAAGGGAATAAGACACGACTGTCCCGGTTCAAACAACAAAAGATCTTCGTGGAACGCACAGGGGTCACATGGCCATCCAGGTCCCTCTATCGGTCATTGGTGAGGGAGTGTCCCGACCATGTCTGGAGTGTTCCCGAACCGTGGGGTATCACGCTTAAGGGCTTGATGATGCTTAGAGAGTGTTTGTAGGATCGGTAGAATCACCGAAGAAAATAAGGGAGAAAACCGGAAGGGTTTTGGTAAGTCCGGAGGATGTTCGGAGTGGAGGTGGAAGGTGTTCCATAGCCACGGAGTTTGAATAATATGTGAATGAATGTTAAATATTGATTTAATCATTTATTCATAATTATTTAATAAAGAGAAAATCAATTAAAGGTTAAAAAAGGCTTAATGGGCCAATTTCCGGAGGGAGAGGGCCCATTAGGGAAAGGAGAGAGGGAGAGGGGCCAAGGGGGCTGGCCGGCTGGGCCTAGCCCCCTACCCCCCCCCCCCCCCCCCCCCGTGGGGCCCACTAGGGGCTGGCCGACGGCCACCCCATCCCCTCCTCTCCTTTAGTCCCACCCCGGGACTTTGAGGAAGGTAGTACCTCCCCTCCCCATATATATAGTGGGGTATTTGGCCTAGAAAAATATACCAATAATCAATAAAGGTCTCCCCACTTTTGGGAGGACCTCCAATTGATATTTTCTCTCTTTCGTGACCGTGGTCCGAAGTCCGGACTGCGCGGGCGAGAGACATCTTCACCGCGGAGCGCCGTCGCGCTGCGGGATTCGGATCCGGGAGCTCTACTTCCGCAACTGCTGCTGGATCGGGGAAGCGGGAGACATCGTCAGGCATCGGACGTGTGTAACTCCCTGCCAGGTGTTGCACTTGAGGCACTCAAGTCGTTGGAGCCAGAAGGAGCGCAAGGACTTCATCACAACCTTGAGGTCGGCTTCGGCTTGTCTACATCAACCACGCTCTCCTGAGCGTTGACAACGCTTTTCGGTCTTCAAGGGTAAGTTCGCGAAAATCCCCTACCGTTAGTGTATTACTAATAGATAGGTCCTGGCAGCTTCAGGGGTTTAGGGGAGTAGTGTAAAATATATTGTTTTTATGCGCGGAACCCCTAAAGTGGTATCAGAGCTAGATCTATGCGTAGTAATGCTAGTACGGGTAGAACACACGAGTTGTAGCGTGTGGGCATTGATCTTTTAGTTGTTACCCTCCCACGTGTACTTGTGTATACCGTAGTAATGCTTGATGAAGCGGCTCCCAACCGACTTTACGCGTTCATTCACGAGACTGGTCCACGCTTGACATACGGCTTGTACCGTATAAAGTGGCTTAGGAGGGTGTCTGTCTCTCTCGCATTAGTTGGTATACCATTTGCAACGGAGGGCCCCGAAAGGGGTGTAGTAGAGACAACTACTTAATCAGCGTTGTGCTGAGAGTTCGTAGGTAAGAACGGTTCTTGTGCGAAAGCCCATTCAGCCACGTAAAACATGCAAAGATAAAGTAGAGGCGTCTAACTTTTTTTGCAGGGGGGCGTTGCTTTGTGATATGGTTGTGTCAAAGGTAAAGTGATTACCTTTTGTTACGTAGTAGTAGATAGTCATGGAGGTGACGGACTACCACGCCGAAATGACACCGGTACCCTGGTGTCTACGGCTCTAGAACCCTGGGGCCGGAACCCGGTGATGGCGGATGGAGATCACAACGTGAAGGACCATATCACATAGCATTCACATTCAATGATATTGTTTGTATATCTTATTGTGTGATAGTATTAGATACTCGACGGTAGCCTAATAAGATGATCCCTGTTAAAATTACCAACGATTGTGTTCCCCCTTAGTGTGCACCACCAAGAAAGTTCTTCGGTATGAGGCATGTCGTGATGATCGGGTGTCAGATATATCTACGTTTGCATACAGTGGGTGTAAGCCATGTTGCACAGCGAATACACTAAGGTTGAGTTGGCGAGCCTAGCATGTACAAACATGGCCTCGGAACACGGATGGTCGAAAGATCGAGCACGAGTCGCATAAATGATGTGACCGACGTTTAGCGTCCACCCTTGAACCCACATTGATGGCCGTGATGATCGGGGGAGATGTGGCTGATAGGGGTCATGTTATCACTAGGAACCCTTTTGGGGATAGGTGTTTCTGAGTGGAGTTATTGTTAACTCATTTAATTATAAACTTAGTCTAAATTCCTTTTGCAATTATAAATGTAGATGGCTCACCGTGAAGCTTACTTTGTCATTGAGGATTGGGTAAAGGGTGAGAAACTTAGACTTGATGGATCCAACTTCCGTAGTTGGCTAGTGCGCCTGAATGATCTCCTTACTAGGAATCATGTGGTAGACTACATACGCCGCACGATGGATTTGACTGAGCCAGACTATTATGAGACCCCACAAGAGCTGGCAAACCGCTACTATCGCCAAGAGATGTCCACCTACATTCAGATAATAATGTGTTACGGGATGGTGGATGTACTACATCCGCTCATGGGTGATCTTGATCCATATTCGATGGTGTATCAGCTGAGAGCAGAGTTCATAGGCCATGTGCGCATGTGGAAGCACGAGTTGCTTGGAGAGTTCCTTTCCATACAGATGGAGGAGCATATATGTCTGAAGAGTCACTTGGAGCGCATGCTTGATGCACACACGAGACTGGTTCACTTCGTGGATTACTGGATGGCTGATCCATTTGCGATAGACGTACTGCTTTGGTCATTGCCTCCCAGCTACGAAGGACATGTCCGGAGTAGCATCATGCGTGGTGATACAGAAACATTGGATTTCCATGAGTTCATATTACGTTTCAGAAACATAAAGGTTGAACCAATCACCGGAGAGGTCATCAATGACAAAGGCATATATTTGATATACAGTTTTATAAATGTTATAATCTTGCAAACACATTGTAGTGTTAAGTATATCTGATACTTGTTCTGTTTACTGAAAACAGGTCCTTCTGCATGAGAGGTGCTTGCTGGAGAGGAGGTGACGTTGCGTGCTGATGACGAGCATGATGATGATGGCCAACGGCGTTCTCCCTCGACATTTATCACTTAGTTTATGTTTTAGGATGATTTTTGTAATTAAGAGATTGTGAACTTCTTTAGTGTGTCTCACACTTCGTGAGACGGTTATTCATATGAGTTTCTAACAAACAGTTGTTCCACTTTTATGAATGATTTCTATTCGTGTTCATATCTTGTTTGATTATGTGTGAATCATCCTTGTTGTTTGAAACTAATTGATAATACATGAACATTTGTAAAATATTAAAATGCATTATTTAAAATACCCAACTTAATGATATGTTCATTAGTGAATGAAAAACCATTGTTTAAGTTCAAAGTTATGTGATAATATGTGAAAGTCATTCGATTTCTTATCACATATAAATCATGCCTAAGTTCGGCAAAATAACTTGAACATCGTGTATTACTTGAATACAAAGTGTTTAAAAAAATACATATTTGATGTATTGGGTTTTAACGAAAATGGTAATTATCATTAAATAATTGTTTAAATGTGTAAAGTAGTTTACCAAAGGAAACATGAATATGAAACTATTTGATTTGATCAAAGTGTTTCATCAACAATGGGTATAAATATAAAAGGGAATCCAATTACTATGATTTGATCAATAGTAATGAAATTCAACTTTATAAGAATGGCATAAAAGTAATTGTGAAATGCGAAGTGTTTTGAAACGTCAAAATACAAAGCATCACAATGTGATATTAGATATCAAAGGGGTTGAATAGAAGGCACCAAATAAATCGTTGTAGTATAGATGTAGAGACCATTAGTTAGAAATAGTTAGCACTCAATTAGAAGGCAGTGAACCATTTGAATTCGTGAAAGTTTTGGGGTTATTCGATATAACCAAAACAATAGCGAATAAGTCCTTATAAAGTATTCATTGGAAACTTTGAATACAAAATCCATAGCTAAAACCAAAAAGGAAGAAAAACTTGTATTGCTTGGATTTTGGTGCATTCTTGAGAAAACTCACTTTTAGTTATGTTTCTTGATTATGAAGCAAATGGAAAATAGTGTAAAACACGATGAGGATTCAAAACCCTGCATCGGAGTGTTGAGAAGGGCAACGGACAATGTTCCTGAACGATTCTCTACACAGAAGGAAAGAATCAATGATATTGATCATTGTGTTTTTCCTCCACTATTGTTTTTCACTAAATGAAGTAGGGTTCAAAATGTAATCCATATCTTGTATGGAGACGTTTGTGAATCATTTGTCATGATTCTTGGAATATGACATGTCTACGAACTACTAAGGAAATAATGGTAAACTAAATTATGAGAAATCCTAGGAGCAAAATTCCCTTGAGATTAGAAAGCAATTCGTTGCTGAATCTCACAAGTAAAAGGGGTTACTTGGATTTTCCCAAATGACTGCAAAGCCATAGTAGGAAAAAGGGGTAAATGACAAAAGCACAATTTGTAAAGTATTGGATGAATTCAAATGAATTTGATTCATGTGTGCTAAATGTTTAGTGGATTTAAAACTAGTAAAGTACTAGTATATCATAGTAAATCTCTCACTTTGATATTTGATCAAAGGATTTTAAAGTTGTTCAAAATAGTGAGTGGATATGCAATTTGCATAAAATTGAGTGGGAGCTATGAAAGTCTTCCTGAAACAATATGTGATTGACATATTTTTAAGTGGGAGCAATGTAAGACTCAAATTCAAATATGTAGGAACATATTTTGAGTGGGAGCTTATAGGAGTAATTCTTAAGTATATTAAGAACGAAAGGCGCAAATAGTTATAAATAATGATTTATAAGATGCAGAAGTTGATAATAGGTGTATTATGATATTATGTAGTATTCCTTAAGGGATTCTGAAAGGAGTTTCAGAATAGAAGTTAATTAAGGAACCAGTCCTTAATAACTCAAATTAGGAATAGCATTAGGTTTAAACATCAATGGTTGAAAGAAAGAAAAGGATGATCGTCATCCACTATGTTGAAACATAGGTTCTATCTTAGTAAACCATGATGATAACTTAGCATAATATGTGATCCAAATAAGGAACGTTTGAAAGTGATTAAGTCTGAATCACAGAACGTTGAGCTAAGTCTGTCCATGGTGTCTAATAGAGAACTGTAGACACGTTTTCCAAATCCATAAAGGATGACATATCTTAAAGCATAAAGAGTTATGTTATAAGGGAATATGTTGGAAACTCCTGTAGATACCAATTAAAGTCAAGTAGGAAGAAAGGTGAACAAAACATCAAAATTTGCACAGAGTGCACTAGTGTTTCGATGAATACATTTATAACAATAGATAAGGGTACCATCTAAAGTGTTGTATAAAGTTATGGCGGGGCTAGTTCGCTTTTAACGTAGAATGATGTGTCCTAGGGCACAGTGCCCATGAGAAAGCCCTCGAGGTTGATCTAACGTCACTGTAGGCTCCTGGAATCAGGCCTCGTTCTACTGCCATAGAGACGATGCATACACACAGATCCTATCATGTGATGATAAAGTATTAATGTCAATCAAGGTGACATTAGTAAGTTGCAAAGGATTTGGGACTGTAAAGTACATACCCAAGACTCAACCTCTTCCATGAGCATGCATGTTCAGGGTATCGGATATATGGTGCCAATGATTGAGAACGAAATGCAGCTAGTGTATTTGTACTCTAGTGCAAGTGGGAGACTGTTGGAAATATGCCCTAGAGACAAATAGTAGTAAGGAGTATTATCATATTTCATGTAGTTTATGATTAAGTTTTATATCATGCTATAACTATATTGAGTGGAAACATCAATACACGTGTGATATACAAACAACCAGGGGTTCCCAGTGAAACTCTAGTCACTGGTTCATTGGTCAACAGATGATCATGTTTCCTGATCATGTGGCATTTATGCCAGTTGGAAATGAGGTCATCTCATTCTGAGAATGAGATGGTCATCTCATTCTGAGAATGAGATGATGAACTAATACCCAACCTAAACATCGTGACCCGATCATGTCACGAAGTTCAAGTTACGATGATTAGAAATGGATCCTTGTAGACTATTCCTTAGACCGTGAGGCTATATCAATCACTGTCTCCCGAGAGTGCTTAGATAGCATCAAACGCCATCTGGTAAAACGGTGGTTATAAAGGTGTGTTCAGGTATTTGGAGGAAACCGTAGAGGCAATATATGTCAAGAGCAGGATTTGTCCGTCCATGTGACGGGAAGATACTCAAGGGCCCACTCGGAGAAGTTATATCCAATAGTTGCACAGCGTGTGATTTGATCACGGGGATATCACTTGTCGGAACGAGTTAAGTAGCATTGTTCAATAACGAGATTGAACACGACATGGTGATGTCATTCATCAGATCTCGGGCAATGCAAGTATCAAGTGACAAAGGGAATAAGACATGACTGTCCCGGTTCAAACGACGAAAGATCTTCGTGGAACGCACAGGGGTCACATGGCCATCCAGGTCCCTCTGTCGATCATTGGTGTGGGAGTGTCCCGACCATGTCTGGAGTGTTCCCAAACCGTGGGGTATCACGCTTAAGGGCTTGATGATGCTTAGAGAGTGTTTGTAGGATCGGTAGAATCACCGAAGAAAAGAAGGAAGAAAACCAGAAGGGTTTCGGTAAGTCCGGAGGATGTCCGGAGTGGAGGTGGAAGGTGTTCCATAGCCACGGAGGTTGAATAATATGTGAATGAATGTTAAATATTGATTTAATCATTTATTCATAATTATTTAATAAAGAGAAAATCAATTAAAGGTCAAAAAGGCTTAATGGGCCAATTTCCGGAGGGAGAGGGCCCATTAGGGAAAGTAGAGAGGGAGAGGGGCCAAGGGGGCTAGCCGGCTGGGCCTAGCCCCCCCTCCTCACGGGGCCCACTAGGGGCTGGCCGGCGGCCACCCCACCCCCTCCTCTCCTTTAGTCCCACCCCGGGACTTTGAGGGAGGTAGTACCTCCCCTCCCCCTATATATAGTGGGGTATTTGGCCTAGAAAAATACACCAATAATCAATAAAGGTCTCCCCACTTTTGGGAGGACCTCCAATTGATATTTTCTCTCTCCCCTCTCTCTCTCTCTCGTGACCGTGGTCCCAAGTCTGGACTGCGCGAGCGAGAGACATCTTCATCGTGGAGCACCGTCGCGCTGCGAGATTCGGATCCGGGAGCTCTACTTCCGCAACTGCGGCTGGATCGGGGAAGCGGGAGTCATCATCAGGCACCGGATGTGTGTAACTCCCCGCGAGGTGTCGCACTTGAGGCACTCAAGTCGTTGGAGCCAGAAGGAGCGCAAGGACTTCATCACGACCTTGAGGTCGGCTTCGGCTCATGTACATCAACCACGCTCTCCTGAGCATTGACAACGCTTTTCGGTCTTCAAGGGTAAGTTCGCGAAAAGCCCCTCATGTTACTGTATTACTAGTAGATAGGTCCTGGCAGCTTCAGGGGTTCAAGGGCGTAGTGTAAAATTTATTGTTTTTATGCGCGGAACCCCTACAGAAACATAGTAAAGCGCTAGCGACTACAAATGCAGCCCCGGGCCGAGAATACTTGGGGAGAGTGGTTGTTGCTGACTGGCCACGATGGTGGGGAGTCGGGATGGCAGTTCTGGCTCCACCGCTGGCGGAGTTGTCGCATCCCACCGTGTGAAGTATGCGGACAACCTTCACTACCCGTGCTACCGCACCGGGTGGTCCCCAACGTGGTATACCTTTTCCTTGCACTGTAATGTGCGAGGAGAGCGAGGTATCACCGAGAGAGATCGTTCGCAAGTTTGTGCCCCTACCTGGCGCGCCAGATGTCGTGTCCAAGATTTTGACACCGAGGATGGGAGGTCCTCTTTTGAGTTCAACCAGGGGCGCAAAGTACGGCGAGCTTGATCGACGGACGTGGAGAACAGACAAGCCCACAGAGACATAGGTTTTTTACCTAGGTTTAGGCCATTTTGTGCAAAACCCTATGTCTTGCAACTATGATTTTTCTAGTGGATGATGAAGTGGTTATAGAGATTGTTCTCGGGGAAATATTCACTAGTTCCTTCTTCTCTAACCCTCTCTTATGTCGGCTTTGGCCTCCTTTTATAAAGGTAAGGCGACACCATAGGTGTCGGAAGCACACGGTAAGATGGAGATACCATGCGGTTGGGCAACGCGTACATGGTCACAACGTGGCGACGCTGCTCTGTTGGCCGTCAGTGTGGGCCAGTAGTTGCATGTGCAGAGGTGGCATGGTCTTCTGGGGTAGGCATTTGATGCCATATGTTCCCTCCCTCCTCGGTCTTTCTCCATGGGTACATCCCCGGTCTCTCGAGCTTCTCCTCACTGTGAACGATGCCCGAGCACTCCTAGCCTTTAGAGGAACCCAAAGCCTGGATCGCTTGGAGAGCGGTCATGCTTTATCCTTCTAGCCCGGTGGACAGCCCGATCCTTGCCTAGAGAACCCTGCACCCCTAGTTTCCATGCGAACAAAGCCTGCGTTTTCCCTACCCAATTTAGCCAATTTTCCCCAGATTTGATGCTTGGAGGACTAAATTTCCACCAAGCTAGCTAATGTGGGGCGGCCCTATTGGGAAGTACCATGTGTTTCGAGAATAAGACCTCGGTGCAAGATGGTCTTGAAGGTGTCCCCTTTATGGTGTAGTGCTTGATAGTGGTGTTGCAGCCCTAGGGCATTTGGAGTTTGTTGGCGGCTTCTTTCGGGTGAAAGCCCCGCTCGACTATGTCGTGCTGGCACTGGTGTCGTCCTTGGTCATCGTTTCCCTCATGGGGCATTGTTGACTTGTTGTGGATTTCTCTCCTTCTCCCTTGTACAGTATTTCCCTCTATTTAATGCAAAAAAATGAGAGCTCCTCCTCCTGGTCCACGTCAAAAAAAATTGGGCGAAAGCCTTTTATTTTATCTAAAAGTAGAACACGAGAGATGAAGAAGATATTTTTTCGAGAATTAAGGGGGGGATTTTTATCCCCACCGCTTGTTGTATTACTCGAAGCGACTGGCTAGTCATACCGTTCGTACAAGTATGGGAGAGAGAGGTACATGTGTGTGTGGGGGGGGGGAGTAGGACACTCACAAGAGGAAAAATACAAGAAACAAATTACATAGCCGCAGACAGAAAACAGACACGAAGAGTGTCAAGCCGCCCACAATCAGGGATCTTGTATCTCCACCTCCAAATTGTGAGGTCGTCTCCAGCCCTGCGAAGCATGGTACTTGCCGAGGAGGCCTTAGCGTTGAAGACAAGGTCGTTCCGCGCCTTCCAGATGGACCAAAGGATCGTCGCGACGCCGGAGTGCCATATGGGGGTCGGCGTCGCATGCGGCGGCGGCAGGTCCCAAATGGAGAAACCAACCCCCGGAATCATCACACCGAGCCTACGCCAGACCTCCGAGGCAAGTGAGCAGTCGAAGAAGAGGTGCCTTTCAGTCTCGGCAGAAGGGCAAGTCACACACAACGCCGAGGGAGAGCAATGCTTGAGGAAGAGGTTGGAGCGCATACTGAGTCTGTCGATGTCGGTTAGGTAGGAGAAAATCTGAATTTTCGCGGGCAGACGAAGGTCCCACGCCTTGCACGTCGAGACATCAATGGCCTGAGGGGAGAGAGCATGCGGTAAGCCTCCCGAGAGCTGAAGGGGGCCGACGTCGGGGAGTCGATGAAGCGGTGATCTTGGCCGCCGCCGAGGGAGACGGAGGCCGCATAGGTCTGGACGATGCGGAGCTCCCTCTTGGCGGCAGCGCTCAACCTGGGTTGCAGCGAAAAAACAAGATGAAGGAGATTTCGTTTCCACTTCGAGAGAAGAGGAAAGTGTGCGTGAATCTAGCAATAAACCTGACCCGAAGGCAACCTGAAACCCAATATGATTGAATGTTCTGACATCGACTTCTGAACAGCTCTGATGCAATAGTCACTGCAACACTGAAATAAAGATTCATTACATGTTCTAAAGCACAAGGACAAAGCTCTAATTAATACTATATATATATATATATATATATATATATATATATATCAGCAATGACTAGAAATGACTAAACGCTTCCGTTTCCTTCTTGAAATATCGGCAACGGAGGTCTCTACGTACTAGTACAAAATAATTATTCCTACTCGGAACTAAACGAAAAAGAATTCAAATAGCTATGCAGATTTCACGGCATACAGAGGCTGATCTCGCGCCCTTTGAGCGGCACCTCGGGGCGGTACCTCTTCCAAGGCTTGTAGTCCTTGCTATCGAGCATCTTCTCCACCTCCTCGAACTGCAGGCCCTTGGTCTCCGGCACGGTGAAGAAGACGACGATGAGCGCGAGGAAGGAGACGCCACAGAACAGGAAGAAGGTCTCCGCCGTGCCCAGCGCCTTGGTCAGGGTGAGGAACGTCTGCGTGACGATGAGGTTGGACACCCAGTTGGCCACCGCGGCGATTTCCCCGCAGACTCCCCTGAACCGCAGCGGGTAGATCTCCGAGTTGACGATCCACGGCACGGTGCCCATGCCGGGCGAGTAGGAGACGATGTACGCGGCCAGCGCGAGCAGCGCCAGCCACCCGAACTTGTTCGGGCACCCCTCCGAGTAGAACTCGCGGTGGTCGTCGTGGCACATCCCTCTCGTCGCGTTGCTCAGCGCCAGACACGCGCCGGGGAGAAGCTTCATTATTCATGCGCGGCCAAGAGATTTGTCACTAGAAGAGATCGACATCGGCTTTATTACCGAGAATATCGGACAGACAAATGGATGGGAGTTACCGTGTCTCCTTGGTGAGCACAGAACCCGCACGTCGACTCGGCCTTGAGGCAGTCCATGCAGCTCCAGTGGACGCTGGGCTTGTACTCCGGGCACGTCTGGTCGGCGAACGGCCGCATCTCCAGGTCGCTGACGGGCGGCGCGTTGTGCGCCGCCCCGAGGAAGGTGCCGCCGAGCACGGCGAGCCACGCGACGATGCCCACCAGGCTGAGGAGCATCAGGCGCCTCCGCCCTACCCTGTCCACGAAGAACATGCTCACGACCGAGCCGATGGCGTTGAGCCCCGAGGTGATGAGCGAGAGCGCCATGGCCGTGTCGTTGGAGGCGAAGCCCGCCAGCTGGACGATCGTCGGGCTGTAGTACATGACGGTGTTGATGCCGACGAACTGCTGGGCCACCTGGACGATGACGCCGGCCATGAGACCGCGGCGGACAACCCTGCTTCCGAATGCCTTCTTCAGCTTGCCGACCAGGCCCTGCTCGCCGATGGACCCCTCCAGGAGTATCTCGTCGTCGATCGATTTGCGCAGGGACTCGATCTCTTGTTCCACCTCATTCGCAGGGTAAATCTTCCGCAGGATGACTACAGTTTCCTCTTTCCTACCCTGTTAAACCAACCAGGTACAAGTTTTCAGCACATTTTCTTTTGAAAGACATATATACTGTCACAATTGTTTACTTTTTTTCAGCAACATTTGCCACAATATTGCCAAATACTGGTGTTTCGCCAGTAATTTGACAGGTAGAGATTCTTTCATATGACCAAGTGTCACACAGATGTCCACAGAAATTAAATGCCAACCTGCCTGTACAACCATCTTGGTGACTCTGGCAGTGTCACCATTAGAAATAACTGAAGAAGAGCAGGGACTCCTGCAATGCCAAGCATCCACCTCCAGGTTCCCGGAACCTGATGGAAGTCGCGCGGAGATAAAATTATTGCTCCAATTATGAAATCGTATCTATCAACTGATGATGAACAAAAAGAATCAAAGGAAACTTCAGAACCTGTTAGCTAGTACCTTGGTGAAGGCCAGATTAATCAGGTATGCCATGAACTGCCCTCCGGTGATAAGAAGGCCATTGGTGCTCACCAGCGCGCCTCTTATTCTAGCCGGCGAGGCTTCAGAGATGTAGAGAGGCGCTGTCATGGAAGCCATTCCAACTCCAAGACCGACAAAGACCCTCCCGAAGATAATGAAGGCGGGGCTCGGGGCAAAGGCCATGATCAAGGCGCCTGCAATGAAGAGCACATCGGCGAGTATGAGGGAAGGCCTCCTTCCAAGCTTGTCATTCAGCCAGCCACCGAGTCCAGCTCCGACGATAGCTCCAGCTACAGCCATGCTCACTATCGTCTCCTGCATCATTCCGAATCAGAGCAGACGCTACATATGAGTAATTTTTTATGAAGTGATGCTGAACATTGCAGAAATAAACCGAAATCGAACCGGATCGCAGAATAATCCATCCATCACATCAGTCACACAACACGTACGTACCCTTAGAGTAGTGTTCTTCTCCAACTCGATAAAGTCATCTCGAATGAACAGCAGTGCTCCAGATATGACACCTAGAAACAGAAAATAATTATGTTAATAACGAGATATATAGATATGCATCCCTAAACTTTAGTTAAACGTAGTACAAGAAAAACATAAAAATCATGATGTTACCTCACCAATAAAAATAGAGTTATCCATACTACCTGTATCATATCCGAAAAGAAGACCGCCGATGCCAGCAGAGAAAACAAGTCGAAGAATGTAAGGCTGGCTCCGAGTTAGGCGTAAACACTCCTTAAACTCAGCACTAGCGGCTACAGCACCACCCCCTTCCATTGCATCCAAGGGCCTTTGTGCACCTGACGTGTATGTTCGTTCACAAGATTTTGGTCACGCACTAGCTAGAAAGAAATTCACCTTTATCAGCATAGAGAATATATAGGACCTACAGGTTATTGGCTAAATTTACATGGTTGTGTGTAGTATGTAGGGACGTAAATAGCATAGAGAGGATGATCGAAATTACTGATATTAAGATACGTAGATAATTTTTTATATTTTTTAGGACAAGTTTTTTATTAACGGATCAGAGATTATGAACATCAGCAATTCAGCATCAGTGAACGCCAATTGAAAAAGAATCTGGATACTTATGGCACAGTAGAAAATCAGGGGAATTGATCGTTTGCCACACTTTTAGTTTTCACGTTAATAGTTTGCCACGTCCTGTGTCACTGAAGTATGGGGACAAAATGGAAAATTATCACAATTCAAAGTGAAGTGTGGGAAGTGATCAAATTATTATAGGACATCATGAGTGGACAGCCGTTAATAATGCCAGTTCAGGAAATCAGTCACACTCCTGGTAATGTCCTACATACATACAGACCAATGCAGAAAACGTACTAGTACATACCAGTCCCAAGGTTCAAAATCCAGTGTAAAGAAAATGGTAAAACCATATTTCTTCACCCCCAACCCCAAGCTAATCTTGCACTGAAGACGGCATGGGGCGGATCAAGATTACAGACTGTGGTGTGGAGGTGACTGGGGTTTAACTGATTGATCGTTCTAAGGTTCATACCTTACAGAAACTAATTTCCAAAATGGCGGAGACAGCAGGTCCGATGACGCGATTCTTTTTGCTACGAGGAAGGACGGGCGACGCCGGCGAGGGGCGGCGGAGGGGTCGGCGCGCTGTTGACGCAGCAGAGGTACAGCACGGCAGACAGTTATGGAGGAGGCGCGGCGGTTGTAGAGTCGAGGAGAAATTTTATAGCCGCGCTAGTAGGATCAGAGTGCAGCTTGGATAGGTGGGAGCAGGTGACGGATCAGGAGAGGCAAGTGAACTGCGCGGAGTGGTGGAGAGTGAAAGTCGCTGTGGAGGCGACGAGCATGGAGACCTACATACGAGCTAGCCCGGATTCCATTCCAGAATCCCTCCGGCTCCGGGAAGTTCGGAGTCCACCACGGTTTTTTTGCGTGTCCTCGTGCGGCGGGCGTGTCCCATCCGCGTGTGCTGTGCAGTCGGTCCTTCTTCGGGGATGCAGTCGCTAGCTCTGGTTCGTGGGGAAGAAAAGGGTGGCGAAATATCCGGTGTACCCGGCGTGGCAAAAGCATTCTAGCTATAGGTCGCATTCAAAAACGCCGTGATGCAAAAGATTGTTGTATTTTCATGACCACTTGAATATTATGAGATCCCCTGTCAAAAAAAAAGAATATTATGAGATCGAAATTGCATTATTAAAATTTAGAATGAAACGCAACATTGGTCCACAGACCCGTGGTGAAAAAAGAACACTTCATTGCACAAATTAAGAAAATGCAACTCATCAAAACAGTCTTTCGCCCCTTTTTTAAATAAAGCTGACCATCCAGTACAAGCAAGTTTCATACATGGTCCAAAAACAAAAGGAGAAGAAGAAAAAACAAGAACATCCGCTAGGGCCACAACACAGCAAAAATGGAGTCAGAAGCATGTCTCGTAAGAACACGTTCTATAACCATCTTGTTGCGTACATTCCACGACGTCCAGGTCAACGCAGCAAACACTAAACAGAAAAGGTCGCGCCTCCTGCTGGTATGGTTCGCCTCAATATCGAGGAACTCACTAAGGTCATGGGCCTGCCAGGCCGGTCCTAGAGACTCTCGGACAAATCTCCATAGAAACTGAGTGGCAAGGCAAATGAACATTATGTGGGTCTCCGTTTCCGGTGTCCCACACAATGGGCAGAGCCCCTCACCCGGGCCATTCCTCTTGGCCACCTCCACCCCTGAGGGTAGCCGGTCCCGCAGCAGTTGCCACACAGAGATCCTAAGATTGAGTGGTAGTGGTGCTTTCCATACATGAGTCGTCCACGGCAATTCAGGCCCTTGGAAGAGGGCCCGGTAAGCCGAGTTGGCTGAGAACCCTCCAGAGGGAGAGGGTCACCAGGAGACCGAGCCATCCGTCTCCGAGAGGGTCGTTGGGAGGGCCTCTTGAAGCATGTCGAAGGCGGCAGCCTCGTCTGGGCTAAAGGTTCTTCGGAACGGGATGTTCCAGAGTCCCTTGTGCCACGCCTCAGCCACCAAAAGCAAGGGGAATGCACAGATTGCGAAGAGAGCCGGGAAAGTAGTGCACAAGAGGGAGTCTGACAGCCACAGGTCCATCCATAATAGAACTCCTTTCACATTTCCCGTATAACGATATAGAGAGAGATTGGCGGAATATGTTGGATGTATTATTGAGCCTCATGGGCGAGTATATATAGGTGTACAAAGATCATCTTGGAGTGCAAGACAAGACACGAGATCTATCTCGATCCTAGATTACCTAAACCGTACTTATACTCTAACACTCTCCCGCAGTCATAGCGGGAGCGTTGTGAACAACATGGACATCATGGACGGCCTGACTGGAGATAAATCGAAGTAGACCCATAAGTCTGACACCCCCTCCCCCGCAGTCGTAGAGGGAGTGTCGTGGACGGTGTCGTGGTGCAGATGCTTGGATTATAGAGGAAGCTGATGAGTGCTTAGGCGAGGTTAGCCCTTGTGCCGATGTCGAGGGAGCGAGAGTGTGAGGTGGTGCCAAGGTTAGGGTAGCCGTTGCAAGGGGACACTATGGTCTATGTCGTGGTCGGGGATGTCGGTCTCGAGGTAGCCGCACGTGAAGCCACGGGCGCGAAGAAGGTGTCGTGGTGATGATGACGGAGACGCATCGAGGGCAGTCGTCGAGGATGTCGATGCCGAAGTCAATACAATCCGAGCCGTCGAGGACGAGGTGCGACCATAGTTGTGCCGGAACTAGGTGCATGTTGGGGGCGTAGGCATACTACGGTTTTGCTAGAATCGAGTATGCAAGAACAACCATAAGTGACATGGTCGAGTCAGTCGTAGGAGTCGATGTCGAGGAAGACGAGGCACCGACCCGACCTTGCCAGACCCGGGGACGCGTCAGGGATGAAGGCATGCGGCGGTGTTGCCAGCACCGAGCATATGTAGAGCGGGACTAGTACGGTTGTCGTGCCATGTGGGTGATAGACTAGCAAAGGAGGTCTCCATGACAGTTGCAAGGCGCGGAGCGGCGAAGACAGGAAGGTGCCGATGCAGTCCGTGGTTGTCAAAGTAGACGCGAGGGTGGAATCAGTGGCGTTGCCGTGATGGTGGTGTTGCCGGGAGGTTGCATTTTCGGGGTGCAGGTGTTGCCGAGGAGGCATTTTTGGGCGGAGGCAGTGACATTAGCGACGAAGTTGTAGTGGACAATGACAAAGATGTAGGCGGCAAAACCAGTGGCAACCTAGGGTGGCCGTGTAGGTTACGTGTGAAAGAACATTTCATGGTTCCCTGTGTTTTGAGTGTTAGATAACAATACCGTGGATTTTCTCATGTGTGCTAAGTGTGCAGGGTATGTTTTTGTGGTTAGGGGACCGGATTATCCGCCCCCATCAAGGGCCAGATAATCCGGCCTAACTCATTTGACAAAGGCTGGCTTGGTGCGTCACTCTGCCTGGGGTCGGATTTTCTCCTGAAAATCTAAAAAGGGGCAGATTTTCTTCCTCGGACTGGATAATCCGGCCCTCGCCTTGGGCCAGATAATCCGGCCCCCAAAAGACGATCAAAGGCAGCCAAGGCGCGACGCTCTGAGTGGGTTCAGATTTTCTCCCGGAAAATCCGAACAGGGGTGGTTTTTCCTTCCCTGGCCAGATAATCCAGCCCTCGCATGGGGCCGGATAATCCGGCCCCCAGGAGGAGCTCAAGGGCAGGCTCGGTGCGTCGCTCTGAGTGGGGGCGGATTGTTTGCCGGATAATCCGAGTCTGGGGTAGAGTTTTCCCTAGGCCGAATAATCCGTCCCTCACTTGGGCAGGATAATCCGGCCCCAAATGGCTCCAACGGCTTAGTAGATGCAGGGGGTATAAAAGCCCCTTCATCCCCTCCATTCAGAACTCTTGATTCACTCGAAAATTGCCAGACCTGTTGCAAGAGCTCTCTCTCTAGATCTCCCACTTCAACCACCCGAAGTCTTCGATCTTTGGGGGAATTGAAGGAGGAGACAACCTACATCGTCATCACGAATCAAGCGCATCAACTCCTCTCCATTCACTTGGAGAAATCCCCGATCTAGTATTCTCGTTAATATCTAGATCTCATGTTTTGTTATGGATAACTTGTTCTTGTGGCAGCTTGTTGTCATTATGGGAGCCTCCAATTTGGTTGTGGAGTTGTGCCCCGCTAGTTGTGTAAAGGCGTCGGTTTCCGCCTCAAAGGGTTCCTATAGTGGAAAGGTGGATCAGGCCTTTGGTGGCGGGATCCATCAGAGAACAGGGTGAGGCATATTGTGGCGTGGTGGTCTTAGTATCGCCCATCCTTCCAACGCATATGTACTTCCCTTAACAAGGAAGGAACTGCGGTAAAACAAATCATGTGTCTCCGTGTGCTCCACTACGGTTTACTCGTTCCTCTTTCTCACTCGCCTTTACTCGCTAGTAGTTAGGTTTCCATATAAGGAAATTCTATATAATAGCTATCTAGAGAATTTACATTTTGTGTCAAGCCTAAAATTGAAAAAGCATTAAAATTTGAAGTAGCACCTATTCACCCCCCCCTAGGTGCCCATACGATCCATTTCAATTGGTATCAGAGCCCCGGTTCTTTATTCGGGCTTAATCGCCTAAGAGAAGTATGGGTACCAAGGAGAATGGGAATGAGGCTGTGGACAAGGTCACAATGGATGACCTCAAGACATTGGAAACAACCTTGTTGAAATCCTTTGAGACCAAGATGGAGGATATGCAACAAATGATTGCTCGCATCACATCATCCTCAGCCCCATCTCCATCTTCCTCTGAGGCTGCCACTCCATCATCCAAGAATAAGGCTAACACCGGATCTAAGGAAGATGAAGTGGTAGGTGAAAAACATAATGGTTCCACCTCCAAGAAGGGAAGTGGTAAGGAGGACTATAGTGAGCTCCATCACCTATATTCTCCTCACCCACCTATCCCACATCCTCATATAAATAATAGGGGTGATCCACCCAAACTTACTGCATCTTCATTCAATCAATGGCAATTCTTAATGAAATCTCATGTATGCAGTTCGTCAATTGAACTTTGGAGAATTATCGAAGAGGGTCTTCATATTGGAGATCACACCAACTTGACAAGAAGAGAAGTTGTGGATAGCCAATTGAATGCAACGGCTCTCCACATGATACAGCTCGGAGTGGGTCCCAAGGACATGCCCCACATTGAGCATCTCAACACAGCTAAAGAAGCTTGGGATGCTCTCACCGACCTCTTTATCGGAAATGAAAGCATGAGGAGGAATAGGTATGATGCCCTTAGTAATGAAGCTGAAGGATTCTACATGTTGGATGGTGAAAACCATGAAGATATGTATAGAAGACTCAAGGGCATCGCAACAACATTTAGAAAGCATGGAGCCACTCACATTAATGATGCTTGGATAAAAAGGAAATGCATGAGTGCTCTAATGCCTTTTGAGTCAACGGACTTGAAGAGCTTGCAAGGTAGAAACAACTACCATCAAATGACTTCCAATGAAGTCATGCAAGAAATGGCATCATTTAAGGTTGCAGCTAAGAATGCAGAAGATGCCCGTGCCCAAGCCATTGGAATGCAAAAAGGGGTCAATGTTGCTCTAAAGGCAAATGTTGTTGAGCAAGATGAGGATGAAAGAGGTTTCGAGGGTGTCTCCTTGGACTGCCCCGAGGAAGTCAAGCATGCTCATGGTGAGTACATGGTGTTCTATGCAAGGAACTTTTGGAAGGATCTAGCCAAGGCCAAGTCGGAACTCGAGCACAAGAATGGGTCAAGTGGAAGAAGAGAGAATGACCCAAAACTGAGAGCATGCTACAATTGTGGAGATCGGCTACACTTTGTGGCTGAGTGTCCATATCAAAATAGAGAAGACAATGGTGGTAGGCTCATACTTAAAGAAAAATCCAAGGCGCCTAGAAAGAAGCCATTTATCAAAAAGAATGGCCCTTACAAGAAACAACCCAAGATTGTCTTGCTGGCACAAGAAGAATATTCCTCTGCAAGTGAAGATGAAGAGGGTGAAGATAGTACTCGTGAGGTGGCTGCTATAGCCACCACATATACTCTGTCATCACTCTTTGACTCTCCAAACGAAAACGCCATCAACAACAATGCCACTTGCCTTATGGCGAGAGGGTCCGAGGTATCATCTTCTATTTCTTCATTTCCTAAGACTAACATAAATATGGATATGGATGATCATACTAGTCTTAAGATAAAAGAAGAAGTTATTGCTTTGGACACCTCTTTCACTAACTTGCAAGGTGAGCACAAACTTCATGTTGATGCTCTTATGAGCCAACTTGCTCAATCCGAAGATCTTCTAGAAGAAAAGGGCAGAATTGAAAGAGAAGATGCCTTGGAGATAGCCTCCTTGAAGAATGCCTTGGAAGAAGAAGAGGAAGCTCGAATATCCTTGGAAGAGAGACTTGAGTCAATTGAAGAGTCACATGAAGAGGTTGTTGCTCAGCTCATCAAATAATGTGACAACGCTCTTGCTAAGGTAAAGAAATTAAAAAACGAAAAGATTGAATTTGGTGCTGCTCATGCTAGACTCTTGGAGAAATTTAAGAAACTTGACATTGCTCACAAGGCTTTGGAGAGTGAACATTCTACTTTAAATGAGTCTTGTGACCAGCTCCAAACTCAATTGGAGAAGCATGATATGCCCAGCACCCACACCATCTTGTGGACAAGTAGAACTTGCAAAGGGATCTCAACACAAAGGTAAAGAAGTTCTAGATGAGGTTCTTGGCAAGCAAAGAACAAACAATGGAAAAGAGGGTCTTGGTTATATTCCCAAGACAAAGAACAAGAAGAAGAAGAAGAAGAAGAAGAAGAAGAAGAAGAGCAAGACTGCTCAACCAAAGACTAGCACCACCACTAATGACAAGTCTAATTATGATGGTTTTGCAGGGGCTAACAATCCTAACTATGAGTTATATTGTGATTATTATGGTGATGTTTATGCCAGTTATGTAGGGCCTTATGATTGTTACATTCCTTGGTCTATTTGCGTCCCCAAGACCCTTGTCACTAACATGATAGGACCCATTGAAAAATGGGTACCTAAAACCAAGAAGTAACTTTCTTGCATGGGTTATGCTTCCGATGGCTCTAAATGGGTACTCGATAGCGGGTGCACAAGTCATATGACTGGAAGCAAGGAGATCATCATGGAGATGCAGCCAAATCATGATCATATAACCGTCTCCTATGGTGACAAGTCAAAATCTGAGGTATTGGGTCTCGGCAAAGTTGTGGTTGCTCACGATATCTCTCTCGTGGACGTCATGCTTGTTGAGACCCTCGATTATAATTTACTTTCAGTTCACGCCCTTGGTAAGATGGGCTTTGCAGTTTTTATTGATGCTGATTTGGTGGTACTCTTGTGGAGCAAGTCTCTAAAAGTCGCTTTCATGGGATATGTCAAAAATGACCTGTACGTGGTGGACTTCTCAAGGAAAACCACTACAGGCCCGATGTGTCTTTTCGGAAAGGCTGACGCGGGTTGGTTATGGCATTGCCGACTAGCCCACGTCAACATGAGAACTTTGCAAAGCCTCCACAAGGGTGGCCACATCCTTGTACTAAAATAAAATGTTTCCTTTGCCAAAGATCGTGTTTGCAGGGCTTGCGTTGAAGGGAAAATGCATGACTCTCCCCATCAAAGGAAGACTATTATTTCGTCAAAGAGGATCTTGGAGCTGCTTCATGTGGACCTCTTTGGACCTCCATCACATGCAAGCCTTGGTGGGAAGAAGTACTGCCTTGTGATTTTTGATGATTACTCAAGATACACTTGGGTCTATTTCTTCAAGTTGAAGAGCGAGACTCAACAAACGGTCATCGACTTTGCCAACGAGGTTCAACGTCCACACAATGTCCCTATATTGGCAATAAGGAGTGATAATGGCTCCGAGTTCAAGAACTACACCTTAAATGAATTCCTAAGTGAAGAGGGGGATAAGACATCAATATTCTGCTGCGTACACCCCTCAACAAAATGGTGTTGCCGAGAGGAAGAACCGGACCCTAATGGATATGGCAAGGTCCATGCTAGCTCAATTCAAGTCTCCATATAACTTCGGGGCTGAAGCAATATCTACCGCTTGTCATTCATCCAACCGGTTATACCTCTGTAAAATCTTGGACAAGACTCTGTATGAAATACTTACCGGTAACAAGCCAAACATCTCATACTTTCGGGTATTTGGGTGTAAGTGTTTCTTTCTCATCAAAGGAGTTCGTTTATCTAAATTTTAGTCTAAGGCTTTAGAAGGTATTTTTGTTGGTTATGGTGCTCAATCCCACACTTATAGAGTCTACAATAAGCTCTCCAGAACTGTTGTAGAATCTTGTAGTGTGGTGTTCGAGGAAAATGATGGCTCCCGTGCAAGGCAAGTTGATGTTTGTGATGCAGATGTTGAAATATCCCAAGATGCCATACGAAGAATGGGCGTGGGATTTTTCCGCCCTATTGAGGAACCCCTTGTGGCGGATCGGGAAGGACAATGCTCTACTCATGTAGAGCCCTCATCTACACAGACTCAATATGCTCCAACCACGGGAGAAACTTCTACACCAACTCCTCCAAATGCTGAAGGTCAACATGCTCCTGAATGCTCCAGGCCGGATTATCCGGTCTACACTGGATTATCCGGCCCTCACTCCACTGGCAACCAATATGACTGTCATGTCGAACAAACAGCTGCAAGTCCCAGGCCGGATTTTCCGGCTGCCCCCGGATTATCCGGCCACTCGCCAATTCAAGCAAGTTCCAGTCAAGCTAGTGAAGATGTTTCAGGATCTCCCAGGCCGGATTATCCGGACCCACACACTGCCAGATTATCCGGCCCTGAAACTCCTGATGATCAGCAGCCTCCTGTTACGACTGTTGATCCACTTCGAGGGCAAGGTTCATCATCTCCTACTACTGCTAATCAAGCTACTGATCAAGGCCAAGCAAATGATTCCAACAAAGACTCAAATGATGAAACTATTCCACCAAGAGACAACAAACTTATTGAACTTCGTCGCAAGGCTCGTGCCGATAGGAACCTTGAGTTCAGGGGACATACTCTTGACAAATTTGTAGGTGATCTTCGACGAAGGGTTTCCACAAGAAGGGAGTTGGCTAGTTTCGGTGAGCATCAAGCCCACATCTCAATGGTGGAACCCAAGAAAGTGTTTGAAGCCCTTGAAGATCCGTACTGGGTTGTTGCTATGCATGAAGAGTTGAATAACTTTGAACGCAACAAGGTTTGGAAACTAGTGGAGAAGCCCAAGGACTGTCGCAATGTTATCGACACTAAATGGATATTTAAAAACAAGCAAGATGAGAATGGCATTGTTGTGAGGAACAAAGCAAGACTCGTGGCACAAGGCTACTCCCAAGTTGAGGGCATTGACTTCGGTGAGACCTATGCTCCTGTGGCTCGTCTTGAGTCCATCTGTATCCTTCTTGCTTATGCTGCTCATAATAATTTTAAATTACAGCAAATGGACGTTAAGAGTGTGTTTCTTAATGGTCCTCTACATGAATTGGTATATGTAAAGCAACCCCCGGGATTTGAGGATCCTAACTTCCCGAACCATGTCTACAAACTCGATAAGGCTCTCTATGGCCTTAAACAAGCCCCACGTGCGTGGTATGAGCACCTTAAAGAGATTTTGTTAGATCGTGACTTCGAGGTTGGGCAAATCGATCCCACACTTTTTACTAAGAAGGTTAAGGGGGAGCTCTTTGTATGCCAACTATATGTAGACGACATCATCTTTGGCTCTACTAATAAAGCTTTTAATGATGAATTTTCAAAGCTTATGGCTGACAGGTTTGAGATGTCTATGATGGGGGAGTTATGGTTCTTTCTTGGATCCGAAATTAAGCAACTTAGATAAGGAACCTTCATCAATCAAGCAAAATACATCCAAGACATGCTCAAGAGATTCAAGATGACGAATTTTAAGGGTGTCGCCACTCCGATGCAAACAAAATGTCACCTTGAACTCAATCCTCACGGTAAAGATGTGGACCAAAAGGTATACCGGTCCATGATCGGCTCTCTTCTTTACCTCTGCGCATCTAGACCCGATATTGTGTTGAGTGTGGGGGTGTGTGCAAGGTATCAAGCAGCTCCTAAAGAAAGCCACTTAGTGGCGGTCAAGAGGATCTTCCGATATTTGGTTCATTCCCCTAACTTTTGTCTATGGTATCCCAAGGGCTCCAACTTCTCTCTATGTGGTTATACTGATTCAGATTGGGCTGGTGATAAGGATGATCGGAAATCAACTTCTGGAGCTTGTCAGTTCTTGGGAAGATCTCTAGTTTGTTGGTCTTCTAAAAAGCAGAATTATATATCACTCTCCACCGCCGAAGTTGAATATGTTGTTGTTGCTAGTGCCTACGCTCAGTTATTATGGATGAGGAAAACTTTAAAGGAATACGGTGTCAATTGTGACAAAGTGCCTCTTTTATGCGATAATGAAAGTGCAATCAAAATTGCATACAATCTGGTACAGCACATAAGGACGAAGCATATTGAGATTCGGAATCACTTTATTCGGGACCATGTTGCTCGAGGCGATATTGATCTATCTTTTGTGAGCACGAAGAACCAACTTGCTGATATTTTCACGAAGCCACTTGATGAAGCAAGGTTTTGTTACTTGAGGAATGAGCTAAATATCGTTGATTCAAGGAGCTTGTCTTGATTACCCATGCAGTCACTCGTACATCTCAGTCTTATTTGGTCTAGATGTGGGCATGAATATAGGGGGAGTGTGGTCCTAATTGATTGGGCTAACCCTCCCCTCGTAATGGCGAAAGCAAGTCAAATCATTCCTCTTAATATCATTTTGTGATATGTGAGCTTATTGATGAGTATTGGTCATGAACCCAAGATACATCTTTGCGGTGTCATACCATACACTCCAACAAGGTGGCTTCGGCCACCGCCCTCTTCCATGAGAAGAGTTGAGTTTATTTGGATCTTTTTGGTTATTCTTGCTCATCGTTTGTTCTTATGGGAATCACACTTAATTTTGTCCTTTGGTTGATTTGATTCTTGCAATTTTGAGTGTGTAGTACCATCTCAGTTTGGTTCTCTGAATCCTAAGCCTTTCCCTACCCCTAAGCCATCTATTTTTGCACACAAGTCCCTTGTACACCTTGTGGGGGTGTTGTTTGGGGACGCGCGGGCCTGAATCTGTGTGTAACAGAAATTCAGAATTCGGCCGGATAATCCGGCCCAAGTATAGGCCAGATAATCTGGCCCTGGCGGATTCAGTCTTTAAGGGCTGGGTTCGGGAGGAAGGGCTCATAACGAGCAGCACTTCTCCCCCGACCCTCTCCCTCCTCCCAACCGGCGCTTGCCGTCCCCCACCCTCCCTGGAGCCCCTCCGGCCACCGGGTTCTCTGGGCCTACCCGGATCTTCTTCTCCGCGCCTACAGGTACCTTCTCCTCCGCGTTCTTCCTCCAATGAGTGAGGGTAACTCCCTCTCTCCCTATCTTTGGCTAGATGTGTTGCTTGTTGGGTGGAACGTTGTCTAGAAGGACGTTGTTTCGCATAGAAATTGTAGTCTTACAGTATCTAGGCCCGATCTACTCTTTTGCATTCAATCTAGGCAATTCTGAAATTTTTTGCCAGGGCCAGATTATCCGTCCCTGGCTAGGCCGGATAATCCGGCCTGACTGACTCAAAACTGGTTCAGTTTCGTATAGATTTGTGCATTGAGTAGGATTGGTCTATGAACTATTTGCCTACTTTTTGTACGTTCTATCTTGGACTTGTGTGTATGCTTATCCCCTTTGCTATCCCCCTTATTCGCTTCACAGGTGGTTCCAGCGCTCCCAAGACCTACAAGCGTTGTCCTCGTGCTAAATACTTTCGGGGACTAGGACGAGGATGAGGACTACGAGTGATCCCTTGGGGCTTTAGCATCGCTCTTCTTCCTTTTTGGCGTCTCGATGCCAAAGAGGGAGAAGTAGTTCTATTAGGTCTCCGAGGATTTGCATGGGTCGGGCACAAGTTCTTGCTCTTTAGCGTTTTGTTTCTTTTTCTCTCGCTTGTGCCCTTTTAGCGTCGAACTTTTATGTGTTTTTGTGCCATATAAGACTATGTTTGTGTGGTTGTGGATTTATCGTGTGGATTATTCATATGGAGTCATCTATCTTATTGGATATTCTTTTGGCTATTGGATATCTATATCGAGGGAGGCGCTCACTATGGCCATCATTGGATATTCTTATTATGTGTTGAGGACGCATCTATCTCCCTACCGGTGGTATGAGCTTTTCACATATGTTCCCAATGAAATAGACTTATACCCTCTTGTGTGTATTTGTAATCAAATGCATTTTTTAGTATGCACACATTGAAGGGGAGTCATTTTCATTCATTCAATCTTGTTGTCTTGAGAACCTTCCTACAAATCCTAGTATTGTCATCTAACACCAAAAAGGGGGAGATTGAAAGAACATTTCATAGTTCCCTGTGTTTTGAGTGTTAGATAACAATATCGTGGAGTTTTCTCATGTGTGCTAAGTGTGCAGGGTATGTTTTTGTGTTTGGGGGACCAGATTATCTGCCCCCATCAAGGGCCGGATAATCCGGCCTAACTCATTTGACAAAGGCTGGCTTGGCGCATCACTCTATATGGGGTCGGATTTTCTCCCGGAAAATTTGAACAGGGGCGTATTTTCTTCCCCGGACCGGATAATCCGGCCCTCGCCTTGGGCCGGATAATCCGCCCCCTAGAAGACGATCAAAGGCAGCCAAGGCACGACGCTCTGAGTGGGTTCGGATTTTCTCCCGGAAAATCCGAACAGGGGCGGTTTTTCCTTCCCTGGTCGGATAATCCGGCCCTCGCATGGGGCCGGATAATCCGGTCCCTAGGAGGCGCTCAAGGGCAGGCTCGGCGCGTCGCTCTGAGTGGGCACGGATTGTTTCCCGGATAATCCGAGTTTGGGGCAGAGTTTTCCCCAGGCCGGATAATCCGGCCCTCACTTGGGCCGGATAATCCGTCCCCAAATGGCTCAAACGGCTCAGTGGGTGCAGGGGGTATAAAATCCCCTTCAGCACCTCCATTCAGAACTCTTGATTCACTCGAAAATTGCCAGACCTGTTGCAAAAGCTCCCTCTAGATCTCCCACTTCAACCACCCGAAGTCTTCGGTCTTTGGGGGAATTGAAGGAGGAGACAACCTACATTGTCATCACGAATCAAGCGCATCAACTCCTCTCCATTCACTTGGAGAAATCCCCGATCTAGTATTCTTGTTAATATCTAGATCTCATGTTTTGTTATTGATAACTTGTTCTTGTGGCAGCTTGTTATCATTACGGGAGCCTCCAATTTGGTTGTGGAGTTGTGTCCCGCTAGTTGTGTAAAGGCGCCGGTTCCCGTCTCGAAGGGTTCCTATAATGAAAAGGTGGATCAGGCCTTTGGTGGCGGGTTCCATCGGAGAACAGGGTGAGGCCTATTGTGGCGTGGTGGTCTTAGTACCGCCCACCCCTCTAACGCAGATGTACTTCCCTTAACAAGGAAGGAACTACGGTAAAACAAATCATGTGTCTCCATGTGCTCCACTACGGTTTATCCGTTCCTCTTTCTCACTCGCCTTTACTCGCTAGTAGTTAGGTTTGCATATAGGGAAATTCTATATAATATCTATCTAGAGAATTTACCTTTTGTGTTAAGCCTAAAATTGAAAAAGCATTAAAATTTGAAGTAGCACCTATTCACCCCCCCCCCTCTAGGTGCCCATACGATCCATTTCAACATGGGGAGACACGATGGCCGTACACGAAGTTGGCGCTGAAGAACCGACAGTATGACTAAGACCATGCGCGGACGGTGGCGACCCGCGCCGTGGGAGTGGCGCGGTGGTAGCCTGAGATGTTTACGCGCGGGGACGATGAGATAGACTCCATGTAGCAACACTACGATACGAGGGGATAACGTAGATGCAGTACACGAGTCGGTGCAGCAGAGTGAGGCCACCAGCGATGTACGCATTAGGAAGGCGCGTTGGAAGTCGGAGGCGTAGACCAAGGCGGCAGCCTATTACTCGATCAGTGATAGGCGTGTGCTCGGGGACGTGCTTGGCGACGTGCACAAGTCGGTTGATCAGACCGATAGGGACGTAGTTCGCGCCATGGCATGGACGACAACATGCAGATTGTAGTCCATGTTGATGTTGTCGGTGAAGTCTCGAGTGATGGCGACGAAGATGGACAAGCGATGGAGACCACGCGGACCAGGACAACCTGTTGCGATGCATGTAGAGGCGCCCCGCGCGCGGTTTGATGAAGATGGTCGGTGCAGGTCGATGTCGTTGTCGGAGTAGAGGCACGTCGATTATGATGGTGATGGGCGACTCAATCCGATCTATGATCGGTGAACCAAAAAATAAGACCGGCTAAGGGACCAGCGGAGAGAAAGCCGATCTAGAGATCAGAAAAGAAGACTCACTAGGATAGCTGATGACGGATCAGCGGACGAGCCCTGTTGCGGATCGTGCGGCCCTCGGCGAAGATCATGGAGATCGATGATACCAGAATGTTTCCGGGGATATCCAATGATGACCTGCGGGGTCCAAAAGGTATTTCAGAGTGATAGGTATTAAATAATATGTATTTACGATTAATTAAATGTATTAATATGTATTTAAGATTAATTAAATGTATTTAAGAGTGGATTTATGGAGTAGCCCACCTAATTGGGCCTCAGCGGAGGAGGCTGTAACACCCCGGACTCTCCATGCCCGGGATGTCACTCCTAGCAGCTTAATAGGATATCTAGACTGGCCCCATAGACCAACACTAGTCTTTTATGTGCACTATGTCCTCACTCGGTGTATCCGATACCCACTTTCCTGTCGGTCACCCATCCTCAAATTCCTTCAGGCCAAGCACGCTTAACCTCGGAGTTCTTTTCAGATGAGCTTTCAAAAAGAAGTTGCAACTTGTTGATATGGGTATCTTATAAATCCTATTAATCCATGTTCTAGGGTCTCACAGAGGCCCAAGAGGGGGTCGCGCCCTAGGGAAGGCCAAGGTGGCCGGCGGCCACTAGGTGGGCTCCCCATCACGTGGGGCCCATGAGGGGGCTGGTCGGAAGCGAATCCCACCTCGAGACTTTGAGGGAGGTGGTACCTCCCTTCCACCTATATAATGAGGGGCACCCCTCTCCCCAAATCCATCCCATCAATTGGCTTTGCATATTCTCTCTCCCTCTTGTGTGGTTCCCAAGTTTGGAACTACATATGGGGATAGGAATTTCTCCACCATACGCAAGTCGTCGTGCTGCTGGACTCGGTCCGAATCAATCTTCTTCCACTGCTTTGCTGGACCAGAGCCCGAGAGACGTCTCTACACCGTATGAGTGTAAAGCCACGAGGCACTGCCACTTGTGGTGCTATCCGCTTGGAGCTTGGATCTTGGACGTCTACACAACCTTGCAGCTACGTCAGACAACTACATTATCCACGTTCTCCGTGGAACGTTAACTGTTTTCGGTCTTAAAGGTATGAACACCGAATCCTTCTCGTTACCTTACATCTGCATAGATAGATCTTGGCTATGGTGTTCTTGTCGTTAGGAATTTTTTCTGCTACAGAACCCCTTCATAGATTCCTCCTGACGCTCACATGCTAGGAGAGGTCGGCCCCTGGAGTATTTGGCTTTAATGAGCTGGAGCCACAACCCTCCATCCTCCTTAAGGATGTGCCACACCCAACACAACATCAAAGCAACATTGAACCGGCGAGAGTCTAGAATCCCTATGCCTTCAAGGATCTTGGGGGCGCAAGGTCAGCCCATTTCATCATGTGGTACTTCTGGTGACCATCGCTGGCCACCCAAAAGAACCCGGATAACTCCTTTGCAAAGTCTGTGTGGGTCCCTTCTAGTAGCAGGTATAGTCCCATCTGATACATGGGGAGGCTAGATAGGAATGAGTTAATCCAGATTGTATTTCTACCCTTAGTTGTGAGCCTTGATCGCTAGTTCAGCTTTGGACCAAACCCTCGTGGCTAGGGGCAAGATCCTTGATCAGAACCCGTGTATCCCATATTGGCATTCTAGGTATGAGATGGGGAAGCCTGCCAACCTACAATTGAGGTTGTCAGCAATCCGGTGTCTATCCTCATCTGAGTATCCCAGGATCATGACCTCACTTTTATCGAAGTTGATCTTAAGACTTGATATGGATTCAAAGCATAGGAGAAGGAACTTGAGATTAATAGTGTCAAGTTCCGAGCCCTGGTCCATGATCATCGTGTCATCGGCATACTGGAGGTCGAAGATCCCTCCTCCGGGGATAAGATGGCCTACCACACTAGAGATGTGACCAGTAATTTGGCTTTATCCAAAAAAAATTGCTAGGACATCTACCGTAGAGTTAAATGGAAGGGGAGATATAGGATCCCATTGTCTTACCCCGTAGGAGGGTCGAAAGTACGGACCAACCTCCCCATTGATGTTAATAGCCATGTTGCCACTCATGATGAACTGCATATAATCCAGCAAATCACCCTATTGTCAAATCCCCTCCTCTCAAGCACATGACGGAGGAAGGCCCAGTCTAACTAGTCATATGCCTTCTAGAAGTTCAACTTGAGGAACACGCCCTTGTGATGTCGTATCTTAACCTCATGAATAATTTCATGAAGCGCAAATAAACCGTCATGGATGAGGTGACCCTTCAGGAAGGCGGACTTTATGGGATGAGTGAGCCATTCCTTGACCGGGGCAATTCTAATTGCGTTGACTTTTGCAAAGATCCGTTCAATGACATTAATCACCATGATCGGTCTAAACTGGTGGTTATCCATGGCCCCCCACTACTTTGGGATCAAGATAATCACATCAAAGTTTAGTCGAGACATCACCAACGTATCAGTGTAGAACTCCTAAAACATAGATATAATAACCGACTGAAGATGGTTCCAGAATGTCTGGAAAAAAGACCATCCGGCCCGGGGGGCCGAATTGGTATTCATGGAATTAATCGCTGCAGCTACCTCCTCCGGCATGAATGAGAGAGTAAGCTCCGCATTCTCCACAGAGGTAACCAAGGCCTCTAGCTACCATAAGTCGGGAGCCAACGATATTTCAGAACGCAGAACAATGGTGAACAAGTCTTTATAGGAGTATATAAGAGCAGAGATGTCTTTCGGGTCTTCTAGCAGGGTATCCTCCTCCTAGAGGCAGGGGATCGAACATCTTCTATGTTGACCATTGGCAACGGCGTCGAAGTAGACTGTGTTCGATTCCCCTTGAAGGATCCAGTTTTGCCAGCTCCGCTGACAGTGGAACGCCTCTTCACCCTTATAGATCTTCGTAATGAAGGTCTCTAGGGAATATCTACGGAACCATATGCCAAAAAAATCAAGCTTAGCACCATAAACTTGTTTAAGTGATATCATTTGGTCTAAAAATGGTTCGGAAATGGGAAGTATCCGGACGTGGCCTAAGCAGTGGTTATTTGATCTACCGAACGGATGGCACATTAGGAGGCTAGAAATAATGCTAGAAACTTCAAGCTTACAAACAGAAGCCGGTTCAGTCTACAACTACAAGTTGTGCAGTCCCGAAACAGGTTCAAAAATCAAAAGTCGACTCCACCGCTGTCTGGGTTGGTTTGTTTTAACGTGGATGCTGCAATCTCTTCCTCGTCGTCGAGCTGGGTAATTGGTGTGGTTGTCCGATGGCTCGCCGTCGGTCCTTTTCCTGGCATTACTTCATCAGAGATACTAGCATAAGAATTTGCTATTCGATGTGCTGTTTCACTGTTTGTCTTGCCCGTGATATGAAGGTCACCACAACATTGTTTTCAGTCTGATTGTCGGAACCTATTTCTTAAAATGAATGCTCAGCCCACAGATCTGATGTTGTTGTTGATATCAAGTCTCTAACCGAGTTCTAAGATCAGGCAAAAAAAAAAACTGGCGGTTCTTTCTGTGACAGCCGTGTCTTAAAAGGCAAGGACAAAATCAACAAAACATGCACCAGCCGGGAATCGAACCCGGGTCTGTACCGTGGCAGGGTACTATTCTACCACTAGACCACTGGTGCTATTTGTCTGGATTACAGATAGATTTTTCTAGAACAACAGCTTGTCGTTTTGAGACAGTTTTTCTTTTGCGGGTATTTTGAGACAGTGATATACAACATCACATGTTTTATGTATCACTGTACTAAAAAAAAGATCACATAGGATATGCAAGACCAAGCTATATGTCTTAAACCACACGCTTTTCCTGTATTTTAGAAACTAGGAGTGTATTGTTTTTATTTCTAAATTTGGATTAGAAGGTTGAGTGACTGTGTATTGTATTTGAGTCTAGCTAATACATACGAACTACCAAAACGTCTTATATTTGGGAATGGAGTAAGTATATGACATTACGTTATGTGAGAAATATCATGAAAAATATTCTCGAAAAACAAACTACATAAGTTGATTTGTTTCATACATCATTTGCACAACCAGAGATGATTATATGCAGAATTGCGGTTGTTGCACTGCTGTCAGGAGGTGACAGCTGCGGTAGCGAGCTCTCTACCGACCTGGAGGTGGAAGAAAGGTGGGGGCTGTGGGAAGATGGAGTGCTCTTGTTTCGTTCGGGTCGCAGGAGGTCCATGACACTTCGGCTATGACGGTGAAGTGTTGCTGCGGCGGCGGTGTGAACATCTTGGACAGTTGCCCCAATCCCGCGCGGAGGAAGGAAGGTGTTCGATGGACGAAAGTCTTACTCGCCTTCGCCGACGACGATGGTGCTTGTGGACATTGTTTCCCTCCTTGGAGGTGTCGCCAAGGTGAGCCGGCACTTCTCTCGCTCCAGTATGGTAGAGGTCGTCGGGAGAAAACCTAGGTCTGAAGTTGGATCAGCGCGATGGCGGTTCCTCGGCGTCGGCACTCTGTTGGGAGCATCGCGTTTGGAGACTCGGCGTGGAGGTTCCAAGTTGACCTCCTCAGGTGCTCGTAGTTGTCCTAGGGTGCTCTCCAAGGGCATAATGCACGCCTTCATCGGTGAGTCCAAGATGTGGCTCTCCTCAGGCCGACCAAGTCCCACCATCTACTCTTCTTGATGGATGGTGTGTCTACTTAGGTGCTGAATAGACTCCTGGCGTTACAACCCAGACAACCACGTAAATTTACCATGTCCACCCATATTTCAACCCAAAAACTTAACTTCCCTTCAACCTACGAAAAAAACGACATCTGCCACATGTTCGATTTGTTTGATTGGAGCTTTCGACCAAAAAAAACTAATGGGCGTTGCTGCTCTTCTGGGCAAAGTTGATGCTGGATTCGCTTAAAATCTCGTGCAGCCTTGCCATCAAAGAGCCAATATTTGCCCTACTAGTGATAATTGTAGCTTCCACACTGGTATAGACTGCGTTCTCCATAAATCGTGAAATGATATTATGACAGCATCTTTAGCAAGTAAAGGAACAAGAAACACGGATATACAAATTGCTGGTGTAAACATGTGAAATATCGATTATTTAGTATGATCCGTCGGAACAAAGGCACAGAAGGGGCATTGGCACAGGATGCAGTCGGAGCAGCCAAGTGCAACCTCCGATCTGTACCACTACCGACAGAAAAGTGCAATCACACAAGCAGCTGACTAATTCGTGCTATATGTGAATGCACACAATAGCTGCATCGGCTAACTTCTTGTAATCCCGCACTTGCAAACTGGGCAGAGTTTCTTCCTTCTCAGCCATTCGTCGATGCACTGCAAGGTGGAAGCAATTTCACGTCAAAAATGCAACTCGGTTACAATATTAGGGGTTATGGCACCTAAAGGTAAGAGTGCATACATCTTTATGGAACTTATGGAAGCATGGCAAAGTGCGGATGGTATCTCCGACAGAGGGATTCTCAAGGCACACTGCACAAGGCTCTTCAGTGCTAGTTGACTGTCCAAGGAAAAAAATCACTAGTCAGAACTTCTCAGAGACAAACGAGAAAACAGATACCACTTTGTATGTACAAACTGAATAGATTTACCTGAAATACTGACTGTGGCAAGTTATTGATCTGACTTTCTGAAGCACCAGTGTGCTGGTGGTTATTTTCATCTAATGCAAGTAGAGCATCATAATCATTTCTGCAACAGAAGCTCCTTTAGTAAATGTTCACATTTATAGAATCTTACTGCTCAGCAAATTGTATCAAGTTGTATGTTACCCTATCCACTATGGGTACTAACACTGCTGCTAGTCACATGCAGAGAACCCAGAAAAGATATACTCAACTTGGTATGTTTTAGAAACTAAATTTTCAGAAAAGACTGTTATCACATAAAGCTACACAGTTCAGTGAAGCTGCTAAACCAATGTGACGCAGTGTTATATGTAAATTCCAGTCAGCAAAAAGCTAAATGAATCGTAACATGTAAGCTGTTCTGAGCTCTCAAGATACGCAGGTAACCAGATTCGAGCACTAGAAGTACAACAGGAGGTGGCACTTACAAATCAATATTAGGTTGAATATGCGAAGCAGGATATCCGGCAACCATAGCCCTCTGAAAAATTGACAGTCAGAAGCTGTTGATAATCTTGGAGAATCAATTCAGGCAATCACAATCTGTAAACTCAAGGAAGATTTTATTTGATGCAAGACTTTTTACCAGTTGGTTTTACTTTAACAGCAGCTGATCAACATATATATGACCCAGTGCTTACAAAACCAAGTTTACAACTCAAAAGGGACAATTCCCTGATAATAGTGAGAATTAATGATATACTCCCTCCATCCCAAAATGTAAGGTGCCTAAGCTTTAGTCAAAAGTCAATATATTCTAAGTTTGACCAAATTTATATGTAAAAATATAAACATTCACAATATCAAATCAATATTAATAGATTCACCATAAAGTATAGTTTCCCAATATGTCCGTTCGATATTGCAGATATTCGTATTTTTTTGCATAAACTTGGTCAAACTTAGAAGATGTTGACTTTTGACTAAAGCTTAGGCGCCTTACATTTTGGGACGGAGGGAGTACATGATAGGGGGTGGTTCAGTACTTCAAAGTCCAAACCACTCCGAAGAGATTAAAATGCAACCAATTTGGTAAATCATGACAGTTCCAAGCATGTACCATAGAGTACAATTGGAAGCCAGATACAAGTCGTCAGGTGAAGTCAAATGTCAAACAGTTTTCGCCCCAAAAGGAATGTTCTGTTGGTTCTAGGATGACATAAGCATAGGTAATAGGATGAAAAGCAGTAACACACTATCTAAATTCATCACATGCCATTTGGTTTACTTTACAACATCTTACATACTGAGATTGGGACAAACGCAAATGACATGGAAAGCAGGAAAATATGTCAGTCTTATCATTTAAAAGTAAAGATCTTCCTTTGAGAAGTGAAATAATTTAGAGGTAGAAGAAGTACAAGGACAAGAATGAAAGCAATACCAATCCCAAAGTTACTGGACCCACATTCCGCATATGGGAAATCGCCGTCTCATATCTAGCCCTGATCGCACGCTGAGCAGCACTAGAATGGGATGCTCTTGCAGCTCTCTAAGGATAAGAAGAAGATAAAACATGTCAGCCTCAAAATAGCCAAGGTACTAGTCATAACGACACTGTACACGAGAATAATCTTAAAAGTAAACAGGTTTGTTTGGCGTTTTATGGATAGCAAGAACTCCCGCTTGATAATAGGCCAACCAACAAATTCCTACAAGCATCGTTCTGATGTTTATGGGCACATATCCCTATAACTTCAGTTTCAACAATTGAAATATTATTTAATTGCTAACAAAGCCTAGGTTTGGGTGCAAACATACAGTAAATGCATTGAAAAGGGAAAGGCATAGTGACTTCAAATAAAGATATGAAATAACTTCCAAAAACAGAAAAACCAATGAGATAGGTGTTCTTACAGTATCATTTCGAATTTGAAAACGCCTTACGGTTCTAGATGTCCGCCCTGCATCTTCTTCATGTTGAAGTGACATTGCCACGATTGCATCAATCTGCTTTATTAAAAGAAAGTTACCTTGTTGAAGAACTAGTAGTACCTTCACGACGCTAAGAGAAGATGCACCGCACGCACACAACATGAAGACACGGAGGAAAGGGATTGATTAGGATATACCTCTTCTCTATTAGGATATACCTCTTCTCTAGGAGCAACACGAGGTGTTTCACTGTAAAGCTGCTCCTGAAGTTGCCGAGCCAGCAATTCATCAGCCTCCAACTGTGCACTTATGTTAGGATCAATCGAGGTTCCATCACGGTAGCCCCTCAAACGAGTTCTAACTTCAGGGGAAGATATGTCATCAATATCGATTACAGGAGTATCATGACAAAGAGTGGTATGATTTCTGCCAGCTGCTGTGTCTGAAGATGCAAGACAACCACTATGTTCATTAAGAGAACTAGAGCTTTCACCAGGATGATAGGAACTTGAGGTGTGTTTCCTCTTTCCTTTACTGATCCTTGCAGTCCTATTCCTCAAACTTGTTGACCGTGTAGTGGTTGCTGCACTAAATGTGATATTGTTGTCTCCTGCTGCTGCTGCAGATGGTCCAGAAGGTCCAGATTCTATTCCACAACTAGTAGTCGTCATACCCAATAATGGCCTGGATACTTTACTAGTATGATTACGTGTTGTTCTCCAACCTTGCTGAGAACTTATGCCAGTAATGTCGCCATTTACAACAGCAGAATCTATTACAGCTCTTGGACAAACCCTGTAACAGAGGAGGTTTAATAAGGTCATTGATATGTGACAGGTATCTAAATAGAATGACAAATGAATCATGCTTTTTTTCATTTTCAGAGGTGGTACTTTACTCAACAAACTGGATTTACTTTTTTGACTTCTACAAAGTTCAGTTTTGTTTTAAATTACTCCATTGAGCACTACAAACTTTATAAATTCAATTCAGTTTCAACTAATGAAATACACACTAACATCCAGGATTAACCTATTGCAATGTTTGGAGACATCCAATTTGCCTATACTTTGTACTCATATTACAACATGAAATGAATGGATGACACTTCTGTATGAACAAAGAGATATGGCGCACCTCATTGTATTAGCCTCTCCAGACCTCTCAGCACCCATGACATCATGGATAACATCTTTGCCTTTGTTATTTAAACTTTCAGAACAATTACTTCTGCTTGCTTGATTTATACTTCGTGGAATTAGAGTCCCCGCAGCCCTGGCCATTCTGACGTTTTGGAATGCCAATCCATCAGTTACAGCGCTTCCTTTCTTTGTTACTATTGGTGAATTATCAGTAAGATCAATTACATTTCCTCTATGAGAAACATCAGCCTGAGAATTTGACTGGTGAAAGACTCCACTTGTAGAGCACATTTCCTGCTTTTCAGCAGCTTTACCGCTTCTTTGGACAATGTTAGATGGAGAAATACAACCATTTCGCACCAAGATTCTTCGACCCATATGTCTTTGAGGAACATCAGATGGTGTACGACTTGAGAGTCCTTCTGTACCCTTGATAATGATTGCTTCACTACTGTCCTCACTGGGATTGGATCCTGAAAAATCATCAGCACCTAATACTTCCTTCAGCCCATTAGAGGTGCTATTTTTTGTTCTGTTCTGTGATTTTCCCACTGAGGTAGTAGGAAAACCTGATCCCGCACCAAGAAAATCCAAGTACCGACGATTTGCATCTCGATGGCTAGCCTGCCCTTCTCTGATTTGGCGGCTATTGTCGCTTACTCCAGTGCCCGTACATATCATGTCGTTTGAAATGCTGCTGCTCTGACCCAAACCAAGAGTGCGAGCCCCATAGCCATTTACAACAGATTTTCCAGTAGCCCTATCTAATTTTGGTGGGGGTAGTTTTGCTTCTGGCAACGACCTCGCCAATTCAGCTTGTTCAAACAAATCACTGGTTCCTAAGTGTGCAGGCTGTTCACTAACTGCACTAACTCTACTTGATTGACCCTGGTTGGAACTAGTCTTGATCCTAATTTTGAATCTGTTGTTTGGTGAAGGATCTCCAGGCATCCTTGTAATGCCTCTCGTAGCAGCTGAGCTTGATACAGGGCATGTTGACTGCTGTATTCTGTCAGGAGTGTCAGGGACCTCAAAAATGTGATCTGGGTTCATGTCAACCATATTATCTGACCACAAGTTATTTCAGTTGTAGATAACTTCCCCTTCACCTTAACATGTCAATACGATCAAAAAATTATCCAATATTTCTGTAACATGCAGAGAAATATTAGAAAAGGAGCATGGCTACCTCATATCCTCGTTAAAAGAACATTAAAATCAGGGGGGAAATTAATTACAACAATCAAGGCTAAAAATTAGGTAATTTTGATCTAGGAAGAACATCTATTGCATGTGAAGAAAACATGAGAAAAGAGAAACTAATTCCTGGTAAGTCAGAGAGAGAGGCAGAGTGGTGACCCTGGCAAATGGCTGACGGTTTGGCAGCTGTTAGTGGTCATTGGAGGATTTAGTGATAGGGAAGGAACTAACTCAAAGTACATGTGAAAGTGGGGGTAAACAACCATTGGATTGGATTCAAATAACGCAGAAGTAAGCAACAGATAGGAACAGAATCGGGTGATGCTTTCTTTCAAAAAAATAAATAGAGTAGTCAATCCTGATCACACAAGATCATCGGTTTAAATGAAGATAACGCAATTGGGATTGGCCCCTGGGCATATCAAAATGATGTGGCATCTACCCCTGAATTTGAGGTGTAAATACCTTCTATTTGCTATGAATGTTCTGGCTTACCGGAGACAATTAAAACAGCAAACATGATCTCGCAATAAATGAAGAGCTACAGGTTAGATTATCCCGTATACTTCGCCCCCCTGCGATCTACCACCAGGGGCGGACCGTTAGGAGATTCGATTTGATTTGAATTCGACCAAGATGATCAAGAACAGCAAAAAATGGGAATCCCCACGGATCTAGATGGCGCGCCCAAAATTCCTCGAGGCCAGTGGGGTTTAACTAATCACAGACGAAAAAAATGCCCATACCTCAGAAACCGAATCGCGGACGGGGGTTGAGAAGGCAGGGACGCGGTGTGGTTGGACGGGAACGGCGATGACGGCGGCGAGCGTGAAAGGCGGAGGGGTTTGGGGGAAGGGAGGGGGGCTGGGCGCGGAGACGGATTGGGAGGCGCGGATGAGAGGTGTAGGGCACGGCGGCGGCGGCGGCGGCTGTAGAGTCTAGAGCCACGCTGCGCTGGGACGGATTGGGCCGGTGTACGTGCGTGAAGACTGAGGGCTCGGGAGAGGGAGGAGCGAAAGAAAAGGAAGCGGGCGGTGTGGGACGGTGGGGAGGAAACCGTGGAGGACTGGAGATTAGATTTTGAATCTGGATCGAGGCCACGTTTCACGTTTGGTTAGAGGACGGATTAGTATTACTTGTGTTTTCTTTCCTTTTGGGGCTAATAATTGTATTTTCTTCACGTCAAAAAAAAATGTATTTTCTTAACATAATGCTCTCTCTGTTCAGAAATAAGTCTAGCATGTATCTAAATAAATCCGCGACACTTATATTTTTAAACGGAGAAAGCATTTAAGAAAAATAGATTTTATAACTGGTTTAGGTGTGAACAGTTTATAATCCACAAGCTCTTTGGTGTACATCTCTTTGTGTAACTTGACCTGGGGTAATGAAAATGCCAAGAATTTGGGGATTGGTGGATAAGTATTTTTTTTTCGTTGTTAGGTTCACCACCATTAAAAACACCTAACACCGACAAAGTCTACTCTAAACATGTTTTTTCGCTTAACCATGGTGTCCTTTTTTTGAGGAAAACCACGGTCGCCTTGGTAACCTAGCGAGGTGATCAACAATGATCTCACCTTATTATCATTAATCGATGTCGTTGTTGATATTTTTCTAACATCATGCACCATTGGCATTTGTGTAGCGACAATGCATCTCTAATGGCTAAACAAAATCCAGAGTTCATACATTGTTGGACACAACATATTCTACACATAGTTCTAAAAATAAACTTGTTGCAATATTAGATTGTTTTGGTAGCCAATAAGCAATGCAACAAAAATAATCGCCAACAAAAGTAACAATACACATCAAAACTAAATCACCGGACCACAGATTCTTGCGTGCTTACTAATCACTCGCAGCAAGCATATGCTACTACTTCAACAAGGTTAGCTTGACGGCTATCCGTGGGTAACAGAAGGGGGCCTCTGTCTCTCAAGATTAAGGGCATGATACATTGCAAATGTATCTATAATTTTTGATGTTCCATGCTTAGTTTTATCCACTTTTTTGTGTTTTGTCCATACTTTGGAGTACTTTTCATATGATTTCTTGGACTAACCTATTAACAAGAGCCACAGTGCCAGTTGCCTGTTTTCTGCTGTTTTTGGTTCCAGGAAAGTCAGAAAATGAATATTCTCGGAATTGAACGGGACAAAAGCCAAAGTGCCTATTTTTCCGGAAATCATCAGATGCCAGAGTACGAGACGGAGAGGGGCCAGGGGGCCACCACACCACCTGGCCACACGGCCCAGCCTGGCCTGCGCAAGGGGGTGGTGTGGCCGCTCCTAGCACCCCCTCAGCCTCCTCTTCCAACTATAAGATGCCCTCGGGACATAAACCCTAAGTACCCGATCAAAAATCCACGAAAGAGTCTGTAGCCGTCGTCATCTCCATCCCTAGATCGGGAGGGATCTGAAGCTCTTCCCGGCACCCTGCCGGAGAGGGAAATTCACCCTAGAGGCCTTCTTCATCACCATGCAAGCCTCCAGTGTGATGCGTGAGTAGTTCATCCTTGGACTACGGATCCATGTAGTAGCTAGATGGCTGATTCTCCTCCTTTGTGCTTTCATGTCTAGATCTTGTGAGCTTCGTTCATGATCAAGATCATCTATTTGTAATTCTGCATGTTGTATTTGTGGAGATCCGATGGATATTGAGATGCTATTTCAGATTGATTATTGATTCTATCATGTCTTTGTTATTTGTGATCTTGCATGCTTTTCGTTGTTAGTAGCTATCTTGGCCAAGTAGATGCTAGCAACTCCAAGAGGGAGTATTTATGCTCGATAGTGGGTTCATGCCTCTGGTAATCTGGGGAAGTGACAGAAATCTCTAAGGTACTAGATGTGCTGTTGCTACTAGGGAGAAAACAACAATCCTTTGTTCATAGAACAATCGTATTGTTTACTTTACACGCAGTTCGTAAAGAAATAATATGTTGCTTGCAACTTAATACTGGAGGGGGTTCGGATGATAACCTGAAGGTGGATTATTAGTCATAGATGCAGTTGGATGGCGGTCTATGTATAATGTTGGAATGCCCAATCAAGTTCCAAAGGAGTCAAGATGATTAGTATATGTATGTATTACTTTCTCGATGTTTGTCAATTGCCCCGCTCTAATTTGTTCACCCAGCATGTTATCTATCTTAAGGAGAGCCAACTCTAGTGAACTATGGATCCCGGTCCTTTTCTTTTACATACAATCTATAAACTATTTACTGCTTTGTGTTTACTTTCTGCAAACTATTACTTCCTTCCATTCGATACGTTTAATCCTTTATTTTATGCAAAACACGATGAGATTGACAACCTCATCGCAAGTTGGGGACAAAGTTCTGTGATTGTGCTGTGCAGGTCTCCACGTTGCTACTAGCACTGGTAGTGCGTCCTGCCAAAGCTCAGCTAGTAACACCTTTGGGGTGTTTCCTTTCTCCTACTGGTTCGATTAAACCTTGGTTTCATAACTGAGGGAAACTTGCTGCTGTGCTCATCATACCTTCCTCTTGGGGTTCCCAACGAGCTCTACATCAACCACGCACCAGCACTTTTCTGGGCGTCGTGCATTGAGCCATCAAGCATTTTTCTAGCGCCGTTGCCGGGGAACGAAGAAGAAGAAACTCCCACGCCAACCACGTGCCAACAAACATTTTTCTGGCGCCATTGCCGGGGAGTCAAGGACATCTTCACAAGGGGAGTCCCTCATAACCAATCTCTTTACTTTGTTATTTTTGTTTTGCTTAGTTTCTTTTTGCTTTGTTTGCTTGTTTTGTTATCAAAAACATAAAAAAAATTAGTTTTACTAGTTTGCTTTCTTTATCAAAAACACACAAAAATGACTACTCTTGAAAACACTAAGTTGTGTGACTTCACTAGCACCAACAACAATGATTTTATGAGCACACCTATTGCTCCACATGTGCCTGAAGATATTTTCTTTGAGATAAAACCTGCTTTGCTCAATCTTGTTATGAGAGAACAATTTTCTGGTATTGGTAATGAAGATGCTGCTTCCCATCTAAATAAATTTGTTGAACTTTGTGAGATGCAAAAGCATAGGGATATAGATGGTGATATTATTAAGCTGAAATTGTTTCCTTTCTCTTTGAGAGGAAAAGCTAAAGAATGGTTGAATTCCTTAACTAGGAATAGTATTGATTCTTGGACTAAGTGCAAATATGCTTTTATTGGAAAATACTATCCTCCTGCTAAGATTACATCTATGAGAAGTGAAATAATGAAGTTTAAACAACTTGATAATGAGCATGTTGCTCAAGCTTGGGAAAGAATGAAATCTTTGGTAAAGAATTGTCCCACTCATGGACTGACTGCTTGGATGATCATCCAAACTTTTTATGCAGGATTGAACTATTCTTCAAGGAACCTATTGAATTCTGCTGCTGGAGGTACCTTTATGACCATCACTTTGGGTGCTGCAACGAAACTTCTGGACAATATGATGGTTAATTATTCTAAATGGCATACTGAGAGAGCTCCACAAGGTAGGAAGGTAAATTATGTTGAGGAAACCTCCTCCTTGAGTGATAAGATTGATATTATTATGTCTATGCTTGTTAATGGGAAAGCCTATATTGATCCAAATAATGTTCCTTTGGCTTCTTTGGTTGCTCAAGAAGAGCAAGTTGATGTGAACTTTATAAGAAATAACAACTTTGGCAATAATGCTTATAGGAGTAATTTTGGTAACAACAATTACAAGCCATATCCTCCCAACAATGGTAATGCTTATGGAAATTCTTACAACAATAATAGGAGTACTCCTTCTGAACTTGAAGTTATGCTTAAAGAGTTTATTAGTAAGCAAACTGCTTTCAATAAAACTATTGAGGAAAAACTCTCTAATGCTGAAAGAAATATAGCATCTTTAGCTGAAGCTCAATCTTCTTTGAATAAAATGGCTGCTAAACCTGAAACTAATGATAATCCCTTTGCAGCTACTAATGCTATACAAGTAAGAATTGATGAAAATGTTAGACTATTAGCTGAATTACATGCTAAGTGGGAAAGAGAAGATGAAATTGCTAGAAACATTAGTGTTTCTACTATTACCACCACTAGTGTTGAGGCTAGTAATAGTTCTACTACTTTAGATAATAAATTTGATTTTGATCTTGATGGTTGCAATATCTCTGAAGTTATTAAGTTCCTACAAAAGCTTGCTAAAAGTCCTAATGCTAGTGCTATGAACATGGCCTTTACAAAACACATTACTAATGCTCTCATAAAGATTAAAGAAGAAAAGATGAAACATAAAGCTTCTATTACTATAAAACAAGAAGATGGTTGGGAACCCATCATTAATATGAAAGTGAATGACTTTGATTTTAAATCTTTATGTGATCTTGATAGTAGTGTTTCTATTATGCCTAGAAGGATTTATGATATGCTTGATTTGCCTCCACTTGAAGATTGTTATTTGAATGTCCCACTTGATGATAATGCTAAAATGAAACTCATGGGGAGTCTTAATGATGTTCTTATTATGGTTAACAATGCCTATGTCCCCGTTGATTTCTATGTTTTGGATGTTGAATGCAATGCTTCTTGTCCTATTACTTTGGGAAGACCTTTTCTTAGAACCGTTGGTGTCCTCATTGATATAAAAGAAGGCACCATTAAATATCAACTCCCACTCAAGAAAGGTATAGAACACTTCCCTAAGAAGAGAGAGAAGATTTCTTTTGCTTCACCTATGAAAACAAAATTTGGTCTTAATGCTTCTTCATTTGAGAACACTTGATTCTTTTTCTTGCTTCTTATGCCTAACTTAAAGGCGTTAAAGAAAAGTACTTATTGGGAGATAACCCAAAAGTTTTAGATGAGTCTTGGAAGTTATTACTTTAGTAATAACCGCTCCTTATCCTTTTTATTTGCTTTTTGCGCCAAGAGTAACCTCTAATGAGAGATAAGTAATGATTGGGAAAGTTGCTGTCCCCAAACAGATTCCTGTCCTTCACCGTAAAAATTCGTGTAAAATCTCTGAACGTCTTTTTCAGGCGTGAATTTTTGTGCTTCTGCCCCAGGTTGTTATCTAACTTTCGTTAGTTCAACACTTTTTGATTTGAGCAACAGAAGGTCTTCGAACAAATTTGTCTTTACCTGCTGGTCTGTTTTGACAGATTTCTGTCATTTTCTGCATTTGCTTCTAGTTGGTTCCTTTTTTAGTTCTTTTGGGGATTTGAGCTTTTTGAGGGAAGTGCTACAGTAGCTAGTGTTCTAATGGAAGTTTATTTGGTGTTAGAACTGAACCTTAAGACTTATTTATCTTGAGTGCACTAATGTTGCTAATAAAGATTGTGTGAAGTTTCGTATGAAGGAAAAATTTCAGGTGTATGGAAGGAATGAGTAATGAGATAAAGGATGGACTAAAGCTCAAGCTTGGGGATGCCATGCGTGTCACCCCAAGAAATATCCAAGAAGTACAAGCGTCAAAGCTTGGGGATGCCCAAGACATCCCCTTCTTCATCAATAAAAATTCCAGGTTTCTTCCAAACGCTTCATTTTTATTGTTTCATGCACAGTTATGTTGTTCTTGGAGCATCTTCTTTTTCGTTTTCGTTTTGGTTTTTTATTTGCTTTTGTTTGCTTAGTTTTATAAATAAATTGGTTGGACCCCCTCTTTCATACATTGGTTTGCAAATAGTTTGGTTTGGTTTGGAAAAGAGTAGGAAAGTTCATGCTTATGTGGTAAAAAGAGCTTGTTTTTGACTGTGGCCTATGCTCTATCATGCCATGCTTGATATTATTTTGGCTTTATGCTTAGTATTATTTGTTGTAGCATGACTTGTTATAAACAATTGAGATTGCTTAATGTGTCTTGGATGAATCATGCGTTGTTTTAGCATATTAAAGCATAGTATAGTCGTATTATCCTTTGATGCTTTATTTGGGTTGATTTGGCGCATGCTCACACCATGTTATGACTATCTCAAGTCACCATAGACTTTATGATCCTTTAGTTTTCAAGTCGTAGTATCACTTTATGCTTTTATCAATGATGTTTTGTCACTCTGCATGATTATGGCTATTATTGCTCTCTTAGTTTGTCGCTCCTAGTCTTTTGCTAGCCTCCACAACAAAGTATGAGTTCCACTCATGCATCCAACTCCCTAAACCAAGTTATTCCAAAGAGTCCACCATACATACCTATTAGCTTATGCTATTCCAAGTATATTCATGCTTTTGTTTATCTTCCAAATTAAACTTGTTATGAGAAAACTAGTGATTAAAGCTCTCGCGAACTTGACGGCACACTTTACTTTTTTGCATCTAATAAACTTGAACCATTGGGTCCTTCTTTGTTGCGTATATGCTTGTGCTTTATAAGTTGAAATTAGCAGAACCATATTTCATAGGGAACGCTTTCAACATTGCACTTGTACTTTGTACCCCGTTGATATCATGTTCTTTTGCTTACGGATCCCGGCGGTGTGAAATAAAAGTGGAACTTGTAAGATCATGGAGTTTGTATGTGTGTTAGAGAAACGCTTGGGCCGCTAGCCTAAGCCATGCATAATCATGGTGGAAACTTGCAGCATCACCATAATGAGCACTCTATGAAGCATCCTCAATAAAAACCTATGCAAATAGCAAATAAAAAGATCGCTGAGATGCTCACTGTCTGCTTGCCTTGTCATTTTGATTATGGGAAATCTCCTGTATCATGTGCAAGGGGTACCCCGTTGGCGGTTCTTAATGATACACATGTACTTACAATGACAAGAGCTTACTCGTGACTGAAGTTGAGTAGCATGAGGATCGGTCTTCGTAAGTAAGGGGCATGAGATTTTGGTTTATAACTTGTCAAGCATATCCTCTTAGTGGTGTCACTTTAACCTTAATCACCTTAAAGATGCTTATGATAGGGGCAATGAGAGCTGAAAGCTATAAGTACCATAATTTTTGGAAGCTCTTTATGAGACTTGAATCCCTACTTCTTTTCACAAAGGCCTTTCTTCCACCATTATATTGAGTCTCCACCTTCTACCTTTATGCACCTACTTTGAGAGCATAGTGGCCATTCTTAGTTCTATGTGCATTGTCCCAGGACTAGTTGATTGATGCATAACTTGTTATTGCTTGTTTTAAACTATTGTATCTAGTCACTCTTATGAACTTTGAAGGTGTCCTATGCATTTATATTTGCTACCCTATTGAGGGACAAGTTGAATGCTATTATGCCATGTTTTCTTTATGTGAAACAAACAAAAGTCTTGCAAAGCATTGTTATTCATGAATCTTTTGTTTGTACCTTTTCATGTTGCATCATAGTTTCTTTGTCTTATTGCTAGAACTTTGTCTTTCATGTTATGATTGAAGTACTTTGATCCCAGCTTTGAATGTTTTGCAAATACTTTGATCAAGTCTTTGATGGTGCATGTCACCTCACAAATTATTCTTTCTTTTTATCACTTACCTACTCGAGGACGAGCAGGAGTTAAGCTTGGGGATGTTGATACATTGCAAATGTATCTATAATTTTTGATGTTACATGCTTAGTTTTATCCACTTTCGTGTGTTTTGTCCACACTTTGGAGTACTTTTCATATGATTTCTTGCACTAACCTATTAACAAGAGCCACAGTGCCAGCTGCCTGTTTTCTGTTGTTTTTGGTTCCAGGAAAGTCAGAAAATGAATATTCTCGGAATTGGATGGTACAAAAGCCAAAGTGCCTATTTTTCCGGAAGTCATCAGATGCCAGAGTACGAGACGGAGAGGGGCCAGGGGGCCACCACGCCACCTGGCCGCGCGGCTCAGCCTGGCCCGCGCCAGGGGGTGGTGTGGCCGCTCCCGGCACCCCCTCGGCCTCCCCTTCCGACTATAAGATGCCCTTGGGACGTAAACCCTAAGTACCCGATCAAAAATCCACGAAAGAGTCTGTAGCCGCCGTCATCTCCATCCCTAGATCAGGAGGGATCTGAAGCTCTTCCCGGCACCCTGGCGGAGAGGGGAATGAAGGAAATATGCCCTGAGAGGCAATAATAAAGTTGTTATTATGTATTCCTTGTATATGATATATGTTTATTTTGCATGCTATAATTGTATTGATAGGAAACATCAATACATGTGTGTTTAATAAATAAAAGGGTTCCTAGTCATGCCTCTCTTATAGACTAGCTTGTTGATTAACAAGATGATCAAGGTTTCCTGATCATGGACATTGGATGTTGTTAATAACAAGGTCACAACATTTGTGAAATGATGTGATGAACATTCATCCGAAGTATAGCATTACGATCAAGTCATTGTGTTTATATTGCTATAACATCATACGAAGTAATCTTTATCCTTAGACCATGAGATCATGTTAATTGCTAACACCGGAAGAGTATCTTGATAACATCAAACATCACACCGTAACAGGGTGACTATAAAGATGGGTTCAGTGCTACGAAGGTGTTATGTTGAGGCTCATGGATCAAGAGTGGAATTTGTCAATCCAGATGACGGATAGATATACTCTGGGCCCTCTCGGTGATATCACATTAGGATAGCTTGCAAGCAAGTGATGTGATCACTAGAATGTTATATCACGGGAACGAGAAAAGAGTGCATGTCGGTAACGAGATCAAACTAGGTATGGAGATACCGATGATCGAATCTCAGACATGTAATATATCGAGAGACAAAGGATTTAGTTACAAGCGTTAAAGGTTCTCACGATCACAGGAGTCATCGTTGAATGTGTAGGAGTCAGTACGGATCTCCAGGTCCCGCTACTGATTATTGATCGGAGAAGGGTCTCGATCATGTCTGCATTATTCACGAACCGTAGGGTGGCACACTTAAGAGTTACCGGACACCATTTTGGAGCACATATGTTTCATACGAAAGAATTGCAAAGCGCAGGAATTGTTTCAATAGAAACCGGAAATTGTTTTGGGTGAAATTGCAGAAGGTGTTTCTGCATGTGATATTGAAATATTGCAAGGGGATATATGTGAATGTTTGTTAATTAAAGTAATTAACAAAATTCCGAATAAATTTAATAAAAGAGTTTTATTAAATGAGAGAGCATTAAATTTGGAGAAACTTAATGCATTTAAAGTGAATACTTTAAAAGGGAATGTGAAGAGGCATTTTAATGTGGAGGGGTTACCACCACATGAATGGGGGAGGTGAGGGGTCACCCCCCCATGCGGAGGCCATGGAGTGAGGGGGCACCCCCCGTCCTCCTATAAAAGGCCACCCATTCCCTCCTTCATCCTCACACCTCCTTGTGAAGGATCTCTCTCCCCCTCTAGAATTATTCCCCCATGGTCTCGGATTAGCGAGATACATGTTCCTGGTGGCATTTCGTCTGGAAGGAGTTGCTGCTTCCGCTGGATCGCTGGAGCGAGGAGGTGGAGGTTGTCCGGTGGCTTGAACGTGTGTGCGAGTGCAGATGCGCTGCTGAGTTGCGGCGCTCGGACTTCCTCACGATCTTGAGATCGGCAAGTGTACGACTACATCAACCACGAGTTCCTACTCGTTAACAAAGCTCGTTGTCTTCGAGGGTAAGTTCTCCATGGATGTATGTCCACCCGTTTGCTTTGTACCTAGTAGATAGATCTTGGTGTATAGTTCTCTTCGTAGGAAAAAAATTGTTTTCTATGTTGCGGACCCAACAGTGGTATCAGAGCCTGATCTATGCGTAGGTACTTTGCACGGGTAGTACACATATGTTTATATGTGGGCGATGATGATCATGTTATTGCATCTTCTATGTACTTTGGATATTGGTGGCATAGTGGGATGAAGCGGCCCGGACCAACCTTACATGTCATCGTACATGAGACCGGTTCCACGACTGACATGCAACTTGTTTTGCATAAGTGGCTGGCGGGTGTCTGTCTCTCCTACTATAGTCAATATCTGATTTACAACGAGTTGCTAATAACTTGGTTATCCTCGTTGTGGTTCATGTTCGTAGGTTAGACAGGTTCTATCTCCGAAAGCCCTAAGCCACGTACAACTTGCAATTGATAAATTAGAGGTGTCTAGTTTAGATCGTTGCTGGGTGTCTAGTTTAGATATAGTATTGTTGTAAGTAGATGTATAATAGATACTCTTACAACTCACTTAACGTGTAAGTTCCATAGACCTTGGCCTTACACACAAAGGAATGATAGAGATCATACCACGATGCAAATGATAGAGATCAAATGCATGGACCATATCACCTCACTTCACACATTAGATGTTAGCATCTTATATTGCTAGTTTGGCGCGTTTGGTAGCATTATAAGATGATCCCTCATTTAGATATCAAGATAAAATGTGTTCTTCCTTAAGTATGCACCGTTTTGTGGATCGTGTTTTGAGGCATCACGTGATGATCGGGTGTTCTCAACTCTACGCTTTCATACAACGGGTGTAAGACAGTTTTACACACGCAAATACTAAGGTTCTTACTTGACGAGCCTAGCATGTACAGACATGGCCTCGGAACACGGACCGAAAGGTTAAGCATGAGTCATATAGTTGATATGATGCCCATATAGATGCTCGCCTTTGAAGCTACACCGACTCACGTGATGATCGGACTTGGTGTAGTGGATTTGGTTCATGTAATCACCAAAAGGACACGAGGGATGTCGTTTTTGAGTGGGAGTTCATTAGTAATTTGGATTAGTTGAACTCAATCTATCATAAACTTATTCTAAATATACTTTACAAATTCTGTTGTAGATGGCACCACCTGCTTTTAATTTCAATGTGTTCATGAAGAAAGAGAAACTTGCTGCGAATGGTAGCAACTTCACCAACTAGGCTATGAATTTGAGGATTCTCCTCACTGCTGCACAAAAGCAATATGTGCTAGATGTGCCGCTAGGCCCCCCACCAGCTCCTGATGCCCCTGACGAGGAAAAGAACGTCTATATAACTCGTCAGGAGGACCACAACTTAGTTCATTGCGGCATACTGTATGGGCTAGAGCCAGAACTTCGAAAGCGTTTCGAAAATGGCAATGCCTTTGATACCATGGGAGAATTGAAAATGATTTTCGATACCCATGCTGCCGTAGAGAGTTATAATGCTACAGAAAAGTTCTTTAGCTGCATGATGGAGGAAAACAGCTCCGTTAGTGAGCACGTACTCAAAATGTCTAGGTACGCCGATAAGCTTGTGTCCTTGGGAATGACGATTCCCATTGACTTAGGCATACATTGTGTTCTCCAATCTCTGCCACCTAGCTACAAGAGCTTCGTGATGAACTATAATATGCAGGGCATGAAGAAGTCTCTTCCCGAGCTTCTATCAATGCTTAAGACTACAGAAGTGGAGATTAGGAAAGAACATCAAGTGTTGATGATCAATAGGACCACCGGTTTCAAGAAAGGACAAGAAAGGCAAGCACAAGGGAAAGAAGGGTGGCAAGTCTGTTGCCGCGCCTGAAAAGAAACCCCGAGCTGGCCCTAAGTCTGACACCGAGTGCTACTATTGCAAGGGGACTGGCCATTGGAAGCGCAACTGCCCCAAGTATTTGGCGGACAAGAAGTCTGGCAAGGCAAACAAAGGTATATGTGATATACATGTTATTGATGTGTACTTGACTAGTACTCGCAGTAGCACCTGGGTATTTGATACGGGATCGGTTGCTAATATATATAACTCGGTTCAGGCGTTGCGAAACAAGCGACAACTAGCAAGGGATCAGGTCACGATGCGGGTCGGCAATGGATCAAGAGTTGATGTGATCGCCGTTGGGACGCTACCTCTCCATATGCCATCGGGATTAGTTATAAACCTAAATAATTGTTATTTGGTGCCTGCACTGAGCATGAACATTGTATCTGGATCGTGTTTGATGCAAAGTGGTTATTCATTTAAGTCTGAAAACAATGGTTGTTCGATTTATATGAATAATATCTTTTATGGTCATGCACCTGTGTTGAATGGTTTATTTCTATTGGATCTCGATAGTAGTATTACGCATATTCATAATGTTGATGCTAAAAGAATTAAACTTGATAATGATATATCTGCATATATGTGGCACTGTCGTCTAGGTCATATTGGCGTTAAACGCATGAAGAAACTCCATTCTGATGGACTTTTGGAATCACTTGATTTTGAATCATTTGATACATGTGAGCCATGCCTTATGGGCAAGATGACTAGAACGCCATTTTCCGGTTCAATGGAACGGGCGATAGATCTATTAGAAATCATACATACTGATGTGTGTGGACCAATGAGTGTGTCGGCGCGAGGTGGATATCGTTATTTTGTTACTTTCACGGATGATTTGAGTAGATATGGGTATATCTATTTGATGAAACACAAGTCTGAAACTTTTGAAAAGTTCAAAGAATTTCAGAATGAAGTGGAAAATCATCGTAACAGAAAGATCAAATTTCTATGGTCCGACCGTGGAGGAGAGTATCTTAGTTACGAGTTTAGCACACATATGAAAGACTATGGAATAGTTTCACAACTCATGCCTGCCGGAACACCACAACGTAATGGTGTGTCAGAACGTCGTAATCGTACTTTATTAGATATGGTTCGATCTATGATGTCTCTGACTGACTTGCCACTGTCATTTTGGGGTTATGCACTGGAAACCGCTGCATTCACTTTAAATAGGGCACCATCTAAATCTGTTGAAAAGACACCGTATGAATTATGGTTTGGAAACAAACCTAAGTTGTCATTTCTTAAAGTTTGGGGATGTGATGTTTATGTGAAGAAACTTCAACCGGATAAACTCGAACCCAAAGCGGAAAAATGTGTCTTCATAGGATACCCTAAGGAAACGATTGGGTATACCTTCTATCACAGATCCGAGGGCAAGATCTTTGTTGCCAAGAATGGATCCTTTCTTGAGAAGGAGTTTCTCGCGAAAGGTGTGAGTAGTCAGAAGGTAGAACTCGAATTGGTTATTGAACCTTCTCTTCATGAAATGGCGAGTAGCACAGCTCCAGAAGTTGTTTCGGAGTTGACTTCACCTAATGAAGAGAGAGAGCTAATGATATTGATCATGAAACTCCGAAAGAGGACACTACCGAACCTCGCAGGTCAAGCAGGACACGTGCAGCTCCTGAACTGTACGGCAATCCTGTTACGAATTTCATGATTGATGAAATAGATGACCCTGTGACGTATGAAGAAGCGATGATGAGCCCTGATTCCAACAAATGGCTAGAAGCCATGAAATCCGAGATGGAATCCATGTACGAAAACCAGGTTTGGACCTTGGTGGACTTACCTCACGACCGAAAGGCCGTTGAGAATAAATGGATTTTCAAAAGAAAAACTGATGCTGATGGTAATGTGACCATCTATAAGGCTCAACTTGTCGCAAAGGGGTTTCGACAAATTCAAGGATTTGACTACGATGAGACATTCTCTCCCGTAGTGATGCTTAAGTCGGTTAGGATTATGTTAGCAATTGCTGCATATTTCGATTATGAAATATGGCAGATGGATGTCAAAACTGCGTTCCTCAATGGTAATATTGAAGAAGAGTTGTATATGATACAACCTAAGGGTTTTGTCGATCCTAAGGATGCTGATAAGGTGTGCAAACTTCAGCGATCCATCTATGGACTGAAGCAAGCATCCCGGAGTTGGAATCTCCGCTTTGATGAGGTCATCAAAGAGTTTGGATTTGTCCAAACTTATGGAGAGGCTTGTATTTACAAGAAAGTGAGTGGGAGCAATGTGGCATTTCTGATATTATATGTGGATGACATATTATTGATTGGAAATGATTTAGATCTTTTAAACAGTGTTAAAAGTTATCTAAACAACAATTTTTTTATGAAGGACCTTGGTGAAGCTTCATATATATTAGGCATTAAAATCTATAGAGATAGATCAAGACGCCTAATTGGGCTATCGCAGAGTACATACCTTGATAAGATATTAAAGAAGTTTAATATGGACGGAAGTAAGAAGGGGTTCTTACCTATGTTGCAAGGCAAGACATTGAGTAAGACTCAAAGTCCGGCTACGGCGGAAGAAAGAGAGATAATGGATAAGATCCCCTATGCCTCAGCCATAGGCTCTATAATGTATGCCATGCTATGTACAAGACCGGATGTGGCACATGCTATTAGTTTGACTAGTAGGTACCAATCTGATCTAGGTTCGGAACACTGGATAGCGGTCAAGAATATTCTTAAGTACTTGAGAAGAACTAAGGATATGTTTCTTATATACGGAGGTGAAGAAGAGCTAGTCGCTAAGTGTTATGTCGATGCTAACTTTGACACTGATCTGGATGACTCTAAGTCTCAATCCGGATACGTATTTCTCTTGAACGGAGCAGCAGTTAGTTGGAGGAGCTCCAAACAACCTGTGGTGGCTGGATCAACAACGGAGGCGGAATATGTTGCTGCTTCAGAAGCAGCGCAGGAAGCAGTTTGGATGAAGGAGTTCATAACAGAACTAGGTGTGGTTCCCAGTGCGTTGGACCCGATGGTGATCTATTGTGACAACAATGGAGCCATAGCCAACGCCAAGGAACCAAGGTCTCACAAGAATTCCAAGCATATTAAGCGCCGGTTTCACTCCATCCGCGAGCATGTCCAGGATGGCGATATAAAGATTTGTAAAGTGCACATGGACCTGAATGTAGCAGATCCGTTGACTAAAGTACTCCCTAGGGCAATACATGATCAACACCAGAACTCCATGGGTCTTAGATTTATCACTATATAAACTAGATTATTGTCTCTAGTGCAAGTGGGAGACTGAAGGAAATATGCCCTGAGAGGCAATAATAAAGTTGTTATTATGTATTCCTTGTATATGATAGATGTTTATTTTGCATGCTATAATTGTATTGATAGGAAACATCAATACATGTGTGTTTAATAAACAAAAAGGGTTCCTAGTCATGCCTCATTTAGACTAGCTTGTTGATTAACAAGATGATCAAGGTTTCCTGATCATGGACATTGGATGTTGTTAATAACAAGGTCACAACATTTGTGAAATGATGTGATGAACATTCATCCGAAGTATAGCATTACGATCAAGCCATTGTGTTTATATTGCTATAACATCATACGAAGTAATCTTTATCCTTAGACCATGAGATCATGTTAATTGCTAACACCGGAAGAGTATCTTGATAACATCAAACGTCACACCGTAACAGGGTGACTATAAAGATGGGTTCAGTGCTACGAAGGTGTTATGTTGAGGCTCATGGATCAAGAGTGGAATTTGTCAATCCAGATGACGGATAGATATACTCTGGGCCCTCTCGGTGATATCACATTAGGATAGCCTGCAAGCAAGTGATGTGATCACTAGAATGTTATATCACGGGAACGAGAAAAGAGTGCATGTCGGTAACGAGATCAAACTAGGTATGGAGATACCGATGATCGAATCTCGGATATGTAATATATCGAGAGACAAAGGGATTTAGTTACAAGCGTTAAAGGTTCTCACGATCACAGGAATCATCGTTGAATGTGTAGGAGTCAGTACGGATCTCCAGGTCCCGCTGCTGATTATTGATCGGAGAAGGGTCTCGATCATGTCTGCATTATTCGCGAACCGTAGGGTGGCACACTTAAGAGTTACCGGACACCATTTTGGAGCACATATGTTTCAGACGAAAGAATTGCAAAGCGCAGGAATTGTTTCAATAGAAACCGGAAATTATTTCGGGTGAAATTGCAGAAGGTGTTTCTGCATGTGATATTGAAATATTGCAAGGGGCTATATGTGAATGTTTGTTAATTAAAGTAATTAACAAAATTCTGAATAAATTTAATAAAAGAGTTTTATTAAATGAGAGAGCATTAAATTTGGAGAAACTTAATGCATTTAAAGTGGAGACTTTAAAAGGGAATGTGAAGAGGCATTTTAATGTGGAGGGGTTACCACCACATGAATGGGGGAGGTGAGGGGTCACACCCCCATGCGCCGGCCATGGAGTGAGGGGGCACCCCCCCTCCTCCTATAAAAGGCCACCCATTCCCTCCTTCATCCTCACACCTCCTTGTGAAGGATCTCTCTCCCCCTCTAGAATTATTCCCCCATGGTCTCGGATTAGCGAGATACATGTTCCTGGTGGCATTTCGTCTGGAAGGAGTTGCTGCTTCCGCTGGATCGCTGGAGCGAGGAGGTGGAGGTTGTCCGGTGGCTTGAACGTGTGTGCGAGTGCAGATGCGCTGCTGAGTTGCGGCGCTCGGACTTCCTCATGATCTTGAGATCGGCAAGTGTACGACTATATCAACCACGAGTTCCTACTCGTTAACAAAGCTCGTTGTCTTCGAGGGTAAGTTCTCCATGGATGTATGTCCACCCATTTGCTTTGTACCTAGTAGATAGATCTTGGTGTATAGTTCTCTTCGTAGGAAATTTTTTGTTTTCTATGTTGCGGACCCAACAGTGGTATCAGAGCCTGATTTAGGCGTAAGTACTTTGCACGGGTAGTACACATATGTTTATATGTGGGCGATGATGATCATGTTATTGCATCTTTTTGAGCCGAGCCCAACACGCAGGAAGGGGTCGTACTCATTAATACACTGAAGGAATATGTCCTGAGAGGCAATAATAAAGTTGTTATTATGTATTCCTTGTATATGATAGATGTTTATTTTGCATGCTATAATTGTATTGATAGGAAACATCAATACATGTGTGTTTAATAAACAAAAGGGTTCCCAGTTATGCCTCTCTTATAGACTAGCTTGTTGATTAACAAGATGATCAAAGTTTCCTGATCATGGACATTGGATGTTGTTAATAACAAGGTCACAACATTTATGAAATGATGTGATGAACATTCATCCGAAGTATAGCATTACGATCAAGTCATTATGTTTATATTGTTATAACATCATACAAAGTAGTCTTAGTCCTTAGACCATGAAATCATGTTAATTGCTAACACCGGAAGAGTATCTTGATAACATCAAACGTCACACCGTAACAGGGTGACCATAAAGGTGGGTTCAGTGCTATGAAGGTGTTATGTTGAGGCTCATGGATCAAGAGTGGAATTTGTCAATCCCGATGACGGATAGATATACTCTGGGCCCTCTCGGTGATATCACATTAAGATAGCTTGCAAGCAAGTGATGTGATCACTAGAATGTTATATCACGGGAACGAGAAAAGAGTGCATGTCGGTAACGAGATCAAACTAGGTATTTGGATACCGATGATCGAATCTCGGACATGTATTATATCATGAGACAAAGAGATTAAATTGCTGATGTTAAAGGTTCTCACGATCACAGGAATCATCGTTGAATGTGTAAGAGTCAGTATGGATCTCCAGGTCCCGCTTCTGATTATTGATCTGAGAGGAGTCTCAATCATGTCTGCATTATTCGCGAACCGTAGGGTGACACACTTAAGGGTTGCCGGACACCATTTAGGAGCACATATGTTCCAAACAAAAGGTTTGCAAAGCGTAGGAAATGTTTCGATAGAAACAGGAATTGTTTTGATAGAAACCGGAATTGTTTCGGGTGAAATTGCAGAAAGTGGTTCTGCATGTGATATTAAAATGTTGCAAGGGTTTTTATGTGAATGTTTGTTAATTAAAGTAATTAACAAAATTCTGAATAAAATAAATAAAAGAGTTTTATTAATTGAGAGTTGCATTTAATTTGGTGGAAATTAAATACATGTGAGTGGGATTTTGGGTGGAGGCCATGTTTATGTGAGTGGAGGTTCACCACATGAATGAAGGAGGGGAGGAGTCCCCCCCTCATGCTCCGGCTATGGGAGGGGAGGGGTCTCCCTCCCTCCTATATAAATCCCCCCTCTCCCCTCTCACAAAACACACCTCCTCGTGAAGGATCTCTCTCCTCCTCTAGATATTCCCCCATGGTCTCGGATTAGCGAGATACATGTTCCCGGTGGCCTTGCGTCTGGAAGGAGTTGCTGCTTCCGCTGATTCGCTGGAGCGAGGAGGTGGAGGTTGTCCGGTGGCTTGAACGTGTGTGCGAGGACGGATGCGCTGCTGATTTGCGGCGCTCGGACTTCCACACGATCTTGAGATCGGCAAGCGTACGACTACATCAACCACGAGTTCCTACTCGTTAACAAAACTTATTGTCTTCGAGGGTAAGTTCTCCATGGATGTATGTCCACCCCTTGCTCTGTATCTAGTAGATAGATCTTGGCGTATAGTTCTCATCGTAGGAAAAATTTTGTTTTCTATGCTGCGGACCCAACATACACCCCACTCCACACACTACGACTGAAACTTGCTAATTCATGAGCCACTGAATTACTTGCCCGATTTACTTTTTGGATTTTGTAGTGAGGCAGATGATTTGGCAAATCTCTAGCTTCAGAAAGGATCAGTGCAATTTTTGATCTGCTCTCTTTTAATAATTTCAGTTCATTCACCACTGCAATATTATCACATTCAACAATCACAGGGTTAGTACCCATCGGAATGATAGTTTTTATACCTTCACGGACTGCTATTGCTTCTGCTATTTCGGCTGATTGACAATAATGAATTATCCCCCAGGCTGAAAGTTTCACTTCCCCTTCTTTATCTCTAAGGACGGCACCCCAAGATCCATTATTCTCGTCCTACAAGAAGCTGGCATCCACATTTAATTTATGTCAACCATCTACAGGTCTGGTCTACACACCAGGTGGTTTCTTGAGGTTTTTTGGCAAACCATCATTCAAAGGATATATAGGTTTCTTCCCTTTGTAACCTCGCTCCAGATCAGGGTCTTTGATCTGCATGAACAAAGAAATGTAAGACTGAATATAAGAAGCTGATTGCTCCACATTGCATTTTCCACCCCCAAAGATTGAGTTATTTCTCATGTGCCAGGCATGCCACCAGATAAAAAGAAGTTTTGCTTTCATGTCATCGGTGCACTGACTAAGAAGGACAAGTACCCAATCCTTTCCTATATACTTAATTTTTTCAGGTGGTAGTGCCTAGACTTCTCTCATGCAATTTCTTAGAGCTCTTGATTTTGTACAGGAAACCACGACGTGATGAGCATAGTCAGGTTCCACCGCATAGAGTACAAGTAGGCATTACTTCCATGTTTCTCCGACAACGATGCTCTTGAACAGCTAGAGTATTAGATGCCAGTTTCCAGCCAAATGTTTTTATTTTTGGTGGTACCTTTGCTTTCCAAATCACATTCCATAAAGATCTATCACCCTCTGGATTTGAACTGGTAGAAGTTTGTATTTCTTTCTATTGTATTTGCATACCCAGTCTATATGCACTTCTCACTGAAAAATGCCTGTTTTTTCATGTGCCCATGCAACGAAATCATCTCTCGTGCTTGATGGGATAGGGATCTGCATTACTTCATCAGCATCCGGGGGGGTATAGGATTTATCTAACAGTTGTTTCATTCCACGTTCTAGTAGCCGGGTTTATAAGATCAGATACCCATCTTAGCCGCAATTTGTTCGATCTGTCTAGGACTTTATGATTACCCCTAGGAAGCCAGTTGTCACGCCAATTCTGATCTTTGTTCATGTGTCAATCCTCCAGATGATTCCTTTTTTAGTAGCTCCAAACCATGAGCTGTTCCTTGCCAGCATGGTGAAACATTCTGACTAAACACAGTGTCAGTGAGTTCTCCTGCTGGGTAGTATTTTGATTTTAACAATCTTGTACACAGGCTTTCTGGGTACACAAGAAGTCTCCAGGCTTGTCTAGCAAGCAGAGCTTGGTTAAAGATTCTCAAATCTCGGAAGCCAATGCCACCATGACTTTTTGGCATAGTCATCTTGTCCCACGCCATCCAATGGACCTTTCTTCTTTCATTATCATCTCCCCACCAAAAGTTCCTAATGATCTGAGTTAGTTCCTCACACAGTCCAACAGAAAATTTGAACACGCTCATAGCATATGTTGACATTGCAGTAGCCACCGATTTTACTATGGTCTCCTTAGTTGCACCTGACATATCCTTTTCATTCCAATTCGAGCACTTCTTCAGCAATTTGTCTTTTATTGGTTTGAGTTTTCCGTCTTTCATTTGTCCCTCAGGAATAGGTAGTCCGATTTATTTGTCATCTAATGTCATGGATCCAACTTTCAAAATGGAAGCCACGGCTTCCCCATCCTCCTGAGACACATTGTGTCCAAGCATGACAGAACATTTAGCTAGGCTTTAAAGCTGACCCGTACTTTTTTGATATAGCTGAAGAACCTCATACACCTTGTTTGCTTGCTCGGCATTTGCTTGGAAAAACAAGAGGCTGTCATCAGCAAACAAAAGATGGGATATTCCTGGACTCATTCTACAGATCTTCAATTCTTGAATCATATTCGAATTAATTTGATGGTGAAGTGAAGCAGAGAGACTCTCACCAACGAGTAGGAATAAGTAAGGCGACAACGGGTCTCCTTGACGAAGCCCACGAGTTGGCCTGAAACTTTCAAGCATCTTTCCATTGAACCTGACAGAAAAACGGACAGGTTTTACACAAGTCATTATCCACTTTATCCAAGGTTCAGCAAAGCCAAATTTCCTCATTGTTTTCTCCAGGTATCTCCAGTCGACTCGATCATAAGCCTTCATTAGGTCTAACTTGTAAGCACAAAACTTTCCAGCTGTGTTTGATCCTTTCTGCAAGGCATGTATACATTCAAAAGCGATTGTTGCATTGTCTGTGATCATACGTCCCAGCACAAAGGCGCTCTGAGTTTCTGAAATAATATCCTGAAGAAGGGGTCTCATTCTATTAATTAGGCACTTTGCAACAACCTTATATATAACATTGCAAAGACTGATTGGACGAAAGTCTCTTAAAGCCGTGGTTTTTTTATTTTGGGGATAAGGACAATACATGTATCATTTACACCTTCAGGCATGTCTCCATCTTCAAAGAATTTTCTTACAGCTCGGATAATATCTTCATTGATTGTACCCCAATTCCTTTGAAAAAAAGCTGCCGGGAATCCATCAGGGTCAGGTGCTTTGGATGGTCCAATTTGGAAGAGGGCAAAACTTATTTCCTCATATGTGAATGGTGCACACAAAGAAGCATTTGTTTGGTCATCAACTTTTTGCTGGAATAAATGTATGATGCTTTCAGGAGCTACTGACTGATCAGCAGTATACAGATCTCTAAAAAAATCTGTTGTCTGTCTTTCCATGACAATCGGATCAGTGGTCTCATTGCTGTGAGCAGTTATAAGCTTTTCTATATTGTTCTTCTTCTTACGCCAAGTTGCGGTCCTGTGAAAATACGCAGTGTTCCGGTCACCTGCCTTCAGCCAAGACACACGTGATCTCTGGCGCCATCTTATTTCCTCCTTTTCCAGCAGTTCGTTGATTTCAGCACTGATCTTCTTTGCTGCTTGTCTACTCCTGTTATCTTGTTTGCCATAGAGTCAATCCAGAATTTTCCTTTTCTTTTTCAGTTGATGTTGAATGCAGCCAATGGTGGCCCCAGTCCACTCGTGCAGGGACATCATCACACCTTGCAAGTTGTTTGCAACATCACCCAACCATCTTGGTTTTTTATGCATAGACCATGCGCTTGCAATCTCATCTCCCAGGCAATCTTTGTCTCTCCCAGTAGCGCTCGTACCTGCATACATGAGATATATTTCTCACAGCACAAGCAGGTTCTAATGTAATTAAAACAGGACAATGATCAGATTTGGTCGATGTCAAGTGATGTACCTAGTAATTTGGAAACATACTTGTCCAATCTGAGTCCACCACTGCACGGTCAAGTCGAACTCGCACATTGCGCTGCCCAATCTGTTTATTATCAAAAGTCCAAGGTAATCCTTTGAACCCCAAGTCATGCAGGTCACAGTGCGACAAAATTTCTCGGAAGTCCAACATATGTTTTTCATTCCTGCGCCTAGCAGAGAAATGTTCACTTTGCCACATATATTCATTAAAATCCCCTATCATAAACCAAGGACCGGGGAGCAGTGGTTTTATACGTTTCATCATGTTCCAGTTCCACATATTGTATCTTTCATTAGTGCGAGGTTCCCCATAAACAAAAGTGCATCTCCATTTATTTCCAACAGGATGGTTTACTATGGTTACATCGATATGACGGTCGCTCATCTTGAACAGCTCTACATCGATGCTCTCATCCCAAAACAAAGCTAAACCCCCTCCTTTTCCCTCTCCACTAAAAGTAACGACATGTTTTAAGCCAAGCCTCCACCGCAGGCCTTCTACATAGTCTTTTTTCTGCCTTGTCTCTGAAAGGAAAAGTAAATTCGGTTTGTGAGTATGCACTAGCCTTTCCAGCTCCTGAACTGTCGCGGGGCCAAGCCCATGACAGTTCCAGCCTAGCATCGTCATGGCTGCTGGCAACTTATTTTTGATCAAGCTACGTATGTTAAGAAAAATTATATCGGACATATGTCTGAAAAACTAAACTTGATCGAGAAAATAAAATTGTGATGCCTTCTGATATTTTATCCTGGATAATTATGAGGAAATTTGGCTAAAAAAGAATGCTAGCCTTGTGTTGGGTTCAGCCATATGTCCGCCTATTCAGCCTCCTACCCTCTTCAAACAGCTTAGGGAAAGGGGAATCAAGTTACACCTGTATTTATTGGTTTCCATGGGAGCAACTATATTTCTAGTGCAAAGCGATACATGAGCCAAACTATACGATGTTCTCAAGCAGGGCCCAAAGGGGTTATCCGTACCAGTTTTTATACTCTAGGATTATGGTTGAAAACGGAAAGAAAACTTTCCATTGATCGATGAAAAGGGAAACAGAGAGATGAAAACAGAAACGGAAGCAGTATTTTAAGAAAAGGGAGTATTCTAAATGGATACGGAAAATAAAATAGGTTAGCCATTTCTGACGAAAACGGAAATGGCGAGAAAATTTTGGAAAAATAAATACGAAAACTTTTCAGAAATATAACTCAGCCAAACCCATGTACAAAATAGTACTTAATGTGTGGTTTCCCTTGTTTTTGGTAGGCCATAGAATATATGCAACTAGGATCTACATCACACATGCAACTAGGCGATGTAACTAATGATATGAGTGTCTTAGCGTCTAGTTGAAACTATTTTTGTGAACTTATGTTCTTGTCAAGCTGTTGAACAGTGTGTTTCACTTTATGTTTAATTGTCACTCGTCAAAGTTGGGAGTTATTCCTTGTCTAATTTTCACTTTACGTGTGATTTTTGGTGTACGGACCAATGTATCATGCTATTATTGTGTTCTGACAAATGTTTGATGTATTGTATCTGATCCATAGTCGTCTCCGGTGATTTCCGCTTACGTATTCATTTTTAGAGTTTTCGGTTTTATTTCCGACTCCAACGAGACAAGTGGAAACAAAAATGACAAAACATGTTTCATCTGTTTCCCGTTCTATTTTCAACCCTATCCAGTGTGCGAACTGACAAGTTTTTCCATTTCCGATTGTTAGAACTCAGAGTATTGAGAGTGAAAACTTGTGATCTATTGCTTGTGGGCAAAGCCCTATTTATACAAGAGTTTGGGATACCTTTGAAGAGTTGCATCCGTTTACAAGAGACACGTATGTTTACATATATAACTGTTTAGAGGGAGAGAGAGAGAGAGAGAGAGAGAGAGAGAGAGGCGTTCGTACGGACGGGACACATCCGTTCAATGCTTTGGATATATTTAACATGTGCTAATCTAAAGGGATACGATGGTTGGTTCCAAGTCGGTTTCGGTGGAGGGACATGTCCGTTGGATTTTAACACTCCCCCTTGTACAAAGCTCATTCTTTTATGTCTTGTATTTATTGTATAATCTTGAGAATATGTTGTTGATCACAAGCGTATATTATGTTGAACAACTTCCCCAAAAACCCTGTGGGAAAATATGAGAAAAATAGTATTTGATATGTTGTGAAAACTCCTTTAAAACCCAGTAGAAAAAGTAAGAAAAAAATTATACAACATATAATGAGTATTGTATTTTTGAGAACTTATATGAGAAAACCTTGAAATGATAAAACTCGTTGGTAAGTTTAGATGACAATCAATATATCTTGTATACTTCCGTTAAAAAACCCGGTGGGGAAAATAGGATGTATGACATACATTCTTGTGGTGATATTACCTCATTAAAAACCTTGATGAGAACCATGCGAGTAAACTTATAAAGGGAAAGAGAGTGTAATATAATGTTTGTATGGGTTATAATTTAGAAAGATACCCCCTGATCCTTGCAAATCACGAAGTCATCGCATACCAATTCTATGAATATATTTTTCAAATGTTGAAGTTGGTAGAGATTTTGTAAATAGGTCAGCTAGATTATCGCATGATTTGACTTGCAAGATGTTTATCTCCCTACTCTTTTGTAATTCATGAGGATAAAACAATTTAGGTGCAATATGTTTAGTGATATTGCTCTTTATGTAACCCGTTTGCATTTGAGCAACACAAGCAACATTAACTTCGTAGATAATGGTTGGAGATTCGATAGAACCTTTACCACATGGTTGTTGTATGTGGTTTATCATTCTGCGAAGCCACACGCTTTCATGTGATGCCTCATATAATGCGATTATTTCAGAATGATTGATGGATGTAGCCACTAAGGTCTGTTTGGAAGACTTCCATGAGATGGTTGTCCCACCATGTAGGAACACGAAACCAGTTTGTGATCTGGCATTATGGGAGTCTGATAAGTAGCTAGCATCAGTATCCCCAATCATATCAATGTCCAGTTTTTTCTGAAATTGAAAGAATAGGCCAAGATCCTTTGTACCTTGGAGATATCGAAATATATTCTTGACTCCCGCCCAATGGCGTTTAGTGGGAGTTGCGCTATGTCTAGCTAGTAAATTTACCGCAAATGCAATATCAGGTCTGGTGCAATTTGCAAGATACATGAACGCTCACTGAGATATGGAACTTTAGATCCAAGTATCACTTCTCCATCACCCCTTGGTCTAAATTGATCTTTCTCTATGTCTAGAGATCGAACAACCATGGGAGTTTTTTATGGATAGGATTTGTCCATATTGAATTTCTCCAATATTTTCTAGATATAGGCGGTTTGATGAACCAAAATACCTAAGGGAAGGTGCTCGAGTTGTAATCCTAAGAAAAATTTGGTTTACCCAAATCCTTCATCTCAAATTCGGTCTTTAGATGATCGCGTGCTTCATCAATATCTTGTGTGTTTCCAATAATGTTAAGATCATCTACATACACTGAAAAAAATGCAAAATCCAGTTTTGGACTTCTTGATGAAAACATATGGACAATCATCATTGTTGGAGTATCCCTTTTTCACAAGGAACTCACTAAATCGGTTGTACTACATGCGTTCTCACTGTTTCAAGCTGTATAGAGACTTATTTAGTTTTATACAATATACGTTGCGTTTTCACTTGGATTCAAAATTGGGATTCCATCAGAAACCTTCATATATATGTTTGAATCAAGTGAGCCATAAAGGTAAGCGGTCACTACGTCCATCAACTGCATAGATAGATGATTTTGTACTGCCATAGATATAAGGTATCGGAAAGTAATGCCACTCATTACTAGAGAATATGTTTCATTGAAATCAATGTCTGGTCTCTGCGTGAAACCTTGGACTACAAGCCTTGATTTATATCTCACCATCTCATTATTCTCATTGCTCTTACGGATGAAAACCCATTTGAATCCCACAGGGAAAACAGGTATAGGTATTGCTTTAGTGAATACCTTACGTTTATTGAGCGATGCTAATTTTTCTTGGATTGTATCCTTCCATTTAGGACAGTCGGAGCGTTTCTCACACTCTGCCATGGTCTTTGGATCATGATCATTTAGAAAATTGTTTGCAGTTGTAGTTGAGAAATATATGTCGACAATTGTAGACTTACGATTGTAAGATTCTCTAGAACCTATATAGTTTATAGAAATTTCATTTACCCTTATTGACTCGTCGTGATTTCCCAATACGGTTGAGTCTGGATTTTCCGATGTCCCAGTCATTATGTGCACAACTGAGCTGGGTTTTGAAGGTTGTCTTTCCATTAGGTGTATATTACCCATTTGATAATTATCAACACTAGGTTGATTTTTATTTACCGGTTCAGAGGGTTTCTTTCTCTGTTTATTTTGTTGCTTGCGTGGAGCTGAATTCTATTCCATGGCCGTACTTCTCCCCCTCTTCCTTTGAAGAGAGGGTTTAGTGGTTTTTGTTGGTACCTCCACTCATTCGGACGCATTTATAGCAGGATTATAGGATTTAGTAACATCTTTATAGTCAGTAAATGAATCTGGCAGGTTATTTGCAATGTGTTGCCAAATTAATTATTTTACGAACTTGAAGTTCAGTTTCTTGAGTAAGTGGATCTGAGGAGGAAATTTTTTGGGCATTCCAATCGATTTCCGGGCATCTTTATGGTGCTTAATATCTTCCCCTAATGTCAAGGAAATGGTCCTCATTGAAGATGCAATCAGCGTGATGGCCTGTGAATATATCCCCTGTGAGGGGTTCAAGGTACTTGATTATCGACGGTGATTTGTACCCCACATACTAATGGCAGAGGGAAAGTGCTGTGATATGCAGTTGGTCGCAATTGAATTAAGTCAGCAACATGTAAAACTGAATGACCCCAACATGAAGTTGGTAAGTTGCAATTCATTAGTAAGGGTCGTGCTATGAGCTTAACTCTCTTTATTAGAGATTCAACCAATCTATTTTGAGTGTGGACATATGAGACCGAGTGCTGAACTTCCATTCCTAAGGCCATGCAATAATCATTGAAGGCACGTGAGGAAATTCAGCAGCGTTGTCCATTCGAATTGTTTTAATTCGATTCTCAGGATAATGAGCTTGTAATTTAATAACTTGTCTCATTATTTTGGCAAATGCATGCTTCGTGTGGATAGTAGGCACATGTGAGACCATCGTGTAGATGCGTCTATTAGAACCATGAAATACCTAAAAGGTCTAGACAATGGTTGGATGGGACCAGAAATATCGCGTTGAACTCGTTCAAGGAATTGGAGTGATTCCGCTTGAATTTTAAGAAGAGAAGGTCTTAAAATGAGTTTCCCGGTAGCACATGCAGTACACATGAAATCCTTAGATTGTGGGAATTTAGCTTCATTTAAGTCATGATCATTTGAATTGCAGATAATTTTCCACATCATCCCTACACCAGGATGATCAAGGCGATCATACCAAGTTTGGAGTGCATTGACATTTTGAAAAAACACCTTATACACAACATGTGCTACAGGTTTTATGTATGTGTAGTACAATCCTGATGATAAAGAAGGAATTTTCTCAAATATTTGTTTGCCATATCCGTTGTCTTTTGTAAAAAGTAGATATTTCTCTTTGTTGTCTTCATGGGTTTCAATATGAAAGCCATTTTGCGGATATCTCTATATCCTACGAGGGTACGAGTTGAATCGGGATACAATAAAGCATCCTCAAATATAATTTGTGTACCCATAGGGAGGGTAAATATGGCATGTCATGTGCCAACAATTACCGCATCGCGTCCATCGATTGTTAAAATATCTCCATTTAACTTCTTAAGAGTTTGGAAATACTTTATTTCCTTTAGCAGAGTTTGTGGTACCACTGTCCACAAGACACATTCCTCCTCCATTTGGATTGACTCCCATAGAATCTTTCCCTTCCTCTGTTTTTCTTCGCTTTTTGCAGTTGCTCTCGTATAGAGCTATGCGCGCATGATAACGTGTTAGAACTCAAAGTATTGAGAGTGAAAACTTGTGATCTATTGCTTGTGGGCAAAACCCTATTTATACAAGAGTTTGGGATGCCTTTAAAGAGTTGTATCCGTTTACAAGAGACATGTCTGTTTACATATATAACTGTCTACGGAGGGAGAGAGAGGCGTCCGTACGAACGGGACACATCCGTTCAATGCTTTGGACATATTTAACATGTGTTAATCTAAAGGGACACGATGGTTGCTTCCAAGCCGGTTCCGGTGCAGAGACGTGTCCGTTGAATTTTAACGCCGATAACACAGTTGTGTGTTGTTTCTTTGTGTGTGCCGTGTAGACATCGTCCTCTTTCTCTCGCACCGTCTTTGGGCACCACAACCTTGTGTGGCCCAGCCGACACACCTTTTATTTTACAGCAGCGGACACACACTTGGTTTCAGGGGCCAACAGTATCTTTTCGATTTCATTCCAGAATCCAGCTCAGGAAAACGTATGGTTTTAAGCATTATTACTGTTTGCCTTGAACGAGATAAGCATTCAAATATGCTTCCGAAAGTCAAAAGATCAGATCATGGAACCTGAACACTGCGACCATGAACCACCAAGATCAACCTATGGTCAGTAGCCAACTCTGAAGACAACAGATGTTGTCACAATCACTTTCGCAACACCCGACAGTCAGGTGAAGAGAAATCACCATGTTTCTGAAAATAAAATGGAAGTGTGAAAACCTATATTTGGTCAAATAATCCTCAATCATTGCCTGGTTAAATAATTCGACAACAGAAAAATACATATAGACCAAATCCATGAAATAAAGAACTGAAAATGACAACTTCAAATTTTCAAAAAAATGATCAGCATGGTCTTTGAGAAAATGAGAGGGCATGAAGGCCCACTAGCGATCATCATGAACTAAACTGTTAGTCAGTTTGTCACACCTATGTGGATAATACATTTTTTAGTAAAAATAAACATGCCAAATACCCACGCTTGTCCTTCTTTGACTTTCATTTACTAAAATTGACGTCTTACAGTTTTAAGTACTCTTAACTGAATAAGCAGGCATGAGTCATCTCAAGAAGTTGGCTAAGCAGTAGCCCCAAGAGAAATATGGGACAGTTTGAACTTTGAATGAACAGTACGTCAAGAAAAGATTTATATACTATGTAAATTTCTAGCAAGAGCATCATGCATTTGTAGCGTGAGCACCACATATAAAAGATAACAAGGAGAATCTCAAATGCAATTTAGTCTTAACTGTGGAGCAGTCAGGACTACATTCATCTTGCTCATGTAAACCCCTGAGGCCCTGATGTCATAGGAAAATGATGTGGTCTGCAAATTTGAGGAACGTGAAACACAAAAAGGTGAGCGATAATCAAATTATCTTTCTCAAATCTGCAATGCACACAGGCAGTCATGCAAACAAGCCAATTTTGTGACACTTCTGTATCCAGCACAAGGCATACATCTCCCCTTCAATATACAAAAAACTCAATTGGACTCGCCCCTAAATTTACAAGACACTTTTGCTACACAAAGTGGGACACACCGCGCATATCGGTAAGGCAGTGCTTATTGCTGGGAAGGAACTCAACATATTTAATATAAAAAAATCTTTAGCAGCATCACCAGCAACTCATGCAGAAGATTTCTTCAGGGCTTTATCCAGCCTGACATTAAAGGGAGTCGAGTGCCAGTTCACCTTCCTATCCTGCAACGAATCATTAAGGGATAAGCATATCACTTAAAACTAAAAAATCACAAGAAATGCACGATGGCGATGGGCATGTTTAATTGTTTAGTGCACCTCTCTGTATTTGCTGGTTGTATTGGGGATTCCAGTACTTCCTGAATCGGACCTTGAAGAGCAGTACCCGTTACCCTGTTTTGTGCTACTCCAGTAACTTCCCACCGTACCCACGATCGGCACCTCTTCACGGTTATGGCCTGGGGACCTTCGTGGAGATGGCGTAGCTGATGACTGCTTAAGGTCATCAACAGTCAACGCACCCAGGACAGGCCTTTCTTCTCTGCTTACCGAGGAAACAGAGCAGGGGGATTTACTCTGCGCCTTGTCAACTGTTGAATTGTCTGAAGAAGCTAACCATGTAGAGAGGCTTGCATCTACAGAAACTTCTCCCTTGCTAGAGTTGCTAGGGCCCATCTTTGTCTGATTTGCAACCTTGCAACTTAGGCTTGCACCAACATCTGGCACCGAGTTTACATTCTCCTTGTACAACTTTTTAACTGGTCCTGCCTGGGCCTTAACTTCCTTCCACTGTGACAGATTCTGAACTGGGTTCAATACAGGACGGACGTATTGGCTTCTATCACGGTGATTGTTCCCATGGATCAGAGGGCTTTCTTCCTGTGCAGGGGTAACACTGCTCTTAGGTACAGGGCTGCTGACTTCTTGGCCATTCTGCTGATCTTTAGACATTGGCAGTGAAAATAGGGACTCATGAGACTCCTCCGTGTTCTCTCCAGTTCTCATTTCCTCCTCATCCACTAAGTCAATCTTGCAGTCTACAAAATCCTCCTCCGCTTCACTATCATCACCATAGTTGTCATCCTCACCATACTCATCTCCATTGTCATCATCACTGTCTATGCAATTCCCGTACCGATGGTTCTCTGGGAGTAGAACACTCTTCTGCACGTGTTCTACATCTTCATCTTTCATCCACTTAACAGGTTCTGAGAGTTCCCCTTCTTCATCAGATAGTGTTGTATCTTCGTACGTTTTAACATTCATGTCAAATGTCACTTTCTTCTTGCCACCACTGCGGCTATCCTCTTCACTGACCTCCCTACAAATCAAGGAAGATGACATATTAGCAGGACAGGAACATAATATGCATCATACTTCTTACAGAAAGGGCGTTCATCTACCTGGGTTCCATATCAGGAACTGCAACCACTGGTGGTGAACATTTCACCGGGGAGAGTGGTGGTGTGACTATCTTCTCCTGCGGCAAAGAGGATGCAGGCGACCCCTTGTTCTCATTCCACTGCCTGCAAGGATACAGCCAGCAAGAAACACCACAGCAAACACAAGTTACCGAAAGAATCAAGAGACAAGCAGAGACGTGTGATTGCGGTCCAATGAAGGTTTCACACACCTCGGCTCTCTTCCAGGGCTTGCGGCAGTGACCACCTCGTTGGCAACGTCCACTGCCGGTGATGGTGGTATCAGAGTTTTCTGCTCGCTCAGCTCCCTGCAAACAAACCAACAGCAAGAGAGGCAATTAACGTCTGTTGTGCAAAAGCGAGCACCTAAGGCTTTGCATCCATCAGTGATTCTGCGATGGCGCTTCTCTGTGGCATTTTTGCAAACACCGGAGCTGTGATTCTCTCCTAACCAGTCATTTCTCTCGCGCACAGTATCCTATCATAGGAGCGAACATGCAAAAAAGCGCAAAGACGACGCAACGGAGGTTACACGCACCTCTGCTCCTTCCCGGGGCTCGCGGCAGTGGGCGCCTCCTCCACGAACAGCACCGGCGGCGGCGGTGGCGGTGGCGGTGGCCGCGCCAAAGCCCTCGCCTCCGGCACTGGCGGCGCCGCTTCCTTCACCACCACATCCGCCGGCGACGAGGCCTTGCCGACCGGAGCGACCTGCGGGGCAAAACCCAGAACCGATCAGAAACTCGCCGCAGACCAAAAGCGCCCTAGCGCAGGGCCGCCGGGCACCCCGAGACCAGGAACCTCACATGGTCCGGACGCGGCGGGAGCCTCTCCGGCGACCTCCCCCGCGACTTCCGGCGGTCGCCGCCGCCGAAGCAGGCGCGGAAGCAGCCCATGGAGGCGGAGATGCGGGGGGGATTCGATTTAGGCGGAGTTTTTTAATGGAGTGCCTCGGTTTGAATTCCGTGGCGATTTTTGCGGGGGGGTGTTTTTGTTGTGTGTCGCTTTGGGTTCGTGGGGAATCTGACCGTTGTTGGCGTCAAGGCCGGGCCTGTGGGTGCGCGCAGTGGTGGCCCGGCGGAGCCGCGCTGTTGAGTGAGTGATGACCCTCTGATCAAGGGCGTTCGAATTATCTCGGTTGGTGGGACCTCGTGTTCGTACTGCTTTGTTTATTCGGGTTTGAACGGGGTGGTCGAGATCTCTAGCGTGGTGCAGCTAGTAGGGTCTAATTGCTGTTTGACCGGTGATTTGAAATTTGGATCAAATCATTTGGAGAACACTAGCTAGGGTGATTGGATTTACACACACAAAAAATCCGGTTTTGCCGTTTCTCACGCCCTATTTCTCAGTCACCTCTCACCATTGGATTTGTTCGTGATCCGTGCTACCACGAGAGTTGCAAGCCGGTTGTAATTAAGATTATTCGGTTGCAAGTGGATTTTAAATGAGTTTTTTTCAGTTACAAAATAAAAAAATCCAGTTGAAGGTGAGTTGTACCTAAGTTTATTTTCAGTAAAAGTGGATTGTAACCGAGTTTATTTACACATGACGTCAGACGTCGGAGCGAGCCCAAAAATATTCACGGAAGTATATTGCTTTGTAACCAGTAGACTTGACAGACCGAATCAGTTTAGTCTACTCCTAACGATTTGTCAAATGTAGATTCGTCACACGATCGTAGCTTTAATAAAAGTGCAATTGTTTTATTGTACTAGGATTTTTCTGCAAACAATGTGAGCTTTATTGATACATAATTAAAAGGTCATTAGAGCATCTCCAACCGTCTCTATGTAGCTCCCTTTCACTCAAACGGTCTATACGAGGCGAGACGTGAAATCCGCACCTAGTCATCCCCCGTAGCCTTTATTCACTCGGTGTGGTCCAATGCAGCATCCGACACCCAACCCACGGGATGGCGAGCGGGGACGCCGGATGGATTTGGCAAAGGGGTGGGCCAGTGCTATCATAAGAAAAAAATCCACATTTTGCCTCTTGCCCCGGCCACCCCGCATGTGTTCGGCCCCCACCCCACCGATCATCGCCGACACACCCTCCCCTCCCTCCCCTAGCCCTCGTTTCCAAGCCGACAAAAAGGCTATGCCGCCGCATCGACCCTCCGAACACTCCCCCGTTTTCGCCATCGTTTGGTGACCGCCGATAGTTTCAAGACCACCTTGCGGTTGCCTTGTATGTGAGGTGTTCGGTGATTTGCCTAGGCCATGGATTTAGACGATGAGATGATGGTCGCCTTTCTAACAGAGGATGAAGCCACTGCAACCGCCGACGATGAAGATAATTTGATGATTCTCTCTTGGCTCCTAGATTTGCAAGCCCTGGATACACAGTCACGATATGGAAGATCGAAGCCAGGTGCCGCAAGCAAGTCGAGGCAGAGGCTGGAGCGCCCAACATTGCCATATTGAGAAGCGAAAAGCCCAAGCGGATTGCTTGAGATACGTTGAATGTGTTGTGTATTCACCTCCATTTTATGTTGTTGGCTCTGGACTCGTCAAGGTGGACCTCACCAACCATTTTAGGAGGCCCGGCAACATGATATATGATAGACCTTGGTCGAGGTCTGAGATCCATTTATCCCTTTTGAGTGCTTGTCAGACCAACCTGTTCTTTCGGGTAGTAATGGCAAAGAGGGAAGGGGCCACTTCTGACGGCAACATATCCATTAGCTAGTGATTACGCCATAAGTGAGAAATGGATCCATCGCCTATCAATATTTTTGTTGCCGCCGCAAATAGGCCCTATCCACCTCTTCACATGGTAGCTTGGATCCGACCCATATGAAGGAGATATGCCCTAGAGGCAAATAATAAATGATTTTATTACCATATCTCAATTAGTTCATAATAGTTTCATACTATGCTATAACTGTATCAAGTAGAAATATTGATACAAGTGTGGTATGCAAACAAATCAAGTCCCTAGTAGCCTCTATTTGTATTATTTTGTTGGTTAGCTGATGATCGAGGTTTTCCGGTCATAACCCGACTTTAACGTCAACTGACAATGAGGTCACTTCATTATGAATGATGTGATGGACATTCCCAATATAAGTACTGCAACACAATAAAGTCACAAAGTTATTGTTGCAATAGTTAGAAGTGTAGTTTCCTTCTCCTTTGACCATGAGATCATATTATCACTATCACCTAAGGCTACTTTGACTGCATTAAATGTCATGTTCGTAACTGGGTGACAATAGCGGTGTATGTTGGGTATTCTAGAGGGATATGTTGAGACCTATGCATCAAGATCAGGATTTTTTTCACCCATGTGACGGGAAGATACACGCGGCCAACTTGGTGAGATTACATCGATAATATTGCAACATGTGACTAGGTCACTGGGATGGAATATCACGGGAATGAGTAAAATTATACTTGATGGTAACAAGATTGAACAAGGTATGTGATACCGATGATCAGATCTCGTACAAGTAGCAAAGGGAATTGGACTCGACGTTTCACGGTTCAAACAACATAAAACATCGTGGAATGCACAAGGGTCATTATAGAAATCCTGGTCCCTCTATTGATCATTGATCCGAGAGAGGTCTCGATCATTTCTGTGGTGTTTCCGAAACCGTTGGGGTAACATGCTTAAGGGTATGCTGACGATTGGGGATCATTATGGAAATGTCAGAATCATAGGATAAAAGAGAAGAGAACCCCAAAAGTGTTCCGTGAAAGAACCGGAATCGTTCCGGTAGGATCCAAAGTCATTCGGAGTGAACTGAAAGGTGTTTCGGGTCAAAGGAAATTTAATAATATATATTTAATATTAATTAAAGGAATTAATATTAAATATATATTTAAAATTAAATTTAATGGGCAACTTCACTAATGGGCAAAGTTCCTAGAGGAACAAGGCCCAAGAGGGAAGCCACCCAACGGGAGGCAAGCCTAGCCACCACCGCCATGGGCCTTGACACGTAGGGGGTGGGGCCCACCCCACAACCGGCCACGGGCTGGTGCGTGGGTGGGGGCCCACCTGGCCGGCGGCCACCTCCCCTCCTTGGAGCCTCCTCCTGCCTCCTCCTTGAATAGTCCCACCCTGGGACTTGGATGGGTGGGGCAGCCTCCCTTCCCCTATATAAAGAGGAGCATAGGGATGGGAAAATTAAACAACAATTGATATATTCTCTATGGCAATTTTCTTTAGAAAAAATCTCTCTCTCCCTCATGTATGGTTCCCAAGTTTGGAATCGCACACGGGGATAGAGATCTCTTTCATCGCTGTTGCACTGGCGCGGTTCCTGAAGGAGTTCTACATGCAAGAGACGACACCGATGCGGCACGCCATTGTGCTGCAGGGATTCCAGCCAGAAATTTTACTTCCACACTCTCGGCATGGATCATAGAACTGGAGGTTGTCATCGTACACTGTATATGTGCGAAACCATGGGGGTGTTGCCACTAGTGGCACTCAGACTGTCGTGCAAGGGTCAGACTGTTGCAAGGATCGGACTTTAGTGTGATGATTGACTCAACACGTATCGAGCTCGTTGGGGAACCCCAAGAGGAAGGTATGATGAGTACAGCATCAAGTTTTCTCTCAGTTATAAAACCAAGGTTATCGAACCAGTAGGAGCAAGGAAACACCCCCAAGGTGTTGTTTCCAACTTGGAATCCTGCACAACACAACCACAAAACTTCGCCCCCAACTTACAATGAGGTTGTCAATCTCACCGGTTTTGCTGAAAACAAAGGATTAAACGTATTGTGTGGAAGATAATAATTGCTTGCAGAAAGTAAACAGAAAATAGTAAATAGTTGTAGATTGATGGTAAAAGAATGGACCGGGGTCCATAGTTCACTAGAGGTGATTCTCCTTAAGATAGATGACATGTTGGGTGAAAAAATTACAGCGGGGTAATTGTCAGACACCGAGAAAGCATACATGCATATACTAATCATCTTGACTCCTATGAGATTTGATTGGGCATTACAACATTATACATAGACCATAATCCAACAGCATCTATGACTATTAATCCACCTTCAAGTTATCATCCGAACCCCCTCCAGTATTAAGTTGCAAGCAACAGATAATTGTATTAAGCAAAGTGTGTAAAGTAAACAATATGATTGTTCTATGAACAAAGGATTGCTGTTTTCTCCCTAGTAGCAACACCACATCTAGTACCTTAGAGATTTCTGTCACTTCCCCAGATTACTAGAGGCATGAACCCACTATCGAGCATAAATACTCCCTCTTGGAGTTGCTAGCATCTACTTGGCCAAGATAGCTACTAACAACGGAAAGCATGCAAGATCACAAATAACATAGACATGATAGAATCAATAATCAATATGAAATAGCATCCCAATATCCATCGGATCCCCGCAAACACAACATGTAGGATTACAAAGATCTTGATCATGAACGGAGCTCACAAGATCTAAACATGGTAGCACAAAGGAGAAGAACCAACCATCTAGCTACTACAAGGACCCGTAGTTCAGGGATGAACTACTCACGCATCACATCAGAGGCAGTCATGGTGATTGATGACCCACAAGTATAGGGGGTGTATCACAGTATTTTCGATAAGTAAGAGTGTCGAACCCAACGAGGAGCAGAAGGTGCTGGCTAGTGGCATGGATCAGGAATTCTCTGCAAATACTTAGCAAACGGATTTTTAGGGTTTTTTTGATAAAGCAAGTAAATAAAGTACGAGTAAACAAATGACAATAAGAATAAATGCAGCAAGAGGCCCAATCCTTTATTCAGCAAAGGACAAGCCGATTGTATTACTTAAGATGACCAAACGTTCTCGAGGACACATGGGAAGACTGTCAAGTGCTTTCGCTTCATATAGTTGATTAATCTTCTTTAGCTTGCTAAGTGTTGTGTGGGTGAACCTGTGCTAATGTACCGACCTTCCTAGGACTAATACATACTTGTAATTATACCCCTTGCAAACATTCGTAAGTACAAGAAAGTAATTAAGGTAGAAACCTAACCACAGCTTTAAACTCTAAGACCCTATGTCCCTTGTGCAATGGTTTCCTAACGGGGGTTCAGGTTTCTGTTACTCTGGCAACCCCTACGATTAGTAGCCAAATAGACAATGCATTCCCCTAGGCCCATATAGGTGAAGTGTCATGTAGTCGACGTTCACATGACTCCACTAGAAGAAGTACACCACAACTTAAATATCAAACTATTGAATCTTTCTCAACACAATTCCACTACTAACAACATGACTTCTCCCATGTCCTCAAGAACAAAATGAACTACTCACAAGACATTATATGGATCATGATTAGAGATGGAATAATGATGTATAACAATCTGAACATAAACAATAATTAAATGGTTCACTCAATAGCATCAACTACAAAGAGTAATCAACACCGGGAAAGTTTCCCCTAAGAACTAATGCAAGATTCAACCCAATTGTTACAGCAATATGGAGATGGTGATGAGGGTGCTGATGGAGATGATGGTGGTGGTGATGATGATGATGATCCCGCTGAAGTCCAGCTTGAAGGTGGTGTTGATGGCGACGATCTCCCCTCTCCAGGAAGAAATTCCCATGGTAGAAATCTGTCTACCAGAGAGATCTTTCTCTCTCGGTGTTTTCCGCCTCGTAGAGGCGGCGGAATCTTTCTATGGTTGCTCCTCGAGTATTAGGGTTTCGGGAGGATTATATACACCAGAGAGGAGAGCCAGAGGTGGGCCAGGGTGGCCACACCACCTGGTGGCGCGGCCTAGGCTGGCCCACGCTAGGGGGTGGTGTGGGCCCCCTATGGCCCATCTCCACTCCCTCTTTCGGTAGCCTTCGTCTTCTAGAAAAGTAGGATTTTCCATATATTTTCCCGGATTTTCTGATCTTCGCAAATTTTGCCTCCGAACAACACCTTTTCCATCAGAATCCTGACTGCAGCGGTTCATGCTCCAAAAGTCATCAACCATGCAAAAACAGATGAAATAACATAATATCACCTCTCAGTACGAAATATATCAATGAATAACAGTGAATTATGACATAGAATAGTGATGCAAAATGGACGTATCAGTGATGAAGAAGGCCTCCAGGGTGATCTCTCCCCCAAGCTTAGACTTCGCTTGTCCCCAAGCGAAACTGAGCACAATAAACATGACCTCAGGTTTATGGAGTGAAGAGTCGATAAAAGAATACGGACAAGAAGCATCACATTCATTAATACATAGATCATAATAGAAGACAACTCACTATTATATAACTTAACTTGCAATAAGTAAAGGAAACACAATAAAGATACATAAAGTGAATCATAATTGGTAATGTCAAACTTAGCTCTTGGTTGAAGAATAGTTGATACTTTGCTGGAGTTCACAAATAACTGGTTTTTGAATGATAGCTTTCAAAGTAGTAATCACCAAGATAACAGCAAAGTGCAAAACAAGGAACATAAGAAACATGATTGAATAAATCATCATATGAATGAATGAAACACAACAACTCAAAATACTTGATGAGATAGAAGGGAATAGGTTTACTGACTCAACTCAAAAGTAAAAGAAAGGCCCTTCGCAGAGGGAAGCATGGATTTCAAGTTTCGTAAAGAGCTCCCAAAAATTATGGTACTTATTAGCTTGCAGCTCTCATTGCCCCTATCATAGGCATCTTTAGGTGATTAAGGTTAAAGTGACACAACTAAGAGGATATGCTTGACAATTTATAAGTTGAAATCTCATGTCCCTTACTTACGAATACCGAACCTCATGCTACTCAACTTCAGTCACAAGTAAGCTCTTGTCATTGTAAATACATATGTATCATTGAGAACCGCCAACGGGGTACCCCTTGCACATGATACAGGAGCTATCCCATAATCAAAGTGACAAGGCAAGCATACAATGAGCACCTCAGCGATCTTTTTATTTGCTATTTTCATAGGTTTTTATTGAGGATACTTCATAGAATGCTCACTATAGTTATGCTGCAAGTTTCCACCATGATTAGGCATGGCTTAGGCTAGCGGCCTAGGCGTTTCTCTAACACACATATAAACTCCATGATCTTACAAGCTCCCCTTTTAGTTCACACCGCCGGGATCCATAGGCAAAAGAATCATGATATCAACTAGGTACAAAGTACCAGTGAAATGTTAAAAGCGTCCCCCATGATACATGGTTCTGCTAACTTCAACTCATAAAGCGCAAGCATATACGCAACAAAGAAGGACCCAATGGTTCAAGTTTATTAAGTACAAGAAAGTAAAGTGTGCCATCAAGTTCGTGAGAGCTTTAATCACTAATTTTCACATAACAAGTTTAATTTGGGAGGTAGATAAAAATAAGAATTTACTTGGAATAGCAATAGTGCTAATAGGTAGGTATGGTGGACACAAATGGCATGGGTTTTGGTTTAAGGAAGTGGATGCACGAGAAGAATTCCTTCTCAGTACATGTTTTTGGCTAGCAAGGCTGGGTAGCAAGTATAAGAGTTGAAGGAAACAAACAAACATACAGGTGATAAAAATCAAACATGCAATCTTCCTTGGAAGCACAAAAGATCTTAACCAGAGAATACTAAACTTATGAGCAAATCAAGAAAGAAAGATGGTGAAATTATATTTCTTTAGAGTACTTTTATCTTTTTCATTCAACTCTCAAAAATAGTGGTGCTACTGACGTAGCCAGGTTTGCCAAAACCAACTAAATTAACTCCATGATCCCAAAGTGATACCAATACTAACAACAAGATAAATCATATAACCATGAATTGAAAACTAATATAAGCTATGCAAAAGAGTAAATGATAGAACTTCTCATTAATATTCCATAACGGCAACTCACACCAAGGGATACATATCTAACGAGAGAGGGGACACTTCCATAATGCAAACCATCCTACATGATAACTTCTCTATTCATGATATGACTCTACTAAAAAGGTAAAAAGATAGAAGATAGTGATGTGATACCATGGCACTCCCCCAAGCTTGGAACAAACCAAGGGGATGCCAAACCTAATGACGAATTACTCCTTCGGTGGTGGTGGTATCCTCTTGATGAGCTCTTTGATCAGTTTCCCCAAGTCGTCAATCTCGAAGGTGAGAGTACGAATCAACTGTGAGTTTTGCTCATTGTGGCTGATGATCATGTCGGGTTGAGAATCCCAGCTCCTGCGATTCTTTTTCCACTGTTCCTTCTTGGAGTCTTCTTTCCCTGCATGGCGTGGAGCTAAACAGTGACGCGGAGGTTTTCCTCCAGTTGACATCCGTGCTGTCCTCCTGACCCTGCCAGATCTTGCCAACACTCCAATGCTTGCAATGGTAGTGCCGGTGTGAGGATGTTGGACTTTCTTTGCCTCCTCTCCATCTTCACTCTTGATCTCCTTCTCCTGCCCGGGGTCTTGGAGATCTTCCTCCATAGGCTCCTTTCCTTTATCCTTGGCGGACACCATTGTGCTTCTAAGCTTTCAAAGATAGTTCCTGGCACAAACAGATCGAAACAAAAACACGACGAAAACACAATATACGAACCTCTGGGGGTCCGGGGGATTATATATTATGAAGTTTCACAACAAAAGGAAGGTACTGGGAGAAAACGAGTCGGAGGCAGAGTCCGGAGTGACCACACCACCTGGTGGCGCGGCCAGGGGTGGGCCCGCGCCACAGGGTGGTGTGAGCCACCCTGGCTCCGTTTCCATCCCTCTTTCGCTTCGTAGCTTTCCCTATTGACTAAAAACTGCAAAAATATAATTGGATAGTATTTTCGTGGAACTTTTCTTACCAGAACTATTACCTATTTAAAAACAGACTCTGCAGGTCTCTGGATTTGGTATCTAGTAGATTCTTCCGGAGTCACCACTTGAATAACATCAATATATTCTTCTTCATACACTCATTACTTGAGTCATGAAACCTTTCACTTTCTTATTACACCATTATCTCCACTACCTGGAAATTTCTTTCACACAAAACTTCACACAGTTCTCATTTGCAACATTAGTATAAGTGAAGTGATAAAACCTTTTGAGTCCAATTTCAACTGAAAACCATCAAAACATAAGCTACTGTAGAAACTCCTTCCGAAAACCCAAAAAGAATTCAAAAAGGAAATCAAATAAAGAAGCAAATGCAAGAGTGGCAAAATCTGTCAAAACAGACCAGCAGTTAAAGATCGATTTTTTCGAAAATCTTCTGTTGCTCAAATAAAAAAGTGCAAAACTAACGAAAGTTAAATAACAACCTGGGGCAGAAGCATAAAAAATTATAGCTCAATCCGACTTACAGTGATCTCTCACGAATGTTTACGGTGAAGCACAAAAATCTGTTTCGGGACAGCAACTTCCCCAAATCTTACTTCTCTCTCATTAGAGGTTGATCTTGACACAAAAACCAAACAAAATGGATAAAGAGAGGTTATTACCGAAGTAATAACTTCCAAGACTCAAATAAACACAAACAAACTGAAAGCAAAAATAAACTGGGTTGTCTCCCAAAAAGCTCTTTCTTTACAGCCATTAAGATAGGCATGATAATTTTGAAGATGCTCACATAAGAATATGAATTAAAGTGAAAGAGAGCATTAAGAAGCAAAAAATACACCCATTTAAGTCTAACACACTTCCTATGCAAGGGAATTTTGTAAACAAACAAGTTATTGACACTAGAGGCTACTAGCATAGGAAGGCAAAAGAAGTGCAACATAAAACTTTCAGCATAAAACGAGGAAACTTGATATTATTAAGATACATAAGAACACTTTTCCCTCTCTCATAGTAACTTTCAGTATCATGCATAAACTTAAAAATATAACTATCACAAGGACCATCGTAACAATGATCACTTATCTTAACAGAAAACACAGGAATACTAGCTCTCATAACACTACTTTGTGAAACGATATTAGAGGTATATTTACAAAGGATAGTGTGTCCCTCTTCTTCATATTTAGTAACAAAGTCTTTCACATTTTCTATTATAGGTTCATCAACCATTTGTTTATCGGATTCAACAGCTTTATTTGTACTTTCATTAACCATACTAGCTATCATAGAATGTTCCCTTATCTTAACTGGGAAAGGCATTTTCTCAATGTAGGGTTCGTGTAAAACATGATTAGCAGTATAAACTTCAGTATTTCTTGCAGGAACACTCTTAGCAATATCTTTATAAGGTTCATGATACTTATTCCACTTCTTTCTAGGCACTTTAATGTAGGAAGCAAAAGCCTTAAAATAAGAAGCAATAGCTTGAGAGTCTAGACCATAAGCATTTTTAATATTTTGAAAGTCATCAGTTCTCATAAAAGATTCAATGCATTCATAATCATAGTTTATACCTGACTTTCTTCCTTTGTCATTCTCCCATACTTCAGCATTGTCTTGAATACGATCCAGAAGATCCCATTTAGCTTCTTCTTCCATGCGAGTGAATGATCCAGCACAAGAAGCATCTAATAAATCCTTATCATGTAGAGGGAGCCTTGCATAAAAGTTATTGATAATAATATTATTGGGGAGCTCATGAATGGGGCATTTGAGAATAAGTAACTTCAATCTCCCCCAAGCTTGAGCTGTAATCTCTCCATCAAGAGGCCAAAAGTTGTGTATTTGATTCTGATCTTTATGAATCTCACTAGGTGGATAAAATTTTGAATAAAAGAGAGGTACTATTTCCTCCCATTCTAGAGCTTGACCATTCTTCAGCAGCTTATACCATTCCTCAGCTCTTCCTTTCAGCAATAATGAGAATAACTTCTTCTTAACTTGATTTGTAGTAATACCTGCAGACTTGAACAACCCGCAAAATTCGTGTATAAAGAGTAAATGATCACCGCAATGGACAGTTCCATCCCCAACATAGTAGTTATCCATAACACGATCAATAATTCTTGTAGGTATTTTAAAAGCATCATTCTCAGCAGGTGGTGGTTCATCTACTACCTTAGCAGTGGTAGTAGCATTACCAAATAAGAAACTCAGCGAATTATCCACAATGAAAATAAAGCAACTAACAGAAGTAAACCATACTCATAGTAGAAGTTTCCTTTACCAGTTCCACTCTCCAATAGCGCTTCACTCCCCGGCAACGACACCAGAAAATAGTCTTGATGACCCACAAGTATAGGGGGTGTGTCGCAGTATTTTTGATAAGTAAGAGTGTCGAACCCAACAAGGAGCAGAAGGTGCTGGCTAGTGGTATGGATCAGGAATTCTCTGCAAATACTTAGCAAACGGATTTTTAGGTTTTTTTGATAAAGCAAGTAAATAAAGTACGAGTAAACAAATGACAATAAGAATAAATGCAGCAAGTGGCCCAATCCTTTATTCAGCAAAGGATAAGCCGGTTGTATTACTTAAGATGACCAAACGTTCTCGAGGACACATGTGAAGACTGCCAAGTGCTTTCGCTTCATATATTTGATTAATCTTCTTTAGCTTGCTAAGTGTTGTATGGGTGAACCTATGCTAATGTACCGACCTTCCTAGGACTAATACATACTTGTGATTATACCCCTTGCAAACATCCGTAAGTACAAGGAAGTAATTAAGGTAGAAACCTAACCACGACTTTAAACTCTAAGACCCTTACGTCCCTTGTGCAATGGTTTCCTAACGGGGGTTCAGGTTTTTGTCACTCCGGCAACCCCTACGATTAGTAGCCAAATACACAATGCATTCCCCTAGGCCCATATAGGTGAAGTGTCATGTAGTCGACGTTCACATGACACCACTAGAAGAAGTACACCACAACTTAAATATCAAACTATTGAATCTTTCTCAACACAATTCCACTACTAACAACATGACTTCTCCCATGTCCTCAAGAAAAAAATGAACTACTCACAAGACATCATATGGAGCATGATTAGAGATGGAATAATGATGTAGAACATAAACAATAATTCAATGGTTCACTCAATAGCATCAACTACAAAGAGTAATCAACACCGGGAAAGTTTCTGCTAAGAACTAATGCAAGATTCAACCCAATTGTTACAGCAATATGGAGATGGTGATGAGGGTGCTGATGGTGATGATGATGATGATCTCGATGAAGTCCAGCTTGATGGTGGTGTTGATGGCGATGATCTCCCCTCTCCGAGAAGGAATTCCCTCGGTAGAAATCTGTCTGCCGGAGAGATCTTTCTCTCTCGGTGTTTTCCGCCCCGTAGAGGCGGCGGAATCTTTCTGTGGTCGCTCCCCAAGTATTAGGGTTTCAGGAGGATTATATACGCCAGAGGGGAGAGCTAGAGGTGGGCCAGGGCAGCCACACCACCTGGTGGCGCGGCCTAGGCTGGCCCACGCTAGGGGGTGGTGTGGCCCCCCCTGTGGCCCATCTCCACTACCTCTTCTGGCAGCCTTCGTCTTCTGGAAAAATAGGATTTTCCGTATATTTTCCCAGATTTTCTGATCTTCGCGAATTTTGCCTCCGAACAGCACCTTTTCCATCAGAATCCTGACTGCAGCGGTTCATGTTCCAAAAGTCATTAACCATGCAAAAACAAATGAAATAACATAAGTATCACCTCTCAATACGAAATATATCAATGAATAACAGTGAATTATGACATATAATAGTGATGCAAAATGGACGTATCAGTGATGAAGAAGGCCTCCAGGGTGATCTCTCCCCTCTGGCAGGGTGTCGGGAAGAACTTCAAATCCCTCCCGATCTAGGGATGGAGATGGCGGCGACTACAGACTCTTTCATGGAATTTTGATCGGGTCCTTAGTGTTTTTGTCCTGGAGGCAATATATAGGCGAAGGGGCAAGGTCGGTGGAGAGCCAGGGGCCACACCCCCTGGTGGCGCGGCTAGGGCTGACCGCGCCACCACCAGGTGTGGCCGCCTTGGTTCCCCTCTTCGTCTCCCCTCCGGACTACGTATTCCTTCTAGTGAGATATTGACTTGGGCTTTTGTCCGGTCCAATTCAGAGAATATTTCCTTACTAGCTTTTCTGAAACCAAAAACAACAGAAAATAGGCAACTGGCACTGTGGCATCTTGTTAATAGGTTAGTTCCATAAAATGTGTAAAAATACTCCAAAATATGGAAAAAACATAAGAAAGTAGATATAAAACAAGCATGGAACATCAAAAATTACAGATACGTTTGCAACGTATCAACATCCCTAAGGTTAACTCCTGCTCGTCCTTGAGTAGGTAAGTGATAAAAAAGAATAATTTTTGAGGTGACATGCACCATCACAATCTGGATCAAGGTATTTATAACACATTGATAGCTGGGATCATAGTACTTTAACATATCATGAAAGATATAGTTCTAACAATAAGACATAACAACTATGTTATAACATCAAAAGGCACAAACAAAAGATTCATGAATAACAATGCTTTGAAAGACGTTTGTTTGTTTCACATATAGAAAACATAATGAGAATGGTATTCAGCTTGTCCCTCATAGTGTAGCAAAACATAAATGCATAGGACACCTTCAAAGTTCATAAGGGTGACTAGATACATATAGTTTAAGAACAAGCAATATCAAAGTTATGAATCAATCAACAAGTCTTGGGACAATGCACATTAAACTAAGAATGGCCACTATGCTCTCTCAATAGGTGCATAAATATAGAAGATGGAGACTCAACATAAAAGTAAAAGAAAGTCCTTCATAGAAGGAAGCAGGGATTCAAGTCTCATAAAGAGCTTCCAAAAATTATGGTACTTATTAGCTTTCAGCTCTCATTGCCCCTATCATAAGCATCTTTAGGTGATTAAGGTTAAACTGAACAAATATGAGGATATGCTTGACAAGTTATAAGCTGAAAATCTCATGCCCCTTACTTACGAAGACCGTTCCTCATGCTACTCAAGTTTAGTCACAAGTAAGTTCTTGTCATTGTAAGTACATGTGTATCATAGAGAACCGCCAACGGGGTACCCCTTGCCCTATGATACGGAAGAATCCCCATATCAAAATGACAAGGCAAGCAGACAATTAGCATCTCAGCATCCTTTTATTTCCTATTTGCATAGGTATCCTTTTTTTCTTTTTCTTTTTTCTTTCCTATTTTAATAGGCTTCCTTTTTTATAGAGGATGCTTCATAGATTGCTCACTATGGTTACGCTGCAGGTTTCCACCATGATTAGGCATGGATTAGACCAGCCGCCCAGGCGTTTCTCTAACACATATACGAACTCCATGAGCCTTACAAGCTCCCCTTTCATTTCACACCGCCGGGATCCATAAGCAAAAGAACATGATATCAACTAAATAAAGTGCAATGTTGAAAGCGTTCCCCATGACGGCATGGTTCTGCTAATTCACAACTTACAAAACGCAAGCATATACGCAACATAGATGGGCACAATGGTTCAAGTTTATTAAGTGCAAGAAAAGTAAAGTGTGCCATCAAGTTCGTGAGAGCTTTAATCACTAGTTTTCACATAACAAGTTTAATTTGGAAGGTAGATAAAAACATGAATATACTTGGAATAGCAAATGCTAATAGGTAGGTATGGTGGACTCTTTGGAATAACTTGGTTTTATTTGGAGTTGGGTGCATGAGTGGAACTCATACTTGATATGGAGGCTAGCAAAAGACTGGGAGCGACCAACTAAGAGAGCAATAATGGCCATAATCATGCAAAACGATAAAACATTATTAATCAAAGCATAAAGTGATATTACAAGTCAAAAACTAAATGATCATAGAGGCTATGGTGACTTGGTATAGTCTTAACATGGTGTGAGCATGCGCCAAGTCAACCCAAATAAAGCATTAAAGGAGAATACCACAATATTATGCTTTAATATGCTAAAACAACGCATGATTCTTTCAAGGCACATTAAGCAGTCTCAATTGTTTGTAACAAGTCATGCTACAGCAAAAATCACTAAGCATAAAGCCAAAACAATATCAAGCATGACATGATAAAGTCTAAGTCACAGTTAAAAACAAGCTCCTTTTATACCACTTAAGCATGAACTTTTCCTACTCTTTTCCAATCGAAACCAACTTATTTGAAAACTAATGTATGAATGAGGGGGTCCAACCAATTTATTCAAGCAAACTAAGCAAACAAAAACTAGAAACAAAAATGAAGACGCTCCAAGAACAACACAAATGTGCATGAAACAATAAAAATGAAGTGTTTGGAAGAAACCTGAGATTTTTATTGATGAAGAAGGGGATGCCTTGGGCATCCCCAAGCTTTGACGCTTGTACTTCTTGAATGTTTCTTGGGGTGACACGGGTGGCATCCCCAAGCTTGAGCTTTTGTCCATACTTCATCTTATCACATTACTCTTCCCTACACTTTAAAATCTCCTTCATACAAAACTTCACACAATCTTCATTAGCAACATTAGTGTACTCAAGATAATAAGTCTTTTGGTTCAGTTTCAGCACAAGTAAAACTTCCATTAAAACACAAGCTACTGTAGCACTTCCTTTAAAAAGTTCAAATGATCAAAGAGAACTCATAGAGAAAGAGATTAGGAGGCAAATGCAAATAATGGCAGAAATCTGTCAAAACAGACCAGCAGATAAAAACTGATTTTTTTCGAAGACCTTCTGTTGCTCAAATCAAAAAGTGTTGAACTAACGAAAGTTGGATAACAACCTGGGGCAGAAGCACAAAAAATTATAGCTCAAACCGACGTGCAGAGATTTTTGACGAATTTTTACAGCGAAGCACAAAAATCTGTCCTGGGACAATAACTTTCTCAAGTCTTACTTCTCTCTCATTAGAGGTTACTCTTGGCAACAAAAATGATAAGGAGCGGTTATTACAGAGGTAATAACTTCCAAGACTCAATAAAAAGGTTCCTAACAAAATTTGGGTTATCTCCTAATAAGTGCTTTTCTTTAACGCCTTTGAGCTAGGTATAAGAAGCAAGAAAAGAATCAAGTATTCTCAAATGAAGAAGCATTAAAACCAAATTTCCTGCCCTTACCTCTCTTACCTCTATTCTTATCCTTGGGGAACGTATGATTGTTTTGTGGATAAGAAAAATGCACGATGCCCTTTTCCACATCTATTATTGCTCCAAGGAGTTTTAATAGGGATCTTCCAAGTGTAATTTGTCCTTTTCCTACACATTCAATAACAAGATATTCAGTAGACACCACTTTCCTTAGAATCTTTGTAAACACTCCTTCAGCTATTCCAATAGGTAATATTGTGGCATTATTAGCAAGAGATGTTGCTTCTCCCCCTTTAAAAAGTCCCCAAAGATTCAAAGATTCATAGATATCTCTAGGCATAAGAAAAAATTCGGACATGATATCACAGCGTGCATGAAAAGTTTCATTATTTATAACAACTTTCACTGTAGGAAGCCATTTTGAAGATTCAGAATTTATTGGAACATATTCATGATGCTCTCTAAGCATGTTATAGCAATCTTTTAAACTAGGTGTGTTGGCCTCAAGAGTGTTTAATCTAGCAAATATGTTTATGAAGGCGGAATCAGATTTGCTAGGCAAGTTATATGTTGAGACCAACTTCTTTATGGAATTAAAAGCTTCATCCTCATTGCTTTGGAGGAAATCTCCTCCTACTACAGCATCCAAAGCATATCTATAGCAAAGAGCAGTTCGAAAGTAAAAACTGCTAAGAAACAAGCTTAGAGTCATTTTAGGTTCAGTTTTTGCATGTAATTCAGAGATTCTAGACCAAGCTTATTTGAAACTCTCTTCAATTCCTTGTTTGAAAGTAAAAATCATTTCCTCGGGCGACATAGTGATTGGAGCAATGTTAGACATAATAGCAACTTGAGATAGAGACTATTTTTTTGTTTTTAATATAGAAAGCAAACTAGTACAACTAATTTTTTTGTGTTTTTGATAAAATAAACAAGCAAACAAAGCATAAATAAACTAAGCAAAACAAATAAAACAAAGTAAAGAGATTGGTTATGAGGGACTCCCGTTGTGAAGATGTCCTTGACTCCCCGGCAATGGCACCAGAAAAAGCTTGATGATTGACTCAACACGTATCGAGCTCATTGGGGAACCCCAAGAGGAAGGTATGATGAGTACAGCAGCAAGTTTTCCCTCAGTTATGAAAGCAAGGTTATCGAACCAGTAGGAGCAAGGGAACACCCCCAAGGTGTTGTTTCCAACTTGGAATCCTGCACAACACAACCACAGAACTTTGCCCCCAACTTACAGTGAGGTTGTCAATCTCACCAGTTTTGCTGAAAACAAAGGATTAAACGTATTGTGTGGAAGATAATAATTGCTTGCAGAAAGTAAACAGAAAATAGTAAATAGGTGTAGATTGATGGTAAAAGAATGGACCGGGGTCCATAGTTCACTAGAGGTGATTCTCCTTAAGATAGATGACATGTTGGGTGAACAAATTACATAGGGGCAATTGACAGACACCAAGAAAGCATACATGCATATACTAATCATCTTGACTCCTATGAGATTTGATTGGGCATTACAACATTATACATAGACCGTAATCCAACTGCATCTATGACTAATAATCCACCTTTAGGTTATCATCCAAACCCCATCCAGTATTAAGTTGCAAGCAACAGATAATTGCATTAAGCAAAGTGTGTAAAGTAAACAATACGATTCTTCTATGAACAAAGGATTGCTGTTTTCTCCCTAGTAGCAACATCACATCTAGTACCTTAGAGATTTCTGTCACTTCTCCAGATTACTAGAGGCATGAACCCACTATCGAGCATAAATACTCCCTCTTGGAGTTACTAGCATCTACTTGGCCAAGATAACTACTAACAACAGAAAGCATGCAAGATCACAAATAACATAGACATGATGGAATCAATAATCAATCTGAAATAACATCTCAATATCCATCTGATCCCCGCAAACACAACATGTAGGATTACAAATAGATGATCTTGATCATGAATGGAGCTCACAAGATCTAAACATGGTAGCACAAAGGAGACGAATCAACCATCTAGCTACTACATGGACCCGTAGTCTAGGGATGAACTACTCATGCATCACACTGGAGGCAGTCATGGTGATGAAGAAGGCCTCCAGGGTGATCTCTCCCCTCCGGCAGGGTGCCAGGAAGAGCTTCAGATCCCTTCCATGTAATGCCCTAAAACTCCCTTTTATGCCCAAATTACCCCTGTTTTTGTGGTTGGCCTATATATACCCCTACCTCCATATGTAAATCCTAGAGATGATGGTGAATTGAGGCATGTGCCTAACCCTAGATGGGAAACCCCTCTCAATAGTAGATCTATGAGTTGTACAAGGCCTTGGAGTCGGTGCTCTTCTCCAAGTCATCAAGACCCTCCTCAAGTGTTTGGTCTCTCCCTATCAAGGATTCTAGTAGTGCTTGGTCTCTCCCCTTTGGGATGTTGGAAATATGCCCTAGAGACAAATAATAATAAGGATTATTATCGTATTTCATAAAGTTTATGGTTAAGTTTTATATCATGCTATAACTATATTGAAAGTAAATGTCAATACACATGTGATATATAAACAACCAGGGGTTCCCGGTGAAACTCTAGTCATTGGTTCATTGGTCAACAAATGATCAAGGTTTCCTGATCATGTGGCATTTATGCCAGTTGGAAATGGAGTCAACTCACTCTGAGAATGAAATGATGAACCAATACCCAACCTAAACATCATGACCCGATCATGTCACGAAGTTCAAGTTACGATGATAGGAATAGACCTAGTAGACTATTCCTTAGACCATGAGGCTATATCAATCATTGTCTCCTAAGAGTGCTTAGATAGCATCAAACGTCACTTGGTAATACGATCATAAAGGTGTGTTCAGGTATTTAGAAGAACAGTAGAGGCAATATATGTTAAGAGCAGGATTTGTCCATCCGTGTGACAAAAAGATACACGAGGGCCCACTTGGAGAAGTTATATCCAATAGCTACGCAGCGTGTGATTTGATCACAAGGATATCACTTGTCGAAACGAGTCAAGTAGCATGTGTTGGTAACGAGATTGAACATGACATGGTGATGTCATTGATCAGATCTCGGGCAATGCAAGTATCGAGAGATAAAAGGAATAAGACACAATAGTCACGGTTTAAACGACAGAAGATCTTCGTGGAATGCATAGGGGTCACATGGCCATCCAGGTCCCTCTGTCGATCATTGGTCCGGGAGTGTCCTGACCATGTTTGGAGTAGTGTTCCCGAACCGTGGGGTATCACGCTTAAGGGCTTGGTTATGCTTAGAGAGTGTTTACAGGATCGATAGAATCACCGAAGAATAGAAGAGAGAAAACCGGAAGGGTTTCCGTAAGTCTGGAGGATGTTCGGAGTGGAGGTGGAAGGTGTTACATAGCCACGGATATTGAATAATATGTGAATGAATGTTAAATATTGATTTAATCATTTATTCATAATTATTTAATAAAAGAGAAAATCAATTAATGGTCAAAGGGCTTAATGGGCCAAATCCCGGAGGGGAAAAGGCCCAAGAGGGGACCACACCCCTAGGAGGGGCCTAGGGGGTGGCCGGCAGACCTAGTGGGCCTGCCCCACATGGGGCCCATGGTAGGGGGCTTACCGGCATGCCTCCCCCCTCTCCCCTCATTTAGTCCCACACCGGGACTTTAAGGGAGGTAGTACCTCCCCCTCTCCCTATACATCGTGGGGGTATTTTGACCAGAAAAATACAACCAATATTCAATAAAGATTTCCTCACTTTTGGGGAGACCTCCAATTGATCTCTCTCTCTCTATCCTGTGACCGTGGTCCCAAGTTCGGACTGCGCGAACGAGAGACATCTTCACCGTGGAGCGCTGTCGTGCTACATGATTCAGATCTAGGAGCTCTACTTTCACAAATGGTACTGGATCAAGGAAGCGGGAGTCATCGCCAGACACCAGATGCATGTAACTCCCTACGAGGTGCCACACTTGAGGCACTAGAAGTCGTTGGAGCTGCATGAGCGCAAGGACTTCAACACAGCCTTGAGGCCAGGTTCGGCCCGTCTACATCAACCATGCTCTCCTGAGCGTTGACAATGCTTTTCGGTCTTTGATACATTGCAAATGTATCTATAATTTTTGATGTTCCATGCTTGGTTTTATCCACTTTCTTGTGTTTAGTTCCAACTTTGGAGTACTTTTCATATGATTTCTTGGACTAACCTATTAACAAGAGCCACAGTGCCAGCTGCCTGTTTTCTGCTGTTTTTGGTTCCAGGAAAGTCAGAAAATGAATATTCTCGGAATTGGACGGGACAAAAGCCAAAGCGCCTATTTTTCCGGATGTCATCAAGTGCCAGAATACGAGACTGAGAGGGGCCAGGGGGCCACCACACCACCTGGCCGCGTGGCCAGGCCTGGCCCGCGCCAGGGGGTGGTGTGGCCGCTCCTGGCACCCCCTCGGCCTCTCCTTCCGACTATATATTGCCCTTGGGACGTAAAACGTAAGTGCCCGATCAAAAATCCACGAAAGAGTCTGTAGCTGCCGTCATCTCCATCCCTAGATCGAGAGGGATCTGAAGCTCTTCCCAGCACCCTACCAGAGAGGGGAATTCACCCTGGAGGCCTTCTTCATCACCATGCAAGCCTCCAGTGTGATGCGTGAGTAGTTCATCCTTAGACTACGGATCCATGTAGTAGCTAGATGGCTGGTTCTCCTCCTTTGTGCTTTCATGTCTAGATCTTGTGAGCTCCGTTCATGATCAAGATCATCTATTTGTAATTCTACATGTTGTGTTTGCAGGGATCCGATGGATATTGAGATGCTATTTCAGATTGATTATTGATTCTATCATGTCTCTGTTATTTTTGATCTTGCATGCTTTCCGTTGTTAGTAGCTATCTTGGCCGAGTAGATGCTAGCAACTCCAAGAGTTAGTATTTATGCTCGATAGTGGGTTCATGCCTCTGGTAATCTGGGGAAGTGACAGAAATCTCTAAGGTACTAGATGTGTTGTTGCTACTAGGGAGAAAATAACAATCCTTTGTTCATAGAACAATCGTATTGTTTACTTTACACGCAGTTTGTAAAGCAATAATCTGTTGCTTGTAACTTAATACTGGAGGGGGTTCAGATGATAACCTGAAGGTGGATTATTAGTCATATATGCAGTTTGATGGCGGTCTATGTATAATGTTGTAATGCCCAATCAAGTCTCAGAGGAGTCAAGATGATTAGTATATGCATGTATTGCTTTCTCGATGTTTGTCAATTGCCCCGCTGTAATTTGTTCACCCAGCATGTTATCTATCTAAGGAGAGCCACCTCTAGTGAAGTATGGATCCCGGTCCTTTTCTTTTATATACAATCTATAAACTATTTACTGCTTTGTGTTTACTTTCTGCAAACTATTAATTCTTTCCATTCGATACGTTTAATCCTTTGTTTTTCGCAAAACACGGTGAGATTGACAACCTCATCGCAAGTTGGGGACAAAGTTCTGTGGTTATGTTGTGCAGGTCTCCATGTTGCTACTAGCACCGGTAGTGCGCCCTGCCAAAGCTCAACTATTAACACCTTTGGGGTGTTTCCTTGCTCATACTGGTTCGATTAAACCTTGGTTTCATAACTGAGGGAAACTTGCTGCTATGCTCATCATACCTTCCTCTTGGGGTTCCCAACGAGCTCTACATCAACCACGCACTAGCACTTTTCTGGGCGCCGTGCATTGAGCCATCAAGCATTTTTCTGGCGCTGTTGCCAGGGATCCATAGAAGAAGAAACTCCCATGTCAACCACGCGCCATTTTTCTGGCGCCGTTGCCGGGGAGTCAAGGACATCTTCACAAGGGGAGTCCCTCATAACCAATCTCTTTACTTTGTTGTTTTTGTTTTGCTTAGTTTATTTTTGCTTTGTTTGCTTGTTTTGTTATCAAAAAAACAAAAAAAAATAGTTTTACTAGTTTGCTTTCTTATTTGAAAACCCGAAAAAATGACTACTCTTGATAACACTAAGTTGTGTGACTTCACTAGCACCAACAACAATGATTTTATGAGCACACCTATTGCTCCACCTATGCCTGAAAATACTTTCTTTGAGATAAAACCTGCTTTACTCAATCTTGTTATGAGAGAGCAATTTTCTGGTATTGGTAATGAAGATGCTGCTTCCCATCTAAATAACTTTGTTGAACTTTGTGAGATGCAAAAGCATAGGGATATAGATGGTGATATTATTAAGCTGAAATTGTTTCCTTTCTCTTTGAGAGGAAAAGCTAAAGAATGGTTGAATTCCTTAACTAGGAATAGTATTGATTCTTCGACTAAATGCAAAGATGCTTTTATTGGAAAATACTATCCTCCTTCTAAGATTATATCTATGAGAAGTGAAATAATGAAGTTTAAACAACTTGATAATGAACATGTTGCTCAAGCTTGGGAAAGAATGAAATCTTTGGTAAAGAATTGTCCCACTCATGGACTGACTGCTTGGATGATCATCCAAACTTTTTATGCAGGATTGAACTATTCTTCAAGGAACCTATTGGATTCTGCTGCTGGAGGTACCTTTATGACCATCACTTTGGGTGCTGCAACAAAACTTCTGGACAATATGATGGTTAATTATTCTGAATGGCATACTGAGAGAGCTCCACAAGGTAGGAAGGTAAATTCTGTTGAGGAAACATCCTCCTTGAGTGATAAGATTGATATTATTATGTCTATGCTTGTGAATGGGAAAGCCCATATTGATCGAAATAATGTTACTTTAGCCTCTTTGGTTGCTCAAGAAGAGCAAGTTGATGTGAACTTCATAAGAAATAACAATTTTGGCAATAATGCTTATAGGAACAATTTTGGTAACAACAATTATAAGCCATATCCTCCCAACAATGGTAATGCTTATGGAAATTCTTACAACAATAATAGGAGTGCTTCCTCTGAACTTGAAGTTATGCTTAAAGAGTTTATTAGTAAACAAACTGCTTTCAATAAAACTATTGAGGAAAAACTCTCTAATGCTGAAAGAAATATAGCATCTTTGGTTGAAGCTCAATCTTCTTTGAATAAAATGGCTGCTAAACCTAAAACTAATGAGAATCCCTTTGCATCTACCAATGCTATACAAGTAAGAATTGATGAAAATGTTAGACTATTAGCTGAATTACATGCTAAGTGGGAAAGAGAAGATGAAATTGCTAGAAACATTAGTGTTTCTACTATCACCACCACTAGTGTGGAGGCTAGTAATAGTTCTACTACTTTAGATGATAAATTTGACTTTGATCTTGATGGTTGCAACATCTCTGAAGTTATTAAGTTCCTACAAAAGCTTGCTAAAAGTCCTAATGCTAGTGCTATGAACATGGCTTTTACAAAACATATTACTGATGCTCTCATAAAGATTAAAGAAGAAAATATGAAACATAAAGCTTCTATTCCTATAAAACAAGAAGATGGCTCGGAACCCATCATTAATATGAAAATGAATGACTTTGATTTCAAAGCCTTATGTGATCTTGATAGTAATGTTTCTATTATGCCTAGAAGGATTTATGATATGCTTGATTTGCCTCCTCTTGAAGATTGTTATTTGAATGTCCCACTTGATGATAATGCTAAAAAGAAACTCATGGGGAGTCTTAATGATGTTCTTATTATGGTTAACGATTTCTATGTCCCCGTTGATTTCTATGTTTTGGATGTTGAATGCAATGCTTCTTGTCCTATTACTTTGGGAAGACCTTTTGTTAGAACTATTGGTGCCATCATTGATATGAAAGAAGGCACCATTAAATATCAACTCCCACTCAAGAAAGGTATAGAACACTTCCCTAAAAAAAGAGAAAAGTTTTCTTTTGCTTCTCCTATGAAAACAAAATTTGGTCTTAATGCTTCTTCATTTGAGAACTCTTGATTCTTTCTTTGCTTCTTATGCCTAACTTAAAGGCGTTAAAGAAAAGTACTTATTAGGAGATAACCCAAAAGTTTTAGATGAGTCTTGGAAGTTATTACCTCTGTAATAACCTCTCCTTATCCTTTTTATTTGCTTTTTGTGCCAAGAGTAACCTCTAATGAGAGAGAAGTAATGATTGGGAAAGTTGCTGTCCCGAAACAGATTTTTGTGCTGCACCGTAAAAATTCGTGAGAGAGCTCTGTATGTTGGATTGAGCTGTAATTTTTGGTGCTTCTGCCCCAGGTTGTTATCTAACTTTCGTTAGATCAACACTTTTTGATTTGAGCAATAGAAGGTCTTCTAAAAAATTCGTCTTTACCTGCTGGTCTGTTTTGACAGATTTCTGCCATTTTCTACATTTGCTTCTTAAGGGTTCCTTTTTGAGTTCTTTTGGGGAATTGAGCTTTTTGAGGGAAGTGCTACAGTATATAGTGTTTTAATGAAAGTTTATTTGGTGTTAGAACTGAACCGTAAGACTTATTTATCTTGAGTGCACTAATGTTGCTAATAAAGATTGTGTGAAGTTTTGTATGAAGGAAAAATTTTAGGTGTATGGAAGGAATGAGTAACGAGATGAATGATGGACTAAAGCTCAACCTTGGGGATGCCACGCGTGTCACCCCAAGAAATATCCAAGAAGTACAAGCGTCAAAGCTTAGGGATGCCCAAGGCATCCCCTTCTTCATCAATAAAAATTCCAGGTTTCTTCCAAACGCTTCATTTTTATTGTTTCATGCACAGTTGTGTTGTTCTTGGAGCGTCTTCTTTTTAGTTTTCATTTTGGTTTTTCGTTTGCTTTTGTTTGCTTAGTTTTCTAATTAAATTGATTGGACCCCCTCTTTCATACATTGGTTTGCAAATAGTTTGGTTTGGTTTGGAAAAGAGTAGGAAAGTTCATGCTTATGTGGTAAAAAGAGCTCGTTTTTGACTGTGGCCTATGCTTTGTCATGCCATGCTTGATATTGTTTTGGCTTTATTCTTAGTATTATTTGCTGTAGGATGACTTGTTATAAACAATTTAGATTGATTAATGTGCCTTGGATGAATCATCCGTTGTTTTAGCATATTAAAGCATAGTGTAGTGGTATTCTCCTTTGATGCTTTATTTGGGTTGACTTGGCGCATGCTCACACCATGTCATGACTATCTCAAGTCACCATAAGCCTTTATGATCCTTTAGTTTTCAACTTGTAGTATCACTATATGCTTTGATCAATGATGTTTTGTTGCTCTGCATGATTATGGCCATTATTGCTCTCTTAGTTTGTCGCTCCCAGTCTTTTGCTAGCCTCCACAATCAAGTATGAGTTCCACTCATGCATCCAACTCCCTAAACCAAGTTATTCCAAAGAGTCCACCATACCTACCTATTAGCTTATGCTATTCCAAGTATATTCATGCTTTTTTTACCTTCCAAATTAAACTTGTTATGAGAAAACTAGTGAATAAAGCTCTCACGAACTTGTTACTTTTCTTGCCTTTAATAAACTTGAACCATTGGGTCCTTCTTTGTTGCGTATATGCTTGTGCTTTATAAGTTGAAATTAGCAGAACCATGTTTCATGGGGAACGCTTTCAACATTGCACTTGTACTTTGTACCCCGTTGATATCATGTTCTTTTGCTTATGGATCCCAGCAGTGTGAAATAAAAGTGGAACTTGTAAGATCATGGAGTTTGCATGTGTGTTAGAGAAACGCCTGGGCCGCTAGCCTAAGCCATGCCTAATCATGGTGGAAACTTGCAGCATCACCATAATGAGCACTCTATGAAGCATCCTCAATAAAAACCTATGCAAATAGCAAATAAAAAGATCGATAAGATGCTCATTGTTTGCTTGTCTTGTCATTTTGATTATGGGAAAGCTCCCGTATCATGTGCAAGGGGTACCCCGTTGGCGGTTCTTAATGATACACATGTACTTACAATGACAAGAGCTTACTCGTGACTGAAGTTGAGTAGCATGAGGATCGGTCTTCGTAAGTAAGGGGCATGAGATTTCGGTTTATAACTTGTCAAGCATATCCTCTTAGTTGTGTCACTTTAACCTTAATCACCTTAAAGATACTTATGATAGGGGCAATGAGAGCTGAAAGCTATAAGTACCATAATTTTTGGAAGCTCTTTATGAGACTTGAATCCCTACTTCCTTTTACAAAAGGCCTTTCTTCCACCATTATATTGAGTCTCCACCTTCTATCTTTATGCACCTACTTTGAGAGCATAGTGGCCATTCTTAGTTCTATGTGCATTGTCCCAAGACTAGTTGATTAATGCATAACTTTATATTGCTTGTTTTAAACTATTGTATCTAGTCACTCTTATGAACTTTGAAGGTGTTCTATGTATTTATATTTGCTACTCTATTGAGGGACAAGCTGAATACTATTATGCTATGTTTTCTTTATGTGAAATAAACAAACGTCTTGCAAAGCATTGTTATTCATGAATCTTTTGTTTGTGCCTTTTCATGTTGCATCATAGTTTCTTTGCTTATTGCTAGAACTTTGTCTTTCATGTTATGATTGAAGTACTATGATCCCAGATTTGAATGTTTTACACATACTTTGATCAAGTTTATGATGGCGCATGTCACCTCAAAAATTATTCTTTCTTTTTATCACTTACCTACTCGACGACGAGCAGGAGTTAAGCTTGGGGATGTTGATACATTGCAAATGTATCTATAATTTTTGATGTTCCATGCTTGGTTTTATCCACTTTCTTGTGTTTGGTTCCAACTTTGGAGTACTTTTCATATGATTTCTTGGACTAACCTATTAGCAAGAGCCACAGTGCCAGCTGCCTGTTTTCTGCTGTTTTTGGTTCCAGGAAAGTCAGAAAATGAATATTCTCGGAATTGGACGGGAGAAAAGCCAAAGTGCCTATTTTTCCGGATGTCATCAAGTGCCATAATACGAGACGGAGAGGGGCCAGGGGGCCACCACACCACCTGGCCGCGCGGCCAGGCCTGGCCCGTGCCAGGGGTGGTGTGGCCGCTCCCGGCACCCCCTCGGCCTCTCCTTCCGACTATATATTGCCCTCGGGACGTAAACCCTAAGTGCCCGATCAAAAAGCCACAAAAGAGTCTATACCCGCCGTCATCTCCATCCCTAGATCGGGACGGATCTGAAGCTCTTCCCGGCACCCTGCCGGAGAGGGGAATTCACCCTGGAAGCCTTCTTCATCACCATGCAAGCCTTCGGTGTGATGCGTGAGTAGTTCATCCTTGGACTACGGATCCATGTAGTAGCTAGATGGCTGGTTCTCCTCCTTTGTGCTTTCATGTCTAGATCTTGTGAGCTCCATTCATGATCAAGATCATCTATTTGTAATTCTACATGTTGTGTTTGCGGGGATCCGATGGATATTGAGATGCTATTTCAGATTGATTACTGATTCTATCATGTCTTTGTTATTTGTGATCTTCCATGCTTTCCGTTGTTAGTAGCTATCTTGGCCGAGTAGATGCTAGCAACTCCAAGAGTTTGTATTTATGCTCGATAGTGGGTTCATGCATCTGGTAATCTGGGGAAGTGATAGAAATCTCTAAGGTGCTAGATGTGTTGTTGCTACTAGGGAGAAAACAACGATCTTTTGTTCATAGAACAATGGTATTGTTTACTTTACACGCAGTTCGTAAAGAAATAATCTGTTGCTTGCAACTTAATACTGGAGGGGGTTCGGATGATAACCTGGAGGTGGATTATTAGTCATAGATGCAGTTGGATGGCGGTCTATGTATTATGTTGTAATGCCCAATCAAGTCTCAGAGGAGTCAACATGATTAGTATATGCATGTATTGCTTTCTCGGTGTTTGTCAATTGCCCAGCTGTAATTTGTTCACCCAGCATGTTATTTATCTAAGGAGAGCCACCTCTAGTGAACTATGGATCCCAGTCCTTTACTTTACATACAATCTACAATCTTTTACTGTTTTGTGTTTACTTTCTGCAAACTTTTACTTCTTTCCATTCGATACGTTTAATCCTTTGTTTTCCGCAAAACACGGTGAGATTGACAACCTCATCGCAAGTTGGGGACAAAGTTCTGTGGTTGTGTTGTGCAGGTCTCCACGTTGCTACTAGCACCGGTAGTGCGCCCTGCCAAAGCTCAGCTAATAACACCTTTGAGGTGTTTCCTTGCTCCTACTGGTTCGATTAAACCTTGGTTTCATAACTGAGGGAAACTTGTTGCTGTGCTCATCATACCTTCCTCTTGGGGTTCCCAACGAGCTCTACATCAACACCACGCACCAAGCACTTTTCTGGGCGCCGTGTATTGAGCCATCAGCCTGCCTCATAACGGAGAACTTTCTTGGTGGTGCACACACAAGGGGAACACTATCATTGGAATCACTTAGGGATTATCTTATTTGCTACCGTTGAGTATCTGATACTAGCATAATAAGATGTAAAACAGGTATCAACATCACATGTATATTGTGATATGATATGGTCCTTCTTATTGCGCCTTGATCTCCATCAAGCGCTTCGGCATGATCTCCATCTTGCCTCCGGTTTAACACTAAGTCCATGACGCCATTAGCAGTTCGTCCATCGGAATGATTACTATTACTATACTACTTAGTAATAGAAAAGTAAACTATATTACCTTCATAATTACCAATACCATATCATAACACAAGCCCTCCTGCAAAACAAAGTTAGACGCCAAAGTGCCTATTTTTCCGGAAGGGATCAAGTGCCAGAATACGAGACGGAGAAGGGCTGGGGGCCGGCCACACCACCTGGTCGCGCGGCTAGGCCTGGCCTGCACCAGGGGGTGGTCTGGCCGACCTCAGCACCCCCTCGGCCTCTCCTTCCGCCTATAAGTTGCCCTCGGGATGAAAATCCTAAGTACCCGATCAAAAATCCACGAAAGAGTCTGTAGCCGCCATCGTCTCTGTCCCTAGATCGGGGGATCTGAAGCTCTTCCCGGCACCCTGCCGAAGAGGGGAATTCATCCTGGAGGCTTTCTTCATCACCATGTAAGCCTACGGTGTGATGCGTGAGTAGTTCATCCTTGGACTACGGATCCATGTAGTAGCTAGATGGCTGGTTTCTCCTCCTTTGTGCTTTCATGTTTAGATCTTGTGAGCTCCGCTCATGATCAAGATCATCTATTTGTAATCCATACATGTTATGTTTGCGGGGATCCGATGGATATTGAGATGCTATTTTAGATTGATTATTGATTCTATCATGTCTTTGTTATTTGAGATCTTGCATGCTTTCTGTTGTTAGTAGCTATCTTGGCCAAGTAGATGCTAGCAACTCCAAGAGTTAGTATTTATGCTCGATAGTGGGTTCATGCCTCTGGTAATCTGGGGAAGTGACAGAAATCTCTAAGGTACTAGATGTGTTGTTGCTACTAGGGATAAAACAACAATCCTTTGTTCATAGAACAATCGTATTGTTTACTTTACACACAGTTCGTAAAGCAATAATCTATTGCTTGCAACTTAATACTGGAGGGGGTTCGGATGATAACCTGAAGGTGGATTATTAGGCATAGATGCAGTTGGATGGCGGTCTATGTATAATGTTGTAATGCCCAATCAAGTCTCAGAGGAGTCAAGATGATTAGTATATGCATGTATTGCTTTCTCGGTGTTTGTCAATTGCCCCGCTGTAATTTGTTCACCTAGCATGTTATCTATCTAAGGAGAGCCACCTCTAGTGAACTATGGATCCCGATCCTTTTCTTTTACATACAATCTATAAACTGTTTACTGCTTTGTGTTTACTTTCTACAAACTATTACTTCTTTCCATTCGATACATTTAATCCTTTGTTTTCTGCAAAACACGGTGAGATTGACAACCTCATCGCAAGTTGGGGACAAATTTCTGTGGTTGTGTTGTGCAGGTCTCCACGTTGCTACTAGCACCGGTAGTGCGCCCTGCCAAAGATCAGCTAGTAACACCTTTGGGGTGTTTCCTTGCTCCTATTGGTTTGATTAAACCTTGGTTTCATAACTGAAGGAAACTTGCTTTTGTGCTCATCATACCTTCCTCTTGGGGTTCCCAACGAGCTCTACATCAACCACGCACCAGCACTTTTCTAGGTGCCGTGCATTGAGCCATCAGTCTTCAAGGGTAAGTTCACGAAAATTCCCTCCTGTTACTACATTACTAATAGATAGGTCCTGGCAGCATCAGAGGTTCAGGGGCGTAGGGTAAAATTTTATTGTTTTCATACGCAAACCCCTATAGTTGTATCAGAGCTAGATCTATGTGTACTAATGCTAGTACGGGTAGAACACACAAGATGTAGCATGTGGGCGTTGATCTTTTAGTTGTTACCCTCCCACGTGTACTTGTGTATACCGTAATAATGCTTGATGTGCCCCCAGCTGACTTTACGTGTTCATTCGCATGACTGGTCCACGCTTGACATACGGCTTGTACCGTATAAAGTGGCTATGTGGGGTGTTTGTCTCTCTTGCATTAGTTGGTATACCATTTACAACAGAGGGCCCCGAAAGGGGTGTAGTAGATACAACTACTCGATCAACATTGTGGTGAAAGTTTGTAGGTAAGAATATTTCTTGTGTGAAAGCCCATTCAGCCACGTAAAACATGCAAAGATAAAGTAGAGGCGTCTAACTTTGTTTTGCAGGGGGTGTTGCTTTGTGATATGGTTGTGGCAAAGGTAAAGTAATTACCTTATGTTGCTAAGTTGTAGTGGACGGTCATGGAGGTGATGAACTACCACGCCAGAAAGGCATCGGTACCCTGGTGCCTATGGCGCCGGAATCCGGTGACGTCGGATGGTGATCACGACGTGAAGGACCATATCACATTGCATTTACATTCAATGTTATTGTTTGTATACCTTATCGTGTGCTAGTATTAGATACTCGATGGTAGCCTAATAAGATGATCCCTATTAAAAATACTAATGATTGTGTTCCCCCTTAGTGTGCACCACCAAGAAAGTTCTTTGGTATGAGGCAGCGCCGTGATGATCAGGTGTCAAACATATCTATGTTCACATATAGTGGGTGTAAGCCATGTTGCACAGCGAATACACTAAGGTTTGGTTGGCGAGCCTAGCATGTGTAGACATGGCCTCGGAACACGGATGGTCGAAAGATCAAGCACAAGTCGCATGAATGATGTGACCAACGTTTAGGCATCCACCCTAGCACCCACATTGATGGCCGTGATGATCGGGGGAGATGTGGGGAAAAGGGCATGTTATCACTACAACCCTTTGATACGTCCATTTTGCATCACTATTCTATGTCTTAATTCACTATTATTCATTGATATATTTCATATTGTGAGGTGATACTTATGTTATTTCATCTATTTTTCCATGGTTGATGACTTTTGGAGCATGGATCGCTGCAGTCAGGATTCTGATGGAAAATGTGTTGTTTGGAGGCAAAATTCGCGAAGATCAGAAAATCCGGGAAAACATACGGAAAATCCTATTTTTCCAGAAGACTAAGGATGCCAGAAGACGGAGTGGAGATGGGCCACGGGGGGCCCACACCACCCCATGGCGCGGGCAGCCCTAGGCCACGCCAGGAGGTGGTGTGGCCACCCTGGCCCACTCCAGCCTCTCCCCTCCGGTATATATCATCTTCGAAACCCTAAGACTCAAGGAGCGACCACAGAAAGATTCCGCCGCCTCTGCGGGGCGGAAAACACCGAGAGAGAAAGATCTCTCCGGCAGACAGATTTTTGCCGGGGGAATTCCTTCTCGGAGAGGGGAGATCGTCGCCATCAACACCACCATCAAGCTGGACTTCATTAGGATCATCATCATCATCACCACCATCATCACCATCAGCACCCTCATCACCATCTCCATATTGCTGTAACAATTGCGTTGAATCTTGCATAGTTCATAGGGAAAACTTTCCCGGTGTTGATTACTCTTTGTAGTTGATGTTATTGAGTGAACCATTGAATTATTGTTTATGTTAAAATTGTTATACATCATTATTCCATCTCTGATCATGATCCATATGATGTCTTGTGAGTAGTTCGTTTTGTTCTTGAGGACATGGGAGAAGTCTTATTGTTAGTAGTGGAGTTGCGTTGAGAAAGATTCAATAGATTGTTATTTAAGTTGTGGTGTACTTCTTCTAGTGGTGTCATGTGAACGTCGACTATATGACACTTCACCTATATGGGCCTAGGGGAATGCATTGTGTATTTGGCTACTAATCGTAGGGGTTTCCGGAGTGACAGAAACCTAAACCCCCATTAGGAAACCATTGCACAAGGGACGTAAGGGTCTTAGAGTTTAAAGTTGTGATTAGGTTTCTACCTTAATTACTTTCTTGTACTTACGGATGTTTGAAAGGGGTATAATCACAAGTATGTATTAGTCTTGGATGGGGCGGTACATTAGCACAGGTTCACCCACACAACATTTAGCAAGCTAAAGAGGATTAATCAACTATATGAAGCGAAAGCACTTGACAGTCTTCCCATGTGTCCTCGAGAACGTTTGGTCATCTTAAGTAATACAACATACTTGTCCTTTGCTGCATAAAGGATTGGGCCACTTGCTGCATTTATTCCTACTGTCTTTTATTTACTCGTACTTTGTTTACTTGCTTTATCGAAAACCCCTAAAAATCTGTTTGCTAAGTATTTACAGAGAATTCCTGATCCATACCACTAGCCAGCACTTTCTTCTCCTCGTTGGGTTCGACACTCTTACTTATCGAAAATACTGCGATACACCCCCTATACTTGTGGGTCATCAAGACTATTTTCTGGCGCCGTTGCCGGGGAGTGAAGCGCTATTGGAGAGTGGAACTGGTAAAGGAAACTTCTACTGTGAGTATTGTTTACTTCTGTTAGTTGCATTATTTTCGTAATGGATAATTCTTTGAGTTTCTTATTTGGTAATGCTACTACCACTGCTAAGGTAGTAGATAAGCCACCACCTGCTGAGAATGATGTTTTCAAAATACCTACAAAAATTATTGATCGTGTTATGAATAACTACTATGTTGGGGATGGAACTGTCCATCCCGGTGATCATTTACTCTTTATACACGAATTATGCGGGTTGTTCAAGTGTGTAGGTATTACTACATATCAAGTTAAGAAGAAGTTATTCTCATTATCACTGAAAGGAAGAGCTGAGGAATGGTATAAGCTGCTAAAGAATGGTCAAGCTCTGGAATGGGAGGAAATAGTGCCTCTCTTTTATTCAAAGTTTTATCCTCCTAGTGAGATTCATAAAGATCGGAATCAAATATGCAACTTTTGGCCTCTTGATGGAGAGAGTATAGCTCAAGCTTGGGGGAGATTAAAGTTACTAATGCTCAAATGTCCCATTCATGATCTCCCCAACAATATTATTATCAATAACTTTTATGCAAGGCTCCCTCTACATGACAAGGATTTATTGGATGCTTCTTGTGGTGGATCATTCACTCGTATGGAAAAAGAAGCTAAATGGGATCTTATGGACCGTATTCAAGACAATGCTGAAGCTTGGGAGAATGACAAAGGTAGAAAGTCAGGTATAAATTATGATTATGAATGCATTGAATCTTTTATGGGAACTGATGACTTTCAAAATATTAGAAATGCTTATGGTCTAGATTCTCAAGCTATTGCTTCTTATTTTAAGGCTTTTGCTTCCTATATTGAAGTGCCTAAAAAGAAGTGGGATAAGTATCATGAACCTTATAAAGATATTGCTAAGAGTGTTCCTTCAAGAAATACCGAAGTTTATACTGCTAATCATGTTTTACCTGAACCTTATATTGAGAAAATGCCTTTCCCAGTTAGGATTAAGGAACATTCTATGATAGCTAGTATGGTTAATGAAAGTACAAGAAAAGCTGCTGAACCTGATAAACAAATGGTTGATGAACCTATAATAGTAAATGTGAAAGACTTTGTCACTAAATAAAAAAGAGGGACACCCTATCCTTTGTAAGGATACCTCTAATATTGTTTCACAAAGTAGTGCTATGAGAGCTAGTATTCCCGTATTTTCTGTTAGAACAAGTGATCATTGCTATGATGGTCCTTGTGATAGCTATATTGTTAAGTTTATGCATGATACTGAAAGCTACTATGAGAGAGGGAAAAGTGTTCTTATGTATCTCAATAATATCAAGTTTCCTCGTTTTATGCTGAAAGTTTTTATGTTGCACTTCTTTTGCCCTCTTATGCAAGTTGCTTCTGGTTTTAAAAACTTGTTTGTTTACAAAATTCCCTTGCATAGGAAGTGGGTTAGACTTAAACGTGTGTATTTTTTGCTTCTTAATGCTCTCTTTCACCTCAATTCATATCCCTATGAGAGCTTCTTCAAAATTATCATGCCCATCTTAATGGCTATAAAGAAGGAGCTTTATGGGAGACAACCCAATTTGTTTTTTGATTTCATTTTGTTTTTGTTTCTTTGAGTCTTGGAAGTTATTACTTCGGTAATAACCGCTCCTTATCCATTTTTTTTTGGTTTTTGTGTCAAGATCAACCTCTAATGAGAGAGAAGTAAGATTTGGGGAAGTTGCTGTCCCGAAACAGATTTTTGTGCTTTACCGTAAAAATTCATGAGAGATCTCTGTATGTCGGATTGAGCTGTAATTGTTTGTGCTTCTGCCCCAGGTTGTTATTTAACTTTCGTTAGTTTTGCACTTTTTGATTTGAGCAACAGAAGATTTTCGAAAAAATTGATCTTTACCTGCTGGTCTGTTTTGACAGATTTTGCCACTCTTGCATTTGCTTCTTTATTCGATTTCCTTTTTGAATTATTTTTGGGTTTTCGGAAGGAGTTGCTTAACTGGTTTATGTTTTTATGGTTTTCAGTTGAAGTTGGACTCAAAAGGTTTTACCACTTCACTTATACTAATGTTGCTAATGAGAACTATCTGAAGTTTTGTGTGAAAGAAATTTCCAGAAAGTGGAGATAATGGTGTAATAAGGAAAAGAAGGGTTTTATGACTCAAGTAATAAGTGTATGAAGATGAAGATATTGATGATTCAAGTGGTGACTCTGGAAGGATCCACTAAATACCAAATTCAGAGACCTATAGAGTCCGTTTCCAACTAGGTAACAGTTCTAGTAAGAAAAGTTCCACGAAAATACAATCCAACTATATTTTTGCAGTTTTCAGTCAATAAGGAAAGCTACGAAGCGAAAAAGGGACGGAAACGGAGCCAAGGTGGCTCATACCACCCTGTGGCGCGGGCCCACCCCCGGCCGCGCCACCAGGTGGTGAGTCCGCCCCGGACTCCGCCTCCGACTCATTTTCTCTCAGTACCTTCCTTTTGATATGAAACTTCGTAATATATATTCCCCCGGATCTCCCGAGGTTCGTATATCGTATTTTTGTCGTGTTTTTGTTTCGATCTGTTTCTGCGAGGACATACTCTTTGAAGGTTTAGAAGCACAATGGTGTTCGCCAAGGATAAGGGGAAGGAGCCTATGGAGGAAGATCTCCAAGACCCCAAGCAGGAGCTGGTACCTTTAGTCTCTTGCCCTGCATCAATGGAAGCCCTACGAGTCACTAAGGAGTTCTGCGATAAGTACCGAGATTTGAGGAGGAAGGTGGACATGCTTCAATGGGAGAATAATAGGCTTCGCAAGATGCTGGAAGATTTCCTCACGTTGTAACTACCTCGGACCCTACGCTCTAAGTTCAAGCCTGGATGAAACAGAAGTGGTTAAAATAGTACAGCGGAGGCCCAGGGGCCGCCCACGTGTAGACCCGTCGGCCGTCCTAACCACTTCCAAGACATCGGGACAAGAGCGAGCGGCATAGGCAACAGGCGAAGAGATCAAATACATACACAAGTGAGTATGTATGCAAGCTACCTTACAACAGTTCTCAGAGCCATTCCATCTAAAAGAAATAGAAATATTGCAACGCCATATGGCAAGATCCAAATATGCTAGATAGAGATAATAGTTTAGGATAGCTCCTCATACATCAAACATCAGAGTATCAAGCGGAAGCGAGAAACAAGTTCCGAGTACAGACAAGAAGCAAATCGGCATAAGATGCCACGGAAGTAAGCACATCCCGCCCACAGATCTCACGGATCCCCATCCCCGGAATCTCTACACCGCGTGATCGTTGCCAACATCATCTGTCTCCTCCACCCAGTATCCATCTTGCGAATACACCTGTTCATCTGAATCAAACAATTTATCGTGTGAGACCCTAGGGGTACTCAACAAGTCTTTATGCCTCTAAAGGGGACATATACCTGGGGTGACGCAATTGCAGCAAAAGATAATAACTAACAAGTCTATAGATACTCTCTAACCATCCGCCTAACCAATGATAGACAGATGTCCGTTAATTAGTAACAACGGTTATAACAGTATGAGTAACAGATCCATCCTCCTTCTCGCTTACCAACAAGAAAGCGGACGAACAACCCCTCCGTTGGCAGTTTTATTAACCATTCCATGAGTATTGCACTATTTACTAGTCAGGTATTTAGCCAGGTTAAAAGTGGTACTTTAGTTATACTTGTCTATGATCGAGAAACTATGCTCCAAGTCGTCCATAACCGCGGACACGGCTTTTAGAAAGATTTACCCTGTAGGGGTGCACAAATACAACACACACACGATCGACCTCGAAAAAACCATATCAAAACCCAACGAGGCTTTCATGACAAAGCAATCACAGGATTCTTAAAATATTTCAGGGGGCCACCCAATAAGCTACCCGCAACGAAGTTGGCCGGCTCCGAGACGGACCCAGGGTTTGCGAGAACGGCTGTAAACGACTGGGAACCCGAAAGTGTGACCGGGCTTGTCGATACCGCGAAATCGTGCCGCGATCCCTAAACAGTACATGTGCTCCACGCACAATCTTAAATAAAACAGTAAAGCATGGCATAAGTAGAAGATAGTAATAAAGCCCCAAACTACTTTGTGGCCCCAAGAAATAAAGTACGAATCAAGCTCTGGCAAAGGGGGATTCATAGAGTCTCCCGTATGTGGACAATGCGAATAGTCAAGGAACATGAATCAAGTACTCGGGGTCCTACGGGACACAAGTGGGCATGAAAAACCAAATAGCATATATTGCCCACCGGTGCCTCTTTTATTAGTTATCCCATTACTACTCAGGTTAAGTTGTTTAGGTACCTCGTTATCCATCAGACACTCACATACCCTACACATGTTGTTCTACGACTCGCATGGCTCAAACAACTCCTGTAGTAATGGCTCATGGGATGGAGGAACAAGCTTCAGTGGGGTTTAAAAGTAAAGGCTATGCAGTACTTGGGATTCAATTTAATGCAATCGCGACTCCATGATGCAAGAATAAGATAGAAGCAATATGTACTATATGTATGTAAGCATGTGGTAGTGCTTGCCTGGCAGCTCAGTTGAAGCGAGAGACGGATCTGGGTAGTACTCCTGGGATTCCTGATATTTCCCCTGCTCGGCGTCTATTCGAAGAAGAACCAAACAAACAAGGGCCAACATAAATAAAGTACACAAGCATATGAGTAAAATGCGACAAGCACACAAGCATGCCATGATGAATGATGCACAATTTACATGGCAATAATGTAGCATGGCATGGATGAGGTGTGGGATACAGGAATAAAGCATTTTATTAAGTTTTGTCATGTTTTGCGCCCATAACACTTGTTGTACACTTAATATTTATATGATGCATGCTGCAATTCAGAACATGGAATGCATAGTTAGAACGGGCTCGTCGCGCTGATCGATTTAGACATATTATTTATCAAATTTGGAGTTGTAGATTTAAAGTTATTAATTAATTAAGAAAAGGCATTTTGATTGCATTTAAACAATTTCGAAAATTCAAATTAGTCAAACATTAATTTGGATGGCAGATTTGAAATCCTCACATTTTTATGATCAGAAAACATATATCATATGTTGAATTTGAATAAGTTGAATTTAAAACATTATTTAAATCAAGTTACATAAAAAAAGGGGTCAATTGTCAAAGGTTTGACTAGTTAGAGCTGACTCTGGTGAAATTTGTAAATTTGTTTGTATTTATATTTAAATTTGAACCAGTTTTCATTTTGGAAAATTTGTCAAATTCAAATTAGAGAAAAAGATATGGATTTAATTAGATATATTCAATTTCTAGATTTTTATTTAATTAGAAAAAGGTTCCTAGAAATTGGAGAGGAAGCTAGGGATTGAACCAAGGACCTCGCATCTCTCGATGCATGTGGACTGGCACGGTGAACCAATGGGCTGGGCTACGGCTCATGTTAGAATCGGTCCCGTTTACTTAATTTCCTAGCTACTGCCGCTGCTAAGTTTGAAGAAAACCGACGATAGGAACTGAATTCCGCGACAGGGTTCTGCACGGCGACGCTAGGTTTTCAAGGACGAATCCGGTGTGCACAGAGCACCGCTTTACGCGTGTGAACACTCGAACTGACGAGGGATCCAAGGGCTAGAGGTATGTGGGCTCAGATCTGAGATCGGGAAACCAGAGAAACGACACGGACAAGCGGAACAGCGGAACGAACAGGTGTCACGCGTGTCACTGTCGAACGACGACGAACAGCAAGAAAACACAGGGTTTTCGAGGATGATTCTGGGTGCTACGCAGCACCAAAATGAGCGTATAAGGGCTAGTTTTAAAGAGGGGAGCACAGGCTGCATCTTTGGTGTTCGGAGATTCATTAACGGAGGTCTACAGAGCTCGGGAAACTTAGGAGAACAGAGGGTGCAGCAAGCTGCTGCTGTGCGTGGCGTGCGCATGCTCACAACGGCGCGCACGGTGGCTGTTGCTGGCGCAACGAGTGACGATGGTGCAAGCCAAGGAGAAAGGGGAGGAGTGGCGTGGCTCTCACCTTGCGCTCGGAGCTGGCCGAGCCAGGCCAAGCGGGGAGCGACGGGGAAGCAAAGACGGCGGCGACAATGCAGAGCGTGGCGTGCCTGGCGGCTGAGGTTAGCGCAGCGACGGTGTACGGGTGCTGTAGGTGGACGGCGACGGCGAACTGCGCGTGTGCGGGGACATCAGCGTCTGCTGGCTCTTCTCCTCCTCGCTCTCCGTCCGAGACGACGACGGTGAGCTCTAGGTCGGCGAGGTGGCCATGGCGGCAGCGAGCTGCATGGCGGCGGCGGCGAAGCTTGGCTGGGGATCTCGAGCTAGGGTTAGGTGGAACGGGTGGATGGGGATGGGGTTGGTGCTGTCCTACGACGCTTTGCTTGCTTTATGCCTAGAGAGAGAGAGGGAGTGTCACGCGCGAGGCATGGGCGCTTGGCTGGGCAGCTGGAGCACGTGCAGGCAAGAGGGACGATGCGCAGGAGCGTGGGCGGGTCGTTCTCGTTCGCTTGATCGAGTTGGACTAGAGGGGAACGGGTTGGGGCTGGTACCAGCGAGGCAAGAAAAAGGCCACTTTCAGCTGGGTGCGCTTCCGGTAGCTAGGTGCAGCCGGGGTGTTGGTCTGGTTGATCGATGGTAGCTCTAGCTAGTATAGAAACGGGTAGTTTGGTCTAGCTTGGGTGATCACGTAGCTAGGTGTATGTGTGGCGTTGTGTGTAGACAGGAATTAGACGAAGGATGTGTGTGTATGTGTGAGGGTACACACACATGGATAGGCCTGTTTAAAAGGTTTGTTTGAACAGATTCCAAAAAAACACAGATCCAAAACAGATAAATTTAAAAGCAAAGAAAAGAAAATGTCACATATATTTTTACCTTTGTAGACAGATATGGCAAGAAAACAAGTGTGGTGTCCATGTGAGAACATGTAAGAAGATAGGGATGGTTTTAGGTTTGATAATTTGATTTGGTTTGGAATCAAGAATCTTGCTTTGCCTTATTTATATCTAAACAAACTATCTCAAATAAACCCAAAAAATAAAAGAGATATACTAGAAGGGAATGTGGAGAGTCGTGCTTGCATGGCTTATGCATGTGCAATAAATGCACTACTTTCTAGTTGTGAAAACAATTAGGATCCTCATGGCCATTGGTCTATTCAAGCATAAAGCCACCGAAATTATTTATGGAAGCTCTCCAACACATATGGTATAGTTTTTAAGCATGGTCATGCATGAATTACAAGGTAGCCATGGCTAGTGTGTATTTTCCACTATATATTCCTCATAGCCACAAATACAATCCAATCATGGACATGATTCAAATAAACCACATGAAATAAATGATATTTCTACTCACATGGCATGCAAAGGTGGCCATGTGGCTCCACATAGCTCATATTGTGAAAACAACATAGATCATGTATGGGAGCATGTAGAAAGGCAAGATGATCCATCTTTATATATGTGAGCTAGACAAAAGCAAAAATAAATGCAAATGCCCACATATAGGTTGGATGGTGGAATTATAAGGTGGTGACAAGGTTAAGGTGGTGGAGTCAAAAGAGATATGCCCACAACTCAACTTGGGCATGAAGCAATTTATCAAGAAGCAAATATAATATATCAAGAGGCAAATACAAGTGATACAAATGCATATGAGAGAATAACCAAAATGAAAAGGGGTTTTATATGATGCTCAAATGCAATGTGGCATGATGACATGAGCATGATATAATTATGATGCAACAATTATATGCAGGAAGTAGCATTTTATTATTAGACCATGTAGCATTACAGATGTTAGACAGATGGGATGCTACACACGTCAACTAAGAAAATATTACCACCACCACCGAAAGAGTAACTCGTCATCAGGTTTGGCATCCCCTTGGTTTGTTCCAAGCTTGGGGGAGTGCCGCGGTATCATATCACTATCTTCTATCTTTTTACCTTATTAGTAGAGTCATATCATGAATAGAGGAGTTATTATGTAGTATGGTTTGCATTATGGAAGTGTCCCCTCTCTCGTTAGATATGTATCCCTTAGTGTGAGTTGCCGTTATGGAATATTAATGAGAAGGTCTATCATCCTCTCTTTTGCATAGCTTATATTAGTTTTCAATTCGTGGTTATATGATTGATCTTGTTATTAGTATTGGTATCACTTTGGGATCATTGAGTTAATTTAGTTGGTTTTGGCAAACCTGGCTCGGTCAGTAGCAACACTTTTTTTTTGAGAGTTAAATGAAAAAGATAAAGGTACTATAAAGAAAAATTATTTCATCATCTTTCTTTCTTGATTTGCTCATAAGTCTAGTATTCTCTAGTTAAGATCTTTTGTGCTTCCAAGGAAGATTGCATGTTTGTCTTTATCACTTGTATGTTTGGTTGTTTCCTTCAACTCTTATACTTGCTATCTAGCCTTGCTAGCCAAAAACCTGTACTGAGAGGGTATTCTTCTCGTGCATCCACCTCCTTTAAACCAAAACCTTTGCCATTTGTGTCCACCATACCTACCTAGTAGCATTATTGCTATTCCAGCAAATTCTTGTTTTATCTACCTCCCAAATTAAACTTGTTATGTGAAAATTAGTGATTAAAGCTCTCACGAACTTGATGGCACACTTTACTTTCTTGCATTTAATAAACTTGAACCATTGGGTCTTTCATTGTTGTGTATATGCTTGCGCTTTATGAGTTGAAGTTAGCCAAACCATGTATCATGGGGACCGCTTTCAACACTTCATTTGGTACTTTGTACCTAGTTGATATCATGTTCTTTTGCTTATGGATCCCGGCGGTGTGAAATAAAAGTGGAACTTGTAAGATCATGGAGTTTATATGTGTGTTAGAGAAACGCCTGGGCCGCTAGCCTAAGCCATGCCTAATCATGGTGGAAACTTGCATCATAACTATAGTGAGCATTCTATGAAGCATCCTCAATAAAAACCTATGCAAATAGCAAATAAAAAGATCGCTGAGATGCTCACTGTCCGCTTGCCTTGTCATTTTGATTATGGGATAGCTCCTGTGTCATGTGCAAGGTTGGCGGTTCTCAATGATACGCATGTATTTACAATGACAAGAGCTTGCTCGTGACTGAAGTTGAGTAGCATGAGGATCGGTACTCATAAGTAAGGGGCATGAGATTTCAACTTATAACTTGTCAAGCATATCCTCTTAGTTGTGTCACTTTAACCTTAATCACCTAAAGATGCCTATGATAGGGGCAATGAGAGCTGAAAGCTAGTAAGTATCATAATTTTTGGGAGCTCTTTATGAGACTTGCAATCCGTGCTTCCCTCTTTGAAGGGCCTTTCTTTTACTTTTTAGTTGAGTCAGTAAACCTACTCCCTTCTATCTCAGCAAGTATTTTGAGTTGTTGTGTTTCATTCATTCATATGTTGATTTATTCAATCATGTTTCTTATGTTCCTTGTTTTGCACATTGCTCTTATCTTGGTGTTTACTACTTTGAAAGCTATCATTGAAAAACCAGCTATTTGTGAACTCCAGCAAATTATCAACTATTCTTCGACCAAGAGCTAAGTTTGCCATTACCAATTATGATTCACTTTATGTATCTTTATTATGTTTCCTTTACTTATTACAAGTTGAGTTATATAATAGTGAGTTGTCTTCTATTATGATCTATGTATTTGATGAATGTGATGCTTCTTATCCGTATTCTTTTATCGACTCTTCACTCCATAAACCCGAGGCCATGTTTATTGAGCTCAGTTTCGCTTGGGGACAAGCGAAGTCTAAGCTTGGGGGGAGTTCATACGTCCATTTTGCATCACTATTCTATGTCTTAATTCACTATTATTCATTGATATATTTCATATTGAGAGGTGATACTTATGTTATTTCATCTATTTTTGCATGGTTGATGACTTTTGGAGCATGGACCGCTGCAGTCAGGATTCTGATGGAAAAGGTGTTGTTTGGAGGCAAAATTCACGAAGATCGGAAAATCCGGGAAAATATACGGAAAATCCTATTTTTCCAGAAGACTAAGGATACCAGAAGACAGAGTGGAGATGGGCCACAGGGGGCCCACACCACCCCATGGCGCGGGCAGCCCTAGGCCGCGCCAGGAGGTGGTGTGGCCACCCTGGCCCACTCCAGCCTCTCTCCTCTGGCGTATATCTTCCTCCCGAAACCCTAAGACTCGGGGAGTGACCACAGAAAGATTCCGCCGCCTCTGCGGGGCGGAAAACACGAAGAGAGAAAGATCTCTCCGGCAGACAGATTTCTGCCGGGGGAATTCCTTCCCGGAGAGGGGAGATCGTCGCCATCAACACCACCATCAAGCTGGACTTCATCGAGATCATCATCATCATCACCACCATCATCACTATCAGCACCCTCATCACCATCTCCATATTGCTGTAACAATTGCGTTGAATCTTGCATAGTTCATAGGGGAAACTTTCCCGGTGTTGATTACTCTTTGTAGTTGATGCTATTGAGTGAACCATTGAATTATTGTTTATGTTAGATTGTTATACATCATTATTCCATCTCTGATCATGATCCATATGATGTCTTGTGAGTAGTTCGTTTTGTTCTTGAGGACATGGGAGAAGTCTTGTTGTTAGTAGTGGAGTTGCCTTGAGAAAGATTCAATAGATTGTTATTTAAGTTGTGGTGTACTTCTTCTAGTGGTGTCATGTGAACGTCGACTACATGACACTTCACCTATATGGGCCTAGGGGAATGCATTGTGTATTTGGCTACTAATCGTAGGGGTTGCCGGAGTGACAGAAACCTAAACCTCCATTAGGAAACCATTGCACAAGGGACGCAAGAGTCTTAGAGTTTAAAGCTATGGTTAGGTTTCTACCTTAATTACTTTCTTGTACTTACGGATGTTTGCAAGGGGTATAATCACAAGTATGTATTAGTCTTGGATGGGGCGGTACATTAGCACAGGTTCACCCACACAACACTTAGCAAGCTAAAGAGGATTAATCAACTATATGAAGCGAAAGCACTTGACAGTCTTCCCATGTGTCCTCGAGAACGTTTGGTCATCTTAAGTAATACAACCGGCTTGTCCTTTGCTGCATAAAGGATTGGGCCACTTGCTGCATTTATTCCTACCGTCTTTTATTTACTCGTACTTTGTTTACTTGCTTTATCGAAAACCCCTAAAAATCCGTTTGCTAAGTATTTGCAGAGAATTCCTGATCCATACCACTAGCCAGCACCTTCTGCTCCTCGTTGGGTTCGACACTCTTACTTATCGAAAATACTGCGATACACCCCCTATACTTGTGGGTCATCACCCTTCAGGGGATAGGTGTTTTTAGTGGATTTATTATTAGCTCATTTAATTAGAAACATAGTCTAAATTCCTTTTGCAATTATAAATATAGAAAATGGTTCTCCCCGAGATTACCTTCCCTATTGACGATTGGTTAAAAGGAGAAAATCTCAAGTTAGATGGATCCAACTTTTCTATATGGGTCATCCGTCTCCATGGTCTCCTTAGCGAGAACGACATGGCTGACTACATTATCTGTGAGATGTATTTGGAGCTGCCCTATTTTCATGAGACCTAGGAGCAATGGGATCACTGCTGCTATCATCGTGTGATGGCCACATTCATATCAGTGACGACACGCCTCGAGATGGTCGACGGGCTATGGCCGATTGTGGGAAGTCTTAATCCCTGAACGGTTATGGCACAACTTAGATCACATTTCATGGAACAAGTGCGCATATGGGAGTATGAGCTGATGGGAGATTTCCTCTCCATAAAGATGGAGGAGAACTCTTCACTTGACAATCACTTGGTACGCATATATGATGCATACATGAGTCTTGCATACTTCCTGGACAACTGGTTCGCAAGCTCTTTTGCAATAGGCATGTTGCTGCGGTCGCTACCACCAAGCTACCAAGCACATGTCAGGACTTGCATCATGAGAGGCGACACGGAAACACAGGATTTCCACGAGTTCATATCAGATTTCAGGGATGTGATGGTTGAACCCATTGTCATAGATGTCGTGGAAATGGCCACGGCAGTCGCTGCTACTGGTAGCGATTGATTGTAATGTGAGGAAGAGCTGGCGGCCATCTGCAGAGCGAGATGGGGGCGCATGCACATGGTTTACCCAGGTTTGGCCCCCGGAGGGTAAAGACCTACTCCTTCTAGGTTGGATTAATGGAGAGCGAGTTACAAGGGTGGCGAGCTCGGCATCTAAGCAGCGAGTCGCTTGAGGGGGTGTATGATGGAACGTAAGTCCTTAGGATACCCTAGGGAGGTTTATATAGGAGTCACCTCGCTAGGGTTTACAAGTTACAACCGAGCTAGATATGGACTCGGAGGCTTTTGACCTAATCTGACCGGGCTTCAAGTATGTTCCGGGCCTTCAGTTTCCAGTTGCCAGGCTTCTCCTTCAGTCGCACTCCAGTCGCTGTCCTTCAGGCCCACTCACAGGCCCTTCGGCCCAATCGGAACGTCCTGCTGGGCATACCCCCTTCAGCATATCCCCATCAGTAGTCCCCGAGGCCATCGTTGATTCAGGTGCTGGTGTCTTTTTGGCGGTTGAAGTAGGCGAGCCCAATTTGGACGCCCAGTCGATTCGGCGATGGACTCCATTAGAACCGAGGAAATTTTCCCCAGGCTTCCACTCGCCACCCCGGCGAATGTCTCTGCTGCCAAGTCACCGCTTCGGCGAGTGAAGAATACTAGCGGGTAGCGGGTGGAATGGAGGAGTTGAACCGTCAATTCTGGTCAAACTATCCGTTGGAAATTCCAACGGTAACTTCGGCGTAATTACCATAAGTAATGGCTACCCCGAATTTGGCGGGTAGCGTTCCCATATAAGGGGAGTGACGAATCAGCTCTGCAAATCCTTCCCCGCATTCTTCATTCTCCCATATTCATTCTTCCTTCCTTCAATCCTCCTGTCTTCCTGCGATTTGATTTTTCCGCGTCGTGCGATTCCACGCCCTTCCTGATGGCGCCTCCCAAAGGCTCATGGGGAAAATCCAAGTGTACCACAGCCCAGCTCAAGTCCTTCGAGGACACCGGAGTCCTCCGCAAGGGGAACTGGCGGGTCCCCCCTCCTCCGCACTGAGCCCAAACCGCGAGCCGGCGAATTCATCTGTTTCCCCAGTCATCTAGAAAGAGGTTTGGGGTTCCCCACCTTGCTCTTCTTTCAGCGCTTCTGCGCGTATTACGCGATCAAGCCATCGGATCACGGCCTGCAGAGCATCGAGCAGTTGGTGATCTTCGTCGCCTTCTGCGAGTGTTACCTCGGCTGTAGGCCGTATTTTCCGCTGTGGTTGGAGCTCTTCCATGGACGCATCGGGCGCGAGGCGTCTGACGACTTGATATTGGCCACAAGCGATGTCACGTTCCAATTGAAACCGAAGGCTAACTTCATCAAGCTCCTTCTGCCAAAGAAAGCCGCCAGCGAGTGGAAGAAGAGTTGGTTCTATGTGAAAGAATCCACTCTCCCCGATGAGGTAACACTTCCCGAGTTCGTCGCCGAGAGGAGCGAACCTCGCCGTTTGGCACCGAAGAAGCTCCCCGAAGACCAGAGGATAGCCGTCGCGGAGATGATGGACCAAATCCAGAGGCTGAAGGACTAGGGGTTGATTTCGATCAACCTTTACAACTGCTGGCTTGGGCGGCGCCTGGTTCCACTGGCGGCACGGCCGCATTGGATGTATGAGTACATCGGGAAGCACGGCCCCTCCTGAACTAGCAAGGAATCATGGGAGGCCGAGGACTACAAGGCCGCCCTGAAAAAGATCACTGATGCGGAGTTCACCATCGTGTCGGTCGGGCTCCCCCCGTACACTCCCGTGAAGAATGAAGCCCCCACAGTAAATTTTCTCCCCAGTCGTCATTTCCGCATTTCGATTCGTAGTCGCGACATTTGGTGGTTAATCGTGGTGGTTTTTAGCTGTTTTAGGTGTTGGAGGGCTGGCTTCCTCCGCTCGATGAAGAGGTTCCTCGGGAGCTCGAGGAGGACTCCGAGGGAGACTCCTCTAACAGCGACGAGGAGGAGGAGGTCCCTCCCCCAGCGCCCGTGGCTTGCAAGACTCGCATGCAGAAACAACACGAGTTTGAAGCAAGTCGCAGCCTGGATGAACACGACGGAGGCGACGAGGTTGCGAAGGAGCATACACCGGCGTACGGCCACACCATTGAAGCCCGCGCGCAAGCCCAAGTCACTAGCGAAGAAGCCAATGTCGTCGTCCAAGTCGGCGGTGGTGTTTGAGTCAGATGATGACTCTGATGATGAAGACACCCCCGAAGTCTCGCACAAAGCCCCAGAGGACGCACACCCGACGAAGGGGTTGGAGGGCGAGGACACCGAGGCGGCGGTAGAAATTCCCCTGGAAGCGATCGCGCCGACGGTTTTGGGGGGCCCCAAGCCAGGAAGTGGTTGGAGCAGCAACGTCTAAGTTGCCGTAGCCGTCGAGAGCGGCCGCGTCTTCGGAGCCGGAGGTTCTGGCGACCGCGGCTTCGTCATCAAGGAAGCTCGCGGTGTCGTGGGCTTCAAACATCTTTGAGAGGGGGCTCACTCGCAAGCTGGGCCCCGAATTGGATAAGCCTGCCCACATCAGCACCGGTCTGCGTGTTCTCCCAGTCACCAAGTAAGCCTTGCATTTTCTGTTCCAGATTGTGTTCCATCTTGTGTCGTCTTCGTGTTGATTTTGACGTTTTGACAGGTCCGGAGTCAAAAAGATCGGTCGTCCTTCGGTGGCGAAGATTCCGCCGACCGTTACCGTAGGAGAAGGCGACCTCCCCAAGAAGAGGAAGTCTACTGATGATGCCGCGGCTCTGGAAGGCGTGAAGAGGAACAAGGGCGGTGCCGATGATTCCGTCGAGATGACTAGCGCCAAGGGGAGCGACCCAGCTGCAGTCGTTGAAGAGGCGATGGCTGCGCAGTCGGAGCCAGTCGCGGTCGCCCCGGCTAGGGCATCAGCAACGTTCCCTCGCTTCATGGTGAGGGGGTTCCCAAGCGTGGCGGATAACCAATCTCCATAGAGCCCGGAGGTCGTCGATGGAGATATTGGGTCTTGTCGTGGGCGCACCTCCTTCATAGTCCCGTCGACTGATGCCGGTGAGCTTCATAAAATGCTTGGTGCCGCCATTCAGGTATGTCCAGTCCCCGAGTGTCTGGCTGCTGAATTTTAGCGGCTAGGCACTGAATTGCTTCTACTCTCCAGTCCCCGAGTTCCTAGTCTCTGAATTTCAGCGGCGGGAAACTTGATGTAGCTCTTTAGTACTGAACATTGTTTTCTCTGCAGGGTTTGCAAAAGGAATCGACCGACCGGCAGGCCGCAAGGGAGCGCTTGGAACGGGATCTGCGCGAGGCGCAGGAGGCTAACCGGCGACTCCAGGAAACTGTTGGTGAGTACTTGCCTTTCTTTCCCTTTTTCTTTCATATATGACCTGTTTTTGGATGACTTGCTGATGATTTTTCTTTTAGATGGTCTCCCGGCTGCAATTTCCAATGCCCGTGAAGGGTATGTTCCAGTCATCGAACTGGACGCGGCGAATGGGCGAATTGCCTTGCTAATCCAAGACTTGGAGGAGGCGAGAGCGGCCATAGTTTCTTCTGAGGACCGAGCGAAGGCTGCTATTGCTGCGGCTGAGGAGGAACGCAAGACCACGGATTCGATCATCGTGGGGCTGCACAACAACCATGCCGCCTTGGAGAAGCATTTCATGGAGAATTGCCGCAAACTCCTCGGTGAGTATCCGTCGTTGCCTAACTTGTTTGGCGAGTCCCTAATTAGGAAGCCCGTAGTTTCACTGATGTCTTATTTTGCAGCTGTGATAGGCCAAAGCGACCCGGTCGTTCAAACTTTCGATGCTTTGCAGTGCGTCACTGCCGTGGTGAATGCGGCCACGGCTTCAGCGTTATGCGTCCAAGCAGTTCTTCAAGGCATGCCCCCCACCGAGGTTATTCCTGGGGGGCTTACAGAGGTGTGGCGCTATCTGGAGGAGGCGCCTGTCGTCGTGGAGTGGATGGCGCGCTCGGCGTTCAGGCGCGGGCCACCACGACATTGAGCCTAGGTCTCGCCCACTTCCCCAACGACTTCGACCTTGACAACGTGACCAGTGGCTACCCATCAGCGACCGGCACGGTGGAGATGTCAGAGGTACTGAAGCTAACTGCGAAGGCCTCCCCTTTTGCCGACCGGGTCCTAGCGATGGGGGATCTTCTGCCATACCAGGAGACGGTGTTGGCGCCTAGCGACCCCGAGCCAGAGCATCGCGACATGAAGTCGGAGCAGCCCTTCCGGTCATCGTTGTCGAAGTCGCTGACGACCTACCCGATGAACCCGTGGCAGCCTTTTGTTCGTGTCAAGGGGGGTGGTGGTGCTTCTTCATCAGGACCTGTGGAATAAAAAATGTAGTTGGGCAGTTTGTAATGTATGCCAAGTGGCGACTGCTGTAATGTGATCAACATTTTGTAATATATGCCAAGGAGGGGCAATCGACTCGTATTTCTACCAGGATTGTGTGGTGTGTTTATTTTTGATTGAGCGAGTCCCCGAGCGCGTCCGCCCTTTAATGGGGTATAACTCGATTGTATACGTTTGTGTTTTATTTTGGTTGTGCATTGTTTTATCTCTCGCGTCTTCTGAGTGGCGAGTCCCCGAGCGCGAGTGGGATTGTTTTATAGGCGAGTCCCCGAGCGTGGTGCTCAGTCATATTGGTCGCGTTCCTGTTGTAGGTTGTTAATGCGTTGTTTGTAACGCGTCTCTTCCCCTGGCCTGGAGAGCTAGTCGCTTGGCGAGTCCAAGGCAGCTCTCTTATTTGGTATGTTCCCAAGCCACGTGGGGTTCCCGTTTTGCGGAGTCCCCGTGCGTGGTACTTAACCGTTCGAGTCGCTTTGCGCGAGGATGGGAGGGACAGGTCGCTGTGAGAAGCGTATACCGGTTGTCTTGGCCCGGTGGGCCAGTCGGGCTAGGCGACTCCAATGGCAGCTCCGGGTTGGCGTTTTCATGGACGACCCAAGGCCCGAGTATTTCCGGTGCCCTTGTGCCGCACTACTTAGCCATGCCGGTCGCTTGACCAAAGGCTGACTTCCGTGAGTAGCATATTGCTGATATGTACGAGTGCGAGTGGCACAAGAATATGGCGAGTAGACACAATTTGTGTGATCCGAATGAATTTCATTATATATGCCAGTTGAGTACAATTTGAGGTTCTATGTATAGAACTTTCTAAGGAGGTTTACATTCCATGGCCTCCCGACCTCGAGCTGGCCGTCACCCCGTATGTCGCTGAGGTAGTAGGCGTCGTTGCCGAGGACTCGTCCTATGGCGAATGGCCCCTCCCATGGGGGGGAGAGTTTGTGCATGCCTTTCTTGTCTTGGGCCAGTCGTAGGACCAGGTCGCCTTCCTGGAAGGTGCGAGTCTGGACTCGGCGGCTATGGTAGCGGCGGAGTCCTTGCTGGTAGATGGTGGTGCGAGAGCGAGCCAGGTCGCGTCCCTCGTCGAGTTGATCGACGCTGTCTTGGCGGGCGACCTCATTGGTCGCCTCGATGTAGTTAGCGACTCGAGGTGAATCATGCTCCAGGTCAGTTGGCATTACGGCCTCGGCGCCATACACCATGAAGAAGGGTGTGAACCCGGTGGAGCGATTGACGGAAGTGCGGATCCCCCATATTACGGACGGGAGTTTGTCGACCCAGCACCCTGGGGTGCGTTCGAGGGGCACCTGGAGTCGCGGCTTGAGCCCGTGGAGGACGCTCTAGTTGGCGCGTTCTGCTTGGCCGTTCAACTCCGGGTGGGCGACTAAAGCGAGGTCGAGTCGTATGCCATGTTCTTCACAAAATTCCGCCATGGCCCCCTTGGTGAAATTGGTGCCGTTGTCCATTATGCTGCTGTGCGGGTAGCCGTACCGATAGATGAGCTCGCGTAAGAACTTGGTGGCCGTCTTGCCATCGCACTTTTTGATTGGCTTGGCCTCGACCCATTTGGTAAACTTGTCGACCGCGACCAGGAGATGGGTGAAGCCAGACGGGGCCTTCTTGAATGGGCCTACCATGTCCATGCCCCATACGGCGAATGGCCATGTAATGGGGATGGTCTTGAGTGCCGAACCGGGGAGGTGCGTCTGGTGGGCGTACTTCTGGCACCCGACGCATCGCGGGACGATGTTGGTGGTGTCGGCGTGTGCGGTGGGCTAGTAGAAACCATGCCTCATGGCCTTGGCGACTAGTGACTTGGCGCCGGCGTGATGGCCGCAGTCGCCAGCGTGAATATCCTGGAGGATCTTGCGGCCTTCTTCTGGTTGTACGCAGCGCGGGAACACGCCAGTCATGCTGCGTCTGTGGAGGTCGCCGTTGATGATGACGAAGGATTTGCAGCGGCACACAATCATGCGCGCCTCAGTATCGTTGCTTGGTAGGATCTTGTGCTCCAGGAAGGCGATGTATGGTGCTGTCTAGTCGCTAGGCTCCACAACCATGGCGACTAGGGCTGGCTCTGGTTGCAGCGGTACCCCGACGTCGATCTCCTTTGGTGGGCTGACCGAAGGCTTGTGGATGATGTCGAGGAAGACACCTGCTGGTGGCGCTTGTCGGGCCGACCCGCGGGAAAGGGCGTCTGCCTCCTCGTTCTTGCGTCTGTCAATCCACTCGACAGAATAGCCGTCAAAGTGCCCTCCCAGCTGGTCTACCGCTTGGCGGTACACGGTCATTGTTGGAGAGATGGCGTCGCATGTCCTGGCGTGGCCGGCGACTAGGTTGGAGTCGCCATAGCATCATAAGCGGTTGATGTTCATCTCCTTAGCGGCTCTCATGCCGTGAAGGAGGGCCTCGTATTCTGCCATGTTGTTGGTGCACGGCTTGAAGTTGAGGTGGAGCACATAGCGGAGCTTGTCTCCTTTGGGGGAGGTTGATACGTTCATAACGTATCTATAATTTTTGATGGTTTTATGCTAATAATATGCTTTTGACACTCCTTTTTGTATAAAGTTTATGATTTATTTGGACTAACCTACTAATTGTTACAAAAGTGCACAATGTTCTTGTTTTACACTTTGATGTGTAGGAATTACCAAGAATACAAGTGGAAACCTTGTTGGAGTCAAATTGGGATTTTTCCAGAAATCCGTCTCAGAAGTCTTTTTGCAAATGGTCACGTTTCAGTTCTAGGACAACGTCAAACTGAAAACTCTTCAACTACAAAGTTGTTGGAAATTTCGCGACAAACATTCTGGATATAAAATTTAGATAATTCCGAGTTCGGACGGTCCTTTTAGGCCCAATTTACTGCAGCCCAAGATAGGGTGACGGGAATCCAAGAAGCTATATAAAGGGAGGAAACCTAATTCTCCCAAGACACCTCCACCCACGAATTTGCAGCCACCAAAGCGACGTTTTTGCCTCCCCCATGGATCCCATCTCCATGGGGAAGGGCTCCCAAGAAGCCATAAAGGAAGGGTGCTAAGGGGCGGTGCTCCCCTGTGATACCGGCGGCGGGAAAGGAGTGCTCCGCGTCGCTGCCGGAGCCATCTCCATCGATCTCCACCACCATCTCCATCACCATTGCTGATTCCCATGATTAGGAGGGAGTAGATCTCTCTTGAGGCTAAGGGTTCTACCGGTAGCTATGTGTTCATCTCTCTCTCTCTATGCATGACCTTATTGACATCATGAGCTTGTAATCTATAGATCTACCTTTCTACTCAAGTGCTTTAATAGATCTCTGCTCTCCCCATGTGTGTGAAAGTGACAGCATGCACACCATGGTGGCACTTAGGCTAGAGATTACAAATACTTGTTATGAGTTATATTTGGAGTTGGACGTCTTTATGAAATTGTGGTGTTTGTTGGACTCATCTAGTACTCAAGGTGACAATGTGGGGTTTCTAGATGGGAAAGATGAACTTTGAGGTGTGCTGTTATAGCCCTACCATCGATTAGAGTGTTCAACCGGAGAGTAGTTAAGAGTAGTATCATAAAGAGAAGATATTTATATGAGAGTGTTCACTAGTGAAAGTATGGTCCCTAGGCCTTGTTTCTAAGCATTGATACACCGTTTGCTATTAGATCTGTTACATGTTTGCTTGCTTCCTTCTTTATTTCAGTTTTACTTTAGTCTTTTCCACGCCATCAAGCTATTTTCTATCACCGTTACCACTTATAATTATCTATACCACTTGTATTTCACTATCTCTTCGCCGAACTAATGCACCTATACACCTAACAAGTGTATTGGGTGTGTTGGGGATACAAGAGACTTCTTGTATCTTGATTGCAGGGTTGCTTGAGAGGAGATACCTTTGACCACTTCCTCCCTGAGTTCGATAAACCTTGGGTAATCCACTTAAGGGAAAACTTGCTGCTGTTCTACAAACCTCTGCACTTGGAGGCCCAACAACTGTCTACAAGAATAGAAGTGCGTAGACATCAAGCTATTTTCTGGCGCCGTTGCCGGGGAGGTAAGGTAAAAGGTACTCACATCCTCCGGTGTGAGTGCTCGAAGTTATTTCCTTTAGATTCTGCAATTTTTTCTTTTTGTTTCTTGTTTTCACTAGTTAGGCTTAATGGAAAACAACAAAAAATTAGAGAGCTTTATAGTATTTATCTTGAGTTAGGACATGAAGTGTTTGAAGAGAAAATTAAAAAACCTATGGAAATTTATTTGCATGCTAATAGCAATGTTATTAGTATGAATTCTTTGAACACCATTATTGCTAATGCTATGGAAAAGTCTAAGCTTGGGGAAGCTAGTTTTTATGAAAATGATCTTTTTAGTTCCCCAGCTTTGGAAGATAGCTATTCTATTGCTTATGATGATACCAAACCTCCAATATATGATGATTACAATGATGAATATGATATTTTTAGTCCACCTACTATTGAGGAGAAAATTAATTATGATTACAATATGCATCCTATATTTGATGATTATGGTGATGAGAATAATAAAGATAGCTATTTTATTGAATTTGCTCCTACTACAATTAATAAGAATGACTATGTTTATGTGGAGAGTATTAATTCTTTTATGCATGTGGCTCATGATAAGAATGTTTTATGTGATAGTTATATTGTTACTTTTATTCATGATGCTACTGAAAGTTATTATGAGAGAGGGAAACATGGTTTTATGTGTCTCAACAATATTAAGTTTCCCCTCTTTATGTTGAAAATTTTGAAGTTGCACTTGTTTTGCTTTCCTACACTTGTTGCTTTGTACTTTCATGACTTGTTTCTTTACAAGATTATTTTGCATAGGAAGTGGGTTAGACTTAAATGTGTTTTGAATTTGCTTCTTTATGCTCTCTTTTACTTCAATTCATATTTGTTATGTGAGCATCTCCTCAAACTATCATGCCTAACTTAAAGGCGGTAAAGAAAAGTACTTATTGGGAGATAATCCAAAAGTTTTAGTTGAGTCTTGGAAGTTATTACCTCTGTAATAACCACTCCTTATCCTTTTTATTTGCTTTTTGTGCCAAGAGTAACCTCTAATGAGAGAGAAGTAATGATTGGGAAAGTTGTTGTCCCGAAACAGATTTATGTGCTTCACCGTAAAAATTCGTGTAAAATCTCTAAACGTCTTTTTGAGGCGTGAATTTTTGTGCTTCTGCTCCAGGTTGTTATATAACTTTCGTTAGTTCAACACTTTTCGATTTGAGCAACAGAAGATCTTTGAAAAAATTCGTATTTACCTGCTGGTCTGTTTTGACAGATTTCTGCCATTATTTGCATTTGCTTCTTGTTGGTTCCTTTTTGAGTTCTTTTGGTGAATTGAGCTTTTTGAGGGAAGTGCTTCAGTAGCTAGTGTTCTAATGGAAGTTTATTGGTGTTAGACCTGAACCTTAAGACTTATTTATCTTGAGTGCACTAATGTTGCTAATAAAGATTGTGTGAAGTTTTGTATAAAGGAAAAAATTCAGGTGTATGGAAGGAACTAGTGATGAGATGAAGGATGGACTAAAACTCAAGCTTGGGGATGCCACGCGTGTCACCCCAATAAATATCCAAGAAGTACAAGCGTCAAAGCTTGGGGATGCCCAAGGCATCCCCCTCTTTATCAATAAAAATCCCAGGTTTCTTCCAAACGCTTCATTTTTATTGTTTCATGCACAGTTGTGTTGTTCTTGGAGCGTCTTCTTTTTTGTTTTCATTTTGGTTTTTCGTTTGCTTTGTTTGCTTAGTTTGCTGAATAAATTGGTTATACCAACTCTTTCATACATTAGTTGTCAAATAGTTTGGTTTGGTTTGGAAAAGAGTAGGAAAGCTCATGCTTAAGTCGTAAAGAGAGCTTGTTTTTGACTGTGGCCTATGCTTTGTCATGCCATGCTTGATATTGTTTTGGCTTTATGCTTAGTATTCTTTGCTTTAGCATGACTTGTTATAAACAATTGAGATTGCTTAATGTTCCTTGGATGAATCTTGCATTGTTTTAGCATATTAAAGCATAGTATAGTGGTATTCTCCTTTGATGCTTTATTTGGATTGACTTGGCGCATGCTCACACCATGTTATGACTATATAGAGTCACCATAAGCCTTTATGATCCTTTAGTTTTCAACTTGTAGTATCACTTTATGCTTTTATCAATGATGTTTTGTCGCTCTGCATGATTATGGCCATTATTGCTCTCTTAGTTGGTCGCTCCCAGTCTTTTGCTAGCCTCCATAACCAAGTATGAGTTCCACTCATGCATCCAACTCCCTAAACCAAGTTATTCCAAAGAGTCCACCATACCTACCTATTAGCATATGCTATTCCAAGTATATTCATGTTTTTATCTACCTTCCGAATTAAACTTGTTATGAGAAAACTAGTGATTAAAGCTCTCACGAACTTGATGGCACACTTTACTTTTCTTGCCCTTAATAAACTTGAACCATTGTGTCATCTATGTTGTATATGCTTGCACTTATTTGTTGGGGATTAGCAGAACCATGTTGTCATGGGGAATGCTTTCAACATTGCACGGGTACTTTGTACCTAGTTGATATCATGCTCTTTTGTCTATGGATGTCGTCGGTGTGAAATGAAAGGGGAGCTTGTAAGTCCATGGAGTTATGTATATGTGTTAGAGAAACGCCTGGGCCACTGGTCTAATCCATGCTGTCATGGTGGAAACCTGCAGCGTAACCATAATGAGCTGTCTATGAAGCATTCTTCTTATAAAAAAATTCAGATTGAGAAAAAAGAGAAAAAAAGAAAAGAAAGAGATATGGGAAAAGAGTAAAGAGAGAAAAAAGCACCATTTTCCCATGGTAAATAAGAAGATTGTTGAGATGCTCGTTGTCTGCTTGCCTTATCATTTTGATATGGGGATTCTTCCGTATCATCGGGCAAGGGGTACCCCGTTGGCGGTTCTCTATGATAGACATGTACTTACGATCACAAGAACTTACCGGTGACTAAACTTGAGTAGCATGAGGAGCGACCCTCGTATTCAAGGGACATGAGATTTTTAACTTATACTTCGTCAAGCATGTACACCATAGTTTGTTCACTTTAACCTTAATCACTTCAAGATGCTTATGATAGGGGCAATGAGAGCTGAAAGCTATAAGTACCATAATTTTTTGAAGCTCTTTATGAGACTTGAATCCCTACTTCCTTCTATGAAGGCCTTTCTTCCACCATTATTTTGAGTCTCCACCTTCTATCTTTATGCACCTACTTTGAGAGCATAGTGGCCATTCTTAGTTCTTTGTGCATTGTCCCAAGACCTGTTGATTGATGCATACCTTGATATTGCTTGTTTTAAACTATTTGTATCTAGTCACTCTTATGAACTTTGAAGGTGTCCTATGCATTTATATTTGCTACTCTATGAGGGACAAGCTGAATGACATTATGCTATGTTTTCTTTATGTGAAACAAACAAACGTCTTGCAAAGCATTGATATTTATGAATCTTTTGTTTGTGCCTTTTCATGTTACAACATAGTTTCTATGTCTTATTGTTAGAACTCCATCTTTCATGATTCATGTTTAGAGTACCTTAATCCCAGCTATCAATGCTTTTATAATACTGATGATCAAGATTGTGTTGTCTGCATGTCACCTCAAAAATTATATTGTTTTGACTGTTTACCTACTCGAGGACGAGCAGGAACTAAGCTTGGGGATGTTGATACGTTCATAACGTATCTATAATTTTTGATGGTTTTATGCTAATAATATGCTTTTGACACTCCTTTTTGTATAAAGTTTATGATTTATTTGGACTAACCTACTAATAGTTGCAAAAGTGCACAATGTTCTTGTTTTACACTTTGATGTGTAGGAATTACCAAGAATACAAGTGGAAACCTTGTTGGAATCAAATTGGGATTTTTTCCAGAAATCTGTCTCAGAACTCTTTTTGAAGATGGTCACGTTTCGGGTCGAAGACGGCGTCAAACTGAAAACTCTTCAACTACAAAGTTGTTGAAAATTTCGCGACAAATGTTCTGGATATAAAATTTACAGGATTCCGAGTTCGGACGGGACTTTTAGGCCCGATTTACTGCAGCCCAAGATAGGGTGATGGGAATCCGAGAAGCTATATAAAGGGAGGAAACCTAATTCGCCCAAGACACCTCCACCCACGAATTTGTAGCCACCAAAGCGACGTTTTTGCCCCCCCATGGATCCCAGATCCATGGGGAAGGGCTCCCAAGAAGCCATAAAGGAAGGATGCTAAGGGGCGGTGCTCTCCTGTGATACCGGCAGCGGGGAAGGAGTGCTCCGCGCCGCTGCCGGAGCCATATTCATCGATCTCCACCACCATCTCCATCACTATTGCTGATTCCCATGATGAGGAGGGAGTAGATCTCTCTCGAGGCTAAGGGTTCTACCGGTAGCTATGTGTTCATCTCTCTCTCTATGCATGATCTTATTGAGACCATGAGCTTGTAATCTATAGATCTACCTTTCAACTCAAGTGCTTTAATAGATCTCTGCTCTCCCCATGTGTGTGAAAGTGACAGCGTGCACACCATAGTGGCACTTAGGCTAGAGATTACAAATACTTGTTATGAGTTATATTTGGAGTTGGATGTCTTTATGAAATTGTGGTGTTTGTTGGACTCATCTAGTACTCAAGGTGACAGTGTGGGGTTTCTAGATGGGAAAGATGAACTTTGAGGTGTGCTGTTATAGCCCTACCATCGATTAGAGTGTTCAACCGAAGAGTAGTATCATAAAGAGAAGATATTTATATGAGAGTGTTCACTAGTGAAAGTATGGTCCCTAGGCCTTGTTTCTAAGCATTGATACACCGTTTGCTATTAGATCTGTTACATGTTTGCTTGCTTCCTTCTTTATTTCAGTTTTACTTTAGTCTTTTCCATGCCATCAAGCTATTTTCTATCACCGTTACCACTTATAATTATCTATACCACTTGTATTTCACTATCTCTTCACCGAACTAGTGCACCTATACACCTGACAAGTGTATTGGGTGTGTTGGGGACACAAGAGACTTCTTGTATCTTGATTGCAGGGTTGCTTGAGAGGGGATACCTTTGACCACTTCCTCCCTGAGTTCGATGAACCTTGGGTAATCCACTTAAGGGAAAACTTGCTGCTGTTCTACAAACCTCTGCACTTGGAGGCCCAACAACTGTCTACAAGAATAGAAGTGCGTAGAAATCAGAGGTCAGTATGACCCCTGCCCCTGTGCCGTCGGCGTTCTTGGAGCCGTCAAAATGGAGCGACCAGTAGTGGAGGTACGGGAGCTTCTCCGGCTGCTGTGCTTCTTCCCAATCTGCGAGGAAATGAACTAGGGATGGTGACTTGATCGCTTTACGTGGCTCATAGTTGATGTTGTGGACGCCGATTTCGACGACCCACTTGGCGACTCGCCCAGTCGCCTAGCGGTCGTGTATTATGTCCTACAGAGGTGCGAAAGAGACCACCGTGACCGGGTGCTCCTGGAAATAGTGTGGGAGTCGCCGCTGAGCTCGGAATACCGTGTACACCAGTTTCTGGTACTATGGGCAGCGCTGTCGTGAATCTGTTAGGACTTCGCTGATGTAGTAGACATGGCGCTATATGAGGTGGTCCTTGCCCTCCTCCGGTCATTCGACGACCATCACGGCGCGGATGACTCGAGGGGAGGCCACGACGTAGACGAGCATTGGCTCTTTGTCGAGTGGAGCGGCGAGGAGTGGAGCCGTGAGTAGCACTTCTTTGAGCGCTTTGAGTGCATCGTCGGCCTCCACGTCCCATTGGAACATGGGGTTCTTGCGCATCAGGCGGTAGAGGGGCATTGCCTTCTCGCCTAGTCGGGGGATGAAGCGACTGAGGGCCGCGACTTGCCCTGCCAACTTCTGGACGTCGCGCAGGCACTCGGGTTTCCCGAGTCGCGTGATGGTGTCGATCTTGGTGGGGTTGGCTTCGATGCCTCGCTTGGAGACTACATATCCCAGGAGCTGTCCGGTGGGGACGCCGAAGGTGCATTTTCCAGGGTTCAGCTTGATGTTGTACCTCCACAGGTTTGCGAAGGTTTCAGCCAGGTCGGCGAGCAGGTCATCCTGGTGGGTGGATTTCACCACCACGTCGTCAATGTAGACATGAATGTTGCGGCCAATTTGGCTTGCTAGGCACTCCTGCATGCATCTCTGGTATGTGGCGTCGGTGTTCTTGAGGCCGAACGTCATGGCCGTGTAGCAGAAGGCGCCGAATGGCATGATGAACGCCGTCTTCTCCTCGTCCTCGACCGCCATCTTGATCTGGTTGTAAGCGTCAAGGAAGCACAGCGACTCCGATCCCGCGGTCTAGTCGATGATTTGATTGATGCGCGGTAGGACGAACTCCTCCTTCGGGCAGGCGCTATTGAGGTTGGTGTAGTCGATGCACATTCTCCATGTGTTGTTCTTTTTCAGAACCAGGACTGGGTTTGCCAGCCACTTGGAGTATTTGATTGGCCGGATGAAGCCTGCGGCTAGCAGGCGCTATACTTCTTCGGCGATTGCTCGACGGCGCTCTTTATTGAAGGGCCGTAGCGACTGCTTTACTGGTCGCACGTTGGGGTCAGCGTTGAGTTTGTGCTCAGCGAGTTCCCTCGGGACACCTGGCATGTCAGATGGCTTCCACACGAAGATGTCGCGGTTCTCACGGAGGAACCCGATGAGCGCGCTTTCCTATGCGAGGCTCATGTGCACCCCGATGGTGACCGTCTGGCTGGAGTCGCCCAGGACGAGCTCGACGGTGCGGGTGTGCGTGGTCGCCTCGAACGTGGAGTTCACGGCGATTGGTTTCTTCAGGATGGTGGGGTCATCCTTATTGATGTTGCCTGCGTATTTCACAAGCTCCTCCGTGTGGTCGGTCTCCGCAGCGATGACGGCGTTGGCGAGCTCGGCTCCTTTGTCCTCGCATTCCACGACCATGTCAGGGTCACCGTGGACGGTGATGATGCCGCTTGGCCCTAGGAGCTTCATCATGTTGTAGGCGTAGTGTGGGGTCGCCATGAATTTTGTGAATGCCTGGCGGCCCAGGACACAGTGGTAAGGGCTGTGGAAGTTCACCAGCTCGAATACGACCCTCTCCGTGCGGTAGTTTGCCGGAGTGCCGAAGGTGACTGGCAGTGTCACTTTTCCGATCGGGTACGCCTTCCGGCCGGGGACGATACCGTGGAAGGTCGTTAGGGTTGGCTCGATGGCTGCTCCTGGGAGCTAGAGCCTCTTGAATGTGTCTAGGTACATGATGTTGATGGAGCTCCCACCGTCCATTAGTGTCTTGGGCAGCCAGTAGTCTCGCCCTGGGTATTCGATTCTTGGCGCGTGGTCCTGGCGACTCCAGGTGATGCTCTTCTCGGACCAGTTGAGGAAGCGAGGGATGTCGACTTGGGTCACCGCGTTGACGGCGACCGCGTAGGCGAGCACCTTCTTCTCGCACTTGGTGCCGAGTCTGGTGAAGGTGTGTAGCGAGCCGACGGTGGTGCCGAAGCCGCCGGCGTTCCCGTTGTCCCGAGGTGGGTTGTTATTGGGGTCCTCCCTTGCTCACCTCGCCTTTTCAATCTCTTTGAGAGAGTGGCAATCAGCGGTGGTGTGGGTGGCGGGTTTTCCCTCTCTGCTATGGTAGATGCAGGGCTAATTGAGCAGGGCAGCAGGGTCGAATTTCGGCCTTGTTGTGTTGTTGGAGCGGTAGTTTCCACTGTCGCGGTAGTTTCCTCCATCATGGTAGCTCTTGGGGTCGCGCTGGCCGTAGCCGGCGTTGGCGACGAAGTCGACTCGCCCGTCCGTGCGGCGCTTGCCGGTGATGCGGGTGTTGCTGTAGCGCATGTCGCATAGGCGCCCGCTATCATGGATGCTGGTTCGGTGTCTTCCTCCCGACTCGTCGTCAGAGTCTTGGTTAGGGTCCTCCTCCGCGTAGCGCTTGGCGATCTCGAGGAGGTCGGGGATGTTGTCGAGCGTCCAGTAGACCCTCTTGATCTTAGCGACCAGGGGTTCATACCGGCACGCATTCTTGAAGCAATGTATCGCCGTATCTAGGTGGATGCCGGAGGCGTTGATCCATAGTTCTTGCCATCTTTGGATCCAGCGGCGAGTCGACTCGCGTTGTCCCTGGATGCATCGCTCCAGATCTTCTATGGTGGTGGCGCGGGTGTAGGAGCCCTCGAAGTGCCTGATGAAGGCGTCCCGCATTTCTTCCCAGGAATCGATGCTGTCGGCGGGGAGGGTGTTGATCCATTGCCGAGTCGCACCCTCCATCATCAGGGGAAGGTAGCGAGCGACGAGCAGGTCGGTGTGGCCTGCGATTCCCATTTCCATGAGGTATGTGTCTAGCCAGACAGCTGGATCATACGTCGGATCGTACTTTTCGATCTCTTTGGGAGCCTTGAAGTTGGTGGGGTATTTTCCCCCACGGATCATGGGCCCAAAGCATTACGGTCCGACTCGACTGAGCGAGCCTCTTGGTTCCGGGTCGCCGCGGTTGGTGAGGGTGTGCCTCAAGTCATTGGACTGGTGGTCCCACCATGCTTGGTTGTTGATGATGTTCGTTCGGGCATCAATGGGCTGCCCGTTGGCAGCGACCGTGTTATTCGCTGGTTGCGGCTCATTGGTGGACAACGCGGGGTTGGCGGCCCGTGGCTGGTTCGCCAGGGGCTGCGGTGGGGGGCAAGTCAATGCGTTGGCGACGGTGGGGTGACCGCTTGACGCCGCCCTGCTTGCTGAGGAACGGGAATACATCCGCCCCTGCGGGTCGACTCCAGCAGCTTGTTGCTTGACGGCCCTGGCGAGTAGGGCCTTGGCGTACTGGATCTGTAGCACGACGCCGCCTTGGACGTCGAGGTTGGCGACCACGGCGTCGGCCATGACGACATTGTCCATCGGGGTGGAGTAGAGTGGTAGTCCGTTAGCGTCGCGGGCTTGAGGCGAGATGATGATCCACGGTTGGTCCGGCGGGGGCACGCAGCCAATGGGTGGTGGAGGGGCTCCGGTCGCCGGTGCGCCGGGTGGTGGTCTCGCGGGGTTGCTTCCACCTGGCGGCGCGTTCTCGCAGTATTCGCGCTCGGCCGCGTGTGCGGGGTCGCTTTCGTCGTTGAAGTTCAGGACACGGCCCTGGATGTTGGAGTTCAGGCGGGTCCTGATGCGGCGTTGGTGATAGAGCGATAGATCCCGCGCCGTTTCCTGCTCGAGGCGGTATTTCTCGCGCTCGGCGAGTTCGTTGCGTTGTGCCTCTGCGAGCCGCAGGCGGGCTTCCTCCACCTCTGTGGCCGTTGTAGTCGGCGGGATCAGCATGGAGAATGGATCTGGCGGGGCGGCCGTACTGCCCGCCATGTAGATCGCGTTGAAGCGATTGGACCTAGCGTGGAAGTCTTCAGGCGACTCCGAGCCGGAGTCGGAGTCGAAGTTCCCGAGGATGGAGGGGTCCTCGAAATCCTCCGGGTTGGAGACTCGCGTGATGGAGTCCTCTCGTGATGCGGCGGTGATAGATCCATCGACCAAGGCAGGGGTCGCGGAGTCGGCGTTGTCGTTTAGGGCCTCGTCGTTGGTGGCGGCGTTGGTTTCGGCTGTGCTGCTAGCGGCCGAGTCGTACTTGGTGACGAGGCTCTTGATGGAGCAGACCTGCTCTTTCGAGAGCAGGTCGCGGTGCGGCGGCGATCCGTCGACGATCATCGTTGCAGCTGGGTCGACCGTGCTAGTGAAGCCGACAAAGAGGTTGATGGAGCTGACCGGCATCACCGCGCCGTGAGTGACCGGGCGTGACGCCAGGATGTAGCTGCTGGGCAGGATCTGTAAGATCCCGCCAATGGCGATCAATGTGGCCGGTGGCGAGCGGCCGATCGATCAGCGAGTAGGGTCTCGCCGTAGAACTCAGGCCAGTCCCGCTATGCCCCACAGTGGGCGCCACTGTCGTGGAAATGGCCACGGCAGTCGCTGCTACTGGCAGTGATTGATTGCAACATGAGGAAGAGCTAGTGGCCATCTGCGGAGCGAGATGGGGGAAGATGCACATGGTTTACCCAGGTTTGCCCCCCCGGAGGGTAAAGACCTACTCCTGCTATATTGGATTAATGGAGAGCGAGTTACAAGGGTGGCGAGCTCAGCGTCTAAGCAGCGAGTCGCTTGAGGGGGTGTATGATGGAACGTAAGTCCTTAGGATACCCTAGGGAGGTTTATATAGGAGTCACCTTGCTAGGGTTTACAAGTTACAACCGAGCCAGATATGGACTCAGAGGCTTTTGACCTAATCTGACCGGGCTTCAAGTATGCTTCTGGGCCTTCAGTTTCCAGTCGCCGGGCTTCTCCTTCAGTCGCACTCCAGTCGCTATCCTTCAGGCCCACTCATAGGCCCTTCAACCCAATCGGAACGTCCTGCTAGGCATACCCCCTTCGGCATATCCCCATCAATAGAGGCCATCAACAAGAAAGGTATATATTTGATCTACAATTTTATAAATGTTATAATCTTGCAAACACATATTGCAGTGTCAATTATATTTGATACTTGTTCTGTTTTGCTGAAAATAGGTCCTTCTGCATGAGAGATGCTTGCTGGAGAGGAGGTGACGTTGTGTGTTGATGGCGAGCATGATGATGATGGCCAACGACACTCTCCCTCGATGTTTATCACTTAGTTATTGTAATCGATGGATATATGAACTTCTTTAGTGTGTCTCACACTTCATGAGACGGTTATTCATATGAGTTTGTAACAGACAATTGTTCTAATTTTATGAATGATTTCTATTCATGTTCATATCTTACTTGATTATGTGTGAATTATCCTTGTTTTGAAACTAATTGATAATGCATGAACATTTGTAAAGTATTTAAAATGCCTTGAAAATTACCCAACTTAATGATATGTTCATTACTGAATGAAACCATTGTTTACATTCATAGTTATGTTGATAATATGTGAAAGTCATTTGATTATTTGTCACATATGAATCATGCCCAAGTTCGGCAAAATAACTTAAACACCGTATATTGCATGAATACGAAGTGGTTGATGAATTGTTGAAAGTGAATACATATTTGATGTATTGTGTTTTAACAAAATGGGAATTATCATAATTGTTTAAATTGTGTAAAGAAGTTTACCAAAAGAAACAAGAGTATGAAACTATTCGATATGATCAAAATATTTCATCATCCAAGGGTATTAAAGATAATGAGAATCTAATTACTACGATTTGATCAATAGTAATGACATTCGATTTTATAAGATTAGAATAAAGAAATTGTGGAATGCAATGCGTTTGAAATTTCAAAATGCAAAGCATCACAATGTGATATTAGATATCAAACTAGGTGAATAGATGGTGCTGAATAAATCATTGTAGTCTAGATGTAAAGACCACTAGTTAGAAATAGTTAGGACTCAATTAGAATATATAGTGAACCATCTGGATTCGTGAGATCAGCGCCATATCTAGTATGGATCATCGTGAAAGTTTTGGGGTTATTCGATATAACCAAAACCATAGCGAATAAGTCCTTGTACAGTATTCATTGGGAAATTAATACGAAATCCATGGCTAGAACCAAAAGGAAAGTGGTATTTTTCGATTATGAAGCTTCTGGAAGATAGTGAAAAACACGATGAGGATTCAAAAACCCTGCATCAGAGTGTTGAGAAGCACAACAGAAAGCATTCCTGAAGAATTCACTCCATAAAAGAAAAGAATCAATGATAATGATCATTGTGTTTTCCCTACAAGTGTTTGCACTACATGAAGTAGGATTCAAAATGTAGCCCATATCCCATATGGATACATTTTTGAATCATTTGTCATGATTACCAGAATATGACATACCGACGAACTACTAAGGAAATAATGGTAAACTAAAACTATGAGAAATCCTAAAGATAAAATTCACTTAAGATTAGAAAGCAATTTGTTGCTAAATCTTAACAAGTAAAAAGGGTTACTTAGATTTTCCCAAATGACTCCAAAGCCATATTGGAAAAGGGGGTGAATGACAAAAGCACAAATTTTTATGAATAATGTATTGGACAAATTCAATTGAATTTGATTCAAGTGTGCTGAAAGTCCAATGGATTTAAAACTAGTAAGGTACTAGTGTCTCATAGTAAATCTCCAAATTTGATAATTGACCAAAGGATTTTGAAGTCATTCAAAATAGTGAGAGGATATGCAATTTGCATGAAATTGAGTGGGAGCTATGAAAGTCTTCCTAAAACAATATGTAAATGACATATTTTGAGTGGGAGTAATATAAGTCTCAAATTCAAATATGTAGGAACATATGTTGAGTAAGAGTAGTGACTCATACTAAAATATGTTGGGAACATATTTTGAGTGGGAGCTTAAAGGAGTGATTCTTAAGTGTGTATACGACACATTAAGAATAAAAGCGCAAGTACCGATAAATAATGATTTATAGGGAATTAGAAGTTGATAATAAGTACATTACGATATTATGTAGTATTCCTAAAAGGATTATGAAAAGAGTTTCAAAATAGAAGTTAATTAAGGAACTAGTCCTCGATAACTCAAATTAGGAATAGAATTAAGTCTAACATTGATGGTTGAAAGAAAGAAAAGGATGATCATCATCCACTATGTTGAGACATAGGTTTTATCTTAGAAAACCATGATTATAACTTAACATAATATATGATCCAAGAAGGAACGTCTGAAAAGTGATTAAGTTCGAATCACAGAACATTGAGCTAAAGTTTGTCCGCGGTGTCTAATAAAGAACTATAGACATGTTTTCCAAATCCATAAAGGATGACATATCTTAAAGCATAAAGAGTTATGTTATATGGGAATATGTTGGAAAATCCTGTATCGATAACATCGACTAAAGTCAAGAAGGAAGCAAGGTGAACAAAACATCGAAAGTTGCATAGGGTGCACTAGTGTTTTGATGGTTACATTTATAATAATAGATAAGGGTACCATCTAAAGTAATGTATAATGTTATGGTAGGGCTAGTTCGCTTTTAACGTAGAATGATGTGTCCCAGGGCACAGTGCCCATGAGAAAGCCCTCGAGGTTGATCTAAAGTCACTATAGGCTCCCGGAAACCAGCCTCATTCTGCTGCCATAATGATGATGCATACACAAAGATGTTATCATGTGATGATAAAGTATTAATGTCAATAAAGGTGACATAGTAAGTTGCAAAGGATTTGGGACTGTAAAGTACATGCCCAATACTCAACCTCTTCCATGAGCAAGCATGTTCAGGGCACCGGGATATATGGTGCCAATGATTAAGAACAAATGCAGCTAGTTTATTTGTACTCTAATGCAAGTGGAAGATTGTTTGAAATATGCCCTAGAGACAAATAATAATAAGGATTATTATCATATTTCATAAAGTTTATGATTAAGTTTTATATCATGCTATAACTGTATTAAAAGGAAACGTCAATACACGTGTGATATATAAATAACCAGGGGTTCCCGGTGAAACTCTAGTCACTGGTTCATTGGTCAACATATGATCAAGGTTTCCTGATCATGTGGCATTTATGCCAGTTGGAAATGGAGTCAACTCATCCTGAGAATGAGATGATGAACCAATACCCAACCTAAACATCGTGACCTGATCATGTCACGAAGTTCAAGTTATGATGATTGGAATAGACCCAGTAGACTATTCCTTAGACTGTGAGGCTATATCAATCACTGTCTCCCGAGAGTGCTTAGATAGCATCAAACATCACTTGGTAATACAATGATCATAAAGGTGTGTTCAGGTATTCGGAGGAACAATAGATGCAATATATGTTAAGAGCAGGATTTGTCCATCCGCTTGATGGAAAGATACTCGAGGGCCCACTCGGAGAAGTTATATCCAATAGCTGCACAGCGTGTGATTTGATCACATGGATATCACTTGTCGAAACGAGCCAAGTAGAATATGTTGGTAACGAGATTGAACACGACATGGTGATGTCATTGATCAGATCTTGGGCAATGCAAGTATCGAGATACAAAAGGAATAAGACGCAACAGTCACGGTTCAAACAACGGAAGATCTTTGTGGAATGCACAGGGGTCACATGGCCATCTAGGTTCCTCTGTTGATCATTGGTCTGGGAGTGTCCTGACCATGTCCGGAGTGTTCCCGAACCGTGGGGTATCATGCTTAAGTGCTTGGTGATGCTTAGATAGTGTTTACAAGATCAGTAGAATCACCGAAGAAGAGAAGAGAGAAAACCGGAAGGGTTTCGGTAAGTCCGGAGGATGTCCGGAGTGGAGGTGGCAGATGTTCCGTAGCCATGAATATTGAATAATATGTGAATGAATGTTAAATATTGATTTAATCATTTATTCATAATTATTTAATAAAAGAGAAAATCAATTATTGGTCAAAGGGCTTGATGGGTCAAATCCCGGAAGGGAAAGGCCCAAGAGGGGACCACACCCCTAGGAGGGGACTAGGGGGTGGCTGGTGGCCCTAGTGGGCCTGCCCCACGTGGGGCGCATGGTGGGGGGCTGGCCGGCACGCCTCCCCCTCTCCCCTCCTTTACTTCACCCCGGGACATTGAGGAAGGTAGTACCCCCCTCCCCTATATATAGTGGGGTATTTTGACCAGAAAAATACAATCAATATTCAACAAAGGTTTCCTCGCTTTTGGGGAGACCTCCAATTGATCTTTCTCTCTCCCGTGACCGTGGTCCCAAGTTTGGACTGCACGAATGAGAGACATCTTCACCGCGGAGCACCGTCCTGCTAGGAGATACGGATCCAGGAGCTCTACTTCCGCAACTGCTGCTGGATCGGGGAAGCGGAAGTCATCGCCAGGCACCGACTGTATGTAACTCCCCGCAAGGTGTCACACTTGAGGCACTAGAAGTCGTTGAGCCGCAGGAGCACAAGAACTTCAACACGACCTTGAGGTCTGATACGTCCATTTTGCATCACTATTCTATGTCTTAATTCACTATTATTCATTGATATATTTCGTATTGAGAGGTGATACTTATGTTATTTCATCTATTTTTGCATGGTTGATGACTTTTGGAGCATGGACCGCTGTAGTCAGGATTCTGATGGAAAAGGTGTTGTTTGGAGGCAAAATTCATGAAGATCAGAAAATCCAGGAAAATATACGAAAAATCCTATTTTTCCAGAAGACTCAGGATGCTATAAGATGGAGTGGGGGTGGGCCACAGGGGGCCCACACCACCCCATGGCGCGGGCAGGCCTAGGTCGCGCCTAGGAGTGGTGTGGCTGCCCTGGCCCACTCCAGCCTCTTCCCTCTGGCGTATATCAACCTCCCGAAACCCTAAGACTCGGGGAGCGACCACAGAAAGATTCCGTCGCCTCTGCGGGGCGGAAAACACCAAGAGAGAAATATCTCTTCGGCAGACAGATTTCTGTCGGGGGGAATTCCTTCCCGGAGAGGGGAGATCATCACCATCAACACCACCATCAAGCTGGACTTCATCGGGATCATAATCATCATCATCACCACCATCATCACCATCAGCACCCTCATCACCATCTCCATATTGCTGTAACAATTGGTTGAATCTTGTTATAGTTCATAGGGGAAACTTTCTCGGTGTTGATTACTCTTTGTAGTTGATGCTATTGAGTGAACCATTGAATTATTGTTTATGTTCAGATTGTTATACATCATTATTCCATCTCTGATCATGATCCATATGATGTCTTGTGAGTAGTTCATTTTGTTCTTGAGGACATGGGAGAAGTCTTGTTGTTAGTAGTGGAGTTGCGTTGAGAAAGATTCAATAGATTGTTATTTAAGTTGTGGTGTACTTCTTCTAGTGGTGTCATGTGAACATCGACTACATGACACTTCACCTATATGGGCCTAGGGGAATGCATTGTGTATTTGGATACTAATCGTAGGGGTTGCCGGAGTGACAGAAACCTGAACCCCTATTAGGAAACCATTGCACAAGGGACGTAAGGGTCTTAGAGTTTAAAGCTGTGGTTAGGTTTCTACCTTAATTACTTTCTTGTACTTACGGATGTTTGCAAGGGGTATAATCACAAGTATGTATTAGTCTTGGATGGGGCGGTACATTAGCACAGGTTCACCCACACAACACTTAGCAAGCTAAAAAAGATTAATCAACTATATGAAGCGAAAGCACTTGACAGTCTTCCCATGTGTCCTCGAGAACGTTTGGTCATCTATAGAAATACAACCGGCTTGTCCTTTGCTGCATAAAGTATTGGGCCACTTGCTGCATTTATTCCTACTGTCTTTTATTTACTCGTACTTTGTTTACTTGCTTTATCAAAAAAAACCTAAAAATCCGTTTGCTAAGTATTTGCAGAGAATTCCTGATCCATACCACTAGCCAGCACCTTCTGCTCCTCGCTGGGTTCGACACTCTTACTGATCAAAAATACTGCGATACACCCCCTATACTTGTGGGTCATCAAGACTATTTTCTGGCGCTGTTGCCGAGGAGTGAAGCTCTATTGGAGAGTGGAACTGGTAAAGGAAACTTCTACTCTGAGTATTGTTTACTTCTGCTAGTTGCTTTATTTTTGTTATGGATAATTCGCTGAGTTTCTTATTTGGCCATGCTACTACCACTTCTAAGGTAGTAGATAAGCCACTACCTGCTGAGAAAGATGTTTTCAAAATACCTACAAGAATTATTGATCGTGTTATGGATAACTACTATGTTGGGGATGGAACTGTCCATCCCGGTGATCATTTACTCTTTATACACGAATTATGCGAGTTGTTCAAGTGTGAAGGTATTACTACAGATCAAGTTAAGAAGAAGTTATTCTCATTATCACTGAAAGGAAGAGTTGAGGAATGGTATAAGCTGCTGAAGAATGGTCAAGCTCTGGAATGGGAGGAAATAGTGCCTCTCTTTTATTCAAAGTTTTATCCTCCTAGTGAGATTCATAAATATCAGAATCAAATATACAACTTTTGGCCTCTTGATGGAGAGAGTACATCTCAAGCTTGGGGGAGACTGAAGTTACTAATGCTCAAATTTCCCATTCATGAGCTCCCCAACAATATTATTATCAACAACTTTTATGCAAGACTCCCTCTAGATGACAAGGATTTATTGGATGCTTCTTGCGCTGGATCATTCACTCGCATGGAAGAAGAAGTTAAATGGGATCTTCTAGACCGTATTCAAGACAACGCTGAAGCTTGGGAGAATGACAAAGGTAGAAAGTCAGGTATAAGTTATGATTATGAATGCATTGAATCTTTTATGGGAACTGATGACTTTCAAAATATTAAAAATGCTTATGGTCTAGACTCTCAAGCTATTGCTTCTTATTTTAAGGCTTTTGCTTCCTATATTGAAGTGCCTAAAAAGAAGTGGAATAAGTATCATGAACCTTATAAAGATATTGCTAAGAGTGTTCCTGCAAGAAATACTGAAGTTTATTCTGCTAATCATGTTTTACCTGAACCTTATATTGATAAAATGCCTTTTCCAGTTACGGTAAAGGAACATTCTATGATAGCTAGTATGGTTAATGAAAGTACTAGTAAAGCTATTGAACCTGATAAACAAATGGTTGATGAACCTATACTAGCAAGTGTGAAAGACTTTGTCACTAAATATGAAAAAGAGGACACCATATCCTTTGTAAGGATACCTCTAATATTGTTTCACAAAGTAGTGTTATGAGAGCTAGTATTCCCGTGTTTTATGTTAGAATAAGTGATCATTGTTATGATGGTCCTTGTGATAGCTATATTGTTAAGTTTATGCATGATACTGAAAGTTACTATGAGAGAGGGAAAAGTGTTCTTATGTATCTCAATAATATCAAGTTTCCTCGTTTTATGCTGAAAGTTTTTATATTGCACTTCTTTTGCCTTCTTATGCAAGTTGCCTTTGGTCTCAATAACTTGTTTGTTTACAAAATTCCCTTGCATAGGAAGTGGGTTAGACTTACATGCGTGTGTGTTTTTGCTTCTTAATGCTCTCTTTCACTTCAATCCATATTCCTGAGTGAGCATCTCCAAAATTATCATGCCCATCTTAATGGCTATAAAGAAAGAGCTTTATGGGAGACAACCCAATTTGTTTTTGCTTTCAGTTTGTTTTTGTTTCTTTGAGTCTTGGAAGTTATTACTTCGGTAATAACCGCTCCTTATCCGTTTTGTTTGGTTTTTGTGTCAAGATCAACCTCTAATGAGAGAGAAGTAATATTTGGGAAAGTTGCTGCCCTGAAACAGATTTTTGTGCTTCACCGTAAAAATTCGTGAGAGATCTCTGTATGTCGGATTGATCTGTAATTTTTTTTGCTTCTGCCCCAGGTTGTTATCTAACTTTTGTTAGTTTTGCACTTTTGATTTGAGCAACAGAAGATTTTCGAAAAAAATTATCTTTACCTGCTGGTCTCTTTTGGCAGATTTTGCCACTCTTGCATCTGCTTCTTTATTCGATTTCCTTTTTGAATTCTTTTTGGGTTTTCGGAAGGAGTTGTTTCAGTAGCTTTTGTTTTGATGGTTTTCAGTTGAAGTTGGACTCAAAAGGTTTTATCACTTCACTTATACTAATGTTGCTAATGAGAATTGTGTGAAGTTTTGTGTGAAAGAAATTTCCAGGTAGTGGAGATAATGGTGTAATAAGGAAGCGAAGGGTTTTATGACTCAAGTAATAAGTGTATGAAGATGAAGATATCGATGATATTCAAGAGATGACTCCGGAATAATCTACTAGATACCAAATTCAGAGACCTGCAGAGTCTATTTTCAAATAGGTAATAGTTCTGGTAAGAAAAGTTTCGCGAAAATACTATCCAACTATATTTTTTTGCAGTTTTCAGTCAATAAGGAAAGTTACGAAGCAAAAAAGGGGCGGAACCGGAGCCAAGGTGGCTCACACCACCCTGTGGCGCGGGCCCACCCCTGGCCACGCCACCAGGTGGTGAGTCCACCCCAGACTCTGCCTCTGACTCGTTTTCTCCCAGTACCTTCCTTTTGATATGAAACTTCGTAATATATAACCCCCCCGGATCCCCCGAGGTTCGTATATTGTGTTTTCATCGTGTTTTCGTTTCGACCTGTTTTTGTCAGGACATACTCTTTGAAAGCTTAGAAGCACAATGGTGTCCGCCAAGAATAAAGGGAAGGAGCCTATGAAGGAAGACCTCCAAGACCCCGGGAAGGAGAAGGAGATCAAGAGTGAAGGTGAAGAGGAGCAAGGCCAACATCTGCATGCCGGAACTACCATTGCAAGCATTGGAGTGGTGAAACCTGCCAAGGTCAGAAGGACGGCACAGATGCAGACTGGGGGGAAAGCTCCTCGTCACAGTTTGGCTCCACGGTCACTTCCTCCACGCACCAGGAATCCTTTCCATACCCTTATCCATGAGCATCAATACCAGAATATGCCCAAGGAGAAATTACCCTCCAATTGGGATTTGTCTCGTTCTAGCTATGCAGGAAAAGAAGACTTCACGGAGGAAGAGTGGGGAAAGAATAGCAAGAGCTGGAATTCTCAACCCGACATGATCATGAGCCGCATTGAGCAAAACTCGTAGCTTATCCGTAATCTCACATTTGAGATTGAGGATTTGGGGAAACTGATCAAGGAGCTCATCGAGAGGATACCACCACCACCAAAGGAGTAATTCGTCATCAGGTTTGGCATCCCCTTGGTTTGTTCCAAGCTTGGGGGAGTGCCGCAGTATCATATCACTATCTTCTATCTTTTTACCTTATTAGTAGAGTCATATCATGAATAGAGGAGTTATTTTGTAGTATGGTTTGTATTATGGAAGTGTCCCCTCTCTCGTTAGATATGTATCCCTTGGTGTGATTTTCCGTTATGGAATATTAATGAGAAGTTCTATCATTCACTCTTTTGCTTAGCTTATGTTAGTTTTCAATTCATGGTTATATGATTGATCTTGTTGTTAGTATTGGTAGCACTCTGGGATCATTGAGTTAATTTAGTTTGTTTTGGAAAACCTGGCTCGGTTAGTAGCAACACTATTTTTGAGAGTTGAAAGAAAAGATAGAAGTACTCTAAAGAAAAATAATTTCATCATCTTTCTTTCTTGATTTGCTCATAAGTCTAGTATTCTCTAGTTAAGATCTTTTGTGCTTCCAAGGAAGATTGCATGTTTGTCATTATCATTTTTATGTTTGGTTGTTTCCTTCAACTCTTGTACTTGCTACCCAGCCTTGCTAGCCAAAAACCTGTACCGAGAGGGAATTCTTCTCGTGCATCCACCTCCTTTAAAACCAAAACCTTTGTCATTTGTCTCCACCATACCTACCTAGTAGCATTATTGCTATTCCAAGTAAATTCTTGTTTTGTCTACCTCCCAAATTAAACTTGTTATGTGAAAATTAGTGATTAAAGCCCTCACGAACTTGATGGCACACTTTACTTTCCTGCATTTAATAAACTTGAACCATTGGGTCCTTCTTTGTTGCATATATTCTTGCGCTTTATGAGTTGAAGTTAGCCGAACCATGTATCATGGGGACCGCTTTCAACACTTCATTGGTACTTGTACCTAGTTGATATCATGTTCTTTTGCTTATGGATCCCGGCGGTGTGAAATAAAAGTGGAACATGTAAGATCATGGAGTTTATATGTGTGTTAGAGAAACGCCTGGGCCGCTAGCCTAAGTCATGCCTAATCATGGTGGAAACTTGCAGCATAACTATAGTGAGCATTCTATGAAGCATCCTCAATAAAAACCTATGCAAATACCAAATAAAAAGATCGCTGAGATGCTCACTGTCTGCTTGCCTTGTCATTTTGATTATGGGATAGCTCCTGTGTCATGTGCAAGGGGTAACCCGTTGGCGGTTCTCAATGATATGCATGTATTTACAATGACAAGAGCTTGATCGTGACTGAAGTTGAGTAGCATGAGGATCGGTACTCATAAGTAAGGGGCATGAGATTTCAACTTATAACTTGTCAAGCATATCCTCTTAGTTGTGTCACTTTAACCTTAATCACCTAAAGATGCCTATGATAGGGGCAATGAGAGCTGAAAGCTAGTAAGTATCATAATTTTTGGGAGCTCTTTATGAGACTTGCAATCCCTGCTTCCCTCTTTGAAGGGCCTTTCTTTTACTTTGTAGTTGAGTCAGTAAACCTACTCCCTTCCATCTTAGCAAGTATCTTGAGTTGATGTGTTTCATTCATTCATATGATGATTTATTCAATCATGTCTTATGTTCCTTGTTTTGCACATTTCTCTTATCTTGATGTTTACTACTTTGAAAACTATCATTGAAAAAGCCAGTTATTTGTGAACTCCAGCAAATTATCAACTATTCTTCGACCAAGAGCTAAGTTTGCCATTACCAATTATGATTCACTTTATGTATCTTTATTGTGTTTCCTTTACTCACTACAAGTTGAGTTATATAATAGTGAGTTGTCTTCTATTATGATCTATGTATTTGATGAATGTGATGCTTCTTGTCCGTATTCTTTTATCGACTCTTCACTCCATAAACCTGATGCCATGTTTATTGAGCTCAGTTTCGCTTGGGGACAAGCGAAGTCTAAGCTTGGGGGGAGTTGATACGTCCATTTTGCATCACTATTCTATGTCTTAATTCACTATTATTCATTGATATATTTCGTATTGAGAGGTGATACTTATGTTATTTTATCTATTTTTGCATGGTTGATGACTTTTGGAGCATGGACCACTACAGTCATGATTCTGATGAAAAAGGTGCTGTTTGGAGGCAAAATTCGCGAAGATCAGAAAATCCGGGAAAATATATGGAAAATCCTATTTTTCCAGAAGACTCAGGATGCCACAAGATGGAGTAGGGGTGGGCCACAGGGGCCCACACCACCCCATGGCGTGGGCAGGCCTAGGCCGCGCCTGGGAGTGGTGTGGCCGCCCTGGCCCACTCTAGCCTCTCCCCTCTGGCGTATGTCAACCTTCCAAAACCCTAAGACTCGGGGAGCGACCACAGAAAGATTTTGCCGACTCTGCGGGGAGGAAAACACCGAGAGAGAAAGATCTCTCCGGCAGATAGATTTCTGTCGGGGGAATTCCTTCCCGCAGAGGGGAGATCGTCGCCATTGTAACATCCCAAAAAAATCATGTTTCAAAAACTCATTCATATCATTCTTGCATCATTCATTCATATAGGGTTTTTTTCTCAAAATCATTTAGAGACAGAAGTTTGAGTTATGATTTCATGTGGGCAATTTATCTCAATTGGCCATCACCCTTTGGGATTTGTTTGTCCATGATCTTGTTTGCTTGCCTCCATGATTGGAAAGATTAGGAGTAGCATTTAAACCCAAGATTCAAAATTTAGAAATAGTTTCAAAACCCTATTTCAAATATTTGCAAACTAGAGCAAATCTCTGTTTACTTTGAAACCCAAGCTTGACCAAGCCCTTGCTAGTAACCACATGGTCATCTGACTCGTTTTTAAACCCACAGAACCCTGCAAAAATCCCCAAAGCAGTTTGAATTCAAAAGGATTTGAATTCATATCAAATTCTATTCAGAAAATGGAATTAGAAAAAGAAAAAGGCTTAAAGAAAGGAAAAGGGCCGAGCGGCCAGAATCTGGCCCAGCAGCAAATCAAGCCTAGCAAGCCCACCCGGGCATCTCCTTATTCTTCTCTCACGCGCAAACGCACGCGCTGAGCCGCTGACAGGCAGACCCCACCTGCACTCCGCGCACCTCGCTGACAAGTGGGCCTTCTCCACGTCACCGTCGTCTCCACCCGCGCGACCCGTTCATCCCCAAATCAACGCGGGCGTTTCTGTGTTTAATTCGCGACGTCAATTCGATTTATTGGCCGAGTAATTCTCGCTCGTGACCAGGCTATAAGAACCCCCTCTCTCTTCTCCCTCAAACCCCGAACCCAGAGCGCCACCAGGCTGCGAGCATTACCCTCTGAAACCCCGCCGTCTCCGACGACTGCGCCGGCAAATTCCGGTGAGTCCAGAGCTCCCCTCTGCCTCTCGATCTTGCAAACTGATTCAGTGAGCCTCTGCGCTTCTTTTGACACGTTTCGTTTGCTCTCGCATGGACCGTAGCTCCGGCAACATCGTCGACTAGTCGCCACCGACGTCTGCACGAACTCCGGCGAACTCTAGTGGTAAGACCAGACCGCCCCGCGCTTTCTAGTTCACGCACACGGCTCTGTCTCGACTCTGTGAATCTAACCGTGTCCTCGCTTTGCCTTGGGGTGATCCACAGCAACGTCCACGACGACCACCCGACGCAACCGCCGCTCACAGCAACTCCGGCGAGCAATCTAGGACAGCTCCGAGCGCCCCTTGACCAACCACGAGTACGACGAGCATCGCCGTGACCCCCTGAGCCCGGTGAGCTACTCCTCGTTCTCACTTACCTCCTGCATCGTCGGCAACGTCATCGACCGACAGTTCCGCCGCCGGTAGCCGCCGCTCCGCCGCCAGTTCTTGGCCAGAGAAATAGCAGCCGTTAGATCTGTATCGTAGCGCTAGGATAGGTCCACTTAACCCCGAAGCGGTACGCGATCTGAGCCGCCAGATTTCATTTAGATCCAGCGGTCTGTATCGCTCGATCCAGACGAACCGGTACGGTCGAATAAGAACATGACGCGTGGCTAGGTTAGATCTGAAAATAGAATTTAAAAACAGATTTTGATCCAGTTTTCAAATGCCTATATCTTTTGAATTCCACGTTAGAATTTTGCAAACTTTATACCGTTGGATTCAGTAAAACAAGACCTTTCTGCCTATCCTTTTTGTTTAGCAAATAGTAACCATTAGTTTGGCTTAAATTACAGAAACTTGTTTGAGGCCTTTTTTGAGTATAGATTTAGTTTAGTATTTTGTTTTAGGGTTATTTAAGTTGTCTTGGCTATTTTGTGACTTGTTTAGTTTCTGTATTCATGCACTTGCTTGGTTGAGTTTTCAAAAAATCATCACTTGGTAGATTCATGCATGCATGCATTCATAATATTTTTGTTTGTATATATTTGTGTGTAATTGTGTGCTATAACTTTATGTGTAGATTTTGCTAGTGATTGTGATTGTGACGAGTGCTACTCTCCACACTACCAAGGCAAGTGATATCTTCATGAATATTCCATACATATACTTTATACTTGCATTAGATATATTTTGTTAGGACTTGCATGCTACTTTTGTCAATTGATGTTGGGAAATCCTATTTAGATTAGAATGCTAGAGTTGCTAGGAAAATTCCCTAAGGATAAGTTGCCATGCCATGCTTAACCTAGCTACTAGAAAACAAGGGTGGTTTATATATTCACACTATGGAAAAATTATTCTAAGTCTAAGGACTTGAGTTTTATTTAACAAAACAACTAAGTCAATGAATCTCCTGGGTGGAATGGACTTGCTTGGTGGTTTTTGGTTGAGTGGTTCACAAGGCCCATGTTTATGGTTTACCTTAGTGTATCTCACTTGTGGATGGCCACCCAGGAAACAAAGAGATTTGAGATGTCAAATGTTGAGAAGCTTCAAGTGCAACCACTTGGTAATATGGGCTCTGCCATGATCTTAGGATGCTAGAACTTAGTCTCTTGGACAGTGGGTGGTAGATGGGATGATAGGTTGGAACGCGTCCATTTGACTAAGGAAAGGCTACTGAAGGATCATGTCTTGGAAAACCAAGGCTTGTGGGGAAAGTGCACCACCTCTGCAGAGTGTAAAACCTAAGTACTTAGCCATGTCCCTGGTAAAGGACAATTTGAGCATCAAGACATGGAAACTTCAAGAATCTCATCACTCCAATTTCTGAATAAAACTTGTGGGTGAACAAGGGTTAAAAGGATCTTCAGTCATTGATTGGTAGATGCCCTGAGTGGATCTGGAGTCTTTGATTGATAGATGCCTTGGGTGTTTTGTGCCTTACAAAAACTTAGTATTTTCAAAAGTTAGGGAAAAATCTATTTTGAGCAAAGCAAGCCTAAGCTCCACCAGCCAAATGCATATAGTATTATAGTCCACTTAAAATATACTAAGGTATCACTTGCCAATACTATTCCAAAGTATTGACCCTCTGTGGCTGTAACTTATGATGTTGCAGGTTACTCTGATGATGAATAGGAGTCATGAGTCTACACTCAACATGCTTGCCTGTGGCACATGAAGATGAAGACTTATGTTTATTTACATATTCCATAAACTCTTGTATTAGGCCTTTGGCCATGAGTTGTAAAAGACTATGTTTTATCTCTGGAATGACTGTAATAAACGACCTTTGTATCTGTGTACTTCATCTTAAACTGTGGATGCTAGCATTGATCCAGGGACTAGCATTGCAATCACAGGGATCTTTTCCTTTAATAAGGAGGGATCTTACAGATGGTATCAGAGCACTGTGTTGTCTGTAGGATTATGACCCTAGGATTGGAAACCACTAAGGAAAATTTTAACTTCTTCTACACTTGTCTATTCTTCTCGTAAACTTTTCTAATCTTCTCATTCTCTTTCTCATCTCTATTTGTAGATGAACTCCGTCAACGAAGCCGTGAAGAAAGGAACACTCATGACCATGACCTTGGAGTGTGAGACCGAGTTTCCCAAGATTCTCAAGGACCTCATGGAGACCATGGGAGTACATGGTGCAGCAGTATACAAGGGCTTTCCAGTGATGGAGGAAGGAGAGGAGTATTGGTGGGTGCAACTTCACTTATACAAGAACAAGGAAGACAACCACAAAGAAAAAGGCTACTGCATGTACACCAACACTTTTATGCACACCACATTCTTTGAGTCAGCAAAAGAAGCAGCTTGGAAGACTATCAAGGAACTAAGTGCTAGAGTCAAGTGCAAGATGCTCAACCTCCAAAAAGACTTAGAGAAAGAGAAGGAACATACCCAAGAGTTGGAAATCACCAACCAATCCTTAAGAGGAGATATTATAGACTTTGTGATAGAAGCATGTGAACAAGATAGGGTGGTTGCCACTAGGAACATTGTGTTAGCCACCAGATCCAATGAGATAGGATTGTAAGCGCACTTCGTTAGTTGGACCACCACCTATCACCTTATTTTCCAAAATGATACCTTAAATAAGTTTGAACCTTGGATGATGTAATGGATTCTTGTATGCATGATTTGTATGATTTTTGTGAGTCCCAAGAATGTGTTTGAATGTTTGTCTTGTTTATCTTAAATTGTGTTGTTCTAACTTTTTCAATCTTATAAATAGATGCCTATTGCCATCAGCACTGTTGAGGAGTTCCAGGCTACCCGTTTTGGTCCTCGTATCGTAGAGATTACTACTTTACTCGATCTCCCTCTTCCTATCATTACGGTGCACCCACTCACCAAGTTTGAGAGGAAGGACCTTTGGGGCTTCAAGGTGAACCAGCCAGGACGCCAGACTGAGCCTACTACGGAGGCCATCGTCTTCAAGCTTATGCACGATGACAGGGAGAGAGGCATGGAGGTTGTCATGCAGGATCTGATAGGACGACTGTTAGGACGTCACTCCCGACAGGTTAGAGGCACTCACTTCCACGCCTTCGGAAGGCGTGATGACGACGGAGAGTCCATCGACTTTGAGGACGACTCGAGGGTCACAGCAGAGCCGATACGCCTGTACCTCCAGGACTTAGAGACTCTTATTAGGCACGTGGATACCGATAGGACCAACGTCATGCTTAGTAATGACGAGCTCCAGGTGCAGCTTCGCGAGAAGGACAAGCTCTTCGCGCAGCAGGACGAGATAGTCAAGGAGATGGAGACGAAGTTCGAGACCCAAGACCGTAAGTTCAAGAGTCAAGAGAAGCGTGTCCAGGATAGGAACAAGAGGATTCGTGATATGACCGAGGAACTACAGTCCAAGGACTTCGAGTTAGAGCAGCAGCAGACAGTGATTGAGAGGCTTCGTTCCCAGAAGAGGGCTCTCAAGGCCAAGATCGACTCTTTGACCACTACCATCGAGGAGAACAGGACCGCAATGGAGAACGCAGGTCTTACCTTTGTCGAGGAGGAGATTGATGCCGACGAGTAGATTTGACTACTCAGTTATCTTTATTTACCGCACTTATTATTTGTGAACTTAATGTTTGGACCATCCGACATGTGGATGGCTTGCCACTTGTGTGTTTGTACTTTGAGACTTTTGTTATCTTGTTGTTTAGCTTTTATCCTAGTGTTGCTTGCTATGTGTTTGCTTGTGCAATGTATTGTGCATAAATCATGTAAGGGTATCTCATTCTTATCTCTATATGAATAAACCACAGATGCCTCCCCGTCGCGCAAACACCAACCCCAACCCCAACATTACCCCGGAAATGCAACAAATGATGAATGCGCAAACACAGCTTATGCAAATGATGACGACATTCATCCAAAACCAGAACAACAACAACCCCAATAACAACAACCCCAATAACAACAACCCCAATAATAACAACAACAACAACCCTCCAGGTTTTGATATGCTTACCAGATTTCTGCGTCTGAGGCCAGCTAAGTTTTCGGGAACGACTGATCCCATGGTGGCCAATGATTGGCTACGTTCTGTGAACAAAGACTTAGTGACCGTGGGATGCACAGATGCTGAAAAGGTCAGGTTCGCAGCACATTTGTTGGAAGGACTAGCCGCCGCATGGTGGGACAACTTCCAGATTACCACGCCTATTGATGAGGTGACTTGGGCTATCTTTGAAGATGGCTTTCGTACTACTCATATCTCACCAGGTATGATGAGCCTGAAAAAGAAGGAATTTCACAACCTGAAGCAGCGCCACCACAGCGTGGCTGAATATATTGAAGAGTTCAACAATTTGGCGCGCTATGCACCGGATGAGGTTGACACTGATGCCAAAAGGAAGGAAAAGTTTCTGGAAGGCTTGAATGACAAACTGAATCTGCAGCTGTCTGTGGCATATGTTCCAACTTATCAGTTGCTGTGTGACAAGGCTGTTATTGTGGAGAATAAAATGAAGCAAGTTGAGAGTAGAAAGAGGAAACACTCCGACAAGCATAGCTCAGGATCGTCTCATAAACGATCTCACTATGATGATAGTGTCAGCTCAGGATCCCACAAGCATGGGAAGTTTAACAAGCACCACAACCACAACCGTCATGACAACAAGCATCATCGCAGTCATGACAATGATAAGTATAAGAATCACAAGAGTGGACATAAGAACCACCACAGTGGAGGTGGAAGTGGAAGTCAGCCTAAAAGGGACATCAGTCAGGTTGAATGCTTCAAATGCAAGAAGCTGGGGCATTATGCTAATGAGTGCACTGATAAGAAAGTTGAAGGACCTATCAAGCCCAATCCTTTTCAGAAAGGACAGGTTAACCACATCAATGTGGAGGAGGTCTTTGAAGAGCCTGATGCTGTTGCTGGTAAGTTCAGACTCAATTCTATCCCAGCATTTGTACTCTTTGACACTGGTGCATCTCATTCATTCATATCAAAAGCATTTGTCGAAAGAAATGAACTACCGGTAGAAACCATTGGATGTCCTATAAGAGTAAGTTCTCCTGGTGGAGAGATGATAGTAAACTCAGGATGTCATGATTTAGTCATAGAGTTTGGAAAACATAAGTTTCCAGTGAACTTAATAATCCTGAATTCCCAAGGATTGGATATAATTTTGGGAATGGATTGGATGGCTAAGTATGAGGGAGTACTAGATTGTGCAAATCGTACAGTTTCACTCACAACCCCTGAAGGTAAGAGGATAAAATTTAAGTCCAATTTTAAATCTAAAGGAAGTAAGATGAATTCTCTTAAGGGGGTTAGCATGGACAGTGTGCCAATTGTGTGTGAGTATCCGGATGTGTTTCCGGAAGAATTACCAGGAATGCCACCAGATAGAGATGTGGAGTTTATAATAGATTTGGTACCAGGATCTGGACCAAGGGCAAAAAGGCCTTATAAAATGTCAGTTGACGAACTTAAGGAACTCAAGAAACAACTTGGAGAACAATTGCAGAAAGGATTCATCCAGCCAAGTTCTTCATCTTGGGGAGCTCCAGTTTTGTTCGTAGAAAAGAGAGATAGAACTCAAAGATTATGCATAGATTACCGTTCTCTCAACGAGGTAACCATCAAGAACAAGTATCCTTTGCCAAGAATAAATGACTTGTTTGATCAGCTAGAAGGAGCATGGGTGTTCTCGAAGATTGATCTTCGGTCAGGCTATTTTCAACTCAAGATAAGAGAGCAAGACATACCTAAAACAGCATTCACCACAAGGTATGGATTGTATGAGTACACTGTGATGCCTTTTGGTTTAACCAACGCTCCAGCATACTTCATGAATATGATGAACAAAGTGTTCATGGAATTTCTCGACAAGTTCGTTGTCGTATTCATCGATGACATCTTAGTCTACTCCAAGAGCAAGGAAGAGCATGAAAGACATCTACGCTTGATACTTGAGAAACTAAGGGAACATAAGCTTTATGCCAAATTCAGCAAGTGTGAGTTTTGGTTAGAAGAAGTTGGATTTCTTGGTCATGTTATGACAAAAGATGGTGTAGCAGTTGATCCTGCTAAAGTTTCGGCTGTGACAGAATGGGAATCTCCTAAGAACGTAAAAGAGGTTCGTAGTTTCCTTGGTTTAGCAGGTTACTACAGAAGATTCATTGAAATTTTTTCTAAGGTTGCTAAACCAATGACAGAATTGTTAAAGAAAGATAAGAAATTTGCTTGGTCTGAAGGATGTGAACTCAGCTTTCAAGAACTAAAGAAGAGACTTGTGTCAGCACCAGTTCTATGCCTACCAGATTTGGAAAAGGATTTCCAAGTATATTGTGATGCTTCTCATCAAGGATTAGGTGCCGTACTTATGCAAGGCGGAAAAGTTGTGGCTTATGCCTCGAGACAACTCAAAACTCATGAAGTAAATTATCCTACTCATGATTTAGAGTTAGCCGCTGTTGTCCATGCACTCAAAACATGGAGACATTACCTTTTGGGAAAACATTGTGAAGTATTCACCGATCATAAGAGTTTGAAGTATATCTTCACACAGAAGGAGATCAATATGAGACAAAGAAGATGGCTAGAACTTATCAAGGATTACGACTTGAATTTGCAATACCACCCCGGTAAAGCAAATGTAGTAGCAGATGCTCTAAGTCGTAAAGCGTTTGTAAATGGCCTTACCAAAGGTGAATTGCCAGATGACTTGTGTAAGCAATTCAAGGAACTCAGGTTGGAGATTGTGCCAGAAGGACATCTCATGTCTTTGGATGTTCAACCCACTCTGTTGGATAAGATTAAAGAAGCCCAAAAGATGGATAAAGAGATCGAAGAGATCAAGGAAAGGATTAGCCAAGGGAAAGCTAAAAGTTTCCATATGGACGAACAAGGTACTTTATGGCACGAGAAACGTATTTGTGTTCCACAAGAACCGGAAATGCGGAAACTGATTCTGCAAGAAGCCCATAACTCTCCATATTCTATTCACCTGGGAAACAACAAAATGTACATGGATATGAAAGAAAGATTTTGGTGGAACAATCTCAAAAGGGACATCGCCGAACACATTGCTTTGTGTGACGTGTGTAGTAGAGTGAAAGCGGAGCATCAGAAACCAGCAGGTTTGCTTCAACCAATGCCTATTCCTGAATGGAAGTGGGAAAATATTGGTATGGATTTCATTACCGGATTACCAAGGACCAGGTCAGGGTATGATTCCATATGGGTAATAGTAGATCGCCTAACTAAAGTGGCTCATTTTATACCCGTAAAGACAACTTATACAAGTGCCAAGTTAGCCAAAATCTACATGAGCAGAATTGTATGCCTTCACGGTGTACCTAAGAGTATTGTGTCTGATAGAGGAACTCAGTTCACTTCTCACTTTTGGAGACAGCTTCATGAATCTTTAGGAACGAGATTGGAATTCAGCACTGCTTTTCATCCTCAAACTGATGGACAAACAGAAAGGACTAATCAAATTCTTGAAGACATGTTGAGGGCATGTGCCCTAGACTATGGAGCAAGTTGGGATGAAAGTCTGCCTTACGCAGAGTTTTCTTACAACAACAGTCACCAATCTAGTATTGGGATGGCACCATTTGAGTTTCTATACGGAAGAAAGTGTACCACCCCATTGCTATGGAATGGTGTGGGAGAAAGAAGTTTGTTTGGACCAGATCTTATCAAAGACGCCGAAGAAAAGGTCAAATTGGTTAGAGACAGATTGAAGATAGCACAGTCTCGACAGAAGAGCTACGCAGATGCTAAGCGTAGAGAAGTCACTTACGAAGTTGGGGATAGAGCTTATCTTAGAGTATCACCACTTCGTGGAGTAAAAAGATTTGGAGTCAAAGGAAAGTTAGCACCAAGATATGTGGGACCATTCAAAATTCTAAGTCGCAAGGGAGAAGCTGCATATGAAATCGAACTGCCAGCATCTTTATTAGCCGTCCATAATGTTTTTCATGTGAGTCAGCTTAAGAAATGTCATCCAGAAATGGAAGGATCTTCTTTGAAGGATACCATATCTTTGGAGGAAGTTCAACTAGAAAGTGACCTCACCTATGAAGAAAAGCCTATCAAGATACTTGAGACCGCAGAAAGAGTCACAAGGACAAAGACTATCAAATTTTGCAAAGTACAACGGAATCATCATTCCGAAGAGGAAGCAACTTGGGAAAGAGAAGATGATCTTCGGAAAGACCACCCTCACCTATTTGCTAGCCAATCCGAATCTCGAGGGCGAGATTCATTTTAAGGGGGTTAGATTTGTAACATCCCAAAAAAATCATGTTTCAAAAACTCATTCATATCATTCTTGCATCATTCATTCATATAGGGTTTTTTTCTCAAAATCATTTAGAGACAGAAGTTTGAGTTATGATTTCATGTGGGCAATTTATCTCAATTGGCCATCACCCTTTGGGATTTGTTTGTCCATGATCTTGTTTGCTTGCCTCCATGATTGGAAAGATTAGGAGTAGCATTTAAACCCAAGATTCAAAATTTAGAAATAGTTTCAAAACCCTATTTCAAATATTTGCAAACTAGAGCAAATCTCTGTTTACTTTGAAACCCAAGCTTGACCAAGCCCTTGCTAGTAACCACATGGTCATCTGACTCGTTTTTAAACCCACAGAACCCTGCAAAAATCCCCAAAGCAGTTTGAATTCAAAAGGATTTGAATTCATATCAAATTCTATTCAGAAAATGGAATTAGAAAAAGAAAAAGGCTTAAAGAAAGGAAAAGGGCCGAGCGGCCAGAATCTGGCCCAGCAGCAAATCAAGCCCAGCAAGCCCACCCGGGGATCTCCTTATTCTTCTCTCACGCGCAAACGCACGCGCTGAGCCGCTGACAGGCAGACCCCACCTGCACTCCGCGCACCTCGCTGACAAGTGGGCCTTCTCCACGTCACCGTCGTCTCCACCCGCGCGACCCGTTCATCCCCAAATCAACGCGGGCGTTTCTGTGTTTAATTCGCGACGTCAATTCGATTTATTGGCCGAGTAATTCTCGCTCGTGACCAGGCTATAAGAACCCCCTCTGCCCCCTCTCTCTTCTCCCTCAAACCCCGAACCCAGAGCGCCACCAGGCTGCGAGCATTACCCTCTGAAACCCCGCCGTCTCCGACGACTGCGCCGGCAAATTCCGGTGAGTCCAGAGCTCCCCTCTGCCTCTCGATCTTGCAAACTGATTCAGTGAGCCTCTGCGCTTCTTTTGACACGTTTCGTTTGCTCTCGCATGGACCGTAGCTCCGGCAACATCGTCGACTAGTCGCCACCGACGTCTGCACGAACTCCGGCGAACTCTAGTGGTAAGACCAGACCGCCCCGCGCTTTCTAGTTCACGCACACGGCTCTGTCTCGACTCTGTGAATCTAACCGTGTCCTCGCTTTGCCTTGGGGTGATCCACAGCAACGTCCACGACGACCACCCGACGCAACCGCCGCTCACAGCAACTCCGGCGAGCAATCTAGGACAGCTCCGAGCGCCCCTTGACCAACCACGAGTACGACGAGCATCGCCGTGACCCCCTGAGCCCGGTGAGCTACTCCTCGTTCTCACTTACCTCCTGCATCGTCGGCAACGTCATCGACCGACAGTTCCGCCGCCGGTAGCCGCCGCTCCGCCGCCAGTTCTTGGCCAGAGAAATAGCAGCCGTTAGATCTGTATCGTAGCGCTAGGATAGGTCCACTTAACCCCGAAGCGGTACGCGATCTGAGCCACCAGATTTCATTTAGATCCAGCGGTCTGTATCGCTCGATCCAGACGAACCGGTACGGTCGAATAAGAACATGACGCGTGGCTAGGTTAGATCTGAAAATAGAATTTAAAAACAGATTTTGATCCAGTTTTCAAATGCCTATATCTTTTGAATTCCACGTTAGAATTTTGCAAACTTTATACCGTTGGATTCAGTAAAACAAGACCTTTCTGCCTATCCTTTTTGTTTAGCAAATAGTAACCATTAGTTTGGCTTAAATTACAGAAACTTGTTTGAGGCCTTTTTTGAGTATAGATTTAGTTTAGTATTTTGTTTTAGGGTTATTTAAGTTGTCTTGGCTATTTTGTGACTTGTTTAGTTTCTGTATTCATGCACTTGCTTGGTTGAGTTTTCAAAAAATCATCACTTGGTAGATTCATGCATGCATGCATTCATAATATTTTTGTTTGTATATATTTGTGTGTAATTGTGTGCTATAACTTTATGTGTAGATTTTGCTAGTGATTGTGATTGTGACGAGTGCTACTCTCCACACTACCAAGGCAAGTGATATCTTCATGAATATTCCATACATATACTTTATACTTGCATTAGATATATTTTGTTAGGACTTGCATGCTACTTTTGTCAATTGATGTTGGGAAATCCTATTTAGATTAGAATGCTAGAGTTGCTAGGAAAATTCCCTAAGGATAAGTTGCCATGCCATGCTTAACCTAGCTACTAGAAAACAAGGGTGGTTTATATATTCACACTATGGAAAAATTATTCTAAGTCTAAGGACTTGAGTTTTATTTAACAAAACAACTAAGTCAATGAATCTCCTGGGTGGAATGGACTTGCTTGGTGGTTTTTGGTTGAGTGGTTCACAAGGCCCATGTTTATGGTTTACCTTAGTGTATCTCACTTGTGGATGGCCACCCAGGAAACAAAGAGATTTGAGATGTCAAATGTTGAGAAGCTTCAAGTGCAACCACTTGGTAATATGGGCTCTGCCATGATCTTAGGATGCTAGAACTTAGTCTCTTGGACAGTGGGTGGTAGATGGGATGATAGGTTGGAACGCGTCCATTTGACTAAGGAAAGGCTACTGAAGGATCATGTCTTGGGAAACCAAGGCTTGTGGGGAAAGTGCACCACCTCTGCAGAGTGTAAAACCTAAGTACTTAGCCATGTCCCTGGTAAAGGACAATTTGAGCATCAAGACATGGAAACTTCAAGAATCTCATCACTCCAATTTCTGAATAAAACTTGTGGGTGAACAAGGGTTAAAAGGATCTTCAGTCATTGATTGGTAGATGCCCTGAGTGGATCTGGAGTCTTTGATTGATAGATGCCTTGGGTGTTTTGTGCCTTACAAAAACTTAGTATTTTCAAAAGTTAGGGAAAAATCTATTTTGAGCAAAGCAAGCCTAAGCTCCACCAGCCAAATGCATATAGTATTATAGTCCACTTAAAATATACTAAGGTATCACTTGCCAATACTATTCCAAAGTATTGACCCTCTGTGGCTGTAACTTATGATGTTGCAGGTTACTCTGATGATGAATAGGAGTCATGAGTCTACACTCAACATGCTTGCCTGTGGCACATGAAGATGAAGACTTATGTTTATTTACATATTCCATAAACTCTTGTATTAGGCCTTTGGCCATGAGTTGTAAAAGACTATGTTTTATCTCTGGAATGACTGTAATAAACGACCTTTGTATCTGTGTACTTCATCTTAAACTGTGGATGCTAGCATTGATCCAGGGACTAGCATTGCAATCACAGGGATCTTTTCCTTTAATAAGGAGGGATCTTACAGCCATCAACACCACCATGAAGCTAGACTTCATCAGGATCATCATCATCATCACCACCATCATCACCATCTCCATATTGCTGTAACAATTGGTTGAATCTTGCTATAGTTCATAGGGGAAACTTTCCCGGTGTTGATTACTCTTTGTAGTTGATGCTATTGAGTGAACCATTGAATTATTGTTTATGTTCAGATTGTTATACATCATTATTCCATCTCTGATCATGATCCATATGATGTCTTGTGAGTAGTTCGTTTTGTTCTTGTGGACATGGGAGAAGTCTTGTTGTTAGTAGTGGAGTTGCGTTGAGAAAGATTCAATAGATTATTATTTAAGTTGTGGTGTACTTCTTCTAGTGGTGTCATGTGAACATCGACTACATGACACTTCACCTATATGGGCCTAGGGGAATGCATTGTGTATTTGGATACTAATCGTAGGGGTTGCCGGAGTGACAGAAACCTGAACCCCCGTTAGGAAACCATTGCACAAGGGACGTAAGGGTCTTAGAGTTTAAAGCTGTGGTTAGGTTCTACCTTAATTACTTTCTTGTACTTACGGATGTTTGCAAGGGGTATAATCTCAAGTATGTATTAGTCTTGGATGGGGCGGTACATTAGCACAGGTTCACCCACACAACACTTAGCAAGCTAAAGAAGATTAATCAACTATATGAAGCGAAAGCACTTGACAGTCTTCCCATGTGTCCTCGAGAACGTTTGGTCATCAATAGAAATACAACCGGCTTGTCCTTTGCTGCATAAAGGATTGGGCCACTTGCTGCATTTATTCCTACTGTCTTTTATTTACTCGTACTTTGTTTACTTGCTTTATCAAAAAAAACCTAAAAATCCGTTTGCTAAGTATTTGCAGAGAATTCCTGATCCATACCACTAGCCAGCACCTTCTGATCCTCGTTGGGTTCGACACTCTTACTTATCGAAAATATTGCGATACACCCCCTATACTTGTGGGTCATCAAGGTCGGCTTCGGCTCGTCTACATCAACCACGCTCTCCTGAGTGTTGACAACACTTTTCAGTCTTCAAGGGTAAGTTCGTGAAAAGCCCCTCCTGTTACTACATTACTAATAGATAGGTCCTGGTAGCATCAGGGGTTCAGGGGCGTAGGATAAAATTTTATTGTTTTCATACGCGAACCCCTACATGGGATTCTACTTGGTTGCTACTCTCTCCTTGGTTTGGATTCTATCATCCGCTTGACGATCTCTCATTTGTTGATTCTACCGCAAGGTCTCTCACCGAGGATTCTATTGGATTGGTTGTTCGAACCAACGGGAGCAAATCAAATCGGGTGTGTTTTGGCGTGTGTTTGTATCTTTGCGTTCATCGCGAGTTCCCTGACCCTCTTCCTCAAATCCATGAAGATCGGGCCACTCCAAGGGTAAATCCACAAGGAGACCCATAACAACTGTTATCAGCAGCTTTTGGATGCCACGGATTTGACTTCGCCCTTCGATTTCCACCATAAATTCGAAAATACCAAAAATATTGCCCCAAATTGCTTTTGGATCGATCTCTCGTATTGGTGAGTTGATTTTGGTTTTGGTCTAATAGAAACTTATCTTTGGAGTTGGTCTACCATTTGCCTGCGTTTCCTAGCCCAATTTGGTCAAAATTGCTCGGATTTGAGGAATTTTCGTCAGCCTTTCTGCCCCTGTTTTAGATCTAGAAAAACGAAATCCGCGACAAGCAGTACTATCGGGGCTACGAGCGGTACTACCGGTTGGGGTAACTGGTACTGCCGAACCCAACATACGATTTTTTACCCGTTTTCCTCTTTTCCTTTTTGATTAATTCTATTACTACCTATGTTTTGTGTGCATGTCTGTCATCAAACAAGCTCCTAGATCCAAATCCCGCAGCACGATGACGCTCCACGGTGAAGATGTCTCTCGTTCGTGCAGTCCGAACTTGGGACCATGGTCACGAGAGACAAAGAGAATATCAATTGGAGGTCTCCCCCAAAGTGAGGAAACCTTTATTGAATATTGTGTGTATTTATCTGGCCAAATACCCCCACTATATATAGGGGGAGGGGAGGTACTACCTTCCTCAAAGTCCCGGGGTTGGGACTGATACGTCCATTTTGCATCATTATTCTATATCATAATTCACTGTTATTCATTGATATATTTCATATTAAGAGATGATACTTATGTTATTTCATCTGTTTTTGCATGGTTGATGACTTTTGGAGCATGGACCGCTGCAGTCAGGATTCTGATGGAAAAGGTGCTGTTTGGAGGCAAAATTCACGAAGATCAGAAAATCCGGGAAAATACATGGAAAATCCTATTTTTCCAGAAGACGAAGGAAGCCAGAAGGGGAGGCTGAGATGGACCACAGGGGGCCCACACTACCGCCTGGCGCGGACCAGCCTAGGTCGCGCCACCAGGTGGTGTGGCCGCCCTGGTACACCCCTGGCTCTCCCTTCTGGCGTATATTATCCTCCTGAAACCCTAAGACTCGGGGAGCAACCACAGAAAGATTCCGCCACCTCTGCGAGGCGGAAAACACCGAGAGAGAAAGATATCGCCGGCAGACAGAATTCTACTGAGGGAATTCTTTCTCGGAGAGGGGAGATCGTCGCCATCAACACCACCATCAAGTTGGACTTCATCGGGATCATCATCATCACCACCACCATCATATCCACCAGCACCCTCATCACCATCTCCATATCACTGTAACAATTGGGTTGAATCTTGCATAGTTCTTAGGGGAAACTTTCCCGGTGTTGATTACTCTTTGTAGTTGATGCTATTGAGTGAACCATTGAATTATAGTTTATGTTCAGATTGTTATACATCATTATTCCATCTCTGATCATGATCCATATGATGTCTTGTGAGTAGTTCGTTTTGTTCTTGAGGACATGGGAGAAGTCATGTTGTTAGTAGTGGAATTGTGTTGAGAAAGATTCAATAGTTTGATATTTAAGTTGTGGTGTACTTCTTCTAGTGGTGTCATGTGAATGTCAACTACATGACACTTCACCTATATGGGCCTAGGGGAATGCATTGTGTATTTGGCTACTAATCGTAGGGGTTGCCGGAGTGACAGAAACCTGAACCCCCCTTAGGAAACCATTGCACAAGGGACGTAAGGGTCTTAGAGTTTAGAACTGTGGTTAGGTTTCTACCTTAATTACTTTCTTGTACTTGCGGATGCTTGCAAGGGGAATAATCACAAGTATGTATTAGTCCTAGGAAGGTCGGTACATTAGCACATGTTCACCGACACAACACTTAGCAAACTAAATAAGATTAATCAACTATAAGAAGCAAAATCACTTGATGGTATTCCCATGTGTCCTCGAGAACGTTTGGTCATCTTAAGTAATACAACCGGCTTGTCCTTTGTTGAATAAAGGATTGGGCCACTCGCTGCATTTATTCTTATTGTCTTTTATTTGCTCGTACTTTAATTACTTGCATTATCAAAAATCCCTAAAAATCCATTTGCTAAGTATTTGCAGAGAATTCCCGATCCATACCACTAGCCAGCACCTTCTGCTCCTCGTTGGGTTCGACACTCTTACTTATCAAAAATACTGTGATACACCCCCTATACTTGTGGGTCATCAAGACTATTTTCTGGCACCGTTGCCAGGGAGTGAAGCGCTATAGGAGAGTGGAACCTGTAAAGGAAACCTCTACCGTGAGTATTGTTTATTTCTGTTAGTTGCTTTATTTTCATTATGGATAATTCGCTGAGTTTCTTATTTTGTAATGCTACTACCACTGCTAAGGTAGTAGATGAACCACCACCTGCTGAGAATGATACTTTTAAAATACCTACAAGAATTATTGATCGTGTTATGGATAACTACTATGTTGGGTATGGAACTGTCCATCCCGGTGATTATTTGCTCTTTATACACGAATTATGCGGGTTGTTCAAGTGTGCAGGTATTACTACAGATCAAGTTAAGAAGAAGTTATTCTCATTATCACTGAAAGGAAGAGCCGAGGAATGGTATAAGCTGCTGAAGAATGGTCAAGCTCTTGAATGGGAGGAAATAGTACCTCTCTTTTATTCAAAGTTTTATCCTCCTAGTGAGATTCATAAAGATCAGAATCAAATATATAACTTTTGGCCTCTTGATGGAGAGAGTAAATCTCAAGCTTGGGGTAGATTGAAGTTACTAATGCTCAAATGTCCCATTCATGAGCTCCCCAACTGTATTATTATCAATAACTTTTATGCAAGGCTTTCTCTTCATGATAAGGATTTATTGGATGCTTCTTGTGCTGGATCATTCACTCACATGGAAGAAGAAGCTAAATGGGATCTTCTGGACCGTATTCAAGATAATGCTGAAGCATGGGAGAATGACAAAGGAAGAAAGTGAGGTATAAATTATGATTATGAATGCATTGAATCTTTAATGGGAACTAACGACTTTCAAAATATTAAAAATGCTTATGGTCTAGACTCTCAAGCTATTGCAACTTATTTTAAGCCTTTTTTTCCTACATTGAAGTGTCTAAAAAGAAGTGGAATAAGTATTATGAACCTTATAAATATATTGCTAAGAGTGTTCCTGCAAGAAACACTGAAGTTTATACTGCTAATCATGTATTATATGAACCTTACATTGAGAAAATGCCTTTCCCAGTTAAGATAAAGGAACATTCTATGATAGCTAGTATGGTTAATGAAAGTACAAATAAAGCTATTGAACCTGATAAACAAATGGATGATGAACCTATAATAGCAAATGTGAAAGACTTTGTCACTAAATATGTACAAGAGGGACACACTATCCTTTGTAAGGACACCTCTAATATTGTTTCACAAAGTAGTATTATAAGAACTAGTATTCCTGTGTTTTCTGTTAGAATAAGTGATCATTATTATGACGGCCCTTGTGATAGTTATATTGTTAAGTTTATGCATGATACTGAAAGCTACTATTAGAGAGGGAAAAGTGTTCTTATGTATCTCAATAATATCAAGTTTCCTTGTTTTATGCTGAATTTTTTTATGTTGCACTTCTTTTGCCTTCCTATGCTAGTAGCCTCTGGTATCAACAACTTGTTTGTTTACAAAATTCCCTTGCATAGGAAGTGGGTTAGACTTAAACGTGTGTATTTTTGCTTCTTAATGCTCTCTTTCACTTTAATTCATATTCCTAAGTGAGCATCATCAAAATTATCATGCCCATCTTAATGGCTATAAAGAAAGATATTTTTGGGAGACAAACCAATTTATTTGTGTTTTCGGTTTGTTTTTGTTTCGTTAAATCTTGGAAGTTATTACCTCGGTAATAACCTCTCCTTATACTTTTTGTTTGGTTTGTGTGTCAAGATCAACCTCTAATGAGAGAGAAGTAATATTTGGGGAAGTTGCTTTCCCGAAATAGATTTTTGTGCTTTACCGTAAAATTTCGTGAGAGACCTCTGTCTGTCGGATTGAGCTGTAATTTTTTGTGCTTCTGCCCCAGATTGTTGTTTAAATTTCGCTAGTTTTGCACTTTTTGATTTGAGGAACAGAAGAGTTTCTAAAAAAATGATCTTTACCTGCTGGTCGGTTTTGACAGATTTTGCCACTCTTGCATTTGCTTCTTTAATCGATTTCCTTTTTGAATTCTTTTTGGGTTTTCGGAAGGAGTTGCTACAGTAGCTTATGTTTTGATGGTTTTCAGTTGAAATTGGCTCAAAAGGTTTTATCACTTCACTTATACTAATGTTGCTAATGAGAACTGTGTGAAGTTCTGTGTGAAAGAAATTTCCAGGTTAGTGGAGAAAATGGTGTAATGAGAAAGTGAAAGGTTTCATGACTCAAGCAATATGAGTATGAATATGAAGATATTGATATCATTCAAGTGGTGACTCCAGAAGAATCTACTAAATACCAAATTTAGAGACCTGCAGAGTCCGTTTTCGAATAGGTAACAGTTCTGGTAAGAAAAGTTCCGCGAAAGATCTGTCCAGTTATATTTTTGCAGTTTTTAGCCAACAAGGAAAGCTACGAAGCAAAAGAGGGATGGAAACGGAGCCAGGGTGGCTCACACCACCCTGTGGCACGGGCCCAACCCTGCCCACGCCACCAGGTGGTGTGGCCACCTCGGACTTCATCTCCGACCCGTTTTCTCCCAGTACCTTCCTTTTGCTGTAAAACTTCGTAATATATAATCCCACAAATCCCTCGAGGTTTGTATATCGTGTTATCATCATGTTTTTGTTTCAGTCTATTTTGTTCAGATGTCGTTCAGGGGTTCATCTTCAAAGGATTACGAGCGGCGACACCGTCACGAGCTCCATCACAATCTTGAGCAGAAGACCCTCGTAGGATGGGTGGAAGAAGAAAGGATCGCAACTAGGCGCGAAGACATGGATCGGAATGGCAGGGAGGAAGTGAAGGACATGACAATAGGCATGAAGGGGCTGATACCTCCAACTCTAGATCTCAGTTCTTACCCTGCAGTAGTGGAAGCTCTACGAGTCACTAATGAGTTCTGCGGCAAGTACCGAGTCTTGAGGAGGAAGGTGGGTATGCTTCAAAAGGAGAATAGCAGGCTTCACAAGATACTGGAAGATTTCCTCGTGCCAACCAAGAGAATACCACCACCACCGAAAAACTAATTCGTCATCAGGTTTTGGCATCCCCTTGGTTTGTTCTAAGCTTGGGGGAGTGCCACGGTATCACATCACCATCTTCTATCATCATGAATAGAGAAGTTATCATGTAGGATGGTCTTCATTATGGAAGTGTCCCCTCTATCGTTAGATATGTATCCCTTGGTGTGAGTTACCATTATGGAATATTAACGAGAAGTTCTATCATTTACTCTTCTGCATATCTTATATTAGTTTTCAATTCATGGTTATATGATTGATCTTGTTGTTAGTATTGGTATCACTTTGGGATCATTGAGTTAATTTAGTTCATTTTGGAAAAACTAGCTCGGTCAATAGCAACACTATTTTTGAGAACTTAATGAAAAAGATAGAAGTACTCTTAAAGAAATATAATTTCATCATCTTTCTTTCTTGATTTGCTCATAAGTTTAGTATTCTATGGTTAAGATGTTTTGTGCTTCCAAGGAAGATTGCATGTTTGTTTTTATCACTTGTATGTTTGTTTGTTTCCTTCAACTCTTATACTTGCTACGCAACTTTGCTAGCCAAAAACTTGTACTGAGAGGGAATTCTTCTCGTGCATCCAATCCGTAAACCAAACCTATGCCATTTGTGTCCACCATACCTACCTATTAGCACTATTGCTATTCCAAGTAAATTCTTGTTTTTATCTACCTTCCAAATTAAACTTGTCCTATGAAAATTAGTGATTAAAGCTCTCACGAACTTGATGGCACACTTTAATTTCTTGCACTTAATAAACTTGAACCATTGTGCCCATCTATGTTGCGTATATGCTTGCGCTTTGTGAGTTGTGAATTAGCAGAACCATGCTGTCATGGGGAACGCTTTCAACATTGCACTGGTACTTTGTACCTAGTTGATATCATGTTCTTTTGTCTATGGATGTCGTCGGTGTGAAATGAAAGGGGAGCTTGTAAGTCCATGGAGTTATGCATGTGTGTTTGAGAAACGCCTGGGCCGCCGGTCTAATCCATGCTGTCATGGTGGAAACCTGCAGCGTAACCATAATGAGCATCTATGAAGCATTCTTCTTATAAAAAAGAGATAGAGATTGAGAAAAAGAGGAAAAGAAAAAAAAGATGACAAAAGAGGAAAAAGAGAAAAAAGCACCATATTCCCATGGTAAATAAGAAGATTGCTGAGAAGCTCGTTGTCTGCTTGCCTTGTCATTTTGATATGGGGATTCTTCCGTATCATCAGGCAAGGGGTACCCCGTTGGCGGTTCTCCATGATACACATGTGCTTACTATGACAAGAACTTACTGGTGACTAAACTTGAGTAGCATGAGGAGCGACCCTCATATTCAAGGGACAATGAGAGCTTTATCCTCGTATTTGATCACTTTAACCTTAATCACCTAGAGATGCCTATGATAGGGAAATGAGAGCTGAAAGCTAATAACTACCATAATTTTTGGGAGCTCTTTATGAAACTTGAAATCCCTCCTTCCCTCTACGAAGGGCCTTTCTTTTACTTTTTAGTTGAGTCAATAAACCTATTCCTTTCTATCTCAGCAAGTATTTTGAGTTGTTGTGTTTCATTCATTCATATGATGATCTATTCAATCATGTTTCTTATGTTCCTTGTTTTGCACATTGCTCTTATCTTGGTGATTACTACTTTGAAAGCTATCATTGAAAATCAGTTATTTGTGAACTCCTGCAAATTGTCAACTATTCTTCGACCAAGAGCTAAGTTTGCCAATACCAATTATGATTTACTTTATGTATCTTTATTGTGTTTCCTTTACTTATTGCAAGTTAAGTTATATAATAGTGAGTTGTCTTCTAGTATGACTTATGTATTGATGAATGTGATGCTTCTTGTCCGTATTCTTTTATCGAATCTTCACTCCATAAACCTGACGTCATGTTTATTGAGTTCAGTTTTCGTTTGGGGACAAGCGAAGTCTAAGCTTGGGGGGAGTTGATACGTCGATTTTGCATCACTATTCTATATCATAATTCACTGTTATTCATTGATATATTTCATATTAAGAGATGATACTTATGTTATTTCATCTGTTTTTGCATGGTTGATGACTTCTGGAGCATGGACCGCTACAGTCAGGATTCTAATGGAAAAGGTGCTGTTTGGAGGCAAAATTCACGAAGATCAGAAAATCCAGGAAAATACATGGAAAATCCTATTTTTCTAGAAGACGAAGGAAGCCAGAAGGGGAGGCTGAGATGGGCCACAGGGGGCCCACACCACCCCCTGGAACGGGCCAGCCTAGGCCGCGCCACCAGGTGGTGTGGCCGCCCTGATCCACCCCTGGCTCTCCCCTCTGGCATATATTATCCTCCTGAAACCCTAAGACTCGGGGAGCGACCACAGAAAGATTCCGCCACCTCTGCGGGGCGGAAAACACCGAGAGAGAAAGATCTCTCCGGCAGACAGAATTCTGCCAGGGGAATTCCTTCCCGGAGAGGGGAGATCGTCGCCATCAACACCACCATCAAGCTGGACTTCATCGGGATCATCATCATCATCACCACCATCATCTCCACCAGCACCCTCATCACCATCTCCATATCGTTGTAACAATTGGGTTGAATCTTGCATAGTTCTTAGGGGAAACTTTCCCGGTGTTGATTACTCTTTGTAGTTGATGCTATTGAGTGAACCATTGAATTATTGTTTATGTTCAGATTGTTATACATCATTATTCCATCTCTGATCATGATCCACATGATGTCTTGTGAGTAGTTCGTTTTGTTCTTGAGGACATGGGAGAAGTCATGTTGTTAGTAGTGGAATTGTGTTGAGAAAGATTCAATAGTTTGATATTTAAGTTGTGGTGTACTTCTTCTAGTGGTGTCATGTGAACATCGACTACATGACACTTCACCTATATGGGCCTAGGGGAATGAATTGTGTATTTGGCTACTAATCGTAGGGGTTGCTGGAGTAACAGAAACCTGAACCCCCGTTAGGAAACCATTGCACAAGGGACGTAAGGGTCTTAGAGTTTAAAGCTGTGGTTAGGTTTCTATCTTAATTACTTTCTTGTACTTGCGGATGCTTGCAAGGGGTATAATCACAAGTATGTATTAGTCTTGGATGGGGCGGTACATTAGCACAGGTTCACCCACACAACACTTAGCAAACTAAAGAAGAGCAATCAACTATATGAAGCGAAAGCACTTGATGGTATTCCCATGTGTCCTCGAGAACATTTGGTCATCTTAAGTAATACAACCGGCTTGTCCTTTGCTAAATAAAGGATTGGGCCACTCGCTGCATTTATTCTTATTGTCTTTTATTTACTCGTACTTTATTTACTTGCATTATCAAAAAACCCTAAAAATCTGTTTGCTAAGCATTTGCAGAGAATTCCTGATCCATACCACTAGCCAGCACCTTCTGATCCTCGTTGGGTTCGACACTCTTACTTATCGAAAAAACTGCGATACACCCCCTATACTTGTGGGTCATCAGGGACTAAAGGAGAGGAGAGGGAGGGCAGCCACCGGCCGGCCCTAGTGGGCCCCGCGCGAGGGGGGTGGGGGGGGGATTGGCCCAGCCGGACACCCCTTGCCCCTTCTTCCCTCTTGCCTTTCCCTAATGGGCCCTCTTCCCTCCGGAATTGGCCCATTAAGCCTTTTAACCTTTAAATTGATTTTCTCTTTTATTAAATAATTATGAATATATGATTAAATCAATATTTAACATTCATTCACATATTATTCAATCTCCATGGTTATGGAACACCTTCCATCTCCACTCCGGACATCCTCTAGACTTACCGAAACCCTTCCAGTTTTCTCTCTTCTATTCTTTGGCGATTCTACCGATCCTATAAACACTCTCTAAGCATCATAAAACCCTTAAGCGTGATACCCCATGGTTCAGGAACACTCCAGACATGGTCGGGACACTCCCGGACCAATGATCGACAGAGGGACCTGGATGGCCATGTGACTGATGGCTCAATGCACGGCGCCCAGAAAAGTGCTGGTGCGTGGTTGATGTAGAGCTTGTTGGGAACCCCAAGAGGAAGGTATGATGAGCACAGCGACAAGTTTCCCTCAGTTATGAAACCAAGGTTTAATCGAACCAGTAGGAGCAAGGAAACACCCCAAAGGTGTTACTAGCTGAGCTTTGGCAGGGCGCACTACCGGTGCTAGTAGCAACGTGGAGACATGCACAACACAACCACAGAACTTTGTCCCCAACTTGCGATGAGGTTGTCAATCTCACCGTGTTTTGCGGAAAACAAAGGATTAAATGTATCAAATGGAAAGAAGTAATAGTTTGCAGAAAGTAAACACAAAACAGTAATAGTTTGTAGATTGTATGTAAAGAAAAAGGACCGGGATCCATAGTTCACTAGAGGTGGCTCTCCATAGATAGATAACATGCTGGGTGAACAAATTACAACGGGGCACTTGACAAACATCGAGAAAGCAATACATGCATATACTAATCATCTTGACTCCTTTGAGACTTGATTGGGCATTACAACATAATACATAGACCGCCATCCAACTGCATCTATGACTAATAATCCACCTTCAGGTTATCATCCGAACCCCCTCCAGTATTAAGTTGCAAGGAACAAATTATTGCTTTACGAACTGCGTGTAAAGTAAACAATACGATTGTTCTATGAACAAAAGATTGTTGTTTTCTCCCTAGTAGCAACAACACATCTAGTATCTTAGAGATTTCTGTCACTTCCCCAGATTACCAGAGGCATGAACCCACTATCGAGAGTAAATACTAACTCTTGGAGTTGCTAGCATCTACTTGGACAAGATAGCTACTAACAACGGAAAGCATGCAAGATCACAAATAAAAAAGACATGATAGAATCAATAATCAATCTGAAATAGCATCTCAATATCCATCGGATCCCCGCAAACACAACATGTAGAATTACAAATAGATGATCTTGATCATGAACGGAGCTCACAAGATCTAGACATGAAAGCACAAAGGAGGAGAACCAGCCATCTAGCTACTACATGGATCCGTAGTCCAAGGATGAACTACTCACGCATCACACTGGAGGCTTGCATGGTGATGAAGAAGGCCTCCAGGGTGAATTCCCCTCTCCGGCAAGGTGCCGGGAAAAGCTTCAGATCCCTCCCGATCTAGGGATGGAGATGACGGCGGCTACAGACTCTTTCGTGGATTTTTGATCGGGCCCTTAGGGTTTTCGTCCCGAGGGCATCATATAGTCGAAAGGGGAGGCCGAGGGGGTGTCAGGGGCCACCACACCACCCCCTGGAGCGGGCCAAGCCTGGCCACGTGGCCAGGTGGTGTGGCCGGCCTCTGGCCCTTCTCTGTCTTGTATTCTGGCACTTGATGACTTCCGGAAAAATAGGCACTTTGACTTTTGTCCCGTCCAATTCCGAGAATATTCATTTTCTGACTTTCCTGGAACCAAAAACAGCAGAAAACAGGCAGCTGGCACTGTGGCTCTTGTTACTAGGTTAGTCCAAGAAATCATATGAACAGTACTCCAAAGTGTGGACAACACACAAGAAAGTGGATAAAACCAAGCATGGAACATCAAAAATTATAGATACATTTGCAATGTATCAACATCCCCAAGCTTAACTCCTGCTCGTCCTCGAGTAGGTAAGTGATAAAAAGAAAGAATAATTTTTGAGGTGACATGCACCATCAAAGACTTGATCAAAGTATTTGTAAAACATTCAAAGCTGGGATCATAGTACTTCAATCATAATATGGAAGACAAAGTTCTAGCAATAAGACAAAGAAACTATGATGCAACATGAAAAGGCACAAACAAAAGATTCATGAATAACAATGCTTTGCAAGATGTTTGTTTGTTTCACATAAAGAAAACATAGCATAATAGTATTCAACTTGTCCCTCATAGAGTAGCAAATATAAATGCATAGGACACCTTCAAAGTTCATAAGAGTGACTAGATACAATAGTTTAAAACAAGCAATATCAAGTTATGCATCAATCAACTAGTCTTGGGACAATGCACATAGAACTAAGAATGGCCACTATGCTCTCAAAGTAGGTGCATAAAGGTAGAAGGTGGAGACTCAATATAATGGTGGAAGAAAGGCCTTCATAGAAGGAAGTAGGGATTCAAGTCTCATAAAGAGCTTCCAAAAATTATGGTACTTATAGCTTTCAGCTCTCATTGCCCCTATCATAAGCATCTTTAAGGTGATTAAGGTTGAAGTGACACGACTAAGAGGATATGCTTGAAAAGTTATAAACCGAAATCTCATGCCCCTTACTTATGAAGACCGATCCTCATGCTACTCAACTTCAGTCACAAGTAAGCTCTTGTCATTGTAAGTACATGTGTATCATTAAGAACCGCCAACGGGGTACCCCTTGCACATGATACGGGAGCTTTCCCATAATCAAAATGACAAGGCAAGTAGACAATGAGCATCTCAGCGATCTTTTTATTTGCTATTTGCATAGGTTTTTATTGAGGATGCTTCATAGAGTGCTCATTATGGTGATGCTGCAAGTTTCCACCATGATTAGGCATGGCTTAGGCTAGCGGCCCAGGCGTTTCTCTAACACACATACAAACTGCATGATCTTTCAAGTTCCACTTTTATTTCACACCGCCAGGATCCGTAAGCAAAAGAACATGATATCAACAGGGTACAAAGTACAAGTGCAATGTTGAAAGCGTTCCCCATGAAACATGGTTCTGCTAATTTCAACTTATAAAGCGCAAGCATATCGCAACAAAGAAGGACCCAATGGTTCAAGTTTATTAGATGCAAAAAGTAAAGTGTGCCATCAAGTTCGTGAGAGCTTTATTCACTAGTTTTCTCATAACAAGTTTAATTTGGAAGGTAAACAAAAGCATGAATATACTTGGAATAGCATAAGCTAATAGGTAGGTATGGTGGACTCTTTGGAATAACTTGGTTTAGGGAGTTGGATGCATGAGTAGAACTCATACTTTGTTGTGGAGGCTAGCAAAAGACTGGGAGCGACAAACTAAGAGAGCAATAATGGCCATAATCATGCAGAGCGACAAAACATCATTGATCAAAGCATAAAGTGATACTACAAGTTGAAAACTAAAGGATCATAAAGGATATGGTGACTTGAGATAGTCATAACATGGTGTGAGCATGCGCCAAGTCAACCCAAATAAAGCATCAAAGGAGAATACCACTATACTATGCTTTAATATGCTAAAACAACGCATGATTCATCCAAGGCACATTAAGCAATCTCAATTGTTTATAACAAGTCATGCTACAGCAAATAATACTAAGCATAAAGCCAAAACAATATCAAGCATGCCATAACAAAGCATAGGCCACAGTAAAAAACAAGCTCTTTTTACCACATAAGCATGAACTTTCCTACTCTTTTCCAAACCAAACCAAACTATTTGCAAACCAATGTAAGAAAGAGGGGGTCCAACCAATTTATTCAGAAAACTAAGAAAACAAAGCAATCGAAAAATCAAAACAAAAACGAAAAAGAAGACGCTCCAAGAACAACACAACTGTGCATGAAACAATAAAAATGAAGCGTTTGGAAGAAACCTGGGATTTTTATTGATGAAGAAGGGGATGCCTTGGGAATCCCCAAGCTTTGACGCTTTTACTTCTTGGATATTTCTTGGGGTGACATGTGTGGCATCCCCAAGCTTGAGATTTAGTCCATCCTTCATCTCATTACTCATTCCTTCCATAGACCTGAAAATTTTCCTTCATACAAAACTTCAGACAATCTTTATTAGCAACATTAGTGCACTCAAGATAAATAAGTCTTAAGGTTCAGTTCTAACACCAAATAAACTTCCATTAGAACACTAGCTACTGTAGAACTCCCCTCAAAAAGCTCAGTTCTCCAAAAGAACTCAAGAAGGAACCAACAAGAAGCAAATGCAGAAAATGGCAGAAATCTGTCAAAACAGACCAGCAGGTAAAGACAATTTTTTCGAAGACCTTATATTGCTCAAATCAAAAAGTGTTGAACTAACGAAAGTTAGATAACAACCTGGGGCTGAAGCACAAAAATTCACGCCTCAAAAAGACGTTCAGAGATTTTACACGAATTTGTACGGTGAAGCACAGAAATCTGTTTCGGGACAGCAACTTTCCCAATCATTACTTCTCTCTCATTAGAGGTTACTCTTGGTACAAAAACTGCAAATAAAAAGGATAAGAAGCGATTATTACCGAAGTAATAACTTCCAAGACTCATCTAAAACTTTTGGGTTATCTCCCAATAAGTACTTTTCTTTAACGCCTTTAAGTTAGGCATGATAGTTTGAGAAGATGCTCACATAAGAAATATGAATTGAAGTAAAAGAGAGCATCAAGAAGCAAATTCAAAACACATTTAAGTCTAACCCACTTCCTATGCATAGGAATCTTATAAGCAAATAAATGCACAAAGAACAAAGTGACAGGCATAGGAAGATAAAACAAAAGTAACTTCAAACTTTCAGCACATAGAGAGGTGTTTTAGTACCATTAAAACTTCTACAACCATATTTTCCTCTCTCATAATAATTTTCAGTAGCCTCATGAATAAACTCAACAATATAACTATCACATAAAGCATGCTTTTCATGATCTACAAGCACTAGAGCTTTATTATAAACATTTTCAAAAGAATCCTCAGGAACATAACATTCGTCCTCCTTTGGTAAGCATGGGGGACAATCAAATAATGTAAGGGGTAAAGAGTTACTCTCATTAGAAGGTAGGGATGGGTAGATCCATTCTTCCTCCTCTTGGTAATCACTCTCCTCCTCTTTTTCATTCAATGAGCTTCTAGTTTCAGCAATTTCTTCTTCCATAGGCTCCTGCAAGGCATAAGTCTCTTCCATTGGTGGAGAGCATCTATTAAGATATTCAAGAATATAGCCATTTTCTTCCTTATAATTATCAAAGCACAATTGAAGTATATCATAAACCTCATATTTATAAGGTGCATCATCAGTATTTTCAAGCAAATAAGCTAGTTCGAATGCACCCTTCCAAGCAATAAATTCTTCAGTTTGTTCCACATCATAAAAGTCATAATTCCCTTTAACATAAGAAGATATGGTAACATTATCATTATACTCACATTGAAAAGGGAGGTGTTTATACCTCCTACAGCAACAAGATTTATCAAAGCAATAAGTAACATTATAAGTAGAGAACACATTTATAGCAATGGTATACAATTTATCAATTTGTTCCCATAAGTGTTTCCCTTTTTGTGACAAGCGGTGTTCCTTATAATAATATTTTTGTTCTTCCGTGAACCCACCTTGCCAATAAGATTTAGTTTCAAAGAAACCAACCATTGACAGAAAGCATGATTAAACAAGACAATAACAGACCAATGAAAATAACAACTATAGTAGGAACTATTTTTTTGTGTTTTTCAAATAAGAAAGCAAACTAGTAAAACTAATTTTTGTGTGTTTTTGAATAAGAAAACAAGCAAACAAAGCAAAAAGAAACTAAGCAAAACAAAAACAACAAAGTAAAGAGATTGGTTATGAGGGACTCCCCTTGTGAAGATGTCCTTGACTCCCCGGCAACGGTGCCAGAAAAATGCTTGATGGCTCAATGCACGGCGCCTAGAAAAGTGCTGGTGCGGGGTTGATGTAGAGCTCGTTGGGAACCCCAAGAGGAAGGTATGATGAGCACAGCAGCAAGTTTCCCTTAGTTATGAAACCAAGGTTTAATCGAACTAGTAGGAGCAAGGAAACACCCCAAAGGCGTTACTAGCTGAGCTTTGGCAGGGCGCACTACCGGTGCTAGTAGCAATGTGGAGACCTGCACAACACAACCACAGAACTTTGTCCCCAACTTGCGATGAGGTTGTCAATATCACCATGTTTTGCGGAAAACAAAGGATTAAACGTATCAAATGGAAAGAAGTAATAGTTTGCAGAAAGTAAACACAAAATAGTAACAGTTTGTAGATTGTATGTAAAGAAAAAGGACCGGGATCCATAGTTCACTAGAGGTGGCTCTCCTTAGATAGATAACATGCTGGGTGAACAAATTACAGCGGGGCAATTGAAAAACATCGAGAAAGCTATACATGCATATACTAATCATCTTGACTCCTTTGAGACTTGATTGGGCATTACAACATAAGACATAGACCGTCGTCCAACTGCATCTATGACTAATAATCCACCTTCAGGTTATCATCCGAATCCCCTCCAGTATTAAGTTGCAAGCAACAGATTATTGCTTTACAAACTGCGTGTAAAGTAAACAATACGATTGTTCTATGAACAAAAGATTGTTGTTTTCTCGCTAGTAGCAACAGCACATCTAGTACCTTAGAGATTTCGGTCACTTCCCCAGATTACCAGAGGCATGAACCCACTATCGAGCATAAATACTAACTCTTGGAGTTGCTAGCATCTACTTGGCCAAGATAGCTACTAACAATGGAAAGCATGCAAGATCACAAATAACAAAGACATGATAGAATCAATAATCAATCTGAAATAGCATCTCAATATCCATCGGATCCCCGCAAACACAACATGCCGAATTACAAATAGATGATATTGATCATGAACGGAGCTCACAAGATCTAGACATGAAAGCACAAAGGAGGAGAACCAGCCATCTAGCTACTACATGGATCCGTAGTCCAAGGATGAACTACTCACGCATCACACCATAGGCTTGCATGGTGATGAAGAAGGCCTCCAGGGTGAATTCTCCTCTCCGGCAGGGTGCCGAGAAGAGCTTCAGATCCCTCCCGATCTAGGGATGGAGATGACGGCGGCTACAAACTCTTTCGTGGATTTTTGATCGGGCCCTTAGGGTTTTCGTCCCAAGGGCATCATATAGTCGGAAGGGGAGGCCAAGGGGGTGCCAGGGGCCACCACACAACCCCTGGCGCGGGCCAAGCCTGGCCGCGTGGCCAGGTGGTGTGGCCGGCCTCTGGCCCTTCTCCGTCTCGTATTCTGGCACTTGATGACTTCCGAAAAAATAGGCACTTTGGCTTTTGTCCCGTCCAATTCCGAGAATATTCATTTTCTGACTTTCCTGGAACCAAAAACAGCAGAAAACAGGCAGTTGGCACTATGGCTATTGTTAATAGGTTAGTCCAAGAAATCATATGAAAAGTACTCCAAAGTGTTGACAACACACAAGAAAGTGGATAAAACCAAGCATGGAACATCAAAAATTATAGATACATTTGCAATGTATCAGTGACCCCTATGTATTCCACGAAGATCTTTCATTGTTTGAACCGGGACAATCGTGTCTTATTCCCTTTGTCTCTCGACACTCACATTGACCAAGATCTGATCAATGACATCACCATGTCGTGTTCAATCTTGTTACCGAACAATGCTACTTGACTCGTTCGACAAGTGATATCCCTGTGATCAAATCACACGCTTTGCAACTATTGGATATAACTTCTCCGAGTGGGCCCTTGAGTATCTTTCTGTCACGTGGACAGACAAATCCCGCTCTTGGCATATATTGCCTCTACCGTTCCTCCGAACACCTGAACACACCTTTATTGTCACTTTATTACCAAGTGACGTTTGATGCTATCTAAGCATTCTCAGGAGACAGTGATTGATATAGCCTCATGGTCTAAGGAATAGTCTACAAGGATCCATTTCTAATCATCATAACTTGAACTTCGTGACATGATCGGGTCACGATGTTTAGGTTGGGTATTGGTTCATCATCTCATTCACAGAATGAGTTGATTCCATTTCCAACTGGCATAAATGCCACATGATCAATAAACCTTGATCATCTATTGACCAATGAACCAGTGACTGGAGTTTCACTAGGAACCCCTGGTTGTTTATATATCACACGTGTATTAATGTTTCCTCTCAATATAGTTATAGCATGATATAAAACTTAATCATAAACTTTATGAAATATGATAATAATCCTTATTATTATTTGTCTCTAGGGCATATTTCCAACAGTCTCCTGATGACCCACAAGTATAGGGGGTGTATCGCAGTATTTTCGATAAGTAAGAGTGTCGAACCCAATGAGGAGCAGAAGCTGCTGGCTAGTGGTATGGATCAGGAATTCTCTGCAAATACTTAGCAAACGGATTTTTAGGGTTTTTTGATAAAGCAAGTAAACAAAGTACAAGTAAATAAAAGACAGTAGGAATAAATGCAGCAAGTGTCCCAATCCTTTATTCAGCAAAGGACAAGCCGGTTGTATTACTTAAGATGACCAAACGTTCTCGAGGACACATGGGAAGACTGTCAAGTGCTTTCGCTTCATATAGTTGATTAATCTTCTTTAGCTTGCTAAGTGTTGTGTGGGTGAACCTGTGCTAATGTACCGCCCCATCCAAGACTAATACATACTTGTGATTATACCCCTTGCAAACATCCGTAAGTACAAGAAAGTAATTAAGGTAGAAACCTAACCACAACTTTAAACTCTAAGACCCTTACGTCCCTTGTGCAATGGTTTCCTAATGGGGGTTCAGGTTTCTGTCACTCCGGCAACCCCTATGATTAGTAGCCAAATACACAATGCATTCCCCTAGGTCCATATAGGTGAAGTGTCATGTAGTCGACGTTCACATGACACCACTATAAGAAGTACACCACAACTTAAATAACAATCTATTGAATCTTTCTCAACACAACTCCACTACTAACAACAAGACTTCTCCCATGTCCTCAAGAACAAAATGAACTACTCACAAGACATCATATGGATCATGATCAGAGATGGAATAATGATGTATAACAATCTGAACATAAACAATAATTCAACGGTTCACTCAATAGCATCAACTACAAAGAGTAATCAACACCAGGAAAGTTTCCCCTATGAACTATGCAAGATTCAACGCAATTGTTACAGCAATATGGAGATGGTGATGAGGGTGCTGATGGTGATGATGATGGTGGTGATGATGATGATCCCGATGAAGTCCAGCTTGATGGTGGTGTTGATGGCGACGATCTCCCCTCTCCGGGAAGGAATTCCCCCGGCAGAAATCTGTCTGCCAGAGAGATCTTTCTCTCTCCGTGTTTTCCGCCCCGCAGAGGCGGCGGAATCTTTCTGTGGTCGCTCTCCGAGTCTTAGGGTTTCGGGAGGTTGATATACGCCAGAGGGGAGAGGCTAGAGTGGGCTAGGGTGGCCACACCACCTCCTGGCGCGGCCTAGGCCTGCCCACGCCATGGGGTGGTGTGGGCCCCCTGTGGCCCATCTCCTCTCCATCTTCTGGCATCCTTAGTCTTCTGGAAAAATAGGATTTTCCGTATATTTTCCCGGATTTTCTGATCTTCGCGAATTTTGCCTCCAAACAACACCTTTTCTATCAGAATCCTGACTGCAGCGGTCCATGCTCCAAAAGTCATCAACCATGCAAAATAGATGAAATAACATAAGTATCACCTCTCAATATGAAATATATCAATGAATAATAGTGAATTAAGATATAGAATAGTGATGCAAAATGGACGTATCATCTCCCACTTGCACTAGAGTACAAATAAACTAGCTGCATTTGTTCTTAATCATTGGCACCATATATTCGGTACCCTGAACATGCTTGCTCATGGAAGAGGCTAAGTCTTGGGTCTGTACTTTATAGTCCCAAATCCTTTGCAACTTACTAATGTCACCTTGATTGACATTAATACTTTATTATCACATGATAACATCTTTGTGTATGTATCGTCGCTATCGTAGCAGAACGAGACCGGATTCCAGGAGCCTATAGTGACTTTAGATCAACCTTGAGGGCTTTCTCATTGGCACTATGCCCTAGGGCACATCATTCTATGTTAAAAGAGAACTAGCCTCGCCATAACATTATACAACACTTTAGATGGTACCCTTATCTATTATTATAGATGGAATTATCGAAACACGAGTGCACCCTGTGAAACTTTTGATGTTTTTGTTCACCTTGCTTCCTACTTGACTTTAGTCAGTTTTTACAGGAGTTTCCAACATATAACCTTATAACATAACCCTTTATGCTTTAGATATGTCATCCTTTATGGATTTGGAAAATATGTCTGCAGTTCTCTATCAGACACTGCGAACAAACTTAGCTCAACATTCTGTGATTCGAACTTAATCACCTTTCAAACGTTTCTTATTGGATCATATATTATGTTAAGTTATCATCATGGTTTTCTAAGATAGAACCTATGTCTCAACATAGTGGATGATGATCATCCTTTTATTTCTTTCAACCATTGATGTTGGACTTAATACTATTCCTAATTTGAGTTATCAAGGACTAGTTCCTCAATTAACTTTTATTCTGAAACCCTTTTCAGAATCCCTTAAGGAATACTACATAATATCATAATACACTTATTATCATCTTCTACCCCTTATAAAATATTATTTATCGGTACTTGCACTTTTATTCTTAACACACTTAAGAATCACTCCTATAAGCTCCCACTTTAAATATGTTCCTACATATTTGGGTATGAGTCACTACTCTTACTCAAACTATGTTCCTACATATTTGAATTTGAGACTTATATAGCCCCCACTCAAAAATATGTCATTCACATATTGTTTTAGGAAGACTTTTATATCTCCCACTCAACTTCATGCAAATTGCATATCTACTCACAATTTAGAACGATTTCAAAATCCTTTGATCAAATATCAAACTTGGAGATTTACTATGAGATACTAGTACTTTTACTAGTTTTAAATCCACTAGACATTCAGCACACTTGAATCAAATTCATTTTAATTTGTCCAATACTTTACAAATCGTGCTTTTGTCATCCACCCTCTTTTCCACTATGGCTTTGCAGTCATTTGGGAAAATTCCAAGTAACCCCTTTACTTGTAAGATTCAGCAACGAATTTGAAGGGAATATTCCCGAGAGGAAATAATAAAGTGATTATTATCTTATTCCTTGTTTATGATAAATGTTTATTTTGCATGCTATAATTGTATTAATTTGGAAACATTAATACATGTGTGTTTAATAAACAAAACAAAAGTTCCTAGTTATGCCTCTCTTATAAACTAGCTCGTTGATTAACAAGATGATCAAGGTTTCCTAATCATGGACATTGGATGTTGTTAATAACAAGGTCACAACATTAGTGGAATGATGTGATGAACATTCATCCGAAGTATAGCATTACGATCAAAGTCATTGTGTTTATATTGCTATAACATCATACGAAGTAATCCTAGTCCTTAGACCATGGGATCATGTCAATCACTAACACTGGAAGAGTATCTTGATAACATCAAATGTCACACCATGAAAGGGTGATTATAAAGGTGGGTTCAGTGCTACGAAAGTGTTATGTAGAGGCTCATGGATCAAGAGTGGGATTTGTCCATACCGATGACGGATATATATACTCTGGGCCCTCTCGGTGATATAACATTGGTTAGCTTGCAAGCAAGTGATGAGATCACTAGAATGTTATATCACGGGAACAAGAAAAGAGTGCATGTCGGCAACGAGATCAAACTAGGTATGGAGATATCGATGATCAAATCTCAGACATGTAATATATCACGAGACAAAGGTATTTAATTACTAGCATTAAAGGTTCACACGATCACAAGAGTCATCGTTGAATATGTGGGAGTCAGTACGGATCTCCAGGTCCCGCTGCTAATTATTGATCGGAGAGGGGTCTCGATCATGTCTGCATTATTCGTGAACCATAGGGTGACACACTTAAGGGATACCGACACCATTTGGAGCAAATATGTTTCAGATAAAGATTTAAGAAAGCGCTGGAATTATTTCAATAGACACTGAAACTGTTTCGGGTGAAATTGCTAAAATTGGTTCTGTATGTAATATTGAAATGTTGTAGGGGGTTTTATGTGAATGTTTGTTAATTAAATTAATTAATAAAATTCTGAATAAAATTAATAAAAGAGTTTTATTAAATGAGAGAGCATTAAATTTGGAGAAATTTAATGTATTTAAAGTGGAGATTTGAATGGAGAATGTGAAGTGGCAAATTTATGTGGAGGGGGTTACCACCACATGAATGGGGGAGGTGAAGGGTCACCTCCATGGGGCACCGGCCATGGGAGGGGTACCCTCCCCTCATCCTATAAAAGGGCCCTCTCCTCACTTCTCACTCACACCTCCTCGTGAAGGATCTCTCTCCCCCTCTAGTATTTTCCCCATGGTCTCGGATTAGCGAGATACATGTTCCCGGTGGCTTTATCTAAAAAGGAGTTGCTGCTTCTGCTGCTTTTCTAGAGCAAGGGATGGAGGTTGTCGGGGTACCGGATGTGTGTATGATCACGGATGCACCCTTGCTTTGCGGTGCTGGACTTGGTGGTATTGGACTTGCTGGAGCTAGATCTGATGGACGTGCTAGAGCTGGACTTGCTGGACTTCATCATGATCTTGAGATGGGAAAGTGTACGACTACATCATCCACGAGTTCCATCTCGTTAACAAAGCTTTGTTGTACTCGAGGGTATGTTCTCTATGGATGTATATCCACCTGTTGTTTGTATCTAATAGATAGATCTTGGCGTATAATAGTTCCCATCGTAGGAAATTTTTGTTTCCTATGCTGCGAACCCAACAGTGGTATCAGAGCCTGACCTATGCGTAGGTGCTTTGCACGGGTAGAACACATAAGAGTATGTGGGTGATGATGATCATGTTATTGCTTCTTTCATGTATTTTGGATATTGGTGGCATAATGGGATGAAGCGGCCCAAACCAACCTTACATGTCATCGCACATGAGACCGGTTCTACGATTGACATGCAACTAGTTTTGCATAAGTGGCTGGCGGGTGTCTGTCTCTCCTACTATAGTCAATATCTTATTTACAACAAGTTGCTAATAATTTGGTTATCGTCATTGTGGTTCCATGTTCGTAGGTAAGAACGGTTCTATCTTCGAAAGCCCTAAGCCACGTAAAACTTGCAATTGATAAATTAGAGGTATCTAGTTTAGATCGTTGTTGGGCTTGTGTCATGATATGGTAATGTTGTAAGTTGATGTATAGTTGATACCCTTACAACATACTTAACGTGTAAGTTCCATAGACCTTGGCCTTACACACAAAGGAATGATAGAGATCATACCATGATGCATATGATGGTGATCAAATGCATGGACCATATCATACCACTTTACACATATGATGTTTGCATCTTATATTGCTTGTTTGGCGTTTTAGTAGCATTATAAGATGATCCCTCATTTAGATATCAAGATAAAAATGTGTTCTTACTTGGCCGCTTAAACACATCACGTGATGATCGGGTGTACTTGAATCCACGATCATATTTTGGGTGTAAGACAGTTTTACACACGCGAGTACTAAGGTTCTTACTTAGCGAGCCTAGCATGTACAGACATGGCCTCGGAACACATACCGAAAGGTTAAGCATGAGTTATATAGTTGATATGATGCCCATATAGATGCTCGCCTTTGAAGCTACACCGACTCACGTGATGATCGGACTTGGTGTAGTGGATTTGGTTCATGTAATAACCAAAAAGGCATGAGGGATGTCGTTTTGAGTGGGAGTTCATTTCTAATTTGGATTAGAACCAAATTTGTCATAAACTAAATCAAAGTGAATTTGCATAATTTGTTGTAGTCATTGGCATCTGTTTACTACTTTATGCTTAGTTTTAATTGAGATAATAGAACTATAGAATTATGGATATTTACTTTACGAACTGGTATCGTATTATTTTGAATGTCAATTTAAAGTTTAGAAGTCCTATTGCAAACTTTCAGCAAACTCTATTTACTCCATGAAGTTTAACAAGTAGTATTAAATCAAGAGTAAGAATTCCAATGTTAGTATCTAAAGTATCATGTTTGCCTCCATGATTATTGATATTAAAAAGTTGTTTTAATATCAAGGTTATCTAGGAGCTGAAATAATTGTTTCAGAAACCATCATGTGTGAAAGATATTGTGATATCTGACACAATGTTTATGGTTGCAATATGATAGAGTATAATTTAACAAAATACACATTCTCATATTGTATGAGAATTTGTGAAGGTCGGAGATGCTAGGGGTCCTAGTCTACCAAAAAGGTTTTGGGAACTGATATTATACTCGCGATTCTTTTTTATAGGCTATATTAGCTTGATCATGAAAGTTGTCATGATAAGGATGAATAGAAGATGTAAGTAAAATGTTTACTACACTAAAATATTACTAAAGAATGGATTTTTGAAAGAATACCAAACATTTGATGATGGTGATCCACTTCAAAGTGCAAGTCCAAAGGTATTAATATTTGACTATATACGCTTTGTACTATATGTCATGTGAATGACACCACTATTGATGTTGATAGATTCTTTTTAAAAGAAAAGGAATTGCTAAAAGAGAATCTATAAAATATTTGGCAGAAAAGAAAAGGTCGGAGATGTCCTACTTAGGTATATAGAAGATATACATGTTATGGATGTATTCTTTGCTTGTTAAACAATGTGGTTCTTAGGTATTAGATACCGGTATTGGATACCGAATTGGTTGGTGTGAAGTGTCATACAGAACAACACAATTCATGAACTATAACGGCCTAAGTAACTAGCAAGAGAATAAGTGATGATGTTCATCGAAAATGAATAAAGTGTTATTGTGTTTTTCATTGTCATCAAACCTAGCCTTCAAGATTTTTTTTAATAATTATTATTTTGTTCCGGTATTATGAGAATAATGATTGTTCAAATAATTACCGTATTCCATAAAGGATGGATGAACTTTTACAAGTCTAGTTGGAGAAATCACATCCATAAACATTATTGCTAAAATGTCGTAAGACAAATGATTGGAAGATCACTTATGAAGTGACATTGCTGTTTGAATTATATTGGAAAGTAAACATGAAGAAACTCCTGTTGATGGATTTTCGGAGTCTTTTGATTTTGATCAATTAACGCTTGTGAAACTTTCCTCGAGATAATTGAAACTCCATTCATAGGCCAAAGAGGAACGGATGACTAGCTTATTGGAAATTGTGCATGCTGATGTGCATAATCCATTATGTGTAGCTATATGCGATGGATCTTTTTTTGCTTCATATGCTTTCTCCAGAAATTTGAGTGAATATATCTGTATATTTACTTAATAAGGAAGAAGTATGAAACATTTGAAAATTGTTCAAAGACTTTCAAGATGAAGTGGAAAATCATTGTAACAAGAAAATAAAAAGTTTATGATTCGATCATAAAGGAAGATATTTGAGTTACATGTTTAGCAAAACACCTAATATTTGAGGAATTGTTCCATGATTTGTTTTCCCCGATAAACCATAGGAGTATGGCATATTCGAGAGATGAAATCAAACCATGTTTGACATGGTAAGATCAAAGGTGTCATTTATAAAATTGCCATTATGTTTTAAGGATTGAAGCTTTAGAGACTACCGCTTTTACACTGAAAAGAGCACCATCGTGATCCGTTGAAATGACACCATATGAGTTATGGTTTGGGGTAAAACCTGAATTGTATTTTCTTAAATTTTGGTATGCTATGCATAAGTAAAATGTTTACAACCAAAGTCGGATAAGCACGTATTTGTAGGTTATCCTAAAGAATTTGTTGGGAATTCCTCCATAACACCGAGGATAAAAGAGTTTGTCGCTTGGAACGTCAAGTTTCTTGAGAAGGATTTTTTCGTGAAAAGTTAAGTGGGAGGACAATAGAACTTTGATAAGGTTTTTGAACCTTAGCTATATGTGCTAAGTAGCACAGCACCGGAAAGTGTCCCTGAAAGGGTTCACAGCATAGTAAACAAAAAAATTCCTATGATGTGAACTATACGCCAAGATCTATCTACTAGATACAAGCAACAGGTGGATATACATCCATGGAGAACTTACCCTCGAAGAAAACAAAGTTTTGTTAATGAGTAGGAACTCGTGGATGATGTAGTCGTATGCTTGCCGATCTCAAGATCGTGTGGAAGTCCTAGTGCCGCAAACCAGTAGCGCATCCACACTCGCAAACATGTTCAGGCCACCGAACAACCTCCGCCTCCTCGCTCTAGCGATGCGGCAGAAGCAGCAACTCCTTCCAAACGAAATGCCACCGGGAACATGTATCTCGCTAATCCGAGACCATGGGGGAATAATTCTAGAGGGGGAGAGAGATCCTTCACGAGGAGGTGTGAGGAAGAAGGGTGAGAGGGGTGATACGTCCATTTTGCATCACTATTCTATGGAAAAGGTGTTGTTTGGAGGCAAAATTCGCGAAGATCAGAAAATCCAGGAAAATACATGGAAAATCCTATTTTTCCAGAAGACGAAGAAATCCATAAGGGGAAGTGGAGATGGGCCACAGGGGGGCCACACGACCCCCTGGCGCGGGCCACCCTAGGCCGTGCCACCAGGTGGTGTGGCCGCCCTGGTCCACTCCAACCTCTCCCCTCTGGCGTATATTATCATCCCGAAACCCTAAGACTCGGGGAGTGACCACAGAAAGATTTCGCCGCCTCTACGGGGCGGAAAACAACGAGAGAGAAAGATCTCTCCAGCAGACAGAATTCTACCAGGGGAATTCCTTCCTGGAGAGGGGAGATCGTCGCCATCAACACCACCATCAAGATGGACTTCTTCGGGATCATCATCACCACCATCATCTCCACCAGCACCATCATCACCACCTCCATACCGCTATAATAATTGGGTTGAATCTTGCATTGTTCTTAGGGGAAACTTTCCCGGTGTTGATTACTCCTTATAGTTGATGCTATTGAGTGAACCGTTGAATTATTGTTTATGTTCAGATTGTTATACATCATTATTTCATCTCTGATCATGATCCATATGATGTCTTGTGAGTAGTTCGTTTTGTTCTTGAGGACATGGGAGAAGGCATGTTGTTAGTAGTGGAATTGTGTTGAGAAATATTCAATAGTTTGATATTTAAGTTGTGGTGTACTTCTTCTAGTGGTGTCATGTGAACGTCGACTACATGACACTTCACCTATATGGGCCTAGGGGAATGCATTGTGTATTTGGCTACTAATCGTAGGGGTTACCGGAGTGACAGAAACCTGAACCCCTGTTAGGAAACCATTGCACAAGGGACGTCAGGGTCTTAGAGTTTAAAGCTGTGGTTAGGTTTCTACCTTAATTACTTTCTTGTACTTGCGGATGCTTACAAGGGGTATAATCGCAAGTATGTATTAGTCCTAGGAAGGTCGGTACATTAGCACATGTTCACCCACACAACAATTAGCAAACTAAAGAAGATTAATCAACTATATGAAGCGAAAGCACTTGACAGAATTCCCATGTGTCCTTGAGAACGTTTGGTCATCTTAAGTAATACAAATGGCTTGTCCTTTGGTGAATAAAGGATTGGGCCACTTGCTGCATTTATTCTTATTGTCTTTTATTTACTCGTACTTTATTTACTTGCATTATCAAAAACCCCTAAAAATCCGTTTGCTAAGTATTTACAGAGAATTCCTGCTCCTAGCCATTCGCTGGCACCTTCTGCTCCTCGTTGGGTTCGACACTCTTACTTATCGAAAATACTGCGATACACCCCCTATACTTGTGGGTCATCAAGACTATTTTCTAGCGCCGTTACCGGGGAGTGAAGCGCTATTGGAGAGTGGGACTCGTAAAGGAAACTTCTACTATGAGTATTGTTTACTTATGTTAGTTGATTTATTTCAATATGGATAATTCACTGAGTTTCTTATTTCATAATGCTACTACCACTGCTAAGGTAGTAGATGAACCGCCACCTGCTGAGAATGATACTTTTAAAATACCTACAAGAATTATTGACCGTGTTATGGATAACTATTATGTTGGAGATGGAACTGTCCATCCCAGTGATCATTTGCTCTTTATACACGAATTATGCGGGTTGTTCAAGTGTGCAGGTATTACTATAGATCAAGTTAAGAAGAAGTTATTCTCATTATCACTGAAAGGAAGAGCTGAAGAATGGTATAAGCTGCTGAAGAATGGTCAAGCTCTTGAATGGGAGGAAATAGTACCTCTCTTTTATTCAAAGTTTTATCCTCCTAGTGAGATTCATAAAGATCGGAATCAAATATACAACTTTTGGCCTTTTGATGGAGAGTGTACAACTCAATCTTGGGGGAGATTGAAGTTACTAATGCTCAAATGTCCCATTCATGAGCTCCCCAACAATATTATTATCAATAACTTTTATGCAAGGCTTTCTCTTCATGATAAGGATTTATTGGATGCCTGTTGTGCTGGATCATTTACACGCATGGAAGAAGAAGCTAAATGGGATCTTCTAGACCATATTTAAGACAATGCTAAAGAATGGGACAATGACAAAGGAAGAAGGTCAAGTATAAATTATGATTATGAATGCATTGAATCTTTTATGGGAACTGATGACTTTCAAAATATTAAAAATGCTTATGGTCTAGACTCTCAAGCTATTGCATCTTACTTTAAGGCTTTTGCTTCCTATATTGAAGTTCCTAAAAAAAGTGGAATAAGTATCATGAACCATATAAAGATGTTGCTAAGTGTGTTCCTGCAAGAAATACTGAAGTTTATACTGCTAATCATGCTTTACCTAAACCTTATATTTAGAAAATACCTTTCCCAGTTAAGATAAAGGAACATTCTATGATAGCTAGTATGGTTAATGAAAGTACAAATGAAGTTGTTGAACCTGATAAACAAATAGATGATGAACCTATAATAGCAAATGTGAAAGATTGTGTCACTAAATATGAAGAAAATGGACACATTATCCTCTGTAAGGATATCCCTAATATTGTTTCACAAAGCAGTGTTATGAGAGCTAGTGTCCCTGTGTTTTTTCAGTTAGGATAAGTGATCATTGCTACAACGGTTCTTGTGATAGTTACATTATTAAGTTTATGCATGATAATGAAAGTTATTATGAAAGAGGGAAGACTGTTCTTATGCATCTCAATAATATCAAGTTTCCTCGTTTTATGCCGAAAGTTTTTATGTTACACTTGTTTTCCCTTCCTATGCTTGTAGCCTCTGGTTTCAACAACTTGTTTGTTTACAAAATTCCATTGCATAGGAAGTGGGTTAGAATTAAACATGTATATGTTTGCTTCTTAATGCTCTCTTTCACTTCAATTCATATTTTTATGTGAGCATCATTGAAATTATCATGCCCATCTTAATGTCTATAAATTAAGAGCTTTTTGGGAGACAACCCAGTTTATTCTTGCTTTCAGTTTTTTTATTTGAGTCTTGGAAGTTATTACCTCGGTAATAACCTCTCCTTCTCCTTTTTGTTTGTTTTTTTGTGTCAAGATCAACCTCTAATGCGAGAGAAGTAAGATTTTGGGGAAGTTGCTGTCCCGAAACAGATTTTTGTGCTCCACCGTAAAAATTCGTGTGAGATCTCTGTACATCGGATTGAGCTGTAATTTTTTGTGCTTCTGATCCAGGTTGTTATTTAACTTTCATTAGTTTTGCACTTTTTGATTTGAGCAATAGAAGATTTTAGAAAAAATTGATCTTTACCTGCTGGTCTGTTTTGATAGATTGTGCCACTCTTGCATTTCCTTCTTAAGTCGATTTCCTTTTTGAATACTTTTTGGGTTTTCGGAAGGAGTTGCTACAGTAGCTTATGATTTGATAAATTTAAGTTGAAATTGGACTTAAAAGGTTGATTACCTCGCTCACACTAATGTTGCTAATGAGAATTCTGTGAAGTTTCGTGTGAAAGAAATTTCCAGGTTATTGGAGAAAACGGTGTAATAAGAAAGAGAAAGGTATCATGACTCGAGCAATATGTGTATGAAGATGAAGATATTGAAGTTATTCAAGTGGTGAATGTGAAAGAATCTATCAAAGACCAAATTCAGAGACCTGCGGAGTCCGTTTTCGAATAGGTAACAAATTTGGTAAGAAAAGTTCCGTGAAAATACTATCAAGTTATATTTTTGCAGTTTTTATCCAACAAGGAAAGCAAAGAAGCGAAAGAGGGACGGAAACAGAGCCATGGTGGATCACACCACCCCCTGGCGCGACCCCTCTGGCCGCGCCAGGAGGTGGTGTGGCCATCTCGGACTCCGTCTTCGACCCATTTTCTCCCAATACCTTCCTTTTGTTGTAAAACTTCGTAATATATAATCCCCCGGATCCCTCGAGGTTCGTATATCGTGTTCTCATCGTGTTTTTGTTTTGATCTGTTTCTACCAGGAAATATTCTTGAAAGTTAGAAGCATAATGGTTCGTGCCACTCCAGATTGGTACAGTAGCCTTGTAATGTTTGTCATATTAGATGATCAGGATGAACCTGCAAACTACAAAGAAGCTATGGGTAGTGCTGACTCCGAGAAGTGGCTAGAAGCCATGAAATCCGAAATAAGATCCATGCATGAAAACCAAGTTTGGACCTTGGTGGATCTTCCAGAAGGTCGCATGGCCGTGGAAAATAAATGGATCTTTAAGAGAAAGACAGATGTGAATGGTAATGTGACCATTCACAAAGCTCGACTTGTCGCAAAGGGTTTTCAACAAATCCAAGGAGTTGACTACGACGAGACTTACTCTCCCGTAGTGATGCTTAAGGCTGTCAGGATTTTAATAGCAATTGCTGCACATTTCGACTATGAAATTTGGCAGATGGATGTCAAAACCGCATTCCTCAATGGTCACATTGATGAAGAGTTGTATATGATGCAACCGGAAGGTTTTGTTGATCCTAAGGATGCTGGAAAGGTATGCAAGCTCCAATGGTCCATTTATGGGTTGAAGCAAGCATCTCGGAGCTGGAACCAACATTTTGATCAAGTGATCAAGAGTTTTGGATTTGTCCAAAACCAACAAGAGTTCTGCGTTTACAAGAAAGCGAGTGGGAGCTCGGTAGTTTTCTTAGTAGTATATGTGGATGACATATTACTCATGGGAAACGATGTGGATCTTATGAATAGCGCGAAAGCGTATTTGAGCAACCAATTTTCCATGAAGGATCTAGGTGAAGCTGCATACATATTAGGAATCAAGATCTATAGAGATAGATCAAGTCACCTAATAGCATTAAGTCAGAGTACTTACATAGATAAGATTTTAAAGAGGTTCAAAATGGAAAACACCAAGAGGGGTTTTACACCTATGATGAAGAATTGCAACTTGAGTGTGACTCAATGTCCTGTGATGGACAATGATAGAGAAAAGATGTCTGACGTCCCCTATGCTTCTGCAATAGGATCTATCATGTATGCAATGCTTAGTACCCGACCTGATGTGGCATTGGCTCTTAGTTTGACGAGCCGATATCAAAGTAATCCAAGACCTGATCATTGGACAGTTGTGAAAAATATCCTAAAGTATCTGAGAAGAACAAGGGATATGTTTCTAATCTATGGAGGAAATGATGAAGCTCTGAACGTAACAGGTTACGTAGATGCGAGCTGGAATTCAGATCATGATGACTCGAAGTCTCAAACAAGATTTGTTTTCTTGGTGAATGGTGGGGCCGTAAGCTGGAAGAGCAAGAAGCAGCCGGTGGTGGCACAATCTTCAATGGAGTCTGAATACATTGATGCAGCTGATGCAACAAATGAAGCTGTTTGGCTAAGAAATTTGGTCATCGAACTAGGAGTTTTTCCCAATGCACAAGACCCCGTGACAATCTATTGTGATAACACGGGAGCCATTGCAAATTCAAGGGAACCAAGAACTCATTCCACGGCCAAACACATCAAACTTAGATTTCACGTCATCCGACAGATAGTTGACGAAGGTGAAGTCAAGATTTGCAAAGTAGATATGGAACTGAATGTAGCAGATCCTTTGACTAAAGCTCTCCAACATGACAAGCACGGACAACACCGAGATTCCATTGGTGTTAGGTTCCTGCCAATTGTAAACTAGTTTTGAATACTCTGTTGCAAGTGGGAGACTGAAGGAGTTATGCCCTAGAGGCAAATAATAAAGTGCATTATTTGATATACCTCATGTATGTTCATAATACGTTTCATACTGTGCTATAACTGTGTTAATACGAAACATTAGTACACGTGTGGTATGTAAACAAACTGTGTCTCTAGTTACGTCTAGTGAACTAATTCATTGGTCATGAGGATGATCTATGTTTCAAGATCATGGGCATTTATGCCAACTGACAACGAGGTCATGTTATTAGTTGAATAACATGATAGACAAACATCCGACCATTATATCGTAATGAGATCTAGTTACAAAGTTCACCATTGATGATAAAACAAAGAGAACCTCGCAACCTGATCCTTTGACTGTGAGGTAATGCAAATCACCATTCTGGAAGAAGCTTAGATGGTTATCAAGAATCATCTCGTAACAGGGTGATCAAAAAGATGCCACTCAGGTTTTCTGAAGGAATGCGTAGAGGAGTACATATCAAGACTAGGATTTGTCTAGTCCATGTAACAGACAGATACATGTGGCCATCTCGGTGACGTTGCATTAATGAAGCTTGCAAACATGTGACTAGGTCACGGAATGCAACGACATGAGAACGAGAAAACAAGTTCATCGGTAACGAGATCTAACTAAGGTATAGGGATACCGAAGATCAAGTCTCGGATGAATTAGGTATCGTATGACAAAGGGAATGGGGAACGACTATCTCACGGTTCGAGCGATTGAATTCGTGAAACACACGGGGGTCACATGGCCATCCAGGTCCCTCTGTTGATCATTCATATGAGAGTGGTCTCTATCATGTCCGGAGTGTTTCCAAACCGAAGGATGTCACGCTTAAGGGTGGGGACGCTTAGGGTAGATGAGATATCGTATGAGAAATAGAGAGAGAGAAACCGGAATAGTTTCGGTAACATCCGATGGAGATCGGAAGGGGTCCGGAAGATGTTTCGGAGTGAAGGAATAATATAATATGTGTATTTGAATGTTAATTGGAGAATTAATATTAAATATATATTTTATTTATTTTAAAAGGCACTATATTGCTAATGGGCCTTACCCGAGGGGAGGCCCAAGTGGGCAAGGCGCCTAAGGGGGTGGGGGCCAGCCGGCCTAGGGCTAGTGGGCCACCCAAGTGGGGCCCACCTAGGGCCGGCGGCTGCCCCATGGTGGCCGGCGGGTGTGGGCATTAGTCCCACACCGCCTGGCCCCTGGGTGGTGCGCCCCCCTCCTACTATATAAAGGGGTCCCCCTTCCCCTTGGAATACACCCATTCCTCTCATTCTCTCTCTCTTCTGCTAAGGACTTCCCCGTAATATTGGGGAGGACCTCGTGGTTGAGTTCTCCACCTTCACACTACCGTTGTGTGATCGGCGATCCGGCATCTACTTCTTCCGCTGCTCGGCTGGATCGGAGCCCGGTTGACGTCCACTACACCGGACATGTGACGAACTTCGGAGGCACCACACTTGGGGTGCTGCTCGTCTTCATCAATATACTCCTTCCTGCGTAAGGCGTGCCTCTCTCTGCAAAGGTATGAATACTGTATTCCTTCTTCGTTACTTATGTCTACATAGTATAGATCCTGGTATTAGTGTTCGAGTAGATAGAATTTTTTTGTTTTCTGCTATGGAACCCTTCAGAAGAGTGGGGAAAGAATCACAAGAGTTGGAATTCTCAACCCGACATGATCATGAGCCGCATTGAGCAAAACTCACAGTTGATTTGTAATCTCACCTTCGAGATTGAGGACTTGGGGAAGCTAATCAAAGAGCTCATCGTGAGAATACCACCGCCACCGAAGGAGTAATTCGTCATCAGGTTTTGGCATCCCCTTGGTTTGTTCCAAGCTTGGGGGAGTGCCATGTTATCACATCACTATCTTCTATCTTTTTACCTTTTTAGTAGAGTCATATCATGAATAGAGAAGTTATCATGTAGGATGGTTTGCATTATGGAAGTGTCCCCCTCTTGTTAGATATCTATGTATCCCTTAGTGTGAGTTGCCGTTATGGAATATTAATGAGAAGTTCTAGAATTTACTCTTTTGCATATCTTATTTTAGTTTTCAACTCTTGGTTATATGATTGATCTTGTCGTTAGTATTGGTATCACTTTGGGATCATTGAGTTCATTTAGTTGGTTTTGGCAAACCTAGCTCGGTCAGTAGGAACACTATTTTGAGAATTGGATGAAAAAGATAAAAGTACTCCAAAGAAATAGAATTTCATCATCTTTCTTTCTTGATTTGCTCATAAGTCTAGTAATCTCTAGTTAAGATCTTTTGTGCTTCCAAGGAAGATTGCATGTTTGTTTTTGTCACTTGTATGTTTGTTTGTTTCCTTCAACTCTTATGATTGCCACCCAGCCTTGCTAGCCAAAAACCTATACTAAAAGGGAATGCTTCTCGTGCATCCAATCCTTAAACCAAAACCTATGCCATTTGTGTCCACCATACCTACCTATTAGCATTATTGCTATTCCAAGTAAATTCATGTTTTTATCTACCTTCCAAATTAAACTTGTTATGAGAAAATTAGTAAATAAAGCTCTCACGAACTTGATGGCACACTTTACTTTCTTGCAATTAATAAACTTGAACCATTGTGTCCATCTTTGTTGCGTATATGCTTGCGCTTTATAAGTTGAAGTTAGCAGAACCATGTATCATGGGGAACGCTTTCAAATTTGAACTTATATTCCGTTGATATCATGATTCTTTCGCCTATGGATCCCGGCAGTGTGAAATAAAAGGGGAACTTGTAAGATCATGGAGTTTATATGTATGTTAGAGAAATGCCTGGGCCGCTAGCCTAAGCCATGCCTAATCATGGTGGAAACTTGCAGCATAACCATAATGAGCACTCTATGAAGCATCCTCAATAAAAATCTATGCAAATAGCAAATAAAAGGATCGCTGAGATGCTCATTGTCTGCTTGCCTTGTCATTTTGATTATGGGATAGCTCCTATATCATGTGCAAGGGGTACCCCATTGGCAGTTCTTTATGATACATATGTATTTACAATGACAAGAGCTTACTTGTGACTGAAGTTGACTAGCATGAGGTTCGGTACTCGTAAGTAAGGGGCATGAGATTTCAACTTATAACTTGTCAAGCATATCCTCTTAGGTGTGTCACTTTAACCTTAATCACCTAAAGATGCCTATGATAGGGGCAATGAGAGCTGAAAGCTAATAAGTAGCATAATTTTTGGAAGCTCTTTATGATACTTGAAATCCCTGCTTCCCTCTGCGAAGGGCCTTTCTTTTACTTTTTAGTTGAGTCAGTAAACCTATTCCCTTCTACCTCAGCAAGTATTTTGAGTTGTTGTGTTTCATTCATTCATATGTTGATCTATTCAATCATGTTTCTTATGCTCCTTGTTTTGCACTTTGCTCTTATCCTGGTGATTACTACTTTGAAAGCTATCTTTGAAAACCAGTTATTTGTGAACTCTAGAAAATTATCAACTATTCTTCGACCGAGAGCTAAGTTTGCCATTACCAATTGTTATTTACTTTATGTATCTTTATTGTGTTTCCTTTACTTATTGCAAGGTAAGTTATATAATAGTGAGTTGTCTTCTATTATGACTTGTGTATTGATGAATGTGATGCTTCTTGTCCGTATTCTTTTATCGACTCTTCACTCCGTTAACCTGAGGTCATGTTTATTGAGTTCAGTTTCGCTTGGGGACAAGTGAAGTCTAAGCTTGGGGGGAGTTGATACGTCCATTTTGCATCACTATTCTATATCATAATTTGCTGTTGTTCATTGATATATTTCATATTAAGAGATGATACTTATGTTATTTCATATATTTTTGCATGGTTGATGACTTTTGGAGCATGGACCGCTGCAGTCAGGATTCTGATGGAAAAGGTGTTGTTTGGAGGCAAAATTTGCGAGGATTAGAAAATCCAGGAAAATACATGGAAAATCCTATTTTTCCAGAAGACGAAGGAAGCCAGAAGGGGAGGCTGAGATGGGCCACAGGGGGCCCACACCACCCCCTGGCGTGGGTCAGCCTAGGCTGTACCACCCCCTTGTAGTTGATGCTATTGAGTGAACCGTTGAATTATTGTTTATGTTCAGATTGTTATACATCATTATTTCATCTCTAATCATGATCCATATGATGTCTTGTGAGTAGTTCGTTTTGTTCTTGAGGACATGGGAGAAGTCATGTTGTTAGTAGTGGAATTGTGTTGAGAAAGATTCAATAGTTTGATATTTAAGTTGTGGTGTACTTCTTCTAGTGGTGTTATGTGAACGTCGACTACATGACACTTCACCTATATGGGCCTAGGGGAATGCATTGTGTATTTGGCTACTAATCGTAGGGGTTGCCGGAGTGACAGAAACCTGAACCCCCGTGCAGAAGGGACGTCAGGGTCTTAGAGTTTAAAGATGTGGTTAGGTTTCTACCTTAATTACTTTCTTGTACTTACGGATGCTTGCAAGGGGTATAATCACAAGTATGTATTAGTCCTAGGAAGGTCGGTACAGTAGCACAGGGTCACCCACACAACACTTAACAAACTAAAGAAGATTAATCAACTATATGAAGCGAAAGCACTTGACGGAATTCCCATGTGTCCTCGAGAACGTTTGGTCATCTTAAGTAATGCAACTGGCTTGTCCTTTGCAGAATAAAGGATTGGGCCACTGGCTGCATTTATTCTTATTGTCTTTTATTTACTCCTACTTTATTTACTTGCATTATCAAAAAACCTAAAAATCCGTTTGCTAAGTATTTATTGAGAATTCCTGCTCCTAGCCATTCGCCAGCACCTTCTGCTCCTCGTTGGGTTCGACACTCTTACTTATCGAAAATACTGTGATACACCCCCTATACTTGTGGGTCATCAAGGGGTGTCCTATTATAGGAGGAGGGGGATACCCCTCCCGATGGCCGGCGCCCCAAGGGGGGTGACCCCTCACCTCCCACATTCATGTGGTGGTAACCCCCTCCACATAAAAGTGACCCTTAACATTCCTCTTTAAAGTCTTTACTTTAAATGCATTAAATTTCTCCAAATTTAATGCTCTCTCATTTAATAAAACTCTTTTATTAAATTTATTAAGAATTTTGTTAATTACTTTAATTAACAAACATTCACATAAACCCCCCTACAACATTTCAATATTACATGCAGAACCAATTTCTGCAATTTCACCCAAAACAGTTTCAGTGTCTATTGAAATAATTCTAGCGCTTTGCAATTCATTCATCTGAAACATATTTGCTCCAAATGGTGTTGGTGTCCCTTAAGTGTGTCACCCTACGGTTCATGAATAATGCAGACATGATCGAGACCCCTCTCAAATCAATAATCAGAAGCGGGACCTGGAGATCCATACTGACTCCTACACATTCTATGATGACTTCTGTGATCGTTAGAACCTTTAACGCTAGTACCTAAATCCCTTAGTCTCGCGATATATTACATGTACGAGATTCGATCATCGGTATCTCCATACCTAGTTTGATCTCGTTACCGACATGTACTCTTTTCTCGTTCCCATGATATAACATTCTAGTGATCTCATCACTTGCTTGCAAGCTAACCAATGTGATATCATCGAGAGGGCCTGATGACCCACAAGTATAGGGGATCGCAATAGTCTTTGAGGGAAGTAAAACCCAATTTATTGATTCATTACAAGGGGATCCAAAGAATATTTATAAGCCTTAACAACTGAGTTGTCAATTCAGCTGCACCTGGAAATAGTCTTGCTCACAGCAGTTTATCAGTAGCAATAGTTTTGTAGTAGCAATAGCAAAGTAGTAACAGTAGTAATAGTAAAGGCAATAGTAACAATTGCAGTAAACAGTAGGATTAAAGCGCGGTAGGCATAGGGATGGATGTATGGGTGTTGCATGGACAAGACAATTCATATAGCAATCAAGACATAGGGCATTTGCAGATAAATAAGATAAAGCATCCAAGTACTAAATAATCATAGGCATGTGTTCAATATATAGTCATACGTGCTCGTAATGAGAACTTGCACAACATCTTTTGTCCTGCCGCCCCGTTTGCAGTGGGGCCTCAAGGGAATTAAGGTGCTCCTTTTAATAGAGCACCGGAGCAAAGCATTAACACTCAGTGAACACATGTGATCCTCACATCAAAACCATTCCCTCCGGTTATCCCGATTATTGTCACTTTGGGGCCTTTGGTTCTGGATAGCAATATGTGTAAACAACTTGCAGGTAAGATCATAAACAATACTATCATCATGAATCAATAACATATTCAGATCTGAAATCATGGCACTCGGGCCCTAGTGACAAGCATTAAGCATAACAAGTTGCAACAAAGTCAAAAAGCACTAATAATAGATACTAGGCACCATGCCCTAACAATCTGATGCAATTACATGAATGATCTCATCCAATTCCTACCATTCCCATAGCCTACAGCGAGGGATTACTCACTCATAGATGGGGGAATCATGGATGGTTGATGGAGAAGCGATGGTGACGATGATGGCGATGATCTCATCCAATCCCCCCGTCCCGGCAGGGTGCCAGAACGGAGTTTTGGTTCCGAATCACGGTATCTGGTGGTGGTGGTGTAGCGGAACTCTTTCTAGAAAAACGTCAAACCCCCCTCGGTTTTTAGGTCAAGGGGCATCTTATAGGCGAAGAGGGAGGCCGAGAGGGTGCCCGAGGCGGCCACACCCCTCTCAGGCGCGACCAGGCCTGGCCCACGTGGCCGAGGGGTGTGGGCCCCTTGTGGCCCTCCTCTGTCTCGTCTTCTGGCTCCCTGAATCTTCTGGTGAAATAGGATTTTTGGCATATTTTCCAGGATTTTTCCTAATAGTTGATTTTTTGCACAAAAACTAGACACCAAGGTAATTCTGCTGAAAACAGTGTCAGTCCGTGTTAGTTGTATCCAAATCACACAAGTTTAGAGGACAAACAATAGCAAAAGTGTTCGAGAAAGTAGATACGTTTTGGACGTATCAACTCCCCCCAATATTAGCTTATTGCTTGTCTTGAAGCAATTCAGTTGAAAACTGAGTGCGATAAAGAAACTTTCACGAACACATTTGCTTCATAAGATATATATATTCTCAGCATATGATCAAATACATAGGCAATTCATAATAAAGAGTATGCAAATAAGTTTACTCAATAGTCATTGCAAGCTATGAAGAGATTCCAACTCAAAAATAATAAGTAGCATGAAACATAAACATAAGCGACATTGCAATGCTCATAAAAAGGTATGATAGAGTGGTATCTCTCTTGCTTTTGATTGTAGAGCAAATAAATGCCAAGGCATCTCTGAAATTCAAGTGAAGACTAGAAGTAAAGATATCAAAGATACAAGCATCAAAGTCATGACACAATTAACCAAGTTTTGAGACAAGCACATTGCACTAAGAATGACAACTATGCTCTCAAGAAAGTGCTCATAGAATAAGTGGTGACTCAACAAGAAAGTGAAAGAACAAGATTTAAAAGTTTGAAAGGCTTCCAAATGCTGAAAGTATGGTACTCATTAGCTTTGAGCTCTCATTGCCCCTACCATCAGCATCTTTAGGTGATTAAGGTTAAAGTGAACAAATATGAGGATATGCTTGCCAAGTTATAAGTTGAAATCTCATGCCCCTTACTTACAAAGACCAAACCTCATGCTACTCAACTTTAGTCACGAGTAAGTTCTTGTCATTGTAGGTACATGTGTATCATAGAGAACCGCCAACGGGGTACCCCTTGCCCGATGATACGGAAGCATTCCCATATCAAAATGACAAGGCAAGCAGACAATGAGCATCTCGACGATCTTTTTATTTGCTATTTGCATAGGTTTTTTTATTAAGGATGCTTCACAGATTGCTCACAATGGTTATGCTGCAAGTTTCCACCATGATTAGGCATGGCTTAGGTTAGCGGCCCAGGCGTTTCTCTAACACATATACAAACTCCATGAGCTTACAAGCTCCCCTTTTATTTCACACCCCCGGGATCCATAAGCAAAAGAACATGATATCAACTAAATAAAGTGCAATGTTGAAAGCGTTCACCATGGTAACATGGTTCTGCTAATTCACAACTTATAAAGCGCAAGCATATACGCAACATAGATGGGCACAATGGTTCAAGTTTATTAAGTGCAAGAAATAAAGTGTGCCATCAAGTTCGTGAGAGCTTTACTAACTAACTTTCTCATAACAAGCAAACATTTTATTCGGAAGAAAACAGAGCATATAACTATGAAAGGAGTAGCAATAATGCTAATAGGTAGATATGGTGGACTCTTTTGGCAATGTTGGCTTTGGGGAGATGGAAACACGAGTAGAGCTCTTACTCAGTGCAAGTGAAGGCTAGCAATAGAAAGGGAGCGACAAATGAGAGAGCAATAACTGTCATAATTATGCTTGCAACAAAATAGGACTAATTATGGCATGAAAGTGATTCAAGAACCCTGAGGCAAAATAATTCATTGAGGCTTAACTGATAATTGTTTCAGTTATATGCATGCGTGAGCATGTGCCAAGTCGATTCAAACGAAACGTTCAGAGGAGGATACCACAATGTCATACCAAGTTATGAATAGAACAATGCAAGCAAACTTTCATATGACATGCTACAAATCATTAGCAAGCTGGAGCTAATCATAAGAAAGCGAGAACTACTAAGCATCCATAGATAACATACACCTTACATGAACAGACTAAGCATGCCCACAATGATGAGTATATGTACAAAAATGAAAACAAATAGAGTTCATTACCAGCCTCTTACCACACCTCAAGTTGTCATTAATCTTCATTATTTCCCTTCACTTGTGTGACTTGGATAATAAGATAAATCCATTCTCCAAGGAGTCACTGAGGACCGCTGAACTCTGCAACGAACTTTACAAAACTAGAGAAGAACAACAAATATTTTTGGGTTTTCGATTTTTAAAGGCAAGAACCAAAAGGAAGAACAAGCAAAGCGAAATCTTTTTGGGTTTTTCGAATAATCAAATGAAAGCTAAAAGTAAGTAGCAAACCAAGGCTAAGAGATAAAGAAGCAAACAAAGAGAAATAACAAAAATAATTTTGGTCTTTTTGTGTTTTGGAAAGCAGAAACAAAGCAAGAACGAAGGTTAAAAAGAAAACAAAACATGGATATGCAAAGTACCAACTGAACATGATAAGTAGATGAGTGTGATGTCGGTGTACCTCCCCCCAAGCTTAGGCTTTTGGTCTAAGTGGGTATCAATACCAAGCTGGCCAAGATGGAGCGCCTCCGTAATACGGCGAAGAAGTGCCTTCGTCCTGATACGAACTCGAGGACGCCCCAGCATAGTGCGCAGAGTAGTCGTAAGAGGGCACATCCCCCTGGTGCTGCCCGTGGAAACCAAGCAAGCAGAGCTGCTCGTACACCTCCTCCTTGGAACGTGACCATGGCATCCTGCAAATACTGTACAAAGTGGACGGTGGCAAAGGAATTTCCCTATCGTCCCCGTTAGTAAACAACATCCTGTAAACTAAATTCTCGGTACTAGAGTCAGTAGTAATAAAGTGATGTGTTTTCATAGCAGCAAGATCAAGCCTTTGTGTTGTCAATACAATATCATTAGGATCAACAGAAAGTTTCAAAGCAGCAATCGTGCGTGAGGCAATAATACCCCCATAGATGGGTCCTCTAGCAGCTAAGCGACGGGCAATGAGGGAACCAAGATTATACTTGGTATCATTATTAAGTGCAGTACCAAGGAAGGCTAAATGGTAATTAGAAATATTACTAGTGTTCTCCCTACCAAGAATGCTAGTGGCAAGATAATAAGCAAAATATCTAAGAGCTAGGATTTGAATGCTCCTTATCTTCCCACACTGAGTTGTGCGGTCATCATCATTTGTCACACTTCGATAGAGCTCCAGCAAATCAGCGGGTCGACCTTGGATCTTCTTCACCGTCCCAGTCATGCATGTGCCTATAATGCCGCAAAATCTTTCCAATGGCATGGTAATAGGCAAATTATAAATTTTGAACGAAACAGTTGACTGATAAGGGGTGTTAGTGAAAACGAAACTCTCAACAAAAGTTTTGGTGAGCACGGCATATTGCTCACTCTCATCCTGTATGTAAGTGGTCAAACCAACCCTCTGAACTAGAAGTAACAAAATCATCGAGAATCCCTGCAACTTGCAAAAAGGTAAAACAAGGGAAGGTAGATGGGTGAGCATCTCCCTCATCTCCTTCATTGCCAAAGCGTGGTGCAATAAGATCTTCATTATATGATGGCCTAAATTGAGAAGCTGATCTTGAAGGCCTTGCCCTCCTGGGTGTGTCCCTCTCAAATACTTCTCCAAAAGTGTGGTTGTTCATCTTTGATATTCTGAAATTTAAACATCCATCATACAGGTGATTGCAAAGTGATTACATAATGAAAGGAACTACTTATGGAGACTTGTAAGAGGCCTAAACATGCATCAAAACAATTTCTCTATGCATTGGACAAGCTTACAAGCTCACATAACCTGTCACCTATAGTAGCAAAATACTCAAGATATAAACCACTAATCACAAATCTACTTGGACAAGAGGAGGAGTCACATACCGGAGAACAAATGCTCCAAATTTCAGCAGGAAAGATGGGCTGAGCAAGGAGATCGAAAAAATCGCGAGCAAGAACAGCAAGCACGCGAGTATGAACAATGAATTGGTGTTTTCTCGGGAGAGAGAAAGAAGTGGCAAGTGAGAGAGTAAGTGGAGGGCTAGGGGTGGCCCACACTATGGCTAGGTGCGCCCCTGGTGTGGCCGCACCACCAGGTGGTGTGCCTGCCTGGTGGGCCCCCCTGGGTCACTCCAGGTACTCCTCTGCCCCTTTTTCACGTAAAAAATTAATATGAATTTTCTGGAATTTTTTGAGACACTTTATTTTTTTAGCAATTTTCAGGTATTGATAAATGATTTTTTGACAGAAAGATGTTTTCGTAAAGATGAAAAAACAAAACAAAATAAAAACTTCAGAAGTTCTAAGACACTCTGATATGCAAGCCATTAGCAACAGAAAAGTAAACTAAGTGAAAACAAAAATTGAAAAGATAAAATAGGAGTAAGCAAAGATAATCATGGTGAAAACATTGTTTTGTTCATTAATCCCTTTGTTAACAAGGTTGATCAGGTCTTGTTACCAAAACAATTTTTTATGAAACAAAACTTTGCTTTTCACTAAATGATTATGTTACCTCAACCTTGATAGCAATGGTCCCAATCATAATAGTTTCATATTTTTCTCATGGTATGGGACAATATATTTCTCCAACTTGGATGCCCTCAATATTTTCAATTGAATTTAAACCAAAATTCCTATCAATATTCTTGGGGAAATAGACAGTATGCTCCTTGTCATTAACATTAAAAGTTACCTTTCCTTGATTGCAATTAATAACAGCTCCTGCAGTATTAAGAAAAGGTCTCCCAATGATAATAGACATATTATCATCTTTAGGCATTTCAAGCACAACAAAGTCAGTTAATATCAAACAATTATGAGCCACTTGAACAGGAACATCCTCACATACACCAATAGGAATAGTAGTAGATTTATCAGCCATTTTCAAAGATATATCAGTTGGTATTAATTTTTCCAATTGAAGTCTCTTATAAAGAGAGAAAGGCATAACACTAACTCCTGCTCCCAAATCACACAAAGCAGTTCTAACGTAGCTATTTTTAATAGAGCATGGAATAGTTGGGATCCCTGGGTCTCCAAGTTTCTTTGGAACTTTACCATTGAAGGAATAATTAGCAAGCAAAGTAGAAATTTCCTCATTAGTGATCTTCCTTTTATTAGAGACAATATCCTTCATATACTTTGAATAAGGAGGTAATTTAATAGTATCAGTCAAAGGAATTTAGAAGAATAAAGGTTTCCTCCACTCACAAAACTTATTATAGTGTTCGTCTTCCTTTGACTTGTGTTTCTTATCAGGGAAAGGCATAGGTTTTTGGACCCAAGGCTCTCTTTCACTACCATGTTTCTTAGCAACAAAATCTTCTTTAGTGTATTTAGTATTCCTAGTGTGCCTTTCAGGTTCTTCTTCAACTTTTTCTTTATCAGGAGCATCATTTTCCTCATTACCACTTTCAGTTTTAGCATCAGAGACAGATATACTATTAGGATCTTTAGCAGGTTCGGAAGACTCTACAATAGTTTTATGTTTATTTTTTTCTTTTCTTAGGTGAAGTACCTCTATTTTCAATTTGTTGAGAATCCTGCTCAATTCCTTTAGGATGCCCCTCTAGATATAGAGGATCCTGAGTGGCAGCACCATTTCTAGTTCTAATTTCATAAGCATGTTTTTCTTTAGAAGAATTAACCAGCAAATATTTTTGTACTTTAATAAGCTGATCAATTTGAGTTTGAACCATTTGGAAATGTTTAACAAGCATTTTAACATCATTAGAGGTTCTTTCCATACTATATTTTAACTCAATAATATCTCTAGAGTTTTCCACTAAATGTTTTTACACCCTTTTATTAAAATTATCTTGCTTAACAATAAAAACATCAAATTCTTCTAAGCATTGATCAAGAGGTTTAGAATAAGGAATATTACCTTCATCACAATGTTGGAGAGAGTGTACCTCAATAGTGGGTGAGTGGGAGATTGTCTTACATAATTCTTCAATAGGAGGTAAATTCTTCACATATTCAGCTTTAATACCCTTCTCCTTAAGACATTTCTTAGCTTCCTTCATCAGTTCATCATTTAGTTCAATAACTCCTCTTTTCTTTGGTGTTGGTGTTGGCTCAGGCATAGTTAACTCAGGTGTAGTTGGCTTAAGTGAAGTCCAGTCATCATAATTCTTGCTTATTCTAGCCATTAATTCCTCAGCTTCTTTGGGAGTTCTTTTCCTGAAAACACAATCAACTCAACTTTCCAGGTATGTCCTAGATTCCTCAGTTAGTCCATTATAATATATATCAAGAAGCTCATTCTTAGGTAATGGACATCCAGCCTGTGCATGAATCAAAGCACAAAACCTATGTTTCTTTAGGGTATCCTATGAAGACACATTTTTCCGCTTTGGGTTCGAGTTTATCCGGTTGAAGTTTCTTCACATAAACATCGCATCCCCAAATTTTAAGAATGACAGCTTAAGTTTGTTTCCAAACCATAATTCATATGGTGTCGTTTCAACGGATTTAGACGGTGCTCGATTTAAAGTGAATGCAGCAGTTTCCAGTGCATAACCCCAAAATGACAGTGGCAAGTTAGTCAAAGACATCATAGATCGAACCATATCCAATAGAGTACGATTACAACATTCCGACACACCATTACGTTGTGGTGTTCCGGCAGGCGTGAGTTGTGAAAATATTCCACACTCTTTCATGTGTGTGCTAAACTCGTAACTTAGATACTCACCTCCACGGTTGGACCACGGAAATTTGATCTTTCTATTATGATGATTTTCCACTTCATTCTGAAATTCTTTGAACTTTTCAAAGGTTTCAGATTTGTGTTTCATCAAATAGATATACCCATAACGATATCCACCTTGCGCCGACACACTCATTGGATCGCATACATCAGTATGTATGATTTCCAATAAATCTGTCGCCCATTCCATTGAACCGGAAAACAGCGTTCTAGTCATCTTGCCCATAAGGCATGGCTCACATGTATCAAATGATTCAAAATCAAGTGATTCCAAAAGTCCATAGGAATGGAGTTTCTTCATGCGTTTAACGCCAATATGACCTAGACGGTAGTGCCACATATATGCAGATATATCATCATTAAGTTTAATCCTTTTAGCATCAACATTATGGATGTGCATATGAGTACTATCAAGATTCAACAGAAATAAACCATTCATAACGGGTGCATGACCATAAAAGATATTATCCATATAAATCTAACAACCATTGTTTTCGGATTTAAACGAATAACCACATCGCATCAAACAAGATGCAGATATAATGTTCATGCTCATAGCAGGCACCAAATAACAATTATTTAGTTTTATAACTAATCTCTATGGTAGGTGGAGAGGTAGCGTTCCGACGGCGATCACATCAACTCTTGATCCATTGCCGACACGCATCTTGACCTCACCCCTTGCTAGCGGTCGCTTGTTTCGTAGCCCCTGATTCGAGTTACATATGTTAGCAACCGATCCGGTATCAAATACCCAGGTGCTACTGCGAGTACTAGTCAAGTACACATCAATAACATGTATATCATATATACCTTTGTTTGCCTTGCCAGCTTTCTGATCCGCCAAATACTTGGGGCAATTGCGCTTCCAATGGCCAGTCCCCTTACAATAGTAGCACTCGGTATCAGACTTAGGGCCAGCCCGGGATTTCTTTTCAGGCGTAGCAATAGATTTGCTGCCCTTCTTTCCCTTCTGTTTACCCTTCTTGTCTTTCTTGAAACCGGTGGTCCTATTGACCATCAACACTTGATGTTCTTTCCTAATCTCCACTTCTGCAGTTTTAAGCATTGACAGAAGCTCAGGGAGAGTCTTCTTCATGCCCTGCATGTTATAGTTCATCACGAAGCTCTTGTAGCTAGGTGGCAGAGATTGGAGAACACTATGTATGCCTAAGTCAATGGGAATCGTTATTCCCAAGGACACAAGCTTATCGGCGTACCCAGACATTTTGAGTACATGCTCACTTACGGAGCTGTTCTCTTCCATCATGCAGCTAAAGAACTTTTATGAAGCATTATAACTCTCTACGGCAACATGGGTATCAAAAATCATTTTCAATTCACCCATGGTATCAAAGGCATTGCCATTTTCGAAACGCTTTCGAAGTTCTGGCTTTATCCCATATAATATGCTGCAATGAACTAAGTTGTGGTCCTCCTGACGAGTCAAATAGACATTCTTTTCCTTGTCAGGGGCATCAGGAGCTGGGGGGGGCCTAGCAGCACTTCTAGCACATATTGCTTTTGTGCAGCAGAGAGGAGAATCCTCAAATTCATAGCCCAGATGGTGAAGTTCCAACCATTTGCAGCAAGTTTCTCTTTCTCCATGAACACATTGAAATTAAAAGTAGGTGGTGCCATCTACAACAGAATATGTAAAGTTTATTTAGACTAAGCTTATGATAGATTGAGTTCAACTAAACTCCCACTCAAAAACAACATCCCTCGTGTCTTTTTGGTGATTACATGAACCAAATCCACTACACCAAGTCCGATCATCATGCGAGTCGGTGTAGCTTCAAAGGCGAGCATCTATATGGACATCATATCAACTATATGACTCATGCTTAACCTTTCAGTCCGTGTTTTGAGGCCATGTCTGTAAATGCTAGGCTCTCCAAGTAAGAACCTTAGTACTCACGTGTGTAAAACTGCCTTACACCGGAAATATGATCATGGATTCAAGTACACCCGATCATCACGTGATGTCTTGAAGCGGCGAAACATAAACGGTGCGTACTTAAGGAAGAACACATTTTTATCTTGATATTTAAATGAGGGATCATCTTATAACGCTACTAAAACGCCAAACTAGCAATATAAGATGCGAACATCATATGTGTAAAGTGAAATGATATGGTTCTTGCATTTGATCAATATCATTTGCATCGTGGTATGATCTCTATCATTCCTTTGTGTGTAAGGCCAAGGTCTATGGAACTTACCCGTTAAGTGTGGTGTAAGAGTATCAACTATACATCAACTTACAACATTACCATATCATGACACAAGCCCAGCAACGATCTAAACTAGACGCCTCTAATTTATCAATTGCAAGTTTTATGTGGCTTAGGGCTTTTGAAGATAGAACCATTCTTACCTACGAAGATGGAACCACAACGATGATAACCAAATTATTAGCAACTCATTGTAAATCAGATATTGACTATAGTAGGAGAGATGGACACCCGCCAGCCACTTATGCAAAACTAGTTGCATGTCAGTCGTGGAATCGGTTTCATGTGCGATGACATGTAAGGTTGGTCTGGGCCGCTTCATCCCACTATGCCACCAATATCCAAAGTACATATAAGAAGCAATAACATGATCATCACCGCACACATACTCTTATGTGTTCTACCCGTACAAAGCACCTACGCATAGATCAGGCTCTGATACCACTAAAGGGTTCGCAACATAGAAAACAAAAAAATCCTATGATGTGAACTATATGCCAAAATCTATCTACTAGATACAAGCAACGGGTGGATATACATCCATGGAGAACTTACCCTCGAAGACAACAAAGTTTTGTTAACGAGTAGGAACTCGTGGATGATGTAGTCGTACGCTTGCCGATCTCAAGATCGTGTGGAAGTCCTAGCGCCACAAAACAACAGTGCAACAACACTCACACACACGTTCAGGCCACCGAACAACATCCGCCTCCTCGCTCCAGCGATGCAGCGGAAGCAGCAACTCCTTCTAGACAAAATGCCACCGGGAACATGTATCTCGCTAATCCGAGACCATGGGGGAATAATTCTAGAGGGGGAGAGAGATCCTTCACGAGGAGGTGTGAGGAAGAAGGGTGAGAGGGGTGGCCTTTTATAGGAGGAGGGGGTACCCCTCCCCATGGCCGGCGCCCCATGGGGGTGACCCCTCACCTCCCCCATTCATGTGGTGGTAACCCCCTCCACATAAAAGTGACCCTTAACATTCCTCTTTAAAGTCTTTACTTTAAATGCATTAAATTTCTCCAAATTTAATGCTCTCTCATTTAATAAAACTCTTTTACTAAATTTATTCAGAATTTTGTTAATTACTTTAATTAACAAACATTCACATAAAACCCCCTACAACATTTCAATATTACATGTAGAACCAATTTCTGTAATTTCACCCGAAACAATTTGGTGTCTATTGAAATAATTCTAGTGCTTTGCAATTCATTCGTCTGAAACATATTTGCTCCAAATGGTGTTGGTGTCCCTTAAGTGTGTCACCCTACGGTTCGTGAATAATGCAGACATAATCGAGACCCCTCTCAGATCAATAATCAAAAGCGGGACCTGGAGATCCATACTGACTCCTACACATTCTATGATGACTTCTATGATCATGAGAACCTTTAACGCTAGTAACTAAATCCCTTTGTCTCACGATATATTACATGTCCGAGATTCGATCATCGGTATCTCCATACCTAGTTTGATCTCGTTACCAACATGTACTCTTTTCTCGTTCCCGTGATATAACATTCTAGTGATCTCATCACTTGCTTGCAAGCTAACCAATGTGATATCACTGAGACGGCCCAGAGAATATCTATCCATCATAGGGATGGACAAATCCCACTCTTGATCCATGAGCTTCTACATAACACTTTCGTAGCACTGAACCCACCTTTATAATCACCCTTTCACGGTGTGACGTTTGATGTTATCAAGATACACTTCCAGTGTTAGTGATTAACATGATCTCATGGTCTAAGGACTAGGATTACTTTGTTAGATGTTATAGCAATATAAACACAATTACTTTGATTGTAATGCTATACTTTGGATGAATGTTCATCACATCATTCCACTAATGTTGTGACCTCGTTATTAACAACATCCAATGTCCATGATCAGGAAACCTTGATCATCTTGTTAATCAATGAGCTAGTTTATAAGAGAGGCATAACTAGGAACTTTCCTTTTGTTTATTAAACACACATGTATTAACGTTTCCAAATTAATACAATTATAGCATGCAAAATAAATAAATATCATATACTTGGAATATGTATAATAACAACTTTATTATTGCCTCTCAGGACATATTCCCTTCAGTCCCGGTGGTGGCTAAAATGCTCATGGCTCCCGTGATTATGAAGGTTGTGATCTCAGAGATTAGAGTTCCTATTGAACCGTGTGGGTCGGTAAGAATCAAATAGTAAGATTTGAAACATAAGTCGTTATTGTTTTGACAATGATGAACCGACTGCATGCAAAGAAGCGATGATGGGCCCTGACTCCATAAAATGACTAGAAGTCATAGAATCCATGATTGTATCCATGACTAGATGACATACCTACAAACTACATGTGTGTTTAATAAACAAAAGGAAAGTTCCTAGTTATGCCTCTCTTAGAAACTAGCTCGTTGATTAACAAGATGATCCAGGTTTCTTGATCATGGACATTAGATGTTGTTAATAATGAGGTCACAACATTAGTAGAATGATGTGATAAACATTCATCTGAAGTATAGCATTATGATCAAAGTCATTGTGTTTATATTACTATAAAATCATACGAAGTAATCCTAGTCCTTAGACCATGAGATCATGGCAATCACTAACACTGGAAGAGTATCTTGATAACATCAAACGTCACACGGTGAAAGGGTTATGTGGAGGCTCATGGATCAAGAGTGGGATTTTTCCATCCTGATGACAGATAGATATACTCTGGGCCCTCTCGGTGATATCACATTGGTTAGCTTGCAAGCAAGTGATGAGATCACTAGAATGTTTTATCACATGAACAAGAAAAGAGTGCATGTCGGCAACGAGATCAAACTAGGTATGGAGATACCGATGATCGAATCTCGGACATGTAATATATCGCGAGAGAAAGGGATTTAGTTACTAGCATTAAAGGTTCACACGATCACAAGAGTCATCGTTGAATATGTGGGAGTCAGTACAGATCTCCAGGTCCCGCTGCTGATTATTGATCGGAGAGGGGTCTCAATCATGTCTGCATTATTCGCGAACCGTAGGGTGACACACTTAAGGGATACTGACACCATTTGGAGCAAATATGTTTCAGATAAAGATTTAAGAAAGCGCTGGAATTATTTCAATAGACACTGAAACTGTTCGGGTAAAATTGCTGAAATTGGTTCTGCATGTAATATTGAAATGCTGCAGGGGGTTTTATGTGAATGTTTGTTAATTAAAGTAATTAACAAAATTCTGAATAAAATTAATAAAATAGTTTTATTAAATGAGAGAGCATTAAATTTGGAGAAATTTAATGCATTTAAAGTGGAGACTTTAATGGAGAATGTGAAGAGGCAAATTTATGTGGAGGGGGTTACCACCACATGAATAGGGGAGGTGAAGGATCACCTCCATGGGGCGCCGGCTATGGGAGGGGTACCCTCCCCTCCTCCTATAAAAGTCCCCCCTATCCTCACTTATCACTCACACCTCCTCGTGAAGGATCTCTCTCCCCCTCTAGTATTTTTCCCCATGGTCTCGGATTAGCGAGATACATGTTCTCGGTGGCTTTATCTGGAAAGGAGTTGCTGCTTCCGCTGCTTTGCTGGAGCAAGGGACGGAGGTTGTCGGGGTACCGGACGTATGTGCGATCACGGATGCACCGCTGCTTTGCGGTGCTGGACTTAGTGGTGCTGGACTTGCTGGAGCTAGATCTGATGGACGTGCTGGAGCTGGACCTGCTGGACTTTATCACGATCTTGAGATCGACAAGTGTACGACGACATCATCCACGAGTTCTATCTCGTTAACAAAGCTTTGTTGTCTTTAAGGGTATGTTCTCTATGGATGTATATCCACCCATTGCTTGTATCTAATAGATAGATCTTAGCATATAATAGTTCCCATCGTAGGAAATTTTTGTTTTCTATGCTACGAACCCAGCAAAATTTCTTTCTAATCTCAAGGGAATTTTGCTTCTAGGATTTCTCATAATTCTAGTTTACCATTATTTCCTTAGTAGTTCGTAGGTATGTCATATTCCAAGAATCATGACAAATGATTCACAAATGTCTCCATATAAGACATGGGTTACATTTTGAATCCTACTTCATGTAGTGAAAACACCAGTGGGAAAACACAATGATCATTATCATTGATTCTTTCCTCTGTGAAGAGAATCATTCAGGAACGTTTTTTGTTGCGCCTCTCAACACTCTAATGCAGGGTTTTGAATCCTCATCATGTTTTTCACTATCTTCCATTTGCTCCATAATCGAGAAATATCACTAAATGCGAACTTTCTCAAGAATGCACCAAAATCCAAGCAATACTTGTTTTGCTTCTCTTTTGGTTTCAGCTATGGGTTTCGTATTCAAAGTTTCAGCTATGGGTTTCGTATCCAAGCAATACTTATTCGCTATTATTTTGGTTATATCGAATAACCCCAAAACTTTTACGATGATCCATACTTGATATGGAGTCGCTTTCATGAATCCAAATGGTTCACTATGTATTCTAATTGAGTGCTAACTATTTTTATCTAATGGTCTCTATATCTACACTACAACGATTTATTTGGCGCCATCAATTCACCCATTTTGATATCTAATATTATATTGTGATGCTTTGCATTTTGACATTTCAAGCGCATTGCATTCGACAATATTCTTCATGCCATTCTTATAAAGTTGAATTTCATTACTATTGACCAAATCGTAGTAATTAGATTCTCATTTATCTTTAATACCCTTTGTTGATGAAACAATTTTATCATATTAAATAGTTTCATATTCATGTTTCCTTTGGTAAACTACTTTACACATTTAAACAATCATATAATGATAATCACCATTTTGTTAAACTATAATACATCGAATATGTATTCTCTTCTACAATTCATTTAAACACTTTGTATTCAAGTAATACATGGTGTTCAAGTTATTTTTCCAAACTTAGGCACGATTTATATGTGACAAGTAATCAAATGACTTTCATATATTATCACATAACTTTGAATTCAAACAATGGTTTCATTCATTAATAAACATATCATTAAGTCGGGTATTTTAAAGGCATTTCAATATTTTACAAATGTTCATGTATTATCAATTAGTTTCAAAACCAGGATAATTCACACATAATCAAACAAGATATAAACACAAATAGAAATCATTCATAAAATTCGAACAACTGTTTGTTACAAGCTCATATGAATAACCATCTCACAAAGTGTGAGACACACTAAAGAAGTTCACAATCTTTTGATTACAATAATCATCCTAAAATAAACTAAATGATAAATGTTGAGGGACAGTGTCGTTGGCTATCATCATCATGCTCGCCATCAACACGCAACGTCACCTCCTGTCCAGCAAGCACCTCTCATGCAGAAGGAACTGTTTTCAGTAAAACAAAACAAGTATCAAATATACTTAACACCGCAAATGTGTTTGCAAGATTATGACATTTATAAAATTGTATATCAAATATATATACCGTTGTCATTGATGACCTCAGGGACAACGGGTTCAACCATCACATCTCTAAAATGTGATATGAACTCATGGAAATCCTGTGTTTCCGTGTCGTCTCTCATAATGCAAGTCCTGACTTGTTCTTGGTAGCTTGGTGGCAGCGACCGCAGCACAACTCCGTTTGCAAAACAGCCCATCATCCAGCTATCTAAGAAGTATGGAGGCCTCATGTACGCATCATGCATGCGCTCCAAGTGGTCGTCAAGTGATGATTTCTCCTCCATCTTAATGGAGAGGAAGTCTCCCATCAGCTCATGCTTCCATATGCGTGATTGTTCCACAAAATGTGTCCTAAGTTGTACCATAGTCGCTCGAGGGTCAAGATTACCCACGACTGGCCATAGCTCATCCACAATCCCATAGCACATTATAACTTATATGAAGGTGGGCATCTCACGATGGTAATAGTGGTCTTCCCGCTGTTCTGGGGTCTCACAGAAATAGGGCTGCTCCAAATCCATCTTATCGAGTATGTAGTCGACCATGTTATTCTCGCTAAGGAGAACGTGGAGATGCGCAACCCATATAGAGAAGTTTGATCCATCTAGCCTGAGCTTCTCTCCTTCTAACCAATCGTCAACAGGAAAGGTAGCATCGGGGAGAACCATTTTTTCTACATTTATAATTGCAAAAGTAATTTAGACTAAGTTTATAATTAAATGAGTTAATAATAACTCCACTCAGAAACACCTATCCCCTAAAGGGTTCTAGTGATAAAACAACCCCTTTTCCCTACATCTCCCCCGATCATCACGGCCATCAATGTGGGTTCTAGGGTGGACGCTAAACATCGGTCACATCATTCATGCGACTCGTGCTTGATCTTTCGACCATCCGCGTTCCGTGGCCACGTCTCTATAACGTGCTAGGCTCGCCAACTCAATCTTAGTGTATTCGCTGTGCAACATGGCTTACAACCACTGTATGCGAACGTAGATATGTCTGACACCCGCTCATCATGGCCTGCTTCATACGGAAGAACTTTCTTGGTGGTGCACACTAAGGGGAACACAATCATTGGTAATTTTAACAGGGATCATCTTATTAGGCTACCATCGAGTATCTAATACTAGCACACAATAAGATATACAAACAACAACATTGAATGTAAATGCAATGTTATATGGTCCTTCACATCGTGATCTCCATCCGCCGTCACCGGATTCCGGCGCTAGGGTTCCGGCGCCGTAGACACTAGGGTACCGGTGTCTTTTCGGCGTGATAGTCGGTCACCTTCGTGACTATCTACTACTACGTAACATAAGGTAATCACTTTACCTTTGCCACAACCATATCACAAAGCAACGCCCCCTGCAAAACAAAGTTAGACGCCTCTACTTTATCTTTGCATATTTTACGTGGCTGAATGGGCTTTCGCACAAGAACCGTTCTTACCTACGAACTTTCACCACAACACTGATCAAGTAGTTGTCTATACTACACCCCTTTCAGGTCCCTCCGTTGCAAATGGCATACCAACTAATGCGAGAGAGACAGACACCCCCTAAAGCCACTTTATACTGTACAAGCCGTTTATCAAGCGTGGACCAGTGTCGCAAATGAATTCGTAAAGTCGGTTGGGGCCGCTTCATCAAGCATTATTGCGGTATACACAAGCACATGTGGGAGGGTAACAACTAAAAGATCAACGCCCACACGCTACATCTCGTGTGTTCTACCCGTACTTGCAGTACTACGCATAGATCTAGCTCTCATACCATTATAGGGGTTCCGCGTATGAAAACAATAAATTTTTACCCTACGCCCCTGAACTCCTGATGTTGTCAGGATCTATCTATTAGTAATACAGTAACGGGAGGGGCTTTTCGCGAACTTATCCTTGAAGACTGAAAATTTGTCAACGCTCAGGAGAGCGTGGTTGATGTAGACGAGCCGAAGCCGACCTCAAGGTCGTGATGAAGTCCTTGCGCTCCTGTGGCTCCAACGACTTGAGTGCCTCAAGTGTGACACCTCGCGGTGAGTTACCCACGTCCGGTGCCTAACGATGACTCCCGCTTCCCCGATCCAGCAGCAGTTGTGGAAGTAGAGCTCCTGGATCCAAATCCCACAGCGCCATGGCGCTCTGCGGTGAAGATATCTCCCGTTCGTGCAGTCCGACTTGGGACCATGGTCACGAGAGAGAGAATATCAATTGGAGGTCTCCCAAAAAGTGAGGAAACCTTTATTGAATATTGTGTGTATTTATCTGGCCAAATACCCCCACTATATATAGGGGGAGGGGAGGTACTACCTCCCTCAAAGTCCTGGGGTGGGACTAAAGGAGAGGAGAGGGGGGGCAGCCGCCGGCCGGCCCTAGTGGGCCCCGCGCGATGGGTGAGGGGCTTGGCCCAGTCGGCCACCCCTTGCCCCTTCTCCCCTCTTGCCTTTCCCTAATGGGCCCTCTTCCCTCCAGAATTGGCCCATTCAACCTTTTGACCTTTAAATTGATTTTCTCTTTTATTAAATAATTATGAATAAATGATTAAATCAATATTTAACATTCATTCATATATTATTCAATCTCCTTGGTTATGAAACACCTTCCATCTCCACTTCGGACTTATCGAAACCCTTCCGGTTTTATCTCTTCTATTCTTTGGCGATTCTACCGATCCTATAAACACTCTCCAAGCATCATCAAACCCTTAAGCATGATACCCCACAGTTCGGAAACACTCTAGACATGATCGGGACACTCCCGGACCAATGATCGACAGAGGGATCTGGATGGCCATATGACCCATGTGTATGCCACGAAGATCTTTCATCGTTTTGAATCGGGACAGTCGTGCCTTATTCCCTTTGTCTCTCGACACTCGCATTGCCCAAGATCTGATCAATGACATCACCATGTCGTGTTCAATCCTGTTACCGAACAATGCTACTTGACTCGTTTGACAAGTGATATCCCTGTGATCAAATCACACGCTGCGCAACTATTGGATATAACTTCTCCGAGTGGGCCCTTGAGTATCTTTCCGTCACGTGGACGGACAAATCCCACTCTTGGCATATGTTGCCTCTACGGTTTCTCCGAACACCTGAACACACCTTTATTGTCACTGTATTACCAAGTGACGTTTGATGTTATCTAAGCATTCTTGGGAGACAGTGATTGATATAGCCTCACGGTCTAAGGAATAGTCTACGAGGATCCATTTCTAATCATCGTAACTTGAACTTCGTGACATGATCAGGTCACGATATTTAGGTTGGGTATTGGTTCATCATCTCATTCTCAAAAATGAGTTGATTCCATTTCCAACTAGCATAAATGTCATATGATCAGAAAACCTTGATCATCTATTGACCAATGAACCAGTGACTGGAGTTTCACTTGGAACTCCTGGTTGTTTATATATCACACGTGTATTGATATTTTCTCTTAATATATTTATAGCATAATATAAAACTTAATTATAAACTTTATAAAATATGATAATAATCCTTATTATTATTGTCTCTAGGGCATATTTCCAACACCTCCATATGTAAACCCTAGAGATGATGATAAATTGAGGCATGTGTCTAGCCCTAGATGGGAACCCCCTCTTCAATTTATGTAGAGAAAAATTATTTCACTAGGGTTCCTCCTAATCGTTGTTGGTCCGTCTCCTCCTCCAACAAACCCTAGCTGCCTCTCCTCCTCTCCCTTGCCTCCGGTGTGGTCCGCGCCCATATCTTCTACTCCTATATGCCGGCCGATGAGCACCGCCCCTCTTCATCACGTGCAGCAGCGGAAGGAGGAACCAGAACGCCGGTCCGAGCTCGCATGCAGCAGAGGCGGTCGGGTGGTCGGCAGTAACCGGTGGCCTGGACGAGCCCGTGCAGGATCGATCGCCGGACCTCCGGCCCAGCAGCAGGATCGTGAGTACATGCCCTGCAAGCTGAGGTGAGCCGTCGCCAGCCCTCGCCCTTCTTCTCCCTCCCGCGATTCCCCTCCCCGCCAATATGATTAGTTTTGATGCGCTATGATTAGCTTTATTCTGTTGAAAGGCATGTCGTGGCAAGAGCATCATCCCCCTCCAATTGTTTGACTTGGGGTTAGAGCTCTCCCTGCCTCGCCTAGAAGCCGTTGCCAAGTTTTCTTTTGGGATGGGTTTTCCTCGGGTATGTAAAGCATGCTCATGATTTATTATTATCCTATTATGTGATTTCGGCAGATTCTTATGCTATTATCCATATGTCCTTGACAACTGATTGCTTACTGTGTAACACTTGACGTCATTGGTGTTATTTGTACCACCTCTCGGATGTTGCAACTTTAGGCATGCCTAACAGAAATTCCTTTGTTAGCAGAAGACATGTACTGCTTGCTGATGAAAGGTGCTGCTCCTATTGTAACCAGATTATGTTCAGTGAATGACGCCCGTGTTGATGGCAAGGTGGGCTTCTTTTGATCCTTATCCCCTACTCTCTCTCTCTATATATGTGTGTTTCCATGTGCGTTGGTTCTTGCCTGACTGAAATATTAGTCAGCTGAAAGGCATATATCTGAAATTTTCAGAATATTGGTGATGTCGTAATAGCTTTTTTTGCATATCGGAAGAGGCCAACGAACCTATTATTTGACAGATTATTTAGGATGAAATAGTTGGCTCCTAAAAAAGCAATATGTGAAGAATGCTCTTGCTAATTCGTCTCTCCTGCTTTGTACGCAGGTTTTCCTTGTTGTTCTTATTCTTCCACGACCTCGGCTGCTCATGCGATCTGGTAGGCGTTGGTCTTCTCTGCTGTTATCTGCTTTTTACGTTTTTTCGGATTACATGTTTGATGTAATGCCTTCCTTTATCTACGGCGAATGCTCTTGCTAATCACCCTAGACCAAGATAAAATTTATGGTCACAATAGTGTTTGATTTTCGGCCTTAGTGCTCGGACACACCGGGTTATCTTGATACTACCAAAAATGTCCCAGCTATTAGATACAATTTGGGGTTAAACGTGGGTTATTTTGGTTACCCATTTTAGGCTATAAGACTGCTTATGTTTAGAAAAAGAGTTTACATTGTATTGCAGATAATTGCCGCTATTAGATTGGTTCTTTCTTTGCAATCACAACAGTATTCTAACATATAATTGTGGATTATGATCTCTGGATACATGATATTATTCAGATACCGTCTTTGTTTATATTAGCTAGGTTCTTTCAGCTGCAATGCACAAGTGGTAGTAAGTTTATTTAAATCTAAAAACAGTTTAAAGGCGTTCATGACTTATTGTATTTCCCAGGTTTGAAAGGCTGACAGGAGAGATCTGTAGCTATGTCTGCTGGAGAAATGTATGGAAAAACGTTGTCGGAGCAAGCATCATTGCTTGATGATAAGCAAGTACTGCCTTTGCAAGTGATGAGACGCAAGTACTACCTTTGCAAGCAAGATTAATTCTATAGACACACTTTTTGTTACTACGCTTCTCTATAAGGTTTCGTTACAGTGTGGGGGACTAGATTAATTTAATTCTTCCGTTCTTCAATTCCACAGCCTATAGATTGTTTTATTGCTCCCATGCTTCGGCTACCTCAATTTAGTACCTGCCTACGAGCCGTTCTAGAGTCTGTAGTCGCAGATTCAACAAGATAACAAAAAACATAGCCAATTTCCTCTAACTTGGACTTCACATCTAAGAACTAAGTTCAATTCGTTGCTCGCCAGTGTTTCATAGTGCAACACTGAATGGTGCTATGTATTACCACGGTAGAGCCATGCATTTTTTCATTGTATACATCAATTCCAATAGATGAAGATTATTGTACTTGATGATACTTTTAGTTGCTTTTATATGCCAATGCCCATGAAGTTAATTGCTTAGATATCAGATTATAAACTTATTTTTTCATTTTTCATGTATGAAATATCATGCTCAGGTCTGCTATTTTATTCCTGTTTTTCTGCTTCCGTGATTTGTGTAGCTAAAAGTGGCTCTAGCCTTTGCCATTATGCACGTTTATGTTACAACATCGTGAATCTGACGTTCACTACTTCGACTCAGATGGACGTATTTATGACACCGATGATTACAACTCTGATTAAGGTTACTTTCTCTACTTCTCTAATCAAGCTGATGATATTGATTACCATTTGCAACACGAATTTCACGGGATCGTGCGCTAAGGAGCACCCCTACCATCCGACCAAATTATCGCCTCGGCCTAATGTCACCACTTCCTGAGGTAAATCTGTTTCTCTATTGTATACTGTCTTAAATGAAAGATATAGACAAGGTAGTATTTTCTACGATAAGGGCAGTCATGTGTCATGCTTGACCATTTTGTGACCCGTTTAGCAAATAATTTTAAAGCCCCTGTGTCTTTTGAGTATGGTTATCTCTATAAAGATAGCTATATTTGTTCCATTGATATTCATCTACATAGGTCATCAGATCATCTTTTTATGGTAGATGTGCTGAACTGAATAGCCCTATTATTACATGGATTGTCCTTGTATTGTCTAGAATGGTATTTCCTGCTGATTTCTGTTGTAGAGTCCTGTTATATATTTAGTATCCAGCTGAAATTTTTGTTTTATATTTTCTTTCCATGTCCTTCAAACAGAGAGACTAAGATGACACATAACTATCATGCTTTCCATACGACTGCAGAATATATTCACTTTCTACCGAAGCTTATGTTCTCCTATTTCAGAAATTATATGAGCATGAAGAAAAACAACAGAAGGGATGCTAATCCCTAGAGCATGATATGTTCTTTACTCTCCTGGTACCTACTTCCCATGGATGCATTTCAGGTAATAGAGATTAATATTTTGTGTTACTTTTTCACAATTTTCTTCTAGCGGATAGAGCAATTTCCATTCCATGATGTACTACTATTATTTACCATCTGTCATGATAATGTTTTGTTTCTGTAACATGCGTTTTTTCTGTATTTTCAATTGCTCATTACTAATACAAAAACTATAAATTATTACTCTTGGTGGCTAAACCTTGACAATTCACTAAATAGTCACTATGCATGTCGCCTAAATGAGGAGAAAAAACTTATAATAGTTGTCCTTGAAAAATGAATGCATAACTGGATTAACAGTGCGGCTGTGTTGATCATATATCGCTAATTTCCCTTTTCCGTGTTTGGCTTAGCTTTTTTTTGTTTTTCATGCTTAATATAGGAGGATTCAGAAAAACGGATCGATGCAATGATTGAGCTGAAGCCCAACTGAAGATGTGGATCGAGGTGTACTTTTGTTCTTTACTACTTTTTGTCTTCAATGTTTTTTTCATTTCATTCGCTATGATTGGATATAAGGAGCAATGCTCTTTTTTTACTGCAAATACATATGACTATTTAGTGGCCAATACAAAATATTCAATCAAATGACCATAAGAGATGCATGTGTGTGATTTTCTTAGCAGCAACAGTTTGTTTTTGGAAAAATGCGTGTGAGAGAACAAAGCGAGTATGGCCTCTAATATTGTTATGTTCTGTATCGGCTATGTTTTCTCCGATGATCAATAAATGAATGAACAATTGGAATGAAAAGATCTTTGTTTGCTTTCTTTGTAAGTAGTAATTTAGTGAAATTTACCATGTCTACGTACAATCTCAATCAATGGTTTATAAAAGGATTAAAATCCACAAATCCAATAGTGAAACTGATTGGTCTTTAGCTTCAATTATTGCAACCTGATTGTGGTTCTACCATAGTGACGACGTGAAATAGACCACCTTTTATTAGACTTTCGTGCTTTCATCCTAGAAAAGTACACTGCCAGGTGAGCTAACATGTGCCATTATTGATGATTTTAGGTATTTACAAAGAGCTACCCCTATAGTTATTGTCCATCATGTTTTTTGTACTCTGGGAGAAAGATCTAAGATATTGTTGAGATGTTACAACAGCTCAAATTGCCTATGCAGAGGCACATGCTTCCATGGTGATTGACCAGAGATGCGCAGTGGATGCGAGACGGGCCAGAATCGTGGGACGATGTTGGGCCGAGATTGGGCCATGCATGGACGGCCAGAAATAGGCCTTGACAATCTAAGCTTTAGCTTGCGTATACCTTTTTAGCTACTACTGATTAGTGTAAGTCAACATGCTCTGTTAGAAGAGATGGTTCAGATAACTCACCATTTTGGGCGTCCATTCAAATATCTATATTAGAAATAAACATATTGCTATTCACTATTGAGAATTTGAGCCGCATATAACTATGAGTATACTGAGACAGTGCGTCAAGGCGCACCTCTAAATCTAGTAGAGAGAAAAGTGACGTGCCTTCTTGCAGAAGATGCAACGTGACACAAAAATTGATTGAGATAGCTACAACCATCACCAGTTTAATAACCATGTTTCCTATGGCTACTGATGGAGAGGTGATTAGTCGACACCAATGCAAGCAGCAGACGGGAAGATCCAACGTCGTTGCTTCTTGTCCTACAAGATTTTAGGCACAAGTCCTCTTATATCTCAAGTGGATTACCTGTGAGTTCTGGGCACTTTCAGTCATGCTGAAAAAATCTCCAGAAAACTTCAGATTTCATATAGGACAAGATATATATATATATATGACATATTCGTACTAACTACACCCACACGTGTTTCATACTATATAGGCAGTATCTACATACCGGAAGGTATGTACGTGTAGTATGAAGTATATTAAAATATTTGGACAGTATATAAACTATTTTTTTGGTAGTATGTAATTTTTATTCACATACTCCTCGTATGGTATTATATATATACCATACGAGGAGTATATATATATATATATATATATATATATATATATATATATATATATATATATGAAAAATACTTCTTACTCTCGGTTACCTACACCCACCTCTCATATACTACCTTACGAAAGTATTTGTAATACTTTATCTATTTGAGTATGTTCATATACTATATCTAAGATACTTACAAGCAAGTTAGGTGAAAAAATTGCAAGTGCACCTATAGTTTGCACTATATATATAAAATACCGTTATATTTGTACGTATAAAAGAAGTATGTGAATAAAAATTACATACTATCAAAAATGTAGTATATATATTGCCCAAATATTCTTATATACTTCATACTATACGTAGTCCCGGGTGTAACTACACCCACGTCTCATATACCACCTTACGAAAGTATTTGTAATACTTTATCTGTTTGAGTATGTTCATATACTATATTTAAGATACTTACAAGCAAGTGAGGTGAAAAAATTACAAATGCACCCATATTTTTCAGTATATATGTAAAATACCGTCATATTTGTACGTACAAAAGGAGTATGTGAATAAAAATTACATACTACCCAAAAAATAGTATATATACTACACAAATATTCTTATATACTTCATACTACCTATATATAGTCTCCAGTATGATAGATACTGTCTAAATTACGAACACACGTGGATGTAACTACACCCGGGTGTAGTATGAATATGTCATATATATATATAGGTAGAGAGAGAGAGTGACGCTATTTGACACCTAGGATGTAGAATAGTTATTCTTCATCCATCCCCTATCTTTTAAACCGTACATGATTTTTATGTCACGTAAATTTTCTCTTATCCCGAAAGTCAAGAAGAACATACAAAAAATTAGACATGTCGTAAAAAAATTATTTACATGCCGTAAAAAATACGGCGTAAAATGCGATTTTTCTATGCTTTTTACACTATAATGACTTATAAATCGTATTTCTATGTCGATTTTTTTGCGTTTCTAATGAATATGAACATAATTATTAGTATACAAAACATAAATTTATATATGTGAGAACATAAAAATATGTGGGGTGCAAAATAACTATTCTACACCCTGAATGTTGAATAGGGTTTCTAGAGTGGCGCTATTTGACATCCTGGGTGTAGAATAGTTATTCTTCATCCACCCTCTATCTTTCAAATCGTATAAGATTTTTACGTCACGTAAATTTTCTCTTACCTCAGAAGTTAAGAAGAACATAAGAAAATTTAGACATATCGTAAAAAAAATGTTTACATGCCGTAAAAAAATACGGCGTAAAATGCGAATTTTCTCTATTTTTTACACTATAATGACTCATAAATCGTATTTTTATGTCGATTTTTTTACGTTTCTGATGAATATGAACATAATTATTAATATACAAAACATAAATTTATGTATATACGAACATAAAAATATGTAGGGTGCAAAATAACTATTCTGCACCCTGGATGCTGAATAGGGTTTATATATATATATATATATATATATATATATATATATATATATATATATATATATATATATATACTATGGTGCCCAGACACATATACCTAGGTTGTACGTACCTAAATTTTACATACCTAAGATATAACAATCCAAGTTATATATACCTAAGGTATCACATATCTAATATGTACATATCTAAGTTACATATATATACACATATGCTGTGTACATACACCTTAGATATGTAATATATTAGGTATATGTAATTTACGTATGTATATCTTAGGTATATGATAGCTAGGTATGTATAACTTAGGTACGTATACCCTCAGGTTTGTGTGGTTTATAGCGAAAATACACGTATCACGTATGGTGTCTAGGCACCATGGTGCACCTGTTATTTTAGATATATACTAATAGTACGAGTTTTAAACAACTGGCGAGATGGCACGGACTACTTGGTATATTTTGAAAATGAAGAAAATCCCATTATTACCAAGTACTAGTATTTGTTTATGGGGAGTCCCAAAAACAGAAAGATTGTAAAAACTAATGTTGTGGGGAAGATCCACGACCCTCCCCTAATAGACCTTCCATTGAACAACATTTCCATACTACTACAACTTGCTATAAGGCTTATGTTGTGGAACCGAGTGAGTAGTTTATTTCAACAGATTAGAGGAAGTTTGGCACAATTAGTCCACTATCTTGACTACGACGTCCGTCCCAAGAAGTATAAGAGCATCTCCACTCGGCTTTCCAGCACGTCGTTTCTAGGTCATATTTTTAGTCCGGACGTCGAAATTTGGCCTAGTCGCGTTCCCAGGACCCCGGTTTCATCCGGATTTGGCCCAAAATACCGGGCTTCCCAGGCCGTTTCCGGGGCGACGGAAACGCGTTGGGAACGCCGGACGAAGCGAATTCGGCGGGAAAAGAGTCGTTCGCCGAGTGGGCCCGCTCAGTTAGCGGCAGAAGCCGAGTCGTCCTCATCCTCCCGCATCGGGACGCCGCGAAGGACCGCCGGGCATTAACCACCGGTCTTGTCGGCCACGCGTCGCCGTAATGGCGCGCCACCGTCGCCTCGACTCCCGCGACGGACTGATGGGCATTAACTTTCCGCCGCTTCCCCTTTTCCCGCCCTCGCCGCTACACCCGTCCCATCTTCGCCGCCCTCGCTCGGCTTATAAAACACGGCCGCACCACCGGTTCGCAACACACTGCCCCCTCCACCCTTCACCACCCTGAACTCCGGCGAAAGAAACAAACGGCGAAGAGAAAGATGGCGGAGAGGTACACAGGCGATCCAGCGGCGGCGAACGGCTTTGGCCGGCAGACGCTCCAGGCGTCGGAGGCGCGAATGCTCCATGACGCCGGGTACATGGCACCACCGGATATCCGCTGCCCCCTAGGTGGAGGCTCAGCGCCGGCGGCATACCGGTGCTGCCGGTACCGGAGGACCACGAACTGGTGGACGAGATCCAGGCTGGCATCGCGGCAATGCCGGATCCGGAGCTTGCCGAGGACCACGGCAACCTGGCGTTCTGGGATAACTTCTTCGAGGAGCGCCGCCTCGCCGAGCTCACCGTGCATCCTGGTCCTCCCGGCGAGCCGCCGAAGCGCAACAGTGCGGCGAGCCGCTGCCGATGGTGGAGCGCGGTAGGGCGCACGCTCGCGGCGGTCCTCGAGCACATCCACGCCGGCAACAACCCCAGGATGGGGTTCCCGTGTTCGCTGGCGCCAACAACCTCCGGCGAGCTGGGCGCCCAGGAGGATGGCCAGCCTCTCCAGCTCCTCCTCTGTGTCGTGCTCCTCGGCGTCTGCTCCTGCGCAGTCGTTGCGCAGCAGCGGCGAGGTCTTCCGGCCTCCCAAGTGCGAGGCCGACACGCCGAGGCTGTCGCCGCCGAGGACACGCACGCGCGACATCGTCATCGGCGAGCCCCGCACGACGACACCGTCGACCGGTAGGATGCCCTCCGCCAGCCGAAGGTCGAGCCCGCCGACTGGGGCGTCGCCGTCGACGAGGACTCCTTCGCCATGAAAATATTGATCGAGCGTTCTCTCTGTGAGGCCGCACCGCCATCGCCGTCCACGGAGCCGAACATACTCGCCTGGTCTGCGAGGAGGAGGAGGCACTGCGCGTGCAGCGCCTGCAGGAGCAGGCCGAGCGTCGCCTCAGGGGGCGCCGTTCTCCCGCCTACCTCGCGCGCGCCTCGTCGTCCTCGACGACGACGATGACGCTTGCCCTTCTCAGCCATGGAGGTACGGCGACCCAGGCCAGGGCAGCTCGCGGCCCCCGCAGACGCCGTACGACGACGATGCCGACGACGACACAGCGGATCCTGACTACACCAACTTCTACCGCCACTTCGGCATGTGAGGCGGCGTCATCGGCATCGGCATCGGCGGCCCTGTTTTTTTCTGTTTTAGTTATAATGTATGCTAATTTGGCCAAAATTCGGGTATATGTCCGAATTTGGCCAACTATTGTATGAACTCGCCGTTGCTTTGTTAAAATCGTCTATATTCGTCCAAAATTCGCCATGTTTGATCAAATTTTAGCCAAACGTGGGGACTCGGTCTGAGAACGCGAGTGGGAAAGAGTCCGTTCCCAGGCTGAAACTTACATCCGCTGGCGCAAATTAGATCTGGATTTCGGCTTAGGAACGGCCAACGAGTGGAGATACTCTAAGGAAGGATATCTTGGGAGGAAAAAAAGCATCCCAAAAAAGCACAAGATGACAATGGCTTGACAGAAAACGGGAGTACTAAGGGCCAGCCCGCCAGGGGTGCTCATTCCCGTTTGTATCCAACGCCAGGCAAGCCTTGCTGGTTTTCGGTCGGTGTCACAAAACCCAAGATCTTATCTCGAACAAAGGCTATCTTAGTCCCTTTACTATACTCATTGTTTTTCTAGACGAACCATTATGTTTTCAGCATTAATTTTATTTAGAGGACATCTCTTGGTGTATCCAAAACAGACAAACAATCTCAATATCGCGAAACAATATGTTCCCCTTACATATGTGCACAATCATATTTGGCATAACATAAGACGTTGATTAGATGGAGGTACACATGAAAAGGCTGCCAGCTTACAATTAAAAAATTATGCAATGGGTTTCTCACATATCATGATGACCTGATACCGTTTTTCAGATTCAGATAAAACTAGAAAATAAATACACATATTATGCCAAGAAAACTGCTTGATGGTCCACTTCAAAATGCACAAAGTAAGTTGTTGCCCTTTAATTAAAGTTCCGCATGACATCTTCATTCTCTTGATCTTTGATGCGGACCTGCTTTAGATAGCGTGCTCCATTGGCATCCTTCAATCTAGAGCAACCGATGACAATTAGTGCTTCAAGTGATAGAAGATTTGAGATTTCCATAAGTTCATTGCAGGCTCGGAGAACCAATTCTTTGACCACAGGCAAGTCTTCTGTACTTAGGCCTGTCTATCATCACTGCTTACAACATAGTTCAAGCTCCTTAGGGTGAGATTTGTTCTCCAGCATGGCTTTCTGCATCCTCAAACAATCTGAGACTCTTTCCATCTTCAGTATCTGCAGACTTCTCAATGCATTTAGAGAATTTAGGTCTTCCAAAAGCATTTCTTGTGTGGTGACCATCATGTATTATTTAGCTGAATCATCATGTACTTTCCATGCCAAAGTAGTTTTTCCCATTCCACTAGCCCCTGGGATGGTGACAACAATGTTGGCACTTTGCCTGTCTGTCAGTGTGTTAATCAGTTTACTCTTTTCATTATCAATTCACGACTGTATCATCATCAGGAACCACTTCTTCAGAAAATTCATATATTTCATTCAGGGTTTCCCCTGATTGGCTGATAGAAGCCTAAGTATGACATCCAGTTTCATATTCATGCTCATGGTGCTGGTCCTCCAAGTCTTGTACCATGAACAAATAGCAAAACTGCGAACGTCAAGATTGTATTTCTAGTTAGTGACTCATGGAAAACTTGTAGAAGGTGGTAATATTTCATATCTGTGCATTCATATCAAGATTGCAGTTAATGCTCGGGTGTGGGGGAGTGAGTTCGGAAATAGCTGCTATGCTGTTTACATAAACCGGTCAAGTTCTTGCAACAATGCCCACAGTTCTAATCTGTACCGGTGTCCTGTAAGCATGAATATACTACACTTTGCATCGTTTGTAAAGCAAATTGTCTGTGTACTCACGAGGGCAAGTGTTTCAATTGGTCAACTATTGTCACAAATCACAACTTGATGAATTTAATTAGAAGGATACTGAAGAAAGAAGAATGGTCATAATTAAATCAAATATTTCATTAATATTAATAATTCAGCCACTGATTACATCAAGAATAGCTACTCCCCTAGCCGTTGGTTTGAGTGAGCAATTCAGACTGAGAATCAACTAAGCTGGTCACATTTGATTCCGGTGACCAAATAACACTAAGAAGCCAAGACTAGCTAGGTCACATTTGATTCTGGTGACCAAAATCACACATAGAATCAACTAAGCTGCATTCAATTCTGACAGCTACACTAGCAATCCATCTGACTTGAGTCTGCAATCTCATCAGTGGCGCAGCTGGTTCAATTGCCCCAGACAAAGTAGGGGCAGACGACTCCCATGGTCGGCGTCCAGTTGCCGCACCCCAAGAAGCACATGCCCTGCATCGGCCCTGGCACAGCTACAATGCCTCCTCTGCTCGGAACTCCGCAATAGCAGAATCTCGTCGCGGCGCCAGCGCACGGGCTTGTGTGAGGCTGCTGCTGGATTGGCGGCAACGGCGCCGGGCGAGCCAGTAATCCCGCATGGGCTGAGGCGAGGATTCTGTTGCTGCTCCTGGGTCAGCGGAGGTGGCGCCAGTGAGCCAGTAATCCCGATTTTGGCGCCCCGCCGCATGAGCTCCACAAGAAGGCGCGCCGTGTTGCGTGCGTCATCGAGCCCGCAGTGCAGGCGGCCTTCCCACTCCAGCCCCGCCGCCCGGACCGCCTCCTGCAGGTTTGTCCGCCCTCCGCCACCGAGAGTCGCCTCGAAGGGGACCCTGAGGTTGATCCAGCGATTGAAGTAGGCAGGCTTTGGGATACCCTTGAAGCGGCACTCCGAATCCAGCATAGTGCGGCAGTCCCAGTCCCCCCAGGTCACGACGGCCAAGCCACCGCCTTTCTTGGCCCCTGTCCCCTCTGTCGCTGCCTTCAGCCAAGCGTCGTGCAGGCAGAGCGCATCCCCGAGATCGACGCCTCCGTCCACGTCCTCCTGCCTGATGCCGGTGAGGTCCCTGCAAAATTTGGTCAGAACAGGATGATGCTTGGGACGGACGTACCTGCGGAACGCGGATTCGATGCGGCCGGTGGCGCCATCGACGAGGACCGAGGGGAACTCGATGATTTCCTGCGGGTAGATGCGCTTGTCTTTCTCGCAGGTCGCCTCAAAATCCACCACCAAGAAGTAATCGAAAGCTTGACCCTGATTCCCCGACGGCGATGCGCCCCCGCGCGCCGCCGAGATCGATGCCAGGCTCGACATCCTCCAGTGCGGGAAAGCACGCGCTAATCGGGATCGAATGGGGAATTGGGGAAACTCCCGAGTGTTGGACCAATCGGGAATTCAAGATGAGAGATCGAATCCGTATGAGAAGCGAAAACTAGGGTTTCCAACCCGGGGATCTCTCCTGGCTTTCAAAACGGGATTCAGGTCCGCGCTCGTCTCCAACTTCAAACATGATTCAGATTGCGTCGGGTTTACGCGGGTGCGGGTGACAGCGTTTTTTTTTTCTGGATCAGTTCATACGTGTATTTCTTCGTGAGCCCCGTGCCGGTTTCCGCTAATGGACCGGCCCAATAATCTCAGCTGCAATATTCCTTCTCGTTTTCCTAATTCTTTTTTTTCCTTTTATCTTTTCCTTTTTCTATATAATATGTTTAGTTGCATGCCATGTTTTTTTGACCTATGTTAATTTTTTCACCTAGTTATAATTATTAATATTTTTTTATTTTTCTTCTGGTTCATCCTTTATTCCATTTTATAAAAATCTATTCTCTTTAGTGTTGGTTCTCTTTAAAAAGACACTCCATAATAAATCAATAAATACATGTACATTTCCGAAACATGAATATTTTTTCTAACATATACACTGTAATACCTTTTGAAATGAGTGAACATATTTTCTTAAATAAGTGATGGCGTTGGTGCGGTGTCTTGAAAGCCTCTATCTTCTATGAGCAAGATTGGTGTTGAAGGAGGCAAATGCAGTCTATATTTTCACTTATGTTTTCCTTTTTGTAAAACTTGAGGAATAGGGTGTGATTTTATCTTTGGGGTTCTTGTGTAACTTGTAACCCATTGCTCTAAATTAATGCAACTTTCGAGGCATTGGTATCCTTTCTGAAGAGGTTCTTTGCATGGAAAATAAGTTTTTTCCTATGGTTGCGACTACCAAGATCGAATCTAGGTGACACTTATAACGGTTTCAGATGGACTCACCCTAAAAGACCGTAAAGCGGCATAGCGTCCCCGCAAATAAACATAGTTGTTGTAGAGTATACACGACCGTCATTAAGGACGCAATGACCAACACCACAAACACAGCACCTCCGTAATCGATCACACGTACGGTGTGTCGACGACTTCCGTCCCTCGCTCCAGCTCGGCAGCGGAAGTAGGAGATCCTCGGGAACTCCACCAACACTACAACATTATGGTGATGGTGGTGGAGAAGATCTTGAGCAGGGCTTCGCCTAAACTCCGTGCTCGTGGCAATGGACAAGGCTAGAAAAGGAAGGAAAATGCCAACCAAAGGGCATATGAGAGGAGAAGGATGAGTGTGTGAGAGAGGAGAGAGCTCTACCCCACCTTTTATAGGGGGAGGGGGCAGCCCCTCCCATGGCCGACGGCTAAAGAGGTGCCCCCACCTCTTCCCCCATTCATGTGAGTGGACTCTCCACTCACCAAAATTTATAAGAGAATAGCCAAAATACCACTAGTGAAAACCGAGAGTGCCAAAATACCACTCAAAAAACCTAACTTACCAAAATACCATTACAATCTTGGTTTTCATAGCCAATATACCACTTCCGTGAGATTTCAACCTTCGTTCGTTAGTCCAACTGTTAGGAACGTATCATTTTTGGAGAAATTCCATAAATAACCCCTTAGAGAAAAGCCAACTCTATCTAGACGATTATCCCCTCCTCGTTCCAGTTTCCAGCCATGGTGGCGCGCCCGATAGAGAAAATCGTCAGAGCTGGCTTGGCTGGCCACCGCACCCCTGTCCCTACTCTACTGCTTGGTTTCCGCTGCCCTGCTCTCCTCTCTCTATGCGTCCATGGACAGCTCCTCGTTGCTCCGGGTCATGCGCCTCGCGCCCACCCAGACCGCTACCAAGCCCCTTGCCAAGCCCTTGCAGCCAGCCACACCCTGTACCCAGCTCGACCGTCGACCACCGCCGCTCCCCTGCTCGACTGCCATTGTTTGGTTCTCCGGGACGCTGGTTTGATCTTGCCTACGCTGCAGTTTGTGAGGATCTGCTCCTTCTTCCCATATTTTTTTCGATTGGTATTTTTCTTGGCGGTGAGCAGAAGCTCAGGATTCTTTGTGTTCGTTGTTTCAGCGTCGATTATATAGGAAAAGATAAGGGCATGCAAGTCTTTTTGTCTGTGTGTTAGTCTCAATTAGGGTGTAGTGGTATTTTGGCTATGAGAACCAAGATTGGAGTGGTATTTTGGCTAGTTAGTTTTTTGGATGGTATTTTGGAACTCTCGGTATTTAGTAGTGGTATTTTGGCTATTCTTTCAAAAATTATCTCCACTTTCTCATGTTTAATCTCCACTCAAAATCAAGAGTCATGCAATTTAAAACTCCTTTTTAATTCACTTGATTTAATGCCACTCATTCAATGAACACTTCATTTAATAAGTACTTCATTTAATAAACACTTCATTTAATGAACACATTGATAATTCAATCCCCGGTAATATTCCGATATACCGAAACTATTCCGGCAGATTTATCAGAACAATTCCTGGACTGTCCAGTATTTTCTCCGGTGTTCCCTATCTACTCAAATGCGTCGACTATCCTTAACTATGTCTTCCTACGGGTCCGTGAACTGTGTGGACATGATCGAGACACTCTTCGATCAATAATCATTAGCAGGGCCTGAAGATCCATAATGACTCCCACCAGCTCAATCGATAAACTAGTGATCGTGTGAACCTTATTCGTAGTAACCAATTATTTTTCTCTCGCGATATTTTACTTGTCCGAAATCCGATCATTTGGTATTATCCATACTTAGTTCGATCTCGTTACTGACAAGTACACTTTTCTCGTTCCCTTGATATGACATTCTTAATGATCATTATCACTTGCTTGCAAGCTATGTTAATGTGATATCATCGAGAGGGCCCTGAGTATATATCTCTCCGTCATCAGGATGGACAAATCCCACACTTGATCCACGAGCCTCAACTAACACTTTCCAAGTATCCGATGACACCTTTATAATCATCCTGTTATAGTGTAACGTTTGATATAACCAAAGTACTCTTCCTGAGTCAGGGATTGATGTGATCTCATGCTCTAAGGATTAAGGTTACTTTGAATGACGTTATAGTAGTGTAAATATAATGGCATGATCGTATTACTATACATTGGGAGTTTGTTCATCACATCATTCATCCAATGTTGTGACCTTGTTATTAACAATATCCAATGTCATGATTAGGAAACCTTGATCATCTATTAATAAACAAGCTAGTGTAATGAGAGGCATCACTAGGAACCTTTTATTTGTTTATTAAACTGCGATAACCCAGCATACCACTACATGTTGTAGTATACTATAGTCGTTGACATAACAGTCACGAAACACCATTCCGCAAATATTACATCCCTCAGAGTGGTACAATAGAAACATTGCGGATCCAAATTACAAACATTTACATACTATTGTTATAATACCAAAATATCAAGATCTTTGAATGGTTCAAACTTACAAACCAAATAACTTACTTAATAAGTTCAGAGGAAGAACGAAAAACACAACGATAAGAAAGACGTGAGCTCAACAACTTATTCTATAGGGTTCGTGATGCTCGGCTCAACCTAGATAACTAAGTTCCGGCCTGACAACTACTCCGACTCGTTGTCTTTATCTCCATAGTGTTCGGTTCGCAACATAGAAAACAAAAAATTTCCTACGATGGGAACTATACGCCAAGATCTATCTACTAGATACAAGCAACGGGTGAATATACATCCATAGATAACTTACCCTCGAAGACAACAAAGCTTCGTTAACAAGATGGAACTCGTGGATGATGTAGTAGTACACTTGTTGATCTCAAGATCGTGATGAAGTCCAGTAGGCCCGACAGCAGCACGTCCATCCGATCCAGCTCCAGCAAGTCCAGCACCACCAAGTCTAGCACCACAAAGCAGCGGTGCATCCGTGATCGCACACACGTCCGGTACCCCGACAACCTCCGTACCTTGCTCTAGCAAAGCAGTGGAAGCAACAACTCCTTTCTAGATAAAACCACTGAGAACATGTATCTCGCTAATCCGAGACCATGGGAAAAATACTAGAGGGGGAGAGAGATCCTTCACGAGGAGGTGTGAGGAAGAAGGGTGAGAGGGGTGGCCTTTTATAGGAGGAGGGGGTACCCCTCCCCATGGCCGGCACCCCATGGGGGTGACCCCTCACCTCCCCCATTGATGTGGTGGTAACCCCTCCACATTAAAATTCCCCTTCACATTCTCTTTTAAAGCCTCCACTTTAAATGCATTAAATTTCTCCAAATTTAATGCTCTCTCATTTAATAAAACTCTTTTATTAATTTTATTCAGAATTTTTTTAATTACTTTAATTAACAAACATTCACATAAAACTCCTTGCAACATTTCAATATTACATGTAGAACCAATTTCAGCAATTTCACCTGAAACAGTTTCGGTGTCTATTGAAATAATTCCAGCACTTTCTTAAATCTTTATCTGAAACATATTTGCTCCAAATGGTGTCGGTATCCCTTAAGTGTGTCACCCTATGGTTCGTGAATAATGTATACATGATCGAGACCCCTCTCCGATCAATAATCATCAGCGGGACCTGGAGATCCGTACTGACTTCCACATATTCAACGATGACTCTTGTGATCGTGTGAACCTTTAACGCTAGTAACTAAATCCATTGGTCTCGCGATATATTACATGTCCGGCATTCGATCATTGGTATCTCCATACCTAGTCTGATCTCGTTACCTATATGTACTCTTTTATCGTTCCCGTGATATAACATTCTAGTGATCTCATCACTTGCTTGCAAGCTAACCAATGTGATATCACCGAGAGGGCCCATAGTATATATATCCATCATCGGGATGGAAAAATCGCAATCTTGATCCATGAGCCTCTACATAACACTTTTGTAGCACTAAACCCACCTTTATAATCACCCTTTCACGGTGTGACGTTTGATGTTATCAAGATACTCTTCCAGTGTTAGTGATTGACACGATCTCATGGTCTAAGGACTAGGATTACTTTGTATGATGTTATAGAAATATAAACACAATGACTTTGATCACAATTCTATACTTTGGATGAATGTTCATCACATCATACCACTAATGTTGTGACCTCGTTATTAACAACATCCAATGTCCATGATCAGGAAACCTTGATCATCTTGTTAATCAACGAGCTAGTTTATAAGAGAGGCATAACTAGGAACTTTCCTTTTTGTTTATTAAACACACATGTATTAATGTTTCCAAATTAATACAATTATAGCATGAAAAATAAACATTTATCATAAACAAGGAATACGATAATAACCACTTTATTATTGCCTCTCGGGTTTTCCCTTCAGTCTGCCACTTGCGCTAGAGTTAATAATCTAGTTTGAAAAACTTTGCGTATTGAATACCTATGGCTTTCTAGTGTTGCATATACGCGATTGCTAGTGGTTAACATAATCTCCGGATCTGACAGTTTCAGGTCCATGTGTATTTGCATGTATTTGCGTCTCTACGCATCACTCATTCTCAAATGAGATGGCATTGTATAAATTTGGTCCTCTGGTGAGACCTTTAGTTCGTTTGGGTTAAAATATGTTGATATTATTGTCATACAATATATCTTCATAGTATTAGCCCACTTTGAACCACACCTAGTTTGATAACAAACTACTTAACACAAATGCTCTCCTTTGCTGCTACTATAGCAGTCATATACTTAGCCTTTTGTTGTAGTATCCATCATAATGTCTCAACTTTGGAACTCATCCAAATCCTTCATGGAACATCTTTTCCATTACATTGTGCCACCCATAGTATAAATTGAGATAAATTTAATTTGTATCTTGTGACAAAACTAGTATCAATGTAACACTTTACAATGAACTACCTTTAACTATTTGTCACTTATACATGATATATTCTTGGTTCTTCCAAAGCTCATAAGAATATCTTTACTATCGTCCAATGATCATCTTATGATTCATTCTAGTATGTGCTCATAACATTTAGAGCATAGGACATATCTGGATATATACATATCACGGTGTAATCGATCAAAATCTTCATGTGATTTTACTCACCAAGTGTTGAAACACTTGAATCTTGATACAATCCTTTCCATGCAGCAAGAACCTTTCTTGTTGTTTCCATATTGAACCCTTTCAATATATCATACATGTACGCATGGCACAACCATATTAGCGCCTCAATCTATCCATATAGATATTGATGCCAAATATTCCGGTTTTGCCAAAGTCTTTCATCAAAATCCTATTTTAATGAAATTCTTAACTTGTGTTAATAAAATATACATCATTTCCAATCCACAATATGTACTCTGCATAATGTATTGGAAATTTGTCTCAGCACTCCCACTTAATTTCTTGCAAATGAAAGCATCTTCATCGTCTCCGATGAAATTAAACTCCTTTAACATTCTCATCATGGTGAATATTTGATGTCTACGCACTTCTATTCTTGTAGACAGTTGTTGGGCCTCCAAGTGCAGAGGTTTGTAGAACAGCAAAAAGTTTTCCCTTAAGTGGATCACTCAAGGTTTATCGAACTCAGGGAGGAAGTGGTCAAAGGTATCCCCTCTCAAGCAACCCTGCAATCAAGATACAAGAAGTCTCTTGTGTCCCCAACACACCCAATACACTTGTCAGGTGTATAGGTCCACTAGTTCGGCGAAGAGATAGTGAAATACAACTGGTATGGATATAAGACAACGGTGCCAGAAAAGAGCTTGATGACGTGGAAGAGACTAAAGGCAAACTGAAATAAAGATGGAAGCAAGCAAACATGTAACAGATCTAATTGCAAACGGTGTTTCAATGCTTAGAAACAAGGCCTAGGGATCATACTTTCGCTAGTGAACACTCTCATATAAATATCTTCTCTTCATGATACTACTCTGAAATACTCTCCGGTTGGACACTCTAATCCATGGTAGGGCTATAACAGCACACCTCAAAGTTTGCTTTCCCCATCTAGATAACCCCACACTGTCACCTTGAGCTCTAGATGGTTCCAACAAACACCACAATTTCATAGAAACATCCAACTCCAAATATAACTCATAACAAGTATTTGTAATCTCTAGCCTAAGTGTCACCATGGTGTACACGCTGTCACTTTCACACACACGGGAAGAGGAGAGATCTATTAAAGCACTTGAGTAGCAAAGTAGATCTACTTGATTACAAAGCTCATGATCACAATATGATCATCCATAGAGAGAGAGAGAGATGAACACATAGCTACCGGTAGAACCCTTAGCCTTGAGAGAGAACTACTCCCTCCTTATCATGGGAGTCAGCAACGGCGATGGAGATGGCGGTGGAGATCGATGGAGATGGCTCCAGGGGCACTTCCCCGTCCTGGCAGGGTGCCGGAACAAAGACTTTCTTTCCCCCGAATCTCCCCTTTGGTGGTGGCGGCACCGTGGAACTTTTCGTGGCTGGAGGCTTGAGGATTTAGGGTTTTCTCATCGGAGGCTTCTTATAGGCGAGAGGGGAGGCCGAGGGGGTGCCGGAGGGGCCCACACCACCCCCTAGCGCGGCCTGGGGGAACCCTTGCCACCTTATGGTGTGGCCGGCCCCTGGCCCCTCTCTGTCTCGTCTTATGGCTCCGTGTTCCCCTCGGTGAAATATTGACTTTGGCTTTTGTCCTGTCCAATTCCGAGAATATTCATTTTCTGACTTTCTGGAACCAAAAACAGCAGAAAACAGGCAACTGGCACTGTGGCATCTTGTCAATAGGTTAGTTCTAGAAAATGTATAAAAATACTCCAAAGTGTGGACAAAACATAAGAAAGTAGATACAAAACAAGCATGGAACATCAAAAATTATAGATACGTTTGCAACGTATCAAATCACGCCTTGCGTAGTGAGCAAAGCGGGTTCCCTGGATCTGGTTGAGGTTTTGCCCACACAGACGGGTAAGAGCTTCATGCATAGTCCTAGCTAAGCCATCTAGCCAGTTGTTCTCCCTCAAGCTGAATTGGATCTTCTCCGAAGTGGGTGCTTCTATCTTGCCTCTGAGATCGTTGAGTTGTGCCCCGAAGAACTCCGGGTGCGGGTGCTCAAGATACTCTGATAGTGCATCTAGATCCCTCTCAAAGATCAGGTGGCATTCGTTGCCCAGCTGGTAGACCTTGCAATACTGGATCTCCATCTATAAGCATTTAGGGTGAGCAAGTTAGTGGGGTGATCAAGTGTGTCGAAGTTTAGGTAGAATTGCAAGAATTTTTGAGGAACATGATTTTTTTTGAAAGAATCTCAAGGGTAAGAGTGGGAATAGGTTTTTATAAATACTCACTTCTTTTCTTTTGAAACTAAGTTTTTGTTTGGATGGCCATTCTAACTAGGGTCTCCTATGGTCAGGATGGCTCTGATACCAACTTGTCAACACCTGGATTTTTAATCCCAGATGCCTATTATGCCATACCGCGCAATCCCAGGATTACCATTTGTGTGAGACATAACAGAATTGGTACCATAGTACATCATCCATTACAAACTATAATAAAGGTCTTACAAATAAAGGATCTCATGACCTAGTCTTATTACAAATCAAGCAGCGGAAATTAAACGTAGTAGGGGCTCCATCTTTAGAATCATAGGCAATGCTGACAATGGGAGATGATCCTAGTTGTCGTAGACCTCCTGTTGTCCATCATCCTGGTAGCCCTCCTCATAGTCTGGCCACGGGAATAGCCAGGGACAAAGCCATGAGTACTCTTTAAGTACTCGCAAACTATCACTAACAAGTAAGGTAGTTCTAGTAGGAATATTAAGCTCTAGGTTTATTTGCAAAAAGCCATGTTTATCTCAAACTGAGTTTAGAAGTAAAGAAAACTAAGTTAATGTTCTACATCACTGTAAGTGGGAACCTAGTTTTCATGTCCACAATCCTGTTGTGGTCAAGTCAAAGTCATAGTTCAATTCACTAGTCATTTTTGAAAACATCTGATGACGGAACAATATGGCCACTCCAACTGTCCATGACCGCGGACACGGCTATTCGAATAGTTTGACACTCTGAAGAGGTGGTACACTTTCACCACAAAATTCAATACATCCGTCAGGGATAACTGATGTCTACGCACTTCTATTCTTGTAGACAATTATTGGGCCTCCAAGTGTAGAGGTTTGTAGAACAGCAGCAAGTTTTCCCTCAAGTGGATCACCCAAGGTTTATCGAACTCAGAGAGGAAGTGGTCAAAGGTATCCCCCTCTCGAGCAACCCTGCAATCAAGATACAAGAAGTCTCTTGTGTCCCCAACACACCCAATACACTTGTCAGGCGTATAGGTCCACTAGTTCGGCGAAGAGATAGTGAAATACAAGTGGTATGGATATAAGACAACGGTGCCAGAAAAGAGCTTGATGACATGGAAGGGACTAAAGGCAAACTGAAATAAAGATGGAAGCAAGCAAACATGTGATACATTGCAAATGTATCTATAATTTTTGATGTTCCATGCCTGGTGTTATCCACTTTCTTATGTTTTGTCCATACTTTGGAGTATTTTTATATACTTTCTGGGACTAACCTATTAATAAGATGCCACAGTGCCAGTTGCCTGTTTTCTGCTGTTTTTGGTTCCAGGAAAGTCAGAAAATCAATATTCTCAGAATTGGACGGGACAAAAGCCAAAGTTCCTATTTTACCGGAAGAATCACGGAGCCAAAAGCAGAGACGGAGGAGGGCCAGGGCCTGGCCACACCATATGGTGGCACGGGCTAGCCCTGGCCGCACCACCAGGTGTTGTGGGGCCCCTGGCACTCCACTGACCTTGCTCCTTCGCCTATAAGAGCCTCCCGATACCAAAACCCTAAATGAATAATCAGAAATCCACGAAAAGTTCCACAGCGCCGCCGCCACCGAAGGGGAGATTCGGGGGATAGAAAGTCTTTGTTCCGGCACCCTGCCGGGACGGGGAAGTGCCCTCGGAGCCATCTCCATCGATCTCCACCGCCATCTCCATCACCATCACCATTGTTGATTCCCATGATGAGGAGGGAGTAGTTCTCTCTCGAGGCTAAGGGTTCTACCGGTAGCTATGTGTTCATCTCTCTCTCTATGCATGATCTTATTGAGATCATGAGCTTGTAATCTATAGATCTACCTTGCTACTCAAGTGCTTAATAGATCTCTGCTCTCCCCATGCGTGTGAAAGTGACAGCGTGCACACCATGGTGGCACTTAGGCTAGATATTACAAATACTTGTTATGAGTTATATTTGGAGTTGGATGTCTTTATGAAATTGTGGTGTTTGTTGGACTCATCTAGTACTCAAGGTGACAGTGTGGGGTTTTCTAGATGGGAAAGACTTACTTTGAGGTGTGCTGTTATAGCCCTACCATCGATTAGAGTGTCCAACCAGAGAGTAGTTCAGCGTAGTATCATGAAGATGATATATTTATATGAGAGTGTTCACTAGTGAAAGTATGATCCCTAGGCCTTGTTTCTAAGCACTGAAACACCGTTTGCTATTAGATCTGTTACATGTTTGCTTGTTTCCATCTTTATTTCAGTTTTACTTTAGTATTTTCCACGCCATCAAGTTATTTTCTATCACCATTACCACTTATAATTATCCATACCACTTGTATTTCACTATCTCTTCGCCGAACTAGTGCACCTATACGCCTGACAAGTGTATTGCGTGTGTTGGGGACACAAGAGACTTCTTGTATCTTGATTGTAGGGTTGCTTCAGAGGGGATACCTTTGACCACTTCCTCCCTGAGTTCGATAAACCTTGGGTGATCCACTTAAGGGAAAACTTGCTGCTGTTCTACAAACCTCTGCACTTGGAGGCCCAACAACTGTCTACAAGAATAGAAGTGCGTAGACATCAAGATATTTTCCCGGGGAGGTAAGGTAAAAGGTATTCACACCAGAGGATTAAAGAAGAAGAACCTCCCACGGCAAACGCCTATTTTCTGGCGCCGTTGCCGGGGAGGTAAGGTAAAAGGTACTCACATCCTCCGGTGTGAGTGCTCGAAGTTATTTCCTTTAGATTCTGCAATTTTGTCTTTTTGTTTCTTGTTTTCACTAGTTAGGCTTAATGGAAAACAACAACAAAATTAGAGAGCTTTTTAGTATTTTTCCTAAGTTAGAACTTGAATTGTCTGAAAAGAAAATTAAAAACCCCATGGAATTTTCTTTGCATGCTAATAGCAATGTTATTAGTATGAATCTTTTGAACACCTTTGTTACTAATGCTATGGAAACGTCTAAGCTTGGGGAAGTTGGTTCTTATGAAAATGATCTCTTTAGTTCCCCAGTTTTAAGGAAGAAAATTTGCTCTGATCATACTTTATCTCCCATATGTGGTAATTCTAATGATACTTGTGATATTTTAAATCCACATACTGAAAGCATCCCTTTTAAAATACCTATAAAAATTATTGATCGTGTTATGGATAACTACTAGTTTGGAGATGGAATTGTCCATCCCGGTGATCATTTGCTCTTTATACACGAATTATGCGGGTTGTTTAAGTGTGCAGGTATTACAACAGATCACGTCAAGAAGAAGTTATTCTCTTTATAACTTAAGGGCAAAGCAAGGGAGTGGTATGAGCTACTGGATGATCCTCATCATTTGGAGTGGAAGGAACTTGAATCTCTCTTTTACTCTAAATTTTATCCTCCTCATGAAATTCATAAAGATAGGAATTATATTTATAATTTTCATCCTCATGGTGGAGAAAGTATTTCCCAATCATGGGGGAGATTGAAGTCACTAATCCTCAAATGTCCCATTCATGAGCTCCCCAGGAATATTGTTATTAATAATTTCTATGCAAGGCTTTCAGGATATTACAAGGACTATCTAGATACTTGTTTAGAGGGACCCTTCACGAGTAAGGAGGTCAAAGCTAAGTGGGATATTCTTGAAACAATTCAAAGCAATACCGAAGATTGGGATAACAACAAAGGTAAAGAACCAGGTATAAACTATGAGTATGATTGCATTAAGTCTTTGAAAAGGATACAGATGCCGCCTAGAGGGGGGTGAATAGGCAGTTTAAAACTTTTATGAGAAGGGCTTAATAAAGGCGGAATAAAACTAGCGTTTACTTTGTTAAGCACAAAACCTATATAAACTACGGTTCGCCTATGTGCACCAACAACTTATGCTAAGCAAAACAAGCAACTATGTGATAGCTAGATATAAGACTTCAAACACGAAGGCTATCACAAAATAAAGTGCATAAGTAAATAACTTGGGTATAGAGATAACCGAGGCACGCGGAGACGATGATTTATTACCGAGTTCCTCCCGTAAAGAGAGTACGTCTCGTTGGAGGGGTGGGCGGTACTAAGACCACCACGCCACAAGAGGCCTCACCCTATTCTCCTATGAACCTCGCCACAAGAGGCCTGGTTCACTTCTTCACTATCGGTGCACTTGTCGGTGGCAATCCGTAACCTCTCACAAAGATTGGGGCACTTCTCCACAACTCAATTGGAGGCTCCCAACAAACAAGCTCGAGGAAATCTCCACAACTTAATTGGAGGCCCCAAGTAATCCACAAACCTGCAAAACAACTAAACCGTCTAGGGTTCCAAGAACCCAAGAGTAAAAAGCTTCTCACCTTTCACCCAATCGAATCCTCACCGAGAACTCAAACCGATGCACCAAATGCAATGGCAAGAACACAAGAAGTGCTCAAGTCCTTCTTTCCCAAATTCCACCAAAGCTATAAAAGCTAGTGGGAGAATAAGAGAGAAAGAACACAAGAGGAAATCCACAAAAGAAACCCAAAAATCTAGATCCCAATATGTTCCTCTCACATAGAGGAGAGATGGATTGGTGGAGTTGTAGATCTAGACCACCCCTTTCAAATCCCCCAAAAGGATTCAAGAAATATGGGAGGGATTGAGAGAATTTGCAAGATCTTGAAGGCCAAAACAATGGAGGAGAGAGAGAATGCAAGCCACCAGCCTAAGGAGGAAGAAGGGGTCTATTTATACCCCTCCCCAACGAAATATGACCGTCTGGGACCTCCCAGGCCGGATAATCCGCCCCTCCCCCGGATATGCCGGGTTCCCCTGGCCAAAATATGGCTAAGGACTTCGCGGCGCGACCCTCAGTATAGGGGGCGGATATTTGGGCCGGATAATCCGCCCCCGGAGGCCCGGATAATCCCGCCATGTTACTGGGAGCCACGCCTCAAAGTCCTTAGCCGTTTTCCGAAAATTGGGCTGGATAATCCGCCCCCATGGCCGGATAATCCGCCCCCTGAAAACTGGCAGAAACAACAAAACTGAAACAATCATAACTTTTGCATCCAGACTCCATTTTTGATGATCTTGGGATCGTTTTAAAGAGGACAATGAGATCTACAAGATCATCCAGAGAAACATCATAGTCTAGCAAGGTAGGATAGAACCAAATGACGAAAGGTTTGACCTCTCCCAAAAAGACGAACCGATAAAACCTCCAACATCGAAAACGCAATAGAGAATGCATATGAAATTCATTTTCGATGAACTTGAGCTTGTCATGGAGATTAACACAAGATCTAAATACTCACATGAGTAAGACCCAAATAAGAACCAAGAAAGATGATGCCAAGTATGCAAAGGTTTGAGCTCTCACCGAGGGATATGATCAAGTTACTCACTCGAGAGCCCCTCTTGATAGTACAGTTATCTATCCTATAAACCGGTCTCCCCAACTAACACCACGAGACCGGTAAGAAAGAAACCCTATCAAGATCAAACAATTTCCTTGTGTATATTCCACTTGATGTTGATGATGACGATCTTCTACACCTCAAGATGGAACACCTTTCTTGATTGCGCTAGCTTGGTGAAGACTTGGAATTTGCTCCCCCATACTCCACTATGGAAGAGCCTCTATTTTGGGCTTATATTCACATATCCATGATCACCATAAGGATGGCATGCTACACTTGAGATCATCTTATTATTCAAGACACACTTGCCATATGCTCAACTTCTACTTGACCAATCTCCGGATCATTCCTTGAAACCTTGATCAACACTTGATCTTCTTTACTTTCTTCATCTTCCAACCTTTAAGCCAACATATGGTTAAAGCATTGCCTATGGACAAATCCTACAAGTAAAACTCAATGCAAACATAAGTCCATAAAGATTGTCATTAATTACCAAAACCACACATGGGGCACACATGTTCTTTCAGTGTTTCGCTGAAACTGCTGATTTTCAAGAGCTTAGTGCTAAATATGGTCTTGATCCTCAAATTCTTATTGATTGTTTTAAAACCTTTGCTTCTCATATTAATGCTCCTAAAGAAAATTGGGACATGTATCATGAGCCTTTTAAAGACACTTGCATGGAAAATGAAATTGTTGTTAATGATAGCAATAAAAATGCTCAAACCTCTGAAAGTAGTATTTCTTATAAGTAGTTCAGCATAGTATCATGAAGATGATATATTTATATGAGAGTGTTCACTAGTGAAAGTATGATCCCTAGGCCTTGTTTCTAAGCACTGAAACACCGTTTGCTATTAGATCTGTTACATGTTTGCTTGCTTCCATCTTTATTTCAATTTTACTTTAGTCTTTTTCACGCCATCAAGTTATTTTCTATCACCATTACCACTTATAATTATCCATACCACTTGTATTTCACTATATCTTCGCTGAACTAGTGCACCTATACACCTGACAAGTGTATTGTGTGTGTTGGGGACACAAGAGACTTCTTGTATCTTGATTGCAGGGTTGCTTGAGAGGGGATACCTTTGACCACTTCCTCCCTGAGTTCAATAAACCTTGGGTGATCCACTTAAGGGAAAACTTGCTGTTGTTCTACAAACCTCTGCACTTGTAGGCCCAACAACTGTCTACAAGAATAGAAGTGCGTAGACATCAACATGTAACAGATCTAATTGCAAACTGTCACCTTGAGCACTAGATGGTTCAAACAAACACCACAATTTCATAAAGACATCCAACTCCAAATATAACTCATAACAAGTATTTGTAATCTCTAGCCTAAGTGCCACCATGGTGTGCACACTATCAACTTCACACACATGGGGAGAGCAGAGATCTATTAAAGCACTTGAGTAGCAAGGTAGATCTATAGATTACAAGCTCACGATCTCAATAAGATCATGCATAGAGAGAGAGAGATGAACACATAGCTACCAGTAGAACCCTTAGCCTCGAGAGAGAACTACTCCCTCCTCATCATGGGAATCAGCAATGGTGATGGAGATGGTGGTGGAGATCGATGGAAATGGCTCCGGGGGCACTTCCCCATCCCGACAGGGTGCCGGAACAGAGACTTTCTGTCCCCCGAATCTCCCCTTCGGTGGCGGCGGCGCTACCGAACTTTTCGTGGATTTCTGATTGACGATCTAGGGATTTTGCCTCGGGGGAGATATATAGGCGAAAGAGGCAAGGTCGGTGGCCGGTCAGGGGGCCCACACCATGCCCTGGCGCGACCAAGGGGGGGCCGCACCTAGGGGTGGTGTGGCCACCCTGTGGCCCCTCTCCGTCTTGTATTCTGGCTCTATGAGTCTCCGGGAAAAATAGGCATATTGGCTTTTGTCCCATCCAATTCTGAGAATATTCATTTTCTGACTTTCTGGAACCAAAAACAGCAGAAAACAGGCAACTGGCACTGTGGCTCTTGTTAATAGGTTAGTCCAGGAAAGTGTATAAAAAGTAATCCAAAGTTGGAACAAAACATAAGAAAGTAGATAAAACCAAGCATGGAACATCATAAATTATGGATACGTTTGCAATGTATCAATAACCCTGAATCATCATACTTAGTATGCGAATAATCAATCATGACCTTTCAATTACACACTCTAGTATAGGCACCTCCCCTATGAGCTTGGCCTCCCATCCATGGCCATCTGCCATCCTGGGCACTGCATAGGTGGACATTCATCACGAGGTAGCCTAAGCTCAACCTCTTCTGCAAGGGAACCCATACTAAGGCATATAAACTTCCAGCTAAGCCCTACCAAATTCGGGTATTGTGGTTGTATGGTAAAATTGGAATGGTATTATATCCGAACCCAACCATCAGTTTTTATAAAGGGCTAAGGCTCATGCCTCAACATTTTCATCATCAAATCATTGTGTTTACAACACATGTCAAAACATTTCAATAGAACAAATCACCATTCCAAGGTTTTCATAATCATTTTCACCAAGTATTCCCATCTAAAGTGATCAACTTTTATGCTTAGCACTAGCCACTAAAGTTGAGGGTATTCACTAATGAGGGGTGCTAATCAAGTGTAACTATCCAGCTCTAGTGTTATCCCTTTTGATGACATCTAAGTATAACTACTTAGGCCTAGTTTTATACTCTTTATGGTACCTATCCTATTTTACAATACTCACAAATCACTAACCAAAAAATAAAGAGTTCAGGTAAAAGTAAAAGAATAAAGCTTGCAAGTGAAACTTGGGATTGGTATAATCAAGGTTACATAACCAAGGCATGCATAAGGCATCTTGCCTAGGTTATGAAACTTGCAAGTATTAGCTTGCATGGTCAACTTGTAGTGCTAGGCTTGCATTGATTATCTTGCAAGGATGGCCTGCCTTGAGTATTGCAGTGGTTGAAGTTTTCTTCTTCTTCGTAGTACTCCTCCTCCTCGTATCCCGGGTCGGTACTAGCGTCTATAAATGAATACGAGGTACACAATCACCAAACAATACTTAACTATTTCTATTGAGCACACTAAGGCTCACACCTGATGATCTAGCATCATCACAAACATCACATGTATTAAAGACTTAGTCTTATTTATTTTATTTTAGAAAAGTAATTTCTACTCATTGAAAATACTTAAGATTTAATATTCTCCAATTAAAATATCGGATCATGTTGACACATGTCATCACCACATATTCTAATACTTGGGAATGTGATTTAAAGTGGTGGTCATATTTTATAAAGTTTAAAATTACTATTTAATAAAATTAAAGTGACTAGAAATGCCTATATAGCATTCTTTTAGTACTATTCCAAGATCACTGCATGTAAACCTAAATATTTTTACATATTTAGATAGATCTGGTCAAATGTGATTTTTGAGAGTTAGAATCAACTCAAAAGCATTTATGGTTGATTTTTGAAAAATGTTTGAAGTGGCAAAAGCCTCTGTCTTGTTATTTTTACTATAGGTGATCTATAATTTCAAATGGTTTGAATCCAACGGGCTTGGATAGATAATTTGAGTATCTTTCTAACAAAATTGGAATCATGTAATTTGGTTTAGTGAATCTCTTTGAATTGATTTTTTAATCTACTGACAGAATCTAGTTTTAACTAAATTAGAAAAATCCTATTTGAATCACTGGGCTCTGCGCGGGAAAGTAAACGGGCGGTCCCAACTGCACTACGCTAGCGCAGCGGGCTACTGACAGGGGGTCCCACTAGTCAGTGGCTTATCTAACCCGAATCGGTATGTTTTAATCTGAGCCCTACGATTAGAACACGATCTAACGGCTAAGGTTCATCTTCTACGTCGAACAGCTTCAGCGAGAAGCTAAACCTAACGTGATGGTGGGTGTCGTGTGAGGCTCACCAGGGCTCCAGCTAGGGTCAGTGATGGGGGCGAACGACATTGTCGATGACGGAAGTTCGAATGGTGGTCGTGGTGGCTCTTGGGGCGGCTCCAATCAACGGCGCCCTTGCTTCACTACAGCGACAGGCTCTGGCTAAATTCCGGCGATGTGGTGCTCGCCTTGCTCGAAGGAGAGGTGTGGGAGGTTCTGTGAGGAGTGGGGAGTGAGATGGTGTGGTGAATTGAGGCGGAGGTGGCCTCTATTTATACACTGGCGAGAGGGACAGAGCGGGATGGCTCGGGCTCGTCGGTGACGGTGATACAGGGGGCTAGCGGCATGGCTGAGGGTAGGGCGACGCGGTGCTCCCTGGCGGTCATCACAGGCTTAATGGCGCGGCACGGGGCGGTCAAGAATGGTCGGGCGTGGGCGGTGCTCTGCGTGGGAGCGGTGGCGTTCGAGACGGTGCACAGTGGTTACGGGTCGCGCGACGGTGAACGGGCATGTCTAGGAGGTAGCTAGTGTCACGGCGAGTGCGGGCACGTGCGGAGAGGGCGAGGCGTGGTGTGTGCACGCTGGTCGGCTGCGGAGCTCTGGTGGGCTCTCGGCATGGCACCGAGAAAATGGACACGGCGGTTTTCTGGTGGTCCATGGCTTTCCTGCGGTCGAGGGTTGGACAAGGGGTGGCGGTGGACGGTGGCCTGCCTCCTGGACATCCGGGACGAAGGCGGCGTGTTCTGTGGCGAGCTGTCCATGGTCGGCCGACGCGGTACTAGCGCAACAGCAAAGGGGGAGCTATCCACTGCATTGCTGGACACTAGGGGAGACAGGGGGAGTGAAATGGGGACAAAGGGTTGATCAATTACTGCTCACAACAGTAGAAGTTAGGCAAGGTTGAATCTATGTCTGCCAGGTGAATTTGAAATTTTTGAATGAAATTTGGTGAGTGTTCTGATCTTATGCTTGAGTGTCTATGGTTGCTTGGAAAAGTCAAGGTGAATTGATTTGAGTGGTTTTTGCAAAACGGTAATCTTAGTACATACACTTGATTCAATTTTGAATTGTCTTTTAAATAGATTTGAAAATAGTTTCTGTGAGTTTGTAAAGTGGGCTTGGATTCACTTTTACTTGGTCTGGCAAGGGGTGAAAAGAAATGGGAATGTTTCTATTAGAAATTCTTTACTAGGAACACTCAAAGTAGTCTAGTGGTTAATTTTGGTCAAAATGACCATTTGATCATATGGTTCTTATTTGAATTTCTTTTCTTTTGATTTTGTTTGTAATTGGCCTAGATGATGTAGTATTCATCTTTAAACCATCCCTTATCATTTATAGCAACACAAACAAGGCAATTTCACTCAATCATACACTAATGCAAATCACACATACACTCATATTCAAATTAATAATAAAAGTTTTTGCTAACCCTAAACTTGGGTGATTAGAACTTGATAACCTTGATTAATATTTTTGGGGTGTTACATTTATAGATCCAAACACGACCGATAGGCTTCACGCCTTTCTAGAGGGTCTTCCATGTTCATAAAATTGATTTCTCGTGTATGGATATACAGATTCTATGACTTCTAGTCATTTTATGGAGTCAGGGCCCATCATCTCTTCTTTGCATGCAGTCGGTTCATCATTGTCAAAACAATAACGACTTCTGCTTCAAATCTTACTATTTGATTCTTACCGACCCACATGGTTCAATAGGAACTCTAATCTCCGAGATCACACCCTTTGTAATCATGGGAGCCATGAGCATTGTGGCCGCCACCGGGACACTTTCCGGCACTACGCTACTTAGCACATATAGCTAAGGTTCAACAACCTTATCAAAGTTCTATTGTCCTCCCACTTAACGTTTCGTGAAAAATTCCTTCTCAAGAAACTTGACGTTCCAAGCGACAAACTCTTTTGTCCTTGGTGTTATGGAGGAATTCCCAAAAAATCCTTTGGGATAACCTATAAAGACGTGCTTATCCGACTTTGGTTGTAAACATTTTACTTATGCATAGCATACCAAAATTTAAGAATATACAATTCGGGTTTTATCCCAAACCATAACTCATATGGTGTCATTTCAATGGATCACGATGGTGCTCTTTTCAGTGTAAAAGTGGTAGTCTCTAAAGCTTTAATCCTTAAAACATAATGGCAGTTTTATAAATGACACCTTTGATCTTACCATGTCAAACACAAATCATAAACTCTTTTATTTGTTTTGCTAAACCTTAGGTGTTTTTCTAAACCTGTAACTCAAATATCTTCCTTTATGATCAAATCATAAACTCTTTTATTTTTCATGTTACAATGATTTTTCACTTCATCTTGAAAGTCTTTGAACAATTTTCAAATGTTTCATACTTCTTCCTTATTAAGTACATATATAGATATATTCACTCACATTTCTGAAGAAAGCATATGAAGCAAAAAAGATCGATCACATATGGCTACACATAATGGACTATGAATATCAACATTCATAATTTCCAATAAGATAGTCATTCGTTCCTCTTTGGCCTATGAACAGAGTTTCAATTATCTCGAGGAAAGTTTCACAAGCGTCAATTGATCAAAATCAAAAGACTCCAAAAATCCATCAACATGGAGTTTCTTCATGTTTACTTTCCAATATAATTCAAAACAACGATGTCACTTCATAAGTGATCTTCCAATCATTTGCCTTACGACATTTTAGCAATAATGTTTATTGATGTGATTTCTCCAACTAGACTTGTAAAAGTTCATCCATCTTCTATGGAATACGGTAATTATTTGAACAACCATTCTTCTCGTAATACCAGAACAAAATAACAATTTAAACAAATCTTGAAGACAAGCTTTGATCTCAACGAGAAACATAATAACACTTTATTTGTTTTCGATGAACATCATCACTTATTCTCTTGCTAGTTACTTAGGCCATTGCAGTTCATGAATTGTGTTGTCCTGTATGACACTTCATACCAACCAATTAGGTATCCAATACCGGTATCTAATACCTAAGAACCACATTGTTTAAGAAGCAAGGAATATAGCCATAACATGTATATCTTCTATATACCTAAGTTGGACATCTCCAACGTTTTTCTTTTCTGGCAAATATTTTATAGACTCTCTTTCAGCAATTCCTTTTTTTAAGGAATCTATCAACATCAATAGTGGTGTCATTCAAATGACACATAGTACAAAGCGTGTATAGTCAAATACTACTACCTTTGGACTTGCACTTTGAAGTGGATCACCATCATCAAATGTTTGGTGTTCTTTCAAAAATCCATTCTTTAGTAATCTTTTAGGGTAGTAAACATTTTACTTACATATTCTATTCATCCTTATCATGACAACTTTCATGATCAAGCTACTATAGCCTATAAGGATGAATCATGAGTATAATATCAGTTCCCAAAACCTTTTTGGTAGATGATACGTCCAAAACGTATCTACTTTCCTGAACACTTTTGCTATTGTTTTTCCTCTAAACTTGTGTGATTTGGATACAACTATGATGGACTGATGCTGTTTTCAGCAGAATTACCTTGGTATCTAGTTTTTGTGCAGAAAATCAACTATCAGGAAAAATCCCGGAAAATATGCCGAAAATCCTATTTCACCAGAAGACTCACGGAGCCAGAAGACGAGACGGAGTAGGGCCACGAGGGGCCCACACCACCTAGCCATGTGGGCTAGGCCAGGCTGCGCCTAGGGGTGGTGTGGCCGCCTCGGCTGCCCCCTCGGCCTCCCTCTTCGCCTATAAGTTGCCTCTTGACCTAAAAACCAAGGGGGGTTCGACGTTTTTCTAGAAAGAGTTCGGCTGCGCTGCCACCACCAGATTCCGTGATTCGGAACCAAAAACTCCATTCTGGCACCCTACCGGGACGAGGAATTGGAGGAGATCATCACCATCATCATCACCATCGCTTCTCCATCGACCATCCATGTTTCCCCCATCTATGAGTGAGTAATCCCCCGATGTAGGATATGGGGATGGTAGGGATTGGATGATATCGTTCATGTAATGGCATCAGATTGTTAGGGCATGGTGCCTAGTATCTATTATTAGTGCTTTTTGACTTTATTGCAACTTGTTATGCTTAATGCTTGTCACTAAGGCCCGAGTGCCATGATTTCAGATCTGAACATGTTATTGATTCATTATGATAGTATTGTTTATGGTCTTACCTGCAAGTTGTATACACATATTGTTGTCCGGAACCAAAGGCCCCAAAGTGACAGCAATCAGGATAACCGGAGGGAATGGCTTTGATGTGAGGATCACATGTGTTCATGGAGTGTTAATGCTTTTCTCCGGTGCTCTATTAAAAGGAGCACCTTAATTGCCAGTAGTTCCCTTGAGGCCCCGCTGCAAACGGGCTGGCAGGACAAAAGATGTTGTGCAAGTTCTCATTGCGAGCACGTATGACTATATATGGAACACATGCCTAGGATTATTTAGTACTTGGATGTTTTATCTTATTTATCTGCAAATACCCTATGTTTTGATTTCCATATGAATTGTCTTGTCCAAGCAATGCCTGTCCATCCATCCCTATGCCTACCGCGCTTTAATCCTACCGTTTACTGCAATTGTTACTACTGTCTTTACTTTTACAACTGTTATTACTTTACTATTGCTATGACAAAACTGTTGCTACTAATAAACTGCTGTGAGCAAAATTGTTTCCAGGTGCAGCTGAATTGACAACTCAGTTGTTATGGCTTATAAATATTCTTTGGCTCCCCTTGTGTCGAATCAATGAATTGGGTTTCACTTCCCTTGAAAATACTGCGATACACCCCCTATACTTGTGGGTCATCAATACTATTTTCTGGCACCGTTGTCGGGGAGCATAGCTCTATTTATCGAGTTCACTTGGAATCACTATTGTTCGCTGCCATCCATCCATCATGGGTAAGTCTCGTGATGGCAATGTCCCTATTTTACCATCCACTACAAGGAGAGGTACGGTTCTGAATACCTCTGTTGCTCTTGATTCACCATCTGTTATGGGTAAGCTCCTTACACCACCACATACACATGTTACACACACTGCTACTGTTGGAAATATGCCCTAGACACAAATAGTAGTAAGGACTATTATCATATTTCGTATAGTTTATGATTAAGTTTTATATCATTCTATAACTCTATTGAGTGGAAACATCAATACACGTGTGATATATAAACAACCAGGGGTTCCCAGTGAAACTCTAGTCACTAGTTCATTGGTCAACAGATGATCATGTTTCCTGATCATGTGGCATTTATGCCAGTTGGAAATGGATTCAACTCATTCGGAGAATGAGACGATGAACCAATACCCAACATAAAGATCATGACCCGATCATGTCACGAAGTTCAAGTTATGATGATTAGAAATGGATCCTCATAGACTATTCCTTAGACCGTGAGGCTATATCAATCATTGTCTTCCAAGAGTGCTTAGATAGCATCAAGCGCCACTTGGTAATACAGTGGTTATAAAGGTGTGTTCAGGTACTTGGAGGAAACCGTAGAGGAAATATATGTCAATAGCAGGATTTGTCCGTCCATGTGACGGGAAGATACTCAAGGGCCCACTCAGAGAGGTTATATCTAATAGCTGCGCAGCGTGTGATTTGATCACAGGGATATCACTTGTCGGAACGAGTCAAGTAGCATTGTTCGTTAACGAGATTGAACACGACATGGTGATGTCATTGATCAGATCTCGGGCAATGCAAGTATCGAGAGACAAAGGGAATAAGACACGACTGTCCCAGTTCAAACGACGAAAGATCTTCGTGGAATGCACAGGGGTCACATGGCCATCCAGGTCCCTCTGTCGATCATTGGTGCGGGAGTGTCCCGACCATGTCTGGAGTGTTCCCGAACCGTGGGGTATCACACTTAAGGGCTTGATGATGCTTAGAGAGTGTTTATAGGATCAGAAGAATCGCCGAAGAATTGTAGAGAGTAAACCGGAAGGGTTTCGGTAAGTCCGGAGGATGTCCGGAGTGGAGGTGGAAGTGTTCCATAACCACGGAGGTTGAATAATATGTGAATGAATGTTAAATAATGATTTAATCATTTATTCATAATTATTTAATAAAGAGAAAATCAATTTAAAAGGTCAAAAGGCTTAATGGGCCAATTCCCGGAGGGGAGAGGGCCCATTAGGGAAAGGAGAGAGGGAGAAGGGGCAAGGGGGTTGGCCGGCTGGGACAAGCCCCCCGCGCGGGGCCCACTAGGGTGGCCAGCGGCCTCCCCTCTCCCTCCTCTCCTTTAGTCCCACCCCGGGACTTTGAGGGAGGTAGTACCTCCCCTCCCCCTATATATAGTGGGGGTATTTGGCCAGATAAATACACCCCAAAAATCAATAAAGGTCTTTCCACTTTTGGGAGGACCTCTAATTGATATTTTCTCTCTCTCCCTCTCTCTCTCTCATGACCATGGTCCCAAGTTTGGACTGCGCGAACGAGAGACATCTTCACCGTGGAGCGCCGTCGTGCTGCGGGATTCGGATCCAGTAGCTCTACTTCTGCAATTGATGTTGGATCGGGGAAGCGGGAGTCATCGTCAGGCACCAGACGTGTGTAACTCCCCGCGAGGTGTCACACTTGAGGCACTCAAGTCATTGGAGCCAAAGGAGCGTAAGGACTTCATCACGACCTTGAGGTCGGCTTCGGCTCGTCTACATCACCCATGCTCTCCTAAGCATTGACAATGCTTTTCGGTCTTCAAGGGTAAGTTCGTGAAAAGCCCCTCCCGTTACTGTATTACTAATAGATAGGTCCTGGCAGCTTCAGGGGTTCAGGGGCGTAGGGTAAAAATTATTGTTTTCATACGCGGAACCCCAACAGTGGTATCAGAGCTAGATCTATGCGTAGTAATGCTAGTACAGGTAGAACACACGAGATGTAGCGTGTGGGCATTGATCTTTTAGTTCTTACCCTCCCACGTGTACTTGTGTATACTGCAGAAATGCTTGATGAAGCGGCCCCCAACCGACTTTACGCGTTCATTCGCGAGACTGGTCCACGCTTGACATACAGCTTGTACCGTATAAAGTGGCTTAGGGGGTGTCTGTCTCTCTTGCATTAGTTGGTATACCATTTGCAATGGAGGGCCCCGAAAGGGGTGTAGTAGAGACAACTACTTGATCAGCGTTGTGCTGAAAGTTCGTAGGTAAGAACGGTTCTTGTGCGAAAGCCCATTCAGCCACGTAAAATATGCAAAGATAAAGTAGAGGCGTCTAACTTTGTTTTGCAGGGGGCGTTGCTTTGTGATATGGTTTTGGCAAAGGTAAAGTGATTAACTTATGTTGCATAGTAGTTGATAGTCACGGAGGTGACGGACTACCACGCTAGAATGACACCGGTACCCTGGTGTCTACAACGCCGAAACCCTGGCGCCGGAATCCGGTGACGACGGATGGAGATCACGACGTGAAGGACCATATCACATCGCATTTACATTCAATGTTATTGTTTGTATATCTTATTGTGTGCTAGTATTAGATACTCGACAGTAGCCTAATAAGATGATCCCTATTAAAATTACCAACGATTGTGTTCCCCCTTAGTGTGCACCACCAAAAACGTTCTTCGGTATGAGGCGATACATGGTACAGGCATGGGTGTCAGACATATCTACATTTGCATACAGTGGGTGTAAGCCATGTTGCACAACAAATACACTAAGGTTGAGTTGGCAAGCCTAGCATGTGCAGACATGGCCTCGGAATGCGGATGGTCGAAAGATCGAGCACGAGTCGAATGAATGATGTGACCGATGTTTAGCGTCCACCCTTGAACCCACACTAATGGTTGTGACGATCGGGGGAGATGTGGCTGATAGGGGTCATGTTATCACTAGGAACCCTTATGGGGATAGGTGTTTCTGAGTGGAGTTATTATTAACTCATTTAATTATAAACTTAGTCTAAATTCCTTTTGTAATTATGAATGTAGAGATGGCTCATCGTGAAGCTTACTTTGTCATTGAGGAATGGGTAAAGGGTGAGAAACTTAGACTTGATGGATCCAACTTCCCTAGTTGGCTTGTGCGCCTGAATGATCTCCTTACTAGGAATCATGTGGTAGACTACATACGTCGCACGATGGATTTGGCTGAGGCAGACCACTATGAGAGCCCACAAGAGTTGGCAGACCGCTACTATCGTCAAGAGATGTCCACCTACATTCAGATGATAATGCGTTACGGGATGGTGGATGAACTCCATCCGCTCATGGGTGATCTTGATCCATATTCAATGGTGGATCAGCTGAGAGTAGAGTTCATAGGCCATGTGCGCATGTGGAAGCACGAGCTACTTGGAGAGTTCCTTTCCATACAGATGGAGGAGCATACATGTCTGAAGGGTCACTTGGACCGCAGGCTTGATGCACACATGAGACTGGTTTACTTCGTGGATTACTGGATGGATAATCCATTTGCGATAGGCGTACTGCTTCGATCGTTGCCTCCTAGATACGAAGGACATGTCCAGAATAGCATCATGAGTGGTGATACGGAAACATTGGATTTCCAAGAGTTCATATTACATTTCATGATGTAAAGGTTGAAGCAATCACCAGAGAGGTCATCGATGACAAAGGTATACAATTTTATAAATGTTATAATCTTGCAAACACATTTGTAGTGTTAAGTATATTTGATACTTGTTCTGTTTTGCTGAAAACAGGTCCTTCTGCATGAGAGGTGGTTGCTGGAGAGGAGGTGACATTGCGTGTTGATGGCGAGCATGATGATGATGGCCAACGACGCTCTCCCTCAACATTTATCATTTAGTTTAGGTTTTGGATAGTTATTGTAATCAAAATATTATGAACTTCTTTAGTGTGTCTCACACTTTGTGAGACGGTTATTCATATGAGTTTGTAACAAACAGTTGTTCTACTTTTATGAATGATTTCTATTTGTGTTAATATCTTGTTTGATTATATGTAAATTATCCTTGTTATTTGAAACTATTTGATAATGCATGAACATTTGTAAAATATTGAAATGCCTTAAAATACCCAACTTAATGATATATTCATTAATGAATGAAACGATTGTTTAAATTCAAAGTTATAATGATAATATGTGAAAGACATTCGATTTCTTATCACATATAAATCATGCCTAATTTCGGAAAAATAACTTAAACACAGTGTATTACTTGAATACAAAGTGTTTAATGAAATGTTAAAAGTAAATACATATTCGATGTATTATGTTTTGACAGAATGGTAATTATCATTATATGATTGTTTAAATGTGTAAAGTAGTTTACCAAAGGAAACATAAGTATGAAACTATTTGATTTGATCAAAGTGTTTCATCAATAAAAAGGTATAAATATAAAAGAGAATCTAATTACTATGATTTGATCAATAGTAATGAAATTCGACTTTATAAGGATGGCATAAAAGAAATTGTGAAATGCAAAGCGTTTTGAAACGTCAAAATGCAAAGCATCACAATGTGATATTGGATATCAAAATGGGTAAATAGATGGCACCAAATAAATCGTTGTAGTGTAGATGTAGAGACCATTAGTTAGAAATAGTTAGCACTCAATTAGAATATATAGTGAACTATTTGGATTCGTGAAAGTGGCTCCATCTCTAGTATGGATCGTCGTGAAAGTTTTGGGGTTATTCAATATAACCAAAACAATAGCGAATAAGTCCTTGTAGAGTATTCATTGGGAACTTTGAATACAAAGTCCATAGCTAAAACCAAAAGAGAAGCAAAACTGGTATTGCTTGGATTTTGGTACATTCTTGAGAAAGCTCACTGTTAGTGATATTTCTCAATTATGGAGCAAATGGAAGATAGTGAAAAACACAATGAGGATTCAAATCCCTGCATCAGAGTGTTGAGAAGCTCAACGGACAACGTTCATGAACGATTCTCTTCACAAAAGGAAAGAATCAATGATAACAATCATTGTGTTTTCCCCACTGGTGTTTTCACTACATGAAGTAGGATTCAAAATGTAATCCATATCTAGTATGGAAACATTTGTGAATCATTTGTCATGATTCTTGGAATATGACATACCTACGAACTACAAAGGAAATAATGGTAAACTAAATTATGAGAAATCCTACAAGCAAAATTCACTTGAGATTAGAAAGCAATTCATTGCTGAATCTCACAAGTAAAAGGGGTTACTTGGAATTTTCCCAAATGACTGCAAAGCCATAGTGGAAAAGGGGGTGAATGACAAAAGCACAATTTGTCAAGTATTGGACGAATTCAAATGAATTTGATTCAAGTGTGCTTAATGTCTAGTGGATTTAAAACTAGTAAAAGTACTAGTGTCTCATAGTAAATCTCTCACTTTGATATTTGATCAAAGGATTTTGAAGTTGTTCAAAAATAGTGAGTAGATATGCAATTTGCATGAAATGAGTGGGAGCTATGAAAGTCTTCCTAAAACAATATGTGAATGACATATTTTTTAGTGGGAGCAATATAAGTCTCAAATTCAAATATGAAGGAACATATTTTGAGTGGGAGCTTATAGGAGAGATTCTTAAGTATGTTAAGAATAAACGCGCAAGTACCGATAAATAGTGATTTATAAGGTGTAGAAGTTGATAATAGGTGTATTATGATATTATGTAGTATTCCTTAAGGGATTCTGAAAAGGGTTTCAGAATAGAAGTTAATTAAGGAACTAGTCCTTAATAACTCAAGTTAGGAATAGTATTAAGTTTAACATCAATGGTTGAAAGAAAGAAAAGCATGATCATCATCCACTATGTTAAGGCATAGGTTCTATCTTAGAAAACCATGATGATAACTTAACATAATATATGATCCAATAAGGAACATTTAAAAGTGATTAAGTTTGAATCACGAAATGTTGAGCTAAGTTTGTCCACAGAGTCTAATAGAGAACTGTAGACATATTTTCCAAATCCATAAAGGATGGCATATCTTAAAACATAAAGGGTTATGTTATAAGGGAATATGTTGGAAACTCCCGTAATACCGATTAAAGTCAAGTAGGAAGTGAGGTGAACAAAACATCGAAAGTTGCACTGAGTGCACTAGTGTTTCGATGAATACAGTTATAATAATAGATAAGGGTACCATCTAAAGTGTTGTATAATGTTATGGCGGGGCTAGTTCGCTTTTAACGTGAGAAAGCCCTCGAGGTTGATCTAAAGTCACTATAGGCTCCTGGAATCAGGCCTCGTTCTGCTGCCATAGCGATGATACATACACACAGATGTTATCATGGGATGATAATGTATTAATGTCAATCAAAGTGACATTAGTAAGTTGCAAAGGATTTGGGACTCTACAGTACAGACCCAAGACTCAACCTCTTCCATGAGCAAGCATGTTCAGGGTACCGGATATATGGTGCAATGATTAAGAACAAATGCAGCTAGTGTATTTGTACTCTAGTGCAAGTGGGAGACTGTTGGAAATATGCCCTAGAGACAAATAGTAGTAAGGACTATTATCATATTTTGTATAGTTTATGATTAAGTTTTATATCATGCTATAACTCTATTGAGTGGAAACATCAATACACATGTGAAATATAAACAACCAGGGGTTCCCAGTGAAACTCTAGTCACTGGTTCATTGGTCAACAGATGATCATGTTTCCTGATCATGTGGCATTTATGCCAGTTGGAAATGGAGTCAACTCATTCGGAGAATGAGACAATGAACCAATACCCAACCTAAACATCGTGACCCGATCATGTCGCGAAGTTAAAGTTACGATGATTAGAAATGGATCCTCGTAGACTATTCCTTAGACCGTGAGGCTATATCAATCACTGTCTCCCGAGAGTGCTTAGATAGCATCAAGCGCCACTTGGTAATACAGTGGTTATAAAGGTGTGTTCAGGTACGCGGAGGAAACCGTAGAGGCAATATATGTCAAGAGCAGGATTTGTCCGTCCATGTGACGGGAAGATACTCAAGGGCCCACTCAGAGAGGTTATATCCAATAGCCGCGCAGCGTGTGATTTGATCACAGGGATATCAATTGTCGGAACGAGTCAAGTAGCATTGTTCGGTAATGAGATTGAACACGACATGGTGATGTCATTGATCAGATCTCGGGCAATTCAAGTATCGAGAGACAAAGGGAATAAGACATGACTGTCCCGGTTCAAACGACGAAAGATCTTTGTGGAATGCACAGGGGTCACATGGCCATCCAGGTCCCTCTGTCGATCATTGGTGCGGGAGTGTCCCGACCATGTCTGGAGTGTTCCCGAACCATGGGGTATCACGCTTAAGGGCTTGATGATGCTTAGAGAGTGTTTATAGGATCGGAAGAATCGCTGAAGAATTGTTGAGAGAAAACCGGAAGGGTTTCGGTAAGTCTGAAGGATGTCCGGAGTGGAGGTGGAAGTGTTCCATAACCATGGAGGTTGAATAATATGTGAATGAATGTTAAATAATGATTTAATCATTTATTCATAATTATTTAATAAAGAGAAAATCAATTTAAAAGGTCAAAAGGCTTAATGGGCCAATTCCCGAAGGGGAGAGGGCCCATTAGGGAAAGGAGAGAGGGAGAAGGGGCAAGGGGTTGGCCGGCTGGGCCAAGCCCCCCGCGTGGGGCACACTAGGGTGGTCGTCGGCTGATACGTCCATTTTGCATCACTATTCTATGTCTTAATTCACTATTATTCATTGATATATTTCGTATTGAGAGGTGATACTTATGTTATTTCATCTCTTTTTGCAAGGTTGATGACTTTTGGAGCATGAACCGCTGCAGTCAGGATTCTGATAGAAAAGGTGTTGTTTGGAGGCAAAATTCGCGAAGATCAGAAAATCCGAGAAAATATACGGAAAATCCTATTTTTCCAGAAGACTAAGGATGCTAGAAGACGGAGTGGAGATGGGCCATAGGGGGCCTACACCACCCCATGGCGTGGGCACCCCTAGGCCGCGCCAGGAGGTGGTGTGGCCACCCTGGCCCACTCCAACCTCTCCCCTCTGGCGTATATCATCCTCCCAAAACCCTAAGACTCGGGGAGCGACCACAGAAAGATTCCGTCGCCTCTACGAGGCGGAAATCACCGAGAGAGAAAGACCTCTCCGGCAGACAGATTTCTGCCGGGGGAATTCCTTCCCGTAGAGGGGAGATCGTTGCCATCAACACCACCATCAAGCTGGACTTCATCGGGATCATCATCATCATCACCACCACCATCATTACCATCAGCACCCTCATCACCATCTCCATATTGTTGTAACAATTGCGTTGAATCTTGCATAGTTCATAGGGGAAACTTTCCCGGTGTTGATTACTCTTCGTAGTTGATGCTATTGAGTGAACCATTGAATTATTGTTTATGTTCAGATTGTTATACATCATTATTCCATCTCTGATCATGATCCATATGATGTCTTGTGAGTAGTTCGTTTTGTTCTTGAGTACATGGGAGAAGTCTTGTTGTTAGTAATGGAGTTGTGTTGAGAAAGATTTAATAGATTGTTATTTAAGTTGTGGTGTACTTCGTCTAGTAGCGTCATGTGGACGTCGACTACATGACACTTCACCTATATGGGCCTAGGGGAATGCATTGTGTATTTGGCTACTAATCGTAGGGGTTGCCGGAGTGACAGAAACATGAACCCCCGTTAGGAAACCATTGCACAAGGGACGTAAGGGTCTTAGAGTTTAAAGTTGTGGTTAGGTTTCTACCTTAATTACTTTCTTATACTTACGGATGTTTGCAAGGGGTATAATCACAAGTATGTATTAGTCTTGGATGGGGCGATACATTAGCACAGGTTCACCCACACAACACTTAGCAAGCTAAAGAAGATTAATCAACTATATGAAGCGAAAGCACTTGACAGTCTTCCCATGTGTCCTCGAGAACGTTTGGTCATCTTAAGTAATACAACCGGCTTGTCCTTTGCTGCATAAAGGATTGGGCCACTTGCTACATTTATTCCTACTGTCTTTTATTTACTCGTACTTTGTTTACTTGCTTTATCAAAAAACCCTAAAAATCCATTTGCTAAGTATTTGCAGAGAATTCCTGATCCATACCACTAGCCAGCACCTTCTGCTCCTCGTTGGGTTCGACACTCTTAGTTATCGAAAATACTGCGATACACCCCCTATACTTGTGGGTCATCAAGACTATTTTCTGGCGCCATTGTCGGGGAGTGAAGCGCTATTGGAGAGTGGAACTGGTAAAGGAAACTTCTAATGTGAGTATTGTTTACTTCTGTTAGTTGCTTTATTTTCGTTATGGATAATTCGCTGAGTTTCTTATTTGGTAATGCTACTACCACTTCTAAGGTAGTAGATAAACCACCACCTGCTGAGAATGATGTTTTCAAAATACCTACAAGAATTATTGATCGTGTTATGGATAACTACTATGTTGGGGATGGAACTGACCATCCTGGTGATCATTTACTCTTTATACACGAATTATGCGGGTTATTCAAGTGTGCAGGTATTACTACAGATCAAGTTAAGAAGAAGTTATTCTCATTATCACTGAAAGGAAGAGCTGAGGAATGGTATAAGCTGCTGAAGAATGGTCAAGCTCTAGAATGGGAGGAAATAGTGCCTCTCTTTTATTCAAAGTTTTATCCTCCTAGTGAGATTCATAAAGATCGGAATCAAATATACAACTTTTGGCCTCTTGATGGAGAGAGTACAGCTCAAGCTTGGGGGAGATTGAAGTTACAAATGCTCAAATGTCCCATTCATGAGCTCCCCAACAATATTATTATCAATAACTTTTATGCAAGGCTCCCTCTACATGATAAAGATTTATTGGATGCTTCTTGTGCTGGATCATTCAAGAAGAAGCTAAATGGGATCTTCTAGACCGTATTCAAGACAATGCTGAAGCTTGGGAGAATGATAAAGGTAGAAAGTCAGGTATAAATTATGATTATGAATGCATTGAATCTTTTATGGGAACCGATGACTTTCGAAATATTAGTAATATTTATGGTCTTGATTTGCAAGTTATTATGAATTGCTTTAGAGCTTTTGCTTCCTATATCGAAATTCCAAAAAGGGAATGGAACAAATACCATGCACCTTACAAACATATTGTTGACTATGCTCCTAATGGAAGTGCTGAGTATTGCATTATTGACCCCATCTTACCCGAACCTTATATTGAGAAGATTCCCTTCCTCGAAAAGGTAAAGGACCATCCTATTATAACTAATGTAATCACCAAAAGTGAAAAAAGAACTGTAAAACCTGATGAACAAATAAACATTGAACCTGTGGTAGCAATTGTGAAAGACCTTGTCACTAAAAGCGTAGAAGATGGGCACATAGTCTTTTGTGAGGATGCTTCTAATATTGTTTCACATCCCAATAGAACTAAGAGAGACCATCTCTCCAATTGGTATTGTACGAGACGTGGAAGTTCTTTGTGGTAAGATTAAGTACCCTGCTGATTTTCTAGTACTTGGTTCGGCTGCTAGTAAAACCTACCCTATCATTTTTGGTAGACCTTTCTTGAGTACCTGTGGAGCTATTATTGATTGCAAGAGGGAGAAAATCTTGACTAAGTTTGATGGGGAATCTTATGAGTTTAATTTTTCGAAATTTGCTAAAGAACCTTGCGAAGAGGAAACCCATAATGAGGATTTTAGGGTTGAACAACTTGCTTCTATTTCTCTTGCTCCTAACAATGCTTTGCAACAATTTATGGAAGATCATGAAAGTGAAATCTTCATGGAAGAAAGGAATGAAATTGACAGGATTCTCCGTGATCAACCTATGATGCTTAAGCACGACTTTCCTGTAGAAGACTTGGGTACCACGATGCCACCTAAAAAGGATCCGGTTTTCGATCTAAAACCTCTCCCTGATGATCTTAAATATGCTTATATTGATGATAAAAAGATATATCCTGTTATTGTTAGCGCTAAACTTTCAGGGAAGGAAGAAGAAAGGTTATTGGAAGTTTTGAGGAAACATCGAGGAGGTATGGGCTATACTCTGGATGATTTAAAAGGGATTTCACCTAGTATATGTCAGCATTCTATCAACATAGAAGCAGATGCGAAGCCAGTAGTGGAGCACCAACAACGTTTAAATCCTAGGATGAAGGAAGTGGTAAGGAATGAGGTATTGAAACTCCTTGATGCTGGTATTATTTACCCTATTGCTGATAGTGAATGGGTTAGTCCTGTTCATTGTGTTCCTAAAAAGGGAGGTATTACCGTTGTCCCTAATGATAATGATGAGCTTATTGCTCAAAGAATAGTGGTAGGCTATAGGATGTGCATCGATTTTAGGAAAGTCAATAAAGTTACTAAGAAAGATCACTACCCGCTTCCTTTTATTGATCAAATGTTGGAAAGGTTGTCCAAAAATACCCATTTTTGTTTTCTTGATGGTTATTCTGGTTTCTCTCAAATTGCTGTTAAACAACAAGATCAAGAAAAAACTACTTTTACTTGCCCTTATGGAACTTATGCTTATAGACGTATGCCTTTTGGTTTATGTAATGCTCCTGCTACTTTCCAAAGGTGCATGTCTGCTATCTTTCATGGTTTTTGTGTGGAAATTGTAGAAGTGTTCATGGATGACTTTTCTGTCTATGGAACTTCTTTTGATAATTGTCTGCATAACCTTGATAAAGTTTTGTAGAGATGTGAAGAAACTAATCTTGTTCTTAATTGGGAGAAATGCCACTTCATGGTTAATGAAGGGATTGTTCTTGGGCATAAAGTTTCTGAAAGAGGCATAGAAGTTGATAGAGCTAAGGTTGAGGCAATTGAGAAGATGCCATGTCCAAGAGACATCAAAGGTATTCGTAGTATCCTTGGTCATGCTGGTTTCTATAGGAGTTTTATTAAAGACTTCTCTAGGATATCAAAACCTCTCACTAATCTTCTTCAAAAATATGTACCCTTCGTTTTTTATGATGATTGTAGGGAAGCTTTTGAAACTCTTAAGAAGGCTTTAACTACAGCCCCTATTGTTCAACCACCTGATTGGAGTTTACCCTTTGAAATAATGTGTGATGCTAGTGATTTTGCTGTAGGGGTTGTCCTTGGGCAACGTATTGATAAAAAGTTAAACGTTATCCATTATGCTAGTAAGACTCTAGACGCTGCTCAAAGGAATTATGCCACTACTGAAAAGGAATTTCTAGTTGTTGTTTTTGCCTATGATAAGTTTAGGCCCTATATTGTGGACTCAAAAGTAACCATTCATACTGATCATGCTGCTATTAAATATCTTATGACGAAGAAGGACGCTAAGCCTAGGCTTATTAGATGGGTACTGCTTTTACAAGAGTTTGATCTACATATAGTAGATAGGAAGGGTGTTGAAAACCCTGTAGATGATAATTAATCTCGTTTGGAAAACATCTCTTTTGACCCTATGCCTGTTAATGATAGGTTCCCAAATGAACAGTTAGCTGCAGTAGGGGTGAGCTCGCGAGGAAGCCCTTGGTATGCCGATTATGCTAACTTTATTGTCTCCAAGTATTTGCCTCCAACTTTTACAGCTCAGCAAAGAAGAAAGTTCTTCTATGATTTGAGGCATTATTTTTGGGATGACCCACACTTATACCACACTTATACAAAGAAGGAGTGGATGGTATTATGCGAAGATGTGTTCCAAAATATGAACAAAAGGAGATATTGCATAAATGTCATGGTAGTGCCTATGGAGGACATCATGCAGGAGATAGAACTGCACAAAAGGTACTACAATCAGGTTTCTACTGGCCTACCCTTTTTAAAGATGCAAGAAAATTTGTTTTATCTTGTGATGAATGTCAGCGTGTTGGTAATATTTCTGGATGCAATGAAATGCCTATGAACTACTCTCTAGTTATTGAACCTTTTGATTGTTGGGGATTTGATTTTATGGGTTCTTTCCCTCCTTCGAAAGGTTGCACTCATATTCTTGTTGTCGTTGACTATGTTACTAAGTGGGTAGAAGCCATTCCTACAAAGAGTGCTGACGGGGAGACTTCTCTAAAAATGCTTAAGGATATTATCTTTCCTAGGTTTGGGGTGCCTAGGTATCTCATGACTGATGGGGGTTCTCATTTCATTCATCGTGGTTCTCATTTCATTCATGGTGCTAAATATGATGTTAATCATAGAATTGCTTCAGCCTATCACCCCCAAACTAGCGGGCAAGTAGAGTTATCAAATAGAGAAATTAAATCTATCTTGCAAAAGACTGTTAATAGGTCTAGAAAAAACTGGGCTAAGAAGTTGAATGATGCTTCATGGGCTTATAGAACTGCTTACAAAAATCCTATGGGAATGTCTCCTTAGAAAATGGTTTATGGGAAAGCTTGCCACCTACCCTTAGAATTAGAACACAAAGCTTACTGGGCAATGAAAGAACTAAATAGAGATTGTAAGCTCGCTAGTGAGAAAAGATTATTTGACTTAAGTTCTTTAGATGAATGGAGGAGTGAAGCCTATGAGAATGCTAGGCTCTTTAAGGAAAAAGTTAAAAGATGGCATGACAAGTGAATACTTAACAGAGAATTTCATGTTGGTGAGAAAGTTCTATTGTATAGGTCCCGTCTCAGATTTTTTGCAGGTAAGCTATTATCAAAATGGGAAGGACCTTTCATCATTGAAGAAGTATACCATTCCGGAGCAATAAAAATTTCTTCTCTAAAAGATAATACTACACAAGTAGTGAATGGATAGCGACTCAAACACTATATTGCTGGAGATTCTTACAATGAAGATGTTGATGCCTTTCAAGTTATAACTCCGGAGAAATTCATCGAGGACCAAATTCAGAGACCTGCAGAGTCTGTTTTCAAATAGGTAATAGTTCTAGTAAGAAAAGTTCCACGAAAATACAATACAGCTATAATTTTGCAGTTTTCAGTCGACAAGGAAAGTTACAAAGCGAAAAAGGGACGGAACCGGAGCTGGGGTAGCCCACACCACCCTGTGGCGCGGGCCCACCCCTAGCCGCGCCACCAGGTGGTGAGGCCACCCCAGACTCTTCCTCCGACCCATTTTCACCCAGTACCTTCCTTTTGATATGAAACTTCGTAATATATAACCCCCCGGATCCCCCGAGGTCCGTATATCGTGTTTTCGTCGTGTTTTTGTTTCGATCTGTTTCTGCCAGGTAAAATCTCAGATTTGTAGCCTCAATGTCTTCCACTAGATCAGTTAAGGGAGATTCCTTGGAAGATATCATCAACCCTTACATGAGAGAATTGAAGATTCATCCCAAGGAGTTATTGCTCGAAGGTGGGGAGGTTCAGATTAAAGAGGTTCAAGGCCCTAAAGGTGAAGGAAGTCTAGAGGACAGGATGGAAGCATTGGAACAAGAATTATTTAGGTACAAGAAGATGGCAGAGCGCGAAGTGGATATCATCCATAAGATTTGTTCCGAACTCATCACCGAGCACCAAAAGGAGACTGCTAAACTCAAAGACGAAGTCCTCTCACTCTGCCAAACAACCAACAAACTGCAAGCACAGCTCTATGATGCTCAAAATCAAAACTGTGAGTATGAGGCTAGATTTAAACTCATAAGTGTTGCTGCAAGTTTCAGGATGTTGGAAACCACGATGTCCTTTGTTGATGGGAAGCCTTTACCTTGGAAGACGGACGAAGATGAGAGGATACCACCACCTCCAAAGGAGTAATTCATCATCAGGTTTGGCATCCCCTTGGTCTGTTCCAAGCTTGGGGGAGTGCCGCGGTATCACATCACTATCTTCTATCTTTTTACCTTTTTAGTAGAGTCATATCATGAATAGAGGAGTTATTATGTAGTATGGTTTGCATTATGGAAGTGTCCCCTATCTTGTTAGATATGTATCCCTTGGTGTGAGTTGTCGTTATGGAATATTAATGAGAAGTTCTATCATTCACTCTTTTTCATAGCTTATATTAGTTTTCAATTCGTGGTTGTATGATTGATCTTGTTATTAGTATTGGTAGCACTCTAGGATCATTGAGTTAATTTATTTGGTTTTGGCAAACCTGGCTCGGTCAGTAGCAACACTTTTTTTTGAGAGTTGAAAGAAAAGATAAAAGTACCTTTAAAGAAAAATAATTTCATCATCTTTCTTTCTTGATTTGCTAATAAGTTTAGTATTCTCTAGTTAAGATCTTTTGTGCTTCCAAGGAAGATTGCATGTTTCTCTTTATCACTTGTATGTTTGTTTGTTTCCTTCAACTCTTATACTTGCTACCCAACCTTGCTAGCCAAAAACCTGTATTGAGAGGGTATTCTTCTCGTGCATCCACCTCCTTTAAACCAAAACCTTTGCCATTTGTGTCCACCATACCTACCTAGTAACATTATTGCTATTCCAAGTAAATTCTTGTTTTATCTACCTCCCAAATTAAACTTGTTATGTGAAAATTAGTGATTAAAGCTCTCACGAACTTGATGGCACACTTTACTTTCTTGCATTTAATAAACTTGAACCATTGGGTCCTTCTTTGTTGCGTATATGCTTGCGCTTTATGAGTTGAAGTTAGCCGAACCATGTATCATGGGGACTAGTTTCAACACTTCATTTGGTACTTTGTACCTAGTTGATATCATGTTCTTTTGCTTATGGATCCCGGCGGTGTGAAATAAAAGTGGAACTTGTAAGATCATGGAGTTTATATGTGTGTTAGAGAAACGCCTGGGCCGCTAGCCTAAGCCATGCCTAATCATGGTGGAAACTTGCAGCATAACTATAGTGAGCATTCTATGAAGCATCCTCAATAAAAACCTATGCAAATAGCAAATAAAAAGATCGCTGAGATGCTCACTGTCTGCTTGCCTTGTCATTTTGATTATGGGATAGCTCCTGTGTCATGTGCAAGGGGTACCCTGTTGGCAGTTCTCAATGATACACATGTATTTACAATGACAAGAGCTTGCTTGTGACTGAAGTTGAGTAGCATGAGGATCGGTACTCATAAGTAAGGGGCACGAGATTTCAACTTATAACTTGTCAAGCATATCCTCTTAGTTGTGTCACTTTAACCTTAATCACCTAAAGATGCCTATGATAGGGGCAATGAGATCTGAAAGCTAGTAAGTATCATAATTTTTGGGAGCTCTTTATGAGACTTGCAATCCCTGCTTCCCTCTTTGAAGGGCCTTTCTTTTACTTTGTAGTTGAGTCAGTAAACCTACTCCCTTCTATCTCAGCAAGTATTTTGAGTTGTTGTGTTTCATTCATTCATATGTTGATTTATTCAATCATGTTTCTTATGTTCCTTGTTTTTCACATTGCTCTTATCCTGATGTTTACTACTTTGAAAGCTATCATTGAAAAACCAGCTATTTGTGAACTCCAGCAAATTATCAACTATTCTTCGACCAAGAGCTAAGTTTGCCATTACCAATTATGATTCACTTTATGTATCTTTATTGTGTTTCCTTTACTTATTACAAGTTGAGTTATATAATAGTGAGTTGTCTACTATTATGATATATGTATTTGATGAATGTGATGCTTCTTGTCCGTATTCTTTTATCGACTCTTCACTCCATAAACCTGAGGCCATGTTTATTGAGCTTAGTTTCGCTTGGGGACAAGCGAAGTCTAAGCTTGGGGGGAGTTGACACGTCCATTTTGCATCACTATTATATGTCTTAATTCACTATTATTCATTGATATATTTCGTATTGAGAGGTGATACTTATGTTATTTCATCTGTTTTTGCATGGTTGATGACTTTTGGAGCATGAACCGCTGCAGTCAGGATTCTGATGGAAAAGGTGTTGTTTGGAGGCAAAATTCGCGAAGATCAGAAAATCCGGGAAAATATACGGAAAATCCTATTTTTCCAGAAGACTAAGGATGCCAGAAGACAGAGTGGAGATGGGCCACAGGGGGCCCACACCACCCCATGGCGCGGGCAGCCCTAGGCTGCGCCAGGAGGTGGTGTGGCCACCCTGGCCCACTCCAGCCTCTCCCCTCTGGCGTATATCATTCTCCCGAAACCCTAAGACTCGGGGAGCGACCACAGAAAGATTCCGCCGCCTCTGCAGGGCGGAAAACACCGAGAGAGAAAGATCTCTCCGACAGACAGATTTCTGCCGGGGGAATTCCTTCCCGGAGAGGGGAGATCGTCGCCATCAACACCACCATCAAGCTAGACTTCATCGGGATCATCATCATCATCACCACCATCATTACCATCAGCACCCTCATCACCATCTCCATATTGCTGTAACAATTGCGTTGAATCTTGCATAGTTCATAGGGGAAACTTTCCCGGTGTTGATTACTCTTCGTAGTTGATGCTATTGAGTGAACCATTGAATTATTGTTTATGTTCAGATTGTTATACATCATTATTCCATCTCTGATCTGATCCATATGATGTCTTGTGAGTAGTTCGTTTTGTTCTTGAGGACATGGGAGAAGTCTTGTTGTTAGTAGTGGAGTTGTGTTGAGAAAGATTCAATAGATTGTTATTTAAGTTGTGGTGTACTTCTTCTAGTGGTGTCATGTGAACATCGACTACATGACACTTCACCTATATGGGCCTTGGGGAATGCATTGTGTATTTGGCTACTAATCGTAGGGGTTGCCGGAGTGACAGAAACCTGAACCCCCGTTAGGAAACCATTGCACAAGGGACGTAAGGGTCTTAGAGTTTAAAGCTGTGGTTAGGTTTCTACCTTAATTACTTTCTTGTACTTACAGATGTTTCCAAGGGGTATAATCACAAGTATGTATTAGTCTTGGATGGGGCGGTACATTAGCACAGGTTCACCCACACAACACTTAGCAAGCTAAAGAAGATTAATCAACTATATGAAGCGAAAGAACTTGACAGTCTTCCCATGTGTCCTCGAGAACGTTTGGTCATCTTAAGTAATACAACCGGCTTGTCCTTTGTTGCATAAAGGATTGGGCCACTTGCTGCATTTATTCCTATTGTCTTTTATTTACTCGTACTTTGTTTACTTGCTTTATCAAAAACCCCTAAAAATCCGTTTACTAAGTATTTGCAGAGAATTCCTGATCCATACCACTAGCCAGCACCTTCTGCTCCTCGTTGGGTTCAACACTCTTACTTATCGAAAATACTGCGATACACCCCCTATACTTGTGGGTCATCAGCGGCCTCCCCTCCCCCTCCTCTCCTTTAGTCCCACCCCGGGACTTTGAGGGAGGTAGTACCTCCCCTCCCCCTATATATAGTGGGGGTATTTGGCCAGATAAATACACACCAAAAATCAATAAAGGTCTGATCACTTTTGGGAGGAAATCTAATTGATATGTTCTTTGTCTCCCTCTCTCTCTCGTGACCATGGTCCCAAGTTCGGATTGCGCGAACGAGAGACATCTTCACCATGGAGCGCCGTCGTGCGGCGGGATTCGGATCTAGGAGCTCTACTTCTGCAACTGCTGCTGGATCGGGGAAGCGGGAGTCATCGTCAGGCACCGGACGTGTGTAACTCCCCGCGAGGTGTCGCACTTGAGGCACTCAAGTCGTTGGAGCCAAAGGAGCGCAAGGACTTCATCACGACCTTGAGGTCGGCTTCGGCTCCTCTACATCAACCACACTCTCCTGAGCGTTGACAACGGTTTTCGGTCTTCAAGGGTAAGTTCAAGAAAAGCCCCTCCCGTTACTATATTACTAATAGATAGGTCCTGGCAGCTTCAGGGGTTTAGGGGCGTAGGGTAAAAATTATTGTTTTCATGTGCGGAACCCCAACAGCTACTACTGCTGAATCTAAAACTTCTGATACTTATGATGCTGCTTCTACTGTGCTTGATAAAAGTGGTTCATTAGGTCCTTTCCTAGATGCTACGATTGCTAGAACTATAGCTGGAAATACTGAAACTCCTAATGAAGACAATACTACACCTATCAGTTCACCTGAGTCTAGAGAAAGTTATGATATTGAAAATGGTTATATAGAGATGACCGATGAATTTATTAAAGAATGTCAAAACACCCATGATAGGAGTGCTATTAAGAGTCTCCTTGAGAGGCGTACTATAAAACCCAAATTGTCCCCTAATGCTAAGTTTGCTACATCTCCCATAAACATTAAAGATAAGGATTATGATTTCTCTCTTGATCTATCTTACATAGCTATTGTTGAGAAAGAACCTTTCCGTGGGACTAAGAATGAAAGTGCGGTAGCACATATGACTGAGCTTTCTACCATGAGTGGCTTATTTTCTGATGATATTAAGATGCGCACCTACTTTGTTGCTAAATTTTTCCCTTTTCCACTGAAAGGAGAAGCTAAAACTTGGTTTAATAATTTACCTCCTGGATCTATTGATAGCCCTGATTGCTTGATTAGTACCTTCCTTCAGAAATATTTTCCACCTAGTGCTAGACATGCTATTTTGCAGGAACTTTTTGATTTTAACCAGGGAGAAAAAGAGATATTACCTGAATCATGGGCAAGGTTTTGTGCTTTGATTCACACACAAGCTGGATGTCCATTACCTAAGAATGAGCTTCTTGACATATTTTATAATGGACTAACTGAAGAATCTAGGACATACCTGGATAGTTGTGCTGATTGTGTTTTCAGGAATAGGACTCCCAAGGAAGCTGAGGAATTAATGGCTAAAATAAGCAAGAATTATGAAGATTGGACTCCTCCTGAACCAGCTATACCTGAGACAACTATACCTGAACCAACTATTCCTGCACCTATACCAACATCAAAGAAGAGGGGAGTTATTGAACTAAATGATGAAGTGATGAAGGAAGCTAAGAAATGTCTTAAGGAGAAGGTAATTAAAGCTGCTGACGTCAAGAATTTACCTCCTATAGAAGAATTATGTAAGCCAATTCCCCACTCATCCACTATTGAGGTACACTCTCTCCAACATTTTGATGAAGGTGATATCCCTTACTCTAAACCTCCTGATCAATGCTTAGAAGAATTCGATATTTTATTGTTAAGCAAGATAATTTTAATAAAAGGGTGCAAAATCATTTAATGGAAAACTCTACAGCTATTGTTGAGTTAAAAGATATTGTGGAAAGAACCTCTAATGATGTTAAAATGCTTGTTAAACATTTTCACATGGTTCAAACTCAAATTGATCAACTTATTAAGGTACAAAAAGACTTGCAAGTTAATGCTGCTAAAGAAAAACATGCTTATGAAATTAGAACTAGAAGTGGTGCTGCTACCCAGGATCCTGTATAGCCTGAGGGGCATCCTAGAAAAATTGAGCAGGATTCCCAACAAGCTGAAAATAATGGTACTACTCCTAATGTCAGGGGGTGGTCCCCAGATACCCCAACCGGACAAGAAACTGGGTAGTCGGATCGCGTCCGACTGACCAGATGCAGCCGGACAAGGCAAGACAGGCCGGCTATCACATGGTAGCCGGATCGGCAAGAAGCAGCCGGCTATGGCGACGTAGCCGGAACCAATCATTGAGACAGGACGACGTGCGTATCAGTGCACGGTACGCCCTGTACGATGACAAGACCGGAATCCACCCGGCCATACCGAAGACTTTGCGGGGATGACGCGGGAACAGTGGCCCGATGCTGACGACAGGCTCGCACGACATCCAATGTGCCTACGACAACCATACTGCTCATACTCCGATGTGACATACCATACCGGGTACTGTAGATGACCAACCGGCTAGGACCCGCATGTGGGGCCCACCAGTCGGACTGGCCAGTGAGACCGTTGCCTCCCTGCCTATATAAGGAGAGGCAAGGCCTCAGTAGAAAGGGTTGGTCTCAGTGCATTTAAGGCAGTAGCTAGAGAATACAGCTCAAGGAGCACTTGTAGTTCGCATATCCCCCATAGTTAGATCCGGCAGGAGTAGGAGCTTTACCTCATCACGAGGGCTCCGAACCTAGGTACTTCCTGCGTCCAGCTATGCTTGCTTGTATCCAATCCCGCCTGCGGACACCGTCGATAGCTTCCCTGCTAGTCCCCACACCTCTATCTAACCTCCTTAGGTACTGTCATTCCCAATACAACGACAGTTGGCGCCCACCGTGGGGAAGATGGCTTCGACCGGAGTCACGTTCCGCACTTCAGCCGGTGAGCGCGTGGCCGGTGAGCACGGGAGCGGGACGTGGACGAGGTTGGAACTTCCGCCCCTCCGCAACCTCGGAACCCGGTGGAGGATGCCATTGATCGGCTCCAAACGTCGGTTAACCTCGTGGATAACCCGGAGGAGGCAGAGGCCAATTTCGCCATGGAGAGACAGATCCTCCTCCAGGAGGCCATGGAGCTGGCGGCAACCCGCAAGCAACTCAAGATCACCCGGCGCGAGTACGACCGCGCGCACGGCTTCACTCCGGCTACCGCGGAGCCGAGCCGGCGTGGCCAGGTACGACGCCGGGGCGGCGAGCTAGGCGGTAGGATGGAAAAGGATGGGGAGCCGGATCCCGCGCCCGCCCTCATCCGGCCCACCTATAGCACGCCCATCAAGAACCTGCATGCGGCACGAGCTGCAGCAGAGGAACTACCCAAGCTGGAGGGCGAGGAGCGAGCCCGCCAGCACACCCGCGTGCAGGAGCTCCTCCGCATCGCGGACGAGCAGGCTGATGCCAACCGGCAGATGCAAGAGGACCCCAGCTACTCCAGGGGGCAAGCTCCCTGCCAACAGCAGGGGCGCGCCGCGCGACACCCAGCAGGCGTCCTCCTCTCAGCTGGCTAAGGCCCGCAGCAGGTGTCACAACTCTGGCAACAAGGGCCAGCCGCGCCAGGAGCAGACAGTGAACAACAACCCGCCGCCTCCCCCTTCCCCAACCGGAGCAGCTAGACCCGTCGGCTCCCGTCTCTTAGGCCGGGTGGGAGCGCCCAACCCGGATTGTCCGGATGCCCGTGACCGCATCGAGCTCCTCGCTCAAGCGCGCGTCACGGAGGAAGAAGATTCTACCGGCCCGGTTTGTTTCGGACCCCGCATCCGGAACGAGCCGTTTCCGGATAAGTTCTCCCTGCCCAGGGACACCCCCAAGTATGATAGCAGCATGAAGCCGGAAGATTGGCTGACCGACTATGCTACGGCAGTCGGCATAGCCCATGGGAACAAGTGCACTGCCGTGCGCTACGTCCCCCTCATGCTAACCGGGTCGGCAAGGACGTGGCTCAACAGCCTCGCGCCCAATAGCATCAACGCCTGGCCAGACTTCGAGAAGGTGTTCGTCCGCAACTTCAATGGCACGTACAAGCGTCCGGGACGCCCACGCGACCTGGCCTTGTGCGTCCAGGGTGACCGCGAGTACCTCGCCAAGTGGACGGAGCTACGCAACACCTGCGAGGGCATTCTAGAAAGCCATACCATCAGTTTCTTCATCGAGGGTTGTCGAGAAGGCACCATGCTTTGCCACCGGCTACTATGTGATGAGACGAAAACCATGGCAGAACTCATGACGGTTGCGGACCAGTACGCCATGGCGGATGCCGCCATGAAGAAGCCCCTCTGAGTAAATGCTGACGGACGTCCGACTCCTACGGAGTCGGCTCGCGACCGTCCGAGCAATCCGGCTGGCAAAGCTGGATCTTCCAGGCGCCACGGCAACGACAACCGGTTCCATGGAGACCGCCAAGCCGGGTAGCAGAAGCCTCGCTACCACGCGCGGCAGGTCAATGCTGTGGAGGGTGCGTCCGATGCACCGGCTAACGATGCAAGGAGGCAGAAGCCACGGCTCACCTTCGACCAGATGTTTGACGGCCCGTGCAAGTGGCACAACGGTCCCTTCAAACCGGCTACGCACACCACTCGGAATTGCAGCTGGACCCGCTAGCTAAAAGACCAGGGTAACCAACCTCGTCTCCCCCGCCCCCTCCTGGTGGACCACCACCACCGGCTAGAGGAGCCGGTAATGATGGTAACAACGGCAACAACAACAACAACAACAACGGCTACCCCTAGCCGCACGCCCCCTACCACATCTTCGAGACGGAGCTGGATGACAAGCACAGCCGCAGGCGACGCTCCAAGGAGGTCAACGCCATCGTCTCTCCGGTCCCCAGTACCTGAACTAGTCGGAAACCCCCATCACCTGGAGCCGCGTAGACCAGCCGGAGCAGCTGCCAACTCCCGGGGGCTACGCCATGGCGCTCGACCCCCTCATCGTCTCTAACACGCGCACTTGCCGATTCTCGCGCGTCCTCATCGACGAAGGCAGCAGCCTCAACCTCCTCTACCAGTCCTTGCTGGAGAAGCTGGGCATTCACGAATGCGATCTACGCCCGGCTACCACGACGTTCCACGGCGTACTGCCTGGGCCAGCCTGCGCCCCGCTAGAAAAATTTCAGCAGGACGTCATCTTCGGGACCAAGGAGAACTTCCGCCGTGAACCAATCTGGTTCAAGGTGGTAAACCTGACGAGCTCCTACCATGCTCTCCTCGGGCGCCCCGCCCTCGCCAAGTTCATGGTCGTCCCCCACTACACGTACCTCAAGACGAAGATGCCGGGACCCCACGGCGTGATCACCGTCGCCGGCTGCTTCAGGCGGTCGATGGAGTGCGCCTCAGCCGGTTCCAAACTGGCCGAGGCCCTCATCATAGCCGAGGAGAAGCATGTGATCATGCGCAATGTGGCCATGGCCCAGCAGGACATACCGGCTAGCAGCAAACCGGCTGGAGAAGGAGCCTTCCAGCCGGCGAAGGAGACGAAGAGGATCCTGCTCGACCCCTCCGACCCGACTAAGTTCGTCACCATTGGTGCCGGCTTGGACAACAAATAGGGAGGCGCGCTTGTCGACTTCCTCCATGAGAATCAGGACATCTTTGCATGGTCTCCCAAGGACATGCCGGGTGTGCCGAGGGAGTTCGCCGAGCACTCACTTCATGTGCGGCCGGATGCCAGGCTGGTCAAGCAACCTCAGCGCCGGTTCGCAGAGGAGAAGAGGAAGATAATCGGTGACGAGATCACCCGGCTCCTCGCAGCCGGGTTCATCATGGAAGTGTACCACCCGGACTGGTTGGCGAACCCAGTCCTGGTGCTGAAGAAGAACAAGACCTAGCGCATGTGTATCGACTACACCAGCCTGAACAAGGCGTGCCTGAAAGACTCTTTCGCCTTGCCCCGTATCGATCAAGTCATCGATTCCACGGTCGGCTGTGATTTGTTGTCTTTTCTAGATTGTTATTCCGGTTACAATCAGATCCGGTTAAACCCGACTGATCAGATTAAGACATCATTTATCACCCCCTACGGGGCTTTCTGCTACATAACCATGCCTTTCGGTCTGAAGAATGCAGGCGCTACCTACTAGCGCTGCATGCAGAAGTGCTTGCACTCGCAGATAGGCCAAAACGTGCATGCTTATGTGGACGATGTGGTCATCAAGACCAAGGAGAAGCGCACCCTCCTCGAAGATCTGGGAGAGACATTTGGCAACCTCCGCCAGTACCAGATGAAGCTGAACCCGGAGAAGTGCGTCTTCGGAGTACCATCCGGTCAGCTCCTCGGTTTCCTCGTATCACAACGAGGCATCAAGGCAAATCCGGAGAAGATCACGGCCATCGAGAGGATGCAGCCGCCCAAGAACCTGCTTGGAGTCCAAAAGTTCACCGGATACCTGGCCTCCCTCAGCCATTTCGTCAGCCGGCTGGGGGAGAAGGCACTCCTGTTGTACCAGCTGATGAAGAAGATGGACAAGTTCTCCTGGACTTTGCAAGCCGACACCGCATTTCATGACCTCAAGCGCATGCTATCCACAGCGCTGGTTCTAGCCATGCCGGCTAGCAAGGAGCCGATGTTGCTCTATATAGCAGCCATCAGCTGGGTCATCAGCATCGTCCTGGTGGTGGAGCGCCCCGAGGAAGGCAAGGATCAGCCGGTTTAGAGACCCGTCTACTACCTCAGTGAGGTTCTCTCCCTCTCTAAGAAGAACTACCCCCACTACCAGAAGATGTGCTACAGCGTGTACCTAGCGTGCAAGAAGCTCAAGCACTACTTCCAGGAGCATCCGATTAAGGTCGTGTGCACCACACCCCTTTCGGAGATCATCGGCAACAAGGACGCCGCCGGCCGAGTCGCCAAGTGGGCCATCGAGCTCGCCGCCTACTCCATCCAATACGAGCCTCGGCTCACGATCAAGTCGCAGGCACGGGCGGACTTCCTCATCGACTAGGCCGAGACCCAGTATCTCCCACCGGTTCCGAATTCAGACCATTGGAAGATGCACTTCGACGGGTCGAAGATGCTCGGGGGCTTGGGAGCCGGCATCGTTCTCACCTCGCCCAAGGGAGACTGGCTGGAGTACGTGCTGCAGATCCACTTCAAGGCCTCCAACAACGTAGCCGAATATGAGGCACTAGCGCACGGACTCCGACTGGCCAAGGAGATCGGTGTGAACCGGATCCTTTGCTTCAGTGATTCGGATCTGGTGGTGCAGCAAGTGTCTGGAGAATGGGACGCCAGAGATGCAAACATGGCCCTCTACCGGTTCCACATCCATAAGCTCAGCGCCTCCTTCGACGGATGCGAATTCCATCACGTCCCTCGCGCCAACAATGAGGCAGCTGATTCGCTCGCCCGAATCGGATCCACCAGGCAGGCAATCCCACCAGGGGTTTCCTTGGAGCACCTGCGCAAACCCTCCATCAACCCGTCACCAGAATCAGACTCCATCATCTGGGCAGGGAGCGCTCCGGCTGATGGGGCAGCAGAAGCAGGGCAGGCAGAGCCTCCAAAAAAGAAGACTCGCACCAACTCTGGCAAGGCAGTGCCCTCTAGCTCGCAAGACCCGGGGGCTGCCGGTTCGCCAAGCAGCTCGGGGGCTGCCGTATCGGGTACATCACCCGGACGACCCCCTCGACATCCATCAACCGGAGAACGGGAGCATCCTCGTCATTCGGGAAGTGCCATCCTGGGCACAACCCTTCATGAACTACATCGCCAACGGAGAACTTCCGGATGACGAGGTGGAGGCCAGGCAAATCCGGCGCTGTGCGCACACATACGCCATCATCAACGGCAAACTGTACAAGCGCAGCGTATCCGGCATTTTCCAGAGATGTGTCGATGTAGACACGGGCTACCGGCTACTCAAGGACATCCACCAGGGCGAGTGCGGGCATCATGCTTCGTCAAGGGCGATAGTCGCCAAGGCATTTCGCCATGGTTTCTATTGGCCCACCGCCCTCGAAGACACTGAGAAGCTGGTCCGCGCGTGCAATGGGTGCCAGTGCTTCGGGCAGCTCAGGCACATGCCAACTTCGGTACTCAAGACCATACCGATCACCTGGCCCTTCGCGGTTTGGGGCCTCGACATGGTCGGTCCCTTCAAGCGAGCACATGCGGGTATGACCCATCTGCTGGTAGCGGTGGATAAATTCACGAAGTGGATCGAGGCCAAGCCTAACCGGAAGCTAGACGGGGCGACAGTCGTCACCTTCTTCACTGACATCATCAACCGGTTCGGCTACCCCAACAGCATCATCACCGACAACGGCACGAACTTCGCCAAGGGGGCCTTCGCCCGATTCTGCAGCAACAAGGGCATCCAGTTGGACCTTGCCTCAGTCGTGCACCCGCAGTCCAACGGGCAAGTTGAAAGAGAAAACGTCTTGGTGCTAGCCGGCATCAAACCGCATCTCATCGAGCCATTGGAGCGGTCACCCGGATGCTGGATCGAGGAACTTCCGGCTGTGCTATGGAGCCTCCGCACCATGCCGAATAGATCAACCGGCTACACCCTGTTCTTCATGGTCTACGGATCGGAAGCCGTCCTCTCCGTGGACATCGAGTTCGACTCACCGCGCAAGCTCCTATACGACGAAAAGGCCAACCAGGAGGCGTGGGAGGACGGAGTGGACCTCCTGGAGGAGGCCCGCGAGCTGGCTCTATCTAGATCAGCCTATACCAGCAACGACTACGCCAGTACCATTCAAGCCGGATCCTCCCAGTCGCGTTCCGCGAGGGCGACCTGGTTCTCCAGCTGGTGCAAGACACGAAGGGCATGCACAACTTATCGCCACCTTGGGAGGGCCCCTTCATCATCAGCCGGGCACTGCCCAATGACTCCTACTACCTCATTGACGTGCAGCAGCCGCGCAAGAACAAGATGGACAAATCGGACGAGGAGACCGAGCGTCCCTGGAACATGGCCTTGCTGCGCCCGTTTTACACCTAGTCGCCAGACAGTGTATGTATCACACAAACCCTATGAATGAAAATGCGGACCCCTACGAGATGCTCGGGGGCTCCTTGCTAGAAATGTGTTTTCGCATCTGTTTTTTCCGCTTATGGTTTTCCGGCTCCGGCAACCCCTACCCGGGGGCTCGCCGGCTGGTCCGGCCTGCTAAGTCAACAAACCGACTGAGTAGTGTGCGACGATGTCAGAGGCCCACTCTTCGTCTCAGCTATAGACCGCAACCCGGCTGTCCGGCTAGCAAGAGCAAAAGCCCGAGACATCCCACACAAAAAACAGGGAGGAGACGCGACAGACCGGGCGTCCCGGCCTTGCAACTAGCTTAAGCTAATCCGGTTGCTAAGTCGTTAGTACCGTGCGCAATGTATTATCAGCTCCCTTCGATTCCGGCTACATACCGCAACCTGGCTGCCCGGCAAGGACGCAGCGAAAACAGCAGAGCACACGGGAAAGCGACCAAGTGTCCAGAGAGGCGCAAGCTAGTTTTCGAAAAAACAAATCCGTTTTCCGGCTACAATTTGGCAGACTAACCTATTAACCGGTGAGAATGTATGTGTATGTATATTCTTGTCCGACTACCTTGAGTCGGAATTCAGCAAGAAAAGGAGAAGAAGATTCGAAGTCCTTGCCTTCATCAAGCGCTCTGAATCTCGGGGGCTACACCCACTGGGTGCGCTCGCCTGTCCCCAATGGAATCTTGTAGTTCCCGACCGGCTAAGGGCGTTTAGCCGGCCGTTCGGAGCCCAGGTGAGGGCAAGGGTAGGAGCAAGAAAAGGAGAAGAAGATTCAAAGTCCTTGCCTTCATCAAGCGCTCCGAATCTCGGGGGCTACACCCACTAGGTGCGCTCGCGTGCCCCCAGTGGAATCTTGTAGTTCCCGGCCGGCTAAAGGTGTTTAGTCGGTCGTTCGGAGCCTAGGTGAGGGCAAGGGCAGGAGCAAGAGAGGGCGAGAAAGATTCGAAGCACCTGGCTACGCCAGCTACTTCGAATCTCGGGGGCTACACCCAGTGGGTGCGCTCGCGTGCCCCAACTGGAATGTTAGTTCCCCCGGCTAAAGGTGTTCAGCCAGCGAAGTAACCGACTAAGACTAGTATAGTCGGACAAAGTTAGAAGATTGAGGAAAAGAAGAAAAGATTCGAAGCACCCGGCTACGCCGGTTACTATGAATCTCGGGGGCTACACCCAGTGGGTGCGCTGAGTGCGCCCCCACTGGAGATATAGTTCTCCCGGCTAAAGGTGTGTAACCGGATAAAGTCAACCGGCAAAATATTAAAAGAAAAGTCGAAGCACAAGTTGAAGGAAACTCAAGCAAGTTCAATATTAGCGAGCAAAGAAAAAAGGGAGGCGAAGCTCCCATAAGTTTACCCGGTGTCAGAGACAGCCGGTACAAACAGACAAGTTTCAAACGGATCTAAAGCAAGACAAATACACCCGGCATCCCGGGGCAACGACTAAGCGGCAGGACCCTTGCCATAAGGAGCGTCTTGGCCGGTAGAGGCTTCAGGCGGAGGAGGAGGCGCGACGCTCAATCCTGTTCCGGCGTCCGCAGTCGGCTACATCGGGGCTTCCACTTCAGGAGTACCGACAGACTCCGAGTCGGTGAGCACCTCGTCAGGGTCCACGTAGTCGGTGATCTTTATGGCGAATCCCCGGAGCTCCGGATGGGCCTGGTGGATGGCGGCAAGGTCGGCGGTGGCACGGAAACCACCGTCGATCTTCTCGACACGGGTGTCCTTGTACCAGGAGAGCATAAGAGCCAGAGCCATCTCCGCTCCGGCTCGCTGTCAAGTCCCGCAGCCGGTCCACCATAGCCGGCACCTCCCCCACCTTCGTAGCTAGTTGCGCCATCGTCTCCGGAACCTGCGCATCTGGCCACAGGAAGGAGAAGATGTCTCGTGCCGCTTGACGAAGCTTGGCAGCTTCTTTGCCAAGAAGGACGACGAGCTCCTGGGTTGTCGGATGCGCTCCCGACTAGTTTTCCTGTAGCCGGTTGTATGCCAGCAGGTCTATGCCGGGATAAAACGCTGTCAGAAAAGAGAGTCAGATCCGGCTACCGGATCCAGAAAGAAAGGGAAGCAGAAAAGAAGAACTTACTCTTAGCTGTGTGTCCAACCTGCATCAGCTCCTCCACCAGAGCCTTCTCCTTCGTCGCTAGCCGTTTGATCTCTTTCTCTTGGTCCTTGTTCTAGGCCTCGAGAAGATTGAAGGCCTCGATCCGGCTGGCGAGCGAGGCGTCGCGCTCCTTAATGGTGGCCTCCAGGCCATCTACCTTCGCGTGCCAATCCTTATTCTGCAGCCACAGAGTAGAGTTGGACTTGCTCAGCCGGTCGTTCGCTTTCTTCAAGCGATCGATTCCGCGCTAAGCGCACACGAGGATAGCTGCGACGAAACCGGCTATCAGTAAAAAAAAGGACGAGACGGATGAAGCAAACTTACTCTGGGAGGTCCCGTTGGCAGCAGCAAGCTTCTGCTCCAGGGTCCGGTTCCCGCCGGCTGCAGCCTCCAGCAGCCGGATCTACTTCACTGCCAGTTCGAGGGTGGCGGCGAGGTCCGTCAGCGAGGCGGCGGAGGAGGCGTCGTCATCCACGGCGTTGGCAGCCAAGGACTCCTTCGCGGCAACCACCGCCGTCCTCTACTCCTCCCCCGGCTTGTCGTTGAAGTTGTCATCGTCGACAACCACGAGCTCCTTGCTGGTAGTGGCCCCCCGCGCGCCCGCGAAAGAGCCACCCGGCTGAGGATCTGCCTCCAGCTGGACCACCACATCCGGCTGCGGACCCTCCGCTCCGACTGAGGCAGCCGGTTCAGATCGAGGTGGTGGCGGAGGCGGCGCCACGGGAGAAGGAGGGGTGCTGGCAGACGAGGTCGGAGCGTTAGGTGGCAACCCGGTTGGCGCTCACGCCGGGCTCGCGGCTCCAAACGAGACCAGCGTGCTAAGAAAACAGAAGACAAGAGAAAGGAAACAAAGGCAAATAAGCCAAGGGCAGAAAAGCAGGAAAAGAAACAGGCAGAAAATGATAAGTGCAAAGGGAGGAGGGACGTACCCCGGCACAACCGGAGGCGGCCCCTTCTTCCGGCCAAGGCGGCTCAGCGGCAGGACGCTGGTCTGGCTCCTCCGCGGCAGGCCGGCGGGAGCTGGAACGGCTGGAGCCGCTCCCGCCAGCTTCGCCGTCCGTCGCAGAGCGCGTCGCCGGATCGGTGGTTGGCGTGGCCTCCTCCTCCTCGTGAACCTCCGCGTGGGGGTCGGCAGCTGGCTCATCATTTCGGCTGGGGAAGGCATCACCATCCTCGTCCGACTCCTCGCCGGACCACCGAGCATGCGGCTCAGGCAAGTCAGGCGTGAGATCCTCAAGGGGAGCTTCACCCTCCTCGCGACAAATGCAAGCGAAGATCTGCCGAATACAAGAAGTTAGCCAGACAAAACAAGAAAGAAATGCAAGAAGAACAAAAGAAGCTTCCGGCTAGAAGAACTTACCCGGGGGCGCGCGGTTCTCCCAGCTGTAGGGCGCCAGACTAAACTTCCAGCCCTCCGGCAGCCGCTCCTTGGTGATCGTCCACACCCACTCCTTCAGGTTGTGGTAGCGAGGATCACGGCGCGACAGCCGGGTCGGGTCCAGCCGACCGGAGTAGTAGCACAACTTGTGCGCTCGCTGCTGCAACGACATCATCAGCCGGGACATCCAGCTGAGGGTAATGTATAGGCCGGTTAGCCGGCAGGTGACGAGGGAGCGCATGCGCTACAACATCACGTCCGACTCCGCCTTGTCGCCGTGGATCTTCAGCTCCCAGTTCTGCTGACTGGACTCGACATCCTGGAAAGCCGGAAGATTGATCCGGTCGACGTTGGTGACGTTCTTGACGTAGAAGTACGACTGTTGCCACAGTCGTACCGTGTCATGGAGCAAGAACTTGGGGTAGCCGGATTGGGCGCGGGAGTAGATGGAGGCGCCACCACAGACGACTAGCGGCCCCTTCGTGTACTGCACCTGCGGCCGAACTCGGAAGAGCCGGCAGAAGAGCCCGAGATCCGACTGGATCCCGAGGTAGCTCTCGCAGAAGGCCATGAAGTGCGCCAACGTCCCGATTGCGTTGGCGCCGAGATGGTGGCGGTGGAGATCGAAGAACACCAGGAAGGTGAGGAAGAAGGGATGCACCGGCAAGGCGAACCCGCACGCCATATGGGAGAGGAAGATGACGCGCTCCCCCTCCGCCGGGTGCGGCGACACCTCTCTCGCCGGCGCCAACCGCACCCCTACTTCCTCCTCCGGCGGAAGGACGCGGGTCGGGCGGTACTTCTGAATATGGTCCTCCGTGACAGAGGAGCCACACCAACCTCCGCGGTCGGCTGCCATTACCGGCTGACAGGAAGGCACGGCGGCGGAGGAGTGACGGTGGCCCGTACCACCGACGACGAAGAGCGGGCGGCGCAACGGGCTACAACGGCAGCAGAGCCGGGGCGCAAAGGGCAGGAGCACGCTGGGAAGAGGAAAACTAGAGCGGGAGAGCGAAGAAGGGGAACTGCTCCCCTCGCGGCATCCCTTTAAAGGACCAGAAGCGCAACTATCAACCGCGCCACGTGGCGCGCATCCGGACGACCCTCACCCCAACCTCCGCCCAGATCCCGTGCGCCGACGCAGGATGCGCAGAAGATCTGGGAGCGAGAACCGAAGCGCCGGGCAGCAGTTTCCCGAGGCAACGTGCGATGGGACGTTACGCTGCCCACCGCAGTGCAATGATGGTGCGTGCGCGCGTGGCTGGCGTCAGCACTGACGTCATGGGTAGCGCAACTGTCAGGCGTAGCCAGACACAAATTTAAAACCAAAAGGGAGCGCGCGCACATTTCGCCTAAGGGCGGAATCCACACGCGCTCGGCGGCTAGTGTTAGGGGGATGGTCCCCAGATACCCCAACCGGACAAGAAACTAGGCAGTCGGATCGCGTCCGGCTGACCAGATGCAGCCGGACAAGGCAAGACAGGCCGGCTATCGCATGGTAGCCGGATCGGCAAGAAGTAGCCGGCTACGGCGACGTAGCCGGAACCAATCAGTGAGACAGGACGACGTGTGTATCAGTGCACGGTACGCCCTGTACGATGACAAGACCGGCAACCACCCGACCATACCGAAGACTTTGCAGGGATGACGCGGGAACAGTGGCCCAATGATGACGACAAGCTCGCACGACGTCTACTGTGCCTACGACAGCCATACCGCTCAGACTCCGATGTGACATACCATACCGAGTACTATAGATGACCAACCGGCTGGGACCCGCATGTGGGGCCTGCTAGTCGAACTGGCCAGTGAGACTGTTGCCTCCCTGCCTATATAAGGAGAGGCAAGGCCTCGGTAGAAAGGGTTGGTCTCAGTGCATTTAAGGCAGTAGCTAGAGAATACAGCTCAAGGAGCACTTGTAGTTCGTATTGAAGGAAATATGCCCTGAGAGGCAATAATAAAGTTGTTATTATATATTCCTTATACATGATAGATGTTTATTTTACATGCTAGAATTGTATTGATTCGGAAACATCAATACATGTGTGTTTAATAAACAAAAAAGGGTTCCTAGTCATGCCTCTCTTATAGACTAGCTTGTTGATTAACAAGATGATCAAGGTTTCTTGATCATGGACATTGGATGTTGTTAATAACAAGGTCACACCATTGGTGGAATGATGTGATGAACATTCATCCGAAGTATAGCATTACGATCAAGTCATTATGTTTATATTGCTATAACATCATACGAACTAATCTTTATCCTTAGACCATGAGATCATGTTAATTGCTGACACCGGAAGAGTATCTTGATAACATCAAACGTCACACCGTAACAGGGTGACTAGAAAGATGGGTTCAGTACTACGAAGGTGTTATGTTGAGGCTCATGGATCAAGAGTGGAATTTGTCAATCCTGATGACGGATAGATATACTCTGGGCCCTCTCGGTGATATCACATTAGGATAGCTTGCAAGCAAGTGATGTGATCACTAGAATGTTATATCACGGGCACAAGAAAAGAGTGCATGTCGGTAACGAGATCAAACTAGGTATGGAGATACCGATGATCGAATCTCGGACATGTAATATATCGAGAGACAAAGGGATTTAGTTACAAGCGTTAAAGGTTCTCACGATCACAGAAGTCATCGTTGAATGTGTAGGAGTCAGTACGGATCTCCAGGTCCCGCTGCTAATTATTGATCGGAGAAGGGTCTCAATCATGTCTGCATTATTCGCGAACCATAGGGTGGCACACTTAAGAGTTACCGGACACCATTTTGGAGCACATATGTTTCAGACGAAAGAATTGCAAAGCGCAGGAATTGTTTCAATAGAAACCGGAAATTGTTTCGGGTGAAATTGCAGAAGGTGGTTCTGCATGTGATATTGAAATATTGCAAGGGGATATATGTGAATGTTTGTTAATTAAAGTAATTAACAAAATTCTGAATAAATTTAATAAAAAGAGTTTTATTAAATGAGAGAGAATTAAATTTGGAGAAATTTAATGCATTTAAAGTGGAGACTTTAAAAGGGAATGTGAAGAGGCATTTTAATGTGGAGGGGTTACCACCACATGAATGGGGGAGGTGAGGGGTCACCCACCCCATGCGCCGGCCATGGAGAGAGGGGGCACCCCCTCCTCCTATAAAAGGCCACCCATTCCCTCCTTCATCCTCACACCTCCTTGTGAAGGATCTCTCTCCCCCTCTAGAATTATTCCCCCATGGTCTCGGATTAGCGAGATACATGTTCCCGGTGGCATTTCGTCTGGAAGGAGTTGCTGCTTCCGCTGGATCGCTGGAGCGAGGAGGTGGAGGTTGTCCGGTGGCTTGAACGTGTGTGCGAGTGCGGATGCGCTGCTGAGTTGCGGCGCTCAGACTTCCTCACGATCTTGAGATCGGCAAGTGTACGACTACATCAACCACGAGTTCCTACTCGTTAACAAAGCTCGTTGTCTACGAGGGTAAGTTCTTGTTGGATGTATGTCCACCCGTTGCTTTGTACCTAGTAGATAGATCTTGGCGTGTAGTTCACACCGTAGGATTTTTTTTGTTTTCTATGGTGTGGACCCAACACGTATATCCCCCATAGTCAGATCCGGCAGGAGTAGGAGCTTTACCTCATCACGAGGACTCCAAACCTGGGTACTTCCTGTGTCCAGTTACGCTTGCTTTTATCCAATCCCGCCTGCGGACGCCGTCGATAGCTTCCCTGCTAGTCCCCACACCTCTATCTAACCTCCTTAGGTACTGCCGTTCCCAATACAACGACACCTAAGAATAGAAAAAAGAAACATAAAACCATTGTAGAACCTTCTGAAACTGCTAAAAATCCTAATAACATATATGTCTCTGATGTTGAAACTGAAAGTGGTAATGAAGAAAATGATGCTCCTGATAAATAAAATGTAGAAGAAGAGCCTAAAAGGCACACTAAGAATACAAAATACACTAAAGAAGATTTTGTTGCTAAGAAACATGGTAGTGAAAGAGAGCCTTGGGTCCAAAAACCTATGCCTTTCCCTGATAAGAAACACAAGTCAAAGAAAGATGAACACTATAACAAGTTTTGTGAGTGGATGAAACCTTTATTCTTGTAAATTCCTTTGACTGTTGCTATTAAATTGCCTCCTTATTCAAAGTATATGAAGGATATTGTCTCGAATAAAAGGAAGACCCCTAATGAAGAAATTTCTACTTTGCTTGCTAATTATTCCTTTAATGGTAAAGTTCCAAAGAAACTTGGAGACCCAGGGATTCCAACTATTCCTTGTTCTATTAAAAATAGTTATGTTAGAACTACTTTGTGTGATTTGGGAGCAGGAGTTAGTGTTATGCCTTTTTCTCTCTATAAGAGACTTCAACTGGAAAAACTAATACCAACCGATATATCTTTGCAAATGGCTGATAAATCTACTACTATTCCTGTTGGTATATGTGAGGATGTACCTGTTCAAGTGGCTCATAATTGCTTGATATTGACTGATTTTCTTGTGCTTGAAATGCCTGAAGATGATAATATGTCTATTATTCTTGGGAGACCTTTTCTTAATACTGCAAGAGCTGTTATTAATTGTAATCAAGGAAAAGTGACTTTTAATGTTAATGACGAGGAACATACTGTCTATTTCCCCAAGAAGATTGATAGGACTTATGGTTTAAATTCAATTGAACATGTTGAGGGCATTCGGGTTGGAGAAATATATTGTCCCATACCAAGAGAAAAATATGAAACTATTATGATTTGGACCATTGCTATCAAGATTGAGGTAACATAATCATTAGTGGAATATAAAGTTTTGTTTCATATAAAATTGTTTTGGTCACAAGACCTGATCAACCTTGTTAACAAAGGGATTTTAATGAACAAAACAATGTTTTCACCATGATTATCTCTGCTTACTTTTATTTTATCCATTCTAATTTTTGTTTTTGTTTAGTTTACTTTTCTATTGTTAGTTGCTTGCATATTAAAGTGTCTTAGAACTTCTGAAGTTTTAGCTTTGTTTTGCTTTTGCATCTTTCCAGAAACCTTTTTCTATCAGAAAATCATTCATCTATACCTGAAATTTACTCAAAAATAAAGTGTCTCGAAAAATTCCAGAAAATTCATATTAAATTTTTTCATGAAAAAAGGGGCAGAGAAATGCCTGGAGAGTACCAGGGGGCCACCAGGCAGGCACACCACCTAGTGGCGCGACTAGCCCAGGGGCGCGCCTGGCCATGATGTGGGCCACCCCTGGCCCTCCACTCACTCTCTCACTTCCCACTGCTCTCTCTCCCGAGAAAACACCAGTTCATTGCTCGAAATCGCGTTCTTGCTATTCTTGTCCACGATTTTTTGATCTCCTTGCTCAGCCCATCTTTGCTGCTGAAATTTGGATCATTTGTTCTCCGGTATGTAACTCCTCTACTTGTCCATGTAGATTTGTGTTTAGTGGTTTATATCTTGAGTATTTTGTTGTTGTAGGTGACAGGTTATGAGAGCTTGTAAGCTTGTTCAATGCTTAGAGATATTGTTTTGATGCATGTTTAGGCCTCTTGCAAGTCCCCATGAGTAGTTCTCTTCATTATGTATTCACTTTGCAATCACTTGTGTAATGGATGTTTAAATTTCAGAATAGAACATGAATGAACATCAACTCAACCAACATGAACTGAGGGTGCCTGAGGTTACGAAGGTTCACCAAGAGGAGGAAGTTTTTCCTTCCATATATCCATGGTCCGAATTCATGAGGGCTGCAGGAATTTCTCAGGATTTCCATACTTTAATTGCTAATGCAGGGTTGGAGCATTTTGTGGAATATGAACCTTGTCAATTTGTGAAACTAACTATGTTTGTAGTGCAGGACTTTCGATTTAGGTTCTCTTTGCCTAACCCCATGGTTCACTACAAAATTTACAATATAGCTGTCGACCTTCCTCTTGATGACTTTTGTGCAGCTATTAAGGTACCTCAGTGGGGATCGTGTGGAAGGATTAAAGAGCGACCTGCACCACTCATGGACTTGTATGCGGAGATTTGCCAAGGGAGCAGTTTCTCGAAGGAGAGCAGGAAAATCCGTAACATTCATCTCCCGTCTATTCGCTACTTTGCTTACTTTATTGCCAAGTGTGTTCTCGCTAGGAAAACTGCTAATAAGTTATCCTCGTATGATCTAGCATTCATCTCAGCTGCTTTAAAATGAGATAGGACTTATAACTTGGGTGCCTTGATAGCTTTCCGTCTTGCTGCTAACCGCGAGAAAGGTGGAATTTGTGGAGGCATCATCGCCTCTTGTTTATTAGCTTTGCATGGTGTAGTGCCTCATCATCTAGACCTACAGTTTCCCATAGAGAGGCTTGACCTTAATTCCATGATACAACATAAATTTGTTTCTTCTTGGGCTAATTTGAGTGATTTGTCTTATGAAATAACCTTTATCAAGGCTGGTTGGAGAAGGAGTAAGTCCGAGCGATTTGTTCTTTTGCCTGCACCTGTTTTGTTTAACCTTGATACCAGGGTAGGATGGTCAATCACTAAGGAGGAGCTTGATACGTACTTGGGAGAGCTCTCCCAACAGGAGCAGGATACTGGAAGGGAGGTTACAGATGATTCGGTTCAGCCCTCGAATGAGGGGGAGTCTTCATATCAGCAGCCTACCTATGATTGGGGAGCTTCTTGTTCTTCCCAAGGGCCTAACCACGACCATTCTTACAAAGAACCGCCTGCTTGGAACCCTTACCCGTGTTAGGGTTGATACCCACTTAGGCCAAAAGCCTAAGCTTGGGGGGAGTACACCGACATCACACTCATCTCCATATCATATTTAGTCGGTACTTTGTATATCCATGCTTAGTTCTCTTTTTAGTTTTCGTTCTTTATTTACTTTTGCTTTCTAAAACACAAAATGACCAAAAAAATCTGTTGTTTCTCTTTGTTTGCTTCTTCTTCTTCTTCTTTTTGCCTTGGTTTGCTTTTTCCTTTTTTCTTTGTTTGAACTATTAGAAAAATTCAAAAAGATTTTGCTTTGCTTGTTTTTCCTTTTTGTTCTTGCCTTTGAAAATTAAAAACACCAAAAATATTTGTTGTTCTTCTTTGGTTTTGTGAAGTTTGTTCCAGGGTTCAGCAGTCCTCAGTGGAATTTGGTTTCATGTTATTATTCAAGCCACACAAGTAAAGGGCAATAATGAGGATTAATGACAACTTGAGGTGTGGTAAGAGGCTGGTAATGAACTCTATTTGTTTTCATTTTTGTGCATATACTCATCATTGTGGGCATGCTTAGTCTATTCATGTAGGGTGTATGTTATTTATGGATGCTTAGTAGTTCTTGCTTTCTTATGATTAGCTCCAGCTCGTTAATAGTTTGTAGCATGTCATATGCATGTTTGCTTGCATTGCTCTATTCATAACTTGGTATGACATTGTGGTATCCTCCTCTGAATGTTTCACTTGAATTGACTTGGCACATGCTCATGCATGCATATGACTGAAATAATAGTCAGTTAAGCCTCGATGAATTATTTTGCCTCATGGGTCTTGAATCACTTTCATGCCATGATTAGTCATGTTTTGTTGCAAGCATGATTATGACAGTTATTGCTCTCTCGTTTGTCGCTCCCTTACTATTGCTAGCCCTCACTTGCACTGAGTATGAGCTCTACTCATGTTTCCAGCTCCCCAAAACCAATATTGCCAAAAGAGTCCACCATACCTACCTATTAGCATCATTTCCTTTTCCGTGCATATTTAGTATGCCTTGTTTTCTTCCGAATAAAATGTTTGCTTGTTATGAGAAAGTTAGTTAGTAAAGCTCTCACGAACTTGATGGCACACTTTATTTCTTGCACTTAATAAACCTGAACCATTGTGACTGTCCATGAAAGTTATATGCTTGCAAATTATAGGCTGGGGATTAGCAGAACCGTGTTGTCATAGGGAACGCTTTCAACACTTGTAAATATATACCTAGTTGATATCATGCTCTTTTGTTTATGGATGTCATCGGTGTGAAATAAAAGGGGAGCTTGTAAGTCCATGGAGTTATGTATGTGTGTTAGAGAAACGCCTGGCCGCTGGTCTAATCCATGCCTAATCATGGTGGAAACCTGCAGCGTAACCATAATGAGTATCTATGAAGCATTCTTCTTATAAAAAAAGAGATAGCTATTAAAAAAATAAAAAAAAGAGATTTGAGAAAAGAGGAAAGAGAGAAAAAAGCACCATTTTCCCATGGTAAATAAGGAGAATGCTGAGATACTCGTTATCTGCTTGCCTTGTCATTTTGATATGGGGATTCTTCCGTATCATCGGGCAAGGGGTACCCCGTTGGCGGTTCTCTATGATACGCATGTATTTACTATGACAAGAACTTACCGGTAACTAAAGTTGAGTAGCATGAGGAGCGGCCTTCATACTCAAGGGACATGAGATTTCTAGTTTATAGTCTGTCAAGCATATAACTCGGATTGGACCTCACTTTCACCTTAACCATTTATAGCTCAAAGCTAATGAGTACCATACTTTCAGCATTTGGAAGCCTTTCAAACTTTTCAAAACCTTTTTCATTTCCTTGTTGAGTCTCCACACATTCTATGAGCACTTTCTTGAGAGCATAGTTGTCATTCTTAGTGTAATGTGCTTGTCTCAAAACTTGATTAATTGTGTTATGACTTTGATGCTTGTATCTTTGACATCTTTACTTCTAGTCTTCACTTGAACTTCAGAGGTGCCTTGGCATTTATGTTTGCTCTACAATCAAAGGCAAGCGAGATACCACTCTATCATGCCTTTTTTATGAGCATTACAATGTTGTTTATGTTTATGTTTCATGCTACTTATTATTTTTGAGTTGGAATCTCTTCATAGCCTGCAATGACTATTAAGTAAACTTAATTGCATACTCTTTATGATGAATTGCCTGAGTAGTTGACCATATGCTGAGAATATATACATCTTATGGAGCAAATGTGTTCATGAAATTTTCTTTTATCGCACTTAGTTTTCAACTGAATTGCTTGAGGACAAGCAATAAGCTTAGCTTGGGGGGAGTTGATACGTCCAAAACATATCTACTTTCCCGAACACTTTTGCTATTGTTTTTCTCTAAACTTGTGTGATTTGGATACAACTAACACGGACTGACGCTGTTTTCAGCAGAATTACCTTGGTGTCTAGTTTTTGTGCAGAAAATCAACTATCAGGAAAAATCCCGGAAAATATGCCAAAAATCCTATTTCACCAGAAGACTCATAGAGCCAGAAGACGAGACGGAGTAGGGCCACGAGGGGCCCACACCACCTGGCCACGCGGGCCAGGCCAGGCCACGCTTGGGGGTGGTGTGGCCGCCTCCGCTGCCCCCTCGGCCTCCCTCTTCACCTATAAGTTGCCTCTTGACCTAAAAACCAAGGGGGGTTCGACGTTTTTCTAGAAAGAGTTCTGATGCGCCGCCACCACCAGATTCCACGATTCAGAAGCAGAAACTCCGTTCTGGCACCCTGCCGGGATGGGGAATTGGAGGAGATCATCGCCATCATTATCACCATCGCTTCTCCATCGACCATCCATGTTTCCCCCATCTATGAGTGAGTAATCCCCCGATGTAGGCTATGGGGGTGGTAGGGATTGGATGATATCGTTCATGTAATGGCATCAGATTGTTAGGGCATGGTGCCTAGTATCTATTATTAGTGCTTTTTGACTTTGTTGCAACTTGTTATGCTTAATGCTTGTCACTAGGGCCCGAGTGCCATGATTTCAGATCTAAACATGTTATTGATTCATTATCATAGTATTGTTTATGGTCTTACCTGCAGGTTGTATACACATATTGTTGTCCGGAACCAAAGGTCCCGAAGTGACAGCAATCGGGATAACCGGAGGGAATGGCTTTGATGTCAGGATCACATGTGTTCATGGAGTGTTAATGCTTTGCTCCGGTGCTCTATTAAAAGGAGCACCTTAATTGTCAGTAGTTCCCTTGAGGCCCCATTGCAAACGGGCTGGCAGGACAAAAGATGTTGTGCAAGTTCTCATTGCGAGCACGTATGACTATATATGGAACACATGCCTAGGATTATTTAGTACTTGGATGCTTTATCTTATTTATCTGCAAATGCCCTACGTTTTGATTGACATATGAATTGTCTTGTCCATGCAACACCCGTCCATCCATCCCTATGCCTACCGCGCTTTAATCCTACTATTTACTGCAATTGTTACTACTGTCTTTACTTTTACTACTGCTATTACTTTACTATTGCTACTATAAAACTGTTGCTACTGATAAACTGCTGTGAGTAAGATTGTTTCCAGGTGCAGCTGAATTGCCAACTCAATTGTTAAGGCTTATAAATATTCTTTGGCTCCCCTTGTGTCGAATCAATAAATTGGGTTTCACTTCCCTCGAAAATACTGCGATACACCCCCTATACTTGTGGGTCATCAGTAGATTAGGATGCCTAGCATCTCCATCCTTCACAAATTCTCATACAATATGAGAACATGTATTTTGCTAAATTATACTCTATCATAATGCAACCAAAAAATATTGTTTTAGATATCACAATATCTTCCACACATGATGGTTTCTGAAACAATTATTTCAGCTCCTAGATAACCACGATATTAAAACAACTTTTGAATATCAAGAATCATGGAGGCAAACATGATACTTTAGATACTAACATTGGAATTCTTACTCTTGATTTAATACTACTTATTAAACTTCACGGAGTAAATAGAGTTTGCTGAAAGTTTGCAATAGGACTTCTAAACTTTAAATTGACATTCAAAACAATACGATACCAGTTCGTAAAGTAAATATCCAGAATTCTATAGTTCTATTATCTCAATTAAAACTAAGCATAAGGTAGTAAACAGATGCAAATGACTACAACAAATTATGCAAATTCACTTTGATTTAGTTTATGACAAATTTGGTTCGACTAATCCAAATTAGAAATGAACTCCCACTCAAAAACGACATCCCTCGTGCCTTTTTGGTGATTACATGAACCAAATCCACTACACCAAGTCCGATCATCACGTGAGTCGGTGTAGCTTCAAAGACGAGCATCAATATGGGCATCATATCAACTATATGACTCATACTTAACCTTTCGGTCCATGTTCCGAGGCCATGTCTGTACATGCTAGGCTCGCCAAGTAAGAACCTTAGTACTCGCGTGTGTAAAACTGTCTTACACCCAAAATATGATCGTGGATTCAAGTATACCCGATTATCACGTGATGTCTTGAAGCGGTGAAACATAAACGGTGCATACTTAAGGAAGAACACATTTTTATCTTGATATCTAAATGAGGGATCATCTTATAATGCTACTAAAAGCACCAAACTAATAATATAAGATGCGAACATCATATGTGTAAAGTGGAATGATATGGTCCATGCATTTGATCACTATCATGTGCATCGTGGTATGATCTCTATCATTCCTTTATGTGTAAGGCCAAGGTCTATGAAACAGTTTCGGTGTCTATTGAAATAATTCCAGCGCTTTTTTAAATCTTTATCTGAAACATATTTGCTCCAAATGGTGTCGGTATCCCTTAAGTGTGTCACCCTACGATTCGTGAATAATGTAGACATGATCGAGACCCCTCTCCGATCAATAATCAGCAGCGGGACCTGGAGATCCGTACTAACTCCCACATATTCAACGATGACTCTTGTGATCGTGTGAACCTTTAACGCTAGTAACTAAATCATGTTGTCTCGCGATATATTACATGTCCGAGATTCGATTATTGGTATCTCCATACCTAGTTTGATATCGTTACTGACATGTACTCTTTTCTTGTTCTCGTGATATAAAATTCTAGTGATCTAATCACTTGCTTGCAAGCTAACTAATGTGATATCACCGAGAGGGCCCAGAGTATATCTATCTGTCATCGGGATGGACAAATCCCAATCTTGATCCATGAGCCTCTACATAACACTTTCGTAGCACTGAACCCACCTTTATAAACACCCTTTCACGGTGTGACGTTTGATGTTATCACGATACTCTTCCAGTGTTAGTGATTGACATGATAACATGGTCTAAGGACTAGGATTACTTCGTATGATGTTATAGCAATATAAACACAATAACTTTGGTCATAATGCTATACTTTGGATGAATGTTCATCACATCATTCCACTAATGTTGTGACCTCATTATTAACAACATCCAATGTCCATGATCAGGAAACCTTAATCATCTTGTTAATCAACAAGCTAGTTTATAAGAGAGGCATAACTAGGAACTTTCCTTTTTGTTTATTAAACACACATGTATTAATGTTTCCAAATTAATACAATTATAGCATGCAAAATAAACATTTATCATAAACAAGGAATAAGATAATAACCACTTTATTATTGCCTCTCGCGCATATTCCCTTCACATAGTGTATCCCATAGTCCACCCCTTTGACTCCACCAGATAGGTCCAGCCCTTCGTAGTAGACGTCATTCTAGACTTCTATAGCATACACCTGGTTATCCTTCTGCTCCTCAAAGTCTAGCAAGGGGTTCAAAAGAAAGGGTGAGTAACAGTGTTACCCAGCAAGTTCATTATATGCACGATGGGAAATTTGATGCTCTAACTACTACCTCAGACTATAAGTCGTTGGCACTATGTAGTTTTCATAAAACTTTCTTCAAAGATTGATTTTATTATCAAAAACTATGCCCATTAGCCTTCACAGGTTGACCAGAACTTCGTGGAGTTCCTTTCCTGCCGCGTTCGTAGCTCCTTCCTGGAACATGGAGTAACATGTCATAATTCTTACACTCTGCAGATGTGCATTGCTTTACCCATAAGAGACCAAATCCTTGTTGGACAACCATGCGTACTTTCCTATCCATAATCCCTTGACGTGGGGCCCAGTAGATGATCCAAGCCAATCCTTGCCCTTCTCCGCGGCCCTGCATGAAGACACGACCCCCTAGAAGTTATACCACGGTTACACTTCGGGTAGCCTCTCGAAGACTCTGTAAGTAGCTCCGCCTGGCAGCCACCATCAGCTATGGTGAACCTCCACCAAGATAGCTATGCACAGATAATCTAGACACCAATATCGCGGGGAAATAAGGGGTCCCACCCATGTGCTAAGTTCTCAACGAGAAATAAATAGCCTCACGATAAGGTCATCAGTTCATGCGAAAGGAAGAAGATCCAGCTGACTTCTTCGTCTCATTCCAAATCTTATGGTTAACGCGTATTATACGACGCTAGAATCACTGATGTCATGGGTTATTAAGTCCTAGTTGTTTGGCAACTGGAATCTTAGATTCCATTGTCATTCTTAGTATTTATCACCACTTAGGATGATAATAACATTTCATTTGTTTGGGAAAATCCTTATTTTCTATCTCTTTTAGAACATAGGTGATAACACACATTTTTCAAATACTTTCATAAAGACTCTCAAAGGACATGACCAAGTGATGAACTTGCCTTGTGACTGCAAGGTAGTGAAGTCGGATACTTCCACCTGACCTTGAGCTCTGGTTTCTACAGAAGACCATTATTGCCCGGTAAGGACAATATTTAAAGAAGCAATATGCAATGCATAGTAATGTCATGCAATGATTTATTATCTTTCTTCTTTGCATGTTTTACCCACCTTATCAAGGTTTTATATTTTTTTATTAATAAAAAAATGCATTACTCAAAGACTATTAATTTACATAATTATTATATATAGTGGTATAGATTTGAGACCACTACTGGGGCAAAACAGCACAATCAAGCCCAAAAAAACAAAAGAGAAAAGAAAAGAAGAGAAAACAAAGCCGACATCGGTGGATCAACGAAACCGAAGATGACTTGCCACCGCTGCACCCTCCGGAGATTTCCTACCATGATCCAAGCACTCTGAATCGCCATACCAAGCAACATCTCTAAGAAGGAAAGCGACGGCAATGATGCTGCTGCCCGAACAGGTCCTGGGGTTTCCCCCGGTATGTTACGGGGAGTGGGAAAGAGGTACACCTGACGCCCTTCAGTAAAGAACGGTGACACTCGCAAGCGTCACCGCGTCGGTGCCAAGATGACAGGGATTTCTCCTGACCCCCAAAAAACCACATCTCCGTACAATCCATAGCGCACCACAAATCATGCCACCCACCAACATACGCCACCGTGGTTTTGAAGTCACCAACGTCATCTCACCATGGAAAACACAGTGAGGCCGACCAGACTGAGAAGAGATAACCATAGACAAGGGACGACAGTACGACAACCACTCGGGAGGGAACAACCTCCACCGCCATAGATGGTAGCCGACCAGACACATCGACAAGAGAACACCATGCCATTGGAGTCGGAGGGAGGCGACAACAGGGCCACTTGGAGGACGTCCTCCACCGCCAATGGCGGGTGCCGACCGGACGCGACCACAGTGACACACCAGGCCGGCAGGCCCGGCCAGGCCCTAGAAGGGTCCGTAAAGTCCCCAACGTCACGCTGTTGCACGTAGACCACCACCGTCGCTACCCTCTTGCTCGACACCATAGGACCATACGGACCCAGATGGGCCCGCAAAGCTCCCGCCGCCGTGCTTCAGCACGGGCAGTGTCGTCATCGCCACCCATGTCACAAGCTGCCCGTAGTCTAGCCGGAGGCAGCTCCGCCAAGCCCGACCCGTACTGACCTAGATCGGGCCTAGATCTGGGTCTGCAGGGCATCACGGGCCGACGATCGAGCTTGAACCAGCTACCCTCGCCACCAACTGGCGGCTCCGCCGCGACGCCACCATCCAAGAAGAACGGAGCCGCGCCGAACCGCCGCCGGAGCCAGGGAGCACCACCCGGAGCCGAGCCATCCCACGCGAGGACGCCTCCGGAGGGGGAAGGGCAGGAGTCCATTGCCGTTGGCGCCGCCCGGGCCTTGCCCACCGACGCACGCCGATGACGACGGGGGAGAGGAGGTGAGGGACTTCCCAGAGAAGGACAGTCGGCGGAGCGACCAGACGCCCGTGCGAGGGTGCCTAGTCGCGAGAGCATGGGTTTCTTTTTTCTTCGGGGAAGGATATATCAGTCAACAGTCGCCGTTCATGATTTGCCAACATTTCTTAGGTCATACGGACATTCCGATCCTCGACGAGCACAAAGAACATTGCTTGATTAAGAAGAAATTTTAGAGAGAATTCCTTATTTGACACTACTCAAAAATACTATTCCCTATTTGACACTTAAAAAGTTTTTCTTTCTTATTTGACACTTGGTCTAATTTTTTTTGTCTTATATGACACTCTAGTTCATTTTAAACACTAACGGTGTTAAGTAAAGGTATGAAAGGACTTTTTTTAACCCTGGTGCATTACGTCACCAAAATTTGTACAAAACAAAATCAACAGCACTATGAATGTTTTCTTGCAGTTTGTTTCTCTAATCATCAAGTGTACGCCTTGTAGACAAAAGCAAAATGTATTGTGTGGGCTCCGTGTGTGTACTTCCAGGCACGAACAGTGCAACGTAGGATGTGAGCTGCATTTTTTTAATTGTGTATACTGCGTCAGCAACAAAAGTGTGTACAGCTAAAATGCAATCAGACCATTATAAAGGAAAATGCAAAAACGAATTACAGTCAGAAGAGGCGCTCGAGCCGGAGCAGCACCTCGGACGATATGACAGGGAGCGCTGGGCGGTGGCCCACTGGTCTACATGCAGCGACGTTGCGGGTTGCAGGAATTGTGAAGCCGACGGTGGCGCAACCGATCGGGATTTGGTTTTATTTGGGATTAAAGGGATAAAACGGTGGGATAGTTTGGTCCACCAGAAAAAAAAACTAACGGAAAGAGGTAACGGAAGCAACGACAGTGTCATGTAAGACAAAACATTTAGACCACGGTGTCAAATAAGGAAGGAATTTTTGTACAGAGTCAAATAAGGAAGGAATTTTCCAAGAAGTGTCAAATAAGCATTTTTTTCAATTTTTATGTAAGATTGTGCTATCTAAGCCAATCTGGCGTCTGGTAACTAACAGGACCGGACCGACAGGAGTGCGAACTAGGGGGCCGCACAGGGCCAAAAAAAATTTAGGGACCCAATATTTTAGTATAGCCTAACATAGGTATGCAGAGGTAAAAAAAGAGAAATCTCTAACTAGGACGTATGGACGAAATCTGGCTCCGAAAGACAACAAACCCATCACAAACAGCAAAAATCGATCAGCTAGGCAGGATTGCGGGAGGGTCACGCACTCACGCCGTCACGCGTCAATTCACGTCTTTCGTGACGCCTGCTGTTTTTTCCGGGCGATTTCAGCGTCGCCTGTTACTTCCGCGACGCCGTCAGTTCGTCTTTCGCGACGAGTCCATCAATCAGCATGTGTCTGTGTCCCTCCTCCTCCCTTAATCCATGCATCATTTCTTTTCCGTTCTTTGCGCCCTAGGCAGGGGCGAAGCTAGACTAATTCACGGGTATGCGATGAATACCCAATAATTTTTACCAAAATAATACAGTATATAAGCTTCTATAAAAATATACATATAGGACAGTGTTCTTTTGCATGTCTTAAACTCGCAAAAAACGCAAAAACGCGACCTGTGGAGTCCTCCCGCGTTCAACCTCTCAACCTGGGCCAAAATACGAGCTTAGACTTCCACCAGTGAGCCCCCTATTTTAATTTGGGTTGTAGTTTTGGGCCAGGCTGTCACGATTGTCCCAACTTCCAGCAACAATGGCCACGATCATTGATCTGCACGACGAATCCTAAGGAGCTCTAAGCTCCCTGGTTTTGAGAGCCTGTGGTTGCTCGGGAGCCGGGACGTGTTGCTGGATGGGTCCGTCTTCTCGTGTGCGACACATATTTTGACACGTCTGTGTTTGTAGACGGCGCACAGTTAGACGGTTTCGTGGCACCCCATCTCTTTATCTCCTCCCCGATGTCTCTCTCAGGTTCTTCCCCTCGCATCTCTTCCGCCGGCTCCAGCTGTCCAACACTGAGGCAACGGCGAGCGGCCGCCAGCCGGGCTGCCCCTCGCCGCCAGATTTTGTCCATGGTGCACCTGCCGCATCGACGAGGTACGCTGTCGCGCTAGTGCAGTTTGCCACGGTGGGTCTGGTGGTGCTCGGCCTTGCCCTACCGCCTCTGGTTGCGTCGCGTCCTTCGGAGCTGCTACCTCCTCCAAATCGTGGTGAGTCTATTCCTGCTTGGTCTCTCCCTCCCCCCGGTTGTGGTCTTGCCCTTCCCAGTAAAGGAAATATGCCCTGAGAGGCAATAATAAAGTTGTTATTATGTATTCCTCGTATATGATAGATGTTTATTTTGCATGCTATAATTGTATTGATCGGAAACGTCAATACATGTGTGTTTAATAAACAAAAAGGGTTTCTAGTTATGCCTCTCTTATAGACTAGCTTGTTGATTAACAAGATGATCAAGGTTTCCTGATCATGGACATTGGATGTTGTTAATAACAAGGTCACAACATTTGTGAAATAATGTGATGAACATTCATCCGAAGTATAGCATTACAATCAATATATTGCTATAACATCTTACGAAGTAATCTTTATACTTAGACCATGAGATCATGTTAATTGCTAACACCAGAAGAGTATCTTGATAACATCAAACGTCACACCGTAACAAGGTGACTATAAAGATGGGTTCATGCTACGAAAGTGTTATGTTGTGGCTCATGGATCAAGAGTGGAATTTGTCAATCCCGATGACGGATAGATATACTATGGACCCTCTCGGTGATATCATATTAAGATAGCTTGCAAGCAAGTGATGTGATCACTAGAATGATATATCACGGGAACGAGAAAAGAGTGCATGTCGGTAACGAGATCAAACTAGGTATTTGGATACCGACGATCGAATCTCGGACATGTATTATATCATGAAACAAAGGGATTAAGTTACTAGCGTTAAAGGTTCTCACGATCACAGAAGTCATCGTTGAATGTACAGGAGTCAGTATGGATCTCCAGGTCCCGCTTCTGATTATTGATCTGAGAGGAGTCTCAATCATGTCTGCATTATTCGCGAACCGTAGGGTGACACACTTCAGGGTTACCGGACACCATTTTGGAGCACATATGTTTCAGACGAAAGGATTTCAAAGCGCAGGAATTGTTTCAATAGAAACCGGAATTGTTTCGGGTGAAATTGCAGAAAGTGGTTCTGCATGTGATATTGAAATGTTGCAAGGGGTTTTATGTGAATGTTTGTTAATTAAAGTAATTAACAAAATTCTGAATAAATTTAATAAAAGAGTTTTATTAAATGAGAGAACATTAAACTTAGAGAATTTTAATGCATTTAAAGTGGAGACTTTAAAAGAGAATGTGAAGGGGCATTTTTATGTGGAGGAGTTACCACCACATGAATGGGGGAGGTGAGGGGTCACCCCCCATGAGGCGCCGGCCATGGGGAGGGGTACCCCCTCCTCCTAACAAAGGCCCCCCTCTTCCTCCTTCTTCCACACACCTCCTTGTGAAGGAAATCTCTCCCCCTCTAGAATTATTCCCCCATGGTCTCGGATTAGCGAGATACATGTTCCCGGTGGCATTTTATCTGGAAGGAGTTGCTGCTTTCGCTGCATCGCTGGGGCGAGGAGGTGGAGGTTATCCGGTGGCTTGAACGTGTGTGCGAGGACGGATGCGCTGCTGATTTGCGGCGCTCGGACTTCCACACGATCTTGAGATCGACAAGTGTACGACTATATCAACCACGAGTTCCTACGCGTTAACAAAACTCGTTGTCTTCGAGGGTAAGTTCTCCATGGATGTATGTCCACCAGTTGCTCTGTATCTAGTAGATAGATCTTGGCGTATAGTTCTCATCGTAGGAAATTTTTTGTTTTCTATGCCGCGGACCCAACAGTGATATCAGAGCCTGATCTATGCATAGGTGCTTTGCACAGGTAGTACACATATGTTTATATGTGGGCGATGATGATCATGTTATTGCATCTTCTATGTATTTTGGATATTGGTGGCATAGTGGGATGAAGCGGCCCGGACCAATCTTACATGTCATCGTACATGAGACCGGTTCCACGACTGACATGCAACTTGTTTTGCATAAGTGGCTGGCGGGTGTCTGTCTCTCCTACTATAGTCAATATCTGATTTACAACGAGTTGCTAATAACTTGGTTATCCTCGTTGTGGTTCATATTCGTAGGTAAGACTGGTTCTATCTCCGAAAGCCCTAAGCCACATAAAACTTGCAATTGATAAATTAGAGGCGTATAGTTTAGATCGTTGTTGGGCTAGTGTCTTGATATGGTATTGTTGTAAGTAGATGTATGATAGATACTCTTACAACACACTCAACGTGTAAGTTCCATAGACCTTGGTCTTACACACAAAGGAATGATAGAGATCATACCACAATGCAAATGATAGAGATCAAATGCATGGACCATATCATCTCACTTTACACATTAGATGTTAGCATCTTATACTGCTAGTTTGGCGCTTTTTGTAGCATTGTAAGATGATCCCTCATTTAGATATCAAGATAAAATGTGTTCTTCCTTAAGTATGCACCGTTCTGTGGATCGTGTTTCGAGACATCATGTGATGATCGGGTGTACTCGACTCTACGCTTTCATATAACAGATGTAAGACAATTTTACACACGCGGATACTAAGGTTCTTACTTGGCGAGCCTAGCATATACAGACATGACCTTGAAATACGGACCGAAAGGTTAAGCATGAGTCATATAGTTGATATGATGCACATATAGATGCTCGCCTTTGAAGCTACACCGACTCACGTGATGATCGGACTTGGTGTAGTGGATTTGGTTCATGTAATCACCAAAAGGGCACGAGGGATGTCGTTTTTGAGTGGGAGTTCATTAGTAATTGGATTAGTTGAACTCACTCTATCATAAACTTAGTCTAAATAAACTTTATAAATTCTGTTGTAGATGGCACCATCTGCTTTTAATTTCAATGTGTTCATGGAGAAAGGGAAACTTGCTGCGAATGGTAGCAACTTCACCAATTGGGCTATGAATTTGAGGATTCTCCTCACTGCTGCACAAAAGCAATATGTGCTAGAGGCGCCGCTAGGCCCCCCACTAGCTCCTGATGCCCTTGACGAGGAAAATAATGTCTATATAACTCGTCAGGAGGATCACAACTTAGTTCATTGCGGCATACTGTATGGGCTGGAGCTAGAATTTCAAAAGCGTTTCGAAAATGACAATGCCTTTGATATCATGGGAGAATTGAAAATGATTTTTGATACCCATGCTGCCTAGAGAGTTATAATGCTTCTGAAAAGTTCTTTAACTGCATGATGGAGGAGAATAGCTCCGTTAGTGAGCACGTACTCAAACTGTCTGGGTACGCCGATAAGCTTGTGTCCTTGGGAATAACGATTCCCATTGACTTAGGCATACATCGTGTTCTCCAATCTCTGCCACCTAGCTACAAGAGCTTCATGATGAACTATAATATGCAGGGCATGAAGAAGTCTCTTCCCGAGCTTTTGTCAATGGTTAAGACTGCGGAAGTGGAGATTAGGAAAGAACGTCAAGTGTTGATGATCAATAAGACCACCGGTTTCAAGAAGGACAAGAAAGGCAAGCAAAAGGGAAAGAAGGGTGGCAAATTTGTTGCCACACCTGAAAAGAAATCCCGAGCTGGCCCTAAGTCTGATACTGAGTGCTACTATTGCAAGGGGACTGACCTTTGGAAGCGCAACTGCCCCAAGTATTTGGCGGACAAAAAGGCCGGCAAGGCAAACAAAGGTATATGTGATATACATGTTACTAATGTGTACTTGACTAGTAGTCGTAGTAGCACCTGGGTATTTGATACAAGATTGGTTGCTAATATATGTAACTCGATTCAGGGGCTGCGGAATAAGCGACAGCTAGCAAGGGATGAGGTCAAGATGCGGGTCGGCAATGGATTAAGAGTTGATGTGATCGCCGTCGGGACGCTACCTCTCCATATGCCATCGGGATTAGTTATAAATTTGAATAATTGTTATTTGGTGCCTGCACTGAGCATGAACATTGTATCCGGATCGTGTTTGATGCAAAGTGGTTATTGTTGGAATTATGCCCTAGAGGCAATAATAAAGATGTTATTATTATAATTCTTGTCCATGATAAAGTTTATATTCCATGCTAGAATTGTATTAAGCGGAAACATTAATACTTGTGTGGTTTGTGAACAACACCGTGTCCCTAGTACGCCTCTATGGACTAGCTCATTGGTCAATGATGGTTAAGGTTTCCTAACCATAGACATGAGTTGTCAATTGATAATGAGATTATATCATTGGGAGAATGATATGGTGGACAGACCCAAACTAAGCTAAGCAATTAGATCGTGTCATTGTGTTCATCTTTGCGAAGCTTTTCCTATGTCAAATATTGTATTCCTTAGACCATGAGATAATACAACTCCCTGGTATCGGAAGAAAGCTTTGAGGTCATCAAACGTCATCCTATGAGAGGGTGATCATAAAGGTGTCTCTCAGGTGATCGGAAAGTATCTGTTGGGTTGTATGTATCGAGATGGGATTTGTCCCTCCCAAGTCGGAGAGATATACTTCGGGCCCACTCGGTAATCGATATCAACACCGCTTGCAAGCATGTGGTTAAGGAGTTAATCACAAGGTGATATCGGATTACGGAACGAGTAAAGTACTTGCTGTGAACGAGATTGAGCTAGGTATGACGGTACCGACGATCGAATCTCGGGCAAGTAAAATATCGCGAGACGAAGGGAATATATATATGGGATTGATTGAATCCTGGCATCGTGGTTCATCCGATATGATCATCGATGAATGTGTGGGAGTCAATATGGGTGCCCAGACCCCGCTGTTGATTATTGATAGAAGATCATGTCTGCATATTCTCGAACCCGGAGGGTCACACACTTAACGTGTCTCGACGCTAGGATAGATTGGATACTTGGTTTATGAATTTTTGTTCGGAGTCTCGGATGGGATCCGGGACATCACGAGAGGTTCCGGAATGGTCCGGAGAATAAGATTCATATAAGGCAGTGCAGTTTTTGGAGTTCGGAATTGTTCCGGGTTAATCGGTATTGTACCGGAAGCTTCTAGAACCTTCCGGAAGGGGGCCAACGTGGTCCCACCTTCCGGGAGGGGGCATGGGCCTATGAGGGAGTGTCCTGGCCGCATTGGGCCAGGGGCACAAGGCCCCATAGGGCCCAGCCGATTCTGGATAGATTTAAACTCGTTTAAATCTAGGGATAGAATTTCTAGATAAGGGGAGAGTTTAAATCGTTTAAACTAGAGATAGGCTTGGAGGAGGGGCTAGGGCTGGCCGCCGACACCCCCTCTATATATAGAGGGCTGGTGCGCCCCCTCCCCCCGACACACATCTCCCTCCAAACCCTAGTTGCCCTGCTGCCCTTCCACTCTCCCTCCCGACTGCTTGTAGGCGAAGCCCTGCTGCAGAAATTCTCCACCATATACACCACACAGTCGTGTTGTAGATCCAATCCATCTCTCCACCATACTTGCTGGTCCGAGGAAGGAGGAGACGTTGAGGTGCTGCACGTGTGCATCTCACGGAGGCACCGCCACTTGTGGTGCTAGATCGGATCGGATCGCGAGGAGGAGAAGCGAGTACGACTACATCACCCACGTTCCGACGAACGTTCCGCTGTGCGAATCTTCAAGGGTATGAAGATCTAATCCAATCTCTCTCGTTGTTTGCATCTCCTAGATTAGATCTTGGCTTTCCCTCTGTTCGCTTCCGTAGAAAATTTTGATTTACTATTGTGCGAAACCCTTCAGTGGTATCAGAGCTAGATCTATGCGTAGATGTGATTCACGAGTAGAACGCAACATGGTTGTTGCGGGCGTTGATGTTTTCTGTTGCAAGCCTCTTGTTTGTGTTCTTCTTATGACACGGCATAGTGAGATTGAAGCGGTCCAGGCCAACCTTACGCGACGTCGTTCGCGAGACCGGCTCCGCACTTGACGTGTGGCTTGTTCCACACATGCGGCTGGTGGATGTCAGTTTCTCTCACTATAGTGTTCATGGGATTAACACCGGAGTTTGGCAACCATAATATCACCGTTGTGGCTTTCCGTAGGTAAGAATCGTTCTTAGCATCTACTCCCATAAGCCACGTAAAACATGCAACAACAAAGTAGAGGCGTCTAACTTGTTTTTGCAGGGAGTGTTTTATGTGATATGGTATGGCCCAAGATGTGATGTGTATAATGTATGCGATGATCATGTTTTGTAATGTTTCACGACTTGCATGTCGATGAGTACACAACCGGCAGGAGCCATATGGTTGTCTTTATAATTGTGTATGACCTGCGAGTCAACTTCTTATACGCCATGTAATAGCTTTACTTTATCGCTAAGTAGTTAGCAATAGTTGTAGTTGCTATTCGTGGTGGAGGCAATCATGGTGGAGTGATGGAGATCATGCCGGAACGCACAAGATGGAGATCATTGTGCGAAGATTGGCTATACCATGTCACATAAAGTTATATGCATGTGATGTTTATCCTTTTATGTATCTTATTATGCTTAGATCGCGACGGTAGCATTATAAGATGATTCCTCACTTAAAGATCAAGATAAAAACTGTGTTCTCCCCAAGTATGCACCGTTGCGAAAGTTCGTCGTGTCCAAGCATCACGTGATGATCGGGTGCTATAGACTCTACGCTCACATACAACGGGTGCAAGCCAGTTTTGCACACGCGGAAATACTTGGGTCTATCTTGACGAGCCTAGCATGTACAGACATGGCCTCGGAACACAAGAACCGAAAGGTTAAGCATGAGTCATATGAATGATATGATCGACACTTCGTTGTCCACCATTGAAACCACATCTCTTCTCGTGATGATCGGATTAGGTGTGGTGAATTTGGATCGTGTTCACTAAACAACTTGAGGGATGTTGAATTTAGTGGGAGTTCATCTAGTAATTTGATTAAGTTGAACTATTTATCATGAACATAGTCTAAATTGTACTTGCAAATACTGTAGATCACATGGCCAAGTCCAACTTCAACTTCAACGTTTTTGCTGAGAAAGAAAAGCTTAGAAACAATGGGTCTAACTTCACCAACTGGTTCTGCAATCTAAGAATCATTCTGTCTGGCGGACAAAAGGACTATGTCCTTGAGAAAGCGTTAGGTAACCCCCCTGCTGCAACTGCGCCGGCTGATGAGAAAGCTGTCTATCAGTCACGCAAAGATGATTATGGTATGATTAAGAGCACCATGTTGTTTGCTATGGAACCGGAACTTCAAAATAGTTTTGAAAACTATCCCGGGCCCTTTGAGATTCTCGAGGAGCTGAAAACCATGTTTCAGACTCAGGCCCGTTCTGAGAGATATGAGATCTCTGAGAAGTTCTTTAACTGCAAGATGGAGGAAGGGAGTTCCGTTAGTGAGCACGCCATTAAGATGTCGGGCTACACTCAACGCCTTGAGCAACTGGACTGCAAGATTCCAGAGGAGCTCAAGATTAACAGGGTTCTGCAATCACTCCCTCCCAGCTACAAAAGTTTTGTAGTGACTCATAATCAGATTGGTTCCACTGATACGATCACCGAGCTCTTCGCAAAGCTGAAGGCTGCGGAGGTGGACATCAAGAAGGATAATCATGTGTTGATGGTCAACAAGCCCTCCTTTAAGAAAGGTAAAGGTGCAAAGAAGCCCTTCAAGAAAGGCGGCGGCAAGCGCGTTGCCCCTGCTGAGAAGAAGCTCAAGTCTGGTCCCAAGCCGGACACTGAGTGCTTCTATTGCAAGGACAAGGGTCACTGGAAGCGCAACTGTCCGAAGTACTTAGCGGACAAGAAGGCTGGCACCATCAAAGGTATATTTGATATACATGTTATTGATGTTTTCCTTACTAGCCCTCGTTGTAGTGCCTGGGTATTTGATACTGGTTCAGTTGCTAATATTTGTAACTCCAAACAGGAGCTACGGAATAGACGGCGGCTTGCGAGGGATGAGGTGACGATGCGCGTTGGCAACGGATCAAGAGTTGATGTGATGGCCATCGGCACGCTCTCCTTAGTTTTACCTTCGGGATTAGTTTTAAACCTTAATAAATGTTATTATGTGCCTGCGTTGAGCATGAACATTATTTCTGGATCGTGTTTATTGCAAGACGGTTATTCATTTAAATCGGAGAATAATGGTTGTTCTATTTATATGAGTAACATCTTTTATGGTCATGCACCTCTTGTGAATGGTTTATTTCTTCTAAATCTCGAAAGGGATGAAACACACATCCATAACATTGAGGCTAAGAGATGCAAAGTAGATAGTGATAATACTACTTATTTGTGGCACTGTCGTCTAGGTCATATTGGTGCAAAGCGCATGAAGAAACTCCATTCTGATGGACTTTTGGAGTCTCTTGATTTTGAATCATTTGACACATGTGAACCATGCCTCATGGGCAAGATGATCAAAACCCCGTTTTCCGGTATGATGGAGAGAGCAACGGACTTGTTGGAAATCATACATACCGATGTATGCGGACCGATGAGTGTTTCGACGCGCGGTGGATATCGCTATTTTCTCACTTTTACCGATGACTTAAGTAGATATGGGTATATCTATTTAATGAAACATAAATCTGAAACATTTGAAAAGTTCAAAGAATTTCAAAATGAAGTGGAGAACCATCGTAACAGAAAGATTAAGTTTCTACGATCCGATCGTGGGGGCGAATATTTGAGTTATGATTTTCTCACGCATCTCAAAGCAAGTGGAATCGTTTCACAACTCACGCCACCCGGAACACCACAGCGCAATGGTGTGTCTGAACGCCGGAATCGAACCCTATTAGATATGGTCCGATCGATGATGTCTCTTACTGATTTGCCGTTATCATTTTGGGGTTATGCATTAGAAACCGCTGCATTCACTTTAAATAGGGCTCCATCTAAATCCGTTGAGACGACACCGTATGAACTGTGGTTTGGTGCTAAACCTAAGTTATCGTTTCTTAAAGTTTGGGGATGCGAAGCTTACGTCAAGAAGTTGATGCCGGACAAGATCGAACCCAAAGCGGAGAAATGCGTCTTCATAGGATACCCTAAGGAAACTATTGGGTATACCTTCTATCACAGAATCGAAGGCAAAGTGTTTGTCGCAAAGAACGGTTTCTTTCTTGAGAAGGAGTTTCTCTCGAAAGAAGTGAGTGGGAGGAAAGTAGAGCTAGACGAGGTTATTGAACCTTCTCTTGAATTGGAGAGTAGCGCAGCACCTGAAATTGTTCCAGTGCCGCCTGCACCAACAATGGAGGAAGCTAATGACAAGGATCATGAAGCTTCGGACGATGCTGCTACTGAACGTCGCAGGTCGACAGGGTCGCGTGCCCCTCCTGAGTGGTACGGCAACCCTGTCTTGACTGTCTTGTTAGTAGAAGACAGTGAACCTACGAACTATGAGGAAGCGATGATGAGCCCAGACTCTGAGAAATGGCTAGAAGCCATGAAATCCGAATTGGGATCCATGAGCGAAAACCAAGTATGGACTTTGGTGGACCCTCCTGGCGACTGAAAGGCCGTTGAGTGCAAATGGATCTTCAAGAAGAAAACGGACGCGGATGGTAATGTTACCGTCTATAAAGCACGGCTTGTTGCGAAAGGTTTTCGACAAGTTCAAGGTGTTGACTACGATGAGACTTTCTCTCCCATAGCGATGTTTAAGTCCATTCAGATTTTATTAGCAATTGCTGCGTTTCATGACTATGAAATATGGTAGATGGATGTCAAGACTGCGTTCCTCAATGGCAACATTGATGAAGAGTTGTATATGATGCAACCCAAAGGTTTTGTTGATCCTAAGGATGCTGATAAAGTATGCAAACTTCAGCGTTCCGTTTATGGACTGAAGCAAGCATCTCGGAGTTGGAACCTTCGTTTTGATCAAGTGATCAAGAGCTTTGGATTTGTTCCAAATTGCTACGAAGCTTGCATCTACAAGAAAGTGAGTGGGAGCTCGGTGACGTTTCTGGTACTATATGTGGATGACATATTGATTATTGGAAATGACATCAACATGCTTAACGATGTGAAGAGTTATTTGAACAAGTGTTTTTCAATGAAAGACCTAGGTGAAGCTGCTTATATATTGGGCATCAAAATCTATAGAGATAGACAAAGACGCCTGATAGCTTTAAGCCAGAGTACATACCTAGACAAAGTTCTGAAAAGGTTCAGAATGGATAAGGCATTGAAAGGTTCAGTGCCTATGTTGTCAGGTAAGATATTGAGCAAGGCTCAGTGTCCAGCTACGGTAAATGATAGGGAAGCTATGAGCAAAGTGCCTTATGCCTCGGCCATAGGTTCCATCATGTATGCCATGCTGTGTACTAGACCGGATGTGTCCAATGCTCTTAGTTTGACGAGCAGATATCAAAGTGATCCAGGAGTGGAACACTGGACAGCCGTGAAGAACATCCTAAGGTACCTAAATAGGACTAAATAAATGTTCTTAGTCTATGGGGGTGATGAACAGCTCGTCGTAAAAGGATACGTCGATGCTAGTTTCGACACCGACAAGGATGATTCTAAATCTCAGACAGGATACGTGTATATTTTGAATGGAGGAGCTGTGAGCTGGAGAAGCTGCAAGCAAAGCGTGATCGCGGGATCTACAGTAGAAGTGGAATACATGGCTGCTGCAGAAGCGTCAAGTGAAGGAGTTTGGATCAGAAACTTCATCACTGAGCTTGGCGTGGTTCCAAGTGCATTGGACCCACTGGAGATATTATGTGACAACACTGGCGCCATAGCACTCGCTAAGGAACCAAGATATCATCCAAAGACCAAGCATATCAACCGCAAGTTTCATATAATCCGAGATTATATAGCAGATGGAGATCTGAAGATCAGCAAAGTACATACAGATCTGAATGTCGCAGATCCATTGACTAAACCTCTTCCACGTGTAAAACATGATCAGCACCTCAGTGCCATGGGTGTGAGATTGTTGCCAAATGTAAACTAGATTATTGACTCTAGTGCAAGTGGGAGACTGTTGGAATTATGCCCTAGAGGCAATAATAAAGATGTTATTATTATAATTCTTGTCCATGATAAAGTTTATATTCCATGCTAGAATTGTATTAAGCGGAAACATTAATACTTGTGTGGTTTGTGAACAACACCGTGTCCCTAGTACGCCTCTATGGACTAGCTCATTGGTCAATGATGGTTAAGGTTTCCTAACCATAGACATGAGTTGTCAATTGATAATGAGATTATATCATTGGGAGAATGATATGGTGGACAGACCCAAACTAAGCGAAGCAATTAGATCGTGTCATTGTGTTCATCTTTGCGAAGCTTTTCCTATGTCAAATATTGTATTCCTTAGACCATGAGATAATACAACTCCCTAGTATCGGAAGAAAGCTTTGAGGTCATCAAACGTCATCCTATGAGAGGGTGATCATAAAGGTGTCTCTCAGGTGATCGGAAAGTATCTGTTGGGTTGTATGTATCGAGATGGGATTTGTCCCTCCCAAGTCGGAGAGATATACTTCGGGCCCACTCGGTAATCGATATCAACACCGCTTGCAAGCATGTGGTTAAGGAGTTAATCACAAGGTGATATCGGATTACGGAACGAGTAAAGTACTTGCTGTGAACGAGATTGAGCTAGGTATGACGGTACCGACGATCGAATCTCGGGCAAGTAAAATATCGCGAGACGAAGGGAATATATATATGGGATTGATTGAATCCTGGCATTGTGGTTTATCCGATATGATCATCGATGAATGTGTGGGAGTCAATATGGGTGCCCAGACCCCGCTGTTGATTATTGATAGAAGATCATGTCTGCATATTCTCGAACCCGCAGGGTCACACACTTAACGTGTCTCGACGCTAGGATAGATTGGATACTTGGTTTATGAATTTTTGTTCGGAGTCTCAGATGGGATCCGGGACATCACGAGAGGTTCCGGAATGGTCCGGAGAATAAGATTCATATAAGGCAGTGCAGTTTTTGGAGTTCGGAATTGTTCCAGGTTAATCAGTATTGTACCGGAAGCTTCTAGAACCTTCCGGAAGGGGGCCAACGTGGTCCCACCTTCCGGGAGGGGGCATGGGCCTATGAGGGAGTGTCCTAGACGCATTGGGCCAGGGGCACAAGGCCCCATAGGGCCCAGCCGATTCTGGATAGATTTAAACTCGTTTAAATCTAGGGATAGAATTTCTAGATAAGGGGAGAGTTTAAATCGTTTAAACTAGAGATAGGCTTGGAGGAGGGGCTAGGGCTGGACGCCGCCACCCCCTCTATATATAGAGGGCTGGTGCGCCCCCTCCCCCCGACACACATCTCCCTCCAAACCCTAGTTGCCCTGCTGCCCTTCCACTCTCCCTCCCGACTGCTTGTAGGCGAAGCCCTGCTGCAGAAATTCTCCACCATATACACCACACCGTCGTGTTGTAGATCCAATCCATCTCTCCACCATACTTGCTGGTCCGAGGAAGGAGGAGACGTCGAGGTGCTGCACGTGTGCATCTCACGGAGGCACCGCCACTTGTGGTGCTAGATCGGATCGGATCGCGAGGAGGAGAAGCGAGTACGACTACATCACCCACGTTCTGACGAACGTTCCGCTGTGCGAATCTTCAAGGGTATGAAGATCTAATCCAATCTCTCTCGTTGTTTGCATCTCCTAGATTAGATCTTGGCTTTCCCTCTGTTCGCTTCCGTAGAAAATTTTGATTTACTATGCTGCGAAACCCTTCAGTTATTCCTTTAAATCTGAAAACAATGGTTGTTCGATTTATAAGAAGGATATCTTTTATGGTCATGAACCTGTGTTGAATGGTTTATTTCTATTGGATCTCAATAGTAGTATTACGCATATTCATAATGTTAATGCTAAAAAGATTAAACTTGATTATGATATATCTGCATATATGCGGCACTGCCGTCTAGGTCATATTGGCGTTAAACGCATGAAGAAACTCCATTCTGATGGACTTTTGGAATCACTTGATTTTGAATCATTTGATACATGTGAGCCATGCCTTATGGGCAAGATGACTAGAACGCCGTTTTCCGGTTCAATGGAACAGGCGGCGGATTTATTAGAAATCATACATACTGATGTGTGTGGACCAATGAGTGTGTCAGCGCGAGGTGGATATCGTTTTTTTGTTACTTTCACGGATGATTTGAGTAGATACGGGTATATCTATTTGATGAAACACAAGTCTGAAACCTTTGAAAAGTTCAAGGAATTTCAGAATGAAGTGGAAAATCATCGTAACAGAAAGATCAAATTTCTGCGGTCCGACCGTGGAGGTAAGTATCTAAGTTACGAGTTTAGCACACACACGAAAGAGTGTGGAATAGTTTCACAACTCACGCCTACCGGAACACCACAACGTAATGGTGTGTCGGAACGTTGTAATCGTACTTTATTGGATATGGTTCGATCTATGATGTCTCTGACTGACTTGCCACTGTCATTTTGGGGTTATGCACTGAAAACCGCTGCATTTACTTTAAATAGGGCACCATCTAAATCCGTTGAAATGACACCGTATGAATTATGGTTTGGAAATAAACCTAAGCTATCATTTCTTAAAGTTTGGGGATGCGATGTTTATGTGAAGAAACTTCAGCCGGATAAACTCGAACCCAAAGCGAAAAAATGCGTCTTCATAGGATACCCTAAGGAAACGATTGGGTATACATTCTATCATAGATCCGAGGGCAAGGTTTTTGTTGCCAAGAATGGATCCTTTCTTGAGAAGGAGTTTCTCGCGAAAGGTGTGAGTATTCAGAAGGTAGAACTCGAAGAGGTTATTAAACCTTCTCTTTATGAAATGGCGAGTAGTGCAGCACCAGAAATTGTTTCGGAGTTGACTCCACCGAATAAAGAGAGAGCTAATGATATTGATCATGAAACTCCAAAAGAGGACACTACCGAACCTCGCAGATCAAGTAGGACACGTGCAGCTCCTAAACTGTACGGCATCCTGTTATGAATTTCATGGTTGATGAAATAGATGACCCTGCGACGTATGAAGAAGTGATGATGAGCCTGGATTCCAACAAATGGCTAGAAGCCATGAAATCCGAGATGGAATCCATGTACGCAAACCAGGTTTGGACCTTGGTGGACTTACCTCACGATCGAAAGGTCGTTGAGAATAAATGGATTTTTAAAAGAAAAACTGATGTTGATGGTAATGTGACCATCTATAAGGCTCGACTTGTCGCAAAGGGGTTTCGACAAATTCAAGGAGTTGACTACGATGAAACATTCTCTCCTGTAGCGATGCTTAAGTCGGTTAGGATTATGTTAGCAATTGCTGCATATTTCGATTATGAAATATGGCAGATGGATGTCAAAACTGCGTTCCTCAATGGTAATATTGAAGAAGAGTTGTATATGATACAACCTAAGGGTTTTGTCAATCCTAAGGATGCTGATAAGATATGCAAACTTCAGCGATCCATCTATGGACTGAAGCAAGCATCCCAGAGTTGGAATCTCCGCTTTGATGAGGTGATGAAAGAGTTTGGATTTGTCCAAACTTATGGAGAGGCTTGTATTTATAAGAAAGTGAGTGGGAGCAATGTGGCATTTCTGATATTATATGTGGATGACATATTATTGATTGGAAATGATATAGATCTTTTAAATAGTGTTCAAAGTTATCTAAACAGCAAATTTTCGATGAAAGACCTTGGTGAAGCGTCATATATATTAGGCATTAAAATCTATAGAGATAGATCAAGGCGCCTAATTGGGCTATCGCAGAGTACATACCTTGATAAGATATTAAAGAAGTTTAATATGGACGAAAGTAAGAAGGGGTTCTTACCTATGTTGCAAGGCAAGACATTGAGCAAGACTCAAAGTCCGGCTACGGCGGAAGAAAGAGAGATAATGGATAAGATCCCCTATGCCTCGGCCATAGGCTCTATAATGTATGACATGCTATGTACAAGACCAGATGTGGCACATGCTATTAGTTTGACTAGTAGGTACCAATCTGATCCAGGTTCGGAACACTGGATAGCGGTCAAGAATATCCTTAAGTACTTGAGAAGAACTAGGGGGATATGCTTCTTGTATACGGAGGTGAAGAAGAGCTAGTCACTAAGTGTTATGTCGATGCTAGCTTTGACACCGATTCGGATGACTCTAAGTCTCAATCCGAATACGTATTTCTCTTGAACGGAATAGCAGTTAGTTGGAGGAGTTCCAAACAACCTGTGGTGGCTGGATCAATGACGGAGGCGGAATATGTTGCTGCTTCAGAAGCAGTTTGGATGACGAAGTTCATAACGGAACTAGGTGTGGCTCCTAGTGCATTGAAACCAATGGTGATCTATTGTGACAACAACGGAGCCATAGCCAACGCCAAGGAACCGAGGTCTCACAAGAATTCCAAGCATATTAAGTGCCGGTTTCACTCCATCTGCGAGCATGTCAAGGATGGAGATATAAAGATTTGTAAAGTATACACGGACCTAAATGTAGCAGATCCGTTGACTAAAGTTATCCCTAGGGCAAAACATGATCAACACCAGAACTCCATGGGTGTTAGATTTATCACTATGTGAACTATATTGTCTCTAGTGCAAGTGGGAGACTGAAGGAAATATGCCCTGAGAGGCAATAATAAAGTTGTTATTATGTATTCCTCGTATATGATAGATGTTTATTTTGCATGCTATAATTGTATTGATCGGAAACGTCAATACATGTGTGTTTAATAAACAAAAAGGGTTCCTAGTTATGCCTCTCTTATAGACTAGGTTGTTGATTAAAAAGATGATCAAGGTTTCCTGATCATGGACATTGGATGTTGTTAATAACAAGGTCACAGCATTTGTGAAATGATGTGATGAACATTCATCCGAAGTATAGCATTACGATCAAGTCATTATGTTTATATTGCTATAACATCATACGAAGTAATCTTTATCCTTAGACCATGAGATCATGTTAATTGCTAACACCAGAAGAGTATCTTGATAACATCAAACGTCACACCGTAACAAGGTGACTATAGAGATGGGTTCAGTGCTACGAAGGTGTTATGTTGAGACTCATGGATCAAGAGTGGAATTTGTCAATCCCGATGACGAATAGATATACTCTGGGCCCTCTCGGTGATATCACATTAAGATAGCTTGCAAGCAAGTGATGTGATCACTAGAATGATATATCACGGGAACGAGAAAAGAGTGCATGTCGGTAACAAGATCAAACTAGGTATTTGGATACCAATGATTGAATCTCGGACATGTATTATATTATGAGACAAAGGGATTAAGTTACTAGCATTAAAGGTTCTCACGATCACAGAAGTCATCGTTGAATATGCAGGAGTCAATATGGATCTCCAGGTCCCGCTTCTGATTATTGATCTGAGAGGAGTCTCAATCATGTCTGCATTATTCGCGAACCGTAGGGTGACACACTTAAGGGTTACTAGATAACATTTTGGAGCACATATGTTTCAGACGAAAGGATTACAAAGCACAGGAATTGTTTCGATAGAAACCGGAATTGTTTCGGGTGAAATTGCAGAAAATGGTTCTACATGTGATATTGAAATGTTGCAAGGGGTTTTATGTGAATGTTTGTTAATTAAAATAATTAACAAAATTCTGAATAAATTTAATAAAAGAGTTTTATTAAATGAGAGAACATTAAACTTAGAGAATTTTAATGCATTTAAAGTGGAGACTTTAAAAGAGAATGTGAAGGGGCATTTTTATGTGGAGGAGTTACCACCACATGAATGGGGGAGGTGAGGGGTCACCCCCCATGAGGCGCCGGCCATGGGGAGGGGTACCCCCCTCCTCCTATAAAAGGGCCCCCTCTTCCTCCTTCTTCCACACACCTCCTCGTGAAGGATCTCTCTCCCCCTCTAGAATTATTCCCCCATGGTCTCGGATTAGCGAGATACATGTTCTCGGTGGCATTTCGTCTGGAAGGAGTTGCTGCTTCCGCTGCATCGCTGGAGCGAGGAGGTGGAGGTTGTCCGGTGGCTTGAACGTGTGTGCGAGGACGGATGCGCTGCTGATTTGCGGCGCTCGGACTTCCACACGATCTTGAGATTGGCAAGTGTACGACTACATCAACCATGAGTTCCTACTCGTTAACAAAACTCGTTGTCTTCGAGGGTAAGTTCTCCATGGATGTATGTCCACCCGTTGCTCTGTATCTAGTAGATAGATCTTGGCGTATAGTTCTCATCGTAGGAATTTTTTGTTTTCTATGATGCGGACCCAACACCCAGTACTGTCTATGAGGACATCCGCTGGCAGCACGGCCTCATACGATCGTATTTCTTGTTGATTTGGTTACAGTGTGACCATCAGTGTACTAGGTGGCTACAGGAGTGCTTGTTTGCTTAGTAGATTTTTTTATTTTTGCTTTCACGTTGTAGGTTCAGATGTGCAAACCAAGTGTGTGTACAAATGCCTGGTGATAAATATTGCATATAATAAATCACGCACGGTTTCTAGAGGGATGGAGATTATATGGATTTAGAGTTTGTCTTGTGGTTTTGCAAATACTCTCCCCGTCTCAAAATAAATGTCGCAGGTTTGTCAAAATTTGGACGAATCTCCCAAATTTTGACAAATCCGCGACATCTATTTTGAGACGGAGCGAGTACAATGTTTTATCCAATAAAGGTGTGATGTATCCTTTCATATTCCACAATACAATGCTCATCTTGTTTGCTAGATTGGGATGCTGAGCTGCACGGGGAAAATAAAACTTTATTACTCAAGGAATAATGTTACAATATGCAGAAACTACTGCTAGCATACATTCTAAGGGCATGAAGTAACAACTTGTTTGTACTTCGGTTCACCCTTGCAAGATTTCCTAACAAATCTGTAACCTTATTTTGGTTTCAATCTACCTTTATGAGTAAAAAACTCTTTATCCCCTTGAATCCATTGCTTCAGCTCCTTGATGCGACAAAGAGACTTTAGTTTGATCACAATATGAGCTCTTCATTCCATGTAACAGCACCATGCACTAAGATTGGAGAACTCTTTTCTTATTTCTATGCTGCAGGCCTAATCTGATTCTTTCCAAATCAGCATGGGCTTTAGCTTCAAGCGCATCCTTGCAATTCACCAAGAAACTTCATGACGACAGAGTGTCTCACCAACTATATTTCGTATTACAACACCCATACCTACACTTCCATTAGAGAAGGAACGATGAGTTAAAACAGCGACATGTTCCGTCTCTAGGCAAGGCCAAAACTAGATAACATGTTTCATATTTCATAGGAGCGGTTGACCCTCACAAATCTGCCCAGACTCCTGTTCTTTTTAATGAAATCCCTCACGACCTTTTCTTGGAACATGAATAGTGTTTCAGCATAGCTACACAAGTACCTACAGGTCACTTCAATGGAAGGTTCTGCTAAAATATGTTAGCACAACATGCATTGCGAAAATCAATATAGCTCCATCTTTTGTTACCAGATAGTTTCTTACTTTCTATTTCTTGGAGGCAGTGAAACTTTTGAATCCCTTGGATTCATATCAGAAATATTTGAGCTTCTGAATCCAACTATGCAGTTGAAAACTCAAAATCTAATCAAGAAAATACTACTTGCTTACCGAGCATTAAATTTCAGTTTTTGACCAAGCTAAACTAAATAATTCTAGACTTTATTTAAATTGATCAAATGATGTTTGGATTACTAACCATGAACGTTACGATATGCCCAGGAAGGTCTGTATCTCCAGTATCATATTTTTAAGATGTTGAACCGAATATAAATAATAGAGCGAGCACTTTGTCTTACGCCCCAGGTTATTACCATCGGCCGAAGATCGGCAATGCCCTGATTTATTGTATGTATCTATCTGTTAAGAGGTCCTGGTTTCTGTGTACCAGAGGATAATGTACTTATCAAATTTGCAGTATAATAGCATATTTTGGTTTGCACCTTCTGCCAATAGTCCTAGGGTTCCAATTTTATTTAAGCGTACTGTCATCTGATGACTAGCTTTTGATCCCATGATTAGGGCTTTACGTTGCATCTGGAATGATTATTTTCTTGTTAAATTACCGAGTGTAGATATATGATGATATTTCTGTTATACTCTGATGTAAATTAGCGTATTTGAGATGAAATCCTATTCTTGAGTTACTAATTTGCATGTGACATGTGTTCCTGAATCCTAATAGTCCATGATATGATACTGTGTTATATTGCTTCCACGATATGTTACTATGCTATATTGTTTTCCACTTGCTAGATTGCCTTAATACTGTACTAATCCTCAGGCTTCCGACTTGGATCACTGGATTAGTCATTAGTCAAGTTGTTTTCTACTACAGTAGTGTAAAACCTGATTATTACAGTGTTATGTTCTGGTGTATATACAGATACTAACATGAATGTAAGTGCACAAGATATGACATAATAGAGTAAGTTCACATATATTACTCATGTTGTGTGTTAAATATTAGAATTATTTTTCCCTTCCGACTAGAAGTTCACTACTTACACGCCCACCGATGTCATTGTCTATGTATGAGACGGAGCTGAGGTGGTCCAAGTTCCAAGGCCAAGGTCGTCGCGCGCATCTCCCCGCTAGCTCGACAACCTGAACTGAAGGTAGGTCGACATCTCCCGTGCCCCAGCGATGGCGAGCTGCAACGAACAAGTGGCTCCCTACTATCTAGAACAAGTAAAGCTTGCTCTTTCTATGCGATCTTCTCCATTGTGTGAATCCCATGAAGATCCACTTGTTTGTAGACGGAAGTACGCCAGGACGTAAGTTTAATTGCTTGTTCTATCTATAATTTGGGAAATGTATTTGAGTTCTTAGGTGTTAGGTTGTCTGGATTGTTGGATTAACTAGCTGTATATTCAGTTTGCATATCAGGAAGTTAATTTTCTAGAAATATTCATCCCAAGTCATTCAGCAAGACGAGTACTTGCTATTGTGAAGGTCGGTGTCGTGCAGATCCTTAACATAGCCTTTTCCCCCAATTTATCTCAGTTGTTATATTGTCGAGTAATAGATTCTTATTAAAACTTTTACGTCGCTAGATTTCATGTCTAAATTTATATCTATTTATGTTAGGTTTTCTACCTTGTGTCCCAACTTTGGAATTAAGTCATGGAATTATTTTTCCATTGTTTTTATTAAAGTTGAGTACTCCATGCTAGGATGTCCATGTGAGCTGATGCAGAATTTTTAAAACTCTTAAATTTACTTCTAATCTTCTTAATGGAGTAGGTTTCCTGCATCCTATGGCTTTTTTTGCCAAAACATTGATAGTTTCCTGTGACAAAATATAATAACTTATGTGGGCTTAAATCCTTGAATTGAACTTGCCACTGGTTCCATGTGTACCATGTGATTTTGTGCTATCCTATTTGATTTATTCATTTTTCTTCATCGCTCCAACTATAGGCCCTTTGCACTTAACCTGGCAGAGCTATAAGAAACTCCTCTCATAAATGGCTGCTCAATACTCAGTAGATAGCACATGAGCATAGAATGTGATGTCCAAGATCATGTATAGGCAAGAAAACATAGTACCTGTTGTGAGTTCTCTTCGGTCTGCCTTTGCAAAATCTAGAGATCGTCAATATTGTCTAGGTGAGGGTTAAAGAGGTGGCATATTCCTACATTGATAGTCCCAATGATCCAGGTAGAGAATGAAAAGGCATTTTTCTAGAATACACCCTGAAAGGTGTATTAATCATATAGAAGAAAGGCCTAGATAGCCAATACGATGACAAGAAGTAGCTTGCGGCGTTAGAAGAAAGGTGAGCCATTTGTGGCGTTCGAAGTACATTGCGCCCCCGCACCTCTTCAACGGAGACGTATCTTCTTTGGAAGTGAACTTCGGGAAACAAATCATCGTCTCCGCGTCCATCGATTATCTCTCAACCGAGCCCTTTACTTATGCAATTTACATTGTGATAGCCTTCATGCTTGAAGTACCATATCTTGCTATCACCTTGTTGCTTGTCTTGCTTAGCATAGGTTGTTGGTGCACTTAGTGAAACTAGTGGATATAGGTTTTGGCTTTATAAATTAAACGTTAAGTTTTATTCCGTATTTATTAGAGCCTAAACCGTAATAATTTTAAAACACCTATTCACCCCCCCCCCCTCTAGGCGACATCCATTTCCCTTTCAATTGGTATCAGAGCGAGGTCTCTCGCTTCTTAGGCTTCACCGCCTCGAGAGTAAGGATTTCTCCTAGGGGTTTAGTGCACTCTCACACATTTACTTTTGATGGCACAAATTATGATGTTTGGCGCATTCACATGCTTAGTCATTTCCGGGTCATTGACCCAAATATTGAGCGAATTCTAGATATGGGATTGTCTCCTCCTATGGATCCTCAAAATCTATCTTTGGAGGAGGAGACAAACTCTTATCTCGAAGCTCAAGCATCTAATGTGCTTGTTAATATTGTGAGCTTTGTAGTTCTTTCCTCAATCATGCTTTTTCGGAATGCTCATGATATTTGGACCAAGCTTCAAGAAAAATATGATGTGTCCAAGATTGATGAGGATGATTGTGTTCCCTCCACCTCCGTCCGTGATGAGTTCTCATCTTCTTCCACTACACCAACATGTGATTTGTCACAAGGTAATGATATTGTGAGTGGTGATAGAACTTGCAATGAGTATAGTGAGCTTGCCATTCATGATCCTCCATATCTATCTCATTGCAATGTTGTATCTTTGGGCATGAACACTTGTAGGACTATTTGTGATTTACATCCTAGTGTTTATTGCCCTTGCATATCATGTATAAATGCCTTGAATATATCCCATGATGATATGCTTGCTTTGCCTTGTTGCCATGATAAATGTGCTTCTATTTCCTCTAGTACTTGTGTTGCTAACCATGTAGAGGAAATTGAAGAATGTGTGGGCCAAGGCAAAGTTGTGAGTGGAGCTTCAAGTGTTCCCCCATCATCACCTTATTCCAACATTCACTTATGCCTCATGGCTAAGGAATCAAAGGTAAATTCTCCTTTGGACCCCAATGCACCTCTTGATGATGTGAATGTTGACTTAGATGAAGTAGATGATGATGTTGCTTCTCTAAAAGAGAAGGGGGAGCTAGTCCTTCGTGCTCTACACAAAAATGAAAATGCTTGCTCTACTTTCATTGAAATATTGAACTTTGCCATTGAAAGTAAGCAACTAATTTATGAGCATGAGGACACAATTGAAAAAATGAGTAGTCTTGAGCGTGAGTATGCTAATGACATTGCAAACCTAAATGAAGCTCTAGAAGAGGAACAAACCACCAAGGAATCTCTTGAGGAGACCTTTGCTCTAGAGTTATCTAGAGTGAAGAAATCTCATGATAGAGAATTTGAGGTGGCAAGTGCCCTCCAAATTAAGAATGATGAGCTTGAAGTTGCTTATGCCAAACACCTTGAGGATTTTGAGCACCTCAACAATGGCTCTAGGTTCATTAAGGGGGAGCTCATCAAACTCACCGAGTCACATGAGCAACTTAAAGCCTCATACACTAAAGAGCTTTCCAAGTTGCCCTCGCCTCTCACTACTATTGATGATGCTTGTGCTACTAACTCTATCTCTTGTGAAGCATCTATTGTGAAGGAGAATGTTGAGCTACGTGCTCAACTTGCTTTTCTAACTAGCAACTATGGGAAATTGAAAGAGAGTCATGCTAAGCTCTCAAGCTCGCATGAGGACCTTCTAGTTTCCCATGGTAGTCTAAAGTTGGCTCATGATGCTATTGTATCAAAGGTAACATCTAGTGAGCCTCATGTGGACATTAGCACTACATCTACTCCTAGTGTCATATTGCCATGTGCTAGTCCTTGTAGTTCATCCACTCATGCTATTGCTACATCTTGTGATGAACTACATTCCTTGCCTTGTTGCTCTAACAACGTAGCATCTACTTCCTCTAGTATTGTTGTTGATACTAACCATGTAGAGGAAAACAAGAAGCTCAAGGCTCAAGTCAATTCTTTGAAGAATGACTTGAAGATGTGTCATGAAGGGAAGACCACACTCAAGAACATCTTGGGTGTGCGAAGATCCCCAAATGACAAGAGTGGGCTTGGATATAACTCCAACATCAAGAACAAGCCCACCAACTTGTTGAAGCACAAGGGCAACAAGAATAATGGCCAAGGTCAAGTGAATAATCCGGCCAACATTGTGTGCTTCAAGTGCAAGGAAGAAGACATCATGTGATATGTTGTCCATTGAAGAAGAAGCAACAAGGGAAGTGGCCTCAAGCTCCACCTCAAGCTAGAAGCGGGCCTCCTCCCAAGACTCAAGCTCTTCCTCACGGGGTGGCATCTTCCAAGAAGAAAGATGGAAAGAGAAGAACTTGCTACATATGTCGCGAGAAGGGTCACCTCTCTTCCTCATGCACCATGGGTAACTCCTCATCCAATCCTATCTTGATATATGATGCATATTCTCTTGGTAAGGATGAGGTGGGCAATGTGTTTGCCAAATATGTTGGTGCCCAAAGTGGTGTCAAGAAAAGAACCATTTGGGTGGCCAAGTCTATTGTGACTAACTTCTTAGGACCCAACTTGGTTGGGGACCAACAAGCTAAAACTTGATCAATATGTGTTGTTGGAGGGCATTGGAGGCTTGGCTACATTATGAAGAATTGAGGGGTCTTCAGCATTTATTTTTGTCAAGTCAAGCCAATTGGATTATCTTGCCTTTATCTCATATATCCAATGTTCCTCCTTGCGGTAACATGTGCTCAACTCCTTTACATTGAAAGTTACTTGCTTCCTTGTGCATGTGTTGGTTTTGTACCATTATATGTGTTTGTACATGTTGTGCTTCCCTCATACCTATATTGTGTTGTCTAGTATATTTGTGTATGTTGGTTGGCACATCATGTATTCGTGTTCTTGGTTTGGAGTCGTTGTTGAATTCATTTGGTATCTTTTTGGGCTCTTGCGAGAGATTAATGGACTATCCCATTTTGGGAGAGTGCTATGCTTGGGCATTCCACAATCCTAAAATGTGTGTACATGAGGAATACCACTTAATATGTATATTACAATTTTATCTAGTCTCTATGTGGTATGTCTTTCTCATGATAAATTTATGTTCCATAATGTCTATTAATCATCTCTATTTGGATGTTTTTACCTCTTGTTGAGTTTTCTTGTTTTATCACATTATGGGGGAGTCATATGCTTTGTGCATATTACAAACCTAGAAAATGTGGACATTTGAGATAGTGTCACTTAGAATTGATATTGATATTTATCTAGCTCCTAAGTGGCACATTTAGCTCAAACAAGTTCCAATTTCTTTAAATTGATTTTATTGCTCATCTTTTGGGTCTTGTTTGTGAGAGTTTTTCTTGATATGTGTTTCCTCATATTTGGACCTCAATATCCTCCATGGAAACCATTTGCTTCAAGTTACCTTAATCTTTATTGATTGTGTGACTTTTTGGAGCTTTCAAGAATCTCTCTTGAAGCATCGAGCATAACTTTTATGTCTTGTTACATGCTTCTTTGTGTGAATATGATCATGATTTCCTTGCAAACTACCTCGAGAAACTTTCTCCCATAACTCTTGTCCTTGGACAAGTGACACTCCATATATGGTAGGATTGATTGATCATGTTCACTTTGGCCTTTGCCTTTATTTTTCCTATCTTTGGCCAAGAATTTGTTTTCTTTTACTCACATGTCTTCCTTGCCTCTTGTGGACCCCTTTAGTTTATTGGTATTCCCTTGTGTTTTATTTAATGTAGGTAGTAGTGATGATCTCTTTTGTGTGCATTTTGCATTCAAAAGCAAAATTCATTATAATGCACCATTCATGGTGGAGCTCTCCTATATTATCTAGAACACTCCTTTTATGCTTCTTGTGTTGATCCACATAGTGTTTCTTGTGCTTGGATGCTTGATCCTCTCTTTTGGTACTTTGTGCCATCATGAAAAGTGTAGAGAGTTTGGTTTATATGTTGGAACCTCGCTCTATTTGGGAGTTGGCTTTGTCTCATTCCTTGTTACTTGTTTTGATATTTTGAATGAGATAAATCCTTGAGCATTGTGTGTTTTGTGCATCTTTTGCTCTTTGGCTTTTGCCTTGTTCATTTGTTGAATTTGTGTCCTTTCAAGTGTTGATTTGGCTCTTTGATACAATTTGGGCACCTTTGTTGTGTCACACTCTTGTGTGCTACTTCTTGGTTTACTTGGTGTTTTAGTTCAAATTGTATCTCATTTTTGGTTCTTGAGAGTCTCGTGCATGCATATTTACTACATGTTTTTATTATGGCATGCTTGCTCTCTTGATCCAATATATAGGGATTCTTCGCCAAATCCTATCGGCTAAGTTGTGCATGAAATTCAATTTCATATCAATATGTACATATTTATGTGGAGGGTCTCCTATATATTGTAGTTTTACTAACTACTTTGGACCCAATTTGTTTGGGAACATAGTGTACTTAATTGTGTTTTAGGTACATTGGAGATATATTGGATGCATGTCTCATCCATTAGGAAGAAGTGGTGCCCATGTCAATTGGAGGCAAGCTAGGATGATCAACGAATTCATATCCTCTACATCCTACCATTTATATCTCGGTAACAAGTATCTCTCTCATGCATACATATCTTGCTTCCAACCTTTTGTAGGTTGTTTGTTGGCATGAGTTTGTGTTTTTACATATGTTGTGCTTCTTTTGTTGGTTTTTAGGAGTGCTCTCTATTGCAAATGTGAGTATGATGAGATGAGTGCATATAAGTGGGCTATACAAAATCATGATGATTCACCAATCCCAAATATGTCAATCTAGAAATTTTATTGCATATCTTTTCCTCATTCACTCTCATGTGCAATAGTGAGTATTTTGCATAGTTGATTTCTATTTGTGATACGTGTTGTCTTTCTCCATATATTCCAACTATTCCCTTTTTCCCTTGGTAATAGTTGTAATGTATGTAGTGTGTTGGTGTTTGAATCTCATTGATGTACAATAAGATATATTTGAGCCTTTGGCCATGCTTTCAAGCAAAAATCCTATTTGTACATTATATGACTTCATTTTGTTGTTCATGTGCTTTCTTGTGTATCTATTTTGTGTGTGCATGTTTCTTTGTGGGCATATGTCTTTGTGATATTTTCCACCTAGAAACTTATACACACAAGAGAAGATAAATCTTTGGTTGTTTTTGTTTTCCTTGGAGACCACCCTTTATTTCTTGTTGATTCTTCGGTGGCTTCCAATTTTTTTTAAGTGCTTGTCCCATTTGTTTGCATCTCCGGACACTCATGATTTGATCTCTCTTGCCGTGTATTGTTAAATGAGTTTGTAGGAGTGAGGATTCCATGATTGTGCACTTTGTTTCCAAATATAATTATTATAATTGGTGCATAATCCTTGGGGAGCATCTTCAATTCATTTAAGAATGCTCATTTGCCTTTGTTCTCATCTTTTGTGTCTTAGATGTTTATGAGGGAGTGAGGATTCCATATTTGTGCAAGATGTATTCAAATTCTTTGATTCTATCTTGTGCACAAAGATTGGGGAGCTTCCCTATTTCATCTAAACACTCTTTTGTCCGTATCATAATATCTTGTGTTCTTCTTTTTGTATCCATTGTTGTTGTCAATTGGTATTTTTTTTGGTCTTTTGGGTTGCTCGCTTCATTTGTTGAAGCTATTTTCTCTTTCTTTTCTTTTTACTATCTTTGGGTCCTCAATATAGTTTTACTTCCTCCCAAGGATTCATCATTGGATATGTGCATATGCACACCTTTGGAGGAATTCTCACTATATTGGCCGTTTAGAATTTTTTACCCATTTTGGCAATCGATGCCAATGGGGGGAAGTTTTAGAGGGTTTAAGGGAAGTTGGTGTATGCTTTGAGTTGGTTCTTAAATCATTAGCCTTGCATGCTCTTGCATCTTTGTTGTTGCTTTGCATGTTGAATATATAGAGGAAACTCAACCACCAATAATGGTTGGCAATCTATGCAATGAAATTCAAGTTCATCACACATGCATAGATTGTGGGGGAGTTTGCTCTATATATTGTGGTTGTACCAACATCACATACTTGTGTAGTATTTGATGTTGGGGAAACCATTTTGTTCGTTAAATTCCATATTTAAACCCTCTCTTGGGGATTGTCATCAATTACCAAAATGGGGGAGATTGAAAGGGCATGTATGCCCACATGTGTGGTTTTGGTAATTAATGACAATCCCTATGGACTAATGTGCAAATTGAGTTTCACTTGTAGGTTTGTCCATTGGCATCGCTTGGACCATGTGTTGGTTTCAAGGATGAAAAATAAGAAGCAATGTCCAAGGGCTTTGTGCCTATTGGAATCAAGAAGGAGAAGAAGATCAAGTATGTCTTGAAGAAGAAGAAGAAGAAGATGGAGTTCCTCATGGCTATCTTCAAGACATCATCAAGAAATGAAGTGCAAGCTTATGATGCGTCATCTCTAGAAGATATCATGCTTGGAGCTTGCCATCCTCGGCAATCATGGAATGATGAAGACAAGTTGGAAGAAGAGGCTTCCCCATGGAGTATGGGGGAGCATTTCTCAAGTCTTCATCAAGCAAATGCAATCAAGAAAGGTGTTCCATCTTGAAGGTGACAAGATCGTCTACATCAAGCTCAAGTGGGATGCTGAATGCAAAGGTATGATCTTGATAGGGTTTCTATTTTACCGGTCTCGTGTAGTGTTGGGAGACCGGGTTTAGGATAGATAGCCGTACTATCAAGAGGGGCTCTCGAGTGGGTGACTCGTTCGTATCTTTCGGAGAGAGCTCAAACCTTTGCATACATAGCATCATCTTTCTTGGTTGTTGTTTGGTTCTTGTCCATGTGAGGATCTAGAGCTTGTGGTTATCTTTATAACAAGCTCCAGTTCATCAAAAACGGATTTCCCTTGCATATCTTATTGCGTGTTTGATCTTGCGGGTTTTCCGGCTCCACACCTTGGGAGGTATCTACGCGTCGTTATCTTTCCAAAAAAATTGGTTTCATCTCGTTTGGAGTTCGGATGCAAAAGTTGTGGCAGTTCTGATTCTAAAGTTTTTGCCTGACCGGTAGTTCCGGCAGGCCACCGTTAGTACCGCCAGGGCAGTTTGCCGCCGGTAGTACCGGTGTTAATTCCGGCCCAACTTCCGGTAAACCCATTTTCGGTTCAGTACTCTCTCTGCCTGGTTAGCGCTATTTGACGGAACTTGGATCGGATTTTCAGGCAGTAGTACCGCTAGGAAATTCTTGCCACCGGTAGTTCCGGCGAAGCGGCGGTAGTACCGGCCAGGCTCGCGTTTGTGTTCTTTCTCTCGTTGTTTTCTGACCGTTGGCTGGGTGCCACCGGTAGTACTGGCCACCCACCGGTACTACCGGCCGTGCGCGATTCTGTGGGTAACAGGCAGATTGGGGAGCCCTTTAAAGGAGCTCCCATTTCCCCTTCGGCCCTAACTTGCTCTTTCTTGGTTCTTGCTCTCTCTCTCTCCTTCATTGTTGACCTTGAAGAGCTTGCCCTCTCCCCTTTCCCCTCCTATGATTCTTGCATCTTTTTGAGGGATTTGAGAGAGGAGATCTAGATCTACAAGCCCCACCAAGCCAAATCCCTTCTTTGTGAAGGAATCCTTGGGATCTAGATCTTGGAGAGTTTTGTGTTCTCCTCTTGTGTTCTTCCTCCCTTATTCCCCCAATAGCTTTTGTAGCTTTGGTGGAATTTGAGAGTGAAGGACTTGCCTCTTGCATTTGGCGCATAGGTTTGAGTTCTCCTTGGAGATTCGGTGAGTTCAATCCCTTGGGATTGTTTCTCTTGGGTTCTTGGAACCCTAGACGGTTGTGTGGTTGGATAGTTGACCTTTTGTGGTCTTGTAGCCTTTTGTGGCCTTGTTGCCTTTTGTGGCTTTGTAGCCTTTGTGGCATTGTTCTTGGGGCTCCAATTGAGTTGTGGAGGTTCCCCAAGCTTGTTGGCCTTTTGTGGAATTGTGGAGCCTTTGTGGCGTTTCTTGGGAGCCCTCCAATTGAGTTGTGGAGATTGCCCTAAGCCTTGTACGGGTTCGGTGACCGCCCTCAAGTGTCCCATAGTGGAACGTGAGTAGGCCTTTGTGGCGAGCTCACGGGAGAATAGGGTGAGCCTTTTGTGGCGTCGGTGAGTTGCGTGGCTTCGCATCCTTGGTGAGGCCTTGTGTGGCGTTGGGTGAGCATCGAGCCACCACACCTCGAGGTGAGCCATTTGTGGCGTTCGAAGTACATTGCGCCCCCGCACCTCTCCAGGGAGACGTAGCTTCTTTGGAAGTGAACTTCGGGAAACAAATCATCGTCTACGTGTCCATCGGTTATCTCTCAACCGAGCCCTTTACTTATGCAATTTACATTTTGATAGCCTTCGTGCTTGAAGTACCATATCTTGTTATCACCTTGTTGCTTGTCTTGCTTAGCATAGGTTGTTGGTGCACTTAGTGAAACTAGTGGATATAGGTTTTGGCTTGACAAATTAAACGTTAAGTTTTATTCCGTATTTATTAGAGCCTAAACCGTAATAATTTTAAAACGCCTATTCACCCCCCTCCCCCGCTAGGCGATGTCCATTTCCCTTTCACTGGTGCCTTACAGAATGATAGAGATGGATTACAGAGGATCTTGATGTAAATACAGTCATCTTTATGACTATTTTCTTGCTGTTCCTTTGTAAAAAAAATTGTGTAATATCATGCCTCTGAGCTGTATCATTTCTATGAAGACTTGCCAATACTAATTTCTCATTTTAGCAATCTACTTTTATTTGCTTTATATAATTGTATGTGACACTTCCTACTTGCTAAAAAGAGAAATTGTAAGTCTAATATAGGGGACAATTTTATAGATTGATTAAGTTACTATTTTTCTTGTTGCATATGAGAATACAAATTAAATTATATTGAGTAAGCGCCACTACACCAAGTTTGGACATGACAGGCATGTTGCCGAACGGAAAAAATGGTGATGCCCCATAAAAAACTGAAGCAAATACCTAGCCACCAACTTAACTTAGCAGCAAAAACAACTTAGGCACACTATTAGTCCCCATAAAGGAAGACGGCGTAGCAACACGCGCGGGGTCCTTCTAGTTGACTTCATATCGCACTGCCTCCGCTCGACGCGCCGTCAACGTTCCACTGGGCTGTCAGCGGAGAGGAATGTTCCTCCGCACTGCCCAGCTCAGCTCAGCGCTGCCGATCGGCGTCGTGCGGTCGTGCCTCCGCTGGGTGCCGGCTCGTTTGCTTCCCAGTTCCCACGTTCCAGCGCCACCTTACCGACCTTCCCCGCCGCCCAGTCCCCGCCCTCACATCGGACCGAGATCCGAAATTTTCGCAGTCGCCAGTTGTCAGCTCGCGGCGGCCAGATGTCCGTGGACGGTGGCGCGTCCGTATTCCGGCAAGAAGTAGGAGCATCAGTGCAGCGTCCCAACACAATCCCTTTCCCACATAATTCAGATTTAAAATCTAGAAATACAGTTTCACACCGTGAGTGTAGACAGAGTGCTTAATGTTTTCTTATTTTCCCTAATTGTGATTAAGAGCCTGATGCTTAACAAGTTATTTTTTATTTGTAGGTCTTGAATGATTGCTTGGTTACTTTTCTTCTTGGAAGTGAAGGATGATTACATTATTTTTTGCTTTCAAAAGGGAGATCACAGAGTAAAGTAATCAAGACTTGAAAGTAATACATTTTTCTAAATTCTTCTAATGTAATTTAATTATTCGAGACATTTATACTACTATAAACAATTTGTTGTTCCATTCTTTTCTATTGTGATCCTACATAGTATATTTATTGGTGCATCGATTTTTTTTTAGTCCGAATATCCAATATGGAAATCCTAGCTCCGCCCCCTAGGTCTAGGTGTACGTCAATCTCAAAATTGTTTAACTGTGTCGTCCCTCTCTTTCATGGAAGTCAACATGGGAAAGCGAGAATCAGGATATCAAAAGCGCTAGAGAAAAGGAAAGTAAGAGGATTTAATTCAATCTTAAAGAGGGGCAATGTAAAGATTTATCAAAAAGAAACCGGAAGTGTCATCATGTAAAATCAAGTTAAACAATATCTATAAAAGAGCTATCTATTGTATTAAGCTACTATGTGTAACTGTCAAGTTAGAAATGTGCAACTTTGGATATGTGTGAATTGTTGCTGCTTTATGATGTCTGCAAGTACAAGTTCATTTGGAGATATGCAAGTTAGGTGTGTGATGTATTTCTCATGTCGTACTTGTAGAAATTATACTCATTTTATTTATTATGTTAAGTATGAGAAAATGTCGTGATAAACCACCTAAAAGGTTAACGGTCAGAAAATCGTGGCAATGATCAATTGATTTAATTACTCATATGCGTCATGATGTTTTTATACACCCCCTTTTGTTGGGTTTGAAATAACATTAATTCATTTTTGTCATTTTAATCATTTTAGCTTTGAGAATGGATTTTGTGCTTGTACACGTGGCTACAAGACCTATCCGTCCGTTGCCCCAAGCTCCAAGATCTGCGCTCACTATACATCCAATTTCGTTCGTGTCACATCTAGAATGTCGTTTCCATCCTTTCCGCCACCTGACACGCATTTTCTCAGTCCACACCCTACCGTTGTCCCATGACATTCTAGTGGCTAGGGAGAGAATACTACTTCTTTCTATCCTAGGACAGAGTTTCTCTCCATTGTTTTCTCCTCCTAACGAGCTCCTTCCGTCCTGATTCACGGTGCTGCTGGACCTGCGCCGCACGGGGAGCTTGCACGTCCCGCCGCACCTCCCCGAGAAGCTGCTCTACCGGGAGGCGCTCTACTACGGCCTCCTCAACCACGTTCGTGCCACGCGCTGGGGCGCCTTCGACGGCGACGACCTCCATCTTGCCTCGTCGGTGCCTGACCGCGCACCAGGGGACACCGTGTTCGAATCCATGGGGCGTATTACCTTGTTCAAATCAAAAAATATGTGCAAACAGTTAGACCTTCTACATCGACCTGCCCTTTAAATCTTCCAGGAAGAACACCCCCATCCATGGACACGCCCTCACCATCTACACAGGAGGAGAGATGGATTTCCTTGGTATGGTCAGATTTAGACGATTCTTGGCCGTCGGAGGTCGAGTCAAACTCCATAAACTGCAAGTTGGGAACCAGGAAACAAATCAAGATCCAAAATCCAATCAACAGCGGTGCACATTGCGAGTACCTACCGGGAGAAAATTATAAAAAACCACCACATTTGGTGCTAGGGTTTCAAAAAGCCACCACTATTCGCTAGGGTTTCAAAAAATCACCACTTCAGAACTAACACGTAACAAAAAAACACCGATTCGGTTCTAATCCTCGGTAGACAGCAGAACTGACCGGTGGGACCCATTGTCAGGATAACGTGGCACATGTATTAATGATCAAGGGAGATGCACGGTGGACTGTTTCTAGCTCTGGGTTTTTATGTAAACTAGAAAACATGCCCGTGCGTTGCAACGGGATGAAAAATCAAATTTTGGTTAAAAAAAAATCGATAGTCAGCACGACCCAAATTTTTCTCCAAAATCATGGAGAACTTGCACCAAATTGTCTCTACAAATTATTCGAAGCACACGGGGTGAAAAATCAAATTTTGGTTTAAAAAATATCGATAGTCAGTACAACCCAAATTTTGCTCCAAAATCATGGAGAACTTGCACCAAATTGTCTACAAATTATCCGAAACCGTATAAACAAAGGACATATGTAACACTGCTGGAACATCTGCACTCAAAAATCAGAAAAGAAACTCAGCATATCCAGCCATCTCACAAATGCATGTGAACTGGCATGCGGTCCGACAGCGCCAGCTTCAACCTTTCGTAGCTCATCAGCTTGACGCCCTTCCCCAAGAACACCCAATCACACCACGCAGATATCACTTGGGCAATAAAACGAAACACCTTCAGGACACGGGAGTTACAAACATAGAACTCAGCTCACGAGCTAGTCAAAAGAAAATAAAAAAGGAGATCAAACATACAAACACGGCCACACTGTTGTCGTGGAAGGGCCTGCAAGGAACCAATAAACATCAGCACATTCTAAACAGTCCAAGAATCCAGCTTATAAATTAGAAATGTGAAAACCAATTATGCCCTATTCCTACCTCTCGAAAAGAAGACTTAGTATAAACATCCACTTAAAATGATATGAACGATGGGTTAGAGAGTTACAACAATAAGTAGTGTATTGTTCAGCCAAAGAGCGAAAAAGTATTTAAGAGACATAGTTTTATTGTTATCGGCAAGGCTACATAAATTATACATTCTACTGAGCAGTAATAGTCCCACCGATAGATGCAGAGCATTGTGTTGGCGCACATGAAAAATTTAACATCCAGTAAACATTGCATATTCAGGAGTTACAAGTTCAGGTTTAAAATTGTAAATGCACAGACAGCAAATGCCACATGAATCCCCAGAGTCAAAGAAAGTATGGAAGCAGTAAATAAGGTTTGTGGACATATTGCTGCTAGGCCTGGACCCATTACATTTGACTGAACATGTCATCACAGGAATAACTAAAGACATAAGCAATGAGACATCTGAGAATTATCCATCTAGGCTACAACAATTGTTGTCTATCAACAGTGTAGATGTGACAAATGGAACAACTCAAAATTTATGCATCAACCGGTCAAGTGTTTTGCTGCTCCCCACCGACAATACGGTATATATACTGATGGAGTTGCACATAGTAATGTACAGAGAAATAGAAAAATGATTTGCAGTACCTCTCGCCTTATTTTGTTGCCGAGGCCTCCACTGCTCGCTAAATATTCCTTCAACGATTCCCACTTGCTTCAAGCTCTGAAAACAAATTGCACAGCAAACAGAGGAACAACAAATCGATCAGTCCATCAGCACATCCAAACCTATCCAATCGGTTCAAACAAAAAAACGTCTGAGGACCAGGCCAGAGCCGCACTGCACGATAGAGGCAGCGAGGGGCCAAGGTCGCTAACAACAGCCATGCGCACACAGTCTGCCTCCTAGAGGACACGTCCGAAGAGGTTGAGTAGGGCACCGCCTTACTCATGAGCAGCGGTAGCATCTCAACTTGTTCAGTTGTAACAACATCACAACCCAACAATGCCATTCCTAAAGGAGAAGCAAAGCTTATTGTTATCCAGGGAGAACTTCCGAGATCTAGATACCTTTGAATCAAAAGTAGAATGAGATTCAGTGCAGCAAGCCTGGCAAGATCAAACGAGCTTCTAACTCAATCATCCTTTTCCCCTTCAGTTTAGATGGGCAGAACCTACCTTTCCTGCTATTCTTTTCCTGCAAATATAAGGTGTTCCAATGTTGATAACATTTTCAGTTGCTGAAACAAAGCTGGTTGGACACTAACGCTATCAAATCAAGCAAACTGCAGGCCATTACCAAAAATATAGCTAACACCATCAATGTGTCTCATACTGTGGTCCTGAGGTGATTCAGTTAGGGTCCTGCAAAATAACAAATGATGAACATGCAAGGTGATTCAGTTACGGTTCTGCAAAATAAAAAATGACGGACATTCAAGAAATTCAGACTGCAGGCTAGTGGCAGCACAAAATTTGCGAGAACTAAAACTTTTAAAGAACACGCATATACATCACTATGGATTGACTATTCTTGCGCGCGAGCATGTGTGTCAAATAGAGGTAAATTTCCAGTCAGACTGACTTGCAGGCTGAATGGCAGCAAATAGTTGGAACCTTTCTTTTCTCCTATTGGTTTTTCTTGAAGGATTGCTTCTAGAAATATGAATAGAGGATCTGTCAACCAAGGGGTTAAACAGGGAGAAGCAAAGGCGAATTCCAAAAGTCCAGAAACAAAATATAAAGGTAATACAAATAGGGGTAAATGCAGCTGCAAATAGGAGTAAATTCCAAAAGTCGCTTAACTTGTAACCTGTATGCAGAATTAGATGGAGGTGCAGATGATGGTACCGTTGCTGCAACTGGAAATGCACACGGTGTAAATGCAGCTGCGAATACGCCCATCCGAGGCTAGAATTCTTCCTTGGTTCCTCGTCCTCAGCCATCTGCCGAGCTGTCGCATCTAAAGACTGCTCGGGGGTGTTCTTCCCTGAAGCTGCCTTTGCAGCAGTGTACACGAGCAGGCAAACGCCCAGCGTAGCGGCTCATCGGGGAAAGATAGATGTAAATCAAATGGGTGACAGAGTAAATTTTTAAAGCAAGTTATACCGCTGAGAGGACCCCACCAACCTCTCGGTGTATTTCAGGTTGCTACCTAGAGCTCTGCTAACTTGACAAAATTAGGCAATTGTTTCCTTGCATGCTCACATTGCGCTTAACAGTCGGTGACTTTCTGCAATCTAAGTTTGTTACCATGCAGAAATGTATGTTTGACTGCTCTTTGAATTCTCATCTCAATGCTGTAAGAACAATAAGCAACATGGCCAGAAAATAAGAAATTACTATGTTAATTAGCTACGGACTAAACATGAGATCTGTTAAGGATGATAGTTAAAGGAGTAATTCAGTTCAACAGTTGCATGTTTGGTTGGTTCTCTCCATGTTGTAAACCAATAAGCAACAAAATCAGAAACTACTATGGTAAATAGTTACAGATTAAACATAACATGTGTGAAGGATGATAACATGGGAAGCATATATACTCAAATGTAAGAAAATATATGTGAGTAAGATCATATTGATTCAAAATGTGGTGTAAAATGCACTGCATGAGTAATTCGGAACACAGAACATAGAAGGATATAATTGCTTATGTGCACAAACTATCATTGGACTTAGAAGGAATTTTTTGTCAGAACATATTTTGGAGGCATATGTTCAAAAGGCCAGAAGCTAAAATATCAGGACTCAAAAGCTCAGAGAAGTGAAATATTAGGACTCAAGCATTAAACTGAAAGAGGCTCACATGGCATAAAAATCAACAACCTCTGCTTTGAAATGTATATTCTCCAACCTTCCGGCGTAAAAGAGATGAAAGAATCTGTTATGGGGAGGGAAAATTTCAATGAAATATTAACATTAGTGGAAAGCTATAAGAAAGACTATCCAATAATGTAGCACTGTCTAAATGCATTTTTTCCAAAAGGGTGAGAATCCATACAACATATATTACTTCATAAATTAGGTTCAGTGTCAACTCAACTCCATCAACAAACAAAGAGAGGGAGGATGACCTGCAGAACATTGCATAGAGGATGATGCTGGCTAAAATATTATCCTTTCTGGTATGGAATATCAGCTAAGCTCTTGAATATATTCATAAATTAGGTTCAGTGTCAACTCAACTCCATCAACAAACAGAGAGAGGGAGGATGACCTGCAGAACATTGCATAGAGGATGATGCTGGCTAAAATATTCTCCTTTCTGGTATGGAATATCAGCTAAGCTCTTGAATATACGAGTTAGCTAGAAAGCCTAAGTTACATTCTACCCAAAAATGTTTGAGTGTTGTTTATCTAATCAGATAAAAACACTCTCCCGACCATAAAGAAATAGGTAATGTCGTTCTGGTCTCTAGCTAAATCTGTCTAAATAGATGCATTACACGGAAGATTCAGGGAGAAAAAATTCCAATATATCTAATTAGTTCAGTGGAGATTTCAGGGCAACAAATACATGCGACCAACAAGATTATGAAAAAATAAGATGCATGTGCTCGTCCAATGTGGATTTAAAATTAGCACATGATTCCATCTTTGATGCACAACCTACCGAAGAACCCGAAAAGTCTTACCTTTTACAAATTATTTTTCCTCTGAGGTTCTGATTTTTGTGGTTCCTTATCAGTTATGCAACCGGAACCCATGAGTTAGTTCCCTAGTATTTCTGATCATGGATAGCTGGAAAAACTCACAGAACATAGAACAGATGTTCGCCTGCCTGCAGGCCATGAAATCCAGCTCATAGAACGGACTTACCGGTGCGGTGGAGGCCGAGGAGGAAGGCGAGCGGCGCCGACATGGGCATCCTCCCTGTGGTACCCGCGTACCATCGTGGTTGTCATCGAAGTCGATCTCCTTGGGCTTGTCCGCGGCGGCGCCATCAGGGGTCCCAGCGACGACGTCTAGTCGCAGAAATACGTGAAGGCGCAGCTGACAGCGGCTGACAAGAGGCGGATCTTGGAGAGCACGGGGCTCCGGAGCATCGACGGCTGCGGCTGCGGCAGGCGGCGTTCCCAAGGACGGGGAATAGCGGGAGGAGGTGGGTGCCGGGAGGGTCGCCGGCGAGGGTGCGAGTAGCAGCAATGCTCCTGCAGTGGCGGCTGGCAGGGGCGGGGAGGAAGGGGACGGGGCAGCAACTTCCGTGCTCATCCTATAGGGTTTCGGGGAGCGGAGAGATGTATTTTTTCTGCTGCAGACTGTGACGTGCACCTCCCGGTTATGGCTCACTTCAGCCGTTTCACAGCATTCGTGGGAGGGGGCGACAAAGCGACGAAGGGGATGGACGTAGTGGGCTGGTGGCAGAAAACGGAACCTGTTTCTTCTTTTTAGATAGTAGAGATTACTTTTTCTCTAAAAAAAATAGAAAACAGGGGTGGAACAACACCGTGCCGTACACCGCCGTTGCTCCCACTCACCGCCCTAGCTCCCTACCACGGCGAACTCCCTCCTTCCGTGCCGGCCGGACACGCAGGCTCGTCTCCCTCAACTCCTCCTTGACCGACGCGCGCTATGCTCCTCCCGGTGGACGCGACCGCGCCGCCACTCCTTCACCCCGACGGGCACCTATAGCTCCTCCGCGCATCAGCGCGCACCCCAGTGATGGAGGGACGTGTTTAGGAAGAAGGTTGGCTGGTGCGGAGGGAGAGGAGGCCCCGACGACGGGCGGAGGGGATCGGCATCGTCGACACGGTTGCCGACGGCGGCGGCCGAAGCGGGGTCTCGTTGGGAATGAGCTCGGGGATGGGCCGCTCCATGGGAAGACCTCCGGTACGACTAAGGGGACTCCGTCCAGCTCCAGGGACTGTCAGAGAAGGCTGTGATGCGGCGGAGGGGAAGAATCGATGTGCGGCGGAGCTCGGCCGGAGCGGAGGAAGATGGAGTCAGGGACGACGGCACAGACCACCTCGGCTCGATTCCCTTGGCGGTTAGCGGCACCAAGAAACAGAGAAGACGATGGGCTCAACGTATTAACGTGGGGGTAGCTGCAGCGAGCGAATCGTCGGTGCGGTCAGCCGCCGCTGCTGTCTCCGTGCCTCAGACCCACGTACGGGCGTATAAGTGCTCCAATTGGCTTGGTCAACGAAGGTTTTGGTAGATAATAAAATCAGAAAACGAAGGGATAAAAGAATAAGAAAAAAAAGTGGCGTGTAAGGGTTGTCACGGTTACCTCTTCACCACAAAATTAGAATTGATGACGTACAAGGACTTTTGTGCAAAATACATGTGCCACGTCATCCTGACAATGGGTCTCACCGGTCAGTTCCTCTGTCTACCGAGGATTAAAACCGAATCGGTATTTTTTGTTACGTGTTAGTTCTGAAGTGGTGGTTTTTTAAAACCCTAGTGAATAGTGGTGGCTTTTTAAAACACTAGCCCTAAATGTGGTGGGTTTTTTTAATTTTCTCCGAGTACCGGCCATCTGGCCCACCTCACCTGTCTGACCCCGGCGCGATTTTTGGAGACATATAGAGTGAGGGAGAAGAGGGATGGTCGATGGAAAGGGCAATAATGGCGGCCTAGGAGCTGGATTAGAGAACACATAGGCTTATACACTGAGATGGGTCTTTCTGGACTCTCGCACCGGTTTATCCGGCGACGGGTGAAGCCTGGCTACAAGAAAAAGTTAAGTAGACCATGAACTAGGCCTATCAAAAGCAGGTTTATACATGGCCAATTTCCAGAACGTGGGTGAGTCTAGCAACTTTAAGTCACATCTGGTCAAATAGGGTGCAGACTTTTAGCCTTTCGAGAATATGAACAAAAGTAAAATATGGTTTTTCTTTGCACAAGTTCTCGCCGATCTCAAAGCAATTTTTTATCTCCCAAGGGACAAGATAGCTCATGTACTCATGTGTATAAGTACAAATGTATTTTCTTTTAGCTTTATGTTCTCCAAAAATGATGGCATGTTTAATTGTTTATATATGTGTTCTAGGTTTGATAGTCATTGTGTTGAATGTAAGCGGGCTTCATTACTTCAAAATCAATTTTATTTGACTCATGAAATAGTGTGGATGGAGCATTCTTTTAGCATTATTACACCTCTAAATACTTTTTCTAAGATCAACTATTGTGTATTTATTTATTCATGATCTTTTTCCAGAGAAATATGGAGAAACCATGTTTTTTTTATGTGGTCAAATATGACACATGCACGTTTTCCTCGACACAAATATGAACAAAATATAAAAGCAAGTTAAACAATATCTACAAAATAGTTATCCAATATATATTAAGCTACTATGTAACCATTGAGTAAGAAATGTGCAACTCTGGATATGTGCAATTTTTCCCTGCCTTATGATGTGTGCAAGTACAAGTTAAGAGGTGTGTAAATCGTCACGGAGTTGTAGAAAGTATACACACTTGATTTATATGTTACTTATGAGTATACGTGATATACCACTGGATAAGTTAATGGTGTGGAAAATTGTGGCAATAATCAATCTATTTAACGTACGTGTCCTGGTGTTTTATATGCACTCCCATTTGTTCGGTTTGAAAGTATGTGGATGTGTTTTTATCATTTTCATTTTTTTAGTTTTATGTTCTCCAAAAAGGATGTCATGTTTAATTGTTTCTATGTGTTGTAGGCTTGATACCCATTGTATTGGGTTTAACCGGTCTGATTACTTTGGAATCGAGTTTATTTCACCCCATGAATTTATGTGCATGCATCGTTATTTTAGCTTTCTTACGCATCTAAATGTTTTGTTGATCAAGTAATGCATTTTTCTTGATCTTTTTCCGGAGAAATATGGAGAAAACCAAGCGGATGTGGTCAAATATCACACAAGCACATTGTCCTCGCTACATACATGAACAAAAATACAAAATAAAATTAAACAATCTCTATAAAATACTCATTCTGTTTTAAATTACTCCGCACGCACGTTTATCTAGGTAGGCTAGTACTTCCTCATTTTTCATCCAAAAAATTCTTAGGATTTTTGGAAAGAATTTTTTGGATGAAAAATGAGGGAGTACTAGCCCACCTAGGTAAGCGTGCGTGTGAAGTAATTTGAAACGGACGGAGTAGCTATCCATCGATATTAAGCTACTATGTTTAACCTTCGATCGTAGAAATCTTAAACTTATGATAGGTGCAAATTTTCCTAGCCTTATGATGTGTACAAGTACAAGTTAGGAGATGTGCAATATAGGTACCTCTATACCAATAAATAAGACTTATAAATTTAGTCTAAAATCAAAGCTTACTAAGTTTGACCACACATGTAGAAACAAATCAACATCTATGATACAAAATAAAAATATTATGAAAATATATTTTATGGTGAATCCATTGACATAGATTTTGTGGCGGCATCTTCGACCTTCATACCGCATGTGTCTATTCCGGCTATGGCTGAGGCTCTTGCTATGCTTCATGGTCTCTTGTTTGTTAGTTCACTGGGATACTAATCCGTTTTGGCTGAATCCGATTCTTTGGAGGTCGTCAATCTATGCTCGAGGCAAGACCGATTATGGAATGAGGCGACTGTAGTTTATGCAGAAATTGTGGCTTGTGTTGGAGGTTTTGGGAAGATTGCCTATAGCCATTGTGGGAGGGAGTTAAACAAGGTTGCCCACATCTTAGCTAGGGAGTGTTTCAATTCTAAAATTACATGTAACTGGGTCGATGAACCCCCTGACTTCCTCTTGCAGCCCCTCCTAAACGATGTAACTATTGTATAACTTTGAAGCAGCAAGTTTCAGTCTCACTCCTTTTCTTTCAGGGTACCTAAGGGGACTAGGAGGTTTTTAATGACGCGGCTTGCTGGCTTAATATTTTGGTTTTTTTAAAAAAAAATTGACCACACATGTAGAAACAAATCAACATCTATGATATGAAATAAAAATATTATGAAACTATATTTTATGGTGAATCCATTGACATAGATTTGGTATTGTAATTATTTATATTTTTTTTCCAAGGCATTATTGGTTAAACTTAGAACCCGTTGATTTTTTTTTTTGACTTAATCTCACTACGGGAAAACAGATCTTTGCCATGTGGAAAATCCACACGGCAACATAGGAAATCCACACGGCAAAGGCTTTGCCGTGTGACAGCACACGGCAAAACGCGCACGGCAAAGAAAGGCATGGCAAAGGATCTTTGCCGTGTGCTCTGGGGAAAACGCACGGCAAAGTACTTTGCCGTGTGCTTTTCCAATTACATGGCAAAGTAAAGTACTTGACGATGGCAGATGGACTAACGACGCCGTCCTCGTCAGTTCGCCGTGCAGCGTGGCTTCGCCGTGTGCCCGCCCTATCCTCTTTGCTGTGTGCTCTAGTGGAACGCATGGAAAAATAGTTTTTCATTGCCGTGTGGCTTATATTTGGCGTGTTCCCGCCCTATCAGTTTGTCGTGTGCTTTTTCAAAATGCACGGCAAAATATTTCTCCTTTGCCGTGAGTGTTGGTCTTTGTCGTGCGTATATCGGGAGTCCTTTGCCGTGCGCATATCTACAAACACACGACAAATACCTCCATATTGATAGCCCGCACCGAAGTTTTGGTGGGATTTTGGTGCTCCGGTGCCCGTCTCCCATCGAAACCCTAGTCTCGGTGGCCCCTGAGGATCTACCCCCTAGCTCTCTCCGTACGAGGTTCCGCCAATGTACTTTTTTGTTTGTTTAGGCATGTTTAGTCCATATCTACATAGAAAACCAAGTTTTGGCCCAATATTCCACCGGTTGCCGCACGTTGGACCCCTCGCGGGAGGTTCCTAGCGACACGTCTAGCACTTCTCTAAGTGTTATCGCATGCTTGTGAAGACGGTGACACCCGGAGCTAGCCATTGTATCTATGGACCATCTGTCACACTTTTGTAAACATGGCATGGCCACATGCAAGTTTTGGTGCGATTTCGGTGCTCCGGTGCCCGTCTCCCATCGAAACCCTAGTCTCGATGGGCCCGGGGGATCTACCCCTAGCTCTCTCCATACGAGGTTCCGCCAAAGTACTTTTTTGTTTGTTTAGGCATGTTTAGTACATATCTACAGAGAAAACCAAGTTTCGGCCCAATATTCCACCGGTTGCCCCCCGTTGGACACCTCGCGGGAGGTTCCCAGCGACACGTCTAGCACTTCACTAAGTGTTATCGCATGCACGTGAAGACGATGACGCCTCGGAGCTAGCCATTGCATCTATGGACCATCTACCACACTTTTGTAAACATGGCATGTCCACATGCAAGTTTTGGTGGGATTTCGGTGCTCCGGTGCCCGTCTCCCATCGAAACCCTAGTCTCGGTGAGCACGGGGGATTACCCCCTAGCTCTCTCCGTACGTGGTTCCGCCAATGTACTTTTTTGTTTGTTTAGACATGTTTAGTCCATATCTACATAGAAAACCAAGTTTGGGCCCAATATTTCACCGGTTGCCCCACGTTGGACCCCTTCCGGGAGGTTCCCAGCGACACGTCTAACACTTCTCTAAGTGTTATCGCATGCGTGTGAAGACGGTGACACCTGGAGCTAGCCATTGCATATATGGACCATCTACCACACTTTTATAAACATGGCTTGGCCACATGCAAGTTTAGGTGGGATTTCGGTGCTCCGGTGCCCGTCTCCCATCGAAACCCTAGTCTCGGTGGGCCCGGGGGATCTACCCCCTAGCTCTCTCTCTCTCCGTATGAGGTTCCGCCAATATGGTTCAGCACTTCTCTAAGTCTAAGTGTTATTGCCTCTATGGACCATATACAACACTTGTAAACATGGCATGGCCACATGCAAGTTTTGGTGGGGTTTCGGCGCCCGTCTCCTATCGAAATAAAATGGTGGAAGAGGACAGTAGGCAAAAAACAAAAAAGGTCATTTGCCGTGTGTCTAGTCCTAACGCACGGCAAAGACCTTTGCCGTGTGTCCACGGACACGAACACATGGCAAAGCCATTTAAAAATTCGCACGGGATAAATTCACGGGCAGAAAAATTATAAGGCGCGGAAAATTCGTGCGTAAAAAAAGTAGAAATTCGAAATTTTACCGTGCGTTTGACGGTGATACACGGCAAAGGCCTTCCGTCAGGTCGGCCCCGTCAGCTGGACAAGGATGTGGGCCCTCGTTGCTAGTCTGCCGTGCGCTTTTCCTTTTGCCGTGTGGTTTACTACTTCTTTGTTGTGCGCCGTTATTTGTCATGCGTCTTTGTCTAGGTTTGCCGTGTGTTTTGTCATTGCCGTGTGTCATGTAGAGTTTTGCCGTGCGTTACATCTATGCCGTGCGTTTGTCGGAAGGACACACGGCAGCGCAGGCACACGCAAAGGTCTGGCGCACGGCAACGTCTTGTTTTCCCGTAGTGTCTATAAGCCGAGCGTATGGAGTAGAACTGATGATTTTTCACGAGATGTGCGATCTAACAAAATGTGTCCATCTTTAAAAAAATGCAACTATAATATACTACTAGCTAGTATGGTAGAGAAATTAATTTGTGTCAACATATATGAAGATAAAAGAAACATTACACATTAATGCCACTCCCGATAGTGCCAACATTCTTTAATTAGGGTACTCTTACATGTCCTAGCTAGGTAGTACAAGTTGTGCTATCCGGTGGAGAACAAACTAGATTTACACGTTAATGAAGGGCGCGCCCGTGATGATCTCGGTTGCGGCGAGCGCGACGAGGCCGAGCATGGCGAAACGTCCGTTCCAAAGCTCGGCGTTGGCGTTCATGATGGCGCCGGCCCTGCCCTCTGCAGTCTCGCCCTGGAGCAGCGGCACCAGCGACGCCACGGACAGCACCGCCACGGTGTACGCGAACCAGGCCTGCCCGGTGCCGCTGCCCAGCTGCGAGAGGAGCCCGTCGCCGCGCCCTGCCTCGACAGCCAGCGCCGTCACGAAGCCCACCATAGCGAGGCGCCCGTTGATGCGCTCCGGCGCGGGACCGCTGAACGCCAGCGCGTCCCAGATGGAGGTGCTCGCCTTGGGCTTGTTTGGCGGTGGCGCGCTCGGCTCGTCGGCCTGGGCCCTGACGATGACGGCGGCGCGTCGGCGCAGCGCCAGAGGCAGAGCGGCGAAGCGGCGGCCAGCTCGCTGAAGCCCGACGGCGGCAGCGGCACCGGCGAATGTGGTCATGGCCATCACGGTCGCCATTAATGAACAGCTCTAGAAATCAAGCTGGAAAGGGCAGGAGGGTAGCTAGGAATCTCCTCGATGTGTTGTCGAGATGATGTTGCTGAATGCTGTATTGTATTGAGAGAGCCAGCCGCAATTTATAGGCTGCTGCAGTGTAGTGGGGTGAGCACTTGAGCAGTGACCATTGAGCTAGCCCGTGACGTGACCATGGAGGTGGCCGGTGGATCCCCAGCCGTGAATGGATCGAACCCGACGTGGAGCGAGGCAGGTCCTTATACGGGCAGCGAACGTGGACGTTAGGGGCACCGTGCGTGCAGTCAGAGGAGGGCTCCGGCATGATACGTCCGACCTCCGACGAACGCAAGGGTCCACGTTTCAGTTTCACACACCACATGGAAGCGCGAGGAGTGGGTGCTATTCGTATGATCTGTGTTTTGGTTTATCTGACTTGGTTTCTAGCTTGATTCACTGATTCGCGACTTGTTTCTAGCGGTAGCAAAAGAGAAGCACCCAGAGGTACACGTACCGTCATCGAGTTGTGTATCAGGCTGACGACACCGTTGTAAGGTCGACCTCAGTTATCAGCTGCTATGTAAACAGTTTACGCAAGGTCAGTTTGGTCAGTTTTTTTTTTAAACGAGGCAAAAGCTTTGACTTTCATTGATATAGCAGAAAAGAGTTGGCTCATTTATAAATAAAACAAGCCGAAAACCGTTACAACACAACACCACACGCCAGCCCCAAGGTTGCGCACCATACGGGTCGACGACCAACCAGGTCGACACCACACCTCAACGCAATAGGCGGAGGCGAAAAGACCGGAGCCACCGCTCCAACTACCACGCCGGCCCCAGGCCGCGCCCCGCCAGGCCGAAGACGAAACCCGCCTCCGCCAAAACACAAAAAACACCTCCACAGGTCCCATTGTCCAGTGGACATCCAAAGCGAGGCCCCAAGAGGCAAAGCGACACAAGAGCGCCGCCCACGCCCGATCTCGTGAGGGATCTGGGGTTTCCACCCCCAAGAACCCGGGCAGAGGAGCATGAAACACCCGCTTCGACGATGACTTCAAGAAGGATGTGGCGCCCACGGGCGTCACCGTCGTCGGTCCCGGCCAACCACCAGGACAAGGCTTTCGCCCAGCGAAGAGTCCCAAAACCTCACGCCCGCCAAAAAAGGACCGGCACAAACCACCACACATCCCCTCCTTCTCCAAGCTCCCGACGATCAACAAGCAACACTCCCGCCGCCACGCCTAGACTCCCCGTCGCCGCGACGAAAGCCGCCGTCCGGATCATCACCACTGCCCGCGAGATAGAGGAACACGGGCAGCCGCCACCGCGAAAGGGACTGAAGATCGCCGCCACCAAAAACACCTCCTTGACGGCCCAGATCGAACCCCGGACGAGCCCTCCGACCGCGCGCCTAGGTCGGCGGGAGGATGCAACACCCCACGATGGTGCCATTCATCTCCCACACACATCTGGCCATCAGCAACCACCAACCCAACACCTCCCGAGCGGACAGAGAACACCGCGACCACAGCCCTAGAGGCCCAGATCGGGCCCAGGGCAGGCCCAGTCGAGCCCGCGTAGCCGCCGCAGGTCCTGGCCGCCGGAAGCCATTCCGCGTGCAACTCCACCATTGCGCCGCCTCGCGGCCCACGAAGCCCAGGCAGGGCCCAGATCGGGACCTCACAGCCGTCGACCCCATCTTCTGGTCACGCACCACCACGCGACCCACCGCCCCCCGAGCTCCTCCGCCGATCCAGGCGACCTGCGCCGCCACAGGGGAAGAGGGAGGGACGGGGCATCGACCGCGACGCCGATCCACACCGGGAGGCCGCCGCCACCCCGTAGGCGCCGCGCCACCAGAACCATAGCATCGCCGCCGCACCACCCGGCCACGCCGCCGCGAGCCCCCGAAAACCTGCCGCGAGGCCGCCCTCCAGACCAATTGCGCAGGGACGTGAGGGGCGCTAGGTCTCCGCCGCCCCCTTCATTGGCGCCGCCTGGCTTTGCCGGTGGCCGTGTTAGGAGGCGACGAGAGAGGAGGAGCAGAGGCGGGGGCGGCGGCGGCGGGCGCTAGGGTTAGCCCCTCGGTCGCCCGGAGGAGGCGACGCGAGGAGCGCCTTTTTACGCAAGGTCAGTTCTCAATATCTCCGAGAAATAGCTAGCTAAATCCATGTCGATAACACGGGCCGTTAGATCTACTAGTACAATACTATCTCCGTTCTAAAATGTAAAGTCCTTTTAGATAGCTAAATTAGCTTTTTATAAAAAAAGTCTTATATTTCGGAACGGAGGTAGTAATGAATAGTGTATACTCTCTTTATCACGGAAAGTGCCGAACTTGTGATCCAAATTCATCTAGTATAGGAATAGACTCAAGAGGATGGATTAGCCACAGGTGGCGCCCTATATCAAAACTTAGTAAAACTTAGTAAGTGCCTTGCTAGCCAGTGTGCCTCGTGATTTGTTTCTCTTGACATGTGCGGTTTTTGCGGTGGCGACTCCCCTGGCGATCTACCGTCGTTGCAGTCGATCCCACCGGAGGAAGGCATGCTACTGCGGGAGATCTCATCGGAGAAGGGCGGGCCGCAGCGGGAGATCTCACCTGAGAAGGGCAGATTCTGGGTTCTCTCTTCGGATAGCGATGAAGACGAGGGGAAGGAATCCACCTGAGGATGGGCAGATTCTGCCACCCAATACCTTCATCGTTCGCCCGTAGATGAACTCGGCTCAGAGGTTGTCTCATCATCCTCTAGGGCGGCGAAGCGGATCGAACGCCGGTGACAACAGCGACTAGCGGAAATGGAGCTCTATGTCTCACCATTGTCAAAGGTATGTTCGGATTCTTTTAGTGTTGGCAGCAGGGTTTCTGCTAAGAATCTCTCTCGTCATTCTCCTAGAAGGCCACCACTGGATCCTTCTGTTCCTTACGTTTGCGGTTCCGATGATGATTGGGAAGGTTGGACATTGGTTTGTCGGCGTCGATCCACGAAGGCGGCTGGTTCAGCATCTTCGAGCTCGAGCGGGGCAAGATCGACTGATCCGAATATCTCGCGAAATTTGAATTTCTGTTTTTTGGGCCCTAGCCGGGCTTGGTTTGGGTCTCATGTGGCTGGCCTGGAACCTTTGCAGGTTCGGTCGAGTCAGATTAACTTGCTTGTGCCTCGACTGTACGTGATACCTACCCGGTGACCTACGGTACAGATACCTAGCGACGCTAATTTCGGGGATGGTGTGATCTGTCGGCCTCTCTTAGATCACGTGGTAACCAAAACCCTAGCTGGAAGGAGGCTTGACCACGAAATGAGCCATGGCGGCTATGGCGGAGGCGGCCCGGGACGGGGTCATTGACCTGGTGGAGGTCGAGGTTTTTTTAACACCAACTCCTTCCCTACGAATTCTGGGAGAGGCCGTGGAGCTAGCTCTAATCCCAATGGGGGTGGAAACTTTTTTCCATGGGGAATCCAGTGGCTCGGGAGGCAATTTTCAAAGGTATGACAACCAATCTGGGGGCTTCTCCGGCCAGAATAATTTTCGTGGTGGAGGTGCCGGTGGTTTCCATGGAGGTGAGGCATCCAACAATCTTGAAGGTTTCAATGGAGGTAATGACCTTCGATACCAGAATAGGCGCCGTTACGAATTTAGGGCTACCCGTGGGGGTGGACAGTCCTGGAATGGAGGAAGGAACAGTGGCCGGATGAATTATGGATCTAATGCCAACAGAAATTTCAACAACAACAACAGTTTTCGGCGCAAAACAACAATGCATCTCAAGGTTCGTTAGATCAAAATATGCTCAAACAAGTTGTGGATGATGTGGCTGTTGCAGCTCATAGTGGTGCTTTAGTTTTACCACAATCTTCAACTGTTGTTGCTCAGGCGGGTGCCGGGGCATCTGCTAGTGTTGGCGTTGCGGGGCAGTTGTCGGGGCGGCCCCCTACCGCAGCACGGGAACCTCTTGCTGTGGCCACAGGGCAGCCTGCCGTGGTGCATGGGCAGGCTGCCGCAACCATTCCGGCTGTCGCAGCAGCACATGGTCACAGAACGGGTCTGGCTTCCACGACTGTTCCGATGGTTGTTTCTGATCCGAATGTGGATAGTAATGGTCCTGCAAAAAAACCAAAGAGGAATGACAAGCTTTGATGTTTCCGATGCAATCAAGCGGGACATTTTTATGAAGACTGTACGGTCATGGTGTGTGATAATTGTTAATCACCCCAGCACATTACCTCTTCATGTCCTCTGCTAAGTGCTCCTAAAACTATTGTGATTGTGCATGGTCTTGGTAATGAAAAGCTTACTTTTCTTGAGTTACCTACAATTGATTCATATAGACCAAGAGTTGAGAATTCGAGTGACATGGGTATACCCTACAGGTACTCGAGCTTGGTATATACGGTCCAAATACGTATAGGCCCACGGTGTCGCCAAGGCCCAGATAGAAGGACTCGAATAACCTGCGGACTCTCGATTGCTTGAAGATCAAGAAAAAGTTTAAGATAGAAAGTTTGAAGGGGTGAACCCGAACTTGTAACCGACTCGACCTGCTACCCGAGACCTAGCATATCTATATAAGGGCTAGGAGGGGGCGGCGAGGAGGACACACGCAACCCTAGCTTCCACAAACCCTCGCCAGATTGCATCTGCGCACCGTTGTAACTTTCGACTCCCTCAATAATTCCACGAGCAGACAAGCAGGAGTAGGGACCTCTACAAGGCCTGAACCTGGGTAAATCCTTTGTCCCCTGTGTGCTTGTTTGCTAGCCGATAGATGTCTCCAGCGCTCCCTCCTTCTCCAAAACCCAAGTCCATAACAATGGGCATTGATGAGTTAAACCCTCGTCATCGAGAGTTGGTAGAGTTGTTGTCAAATGTGGTTCTTTGACTATGGCTCAGGTAACTAACATTCTTAAGAGGCTAGTGTTTTCATTAAATTATACTTGGGAAGTGACTGAGTTCCATTCCAAGATTTTCAAGTGAAATTTCCTACCAAGGATGAGGTGCGGAGAATTAAAGTTGTTAAACAATATCAAATTCATGATACTCCAATTTATCTGAAATTTGATGAGTGGAGTGTGGTTGATGAACCTATGTTTCTTTTACCAAAGGTTTTGGTCCAGGTTGTTGGTGTGCCAAAAGATGTTAGAGGGGATTTCCTATCTCTTTGGGGACTTGGGTCTCTTTTGGGAAAAACCAAGATGGTGGATATGCCTTTCACTAGACAGAAAGGTATTGTCAGGTTCAGGTTCAGGTCTATTGTGTTGACCTAGAATTCATCCCACCATATATGGATATTTGGATAAAGAGAGGTTTTTATAGGCTGAAGTTTCTGGTTGAGAGAACGCCAACTAATGGGGCACATGATGGACAATCAAAGGGACCACGAAGCAGCACTGATAAAGATGATGATGCAAATGCTGGTAATATGGATGGCACTAGTAATATGGAGGAGGATAGAGCTTTGGATTCTTCTAATCCAAAGAAGGATGATTCACGGAATGGTAGTGGGGGCCTATACCACCAGGAGGGGTACAATCGGCAGTGATGCCACTCTCCCTTGGTGTGCATATTGGGTCCTTTCGTTTACCGATGAAGGAGGTAATTAATGAAACTAATATTATTGATAGTAGTAGTATTGTCAATAATGTTTCTTTACCTAATTTCTCATTGTAAGACTTTTTCTATTGTTAAACAGGGGTTGACTTTACCTTTTACGATATCACCATCTAGCATTGATGCTCCTTTGATGATCCATAATCTTGTTCAAGTGGATGAGCGGGTGTCCATGACGCCCAAGGATATGGGATCGCCTACTCCTCTGCATAGTGCTAACCAATGGTGACGACCGAGGCACCAAAGCTTGTGGTCATGAAGTCTTCTGGTGATACTTTGGTGGAGATGCAGGAGTCTGCCGATTTGGCTGTCGCGGCACAATTTTGGGCTGTCGTGGATGTTTTTCCTGCCGCGGCACCATCTGGAGTCCTGACCAAGGATGTGGGAACACCTCCTCTGCATTATGTTGTTCCGTTGGTAATAGAAGAGACACTGAAGCTGGTAGAAACTGTGTCGTTTGTGGGCACTTCAGTGGATAGGCAGGAGTCTGTCGAGCCGTCTGCCGCGACACAGTTTCGTGCTATCGTGGAGCTCCGGCAGGCTTTCGTGGGCGATACCCCTGCCGCGGCAGCAACTGGCAATCAGGCCGGGAAGGAAGTGTTGGCTTCGGAGGTGGGACATAATCTGAATTTGGGAACACCTTATACTCCCATATCCAAGGTGGCGGCTGAAGCTAAGTTCGGGAAGCCTCTTGCTGCATCAACTGGTGCTTTTCTTGCGAGGAATAAACCTTCTTTAGATAAAGTGATTTCCTTTGGAGGTATACCGAAGATGTCCACTAAAGTTCGATCAAGTGATCGGGTTAGGAGCCAGTCTAATGTGGACGCCATGCAGCTAGAGCGTGCGGTGGATTTAGTCCAACGACGTGACGACTTCAAAGGCAAAAACTTAAATCCAACTTTTTCAATCATGTCTTTTTCAAATATTGATATTACAGAAAGAGCTAAATCAGTTGGGGTCTCTTTGGGTGAATCTTCAGCACAAAGAAATGCAGCGGCAAATTTAATTAAAGACAATGAATTAAATAGAACTTTGACCTAGCTTGAACATAATACCTCAAAGAAAGATACAAATAATCTTGGGGAGGAAAGTTTGGTTGTGTCTAAGGTTTCCAATCTTTGTGATGATTTAGTTGAGGAGGATGTTGCCGGTCTAGATGATCTTGAAGATCATCTAACTGTACAACCTACGCAGGTGCGTGGGCGCAAGAAAAAACAATATGATAGGTACTAGAGTTAGAATAAATAAAACTTTTAAACATGCAAGGTTTAATAGGAATGATATGGAATAGCGAGGGTTTACGTGCTACAGCCAAACATATTTTTATTTCTGAAACGATTAGGGAACATAAATTAGATTTTGTTGCTTTGTTGAAAATAAGGAGGTCTAATTTTACGATTCTTTCCTTAAACACCTGACTCCGGGGATGGATTTCACATGGTTCTGCCTACCACCTCATGAACGTTCCGGTGGTATTCTGGTTGGTGTTAACACAGAAACGCTACAAGTCAACAAGGTTGATTCAGGTGATTTTTGTGTAAAAATCCATATAAAATGTCAAAATGAAGATTTCCAATGGATTCTTGTTCCAATTTATGGGGTGGCCCAAAATAACTTAAAACATGAGTTCCTTGCAGAGTTAATGCGAGTTTGTGAAAACGAGACACTACATTTGCTTGTTGGGGGTGATTTTAATATTTTAAGAAGAAGAGAAGATAAAAACTTAAGAAGAAGAGAAGATAAAAACAATGATAATTTTAACACCCGTTGGCCTTTTATTTTTAACGCGGTCATTAAAAGTCTAAACCTATGAGAGATTGTTCTCTCAGGTAAACAATTTACTTGGGCCAACCGTTGTGAAACACCAACTTACAAAAAGCTTGATTGTGTTCTTTCCACCATTGAGTGGGAAATTCAGGGATCCAAGCCCATAAAGGTAATAATCCGAGATTCTCGTTGGAACTCTCGTGGTTAAGACAAGACGGATTTTTTGATTTGGTGGCTACCGAATGGGCTTCGGTAACACATGGGGATACACCTATTGAAAGATGGCAAAACAAAATCAAACACCTTCGGCGTTTCTTGCGTGGCTGGGCAAAAAATCTTAGTGGAAAATATAAAAAAGAGAAGGAGAGCCTATTATCCATCATTGACGAACTGGATATAAAGACTGAAACTATACAGCATTCGGATGAAGAAAGAATTGTTACGAGGAGTGCAAATGAACAAGTGGCAAAATTAAGACGTGGTGAGGAATCCAAATGGGCACAACGAGCTAAGGTTAAACACATTCAAGAGGGAGGTAACAATACTAAGTATTTTAACCTGATAGCAAATGGCAAACATAGAAAAAAGAAAATATTCCAACTAGAACAAGATGAAGGGACCATTTTGGGTGAGGAGAATTTGAGGTTTTATTTTTAGAATACTATAAGAAACTGTTTGGGGAGCTGACTCCGAATAATTTTATTCTTATAGAGGAAAGGAATAATGATATTCCTCAGGTCTCTTCTAGAGAGAATGAGATTTTAACTGCTAGTTTTGGTGAGCAAGAAGTTTTCAATGCCATATCCTCGATGAAATATAACAAAGCATCCGGATCTGATGGATTCCTCGCGAAATTCTATCAAACTTTTTGGGTTGTAATTAAACATGATTTGATAGTCTGTTTGCACAGTTGCAAACAGCCAATTTACCCTTTTTAAACTTAACTTTGCAGTCGTCGCCCTGTTGTCCAAAAAAGAAAATGCGATCCAAATACAACAGTATAGACCCATATGTCTTATCAATGTGAGTTTCAAAATTTTCACTAAGGTTGCAACAAATCGTATCTTTGTGATTACTCACAAGATAATCAAACCAACTCAGACAGCTTTTATGGCTGAATGGCATATACTCAAAGGAATGGTCGTTCTGCATGAGACCATTCATGAGATCTATAGGAAGAAAATGGATGGAGTCTTATTTAAAATTGTTTTTGAAAACGCATATGACAAGGTAAAGTGGCCTTTTTACAACAAGTTCTTCGCATGCAAGGTTTTGATCCTGTCTAGTGCAAATGGATTGATAATTTTGTGCGGTATGGAAGTGTTAACATCCGTGTCAGTGATGACATAGGACACATTTCAAGACTAAGAAAGGTCTCCCACAAGGTGATCCCCTGTCTCCTATGCTTTTTAATATTCTTGCTATTCTTATATCACGTGCAAAAGAGAATGGCCAAGTAGATGGATTGATACCCCACCTAGTCGAGGGGGAGTGTCCATATGACAATATGCTGATGATACTATCTTGTTCGTGGAACATGATTTTCAGAAAGCTGTCAATATGAAACTCCACTACAAGAAATATGACGATACATGACTCTTCATATTGGTCACAAAAAGGTCATAGTTTTTAATCTATGACCTTTTTGTGACCAAATACAGATGATCAAAAGTTGAGCGTCACTAGTTAAACACCACGACCTTTTTTCTAAATTGGTCATAGACGTTTGTGACCAAAATAGATGGTCATGGAATCTACGATCATCTATTTTGGTCACGGACTATCTGCCTTGTCCACATCGGATCCTACGTAGCAAATCTGTAACCAATTGGAAATATCGTCGATCAGATTTAGTCCAGTCCAGTTTGGCAGGCTATATGGGCCAAGCCCAACTTTTCTAGCCTTTTTCTTACTAAATTTTGGCCTTTTAGTGTGCATTGTTGGTGGGCTTTAGCCTTTTTTGTCCATTCCATATTTGGGCTTTAGCCTTTTCACTGTCCGGTTCTGCTTTATTTTTAGCCTATTTCTGATTTTCTTGAAATGTTTCTCTCAATATAACTTTGGATCATGGCCCTTTTAGAGCACATATAATATTTTGTCCAGTAAAATTTCGTCCTTTCTAATTCTTTATTCAAATATAAGGAGCAAATCAATTTCACAGATATCATTTCTTCACTAGCAAGCAATCAATATTTTTTATGGGAAACAAATGAAACATTTCAGTTCAATTACAATCTGTTTATATATATTCTCAATCACAATATTACAAGCTATAAAAACACTATCTACAATTTGCTAAGGCTTCGCACTTGGAAATTCTTCAGCTTGGAGATCTTGTAAAAGAGGTAAGGTAGTACCTGCTAGCAACAAAACAGATCAGCTAGGGACAAAATAAAAAGATAATTACAGACAATAGCTAGGACTAAACAGGGATGCATCCATACAATAGTAACAGCAGTATATTGAATGTCTGTCAGATCTCACATATATATTGAACGTGCCCCTTGATTATTAACCCCCACAAGAACTGTTACTGTGTGAACAGATAATATAAGCAGTTTAAACTGGTTCTATGTGAACAAATAATGACATCCTTTTAACAGTGTACACTAGCCACAATAATCATAATTAATAGAAAATAATCAAAAAATAGGAAACATGGCTTTCAAACAGCTAACTTACATTCAGAATTGGAACACGCTGAGAATTATGTTGATGGGAGAAGTACTAGATTCTGGGAGGATGCTTGGCTAGGAGAGATGCCTCTCAGTCAATAATACCCCTCCTTATATAACATTGTTCATAGGAAACATGTATATGTTCATAAAATTTTGTCTCACAATCCCCTAAACATCAGTTTTAGAAGAAATTTAACTGAAAATAGATGGGACGCCTGGCTGCACCTTTCTGAGTGACTTATGGCACTAACCCTAACGCATGAACATGATAATTTTTTGTGGAGTTTAACTGAGAATACAGTATTCATAGTTAAATCTATGTATGAAGATCTTATGAATGGTCATCCGCGTTTCCCTACAAGATATTTATGGAAGATAAAAATACCTAAAAAATAAAAAAATCATGTGGTTTCTCAATAATAAAGTGTTACTAACTAAAGATAATCTCTCTAAGAGGAACTGAAATGGCTGTAAAAAATGTTGCTTTTGTGACGAAGATGAAACAATTGAGCATTTATTTATTTCATGTCCTTTTGCTAAAATCATTTGGCGTATGGTTTTTTGCACTTATAATTTACCTCCTCCTACCAATATCACTAATATGTTTGGGAATTGGCTGAATGGAGTGGATAGGCCGAATAAAGGCAAAATTCGTATTGGCATTTTGGCCATAGTTGGTCCATTTGGAAATATCGAAATAACTTTATTTTTAACAAGACTAGAGTTCCATCTTTTTTGTAGGTTATCCTTATGGCGGCGCGTTGGATTTAGCTCCGGGTTTTCCTTCTCCCAGAGCATCAGAGGCAACCCATGGTTTTTTCGTATTTTTTTAGCCAGACTTTGTGGCATCATTCTAGTAAATTGACATATGTCTAGCTATTATATGTTCTCTCTTGTGAGACCTCTTGATATGTTCAAATGGTTGGTGTTTGTATCAACCTTATCTTACATGTGATTTGTAAGACTTATTATACTCGACACTGGTTGGTTTTTTAATAAATGGTTGTGTGCATCCTCTGGATGCATAAGCCCGGGGGCTCGCCCCATTTCAAAAAAAGAATAATAGAGAAAGAACTCAGCTCCCCAGCATTGTCGTAATCTCTCTAACAATGTTGAGGTACAAACCACTGTTTTTGCTTCGGGTGTCATCGACTTGCAATCATAAGATATGACCACCTAGGTGCATCCCAGATCAGTCGCTAAAGGAAGGGCCTCTCGTCAGGCCAAAGCTTCTGAGGTACTCACATCGTGACATGTTACAATCAATTAGAGAGTGTCTCCACGAGTCCTCTACCCCACATAATCTTCACGAACGACTATCAATTGACATATTTCAATGATGTAACATGTCTATTATGGGAGTGACAGTTGTGCTAACCTCCATAAGAAAATTTTCACTTTAGAAGGGACACTAGTAGACCAAAGTTTCATTCATTACTTCTGCTCCTATTTTAGAATTAGACGGATATGCAGTACTCTTAAGTCAGGCCTCTCGCCTATATTTGGTATGGACTAGCATTTTGTATGCTGAACGAATTGAAAACGTTCCCCTCATTTCATACTGCCATGACCAAGAATCCTCCATTTTCCACATATATAAAGGGATGACGCATATAGCAGCAGCATCCATTGGCAAGAAAAAACTACTCCCTCCGATCCAAATTAATTGACTTGGATTTATCTAGATTCGAATGTATCTAGCACTAAAACATGTCGAATCTAGACAAATTCGAGTCAATTAATTTAGATCGGAGGGAGTACTTAATTTTAGTTTGATTCCAACTGGCCGAGGTTTCATCAATTTAGTCGCTAACCATATGAGTTGGATCACCAGCCAAACATGCTAGGGGATGCATGCTATAGTCACGGGGCAATCAATTACTATTCCATATCTCTGTCGATTTCCCATCTCCGATCCGTTTAAAGAGACCTTGTTTTAGCACTTCTCTTCCATCAAAGATTGATCTCCAAATATACGACAATGAGAACCAAGATCGGCATACAAAAAATAGTCAATGGGAAATATTGTGATTTGAGTACATTCTTGCACTCAAAGAGTTAGGCATTTTGGCTCCATAAGAATCCACCATGCTTACCTAGACAACATAGCTAGATTGAAGAGCTCTATGTCCCTCAAACCCAACCCATCCAAAAACTTTGGCTTTGTCATTTCTTCCCACAAGATCCAGTTGGTCTTCTCACCATTATTGCCGCCCCACTAAAACTTGCAAATAAGTGGGTTTATATATTCACATAAATCTCGAGGCAATTTAAAACATGCCATGGAATAAATTAGTATTGCTTGGTCTACCAATTTAGTGAGAACCTCCTTCTCAGCTAAAGATAATAATTTCTCCACCCACCCTCTCACTTTGCTCCAGTTTCTATCTTTGAGGAACTTGAAAGCCCATTCTTTGAATTGACTCCCTCGAAGACATTCCCATGTAGTACATCTCTAAGAGGGACTCATTTGGAACATTTAGAATTTGATTTATCTCATCTCTTGCAGCATTTGGGTACCCCGTACTGAAAAATACCGAACATTAAGACCAGACCCGGCCCAAGGGGGAGGCGGAAGGGGCAGCCGCCCCGGGCCCAAAATTTTCAAGGGCCCCCTGCAGGTATATCCTATGTAGTATAGAAGCCCACCTGAGAAAAAAAATATAGCTTAGCAGTTGGGCTAACGGGCCCCTAACTCTCTTTCCGAGAACAGTCACGCGACACGAACCTGGAGTCCTGGACGGGACGAGATCGATCGTATTCCACCCGACACACACGCAGACGCACTCCAGGAATTGGAATCAGGCAGTCTCGCGCAGGCCTGGTCTCGCAGTCGCGGATCGGGAATCGGGATCAGGGCCATCAGAGGCACTCCGCCGACCGGGAACAGGGAATTAGGATCAGGATTCAGGCACGGCACTCCGCACTCCGGAGCAGTCTCGCATCGCACTCGCACCGCGCACGCACGCCCACAGCCGCTCGTCTGCGATCTGTGACGTGTCGCCTAGATCACTGCACTCGAACTCTCGAAGTCTCCTAGTCTCAAGACATCAACGCAGTTCCTCTACAGAAGGTAGCCCGATTTCTCTAATTCACTGCGTTGTCTATGCCCTAATTTGCTAATGGAAATTTGATTAGTAATTTTCTAATTATTTTCAGCGTGGTTATGGCACCTAAAAAGGGCTTTATGCCACCAAAGAAGTGCACATCTAGTAGTGCAAAAAGGAAATGGAGAAGAGAAACAAATACGTTGATCGAATCACAAAGAGGAGCTCTTGACAAATTTTTGAAGAATAACACAAGCACTTCAAACAACCCAGACGAGTTGGCATTAGTTCTTGTGGAGGAGCAAACTAATGATGATCTGGAAGAAGAAAACATTGACATCAACATAGATAATAACAATGTGAGTGATTCTGAGCACGCATTTAATTTATCTCCTACACAACCTGCTAATGTTGATGCGGAACCGATTAGTATGGATATTTATGACCCGGCAAATTGGGCTAGTCTTGATAACAAAGCAAGCGACACATTAGTGGATAAGGGTCCTATCAGAGAAGAAAATATTCAGTTTCTGTTAGATCGCAAATTAAGACATTTTTCTTATGCCCATTACTCTAGAAAAATGAGCAATGGAGAGGTACGCGATCGCAAATGGTTAGTATATTCGAAACACGTTGACAGAGTGTTTTGTTTTTGCTGTAAGTTGTTCAATCCTCTCAAGTGCAAGAGTGCACTAGGTCATGATGGGTTTAGAGATTGGAAACACATCACAGAGAGGTTGCAAGAACATGAAGCTAGTGTAGAGCATATTACAAACATGAACTCTTGGAGTGAGTTGAGAACTAGATTGAGCAAACATAAGACAATAGATAAAGATATACAACACCAGATCACAAAGGAAAAGGAGCGCATAAGGCTAGTTTTGTTAAGAATAATTGCTATTGTGAAATATCTTAGTAAACACAATTTGGCATTTAGAGGATCTAGTGAGCAGCTTTACAATGATCTTAATGGTAAATTCTTAGCTTGTGTTGAGATGGTTGCCGAGTTTGACTTGGTAATGCAAGAACACATCAAACGCATTCAGAACAAAGAGATTCATCATCATTATCTTAGCCATAAAATTCAGAATGAGTTGATTTTTCTCATGGGTTCTAGCATTGCAAGTTCTGTTATCAAGATTGTTAAAGAGGCCAAATATTTCTTAGTTATTCTTGATTGTACTCCAGATGTCAGTCACCAAGAACAAATGAGTTTATTGGTTCGATGTGTTCATATTATTGATGGCAGCATTAAAATTGAGGAATTCTTTCTTGGTTTCTTGGTGGTGCATGACACATCTGGTGAAGGGCTTTTTGATGTATTGGTTGAATCCATCAAGTCCCATGGTCTTAATATTGATGACATTAGAGTTCAAGGTTATGATAATGGCTCTAATATGAAAGGTAAAAACAAAGGGGTGCAAAGTCGATTGCTAAAAATAAACCGAAGAGCTTTATACATGCCATGTGCTTGTCATAGTCTTAATCTCACTTTGTGTGATATGGCTAAATCTTGTGGTAAAGCTATTTCCTTTTTTGGAATTATGCAACGGATATATGTTCTAGTTGTTGGGTCTACCAAACGATGGAGTTGTTTGCTTCGCCATGTGGAAGGTTTTACTGCGAAATCTTTGTCCAATACTCGTTGGGAGAGTAGGATCAAAAGTGTCAAGGCAATTAGAAATCAACCATGTCAACTGAGGTCAGCTTTGTATGAGTTGAGTGAAGATCGTGAAAATGAACCCAAGGATAGAACAGATGCAAAAAAAATTATTTGAAGTACTTGGCAGCTTTGAGTTCATATTTGGTATGGTTATTTGGTACGAAATTTTATTTGCTGTAAATGGAGTGAGCAAGAAGTTGCAATCTCCATCCATGTGCATTGACTCTACCTTACAGCAAATTGAAGGTATACGTACTTACTTTCTAAATTTCAGAAATGATGGGTTTGCTTCTTGTTTGATCATTGCGAAGGAAATTGCATCTGAAATGGGCGTAGAGCCATCACTACCAGTAAAGCGTAAATCTCAGAGGAAGAAGCACTTTGATGAAATTGACTATGATAAAACAATCTTGCAAGATGATGATGCTTTTAAAGTTAATTACTTTCTAGTCATGGTTGATATGGCAATCACATCACTGAAAAGCAGGTTTGAAAAACTCCAATCCTTCCAAAGCATATTTGGGCTTTTAATGAGTTCGGTAGCATTGAAGTCATTGGATGGTTCTCATATAAAAGATCCTTGCACTAAACTTGCACACACTTTATCTCTAGAAAGTGGTGCATGTGATGTTGAGTTAAACGATCTAATTTCTGAGTTAGGTGTTCTCCGGTATGCTTTGCCAAATAAATCAATGACTGGTTTGGAAATTTTGAGTATGTCAGATTAGCCGATTGCTATTCTAATATTTATATTGCTTATCGGATCTTATTTACTCTGCCTGTGACTGTGGCATCGGCTGAAAGGAGCTTTTCAAAGTTGAAATTGTTGAAAAACCATCTGAGGTCTACAATGTCGCAAGAGAGGTTAAATGGTTTGGCTACTATATGCATCGAGAAGAAATTATTAGATGAGATTGATATTGATACCATCATCAATGACTTCACATCTAGAAGTGTGAGAAGAAATTTCTGAGGTATATGTAATTTCACTATTGGAGCAGCAAGTTTCAGACGCACTCTTTTCCTTACCAGGGTACCTAAGGGAACTGGAAGGTTTTTAATGAGGCAGTTTGCTTGTTAAAAATATTTGATATAAATATTGAAATAAGAGACTCTCTAAATTTTTTATTTATAGCATGTATGTTTATATTATTTAAAAGTTCTATAACAGGACCCAAAATTTTAGTTTCGCCCTGGGCCCCTGAAATCTTAGGACCGGGCCTGATTAAGACATATTTATCCGTTGTCCCGAGGCCTAATAATAACTCTCAAGAACCAAAGGGATTTCTCTCGCTCCATCACCATTAACCTTGATAAACAGCAGACTGTCGTCTGCAAAGAGAAAATGGCTAACTAATGGTGCCGTTTGAGCCACTTTGATCCCAGTGAGGTTCAACAGTTGACTTTTACTTTTCAATAGGCACGAAAGGCCCTATACTTCCAACAAGAATAACTATGGAGAGATAGGTTCTCCTTGTCGGATTCATCCCGATTGTTTGAACTTTGGAAGTTGAGTGCCATTAAGAAGCATAAAAGAACTAAACTGAACCAAGGCTGTGCAAACCCCAACTTGATCATGATAGCTCTCAAATAGTCCCACTCAACTATGTCATTGTCTTTCATCATATCCAATTTAAGTGCACAAGATTGGTTCTCTTTGCTTTATTGCACTTCATAAAATGCAGACATTCATATGCTAAAATTATATTATCCGTGATAAGCGAACCTGGAACAAAAGCCAATTGCTCCTCGGAAATAGCTGGTAAAACAAGCTTTAATCTATTCGCAACTATTTTAAAATCTACCTTGTATAATACATTGCAAACACTAATTGGCATGAATTGCGATTAATGCAAAGGGTCTATTATCTTCGAAACCAATACAAGATTTTTCTCGTTGAAGATTTCTGCACTTTCTTCTCCCCTCAAATACAAAGGACAATATTAGTCAACTCCCTACCACAAATGTCCGGTGCCTCTTAAAGAAATTTGCAGGATACCCATCTGAGCCTAAAGCCTCCATGGAAAACATTTAAAAAATTGCCTCTTCAACCTCTTTTTATTGTATGGTTGAAGAATTTTAGAAGTCATTAAATCATCCACCAAGGCGACGTCCCCCCGTGTTGCACCCCAAGACGGCACCGGGGGTGACCTATGCACCGCTAGAGGCCTCCCACTGCTAGATCGTCTCGTTGTCGCTACCGCCAGCCCTCGCCATGGTGGCGGCGGGTCTATCTACCGAAGGTGGCTAGGAGGGCGGTACGATGAAGACGGCAGCCGGAGTTTCTAGGACAGCGGTGGCGGAGGCCGATGCGCTGCGACTTGGGCAGCATCCCTGGGTCGGGATGGCGGTGATCTGGTGGAGGAGGCACTGGTGTTGGGGATTCCTTTAGAAGACCTAGATCAGCCCTCTAACCCTAATTAACGGCGGGATCCAAGCGAGGCCATGGTCCTTTTGGCCATGGTGGGCGCGAGCCGGAGCGGTGAAGTGAGGTCGCGGGGCATGATGGAGATGGGTTTGATCTGGACCTCTAGGTCTGATCTGGTACTTGTCTCTGACGCTGCTTTGTCTTCTCCTTCATTGTTCTGATCGGTGGCGTGGGGGCCTGCTAGTGTGCTTGAATAATGGAAGCGGTCCTAGGGTTCCTCTCATGCGAAGATGATGATCTGCTTGATGCTTGCCCTCGTTGATCTTGCTAGAGTGTCGAGTTCCGGAAGGCTCCGCCGACGAACTCCCTTGGACGCATCAGGCCTAAAAATTGCTAGATCGGAAGGTATTCGGTCGTGCATACCCAATTTTTTTGTGGCCGTTTAGTTTTAACGGGAGCATTGCGAAGATCTGGTATTTGTTACCATCATGTGACATCTTCAACGAGCCATGGTGAAGTTAGATGCGGAGAATGTCAGAAAAGCGAAAACATGAGGACAATGATGGTGATTTGAGTCTTTGTGACGACGAGGAATTGACTACGTGATATGTGACTCGCAGCAGCGATTGTTTGTGGTAGAGATAACACGGGAGGAGTTCTCAGTCTTATCTTACAGGGTGAAAATCCAAGGTCTGGCATTAATTGGTTGTGCCAGATAATGGCCTTGTTGAAGGTATTGTTTTGCAAGCGAGAACTTTCTCCAGGGTGAAAACCTACGATCTTTGATCAGGCAACGGCAATGCTTGTGTATTGTTTTCTTTTTGAAGACATTGTTATTGGAGTGGTGAACTACTGGTGTTGTTCTGATGGTGTCGGTGTCGTTACTTTGAGGAATAGTTCTCTATAGCGGGACTTCTCTTTTTTGTAATTCTTTTCCCTTTTTTCTGGGATGTGTGCATCCATAAGGTCGCTAGGGCATGCGTTGTTGCAGAGGCCAGGTGTAATTTGTATCTACGTGATATTAATATATACCCTTTTTCCATTCGCAAAAAAATTACTCTTTTCCAAAAAAAATCAAAACATCCACCTTGATCGGCACAATGTCAATCACCTCATTCATATACCATTAGTATTAGTACCTTTAGATCATGAGGAGCTTACGATATAAATCAATAGACAGGTGTTCCATATCTATAGCATTTTCTGTCATGGTCCCATCTTCTCCGCATACTAACCTTTTGGTGAAAGAATTTAGGGCGTGTTTGGTTGCTCGGGTCAGAATTTTTCATTTTTATCACTTGGCCCACTAGGTGCTGCATGGGGAAGATTGGGCTTGGACCAACTTGGGCAAGTTGTTTGGCTTCCTGCATCTTTGTTTCCTGCAAAAAGGGGCTCAGTTGTTTGGTTGTCCGCATTCTTGTTTTTTCCCTGTTGATGCATTTCACAAGTGTTTGGTGTGGTGCTTTGTATCTGATCACATGAGTTATGATCACCCATTTTAAATTTGGTGATCTTACCACCCCAACACACACACAACACATGATCACAAGAACAGTCATATGCACACACAACACATTGCGAGCTAGATGATCACCATAACAGCCATATGCATACATAAACGTTGCTAGCTACACCATAACAGTCTTAACAACCACACGCAGGTAGCAATCAGGGGTTCTAAAATTCACCCCTGATCAAAAGAACCATTAGCAAAGGAATTGCGTGGCCCTCAAGCACCAGGGGCTTAACCCGTGATGAAACAAACCATCAACATGGGTATGGGATGCCCCTGAACCACCACCAGGGGTTTTCACCCCTGATCAAAATAACCATCAACCTACTTACTTCACCATACAAGTTGTCGATCAACAACTACTACTTACAAACTTACAGAAGCATCGACACGAAGGCCGCCGCCGCTAGCCATGGTCTGGGCAGGTGTACTGCCTGGCGCTGGAGGAGCCGGCCTTGTAGATCGTCATTTTGATGGCGAAGGCCTTAATCTTGAACTCCATGACGTCGTCGCGCTCCAGGTCCGTACTTGTACACCAGCTTCGACCAGTTCTTCCTGAAGGCAACCTAGCTAGCGAACCAGTCCACCTGCACCCACTTGGCGCACCAGTGGCGGGTTGTGCCTGCAAGACGCGCGATAGCGGTTGCTTGATCCAGGTCATCAGGCCAAACAGGAATGTAGGCGGGATCACCAGCATGTGGAGGTCAGCCGCGTCTAGCTGGATGACGAAGTGGCGAGGGACCTCGGTGATAGGGTAGTGGCCAAGCTTCGGCTACCAACCCTTCTTGCTTTGCGGCTGCGAAGCCGCCTCCACCCTACCGATGACCACGGGCTTCAGTGCCCAACGGTTTGTCGGGAGCACGTCGGCAAAACCTGGTGGGGGGGTCCAGCCCCTCTTGATAGTCTCACATTCAAACTTTACCACCTTGGCATGAAGCAAAACAAGATCAACAACGAAATGGCAGCTAGCAACATTGCCCAATTTGGCAATGAACATGGTACAGACATAGAGTACAATGCCTAATTTGGCAATGCACATGGAGTACAACTACCTAGTATCCCCGATCGAGCAATGCCCCAGGACAACAACCAATTTGAGGATTCGGCTATGAATCCTCAATCAGGCAATGCCCTAGGACAACACCCAAACTGAGGAATTGGCTAAATTAAATCCCAAGAGTTGTGTGCACACTATGAAATATGTTGCTACGTACTGCGAAAAACCCCAAATCGCTCTACAACTACCGAAGATCGAGTCCTAACTGCTGTCGATTTGGGGCCAAACCCTAACCGCTATGTAGATCGGGAACTTACCCTAGTCGGCGGTGGCGCCATCGATGACGATGGAGCAGTAGAAGGCACCGCCGGAGTGAGAGAAGAAGCTCCGGCCATGGGGGTTGGGGCCGTCGACACGGGCGGAAAAACCCTATCCAAATAGTCGAGGGGAACCCTGACTATGGCGAGAGCTTTTCTAGCCTGCTTGGCCGTAGATGCGGCATCCTCCGCGGATGTATGCGACGCTGCCGCCGCCCCGCCCGAGTTCCGCGCGCGCAGATGGGTGTGGGAGCCCTGAGCACCCTCACGAGGGCCGCTTCGCCGCCGGCAGCGACCTTCTCTAGTTGAACGATCGCCTATAGGCTATGCGCACTCACTTTGCCGATGTGGGGGCCTCCGAACGGGAGGAGAAGGAGGAGGAGCGGCGGCCATGGTTGGAAATCGGGGTGACGGGCTAGAAGAACTGGACGATGAGTGGAGTGGCCTGGGAGTTAAGGCGAAAATGTCCCGTCTCCCGTCCTTTTTTTTTGACCTGTCTCCCGCCCTTTCCCATGCGTGCAAGTGGTCAGCACGCGACGCTCGGCAGAGTCAAAATTGGCGTTTCCAGCGGGCCATGTTTTACGACTCAACTCTCAAACCGGCTTAGTGTTTCTATCTTGTTGAGAGAGTCATTGTATTCGAGACCTTTGTCGCCACCTAGTCTCGTCCGTCCACGTGATACTTTGGGAAACCTGAGTCCCAATTTGTTTTATTTGAGGAAAATCTGACTCGCAATTGGACCGGACCATGCCAGTGAGGCCTATGCGTCCACCCCCAGGACCAATTGGTAGTTTGGTACAACAACTACTAGCGGGTAGCGGCGCCGCCGGCCATGGCACGCCCAGGCCAGCCACAAGCGACCGATAAACCTACACTTCTTCGTCTCCACCCTTCTTTCTTCGTCATGCTCGGACGCCACGGAGTGGTAGCGGGGATTCGGGTGGATCATGGACGACCATCTTCTGAATCCGGAGCGACCGGCTGCAGGTTCACCAATTCCGCCTCCTTCCCTCTAATCTCGCCTCGCTAGTCGCTAGTCCTTCAGTTGTCGCCAGAATGGATTGTGAAAGCGCCCAATGCCGAGCTAGGCTCATAGTTATGTGTAGGAGGTTAGGGCCGCGGGGCAAGTTATGTATAAAGCGACACACGCTTTAATGATTTTCTGTGATTTGGTAACTCATACATTTCATGTACAGTACTACTAGTACTATAATACAAGCAAGTACCGATAGATACCACGTTCAGGGATTTTAATTTTCATCCGAATATATGCAAACCCTGCTCACTAAATCTAGCAAGCCAATAAGCTTTGTCTGGCCCTCCTTCACACTGAATCTCAACTTTGCATCATTTATTGAACAATATATCTGCCAGGATTCAGAAGCATCAAGCTTTCGACAGAGGAACGAATCCGTGCTTAATAGCTGCTGACCAGACCTTCTCGATGTCCATCATACCATCTCCGCACTCATGCATGTCCCATCCTTCCAGTGCGTGTATCATTCCGGCGATGCGCCATGCGCTCATCACCCTTCTCGGGAGCCAGTTCTGTTCATACAGCGAGTAGCAACACATGCCAATATCAATCACATTATCTATTTCAATCTTGGCTAAGAAGTTGTGTACGTACATCAAATTATCCTGTTTTGTTTCTCTCAAAATTTACGCAACCAGGTAAAATGTAAACATATTACTGATACCTCACAGGCATGGACGTTCTCCATTGAATCCGGGATCTTCATTGCTGGGCTACTCAAGTAAGTGCAATCCTTGCGTATCTTGTTAGGGGGAAACTGTGATGTAGTAATGAATGTTGCTCCTTTTGGTGCCCTCAGTTGTTGTTTATCATCTATGTTGTCTCCTATCCAGATCTGTTGCAGTGAAGAAGTAATTGTCATTAGATTGTTTCCTGGAGTGTTTGTTCCTATAGTTTTTTGGTGCAATGCTAGCCACATAGATTTAAGGTGTTGTTTCTTGTCATTTGCTGGCAGTATTACATAAAGTGTTAGCGACTAAAAAATGTGTGAATTATTTAAAAAGGTTTATAGAAGCAATCCACTGATGCCATATCTACTACCCAGTTGCAATCTATTCCCTCTAGAAAGCTTCTTGATGTTTTCAATCCCTTTTAAGGACAAATTTTACCTGAGGTATTTCATCACTGGAAAATCTCAGATAGGCAGTGCTGCTCTCTGGAACTCGCAACTTGAGCATGTCATATTCCTTCACTTGCTTCATGATTACCTAATCAACATTGTGTACAATGATAGTCAATATTTTAGTGAAATCGTCAATATTTTAGTGAAATCATTCATAACAATAATGGGGTAACAAAACGAAGGCAACAAAGTAGCAAGCTGATAGGTACCTGGACACCTCTCTCACATAAAGCTGTAGCTGTGGCATGTGCTACCTTAGAACTGCCTCCGCAGAAAAAAACTCGTTTTGTATCTGAAGGGATGCTATTGAGAACAACTGCTGTTGCTAAGCCACTCCCATCTACAAGTCGAACTCCTAATTTTGGATATTTCTGTATAAACAATTCACCACTTCCATTGAGTTGTTCTGCCTGGGACCAAGAGTATCAGGGTTAATATCTTTGCCTAGACCATGTGTGCAATTAATGTGCATCTGACTTTTTCAACATTTCTAGTCAAAATCCTATGAATCCCACAATCTGGTTTGATGTAATCAGAAGGTTGTCCCTACATTCTTTTTGCCAATATATCTGATTGTGTTCTGATCCAATCAGAAGCTAAGTGCCATATGAAAGCAAGTACCATAGGGACAAAATCACGTGAGAAAAGTTTGGTCATCATGCCTGATTTAGAAGTCCTAGACTGAGCACTCTGATCCCTCTTCTATCAGCATCTAATATCGCCTTCTCAATTAACCCGTTGATGGATTCTCTCTCCCAAATCAAGCCATACTGCACAGGATGAAAATGTTAGCAGCTTGCAGAACTGTTGAAGCATATTTTTCTTAGAGAAAAGACACTTGGCCCTGCTTTTTTTTATAAAAAGCAAATAGAGTAGACCGGGAACACCAGCTTTACATATTGTTGAAGCATATGATTCATACGGAACAGAAAATACATTACTTGGAAGTTGTATCTTGGAATTGCCCATGTTTGCATCTTGAGTTTGTTCAGTTTGAGACTTTCAATCACAAACGCAGAAGATCCGTAAACCCATGCAAATACCATTGACAGCCACGCTATAGGCCATATCATCCACATATACCATACAGGATTATCGGATGGTTTAGAGGCTACGGAGGCTATCCCAATCCTTAGATGATAAGTCGATTGCAAGGTGGTCATATGAGTCAAGTGAACAACATCTGGTGTTTCCTCTGTTCCTTTCACTGTCCTCTCATACAGCTCATCAGTTGAATTGTCCATGGTGTTGTATATGTAGTCATAGAATGGCATAAACAGTGAGTAGTTTGTACGGAACTGTGTGTGATGGAGAGAATGATACCTGTGGAAGTGTGGAAAAATAACAGTAAATAACTTGGTTCTTGGTTCTGTGAAGCTATGACTAGCCATTTAGATTTTTCATGCATTCTGTGAAGAATCCACTGGTGAACTTTGATTAACAGCTCAATGGACCCAAAGTTTCATCATCTGTTTGCATGTTAACATGATTGTAAGATTGATCTTAAATTGGTATACTTACGATGGGGTATACATGAGATACTTGAGAGGAGGGAAAACCTTGAAGATCCACTTTGGCAGCAGCTCAAAATTGCAATGTCCCATATTATTCATGAAGTCGATGTAAACAAAGTACAAGCCAGAAACCAGGATAGAACCACAGCCCATAAGAATTGGTATGACCGTCGGGATTGTAAATATCAGGAAATAAGCCAAAATTTCTGCAAATGGATGGATGACAGCTGCCAGTCATATGTTAAAATTGCATTAGACTTGGGGACAGGTCTGCATTATCTTTTTAAATACCACATCTACATGTTTTATGCAACACTACTACACTAACTCTTAACAAAGCAAACATTTGAAAATTCATTACAACATCAGAACATGTAGACGAAGTTATCGCGCTTTTCTTAAATCGATCCATACAAAATGGTATATTCCATGTGTCTTTGTTTTACGTAAGTGAACCTTGGTTCATGTGGTCATTCTTATTCTCAAGTCATCTATTGTTTGTGGCATTGTGAATCATTGCGTCAATCCTAATTCTGAATGTTGTTACTTACAGGTTATAGGCTCTGTGACGATGGATGTATGATGGTGCGAGTGGTAGCGGGAGTAGAGGAAATGGTGGTGCAGCGCCCTATGGAACCAATAGTACACGAACTCAACAGGTCCTATGTGAAGCAACACTGTGATGATGGCTCCCTTGGTGTCCCACATTGGCATGAGTCTGACACTCGGGGTGGCTGCATAGGTCAGGTAGGATGCAAGCCCAAGGAGTATGACCTGGTCATCCCTGTACATAAATGGTAAGATCACTCACTTTACATGCATGATGATATATTAACATGTGATTGTGATGGATCATTAGATTTCAGGTACACAATCCGTCCCAGATACATGGCGTATAAATTTCGTAAAAAAAGTCAATGCTTTCTAAGTTTGACCAAATATATACAAAAATGTGAAGTTCTACAATACCAAATCAATATCAATAAATCCGCTATAAGATATATCTTCATAATGTATTTATTCAGTATTATAGTTGTTGATATTCCCCAATATATCTTGGTCAGACTTATAAAACATGGACTTTTTAACTAAGTTTATATGTAATATATTTGGGGACAGACGGAGTATGTTGTACTGCTGAGTGTGGTGGAAATAAATAGCTAGCTGTGGATATGACTTACCAGTTCCTCTCCCGGTCGACCTGCTCAAATTCAAGACCGCGATCAACGATGATGTGCTTCCTGCGCGCGGTGTGGTAGCGGGACAAGCTAATCCAGATCTGGTTGTGTACCATCCTCAGCAGCAAAAGTGGTAACATGCCGGCGTACGCTAGGTCCATGTCTTCCCACCCCTTGGTGACCACCCTGTGCACAGTGTGCAACGCAGCAGGGGCCAGGACCAGATACTGTGTGCATGAATGGATCATCTTGTTAAATGCAGACAAGATCTCTGATCGTTTCGAAGCTATTGTCGTGGCTTCAATTTTGTGAATATTAGGCACCCCTCATATTGAAGAGGAAAGGAAGTTATAATACTACTATGTTAATTCAGTTGTGCATGTAAGTGAAGTACTTGAAGAGCACAGCTGCTGTCGGCAGTTCATATTCGGTCACAAGGACAAGGTACAAAGACAGTTTGCGGTTTCATGAGAACAGCATGCCCTGCTTGTCAATATTCAGTAAATCCTTACGATTTGATCACCGATAACAGGGTTATTGTTTTGTTGGGCACCTCGCCGAACAGTACTGGGGCATGTTACTGTATTCAGGATTTCAGGTCGCTATCAGCCGTCCAAGAAGCATTCAAATGAATTTGTCTAAGTTCTCGATCCTCTACCCTTTCGTGTTTTAAAAAATGAGTCAAGAGCAGAGTAGTAGTATATAACCTACATTGTTTTCTTGAAGCAATTTTTCTGGATCGTATGAAAAACTGAAAAGTAGGCATCATGGGACTGGAGGCTAGAATATACTACTATTTGGTATTTTAAATACAGGTGATTTAATGAATTATACTGGATAATAGGATTGTCTGAGTTCACCGAGACATGCAACTTTTGCTGCGGTTCCTGTTATAGTTCAATATATAAAATGTTTTTGAACAAGGTTACACTTCAATATATAGTCGATATGATGATGCATATGGAAGTTCTTTCTTATAAACGCAAAACCTTCTTCAATGAAAAATATAGGCATGAGTAACCTTGTAGCAAGCTCATACCCTCAAACGAGCATATCATTGAAGTACTAGTTTCTTGTTCAAACAATCAAACGGTGTTCCCAAATTCGTGAACATGGTTTTATCTTAAGATAAAATAAAATGTTACCACCTAGTACATTTCTGAAGCGAAATGAACATCAGAGAGGAACTCGAAACGAAACGAAACATAGACCGAACAAGATATCATCATACCTTGAAGCTGCCCATCCAATGCCATGGCCATTCGGTCAAAGGCCCCGGCCGTGTTGCCATGGTATGATGGATGCACGATGATGCCCTTCCTCACTTCCCAAGGTAAGCAGCTACATCTGCTAGCAACTCGAAGCTCCGGTTGCATTTTATATGTGCTTACATGTACATCCATGGTTAGATGAAGAACACAAGTGAACGTGTTGTCATTTTCTCATGTGCCCATGCCTGTGTCCTTCCTTTTTCCATTACCAGCCTTCATTTCTTCGCAGTATCCACTTCCCCAACTGTATTTTTCTTGTGGCCATATCTTTCCAAGAAACAGTGCTAGAATCGAAATCATAAAACATGCTCTCATGGTGCTTCATCACACAAAACATGCCGTTGCTTGCTTTTTTTTTAGGGAAATGCCGTTGCTTACTAGTGGTCGCTCACCACGACGTAGAGCAGCGGCATCGTCATCGACTCATCGTCATCGTGCCCATGCTATGGCCTGCATTGTTCACTGACCATGACCAGAACTTAATGGAGGCCCGCTACAGGCGTACAACTACAAGCCCAATACCGAACACCCAAGGCCCAATTCCCAGCCAGCGAACCAGCAAACCCAAATCGTTCACCCAGCCCAATGCCGAACACTGGAGGCCCAATACGCTCGGCTCCCCGACACAAAGCCCTAGCCGCCGGGGTCGACCAGCTCCGTCGCGGCGGCGGACGGAGTTGGGAGAAGGGGGTGGACGCGCATCACCGGAGACGTGACCGTTCCTCCCCGCGCCGGCGACGCGAGGGGAGCGTGCCCGTGCGCGGGAGGCGCCGGCTGCCACTCGCGGTAAGTACTGCGCCCGCAGTTCGTTTAGTACATAGACGGGGGATTCTACCTAGAAGCTCGACCATAATTGACCCGTAATAACAACCCCGAATGCCAAATAAGGCTCACAGCTCTGTGTGATATATACTATCTTGTAGCCATTGCACGTTTCTAGAGGAACCACAACGGCTGAGAAAAACCAAAGTTACTGGGTCTCTCCGGCTCACGCCATTCCTGGACCCTGCATTGGCATTGCTCACTGTTTCTATTTTTTTTCTCTCTCTCTCAAGATCATTGATATTGTGATGCTTCCTTTGATGAATTTTCTCTACTAGTTGGTTACTCACACATTACATCCATACATACGAGTACTTAGCCTACTGATATCACGCTATTGAATTTCTATCCAAGCATATATCCAGACCCTGCTCAATGGAGCTAGCAAGCCAGAATATCTGGTCTGGCACTCTGTATTCTTTAGCACTCAAACTTAACTTTGCACCATTGTCGACTAACGGATCTGCCAGGATTCAGAAGAATCAAGCTCTTGACAGAGGCATGAATCCATGCTTAATATCTGCTGACCACGCCTTCTCAATGCCCATCATATCATCTCTGCGCTCGTGCATGTTCCAACCTTCCAGAGCATGTGTTATCCCACCAATGCGCCATGCGCTCGTCACCCTTCTCGGAAGCCAATTCAGTTCATACAGCGACTTGCAACACATGTAAATGTCAATCACATTGTATATCTATTCCAGTCTCGGATAAGAAGTTCTTGTAGATTAAATAGTCCTTTTTTTTGCTTAGCTCAAAATTTACACAAACATGGTAGTAAAAACATGTTATTGGTACCTCGCAGGTGTGGACGTTCTGCATTGTCGCCGGGATCTTCATTGCTGGGATACTCAAGTAAGTCCAATCCTTTCGTGTCTTCTTAAGGGGAAACTGTGATGTAGGAATAAATATTGTTCCATTTGGTGCCTTCCCTTGCTGTTTTACCATCTACGGTATCTCCTATCCAGATCTGTTGTAGTGAAGGAGTAATCATGAATATCCTGCGTGTCAGAGTGTTTGCACCTTTACTTATTTCTAGTTTGTACTATGCTGGTTACATAGGTTTGCCGAGTATTTATTGTCATTTGTTGGTAGATGATGTAGCATTATAATGTTAGCAACCAAAATTGTGTGAATGATTTTTACAATGTTTGTAGAAGCATTCACTGCCATGTCATATCTCTACTAGTTGATACCCCCATTATCACTCTAGAAGGTCTGTTAAAGATTTCAATCCCTTTTTCAATATAACTTTTACCTGGGTATTTCATCACTAGAAAATTTCAGATAGACAGTGCTGCTCTCTGGAAATCGCGACTTGGTATACCATATTCCTTCTTTTGCTTTGTATCTAAGGGGATGCTCTTGAGTACCACTGTGGTTGCTAAGCCACTTCCATCAACAAGTCAAACTCTTAAATTCGGATGTTTTTTTGCAAACAATTCACCCCTTCCATTGAGTGTTTTTGCCTGCACCAACAATATAAGGGTTTAACTCTTTACCCTGATCAATTTGTGTGTACTGTGCAGTGCACTGAACTTTTGCAACATTTTTGTTAAACATCCATATTAATTCTACAAACTGGTTAGAATATTCAAAAGGCTGTTCCTACATCTGTTTTGCCAATATGCTGAATATGTTCTAATCAGATCAGAAGATAAGTGGCATATGGAAGCAAGTATAGAGACTTAGAGAGAGAATTATGTGAGAAAAGTATGGCCATCATGCCTGATTTAACAGTCCCTAGACTCAGCCTTCTGACCCCTCTTCCATCAGCATCTAGTATTGCCTTGTCAATTAGGCTGTTGATGGATTCTCTCTGCCAAATCAGGCGATACTGGACATGAATAGAATGTTAGCAGTTTGCGAAGCTGTTAAAACATATGATTCATACAGAAAGGAATACCCTTTACTTGCAAGTTGTATCTTGTTGTTGCCCATGTTTGCATTTTGAACTTCTTCAGCTCTAGACTTTCAACGACAAACACATAAGATCCATAAACCCATGCCAATACCATTGACAGCCATGCTATTGGTCATAGGATCCACATATGCCATAGAGGCTTATCTGAGGGTCTACCGGAGTAGCAGGAATATAAGTCTTCAGCGAAGAGGAGCTTCTTTTGAAGCGAGTGGACTGTCGTGTGCTCATAGACATACGCCTAGGGGCCTTCTGAACACTTTCAGCAGACACATGCCTGAAGCCATTGGCAAGACTAGTGATCCGAGGGCTTTTTCTCAGGTTACGGACCGACACCGGGGTAGCATGGCTCTTGCGACAATAGTAGGCTGAAAGTAGCTGTTGAAGCGGTTGAAGGCAACTGGCTGGCTCCTCACATGACAGACTTGCTTATGAGTGGGTGTTCAGGAAAAGGGTGTCGTTTTTGCATCTGGACCCCGCAGGTTCCTTTTGCCCATTACCAACACTTGACAATATTTCACCACCCCATCTGTATTTTACTATGACTTGTCCTTCCAAGCTACAATCTGGGCAGAGGTACTCAAATCTTAATCACAGGACATGCCCCCCCCCCCCCCCCCCCCCACACACACAAGCCTCACTTCGAATTTAGAATGTGGGATCCTTGTTTCAGCTGTTGTTTTTTTGGGAAATGGGTGTGATAGAGCTGCATTTCTCATAAGCAAGTCTGTCATGTGAAACTGTCACAAAGTACAGATAAAGACAATGGAGGAATGGCCAACAAGGCTTAGAGATCAAACAATCAATCACTTGTAGGGAACTGAAATGCGTAGTTCAAGACGTAACCTAGCTTGTTCATAGCTCATCTAATATCTCGATCTCAGTTACCCTCACAATGAAATGAAATGTAAGTAGCATTACCATGCTGCCTCTGTGATGATTGACAAGTATATACGCCTACTTGGGCAGAGATGATCGATCGGGTACGATGTTGGCTTCATTTTCTTGAGTGCACGCATTATTTGCGAAGTTTGCCCACACCTATCAAGTTTAGTTAGGGCACCGAGCTGCTGCGATATCCCCTTTCTGTAAGTTTGATGACGATATGCAACATTGCAACTCCCCCATGTATTCTATAAAAAAAACTCTGCGTGATTTCTCTGCCTAAAATCGTTGTCCTAGATACTGCCTGAGTTGTAAACTAGTCATAATTGACTGACAACCCCAGATGCCGATTAAGGTTAACAGTTCTGTGGGATATCTTGTACTTACTGCACAATCTACAGGAACCTCAAACGCAGAGAAAAATCAAAGTTACTAGATCTCGCTCCAGCTTACGCCGTTCCTGGACCCTGTCATTGTGCACTGTTTGGATTTTTATCTCTGAAGATATAACTGTTATTGATTTGAGTACTTTCTACAAGCTGATTAATCATACATTACATCCATACATATGAGTACTTAGCTATTAATATTACGCTTATGGCCTTCTATCCAAATATATGATGACCTGCTCAATGAAGCTAGCAATCCTATAAGAGTATCGGACACTCCTTATCTGTTAACACTCAAACTTAACTTCCATCATTATTAACATATCTGTGAGGATTGAGGAGTATCAAGCTTTTGACAGAGGAATGAATCTGTGCTTGATAGCTGCCGACCAAACCTTTTCGATGTCCATCATATCATCTCCACACTCGTGAATGTTCCAACCTTCCAGAGCATGTACTATCCCAGCAATGCGCCATGCGCTCATCACCCTTCTTGGAAGCCAGTTCTGTTCATACAGCGAGTAGCAACACATGTAAATGTCAATCACATTCAATTCCAATGCTCCACAAGAAGTTCATGTACATTAATGGTCCTGTTTTGCTTAGCTCAAAATTTGCATAAAAAGGTAAGGGAAACATGTTATTAGTACCTCACAGGTGTGGACATTCTGCATTGTCTCTGGGATCTTCATTGCTGGGCTACTCAAGTAAGTGCAATCCTTACGTGTCTTCTTAAGGGGAAACTGTGATGTAGGAATAAATATTGTTCCATTCGGTGCGCTCCGTTGTTGCTTGTCATCTATGCTATCTCCTATCCAGATCTGTTGTAGTGAAGGAGTAATCATGAATATTCTGCTTGTTGGAGTGTTTGCTCCTTTATCTATTTCTTATCTGTGATGTGCTAGTTATTTGTTGGTAAATTGCGAGTGATTTTATCAAGTTTTGTAGAAGCATTCACTATCCTGTCATGTATCTATAAAGTGATACCCACTTACGATATATCACGCTAAAGGTCTGTCGAGGATTTTGATCCCTTTTGATAACTTTTACCTGGGGTATTTCATCACTGGAGAATTTCAGATAGACAGCGCTACTCACTGGAACTCGTGACATGAGCATGTCATATTCTTTCTTTTGGTTCATGATTACCTGCACAATTTTTTTTTTTAGAATACTTAGAATACATTTAAAGCCACTGTTATAATGAAAAAAAAGAGCTACCATATGAATTCAGCAAAGGAGCAGTCTGATAGGTACCTGGACACCTCTCTCACATAAAGCTTTAGCAGTCGCATGGGCTATCTTAGAACTGCCTCCACAAAGAAAAACTTGCTCTGTATCTAACGGGATGCTTTTGAGCACCACTGCAGTTGCTAAGCTACTTCCATCAACAAGTCGAACTCTTAATTTTGGATATTTTTGTGTAAATAGTTCACCATGGCCATTAAGTTGTTTTGCCTGCACCAACAGCATAAGGGTAAACGGTTTAACTCTTTGGTTTGACCAATTTGTTGTACTGTGCTCTGAACTTTGGCAACACGTTTATTAAAAAAACCATTAATAATTCCATAACTGTTTAATCAAAAGGTAGTCTCCACATCTAATTGGTCAATATGCCTGAATAGTTTTGATCAGATCAGAAGGTAAGTGTCATGTGAAAACAAGTGTAGAGAAAGAATTATCTGAGAAAAGCCATCATGCCTGATTTAACAGTCCTAGACTGAGCACTCTGACCCCTCTTCCATCAGCATCTAGTATTGCCTTCTCAATTAAGCAGTTGATGGATTCTCTCTCCCAAATCAAGCCATACTGGACATGACTAAAATGTTAGCAGTTCGCAAAAAATGTTAAAGCATATGATTCATACAGAACGTAAAACACATTACATGGAAGTTGTATCTTGGTATTGACCATATTTGCATCTTTAACTTCTTCAGTTTAAGACTTTCAACGACAAACGCAGAAGATCCATAAACCCATGCCAATACCATTGACAGACATGACATGGGCCATATCATCCACATATACCATACAGGGTTATCTGAGGGTCTAGAGGCTATAGAGGCAATCCCAACCCTTAGATGGTAAGCCGATTTCAAGGTGGTCATATGCGTCAAATGAACAAGATCTGGTGTTTCTTCCGTTCCTTCCAGTGTTCTCTCATACAGCTCGTCAGTTGAATTATCCATGGTCTTGTATATGTAGTCATAGAATGGCATAAACAATGAGTAGTTTGTACGGAACTTTGTATGATGGAGAGAATGAAACCTGTGAAAATGTGGAACAAAATAACAGTGAATATTTTGGTTGGTGGTTTTGTGAAGCTATGACTAATCATTTCAACTTGTGCATTGTGTGCAGAATCCACTGAGTCAGCTTTGGTTAAGAAATGAAACCTGGTTGCATGTTAGCTACTCCTTCCGTTCACTGATGTAAGACATTCTAGCTTTTTGCTAAAACACATGAATGTGGACATGTTGTAGTAAATAGGTTCATTCATTTTGGAGTGTATCTAGTCCACTTTGAAATATCTAGAAGGTCTTACATTAGTGAATGGAGGGAGTACTAGATTGTAAGCTTGATGGTAAAATGTTACACTTACGAGGGAGTGTACATGAGATACTTGAGAGGAGGGAAGACTTGGAAGATCCACTTTGGCACCAGCTCAAAATTGCAGTGCCCCATATTGTTCATTAAGTCAATGTACGTGATGTACAAGACAACGGACAGGACAGAACCACACCCCAGAAATATTGGTGTCATCGTGGGGATCGAAAATAATAGGAAATAAACCACATGTTCAGCAAATGGATGGATGACAGCTGCCAGTCAAATAGTAAAGTTGCATTAGAATTATATGTAAGTACACTGATTGTCAACATATCAAGCATTTAGAGATTTATTTTGAAAACCTGTCACACTGCATGTCATTTGTATTAGAAGAAGCATGCAAGAAGGTGAAAAAACTTTACAAGCAAAAACACAGCAAAAGCAAACCACCAAACCAAAACCTATGGTAACCAATGAGATAAAAGAGAACAAAAAACCTATGTTACCCTGGAGGCAGAACAAAGAAAACTGACAGAAGAGAACAGAGCATTTTAGAGATTCATTGCAGCAAAGAACATTCAGACAAATGTGACTTTGGTGGTCTGTAGGAAGGACCAATATAATAATTTCTCATTTCCATTTTGCAGTTTCAGAAAAGTGCCCGTGTAAGTTTGTACTTTTTCTCTTTGTACATATACATGATCTGAATTTCTTATGCTCACAATAGCAGAATATATGTCTTGTCAACCTATGAGCCTTTGATGTATGTTGAGATGTTCTCAGCAGCCATTTACTTAGTGCTACTGGTAGTTTTCAGAACATGAATAGGTAAAAGAAGTTGTGCCTGAGCTCCATGAACTAGGTGAAAATGATGCTATACGCACAATCCAGATATGTGAATGTAATGTTGTACGGCAAAAGCATTAACATAGTAGATCTGCAAAAATATTCTTAAAAGTTATGGTTCTTTTCTTAAAGCGGTAAATGAAGAATTGCGAGATCCACTGTTTATGCTTAAGTTAGTGGCATCATTCATCATCATGTTAACTGTTCTAAACGCTATTACTTACAGGTTATGGGCTCTGTGACGATGGAGGCATGGTGGTGTGAGTGGTAGCGGGAGTATAGGAAATGGTGGTGGAGTGCTCTGTGGAACCAGTAGTACAGGAACTCAACAGGTCCAATGTGAAGCAACGCGGTGATGATGGCTCCCTCGGTTGTCCACACTGGCATGCGACTTACATTTGGGACGGCCACGTACGCCAGGTAGAAGAACAACCCATTGAAGATGATCTGGTCATCCCTGTACGGAATAGCAAAGGATCACTTGGCATTACAAGACATGTGATTGTGATGGAGACTCTGCTCAGCAGTGCAACATTCTCAGGGTGCTAGTGCGAGTGCGATAGAAGTAAATAGCTGGATGGACACACATGACTTACCAGGAACTCTCCCGGTCCACCTGCTCGAATTCAAGACTACGGTCGACGATGATGTGCTTCCTGCGTGCGGTCTGGTGGCGAGACACGCTGATCCAGATCTGGTTGTGGATCATCCTCAGCAGCAGAGCTGGTAACATTGTGGCGTATGCTGGGTCAATGTCTCCCCACCCCTTTGTGAGCATCCTGTGTGCGGTATGCAACGCAGCAGGCGCCAGGACCAGGTACTGTGTTCATGGATAGAGCACTGGATTAAATATAGGTGCTGATGAGTGATGAATATGATACATGAAATGAATGCATGGTGTAAAGAAGTGGTATCTCCTAATCTTTGGCTGTTTGTAAGCCATCGCCATGTCAGGGTGCAAATGTCTTTGTTTCAAAGAGACAAATAACTTTGCCTATCTCAGTTCAGTTGGGTATGTGCGTGAAGTACTTAAAAGTATATTTGGATCACAGAGACAAGGCACAAAGACAGTTGAAGGTTCCACAAGAGCAACATGAACTGCTAAGCAATTCAGTACATCTTTATGATTTGATCACTACACATGCAGTAAAAAAACCTGAAGTATGAGACAGATTTTATTTTATTGGGCACTCCTTTGAACAGTACTGGTGCATGTTATCGTATTCAGGTCGCTATACTGCCATACAAGAGCACGCAAAGGAGTTTGTCAAGGTCACTATCCTCCTCTATCTTTTTGTTTGTTTAAAAAAAATAGATTGTAATAATACACCATGGTAGTATAGTACAATATATATATATATATATATATATATATATATATATATATATATATATATATATATATATATATTACTTCCATCGGTTTCTTGAAGTAACTCATTCTGGAAGATCTAGAAAACTGAAAAGTGCCCATTGAGCTGGCAACTTTTTTATGTGAACGCTTGGGCTAGAATATATATACTGTTTGAAAGCTAGGCACCGTTTTTTATTTCCATTTAAGCGGTAATATAGGGTTGTCTCATCATTCATTTGACATGATATTTTACTGCAAACACTAATCGTCCACAGATACCACTAATTCCTGTTCTGCTTTGATACTTGTAAGGCAGTATATGTAGAACCTATATAGCTCAACTTCTCAAACTAACATATCATTGAAGTTCTTAGTCTATCTCTTCTCTAGGCCACTCAAACAAATGAATTTCCTTCCTTCTTGATCGCCGTGATCATGTCATTAGCTCAAGATTAAAAAGGATGGCCCTACTTTATTTCTGAACCCGAAACGAACACCTGGATGGAAAAAACAACAGCACATGGAGATGAAGAGCAAACAAGATGCTTATCATACCTTGAAGCTGCCCATCCATTGCCATGGCCATTCAGTCAAAGGGCCCGGCTGTGTTGCCATGGTGGTGGCTGGTGGACGGTCCCTCGGGCCTCAACTAGCTCTGCTAAGTGCTAGTAGCTCCTGTCGCAATTTATACACATGGACGGTTGGATGTTACTAAATCACGGGACATGCTTTCAGGGTGCTCGGGTCACACATAACTGGCTGCTGCTTGCCAGTGACATTACTGTTTGGGGACGGCTTCCGTCTCGGAGTTCCTTTTATGTTGCCCCATCAGGCCTCACTTTGGAATTAGAATGCGAGATCCCCCTTTTTGTTGTGCGTGAAATTTTCAGTATTCTTTATATAATTCTGAAGTGCCGTAGGTCAAAATGTAACCTTGTTCTTTCGCAAAAAGAAAAAAAAATGTACCCTTGTTCGGAGCTCCTAGAATATCTCGATCTCAGTTACCCCGACAATGAAATGTAAGCAGCGTTGCCACATGCTGCCTCTGTGATAATTGACAAGTGTATATATATGCCTACTTGGGCAGAGATAAATCGATCGGGTACGATGTCAGCTTCATTTCTTGAACAGTACCGTTTTTTTGTTGGGTGAGATGCCGTTCGGTTTTGTTGAGGAATAATGACTCCAAACTCTGAGGGTATGACGGCTTGAATGCTGGGCGTACGGCTCGGGCGACTACAAAGGTTGCTCCCGCCTAGAAAATATCTTCAATAACTCAACGCAAACAAATTGTTTTCGATAAAGAACAATATATATTCATATAAAGAAGATATTAAAACAATTCAATATCAGAAGCAACTCGAGACATCCTGATCCTCAGTCGCAACCGCTTCATCCTGTCAACCAAGGCTGATCAAACTCCTCTTGCTCTTCTTCCTCACTGCGACTGCGACGACAACAGAGAAAAAAGAACAGTAGATCGATGAGCTAATTTGATCAATGATCACTCCATCCACGAATGTATGAAAGATAGCAACCGGCATCTGTAGCATCTGTCTGCATGGTCCTAAGCTAGCAGAAATCACTGGACCATTTGTCAGCAGCGCCAACGACTATCATTGCGAAAATCTGAATATGCCAAAACTTGGTGGTTTGATGGCTGCGTCTGCTTAATTCAGATGCCCAACGAATCACGGCCGACATCCTCTCTTTGTTAATTGGATGACATACACATGTGCACAGTTGCGGTATACAGGCCTATGGTATACAGGCCTAGTTGTTCAACTACTACATCGGATCTCCCTTTTATTTTTGGACAGAATAGTCCGCCCACACGCGCTGCTCTCGGGAGGGGCGGCACGGGCGGAACCCTAAGCCGCCGCCGCCCCTGACTTCTCCTCCCGCTCCTCCTCCGCTGCCACCGGAGGACGCCGGCGGGCTAAGCTCGGCCGGCCAACGGTGGCGGCAGGGCTGCTTCCTCGCGTGGTGGCCTCTCCCCTGCAGGAAGCCCCTTGGTGCTCGATGGTTGTCGCCCCGACGGCAATCTGATGGCGGCGGGGTCTAGAAGCCGGGGCGGCGGCCTCGGGATTTGATGGTGGTTCTCCCTCGACGGATGGTGGCGCGAGTCACATTTGCTGGCAGAGGCTCGGTCCTAGGATTTCTCTCCAAGACGAAGATCTGCCTTCAGCCTGATTCTATAGATCTGGTGGCAGTGGCGTGTTCCGGAAGGCTCCGCCGGTGAATTCCCATGGCGATTCATGCCTGGAGATTGCTGGAACGGATGAGATTCGGTCGAGCGAGGCGAAGCTCTGCAGTCTGTTGCCATCATAGAACATGTCTTTAGTTCCATGGTGAAGTCAGTGTGCGGAGAATGTCATGGAAGCCAAGATTGGTGGACTAACTATGGTGGCTCGAGTCCTGGTGGCGATGAGTAATTGGATTTGTGAATTGTAGCAGCGGCATCAGAAAATGGGGGCGGCGGCATAGGAGAAGTTCACAGTCTTATCTTGCAGGGTGAAAATCCAAGGTCTGGCCTTAATTGGTTGTGCCTGGCAATGATCTTGTTAAAGGCATTGTTTTGTGAGCGAGGACTTTCTCCAGGGTGAAAACCTATGATCTTTGATCGGGCGATGACGGTGCTTGTGCTCTGTTTCCTTCTTGAAGGCATCGCTATTGGAGATGTTGGACTTCTGGTGTTGTTCTGGTGGGGTTAGTGTCGCTGCTACTAAGGATCTAATCACTGTAGCGGGGCTTTTCTTTTTTGTAATTCTTCTTCCTTTTTTTGTTGTGTACATCCATATTGCCAATAGGATATGCGTTGTTGCAGAGGTTGGGTGTAATTGGTATCCGTGTGATATTAATATATACTCATTTTCAAAAAAAAAAGTTGTTCAACTACTACCTCGTTCCTAAATGTAAACATTGTTAGCAGTTTAAATGTAACTACTAAAAAGGCTTTACATTTCGGAACAGAGGGAGCATGTATTAATTCAAAACGGCTCTCGAAGCACACGCTCCCGCCTCCCGCCCAAGAAAGAGGACACCTCAAACGTCAAAATAATCTGGAAAATTTAAAATGTCAAATGTCCATGTCTCATGTTTGCACATACTGTTTCAGGAAGAAAGGCATTTTTTATGACATGTGTATAAAATAAAAACAAATGTGATGCTCCAAAAATTGTGTTTTATAACATTGTTTTTTATCTAGGAGAGAGTGTTTAGTGTAGAGGGAGCATTTGTATACCTTGTAATCTCTTCTCCTTATCCCTTCCTCTTATCCTTTGTAGCATCTCATTTGTCTAACAATTGTAATGCTACTTGGTCTAGTAATATAATGGCTACTTCCTACATATAATTGTTGCATCATAATTATATCATGCTCATGTCATCATGCCACCTTGCATTTGAGCATCATATAAAACCCTTTTCATTTGGTTCTTCTCTCACATGCAGTATTAATTGTAGTTGGCTTTTGATATATTGTATTTGCTTCTTGATATATTGTTTAATGCCCAAGTTGAGTTGGGGGCATATCTTTTATTTCAACTCCACCACCTTTCTTTGTCACCACCTTATAATTCCACCATTCCATCCCATGAGCTTGTATTTCTTTTTCTTTTAATATTTATTCTAGCTCATGTGGGTTGGGATGGATCTAATTCTAATTCCTTTTTGCTTGGCCTTTATTCTACATTTTTGGGAATGCATAAGATTAATGCCATGTTATTATTATTGTCTTCACAAGTATAAGAATATGGCATTTAATGTTTTGCATGGGTCATGCAAGAGTACCACCACCTTTAGGCCATTTGTTTTTCTCTTGGTTTCAGTGGTTCTTTTTATGTGGGATCATCTCCATCTCTCTCTACCATCCCCATGTACTCATCAACACCATTCTTCCCTTCATGCATGATTCAAATGAGGCCTTTTTCCATAAACCTCTTTCTCTCTCTTTTTCTTGGGTTTATCTTCCCCTCCACCTTGGCTTGATCTTATAAGCATGTTTTAAAACCTAAACACCTAATCTAAACCCTAACCCTAGTTTCCTCTCTTTTCTTTCTAACCCTAGTTCTAAGCTAAACCCTAACCACACCTCACCTCACCTCTCTCTCTCATTGCCGAGGCTGGCCCTCTCTCTCCCCGACCCACACCCCATCTACCCCATCTACCCCACCCCCAAACCCTAGCCCATGCCGACCATGCCCTAGCTACACCCTAGCTTCCCCTCTCCTCTCTCTTTCTCTCTCACTGCCGAGCAGGCCCCACCTTCCCTCCTCTCTTCCTCGGCCCCATCTGCAGCCCTCTACCTGTCCCTGTCCTGCTCACATCGACTCCAGCTCGAGCACGTGATCGAGGAGAAGGAGAAAAGGGCCGAAGCCACTTTATCTACCCCGAGTCCCACACGACATCTCCTCCCTCTCCCTCGCTTCACCCTCTGCCCCACGGCTCCTCTGGCCATCGCCAGATCCACCCCAGAGCCCCTGCCTCTCCCCTCCGTCTCCTTCACCAACGCCAACCCCTCTCTCGTCGGTCACCGCCAGTACCGCCGCCGCCCCTCGTTCTAGCGGGTGTGGTTGACGTGGAGGTGGTCGAGGAGACCAAGGTGGATCCCCTGCTTCGCCTTGTACACGCCAGCGAGGAGGAGAAGGTCCCCAGCAGCCGCAGCACGCCGACGTCCCGACCAAACCCTAGGTCACCGGTCGTCAGCCTCGTCGTCGATCTGCTGCTTCCCGCTCCGATCCGAGGCCTCCGTCGAGCCCGCGGTGAGCCCCTGTACCTCCCTGACATCATCGCCATCGCCGTCGTGTCCTGGTCGCGTCAGACATTCCCTCGAATGCTCTCTGCGCGCCGGCGTCTGTGTTCGTTTCCAGATCGTGGCGTCGCTTAGGTAGATCTAGCCGCCTAGCGCTTTCCTCGCAGCAACCCCAAGCCGACACAGTGGTAGTCGCCGCCGCGCGCAGGCACGAGGTCGCGTGTTCGATCCCTGCACCGTGCGCCGCCTTTGTCCGCACGCTCCGCCGTCAGAGAAAGGGGAAGAAAAACAGTAGCTGTCACCACCTTGCACATACCCCCATGCGTTTTTGCTAGATCAACCCGCGGTACACCGAGCCCCACCTGTCAGCCGCCCTGGCAAACTTGCAGTTAAGCCCCCTAGCTCTTAGGCCCTCAACCCGCGCTCCATCACAACCCCACCTGGCAGTATCTGCGCGTTCGGCCGCTGTCACGTGGGCCCGTAGCCACTGGACCCACCTGCCAACCTTAGTGGCTAGTTACGCCGCGGTGAGAAAAGCCTTTCCCTGTGGCGTGTGGCCCAGTCAGTAGCTAGCCCACCTGTCAGTGTCTGGGGCTGGGTCTGCCTAGGTGTAAAATGTTTTCCTGCTTTTCTGTTTTTAAATAAACTTTTTCAGAAATTGTTTAAATTCAAATTTGAATCTGTTTTAAATATCTTTCAAAATATAATTCCAAAACCAACATGTAATATATGTTTTGAAACCAGAAAAATGTGAGGAATTCAAATATGCTATTCAAAATAATGTTTGAGCACTTTAAAATTTCGAGGTAATTAAAATTACAATAAAATTCCTTTTTTCTTAATTAATTAATTAATAACTTTAGTTTTATAACTCCAAATTTGACAAATAATATGTCTAAATCGATCAGCGCGACAAGCCCGTTCTATCTATGCATTCCATGTTCTGAATTGCAGCATGCATCATATAAATATAAGTATACGGCAAGTGTTATGAGAGCAAACCGGGCTAAAACTTAATAAAATGCTTTAATCTTGTACCCCACACCTCACCATGCCATGCTACATTATTGTCATGTAAATTGTGCATCATTCATCATGGCATGATTGTTTGCTTGCCACATTTTAATTCATATGCTTGTGCACTCTACTTATGTTGGCCCTTGTTTGTTTGGTTCTTCTTCGAATAGACGCTGAGCAGGGGATATATCAGGAATCCTAGGAGCACTACCCAGATTCGTCCCTCGCTTCAACTGAGCTGCCAGGCAAGCACTACCACATGCTTGCATACATATAGTACCTATTGCCTCTATCTTATTCTTGCATCATTGAGTCGCGATTGCATTAAACTGAATCCCACGTACTGTATAGCCTTTACTTTTAAACCCCACCGAAGCTTGTCCCTCCATCCCATGAGCCATTACTACGGGAGTTGTTTGAGCCATGCGGGTCGTAGAACAGCATGTGTAGGGTATGTGAGTGTCTGATGGATAACGAGGTATCTAAACAACTTAACCTGAGTAGTAATCGGATAACTAATGAAAGTGGCACCGGTGAGCAATATCTGCTATTTGGTTCTTCATGCTCACTTGTGTCCCGTAGGACCCCGAGTACTTGATTCCTGTTCCTTGATTATTCGCACTATCCACATCCGGGAGGCCTTATGGACCCCTCCTGAGCCAGAGCTTGATTCATTCTTATTTCTTGGGGCCACAAAGTAGTTTGGGGCTTTATTACTATCATGTACTTATGCCATGCTTTACTGCTTTATTTAAGATTGTGCGAGGAGCACCTGTACTGTTTTGGATGCGGAGTGTTTTCGCGGTATCGACAAGCCCAGTCACACTTTCGGGTTCCCAGTCGTTTACAGCCATTGACGCAAACCTTGGGTCCGTCTCGGAGCCGGCCAACTTCGTTGCGGGTAGCTTAATGGGGTGGCCCCCTAAAACATTTCTGAATCCTATGATCGCTTTGTCGTGAATGCCTCGTTGGGTTTTGATTTGGTTTTTCCGAGGTTGATCGAGTGTGTGTTGCTATTTGTGCACCCCTGCAGGGTAAATCTTTCTGAAAGCCGTGTCCGCGGTTATGGACGACTTGGATCACAGTTTCTCGATCATAGACAAGTATAACTAAAGTACCACTTTTAATTTGACTAAGTACCTGACTAGTAAATAGTGCAACACTCATGGAATGGTTAATAAAACTGCCAACGGATGGTGGGGGCTGTTCGTCCACTTCCTCGTTGGTAAGCGAGGAGGAGGATGGATCTGTTAATATTACTGTTATAACTGTTGTTATTAATTCATGGACATCCGTCTATCTTTGGTTAGGCGGATGGTTAGCGAGTATCTATAGAATTGTTAGGTATTATCTTTTGCTGCAATTGCGTCACCCCAGGTTGTGTCCCCTTTAGAGGCATAAAGACTTGTTGAGTACCCCTAGGGTCTCACACGATAAATTGTTTGATTCAGATGAATAGGTATACTCGCAAGATGGATACTGGGTGGAGGAGACGGACGATGTTGCCAACGATCACTCGGTGTAGAGATTCCAGGAATAGGGATCCGTGAGATCTGTGGGCGGGATATGTTTATTTATGGGGCATCTTATGCCGATTTGCTTCTTATCCATACTCGGATCTTGTTTTCCGCTTCCGCCTGATACTCTAATGTTTGATGTATGAGGAGATATCCTAAACTATTATATCTATCTAGGATATTTGGATCTTGCCGTATGGCATTGCAATATTTCTATTTCTTTTAGATGGAATGGCTCTGAGGACTATTGTATGTGGCTTGCATACATACTCATTTGTGTATGTAGTTGATCCCTTCGCCTGCCGATTACGCCGCTCGTTCTTGTCCCGATGTTTTGGAAATGGTTAGGACGGCCGAAAAGTCTACCTGTGAGTGGCATTTGGCCCCACCGTACTATTTTAACCATTTCCGCTCATCCAGGCTTGTAACTAAGAGCGTAATTCACCGAGGTAGTTACAATTGGTATCAGAGCCATCCCGCCCTTCAGGGTCTCAGCCAAATAGTCGTTGTCAGTCTAGCAAATATTTTGGTAGTTATGTATACTAGGGAAAAACAAAACGTGAGAGTAGGACTGCTTCCATTTTTCTTCTTACCCACCCACCCACCCTTTTCTGGTAAGGAAGTGTAACATTTTCAATCCTCTTCTAAAATTCAAACTAGGATTCACGTGTTCTGGGTTTCGTAGTACCATAGGTTGTGTGTGTGAGTGTGTGTTTTCCTTGTCTATCTGTTGCATCCAACATGTTATCACTATCGGCCTTTTAGTTATCAACTGTTGGTACATTCCATACTTACAGGCTTTTGCAAACCGACGCGATCTATCTGATTTGTTGTATACCGACGCGATCTGTCTTACTCTTTGTTATCCGACGTTATCTTGTTTGGGGTGTTCGTTTCCGTAGTTACTAATCTTTAGGTTCATCTTAAGAAGAAGGTGTTGGGATATGTGTTTTACATATTCATGTGCGGAGTAATGATTTGAGTGCGGGATGGAGTCGCGACCATACCACTACTTTTATCATTCGCTCTTGTATATTGAATTGTTAGAGTTACTAATCTTGATTCGTTAAGTGGTTTTACGCATATAGTGGTATTTTAATGCCAAAATTTGCGGAAAATTTTTCTTTGTTAGTTTGTGTACCACACTCCTTGTTCAGTCGTGTGCGATATTCTTAATATCTTCTGGGTGCTTTAAACTTTGTTGATATTTTAATATCATCTTAGTAAATTGTATCCTTTAAATCTTGTTAATTCCATTTTGGTACTATTTTGGATTATTATTATTCTCCATTATGGTACTAACTTGTGTTTTATATCAATCACAGGATGGCACCACCACGCCGTTCTGAGGAGGACATACAACCTGAACTGGGGGCTGTGTTGGCAAGCATCGCCAATGCCTTGGCCGCAATGCAGCAGAACCAGCAGCGATTTGAAGAAAGTGTTAGGAGGAATGAATTTGTTCCGCTACCTCCACCTCCCAAGCGAGGAGACATCAAAAGCTTCCTGAAGTTCAACCCGCGCCACTTTGAGGTGTCTGATCAGCCACTTGATGCGGATGATTGGTTGCGTGAGATGTCAAGGTTACTGGTGACTGCTGATGTTCCTGAGCAAGAATGGGTAAAATGTGCCACTCACCTTCTGAAGGGAGATGCAACTCTATGGTGGGAGAATTACCTCAAGGCAAACTACACTGGTTTTCAGCCTACTTGGGAACAGTTCACTAGAGCTTTCAAAGAGCAATATCTGTCAGAAATTGTCATGGAGAGGATGAAGGAAGTGTTTCTCAACCTCAAGCAGGGCAATGACAATGTCAATACCTACATCAGAAACTTCATGAACCTTTCTCGGTATGGTGGCGATGAGATCTCTGATGACAAGAAGAAGCAAAAGAGGTTCAGACAAGGGCTCAATGCATCGATTAAATATGCAATCACACATGCAAGGCCGGCGTCTTTTCTGGAACTCCAACATACAGCTCTGCAGGAAGAAGCAAGTAGGCAAGTGTTTGAGGAGTCAAAGAAACACAACCGTGATGCAGCAAGCTCTTCAGCTATGTCAACTCCTTCTAAGCGTCGTGTCTGGGTTCCTAACACCCCACCGTCGCTCCCGGCTCCACCAAGACCTTCAAGCTACGCGGCAAGGCCACCAAACTCCTTCACTGCTGCTCCTAGGGGCTACAACCACAACTACCCTAGAGCGCCTGGCGGAGTCCCTGGCTACGTTGCTCCACGTCCACCTGGTGCTTGTTACACTTGTGGAAACACTGGGCATCAACACTGGAACTGTCCAATGAACAACAAAGCTCTACCTCCACCACCTCCAAGACCTGCGGCAAGCTCTCCTATGGTTCGTGCACCACCACCTCGGGCTCTCAACATCAACACCAAGCCCGGGTCTACTGTTGCTCGTGCCAACTGTGTCAACGCCGCTCAAGCTGAGCATGCACCGGGAGTTGTGATGGGTATGCTTTCCGTTAACTCAGTCCCTGCACGAGTTTTGTTTGATTCTGGTGCATCGCATTCTTTTGTTTCTCACAAATTTTCAAATGAGAATGAGTTAGCTATGGATCCTCTCCTTAAGCGGTTAATGGTCCTTTCTCCTGGAGCAACAATGGCAGCTTCTAAAATCAGCCATGGCAATCAAATTGAGATTGGTGGTTATTCGTTCCCGGCTTCCTTAATTATTCTGGGCAATTCTGACATTGATGTTATCTTGGGCATGGATTGGTTGACAGCAAATGCAGCTGTGATTGATTGTGCTGAACACTCGGTTTCTCTGAAAATTCCTGAAGGCCATATAGTCTATTCTCCAAGTCTGACTCCTGCTATTCAGCTTTTCTCTTTGGCGGCTCTGAATGATGATGCTATGGAAGCTATTCAGAGTGTTCCAGTGGTCTGTGAGTTCCCAGATGTCTTTCCTGAAGAGTTGCCAGGTATGCCTCCGGATCGTGAGGTCGAGTTTGTGATTGAGCTTGAACCTGGTACCGCTCCTATTTCTAAGCGGCCTTATAAAATGGGTCCTGCTGAGTTGGCTGAACTCAAACGTCAGCTTGATGAACAAGAGAAGTTGGGTTTCATTCAGTACAGTACTTCTTCTTGGGGTAGCCCAACCATCTTTGTGAAGAAGCGGGACAAGACTGATAGACTTTGTGTTGACTATCGGGCTCTCAATGCTAAAACCATCAAGAATAAATATCCCCTTCCGCGGGTTAATGATCTCTTCGATCAGCTAGCTAGAGCTGTGGTATTCTCTAAGCTTGACTTGAGAAGTGGTTATCATCAAATCAAGATTCGCAAGGAAGATGTTCCTAAAACAGCTTTCACCACCCGCTATGGCCTGTATGAGTACACGGTCATGTCTTTCGGTCTCACCAACGCACCTGCCACCTTCTCGAGGCTTATGAACTCGGTTTTCATGGAGTATCTTGATAAGTTTGTGGTGGTCTATCTGGATGACATCCTAGTCTATTCTAAGTCAAAGGAAGAACATGAAGAACACCTTCGGTGTGTCCTAAACAAACTTCGTGAGAACCGCTTGTATGCAAAGTTCTCCAAATGCGAGTTTTGGCTGCCTCAAGTCACCTACCTTGGTCACGTCATCTCTGCCAAGGGAATTGTCGTCAACCTAGAAACTGTAAAGACAATTGTTGACTGGCTTCCTCCTGTAAATGTCAAAGAAGTCCGGAGTTTCATTGGTTTGGCTAGTTATTGCCGTCGCTTCGTTCAGAACTTCTCGAAGATTGCAAAGCCTCTTACCGATCTCCTCAAGAAAGGCAAGAAATACCTTTGGACTCCTGCATGTCAAGCAAGCTTTGAAACACTAAAAGAGAAGCTCACTTCCACACCAGTTTTGATTCCTCCAGATACATCAAAGCCTTTCCAGATATTCTGTGATGCCTCATTGCAAGGATTGGGTGCGGTCCTTATGCAAGAAAAACAAGTTGTTGCTTATGCCTCTCGACAGTTGAAGACGCATGAGATCAACTATCCTACACATGACCTCGAACTCGCAGCAGTTGTCTTTGCTTTGAAAGTATGGAGGCATTACTTGCTTGGCAACCGTTGTGAAATCTTTTCTGATCACAAGAGTCTGAAGTATATCTTCACACAGCCTGATCTCAACCTTCGTTAGAGGAGGTGGATTGAAACAATCAATGATTTCGATTTGACCATCAACTACACTCCGGGCAAAGCTAATGTCATGGCCGATGCTCTCAGCCGCAAAGCTTATGTCAGCAACCTCATGGTGGAAGAACAACAACCTCTCTTGTGCGAGGAATTCCGTCAGCTCAACCTTGAAATTGTGGATCAAGGGTATCTTTTGAACCTTCTGGCAACCCCTCTCTAGGAAGAAAAGGTTCGCTCCATTCAACTTGGGGATCCTTACACTAAAAAGATCATTTCCAACATTCAGCTTCCGAAGTATGAGTCTTTCCACGTCGACGACCAAGGCACTCTTTTCTTTGAACACCGGATGTTTGTTCCGAACTACCCGGGTTTGAGAGAGCAAGTTCTCAAGGAGGCGCATGATTCTGTTCTTTCTATCCACCCTGGCAGCACAAAGATGTACATGGACTTGAAAACACAGTATTGGTGTCCTGGGTTGAAACGATATTGTGCCAAGTATGTCTCGGAGTGTGATGTCTGCCGCAGAGTTAAAGCTGTCCATCAGAAACCTTCTGGTCTTCTACAGCCATTGAAATCCCTGGAATGGAAATGGGATAAAGTAGAGATGGACTTCATCACTGGTTTTCCAAGGTCGCAGAAGGGCAACAATGCAATCTTTGTTGTCATTGACAGGCTTTCTAAAGTGGCTCACTTCTTTCCCGTCAAGGAAACAATTTCTGCAATTCAGTTGGCTGAGCTCTATATCAACAGAATTGTCTCTCTATATGGAGTTCCTCTTGAGATTAGTTCAGACCGTGGAAGCATCTTCACTTCCAAGTTCTGGGGAAGTTTCCAAAATGCTTTGGGAACAAAATTGAACTTCAGCACAGCTTACCACCCTCAGTCGCAAGGACAAGTTGAAAGGGTCAATCAGATTCTAGAAGATATGCTCCGTGCTTGCGTCATCTCTTTCGGAATGAAGTGGGAAGAATGTCTTCCTTATGCTGAATTCTCTTACAACAACAGCTTCCAGAAAAGTCTAAAGATGGCACCATTTGAGGCTCTCTATGGTCGCAAATGCAGAACTCCGATTGGTTGGTCGGGCGCAGGTGAAAGAATATTGTTTGGCCCCGACATTGTAACTCAAGCGGAGGAAAAGGTTCACATCATTCTTGAAAATCTGAAGATTGCTCAAAGTCGCCAGAAGAGCAATTATGACAGAAAGCACACGAACATGGAGTATGTCCCTGGTGATCTCGTTTACCTTCGTATCACTCCCATGAGAGGCACGCACCGCTTTGGTATCAAAGGAAAGCTGGCTCCTAGATACATCGGTCCATTCAAAATCCGTGGAAGAAGAGGAGAAGTTGCTTATGCTCTTGAGCTCCCGAAAAAACTCAAAGTCCATGATGTTTTCCACATCTCTCAACTCAAGAAGTGCTTCAAGGATCCCGGCAGGACCGTGGACCATGAGCTTATCAATCTCCAAGAAGACCTGTCTTATCAAGAACACCCCACAAAAATCCTTGAAGTCGCAGAAAGAAGGACTCGCAACAAGTCCATCAAATTCTGCAAGGTGCAGTGGTCGCACCATTCTGTTGATGAAGCCACTTGGGAACGTGAAGATGAGCTCTGTGCCAAGTATCCTACCCTCTTTGAGTCTTCTTCTTCTTCCTACAATCTCGGGGCGAGATTCCTGTTTAGTGGGGGAGAGTTGTAGCATCCCATTTGTCTAACAATTGTAATGCTACTTGGTCTAGTAATATAATGGCTACTTCCTACATATAATTGTTGCATCATAATTATATCATGCTCATGTCATCATGCCACCTTGCATTTGAGCATCATATAAAACCCTTTTCATTTGGTTCTTCTCTCACATGCAGTATTAATTGTAGTTGGCTTTTGATATATTGTATTTGGTTCTTGATATATTGTTTAATGTCCAAGTTGAGTTGGGGGCATATCTTTTATTTCAACTCCACCACCTTTCTTTGTCACCACCTTATAATTCCACCATTCCATCCCATGAGCTTGTATTTCTTTTTCTTTTAATATTTATTCTAGCTCATGTGGGTTGGGATGGATCTAATTCTAATTCCTTTTTGCTTGGCCTTTATTCTACATTTTTGGGAATGCATAAGATTAATGCCATGTTATTATTATTGTCTTCACAAGTATAAGAATATGGCATTTAATGTTTTGCATGGGTCATGCAAGAGTACCACCACCTTTAGCCCATTTGTTTTTCTCTTGGTTTTAGTGGTTCTTTTTATGTGGGATCATATCCATCTCTCTCCACCATCCCCATGTACTCATCAACACCATTCTTCCCTTCATGCATGATTCAAATGAGGCCTTTTTCCATAAACCTCTTTCTCTCTCTTTTTCTTGGGTTTATCTTCCCCTCCACCTTGGCTTGATCTTATAAGCATGTTTTAAAACCTAAACACCTAATCTAAACCCTAACCCTAGTTTCCTCTCTTTTCTTTCTAACCCTAGTTCTAAGCTAAACCCTAACCACACCTCACCTCACCTCTCTCTCTCGCTGTCGAGGCTGGCCCTCTCTCGCCCTGACCCACACCCCATCTACCCCATCTACCCCACCCCCAAACCCTAGCCCATGTCGAGCATGCCCTAGCTACACCCTAGCTTCCCCTCTCCTCTCTCTTTCTCTCTCACTGCCAAGCAGGCCCCACCTTCCCTCCTCTCTTCCTCGGCCCCACCTGCAGCCCTCTACCTGTCCCTGTCCTGCTCACGTCGAGCTCCAGCCCGAGCACGTGATCAAGGAGAAGGAGAAAAGGGCCGAAGCCACTTTATCTACCCCGAGTCCCACATGGCATCTCCTCCCTCTCCCTCGCTTTACCCTCCGGCCCACGGCTCCTATGGCCATCGCCAGGTCCACCCCAGAGCCCCTGCCTCTCCCCTCTGTCTCCTTCACCAACGCCAACCCCTCTCTCGTCGGTCACCGCCAGTACCGCCGCCGCCCCTCGTTCCAGCGGGTGTGGTTGACGTGGAGGTGGTCGAGGAGACCAAGGTGGATCCCCTGCTTCGCCTCGTACGCGCCAGCGAGGAGGAGAAGGTCCCTAGCAGCCGCAGCACGCCGACGTCCTGACCAAACCCTAGGTCACCGTCCGCCGGCCTCGTCGTTGATCTGCTGCTTCCCGCTCCGATCCGAGGCCTCCGTCGAGCCCGCGGTGAGCCCCTGTACCTCCCTGACATCATCGCCGTCGCCGTCGTGTCCTGGTCGCGTCAGACGTTCCCTTGAATGCTCTCTGCGCGCCGGGTCCACGTTCGTTTCCACATCGTGGTGTCGCTTAGGTAGATCTAGCCGCATAGCGCTTTCCTCGCAGCAACCCCAAGCCGGCGCAGTGGTAGTCGCCGCCGCGCGCAGGCACGAGGTTGCGTGTTCGATCCCTGCACCGCGCGCCGCCTCTGTCCGCACGCTCCGCCTTCAGAGAAAGGGGAAGAAAAACAGTAGCTGTCACCACCTTGCACATACCCTCCTGCGTTTTTGCTAGATCAACCCGCGGTACACCGAGCCCCACCTGTCAGCCGCCCTGGCAAACTTGCAGTTAAGCCCCCCAGCTCTTAGGCCCTCAACCCGCGCTCCATCACAACCCCACCTGGCAGTCTCTACGCGTTCGGCCGCTGTCGTGTGGGCCCGTAGCCACCGGACCCACCTGCCAACCTCAGTGGCTAGTTACGCCGCGGTGAGAAAAACCTTTCCCTATGCGCATGTGGCCCAGTCAGTAGCTGGCCCACCCGTCAGTGTCTGGGGCTGGGTCTGCCTGGGTGTAAAATGTTTTCCTGCTTTTCTGTTTTTAAATAAACTTTTTCAGAAATTGTTTAAATTCAAATTTGAATCTGTTTTAAATATCTTTTAAAATATAATTCCAAAACCAACATGTAATATATGTTTTGAAACCAGAAAAATGTGAGGAATTCAAATATGCTATTCAAAATAATGTTTGAGCACTTTAAAATTTCGAGGTAATTAAAATTACAATAAAATGCCCTTTTTCTTAATTAATTAATTAATAACTTTAGTTTTATAACTCCAAATTTGACAAATAATATGTCTAAATCGATCAGCGCGACGAGCCCGTTCTATCTATGCATTCCATGTTCTGAATTGCAGCATGCATCATATAAATATAAGTATACAGCAAGTGTTATGAGAGCAAACCGGGCTAAAACTTAATAAAATGCTTTAATCTTGTACCCCACACCTCACCATGCCATGCTACATTATTGCCATGTAAATTGTGCATCTTTCATAATGGCATGATTGTTTGCTTGCCGCATTTTAATTCATATGCTTGTGTACTCTACTTATGTTGGCCCTTGTTTGTTTGGTTCTTCTTCAAATAGACGCTGAGCAGGGGATATATCAGGAATCCTAGGAGCACTACCCAGATTCGTCCCTCGCTTCAACTGAGCTGCCAGGCAAGCACTACCACATGCTTGCATACATATAGTACCTATTGCCTCTATATTATTCTTGCATCATTGAGTCGCGATTGCATTAAACTGAATCCCAGGTACTGTATAGCCTTTACTTTTAAACCCCACCGAAGCTTGTCCCTCCATCCCATGAGCCATTACTACAGGAGTTGTTTGAGCCATGCGGGTCGTAGAACAGCATGTGTAGGGTATGTGAGTGTCTGATGGATAACAAGGTATCTAAACAACTTAACCTGAGTAGTAATGGGATAACTAATGAAAGTGGCACCGGTGAGCAATATCTGCTATTTGGTTCTTCATGCTCACTTGTGTCCCGTAGGACCCCGAGTACTTGATTCTTGTTCCTTGATTATTCGCACTATCCACATCCGGGAGGCCTTATGGACCCCCCCTGAGCCAGAGCTTGATTCATTCTTATTTCTTGGGGCCACAAAGTAGTTTGGGGCTTTATTACTATCCTGTACTTATGCCATGCTTTACTGCTTTATTTAAGATTGTGCGAGGAGCACCTGTACTGTTTTGGATGCGGAGTGTTTTCGCGGTATCGACAAGCCCAGTCACACTTTCGGGTTCCCAGTCGTTTACAGCTATTGACGCAAACCTTGGGTCCGTCTCGGAGCCGGCCAACTTCGTTGCGGGTAGCTTAATAGGGTGGCCCCCTGAAACATTTCTGAATCCTGTGATCGCTTTGTCGTGAATGCCTCGTTGGGTTTTGATTTGGTTTTTCCGAGGTTGATCGAGTATGTGTTGCTATTTGTGCACCCCTGCAGGGTAAATCTTTCTGAAAGCCGTGTCCGCGGTTATGGACGACTTGGAGCACAGTCTCTCGATCATAGACAAGTATAACTAAAGTACCGCTTTTAATTTGACTAAGTACCTGACTAGTAAATAGTGCAACACTTATGGAATGGTTAATAAAACTGTCAACGGATGGTGGGGGCTGTTCTTCCTCTTCCTCGTTGGTAAGCGAGGAGGAGGATGGATCTGTTAATATTACGGTTATAATTGTTGTTATTAATTCACGGACATCCGTCTATCTTTGGTTAGGCGGATGGTTAGCGAGTATCTATAGAATTGTTAGGTATTATCTTTTGCTGCAATTGCGTCACCCCAGGTTGTGTCCCCTTTAGAGGCATAAAGACTTGCTGAGTACCCCTAGGGTCTCACACGATAAATTGTTTGATTCAGATGAATAGGTATACTCGCAAGATGGATACTGGGTGGACGAGACGGACGATGTTGGCAACGATCACTCGGTATAGTGATTCCGGGAACGGGGATCCGTGAGATCTGTGGGCGGGATGTGTTTATTTATGGGGCATCTTATGCCGATTTGCTTCTTATCCGTACTCGGATCTTGTTTCCGCTTCCGCCTGATACTCTAATGTTTGATGTATGAGGAGATATCCTAAACTATTATATCTATCTAGGATATTTGGATCTTGTCGTATGGCGTTGCAATATTTTTATTTCTTTTAGATGGAATGGCTCTGAGGACTGTTGTATGTGGCTTGCGTACATACTCATTTGTGTATGTAGTTGATCCCTTTGCCTGCCGATTACGCCGCTCGTTCTTGTCCCGATGTTTTGGAAATGGTTAGGACGGCCGAAAGGTCTACCTGTGAGTGGCATTTGGCCCCACCGTAATATTTTAACCATTTCCGCTCATCCAGGCTTGTAACTAAGAGCGTAATTCACCGAGGTAGTTACATCCTTGCATCTTGGATCCGTGAACAAATAATATATATTTGGTCCCTTCATAATTGGCCAAATTTTGTTTTTCTTATTAAGCTATAAACCTAGAAAAAAATTGCTCCTCAACTTTCAACACAGGGTAGATTTGGTCCCTCTAGCGACCTGGCCGTGGTTTAGCAGTAGCTCAGTCGAGCCTAGCTCACTTGACTAGGAGTGGATGTTACAACCTCACAACCCCAGTTCGAAGTCCTCGCTGATACAAATCTAGGATTCTTATTTGTATTGTTGGACTTTCCTTTATAGTTACATTTTTTCTTCATAATATTTTTAACTTGTTATTTTTAAATGTTACTAGATCCTCTATCATTCATTTGTAATATTCTCATATCCTTTTAGTAATTATTTTGGAATTTATTCAACTATTTTTCAACATATTTTTTAAAATTTAAAAGATATTTTCTTATTTGCTTAGAAAATACCAGCCTTAATGGCCAAAGTCAAGCTTCATCATTTGCAAAAAAAAAGTCAAGCTTCATGATCTTTGACCAACAATATATGTTATAATATCAACATTTACAATATCAAATGTACATTATATGAAAATAGTTTTCATTATGTTTCTAATATGGTTGATTTTATGTTGTAGTTATTGAAACATTTGCCTATATAATCGGTCAAATTTTTGCAAAGTTTGACCTTGACTAAGCCAAACGTGCGGAGTAATATGAAATAGAGTGAGTATAAACTTAGTTTTAAATATCCATAGTTTAACATAGAATATTATATATTATTAATTATTGTTTTATCACATGTGCGAAGCTACCCACATCATCGATCAAACCATGCGCTTCAAGTGGTGTGAGGGACCGATCCAGATTTAAAAGCTAAGAGCATCTCTAACCCATCTTTTTTCGGCCATTAGAGGAGTATATTTTATCCTCTAACGGCCGGAGCTGACTCTAACCCATCCCCAAACGGCTTTAGAGGCGAATAATTTTGGAATCGGCATCGGCGACTCGCAAATATACGCGTAGGAGGCCATGATTCCCATATTTTTTTTCTCCTCCACCCCGTCGTCACTGCCCCACCGCACCATTCCCGCTGGTGTTGCCCCCGTCGGCCATCGTTTTCCCTCCGCCGCCTTCCCGAAGCACCGCAACCCCATTTCCCCCATCCGCCCCTATCGCGGTTGCTCACCATCACCGGAATCGCCCCCTAGAGCCGCCGGATCCAGGTGGATCCCGTCTCCGGTCGGAACCGAAAGAAAGCTCGTCTCCGGGCATGACGAGGTCGATTTCATCGGGAAAATCCTTAGGAGGGGAAGGAGGCGGTGTAGAGCGACCACAGGCGTCGAGTTGATGGCCGTGGCCGCAGTCCGTGGCTGGATTCTCTTGGCGGCGGAGACGCTGGTTCGTGGTCGTATGGTCGTCGCGCAGCCGCCAAGAGGGCGTTTGTCAGCAACAACCTTGCCGTCCGTCCATCCTCTAGCCCGACCGGTCGTCCAGTTCCCTTTTGGACGGCGCAACTGCTCCGGCCGCGATCTTTCCCTCCGTCATGCACAAGGTACTCGACTGAATTCCCCTGTGATATTCGGTTGTAGATGAAGAGGTTGTGAGAGATGATTTTTGATGATTCAAGAAGATGAAGACGGATTTGGAAACGACAATGATTATGATTTTGAACAAAGATTTTCAGGCGCCGGGGAGGGGATCCTAGTTCGGTCGTGCATGGGTCAACCGAAACAGAGCCGAGGAGCATGAGAAGATCATGCGAGATTATTTCAACCCCGATGCCACCTACACAGACAAGCAATTCTGGCGCCAGTTTTGGATGCAAAAATACTTGTTCCTCACTATCACAAGAGCCGTCGAAGCCCATAATGATTGGTTCAAGCTTCGGAGGAGTGCTATGGGAGAGGTCGGTGCTAGCCCGGTGATGAAGTGTGTGGCGGCCATGAGGGTCCTCGCATATGGTTGTTCGGCCGACGCCATTGATGATTATGTTCGCATTGGAGAGCATACAGTTTTGGAGTCCGTGAGAAGGTTTTCCAAAGTTGTGATTGAGATCTTCGGGATAGAGTATTTGAGGGCACCCAATGAAGAAGACACCGACAGTCTTCTTGCTGAAAACAAAGAAAGAGGATGGCCTGAGATGCTAGGTTCAATTGACTGCATGCATTGGACTTGGAAGAATTATCCAACTGGTTGGAAAGACCACTACAAAGGTGCAACAATCATCCTCGAGGCAGTTTCCTCGCATGATCTATGGATATGACATTCATTCTTTGGATTGTATGGCTCTCCCAATGATCTCAATGTGTTGTCGAGGTCACCACTGTTTTCAAGGCTTGTGAAGGGTGAAGCTCCTCCATGCAACTATGATATCGAAGGACATCAATACACAAAGGGTTATTTATCTCGTTGATGGGATCTACCCTCCATGGGACACATTTGTAAAGACAATCCCCCGAAATCTTTGCAATAACCCGAAGAAATCACACTTTGCCACAGAGCAAGAGGCAACAAGGAAAGATGTGGAGAGATCCTTCGGTGTGCTTCAGAAGCGCTTTGGCATTATTTGTGGGCGTGTGGAGTATTAGAAACAAGAGGTCATATGGAATATCATGACATGTTGCATCATTTTACATAACATGGCCATTAAAGATGAGAGAGACATGTATGATGACTTTAGGTACATCTCAAATGGAGACCCTGTGGTGCCTGAGCATGATCTATCCAGGATCGACCAGTTCCTCACAATGCACCGAAGCATCGAGAATAAGGAGGCACATAATCAGCTACAGGCTGATCTTGTTGAGCATCTCCGGCGTCTCTATGGCAATTAGTTGTGTTTGTTTTCATTGATTTGCTTGCAAACGATTTGATTTATTACATCCAATTCGGTTTGTAATATTCAACTATTGGATTTATTACATTTATTTGGGTTTGTAATAATAAATAATTTGATTTACTACACTTATTTCGGTTTGTAATAGTAATAGTTTTGTTTAAAAGTTTTGATTTGCAAAAAACAAAATTTTACTCCTCTAAAAATTTTGGGGATCGGTTCCGCGGCGCTAAATTTTTGCTCCTCTAAAAGAAAAAAGGGAGTTAATTAGAGATGCTCTAAGGGTCGGGTTTGTCTAGTTGTAGACTCGGTATAAAAACTAAACTTCTCCAATAATATGGGGAAATAGACTTACTCCATAATATAAAATTATAATCACTACAAACTTTAATTTTTAGCAGTAGATTGTTGTTTGCTTATGCAATCATTGTTACTATATTATTGTTCGGAACTTCGGATCTACGTAATAGAATACTTCCTCTATTTCATAATATAAGATGTTTTAGCGTTATGAAGATAATGTATGTAGACGTCTTTTAGCGTGTAGGTTGGGAGAGGTTCACTCCGAATCTACACACTAAAAGTTGTCTAGATACATTATCTTCACAAACTAAAACATCTTATATTTTAAAACGGAGGGCTTAGCTCGCAGTGATCCTCGGGAAGAAATGTAAGCAGCGTTGCCATGCTAGCACTGCGATAACTTTTTATTACTCCCTTCGATCCATATTAGTTGACTTGGATTTGTCTAGATATAGATGTATCTAATACTAAAATGTGTCTAGATACATCTGTATCTAGACAAATCTAAGTCAATTAATATGGGTCAGAGGAGTATTGAAAAGTAAAATACCTGATATCTGCAACCGGCAAATGCCTCTCGATTCTCATGGGAACATTTGTACTTGGGCTGACGTACAATGATACAGCATTACCGGGTACCGAGATACATGTACAGATCCATTTCTTTTCCTTTGCTTTCGAGACATACAGGATGTGGCGACAGTGCGACACCCCTTCCTTAACTTCCACTACTCGTACCAATTAGGATTTTCTAGCATGCAAGTGCCTACATTAATCCTCAAAAATAAGTTTCTAGTATGCAGAGATAACCGGGTGCAGCGTAAGCTTCATCGTTTTCTTAAACAGTACTGTTCGGTTTTGCTGAGGAATAATCACAAAACTCTCGCGGATGACAGCTTGAATGCTAGGTATGCTTGGCAATGGCATCTATGGCCAATTGGCCATGATCGATTCAAGGACTTGTAGTTGTATTTCGTCCTAACAATAATGGAGCAAAGGTAGGTCACTCCAGTTTGTCGTAGTGATTGCTCCCCTTCACACGTGGCATGGCGAAGCACTGGCGGTAGTGCCGCCTGAGCCGGTCCAGGGCTCGCACTCTGATCCTCAGCCGCAGCCGCTTCATCTTGTCGATCACGGCTCTAAAACCCTTCTGAAGCTTCTTGGCCTTGCCAAGGTTGATCAACCTCCTCTTGCTTTTCTTCCTCACTGCCAGACAAAAGAAGATCCTACTAAAATCCTATGTGGATCAGTTAATCACAACAACACTCCCTTTGTCTAGAGCAAATAAGTAGGTGAGAAACCGATGATAAACATGAGAGTTGCGGTACATAAGCCTCTATTTTCTTACTTTGTCCAAGTAGAGAACGAGAAACTGCGCTATGCATGTAAAATTCCGCACACTACGGTAGGTTTGTGTACCTTGTAACTTCTTCGTGTTATCGCTTCCTCTTAACCTTGCATTTTGGATCACCTGCATTCAACAAGAAAATAATATAATCTTGTGGTGCGTCGGTTATGGGCCAAATTTAGTTTTGGTCCTTAGTGTAAACTAAAACTTGCGCCTTAATTTTCAGAACCAAACAGATTCGGTCTCTTGTGTGACTCAAAACTGTTTGATGGATGACATGGCAGTGGCTGAGCATGTATGTAGCTCATTCACAAGAAAATACGATACTTAGAAAAAACCAACAAACTTTATAAAACAGTTATTTTAGAAAATGGAAATTAATTGTAGAATATTTAGGGGAAATCAGAATTATATAAAGAATACTCAAAATCCATAATTTTGAAACAACGGAAAATATTATAAGGGAAACAGTAGGAACACCCATGAAATGTATGGAATTCTTGTGATTTTTCATGAATATTCTTAAAATTTTATGATTTTTATCCAATCCCATGGTTTTCTCTAATAGTTCTAAATATCCTTTTTAAAAGTGTGGTTAGGGAAATACCCCTTTTAAACATTGATCGTATCTATATTGTTAGTAATGCTTGGAATATTGTTTAATTTTTTCTTCCAATATCCTCCTAATATTTATAACAGGATTTTTCGTGAAAATATCTACATTAAATAAAGAGTGATTGATAATCTAGATTCTTCCAAATTTTCTTTATATTTTTTTAGTATTTTATTGAATAGGTTATCATAGCACTATCTTCACAACATCGTCCATACCGGATGGATTGAGGGACCAAATCTACCAAATTTTCAAAGTTAAGGGTCTTGTTTGTCTAGCTTGAGAGCTCGAGGAACAAACCTAAATTTGGCCTGTAGAGGATGGGAGGTCTGATGGTTGATATGGTAGTTGTTGACCATACGATTAGTCCATCACCAAAATTTAGAATTTTTAAAGAAAAAAGTAGCAAAACTAAAAAAGGGGGGAAAGTAACTTAACTGTACACTATTTGAGAAGAATCAAAATTTTAAAGAAATGGTGCTTGAAATGCTATATTCTGATGGAACAAAAAAAAAGGAAAATGTTTAGGCACAAACATAAAATATATGGAATTCAGGGTTTTTTTTCATGAATATTGTTAAATTGTGTACTGTTTTTCATACTACTTCTAAAAATCGTGTTTAAAGTGTGGTTATGGAAATTTTCCCTTTTCTACCATTAATCCTATATACTGTTAGTATTGTCTAATTTTCTTTCGATATTCCTTATTTTCCTAATTTTATGAATGGACAAAAAACAAATTTTAGCCAAAACTCGAGGGAAAAATACACATTTTCCATAATACAACACCATGGTTACTACAATTTTTGGTACACAGCCTTTTCTTTTCAATAATTTTTTGGTATATTCTTACACAATTTCAACTGTACCGATACTTTTTTAGTTTGCTCTTCAAAGGATACACCAAGTAGTTGGGATACCTTCGTGTCATTTAGTTTGTGGAACTTTCTCACTTTTATCTTACGAATTTTGGGCATATTTCAACAAAAGGAGGTTTGCAACAGGAGGCCTGAGATATAATCCACAAAGATGGAAAACAGTAGGGAGGCCCCAAAAAGAAGCTCGAACGAAGCAAGTGATCGAAAAAGTCCGTACAGACGAAACTCCTCCCCAGCGTGTCAGTGAGCTGATCATAAGTACAGAAGCAAGGTGGGATGTACAGAAGGTACAAACGTTCTTCTGGCCGTTGGATAAAGAACGAGCAGATTCCTCTAAGTACGAGAAGACAGGAGGATTTGTGGGTCTGGCACTACGAGAAGTCAGGTGTATTCTCTGTTCCTTCTGCATATCGTATGTTAATTGAAACGAAATTGAGGAGGACAGACTGGCTGGAGGAAACCACAAGCTCATCTGGCGCTAGCAAAGCAAAAGAATGGACTGCGCTATGGAAGGTGCAGGTTCCATCGAAGATTCGTGTTTTCTTGTGGAGACTGGCGCGTGAATCGCTGGCAACGGCTGACGTGCGTCATCATCGACACATGGCAACTAGTCGTCAATGCTAGTTCTGCGGCAACGACGATTCATGGAAGCACTCCCTTTTGGAGTGCTCGATGGCACGCTGCATATGGGCGCTGGCGCCAGAGGCGAGTACGAAGATGATCGGTAACATTCAAGAGGAGAGTGCCAAAGCGTGGCTGGCATTCAAAACTCTACCACACGCGGAACTGATCAGGGTAGTAGTCACGCTATGGGCGGTTTGGCACGTGAGGAGAAAGGCGATCCATGAAGAGATCTACCAAAGCCCATTATCGACGAACTATTTTGTTGAGCGTTTTATCGCGGAGCTGCAGGTGACGAGTCCAAAGATGAAGGCAGCTACTGGAAAGAGTCCACCAAGACCGGCATGGGTTGCCCCGCCAGCGGGGATGCAAAAAATCAATGTCGACGCGGCTACAGGGAAGAATACTGCGATCGCGGCTATTGCTGCAGTAGCGCGTCGAGAAGATGGCAGTTTTACGGGTGCTTCATCGGTGGACGCCGAGGGCATCACTGGCCCGGAAACGCTGGAGGCGATGGCGTGCCGGGAGGGCATGGTGTTGGCGGCCGACCTGCTCCTCCAGAGGTTTAAACTAGCATCTGATTGCAGCAATGTGGTCAAGAACCTGGGCGGAGAAGAGAGAGGGGTCTATGGCCAGATCGTCCACGAGATCACAGCTAGGAAGGCAAACTTTCAAAGGGTGGATTGCGCTCACGAGATCATCCAACATAGATGCTCATAACTTAGCTAGACAGTCTGTTTACCTTTCTGTTGGTAGGCATGTCTGGTTAGTTTCTCCGCCAAATGGCGTTCGTGTAACCTATGCATATGTAAACTCGGAGCAGCAAGTTTTTACGCTATCTTTTCCTCACCAGGATACCGAAGAGGGACTGGGAGGTTTTTAACGAGGCGGCTTGTTAACTATAATAAAGTGTTCCAGTCTAAAAAAAAAAAACCGTACCTACCTCTGTCAAGCTCTCCTGCCGCTTCCTCATCCTGCTCTGGATGTAGCTTCGGGTGCACTGCAGTAACGTATTGACTGTACACCATCAGCACAGCAAGTCCAATTCCTACAACTAACGTTAACAGTGACCGACCTAACCTTGATATGGTACTTGACGTAGGACTGGAAGTTGAGCAGGATCCACGCCGTCTTGGCCGCCCGTTTCCTCCTGACGTGCCGCTCCAAGATGTCTGCACGTCCGTCACACGCGGAATAATGGGAGCAACGACCTGGCACACGTCAAACTCCACTCGGGGCGAGAGGACGCGACAGCCTAGCGGCAGCGGAGGTGGGTGAACCGGACCGGAGCGTCAGGCGCATACGTACGTACCGAAGGAGACGAAGCCGCCGTTGGTGGTGAGGTGGTGCACGGACTCCCCGCGCAGCTCCGGCGGCGGGATCGGCGACCAGCTGCACCTGGGCGCCCTCGACTGCGAGCTCCCGGCCTCCTGCAGCTCCTGCCGTCACAACACCTCACCCCACTCTGCCTCAGGTTCACTCCGTGCACCGGATGATGGAGTAGGCGAAAAGTATAGGCGAGCTACGGTGTCGGGTCGGGGCACCAACCTGGAAGAAGGACGTCGCGACGGCCAGGTCCGTGTCGTCCCGGAAACGCATCGGGAAAATGGCGCTTATCTTCCCCGGCTGCAACACCCGCCCAAGAGCCACACCGGCCGTTTAGCTAGCGAACCAAAGCGATTGCCGGACTCCTGGGCGAAACTGACGACGACGTACGTACCGTCCTGCTGACGAAGAACGGGTGGCGGTGGTTGTACACGAGCTTGGTGGCGCCGGACGGGGCGAGGCCACCCAGGATGTGCTTCAGCTGCGAGCTCAGCACCACGGACTGCACCAGCGACACCTGCCGGATCGCCCGGGCGCGGTCTTTCGGCCGGGCCAGGCCGGAGAAGTTGAGCCGCAGCGTCAGGGCGTACCCGTCCCTCGCCGGCTCCACCACCTCCGCGAACCCGCCGTACGTGTTCCGCGTCTCCTGCAGCGTGAACTCCGGCAGGCCGGGGGACGGCGCGGCCTCGTGGGAGAGGGACGGCGTCGATATGGACAGCTGCACGTTCTCGGGATCCTCCGCCGACGCCTGCATACGCACGATTATTCAGGCACACCGTGTCAGTACAGTGCAGCTGACAACAAAAATACTACTACTCTACACGGAATGTTCAGATTTCTGTGGCTGCTTCGGTTCAGAATGAGAGCAACCTGTACGTGGTATTTTATCGATCCGAACTCGAAGAAGGTGTGATCCACCGGCAATGGTCTTTCAGCGCTGCAAAAATCGAGACATGCGTGAGTTCAGTCTGAATGCAGAGGGATGAGCTTAGCAGCGACGCACCTCTGCAGCCTCGTCAGGATCTCCACCAGCGCTCGCGACCCGCTGTTGAAGAACGCCATGGCACCGGCGCCGAGGATCCATCCATGGGCGCCCCTTTTATCAGGGTCTCGCTGTGGCCGGTGAAGGTGGGTAAGTCGTAGTGGAGGTGCATGTGCTACTATACTGATTGACACGAGGGCGTCTGGTGAGAACTTCCTCAGACTACATTGCACCAGCAAACGGCAACGGTGACTGCTGACTGGTGAGACCGGAGAGCCTGCCTGAAGGGGACCTTTCCTGCTGTTGTTGATTGGTAGAATGTCTCACAAGCAACCTAACCTTAGTGACCTCAGCCGCTTTTCACCTTGCTTTCTCTCCAATGCACTCCACAATCATTTTCATCCTCTCCTTTTCAGTTTGCTGTAGCAGCGAGTAATGAACCGCACAGCCAAAATCTCCTTCTTGAAGCGCACCCAAAGATGTACTCCTTCTGTCTAGAAATAACTGACCTGTGTTTGTCTAAATTTAAATGTATCTATACACTAAAATGCGTCTAGATACATTCGAATCTAGACAAACTTAAGTCAGTTATTTCTAGACAGACGGAGGAAAACAAATTTCCAGAGTGAAAAAATCCATCAAGTGAGATTTCTTTGCCTCTTACCCTCACCATCTTGAGATTTCTTCAAGATAAATAACCCTCAGATCCATCATATTCTACAGCAAAACCCAGTGTACAAGTTTCATCTCATCACTTCTTCTAAAGGAAGGTGAAACGAATTATTATTATTATTAGGCAAGAAACATATGAATATGACAGCAGTCACCGACAGTGATATAGTTTAACTGACCACTCACGTTACAACATTTGGATCCTATTTTGTACTATCAAGCAAACGCCAATCACATCCTAACCCCTATAACTTGGGAACAATGTCACATGGGAAACTCCACTTTGCAGGATGCGATGATATCCAAAACCCATGTATGAGCAAGAGCCTTGCAGCCAACTGTTGCTGCCAGTTCCTCAGCCTCTGCCCTTCTCTTCTCCAGAACCTCCTCAATGTTGCGCTGATCACCTCCTGCCGGAACCTCCATGTTGTAAAGAATCAAGGATGTGCTAGAGAGACTAGCCTTGTCCAGGATAGATCCTCCTGCCGTGGAAATCAAGTTTTCAAGGTCCGCCTTAAATATCGGCAGGACATCTCCGACGAAGTAGAAGGCCAGCCCTGAAAACAGACCTGGTGCCTAGAGAACAAAGAGAAAGTATGCAATCAATACTCTGTTAAGATTTGTCGCTAATTTTCTCAAAGAACTCGCATACGAACCTTTTCCATTGCTCGTAGTCTTCCTGTGAGAGGGCCATCAACGGAGCCATGAACATCAGAACTGATCTCAAAGGGCTCCTCGGGGACTGGTTCTCTAGCCTCCATGCAGGCTTTCAGCCCTAAATGTAAAAATAACTGTATAAGAACTTCCATACAAAACAAGGCAATTTAACACTAGAGCAAACGAAGTGCAGGCACAATGTCCACACAGCACGTAATGTTCTACTCCTATTAAGCTTAAATAACAGTCATGTGGAACGGCCAAGAGAACTAGGAACAACTTATGAGAAGGACTTGGCCCTCAGAGGACTGTACTTACAGTTTACGTTGACAACCCATTTCCCAGCTAGTATAGCCAGGAGAACCTTTAGTGTCCTACCACATGCTCCCTTCTCATCCGTATTGGCAACTATGTGAGTCACATTTGACCTCCAGGTATTAGTTATTGTGACGCCAGTTTGAGAATGGAACTGATCAAAGACTTCCTGTGAAGTTTCCAAAGATACCAACACAACATCATCATCAAAACAGCTACAGCAAGTAATAGTATGTAGAGGGTATAATCGAATAAGAAAGAACTACCTTGTCTCGACCAGAGAGGGCAGATCCACATATCACCCATTCACTTGTCAAAAAAGGTGAGGCTGTCCAAAGTTCATTCCTTTCCATTGGAAAAGGTGAGTTCAGATCACCAAGAATAGTATCAGAAGATGATCTGGCAAATCGAGGAAAAGACCAATGGTTCATGAGAATGTGAGAAGCACATGCAGATGCAAATATAACAAAATACAGCTATATATAACATGCAGAGAACACACCCTTGCAGCTGGGCCTTCTTCTTTTTCGACTTCGGTTTCTCACATGGCAACTTCTTTGATGAATGGGAAGGACACAACATAACAAACTTTCCCTGAAGCACATCACAACGATTTGATTATATAACTTGACATAATTTTTTGCCAAAATAATGAAGTGCATTTTAACTTAATACAGAATGGAGAATGCAGATATAAGGACCTACTTCATCCCATCGGCAGCCTGCGATCCCATGGGCACATGGGAAATGAAAGCTTTGGCGGCAGCTCCTAACAAGGCAGCCCAGTGCTGCACCTTTTAATCCACAAACACTGCACTTGATCTTCGAAGAACGGGCCAACTCATTCTCCAAATTCTTCACAATATCACCATCAAAGAATGCTTGAGGAGCCCTATATATGTATGATAAATTAGTGATATATTTTTTTTACTTGAGAAACATGATACCAAAAATAATAACATAGATACTATCGACAAAGCCAAAAGACAAAAGATGCCAAAAAAATGTGAAGTTTAGCATCTGAGGATGCTACTCAGATGAAATGTATGTTTTTATAGAGAAGTAAGCTTATTTATAGGTTCAGGAAAAATAAGCTCAAAATTTGCATGGAACATACCATTCAATGCATTTCTCATGGACATGCAGAACATCAGATTTCCAAGCTTGATCATCCTTCATTTGTTCTCCGTTCAGATAATGCAACAATGGTCCAGCACACTGAGTTTGAAAAGAACATTAGATTATCAAAGTACAGAAACAATAAGTGGCAGTCAAATACTAGTGAATACAACATCAATCAATATTTTCCCATTGTCTGACCTCGCTGATTTCAGAGGAGTGACAAAATTCACATTTCCAAGAGTCAGCCATAGTTGGTTGTTCTGCATTGATGTTCACAATCACATCAGTTTTTTTGCATTCCATTTCCAAATCCCAGTGAAACGACAAGTTAGAGAAAAAATACTTACTTTCACTCTGATCTTTAGACTTTAGCCTCTTCACTTCCCTAGTATGGTCATCTGTAACATCAGGTACTCTTTTCAACACACTTTGAGGAGGTGATCTGCTTGTTATCTGACAAATGACCAATTTTAGGAGTGAGATATTTACTATAAACAGGATATACCAGATGCAAAGAGAATAAATTGAATTTATTACACACTAGAACTATTTTTGGTTGCCAGATTTAATGCTTTTAGAAATGAATTTTAAGATGACCCCAAATTACTATGAACCATTCATTTTGGATGGGCACCCGTTTTGTCCAGCCATAAACGCCTTCTCACTCTATTAATATATTACTGGAAAAGCTTTTGCTTTTTCAAAAATAGTATAGTCGGTTTACTACATAGAGAATAATGAAGTATACAGTGGGAAGATCTTCAGTAAATAGCAAGGTTGTTAATAAAGTAAACTGGGAATGTTCATTAAGAATTTCACGAAGTGGTGCCATTTTATGTAAAATTTAAGAAGACAACACATAAAATTCCAAATTTTATATTCAAGATGAGATGTTCATTTATAAAAATTATATAAGTTAAAGTTCAAATACCATAAAAATATCATTATTTTTCCTTACAAAAATCTTACTAGCGTGTATATAGGAGAGAAATGTATGGACCTTCCTCCACAAGTATTTTGGGTAGGATATAGGTCCAAAGACCAGGGATAGGGCAATCGCCATCTACTGTCCAGCAAACAAGGTTCTCCCTAATGTGGAAGAAGCTTGAGGCTTATTGTAACTTTTACTTATTGGTTTATATGTTAAAGAGTTTCATGCTAGCCCTTTATATAGGACAACTTACTTGATCCACAGGTCAGATATCAATAAAATCTCCCTGCAGAAAATAAGATATCAAGAAACTCTTGGCTAGACCAAAAGCATATTTCCCTAGTTTAATCAGAAACTACTTAATTTAAGGACTCAATTGTACCGAGCATGAATACTTAAAACTCTATCTTTAGATATACTATATCCTACACCTTTCCAAATAACCACAACATGCTTATTACAGTTGCCAGTTTGCCACACAGCCCCTGTACATTGAAACCAAAAGCCATAACTGAAAAGTATAAACTAATTAAGTGAAGATAAATGTATCATGTCACATACTAATGTTAAATGCATATATCACAATGATTCTTAAGCAAGATTAAGGGTGGCATTTGGGACATTCTTTATTTTGTTTAGCTGACTATATGACTGGACCTCTTTAAAAACAAGTCATATTGACAAACAATGTTCCTCTGCATAAGATGAAATATTACCAACTCTCCTTCAAGATCATTGCTGTCACAGTCTAGATCCCTAGTGCCATCGGAAGATTGAGACGACCTACATGGCCCCTTGTGTACGAGAATCTCAGTGGTCCCATCATTAGCTTGGTTTTCCATTGTAGGATCCATTGTTTTGTCAGCATCCACAGGTGCATTTGCAGGTCCAGTTGATTGGTTGTATAGCAGCACTGAAGCAACCGAGTTGTAAGAATTTTTGTTTCCTGGTTCTTGAGTTTGTTGAGATGCAACTGGTGGAAAAAAAAGGAGTTCACATCAAAACAATTATCATTTGGTCTTAAAACTACTAGGAAAACTTGTGATTGGTATTCTGAGAGCATAAAGAAAATCTGGAATTGGTCAGGCATGTACCAGGAATGTCCCCTTGAGTCCCCTGCTGTGTAACCATGCTGCTGAGCGTAGAGCTGAGGCTCTTGTGGATGTTCACTATTGCCTCGAGGTGATGAGCAGGCCTCAAATCTGCAAGCGGTTCCAATATTAGCTAAGTATACTCTAGTTGGCCAGGCCTCACCGACTCACAAACATGTCAGTTTTCTATGATGATGTACCTTGAGTTCGGTAGGCTAGTTTGCAGATGGCGCAGCTGTAGCTATCCATAGTCTGTGTAGTGGCACATGTGCTGAAAGAATTCAAGAAATTCGTCACGATACCGTACTCAAGGTAATTGAGAGAATGGCGCATCGGGTTGGGTTGTCAAGGTGGAGTAGTAACTAACCTGCATGATGTGTGGGAACATGGTAGCGTCGTAGGCGCGGTGAACAACTTCAGGCTGCCAAACAGGAAAAACAATGAGATGGTCAGTCGTCACAGATCCAGAAGGCGCGGCGCGGCGGACACATCGATTCGTTTCACCGTCCCATATTTCGAACAGGCCAAAGCGCCCCCGCCGTTTTACCAGATCCAACTCTTGCTAAGCTAGCTAAGTTAAATCACGGCGCCGCACACATCCTATTCCCGGTAATCGTATATGGGATCCTCGCAAGAACGAAAAGGATGACGCCTTTGGGCGTATGTGCTACAGGATTACTCCTACAGCTCCAGTCAGATCCTACCAAGGTTACCCTCCTTTTTGTCATGTTTAAACAAACCACGTCTAGATCCAGGAAATAGAAATGGGGATAGGAAGGGATAAGAAGAGGCGAGATGGCGTACCAGACGGGGCAGGTGAGCTCCAGCTCCATCTTCTGGATGTTGAGCACCAGCGGGTTGAGGAACCTCCTCATACTGCTCTCCATCTCCGTTCACGAGTCAATCCTTCTTCCTAGCACCGAATACTCTACTAGGCCCCTAGCCTACCTCCGTTCCGCTGTCTGAGAGAAAGGATTGTGCCTTGACGGTGCTGGCAGCTCTGGCTGCGCTGAAATACCCGGGGGTGCGGCTGCGGAAATGGGGGGGGGGGAGGGGGTGGCGGGAAGGTGGAAACGATTTGAGGGCGCGTGCTGTGGTGTGGACACCATGGCTTCCGCGGGAAAATTTGGGCGCGGCGCGGCGGGGATTTCTGGGTGCAGACAGAAATGGCAATGCTTTGCTTTGGAGCGGGACGCACCGTCCTCCGTCCTCCGTCCGTTAGGGTCGGCGGCTTGGTCAAGCGTGTTCCTTTTCTGGACGAAGGGAGGGAGTCCATTTGGAGACTTGGTTGGAAGACCTAAGCTTACGCGGGCTTGGGCCATGTCGAACAAGGATAGCGGTTGCTTTGGTCCATGCCTCCATGGGCTGGCTGGATCATCCTGTGGTATTGGGCCTCTCGAGTGGCCTGGGCGCTGACGTGTTGGATGCACCCGATGGCTCAGACAGCATGCTGACGTGTCACTCAAAACGCAACCAGGCGCCACACCGACCACCAACAAATCGCAACCAGGCTCAGACAGCATGCTGATGGGTTCATGGATCAGCCGATCAAATCTGATTGGAAAATTTAAAAAGCCGAGAAAAACTGGTTCAATAGGCGGTCAAACCGTTTTAGGCTAGCCATGATGGGAGTATCATAACTAGTATTTACACGCATCTCCTTTCGCGGCAAATGATACAACCCTGCACATAATTGTTTCATGAGAGAGCGAGAGAGACTGACTTGCAGGTCACTGGTGTGCTGCTCCTCCTCCGTCCCTTCCCGCCTCCCCATGCTCTACCTCTGCTTCCTGCGCCTCCTCCCTAAGCCTCCCCTTTCTCTTGCATCAGCAGCCAACCCCATGGTGCCCTGCTGCTTCGGCTGAGCATCGGTGAAGACGAAAAGGCAGAGAGCAGCAGCAACTTGAGCAGCGGCCCTGCTCCATCTCGAGCTTGTCGACGACGTCGAGCAGAGCACCACCAAGGAGAGACGGTGCTTGGGAGGAGGAGGAGGACGAGGAGGGCGGTGGCAGCAAGGGAAGTGGAGCGCCGCCGCCGGAGGCGAGAGGAGAGGGAAGAATTGGGATTGGGGAGGAGGACACAAGGGGATTTGGGGAGGAGTAGACCTGTGCGTGAGGATTTGGGGTCGGCGGCTAGGGTTTTTACCGTGGGCTGCTCTATTTATATGACCGCGGTGAAAACAACGAATGCACGAGATTTAACGGGGAGATATCTAAAGGCTAATCAAATCAGAATTTTGGTGAGCACCGTAGTACTCCCCTCAATTATATCTTTAGATTATGTATGCCATGTTGGCAAAAATCTGACGTGGCACAACAATTAATAAAGAAAGAGATGGTTAAAGTATCATAGCACGTAAAACTAGAAATCCTAATGACAAGTAAATCTTGTACACAAATTTTATACTATGATGCTACTATACTTCCTCCGTCCGCAAATAAGTATACTTCTCGCTTTTGCCTAAGTCAAACTTAATCAAATTTGACCGATTTTATAGATAAATATAGCAACATATATTACATCAAATTGACATATTATAAAACTACATTTGAAAACAGATCTAATGGTACTAATTTAGTGTCATTAATATTGCCACGTTTCGCTAAAAAATTAGTCAAATTTACTCCCTCCGATCCATATTAGTTGACTTAGATTTTTCTAGATATGGATGTATCTAGATATATTTTAATATTAGATACATTCGAATCTAGGAAAATCCAAGTCAACTAATATGGGTCGGAGGGAGTACTTTAATTTGACTTAGGACAAGGCTAGAAGTACACTTATTTGCGGACGGAGGGAGTATGATACAATGCACTATAGACATAATATCATACATTAGTATCATATGCATGATACGAGCAATATGATACTCCGCTATGACCAGCCTTAGGTTTCCTCTAGTTCGTGATAAAGTCAACATTTTGATCGAGAATATTTTGGTTTGCTTCTTTATCCGATCCTTTCCGCTCTAGATACATTCACTTAAGCCATAGTCACAGTGTTAAGTAATTTAGGTTGGTTATATTGGGAGTGTCATATTACTAGTATCATGCATGTGATACTAGTACATGATATAGTTTCTATACTGCATAGTATCATCTAATAGTATCTCATAACCTTATTGTATTTAATTATTTGTAGAATCTCAATACATACTGGTATATAAGATTTATTTACCATTAAAATGACTACTTTTATATTCTATGATACACTAGCATATTATGATACCACAATCACCTCTCTCTTTATTAATTGGTGTGCCACATAGGATTTTTGCATGCATTTTATGCATGATATCACCTATGATACTTGCACTATGGCCAACCTTTAGACTAGTAACATGCTCATGTTACTATCTTTACGGTGGACAATAATATGTGTGTCCTATAACATACAAGGTCTATTTAATAAGGTTGTAGACTCATATTATCTTGATATGTGTGATGTTATGATAACTAGCTAAGTTACTATTGACGTGGGATCTTCATGATAATGCTCATGGTTGATGGACTTGGATTTTTGGAAGGAGATGTGTGTTGTGACTTTGTCGGCTAACAGACAACGGGAACACGATTTACCCAGATATAGGCTCTTGAAGGCCTACTTCCCGCTTGATTGATGATGAAGAAGTTTACAATGTCACCGAGATGACAATGGGTGCGCATATTGAATTTGGCGTAAGCTACGGGTGTTGTGTTACAGATCGTCTCCTCGGCGACCCCTCCTAGCCTTTATATGGGGAGGCTAGGTCTTAGAGACCATTTAAGTTGGTTATAAGTTGAACTCTAGTTTCCTAATCATGATCTTTTTGTTAGGAACGCTAGGAGTCGGTGTCCTTGTGGGCTTCGAAACAGACGGATTGTCCTAAGCTTTGATGACTTTAGCAGATCGTCGTGTGGACCTCATCTTGGGCCAAGCCAGGTAGGCTAGAGATGTCAGCTAGGACATACCTATGTCACTAGCCCCCGCGTGTCCAGTCGAATCGTAGATTCGGGTGGACACTATGAAGTCTTGAATGCGTAGTCTAAGTCAACAATCTCATAAGGTGAAGGTAATGAAAGGGCATGTATGCCCCCATGTATGGTTTTGGTAATTAATGATAATCTTTATGGACTAATATTTGCATTGGGTTACACTTCTAAAAATTGTCCATTGGCATCGCTTGGACCATGTGTTGGCTTCAATGTCGAAGACGAAGAAAAGAAGAAGAATAAGAAATGTTCAAATAAGGGTTTTGGGCCTATTGGAATCATGTTGAAGAAATAAGATGATTCAAGGTTGATCAAGACGAAGTACAAAGAGTAGTTTCAAGTGGATCAACACTCAGGAAGAAATGAAGGGGTGCAAGTTCAAGATGCGCCATCTCTAGAAGATCACATGCTTGAATTTTGTCATCCTCGGTGATTATGGATCGATGAAGACAAGTTCAAAGAAGAGGTTTTCCCATGGAGCATGGGGATCAACTTGCAAGTCTTCATCAAGCGAGTGCGATCAAGAGCAATCAAGAAAGGTGTTGCATCTTGACAAAGAAAAGATCGTCTGCATCAAGTTCGAGTGGAATACTCAAGGCAAAGGTATGATCTTGATAGGTTTTCCTTTTTGTCGGTCTCATGCTGTTAGTTGGGAGACCGAGTTTATGATAGATAGTCGTACTATCAAGAGGGTCTCTCAAGTGAGTAACTCGATCGTATATTTCGGACAGAGCTCAAACCTTTGCATTCTTAGCATCATTATTAGTTGTTATTTGGATTTTATCCATGCGAGGATCTAGATCTTGTGGTTATCTTCATAACAATCTCTAGTTCATCAAAAACGGATTTCGTATGAAATCTTGTTGTCTTTTATGTTGTGGTCTTTATTGGTTCTTCTATGAGGGATGTTCCTCACCTCTATATACTTGGTATTTTTGTTGGATTCTACTTGCTTTTATATTCCAACAAAATTAGCTTCATCCCAATTGGAGTTTTCAAGCTCAACTTCTTGTGTTTTAGGTTTTGGAGGTCTTACTAGTTCGTCTCTTTTAGAGAGGTCATACCTTTCTCGATTTTGTTTTTATCCTCCTATTTTGGACTATGTTGTTTCTATGCATGAAGTTGTATATCTCATCGTTGTGATTCCAATGACCCTAAGATCATCAAAATCATAGTCCGGATGCAAAGGTTATTGAAGTTTATGTACCATGCTATCCATTGATTTTCCCATGGGCGGTAATACCGACCAAACTTCCACCCAACTTCCGCCAAAGGCTAGTTTCCTTGCATTAATTCATGTTTCCGTTTCATCGGAAGTTTTGGTGGTTCAACGGAAGTTTCGATAAAGTGTGTGAAACTGATCCAAACTGACAGATTTCTCTTGCCCTATTTAAGGGGACCTTCTTCCCCAAAGTTTCCCTAACTTTTTGAGTCCCTTTTTGCTGCCCCTTCCACTCTCTATCTCTCCTCGATTGTTGACATTAAAGATCTTGTCCTCTTCTCTTCCCCCTCTCATGATTCTTGCATCTTTTTGAGGGATCTGGAAGAGGAGATTTAGATCTACAATTCTACCAACTCAAATCCTTTTTTTGCGAGGGAATCCTTGAGATCTAGATCTTGGAGATTTGGATGTTCTCTTCTTGTGTTCTTCCTCTATTATTCCCCCAATATCTTTTTAGCTTTGGTGGAATTTGAGAGTGAGGCACTTGCCATTGCATTAGGTGCATCAATTTGAGTTCTATATGGAGATTTTGATTGGTGAAATCAAAAGAAGTTTGTTACTCTTGGGTTCTTGGAATTCTAAACAATTGTAGCCTTCGTGGTGTTTCTTGGGGCCTCCAATTAGGTTGTGGATAGTGCCTCAAGCTTGTGGCCTCTTGTGTTGGTTCTTGGGAGCCTCTAATTGAGTTGTGGAGATTTCCCCAAGCTTGTACGGGTTTTATGGCTGCCCCATGTGTCCCATAGTGGATCGTGAGTAGGACTTTGTGGTGAGCTCACGGGAGAATAAGGTGAGCCTTTTGTGGCATCGATGAGTAGCATAACTCCGCATCTTGGGGTGAGGCCTTGTGTGACGCTGGGTGAGCATCAAGACGGCACACCTCAAGGTGAGCCATTTGTGGAGTTCGGAGAGCATCGCGCCATCGCACCTCTCAAACAAAGACGTAGCTTCTTTGGAAGTGAACTTCGGATAAAATTATCATCTTTGCATCCATCAGTTATTCCTATGCCCGAGCCCTTTACTTATGCACTTTGCATTGGAGGGATCGTAGTGGGCTTTGTTCATCGCAGCCTGTCCAACATAGAGTAAAATATTAGTAGATATTTGAACTCAGATAAATACCAGTTGTTTTCTCTTTCCACTTTACTTCCTATCGTTCCATACTTTGTACTATTGGTATACCTTGTGTAGAGTTTGAACTACAAGCATATTTACTAATTATGCTTGAAACTTATCCTCCTAGTTTAATTCTTCATTAGGATAAAGCCAAATCCACATGGAGTTTTAAAACGCATATCCACCCCTTGACATATTAAAGTCTATAGTGAACTATTCACTTAATTATTCATTTCTTCAAGACTTGACCACCAAAGGCTCAAACACTCTCATGACTTATTTTGGGGTTCACCATGAACATCAATTTGGTCTTCTGCATGCTCTATCATGATCTCATGTGGTATAGTATGAATTCTTCACTCGAGTACTTGCTTCAAGGGTAGGTCAATCACCACTCAACTTATGAGCTCTCATAACCTTGTTGAAGTTATGTCACGAATCCTTCTCTAGTATTAATTTTCTCAACATCTTAATCCTCCATGGTTCATCTCATCACCCAATCATGAGTATCTTTGAGTTCCTCCAATGAACTTGAAGGAAATATGCCCTGAGAGGCAATAATAAAGTTGTTATTATATATTCCTTATACATGATAGATGTTTATTTTACATGCTAGAAATGTATTGATTCGGAAACATCAATACATGTGTGTTTAATAAACAAAAAGGGTTCCTAGTCATGCCTCTCTTATAGACTAGCTTGTTGATTAACAGGACGATCAAGGTTTCCTGATCATGGACATTGGATGTTGTTAATAACAAGGTCACACCATTGGTGGAATGATGTGATGAACATTCATCCGAAGTATAGCATTACAATCAAGTCATTATATTTATATTGCTATAACATCATACGAAGTAATATTTATCCTTAGACCATGAGATCATGTTAATTGCTAACACCGGAAGAGTATCTTGATAACATCAAACGTCACACCGTAACAAGGTGACTATAAAGATGGGTTCAGTACTACGAAGGTGTTATGTTGAGGCTCATGGATCAAGAGTGGAATTTGTCAATCCAGATGACGGATAGATATACTCTGTGCCCTCTCGGTGATATCACATTAGGATAGCTTGCAAGCAAGTGATGTGATCACTAGAATGTTATATCACGGGAACGAGAAAAGAGTGCATGTCGGTAACGAGATCAAACTAGGTATGGAGATACCAATGATCGAATCTCGGACATGTAATATATCGAGAGACAAAGGGATTTAGTTACAAGCGTTAAAGGTTCTCACGATCACAGGAGTCATTGTTGAATGTGTAGGAGTCAGTACGGATCTCTAGGTCCCGCTGCTGATTATTGATCGGAGAAGGGTCTCGATCATGTCTGCATTATTCGCGAACCGTAGGGTGGCACACTTAAGAGTTACCGGACACCATTTTGGAGCACATATGTTTCAGACGAAAGAATTGCAAAGTGCAGGAATTGTTTCAATAGAAATCAAAAATTGTTTCGGGTGAAATTGCAGAAGATGGTTCTGCATGTGATATTAAAATATTGCAAGGGGCTATATGTGAATGTTTGTTAATTAAAGTAATTAACAAAATTCTGAATAAATTTAATAAAAAGAGTTTTATTAAATGAGAGAGCATTAAATTTGGAGAAATTTAATGCATTTAAAGTGGAGACTTTAAAAGGGAATGTGAAGAGGCATTTTAATGTGGAGGGGTTACCACCACATGAATGGGGGAGGTGAGGGGTCACCCTCCCTATGCGCCGGCCATGGAGAGAGGGGGCACCCCCCTCCTCCTATAAAAGGCCACCCATTCCCTCCTTCATCCACACACCTCCTTCTGAAGGATCTCTCTCCCTCTCTAGAATTATTCCCCCATGGTCTCGGATTAGCGAGATACATGTTCCCGATGACATTTCGTCTGGAAGGAGTTGCTGCTTCCGCTGGATCGCTGGAGCGAGGAGGTGGAGGTTGTCCGGTGACTTGAACGTGTGTGCGAGTGCGGATGCGCTGCTGAGTTGCGGCATTCGGACTTCCTCACGATCTTGAGATCGGCAAGTGTACGACTACATCAACCACGAGTTCCTACTCGTTAACAAAGTCCGTTGTCTACGAGGGTAAGTTCTCGTTGGATGTATGTCCACCCGTTGCTTTGTACCTAGTAGATAGATCTTGGCGTGTAGTTTATACCATAGGAATTTTTTTGTTTTCTATGTTGCGGACCCAACAAAACTCTCTATTAGCCATTACTCTATCTTCACATGGACTTCATATTAATTGTAATGAGTGTAATCATTTAAGACAATCTCATACCTCGAGGTTCTCTTCACTTCCTTGTTCTTGATCATAACATATCCATATCTTCAGTTGTATGATCTTTATGCCAATTTTGACTCTGATGTCATTCATCATTTAACCCACCCAATAGTCTTCATGTATCTTATGTGAAGCATTTATTTATATAAAATTTGATTGAACATTTTATCCATAGTAATTGCCATTTATTACTAAAACTCAATGCATATATTTATCCTCATGACATTTTTCCATGAATGCATCAAATGATCTTCATGCATCTCTTATGGAACATCCCTCTGGCTCGGTAAAATCATTAGTCCGTATGAATTGTCATTAATCAATAAAAACACACACTGTGACAACATGCAATTTCACTCTTAAACCTTTGTGGAATTTCTTCTTGCACACTAGTTCCAAGGAGTTGCACATACTCATCTATGCTTTTTAAAATGTATGGAAGGAGTTCCGTCAACACATATTTCAACAGTTGTATGTTCGTCATTGAGGCGGCCCTATTTGCCCACAAGGAGGCCCTACTTGCCCACGAGGAATCGAGGCGGGGTAATTTGGTGATGATCAATGAGTAACATTTTTTTTCATTTTTTTGGTTTATAGGTTAACAAGAAGGCTGAGAGGTGTTTTCTCTCTCTTAGAGTAAACTTTTGTGATATTTTTGCTTGTTGTTGGCAATTTGTTATAACCTAACTAAGCTCTTCTTTATGGATATACAAACCGTGTTACCATTTATGTTAAAAAACTTGGCAAAAAGAATGGTTATCATATGCGGGGTGGACGAGGGTCTGTTTGTTCTCACCGAGTCGGTTTAATTTTATGACTACATGGATGTCTTATTCAGGAGTCTAATTTTATGACTACATGCATGCCTTACTCAATAGGACTCTGGGACATGCGTATTACTAAGAGGGACAAGGTATGCTCTGAAATATCGCGCAACAACATCAAGTGAGCCTATTAACCAACATGAATTTATTTATTTATTCCATGGTTCACCCTACACCCTGATTGTCGTGATGATCAGTACCATTAGTAGCAAAAGGTATGTTGACATGCATAAACATCACCACGAGATATTTATCCGTCAAGAAAAATAGAAAAACACGAGCCAATCGGAACATTAGAAAAGTTGACATAGACAGGGTGAGTCCGTGTCTACCTAGACACCCTCCCATCACAGTCGCAGATATAGTGAAATGACATTCCAACGCTAAAAGCACAAGCTAGACATGAGAACATATGAATCACCAGCGGATGTCATTCTTTTATCATAAATTAGAGAAATATGTCAACATGAACTTCCGATGGAAATACACAATTAAGGAATTAGTGCATCCTCACACCATCACTTGCTCGAATGACATATACCCCTAAGTCCTACTGCCTAAGCGGCTAGTGTTTGCAAGCATCGACGCCATGTCTACCTTCTAAGCTACAATATATGGTATTTTGTCTTCTATCTATGTCATTGTCTCGCCAGGCCACCTCATCGCACCTTCTCTGCTCATCTGGCATTACTAGCATGAACTATGTTTTATCGTTCCATTGTATTCGATTATTTCTGCAAGATCATCTCCACCACCTAGAACATGTGATGCCACTAGTGGCTTCCACCACGAGGTTGTTACTAAGTGAAATTACCACTAAGCCCACCCTGGCATGAGCGTGAAGAGAGTTCTAGACTCATATAAATAGCAATAATGAAACATTAAAGAAGCAAACTACATTGCTACCATTTGGCCTTATTCCTTACAAGTTGACCTTTGTTCATGACGCGATCTTCCTCTCAACCAAGTTTCTCCTTACTCCCACCTCGCTCGCCGCACCCTCCCCTTGAGCTTCTCATCTCTCCCAACACCATCTCCTCATCCTCCTCCCTTTGTATGCACTCGCATCATCCACCAGTCACCACAGACGAATTTAAGATTAGACATGGTCATATGGATTCAAGATTAGATGTTGTCATATCCTGATCAGACATTGATTAAGCTTGTATGGAAGCTCATTACATGTTCACTTGATGAGCCATAAGTCAACATATGGTGGTTATTGGCGGCCTAGCCGATGACGCTGTGACTTCAAAGTCACTAGTCAATTTCCCCCTCCCTTCTATGTCGTCGGTGCTCACGCTTCATCCCCCTCCCTACCTCATTACTACTTTTCTCTGAGTTTCATCCTCTTGTAATCTTCTTCTTCTTCCCCATTGGGTTATCTAGTACTAGGGTCTGAAGTCAGCTCTTTGGAAAACCTATCATCATAAGATGTGCGTTCGATTTTCTCTAAAATTCATACTACAAAATTTGAGTAGATGTGCCTAGCCGATGATCCCCGAGGCCGTTATCACTGTCACCGTTCAATTTCCTCCTCCCCTTCTATGTCGTTGGTGCTCTCGCTTCACCCCCTCCCTTCTGAGATCTGTCCTCCTCGGCTCTTCTTCCTTGTCGGGGTGTTCAGAACTCGCTCCCTAGAAAAAACCGAACATCACAAGACGTGCGCCGGATTTTCTCTAAAACTCATATAGTATACTTGTACGTAATTATGAGAATATCAAACAGGATAAGGCATGCTATAGATAAGGAGAAGAGAGAAGGAAATACTTTATGTTTTTTCTTGGCACAGAACAACTCGACTACGTAGGAGAATTATCCTTTTCGGTCGCACCCGGCCTGGTGTTGGCTGTCTTGAATCACGTGAACCGTTCGCATTGTCTAGATAGCCATTCTTGCGGACAACCAACCATGCAAGAATTAAAACGGGAGAAGCGCCTCTGAGCTGTAAATTCTGTCCAAGGCAACCTGAGTCTGAGTCCATCTCGTCCTAGAAAAGAATATTTCGATGCCAGTACAGGCAAGCGATCATGGGCGTGTTTAGTCTCGAGTTCTCGCCGGAGACCATGCCGGGAAATTGCCTGGAGAGTGTTCACCCCGGCGGCTCAAGAAGTGCCACAAGTGCTCAAAAATTGATCGACGAACCTGTTCCCCAAGATTGCTCGCACATTCGACTGCGTCGCCCTCCTAGAGACCATTGACCAAGGCCCGCAGACGATGAAAATGGAAACTAAGATCGACCGGATCGACAGCTACTCCGTTAATATTTAAACGCAATCATGACAGGCCAGGCGTAGCTGCAAGAACCAAATCAATCGGTGGGAATAACAACGACCAACTAATAGGCTTCCTCTGGGCACAAAGACTGGGGCAGACCTAACCCAACCCCCTTCCTTCCTTCCTTCCTTGCTCCTCCCATAAACAAATCGCAACGACATACGTGTGTGTGCGGAGCAGCAAGACCAACGCCGTTCCTTCCATGCACCGGCCTGCACGTACGAGTTCATATACATGTACCAACTCTGCACATATATCATACAGTATCATGGCTGAATTCATCGCAGCGAAACCAAAGCCTGTCTGAAATAATCAACACTCGCTTATACTCCTATAGGCCTTAACGTAACGACGGTACAGATCTAGTAGTAATATCTAGTGGTGTTTCTTTCCCCTGGCAGGCACGCGGTGGGCGCCAGCTGCCTGACGGGAGTTCCGAGCCAAAGCCATGCCCATCCACCCATCCATGCATTCCTGACCTGACATGGAGATGGAAAGAAACGGGGGCCAACTACCGCCAGAGCCATTGCTATATCTACCGATGCAGACGGCGCGCACGCCATGCTCGCTGCGCTGCGTCGCCATACATGGCAACGTTTTCCGCCGGGAGGCCGATCCATCCACTTCTCATCTATCGACTTTCGACCGCACTGGTGGGATCGGAAAAGCAGATTAACACAACACGCATATGGACGATACTAGTAGTAATAATACGGTAGGAAGTAAAATGAGAGCTGGTGCCAATGCATCGAACAGAGATAGTAGCTAAGTACAACAACGACAACAAGATTTCTTTCTCGCTAGATCTATGGAAAACTACTGTAGTAAATGACGAGGGGAGGGGGGATCGAACGGCGAAACCGCTTTGTCTTGGTGCGTTTCCTTCCTTCCTTCCTTCCTTGCTGGGCAATGGCGCTGCGGGCGGCGGGCGGGCGTCAGTCCTTTATGTGGAGCCAGCGGCCGAGCTGCGTGGGGTTGACGACGTCGGGGATGTGGGCCCCGTTGGCCATGAGGAGCCAGGACATCTCGGCGTACCTGCGCTTCGGCTCGGGCTCGGGCTCGGGCCGGGCGGGCTGCCACGTCGGCTGCACCCGGCGGCCCGGGACCGTGCTCGTCGCCTCGATCCGGCGGCCCAGGACCGTGCCGTGGGTCAGGAACTCGTGGGCCAGGTTCCCGGCTAGGAGCATGTTGCTGCTGCCCGGCTTGGACGACAGCTCGGCTTTAGCGGTAGCGCCAGGGGCCGCGGGGACGGGGACGGGAACGGGGCACAGCTCACGCTCCTGCTCCTTGCGCTTACCAAGTGCGACACGCGCCGCCTCCAGCATCTCGCTCAGAGACATATCGACGGCTCACCTCTCGCTAGCCCAGCCACGTCAGCAGCGAGCGAGGCGTCGAAAAATAATATTGAGATGGAAGAGGGGAAAGCGGTTTCTGATGGGAGGGAAAAAAAAAACAAGGACAGAAAAAAGAAATTTTATCAGGGGATGGCCCTGTGGTGGGGCCCACAGGGGGCAGGATGGTAACTTCACACGGCAGGAAGAGCCAAAAGGAAAAGACGAGGGTAGAGAGAGATGGGAGGAGAGACCCAGAGCGAGGGGTGGAGAGGAAGCGAGAGAAAATTCTGGCTTACAAGAGAAGGGGGCGGGAGGATGGGGGCTGCCCCCTATTTATACTGGGAGGCGTGCGGGAGTGCCATTGCGTTTCCATAGAATTACGCGAGTGCCACCGCACGTTTGTTGCGAACGGACGGAGCCCAAGGGCATCCTCGTGGTTGCTGAGAATTACTGAGGGTATTTGGGTAATTCGTTCGATGGTGGGATGTGTGATTGTGCAGCTGTGCGGCGAGGGTGCGGGGCTTGAAGGGAAATTCCAGAGACCTTGTACACGCAAGCGATCTTGCGGCTGGGTATACCACTGGGCCACCCGTCAGTGGAACATACGTGGGGATCTTTCGGTGTAAAATTTATTTTAATGTTTCGGGCCTCTGGTGTATGGGCCCGGACAAACTGTACCAGCGCACTCCTATTTTATTTCCCAGTTTTTTCTTCGATGTTACCAACTTATTTTTCTTCCTTCCCTAAAAAAAACTTATTTTTCTTTCTCAGCCATCCAGGATACAGATACTACTACCGAAATAAAATTTGTAGTACACAACAGTTCAGAGATAAAATTGTTTAATTTATTTGAGAGCTTTCGTCCTTCACTAAAGAGTAGTTAGGACGGGATATATTTTATTTTTAAAAGTTCCTAAAATAGTTTATACGATTTATTTATCTGAGGGTATATACAAGGTAAATAAATGAAGTACAACTAGACCACCGTGTGCGCCTCTTTTACTATTGTCTGCGAAATACCATAGACCCAACCAAATCAGTTTATATGGTCCCACCGTGTCAATCTTGTCAATCAGATTAAATGGATGAAAAGGAGTCCCTGATTACTCATTGTGGATGTTTGCTTTATTTATAAAGCGGGATAAAAGCCTGGTTCGAGAGTGGGTAAAAAGGGGTGAATGGATGATATTGTTCCCACCGAGAACGTATACAATGCTCTCGTGCTTTTTGTGCTCCCGACTCTGAAAACTTAAAACATGTAAATAAAAGTAAAACAAAAATGTATCAATACAACATCAGTCAACTATGTCAAAAAACACAAGTCTAAATTGGTCAATAGTTCAGAAAATAGTAGACATAACTGCGTTAATGGTGATGGGTACCCATACATGCGTATTCGGTCGGTAAGGGTATGAGATAAATAAATATCCATGTATATATAAATAGGGAAAAAATAACCATTGGGTAGAGCGGGGATGGACATGGGATCGTAGAACCCATACCCGCGTACTATGTGCCATCAAAAAATTTACAAGTGGGTCTCCCTTATATTCTAATGTACTCCATTTCCCCCTAATCACGCATTGAAGGAAGCTAGCTAGGCCAAATCTCACACTTGCCCATCAAGATTAAATAAATGTTGCATCATGGTCTTTATTTTTCTACTATTGGATTGCTCGAGTTTATTTCGGGTGAATTTGTTATGGTGTTGGAAATTTATTGTAATGCATATGTTATGGCCTTATGTGCAGTCAAATTAGCTCTACACTCTCTCCGCAAAGAAAGCTCTACACTTTGTTGTAAATTAGTGAACTTAAAGTGTATGACTGTTGTGATGTTTATGATTACGTGTTGTTATTTATCTTTTATGTTATGTTGTCATTTATGAGCAAGTGTTGTTGCTTATGAGAATGTGATGTTGTTCATAAGTAAGTGTTACTATTTATATAATGTGTTGCTGTTTATAAATTATGGTTATAATTGTTGTTTATGGTTATTTTCATTTAATTTGGTGCGTGTAAACCCAGGTATTTTTATCCACGGATTCCCAGCTTGTACCCATTGATGGGTATGAGTAGCGGTGGCGATGGATAAGATTGAAAGCAATTTGGACTGGTATGAGGTGGCTCCACCCGTGCGCATACCCAGCGGGTGCCATCCCTATCTTTGGACTGGTTTACTTGAGAACCATGAGATAGCTTGCTTGGTGGATATTAAAACCAAAAAAGTGAAATTGCAAACTAAATTTTGATATTCCAGATAGAAAAATTTGTACATACTCAAGCCTTTGAAATTTAGAAAAAATAAACATTTTCTGAAGTAAGAAACCAGGCGCCATGCCTAACAAAGCAAAACTTTGAAGTGCTATGATTTTTTTTTCACAAGGTGCACTTATAATACTTTTCCTACGAAACTTCACATTTTCCATCTTTAAGAAATATTAAACATTAGTGAGTCATTTTCCTCACCTCATTTCCTGACCTCTCGAATGCACATTTGAATAACGGAGTTATCCTGGTTTGAGTAAATTCCACTTTTTACTCATAGTTTGATATTTTTGACACAAATTACTCCATTCAACAATTTTTCATCTGTATTATACCATTTAGCAAACATTTTGTCAGTTTTTACCCCTTTTAAAAATCCAAGAGCCATCAGCTAGATGGGTCCGTCTATCAGCTACACATGAGATGCCACATCCCACTTTTCTCTTAGCGGTTTTTCTCACGCCCAAGTGGGTCTGATAGGTGAGTCGCGCTCGCTTTCTTACACGCGGTCGTTACATGTACGTAAAAACTATTGATATATGAGTCGATGGTAGGGACTCAGTACAGGTAATCGCTAGCGATCTTAGAGCCAGAGGCATGCTCCAGACCAAGTTAACTTCTTTTTAAATGTTTGGTCAATGCTATTGGCCAATGATAACAACACGTAGAAAGTTGTTGTCTCAATTGAGATTTAGTAGCTAGCAAGGTACACACAACTAATTAGCCTTATACATCTAAGCATGTGTGCCCCTTTCTTTGTGTTTCTTGCCGGTATCAAGATTATGTAAGCAGTACATGTGATTATATACATACACGTCAAGGTCAAGATATAATACTACTAAGTGATAAACTCTAACTCAACTCGGACATGCGTACATGGACTTGGTGTATCGTAATAATTTTCATAAGATGGTGGCTATGGACAGATTTTTGGGGTTCAAGGTTTTCTCGGGATGCAAAAAAACAATTGGAGGAAAATAGTCGACTCCACTCATATTAAAATCATATGCAAAATCTTAAAGAGGATAAAAATTGGCAAAATTTTCGATAAACAGGATAATATGGATGAAAAATTATTAAATGTGGTAATTAGTGTAAAAAATATTAAACTAGGAGGTAAAAGCTAGAATTTACTCTCCTGGTTTCTACCAAACACAGGAGCAAAATTGTTCACGAGACTCTTTCCTCAAGGCATGTGCGTTTTTCTTCTCCTTTCCTGAGTTGGCGGCTTTCGGGCCATGAGCCCATGACCCTGCAGAGGAATGTTTTGTTCACAGACAAAATTCTGAACCAGCTTTGCCCTAATCCATGCATAATTGGGCGAAGTCAGGCTTGGCCTTGCACATACCTGTACCTATACGCAGGGGCGTATCTAGTGGAGTGCCATAGGTGCCATGGCACCTCTAAAAAATGCAGATTCTTTTGACTTGTAGAGATTAGCATAATTTTATGTATATTATATGGGTTAAAAAATGCATATACATGATATTTAAGCCACTAGTATTGAACATGGCACCTCCTCTAATTTAATCCTACATCCGCCACTGCCTATATGTATATGTAGCTAACACGGACGTCGGCTATCCATTTCGGCGGGAGAAAGAAATACTGCATGCCTATATATGGACATATAGGTTTTGGATATGACTTAGACAAGTCTAATTTATCTAATCCGTTATTTAATTAATTAGAGACTAATCACCAATTTACCCTTATTGAATTTTTTTTTTTGTAGAGTCCAGAAAAGGGTTATACTGGAGCAACACTCTTAACACAATCTAAGTGTTAGGAAAAAGCAACTCCCTCCGTTCTAAAAAGATATAGACATCGCACATTTGTCAAATTCGAATTTACCTACTCCCTCCATTTAAAATAAGTGGATTGGATTTATCTAGATTTGAATGTATCTAGATACGTTTTAGTATATAGTAGATATTTCAAAATCTAGACAAACTGATTACTCCTTAGTCCCAAAATAAATGATTTTAGTTTGTCTAGATACATATGCGAATCTGAACAATCACACGTCACTTATTTAAGAATGGGGGAGTATACTCATTTGAATTTAGATAAATTTGCGACATTCTTCTTCTTTTTTAGGACGGAGAGAACACGTAGATCCTATTCTGTCTCATGCAGCCGCCTTACATATTTCCTCACCACAGATCGTGCACTTTCGGAACTTTCGGCTGATAGGAAAGAACGCGACGGGGAGATAAAGTAAGCAAAGAGCTTTAGCTTTATAGCAGTACTGTACTCCCTCCGTACCACAGCTCAAGGTGTATATTTTCTGGCACATTTATTAAGGAACGGTCTGCTAGGAAAAAACTACCTAAAGTTTCCTAATTTACCCCTGCATGCACGGAAGGAATTCTCTTTAATTCTCTCTCGAACGATTCCCTGGCTCCTCGTTTCTCTCGCGCACGGCCACCGTGTTCTCTCTCTACTCCTGTATGCACGCGCGCCGTCGCTCTTTAATAACCGCGCATGCTAACGAGGGAAGCGGATCGAAGGGGTAAAACTGGAATACTAGCGAGTCTCCCATATGTACGCCTTAAGCTCTGACGGAAATTTGAATTTTTTTTTACGCCCTAAGCTGTGAGATGGAGGGAGTACAACTTTAAGTGACAACAATTACCTGTATGTCAACCGTCATTGCGTTAGAGAAACTACCAAAGTCATTGTCAACTCTGTACCAGCTTTGGGTGCTATGGCTTTGCAATTTTTTGACAGTATAAAACTATACACCTACAAATCCAAGAAATTAAGCAGTAGTTCTGGATCGGTTCCATCGTTTACAACGTCCATATATACGCTCTATATACAGTGACGAGCTACCCGGACCCCGGGAGCCACGTTCATGCACTCTCTGACCTCCCCCACCTACAACAGAAAATTGTCACTGAAACCGACTCCCATTCTTCTGTTGCTTTACCCTTTTGTACTCAGAGTCAACTAAACAATTTCATCACATCAGATAAGGTAATGTCTCTTCTCTAGAGTGCATATGCCATCGCTAATCCATACCTCAGTAATCTTGAACTCTCGGTTGGATAAGATGTTAGAGTTAGTCTAGCGTATGTATTTGTACCCGAGTCGTGTTGTAATTGTTGTATACTGATCCCTAATATATAAGTGAAAGACATGGAGGCTCTTTCCGTACGGCCTCATCCCGTGCGGCCTTCCCCGATGCGGCCCACGGGCCACTGATTGTGGATCCGGTGGTCTTGCCAGCTGCTGGGCAGCCCGTGTCGCCTCCCGCCAATGCATCATCGGTCGCGGTACCTTCGGCTGCCGCGTCTTCTGCACCCTCCGCTCTAACACACACGATGGTGACTCGGGAGCGTGACAAGTGACAACACCAGGAAGGAGAAGGTTTACACGAATGGCACGGTGAGGTATGATCCACGTAGACGGGTGTTCTTCGTTGCTCCGCTGTCACATCGCGAGGCATTGTGTGAACCTGAGCGGCGTGCCGCCATGGACGAGGAGTTCGCTGCTCTTTCACATACCAAGACTTGGACCTTGGTTCCTCGCCCGCCTGGCATTAACATTGTTGGTAGCAAGTGGATTTTCAAAATTAAGCATCGCCCGGATGGTTCTATTGACAAGCATAAAGCTCGTCTGGTGGCTCGAGGTTTTACTCAGCAGCATGGGATTGACTACAAAGACATGTTTAGCCCGGTTGTAAAACCTGCAACTGTTCAACTGGTGTTGTCCCTTGTTGTTTCTTGAAGTTGGAGTCTTCGACATCTAGATGTCAGTAATGCCTTTTTCTCCATGATTTCTTGACGGGACATGTTTACATGCAGCAGCCACTAGGGTTTAAGGATGACAAGTATCCCTCACATGTTTGCAAACTTCAACGATCAATCTATGGGTTTAAGCAATCGCCACGTGCATGGTATGCTTGTTTGATTCAGCTCGTTTACCAGCTTGGATTTTCTTCGTCAAAGGCTGATACGTCCTTGCTCATCTTTGCTCAGGACGGTGTCTAAATTTTTATGCTGGTTTATGTTGATGATATTGTCATTGCTGGCTCTACACAAGAGACTGTTGATCATCTGTTATAGTCACTTTCAGCTACCATTCCCATTAAGGACATGGGTGTGCTGGATTATTTTCTTGGATTAGAAGCGTCTTACAATTCAGGGAGTGACATCGAGTCAACATAAGTATGCGCTTGATCTTCTTCATTGTGTCAATATGGAGAATTGTAATTCTACTTCTACTCCCTTGGCCACGTCTGAGAGGCTGGCTCGTGACACTAGAGAAATACTTGGTACTGATGATGCTTTCTGATATCGTAGTGTTGTTGGGGGATTGCAGTATTTGACCCTCACGCGTGCATATATTTTCTTTGCAGTAAACAAAGTTTGCTAGTGTCTCTCCCAGCCTACTGAAGTACATTGGAAAGCAGTGAAATGAATTATGCGCTATGCTAAGGGAACAATCCAGGTTGGTTTGCAAATTTGTCGGTCACCATCTTCTTCCATTAGCATTTTTACTGATGCGATTTGGGTTGGCTGTGTGTATGATTGTCGCTCCACAAGTGGTTTTGTTGTTTTTGTCGGACCAAATGTCATCTCATGGAGTTCGAAGAAACATCCTACATTCTGAAGGTTAAGAACTGAGGCTGAGTATAAGGCATTGGCAAATGGTGGTGCTAAAGCTATATGGGTAGAGTCATTACTCAAGGAACTTGGAGTGATTCAGCACCGTATGCCATCTTATGGTGTTATAATCTTGGGGCTACATAGCTGACGGTGAAATCCAGTCTTTCATGCTCGGACTAAGCGCGTTGATATCAATTTAATTTTCTGCATGAACGAGTAGTTGCTGGTGCACTGGATGTTAGGTTTATTTCCACTAATGATTCACTGGTGATGAGTGCAATTTAGAAATAAGAGTATCGAACCATGAGGAGATACTAGTAGAAGTCTTAATGCTCCCTGCTACTATCAACCAAAGAGTGCTAAGAATTATCTTTAATTCTAGCGAGGGTGAAATAGTGTTTGAAAGAGTTTATGTAAACGAAACAATATTGAGATATTGGATGAAAGACTAAGGTTCGCGATGTAAAGTACTTGAAACTGCAATGGGGCTAAGACGTTCTCAGGAAGTGTTGGATATACCACTAGCAAATAGATTAATTATGATTAGGATAGACCTATATCTTTCTTCATGTGTATATATGGGAGAAGCTCCAAACTGGATGAGCACAAACCAACCATTTGATATTTTATCCCGCATAACCAGAACCGTGATCATAAGCTAGCCACCTTGATTCCCAATAATTAAGGGTTAACCCCATGTGTATGGACAAGCTTTGTGAGTCCCCTCTTATCCTCGTTGACCACATGAGTGATGATCCGATGTGACATGTCACTTAACACCATCACACCACCACATACCTAACGAAAATTCCCTCTCAAGTCCCTAAGGCAATTCTTATGTGGTGCACATCCACATAACATCAAGAGATAATTAATACATGCACCATAAATCTAAGTTATATATCATCTTTATTTCAATGCATAATGTTTGTTAGGATTTCTCCATCTCCCCAAGAACTAAATAAACTACTCACACATTGATGTCTCTCAAGTGTAGGAGATCTTGTAGTACCTATCAATATAGAAAATTTTGTCGAACCACGAGGAGATGAAGGTATTGGTTAGCAAGTTCAATAAGTAAAATAATAACAATGCAAGGGTTTTGTGTTCCTGAGGTTTATAGTTTGCAGAAAAGTAAATTGATGTAAAGTAAATTGCAAGTAAGTAAATGCTCTTTTCATCGAATTACCAATCCACTATGTAGCAAGAGGACAAGCTCAAGTATGTGTTTTTATATGTAACAAACATTCCGGAGGGAGGCATGGATTTACTTAGCATAAATATTTCTACAACAACATGTTAAGTATTTTGTCAAGTTTAATTCTCGTTGGATAGAGCCTAAAAATAGGTGTAGCCATATACATGTGCAAATACACCTCTAATGATTTGTCCTAATGCCATTTACATGCGCAAACATAAGATTCATTTAAATACAGAAAAAAATATTTTCTGCCTCCTAGAAATTAAATACGAAAACAAGGGACTTTCTAGAGAAGTCATGTAAATCATCTAAAAATGCAAAAACAATGGTAAATTAATGCAAATAACAATATAACATATCTATAAATGTGGCTACTATGATGATACATAATGCACATATAAACTCCCCCAAGATTTAAATCTTTGCTTGTCCTCGAGCAAATAAGCAAATAAATCATATCATGTATCAATGAGCTTATGGTTGATAAAATAAATATATGTGCATTGTATCATCAACTTGTTCATGTTCAATTATCTTAAAAGATTTATACATTAACAACCATGCATATAATTACATCATAAATATAAGTTCTAGCAACTACACTTTACTTTGGAACAAATCAACCATTGCATGTTGGACAATTGGATCATCTTTAACTTCACATTAACTTTCAGCAATAACCATTGCACTATTTATAGTCTTACTAATGACTTTGCAAAATAGATAAACTCTCATAGGACAACAAACTAAAAGAACAGAATAATGATAACAAGATAAACATGAAGTTCAACAGTATCCTTCTCCTTGTCTGCTAAACACTTTCACCACAAAGCGTGGCATTAGTTAATGGTCTCGTTTATTAATAATCCCTGCATAAATTTTTTCTTCATGGATCTTTTAATCAAGGCACATGCTCCTGAGCAATTTACTTTTCTTCATGGCTAACTGAATCCTTGGGTGCCTTCCTTTCATTCACTTTCTATGAGAGCACATGTATTAAAAGGTCCATAAATAACATAAGTTTACCCTTTAGTTACTGATATAACGAGAGTATCTCATGCCCTTGTTAGCATCTCTTCCTAGCCTTTTATCCTACAAGACCACATATGTTCTCAAAATTCCAAAAAATTATCCAACATAAACTTCTTTGAGACTTCCACTTATTCTACTTTATTTATTATCTAGTATCCAAGTATGCTAGGTAAAGACCCTCCAAGTTTCTATTACCATCTTATGTTGCTCAAAAAACAAAGTTTAGAGGTTTGCAAACCGAGAGTTTGATAAGTATAATGGGATGCCTTGGGCATCCCCAAGCTTATGGTTTTCACCATTCTTGTATAGATTTTAGTGTGGTGTTCCTCCATTGCCTATCAAAAAACTTCAACGCAAAACTTTCTCCCATTTCTTTTCTATGGGGTGACATTAGTGGTATACAGATATGTTGCTAGCTGCCATATAATCCTAAAAAAAATCCTTTTTAGGTGTCCAGTAAGTTTATCATGTTGTATACATTCTTAGATTATCAAAAGGCTCATGGCAAATCATTTTTAGACTCAAAAGAATGGCTTAAACAATACAAGGCAGAATATGTCTAGATTTTCAGCAGCAGCAAAACGTATTTTTTTCGACCACTTAAACAGGTCCCGAATTTTAGAAAAAAATTGTGCATACAGAGGATGAAAATTTGTAAATTAATTTTAAATATGAGCTCACTCGGAGTTACATAAAAAATCAGAGAATGTTTCTACTAAACAGTGTTGGTGTAGGAATTTGCTACTCCGTATGTTTTATCAACTTTATATCATACAAATGGGTTCAACTTGGTACTTTATTAAAAACTACAGAAGATAAACTAAAAAGAGACTCTATAAAGCACAGAAAGAGTGCATAAAAATAAATAACTAGGTTGCCTCCCGCAAAGCGCTTTCTTTATAGACATATAACTAGGCTTTATTTACTTATTTAGAGTAATATGGAGATCATGTGGTAGCTTTTACCTTGGTGCTATATCCTTTTTCCTTGGGAAGTATTACATACACTTTTTGTGTGGAAACTGAAACTTCACATTTCCTTCTTTTGAATCAATGTTTGCTCATGTAGTTCTCAAAAATGGTCTTCCCAATATTATAGGACTAGAGGTTTTACTCCCTATGTCCATGATAACAAAATCAACAAGAACAAAAGTCATATGTAACTCAACCATGACATCATTTACTTTTCCTAAGGCATGTTTAGTTGAGTCATCGGCAAGTAAAAGGTCTATTGAGTATTTTTTTCCATAGTTTTAGGTTCTAACAATTCATATAGTTCATTTGATAAAACTGAGACACTAGATCCTAGATCTAATGTAGCATGATGAGTCTCTTTGTGAATAGTGATTATATCTTGGGGGGAGTGATGACTGCAAGTGCACATATTGTTTGTAGCTAGTTTCAAAATAAAGATATCGATCCTACGGGGAGCAAGAGTCTGAAGTCTAATAACTCTTGAAATAAATATTACGATAGAAATGCTAAATAAAGTTCTAAGTAACAAGATAAAATGCGAGTATTGTGTAAAAGGGTGTTTTGGGGTTTTAGGTATAAGAGCAACAATAAAGTAAAATAAAACAACTGAATGCAGAAAGTAGGTATCGCGTATGTAAGAGAGATTGGAACTGCAATAGGGAAAAGGCATTCTCAGGGAGTAGCGGATACACCACTAGCATTATAAGGAGCTAAGATAAAGATTATTATCATGAACATTCTCAACTATGTATGTGTGGGAGGAACTTCGTATTTGGATAGATAGGCAGCAACCACTGATCACATCATCATCATAACCAAAGCAGTCGACAATCGACATCAATCGAATTACTGAGCTATTAAGGGATGTAATCCCGTAGGACATATCCCATGGCATGGATAGTGTTCCGTGAGTTTCTTCGGTTCCCAAGTTGATATGTAAGAAGTGCAAACAGATTTATAGTCACTGTAAGTGCTTACACGCCTCCGTCTACCAACAAGTAGTTTCCTCCATCAAGTCCCCATGAGAGGAAAATATTGAGAGGTTGACTTCTCTCAACATCAAGATGAAGACAATCTAACACATGGTCACAATGATGAATATCATAATAGACTTTATCTTATTTCAATCTCATACTAGGGTTTCTCCATCTCCCCAAGAACTAATGATCTACTCAGACATGGAGGCAATCAACAGCATGGCAGTATTAATAAAATCTATCATAGATGAATAGTACTTGTATAAATCCACAACGAGTATGGAAATTACAACAAGATGTAGATGGGGTGGATGGAGATGGTGGTGATGCAGTGGTGGATGATGAAGATCGATGCCTTAGCCTCTCGGATCTGCGCAGGACGAAGATGGATCCTGGTGGATGAGTTCCCCCTCTAGATACCTTCCGGAGGTGAGGTTTCGGCGATTTATGGGTGTTCTATATGTCGTCTCCTTGATCCAGTTGCACGGGGTGAAACTATTTGAGGAGGCGGAGGCGGCACCAACTATACGGCCAGAACTATATGGCCGAAAAATTTATTCTGCTCGTATAGTTAGTCGTTGAACCCTTTGTCTCCTTTGTTCGCTTCTGGTTTTCTTCTGGTATTATTAATATTTCCCAAATAAGCGATTTACGTTGTTTTTGACTCCTTTTCTCCTTAGTACAACTGCTCTAAGAATTATATCCATTGGATTATCTGTCCTGATCCTGGTGAAAACAAACATAAAATGTGCGAGCGAGCGTCGTAATATACCAAGATCCTACATCTACAATGCAAAATAATAATGTAAAACATGATGCAAATAAACACTCATCAACTTCTCCAATCTTAGACTCTTGCACGTCCTGAGCAAGTTTAGCTTAATGGATGTGATCCTCATATTCATGAAGCTGAGTCGATAAAATAAATGAGACAATTGCAACATGTGTTTATCATATACGATACATAGGAATAAGTTCATGAATAGTACCTTACTCGAACCATCTCAATAATATTAGCAGGCTTCCACACCTTAGCATTTAACAGTTCACAAAAGATCACTCTCAATATGATGTAAAAGTATCCAGTTTAACCGAATGAGTTAGCGAGGTAGTCCCAAGAGTTTTAGGATTTAACATATTCACTTGGGATTCAAAATCTCAAAGCGTCTCTTTGTCATACTACAATATAGTGGTATATGCCTATTTTCTCTTTATACACTCGCTCTTTTCCTTATTTCTTTTCTTCTCTTTTGTATATATGCTCACACTCTTGTTTAAGTGTTGTGCAAAGGATCTAGCCATACATTCCACTTTATTTAGGATTTCAAAGTTTAACAATCTTAATTATCAAATTCCAATTGTATATGAAGCATTCTTATGACTTGAAGATTCTACCTCGACTTGTTCTCACTCTATTTTTATAGCACTTTCATTTTACTTTGTTCAAGGTTTCTTTTTCAACTTAAATAATTAGATAATTTTTCTTTCTTTGTAAATCAAACCGTGATCTTACAACTATACGGCCAGAATTTTGGCTCCGATCATATAGTTGTGACCGTATAGATACCGACACCAAAAATCAAAAGTGTCTAAGAGTTTAATGACCAACTATACAACCGGAATTTTGGCTCCGGTCGTATAGTTGCGGCCGTATATATACAGACACAAAAAATCGAAAGTCTCTGAGAGTTTAATGACCAACTATACGCTCCGGTCGTATAGTTGCGACCGTATAGGCTCAAATATCGAAAACAATTTCACGACGATGATACAGAGAGTTTAACGACCAACTATATGCCGGAAGCTTCCTCTCCGGTCGTATAGCTCCACCCGTATAGTTGGTAAAAACCCTCAAAAACTTCACAAAAACACAAGGAATTCAAAGGAAAAAATTTGAAATAAAATTTGTGAAAACAAACCACTTACTTAGGTAAGAATACTTACCTCGAACTTACTGTTTGTTTCGGGGATGAAAATCTCCTCCAACAACAAAAACTTCTTCTCTTTGGAAGGAATTGACCTTAGTTCATTGAATAATTCTTGTAAACGAAAATCACCAGGACTAAAGTTCCTCTCAATAGATTGGTGTCTTGTTGGGAAAACATGGACACTGTATCCAACATCTTTATTTCTTGCCTCCGCATAATCTGCAACTCAAATTCTTGAAGTAAAAGAATCCAACGGATCAGTCTTGGCTTATGGTCTTTCATCTCAAGGAGTTCTTTTAAACCATCACGATCAGTTTGAACTCTTACCTTTGCATTAACTATGTAAGAATGAAATTTATCACAAGAGAAAAAAACAGCAAAAAGTTCCCTTTCTTCCTTAGGATAATTCTTTTGAGCACTATTTAGAGTTCTACTAGCATGATGTATAATATTAAATCTGTGACCAATGTGTTGTCCCAGAGTTACTCCTACAACATCATCACTAGCTTCACATATTAAGTCAAAGGTTGTATCCCAGATAGGTGGTTTAATAATAGGAGCACGGGATAAAGCATTTTTGAGTTTATCAAAGGCTTCAAGACATTTATCATCAAAATTAAACCTTACTCCCTTTTGCAGGAGGTTAGTCAAAGGTTTAGATATTCCAAAGAAATTTCTAATGAACCTTCTATAAAAACCCCACATGACCAAGGAAACTTCTTATACCTTTAATATCCCTAGGTTGTGGCATTCTCTCTATTGCCTCAACCTTAGCTCTATCCACTTCAATTCCTTTACCTGATACCTTGTGTCCAAGGACTATTCCTTCTTTGACCATAAAATGGCACTTCTCCCAGTTTAGAATAATATTAGTTTCTTCGCAACGCTGCAAAACTCTTTTGAGATTATCCAGGTAACTAGTAAATGAAGTTCCATAGATAGAAAAGTTGTCCATAAATACTTCCATTATCACTTCTATAAAATCGGCAAAAATAGCAGTCATGCATCTTTGAAAAGTAGCTGGAGCATTACATAAACCAAAAGGCATACGTCGGTAAGCATGTAAACCATAAGGACTAATGAAAGTTGTTTTAAGTTGATCATCCAGATGAACAGCTATTTGAGAAAAACTAGAGTATCCGTCTAAGTAGCAAAAATGAGTATGGGTTGCTAACCTTTCTAAAGTTTGATCTATGAATGGTAAAGGATAGTGATCTTTCCTAGTTTCTTTATTTAATTTTCTGAAGTCTATGCACATCCTATGCCCAACAATAGTTCTAGTAGGTATCAATTCATTGTTTTCATTAGGAACAACAGTAAAACCGCCCTTCTTAGGGACACAATGAACATGACTCACACATTCACTTTCTTTAACAGGATAAATTATACCTGCATCCAATAGGCGTACAATTTCTTTCCTTACTACTTCCTTCATTTCAGGTTTCAATCTTCTATTAAATTCTGCAACTGGTTTAGCACCTTCTTCCATGAATATCCGATGGACGGTTATCATGGGACTAATGCCCTTCAAATCATCCATTGAATACCCAAAAGACTTGCGATGCTCCTTAAGTATCTTCATAAGTTCTTCTTCTTCTCTTGAAAGTTTAGCACTAACAATAACAGGAAATTTATTTGTATCATCTAAAAATCTGTATTTAGGATTATCTGGTAGAGTCTTCAACTCTGGGGGTGGTAATTCCTCACCCCCTCTCTTTTCTGGCTCTTCAAAAGCCTCATCAGTAGGAGGTCCCATAATGGGAAGTGAATCAAATTCATCTTCAAGTTCTTCTAGGGACTTGTCCTTCATAACTATTTCTTCGTAATTTGAGTCTTCATTTATTTCTTCTTCTTGATTACTAAAGAAAAGAGCTACCATTTCCTCAATAGTTTTCTCTTTCTCTTCTTCTTGTATTTGTGGAGGCCTGTCTTTAAATTTGGGAAAGTGGGATTCATTTTCCTCCCTCAAGCTTTAGGGTCAAAATCTCCTTTTTGAAATCAACATAGGCACCTATATCACTCAAAAAGTTTCTTCCAAATATAATTGGGCAAAGAGTGTTAGCTGGCATATCAACAACTACAAAATCGATAGGAAAGTTTTTGTTGCCAATTGTGACAGTTGCATCTTCAACTACTCCCATTGGAATTCTAAGATTTTTATTGGCTAACATAATTGTCATATCAGTATTTTCAATTGTAGCCGGTTCTATTTCTTCTTTTATTTCTAAGTAGAAATCATAAGATATAACATTAACTTCGGTGCCAAGACCGCATAAACCATAATGCGAGGTTTCTTTAAATATGTAGGGAAGAATAGGCTTACCCACATATTTTACCTTTGTTTTACCTTCAACCAATACGGAAGTATCTTCATCAAGTTCAACTATGTTACAATGTCCGTACATATCCATAATTGCTTCCTTGGTTACCTCTTCATCTTTGTTTTCTTCCAGGTGTTCCACGACTTCTGGCATACTTTGTTCTTCCTTCATTTCCTGTATTGCCTTGACCTGTTCATATTCAAGAATATGCTTTTGTGCAGTGTTAGGGAAAGGCATCTCATATATTGGTTCTAGGAAGGCCAGTGTTGCTTTATCTTCTCTTTTCTTCTCAGCTTAGGGTGGTGGATCATACTTGACCGCACCATCTTTTGGAGCTTTGATATGTTCTATAAAATCTTTAACAACTTGCAACACAAGATCTGTATCCAAATAAAGTTTTTTAGATAATTCTTTAATATGGCTTTTTTTTATTATAGTCATGAATGCAATCATGTTCTATTTCTACACCTCCATCACTTCCTAGACCAAAATTCCATGAAACTCTATGATCGCGAATTCTATTAAGTAAATCCCAAGCTTTAGTTATAGGAAGATTCATAAAGGCTACGTTTTGCGAAAGAGTCTAGTTCAATTTTATTAGGTTCAATTAAACCGCCATAAAAGATATGCAATAAATATCATTCAGGTAAATCATGATGAGGACATAGACGTAGTAAATCTTTAAATCTGATATAAGTTCTTACTAGTCCCTCATTAGAACGGTTCCTCCAAGTCATTATAAGACGCCTGATCCCAAAAGATTTTGATAATAGATAATATTTTGCTAGAAATTCATAGGCTAGATTATCCCAAGTAGTAGTGGTTTCAGGGGTAGAGATCTATACCATGAGAGAGAGAGCCGTACTAGTCAAATTCTGACTAAAAAGTTTAACCCTTACCTCATCAGCGGTATATCCCGTCAGTTGAAAAGTGCCACATATATCTTTGAAACATGCAATGTGCTCATATGGATCAGGATCTTCTTCATCTCCAGTAAATTGCTTCTTGTGTAAAATACCAAGTAGTAGAGGATTTATTTCAAATCCCCTTGTCTTCTAATTGGAGTTGTCTCTTTTATAAATATCATAGGGCTTCCCAAAGTGGTTGAGTGGGTTAGCACTAGCCATATGCTCAAACTCCATCATGTTGGTGGAAACCTGTAACTCAAAACAAAACTTAGCAAGATAAAAATAAATAAGCAAAAACTAAAAGACTTACATCGCTTAGCTCCCCGGCAATGACGCTAGAAAATAGCTTGATGACTGCAAGTGCATAGATCGTTTGTAGCTAGTTTTGTAATAAAGATATCGATCCCACAGGGAGCAGAAGTCTGAAGTCTAATAACTCTTGAAATAAATATTACGATAGAAATGCTAAATAAAGTTCTAAGTAACAAGATAAAATGCGAGTATTGTGTAAAAGGTTGTTTTTGGGTTTGAGGTATAAGAGCAACAATAAAGTAAAGTAAAACAACTAAATGCAGAAAATAAGTATCGCGTATGTAAGAGAGATTGGAACTGCAATAGGAAAAACGTGTTCTCAAGGAGTAGCAGATACACCACTAGCATTATAAGGAGCTAAGATAAAGATTATTATCAGGAACATTCTCAACTATGTATGTATGGGAGGAACTCTGTATTTGGACAAATAGGCAGCAACCGCTGCTCACATCATCCTCATAACCACATCAGTCAGCAATTGACATCAATCAAATTACTGAGCTATTAAGGGACGTAATCCTGTAGGATGTATCCCATGTCATGAATAGTGTTCCGTGAGTTTCCTCGGTTCCCAAGTTGATACGTAAGGAGTGCCAACAACTTTATAGTCACTATAAGTGCTAACGCGCCTCCGTCTACCAATAAGTAGTTTCCTCCATCAAGTCCCCATGAGAGGCAAATATTGAGAGGTCGACTTCTCTCAACATCAAGATGAAGACAATCTAACACATGGTCATAGCGATGAATATCATAATAGACTTTATCTTATTTCAATCTCATACTAGGGTTTCTCCATATCCCCACGAATTAATGATCTACTCAGACATGGAGGCAATCAACATCATGGCAATATCAATAGAATCTATCATAGATGAATAGTACTTGTATAAATCCACAACGAGTACGGAAATTACAACAAAATCTAGACAATATGTAGATGGGATGGATGGAGATGGTGGTGATGCAGCGGTGGATGATGAAGATTGATGCCTTAGCCTCCCGGATCCGTGCAGGGCGAACATGGATCCCTGGTGGGTGAGTTCCCCCTCCAGATTCCTTCCGGAGGTAAGGTTTTGACGATTTCTAGGTATTATGTATGTCGTCTCCTTGATCTAGTTGCACGGAGTGAAACTATTTGAGGAGGCAGAGGTGGCGCCAACTATACGATCGGAAAATTTATTCCGGTCATATAGTTGGTCGTTGAACCCTCTGTCTCCTTTGTTCGCTTTTGGTTTTCTTCTGGTATTATTAATATTTCCCAAATAAGTGATTTACGTTGTTTTTTACTCCTTTTCTCCTTAGTACAACTTCTCCAAGAATTATATCCATTGGATCCATCATCTGGCCCGATCTTGGTGAAAACAGACATAAAATGTGCACGCGAGCATCATAATATACCAAGATCCTACATCTACAATGCAAAACAATAATGTAAACCATGATGCAAATACACACTCATCAGGTAGCCAAGAATGCCCAAGATTTGGTGGTATCATAGCTTTATTGTTGTATCTTTCTATGTTTTGTTTTATGCCATAGTTTGTAATATATGATCCAAATCCTGCTTGATGAACATTAATAGACGGATCGTTAGAAAACTTATGTAATATATTAATGAGTTCATGCAAGCTACATTTATCAAGATCTAGTATAGGTTCTTTTATTTCACTAAGCATTTTAACTTCCTCTACTTGCTTTTCATCTATAATCATAAGTGGCTATTTGTTATCTTGTTTATTATTATTTTTATTTACCAAAAACATGGTAGATTATTTTTCTTCTCTTATGATGTCTTCTATCTTTCTTCATTTATTATTCTCTAATTCACTTTCCTCCCCCACAAAAGTTACCAAATCTTTGGCATGTCCTAAGAGGCGACTCATGAGGGTTATTTTAGAGTGAACATTCTCAATTAAATAGTCTTTAGTTTTAACATGATATTCAATAGTTTTCATTTTTCTGACAAGGGTGTGAATACTATTAGGGAAAGTTTTGAGTTTAGTTCTTATATGGAGGCAAATCTGGTTTATATCATTTTTATTAGGGATCTCCTTAATGGATTTTTGTAATCTTGTGATAGTTTCCTACAAAGACTCCTTTAATTGTTGGATTTCAATTTCCTCCTTGGTTTTTCTTGAGTTCCCAAATATATTTGCCATAACAACATTAGCATGAGCTGGGTTTCTCATGACAAATCTACCACAAGTTAATGAGTCTAGGAAACACTTCGACCAGGTACATCATAAAATCTTTTGATTATAAGAGCTTGGGTGAGTTTTCTAGGACAATTTTTCTTAATATCTTGCATTCTAAACGAGGCTTCCATTAAAGTTTCCCCTGGATATTGATTAAAATTACCTACATCATCACTAGTAGGTACCTTCTTTAAAGTTGACATGATGCAAGATTCATTTTTATAGACTTTTGTGTTTTTAAAGAGAAAGTAAAAAATTAACAAACAAATAAAAGACTAAAACAAGAAAAAAGTAAATTGCTTTGAAAATCTAAAGGAGAAGGTAAAGCTCACAATGGTACAACCTCCACAAGCTTAGGTGTTTGCACAAAGTTGATGATGATAGCGCTAGAAAGTGCCCTAGAAGTTGTTGTAGAGGTGGATTGTACTCCTAGCTTGATGATGAAGCAGTTGTGATATACCTTGGCTATCTCCCCGACAACGGCACCAGAAAATGGTGTTGATGGCAACAAACTCTATGTGTACCAACTCATTGGGACTCCAAGTGTAGAGTGTTGTAGAAAACGTCGTTTCCCCACAAGGGTGACTCGAGGGTTTATGTCGAACTCTCGGGGAATTGGCTGATCAAAGGATGTTTGTCTCCTCCTCTTCAAGCAATCTATGAAGCAAAGTTTATTCCTTATGTCCCCAACTCCACCATGTGGTTGTGAAGCACAAGGTTACATATAAGTAATATGAAATAACAATAATAATAAATAAAATATGCAAGTAAAATAAAGGCAATGATATGAAAGGTACTTTTGTGATTTGTTTGTGTTTGCTAGTAAAGAAAGTATTTTTGTATTTTTGAAATATTAAATTGCATAAAATATAAATGCTAGTAATGGTAATGAAAAGTTGTTTCTTATGTTAAAAGTTGCACCAGGGTTCATGGGTTGACTTGTCTATTCTCTTTTTAAGTTGTAGTGGACATAAAAACAATTCACCATCAACATAATATTGGTGAAACTTCAATATGTGTTTGATAAGCATTCATATGGGCATGATTTCCTAACATATATATGATGCAACACATCTCTCTTATACTCCTCTAGAAAGGGAAAGCTCCAGGCAATCTAGAATTAAGAATTAACAGAGCATAGTCTTAGGTACTTTGACATGATGTTTGAATAACAAATATACTACCTGTAACTACCTCGGTGAATTACGCTCTTAGTTACATGCCTGGATGAGCGAAAGTGGTTAAAATAGTACGGTGGGGCACAGGGGCCACTCACAGGTAGACCTTTCGGCCGTTCTAACCACTTCCAGAACATAGGGACAAGAACGAGCGGCGTAATCGGCAGGCGAAGGGATCAACTACATACAGAAGTGAGTATGTATGCAAGCCACCATACAACTGTTCATAGAGCCATTCCATCTAAAAGAAATAGAAATATTGCAACGCCATACGGCAAGATCCAAATATCCTAGATAGAGATAATATTTTAGGATAGCTCCTCATGCATCAAACATCAGAGTATCAGGCGGAAGCGGAAAACAAGTTCCGAGTATGGATAAGAAGCGAATCAGCATAAGATGCCACATAAATAAACACATCCCGCCCACAGATCTCACGGATCCCCGTTCCCGGAATCTCTACACCGAGTGATCGTTGCCAACATCATCCGTCTCCTCCACCCAGTATCCATCTTGTGAATACACCTGTTCATCTGAATCAAACAATTTATCGTGTGAGACCCTAGGGGTACTCAGCAAGTCTTTATGCCTCTAAAGGGGACATAAACCTGGGGTGACGCAATTGCAGCAAAAGATAATAACTAACAAGTCTATAGATACTCGCTAACCATCCGCCTAACCAATGATAGACGGATGTTCGTTAATTAGTGACAACAGTTATAACAGTATAATTAACAGATCCATCCTCCTTCTCGCTTACCAACGAGAAAGCGGACGAACAACCCACCTGTTGGCAGTTTTATTAACCATTCCATGACTATTGCACTATTTACTAGTCAAGTACTTAGTTAAATTAAAAGCGGTACTTTAGTTATACTTGTCTATGATCGAGAAACTGTGCTCCAAGTCGTCCATAACCGCGAACACGGCTTTCAGAAAGATTTACCCTGCAGGGGTGCACAAATAGCAACACACACTCGATCAACCTCGGAAAAACCAACTCAAAACCCAACGAGGCATTCACGATAAAGCGATCGCAGGATTCAGAAATATTTCAGGGGGCCACCCCATTAAGCTAACCGCAACGAAGTTGGCCGGCTCCGAGACGGACCCAAGGTTTGCATCAATGGCTGTAAACGACTGGTAACCCGAAAGTGTGACTGGGCTTGTCGATACCGCGAAAACACTCCGCATCCAAAACAGTACATGTGCTACTCGCACAATCTTAAATAAAGTAGTAAAGCATGGCATAAGTACAGGATAGTAATAAAGCCCCAAACTACTTTGTGGCCCCAAGAAATAAGAATGAATCAAGCTCTGGCTCAGTGGGGTCCATAAGGCCTCCTGGATGTGGATAGTGCGAATAGTCAAGGAACAGGAATCAAGTACTCGGGGTCCTACGGGACACAAGTGAGCATGAAAAGCCAAATAGCAGATATTGCCCACCGGTGCCTCTTTCATTAGTTATCCCATTACTACTCAGGTTAAGTTGTTTAGGTACCTCGTTATTCATCAGACACTCACATACCCTACACATGCAGTTCTACGACTTGCATGGCTCAAACAACTCTTGTAGTAATGGCTCATGGGATGGAGGAACAAGCTTCAGTGGGGTTTAAAAGTAAAGGCTATGCAGTACTTGGGATTCAATTTAATGCAATCGCGACTCAATGATGCAAGAATAAGATAGAGGCAATAGGTGCTATATGTATGCAAGCATGTGGTAGTGCTTGCCTGGCAGCTCAGTTGAAGCGAGAGTCGGATCTGGGTAGTGCTCCTGGGATTCCTGATATATCCCCTGCTCGGCGTCTATTCGAAGAAGAACCAAACAAACAAGGGCCAACATAAATAAAGTGCACAAGCATATGAATTAAAATGCGACAAGCAAACAAGCATGCCATGATGAATGATGCATAATTTACATGGCAATTAAAGTAGCATGGCATGGGTGAGGTGTGGGGTATAAGAATAAAGCGTTTTATTAAGTTTTAGTCATGTTTTGCTCCCATATAAGTTGATGTATACTTTATATTTATATGATGCATGCTGCAATTCAGAACATGGAGTGCATAGTTAGAACTGGCTCGTCGCGTTGATCGATTTAAACATATTATTTGTCAAATTTGGAGTTATAGATTTAAATTATTAATTATTTAAGAAAAGGCATTTTTTATTGCATTTAAACAATTTCGAAAATTTAATTTTCCCAAAAGATATTTTGAATGGCATATTTGAATTCCTCACATTTTTCTGATTCCAAAACATATATCATTTGTATTATTTGGGTTTATAATTTAAAAGTTATTAAAAACAGATTTAATTTCATATTAAAACATTTTCTGAAATTGTTTTTATAAAACCAAAAAACGGGAAAACCTTTTATACCTACCCACTTCTAGCCTTAGCCACAGACAGGTGGAGCCGATGCTGACTGGGCGTAACGGCGCGCAAAAACTTTTCTCACCGCGAGCTTACCTAGCCCATGAGACAGACAGGTGGGGCCTATGGTCAAATGGCCCCACGCGCTAGTGGCTGAGCCCGCAGGTGCCACGCGGCAGAGACAGGGACCGCGGGTTGAGGCCCAGACTTTGCGGTGCCTTTTTGTATAACGGCCACGGTGGCTGACAGGTGGGGTCGGAGGGGAGCGCGGGTTGAGCAGAAAAAGGTTGGGGGGGTTTGTGCAAAGCGCGCAGCTGCTACTGTTGTTCTTCTTTGTGTTGCTGACGGATCTGTCGAACGCACGCGCTGGTGCGGCGGGGATTCGAACAAGCGAGCGCTCGCTCGCACACAGAGGGAGGAACCAGTGCGGTGGCTAAGGGGATGATGTTGGGTTGTCGCTGCACGGCTAGGTAAGGTGCGATGCGGCGCGGGGACGTGCAGAAGCTCGTGCCCGCCGGCGCACAGAGAGTGCTCGGCACAACGTCCAGTGAGGCTAGGCAGCGACGGCAAGAGAGAGGATGTCAGAGAGGGAGGATGGCTCACCGCGAGGTGGTCGACAGTGGTGGATCGGGCCGGGGAGCGACGATGCGCCGGGGATGCAGACGCCGTCCTGAGCTAGGGTTTCTCATGGGCACGTCGACGATCAGCAGGTACAGGGGCGTCTCCTCCTTGCTGCAGGGCACAGGGGCGGTCCAGGGGCTCGCCTAGGTCTTCCTCGACACCCAACGCCACGCCCGCTGCCGTGTAACATCGAGCGGAGGTGGATGTCGACGGTGGCCGCCGGGGTGGATGTGGGGGAGAAGGGGAGGAAGAGGAGGAAGGGCACAACCCTGGTTGGATCTGGGCGATGCCAGGACAGAGAGGGAGTAGATAAAGAGAGGGAGAGGGGAGAGGTGCCGTGGGGGATTGGGGTAGAGAAAAAGGTGGCTTCGGCCACCTTTTCCTTCCTCTCCCTCACGTGCTCGGCATGGGAAGACCAGGGCAGGGGCCTGGTGTGGCTGCAGGTGGGCCAGAGAGAGGAGAGGGCTCGGGTGTGGGGCCCCTTTGGCAGGGAGAGAGAGGAACCGAGAGAAGAGAGGGTCGGGTAGTTAGGGTAGAGGGCTCGGGTTAGGGTTAGAGATAGAGGGGTAGATGGCAAGGGGTGGGTCCCCGTTGGCAAAGAGAGAATGAGAGAGAGAGCAGCTAGGAGTGGTCGGCATGGGGTGGTTGAGCATGGGAGGCTCGGGTAGGGTTTATATTAGAGGGGGTGGTTCGGCTAGCTAGAGAGAAGGGGGATGGTTAGGGTGGTGGTGATTAGGTTTAGCTTAGGGTTTTGCATACCCACATGGTCAAGCAAGGAAGGGTGGAGTGATGAATAAGGAGGGAAGGGGTGAGGGGTGCACTTGGTTGAAACATGATGATGGTGAATAGCAACACAAGGGAGAGAGAGATGTGTAGGGTTTTAGGTGCACAAGGCAAGGAGAATAAAGACCAAGATGGTGAGGGTTTAGGGTAAAAGCAAAAGAAAAGAGCCACAAGAAGTGAATCCCAAAGGACCATGATCCACTCAATAATCAAAGTAAAAAACCGAAAGAATGGGATGGTGAGGCTTGTTGCATGGCCCATGCAAAAGCATTAAATGCCATGTTAGTTTTTGTGAAAACAAAATAATAGTCATGGCATTTATACACATGCATTCCCAAAATATGGAGTAAGGCCAAGCTAAAAGAATTAGAAAGGAGGTTCCATGTGGAGTAGATGGAGGTGATCATATTTGAATATACTTGGGACTTGCTAGTGTGTATATTCCACTAGATGTTTAATAGTCTCAAAAATATTCCAACATGAGAAATTATCCCAATCCAATCCATATGGAAGCTAGGAAAAGGGGTACCACTCACAAGGCATGCAAAGGTGGCTCCACATATCAATAATGTGGAAACAACATGATGCTAGAGTGAGGGCATGTGGAAAGTAGAAGTGGATCCATCCCAACCCACATGAGCTAGATTTAAATGCCAAAGGAAAAGTAAAACTCATGGATAATTAGGATGGTGGAATTATAAGGTGGTGGCAAAGAAAGGTGATGGAGTTGAATAAAAGAGATGCCCCCAACTCAACTTGGGCATCAAGCATTATCAAGAACCAAATACAATATATCAAGAGCCAAATACAATTAATAATGCATATGAGATAAGAACCAAATGAAAAAGGGTTTTATATGATGCTCAAATGCAATGTGGCATGATGACATGAGCATGATATAATTATGATGCAACAATTATATGTAGGAAGTAGCATATATATAGACTAGGCTAGTAGCATTGCAATTGTTAGACAATTGGGATGCTACACTACCTTAGCCAAACAAGATTATCAAGTTATCACAAGATAATTATAGCACATTAATTCACTTAATCCCTAGCGATGTAACAAAAGAAAGGTAAAAACCATAGTAGATCTTGAATTTGTTGTCACCATTCAATCACCACCACCATGTTACTCCATCTAATACACACTTTCCCCCACACATGCTCTTGCATACAAGTTGGATCAAAACAAGTAATTAAGAATGGGGTACATGTTATGCATCTATCAATAAATCTTACACATAAATAGGTTCCAATCTCATATATCAAATCATAGAATAAAGATCCACCACATAGGAATTACATATATGACCATAATCATGTTGGGAAGCTCATATGGTACTAGATCTACGAAGAGCAAGAGAGAAATAGATCAAGCTACTACCACAAACCCATAGTACATAGGTGGACTACTCCCTCTTCATCATGGTGATGAAGTTGGAGAAGGTAGAGATCCCTCTGGTGCCAGGTCCAGCGGAGTTTCCCCCTCCAATCTTCGCTAGCTCTATCTCTGTTTTGGCGTTTCAATGTTTTTGTGGCGCTTCCCTCGAGGAAGCCTTGGGGGGCCTATATATAGGATTTTTTAGGTCAAAACAAGTTGGTGGGCGAAATAATGAAGCGAATCGGATGATCGAGGACCAAAAAAGGTCAGGTGGCATGTGCCCTAGGGCAGGCTATGCCATCTGGGCTCTTTTGGGCCTCCGGGCCCCACTCGTGAGTTCCAAGCACTCCATATCATCCCTCTTCGTGAAATATTGACTTTTCAAGAATCTTAGATCTGTTTGACTTTTTTAGGTCCCTAAAAGATAAAAATATAGATAACAAGATTTTCCTATCCTACAGAGTTATAACCAAAATAAAGGGGATCGTTGGTAAACCCCAAAAATCAATATAAAACATGGATATAATATTATATACGTTGCAAATATGTGGGAATATGTATCAATAAACTAGAAAGTTCATGTATGCATTTTACATGCGTCAGGAGCCACCAGCATCGGAGGGGAAGTCATGTAGCGCTTCATGTCTTGAAACGTTGCTTCTGCTTCTTGATGACCCACAAGTATAGGGGGTGTATCGCAGTATTTTCGATAAGTAAGAGTGTCGAACCCAACGAGGAGCAGAAGGTGCTGGCTAGTGGTATGGATCAGGAATTCTCTGCAAATACTTAGCAAATGGATTTTTAGGATTTTTTGATAAAGCAAGTAAACAAAGTACGAGTAAATAAAAGACAATAAGAATAGATGCAGCAAGTGGCCCAATCCTTTATGCAGCAAAGGACAAGCCGGTTGTATTACTTAAGATGACCAAACGTTCTCGAGGACACATGGGAAGACTGTCAAGTGCTTTCGCTTCATATAGTTGATTAATCTTCTTTAGCTTTCTAAGTGTTGTGTGGGTGAACCTGTGCTAATGTACCGACCTTCCTAGGACTAATACATACTTGTGATTATACCCCTTGCAAACATCCGTAAGTATAAGACAGTAATTAAGGTAGAAACCAAACCACAACTTTAAACTCTAAGACCCTTACGTCCCTTGTGCAATGGTTTCCTAACGGGGGTTCAGGTTTCTATCACTCCGGCAACCCCTACGATTAGTAGCCAAATACACAATGAATTCCCCTAGGCCCATATAGGTGAAGTGTCATGTAGTCGACGTTAACATGACACCACTAGAAGAAGTACACCACAACTTAAATATCAAACTATTGAATCTTTCTCAACACAATTCCACTACTAACAACATGACTTCTCCCATGTCCTCAAGAACAAAACGAACTACTCACAAGACATCATATGGATCATGATCAGAGATGGAATAATGATGTATAACAATCTGAACATAAACAATAATTCAATGGTTCACTCAATAACACAACTACAAAGAGTAATCAACACCGGGAAAGTTTCCCCTAAGAACTAATGCAAGATTCAACCCAATTGTTATAGCAATATGGAGATGGTGATGAGGGTGCTGATGGTGATGATGGTGGTGATGATGATCCCGATGAAGTCCAGCTTGATGGTGGTGTTGACGGTGACGATCTTCCCTCTCCGGGAAGGAATTCCCTCGGCAGAAATCTGTCTGCCGGAGAGATCTTTCTCTCTCGGTGTTTTCTGCCCCGTAGAGGCGGCGGAATCTTTCTGTGGTCGCTCCCCGAGTCTTAGGGTTTCGGGAGGAATATATACGCCAGAGGGGAGAGCTAGAGGTGGGCTAGGGCGGCCACACCACCTGGTGGCGCAGCCTAGGGTGGCCCGCGCCAGGGGGTGGTGTGGGCCCCCTATGGCCCATCTCCACTCCCTCTTCTGGCAACCTTCGTCTTCTAGAAAAATAGGAATTTCCGTATATTTTCCTGGATTTTCTGATCTTCGCGAATTTTGCCTCCAAACAGCACCTTTTCCATCAGAATCCTGACTGCAACGGTCCATGCTCCAAAAGTCATCAACCATGCAAAAACAGATGAAATAACATAAGTATCATCTCTTAATATGAAATATATCAATGAATAACAGTGAATTATGACATGGAATAGTGATGCAAAATGGACGTATCAACTCCCCCAAGCTTAGACTTCGTTTGTTCCCAAGCGAAACTGAGATCAATAAACATGACCTCAGGTTTATGGAGTGAAGAGTCGATAAAAGAATACGGACAAGAAACATCACATTCATCAATACATAGCTCATAATAGAAGACAACTCACTATTATATAACTTAACTTGCAATAAGTAAAGGAAACACAATAAAGATACATAAAGTGAATCATAATTGGTAATGGCAAACTTAGCTCTTGGTCGAAAAATAATTGATAATTGGCTGGAGTTCACGAATAACTGGTTTTCAATGATAGCTTTCAAAGTAGTAATCACCAAGATAAGAGCAATGTGCAAAACAAGGAACATAAGAAACATGATTGAATAAATCATCATATGAATGAATGAAACACAACAACTCAAAATACTTACTGAGATAGAAGGGAATGGGTTTACTGACTCAACTAAAAGGTAAAAGAAAGGCCCTTCGCAGAGGGAAGAAGAGATTGCAAGTTTCATAAAGAGCTCCCAAAAATTATGATACTTATTAGCTTTCAGCTCTCATTGCCCCTATCATAGGCATCTTTAGGTGATTAAGGTTAAAGTGACACAACTAAGAGGATATGCTTGACAAGTTATAAGTTGAAATCTCATGCCCCTTACTTATGAGTACCGAACCTCATGCTACTCAACTTCAGTCACAAGTAAGCTCTTGTCATTGTAAATACATGTGTATCATTGAGAACCGCCAACGTGGTACCCCTTGCACATGATACAAGAGCTATCCCATAATCAAAATGACAAGGCAAGCAGACAATGAGCATCTCAACGATCTTTTTATTTGCTATTTGCATAGGTTTTTATTGAGGATGCTTCATAGAATGCTCACTATAGTTATGCTGCAAGTTTCCACCATGATTAGGCATGGCTTAGGCTAGCAGCCCAGGCATTTCTCTAACACACATATGAACTCCATGATCTTACAAGTTCCCCTTTTATTTCACACCACCGGGATCCATAGGCAAAAGAATCATGATATCAACTAGGCACAAAGTACCATGGCAGTGTTGAAAGCGTCCCCCATGATACATGGTTCTGCTAACTTCAACTCATAAAGCGCAAGCATATACGCAACAAAGAAGGACCCAATGGTTCAAGTTTATTAAGTACAAGAAAGTAAAGTGTGCCATCAAGTTCGTGAGAGCTTTAATCACTAATTTTCGCATAACAAGTTTAATTTGGGAGGTAGATAAAAACAAGAATTTACTTGGAATAGCAATAGTGCTAATAGGTAGGTATGGTGGACACAAATGGCATAGGTTGGGGTTTAAGGATTGGATGCACGAGAAGAATTCCCTCTCAGTACAGGTTTTTGGCTAGCAAGGCTAGGTAGCAAGTATAAGAGTTGAAGGAAACAAACAAACATACAAGTGATAAAGACAAACATGCAATCTTCCTTTGAAGCACAAAAGATCTTAACTAGAGAATACTAAACTTATGAGCAAATCAAGAAAGAAAGGTGATGAAATTATATTTCTTTAGAGTACTTTTATCTTTTTCATTCAACTCTCAAAAATAGTGTTGCTACTGACCGAGCCAGGTTTGCCAAAACCAACTAAATTAACTCAATGATCCCAAAGTGCTACCAATACTAACAACAAGTCAATCATATAACCATGAATTGAAAACTAATATAAGATATGCAAAAGAGTAAATGATAGATTCTCATTAATAATCCATAACGGCAACTCACACCAAGGGATACATATCTAACGAGAGAGGGGACACTTCCATAATGCAAACCATCCTACATAATAACTTCTCTATTCATGATATGACTCTACTAAAAAGGTAAAAAGATAGAAGATAGTGATGTGATACCGCGGCACTCCCCCAAGCTTTGGAACAAACCAAGGGGATGCCAAACCTGATGACGAATTACTCCTTCGATGGTGGTGGTATCCTCTTGATGAGCTCTTTGATTAGTTTCCCCAAGTCCTCAATCTCGAAGGTGAGATTACGAATAAGCTGCGAGTTTTGCTCAATGCGTCTCATGAACATGTCGGGTTGAGAATTCCAGCTCTTGTAATTCTTTCCCCACTCTTCCTCCTTGAAGTCTTCTTTTCCTGCATGGCTAGAACGGGGCAAATCCCAATTGGAGGGTAATTTCTCCTTGGGAATATTCTGGTATTGATACTCATGGATAAGGGTATGGAAAGGATTCTTGGCGCGTGAGGGAAGTGACCAGGGATCTGAACAGTGATGAGGAGGCTTCCCTCCAATTGACATAGTCCTGGCAGGGTTTGCCACCACTCCAATGCTTGCAATGGTAGTGCTGGTGTGCTCTGCCTCCTCTTCACCTTCACTCTTGATCTCCTTCTCCTGCCCGGGGTCTTGGAGGTCCTCCTCCATAGGCTCCTTCCCTTTATCCTTGGCTGGCACCATTGTGCTTCTAAGCTTTCAAGAATAGTTCATGGCAGAAACAGATCGAAACAAAAATACGATGAAAACAAGATATACGAACCTCGGGGGATCCGGGGGATTATATATTACGAAGTTTCACAACAAAAGGAAGGTACTGGGAGAAAACGAGTCGGAGACGGAGGCTGAGGTGGCCACACCACCTGGTAGCGCGACTAGGGGTGGGACCGTGCCACAGGGTGGTGTGAGCCACCCTGGCTCTGTTTCCTTCCCTCTTTCGCTTCGTAGTTTTCCTTATTGACTGAAAACTGCAAAAATATAATTAAATAGTATTTTCGCGAAACTTTTCTTACCAGAACTGTTACCTATTCAAAAACGGACTCTGCAGGTCTCTGAATTTGGTCTTTGATAGATTCTTCCGGAGTCACCACTTGAATAACATCAATATCTTCATCTTCATACATATATTGTGAGTCATGAAACCTTTCACTTCCTTATTACACCATTATCTCCACTAACCTGGAAATTTCTTTCACACAAAACTTCACACAGTTCTCATTAGCAACGTTAGTATAAGCAAAGTGATAAAACCTTTTGAGTTCAACTTAAACTGAAAACCATCAAAACATAACCTACTGTATCAACTCCTTCCGAAAACCCAAAAAGAATTCAAAAAGGAAATCGAATAAAGAAGCAAATGCATTAGTGGCAAAATCTGTCAAAACAGACCAGCAGGTAAAGATTAATTTTTTCGAAAATCTTCTGTTGCTCAACTCAAAAAGTGCAAAACTAACAAAAGTTAAATAACAACCTGGTTCAGAAGCACGAAAAATTACAGCTCAATCCGACATACAGAGATCTCTCACGAATATTTACGGTGAAGCACAAAAATCTGTTTCGGGACAGCAACTTCCCTAAATATTACTTCTCTCTCATTAGAGGTTGATCTTGACACAAAAACCAAACAAAATGGATAAGTAGCGGTTATTACCTAAGTAATAACTTCCAAGACTCAAAGAAACAAAAACAAACTGAAAGCAAAAACAAATTGGGTTGTCTCCCAAAAAGCTCTTTCTTTATAGCCATTAAGATGGGCATGATAATTTTGAAGATGCTCACATAGGAATATGAATTGAGGTGAAAGGGAGCATTAAGAAGAAAAAATAAACACGTTTAAGTCTAACCCACTCCCTATGCAAGGGAATTTTTTAAACAAACAAGTTGTTGAAACCAGAAACTGCTAGCATAGGAAGGCAAAAGAAGTGCAACATAAAAACTTTCAGCATAAAACGAGGAAACTTGATATTATTGAGATGCATAAGAACACTTTTCCCTCTCTCATAGTAACTTTTAGTATCATGCATAAAGTTAACAATATAACTATCACAAGGACCATCGTAACAATGATCACTTATTCTAACAGAGAACACAGGAATACTAGCTCTCATAACACTACTTTGCGAAACAATATTAGAGGTATCCTTACAAAGGATAGTGTGTCCCTCTTCTTCATATTTAGTAACAAAGTCTTTCACATTTGTTATTATAGGTTTATCAACCATTTGTTTATCAAGTTCAACAGCTTTGCTTATACTTTCATTAAATATACTAGCTATCATAAAATGTTCCTTTATCTTAACTAGGAAAGGCATTTTCTCAATGTAAGGTTCGGGTAACACATGATTAGCAGTATAAACTTCAGTATTTCTTGCAGGAACACTCTTAGAAACATCTTTATAAGGTTCATGATACTTATTCCACTTCTTTTTAGGCACTTCAATATAGGAAGGAAAAGCCTTAAAATAAGAAGCAATAGCTTGAGAGTCTAGACCATAAGCATTTTTAATATTTTGAAAGTCATCAGTTCCCATAAAAGATTCAATGCATTTATAATCATAATTTATACCTGACTTTCTACCTTTGTCATTCTCCCAAGCTTCAACATTGTCTTGAATACGGTCCAGAAGATCCCATTTAGCTTCTTCTTCCATGCGAGTGAATGACCCAGCGCAAGAAGCATCCAATAAATCCTTATCATGAAGAGAAAGCCTTGCATAAAAGTTATTGATAATAATATTGTTGGGGATCTCATGAATGGGACATTTGAGCATTAGTAACTTCAATCTACCCCAAGCTTGAGATGTACTCTCTCCATTAAGAGGCCAAAAGTTGTATATTTGATTCCGATCTTTATGAATCTCACTAAGAGGATTAAACTTTGAATAAAAGAGAGGCACTATTTCCCCCCATTCAAGAGCTTGACCATTCTTCAGCAGCTTATACCATTTCTCAGCTCTTCCTTTCAGTGATAATGAGAATAACTTCTTCTTGACTTGATCTGTAGTAATACCTGCACACTTGAACAACCCGCATAATTCGTGTATAAAGAGTAAATGATCACCAGGATGGACAGTTCCATCCCCAACATAGTAGTTATCCATAACACGATCAATAATTCTTGTAGGTATTTTAAAAGCATCATTCTCAGCAGGTGGTGGTTCGTCTACTACCTTAGCAGTGGTAGTAGCTTTACCAAATAAGAAACTCATCGAATTATCCATAACGAAAATAAAGCAACTAACAAAAATAAAAAATACTCACAGTAGAAGTTTCCTTTACCAGTTCCACTCTCCAATAGCGCTTCACTCCCCGGCAACAGCGCCCGAAAATAGTCTTTATGACCCACAAGTATAGGGGGTGTATCGCAATATTTTCGATAAGTAAGAGTCTCGAACCCAACGAGGAGAAGAAGGTGCTGGCTAGTGGTATGGATCAGGAATTCTCTGCAAATACTTAGCAAACGGATTTTAGGGGTATTTGATAAAGCAAGTAAACAAAGTACAAGTAAATAAAAGACAATAAGAATAGATGCAGCAAGTGGCCCAATCCTTTATGTAGCAAAGGACAAGCCGGTTGCATTACTTAAGATGACCAAACATTCTCGAGGACACATGGGAAGACTGTCAAGTGCTTTCGCTTCATATAGTTGATTAATCTTCTTTAGCTTGCTAAGTGTTGTGTGGGTGAACCTGTGCTAATGTACCGACCTTCCTAGGACTAATACATACTTGTGATTATACCCCTTGCAAACATCCGTAAGTACAAGAAAGTAATTAAGGTAGAAACCTAACCACAGCTTTAAACTCTAAGACCCTTACGTCCCTTGTGCAATGGTTTCCTAACGGGGGTTCAGGTTTCTGTCACTCCGGCAACCCCTACGACTAGTAGCCAAATACACAATGCATTCTCCTAGGCCCATATAGGTCACATGACACCACTAGAAGAAGTACACCACAACTTAAATATCAAACTATTAAATCTTTCTCAACACAATTCCACTACTAACAACATGACTTCTCCCATGTCCTCAAGAACAAAATGAACTACTCACAAGACATCATATGGATCATGATCAGAGATGGAATAATGATGTATAACAATCTGAACATAAACAATAATTCAATGGTTCACTCAATAACATCAACTACAAAGAGTAATAAACACCGGGAAAGTTTCCCCTAAGAACTAATGCAAGATTCAACCCAATTGTTACAGCAATATGGAGATGGTGATGAGGGTGCTGATGGTGATGGTGGTGGTGATGATGATGATCCCGATGAAGTCCAGCTTGATGGTGGTGTTGACGGTGACGATCTTCCCTCTCCAGGAAGGAATTCCCTCGGCAGAAATCTGTCTGCCGAAGAGATCTTTCTCTCTCGGTGTTTTCTGCCCTGCAGAGGCGGCGGAATATTTCTATGGTCGCTCCCCGAGTCTTAGGGTTTTGGGAGGAATATATACGCCAGAGGGGAGATCTAGAGGTGGGCCAGGGCGTCCACACCACCTGGTGGCGCGGCCTAGGGTGGCCCGCGCCAGGGGGTGGTGTGGGCCCCCTGTGGCCCATATCCACTCCCTCTTCTGGCAGCCTTCGTCTTCTGAAAAAATAGGAATTTCTATATATTTTCCCGGATTTTCTGATCTTTGCGAATTTTGCCTCCAAACAGCACCTTTTCCATCAGAATCCTAACTGCAGCGGTCCATGCTCCAAAAGTCATCAACCATGCAAAAACAGATGAAATAACATAAGTATCATATCTTAATATGAAATATATCAATGAATAACAGTGAATTATGACATAGAATAGTGATGCAAAATGGACGTATCACTTCTGGTGTCCATTCGATGGACCCTGATTTCTTTAATAGTTTGAAGAAAGGAAGGTCTTGCTCCCCTAGCCGGAGAGGAAACGTCCTAGGTTCGTGATCCATCCATTTAGACTATGTACATCCTCAACCTGTCTAGGATCCTCCATTTGGCCGATGGCCTTGATCTTGTTGGGGTTGGCCTCTATGCCCTAGTGGGATACCATGAAACCGAGTAGCTTCCTCAATGAAACCCCGAAGATGCATTTCTCGGGGTTTAGCTTGAGGTGTACCTTGCACGGGTTGTTGAACGTGTCATTCAAGTCCCGGAGCAAGGTGTTGTGGTGCTTGGATTTGACCATGATGTCATTGATGTAGGCCTCCACGCTGCAGCCTATCTTCGTTCCTAGGCATGCCCCCATGGCATGCTAGATATCACCCGCGTTCTTCAGACCGAAGGGCATGCAAGTGTAGCAAAAGCATCCCTTAGGGGTGATGAATGTCGTATTCTTTTCATCTTCCCTCGTCATGTTGATCCGGTGGTAGCCAGAGAAAGCGTCGAGGAAGAAGAGGAGATCGCATCCTACTGTGGAATCGACAATTTGGTTGATCCAGGGTAGTGGGAAAGGATACTTGGGGCAGGACTTGTTCAGATCCTCGAAGTTGACACATAACCTTTTGTTGGTACTGTGAGGCTTGGGCACCACGACAGGGTTGGCAACCCACGTCGGGTGCCATACTTCTTAGATGGCCTTGGTAGACTTTAGCTTCCACAACTCCGAGATGATGAAGTCTTACTTGTTCTGCGCTTGGTTCTGGACCTTTTGCTCTACTAGGTGAGCTCCCAGGTGCATTACTAGATGATGCTCTATCACCTCCCTCAGAGGAAGGAGATGAGTGCACTATCATATTTGTCGGTTGGGAGTGCTCCTATATGGTGATAGAGTAGCACCGCCCTCGAGGAGAGGGATATTCTTGGTGAGGTTGCGATGCTCGGTCAGGAGGTTTTTCCACATGGGTGACGTGTCCAACGCATTTGGACCACGTGAGTCCCAGGAAACCTCCCCTACAGTCTCCCTATAGGACTACTCCATGCAGGAGACATTGTCCAGAGGACTACCCTGATGATGATGACTCCTTCTGAGGATGCCGTTGTAGGGAAAGAGAATCTTCATAACGTCGAACTTAATGTTCTCCATGCGGAAATTGTTTGGTGTCCCAAACATGACGGGTAGCGTGACCTACCACAACGGTTGGGTCGCCCCCGGGTTGATGCCCTGGAATGCTCTAGTGGGCATCAAACACTCGAGAGGGATCTGGAGCTGCCTCATGAGTTGGGTGGATAGGAGGTTTATGCTCGCACCTCCGTTCACCATCATCTTGGTTACTCTGACGTTGCTGATGGTTGGAGAGACCACCAACGGTAGGATTCCCATGCCCACACATTGGATAGGGTGATCCTTAGCTTCAAAGGTAACCGAGACGACTGACCATTTGAGGGGCCATTGTGCTTCCACGCTTGTATGCACAACATACACCTCCCTGGTAAGACGCTTGACATTGTCATGCGAGGGGAACGCCGAGGTGACTCCATGAATGCATAACACATCACGCGATCTGAAGTCATTCTGGATGCGGCCTTCATGGTGGGCGTGTGTCTGGTGCCTATGAAGGAGATGAACTAAGTGTTGGTCAACCCTTCATATGCACCCGAGGGTCCTTCCTCATGGTACGATTGTAGACAGAGGGTGAGCTCGGTGAAGTGGGGGCGCGACACCTGGTGGTACTGGAGGGAGTATCCCACTGATGCGTCCAAAATTGAAGCATTTTTACCTCTTATTTTTGCAAAAATAGAGTAGGGGTTTTTGTATTTCACTGCGCCTACGCGCTCTATTTCCTTCTTGTTTCAACAAGATCCCAAATCATGGAGTCATAGATGAACATATCAATTAGAGTTGTCATATTGTGTAATTATATGATATTTCTAAGTGATAAAAGCCATTTTATGAATTTACCTTTGCACCTGGAAGAATAACAAACAAGGAGAGCACCGATAACGACCAATGGTACGGGCGGAGCCCGCCCATACCGCCTGCCCGTACCAAGCGCCATCGGGACCGCCTCATCAAATAGTTTCTCCTGGCGAAAACGAGAGAGAGATCTGACATTCACAGCCATCAGAAACCACGAAACACCACATCCAAAAGGGATCCAAAGGAGGAACTTGGCTGGGGTAAAATCCCAGCTGCTCCGCGGATCATTGGAGGACAACGCATCATCCCCTTCACCATCATCCGCTGCATCTTCATCACCACCATTACCCTATCTTTCATCTATTAGATCTCTTTGTAATTCCAGATCCAATTGTGGTTTGTATTAGATCTACACCCGTACTTTAATCCATCCATTTGATTATGATGATGTTGTTGATTGCTTCCATGAGTGAGTAGTTCCTTTGTTCTTGGGGGATATGGAGAAACCCTAGCACCACTATGAACTTCTAATAAAGATGATCTATTCTTGTGTCCATATGACTTGCTTGTCTATGATATAATTATGACTTGTGTTTGATTTCTTTCTTTAGATGATATGTGAAGTCGACCATATATCATTTTCCTTCAGGACTAAAGGGAGGAAAAAACCCTTTGGACGTGTTGTGGAAGCGTACCCGGAGTGCCCCGTGATAGATTGGCGCCGGCTCGTAACCCACATGGTCAAAGGGGGATCAAGAGGGACTCCCTAAGCTAATTACGATATCCATGGGGAAACCCTTAATTGCGGTGGCATGTATGGGTGATTTCTCTCAGGCATTGGAGTGGTTATTTAGAGGTGACCTCACACTTGGCTCAACAAAGTGGTTTCCTACGAGCCTTGTCGTGAACATCTTATTATGGGGCTCTCTCCACACATATCATGACATAATAAGTATGTTATCTTGATTACATATAATAATAGTATCATGCTAGTGGTGTATACTACATCCCCGAGAATGTTGGCCCTATTGAGTTCAACCACGCTTACATATAATCTTGTTACTTATTTTCTTTTATTTGTTTTAATTACTTTTTCTGCAAACAACCATAAACAATTCAAAAACCCTTTACTTGGAATCAAAGACAACTTAAAAGTATTCTTTGGTAAATAGTAACGAGGGGCATAAAGACCTTTACCAATAGCTCTCTGTGGATTCGATATCTTTACTTCAGAACTAGCTACAATTGATCTCTGCACTTGCAGTCATCAAGCTATTTTCTGGCGCTGTTGCCGGGGAGTTAAGCACTTTTGGTCTTTGTTCTTAGTTACTTACGTTACTCATTGTTTTACTAAAGTTGTTTATTAGTTTCAGGTGATACATTATGGGCGAGTACCAACATATAATTCAGCTTGAGGTTGTGAGGAATTCCGGTCTGCCCATGGACGCATATTTAAAATCCAATAACCCAAGAGGGTATGATATTAACCCCATGCTTTTAGATCTTTTGCATGCAATTTTTTTTGCAGGAGATGGTACAGAGGATCCGTATGAGCATGTAGGGTTCTTCGAAGATATTAGTGGGACTTTCCATCTTAATATACAAACTGAGGATGGGGTTAAGTTTTCTCTCTTTGCCCAAACCCTCATTGATGAAGCTCGTTCTTGGTATATTCAGAGTTCTGCAAAGACTTGTAATTCTTGGGAGAGCCTAGCCTCTCTATTTTTAGTTGATTTCTTTCCTAGGAAAAAACTCTTGGCGCAAGACGCATGATCACAAATTTGAAAGGAAAACCTAGAGAAAGCCTGCATGAAGATTTCAGGGTTTGCTTGACCACTGCCCCCATCATAATTTCCCACCTTGGCTAGTGATACACACCTTCTACACAGGTTAGGATGATGATAATAAAATTGAACACGATTCCCTTACCAACGGGTCGTTCACCGAATTCAGTATTGAGAGGGCATGGAATTTATTAGATACGGTGAATAGGATAGAGAAAGCCTATTATGTGGCAGCATTTAAAAAGGAAAACCCCATAGAGTATAATTGTTTAAAGAGGTTTCTAGTTTGTGGAAAGGTAGAAAAAATGCTTGGGAATTTTAACCTTGACCATCGCATGATCATTCAAATTGTTAGATCCTATGCCGACTACCTGCAAATTCCAAAAGATTGGGAACGCTATACACCACCTATGGAAGAAAACCCATCTAAAACTAGCCGCAATGATAGATACTCAAAAATGCAAAAGAAAATGTTAGCTGAAGAGGAAACTATTCTTACAAAGGTAATGGATAGTAGGGGTTGCTGGCTCGTGGTTGATGTCGAGCTCGTTGGGGAATCCCAAGAGGAAGGTATGATGAGCACAACAGTAAGTTTCCCTCAGTTATGAAACCAAGGTTATAAATCCAGTAGGAGCAAGGAAACACCCCAAAGGTGTAGCTAGCGGAATGTTGGCAGGGCGCACTACCGGTGCCAACAACAACATGGAGACCTGCACAACAAAACCACAGAACTCTGTCCCAAACTTGCGATGAGGTTGTCAATCTCACCGGTTTTGCTGAAAACAAAGGATTAAACATATCGAATGGAAGGAAGTAATAGTTTGTAGAAAGTAAACACAAAGCAGTAAACAGTTGTTTGTAGATTGAAAGTAAAAGAAAGGACCAGGGTCCATAGTTCACTAGAGGTGGCTCTCCTTAAGATAGATAACATGCTGGGTGAACAAATTACAGCGGGGCAATTGACAAACATCGAGAAAGCATACAAGCATATACTACTCATCTTGACTCCTTTGAGATTCGATTGGGCATTACAACATTATACATAGACCGCCATCCAACTACATCTATGACTAATAATCCACCTTCAGGTTATCATCCGAACCCCCTCTAGTATTAAGTTGCAAGCAAGAGATAATTGCATTACGAATTGTGTGTAATGTAAACAATACGATTGTTCTATGAACAAAGGATTGTTGTTTTCTCCCTAGTAGCAACAACACATCTAGTACCTTAGAGATTTCTGTCACTTCCCCAGATTACCAGAGGCATGAACCCACTATCGAGCATAAATACTAACTCTTAGAGTTGCTAGCATCTACTTGGCCAAGATAGCTACTAACAACGGAAAGCATGCAAGATCACAAATAACAAAGACATGATAGAATCAATAATCAATCTGAAATAGCATCTCAATATCCATCGGATCCCCACAAACACAACATGCAGAAATTACAAATAAATGATCTTGATCATGAATGGAGCTCACAAGATCTAAACATGATAGCCAAAGGAGGAGAACCAGCCATCTAGCTACTACATGGACCCGTAGTCCAGAGATGAACTACTCACGCATCACACCGGAGGATTGCATGATGATGAAGAAGGCCTTCAGGGTGAATTCCCCTCTCCGGCAGGGTCCCGGGAAAAGCTTCAGATCCCTCCTAATCTAGGTATGGAGATGACGGCGGATACAGACTCTTTCGTGGATTTTTGATCGGGTCCTTAGGGTTTCCGTATCAGAGGCAATATATAGGCAGAAGGAGAGGCCGAGGGGGTGCCTGGGCTGGCCACACCACCCCCTGGTGCGGGCCAAGCCTAGCCGCGCGGCCAGGTGGTGTGGCCGCCCACTGGCCCTTCTCCGTCTCGTATTCTGGCTCCACGTGTCCCCCGGTAAAATAATAACTTTGGCTTTTGTCCTGTCCAATTCCGAGAATATTCATTTTCTGACTTTCCTAGAACCAAAAACAGCAGAAAACAGGCAGCTGGCATTGTGGCTCTTGTTAATAGGTTAGTCCAAGAAATCATATGAAAAGTACTCCAAAGTGTGGACAAAACATAAGAAAGTAGATAAAACCAAGCATGGAACATCAAAAATTATAGATACATTTGCAATGTATCAACATCCCCAAGCTTAACTCCTGCTCATCCTCGAGTAGGTAAGTGATAAAAAGAAAGAATAATTTTTGAGGTGACATGCACCATCATAAACTTGATCAAAGTATTTGTAAAACATTCAAAGCTAGGATCATAGTACTTCAATAATAACATGAAAGACAAAGTTCTAGCAATAAGACAAAGAAACTATGTTGCAACATCAAACAACATAAACAAAAGATTCATAAATAATAATGCTTTGCAAGACATTTGTTTGTTTCACATAAAGAAAACAAAACATAGTGGCATTCAGCTTGTCCCTCATAGAGTAGCAAATATAAATGCATAGGACACCTTCAAAGTTCATAAGAATGACTAGATACAAATAGTTTAAAACAAGCAATATCAAGGTATGCATCAATCAACAAGTCTTGGGACAATGCACATAGAACTAAGAATGGCCACTATGCTCTCAATGTAGGTGCATAAAGATAGAAGGTGGAGACTCAATATATAAGTGGAAGAAAGGCCTTCATAGAAGGAAGTAGGGATTCAATTCTCATAAAGAGCTTCCAAAAATTATGGTACTTAATAGCTTTCAGCTCTCATTGCCCCTATCATAAGCATCTTGAAGTGATTAAGGTTAAAGTGAACAAACTATGGTGTACATGCTTGACGAAGTATAAGTTAGAAATCTCATGTCCCTTGAATACGAGGGCCGCTCCTCATGATACTCAAGTTTAGTCACCGGTAAGTTCTTGTCATTGTAAGTACATGTGTATCATAGAGAACCGCCAACGGGGTACCCCTTGCCCGATGATACAGAAGAATTCCCATATCAAAATGACAAGGCAAGCAGACAACAAGCATCTCAGCAATGTTCTTATTTACCATGGGAATATGGTGCTTTTTTTCTCTCTTTCCTCTTTTCATAATCTCTTTTTTCTTTCTTTTTCTCTTTTTATCGGACTCTTTTTTTATACGAAGAATGCTTCATAGACAACTCATTATGGTTACGCTGCAGGTTTCCACCATGTCTACATGGATTAGACCAGCGACCTAGGCGTTTCTCTAACACATATACATAACTCCATGGACTTACAAGCTCCCCTTTCATTTCACACTGATGACATCCATAGACAAAAGAGCATCATATCAACTAGGTACAAAGTACTCGTGCAATGTTGAAAGCGTTCCCCATGACAGCATGGTTCTGTTAATCCCCAACAAATACGTTCAAGCATATACAACATAGACGACACAATGGTTCAAGTTTATTAAGGGAAAGAAAAGTAAAGTGTGCCATCAAGTTCATGAGAGCTTTAATCACTAGTTTTCTCATAATAGGTTTAATTTGGAAGGTAAATAAAAACATGAATATACTTGTAATAGCATATGCTAATAGGTAGGTATGGTGGACTCTTTGGAATAACTTGGTTTAAGGAGTTGGATGCATGAGTGGAACTCATACTTGGTTACGGAGGCTAGCAAAAGACTGGGAGCGACAAACTAAGAGAGCAATAATGGCCATAATCATGCAGAGTGACTAAACATCATTGATCAAAGCATAAAGTGATACTACAAGTTGAAAACTAAAGGATCATAAAGGCTATGGTGACTTGGGATAGTCATAACATGGTGTTGTGAGCATGCGCCAAGTCAACCCAAATAAAGCATCAAAAGAGAATACCAGAATACTATGCTTTAATATGCTAAAACAACGCATGATTCTTCAAAGGCACATTAAGCAATCTCAATTGTTTATAACAAGTCATGCTACAACAAAGAATACTATGCATAAATCCAAAACAAATATCAAGCATGGCATGACAAAGCATAGGCCACAGTCAAAAACAAGCTCTCTTTAACACTTAAGCATGAACTTTCCTACTCTTTTCCAAAACAAATCAAACTATTTGAAAACCAATGTATGAAAGAGGGGATCCAACAAATTTATTCAGAAAACTAAGCAAACAAAAAACAAAACAAAAATGAAAAATAAGACGCTCCAAGAACAACACAACTGTGCATAAAATAATAAAAATGAAGCGTTTGGAAGAAACCTGGGATTTTTATTGATGAAGAGGGGGATGCCTTGGGCATCCCCAAGCTTTGACGCTTGTACTTCTTGGATATTTCTTGGGGTGACACGCGTGGCATCCCCAAGCTTGAGCTTTAGTCCATTCTTCATCTCATTACTCATTCCTTCCATACACCTGAAATTTTTCCTTCATACAAAACTTCACACAATCTTTATTAGCAACATTAGTGCACTCAAGATAATAAGTCTTTTAGGTTCAGTTATAACACCAGTAAAACTTCCATTAAAACACTAGCTACTGTAGCACTTCCCTCAAAAAGCTCAATTCCCCAAAAGAACTCAAAAAGGAACCAACAAGAAGCAAATGCACAAAATGGCAGAAATCTGTCAAAATAGACCAGCAGGTAAAGACGAATTTTTTCGAAGACCTTCTGTTGCTCAAATCGAAAAGTGTTGAACTAACGAAAGTTAGATAACAACCTGGGTCCGAAGCACAAAAATTCAAGCCTCAAAAGAACGTACAGAGATTTTACACGAATTTTTATGGTGAAGCACAGAAATCTGTTTCGGGACAGCAACTTTTCCAATCATTACTTTCTCGCATTAGAGGTTACTCTTGGCACAAAAAGCAAATAAAAAGGATAAGGAGCAGTTATTACTGAAGTAATAACTTCCAAGACTCATCTAAAACTTTTGGGTTATCTCCCAATAAGTACTTTTTCTTTAACGCCTTTAAGTTAGGCATAAGAAGCAAGAAAAATGATCAAGTGTTCTCAAATGAAGAAGCATTAAAACCAAATTTCTTGCCCTTACCTCTCTTACCTTTATTCTTACCTTTGGGGAACTTGTGAATGCTTGGTGGAGAAACAAAGCGCATGGTGCCCTTCTCCACATCTATTATTGCTCCAAGGAGTTTTAATAGGGATCTTCCAAGTGTGATTTGTCCTTTTCCTACACATTCAATAACAAGATAATCAGTAGAGACCATTTTCCCTAGGATCTTTGTAAACAATCCTTCAGCTATTCCAATGGGTAATATTGTGGTATTATTAGCAAGAAAATTTTCTTCTCCTCCTTAAGAAAGCCCACAAAGATTCAAGGATTCATAAATATCTTTGGGCATAAGACAAAATTCAGACATGATATCACAGCGAGCATGAAAAGTTTCATTGTTTATAGCAACCTTTACTGTGGGAAGCCACTCTGAGGGTTCAGAATTTATTGGAACATAGTTGTGATGCTCCCTAAGCGTATTATAGCAATCTTTCAAACTAGCAGTGCTGGTCTCAAGAGTGTTCAATCTAGCAAATATGTTTGTGAAAGAAATATTAGTTTTGCTAGGCAAGTTGTAAGTAAAGACCAACTTCTTTATGGCATTAATAGCGTCATCCTCATTGCATTGGAGGAAATCTCCTCCCACAACAGCATCTAAAGCATATCTATATAAAAGAGCAATTCCAAGGTAAAAATTGCTAAGGAACAAGCTTTGAGCCATTTTAGGCTCAGTTTTTTCATGTAGATCAGAGATTCTAGACCAAGCTTCTTTGAAACTCTCTTCAATTCCTTGTTTAAAAGTGAAAATCATTTCCTTAGGTGACATAGTGATTGGAGCAATGCTAGACATAATGGCAACTTAAGATAGGAACTAATTTTTTGTGTGTTTTCAATAAAGAAAGCAAACTTGTAAAACTATTTTTTGTGTGTTTTTGATAAAGAAACAAGCAAACAAAGCAAAAAGAAACTAAGCAAAACAAAACTAACAAAGTAAAGAGATTGGTTATGAGGGACTCCCCTCGTGAAGATGTCCTTGACTCCCCGGCTACGACGCCAGAAAAATACTTGTTGGCTCGTGGTTGATGTCGAGCTCGTTGGGGAACCCCAAGAGGAAGGTATGATGAGCACAACAGTATGTTTCCCTCAGTTATGAAACCAAGGTTATCAATCCAGTAGGAGCAAGGAAACATCTCAAAGGTGTAGCTAGCTGAACGTTGGCAGGGCGCACTACCGGTGCCAGCAGCAACGTGGAGACCTGCACAACACAACCACAGAAGTCTATACCCAACTTGCGATGAGGTTGTCAATCTCACCAGTTTTGCTGAAAACAAAGGATTAAATGTATCGAATGGAAGGAAGTAATAGTTTGCAAAAAGTAAACACAAAGCAGTAAATAGTTGATTGTAGATTGAAAGTAAAAGAAAGGACCAGGGTCCATAGTTCACTATAGGTGGCTCTCCTTAAGATACATAACATGCTGGGTGAACAAATTACAGTGGGGCAATTGACAAACATCGAGAAAGGATATAAGCATATAATACTCATCTTGACTCCTTTGAGATTCGATTGGGCATTACAACATTATACATAGACCGCCATCCAACTACATCTATGACTAGTAATCCACCTTCAGGTTATCATCCGAACCCCCTCTAGTATTAAGTTACAAGCAACAGATAATTGCATTACGAATTGCATGTAATGTAAACAATACGATTGTTCTATGAACAAAGGATTGTTGTTTTCTCCCTAGTAGCAACAACACATCTAGTACCTTAGCGATTTCTGTCACTTCCCCAGATTACCAGAGGCATGAACCCACTATCGAGCATAAATACTAACTCTTGGAGTTGCTAGCATCTACTTGGCCAAGATAACTACTAACAATGGAAAACATGCAAGATCACAAATAACAAAGACATGATAGAATCAATAATCAATCTGAAATAGCATCTCAATATCCATCGGATCCCCACAAACACAACATGCAGAAATTACAAATAGATGATCTTGATCATGAACGGAGCTCACAAGATCTAAACATGATAGCACAAAGGAGGAGAACCAGCCATCTAGCTACTAAATGGACCCGTAGTCCAGAGATGAACTACTCACGTGTTGGGGGGATACCCCCGGGTAGGGTCACGCCAGGGTATAATGGCCGAGTTAGCCGAGGTACGGCAAGGTCAAAGCAAGTGATGGCCAAGTCACCTCAAGGCAGGCCGAATCACGGAGTAACCCGGACCGGAGGATGTCCACCTAACTGAGTCCCGGCCGACTTATGTCGTATGCCGGGAAGATTTATATAACTTGTATGCAGGTACCGGTGTGGCCGGATCAACCAGGCACGATCCGGGTTATATCAGGCTTGCAAGAGAAGGAAGGTATCTCGCTGGTCAAAAGGTCGCCACTGTACGCTGGAGCGTGAGCAAAGCGGACAGAGAGAAGGACCACCGAGGCATGGCCGACAAGGGTGACTTTGCCTGTGTCAGATGACGCTGGCGCCGCAGAGGCTCACGTAGCCTCTGCATGGCTTACGATGGGGAAAAGTGACCCGGTCGGTTTGCTATTTTGGGAGGAGGCATATTCCCTAGAATATGCCTCCACGTATGCCCTAATTGGAGACCTAGCCACCCCTATATAAGGAGGGCTAGGGCATGTGTAGAAGGGGTTGGGTTTTACTTGGTTGATCTCTAGTTGGTCTCTGAGAGCTAGCTAGTGGTGAGAGTAAGAGAGTTCCTTCTTCCTCCTCTCCCCAATACAGCTCAAGGAGCACTTGTAAACCTTGGAAACCGATTGAATACAAAGCATCTGTGTGTGGAATCACCACAGTATCCCTCCCTGGATTCCTCTAGTGCATCTTGTCCCCACCTTTAGCCTGTCCATGGCATCTGCCGTGACACCACCACGACAGTTGGCGCCCACCATGGGGCTAGCGGTGCTAGCAGGAGTGAAGATCCATACGGGAAACCTCATCGGCACCGGCGAACGCATCGTATCCGGGCTTGTTCAGCGCTTTGGAGCGCTGGACCTTGTCAGCGACAATGCTGGCTGCTTTGGCAAGCGACCTCTCCCGCGCAACGGCTTCTTCGTCAAGCTTGGAGCACACAAGATCTACGTCATTGTCGATGTGTCGTGTGTTCATCCGCGGCACGTCGTCGAGGGAGACGAGCCACCCCTTAGCGTGGCTCGTGGGGCGCGTATCACTTGCTCCCCTGACCGCGCCGAGGTGATGATGACTGCGCCTGACGCAGGCACAAGCAAGGACCCGACACCAGATCAGGAGGTAACACCCAAGGCACCAAGGAAAAGTAGAGGTCCTCCACTAGAGAGGCCAGAGAATGTGCGGCAACAGGCGATAGATAGCCTAGAGAGCCCCATAGCACCTGCAGTAGATCCGGCTCGGGCACATGCCGAGTTAGAGGAGACTAGGCAGAAAATACTAGAGGGTGCGAAAAAGATAGTAGCGGCTCAGCAGTCATTGAACATGACACTGCGTGAGTACGCAATGGCAAATAAGGTAGATGCTGTAAAAGTGAAGGGGAGAAACCTCATTAGTGAAATGAACAAAGAGGGTGATCCTAGAGTTGAGGAATCAGAGAACATTCTGTCCGTGGGGCTGCCGAAGTATAGTACCCTAGCAAAGAACCTCAGAGCAGCAGATGCAGCTGCGTCCGAGTTAGAGGGTTTTGTTGGGTCCGCAGCATAGAAAACAAAATTTTTCCTACGATGAGAACTATACGCCAAGATCTATCTACTAGATATAGAGCAACGGGTGGACATACATCCATGGAGAACTTACCCTCAAAGACAACGAGTTTTGTTAACGAGTAGGAACTCATGGTTGATGTAGTCGTACGCTTGCCGATCTCAAGATCGTGTGGAAGTCCGAGCGCCGCAAATCAGCAGCGCATCCGTCCTCGCACACACGTTCAAGCCACCGGACAACCTCCACCTCCTTGCTCCAGCGAATCAGCGGAAGCAGCAACTCCTTCCAGACGCAAGGCCACCGGGAACATGTATCTCGCTAATCCGAGACCATGGGGGAATATCTAGAGGGGGAGAGAGATCCTTCACGAGGAGGTGTGGTTTGTGAGAGGGGAGAGGGGGGATTTATATAGGAGGGAGGGAGACCCCTCCCCTCCCATAGCCGGCGCATGAGGGGGGGGGGACTCCTCCCCTCCTTCATTCATGTGGTGAACCTCCACTCACATAAACATGGCCTCCACCCAAAATCCCACTCACATGTATTTAATTTCCACCAAATTAAATGCAACTCTCAATTAATAAAACTCTTTTATTTATTTTATTCAGAATTTTGTTAATTACTTTAATTAACAAACATTCACATAAAACCCCTTGCAACATTTCAATATCACATGCATAACCACTTTCTGCAATTTCACCGAAACAATTCCAGTTTCTATCGAAACAATTCCTATTTCTATCAAAACATTTCCGCCGCTTTGCAAACCTTTTGTATGGAACATATGTGCTCCTAAATGGTGTCCGACAACCCTTAAGTGTGTCACCCTATGGTTCGCGAATAATGCAGACATGATTGAGACTCCTCTCAGATCAATAATCAGAAGCGGGACCTGGAGATCCATACTGACTCCTACATATTCAACAATGACTTATGTGATCGTGAGAACCTTTTAACGTCAGCAATTTAATCCCTTTGTCTCATGATATAATACATGTCCGAGATTCGATCATCGGTATCCAAATACCTAGTTTGATCTCGTTACCGACATGCACTCTTTTCTCGTTCCCGTGATATAACATTCTAGTGATCACATCACTTGCTTGCAAGCTATCTTAATGTGATATCACCGAGAGGGCCCAGAGTATATCTATCCGTCATCGGGATTGACAAATTCCACTCTTGATCCATGAGCCTCAACATAACACCTTCATAGCACTGAACCCACCTTTATGGTCACCCTGTTACGGTGTGACGTTTGATGTTATCAAGATACTCTTCCGGTGTTAGCAATTAACATGATCTCATGGTCTAAGGACTAAGACTACTTTGTATGATGTTATAGCAATATAAACATAATGACTTGATCGTAATGCTATACTTCGGATGAATGTTCATCACATCATTTCACAAATGCTGTGACCTTGTTATTAACAACATCCAATGTCCACGATCAGGAAACCTTGATCATCTTGTTAATCAACAAGCTAGTCTATAAGAGAGGCATAACTAGGAACCCTTTTGTTTATTAAACACACATGTATTGATGTTTCCTATCAATACAATTATAGCATGCAAAATAAACATCTATCATGTATAAGGAATACATAATAACAACTTTATTATTGCCTCTCAGGGCATATTTCCTTCAGTTTCCCACTTGCACTAGAGACAATAATCTAGTTTATATAGTGATAAATCTAACACCCATGGAGTTCTGGTGTTGATCATGTTTTGCCCTAGGGAGTACTTTCGTCAACGGATCTGCTACATTCAGGTCCGTGTGCACTTTACAAATCTTTATATCTCCATCCTTGACATGCTCGCGGATCGAGTGAAACCGGCGCTTAATATGCTTGGAATTCTTGTGAGACCTTGGTTCCTTGGCGTTGGCTATGGCTCCATTATTGTCACAATAGATCGCCATTGGGTCCAGCGCACTAGGAACCACACCTAGTTCCGTTATGAACTCCTTCATCCAAACCGCTTCCTGCGCCGCTTCTGAAGCAGCAACATATTCCGCCTCCGTCGTTGATCCAGCCACCACAGGTTGTTTGGAGCTCCTCCAACTAACTGCTGCTCCGTTCAAGAGAAATACGTATCCGGATTGAGACTTAGAGTCATCCGGATCAGTGTCAAAGCTAGCATCGACATAACACTTAGCGACTAGCTCTTCTTCACCTCCGTATACAAGAAACATATCCTTAGTTCTTCTCAAGTACTTAAGGATATTCTTGACCGCTATCCAGCGTTCCGAACCTGGATCAGATTGGTACCTACTAGTCAAACTAATAGCATGTGCCACATCCGGTCTTGTACATAGCATGGCATACATTATAGAGCCTATGGCTGAGGCATAGGGGATATTATCCATTATCTCTCTTTCTTCCGCCGTAGCCGGACTTTGAGTCTTACTCAATGCCTTGCCTTGCAACATAGGTAAGTACCCCTTCTTACTTCCGTCCATATTAAACTTCTTTAATATCTTATCAAGGTATGTACTCTGCGATAGCCCAATTAGGCGTCTTGATCTATCTCTATAGATTTTAATGCCTAATATATATGAAGCTTCACCAAGGTCCTTCATCGAAAATTTGATGTTTAGATAACTTTTAACACTGTTTAAAATATCTATATCATTTCCAATCAATAATATGTCATCCACATATAATATCAGAAATGCCACATTGCTCCCACTCACTTTCTTGTAAATACAAGCCTCTCCACAAGTTTGGACAAATCCAAACTCTTTGATCACCTCATCAAAGCGGAGATTCTAACTCCGGGATGCTTGCTTCAGTCCATAGATGGATCGCTAAAGTTTGCACACCTTATCAGCATCCTTAGGATAGACAAAACCCTTAGGTTGTATCATATACAACTCTTCTTCAATATTACCATTGAGGAACGCAGTTTTGACATCCATCTGCCATATTTCATAATCGAAATATGCAACAATTGCTAACATAATCCTAACCGACTTAAGCATCACTACGGGAGAGAATGTCTCATCGTAGTCAACTCCTTGAATTTGTCGAAACCCCTTTGTGACAAGTCGAGCCTTATAGATGGTTACATTACCATCAGCATCAGTTTTTTTTGAAAATCCATTTATTCTTAACGGCCTTTCGATCGTGAGGTAAGTCCACCAAGGTCCAAACCTGGTTTTCGTACATGGATTCCATCTCAGATTTCATGGCTTCTAGCCATTTGTTGGAATCAGGGCTCATCATCGCTTCTTCATATGTCGCAGGGTCATCTATTTCATCAATCATGAAATTCATAACAGGATTGCCGTACAGTTCAGGAGCTGCACGTGTCCTGCTTGACCTGCGAGGTTTGGTAGTGTCCTCTTTTGGAGTTTCATGATCAATATCATTAGCTCTCTCTTCCTTAGGTGAAGTCAACTCCGAAACAACTTCCGGAGCTGCGCTACTCGCCATTTCATGAAGAGAAGGTTCAATAACCTCTTCGAGTTCTACCTTCTGACTACTCACACCTTTCGCGAGAAACTCCTTCTCAAGAAAGGATCCATTCTTGGCAACAAAGACCTTGCCTTCGGATCTATGATAGAAGGTATACCCAATCGTTTCCTTAGCGTATCCTATGAAGACACATTTTTCCGCTTTGGGTTCGAGTTTATCCGGTTGAAGTTTCTTCACATAAACATCGCATCCCCAAACTTTAAGAAATGACAGCTTAGGTTTGTTTCCCAACCATAATTCATACGGTGTCTTTTCAACGGATTTAGATGGTGCCCTATTTAAAGTGAATGCAGTGGTTTCCAGTGCATAACCCCAAAATGACAGTGGAAAGATAGTCAGAGACATCATAGATCGAACCATATCCAATAAAGTACGATTACGACGTTCTGACACACCATTACGTTGTGGTGTTCCGGCAAGCGTGAGTTGTGAAACTATTCCACAGTCTTTCATATGTGTGCTAAACTCGTAACTAAGATACTCTCCTCCACGATCGGACTGCAGAAATTTGATCTTTCTGTTATGATGATTTTCCACTTCATTCTGAAATTCTTTGAACCTTTCAAAGGTTTCAGACTTATGTTTCATCAAATAGATATACCCGTATCTACTCAAATCATCCGTGAAGGTAGCAAAATAACGATATCCACCTTGCGCCGACACACTCATTGGTCCACACACATCAGTATGTATGATTTCCAATAAATCTGTCGCCCGTTCCATTGAACCGGTAAACGACGTTCTAGTCATCTTGCCCATAAGGCATGGTTCACATGTATCAAATGATTCAAAATCAAGTGATTCCAAAAGTCCATCAGAATGGAGTTTCTTCATGCGTTTAACACCAATATGACCTAGACGGCAGTGCAACATATATGCAGATATATCATTATCAAGTTTAATCCTTTTAACATCAACATTATGAATATGCGTAATACTACTATCGAGATCCAATAGAAATAAACCATTCAACACAGCTGCATGACCATAAAAGATATTATTCATATAAATCGAACAACCATTGTTTTCAGACTTAAACAAATAACCACTTTGCATCAAACACGATCCGGATACAATGTTCATGCTCAGTGCAGGCACCAAATAACAATTATTCAGGTTTATAACTAATCCCGACAGCATATGGAGAAGCAGCGTTCCGACGGCGATCACATCAACTCTTGATCCATTGCCGACCCGCATCGTGACCTCATCCCTTGCTAGTTGTCGCTTGTTCCGCAGCCCCTGAAACGAGTTACATATATTAGCAACCGATCCCGTATCAAATACCCAGGTGCTACTGCGAGTACTAGTCAAGTACACATCAATAACATGTATATCACATATACCTTTGTTTGCCTTGCCGGCCTTCTTGTCCGCCAAATACTTGGGGCAGTTGCGCTTCCAATGGCCAGTCCCCTTGCAATAGTAGCACTCGGTGTCAGACTTAGGGCCAGCTCGGGGTTTCTTTTTAGGCACAGCAACAGTTTTGCCGCCCTTCTTTCCCTTCTGCTTGCCTTTCTTGTCCTTCTTGAAACCGGTGGTCTTATTGATCATCAACACTTGATGTTCTTTCCTAATCTCCACTTCTGCAGTCTTAAGCATTGACAGAAGCTCGGGAAGAGACTTCTTCATGCCCTACATATTATAGTTCATCACGAAGCTCTTGTAGCTAGGTGGCAGAGATTGGAGAACACGATGTATGCCTAAGTCAGTGGGAATCGTTATTCCCAAGGACACAAGCTTGTCAGCGTACCCAGACATTTTGAGTACGTGCTCACTAACGGAGCTGTTCTCTTCCATCATGCAGCTAAAGAACTTTTCAGAAGCATTGTAAATCTCTACGGCAGCATGGGTATCGAAAATCATTTTCAATTCTCCCATGGTATCAAAGGCATTGCCATTTTCGAAACGTTTTCGAAGTTCTGGCTCTAGCCCATACAGTATGCCGCAATGAACTAAGTTGTGGTCCTCCTGACGAGTTATATAGACGTTCTTTTCCTCGTCAGGGGCATCAGGAGCTGGTGGGGGCCTAGCTGCGCCTCTAGCACGTATTGCTTTTGTGCAGCAGTGAGGAGAATCCTCAAATTCATAGCCCAGTTGGTGAAGTTGCTACCATTCGCAGAAAGCTTCTCTTTCTCCATGAACACATTGAAATAAAAAGCAGGTGGTGCCATCTACAACAGAATTTGTAAAATATATTTATACTAAGTTTATGATAGATTGAGTTCAACTAATCCAAATTACTAATGAACTCCCACTCAAAAACGACATCCCTCGTGTCTTTTTGGTGATTACATGAACCAAATCCACTACACCAAGTCCGATCATCATGTGAGTCGGTGTAGCTTCAAAGGCGAGCATCTATATGGGCATCATATCAACTATATGACTCATGCTTAACCTTTTGGTCTGTGTTCCGAGGCCATGTCTGTACATGCTAGGCTCGTCAAGTAAGAACCTTAGTATTCGCGTGTGTAAAACTGTCTTACACCCGTTGTATGAAAGCGTAGAGTCGAGAACACCCGATCATCATGTGATTCCTCAAAACACGATCCACAAAATGGTGCATACTTAAGGAAGAACACATTTTATCTTGATATCTAAATGAGGGATCATCTTATAATGCTACCAAAAGCGCCAAACTAGCAATATAAGATGCTAACATCTAATGTGTGAAGTGAGGTGATATGGTCCATGCATTTGATCTCTATCATTTGCATCGTGGTATGATCTCTATCATTCCTTTGTGTGTAAGGCCAAGGTCTATGGAACTTACACGTTAAGTGAGTTGTAAGAGTATCTATCATACATCTACTTACAACAATACCATATCAAGACACTAGCCCAGCAACGATCTAAACTAGACGCCTCTAATTTATCAATTGCAAGTTTTACGTGGCTTAGGGTTTTCGGAGATAGAACCGGTCTTACCTACGAACATGAACCACAACGAGGATAACCAAGTTATTAGCAACTCGTTGTAAATCAGATATTGACTATAGTAGGAGAGACAGACACCCGCTAGCCACTTATGCAAAACTAGTTGCATGTCAGTCGTGGAACCGGTCTCATGTACGATGACATGTAAGGTTGGTCCAGGCCACTTCATCTCACTATGCCACCAATATCCAAAGTACACAGAAGATGCAATAACATGATCATCATCGCCCACATATAAACATATGTGTACTACCCGTGCAAAGCACCTACGCATAGATCTGGCTCTAATACCACTGTTGGGTCCGCAACATAGAAAACAAAATTTTTCCTACGATGAGAACTATACGCCAAGATCTATCTACTAGATACAGAGCAACGGGTGGACATACATCCATGGAGAACTTACCCTCGAAGACAACGAGTTTTGTTAACGAGTAGGAACTCGTGGTTGATGTAGTCGTACGCTTGCCGATCTCAAGATCGTGTGGAAGTCCGAGCGCCGCAAATCAGCAGCGCATCCGTCCTCACACACACGTTCAAGCCACCGGACAACCTCCACCTCTTCGATCCAGCGAATCAGAGGAAGCAGCAACTCCTTCCAGACGCAAGGCCACCGGGAACATGTATCTCGCTAATCCGAGACCATGGGGGAATATCTAGAGGGGGAGAGAGATCCTTCACGAGGAGGTGTGGTTTGTGAGAGGGGAGAGGGGGGATTTATATAGGAGGGAGGGAGACCCCTCCCCTCCCATAGCCGGCGCATGAGGGGGGGGGACTCCTCCCCTCCTTCATTCATGTGGTGAACCTCCACTCACATAAACATGGCCTCCACCCAAAATCCCACTCACATGTATTTAATTTCCACCAAATTAAATGCAACTCTCAATTAATAAAACTCTTTTATTTATTTTATTCAGAATTTTGTTAATTACTTTAATTAACAAACATTCACATAAAACCCCTTGCAACATTTCAATATCACATGCAGAACCACTTTCTGCAATTTCACCCGAAACAATTCCGGTTTCTATCGAAACAATTCCTGTTTCTATCGAAACATTTCCTGCGCTTTGCAAACCTTTTGTCTGGAACATATGTGCTCCTAAATGGTGTTCGGCAACCCTTAAGTGTGTCACCCTACGGTTCGCGAATAATGCAAACATGATTGAGACTCCTCTTAGATCAATAATCAGAAGCAGGACCTGGAGATCCATACTGACTCCTGCATATTCAACGATGACTTCTGTGATCGTGAGAACCTTTAACGTCAGCAATTTAATCCCTTTGTCTCATGATATAATACATGTCCGAGATTCGATCATCGGTATCCAAATACCTAGTTTGATCTCGTTACCGACATGCACTCTTTTCTCGTTCCCGTGATATAACATTCTAGTGATCACATCACTTGCTTGCAAGCTATCTTAATGTGATATCACCGAGAGGGCCCAGAGTATATCTATTTGTCATCGGGATTGACAAATTCCACTCTTGATCCATGAGCCTCAACATAACACCTTCATAGCACTGAACCCACCTTTATGGTCACCCTGTTACGGTGTGATGTTTGATGTTATCAAGATACTCTTCCGGTGTTAGCAATTAACATGATCTCATGGTCTAAGGACTAAGACTACTTTGTATGATGTTATAGCAATATAAACATAATGACTTGATCGTAATGCTATACTTCAGATGAATGTTCATCACATCATTTCACAAATGCTATGACCTTGTTATTAACAACATCTAATGTCCATGATCAGGAAACCTTGATCATCTTGTTAATCAACAAGCTAGTCTATAAGAGAGGCATAACTAGGAACCCTTTTGTTTATTAAACACACATGTATTGGTGTTTCCTTTCAATACAATTATAGCATGCAAAATAAACATCTATCATGTACAAGGAATACATAATAACAACTTTATTATGGCCTCTCAGGGCATATTTCCTTCAGGTTTGACGGGTGAAGCCCGCCAGAGACAACAGGATAGGGTCAATGAGTTAGTTCAGATCGCGAACAGACAAAATGAAGAGTTACTCAGGGCTAATCCGGGAAGAGCTGGGGCCTCCAAAGTCATTCATTCAGCAGTAGGTAACCCGGAGAAATCTGCTGGAGCTGCATCACCCCTCATGGTGGCCCAAGGAGAGAGGAAGTTGTAACCTCGGCGAGGAGAAACAAGCATATAGTCCCATATGACCCGGCAAGGGCAGGGAAAGGAAAAGAAGTGCAGGGAAATGGGGATCGACGAAGTGTGAGCCGAGGTGAAGCTAGTCGAGGTGACCGCGACCAAGGCAATGCCGGTCAGGGAAACGCTGTGAACGGCAATGCCGGATAGTGTAACTCGGCGGGTGCAGGGAAACCGCAACAGCGGAATATACCATGGCAAGAGCGAAGTGCCGGCCAAGGTATGCAACAGAGAGGAGCTCCACAAGAGCAAGATAGATACAATGATGGTGATTCGGAGATGGTGAACACAGGATACCCTAGGCCGGACTATCACGTGATAGGGTCAAGATTGGGAAGCAGAAACTTGATGCCTAACGACGCCAGGTTGAAACCGTATCGGCTCTATAGGTCGGAGCAAATTGAGTGTCAAGGTCCTCCGGGTCCTGCGTGTTTTGGGCCCCGGATCATGAAGGAGCCTCCAGTACCTAATTTCCAGTTACCCAGAGGGACAAAAACATATGATGCTAGCACAAAGCCGGAGGATTGGTTGATCAACTCCGCGAGAGCGGTGAAAATTGCTACAAGCAACTTGAGATGGGCTGTGAGATATGTACCTCAGATGCTGGAGGGGCCAGCAAGGGAATGGCTAAACAATTTGCCACCCGGAAGTATTAACTGCTGGATCAATTTTGAGGAAATGTTTGTCAGTAACTTCTCGAGCACGTATCAGAGGCCGAGTAGGCCACAGACTCTGGCAATGTGCAAGCAGAGACCGAATGAGACGGACGGGAGTTCTTAACCCGGTGGTGCACAGTGCGAAACTCATGTGAGGGCGTGATTGAGTCACATGCCATAGCTTGGTTTGCACAAGGGTGTAGATATGCGAGCATGCTGTGGCAAAGGTTACAAAGGGATATGGCAACTACACTGGCAGAGACGATCCGGATTGCTGATTCATATGCCTTGGGTGATCCGACTCAACCTAGGCTTGTGTCAAACAAGTCAAATGAGGAGTACTACCAGCGAGATGGAGCCGGATCATCCCGGCGGAATGATTACCGGGGTAAGAGAAGACATGACAGGCCAGATTACAGATACAGTTCACAACAAGTTGTAGTTGTAAATCAAGACCAACCCGGAACAGGGAATAGTCAGCGCCAGAAAACCGGAGGGCAATGGAATCCAAGAAATGATGGCAAGAAAACTTGGATGCCAGAACAAAAGAAACAGTGGCAAGAAAATAAGGACTGTCCGAGGTATACCTATGAGGCAATGCTGGATCAGCCGTGTAAGTTTCAGACGCCAAATCCGAGTAACCCGGCGGGTCATACGACTCGGCAATGTGAGTGGATGAGGAAGATAGAACAAAGTGGTTCGGGGAATGCTCAGGCACCTCAAAACGATCAACCTCGGCAGGAGTTACCCTGGCAGTAATTACTCTCCGGAGCGAACACGCAACAGTTAATGTTGCCACCCCCTCCGCCGAGGTATGAAAACCATGAGAGAAGGGATGCAGTGCATCAGGTGGAAAATCAGCATCAGCCAGATCAAGTATATCCCGGAAATGAGGAGAGGAATGAATACAGAGAGCATCACCAGAGTTACTGTGTGTTTACCATAGAGGAAACAGATAGAAAGAGTTTGCAGCGCCGACATATGGAGGTGAATGCGGTAATGCCCGCAGTGACGAGGTATATGCCTTGGTCGGATTAGGAAATCACCTGGAATATCAAGGATCACCCCAAGCTCATGCCTAGCCCTGGTTCGTATGCGTTAGTGCTGGACCTGACGTTCATCAGGCCAAATATCAATGTGAGATTTTCTAAGGTGCTGATAGACAATGGCAGCAGCATCAATATTATGTATGTGGATACAATGCGCAAGTTTGGTATCTCGCAGAACATGCTCCAGGCCACAAGAACAACTTTCCATGGCATTGTGCCAGGCATTTCCTATGAACCCATTGGCAAGGTCTGGGTAGACGTGCTATTCGGCACAAGAGATAACTGCCGAACCGAGAATTTGGAGTTTGAGGTGGTGAACCTAGAAAGTGCGTATCACGCGTTACTCGGCAGACCTGCCCTGAACAAATTCATGGCAAGTTGTCACATCAGTTACCTAAAGATGAAGTTTCCCGGGCCGAATGGAGTAATTACCATAGCTGGAGATTTCCGACGTTCCATTGAGTGCGCGTCGGCCAGGTCTAACCTGGCCGAGTCACTCGTGATTGCACAGGAAAAGAGAAAGATCCAGGAGGTGGCGGCATTGGCTCAATCCGCTCAGTAGTATATGCCGATGCTGAGTAACCCGCATGGAAGTGTTGTTTCAAGCAACGAAATATACCAAGAAAGTGCTTGTTGATGATCTGTTCCCAGAGCGCACTGTAACAATTGGTGCCCGGTTAAATGACAAATAGGAAAGCGAGCTCGTCAACTTCCTCCGTGAGAATCGGGATATTTTTGCTTGGTCCACACAGGACTTGCAAGGTGTTCCGAGGGAGTTGGCCGAGCACTCTTTGAATGTGAGACCCGGAGCAAGGCCGGTGAAGCAACCTCTCCGCCGCTTCGCCGAAGATAGGAGAAAAGTCATTGGAGATGAGATAGCTCGGCTCCTAGCAGCTGGGTTTATCATGGAAGTGCTTTACCGGGATTGGCTATCTAATCCGGTGCTGGTGGAAAAGAAGAAAGATGATCCGAATGTGGCAGTGGTTTGGCGTATGTGCATCGATTACACGAACCTGAATAAGGCGTGCCTAAAAGATCCATTCCCACTGCCAAGGATAGATCAAGTCATAGATTCTACTGCTGGGTGTGAACTGTTGTCATTCATAGATGCATATTCTGGTTTCCATCAGATACCTCTGAATCCGAATGATCAAATAAAGACTGTGTTTATCACCCCGTATGGGGCTTATTGCTATCGCACCATGCCTTTTGGTTTACGTAATGCAGGGGCAACGTACCAAAGATGTATGCAAAAATGTTTGCACGACCAAATCGGTCGGAATGTGCAAGTATATGTGGATGATGTGGTTATAAAAACCAAGGAAAGCAAAATGCTCCTTGATAATATCAGGCAAACGTTCGCGAACCTAAAGAGGTTTCGAATGAAGCTTAACCCGAAGAAATGTACCTTTGGTGTCCCGACTGGAAAATTACTCGGATTTCTTGTATCCAGCCGAGGTATCGAAGTTAACCCAACTAAAATCCAAGCCATAGAGCGAATGGAGCTGCCGAAGTATCTTAACGATGTCCATAATTCACTGGTTGCCTGGCATCTTTAAGTCGGTTTGTATGCCGGATGGGAGAAAAGGCATTGCCTCTCTATCAATTGATGAAAAGAGCGGACAAGTTCGTATGGATGCTGCAGGTCAATGATGCCTTTATCCAATTAAAGAAAATGTTAGCCACTACACCAGTGTTAGCCTCTCCACTATCGAAAGAGCCAATGTTGCTCTATATAGCCGCAACCAATCGAGTTGTAAGTAAAGTGGTAGTGGTAGAGCGCGATGAAGAGGGTAAGTCAGTGCAAAGGCCAGTCTATTACCTAAGCGAGGTATTATCCGCATCGAAGCAAAACTATCCTCACTATCAGAAAATGGCATATGGTGTGTACATGTCAGCAAAGAAGCTAAAACACTACTTTGAATAACACCCAATCAAAGTGATATGTGAAGCCCCCATATCTGAGATAATGAGTAACAAGGATGCAAGCGGCCGAATCGCAAAATGGGCAATTGAGCTAGCCCCTTATGCTCCGCAATACGACAAGAGAGATGCGATCAAGTCTCAGGCTGTGGCCGACTTTTTCGTGGATTGGGCCGAGATGCAATACGAACCACCGTTACCAGATCCGAACTACTGGAGAATGCACTTTGATGGATCAAAAACAAAAACCGGGTTAGGCGCCGGAGTTGTACTTACCTCGCCAAAGAGCGACCAGCTGAAGTATGTGCTGCAAATCCATTTCGCGGCATCAAACAATGTCGCCGAATACGAAGCACTTGTGCATGGGCTCAAAGTGGCAAAAGAAATTGGAATACGTCGGATCCAATGCTTTGGCGACTCGGATTTGGTAGTTCAGCAAGTCTCGGGGCAATGGGATGCCCTTGATCCAAACATGGCATTGTACAGATTTCATGTGCAAAAGATATCTGGGTACTTTGAGGGATGCGAGTTTCACCATGTACCCCGGCTAGAAAACGAGGCTGGCGACGTACTGTTGAAGCTCGGATCAACCCGACAAGCAATTCCACCAGGTGTAGCACTGGAACACCTCAGAAAACCATCTATCAGGCTGTCCCCAGAAACCGACTCAATCTACATCCCGGCAGATCCGGAGTCCGGAGCTGTACCCATGGACATTGACGTGGGAAGTGGTTCAGGAAACTCGGGGACTGCTACGCAGAACCCGGGGACTGTGCAGCGCGACCCGGCCGAGGTTATGCCGGTGGATCAAATGGAAGTAGAGAGGATGTGTTTCCAGTGCGAGCTATACCGGCTTGGGCACTGCCCATATTTCAATTCCTGAAGGACGGAACTTTGCCCAGTGAAGAGGTGCTTTCCAGGCAAATTTAGAGGCGCGCAAAGGCATACACAATTATCAATGCCGAACTATACAAGAGAAGTGTCACAAACGTCCTTCAACAATGTGTTGACCCGGAAGAAGGGCTTGACATCCTCCGGGATATACATCAAGGGGAATGTGGGCATCACGCCTCATCCAGAGCGTTGGTGGCAAAAGCTTTCCGGCATGGATTCTACTGGCCAAGTGCCTTAGAACAAGCAGAAGATCTGGTAAGAAAATGCAATGGTTGTCAGAGGTATGCAACCAAGACACATATGACAATGTCGGAGCTCAAGACTATACCGATTACCTGGCCATTTGCCGTATGGTGTTTGGATATGGTTGGCCCGTTTAAACCAGCAAGAGGGAATATGACCCATATCTTGGTTATGGTTGACAAATTTACAAAGTGGATTGAAGTAAAGCCAATAAGAAAATGTGATGGAGCTACGGCTGTGACATTCCTCAAAGATATCATCTTGAGATACGGCTATCCTCACAGTATCATAACAGACAATGGCACAAATTTTGCTGAAGGAGCATTTGCGCGATTCTGCCGAGATAAGAAGATCCGGCTGGACGTTGCCTCGGTAGCCCACCCCGCATCGAACGGACAAGTGGAAAGATCCAACGGATTAGTATTATCTGGGATAAAACCCCGGCTCATTGAGACGCTGCAAAGATCAGTGGGGTGCTGGATAGAAGAACTACCAGTAGTACTATGGAGTTTAAGAACAACTCCGAATCGATCAACAGGCTATACGCCATTCTTTCTGGTATATGGGGCAGAAGCTGTATTACCAACCGACATAGAGCATGACTCGCCTAGGGTCACCCAATACACAGAAGCCGAAGTGCAAGAAGCCCGGCAAAACGATGTTGATCTGCTGGAAGAAGCGAGAGAATTGGTATTGTCCAGATCCGCCATATATCAGCAAAATCTCCGACGCTATCATAGCCGAAAAGTTAACCCCCGGGTCTTTCGGGAAGGTGATCTGGTACTCCGGTTGGTACAACGTACTGCGGGCATGCATAAGCTATCCCCCCATGGGAAGGGCCGTTCATTGTGAGCAAAGCATTGCACAATGACTCGTATTATCTCATCGATGCAAAACCACAGGAGAAGAACAAGGAGGACAGGTCCGGCGAGGAATCTAAGCGTCCATGGAATGTAGCTCTACTTCGTCCGTTCTACACTTCGAAAAGAAGTGTGTGTATCCGAGTCTCTCATACGTCGATATGTATGCTGACAATGAGCTTATCAATGAAATCGTAGCACCTCGAGCAGTAACTCGGGGACTGCCTTAATAATATTTGCTATCTTGTGAACTTGTTATTTATTTTTTATGTCGGCTGGTTTAAGGTGCTTCTGCCTAAGCCGGATTAGTAGTGTGTGAGCACCAAAAACTCAACTCTTCGACTTGCTGCTGTCCAACAAGATTTGGCTTCATGGCAAGCAAGAGAACAAGTTTGGAGTTGCGTAGCACACGAAAAACGACTAAGGAAAAGAACGTAATCGAGCCGACATTTGTTATTTGGACTAACTTTATGTTTACCCCGTTTTTACTATCCTGAATTGTTTTGAGCTAGTCCTAAAGTTTCCAAGTATTGTTAAGTCAATTTTTGAAACTCGGACTCGTAAGTCATAAAACCAAACCAAGGTAGACACGAGCCGGGCTAAGAAATTGGAGAAACAAGAAAATGAAACTCGGGGACTATGCCTAAGTTAATCCGGCACAAGCAACTTAGTAGCAAAATATAACTTGTGTGCTTAATACATTTGCACCCGGCATACCAGGGATCTGATAAACTGCAAAGTGTTTGTTGGTGATCAAGGAGACTCGGCGCCAGCAGGTGCAACTCCGGTCTTGGCTTCAGCATCATCTTCACCTTCTTCGACGTCCGAGGCATCGTCCTCTTCCTCCTCACCCGAACTATCTTCGACATATTTGTCGTCAATAGCGCCAAGGAAGCTTGGTCCCTCGTCCCATTGATGGATGGAGGCATACTGAATGAGGCTATGGGCGCAAGCCTTGCGCCGAGCTATCCAATCCGGATCACTAGACCATCTTGATCCGGTGCGCATGCGCTCGAGAAGATTCAGGTTTATTTTTTCATACCATGTGAGCACGTAGTGGAGGATGGTCTCAGCTCCGGCGCGTCCGGCGGATTCCCTCCAGAGGTCAAGATGGGTCTCGCATTCCATTAACTTGTTAATCAGAGCGGTGGAGCCCTCCGGAGTATCTTCACTAGGCCAAAGAGCATTGAAGATCTGAATGGCTGCATCTAGGATATCCTTACCATAGCTCTTCACAATCTCGACGCGAGAAGATAAGCTGACCAGCAGGTCCTCCATGTCATAGGGAATATTTTCTGCGCCAGGACCAGTTGGGGTACACCTCTTTTGGCAGAACTTGGCAATGGCAGTGGTTGCAATGGCATCACCCTCCGAAAATTTGTCTGAAAACAAGACAAGTGAAATAGGTGAAGGAGGTTGACCCGGAGAGATTCATGCCGGCTGAAGGAAAAGAACTTACGAGAAATATGGCTGTGGATCTGGGTCAGCTCCTTGGTGCAGTTGTCACGCCTCTTCCGGAGTTGCACAAGTTCAGCTTTCGCCGACTCAAGATTAGCGTCAGCCTCCTTCAGCAGTTCTTGATCCTTGGCAATTTGGAGGTTGAGACGTTCTCGCTCTTCAGTGAAATCTTGGCCAGCTTTATCCATCTCGGTTTTGTGGAGCGCCTTGAGCTTCTTCATTTCTGCCTTGAGCTTGGCAATTTCATCATCCTTGGTCCGGAGAAGGGCGAGCTCATCATCCTTCTTCTTAAGTTCGGCCTGATGCTGTCCTGCTTGTTCGAGAAAATGTAGCATCATATCAGGCACGGGCACACTATCTTCAAGAGATGCTGAAACAGTTTGTTGACCTGGCAAAGCCGAGGTATGAATGTATGCCGAGCTCAGGAGAAGGAAAAGAGAGCAGAGAAGTTAAGTAACCGAAGTGACTTACCTTTTATCTGGTCCAAGTTCTTCCTCATGAGGATGTTCTCGGCCTCCACTCCGGCTGACCAATACGAATAATAGATTAGTTCGGCGGGAAAAGACAAAGAAACATAGAAAAAAGTCAAAGTGAAAACTTACCCCATTTCTCGAACTCAGCAAGGAGTGTATAATGTTTCGAGCGTAGCCCCTTGTGTGTGTCCAAGAGGCGCTGAAACTCAGCGCTCCGGCGATTGGTGGTCACCTAAAAGGAGCAAAGATAGCTTAGTCATGTGTAGAATCTAGGCCAAGTGGAACTTAACCCGGCTCTAGGTGTGTGCATATTCGAAGTGTACAAGATCCGGGCCAAGTGGAACTTAACCCGGCTCTAGGTATGTGCATATTCGAAGTGTACAAGATCAGGGCCAAGTGGAAATTAACCCGGCTCTAGGTGTGTGCATATTCGAAGTGTACAAGATCCGGGCCAAGTGGAACTTAACCCGTCTCTAGGTGTGTGCATATTCGAAGTGTACAGAATCCGGGCCAAGTGGAACTTAACCCGGCTCTAGGTGTGTGCATATTCGAAGTTACTAGGGAGCTACGCTAATTCTCTAAGGAGCATCCGGCTAAGTAACAGGTTACTCCACCAGAGGCTCGGTGACTAATGGTTATATGTCTAAGCACTAGTACATGTTAAAGAAAAGACGAAGTAGCGTACCTCCATCATCCGACCCGCAAGGTTGATAGCCTTGGAGGCTGCGTTCATCTGTGCCGCAAACTCGGCAGGCCCAAATTTCTCCGGGAGATCATCGTTATGGACGAACTCCGCCTTGTTCCAGTTATTGACAAACTCGATCAAGGCCAGAGGATAGCGTTCTCCGCTAAGAATGTGGGGCGTGATCAAACCCTTGGCGCGGGCCTCCCTCCTCTCAACTTGTGCAATAGCGGGACTGGTGTGCAAAACAAGTTGCGCATTGGCTGACCCGGCAGAGGTGTCTTTCTTCGGTGGGGTCTTCTTTGGAAGCATGGACGCGAGCGTGCGCTGTCTAGCCTCAATAGATGCTGCCCTGGTGGCGCCAGAAGCTTTCTTGCCCTTGGGCTGCTGCTGAGAGGTTGCAGTTTGTGCTGAGGATTTGCCCTTGGGCACAACCTTGGCGCTAGCCTTGGTGCTAGTTGTGTCTTCTCACCGAGCCTTGGAAGACTTGGACGAGGCGGAGGGAGTTGGTGCTGTTGCTGATGCTTGTGCTGCTGCTGTTGGTGCTGATGCTGGTGCTGGTGCTGGTGATTGTCTTGGCGGGGGTGCTGTTGGTACCTAGGAGGTAGCTGGTTGCGGCTAAGCCGAAGTGGAGCTGGGAGTAACCGCTGCCTCGGCAGAGCCACTTCCCCCTGCTCCGAGGTTGCCCTCCTCTGGACGAGGTGGGCTAGAACCTAGAGCAGCCACTGTACCCTCCTGAATGGGGCTCAACGGGCGTGAATCGTCGCCACGAGGGGGAGAAGGGCTATGCCAGAGGGGCGAAGCGATGCCGGATCCGCTCTGAGGAACCTCCACCGCAGCCCTGCCGAATCAAACGATGAATGATAAGAAATTATAACAAAGGAAAAACAAATGAATAGCAAAGCACGAAGCAGAAAATTGGATAAGGAAGAAGTGACTTACTCATCAGAGGTCAAAGGCTCCTTGGGCTTGCGAGCTCTCCGGGTTATGGCCTTAGTCGTAGGCTTGGTGGCAGCTTTGTCTGCGGACTTCTTTCGCCTCTTGGTTGACTTAGAAGCTCCGGAGGAAGAAGCAGATGCGGCCGCCCTTTTCTTTGACGCGGCCAGGACAGGCTCGCCCATGGCGAGAGGAGGATCTTCGTGGATCTGCCCACCCAGGTTAGCTGATGCCAGAAAGGCGTAAGAAAGGGGGACAGCGTCAAATGCTTCCATCACCTCAACGTTGAAATCATCTTCATCATCAGGCCAATCCCTTAAGGAAGAGAAGTTACCGGTGGGTCGCTTGGTGGCATCGGGGAATGGCAGGAACATCTCCTGATCCGGCTCCTCCTCGTCCGGGGCATCTCGATCATTCGCCCACTTGAGAGAAGGCTCGGTGCCATCCTCGAGAGTTTGCTGAAGAAACAACTAAGAAGAAAATGCAAAGGGATCAAACAAACAACAAATTCCGACATATGATATAACTCGGAAAAATATTGGATCATGAGATTTACCACAGGAGGAAGCCTATCTCGGCAGAAGTGCTCGATCCCCCAATCCCAATCAGCGGAGAAGTTTTTGTCAGTGGTGAAGAGGGCCTTGACCCGGCAGAATATCTCGGTATTGCTCAACTCGAATGAGGAGGTCCGGTTGGGGTCAAGGCGCCAGATCATGTGGCAAAGCTTGTGAGTGCGTTTCTGGAGAGGGGAGATCCGATTGCGGACGAAAGTGATCATCACATCCTCGTTGCGCAGCCCCGCATCCTTCAGCTCCTAGAACCGTTTGTTGACTTGGTTCGCTAGGACAGTGGGTTTCTTGGAGATCCGGTCCCACATATCCGGATTAGGAGGACCCGGATCATAGGGGCGTAGCCGGATCAGATCTTCAGTCATGCCATCGGGCCCAGCCCTTGCAAGAATCAAGCCCCATGACCCAGGGAAAGATGGACTGTTTCCGAGGAGAGATAGAAGCTGCACCGAACTGCGTGAGATGTTTGTCCTCCGAGTCAAGCTCCTTGTTCGGAATCACGTTCCGGCAAAGACCGAAAACCCAGATCCAGAGCTCTTTCGTGGGCCACAATCCGACATACCCCTCTATGGTGGAGGCAAAGGAAGAAAGGGAAGTGGTGGCGTTCACCGGAAGGTGGTGCGGTTGAAGCTCATAGATGTTGAGCCAATCGTGGAAGAAATCACTAACGGGGAGGCCGAACCCACGCTGGAAGTGGGAGAGGAACACTACGAACTCACCTGGATTAGGTGAGGGAGCAAGCTCCTCGGCAGCGAGACGGGCAACCACGCCCTCTGGGATGCGCCGGGTGTGGTACAACCAGTCTAGGTCGTCCTGGCACACCCAGGAGCCAGCCCAGGCGCCGCGTTTGGCGTTCTCCGATCCCTCCTCCATCTCTGCCTCCGCAAGGGTGAGCTCCTCTTTTGTCATGCCCAAATCGCTGTCCTCGCTGTCCCTATCGGCGGTGGGAGGCAATGCCTTAGATTGGCGCGGACCCGTGGCGGCGGAGCTGCACGGGAGTGGCGGCAATGCTGGTGCGGAAAGGCACGGGGCGGCGGCGGTGTTGTCACCAGGAAGAAGAAGAAGAGGCAGAGGGGCGCGAGAATGGGGAAAAACCCCAAGGGGCGCACCCCTCCCCTATTTAACCATGCCCCAGCGGGGTAGTGGGATCGTGCGGTGCGGAAGGGCCACACGGTGTGGCCGTGTATTATCCGGATCAGCCAATTAGAGGCGAGCCACAGGAAGGACCACATGGCGCAGGGGTTCCCACGGCGCGACATGGTGATACAGTTAACGAGGAGACAGACACGATGTGACGTGTGCAACAGTAACACCTGACATTAACTGCAGCAGTAACTGGTGTAGGCCCTTAAAATGAGGCAAAATAATGATTACCCTCCACGTGGGAAAGCGTACGAGAGAAGGAAGACTAACCCGGATAACTATAGGGTGACCCAGCCAGCGAGTGAAAACTCAAAATGTGCCAAGGGAAAAGCTAGCCAATGAAATCCGGGATATGAGATAACTCGGAAAAGGGAGCAAAAGGCTCGGTAAAATTGAACCTGCTGTGGCCTTAGCGGCTGAGGCTGCTAAGACCGCACCAGCTTCGGGGACTAATGTTGGGGGGATACCCCCGGGTAGGGTCACGCCGGGGTATAATGGCCGAGCTAGCCGAGGTACGGCAAGGTCAAAGCAAGTGCTGGTCGAGTCACCTCAAGGCAGGCCAAATCACAGAGTAACCTGGACCGGAGGATGTCCACCTAATTGAGTCCCGGCCGACTTATGTCGTATGCCAGCAGGATTTATATAACTTGTATGCAGGTACCGGTGTGGCTGGATCAACCAGGCACGATGCGGGTTATATCAGGCTTGCAAGAGAAGGAAGGTATCTCACTGGTCAAAAGGTGGCCACTGTACGCTAGAGCGTGAGTGAAGCGGACAGAGAGAAGGACCACCGAGGCGTGGCCGACAAGGGTGCCGTTGCCTGTGTCGGATGACGCTGGCGCCGCAGAGGCTCACGTAGCCTCTGCATGGCTTACGATGGGGAAAAGTGACCCGGTCGGTTTGCTATTTTGGGAGGAGGCATATTCCAGGTATGCCCTAATTGGAGACCTAGCCAGCCCTATATAAGGAGGGCTAGGGCATCTGTAGAAGGGGTTGGGTTTTACTTGGTTGATCTCTAGTTGGTCTCTGAGAGCTAGCTAGTGGTGAGAGTAAGAGAGTTCCTTCTTCCTCCTCTCCCCAATACAGCTCAAGGAGCACTTGTAAACCTTGGAAACCGATTGAATACAAAGCATCTGTGTGTGGAATCACTACACTATCCCTCCCTAGATTCCTCTAGTGCATCTTGTCCCCACCTTTAGCTTATCCATGGCATCTGCCGTGACACCACCACGACATCACGCATCACACCGGAGGCTTGCATGATGATGAAGAAGGCCTCCAGGGTGAATTCCCCTCTCCAGCAGGGTGCCGGGAAGAGTTTCAGATCCCTCCCGATCTAGGGATGGAGATGACGACGGCTACAGACTCTTTCGTGGATTTTTGATCGGGTCCTTAGGGTTTCCGTATTAGAGGCAATATATAGGCGGAAGGAGAGGCCGAGGGGGTGCCTGAGCTGGCCAGACCACCCCCTGGCGCCCTCTATCCCTTCTCTGTCTCGTATTCTAGCTCCAGGTGTCCCCCGGTAAAATAATAACTTTGGCTTTTGTCCCGTCCAATTCTGAGAATATTCATTTTCTGACTATCTTGGAACCAAAAACAGCAGAAAACAGGCAGCTGGCACTGTGCCTCTTGTTAATAGGTTTGTCCAAGAAATCATATGAAAAGTACTCCAAAGTGTGGACAAAACATAAGAAAGTAGATAAAACCAAGCAACTTTTATGTTCTCTAATCGAACTTTGCATCCTACTCGTGGAGTATTTCGCAATGTTTGCTTATCTATTGGGGCTTTTATGTATCCAGTTGATTTTCATATTATCGAAATACCTTTGAACTCCAGTTGCCCAGTTATCTTTGGTAATCATTTTTATAATTCTATGAATATTGATATTGACAACAAAAAGCAGGCTTTGTCTTTACAGCCTGGTGAAGAAACTGTAGAAATAAGCTACAACCAATTCACGAGACTACCTTATGAGAAGAAAATCGAGATTAAGAAGGAGAAGACTATTGAAGAATTGGCAGCAATCTACTTTTGCACACCAAGTCAATACTCGCCACAACATTGGCCAAACACACCTCAGGATAGCAACTCACCTGCCTACCAAAGTACATTCGGAAGTAGTGAAATGAATTCTGCGGTATGTTAAGGGAACACTTGAGGTTGTTTTGCAGATTCATAAGTCACCATCTTTAGTCATTAGAATTTTTACTAATGCGGATTAGGTTGGATGTGTGGATAATCGACGCTCCACAAGTGATTTTTTTTGTTTTTTGTTGGACCAAATCTTATCTTGTGGAGTTCGAAAAAATAGCCTACAGTCTCGAGGTCAAGTACTGAGGGTGAGTATAAGGTATTGGCAAATGGTGTTGCTGAAGATATATGGGTAGAGTCATTACTCAAGGAACTTGGAGTGAGTCAGCAGCGAACGCCCATCTTATGGTACGATAATCTTGGGGCTACATACTTGACAACGAATCTTGTCTTTCATGCTTAGACTAAGCACATTGAGATTGATTTCTATTTTGTGCATGAACAAGTAGCTACGATGCACTGGAAGTCAAGTTTATTTCCACTAATGATCAATTGGCTGATGTATTTACTAAACTAGCCACGCGACATATTCTAGATAGATTTAAGACCAATCTTAACCTTGTATGTAACTGTTTAGATTGAGGGTGTGTGTTAGAGTTAGTCGGATAGAGAAGTGGAATGGCCAAGCATCATCAATAAGAATCTCACCGCGTTAATTTATCAATCTCAATCCTCGACAAAAATGTCCATCTCTCAATGGTTCTTCAACTCTGAATTTTACTTCTTTGAATCTTTCCCAATAAATATCCAATGGGAATTTCTAAAGGCAACTTTGCCATGCATGCATGATAAGAGATTTAGTCCCAGATTGTTCACTGCGAGTTGGATCTTCTTATAAGGTAATAATACACACATTGTGCACTAGGAGTTTGATCTTCTTATAAGGTAATAATACACACTTACAAATACATCAAACACAATATGAAGATATGCATATCATCAACAAAAGGTCCACCATAAGATCATCCTCAGGGGAGCTCCCCAAACACAGCCATCGGTATGTTTCTGTCCTCGCGGACAACCCGACCCAGAAATCAGCTCCCAACGGGCTCCCCATTCCCCATCCGCCCCCAGACCATCTGTTTTCCCCAAGCCGTCCCCGGGTCAAACGGACACACGAGGCCGTCCTCCCTTGTCTTCTCCTGTCTGACCCTGACCCGCTTGTCGGCCATAGTAATCCCTTCCCCATTCCCACCCCCACCAACAGCCTCCCCCTCCGTGTAGCCAGCCTGCCACCGCAGCTCCTTGGGCGTCTCCACCCACGCGACGACACCGTAGATCTTCTGGCCGAGACCCGCCGCCCAGCCGCCCCCGATTTCTAGACGGCGGAGTTGGCTTCTAGCTGCAGAGAGCACCTGAGTTGGCCAACATTACACGTGAGCCGCCGCACCTTGTCAATCTCCGCAATTGCTAGCCACGACCTCGCGAAGCTCCGCCTCACCTCGTCAAGCTCGGCCGGACGGACTCGTGCCGGCAAGGTGTTTTCTGTTTTGGCTCGTCGACACTATGAGTTCAAAAATGGCCGATGAGGATGAGGTTGCGATGTTCTTCTTCATGGAGTTCATTGATACGTCCGATGACGACTTGGAAGTTATGCTTGCAACTGCCATGTCGGGCCATGAGGAAACACAAAATTCCATTCCTATATTCAGAGGATCGATCCCAAGTCATGAGGCGCTCGACCAGAACATAGTTGCAGGTCATATCCAACTCTACAACGACTACTTCAACCTGGTGCATACCCTGTACACTCCAACTTAGTTCAGGTGCCGCTTCCGCATGTGCCAGGATGTGTTCGATTGTATTGTTTCGCATTTGGAAGTCCATGACAACTATTTCAAGATGAAGCCATATGTATGCGGCAAGCTAGGGTTCTCTGCCATTCAAAAATGCACTAATGCTTTCCTGATGCTTGCTTATGGTGTTGCAGGTGATCTCGTGGATGAGCATATCCGCATGGGCGAATCAACATACCTAGAAGCAATGTACAAGTTTTGCAGATGGGTGGTGGAAGTTATTGGTGATCACTACTTGAGAGGCCCGAATGCGGAGGACACAACTCGGCTCCTAGAAATTGGCAACTCAAGAGCAGGAGGGTTTCTTGGGATGCTTGGGAGTATAGATTGCATGCACTAGAAATTGAAGAATTGTCCCTTTGATTGGTAGGGACAGTACAAGGGACACAAGGAAGGTTGCACATTCATTCTTGAGGCAGTGGCATCTCAAGATCTCTGGATCTGACATTCTTTTTTTTGGATGGCAGGTTCTCATAATGATATCAATGTGCTGCGCTCATTAGTGTTCTCGAGGCTTGTAGAGGGCCAGACATCGGAGTGCAATTATCAGATCCTCAACCACTCCTACAACAAAGGATATTACCTAGCTAATGATATTTATCCTGCATGGGCAACATTTGTGAAGACAATCAGTTCTCCTATAAACCCTATGAAAGCATGTTTTGCTAAGGAGCAACAAGTTTGTAGGATGGACGTGGAAAGGGAATTTGGTGTTCTTCAAGCTGGGTGTGCCATTGTTCGTCACCCGGCAAGAACATCGAGCTTGAACACAATGTGGGAAGTCATGACATCTTGTGTGATCATGCATAACAGGATTGTGGAGGATGGGCGCGAGAATTCCGAGCAACTCGGAGGGTGGGATTTTTAGGGGCCTAGGGCAGAGCCAGAGCATGCACCAAAAGAATTTGAAGCCTACCTCCAAGTTCACTGAGAAATTTGAGATAGAGAAACTCGTGATCAACTCAAGATGATTTGGTTGGGCACATGTGGATGCACAAAGGAAACCAAAATGGAGTAAATCTCGAATAATTGTAGCTTGAATAAGTTTTTGAAATTTTAAACTATGTTACTCATAATTCTATTGAAATTGTGCTCGAATGCTTGAAATATGTGAAATATGTGAGAAACAGGTTCAAGTATGAGGGGGGGGGGATGATTTGTGTGTGGGGGGGGGGGGGCGTTGGGTGCTAGGGACGGACAAGGGGCGGACAACCGTACTTTTTCTCCCCAAACCCGTGTCCGCATGGATAAAATGGAATAGATTTTGGGGAGGCCACTTAGAGATGCTCTAAGGGAATTACAACGATGAACATAATCATGTAGGTAGCTCATGTAGTTATAAACTTGATATAGTACATACATAGATAAATCAATCTACTTTCACAAACCCATAGTCTAGATGTGGACTACTCCCTTCTTGTTATAGTGATGGCCAGGGATGGAGCTAGAAATCATATACAAGGAGGGCCAAGACACATATTTTTTACTTAGAGGGGGCATATGAGTAAATTTGGAGCTTTTTTATATATTTATACAAATACCTAGGGGGGTTTTACCAAAAAATCATTATTAGGGGGGTCATGGCCCTTAATTGCACCCCACTGGCTCTGTCTCTGGTGGCGGTGGGAAGACGTTGGGAGGAGGGAGCTGGCCGAAGGAGCAACCATGGTGGATCTAGCAGTGTGTCCTCCTCCAATCGTTGATGGTGATGCAGTTTTTTTGTCACTGTTTTTTTTTATCATGGCACCAACTCTATGAAATTCACGAATTATAGAATATATATATGGTTTTAGGTCAAAAGGAATCTTGAGAGAAATGATCGAGGAAAATCCAGGCGAAGGGCCCATAAGAACCATGGTTCACATGCCCTGGACACACCATGGATGTGTTCCAGGTTTGTAGGTGCCCTCCTAGTGCCCTTTTTGCCCTATAGTCATTTATCTTCAATAAATTTTACGTGACAAAAAGTTAAGGTCAAACTGAGTCCGGGAAGGTTCTTAAAAGTAAAAAATACACAAAAATAGGAATCCTGCTTCACAAAGCTATATACTAAATAAGGGGGATTTTTTTGGGAAAATCCAAAAAATCACTATTTTTATTGGTGAAAACTATTATTATGACGCAAATATATGAGATATTGATAATAAACTACACATTTTATAGATAAAATTCTGAAATATCAACAACACTACGACAATTCACTTAATTTCCTATATTGCGAGATTAATTATTGATGCATGTAAGAGCATGGGTTTTTATATCGATCCCAACGAGGATGTGTTCGAAGCACTTTTCGTGAAAGTATTAGTTCTGGTTTTTATATCGATCCCAACGAGGAGTCTAGGAAAGTGTATCTACGGTGTCTCTATCGCACCCAAGGTGTCACAAGTATTGAGTGAATTGACTACAATTGTAGAGGATGGAAACGGTGAGTGCAGTTGTTTGTATTGTGGAGTAAACATAAAGTAAATAACATAAAGTAAAAAAGGAGAGTACGTAGAGTTATCGAAGTTCATGCATATGAGAAGTTATGCATGGAGAGATTCAGTTTATGGTGATAGTGAATATGCCAAATGAATAAAATGGTATAAGTAATAGTAATTCTACATATAAATACGCAAGCACGCGAGCGACCCATTATAAGCCAGAACTCCTCCATGGATTCGTCTGACTCCCATGATTCTTTTGCCTATTACCACCAGCTATAGTCAGCGCAACATTTAAGGCCATTAGACCAAATAAAGACTTTAAACTTTTTGATTCCTCGTACTCCTTGAGTTATAATAGTTCCTCTCTGATATCAGCCGTGTCACTCGGAGGTTGCCGATTCACTATAAAACAAGTTCTTATCTATGTGGTTCTCTAGATCATGTTAAGTGGGCCCTTAAATTAGATAACAAGAATTACACATAACATAGATAATCATTTTTGCTCAAAATAATAATAACCACAACCACGAATAGATGGAATAAAGATAGACACATCACATCTCACCAATCTCCTATATCTCCCACGCCTAGGGGATTTACTCGCACATGAGAGAGGAAGAACACAATGATATAATAATAATATAAATAGAGTTCATCTCGATATTACCGTAAAAAGCCACAATAAAAAGGAAGATTGAATCAAATACAATCAAAAGTATAAATAGAGTGGCAAACCCTAATTTCACAAGTGTGATGATCTCTCTCTCCCTCCCTCTCTCTCATACAAGGGTTAGATGGATGAATGGATGAACTAGAGAGGTTGAAGAGCTTGGAGCAGATTGAAAGGAGAAGCCTCTTCTCTCTCTGGATCTCCTCTTGTTCTCTTCTCCACTATGTGGCAGATGTCGTGCTCTCTTTCTGCGTATGCCTTCTTCATGAAAGTTCATATATTGATGAGGCGAAGGATCTGACACATCGTATATGCGCGTCGTACGGGCATGTCCTAACCGTACAAATGGTCGTCAAAGCGTTTGACGCCTTAGGTGAAAATCATCCCAATTAATAAATTGCTTGATTTGCTCCATTAAGCTCGTAAATGGCCGTATATCATTCTAAAAGTGCCCAACACCTGAAAGTCATCATAAGCAACAAGGTTACTCTGTTCTCGTAATATTAGCATTAGTTGCAAGGAGAAAATCAACGAAAACAGAGAGAAACCAATATAAAAGCCTTGGTAAAATGTGATCAAATTGGGAGCTATCAATTGTCTACTAAACACTACCATGATTATTTGAATGAAATCTACTATTTATTACAGCATTTTTGCAAGGCACTATCATTTTTTAGAAAGGTATAATCAAATGCAAAAATAAGATGATATTATATCTCAATCTCGTAATTACTTGATTATCCTTTTTTCATGCAACTTTAACAACAATTATTTTCCAGAATGCCCTTAATACCAAGGCAATTATGGTGGTCTTAATACTAATAAACTAAGAACTAAAAGCTAGAGTTTCTCAATTTTTAATAAAACCAATCATGGTGCTAAAAACATGGGTAAATGTTTAGGAATCGTTGGTGGTTGATAGCGAGTGGCATGCCTATGACATTCCCAAGCTAAGGTTTTACCATTCCTTCATATTTTTTTGGTGTTGCTTCATTCTCTGAAAAAACTTCACCACAATACCTTGTACATTTCTTTTCAACAGAGAGTCACTAGTGCAAATAATAATAACTCAAAGCTATTACGCATATCATCAAAACAATTTTTATTTTGAAATAAAAGATGTTTTTTAGTGGGTAACATCATAAAACTAGTTTTAGATCTAAAAGAATCAAGATGAAAACCAAATACCCAATCTTACAATAAAATATATTTTTTGGAAAATAGCAACGAAAACACTGATTTTTTGGCAGTTTTAGACACGGCGGAGATTTTAAAAAAAGTATAGGGTGGGTAAAAGACAAACATATGCTACTTATGTGAATTTGTTCCTGATTTTATGAGTCTCCAGCAAGTAGGAATAAACTTGAATAAACAACAATCGCACAGAAACAACAAAACCAAAAGGCTTGAACAATAATGAAATCCTGAAAACTAAATTTGGCACTTAATTAATAAAATAGGAGAATACAAACAAAATTTACTACCTATATCAAGCTAACATCAAAATTAAATATATAAGTGGTTTGCCGCCCGGAATTGCTTTCGTTATACCCATATAGCTAGGCATGATACCTTTATTTAGATTCACTCATCACCGAGTGCCATACTTGGCCTTTATTGCCATAGTATGACTAAGGTTTCTAGGAATATACTACATAGACTTCTTACGGGTAAAATGAAGCTTAAATTTTCTTCCTTAGAATCAATTATTGTCCATATAGTTCTCAAAAAGGTTCTTCCCAAGATAATGGAGCATAATTATAAAGTCTACATGCACATATGTCATATACAATTAAATAATTACATCATCAACTCTAGCTAATAATTGTTAAGTAGAGGAATCACAAGATGTAAGTTTAAAGAACAAGGTAACAAAGGACCATTGTCAAGGTTATGATATAAAGATTTTGTATAACCGAGACACTAGCACCTAAATCACAAAGATCCATGCATGGAGATTTTATACTTTAAATTTGCACAAGGGGCTTCCATGCATCCCCAAGCTTAGGCGGGATCATGGACTCTTTCTTATATATTTTCATCTAAAACATCGCCAGACAGGTATTTGCTAAAACCAGATTTTGTTGCATTAAATAGATGGATCGTTGGAAAGTTTTGTAAGCAGAATTTTATTTAGAAAGTCACAATAATCAATATTAACCAAAGGATCTGAAGATACATCACTAAGCATTTTAATACCAGCAGATAATTAATTATAAACTAAAGTTTTTGATGGAGGTTCTTTATGAACCCACTTCCTTTTGGGATGGTTGGTTATGGTACTTGTAATTGTAAGGTACTACACATTCCAACAATCTTAGCATGTGTATCTAGAACAATAGAATACTCATTTGTTTTAATATCAACCTCCACAAAGGTATGTTTTTTTATAACAAGAGAGATAGAGTTATCGATGCGACTCAACTTATTACGAGTAAAAGAACTAAGAGAATCAACACTGATTTACTAGGGAGTTCACGAAGAACATTATGAATTGCATTGATAGAGCCCTACAAGAGTGTTTAAAATATCTTCATATCATCCTCTTTTTTCTTTTCTTTTGATAGGTTGTAAAAGAATTTCAAAAATAAAAGAGGTGTTATTATGACATGCAGTTAAAAAGCTACCGCCAACCATGGAATCATGCACAGTTTTAAACCATAAATTCAAGCCAATGTAAAAGTTCCTAAGCAAGGTAACCTTAGAATACTTATTAAGACACACATCATGAATTTCATTAAGCCTAGACCAAATATCTTTCAAAGTTTATCCATGAAATTGTTTAAAGGTGAGGATCCCATCCTCCAAAGGAAAAACAACATCACTATAAGAAGAAGACATAATTACATGAATACAAGTTACACTATTTTTTGTAATTTTAAGATTATAAAATGCAATAAAAAGGCAAACAACTAAAATAACTAAAAAATTTGAGAGAGTAGAAATCACTACTTATCTTCCCACTGGAATATGATGTTGACAGTGGAAGAAAGATGATCATCTTCCCCCCAAGGACGCTAGAATTAGGCTTGATGGCTATGACCTACGATGTGTACCAACTCATTGGGACTCGCCTGGAGAGTGTTGCGGCAAGCAACTTTTTTCTCACAAGAATAATTTGGGGTTTAATATCAAACTCAAGGAAGGTGATGTGCTTGTTCTACAAGTTTCCCGACACCTAGTTTGGCCCCGAGAACAAGGTTCTATATGTAGGGTTTAACCATAGTTCATATATCATTATTTATATTAATAAAATAAAAATATAATCATATCATATTATATTATCAGTAACTCATTTTCGAAGGTAATATTGTGGAACAAATAATCATATGTTATAGAATGACTGTATTTATGTAGTATAAATTGATGTCAGCGTATTCAGATGAAATAGATGATAGTACTCCTCCGGTCCATATTAATGGCCTCAACTTTGTCAAGATACAAATGCATTTAAGTACTTAACTAGATATATACGAATCTAGACAAAGTTGAGGCATTAAGAGGGAGGTGGCTATTGGCTCACGGGTGTATTTGCACTCATTGTGAGAAAATATATTTTAAAATGTCAAAAAATTTGAAAAAAATGTGTACATACACATTCGAACATTTTATGTCTGTTCACAAGTTTTCGGAATGATATAACATTCTATGTGTCCTGTGCAAAAAAAGATAAAAAATATCCTGTGAATAGTCCTATTCACGTGACATATTTTGTCTTTTTGATACATGACACATCAAATATTTTTTCATCCCAAAAACTTGTAAACGAATATAAGATGTTCGAATGTACGTGTAGACATTTTTTCTGAGTATTTTGACATCTCAAAATATGTTTTCTCACAATGATGCGATTAGCCAAAAAGGATTTTCGAGACATTAATATATACCGGAGGGACTATACTAAAATCGTAGCCACGTAAATACACGGGTCACATCACGAGTTCCTTATAAAAAAGGTAAAGCAGGTGATGTGACGATGTATCTGTTGCTAATTGGGTGTTGGGCCAAGGTTATCTGAAAAAAAAAGCATAATTGGGCTAGGGAGCGCTATCTACTAGGCATGTGATGCAAATTCTCAAGAAAAAGAAAAACCTACGGAATGCATTTAGCGCGGGAACTTCAACAATAGTACGCACATTTCTCGCGCGCATCCGCACACGCGCCATTATTCAACCGCGCGTGATTTGAATATCTTCGCTCGATCGTTTCTTTCCGCAAATGTCATGCGTTGGAACGGTGCTAGCTGCGCGCTTGCTTACCGTTAGATTTCGAAACGTTCTGCGATGGTTTCACACTCGAACCGCTCCTATATAAGGGCGCAATGTCGACAGGGGGAAATGCACAACATACACCTCCACCAGCCCTGATCCCCTCTCCAATCTCCATCCACAAACCAATCTTGCCTGCGAGCGCTCATGGGCTCCGACTCCAGCGCTGACGAGTGCAGCAACGCCATGGCTGGGATGGAGTTTGACACAAGCGAAGACAGCTGCTCCACCTACCGCGGCAGTGACGATGGCTCGGGCACCGAGTCCGACGCCGGCGACCGAGGCCTTCTGCTGCCGCCGAAGAAGCGTCCACGCGGCCCCGGAGACCTCCTCCTCGGACGCGTCCACTCCGTCGCCGCCAGCGTTGGAGCAGGTCCGTCTAACTATCGTCGTCATTACCCTAGGCATGAGCACACACGGTACATCCCGGCACCGGGCGCCGTGCCGTCGTTCAAGGCACCACCACAGGCCGACTTCGGCACCGTCGGCGCCGAGAGGGGAGGACCCTATGACAACGGACTTCCCCGCACCGACCCACCGTCGAACAGGTGGGGAGATGACCGCGGAGCAAAGAAAAGCCAGGACTCCGAGCAGGGCGATGCCGACGGATCCCGGAAGCAAGGCCGGGAGTTCTGCCAGGAGATCCTCGCCAAAGTGCGCCAGCAGAGAGATGCAGCCCTGGCCAGGCAGAATCAGGAGACGCCGGAGCTGGTCATGGAGGGTATACAAGATGCAATGGCTTCAATCAAAAAGGCCTTGTGGGCGCCGCTCCATGAGGAAAACGGCACGGGGAAGCTGACGGCGGGCGACCTGATCTGGGAGTTCACGTGGCTCAAGGAGAGGTTCCCGGAGGTGTACAGGACCTTTCGCGTTGCGGACAGGTCGCGCGCGGTCCTGCCGCCGCTGGTTCGCCCGGTGCTCCAGAGGTGGCTGCCGCTGCTGGACCCCATGCTCTGGCTGGAGGTCGCGGCCCTTCTCAAGAACACGATGGACGACGGGTTGGCCACCTCGCCGTACGCCGCGCTGATCAACGACACCGTCGTTCCGGCCCTGAAGGCCTCCGAGTGGAAGGCCACTGACCCCGAGAGGATGCTCCGCTTCCTGTCGCTGTGGAAGGACATGCTGCCCGCCTCCACCCTGCAGCGCGTCCTGGAAGAGGTCGTCATGCCGGAGCTGACGGCCTACGTGGACTCGTGGGACCCGCGGTGCCCGTGGCAGACTACCTGCTGCCACCCCCTGCTGCTACCGTGGGTCCCGTTCGCCGGCCCGCTGCTGGAGGGCCTGTACGCCACCGTGAGGCGCAAGCTCCGGGAGGGGCTGCAGGAATGGGACGCCGGCTGCGCCTTGGCGTCCAACTACGAGCTGGTGTCTCCGTGGAAGGCCCTGTTCAGCCCGGCGAGCTGGGGGCCGTTCGTGGACGGGATCGGCGTCGTGCCCAGGCTGGCGCAGGCGCTGCGAGAGCTCCGGATCACGCCGCCAAAGCAGAATGATTCCTCGTTCGGGCGGGTGATCATGAAGTGGGCGCCGCTGGTGCGGGAGAATGACATGGTGGAGCTCCTGGAGGCCGAGTTCTTCGGCAAGTGGCAGCACAAGTTGAGTCACTGGCTGTTCTCTGTTGCCCCCCCTGCCGGGGACGAGGCCATGGAGTGGTGCAGAGGGTGGAAAAGACTCTTCACGCCGGAGCTGCTCGCCCATGAACGCGTGCAAGCGCGTCTCAAGGTTGGCGTCGACATGGTCAGCCGTGTGGCGGAGGGGCAGCCGATCTTCTAGGTATGCGGCGCGTGAGGAGGAAGCGCACTGCCGGCACATAGAGCCGTACGCCATGGAACCGAGGATCGGTGATGGAAATTAAGCCGAACTTCACTTCTGAGCTTCCTAGCGCGTGTTTTTAAACATTGTCTATGTTGTTCTCTCTTACTAGAAAAGAAAGAACCAGTTTGTTGGTTAGTTTATTTCGAGTCTGGCAATTGCCGTAGTAATAATGTACCATGTGTGGTCAAATATACAGATGCAAGATCATCTTTTTTTTCCTTGTTGATTGCAATGCAAATTTTGAGTATACATTGTTCCTTACGCAAAATTCTGTTTAAATTACAATGTGGGTATCGCTCAAATGTGAAGAGGGACATATAGACTTTCAGTCTTTCAGAGCAATTCCTCTCAAAGGAACACTTTTTCAACGGGAACTGGGTTTAGTTGATAGTATTCCTTTTTTTTAAACGAGGCAAAAGTTTTGCCTTTCATTGATATAGTAGAAAAGAGCTGGCCCGTTTATAAGGAAAACTGGCCAAAAACCGATACAACACAACACCACACGCCAGTCCCGAGGCTGCGCTCCACACGGGTCGACAACCAACCAGGTCGACACCGCACCTCAAACGACAGGCGGAGGCGAAAACCGGAGATATCGCTCTAACTACCACGCCGGTCCTAGGGCCGCAGCCCGCCTGGACGAAGATGAAACCGCCACCGCCAAACCACCAAAACAATCCAGAGGTCCCACAGTCCGGTGGATGTCCAAAGCGAGGCCCCAAGAGGCAAAGCGACACTAGAGCGCCACCCACGCCCGATCCCGCGAGGGATCTGGGGTTTCCCCCGAAGAGCCCGGATGGAGGAACATGAAACTCCCGCTTCGACGACGACTTCAAGAAGGATGCGGCGCCCACGGGTGTCACCGTCGTCGGTCCTGGCCAGCCCGCCAAGACAAGGCTTTCGCCCAGCGAAGAGTTCCGAACCTCACACCCGCCCAACAAGGACCGATACAAACCACCACACCTCCCCTCCTTCTCCAAGCTCCCGACGACCAACAAGCATCCCTCCCGCCACCACGCCTAGACTCCCCATCGTCCGGATCATCACCACTGTCCGTGAGTTAGTTGTAGAAGACAAACAGAGCGAACCCGAGCAGCCGCCACCGCGAGAGGGGTAGAAGATCGCCGCCACCAAGACACCCACAGACCACCTGCAACCTCACCGCACCATCGCAACCTCCACCCACAGACCACCTCGTAGAAGCCATGGAGGCCAAACCCATCCCGCGCGGCCCATCCCGCGCCACACCAGCCCCCTGCACCCACGCTCCCGCAGCAGCACCACGCTGCCTACCTCCAGGAGCAGCAACGCCATGGCCAGGTCGGCCCACCCCAGGCCCAGATCTGACCCGGAGAACCACCACACCCAGCCCCCACGCCTGGAGGGTCGCCGCCACGCCACCGCACTCCACCTCCGAGCCAGCAGCAGCCGCTAACCCGCCAAACCCGGCCGCAGGCCAGCCGCCATCGCCACACGCCGACCACCGCGCCCCCGCCCGCATGGCTCCCGAGAGGGGAGAGGAAGAGAGGAAAACCGCCCCGCCGCCACCATCCCTGGGCTGTGCGGCTTCGCCGGCAACTCCTCCGGCGGCGGCGACGCGTGGGACGAGGGAGGGAGGCCGACCAGCGGCGGCGAGGGTTTTCCCCCGTGTCGCCAAGGGAGGGCAAAGCGGGGGAGTTTTTTTTGGCTTCAGTGCCGTCAAGGTAGATTGTTGATAGTATTCCAACCAGCAGAGTTCACTTGGCATCATTTACCACATGTATTAACCATGCTACAAATCAGGATCCCAATTTGCTTTTTTGGCGAACTCATGATCCCATCGGTAAAGTAACACATGTGTCATCAATATTCTACACCCAAATCACTGCTATGCTAGTACTCACGAAGGTTAGTATTGCATGTATGTGTGGATCTCAAGATAACAACTTCTGGACATCTTGAATTTTGCTCGCCTTATCCAGTGTTGGGATCCAAAGATGGCCATCAAACCGACTTCACAATCAGTCTGTGGAAACAAGTAAAATCTCCTGAGGAACATGAATTATTTGGACTCAAGCTGGTTCGCCGATTTCTTCTGAAATACATAAACAAGTTGCAGCATTCTTTATTACATGTGTCAAGTTATGAAAACACTAGTCACTGCCAAATAGGTCAGCAAAAAACAAACAGGCTAATGGGTCATGTTAAAATACGGGCAAAAATAACAAGAGATGTAAATGCAACAAGACATTGGTTTCACTAAAGTACATTTGGATTCATCGGGTAAACCCTAAAATTGTCGAAGCACTCCAAAATAATAGCAAGCAAGTATATCAGAGTCATTACATTTATATAACAACCAGTCCTGGTTTCTAATTTAATGAACAGACAGATAAATTCTAGCAGGGCAACATTTCTCAACCCTGAGGTCTTATGTAATACTCCTAGTTGTTTATCCAATGTCAATCTGTGAAGTCCAAAGACGCACATAACATGGAGATCTTTCATTGCTATGTGTTGCTATGTGTTCCTTGTGAAATCAGAGTACTGACTTCTCTTCCCTAGAAAAAAAGGATTAATAAAGCCTAAAGATGAAGACAAGATGCAGTTGCAAGGAGATGGTTAACATGGCAGAAACTCTCCATTTCAATAGGTTGGAGGTTCTAAGAAACTTGGTAATTCAAGCATATGCTCCCAATTTTTGTTTGCTAATTTTCAACGTATGAATCTTAGGAAAGACCCTCAGCTTGCTAATATCTCATAATGTTAAGATGCTGGAAAGAAGGGAATTCTGTAGCTTCAGTTTCCTCCTGTTGTTCCCAAAGACGCCATGTTTGCGGACTTCAGTGTCTCCAACATTAGAAGGCTCTGCTGTGCTAGATCTAAAGCCACTGCAGTTGCTGTCATCCTATGTACAAAAAGACATTCACCTCACATTCTTTAAGCCTGTGAAGGAACAAAGTAAAAAATATTCAAGACAAAGTAATCCACCAAGAGAAGTCAGTTCATTACAGTTCTCACAAGAATTCAGTAAGGCCACAAGGAAACCTGATGCAAAAAAAACCATCAAACTCCAGATCAGGATGATGTCTGAAGCTATCTAACATAGATGCCTCATCAACAAATATGGAATCAAATGGATGACCAGAGGAGTATCAACCTACAAAAACTATTTTTATCTTATGATCCCAAATTTATTTTAAGAATTTACACCCTGGTAACATTCCAATTCCTGAGATGTGCAACTCTCCTCTAACGTTGACTTAGTCAGTAGTGCCGCAACTGCCTTAATCACTACCACCCATTGTTTGGAGACTTGATCATTTGCCACTTCCACATAGCATGCAGAAGTTCAAGCTATCCATGTATAGTTAAATATGTCTTATATTAGCGAGTCATTTGATTCCTTGAGTTATTCCACTAACAGAGTTGGGACATCTGAGATTTCATCGTATACAACTTGAAGATACGACTTAGTAGTACTGTAATCCGGAGCCCGACACAAAAGACTTGAACAACTACTTGGTAAGTTTATGCACTAATATCATTACCTTCAGCCATCCTAAATTCTAATAAATAAAATTAATTAATCGTCATGTTTAGTTTATCGAACAATCAACAAAGTTCACATGCTAGAGTGACTGGATTCTTTTAATATTGGTTATTGGATGCATTAAACTGCACAAGTTCAGTGGAATGAGCTTCCCTTGGAACTAATCATAAGTATCGAGCATCATTGTAATTTCCTCTATCCTGGAATACTCTTTGGCTGATGCATACCCAGCAAGCTCATAAACTAGTGATAAAGATCATGCATGGCATACTTGTCGTAAGATGTTCTAGGGAACCTTGTGAAGGTTATTAAATCAATATAAACCATCAAAACAGGAATACGATTAAAGGAGCTTATCATTACCAAACATTAAAACAGCATAAACTCACACAAGAGCATGATTAGAACTGCTTGTCATTACCTAACTTTAAATGTTTTAAACGGTACGAACCTGCCAATTAAAGAATATTATGATTGGAAAAGGGAGTTCTCATGACCTAACACGACAGTTTAAATTTTCTAAGCTAGATAGAAAGATATGCCTGGCTAAGATAAGTAAATTTTGAGGCCACTCAGTTATAACCATAAGTGCACATTTGGTAAAAACTGCATGACATATGAATCGGTGATAAATATGCTGACTAACTTACTGGGTTGGGGAGTGAAGAGAACCATGGAATATTATCAGGGGGTATCAATTGCAGTGGTGCGCTTAATTACAATCATTGAGGAAACAATACACTAAATTCAAGGTTCATGTACCATTAATTGCTAGCAAGACTTATACTTGAAATTGCGCAGAAGCACTAAAGCTGCATTCACACAGTAGTAAGAATTGTATAAATTAGTTCGGATGGCCACATAATTGTGCGGTTACTTCCAATAAAATTCTATACCACATTAATGTAACGTAATCTTTAGAATTCCTTGTATGCTTTTGTACCTATCTAATCATAGATTACATAATATATATATGCCCATGTACTTGAATCAGAAGCATGCCATTTTCTATGCCATCTAAACCTCTTATAAGATCTTATACTCAAAAGCTAACAAAAATTAATGGACCGCCGTCTGAATAGTATACCTTGCTGATTTTGTGACCAATATGTACGAGAAATATTCTGAGTAATAGCTGATTTAAACCAACCATCATCAGATGGTGGTTGAAGCTTCTCATGCCCATGCCATCTACTTCCTCTGTTAGATCTTGGGAAGATATTTGGTGGAAACCCCCCTCTCCAAGAAAACTCGGTGGTTCATAAGTGTGAGATCCACATACACATATTTTTCAAACTTAATAGAACTTCTACACATGATTTCCAGAGTTTTCATGAGAGGGTGGCTTCCACCAGATATTCAGTCTTTATCAAGAAAGTTATAGTTAAAAGCATGGGCAAAGGCTAGTGAGCCATACTTATGTGTCACTGCTGACATCTGAGTCCCTAGGGGAGCATCCTATGTGCCATACTTATGAGTCGATAATCAAGATTCCAGTAACTTGCAGAAAATAACTGAACATTACAATACCAACCCTCGAGACAGCGGTATCCTGAAAACCCTCGACAAAGTCATCAAAGTAGTCGCGACCAATATCTTCAGCACGGTACACTTCGTCTGCCACAGTTGTCAAACTATGCAGTTAGTTCATCTCAGGTCCTCCAGCGAGCTTCAAAACCTCAAGCTATGATATTACCCAGATCCACATCTTTGTTTCAAACTCGGAGCTGGCGTTCTTACCATTGTATATGTGTCGACTGCCGAGCTAGAGTTATCTCGCCAACACCAGATGTCCTGACGACAGTCAGAACAAAATAGGCACCGCAGCTGTTACTGTTAGCTTCTTCAGATAATAGCAACTTAAGCCCGCATTTCATCAAACTGTTGGTCTGCGTCAACGGACTGACCCTTGGTCATGCCAGCACCTACCATTGCTACTTCACAGATCACAGCCGCGGCCCGCCTAATCCCTGGCAATATTGCGGTCGAGGCGATGGGAGAAAGAGGGGGGCAGCGAGTCGACAACGCACTTCCTCTTGGCGGCGCTGGAGGCGAGACGCACGGTGCGTCGGTGCGCCTTGAACTCCAGCTCCTCGAGCACTTCTCCAGACATGCGCTGCCATCGGGGACAGCACGGCGGCCGGAGCGTGGCCCACGATTGGGTTCGAAGCAAACCCTGGCATGAGAGATTACTCTGCTTCAGTGCTTCGTTCGTTCCAGCTTCGGCTTCTGCCAGTGGAAAGCCAGACTCCAGCTTCGCGTGGGCAAACGGCTCCAGGAAGGTGTAATGACAGGATTGACCCTGGCTCTGTACCGTAGCCCGTAGGTCCGTAGTAGACCAACCAAAAACGATACAGGCCTCACCTCGGTTTTTACCCCCAATCTCCGTGGCTTCCCGTCCGCCGGTGGCCGGGAATTCTGAGCGATACCCAGCCGCTGCTGGAAAATCCCGCGGCTCCACGAGAAGCTAACCTCATGGCACCGGTGCTACCAGCACCGGCGGCGGCACTCTCGCCCATCTGCCGCGTTTCTCTCCCCGCCCGCCGCGCGTTCCCCTCCTCTTCCGTCGGAAACCTTCCCAAGTTCGCGGCCAGGAGCAGCAGCGGCAACGGCGGCGGCACGCGTCCCGATCCCAAAGCAGGTAAAGCCCTCGGTATTCGCGGCACGAAGCTGCGGCTGCCTTTGGAGGTCCAGACTCCAGAGAGTCATTTCGCACCGGGTCCTCGGTCTCCTACTGATTTTTGCTGTATCCTCCCCTGGTGCTGCTTGCTGTTCCTCTACTACTGCAGGTGATAACGAGAGCAAGGCTGTCCTTGACGCCTTCTTCCTCGGGAAGGCCTTGGCGGAGGCGCTGACGGAGAGGGCGGAGTCGGTGGTGGGCGAGGTGTTCAGCGTCGTCGGGCAGTGGCAGGCGGAGCAGCAGAAGCAGGTCCAGGAATTCCAGGTACTGTACACCGCCCCTTGCTCCCGATGGGAATTCGTCATATAGCTTGGAATTGTGGAAGGGGCTTCACCTTCAGTCTAGCTACTGAAGAACCTGATATGTTTCGTAGCTCTGGATGTTGCTGTCACATAATCCAACTGTTTTCCGTGATTAATCACTATTGAGATTTTTCTGCATAGTGTTGATATATGCTTAGAATTGGCCATGGTCATGCATTTCATTTCCTTGTCTAAACCGCACTGAATTTCACACTTCTAAATTGCCTTTCCCTTTGGGGGATAACTCTAAATACAGGAGGAAGTAGTTCAGAGGGCCCAGAAAGCTAAGGAGAGAGCTGCTGTGGAGGTAGTCGATGATAATGGCCCAAAGACTCTAAGGGGAACCTCAACAACCGTTGTGACGCCTGCACCTACGCCCCCTCCTTCGACTCCTACTACTCCGACACAGGCAGAATAGTTATAGTTGACGACGAAGAGGTAGTGCTGCATGTAGACACACTTTTGTGCTCCAACAAGGTGAAGGAGTTCTCTTACGAGATATGTATCGATCAAATTGTCCTTTACTAGTTGATAGTGAATATTCTGCATTTCAGTTACTAATATCTGTGGTACAATTTCACAAATGACCGGAATAAAATCTGTTAGTTCACTACAATTTGGGCAGAAAAATTTCTGCGCTAGCTGTACGATGTCGTTCTGTGTATTATGTCTCCTGGGAACTGCTCAAACAATCTTGAAAGACAGAAACAGTGGTTATCTTGATGCACACTTGTATTTCAAAATCCATCGCCTTATCTTTCTTGAGAAAACTTCAGAATGGTCTTGTGAAAGAGTGATTCAATCATCTGAGTAACTGAAACAGTGGAACCCTGAACTTGGACTGCCATTCCCTTCTATTGGTGACCTTTGCATCTGGTTCTCGATATCTTTATTCTGTGAAATATGATAGGAGTATGTAGTTTGATGGACTGATACTCAGTTCCCAGATAAACTATCTGTGGCACTGTGACTAACTGGAGTGTGTATGCAGCAGATTTGATACATGTACCTAAGACATGTGCTTTCTATGATTTCAAGAATTTATGATTTGTGTCACAAACTCACGATGCTTTACTCCACTATGAGTACCTAGAGTACAGGTCTTCAACAGAAGCGCGGACTAGTGCAGATGATTTTTGGAAGTTCTTGCGGATCATATGCCAATGTATTCAAAACCAGTGATTCGCTGATGTTCTTGAAAAATTACCAAAATCTTCATGCAAAAATAGGCGACAGGTAATTATATAACTTGAGTGTTTCATTACCTTGTCTATTACTTATTATCATTAAATTATAATTACTTTAGCTATACATTGCATACCTGCTGCACGTGAAGGAGAATGATCATATTGCAACTTCTAGTTCACTTTGGTGATTTTTTTAGCTGCAGATCTATTGAGCATAGATCTACAGCAACATTAGGAATTAACCAAGTACTTTTGATATACATTTTAGCAAATCATGTACATACAACTTGTACACACATGAACATTGAAAAGCATGGCATCTCCATCTGTTCATAGCCCTTATGAACTTACTATAATACTGACACCATGCATGGTTTATTCACACACATAAATGTCCACTTTCTTACAACAACGACCTGTATATCAGTCATTTATTCACACACACACACATACAGATATGCCTTGCAAATTACAACTTTACATTGCCTGGCACATTGCCTTGCAAATTACAACTTTACATTGCCTGGCACATGGATTGTGTTTCTACAAGAGGAAGCATCAAAAATCATTTCCCCTTTCATTCAGTTACCCGATTCCATACGATAACCGTTTCCAGCGTGTAGAAGGAAAAAATCATGGTTAATCAATATGTGAAGCATCACGTTTACATAATAATCAGCATGAGGTAAACTATGATCAATGGCTCAGGAAGCATACTGCTGCGGCTGGGATCCATTTTTGAATTCTCTCGTCAGAGATGAACCTTTGAGGAACTTCCTGTACCATTCAGCTGATAGTTTCGGCATCCTCTTCTGCGTCTTAAAGTCGACATGGTAGAGCCCGAACCTTGCTGTGTATCCAGACGTCCACTCGAAGTTGTCAATAAGAGACCACACAAAGTAACCACGTACGTCAACTCCTTTCCTTCAAATTTTTTTTGACAAGAAGAACTCAGGATGTAATTCAGAGCGTGAAGTAAGAGTAGCCATAATAACAATTTGGTAGCACTGCCATAACAGCAATTATAACATTAGAACAGAGCATCAGCTAATGTATTGATTTCTCTTTTGAATTCTCAAACAATGTCAAGCGACCACACATTGCTATCAAATGTTAGTGAGGAATATTTCAGGAACCCATCTAACCCAATATTCTAATGCATAGGTGGAAGCCAAATCTATGCATGGGGACATGGGGTGTCCACAGTTGGATATATTACCTTATCGCCGAGGCTAAAAATTTGAGGTAGCCACTTATATAATCAATTCTTCCCGTGTCACTCGTAAAATCATTAGCAGTCATGCTGATATTGCTTGCTTGAGCGTAACCTAAAAATTTGAGTTAGCTTGCACATATATCACACACACAATTGTTCTGTAAGACTGTAACATAACAATAATAGGCAAGCTCCGTTAAAACTGGTTCTGACAGCATTGGATGTATTCTGGAAGGAAAGAAGACAAATTATTTGCTTTCAAATAGAGATAAAATGGTTTGATTGTTTCCGAACTTGTGAACCTGTGGCAAATAGGCAGTGTCCTACTCAAAATGACAAATACTGATTATTCAAACTTCCAAAGTTAACGAAGACAGAGAGCGTCGCACCATTTTCTGTGATGTATGTTGCTGTATTATTGTATCTTTGTTTGTAATACATAACCACCTCTTCCATCCCGTGTGGAACGTCATAAATGAATGGCACTCCTGTCTGCATGAGTGAGATTGCAACCACTGTTTATTTTTCTTCTACCAATCATGTTTTATAATCTGACTTAACATGAATAACTATTTAGCAATCTTATGGTTACCTTTTTACCAATAAGTACCCCATCTCTTTCTGCTAAACTAACCACTCGCGCATCCCCATCTACAGGATCCACTTCACATGGTGAATAGATACAATCTTTCACATACCATGTTGAATAATGATTTAGTCCGATGAAATCCAATTTTGTTACACGTAGTTTGTTCCTCTGCTTTAATGTGAACTGTGGTAGGTTTGAACCCAACATTGTGCGCATCTCTGGAGGATAATCACCAAGAATTATAGGGTCCAGAAACCTGTCAAAAAAGAATAGAACATGTAAAGTAAAAAAGCTGTGATAACTGAAGAATTAATTTATTTCATTCCAAAGAAATGAAGGAGAATAAATAAGTCCAGTTACAGAAAAGAGAGTCCGAGTTTCTCTGCATCCCTGTAGTGAAACAGAACTTGCGATATTTCTAGAGTTATAAATCAGCCTGTTGACCTGTTTTCTTGTATCAAACAGAATTATAATCTTTTTAAGAACACAAATTTTCTGAATTTATGAGAAAACGAAATATTAACTATCTGTGTCTGTATCCACAGTTGCCATCCTAAAGGATAGTATAGTACCATGGAACATTGAAGGATATAGCCCGTTGAACTGCTAGTCCGTCGATTGTGGTATTTCGCAACGGTTCATACCATCTTGCGTAGAGAGCAATTCCAATATACCCACCTTGCTTCTCCTGTCAAGTGGCATAGATATTAAAACACAATAAAAATCTTCAGTAGATGGCATTACGTTAACAACATTATATGGAAAATGACACAGGGTAATCTTGTGTTTTTATCCAAGAGGAATCTAATTACTACCTGGTAGTTCTTTCTGTAAATGAGCGTTTGCATGCGAAAGTATCATGTTGTGACCTGCTATGTATGGCTCTGTTGAAGAATTCCCAAAGGCACATTTCCCAAATGGGTAGGAACAACGACCAGGAGGGTACCGTCCAGCCATATAAGAAAATCTTGCCAGTAAGTTAGGCTCATTCATTGTAACCCAAAATTTTACTCGGTCGCCAAACATTTTGAAGCATACTTCTGCAAAGTAACTAAAGTCCTTCCTGAAGAGTACATAGAAGTAATATAAGTTTTTTTTTAAATTTGGGGAGAGGAAAGTAAATTAGGATGCACCGACAAATACATACTGGATTTCTGGATTCAACCATCCACCATATCGCTCTTCAAGTTCCTGTGGAATGTCGTAGTGACACATTGTAACAAATGGTTGTATTCCTGGTTATGCATGTCGTTACCAGCTAGTATGCATTAATACCTTCAAAACTTTAGCTCATGTTGCACGTGTTTTGCGTTATATACCTTTTTGTACAAGGGCATCAATAATGGCATTATAGAACGCTACACCATCTGGATTAACATCCCCAAATCGGCCTCCTGCATCAAGAAGAGATTGCAGAGATGGTCTTTATTTGACTCAAATAGTAAGCAATTGTCCATGGAAGATAAACCCACTTGGTAGGATTCTTGTCCATGCTAAGGAGAATCGGTATGAGTTGACGCCCAAGGAATGCATCAGTTCAATGTCTTCCTGGAGTATAGGGAATAGTTTACAGTTTATTTATTAACCATCCATCTTCAGGTTTTTCTCTGTGCATTTTGCAGAAAACATACCATGTAACGATGGTAGTGGTCAGCAGCAATATCACCGTTGCTTCCATCTTTAATTGTACCTGAAAAGAGGAGATAAGAGAGAAACCGAGTTATAACAAGATAAGAGAAAAGGTTAAAAGAACTATGTCTAGAGTGAAATCGTGCAATATAATTTCCATTGCTTGACCTTGCTCATGAGTGTAGACATCCCAATTGCTTATGCCTTTCTTACCCTCCAAATATCCACCTTCAATCTGAAGAATGAAAATTTAACAAAACAGCTAGAGTCTAGAGAAAGCTGATGTATGTATCATTTACAAGACAGCCAACATCACGAAGCATGATTTAATTTAAAAAAAAAGGGACACCAGAAGTCCAAAACGTGTGCATAAATTTCCTATGGTTATCCCAGCAATCAGCAGCATTCAAATATGACCAGGCTCACGGCTCATTGAATTCGGATGTCGATGTGCATCTAGATTTTCATCAGAAATGCCCCGGCGTCGTGTCGTGTTTGCTGCACAGTTTCAGGCAAGAAGTGCTGTATCTGTCCTCCTCCTCCTCGCTACTGGCTAACCCCCTGACTGGATCGCCCAGATATGCGTACTAAATAAATGGCCGGAAAAGTGGAGCAATTCAGGCAGGGTACCTGGTATGCAGAAGTGGAGGTCCCGAACAGGAAGCTGGGAGGCGGAGGGAACTGGCTGCGATCGATCTCCGACGAACACGAGCGGAGCAGGTGGGCGCACCAGGAGAAGAGCAGGAGGAGCCACCACCGGGACGCCGCCTTGCACGCCATCCGATCCGTCTGAGCTCCGGTACTCAACTCAGGCGACTGAACTTGGAATCGAATATTTTTTCGTGGCCTTCACACTTCACAGGGGAATAAAGTTAGGCGATTAGAACGTCTCTCGGCCCCTTTCCAGTCATCTCTCTCTCTCTATATCCAGGAGTGTCGATCGAGTTGAGAGTCGTGGAGCTCGTGGGACGGAGACAGGCGGCACGACACGATGCCCCTGTCACCAGATCGCGCCCGCGCTGTTTCCGTCGGGCAGCCAGTCGCATTCGGCGGCATGGTCGTACCAGTTGATTGTGTCTCTCGCGAGCTACCGCAACGACGGATGGACGGGAGAAGTCATTTGCGTACGTGCGTATCGGAGAAAGCACTGCCAGATCTAGTTTTTTTTTTTTAGGGTTACTGACGCCTTTTATTACAGGGGTACAATATTGGTATCAGGGGGATCTACAGCCACACATGGCGTCCGTGTTCTAAAGACATAAAAGAACGAGCTAGCATATGAGCATGTGTATTTGAGCATCTTTTCTCGTGGCTGAAGCTTTCAAAATCATTCCTCCGTTGATCTATCTCTCTCAGAATAGAGTAATAGCTGTTTTTGAACCTCAAGACAATCTGATGCCATATGTACTCGTTGGAGATTTAAGTCAGCTGCGAGAGCTAAACCTTCACGGCACGCTACAGCTTCAAGTGTAGCCGGATCAGAAGTACCCGGTACAGCTAAAACAGATGCGCCAGCAAAAATTCCATGCTCATCTCTGCAAATTGTTGCAACCACTCCTTTGTTGCCATGCTTTGAAACCGCAACATCAACATTAATCTTCATATGATCTCTCAGAGAAGGTATCCTGGTCGGCACCGTCATGGAAGAGGTTACTGCTGTCTTCGGCAGCCGGGTTGTTTGGATTATATTCAGCTCAGCTAGGTAGTTGGTGATGAAACCAAAAATCGTTAGCGGGCTCTGAAAGATATCTTCGTGGATAGCCTTCCTCCTAGCGCTCCAGATTGCCCATAGAGTAACTACCACCTTCGTCAGCTGTTCATGGGAGAGTGAATCTGAAACGGTACAACCCGCAAGGATTGCACTTCTATGTATCACGCCAATCCCTGGATCGGTTCATTGGCATACATAGTATCGATAGATATCAAAAAATTAACAGTGCATCATTATTACAGCGATATGATCCAGAATATTGCATTTATTACAAAGTTTGCAAAGCATAACGCTCGCACAAATAAACAAGTAGCAAATAGATAGCATAAATAAAGTAGCTCCAGTCTCCATTAGACGCTACAGGCGAACAAAATGTTGAGTGGAGGGTCGCAACCAACACTACTACTCAGAGTAACCGGAAGAGTAACCTGCAACATGAAACGTAACAACCCCGAAGGGTCAGCACTTGGAATGCACTGGCAAGTGGAACAATGAGAGAAACAACAAAGCTAATAGCTATATGTATATCTGGCTTGTGGGGTTCAGGCTTAGTTGCAGCAGCAAAATACTTTATTCTAACCTTTGTAAATCATTTGTAAAGCATTTAATCTTCAACAAACAACCCAATTAAGTTTCAACCACAAGTTTTAGCAATTACAAGTTAGAATGAATGAGAACATGTCATAGCACCCACAATTCAGCAACTCAAACATCCATTACCGGGAACACGGCTAAGCACTTAGTTTTACACCATGCAGGGGTTGCACACTTTACCCATATGACTTGGTCGACCCGCTCGTACCACGACATGCATATTGAGTCGTGATAGGGAGAAGTCCAAGAAGAGACAATTCAGGAAGTAGCTCCCCAAGCCCATCCACGCACCGTACCAATCTATCACATTCACTACATCTCTGGATACGAAGAGCTCGGGTCGCCACAACCTACTAAGTCCATCCAGCCACCCATAACTCACTGGCATATGGTTGCACACGGAAGCTACCAAATCAAGACACTATTCATTTCTTAGAAACCTGGGTGGCCATCCACAAGTGAACTACTCGGGTAAACCATAGACATGGGCCCGGCATTCACGAACCAAGCAATTACCAATCCACCCAGATAGTTCATTAATTAAGTTGTTTTCACTTTCCAAACACGTTCTTTCAAAACAAGCTTTGCCATGGTTTATCCCACCCTCGTCTACACTAGCATTGCTAAGCACAGCTACTCGCGACGGCTCGCCTAACAAGATAGACTACGACATAATAGGATAGCATAGCAATAGATAATGCTTGTAAAATAAAACAAGCTACAATGCATATAGAAAGTAAATAGGACATTTGTAAAGCTCCACTTGCCTTGGTAGTTGCTGGAGTCAAAAGCACAGTCCGGACAATCACACGGGTTACAATCCTCACAATCTACACGAAAGCAATTCAAACAATAAACAAACCACACACATAGAGGTCAACAGATGCAACACAATGCATGCATGGTACTTTAACAAAGCTTCGGTAGCTTGGTCAAGTTCTCTGATCAATTCTACTACTGGATGATGCATGCGAAAACATTTAATGCAAAGAAAACAATTTATGCATAAAAGAGGTCTAGTTAAAAGGTCTTTAGCCAAAACATTGCACCAAAGATATAAATAGTGCAGTACAAGTTTGACAAAAATACTACTGGATGGGTAACTCCAAATAGAGCCTAGACCAAAAGGATTTACGTTAAAAAGGTTTACAGATCTTTTTCTGCGAATTAAATACTACTTTAAGCTTTTCTATAATCTCAGAAAAATACATACAGTAAACCTGGGATATTATTGCAGAATAAAATTCTACACAATTTTGCGAATCCAACGATACCTTATTTGCAATTTTTGGCCAAACAGATCTTTTCCTATGAATTTTTGAAGTGAAACAAAGTTTCTGCAATTTTAATAAAAACTGCTAAAACCGGGAGAATATTCCAGGAATATTCCCGCTGACGGGCGGGTCCCAGTCGACCGGCGGTTGACCGGTCAGCGGTCAGCCCGCGGTCAAGGGAGTGATCTGGGCCGTTCGCGGCCAGATCGACGGCCGGGAGCAGGTCTGGCGGCGGCTGTCGGCGGCGACGGTGGCGGCGCTCCGGCGGTGGCAGCGGGTCTGCGAGGGGGGGGGGGTGCAGCCGGAGGTGGCGGTTGCGGGGTCGGTGCGGCCGGCGGCGAGCTCCGGCGGCGGCGGCGAGCGGATTGGGCGGCGGCGGCGACGGATTCCGGCGAGGAATTCCGGCGCGTGCGGCTGCTCACGGCTAGGGATAAGGAGGGAAAAAGACGGCGGCGGCGAGAGCTTTAAAGGGGGCAAAAATCGCGCGAGTCGGAACCGAAAACGCGAGGAAATCGGAGAGAGTCCGATCGTGGCGGCGACGGTCGTTCGTCCATGTCAAGCACGAACTGGTGGACACGGCTGACGGGCAGGGCCCGGCGGTCAGAGAAAAAAACAAAGGAAGAAAAGAGAAAAGGAAAAAGAAAAAGGAAAGAAGAAGGGGAGAGGGGAGGCTGCGCCGAAATGGGCTGCTATCGGGCCGGCTTTGCTCGCCCGCGGCAGCTGCGGCGGCTGGGCCCCGGGTGGGCCTCTGGCGGCTGCCCGGCTGGGCTGCCGGTTTCTCTTTTTTTTCTTCTTTTCTCTTTATTCTTTTCTGCTCTGCTGTTAACTCTGAACTGTCAGTTTTTCTGAATTTCCTGAAACTGAAATTCAGTCCAAACCAAAACCAGTATAACTTTTGATCTACAGCTCCAAATTAAGCAAAACAAGTTTCTACGGGTTCGTAGAGACGAGCTCTACGCAACCATGCATATGGAATGCCCAAAAGGGGTCTCTCTTGCAGATGCAAGGCAAAAGCCCTAGTAGGCTCGCAAATGGAAAGAACTAGCAAAGAGGAGGGGTTTTGGCAAAAACTTTAAAACTGAAACTTTTTGCAAAGATGCTCATGATGCAATGACATGTATGTATGCAGTACCAAATCTAAAACTTGGGATGTGACAAGACTAACCCTCTTAAGATGAATCTCGTCCCCGAGATTCGACGTGGCTAGCAAATAGGTGTGGGTGGTCCTCTCGGAGGTCATCCTCTCGCTCCCAGGTGGCTTCCTCCTTGGTGTGGTGGCTCCATTGCATCTTGCAAAACTTGATCGTCTTGCTGCGCGTAAACCTCTCTGCTGTTTCCAAGATTTGACCGATTTCTCCTCATAGGTCAGGTCGCTCTCTAGCTGAACCTCATCTAATGGCACGGTATCCCTCAATGGTGTATCCACCATCTCCGGGTGACATTTCTTTAGCCGAGACACATGGAACACGTCGTGGACAGCGGATAGAACCTCTGGCATCTCCAGCTGGTACGCAACCTCTCCTTTGCGTGCCAGGATCTTGTAGGGCCCTATAAACCGAGGTGCCAGCTTGCCTTTAATCCCAAATCGCTTAATTCCACGTAGTGGCGAAACTCTGAGATATGCTCGATCTCCAATCTCATACGCCACTTCTTTGCGCTTAGAATCAGCATAGCTCTTCTGTCTCGATTGTGCTACCTTCAACCTATCCCGAACCAAACTAACCTTCTCTTCAGCATCCTTGATCAAATCCGGTCCAAACAGTTGACGTTCACCTACACCATCCCATAACAATGGTGTTCTGCATCTCTTACCATATAGTACGTCAAATGGTGACGTCTTGATGCTGGATTGGTAGCTGTTGTTGTAGGAGAACTCAACATAAGGTAAATTTTCATCCCAACTAGCGCCATGAGCCAAAGCACAGGCTCTCAACATATCCTCCAAAATCTGATTCACCCTCTCGGTCTGACCATCCGTCTGGGGGTGGAAAGCTGTGCTAAACTCCAACCTCGTTCCCAACGACTCATGGAGCTGGCGCCAAAAGTGAGAAGTAAATTGGGTGCCTCTATCTGACACAATGCTCTTAGGAACTCGATGTAGGCACACAACTCTGTTCATGTAGATCTTGGCTAACTTAGCACTGGTGTAAGTGGTATTCACGGGTATAAAGTGAGCTACCTTGGTCAAATGATCTACCACTACCCAAATAGAATCATATCCTGACTTGGTCCTAGGTAATCCTGTGATGAAGTCCATTCCAACTCTATCCCACTTCCATTCAGGTACCGGTAATGGCTGTAGTAACCCTACTGGCTTCTGGTGCTCGGCCTTCACTCTACTACAGACATCACATAGGGCAATATATTCTGCAATCTCTCGCTTCATGTTAACCCACCAAAACCTTTCGTTCAAATCCATGTACATCTTCGTGTTACTTGGATGTATAGAGTATGGCGAATTATGAGCTTCCTGAAATATCAGCTTCCTAATCTCCGGATCATTGGGCACACATAAGCGGTCCTTGTACCATAGCGTCCCTTGATCATCCTCGCGAAAACCTTCAGCCTTGTCTTTGGGTATGTTTCCTCTTATCTCCTCTAGGTCACTATCCTTCTTTTGAGCTTCTCTAATCTCATCCAGAAGCGTTGGCTTAACTTCCATTGCTACCAAGTATCCCTCGGATACTACTTCCAACCTGAGGTCCTTGAGTTGTTCACACAAATCCTTGGGTAACTCCCCCACTGTCAGGCCATTAGCATAAACCGTGCCACTCAGCGCATCCGCTACAACATTGGCCTATCCTGGGTGATATTGCAAACTCATATTGTAATCCTTTATGAGCTCCAGCCATCTCCTCTGTCTCATATTCAGTTCCTTCTGAGTGAATATGTATTTCAGGCTCTTGTGATCCGTAAACACATCACAATGCTTACCCATCAGGTAGTGCCTCCATACTTTGAGCGCGTGCACAACTGACGCTAATTCCAAGTCATGCGTGGGGTAATTCCTCTCGTGGTGTTTGAGTTGGCGCGAGGCATAGGATACCACTCTACCATCCTGCATCAGTACACTACCCATTCCTTGACGAGAGGCATCACAATACACTTGGAAATCCTTCTGAATATCTGGCAAACACAAGATAGGTGCGGTCACTAGGCGCTGCTTCAGTTCCTGGAAACTAGCTTCGCACTCCTTGGTCCATTCAAACTTCTTCTCCTTCTTCAGTAGTTCAGTCATTGGCTTTGCAATCTTGGAGAAGTTCTCTATAAACCTCCTGTAATATCCAGCAAGTCCCAAGAAGCTCATAATATCTCCCACATTCTTGGGTGACTCCCATTCTATAACTGACACCACCTTGCTTGGATCAACTGCGACTCCTTCACCTGACACCACGTGTCCAAGAAAACCAACAGTGTTCAACCAGAATTCACACTTGCTAAACTTGGCATATAATTTATGCTCCCTCAACTTTTCCATAATTAGTCGCAGGTGTTTCTCATGTTCAGCATCATCCTTGGAGTATATCAATATGTCATCAATGAATACCACCACGAATTTATCCAAGTACTCCATGAATACCTTGTTCATCATGGTCATAAAATATGCCAGGGCATTTGTTAGTCCAAAAGACATAACTATATACTCATATAACCCATACCTAGTGGTGAAGGCGGTCTTGGGTACGTCTTCCTCTCGAATCTTCAATTGGAAATACCCGACCTTAAATCAATCTTGGAAAACACCTTCGCTCCTTCCAACTGATCAAACAGGTCATTTATATTGGGCATGGGTATTTATTCTTGATGGTCACTTCATTAAGTGAGCGGTAGTCAACCACCAATCTCTTACTACTGTCCTTCTTCTCCATGAATAGAACAGGCACGCCCCAAGATGATGAACTGGGCTGAATAAATCCCTTGTCCAATTGTTCCCTAAGCTGCTTCTTTAACTCCTTCAGTTCCTCCACATCCATCTTATACGACCTCTTGGCTATCGGTCCTGTTCTCGGCATCAGGTCAATAAGAAACTCCACGTCCCTGTCAGGTGGTATCCCTGGCAGCTCATCCGGAAACACGTCGGGGTACTCCTTTACTACGACCACATCCTCTAGGCTAACCCCTTAAGAGAATTCAACTCGGCCACTCCAGTACTGAAAAGCGACTTATATCTGATCTTACTCCCTTTGGTGTGGTGAGTGAAATTGCTCGTTGAGCACAATCTATCAGACCCTGATGTTCCGACATCCAGTCCATGGCCAATATGACATCTAGACCCTGGGATTCTAGTATAACCGGGTGTGCAGGAAATGCATAAGCACCAATTTCTAGTGTCAGTCCTCGACATGTTGCACTAGCTATCATCTCTCCCCCAGGGGAACTTACTCTAATAGATCCTCTAAGAGCCTCAGTAGGTAGCTTATACTTATCCACAAATGCCCTTGATATGAATGTATGCGATGCACCAGTATCAAAAAGAAAAAATGCGATGTGGGTATTGATTGGAAACTTACCAACCACTAGCTCTGGTTCATTCTGAATGTCCTCGATGTTCACATGGTTGACCGTCGCCTTCTGGTTTGCATTGAGCTTGCTTCCTGCTTCAATCCTCTTCTCGGGGCAGTTATCAGCATAGTGCCCCATCTTCTTGCACTTGAAGCATTCAACTTCACTGAGATCCCTCGTGCCAGAGCGGTTGTGTCCATTGTTCCTTCGAGAGTTGCTGCTGTAGCTCTTGTGGCCATTGTGGTGGTGGCCATTATGGTGGTGACCATTTCCTCCACGGTGGCGATTGTCACTCCTGTGACCCTCGTGGCGATGTCCACTACTTCCACGGTGGTTACGGTCATCTCCGCCATGCTTAGAGTATCCAGAGTGTCCATCATAGGAGGTGCGAGCACGGTGGTGTGATCCTGAGGAGTGATGGCTGCTCTTCCTCTTACGCCTTTCCACCTGCTGCTGTTTCCCCTCCAGAATTCTAGCCTTGTCCATCAGTTCCTGAAATGTCGGACAGTAAACCACAAATAGCTGAAGTGAGAGCTCATCACTGAGACAATCTAGGAACCTCTCCCTCCTCTTGGCATCAGTGTCCACATCCTCAGGGGCATAGCGAGAGAGATTGTTGAATTCCTCTATGTAATCCGCCACAGTGCGGTTGGTCTGGCGCAGGTTGCGGAACTCCTTCCTCTTCAGGCTCATGGTCTCGGCAGATACGTGGTTTGTCCTGAATCCTTCCTCAAACATAGCCCAGGTAACTGTCTCCAGCGGGTGAGTAATCTGGAAAGCATCCCACCATGAGGCAGCTGATCCCTCCAGCAAGTGAGCAGCAAACCTCACCTTCTCAGCATCAGTGCAACCAACGGTCACCAGATCCTTGTTCACAGAATGAAGCCAGTCGAGAGAAATCATGGGCTCAGGTGCAAAGGAGAACTTAGCTGGACTCAGCCTCAAGAACCTAGTGAGAGCATCCCCCTGCGGCGGATTGTTCCTGTTGTTGTTGTTGTTGTTGTTATTCTGAGTTGCCATGAATTGCGTCATCACTTGGGTCAGCTGTGCTTGAGCAGCCATGAGCTGAGCCATCTCATCCGGTTGGCGGCGTGAATATCTGCGGTTCAGCACATGTAAGATTAGAGAGAAACAACTACAGATAAGCGATAGCCCCCTACCCATGCAACAAGTTCAAGCCACAACAATCATAAGCAATCACCACATGATCAAACACACACAAAAACCTTGTTCCAGGTTTTCACTAACAGTATATAGCTGCAAAAATAGTTTAGAAACGTTGACAACAGCGTTTGGCAAAGCAAAACAGCAAAATAAGCAAAACCAGAAAATCTGGCAGAACAGTTCTGTCCTGTTCACGAATTTTTCTGGGCACCTTCAACTCATCAGGAATTTTAGCCAATTTTTGTGCATATGCTACAGGTAATTACTCTCCATATCCTAAAATGTGAGTGCAATCCGAGTTACCAGTAAGGAATTAAAAATCGCGCGGTAAAACTGGTCAGGCAGAAAACTGCAGCAGTAAACTCACAAAAATTACCCAAACTTGTTCAAAAATCATTTAATAAATCTCATGAAAATTCCTGGAACTTCAAGGTACTTAACTAAGCAATCTAAACACAATAAGATAATAGTGCAGAAGTTTACATTGATCGATGCCTAAGACTAACGAATATCCCTAACGAAGACTAGTTTTGGAGGACCATCTCTAGCTATTTGATGAATAGGTTGCAGTAGGTTCTGGAGTCCATGCGCTGACGCTTCGCTCCTGGTGCATGCCACGGTGGTGGTGTGTACACCTCTCCCGAGTCCTCTTCACTTGAGTCCTCGAATTCCACCTCTTTGGGATCCTCCTCATCACTTCCTTCAACAAAAGCGCCCGCTGCATCTCCTCCATCATCGTCATCGCTTCCTCCACCATCACTGCCTCCACCAACATCATTGTTACCTCCTCCACCATTGTTACCTCCATCACCATTATCCGCATCATCATCATCATCATCATCGTTCCCATCATCATTGTTGCCATTGTTTGGTGGAGGGTTCTGTTGTGCTTGAAGGGCAGCAATCTGGGCAGCCATGTCCACAATGGTCTGATCATGATCAGCCACAACTTGATCCCTTTGCACAATGGTTTGGTTCAGCGCTGCAATCGTGTCATCTCTTCCAATGAGGGCTTGCTCCATTGTATTCATGGCAGTGTGCAAGGTTTCCATCTCATACCCTTGCAGATGCACAGTGCCCTAAAAATAATCCAGCTGCTCCTTTTGCTGCATCAACTTCTCTTCCCTCTCCCAAGATTTGATCTCCATGTCTTCTAACTGCTTCACTTGGAGTGGCATGTTGTTCCGATCACCTGTGGTAACCATCACAAGCCCTTGCTCATTCCGACCTCCAAATGCAAGGAAGGGTGAACCTACTGGTAGTCGGTATCGGTGGAGATAGCACAAGCGTGACAGGGTCTCGTGCATGGCCGACTCCACTCCTTGCTCCCAGGTAAGGTACTTCTTGGTGAGGTTCAGGTTCTCAATACCAGGCACAGTGGGGTCTGCAAGAACAATCGCGATGATCTCCCACACGCGATCTCCAGGCACATAGGTGTTCATCCTTCTCCCTTTGAACATCGGCATCAGCATGCCAGTGTCTTGCAAAGCTCCACCAGCTGTCTCGCGAAGGGCCTTGGTGATTGGAGCTCAACATACTCAACTCTGGTGGCATCTCCCATCTATCAATTGCAAGGAGGAAAGAGTGAGAATAGCAAAAGAAAAGAATTTACTAGAGTGAATGGCATAAGAATAAAGACAGAATTTAAAATAGGCTTAAGTAAACATAAGGCTTCCTATTCCAATCCTAGGTCACGATCCTACAGTCAACACACTGCTCTGATACCATCTGAAACGGTACAACCCGCAAGGATTGCACCTCTATGTATCACGCCAATCCCTGGATCGGTTCATTGGCATACACAGTATCGATAGATATCAAAGAATTAACAGTGCATCATTATTACAGCGATATGATCCAGAATATTGCATTTATTACAAAGTTTGCAAAGCATAACGCTCTACAAATAAACAAGTAGCAAATAGATAGCATAAATAAAGTAGCTCCAGTCTCCATTAGACGCCACAGGCGAACAAAATGTTGAGTGGAGGGTCGCAACCAACACTACTACTCAGAGTAACCGGAAGAGTAACCTGCAACATGAAACATAACAACCCCGAAGGGTCAGCACTTGGAATGCACTGTCAAGTGGAACAATGAGAGAAACAACAAAGCTAATAGCTATATGTATATCTGGCTTGTGGGGTTCAGGCTTAGTTGCAGCAGCAAAATACTTTATCCTAACCTTTGTAAATCATTTGTAAAGAATTTAATCTTCAACAAACAACCCAATTAAGTTTCAACCACAAGTTTTAGCAATTACAAGTTAGAATGAATGAGAACATGTCATAGCACCCACAATTCAGCAACTCAAACGTCCATTACCGGGGACACGGCTAAGCACTTAGTTTTACACCCTGCAGGGGTTGCACACTTTACCCATATGACTTGGTCGACCCGCTCGTATCACGACACGCATATTGAGTCGTGATAGGGAGAAATCCAAGAAGAGACAATTCGAGAAGTAGCTCCCCAAGCCCATCCATGCACCGTACCAACCTATCACATTCACTACATCTCTGGATACGAAGAGCTCGGGTCGCCACAACCTACTAAGTCCATCCAGCCACCCATAACTCACTGGCATATGGTTGCACACGGAAGCTACCAAATCAAGACACTATTCATTTCTTAGAAACCTGGGTGGCCATCCACAAGTGAACGACTCAGGTAAACCATAGACATGGGCCCGACATTCACGAACCAAGCAATTACCAATCCACCCAGATAGTTCATTAATTAAGTTGTTTTCACTTTCCAAACACGTTCTTTCAAAACAAGCTTTGCCATGGTGTATCCCACCCTCGTCTACATAAGCATAGCTAAGCACAGCTACTCGCGACGGCTCGCCTAACAAGATAGACTACGGCATAATAGGATAACATAGCAATAGATAATACTTGTAAAACGAAACAAGCTACAATGCATATAGAAAGTAAATAAGACATTTATGAAGCTCCACTTGCCTTGGTAGTTGCCGGAGTCAAAAGCACAGTCCGAACAGTCACACGGGTTACAATCCTCACAATCTACACGAAAGCAATTCAAACAATAAACAAACCATACACATAGAGGTCAACAGATGCAACACAATGCATGCATGGTACTTTAACAAAGCTTCGGTAGCTTGGTCAAGTTCTCTGATCAATTCTACTACTGGATGATGCATGAGAAAACATTTAATGCAAAGAAAACAATTTATGCATAAAAGAGGTCTAGTTAAAAGGTCTTTAGCCAAAACATTGCACCAAAGATGTAAACAATGCAGTACAAGTTTGACAAAAATACTACTGGATGGGTAACTCCAAATAAAGCCTAGACCAAAAGGATTTACGTCAAAAAGGTTTACAGATCTTTTTATACGAATTAAATACTACTTTAAGCCTTTCTATAATCTCAGGAAAATACATACATTAAACCTGGGATATTATTGTAGAATAAAATTCTACACAATTTTGCGAATCCAACGATACCTTATTTGCAATTTTTGGCCAAGCAGATCTTTTCCTATGAATCTTTGAAGTTAAACAAAGTTTCTGCAATTTTAATAAAAACTGCTAAAACCGGGGGAATATTCCGGGAATATTCTTGGGAATATTCCCGCTGACGGACGGGTCCCAATCGACCGGCGGTTGACCGGTCAGCGGTCATCCCGCGGTGAAGGGAGTGATCTGGGCCGTTCGCGGCCAGATCGACGGTCGGGAGCTGGTCTGGCGGCGACTTACCTGGCGGCGGTGGCGGCTGTCGGCGGCGCTCCGGCGGCGGCGGCGGGTCTGCGAGGGAGGGCGGCGGGGGTGCAGCAGGGTGTGGCGGTTGCGGGGCGGGGTCGGCGCGGCCGGCGGCGAGCGGATTAGGCGGCGGCGACGGATTCCGGCAAGGAATTCTGGCGTGTGCGGCTGCTCGCGGCTAGGGATAAGGAGGGGAAAAAGACGGCGGCGGTGAGAGCTTTAAAGGGGGCAAAAATCACGCGAGTCGGAACTGAAAACGCGAGGAAATCGGAGAGAGTCCGATCGTGGCGGTGGCGGTCGTTCGTCCGTGTCAAGCATGAACTGGTGGACGCGGCTGATGGGCGGGGCCCGGTGGTCAGAGAAAAAAAACAAAGGAAGAAAAGAGAAAAGGAAAAAGAAAAAGGAAAGAAGAAGGGGAGAGGAGAGGCTGCGCCGAATTGGGCCGCTGTCGGGCTGGCTTCGCTCGCCCGCGGCAGCTGCGGCGGCTGGGCCCAGGGTGGGCCTTTGGCGGCTGCCGGCTGGGCTGCCGGTTTCTCTTTTTTTTTCTTTTTTCTTTATTCTTTTCTGCTCTGCTGTTAACTCTGAACTGTCAGTTTTTCTGAATTTCCTGAAACTGAAATTCAGTCCAAACCAAAACCAGTATAACTTTTGATCTACAACTCCGAATTAAGCGAAACAAGTTTCTACGGGTTCGTAGACGAGCTCTACGCAACCATGCATCTGGAATGCCCAAAAGGGGTCTCTCTTGCAGATGCAAGGCAAAAGCCCTAGTAGGCTCGCAAATGAAAAGAACTAGCAAAGAGGAGGGGGTTTGGCAAAAACTTTAAAACTGAAACTTTTTGCAAAGATACTCATGATGCAATGACATGTATGTATGCAGTGCCAAATCTAAAACTTGGGATGTGACAGAATCAATGAGAAAGAAAATCCACTCCTTAGCATTAGCACACTGATAGATACTGATATGCTCGGTCAGTTCATCATCAATAAGAGCCCATACGCATCTTGCCGTTGTGCAGTCTAGAAGTGAGTGTCTCCAGTCATCGTGCGCAGCAGCACAAAACGGGCACCCTGGGGTTTGCGCCATTTGCCGATGATGACGCACTGAACCCGTTGGCGGTGATTGGTGAGCTAGACGCCATACGAACACTCGAATTTTGCTTGGGACTTTGGTCTTCCACATCTTAGTCCAGTCTTTTTGTTCAGTACCCGATGAAGAGCTAGAAGATCTCCCTTCGAGCCAATCCTCGCGAGTCTTCTTGGTCGTCACCAACAGCCGGTACATGGACCGAACAGTAAACAATCCAGACTTCTCAAAGTGCCATGCCCAAACGTCCTCCTGGTTGGCTGCACTTAATGGAATTGACGTAATAAACTCAATATCCATAGGTAGCAGATGTTCATCGAGAAGGTCTGTTCTCCACTCAGCTCTTGTACTATCAATAAGTTCAGAGACCAACATTGGCGGATCATCAGTTTTTGCCGTAGTAGGGCGCAGTCTCGTGCTCCGTGGGATCCAATTCTCGTTCCAGATGGATGTGTTTGCTCCATTACCAATGCGCTTAATTAATCCAAGCTTCAACACATCTCGGTCTTCTAATATTGCTCGCCAAATCTGTGATGGTCTCCCTCCAAGATCAGCTGACATGAAATCTTGATTTGGAAAGTAAACTGCACGCAGAATTCTCGCACTCAATGACTCAGGTGATTGAAGGATCCGCCATGCTTGCTTTGCTAGAAGGGATATGTTAAAAGCTCCATGTCTTTAAACCCTAGGCCACCCATATATTTTGGCATTGTGAGTACATCCCAAGAAATCCACGCCACTTTCTGTTGCCCATTCTTGTTGCCCCACCAAAACCCCCTTAGAACCGAATCAATGTATTGGCATAAACCTCTTGGGAGTTTAAACAAGGACATTGATAATGTTGGAATAGCTTGGGCAACTAATTTTATAAGGACCTCCTTCCCTCCTGAGGAAAGGATTTGCTCTATCCACCCTTGAATATATTTCCAAATCCTATCTCTCAAATATTTGAACAACCCATTCTTGCAGTTTCCTACATTAGTAGGCATACCAAGGTATTTCTCTGTTACGGATTCATCAGTCACTTGGAGTATTGCTTTGATCTCCTCCTTAACTGAACTCGGACATCCCTTGCTAAAATGTATTGAGGACTTGTCCTTATTCACCCGTTGTCCTGATGCAAGACAATAAACTTCGAGGAGTTCTGAAATTTCCATGGCTCCCGCTTGATTTGCCTTTATGAAAAGCAAGCTGTCGTCTGCAAAAAGTAAGTGATTGACTGGGGGTGCTTGGGGCGCCACGATGATGCCCGATAAATTTTCATTCCCCCTGCTCCTTAACAGGCATGACAGTCCTTCAGCTGCTAATAAAAACAAATACGGAGAGATAGGGTCTCCCTGACGGTAGCCAACTAATAAATACCTACATGTAGCCAACTATGCCAGATCTAGGTGTGACGGTTCGAGCGACTTTTGGACCTTCCACGGCGCCGATGGATTGCTTTTGTGGAGAAAAAGCTCAGGCCTTCTTAGAGCGGCCTCATGGAACCCGGGCCCCACTGGGTCCGGTTTTTGAACTTCAAAAATGTTGAATTTAAAAGTTTCGTAAAGCCGGAAAAAAATACCTGCATGTAGCTAACTATATGTTTTAGTAGTGTACACATTTTCACCTCAAAATACTTTATAGTTTTAGGCTTAGCAAAAATGACAAATTGATTTTTTTTGTCGTCGATAAATAGTGCCGCATAGTACACTAGGGGTTGGGATTTTGTCTTCTGTGTGTGATTTTATCATTTTTGCTGAGTCTAAAATACAAAGTGTTTTGAGCTGAAATTTTACACACCGCTAGAGCACATAGTTGGCTACGTGTAGGTATTTATTCCCCTTTTTTTGAAATATTTGAATTTGATTTTTCAAAGTTTAAGAATAAAAACAACCAGGCTACCTGGAGTCCTTGTTCTACCGCGACTATTCACATTTTTTCCCCGATAAGTGGCGCTTTTATTACGTATTACACCCGACCTCTGCATAGATAGGATGCACACAATCGACAACAGTTCATAAAGTCCAACATAAAAAACGACATGGTCTGATTACAAATCAAAATGATTGAAATGCAAAAAACGCCTAGGATGGTGAAGGCGGGGCGATTTGAAGATTATGCTGTCATCCACGAGTGGTAAACATGTCCCGTGCTGTATCCTTCATCCGTGTACACACCTCCATAAAAAGGTCACGATACTCCACACGATGTATTGTCGACCAAGCCCGACGGGTATTTATACACATGTAAATAACCTGCAACAGAGAACAGTTTAAATAATTAAAAACCTTATCATTCCTACATAGCCATAGCGACCATATAAAGGCAATCGTTCTGACCTGAAGTAGTATCTTATACTTGTTATCTATACCATGTAACCAATTCTCAAAAATGTTGGCAATACTACATGGTGGATACAATTTTTTTGATTTTGAGAGGTATCTTCATCTTGTTGATCATCCTATTATCAGGGATAACTGGCTGGGTTAAAGCATTGTATAAAGAACTAATCGAGAAAGAACCATTCGCAGTTAGATTCCATTGAAATTCATCTGGCTCCTCCAACAATTGGACATGTGTTAGCCGATGTAGCAACATGATCCAAGAATCAAGTCTAGCACCAATCAAATCCCGTCCGAACGTTATTTTTGGTGAAAAAGATTCCAATACGATGGCAATCGTTTCCTCCTTATAACGAACAATGGAGTATAATGTTGGGTATTGTTCTCGGAAGGTAGCATTACCTAGTCATTTATCCTCCCAAAACCTTACATGTGACCCATTATTAATAGAAAATGTGCCGAAGCATAGAAAATGTTTCTTTGTCGCCATCAGACCAGCCCAAAAGTGGGAGTCACCTGGTTTCCAAACCATTTGGGACAATGCTTTTGGACCAACATATTTTTTTTAATAAGAGTTTGCCATATTCCTTCTTCAGTTAATAACTTGAAGAACCATTTACTAAGTAGGGCTGTATTCTTGATCTCTAGATCATAAATACCTAGCCCACCCTGTTCTTTGGGTCGACACATCACACTCCATTTAGCCAATCTATATTTCTTTTTCTCATTATCTCGTTGCCAAAAGAATCTTGATCGGAAATAATCTAACCGTTTCAAGAGACCTTTTGGTAGCTGAAAGAACGATAACATATACAGTACCATGTTTCTGAGTACTGAATTTATGAGTACCAGTCTTCCTCCTATAGAGAGTAGTTTGCCTTTCCAGCTACTCAAACACAAATGTAGTCTCTCTTCGATGATTTTCCATTCAGCATTTGTAAGCCTTCGGTAATGCACCGGAATGCCCAAATATTTGATCGGAAAAGTGCCGAGATTACAGCCGAAAAGTTCATTGTAAAGGTCAGCCGTATCCGGGGCCTCACCGAAACAAAACAATTCACTTTTATGGAAGTTAATTTTTAACCCCGAAAGTTGCTCGAAAGCTGAAAGTATAAGTTTCAGTTTCTTGGCCTTTTCGAGGTCATGTTCCATAAATAGGATTGTATCGTCCGCATATTGAAGAATAGATAATCCACCATCCAAATGGTGGGGAATAACACCTTCAATATGACCCTCTGACTTAGCACGCTCAATCAGATAGATAACATACCAGCCACTATATTAGATAGCATTGGCGGTAATGGATCTTCCTGTCTTAACCCTTTTTTAATCTGGAAGTTGTTACCAACATTGTCATTGACTTTGATGGCAACACTACCTCCGACCACAAAGCTATTGATTAAGGCACGATATTCAGCTGGGAAACCTTTTATTCTAAGAGCTTGCTGAAGAAATGACCATTTAACTTTATCGTAAGCCTTCTCGAAATTGATTTTAAGTATTACTCTGTTCAATTTCTTTCTATGAAGTTCATGAATCGTTTCATGTAAAGTTACTACTCTGTCGAGAATATTTCGACCTTGCATGAAAGCAGTTTGTGAAGGTCTAACAACATGATCAACCACTGAGTTTAACCTAATGGTAGCAACTTTGGTAAAAATCTTAAAACTAACATTAAGAAGACATATTGGTCTATATTGTTGTATCCCTTCTACTTCATTAACCTTAGGTAATAAGATAATCTCACCAAAATTCAATCAAAACAGATCTAGTTGACCCATGTCCAAAGCACTGAACATGTCTAGGAGATCTGTTTTGATGACATCCCAAAAAGTTTGATAAAACTCAGCTGGGAATCCATCAGGGCCAGGGGCCTTATTATGTTCCATTTGGAAAACAGCTATTTTGACCTCATCCTCAGAATAAGGAGCTGTCGGATAATTGTTTCCCTCATCAGAAACCTGGGGTACATCGGTTGTTTGAGATTCCTCCATAGAGAAAGAACCATCCTCTGGTTCCCCGAACAAATCTTTGTAGTAATTCGTGATGTAAGATTTTAGTTGCTCATGTCCTTCAATCGGCTCATCATTATGAATTAGGGAATGAATATGTTTATTCTTGTGTCTTCCATTGGCTACACTATGGAAGTACCTAGTATTCGAATCCCCATGCAAAATAAACTGTGATTTAGAACGCGGATACCATTTGAGTTCCTCTTCACGCAGTAACCGGGCAATCTCCGCCTTTGATTGGCTTTTGAGCTCAATTTCCTACGGAGTTAGCAACCATGTTTCTGCTAAAGCTTCGAGGTCGTCAATAGTAGACGAAAGTCAAAGCTTTTATTTTTTAAGGATACCAATAGTGTGTCTCTCCCAACCCCCAAGGTGTTTTTGTGTCCTGCACACTTTATTATTCCACCTCTGGATTGGGGTAACATCATCAACCGGTCTTTCCCAAACTGCTTTCACCATATCATGAAAACCATCTCGTAATAGCCATCCAAGTTCAAATTTGAACGGACGGGCCGAACGGGGCGATGATAACCCAGTGGTAAGAAAAATGGAAGCGTGATCTGACAGAGCCTCAATACGTTCAAGAGCCCGTACCGAGACTAGAGGGAAATAATCTTCCCAATCTGAGTCCATCGGTATGCGATCAAGTTTTTCGTATGTAGGTTCCAGCAAAGAATTAGCCTAGGTAAATTGTCTTCCAATCATTGTTACTTCCTTTAAATCGAGACTGTCTATGACAACGTTAAAAAAGGAAAGGCCAATGATCGTCAAAATGGCCTTTATTCTTCTCGTGTGGAAATCTAAGCAAATTAAAATCACCCCCTATAAGAATAGGGTACGGATTGTCCTTTGCTAAGTTCACCAATTCCCGAAGAAAATCAGCCTTAAAACACTCTTGGGCCGCGCCATAAACTACGACCAGACTCCATTTGAAATTATCAGCTTTGTTACGGATGCGAAGTTTTATATGAAACTCCACTTCCGAAACTGCTAAAATATCCATGGTATCCGCCCGCACACCGAGTAAAATGCCCCAGACCATCCCCTAGGTGGATGAGAATGCCACACAAAGTCTAAACCACCCGATAGGCGTTCCAATATACTCTGTGAGAATTCTCGTCTACCCGTCTGGGAGATAGCCACAAAGTCTAAACTGTGTTCCCTAAAACAAAATGCAATATGTAATTGTTTAGCCAAGTGGCGAAGACATCTGCTATTCAAAAACATGCCATTTATTAGAAAACAATAATAGATTATATTCCAACTTTTACTCATTCGCTTGCAATCTGTGATGATAATTAACCCCATTTATCAAGATTTTTTTTGGTGCAACTTGTACTACGTTTTACCCTTCTAAGATACAAAAGTAGTTGAAGTTGTGTGGAGGAAGAGGGAGAGAGAGGTGTTGGCGCCCGGTCGTGAAAACCAAAAGGAAAAACAACATCTATGTGTAGTTGGTGACCTCATTATCATTCGCTTTGATCTTTTAACATCACACATCATATCATTGCGTCGCCACTATTGGTGCTTTCATAATCCAAAGTTTGACAAATTCTTTGGCCCAAAGATTTTGGAATTTCTCTAGATATCAAAACCTACGTGTGTGGAAGTCTATATGTGTAACAACCCATATTGGTGGCAGCTCACATGTGTATGTCGATGAATGAGAGCTAAAGTTTTATCCCACATAAAAAGTTGAAGGAGAGTTGCACCACCTTATAAGGTGGAGTGTTTCACCACTTGGTAAGTGAGTGAGAAGAATGGATGCATGCTCCTCCTTCGCCGTCTGCTCGACGTGACATGGTTTGCGGAATGACACCCGAGTCGTGCTTATTTTTGCTGTTCAGGAAAATTATGGTTTTGACGGACGCGTCACGGCTAGTCGGTCCCCGGATCGTGGCTATATCTGTAAACGACCTGAACATGCGCGAGGTGGACTCAACCCACGCTTACCTTTTTTTTGGAGTTGCTCTATATAATGTCTCGAAGGGTTTTCGCCACACACACCGAAACACCATTAGGGTTTTGCCACATCTCTTTCTGCACCACCACCATTATACTCCATCCTGAGTGCCAACGTGCACCAGAGAACGAGAGAGCATGTCTCCGGAACCCCCTGTCTTTGTGATTCTGTACATGAAAGTGAAATATGTTTCGTCGTCTCCGTCTTCGTCTCTCCGCTGCAACCACGACTGCTCCATCTGGTGGAAATATGTCCTAGAGTCAAATAGTAGTAAGGACTATTATCATATTTCATATAGTTTATGATTAAGTTTTATATCATGTTATAACTGTATTGAGTGGAAACATCAATACACGTGTGATATACAAACAACCAGGGGTTCCCAGTGAAACTCTAGTCACTAGTTCATTGGTCAACAGATGATCATGTTTCCTGATCATGTGGCATTTATGCCAGTTGGAAATGAAGTCATTTCATTGTGAGAATGAGATGATGAACCAATACCCAAGCTAAACATCGTGACCCGATCATGTCACGAAGTTCAAGTTATGATGATTAGAAATGGATCCTCGTAGACTATTCCTTAGACCATGAGGCTATATCAATCATTGTCTCTCAAGAGTGCTTAGATAGCATCAAATGCCATCTGGTAATACGGTCATTATAAAGGTGTGTTCAGGTATTCGGAGGAAACCGTAGAGGCAATATATGTCAAGAGCGGGATTCGTCCGTCCATGTGACGGGAAGATACTCAAGGGCCCACTCGGAGAAGTTATATCCAATAGCTGCGCATCGTGTGATTTGATCACGGGGATATCACTTGTTAGAACGAGTCAAGTAGCATTATTCGGTAACGAGATTGAACACGACATGGTGATGTCATTGATCAGATCTCAGGCAATGCAAGTATCGAGAGACAAAGGGAATAAGACACGACTGTCCCGGTTCAAACAACGAAAGATCTTCGTGGAACACACAGGGGTCACATGGCCATCCAGGCCCCTCTGTCGATCATTGGTGTGGGAGTGTCCCTACCATGTCTGGAGTGTTCCCGAACCGTGGGGTATCACTCTTAAGGGCTTGATGATGCTTAGAGAGTGTTTATAGGATCGGTAGAATCACCGAAAAAAAGAAGAGAGAAAACCGGAAGGGTTTCGGTAAGTCCGGAGGATGTCCGGAGTGGAGGTGGAAGGTGTTCCATGGCCACGGAGGTTGAATAATATGTGAATGAATGTTAAGTATTGATTTAATCATTTATTCATAATTATTTAATAAAGAGAAAATTAATTAAAGGTCAAAAAGGCATAATGGGCCAATTTCCGGAGGGAGAGGGCCCATTAGGGAAAGGAGAGAGGGAGAAGGGGCAAAGAGGGAGGCCAGTTGGGCCTAGCCCCCCCGCGCGGGGCCCACTAGGTGGCCGGCGGCCACCTCCTCCCCCCTCCTCTCCTTTAATACCACCCCGGTACTTTGAGGGAGGTAGTACCTCCCCTCCCCTTATATATAGTGGGGTATTTGGCCAAGATAAATACACCAATAATCAATAAAGGTCTCCCCACTTTTGGGAGGACCTCTAATTGATATTTTATCTCTCCCCCTCTCTCTCTCGTGACCGTGGTCCCAAGTCTGGACTGCGCGAGCGAGAGACATCTTCACCACGGAGCGCCGTTGCGCTACGGGATTCGGATCCGGGAGCTCTACTTCCGCAACTGCTACTGGATCAGGGAAGCGGGAGTCATCGTCATGCACCGGACGTGTGTAACTCCCCGCGAGGTGTCGCACTTGAGGCACTCAAGTCATTGGAGCCAAGGAGCGCAATGACTTTATCACGACCTTGAGGTCGACTTCGGCTCGTCTACATCAACCACGCTCTCCTGAGCATTGACAACGCTTTTCGGTCTTCAAGGGTAAGTTCGCAAAAATCCCCTCCAGTTACTGTATTACTAATACATAGGTCCTGGCAGCTTCAGGGGTTCAGGGGCGTAGGGTAAAATTTTATTGTTTTCATACGCGGAATCCCTACAGTGGTATCAGAGCTAGATCTATGCGTAGTAATGCTAGTACGGGTAGAACACACGAGATGTAGCATGTGGGCGTTGATCTTTTAGGATTTACCCTCCCACGTGTACTTGTGTATACCGCAGTAATGCTTGATGAAGCGGCCCCCAACCGACTTTACGCGTTCATTCGCGAGACTGGTCCACGCTTGACATACGGCTTGTACAGTATAAAGTAGCTTAGGGGGGTGTCTATCTCTCTCGCATTAGTTGGTACGCCATTTGAAACGGAGGGCCCTGAAAGGGGTGTAGTAGAGACAACTACTTGATTAGCGTTGTGCTGAAAGTTTGTAGGTAAGAACAATTCTTATGCGAAAGCCCATTCAGCCACGTAAAACATGCAAAGATAAAGTAGAGGCGTCTAACTTTGTTTTGCAGGGGGGCGTTGCTTTGTGATATGGTTGTGGCAAAGGTAAAGTGATTACCTTTTGTTACATAGTAGTAGATAGTCACGGAGGTGACGGACTACCACACCAGAATGACACCGGTACCCTGGTATCTACGGTGCCGGAACCCGGTGACGGCGGATGGAGATCACGACGTGAAGGACCATATCACATAGCATTTACATTCAATGTTATTGTTTGTATGTCTTATTGTGTGATAGTATTAGATACTCGACAGTAGCCTAATAAGATGATCCCTGTTAAAATTACCAACGATTGTGTTCCCCCTTAGTGTGCACCACCAAGAAAGTTCTTCGATATGAGACGATCTAGGGTTACAGGCCTAGGTGTCAGACATATCTACGTTCGCATACAGTGGGTGTAAGCCATGTTGCACATCGAATACACTAAGGTTGCACGCCAGAGAAGCGTGGCCTCGGAACACGGATGGTCGAAAGATCGATCACGAGTCGCATGAATGATGTGACCGACGTGTAGCGTCCACCCTTGAACCCACATTGATGGCCGTGACGATCGGGGGAGATGTGGCTGATATGGGTCGTGTTATCACTAGGAACCCTTTTGGGGATAGGTGTTTCTGAGTGGAGTTATTATTAACTCATTTAATTATAAACTTAGTCTAAATTCCTTTTGCAATTATAAATATAGATGGCTCACCGTGAAGCTTACTTTGTCATTGAGGATTGGTAAAGGGTGAGAAACTTAGACTTGATGGATCCAACTTCCCTAGTTGGCTTCTGCGCCTAAATGATCTCCTTACTAGGAATCATGTGGTAGACTACATACGCCGCACGATGGATTTGACTGAGCCAGACTACTATGAGACCCCACAAGAGCTGGCAGACCGCTACTATCGTCAAGAGATGTCCACCTACATTCAGATAATAATGCGTTACGGGATGGTGGATGAACTACATCCGCTCATGGGTGATCTTGATCCATATTCAATGGTGGATCAGCTGAGAGCAGAGTTCATAGGCCATGTGTGCATGTGGAAGCACGAGCTGCTTGGAGAGTTCCTTTCCATACAGATGGAGGAGCATACATGTCTGAAGAGTCACTTGGAGCGCATGCTGGATGCACATACAAGACTGGTTCACTTCATGGATTACTGGATGGCTGATCCATTTGCGATAGACATATTGCTTCGGTCGTTGCCTCCCAGCTACGAAGGACATGTCCAGAGTAGCATCATGAGTGGTGATATAGAAACATTGGATTTCCATGAGTTCATATTATGTTTCAGGAACGTAAAGGTTGAACCAATCACCGGAGAGGTCATCGATGACAAAGGTATATATTTGATATACAGTTTTATAAATATTATAATCTTGCAAACACATTTGAAGTGTTAAGTATGTCTGATACTTGTTCTGTTTTGCTGAAAATAGGTCCTTCTACATGAGAGGTGCTTGCTGGAGAGGAGGTGACGTTGAGTGTTGATGGCGAGCATGATGATGATGGCCGACGACACTCTCCCTCGACATTTATCATTTAGTTTATGTCTTAGGATAATTAATGTAATCAAGAGATTGTGAACTTCTTTAGTGTGTCTCACACTCCATGAGACGGTTACTCATATGAGCTTGTAACAAACAGTTGTTCCACTTTTATGAATGATTTCTATTCGTGTTCATATCTTGTTTGATTATGTGTGAATTATCCTTGTTGTTTGAAACTAATTGATAAAGCATGAACATTTGTAAAAAATTAAAAATGCCTTGTTTAAAAATACCCAACTTAATGATATGTTCATTAATGAATGAAAAACCATTATTTGAATTCAAAGTTATGTGATAATATGTGAAAGACATTCGATTTCTTATCACATATAAATCATGCCTAAGTTCGGCAAAATAACTTGAACACCGTGTATTACTTGAATACAAAGTGTTTAAAGAATTGTTAAAAGTAAATACATATTCGATGTATTGTGTTTTAACGAAAATAGTAATTATCATTAAATGACTGTTTAAATGTGTAAAGTAGTTTACCAAAAGAAACATGAATATGAAAATATTTGATTTGATCAAAGTGTTTCATCAACAATGGGTATAAATATAAAAGAGAATCCAATTACTATGATTTGATCAATAGTAATGAAATTCAACTTTATAAGAATGGCATAAAAGAAATTGTGGAATGCAAAGCATTTTGAAACGTCAAAGTACAAAGCGTCACAATGTGACATTAGATATCAAAGGGGTTGAATAGAAGGCACCAAATAAATTGTTGTAGTGTAGATGTAGAGACCATTAGCTTAGAAATAGTTAACACTCAATTAGAAGGCAGTAAACCATTTGAATTCGTGAAAGTTTTGGGGCTATTCGATATAACCAAAACAATAGCGAATAAGTCCTTGTAGAGTATTCATTGGAAACTTTGAATACAAAATCCATAGCTAAACCGAAAGAGAAGCAAAACTTGTATTGCTTGAATTTTGGTACATTCTTGAGAAAGCTCACTTTTAGTGATGTTTCTCCATTATGGAGCAAATGGAAATTAGTGAAAAACACGATGAGGATTCAAAACCCTGCATCAGAGTGTTGAGAAGCGCAATGGACAATGTTCCTGAACGATTCTCTTCACAGAAGGAAAGAATCAATAATTTTGATCATTGTGTTTTCCCCACTAGCGTTTTCACTATATGAAGTAGGATTCAAAATGTAATCCATATCTTGTATGGAGACATTTGTGAATCACTTGTCATGATTTTTTGGAATATGACATACCTATGAACTACTAAGGAAATAATGGTAAACTGGAATTATGAGAAATTCTAGAAACAAAATTCCCTTGAGATTAGAAAGCAATTCGTTGCTAAATCTCACAAGTAAAAGGAGTTACTTGAATTTTCCCAAATGACTGCAAAGTCATAGTAGGAAAAAGGGGTGAATGACAAAAGCACAATTTGTCAAGTATTGGATGAATTCAAAAGAATTTGATTCAAATGTGCTAAATGTCTACTGGATTTAAAACTAGTAACAGTACTAGTATCTCATAGTAAATCTCCAAGTTTGATATTTGATCAAAGGATTTTGAAATTGTTCAAAATAGTGGGAGGATATGCAATTTGCATAAAATTGAGTGGGAGCTATGAAAGTCTTCCTAAAACAATATGTGATTGACATATTTTTGAGTGGGAGCAATGTAAGTCTCAAATTCAAATATGTAGGAACATATTTTGAGTGGGAGCTTATAGGAGTAATTTGTAAGTATGTTAAGAATGAAAGCGCAAATACTTATAAATAATGATTTATAAGATGTAGAAGTTGATAATAGGTGTATTATGATATTAGGTAGTATTCCTTAAGGGATTCTGAAAGGGGTTTCAGAATAGAAGTTAATTAAGGAACTGATCCTTAATAACTCAAATTAGGAATAGTATTAAGTTGAACATCAATGGTTGAAAGAAAGGAAAAGGATGATCGTCATCCACTATGTTGAGACATAGGTTCTTTCTTAGAAAACCATGATGATAACTTAGCATATTATGTGATCCAATTAAGGAACATTTGAAAGTGATTAAGTTTGAATCACAGAACGTTGAGCTAAGTTTGTCCACAGTGTCTAATAGAGAACTGTAGACATGTTTTCCAAATCTGTAAAGGATGACATATATTAAAGCATAAAGGGTTATGTTATAAGGGAATATGTTGGAAACTCTTGTAGATACCAATTAAAGTCAAGTAGGAAGCGAGGTGAACAAAGACATCGAAATTTACACACAGTGCACTAGTGTCTCGATGAATACATTTATAATAATAGATAAGGGTACCATCTAAAGTGTTGTATAATGTTATGGCGGGGCTAGTTCGCTTTTAACATAGAATGATGTGTCCCAGGGCACAGTGCCCATGAGAAAGCCCTCGAGGTTGATCTAACGTCACTGTAGGCTCCTGGAATCAGGCCTCGTTCTGCTGCCATAGCGACGATGCATTCACACAGATGCTATCATGTGATGATAAAGTATTAATGTCAATCAAAGTGACATTAGTAAGTTGCAAAGGATTTGGGACTGTAAAGTACAGACCCAAGACTCAACTCTTCCATGAGCAAGCATGTTCTAGGTACCGGTTATATGGTGCCAATGATTGAGAACAAATGCAGCAAGTGTATTTGTACTCTAGTGCAAGTGGGAGACTGTTGGAAATATGCCCTAGAGTCAAATAGTAGTAAGGACTATTATCATATTTCATATAGTTTATGATTAAGTTTTATATCATGCTATAACTGTATTGAGTGGAAACATCAATACACGTGTGATATACAAACAACCAGGGGTTCCCAGTGAAACTCTAGTCACTGATTCATTGGTCAATAGATGATCATGTTTCCTGATCATGTGGCATTTATGCCAGTTGGAAATGGAGTCATCTCATTCTGAGAATGAGATGATGAACCAATACCCAAGGTAAACATCGTGACCCGATCATGTCATGAAGTTCAAGTTATGATGATTAGAAATGGATCCTCGTAGACTATTCCTTAGACCGTGAGGCTATATCAATCACTGTCTCCCGAGAGTGCTTAGATAACATCAAACGCCATCTGGTAATACGGTGGTTATAAAGGTGTGTTCAGGTATTCGGAGGAAACCGTAGAGTCAATATATGTCAAGAGCGAGATTTGTCCGTCCATGTGACGGGAAGATACTCAAGGGCCCACTTGGAGAAGTTATATCCAATAGCTACGCAGCGTGTGATTTGATCATGGGGATATCACTTGTCGGAACGAGTCAAGTAGCATTGTTCGGTAATGAGATTGAACATGACATGGTGATGTCATTGATCAGATCTTGGGCAATGCAAGTATCGAGAGACAAAGGGAATAAGACACGACTGTCCCGGTTCAAACGACGAAAGATCTTCGTGGAACACACAGGGGTCACATGGCCATCCAGGTCCCTCTGTCGATCATTGGTACGGGAGTGTCCCGACCATGTCTGGAGTGTTCCCGAACCGTGGGGTATCACGCTTAAGGGCTTGATGATGCTTAGGGAGTGTTTATAGGATCGATAGAATCACCGAAGAAAAGAAGAGAGAAAATCGGAAGGGTTTCGGTAAGTCCGGAGGATGTCCGGAGTGGAGGTGGAAGGTGTTCCATGGCCACGAAGGTTGAATAATATGTGAATGAATGTTAAATATTAATTTAATCATTTATTCATAATTATTTAATAAAGAGAAAATCAATTAAAGGTCAAAAAGGCTTAATAGGCCAATTTCCGGAGGGAGAGGGCCCATTAGGGAAAGGAGAGAGGGAGAAGGGGCAGAGGGGGAGGTCGGCTGGGCCTAGCCCCCCACGCGGGGCCCACTAGGTGGCTAGCGGCCACCTCCTCCCCCTTGATGGCTCTGTGTATGGCGCCAGAAAAATGCTGGAGCGGTGTTGATGTAGAGCTCATTGGGAACCCCAAGAGGAAGGTATGATGAGCACAACAAAAAGTTTCCCTCAGTATGAAACCAAGGTTTAATCGAACCAGTAGGAGCAAGGAAACACCCAAAGGTGTTGCTAGCTGAGCCTTGGCAGAGCGCACTACCGGTGCTAGTAGCAACGTGGAGACCTGCACAACACAACCACATAACTTTGTCTCCAACTTGCGATGAGGTTGTCAATCTCACCGTGTTTCGCTGAAAACAAAGGATTAAACGTATCGAATGGAAGGAAGTAATAGTTTGCAGAAAGTAAACACAAAGCAGTAAGCAGTTTATAGATTGTATGTAAAGAAAAGAGGACCGGGATCCATAGTTCACTAGAGGTGGCTTGATGCGCTCGACTTTCAACGTAGAGATCGTTGGGAACCCCAAGAGGAAGGTACGATGAGCACAGTAGTAAGTTTTCCCTCAGTTATGAAACCAAGATTTAATGGAACCAGTAGGAGCAAGGAAACACCCCAAAGGTGTTACTAGCTGAGATTTGGCAGGGCGCACTACCGGTGCTAGTAGCAACGTGGAGACCTGCACAACACAACCACAAAACTTTGTCCCCAACTTGCGATGAGGTTGTCAATCTCACCGTGTTTTGGGAACCACGTTGCTACTAGCGATGAGGTTGGCACTGTGGCTCTTGTTAATAGGTTAGTCCAAGAAATCATATGAAAAGTACTCCAAAGTTGGAACAAAACACAAGAAAGTGGATAAAACCAAGCATGGAACATCAAAAATTATAGATACATTTGCAATGTATCAACATCCCCAAGCTTATCTCCTGCTCGTCCTCGAGTAGGTAAGTGATAAAAATAAATAATTTCTGAGGTGACATGCACCATCAAAGACTTGATCAAAGTATTTGCAAAACATTCAAAGCTGGGATCATAGTACTTCAATCATAACATGAAAGACAAAGTTCTAGAAATAGGCAAAGAAACTATAATGCAACATGAAAAGGCACAAACAAAAGATTCATGAATAACAATTCTTTGCAAGACGTTTGTTTGTTTCACATAAAGAAAACAAAGCATAATAGTATTCGGCTTGTCCCTCATAGAGTAGCAAATATAAATGCATAGGACACCTTCAAAGTTCATAAGAGTGACTAGATACAAATAGTTTAAAACAAGCAATATCAAGTTATGCATCAATCAACTAGTCTTGGGATAATGCACATAGAACTAAGAATGGCCACTATGCTCTCAAAGTAGGTGCATAAAGATAGAAGGTGGAGACTCAATATAATGGTGGAAGAAAGGCCTTTTTATAAAAGTAAGTAGGGATTCAAGTCTCATAAAGAGCTTCCAAAAATTATGGTACTTATAGCTTTCAGCTCTCATTGCCCCTATCATAAGCATCTTGAAGTGATTAAGGTTAAAGTGAACAAACTATGGTGTACATGCTTGACGAAGTATAAGTTAGAAATCTCATGTCCCTTGTATACGAGGGTTTCTCCTCATGCTACTCAAGTTTAGTCACCGGTAAGTTCTTGTCATTGTAAGTACATGTGTATCATAGAGAACCGCCAATGGGGTACCCCTTACCCGATGATACGGAAGAATCCCCATATCAAAATGACAAGGCAAGCAGACAACGAGCATCTCAGCATTCTTCTTATTTACCATGGGAATATGGTGCTTTTTTTCTATCTTTCCTCTTTTCATAATATCTCCTTTTTTCTTTCTCTTTTTTCTCAATATAGGACTCTTTTTTTATAAGAAGAATGCTTCATAGACAACTCATTATGGTTACGCTGCAGGTTTCCACCATGTCAGCATGGATTAGACCAGCGGCCTAGGAGTTTCTCTAACACACATACATAACTCCATGGACTTACAAGCTCCGCTTTCATTTCACACCGACGACATCCATATACAAAAGATCATGATATCAACTAGGTACAAGTACCAAGTGCAATGTTGAAAGCGTTCCCCATGAAAGCATGGTTCTGCTAATTCCCAACAAATAAGTGCAATCATATACAACATAGACGACACAATGGTTCAATTTTATTAAGGGCAAGAAAAGTAAAGTGTGCCATCAAGTTCGTGAGAGCTTTAATCACTAGTTTTCTCAAACCAAGTTTAATTCGGAAGGTAAACAAAAGCATGAATATACTTGGAATAGCATAAGCTAGTAGGTAGGTATGGTGGACTCTTTGGAATAACTTGGTTTAGGGAGTTGGATGCATGAGTGGAACTCATACTTTGTTGCGGAGGCTAGCAAAAGACTGGGAGCGACAAACTAAGAGAGCTATAATGGCCATAATCATGCAGAGCGACAAAACATCATTGATCAAAGCATAAAGTGATACTACAAGTTGAAAACTAAAGGATCATAAAGGCTATGGTGACTTGAGATAGTCATAACATGGTGTGAGGATGCGCCAAGTCAACCCAAATAAAGCATCAAAGGAGAATACCACTATACTAAGCTTTAATATGCTAAAACAACGCATGATTCATCCAAGGCACATTAAGCAATCTCAATTGTTTATAACAAGTCATGATATAGCAAAGAATACTAAGCATAAAGCCAAAACAATATCAAGCATGGCATGACAAAGCATAGGCCACAGTCAAAAACAAGCTCTTTTTACCACATAAGCATGAACTTTCCTACTCTTTTCCAAACCAAACCAAACTATTTGCAAACCAATGTATGAAAGAGGGGGTCCAACAAATTTATTCAGTAAACTAAGCAAACCAAGAAAACGAAAAACCAAAACAAAAACGAAAAACAAGACGCTCCAAGAACAACACAACTGTGCATGAAACAATAAAAATGAAGCGTTTGGAAGAAACCTGGGATTTTTATTGATGAAGAAGGGGAATGCCTTGGGCATCCCCAAGCTTTGACGCTTGTACTTCTTGGATATTTCTTGGGGTGACACGCATGGCATCCCCAAGCTTGAGCTTTAGTCCATCCTTCATCTCATTACTCATTCCTTCCATACAACTGAATTTTTTCCTTCATACAAAACTTCACACAATCTTTATTAGCAACATTAGTGCACTCAAGATAAATAAGTCTTAAGATTCAGATCTAACACCAAATAAACTTCCATTAGAACACTAGCTACTGTAGCACTTCCCTCAAAAAGCGCAATTCCCCAAAAGAACTCAAAAAGGAACCAACAAGAAGCAAATGCAGAAAATGGCAGAAATCTGTCAAAACAGACCGGTAAGAAAAGACGATTTTTTTCGAAGACCTTCTGTTGCTCAAATCAAAAAGTGTTGAACTAACGAAAGTTAGATAACAACCTAGGGTAGAAGCACAAAAATTCACGACTCAAAAAGACGTTTAGAGATTTTACACGAATGTTTACGGTGAAGCACAGAAATCTGTTTCGGGACATCAACTTTCCCAATCATTACTTCTCTCTCATTAGAGGTTACTCTTGGCACAAAAAGCAAATAAAAAGGATAAGAAGCGATTATTACTGAAGTAATAACTTCCAAGACTCATCTAAAACTTTTGGGTTATCTCCCAATAAGTACTTTTCTTTAACGCCTTTAAGTTAGGCACAAGAAGCAAGAAAGAATCAAGTGTTCTCAAATGATGAAGCATTAAGATCAATACCAGAAGTATTTTCAACAAGGCAAGGTATATCATCCAAATAAGTTCTAGAGGACCCTCTCTCAATGCTCTTAGGTTCACTATTCTCATCAAAAGGGTTTGTAGGAACAATCCAATCAAGATTCTTTTCTATGGCATCATGTATTGCTACTAGTTTAAAGGGTATTGGTATCTTAGGTTCCTCCCCATTAGGTTCGGTTTTGTTCATCTTTTCTCGTGTACCAACAACATCTACACATGAGCCTAGCATATTGAAACGTTCAAAGACTTTCCTAGCTTCCTTGGCAACATCATAGAACTCCTTAAACAAAGTTTCTAGAATAAAATCCCTCTTTTCAGGGTCCTCAATTTCTTTAATCGTAAGAAACATTACTTGCATTAAGGGATTGAGGTTAACAAACCTAGCTTCTAACATATGAATTAAAGAAGCCGCAACAATCTCATAGTTTGGAGCAAGTTCTGCAAGGGATCTATCCTCAGTATCTTCATGTTTGCTAACATGATTAAAGAATTCTTCAATATTATCTTTCCCAATTATAGAACCACTACCAATTGAAAGGTCTTTCAGGGTGAATTTAGGGATCAACATGGTGAGCTAAGGAAGAGGTGACAACTAAAAGAGACTTAATTTTTTTGTGTTTTTGGTAAAGAAAGCAAACTAGTAAAACTATTTTTTTTGTGTTTTTGATAAAGAAACAAGCAAACAAAACAAAAAGAAACTAAGCAAAACAAAAATAACAAAGTAAAGAGATTGGTTATGAGGGACTCCCCTTGTGAAGATGTCCTTGACTCCCCGACAACGGCGCCAGAAAAATTTCTTTGATGGCGCATGGTTGACGTGGGAGCTTCTTCTTCTTCTTCAGTCCCCGGCAACGGCGCCAGAAAAATGCTTGATGGCTCTATGTATGGCGCTAGAAAAATGCTGGAGCGGTGTTGATGTAGAGCTCATTGGGAACCCCAAGAGGAAGGTATGATGAGCACATCAGCAAGTTTCCCTCAGTATGAAACCAAGGTTTAATCGAACCAGTAGGAGCAAGGAAACACCCCAAAGGTGTTGCTAGCTGAGCCTTGGCAGGGTGCACTACCGGTGCTAGTAGCAACGTAGAGACCTGCACAACACAACCACATAACTTTGTCCCCAACTTGCGATGAGGTTGTCAATCTCACCGTGTTTCGCTGAAAACAAAGGATTAAATGTATCGAATGGAAGGAAGTAATAGTTTGCAGAAAGTAAACACAAAGCAGTAAACAGTTTATAAATTGTATGTAAAGAAAAGAGGACCGGGATCCATAGTTCACTAGAGGTGGCTCTCCTTAGATAGATAACATGCTGGGTGAACAAATTATAGCGGGGCAATTGACAAACATCGAGAAAGCAATACATGCATATACTAATCATCTTGACTCCTTTGAGACTTGATTGGGTATTACAACATTATACATAGACCGCCATCCAACTGCATCTATGACTAATAATCCACCTTCAGGTTATCATCCGAACCCCCTCCAGTATTAAGTTGCAAGCAACAGATTATTGCTTTACGAATTGCGTGTAAAGTAAACAATATGATTGTTCTATGAACAAAGGATTGTTGTTTTCTCCCTAGTAGCAACAGCCCATCTAGTACCTTAGAGATTTCTGTCACTTCCCCAGATTACCAGAGGCATGAACCCACTATCGAGCATAAATACTAACTCTTGGAGTTGCTAGCATCTACTTGGCCAAGATAGCTACTAACAACGGAAAGCATGCAAGATCACAAATAACAAAGACATCATAGAATCAATAGTCAATCTGAAATAGCATCTCAATATCCATCGGATCCCCACAAACACAACATGCAGAATTACAGATAGATGATCTTGATCATGAACGGAGCTCACACGATCTAGACATGAAAGCACAAAGGAGGAGAACCAGCCATCTAGCTACTACATGGATCCGTAGTCCAAGGATGAACTACTCACGCATCACACCGGAGGCTTGCATGGTGATGAAGAAGGCCTCCAGGGTGAATTCCCCTCTCTGGCAGGGTGCCGGGAAGAGCTTCAGATCCCTCACGATCTAGGGATGGAGATGACGGTGGCTACAGACTCTTTCGTGGATTTTTGAGCGGGACCTTAGGGTTTTCATCTCGAGGGCATCTTATAGGAGGAAGGGGAGGCCGAGGGGGTGCCAGGGGCCACCACACCACCCCCTGGCACGGGCCAAGCCTGGATGCGCGGCTAGGTGGTGTGGCCGGCCTCTGGCCCCTCTCCGTCTCGTATTCTGGGATCTGATGACTTCCAGAAAAATAGGCACTTTGGCTTTTGTCCCGTCCAATTCCGAGAATATTCATTTTCTGACTTTCCTTGAACCAAAAACAGCAGAAAACATGCAGCTGACACTGTGGCTCTTGTTAATAGGTTAGTACAAGAAATCATATGAAAAGTACTCCAAAGTTGGAACAAAACACAAGAAAGTGGATAAAACAAAGCATGGAACATCAAAAATGATAGATACATTTGCAATGTATCACCCCTCCTCTCCTTTAGTCCCACCCCGGGACTTTGAGGGAGGTAGTACCTCCCCTCCCCTTATATATAGTGGGGTATTTGGCCAAGATAAATACACCAATAATCAATAAAGGTCTCCCCACTTTTGGGAGGACCTCTAATTGATATTTTCTCTCTCCCCCTCTCTCTCTCGTGACCGTGGTCCCAAGTCTGGACTGCACGAGCGAGAGACATCTTCATCGCGGAGCGCCGTCGCGCTGCGGGATTCGGATCCAAGAGCTCTACTTCCGCAACTGCTGCTGGATCGAGGAAGCGGGAGTCATCGTCAGGCACCAGACGTGTGTAACTCCCCACGAGGTCTCGCACTTGAGGCACTCAAGTCATTGGAGCCAATGAGCGCAAGGACTTCATCACGACCTTGAGGTCGGCTTTAGCTCGTCTACATCAACCACACTCTCCTGAGCGTTGACAACGCTTTTCGGTCTTCACGGGTAAGTTCGCGAAAAGCCCCTCCCGTTACTGTATTACTAATAGATAGGTCCTGGCAGCTTCAGGGGTTCAGGGGCGTAGCGTAAAATTTTATTGTTTTCATACACGGAATCCCTACACCATCTGTAAACGATCAGTACGTGGGTTTTGCTCCTGATTACTATCTAAACATGTATAGCGAGTACATGTTTTCCTACTACTTGTTTCTGTTCATCATGTTTCCAAAAGCATCTACTATGTTCGAGTTACATGTGGTACTATTTGTCTTTTTCATGCTTTATATACTGAAATTAATCATGAAAATTTTGCCTAATTATCCAACAATCTAAAAACCTTATTATAGGCAATTTCTTGAGTTAAACATTTTGCCTAATTATACTGAAACTGGATAAGTTTACCGAAGTGCATTTTAAGAGGTGGCAGGATAATGGCACGATCTGGCTTCAAGCTCTGGAAGTATTTAGAGTTAGTAAAGTAAAACCTGCTAGAGCTATATCTAGCGATGATTAGAACAAGTTCGAGGAAGCCAATACAGTCTTCTTGATAATTGTATGTGTGATGTGTACATGCATATAATAGATGGAAAAGAGATCTAGGAGGTACTAAACCATAAGATCGATGCAATAGATGCTGACAGTGAACTATGTATCATGGAGAGCTTCCATGATTACAGGATGGTGAATAACTGTTGTACAGATATAGTGCATTAGCAGACAGCTCGAACTCCTGAAGTTTGTCTTGCCCGACAAGTTTGTGGCTAGATGCGTTATTACAATGTTGACCCTTTATGGAGGAACTTCGCCACGACTCTCAAACACAAGAGACATGAGATATTGTATAAACACCCGATAACATCTCTTGATATTGAGAAGAAGGCTTGGGCTAATGACACTACTGAGAAAGGAGGAGATGGCCATTCCAATGCCAAGATGGTTCAAAAGAAAACTTTCAGCAAGAACAAAGGGATAACAAGCCTACTTTCAGCAAGCTTGCAAACACTACTACCTTCAAGAAGAGCAAGCCAAAAAAGGGCGAGCTAGGTTGTTTCACGTGTCAAGAGCTCGGACACTTTTTCAAGGACTGTCCAAAACATGTAGATTGCAGAGGGAAAAGTGGGAAGACTGTCAACAATGTGACTGTTAACAACACTAATGGGTATATATGGTCATTTGTTTACTTTTCTTTCGGTATTTCAATATCTATGTTGGTGGATTGATACGGGTTGTAATATTCATGTGTGTTGCTGACATATATATACGTGAAGGGAATATGTCCGAGAGCCAATAATAAAAAGGTTATTATCTTATTCCATATTTATGATAGATGTTTATTTCTCATGCTGGAATTGTATTAATTGGAAACATTAATACATGTGTGTCTAATAAACAAACAAGATTTCCTAGTAAAGCCTCTCATGTAACTAGCTCGTTGATTAACCGATGATCAAGGTTTCCTTCCTAGTATGTGGGGTTTGAGCCCATGACCACGAGTTGATTAGTGTTGCTGCCGCTACGGTACAGGTAGTGTGTTTGTCATATAATGTTGTCGTTTTTTTGTAATAGAAGCTAACTGTTATAGGACATGTCATAATAAGACGATCATTGATTGTGTGATAAGTCAAAAATATCTGACAAAACCACGTTGCCGTGAGAGTCCTTGCCAAGTTGAGGCGGTGTGAGGTAGGGTAGGAGGAGGCAACCATGGTTTTCGTCGATCTGATCCCGGTCACCGTCGATCCAATCCTGGCCGTCCCTGAGACTAGTAGAGGTCGTGGACCATGCTATTGCAGTACATTGGAGGGCGATTTGGAAGGTAGTGCACAGGTACGCTTTGCCAGGAGGTGAGTTTTGTTTTCATGTCGGGATGGATCAGATCTATGAGATTTTCCTTTCAAAATCAAGTTGACGCAGTTTTAAAGGTTAGCACGCGTGACAATGTCAACAATTGTAGCATATAGTTATTGATCATGAACACGTGTGGTTTGATCATGCCTGCCTATGTGAAACATCCTGCCTTTGATCTGTATTACCAGATCGTATGTCTTTGCAAATCGTTAATGTCTTCCTAATTTTGAAATTTACACCATTATCACATAATGTGTTGAAGTATTCGTTTGGCGACAGAGTGAGACTTTGTTTCTTGGTGTTTAGCATGACAATCGATTAGTCACGAGCACTTTCAAAGTTGTCATGTATACACTAGAAACACACTTAGTTGAAGTCAAACTTCATTAGCCAAACTTGTCATACTTGCTACCTGCTTCAATATCTATGTAGATTCTCTCCAATTCAACTAAGTCCCGATGGTATGCTCAATCTTGGTTCAGTGATTCATTTATGAATCAGAACATGTTCTTCCTACCAAGAACATGGGTCACATTTTAGCCAAGTATGCAACATGGTGATATATGGAAGAGACATATGCCAGCGTCATATGGGAGGAAGTTCATCCCTTTCTTTAATTTTTACCATAGTTGATAATACCCATTGTTTCTCCTAGTTTTACAAGTAAGAACATACTTCTTATCTTGTTCCATTCTGAATTTCTTCGGAATCCAGGATATTCTGAACTTTCTTCAAAATCTAAATGAAAGACCTTTGACTTTTACTATTCATTAAGTATATATCTCCATCTTGATAGATTTTAATGTTTAATGTTTTGTTCAACTTCATTAAAAATATTTATTGATATAAATATCACTAATACCAATTACACCATTCATTATATGTCGAATACAAACGTTAGAATGTTGTCACACTCACACTCAAATATGCTATCATGTATGAGTCATTTGTGATATTCTCATATCTCCCACTCAAATTTGCCATTCACCTATTTGATCAAGAAACAATTTTGCTCCCACTTAAATACTTCACAAGTGTAGGTCTTCTCGATATTTTGGTGATTCTAAAATCCTTTGATCTTTTATCAAATCGAGAATTTCCCACTACGAGTCGTTAGCATCCAATTGCTAAGTGTAAATCCAACAGACTCAAGCATCGTTATATATTGTAGTCAATCCTTCGAATTTTCCAAGAATATCTCCATAACAAATCGAGCTTTATGTCTTCCTTTAAAGTTTTATTTCTTCCTTATAACTTTGCAATTATTCTGGAAAGATTCAAGTAATTCACATACTTGATAGGATCAAGTGTTTCATTACTTTGCTATATTAAATGTAACTTTTCAGGATTTCATAACTCTTAGTCATTTCTCGTACTTAGGTCCATCATCACTTTCTCGTAGTTCGTAGGTATGTCTTGTTCATTTAACATGGCAAGTGAATCAACAATATATTTCCACAAGGTGGGAAATGTAGTATTGGATCCTACTTTCTACAGAAATTTGCTGAATCGAAACATTTATCGTCATTATCATTAGTTTCACCTCTTCCTATAGAGTTTTGTTTTACGGAACACATTTCATTGCGCTACTCGACATTTAGGGTAAGATCGAATATCTTTGATTTCAAACTTTTACTGTCTTCCATCAACATTCTTATTGAGAAACTTTTCTTCATAATAATGCACCAGACAACAACTAGTTTGTCTTTTGTTCATGGAAACCGTTCATAGTACTCTATCAATATTTTTACAAAGGTTTGTATTATTCGTAACGACTTTATAATTGTCTATAGAAACTCGAACGTGTCACAACTCTTATGGTGTTGTTTCCACGAATCTGGATGATTCCTTATATTCGTAAGTGTTTGCTTCTATTCTGACTTGTATGTCTAACTTTCTACGATAACCTAGTAAGATATTACTTCAGACCATATGTATCTTATACATCATTGAAAGGGAACTGGACGTCGCCTAGAGGGGGGGGGGGGGGTGAATAGGCGCTTTAAAATTATTACGGTTTAGGCTCTAAATAAATGCGGAATAAAACTTAACGTTTAATTTATCAAGCCAAAACCTATATCTACTAGGTTCACTAAGTGCACCAACAACCTATTCTAAGCAAGACAAGCAACAAGGTGATAGCAAGATATAATACTTCAAGCACGATGGCTATCACAATGTAAATTGCATAAGTAAAGGGCTTGGTTGAGAGATAATCGATGGACGCGGAGATGATGATTTGTTTTCCGAAGTTCACTTTCAAAGAAGCTACGTCTCCGTTGGAGAGGTGCGGGGGTGCAATGTACTTCGAACGCCACAAGTGGCTCACCTCGAGGTGTGGTGGCTTGATGCTCACCCAACGCCACACAAGGCCTCACCCCAAGATGCGAAGGCACGCAACCTACCGATGCCACAAAAGGCTCACCCTATTCTCCCGTGAGCTCGCCACAAAGGCCTACTCACGTTCCACTATGGGACACTTGAGGGCGGTCACCGAACCCATACAAGGCTTGGAGCAAACTCCACAACAATTGGAGGGCTCCCAAGAAATGCCACAAAGGCTCCACAATGCCACAAAAGGCCAACAAGCTTGGGGAACGTCCACAACTTAATTGGAGCCCCAAGAACACACCACAACTCCACACAACCGTCTAGGGTTCCAAGAACCCAAGAGAAACAAGCCCAAGGGCTTGAACTCGCCGAATCTCCGAGGAGAACTCAAACCTATGCACCAAATGCAAGAGGCAAGTCCTTCACTCTCAAATTCCACCAAAGCTACAAAAGCTATTGGGGGAATAAGAGAGGAATAACACAAGAGGAGAACACAAAACTCTCCAAGATCTAGATCTCAAGGATTCCTTCACAAAGAAGGGCTTTGGTTTGGTGGGGCTTGTAGATCTAGATCTCCTCTCTCAAATCCCTCAAAAACATGTAAGAATCATAGGAGGGGAAAGGGGAGAGGGCAAGCTCTTCAAGGTCAACAATGGAGGAGAGAGAGAGAAGGGAAAAAACCAAGAAGAACAAGTGTAACCCAAAGGGGAAAGGGGAGCTCCTTTTAAAGGGCTCCCCGATCTGCCCGTTACTCACAGATCCGCGCATGGCCGGTAGTACCGGTGACACTTAGCCAACGGTCCAAAAAACAGCGAACGGACATAAAAACAAGGACAGCCGGTACTACCGGTGGTCACCGGTACTATAGCATGGACCGGTACTACCGCCCAAGATTTCGACTGAAGTACCGTCAAATAGCGCAAACCAGGCAGAGAGAGTACTGAACTGAAATCGGGTTTACCGGAAGTTGGCCAGAATTAACATCAGTACTACCGGCGGCCAACTGCCCTAGCGGTACTACCGGTGGCCAGTCGGAACTACCGGCCAGGCAAAAACTCCAGAACCAGAAATGCCACAACTTTTGCATCCAAACTCCAAACAAAATGAAACCAATTTTGTTGGAAAGATAACTGATGACCCACAAGTATAGGGGGTGTATCGCAGTATTTTCGAGGGAAGTGAAACCCAATTTATTGATTCGACACAAGGGGAGCCAAAGAATATTTATAAGCCTTAACAACTGAGTTGTCAATTCAGCTGCACCTAGAAACAATCTTGCTCACGGCAGTTTATCAGTAGCAACAATTTTGTAGTAGGAATAGTAAAGTAACAGCAGTAGTAAAGTAAAGACAACAGTGACAATAGCAGTAAATAGTGGGATTCCAGTGCGGTAGGCATATGGATGGATGGACGGGCGTTGCATGGACAAGACAATTCACATAGCAATCAGAACATAGGGCAATTGCAGATATATAAGATAAAGCATCCAAGTACTAGACAATCCTAGGCATGTGTTCCATATATAGTCATACGTGCTCGCAATGAGAACTTGCACAACATCTTTTGTCCTGCCAGCCCATTTGCAGCAGGGCCTCAAGGAAACTACTGGCAATTAAGGTGCTCCTTTTAATAGAGCACCGGAGTAAAGCATTAATATTCCGTGAACACATGTGATCCTCACATCAAAGCCATTCCCTCCGATTATCCCGATTTCTGTCACTTCGGGGCCATTGGTTCCGAACATCAACGTGTGTATACAACTTGTAGATAAGACCATAAACAATACTATCATAATGAATCAATAACATGTTCAGATCTGAAATCATGGCACTCGGGCCCTAGTGACAAGTATTAAGCACAACAAGTCGCAACAAAGTCATAAAGCACTAATTAAAGATACTAGGCACCATGCCCTAACAATCTGATGCCATTACATGAACGATCTCATCTAATCCCTACCATCCCCATAGCCTACAGCGGGGGATTACTCACTCATAGATGGGGGAAACATGGATGGTCGATGGAGAAGCGATGGTGATGACGATGGCGATGATCTCCTCCAATTCCCTGTCTCGGCAGGGTGCCAGAATGGAGTTTCTGGTGCTGTTTCATGGAATCTTGTGGTGGCGACAGAGCGGAACTCCTTCTAGAAAAACGTCGACCCCCTCGAAGTTTTTAGGTTAGAAGGCTCCTTATAGGCGAAGAGAGAGGACGAGGGGGTGCTTGGGGGGCCCACACCACCCCCTGGCGCGGCTTGGCCTGACCCGCGCCACCAGGTGGTGTGTCCACCCCTGGCTCTTCTCCGTCTCGTATTCTGGCTCCTGGAGTCTTCGGGTGAAATAGGATTTTTGGCATATTTTCTGGGATTTTTCCTGATAGTTGGTTTTCTGCACAAAAAGTAGACACCAAGGCAATTCTGCTGAAAACAGCGTCAGTCCGCATTAGTTGCATACAAATCACACAAGTTTAGAGGAGAAACAATAGCAAAAGTGTTCAGGAAAGTAGATACGTTTTGGACTTATCAACTCCCCCCAAGCTTAGCTTATTGCTTGTCCTCAAGCAATTCAGTTGAAAACTGAGTGCGATAAAAGAACTTTCATGAACACATTTGTTTCATATGATGTAAATATTATCAGCAATGTGATCAACTACTTAGACAATTCATAATAAAGAGTATGCAACTGAGTCTACTTAATAGTCATTGCAAGCTATGAAGAGATTCCAACTCAAAAATAATAAGTAGCATGAGGCACAAACATAAGCAACATTACAATGCTCATAGAAAGGTATGATAGAGTGGGTATCTCGCTTGCCTTTGATTATGAATGTCAAGGCACCTCTGAAGTTCAAGTGATGACTAGAAGTAAAGATATCAAGGATACAAGCATCAAAGTCATAACAGAAATAATTAAGTAATGGAACAAACACAAAGAATGACAACTATGCTCCCAAGAAGGTGCTCAAAGAATACGTGGAGACTCAACAAGTATAAGAAAAGGTTTTGAATAATTTGAAAGGGTTCCAAATGCTGAAAGTATGGTACTCATTAGCTTTGAGCTCTCATTGCCCCTATCATAAGCATTTTTAATGTGGTTAAGGTGAAAGTGAGGTCCAATCTGAGTTATATGCTTGACAGACTATAAACTAAAAATCCCAAGTCCCTTGAGTACGAGGGCCGCTCCTCATGCTACTCAACTTTAGTTAGCGGTAAGTTCTTGTCATCATAAGTATGTGCGTTTCATCGAGAACCGCGAACGGGGTACCCCTTGCCCGATGATACAGAAGAATCCCCATATCAAAATGACAAGGCAAGCAGACAATGAGTATCTCAGCAATCTTCTTATTTACCATGGGAAAATGGTGCTTTTTCTCTCTTTCCTCTTTTCATAAAACTATTTTTTTTCCTTTTTCTCAATTGCTATCTCTCTCTCTTTTTATAAGAAGAATGCTTCATAGATATCATTATGGTTACGCTGCAGGTTTCCACCATGTCAGCATGGATTAGACCAGCGGCCCAAGCGTTTCTCTAACACACATACATAACTCCATGGACTTACAAGCTCCCCTTTTATTTCACACCGAAGACATTCGCAAACAAAAGAGCAAGGTATCAACTGGATATATATTTACAAGTGTTGAAAGCGTTCCCCGTGACAACACGGTTCTGCTAATCCCCAGCCTATAATTTGCAAGCATATAACTTTCACGGAGAGTTCACAATGGTTCAGGTTTATTAAGTGCAGGAAATAAAGTGTGCCATCAAGTTCGTGAGAGCTTTACTAACTAACTTTCTCATAACAAGCAAACATTTTATTCGGAACAAAACAAGGCATATTGAATATGCACGGAAGTAGCAAATGATGCTAATAGGTAGGTATGGTGGACACTTTGGAAATATTTGGTTTAGGGAGTTGGAAACTTGAGTAAAACACTCAGTGGAAGTGAAGGCTAGCAATAGTAAGGGAGTGACAAACGAGAGAGCAATAGCTGTCATTATCATGCTTGCAACAAAACAGGACTACTCATGGCATGAAAGTGATTCAAGATCCTCAAGGAAAAATAATTCATCGAGGCTTAACTGATTATTACAGCCATGTGCATGCGTGAGCATGTGCCAAGTCAATCAAATGAAACATTCAGAGGAGGATACCGTGGTGTCATACCAATTTATGAATAGAGCAATGCAAGCAAACATTCATAAGACATGCTACAAACTATTAGCAAGCTGGAGCTAATCATACGAAAGCAAGAACTACTAAGCATACAAAGATAACATACAAATAGAGTTGCCCACAGTGAACAGACTAAGCATGCCCATAGTGATGAGTATATGTACAAAAATGAAAACAAATAGAGTTCGTTACCAGCCTCTTACCACGCCTCAAGTTGTCATTAATCCTCATTATTGCTCGTCACTTGTGTGGCTTGAATAATAATATGAGACCAATATTCCACTGAGGACTACTGAACCCTGTAGCAAACTCACAAAACCAAAGAAGAACAACAAATATTTTTGGTGTTTTCAATTTTTAAACAAGAACCAAAAGGGAAAAACAAGCAAAGCAAAATCTTTTTGGGTTTTTCGAATAGTTCAAACAAAGCAAAAAGGGAAAAACAAACCACGGCAAAAAGAAGAAGCAAACCAAAGAGAAACAACAGAAATGTTTTTGGTCTTTTTGTGTTTTAGAAAGCAAAAGCAAAAGAAAAACGAAAACTAAAAAGAGAATGAAAACATGAATATACAAAGTACCGACGCAACATGATATGGAGATGAGTGCGGTGTCGGCGTACCTCCCCCCAAGCTTAGGCTTTTGGCCTAAGTGGGTATCAATCCATGTACGAATAGGGGTTCCAAGCGGGAGGATCTTGGTAAGAACGGTCGTAGCTGGGCCCATGAGAAGAAGAAGCTCCCCAATCATAAGCGGGCTGCTGATATGAAGATTCTCCCTCATTCGAGGGCTGGATCGAATCATCCGTGACCTCCCTTCTAGTGTCCTTCTCCTGTTGGGAGAGCTCTCCCAAGTATGTGTCAAGCTCCTCCTCATTGAGGGACCATCCTTCCCTGTTATCAAGGTTAAACAAAACAGGTGCAGACAAAAGAACAACCCACTCGGACTTGCTCTTTCTCCAACCAGCTTTGAGAAAGGTTATTTCATAAGATAACTCACCCATACTAGCCCACGAGGAAACAAATTTATGCTGTATCATGGAATTAAGATCAAGCCTTTCTATAGGAAATTGTAGGTCTAGATGATGAGGCACTAAACCATGCAATGCTAGTAAACGAGAAGCAATGAGGCCTCCACAAATTCCACCTTTCTCACAGTTAGCAGCAACACGGAAAGCTATGAAAGCACCTAAGTTGTAAGACCTATCTCGTTTAAGAGCAGTAGAGACAAATGCTAGATCAAACGAAGATAACTTATTGGCAGTTTTCCTAGCAAGAACACACTTGGCAATAAAGTAGGCAAAGTAGCGAATGGAGGGAAGATGAATGTTACAGATTTTTCCACTCTCCTTCGAGAAGCTACTCCCTTGGCAAATTTCTGCGTATAAATCCATGAGTGGGTGAGGTCTCTCCTTAATCTTCCTACATGATCCCCATTGAGGTACCTTAATAGCTGCACAAAAATCATCAAGAGAAAGGTTGACAGCAATATTGTAAATTTTGTAATGGACCATGGGGTTAGGCAAAGAGTGACTAAATTGGAAATCCCGCACCACAGACATGGTTATCTTCACAAATTGACAAGGTTCATCTTCCAAAAAGTGCTCTAATCCTGCATTAGAAACCAAAGTGTGGAAATCTTGTAGAATTCCTGCAGCTCTCATGAACTCAGAGCATGGATAAATGGAGGGAAAAACTTCCTCCTCCTGGTGGACCTTCATGACCTCAGGTACCCAAAGCTCATGTTGGTTTAGGTGGTGTTCACTCATCTTCTTTTCTGAAATTTAAACACCTATTAAACAAGTGATTGCAAAGTAAATATAATGAAGGATTCTACTCAAAGGGACTTGCAAGAGGCCTAAACATGCATCAAAACTATATCTCTAAGCATCAAACAAGCTTACAAGCTCTCATAACCAGTCACCTACAGCAGCAAAATACTCAATATATAATCCACTAAACACAAATCTACTTGGACAAGGGGAGGAGTCACATACCAAGGAACAAATGCTCCAAATTTCAGCAAGAAAGATGGGCTGAGCAAGGAGATCGAAAAAATCAAAAGCAAGCACAGCAAGAACGCGATTTTGAGCAATGAACTGGAGCTTACTTAGGAGAGAGAAGAAAGTGGCAGGTGAGAGAGTTAGTGGGGGGCCAGGGGTGACCCACACTAGGGCATGGCGCCACCTAGGGCTGGCCGTGCCACCATGTGGTGTGCCTACCTGGTGGCCCCCCTGGTATCTCCCAGGTACTCCTCTGCCCCTTTTTTCACGTAAAAATTTAATATGCATTTTCTGGAATTTTTTGACACACTTTATTTTTGGGCATTTTTCAGAAATAGAAGAATGATTTTTCTGACAAACAGATTTTCTTTTCTTTTGAAAACATGATGCAAGGACAAAACAAAACTAGAACTACAGAATTTCTAAGACACTCTAACATGCAAGCAACTAACAACAAAAAGAAAACTAAATGAAAGCAAAAACTAAAATGCAAAGGATAGAAATAAATGGAGATAATCATAATGAAAACATTGTTTTGTTCAATGGAATCCTTTTGTTAACAAGGTTGATCAAGTCTTGCTACCAAAACAATTGCATATGAGACAAAACTTTGTATTCCACTAATGATTATGTTACATCAACCTTGATAGCAATGGTCCCAATCATAATAGTTTCAAATTTTTCTCTTGGTATGGGACAATATAGTTCTCCAACTTGAATGCCTTCAACATGTTCAATTGAATTCAAACCATAAGTCCTTTCAATCTTCTTGGGGAAATAGACAGTGTGTTCCTTGTCATTAACATTGAAAGTCACCTTTCCTTGATTACAATTAATAACAGCTCCTGCAGTATTAACAAAAGGTCTCCCAAGAATAATAGACATATTATCATCTTCAGGCATTTCAAGCACAAAAAAATCAGTTAATATCAAGCAATTATGAGCCACTTGAACGGGTACATCCTCACATATACCCACAGGAGTAGTGGTAGATTTATCAGCCATTTGCAAAGATATATCAGTTGGTATCAATTTTTCAAGCTGAAGCCTCTTATAGAGAGAGAAAGGCATAACACTAACTCCAGCTCCCAAATCACGCAAAGCAGTTCTAACATAACTATTCTTAATAGAGCAAGGGATAGTTGGAATCCCTAGGTCTCCAAGTTTCTTAGGAACCTTACCATTAAAGGAATAATTAGCAAGCAAGGTAGAAATTTCTTCATTAGGGATCTTCCTTTTATTCGAGACGATGTCCTTCATATACTTTGAGCAAGGAAGCAATTTAATAGCATCAGTCAAAGGAATTTGTAAGAATAAAGGCTTCATCCACTCACAAAACTTATTATAATGTTCATCCTCCTTTGACTTGTGTTTCTTATCAGGGAAAGGCATAGGTTTTTGGACCCAAGGTTCTCTTTCACTACCATGTTTCTTAGCAATAAAATCTTCTTTGGTGTATTTAGTATTCTTAGTGTGGTTTTCAGGTTCTTCTTCAACATTTTCTTTATTGGGAACTTCATTTTCTTCATTACCACTTTCAGTTTTAGCATCAGAGATAGATATACTATTAGGATCTATAGCAGGTTCCGAGGGTTCTACAACAGTTTTATGTTTCTTTTTTCCGTTTTTTTACGAGTAGAACCACTTTTTTCAGCTTGTAGAGAATCCTGCTCAATCCTTTTGGGATGCCCCTCAGGATATAGAGGATCCTAGGTAGCAGCACCACTTCTAGTTCTAATTTCATAAGCATGTTTTTCTTTAGCAACATTAACTAGCAAGTCGTTTTGCACTTTAACTAGTTGATCTATTTGAGTTTGAACCATTTGAAAGTGTTTAACAATCATTTTAACATCATTAGAGGTTCTTTCCACAATATCTTTCAACTCAACAATAGCTCTAGTGTTTTCCATTAGATGATTTTGCACCCTTTTATTAAAGTTATCATGCTTAACAATAAAGATATCAAATTCTTCTAAGCATTGATCAGGAGGTTTAGAGTAAGGGATATCACCTTCATCAAAGTGTTGGAGAGAGTGTACCTCAATAGTGGATGAGTAGGGAATAGGCTTACATAATTCTTCTATAGGAGGTAAATTCTTGACATCTGTAGCTTTAATTCTCTTCTCCTTAAGACATTTCTTAGCTTCCTTCATCACTTCATCATTTAATTCAATAACTCCCCTCTTCTTTGATGTTGGAATAGGCACCGGAATAGTAGGTTCAGGTACAATTACTTCAGGTATAGCCTGTTTAGGAGGAGTCCAATCTTCATAATTCTTACTTATTTTAGCCATTAATTCCTCAGCTTCCTTTGGAGTCCTATTCCTTAAAACACAATCAGCACAACTATCTAGGTATGTCCTAGATTCTTCAGTTAGTCCATTATAAAATATATCAAGAAGCTCATTCTTAGGTAATGGACTTCCAGCCTGTGCATGAATCAAAGCACAAAACCTTGCCCAAGATTCGGGCAATACCTCTTTATCTCCCTGTTTAAAATCAAAAAGTTCCTGCAAAATAGCATGTCTAGCACTAGGAGGAAAATATTTCTGCATGAAAGTACTAATCAAGCACTCAGGGCTATCAATAGATCCAGGAGGTAAATTACTAAACCAAGTTTTAGCTTCTCCTTTTAGTGAAAAAGGGAAAATCTTAGCAACAAAGTAAGTACACATCTTAATATCATCAGAAAACAAGCCACTCATGGTAGAAAGTTCATTCATATGTGCTACCGCACTTTCATTCTTAGTCCCACAAAAAGGTTCTTTCTCAACAATAGCTATGTAAGATAGATCGAGAGAGAAATCATAATCTTCATCTATAATGTTTATGGGAGAAGCATCAAACTTAGCAATAGGAGACAATTTGGGTCTAATAGTACGCCTCTCAAGGAGACTCTTAGCAGCGCTCCTATCATGGGTGTTTTTACATTCTTTAATAAATTCATCGGTCATCTCAACATAACCATCTTCAATATCATAACTTTCACTAGACTCAGGTGAACTAACAGGTGTGGTAGTGTCTTCATTAGGAGTTTTGGTATTTCCAGCTATAGTTCTAGCAATCGTAGCATCTAGGAAAGGACCTAATGAACCACTCTTATCAAGCACAGTAGAAGCAGCATCATAAGCATCAGAAGTTTCAGATTCAGCAGTAGTAGCAGTGTGTGTAGCATGTGTATGTGGTGGTGTAAGGAACTTACTCATAATAGACGGTGAATCAAGAGCAACAGAGGTGTTCAGAACCGTACCTCTTCTTGTAGTGGATGGTAAAATAGGAACCTTGCCATCACGAGACTTACCCACGATGGATGGATAACAGCGAACAATAGAGAATCCAAGTGAACTTGATAAATAAAGCTATGCTCCCCGGCAATGGCGCCCGAAAATAGTCTTGATGACCCACAAGTATAGGGGGTGTATCGCAGTATTTTCGAGGGAAGTGAAACCCAATTTATTGATTCGACACAAGGGGAGCCAAAGAATATTTATAAGCCTTAACAACTGAGTTGTCAATTCAGATGCACCTGGAAACAATCTTGCTCACATCAGTTTATCAGTAGCAACAGTTTTGTAGTAGGAATAGTAAAGTAACAGCAATAGTAAAGTAAAGACAGCAGTGACAATAGAAGTAAATAGTGGGATTTGAGTGCGGTAGGCATAGGGATGGCTGGACGGGCGTTGCATGGACAAGACAATTCACATAGCAATCAGAACATAGGGCAATTGCAGATAAATAAGATAAAGCATCCAAGTACTAGACAATCCTAGGCATGTGTTCCATATATAGTCATACGTGCTCGCAATGAGAACTTGCACAACATCTTTTGTCCTGCTAGCCCGTTTGCAGCGGGGCCTCAAGGGAACTACTGGAAATTAAGGTGCTCCTTTTAATAGAGCACCGGAGTAAAGCATTAACACTCCCTGAACACATGTGATCCTCACATCAAAGCCATTCCCTCCGGTTATCCCGATTTCTGTCACTTCAGGGCCATTGGTTCCGGACATCAACGTGTGTATACAACTTGTAGATAAGACCATAAACAATACTATCATAATGAATCAATAACATGTTCAGATCTGAAATCATGGCACTCAGGCCCTAGGGACAAGCATTAAGCACAACAAGTCGCAACAAAGTCATAAAGCACTAATTAAAGATACTAGGCACCATGCCCTAATAATCTGATGCCATTACATGAACGATCTCATCCAATCCCTACCATCCCCATAGCCTACAGCGGGGGATTACTCACTCATAGATGGGGAAACATGGATGGTCGATGGAGAAGCGATGGTGATGACGATGGCGATGATCTCCTCCAATTCCCCGTCTCGGCAGGGTGCCAGAACGAAGTTTCTGGTGTTGTTTCGTGGAATCTGGTGGTGGCGGCGGAGCGGAACTCCTTTTGGAAAAACGTCGAACCCCCCCGAAGTTTTTAGGTCAGAAGGCTCCTTATAGGCGAAGAGAGAGGCCGAGGGGGTGCCTGGGGGGCCCACACCACCCCCTGGCACGGCCTAGCCTGGCCCGCGCCACCAGGTGGTGTGGCCACCCCTGGCTCTTCTCCGTCTCGTATTCTGGCTCCTGGAGTCTTCGGGTGAATTAGGATTTTTGGCATATTTTCCGGGATTTTTCCTGATAGTTGGTTTTCTGCACAAAAAGTAGACACCAAGGCAATTCTGCTGAAAACAACGTCAGTCCGCATTAGTTGCATCCAAATCACACAAGTTTAGAGGAGAAAAAATAGCAAAAGTGTTCAGGAAAGTAGATACGTTTTGGACGTATCAATAACGAAGGGAGAAAATACCATGAATATATATGTGAGATGCCTCCCAAGGTGTGGAGCCGGAAAATCCGCAAGATCAAAAACGCAATAAGATATGCAAGGGAATCCCGTTTTTGATGAACTAGAGCTTGTTATGAAGATAACTACAAGCTCTAGATCCTCACATGGACAAGAACCAAACAACAACCAAGAAAGATGATGCTATGTATGCAAAGGTTTGAGCTCTCTTCAAAAGATACGAACGAGTCATCCACTTGAGAGCTCCTCTTGATAGTACGGCTATCTATCCTAAACCCGGTCTCCCAACACTACAAGAACACTATAAGAGACCAGTAAAATAGAAACCCTATCAAGATCATACCTTTGCCTTGAGCATCCCACTTGAGCTTGATGTAGACGATCTTGTCACCTTCAAGATGGAACACCTTTCTTGATTGCACTTGCTTGATGAAGTCTTGAGACATGCTCCCCCATAGTCCATGGGGAAGCCTCTTCTTCGAACTTGTATTCATCATTCCATGATTGCCGAGGATGGCAAGCTTCAAGCATGAGATATTCTAGAGAGGATGCATCTTGAGCTTGCATTTCAATTCTGGACGATGTCTTGAAGATAGCCATGAGGAACTCCATCTTCTTCTTCTTCTTCTTCTTCTTCAAGACATACTTGATCTTCTTCTTCTACTTGATTCCAATAGGCACAAAGCCCTTGGACAATGCTTCTTCCTTTTCATCCTTGAAACCAGCACATGGTCCAAGTGATGCCAATGGACAAGCCTACAAGTGAAACTCAATCTGCACATTAGTCCATAGAGATTGTCCTTAATTACCAAAACCACACATGGGGCATACATGCCCTTTCAATCACGATTATGATGCTTGGACCATATCAATACACATTGATATAGTTAATCATCGCAATTTGTGAAATAACTTTCATAAGTCTTTTATGTGCTAAACTCTTAACTCCAAACAACAAGTCATTTTGATCGAATCATATAGACTTGTATTCTCTAGTCAATTTCATATCCATCTTTTATTCTGAAGGTATTTGGACATTTCAAACGGTTTCAGCCCCATGTTTCATTTAATAAATACCTTTTATTTATTTAGATCCACACACTACAACATAAATAATATTTATTGACAAAATGGCTTGTTAACATAGTTGTGAACTGTCATCTATTGTCTTAATCGTTGAAGGTTTGGTTATGGAGTGAAGGATTATGCGTAACATGACGGTTTAATATTTTTCCAATGTTATATCGTCATGGATTACTATTCCGGGTGGGGTGTCGACATAGGTGACAAATTTTTATCATGGTGCATTTAAATTGTCACTAAAAATCACACGGGACCAAGTTGTCAGCATGGGAAAATAGTTTATGAATATTTATATGACGCGTTACAAAAGATTAAGGTAAGGAAATTAAATATGAATATTGTCGTTTGCGGGGTTTGAGACCATGACCACGAGTTGATTAGTGTTGCTGCCGCTACGGTACAGGTAGTGTGTTTGTCATATAATGTTGTCGATTTTTTTAATAGAAGTTAACTGTTATAGGACATGTCATAATAAGACGATCTTTGATTGTGTGATAAGTTAGAAAGATCTGACAAAAGCATGTTGTCGTGAGAGTCCTTGCCAAGTTGAGGCGGTGTGAGGTAGGGTAGGAGGAGGCAACCACGGTTTCTGTCGATCTGATTCCGGTCACCGTCGATCCAATCCTGGCCGTTGCTGAGACTAGTAGAGGTCATGGACAAGGCTATGCAGTACATTGGAGGGCGATTTGGAAGGCGGTGCACGGGTATGCTTTGCCAGGAGGTGAGTTTCATTTTCATCTCGGGATGGATCAGATCTATGAGATTTTCCTTTCAAAATCAAGTTGACGCAGTTTTTAAGGTTAGCATGCGTGACAATGTCAACAATTGTAGCATATAGTTATTGTTGTTTTCAACTAGTCGGACGATGTGTCAGTTATCTTCATATCATGTATCGCATGCAGCTTAGTTTATGCATTTGCAAATAGTGAATTCATGTATATAGTAATGACTTGTTATTACTGCTGATAATGAATTTGATTCTATAAGTTGTATTGCAGGTAATGGATCATAGTTGGATTAAGGATGCGAAAAAGTTCGTAGGTCCATACATTAAAGGTTGTAACGAGTTCATGAAGTTTGTGCGACAACATAAGATAGAAGATGAAGCAATTTTGTGCCCGTGCACTCACTGCCCTAATCTTGTACCTCATGATCAGAAAGATGTGTTGCGACACATAAATTGTAATGGAATGTCCATGCATTACATTAGATGGATATTTCAAGGGGAGGCATTCAGTGATAATGACAGCCATAGTGATGGTCAACACAGTGAGGGTAATGGTGCATATGATAGTGCGAGTGAAGAATGTGATGAATTCAGTGAGAATAATCATGTTGATGATGCATATAATATGGTTCATGAGTTGGAGAAGTCTGAAAAGAAAGATCCTAATGAGCCTTTTTTTCAAAGCTACTATATGAAGCCAAGAGAGAGCTTCATGAGGTATGCACCACTTATACAAGGTTGGCATTTATTATGAAGCTTCTTCATATCAAAACATATAACCAAGTCACAAACAAAGCATTTGATCTTTTCCTTTCCCTGTTATGTGATGCTTTGCCAGGGTGGATTTCCCAAAATATTATGTTGATCCCAAGAGTGTACTTTCTGAAGTTGGGCTTGGTTATGAGACAATACATGTGTGCAAGTTTTGCTTTGTTTTGGAGAGATCACGAGAACAATACACATTGTCCTGTCTGTGGGTTTTCTAGATGGGGGACCCAAATGGTACCAATAAGGTGCTTCATGAGGTTTTGAAGTACTTTCCTATAATTCCAAGATTACAAAGATTTTTCGTTTCAACAGAATTATCAACACATACGAGGTGGCACAAAGAGAAGAGGGTTGTTGAGGATGATGTTTTGAGGCACCTAGCTGATGGTAAGGCATGGAAACACTTTGATGAGAAGTTTGGTTGGTTTTTTGATGACCCCAGAAACATAAGGCTAGGCATTGACATAGATGGATTCAACCCCTAAGTAGTAACATGATCAATTCATATTGTATGTGGCCAATATTTTTCATTCCATATAACTTCCCACCCTGGATGTACATGGATCAATCCAACTTTATGTTTTCATTGCTTATCCCAGGTAAATATTCACTAGGGAACGATTTTAATGTATTTATACAGCCTTTTGTTAAATATGTGATGAAGCTATGGGCATGTGTTGACACATATGATGTTCTTGTGCAGGATGACTTCAAATTGCATGCTGCTTTCCTATGGTCTATTCATGACTATCCAGGGTAAGCCACCATGTCTGGCCGTAGCACTAGAGGATTTTTTGCTTGTGTGTATTGTGATAAGAATCCTTTCTATGAGTCACTGAAAAACAAAATTGGCTACATTGGACATCGTTGGTTCCTTGGCAAGGATCACCCCTATAGGAGAAATAAATTGTTGAATGGTAAAGTTGAGAAGAGGGATCCACCAAGGGAGTTCACAACAGAAAAGAAGGAGAAGGTAGAATTAGTTAAATATTATATACATGGTAAAAATCCAACTTGTAAGAAGCGTAAGTGTGTTGTTAAAGGTGAATCAACCTGGCACCTGAGGGTCAACTTACATGATTTACCTTATTGGTCCATACTTTTGTTATCACAAAACCTTGATGTGATGCACATCGAGAAGAACACATGTGACAACATAGTTAGTACACTTTTTGAAATTGATTGAAAAAACAAGGACACTATCAATGCTAGAGTTGATTTGAAGAAAATGAACATTAGGAAGAAATTTTGGATGAAAAATGAAGGGTTTAGTTGTTTCAAGCCACATGCCCCCTAGATGCTTGAGAAGGAAAAGAAGAAACATGTTTGCAGGGTTTTGGCAAAAACTAGGTTCCCAGATGGTTTCCATTCAAACTGGAAAATGTGTGTGGATATTGAAGCTGGAAATGTACATGGTATGAAGACACATGACTGCCACATTCTTCTTCAGCGTATTTTGGCAGCTGGCTTGAAGGTATTGTACCAAAAGAAATGTTTGAGGCTATTGCTGATTTGGGGAGATTTTTTAGAGAGTTGTGTGATAGAACTCTTCATGTAAAAGTCTTGGAACGACTAAAGGTAGAGATAGTTTTAATTCTTTGCAGACTTGAGAAGATCTTCCCTTGCATTTTTTGATGTGATAGTGCACTTAGCTATTCATCTTCTTGAGGAGGCTATTTTAAGGGCCCCTGTCCATTATGGCTGGATGTATCCAGCCGAGAGAAGACTAGGTTATCTTACGTCTACTGTCCGTAACAAATGAAGACCTGAAGGTTCAAGTGCTAAAGGGTATATCATCGATGATTGTGTCACATTTTTCTCTAGATATTTTAGTGATGGATTTAACAAAGCTGAAAGGAATCAAGATAATGAAAGCGAAGTTAGTGGTGATGAGTTCAAAGTTTTCTCTAATGGAGCCAAAGGGTTTGAAAAATCATATCTGAAATATTTTGAGAAGGAATTTGATAACATGGTTTGGTATGTTCTGGACAATTGTGAAGAGGAAGAATCTTATATGAAGTAAGTTTTTTGGACATGATAATGCATAAATAATTGCTTTATATTATACTTAATATCATATTGTCACATTTTTCGTTTGTTTTAGTGTTTGCCGAGAAGAATTACTTGTCAGGGGTTTTAATAACATAGATGAGGCACTCAAGAAAGTGTTCCCATCTTGGTTAAAAAACCATGTGACTCAACTGAACAATGCATCTGAAGATTTGAAGTCACTTGCAAATGGTTCATACAAGCGTGTAATTGTACACTCTGCTTGCAATGTAAAGGGTGCTAGGTTTTGTATGGTCACTCGGGAGAAGAACCTAAGAACTCAGAATTTTGGGGTACTGAATAAGGCATATGATGTCTACGCACTTCTATTCTTGTAGACAGTTGTTGGGCCTCCAAGTGCAGAGGTTTGTAGAACAGCAGCATGTTTTCCCTTAAGTGGATTACCTAAGGTTTATCGAACTCAGGGAGGAAGTGGTCAAAGGTATCCCCTCTCAAGCAACCCTACAATCAAGATACAAGAAGTCTCTTGTGTGTCCAACACACCCAATACACTTGTCAGGTGTATAGGTGCACTAGTTCGGCGAAGAGATAGTGAAATACAAGTGGTATGGATAATTATAAGTGGTAACGGTGATAGAAAATAGCTTGATGGCGTGTTGTTGACGTGGGAAAAGACTAAAGGCAAACTGAAATAAAGATGGAAGCAAGCAAACATGTAATAGATCTAATAGCAAATGGTGTTTCAATGTTTAGAAACAAGGCCTAGGGATCATACTTTCACTAGTGAACACTCTCATATAGATATATTATCTTCATGATACTACTCTCCAGTTGGACACTCTAATCGATGGTAGGGCTATAACAGCACACCTCAAAGTAAGCCTTTCCCATCTAGATAACCCCACACTGTCACCTTGAGCTCTAGATGGTCCCAACAAACACCACAATTTCATAAAGACATCCAACTCCAAATATAACTCATAACAAGTATTTGTAATCTCTAGCCTAAGTGCCACCATGGTGTGCACGCTGTCACTTTCACACACATGGGGAGAGCAGAGATCTATTAAAGCACTTGAGTAGCAAGGTAGATCTATAGATTACAAGCTCATGATATCAATAAGATCATGCATAGAGAGAGAGATGAACACATAGCTACCGGTAGAACCCTTAGCCTCGAGAGAGAACTACTCCCTCCTCATCATGGGAATCAGCAATGGTGATGGAGATGGTGGTGGAGATCGATGGAGATGGCTCTGGGGGCACTTCCCCGTCCTGGCAGGGTGCCGGAACAGAGACTTTATGTCCCCCGAATCTCCCCTTCGGTGGCAGCGGTGCTGCGGAACTTTTCGTGGATTTCTGATTGACGATCTAGGGTTTTTGCCTCGGGGAGATATATAGGCGAAAGAGGCAAGGTCGGTGGCCGACCAGGGGGCCCACACCATGCCCTGGCGCGTCCTAGGGTTGCCTGCGCCAAGGGGGGGGTGGCCACCCTGTGGCCCCTCTCCGGCTCTCCTTCTAGCTCCATGAATCTTCTGGTAAAATATCAACGTCGGCTTTTGTCCCGTCCAATTCCGAGAATACTCATTTCCTGACTTTCTGGAACCAAAAACAGCAAAAAACAGGCAACTGGCACTGTGGCATCTTGTTAATAGGGTAGTCTAAGAAATCATATGAAAAGTACTCCAAAGTGTGGACAAAACATAAGAAAGTAGATAAAACCAAGCATGGAACATCAAAAATTATAGATACATTTGCAATGTATTAGCATCTATTGGTGATCAACAAGATAATGAGTTCTATGGTGTTCTACAGGAAGTTCTAGAGCTGAAGTATGTGCCTAACAAGCATGGACCTAGATCAGTATTCCTATTTCGCTACGACTAGTTTGATCTAGATAGCAATAAATCGAAGATGAAAGATGATGTACACTATAAAAGTGTCAATACTTTTGTTCTTTGTTACAAGAACGCCCCCTTCATATTGGCAGGTCAAGAAGAATCATGTTTTTATTTGGATATTGGATTTAGTTTGCCTTGGAAAATTGTGCAGACATTTAGCAATAGAAATGTTTATGATGTACCGGAAAATAAATTTGGTAATGAATCTACGAATCAAGAGAACTTGGCATACCAGGAGAACATATGTTAAATGGATCGTAGATTTCAAGTTGTCATTGACGAAGAATATGATAACGTCAAGGTTGTTGATCGTCTAGATGAAGTGGAACGTGTTGCTGCAAGATTTGTCCAAGACCTAGAAAAGGAATACAATAGTAATGAGAACATGGACATATGTGAGGATGAACATGTTTACAACATGGAAGACCTTGCAAATGATGTTGAAGGCAGAAATTCTGATTATGATACAGATGTTGAGGATTAGATTTGTGTAATACATAATTTATATTTTTGGGAAAACTTGATTATAAACCAAACTCATGTGTCATAACCATAACCAGTGATACAAATACATCTTGAAAGTTGTAAAATAAAAGGAAGGACACATAGTTGTCTTCACACACATTACACTCTTAGTAGAATAAGAAACACGTAGCTATCCTCACATATAACCAAACCTACTACTGCCAACAAACATAGAAGTACTTGTAGATGTTATGTTAGATTAGTTGTAATAGCCACGGTGAAGCCCGCCCCCATAGTTTGAAGGACTACCCTGGGTCACTAGAGTTTTGATGCGAAAGAGTTCATAGGTAACATATGTATCAGTAGCAGAATACTCCACGTTCATCTCTGCAAGTGGATTCCATTCCCAGTAGTCATGGCCTTGGCGTTTGTCAATGTCATTGACAAACTTTTCCTTCATGCCTCTGTACTTGGGGTGGATGAGATTTTTAGCCATAGCAACCAACCCAACCCTGTATCCACAACCTTTAAGTTTGAATATGTCCTAGATGTCGACCTGTTTGTCGGGTGGAATGTACAACCATTCTTTGTAAAGCAATTTGCTATCATGCCTTATGTCGACACCTACAAAATTTATATTCTTGTGCTAAAGCAAATCCCTTAGGCTGGAAACATTGTCCTTGCACCTACATTGCATAATTAAATTCAGGCAGTAGAAAATATGTTGCACTAACATAAAGCTAAGGAAGGGAAAACAAAATAAATAAAAAGGAAATTGGAACCCAAAAGATACACTGATTACCAGCTCAAAGAATGAAATGGAATTCTTAAACTGTGACATTACAGTACTGGTAAGATTTACCCTTGTTCAAATAATGAAATGGCTACCCAAAGTAACATTTAAAATAGGACTATTATATTTTTTTACTTGCCATTCTAATTTAAAGAGTCTACAATTTCCTAGTTAGGCATTGATAAGAGCATACAATAAATTTAGAGTGTTTTCTTCTCCAAAACAAGCACATAGTGGAACAAGGCACCTGCCTGGTGTTTTTTTATAATAGCAAAAAATATGGTTACAACATTCTCTCCCACAACAATATTTTTGGCAGTACTGCTAACTTATGCACATGAAGTGCAGCATAACCAAATAAATCACAACAAATCGTACATGCTTTAGTACAAAAATGGTAGTTGCACATTCACTCAAAGTTGAATCTATTGAATCATTACCAGATTATATGGAATACGAGGACATGCTCCTCCATCGCAATCTGCATGACTGCAATCTTAGTCTTCATGAGGTTGCACTCTAGATCGAGGCGACAAACTTGACCTCCTCATCCTTGAGCCACTCCAAGTACATGGCGAGGACGCTATCGATGCTGCTGACCTCGTTGGTGTAGGCTCTTGTATTGTGTAATCAAATCGTAGTTCTTTATCTCAAAAAATTCGAGGAAAGTATTCAGAGTTAGTAAAGGCAAACCTAAAGGATCTACATCTGTCAATGATCAAAATAAATTAGAAGACACCAATACTATCTTCTTGGGATGTGTTATCAGTGTTCTTTATAATCGTCTGTGTGATGTGTCCATGCACATTATAGATGGAAAAGATCTCTAGGAGGAACTAAATTATAAGATCAGTGCAACCGATGATGGAAGTGAACTGTATCATGAAGAGATTACATGATTACATAATGATGAATGACTATTATGTAGTCGAACAAGCTCATGGGTAAACCAATGTTCACTTTTGGAGGTTAACCGAGAATGATTTTGTTGTGGGTACTGAACTCAAACATGGATGAATCAAAGATGGTATAACTCATCTAGTATGCGGCAAAGAAGACAATTTGGTACACCACTTTTGGGATTGTTCTCGTTTAGTGTTGGCATGGAAATGTCTTAGGGAGGAGATGATCGTCTCTCTAGAGAAACCCCTTGCTTGGCTAGCCTGTCACTCAGACCTTAAAGTTTGGCTCCTGGCTTGAATAGGGAAAACTGATGGCAAGATGGTATCCTGGACAATGATGATGGTATACAACTTATGGCTAGCAAGTAATGATTCCTGGCATTCGAAACAAATTGATGAATCCAAGTCTATTGCCAAGAAGAGCGCTGCGAGGATTGATGAATGGTTAGCTATACACAACCATGCATCATCGAAAGCCCGAGTGATGGAGCGCTAGCTTCCGCCGACTCCTAGATGGTGTAAAATTAATGTTGACATTGCCTTTCTTTTATCGATGCAAAGGGTGGCAGTGGCATGGTGATCCGCGGACACCATGGAAGCTTTGTCTGTTGAGCTTTCCATTTTACCCTCGTGGCCGATGTTGAATGGGATGATATGTAGGCATGCAAGTGGGGACTTCTAGTGGTGAGGGAGACTCAACTGCAACGGGTGATTCTATAGAAGGATAACATCAAGGTAGCTGCGAAGCTGAATAGAGAAGGGCAGGACCTGTCCATTCATGGTTCGTGGGTGAGTGAAATAAAAGGCCCCTCTCACTAGTGGAAAACGGGGCTCTAGTCCGAGTCTGTAATAGGCACTAGTCCCGATTTCGCACCCGAGACTGCCAAATCGGGACTAGAGACCCCTATCTCTAGTCCCGATATTTCTACGGACCAAGACTAGAGGACACCACGTGGCAGTGGCAACGCGGCTCGGCTGGAAGACCTCTAGTCCCTGGCTGTAACACGAACCGGGACTAAAGAGTTCCTGCCGCGATAGAGAATCGTGTGTTTTCTCTGCCGCGGCACGATTTTGTGTTTTCCTTTTCATTTTGTTTTTCCATTCATTCCTTTTTCAATTTGTGTTTTCGTATACATATTCTACGCTACTACATACACAATACACGTTGATGCATATATAATTAATATTCGATCTCTTGCTCGTAATCAAAACTCGTTGGCGCTTTGTTTATTTGTTCTATCTCCATTCTTTCACTCGACTCATTCAAAAACTATGAGCCATATTCGTCTACATCGTCTCCACCCTGATATGCTCCACTGTCTTCTGCTCCACCAAGGGGATTTCGTATTACTTATCCTCCTAACCTTCTCTGCCATTGAAGTAGATTCACTAACACAGAAGATAAAAAAGTACTAATGAAACAATAAGTAAAGTTATTACATCTCGAATAATCCGGTTAATGCAACAATAATATCAGATACCTGAAGAAACAATAAGTAAATTAATACATCTCGAATAAGACATCACTAATACATATCTATCTCAATCAAATTGGACATCGATTCCTGAGTCCTGAGCCGCGGGCGGTGAACACCCAAAGAAAAGGAACCATCACAGGATCATAGCTCGGGTGAGATCCCTGAAGATCTACCAGGTATTAGAGACCCTGACGTCCAGCGCAACCACATAGCAGCGGACATGCTCGTCCTCCTCCCTGACATGATTCTGTACCACCTTCTCGGGGGCTGGCTCCTCTGCACCGCTAGTGGATCATGCGACCGCCACCAAAGAAGCTCAGGGTCGACGACAGGACCTGTATTCCTCACCAAGTTATGCATCCCTGAAGGTAGCACCTCCAGTGCTAGCCCAGCGGAGACCAGTCTCGAAAATGCCTGGCGGAGCCCAGTACTCCGTCGTTGCCGCCGAGTCGACGACGAGGATGCGAGATGAGCATCACCACTGATAACAAATTCCTATCGAAATAAAATCAAATTTGTACTAAATAATCCATAAACTAAGTAAAATAACTAAGTACAATAACTAAGTAAACAACTAAGTAACTAAACAACTAAGTAACTAAACAACTAACTAATAAACTAAAATAACTAAGTAACTAAGATAACTAAGTAACTAAACATAACTAAACAACTAAATAACTAAAGTAACTAAACAGCTAAAAAAATAACTAAACAACTAATTAAGAAAATAACTAATTAAACATATAAAAGAAAATAACTACTAATATGAGTATACTACTGATGGCTCAGTGTACGGCGCCAGAAAAGTGCTGGTGCGGTGTTGATGTAGAGCTCGTTGGGAACCCCAAGAGGAGGTATGATGAGCACAGCAGCAAGTTTCCCTCAGTTATGAAACCAAGGTTTAATCGAACCAGTAGGAGCAAGGAAACACCCCAAAGGTGTTGCTAGCTGAGCTTTGGCAGAGCGCACTACCGGTGCTAGTAGCAATGTGGAGACCTGCACAACACAACCACAAAACTTTGTCCCCAACTTGCGATAAGGTTGTCAATCTCACCGTGTTTTGCGGAAAACAAAGGATTAAACGTATCGAATGGGAAGAAATAATAGTTTGCAGAAAGTAAACACAAAGCAGTAAACAGTTTATAGATTGTATGTAAAAGACAAGGACCGGGATCCATAGTTCACTAGAGGTGGCTCTCCTTAAGATAGATAACATGCTGGGTGAACAAATTACAACGGGGCAATTGACAAACATCGAGAAAGAAATACATGCATATACTAATCATCTTGACTCCTTTGCGACTTGATTGGGCATTACAACATTATACATAGACCGCCATCCAACTGCATCTATGACTAATAATCCACCTTCAGGTTATCATCCGAACCCCCTCCAATATTAAGTTGCAAGCAACAGATTATTGCTTTACGAACTACGTGTAAATTAAACAATACGATTGTTCTATGAACAAAGGATTGTTGTTTTCTCCCTAGTAGCAATAGCACATCTAGTACCTTAGAGATTTCTGTCACTTCTCCAGATTACCAGAGGCATGAACCCACTATCGAGCATAAATACTAACTCTTGGAGTTGCTAGCATCTACTTGGCCAAGATAGCTACTAACAATGGAAAGCATGCAAGATCACAAATAACAAAGACATGATAGAATCAATAGTCAATCTGAAATAGGATCACAATATCCATCGGATCCCCGCAAACACAACATGCAGAATTACAAATAGATGATCTTAATCATGAACGGAGCTCACAAGATCTAGACATGAAAGCACAAAGGAGGAGAACCAGCCATCTAGCTACTACATGGATCCGTAGTCCAAGGATGAACTACTCACGCATCATACCGGAGGCTTGCATGGTGATGAAGAAGGCCTCCAGGGTGAATTCCCCTCTCCGACAGGGTGCCGGGAAGAGCTTCAGATTCCTCCCGATCTAGGGATGGAGATGACGGCGGCTACAGACTCTTTCGTGGATTTTTGATCGGGTACTTAGGGTTTTCGTCCCGAGGGCATCTTATAGGCGGAAGGAGAGGCTGAGGGGGTGCCTGGGCTGGCCACACCACCCCTGGCGCGGGCCAAGCCTGGCCGCATGGCCAGGTGGTGTGGCCGCCCTCTGGCCCCTCTCTGTCTCATATTCTGGCATCTGATGACTTCTGGAAAAATAGGCACTTTGGCTTTTGTCCCGTCCATTTCCGAGAATATTCATTTTATGTCTTTCCTGGAACCAAAACAGCAGAAAACAGGCAGCTGGCACTGTGGCGCTTGTTAATAGGTTAGTCCAAGAAATCATATGAAAAGTACTCCAAAGTGTGGACAAAACACAAGAAAGTGGATAAAACCAAGCATTGAACATCAAAAATTATAGATACATTTGCAATGTATCAACTACTACTACTAATATTACTACTAGTACTACTAATATGGCTACTACTATTACTAATATTACTACCACTAATACTACTATACCACTACCAATATACTAATAGTACTAATATATACTACTACTAACCTAGACTAATTACCTAGCTAATTGCCTATCTAATACAACTATTAACCATGGGGTGGGAGATCGAGAGACACACCTACCTGCTGGGGCCGGCGACGGCGGTCATTGGATGCGGCGGTGGGGTGGTGCGGTGGTCGAGCGCGAGAACGATGTGGAGGACTGTGACAATGACGGCGGACGACGACGAAGAGGAGGATGGTGCGGCGGAGTTGGGCAGCCTACCGGCGTCGATCGATTTTCGGTGGCGCCTCCTACGTGTCGAAACTTTGCAAAATTGAGATATGGGTTGGGAGAAGAGGAGCAAGGCACGCGCGAAATTTATAGGGCTAGGACCTTTAGTCCCGGGTTGTGGAAACCGGGACTAAAGATTGCCCCTTTAGTCTCGGGTCATGCCACGACCCAGGACTAAAGGTTTTTAGCAGCAGCCTATGGCGCCCAAACCGCCCCCTCCCTTTATTCCGAGTTCCTGGCATGAACCAGGACTAAAGGTCCTTTTAGAAAAAAAATGAATTTTTTCTACAAACTATATATATGGTTCCCGCCTTATTGCATATTACAATGTTAAATAAAAGAAAAGAAAATAATATCTATCTAAGAAAATATATATCATATCCAAATGTGCATAAAAATATCTATCTAATAAAAGTATAATTTAAGGGTTTTATGGGTTTGGTTTGGGAGTAATTTTTGCAATAATAATATGAGATGAACTTGTATTAATTTGGATTCTATCTATCTTGTATTAATGTGATAAACTCCAAACTCAACATCATTTTCAATATATGTGGATTCTATCTATATATTGTTTTGGCACATTAAAAATGTGGATTCTATCTATCTAACTATTAAAACTATTAACCGTTTTGCCATTTTAAATTAAAAATGCATTAAATCATATATTTTGCATACTTTTGAATCTGATAAAACATTCAACATAAAAAGCTAGTTGCATCTACACTAACATTGCAACAAAAATAAGAACTAAAACTAGCATTTTAATCATCGGCCGTTGCAACAAAAATAAGAACTAAAACTAGCATTTTAATCATCGGCCATTGCAACAACAGAAATAAGAACTAAAACTATGAAGATCAAGTACTATAGGGGCCTCATACTTATGTTGGACACAGAAATCACAGGGACGGAGTGAGCGAGCCAAGTAGGATGCCCAATATGTCATTGTGCATATCACGAGGCTCGCTCACACCGCCCCGAGGATCACATCCGAAATGAAGGAACACATATATAGTGGCGCCCTAGAATTTTAATCATCAGCCATTGCAACAAGCAAGAACCAAAAACATGAACACGCCGGGGAGCTAAGTAATTCACATATTAGGGAGTGCCTCTATGGCAAGATCCTCAAAGATGTCTGAGGACGGGATCCTAAGACATCTTCGAGAAGCTCTGTCGTAGTGGTGTCCCTGCTCTCGCACACCATCTTGTAGTTTATAACTTCTCTAGCAAGATCAATACACCGGGCAGCTAACTAATTTCACATATTAGGGAGTGCCTCTATGGCAGGCTCCTCGAAGATGTCTGAGGACGGGATCCTAAGACATCTTCGAGAAGCTCCGCCGTGGTGGTGTCCCTGCTCTTGCACACCATCTAGTTTGCAGCTGATGCCTATTTATAGATTAAGCAGCACAACATAGTGTCGACACTCACGACATAATATCGACACTCAACCCTGTCATAGTGCCTCCACCAACCGAAATAGTGTCGCCTCTCATGACATAGTGTTAACACTCATTGGCATAGTGCTGCCACCCATCGAAATAATGTCGCCACCCATGTTTAGTCCCGGTTTGTCTCCCCAACTAGGACTAAAGGTTCATCTTTAGTCCTAGTTGGAGACACCAACTGGGACTAAACATGGTTCGCCGGCCCTAGGCTGCCGCATCCCCTTAATTCCATGTTGGTGTCTCCAACCGGGATTAAAGGTTCATCTTTAGTCCCAGTTGGAGACACCAACCGGGACTACCGCAACCCCTTAAGTACCGTTGGTGTCTCAAACCGGGACTAAAGGTTCATCTTTAGTCCCAGTTGGAGACACCAACCGGGACTAAACATGGTTCGTGTCAGCCCCAGCCTGCCGCAACTCCTTATGTTCTAGTTGGTGTCTCTAACCGGGACTAAAGGTTCATCTTTAGACCCACTTGGAGACACCAACCGGGAATAAAGATATTTCCCGCCAATCTCAGAGCCATCAAGCCATGCACCATGCTTTCCTACCATTTCCCTCTGCTTCCTGCCATGTTTTCCCGCCGTTTCCCTCTATATCTAGGCTGACCACCATGGATATCCACACATCCACACATTTCTCTCTCACAGCAATGGACACCGCATACTGGTCCTTTCTAACCCTCAAGGAGATTGAGGTGCTGTGCGCCTCCAGCTACCCATGCCCACCGGGCTACTAGCTACCCGCCGACTGGATGTTGAGCGTTGGAGGGGTTCCTGTCCCTCCTGTGCCTCAAGGTTCCGCCCGCCAGGTGACCATCATGAAGCACTTCTACCTCGAGCTCACGCCAGAGCAATGGATGGAACCCCAATAGGATCCCGACAACTACGCCACCTGGAATGCCTTCTTTGCTAACTGGCAGGAAAGGGAGCTCACCAGGTACGATGGTGATGGTCCACCCCCGGTGAACCACAATGAAGCCGGCCACCTCCTATGGTGGGTGAACCAGACTATCGCTGGCGTGATGCGCTACATCACCGAGGGAGATCATCAACCGCGATCTACAACTCCGCAACAATGGAGATCCGCCAGCTCTTCGGCGCGTTCGACTTCACCTTCCACATGCCAGCCACTCGCCCAACTTTTGAGTCCGTGGGCGATGGAATCAGCCTGGCGATTCGGAGCTTCCGCTTCCAAGTTGGTCAGATGGGCACGCTTTGCATGCCGGACCAGCCAATGGCATCCGTGATTGCTCCAGCATCGTGGTTCCCGCCGCCAATCGGCGCCCTCAGTGAGATCAACACCTCAGCAACAGCTGAAAGCACGGATAGGGACAGCAGTCGCGGATCCGATCTGGGCGGCCTAGTAACGGAAGATGGAGTCTATGGCTCCAGATCCGAGAGTTGTGTAAGCAACAGCTTCCCTAGCCACTTCATGTGCACCGTCATCAACACTGGCGACTCCACCGCTAATCGCGAAAACGGTGGCAATGGATCTGGCACCGATCCGCCTAACGGTGACATACCTAATAGCGGACCTCCCAACGATGGCCCCCCAAATGGTGGCAATGGCGCGCCCATTAACAATGGATGGGCAGTCGAACCTCCAACCATGGTGAACGAACACACAGGCGAACGTGTCATGATCAGGCTCAACGATCTCGAGTGGGCCTGTTGCCGAGAAGCTCTGCGAGGCAACCCTCTGCCTCCAGGCACGTCGCAAGAGATGCTGATGGGCTACCATTGGCTACTAAAGGAGGAGTACAAACGCCAGCAACAAACGATCGCGCAACTCGAAGCGCGTAAAAAGGCGGCGGACGAGTCGAGTCTTCGAAGGGCCAGACTCTCTTCCCACGGAGGATCCTCCTCCAAAGGCAACGAATACGTGGCCAACAAGAGACAATCTCGAATGGCCTACCTCACCGAGAAGGAGCGCATAGAAGCTGCAAAAGTCCTCGACTTTAGCTCTATGATAGTCGACACTCGGGGCAACGTGGTCCCAAAGACGCCGCAAGCAGTGGTGACAGCGGCCACCATGCACCTACTCAACAACCAGCCGCCGGCTGGAGATCCCTGAGCCGCCATGCACCGATCTACGATCGCAGGCTTGGGGCTAATCAAGGCCGCTCTCGACAAAGAGCCGACGCCGGAGCTGAAGAAAAACAAGGCTTTGGCAAAACGCTATTCCTCACCTTTGTCCAGCAACGACAGTCATGATATGTCTCGACGTCGCTGCTCACGGCGGCACGACCACGACTACGACGCGTGTGATGACATCACACAGCGCAAACTCGACAAGTCAAGGGCACAACGTGCCCAATCGACTGATTCAGAGGACGAAGACATGGAGCTCTGTGGCGCCAGATGCTTCAGCAGGGCCATCAGACAAAAGCGAATGGCCAAGGGGTTCAAGCTCCCATCGGAGAACCCAAAATTTGACGGCCTGCAGGACCCGAAAATCTGGTTGGAGGACCACATCTCCTCTGTCAGGCTCCATGGTGGGAGTCGAAGCACGGCCATGCAATGCCTGCAGCTACAGCTGCAGGGCGCCGCCCGAGCATGGCTCAACAACCTCCCGCGCGGATCCATTCATAGTTGGGATGAGCTGGTCTACAGCTTTGTGCGTAACTTTAAGGGCACCTACAAAAGGCCTGCGTCAATCGAAGAACTAAGGTGCTGCCAGCAAAGGTCGGGTGAATCGCTATGCTCGTACATCCAGAGGTGGTCCATCATCAAGAACTCCGCAAAAAATATCTCGAAGGACTGGGTAATCGACGCATTCAACGGCGGCGTTCGCCGCATAGAGCTCAGGGAGGAGCTGGGCCGCTCAAAGCCCAAAACCATTGACTACCTGATGAAAATCGCGAATCGATGGGCAGATGGAGAAGAATCGGTGAAAAACCACGTTCACTCCGACGACGAAGCAGAGCTCGAGCGCAGACGTGATCGCCGAAGCAAACGTCGAATGTGCATCTACGACGATCGCGGCGCCGTCAACATGGTCGCAGCCGGCTACGCCGACAGGCGCGACGACAACCGCAACAGCGGCTATCGCAGCGGTGTACACCGCGACTCCGGGAATACCACGCAGGTATGGCAACACCGCACTCGCGAAGAAGCACCTGTGACAACAATCGAGGACAAACTGCCCGGGCCATGCAACATGCACTTCTACATTGACAAGAACGACGGCAAGACGAAATCCAGCCACCTTCTCAAGGACTACCGCGAGTTCCTCAAGCTCCCTAGGCGTTGTAGCACATGGAGCTCCTCCTCCACCACCTAGAGTGCCACCACCCGTGGCTGCACTGGTCCATGGTCAAGGCGGCGAGCCATACCCACGGGCTGTGGGCAACATGATGATCCAAAAGAGACGCCCCTCGAATCGGGTGCACAAGGCCATCACTCGCCAAGTAAATTTGGCGACAAACTCACCACCATCCAACACTGAGTACCTCAGTGGAAGTGACTCATGCATCATGTTTGACAAGCGCGACCACCCACGCCAAGTACCCCGCCCAGGCCATTGTCCCCTCGTACCCGAGGCACAGATTGGAGGCTTCGACATGAGTCGTGTTTTCATGAATGGTGGAAGCGAAATTAACCTTATGTTTGCAAGTACCTTGCGAGCAATGAGGATCCCTCTGACCTGCCTAGAGGTCTCGGACACGACATTCCACGACATCGTCCCAGGCAAGGGCATATATCCCCTAGGCAAAATCAACCTCGACGTCATTTTTGGCACACCGAAAAACTTTTGACGTGAACGCATCGACTTCGAAGTCGTCGACTGGCCCTCACAGTACCACTGCATCCTCGGACGCGTCGCATTCACCAGGTTCATGGTAGTACCACACTACACCTACCTATAGATGAAAATGCCAGGCCCCAATGGGGTCATCACAATCAACGGGAGCTTCGAGAGGTCCGACAATTGCGACAGGGAATTCAACAGAATTTCCTAGTCCTTCGGCATGCAGGAAGAACTCACAAGATTGAAGGAGTCGACAGACAACAGTCTGCCTCCCCTGAGCTGGCCTAGTTCAGCCGACCTGTCCTTCCACTCATCGGTGCACACGAAGACAGTTCAGGTCCACCCATCGGACCCGGCCAAGACGGCCCTCATCGCCAACAACTTGAGTCCCGCATAGGAACTCGCGCTCGTTGAATTCCTCCGTGAGCACTAGGAAATCTCTGCCTGGTGTCCAGCGGACATGCCAGGGGTTCCTAGGGAATTCGCCGAGCACACACTCAATGTCAACCCAGACGCAAGGCCAGTCAAGCAAACAATTTGGCGACTGTCTGAGCCAAGAGCAAAAGCGATTGGAAAGGAGATCAATAGACTCCTCGATGCCAAATTCATACGCGAGATCAAGGAAAGCACTTGGCTCGCCAATATGGTGCTAGTACCGAAAAAGGACACGGATATCCTATGGATGTGCGTGGATTTCACCTCTCTGAATAAGCACTGCCCAAAGGATCACTTCCCGCTGCCGAGAATCGACCAGATCATCGACTCCACCGCAGGATGTGAGCGCCTCTACTTCCTGGACGCCTATTCAGGCTATAATCAGATTCGAATGAAGGAGGAAGATCAAGAGAAAACAGTGTTTACAACGCCTTTTGGTGTGTTCTGCTACAACACAATGCCCTTTGGGCTAAAAACACAGGAGCAACCTATCGGCGGTGCATGCAGGCTTGCCTCAAGAACCAACTTGGTCGCAACATCCAAGTCTATGTTGACGACATCGTAATCAAGACCAAAGAGGAAGCCTCGCTAATTGACGATTTACGCGAAACCTTCGCCAACCTCGACTGCTACCGGATCAAGCTCAATCCGAACAAATGCGCCTTCGGTGTACCATCTGGGCAACTCTCGGGCATCTCATCTCCGCGAGAGGGATCGAGGCAAACCCGAAGAAAATAAAAGCCATACTGGCCATGGAGAAACCAAAGAACATAAGAGGTGTCCAGCAGCTGGCTGGGCGAATTGCAGCGCTCAGTCGATTCATCAGTCAAATGGGTGAAAAGGCACTGCCCTTCTACCAACTTCTCCGCAAGGCTGACAAGTTCGAGTGGACCAATGAGGCACATGAAGAATTCGAAGACCTCATGCATCTACTGTCTACCTCACCAGTACTGGTGACCCCACGCGAATGGAAACCGTTGTTGCTATACATCTCCGCTACCAACCAGGTGGTCAGCACGGTGCTCGTGGTGGAACGAGCCGAGGAAAAAAAGGTCCACGGGGTGCAGCACCCAGTCTACTACCTTAGCGAGGTGCCCACGCCAACAAAGCAGCGGTACCCGCACTACTAGAAGCTGGCATACGGCATCTTCATGACAGCCAGGCGACTACGCCACTACTTCTAGGAACACCCAATCGTGGTGGTCAACGACGCCCCGCTTGGGCACATCCTCAACAACCCCGACGCCACCAGACGAGTCGCGCTTTGGGGAATCGAGCTGTCTCCACGAGACATTACGTATGAAAACACGACGTGATCAAGTCACAAGTTCTCCCTGACTTCCTGGTGCACTAGATGGAGAATCAGCTCCCTGAAAAACCAAATATGTCCTACCTCTGGACAATGCACTTCGACGGATCCAAGCGAAAGGACGGAGCTGGCGCAGGTGTCATACTGACATCGCCCCAGGGAGACAAGATGAAATATATTCTGCGAATGCAGTTCACGGCCTCCAACAACGAAGTTGAATACGAGGCCCTATTGCACGGGATGCGGATGGCAAAAGCTTGCGGCGCCAAGAGGCTAATAATCTACGGCGACTCCAAGCTGGTCGTCAACCATACAATGCACGAGTGCGACGCACTGAACGACAATATGATCGCCTACCGCGACCTCTATGACACACTCGAAGGGGACTTTGATGGCTGCGAGCTGCGGCACATAGGCCGCGAAAGCAATGAAGAGGCGGACGCACTCGCCAACATTGGCTCTACCTGCGCCCCCATACCACCTAGGGTATTTCTCAAGCGTATCTACGAACGCTCCATCAAGCCAAAGGCCGCAGAGAAGAAAACAAGCGCAACAACGGACCGGGGCTACGCCACCCAATGAGCCAATGGCACTCGACAACCTGGAGCTCGACACAGGACTCGAAGGACTAATGGCAATCATGATGATCAAACCCTATTGGATGCGTGGCGCACATCGCAATCGACACGTGGAGGACCTGAAGCACGAATCGTCCCCCACTACCTCCATTACGCGCGGAAATCGAGGAGGCGCAGTTAAAACGAAAGATTACGCACGCACGGTCAAGTCAGGGTCAGAAAGTGGGACCCACCGCTCGTCACGTCCCATCAAAGCCGCTCACGCGGGCAACTGAGGTCATCTCATTGTCAACACTGATGTCATCAAAGATTGAGCACTAGAAGACTTCGACTACTTTAGTCCTTGCTCGAGTCTTCGACTCCACCAAGCACTCGGGGGCTACTCCTATAGGGAGCACTGGTCGCGCATCCTACGATTTTCTTTTCTGCACGAATATGGACATTCAAAGCATACCCAACCACTCGAATCCACGATTCGAATATGGACATGGTTTACTCCCATAGGGAGCGCCGGAAATAAATTCGACTGAAACAAGCAAACAAAAGACGACAGCAGTCGCAAAAGTTCTTTAGTCCCTGCCTGAGTCTTCGACTCAACCAGGCACTCGAGGGCTACTCCCATAGGGAGCGCTGGTCGCACACCCTATGATTATTTGTACATCGTACTGAGTGTTGATAACATCCACACTCGAAGTTTATGGCGACACTGCCTCATATTTTCCCTACAAAGAGACTGCGTCTCCGGGGTCACCCGAATCATCTCCGCGATGATAAAATTCGGATGCCGCGCTTGCAGCGTGAAGATAAGACCTGAATAAGGCCTGTCAACACATTTGCTCCGCACTACCAGAAATACATCCGTGCCTACAGGTACGATGAACATGCCTTGACGGACGCGTCGAGTGCTCACACCTTTATACTAGAATTCGACTCCTGTAAGACCTCCACGGCTTGAGTCGAATTACACCAGCACTTTTCTGAATTCGAGTCCAGGGACTCGAGTTCGAGTAGATTGCGTTGTTTTACCCTAAGGTAGTTAACTGATACCGATACATCGGTTAAATCAGGCACGCATATCAACAAATCCCTATGATACAAACAGAGCACTCGAAAAAAATACTCAGGCATGCACTCGAGTGGCTTCATAAAGTCCCCAGTCGAATCTGCGATTCCACTGGACACTCGGGGGCTACTGACATGGGTATACCCTGTAGGTACTCGAGTCTTGTATATACGGTCCAGATACGGTGGAAGCCCACGGCGTTGCCACGGCCCAATGAAGACTTCGAGTGGCCTACGGACTATCGATAACTTGCGAGACAAGAAGAAGTCTGAAGATAGAAAGTTTGAAGGGCAAACCCCAAACTGTAACCGACTCGACCTACTACCCAAGACCTATCATATCTATATAAAGGCCAGGAGGGGACGGCGAGGAGGACGCACACAACCCTAGTTTTCACAACCCTCGCCAGATTGCATCTGCGCACCATTGTAAACTTCGATTCCTTCGTTAATTCCAAGAACAGACAAACAGGAGTAGGGTTCTCTACGAGGCTTGAACCTGGGTAAACCTTGCGTCCATGTGTGCTTGTTTGCTAGCCGATTGATGCTTCCAGCGCTCCCTCCTTCTCCAAAACCCAAGTCCATAACAATGGCCATTGACGAGTTAAACCCTCGTCACCTGCGGTACCCGAAATTTCACTCGCCGCAGAGCCACAAGAAGGGTGGGGGTGGTGAAGGATTCATAGAGTTACATGCCAAAAGGATTCATGCCATCTGTACTTAGACCAAACCTTAAGTTCCTTGCGTCATCTGCAAAGTCTGGGTACTCTCTATCGATTTTTCTCCACTGTGACCCATCAGCGGGGTGTCTCAACATCCCGTCTGACTTACGTTCCTCTTTGTGCCATCGCAACAACTTGGCATTCTCTTTGTTCCTAAACAAAAATTTCAACCATGGTATTATAGGAGCATACCACATAACCTTGGCAGGAACCCTCTTCTAGGGGAGCTCGCTCTCAACATCACCAGGGTCATCTCGTCTAATCTTATACCGTAATGCAGTGCATACCGGACATGCATCCAAATTCTCGCACTCCTCACCGCGGTAGAGGATGCAGTCATTAGGGCATGCATGTATCTTCTGAACCTCTAAACCTAGAGGGCAGACAATCTTCTTCGCTTCGTACGTACTGGCAGGCAATATATTATCCTTTGGAAGCATATTCTTCATCATTGTAGCAACTTTTCAAATCCGGAGTCAGATAGACCACACTCTTCCTTCCATCACAACAATTCTAGTGTGCTACCCAGCTTTTTCAGACCATTTTCACAATTTGGGTACAACGACTTTTTGTGATCCTCTAACATGTGACCGAACTTCTCCCTCTCCTTTTTATTTTCGTAATATCTTCATGCATCAGCAATGGTTCGACCAAGATCATCAACGGGCTCATCATGTGCCTCTTCTTCATCCTCCCCTTCAGCATCCCCCATGGAAGTATCACCATATTCAGGGAACACATGATAGTTCTCATCATCCTCTTCTTCTTTATTGTCTTTCATTATAACTCCTCTCTCTCCGTGATTGGTCCAACAATTATAGCTGGACATGAAACCAAACCAAAATAGGTGGATGTGAAGGATTTTTTAGTTAGAGTAATCCTTCTAATTCTTACAGACACTACATGCACAGAATACAAAACCATTCCGCTTGTTCGCATCAGCCACACAGAGGAATTCATGCATTCCATTAATGAACTCGCCAGCTCGTCGGTCACTACCGTACATTCATTTCTGGACCATCTGCATTATTGTATAAGTATAACAAAAACCATGACGCAACATCATGAATAGAGACCAGTGACCAATTTACTACAAGTTGTTCATCACATTAAAACAACAATAGAGTATAGTGGACCAAATGTTATTATTGCAAAAATAAAAACTAAGCACTAATTTAAAAATATTCTACTCCATACTCAGTTTGACCAGTTACTAAGTAAACAAATATCTACACATATGCAAACTAACAAGTTAATGTGAGCTTCTAGAGCATTAAATGAGCAACACTATTTAAAGAAAAACCCTATTTCCTCACTTCATTTACTTGTTAAAATCTAAAATTTTGAATTTTTAAAATTTTACATGCATCAATTTTTAAATTGGACAAAACAATTAACATGGAAAATGTGGAGTTCTTAATTATTGATCTACCGGTGAAAACCTTATTCCATTCCGAGCTCTGAAACTCTAAAATTACACATTTCAATTTTCACTAACTTTTTGCCTAATCAAAATTTGCCTAAAATTACATATCGAAAATTCCCTCTACTTTTAGAGCATTAAACCCCTCTCTACTTCTAGAGAATTGGGCTAAACTAACAATGAGAGATGAGAGGATGACGTTTGCTAACCTTTTAAAACCTTGGATTTAGGGGTTGCCACTAAATCTTGAAAAATGTTGGAGAAAAAATAGGCATAAACTCGGCTTGCTTGGAGGAAAAATGGCCATGGGCTCGGGCACGGACAAAACTGAATTATATAGAGAAACCAATAGTCCCGATTTGTATTACGAGCTGGGACTAGTGATTGACCTCTAGTCCCGGTTTGTATTACGAGCCAATACTAGTAATTGACCTCTAGTCCTGGTTTGTATTACGAACTGGGACTACAGGCTCCCTTTCTTGGAGCTAGCTGGCGTGAGCCCTCTAGTTCCGGACCGTATCACGAACTGGGACTAGAGGTCCAGAACGACTCGAGACTAGAGCTGTCCTAGCCTCCTAGCTGTTGGAACCGGGACGAACCAGGACTAGTGTTAGCGCTAGTCCCGGCCCGTAACCCACCCGGGACTAGATCCAGAATCGGGACCGAGCCAAAGGCCTTGTTTCTACTAGTGTCTTCTAAGCTTTGAGAAAACTTTGGTGGCTAAGGAGGGCTGCAATAATAAACTGTGTAAGGTGTGGTTTGGAGTAGCGCCTGGATGTATGTTGAATAAATTTGTACTTGACTCTCGTATGGTGTAATGAAATCGTAGCGCTTTATCTAAAAAAAACTTTCATTTAATCCTTGATTTATATTATATAATTCATCCACGAGCCTCTGAATTTTGGAGTGGAGGAAGAATGTGGTAATCTGGAGAATATATTAATTCGGAAACCTTCAAAGAATAGGGTTACATGCACTCCCTCCCTCCCTCCCTCCCTCCCTCTCGTAAAATCAACATATAAAAAGGGTGGATTCAAGAGATCTAGGGGTAGAGAGGAGAAGCTGGGCTGGTTTCACGGGGACAGGTGCGGCGAATTGGTCGGAGCACGCCGACGACGATTAACTCGAAGCCATGGTTCTGATTGGGATGCTACTGAGTACTGACGACGCCATGCATGGTTTATTCCCACGCATAAATATGTCACACAATCTTACAGCAACGACCAGAAAATTGTTATTTATTCACAAGCATAAAAGATGCCTTGCACATGGATTGCGTTTCTGCAAACGAAGCATCAAAAACTCATGTTTACATAGTAATCAGGCACGGGGAAACCAACGGTAAGTCGCTCAAGAAGTATACTGCTACTGCGGCTGAGATCCATATTGGACTTCTCTTGTCAGAAGTGAACCTTTGAGGAACATCCTGTACCATTCAGCTGACAACTTCGCCGTCCTTTTCTGAGTCTTGAAGTCGACATGGTAGAGCCCGAATCTGCTCGTGTATCCAGACGTCCACTCGAAGTTATCAAGAAGGGACCATACGAAGTAACCACGTACATCAGCTCCTTTCCTGTAGCAAAGGTTGGTGTTCAGAGATTGCAACAAGAATAGCAAAAATTAACAAGCATTTGGCACTCACAGCAGTGCCCATAACAGAAATTTAAAACATGAGAACAGAGCGTCAGCTAAGGTCAATCAACCGTTTCGCACTGGCAACCCTGCATCGTATTGAATTCTCTTTTGCATTCTAAAAAGGGCCAAAAGACCACGCTTTGCTATCGGATATTCTAATGCATAGGTTGAAGCCAAATATATCTATGGAATATCCAGAGTTGCATAAGTTACCTTATTGCCGAGGATAAAAATTTGAGGTAGCCACTCATATAATCAATTCTTCCTGTGTCACTGGTGAAATCATTAGCATTCATGCTGCTATTGCTTGCTTGAGCATAACCTGAAATGTGAATTATCTTGCACTTATGTCACACACATTATTATTCTATAAGACAGTGACATAACAATAAAAAATAAGCTGAGTTAATACTCGATTCTGACAGCTTTGGATGTAATTCTGGAAGGAAAGAAGACAAATTATTTGCTTCCAAATAGAGATAAAATTCCGAGATTGTTTCAGAACATGTGGTAAATAGATAGTGTCCTACTCAAATCGACAAATACTGATTATTCAGACTTCAAAAGATAACAAAGACAGAGCGCCATACCGTTTTCTGTGATATATGTTGCTATATTATTGTATCTTTGTTTGTAATACATGACAACCTCTTCCATCGCATGTGGAACATCATAAAAGAACGGCGCTCCTGTCTGGACCAGTGAGACTGCAATCACTCTATATTGTTGTATTTACCATCATGTTTTATAATCTAAATTAACATGAATTTGTATTTAGCAATGTTTTTGAATGGTTACCTCTTTACCGATAACCACCCCATCTCTTTCTGCTAAACTAATCACTCGTGCATCCCCATCTATAGGATCCACTTCACACGGTGAAAATATGCAGTCTTTCACATACAATGTTGAATAATGATTTAGTCCGATGAAATCCAATTTTGTTACAAGTAGTTTGTTCCTCTCCTTTAATGTGAACTGAGGTAAGTTTGAACCCAAGATTCTGCGCATCTCTGGAGGATAATCACCAAGAATTATAGGGTCCAGAAACCTGTCAAAAAGAATAAGTCAGGTAAATTTAAAAAGAAGTGGTAATTGAAGAATTATATTTTTTATTCTAAATAAATAATGCAGAATAAATATGTCCAGTTATTACAGAAAAGAGAGTATGAGTTTCTCTGCATCCCCTTCAGTGGAAAAAATCATGATGTTTGGGTTATATTATCCTGTTAATTTGTTTTCTTGTATTAGACAGATTTATAATCTTTTTAAGAACGCAAATGTTTAGAATTTACGAGTAAAGGTAATATTAATTATCTGTATACACGTTATCATCCTAAAGGATAGTATAGTAATACCATGGAACATTGAAGGATATAGCCCGTTCAACTGCTAGTAGGTCGATTGTAGTATTTCGCAATGGTTTATACCATCTTGCGCCGACAGAAATTCCAATATATCCACCTTGTTTCTCCTGTCAAGTAGCAAGATTCAGTTGATGGCGTTCCGTTAACAACTTTGTGAGGAAAGATTCCTAAATAATGCCTCAAATTTTTTTGTGTGAGCAAAGACATAGGCTAATCTTGTTCTTTTATTGAACAAGAGTCTAATTTGTACCTGATAGTTATCTCTATAAATTCTCACAGCATTTGCATGTGAAAGTACCATATTGTGACCTACTATGTATGGCTCTATTGAAGAATTTCCAAAGTCACAATTCCCAAACGGTTTAGAACAACGACCAGGCGAGTACCATCCATTCATATAAGAAATTTTGCCATTAAGTTAGGCTCATTCATTGTAACCCAGAATTTTACTCGGTCACCGAACATCTTGAAGCATACTTCTGCAAAGTAACCAAAGTCCTTCCTGAAAAGCATGTAGAAGTAAGATAAGCGTTGTTTTCCTTTCGGGAGAGGAAAGTAAATTAAGATGCACCGATAAATACATACCGAATTTCTGGACTCAACCATCCGCCATATCGCTCTTCAAGTTCATGTGGAATGTCGTAATGAAATATTGTAACAAATGGTTGTATTCCTGCTTATGCATGTTGTTACCAACTAGTATGCTTATTGTAACAAATGGTTGTAATAAGTCAATTTAGCTCCTGTTGCATTTGTTTTGTGTTACATACCTATTTGTACAAGGGCATCAATAATGGCATTATAGAATGCTACACCATCTAGATTAACATCCCCAAATCGGCCTCCTGCAGCAAGAAGAGATTTCAGAGATGGCCTTTATTTAAGTGAAATATTGTAATCACTTACAAAGCAATTGTCCATGGAAGATAAACCCACTTGGTAAGATTCTTGTCCATGCTATGGAGAATCGGTATGAGTTGACACCCAAGGAATGCATCAATTCAATGTCTTCCTGGAGTAGCAGATAGTTACAGTTTATTTTATATAGTTCTACCTTCCATCCTCATGTTATCTGTGCATTTTGCAGAAAACATACCATGTAACGATGGTAGTCGTCAGCAGCAATATCACCATTGCTTCCATCCTTAATTGTTCCTGAAAAGAGGAGAGAAGAAAGAAGCAAAGCTAACATGATAAAAAAAAAAGGTTTAAAGGACTATGTCTAGATTGAAATGGTGCAGTAATATAAATTCCAATGCTTCACCTTGCGTATGAGTGTAGACATCCCAATTGCTTAGGCCTTTCTTACCCTCCAAATATCCACCTTCAATCTGAAGAATAGAATAATGTAGTATCAGCAAACTTAAGGTCCGCAGAAAGAATGAGATTAGGTGGATAAATCTTTAACGAATCTCTCCCTGACTAGTGCAGGCCGATGTATTACCAGACAGCCAACATTACGTGTGCATAAATTTCCTAGGCTCCTCCCAGCAATCAGCAGCATTACGAGCTGGGAAGGTCAATAAGAGCATCTCCACTCGCGTTCCTAGGACGCCGTTCCCAGGGCGTATTTTTTGGTCCGGACGAAGATTTTTCGCCCAGTCACGTTCCCGCGACGCCGGTTTCATCTAAATTTGGCCCAAAATTGGTCTGGCGTTCCCAGGCCGAACCCGAGGCGCCGAGAACGGCCTGGGAACACCGGATGGAGAGAAATCGAGGATGGGCCAGCCCTATCGGCGAGACATCCCATTTCCCATCATCAGTCGCCTCCCCCCGCGGCAAAGGATTCCACCCCCAGCCGTCTCGCCGCCATGCTTGCCCCGGCGAAGCTCCGCCGATTCAAGACGAACTCGCACTTGTAGATAGGTCCGCCGCCACCGCCGCATGTTCCCCCTGCAACCTAGGGCACTTTCTCCATCCTTCCTTCGCCGTAGCTCGGCCACGCTTCTAGCTCCCACCACCTCGCCCGTCAAGTGTTCGATGATTGGCCCGTTCGGCCATGGACTCCGACAATCAAGAGTTGTTCGCCGTGTTGCTGGAGGAAGAGAATGCCGCAGCCACCAAAGATGTAGAGCACGTGTAAATCCTTGCCTCCCTGGCACAGCTGTACATGCAGACTGCAACGCCGAAGCGTGGAGGCTCGTCGAAGGGTCACCGGAAGTGCAAAGCAAGGTAGCGGGCTGAGGGCTACTGCATGCTGTACGCCGACTACTTCGCTGACGAGCCGCTCCACGAAGAGGTCGTGTTTCGACGCCATTTCAGGATGAGCGGAAAGCTCTTCCTCGAGATCGTGCACTCCGTCCAGGAATTCGACCCTATGTCTTGTGTAAGAAAGACTGGACCGACATGGTTGGGTTTTTCTCACTGCAGTCAATGAAAAAAGAGGATTCCCTGGGATGCTTGGAAGCATAGACTGTATGCATTGGCACTGGAAGAACTGTCCATTTGCATGGAAGGGGATGTACAAAGGCCACAAAGGAGGTTGCATTGTGATACTTGAGGCAAATGCTACACATGATCTTTAGATCTGACACTCCTTCTTTGGCATGGCAGGATCGAACAACGACATCAATGTTCTCAACTCCTCAAATGTATTTGCCAAGATTGTTGAGGGTCATGCTCCCCCCGTGGACTTTGAGATTAATGGGCACCACTACAACAAGGGATACTATCTTGCAGATGGCATCTATCCAAGATGTCCAACATTTGTGAAGACTATCTCAAACCCAATACTTCCCAAGCATGCTCAGTATGCCAAGGAACAGGAAGCTTGCAGGAAGGATGTGGAGCGGGCATTTGGTGTGCTCCAACAGAGGTTTGCAGTTGTCAAGTTTCCTGCAATGACCTGGTCGAAACATCAGATGTGGGAAGTGATGAACTATTGTGTGACCTTGCACAACATAATCGTTGAGGATGAGAGGAAGGACCCAGTGAGTTTGGTCGAGCAGAACTAGCCATACTACAGACAGGAACCTCTTGCGCAGCCTGATCACCAGGTGCCGCCAACCTGGGTTGCCTTCATCACCATGCATCAGGAGATTCGGGACCCGGTAGTGCATCAACAGTTGCAGGATGATCTGGTTGAGAACCTATGGATACGTAGGGGAAACACATAGATGCCTAGCATGAATCTGGCCGAACAAGGCCGAAATATGTTGTATTTTCATTGTTCGCCAAACTATGTTTAAATTTATGCCGAACTATGGTTGATTTCATCCAGAACTATGCCAAACATTGCTCTGTATTCGAAATATGCCGAAATATGCTGAAAACTGGACGAATTTGAGCCAAATTTGGGCGAAAATATGCCGACCTGGGAACTCGGCCTGGGAATGCGAGTGGGAATTCGGCCATTCCCAGGCCGAAACCTTCGTCCCGTCTGGCGCTATTTAGGTCCGGATTTCGGCCTAGGAACGGCCAACGAGTGGAGATGCTCTAAGGTTGGGCAGTTGGATGACCAGACCAGACCCAGCCCATTAAATTTGGATGTCGACATGCAGCTATGATACAGTTGCACATGCCCTCTCCCGTGTCATCCCCCGGGGCGACATCGGGGCGTTAACCTAGCCGCCGCCATAAAACTTCTCCGTGCGCCCTCCCTTGCCACTGCTGCTGCCGGCGTGGGCTGCGGCGGTCTCCGGTGCCTAAGGTGCTGGGGCCAGGCGGCGGCAGCGGGAACTGCCTTAGATCCCATGGCGGATACGGGCGGAGGAAGCGAGCCGCGGGTCTAGGTTCTCGCCTAGGCCCGTCGTCGATCATGGTGGCGCGGTTAAGATTTGGGCGTCACAGCGGTTCGCTGGTCTGGGTGGCGCCAATGGGCCTCTGGCGTAGCGGCGATAAGGAGATGGTGGCGAGTCGGTCGTTCAGTCTTCTTTGACGGGAATGGCAGGCCTGCAATTGATCCCCCGATCTAGCCTGTTGGGCCAAGATTTAGGCCAGATGGCCCCATCCACGGCGAGTTGTGGGGTTCTGGAGGTGGCTTGGCCATGCTGGGCCACCTATGATGTCCTGCAACTGTGCTCTGGGCAGCATCTTATCTACTCTCTCCGTTTCAAAATATAAAATGTTTTAGCTTTGTAAAAGGAGTGTATCTAGACTTCTTTTAGTGTGTAGGTTCACTTTAAAACTAGATGAACCTACACGCAAAAGAAGTCTAGATACACTCTATTCATAAAGCTAATAAAACATCTTATATTTTGAAACAGAGGGAGTACTACCGCTCCTGCTGGAAGTTGGCGGCGTAGGGGCTTACGAGTGCATGAATAAAGGAGATAGTCCTAGGGTTTCATCTCTCACCAAGATGAAGAGCTGCCGTATGCCTGTCCCTATTGATCTTGCTAAAGCAGAAGGCTCCGTCGGCGAACTCATATGGGCGTCCCTTGCCTGGAGATTGCTGGATGGGATGAATTCGGTCGTGTGTGCCAGCATTTTTCTGATTGTTTGGTTTCACTGGAAGCTTTGTGAAACTATACTATATTTTACCATCATGGGACACGTTTCGATACATGGCGAAGTCAAAGGTGAAAAATTTCATGAAAGGTGAGATCTAAGGATTAGCAATGATGGTTCGTGTCTTTGTGGCGACAAGGAACTGGCTTGGTAATCTGTGACTCGTAGCAGCGACATAGAAAGTATGGACGGCAACACATGAGAAGTATATAGTCTTACCTTTAAGGGTAAAAATTCAAGATCTGGTCTTAATTAGTTGTGCCTGGCAATGGACTTATTGAAGGCATTATTTTGTGAGTAAGTATTTTTCTCTAGGTTAAAAACATATGATCTATGATCAGGCGACAACGACGCTTATGCATTGTTCTTGGAGGCGTCGTTTTTTGAAAAGCTGAACTTCTGGTGTTATATTGTGGTGGTAGTTTTTTTCCGAAACGGAATTTTTTTTGAGGCAAAAGCTTTGCTCCATTGATTAATTAAGTAGAAACTGTCTAGTTTTTAGAAGAAATCGGACGAAAACCATACAACTAACACCAACACAACCGAGCCACGCCCACTCAAGATCCACAACCAACGATACAACGAATACAACTTTCGAGACCAAATGACCTCTCACCCATGTCGAAGAGAAGACGGCGTGATCACTATGGGAGGAGCAAACACGGGACACTCCAACGTAGCTGAAGAAGACGAACATCCAAGAAACTACGCCTGATCAATCTTGCCGCCCACGCGACACCAGATCGATGACCCCAACATTACCAAGCTCCGGGCCGCCACCCCGACATCCAACCGTTCAACCACGCTTAGTAGACCGCCAACACCACCTTCCGGGACCGCCGTCCCGACGCGCCACCGCTCGCTCTCGAGCCACGACGCTGCACGACCTAATCGCCCGCAGCCTAGGCTGCACAGGGCAACCGCCCACAAACCACGGACATCACACCAACTCATCCAGGACCACTGCCCCGACATAGCAACCGACCGTCCCATCTAGGACGCGTCCGATCGAGCCGACCACCCTGCCGCCCCCACGACCAAGGTTGCCACCCAAGCCATGACAAGCCACAACCCTGCACCATAGAGTTGAAGCCGTACCACCGCCTTTCGGGGCCGCCGCCCCGGCTCTCCACAACCTGCTCGAGGCCGCCGCCTCGACATCCACCATGCCTCGACCACAGAGCCATCTACCTATCCGCTGCGAACCCGTCGCACCGCGAGGGCCAAGAGCTCCAAGGTGACGCCTCCAACAAGGTAGTGACGCGTCCATCACCGTCGCCCGATCCCGATGGATCTTAGGTTTTCACCCGGAGATCTTGAAACCACTCTCGTCGGTCGGAATCCGAACTCCACAACAACGCAAATAAGAGAGAATACGACGCCCGAAGACGCCGCCGTCGTCGGCACCAACCGGAGTCGGTGCAGGACTTTCACCCGGAGTTCGAACCGACCAGAAAGGTCGGGGAGCAATGAGAAGGAAGGTTGGCCATGTCGTTGACCACCAAGGTCCACCGCATGCCGCATCCGCCGCCGCACCTCCTGCATCGGCAAAAGCCATGCCAAGCCGCGCTCAAGCCGCAGCCATTGCTCCGGGGCCACTGCCCCGGCGTCCTCGCCCGCTTCTAGAGCTCAATTATAAAAAAAGCTAGATCTTCTTTAGAAATGCAGCGTTGTATTTTCTGAACAGTTTCACTGATGTATATGCCCTCCACGCTACCGGCTACCCTGCTCGGATGGCCCAGATATAGCACAACGATAGCTCTGTACATGCAGAAACGATCGCAGTTTGCTGCTACTAAATGGCCGGAAAAGAGGTTCATGGTACCTGGTAAGCAGAAGTGGAGGTCCCGAACAGGAAGCTGGAAGGAGGAGGGAAATTGCTGCGATCCACCGCCGACGAACACGAGCGGAGCAGGTGAGCACAGCAGAAGAGCAGGAGAAGCCACCACCGGGACGCCGCCTTGCACGCCATCCGTCTGAGCTCCGATACTCAGGCGACTGAACATGTAATCGAATCCTTTTTCGTCGCCTTCAGCCGGGAATAAAGAAGGCGATAAGAACGTCTAGCAGTGTCGCCTGATTGATTGGGACGCGTGGAATGGCAGCCAGTCCCATTCGGCGTCATGGTCATGGCAGCTGGTTGTGTCTCCAGCTTAACGAAGCGAGCTGCCGCGGGTGGAGTGGACGGGAGAAGCCATTGCTTTTCTGGGCCGGTCGATTGGCTTTCTGGACGGATCGAAGGAAGCATCAGCGGTTTAGGGTATCTCTAACCGATTTAGAGAATAAATTTACTCATCCGCGGTACCTAACCGAACCACAAAACGGTTAGAGGAGTATATTTTTACTCATCGGAGGAGTAAACTTGGCATCCGACTCCTAAATTTATTCCTCCAAAACCAATTCCGAGAAAACCTCCCGCCTCGGCGCCTCCTCTTCCCGTCCTCCGCCGTTCTTTCCCGCCCGTCTCTCCGCCGGCGCCGATGTTGCCGACTCCGCCCGGGATCGACGTGCAGCTCTCCGGCGCACCTTCTCCGACCATCCCCGACATCGGAGACGCCCCGACGCCGCCGCAATCGGAGATCTCCGCCGCGTCCGGGGCCGGAAAGAGGTTGGGGGCAAACAACGTGGTGCGGCCGGCCGGCACGGCCGTCAAGGCCTCTGGTAAGGCCGGCGGAAAGCGCGTGGAGGCTTCGGCGCGTCCTCCCCTTGCTCCTGTGGCCGGCCTACGGCAGAGCAAGCCGACTCCGGCCAAAGTCGCGCTCGCGGAGGCGGCGGCGAAGAAGAAGAGGAAGAAGGCCGAGGCGTCGCTTCCGAAGGCTGCAATAGCCTCTTCGACGCGCAAGGCATCGTCGGCGCACCCTCCCCGAGGACGGCCACCGTAGGCGGGCGTCGTCAACATCGACGACCGCGAGGTGTTTGATGTATCGTCACCAAGGTAAAAATCTCTCTTTTCTCCTCTCCTCTCATCGGTTGGGCATTTGTACACTCACGGTAACACGGTGATGTTCGTTTGATCATAGTCCGGTGGAGGAGGAGGTGGTGACGATGGTGATGAGTTCTTCGGAGATGGTCTTTGAACTCTTCAATGGTGGTCGACAACATATGAGGTGATATGTTGGTGGTATTATGGATCAAACAAGGTCGATGGCTTTTTTTTGGTGACCTTGATCGATGGTGTTGATAGAGTCTACTTTTGAATGAACTCTATGCATGTTTTATTTCGATGACCTCAAATCCGATGAACTATGTTTATGTGAACCGCAAAAGTGATGGATTGCGTGTGTTTGAATTCTCCGTAAGTTTTTATTGTTTGTTTGAACTACCACTGGTAGAAAGAGGGTCTTTGGTCCAGCGCCTAAATTCCATTGGTCCCGGTTCGTTTCCATAATCGGGACCAATGTCAGGCACCGGTCCCGGTTCATGCCGCCTGGGCATTGGTCCTGGTTCATCTCCAAGCATTGGTCCCGGTTCGTGGCATGAACCGGGACCAATGCCCCCGCGACGCACACGTGGCGCTCTGCGGAGCATCGGTCCCGGTTCATGCCATGAACCGGGACCAAAAACCCCGCAACGGTCCACAATCCGGGACAATTAATGTAAATTAATTCGAGGCAGAAATTAATTCGAGGCAGAAATTAATTCGAGGTAGAAATTGAATTGATTAGTATTTTTGAAAAAATCTTCCACAAATTAATCGAGACAAAGATCTAAATTGAGACATTTTATTATTCGATCACAAATTTTTCCAAACAAAGATGCGACTTTACAAATTTTCCTAGTCGACAACACTTCCGCTGCCGCTGTCCTCTGAGCCACCGGCTTCCTCGTCGTCGTCGGACGAAATCTCCACGATTTCGGCGTTGTTCGGAAGACGGAGCTCCTCTGCGCGGCTAGCGGCGTCGATGGCGGTGTAGATGGTCCGTCCAGGGACGGACCAGAACATCTCCCACCCTTCTCGGTTGCGGAGATCCGGGTGCACCACGCGCCCGTCCACGATGCGGTTGCCAAGCTTGGCCTTCCGCTCCTTCTTGAACAGCCGGGGCCAGTACTCGCTCGCCGCGGCGTACCGGGGCAACGCCCTCACCCACGCGGGCATCTGGCGGCGACGCTCCGCGATGACACACTCCATCTCGTATCCGTCGGGGACGAGGAGCGGAGCCACCGGCACACCCGCCTCGTTGATGCGAAATCCGGCGGGCACGATCGCGCGCGGCGGCGCGAGGATGCCGTAGTACGCAAACATCGCCGCCTCGTAGAAGTTGAGCGTGGGCACCTCCATGGCGGCGCGGTGGATATTGGAGAGGGAGGGGAGGCGAGACGACGACGCGGTGGAGAGGCGATGGCTAAAGGGGTAGGGTGGAGATCGACTGTAGAGAGGCCGAGGCGATGGCGAAAGCGACGCGCTGTGGCCTCATATCTATACACGGGGACGACGAAGCGACGGTGGGTATTGGTCCCGGTTAATGCCACGAACCGGGACCAAAGCCCCTCCCGCGACACGTGGCGGCCCAACAACGCGCCCTCCACCAAGGTCTTTGGTCCCGGGTCGTGCCATTAACCGGGACCAATGACCTGGGTGGGAAGCGCGCTGCTGGGCTGCCACGTGTCGCGTGGGAGGGGCTTTGGTCCCGGTTCGTGTCATTAACCGGGACCAAAAACCCTCCCCTGGCTATATATAAGCCCAGCCCTTTGCCCACCAAATTTTGCTGGATTGTGTGTGAGGTGTGGGTGCTAGCTTTTTTTTCTTTGATTGCACACAAGGTGTTCGACGAAATGTCCGAGCCACACTTTAGTTCGCACAACACGGTATTCTCGGCTAAGGTTAGCAACCTTATCTTCTTTATCTGTAACTGATACAAAAATATTGCATGTGTCCATGTATGGTGGTCATTTTACTTTTCACGATGTTATTGTAATGGTTAATTATTATGACGCAGATCGATGCACGGATGCGATGGATGTATGGCGACCGACGCGATTCCGATTTTATTGCAGGCCTGTATAAATTTATCGATTTGGCTAAGGCAAACAAAATGGATAATTTTATGTCTTGTCCCTGCGTCGACTGTTGGAACGTGGCGGAGCACTCTGCCCCGAGAATCCTTCAAAGCCATCTGCTTCGGAGAGGTTTCATGCCCGGATATTATTGTTGGGCCATGCACGGAGAAAGAGGGGTTAGGCTGGAAGAAAATGAAGAAGAGGAGGATGATAACAGCTATCCTATGTCCCCTGAAGAATACAGTGATACTGCAATGGAAGACAATGAAGAAGAGGGAGGCGGCAATGAAGAAGAACAACAGGCATCGGATGAGCCCGCTGATGGTCTTGGTCGGGTCATTTCTGATGCAAAGCAACAATGTGATACAGAAAGGGAGAAGCTTAAGTTGGAGGCCATGCAAAAGGATCACAAAAAGTTGTTGTACCCAAATTGCGAAGATGGTAGAATAAAGCTCGGTACCACACTTGAACTGCTGAAATGGAAGGCAGAGACTGGCTTATCTGACAAGGGATTTGAGAAGTTACTGAAAATAATGAAGCCGAAGCTTCCAAAGGATAACGAGCTGCCCGAGACAACGTACGAAGCAAAGAAGACTATCTGCCCTCTAGGATTAGATGTGGAGAAGATACATGCATGCATTAATGACTGCAGCCTGTACCACGGTGAGAAGTACGAGAATATGGATAAATGCCCGGTATGCACTGCATGTCGATATAAGATCAAACAAGATGACCCTGATGATGTTGAGGGAGATGACGAGCCCCTCAAGAAGAGGGTTCCTGCTAAGGTTATGTGGTATGCTCCTATAATACCACGGTTGAAACGTCTTTTCAGAAATAAAGAGCATGCCAGGTTGTTGCGATGGCACAAAGAAGAGCGTAAGAAAGACGGGAAACTGAGACACCCCGCTGATGGGTCGCAGTGGAGAAACATCGAGAGAAAGTACTCGAACTTTGCAGGTGACACGAGGAACTTATGGTTTGGTCTAAGTACAGTGGCATGAATCCTTTTGGGGAGCAGAGCTGTAGTCACAGCACCTGGCCAGTGACTCTATGTATCTACAACCTTCCTCCTTGGTTGTGCATGAAGCGGAAGTTCATTATGATGCCAGTGCTCATCCAAGGACCAAAGCAACCCGGCAACGATATTGATGTGTACCTAAGGCCATTAGTCGATGAACTTTTGTAGTTGTGGACAGAACCAGGTGTAAAGGTGTGGTATGAGCACAAACAGGAGCCATTTGACCTACGAGCGTTGTTGTTCGTAACCATCAATGATTGATCTGCTCTTAGTAACATTTCAGGATAGTCAAACAAGGGATACAATGCATGCACACACTGTTTAGATAAGACTAAAGGTACATATTTGGATAAATGTAAGAAGTTTGTGTACCTGGGGTGTCGTAAATTTCTTCCGACCAATCATCAAGTAAGAAAGAAAGGCAAGCATTTCAACGGTGAGTCAGATTACCGGAAGAAGCCTAAGCTCCCTAAAGGTGCTGATGTATTTGGTATGGTGAAGGACCTAGAAGTAATCTTTGAAAAGGGTCCTGGCAGTCAATCTATTCCGAAAGACCCCATTACCGAACACACGGCCATGTGGAAAAAGAAATCTATATTTTGGGAGCTTGAGTATTGGAAAGACCTAGAGGTCCGTTCTTCAATCAACGTGATGCACGTGACGAAGAATCTTTGCGTGAACCTGCTAGGCTTCCTGGGCATGTATAGGAAGAAAAAAGATACACCAGAAGCACGGGAGGACCAGCAACGTATCAAAGACCCATACAAAAAGCATACTGATAAAGGACGTGAATACTTAAGCAGCTACGCTCTTACCAAAGCAGAGAAGGAAATCTTTTTTGAAGTTCTTTACAGTATCAAGGTCCCGGCTGGCTTCTCGTCAAATATAAAGGGAATAATAAATATGGCAGAGAAAAATTTTCAGAACCTGAAGTCTCATGATTGCCACGTGATTATGACTCAGTTGCTTCCAGTTGCATTGAGGGGGCTTCTACCGGAAAATGTTCGATTAGCCATTGTAAAGCTATGTGCATTCCTCAATGCAATATCTCAGAAGGTAATCGATCGAGAAAGTCTGGAAAGGCTACAGAAGGACGTGGTCCAATGTCTTGTTAGTTTTGAGTTGGTGTTCCCCCTGTCCTTCTTCAATATTATGACGCATCTCTTAGTTCACCTAGTCGAAGAGATTTCCATTCTCGGTCCTGTATTTCTGCACAATATGTTCCCCTTTGAGAGGTTCATGGGAGTCTTAAAGAAATACGTTCGTAACCATGCTAGGCTAGAAGGAAGCATCTCCAAGGGCTATGGAACAGAGGAGGTCATTAGGTTCTGTGTAGACTTTCTTCCTGACCTTAAGCCGATTGGTGTTCCTGAATCACGGTATGAGGGGAGACTGAGTGGAAAAGGCACGCTAGGAAAGAAAGCAATGATATTTAGGGACGGACATTCTTTGAATCAAGCACACTACATAGTTCTACAAAGTTCTACCTTCGTGGCTTCGTATATCGAGGAACACATGAATGTTGTACGCTCCAAGTTCCCGGGGAAGGATGACTACTAGATTAAAGAAAATCACATGGAGACTTTCGGCACTTGGTTGCAATTACATCTCATGAATGACACCACTATTGGAGATCAGCTCTACTTGTTGGCCGCGACACCATCTGCGACTGTATTGACTTTCCAAGGGTACGAGATAAATAGAAATACATTTTACACGATTGCCCAAGATAAAAAGAGCACCAACCAAAACAGTGGTGTCCGCTTTGATGCAACATGCGAGAATGGGAAAAAGGACACATACTATGGTTACATAGAGGAGATATGGGAACTTGACTATGGACCTACTTTTAAGGTCCCTTTGTTTTGGTGCAGTTGGGTCAACATGAATGGAGAAGGGGTAAAGGTAGACCAGCTGTACGGAATGATAACAGTGTTCCCAAGAATCTTCGTTACAGAGATGAACCATTCGTCCTTGCCAATGATGTGGCTCGGGTTTTTTATGTGAAGGACATGGCCTCTAGACCTAAAAAATGAAAAAATAAGAAAACGAATACATCAGATGATGAGCCCAGGCGTCACATAGTTCTTTTAGGGAAAAGAAACATCACGGGAGTCGAGGACAAGACAGACATGTCAGCAGACTATGATAAGTTTGATGAAATTACGCCCTTCACCGTGAAAACTGACCCAAGCATCTCGTTAAGCAAAGAAGATGCTCCATGGTTACGGCCTAAGAAGCGATCATAGGCAAGGGATCGACATACGCGACGAAGGATTCATACCCTAAACCCTATGTAAATCTTGAAGGAAATATGCCCTGAGAGGCAATAATAGAGTTGTTATTATGTATTCCTTATATCTGATAGATGTTTATTTTGCATGCTAGAATTGTATTGATCGGAAACATCAATACATGTGTGTTTAATAAACAAAAAGGGTTCCTAGTTCTGCCTCTCTTATAGACTAGCTTGTTGATTAACAGGATGATCAAGGTTTCCTGATCATGGACATTGGATGTTGTTAATAACAAGGTCACACCATTGGTGGAATGATGTGATGAACATTCATCCGAAGTATAGCATTACGATCAAGTCATTATGTTTATATTGCTATAACATCATACGAAGTAATATTTATCCTTAGACCATGAGATCATGTTAATTGCTAACACCTGAAGAGTATCTTGATAACATCAAACATCACACCGTAACAGGGTGACTATAAAGATGGGTTCAGTACTACGAAGGTGTTATGTTGAGGCTCATGTATCAAGAGTGGAATTTGTCAATCCTGATGACGGATAGATATACTCTAGGCCCTCTCGGTGATATCACATTGAGATAGCTTGCAAGCAAGTGATGTGATCACTAGAATGTTATATCACGGGAACGAGAAAAGAGTGCATGTCGGTAACGAGATCAAACTAGGTATTTGGATACCGATGATCGAATCTCGAACATGTATTATATCAAGAGACAAAGGGATTTAGTTACAAGCGTTAAAGGTTCTCACGATCACAGAAGTCATCGTTGAATATGCAAGAGTCAGTATGGATCTCCAGGTCCCGCTTCTGACTATTGATCTGAGAGGAGTCTCAATCATGTCTGCATTATTCGCGAACCGTAGGGTGACACACTTAAGAGTTACCAGACACCATTTTGGAGAACATATGTTTCAGACGAAAGAATTGCAAAGTGCAAGAATTGTTTCGATAGAAACCGGAAATTGTTTCGGGTGAAATTGCAGAAAGTGGTTCTGCATGTGATATTGAAATATTGCAAGGGGATATATGTGAATATTTGTTAATTAAAGTAATTAACAAAATTCTGAATAAATTTAATAAAAGAGTTTTATTAAATGAGAGAGCATTAAACTTGGAGAATTTTAATGCATTTAAAGTAGGGACTTTAAAGGGGGATGTGAAGAGGCATTTTAATGTGGAGGGGTTACCACCACATGAATGGGGGAGGTGAGGGGTCACCCCCCCATGCGTCTTCCATGGAGAGAGGGGGTACCCCCTCCTCCTATAAAAGGCCACCCTCTTCCTCCTTCTTCCTCACACCTCCTTGTGAAGGATCTCTCTCCCCCTCTAGAATTATTCTTCCATGGTCTCGAATTAGCGAGATACATGTTCCCGGTGGCATTTCATCTGGAAGGAGTTGCTGCTTCCACTGGATCGCTGGAACGAGGAGGTGGAGGTTGTCCGGTGGCTTGAACGTGTGTGCGAGTACGGATGCGCTGCTGAGTTGCGGCGCTCGGACTTCCACTCGATCTTGAGATTGAAGGGAATATGCCCGAGAGGCAATAATAAAGTGGTTATTATCTTATTCCATGTTTATGATAAATGTTTATTTTACATGCTAGAATTGTATTGATCGGAAACATCAATACATGTGTGTTTAATAAACTAAAAGGGTTCCTAGTTATGCCTCTCTTATAGACTAGCTTGTTGATTAACAAGATGATCAAGGTTTCCTGATCATGGACATTGGATGTTGTTAATAACAAGGTCAAACCATTGGTGGAATGATGTGATGAACATTCATCCGAAGTATAGCATTACGATCAAAGTCATTATGTTTATATTGCTATAATATCATACGAAGTAACCTTTATCCTTAGACCATGAGATCATGTTAATTGCTAACACCGGAAGAGTATCTTGATAACATCAAATGTCACACCATAACAGGGTGACTATAAAGGTGGGTTCAGTGCTACGAAGGTGTTATGTTGAGGCTCATGGATCAAGAGTGGGATTTGTCCATCCCGATTACGAATAGATATACTCTGGGCCCTCTCGGTGATATCACATTGAGATAGCTTGCAAGCAAGTGATGTGATCACTAGAATGTTATATCACGGGAACGAGAAAAGAGTGCATGTCGGTAACGAGATCAAACTAGGTATGGAGATACCGATGATTGAATATCGGACATGTAATATATCGCGGGACAAAGGGATTTAGTTACTAGCGTTAAAGGTTCTCACGATCACAGAAGTCATTATTGAATGTGTAGGAGTCAGTATGGATCTCCAGGTCCCACTGCTGATTATTGATCGGAGAGGGGTCTCGATCATGTCTGCATTATTCGTGAACCGTAGGGTGACACACTTAAGGGATACCGACACCATTTGGAGCAAATATGTTTCAGATAAAGATTTAAGAAAGCGCTGGAATTATTTCAATAGACACCGAAACTATTTCGGGTGAAAATGCTGAAATTGGTTCTGCATGTAATATTGAAATGTTGCAGGGGGTTTTATGTGAATGTTTGTTAATTAAAGTAATTAACAAAATTCTGAATAAAAATAATAAAAGAGTTTTATTAAATGAGAGATCATTAAATTTGGAGAAATTTAATGCATTTAAAGTGGAGACTTTAAAAGAGAATGTGAAGGGGCATTTTAATGTGGAGGGGTTACCACCACATGAATGGAGGAGGTGAAGGGTCACCTCCCCCATGCGCCGGCCATGAAGGAGGGGTACCCTCCCCTCCTCCTATAAAAGGCCCCCCTCTCCTCACTTCTCACACACACCTCCTTGTGAAGGATCTCTCTCCCCCTCTAGTATTATTCCCCCATGGTCTCGGATTAGCGAGATACATGTTCCCAGTGGCTTTATCTGCAAAGGAGTTGCTGCTTCCGCTGCTTTGCTGGAGCGAGGGATGGAGGTTGTCGGGGTACCGGACGTGTGTGCGATAACGGATGCACCGCTGCTTTGCGGTGCTGGACTTGGTGGTGCTGGAGCTGGATCTGATGGACGTGCTAGAGCCGGACCTGCTGGACTTCATCACGATCTTGAGATCGGCAAGCGTACGACTACATCAACCACGAGTTCCTACTCGTTAACAAAACTTGTTGTCTTCGAGGGTAAGTTCTTCATGGATGTATGTCCACCCGGTGCTCTGTATCTAGTAGATAGATCTTGGCGTATAGTTCTCATCGTAGGAAAAATTTTGTTTTCTATGCTGCGGACCCAACAGTGGTATCAGGGCCTGATCTATGTGTAGGTGCTTAGCACGGGTAGTACACATATGTTGATATGTGGGCGATGATGATCATGTTATTGCATCTTCTATGTATTTTGGATATTGGTGGCATAGTGGGATGAAGCGGCCCGGACCAACCTTACATGTCATCGTACATGAGACCGGTTCCACGAATGACATGCAACTTGTTTTGCATAAGGGGCTGGCGGGTGTCTGTCTCTCCTACTATAGTCAATATCTGATTTACAACGAGTTGCTAATAACTTAGTTATCCTTGTTGTGGTTCATGTTCGTAGGTAAGAACGGTTCTATCTCCGAAAGCCCTAAGCCACGTCAAACTTGCAATTGATAAATTAGAGGCGTCTAGTTTAGATCATTGTTGGGCTAGTGTATGGATATGGTATTGTTGTAAGTAGATGTATGATAGATACTCTTACAACACACTTAACGTGTAAGTTCTATAGACCTTGGCCTTACACACAAAGGAATGATAGAAATCATACCACGATGGAAGTGATAGAGATCAAATGCATGGACCATATCATCTCACTTTACACATTAGATGTTAGCATCTTATACTGCTAGTTTGGCGCTTTATGTAGCATTGTAAGATGATCCCTCTTTTAGATATCAAGATCAAAATGTGTTCTTCCTTAAGTATGCACCTTTTTGTGGATCGTATTTCAAGACATCACGTGATGATCGGGTGTACTCGACTCTACGCTTTCATACAACGGGTGTAAGCCAGTTTTACACACGCGAGTACTAAGGTTCTTACTTGGCGAGCCTAACATGTACAGACATGGCCTTGGAACACGGACCGAAAGGTTAAGCATGAGTCATATAGTTGATATGATGCCCATATTGATGCTCGCCTTTGAAGCTACACCGACTCACGTGATGATCGGACTTGGTGTAGTGGATTTGGTTCATGTAATCACCAAAAAGACACGAGGGATGTCGTTTTTGAGTGGGAGTTCATTTCTAATTTGGATTGGTCGAACCGAATTTGTCATAAATTAAATCAAAGTGAATTTGCATAGTTTGTTGTAGTCATTGGCATTCGTTTTCTACCTTATGCTTAGTTTTTATTTGAGATAATAGAACTATAGAATTCTGGATATTTACTTTACGAACTGGTATCGTATTGTTTTGAATGTCAATTTAAAGTTTATAAGTCCTATTGCAAACTTTCAGCAAACTCTATTTACTCCATGAAGTTTAATAAGTAGTATTAAATCAAGAGTAAGAATTCCAATTTAGTATCTAAAGTATCATGTTTGCCTCCATGATTATTGATATTCAAAAGGTTGTTTTAATATCAAGATTATATTGGAGCTGAAAATTGTTTCAGAAACCATCATGTGTGAAAGATATTGTGATATCTGAAACAATGTTTTTGGTTGCATTACGATAGAGTATAATTTAGCAAAATACATGTTCTCATATTGTATGAGAATTTGTGAAGGATGGAGATGCTAGGCATCCGAATCTACCAAAAGGGTTTTGGGAACTGATATTATACTCGCGATTCTTCCTTATAGGCTATAGTAGCTTGATCATGAAAGTTGTCATGATAAGGATGAATAGAAGATGTAAGTAAAATGTTTACTACACTAATAGATTACTAAAGAATGGATTTTTGAAAGAACACCAAACATTTGATGATGGTGATCCACTTCAAAGTGCAAGTCCAAAGGTATTAGTATTTGACTATATACGCTTTGTACTATGTGTCATGTGAATGACACCACTATTGATGTTGATAGATTCTTTTAAAAGAAAAAAGGAATTGCTGAAAGAGAATCTATAAAATATTTGGCAGAAAATAAAAGGTTGGAGATGTCCAACTTAGGTATATAGAAGATATACATGTTATGGCTATATTCCTTGCTTGTTAAACAATGTGGTTCTTAGGTATTGGATACCGAATTGGTTGGTATGAAGTGTCATACAGGACAACGCAATTCATGAACTACAATGGCCTAAGTAACCAACAAGAGAATGAGTGATGATGTTCATCGAAAACAAATAAAGTGTTATTGTGTTTTTCGTTGTCATCAAACCAAGCCTTCAAGATTTGTTTAAATAATTGTTATTTTGTTCCGGTATTATGAGAACAATGGCTGTTCAAATAATTACCGTATTCCATAAAGGATGGATGAACTTTTACAAGTCTAGTTGGAGAAATCACATCCATAAACACTATTGCTAAAATGTCGCAAGACAAATGATTGAAAGATCACTTATGAAGTGACATCGCTGTTTAAATTATATTTGAAAGAAAACATGAAGAAACTCCATGTTGATGGATTTTTGGAGTCTTTGATCTTGATCAATTGACGCATGTGGGACTTTCCTCGAGATAATTGAAACTTCGTCCATAGGCCAGAGAGGAACGGATGGCTAGCTTATTGGAAATTGTGCATGCTGATGTGCATAGTCCATTATGTGTAGCCATATGCGATGGATCTTTTTGCTTCATATGCTTTCTCCGAAAATTTGAGTGAATATATCTATATATTTACTTAACAAGGAAGAAGTATGAAACATTTGAAAATTGTTCAAAGACTTTCAAGATGAAGTGGAAAATCATTGTAACAAGAAAATAAAGAGTTTATGATTCGATCATAAAGGAAGATATTTGAGTTACATGTTTAGCAAAAACACCTAAGACTTGAGGAATTGTTCCATGATTTGTGTTTCTCGATAAACCATAGGAGTATGGCATATTCGAGAGATAAAATCAAACCATGTTTGACATGGTAAGATCAAGGGTGTCATTTATAAAACTGCCATTATGTTTTAAGGATTGAAGCTTTAGAGACTGCCGCTTTTACACTGAAAAGAGCACCATCGTGATCCATTGAAATGACACCATATGAGTTATGGTTTGGGATAAAACCCGAATTGTCTTTTCTTAAATTTTGGTACGCTATGCATAAGTAAAATGTTTACAACCAAAGTCGGATAAGCACATTTTTGTAGGTTATCCCAAAGAATTTGTTGGGAATTTCTCCATAACACCGAGGACAAAAGAGTTTGTTACTTGGAACGTCAAGTTTCTTGAGAAGGAATTTTTCGTGAAAAGTTAAGTGGGAGGACAATAGAACTTTGATAAGTTTGTTGAACCTTAGCTATATGTGCTAAGTAGCGCAGCACCGGAAAGTGTCCCGGTGGCAGCCACAATGCTCATGGCTCCCGTGATTACAAAGGTTGTGATCTCGGAGATTAGAGTTCCTATAGAACCGTGTGGGTCGGTAAGAATCAAATAGTAAGATTTGATAAGGAAGTCGTTATTTTTTTGACAATGATGAACCGACTACATGCAAAGATGCGATGATGGGCCCTGACTCCATAAAATGACTAGAAGTCATAGAATCCGTGATAGTATCCATAGATGAGAAATCAAGTTTCTGAACTTGGAAGTCCCTCCGGAAAGGCATGAAGCCTATCGGTCGTGTTTGGATCTATAAAGAAATAAGACATGGATGTTTAACATCTATGAAATAGTCGACATGTCGGAAAGAAGTTTACGACAATGTTCAAGGAGTTGACTATGATAAGATTTGATCTTTCATAGCGATATATAGTCTTGACGGATTAATGTAGCAACCACTACATATAATTTGGTATATGGTAGTTGAATAAACAAAACAAGGTTCTTCTAAAAGAACGGTTACCTAGGACGTGTACATGACATGGTCCGAAGGGTTTTGTTAATTCAAAGGGTGCTAAAAGGGCATGTAAACTTCAATAGTTGAAGTAAGCATAGCGGAGTTGGAATCTTCACCATGATGAAACTGTTAAAAGAGTTTAAATTCATCGGAGATGATGAAGATGCTTGCATTTGCAAGAAATTAAGTGGGAGCGCTGAGACATATTTCTAATACATTATGTAGAGGACATATTGTTGATTGGAAATGATGTATCTTGTATTGACACAAGTTAAGAATTTCATTAAAATAAGATTTCGATGAAAGACTTGGGCAAACCAGGAATATTTGGCATCAATATCTATATGGATAGATTAAGGCGCAAATATGTTTGTGCCAGACATACATATATGAGATATTGAAAGAGTTCAATATGGAAACAACAAGAAAGGTTCTTGCTGCATGGAAAGAATTGTATCAAGATTCAAGTGTTTTGACACTTGGTGAGTAAAATCACATGAAGATTTTGATCGATTATACCATGATATGTATATATCCAGAATGTCCTATGCTCTAAACGTTATGAGCATATACCAGAATGATTCATAAGATGATCATTGGACAATAGTAAAGATATTCTTATGAGCTTTGGAAGAACTAAGAATATATCATGTATAAGTCACAAATAGTTAAAGGTAGTTCATTGTAAAGTGTTACATTGATACTAGTTTTGTCACAAGATACAAATTAAATTTATCTCAATTTAGACTATGGGTGGCATAATATAATGGAAAGGATGTTCCATGATGGATTAGGATGAGTTCCAAAGTTGAGATATTGTGACGGATACTACAACAAAAGGCTAAGTATATGACTGCTATAGTAGCATCAAAGGAGGGCATTTGTGTTAAGTAATTTGTTATCAAACTAGGTGTGGTTCAAAGTGGGATAATACTATGAAGATATATTGTGTGACAATAATATCAACATATTTTGAGCCGAACGAACTAAAGGTCTCACCAAAGGACCAAATCTATACAATGCCATCTCATTTGAGAATGAGTGATGCGTAGAGAGGCACAGACATGCAAATACACACGGACCTGAAACTGTCAGATCCAGAGATTATGTTAACCACTAGCAATAGAGTATATACAACACCAGAAAGCCAGAGGTGTTCAATACGCAAAGTTTTTCAAACTAGATTATTGACTCTAGTGCAAGTGGGAGACTGAAGGGAATATGCCCGAGAGGCAATAATAAAGTGGTTATTATCTTATTCCATGTTTATGATAAATGTTTATTTTACATGCTAGAATTGTATTGATCGGAAACATCAATACATGTGTGTTTAATAAACAAAAAGGGTTCCTAGTTATGCCTCTCTTATAGACTAGCTTGTTGATTAACAAGATGATCAAGGTTTCCTGATCATGGACATTGGATGTTGTTAATAACAAGGTCACACCATTGGTGGAATGATGTGATGAACATTCATCCAAAGTATAGCATTACGATCAAAGTCATTATGTTTATATTGCTATAATATCATACGAAGTAACCTTTATCCTTAGACCATGAGATCATGTTAATTGCTAACACCGGAAGAGTATCTTGATAACATCAAACGTCACACCGTAACAGGGTGACTATAAAGGTGGGTTCAGTGCTACGAAGGTGTTATGTTGAGGCTCATGGATCAAGAGTGGGATTTGTCCATCCCGATGACGGATAGATATACTCTGGGCCCTCTCGGTGATATCACATTGAAATAGCTTGCAAGCAAGTGATGTGATCACTAGAATGTTATATCACGGGAACGAGAAAAGAGTGCATACCGGTAACGAGATCAAACTAGGTATGGAGATACCGATGATCGAATCTCGGACATGTAATATATCGCGGGACAAAGGGATTTAGTTACTAGCGTTAAAGGTTCTCACGATCACAGAAGTCATCGTTGAATGTGTAGGAGTCAGTATGGATCTCCAGGTCCCGCTGCTGATTATTGATCGGAGAGGGGTCTCGATCATGTCTGCATTATTCGTGAACCGTAGGGTGACACACTTAAGGGATACCGACACCATTTGGAGCAAATATGTTTCAGATAAAGATTTAAGAAAGCGCTGGAATTATTTCAATAGACACCGAAACTGTTTCGGGTGAAAATGCTGAAATTGGTTATGCATGTAATATTGAAATGTTGCAGGGGGTTTTATGTGAATGTTTGTTAATTAAATTAATTAACAAAATTCTGAATAAAAATAATAAAAGAGTTTTATTAAATGAGAGAGCATTAAATTTGGAGAAATTTAATGCATTTAAAGTGGAGACTTTAAAAGAGAATGTGAAGGGGCATTTTAATGTGGAGGGGTTACCACCACATGAATGGTGGAGGTGAAGGGTCACCTCCCCCATGCGCCGGCCATGAAGGAGGGGTACCCTCCCCTCCTCCTATAAAAGGCCCCCCTCTCCTCACTTCTCACACACACCTCCTTGTGAAGGATCTCTCTCCCCCTCTAGTATTATTCCCCCATGGTCTCGGATTAGCGAGATACATGTTCCCGGTGGCTTTATCTGGAAAGGAGTTGCTGCTTCTGCTGCTTTGCTGGAGCGAGGGATGGAGGTTGTCGGGGTACCGGACATGTGTGCGATCACAGATGCACCGCTGCTTTGTGGTGCTGGACTTGGTGGTGCTGGAGCTAGATCTGATGGACGTGCTGGAGCCGGACCTGCTGGACTTCATCACGATCTTGAGATCGTCAAGTGTACGACTACATCAACCACGAGTTCCTACTCGTTAACAAAACTCGTTGTCTTCGAGGGTAAGTTCTTCATGGATGTATGTCCACCCGTTGCTCTGTATCTAGTAGATAGATCTTGGCGTATAGTTCTCATCGTAGGAATTTTTTTGTTTTCTATGCTGCGGACCCAACAGAGATCGGCAAGTGTACGACTACATCAACCACGAGTTCCTACTCGTTAACAAAACTCGTTGTCTTCGAGGGTAAGTTCTTGTTGGATGTATGTCCACCCGTTGCTTTGTACCTAGTAGATAGATCTTGGCGTGTAGTTCTCATCGTAGGAATTTTTTGTTTTCTATGCTGCGGACCCAACAAATCTATGTAATGTATGGAAACTTTATGTGATGTATGAAAACTTTATATGAGAACCTCGAACACGATAGATCATTTTGTGAAGCTCCGCCACGGGAGATTTCCCAACCCTTTCCCCAACACTGTTAGAGGAGATGGAGTCTTTCACGGGCTTGCAGCGAAATTTTTCTGAGGCAGAGCTTCTGAAGATGTCGTAGGGCGTGTGCACCAACGACATCTTCGAGAAGCTCTGCCACGGGAGATTTCCCAACCCTTTCCCCAACACTGTTAGAGGAGATGGAGTCTTTCACGAGCTTGCAGGGAAATTTTTCCGAGGCGGAGCTTCCGAAGATGCCGTAGGGCGTGTGCACCAACGACATCTTCGAGAAGCTCCACCACGGGAGATTTCCTAACCCTTTCCCCAACACTGTTAGAGGAGATGGAGTCTTTCACGGGCTTGCAGGGAAATTTTCTGAGGCGGAGCTTCCAAAGATGCCGTAGGGCGTGTGCACCAATGACATCTTCGAGAAGCTCCGCCACGGGAGATTTCCCAACCCTCCATCCATGGGGTTGAAACTCTCTCTACCTATGTTGGCTTGTTGAGCTGTTTGCCATGGCGTATCGATGCTCCTTTTATAGGCACGGTGCCGCTTATACTTTGTCTTGTTCCTCCGACAGGGCGTCGTGCGCTACATGCTTTATCTCATCGAGCAGTGCGTCCACCCACACGTCCTTATCTCGCCGACAGCTTTAGTCTCGGTTGCACCCACCAGACGGGACTAAACATTACCCACGCGTCCTTATCCCACCGACAACTTTAGTCTCGTTTGCACCCACCAGTCGGGACTAAAGCTTTAGTCTCGGTTGCACCCACGCACGAAAAATGGAAATTGGCTTTTTCGTGCGTCAAAAAGGAAAACTTCCTCCTGCAACATCGTAAGCCATCCCAAGATGCACATGTGTGCACAATATGGGCACATTATCACAAACTATGCCCTAATTCTAGCCATAACATTGGTGGTTTGATCTAAATGCTATGAAACCTCGAACATGATAGGTCATTTTGTGAAGAATTTTTTATGATGTTTGCAATTTTTCAAGTTCAATTTTTTTCCTTGCAACTGTGACACATAATATGACACCACGCGAAGGTTTCCCATTGTTTGGATCATTTTTGAATTTCTTATGCTCGTTTCAAACTATATTCAAAACGGCAGGCATGAAGCTTCTTAGCCCGGGGCTGAGCCTTGCTGAACTTGAAGTGGATCTCTGATAAAATAGCATGTTGTGAACCTATAAATGATTTTTTTTTAAATTCACAAGAATTATATCATGTACTTGTAGTTCAAATCTTGGCAACCTTCTACCGATTCGGCAGGAATTTGTCTTTTCCATGAGGGATGGACGGAAAGGTTCCAGATACACCGGTTGAGAAATTGTCCATATAAGGTGGTCTAGTATTTTTGAAAAATGGGTTGGTACCAATGCCAAACTTTAATTTGGTGGTTGCTTCATAGAACACCCCGATTTCGGCACCTCAAAAATGGAAATTGGCTTTTTCGTGCGTCGAAAAGGAAAACTTCCTCCTGCAACATCGTAAGCCATCCCAAGATGCACATGTGTGCATAATATGGGCACATTATCACAAACTATGCCTTGACTCTAGCCATAACATTGGTGGTTTGACCTAAATGTCATAAAACCTCAAACATGATAGATCATTTTGTGAAGGATTTCTTATGATGTTTGCAATTTTTCAAGTTTAATATTTTTTCTTGCAACTGTGACACATAATATGATACCACGCGAAGGTTTCACATTGTTTGGATCATTTCTGAATTTCTTATGCCCGTTTCAAACTATATTCAAAACGGCGGGCATGAAGCTTCTTAGCCCGGGGTTGAGCCTCGCTGAACTTGAAGTGGATCTCTGATGAAATAGCATGTTGTGAACCTATAAATGATTTTTTTAAACAAAAAATGGTTTTTGATTAGTTATTTAAATTGAAGCACTTTTCCTGTTAAAAGTTTTTTGAAATTCCAAATTATGTAATAAATATTTTTTAATGCAATTTTAGTTGAAAATAGTAAAATTGTATAGTTCAAATAAAAATATTTGAAAACATAAAATGGTTTTTTATTATTTATTTAAATAGAAGCACTTTTCCTGTTGAAAGTTTTTTGAAATTCCAAATTATGCAATAAATATTTTATAATGCAATTTTAATTGAAAATAGTAAAATTGTATAGTTCAAATAAAAATATTTGAAAACAAAAAATGGTTTTTGATTAGTTATTTAAATCGAAGCACTTTTCATGTTAAAAGTTTTTTGAAATTCCAAATTATGTAATAAATATTTGTTAATACAATTTTAGTTGAAAAATAGTAAAATTGTATAGTTCAAATAAAAATATTTGAAAACAGAAAATGGTTTTTTATTATTTATTTAAATAGAAGCACTTTTCCAGTTGAAAGTTTTTTGAAATTCCAAATTATGCAATAAATATTTTGTAATGCAATTTTATTTGAAAATAGTAAAATTGTACAGTTCAAATAAAATATTTGAAAAAAGAAAATGGTTTTTGATTAGTTATTTAAATTGAAGCACTTTTCCTGTTAAAAGTTTTTTGAAATTCCAAATAAATAATCATCTTAAATTGAAACATCTTATGAATTAAAGAAGAAAACAAATTTGAAAATGGCAGGAAAACCAAAAGGTTTGCCAAAATCTGAAAAACGGGTCAACGATCTCGGTTCGTCCCACCAACCGGGACCAATGATCCCTGGTGCGCGCGCTGATCAACATGCCTTTGGTTTCGGTTTGTGGGACGAACCGGGACCAAACGACAGACCATTGGTCCCGGTTTGTCCCACCAACCGGGACCGTTGATCCTTTGGTCCCAGTTGGTGGGACGACCCAGGACCAAAGGCCTGTACAGTTAACAGCCCCGACCCTTCCTCCTCCCAACTCCCCCAATTCACAGAGCACATCGACGCGCGGCTAAGGAAAGTTTGTGGCGGAGCAAAATCACGACGTTAGGCTGCCCAAATCCAGAGCGGCCCCTTCACGTCGTCGACGCCCGTTGCCGAGCGCCATTGTCCGCCGCCGTCGGATGCCGCCGCGAGCAGGCAAGATTCCATCGCTGCAATCGACCCCACCGTCCCTGACTCCGGCCGCCGCATTCTCCACTGATTCCGGCAGCACCCGGCCTCCTCCGGCCTCGCCGCACCCTCCATCGGCCTTCTGGTGAGCCACTGGTGCTCCAGCACCACTCCTACGTCTCCTTCCCTCACTGTATCGTCCTCCCCACGAGCACCTGCCGCCGCCGGCCGCCGGCCACCGTCAAACCCCTTGCTCTGGCGCACCTCCCGTAGCGGCGCCGCCCGTTTTAGGTAGCCCGCATCGCGCTGGTTCGAACGGTCCTAGTCACGTCACCCCGCGCGCTGTTCTCCGCCGTCTTCCACCACCGCCTGGCAGTTCGCCGGCGAGGCTACGTGGCGTCGCGTGTGCCTGACGTGGGCGCTGACCAAGCCCCGCCAGCGTGGCATCTGAGGTGGCTTGGGCCCCTCGTGTCAGTCTCTGTGGCTAGTTTAGTCGTGGAGAAAAACAAACCCCCACCCCGAGCTGACGTCATAATGATCCAGTAAAAGTTTAATAATTGTTTAAATAATTTCAGAAAAGAGTTTAATCTTATAATTCAATAACTAATTATTTCTAAGTCAAAAAAATATGTATAATATATCAAAATATTCAGAAAAATGATATCTACACAATAGACTCATAATCATGCATTGTTCAACAACTTTAATTACAAGTTTAATAAGAGAATGAAATCAACCCCTCATAGGTGATTTCGGGGTCTCTCCTGTACTAGGGTTTGGACCCTTCGGGTCCCACTTAAATTGCCAAGCATGCCTTAGGGTTAAATTTCAACTCTTTTTAACTTGTCATATCATCATCCTTGCTTGAGCATTGCATCGATGCCATGTGTTGATTGTTGTTTCCCCTTTCTTGTCATAAACTTAATATGTAATTCCAGAACATCATCTTTGCAAATATTATGGATCCAACACATCAAGATACTATGATTCCAGAACATCAGGAAAACATCCTCCAAGGAATGATCTACGAAAATGAAGATATCGATATCGATGTCACCAGTGAGTTTCTGAACGATTCCGGTCAGGGAGATGAGTCTCTCAACCGAGGAGACGACTCTGGTGAGGTAGAAGCCGAAGCATGGGACATGGGAGAAGCCGATAAGGGAGAAGGCGACGGCTCCGGCGGAACCTTAAATCTCGCAAACACCGGCGAGGTGTATATATGTATTTTTATAATTAAAATGTTGCTGTCTATATATATATATGCATATATTAACACTCTTTCTTCTTTTAGCCCTCCGGATCGAGAACTTCTTCCGTAAGAACGAAACGAGGCCCAAAAAAAAGTTGGATGACACTGTGAGGTATAGGATCGACGTGGTCGGTGTAGATGGCGAACCGCAAGATCCCGTCGATGTCGCAAGAAAATTTGTCAAGTAATGCGGATTTGTTGCGAGGGACTACATCCCGATCACCGTTCAAGAATGGAATTGGCCAAGCGGCGGTGGAGTCCCGTATGTCGGCGACACCACCAAAGATAAGCTTTTTGACAAGCTCATGATTAATTTCCTCCTGCCGATGCCAGATGTGAATCCATATGAGGAGGAGAGAGCAAGAATGGAGCTTGTGCAAAGAGTCAAGAAGTTTACTCTCATCAAGATGGCCGATGCATTCAAGAACTAGAACAAGAAAATGTACAATAACTTTGTCAAGGTAGAGAAGACTCTGGATTTCACTCAAGGTAGCTATGCTAAGTTAAGACACCAGTGGGAGGATTTTGTGAAGTACAAGACATCGGAGAAAGCTAAGGAAAGGTCTATAATAAATATGGAGAACGCTGCTAAGAAAGTATACCATCATAACATGGGGCCTGCTGGCTACGCCGGTTGCATGCCTAAGTGGGATGCACTTGAGGTCAATTACATAGCTGTCGGGATCAGACCAGAGCCCGCAACATGGACACCACGGGCGAGAAACTGGTTTTACGGCCATGGGGGCACGTTGGACAAAGAAGGGAGGGCAATATATAATCAGAAACACAAAGATGATCCCCTACTGCCCATCGGCGATATTAGAAATGCAGTAGATGATGTTGCAGCGGGACGGTTCATTCCCGATAGAGAGAACGACGAGCTCACACGCGCCCTTAAAAATCCTAAACACGACGGACGAGCACGAGGCACACTAGGCTCCAAGCCGTGGAAGGTTGCCTTCCCCCCAGAAATGAAGAGATATCCCGATAAAAGCCATCAGAGGAGAAAGGAAAGGGAGGTAGCTGAGAAAGCGGCCGCTGCAGACCGGCTGCGTAATGTAGAAGAAGCATTAAAGCGGCACCAGGATCAACTCGGCAGACTTAGCTAGCAAGGTACTAGCAGCCAATCTCAGCGGCACGTGGTAGAAGCTGCATTCGAGGGTACCGACGCCCTATCGAATAAGAAAAGCAGCATCGCTTCCACGCAGCTCCATGATGTTGATGATGATGCACCGATGACATCTCCTCCTAAACGCTACCCAGTGGATGATATCACGGAGACCACAGCTTGTGAGCTAAAGGTGCAGGTTATGAACTTAAGGGTGACGGCGGCGGTTGGCATGGCGGTACCAATTGTGCCTAACCCAACTTGGCATTGCAGACCGGTTCCAAAAGGGTACGTTGTCGTCACGGTGGATGAGGTGAAGGAAGATTTTGAGGAGCTGAAGCTAGACCACCCTACAGGGGAAGATATGGAGCTGACTCAACTAGGAGAAGACAAAGGGGGGACTATTCTATGGCCAAAGGAGCGCATCATGCTTCCAAATTATGTGCCGCCAAGGCCACCCACTCCTCAGAGCAGCAATCCACCTTCGCCGCCACCTCACCATTCTCCAGCACAACCATCGCCTTTACCGCCTCACCACTCAACGCAACCGTCTCCATCACCGCCTCAGCCGTCTCCGCCGCCGCGTCAGCCGTCTCCATTCCCTGAGCCTCAGAGACAAAAGCAGAAGTATACTAAGAGGGGCAGCACCACCACCAGCAGCAAGAGCACGTTCCGATCACCGAAACGTAAGCTATCGCCCCTCCCAAAAGTACCTCATCAGAATATGAAAAAGCTACCTTGCGAGAAGACAGATGAGGAAACTGCTGCGGCCGCAGCTGCCCATTATGAAAAGTGTAATATTGACATGGCTAACAAGAAAAAGCCGATAGAGGCATTCTTCTCGGTCACCGCAGAAGATAAAGCCAAAGCAGTCGCGCTTAAGATTCAGCTTCACCAACCCATAGCGTTCACATCAGACTATAATCGCTCTATTACCAAGTCGGCTGAGGCAAAAGAGCGGAGAGTCAGGAAAGAAGTTGCCCAGCTCGGACAACAGAAAAATCAATCGATCGAACCGCTCAAAGTGTACGATACAAATGAGTGGAGAGCCCAGGAGCGGCATGATCCGAACATTGATCCGGAGTTTGTTCGACTATACGGAGAAAAGGCCCAATTATATGGACTGTCTATTACTGAGTACATGAGCCGTATGGATGAGTTCGAGGGGTACCAAGAAACAGCATACGTGTACCAGTACAGGGCTCCTCTCGTCAAACCCGAGTTAGTCAAAGATCTACCAACAAAAATGCGAAGATTGCATAACTGGTACATCCAAGCCTGTGCTGAATCCAAAAATTGGATCTATGCTGCATATAAACACCACCATTACGGTCATGGAGATGGCTTTCTACTGATCGAATTTTCAGAATTATTTCAGTTTTACCAACAAGACGCCCTCGACAAAACTATCGTCAGTGCCTATTGTTTGTAAGTATTATTAATTTCTGTAATTAAGTCTTTCTAGCTAAGCTCATTCGTTGCTTGTATAATCTTACTCATCAATATACTAATTATATATGCAGAATGAAGATTCTTGAATGCAACACAGGACAAATCTATGATCTTGGGTTTGTTGACTGCAATTTCGTTCATAAAGTTACTCTAAAAACAAAATCCAAAGAGACAGAGGATAACTTGTTCCAAGCGTTGAAGCATTTTAGCAATAGAAGGGAAATACTATTTCCTTACAACGCTGGGTGAGTGTTACTGTCTTGTACACATTCTATTTTCGCTTACTCGATGTTATGCGTATAATTGACTCGTGTTATAATTTGTTAGTGTGTCCAACTTCCACTATATTCTGTTAATCATTGTTGTTGACATCGAGTAGTAAAAGTCCTGGACTCGAAACGCACACCATTAGAAAAGTGGGCGGACATGCAGAAATGTCTCCAGAAGGCTTGGAAACGGTTCACCGCCCAAACTAGGGGTGTTTGGAAGCCAGATCTTACATTTCAACCATTGACTGTAAATACTACTTGCTAGATCCACGCATCTCTTTGATTCTAGTTTCAATACCACCATTATCATGCTTGATTATTATTTTGATTGAACTCCGTTCTCGTAAAGTGCTTGAGGCAGGAAGCCGGGAATAACTTATCTGGATACTATGAATGCGAGTTCATTCGTCAGACGACCAAAGAGAAGGGCGCAGACCGAAACATCAAAAAAGTTGAAGTACGATAAACAATAATCACAACTTTATTTTATTACCACCAATTGTGTTTAGTTTCATTCATATATATTGATCCCTTCTTTATATTAGATCGAATGGATGCGGGACGGTCTTCTGTCACAAGAACGCGTGCAAGCAATTTAAGAGGAAATTGCCGGATTCTTGTTAGAACAAGTCATAGATCCGAAAGGAGAATACTATTACCCGCTTCATTTAGAAGGGTGAAGTGTAAAAAAGAAGATGTAAATTAGATCAAATTTGTGTGAGAGTATCGTTCGTAATTATAATATGTTTCGACCAAGAAGACGGATGAGACAGTGTAAAATATATTTGTGATCATGCATGATATGTAATATATATATCGTGGTTTCATTATTGCTGTATATATGTAGTACCATTAAATTGATAAAAAAATCCTGCCGCAGCAAAAAAATAGCCCGAAAACCCTGCCGCGGCACAAAAATAGCCCGAAAATGCCGCCGCGGCACAGAGACCAACGATTCCGATTCGTGCCAAGAACCGGGACCAATGATCCACCCCCGTCAGTCTCTGGCGCTGCCACGTGGAGACGCATTGATCCCGGTTTGTTCCACGAACCGGGACCAATGATCCACCCCCTCTCCCCCCCTCGTCGCGCGCCCGCCCACGTGGAGACCCATTGGTCCCGGTTCGTGCGCGAACCGGGACCAGCATTAGTCCCGAGTGATTGGTCCTGGTTCGGGAACCGGGACCAATGGCCCTTATGAACCGGGACTAGAGGCTATTTTTCCACCAGTGTACATATGAGATGTGTGGATGCATATGTAGAGTGGTGGAAAGAAATGAGGCAAAAAAAAGTTTACTCCTCTAAGTTTAGGGGATCGGTTCCCGTCGCCAGCCTTTAGAGGAGTAAATTTACTCCTCTAATTTTTAGGAGTCGGTTTACTCCTCTAAAGTTTAGGGGATCGGTTAGAGATGCCCTTAATATGTGTGGTTCGACCACCAAGATGCTAAGGTGATTCAACATGAGGCGAATACAGATCCGGGTCAATGATCATGCCATTAACGTTCTTGTTACCACTCCCGTGCCACGCGCACTTGGATCGCTTAGGATCCATCCATATAAATGTGTCCCTCTTCGCAAATCGTAAGTGCCATACCACTGGTGGATTCTTTTGTTTTCTTCTCTGGAGAACACGTGATGCAAATATGTGTGTGGCGCACGGATGATATCCGTCGAAGAGAAAGCACAAGAGTGGTACCAATCCCTAGGACAAGATACTACTAGTATGGCAAACCTGACAGTCAGATCAACATGCTTTCATATGCCAAAGAGATAAACTCTCGCACAAGTTCCATTATTTGGGTTAACGTCTATTTTTTTAACGGTAAAAGGTTCAGCGGACCAGAGAAGCTGCAATTAAAAAAAGTGACAGGTACAAATTACAGAAAGGCCCACGGCACAAAGAACTCTAACAAAACTAGACAAAACAGAAAGAGGGCTCTCCCTTGCAAACAACACCCTCAGACAAAACATAAAAAGCAATCGGGTCCTCGAGTGCCTCCGCCACCAATCTCCGGCGACCTCCAGCCAACAGCAAGGTCGTGAGGCTCTTGCTCGTGACGCTCCAAGAACCGGAGAAGAAGCACCACCACCGGCCGCCAGGCAGTCCGCGGGGACGCACCACTTGCTGACGGCGAGGCGACGAGCACCGGCGGTGAGCTTCGAAGAAGGGCCTCCGATGGAGATTGAACCCCTGGGTCGCCATTCGACCAGAACAGGCAGCGGCCTGGCAGCCTTATTGCCACCAGAGGACCACTGCGAAGAAGAACTCTCGGGCGCAGCTTTAGGAACCTTCGACCTCCACTTCATCCTCGACAGCCGGTCCACCCTCCACCTGTCCCTCGCCACCACGGTAGGCCGAAAGATGGAAGAATCACCAATCACCTTAGACGCAACGAAGAGGCCGGCGAGCTTTATGCAGATCGAGCCGCAAGGTCCACACCCACTTTTGCTAACTCCAACCACTGGAGAAGGGAGAAGGGGGAATCTGGTGACCTCCTGCTGCCGCTCACACGCATGCAGGAGTAGCTTGGGTATAGCGGGCAAAGCCCCATCACCCCACGACATGGTCCGCTCCCCTCGCCACCACGGTCGGCCGGAGCAGGAGCCAGATCGGAGACGAGCGGCTTCACAGCAGCCACCCGCGCGCAAGGCCCCTCGAGGGGAGACATCCGCGAGCTCCCCCTCTTCCTCCCCTCGCCACCGAGGCAGGCCAGAGGAAGAGGAGGAGGCAGGGAGGAATCCCGGAGGAGGAGCACCCGCACCACAGCCTTATTGAGGAGATCCTCGCCGCCAGGACCGCCGCCGCACGCTCCAGCTCGAGCGCTGCCGCCGGCGAGCCAGCACGAGATGACCGAGATCTGGCCGGGTTAACGTCCATGATTCTGGTTAAATGGGACAACAGATGTCACAAATGGCAAACTAAGGGGTAAATAAAATAAAATTATTTCTATTTGGATCAGTCTGCTGAATGCTGACCATTAAGGCTGGCTTGTGAAAGTACATTTAGTAACCTCCTAGTGGGTTTTAGATTATGTTTATCTATTTTACGTACAGATATAGCCTCAGAACTTGGTTTTACCACCATGAAGACGACCCCTCAAAAAGACGTTGAAGAAACACTGTTAAAACACTCAAGACACATGCCCAGCTTGACACAAGAAGCATATCAGGTGTGCTTTAGGACTTACAGATGAGCAACATTAAATACTGTACCAGTTGAAGTCCGAAAGACGTAGATGTTGCCTTGATGCAAGGAGTGAATCCAACATGCTTGAATCCCTCGAAGCTGAAAAAGGATAAATACCATAATGTCTTAATTATAGCTCCGAGACAAATAAAAGTAACTATACTATTGAGGGGGGTTAGATCTTCAAGGCCAAACATGGAATTTGTTGTGTGCTCAATGTCACTCAAAATATATTTCCACAACATATCTTGAAAATCTCTTGAGGTACCAGTTCATTTTGATATCTTGAGACCCTATCTTGGACACACGGTTGAAGCATGGCTATGGCGTAAGTATAACAGTACCGAGTCTAGCGCCTTATGTATGAAAACCTATGCCCTTCATGGCCATGATTGAGCCCTAGGTGATTGATGCATACGTGCACAACACCATTGTTGACGACAACCTCAAATAAGGACAACCTTGGTTGAACGCTAGCCGTCACACACATCCATAGAAGGTTATCCTTTATAACGAATAGTTCTCCGAGACGCCCGAGCCTCAGTGGATAGGGTTGGCGAAACCGAGCTGATTTTTATATGATTGCAATCTACTCTGTTGAATTTTCACTTTCTTCTTTTTTTCACTTTTATTATTCCTATCTATTGAGAGTTGGAGTTTGAGTTGGTTGAGCACCAAACAAAGTGGACTGCGGCCAACAAGAACATCTTATTACTCTTGGAGATTCCACATCTCCTAGACGACTAGGTGTCCCCGTCGGGCGTCCAAGGTGTGGACTGACCGAGGCAAGGTTTCGAGATCACCTCGAAGATCTGCCACTAGCGATCGAGCCAAGCGGGTGAAGCTTGTGCTAACAAAGGACAATGTTTAGTTCACGAGCATGTGATGCTTGTGGAACGACGTGTGATGTCGATAAACCAGAGTGCACACATGCATAGCCTCTCCAAATAGAGACACATAGCTATCTCTCAGAAACAAACAAGTGTACTCGTCTCCTTTTTCCTTTACATTTATATTTGTTTGTTCCATTCCTCTGGTTGAAGCATATACTTGATCTGTTTGTTATCTTCATGCCTGGTTTGTTGCACCCAGTGTGCATCTGTCTCTAGCTTAATCATGTTATTTCTGCAATCTTCCTAAAACTTCGCAAATTTGTTTTAGATTGCAGTTACTTTATGTTAACTCCTATTCACCCTCCCTCTAGTCGTCGTGTCTCGATCTTTCAGCTCATCGGTGTAATTGCATTTTATCTTCGGTGGTTGCTGCTCAAGTGGTAATGCTACTTATTTCACAAATATTTCATTGCAAAGGTGAGCATTTTCATTAACTATCTCTTTATATTCTCTATCCTATACTAATAGTAAAAGTGTAAACGTCAAATGAAGTTCAAAGTCGAAGTACAAAGCTAAAAGAATACTTGTATGATATATCAAAAGCTTTCTTGGGAGGTTTTGACTTGGATTCTTCTAGTTTGAATTCTGTAAGATGTATCGCAGTCAAGATGTTTGATTGTGCGAGAGCAAGAGCAAGCTGGAAGGAACTAAGTGTTCGAGTATGGAGCTCTCAATAGGACCTTTGTCTATGGGTTGAGGTCTCGGAGGAACCGAGTTTGAGACCTCCAACTAATAGCCTATATATAATGGAAAATTCGAGATCTTCAAGTGTCCAAGTCAACAACTCAAATTGTATGAGTCAAGAGTTCATATTGTACTCCCTCCGTCCCAAGGCTTAAGGCCTATTTTTTTTTGAAAAGTCAAGCTACGAAAAGTTTGACCAAACTTTAAAAAAAAACTATCAAGAACTGTGATAATGTATAGATACCACGTGAAAGTACGTTTCATGATGCATCCAAGGATATATTTTTCATATTACAAATATTAATAGTTTTTCTAAAAACTTGATCAAACTTTACATAGTTTGACTTTTCTAAAAAATTATAGGTCTTAAGCCTTAGACGGAGGTAGTACCATTGAAGAGCCTTGAGATTCTGCCCGTGTGAACTAGGAGCTCCAAGTGTCCTATTTCAGAGCCTCGAGTATTGTATTCAAAACCTATGAAACCCACTTTCTGGTGGAAACATGGAAACCAAGATATGGGCCGTCAGACAATAATTGTTTTGTTCGTTCTAGATCACAACTCCTTGCCTTCCAAAGCGTTGCAAAGAAAAAAACTATGAAAGCTAGAACTATTAAGAAACTCCACTAAACCACGCCGAAGCCTATATGAAACCATTAAATTGCACTGAATCTCACTAAAAGTCATATAGAACCCGAATCAGTAAAACAATTGGTTTTGGAAAGTTTTGTTAATGCATGGTATCTCCATCGTCCATAGCCCGTGAGAAAGTGCACGTGACAAACACTATACGCTTTATAGTGTAACCAGAGACAACTACTCCCTCCGTCTCAAAATAAGTGACGTGGGTTTGTCTAGATTCAGATATATCTAGACATGTTTAAGTATATAGGTACATGCAAATCTAGATAAACTCGAGTCACTTATTTTGGGACGGAGGGAGTACATTTTATAGTGGCTGCAGGCAGATACTACTCTGAACTGGATATAATTAACCAATTACAGCGTCCGTTCACTGATGCACTGTTAATGCGTGATAAAAAGAAAGAACATCACCTGATTAAGCCTGTGATTTATTCTCACATCAACGATCAGAACTGGCCATTTATTCAGAGGTATAAAGCTTCCTTGCAAATTAGTACTGTACAACTATACATTGTCTGGCATAAAGACGAAGCATCAGAAAACATTTTCCATTCAGTATGACAGAAGAAAATCTCTTGTGCTGATCAGTATGCGAAGCATCATATTTACATAGTAACCAGGCACGGAGAAACCAATGGTCATTGGCTCAAGAAGAATTTCGCAGCGGTTGGGATCCATCTTGGAACTCTCTCGTCGCAAGTGAACCTTTGAGGAACTTCCTGTACCATTCAGCTGATAGTTTTGGCGTCCTCTTCTGTGTCTTGAAGTCGACATGGTAGAGCCCAAATCTGTCCTTGTATCCAGACGTCCACTCGAAGTCATCAAGAAGGGACCAGACAAAGTAACCACGTACATCAGCTCCTTTCCTTCGATTTTCTTGACAAGAGACACAGGATGGTATTCAGAGAATGAAGCAAGAGGAGCAACAATAATAATTTGGCAGCAGTACCATACATCAGTTATAACAGAGCATCAGCTAAGGTTAATCAACTATTTGGCAACCTAAAAAAAGGGCAAGAGACCATACTTTGCTATTAAATGTGAGGAATATGTGAGGAACTCATCTAATATTCTAGTAGTTCATAGTTGGACGCCAAACCTTATTGCGGAGGCTAAATATTTGAGGTAGCCATTTATATAATCAATTCTTCTTGTGTCACTGGTGAAATCATTAGCACACATGCTTCTATTGCTTGCTTGAGCATAACCTGAAAATGTGAATTAGCTTGCACATATGTCACACACATTATTGTTCTGCAAGACTGCAACATAACAATATTAGACAAGCTAATATTTTGCTTCCAAGTAGAGATTGTTTCTGAACTGGTGAACATACACCAAATAGGCAGTGTCCTACTCAAATGACAAATACTGATTATTCAAGCTTCAAAAGATAACTAAGACAGAGATGGCCACACCATTTTCTGTGATATAGGTTGCTGTATTGTTGTATCATTGTTTGTAATACATGACCACCTCTTCCATCCCACGTGGAACATCGTTAAAGAATGGCGCTCCTGTCTGCATGAGTGAGACTACAAGCAATCACTATTTCTTGTTTTTCCCCCATCGTGTTTAAAAGGTATCTTAACATGAATTAGTATTTAGCAATATTATGGTTACCTCTTTACCGATAAGCACCCCATCTCTTTCTACCAAACTAACCGCTCGTGCGTCCCCATCCATAGGGTCCATTTCACACGATGAAAAGATGCAGTCTTTCACATACCATGTTGAATAATGATTTAGTCCAATGAAATCCAATTTTGTTACACGTAGTTTCTTCCTCTGCTTTAATGTGAACTCAGGTAGGTTTGGACCCAAGATTTTGCGCATCTCTGGAGGATAAGCACCAAGAATTATAGGGTCCAGAAACCTATCAAAAAGAGTAAAACAGTGGTAACTTAAGAAATATATTTATTTTATTCTGAAGATATACATCCAGTTCCAGAAAAGTGTCTCAGTTTCTCTGCATCCCTGTAGTGAAACAAAAATAACGGTATTTATATGAATTATATCAGCCTATTTACTTGTACTGGACAGATTTTTAATACTCGTAAGAACACAGGTGTTCTGGAAACAAAAGATTAATTATCTGTATCCACAGTTATCATCCTAAAGGAGAGTATATTACCATGGAACATTGAAAGATATAGCCCGTTCAACTGCTAGTAGGTCGATCGTGGTATTTCTCAATGGTTCATACCATCTTGCGCCGACAGAAATTCCAATATATCCACCTTGTTTCTCCTGTCAAGTGGCATAGATATTAAACCATAGTAAAAAAATCAGTTGTTGGCGTTGTGCTGATGTCTTGTAAGAAGAAGACACAGGGTAATCTTGGGCTTTAGTCCAAGAAGTGTCTAATTTGTACCTGATACTTATTTCTGTAAATGCTCACAGCGGTTGCATGTGAAAGTATCATATTATGACCTGCTATGTATGGTTCTATTGAAGAATTTCCAAAGGCACAATTCCCAAATGGTTTAGAACAACGAGCAGGTGGGAACCATCCATCCATATAAGCAAACTTTGCCAGTATGTTAGGCTGATTCAGTGTAACCCACAATTTTACTCGGTCGCCAAACAGCTTGAAGCATACTTCTGCAAAGTAACCGAAGTCCTTCCTGAAAAGCACTTAGAGTAAGATGTTTCCTTCCTCTGTCAGAGAAGGGAAGTAAATTAAGAGGCACAGATAAATACATACTGGATTTCTGGACTCAACCATCCGCCATATCGCTCTTCAAGTTCATATGGAATGTCGTAATGAAATATTGTAACAAATGGTTGGATTCCTGTTTATTCATGTCTGTAAGAGCGATGTGTTGAGGCCTTCAAAATTTATCGCCTTCTGCATGTGATTTGGGTTAAATACCTTTTTGTATGAGAGCATCAATAATGGCATTGTAGAATGCTACACCATCTAGATTAACATCCCCGAACCGGCCTCCTGCAACAAGAAGTGATTTCCTAGCCAATCATAATTTAACCCTCAGGAACAAAAGCATTTGTCTGTGAAGTATAAACCCACTTGGTAGGATTCTTGTCCAGGCTACGGAGAATCGGTACGAGTTGACACCCAAGGAATGCATCAACTCAATGTCTTCCTGCAGTAGGAAATAATTACACTCTTTTCGAAAAAAAAAGGGAATAATTCCACTTTACATAGTAACCTTCCATCCTTGGGATTTCTTTGCATTTTGCTGAAAACATACCGTGTAGCGATGGTAGTGATCAGCAGCAATATCGCCGTTGCTCCCATCCTCAATTGTACCTGAAAGGGAGGGACACAAGATAGAAAAGAGCTATGCCAAGATTGAAACTTAAATTCCCATGCTTCACCTTGCTTATGGGTGTACACGTCCCAATTGCTTAGGCCTTTCTTACCCTCCAAATACCCACCTTCAATCTGAAGAATGGAAGAATATAGTATCAGCAGACTTTAGGTCGACTAGAAGAGGCCGACGCGTCATGTACTACACAGCAAGCATTAGATCTAAAAAGGCATCAGAACTCCCAAAACGTGTCCACAAATTTCCTAGGCTTCTCCTAACAATAGGATTTTTTTACTTCAGAAATGCTTGCTGAACAGTTTCAGGCAAGAACTCTCTCCTCGCTGCCCCGATAGGATCGTGGAGATAGGCAAGTAGACTGATGCGCTCCTAATACGAGCAACTTCTGTCCGATTCCGGGCCAGACATAGCTCCGTACGAGCAGAAACGATTGCAATTTGCTGTTACTGCCACTTCTACCAAAAGGGCCTTGATTCAGTACAACCCCCTCACCTAAACTCGTATAAATACGTATAACCTCAAATACAAGGACGGCTCACATCACTCGATACCCCATCGTTTTTAGTATATACACATATACCTAATTCTGTACAAAACAGTGTATATCTAAATCAAATAGGATACTTTTTCTAGCTGTACGTGTACTAGTACAACCTATACGCTAAAGAAAAAAAAGCCGCGGATCATCGCCGGTGACGGCCGTGTCTGCCGGCGAGCCGTGTCCTCGCACGCAGTGGTGGTGTGGTTTAGCTCGTACACGCCGGAGGCACGCCTTGACCTTTTAATGTTTGCGGCAGGCAAGCGCGGAGGCGGCAACGTGCAGTTTGCGGCGCGGCGGCGGCGCAAGAACTTCGCCGTGGCGGCATACCGGACAGTCCGACGCGGTGTCCGGTAGGGCACCGGACCGTCCGTCCCACTAGTCCGGCTCACTAGTCCGGCGTCAATACGTCCGTCCCACTAGTCCGGCTCACTAGTCCGGCGTCAATACGCCAGACTTGTCCGCGTCAAACTAATACTTGTCCGGCCATGCTAGGAAATTAAAGCCGGCTTGTCCGGCTATATGGACGGGCAGTCCGATCTAGTTGTTTATAACTATGAAATTTCTACAGAAGCTAAATAGTTTGGCCGGACATGTTACCAGACAATATGCTAGACAGTCCGGTGGCCAAAAAAGTGCTGGGCAGATTTTTTGTGTTAACTATTCATCGTACACGGCTTCTGTCCGTTCCGTCCGGTCTGTCTGGTAAAAGTTCAAAACATACAAACTTGCTAGACACAACGATATTGGCCATACTTCTCTACTTCGTGTATCACATTTGTATCATATTATATCAAACGAATCGATCTTATCGTAATTCGATAACACATCAAAAGCATAATACTGGTGTGGTTAATTTCGCGAAAACAACGGCAAATGTAGATAGAGCACAATACAGATGAATTCAGCTGGAACAACGATTGTATGAAAGCAAATAAAGTATGTTCTCTCACTCATTACATAGGATACCGAAAAGTTACTGTATGCATAAGGCATTTGTTTACATAGAAAATAAAAAGAACCAAGTGTTGAACACAGCCTAGAAACCTTCTTCGGGACAAAAATCCGACCATATCCAAAGGCCTCGGTTCTAAGAATCATCTGCGTGGCGTTTGAGATTAAGCAGATTATCTTTGACGTTGTCCAACTCATTCGTAGGTGATAAAATTATTTCCGTGAGCACAATTTCCCTGGTCGAGTAAAAGAAATGCACAAGTTAATGTAGATGTTATAAATAACCAAGGTGAATGTAGTCTGTGAATGGTCTAGTCCTTGAGAAAAGAAGGCCAAAGCATTCCAGAAACTACAAAGTGACTAACTGGAAGAAAGCAGCAAGGAAAGACTACATTGCTGAAAGGAGAATGGATCATTTTTCAGAACGTAGAAATGCTTCGGATCCAAGGTTTTGGTCTCGTGTGCATCAAGACATGTATGAAAGCATCATTTTGGAGCAACCACACACTCTTGTTCCTCAACAAACAGTCAACATGAAGTTCATTGATAAGAATAGTGCACACCTCCCGGGCTATGTGGAGATAATTGATGTTATGAGGCTGCATGGCATTATTACTCTTCGATGCGATTAGAGTGAAGAAGCGGTGATTCAATTCTTTTCCACTTGTAGGTTTCTCACGGATGAAGAGAGGACACTTGTATGGAGTACCGAAGGGTCGCAGTTGAGTGTGACATTCGAAGAATTTGCCAATCTCCTCAACATTCCTAATGATGCCAATCTCATAAGATCCATGCCAGATCTAGCACAGGTGAATCGATGAGCGGTGATGCTCTTGGCCCTCTTCGTCATCCGGGTGTTATGGTTACTTATGAGAATGCACAGAGTGCGTCTCTACTTGAGCCACGGTACTCTTTCATGCACAAGATCATCACCAAGACTCTTGTTCCCAAAATTGGTGATAGATATATGGTGAGGAACTTTGCCATTGACCTATTGGTTCGGATTCACACTCATGGTACTCAGCCGTTTGATTTGGCGGATTATCTTTACGAACAAATTCGCCTTGCCTCTTATCTACAAGATAGAAGCTTCCCATATGCACCATATGTCCAAGTGCTCATTGATGCAAAGTATACTCATAAGATTTTCAAGGATTCCAAGCACAAAGAATGGACTCCCCAAATAATTGGTGTTGCCACTCCGTCCGCAGCCATCACTCGAACCTCCAAGAAAAAGTCCGCTGCTCATGGTCCTTCTCACATGCCTTCCAAGTTTGAGAAATTTATGGCAAAAACTCAACGCATTATCTTTGGGATGTGCAAATCCAATGCTAAGGAGATAGCCAACATCAAGTCGGGTGATTGTGCAAAAATTAACATGTACAAAGCTCAAGTTCGTCAACTTGGTGGTGAGGCTAGTGAAGATGAAGTGATTGCATCATCGAGCACCCCTCGTCCCAACTATGAGTTCCCTGAAAAAGGATATGAGGAGTTCTTTGACAATGATTCAAGCGATGAAGATGGTGGTGCGGCAAGTTAGGGCGTCTCCAAATGATTTTAATGTTGCATGCCTTGCTTAATCTTTGATTTTTATTGGCATGTGAAACTTTTATATATCCATTATCTATGTGTAAGACTATGTTTGTTGGATTTCATGTCGGTACCCTTTATCGGATTATGGTTATAGTGTTTGTTATCAATTCCTATGTTGGATGGTTGGTTAAATTCTGTGTTGGATGTTTCCTTTGTTGTTGTGAAGTTGAAAATTGTTCGATTATTCGGGTGTTCTTTTGTCACCCAAATCTGCCATTTCATCAGCACCGGACATGCCGGCAATATCGACCGGACAGGCCGGCGCGCCATGTATGCTGCTGTGCAGCGACAGCACCGGACAAGCCGGCTACTACCACCGGTCAGGCCGGCAATACGAAAGTGTACCCGGACAAACTTCAGTACATGTCCGGGTACTTATCCGGCGTTAAAATCTAGCCTCTGGAAGTTTTGATGTCCTTAGCCGGACATGCCGACAGTAACCGCCAGACAGTCCGGCGTTAAAATCGAGCCTCGAAGCTTTGATGTCCTTAGCCGGACATGCCGGCAGTAACCGCCAGATAGTCCTGCGTTCTGTCAGTTGCGCCACTACAGCGCCGGACAGACCGTCGGCTGAACCCGGACAGTCCGGCATACTATCAGCTGTGCCAGTACAGCGCCGGACAGACTGTAGGTAGAACCCGGACTGTCCGGCGCGTGAACAAAAGCAGCGTTCATAATTCCATGGCTATTTTGAGCATTTCATCGTTACAAACAAATAATACCAAAATTCGAACATATCATTAGTAATAATATCAACTGGTTTTGTCCGATTACAATTCTCTAATGTAGAAACATGCGACATTTTATTTCTGGCATCGGCGAGTGAAGGTATACTTCTACTACTTGTTTTCTTTTGCCACATACCTGCATTACAAAACGGAATAGTTAAATGCATGCAAAAAAATATAGATTTAATGAATCAAACTAGCAAGTAGTGTAAACATGCAAATAAACTTACTCAGGATGTAGTTTGCATAATTTTGTATTCCACTTGTTATGGTCCATCTCACCACAAGTGCCACACCCCTGTTTTCGTTTTTTTTGTTTTTTCCGCTCGTCGAAAGCTAGATGCCTACCATTTTTCGCTACTGGGTGATTCTTCCCTTCTTTACCTTTTGCGTTTAGCTTAGGTGCGCCTTTCGTGATAACCTTATCGGGGTCATCGACTGGAAATGGGTTTACTTGAAAACCAAATGCGCTCCATGAAGGCTCTGTGATCATCTGGTTCATCATTTTTTGCACGCTTCTTCGCTAGTTGGCCCTTCATATATTCCATAACTTCATTATACATATATGGATCATCTGATGCAACATCCATAAGTTCTGATGCTACCGTATCAAGCTCGACATATCTTTTTTGCTTCTCTGCCCCTAACCAACCTAATGCGAACAGATCACTCCTACGCCTCGCTGGTAATCCATTTCTTGCCATTTTGGAGAATCGTTGAAGAACACAACACTCTGGTATTCCAGGCAATTTGAGGTGCTTCACTTCAAACAGTATATGCTTGCATGGAAGCCCTTACGATCCATTCTTCGACAGCTGCACCGTATTGTTTCCTGCGAGTTATTAGGGGTATAGTCAACTTCAAACATGCAATTGCTGTTATTCTTCCATTTCACCAGAATCTATTTGAAGCCCTCCGTTTCGACAATTTCATGGTAAACCTCGAGGTCGCCAATCTTCTTGACATCTCGTTGCAAGATGTAGAAGTTGGTCGGAGTAAAGACATGGGCAAGTGCAACCTCAATCTCCTTGGATTCAGTTACTGCCACCGGAAAACTCTGGGAAGAAATACAGTCATCTTCCGCCTTGCTCGCACGGATGCGAGTAATTGAAGGAAATATGCCCTGAGAGGCAATAATAAAGTTGTTATTATATATTCCTTATACATGATAGATGTTTATTTTACATGCTAGAATTGTATTGATTCGGAAACATCAATACATGTGTGTTTAATAAACAAAAAGGGTTCCTAGTCATGCCTCTCTTATAGACTAGCTTGTTGATTAACAAGATGATCAAGGTTTCCTGATCATGGACATTGGATGTTGTTAATAACAAGGTCACACCATTGGTGGAATGATGTGATGAACATTCATCCGAAGTATAGCATTACGATCAAGTCATTATGTTTATATTGCTATAACATCATACGAAGTAATCTTTATCCTTAGACCATGAGATCATGTTAATTGCTGACACCGGAAGAGTATCTTGATAACATCAAACGTCACACCGTAACAGGGTGACTATAAAGATGGGTTCAGTACTACGAAGGTGTTATGTTGAGGATCATGGATCAAGAGTGGAATTTGTCAATCCAGATGACGGATAGATATACTCTGGGCCCTCTCGGTGATATCACATTAGGATAGCTTGCAAGCAAGTGATGTGATCACTAGAATGTTATATCACAGGAACGAGAAAAGAGTGTATGTCGATAAGGAGATCAAACTAGGTATGGAGATACCGATGATCGAATCTCGGACATGTAATATATCGAGAGACAAAGGGATTTAGTTACAAGCGTTAAAGGTTCTCACGATCACAGAAGTCATCGTTGAATGTGTAGGAGTCAGTACGGATCTCTAGGTTCCGCCGCTGATTATTGATCAGAGAAGGGTCTCGATCATGTCTGCATTATTCGCGAACCATAGGGTGGCACACTTAAGAGTTACCGGACACCATTTTGGAGCACATATGTTTCAGACGAAAGAATTGCAAAGCGTAGGAATTGTTTCAATAGAAACCGGAAATTATTTCGGGTGAAATTGCAGAAGGTGGTTCTGCATGTGATATTGAAATATTGCAAGGGGCTATATGTGAATGTTTGTTAATTAAAGTAATTAACAAAATTCTGAATAAATTTAATAAAAAGAGTTTTATTAAATGAGAGAGCATTAAATTTGGAGAAATTTAATGCATTTAAAGTGGAGACTTTAAAAGGGAATGTGCAGAGGCATTTTAATGTGGAGGGGTTACCACCACATGAATGGGGGAGGTGAGGGGTCACCCCCCATGCGCCGGCCATGGAGAGAGGGGCACCCCCCCTCCTCCTATAAAAGGCCACCCATTCCGTCCTTCATCCTCACACCTCCTTGTGAAGGATCTCTCTCCCCCTCTAGAATTATTTCCCCATGGTCTCGAATTAGCGAGATACATGTTCCCGGTGGCATTTAGTCTGGAAGGAGTTGCTGCTTCCGCTGGATCGCTGGAGCGAGGAGGTGGAGGTTGTCCGGTGGCTTGAACGTGTGTGCGAGTGCGGATGTGCTGCTGAGTTGCGGCGCTCAGACTTCCTCACGATCTTGAGATCGGAAAGTGTACGACTACATCAACCACGAGTTCCTACTCATTAACAAAGCTCATTGTCTACGAGGGTAAGTTCTCGTTGGATGTATGTCCACCCGTTGCTTTGTACCTAGTAGATAGATCTTGGCGTGTAGTTCACACCGTAGGAAATTTTTTGTTTTCTATGCTGCGGACCCAACAGTGGTATCAGAGCCTGATCTATCCGTAGGTGCTTAGCACGGGTAGTACACATATGTTGATATGTGGGCGATGATGATCATGTTATTGCATCTTCTATGTTTTTTTGATATTGGTGGCATAGTGGGATGAAGCGGCCCGGACCAACCTTACATGTCATCATACATGAGACCGGTTCCACGACTGACATGCAACTTGTTTTGCATAAGTGGCTGCGGGTGTCTGTCTGTCCTACTATAGTCAATATCTGATTTACAACGAGTTGCTAATAACTTAGTTATCCTCGTTGTGGTTCATGTTCGTAGGTGAGAAAGGTTCTATCTCCGAAAGCCCTAAGCCACGTAAAACTTGCAATTGATAAATTAGAGGCGTCTAGTTTAGATCGTTGCTGGGCTAGTGTATTGATATGGTATTGTTGTAAGTAGATGTATGGTAGATACTCTTACAACACAGTCAACGTGTAAGTTCCATAGACCTTGGCCTTACACGCAAAGGAATGATAGATATCATACCACGATGCAAGTGATAGAGATCAAATGCATGGACCATTGTTGGGTCCGCAGCATAGAAAACAAAAAAATTCCTACGATGTGAACTACACGCCAAGATCTATCTACTAGGTACAAAGCAACGGGTGAACATACATCCAACAAGAACTTACCCTCGTAGACAACGAGCTTTGTTAACGAGTAGGAACTCGTGGTTGATATAGTCGTACACTTGCCTATCTCAAGATCGTGAGGAAGTCCGAGCGCCGCAACTCAGCAGCGCATCCGCACTCGCACACATGTTCAAGCCACCGGACAACCTCCACCTCCTCGCTCCAGTGATCCAGCGGAAGCAGCAACTCCTTCCAGACAAAATGCCACCGGGAACATGTATCTCGCTAATCCGAGACCATGGGGGAATAATTCTAGAGGAGGAGAGAGATCCTTCACAAGGAGGTGTGAGGATGAAGGAGGGAATGGGTGGCCTTTTATAGGAGGAGGGGGGTGCCCCTCTCTCCATGGCCGGCGCATGGGGGGTGACCCCTCACCTCCCCCATTCATGTGGTGGTAACCCCCCCACACACACATTAAAATGCCTCTTCACATTCCCTTTTAAAGTCTCCACTTTAAATGCATTAAATTTCTCCAAATTTAATGCTCTCTCATTTAATAAAAATCTTTTTATTAAATTTATTCAGAATTTTGTTAATTACTTTAATTAACAAACATTCACATATAGCCCCTTGCAATATTTCAATATCACATGCAGAACCACCTTCTGCAATTTCACCCGAAACAATTTCCGGTTTCTATTGAAACAATTCCTGCGCTTTGCAATTCTTTCGTCTGAAACATATGTGCTCCAAAATGGTGTCCGGTAACTCTTAAGTGTGCCACCCTACGGTTCGCGAATAATGCAGACATGATCGAGACCCTTCTCCGATCAATAATCAGCAGCGGGACCTAGAGATCCGTACTGACTCCTACACATTCAACGATGACTCCTGTGATCGTGAGAACCTTTAACGCTTGTAACTAAATCCCTTTGTCTCTCGATATATTACATGTCCAAGATTCGATCATCGGTATCTCCATACCTAGTTTGATCTCGTTACCGACATGCACTCTTTTCTTGTTCCCGTGATATAACATTCTAGTGATCACATCACTTGCTTGCAAGCTATCCTAATGTGATATCACCGAGAGGGCCCAGAGTATATCTATCCGTCATCTGGATTGACAAATTCCACTCTTGATCCATGAGCCTCAACATAACACCTTCGTAGTACTGAACCCATCTTTATAGTAACCCTGTTACGGTGTGACGTTTGATGTTATCAAGATACTCTTCTAGTGTCAGCAATTAACATGATCTCATGGTCTAAGGATAAAGATTACTTCGTATGATGTTATAGCAATATAAACATAATGACTTGATCGTAATGCTATACTTTGGATGAATGTTCATCACATCATTCCACCATTGGTGTGACCTTGTTATTAACAACATCCAATGTCCATGATCAGGAAACCTTGATCATCCTGTTAATCAACAAGCTAGTTTATAAGAGAGGCATGACTAGGAACCCTTTTTGTTTATTAAACACACATGTATTGATGTTTCCGAATCAATACATTTCTAGCATGTAAAATAAACATCTATCATGTATAAGGAATATATAATAACAACTTTATTATTGCCTCTCAGGGCATATTTCCTTTAGTCTCCCACTTGCACTAGAGACAATAATCTAGTTCACATAGTGATAAATCTAACACCCATGGAGTTCTGGTGTTGATCATGTTTTGCCCTAGGGAGAACTTTAGTCAACGGATCTGCTACATTTAGGTCTGTGTGTACTTTACAAATCTTTATATCTCCATCCTTGACATGCTCGCGGATGGAGTCAAACCGGCGCTTAATATGCTTGGAATTCTTGTGAGACCTTGGTTCCTTTGCGTTGGCTATGGCTCCATTGTTGTCACAATAGATCACCATCGGGTGCAACGCACTGGGAACCACACCCAGTTCCGTAATGAACTCTTTCATCCAAACTGCTTCCTGTGCCGCTTCTGAAGCAGCAACATATTCCGCCTCCGTTGTTGATCTAGCCACCACAGGTTGTTTGGAACTCCTCTAACTAACTGCTGCTCCGTTCAAGAGAAATATGTATCCGGATTGAGACTTAGAGTCATCCGGATCGGTGTCAAAGCTAGCATCGACATAACACTTAGCGACTAGCTCTTCTTCACCTCCGTATATAAGAAACATATCCTTAGTTCTTCTTAAGTACTTGAGGATGTTCTTTACCGCTATCCAGTGTTCCGAACCTGGATCAGATTGGTACCTACTAGTCAAACTAATAGCATGTGCCACATCCGGTCTTGTACATAGCATGGCATACATAATAGAGCCTATGGCCAAGGCATAGGGGATCTTATCCATCACCTCTCTTTCTTCCGCCGTAGCCGGACTTTGAGTCTTACTCAGTGTCTTGCCTTGCAACATAGGTAAGAACCCCTTCTTACTTTCGTCCATATTAAACTTCTTTAATATCTTATCAAGGTATGTACTCTGCGATAGCCCAATTAGGCGCATTGATCTATCTCTATAGATTTTAATGCCTAATATATATGATGCTTCACCAAGGTCTTTCATCGAAAATTTGCTGTTTAGATAACTTTTAACACTGTTTAAAAGATCTATATCATTTCCAATCAATAATATGTCATCCACATATAATATCAGAAATGCCACATTGCTCCCACTCACTTTCTTGTAAATACAAGCCTCTCCATAAGTTTGGGCAAATCCAAACTCTTTGATCACCTCATCAAAGCGGAGATTCCAACTTCGTGATGCTTGCTTCAGTCCATAGATGGATCGCTGAAGTTTGCACACCTTATTAGCATCCTTAGGATCGACAAAACCCTTAGGTTGTATCATATACAACTCTTCTTCAATCTTACCATTGAGGAACGCAGTTTTGACATCCATCTGCCATATTTCATAATCGAAATATGCAGCAATTGCTAACATAATCCTAACTGACTTAAGCATCGCTACGGGAGAGAATGTCTCATCGTAGTCAACTCCTTGAATTTTTCGAAACCCCTTTGTGACAAGTCGAGCCTTATAGATGGTCACATTACCATCAGCATTAGTTTTCCTTTTGAAAATCCATTTATTCTCCACGGCCTTTCGGTCGTGAGGTAAGTCCACCAAGTTCCAAACTTGGTTCTCGTACATGGATTCCATCTCGGATTTCATGGCTTCTAGCCATTTGTTGGAATCCGGGCTCATCATCGCTTCTTCATACGTCGCAGGGTCATCCATTTCATCAACCATGAAATTCACAACAGGATTGCCGTATAGTTCAGGAGATGCACGTGTCCTGCTTGACCTGCTAGGTTCGGTAGTGTCCTCTTTCGGAGTTTCGTGATCATTATCATTAGCTCTCTCTTCATCAGGTGAAGTCAACTCCGAAACAACTTCCGATGCTGCGCCACTCGCCATTCCATGAAGAGAAGGTTCAATAACCTCTTCGAGTTCTACCTTCCGACTACTCACACCTTTCGCGAGAAACTCCTTCTCAAGAAAGGATCCATTCTTGGCAACAAAAACCTTGCCCTCGGATCTGTGATAGAAGGTATACCCAATTGTTTCCTTAGGGTATCCTATGAAGACGCATTTTTCCGGTTTGGGTTTGAGTTTATCTGGTTGAAGTTTCTTCACATAAACATCGCATCCCCAAACTTTAAGAAATGACAGCTTAGGTCTGTTTCCAAACCATAATTCATACGGTGTCGTTTCAACGGATTTAGATGGTGCCCGATTTAAAGTGAATGCAGCTGTTTCCAGTGCATAACCCCAAAATGACAGAAAGTAAGTCAGTCAGAGACATCATAGATCGAACCATATCCAATAAGGTACGATTACGACGCTCCAACACACCATTACGTTGTGGTGTTCCGGCAGGCGTGAGTTGTGAAACTATTCCACACTCTTTCATGTGTGTGCTAAACTCGTAACTTAGATACTCTCCTCCACGGTCAGACCGTAGAAATTTGATCTTTCTATTACGATGATTTTCCACTTCATTCTGAAATTCCTTGAACTTTTCAAAAGTTTCAGACTTGTGTTTCATCAAATAGATATACCCATATCTACTCAAAGCATCCGTGAAAGTAACAAAATAACGATATCCACCTTGCGCTGACACACTCATTGGTCCACACACATCAGTATGTATGATTTCCAATAGATCTGTCGCCCGTTCCATTGAACCGGAAAACGGCGTTCTTGTCATCTTGCCCATAAGGCATGGCTCACATGTATCAAATGATTCCAAAAGTCCATCAGAATGGAGTTTCTTCATGCGTTTAACGCCAATATGACCTAGACGGCAGTGCCACATATATGTAGACATATCATCATCAAGTTTAATCTTTTTAGCATTAACATTATGAATGTGCATAATATTACTATCGAGATCCAATAGAAATAAACCATTCAACATAGGTGCATGACCATAAAAGATATCATTCTTATAAATCGAACAACCATTGTTTTCAGATTTAAAGGAATGACCACTTTGCATCAAACACGATCCAGATACAATGTTCATGCTCAGTGCAGGCACCAAATAATAATTATTTAGGTTTATAACTAATCCCGATGGCAAATGGAGAGGTAGCGTCCCGACGGCGATCACATCAACTCTTGATCCATTGCCGACCCGCATCCTGACCTCATCCCTTGCTAGTTGTCGCTTGTTCCGTAGCCCCTGAGCCGAGTTACATATATTAGCAACCGATCCGGTATCAAATACCCAGGTGCTACTGCGAGTACTAGTCAAGTACACATCAATAACATGTATATCACATATACCTTTGTTTGCCTTGCTGGACTTCTTGTCCGCCAAATACTTGGGGCAATTACGCTTCCAATGGCCAGTCCCCTTGCAATAGTAGCACTCGGTGTCAGACTTAGGGCTAGCCCAGGGTTTCTTTTCAGGCGTGGCAACAGACTTGCCACCCTTCTTTCCCTTGTGCTTGCCTTTCTTATCCTTCTTGAAACCGGTGGTCCTATTGATCATCAACACTTGATGTTCTTTCCTAATCTCCACTTCTGCAGTCTTAAGCATTGACAGAAGCTCGAGAAGAGACTTCTTCATGCCTTGCATATTATAGTTCATCACGAAGCTCTTGTAGCTAGGTGGCAGAGATTGGAGAACACGATGTATGCCTAAGTCAATGGGAATCGTTATTCCCATGGATACAAGCTTATCGGCGTACCCGGACATTTTGAGTACATGCTCACTAACGGAGTTGTTTTCCTCCATCATGCAGCTAAAGAACTTTTCTGTAGCATTATAACTCTCTATGGCAGCATGGGTATCGAAAATCATTTTCAATTCTCCCATGGTATCAAAGGCATTACCATTTTCAAAACGCTTTCGAAGTTCTGGCTCTAGCCCATACAGTATGCCGCAATGAACTAAGTTGTGGTCCTCCTGACGAGTCACATAGACATTATTTTCCTCGTCAGGGGCATCAGGAGCTGGTGGGGGGCCTAGCAGCGCATCTAGCACATATTGCTTTTGTGCAGCAGTAAGGAGAATCCTCAAATTCATAGCCCAGGTGGTGAAGTTGCTACCATTCGCAGCAAGTTTCTCTTTCTCCATGAACACATTGAAATTAAAAGTAGGTGGTGCCATCTACAACAGAATTTGTAAAGTTTATTTAGACTAAGTTTATGATAGATTGAGTTCAACTAATCCAAATTACTAATGAACTCCCACTCAAAAACGACATTCCTCGTGTCCTTTTGGTGATTACATGAACCAAATCCACTACACCAAGTCCGATCATCACGTGAGTTGATATAGCTTCAAAGGCGAGCATCTATATGGGCATCATATCAACCATATGACTCATGCTTAACCTTTCAGTCCGTGTTCCGAGGCCATGTCTGTACATGCTAGGCTCGCCAAGTAAGAACCTTAGTATTCGCGTGTGTAAAACTGTCTTACACCCGTTCCTATGAAAGCGTAGATTCAAGTACACCCGATCATCACGTGATGTCTCGAAACACCATCCATAGAACGGTGCATACTCAAGGAAGAACACATTTTTATCTTGATATCTAAATGAGGGATCATCTTATAATGCTACCAAACGCGCTAAACTAGTAGTATAAGATGCTAACATCTAATGTGTAAAGTGAGATGATATGGTCCATGCATTTTATCTCTATCACTTGCATCATGGTATGATCTCTATCATTCCTTTGTGTGTAAGGCCAAGGTCTATGGAACTTACACGTTGACTGTGTTGTAAGTGAAGGGTTCGTAGCATGGAAAACAAAAAATTTCTACCGCAAGAACAAACAAAACCCAGATCTAATCTAGATAAAAGCCAAGATCTAATCTATTAGACATGAGCAACGAGACAGATCGGTACTAACCCTCGTAGAACCGAAAGCGTTACGACATTAGATCTCGTGGATTATGTAGTCGATCACTTGCCGATCTCAAGATCGTGTGGACGATCCTTCCGGCGCCGCGTTCCGGCAGCGCTTCCGCAGACGGTCACACGTGCGGAGTCGAAGCAGACCTTCCTCTCCCCGTTCCAGCGAGCAGCGGAGGTAGTAGATCTTCTCCACGGAATCCCAGCAGCACGACAGCGTGGTGGTGGTGGAGATGAGAATTCTGTAGGGCTTTGCCTATGCCTGTGCAGAAGAAAGGTGGAGGAGAGAGGCGGCTGAGATTGGTTGTTGTGATAGGAGGTCTAAGAGGGGGCGCCCCCTCCCTTCTATTTAAGGGAGGGAGGCGCGCCTGGGGAGGGGGAGGGGGAGTCCTACTAGGACTCCCCTCCTTGGGCCGGCGGTGGGAAGGGGGGAGGAAACCTCCTCCCCCATGAATCCGTGTATTGCCCCACTTGGACTCCTTGATCCCTTTCTTGGTTTTCAAGTAAACTCCAAGAAATCCTCTAGAACCTTCCAGAACATTCTGAAACCTTCTAGAATCTCCATACAAACACTCCGGAACATTTCCTAACTTATAAAATGATCCCCAATATATGAATCTTATTCTCCGGACCATTCCGGATCTCCTCGTGATGTCCCGGATCCATTCCGAGACTCCGAACATCATTCGGTCTCCAACACATATTCCATATCTACTTAAAACAACTTCGAACCTTAAGTGTGTCACCCTACGGTTCGTGAATATGCAGACATGATGAAGACACCTCTCCGATCAATAACCATTAGCGGGATCTGGAGATCCATAACGGCTCCCACATACTCAACGATGACTTCGTGATCGATTGAACCATTTTACATACGAAACCAATTCCCTTTGTCATGCGATATTCTACTTATCCGAGGTTTGATCGTCAGTATCTGTATACCTAGTTCTACCTCGTTACTGATAAGTACTCTTTACTCGTTTCCATGTTATGTCATCCCTTGTGACCTAGTCACATGCTTGCAAGCTATCTAGATGACATTCCACCGAGAGGGCCCAGAGCATATCTATCCGTCATATGGATGGACAAATCCCAATCTTGGTCCATGCGCTTCAACACATACTTTCAGAATACCCAATGACACCTTTATAACCGCCCAGTTACGAAGCGGTGTTTGATGTCATCAAAGTACCCATCCGGTGATGGTGATTAACATAACCTCATGGTCGAAGGATTAGGTTACTATGTATTTGAAAGCTTACAGCAATACGAACTTAATGACTTGATCTTATGCTACGCTTACTATGGGTGTGTGTCCATCACATCATTCTCCTAATGATATGATCTTGTTATTAACGACATCCAATGTCCATGATCAGGAAACCATGATCATCCATTAATCAACAAGCTAGTTTAACAAGAGGCTTACTAGGGACTCTTTTATGTTTACAAAACACACAGGCATTAATGTTTCCGGTTAATACAATTATAGCATGGGATGTAAACATTTATCATTAACATAAAGATATAATAATAACCACTTTATTATTGCCTCTTGGGCATATCTCCAACAGTAAGAGTATCTACCATACATCTACTTACAACAATACCATATCAATACACTAGCCCAGCAACGATCTAAACTAGACGCCTCTAATTTATCAATTGCAAGTTTTACGTGGCTTAGGGCTTTCGGAGATAGAACCGTTCTCACCTACGAACATGAACCACAACGAGGATAACTAAGTTACTAGCAACTCGTTGTAAATCAGATATTGACTATAGTAGGAGAGACAGGCACCCGCCAGCCACTTATGCAAAACAAGTTACATGTCAGTCGTGGAACCGGTCTCATGTACGATGACATGTAAGGTTGGTCCAGGCCGCTTCATCCCACTATGCCACCAATATCCAAAATGCATAGAAGATGCAATAACATGATCATCATCGCTCACATATCAACCATATGTGTACTACCCGTGCTAAGCACCTACGCATAGATCAGGCTCTGATACCACTGTTGGGTCCGCAGCATAGAATTTTTTTTCCTACGGTGTGAACTACACACCAAGATCTATCTACTAGGTACAAAGCAATGGGTGGACATACATCCAACGAGAACTTACCCTCGTAGACAACGAGCTTTGTTAACGAGTAGGAACTCGTGGTTGATGTAGTCGTACTCTTGCCGATCTCAAGATCGTGAGGAAGTCCGAGCGCCGCAACTCAGTAGCGCATCCGCACTCGCACACACGTTCAAGCCACCGGACAACCTCCACCTCCTCGCTCCAGCGATCTAGCGGAAGCAGCAACTCCTTCCAGACGAAATGCCATCGGGAACATGTATCTCGCTAATCCGAGACCATGGGGGAATAATTCTAGAGGGGGAGAGAGATCCTTCACAAGGAGGTGTGAGGATGAAGGAGGGAATGGGTGGCCTTTTATAGGAGGAGGGGGGTTGCCCCTCTCTCCATGGCCGACGCATGGGGGGTGACCCCTCACCTCCCCCATTCATGTGGTGGTAACCCCCCCCCCACATTAAAATGCCTCTTCACATTTCCTTTTAAAGTCTCCACTTTAAATGCATTAAATTTCTCCAAATTTAATGCTCTCTCATTTAATAAAACTCTTTTTATTAAATTTATTCAGAATTTTGTTAATTAATTTAATTAACAAACATTCACATATAGCCCCTTGCAATATTTCAATATCACATGTAGAACCACCTTCTGCAATTTCACCCGAAACAATTTCCGGTTTCTATTGAAACAATTCCTGCGCTTTGCAATTCTTTCGTCTGAAACATATGTGCTCCAAAATGGTGTCCAGTAACTCTTAAGTGTGCCACCCTACGGTTCACGAATAATGCAGACATGACCGAGACCCTTCTCCGATCAATAATCAGCAGCGGGACCTGGAGATCCCTACTGTCTCCTACGCATTCAACGATGACTCCTGTGATCGTGAGAACCTTTAACGCTTGTAACGAAATCCCTTTGTCTCTCGATATATTACATGTCCGAGATTCGATCATCGGTATCTCCATACCTAGTTTGATCTCGTTACCGACATGCACTCTTTTCTTGTTCCCGTGATATAACATTCTAGTGATCACATCAGTTGCTTGCAAGCTATCCTAATGTGATATCACCGAGAGGGCCCAGAGTATATCTATCCGTCATCTGGATTGACAAATTCCACTCTTCATCCATGAGCCTCAACATAATACCTTCGTAGTACTGAACCCATCTTTATAGTCACCCTGTTACGGTGTGACGTTTGATGTTATCAAGATACTCTTCCGGTGTCAGCAATTAACATGATCTCATGGTCTAAGGATAAAGATTACTTCGTATGATGTTATAGCAATATAAACATAATGACTTGATCGTAATGCTATACTTCGGATGAATGTTCATCACATCATTCCACCAATGGTGTGACCTTGTTATTAACAACATCCAATGTCCATGATCAGGAAACCTTGATCATCCTGTTAATCAACAAGCTAGTCTATAAGAGAGGCATGACTAGGAACCCTTTTTGTTTATTAAACACACATGTATTGATGTTTCCGAATCAATACATTTCTAGCATGTAAAATAAACATCTATCATGTATAAGGAATATATAATAACAACTTTATTATTGCCTCTCAGGGCATATTTCCTTCAACCATATCATCTCACTTTACACATTAGATGTTAGCATCTTATACTACTAGTTTAGCGCGTTTGGTAGCATTATAAGATGATCCCTCATTTAGATATCAAGATAAAAATGTGTTCTTCCTTGAGTATGCACCGTTCTATGGATCGTGTTTCGAGACATCACGTGATGATCGGGTGTACTCGAATCTACGCTTCCATAGGAACGGGTGTAAGACAGTTTTACACACGCGAATACTAAGGTTCTTACTTGGCGAGCCTAGCATGTACAGACATGGCCTCGGAACACGGACCGAAAGGTTAAGCATGAGTCATATGGTTGATATGATGCCCATATAGATGCTCGCCTTTGAAGCTATATCAACTCACGTGATGATCGGACTTGGTGTAGTGGATTTGGTTCATGTAATCACCAAAAGGACACGAGGGATGTCGTTTTTGAGTGGGAGTTCATTAGTAATTTGGATTAGTTGAACTCAATCTATCATAAACTTAGTCTAAATAAACTTTACAAATTCTGTTGTAGATGGCACCACCTGCTTTTAATTTCAATGTGTTCATGGAGAAAGAGAAACTTGCTGCGAATGGTAGCAACTTCACCAACTGGGCTATGAATTTGAGGATTCTCCTCACTGCTGCACAAAAGCAATATGTGCTAGATGCGCCGCTAGGCCCCCCACCAGCTCCTGATGCCCCTGACGAGGAAAAGAATGTCTATGTGACTCGTCAGGAGGACCACAACTTAGTTCATTGCGGCATACTGTATGGGCTAGAGCCAGAACTTCGAAAGCGTTTCGAAAATGGCAATGCCTTTGATACCATGGGAGAATTGAAAATGATTTTCGATACCCATGCTGCCGTAGAGAGTTATAATGCTACAGAAAGGTTCTTTAGCTGCATGATGGAGGAAAACAGCTCCGTTAGTGAGCGCGTACTCAAAATGTCTGGGTACGCTGATAAGCTTGTGTCCTTGGGAATAACGATTCCCATTGACTTAGGCATACATCGTGTTCTCCAATCTCTGCCACCTAGCTACAAGAGCTTCGTGATGGACTATAATATGCAGGGCATGAAGAAGTCTCTTCCCGAGCTTCTGTCAATGCTTAAGACTGCAGAAGTGGAGATTAGGAAAGAACATCAAGTGTTGATGATCAATAGGACCACCGGTTTCAAGAAGGACAAGAAAGGCAAGCACAAGGGAAAGAAGGGTGGCAAGTCTGTTGCCATGCCTGAAAAGAAACCCCGAGCTGGCCCTAAGTCTGACACCGAGTGCTACTATTGCAAGGGGACTGGCCATTGGAAGCGCAACTGCCCCAAGTATTTGGCGGACAAGAAGTCCGGCAAGGCAAACAAAGGTATATGTGATATACATGTTATTGATGTGTGTACTTGACTAGTACTCGCAGTAGCACCTGGGTATTTGATACGGGATCGGTTGCTAATATATGTAACTCGGTTCAGGGGCTGCGGAACAAGCGACAACTAGCAAGGGACGAGGTCACGAAGCGGGTCGGCAATGGATCAAGAGTTGATGTGATCGCCGTCGGAACGATGCCTCTCCATATGCCATCAGGATTAGTTATAAACCTGAATAATTGTTATTTGGTGCCTGCACTAAGCATGAACATTGTATCCGGATCGTGTTTGATGCAAAGTGGTTATTCATTTAAGTCTGAAAACAATGGTTGTTCGATTTATATGAATAATATCGTTTATGGTCATGCACCTATGTTGAATGGTTTATTTCTGTTGGATCTCGATAGTAGTATTACGCATATTCATAATGTTGATGCTAAAAGAATTAAACTTGATAATGATATATCTACATATATGTGGCACTGCCATCTAGGTCATATTGGCGTTAAACGCATGAAGAAACTCCATTCTGATGGACTTTTGGAATCATTTGATACATGTGAGCCATGCCTTATGGGCAAGATGACAAGAACGCCGTTTTCCGGTTCAATGGAACGGGCGACAGATCTATTGGAAATCATACATACTGATGTGTGTGGACCAATGAGTGTGTCAGCGCAAGGTGGATATCGTTATTTTGTTACTTTCACGGATGCTTTGAGTAGATATGGGTATATCTATTTGATGAAACACAAGTCTGAAACTTTTGAAAAGTTCAAGGAATTTCAGAATGAAGTGGAAAATCATCGTAATAGAAAGATCAAATTTCTACGGTCTGACCGTGGAGGAGAGTATCTAAGTTACGAGTTTAGCACACACATGAAAGAGTGTGGAATAGTTTCACAACTCACGCCTGCCGGAACACCACAACGTAATGGTGTGTTGGAGCGTCGTAATCGTACCTTATTGGATATGGTTCGATCTATGATGTCTCTGACTGACTTACTTTCTGTCATTTTGGGGTTATGCACTGGAAACAGCTGCATTCACTTTAAATCGGGCACCATCTAAATCCGTTGAAACGACACCGTATGAATTATGGTTTGGAAACAGACCTAAGCTGTCATTTCTTAAAGTTTGGGGATGCGATGTTTATGTGAAGAAACTTCAACCAGATAAACTCAAACCCAAACCGGAAAAATGCGTCTTCATAGGATACCCTAAGGAAACAATTGGGTATACCTTCTATCACAGATCCGAGGGCAAGGTTTTTGTTGCCAAGAATGGATCCTTTCTTGAGAAGGAGTTTCTCGCGAAAGGTGTGAGTAGTCGGAAGGTAGAACTCGAAGAGGTTATTGAACCTTCTCTTCATGGAATGGCGAGTGGCGCAGCATCGGAAGTTGTTTCGGAGTTGACTTCACCTGATGAAGAGAGAGCTAATGATAATGATCACGAAACTCCGAAAGAGGACACTACCGAACCTAGCAGGTCAAGCAGGACACGTGCATCTCCTGAACTATACGGCAATCCTGTTGTGAATTTCATGGTTGATGAAATGGATGACCCTGCGACGTATGAAGAAGCGATGATGAGCCCGGATTCCAACAAATGGCTAGAAGCCATGAAATCCGAGATGGAATCCATGTACGAGAACCAAGTTTGGAACTTGGTGGACTTACCTCACGACCGAAAGGCCGTTGAGAATAAATGGATTTTCAAAAGAAAAACTGATGCTGATGGTAATGTGACCATCTATAAGGCTCGACTTGTCGCAAAGGGGTTTCGACAAATTCAAGGAGTTGACTACGATGAGACATTTTGTCCCGTAGCGATGCTTAAGTCGGTTAGGATTATGTTAGCAATTGCTGCCTATTTTGATTATGAAATATGGTAGATGGATGTCAAACCTGCGTTTCTCAATGGTAAGATTGAAGAAGAGTTGTATATGATACAACCTAAGGGTTTTGTCGATCCTAAGGATGCTAATAAGGTATGCAAACTTCAGCGATCCATCTATGGACTGAAGCAAGCATCACGGAGTTGGAATCTCCGCTTTGATGAGGTGATCAAAGAGTTTGGATTTGTCCAAACTGATGGAGAGGCTTGTATTTATAAGAAAGTGAGTGGGAGCAATGTGGCATGTCTGATATTATATGTGGATGACATATTATTGATTGGAAATGATATAGATCTTTCAAACAGTGTTAAAAGTTATCTAAACAGCAAATTTTCAATGAAAGACCTTGGTGAAGCGTCATATATATTAGGCATTAAAATCTATAGAGATAGATCAAGGCGCCTAATTGGGCTATCGCAGAGTACATACCTTTATAAGATATTAAAGAAGTTTAATATGGACGAAAGTAAGAAGGGGTTCTTACCTATGTTGCAAGGCAAGACATTGAGTAAGACTCAAAGTCTGGCTACGGCGGAAGAAAGAGAGATGATGGATAAGATCCCCTATGCCTCAGCCATAGACTCTATTATATATGCCATGCTATGTACAAGACCGGATGTGGCACATGCTATTAGTTTGACTAGTAGGTACCAATCTGATCCAGGTTCGGAACACTGGATAGCGGTAAAGAACATCCTCAAGTACTTGAGAAGAACTAAGGATATGTTTCTTATATACAGAGGTGAAGAAGAGCTAGTCGCTAAGTGTTATGTCGATGCTAGCTTTGACACCGATTCGGATGACTCTAAGTCTCAATCCGGATATGTATTTCTCTTGAACGGAGCAGCAGTTAGTTAGAGGAGTTCCAAACAACCTGTGGTGGCTGGATCAACGACGGAGGCGGAATATGTTGCTGCTTCAGAAGCGGCGCAGGAAGCATTTTGGATGAAAGAGTTTATTATGGAACTGGGTGTGGTTCCCAGTGCGTTGGACCCGATGGTGATCTATTGTGACAACAATGGAGCCATAGCCAACGCAAAGGAACCGGGGTCTCACAAGAATTCCAAACATATTAAGTGCCGGTTTCACTCCATCCGCGAGCATGTTAAGGATGGAGATATAAAGATTTGTAAAGTACACACGGACCTAAATGTAGCAGATCCGTTGACTAAAGTTCTCCCTAGGGCAAAACATGATCAACACCAGAACTCCATGGGTGTTAGATTTATCACTATGTGAACTAGATTATTGTCTCTAGTGCAAGTGGGAGACTGAAGGAAATATGCCCTGAGAGGCAATAATAAAGTTGTTATTATATATTCCTTATACATGATAGATGTTTATTTTACATGCTAGAATTGTATTGATTCAGAAACATCAATACATGTGTATTTAATAAACAAAAAGGGTTCCTAGTCATGCCTCTCTTATAGACTAGCTTGTTGATTAACAAGATGATCAAGGTTTCCTGATCATGGACATTGGATGTTGTTAATAACAAGGTCGCACCATTGGTGGAATGATGTGATGAACATTCATCCGAAGTATAACATTACGATCAAGTCATTATGTTTATATTGCTATAACATCATACGAAGTAATCTTTATCCTCAGACCATGAGATCATGTTAATTGCTGACACCGGAAGAGTATCTTGATAACATCAAACTTCACACCGTAATAGGGTGACTATAAAGATGGGTTCAGTACTAGAAGGTGTTATGTTGAGGCTCATGGATCAAGAGTGGAATTTTTCAATCCAGATGATGGATAGATATACTCTGGGCCCTCTCGGTGATATCACATTAGGATAGCTTGCAAGCAAGTGATGTGATCACTAGAATGTTATATCACGGGAACGAGAAAAGAGTGCATGTCGATAACGAGATCAAACTAGGTATAGAGATACCGATGATCGAATCTCGGACATGTAATATATCGAGAGACAAAGGGATTTAGTTACAAGCGTTAAAGGTTCTCACGATCACAGAAGTCATTGTTGAATGTGTAGGAGTCAGTACGGATCTCCAGGTCCCGCTGCTGATTATTGATCGGAGAAGGGTCTCGATCATGTCTGCATTATTCGCGAACCGTAGGGTGGCACACTTAAGAGTTACCGGACACCATTTTGGAGCACATATGATTCAGACGAAAGAATTGCAAAGCGCAGGAATTGTTTCAATAGAAACCGGAAATTGTTTCGGGTGAAATTGCAGAAGGTGGTTCTGCATGTGATATTGAAATATTGCAAGGGGCTATATGTGAATGTTTGTTAATTAAAGTAATTAACAAAATTCTGAATAAATTTAATAAAAAGAGTTTTATTAAATGAGAGAGCATTAAATTTGGAGAAATTTAATGCATTTAAAGTGGAGACTTTAAAAGGGAATGTGAAGAGGCATTTTAATGTGGAGGGGTTACCACCACATGAATGGGGGAGGTGAGGGGTCACCCCCCCCCATGTGCCAGCCATGGAGAGAGGGGCACCCCCTCCTCCTATAAAAGGCCACCCATTCCCTCCTTCATCCTCACACCTCCTTGTGAAGGATCTCTCTCCCCCTCTAGAATTATTTCCCCATGGTCTCGGATTAGCGAGATACATGTTTCCGGTGGCATTTTGTCTGGAAGGAGTTGTTGCTTCCGCTGGATCGCTGGAGCGAGGAGGTGGAGGTTGTCCGGTGGCTTGAACGTGTGTGCGAGTGCGGATGTGCTGTTGAGTTGCGGCGCTCGGACTTCCTCACGATCTTGAGATCGGCAAGTGTATGACTACATCAACCACGAGTTCCTACTCGTTAACAAAGCTCATTGTCTACGAGGGCAAGTTCTCGTTGGATGTATGTCCACCCGTTGCTTTGTACCTAGTAGATAGATCTTGGCATGTAGTTCACACCGTAGGAAATTTTTTGTTTTCTATGCTGCGGACCCAACAGTAATTGCATTCTCGTAATGCATAATCATGTCGACAAGGGTCATACCAAAATCCAGGTGAAGGTGAAGGCATGAGTTCAAACTCTCACTCCTCTGATTGTTTTTCATACCAAGGAAATATCTACCGGCTAGATACGCGGCGACCCAAATTCTCTTCTTAGTTGTACATCCTTTTAAGCTATTTCTCGATAGATTATGTCTGCCACTTGCAAACAAATGCGCTCCATCTTTGCTCAAAGACGGCTTCTGAAGTGACATAGTATAAGAATGGACGAAACTCCTTAAGTGACTTATGACCAAGATGTTTCTTCATGTTATTCTCTACGTGCCACGTACATAAACAGTGTCACGCGTCTGGAAGGACATTCTGAATAGCTTTTATCATTGCGGCGTCGCTATCTGTGATAATACCTTTTGGCCTTTTCTGGCACATTGCTTTCAAAAACGTTCGAAGCAGCCAAGCATATGTATCTTCCTTCTCGTTTGACACGATGGCACACGCGAACACCGTAGTCTTACGGTGATTGTTCAGACCTATGAACGGAATGAACGGCATATCATACCGGTCATATTGTAGGTGCTGTCAAACACCACCACGTCGCCGAAGTCCTGATAGTCCCGACATGACTGAAAATCGCACCAGAACAAGGTCTTCAACCGTCCTTCATCGTCTACATCGTAATCAAAAAAAATTCAGGATCATTCTTTTTCCTAGCGGCCATGATACCGAGGGCTGTTGCAGAATCACCATCTCAATAAGCTTTCTCTTCTCCCTACCACACATGTTGTACAGATCTCTAGGAATAAAGCCTACACCGCCGTAGCCGTGTCTCTTGAGGAAGTGTCTCATGATCATACTTTTTCTCAACCCAACGGCTCCCAATGATAGTATCTCAGCTCTCTGGTGCGGTTTAATCTTTCTATGCGACCGTAGAAATGGTACTTCGTCCGGACTAGCCAATACATGACTGTGATTGTTGTCGAAGCTTTTGACAACCCAGACTCCACGGGATCTATCACGCTTCACGCTGAGATGGGCATTGCAATAACAGCGAGTCTCGGGTCTCAGCTTTTGGTTGTGGCCTTCCTCTGTTAAGAGTTTTTCCAGAGGTTTGCCTGCCCTGGAACAAAGATACCGTCTTAACCGTATTTGTTTCTTAAAGCCTTTTCCTCGCCTCAAAATGTCCTTTCTAATACTGAAGCCATGATCTCTCGCATAGTTGTTGTACCAAACGAAAGTCGCCGATTCGGAATCAAAAGTCATGTCCAATATTTTTCAATGATTATCAACTCGGAAGTTCTTATCTTCGTTACTCACAAATTGCATGTCTGGTTTCCCGTGATGTTCATGCCCATCATCTGCACCAGATATCACCTACACAGATAAACACAGATAGCCCTATAAGATGTTGTTTTATTGTTAACATTCATTGCTTGCCATAGTTAAAATATCTACAAACCTCGCTACTCTTTCCTAAGCTAGATTCATCTTGATACAGTGCTTCAACGCTATATTCACCGGTTCGAATTTCCAAGTCTGAATATTCGTCCTCGTCGTGACCACCGGCTACCACCTATGTAACAAAAACCGAGAAAGTAAGATGTCAATTCACTTATTATAACATGGACTGACATTACAGAATATTCAACATACTTCACTCATGTTTTGTGAGTATGTCGATGACTCGGGATAGTTCTGTCCATTATTATGACCACCAAACTCGCTGTTGTTAGATCCATTCTCCGAACTAGAATCCTCATCGTCCATGTAACCGTTATCATTGTCATTCGAAGTTGAGTCAGAGTCCTCCATCACTCCGAAAAATACACTGAAACATCGCAAAAGAATAGGAAGAAAAACAGAAAAAGATTAATTGTCGGACATACCGTTAAAGTATTGCCGGACAGTCCGGCTGCTTCGGACAGGCCGGCCAGGATGGTCTGGCGTTGCCAGACCGGCCGGCTGAATGGGAACCGGACTGTCCGGTGGATCGCAATTTGCCAAGACGAGATCGAGAATCCGGGGAAACTTACCTCGATGACGAGGACGCGACGATAGCCGGCCGCGGTTGTCAGCCGGCCGCGGCGGTGGTTGTTCAGATGCAGGCGTCAACGGCGATGGTCGCCGGCGGTGATGGGCGGCGGCTGCGGCGTCCAGGGGCGTCAGAGGCGGTCGCGGCAGTGGTAGGCAAAGACGGGAACGAGGGTATACCTACACATTCGATCCGTTCCTATACATAGATAATACACGATTTAGATACGGGTTAAAATATATACACAGACGTATTTGTACGAGTTTAGGTGTGGGGGTTGTACTGAATCACAAGCCCTACCAAAATGTCTGGAAAAGAAGAGCAAGTCAGGGCACCTGGTAAGCAGAAGTGGAGGTCCCGAACAGGAAGTCGGAAGGAGGAGGGAACTGGCACTGGCTGCGATGGATCTCCGACGAACACGAGCGGAGCATGTGAGCGCACCAGGAGAGCAGCAGAAACCATTGGGACGCCGCCTTGCACGCCATCCGTCACGCTAATGCTGTCTCTTGTCTCTCCGAGCTCAGGCGACTGAAACCAGTGGGAATTCTTCCTCGTCGCATTCACCGGGAATACAGAACCGCCGGCGCGAGGCGATTATAGCGTCCCTCGGCACCTCGGATCCATCACTCCCTCTAGCGGTCTCGCGCGATCCAGTCGGACGAGTGGAACTCGTGGGACGCGATCTAGCGGTCCACACATGTCGCGCCCGCGCTGTGTATGTTGGCCTGTTGGGCAGCCAATCTCCATCGGTGTCATGGTCATGGCAGGTAAGGTGTTCGATCGTGTCTCCCGGTGAATTAAGCGACTTGCCACAGCCCACAAACGACGGGTGGACCGGACGAGTCATTGCATCCGTACGGTTGTACTCCGTACGGAAGTTGTGACCATCGACGGGGCCAATCAATTTTTTTTTTTGAAAGCCTCGTAAATCAATAATACTACACCTACGAAAATTTTCTTACGGAAACAGTTCTACGGGATGAGGTGGAGCAAACAGGTTGGTCCATAACTTTTTCCTCCCATGATTGTAGGAACCGTAACCCCATCATGATCTTCCACGTCTGTCCGTAACTCAAAAAACAGTCTGTACTATAGCATTATTGCTCATAAATAGGTATACGAAAATAACTCAGTGTCATAGTGGTAGCTACACATAATTGCACATCTCATCGATCCAAGCGAAAAGAACCTGTTTTATCCTATTTTTGTGTATAACACACATTTCTAGTGTAGAAAAGTGCTTTCAATTATCTGGTTTGAATAATTTTGGTCTTTTTTCTCAAAAGTCAACTTGGCAAACCAAAAGTCAATGCATGAGTTGACTTTTACAAAAATAAATCCAAACCAAAATTCTAAAACCACTTTTGTTTACCAGAAATATGTGTTCTACTAAGAAAACGTGATAAAATGGGAATGACTAACTTGGAAATCATATATAAAAGATAAAATATAAATTTAGCACGCACAACCTACCCCTATGGGCACATCCGAAAGACAGATTCCGAAGATCGACCACCCGACAGGGTTGAAGGATTTTCGGCGTACTGGGTTGCGATGTAGTGCCCCGTTCCGTAATATACTTCCATATAATGTAAAACGTTTTTGGCAAACTAAATTATTTTATTAAAACCTTCTATATTATGCAACAGATTTACTCCCTCTGTCTCTTTTTACTTTGCGTTTTAGCTGTATCACGGATACCTAGAAGAGGCATATGTGCAATAATTCAAGTACGAGCTGGCTAAAATGCCTCTCTGTAGTCCCACGTGATAATCCACTGCCTAGAGAATCTATGCAAGGATTAATTAGCAGGCACCGCATGCATTGGCTTGCATGGCTCGTCCCCTCGTCTCTGGAGCAAATTAACTGGCCGCCGCATGCATTGGCTTGCACGGGAGGGCAAATTAGGCAAAAGGAGGCAACGTGCTCTAAAACGCAGAGTATATTGAAAAATCCGTGGAAAAGTAAAACGCCGAGTAAAAAGGGACAGAGGGAGTAGTACTCTATGAGGTGGTACCATACCAAAATGTCTCATGAATAGACTTTGGCCCTTCTAGGAGGACATTATTTAAAAAAATTAAAGTGCATTCGTCCGAAGAAAGTGATAACAGATAATGCACTCTTGGCCTTTGAGTGTCTACATTATATGGAACATGGCACTTTCATGAATATCTCCTTCTGTTCTTACCGGATAGACTTATCGAAAGCTTATGATAGAGTTAATTGACGTTTACTGAAGAATATTATGTACAAAATGTGATTATGTCATCGATTGATACAACGGATAATGACATGCGCCAGCACGGTGGAATACTCTATGTAATTCAATTAAATTCTATTGTAAACATTTTCGTTGGGGGGGGGGGGGGGGGTTAACTCATCTTATTTCTTATTTTTATTTGAGCCTGATGGTTTACCTGCTTCGTTGAAAAAAGAGGTCGAACTACAATGCATTGCACCATTGATGGTGTGTAGGGGAGCTTCTGAAATTTTACATTTTCTAGTCGTCGATGATACCTTATAATTCTTCAAAGCATCGGTTGCACATGTTAATTGCATCAAGCGAACTCTGGATATTATGTTGTGGGTACAGGGCAAATTATTAACCCTACCAAATGCCCGATTACATTTAGCCACATGTGACCAATAGAGATACAAACGGAGGTGTGTTCTATTCTTCAGGTGGAGCAACAGGATTTTGACGCAAAATATCCGGGATTACCCATCCCGAATGGTAGAATGCATAAGGGCTTGTTCGGTTTGCAAGAGATTGTAGTGGATCAACATGGATTGAGAGGGACTAAATCCCATCTAAGTTAAAATCCACCTTAATCCCTTCCAATCCACTTGTAGAGTGGATTAACCGAACATGTCCTAAAGGACATTTTCTGAATTTGCAGTCCCGGTTGAGCAAATAGATAATATAATGGGTAGATAGCTTACTTGCCCGAGTGCTCGTGAGGTTCTAATCAAGGCTCTACGCCGCAGGCCTTACCAACATATATCAAGGGTGCATTCAAACTCTGATGTTTTTACTAAGCTGATTCGCAACTACTGGTGGGGCTCTGATCAGGGCCAAAGAAAGACACATTGGCTGGTCTGGGGCTTTGGGCTAAACTGAACCATGTAAGTCAAAGGGTGGGCTAGGTTTTTGAAACATGCACTAATACAATCAAGCTTTACTTGTCTACCTGACATGGTGACTAGTCGCTTACTCTGAATTTTTCTTTAGAAACACAAGCATTGTGCTAATTCAGAATAATTCAAAATTCAAACTTTAAATAGTCTGATTTTTTAGACTGATATATATATTAACATTATTTTCAGAAATCTGCTGCTGCCAGTGTTTGCACTTCGTCCACTAATCCATAGCTCTCAATAGTCATTACAACTTCATTGACATCTTTGGAGTCATACTACATTTAAAATCCACTTTGTAAGTCGATTTCGAGTACAAGGAGACCTTGATTGCACATATACTAATTATAGTATACCCCTAATCTTCTGGAGAAAGAGATGTCATAGTACATATTTCATAAACCTTGAGAATAAATCATGTGTACCACTCGATCCATCCACACACAAGGTCATGTACAATAGGGTGACGCCAACCTTCTATTAGAGCTACCACGTTGGATATTTTCTAGTTGGAGGAGAGAATGAATAGAGAGAATGTTGTTTTTCCTTAGAGCATGTACAATGCTAGGGAAGGCAACATGTCTTCTCTTAGTCCTCAACATCATCTAGAGATGACAATAGATAAAAGTTATACAATACATTATTCTCCTATTGTCATCCCTAAAAATTAATAAGAATTGATTAAATTTCAGAAAGAAATTGATTTGCTAAGAGAAGACGTACTGTAAAATGGAGAAAATAGTCTTCCCTTATTTTCCAAGAGATCATCCTTAGCTAAGGGAAAGCAACTTTTTTTCTTATTTCTCTCTCTTGCAACTAATCAACAACGTGGAAACCCTAAGCGAAGACTGACGTCATCCCATTGTACATGCCCCTTAACTAAGAGATGTTCCCTTGGAAAATAAGGGGAAGCTATTTCTCTAGTGTATCACATGTCTTTCCTTATTAAGTCAACTTCCTACGAAAATTAAATTAATTATCATTAATTGCTAGGAAAAAAAGATAGTGCATTATATGATCTACTTCTATTGTCTTCTCTAGATGACATGAATGGCTAAGAAAAGACTCGGCTTATCTACAATTGTACATGCGCGAACTCACAATTCAGTAGTATGACTAACATAATTACTATTTGGTATCAGCCCACGAGAATATTCATAGGGCGTAATTCATACCTATACCCAAACATTATAGATATGTTGGGTTACTCGGGTATCCACAACATTGAAGTTCACGAATCTGTTCTCAGAGTCTGCACTAGGTCCACTGGCCCAGAGCCCGTGAGGAAGTCTCGGTACCACTCCGCAGACATTTTTGGAGTCCTCTCCTGCGTTGCAAAATCCACGTGGTACAGCCCGAACCTTACAGTGAAACCGAAAACCCACTCGAAATTGTCCATGAGACTCCACACGAAGTAGCCACGCACATTTCCTCCTCCCCTGTAAGTACCAACATGTATAATATTTTCTCTTCAGGATTTGTTGCTAGTGTTTTGTTCAAGGCGTCGTTGGTAAAAAAGTGTAATGTGCATTAAGAAAATTTAATGTGTTTGTGCATGCCACCTGATAGCTGAAGAGATAGATGAGAGATAACCCCGCAGGTAGTTCACTCTTCCAACGTCATTGATCATGTCTTCCATATTGTTACTACTGTATTGCGAGTAGCCTGAAATGTGGATAAAAAAAGCAGGGTATGATAACACAAGATCACTGATAGCAGAAGAAAGTTAGGAGGGACTAAGAATCTTTGGGGAGTCTACCGAAAGTAGTGTGAATTTCGTGATATCTTTATGTGTCACTCACCGTTCTCAGTAATATAGATGGGGGCATTCTCGTATCTCTGATTTACATACTTGATGGTCTGCTCCATGCCTTCTGGAACATCATAGAAACCAACCAGTGCAGTCTGGAAGGTTGATCACGCCAAACGTGTCAATAGAAGAAGCAAAAGGAACAACATGATCACTAAGTATATAACATAACAAGTTCTTACTGATTTTCCAATTTGTACACCATCTCTTTCGCCTGTAGCCAAGACTAGTGCATTCCCCTCATATGTCTTAAGTTCACACGGAGAAGAGATGCAGTCCTGGGCGTAAATTGCCGTGTAATGGTTTACCCCGATAAAGTCCACCTTGTTTTGCAGTAACCTCTTTTCTGCCGTGGTGAACTCTAGTAAGTTCGATGATAACATCTCACGCATTTCTTTGGGATATTCACCAAAGAATATCGGATCCAAGAACCTGTAGAGGCCAGGATTAACCGGGTGAAGTTTATCTTTTCACCAGGTGGGAGGTAGGGAAAAATGGCATACCAGTGTATCTCAAAAGACAATGCACGTCTGGCTGCCATAATATCCTCCGTGGCGTTCGTAAGAGGCTCATAGTATTTCATCGCAATCACAATCCCAATCGAGCCGCCTTGCTTCGCCTAACACGAAAGACAAATGAGTTTCTGCATTACAGATGCATCCGTAACGGTTTCGCCGTGCGAAGAAAGTTTGTCGGCAACAATAGAGTAAGCCACATGTTGGGGCCTTTTACTACCTGGTAATTCCTCTTGTAGTTGTCGACGGCGGCGGCATGGGACATGATGATGTTGTGAGCCGCGACGTAGGGTTCCCGTTGGGAGTTCCCGCTGTTGCAGTTCCCGAACGGCGGGGAGCAGTGGTTGGGAGGGTACATCCCCAGCATGTAGGCGAGCTTGGTGAACATGTTGGGCTCGTTGAACGTCGTCCACAACTTGACCCGGTCACCGAACGCCCGGAAGCACACGTCCGCGTAGTAATCGAACTCCTCCCTGCAAACATAAGTTTTTTTTTTCGAGCAAGCAAATATAAATTAAGACGGCTGGCAAAGGTATGCTGAGCAATAGCATGTCGAGAGTTGCACGTCGTACGTACCGGATCCCGGCGCCCAGCCAGCTGCCGTACAAGATCTCCAGCTCGTGCGGCTGATCGAAGTGGTGCAGCGTCACGAATGGCTCTATCCCTGTTGACATTTTTGTTCCAGCGTTTAGTTTAAGATGTTGCGAGTGCGAGAGTGGAATTTAGTTTGGAGGTGGCGTGTACGAGACTACCTTTCTGCTGGAGTGCAGCAATCAGACGATTGTAGAAGGCTATTCCAGCTGAATTGACGCCTCCAAGACGGCCCCCTACGGCGATTCAAAGAACTGAACGGTTGAAAAAAATGAAACGGCGTAAAACTTAGTGCATGAGTATGTTATAATGTTCTTGACATACTTGGCAAGATTCTCGCCCATGAAATGGAGAATCTGTACGAGTTGACGCCCAGATTATGCATGATCTCCACATCTTCCTGTGTTCAGAGCAGTGTGAGTGTATTACATCGGTAAAATTAGGAAATATCACATTGAGATTAGTATAAAATTGGTTGTCTGTTTGCTGATTTCTATACCATGTACCGGTGGTAGTGATCGTCCGCTACGTCCCCGTTCCGTCCGTCCAAGATGTTCCTAGCTGTACCCAAAAAAATTGAAAGATGGAAGAAAAGCATGTCTGAGTTAAGACTTTTATAAGAATATAAATGATCACATGTGCACGTACGTCAACTATTCTTTTTTTAGAACTGCTCTGAGAAGTGTTTGACATGTTAGATGTGGCTTTGGATCCACGTCATCATTCATCAGCTCAATTAAGGCTCATACAGTACAAGGAAAAAAAACGGACCGTGGGCCGGGCACGGCCGGACTTCCCGGCCACAGAGCCGGTAGACAGGGACCCAACACACTCCCTACCCCACCCCATATCAGTTGTGTTTCTTATTCCTACGAGCCCATAGAAATAAATCAAGAAAGAGAAACGAGGGAGGGAAGGTCAGCTCCGTGGAGCTGGTGAGACCGTGGAGGAGATGGAGACGGCGAGCTTGTACCTTGCTAGAAGTGGTGACATCAGACGAGCAAGGAACCTTAGGGGTGGGGTCTGGGCCGTGATTGTCGAAGGCGAAAGGGGGTGTTGGCGAACTGACGAAGGTATGGCTTTGGGTAGGGCAGGTGTTGCGAGACGACGGGGTAGCAACATTGGCCACCGATGGTGGTGGACAAAGGTTTGGTCGGTGCTACATCGGCGAAATGGAGGTGGTGGCGGTGCGACGGCGCTTTGCTTCTTTCCCTCCTTTGTAGCAGCCGACGACGATGCTCTTTTTCCTTCTTCTTCCCCTTCGTTCTGACAACTACAGGACAAATTAAAGGTAGGTGATCGAAACTTTGCCCATCGCCACGGTCACCCGCTAGTTAGAGGTTCTCCGAGGATAAATCATAGTCGGTAATCAAAGTCGTGGATTGGCTGCCAATTTCAAACACATATTAATTAAAATAGATTGGTCATGGTTCTAGCTCGTTTTAAGGAGCTTATAGCGAGTTTTGCTTTTGTCCATCTTGATGGCACTGGTCATCCCAACTTATATTAGCTATCAAAATCCGTGCGTACTTTCCCGCTTATCGTAATCACTACAGAAAGCACCGCATCCACATGCAAGTAACTGGAAGAGCAACCGGTCTTTTCGCACTTTCCCTGTAGTCAGAGCATAGGTAGTACTGTGACCAGTTTCACTAACATATGCTTTCGTCTCTCTCCCTTCGCGCCCCCTATGCTTCCTAGTGTGGCTGTGGGGAGAATATTTTATAGTACAAGGAAACAAAGGGATAAGATTAGTTCCGTACCCACTCTAGTAATTATTCAGTGTTGTACATATACGAATATATCAAATATATTCCTCGCAAAAAGAATATATAGTGAAACCAAAAGCCATTACGTTCCTTTCTCCGTAAGTTAAGCCCAAAAGACAATCAAGATGCCCCCAAATCTTATAAACTAATCCGACCGCCGGATCCCACAGAAGCAGATTTCTGGTGGAAAGCGGATCTTTCAAGCTTAACTTTTTTGGACGCTAGGCTGTAGTAATAGGAAATGTCTTGTGTCGCTATCCCGGTGATAATTTGATGGCTGTAAAGTAATCCAGCTCCATGATTATTGATTAGTACTAGCTACATAAAGCATGAACCAATTAAATTCCGATGAAGCAGAAAGAATTGCCATTCATGGCACTAGCTACCAGGAGGGCTATCCTTTATCGCCGTCTCTCTGTTTTCCAAGAGAACAGGATGAGAGCAGAAGGAGATGGGAGAGATGACTTACACTGTGTGTGGGTGAAGACATCCCAGTTGTTGAGGCCCTTGCCGTCCTCCAGGTACGCGCCTTCAACCTGCAACCACAAACCACGGTGCCGATTGAACGATCGAACAGCAAAGAGAGACGCACGCCGAGTCGTCGACGACGGAGCTAATTCAAAGGTCCAGACGAAGAACCAACCTGGTAAGCAGACGTCACGGCGCCGAAGAGGAACCCGGGCGGGAACTCGGCGCGGTCGCCAGCAGAATGACCATGCCCGTCGCCATGACCATTTCCTTTTCCCGTCGCCTTCTCGATCGAGGTAGCTTGCTCTTCTTCGTCTGGGACAGAGAGCTTTCGCTCGCAGCTAGCCGGCTTATATAAAAGTTGCGCCCTGTTGGTTGGAGTTGGAAGGGAAAAGGACGTGTGATGATGTTGAAGGGGAATGGTCGATGGGGATAAGCTAATCGTACCTGCCGCACAGCCAGATGTCTCCAACTGTAGCTCTACACTTCATCCTCCAGGTGATGCGCTTGCTGTCCCTCCGTGGACGTGCCAAAGCTGTATTACATGCAACGGAAAAGCCGTGGCCAGGGCGAGCGACCAACCACTCGATGGAATCGGGGTTTATCGCCAAGAACCCGCCGCGGGTCGTGATATCGGCAAATATGGACTAGTAGTTCATTGCAGATGGTCGGTCAACGTGTGTAGTTAAATTAGACCGACATATGGTATATTGCTAGAAGCTAATCCCTTTGATTACTCAAATTTGGATAGGGTTTATTACGACGGTGTCCTAACATTCATCAAAACCGGAACCGTATCACTGGTTTTGTCGAAATTCTTAAAATGTCACCGCACGATGTGTGCACAAACCTTAATGTCAGGCCAGCCGTTGTTGCTACCTCCTTTGCACCTTTTTTTCTCTGGCCCCACCAAATTGCCATGTCATTAGTGGTGAAAAAAATGCATGCACCTAGCGCACGGCTCCATTCTACGTCGAAACCGACATAAATGACCCTTTGACCAAAGTTTAACAAACTTCTCTTGGCCTATCTTTTTTCAAAAACTAACCTCTTATCATAGCGCCTACGAGAAGGGAGCTACCCTCCAGCCCCAAACGATGGAGCTACCCCCGCCAGCATGGCAACATGGGTCCTGCGTGCGGGTTATGTAGCCCCTCCGTACGGGGCTTTACCTTAACTAGTGTAGGGCCGTGATTAAAGGAGATATCCTATTTAAAATTTCAATGACGAAACTAACATAGAAGAATCACGCCAAAAAAGGATAAGTCCTAGAGGGTAGCTCCAATGCTTCACGAGCTACTCTCCTAGGAGCAAAGCCGCAGACTGGGGCTCTAAGGTAGGATAGCGCCCCAATCAAGGGAGCTACCCTATGATATGCAAAGCCCTGCCCTGCGGTGCTACCCTCCTGGGGTTAGATAAAATATTATAGCCACCGCCTGATTGATTGCAATTATATAAAGACAATTACAACAAGGCAGATAGTAAATATGAAATCTTCCTCAGAGATGACAACCGGTGGTACCACAGGTGCAATGGTGTAAATACCTGAAAATAAAAATGTTAGATTACTATGTGGCTCCCATGTGAACAAAAGATAAACAAACATAGATGGGTTAGCATATTTCTATTATCGAGTCCTCCTCTCCACCATAAACCATGCGTAGTGTGCAGGCTCGTAATGGGAATGGAAGAGCGACATACTACATATTTCACAAAAACCAACTCATTAGTTATAGCAAATTGAAATTTCACATACAACATACACGTAAATCATGAATAACCATATCTCACATGCGCCACAATTATGAACAAGTACAAATACAAGTCACTAAATTTTGAAATAACCACATCTCACATCTCACATACACATACTAAATTTCAAAATAACCACATATCACATCCCACGTACGAATACAAGTCACTAAATAACCAAGTCCGACATACACATGTTCTATGAAAAATACAAGTCACTAAATTGGTGTTCAACTAACCGATTAACTAAATTTATGAACTACCATGATTATCTAAAAATACCAACTAACATGAAAGATCAAAATTATCGTCACACATGTTCTCTAATGAATACAAGGTCTAAATAAATGCTAAATGACCGACAATGAATATATTTATCCATATCTTTTTGAAATATAAGATGACTAGGGTTCCAGCTATACTTGCAAATTTGGGTGAAATGTGAGGAAAGTTTTGGATGGAAGATAGGAGGAAAATACCTTAGGGGATGGATTGAGGCCGAAATCCCCTACCGATTCCTTCAGATCTAGACGATTTGGGAGGAGGATTTGAGAGGGGCACTACCGGAAAACAAGATTCTGCTGGGTGTTTTTGTGTTTACCAAGTGTTTATAATTCGGATACTCGGCAAACAGCGGTTCGCCGTGTATCGCGGGGTCGATACCCGGCAAAAAGGACATTCACTGCAAAGTTGCGCCTTTGCCGAGTGTTCCGCGGAAAAACACTCAGCAAAATCGTACATACACGGTAAAATCGAAATAAAACACTCGGTAACATGGGATACACGGCAAACCGACGTGCCACACGTCCTCCCTGCCCGCAACCGACAATGCAACTAATGGCGTTAGGGTTTGCCGAGTGTCTACAAACGTATACACGGAAAAAATTTGGCGCCAAAGTTTCTGTTTGCACACGCGCCAAAAAAATTAGGTTTTTGTCAGGTCTTTGCCGTGTATGTGAAAGTTTTGTTGTGTGTTAATCGGAAAACACTCGGCAAAGAGGTTCTTTTTCGTGTATCTGAATTTTTGCCGAGTGTTTTTGTCAGATACACAGTAAAATTAGCAGGAACTCTATAATTTTTATCCCACTCATTGTTCTTAGCTAGTGGACGAGCCTCGCTAAACTTGCATTGGATCTCTGATAAAATAGCATATTGTGAGTATACAAATGGTTTTTGCAAAAAATCATGAGCATTAGATCATGTACTTGTAGTTCAAATCGGACCCACTTCCTACCGATTCGGCAGGAATTTATCTTTTTCACCAGGAGCGGGAGGAAAGGTTTGAGATATCCCGTTTGGGATATTGTCCATGTAAGGTGGTCTAATATTTTTGAAAAATAGGGTGGTAGCATTTTGATATAAGACTTTGGTGGTTGTTTCACAAAACATCCCTTTTTTGCACTCGGAATATAGAAAACGGCTTTTTTGGGCGAAGAAAATGAAAACTTCCTCCTGTAACATTGTTCTCCATTCTATTATGCACATGCGTGCATAATATGGGCATATTATCACAAACTATGTCACGATTCTGGCGATATCATTGGTCGTTTGGCCCAAAATCCATGAAAGCTCGAACATGCTAGGTCATTTCTGAGAAGGTTTTTTTGAGATGCAATCAATACCAAGTTTGGTATTTTTTCTTGCAACTATGTCACATAATATGACGCCACGCGAAGGTTTTATATTTTTTGGATCGTTTTTGAAATTTTTATGCCTGTTTCAAACTATGGTCTAAAAAGCGGGCATGAAGGTTCTTAACTAGTGGATGAGCCTCGCTAAAGATGCATTAGATCTCTAATAAAACACCATATTGTGAGTCTAAATTTTTTTTTTGCAAAAATTCATGAGCATTAGATCATGTGCCTTTAGTTTGAATCGGACCCACTTCCTGCCGATTTGGCAGGAATTTGTCTTTTTACCAGGGGCGGGAGGAAAGGTTTGAGATACCCCGTTTGGGATATTGTCCATGTAAGGTGGTCTAGTATTTTTGAAAAATGGGGTGGTAGCATTTTGATATAAGACTTTGGTGGTTGTTTCACAAAATGCCCAGTCTTTGGTACTCAGAAAATAGAAAATGGTTTTTTCATGCGACGAAAAGGAAAACTTCCTCCCGTAACATTGTTTTCCATCCCAATATGCACATGCGTGCATAATATGGGCACATTATCACAAACTATGTCGCGATTCTGGCGATATCATTGGTTGTTTGGCCTAAAAACCATAAAACCTCGAACATGGTAGGTCATTTCTGAGAAGGTTTTTTAGATGCAATTAATATACCAAGTTTGGTATTTTTCCTTGTAATATGACACATAATATGACGTGACGCGAAGGTTTTACATTGTTCGAACCGTTTTTAAAAATTTTATGCCGGTTTCAAACTATGGTCAAAAAGGCGGGCATGAAGGTTCTTAGCTAGTGGACGAGCCTCGCTAAACTTACATTGGATATATGATAAAACATCATATTGTGAGTCTAAAAATCGTTTTTGCAAAAACTCATGAGCATTAGATCATGTACCTGTAGTTCAAATCGGAGAACTTGGAGGAGGTGACATCTCGAAGTGAATTCTATAGACTTACCATGCAGCTCTAATGAAAGCACAAGAAGAGAAAAACAAAGCAACTGAAAAGAAACAACAAGAATTAGAAGTCACACTTAGTTTTATCTTAAGGACACCACAACAACAAGGACAGGGCAACAACTCAACACACCTCCATCTTGATGAAATTGTTCATCAATATGATTCACTTAGTTGTATCTTCATGTTAAAACTATTGTCCAGAATTTTATCGCCGCCATTTTATATATTGGTTCTAAATTTTATTTGTCTGTATAATATTTTTTTCATTTTCTGCTTAATTAATAACATGACAAAATTACTGACACTGTCATCAACACGTGGACCCACGTGTCAGAACCATCTCGGTCCCACCTGTCTGAACCGTCTTGGTCCCACCTGTCAGAACCCTCTAGGCCCCACATGTCCGAACCCTCTGGGTCCCACCTGTCAGAACCCTCTTGGTCCCACCTGACAGAACCCTCCGGGTCCCACCTGTCCAAACCCTCTGGCTCCCACCTGTTAGAACCCTATAGGTCCCACCTGTCCGAACCGTCTCGGACCCGCCATTGGTCCACATGTAAGAACCACTAGGTCCCACTAGTCATAATGGCATGTCAGTAAATTGCACTAAATTAACAAAATGACTCGTCTGTAATGATGGCCTGTCCTACACTCCCTTATAATTTACAATGACAAACTTTTCACATACATCATGGCAAATATTTCAGTCACCGATTGCACATGATTATTGATAAAACTAACATCGTCAACTAATATAAGTTAAACAATGACAAAAAATACAAACCGTGGTTATGGATTTTTTTTATGACGTGGCTTTTATGACAAAATTAGTGATAACCCATTTTGTCAACAACATATATTTATTGACAAAATATGGATATTATGTGACAAAAGGGCTCTATCAATAAATATTATTTATGTTGTAGTGTCTAGAAGCCCCTCTGTAGGCCCGGACGGATGAGGCTTGGATGTTCTCGGCATGCATGGACGCAACTTGCCTCTAGCCAGGTGTGGCAAGTGAGATGTGGTCGTCCATATACACATTGCTGATAAAGTAGTTCTTCGAGGCATCGATAGTTGTGGCAACCATATCGTGTATGACTGCCCATACCAAAGGAGTCTTCGGAGGCAAGATACCCTGGCTTGGCCCGAGAGTGGCCATCTCTCCCTCCATGGAGTTCTCCCTCACCCGTAGTATTAATAGGCCACCACTCCCATACGGGAGACAGAGGCCGGAAAAAATCCACATTGACCATACACGATTGAGTGCACAAGTTCTAGACTGGCATACTCCCACACATACATTCAGTTCTCCCTAGCCAAGTTGAGACAGACCCGACCGGCTTCTCACTGGAAGCTAGCTGGCACCTCACTCAAATCACTAGCACCTCACATACATATCAATATAAAGCCGACAAGAGGTAGGGTTGTTACTGGCAAACACACCCTCGGGGCCTAAACATGTATAAATCTAGTGTGCTTGAGATTGTTACCCCATCGGATCATTGTCACAAGCCCCCCACCTACATACAAATTGGAAACCGAAACACCGATAGATCCCTTTGTTTTAAAAAGGTAAAAGTCCTATTTACAAGTTTCGAAAAATCCGAAAATAAATTCTAGACATAGTCAATGTTGTATCATATAAGCATGCAAAATCTTATCCCGAAATTCGTTATATTGTGGGCTACACAAAATGAAAAAAAATCTTATAAATTTGGAGATGTAAAATTATTCATACCCATATCCACACTTTTGTCATTTTTGTGTAGCTCATAATACAAAGTATTTCAAATTGGTATTTTACATGTTTGTGGGATACATCATGGGCTACATCCTGGAGTTTTTCAGAATCTTTTGAAACTCAGAAATACGATTTTCTATCTTTTAAAAAAGGGATCTCTAAGGTCCACGTACACCAAATCTTCGCTGATAACTACACCCAAACATTATGGATACGCGGCTATCCACGGCATTTGAAGTATCAAGAATCTGCTCTTAGATCTTGCACTTTGTCCACCGGCCTAGAGCCCGTTAGGAAGTCACGGTACCATCCTGCAGACATCCTTGGAGTCCTCTTTTGCGTTGCTAAATCCACATGGTAGAGCCCGAACTTTACGGTGAAACCAAAAAGCCACTCAAAGTTGTCCATGAGACTCCACACGAAGTAGCCACGCACGTTTGCTCCTCTCCTGTAAGAATGACAACACATCCAGCATTCTAAGAATTTGATGCACGTGTTTGTTCAAGGTGTCATTGGTAAAATGTAACGTGTATCAAATAAATCGTTGTGAATGTGCAGTAAAATGTAGCGTGTATCAAAAAAATCGTTGTGTTTGTGCATGGAACCTGAGAGCTGAAGATATAGATGATAGATAACCCCGCAGGTAGTTCACTCTGTCAATGTCATTCATCGTGTCTTCCATATTGTTACTGCTGTGTTGCGAGTAGCCTGAAATGACAAAAAAGAGAGAGAGAGCGGGTATGATAACACAAGATCATTGATGACGTAATCAAATTACGAGGGATTGGGAATCTTCAGAGAGTTTACTGAAAGCAACATTGTAAATTTTGTAGTAATATCCTTGGTACTCACCATTCTCAGTAATATAGATAGGTGTGTTTCCGTATCTCTTATTTACATACTCGAGGATCTTCTCCATGCCTTCTGGAACATCGTAGAAACCAGCAAGTGCAGTCTGGAAGGTTGATCACGCCAAACATGTCAAGAAAACAAGCACAAAAGGATAGGATCATGAATGCATAACAGAACCAGTTCTTACTGATTTTCCGATTTGTACACCGTCTCTTTCTCCTGTAGCAAAGACCAGCGCATTCCCCTCGTATGTCTTAAGGTTGCACGGAGAATAGATGCAATCCTTGGCATAAATCGTAGTGTAATGGTTTATCCCGATCAAATCTACCTTGTTTTGCAGTAAGCGCTTCTCCACTGGGGTGAACTCTGGCAAGTTTGGTGATAACATCTCACGCATTTCTTTGGGATATTCACCAAAGAATATCGGATCCAAAAACCTGTAGACAGGAAAACAAACATGAAAAAACAAGTATAGTACTACTACTCCCCCCTCTTTTGCGGTATAACTAGGTGAACTTCATTTCTATTAGCATAATAAATAAAGTCGATGATGTGAACGACTTTCAGTTGCATACCAATGTATCTCAAAAGACATGGCGCGTTGTGCCGCCAGAATATCCTCCGTGGTATTTCTCAGTGGCTCGTAAAATTTCATCGCAATAATAATTCCGATCGAGCCGCCTTGCTTCACCTAACACAAGTGGATGGATCAAAACGTCTGAGACAAATGCGGCTCTGCATTTCAAATGCATCGAAACAGTATCGCGGCGCCAACAAAGTTAGAGTACAACGGTAGAGTAAGTTGCTGGGGGAGGGGATTTTACCTTATAATTCTTGTTGTAGTTGTGGACAGCGGCGGCATGGGACATGATGATGTTGTGAGCCGCGACGTAGGGTTCCCGTTGGGAGTTCCCGCTGTTGCAGTTCCCGAACGGTGGGGAGCAGTGGTTGGGAGGGTACCTTCCCAGCATGTAGGCGTGCTTGATGAACAGGTTGGGCTCGTTGAACGTCGTCCACAGCTTGACCCGGTCACCGAACGCCTGGAAGCACACGTCCGCGTAGTAATCGAACTCCTCTCTGACAGAAAAGAAAGGGTTTCGAGCAAGGTAAATTCAGAAACTTGCTAGAACTGTGGCTCAACATGAACAGGAGATTGTAGGGTACGTACCGGATGCCGGCGCCCAACCAGCTGCCGTATCGGGTCTCCAGTTCCTGCGGCAGATCGAAGTGATGCAGCGTCACAAATGGCTCTATCCCTGGTTCAGTTTTGTTGCAACGTTTTAGGATCGTTAACGTGTGTCTGGGTTGAAGATTATTATTAGGAGGTGTGGGTGTGGCGTGGGAGACTACCATTCTGCAGGAGTGCCGCGATCAGGCGGTTGTAGAAAGCTATTCCAGCTGGGTTAACACCTCCAAGCCGGCCGCCTACGACGATTCAACCACAGTTTATCAAAGAATTGAACATTTGATATGAAAATTTGGTGCATGTGTGTATCAATTGTTCTCGGCATACTTGGCAAGATTCTCGCCCATGAGATCGAGAATCTGTACGAGCTGACGCCCAGCTTATGCATGATGTCCACATCTTCCTGTTTCGGGGATAATGGCAGAGCAGTACATTGGTATTTGTTTGGTACATTTAAGATGCATGACATGGGGAATAGTACTAGAGATTGTCTGTCTGCTGATTCTGTACCATGTACCGGTGGTAGTGATCGGCCGCTACGTCTCCATTCCGTCCATCCAAGATGTTCCCAGCTGCAGCGGCGAGCGAAAGAAAAAAAATTGAGAGCAAAGCAGGAGTGTTCAATAAATTTACACTTTTGCCTTCATGTCCCCCCTCCCCAAACATAGGCATGGTGGAAGACAGGGTCGACCACCATCACCCTGTACCCCTTCGAAACGAAGGGCACGGTGGCACCTCAAAGCCCTATAGGAGCCTGTACGCCTGTTTTAAACTGTACAAACCTGACAGTATATACCAGGGCAAACTTATGTTTGAGGGTGTGGGGGACACCGAAGCAACCCTCATAAATTTATAAACAGAGTTGTCCTCAAAACTACTAAAAATAGATGATAATATGTGCGTGCCAACTTGACGGAAAACTGCATGTGAGAACTCTTATGACTTGGGCATGCTAGATCTGGTTTCAGATCGACAGCTCAGCGCAGTTAAGGCTCATTTACCCACACAGACAGAAGAGTCATTCTTTTTGGGCACAAAGCTGTGTAACAGGAAATGGCTTGTGTCTCTATCCTGGTAATAATTTGCTGACGGTAGGGTAATCCAAGGTCAATGGTTAACATACATGGTGGATTAAGAGGCATCATCCAATCAAACTTTGATGAAGTAGAATTGCTATTCTTTTCACTAAAGAGGGTAAGGGAGCATCATCCTATAAACGTGCATTTTAAACTTTTTTTTTGGGGAGTCTTAGCTGTAATAGAAAATGGCCTGTGTCTCTATCCTGGTGATAATTTGCCGACAGTAAATTAATCCGGCTCAATGATTAGCATACATGGTGGATTAACAGAGCATCATCCAATCAAAATTTTGATGAATCAAAATTTCTGTTTATGGCATTACCGGTGGGCTATCTCCGCACAGAGAGCAAGGAGACAGGGGGTAAAGAATCGCGCGGTCAGTTACAGGTCTAATCTGAACACATGGATGGAGCAGAGCAGAAGGAGGAAGGGAGAGACGACTTACAGTGTGTGTGGGTGAAGACATCCCAGTTGTTGCGGCCCTTGCCGTCCTCCAGGTACGCGCCTTCGACCTGCAACCAGAGACCACAGAGTCGTCGATTGAACGATCGAACAGCAAGGAGAGACGCCGAGTCGCCGACGACGGAGACGAAGAACCAACCTGGTAGGCAGACGTCGCGGCGCCGAAGAGGAACCCCGGCGGGAATTCGGCGCGGTCGAGCCCCCACGCGGACGGGGCGAGGATCGCCAGCGCCGCCAGCAGAAGAATGGCCATGCCCGTCGCCGTTACCATTTCCTTTCCCGGGTCGCCTCCTCGTGGTAGCTAGGTAATTTCTTGCACACCCTACTTATTTAAAGCTACGTGCGACCCTGTCCATGTCCGACATTTTCTTTCCATAAATAGGGGTATCGACCTGCATAGATGAATTGGGTGAACACTAGGGTACACCGTGTCAAAACATGCTTTTGAAGCTATTTTATTTTCTAAATTCAGAAATTATATTCAAATTAAAAATTGAAAAAAAATATGCACATATATATAATGGTATATACTTCAAGTGTGCAATCTTTTGATCCAGAATACGTTGTGTTATGGGCTATACAGAAAAGACAAAATCTGATAAGATTTGTGGTGTACTATTCACGGATCTAGATCTGATTACTCTCTCCGATCCATATTAGTTGACTTGATTTTGTCTAGATTCGAATGTATCTAGACATATTTTAGTATTAGATACATTCGAATCTAGATAAATCGAAGTCAACTAATGGTATATACTTCAAGTCAGGGAGGAAGTATTACTCCCTCCGACCCATATTAGATACATCCGAATCTAGATAAATCAAAATCAATTAATATGGTTCGGAGGAAGTATTTTTATGTAGGGTAGCATGCAACATATTTCAGATTGAAATTTTGCAACTTACAGTATCATGGCCTATTTCTATATGTTCTTTTAGAATTTTTTGACACTTGAAAAATGCATTTTTGGATGTTAAAAATAAAGGGTCCGAGTGCCAAGTCGACGCACTCGGCATACTTTATCCTACTTAATTTTAAAAAATAAAATACTCCCTCCGATCAAATGGAGTAACTTTTTCAAAACAATGGTGTCACTGAAATTTTTTATTTCATTTTACTATTTCCTCCGATCCATATTAATGTTCGCAACTTTGTCTAGATACAAATAAACCTAGTCTAAATACTTAACTAGATATATCCGAATCTAGTTAAGAATACTAATATGGATGTGAGGTAGTAAAATAAAAAGGGTTAAAAACCAACGAAAAGCTGGTGATACCTCTCCCGTGAGAAAAAGAGGCGGCGGCTAGGGTAAAAACCCTAGCAGCCGCCACGATCTACTTCGTCCTCGCCGTCTGCGACCGAGCATCGATGGGTTCTGGCCTCCTCTGCTTGTCGCTCCGGCGGCGGGAGGAGGTGAGGACCTCGGACCTGTGCTCGGCGGTGTAGAAGGTCCCTAAAGTAAGAGTTTGGTTATCCGGCATCGTCGTTATGGTGGCTATGGCGGCATTGTGTGGGACAAGAATAAGGTATAACCGTCTCCTCTTCCACCTCGTCGGCGACGATCCTGCTGCTGGCGTTGAGGAGGGTGGGGATTCGTCTGGTCGCCGCTTCCATGGATGGTGGATCTCGTCCAGTCTACGTGTGTTCTGTATCTCGTCCAGTCTACGTGTGTTTTATGTTTGGTGTTACAAGTTTCAGATCAATTCAAGGGTTCAATGGCGACAACTTCATCTCCAGGGCGCTGGTCCTAAGGGGCACGTGCACGAAGACTTCCCGACTGTCATCAACAATGGCCGGCTCCGGTAATGGAGCGGCGACAGCGGCGCGTCGGCGGCTCGCTCTGGCGGCAGTGGTATTCGTTAGGTGGTCCAAAGACTTCGATGTAATTTTTATTATGTTTAGGATACTTTGTACTTTTTATGAACTCATGAAATAGATTCTGAAAAAAAAAGGGTTGATACACTACCGTTGATCCAATTGCATTTCAAGACCTGCCAATGTTCGCGCCGTGGAGCGGAAATCCGCGCGCGCTAGTGGAGTCCCTTAAAATAGGTTGCTTGTTGGTTAGAGTAAATCTCTCGTGCCGCACGTGAAAAGGACATTTCATGATCGATGTTGAAGTGGAACGATGGGTGAAATTAAGATAATCTCGCCCGTGCCACACACGGACCAAACGATCCCTTCTTTTGTGTTTGGATCGGGCTGCTGAGAGATTTGGGTCGTGGTCCGGTATGTCCGACCAACCTTGCCCGGTGAAGAATATTATTTTACGGACCGAAAATTAAGGCGCGCAGACAACACGGTACCCAAGTTGCCTATAATCAGCCGTGATGACCACAGTTGGCGTGCTAAATACTCAGAGGGTCTTTTTCAGCACGAATTTAACTTTACGTTTTAATACAAAATATTAGGTTAACGCCCGTCAAGTTGGCCCCCCTATCAGTTTTCGCCATTATGTCGTTGCCGTCATGACTGCCATGTAGCTGCCATGTGGCCTTGCAGCAGTGGCGTCTGCATCCTTTTCGCGTCTTCTTTTTCCCCAGGGCGGCAATCTGTGGTCACGGTCATGGCGTAGAGCTGGGACGTGAAGGAAACTGCTCGACCCCGCTCTCCTCCCCATCCCGAATCGGAGCTCGCCCTTACCATGGCCGCACCCATGGCACGGCGCGGGGACGAGAATTTATTTCCGGGTGAGATCTGTCACTATGCCCACCATGATCGGTCATGTTGTCCTCCTCCAGAATCCGAGCTCGCTGTCGCCATGGTCGCACACGCACCAGCTACGTCGCCTTCCTCTCCGAGCTCCAAAGCCACATCTATCCAGAAACGGCACAATACCAACAAGGTGAAAATGCATCAAGTTTTCTTCTTGTGATTGTAGAAAAACATTTATGTGCCATGTCTGTATCATACTCTAACAATGTACACATATGTTATTTACTAGATTTTCATTTGAAATTAGTAGCTCCGTGATGACGAAACATAAGGAACCTAAATGGAATAACGATGAAAATCATGTTCTGTACTTTGCATTGCATCAACAAGTGCTCGCTGACGAAGCATGTTCCGAAGAGAGTGAAGTTCATCAGCATTGCCAATATGGGAACAAATCAATGAGCGATTCAATGCAAATACGCACAGAAAAGCTAGATCCATGTCATCAATCATCAATAGGTGGCACATTTTAGTGATGCGTTCAAATGCGTACACCATGTATCTTTTACTTGAAGTGGTTGTTATCCTGAGCAAAATGCCTAGTATGCACATTACATTTATCTATTCTACGCTGCAATTCTGCTATTATGGGTGTGGAAAGAAAAGCTAGGCTTCAGTGAATATTACGCAGTTAGGCCTAACTTAGTCTTACACAAATAAACACAGCTTAGTTTTTATACAAATAAGCGTAACTGAGTCTTGACCAAAGAATCATTTACTTCGTAGAACTGGGGGGACTAAAGATAAAGATAAAGACAAATGGTTTATCGGATCTGCCAGTATAAGCACTAGGTCCCTGGAGCTGGTGGTATCGTCGAAACGAATCAGAATGTTGCGTTTGGCCGTCTCTCATTCTCCATCAAACCGTACGATCCCTTTGATGAGCCAATTGTAGGCCCCCTTCCCCCGACATGGATTCGGCTCCAGGTCGGATCTGGAATGTCAACATGATAGGCGCGTGAGTGTGCAGCAAACACACAATCTGCTATCAACACTGGAAGTGCTGGCACCTTAGCAACAACACCAACATGTTCATCCTGGACTCTGGCTATTTTATTTTGCGGTTTTGCTGGAAATCAGGTGCCTGATTTTTAGTTAGGTCTCAGTCGCCTCCCTCACCATTGGATATACCTCGCTATTCGTGCAACACATGAGTTGCAGCTAGGTTGTAACTGGAAATTTAATTAGTTACAACTAGTTTGCAATTGAGAGTTAGTACAAATTTTATACTAGTAAATTGCAAAATGGTTGGAACCAAGAATTAGTACAAATAGTAGGATGATACAGCGACTTAAGACATAAGTAAAAATCAGGCGTCTGAGATCTAGACTCTCCCTTTATTTTGCATATGCATCAAATTTGGGTTGGGCGGAGTGAGACTTCCTCCGACCGCTCTCGCCCTTTCCCTCTCCCTTCTCTGGTTCTTCTTCTTCCTCCGGGCCGGCAGGCCCCTCTCCCCTCCTCTCCGGCTCTGGCCGGTGATGAGATTGGGTGGGCGACCCTTCCCCATGTACAACAGTAGTTAGGGTAGGATAGTTTGGTGTGTGCTCCGGTGGCGTCTAACGTCATGCCGTCTGGGATCTCGTTGTTGTGGTTTGGGAGTGACCTTCGGTGGCGGGTGGTGGTGGTCTACATGCTTGTGGTGCTCTGTTGGTGGGATTTAGAGGCAGGTGATGGTGCCGCGACCACGATCCCCTCAATAAAGCTCCTTTTGCTCTCCCCAGATCGAGGCAAAGCGGTTAGAGTTCTTCCTACAAGCCATCGAGGTGATGGAGTTGTGGATGATCTTTGGTTCGCTGTGGCCCTTTGCCGATTTGAGGAGTGGGAAGATGGAAAGATATCTACGGTCTTCTGAAGCGGATTCTTGGTGGCTGTTAGAGTATATATTACGGTTATGTGATACATTGCAAATGTATCTATAATTTTTGATGTTCCATGCTTCATTTTATCCACTTTCTTGTGTTTTGTCCACACTTTGGAGTACTTTTCATATGATTTCTTGGACTAACCTATTAACAAGAGCCACAGTGCCAGCTGCCTGTTTTCTGCTGTTTTTGGTTCCAAGGAAGTCAAAAAATGAATATTCTCGAAATTGGACGGGACAAAAGCCAAAGTGCCTATTTTTCCGGAAGTCATCAGATGCCAGAATACGAGACGGAGAGGGGCCAAGGGGCCACCACACCACCTAGCCGCGCGACCCAGCCTGGCCCACGCTAGGGGTGGTCTGGCCGCCTATAAGATGCCCTCGGGATGAAAACCCTAAGGGCCCGATCAAAAATCCACGAGAGTCTATAGCCGCCGTCATCTCCATCCCTAGATCGGGAGGGATCTGAAGCTCTTCCCGGCACCTTGCCGGAGAGGGGAATTCACCCTGGAGGCCTTCTTCATCACCATGCAAGCCTCCGGTGTGATGCATGAGTAGTTCATCCTTGGACTACGGATCCATGTAGTATCTAGATGGCTGGTTCTCCTCCTTTGTGCTTTCATGTCTAGATCTTGTGAGCTCCGTTCATGATCAAGATCATCTATTTGTAATTCTGCATGTTGTGTTTGCGGGGATCTGATGGATATTGAGATGCTATTTCAGATTGATTATTGATTCTATCATGTCTTTGTTATTTGTGATCTTGCATGCTTTCCGTTGTTAGTAGCTATCTTGGCCAAGTAGATGCTAGCAACTCCAAGAGTTAGTATTTATGCTCGATAGTGGGTTCATGCCTCTAGTAATCTGGGGAAGTGACAGAAATCTCTAAGGTACTAGATGTGTTGTTGCTACTAGGGAGAAAACAACAATCCTTTGTTTATAGAACAATCGTATTGTTTACTTTACACGCAATTCGTAAATCAATAATCTGTTGCTTGCAACTTAATACTGGAGGGGGTTCGGATGATAACCTGAAGGTGGATTATTAGTCATAGATGCAGTTGGATGGCGGTCTATGTATAATGTTGTAATGCCCAATCAAGTTCCAAAGGAGTCAAGATTATTAGTATATGCATGTATTGCTTTCTCGATGTTTGTTAATTGCCCCGCTGTAATTTGTTCACCCATCATGTTATCTATCTAAGGAGAGCCACCTCTAGTGAACTATGGATCCCGGTCCTTTTTCTTTTACATCAATCTACAAACCGTTTACTGCTTTGTGTTTACTTTCTGCAAACAATTACTTCTTTCCATTCGATACATTTAATCCTTTGTTTTCAGCAAAACACGGTGAGATTGACAACCTCATCGCAAGTTGGGGACAAATTTCTGTGGTTGTGTTGTGCAGGTCTCCACGTTGCTACTAGCACCGGTAGTGTGCCCTGCCAAGGCTCAGCTAGCAACACCTTTGGGGTGTTTCCTTGCTCCTACTGGTTCGATTAAATCTTGGTTTCATAACTGAGGGAAACTTGCTGCTGTGCTCACCATACCTTCCTCTTGGGGTTCCCAACGAGCTCTACATCAACACCGCACCAGCATTTTTCCGACGCCGACACTGAGCCATCAAGTATTTTTCTGGCGCCGTTGCCGGGGAGTCAAGGACATCTTCACAAGGGGAGTCCCTCATAACCAATCTCTTTACTTTGGTATTTTTGTTTTGCTTAGTTTCTTTTTGCTTTGTTTGCTTGTTTCTTTATCAAACACACAAAAAAATTAGTTTCACTAGTTTTGCTTTCTTATTTGAAAACACACAAAAAATTAGTTCCTATCTTGAGTTGCCACTATGTCTAGCCTTTCTCCAATCACTATGTCACCCGAGGAAATGATTTTCACTTTTAAACAAGGAATTGAGGAAAGTTTTAAAGAAGCTTGGTCTAGAAACTCTGATCTACATGAAAAAACTGAGCCTAAAATGACTCAAAGTTTGTTCCTTAGCAGTTTTTACCTTGGAATTGCTCTTTGCTATAGATATGCTTTAGATGCTGTTGTGGGAGGAGATTTTCTCCAATGTAATGAGGATGATGCTATTAATGCTATAAAGAAATTGATCCTCACTTACAACTTGCCTAGCCAAACTGATATTTCTTTTGCAAGAATATTTGCTAGATTGAACACTCTTGAGACTGGCACTGCTAGCTTAAAAGATTGCTATAATACGCTTAGGGAGCATCACAATTATGTTCCAATAAATTATGAACCATCAAAGTGGCTCCCTACAGTAAAGATTACGATAAACACTGAAACTTTTCAAGCCCACTGTGATATCATGTCTGAATTTTGTCTTATGCCCAAGGATATTTATGAATCTCTGAATACTTGGGGGCTTACTGAAGGAGGAAAAGAAATATCTCTTGCTAATAATGCTAAAATATTACCTCTTGGAATAGCTGAAGGAGTGTTTACAAAGATCCTTGGGAAAATGATTTCTACTGATTATCTTGTTATTGAATGTGCAGGAAAAGGACAAATTACACTTGGGAGATCCCTATTAGAACTTCTTGGAGCAATAATAGATGTGGGAAAGGGTACCAAGCACCTTTCTTCTCCACCAAACAATCATATTTTCCCCAAGGTTAAGAATAAAAGTAAGAGAGGTAAGGGCAAGAAATTTGGTTTTAATGCTTCTTCATTTGAGAATACTTGATTCTTTTTCTTGCTTCTTATGCCTAACTTAAAGGCGTTAAAGAAAAGTACTTATTGGGAGATAAACCAAAAGTTTTAGATGAGTCTTGGAAGTTATTACCTCTGTAATAACCGCTCCTTATCCTTTTTATTTGCTTTTTGTGCCAAGAGTAACCTCTAATGAGAGAGAAGTAATGATTGGGAAAGTTGTTGTCCCGAAACAGATTTCTATGCTTCATCGTAAAAATTCGTGTAAAATCTCTGAACGTCTTTTTGAGGCGTGAATTTTTGTGCTTCTGCCCCAGGTTGTTATCTAACTTTCGTTAGTTCAACACTTTTTTATTTGAGCAACAGAAGGTCTTCGAAAGAATTCGTCTTTACCTGCTGGTCTGTTTTGACAGATTTCTGCCATTTTCTACATTTGCTTCTTGTTGGTTCCTTTTTGAGTTCTTTTGGAGAACTGAGATTTTTGAGGGAAGTGTTACAGTAGCTAGTGTTCTAATGGAAGTTTATTTGGTGTTAGAACTGAACCTTAAGACTTATTTATCTTGAGTGCACTAATGTTGCTAATAAAGATTGTGTGAAGTTTTGTATGAAGGAAAAAATTTCAGGTGTATGGAAGGAATGAGTAATGAGATGAAGGATGGACTAAAGCTCAAGGTTGGGGATGCCGCGCATGTCACTCCAAGAAATATCCAAGAAGTACAAGCGTCAAAGCTTGGGGATGCCCAAGGCATCCCCTTCCTCATCAATAAAAATCCTAGGTTTCTTCCAAACGCTTCATTTTTATTGTTTCATGCACAGTTGTGTTGTTCTTGGAGCGTCTTCTTTTTCATTTTCATTTTGGTTTTTCGTTTGCTTTTGTTTGCTTAGTTTTCTGAATAAATTGGTTGGACCCCCTCGTTCATACATTGGTTTGCAAATAGTTTGGTTTGGTTTGGTTTGGTTTGGAAAAGAGTAGGACAGTTCATGCTTATGTGGTAAAAAGAGCTTGTTTTTTACCGTGGCCTATGCTTTGTCATGCCATTCTTGATATTGTTTTAGCTTTATGCTTAGTATTCTTTGTTGTAGCATGACTTTTTATAAACAATTGAGATTGCTTAATGTGCCTTGGATGAATCATGCGTTGTTTTAGCATATTAAAGCATAGTATAGTGGTATTCTCCTTTGATGCTTTATTTGGATTGACTTGGCGCATGCTCACACCATTTCGACTATCCAAAGTCACCATAGCCTTTATGATCCTTTAGTTTTCAACTTGTAGTATCACTTTATGCTTTGATTAATGATGTTTTGTCGCTCTGCATGATTATGGCCATTATTGCTCTCTTAGTTTGTCGCTCCCAGTCTTTTGCTAGACTCCATAACCAAGTATGAGTTCTACTCATGCATCCAACTCCTAAAACCAAGTTATTCCAAAGATTCCACCATACCTACCTACTAGCATATGCTATTCCAAGTATATTCATGCTTTTGTTTACCTTCCAAATTAAACTTGTTATGAGAAAACTAGTGATTAAAGCTCTCACGAACTTGATGGCACACTTTACTTTTCTTGCCCTTAATAAACTTGAACCATTGTGTCATCTATGTTGTATATGCTTGCACTTATTTGTTGGAAATTAGCAGAACCATGCTTTCATGGGGAACGCTTTCAACATTGACTTGGTACTTGTACCTAGTTGATATCATGCTCTTTTGTATATGGATGTCGTCGGTGTGAAATAAAAGGGGAGCTTGTAAGTCCATGGAGTTATGTGTATGTGTTGGAGAAACGTCTGGGCCGCTGGTCTAATCCATGCTGACATGGTGGAAACCTTCAGCATAACCATAATGAGCTGTCTATGAAGCATTCTTCTTATAAAAAAAGAGAGTCCTATATTGAGAAAAAGAAAAAAAAGAGATTATGAAAAGAGGAAAGAGAGAAAAAAGCACCATATTCCCATGGTAAATAAGAAGATTGTTGAGATGCTTGTTGTCTGCTTGCCTTGTCATTTTGATATGGGGACTCTTCCGTATCACCGGGCAAGGGGTACCCTGTTGGCGGTTCTCTATGATACACATGTACTTACGATGATAAGAACTTACCGGTGACTAAACTTGAGTAGCATGAGGAGCGGCCCTCGTATACAAGGGACATGAGATTTCTAACTTGTACTTCGTCAAGCATGTACACCATAGCTTGTTCACTTTAACCTTAATCACTTCAAGATGCTTATGATAGGGGCAATGAGAGCTCAAAGCTATAAGTACCATAATCTTTGGAAGCTCTTTATGAGACTTGAATCCCTACTTCCTTTTATAAAGGCCTTTCTCCCACCATTATATTGAGTCTCCACCTTCTACCTTTATGCACCTACTTTGAGAGCATAGTGGCCATTCTTAGTTCTATGTGCATTGTCCCAAGACTAGTTGATTGATGCATAACTTGATATTGCTCGTTTTAAACTATTTGTATCTAGTCACTCTTATGAACTTTGAAGGTGTCCTATGCATTTATATTTGCTACTCTATGAGGGACAAGCTGAATACTATTATGCTATGTTTTCTTTATGTGAAACAAACAAACGTCTTGCAAAGCATTGTTATTCATGAATCTTTTGTTTGTGCCTTTTCATGTTGCATCATAGTTTCTTTGTCTTATTGCTAGAACTTTGTCTTTCATGTTATGATTGAAGTACTATGATCCCAACTTTGAATGTTTTACAAATACTTTGATCAAGTCTTTGATGGTGCATGTCACCTCAAAAAATTATTCTTTCTTTTTATCACTTACCTACTCTAGGACGAGCAGGAGTTAAGCTTGGGGATGTTGATACATTGCAAATGTATCTATAATTTTTGATGTTCCATGCTTGGTTTTATCCACTTTCTTGTGTTTTGTCCACACTTTGGAGTACTTTTCATATGATTTCTTGGAATAACCTATTAACAAGAGCCACAGTGTCAGCTGCCTGTTTTCTGCTGTTTTTGGTTCCAGGAAAGTTAGAAAATGAATATTCTCGGAATTGAACGTGACAAAAGCCAAAGTGCCTATTTTTCCGGAAGTCATCAGATGCCAGAATACGAGACAGAGAGGGGCCAGGGGGCCACCACACCACCTGGCTGCGCGGCCCAGCCTGGCCTGCACCAGGGGGTGGTCTGGCCGCCTCCGGCACCCCCTCGGCCTCCCCTTCCGCCTATAAGATGCCCTCGGGACGAAAACCCTAAGGTCCCGATCAAAAATCCATGAAAGAGTCTGTAGCCACTGTCATCTCCATCCCTAGATCGGGAGGGATTTGAAGCTCTTCCCGGCACCTTGCCAGAGAGGAGAATTCACCCTGGAGGCCTTCTTCATCACCATGCAAGCCTCCGGTGTGATGCGTGAGTAGTTCATCCTTGGACTACGGATCCATGTAGTAGCTAGATGGCTGGTTCTCCTCCTTTGTGCTTTCATGTCTAGATCTTGTGAGCTCCGTTCATGATCAAGATCATCTATTTGTAATTCTGCATGTTGTGTTTGTGGGGATCCGATGGATATTGAGATGCTATTTCAGATTGATTATTGATTCTGTCATGTCTTTATTATTTGTGATCTTGCATGCTTTCCGTTGTTAGTAGCTATCTTGGCCAAGTAGATGCTAGCAACTCCAAGAGTTAGTATTTATGCTCAATAGTGGGTTCATGCCTCTGGTAATCTGGGTAAGTGACAGAAATCTCTAAGGTACTAGATGTGTTGTTGCTACTAGGGAGAAAACAACAATCCTTTGTTCATAGAACAATCATATTGTTTACTTTACACGCAATTCGTAAAGCAATAATCTGTTGCTTGCAACTTAATACTGGAGGGGGTTCGGATGATAACCTGAAGGTGAATTATTAGTCATAGATGCAGTTGGATGGTGGACTATTGATACATTGCAAATGTATCTATAATTTTTTATGTTCCATGCTTGGTTTATCTACTTTATTGTGTTTTGTTCCATCTTTGGAGTACTTTTCATATGATTTCTTGGACTAACCTATTAACAAGACGCCATAGTGCCAGTTGCCTGTTTTCTGCTGTTTTTGGTTCCAGGAAGTCAGAAAATGAATATTCTCGGAATTGGAAGGGACAAAAGCCAAAGTTACTATTTTACCAGAAGACTCACGAAGCCAGAAGGAGAGTCGGAGAGGGGCCATAGGGTGGCCACACCCCCTTGGTGCGGGCTAGCCCAGGCCGTGCCAGGGCACGGTGTGGGCCCCCTAGTCGGCCACCGACCTTGCCTCCTTCGCCTATAAGAGCCTCCCGATACCAAAACCCTAAAATGTCAATCAGAAATCCACGAAAAGTTCCGTAGCGCCGCCACCACCGAAGGGGAGATTCGGGGGATAGAAATTCTTAGTTCCGGCACCCTACCGGGATGGGGAAGTGCCCCGGGAGCCATCTCCATCGATCTCCACCACCATCTCCATCACCATTGCTGATTCCCATGATGAGGAGGGAGTAGTTCTCTCTCGAGGCTAAGGGTTCTACCGGTAGCTATGTGTTCATCTCTCTCTCTCTCTCTATGCATGATCTTATTGAGATCATGAGCTTGTAATCTATAGATCTACCTTGCTACTCAAGTGCTTTAATAGATCTCTGCTCTCCCCATGTGTGTGAAAGTGACAGCGTGCACACCATGGTGGCACTTAGGCTAGAGATTACAAATACTTGTTATGAGTTATATTTGGAGTTAGATCTTTCTATGAAATTGTGGTGTTTGTTGGAACCATCTAGTACTCAAGGTGACAGTGTGGGGTTATCTAGATGGGAAAGATGAGCTTTGAGGTGTGCTGTCATAGCCCTACCATCGATTAGAGTGTTCAACCAGAGAGTAGTTCAGCATAGTATCATAAAGAAGAATATATTTATATGAGAGTGTTCACTAGTGTAAGTATGATCCCTAGGCCTTGTTTCTAAGCATTGATACACCGTTTGCAATTAGATCTGTTACATGTTTGCTTGCTTCCATCTTTATTTCAGTTTGCCTTTAGTCTCTTCCACACCATCAAGCTATTTTCTATCACCGTTACCACTTATAATTATCTATAACACTTGTATTTCACTATCTCTTCGCCGAACTAGTGCACCTATACACCTGACAAGTGTATTAGGTGTGTTGGGGACACAAGAGACTTCTTGTATCTTGATTGCAAGGTTGCTTGAGAGGGGATACCTTTGACCACTTCCTTCCTGAGTTCGATAAACCTTGGGTAATCCACTTAAGGGAAAACTTGCTGCTGTTCTACAAACCTCTGCACTTGGAGGCCCAACAACTATATACAAGAATAGAAGTGCGTATACATCAAGCTATTTTCTGGCGCCGTCGCTGGGGAGGTAAGGTAAAAGGTATTCACACCGGAGGATTAAAGAAGAAGAACCTCCAACGGCAAACGCCTATTTTCTGGCGCCGGTGTGAGTGCTCGAAGTTATTTCCTTTAGATTCTGCAATTTTGTCTTTTCTGTTTCTTGTTTTCACTAGTTAGGCTTAATGGAAAACAACAAGAAAATTAGAGAGCTTTATAGTATTTATCTTGAGTTAGGACATGAAGTGTTTGAAGAAAAAATTAAAAAACCTATGGAACTTTATTTGCATGCTAATAGCAATGTTGTTAGTATGAATTCTTTGGACACCATTATTGCTAATGCTATGGAAAAGTCTAAGCTTGGGGAATCTAGTCTTTATGAAAATGATCTTTTTAGTTCCCCAGCTTTGGAAGATAGCTATTCTATTGCTTATGATGATACAACACCTCCAATATATGATGATTACAATGATGGATATGATATTTTCAGTCCACCTACTATTGATGAGAAAATTAATTATGATTACAATATGCCTCCTATATTTGATGATTATGGTGATGAGAATAATAATGATAGCTATTTTGTTGAATTTGCTCCCACTACGATTAATAAGAATGACTATGCTTATAGGGAGAGTAATAATTCTTATATGCTTTTGGCTCATGAAAAGCATGCTTTATGTGATAGTTATATTGTTGAGTTCATTCATGAGGCTACTGAAAATTATTATGGGAGAGAAAAATATGGTTGTAGAAGTTTTCATGGTATTGAAACACCTCTGTATGTGCTGAAAGTCTTGAAGTTGCACTTGTTTTGCTTTCCTATGCTTGTTGCTTTGTGCTTTCATGACTTGTTTCTTTACAAGATTCCTATGCATAGGAAGTGGGTTAGACTGAAATGTGTTTTGAATTTGCTTCTTGATGCTCTCTTTTACTTCAATTCATATTTCTTATGTGAGCATTTTCTCAAACTATCATGCCTAACTTAAAGGCGTTAAAGAAAAGTACTTATTGGGAGATAACCCAAAAGTTTTAGATGAGTCTCAGTAATAACCGCTCCTTATCCTTTTTTATTTGCTTTTTGTGCCAAGAGTAACCTCTAATGAGAGAGAAGTAATGATTGGGAAAGTTGTTGTCCCGAAACAGATTTCTGTGCTTCACCGTAAAACTTCGTGTAAAATCTCTGAACGTCTTTTTGAGGCGTGAATTCTTGTGCTTCTGCCCCAGGTTGTTATCTAACTTTTGTTAGTACAACACTTTTTGATTTGAGCAACAGAAGGTCTTCGAAAAAATTGGTTTTTACCCGCTGGTCTGTTTTGACAGATTTCTGCCATTATTTGCATTTGCTTCTTGTTGGTTCCTTTTTGAGTTCTTTTGGGGAATTGAGCTTTTTGAGGGAAGTGCTACAGTAGCTTGTGTTTTAATGGAAGTTTATTTGGTGTTAGAACTGAACCTTAAGACCTATTATCTTGAGTGTACTACTGTTGCTAATAAAGATTGTGTGAAGTTTTATATGAAGGAAAAATTTCAGGTGTATGGAAGGAAATGAGTAATGAGATGAAGGATGGACTAAAGCTCAAGCTTGGGTATGCCACGCGTGTCACCCCAAGAAATATCCAAGAAGTACAAGCGTCAAAGCTTGGGGATGCCCAAGGCATCCCCCTTCTTCGTCAATAAAAATCCCAGGTTTCTTCCAAACGCTTCATTTTTATTGTTTCATGCATAGTTGTGTTGTTCTTGGAGCGTCTTCTTTTTCGTTTTTGTTTTGGTTTTTTGTTTGCTTGGTTTTCTTAGTTTTCTGAATAAATTGGTTGGACCCCCTCTTTCATACATTGGTTTTCAAATAGTTTGGTTTGGATTGGAAAAGAGTAGGAAAGTTCATGCTTAAGTGGTAAAGAGAGCTTGTTTTTGACTGTGGCCTATGCTTTGTCATGCCATGCTTGATATTGTTTTGGCTTTATGCTTAGTATTCTTTGCTATAGCATGACTTGTTATAAACAATTGAGATTACTTAATGTGCCTTGGATGAATCATGCGTTGTTTTAGCATATTAAAGCATAGTATAGTGGTATTCTCCTTTGATGCTTTATTTGGGTTGACTTGGCGCATGCTCACACCATGTTATGACTATCCCAAGTCACCATAGCCTTTATGATCCTTTAGTTTTCAACTTGTAGTATCACTTTATGCTTTGATTAATGATGTTTTGTCGCTCTGCATGATTATAGCCATTATTGCTCTCTTAGTTTGTCGCTCCCAGTCTTTTGCTAGCCTCCGCAACCAAGTATGAGTTCCACTCATGCATCCAACTCCCTAAACCAAGTTATTCCAAAGAGTCCACCATACCTACCTACTAGCATATGCTATTCCAAGTATATTCATGTTTTTGTTTACCTTCCGAATTAAACTTGTTATGAGAAAACTAGTGATTAAATCTCTCACGAACTTGATGGAACGGTTTACTTTTCTTGCCCTTAATAAACTTCAACCATTGTGTCGTCTATGTTGTATATGCTTGCACTTATATGTTGGGGATTAGCAGAACCATGCTGTCATGGGGAACGCTTTCAACATTGCACTTGTACTTTGTACCTAGTTGATATCATGCTCTTTTGTCTATGGATGTCGTCGGTGTGAAATGAAAGGGGAGCTTGTAAGTCCATGGAGTTATGTATATGTGTTAGAGAAACGCCTGGGCCGCTGGTCTAATCCATGCTGACATGGTGGAAACCTGCAGCGTAACCATAATGAGCTGTCTATGAAGCATTCTTCTTATAAAAAAGAGTCCTATATTGAAAAAAAGAGAAAAAGAAAAAAAAAGAGATTATGAAAAGAGGAAAGAGAGAAAAAAGCACCATATTCCCATGGTAAATAAGAATATTGCTGAGATGCTCGTTGTCTGCTTGCCTTATCATTTTGATATGGGGACTCTTCCGTATCACCGGGAAAGGGGTACCCTGTTGGCGGTTCTCTATGATACACATGTACTTACAACGATAAGAACTTACCGGTGACTAAACTTGAGTAACATGAGGAGCGGCCCTCGTATACAAGGGACATGAGATTCCTAACTTATACTTCGTCAAGCATGTACACCATAGTTTGTTCACTTTAACCTTAATCACTTCAAGATGCTTATGATAGGGGCAATGAGAGATGAAAGCTATAAGTACCATAATTTTTGGAAGCTCTTTATGAGACTTGAAACCCTACTTCCTTCTATGAAGGCCTTTCTTCCACCATTATATTGAGTCTCCACCTTTTATCTTTATGCACCTACTTTGAGAGCATAGTGGCCATTCTTAGTTCTATGTGCATTGTCCCAAGACTAGTTGATTGATGCATAGCTTGATATTGCTTGTTTTAAACTATTTGTATCTAGTCACTCTTATGAACTTTGAAGGTGGCCTATGCAGTTATGTTTGCTAATCTATGAGGGACAGGCTAAATGCCACTATGCTATGTTTTCTTTATGTGAAACAAACAAACGTCTTGCAAAGCATTGTTATTTATGAATCTTTTGTTTGTGCCTTTTCATGTTGCAACATAGTTGCTTTGCCTTATTGTTAGAGCTTTGTCTTTCATGTTATGATTGAAGTACTATGATCCCAGCTTTGAATGTTTTACGAATACTTTGATCAAGTTTATGATGGTGCATGTCACCACAAAAATTATTCTTTATTTTTATCACTTACCTACTCCAGGACGAGCAGGAGTTAAGCTTGCGGATGTTGATACATTGCAAATATATCTATAATTTTTGATGTTCCATGCTTGGTTTTATCTACTTTCTTGTGTTTTGTTTCAACTTTGGAGTACTTTTCATATGATTTCTTGGACTAACCTATTAACAAGATGCCACAGTGCCAGTTGCCTGTTTTCTGCTGTTTTTGGTTGCAGGAAGTCAGAAAATGAATATTCTCGGAATTGGACGGGACAATAGCCAAAGTTACTATTTTCCCGGAAGACTCACGGAGCCAGAAGGAGAGTCGGAGAGGGGCCACAGGGTGGCCACACTCCCCCTTGGCACGGGCCAGCCCAGGTCGCGCTAGGGCATGGTGTGGGCCCCCTGGTTGGCCACCGACCTTGCCTCCTTCGCCTATAAGAGCCTCTCGATACCAAAACCCTAAAAAGTCAATCAGAAATCCACGGAAAGTTCCGCAGCGCCGCCACCACCGAAGGGGAGATTCAGGGGACAGAAAGTCTTTGTTCCGGCACCCTGCCGGGACGGGGAAGTGCCCCCGGAGCCATCTCCATCGATCTCCACCACCATCTCCATCACCATTGCTGATTCCCATGATGAGGAGGGAGTAGTTCTCTCTCGAGGCTAAGGGTTCTACCGGTAGCTATGTGTTCATCTCTCTCTCTATGCATGATCTTATTGAGATCATGAGCTTGTAATCTATAGATATACCTTGCTACTCAAGTGCTTTAATAGATCTCTGCTCTCCCCATCTGTGTGAAAGTGACAGCGTGCACACCATGGTGGCACTTAGGTTAGAGATTACAAATACTTGTTATGAGTTATATTTGGAGTTGGATCTTTCTATGAAATTGTGGTGTTTGTTGGAACCATCTAGTACTCAAGGTGACTGTGTGAGGTTATCTAGATGGGAAAGATGAGCTTTGAGGTGTGCTGTTATAGCCCTACCATCGATTAGAGTGTTCAACCAGAGAGTAGTTCAGCGTAGTATCATAAAGAAGAATATATTTATATGAGAGTGTTCACTAGTGAAAGTATGATCCCTAGGCCTTGTTTCTAAGCATTGATACACCGTTTGCAATTAGATATGTTACATGTTTGCTTGCTTCCATCTTTATTTCAGTTTGCCTTTAGTCTCTTCCACACCATTAAGCTATTTTCTATCACCGTTACTACTTATAATTATCTCTAACACTTGTATTTCACTATCTCTTCGCCGAACTAGTGCACCTATACACCTGACAAGTGTATTGGGTGTGTTGGGGACACAAGAGACTTCTTGTATCTTGATTGCATGGTTGCTTGAGAGGGGATACGTTTGACCACTTCCTCCCTGAGTTCGATAAACCTTGGGTAATCCACTTAAGGGAAAACTTGCTGCTGTTTTACAAACCTCTGCACTTGGAGGCCCAACAACTGTCTACAAGAATAGAAGTGTGTAGACATCATCTATGTATAATGTTGTAATGCCCAATCAAGTTCCAAAGGAGTCAAGATCATTAGTATATGCATGTATTGCTTTCTCGATGTTTGTCAATTGCCCCGCTGTAATTTGTTCACCCAGCATGTTATCTATCTAAGGAGAGCCACCTCTAGTGAACTATGGATCCCGGTCCTTTTTCTTTTACATACAATCTACAAACTGTTTACTGCTTTGTGTTTACTTTCTGCAAATAATTACTTCTTTCCATTCGATACGGTATATCCTTTGTTTTCAGCAAAACACGGTGAGATTGACAACCTCATCGCAAGTTAGGGACAAAGTTCTATGGTTGTGTTGTGCAGGTCTCCACATTGCTACTAGCACCGGTAGTGCGCCCTGCCAAGGCTCAGCTAGCAACACCTTTGGGGTGTTTCCTTGCTCCTACTAGTTCAATTAAACCTTGGTTTCATAACTGAGGGAAACTTGTTGTTGTGCTCATCATACCTTCCTCTTGGGGTTCCCAACGAGCTCTACATCAACACCGCACCAACATTTTTCTGGCGCCAACACTGAGCCATCATTATGTTAAGATTAGGTAGAGATAGGATTTATGTCTTGTCTTGTACTCTAAGTTGATTGCTTGTACGCCTATATATACTCGTCCGAGAGGCTTAATAATAAATCCATCATATTTCGCCAATCTATCCCCCTCTCTATTGTTTTACATGGTATCAGCCTAAACAGATCTAAACCTAGTCGCCGCCACATGTTTCCGCCGTGCCTGATGGGTTCGTAGCATGGAAAACAAAAAATTTCTACCGCAAGAACGAACAAAACCCTGATCTAATCTAGATAAAAGCCAAGATCTAATCTACTAGACATGAGCAACGAGATAGATCGGTACTAACCCTCGTAGAACCGAAAGCGTTAACGAGATTAGATCTCGTGGATGATGTAGTCGATCACTTGCCGATCTCAAGATCGTGTGGACGATCCTTCCGGCGCCGCGTTCCGGCAGCGCTTCCGCAAACGGTCACACGTGCGGAGTCGAAGCAGACCTTCCTCTCCCTGTTCCAGCGAGCAGCGGAGGTAGTAGATCTTCTCCACGGAATCCCAGCAGCACGACGGCGTGGTGGTGGTGGTGGAGATGAGAAATCTGCAGGGCTTCGCCTATGCCTGTGCAGAAGAAACATGGAGGAGAGAGGCGGCTGAGATTGGGAGTTATGAGACAAGGTGCAAGAGGGGGCGCCCCCTCCCTTCTATTTAAAGGAGGGAGGCGCACGTGGGGAGGGGGAGTCCTAGTAGGACTCCCTCCTCCTTGGGCCGGCGGGTTGGGGAGGGGGGAGGAATCCTCCTCCCCCACGAATCCGTGTCTTACCCCACTTGGTTTCTTTGATCCCTTTCTTGGTTTTCAAGCAAACTCCAAGAAATCCTCTAGAACCTTCCAGAACATTCCAAAACCTTCTAGAATCTCCATACAAATACTCTGGAACATTTCCTAACTTAGAAATTGATCCCCAATATATGAATCTTATTCTCCGGACCATTCCGGATCTCCTCGTGATGTCCCGGATCTATTCCGAGACTCCGAACAACATTCGGTCTCCAACGCAAATTCCATATCTACTTCAAACAACTTCGAACCTTAAGTGTGTCACCCTACGGTTCGTGAATATGCAGACATGATGAAGACACCTCTCCCATCAATAACCATCAGCGGGATCTGGAGATCCATAACGGCTCCCACATACTCAACAATTACTTCGTGATCGATTGAACCAATTAACATACGAAACCAATTCCCTTTGTCTCGCGACATTATACTTATCCGAGGTTTGATCGTCAGTATCTTCATACCTAGTTCTTCCTCGTTACTGATAAGTACTCTTTACTCGTTCCATGTTATGTCATCCCTTGTGACCTAGTCACATGCTTGCAAGTTATCTAGATGACATTCCACCGAGAGGGCCCAGAGTATATCTATCTGTCATATGGATGGACAAATCCCAATCTTGGTCTATGCGCTTCAACACATACTTTCAGAATACCTAATGACACCTTTATAACCGCCCAGTTATGAAGCGGCGTTTGATGTCATCAAAGTACCCATCCGGTGATGGTGATTAACATAACCTCATGGTCGAAGGATTAGGTTACTATGTATTTCAAAGCTTACAACAATACGAACTTAATGACTTGATCTTATGCTACGCTTACTATGGGTGTGTGTCCATCATATCATTCTCCTAATGATATAACCTTGTCATTAATCACATCCAATGTCTATGATCAGGAAACCATGATCATCAATCAATCAATAAGCTAGTTCAACAAGAGGCTTACTAGGGACTCTTTTATGTTTACAAAACACACAAGTATTAGTGTTTCCTAATAATACAATTATAGCATGGGATGTAAACATTCATCATAAACACAAAGATATAATAATAACCACTTTTATTATTGCCTCTTGGGCATATCTCCAACAGTCTCCCACTTGCACTAGAGTCAATAATCTAGATTACATGGTAATATACCGAACACCCATGGCGTTCTGGTGTTGGTCATGCTTTGCTCTAGGGAGAGGTTTAGTCAACGGATCTGCTACATTCAGATCAGTGTGTACTTTGCAAATCTTTATGTCACCATCTTGGACATACTCGCGAATAGCATGAAAACGTAGCTTGATGTGCTTCAGCTTGCTATGTGACCTTGGCTCCTGTGCATTAGCTATGGCACCTGTGTTGTCACAGTAGATTGCCATCGGGTCTAACGCACTGGGAACCACGCCAAGTTCAGTAATGAACTCCTTCATCCATATGCCTTCTTGTGCAGCCTCCAAAGCAGCTATGTATTCCTATTCAGTTGAAGATTTCGCCACAACGCTCTGCTTGGCACTCCTCCAGCTTATTGCAGCACCATTCAAAATAAATACGTATCCAGACTGTGACTTCGAGTCATCTGGATCAGTGTTCCAACTAGCATCAGTGTAACCATTTACAACAAGCTGTTCATCACCTCCGTAAGAAAGAACCATATCCTTAGTCCTATTCAGGTACTTTAGGATATTCTTGACCGTTGTCCAGTGTTCCATTCCAGGATCACTTTGATATCTGCTAGTCAAACTAACAACATGTGCTATATCCGGTCTCGTACACAGCATGGCATACATGATAGAACCTATGGCCGAGGCATAGGGAATTTTATTCATCTTTTCTCTATCTTCTGCCGTAGCTGGACTTTGGGTTTTACTCAAGGTCTTACCTGACAACATGGGCACGAACCCTTTCTTGCTCTCTTCCATTCTAAACTTCTTTAGAACTTTATCTAAGTATGTACTTTGTGAAAGCGCTATTAGGCGTCTTGATCTATCTCTATAAATCTTGATGCCTAGAATATATGCCGCTTCGCCAAGATCCTTCATCGAAAAACTATTATTCAAATAGGTTTTGACGCTATTAAGAAGTTCTATATCATTCCCAATCAACAATATGTCATCTACATATAGTACTAGGAATACTACAGAGCTCCCACTCACTTTCTTGTAAATACAAGCTTCTCCATAAGTTTGTATAAATCCAAAGTTTTTGATTACTTTATCAAAACGTTGATTCCAACTCCGGGATGCTTGCTTCAGTCCATAAATGGAGCGCTGAAGTTTACATACCTTATCAGCATCACTAGGATCGACAAAACCCTTGGGTTGTACCATGTACAACTCTTCCTCAATGTCACCATTAAGGAACGCTGTTTTGACATCCATCTGCCAAATTTCATAATCGAAATATGCAGCGATTGCTAACATAATCCTCACAGACTTTAGCTTCGCTACAGGTGAGAAAGTCTCATCGTAGTCAACTCCTTGAATTTGTCGGAACCCTTTCGTGACAAGTCGAGCTTTATAGACGGTAACATTACCATCAGCATCTGTTTTTCTTTTGAAAATCCATTTGTTCTCGACAGCCTTACAACCATCCGGTAAGTCCACCAAAGTCCATACTTGGTTTTCGTACATGGATCCCATTTCGGATTTCATGGCTTCTAGCCATTTATCGGAATCTGAGCTCACCATAGCTTCTTCATACGTCGCAGGGTCATCAGTGTTGTCCACTAACATGACGTTCAAGGCAGAGTCATACCACTCAGGAGTGGTACGGACCCTCGTTGACCTGCAAGGTTCAGTAGTAACTTCGTTCGAAGTTTCATGATCAGCATAATTAGCTTCCTCTCCAGTTGGTGCAGGCGGCATAGAAACATCTTCTAGGGCTGCGCTACTCTTAACTCCGAAAGAAGGTTCAACAACCTCGTCGAGTTCTACTTTCCTTCCAGTCACTTCTTTCGAGAGAAATTCCTTCTCCAGAAAGGATCCATTCTTATCAATGAAAACTTTGCCTTCGGATCTATGATAGAAGGTATACCCAATTGTTTCTTTAGGGTATCCTATGAAGACGCATTTCTCCGCTTTGGGTTCAAGCTTATCAGGTTGTAACTTCTTTACATATGCTTCGCAGCCCCAAACTTTAAGGAACAACAACTTAGGTTTCTTTCCAAACCACAATTCATACGGTGTCGTTTCAACGGATTTAGATGGTGCCCTATTTAAAGTGAATGCGGCTGTCTCTAATGCATAGCCCCAAAATGATAATGGTAAATCTGTAAGAGACATCATAGACCGAACCGTATCTAAGAGAGTTCGATTATGACGTTCGGACACACCATTACGCAGTGGTGTTCCCGGCGGTGTCAACTGTGAAAGTATTCCACATTTCTTTAAATGCATGCCAAACTCATAACTCAGATATTCACCTCCGCGGTCAGAACGCAGAAACTTAATCTTCTTGTTACGATGATTTTCCACTTCACTTTGAAATTCCTTAAACTTCTCGAAAGTTTCGGATTTATGTTTCATAAAGTAGACATACCCATATCTACTCAAGTCATCCGTGAAAGTGAGAACATAACGATATCCACCACGTGATGCTACACTCATTGGACCGCACATATCGGTATGTATTATTTCCAATAAGTCTGTAGCTCGCTCCATTGTACCAGAGAATGGAGTCTTAGTCATTTTTCCCATTAGACATGCTTCGCATCTTTCAAGTGATTCAAAATCAAGTGATTCAAGAAGTCCATCAGAATGGAGTTTCTTCATACGCTTCACTCTAATGTGACCAAGACGACAGTGCCACATGTATGTAGAATTATCATTTAATTTTATTCGTTTAGCATCTATGTTGTGAACATGTGTATCACTACTATCGAGATTCAATAAGAATAAACCATTCATCTCAGGTGCATAACCATAAAAGATATTACTCATATAAATCGAACAACCTTTATTCTCAGACTTAAAAGAGTAACCGTCTCGCAAAAAACAAGATCCAGATATAATGTTCATGCTTAACGCAGGCACCAAATAACAATTATTTAAATTTAAAACTAATCCCGATGGTAGATGTAGAGGGAGCGTGCCGACGGCGATCACATCAACCTTGGAGCCATTTCCAACGTGCATCGTCACCTCATCTCTTGCCAGTCTTCGTTTATTCCGCAGCTCCTGTTTCGAGTTACAATATGAGCAACCGAACCAGTATCAAATACCCAGGCACTACTACGATTACTAGTAAGATACACATCTATAACATGTATATCGAATATACCTTTCTTTTTGATGTTGCCGTTCTTCAGATCCGCCAGGTATTTGGGGCAGTTACGCTTCCAGTGACCAGCACCCTTGCAGTAGAAGCACTCAGTTTCAGGTTTAGGACCAGCCTTGGGCTTTTTAGCAGGTGCGGCAGCTTTCTTGCCGTCCTTCTTGAAGTTGCCCTTGTTCTTAGGCTTGCCCTGTTTCTTGAAATTGGTGGTCTTATTGACCTTCAACACTTGGTGTTCTTTCATGATCTCCACTTCAGCAGTTTTCAGCATGGACGATAGTTCAGGCAACATCTTGTTCATGCAGTGCATATTGTAGTTCATCATAAAGTTCTTGTAACTTGGTGGCAGTGATTGGAGGACACGGTGAATCCCAAATTCATTAGGAATCGGTATCCCCAACTCTCGGAGTTTGTTTGCGTGCCCAGACATGGTGAGCACGTGCTCGCTAACGAAGCTACCCTCTTCCATCTTGCAGGTAAAGAACTTCTCGGAAGCTTCATAGCTTTCCATGGCCGCGCGAGTCTCAAATATGAGTTTGAGCTCCTTAATGATTTCAAATGGGTCATGGTGCTCAAAACGCTTTTGAAGCTCCGATTCTAAACCGTACAGGATGGCACACTGAACTGTGGAGTAGTGATGTTTCTGAGTGGCATAAACATTCTTTACGTCATCGGTGGCATCTTCTGCAGGTGGGTCACCTAGCGGTGCTTCGAGCACATAGGTCAACTGACCAGCCTTGAGGACGATCTTCAGTCCACGGAACCAGTCCGTGAAATTGCTTCCATTGTTCTTAAGCTTTTCTTTCTCTAGGAACGCATTGAAATTGATGGAAACATTCGCCATAATCTACAACAAATTTGCAAGTAATTTAGACTAAGTTTATGATAAATAGTGTTCAAATTTAATTCTTAAATCAACTAGGTGAACTCCCACTCAAAACAACATCCCTCGCATTTGTTTTAGTGATTACACGAACCAAATCCACTACACCAAGTCCGATCATCACGTGAGATGATGTAGCTTCATCGGCGAACAATCTTCATGTTCATCATATCAATCATATGACTCATGCTCTACCTTTCGGTATTCCGTGTTCCGAGACCATGTCTGTACATGCTAGGCTCGTCAAGATTAACCTTAGTTTCCGCATGTGCAAATCTGGCTTGCACCCGTTGTATGCACACGTAGAGTCTATCACACCCGATCATCACGAGATGCTTCGAAACGACGAGTCTTAGCAACGGTGCCAACTAAGGATGAACACTTTATTACTTGATATTTAGTGAGAGGGATCATCTTATAATGCTACCGTCGCGATCTAAGCAATACAAGATGCATAAAGGATTAACATCACAGGCAATTCATAATTAGTGTGATATGATATGGCCCTTTCTTCTTATGCCTTTGATCTCCATCTCCAAAGCACGGACATGATCTCCATCATCACCAGCATTGCGTCAAGGTCCGTGGCGCCGCTTCATGGTTGTTCATCTTCACTAGCAACTATTACAACTACTTGGAACAAAGCTATTACAAGATAAATAGACACGCAGGTCTTAACAGAATTAAAAACAACCATTAGGCTCCTGCCGGTTGCCATATTACAACAAGGATCATTGCATACATCAAATACAATCACAATCACATGTAGGCCATATCACATCACAAAACCCCTGCAAAAACAAGTTAGACGCCTCTAATTTTCTTTGCAAGTTTTACGTGGCTTGGGGCTTTTGACTAAGAACGCATCTTACCTACGAAACTGAACCACAACGTTGATACAAGTGTTATCAAGGGCAAAGTGTAGATTTGATCTATACTATGATGGGAGAGACAGACACCCGCAAAGCCACTTGTGCAATACGAGTTGCACGTCAAGCGTGGAGGAAGTCTCATGTACGATGACATGTAATGTTAGCCCGGGCCGCTTCATCCCACCATACCGCAAGATGCAAAGTACACATATAGCAAAAGACGGCACGAGCACCAACACCCACAAACTCATTGTGTTCTACTCGTGCAACAGATCTACGCATAGACAAGGCTCTGATACCAGTGATGGGTTCGTAGCATGGAAAACAAAAAATTTCTACCGCAAGAACGAACAAAACCCAGATCTAATCTAGATAAAAGCCAAGATCTAATCTACTAGACATGAGCAACGAGATAGATCGGTACTAACCCTCGTAGAACCGAAAGCGTTAACGAGATTAGATCTCGTGGATGATGTAGTCGATCACTTGCCGATCTCAAGATCGTGTGGACGATCCTTCCGGCACCGCGTTCCGGCAGCGCTTCCGCAGACGGTCACACGTGCAGAGTCGAAGCAGACCTTCCTCTCCCCGTTCCAGCGAGCAGCGGAGGTAGTAGATCTTCTCCACGGAATCCCAACAGCACGACGGCGTGGTGGTGGTGGTGGAGATGAGAAATCTGCAGGGCTTCGCCTATGCCTGTGCAGAAGAAACATGGAGGAGAGAGGCGGATGAGATTGGGAGTTATGAGACAAGGTGCAAGAGGGGGCGCCCCCTCCCTTCTATTTAAAGGAGGGAGGCGCGCCTGGGGAGGGGGAGTCCTAGTAGGACTCCCTCCTCCTTGGACCGGCGGGTTGGGGAGGGGGGAGGAATCCTCCTCCCCCATGAATCCGTGTCTTACCCCACTTGGTTTCTTGGATCCCTTTCTTGGTTTTCAAGCAAACTCCAAGAAATCCTCTAGAACCTTCCAGAACATTCTGAAACCTTCTAGAATCTCCATACAAATACTCCGGAACATTTCCTAACTTAGAAAATGATCCCCAATATATGAATCTTATTCTCCGGACCATTCCGGATCTCCTCGTGATGTCCCGGATCTATTTCGAGACTCTGAACAACATTCGGTCTCCAACGCAAATTCCATATCTACTTCAAACAACTTCGAACCTTAAGTGTGTCACCCTACGGTTCGTGAATATGCAGACATGATGAAGACACCTCTCCCATCAATAACCATCAGCGGGATCTGGAGATCCATAACGGCTCCCACATACTCAACGATTACTTCGTGATCGATTGAACCAATTAACATACGAAACCAATTCCCTTTGTCTCGTGACATTATACTTATCCGAGGTTTGATCGTCGATATCTTCATACCTAGTTCTTCCTCGTTACTGATAAGTACTCTTTACTCGTTCCATGTTATGTCATCCCTTGTGACCTAGTCACATGCTTGCAAGCTATCTAGATGACATTCCACCGAGAGGGCCCAGAGTATATCTATCCATCATATGGATGGACAAATCCCAATCTTGGTCTATGCGCTTCAACACATACTTTCAGAATACCTAATGACACCTTTATAACCGCCCAGTTACGAAGCGGCGTTTGATGTCATCAAAGTACCCATCCGGTGATGATGATTAACATAACCTCATGGTCGAAGGATTAGGTTACTATGTATTTCAAAGCTTACAGCAATACGAACTTAATGACTTGATCTTATGCTACGCTTACTATGGGTGTGTGTCCATCATATCATTCTCCTAATGATATAACCTTGTCATTAATCACATCCAATGTCTATGATCAGGAAACCATGATCATCAATCAATCAACAAGCTAGTTCAACAAGAGGCTTACTAGGGACTCTTTTATGTTTACAAAACACACAAGTAGTAGTGTTTCCTAATAATACAATTATAGCATGGGATGTAAACATTCATCATAAACACAAAGATATAATAATAACCACTTTTATTATTGCCTCTTGGGAATATCTCCAACAGTGCCGCCCCTGGGGCATCGATCTCCATGATCTCCACCGGGGGTCACGCGATCCCTATCAGGGCTCGTCCGCCGATCCTTGACCGGCTGCCCTGGTGAGTCTTTTTTCCTGGTCTCTAGATCGGTTTTTCTCTTCGTGGTCGTTCGACCTGTATTTTCCTTTTTTGGTTTACCGGTCATAGATCGTATTGAATCGCCCATCGCCATCGTCATCGTCGCGCCTCTACTCCAACCATCGCTATTGACGATCTACATTGCGTTCATGCGCCTGCCTCCTATACTGTCGTTCCTGCCTCAGTAGGCTATCGCAGCCTCACGGCAAGCTGTCGCACACCTCGGTCGGCTGCTACGCCTTTCCTCATTAGGCTGTTGCGGCCATCACCCTTAGATCATCTTCATCGTTATCGTCCGGGACTTCACCGACAATGCCGCCATCGACTCCGATCTACGTGTTGTCCACGCCATGGCGCATACGACGTACATTCGATCTGATAAGTCGATCTCGTGCCTGTCTACGCCAAGCACATCCCCGACCATGCGCCTACCACCGACCGAACTATGGGCTGCCCCTGCATGGCCCCTTCGGGCCGCAGAGCCGCTGCCTTGGTCCTAGCCTACTGGCTTCTAGTGCGCCTCACAAGCATGTACACACCGGTGGCCTCTAGTCGCTGCATCGACTCGCGCCATGCAGCTATGCTGCCTCATCGGGTCGTAGCGTCGTTGCATGCAGTCTACTTCACCATTCCCGCGCACCAACGCCCTAGGTATCTCCATGCCACCTCCCATGGTATGGTTCGCCTACGTACGCGCATGGTCTTCGTCACATCGGATTCTTCTTCACCTACATCGAGTACCGCCACTGCGCCTCTCTAGGCATCCAGCATGACTACTCCGGGTCGTTGCTGGTTTCACAGGCCATTACATCTTCGTCCACAACGACCTCGTCGCCATCGTCATATCGTCCCCTATGACACTAGCGCACAGGTTCATGATGGTCCCTGCCCTCGCATGCCCGATACTGGCAACATCGATACGTTCCTTCGTCCCCGATGCTTTCCTGAGTCTGCCAAACTCGGATCGGCGCCTCATCTACATCGTCATCAACAACGTCTTCTTCGGCATCGACCTCTACGTCAGCCTCGACCGCGTCACCGACGAGTTCTTCTTTGCATACTTGGTTCTGGCAAAACTGATGTATGCATTCATTACCGATGTGCGCCTAGTTCTGGCAAAACTATGGCCGCACCTCGTCCTTGACGGCTCGGAATGCATCGGCTCTGGCATCGCCACCTTCGACGACTGCCTTGACGCATCTCCGTCATCATCCTCGTGCACTATGCGCACGCGGCTTCATGAGCAACTACCTCGACAACGGCATCCGACAATGACATCGACCATGGCAACCCCACACACGGCTACCTCGACCAAGGTTGCAGTGTTCAACGTGCCCAACACGCTCTCGGCTACCTCTCTTGAGCTTCTCATCAGCTTCCTCCATAGTCCAAGCTACCGCTTTGTGACACCATCCATGATGTTCCCGCTCGGACTGCGGGGGGATGTCAGACTACTGGATGCTACTTCGGTTTATCTCCAGTCTAACCGTGCCACGATGTTCCAGTTGTTCATGGCACTACCGCTACGACTATGGAGGATGTTAGAGTATATTACGGTTATGGAAAGATTAGGTAGAGATAGGATTTATGTCTTGTCTTGTACTCCAAGTTGATTCTTGTACGCCTATATACACTCGCTCGAGAGTCTCAATAATAAATCCATCATACTGCGCCCTTGGGCTTCTGGGCCTAGTCGGGCACGCGCGGGGGAGGGGGTGAGTGGGGGTTGCGGAAATTTGACCATGGTCTCGCATCACAAGCGAGGATGCATCGGTGCATCTTAGGGCCGGCATGCTCATAGCAGGGAGGAAGTTGGGGCGGCCGCCCCGAAATCGGCTTCGGCGTTGTTCGGGAGGCTTCTTTTTGGCCTCCTGCCGGCATGACGCAGTTAGTGCAGCGTGATGTGTCGCGACAACTTGCAGCATATAGTTGAGTTTGGTGGTTGGTGGATGACGAGGGGTAATCTCGGCAATGCCCATGCTTATGGACTTAGGGTTTCGTGAAAAAGAGAACGCTGGGGATTTCGTCGGTTGATCAGACAAACAAGGGAATCGAAGTCGTCTGATTGCTTATGGACAATGTGGTTACAGATTGCTCAAGGATTTCGATGCCTCTTCGTTGGCTCCTCCCAGCCTTTATATAATAGGCTGGATCCCGAAGCCATATATGGATAGGTTACAAGTTACAATTATAACACTAATACAATATCGATTTCTATTTCTTCCTTGATCGCCAAGACACGCTTTCTATCCGTCGGATGCTTCCTGAACCTTCATTTACTCCGTATGGGCTTCATGGGCCGTAAGCCTTTATGCGACCAGGATAACTAATTGTAGGAACCCAATTAGTCATATCCATATCAGTGGCAGTGCTATGCCGCTTGGCTTGCTACTCCTTTAGTCCAAACTCCCCGTGTTGGATTTGGCGGTCGAGATTGGCTCCGGGCGGAAGCCCCGCACTTAAGTGCCGACGGCGGCGATGCCATTGGCGTCGTTCTCCTTCTTCAATGCGTCGTTTGGGAGCTGCAATCTTCTACCGACGCGAGTGTGTTAAGTCTCTCCGGGTGAAAACCTAAGCTCCTCTGGTGCGGGGTACAACAATGCTCATGTCATTACCTTCTTGGAGACATATCCTTGGAGATCTTTATTCCTTGTGTTGCGGCGGGTTCGTGCCTTCCGGTGTAGGGTGGATCTGTTGCCGGGGCGACAGCTTTAGACGGTGGACGTGAGCTAAGGCGGTGGCCTCGGGAAGTGCTTGCGGTCATAGCTCTAAGAGGCGGAGCTGTGGCCTGCAACGTAGGCGTGCTGAGCCAGTGCCACCAGGGTGCCTAGTTTGTTAGCTTTTTTCATTTCTCTTGTTTTATACATTTTTCGCCCAGTACGAGCATGTATATATTCTACTACCTCATTTCACAATATAAGCATTTTTATCAAGCTATTTTAGCTTTCTAGAAAGGGTTATATTGTGGGACGGGGGAGTACCTACTAATGAAATCAAAAGTAAGCAGTAGCAGGATCTTTCAAACAAAAATATTAGTATTACATTGGGTTCACCTATCGTAGAATTAGTTCTTTTTGCTAACTTTTGCCGTACATTGTGGCATCCAATTTCGCGGCCACACTTCTGTGGTTGGCCTGACAAAATGTTGCCGGGAACCAAACATGTCCACGGGTTGCTCGACGCACGTCGTAAGATCTGAAATGATTTTCAAGGATCAAGATAACAGGATACATTGTTTAAAAGTGAAGGCAACAGATATGGCCTAGTAGTTCATTGCAGCTAATCGGTCAAAAGGACCGTTTACTAGACCATGCGTATCACGAGATAGTGACCCATTAACTGTCGAAATCTTAACAAGAGCGGTTGTATATCGTGTCCGCGAGCTAAAACTACTATTTTAGGGCGGGGGAGCCGGGAGCCTAAGGGCACGTACAATGGTCTTATCTTAGTCTTATCTTAGCAATGCCACGTAAGATGATTGCTGAGTTGGAGGAGAGATAAACAAAAAAAGGCATCTATCTTCTCTTAGATCTCTTAGCACCATATGTCTCACCACATATCTAGGGATATCTGTCGCCGGAGATAAGACTAAAAAAAGACCCATTGTACAGCAAGTTTTATCATTATATCAAAATTACATGGCACTTATAATATAAGATTGTCTTATCAACCATTGTACATGCCCTAAGTCGCGCAGCTCCAGCAGCCGTGTCAAAACCATGCACCCCTAAATAGTTTGCCGCGCTAAAATCGTGTACCCCTAAATAGTTTGCCGTGCCGGATACTGCGGCATTCGGTGCCGGATGCTTTGAGCGTAGGCTACCACGCGAGCACTGCTCAACCGCCGTGAACTTTATGTACCGATATGTTGAACTCTGTTCTATGTAAAATATATCTAGTCTATTTTTACTATTTTATATTTTTATTTGATCTTTGTTTGGTTCACATATATGAATATAGTTTTCAGCTATGTATTTTAGCACGCCCTGGTGAAGGACTACTTTTCGCTGCTTGCCGTGCTCCGAAATAGCGCCACCGGTGAAGCACCCGCCAGCGTCACACGTTATATCTGCTTGCCGCGTGGCACAAGGATTTTAGTGCGCCGGATTTTGCAGTTGTTGCTGGAGTTGCACATATAGAATAATATTTTTCTTACACAGCTATTTCCTTTTTCATTCTCAAGGAAGGCCCTTGGCATTTCTGAAATCAATTTAGCCTATAGGGGTCTACAGCAAGCGATTCAGACAACAGTTCCTCAAGATTGGTTTAATTAGGCAAACACCCAAAGTTATATACTGTAATAAAAATGTCCGTGACGCTCTTAGGTCAGCTTACCTTCGGCGTAAATCATTGCATCTTTATATCCTACCCAGTGACATAAGTACGCGATGTTGCCACTTCACCAACCAGAGGTGTACAAAACAGAGGTACGTTGGGGAAATTCCTTTTGGTTTTGGCTGGCGCGTGTATTTGCACCTATCGTGAGAAAATATATTTCAAAATACTAAAAAACTTGAAGAAAAATATCTACATGTACATTCAAACATTTTATGTTCGTTCATAAGTTTTCGGGATGAAAAAATATTTTATGTGTCGGATAAAAAGACAATAAATATCACGTGAATAGGATTATTCACAGGATTTTTTTATCTTTTTTGCATGGATTTTCATCTCGAAAACTTATGCACGGATATAAAAATGTTAGAATGTGTATGTAGATTTTTTTAATATTTTGAAATATGTTTTGTCACAATGAGTGCAAATGCACCGCGACCTCCTATAAGTGGTTGTTATTTTGAAGATATGATTGAGGGATTTTGTCCGCATCATATGTATTCCTTCCGGTTCATATTAATGAACTCAATTTTATCTAGATTCGTATATATATCTAATTAGACTAGATGCATTTACATCTATATAAATTTAAGACCATTAATATGGACCGGCAGTAGTAGTATTATCGGAACACATGATTGTCACATTTGCTGGCATCGATCCGATGTGTTGTTTCTGGGTCATCGCTATCAACTTCTGTTCTAGCGGGAAACTGACGTGTACGACATGTGACCAAGTCAAATGGTATTTTTTTTTGAGACAAAGTCAAATGGTATTTTATATAACTACTAGTACTACGTAGAGTGAAAGGTTTCTCCAAAGCGTGGTGCACGCGGGTTCATAATTTATTATGGGGTAGTGTGGATGATATGTTGGTCATTACTTCCAAGCGCGGAGCGCGTAAAGAACTCGTGCCAAATGCTGGTGTACTGCCACATCTTGCAGCCCGTGGGCTATCTATCGTGCAATATGCCAATAATATGACTCTCTTTATGGAACATGATATTTAGAATGTTAATTTTATTAGGATTCGAGTAACTTTCAGGTCTAAAAAGAAATTTTCATAAGAAAAACTTGCTCTGCTTTCCAGCAAGCTCGGGAATTTGCCACTCGATACGCTGAACTGTTCGGCTATGATCAAAGACATTTTCGCATTAGATATTTGGGAACACAGGTACATTATTATAGACTCTCACATACCAATTGGAAAAACTACGAGAAGTGATTGGAGAAAGGTTGACTAGTTGGAAAAGAATGCTCCTTCCCTCGGAGGTTGTCTAGTCGTCATAAATTCAGTACTCTCAAATACAGTGCAATATATATATATATATATATATATATATATATATATATATATATATATATATAAGTACCTAAAGTAGTACCCTAAAGATTGGACTACTTCCGTTCAAAGTTGTTTTGGCAGGTAGATAGCAAGAAAAGGAAGTATAAAGTGGCTAAATGGAATTGTGTGTGTTGTCCAAAAGACTAGGAGTCGCCTCATAATTCAAGATCTTGAGGATAAAAATATTGCTCTGCTTAGTAAATGGTTGTCCAAGCTTCTTGGTAGCAGATAGAGTATGGAAAAACTGTCGAGAATAAAATAGGAGGGCTCAATATCTATGTCTCAACTTTACTGGAAAAAAGGAGTGTCATATTGTTGGCTTGGTCTGATGGTAACAAAAAACATTTCTTCTGCTTTGGATCTTTCTGAATTATAAATGGCCTGAGGATTTTTTTTCTGGATGATTATTTGCTTGGAAATACCACCCACCAGGACCAATATCTGACTTTGTACAATATTGCATATAACGTAAATGTTACCATCACGGAGGTGATGGAACTACCCCCTAAGGGTTTCCGCAGCAGATAATAAAAAAAATCTACGTTGGAACATTCTAACGCCCAAAATCTATCTACAAGTAGTGCAGTAACGGAGAAAGATAGCGGTAACGTATACTTGAAGACCGAGAAAGTGTTATGCTCATGCAGGAGCGTGGATGATGTAGTCGTATCCGTACGACCTCAAGGTCGCGAAACTCCTCGCACGTCACCTCTTGTCTAGATCTTTGCACGACGGTCTAGTCGCTACTAACGGTAGCTCGTCCGAGTTATCACACACATATGGTCCAATACAACGACTCTCGGGCTCTAAACCCTGCCGAGGTTGCGAAAGTAGACCACCTGGTCAGAATTCCTGCAACACAACGGCGTGCCGCAACGGTGTTGGCTTTGTGTGTACAGTCCTTCTCCGGAACCGTGTCACTGCAAAGGCAACTGGGAGAGAGAGGGGGATTTTCTAAGTAAAAGTGCCTTAGAAAATATCTTGTTGGTGTATATATAATCCCTCCCATGGGAATCCTGTATATAGGCGGAGGGGAATGTGTCTTTCTCAAAGGCTAAGCCATATGGAACTAAAACATACAAAGGAATAAAGGAAAAAACCAGGGCCAGCCGGTTGGAATGACTAGGTGCACCCGGTGGGCCGACCCAGAGTAGCCAAGCTAACAGCTACAGCACACAGCGGCCACAACAGCCACAGCGCTGGCCAGGTGGGTTGGCACGCGCGCACTCGTGGCCCAACACGCGGAGCCGGTAGAGGCGGTCTGGGCAGCGGGGAGCTGCGGCCGGGTGGGTCATGGCGCGGCCCACCGTGCGCCCGCTCGCCCACTCCTGTCAGCCCGTGGCGGTAGTGCCCAGATGGGCTTGGCAGGCCGTGGCCTGCGTGCAGCGACTGGTTGGTTGCCGCCCGCGCGGCATGCTACATATGTCCGCCCTCAAATCCGCATGGACTGGTCAAAAGTGGCCCAACTCGCTTTTGGCTGTTGTTTTTGCTGTTTTTCCTGCGTGACTTCCTCCTGGACCAATTTCCTCCGGGGTTTTGGCCTAATGATAAAGTTGCACTATAAATAATAATTTAAATATTTATTTAATATAAGTTAATTCATAATTAACATATAATAAATGCATATTGTAAATTGATATTTATCTGAAACACCTTTCGGTAATTTCCTTTCCTTTTTTCTCCGAACAACTCTGGATCTCTCTGGAACGATTTCAATTTCTCTCTCTTCTATGATTTCCTCTCATAGGAGGATCTCCAAGCGTCGTAGTGCCCTTAAGCATGTTTCCCTATGGTTCGGGAATGTCATAGACATTATCTCGATCAATGATCAACAGCGAGACCGGGATGCCCATGTTGACCCTATACACTCCACGAATCATCATCGTGTCGAACCTTAAATGATATGTCCAATTCCCTCTGTTACGCGATACAAGACTTTTCCGAGATCTGATCATAGGTATCCTGATACCTTATTCAATTTCGTTTCCAACAAGTACTGTTTTACTCATTCTCGTGAAATTTCATCCCCATGACCTAGTCATACGCTGCACGGCTTATGGATGTAATTCACCGAGCAGGTCTAGTGTATCTTCCCGTTACACAGGAGAACAAATCCCGATCTTGATGCATATGCCTCAACCTGCCTCTTCGGATTACCCAACATGCACCTTTATGGTCACCCAGTCACAAAAATGACAGTTCATGCAATCAAAGCAATCCTCCTGTAACATTGATTAATATGATCTCATGGTCTAAGGATTAGGACACTCCATTTGTGACAATTGCAACATGAACTTAGTGACATGATCGTGTTGTAATAATCATCGGTGGGAAATGTCCATCACATCATTCCACATGATAGGACTTCACTATCAGTTGGCTCTAATAGCACCATGATCAGGAAACCTTGATCATCATCTTCCCAATGAATTGGTTGAATAGGGGCTACTAGGGACTGTGTTTGTTTATATACCATACTTGTATCAATATTTCTGCTTGATATAGTTATAGCATGATATAAAAATATTATGAACTAATGAGATATTACAACAAAACCATTTATTATTTGTATCTAGGGCATATCTTCTTCAGTCTCCCACTTATACTAGAGTATAAATAATCTAGATGCATTGATACTAATCATAAACCATATCTCATATGTGTTTATTGATCATGCTTTCTCATGGAGTACTTCCTATTCTAAATCTAATTTAGCAGATTCATAAGGTCCTATTTTGCAAATCATTAATGTTACCTATTTTGACATTCACATCATTATTATATAATGTGTTATAGCATTTTGGTGGCAAAGTGAGACTTCTATTTTTCTAGTATATACGATGACGATCTATCATTCAATAGAACTTTCAAGATGTCATGTATAACTATAAAACACACTTAGTCAAAAGTCAAACTCTCTTTAAACCAAAATCATACTCGCTAACACCAAAGTATCCTAATACTTCTATATATATAGACATTGATCAAATTGAAATATTTGCAACTTGATCCCTGACCATGCTTTGTTTGCGCTAAACTTAACTCTGAATAATTGATTAACTTTAATCACTCAGAAACCTGTTCTTACATTAAGAACTTGGGTCACATTATGTCAAGTATAAATAACATGCGTTTTTCTGGAAAACCTATGGCCAAGGCACAGATGATGTGACGCATCTTTCTTTACTTTAACCACTGTCATGAATATCGAGTCACCACTCAATACTCCCTAATTGTTCAAGTACGAACCAATTCCTCACTTAAATCCATTCTGAATTGTTTTTAGGATCTCAACTAGGTCCTTCTGAACTACTTTCAAAACTCCAAGTATTTTGACATTTAATGTTTATTAAGCATCCTGATCTAATCACATAGATCCACTATATTTAATATATTTTAAATTTCATCCATATAATGATCTAATCATTCCTAATACCAAAAACACTGTTCACTAATATTTCAATTACATATTAAAAAATATTGTCAGGCTCCCACTCCAATATTTCCTCAATATTTGATATTTTAGGATGTCACTCATCTCCCACTCAAATATGTCGTCCACATATTCTATTTGGAAAAATTCTTAGCTCCCTCTCAATTTGTAGACTTTTCTCAATAATCCAGGCAAATCCAAAAAAAAATGATCTTACGTCAAATCGAGAATTTCTGCTACAAGACTTAGCAATTTCTGATTGGTCAAACCCTGCATGTCGTACTAGCTACAACTTTTTTATTCAAACTCTTGAAGACTTTGCAGTTTTGATCAGTCCTTTGCCAATTTCATGACTCTTGGTCATTTCTTGTACTTAGGTCCATCAATATTTCTTTGTAGTTCGTAGGTATGTCTTATTCTAATAATAGGACAAGTGAATCAAGAATGAAATTCTGCAAATGACAGAACAAATTCTTGAATCCTACTTTTATACACCACAAAGACTTATTATTTGCAATGATCTCGGACTATCGAGATCTCCAGAAACTCGACTTTTCTATATCTCATATGGTGTTGTTTTCATGAATCTTTAGATGTTCCTTATGTTTTATTGAATGTTCGTTATTTTAATCTATAACTCTAATATCTAATGTTTATACCTAGTGGAAATACATTTTGGACCATATGTATCCTATACACTATGATTATGATGTATTAGACACATTAATACTATTTAATTTGTCTAATCACCATAATTTTTTAAACCGTTTTCCACAAGTCCTTATTATATGCCAATTTAACTTGAATTCTAAGTCACTTGGATCAAATCGCAAAGACTTTGATATTGTTGCTAATTTTATATCTACCTTGATTCTGAAAATCTTTGAACGATTCAAACAGTATCAGATTTATGTTTGGATATCTTCTGGCAATTTTCATATTTCATAAATGCTTCATTATCATATAGATTAAGAACTAGAATAACTTGTTTGTAATTACAACATTAATCATAAAAGAAAATATTCATAGAAAAAAGGAACAACTGATTGTTTCTCATTAATATGAATAATTGTCTCACAATAAGCAAGGCACACGGATATGGTTCACAAACTTGATTACAAAGGTTTTATTCAAATCTAATAATCCTAATGATAAACTTCAAGGGAAGTAGTTTCGTCGGCCTTCATCCAAATTACTTGCCGTTATCACGCCGTCAGTGCCTCGTTCCATTAGCGACTCTCACGCAGAGGGTCTTGTTTTCAAATAACAGGGGTAAGTCTCCAATACTTGAAACTGTATAAGTGTTTCATGAAAACATGTATTACTTGTATATCAACATATACCTTCTCTGTTGATATCGTTCAATTCCCAACCTTGGGTTCCACCTTGGTAGTCCTTAGCTTGGCTATGACCTCGCGTAAGGTATACGATATCCCTGTCATGCCGTAGTCAGTGGCAACGTCTTTGCAACTTGGGAAAAGTGAGCACAATACCCCAACTATTGCAAAGTATTCAGTCACCTAGGTGCCCATGGAATCCTTAAGACCTTTATGGAGATTTTCCATGGTATCCAGGTGGCTTTCCAAGCTTGAGTTTTCTTCCAACTTGATGGAAATAAACTCCCTCACGTACTCACATTGCATGCACCTAAACGCAGGTGAAAACATGCTTTTCAATCCATCGAGCATATCATATGTGTCGATTTCATGGAAGGGAACTCTCAAGCCAAGTTCCATGGCATGGATAATGGTGTACTTGACAACCATAAATGTGTCGCGGCGGTCGCAAAGAGTCGCATCTTCATTTCTTTCGAAGTCATCGGGGAAATCTTCCAGGGGTTCACGAAGGACATAGAGAAGATGGTTTTCTATGAGGATCCTTCTGAGGTGTTGGTACTAGTCAATAAAATTCGACCCATATAGCTTAAGTTTCTCCCCATGCATAAATGGACCAAAGATGTCATGAGCTCTGGGAATGGCCATAATCTACAAGACATCTGCAAACAGGACTTAGACTAAGTTCATAATTGGAGTTCAAATTTGTAATCATATTAAAAAATGAGCTCCCACTTAAATCGTCATCCCTAAAGACAGTTTAGTGATTGCATGACCCCTTTACACCTCATCATCCCCAATCATCATGGCCTTTGATGCGGCTATCAGGATGGACTATATCCGTCGATCACATCATCCATGTGACTCGTTCTCGATCTTTCGATCTTCGTGTTCTGAGACCATGTCTGTACATGCTAGGCTCTCCAACCCAACCATAATGTATTAGTTGTGTATACATGGCTTGCACCCATCATATGCGAACGCATATATGTCTAACACCCAATAGTCATGGTGTTCCTCATAACGGATAAATTTTTTGGTGGTGCACACTAATGGGAGAACACTATGTTGGTATTAATTAGGTATCATCCAATTTAAATGCTACTGTTGTGTATCTAATATTTGCACTCAAACAAGATGCACACAAAGATTAAATCATATCTAATCTAAATGTGAGGTTACATGGTTATCTTCGCGTTCCATGATCTCCATCAGGTGCTCCGGTTTGACGCCAAGTCTACGACGCCACCGGTCTTCTCATTCATCATCGCGATGACTAATACTATACGACTTAGTAATAGGAAAAGTAAACTACCTTACCTCATTCACGACTATAACCATATCATATCATAAATCTTCCCTACAACATAAAGTTAGACGCCTCTACTTTATTTATTGTAGATTTTACATGGTTGTTAAGCTTTTACAATATAACTGTTTTTACCTACGAACGCCCAACCACAATATGGATACAATAGTTGTCTATACTACACCCCTTTCGAAGCCTTCTGTTGTAGATTCTGTATCAACTACTGTGAGAGAGACAGACACCCGCTAGCCACTTATACAGTACAACCCGTATGTCGAGCGTGGAACCAGTCTCGCATAGGATTACGCATAAGGTTGGTCAGGTCCGCTTCATCTCACAGTACCATGATATAAACAAATGCACGTGGAAAGGTAACAACTAGAGTATCAATTCCCACACTCTGCATGTGTCTATCCATACTATCATACTACACATAGGTCAGGCTCTGATACCACTAAAGGGTTTCCATAGCAGATAACAAAAAATCCTATGTTGAAACACTCTAACGCTCAAGATCTATCTAGAACTAATGCAGAAACAGAGAAATACAGCAGTAACGTACCCTAAAGACCGAGAAAGCGTTACACTCATGCAGGAGCGTGCATGATGTAGTCGTACCCGTCCGATCTCAAGGTGGCGAAGCTTCTCGCACGCCACCTCTTGTCCAGATCCTTGCACGATGGTCCAGTCGCTACTAATGGTATCTCTCCCGAGTTATCACACACATACAATGAATACAATGACTCCCGAGCTCTAATCAATCCCGAGATTGTGGAAGTAGACCTCCTGGTCAGAATCCCTGCAGCACAACATCATGCCACATCGGTGTTAACTTTGCATGTACAGTCCTTCTCCAGGACCGTGCCACCTGAAAGGCAACTGAGAGAGAGGGGAATTTTATCTAAGGAAAAGTGTCTTAGAGAATATCTTTTTGGTGTATATAATCCCTCCCATGGGCACCCCTTTATATAAACGGAGGGGGTGTGCCTTTATCAAAGTGAAAGGGTAATTGCCCCTATGTGTGGTTTGGTGATTAATGACAATCCCTATGGACTAATGTTTTCCTTGAGTTTTATATGAAGGAATATTCCATAGGTCATGCTTGTAGTCCATGTGTTGGATTCAAGTATGGATGCCATAAAGATAAAGATATACCTTGAGTATTGGCATCAAGATCATCGAGTTGAAGAGAAGAATATGATATGATCAAGATATTGAGAGTGTGATCTCAATAGAAGAATTCAAGATATGGCTCTAAGTGGGTGTCATGATAGCCTCATTAGTTGAACTATGGTTGACTAATATTTAGAGCATGTAATCAAATGGAGAGTTCCTTATGTACCTCAAGATATTGAGATGGAGCATGAGAAGATACTTGGTTGACCAATACAAAGAGTGAAGAGTGATTTCAAGTTGGTCAAGACATGAAGCATAAAGAATGTACCACATGGATCCTGTGGTATGGTAAGCCTTGTTAATTATGCATCATGAACTAACCCATTGTATATGTGCCTTTGTGTTTTCTATATGGGATAGGTATCTTTCCATGGGCATGCTTCAAAACTGAAGATCTCATATATCCCATGAGAGGATGACATCAAGTGGTGATCGTCATCAAGGTTGAGAAGGGCAAGTTCAAGATAAGCATCTCGAGAAGATCATTTTCTTGACGCTTGCCATCCATATTGGTGATAATGTATATGTGAAGACGTGTCTTAATGAAGCTATCCCATAGTGGTGTATGGGGGAGCAAATTATGAGTCTAAACGAAGCGGCAATGATCAAGCGATGCATTCCGTCTTAGATGGAGCTTGAAGCGTTGTCATCAAGATCAAGCGGTATGCGCAAGAAAAAGGTATGACCTTGCTAGTTTTTCCTTTTACCGGTCTCAAGGTGGTTATTGGAAGACTAGGTTATAGGATAGATAGCCGCACTATCAAGAGGGGCTTCCGGTTGGGTAACTTGATCACATCGTCTTAGGGAGCTCAATCCTTTGCATACTTTGCTTCTTCCTATTTTGTTGCTTCTTGGTGTTTCTTTGTGTGAGGTTCTTTATATTATTGCTAGCTCTTCAACAAGCCCAAGTTCATCGAAAACAGAATTCGTATGTATCTTCTATTGCGTTTTCGAGTTTAGAGGTTTTACCGGTTCGTTGTTAGGGAGGTTTCATACCTCACCTTATTTGGTTCTTTACCTCTTTCTCTTTCTTGGGTTTTCTACTCTCTAATAAATAGATCTTATTCTTAGCTTTTCAAAAAGCCCAAGTTAGCTAAAATCCGAGTCCGGACGTAAACGTTATCGCCGTTTTCGTGTGCCTGTTTTCATTCCGGCGGTGACCGGAAATTTCCGGCAAAGCGCCGAAAAGCTATTATGTTTGCTGTTTCGGTTTTGACCAGAACTTTTCTGGTTGACCAGAAATTCCGGCGCCAGTTCCGGCGGCACTGGTTTCCCCGCCGGAACGTGTCCGTCTAGCTTGTTTTGTCTCCAACGGTTATCCCCCTTGAAGGGGTATAAAAGGGGGCTTCTTCTCCAAAGTTCTAGGGTTCTTGAGCACGTTTTTGACCACCATTGTTGATCCCTTTGAGCTTGCCTTCTCTCCCTTCCCTCCTATGATTCTTGCATATTTTTGAGGGCTTTTGAAGAGGAGATCTAGATCTACAATCCCCACCACTCAATTCCTCCTCTAAGTGAGGGGAACCCATTGGATCTAGATCTTGAAGTCATTGGTTGACTTCCACCATTGTTCTTCATCTCTAATTCCTCCCTAGAACTTGTTGCTTTGGTGGTATTTGAGAGTGAGGGATTTGAACACCCTTGGTGTTCTTGCTTTGCATTCTTGCATAAGTGTTGAGCTCTCCATTACGATTTGTTCGAGTGAGAGAGCGTGAGCTTGTTACTCTTGGAGGGTGACCTCCTAGTTAGCTTGGCGGTTGGTACCGTGATGTCCTCTTCGTGGAAGATTGTGAAGAGACCCGGGATTCTCCTTCGTGGAGCTTGTGAAGTGGTTGTGGAGCTTGCCATCTCCGGAATGGAGGAAAATCTAGCCATAAGGAAAGGGCCTATTTCTTCGTGCGATAGACTCGGAGAAGAAGGTGAGCCTTCGTGGCATTGGGAAATCCTTCGAGGAATCCCACACCTCTCCAGTATGACGTACCTTCTTGTAAGGGAATACGGGAATACATCTTCGTCTCCGCGTGCCTCGGTTATCTCTATACCCGAACTTACTTTTCTTGTGATAGCCATCAAGCTTGAAGTACTTATATCTTGCTTATCACTTGTGGTATATTTATCTTGTGCTATCTTGCTTAGCTTAACTTGTTGTTGGTGTACTTAGTTGAGCTTAGTGTATATAGGTTTTGTGCTTATAAAATAAACATTAGTTTAATTCCGCATTATATCAAGCCAAAACCGTAATAGTTTTAAAATTTCCTATTCACCCCCCTCTAGGCGACATCTCTATCATTTCACAAAGGCTAAGCCATATGGGACTAAAACATACAAAGGAATAAAGGAAAAACCAAGGCCAGCCGACTGGGCTGACTGGGTGCACCTGGGTGGGCTGACCTGTGGCATCCCAGCTAGTAGCTGCAGCACACAGCGGCCACAACAGCCACAACGCTGGCCGGCTGGGCTAGCGTGTGCACGCGCTTGCATCCCAACATGTGGAGCTAGCAGAGGTGGTCTGGGCAGCAGGGAGCTAGGGCTGGATGGACCATGACGCGGCCCACTGCATGCCTGCTCGCCCACTCCCGTCAGCCCATGGAGGCAGTGCTCGGGTGGGCTTGGCAGGCCACGGTATGCGTGCGGCGACCGGTTGGCTGTCACCCTCAAATCCACATGGGCTGGTCAAAAGCGGCCCAACTCGCTTTTGGCTGCTGTTTTTCTTGTGTGACTTTCTCATGGGCCAATTCCCTCCAAGGTTTTGGCCTAATGAGGAAGTTGCACTATTAATAATAATTTAAATATTTATTTAATATAAATTAATTCACAATGAACATATAATAAATTCATATTATAAATTTCTATTTATCCAAAACACCTTTCAGTATTTTCCTTTCCTTCTTTCTGCGAACAACTTTGGATCTCTTTGGAACGATTCTGATTTTTCTCTCTTTTGTGATTCCATCTCACAGGAGGATCTCCAAGCATAGTCGTGTCCTTAAGCGTGTTTTCCTACGGTTCAGGAATGTCATAGGCATGTCTCAATCAATGATCAAAAGTGGGATCTGGATGCCCATGTTTACCCCTATGCACTCCACGAATCATGATCGTGTCGAACCCTAAACAATATGTCCAATTCCCTCTATTACGCGATACAAGACTTGTTCGAGATCTGATCATTGATATCATGATACCTTGTTCAATCTCGTTTCCAACAAGTACCGTTTTACTCGTTCCCGTGAAATTCTATCCCCATGACCTAGTCATACGCTGCGCACCTTATGGATGTAATTCACCGAGTGGGTCTAGTGTATCTTCTTGTCACACAGGAGAACAAATCCCGATCTTGATGCATATGCCTCAACCTGCTCCTTCTGACTACCCAACACGCACCTTTATGGTCACCCAGTCATGGAAATGATGGTTGATACAGTCAAACGAATCCTCCGGTAACAATGATTAATATGATCTCACGGTCTAAGGATTAGGACACTCCATTTTTGACAATTGCAACGTGAACTTAGTGACATGATCATGTTGCAACAATCATCGGTGGGAAATATCTATCACATCATTCCACATGATATGACTTCACTATCAATTGGCTCTAATCGCACCATGATCAGAAAACCTTGATCATCATCTTCCCAATGAACTCGTTGAATAGAGACTACTAGGGACTGAGTTTGTTTATATACCACACATGTATCAATGTTTCCGCTTGATACAGTTATAGTATGATATAAGACTATTATAAACTAATAATATATGACAATAAACCCTTTATTATTTGCCTCTAGGGCATATATCCTTCAGTTGGGAGTCATCAGCGGGCCAACACGCCAAGGTCTCCATTAGAGCTATTCATAGTGATGTTTAGGGTCCTGCAATTACATCTTCTAGTGATTTTAAATATTACGTGAGTTTTCTCGATGATTTCCGTCGGTTTACATGGATTTACTTTCTCAAACGCAAGTCCGATGTTGAACATTTGTTTCACTCTTCCAAAAATATTTTTGAACGATAGTTCAATAGTAAAGTCAAGGTTGTTCAGTCGGATTGGGTGGTGAGCACCACTGCCTGAACCGATACTTTGCTCGTACTGGAATACATTGCTTTTCTTGTCCTCATACTTCCACACAAAACCGTACTGCGGAGCATTAACATAGACACATAGTCGAGACATTCATCACCCTTCTCACTCAATCCTCCCTATCTATTCAGTTTTGGGACAAGGCATTCCTTGCCGCGTGTTCTCTCATCAGGAAACACCTGATTATGGTTTTACGCACTTTGGGATGCGCCTACTAGCCCAACCTGCAACCATACAACAACCACAAACTATCCAACCATGGTTTTTGTCGAAAACTATTTTCCATTTGCGTCACAACCATCTTCATCATCCATGCACACACCCATGATTCCTGTTTATTTTCTGTAACATGAACTATTAATCCAGGGTGACGATTTATCGATATGTCTTTGTATCTTTTAGTAACTAACCCTGCCTTGATGGAGGCTCCTTCTATTTTAGGTTCCTCCGATGGCGCCTAGTCTCGATCTTCCGCATGCTCTATTGCGGCATGCAATTTTACTGCAGGTACTGGTGCAGTCGATAATTCTATCACCCGCTCTGCCGTGGCATACAATTCTGCCACCTGTTCTTCCGTGAAAGACTTATTTATGGATTCTGATGCCACGACAAGCAACTTCTCTGCCATGGTACGTACTCCTTCCGCTAGTCTTCTTCACGCTGAAGGAATGGACACGTCGACCTTGTGTTCTTTATTTGCTCCATCTACATCCATGGACACCGCAAATGCCTCACAAGCCACCCCTATTATGCACCCCATGCGGACTCTTCTCCACAACAATATCGTTAAGACGACCACTCCGAAGGATGGCACCGTGCGATATGATCCGCACAAATTCTGAGCCCTCCTTGCACTATGAGGACCCGCATGATAGTCAGTGGAGCTCTACTATGGATGATGAATTTTTTGCCCTTTAACACACCAAGACGTGGACTCTTGTTCCTCATCCACCTGGTCAGAATCTGATCGGATGCAAGTGGGGAAGGTTAAATAATGTTGGATGGATATGTTGATAAATAGAAGGCATGGCTGGTCGACAAAGGATTCACTCAACGTCATGGCGCTAACTATCTCAATACATTTAGTCCGATGGTAAAACCTATTGCAGTACAACTCGTGATATCCCTTGTTGTCAGTCGTGGCTAGCATCTTCGTCAAATCAACATCGGTTACGTGTTCCTCCAAGGAGTTCTTGATGAGGACGCCGACGGCTCAAAATATATCGAACTCGTTGGGGAACCCCAAGAGGAAGGTATGATGAGCACAACAGCAAGTTTTCCCTTAGTTATGAAACCAAGGTTATCAAACCAGTAGGAGCAAGGAAACACCTCCAAGGTGTTGTTTCCAACTTGAAATCCTACACAACACAATCACAGAACTTTGCCCCCAACTTACAGTGAGGTTGTCAATCTCACCGATTTTGCTGAAAATAAAGGATTAAACGTATTGTGTGGAAGATAGTAATAGCTTGCAGAAAGTAAACAGAAAACAGTAAATAGATTGTAGATTGATGGTAAAAGAATGGACCGGGGTCCATAGTTCACTAGAGGTGATTCTCCTTAAGATAGATGACATGCTGGATGAACAAATTACAGCGGGGCAATTGACAGACACCGAGAAAGCATACAAGCATATACTAATCATCTTGACTCCTATGAGATTTGATTGGGCATTACAACATTATACATAGACCAAAATCCAACAGCATCTATGACTAATAATCCACCTTCAGGTTATCATCCGATCCTCCTCCAGTATTAAGTTGCAAGCAACAGATAATTGCATTAAGAAAGTGTGTAAAGTAAACAATACGATTTCTCCATGAACAAAAGATTGTTGTTTTCTCCCTAGTAGCAACAACATATCTAGTATCTTAGAGATTTCTGTCACTTCCCCAGATTACTAGAGGCATGAACCCACTATCAAGCATAAATACTCTCTCTTGGAGTTGTTACCATCTACTCGGCCAAGATAGCTACTAACAATGGAAAGCATGCAAGATCATAAATAACATAGACATGATAGAATCAATAATCAATCTGAAATAGCATCTCAATATCCATCGGATTCCCGCAAACACAACATGTAAGATTACAAATAGATGATCTTGATCATGAACGGATCTCACAAGATCTAAACATGGTAACACAAAGGAGAAGAACCAACCATCTAGCTACTACATGGACCCATAGTTTAGGGATGAACTACTCACGCATTACACCGGAGGCAGTCATGGTGATGAAGAAGGCCTCCAGGGTGATCCCTCCCCTCCGGCAGGGTGCCAGGAAGAGCTTCAGATCCCTCCCGGTCTAGGGATGAAAATGGCGGTGGCTACAGACTCTTTCGTGGAATTTTGATCGGGTACTTAGGTTTTTCGTCTCGAAAGACTTTTATAGGCGAAGGGGCAAGGTCGGTGGAGCACCAGGGGGCCCACACCAGGTGGCGGCGCGCCTAGGGCTGGCCGCGCCACCCTAGGGTGTGGCCGCCCTGGTTCCCCTCTTTGTCTCCCCTCCGGACTCCGTGTTGCTTCAGGTAAAATATTGACTTTGGCTTTTTCCGGTCCAATTTCGAGAATATTTCCTTACTAGCTTTTCTGAAACCAAAAACAGCAGAAAATAGGCAACTGGCACTGTGGCATCTTGTTAATAGATTAGCTCCAGAAAATGTGTAAAAATATTCCAAAGTGTGGACAAAACATAAAAAAGTAGATATAAAACAAACATGGAACATCAAAAATTATAGATACGTTTCCAACGTATCGACGCCTAGATGCAACAACCTCTTGGTTTCGAAGATTTAGCTCATCCCTCATATGTGTGCAAGATCAACAAGGTGCCATATGGCCTCAAGCAGTCCCCACATGCCTAGTATTCATGACTGAGCGATCGTTTGCATCAGCTTGGTTTCACTTCCTCCATGGCTGACACGTTGCTTTTAGTTTTCATTGTGGAGCCTCATCTCTCAACTCAATGTTCAGGGGGAATTATTCTTGCACAAAATAAGTATGCTCCGGACATTCTTCATCGTACTAGCATGGTGAAGTACAAGTTAGTCTCGACACCAATGTGTGAACATGAGAAACTTTCTTCGGAGGTTGGCACTCCTCTTGGAGATTCTGAAGCTTTTGCGTATCGCAACACAGTTGGAGCACTCTAGTACCTTACCCTCACCAGACCTGACATTGTCTTTGTTGTCAACAAGGTGTGTCAGTACCTCTCTAAGCCAACCTTTGTTCATTGGAAGGTTGTAAATATAATTCTCATATTTGTCAAAGGGACAGTGGATACTGGTCTTCACATATGTCGATCTCAGGATACTCTTCTCAGTGTTTTTACTGATGACCATTGGGCAGGATATTCTGACGATAGATGATCGAGAAGTGGATTTGTGATCTTCTTTGGACCCAATCTTGTTTCTTGGAGTGCGAGGAAGCAATCGACAATGTCTCGGTCTTCGAGAGAGATGGGGTACAAGGCTTCATCTAACGGAGCGGCAGGCGTAACCTTAGTGTAGTCTCTTCTCCGAGAACTACAAGTTCATCGGCCAAAACCGCCAGTCCTTTGTTGTGACAATCTTGGTGCAACATATCTATCAGCAAACCCAGTGTTTCATGCACGCACCAAGCACATCGAGGTAGACTTCCACTTCGTAAGGTAGAAGTTAGCGGTTGGAGCTCAAGATGTTCAGTTCGTGTCTTCTACAGATCAAATTGTAGATGGGTTCACTAAAACGGCTACCAAACAAATGTTGGAAGGGCATCGTCGCAGTCTCAACCTATGTCATATTGTAGCTGAGATTCAGGGGGCATGTTAAACAATGTAACATAGGGTTTAGTAGTACCGTTAGGTATTCTAGCTAAGTCGTCCATTGTTGTAAACTCTAACCCTAACCAACTTGATGTAATCTCCTTATGTGCTATATAATGGAAACGAGACCTAGAGTATCATCACGCCAAAATCATGGTTGTCTAACTCTAGAACGACTGAACGAATGCTTGGATGTGCTTCTCAACGTGGAACATATTTATTTTGGTCATATCAATCTATTGTTGAGTATTGATATTATATCACTGGGATTTAATACATGTTATTGATCTATATCACGTGCCATGTAGATGTAGTTATCTAAATTATGTGTTTCATGATAGTATGTTGATTAAGTTGTAGGATATTCGTATTATTAATATTATGGGAGGCGTTGCCCTAATTAGGGTCGCTGGTGTGATATATATATCAGGACATACGTAGTACAGAGAGCAATACGAGGGGTACACGGTACAATACATATACATACCCTATACAACTAGACATAAGATTTAACACTCCTTAATCACAACTTATCTAAGTTCAGATTGCGACGAAATACTTCTAGTTGTCTAGTAGCAATCGACTTTGTACCAATTGATCTCCTGAAGGAACAAAACATATGTCCAAAAGTTTCTGAGCAACCCTCTCACGAACAAAGTGATAATCGACTTTAATATGTTTATTCGAGCATGAAATACCGGATTAGCAGAGAGGTACATGGCTCCAATATTATCACACCATAAACATGTTGCCTTGTGTTGCGGCACTCCCAACTCAGCAAGCAATGACTGCACCCATATAATTTTAGCAGTGGCATTAGCTAAAGCTTTATACTCAGCTTCTATACTAGATTTGGAAACTGTAGCCTATTTTCTTGCACTCCATGAGATCAAATTCGACCCCAAAAAACAAAGCAAAGCCACCAATGGACCTTCTATCATCAGGATAACCTGCTCAATCAGCATTAGAAAAGGCACTGACCAAAATAGAAGCAGATTTACTGAGGCGTAGTCCAAGAGAGATAGTGCCTCAAAGATATCTAAAAATCTGCTTGACTGATATCCAGTGAACTGTGGTGGGTGCATGAAGGAACCGACAAACCTTGTTCAAAGAGAATGAAATATCCAGTCTAGTCAATATAATATATTGCAAGGCACCAACAATAGTCCTGTACCGAGTAGAATCCTCACTACTCAAAAGCTCTCCATCAACCAAAGATATTTTGTAAGACACTGACAAAGGAGTATCAACTGCTTCGCACATCTTCATATTAGCACGACTGAGTAAATCATTAACATGTTTTTCTTGTGAGAGATTGATACCATCATGTACCTTTTTTACCTCAATCCCAAGAAAATAATGAAGAGCTCCCAAATCCTTAAGGGAAAAATCCAGCCCAAGATCATGAAGGAGAGCACCAACGGCCATGTATGACGAACTAGCAACAACGATATAATCAAAATAGATGAGAATAAATATGGACACTCCCCCTTTGTTGTAGAACAGCAAAGAAGTATCAGCCTTAGATGCATAAAAGCCAAAGGACTGGAGTTTGGAGCTAAGACGAGAGTACCAGGCTCGAGGTGCTTGCTTCAACCCATACAAAGCTTTATCCAACTTATAGATATGTCCCATCCGAGAGCCATCCTCATATCCAGGAGGCTGCTTCATATAGACCTCTTCTTCTAGAACACCATGCAAAAACATGTTCTTCATATCTAACTGGCGAAGATATCAACCTCGAGACAGCAAGAGATAAAACCAGATGAATAGTCGCCACCTTAACCACAAGACTGAAAAGTGTACTCATACTCAATATCATAGCACTGCTTAAAATCTTTAGCAACCAGCTGAGCTTTATAACGAGCAATAGAACCATCGGCCCGACGTTTCACTTTATAGACCCATTTGCAGTGAATAACATTCTTACCAACATGAGCGGGAACCAAGTGCCATTTATTATTTTTCATCAATGCCAAAAACTCCTCATCCATAGCTGCCTTCCACTTGGAATCCTCAAGAGCCTCACGAGTACTAGTCTTCTCACCAGAGGTGCAGACATTCGTAAACCGAACACGATCGTATCGAACACCACCATCAGTAATGAATTTAGGCTGGGAGTTACCAGTTTGTAGACACGTACAAGGGCGAGTCAACTCAGGCACATCCGAAGCTACAGGAATCGTGGCCACGGAAGATCCATAGGAGACATGTGATGCAGATGAAGCCTCAGTTGATGCCACCGATGATCCTATGGCATGTTGTTTGGATTCTGGAGAAGACACAAAAGATCCACTCGCAGCAGACGGAGCCGCATCGTTACCTGATGCTGGCAGCGCAACGGTCCTGCGGGGACTAGCTGGGGACGCGGGTCCTGGAGCGCCACCTGGGAGGGCAACCGAGGAGGACTGCACACACCCGAGGAGAACGGCGCCTGACCGCTCTGCTGCGCTGAACGAGTGCTGCTGGTGGGAGAATCCTCTCCAGGATTATTGCCAATACCAGAAAAAGCAGTAGAGTTATCTCCTAGATCATAAAAAGCACTTGATTCATGCACAAGTGACTCAACAGGGATATTAGCAGGAGGATTAGCGTCAGGACCAAACTGTAAACCATGCCCCTCAAGATCATGCATATAAATAGGTTGTAGTGTGGAAGGTAAAAGGAGGATTTCAGCTTTCAGTTGGGAGCTGGCATTGGAGTGAAGGGAGGAAAATGGGAAAACTGATTCATCAAACACAACACGTGAAATATGCATGCGCCTCGTGGGAATGTCAAGGCATTTGTAGCCTTTATGAAGATTGCTATACCCAAGGAATACACACTGTTTGGAGGGGAACTATAGCTTACTCTTGAAGGAAATATGCCCTGAGAGACAATAATAAAGTTGTTATTATATATTCCTTATACATGATAGATGTTTATTTTACATGCTAGAAATGTATTGATTCGGAAACATCAATACATGTGTGTTTAATAAACAAAAAGGGTTCCTAGTCATGCCTCTCTTATAGACTAGCTTGTTGATTAACAGGATGATCAAGGTTTCCTGATCATAGACATTGGATGTTGTTAATAACAAGGTCACACCATTGGTGGAATGATGTGATGAACATTCATCCGAAGTATAGCATTACGATCAAGTCATTATGTTTATATTGCTATAACATCATACGAAGTAATCTTTATCCTTAGACCATGAGATCATGTTAATTGCTAACACCGGAAGAGTATCTTGATAACATAAAACGTCACATCGTAACATGGTGACTATAAAGATGGGTTCAGTACTACGAAGGTGTTATGTTGAGGCTCATGAATCAAGAGTGGAATCTGTCAATCCAGATGATGGATAGATATACTCTGGGACCTCTCGGTGATATCACATTAGGATAGTTTGCAAGCAAGTGATGTGATCACTAGAATGTTATATCACGGGAACAAGAAAAGAGTGCATGTCGGTAACGAGATCAAACTAGGTATGGAGATACCGATGATCGAATCTCGGACATGTAATATATCGAGAGACAAAGGGATTTAGTTACAAGCGTTAAAGGTTCTCACGATCACAGGAGTCATCGTTGAATGTGTAGGAGTCAGTACGGATCTCCAGGTCCCGCTGCTGATTATTGATCGGAGAAGGGTCTCGATCATGTCTGCATTATTCGCGAACCATAGGGTGGCACACTTAAGAGTTACCGGACACCATTTTGGAGCACATATGTTTCAGAGAAAAGAATTGCAAAGCACAGGAATTGTTTCAATAGAAACCGGAAATTGTTTCGGGTGAAATTGCAGAAGGAAGTTCTGCATGTGATATTGAAATATTGTAAGGGGCTATATGTGAATGTTTGTTAATTAAAGTAATTAACAAAATTCTGAATAAATTTAATAAAAAGAGTTTTATTAAATGAGAGAGCATTAAATTTGGAGAAATTTAATGCATTTAAAGTGGAGACATTAAAAGGGAATGTGAAGAGGCATTTTAATGTGGAGGGGTTACCACCACATGAATGGGGGAGGTGAGGGGTCACCCCCCCATGCGCCGGCCATGGAGAGAGGGGGCACCCCCCTCCTCCTATAAAAGGCCACCCATTCCCTCCTTCATCCTCACACCTCCTTGTGAAGGATCTCTCTCCCCCTCTAGAATTATTCCCCATGGTCTCGGATTAGCGAGATACATGTTCCCGGTGGCGTTTCGTCTGGAAGGAGTTGCTGCTTCCGCTGGATCGCTGGAGCGAGGAGGTGGAGGTTGTCCGGTGGCTTGAACGTGTGTGCGAGTGCGGATGCGCTGCTGAGTTGTGGCGCTCGGACTTCCTCACGATCTTGAGATCGGCAAGTGTACGACTACATCAACCACGAGTTCCTACTCGTTAACAAAGCTCGTTGTCTACGAGGGTAAGTTCTCGTTGGATGTATGTCCACCCGTTGCTTTGTACCTAGTAGATAGATCTTGGCGTGTAGTTCACACCGTAGGAAATTTTTTGTTTTCTATGCTGCGGACCCAACAGTGGTATCAGAGCCTGATCTATGCGTAGGTGCTTAGCACGGGTAGTACACATATGGTTGATATGTGGGCGATGATGATCATGTTATTGCATCTTGTATGTATTTTGGATATCGGTGGCATAGTGGGATGAAGCGGCCCGGACCAACCTTACATGTCATCGTACATGAGACCGGTTCCACGACTGACATGCAACTTGTTTTGCATAAGTGGCTGGCGGGTGTCTGTCTCTCCTACTATAGTCAATATCTGATTTACAACGAGTTGCTAATAACTTAGTTATCCTCGTTGTGGTTCATGTTCGTAGGTAAGAACAGTTCTATCTCCGAAAGCCCTAAGCCACGTAAAACTTGCAATTGATAAATTAGAGGCGTCTAGTTTAGATCATTGCTGGGCTAGTGTGTTGATATGGTATTGTTGTAAGTAGATGTATGGTGGATACTCTTACAACACACTCAACGTGTAAGTTCCATAGACCTTGGCCTTACGCACAAAGGAATGATAGAGATCATACCACGATGCAAGTGATAGAGATCAAATGCATGGACCATATCATCTCACTTTACACATTAGATGTTAGCATCTTATACTGCTAGTTTGGCGCGTTTGATAGCATTATAAGATGATCCCTCTTGTAGATATCAAGATAAAAATGTGTTCTTCCTTGAGTATGCACTGTTCTATGGATCGTGTTTCGAGACATCACGTGATGATCGGGTGTACTCGAATCTACGCTTTCATAGGAACGGGTGTAAGACAGTTTTACACACGCGAATACTAAGGTTCTTACTTGGCGAGCCTAGCATGTACAGACATAGCCTCGGAACACGGACCGAAAGGTTAAGCATAAGTCATATGGTTGATATGATGCCCATATAGATGCTCGCCTTTGAAGCTATATCAACTCACGTGATGATCGGACTTGGTATAGTGGATTTGGTTCATGTAATCACCAAAAGGACACGAGGGATGTCGTTTTTGAGTGGGAGTTCATTAGTAATTTGGATTATTTGAACTCAATCTATCATAGACTTAGTCTAAATAAACTTTACAAATTCTGTTGTAGATGGCACCACCTGCTTTTAATTTCAATGTGTTCATGGAGAAAGAGAAACTTGCTGCGAATGGTAGCAACTTCACCAACTGGGCTATGAATTTGAGGATTCTCCTCACTACTGCACAAAAGCAATATGTGCTAGATGCGCCGCTAGGCCCCCCACCAGCTCCTGATTCCCCTGACAAGGAAAAGAATGTCTATGTGACTCGTCAGGAGGACCATAACTTAGTTCATTGCGGCATACTGTATGGGCTAGAGCCAGAACTTCAAAAGCGTTTCGAAAATGGCAATGCCTTTGATACCATGGGAGAATTGAAAATGATTTTCGATACCCATGCTGCCGTAGAGAGTTATAATGCTACAGAAAAGTTCTTTAGCTGCATGATGGAGGAAAACAGCTCCGTTAGTGAGCACGTACTCAAAATGTCTGGGTACGCCGATAAGCTTGTGTCCTTGGGAATAATGATTCCCATTTACTTAGGCATACATCGTGTTCTCCAATCTCTGCCACCTAGCTACAAGAGCTTCGTGATGAACTATAATATGCAGGGCATGAAGAAGTCTCTTCCCGAGCTTCTGTCAATGCTTAAGACTGCAGAAGTGGAGATTAGGAAAGAACATCAAGTGTTGATGATCAATAGGACCACCGGTTTCAAGAAGGACAAGAAAGGCAAGCACAAGGGAAAGAAGGGTGGCAAGTCTGTTGCCACGCCTGAAAAGAAACCCCGGGCTGGCCCTAAGTCTGACACCGAGTGCTACTATTGCAAGGGGAATGGCCATTGGAAGCGCAACTGCCCCAAGTATTTGGCGGACAAGAAGTCCAGCAAGGCAAACAAAGGTATATGTGATATACATGTTATTGATGTGTACTTGACTAGTACTCGCAGTAGCACCTGGTATTTGATACCGGATCGGTTGCTAATATATGTAACTCGGCTCAGGGGCTACGGAACAAGCGACAACTAGCAAGGGATGAGGTCAGGATGCGGGTCGGCAATGGATCAAGAGTTGATGTGATCGCCGTCGGGACGCTACCTCTCCATTTGCCATCGGGATTAGTTATAAACCTAAATAATTATTATTTGGTGCCTGCACTGAGCATGAACATTGTATCTGGATCGTGTTTGATGCAAAGTGGTCATTCCTTTAAATCTGAAAACAATGGTTGTTCGATTTATAAGAATGATATCTTTTATGGTCATGCACCTATGTTGAATGGTTTATTTCTATTGGATCTCGATAGTAATATTACGCACATTCATAATGTTAATGCTAAAAAGATTAAACTTGATGATGATATGTCTACATATATATGGCACTGCCGTCTAGGTCATATTGGCGTTAAACGCATGAAGAAACTCCATTCTGATGGACTTTTGGAATCACTTGATTTTGAATCATTTGATACATGTGAGCCATGCCTTATGGGCAAGATGACTAGAACGCCGTTTTCCGGTTCAATGGAATGGGAGACAGATCTATTGGAAATCATACATACTGATGTGTGTGGACCAATGACTGTGTCGGCGCGAGGTGGATATCGTTATTTTGTTACTTTCACGGATGATTTGAGTAGATATGGGTATATCTATTTGATGAAACACAAGTCTGAAACTTTTGAAAAGTTCAAGGAATTTCAGAATGAAGTGGAAAATCATTGTAATAGAAAGATCAAGTTTCTACGGTCTGACCGTGGAGGAGAGTATCTAAGTTACGAGTTTAGCACACACATGAAAGAGTGTGGAATAGTTTCACAACTCACACCTGCCGGAACACCGCAACGTAATGGTGTGTCGGAACGTCGTAATCGTACCTTATTGGATATGGTTCGATCTATGATGTCTCTGACTGACTTACCTATGTCATTTTGGGGTTATGCACTAGAAACAGCTGCATTCACTTTAAATCGGGAACCATCTAAATCCGTTGAAACGACACCGTATGAATTATGGTTTGGAAACAAACCTAAGCTGTCATTTCTTAAGGTTTGGGGATGCGATGTTTATGTGAAGAAACTTCAACCGGATAAACTCGAACCCAAAGCGGAAAAATGCGTCTTCATAGGATACCCTAAGGAAACAATTGGGTATACCTTCTATCACAGATCCGAGGGCAAGGTTTTTGTTGCCAATAATGGATCCTTTCTTGAGAAGGAGTTTCTCGCGAAAGGTGTGAGTAGTTGGAAGGTAGAACTCGAAGAGGTTATTGAACCTTCTCTTCATGGAATGGCGAGTGGCACAGCACCAGAAGTTGTTTCGGAGTTGACTTCACCTGATGAAGAGAGAGCTAAAGATAATGATCATGAAACTCCGAAAGAGGACACTACCGAACCTCGCAGGTCAAGCAGGACACGTGCAACTCCTGAAATATACGGCAATCCTGTTGTGAATTTCATGGTTGATGAAATGGATGACCCTGCGACGTATGAAGAAGCGATGATAAGCCCGGATTCCAACAAATGGCTAGAAGCCATGAAATCCGAGATGGAATCCATGTACGAGAACCAAGTGACGAGGTTTCAACTCGTCAATGCCCATTGTTATGGACTTGGGTTTTGGAGAAGATGGGGATGCTGGAGATCGTGGCACGATTAACAGACAAGCAACCAGGGGACACTGGATTTACCCAGGTTCAGTCCCCCGGAGGGAAAACCCTACTCCTGCTTGTCTGCTCTTTTATTGCGGCGGAACCGAAAGTTACAGGGTGCGCAGATTCGATCTAGCGTGGAGGTGTGTATGTCGTAATCGCAGGGTGTAATCGTTGTTGGGTGTAATCGTTGTTGGGTGTGTGGCTAGATCTATAGATCTGTCTATTGTGTGCGTGCCCTCCTCGTTGGACCCTCCTAGCCTTTATATATGGGGAGGCTAGGTCTCGGGTGCCAATACGAGTAGGTTACAAGTTGTATTGAAACTCTAGTCTTGTTCTTCAAGGATCCGAAGGCGTCATGGGCCTGGGCCACCCGAAAATCTTCATGGGCTGGCGTATATTGGCCGTGGGCCTTCCTTGAGCTGGACCAGGTATGCTGAAGTTACGTACCCGTAGGGTATAACCATGTCAGTAGCCCCCGAGTGTTTAGTCGAATCGTAGATTCGGCTGAGGACTCTTCAATCCTTCGGGTGTAACTCTGTCTTTCAAGAGAATGTGTAGGAATTGTTGATGCGTGTGCCTGACTCACCCGACGGATCAGGGTCAGTTAATCGTCTTAGGACAAAACAACACGATCTTCTTCAGGTGCGAGTCCCTCGACTCTAACCCGGAACATATGCTGGCGTAATTCGACTCAGGCTGCGGAGGACTTACAGGAGTGGAATTCCAGTGTTTTTAAATGATGTACCCAACGCGTCCGTCGGGATTTTTCATCGTACCTGCTGGTACGGATTCATACTAGCAGAGCGCAGTCAGGTGCGTTGCCAGGCCATCAGATGATATCTGTAGGTCTTATCTTTGCGTCGCAGACGCAGCATCCGAATGTTTATCACCGCGGAGGTGTTTCGGGTGGCCAAGGAGGATGTTACTCACTTAGCATTAATTGGGGAAGAGTTGCCGAAAAGTTTTTGCATGCAGATCCGGAAGATCGCAGTCGAAGATTTCATAGGGTGCGCGACCAGCGCTCCCTATGGGAGTAGCCCCCGAGTGTCTGTTCGAGTCATAGACTCGAGCGGAGACTTTTAGTGCAAGCATTGCTCAGTTGTTTAGTCCGTAGGACTCGAAAATTTTCGGATGCTGAAATCCTTCCTCCCTATGGGAGTATCCCCCGAGTCCGTAGTGGAGTCGTGGACTCGACGTAGGACTCGAAGCTCTTGTGTGTGAACGGCCATCGCTCCAGTTTGGAGTAGCCCCCGAGTGTCTGGCGGAGTCGTAGACTCGGGCAGAGACTCGAGTCTTGTATCATGCAACGGTAGTAGGAAAATCTCGTGGGCGTACCGCTGACCCGGAAGTACATCGGGTGCGCGACCAGCGCTCCTGATAGGAGTAGCCCCCAAGTATTTAGTCGAATCGTAGATTCCAGTGAGTACTTTTAGCTGTGGAGCCGAAGTTATTGCTAGTATAGCTGTTGATGACGTCAGTGCTGACGATCAATGACCTCAAGCGTCTGCTGCGCCAGAGATGACTTGACTGGACGATGCGTGGGTCCCACTTCCTGACTTTGAATTGACCGGTCATGCGCGGTGTGGAGATGATTACGGCGTTTCCTCGATTTCCGCGCGTAGTGGACGTCGTGGGAATGATGGTTCGTTTTGGTGCTGACACGTGTACGGCCAGATCTGCCATTGGCATTAGGTCTTCTTGATGGACGGTCAGCGTGCGTCGTCTTTGCTGTTATAATCCATGGTGAAAATCGTGGTTTGTTTTCACCGCACCAGTTCTTGCGTTTTACTGCCTCCTTGTGCTCGAGCGATTCTTGCTGCGTGCTGAGAGTTTCTTTCGCATTTCCTTTGTCTTCGTCGTTGGCAACGACACCACCGCAGTAGCGCCATGGGGAAGCCAAAGAAGTCTTCGCCTGCAGTGGGAACCAGCGCCGCCGGAGGCAAGAAGGGCGCCGCCGCTGCTCGTGTCACCGATGGTGGCTGGCGGCGATCAGAGACGCGGGAGAGCGATCTCCACAAGCTACGTGAGCGGAGCCTGATTCCGCAGGACACGACGGCCGTGAGACTCCCCGGTAGTGAGGTAATCCCCCGTCCCCGATCTAGGTATCGGGTTATGTTTGTCGCCTTTGTTTTGCGTAGGTTTGCGTATCCAGTCCATAACTTCCTTCGTGGACTGCTCTTTTTCTATGGGGTTCAACTCCATCATCTGTCTCCCAACTCCCTTCTCCACATTGCGTGTTTTATCACGCTTTGCGAGTGTTGGCTTGGCATTGAGCCGCACTTTGGCCTCTTCCGGAAGCTGTATTCCGTGAGGAGGCAGTCTGGTTCGGATGGTGTGTATCCCATTGGGGGTTTCATCATCTCTCTTAGTCCCGATGTCCAATTCTTTTCCTTCTCCATGTCCGAATCTGTCCAGTACTGGCGGAGGAAATGGTTTTACATCCGTGACTCCGTGCTGCCTGGGCAAGATTTTGGTCTTGTTCCTTTTGACCCCTCCCAGTTAATTGTGAAGAAGAGGTCCTGGAAAAATCAGATCTTAGACGGTGAGGTGGCGGAGATAGAGGCCTTGTACCGTCGGGTGGAGGAGCTCCAATTGATTCCTGAGAAGGAGGTGAACGGTGTCGACATTATCCGGGTGTTTCTTGAGCGTCGAGTGCAGCCGCTCCAGGCTAGAGCGCACCCGATGTTCCTGTACTCTGGGCGCCGTGATCCGACGAGGGTTTCGAGTGAGGAGGTCTCTGAGTTGGACCTTGACAAGGATCTTCGCGTGCTGTTGAAGTTCAAGGCTGATGAAAAAATCCCGGGGAAGTCGCTGACTCCTCCCTTTTCGTCGACGTTTTTCCGTGCCAAAGGTGTAGATTTGCGCACGTGGTGCTTCCCTTATGTTTTTGTCAGTTGTGTACTTGTGTCCTTTGTTTGCTAACAAAGTTTCTTCTCATCTTGTAGAGCTTCAAAGTGCCAGGCATGGTGCCACCATTGCCCGAAAGGTATCCGAATGCCTCGGATAATGAAGTGGTGGATTCCGTGTCCGAGCTTCCTTCGGCGCGATCTCCGGCGGAGGATGCCGACGAATCGAGTGAAGACCATTCGAGTAAGCGATCACGGAGCTCGAGCGAGTCTTCGGATGCCTCGACTCCTCCGACTCCCAGGAATCCTCGGGGTCTTAAGCGTCATGATGATGTTCAGGGGGGTTCGTCTTCTCCTATTCCTGCCATTCCTGTGCGAGCTATTGCTCCGCACCCGCCAGCAAAGCGGAAGAAGGAAGAGAAGAAGGAGGAGAAGAGGGCCCGGAGGGCTTCTCCTATATTTGACCTGAGCGCGTTGGGCTCGTAAGTGTGCTTGTTGCCACTGTTGTCTTTTGCTCACTTGTTATTTTTGCGCCTGTGTTGATTGGTCCGTATGTAGGCAATCCTCCGACGGCTCTAGTGATGGAGCACGCGAGATGATGGGGGAGTCGAACATTGCGTCGCCGCCTCCGCAGACGGTGGCAACGTCGGGTGGTGCTGCACCAGTTCCTCTTGTGCAGGAGAGGCTGGTGGTTGCGCCTCAGAATTTCGCAGGCGGGCCTGCGGGTTTGCCTTCGGAGCACGTAAGTTTTTCTGCTTCATGTCACGGAGGGAGCCCCCGGGCGTCTTCGTGTGCTGATGTTGTGTTTGCTTCTTTGTTTTGGGCGGAGCCCCCAAGTCATGCTCTTACTGCTATTGCTTTTTCCTGCAGCCTTGTGTCCGAGAGGCCAAGCGGCTGGTGGAGGAGCACCTGACGCTGGAGGTGAAACTGCAGCAGCTGCAAGGTATTCGTCTGCCTTGTAGTACTTTTTTGTTTATCCTTGTCCTGTTTGTTGACACCGGCTTGTTGTGAATGCAGAGGAGCATAATGACTATCTTCGTGAGGTTGATGCTCTGAAGAAGAGCCTTGGCCAATTGGAGAAGAAGGCCGAAGCTGCCGCTGAGGCGAAAGAGCGCCTTGAGCTGGAGCTATCAAAGGCACCGAAGCGAAAGAGCGTCTGCAGCAGGAAGCCGCAGGTCGTGAAGTAGGAGTAGCGGAGAAGCTCATGGCTGCTGCCAAGGCTATTTCGGGTGAGTGCTAGCTTTTGTACTTGCTTCTCTTTCTTCGGGTCCTCTTCTATGTTGCTATTCTTCATGTTTTCTTCTGTTTTGTCTCAGATGCCGCAGGCATCGAGTTTGACCGTGGTGCTCTGGAGCACGGGAGTGCTCTGGATGATGCCACTGTGGCGGTCGAAGACCGCTGCAGCACCGTCGTCAACTCCCTTGCCAAGGCAAAGGAGGTCCTTGGTCGCTTCTACCAGGAGCTCTTCCCGAAGGGCGCAACCCTTGAAGATGTGGGTGCTCTGGCAGAGGCTCTGTCAGCCGAAGCGCCTGCAGCGTACAAGCGCAAGCAGAAGGGCATCGGTGCGTCCGTCGGGCTGGCGATGGCCACGGCGGCTGGGGCGGAGCTGAACTTGCCCCAGATCACTTCTCGGATGCCGACGGCTGCGGATGGATCAGAGGTAGCCTTCGCTGCTTACTCCGCTCGCTGCAGACGATATGGGCCCAAGCTCATTGACTTGTTGTCTGAGTACACGCTGCGGCAGCAGGGCGAGGCCAAAGCTAGGCAGTCTGACTCTGAGGCGACTCGGTGTCCTACGCCTTAGGCATAGGAGATGTAGGGTAGTATATAGTTTACTTTTGCTGTAAATATCTTTTGTAGCACCATTCTTGAGCCACGCAGTGGCCTTATTTAATGAATTCCTCCGAGTTGGGCTTTATCTTTGGCTGAGTGTCTGTGTGCCTTCTTTTTCTTCTGCTTTAGGTTCCTTCGGGTGTTGACCCAGTTGGTACTTCATCCGAAAGGCCCTTGTGAGCATCGTTGGATGATTCCTCGCAGCTCGCTTTTCTGCGGGATCGCGTGCGCAGCTTGGAGAGGGATTTGCTTGTGCTACGCGGTCGTGCTGACGTTTGGAAGTCCAAAGCAGACCGTAGTGCAGCCAGAGAGGAATACTTGATGGCGGAGTTGGGTCGGCTGTCCGAGCAGCTGCAGTGTAAGTTGATCCTTCTTTCGGGCCGTAGCTTAGTTCGTCGGGTGAGCCTGCTGGCCTTACTCTTGTTCTGTGCTGTTGTCGCAGGTGCGAATCTCGCTCCAAAGGAAGAAAAGGAGCGCATTGCTGTTCGAGTCAATTGTTTGACTCAACAGGACATGGAAGCCGGTGGCTTCTTTTGGGTGGATCGTGATCGTGCCATGGTTCTGGCGACGGTGCAGGATCGCGTCTTCCAGGTTTCGCGGGTGCTCCGCCAGGTGCAGACATCGCTGTCCTCGGTGTTGCACGTCATGTTTCCGTTGGATGGCGCGCCGACGACCCTTGCAGGTCTTCTGGCGAAGTTTCGGAGTGCCAGCAATGTCAAGGAGCTGGTGCGGCAGCAGCTTGTCGCAGGGGTGAAGGCTGCCTTGTCTCTTGTGAGGGTGCATCGCCCTGATGTAGATTTGGCTGCTGTGGCGACTGGGCCACCTCCTCGGCCAGATGGTGGCGAGTGGAATATGCGTCCGCATTACGCGGCTGTAAGGCATTATGCCGAACAGATTGTAGATTTGTTTGAGCAGCGTGCTCAGGCTATTCTGCAGAATAGGTAGAACCTGAAAATAAACAGATAGATGTAAAATTTGTATATTGCGGCTGGGCGTGTATGTGCCCTTTGTTGTAAAGGTTTGCTTGTTAGCGAGCACGCAGTGCTTTAGTACGTGCCCTTTTCGTTAGCCTGACGTGGTCAGCTACTCAGGTGTACATGTGTTGTCCTCAGTCGATGAAATCGTGAGGTGGGGGGGAGCCCCCGAGCGCGTTTTGTCCTCAGTCGATGAAATTGTGAGGTGGGGGGAGCCCCCGAGCGCGTTTTGTCCTCAGTCGATGAAATCGTGAGGTGGGGGGAGCCCCCGAGTGCGTTAGTAGCATGTAACAAAGTTGCAGAGAAATAGTCAACCGAAGGTTGGGAGCGAGACACTTAGCTTTATTTGTAGCGTAATGGAGGAGGTACATGGTTCGGCTGAGTAGCCTTGGCCGTAAGCCTTATTGAAAGTAAAAGGGGTACATTGCCCATTGCTATGGGTAGAATCGTCGCAGGTGCGAGATGTTCCATGGGTTGGAGTATGCGACTCCAGACTCCACGTGCTTGAGGCGATATGCGCCACCTGGGATGACTTCGGTGATGACATAGGGTCCTTCCCATGGCGAATCGAGTTTGTTCGGTCGCTTTTGCTTGAGTCGCAAGACGAGGTCTCCTTCGACGAAGGACCTGGGGCGCAGCCGGCGGCTGTGATAGTTGCGGAGACTTTGCTGGTACACCGCGGATCTAGCTGCTGCTATATCCCGTGCTTCGTCGAGTGTGTCGACGGCGTCTTCGAGTGCAGCCGTGGATTCGGCCTCGCTGTAAGCGACGACTCGTGGAGCCTGGTGACGTACTTCGGCTGGTAGCACAGCCTCAGCTCTGTGTACCATGAAGAACGGTGTGTAGCCGGTGGAGCTGTTTGGCGTAGTTCGTAAGCTCCACAGGACAGACGGTAGCTCTTTCGTCCAGTTGCCAGCTTTGTGCTCGAGTGAGCTCATGAGGCGTTTCTTGATGCCAGCGCCGATTAGTCCGTTGGCCTTTTCCACTTGCCTGTTTGTTTGCGGGTGCGCCACTGAGGCGTACGTGATATTGATCCCGAGGCCTTCGCAGAAGTCCTGGAATTCTTCGGAGATGAAGTTTGATCCGTTATCGGTGATGATGCTATGCGGTACGCCGAACCTGTAGACTATGGATTCGAAGAACTTGACGGCGGTTTTGCCCTTCTGGTTGGTGACTGGCATGGCCTCGATCCACTTGGTGAATTTGTCGACTGCGACCAAGAGGAAGACGTGTCCTCCCTTCGAGGATTTTGGCAGTTTGCCGATCATGTCAAGGCCCCATTGAGCAAAAGGCCAAGCTATGGGTATGGGTCGGAGTTCGGACCCAGGTGCGTGCGGTTTGTCGGCGAACCGTTGGCACCCGTTGCATCTTCGGACGATGTCCTTTGCGTCGCTCATGGCCGTTGGCCAATAGAATCCTGCTCGTAGAGCTTTGGCGACAAGGGAGCGGCTGCCTGCATGGTGGCCGCAGATGCCCTCGTGGATATCTTGGAGTATGGTCTTGCCATCGCTGATGGTGACGCACCGTTGTAGGACGCCTGTAATGCTGTGTTTGTACAGTTCGCCGTTGATGATGGTGAAGGCTTTTGACCGACGAGATATGCGCCAGGCATCTGTCGGGTTGTCTGGTAAGTTTCCGTTTAGCAGGAACTAGAGGTATGGACGTGTCCAGGTTTCTTCGACTGCCATGACCTGCATCAGGTTGACCATGGCGACTTCGGTATCCAACTTTTCGGGTCCTTCTTGACCTTCGGGTAGCGTGGCCCCCGAGTGTTCTGCTTCTTCGGGTGATCCCTTGGGGAATTTCCGCTTGATGGATGGCACGCAGATCTGTTCGAGGAACACACCTGGTGGTACTTTTGCACATGTGGAGCCGATGTTGGCGAGTCTATCGGCCTCCTCGTTGCTCTCTCTTCCGATGTGCCGAAGTTCGCAGCCGTCGAATTCTCCTTCGAGTGCGTTGTATAGTGCGCGGTACGCGATCATGTTTTCGGCGTGTGCATCGCACTCATTCATCGTCTGCTGGACGACAAGGTTGGAGTCACCGTAGATGACCAGGCGCGTTGCGCCGCATATTTTTGCCATCCGCATGCCATGGATGAGGGCCTCGTATTCGGCCTCGTTGTTGGAGGCTCTGAATTTCATCCGAAGGACGTACTTCATCTTGTCACCTTGCGGGGAGGTCAGTATGACTCCTGCCCCTGCTCCGGCTTCGCGTTTGGAGCCGTCAAAATGCATTGTCCAGGATTGCGACATGTCTGGGGTGTCAGGCAGCTGCAGCTCCATCCAGTGCACCAGGAAGTCCGGAAGGACTTGAGATTTGATTGCGTGCCGCTTCTCGTAGATGATGTCCAGTGGTGATAGTTCGATGCCCCACAGGGCCACGCGTCCTGTGGCCTCTGGATTGTTCAGGATGCTGTTTAGGGGTGCCTCGTTGACGACCATCACCTGATGCTCCTGGAAGTAGTGGATCAGTCGTCGAGCCGTCATGAACACGCCGTAGGCCAGCTTCTGGTAGTGCGGGTACCGTTGTTTTGTTGGAGTGAGAACCTCGCTGAGGAAGGAGAGTTTCTCACAACCTGCAGTCGAATCGATGATCTGGTCGATCCGGGGGAGAGGGAAGTGGTCCTTAGGGCAGTGTTTGTTCAGTGACGTGAAGTCTACGCACATCCGCAGGATGTCCGTGTCCTTCTTCGGGACCATCACTGTGTTTGCCAGCCACTCGCTTTCCTTGATTTCCCGGATGAAGTCTGCTGCGAGTAATCTGTTGATCTCTTTGCCGATAGCTTCGGCTCGTGGCTCCGACAGTCTTCGGATGGACTGTTTGACTGGCTTGGTGTCTGGGAAGACATTGAGTGCGTGCTCGGCGAATTCCCTGGGAACTCCTGGCATGTCCGCAGGACACCAGGCGAAGATTTCCCAGTGCTCACGGAGGAATTCGACGAGCGCGCTTTCCTATGCGGTGTTGAGGTCGTTGGCGATTAGCGCCGTCTTGGAGGCATCCGTTGGATGGACCTGTACTTTTTTGGTGTTGATGGTGGAGTCGAAAGACATATCAGGTGCGTTCTGCTTGGTGACTGGGGGTAGCCCATTGTCTGCCGCTTCGCGGAGCCTTACAAGCTCGTCTTGCATGCCGAAGGACTGGGAGATTTTGTTGAAATCCCTGTCGCATTGGTCCGATCGGGTGAAGCTCCCGTGGACTGTGATGACGCCCCTTGGTCCTGGCATCTTGAGTAGTAGGTATGCGTAGTGTGGGACGGCCAGGAACCTTGCGAATGCTACGCGTCCCAGGATGGCATGGTATTGCGACGACCAGTCCACCACTTCGAATTCTAGGCGCTCCTGTCGAAAGTTGTCCGGTGTCCCGAAGATGACGTCGAGCCCTATTTTGCCCAGGGGGAAGATGCCTTTCCCTGGGACAATGCCGTGGAACATTGTGTCTGATTGTTCCAGGCTGCATTGCGGGATCCGCATAGCTGCTAGAGTGCTTGCGAATATTAGGTTGATGCCGCTGCCGCCGTCCATGAAGACGCGACTCATCTCGAAGCCTCCGATCTGCGCCTCCAGCACCAGGGCAGCATGACCTGGGCGAGGGATCTGGCAAGGGTGATCTGCGCGGGTGAATGTGATGCAGGACTCCGATCCGCTGAGGTACTCAGGGATTGCAGACGGAGTTGTCACGGCCATGTTGATTTGTCAGGTGATTTTCTTCTGCACCCTGTTTGTGGGACGTCCCTTCTGTATCATATTGAGTGCTCCTTTTGGTGGGGGGTAAGCGACCCCGGCGTTGTTTTGCGCTGGTGTGACTGGTTGATGTGGGCCTTCAATAGGCGGCGGTGGAGGAGCTCCGTGTGCTATTTCGCCTGGCGCAAGTGCGTTTCCGAACGCAAGAATTGGAGCTTGTTGCCTCATCTGTACCATGCTTTCGCTGAGTTTCTGGAACTCGCGGCAGTCCTTGAGCATGTGGCTAGCTTTCTTTTTGCCATCTTGTTTGTCGATGTAGAAGTGGATGGTGCATGGACCCGAAAGTTTGTCGAGTGCTGAAGGTCCGTTGTCGCGGTCGCGGCGTTGCCACGACTGCGTTGGTCGCCCGTTGTCGCGGAAGTTTCCGCTGCGATATCCTCCGCTGCTGCGGCTATTGTCGTTACGGCGATCGGCGTAGCCGGCTGCGACCATGTCGGGTCCGTCGCGGTCCTCGTAGACGCGCGGTCTCCTCTTGCTGCAGCGTTCGCGTCTTCAGCCGTAGTCGTCTTCTTCATCTGATTGCGCCCGCTGGATGCAATCTTTGCCATCTGCCCAACTGTTGGCGATTTCCATGAGCTGGTCGAGTGTCTTGGGCTTTACGCGTCCAAGTTTCTCCTTGAAATCTGGGCGTTTGACGCCGTCCCTGAAGGCGTCGATGGCCCGCTCTTCGGAGATGTGTGCTGCGGAGTTCTTGGTCGTAGACCAGCGTAGTATGTACGAGCGAATAGATTCACCCGTTCTCTGAGTGCAGGCTTGCAGCTCTTCGATTGAGGCGGGCCTTTTGCTGGTGCCTTTGAAGTTTCGGATGAAGCTATAAGCGAGCTCCTCCCAGCTTCGGATGGATCCTGATGATAGGCTGCTGAGCCAGACCCGCGTCGCGCCTGTCAGCTGCAGCTGAAGGCATTGCATGGCGGTTTCTTTGTTGCCTCCGTGAAGCTTGACGGATGACAGATGGTCGCTGAGCCAGGACTTTGGATCTTGCGTGCCGTTGAACTTCGGAGTATCCGAAGGAAGCTTAAAGTTGCGTGGCATCTGTGTTCGCCGGACGGATCTGCTGAAGCATCGAGCCCCGCAGAGTTCTCCTTCGTCTTCATCCATCTCAGATTCGGATGAGCATGCGCGTTTGGCGCGTGCTTTGTCGATCTTGCGCTGTGTAAGCTTGTCTCTGGCGTCGTAGTCGTGTTTGTGGAGGTGCGAGCTCTTCTTCCTTCGAGGAAGGTCGTGTTCTTCTTCATCTTCGGATGAGGGAGTGGGGCTCCGGTCGCGCCTGGCCGGAGCTTTCTTCTTCGGCTCCGTAGGAGCATCTTCGTGGAGCGCAGCTCCGATTAGTCCTAGTCCGGTGAGTGCGGACCTATGCATGGCCCTTTTCGGGTCCCCCTCCGGAGGTGGGTGAGCCGCAAGATACGCAGTGGCTGCCATGATCGCAGCTTGTGGCGTCTTCGGGGTGATGTTGCCGTCGGCGTCCATATCCATGAACGATGTGTGGAGGGTTCGGGTCACGTCACGCCGCTCCTTCGGGTCCATGTTTTCCATCCGAGAGTGGTGCTTGTTTCCCTGATTTCCGTTTGTGCTGGAGCCGGGTCCCATGGCGGAGAGCGCAGCTCGTCGCGCACTGGACTCAGAGGCTGCTTTCTTGCGTTTATCGAGCGTCTCCTGCATCTTGACTTGCTTCTTGTGCTCCTCGATGAGGAGGTAGTGGTATGCCATCAGCAGGTCACGTGGGGAGTCCAGAGGTAGGACTATTTCACCTGCGACGGCGCGGCGTGCTTCGGCCCATCCTTCTTTGCTAAGTTGGATGAGGTGGCCCCTGTTTTCCCCGTTTTCGCCGTTTCCGCCCTGCGGGTTGGGGTTGGGCGGCGGGTTAGGCGTGTCTTCGTCGGTTTGGATGATTGCGGCGCACAGATAGCGCCTGCAGATTGGTTGGCTGCTGCCGCAGCTTTCGGATTCGGAACCGTAGGTCCCTTCATCTGAAGGTGGATCGCACAGATCGGAGTTGCAGCAGCTGCTGCTGTAGAACTCATCTGTTGATGGTGACGTGCGTAGCACGGGGTGTGGAGCCCACGAAGCAGGCCTGATTGGCGGCACGGGCATCCGCTCGGGGAGGCGGAGGGTGCCAGCTTGTCCCACCTGGAAGCAGAAGCTCCCGAACAGAATTTCGAGTCCGTCGCCTACGGGCTCGAAATCCTTCATGGTGGCCGGCGAGTGGGCGGTGAAGTCGAAAGCGCCGAAGAGGAGGTGATTCTCCGTCGCCGAGGAGTTGTAGATCGATCGGGTCGGAACCGTCACGACCGCACAATCAGCAACCCCAATTCCCACAGACGGCGCCAATTGACGAGGTTTCAACTCGTCAATGCCCATTGTTATGGACTTGGGTTTTGGAGAAGATGGGGATGCTGGAGATCGTGCCACGGTTAACAGACAAGCAACCAGGGGACACGGGATTTACCCAGGTTCAGGTCCGCAGAGGGAAAACCCTACTCCTGCTTGTCTGCTCTTTTATTGCGGCGGAACCGAAAGTTACAGGGTGCGCAGATTCGATCTGGCGTGGAGGTGTGTATGTCGTAATCGCAGGGTGTAATCGTTGTTGGGTGTAATCGTTGTTGGGTGTGTGGCTAGATCTATAGATCTGTCTATTGTGTGCGTGCCCTCCTCGTTGGACCCTCCTAGCCTTTATATATGGGGAGACTAGGTCTCGGGTGCCAATACGAGTAGGTTACAAGTTGTATTGAAACTCTAGTCTTGTTCTTCAAGGATCCGAAGGCATCATGGGCCTGGGCCACCCGAAAATCTTCATGGGCTGGCGTATATTGGCCGTGGGCCTTCCTTGGGCTGGACCAGGTATGCTGAAGTTACGTACCCGTAGGGTATAACCATGTCACCAAGTTTGGAACTTGGTGGACTTACCTCACGACCGAAAGCCGTTGAGAATAAATGGATTTTCAAAAAGAAAACTGATGCTGATGGTAATGTGACCATCTATAAGGCTTGACTTGTCGCAAAGGGGTTTCGAAAAATTCAAGGAGTTGACTACGATGAGACATTCTCTCCCGTAGCGATGCTTAAATCGGTTAGGATTATGTTAGCAATTGCTGCATATTTCAATTATGAAATATGGCAGATGGATGTCAAAACTGCGTTCCTCAATGGTAAGATTGAAGAAGAGTTGTATATGATACAACCTAAGGGTTTTGTCGATCCTAAGGATGCTAATAAGGTGTGCAAACTTCAGCGATCCATCTATGGACTGAAGCAAGTATCACGAAGTTGGAATCTCCGCTTTGATGAGGTGATCAAAGAGTTTGGATTTGTCCAAACTTATGGAGAGGCTTGTATTTACAAGAAAGTGAGTGGGAGCAATGTGGAATTTCTGATATTATATGTGGATGACTTATTATTGATTGGAAATGATATAGATCTTTTAAACAGTGTTAAAAGTTATCTAAACAGCAAATTTTCGATGAAAGACCTTGGTGAAGCGTCATATATATTAGGCATTAAAATCTATAGAGATAGATCAAGGAGCCTAATTGGGCTATCACAGAGTACATACCTTGATAAGATATTAAAGAAGTTTAATATGGACGAAAGTAAGAAGGGGTTCTTACCTATGTTGCAAGGCAAGACACTGAGTAAGACTCAAAGTCCAGCTACGGCGGAAGAAAGAGAGATGATGGATAAGATCCCCTATGCCTCGGCCATAGGCTCTATTATGTATGCCATGCTATGTACAAGACCGGATGTGGCACATGCTATTAGTTTGACTTGTAGGTACCAATCTGATCCAGGTTTGGAACACTGGATAGCGGTAAAGAACATCCTCAAGTACTTGAGAAGAACTAAGGATATGTTTCTCATATACGGAGGTGAAGAAGAGCTAGTCGCTAAGTGTTATGTCGATGCTAGCTTTGACACCGATCCAGATGACTCTAAGTCTCAATCCGGATACGTATTTCTCTTGAACGGAGCAGCAGTTAGTTGGAGGAGTTCCAAACAACCTGTGGTGGCTGGATCAACAACGGATGCGGAATATGTTGCTGCTTCAGAAGCGGCGCAGGAGGTAGTTTGGATGAAAGAGTTCATTACGGAACTAGGTGTAGTTCCCAGTGCGTTGGACCCGATGGTGATCTATTGTGACAACAATGGAGCCATAGCCAACGCAAAGGAACCAAGGTCTCACAAGAATTCCAAACATATTAAGCGCCGGTTTCACTCCATCCGCGAGCATGTCAAGGATGGAGATATAAAGATTTGTAAAGTACACACGGACCTAAATGTAGCAGATCTGTTGACTAAAGTTCTCCCTAGGGCAAAACATGATCAACACCAGAACCCCATGGGTGTTAGATTTATCACTATGTGAACTAGATTATTGTCTCTAGTGCAAGTGGGAGACTGAAGGAAATATGCCCTGAGAGGCAATAATAAAGTTGTTATTATATATTCCTTATACATGATAGATGTTTATTTTACATGCTAGAAATGTATTGATTCGGCATCAATACATGTGTGTTTAATAAACAAAAAGGGTTCCTAGTCATGCCTCTCTTATAGACTAGCTTGTTGATTAACAGGATGATCAAGGTTTCCTGATCATGGACATTGGATGTTGTTAATAACAAGGTCACACCATTGGTGGAATGATGTGATGAACATTCATCCGAAGTATAGCATTACGATCAAGTCATTATGTTTATATTGCTATAACATCATACGAAGTAATCTTTATCCTTAGACCATGAGATTATGTTAATTGCTAACACCGGAAGAGTATCTTGATAACATCAAACTGAAGGGTTTCGCAGCATAGTAAATCAAAATTTTCTACGGAAGCGAACAGAGGGAAAGCCAAGATCTAATCTAGGAGATGCAAACAACGAGAGAGATTGGATTAGATCTTCATACCCTTGAAGATTCGCACAGCGGAACGTTCGTCGGAACGTGGGTGATGTAGTCGTACTCGCTTCTCCTCCTCGCGATCCGATCCGATCTAGCACCACAAGTGGCGGTGCCTCCGTGAGATGCACACGTGCAGCACCTCGACGTCTCCTCCTTCCTCGGACCAGCAAGTAGGGTGGAGAGATAGATTGGATCTACAACACGACGGTGTGGTGTATATGGTGGAGAATTTCTGCAGCAGGGCTTCGCCTACAAACAGTCGGGGGGAGAGAGGAGGGCAGCAGGGCAACTAGGGTTTGGAGGAAGGTGTAGGTTGGGGGGAAGGGGGCGCACCAGCCCTCTATATATAGAGGGGGGGGGTGCGGCCAGCCCTTGCCCATCCTCCAAGCCTATCTCTAGTTTAAACGATTTAAACTTATCCCTTATCTAGAAACCCTATCTCTAGTTTAAACGAGTTTAAACTTATCTAGGATCGGCTGGGCCCTATGGGGCCTTGTGCCCCTGGCCCAATGCGGCCAGGACACTCCCTCATAGGCCCATGCCCCCTCCCGGAAGGTGGGACCACGTTGGCCCCCTTCCGGAAGGTTCTAGAAGCTTCCGGTACAATACCGATTAATCTGGAACAATTCCGAACTCCAAAAACTGCACTGCCTTATATGAATCTTATTCTCCGAAACATTCCGGAACCTCTCGTGATGTCCCGGATCCCATCCGAGACTCCGAACAAAAATTCATAAACCAATTATCCAATCTATCCTAGCATCGAGACACGTTAAGTGTGTGACCCTGCGGGTTCGAGAATATGCAGACATGATCTTCTATCAATAATCAACAGCGGGGTCTGGGCACCCATATTGACTCCCACACATTCATCGATGATCATATCGGATGAACCACGATGCCAGGATTCAATCAATCCCATATATATATTCCCTTCGTCTCGCGATATTTTACTTGCCCGAGATTCGATCATCAGTATCGTCATACCTAGTTCAATCTCGTTCACAGCAAGTACTTTACTCGTTCCGTAATCCGATATCACTTTGTGATTAACTCCTTAACCACATGCTTGCAAGCGGTGTTGATATCGATTACCGAGTGGGCCCGAAGTATATCTCTCCGACTTGGGAGGGACAAATCCCATCTCGATACATACAACCCAACAGATACTTTCCGATCACCTGAGAGACACCTTTATGATCACCCTCTCATAGGATGACGTTTGATGACCTCAAAGCTTTCTTCCGATACCAGGGAGTTGCATTATCTCATGGTCTAAGGAATACAATATTTGACATAGGAAAAGCTTCGCAAAGATGAACACAATGACACGATCTAATTGCTTCGCTTAGTTTGGGTCTGTCCATCATATCATTCTCTCAATGATATGATCTCATTATCAATTGACAACTCATGTCTATGGTTAGGAAACCTTAACCATCATTGATCAATGAGCTAGTCCATAGAGGCGTACTAGGGACACGGTGTTGTTCACAAACCACACAAGTATTAATGTTTCCGCTTAATACAATTCTAGCATGGAATATAAACTTTATCATGAACAAGAATTATAATAATAACATCTTTATTATTGCCTCTAGGGCATAATTCCAACAGTCTCCCACTTGCACTAGAGTCAATAATCTAGTTTACATTTGGCAACAATCTTACACCCATGGCACTGAGGTGCTGATCATGTTTTACACGTGGAAGAGGTTTAGTCAATGGATCTGCGACATTCAGATCTGTATGTACTTTGCTGATCTTCAGATCTCCATCTGCTATATAATCTCGGATTATATGAAACTTGCGGTTGATATGCTTGGTCTTTGGATGATATCTTCATTCCTTAGCGAGTGCTATGGCACCAGTGTTGTCACACAATATCTCCAGTGGGTCCAATGCACTTGGAACCACGCCAAGCTCAGTGATGAAGTTTCTGATCCAAACTCCTTCACTTGACGCTTCTGCAGCAACCATGTATTCCGCTTCTACTGTAGATCCCGCGACCACGCTTTGCTTGCAGCTTCTCCAGCTCACAGCTCCTCCATTCAAAATATACACGTATCCTGTCTGAGATTTACAATCATCCTTGTCGGTGTCGAAACTAGCATCGACGTAACCTTTTACGACGAGCTGTTCATCACCCCCATAGACTAAGAACATTTCTTTAGTCCTATTTAGGTACCTTAGGATGTTCTTCACGGCTGTCCAGTGTTCCACTCCTGGATCACTTTGATATCTGCTCGTCAAACTAAGAGCATTGGACACATCCGGTCTAGTACACAGCATGGCATACATGATGGAACCTATGGCCGAGGCATAAGGCACTTTGCTCATAGCTTCCCTATCATTTACCGTAGCTGGACACTGAGCCTTGCTCAATATCTTCCCTGACAACATAGGCACTGAACCTTTCAATGCCTTATCCATTCTAAACCTTTTCAGAACTTTGTCTAGGTATGTACTCTGGCTTAAAGCTATCAGGCGTCTTTGTCTATCTCTATAGATCTTGATGCCCAATATATAAGCAGCTTCACCTAGGTCTTTCATTGAAAAACACTTGTTCAAATAACTCTTCACATCGTTAAGCATGTTGATGTCATTTCCAATAATCAATATGTCATCCACATATAGTACCAGAAACGTCACCGAGCTCCCACTCACTTTCTTGTAGATGCAAGCTTCGTAGCAATTTGGAACAAATCCAAAGCTCTTGATCACTTGATCAAAACGAAGGTTCCAACTCCGAGACGCTTGCTTCAGTCCATAAATGGAACGCTGAAGTTTGCATACTTTATCAGCATCCTTAGGATCGACAAAACCTTCGGGTTGCATCATATACAACTCTTCATCAATGTTGCCATTGAGGAAAGCAGTCTTGACATCCATTTGCCATATTTCATAATCATGAAACGCAGCAATTGCTAATAAAATCCGAATGGACTTAAACATCGCTACGGGAGAGAAAGTCTCATCGTAGTCAACACCTTGAACTTGTCGAAAACCTTTCGCAACAAGCCGTGCTTTATAGACGGTAACATTACCATCCGCGTCCGTTTTCTTCTTGAAAATCCATTTGCACTCAACGGCCTTTCGGTCGCTAGGAGGGTCCACCAAAGTCCATACTTGGTTTTCGCTCATGGATCCCAATTCGGATTTCATGGCTTCTAGCCATTTCTCAGAGTCTGGGCTCATCATCGCTTCCTCATAGTTCGTAGGTTCGCTGTCTTCTACTAACAAGACAGTCAAGACAGGGTTGCCGTACCACTCAGGAGGGGCACGCGACCTTGTCGACCTGCGACGTTCAGTAGCAGCATCGTCCGAAGCTTCATGATCCTTGTCATTAGCTTCCTCTATTGTTGGTGCAGGCGGCACTGGAACAATTTCAGGTGCTGCGCTACTCTCCAATTCAAGAGAAGGTTCAATAACCTCGTCTAGCTCTACTTTCCTCCCACTCACTTCTTTCGAGAGAAACTCCTTCTCAAGAAAGGAACCGTTCTTTGGGACAAACACTTTGCCTTCGGTTCTGTGATAGAAGGTATACCCAATAGTTTCCTTAGGGTATCCTATGAAGACGCATTTCTCCGCTTTGGGTTCGAGCTTGTCCGGCATCAACTTCTTGACGTAAGCTTCGCATCCCCAAACTTTAAGAAACGACAACTTAGGTTTAGCACCAAACCATAGTTCATACGGTGTCGTCTCAACGGATTTAGATGGAGCCCCATTTAAAGTGAATGCAGCGGTTTCTAATGCATAACCCCAAAATGATAACGGCAAATCAGTAAGAGACATCATCGATCGGACCATATCTAATAGGGTTCGATTCCGGCGTTCAGACACACCATTGCGCTGTGGTGTTCCGGGTGGCGTGAGTTGTGAAACGATTCCACTTGCTTTGAGATGCGTGAGAAAATCATAACTCAAATATTCGCCCCCACGATCGGATCGTAGAAACTTAATCTTTCTGTTACGATGGTTCTCCACTTCATTCTGAAATTCTTTGAACTTTTCAAACGTTTCAGATTTATGTTTCATTAAATAGATATACCCATATCTACTTAAGTCATCGGTAAAAGTGAGAAAATAGCGATATCCACCGCGCGTCGAAACACTCATCGGTCCGCATACATCGGTATGTATGATTTCCAACAAGTCCGTTGCTCGCTCCATCATACCGGAGAACGGGGTTTTGATCATCTTGCCCATGAGGCATGGTTCGCATGTGTCAAATGATTCAAAATCAAGAGACTCCAAAAGTCCATCAGAATGGAGTTTCTTCATGCGCTTTACACCAATATGACCTAGACGACAGTGCCACAAATAAGTAGTATTATCACTATCTACTTTGCATCTCTTAGCCTCAATGTTATGGATGTGTGTTTCATCCCTTTCGAGATTTAGAAGAAATAAACCACTCACAAGAGGTGCATGACCATAAAAGATGTTACTCATATAAATAGAACAACCATTATTCTCCGATTTAAATGAATAACCGTCTTGCAATAAACACGATCCAGAAATAATGTTCATGCTCAACGCAGGCACATAATAACATTTATTAACGTTTAAAACTAATCCCGAAGGTAAAACTAAGGAGAGCGTGCCGACGGCCATCACATCAACTCTTGATCCGTTGCCAACGCGCATCGTCACCTCATCCCTCGCAAGCCGCCGTCTATTCCGCATCTCCTGTTTCGAGTTACAAATATTAGCAACTGAACCGGTATCAAATACCCAGGCACTACAACGAGGGCTAGTAAGGAAAACATCAATAACATGTATATCAAATATACCTTTGATGGTGCCAGCCTTCTTGTCCGCTAAGTACTTCGGACAATTGCGCTTCCAGTGACCCTTGTCCTTGCAATAGAAGCACTCAGTGTCCGGCTTGGGACCAGACTTGAGCTTCTTCTCAGCAGGGGCAACGCGCTTGCCGCCGCCTTTCTTGAAGGGATTCTTTGCACCTTTACCTTTCTTGAAGGAGGGCTTGTTGACCATCAACACATGATTATCCTTCTTGATGTCCACCTCCGCAGCCTTCAGCTCTGCGAAGAGCTCGGTGATCGTATCAGTGGAACCAATCTGATTATGAGTCACTACAAAACTTTTGTAGCTGGGAGGGAGTGATTGCAGAACCCTGTCAATCTTGAGCTCCTCTGGAATCTTGCAGTCCAGTTGCTCAAGGCGTTGAGTGTAGCCCGACATCTTAATGGCGTGCTCACTAACGGAACTCCCTTCATCCATCTTGCAGTTAAAGAACTTCTCAGAGATCTCATATCTCTCAGAACGGGCCTGAGTCTGAAACATGGTTTTCAGCTCCTCGAGAATCTCAAAGGGCCCGGGATAGTTTTCAAAACGATTTCGAAGTTCCGGTTCCATAGCAAACAACATGGTGCTCTTAATCACACCATAATCATCTTTGCGCGACTGATAGACAGCTTTCTCATCAGCCGGCGCAGTTGCAGCAGGGGGGTTACCTAACGCTTTCTCAAGGACATAGTCCTTTTGTCCGCCAGACAGAATGATTCTTAGATTGCGGAACCAGTTGGTGAAGTTAGACCCATTGTTTCTAAGCTTTTCTTTCTCAGCAAAAACGTTGAAGTTGAAGTTGGACTTGGCCATGTGATCTACAGTATTTGCAAGTACAATTTAGACTATGTTCATGATAAATAGTTCAACTTAATCAAATTACTAGATGAACTCCCACTAAATTCAACATCCCTCAAGTTGTTTAGTGAACACGATCCAAATTCACCACACCTAATCCGATCTTCACGAGAAGAGATGTGGTTTCAATGGTGGACAACGAAGTGTCGATCATATCATTCATATGACTCATGCTTAACCTTTCGGTTCTTGTGTTCCGAGGCCATGTCTGTACATGCTAGGCTCGTCAAGTTAGACCCAAGTATTTCCGCGTGTGCAAAACTGGCTTGCACCCGTTGTATGTGAGCGTAGAGTCTATAGCACCCGATCATCACGTGATGCTTGGACACGACGAACTTTCGCAACGGTGCATACTCGCGGAGAACACAGTTTTTATCTTGATCTTTAAGTGAGGAATCATCTTATAATGCTACCGTCGCGATCTAAGCATAATAAGATACATAAAAGGATAAACATCACATGCATATAACTTTATGTGACATGGTATAGCCAATCTTTGCGCAATGATCTCCATCTTGTGCATTCCGGCATGATCTCCATCACTTCACCATGATTGCCTCCACCACGAATAGCAACTACAACTATTGCTAACTACTTAGCGATAAAGTAAAGCTATTACATGGCGTATAAGAAGTTGACTCGCAGGTCATACACAATTATAAAGACAACCATATGGCTCCTGCCGGTTGTGTACTCATCGACATGCAAGTCGTGAAACATTACAAAACATGATCATCGCATACATTATACACACCACATCTTGGGCCATACCATATCACAGAAAACACTCCCTGCAAAAACAAGTTAGACGCCTCTACTTTGTTGTTGCATGTTTTACGTGGCTTATGGGAGTAGATGCTAAGAACGATTCTTACCTACGGAAAGCCACAACGGTGATATTATGGTTGCCAAACTCCGGTGTTAATCCCATGACAACTATAATGAGAGAAACTGACATCCACCAGCCGCATGTGTGGTACAAGCCACACGTCAAGTGCGGAGCCGGTCTCGCGTACGACGTCGCGTAAGGTTGGCCTGGACCGCTTCAATCTCACTATCCCGCGTCATAAGAAGAACACAAACAAGAGGCTTGCAACAGAAAACATCAACGCCCGCAACAACCATGTTGCGTTCTACTCGTGAATCACATCTACGCATAGATCTAGCTCTGATATCACTGAAGGGTTTCGCAGCATAGTAAATCAAAATTTCTACGGAAGCGAACAGAGGGAAAGCCAAGATCTAATCTAGGAGATGCAAACAACGATAGAGATTGGATTAGATCTTCATACCCTTGAAGATTCGCACAGCGGAACGTTCGTCGGAACGTGGGTGATGTAGTCGTACTCGCTTCTCCTCCTCGCGATCCGATCCGATCTAGCACCACAAGTGGCGGTGCCTCCGTGAGATGCACACGTGCAGCACCTCGACGTCTCCTCCTTCCTCAGACCAGCAAGTATGGTGGAGATATAGATTGGATCTACAACACGACGGCGTGGTGTATATGGTGGAGAATTTCTGCAGCAGGGCTTCGCCTACAAACAGTCGGGAGGGAGAGAGGAGGGCAGCAGGGCAACTAGGGTTTGGAGGAAGGTGTAGGTTGGGGGGAAGGGGGCGCACCAGCCCTCTATATATAGAGGGGGGGTGCGGCCAGCCCTTGCCCATCCTCCAAGCCTATCTCTAGTTTAAACGATTTAAACTTATCCCTTATCTAGAAACCCTATCTCTAGTTTAAACGAGTTTAAACTTATCTAGGATCGGCTGGGCCCTATGGGGCCTTGTGCCCCTGGCCCAATGCGTCCAGAACACTCCCTCATAGGCCCATGCCCCCTCCCGGAAGGTGGGACCACGTTGGCCCCCTTCCGGAAGGTTCTAGAAGCTTCCGGTACAATACCGATTAATCCGGAACAATTCCGAACTCCAAAAACTGCACTGCCTTATATGAATCTTATTCTCCGGACCATTCCGGAACCTCTCGTGATGTCCCGGATACCATCCGAGACTCCGAACAAAAATTCATAAACCAATTATCCAATCTATCCTAGCATCGAGACACGTTAAGTGTGTGACCCTGCGGGTTCGAGAATATGCAGACATGATCTTCTATCAATAATCAACAGCGGGGTCTGGGCACCCATATTGACTCCCACACATTCATCGATGATCATATCGGATGAACCACGATGCCAGGATTCAATCAATCCCATATATATATTCCCTTCGTCTCGCGATATTTTACTTGCCCGAGATTCGATCGTCGGTATCGTCATACCTAGTTCAATCTCGTTCACAGCAAGTACTTTACTCGTTCCGTAATCCGATATCACTTTGTGATTAACTCCTTAACCACATGCTTGCAAGCGGTGTTGAAATCGATTACCGAGTGGGCCCGAAGTATATCTCTCCGACTTGGGAGGGACAAATCCCATCTCGATACATACAACCCAATAGATACTTTCCGATCACCTGAGAGACATCTTTATGATCACCCTCTCATAGATGACGTTTGATGACCTCAAAGCTTTCTTCCGATACCAGGGAGTTGCATTATCTCATGGTCTAAGGAATACAATATTTGACATAGGAAAAGCTTCGCAAAGATGAACACAATGACACGATCTAATTGTTTCGCTTAGTTTGGGTCTGTCCATCATATCATTCTCTCAATGATATGATCTCATTATCAATTGACAACTCATGTCTATGGTTAGGAAACCTTAACCATCATTGATCAATGAGCTAGTCCATAGAGGCGTACTAGGGACACGGTGTTGTTCACAAACCACACAAGTATTAATGTTTCCGCTTAATACAATTCTAGCATGGAATATAAACTTTATCATGAACAAGAATTATAATAATAACATCTTTATTATTGCCTCTAGGGCATAATTCCAACACAAACGTCACACCGTAACAGGCTGACTATAAAGATGGGTTCAGTACTACGAAGGTGTTATGTTGAGGCTCATGGATCAAGAGTGGAATTTGTCAATCCAGATGACGGATAGATATACTCTGGGCCCTCTCGGTGATATCACATTAGGATAGCTTGCAAGCAAGTGATGTGATCACTTGAATGTTATATCACGGGAACGAGAAAAGAGTGCATGTCGGTAACGAGATCAAACTAGGTATGGAGATACCGATGATCGAATCTCGGACATGTAATATATCGAGAGACAAAGGGATTTAGTTACAAGCGTTAAAGGTTCTCACGATCACAAGAGTCATCGTTGAATGTGTAGGAGTCAGTACGGATCTCCAGGTCCCGCTGCTGATTATTGATCGGAGAAGGGTCTCGATCATGTCTGCATTATTCGTGAACCGTAGGGTGGCACACTTAAGAGTTACCGGACACCATTTTGGAGCACATATGTTTCAGACGAAAGAATTGCAAAGCGCAGGAATTGTTTCAATAGAAACCGGAAATTGTTTCAGGTGAAATTGCAGAAGGTGGTTCTGCATGTGATATTGAAATATTGCAAGGCGCTATATGTGAATGTTTGTTAATTAAAGTAATTAACAAAATTCTGAATAAATTTAATAAAAAGAGTTTTATTAAATGAGAGAGCATTAAATTTGGAGAAATTTAATGCATTTAAAGTGGAGACTTTAAAAGGGAATGTGAAGAGGCATTTTAATATGGAGGGGTTACCACCACATGAATGGGGGAGGTGAGGGTTCACCCCCCATGCGCCGGCCATGGAGAGAGGGGGCACCCCCCTCCTCCTATAAAAGGCCACCCATTCCCTCCTTCATCCTCACACCTCCTTGTGAAGGATCTCTCTCCCCCTCTAGAATTATTCCCCATGGTCTCGGATTAGCGAGATACATGTTCCCGATGGCATTTCGTCTGGAAGGAGTTGCTGCTTCCGCTGGATCGCTGGAGCGAGGAGGTGGAGGTTGTCCGGTGGCTTGAACGTGTGTGCGAGTGCGGATGCGCTGCTGAGTTATGGCGCTCGGACTTCCTCACGATCTTGAGATCGGCAAGTGTACGGCTACATCAACCATGATTTCCTACTCGTTAACAAAGCTCGTTGTCTACGAGGGTAAGTTCTCGTTAGATGTATGTCCACCCGTTGCTTTGTACCTAGTAGATAGATCTTGGCGTGTAGTTCACACCGTAGGAAATTTTTTGTTTTCTATGCTGCGGACCCAACAACTCTTATTATACGGACGAAGATTTGGCTAGCATGCACAACCGAAAATCCGCAAAAATGAATAGTCACCTTTAGTACCAAAGAGACGCTCAATAGGAGTTTGAGAGTCAATGACTTTGCTGGGAAGACGATTAATCAAGTACACAGCAGTGAAAAAATATTCATCCAAAACTTAAGGCACATAGACGCATAATCAAGAAGCGATAAACCAACCTCAACAATATGTCTATGCTTACGCTTAGCGGGGCCATTTTGCTGACGCGCATGAGGGCACGAAACAAGATGGGATATGCCTACTCTTTGGAAGAAGGAGTTAAGTTTTTGATACTCACCCCCAGTCAGTTTGCATAGCAATGATTTTCTTATCAAAGAGTCGCTCAACATGATGTTGAAAGTCACGAAATTTCTGAAACACATGAGATTTATTTTTCAAGAGATATATCCATATGAACTTGCTATAATCATCAATAAAACTGACATAATCTTTATTTCTCCCAACAAATGCCGGGGTAGGACCCCAAACATCAGAAAACCTAAGTTCAAGAGGAAAATTGGACACACTTGATGACTTAGGATATGGAAGTTGATGGCTCTTGGCCTTTTGACAAGCATCACAAACAGTCTCTTTATTTGAGTCACTAAACAAATATTATTGTCTCGAAGAACTTGATGAACCACTACCAAAGATGGATGACCTAGATGCCTATGCCAAAGCGAGGAAGAGGACTTGACGACATCATGAGCTTGCCGGCCAAGGGATGAGGTAGATGACGACAAAATAGGATAGAGACCCTCCACACATCTACCTTGAAGAAGAATTTCCCTCGTGTCCCGATCCTTAACAAAGAAAGAATTAGGCCAATATTCAACAAAGCATTATTATGTTTGGCTGGACGACTAGTAGATATAAGACTTTTAGAGGTTTCAGGAACATGCAAGATATTTTTGAGATGCAAATCATGATGAGGGATATGAATTACAGAATGACCAACATGACATATATCCATACCTGCACTGTTGGCCGTGTGAATTTTCTCGTTCCCATTGTAGTGATCCCTCACGTGCAATTTCTCCAACTCGCCCGTGAAATGATCGGTTACCCTAGAGACACTATACCAGTTTGTTCAATTCCATATGATCCAATAGCTGCAGCAGCCGACTTCTTAGGACCACGGTAGCTTTCCAGCTGTGTAATGCAATGTGGCCTTCTTTTCCACACACTTGGCAGATAGGACGGGGACCCTGACCGCTATACTGCTGTTGACGGTATCCTGAGAGTTGGTGTTTCGGCCTCCATTGCCAACACCATACCCACACTGCTCATAATGGTTTCCAAGCTGCTCATACTAACTGCCACGCTGATAATCAACACGCTGCTTCTGCTCCTAGTAGCTTCCACACCCACGACCATGATATCCACGACCACCTCGAGTTGCAGCATTGACCGAGGAGCTACCATCAGAGTGCCTCGATTCCAACCGAGCATCATATGACATGAACTGCGAAAAAACATCACTTAAACTGACAGATTGTTTCACCTCAATCAAGGCAGTAATTGCAGCTACGAACCCGTCATATATTCGTTATCTAGGCCAGCAAGTATGTATGATATAATATCCTCATTATCCAGAGGCTTACCAGCTGCTGCAAGTTCATCAGCAAGCGCCTTGATCTGACCGAAGTAAACTGGTCCGGTTTTGTCCTCCTTGCGGTTCTTCATCAGTTTGGTGCGGAGGTGAATGATCTGTGCCATAGACTGCAACGAGAACATCTCCATCACAGCCTTCCAAACCTCAGCTGAAAAGTGCAGGCCAACCATCTGCGTGAGGACCTCCTTGGATATGTTCTTGACCAGAAACCCTAGGACAGTTTGATCTTGCGCGACCCACCGCGCATAGTCAGGATTGGAAATCTTCACCTCAATCCCATCCTTGTCTTTGGTCTTCAATTCCTTCTCTGGTGCCGCTAGTGATCCATCAAGGAAGGCAAAGAGTTAGGCTCTGCGAATCTCCGGAAGAATCTGAGTTTGCCAAAGCAGGAAGTTGTTTCAGGTTAGCTTCTCCGAGACAGTGATGTTGAGCGCCCCACCCGTCGAACCAGAGGAGGAAGATGAGCCGAACGACATGATATTATTGGCAACAGCAACGAAGATCCTCAAGTGCTCTGATACCATATTAAATTGTTGCCCTAACTCATTATTCCAAACGTCCGAACTGATGGAAAGACGATAGGCAATATATTTATATTCTCAACACTACCCCTCACGTGCAGCACAATGGCCATTTTTCACAAGCCCAGGACGGGGATTCGAGTGTACGCGTATATTTATTTTTAATACTGTGTTAGTCAGGATTTGAACTCAAAACCGCTCTCATAGCATATTAATATTATGGGAGGCGTTGCCCTAATTAGGATTGCTGGTGTGATATATATCAAGACATACGGAGTACAGAGAGTCCACCTCAATACGAGTGGTACACGGTACAATACATATATATACCCTATACAGCTAGACATACGGTTTAACACGTATATCTTCCATATCGAGAAAATATCTGATCCGATTCCATATCCGACTAACATCTGCTCCGTATTTGTATTCGTTTCCACCCCTACACACGGGTACCCTACTCAACAGAGTTCACATTCAGTACTATCCCACAAGTACCCAAACATGCTGAATACGCGGGTATCCATGGCACTGCATAATACAATAATCAAGAATCTGCTCTCAGAGTTTGCACTGGCGAAGAGCCCGTGAGGAAGTCTTGGTACCACTTGGCGGACATCTTTGGAGTCCTCTTCTGCGTTTCGAAATCCACATGGTACATCCCAAATCTTACGGTGAAACCGAAAGCCCACTCGAAGTTGTCCATGAGACTCCACACAAAGTAGCCGCGCACGTTTGCTCCTCTCCTGTAAGCATGCCAACAAGTCCAGCATTTTCAGATTTGTTGCATGGTTTATTATTGGTGCCACTGGTAAAGTATGTGATGCGGATGAAGAATATGCGATTCGGTTCGTGCATGTCACCTGACTGCTGAAGAGATACCCGAGAGATATCCCTGCAGGTAGTTCACTCTTCCGACGTCATTGATCAAGTCTTCCATACTGTTGTTGCTGTACTGCGAATAGCCTGAAAAAAGAGAGGGATTAGTAACACATGATCAGGAAAACTCGAGCAGATTAGGAGGGACTGGGAGTGTACTGAAATTATTCTGAAATTGTGTTGTTATGTGGCACTCACCATTCTCAGTAACATAGACAGGCGTGTTCTCGTATCTCTGATTTACATAGTCGACGATCTGCTCCATTCCTGCTGGAACGTCGTAGAAACCAGCAAATGCGGTCTACAAGGTTTGATGGCACCAAACATGTCACAGAAGGAAGAAGAAAACACAAGGTATATTGATACAACAGAAGCAGTTCTTACTGGTTTCCCAATTCGTACGCCGTCTCTTTCGCCTGTAGCAAGGACCAGCGCATTCCCCTCGTAAGTGTTGAGGTTGCAAGGAGATGAGATGCAGTCCTTGGCGTAAATTGCGGTGTAATGGTTTACTCCGATGAAATCCACCTTGTTTTGTAGTAACCTCTTCTCTGCCGGGGTGAACTTTGGTAAGTTGGATTGTAGCATCTCGCGCATTTCCCTGGGATAGTCCCCAAAGAATATCGGGTCCAAAAACCTATACAAGGGGAAAAAAATAAGACGTTACAACAACCGTAGTACATAATAAACTGGTTACTACTGTTGCGCCAGGAGGTGAAAAGAAATGGCATACGGTATACCAGTGTATCTCAAAAGAGAGTGCACGTTGCGCCGCCAGAATATCCTCGGTGGCATTCGTCAGCGGCTCGTAAAACTTCATGGCGATCACGATTCCAATCGAGCCGCCTTGCTTGGCCTGGTAATTCCTCTTGTAGTTGTCGACGGCGGCGGCGTGGGACATGATGATGTTGTGAGCCACGACGTAGGGTTCCCGGTGGGAGTTGCCGCTGTTGCAGGTCCCGAACGGCGCGGAGCAGTGGTTGGGAGGGTACTGCCCCATCATGTAGGCGAACTTGGTGAACAGGTTGGGCTCGTTGAAGGTCGTCCAGAACTTGACCCGGTCGCCGAACGCCCGGAAGCACACGTCCGCGTAGTAGCCGAACTCCTCCCTGCAAGCACGAGTGTTTTTCCGAGCAAGCTAAGCAAAACTAGCAAGCACCGTGGCAGGGCTAAATGTGAAGCGGAGCATGGTTGGCGTACCGGATTCCGGCGCCGAGCCAGCTGCCGTAGCGGATCTCCAGTTCGTGCGGCAGATCGAAGTGCTGCAGCGTCACGAATGGCTCTATCCCTGTACGTTCGACACCGTTGTTTGTTTATTTCTCAACATTATTTTCAGAGCTGAATCTACTAATTTAGTTTTTAGATGTGGGTTAACCTTTCTGTAGGAGCGCGGCGATGAGGCGGTCGTAGAACGCGATCCCGGCCGAGTTAACGCCTCCGTGCCGGCCTCCTACAAGACGCCATTTTAGTTGTGTAAGGAACTGATCGAACATTGACCGATTAAACAGCAAAAAGCTTTGTGCGTGTGTATGAATTAGTTAATTCTTGTTGGCGTACTTGGCAGGATTCTCGCCCAGGAGATGGAGAACCTGTACGAGTTGACGCCCAGACTATGCATGATGTCCACATCTTCCTGTGTTGAGAGCAATAATGCCAGTATTAGTTAGTACATCGGTGTAACCAAGAACTTAGATGCACCATGGCAATTAGTAGTGTCCAGAGCATATTGTGTTGGTGTTTGCTGAATCCGTACCATGTAGCGGTGGTAGTGATCATCGGCTACGTCCCCGTTCAGCCCATCCATGATGCCCCTAGCTGCGGCAAAGCAAGCTTTTATATATAAGAGAAAAGCAGAGTTTACAGTTTCTAAAACATTGAACATGCATGGAGAAGTGCATGTGAGCACCGGTCAACACATGTTAGGTCTGATTCTAGACGAACAACATAAATTATGCAGGAGTACCATGCTCATACAGTACAAGGATAAAGCACAAAAGCTTGAGGCCGGAGAATATTTGTATTGAATAAATTGTGGAGTAGAGCAAAAGTATCCGTTCCATAGCCAGTCCGAAGAATTATTTGTGGGAAGGGCTGTACTGGCCAATCAGTGAGATCAATACATCTAACAAATACGGAAAGAACAGACATGGACCACCCAAATACTAAAATACTACTAGTAGTACCATGAGGAAAGATAATATAGGAATACTCAAAAGCCCCGAGGGCATAGCAACGCGCTTGCGGCCCCCTGCGTAAAAGACAAGAAAAATAGTGCGGAACGGCCGCTGAATCTCTTTTTATTGTCCGCCGTCGTATCACACACCTGTCTGCCAGGTTTCTCGATGGATCTGAATCTTTCAAGGCTTAACTAGAGTATTTAATTGGACCCTTAAGCTAGCTGCGACGATAGGGAATGGCTCGTGTCCCCGTCCTGGTGATGATTTGCTGACTTGACACTAAACGTCATCCAGCCAGCCCATGCACGATCAGCATACTAAGTACATGGTAATTTCAGAGCACCATCCAGACGAACTCTGGCGAACCTTTTTGCAGTTTCAGCTCAGTCCTGAAGTCACATGCATCAGCCAAATAAGACGGGGAAACCACCAGGTTTCTGGGAGAGATGACTTACACCGTGTGTGGGTGAAGACATCCCAGTTGCTGAGGCCCTTGCCGTCCTCCAGGTACGCGCCCTCAATCTGAAAAACGGTAGCGCGTCCATCGATCGGGAGTTCGGGGCCAAGTCACTGAACAAACGGCAAAGAGAAACGAGATACAGTACGACGGAGCCATGCTCTCGCACCAGTTAACGAACCTGGTAAGCAGAAGTGGCGGCGCCGAAGAGGAACCCGGGCGGGAACTCGCCGCGGTCGAGCCCACTCGCGGTCGGCGCGAGGATCGCCGCCGCCAGCAGTATGGCCGCCATGCCCGTCCGCGCGCCCATTTTCTGTGCTTCTTCCCTGACACAAGGCGAGGCCCTCTCCTCTCCTAGATCCTAGCTCGCTCGCGCCACTTTACTTAAAGGCAGGAGCGCGGCACCAAAGTACTCCCTGTGTAGTGGGTCCTCATAATTTGGTTTAATGGTATTTACGTGCTTATTAGAAATTAGAATATTAACAAAGCACTCCGTATCACGCATGATGTCAACAGAAAACAGAGAATCAGGCATTCGAGATTCCCAACGGTGGAAGCGAGGGTGTTGGCTCGTCTTGTTACTGTACGTAGCGTGTGGAGACTGCGTGAGACCGTGTGTACCGGGTCCGTGGGCTTGCGTACACATGTTAAATTAGAAATACTAGTCGTCATTTCAAGATTATCACATCCATTTGATTCTCGAGTGTTCGGATGATTGTATTAGTGATCTTGCTAATAATAGTAGTACTTTATCCGTTGCGGGAAACAGTGAGACCTTGCTAATGTATAGTACTCCCACATCGGTTGCGAAATACAAAAGCTGGCATTACAGTCAGTCCAAATTATAGCTGTTAGAAAATATTTGCTGGAATCATAGTGGCATGATATTATATGAAAAAAAAAATCCAAATCCTAGTTAGTAACTGATGAGGGTTTAACTCATCAATGCCCATTGTTATGGACTTGGGTTTGGAGAAAGAGGGAGCGCTGGAGACATCTATCGGCTAGCAAACAAGCACACAGGGGACAAAGATTTACCCAGGTTCAGGCCTCGTAAAGGTCCTTACTTCTGCTTGTCAGCTCGTGGAATTATTGAAGGAACCGAAGGCTACAATGGTGCGCAGATGTAATCTGGCGAGGGTGGTGGAAAACTAGGGTTGCGTGTGTCCTCCTCGCCGCCCCCTCCTAGCACTTATATAGATAGGCTAGGTCTCGGGTAGCAGGTCGAGTCGGTTATAAGTTAGGGTTTTCCCCTTCAAACTTTCTATCTTTAACTTCTTCTTGTTCTTCAAGCAATCGAGAGTCCGTAGGTTACTCGAGTCCTTCGTTTGGGCCTTGGCGACACCGTGGGCCTGTACGTATTTGGACCGTATATATCAAGCTCGAGTACCTGTAGGGTATACCCATGTCAGTAGCCCCCGAGTGTCCAGTGGAATCGCAGATTCGACTGGAGACTTTTTGAAGTCTTTCGAGTGTCTGGCCGAGTGCATTTCGACTGCTTTATTTATGTCATAGGAATTGTTGATGTACGTGCCTGATATAACCGAAGTATCGGTATCAGTTAACCACCTTAGGGTAAAACAACGCAATCTACTCAAACTCGAGTTCCCGGACTCGAGTCCGGAAAAGTGCTGGTGTAATTCGACTCAAGCCACGGAGGTCTTACAGGAGTCGAATTCTAGTTATATGGGTGTGAGCACTCGACGCGTCCGTCAAGACATGTTCATCGTACCTGTAGGCACGGATACATTTCTGGTAGTGCGCAGCTGATGCGTTGCCAGGCCTTATTCAGGTCTTACCTTCACGCTGTAAGCGCGACATCCGAATTTTATCATCACGGAGACGATTCGGATGACCCAGGAGACGCAGTCTCTTTGTAGGGAAAAATTATGAGGCGGTGTCGCCATGATCTTCGAGTGTGGTCGTTATCAACACACAGTTTTTTGTACAAATAATCATAGGGTGCGCTATCAGCGCTCCCTATGGGAGTAGCCCCCGAGTGCCTGATTGAGTCGAAGACTCAGGCAGGGACTGAAGAATCATTTTGCGACTGCTGTCGTCTTTTGTTTGTTTCAGTCGAATTTGTTTCCGGCGCTCCCTATGGGAGTAACCCATGTCCATAGTCGAAACGTATTTCGAGCGGTTGGGTTTGCCTTTGATTGTCCATGTTCCTGAAAAAAGAAGAGAAAAATCGTAGGGTGCGCGACCAGCGCTCCCTATGGAAGTAGTCCCCGAGTGCTTGGTGGAGTCGAAGACTCGAGCAAGGACTAAAATAGCCGAAGTTTTCTGCTGCGTAGCTTTGATGACGTCAGTGCTGACGCTTTCATGACCTCAGTTGCCCGCGTGAGCGAGTTTGACGGGACGTGATGAGCAGTGGGTCCCACTTTCTGACTTTGATTTGACTGGGCGTGCGTAATCTTTATTTTAACTGCGCCTCCTTGATTTCCGTGCGTAATGGGAATAGTGGAGGGACGGTTCACGCTTCCCCTTCTCCACGTGTCCAACACGATGTGTGCCACGCGTCCAGTAGGGTTTTTCTGAGCCGTTGTATTGCATCTTCCAGAGGTTAAGTAGTGGTGCTGCGGCAGTAATTTTCTCATCTGCTTTCGTTCATCCTTCACTTCCATCGCCATTGCTGCTGCTCCTCTGCTTTTCTCTGTGCCTGTTTCTTTCGTGACGCTGGACCATCTCCGCTCGTTTCCGAGCTATTTCCTTCGCTTGCAATGGGGAAGAAGAAGGGAGGCACTGCGACTGAATCCGCGGCCACCGTTGCCGCGGCGAAGAAGAAGGGAGGCTTCGCCGCTGCGGGCACCAGCACCGCCGCCGGCGGGAAGAAGAAGGCTGCATGCACTTGTGTCACGAATGGTGCGTGGCTCCCCTCCATCATCAATTCGTCGGATCTCCGCCTTCTTCGACAAGACGGAGTGCTATCCGGCGCAGTCGCCGACGCGCGCGTCCCCGGCGGTGAGACAATTCCTGTTCCTCCCACTGATTTCCAAGTGATGTTTTTAGCATTCATCATTCGTGGTCTCTCCTTGCCTCTTCACCCCTTCTTTAGGGGCCTTCTTTGTTTCTACGGGCTTCAGCTCCATCAGCTGTCCCCGAATTCGATTCTCCATATCTCTTCTTTCATCACTCTCTGTGAGTGTTGGCTCGGAATCGAGCCGCACTTCGGACTTTTCAAGCGCCTCTTCAAATTGAAGCGCCAATCTGGGTCTGGTTCTTTAGTCTATGATGTAGGTGGTTACGGAATCCACGTCGACCCATCCGCCAGATACTTCAACATCAAGCTCACAGCGTCCGTCCAAGGGTGGAGGGACAAGTGGTTCTACGTCCGCGACGAGCAGGCTGACAGAGACCACTTCGGACTCGTGCCCTTTGATCCCGCGATGCCGTGCAGGAGGATGCGCTCCTGGAAGAATGTAGTCATGCCTGGCGAGTCCGCGGAGACAGATGTGTTGTACCAGTGCGTCTGCGACCTCGAGAGTCGCATTGGCAAAGAGGAGGGAGGCTGCGCCCTCATTCGCACTTGGCTGCGCCGTCGCGTCTAGCCCCTGCAAGCCAGAGTCCACCCCATGTTTCAGTGGGCTGGCGCTGATGATGCCACTCGCGTGTCTGCCGATGGCATGTCCGCGAGTGAGGTGGACAAGAGGGTTCGACTGGTCACCAAGTATACCGTCAAGGATGTGCTTCCCAGTGAGCCAGTTGTTCCTCCATTTGATGCTTCGAACCCTCCTCCTGAGGTATAGTTGTGCTACGAAGTAGCTAATTTTGTCGATTGCTTCTCTGTTGTTTACTTGCTGTTTACTGAATGTGTTATCTGTGTGCAGGATTGGGCGGTGTCACCTTGTATGCCCCCTCTACCTGAGGGGATTATCCCTCACGAAGCTTTGGAAGAGGACGAGTCGGAGTCGACCTTCCCTTCTGATGCGGAGGAGGAAGCCCCTGAGTCCGGTAGTCCGGATACTCGCAAGCGGTCGCGCAGCAAGGATTCCGATGCATCGTCTCCTTCGACTCCGGAAGGTACGGGTGTTGGTGCAGAGTCACCAATTCCTGCCATTCCTGTGAGCGTCGTGGCACCATCTTCTCGCAAGAAGATGCGATTGCCCAAGGAGTCTTCGTCAGAGTCGGGGGACGCCACCTTTGACTTTGACAAGTTTGATTGGTAAGTTTTGTAGTTGATTTGCTTTTCTCTGTTTTTTTCCCTTGATAGCTCGTCTCTGTTTTTGCCATTGATAGCTCGTCTCTGTTTTTGCCCTTTCTTGATGTGGTTTTTGTCTTGCAGTCAAGAGGCGTCGTCATCTTCTGGCGACGTCCAATTTTTGAAGGAATCAGGAGTCGCGACCTCAAGGTCCAAGGAAGAGGTCGAGCGTGCTCCTTCCCCTCCATTGGCGGCCCACTCCGGGCACAATTCTTCCAGTTCTCCTCATGCAGGAGAGCATCGAATGGTTGCTCGGATGACGGTGCAGCAGACATCTTCAGAGTCATTGGAGGACCATGTAAGTGTAGTTTTTCTTCTTTTTATTGTTGCAGTCGATGTTTATCTATTGCCTCTGCTGATTTCTTGTTGTGCGATAGCTCCTTATGAAGGAAGCCGCGCACTTGGCGGAGCAAGTGCTTGCAATGGGCCGCCAGCATGCGATGCTGGAGACGCGTCATCGCGTGGTTGAAAGTGAGTGTTCTGCACCTCTTCTTCTTTTTTCCTCTCCTTTTTGATATGATCGACTGACGGTCAATCCCTTTCTGTTTGTAGTCGAACATAACAACCTCATGCGCAATGCTGCTGCCATGGAGAAAACCCTCGCCGCGGCTGTGAAGGGTCGCGACGAGGCAATCGTGGCCCGCGACGAGGCGCAAAGGCGCGAAGAGGATCTGCGTGCCTCCTTCGCAGCCAGGGAGAAGTTGTTCGAGGAACAACTGCTCTCAATTGCCAAGGCCCTCTCAGGTATTTTGCTTGTGGATGTTGTTATCCTTCTCTGTTTCGAATGTTTTTGCCGGTGGCGCTAATGTTTTTGTCCATGTGTGGATTTATGTACAGATGTTGGCGATTTGAGCTTTGATCCGCAGGCCCTTCGTCGTGATGACGCTCTGGCGGGTGCACTGTCAGCAGTCGAAGACCGCAGCATCGCCATGCAGGACACGCTCTCCAAGGCCAAAAGCATACTCGGTCGCCTTCGGGAGGAGCTGATGCCCAAGGCGGAGCTAGTCGAGAATATAGACGAGCTGGTGGGGTCACTCGCTAGAGGTGTGCCTGCCAGCTTCAAGAACTCGCTCCGCTCGGCCAGCGCGTCCATGTCACTTGCCATGGTGCAGGCCCACGGAGTCGAGATTGACCCTGCCGCAGTGTCGAAGGCGATTCCTGTTAGCACGGACGGCTAGCAGGTAGTCTTCGCTCCTTTCGTGGCTGTTTATGGCAAATATGGGCCTCAGTTGATAAATACTGTTGCAAAGTATTCTGAGGAGCTGCACCGCGCCAAGAAGGCGGCGAAAGCGGCGGCATCAGGGGCTGGAGGAAAGTCAGTGGCATCTGACACTGCCACGGACTCGATGAAGCCCCCGAGGCCATCGAAGTCGAAGAAGCCAGCTGCTCCTTAGTTTAGCTTTTGTAATAGTTAATTAGCTTATGTCCTTTTGTTTAAGAACGTGCCTGCTGGCGAGTGTATCTGCTGATACTTTTGCTTGTCTTGAATGCATTTGAATCCTTTTGTCATTGTGTTGACTTGGTCGTCTTATTCGCTTCTATCTTGACTTGTGGTAGGGTACATCGAGTGATCCTTTGAGGGAAAATTAGGACTCGCCGACTCTTGATGATACTGTGGTACCGCCGCGTTCCAGAGTAGATGAGTTGTCGCTACTTTCGCGACTGCGTGACCGCGTGAAGCAGCTGGAGCGTGAGTTGCCCGTGCTCCGCAGTAATGCGGATGTATGGAAGTCGAAGGAGGAAAAAGCCGCCGCTCGAGAGCAGTATCTGCTTGGCGAGCTGACGCAGCTGGGCGACCAATTCAAATGTTAGTTTTCTTGTTCTCGTATTTTCCTTGTAGTTACTCGCAGTGGTACGTTGTACTCATGTTGCTGTTGCTGCTTCGTGTAGTTGTCAGCACGCATCACCCACAGGAGGAGAAGGATAGAATTGCCATTCGCATGCATGATCTTACCCAGGAGCAACTTCAAGAGAGTGGATACTTCTGGGTAGATCATGATCGTGCGACTGCGCTGGCGACCCTGTAGGATCGTGCGTCGCGAGTGCTGCACTTTCTGAAGAAATCGCAGTCATGCTTGAAGAACATTTATCGGGCAATGTTCCCGCTGGATGATACTCCATCAATCTTGTTGGCCCTCCTTGCCAAGTTTCAAGACCTGACCGCGGTTCGCGAGTGCGTGAGGCAGCAGTTGGTGGCTGGTGCCAAGGCTGCTCTGTCAATGGTGACTGCACAGGCCTGACGTAGATGTTGCGGCAATTGCGTCTGGGCCGCCTGCGCCACCAGCAGGTTCTGCTTGGAATATGGTGCCGCATTACCAGGCGGTGGACCGCCCAACTGAAGAGATCGTCGACTTCTTTGAGGAACAAACCAACGTTCTTCTGCTGCAGTAGTAGCCTAGTTTGTATCCTGCACATAAGTGTACTTGTGTTGTAAAGTTCATATAAATGTTGTAGATAATTTATTGTCAAATGCGTATAAAGAGCTTTGTTAGTATGAAGTGCGTGGCACTATGCGAGTCCTTTTCGTTAACCTGGTCATGTTTTTATCTCAGTCTCTTGTCAACCTGTCAGGTGCGTTGCAGCTGGGTTGATGTTGTGTTAAGGGTTTCGATTAATGTACCAGCTACTTAGGATATCGCGTTTTGGTTCGAAGAACATATGTGTATAGGGTGGCGCAGCCCCCGAGTATATAAATTGGAAAAGTAAAGGAGAACTCAGAGTTTTGGGGCACTTAGCTTTATTTATTCGAAGAACAATGCGAGGTACAATGTGTGGCTAAGTAGCCTTGGCTCAGTCGCCTTATTTGCGATGTAAAAGGTAAAAACGACTAAGGGTAGAAGCATCGCAGCTGTGCGACGTTCCAGGGGTTGGAGTATGCGACTCCTATCTCTAGATCTTGAAGGAGATAGGCGCCACCTGGAATTACTTCTGTAATCACGTACGGTCCTTCCCAGGGGGACTCGAGCTTGATATGCCCCTGCTGCTTAAGTCGCAGGACCAGGTCACCTTTGACGAAGGATCTGGGGCGAAGCCTCCTACTGTGGTAGTTGCGCAGGTTTTGCTGGTAGATCGTGGATCTTTCCGCGGCGATTTCCCTTGCTTCGTCAAGGAGGTCGATGGAGTCTTCGAGTGCGAGGGATGACTCTTGTTCTCTATAAGCGACCACGCGCGGCGCCTTGTACCGTACCTTGGCGGGTAGCACTGCCTCGTCTCCGTGCACCATAAAGAATGGTGTGTAGCCCGTGGCACTGTTTAGAGTTGTGCATAGGCTCCAGAGTACGGATTGCAGTTCGTCTGGTCAGTAGCCCGCAGCTTGTTCGAGTGGCCGGAGGAGTCGCTTCTTGATGCCGCTGCAGATGAGCCCGTTTGCTTTTTCCACGTGACCGTTGGTCTGTGGATGCGCAACTGAGGCGTAGCTGATGTTGATCCTGAGGTTCTCGCAGAATTCTTGGAACTCCTTGGATGTGAAGTTCGTCCCGTTGTCGGTGATGATGTTGTGCGGCACTCCGAAGCGGTAGACGATGGACTCGAAGAACTTGACTGCGCTATGTCCTGATTGGTTGATCACTGGCATGGCCTCAATCCACTTGGTGAATTTGTCGACTGCGACCAAGAGGTAGACGTAGCCTCCACGTGAGGACCTTGGGAGTTTGCCGACCATGTCGAGTCCCCATTGCGCGAAGGGCCAGGCCAATGGGATTGGCCGTAGCTCTGCGCCGGGTGCGTGCGGCTTGTCCGCGAATCGCTGGCAAGCATTGCATTTTTGGACGATGTCCTTGGCGTTGCGCATGGCCGTAGGCCAGTAGAATCCAGCTCCTAGAGCTTTGGCAACGAGGGCGCGACTGCTGGTGTGGTGCCCGCAGGTCCCTTCATGGATGTCGAGGAGAACCGCTCTTCCATCGGCCATGGAGACGCATCATTGGAGCACTCCTGTGATGATGCGTTTGTACAGTTCGCCGTTGATAACAGCGAATGCCTTGGATCGCCGCGCGAAGTGCCGTGCGTCCGTCGGATCATCCGGTAGCCTCTTGTTGAGGAGGTACGTAATGTACGGCTGCGTCCAGGATTGCTCAATCATCATGAAACTCATTGGTCCTTCGAGTCCTGTGTCCAGCTCCAAGTCATCGAGTTCCATTGGCTCATTGGGTGGCGTAGCTCCTGAGTCCATTGTTGCGCTTGTTTTCTTCTCTGCGGCCTTTGGCTTGATGGAGCGTTCGTAGATGCGCTCGAGAAATACCCCAGGTGGTATGGGGGCGCAGGTAGAGCCTATGTTGGCGAGTGCGTCCGCCTCTTCGTTGCTTTCGCGACCTACGTGCCGCAGCTCGCAACCATCGAAGTCTCCTTCGAGTGTGTCGTAGAGGTCACGGTACGCGATCATGTTGTCGTTTAGTGCGTCGCACTGATGCATCGTTTGGTTGACGACCAACTTAGAGTCGCCGTATATGATGAGCCTCTTGGCGCCGGAGGCTTTTGCCATCCTCATCCCGTGCAACAGGGCCTCGTATTCAGCCTCGCTGTTGGAGGCTGTGAACTGCATTCGCAAAATGTACTTCAGCTTGTCCCCTTGAGGTGATGTCAGTATGACACCTGCGCCTGCTCCGTCCTTCCGCTTGGACCCGTCGAAGTGCATTGTCCATAGGTAGGACATGTCTGGTTTGTCCGGGAGTTGGTTCTCCATCCAGTGCACGAGGAAGTCAGGGAGAACTTGTGACTTGATTGCGTCACGCTTTTCGTATGTGATGTCTCGTGGAGATAGTTCTATTCTGTGGCACCCCGCAAAACCACTACTAGAAAATCACGTTGTTTTTGTGCATTGCATTGTCATGACCTCCAAACCCTAGTCTAAAATATCTATTCCTAATTCCACCCAATCATATCCTACCCAGCCTCCCTCCACCTCACCCTGACCAATCCCCTCCCTCCACCTCACACCTCCACCTCACTCCAGCGAACCACCAGTCGCCACCTCACCCCACCTGCGCGCCTCCCACCAAACGCGCCGCTCCACCCCGCCGCCTGGCACGTATCAACGCCACCTACCCCCCTTTTTCCCGCCTCGCGCGCGCGCATCCCCACCCCTGCCCGCACACCCACGCGCCCAGGCACCCAGTCCCACCCCGCCTGCTCGCGTCGTCCGCCTGGCCCCACCCAGTGATGGATAGACCACCCCGATCCCCGCGCCCCGGCCCCACCACTCCGTGTCCCCTCCAAGCGACCCCCATCCCCCTCGATCCCCACCACGTCTCCTTCCTCCAACCCCGCCGCCGTTCCCCGCCGCCTTCGCAGTTCCGCCGCCTCTCTAGCCCGGCCGCGCCGCCACCGGGGCCCTCTCCTCCTGACCTGCCGCCTCCTTGTCCGCGCCGGCCCCGTCGTGGCCGCCCTCTTCCCCTTCCGTCCTGCGGCGTCCCTGCCGCCAGCGAGCACCGTACCATGGCCGCCTCCCTCACCTGGCCTGCAGCCAGGTCCTCCCCAACCCGTGAACCTCACCGCCGGTCGCCACCTGGCCTTCCTCTGCACCGCCACCTCCGCGTCGCCGCAGCCTCGCCTGCTGGCCTCTCCCTCGCATCGTTCCGCGTGCAGCCCGACCGCCTCTCCCTCGTCCACCCTCGGCGCGTCCAGGTCCTCTGTGCCTCCCGCCATCGACCTTGGCCTCTGCTCGCTCCAACCGTTGTCTACGCCATCTTCCACGTCCGGTTGCCGCCTAGTCAGGTCCTGGCTACCTCTCTACCTCATGCAGACCTATCTCTCCGGGCCGACATCCTCTGCTCATCGCGCAATATCTGGAATAGACCTGCAGGTCTTCCTTCTGTCGTGCTGCAAGTGTCGGTGTGGTACGACTGATGGTTCCTTTGTTTGCCTCTGTGCGGTTCAGTGTGGGGATTGAATGGTCTGTGGGTGACCGCTTGGGCCCCATCTTGCTCCTGTCGCCAAGTTCCTTTGGAAACCGAAGTGACACCAAGACCAATGTCGAGAACCGAGGCCGACACCGACAAACAAGTCCCGTCGCCCGAGTCTTCACCGACAACCCAAGATGGAACCACAAGACCATCGACGCCACACCCGAGTCCGGCACCGACACCCGAGAACCTCAACAAATGACGCCAAGATCTACATCATGGATCCACCAGGCGAGACCCCGAAGACCGATCCCGCCAAGATCGCCACCGGAATGCCAAGTTCTTCTTCCCGAACGCCAAGACCGAACCGATACACGGACCCAACAAGATCGTCGTGACGACAAGATCGACACCGACCTAGGCGAAGCCGATGAGCTGTCGACGCCAAACCCAGTCCTGCGACGTTCTCCGAAGACCGATCCCCTGCGACCCTAAGACCGAACCCGAACCACATCAAACCCCAAGATCTTTGACCCCTAATGTGATCCCCTTTCCGAGACCCCTATTTTTATAATATGACATTATCAACTGTCGCATAATTAATTCTTCATGCATGCATGGCTATCTGTGGGTTGGGGGCATTATGCCGACTCATCTCATAATTAAATATGGAGTCTATATGCGGGTTATTCCAGTCTTATTCCGGACTCCATTTAAATTGCATAGCGAACCGGTGCCATGATTCGCCTTGTTAATTCAACATTTAAATTGCGGGGTATCTAAACAACATGAACCACTTAATTAAATGTCAGGACCCCGGTTCCGCTTAATTTTGTCTAGTCGCATCGCATCCGTGCCATACCATGCATCATATCATAAGCATGCCGGATCTTCTGCCGTAGTATTAAATATTGCATCCGGTGTTTCTTCTAGTATTTGCTTCTTCGCGGATTAGGCCGATGAGTTGATGCGAGTATCGACAAGTTCTCCGGATATGATCCTCCGGCAGTGTTTACCAGGCGAGCATCTCTCCCCCTTCTACCTATTTTGCATTTATAGTCTTTATTTCTTCCTGTTGATCTATTGTTATCCGTGTCGCGATGCTTTAGTTTCCGTACCCCAGTTATATCCCGTGCAGCCTCTATATTGCCTTGGACACCTCCTATTACCTGTGTTTGGTAGATAGCTGGCCTTGCGAGTCATACTCGCTTGCTCAGGTGCGATCTCGTGTTGCCAAGTACCACAGTTGTTGGAATGCTGGCAGATGTTTATGGTGGAGATGATCATGTCTTTAATACAACTATTAACTTGCTGGGACAACTAATGAAAGAGGCACTGGTGGGCAATATATGCTATTTGGTTTTTCTGCCCACTTGTGTCCTGTAGGACCCCGAGTACTTGATACTTGTTCCTTGATTTTTTGCACTATCCACATCCGGGAGGCCTTATGGACCCCCCTGAGCCAGAGCTTGATTCATTTCTATTTCTTGGGGCCACAAAGTAGTTTGGGCTTTATTACTATCTTGTACCTATATCATGCTTTACTGCTTTATTTAAGATTATGCGTGGAGCACCTGTACTATTTAGGATTGCAGAGTGTTTTCGCGGTATCGACAAGCCCACTCACACTTTCTGGTTCCCAGTCATTTACAGCCATTGGCGCAAACCTTGGGTCCGTCTCGGAGCCGGCCAACTTCGTTGCGGGTAGCTTAATGGGGTGGCCCCCTGAAATATTTATGAATCCTGTGATCGCTTTGTCGTGAAAGCCTCGTTGGGTTTTGAGTTGGTTTTTCCGAGGTTGATCGAGTGTGTGTTGCTATTTGTGCACCCCTGTAGGGTAAAACTTAATGAAAGCCGTGTCCGCGGTTTTGGACGACTTGGAGCACAGTATCTCGATCATAGACAAGCATAACTAAAGTAGTGCTATAAACTTGACTTAATATATGACTAGTAACCAGATTCAACTATAACGGAATGGATATTAAAAATGCCAACAACTGGTGGATCTGGGTTGTTTGTTAAATATGCCTAGTAAGTATTGCAACTCCAATGGAATGTGATAAAAGTGCCAACAACTGCTGGGTTTTGGGATTCCTCAGGACAATTGTGTCTGACTAGTAAATGTTCCAACTACAACTGAATGTTAACTAAAACTGCCCACTACTTATGCTATCAGGATGACTCATGCTATCTATATCTGATTAGTAATAGCTGCAACTATAATGGAATGAATAAAACTGCCAACTGTGTGAGTTCCTTGGTCCGACTTCCTCGTTTGGTCTCGAGGGGGAAATACTAGGATGGGTATGTTTGGTGTTAGTCTCAGGTTGGATCCGAATAGGTCTTTCTTACCCCTCTCTAATAGCCGCTAGTTTTCTGAGTCTCTATAGGTTGTTTAGTGCCGTTGTGCTACCGCTTCAGCCCACCATACCTTTGTAGGCGAGAGCCGCCGAATTCTAGCCTCGCCGTGTACTGGCCTCAGTACTGACGCTCCTCTTTTTCCCTTCGCCCTTTGTCGGCACCCTTTTTGTTTAGCAGGTTTGAGATCGACATCGTTAGCAGGGTTACCCTTCCGGCTTGGCCTGGGCAGGGTTATGGACGCCATAGGATATTCTTCAGGGCTTTTAGCCCAATTTGCATCTTGTCCGTACTCGGACGCCATATCGTTTTCAAGGTGATTTGGATCTTGGTATTGTATATCTGTATTCTTGACTCTTGGAGTCGTGTTGTATATATATATGTTCTGTGGGTCCCATCGAGGACTGTTGTGTAATGGTATAACTTCGTTTTCCACCCGCACGAAAGTGCCTGGTGGGCGTCCTTAAATCGTTTCTATGCGGGTTTGGCGGAAAGGGCTAAAACTTGCATAGGGCCGATTCGAGGGTGTTACAGAGTGGTATCAGAGCTCAGCAGTTGTGATACCCCACAAGTCCAGCCTGTAGGATAACCTAGCTAATGGACGATCTAGAGTGTCAAAACTATTTTGTAAAATCGGTTGGATAGATCTGATTAGGTCTGTTTTACTCCTTACCCCTCTGCTGCTCTCCTCTCACCTCTGCGTGTTTTGAATCTGCTCTTTTATCTTTCCTTCGAGTCCAGGAATTCTCGTGGTTGGGTTCTGTCGTACCTTCAGGGTTTCGCTTCCTCCTTTGGCAGCGGTGTTTCCACCTTCGGTCTTCATGCTATCTGAGTGATCCTTTATCTGTGGTACCATTCTTTGTTCCTTGTTTGCGCCTTCCGGTGTTTTCCGATGCGACGACATCATCTACGCTAGATCTGATGCAGAGTCTGCATCACTCCTTTGTTTCCGAACCTCGCTTGTCGAGATCTTTAGTCTGAATTCCGAGAGTTGGTTGCATAATTCTCCTATTCATGTGCAAAGTAATGCTTTGAGTGCGGGATGGAGTAGCTACCATACCACTAGTCTTATCATTCGCTTTGTACATTGAATTGGTGGATCCAGCAATTTTACCCCGTCCACGGAAGTTAGAGGTGGCTTTATTTGTTGATACCTCTACCTTCTCCCTTTGTCCCCGGAGTGTTCTCTCGGCCATCACTGACAACGACCTCTTGTTAGTGGTGTCGCGAGCATCTACACGAAGCGAGAAGATTCAGATCGCCGACCTTCTTCCCGGTACCATGAGGCGGATCTCGAGGGCGAGATCCTTTGTTAGTGGTGTCGAATTGTGGCGCCCCGCAAAACCACTACTAGAAAATCGCGTTGTTTTTGTGCATTGCATCGTCATGACCACATGCTCATGTCATCATGCCACATTGCATTTGAGCATCGTCATGTCATCATGCTTTTGTTTTTCTAAAACTATTTTCTAAAAGCCTAGTTTTGTTTTCTAAATATTCCCCGTCTTAATTTCAAATCAAAACTCTGGTCTTTGACGGGTCTTTTATTTGTCTAAAAACTATTTACAAAAGTCTATTTTAAATTAAAATAAAAGTTTATATTATTTTTGGGAGGCAGCCAGCCAGGCCCGGAAGCCCGGCCGGCCACCTCCAAACCCTAGACTAAAATATCTATTCCTAATTCCACCCAATCCTATCCTACCCAGCCTCCCTCCACCTCACCCTGACCAATCCCCTCCCTCCACCTCACACCTCCACCTCACTCCAGCAAACCACCAGCCGCCACCTCACCCCACCTGCGCGCCTCCCACCAAACGCGCCGCTCCACCCCGCCGCCTGGCACATATCAACGCCACCTACCCCCCTTTTTCCCGCCTCGCGCGCGCATCCCCACCCCTGACCGCACACCGACGCGCCCAGGCACCCAGTCCCACCCCGCCTGCCCGCGTCGTCAGCCTTTCCCCACCCAACGATGGACAGACCAACCCGATCCCCGCGCCCCGGCCCCACCACTCCGCGTCCCCTCCACGCGACCCCCATCCCCCTCGATCCCCACCACGTCTCCTTCCTCCAACCCCGTCGCCGTTCCCCGCCGCCTTCGTAGCTCCGCCGCCTCTCTGGCCCGGCCGCGCTGCCACCGGGGCCCTCTCCTCCCGGCCTGCCGCCTCCTTGTCCGCGCCGGCCCCACTGTGGCCGCCCTCTTCCCCTCCCGTCCTGCGGCGTCCCCGCCGCTAGTGAGCACCGTGCCGTGGCCGCCTCCCTCACCTGGCCTGCAGCCAGGTCCTCCCCAACCCGTGAACCTCGCCGCTGGTTGCCACCCGGCTTACCTCTGCACCGCCGCCTCTGCGTCGCTGCGGCCTCGCCCACCGGCCTCTCCCTCGCATCGTTCCGCGTGCAGCCCGACCGCCTCTCCCTCGTCCACCCTCGGCGCGTGCAGGTCCTCTGTGCCTCCCGCCGTCGACCTTGGCCTCCGCTCGCTCCGACCATTGTCTGCGCCTTCTTCCACGTCCGGTTGCCGCCTAGTCGGGTCCTGGCTATCTCTCTACTTCGTGCAGGCCTATCTCTCCGGACCGACGTCCTCTGCTCATCGCGCAATATCTGGAATAGACCTGCAGGTCTTCCTTCTGTCGTGCTGCAAGTGTCGGTGCGGTATGACTGATGGTTCCTTTGTTTGCCTCTGTGTGGTTCAGTGTGGGGATTGAATGGTCTGTGGGTGACCGCTTGGGCCCCATGTTGCTCCTGTCGCTAAGTTCCTTTGGAAACCGAAGTGACACCAAGACCAATGTCAAGAACCGAGGCCGACACCGACAAACAAGTCCGGTAGCCCGAGTCTTCACCGACAACCCAAGATGGAACCATAAGACCATCGACGCCACACCCGAGTCCGGCACCAACACCCGAGAACCTCAACAAATGACGCCAAGATCTACATCACAGATCCGCCAGGCGAGACCCCGAAGACCGATCCCGCCAAGATCGCCACCAGAACACCAAGTTCTTCTTCCCGAACGGCAAGACCGAACCGATACGCGGACCCGACAAGATCGTCGTGATGACAAGATCGACACTGACCTGGACGAAGCCGATGAGCTGCCGACGCCAAACCCAGTCCTGCGACGTTCTCCGAAGACCGATCCCCTGCGACCCTAAGACCGAACCCGAACCACATCAAACCCCAAGATCTTTGACCCCTAATGTGATCCCCTTTCCGAGACCCCTATTTTTATAATATGACATTATGAACTGTTGCATAATTAATTCTTCATGCATGCATGGCTATCTGTGGGTTGGGGGCATTATGCCGATTCATCTCATAATTAAATATGGAGTCTATATGCGGGCTATTCCAATCTTATTCCGGACTCCATTTAAATTGCATAGCGAACCGATGCCATGATTCGCCTTGTTAATTCAACATTTAAATTGCGGGGTATCTAAACAACATGAACCACTTAATTAAATGTCAGGACCCCGGTTCTGCTTAATTTTGTCTAGTCGCATCGCATCCGTGCCATACCATGCATCATATCATAAGCATGCCGGATCTTCTGCCGTAGTATTAAATATTGCATCCGGTGTTTCTTCTAGTGTTTGCTTCTTCGCGGATTAGGCCGATGAGTTGATGCGAGTATCGACAAGTTCTCTAGATATGATCCTCCGATAGTGTTTCCTAGGCGAGCATCTCTCCCCCTTCTACCTATTTTGCATTTATAGTCTTTATTTATTCCTGTTGATCTATTTCTATCCGTGTCGTGATGCTTTAGTTTCCGTACCCCAGTTATATCTCGTGCAGCCTCTAATTGCCTTGGACACCTCCCATTACCTGTGTTTGGTAGATAGCTGGCCTTGCGAGTCGTAGTCGCTTGCTCAGGTGCGATCTCGTGTTGCCAAGTACCACAGTTGTTGGAATGCTGGCAGATGTTTATGGTGGAGATGATCATGTCTTTAATACAACTATTAACTTGCTGGGATAACTAATGAAAGAGGAACTGGTGGGCAATATATGCTATTTGGTTTTTATGCCCACTTGTGTCCCGTAGGACCCCGAGTACTTGATACTTGTTCCTTGATTTTTCGCACTATCCACATCTAGGAGGCCTTACGGACCCCCCTGAGCCAGAGCTTGATTCATTTCTATTTCTTGGGGCCACAAAGTAGTTTGGGCTTTATTACTATCATGTACCTATACCATGCTTTACTGCTTTATTTAAGATTGTGCGTGGAGCACCTGTACTATTTAGGATTGCGGAGTGTTTTCGCGGTATCGACAAGCCCAGTCACACTTTCTGGTTCCCAGTCGTTTACAGCCATTGGCGCAAACCTTGGGTCCGTCTCGGAGCCGGCCAACTTTGTTGCGGGTAGCTTAATGGGGTGGCCCCCTGAAATATTTATGAATCATGTGATCGCTTTGTCGTGAAAGCCTCGTTGGGTTTTGAGTTGGTTTTTCCGAGGTTGATCGAGTGTGTGTTGCTATTTGTGCACCCCTGTAGGGTAAAACTTTCTAAAAGCCGTGTCCGCGGTTATGGATGACTTGGAGCACAGTATCTCGATCATAGACAAGCATAACTAAAGTAGTGCTATAAACTTGACTTAATATATGACTAGTAATCAGATTCAACTACAACGTAATGGATATTAAAAATGCCAACAACTGGTGGATCTGGGTTGTTTGTTAAATATGCCTAGTAAGTATTGCAACTCCAATGGAATGTGATAAAAGTGCCAACAACTGCTGGGTTTTGGGATTCCTCGGGACAATTATATCTGGCTAGTAAATGTTCCAACTACAACTGAATGTTAACTAAAACTGCCCACTACTTATGCTATCAGGATGACTCATGCTATCTGAAGGAAATATGCCCTGAGAGGCAATAATAAAGTTGTTATTATGTATTCCTTGTATATGATAGATGTTTATTTTACATGCTATAATTGTATTGATAAGAAACATATATACATGTGTGTTTAATAAACAAAAAGGGTTCCTAGTCATGCCTCTCTTATAGACTAGCTTGTTGATTAACAAGATGATCAAGGTTTCCTGATCATGGACATTGGATGTTGTTAATAACAAGGTCACACCATTGGTGGAATGATGTGATGAACATTCATCCGAAGTATAGCATTACGATCAAGTCATTGTGTTTATGTTGCTATAACATCATACGAAGTAATCTTTATCCTTAGACGATGTGATCATGTTAATTGCTAACACCGGAAGAGTATCTTGATAACATCAAACGTCACACCGTAACAGGGTGACTATAAAGATGGGTTCAGTGCTACGAAGGTGTTATGTTGAGGCTCATGGATCAAGAGTGGAATTTGTCAATCCAGATGACGGATAGATATACTCTGGGCCCTCTCGGTGATATCACATTAGGATAGCTTGCAAGCAAGTGATGTGATCACTAGAATGTTATATCACGGGAACGAGAAAAGAGTGCATGTCAGTAACGAGATCAAACTAGGTATGGAGATACCGATGATCGAATCTCGGACATGTAATATATCGAGAGACAAAGGGATTTAGTTACAAGCGTTAAAGGTTCTCACGATCACAAGAGTCATCGTTGAATGTGTAGGAGTCAGTACGGATCTCCAGGTCCCGCTGCTGATTATTGATCGGAGAAGGGTCTCGATCATGTCTGCATTATTCGCGAACCATAGGGTGGCACACTTAAGAGTTACCGGACACCATTTTGGAGTACATATGTTTCAGACGAAAGAATTGCAAAGTGCAGGAATTGTTTCAATAGAAACCGGAAATTGTTTCGGGTGAAATTGCAGAAGGTGGTTCTGCATGTGATATTGAAATATTGCAAGGGGCTATATGTGAATGTTTGTTAATTAAAGTAATTAACAAAATTCTGAATAAATTTAATAAAAGAGTTTTATTAAATGAGAGAGCATTAAATTTGGAGAAACTTAATGCATTTAAAGTGGAGACTTTAAAAGGGAATGTGAAGAGGCATTTTAATGTGGAGGAGTTACCACCACATGAATGGGGGAGGTGAGGGGTCACCCCCCATGCACCGACCATGGAGAGAGGGAGCACCCCCCTCCTCCTATAAAAGGCCACCCATTCCCTCCTTCATCCACACACCTCCTTGTGAAGGATCTCTCTCCCCCTCTAGAATTATTCCCCCATGGTCTCGGATTAGCGAGATACATGTTCCCGGTGGCATTTCATCTGGAAGGAGTTGCTGCTTCCGCTGGATCGCTGGAGTGAGGAGGTGGAGGTTGTCCGGTGGCTTGAACGTGTGTGCGAGTGCGGATGCGCTGCTGAGTTGCGCCGCTCGGACTTCCTCACGATCTTGAGATCGGCAAGTGTACGACTTCATCAACCACGAGTTCCTACTCGTTAACAAAGCTCGTTGTCTTCGAGGGTAAGTTCTCTATGGATGTATGTCCACCCGTTTGCTTTGTACCTAGTAGATAGATCTTGGTGTGTAGTTCACACCGTAGGAATTTTTTTTGTTTTCTATGTTGCGGACCCAACTGTGGTATCAGAGCCTGATCTATGCATAGGTGCACATATGTTTATATGTGGGCGATGATGATCATGTTATTGCATCTTCTATGTACTTTGGATATTGGTGGCATAGTGGGATGAAGCGGCCCGGACCAACCTTACATGTCATCGTACATGAGACCGGTCCCACGACTGACATGCAACTTGTTTTGCATAAGTGGCTGGCGGGTGTCTGTCTCTCCTACTATAGTCAATATCTGATTTACAACGAGTTGCTAATAACTTAGTTATCCTCGTTGTGGTTCATGTTCGTAGGTTAGACAGGTTCTATCTCCGAAAGCCCTAAGCCACGTAAAACTTGCAATTGATAAATTAGAGGCGTCTAGTTTAGATCGTTGCTGGGCTAGTGTTTTGATATGGTATTGTTGTAAGTAGATGTATAATAGATACTCTTACAACTCACTTAATGTGTAAGTTCCATAGACCTTGGCCTTAAACACAAAGGAATGATAGAGATCATACCACGATGCAAATGATAGAGATCAAATGCATGGACCATATCACCTCACTTCACACATTAGATGGTAGCATCTTATATTGCTAGTTTGGCGCGTTTGGTAGCATTATAAGATGAGCCCTCATTTAGATATCAAGATAAAATGTGTTCTTCCTTAAGTATGCACCGTTTTGTGGATCGTGTTTTGAGGCATCACGTGATGATCGGGTGTTTGAACTCTACGCTTTCATACAACGGGTGTAAGACAGTTTTACACACGCAAATACTAAGGTTCTTACTTGACGAGCCTAGCATGTACAGACATGGCCTCGGAACACGGACCGAAAGGTTAAGCATGAGTCATATAGTTGATATGATGCCCATATAGATGCTCGCCTTTGAAGCTACACCGACTCACGTGATGATCAGACTTGGTGTAGTGGATTTGGTTCATGTAATCACCAAAAGGACACGAGGGATGTCGTTTTTGAGTGGGAGTTCATTAGTAATTTGGATTAGTTGAACTCAATCTATCATAAAGTTAGTCTAAATATACTTTACAAATTCTGTTGTAGATGGCACCACCTGCTTTTAATTTCAATGTGTTCATGGAGAAAGAGAAACTTGCTGCGAATGGTAGCAACTTCACCAACTGGGCTATGAATTTGAGGATTCTCCTCACTGCTGCACAAAAGCAATATGTGCTAGATGCGCCGCTAGGCCCCCCACCAGCTCCTGATGCCCCTGACGAGGAAAAGAACGTCTATATAACTCGTCAGGAGGACCACAACTTAGTTCATTGCGGCATACTGTATGGGCTAGAGCCAGAACTTCGAAAGCATTTCGAAAATGGCAATGCCTTTGATACCATGGGAGAATTGAAAATGATTTTCGATACCCATGCTGCCGTAGAGAGTTATAATGCTACAGAAAAGTTCTTTAGCTGCATGATGGAGGAAAACAGCTCTGTTAGTGAGCACGTACTCAAAATGTCTGGGTACGCCGATAAGCTTGTGTCCTTGGGAATAACGATTCCCATTGACTTAGGCATACATCGTGTTCTCCAATCTCTGCCACCTAGCTACAAGAGCTTCGTGATGAACTATAATATGCAGGGCATGAAGAAGTCTCTTCCCGAGCTTCTGTCAATGCTTAAGACTGCAGAAGTGGAGATTAGGAAAGAACATCAAGTGTTGATGATCAATAGGACCACCGGTTTCAAGAAGGACAAGAAAGGCAAGCACAAGGGAAAGAAGGGTGGCAAGTCTGTTGCCACGCCTGAAAAGAAACCCCGAGCTGGCCCTAAGTCTGACACCGAGTGCTACTATTGCAAGGGGACTGGCCATTGGAAGCACAACTGCCCCAAGTATTTGGCGGATAAGAAGTCCGGCAAGGCAAACAAAGGTATATGTGATATACATGTTATTGATGTGTACTTGACTAGTACTCGCAGTAGCACCTGGGTATTTGATACCGGATCGGTTGCTAATATATGTAACTCGGTTCAGGGGCTGCGGAACAAGCGATAACTAGCAAGGGATGAGGTCTCGATGCGGGTCGGCAATGGATCAAGAGTTGATGTGATCGCCGTCGGAACGCTGCCTCTCCATATGCCATCGGGATTAGTTATAAACCTAAATAATTGTTATTTGGTGCCTGCACTGAGCATGAGCATTGTATCCGGATCGTGTTTGATGCAAAGTGGTTATTCATTTAAGAGTGAAAACAATGGTTGTTCAATTTATATGAATAATATCTTTTATGGTCATGCACCTATGTTGAATGGTTTATTTCTGTTGGATCTCGATAGTAGTATTACGCATATTCATAATGTTGATGCTAAAAGGATTAAACTTGATAATGATATATCTACATATATGTGGCACTGCCGTCTAGGTCATGTTGGCGTTAAACGCATGAAGAAACTCCATTCTGATGGACTTTTGGAATCACTTGATTTTGAATCATTTGATACATGTGAGCCATGCCTTATGGGCAAGATGACTAGAATGCCGTTTTCCGGTTCAATGGAACAGGCGACAGATCTATTGGAAATCATACATACTGATGTGTGTGGACCAATGAGTGTGTCGGCGCGAGGTGGATATCGTTATTTTGTTACTTTCACGGATGATTTGAGTAGATATGGGTATATCTATTTGATGAAACACAAGTCTGAAACTTTTGAAAAGTTCAAAGAATTTCAGAATGAAGTGGTAAAACATCGTAACAGAAAGATCAAATTTCTACGGTCCGACCGTGGAGGAGAGTATCTTAGTTACGAGTTTAGCACAATTATGAAAGATTGTGGAATAGTTTCACAACTCACGCCTGCCGGAACACCACAACGTAATGGTGTGTTAGAAAATCATAATTGTACTTTATTGGATATGGTTCGATCTATGATGTCTCTTACTGACTTTCAACTGTCATTTTGGGGTTATGCACTGGAAACCGCTACATTCACTTTAAATAGGGCACCATCTAAATCCGTTGAAAAGACACCGTATGAATTATGGTTTGGAAACAAACCTAAGCTGTCATTTCTTAAAGTTTGGGGATGCGATGTTTATGTGAAGAAACTTCAACCAGATAAACTCAAACCCAAAGCGGAAAAATGCGTCTTCATAGGATACCCTAAGGAAACAATTGGTATACCTTCTATCACAGATCCGAGGGCAAGGTTTTTGTTGCCAAGAATGGATCCTTTCTTGAGAAGGAGTTTCTCGCGAAAGGTGTGAGTAGTCGGAAGGTAGAACTCGAAGAGGTTATTGAACCTTCTCTTCATGGAATGGCGAGTGCCGCAGCATCGGAAGTTGTTTCGGAGTTGACTTCACCTGATGAAGAGAGAGCTAATGATAATGATCACGAAACTCCGAAAGAGGACACTACCGAACCTAGCAGGTCAAGCAGGACACGTGCAGCTCCTGAACTGTACGACAACCCTGTTGTGAATTTCATGGTTGATGAAATGGATGACCCTGCGACGTATGAAGAAGCGATGACGAGCCCGGATTCCAACAAATGGCTAGAAGCCATGAAATCCGAGATGGAATCCATGTACGAGAACCAAGTTTGGAACTTGGTGGACTTACCTCACGACCGAAAGGCCGTTGAGAATAAATGGATTTTCAAAAGGAAAACTGATGCTGATGGTAATGTGACCATCTATAAGGCTCGACTTGTCGCAAAGGGTTTCGACAAATTCAAGGAGGTAACTACGATGAGACATTCTCTCCCGTAGTGATGCTTAAGTTGGTTAGGATTATGTTAGCAATTGCTGCATATTTTGATTATGAAATATGGCAGATGGATGTCAAAACTGCGTTCCTCAATGGTAAGATTGAAGAAGAGTTGTATATGATACAACCTAAGGGTTTTGTCGATCCTAAGGATGCTAATAAGGTGTGCAAACTTCAGCGATCCATCTATGGACTGAAGCAAGCATCCCGGAGTTGGAATCTTCGCTTTGATGAGGTGATCAAAGAGTTTGGACTTGTCCAAACTTATGGAGAGGCTTGTATTTACAAGAAAGTGAGTGGGAGCAATGTGGCATTTCTGATATTATATGTGGATGACATATTATTGATTGGAAATGATTTAGATCTTTTAAACAGTGTTAAAAGTTATCTAAACAGCAAATTTTCGATGAAGGACCTTGGTGAAGCTTCATATATATTAGGCATTAAAATCTATAGAGATAGATCAAGACGCCTAATTGGGCTATCGCAGAGTACATACCTTGATAAGATATTAAAGAAGTTTAATATGGACAGAAGTAAGAAGGGGTTCTTACCTATGTTGCAAGGCAAGACATTGAGTAAGACTCAAAGTCCGGCTACGGCGGAAGAAAGAGAGATAATGGATAAGATCCCCTATGCCTCAGGCATAGGCTCTATAATGTATGCCATGCTATGTACAAGACCGGATGTGGCACATGCTATTAGTTTGACTAGTAGGTACCAATCTGATCCAGGTTCGGAACACTGGATAGCGGTCAAGAATATCCTTAAGTACTTGAGAAGAACTAAGGATATGTTTCTTGTATACGGAGGTGAAGAAGAGCTAGTCGCTAAGTGTTATGTCGATGCTAGCTTTGACACTGATCTGGATGACTCTAAGTCTCAATTCGGATACGTATTTCTCTTGAACGGAGCAGCAGTTAGTTGGAGGAGCTCCAAACAACCTGTGGTGGCTGGATCAGCAACGGAGGCGGAATATGTTGCTGCTTCAGAAGCGGCGCAGGAAGCAGTTTGGATGATAGAGTTCATTACGGAACTGGGTGTGGTTCCCAGTGCATTGGACCCGATGGTGATCTATTGTGACAACAATGGAGCCATAGCCAACGCCAAGGAACCAAGGTCTCACAAGAATTCCAAGCATATTAAGCGCCGGTTTCACTCCATCCGCGAGCATGTCAAGGATGGAGATATAAAGATTTGTAAAGTGCACACGGACCTGAATGTAGCAGATCCGTTGACTAAAGTACTCCCTAGGGCAAAACATGATCAACACCAGAACTCCATGGGTGTTAGATTTATCACTATGTGAACTAGATTATTGTCTCTAGTGCAAGTGGGAGACTGAAGGAAATATGCTCTGAGAGGCAATAATAAAGTTGTTATTATGTATTCCTTGTATATGATAGATGTTTATTTTACATGCTATAATTGTATTGATAGGAAACATTAATGCATGTGTGTTTAATAAAGAAAAAGGGTTCCTAGTCATGCCTCTCTTATAGACTAGCTTGTTGATTAACAAGATGATCAAGGTTTCCTGATCATGGACATTGGATGTTGTTAATAACAAGGTCACACAATTGGTGGAATGATGTGATGAACATTCATCCGAAGTATAGCATTACGATCAAGTCATTGTGTTTATATTGCTATAACATCATACGAAGTAATCTTTATCCTTAGACGATGTGATCATGTTAATTGCTAACACCGGAAGAGTATCTTGATAACATCAAACGTCACACCGTAACAGGGTGACTATAAAGATGGGTTCAGTGCTACGAAGGTGTTATGTTGAGGCTCATGGATCAAGAGTGGAATTTGTCAATCCAGATGACGGATAGATATACTCTGGGCCCTCTCGGTGATATCACATTAGGATAGCTTGCAAGAAAGTGATGTGGTCACTAGAATGTTATATCACGGGAACGAGAAAAGAGTGCACGTCTCCTTCCTCCAACCCCGCCACCGTTCCCCGCCGTCTTTGCAGTTCCGCTGCCTCTCTGGCCCGGCCACGCCGCCACCGGGGCCCTCTCCTGCTGGCCCGCCGCCTCCTCGTCCGCGCCGGCCCCGCCGTGGCCGCCCTCTTCCCCTCCCGTCCTGCGGCGTCCCCACCGCCAGCGAACACCGTGTCGTGGCCGCTTCCCTCACCTGGCCTGCAGCCAGATCCTCCTCAACCCGTGAACCTCGCCGCTGGTTGCCACCCGGCCTCCCTCTACATCACCGTCTCCGCGTCGCTGCGGCCTCGCCCACCGGCCTCTCCCACGCATCGTTCCGCGTGCAGCCCGGCCGCCTCTCCCTCGTCCACCCTCGACGCGTGCAGGTCCTCTGTGCCTCCCGCCGTCGACCTTGGCCTCCGCTCGCTCCGACCATTGTCTGCGCCTTCTTCCACGTCTGATTGCCTCCTAGTCGGGTCCTGGCTACCTCTCTACCTCATGCAGACCTATCTCTCCGGGCCGACGTCCTCTGCTCATCGTGCAATATCTGGAATAGACCTGCAGGTCTTCCTTCTGTCGTGCTGCAAGTGTCGGTGCGGTATGACTGATGGTTCCTTTGTTTGCCTCAGTGTGGTTCAGTGAGGGGATTGAATGGTCTGTGGGTGACCGCTTGGGCCCCATCTTGCTCCTGTCGCCAAGTTCCTTTGGAAACCGAAGTGACACCAAGACCAATGTCGAGAACCGAGGCCGACACCGACAAACAAGTCCCGTAGCCCGAGTCTTCACCGACAACCCAAGATGGAACCACAAGACCATCGACGCCACACCCGAGTCCGGCACCGACACCCGAGAACCTCAACAAATGACGCCAAGATCTACATCACGGATCCGCCAGGCGAGACCCCGAAGACCGATCCCGCCAAGATCGCCACCGGAACGCCAAGTTCTTCTTCCCGAACGCCAAGACCGAACTGATACGTAGACCCGACAAGATCGTCGTGACGACAAGATCGACACCGACCTAGGCGAAGCCGATGAGCTGTCGACGCCAAACCCAGTCCTACGACGTTCTCCGAAGATTGATCCCTTGTGACCCTGAGACTGAACCCGAACCACATCAAACCCCAAGATCTTCGACCCCTAATGTGATCCCCTTTCCGAGACCCCTATTTTTATAATATGACATTATCAACTGTCGCATAATTAATTCTTCATGCATGCATGGCTATCTGTGGGTTGGGGGCATTCTGCCGATTCATCTCATAATTAAATATGGAGTCTATATGCGGGATATTCCATCTTATTCCGGACTCCATTTAAATTGCATAGCGAACCGATGCCATGATTCGCCTTGTTAATTCAACATTTAAATTGCGGGGTATCTAAACAACATGAACCACTTAATTAAATGTCGGGACCCCGGTTCCGCTTAATTTTGTCTAGTCGCATCGCATCCGTGCCATACCATGCATCATATCATAAGCATGCCGGATCTTCTGCCGTAGTATTAAATATTGCATCCGGTGTTTTTTCTAGTGTTTGCTTCTTCGCGGATTAGGCTGATGAGTTGATGCGAGTATCGACAAGTTCTCTGGATATGATCCTCCGATAGTGTTTCCTAGGCGAGCATCTCTCCCCCTTCTACCTATTTTGCATTTATAGTCTTTATTTATTCCTGTTGATCTATTTCTATCCGTGTCGTGATGCTTTAGTTTCCGTACCCCAGTTATATCTCGTGCAGCCTCTAATTGCCTTGGACACCTCCCATTACCTGTGTTTGGTAGATAGCTGGCCTTGCGAGTCGTAGTCGCTTGCTCAGGTGCGATCTCGTGTTGCCAAGTACCACAGTTGTTGGAATGCTGGCAGATGTTTATGGTGGAGATGATCATGTCTTTAATACAACTATTAACTTGCTGGGATAACTAATGAAAGAGGAACTGGTGGGCAATATATGCTATTTGGTTTTTATGCCCACTTGTGTCCCGTAGGACCCCGAGTACTTGATACTTGTTCCTTGATTTTTCGCACTATCCACATCTGGGAGGCCTTACGGACCCCCCTGAGCTAGAGCTTGATTCATTTCTATTTCTTGGGGCCACAAAGTAGTTTGGGATTTATTACTATCATGTACCTATACCATGCTTTACTGCTTTATTTAAGATTGTGCGTGGAGCACCTGTACTATTTAGGATTGCGGAGTGTTTTCGCGGTATCGACAAGCCCAGTCACACTTTCTGGTTCCCAGTCGTTTACAGCCATTGGCGCAAACCTTGGGTCCGTCTCGGAGCCGGCCAACTTCGTTGCAGGTAGCTTAATGGGGTGGCCCCCTGAAATATTTATGAATCCTGTGATCGCTTTGTCGTGAAAGCCTCGTTGGGTTTTGAGTTGGTTTTTCCGAGGTTGATCGAGTGTGTGTTGCTATTTGTGCACCCCTGCAGGGTAAAACTTTCTGAAAGCCGTGTCGGTGGTTATGGATGACTTGGAGCACAGTATCTCGATCATAGACAAGCATAACTAAAGTAGTGTTATAAACTTGACTTAATATATGACTAGTAATCAGATTCAACTATAACGGAATGGATATTAAAAATGCCAACAACTGGTGGATCTGGGTTGTTTGTTAAATATGCCTAGTAAGTATTGCAACTCCAATGGAATGTGATAAAAGTGCCAACAACTGCTGGGTTTTGGGATTCCTCAGGACAATTATATCTGACTAGTAAATGTTCCAACTACAACTGAATGTTAACTAAAACTGCCCACTACTTATGCTATCAGGATGACTCATGCTATCTATATCTGATTAGTAATAGCTGCAACTATAATGGAATGAATAAAACTGCCAACTGTGTGAGTTCCTTGGTCCGACTTCCTCGTTTGGTCTCGAGGGGGAAATACCAGGATGGGTATGTTTGGTGTTAGTCTCACGTTGGATCCGAATAGGTCTTTCTTACCCCTCTCTAATAGCCGCCAGTTTTCTGAGTCTCTATAGGTTGTTTAGTGCCACTGCGCTGCCGCTTCATCCCACCATACCTATGTAGGCGAGAGCCGCCGAATTCTAGCCTCGCCGTGTACTGGCTTCAGTACTGACACTCCTCTTTTTCCCTTCACCCTTTGTCGGCACCCTTTTTGTTTAGCAGGTTTGAGATCGACGTCGTTAGCAGGGTTATCCTTCCGGCTTGGCATGGGCAGGGTTATGGATGCCATAGGATATTCTTCAGGGCTCTTAGCCCAATTTGCATCTTGCCCGTACTCGAACGTCGTATCGTTTTCAAGGTGATTTGGATCTTGGTATTGTATATCTGTATTCTTGACTCTTGGAGTCGTGTTGTATATATATATATGTTCTGTGGGTCCCATCGAGGACTATTGTGTAATGGTATTACTTCGTTTTCCACCCGCACGAAAGTGCCTGGTGGGCATCCTTGAATCGTTTCTATGTGGGTTTGGCGGAAAGGGCTAAAAATTGCATAGGGCCGATTCGAGGGTGTTACATATTCCCCAAAGCGCGACTCGCCCCGTGGCATCGGGGTTGTTGAGGATATGCCCCAACGGGGCGTCTTTGACCACCACGATTGGGTGTTCCTGGAAGTAATGGCGCAGTCGTCGGGCGTTCATGAAGACACCGTACGCCAGCTTCTGGTAGTGCGGGTACCGCTGTTTTGTTGGCGTGAGGACCTCGCTGAGGTAGTATACTAGGCGTTGCACGCCATGGATTTTGTTTTCTTCAGCTTGCTCGACGATCAGCAATGTGCTGACCACCTGGTTGGTGGCTGAAATGTATAGCAACAGTGGTGCCCTTTCTCTTGGGGTCACCAGCACTGGCGAAGTGGATAGCAGATGCTTTAAATCTTTGAATGCTTCTTGCGCTTCGTTGGTCCACTCGAATTTTTCAGCTTTGCGGAGGAGCTGATAGAAAGGCAGCGCCTTTTCACCCATCCGACTGATGAATCGACTGAGGGCCGCGATTTGTCCAGCCAGCTGCTGGACGCCCCTTATGTTTTTCGGCTTCTCCATGGCCACTATGGCTTTTATTTTCTTCGGGTTTGCCTCGATTCCCCTCGCGGAAATGAGGTACCCGAGTAGCTGCCCAGATGGTGCGCCGAAGGCGCATTTGTCTGGATTGAGCTTGATCCGGTAACTGTCGAGTTTGGCGAAGGTTTCGCGCAAATCATCGATTAGGGAGGCTTCCTCCCTGGTCTTGATTACTATATCGTCGACATAGACTTGAATGTTGCTGCCTAGTTGTTCCTTGAGGCAAGCTTGCATGCACCGCTGGTAGGTGGCTCCCGCGTTCTTTAGCCCGAAGGGCATTGTGTTGTAGCAGAACACACCAAAGGGCATTGTAAACGCTGTTTTCTCTTGATCTTCTTCCTTCATTCGAATCTGATTATAGCCTGAGTAGGCGTCGAGGAAGCAGAGGCGCTCGCATCCCGCGGTGGAGTCGATGATTTGGTCGATGCGTGGTAACGGGAAGTGATCCTTTGGGCAGTGCTTGTTCAGGGAGGTGAAGTCTACGCACATCCGCAGGATATCCGTGTCCTTTTTTGGTACCAGCACCGTGTTGGCGAGCCAAGTGCTTTCCTTGATCTCGCGTATGAACTTGGCTTCGAGGAGTCTGTTGATCTCCATTCCAACTGCCTGCGCTCGCGGCTCAGACAATCGCCGAATTGTTTGCTTGAGTGGCCTTGCGTCGGGGTTGACGTTCAGTGCATGCTCGGCGAATTCCCTGGGAACTCCTGGCATGTCCGCAGGACACCAGGCAAAAATTTCCCAGTGCTCACGGAGGAATTCGACGAGCGCGAGTTCCTATGCGGGACTCAAGTTGTTGGTGATGTGGGCCGTCTTGGCGGGATCCGATGGGTGGACTTGCACTTTCTTCGTGTGCACCAATGAGTCGAAGGAGAGATCCGGTGAGCTTGGTCGGCTCAAGGGAGGCAGACTGTTGTTTGTCGTCTCCTTTAGTCTCGCGAGTTCCTCCTGCATACCGAAGGACTGGGAGATTTTGTTGAATTCCCTATCGCAACTGTCAGATCACTCGAGCTCCCGTTGATCGTGATGACGCCATTGGGACCTGGCATTTTCATCTACAGGTAGGCGTAGTGGGGCACTGTCATGAACCTAGCGAATGCGACGCGCCCGAGGATGCGGTGATATTGTGAGGGCCAGTTGACAACCTCAAAGTCGATGCGCTCGCGCCGGAAGTTCTTCAGCGTGCCGAAGATGACGTCGAGGTTGATTTTGCCCAGGGGTATACGCCTTTCCCTGGGACGATGCCATGGAACATTGTGTCCGAGACCTCCAAGCAAGTTAGGGGGATCCTCATTGCTCGCAAGGTACTCGCGAATATAAGGTTGATGCCACTTCCGCCATCCATGAAGACGCGGCTCATGTCGAAACCTCCGATTTGCGCCTCGAGTATGAGGGGGCAATGGCCTGGACGGGGTATCTGGGGCGGATGATCGCGTTTGTCGAAGGTGATGCAGGACTCGCTTCCACTGAGGTACTCAGTGGTGGATGGTGGCGAGTGTGTGGCCAAGTTGACTTGGCGAGTGATGGCCTTCTGCACCCTATTGGAGGGGCGTCCCTTTTGGATCATCATGGTGCCCATGGCTCGTGGGTACGGTTCGCCTCCATGGTGTTGGTACGGTGCGGCTGCATTCGGGGGTGGCCCAAGTGGAGGTGGCGGAGCGCCATGTGCCACGGCGCCTAGGGAGGCTCCGTAGCCTCTTTCGACTGCGTTGCGGTTCATCCGAACCAGTCCCTCAGGTAGCTTGAGGAACTCGCGGCAATCCTTGAGGAGGTGGCTGGACTTCTTCTTGCCATCATGTTTGTCGATGTAGAAGTGCACCGTACATGGTCCGGACAGTTTGTCCTCAATGGAGCTCGTGGGTGCTTCGTCGTGAGTATGGCGTTGCCATACTTGCGTGGTTTTCCCGGAGACACGGTATCCGTCGCTACGGTACCCGCTGTTGCGGTTGTCATCGAGTCTTTCGGCGTAGCCAGCCGCGACCATGTTGACGTCGTCACAGTCATCGTAAATGCGCATGCGATGCTTGCCTCGGCGATCGCGCCTGCGCTCGAGCTCCGCCTCCTCGTCGGAGTGAACATGATTCTTCACTGAATCTTCTCCATCGGCCCACCGATTCGCAATCTCCATCAGGTGGTCGATGGTCTTGGGCTTTGAGCGGCCCAGCTCCTCTCTGAGTTCTAAGCGGCGGACTCCACCGTTGAATGCGTCAATCGCGCGATCCTCCGAGATGTTTTCTGCGAAGTTCTTGATGATGGACTACCTTTGGATGTAGGAGCGCAACGATTCGCCAGATCTTTGCTGGCAGCATCTCAACTCTTTGATTGATGCGGGCCGCTTGTATGTGCCCTTAAAGTTGTGCACGAAGCTGTAAACCAGAGAGGAGCTGGGCCGCTCAAAGCCCGCATGGGAGGTTGTTGAGCCATGCTCGGGCGGCGCCCTACAGCTGTAGCTGCAAGCATTGCATGGTCGTGCTTCGACTGCCTCTGTGGGTCCTGTGGGCCGTCAAACTTCGGGTTCTCTAACGGGAGTTTAAACCCTTTAGGCATTCGTTTCTGCCTGATGGATCTGCTGAAGCATCTGGCGCCGCAGAGCTCCACATCTTCCTCTTCTGAGTCAGTCGACCGAGCACGTCGTGCTCTTGATTTGTCGATCTTGCGCTGCGTGAGGTCGTCGCGTGCATCATAGTCATGGTTGTGTCGCCGTGAGCGGCGGCGTCGAGAAAGGTCGTGACTGTCGTCGCTAGACGAGGGCGAGGAGTAGCGCTTTGCTAGCGCTTTGCCCTTCTTCGGGTCTGGTGTTGGCTCCTTGTCGAGAGCGGCTTCGATTAATCCCAAGTCTGCGATCGTAGATCGGTGCATGGCGACTCGGGGATCTCCAGCTGGTGGCTGGTTGTTAAGGAGGTACATGGTGGCTGCTGTGAGCGCAGCCTGCGGCGTCTTAGGGACCATGTTGCCCCGTGTGTCGACTGTCATAGAGCTGGAGTCGAGAACTTTTGCAGCTTCTATGCGTTCTTGCTCGGTGAGATGGGCCATCCGAGATTGCCTCTTCTTGGCGAGGTACTCGTTGCCCCTTGAGGAGGATCCTCCGTGGGAGGAGAGTCCAGCGTGACGAAGGCTCGATTCGTCCGCTGCCTTTTTACGCGCTTCGAGTTGCGCGATTGTTTGTAGTTGGCGCTTGAATTCTTCCTTCAGCAGCCAGTGATAGCCCATCAGTAGTTCCTGCGGGGATCGGAAGGGTAGAGGAGCGCCTCGTAGGGCCTCGCGGCAGCAAGCCCATTCTTGCTCGTTGAGCCTGATTACGACACGTTCGCCGGTTTGCTCATTTATTATGGTTGGAGGTTCGACTGCTCCTCCATTATCGACGAGGGTGCGATTGCCACCGTTACCGCTGTTGCCGCCATTGCCACCGTTGCCGGCTTTGGGCGGGTCGGTGCCGTTTCCGGGATTGCCACCGTTGTCGCGATTGGCAAAGGTATCGCCTGCATTGATGACGGTGCACATGAAGTGATTGGGGAAGCTGTTGCTTCCACAACTTTCAGATCCGGAACCGTAGGTTCCATCTTCAGTGGCCAGATCGCTTAGATCGGAGTCGCGACTGCTGTCACTGACCGTGTTCTGGACTGCTGTCGAGGTGTTCAGCTCGCTGAGGGTGCCGATCGATGCAGGGAACCATGATGCTGGGGCAATCGCCGGTGCTGTCGGCTGATCGGGCATGCGAATCGTACCCATCTGACCAACTTGGAAGTAGAAGCTCCCGATCGCCAGGCTGATTCCGTCGCCTACGGACTCGAAGGCTGGGCGAGTTGCCGGCGTGTGGACGGTGAAGTCGAACGCACCGAAGAGCTGGCGAATCTCCGCTGTTGCGGAGTTGTAGATCGCAGTTGATGGGGCCGAAGAAGCCGCAACATCAGCACTCCCAATTCCCACAGACGGCGCCAATTGACGAGGGTTTAACTCATCAATGCCCATTGTTATGGACTTGGGTTTTGGAGAAGGAGGGAGCACTGGAGACATCTATCGGCTAGCAAACAAGCACACAGGGGACAAAGATTTACCCAGGTTCAGGCCTCGTAAAGGTCCCTACTCCTGCTTGTCTGCTCGTGGAATTATTGAAGGAACCGAAGGTTACAATGGTGCGCAGATGTAATCTGGCGAGGATGGTGGAACACTAGGGTTGCGTGTGTCCTCCTCGCCGCCCCCTCCTAGTCCTTATATAGATAGGCTAGGTCTCAGGTAGCAGTTCGAGTCGGTTACAAGTTAGGATTTTCCCCTTCAAACTTTCTATCTTTAACTTCTTGTTCTTCAAGCAATCGAGAGTCCGTAGGTTACTCAGTCCTTCGTTTGGGCCTTGGCGACACCGTGGGCCTGTACGTATTTGGACCGTATATACCAAGCTCGAGTACCTGTAGGGTATACCCATGTCAGTAACGACCCCCTCCCCTCCCGGGTCGCAGTGCAGATGACCCAAGAGGGTGAAACCCTAGCCCCAACGCCTCCCACCCTGGCCACACCCCTCACCACTATCGCCACCTGTGCTGGCGGTGGTGGCGGCACCCGGCTGGCATAAGAGGTGGGTAGGGAAGGGCGAGCCTCACCGGGTCTTCTTCACGCAGGGACCAACATCAAGAGGGGCGACACAAGGTAGCAGAGTAGCTCGGAGAGGCGGCAGCGCACGGTGATGCGAGGAAGCGGAGTTTTGCCATGAGGGTCTACGGGTAGACCGGTGTGCAACACGTGTCCTGGAGGCGGCGACGTAGTTCCTAGCTGCAGGATGGGCTGCCTAGACCATGGGCATGGAGTTGTGCGGTGGATCTGGTGGTGATGTCGTGATCCCTGCGCGTTTGGCTCCTAGAGGCGGCGGAGGCTGCGGAGGAGTAACACGGGTGGGCCAGCAGCTGGCTGTGCAGGCTAGATTTGGGCCCTTCCGGGTCCAATCTAGACCTGAGGGTTGTTGTTGTTGTACTCCTGCCAGGAGGTGACATCTACGGTAGTGAGCTCTCTACCGAGTAGGAGGTAGAAGAAAGGCATGGCTTGTGGGAACATGAAGACTTCCCTCGGTTCTTGCTGATCCCGGGAGGTCAACAATGTTGTGGCTACGACGGTGAAGTAATGCGGCGACAGCAGTGTGAACAACTTGGATAACTGCCACTGCCCCGGTTCGGTGGGAAGGGAGGAAGGTGAACGATGGACAAAAGTCCTGCTCGCCTTCACTAGAGACATTGGCGCATGTGGGTGTCATTGCCCTCCATGGAGGCATCGTTGAGGCGAGCTGATGCTCCCCTCGCTTTTGCTCTGGTATGGTAGAGGTCTCCGGGCGAAAGCCTAATGTTGTGACCTAGCACATCATTGCATGTTATAGTGCGGAAGTCGTTAGCATAACACTCACAGAACATTGTACCATGAATATTACACCCAACAGAATAGTACAACAGAAACATAATAGGTCCAAGGTAACACTATAGTATTCATATCATAGATCTCTTACAAAAGATCTTTAGAACCTCCAAAACACAATGAGCTCGTCAGGTAAGTTTCTGTTCAAACCAAAATCTAGAAAGCAGCTTGTAGTCTAGTCAAGTACTAGGTCTACCTTTAAGCTTATTTTGATGTCTCAAGGATGTCTATTTGTTCTAATAGCAACTTCTAATGGTATGGTTCCTATTCTTGGGAATTGGATCTCGTCTAGGTTGGACTTGAGGTTCACCATTGCTGATTTGAACTATCTGACACCGTTGACTACTTTGCTCCTTGGTTCCCCACAGTGGTCCTCCTTTGTCGTCTTCTTGGATTAGGATGACTACAACAACTTACCAAAGTCTAGCAAAGGATAAAAAGATAGATTGAGTATAGCGTACTCAGCAAGTTCAAAATATGTAGGTATTTGATGAATAGTAGTGGATCAGACATCCTAGGCTTGTGCAGTTTTTGAAATCATTTTTTAGAAAAGATAAGTTTTAGTTTAAAAGTCTATGTTTGTTAGCCTTCACGGGTTGTAAAGGTTTTCATGGAGTCCCTTTTCTGCAGCATTTGTTGACCTTTCCTAGAACATGGAGTAACATGTCACATTTATACACTCTCGAGCGGTGTGCTACTTTACCCATAAACGTTTTTATCCTTATTGCACAGCTGGGTGGCTAACCCCGTCCAGACTTCTTAGTTTGAGGCCCAATCTGAAAACTAGCCAAGACCCGTTGTCCACCTTTTGTAATGAAATTTGTTTCAAATACCTACATTCAATTACCATCCCTTCTAATGTACTAAGTCGTTATCATGCAGCACAAGATAGGGACGTTTGATACGTTGCAAACGTATCCATAATTTTTGATGTTCTATGCTTGGTTTTATCTACTTTCTTGTGTTTTGTCCATACTTTGGAGTACTTTCTATACACTTTCTTCGACTAACCTATTAACAAGAGCCACAGTGCCAGCTGCCTGTTTTCTGCTGTTTTTGGATCCAGGAAAGTCAGAAAATGAATATTCTCGGAATTGGACGGGACAAAAGCCAAAGTCAGTTTTTCACCGAGGGACACCCGAAGCCAGAATACGAGACGGAGAGGGGCCAGGGGGCCGCCACACCACCTGGCCGCGCAGCCTAGCCTGGCCCGCGCCAGGGGGTGGTCTGGCCGCCCTAGGCACCCCCTCGGCCTCCCCTTACGCCTATAAGATGCCTCCGATACAGAAACCCTAAGTACCCGATCAAAATTCCACCAAAGAGTCTGTAGCCACCGTCAGCTCCATCCCTAGATCGGGAGGGATCTGAAGCTCTTCCCGGCACCCTGCCGGAGAGGGGAATTCACCCTGGAGGCCTTCATCACCATGCAAGCCTCCGGTGTGATGCGTGAGTAGTTCATCTCTGGACTACGGGTCCATGTAGTAGCTAGATGGCTGGTTTTCCTCCTTTGTGCTATCATGTTTAGATCTTGTGAGCTCCGTTCATGATCAAGACCATCTATTTGTAATTCTACATGTTGTGTTTGCGGGGATCCGATGGATATTGAGATGGTATTTCAGATTGATTATTGATTCTATCATGTCTTTGTTATTTGTGATATTGCATGCTTTCCGTTGTTAGTAGCTATCTTGGCCAAGTAGATGCTAGCAACTCCAAGAGTTAGTATTTATGCTCGATAGTGGGTTCATGCCTCTAGTAATCTGGAGAAGTGACAGAAATCTCTAAGGTACTAGATGTGTTGTTGCTACTAGGGAGAAAACAACAATCCTTTGTTCATAGAACAATCGTATTGTTTACTTTACATGCAATGCGTAATGCAATTGTCCGTTGCTTGCAACTTAATACTGGAGGGGGTTCGGATGATAACCTAAAGGTGGATTATTAGTCATAGATGTAGTTGGATTACAGTCTATGTATAATGTTGTAATGCCCAATCAAGTCTCAAAGGAGTCAAGATGAGTAGTATATGCTTGTATGCTTTCTCGATGTTTGTCAATTGCACCGCTGTAATTTGTTCACGCAACATGTCATCTATCTTAAGGAGAGCCACCACTAGTGAACTATGGACCCCGGTCCTTTCTTTTACTATCAATCTACAATCAACTGTTTACTGCTTTCTGTTTACTTTCTGCAAACTATTACTTTCTTCCACTCGATATGTTTAATCCTTTGTTTTCAGCAAAACTGGTGAGATTGACAACCTCATCGCAAGTTGGGGGCAAAGTTCTGTGGTTGTGTTGTGCAGGTCTCCACGTTGCTGCTGGCACCAGTAGTGCGCCCTGCCAAAGTTCAGCTAGCAACACCTTTGAGGTGTTTCCTTGCTCCTACTGGATTGATAACCTTGGTATCATTACTGAGGGAAAACTTGCTGTTGTGCTCATCATACCTTCCTCTTAGGGTTCCCCAACGAGCTCGATATATTTTGGGCTAAGCAACGTTGCGGGATCCCACCCACTAATAACCACTTTGGACCACAACCCGACTTAGTATTTGAGGACAAAAAAGGAAGAAGGTCTAGCTGACTTGCCCGTCCCATTCTGGGATCTATGGTTAGCACATTTTATACGGCGCTTTGAATGACTGGCTACAGTTGCTGTTAAGCCCTAATTTTCCTAGTACAATGGAATATCCACCACATGGCTTCTCAACCATGTATTCTAACCATGATTCCATTGTCCACCATTTCACATTTCATTAATAAAATGGCATTTTTCTTTTAATGCAGGTGATAGAGTTTTGGAAAGGTTTTTGTAAAATAAAGGACATGCAAGATTGAACTTTCACACGGTATGCAAGATGGGTCTTGTAAGATATATGCTAGAATGAAACTGCCTCCTGATTGCAGGTTATGCGAGCAGTGTCTTGTAGTCGTGATAAGATCTAGATTTGAAGAATAGAATCATCGGTCCGACAAAGACTAATGTTTAAAGATTGTTAATATGCTATGTTGCATAGTATGTGAGATGCAAGCGTTCTAAACACTTGGTACTAAATCCCCATTGATTTCATTTATGGATTTGACTTATGTTTGGTTTGATGATTTCTTATGAATAAAATTTAGCTTTATGTTTACTTCACTTATTAGGATTATAAAGGTGGCTTTCAGGTTTCTCGGATGGTGTCTGTTGGGTTTCGTGAATCAAGATTGGGATTTTTTCCTTCGTATGATGGAGTGTAAGATATCTCTGGGCCCTCTCGGTAGTATAGCATCCAAGAGCTCAGTGAGTAAAGTAGTTTGTCACATGGATCCTATACCACGGTGCGAGTAAAGAGAACTTGCCGGTAACGAGATTGAACTAGGTATAGTGATACCGACGATCGAATCCCGGGCAAGTAATTTATCGTGATACAAAAAGAATCCTATATCAGATTGTTTGAATCTTTGACATTATGGTTCAACCTAAAAGAACTTTGTTGAATGTGTGGGAACCACTATGGGCTTTCTAGTCCCTCTAATGGTTATTAATCGGTGAGCTGTCTCAATCATGTCTGCATATTCTCGAACCCATCAAGTCACACACTTAACCTATGATGTCGCTAGTCTTCGTTGAGAAGGTGTTAATCAAATGTTCTTCCGGAGTCCTGGATGAGATCCTTGATATCACGAGGATCTTTGGAATGGTTCAAAGGTAAAGAATTGTATGTGGCACTTCCTAGGGTTTTGGGAAAGTTCAGAATATTCTATGCGGATAGAAGGTTCTAGAAAGTTCTTGGAGGGTCCATGGTAGGTCCTACCTACGAGTTGGGTCACATGGGCCCAAGTTAGGGAACCTCGGACATAGTGGGGCCAGGGTGCCACAACCACAAGGCCCAAGTGGCTTCCGGCTGGCCGAACCCTAAAAAGGGGAATGGGCACATGAGGGAGAGGGACTCACCCACTCTCCTTCCACTGCCGGCCTAGGAAGAATGAGGGAGGGGCAAGCCTCTCCCTGGCCTCCTATATATAGAGGGGCGGGAGCATAGGTCGGCGCACCCCTTTCTGCCTGCTAGCTCCTCTCTCTCTCCCGTGAAGATCATCCACCCCCTGGATTGGAACAGGTGAAGCCCTACAGGAATCCACCACCACCATATTAGTGCTTCCATTGTGCTGTCGGGTTCTTGTGGAGTTCTTATACCTCTCTTACCGGATCAAGAAGGAGGAGACGTCACCGCGGAGCAACATGTGGATAACACGGAGGTGTCATCCGTTCGATACACGGATCTCGAAGGTCAAGATCTACTAGGGTTTGAACCGTCACAAGCGATCGACTACATCACCCACGATCTCTAGATCTTTAAATGCTCGTGTTCTTTGAGAGTAAGTAGATCAGATCTATTCTACTTGTTATATACAACTAGTAGATTAGATCTTGCGGGATTATCTCTTGCTATTTCGTATGAAGTTTTTTGTTTTCCATGCAATGAAACCATCAGCAACAAAGATATTTTATTTATTTATTATATTATTTTATGTTCATATATTGTGAATATCCCTCGGACCAAAATTTCTCTCCACAACATTTCTAGCACGAGCACGGTACAAGTTATGCCACTCTTTTTTCATTTGGGGTTGTTGTTTACTTAAACCACTCTTTCATGCGGTGCCGAGCGCATCTGGGCAGAGATAGAAATCCAGATACATTGGTATAGCCAACATTAACTAGGTAGTACTTTCCTATTGTAAAATAAATAAGTTAGCTGACAATAATTAAATATGATAAATAAAAAGCCAAGAGAAATAGTCCTACTCTGAGATACAACAAATGCATCTTAGCGATCGTTTCTCATAGCATATTCTAGCACTCTAAGGTCCGATGCCTTGCCCTACCAACCAGGTAAAACATAGAGAAATTTAACATTCTAGTCAACCACAAGTAGAATGTTAGGGGTGATATCTTGTTTTCTATTTATATACCTCCCTTTTCATCAACATTGAAAACACAGGAACATGACACCCATCTGGTGATCCAAGTGCATTGCCAAATCACTTCCATTTGTAATCATCGGGAGGATTCATATAAGGATTGAAAAGCTTGATGAACTCCCCAGTTTGATAGGATGGCAGATAACATATAGTACAAATGCGCCTATTGATAGTATCTAAAGAACTTTGGTACCTTCCACCTTCTCATTTTAATTCCATGTCCAACAACTCATAATAACATAGCAACATTTTCTTCTACTGTCACATACATGCAATCTTTAAGACCACACTTCTCACGCAACGTATAGCACAAAAACCATTGAACTTTCTTCTAGTTAAGTGTAGCTTATCATAGCAAGTTGTCCTAGACCCTTCATACAATTTGTTTTATGATGTACTTCCTATATGCAACCTTCTCCTCCTCATCATCCAAACATCCTAGGTTCCTCAGAGCGCTACTAAAATAAGCTGGTGCAATACATAACATCTCGAAATACTTCTTTGGCAATAATATACTTTTCATGTTTCTTCTTTTGTTCTCTTCGGTAATGCAAGCAACCAACTCTTGTTGAGACATGATTATGCTACAATACACAAAATGTTTAAAATCTAATTATTTAGAGCATAAACACTTTAAATCAAACATTCATATCATATTTCATATTCATTTTCTAGCATGCAAGCATAGACATGAAGAGCAACAAGTGTGTACATTGCACAAATTCATATTTAGATCATAGAGTAGATCAAATGAATTTGTACTTTCAACTAAACTCACCACCTACTTATTCTCCTTGGGTTATGCAAGTTCACAAAATCAAACACATGAATATTTGCAAGGAAAAATAAATAGAAGAGGGCAAGGAAAGGCCAGCTCGGAGAGAGCCTAGGGGAGTTTCCTTCGTTCGCCTCCCGCCAATGTTTCCCTTGCATCCTCTATTCCCCTATAGTCGATCTAGGGTTCGAGGGCAGGGCAGTGGAGGGGACATACGTCATCGCTGATGCCAGCTTGCTCCAAGGGGCGGAGAATGGAAAGGGAAGAGGGAGAGGGCAACGGGGAACAAGAGAGGGAGACTCGCTGGAGTGGTCACCGCTTTTCTGTAGGTAGTTGATACGTCCAAAACGTATCTACTTTCCCGAACACTTTTGTTATTGTTTCTCCTCTATACTTGTGTGATTTGGATGCAACTAATGCGGACTGACGCTGTTTTCAGCAAAATTGCCTTGGTGTCTACTTTTTGTGTAGAAAATCAACTATTAGGAAAAATCCCGAAAAATATGCCAAAAATCCTATTTCACCCGAAGACTCCAGGAGCCAGAATACGAGACGGAGAAGAGCCAGGGGGTGGCCACACCACCTGGTGGCGCGGGCCAGGCTAGGTCGCGCCAGGGGGTGGTGTGGGCCCCCAGGCACCCCCTCGGCCACTCTCTTCGCCTATAAGGAGCCTTCTGACCTAAAAACTTCAGGGGGTTTGACGTTTTTCCAGAAGGAGTTCCGCTCCGCCGCCACCACCAGATTCCATGAAACAGCATCAGAAACTCCGTTCTGGCACCCTGTCGGGACGGGGAATTGGAGGAGATCATCACCATCATCATCACCATCGCTTCTCCATCGACCATCCATGTTTCCCCCATCTATGAGTGAGTAATCCCTCGCTATAGGCTATGGGGATGGTAGGGATTGGATGAGATCGTTCATGTAATGGCATCAGATTGTTAGGGCTTGGTGCCTAGTATCTTTTATTAGTGCTTTATGACTTTGTTGCGACTTGTTGTGCTTAATGCTTGTCACTAGGGCCTAAGTGCCATGATTTCAGATCTGAACATGTTATTGATTCATTATGATAGTATTGTTTTTGGTCTTATTTACAAGTTGTATACACACGTTGTTGTCCGTAACCGATGGCCCCGAAGTGACAGAAATCGGGATAACCGGAGGGAATGGCTTTGATGTGAGGATCACATGTGTTCACGGAGTGTTAATGCTTTGCTCTGGTGCTCTATTAAAAGGAGCACCTTAATTCCCAGTAGTTCCCTTGAGGCCCCGCTGCAAACGGGCTGGCAGGACAAAAGATGTTGTGCAAGTTCTCATTGCGAGCACGTATGACTATATATGGAACACATGCCTAGGATTATCTAGCACTTGTATGCTTTATCTTATTTATCTGCAATTGCCCTATGTTCTGATTGCTATGTGAATTGTCTTGTCCATGCAACGCCCGTCCATCCATCCCTATGCCTACCGCACTCGAATCCCACTATTTACTATTTTTGTTACTACTGTCTTTGCTTTACTACTGCTGTTACTTTACTATTCCTACTACAAAACTGTTGCTACTAATAAACTGCTGTGAGCAAGATTGTTTCCAGGTGCAGCTGAATTGACAACTCAGTTGTTAAGGCTTATAAATATTCTTTGGCTCCCCTTGTGTCGAATCAATAAATTGGGTTTCACTTCCCTCGAAAATACTGCGATACACCCCCTATACTTGTGGGTCATCAAGACTATTTTCTGGCGCCGTTGCCGGGGAGCATAGCTTTATTTATCAAGCTCACTTGGATTATCTATTGTTCGCTGCTATCCATCCATCATGGGTAAGTCTCGTGATGGCAAGGTTCCTATTTTACCATCCACTACAAGAAGAGGTACGGTTCTGAACACCTATGCTGCTCTTGATTCACCGTCTATTTTGAGTAAGTTCCTTACATCACCACATACTCATGCTACACACACTGCTACTACTGCTGAATCTGAAACTTCTGATGCTTATGATGCTGCTTCTACTGTGCTTGATAAGAGTGGTTCATTAGGTCCTTTCCTAGATGCTACGATTGCTAGAACTATAGCTGGAAATACCAAAACTCCTAATGAAGACACTACCACACCTGTTAGTTCACCTGAGTCTAGTGAAAGTTATGATATTGAAGATGGTTATGTTGAGATGACCGATGAATTTATTAGAGAATGTAAGAACACCCATGATAGGAGCGCTGCTAAGAGTCTCCTTGAGAGGCGTACTATTAGACCCAAATTATATCCTGCTGCTAAGTTTGCTGCTTCTCCCATAAACATTATAGATGAATATTACGATTTCTCTCTCGATCTATCTTACATAGCTATTGACGAGAAAGAACCTTTTTGTGGGACTAAGAATGAAAGTGTGGTAGCACATATGAATGAACTTTCTACCATGAGTGGCTTGTTTTCTGATGATATTAAGATGCGTACTTACTTTGTTTCTAAGATTTTTTCGTTTTCACTGAAAGGAGAAGCTAAAACTTGGTTTAGTAATTTACCTCCTGGATCTATTGATAGCCCTGAGTGCTTGATTAGTACTTTCCTGCAGAAATATTTTCCTCCCAGTGCTAGACATGCTATTTTGCAGGAACTTTTTGATTTTAAACAGGGAGAAAAAGAGGTATTCCGCGAATCTTGGGAAAGGTTTTGTGCTTTGATTCATGCACAAGCTGGAAGTCCATTACCTAAGAATGAGCTTCTTGATATATTTTATAATGGACTAACCGAGGAATCTAGGACATACCTAGATAGTTGTGCTGATTGTGTTTTCAGGAATAGGACTCCTAAGGAAGCTGAGGAATTAATGGCTAAAATAAGCAAGAATTATGAAGATTGGACTCCTCCTAAACAAGCTATACCTGAAGTAATTGTACCTGAACCATCTATTCATGTGCCTATTCCAACATCAAAGAAGAGGGGATTTATTGAATTAAATGATGAAGTGATAAAGGAAGCTAAGAAATGTCTTAAGGAGAAGGGAATTAAAGCTGCAGATGTCAAGAATTTACCTCCTATAGAAGAATTATGTAAACCTATTCCCTACTCATCCACTATTGAGGTACACTCTCTCCAACACTTTGATGAAGGTGATATCCCTTACTCTAAACCTCCTGATCAATGCTTAGAAGAATTTGATATCTTTATTGTTAAGCAAGATAACTTTAATAAAAGGGTGCAAAATCATCTAATGGAAAACACTAGAGCTATTGTTGAATTGAAAGATATTGTGGAAAGAACCTCTAATGATGTTAAAATGATTGTTAAACACTTTCAAATGGTTCAAACTCAAACAGATCAACTCGTTAAAGTGCAAAACGACTTGCTAGTTAATGCTGCTAAAGAAAAACATGCTTATGAAATTAGAACTAGAAGTGGTGCTACTACCCAGGATCCTCTATATCCTGAGGGGCATCCCAAAAGAATTGAGCAGGATTCTCAGCAAGCTGAAAATAGTGGTTCTACTCGTAAGAAAAGGAAAAAGAAACATAAAACTGTTGTAGAACCCTCTGAACTTGCTATAGATCCTAATAGTATATCTATCTCTGATGCTGAAACTGAAAGTGGTAATGAAGAAAATGTTGTTCCTAATGAAGAGAAAGTTGAAGAAGAACCTGAAAACCACACTAAGGATACTAAATACACCAAAGAAGATTTTATTGCTAAGAAACATGGTAGTGAAAGTGAACCTTGGGTCCAAAAACCTATGCCTTTCCCTGATAAGAAACACAAGTCAAAGGAAGATGAACACTATAATAAGTTTTGTGAGTGGATGAAACCTTTATTCTTGCAAATTCCTTTGACCGATGCTATTAAATTGCCTCCTTACTCAAAGTATATGAAGGACATTGTCTCCAATAAAAGGAAGATCCCTAATGAAGAAATTTCTACTTTGCTTGATAATTATTCCTTCAATGGTAAGGTTCCTAAGAAACTTGGAGACCCAGGGATTCCAACTATCCCTTACTCTATTAAGAACCGTTATGTTAGAACTGCTTTGTGTGATTTGGCAGCTGGAGTTAGTGTTATGCCTTTCTCTCTCTATAAGAGGCTTCAACTTGAAAAATTAATACCAACTGATATATCTTTGCAAATGGCTGATAAATCTACCACTATTCCTGTGGGTATATGTGAGGATGTACCTGTTCAGGTGGCTCATAATTGCTTGATTTTAACTGATTTTGTTGTGCTTGAAATGCCCGAAGATGATAATATGTCTATTATTCTTGGGAGACCTTTTCTTAATACTGCAGGAGCTGTTATTAATTGTAATCAAGGAAAGGTGACCTTCAATGTTAATGACAAGGAACATACAGTATATTTCCCCAAGAAGATTGAAAGGACTTATGGTTTGAATTCAATTGAACATGTTGAAGGCATTCAAGTTGGAGAAATATATTGTCCCATATCAAAAGAAAAATTTGAAACTATTATGATTGGGACCATTTCTATCAAGGTTGAGGTAACATAATCATTAGTGGAATACAAAGTTTTGTCTCATATGCAATTGTTTTGGTAGCAAGACTTGATCAACCTTGTTAACAAAAGGATTCCATTGAACAAAACAATGTTTTCATTATGATTATCTCCGTTTATTTCTATCCTTTGCATTTTAGTTTTTGCTTTCGTTTAGTTTTCTTTTTGTTGTTAGTTGCTTGCATGTTAGAACTTCTGTAGTTCTAGCCTTGTTTTGTCCTTGCATCATGTTTCCAAAAGAAAAAAAATCTGTCTGTCAGAAAAATCATTCCCCTATTTCTGAAAAATGCCCAAAAATAAAGTGTCTCGAAAAATTCCAGAAAATTCATATTAATTTTTTACGTGAAAAAAGGTGCAGAGGAGTACCTGGTAGGTACCAGGGGGGCCCACCAGGCAGGCACACCACATGGTGGCGCGGCCAGCCTAGGGTGGCACCATGCCCTAGTGTGGGCCTCCCCTGGCCCCCCACTAACTCTCCCACCTGCCACTTTCTTCTCTCTCCCGAGTAAGCTCCAGTTCATAGCTCAAAATCGCGTTCTTGCTATGCTTGCTCTCGAGTTTTTCGATCTCCTTGCTCAGCCCATCTTTCTTGCTGAAATTTGGAGCATTTGTTCCCTGGTATGTGACTCCTCCCCTTGTCCAAGTAGATTTGTGTTTAGTGGATTATTTGTTGAGTATTTGGCTGCTGTAGGTGATTGGTTATGAGAGCTTGTAAGCTTGTTTGATGCTTAGAGATATAGTTCTGATGCATGTTTAGGCCTCTTGCAAGTCCCTATGAGTAGAATCCTTCATTATATTTACTCTGCAATCACTTGTTTAATAGGTGTTTAAATTTCAGAATAGAAGATGAGTGAACACCACCTAAACCAACATGAGCTTTGGGTACCTGAGGTCATGAAGGTCCACCGGGAGGAGGAAGTTTTTCCCTCCATTTATCCATGCTCTGAGTTCATGATAGCTGCAGGAATTCTACAAGATTTCCACACTTTGGTTTCTAATGCAGGGTTAGAGCAGTTTTTGGAAGATGAACCTTGTCAATTTGTGAAGCTAACCATGTCTGTGGTGCAGGATTTCCAATTTAGTGACTCTTTGCCTAACCCCATGGTCCATTACAAAATTTACAATATTGCTATCAACTTTTCTCTTGATGATTTTTGTGCAGCTATTAAGGTACCTCAATGGGGATCATGTAGGAAGATTAAGGAGAGACCTGAACCACTCATGGATTTATACGCAGAAATTTGCCAAGGGAGTAGCTTCTCGAAGGAGAATGGAAAAATCCGTAACATTCATCTTCCCTCCATTCGCTACTTTGCCTACTTTATTGCCAAGTGTGTTCTTGCTAGGAAAACTGCCAATAAGTTATCTTCGTTTGATCTAGCATTTATCTCTGCTGCTCTTAGACGGGATAGGTCTTACAACTTGGGTGCTTTGATAGCTTTCCATCTTGCTGCTAACCGTGAGAAAGGTGGAATTTGTGGAGGCCTTATTGCTTCTCGTTTACTAGCATTGCATGGTTTAGTGTCTCATCATCTAGACCTACAGTTTCCCATAGAGAGGCTTGATCTTAATTCCATGATACAGCATAAATTTGTTTCCTCGTGGGCTAGTATGAGTGAGTTATCTTATGAAATAACCTTTCTCAAAGCTAGTTGGAGAAAGAGCAAGTCCGAGCGTGTTGTTCTTTTGCCTGCACCTGTTTTGTTTAACCTTGATAACAGGGAAGGATGGTCCCTCACTGAGGAGGAGCTTGACACGTACTTGGGAGAGCTCTCCCAACAGGAGCAGGACACTAGAAGGGAGGTCACGGATGATTCGGCCTAGCCCTCGAATGAGGGAGAGTCTTCATATCAGCAGCCCGCTTATGATTGGGGAGCTTCTTCTTCTTCTCATGGGCCCAGCTACGACCATTCTTACCAAGATCCGCCCGCTTGGAACCCCTATTCGTACATGGATTGGTACCCACTTAGGCCAAAAGCCTAAGCTTGGGGGGAGGTACGCCGACACCGCACTCATCTCCATATCATGTTGCGTCGGTGCTTTGTATATTCATGTTTCGTTCTCTTTTTAGTTTTTGTTCTTCTTTGCTTTTGCTTTCTAAAAACGCAAAAAGACCAAAAATATTTCTGTTGTTTCTCTTTGGTTTGCTTCTTCCTTTTTGCCTTGGTTTGTTTTTCCCTTTTTGCTTTGTTTGAACTATTCAAAAACCCAAAAAGATTTTGCTTTGTTTGTTTTTCCCTTTTGGTTCTTGTTTAAAAATCGAAAACACCAAAAATATTTGTCGTTCTTCTTTGGTTTTTGCGAGTTTGCTACAGGGTTCGGCAGTCCTCAGTGGATATTGGTTTCATATTATTATTCAAGCCACACAAGTGAAGAGCAATAATGAGGATCAATGACAACTTGAGGCGTGGTAAGAGGCTGGTAACGAACTCTATTTGTTTTCATTTTTGTACATATACTCATCACTGTGGGCATGCTTAGTCCGTTCATGTCGAGTGTATGTTTTCTTTGGATGCTTAATAGTTCTTGCTTTCTGATGATTAGCTCTAGCTCGCTAATAGTTTGTAGCATGTCTTATAAATGTTTGCTTGCATTACTCTATTCATAAATTGGTATGACACCGTGGTATCCTCCTCTGAATGTTTCATTTTGAATTGACTTGGCACATGCTCACACATGCACATGACTGTAATAATCAGTTGAGCCTCGATGAATTATTTTGCCTTGAGGATCTTGAATCACTTTCATGCCATGAGTAGTCCTGTTTTGTTGCAAGCATGATAATGACAGCTATTGCTCTCTCGTTTGTCGCTCCTTTACTTTTGCTAGCCTTCACTTCCACTGAGTGTTTTACTCATGTTTCCAATTCCCTAAACCAAATATTTCCAAAGTGTCCACCATACCTACCTATTAGCATCATTTGCTACTCCCGTGCATATTCATTATGCCTTGTTTTCTTCCGAATAAAATGTTTGCTTGTTATGAGAAAGTTAGTTAGTAAAGCTCTCACGAACTAGATGGCACACTTTATTTTCCTGCACTTAATAAACCTAAACCATTGTGAACTCTCCGTGAAAGTTATATGCTTGCTAATTATAGGCTGGGGATTAGCAGAACCGTGCTGTCACGGGGAACGCTTTCAACACTTGTAAATATATACCCAGTTGATACCTTGCTCTTTTGCTTGCGGATGTCGTCGGTGTGAAATAAAAGGGGAGCTTGTAAGTCCATGGAGTTATGTATGTGTGTTAGAGAAACGCCTGGGCCGCTGGTCTAATCCATGCTGACATGGTGGAAACCTGCAGCGTAACCATAATGACATCTATGAAGCATTCTTCTTATAAAAAAGAGAGAGATAGCTATTGAGAAAAAGAAAAAAAGAGAGATTTATGAAAAGAGGAAAGATAGAGAGAGAAAAGCACCATTTTCCCATGGTAAATAAGAAGATTGTTGAGATACTCATTGTCTACTTGCCTTGTCATTTTGATATGGGGATTCTTCCGTATCATCGGGCAAGGGGTACCCCGTTGGCAGTTCTCAATGATACACACATACTTACGATGACAAGAAATTACCGGTAACTAAAGTTGAGTAGCATGAGGAGCGGCCCTCGTACTCAAGGGACTTGGGACCTTCAGTTTATAGTCTGTCCAGCATATAACTCAGATTGGACCTCACTTTCACCTTAACCACATTAAAGATGCTTATGATAGGGGCAATGAGAGCTCAAAGCTAATGAGTACCATACTTTCAGCATTTGAAAGCCTTTCAAATTATTCAAAACCTTTTCTTCTACTTGTTGAGTCTCCACATATTCTTTGAGCACCTTCTTGAGAGCATAGTTGTCATTCTTTGTGTTTGCTCCATTACTTGATTATTTGTGTTATGACTTTGATGCTTGTATCCTTGATATCTTTACTTCTAGTCATCACTTGAACTTCAGAGGTGCCTTGATATTCATAATCAAAGGGCAAGCGAGATACCACTCTATCATACCTTTTCATGAGCATTGTAATGTTACTTATGTTTGTGCTTCATGCTACTTATTATTCTTGAGTTGGAATCTCTTCATAGCTTGCAATGACTATTAAGTATACTCAGTTGCATACTCTTTATTATGAATTGTCTAAATAGTTGATCACATTGCTGAGAATATTTACATCATATGAAGCAAATGTGTTCGAGAAAGTTCTTTTATCGCACACAGTTTTCAACTGAATTGCTTGAGGACAAGCAATAAGCTAAGCTTGGAGGGAGTTGATACGTCCAAAACGTATCTAATTTCCTGAACACTTTTGCTATTGTTTCTCCTCTATACTTGTGTGATTTGGATGCAACTAATGCGGACTGACGCTGTTTTCAGCAAAATTGCCTTGGTGTCTACTTTTTGTGCAGAAAATCTACTATCAGGAAAAATCCCGGAAAATATGCCACAAATCCTATTTCACCCGAAGACTCCAGGAGCCAGAATACGAGACGGAGAAGAGCCACGGGGTGGCCACACCACCTGGTGGCGCGGGCCAGGCCAGGCCACGCCAGGGGGTGGTGTGGGCTATTGAGTCCGCAGCATAGAAAACAAAAAATTTCCTACGATGAGAACTATACGCCAAGATCTATCTACTAGATACAGAGCAACGGGTGGACATACATCCATGGATAACTTACCCTCGAAGACAACGATTTTTGTTAACGAGTAGGAACTTGTGGTTGATGTAGTCGTACGCTTGCCGATCTCAAGATCGTGTGGAAGTCCGAGCGCCGCAAATCAGCAGCGCATCCGTCCTTGCACACACGTTCAAGCCACCGGACAACCTCCACCTCCTCTCTCCAGCGAATCAGCGTAAGCAGCAACTCCTTCCAGACGCAAGGCCACCAGAAACATGTATCTCGCTAATCCGAGACCATGGGGAAATATCTAGAGGGGGAGAGAGATCCTTCACGAGGAGGTGTGGTTTGTGAGAGGGGAGAGGGGAGCTTTATATAGGAGGGAGGGAGACCCCTCCCCTCCCATATCCGGTGCATGAGGGGGGGACTCCTCCCCTCCTTCATTCACGTGGTGAACCTCCACTCACATAAACATGGCCTCCACCCAAAATCCCACTCACATGTATTTAATTTCCACCAAATTAAATGCAACTCTCAATTAATAAAACTCTTTTATTTATTTTATTCAGAATTTTGTTAATTACTTTAATTAACAAATATTCACATAAAACCCCTTGCAACATTTCAATATCACATGCAGAACCATTTTCTGCAATTTCACCCGAAACAATTCCGGTTTCTATCAAAACAATTCATGTTTCTATCAAAACATTTCCTGCGCTTTGCAAACCTTTTGTCTGGAACATATGTGCTCCTAAATGGTGTCCGGCAACCCTTAAGTGTGTCACCCTATGGTTCGCGAATAATGCAGACATGATTGAGACTCCTCTCAGATCAATAATTAGAAGCGGGACCTGGAGATCCATACTGACTCCTGCATATCCAACAATGACTTCTGTGATCGTGAGAACCTTTAACGTCAGCAATTTAATCCATTTGTCTCATGATATAATACATGTCCGAGATTCGATCATCGGTATCCAAATACCTAGTTTGATCTCGTTACCGACATGCACTCTTTTCTCGTTCCCGTGATATAACATTCTAGTGATCACATCACTTGATTGCAAGCTATCTTAATGTGATATCACCGAGAGGGCCCAGAGTATATCTATTCATCATCGGGATTGACAAATTCCACTCTTGATCCATGAGCCTCAACATAACACCTTCATAGCACTGAACCCACCTTTATGGTCACCCTGTTACGGTGTGACGTTTGATGTTATCAAAACACTCTTCCGGTGTTAGCAATTAACATGATCTCATGGTCTAAGGAGCAAGACTACTTTGTATGATGTTATAGCAATATAAACATAATGACTTGATCGTAATGCTATACTTCGGATGAATGTTCAACATTCATCCGAAGTATAGCATTACGATCAAGTCATTATGTTTATATTGAACATTCATCCGAAGTATAGCATTATGATCAAGTCATTATGTTTATATTGCTATAACATCATACAAAGTAGTCTTGGTCCTTAGACCATGAGATCATGTTAATTGCTAACACCGGAAGAGTGTTTTGATAACATCAAACGTCACACCGTAACAGGGTGACCATAAAGGTGGGTTCAGTGCTATGAAGGTGTTATGTTGAGGCTCATGGATCAAGAGTGGAATTTGTCAATCCCGTCGACGAATATATATACTCTGGGCCCTCTCGGTGATATCACATTAAGATAGCTTGCAAGCAAGTGATGTGATCACTAGAATGTTATATCACGGGAACGAGAAAAGAGTGCATGTCGGTAACGATATCAAACTAGGTATTTGGATACCAATGATCGAATCTCGGACATGTATTATATCATGAGACAAAGGGATTAAATTGCTGACGTTAAAGGTTCTCACGATCACAGAAGTCATCATTGAATATGCAGGAGTCAGTATGGATCTCCAGGTCCCGCTTCTGATTATTGATCTGAGAGGAGTCTCAATCATGTCTGCATTATTCGCGAACCATAGGGTGACACACTTAAGGGTTGCCGGACACCATTTAGGAGCACATATGTTCCAGACAAAAGGTTTGCAAAGCGCAGGAAATGTTTCGATAGAAACAGGAATTGTTTCGATAGAAACCGGAATTGTTTTAGGTGAAATTGCAGAAAGTGTTTCTGTATGTGATATTGAAATGCTGCAAGGGGTTTTATGTGAATGTTTGTTAATTAAATTAATTAACAAAATTCTGAATAAAATAAATAAAAGAGTTTTATTAATTGAGAGTTGCATTTAATTTGGTGTAAATTAAATACATGTGAGTGGGATTTTGGGTGGAGGCCATGTTTATGTGAGTGGAGGTTCACCACATGAATGAAGGAGGGGAGGAGTCCCCCCCTCATGCGGCGGCTATGGGAGGGGAGGGGTCTCCCTCCCTCCTATATAAAGCCCCCCTCTCCCCTCTCACAAACCACACCTCCTCGTGAAGGATCTCTCTCACCCCCTCGGCCTCTTTCTTCGCCTATAAGGAGCCTTCTGACCTAAAAACTTCGGGGGGTTCGACGTTTTTCCCGAAGGAGTTCCGCTCCGCCGCCACCACTAGATTCCACGAAACAGCACCAGAAACTCCGTTCTGGCACCCTGCCGTGACGGGGAATTGGAGGAGATCATCGCCATCATCATCACCATCGCTTCTCCATCGACTATCCATGTTTCCCCCATCTATGAGTGAGTAATCCCCCGTTGTAGGCTATGGGGATGGTAGGGATTGGATGAGATCGTTCATGTAATGGCATCAGATTGTTAGGGCTTGGTGCCTAGTATCTTTTATTAGTGCTTTATGACTTTGTTGCGACTTGTTGTGCTTAATGCTTGTCACTAGGGCCCGAGTGCCATGATTTCAAATCTGAACATGTTATTGATTCATTATGATAGTATTGTTTTTGGTCTTATCTACAAGTTGTATACACACGTTGTTGTCCGGAACCGATGGCCCCGAAGTGACAGAAATCGGGATAACCGGAGGGAATGGCTTTGATGTGAGGATCACATGTGTTCACGGAGTGTTAATGCTTTGCTCCGGTGCTCTATTAAAAGGAGCACCTTAATTGCCAGTAGTTCCCTTGAGGCCCCGCTGCAAACGGGCTGGCAGGACAAAAGATGTTGTGCAAGTTCTCATTGTGAGCACGTATGACTATATATGGAACACATGCCTAGGATTATCTAGTACTTGGATGCTTTATCTTATTTATCTGCAATTGTCCTATGTTCTGATTGCTATGTGAATTGTCTTGTCCATGCAACGCCCGTCCATCCATCCCTATGCCTACCGCACTCGAATCCCACTGTTTACTGTTTTTGTTACTACTGTCTTTGCTTTACTACTACTGTTACTTTACTATTCCTACTACAAAACTGTTGCTACTAATAAACTGCTGTGAGCAAGATTGTTTCCAAGTGCAGCTGAATTGACAACTCAGTTGTTAAGGCTTATAAATATTCTTTGGCTCCCCTTGTGTCGAATCAATAAATTGGGTTTCACTTCCCTCGAAAATACTGCGATACACCCCCTATACTTGTGGGTCATCAGTAGTCCGCGGTGTCGTCGCATGTGGAGAACTCGCGCTATGTTTCCCTGCTTGATCGGAGAATAAACGGTACATGCAGGGCTATTTTCAAGCGTTACCGAGCCTCCCCGCCCAGAAACTCGTGAGGCCATCATACATGGGGCAAGGGCGGGCATGGAATAGACTCCAAGTTTCCAAGCCCAAATTCTAAAGCCACCCAACCAATTCAACTCGTCTTAGCCATTCTCACAAGTCTAATTATGTGCCCCAATTATGACATCCAAACATAGCATTAATGTAAATCTATGGGTAGTAGAGAAAAAACGCTCGCACGACCCCGTCGTCCCCCGCAGGCGATAGGGCCGCACCCTCGCCTCTTGCTTCTTTGCACTCCCGCATCCCTCTCTCTCCCATGTCGTCGCCCGCGTGGCGTCACTGGGAAAGGCCTGGGCGACATCGGCGGTGGCCTTCTGCCTCTCACCTCTCGGTGAAGCTCGTGTGTGGCGGGCTCGATCTGAGCGGTGCTTTCAGGCGACTACGGCCTGGCATCGTGGCAGGGCTTCTTGGCGTCGCCTGGTCGGTTAGCAATGCAGCGGCATGGTCAGTTGGCGGCGGTGCAAGCAGGCAATAGTGGTGCCCACTCGGCCCAGATCTAGGCCCCTTTGTGCCCTATCAGGGTTGGGCGGGATGGTAGTCCTGCTGGTGACGGCGATGCTCTTTGGAGGTGCTGATGGTGAGCCAGCAACTTTTGGGTGATGGTGGCGCTACTAGCCAGCTTGTTGTAGTGCGGCGGTGGGGGCTTTGCGGGCCTAATCTTGGCTCGGCCGGACCCCTCGGGGCCTGGTGTGTGCCCCTACTGTCACGTCTAGTCAGCTACCACCCCCAACCTCTGTTGCGCTCTTGTACTATGTCCTCTAGGCCTCACGATGGTGACCATAGTGAGACGACGAGGATGGCAATAAGATCGTGGTGGCACATGATGGTGGGTGGCAAGTTGGGTGGAGTGCTTCAAATCGTCCGAGGTAGTGGTTTTTTAGGGGTCGGGAGAAATCCATGTTGGCTCGTCCGACAGCGACGCGGTGACACCTATGGGGCGTCGAGAGTACCCCTTTCCCCACTCCCCTCCTAGTACCGGGGTAACCCCTAGGATCAGCCTAGGCAACAGTGTGGTCGTCGTATCCCTTTTTGAAGATGTTGCTTGGTACGCAGTGGTTCGGAGTGTTAGGAGTGTGGTGGGAGGATTCTGGAGAGCACAATGGTTGCGGATCATCTTTGTTTTCGTCGATTTGCCGTTGCTGGCATTACTTTTTTTTCTCTTTCTCTCTTTTTCTTTTAGCTGTTTTGTACTGCTGCCAGCAGTTATATCGTGTAGTTGCTACATTAATAGAGGGATGAAAGCCTTTCGAGAAAATCTACGGTAGCAATTACAATCTGACAACGGCTTATCTCGCACTTACAGTACATATTGGTGGGCCTCTATTGTGTAGCTAGGCAGAGACTTTGCTTGGACTACGCGATGTGTCTGAAAGTATTGGTCAGACACGTTTTAGTGTATAGATACATGTAAATCTAGATAAATTTTCGACATCTGTTTTAGATGATGGGTATATAAAAGCGGACAGTTTAGTCATAACAGTGGAGGTTAGCTATAAATACAAATTTTATATTTGTACTCCCTTGGTCCCGGTTTACTAGGCCTAATCTGAAAAAAATGTCCCACAATATCTTCCCTTCTAAAGCCTGCATACATTTAATTAAGAGTAGTGGCGCCTCACTAATTACCTATGCATGCGAGTGGGGTGAAAAACAAAACCAATTTACACACCCGATTAGTTGCATGCGTGCGGTGTTAAAGAGATGGGGTTAATGGTGGCAGCTAATTGAAGGGAGAAAAAGTCTAATGAAAAATTGTCTTGATCACGATGTAAAACGTTTTAAACCCTGTAAATCGAGACAGAGGGAGTACATCGTAATTACAAAACCAAACATTTTACGATTTTTGTGTTCGACAAAGATCTCTAATCTCCGCAACGTTAGTGTGGACAGCCGATTTTTGTCGAGCCACTGCCCGCTATGCCAAGCTTTTTGGTTGGTGGTCGGAGTAATCCCCGCTGTGCACGTGAAAGGGACATCTGAATATGATGACGATGAAAGGGAATAATAGATGAATGGGAGATAATCGTACGCGCCCCAGATGGAGCCTTTGGCGGACGAGGCTATGCCCATCGAGCTCATTCTCCTAGAGAAAGGTCAGCATTGGCAGAGCCGAGCCCTCGATGGGTCCATCTCTAGCTCATGTCCTCCGATGCGCCCAGCCGGCCATGGAAAGCAACCCAAGGGCAGGTCGTCGCCTCACTTCCTGCGTAATCACGACACCGCATGTATAGGAGTTATCATCCGGCCGGCGGAACATATGCGGCCGGGCAGCGACGTGTGTCATGTCCGAGTGCGACGAAAATTGCCGCGGCCGCGGCGAGAGACCAAGCACCGGACGGAATCGGGGTTTATCGTCATTCGCCAGGATCCCAAGACGAGTCGCGGTCTCGATGTGAGATTCCTGGCGTGTATCTCCGTTTCTCTCTTGACAAGTTCCGTCGTTGCATCGCAGCACAGCAAATTAGAATCTGGCGGCCGATTAGCGGACGAATGAGGGTTTCTTTGGTTGGCTTATTTTTAGTTTTTAATAAATTTTGTATACTCCGTACTACTCCCTCCGTTTTCAAAATATAAAATGTTTTAGATTTATGAAAAAACTACATCTAGATCTCTTTTAGTGTTTAGATTCACTCCTAACCTATATAAATATACACACTAAAAGAGTTCTAAATACAGTCTTTTCATAAAACTAAAACATCTTATATTTTAAAACTGAGGGAGTAGTAGATTATAATAGGGACCGCCTACGTCTCAGTCAACTGAGATTTAGTAAGTCTCAGTCGCGACCGTTATCACCGTGTCATATTTGTTTCTGCCTCGTGTTACTAGTGTCAGCCTCTGTTTGCCTTTCTACTCAAGCCTCTGTTTGCCTGGGCTTTAGCGTGAAGAAGTTGGCCTGCTGGCTGCTTGCGTGTGTTAGCGTATTGATTGATGCCCAGTCTTTTTACGTGACACATGCATGGGCTTCCCGGTCTACTATTTGATGGAAATAAATCAAACAGGAACAAGGGTCCTATGTATAGATAACTTGACGTGTGGTCCTGTGGCAAAGATAAATAAAAACTTTTTTGGCCGGTAAATAGGTAAAAAGAACGTGACGTGTTGTCCTGGTGGCATCAGGGATTTGCCTCTCGGTATACATTTTGCAAATTTACTAATTATTTGGTTAAAACCATCGCTATTTTGCTAAAATCGTCATTGCTTTGTCAAAAATAAAAATATTTTGCCAAAATCTTTGGTATTCACTTGAATATCCAAAAATAACCCTAGCGCGGCCTCTTTGTCTCATCTTATTCTTATTTCTTGTGTACTTTAGCACAAATTACAACAAAAATTAAATAATCTGAAATATTTTTCATAGTTGCAACATACTTGCAACTAGACAATACTCATTTCGAAACCACTTGCAACCGAAAATTATTAGTTGCAAGCCACTTGCAAGTCCCATGCTAGCACAAATCATGACGTGAATCCAACGATCAGGAATATTTTTCTTAGTCACAACCGGAAAAACATAAATGTAACCCACATATAAAAATAAAATCGTAGTTACAACCCACTTGCAACTCTCACACTAGCACGAATTACAACGAAAATTTAAATAGTCTAAAATATTTTTCTTAGTTGCAACATGCTTGCAACCGGACAATACTCATTTCGAAACCACTTGCAACTGAAAATTATTAGTTGCAAGCCACTTGCAACTCTCATGCTAGCACAAATCATGATGCTAATTCAACGATCAAGAATATTTTTCTTAGTTGCAACAAGAAAAAGCATAGATACGACCCACATATAAAAACAAAATCGTAGTTAACCCACTTGCGACTCTCACACTAGCACAAATTACAACAAAAATTTAAATAGTCTGAAATATTTTTGTTAGTTGCGATATACTTAAAACTGGACAATACTCATTTCAAAACCACTTGCAACCAAAAGTTATTAGTTGCAAGCCACTTGCAACTCCCATGCTAGCATAAATCACGACGCGAATCCAATGATCAGGAATATTTTTCTTAGCAACCGGAAAAAACATAGATGCGACCTACATATAAAAACAAAATTGAGTTACAACTCACTTGCAACTCTCACACTAGCACAAATTACAACGAAAATTTAAATAATCCAAAATATTTTTCTTAGTTGCAACATACTTGCAACTGGACAATACTCATTTCGAAACCACTTGAAACTAAAAATTATTAGTTGCAAGCCACTTGTAACTCCCATGCTAGTATAAATCACGGCGCGAATCCAACAACCAGGAATATTTTTCTTAGTTGCTACCGAAAAAACATAGATATACAACCCACATATCAAAACAAAATCGCAGTTACAACCCACTTGCAACTCTCACACTAGCACGAATTACAATAAAAATTTAAATAGTTTAAAATATTTTTGTTAGTTGCGACATACTTACAACTGGATAATACTCATTTCAAAAACCACTTGCAACTAAAAATTATTAGTGGCAAGCCACTTGCAACTCCCATGCTAGCACAAATCACGACGTGAATCCAACGATCAGGAATATTTTTCTTAGTTGTAATCGGAAAAAACATACATGCGACCCACATATAAAAACAAAATTGCAGTTACAACTCACACACTAGCACGAATTACAACAAAAATTTAAATAGACCAAAATATTTTTCTTAGTTGCAACATACTTGCAACTAGATAATACTCATTTCAAAACCACTTGCAACTAAAAATTATTAGTTGCAAGCTACTTGTAACTCCCATGCTAGCACAAATCACGACGCGAATCCAACAACCAAGAATATTTTTCTTAGTTGCTACCAAAAAACATAGTTGCAACCCATATATAAAAACAAAATGCAGTTACAACCCACTTGCAACTCTCACACTAGCACGAATTACAACAAAAATTTAAACAGTCTAAAATATTTTTCTTAGTTGCAACATACTTGTAGCTGGACAATACTCATTTCGAAATCACTTGCAACTGAAAATTATTAGTTGCAAGCCACTTGAAACTACCATGCTAGCACAAATCACGACGCAAATCCAACAACCAGGAATATTTTTCTTAGTTGCTACCGGAAAAAACATACGTGCAACCCACATATAAAAACAAAAACGTAGTTACAACCCACTTACAACTCTCACACTAGCACGAATCACGACATAAATCCAATAGCTAAGAATTTTCTCAGTTGCATCCTACTTGCAACTAAAAAAACTTAGTTTCAACGCACATGTAACAAGAAAATCTTCATTGCAACTCCCGCACTAGCACAAATCACTTCATAAATCTAGTGATATTTTTCTCTCGGTTGCATCCTATTTGCAACTGTAAAATACTCAGCTCTAATCCATATTGCAAATTAAAAAATCTCGGTTGCAACGAATTTGCAACTCCCACGGTAGCAAGAATAGCAACGCAAATCCGACGATTTTAGAGCCAACAATTCTCTAACTTAATCGTGATCAGCGATAATTAGCAACACCATAGTAGAAAAATAGGATTAAACTGGCAAAAATATTCAATTACATTATGAAAACACTAATACCTAAAAATTATAAATTACATAAAAATACCAAAACAAAATGAGAAGAGAGGAAACATAGTAGGGAAAATAAAGGTCAAAAAATACTAAAAATGAAAACACAGAGTAAAAGACATGAAAATAGAGGAGAATAGAATAATAAAGTAATTACCGTGTCATATTTTACTTAATAAAACAATTAATCAAAAAGAACAATGTATGAAAAAGAGGCAACAGTCATACGACAAATCAACTAGCAATAGAAAAATGAAATAAGATCAGACAAAAAAAGATCATCTGACGGCAAAAAAAAGATCAGGCGTGGGCTGAACTGAACGAGCCCACGCGTGGAAAAATAGCAAACGCACTAGCCGAGGCACCCAGCTGCACGAATCCTGAAGCGCTTCATCTGACGGCAACGGACGCGACTGAGATTTAGCTAGTTCTTAGGCGCCTGAGAACTAGCAAATCCGCTTATAATAAGTCAGTAAAATACCTATTTAGGTGTTGAGTTATTTGGTTAGTCTTATTTATGGTTTTTTTATTTGTGGAGGCAGTGAGAGACCAAGCACCGGACAGAATCGGGGTTTATCGCCATTCGCCCGGGTCCCGAGACGAGTCGCGGTCTCAATGTGAGATTCGTGGCGTGTATCTCCGTTTTCTCTCTTGACAAGTTCCGTCGTTGCATTGCAGCACAGTAAATTAGAATCCGGCGGCGATTAGCGGACGAATGAGTTTTTTTGGTTGGCTTATTTCTACTCCCTCCGAATATAAAATATTTTAGTTTTGTCAAATGAATGTATCTAAACACCTTTTAGTGTGTAGATTCACTCTGAATCTCTACGAACCTATATATTAAAAATCATGTAGACACATTCCATTCACAAAGCTAAAACGTCTTATATTTATAAATAGAGGAAGTAGTTTTTGAAATTTATATAGTACTACTCCCTATGTTCCAAATATAAGATGTTTTAGCTTTTCCTAAAATATAGATGTCTTTAAGTGTGTTGGTTCGGAGCAAAATGAATAAACCTTCACCCTAAAATATCTAGATAGATTTGTTTCAAAAAAAGGTAAAACATTTTATATTTTGAAACAACTTATAATAAGTCACAAAAACATTTATTTAGGTGTTTGGCTGTTTGGTTGGCCTTATTTTTTATTTTTTGACTTCTGCTTACAAGTTTCTTTTTTTGTGGGGAACTTCTGACAAGTTACAAAGGCACCTACATATTTTTGATTTTGGCTTTTAGCTTATTATAGCATCATCTAACAATATCCAGTCACAAGACCAAAGCCAAAGCTGAAAGCAAAGATAGTTTTGTGACTTATAAGCAAAGTCCAAAAGGAAAAAATAAATAAGCCCAACCAAACAACCCTTTTGCCTTTTAATTGGATATTATTGCATGATGATATAAGTTAAACACCAAAATTAAAAACATGTATTTATATGTTTTGTGACTTATACAAACCAAAAGTAATAAGTAAAAACGTCGGGCCAAAGGTTGGCATGTGTGCGCGTTCATTTGCCGGCTGGCCGCGAAGTGAATCAGTGGTTAGTCGACGCACGCCTTAATAAAGATCTAAAATGGATTTCACGTACGTACCATATTCCGTGCGTAGAGGACGTGCGTGCAAAATAGGATATGGGTTAAGAATGAACTGCAAACGAAATGGACTGGTTAGTTCCAGCTGATCGATCAATCTAGGCAACTAGTCCATTTTTGCTAGTAGATCAAGAGTATCACACGAAACAAATTCATTGACTAGTTATAAATAAACTCCTAATTCATTGACTAATCAAATTTTGATAAGTATGTACACTTCTTAGACGGCAATTTATTTCTTTGTCTGGAAGTCCCTTTGCATTTAGAGCAAGTACAATAGTGGGCTTATAGCGTGCTTACATGTCACTTTTGCCTATGTAGACGGGAGAGACAAGAAAAGGTAATGAGAGTGGGCTCTCATGCAAAAGTCAGCTATAGCACGTGCTCATAAGACCTTTGTGAGTGTGACGTGGGTTATATATTAATAAAGTTATACATATTTATAGTTTGCTATTGTACAAGTTGACTATAAGTTAGCTATAGATGACATGGCAATTCCTTATAGCCAGCTCTGTTATTAAACTTTCTCTTGGTATGAAATAATTCTACTGATACGAATCTACAGTAAGCCATCCAGCACATTTGTAACATTCCTTTGATATTTTGGTTATTTTTGCGAATAGGACCCTAGCATTAAAATAACATCGAACGGTATAAAGCAACTCAAGAAAAACAAAAATTACAATGAAATCCTTGAGAAACCCTTCTTCTTCAACCTCCAGACAGTGTCGACGACGCGTCGCCGCTGCCGCTCCTTCCTGATTCGCCGTGACGTTGTTGGTTGCGTACGGGAAGTTGTCAAACGGGACAAGAAGACCACATCCGTCCTGAAGACGAACAAGAAGGACATACCGCCGATGAAGCTCCTTTACGATCCGGAGATCCCTCCAGGGCCAGCTCTATGTTTTGCGGGGCCCTAGGTGAAGTCGACTGCATGAGCCCCTAATACTATTGAATAAGCTTCCGTCCTTTCACCCCTCGCGTCGCCCCCGCCTGGCGACCGAGGGGAAGCCCTAGCGTCATTGCCTAGATCCCCTCCTCCTCCCTCCTCCATTCCCGCCGCCGCCAGAGGGTGCGGCTGGGCAAAGTCTAGCTGATACCGGCGGCAGCGGGGAATCCCTCGCCTCCTTGCCTCTCTGTCGGAGTGGGACGGCTAAAGGGCAGGGACGTGGAGCTGCCGAGCGTCATGGTGCAGCCGCTCCAGCGACATCGTGGCGGAAGGCGGCCTCTTCTCCGGGCAGATCGAAGGAGGATGGCGGTGGCAGCCTTCCTCCCCCGCGGCTCGGCCCTTCGCTGCGGCGGGCATGTTGGAGGCGAGGCGGTTGGCCGATGAAGGTCGGGCTCCGGGTCAGAGCCGACGATTGCAACGTTCTCGGACGTCATTTACCTTGATGAAGGCTTCGTTGCTGCGAATTCCGCCTCATGCCTAAGGCTCCAGGGAAAACCCTAGATCTAGGATTCCCGGGATCGGACGATGACGGCACTTTCGGTGTCATTCTCACCCTCTTGAGGGCATTGTTTTGGAGATCGAGGTGCCTAGAAGAGGTATTTTGGTGGTGTGGTGTCTCATCTACCGCGTCGATGGCGGTGAGTCTTGGCTGCATGGTGCAGTGGGTTCTCGGCGGCGGGCGGGCCGATGTCCTCGCGCAGGGTGGAGACGCGGTTTGGCGTCGTGGTGGCGTCTGCAGAACTTAACTGGGGTGAATGTTCAGAGGTTCGATGGCGGTTACGGCTTCTGTGGCATGCACAGAAGGTGCTCTCTAAGAGTCAGCTAATCCGGATGGACGCTCTCGTCTCGCCTAGAGGGCGCCTCGGGGTATGCGATTGTTCCCGATTCCTAGCCGGTGGAGTGCCTTCGTTGTCTTTCCGGACACAGAGCGGCCCCGTTGACATGATTTTCCTCCATTGTCGAGTTTTATAGGCGTTGTGTGGTGGCTCCAGGTACGATGATGTATGTTTTTTTTGTTGTTTCTTTGTTGTTTGTTCAATAAAAATCATGATATCCACAATACCATTAATGTTGTTGTTATGTGGGGGCATCTGGAATACCAGAAATGACCTCGTTTTTAGTCTAACTAACTAGTCTGGCTCGCAATAAAGGCCGTATGTATTTTTTTCGATGCAGAGGCCAGGACTCGCACCCTCCATTTCGAAAAAAAATATGTAGCCATATCTAGAACAATAGACATATATGTATCCACTTTCACTTTTAGAATAAAATTTAACATCCAATCATACATTTTTGTCTCGAAGTATAACAAGTAGTATTTAATGCTAGTTTGATTACTCAAAGGAAATAATTCCAATGAGTCCAATGAGAATAATGCTTCAATGCTTAAAAAAAATCTTCTTCGGCCATTTTTAGATGCAAAATCATTGAGTACAATCTCCAGATCAATTTTATCCTTCTCAATACAACATGCAGCCAAGCTGTTCGATCTGTCTTGTAACAAGTGACCTCAGATAATTCTTTAGTAATTAACCGCGGGGCAGGAACCGGGGCGGGGATTGATCGATGGCGATCGAGTCTCGACACCGTGTGTCTATCACCTACTCCGGACCGAACAGAAGAGCCAAAGAGTCAGGGAGGAAGGGAGATCGATGGCATACACCCCCCACCCACCCGACGTTGCAAGGGGCGCGGTGGCGTACAGCTGGCCCTGGATCCCACGGCAAGAAGCCCTCGAAGACCACACCACTCCTAGTGAAGAAACACACAAACCCTAGACCGTAGAATTGTCCATGATGCTAGCACCTATAGACTGTAAATTTTGTCCATGATGCTACCAGGTCAGGCTATTTTCTACCCTCTGGATCACTACACCGTTACATCTTAGCAAGCGAAAACACGAGGTACGCGATGTAGACGGTTCACCAGCCAACGATGGACAAAGCAGAGAGAGCTGTTAACATCCAATTAGATGACGGGAGGACCGAGATAGCTAGCTGGAGAATCGTCCCGCCGAGTCGCCGTACCTACAGCTACGTGCTAGCTTGATCTAACAAAGATAAGATCGGGAGATTTTGTCCACCCGTTGTAGCTTTAGCGTCACGGCAATAGCACATTACTGACATGGACCCGACGTGCCTCGGATAGATTACGGATAGATTACGGACAAACGTGGCTAGAGTTGATTTGTTAAAATTTTATCCTTTCCTTGAAAAAAAGGAGCGGTTTGTTTTTTCATCCATCGTCAGAGCATCTCCACTCGGCTTCCAGCACGCCGTTCCCAGGACGTATTTTTGGTCCGGATGTCGAAATTGTCACGGTCCGAGGACCCCGGTTTCGTCCGGATTTGGCCAAAAACTGGTCCGGCGTTCCCAGGCCGAACCCGAGGCGTCGGGAACGCGCTGAGAACACCGGACGAAGCGAATTTGGCGGGAAAAGAGCCGTTCGCCGAGTGGGCCCGCTCAGTCAGCGGCAAAAGCCGAGTCGTCCTCATCCTCCCGCATCGGGACGCCGTGAAGGACCACCGGGCATTAACCACCGGTCTCGTCGGCCACGCGTCGCCGTAATGGCGCACCACCGTTGCCTCGGCTCCCGCGACAGACCGGCGGGCATTAACATCATGCCGCTTCACCTTTTCCCGCCCTCGCCGCTACACCCCTCTCGCCTTCGCCGCTCTCGCTCGGCCTATAAAACACGGTCGCACCGCCGGTTCGCAGCACACTGCCCCCTCCACCCTGCACCACTCCGGTGAAAGAAACAAACGGCAAAGAGAAAGATGGCGGAGAGGCATCCAGGCGACCCCGCGGCGGCGAACGGCTTCGGCCAGCGGACGCTCCAGCTGTGGGAGGCGCAGATGCTCCAAGACGTCGGGTACATGGCGCCGCCGGACTTCCGCTGCCCCCCAGGTGGAGGCTCAGTGCCGGTGGCATACCGGTGCCGCCGGTACCGGAGGACCACGAGCTGGTGGACGAGATCCAAGCCGCCATCGCGACGATGCCGGATCCGGAGCTCGCCGAGGATCCCGGCAACCTCGCCTACTAGGAACATTTCTTCGAGGAGCGCCGCCTCGCCGAGCTGGCCGTGCACTCGGGTCCTCCAGGCGAGCCGCCGAAGCGCAACAACTCGGCGAGCCGCCGTTGGTGGAGTGCGTCGGGGCGCACGCTCGAGGCCGTCCTCGAGCACATCCACGGCGGCAACAGCCCTCGGCTTGGGTTTCCACGCTTGCCGGCGCCGCCCCCTCGCCGCGGTCGCCAGCCCCCGGCGAACTGGGCACCCAGGAGGATGGCTAGCCTCTCCTCCCCATCCTCCTCCGCATCGCGCTCCTCGGCGTCAGCTCCTGCACAGTCGCCGCGCAACAGCGGCGGGGTCTTCCGGCCTCCCAAGCGCGAGGCCGACACGCCGAGGACATCACCACCGAGGACACGCGCGCGCGGCATCGTCATCAGCAAGCCTCGCACGGCGACCTCGCCGCCCGGGCGGATGCCCCTCCGCCAGCCGAAGGTCGAGCTCGCCGACTGGGGCGTCGCCGTCGACGAGGACTCCTTCACCATGAAAATGGCGATCGAGCATTCTCTCCGCGAGGCCGCGCCGCCGTCGCCGTCCACGGAGCCAAACATCCTCGCCTGGTCTAGGGCGGACTAGGAGGAGGAGGAGGCGCTGCGCGTGCAGCGCCTGTAGGAGCAGGCCGAGCGTCGCGCCAGAGGGCGCCGTTCGCCACGCCCAGAGCGCACCCCGCTCCCGCATACCTTGGCGTTCCCCTCGTCGTCCTCGACGACGACGATGACGCTGGCCCTTCTCAGCCGTGGAGGTACGGCGACCCAGGCCAGGGCAGCTCGCAGCCCCCGCAGACGCCGGACAACGACGGCGACGATGATGGCGGCAATGATGGCACGGCGGATCCCGAGTTACACCAACTTCTACCGCCACTACGGCACGTGAGGCAGCGTCATCGGCATCGGCATCTGCATCTGCGGCCTTTTTTCTGTTTTAGTTATAGTTTATCCTAATTTGGCCAAAATTCGGGTATATGTCCGAATTTGGCCAACTATTGTACGAACTCGCCGTTGCTTCATTAAAATCGCCTATATTCGTCCAAAATTCGCCGTGTTTAATCAAATTTCGGCCAAACGTGGGGACTCGGCCTGGAAACGCAAGTGGGAAAGAGGCTGTTCCCAGGCCGAAACCTTCGTCCGTCCGGCGCTATTTAGGTCTAGATTTCGGCCTAAAAACGGCCAACGAGCGGAGATGCTCTCAGTCTACTGTTTCTGTGAAAATTTCCGTATGCGTAGCATTACTCGTTGTTTGGGTCATCGTCATGTACTCTTGATCTATAACCGAACACGCGGAAAATAGGTGTTGGGTCGCGGGTACTAGTGATCCCAAATTCCAAACCGTTCAAAATACTCCGTTCGATCCAAACTAATTTTCTTGGATTTATCTAGATTCGAACGAATCTAATCATGTTTTAGTGCTTACATCCAAATATAGACAATTTAAAAATATTAATTCAGATCAGAGGAAATATATAAGTTCCAAAAAACATGCATGCAAATGTTGAAAAAAGAACGCACGACATGCACATTTTTTGGGTCGGGCCAGGCTCGGATCGGGCCAGAAAAGCCCGTCCACACATTTTCCAGGCCCGAGCCCGCTTGGCCGGGCTGTGGGGCCTCAAAACTCGGCTCGATCCTGGCCCGAGTGCAAGATCCTTCGGGCCGCAGGGTGGGCCTTCACTTATTTGTGTGTTTCCTTCAGCCGGAGTCTGGCCCGTGCAGTCACCGGGCAGCATATCTGAAGCCCAGACTCAGCCCACAGGCCTAAAAAGCCTGAACTGTTGGGCTTTTTTCGTGCCGGGCCAGGCTGCCCACGCCCAGCTATACTAGTGGAGTCTGATAATTCAAGCATGCATGTGAAATAACATGCATGCCCCACCATCTCTGCCATGCTATCTTTTACAAATTTGTGTCAGTTTTCTCTTTCTCCTTTCTCACACTTTAGGATCTAGTTCTTCAATTTAGAACTTCTGTAGTATTAAAATCATAACTTTAATTTAAAAACCGTTTGAATACTCGGGTTCCTAATGAATAGAAGTTCAAAACAAGACCAATAATGAATATATTTTAACATTATATAAAAATCAATTTCTGAAACCTAGTGAAACTTTAAAAAACTTAATGGAACCTAGAGAAATGTTTTTGAAACAATTTGTTTCACTGTTTTTCAAAGTTAATTAATCATAGTTAGAAAATAAGTGGCAATTGACCTAGAGTTCGGTGTGTTTGTAGCGAACATGTTTGTTGTGCATCGTCAGGTTTGAATGTGTTTCATAATCCATCATGAGGTTTCATTGTATTTCAACATTCAAGTTTTGATTTTTTTGAAATAGAACTATTTGGACTTGTTCAAAAGATATTGTCAAAATAAATACACGGGTTCAAACAGATGATTAATTTGATATTTACTTTAACACATACAAATAATTCAAATCTTGGATTGAAAGTTAACTATGTGTACTACTAGATGAGAGATAGTGCACGTTGTGCAAACATAGTACATATACATGTAAAGTGGAATAAAGTTGTCAGGTAACAATAGGAGAGATCCATATATACATTCAAATCTCAAAACAATCACAATGACATGGACAGTGGATGCATGCACGGTAGAGTTTCGTTTCTCATATCAGGTGCCACAACAAACAAACAAACAAAATCATCTTTTCACGGTTGTATATGTGATAAAAAAAGATATTACGCAAAGAAAAATAATACTCTACCTGGCGTTCTGTGCAACGCCGCGGTACATGTGTATCCGTCTCGACTACACATTACTAAGGAAATGTCTATAGAAAAAATGTACCGCCGGTGCACTAAAATATAAGCCCGCCGGCAACTGTCTGTCAGTGCGCAGGTCCTTTGCCCACCGCGTCGGATTTACATCTACTTGCTCCCCCTTCCCCCTCCCGTGGCCGTCCCGCGCATAGCCCCAGCGCACCACACGCAAATGCGTCGGCGGTACGTCACTTAGCCCTGGCGGCTGGAGGAGCGCCAGCCGGCCCCACCAATGCCCCGGCGCCTTGGGCAAGAATGCGCCAGGGCTACAGCCCAATACCCCTAGCGCACGCCAGCGCTAAAAGGGCGAGCCCCACACCCACCCCACCAAGTACCCTCGCTTGGCGCGTTGGGCTCGAACGTGACGGCGCTACGTCCAATTACCCCCGATGCATCATGCTTGAGTGCGCCGGCGCTAAAGCGGTAGGCCCTACCCCACCCTTCCCTCACCCCGCCCTCACCCCGGTGGTCCCACCCACTACCCTCGGCGTGTAGGTCTTGAACGCGCCGACGCTACATCCCATTACCCCCGGCGCATCCTGCGTGCGCGCACCGGCCCTAAAAGTGGCAGGACCCACACCTGCCCCGCCCCGGCCCCACCCCAACATACCCCCGGCGTCCCCACGTCGACGTGCGCTAGCGCTAATGAGAGTACCGTTGACATGCCATATGGAGAGCGCGCCGGCAGTAACCTGGCATGTTGCAATAAATGTGCTCTCTTCCACCACTCTACTCTCTTCCTTGCTCACTCAAGCTCGACCCTCCTCTCTTACTAGCTCATTCTTTCACTCACCCCCTCCCATTTTAGCTATTCTAACTCATCATATCTCATATATTTTAGCAAATATTTTTCTCCCACATGCACCACCCTTCTAGCTAGATCTAGATATCTCTCCCCTCTCATCCACATCACGCATAGATCTATCTCCCCTCTCCCACATGCGCGGGCGCTATCACCATTTACCCCGGCGCATCGGCAGCGCGCCGGCGCTACGCAGTTACCGCCGGAGTGAGCATCGCCGGCGTGATGCGGCCAATGCCGAGGTGGCTCATGTCATGAATCATTTGATCATGTGCAGTAAACGAAACAAAATGAAAAATGAGTAGCAAGAAAATATTTTTTCGGCGTGTAGTTGGTGTTTGTAACTCGTTTTTATTCTCTTCTTATGAGGACGGTGTAGTTAACGCATTGAAGAAATAAAATAGAGAGAGAACAAAAAGAAGAGAGAAAAACAAAACGAAGGGATTTGCTCACAGGCTAGCGGTCTGAGCTTTCTTCATGGGCCTGCTTCAGCCCGCGCAGGCGCGATCCATGCTTTGGAATGAGCGGTGATTTGGTCCGAGTAAGTTCGGACTACAATGGGGCCCATCATAGACCGCTTTCGGTCGGGCCGCGCGGGAGGAAAACAGCAGCACCACAGTTGCGCGACTGCGGTTGCCGGTACCGTGCCAGCGCGCCGGAAATATCAACGGCCGAAGCCGAGAGAGATATCCACTGGCCACTGGCCACTGGCCAGAGGCCACTGCCAATCTCCTCACTGACTGCCCGCCAGCGGCCACTCCCGCTCTCGTCCTCCACCTCCACGACCATGATCATAACCACCGCCGCCTTCCCCTTCGTCTCCTCCTTCCACCGGCCGCGCCTCAGGCCCTGCCATCGCCGCGCCGTGCTTCCCCCGGTCCGGTCGGCCGCATCCTCGTCGTCTTCGTGGGAGGAGCGCGAGGAAGCGCGGTGGCTCCGCGAGGAGCAGCGGTGGCTGCGGGAGGAGCAGCGGTGGCTCCGCGAGGAGTCGCGCTGGCGCGCCGAGCGCGAGGCCCTCCTGTCCGAGATCACGGCGCTCAACCTGCGCCTTCGCGCGCTCGAGCCGCTCCCGGATGCCAAGCCAGTGCCTCCGCCCCCGCCCCCTCCCGCACCAAAGCCCAAGCCCCCCGCGGGAGTTGCCCCTCCACCTCCACCACCCGCTGCACGCGTTGCTCCACCTCCGCCTCCACCCAAGCCCGCGCCGCGCGTGCCTCCGCCTCCGCCGCCGCCGCCACCGGTGGTCGAGGTGAGGAAAGAGGTGGTTCTGGTCGAGGAGAAGGCGAAGCCGAAGCCGAAGGCGGGGTCCAGCAGCGTCAAGAAGAGGGCGCTGCGGGTAGGGAGCGAAGGGGAGGAAGTGCGCGCGATGCAGGTGAGCCTCGTCGCCCACCTCTCGTTTTGGCTAGGATTCGCCATGCATGACCTCTCTGTTTGGGCCCAAAGTGACCTGGGAGCCCATACCTGCGAACGAAGTTCGTTTGCAATGCTCTGTTTCCACCAAAGTTATTTTCTACTGTAGCTAGCTACTCACTGCAACATCTGCAATCAGCTGATGCTCAACAATGTCAAGAAACTGGCTGCATTGAATTAATGTAACTACCTGACTGTACTGACTCATGTTTGCGAGCCATAACTTAGTACTCCACATTTATGGAGTACTTGAGTTCGTTAGCATTTCATAGCACTTCCACATTATCTATCAGAAAAATTCAGTTGGCAGTATAAACCCAGCTGCACTGCACATCATGTAGGAAGCCCTGGAGAAGCTTGGTTTCTACTCGGGCGAAGAAGACACGGAGTTCTCCAGCTTTTCAACAGGCACAGAGCGAGCCGTGAAGACTTGGCAGGTCGACACGCGACACCACATCATTCATTCCTTGATCAAACGGGCGCGTGTTGTTCCATTACTCCCATTTAGCTGTCCAAAGTCAGTATAAACGGTGCATACTTCCTGCTGCAGGCATCTATCGGGACTGCCGAGGATGGACTGATGACATCGGAGCTACTCGAGAGGTTATTTACAGGGCATATTGGGGAGGATATGAGGAAGGTAAGTTTAGCTACTGGCATTTTACTCCCCAGTAACAACATTGTAGTTCATAAAATGTGATATGAGTTACTCAAGTCTCTTTGCAAATAGACACTTCAAGAAACAAGCAGTATTTCAGTACAATGGTCATGAGATATTGACACCAGATGTATGTATCTGAGAGAGATTATACTCCATTTTGCTTTGCAGGAAGGCATAAACGGAGCACTTGTTCCAGCTGTACCAGAAACTGCAGAGATTCAACCAACCGTGGTCAAAGAAGACTTCAACAAACATAGAGTGTACCTTCTTGGTGAAAACAGGTGGGAAGATCCATCCAGGCTGACCAATAGGAACAAGCCAACCAGTGGTGCTACTACTGCTTCAACAAAGCAGTGCATCACCTGTCGAGGCGAAGGCCGCCTCATGTGCCTAGGTACTGAAGTCACTGCTTCCTGCACTTATGTGTGTATAAGTATATTTTGAGCTGCCAGTATCAGAGAGAAAATAGTGTAGTGCATCCTCTAAAATCTTCAAAACCATGGTAGATTGGTCAGCAGGTTAGTTTTTTGTGCGCATAACTTACTCTTTTTTCGAAAGGCAGGGAGATAAAGCTAATCAACGGAATTAGCATTCTAGCTAGGTAGAATTTACCATTATTAGTGTCAGCCTTCGGCAATACACTAGAAATGATCTGCAAACTTAATATCCCATGTTGCACCTATTGATATGATCCTCCTTCCTTCCTGCAGAATGTGATGGAACAGGTGAGCCCAACATTGAACCACAGGTAAGCTGGAGTTCGAGTTGCAGAAATGCACCACATTACTAATTAGACCTTCTTATTTGTTCTCTAACATGTATTTAATTGTGATGCAGTTCTTGGAGTGGGTTGGCGAAGATACAAAGTGCGCTTACTGTGAAGGCCTTGGCTACACTATATGTGATGCTTGTGAAGGGAATAAAGCAGTGAAAACTTGAGCAAAAGACTTATGAGCAACACTCAGCCTTGTCTGCGAACATCTATAGAAGTTTATATAGATGGTAGCTAACTATTCCAGTTTCACTGGAATACTTTTTGAATGTATATTCACATTGTCAGTGTTAGTAACTTGTCAAATTGTCATCCCTACAGAAAATAGATGCATAGAGAGTAGGCAATACTTTTCATTATGTACAATAAGAGATGAAAAATAATGAAGGAAGCGATTGTTCTGTAAACTGGCAAGCTCTTAATATTTTGAAATATGGCACTTGGCAGATTGTAACTCTTTCTTCTTTCATTAGCATAAGTGCATCAAAACGTGCGTCCTTTGCTCCCAGCCAAAGGATGGACATTGCTTGCGAACTATGACCAATAATGAGAAAATACTGGGGACATTGCTTGCGAATTTGGTGATACGAGATAGAACATATCGAACATATTTATGGAGTTAATCGAGCTACTATTAATATCAAAACTAAACTCTGCCTTTTTGTCACTCGTTGGACTATAATAGGTAAAGTTAAAAAAATATTGTTACTGACTTCAAAACAGAGCATGGACAAGTTGGGACAAAGGCAATACCATAATTGAACAGAGAATGAACAGGGAAATACCTCTTCCAGATAAGAAATAGCAGGCCTACTATTACCAGATCATTTACCAATCCAAATGTTTTTCCCTTTCAGCCACACTTCGCAAGCTATCCTAATGAATCTATTAGATTCTAAATTCTTATACCAAAGTACAAGACAACATCGTGAAAAAGAATCAAGAAATGTACCTGTACAAACTAGAAATGCTCAAGGCGTTTATTTACTTCAAATATATTCCCGTCAGTGAAACATTTCTCCTGATCCCATCACATCCTTCAATCTCCATTGCAACAAAGAGGTGCATACCATGCCATGCTCAATAATCGTGCCAGCTCTGAGGTTTGGCTAAAATGTTGAGAAATATATAACTGGCGTGATAACGCCTCTGACAAAGTGACAATGGTTATGAAGAGACTGTAAACTGACAAGACAAAGTCCGAGAACTTTACTGAAATACCATTTAGATGAACAAATTATATCATATACATGAATGTAATACCAGCATTTACAGAATATCATGTGCATGAATGTAATACCAATAATGTACAGAAGCTATGCCGTCACATGTACGAATTTGAAACAACTTAAGAAGAGATCGCTTGTCAATGTGAGGACAGAAACAAGGCGCTCTCACGCGATACATAAGGCATCGAAATTTGAAACTGAGCTTCTGTCAAATCGGGATGAAGTATTTGCTCTCCAGGCGTACCTCCTCCACCCCATTTTCCCACTGAAGTTTCTTCCACCAATCAAATGAACCACATATTTGCTTTAATTTCCCATACTTGTGCATGCTTCTGAGCGGGATGCTTCTCAGATTTGGGCAGTCTTCCACCCGGAGGGTCTCAAGACATGGGAATGCTCTTGCTTTACAAATACTCCTCAGCTTCTTAAGTTCCGTCAATACAATCAATCTCAGCTTCGGGAAGTCACTGTACCCTGCATAATGCCACTCATTCCGTGAAGTTTCTAGCATAGCATGATCTTCTTGTTTATCTGAAGCATGATCCTGCATTTTCATTTGTGTTTCTACTCCATATTGCCCCTCATATTCCTCATCTTCAACAATTTCGATCATCGCATCACAATTAGATATGACAAGCCTTTCAAGCAGTTGAAGTCTTCGGACCCATGTGATGTTCAGCAACTTTGGGCAGTGTGAAATGTTCAATTTGCGTATGTACTGAAAATTATGGGGCATTGGTGCGACAATGACATTTTCCAACGAGGGAAGAACAGAGAGGGTCAGGAACTGCAGGTGTGAAGTTGTAAGCTCAGCATCAGCAACCACTATATTCAGGTCATAGCATGATTCAACATACAGCTCCTCAAGGTGCTCCATGTGGTTGAGGTCAGAGATCATGATTGATTGCATCTCTGCACAATACTTTAAGTTTAAGCGATGTGTTGACTTTGCCAAAGGACGAGGCATGTTCAATTTCTTTAGCACATCCTCTGAATAAATAGTGATTCCGAGGAACAAAAGATCCCTCAGGGAATCCAGATTCAGGTCATCGACATCACGTATCCCATAGTGGCTGCGGAAGAGGTTGAGCACTCTCAACTTGTGCAACTTTGAGCAGTTGTTCAGGGTATCTTCAAGTGCAATTGTCACACTCAGATCCAAATGCCTCAACTCTTTCAGTAACCATAGGCGCTCAGGTAATCTCATAATGTGTGTGTGAGACAAATTCAGATGCTCCAGTGCAACCAATGTATCACATTCTGGAAGTGACGTTATTGCAGTATGAGAAAGATCGAGCACTTTCAAGGATGACATAGTTCTGAAAAATCCATAGCTCATTTTGTTCAAATTTGGGTTGTTCTGGATCAACAATGTGGTGACAGTTTTGCACTTGGGCGAGAAAGACAGCTCGGTGATGTTATTAGACATGATGGAGATCCTTGTAGCTTCTTTCCATTCTCCAGCTGATGGAGCATTATCCAAGGCCATCCCAGGTTGAACAAGAAACTTTGCATCTGACTTGTTAACCAACCAAAGTCCCAGATGCCTGATTATGTGGTGCATTTTTACCTTGGATGACAATGAGCCACTGGCCTGCAACAAGCAGGCTGAAATAAGACTGCGAATTATCTGATAACCCTTTTCACGATCATTTAATAGAAAACCTTCAGCTAACCAATATTCAACAAGTTGGTCTTTACTAATTGATCCATACTCTGGAAACAGAGTGCAGTATAGGAAACACTGTTGTTGAGTGGGTGTGAGCCTGTCAAAGCTGTATTTTAACCGACCAAACATTTCATCGACACCCGCAATATTGTGCATGTTGGTAGCAATTGCATCTGCAGCAGATTTCCACTCACTCTCTTCCAAACCTGCCACAGCAGTCCCAATGACATTGAGTGCAAGTGGTAAACCTCCACAACTTTGGGCTATTGCCATGGCATAATCTCTAATGACATTTTGGGAACCAAGCAATTCAACTGCTGCACTAGCCTCCTCGCTCAGCTTGCTCAAGAATAGTTCCCATGAAGCATCGTTACCCAAAATCTGCATCTCAATCAAGCTTCTCTGTGCATTCATCTGGAAGCATATATCTTGGTAACGTGATGTGAGGATCAGCTTGCTCTGGCTGTTGGTATCTGGAGTTGGGATGCCAACGTCCTCCAGTTGGAATTTCTTCCTTACATCATCAAGCAGGACTACAAACCTTTTCCTGGTTAGTGCCTTTACCAAGAATTTGGCCCGTTTGGCAATTGGCTCTGCTTCATTCCATGGCAAGTTGAGCCGTTCAGAGATAGTCTGTTGTATCTCCTCTATGTTCAGCGTCTCTGAATTGGATACTTCAATGAAGATAACAACCTGGCACAAGCAAGTTAATGAAAAATCGAAACATGAGATACAGTTTGAAGTAATTTAAAACTGTGCTTAAAAGTATAACCTGAAAAGTAGCAACAGCAAGATGGTAGTGGAGAAACATGTGCAGAAAAAGAGATGTAAGTATTTTTCAAAATAGAGGTAGATAAACAAATTAAAAATCTAATCCAGGTAGGCGTGTGCACTTTCACATGAGCTATGCAAATGCTGTAATTATATTATTTTTTACAAGAGTAGCTCGGGCGCTGTTCAACCAATATGGCTGGCGTCTTAGCAATAAGACTGGTGTCATTAGCCCCGTTGCGTGGTTGGTTGTCAATATCGCTCGTTTTATTATCGCCTTTCTTCTATGGATTTAACTTTGCAATAAAGGATGGTTGTGTGCATCAACGAATTATAATATTAAAATTTATGCAGTTGCATTTTATGCTTGTTTACTTGGTCTACTTAAAAGATGCTTAAAAAGCAAAATAACTCACACTATTTTGGATTGTGTAATTAAAAAACAAAGCAATTTCATATATTACATATCTATACGTTTACATATGAAGCTGTCAACTTTTCATGCTTAACTAGTACATGCTAATGGTAGTGACCATCTGTGCATGTAAAATTCATGTCAAATCTCCTTATGCCTGTACAAGAATTTCAATATTGCTTCAGACTTCAGCGTACTGTACTGATGTTCTGCTATGAAACTTCCGTTGCTGCCATTTCTCAAATGCATGGCAGCGCAAAAAAAATGTTGTTCTACATAAAAATTTCATTGAATGTGGTTCCAAATTCAAGCATGGTCATTGAAAGAAACCCTGCACTTACACTCTTAAATAGCAACACTAGCGTGCAGATAAACATGTATTCTGAGGCATCAACTGCACTAATCGAGAAAGCAACATACCTGATAGTCATGAACCTTGTTGTCAAGATAATTGTTGAAGACATGGAGGAGTGTCGTCTTACCAACACCTCCTTGGCCCCAGACACCAATTATGTTGGAGTCACCCTTCTCAAACAGGTTGCGGAGCTTGCTCAGCATGGTCTCCAAACCAAACGTTTGAATTTGAGGCAAGGGATCAACAATCCTAGGCAGGGGCTTGAACCCAAACTTCTTGAACCGCCTCCCTTCCTCGATAAGTTTATTCACGTCATCCAGCGCCTCAACAACACGCCGGCCGAGCGATGTACGCCGGTGAGCATGGAGGATGCACTGGGAGAGGCAAGGATACTTCATCAACTGACCATAGCCCTCGTCGATGTCCTCCAGCTGTAGCTCATCGACACGCCTCAGCCAGACCTGCACCTGAGGGTCGCAGACGTTCAGCTTGTCCCTCTCCACAGTGACCCGCCTTCTCACCGTCGTCTCAACAGCCTGCAGCAGCTCCTTGGCCTTGTCGAGATCGGCCCAGTTGGATTTGACGCGAAGGAACGAGGCGACCTCTCGGGCCGCCGCATCGAGCATGCCCGTGCCATCGAGACATTCGCACAGGGGCTGCAGGCAAGAACCGGCCGCACTGATCGCGTCCGTCATCGGGGACAACGAGGTTCAAGTAGCAGCCAGGTGGGATCTAGCATGGAAGATACGAACAAGGGAGAATGTTAAAAAGCTTATATAGGAGAACGCAATGCAAAGGTGAGAAGCCACAGAGCCCAGCTGCCCAGGCCAGACCTGGCTGCAAGGCGAGGATGTACCGAGAAGGCAGCGTGACGGTTCTGCCGACGGTGACTGGCATGCCCGGAGAATAAATCCACGCGCAGTTGGGTACTGGAAGCTAGGAAGAAGTCAACATTCGAGAAGGAAAACTTGTGGATGGCATACTCTTGGAGGGTTCGAACTGTAGCAGAATGCGGTGGGCAACGACCTGTCACCGCAATCCTGTTTCCAGGTCGTTTCCTGAGAAGCGAAACAACGGGCGCAAGCGAAGCAATGGCTGCTGCGCCCACAGCGAAGCTAATGATATGGAAGAGTCAATTGGTCGAACACGTTGCGTGCGACGACGAACCGGCGGGTGCGCGGCTAGGTAGGTTCCCTTGGTTTCTCCTTCTCCACGCGCAGGGTTCCAGAGCACCCGGTAGCGGTAGTAGTCCATGTGGGAATTTAGCCGGCGGTGAAGCCGTATTTTTTCACATTGGAAACTGGTGGTTGGGCGCCGCATTTGCGCTGCGTCCAGCGGATAGAAATTTGGAGGTGGGGGTTGATAGCCGCCGTGCGGCGAACTAGGTAGCTGGCGGGGAGCGTTAAGTCAGCGGGTGGGCTTTTTTTTTTTTTTCCAAAGTATCTCCTTTATTTCACACAGCAAGGCAACTCAGTACCTGATGCCTACCAAAAGGTAGGCTAGAGCTACAACCAAGACAGTGTACAGCCAACAACCTAATGTTCTTAAGCAATATTACATAGCCTGTTTATAGAGGCACAGTGGGAGGGGAAAAGTAAGTTCGATCTACACCGGAACGTCGTGCGGGGATCAGAACGATCCCGATAGGCGCGCTTTCCCAGCGCGTGCGCCGTCTTGTTGTCAGCGCGAGGTACCTTCTGTATCAGGTCTCCATTTGCATTCCTGTGATTCTGCACATCGGCAAGAAACGGTCTGAGCACCCAGTGGCTCGTCCTCGAGAGCAGATCATCTGTAGCTACAGCATCAACTAGAGTCTTGCAATCTGAGAGGAAGCAAACCCTCCGCCATTCCATCAGTTGCACCACCCGAACTGCCAATTGCAACCCCTGAGCTTCAGCCTGCAAGGCAGAAGAAGCACCTGAGGAAATTGCACTTACAAAGAGTTTAATGTTTCTCACAGGATCGTGTAGGTAGACACCCAAGCCTGCAATAGAAGCATCTACGTCCCTATTGTATGCTGCGTCACAGTAGACAACGGCTCCAGGAGGCTACGAGAAAGGTGCCTGAATCCTAGTTGTTGCCAAATTGTCGCTGGGCATTGTAATTTCATCAGCATCCCCTATAGAAAGAACTGCTTTTGCAGCACATATTACTTGTGAAATAGACCAATCCTTTTGATTAAAAAGAAGATCATTACGGGCTTTCCAAAGCATCCAGAGAGTTGCAAAAATGCAATGAACCGAAGCAGCAGGATGCAAACTAGCAAGTAGGCATTCAATAATATTTGAAGGGTAACAAGATTGATCATAGAAATCTGTCCTAAAACCCAAAGGAGAAGAGAACCAGACTGCTCTAGAAATGTGGCAATGGAAAAACAGGTGAGCATCTGTCTCAGGTAAACCGCATCTAGAGCATTCCTTTTTTATGTGCGTCGAAAAGCGAGAGGCTCTCTTACCTGTTGCCAAAGCCCTTCGAATCAATCTCCAGGCGAAGGTTTTAATTCTTGGTGGAAGGTAATTATTTTTCCATGCTTGCAAAAGGATGCTTTTCTCAGCATCAGTAAAGCAACGCCTCGCGTTTGATATCACCGAAATATGATCCTGTAAAAAAACTTTATATGCACTCTTGGTAGTGTAATCACCATTAGTTGTATGCCTCCAACAAAGCTCGTCCTGAAACTCAGCATTGATGATCGGGACCTGCAATATTTTTATTTTCATATGATTATCAAAGTGTAAAGACAGTTTATTGCTATCCCACCGTTTAGTATTTTGTTGCCAAAGATCACTGACTATGCTTGGACAGTCTATGCATGTATCCGTGATAGGATCCGTGATAAGATGATCATAAATTTTCTTCCAGTCTTGACACCATGGAGATGACCAAATGCTAGAATTGCCTTTTGCAATTTGTAGGTGACAGGAGTTCTCCATCTGCGGCAAAATATTAAGAACCGAAGACCAAAAGGCAGATTTAGGAATAGAGGGTTTAGCCCTCCAAATGTTACTGCCAGGGAAGTACTTAGATTTTAAAACACACGTTAAAAGAGAGTCGGGCTCTTTAAGAATCCTCCAAATAGACATAGCCACCAAAGCTTTATTCATAGTAAAAAGATTTCTAATTCCTAGCCCACCCTCCTTGATAGGCTGGCAGATGTCATGCCAAGCTCTTAAGCAAAGTGGTTTGGAAGCATTATCATGTTGAATGCCAGTCCACCAAAACTTTCGAACAATAGTTGTAAGCTTGGAAAGGATCTTTTTGCTAAGCAAAATGGTGGACATGTAGTATACAGGAATAGAGGCAAAGACCGACTTAATTAAGGCAAGCCGAGCAGCATGAGAAAGTTTGTTTGCCTTATAACAAGTAAGCTTTTTCTTAAACCTGTCCACCAAAAAAACATAAGCGGATGCCCTATTTTTCCCAGGCAGAATAAGAGGGTGGCCAAGGTGAACGGTGGATGCATTCATATTATCAGCAGGAAAAAGACTTTTAATTGCGGCAGTAGCTAAAGGATTTGTTTTTTTACTAAACAGGATAGGATAGCAGATTTAGCCCAATTCGGAGTTTGCCCCGAGAGTTTGTACCTGGACAATGTTTCTTGCATCGTCGTTAGTTGCTGAGCCGCAAACAATTAGATCGTCCGCAAACATCAACGAGTGTATTGAGGGACCTGTGGGTCCCAGCTTTATCCCTTCAATATTTGTCGCCTCCATTGATTGTTGCATCGAAATCGACAACTCATTAACTGCAAGGACAAATAAGAATGACGACAACGGACAACCCTGTCTGATGCCTCGACTGCTGCGAAAGCGACCAAACGGCTGTCCATTAATCTGAACCGAAAAGGTAGCAGAAGATATGTAGGTACGGACAAGATTAATGAAATGACTATGCAGCCCTTTACGTGTGAGAGCCCTCGTGATAAAGTCCCATTCAATTCATCAAAAGCTTTTGCAAGATCAATTTTTAGCATAAAAGCCTCATGTTTCCAAGAGGAAAGTTGAAACGAGTGCGTTATTTCCTGAGCTAGAGCAACATTATTTGAAATTCTACGACCTTGTACAAAAGCTTGTTGAGTTTCATGAATGAAGTCAGGCAAAGAAACCTTGAGCCTATTTGCAAGAGATTTAGTGATGATTTTATAAATGACATTGCAAAGACTAATAGGCCTAAAATCTTGTGGGACCATCGGATTAGTTTTCTTTGGAATCAAAGCAATAATGGTTTCATTAAGTTTAGGATGGAGAGTACCAGTTGTATAGAAATCATGCACAATTTTTGTGACATCATCTCCTATCCAACTCCAAGCTGATAGATAGAACTCCACATTTAGTCAATCCGGTCCAGGAGAAGCATTCCTCTTCATGTCTTTCAAGATCTGTAAAATTTCATCTCTGTCTGGAGCAGAACTAACAAACGGATCAGGTTGTTTTTGTGGACTTATAATAGGTGGCTCATTTCTCAGATCTGGATTAGAAGTAGGGCTCAGGGCGGAATATCCCTGCCAAACCCTGTGAGCAATACTACCCAGGAGGCCCAAGCCCAACCAGCAGAAGTTGCTACTCGGCCCAGGCGCACTCACCAACTACCGGCCCGGTTGGCTGGTACTGAATGGCAGTTGTAAACACTCTATAATAGTTACTATAAAGAGGGGAATAGATAGAGGGAGAGATAGGAAGGAACGAATGGCTTGGCCGGTGGCCCGAATATAATCAGGCACTCGTGGAGCTGGACGAGTGAACTCTCTACTGTAATCGAGATCTAGGAACAAATTCAAAAATATATAGATAGAGAGATTGAGTGCTGACATTCTGGTATCAGAGCCAAAAAATTCCCTCCCACCTTCCACCTCAGATCTGGAGTTGCCTAAACATTCCCACCACACCCGTTTCGTCATCCGGCGGCGAGCGGAGATCATGGAGAGCATGACGCCAGAGGTGAAGGCGATGTACGAGACATTGAAGGCGGCGACGACCAATGAATTCGAGAAGCGCTTCTTCGAATACCAGCGCACGGCAACAGCCGTGTTCAAGCTCCTCGTCAACGATGCCGTCAGCAAAATCGACGAGACCAACGAGTGCATCGACGTCGTCCGCATCGACCTCTGATCTGATATCGGCGAGCTCCGTCAGGCTATTGGACGCGTCACCAACTCCGACCCCGACAAGTCTATCTCAGGAGGGCCGGCAGCGAGCGATAGGTCGCTGGGCGGTGACGGGTTCGGCCCCAATGGGTGCCGTGTTGATTCATCACACCGGGGGCAGGGACAGCTCTATGTCCCTCCTCCAGTCAAAGGTGCGCGAGACTCCCAAAATTCCTCTAAATTTCCTACTCCAGAATCTGCACTTGTGTCTCGTGGAATTGGTTCTGATGTCTCCTCCACTTTTCCCCGGGATTTGATGGTTCAAATCCTCGTCTCTGGCAAACTCGTTGCGAGGACTCGTTCCAGATTTGGGGAACTGCTTCTACTTATTGGCTTTCTCTAGCAACTGCTCAGTTCGAAGGTCCAGCTGCTCGGTGGTTAGAATCGGTGCAGAGTCGCTATCCTCACATATCATGGCCTGATTTTTGCTCTCTGCTGCTGGCACGTTTTGGGTGTAACCAGCACCAGGCGTTGCTCCGTGCCCTTTTCCGCATTACTCAGACTAGCACTATTGCAGACTATGTTGAGCGATTCTCTGAGCTTATTGACCAGTTGTCAGCTTATGAATCTGCTCCGGATCCATTGCATTATGTCACGCGGTTTTTGGATGGCCTGCATCCATCAGTTCGAGTGTCTGTGGCTATACACAACCTCATGATCTTGATACTGCTTATGAGCTGACTCTCCTTCATGAAGAACTTGGGGATGGCAGTAACCATTGTAACCGTAATTGGGTTCCTGTTCTGCCACATCAACAACGACAACATGCTCAAGCTTTACCATTGCCTCTTCCACCTCCTCGGCCACATGCTCCTCGTCTGCAGGATGATGCTAAGGTGGGTGAGCCACGGAAACCTGTGGAAGATAGGGACAAATGGTCTGCTCTTCATGCTTACAGAAGATCAAGGGGTCTCTGTTTCACTTGTGGCGAGAAGTGGACTAGAGAGCACCAGTGTCGCCAATCTATCCAACTTCATGTGGTTCAGGAAATGATTGATTTTATGTTAGCTACTCCTGATGATTCTGTTTCAAAAACTGTTGAAGCACCAGCTCCTTTTATGGCTCTCTCTGTTGCTGCCGTTGGTTCTGCTCCTGCTGTTCAAACTATGAAATTACCATTCACTCTTCAAGGGCGTCAGTGCATGTTCCTGGTGGATTCCGGAAGCTCTAACTCCTTCCTCAATGCAGATCTTGCTGCACTACTACCTGGGGTTACTGTTTTGCCTGTCCCTGCAAAAGTTCAGGTTGCAAATGGGGCTATTCTTGAATGCACGCACCATATTCCTGTTTGCACTTAGTTCTCTGATGGTTATGAGTTTTCCTGTCAACTCAAGCTTTTACCACTTGGTAGCTATGATGGTATTCTGGGTATTGATTGGTTGATGTCCCACAGCCCAATGCAGATTCACTGGCGACAGAAATGGATGCAATTACATTACAAGGGCACCAGAATCACTCTCCATGGAGAAACTTGCGATCGTTTTGCTTATACCTGCGTCGAGTTGTCTCTTGTCACAAAGTCTGTGCCTGAGCCTTCTAAGGTCTCTGAAATCCCTAAAATCCAACAGCTGTTGCAGTCCTTTGAGTTGGTTTTTGACACTCCAGTTGGTTTGCCTCCTCGACGGCATTATGATCATGTTATTCCCCTGGTCCCTGGTGCTCGTCCTGTCTCCATCAGGCCTTACCGTCTGGCGCCAGAACTTAAATCTGAAGTTGAAAAACAAATATCTGAAATGTTGGCCTCAGGTGTAATTCAACGCAGTAACAGTGCTTTTTCCTCGCCTATCATTGTTGTCAAGAAAGGGGAATCAGACTGGAGGCTTGTCGTCGACTACCGGCAGCTTAATGCACTCACTATTAAGGGTAAATATCCTCTTCCGGTGATTGATGAACTCCTCGACGAACTCACTGGTGCTAGCTGGTTCTCTAAACTCGACTTGCGAGCTGGTTTTCACCAAATTGACCTAGCTCTTGGTGAGGAATTCAAGACAGCTTTCCAGACGCACCAAGGTCACTACGAATTCAATGTAATGGCCTTTGGATTAACTGACGCTCCTGCTATGTTCCAGAGTGCGATGAACGCCACTCTTGCTCCGGTGCTACGGAAATTTGCCCTTGTCTTCTTTAACGATATACTCATCTACAACAAGAGTCTTGCGGATCATGTTGATCACCTCCGCCAAGTTCTTGCCATTCTGAAGGACAACCATTGGCGGGTCAAGCGCTCCAAGTGTGAGTTTGGCCACCGGGAAATTGCCTATCTCGGTCACGTGATTAGCGGCAGCGGCGTGGCTACTAACCCAAGTAAGATTGCAACTATCCGTGATTGGCCCACGCCTGTATCAGCTAAGGAGGTGCACAGTTTCCTTGGTCTTGCTGGTTATTACCGCAAGTTCATTCCCCATTACGGGATTATCAGCAAACCGCTCACCAATTTGCTTCGGAAGGGTATCAATTTCGTTTGGATCCCTGACCATGATGTGGCCTTCCAGACTCTGAAACAAGCGTTGATTTCTGCACCAGTTCTTGCCTTGCCAGATTTCTCTCAGGGTTTCGTTTTGGAGACGGATGCTTCTGACGACGGTATTGGAGCTATACTGATGCGGAATGATCACCCCCTTGCATTCGTCAGTCGTGCTTTGGGTCCAAAGAATCAAGGGCTCTCTGTGTATGAAAAAGAGTACCTCGCTATTCTTCTTGCAATTGATCAATGGAGGTCATACTTGCAACTTGGAGAATTCGTCATTCGCACGGATCAGAAAAGCTTGGTACATCTGTCAGAGCAACGTCTTCATACTCCGTGGCAGCAGAAAGCTTTGACTCGTCTCATGGGCTTGCATTATCAAATTGTGTACAAAAAAGGAGTGGATAATCGAGCTGCTGATGCTCTCTCGCGCCGCCCTCGCGCCAATCAGCAAGTTCTTGCGATTTCTGAGGCGCAGCCCCTCTGGTTGTAGCAAGTTAGTGCCAGCCACTCTGGTGATGAATTCACTCAGAAAATCATTCAGAGTTTGGTCCTGGATTCCTCTGCTTATCCTCAGTTCCAGTTCAAGAATGGCATTCTCAGGAAACAGGGGCGAATCGGGGTTGGTGCTGACCCTGCGTTGCAAGCCAAAATTGTTCATTCTCTGCATGACAGTGCTCTAGGTGGCCATTCTGGGTTCCCCGTTACTCACCGTCGGATTGCTCAGATTTTTGCTTGGCAAGGTATGAAGCTCTTTGTCAAAAATTGGGTGCAGTCCTGCTCTATTTGCCAACGTGCGAAGCCAGAACGTGTCCACTATCCTGGATTACTCAAACCACTCCCTACTCCTGACGGTGTCTAGGAGATTGTCTCCATGGATTTTATCGAGGGTCTTCCTAATTCTGGTGGCTTCAATTGCATCCTCGTGCTAATTGACAGTCTGTCCAAATTTGGCCATTTTATTCCCCTTCGCCATCCGTTTACTGCTACTACTGTTGCGGAAGCATTCATGGGCACTATTTTCCGCCTCCACGGTATGCCACTGTCTATTATCTCTAATAGAGACCAGATTTTCACTAGCAAATTTTGGTCTGAGCTATTCAGATTATCGGACACCCAGCTGCGTATGAGTACCTCTTACCACCCCCAGACTGACGGGCAAACGGAGCGGGTCAATCAGTCAGTTGAGTGTTTCTTGTGCTGTTTTTCCCATGCCCATCCTTCTCGCTGGGCTAAGTGGTTATATTTGTGTGAGTTTTGATATAACACTAATTGGCATTCCTCCTTGGGCAAGACGCCATTCAAAGTGGTCTATGGTCAAGAGCCCCGTCAGTTTGGTATTGCTCCTGTCTATGCCATTGCTTCTTCTGATTTGGACCAATGGCTCTCTAACCGAGCTGTCATTCAGGCTTCAGTTCAACAGCACTTGGTTCGTGCCAAACAACGGATGAAGCAGCAAGCCGATAAAAACAGGACAGAGCGCTCTTTTGCTGTTGGTGATCGTGTTTATATGAAGATCCAGCCGTATATTCAGTCGTCCTTAGCCTCTCGTACAAATCAGAAGTTGTCCTTCCGTTACTATGGTCCTTTTGACGTACTGAAGAAAGTTGGCTCCTTGGTTTACCGGTTGAATTTGCCGGAGTCCAGCAAAATTCATCCCGTTGTGCATCCCAGCTGAAGCTGACTCTTGGTCCTAATCAACAGGTAACTCCTGATTTGCCTCGCCCCAATGCTTCCTTTCAGGTTCCGGTAGCAGTCCTGCAGCAGCGTGTCGTGCAACGCGGGTCTTCTTCAATCATTCAAGTCCTGGTGCAGTGGAGTGGCTTGGCTGAAACATTGGCCACCTGGGAGGATTATGACGCCATCCGCCAGCAGTTCCCGCGTTCTCTGGCTTGGGGGCAACCCGCTTCTTAGCAATACTACCCAGGAGGCCCAAGCCCAACCGCTAGAAGTTGCTACTCGGCCCAGGCGCACTCACCAACTACCGGCCCGGTTGGCTGGTACTAGATGGCAGTTGTAAACACTCTGTAATAATTACTATAAAGAGGGGAATAGATAGAGGGAGAAATAGGAAGTAACGAACGGCTTGGCCGGTGGCCAGAATATACTCGGGCACTCGTGGAGTTAGACGAGTGAACTCTCTGCTGTAATCGAGATCCAGAAACAAATTCAAAAATATATAGATAGAGAGATTGAGTGCTTGACAAACCCCCGACGGCGACGGGTAGTTAGTTGTGTTAACATGGGCCTTCCGCTGTCGACACAGGCTGCCAGGCCCTCCCGGCTCCCCTATTCCTTGCCTTGCTTTCTTCAAGACCGGAGGGCGGAGGCGGCGAGAGCGAGATGCCAGGCGGTCTGGTGCGGAGGCGCATGGAGGCCGAGCTGCGCTGGGACTCTGCGGAGTTTGACGTGGAAGCCAAGCTGTTCCGCGACGGCCTCGAGAGCGGCGGCCCCGTCGTGCTGTGGTGCAGAGTTGGGTCGCTGGTGCCGCAGCAGCCGTCGCTATGCCAGGCCTTCACCGATTTTAAGCCCTTCGCGGGTTCACCGTTCTAGGTTTTAGCTTGGTCTGATGTCTTCTCAGGACATGTGCAACATTCTATTCTATAGACATGCTGATAGCATCTTTTTGTGTTGCTTAAGGAAAATGTCATGCTCCTAGATAAAATCTTCAGTGAATTGTTTGAAAGCTAAGCTAACAAATTATCTGAAATTATAACAGTTGGAACAAGTATAACACAAAACTGCAACCCAAACGTCAACAAGGGTGCACGTGTGCGCTCCGGTCGTTGTGAGCAGCGGATCATCGCCCGTCCGACTCTCACCCCACACATATCTTGGCATGAAAAATCCTGACAACACCGAGATGTGGGACTGTCCGCGACATGTGCGAGTGCGTTTCAAATTCTCAGGAGTCGCGTTGCTTTGACTTCCCAATTTCACTAAGTCTCCCGCGGATGAATTTCCCACCTCCCTCTCTCCGCTAAGAGGCCTTGTTTACTAGTAAGAGTGTAATTTCATCCCCAATCCCCTCCGATACTCTTCCATCCTAATCCACTAGTATGGTGGAGTGTGTTTAATCTACGTGAAAATGAGGGTGTTTGTGTGGGATATCTTGTGATTATCCCAACTAAAAACCAGCTTGATAATCTAACAATTGAAGATTCAGGATCCAAGATAATCCTCTGTAGATACAATCGAATATAGACAAATCTAACTCAACTAATTAGGGTCAGAGAGAATACTAAATATCATCTAAATACATCCAAATTTTATAAATTTTCAACATCTAATTTGGGACGGAGAGAGTAGTATTTTGAAGCTAAGTTCAAGTCAATTTCACTTGAGTTCTGCCCACTGTGATATAATTGCATATGGCGTTCGAAAAGAAGGCTTCACTTCTTTCTACGGTGCAATTTGAATATTCATCGTACCAATATGCAACACTTGCGCTTTCGGAATTGAACGTGCAACACCGTCGCTTCGATCTTCTATGACATCCATGTCGACAACACTTGTTCTTTATTTTCTCAGTGTTTGGCAGGTTTTCCCTCAGTTTCAAAATATAGTATACTTATTATATTTTGAAACGGAGAGTATATTATACTACTTCCTCCGTTCCAAAATAAGTGACTTGGGTTTGTCTAGATTTGTATGTATCTATATACTAAAACATGTCTAGATACATATAAATCTGGACAATAAACTCACGTCATTTATTTTGGGACGGAGGGAGCAGTACTTATTGAGCGATGAATTAATATTTCTAGGCGGTGCCGCATCATACTCGCTCCTTTAAAAGAAACTGTACTCGGTTTCGCTTGACGTCGTGCAAACTTTTTCGTGGGATTTGATCGTGGGGCTGGAAACAACCTGGATTCACCAGATATTTTGCCCCTCAAAAATCAAAAATGCTAGACTTACGGGCACTATCTTACGGACTAAAATCTACGGGCTGACGTGCAAGCACCTGGCTGGTTGAAATCTATTTGCCCTCCATGATTTTGGGAACGTGGGTTTGTTTCAAGTCTTCACGTCTGCGCGGAAGTGGTTTTTCGTATGAAAAATCCCGTAAGTGTAGCATTGTTGCTCAAAAATAGTTGGAGATGCACTCCCGTCAATATCATAATGTCAAGGCCGCGCACGTATATCTATGTAAACTTCCGAAACAATCGCTCTTCTAGAAGATTTCTTCGGTATCCCGTCTCCGCCATGAAGCCAGACCTGGAAGCAGGGGCAGCGCCCCACGCTCCCACCGATCCGAGGAAGGAGGAAGTCCTTCGCCTCGTCGTGATATCAGCCTTGATACTAGCCGGGTTCATCGCCGAGGTGGTGCTCGTTTTACTTTTCCCCGTTCCTGACCGACACCAGAACTCCGTCGACCTCGCCGGCTTCGACGGGCTCGACGGTGCCACGACACCGCCGCCGCCCGTCGTCTCCCCGACGTTCAACCTCAAGCTCCACGGCGTCAGCAGGAGCCGGAGCTCAGAGTCGTGCGAGTTCTACAACGAGCGCGGGACGGTGGCCGTCTCCTACGCGGGGTCGGTGCTCGCGTGGGGCCGCGTGGCCGAGTTCTGCGTCGCCGAGGGCGCGCGGAAGCACGTGAGGATGGTCGCGCTCGGCGCCGGGGTGGGGCTGTCCGACGAGCTGCGCGGCCGCATGGCGTCGGAGTGGCGGTCGCGGTCCGCGGAGGTGGACGTGGACATCGTGCTGGACTCGTACGTGGACGACTGGAAGAGGTTCCTGTCGTGCCGGGTGAAACTGGATGATGAGCCGTCGTCGCGGCAACCGTCGCCCTGCAAGGTGCTTGTGTTGGACCAATGGTGAATCAGAAATATCGACTAATTTATTACTCCCTCCGTTTCAAATATACGTTTTAGCTTTGCGAAGTTAATATATCTAGACCTTTTTAGTTCATAGGTTTCTAAAGGTTTACTTTGAATCTACATACTAAAAAAAATCTGGATACATTATCTTCACAGAGTTAAAAAAATCTTATGTTTTAAAACGGATGGAGTAATTAAAAGCTTGCCGATGGTAATTTTCGATGAAAAGTTCGGTGAATTTTTTGAAAGCTAAGCTAACAAATTATCTGAAATTATAACAACTGAAACAAGTATAACACAAAACTACAACCCAAACGTCAATAAGGGTGCATGCTGTGAGCAGCGGACCGTCCAACTCTCACCCCATACCTATCTTGGCATTAAAAATCCCGACAACACCGACATGTGGGACTTTCCGCGGCATATGAGAGAGTGCGTTTCAAATTTTCAGGAGTCAGGTCGCTTTGACTTCCTAATTTTACCAAGTCTCCCGCGGATGAATTTCCCACCCCTCTCTCTCCGTTCAGAGGCCTTGTTTACTAGGAGTATAATTTTATCCCCAACAGGATTGAGGTTTGAAGGAGATTTTGTGAAACCGTTTCTTTTGCCCAATCCCTTCAAACCCCCAGATACTCTTCCATCCTAATCCACTAGTATGGTGGAGTGTGTTTAATCTACGTGAAAATGAGGATGTTTGTGTAGGATATCTTGGGATTATCCCATCTGAAAACCAGCTTGATAATCCAACATTTAGAGATTCAGGATCCAGGATAGTCCTCTGTGCAATCCCTTTGAGTACACTTCAACCTGAGAAATTTCCCCAGGTTCCTTTGAGTACACTCAACCTGAGAAATTTCCCTATGTTAGCTTTCTGCCAACAAGTGGTGCACCTCACTCTGGCCTATGTTTGGGTGTGGCGCGTAGATAATTGGGTAGGAGCAGAGACACGGTGTTGATCTGTGATCTCGTGTTCGATTGCTGGAGAGTGGTAAGTAGATGGGAGGCGAGGATATTCATGCATACATGATGGGAGGCGCCGCGAGAGGTGACCACTGACCAACATCGTGAGGAGGGGCACGCCATGACGGGGCAGAAGGTGAGATCCCAGAGCCCAGATTGCATTTTGGTAGTACCGAGGAGGGGAATGGGTGCACGTTGCCTCCTCACCAGGAAGACAATCTCCGACGCTTAGGCGCGGTAGCGTGTCGTTTGTACCCGTAGGTTCCCTCACACCATTCTTTTAGGATTGGTAGGTAGATGGAGGTGTAAGGGAGGGGGCCAAAAAAATCGTAGCCCAAAACCTGGCGAGCACCTTCTGACATGGTCATCCTCACACTAGCGTGCATTTTTCTTGTGTACTAAATCGGGGTTTAGGGTTATGTATGCTAAGGGCATATCTAACCGATCCCATAAAATCGGTTAGAGGAGTAAAAATTTGGAGGTGCTGCACCTAACCGATCCCCAAAACGATTAGAGGAATTTTTACTCATCGGAGGAGTAAACCAAGCGACCGACTCCTAAATTTACTCCTCGGCCACCACTTCTAAGAAAAACTCTCGCCGCTCGACCGACCGCACCCATTCCCTCCAGCGTCGTCGCCGATGACCGCCATACCTAGCCGCCCCCATCCCGGTCCTTGCGCCGCCCCCATCCCGATCCTTGCGCCGCCCTTCGGCCCACCTCTCCCTTGCGACGGGGTGAGCTCGTTTTCGTCGGCCGTGATGGCTGCAAGTACACAGATCAATTGTAGCTAGTTTTAAAATAAGAGTATTGTACCCACAGAGAGTTATTTGGTTAAGATCTTTATGCCCCTCGTCACTTTCCACCAAAGGATACTTGTAAGCAGCCTTTGATCTCAAGTAAAGGGTGTTTGAAAGGTTTTTGGTTGTGTGCAGAAATGTAATTAAAATAGGTAAAAGAAAGCAAGTAACAATGTTGTGTGAAAACATGGTTGAACTCAATAGGGCTAAAACGTTCTCAGGAATATAGGATACACCACTAGCATGATATTATTATTATTAATCAAGATAACATACTTCTTGTGTCATTGAAATGGATTGTATGGACACCTAGAGGAGGGGTGAATAGGTGCTACTTCAAATTTTAATGCCTTTTCAATTTTAGGCTTAGCACAAAGGGTAAATTTTCTAGATAAACTATTAGGTAGAATTTTCCTATATGTAAACCTATCTACTAGCGAGTAAAGAGCGAGTGGAAGAGGAACGGGTAAACCGTAGTGAAGCACGTGGAGACACAGGATTTGTTTGACCGCAGTTCCTTCCTTGTTAAGGGAAGTACGTCCAGGGCCGGTCCATACATATTGAGGGCCCCGGGGCAAGTCAACAAAAAGGGCCCTTATTCACAAACTCACATTTAAAATGTATTATATTTCAAAAGCAATCCATCCAGTAAGTACATATCATAGACTGATGGTTTTTGAATTATAAAACTTACACTAAAATTCTTTATTTGTAACGGTACATGGAACTACATGATATTAGTAAAAAATAATATCGACAAAAGACTGATCTTCTAAGTGGCTCTTAAGTGACAATGTGGCAAGTCAGAACTGATTGCTACGTAAAGCTTTTGTCCTACCATAATAAGATATATAATTAGTAAAGCAAACTTAGCACCTGTGTTTATACTATGATGATCAGATCTTGGAGAACTTACATTTTGAATTGTCGATGTTGGATCCTGGATATGGAAATATGGTTCGATTTTGAATTGTCGATGTTGGATCCTTGATCCGCTCAGCACCAAGATGATGAAAAATATAACTTGCTCATTCCCCGTCCAGCCGCCCCCCTTCTCTTGTCCTAATATGCTTAGGAATCAGATCCAATGGAAGCTTGAAGAACATACCATAGAAATAAGAGTAGAATTGGAGACGTGGAGCAGACAGAGCCATGAAGTCCTGCAATTTAACAACGAATCAAGTGGAGGGAGAGGGACGTACCATCTCTGATGCGGTGATGCCTCCAAGGCTCAACGTCTAGTTTATAGGGAACGGCTATAACATTGAGGATGGAAAGAGAGAAGATTGGGGAGAAGAATAGCACAATAGCTCTCCATTAATGACTGTAAAGATCTCGGAATTGGAAAAGCACGGAAGACGGCGGCGCTGTTCTCTGGGAGTGGAGAATTTGGGGAGAAGACGAGCCGGAGGAGTAAAGACAGAGGAGAGAGACGTACGTGTGGGTCGTAGGTTCATAGAGATGGACCAATTTAATTCAATTTAACACTACCGATCAATCCATGTTGGTACGTGACTTGTGTAGCTACGTGGTGGGCTTAGGCCTTTTTTTATCTAATACAGAAATATAATTACTAGTATACTGGACAGTTACCTGAGCTAGGGTCCCTGCCTCCTTGGGCCCCTGGGCGGGCGCCCCGTTGCCCCCCCCTTATGGGTCGGCCCTGAGTACGTCTGCGTTGGAGGGGTGGGCGGTACTAAGACCACCACGCCACAATAGGCCTCATCCTGTTCTCCGATGGATCCCGCCACCAAAGGCATGATCCACCTTTCCACTATAGGGACCCTTCAAGGCGGGTATCGGCGCCTTTACACAACTAGTGGGGCACAACTCCACAATCAACTTGGAGGCTCCCAAAATGACAACAAGCTGCCACAAGAACAATGTTATCAAATACAACGAACAAGATCTAGATATTGACAAGAATACTAGATCAGGGATTTCTCCAAATGAATGGAGAGGAGTTGATGCGCTTGATTCGTGATAACGATGATGATCCTCTCCTCCTTCAATTCCCCCAAAGATCAAAGCCTTCAGGTGGTTGAAGTGGGAGATCGAGAATGGGAGCTCTTGCACAATGTCTGGACAATTTCGAATGAATCAAGAGGTCTGAATGTTGGGGGAGAAGGGGTATTTATACCCCCTTCCAAAACCAGCCATTGGAGACTTTGGGGGCCGGATTATCCGGCCCAAGTAAGGGCCGGATTATCCGTCCTGGGGAAAACTCCGCCCCAGACTCGGAATATCCGGCAGATAGTCCGCCCCCTATCAGAGCGTCGCGCCGAGCTTGCCCTTGATCATCTTCTGGGGGCCGAATTATCCGCTCCCATGTGAAGGCCGGATTATCCGGCCCGGGGAGTAAAAACCGCCCCAGTTCGGATTTTCCGGGAGAAAATCCGACCGGACTCCGAGCGACGCGCCTTAGCATGCTTTGCTCAAACTCTGGGGGCTGGATTATCTGGCCCATGCGACAGCCGGATTATCCGGCCTGGGAAAGAAAAACCGCCCCAGTTCGGATTTTCCGGGAGAAAATCCGACCAGACTCCGAGCGACGCGCCTTGGCTTCCTTTGAGCATTGAGGTAGGCCGGATTATCCAGCCCTTGGTGGGGCGGATAATCCGGCCCCCCTCAAAGCTTCCTGCACACTTAGCGCACATGAATAATCTCCACAGTATTGTTATCTAACACGCAAAACACAGGAAAACATGAAATGTTCTTTCAATGTCCCGCTTTTTGGTGTTAGATGACAATACTAGGATTTGCAGAAAAGGATCACAAGACAACCAACAATAAACATGGAAGAGACTCCCCCTTAATGTGTGCATATTAGAAATTTGCATTTGAATACAAATGCACACAAATAGGTGAATCTATTCCATAGACATATGAGCAATAAAATCATACCACCGAGGTAGAAGAGAGGCATCCTTGAAATGGCCTCAATAATCATCGTGATAACCAATATAAGCGCCTTCCTTGATAAAGATTTCCAGCATAATAGGATATGAATAGATGAATCCACAAGCATAATCCATGAGATAAATCCAGACAACCACTGACATAGAGTCTCAAACAAACCATAAATCACAAATTTAAAGTTCAACGCTAAATGGGCATAAGCGAGAAAACGACGAGCGGAAAAATGCAAGTGCTTACGCCCGACCCATGCAAATCCTCGAAGATCCTAATAGAACTACTTCTCCCTCTTTGGCATCAAGACACCAAAAAGGAAGACGAGCGATGCTAGCGCCCCAAGGGATCACTCGAAGTCCTCATCCTCGTCCTCGTCCTCGTCTTCATTCTCGTCCTCGGCCTACACACTTGGGCTGGATTATCCGGCCTCCACTCTGAATTTCTGTTGAACACAGATTCAGGCCCGCGCGTCCCCAAACAACACCCCCACAAGGTGTATAAGGGACTTGAGTGCAAGAATAGATGACTTAGGGGTAGGGAAAGGCTTAGGTTAAGAGAACCAAACTGAGATGGTACTAGACACTCAAAATTGCAAGATCAAAATCAAATAAGATCCAAGATTGAGTGTGATTCCCATAAGAACATGAGAGAGCAAAAACAACCAAAAAGATCCAAAACAAAACAATTCTCCTCAAGGGAGAGGGCGGTGGCCGAAGCCACCTTGTTGGAGTATGGTGTGACACCGCGAAGATATATCTTGGGTTCACGACCAATACTCATCAATAAGCTTACATATCATATAATGATATTAAGAGAAATGATTTATCTTGCTCTTGGCATTATGAGGGGAGGGTTATCCCAATGAATTAGGACCACACTCCCCCTATATCCATGCCACACCTAGACCAAATAGGAATGAGATGTATGAGTGAGTGCATGGGTAATCAAGACAAACTCCTGGAATCAATGATATTTAGCTCATTCCTCAAGTAGAAGAATCTTGCTTCATCAAGTGGCTTCGTAAAAATGTCCGCAAGTTGGTTCTTCGTGCTCACAAAAGATAGATCAATATAGCCTCGAGCAACATGGTCTCGAATAAAATGATTCCGAATCTCAATATGCTTTGTCCTTGTGTGTTGTACTGGATTATACGCAATTTTGATTGCACTTTCATTATCACATAAAAGAGGCACTTTGTCACAATTGACACCATATTCCTTTAAAGTTTGCCTCATCCACAATAACTGAGTGCAAGCGCTGGCAGCAGCAACATATTCAGCTTCAGCAGTGGGAGAGATATACAATTCTGCTTTTTAGATGACCAACACACAAGAGATCTTCCCAAGAATTGACAAGCTCCAGAAGTGGATTTCCGATCATACTTATCACCAGCCCAATCTGAATCAATATAACCACATAGAGAGAAATTGGAGCCCTTGGGATACCAGAGACCAAAGTTAGGGGAATGAACCAAATATCAAAAGATCCTCTTGACCGACACTAAGTGGCTTTCTTTAGGAGCTTCTTGATACACCCCCACACTCAACACAATATCGGGTCTAGATGCGCAGAGGTAAAGAAGAGAGCCGATCATGGACCGGTATACCTTTTGGTCCACATCTTTACCATGTGGGTTAAGTTCAAGATGACATTTTGTTTGCATCAGAGTGGCGACACCATTAAGATCCGTCATCTTGAATCTCTTGAACATGTCTTGGATGTACTTTGCTTGATTGATGAAGGTTCCTTCTCTAAGTTGCTTGATCTTGAATCCAATAAAGAACCACAATTCCCCCATCATAGACATCTCAAACCTGTCAGTCATAAGCTTTGAAAATTCATCATTAAAAGCTTTATTAGTAGAACCAAAGATGATATCGTCTACATATAGTTGGCATACGAAGAGCTCCCCCTTAACCTTCTTATTAAAAAGAGTGGGATCGATTTGCCCAACTTCAAAGCCACGGTCTAGCAAAAGCTCTTTAAGGTGCTCATACCACGCACGTGGGGCTTGTTTAAGGCCATAGAGTGCCTTATCGAGTTTGTAGACATGGTTCGGGAAGTTAGGATCCTCAAAGCCCGGGAGTTGCTTTACATATACCAACTCATGTAGAGGACCATTAAGGAAAGCACTCTTGACGTGCATTTGCTGCAATTTAAAATTGTTATGGGCAACATAAGAAAGGAGGATATGAATGGACTCAAGGCGAGCCACTAGAGCATAGGTCTCTCCGAAGTCAATGCCCTCAACTTGAGAGTAGCCTTGTGCTACAAGTCTTGCCTTGTTCCTCACGACAATGCCATTCTCATCTTGCTTGTTTTTAAATATCCATTTGGTGCCGATAACATTGCGGCAATCTTTGAGTTTCGCCATGAGTTTCCAGACCTTGTTGACTCGAAATTATTCAATTCTTCATGAATAGCAACAACCCAGTCCGGATCTTCAAGAGCTTCAAAGACCTTCTTGGGTTCCACCATTGAGATGTGAGCTTGATGCTCACCAAAACTGGCCAATTCCCTTCTTGTAGAAAACCTTCATCGAAGATCACCAACAACCTTGTCGAGGGTGTGAGCCCTTAGCTCAAGGTTCCGATCAGCCCGAGCCTTGCGACGAAGTTCAATAAGTTTGTTGTCTCTTGGTGGAGTAGTTTCATCACTTGAATCTTCATTGGAATCATTTGCTCGACCTTGATCAGAATCTAGGAGAACAGTAGTAGATGGTGATGAAGCGTGCCCTTGAGATGAGTCAGCAGCCATAATAGGAGACTGCTGAACAATAGGTGAGTCAGGGCCAGATAATCCGGCCGATGGAGTGGCCGGATAATCCGACCTGGGAGTATTTGTAGCAGTTTCATCAGGCTGCATGGGGCTTGCTTGGACTGGCGAGGGGCCGGATAATCTAGGGCTGGCCGGAAAATCCGGCCTAGAGCTTGCATCGATATCTTCAGCACCAGGAGCAATATGGTCATCAGGAGCGAGGTGGCCGGATAATCCGGTGTCCACCGGATAATCCGGCTTAGAGCTTTCTGGAACATCTTGACCTTCAGCAGTTGATGGAGATGGTGTAGAAGTTGCTCCCATGGTTGGAACACGTTGCAAATGTGTAGATGAGGGCTCTACATGAGTTGAGCATTGTCCTTCCTGATCCGCCACAAGGGGTTCCTCAATGGGGCGGAAAAATCCCACGCCCATTCTTCTTATGGAATCTTGGGGTATTTCAACATCTGCATCACAAACACCAACTTGCTCCGCACGGGAACCGTTATTTTCCTCGAATACCACACCACAAGATTCTACAACAGTTCCAGAGAGCTTATTGTAGACTCTATAAGTGTGGGATTCGGCAGCATAACCAATAAAAATACCTTCTAGAGCCTTAGATTCAAACTTAGATAAACGAACTCCCTTGATGAGAAATAAACACTTACACCCGAATACCCGAAAGTATGAGATGTTTGGCTTGTTACCGGTAAGTATTTCATACGGAGTCTTGTCCAAGACCTTATGGAGGTATAACCGGTTGGATGAGTGACAAGCGGTAGAGATTTCTTCAGCCTAGAAGTTATATGGAGACTTGAATTCGGCTAGCATTGATCTTGCCATATCCATTAGAGTCCGATTCTTCCTCTCGGCTACACCATTTTGTTGAGGGGTGTACGCAGCGGAATATTGATGTCTTATCCCCTCTTCACTTAGGAACTCATTTAAGGTGTAGTTCTTGAACTCAAAGCCGTTGTCACTTCTTATAGCCAATATAGGGACGTTGTTATGACGTTCAACCTCGTTGGCGAAGTCGATGACAGTTTGTTGAGTTTCACTCTTCAACTTGAAGAAATAAACCCAAGTGTATCTTGAGTAATCATCAACAATCACTAGACAATACTTCTTCCCACCGAGGCTTGCATGAGATGGAGGTCCAAAGAGGTCCACATGAAGGAGCTCTAAGATCCTTTTTGACGAGATAATAGTCTTCCTTCAATGAGGAGAGTCATGCATTTCCCTTCAACACACGCCCTGCAAACACGATCTTTGTCAAAGGAGACATTTTCTTTTAGTCCAAGGATGTGGCCACCCTTGTGGAGACTTTGCAAAGTTCTCATATTGACGTGGGCTAGTCAGCGATGCCATAGCCAACCCGTGTCAGCCTTTCCGAAAAGACACATCGGGCCTATAGTGGTTTTCCCCGAAAAGTCCACCACGTACAGGTCATTTTCGACATATCCCACGAAAGCGACTTTTAGAGACTTGCTCCACAAGAGTACCACCAAATCAGCATCAATATAAACTGCAAAGCCCATCTTACCAAGGGCGCAAACTGAAAGTAAGTTGTACCCGAGGGTCTCAACAAGCATGACATCCACGAGAGAGATATTGTGAGCCACCACAACTTTGCCGAGACCCAATACCTCAGATTTTGACTTGTCACCATAGGAGACGGTTATATGATCATGATTTGGCCGCATCTCCGTGATGATCTCCTTGCTTCCGGTCATATGACTCGTGCAACCGCTATCGAGTACCCATTTAGAACCACCGGAAGCATAGCCCTGCAAGAAAGTACTTCTTGGTTTTAGGTACCCATTTTTCAATGGGTCCTCTCATGTTAGTGACAAGGGTCTTGGGGACCCAAATAGACCAAGGAATGTAACAATCATAAGGGCCTACATAACTAGCATAAACATCACCATAATAATCGCAATATAATTCAAAGTTAGGATTGTTATCCCCTGCAAAACCATTATAATTAGTCTTGTCATTGGTAATGTTACTAGTCTTTGATTGAGCAGTCTTGCTCTTCTTCTTTTTTTTCTTGATCTTTGTCTTGGGAATGTAACCAAGACCTTCTTTTCTATTGTTTGTTCTTTGCTTGCTCAGTATCTCATCAATAACCTCTTTACCTTTGTGTTGAGAACCTCTTGCAAGATCTTCTTTTCCATAAGATGATGTGGAGGTACTTGGCACATCATACTATTTCAATTGAGTTTGGAGCTGGTCATGAGACTCATTTAAAGTAGAATGATCACTCTTCAATGTCTTGTGAGCACTTCCAAGATTATCAAACTTCTCCAAAAGTCTAGCATGAACAGCCCCAAATTCAATCTTTTCTTTCTTTAGTTTCTTTTCCTTGGCAAGTGCATGGTCACGTTCTTTGATGAGCCGAGCCACAACTTCTTCATGTGACTCCTCAATGGATTCGAGTGTCTCTTCCAAAGATACTCGAGCTTCCTCTTCTTCTTCCAAGGCATTCTTCAAAGAAGCTATCTCCAAGGCATCTTCTCTTTCAATTGTGCCCTTTTCTTCAAGAAGATCTTCGGCTTGAGAAAGTTGACTCATAAGAGCATCAAAATGGAGTTTGTGCTCACCTTGCAGGTTAGTGAAAAAGGTGCCCAAAGCAATAACTTCTTCTTTCATTTTAAGACTATCATGATCATCCATATCCAAAATTATGTTAGTCTTAGGAAATGAAGAGCTAGAACTTGATACCTCGGACCCTCTTGCCATTAGGCAAGTAGCGTTGTTGTTGATGACGTTCTCGTTTGGCGAGTCGAAGAGAGATGATGGAGTCGATGTGGTGGCTATAGCAGCCACCTCGCGAGAACTATCTTCATCCTCTTCATCTTCACTTGCAGAGGAGTATTCTTCTTGTGCCACTAAGACGATCTTGGGTTGCTTCTTGTAGGGGGCATTCTTCTTAATAAATGGCTTCTTCTTAGGTGCTTTGGATTTTTCTTTAAGAATGAGCCTGCCGCCATTGTCTTCTCTATTTTGATACGGACACTCGGCTACAAAGTGCATCCTATCTCCACAGTTGTAGCAAGTTCTCAGTTTTGGGCCACTTTCTCTTCTTCCACTTGACCCGTTCTTGCGCTCGAGTTCTGACTTGGCCTTGACAAGATCCTTCCAAAATTTCCTTGCATAAAATGCCATGTACTCACCATGAGCATGTTTGACTTCATCGGGGCAGTCCATGGAGGCCCCATCAAATGCTCTTTCATCCTCCTCTTGCTCAACAACATTGGCTTTTAGAGCAACATTGACACCCTTTTGCATTCCAATGGCCCGAGCATGGGCATCTTCAGCATTCTTTGCCGCCACTTTGAATGACGCCATTTCTTGCATGACCTCATTGGATGTCATTTGATGGTAGTTATGTCTACCTTGCAGGCTCTTCAAGCCCGTTGGCTCGAAAGGCATTAAGGCACTCACATATTTCCTTTTTATCCACGCATCATCAATGTGAGTGGATCCATGCTTTCTAAATGTTGTTGCGATGCCCTTGAGTCTTCTATACATGGTTTTCACCATCCAACATGTAGAATCCCTCAGCTTCATTGCTAAGGGCATCATACCTATTCCTTCTCATGCTTTCATTCCCAACAAAGAGATCAGTAAGGGCATCCCAAGCTTCTTTAGCTGTGTTGAGATGTTCAATGTGTGGCATGTCCTTGGGACCCACACCGAGCTGTATCATGTGGAGAGCAGTGGCATTCAATTGGCTATCCACGACTTCTCTTCTTGTCAGGTTGGTTTGATCTCCAATATGAAGACCCACTTCAATAATCCTCCAAAGTTCAATAGAGGAGCTGCAAAACATGAGACTTCATTAAGAATTGCCATTGATTGAAAGAGGATGAAATAAGCTTGGGTGGATCACCCCTATTGTTTATATGAGGATGAGGGATAGGTGGGTCGGGGGAATATACGTGACGAACCTCACTATATTCCTCCTTACCACTTCCCTTCTTGGAGGTGGAACCATTAAGTTTTTCACCCTCCGCATCATCATCCTTGGATCCGGTGTTAGCCTTTTCCTCAGATGATGGTGTGGCTGCCTCAGAGGAGGATGGAGATGTGGCTATGGATGATGTGAGGCGAGCAATCATTTGATTCATCTCCTCCATCTTGGCCTCAAAGGATTTCAACAAGGTTGTTTCCAACGACTTGAGGTCATCCATTGTGACCTTATCCACAGCCTCATTCCCATCACCCTTGGTACCCATACTACTCTTAAGCGGTTAAGCCCGAATTAAGAGCCAGGGCTCTGATACCAATTGAAATTGATCGTATGGGCACCTAGAGGGGGGTGAATAGGTGCTACTTCAAATTTTAATGCTTTCTCAACTTTAGGCTTAGCACAAAGGGTAAATTATCTATATAAACTATTAGGTGGAATTTCCCTATATGTAAACCTATCTACTAGCGAGTAAAGAGCAAGTGGAAGAGGAACGGGTAAACCATAGTGAAGCACGCGGAGACACAAGATTTGTTTGACCGCAATTCCTTCCTTGTTAAGGGAAGTACGTCTGCGTTGGAGGGGTGGGCAGTACTAAGACCACCATGCCACAATAGGCCTCACCCTGTTCTCTGATGGATCCCGCCACCAAAGGCCTGATCCACCTTTCCACTATAGGGACCCTTCGAGGCGGGTACCGGCGCCTTTACACAAATAGTGGGGCACAACTCCAGTATCAACTTGGAGGCTCCCGAAACGACAACAAGCTGCCACAAGAACAATGTTATCAAATACAACGAACAAGATCTAGATATTGACAAGAATACTAGATCAGGGATTTCTCCAAATGAATGGAGAGGAGTTGATGCGCTTGATTCGTGATGACGATGATGATCCTCTCCTCCTTCAATTCCCCCAAAGATCAAAGCCTTCGGGTGGTTGAAGTGGGCGACCGAGAATGGGAGCTCTTGCACAATGTCTGGACAATTTCGAATGAATCAAGAGGTCTGAACATTGGGGAAGAAGGGGTACTTATACCCCCTTCCAAAACCAGCCGTTGGAGACTTTGGGGGCCGGATTATTCGGCCCAAGTAAGGGCCGGATTATCCGGCCTGGGGAAAACTCCGCCCCAGACTCAGAATATCCGGCAGATAGTCCACCCTATTAGAGCATCACGCCAAGATTGCCCTTGATCATCTTCTGGGGGCCGGATTATCCGGTCCCATGTGAAGGCCGGATTATCTGGTCCGGGGAGGAAAAACCGTCCCAGTTTGGATTTTCTGGGAGAAAATCCGACCGGACTCCGAGCGACGCGCCTTGGCATGCTTTGCTCAAAATCTGGGGGCCGGATTATCCGGCCCATGCGACAGCCGAATTATCCGGCCTAGGAAAGAAAAACCATCCCAGTTCGGATTTTCTGGGAGAAAATCCGACCAGACTCCGAGCGACGCGCCTTGGCTTCCTTTGAGCAATGAGGTAGGCCGGATTATCCGGCCCTTGGTGGGGCGGATAATCCGCCCCCCTCAAAGCTTCCTACACACTTAGCGCACATGAATAATCTCCACAGTATTGTTATCTAACACGTAAAACACAGGAAAACATGAAATGTTCTTTCAGTCATGATATGTGTGGAGAGAGCTCCATAATAAGATGTTCACTACAAGGCTCGTAGGAAGGCACTTTGTTAAGTCAAGAGCGATGTCACCTCTAAATAACCACCAGGATGTCTGAGAGCAATCACCCATACAAACCACCACAATTAAGGGTTTCCCCGTGGATATCATAATTATCTTAGGGAGTCCCTCTTTATCCTCCTTTGACCATGTAGGTTGGTAGCCTGCGCCAATTGTCACGAAGCTATTCTAGGCACGCTCCCAAACACATCCAAAGGATTTCTCCCTCCCTTTAGTCTCGAGAGAAAATTATATGTGGCCGACTACACATACCATCTAAAGAGAGATATCAAACGAAAATAATAAATCTATCATAGACCGGCCAGTCATACGGATACAATAATAGATCATCTTTATTGCAAGTTCGTAATTGTACTAGGGTTTCTCCATATCCCCAAAATAAAGGCACTACTCACACATAGAAGAATTCAATGACATCATCATAATCAAATGGATGGATAAAAGTATGAGGATAAATCTAGTACAAACCATAATTGAATATGGAATTACAACAAGATCTAATAGATGAGAGATGGGGATGATGATGGTTATGAAGATGCAGCGATTGATGATGAAGGGGATGATGCGATGTCCTCCAACGATCCGTGAAGCAGAAGGGATTTTGAAGGAGATATGCCCTAGAGGCAAATAATAAATAGGTTTTTATTCTCATATCTCAATTAGTTTATAATAGTTTCATATTGTGCTATAATTGTACCAAGTAGAAACATTGGTACAGGTGTGGTATAAAACAAACAAGTCCCTAGTAGTTGATGGCTCAATGCACGGCGCCCAGAAAAATGCTTGATGGCGGTGTTGATGTAGAGCTCGTTGGGAACCCCAAGAGGAAGGTATGATGAGAACAGCAGCAAGTTTCCCTCAGTTATGAAACCAAGGTTTAATCGAACCAGTAGGAGCAAGGAAACACCCCAAAGGTGTTACTAGCAGAGCTTCAGCAGGGCGCACTACCGGTGCTAATAGCAACATGGAGACCTGCACAACACAACCACAGAACTTTGTCCCCAACTTGCGATGAGGTTGTCAATCTCACCGTGTTTTGCGGAAAACAAAGGATTAAACGTATCGAATGGAAAGAAGTAAACGTTTGCAGAAAGTAAACACAAAGCAGTAAACAGTTGTAGATTGTATGTAAAGTAAAAGGACCGGGATCCATAGTTCACAGGAGGTGGCTCTCCTTAGATAGATAACATGCTGGGTGAACAAATTACAGCGAGGCAATTGACAAACACCGAGAAAGCAATACATGCATATACTAATCATCTTGACTCATTTGAGACTTGATTGGGCATTACAACATAATACATAGACCGCCATCCAACTGCATCTATGACTAATAATCCACCTTCAGGTTATCATCCGAACCCCCTCCAGTATTCAGTTGCAAGCAACAGATTATTGCTTTACGAACTGCGTGTAAAGTAAACAATACAATTGTTCTATGAACAAAGGATCATTGTTTTCTCCCTAGTAGCAATAACACATCTAGTACCTTAGAGATTTCTGTCACTTCCCCAGATTACCAGAGGCATGAACCCACTATCGAGCATAAATACTAACTCTTGGAGTTGCTAGCATCTACTTGGCCAAGATAGCTACTAACAACGGAAAGCATGCAAGATCTCAAATAACAAAGACATGATAGAATCAATAATCAATCTGAAATAGCATCTCAATATCCATCGGATCCCCGCAAACACAACATGTATGAATTACAAATAGATGATCTTGATCATGAACGAAGCTCACAAGATCTAAACATGAAAGCATAAAGGAGGAGAAACCAGCCATCTAGCTACTACATGGATCCGTAGTCCAAGGATGAACTACTCACGCATCACACCGGAGGCTTGCATGGTGATGAAGAAGGCCTCCAGGATGAATTCCCCTCTCCGGCAGGGTACCGGGAAGAGCTTCAGATCCCCCCGATCTAGGGATGGAGATGACGGTGGCTATAGATTCTTTCGTGGATTTTTGATCGGGTACTTAGGGTTTTCGTCTTGAAGGCAACTTATAGGCGGAAGGAGAGGTCGAGGGGGTGCTGGGGTTGGCCAGACCACCCCCTGGCGCAGGCCAGGCCAGGCTGCACGGCCAGGTGGTGTGGCCGGCCCCTGGCCCCTCTCCGTCTCGTATTCTGGCACTTGATCCCTTCTAGAAAAATAGGCACTTTGGCTTTTGTCCCGTCCAATTCCGAGAATATTCATTTTCTGACTTTCTTGGAACCAAAAAAACAGCAGAAAACAGGCAGCTGGCACTGTGGCTCTTGTTAATAGGTTAGTCCAAGAAATCATAATAAAAGTACTCCAAAGTTGGAACAAAACAAAAGAAAGTGGATAAAACTAAGCATGGAACATAAAAAATTATAGATACATTTGCAATGTATCAACATCCCCAAGCTTAACCCCTGCTCGTCCTCGAGTAGGTAAGTGATAAAAAGAAAATAATTTTTGAGGTGACATGCACCATCAAAGACTTGATCAAAGTATTCGCAAAACATCAAAGCTGGGATCAAAGTACTTCAATCATAACATGAAAGACAAAGTTCTAGGAATAAGCAAAGAAACTATGATGCAACATGAAAAGTCACAAACAAAAGATTCATGATTAACAATGCTTTGCAAGACGTTTGTTTGTTTCACATAAAGAGAACATAGCATACTAGTATTCAGCTTGTCCCTCAAAGGTTAGCAAACATAAATGCATAGGACACCTTCAAAGTTCACAAGAGTGACTAGATACAAATAGTTTAAAACAAGCAATAACAAGTTATGCATCAATCAACTAGTCTTGGGACAATGCACATAGAACTAAGAATGGCCACTATGCTCTCAAAGTAGGTGCATAAAGATAGAAGGTGGAGACTCAATATAATGGTGGAAGAAAGGCCTTTTGTAAAAGGAAGTAGGGATTCAAGTCTCATAAAGAGCTTCCAAAAATTATGGTACTTATAGCTTTCAGCTCTCATTGCCCCTATCATAAGCATCTTTAAGGTGATTAAGGTTAAAGTCACACAACTAAGAGGATATGCTTGACAAGTTATAAACTGAAATCTCATGCCCCTTACTTACAAAGACCGATCCTCATGCTACTCAACTTCAGTCACGAGTAAGCTCTTGTCATTGTAAGTATATGTGTATCATTAAGAACCGCCAACGGGGTACCCCTTGCACATGATACAGGAGCTTTCCCGTAACCAAAATGACAAGGCAAGCAGACAATGAGCATCTCAGCGATCTTTTTATTTGCTATTTGCATAGGTTTTTATTGAGGATGCTTCATAGAGTGCTCATTATGGTGATGCTGCAAGTTTCCACCATGATTAGGCATGGCTTAGGCTAGCGGCCCAGGCGTTTCTCTAACACACATAAAAACTCCATGATCTTACAATTTCCACTTTTATTTCACACCGCTGGGATCCGTAAGCAAAAGAACATGATATCAACGGGGTACAAAGTACAAGTGCAATGTTGAAAGCGTTCCCCATGAAACATGGTTCTTCTAATTTCAACTTATAAAGCGCAAGCATATACGCAACAAAGAAGGACCCAATGGTTCAAGTTTATTAGAGGCAAAAAGTAAAGTGTGCCATCAAGTTCGTGACAGCTTTAATCACTAGTTTTCTCATAACAAGTGAAAGGTAGACAAAAGCATGAATATACTTGGAATAGCATAAGCTAGTAGGTAGGTATGGTGGACTCTTTGGAATAACTTGGTTTAGGGAGTTGGATGCATGAGTGGAACTCATACTTTGTTGTGGAGGCTAGCAAAAGACTGGGAGCGACAAACTAAGAGAGCAATAATGGCCATAATCATGCAGAGCGACAAAACATCATTGATCAAAGCATAAAGTGATACTACAAGTTGAAAACTAAAGGATCATAAAGGCTATGGTGACTTTGGATAGTCATAACATGGTGTGAGCATGTGCCAAGTCAACCCAAATAAAGCATCAAAGGAGAATACCACTATACTATGCTTTAATATGCTAAAACAACACATGATTCATCCAAGGCACATTAAGCAATCTCTATTGTTTAAAACAAGTCATGCTACAACAAAGAATACTAAGCCTAAAGCCAAAACAATATCAAGCATGGCATGATAGAGCATAGGCCACAGTCAAAAAAAGCTCTCTTTACCACTTAAGCATGAGTTTTCCTACTCTTTTCCAAACCAAACCAAACCATTTGAACACCAATGTAAGAAAGGGGAGGTACAACCAATTTATTCAGCAAACTAAGCAAACCACACAAACTAAAAACCAAAACAAAAACGAGAAAGAAGACGCTCCAAGAACAACACAACTGTGCATGAAACAATAAAAATGAAGTGTTTGGAAGATCCCTGGGATTTTTATTGATGAAGAAGGGGATGCCTTGGGCATCCCTAAGCTTTGACGCTTGTACTTCTTGCATATTTCTTGGGGTGACACGTGTGGTATCCCCAAGCTTGAGCTTTAGTCCATCCTTCATCTCATTACTCATTCCTTCCATACACCTGAAATTTTTCCTTCATACAAAACTTCACACAATCTTTATTAGCAACATTAGTGCAGCAAGATAAATAAGTCTTAAGGTTCAGTTCTAACACAAAATAAACTTCCATTAGAACACTAGCTACTGTAGAACTTCCCTCAAAAATCTCAATTCCCCAAAAGAACTCAAAAAGGAACCCACAAGAAGCAAATGCAGAAAATGGCAGAAATCTATCAAAACAGACCAGCAGGTAAAGACGAATTTTTTCGAAGACCTTATATTGCTCAAATCAAAAAGTGTTGAACTAACGGAAGTTAGATAACAACCTGGGGCAGAATCACAAAACATTACAGCTCATTCCGACGTTCAGAGCTCTCTCAGGAATTTTGACGGTGAATCACAGAAATCTGTTTCGGGACAGCAACTTTCCCAATCATTACTTCACTCTCATTAGAGGTTACTCTTGGCACAAAAAGCAAATAAAAAGGATAAGGAGAGGTTATTACAGAGGTAAGAACTTCCAATACTCATCTAAAACTCTTGGGTTATCTCCCAACAAGTACTTTTCTTTAACGCTTTTAAGTTAGGCATAAGAAGCAAAGAAAGAATCAAATATTCTCGAATGAAGTCGCATTAAGACCAAATTTTGTTTTCATAGGAGAAGCAAAAGAAATATTTTCTCTCTTTTTAGGGAAGTGTTCTATACCTTTCTTGAGTGGGAGTTGATATTTAATGGTGCCTTCTTTCATATCAATGATGGCACCAACAGTTCTAAGAAAAGGTCTTCCCAAAGTAATAGGACAAGAAGCATTGTATTCAACATCCAAGACATAGAAATCAATGGGGACATAGGAATCGTTAACCATAATAAGAGCATCATTAAGACTCTCCATGAGTTTCTTTTTATCATTAGCATCAAGTGGGACATTCAAATAACAATTTTCAAGAGGAGGCAAATCAAGCATATCATAAATCCTTCTAGGCATAATAGAAACACTACTATCAAGATCACACAAAGCTTTGAAATCAAAGTCATTCACTTTCATATTAATGATGGGTTCCCAACCATCTTCTTGTTTTATAGGAATAGAAGCTTTATGTTTCATCTTTTCTTCTTTAATCTTTATGAGAGCATCAGTAATGTGTTTTGTAAAAGCCATGTTCATAGCACTAGCATTAGGACTTTTAGCAAGCTTTTGTAGGAACTTAATAACTTCAGAGATGTTGCAACCATCAAGATCAAAATCAACTTTATCATCTAAAGTAGTAGAACTATTACTAGCCTCAACACTAGTGGTGGTAATAGTAGAAACACTAATGTTTCTAGCAATTTCATCTTCTCTTTCCCACTTAGCATGTAATTCAGCTAATAGTCTAACATTTTCATCAATTCTTACTTGTATGGCATTAGTAGCTGCAAAGGGATTCTCATTTGTTTCAGGTTTAGCAGCCATTTTATTCAAAGAAGATTGAGCTTCAGCCAAAGATGCTATATTTCTTTCAGCATTAGAGAGTTTCAATTGTAAACTAGGAATTTCTCTATTTAGACTCTCAAGTTGATGGCTAATGTTCTTCAAAATGATAGATTGCTCCTCCATTGTTTTAGTAAATAATCTATTTTGCTCATATTGCATTATCATAAAGTTTTTAGTGGCTCTTTCAACTTCCAAAATTCTACCTTCACTAGGTAATTCATATTTACCATTGTTGGGAGGATATGGCTTATAATTGTTGTTACCAAAATTGTTCCTATAAGCATTATTACCATAAGCATTGTTGCCAAAGTTGTTATTTCTTATGAAGTTCACATCAACTTGCTCTTCTTGAGCAACCAAAGAGGCTAAAGGAACATTATTTGGATCAATATGGGCTTTCCCATTAACAAGCATAGACATAATAATATCAATCTTATCACTCAAGGAGGAGGTTTCCTCAACAGAATTTACCTTCTTACCTTGTGGAGCTCTCTCAATATGCCATTCAGAATAATTAAGCATCATATTATCCAATAGTTTTGTTGCAACACCCAAAGTGATGGTCATAAATGTACCTCCATCAGCTGAATCCAATAGGTTCCTTGAAGAATAGTTCAATCCTGCATAAAAAGTTTGGATGATCATCCAAGCAGTCAGTCCATGAGTGGGACAATTCTTAACCAAAGATTTCATTCTTTCCCAAGCTTGAGCAACATGCTCATTATCAAGTTGTTTAAACTTCATTATTTCACTTCTCATGGATATAATCTTAGCAGGAGGATAGTATTTTCCAATAAAAGCATCTTTGCACTTAGTCCAAGAATCAATACTATTCCTAGTCAAGGAATTCAGCCATTCTTTAGCTTTTCCTCTCAAAGAGAAAGGAAACAATTTCAGTTTAATAATATCACCATCTATATCCTTATGCTTTTGCATCTCACAAAGTTCAACAAAGTTATTTAGATGGGAAGCAGCATCTTCATTACCAATACCAGAAAATTGTTCTCTCATAACAAGATTGAGCAAAGCTGGTTTTATCTCAAAGAAAGTATTTTCAGCCATAGGTGGAGCAATAGGAGTGCTCATAAAATCATTGTTGTTGGTGCTAGTGAAGTCACACAACTTAGTGTTTTCAAGAGTAGTCATTTTTTTGGGTTTTCAAATAAGAAAGCAAAACAAGTAAAACTATTTTTTTTGTGTTTTTTGAAGAACAAAATAGGCAAACAAAGCAAAAAGAAACTAACCAAAACAAAAAAACAAAGTAAAGAGATTGGTTATGAGGGACTCCCCTTGTGAAGATGTCCTTAACTCCCCGGCAACGGCGCCAGAAAATCACTTCTGGCCCGAGGTTGACGTGGGAGCTTCTTCTTGTTCTTCAGTCCCCGACAACGGCGCCAGAAAATCGCTTGATGGCTCAATGCACGGTGCCCAGAAAAATGCTTGATGGCGGTGTTGATGTAGAGCTCGTTGGGAACCCCTAGAGGAAGGTATGATGAGCACAGCAGCAAGTTTCCCTCAGTTATGAAACCAAGGTTTAATCAAACCAGTAGGAGCAAGGAAACACCCCAAATGTGTTACTAGCTGAGCATTGGCAGGGCGCACTACCGGTGCTAGTAGCAACGTGGTGACCTACACAACACAACCACAGAACTTTGTCCCCAACTTGCGATGAGGTTGTCAATCTCACCGTGTTTTGCGGAAAACAAAGGATTAAACGTATCGAATGAAAAGAAGTAAAAGTTTGCAGAAAGTAAACACAAAGCAGTAAACATTTGTAGATTGTATGTAAAGTAAAAGGACCGGGATCCATAGTTCACTAGAGGTGGCTCTCCTTAGATAGATAACATGCTGGGTGAACAAATTACACTGGGGGCAATTGACAAACACCGAGAATGCAATACATGCATATACTAATCATCTTGACTCCATGTATTAGAACATAATACATAGACTGCCATCCAACTGCATCTATGACTAATAATCCACCTTCAGGTTATCATCCGAACCCCCTCCAGTATTAAGTTGCAAGCAACAGATTATTGCTTTACGAACTGCGTGTAAAGTAAACAATACAATTGTTCTATGAACAAAGGATCGTTGTTTTCTCCCTACTAGCAACGGCACATCTAGTACCTTAGAGATTTCTGTCACTTCCCCAGATTACCAGAGGCATGAACCCACTATCGACCATAAATACTAACTCTTGGAGTTGCTAGCATCTACTTGGCCAAGATAGCTACTAACAACGGAAAGCATGCAAGATCTCAAATAACAAAGACATGATAGAATCAATAATCAATCTAAAATAGCATCTCAATATCCATCGGACCCCCGCAAACACAACATGTATGAATTACAAATAGATGATCTTGATCATGAACGGAGCTCACAAGATCTAAACATGAAAGCACAAAGGAGGAGAAACCAGCCATCTAGCTACTACATGGATCCGTAATCCAAGGATGAACTACTCACGCATCACACCGGAGGCTTGCATGGTGATGAAGAAGGCCTCCAGGGTGATTTCCCCTCTCTAGAAGGGTGCCGGGAAGAGCTTTAGATCCCCCCGATCTAGGGATAGAGATGACGGCGGCTACAGACTCTTTCGTGGATTTTTGATCGGGTACTTAGGGTTTTTGTCCCGAAGGGAACTTATAGGCGGAAGGAGAGGCCGAGGGGGTGCTGGGGTCGGCTAGACCACCCCCTGGCGTGGGCCAGGCCTGGACCCGTGGCCAGGTGGTGTGGCTGGCCCCTGGCCCCTCTCCGCCTCGTATTCTGGCACTTGATCCCTTCCGGAAAAATAGGCACTTTGGCTTTTGTCCCGTACAATTCCGAGAATATTCATTTTCTGACTTTCCTGGAACCAAAAACAGCAGAAAACAGGCAGCTGGCACTGTGGATCTTGTTAATAGGTTAGTCCAAGAAATCATAATAAAAGTACTTCAAAGTCGGAACAAAACACAAGAAAGTGGATAAAACTAAGCATGGAACATCAAAAATTATAGATAAATTTGCAATGTATCAGTAGCCTCTATTCATACTAGTTCGTTGGTCATGAGGATGATCTGGGTTTCAAGATCATGGACATTTATGCCAATTGACAACGAGGTCATATCATTGGAGAATGATGTGATGGACATTCCTCGAAGGATTACGACACGATCAAGTCATATAGTTCATTGTTGCAACAGCTAAAATCTAGAATCATTTTCCTTAGACCGTGAGTTTATATTACTCACGGTTTCCCGAGGTTGCTTTGACTGCATTAGACGTCATCTGGTAATACGATGGCAATAATGTTGTATGTTGGGTATACCAAAGGAACAGTAGATGACATGTGATCACAAGACTGGGATTTGTTCACCCACATGACGGGTAAAGATACATACGGCCGGCTTGGTGAGATTACATCCATAAATGTTGCAACATGTGACTCAGTCACGGGGATGTAATATCACGGTTACAAGTAAAATAGAACTTGTTGTTAACGAGATTGAACAAGGTATGTGATACCAATGATCGGATCTCGGACAAGTCGTATCAAGAAACAAAAGGAAATTGGATGCTACATTTACCGGTTCAAACAACATTGTCATTAGGAATGCATAGGGGTCACATGGGCATCCTTGGTCCCTCTGTTTATCATTGATATAGATCATGTCTAGTGCATTCCCAAGCCATGAGGGGGTACACTTAAGGGTACTATGAGAGTGATCATTCATAAGACGGAATCACAGTAGAGAAAGAGAAAGCCGGAATTGTTCCGCGGAGAGATCTGAAGTTGTTCGGAGAAGGAATAAAGGAAAAAGACCGGAAAAGTGTTTTTGAATAAATGGGAATTAAAATATACATTTATTATATGTTAATTATGAATTAATATATTCTAAATAATATTTAGATTAAGATTTATAAAAGCAACTTTTATATTAGGCCAAATCCCCGGAGGGAAAAGGCCTAAGAGAAAACTGCAGAAAAAACAAAAGAAAAACAGGTCTCGCGGGCGATATTTAATAACCACCGCGCAGGGCAGAGGATAGCCACCGGCCGCCGCCACGGGACAGCTCAACCCTAGACTAACTCGGGCACTCAGGGGAGCTGGCCGGTAGGCTGACCGAGCGGGCAAGCTGGCTGGGCCGCGCCATGCCTCAAGGCCCACTCGGGCCACAGGGGGCAAGCGGTGGCCACACCGGGCCGTCGCGCGTAGGCCGGCCCAGGTGGGGCAAGGCCGCACGGGAGCAAGGAGGGCACGCGGGTGGTCCGCGGCCAAAGTCCCACACAGGCCAACGCTGGTTAGGTCGCAGCGCTCGGGGTGTTGTTTGCTTTTTGCCTCTTGGACTGGTTCTTAGCCCACCCGGCTGGCACAAATTTCCTGCCTATTTTCTTTAATTGATTAGTCCCACATGGCTAACCTAATGGGGAGGGCACACCCCCTCCACCTATATAAAGGGGTGCCCATGGGTGGGATTAAACACACCAATATACAATTTGAGAAGTCTTTTAGTTGACTTTCTCCCTTCCTCTCTCTATACCTTGTGACCATGGCCCCAAGTCTGGGTTGTGCGAACAAGGCACACCTGAAGCACGCTGTTGCGCTACATGGATTCCTAGCTGGATATCAACTTCCGCACTCCCGGTGGGATTGGGGAGATGGAGGTCTCATCGTACACCGAGTGTGTACAAAGACACGAGGCGCAACACTTGGGGTGCTTAAATGTCGTGAGCTGGAGCTGCTGCACGATGAAGAAGGAGCAAGGGGTGACCTGCGAGGAGCTTCACGACCTTGAGGTCGGCTACGAGTACGACTACATCAACCATGTTCTCCTCGGAATGTTAACCGCGTACGGTCTATAAGGGTATATATTCTCTATGCATCGTCCGTTACCGCATTACTACATAGATAGATCCTAGGCAGTTTTGGGCGTTCCAACGTAGGAAAATTATTGTTTTCTACTGCGGATCCCCTTCAGTGGTATCAGAGCCGATCTATACGTAGGAGTGTTGTACGGCTAGTACGCACAAGTTTTGTGCGGGCATTGATCCCTTAGTTTTTACCCTCTAACGTGTACTTATTTATATCGTGGTATTGTTTGATGAAGCGGCCCGGACCAACCTTACACGTATTCATACGCGAGACTGGTTCCACACTCAACATATGGCTTGTACCGTATAAGTGGCTAGTGGGCGTTTGTCTCTCATTCAATAGTTGATATAGCATTTACAACGGAGGACCCCAAAAGGGGTGTAGTAGAGACAACTGTTGGATCCATGTTGTGGTTGGAAAGTTCGTAGTTTAGAAACGGTTCTATTACAAAAACCCTAACAACCATGTAAAACTTGCAATAGATAAAGTAGAGGCGTCTAACTTTATTTTGCAGGAGGGCATGTGATTTGATATGGTATTGGTCATTGCGAAGGTAAAGTAGTTTACTTTTCTGTTACTAAGTAGTATAGTAATAGCCATCGTTCCGATGGACGACCTGGTGGTGGCGTCGTGGACTTGGCGTCAAACCAAGGGCAAGATGGAGATCATGCTGAAGCGCTCGATGGAGATCAAGGCGCAAGGAGAAGGACCATATCATATCACAATATACATATGATGTTGATACCTGTTTTACATCTTATTATGTGCTAGTATTAGATACTCAATGGTAGCAAATAAGATAATCCCTATTTAATTCCAATGATCGTGTTCTCCTTGTGTGTGCACCACCAAGAAAGTTCATCGTTATGAAGCCGGCCATGATAATTGGGGGCTAGACATATCTACATTCACATATAGTGGGTGTAAGCCATGTTGCACATCGAATACACACAAGTTAGATTTGGCGAGCCTAGCATGTACAGACATGGCCTCGGAACACAAGAGATAAAAAGATCGAGCATGAGTCACATGGATGATGTGATTGGCATTAGGGAATGTCTACCTTTGAGGCTGCACTGATGGCCGTGATGATCGGGGAGGTGCAGAGGATTGGGATCATGTGATCACTAAAATCGTCCAGGGGATGACGATTTTGGTGGGAGATCAATTATAAATTGAACTCTTATTAGGAACTTAGTCTACATGTCTATTTGCAAATATCTTAGTAGATCATGGCCTATCCCATTGAGGTCATTTGCGACCATGGGAATTTATTGCTTGATGTGGAACTTAGCAAAAGGGTCCAACTTCATAGATTAATACCCACGCTTGAGGGATATCCTCGTAAAAGGTGATCTTCTCTTCTTGATATAATAACCATTAGGAGACAATTTGATGACTCTGTAATGTTTGTTTTTTCTCCATAATCATCCAATAAGACATTCTCCATTAATGGAGAATTGGGCTACATTTTGTATCATGCAAAATCTGGCACATAAAGTATGAGCCGTTGGATGAGTTTTCCTCCATCATGGATGAAAAGAGAATATTTGGAAAATCACTTAGTGATCTTGTATTAGAGTTGAGAACTCTTAGAAGGGCTTGATTGCAATGGAGGTCATGGATGAAAAGGTATATGTTAGATATACAAAGTTATAAGTGTAATTCTTGCAAAAACTCGTTGTAGTTTGCAAAGTATTTGATACTTGTCCTGCTTTGTGAAAACAGGATGATCTGCTTGAGAATTGCTGTATTTGAGGCAACGTGACTTGATGACGGTAAGCAAAACAGTTGATGGCCGACATCACCTCTTTCCTCAAAGTTTATCATTTGGATTAGTGGACTTGAATATAATTTTATAATCCTTGTTTGTGTGTCTTGCTTTTGGAGAGACGATTATGCATATGAACAAGTTACAAGCCAGTTTGTACTATTCTTATGAACAATACCGATATGGTCACATTACGATTATAAATGAGTTATTCTCATTGCTATGTTAATGATAATAGTTTAAGCATTTATAAAGGATTAGAATGCTAAAAGATATCCAAAGTTTAATTATGATATGACACTATAGTTTAAGTCATTTTGGATATTGCATGTTTTTCATTCTAAATGAAGATCGGGGTCCTAGATGCTTAATCTGGAGACATTGCAAAACCATGCCCCGTTGGGCAGAATGACTAAAACTCCGCATTCTGGTAAAATAGTGATATGCGAAGAAATGTGGAATCTTATACATAGTGATGTAACGTATTTTCAACAAGTAGTGGAAATCATTAGTTTATTGTGGACTTAAGTGAATAAGCGTATGTACTTAATGAAACATAAGTTTGAAATGATTTGAATTGTTCAAATGATTTCACAACAAAGGAGGATATTGAATTAACAAGTCTCTTCAATTTGATCAACATGACTAAAGTATTTAAGTTAAGTTTAGCATAAAAGGGACTTGTGAAAGATGTTTCACAAATTGTGATAAGTGGACAATTTCAAAGTATATTGAAATGTCTAAACATCATAATAATTTTGTATTAAATACATATGATCTAATATTATCTCTTATCGGGGTTATAGTTGTCGTTTAGAGTTAGAGATCAAAATAAGTAAACACTCATTTGAAATACAAAAGAACATCTAAAGATTCGTGGAAAAAACACCATAAGTGTTATGGCAAGTTCGAGTTTCTGGAGATTTCGACAAGTCGAAGTCGTGGCGAACAAACAAGTCTTTGTATAGCATTCTTAGGAAGCTATGAATGGATTCCACAAAGGGGAAAAACCTATTGTTGTCCAAAGTTGACGTGTCTTGATGAAGATATAGGTGGAATAAAGTAAAAGATCAAACAAGGTAATTGATCTTACCTCCGGATTGTTGAGTGGCGCAGCGGAATTTGTTTCGTGAAACCGAACTCTACAAATAGAGGAGAAACTAATGATAATGATCATAAAGTTTCAGCAAATACTTTTACTAAAGAAATTAGGATTCAACTATATATTCTACAAGTTTGTGGAATTATATTGTTGATTCACTTGTCATGTTTTGAACAAGACATACCGACGAAATACAAAGAAGCCTGATGGACCTAAGTATGAGAAATGAATGGTCATTGAAATCTCGTTAGTGGAATTCTCGATTTGATGGTGATCAAAGAATTTTGGAGTGTCCAAGATTATCGAGAGGACCTAGATTTGAGTCGGAGCAAATCATCTTAGCTAAACCATAATATGTAGCTGACATATTTTGAGTGGGAGCTAAGTGAAATCCCTGGATCTCAAATATGGATGCAATATTTGAGTGGGGGCGTGAAATCAATCTAGGATATGTGGACGACATATATGAATGATGTGATTGGTGTTAATAACATTTAAGTAGATAAATAAGGATGAAGTTGAAGTTATTAAAAAATGAATCTATCGAGAGAGATTGGTGAGTTTAATAAAAAATCAAATGTCGAATGCTTCCTGGACTTGATTCTGAAAGATGTTCAGAATGTCCTAAGCAAGATTCTGAAATAGCTCAGAATGGAACAAGGTAATAAAGAAGTTCTTACTGTATGAAGCATTGAGTTAGTATTGCAACTATGGTTGAAATAAAGAAAGAGATGTGTTGCATCTCCTATGCCTCAGTCATAGGTTCTTCCATACAACCATGTTGTATACTCGACGTAATGTGACCCGAGGTTCTGGTTGGAAGGACTAGCTCTTAACTGTAAGAACATGTCTTGAAGTGATTCCTGAGTTGATCAATGAACCAAAATTAAGTTTGTACCTAAATGGCAAGAAGCAAAGTAAGTGGCATAGTTGCATTTCATGAAGTAGGATCTACATAGATATAGAAGTATAAAGGCTCCATCAGATATGATGTATAATTTTATGGCGGGGCTAGTTCACTTTTAACGTAGAATGATGTGTCCCAGGGCACAATGCCCATGAGAAAGCCCTCGAGGTTGATCTAAAGTCACTGTAGGATCCTAGAATCTGGCCTCGTTCTACTGCCATAATTGCAGTATATACACAAAGGATAGCAAAGTGTGTCTCGAAGTTTAGATGACAACAGTGAAAATAACCGTCATTATAAACACTAGAAACAAAGTCTCACTTTGTTGCCAAACAAATGCTTTGACCCATTATACGATAATGGTGTGAATGTCAAAATTAGGAATACATTAACAATTTGCAAAAGACATAATGATCTGGTAAAACAGAACATGGACATGACATTTCCCGTGAGCATGCATAATCAATAAACGCATATGTTATATGGTTTATATGAGTAAAATGCGAGCTAGGTTACTTGTACTCTAGTGCAAGTGGGAGACTGAAGGAGATATGCCCTAGAGGCAAATAATAAATAGGTTTTTATTCTCATATCTCAATTAGTTTATAATAGTTTCATATTGTGCTATAACTGTACCAAGTAGAAACATTGGTGCAGGTATGGTATGAAACAAACAAGTCCCTAGTAGCCTCTATTCATACTAGTTCGTTGGTCCTGAGGATGATCTAGGTTTCAAGATCATGAGGCGATGAGGTCATATTATTCGAGAATGATGTGATAGACATTCCTCGAAGGATTGTGACACGATCAAGTCATATAGTTCATTGTTGCAACAACTAAAATCTAGAGTCATTTTCCTTAGACTGTGAGTTCATATTACTCACTGTTTCCTGAGGCTGCTTTGACTGCATTAGATGTCATCTGGTAATACGGTGGCAATAATGGTGTATGTTGGGTATTCTAAAGGAACAGTAGATAACATGTGACCACAAGACCGAGATTTGTTCACCCACATGATGGGTAAAGATACATACGGCCGGCTTGGTGAGATTACATCCATAAATGTTGCAACATGTGACTAGGTCATGGGGATGTAATATCACGGTAACAAGTAAAACAAAACTTCTTGTTAACGAGATTGAACAAAGTATGTGATACCAATGATCGTATCTTAGACAAGTCGTATCAAGAAACAAAAGGAAATTGGATGCTACTTATACGTCCAAAACGTATCTACTTTCCCGAACACTTTTGCTATTGTTTCTCCTCTATACTTGTGTGATTTGGATGCAACTAATGCGAACTGACGCTGTTTTCAGCAGAATTGCCTTGGTGTCTACTTTTTGTGCAGAAAATCAACTATCAGGAAAAATCCCAGAAAATATGCCAAAAATCCTATTTCACCAGAAGACTCCAGGAGCCAGAATACGAGACGGAGAAGAGCCCTGGGTGGCCACACCACCTGGTGGCGGGGGCCAGGCCAGGCTGCGCCAGGGGGTGGTGTGGGCCCCCCAGGCACCCCCTCGGCCTCTCTCTTCGCCTATAAGGAGCCTTCTGACCTAAAAACTAAGGGGGTTCGACGTTTTTCCAGAAGGAGTTCCGCTCTGCCGCCATCACCAGATTCCACAAAACAGCACCAGAAACTCCGTTCTGGCACCCTGCCGGGATGGGGAATTGGAGGAGATCATCGCCATCATCATCACCATCACTTCTCCATCGACCATCCATGTTTCCCCCATCTATGAGTGAGTAATCCCCCGCTGTAGGCTATGGGGATGGTAGGGATTGGATGGGATCGTTCATGTAATGGCATCAGATTGTTAGGGCATGGTGCCTAGTATCTTTTATTAGTGCTTTATGACTTTGTTGCGACTTGTTGTGCTTAATGCTTGTCATTAGGGCCCGAGTGCCATGATTTCAGATCTGAACTTATTATTGATTCATTATGATAATATTGTTTTGGGTCTTATCTGCAAGTTGTATACACACGTCACTGTCCGGAACGTATGGCCCTGAAGTGACAGAAATCGGGATAACCGGAAGGGAAAGGCTTTGATGCGAGGATCACATGTGTTCACGGAGTGTTAATGCTTTGCTCCGGTGCTCTATTAAAAGGAGCACCTTAATTGCCAGTAGTTCCCTAGAGGCCCCGCTGCAAACGGGCTGGCAGGACAAAAGATGTTGTACAAGTTCTCATTGCGAGCACGTATGACTATATATGGAACACATGCCTAGGATTGTCTAGTACTTGGGTGCTTTATCTTATTTATTTGCAATTGCCCTAGGTTCTGATTGCTATGTGAATTGTCTTGTCCATGCAACGCCCGTCCATCCATCCCTATGCCTACCGCACTCGAATCTCACTGTTTACTGCTTTTGTTACTACTGTCTTTGCTTTACTACTGCTGTTACTTTGCTATTCCTTCTACAAAATTGTTGCTACTGATAAACTGCTATGAGTAAGATTGTTTCCAGGTGCAGCTGAATTGACAACTCAGTTGTTAAGGCTGATAAATATTCTTTGGCTCCCCTTGTGTCGAATCAATAAATTGGGTTTCACTTCCCTCGAAAATACTGCGATACGCCCCCTATACTTGTGGGTCATCAACTACATTTACCGGTTCAAACCGGTAAATACATTGTCATCAGGAATGCATAGGGGTCACATGGGCATCCCTGGTCCCTCTGTTGATCACTGATATAGATCATGTCTAGAGCATTCCCGAGCCGTGAGGGGAAACACTTAAGGGTACAATGAGAGCGATCATTCGTAAGACGGAATCATAATAGAGAAAGAGAAAAAGAAAGCTGGAATTGTTCCCCGGAGAGATCCGAAGTTGTTCGGAGAAGGAGTAAAGGAAAAAGACCAGAAAAGTGTTTTCAGATAAATGGGAATTTAAATATATATTTATTATATGTTAATTATGAATTAATATATTCTAAATAATATTTAGATTAAGATTTATAAAAGCAACTTTCATATTAGGCCAAATCCCCGGAGGGAAAAGGCCTAAGAGAAAAACTTCAAAAAAGGCAAAAGAAAAACAGCCCATGCGAGGGGTATTTAGTAACCGCCATGCAGGGCAGAGGGTAGCCAGCGGCCGCCGCCACGGGACAGCTCAACCCTGGCCCAACTCGGGCACTCAGGGGAGCTGGCGGGCAAGCTGACCGGGCGAGCGAGCTGGCTGGGCCGCGCTAGGCCTTAATGCCCACCCGGGCCACAGGGGCAGGCGGTGGCCACACCGGGCCATCGCGCTGAGGCCGGCCCAGGCGGGGCGAGGCTGCACGGGAGCCAGGCGGGCACGCGGGTGGGCCACGGCCAAAGGCCCACCCGGGCCAACGCTGGTTAGGCCGCAACATTCCAGCTGCTGTTTGCTTTTTGCCTCTTGGGCTGGTTCTTAGCCCATCCGGCTGGCAGAAAATTCCTTCCTATTTCCTTTAATTGATTAGTCCCACATGGCTAACCTAATGGGAAGGGCACACCCCCTCCGCCTATATAAAGGGGTTCTCATGGGCGGGATTAAACACACTATATACAATTTGAGGAGTCTTTTAGTTGACTTTCTCCCTCCCTCTCTCTGTACCTTGTGACCATGGCCCTAAGTCTGGGTTGTGCGATCAAGGCACACCTGCAGCACACCGTTGCACTGCAGGGATTCCTAGACGAATATCAACTTCCGCACCCCCAGCGGGATCAGGGAGACGGAGGTGTCATCGTACACCGGATGTGTACGAAGACACGAGGCGCAACACTTGGGGCGCTTAAATGTCATGAGTCGGAGCTACCGCACGATGAAGAAGGAGCAAGGGGTGACTTGCGAGGAGCTTCGCGACCTTGAGGTCGGCTACGAGTATGACTACATCAACCATGTTCCCCTCGGAATGTTAACCGTGTACGGTCTACAAGGGTATGTATTCTCTACGCATCGGTCATTACCGTATTACTACATAGATAGATCCTAGGCAGTTTTGCGTGTTCCAACATAGGAAAATCATTGTTTTCTGCTGTAGATCCCCTTCAAATTTTCCCTCCGCCAAGTTCCTCCTTCAAATCCCTTTCAGATGTGTTTTTTTGTGGTTTCTGGTTGCTGTGAATGTCGGATCTCCCTGCCGTCTTCGCCAGGAGAAAGTATTTGACAAGGCGGACGTGATGTCACGTGGTATGGGTGAACGATACGGGAGGGCTCCACCCGTACCATTGGTCGTTATCGTGGCTGATACTTTGTAAACGTATCTATAATTTTTGATGTTCCATGCTTGTTTTATATCTACTTTCTTACGTTTTGTCCACACTTTGGAGTATTTTTACACATTTTCTGAAACTAACCTATTAACAAGATGCCACAGTGCCAGTTGCCTGTTTTCTGCTGTTTTTGGTTTCAGAAAAGCTAGTAAGGAAATATTCTCGGAATTGGACAGGACAAAAGCCAAAGTCAATATTTTACCTGAAGCAACAAGGAGTCCGGAGGGGAGACGAAGTGGTGCACCAGGGCGGCCACACCTGGTGGCGACGCGGCCTAGGGGGCACACCACCAGGGGGTGAGGGCCCCATGGTGCTCCACCAACATTGCCCTTTCGCCTATAAAAGCCTCCCGGGACGAAAACCTTAAGAACCCGATCAAAATTCCACAAAAGAGTCTATAGCTGCCGCCATCTCCATCCCTAGATCAGGAGGGATCTGAAGCTAGATCACCCTGGAGGCGTTCTTCATCACCATGACTGCCTCCGGTGTGATGCGTGAGTAGTTCATCCCTGGACTACGGGTCCATGTAGTAGCTAGATGGTTGGTTCTCCTCCTTTGTGTTACCATGTTTAGATCTTGTGAGCTCCGTTCATGATCAAGATCATCTATTTGTAATCTTACATGTTGTGTTTGCGGGGATTCAATGGATATTGAGATGCTATTTCAGATTGATTATTGATTCTATCATGTCTATGTTATTTGTGATCTTGCATGCTTTCCGTTGTTAGTAGCTATCTTGGCCAATTAGATGCTATCAACTCCAAGAGGGAGTATTTATGCTCGATAGTGGGTTCATGCCTCTAGTAATCTAGGGAAGTGACAGAAATCTCTAAGGTACTAGATGTGATGTTGCTACTAGGGAGAAAACAGTAATCCTTTGTCCATGGGGCAATCATATTGTTTACTTTACACACTTTGCTTAATGCAATTATCTATTGCTTACAACTTAATATTGGAGGGGGTTCGGATGATAACCTGAAGGTGGATTATTAGTCATAGATGCAGTTGGATTATGGTCTATGTATAATGTTGTAATGCCTAATCAAATCTCATAGGAGTCAAAATGATTAGTATATGCATGTATGCTTTCTCGGTGTCTGTCAATTGCCCCGCTGTAATTTGTTCACCCAACATGTCATCTATCTTAAGGAGAATCACCACTAGTGAACTATGGACCCTGGTCCTTTCTTTTACTATCAATCTACAATCTGCTATTTACTGTTTTCTGTTTACTTTCTGCAAGCAATTACTATCTTCCACACAATACGTTTAATCCTTTGTTTTCAGCAAAACCGGTGAGATTGACAACCTCACTGTAAGTTGGGGGCAAAGTTCTATGGTTGTGTTGTGCAGGATTCCAAGTTGGAAACAACACCTTGGAGGTGTTTCCTTGCTCCCACTGGTTCGATAACCTTGGTTTCATAACTGAGGGAAAACTTGCTGATGTGTTCATCATACCTTCCTCTTGGGGTTCCCCAACGAGCTCGATATATTTTGAGCCATCAGCGGCAGATGCTTTCCTCTCGTTTGGTATTCTCCCAAGTGCGAAGGTAAATCAATAAAATGAATTTTATCACTTAAAATATCATATTATAACATAATATGACAGTTCTAATTGATATGTTCATAATAGACATAGTAGTTTGGGATCTTGTTGAAACACGGACCAAAACGGTGCGCGCAAACACAGTGAAATACCAAAATTCATATTATATTTATGTAAAAACAAAAGGTAAATATGCTTCAGTTTTGGACTCATCAACTCCCCAAAGCTAGACTCTTGCTCATCCCTGAGCAAGATTGTGGCTTATGGACAAGATCATCATGTTCATGAGGCACAAGTCGTTACAATAAATGAGGCAGAAATTGAAATAGGAATACAACATCATATGTAAAGTTACTTCGCGGGTATTATCATACCCTTACACATCACATGACTTAGAGGCTTCCACACCCTTTTTAGTATCAATGAAGTTATAAGAAGCTTTCAGTGATTCAACATGTCATATAATCATAAAGTTAGACTGGTTGAGAACTTGATTTCAGTAATGACGATTCATGATCATTTTTTTCTGTCTGTCTTTTTCTTGGGCTCTTTTGATAGTTGTTCTTTTATTTCTCCTCTCTTCTCCTTTTCTTTTTCTCTTCTTTCTCTTACTCCCTCTTTTTTTAGTACAACCACTTGATCATGCTCACTACCTTTATGGATTTTTAGAACTTGTGACTATAATATGCTCCCCAAAATATTCTTCTCATAATTTAATCAATACTTTTATTGGTGTGGAAGTCCCTAAAATCATGACAGTTGTTCAATTATCATGACACTCAACCTAGTTCAATCATCTAATATAATAATCATGAATCAAAATATAACTTCAAATATCATAAAGTCTTGAAACTCAACAGATATAAATCTTCTCTTGATCAAAAGGGAGCTTGAAGTTGATACAACTAATGCAAATTCTGAAATTAAAACCTAACATGTGTGCTAGAAAGTAAACATGCTAAAACTATAAGATAGATTACAAGGTTCTCATAGATCAACCCAAACTTGGAATCAAGCTGGGTCGATCAAATAATCCCTTGCAATTATTCAATACCATGGCGTCCTTCATGGTGAGGAGGTTTTGTTGGAGACCGCCATGCGAAGCTTCTTATTTCTCTCTTCTAGGGAAGATATGCGACGAAGACACTTCTACAGATCCAAATGCAAAAGGAACATCCCATTAGAGACTTTTCTCATCATGTCATTCAGTTCCTTCTTGCCTTCGAGATCCAAGAGGCGCTTGCGTATGATCTCCCTGTGGAGGAGTTCTTCTTTCTGGTACTTCCCTATCTTGTGAAGACGATGTTCTGTGTCTAGAACATGCGTGCCAATGGGCACGTCCAAAAGGTTGAACCCCCAATCCTCTTGTGGATTCATGCTCATGCGCGCGTTCATGGCGATCTTCTTTGTTGTTGAAGTATGAGCCGTAGTCTCCTGATAAGTTCCTGCATCGGGATGGTTAGATTTCTTACGCTTGGGTCAGGAGTACTTGACGGCGCTGAACTTGGGTGACTCCATGCACCCCTTCCCATGAGGCTTCTTGGCTTCTTCCTCATCTTCAGGCTTCACAATAGCCAGGTAATTCGGCTACTTCCATCCCCTCTTTGTTTTCTTCATGAAGGTATCGAATTCCTCCCCCTCCTCATCATAAGAGTCATAGGAGTACCGCTTGTTCTTCGGGCTTAGGCCTTTAGCTTCACGATCATCAGCTTCAATGGAGGGTGTCTAGAAACTATCCCACGAAGGATCCATGAGGTTTAGAGGTTTTCGTTTTCCTAGAACTAGGTAGCTTATCAAGTAGATTGGATCTATTGATATAAGAGGGAGGAAGACCTCTAGGGAGGCTTATTAGGAGTCAGAGGCAGGGGAAATTCATACTAGAAGGAAAATGTTCGGCCAAGAAAAGAATCTCAACAAATATGGAAAGAAATAAGTGCTAAAGGTAGAAATGATGATCGTAATGACCACTTGGTACGGGCGGACGCCCGTACGGCACGCCCGTACCAGGTTGTTTCCAAAAATCCGACGGAAATAAGTCGGTAAATAGTCAACCGACAAAGTGGTACGGGCAGGCTCCGCCCATACTGCCCGTCTGTACTTACTTTTACTGACTTCGGTTTTTTACTAGATCAAAAGAATAAATATAACGAATAGGGAAAGGCAGCATCGGTAACGACCACCCATACTATGTGGTCGTACCTAAAGGAAATATGCCCTGAGAGGCAATAATAAAGTTGTTATTATGTATTCCTTGTATATGATAGATGTTTATTTTGCATGCTATAATTGTATTGATAGGAAACATCAATACGTGTGTGTTTAATAAACAAAAAGGGTTCCTAGTTATGCCTCTCTTATAGACTAGCTTGTTCATTAACAAGATGATCAAGGTTTCCTGATCATGGACATTGGATGTTGTTAATAACAAGGTCACGGCATTTGTGAAATGATGTGATGAACATTCATCCGAAGTATAGCATTATGATCAAGTCATTATGTTTATATTGCTATAACATCATACAAAGTAGTCTTAGTCTTTAGACCATGAGATCATGTTAATTGCTAACACCGAAAGAGTATCTTGATAACATCAAACGTCACACCGTAACAGGGTGACTATAAAGGTGGGTTCAGTGCTATGAAGGTGTTATGTTGAGGCTTATGGATCAAGAGTGGAATTTTTCAATCCCGATGACGGATAGATATACTCTGGGCCCTCTCGGTGATATCACATTAAGATAGCTTGCAAGCAAGTGATGTGATCACTAGAATGTTATATCACGGGAACGAGAAAAGAGTGCATGTCGGTAACGAGATCAAACTAGGTATTTGGATACCGATGATCGAATCTCGGACATGTATTATATCATGAGACAAAGGGATTAAATTGCTGACGTTAAAGGTTCTCACGATCACAGAAGTCATCGTTGAATATGCAGGAGTCAGTATGGATCTCCAGGTCCCGCTTCTGATTATTGATCTGAGAGGGGTCTCAATCATGTCTGCATTATTCGCGAACTGTAGGGTGACACACTTAAGGGTTGCCGGACACCATTTAGGAGCACATATGTTCCAGACAAAAGGTTTGCAAAGCGCAGGAAATGTTTTGATACAAACAGGAATTGTTTCGATAGAAACTGGAATTGTTTCGGGTGAAATTGCAGAAAGTGGTTCTGCATGTGATATTGAAATGTTGCAAGGGGTTTTATGTGAATGTTTGTTAATTAAAGTAATTAACAAAATTCTGAATAAAATAAATAAAAGAGTTTTATTAATTGAGAATTGTATTTAATTTGGTGGAAATTAAATACATGTGAGTGGGATTTTGGGTGGAGGCCATGTTTATGTGAGTGGAGGTTCACCACATGAATGAAGGAGGGGAGGAGTCCCCCCCTCATGCGCCAGCTATGGGAGGGGAGGGGTCTCCCTCCCTCCTATATAAAGCCCCCCTCTCCCCTCTCACAAACCACACCTCCTCGTGAAGGATCTCTCTCCCCCTCTAGATATTCCCCCATGGTCTCGGATTAGCGAGATACATGTTCCCGGTGGCCTTGCGTCTGGAAGGAGTTGCTGCTTCTGCTGATTCTCTGGAGCGAGGAGGTGGAGGTTGTCCGGTGGCTTGAACGTGTGTGCGAGGATGGATGCGCTGCTGATTTGCGGCGCTCGGACTTCCACACGATCTTGAGATCGGCAAGCGTACGACTACATCAACCACGAGTTCCTACTCGTTAACAAAACTCGTTGTCTTCGAGGGTAAGTTCTCCATGGATGTATGTCCACCCGTTGCTCTGTATCTAGTAGATAGATCTTGGCGTATAGTTCTCATCGTAGGAAATTTTTTGTTTTCTATGCTGCGGACCCAACAGTGGTATCAGAGCCTGATCTATGCGTAGGTGCTTTGCACGGGTAGTACACATATGTTTATATGTGGGCGATGATGATCATGTTATTGCATCTTCTATGTACTTTGGATATTGGTGGCATAGTGGGATGAAGCGGCCCGGACCAACCTTACATGTCATCGTACATGAGACCGGTTCCACGACTGACATGCAACTAGTTTTGCATAAGTGTCTAGCGGGTGTCTGTCTCTCCTACTATAGTCAATATCTGATTTACAACGAGTTGCTAATAACTTGGTTATCCTCATTGTGGTTCATGTTCGTAGGTAAGACCGGTTCTATCTCCGAAAGCCCTAAGCCACGTAAAACTTGCAATTGATAAATTAGAGGCGTCTAGTTTAGATCGTTGCTGGGCTAGTGTCTTGATATGGTATTGTTGTAAGTAGATGTATGATAGATACTCTTACAACTCACTTAACGTGTAAGTTCCATAGACCTTGGCCTTACACACAAAGGAATGATAGAGATCATACCACGATGCAAATGATAGAGATCAAATGCATGGACCATATCACCTCACTTCACACATTAGATGTTAGCATCTTATATTACTAGTTTGGCGCTTTTGGTAGCATTATAAGATGATCCCTCATTTAGATATCAAGATAAAATGTGTTCTTCCTTAAGTATGCACCGTTTTGTGGATCGTGTTTTGAGGCATCACGTGATGATCAGGTGTTCTCGACTCTATGCTTTCATACAACGGGTGTAAGACAGTTTTACACATGCGAATACTAAGGTTCTTACTTGACGAGCCTAGCATGTACAGACATGGCCTCGGAACACGGACTGAAAGGTTAAGCATGAGTCATATAGTTGATATGATGCCCATATAGATGCTCGCCTTTGAAGCTACACCGACTCACGTGATGATCGGACTTGGTGTAGTGGATTTGGTTCATGTAATCACCAAAAGGACACGAGGGATGTCGTTTTTGAGTGGGAGTTCATTAGTAATTTGGATTAGTTGAACTCAATCTATCATAAACTTAGTCTAAATAAACTTTACGAATTCTGTTATAGATGGCACCACCTGCTTTTAATTTCAATGTGTTCATGGAGAAAGAGAAACTTGCTGCGAATGGTAGCAACTTCACCAACTGGGCTATGAATTTTGAGGATTCTCCTCACTGCTACACAAAAGCAATATGTGCTAGAGGCGCCGCTAGGCCCCCCACCAGCTCCTGATGCCCCTGACGAGGAAAAGAACGTCTATATAACTCGTCAGGAGGACCACAACTTAGTTCATTGCGGCATACTGTATGGGCTAGAGCCAGAACTTCCAAAACGTTTCGAAAATGGCAATGCCTTTGATACCATGGGAGAATTGAAAATGATTTTTGATACCCATGCTGCCGTAGAGAGTTATAATGCTTCTGAAAAGTTCTTTAGCTGCATGATGGAAGAAAACAGCTCCGTTAGTGAGCACGTACTCAAAATGTCTGGGTACGCCGATAAGCTTGTGTCCTTGGGAATAACGATTCCCATTGACTTAGGCATACATCGTGTTCTCCAATCTCTGCCACCTAGCTACAAGAGCTTCGTGATGACCTATAATATGCAGGGCATGAAGAAGTCTCTTCCCGAGCTTCTGTCAATGCTTAAGACTACAGAAGTGGAGATTAGGAAAGAACATCAAGTGTTGATGATCAATAAGACCACCGGTTTCAAGAAGGACAAGAAAGGCAAGCAGAAGGGAAAGAAGGGCGGCAAATCTGTTGCCGCGCCTAAAAAGAAACCCCGAGCTGGCCCTAAGTCTGACACCGGGTGCTACTATTGCAAGGGGACTGGCCATTGGAAGTGCAACTGCCCCAAGTATTTAGCGGACAAGAAGGTCGGCAGGGCAAACAAAGGTATATGTGATATACATGTTATTGATGTGTACTTGACTAGTACTCGCAGTAGCACCTGGGTATTTGATACGGGATCGGTTGCTAATATATGTAACTCGGTTCAGGGGCTGCGGAACAAGCGACAGCTAGCAAGGGATGAGGTCACGATGCGGGTCGGCAATGGATCAAGAGTTGATGTGATCGCCATCGGAACGTTGCCTCTCCATGTGCCGTCGGGATTAGTTATAAACCTGAATAATTATTATTTGGTGCATGCACTGAGCATGAACATTGTATCCGGATCGTGTTTGATGCAAAGTGGTTATTCGTTTAAGTCTGAAAACAATGGTTGTTCGATTTATATGAATAATATCTTTTATGGTCATGCACCTGTGTTGAATGGTTTATTTCTGTTGGATCTCGATAGTAGTATTACGCATATTCATAATGTTGATGCTAAAAGGATTAAACTTGATAATGATATATCTGCATATATGTGGCACTGCCGTCTAGGTCATATTGGCGTTAAACGCATGAAGAAACTCCATTCTGATGGACTTTTGGAATCACTTGATTTTGAATCATTTGATACATGTGAGCCATGCCTTATGGGCAAGATGACTAGAATGCCGTTTTCCGGTTCAATGGAATGGGCGATAGATTTATTGGAATCATACATACTGATGTGTGTGGACCAATGAGTGTGTCGGCGCGAGGTGGATATCATTATTTTGTTGCTTTCACGGATGATTTGAGTAGATACGGGTATATCTATTTGATGAAACATAAGTCTGAAACCTTTGAAAAGTTCAAAGAATTTCAGAATGAAGTGGAAAATCATCGTAACAGAAAAATCAAATTTCTGCGGTTCGACCGTGGAGGGGAGTATCTTAGTTACGAGTTTAGCACACATATGAAAGACTGTGGAATAGTTTCACAACTCACGCCTGCCGAAACACCACAACGTAATGGTGTGTCAGAACGTCGTAATCGTACTTTATTGGATATGGTTCGATCTATGATGTCTCTGACTGACTTGCCACTGTCATTTTGGGGTTATGCACTGGAAACCGCTGCATTCACTTTAAATAGGGCACCATCTAAATCCGTTGAAAAGACACCGTATGAATTATGGTTTGGAAACAAACCTAAGCTGTCATTTCTCAAAGTTTGGGGATGCGATGTTTATGTGAAGAAACTTCAACCGGATAAACTCGAACCCAAAGCGGAAAAATGCGTCTTCATAGGATACTCTAAGGAAATGATTGGGTATACCTTCTATCACAGATCCGAGGGCAAGGTCTTTGTTGCCAAGAATGGATCCTTTCTTGAGAAGGAGTTTCTCGCGAAAGGTGTGAGTAGTCGGAAGGTAGAACTCGAAGAGGTTATTGAACCTTCTCTTCATGAAATGGCGAGTAGCGTAGCACCGAAAGTTGTTTCGGAGTTGACTTCACCTAATGAAGAGAGAGCTAATGATATTGATCATGAAACTCCGAAATAGGACACTACCGAACCTCGCAGGTCAAGCAGGACACGTGCAACTCCTGAACTGTATGGCAATCCTGTTATGAATTTCATGATTGATGAAATAGATGACCCTGCGACGTATGAAGAAGCGATGATGAGCCCTGATTCCAACAAATGGCTAGAAGCCATGAAATCCGAGATGGAATCCATGTACGAAAACCAGGTTTGGACCTTGGTGGACTTACCTCACGATCGAAAGGCCGTTGAGAATAAATGGATTTTCAAAAGAAAAACTAATGCTGATGGTAATGTAACCATCTATAAGGCTCGACTTGTCGCAAAGGGGTTTCGACAAATTCAAGGAGTTGACTACGATGAGACATACTCTCCCGTAGCGATGCTTAAGTCAGTTAGGATTATGTTAGCGATTGCTGCATATTTCGATTATGAAATATGGCAGATGGATGTCAAAACTGCGTTCCTCAATGGTACTATTGAAGAAGAGTTATATATGATACAACCTAAGGGTTTTGTCGATCCTAAGGATGCTGATAAGGTGTGCAAACTTCAGCGATCCATCTATGGACTGAAGCAAGCATCCCGGAGTTGGAATCTCCGCTTTGATGAGGTGATCAAAGAGTTTGGATTTGTCCAAACTTATGGAGATGCTTGTATTTACAAGAAAGTGAGTGGGAGCAATGTGGCATTTCTGATATTATATGTGGATGACATATTATTGATTGGAAATGATATAGATCTTTTAAACAATGTTAAAAGTTATCTAAACAGCAGATTTTCGATGAAGGACCTTGGTGAAGCTTCATATATATTAGGCATTAAAATCTATAGAGATAGATCAAGACGCCTAATTGGGCTATCGCAGAGTACATACCTTGATAAGATATTAAAGAAGTTTAATATGGACGGAAGTAAGAAGGTGTACTTACCTATGTTGCAAGGCAAGACATTGAGTAAGACTCAAAGTCCGGCTACGGCGGAAGAAAGAGAGATAATGGATAAGATCCCCTATGCCTCAGCCATAGGCTCTATAATGTATGCCATGCTATGTACAAGACCGGATGTGGCACATGCTATTAGTTTGACTAGTAGGTACCAATCTGATCCAGGTTCGGAACACTGGATAGCGGTCAAGGATATCCTTAAGTACTTGAGAAGAACTAAGGATATGTTCCTTGTATACGGAGGTGAAGAAGAGCTAGTCGCTAAGTGTTATGTCGATGCTAGCTTTGACACTGATCCAGATGACTCTAAGTCTCAATCCGGATATGTATTTCTCTTGAACGGAGCAACAGTTAGTTGGAGGAGTTCCAAACAACCTGTGGTGGTTGGATCAACAACGGAGGTGGAATATGTTGCTGCTTCAGAAGCAGCGCAGGAAGCGGTTTGGATGAAGGAGTTCATAACGGAACTAGGTGTGGTTCCTAGTGCGTTGGACCCAATGGTGATCTATTGTGACAATAATGGAGCCATAGCCAACGCCAAGGAACCAAGGTCTCACAAGAATTCCAAGCATATTAAGCGCCATTTTCACTCCATCCGCGAGCATGTCAAGGATGGAGATATAAAGATTTGTAAAGTGCACACGGACCTGAATGTAGCAGATCCATTGACTAAAGTACTCCCTAGGGCAAAACATGATCAACACCAGAACTCCATGGGTGTTAGATTTATCACTATATAAACTAGATTATTGTCTCTAGTGCAAGTGGGAGACTGAAGGAAATATGCCCTGAGAGGCAATAATAAAGTTGTTATTATGTATTCCTTGTATATGATAGATGTTTATTTTGCATGCTATAATTGTATTGATAGGAAACATCAATACATGTGTGTTTAATAAACAAAAAGGGTTCCTAGTTATGCCTCTCTTATAGACTAGCTTGTTGATTAACAAGATGATCAAGGTTTCCTGATCATGGACATTGGATGTTGTTAATAACAAGGTCACAACATTTGTGAAATGATGTGATGAACATTCATCCGAAGTATAGCATTACGATCAAGTCATTATGTTTATATTGCTATAACATCATACAAAGTAGTCTTAGTCCTTAGACCATGAGATCATGTTAATTGCTAACACCGGAAGAGTATCTTGATAACATCAAACATCACACCGTAACAGGGTGACTATAAAGGTGGGTTCAGTGCTATGAAGGTGTTATGTTGAGGCTCATGGATCAAGAGTGGAATTTGTCAATCCCGATGACGGATAGATATACTCTAGGCCCTCTCGGTGATATCACATTAAGATAGCTTGCAAGAAAGTGATGTGATCACTAGAATGTTATATCACGGGAACGAGAAAAGAGTGCATGTCGGTAACGAGATCAAACTAGGTATTTGGATACCGATGATCGAATCTCGGACATGTATTATATCAGGAGACAAAGGGATTAAATTGCTGACGTTAAAGGTTCTCACGATCACAGAAGTCATCGTTGAATATGCAGGAGTCAGTATGGATCTCCAAGTCCCGCTTCTGATTATTGATCTGAGAGGAGTCTCAATCATGTCTGCATTATTCACGAACCATAGGGTGACACACTTAAGGGTTTCCGGACACCATTTAGGAGCACATATGTTCCAGACAAAAGTTTTGCAAAGCGCATGAAATGTTTCGATAGAAACAGGAATTGTTTCGATAGAAACCGGAATTGTTTCGGGTGAAATTGCAGAAAGTGGTTCTGCATGTGATATTGAAATGTTGCAAGGGGTTTTATGTGAATGTTTGTTAATTAAAGTAATTAACAAAATTCTGAATAAAATAAATAAAAGAGTTTTATTAATTGAGAATTGCATTTAATTTGGTGGAAATTAAATACATGTGAGTGGGATTTTGGGTGGAGGCCATGTTTATGTGAGTGGAGGTTCACCACATGAATGAAGGAGGGGAGGAGTCCCCCCCTCATGCGCCGGCTATGGGAGGGGAGGGGCCTCCCTCCCTCCTATATAAAGCCCTCCTCTCCCCTCTCACAAACCACACCTCCTCATGAAGGATCTCTCTCCCCCTCTAGATATTCCCCCATGGTCTCGGATTAGCGAGATACATGTTCCCGATGGCCTTGCGTCTGGAAGGAGTTGCTGCTTCCGCTGATTCGCTGGAGCAAGGAGGTGGAGGTTGTCCGGTGGCTTGAACGTGTGTGCGAGGACGGATGCGCTACTGATTTGCGGCGCTCAGACTTCCACACGATCTTGAGATCGACAAGCATACGACTACATCAACCACGAGTTCCTACTCGTTAACAAAGCTCGTTGTCTTCGAGGGTAAGTTCTCCATGTATGTATGTCCACTCGTTGCTCTGTATCTAGTAGATAGATCTTGGCGTATAGTTCTCATCATAGGAATTTTTTTGTTTTCTATGCTGCGGACCCAACAGTACCGATATGTGAAAAGTGTGTCAAAGGTTACTGTCGCCTTAATAGACAGTGGTACCGCCCACCCATACCGACCTCGCAAGACCAGTAGTGAACTCAAAAAAATGAAAGGAATACAGATATGCAAAAAGGAATAGTAGAAAATCATCTAGAACAAAGAAGTTTTCAAGATTTCAAATGTCATGCTCATCGAGAGGGAATGAGTTTAGTCGGGTACCTTCTCCTTCTTTTAATTATTGGATCAACTTTTTATGTTTCCCTTTAAACAAGGTTGGTTGTAGAAAACCCCCAAAGCCATTGCAAATAGAAATCGAAAATTTCCTTTTAGGAATTGTAGTTCCCGAGGGTATGCAAATGGATGACACTACCTCAGGTAGATCAACCTCCTCAGTGTCCATGGATGCCTCCTCCTGCTCTTCCTTCCTTTGGAGAATCTACATATCAAATTCTTGCAAAAGTAGAGTCCAATAGATCATTCTTGGCTTAACTTCAATACTTCCAAGAATCTCTTTTAAGCCAACATGGGAAGTATGCACTCTTAGTTTAGAGTCAATAATATAAGATCTAAACTTGTCAGAGGAGAAGACCATAGTGAAAAATCTTTTTCTGCCATAGGGTGATTCTTTTGGGCCCTGTTTAGGGTGCGACTAGTATGATGGATGATATTAAGATCATCACCATCATACTAGCAAAGAATTGCTCCCACAGATTCATGGCTAGCCTCACAGAATAGATCAAAAGGTTTCTTCCAATTAGGTGGTTTTATAATGGGAGCTTCAAGAAGGGCTTTTTTTAATATATTGAAAGCAGTGAGACACTTTTCATCAAAATTAAAAACAACATCCTTTTGAAGAAGGTTAGTTAAAGGTCTAGCGGTTTTAAAAAAGTTCTTAATGAACCTTCTATAAAATCCAGCATGGCCTAAGAAACTCCTTGTACCTTTTATATCTCGAGGAGGTGGAAGCCTTTCTATTGCTTCAATCTTTGCTTTATCAACTTCTATACCCTTACCTGAGATTTTGTGACCAAGCACTATACCTTCTTAAACCATAAAATGACATTTTCCTAGTTCAAGGCTAAGTTAGTGTCTTCACATCTCTGCAAAACTTTATGAAGGTTATAGAGACAATGATTAAAGGAAGTTCCATAGACAGAGAAGTCATCCATGAATACTTCCATAATACATTCAACATAATCAGCAAATATAGTAGTCATACACCTTTGAAAGGTAGCAGGAGCATTGCAAAGACCAAAAGGCATCCAGTGATAGGCGTATAAACCGTAAGGAAAAATAAAGGTTGTTTTAAGTTGGTCATCAGGGTGAACAACAATTTGAGAAAAACCAGAATAGGGGTCTAAGTAGCAAAAATGAGAGTGCATAGCTAGCCTTTCTAAAGTTTGATCTATAAACGACAAAGGATAATGATCATTTCTATTTTCCTTATTAAGTTTTCTATAGTCAATACACATCATGTGACCAACAACAGTTCTAGAAGGTATAATATCATTATGTTCATTTTCAACAACAGTAAATCCACCTTTCTTAGGAACACAATGAGCAGGACTTACCCATTCACTTTCTTCCACATGAAAGATGATCCCTGCATCTAACAAACATATTATTTCCTTCCTTACCTCTTCTTTCATGTGAGGTTTGAGTCGCCTCTGAGAGTATGCGATTAGTTAGGCTCCTTCTTCCATAAATATTCTATGGGTGGATATCGAGGGACTAATCCCCTTCAAGTCACTCATCGAATACCCAAGAGCATTCCGATGCATCCAGAAAACCATCATTAAATTTTCCTCATCTTTCTCTGCAAGGTTAGAACTTATAATAATAGGGAACTTATTAATTTCATCAAGAAACCTATATTTTAACTCCTTGGGTAAAGTTTTGAGAGTAGGAGGTGGAGGTGCCTCGTCTCCTTTTCTTATAGGTTCTTCATATTTTTGATTTATCTCGGGGTCCACCTCAGGTGTGGAGTCAAGATAATCGTCCATGTCCAATTTTTCTATGTCTTGAAAAATATTATTATTGCTGACCAAACTTCTTGATAAATCATCATCAGGGGTCTCAATGACTACTGAAGCTAAATTAACAATATTACTGATACATCGCAAATGTATCTATAATTTTTGATGTTCCATGCTTAGTTTTATCCACTTTCTTGTGTTTTGTTCCAACTTTGGAGTACTTTTCATATGATTTCTTGGACTAACCTATTAACAAGAGCCACGGTGCCAGCTGCCTGTTTTCTGCTGTTTTTGGTTCCAGGAAAGTCAGAAAATGAATATTCTCGGAATTGGATGGGACAAAAGCCAAAGCGCCTATTTTTCTGGAAGGGATCAAGTGCCAGAATACGAGACGGAGAGGGGCCAGGGACCGGCCACACCACCTGGCCGCGCGGCCAGGCCTGGCCCACGCCAGGGGTGGTCTGGCCGACCCCAGCACCCCCTCGGCCTCTCCTTCCGCCTATAAGTTGCCTTCGGGACGAAAACCCTAGGTACCCGATAAAAAATCCATGAAAGAGTCTATAGCTGCCGTCGTCTCTGTCCCTAGATCGGGGGGATCTGAAGCTCTTCCCAGCACCCTACCGAAGAGGGGAATTCACCCTGGAGGCCTTCTTCATCACCATGCAAGCCTCCGGTGTGATGCGTGAGTAGTTCATCCTTGGACTACGAATCCATGTAGTAGCTAGATGGCTGGTTTCTCCTCCTTTGTGCTTTCATGTTTAGATCTTGTAAGCTCCGTTCATGACCAAGATCATCTATTTTTAATTTATACATGTTGTGTTTGCGGGGATCCGATGGATATTGAGATGCTATTTCAGATTGATTATTGATTCTATCATGTCTTTGTTATTTGAGATCTTGCATGCTTTCCGTTGTTAGTAGCTATCTTGGCCAAGTAGATGCTAGCAACTGCAAGAGTTAGTATTTATGCTCGATAGTGGGTCCATGCCTCTGGTAATCTGGGGAAGTGACAGAAATCTCTAAGGTACTAGATGTGTTGTTGCTACTAGGGAGAAAACAAAGATCTTTTGTTCATAGAGCAATTGTATTGTTTACTTTACACGCAGTTCGTAAAGCAATAATCTGTTGCTTGCAACTTAATACTGGAGGGGGTTCGGATGATAACCTGAAGGTGGATTATTAGTCATAGATGCAGTTGGATGGAGGTCTATGTATAATGTTGTAATGCCCAATCAAGTCTCAAAGGAGTCAAGATGATTAGTATATGCATGTATTGCTTTCTCGGTGTTTGTCAATTGCCCCGCTGTAATTTGTTCATCTAGCATGTTATTTATCTAAGGAGAGCTACCTATAGTGAACTATGGATCCCGGTCCTTTTACTTTACATACAATCTACAACTGTTTACTGCTTTGTGTTTACTTTCTGCAAACTTTTACTTCTTTCCATTCGATACGTTTAATCCTTTGTTTTCCACAAAACACGGTGAGATTGACAACCTCATCGCAAGTTGGGGACAAAGTTCTGTGGTTGTGTTGTGCAGGTCTCCACGTTGCTACTAGCACCGGTAGTGCGCCCTGCCAAAGCTCAGCTAGTAACACCTTTGAGGTGTTTCCTTGCTCCTACTGGTTCAATTAAACCTTGGTTTCATAACTGAGGGAAACTTGCCGCTGTGCTCATCATACCTTCCTCTTGGGGTTCCCAACAAGCTCTACATCAACACCGCCATCAAGCATTTTTCTGGGCGCCGTGCATTGAGCCATCAATTACCTTCCTCTTCTTGCTCATACTCATAATCGTCTAAATCTTCGATAGCAGGCTTATGGTCAAATTTAGAGAAGTGAAAGTTCATTTTCTCTTCACCAAAATTGAGAGATACAATTTGTCTCTTGCAATCAATGTTTGCTTCTACGGTATTTAGGAAGGTTCTTCCAAAAATAATAGGACAATAAACATCAGTAGGCATATCAATAAGCACAAAATCAATGGGATATTTATATGGTCCAACATAGATTGGAACATCTCTAATTATTCCCACAGGAACTTTGAGTGTCTTATATGCAAGCATTATAGTCATGTCAGTATCCTCTAATTCAGCTGGGGTTCGTTCTTTTTGGATTTTCAAATAAAACTTAAAATGGATTATGTTAACAGTTGTTCTAGTGCCGCATAGGCCATAATAAGAAGTTCCACCGAAAGTACAAGGAAGAATAGGTTTACCAACTTATTTAGCTTTTACCTTTCCTTCAACGAACTGTGAAGCTTCGATATCAAGCTTTATCACATTGTAATGTGCAAACATGGTTAAGATATCCTCCTTCGTTGGTTCCCCAGTCTCCTGTATACTTACTTCTTTAGTTTTTCTAGTTTGTGCCTCCTCTTCTAGCGTCTTGAGGAATAGCCTTTTCTCTTCTCGTTGATCTTCGAGCTGCTGGGCCCCCATATGTTTTCTCACCATCCTTGGAAAAGTAAGGGGTTCAACATATGGGGTATTTCCCCTAATGGCTCGACATGAGCTATAGTTATTGGATCATCTTCTTCAGTTGGCTCGGGTAGAGGAATAAAATGGAGCCAATCTTTCTTAGGAGCCTAAATGTGTTCTGTAAAAGACTGAAGGATTTGCAAAATAATATCATCATCAAGTTGAAGTTCATCTGTAGTTTTTTTACTTTACCAGATTCTTTATAAGCATTGAGACAATCATATTCAATTTCTATACCTCCTTCGCCACCTAAATCAAATCCCCATGTTTCTCTATTACGATGAATTTGTTCTAGAAGTTCCCAAGCTTTAGTTATAGTTAACTCCATAAAGGAGCCTCCGGAATTTGTGTCAAGCTCATGTTTAATTTCTTGATTAAGTCCCCTATAGAAAATATGTAAAACATACCATTCAGGAAAATCATGATGGGGGCATTTATTAAGAAGGGACTTATACATTTTCAAGGCCCTTACCAAGTCTTCACCTGGGTGGTTCTTGAAGTTCGTGACTGCCCTTCTTGCTTCAGAAGTTTTTACCTTAAGAAAGAATCAAAATACAAATTCTCCTTTAAGTTTTTCCCAGGTATCTATTTTATCTGCAGGGAAAATTCTATACCAAGCTAAAGGGTATTTGAAAGGTTTTTGGTTGTGTGTAGAAAAGTAATTAAAACAAGTAAAAGAAAGCAAGTAACATTGTTGTGTGAAAACTTGGTTGAACTCAACAGGGCTAAAACGTTCTCCAGGATGTAGGATACACCACTATCATGATATTATTATTAATTAAGATAACATACTTCTTGTGTCATGATATGTGTGGAGAGATCTCCATGATGGGGTTTGTTGCATGGGAAACAAAAAATTCCTACGGTTGCAACCACCAAGATCATATCTAGGAGATACATTTAACGGTTACAGATGGACTCACACTCGAAGACCGTAACATGGGATAACATTCCCGCAAACAAACGTCGCTTTTGTAGAGTATACTCGACCATCCTCAAGGACGCGATGAAAGTGCTAGACGTGCAACACCTCCGTAATTGGTCATACGTACGACTGACAACTCCCGAACCCTCGCTCTAGCTAGGCAGCGGAAGTAGTGTATCCCCAGGAACTCCAACATCACTACGCCATGGTAGAGATGGTGGAGGGGAAGATCTCGAGCATGACTTCGCCTAAGCACCTTTTCTAGTGGCAATGGACAAGGATAGCAAGAGGGAGAAGATGCCCACCAAAGGGCATATGAGAGGAGTGGGCAAGTGTCTGAGAGGGAGGAGGTCTCCACATCCTTTTATAGGGGAGAGGGGCAAGCCCTCCTCCTTGGCCGGCGCCATGGGGTTCCCCCTCCCCTCCTGTCATTCATGTGGGTGGACACTCCACTGACACATAATTCAATCTCCACTTTCTCCATTTATTCTCCACTCAAAAAACCAAAGGTCTTTCAATTAAAGCACTTTAATTCGCTTGTTTTAATGCAACTCAATTTAATGAACACTTAATTTAATGAGTACTTCATTTAATGAACACATTAACATTTTATTTCCTTGCTTTGTTTTGATACCCCGAAACCATTTAGGCAGATTCGACAAAACAAATTCATGTGATGTCCATTATCTTCTCTGGTGTTCCGTATCCACTCAAATGCGTCGACTACCCTTAAGTGTGTCTCCCTACGGGTCGTTGATGGATCTGAAATATAGCCATCTAACATCCATATTTAAACTGGATATTAGTCATATTTATGATAAAATATCTCTCTAAACCCTGCCACTAATGCTAATATTTAGAGGGGTATGCAATCCTTTGTTCTTGTATTTTTCCTCTGTATATAATGTCGTTTAAAGGGGGAATCACTACATTAAAGTCAAATATACGATATTTCTTTCAACCAGAAGAAACTAGGAGCCGTCCAATGAAGGCAGACGCCATAACGACCAACTATACGACCGGAGAAAAAATTCTGACCGTATAGCTCCGACCGTATAGTTGGCACATCCACCGTTAGGTCAAATAGAACAAGTTTTGTGAAGAGACTCCTATATAAAGAAGCCTCAGGCTACGGGAAAACATATCTCGCTTTGCCCCGAAGAAGCCAGACTCCACCAAAAAGCCGCCTCAGATCTCCAAACCCTTCTCCATCTCCATAGCCATACTCCACCACTTGTAATAGTAGATCTCTTCTCTGATGGACGACATTGTAAGACTATTGCTATCAATCTTTTGATTTTCATTACAATGTTTGTGATTATTGATCTCATCTCTATGTGTGAGTAATTCTCATTGGGCTAAGGGCTTCGGCCTAGCCATGTAGCAGTTGTGCATGTGAATTATCATAGATGGGATCGTGTATTAGTTTGTATGACATGATGATTATTGTATCCTCTCTTGCCTCAATCCAAGGACTTGTCAGGTACCCAAGACCCCAAGGGTTGAGCCAGATATAGGGAGTATGAGTGATGACTGATCTGCAGGTTGGGAACCCAAGTGACAGAAGGGGTAGTACGGCTATATGTGAGGGATTTGCTTGGGATTAACGGTGACATCATGATGCAGATCATTAGTTCTATTTCTTCTATGGATGATACTAGTAGGTTATTGCTATAAGTGGTTGCGGAGGCAATAGCAATTATGGATGCACTGCCCACATATAATTTATCTTGCTCTAACAAGTACACGCATGCTTTATTTCTATCTTTTATTTCCATCAGATGTTTTGCACAGCTACAGGTGAAACCGAACGCCCTAGGCCCTCTCTCTCCATCATCAACAACAACCAAAAGACGCAAACTACTAGTCCGATGAAAACACAAAAGGGATTCTAAAACTCCCGAAGGTCCGTTAAAGTAACTTTACTACGCATTCGCTTCCTGAGGATTCGATAACCTAGGTCTACTAGGGAAAAGAAGCTAGACTACATCCGTAATCCGAATCGAAGGTATCAACCCTTTTCCTAGCATCGTTGTCGGGGAAGCAATAGCTACCCTGGTAAGGTTATTAGGAATCTTGCTAGTTTTAATTTTGTTAGTTTACTTTCAGTCTTTATTTGATAAACCAAAAAAAATAGTTAGTCTTTAAATTCTTGTTTTTACAGTTATAATGCTTTATCTAAGAAAACCCAAAAACATAGGAAGTATGGCTAAAAAGAAGCTTGGGAAGTTTGCTACTCCCAATAATGATTATTTTTGTACTCCTATTACTCATCTAGCAATTGCTGCTGATGATTATGAAATTAAGCCCCATTACTTAAGTTTGGTTCAATAGAATCAATTTGGAGGCTCTACTGTTGAAGACGCAGGTATGCACTTAAATACTTTCACTGAAATATGTGATATGATGCGTATAAAAGATGTTGACCCTGATGCGGTCAAATTACGTCTATTTCCTTCGTCTCTAAGAGGAAGAGCTAAAGAATGGTTGTTATCTTTGCCTAAAAATACTATTACATCATGGGTGGGATGTACTTCTTTATTTATGACTAAAATTTTCCCACCTGCAAAGACTATGCAACTTCGATCTAATATTACTGGCTTTAGACAGGAAGAGCGTGAGCCACTAGCACTTGCATGGGAGCGGATGAAAGAATGCCTAAGAAACTGTCCTAATCATGGGATGGAAGATTGGTTAATCCTCCATTTATTTTACAATGCTCTTAATCATGTATCTAAGTCTATGCTTGATATTGCAGCTGGAGGAACATTTATGGGTAAACATATTATCGAAGCAAATCAGCTGCTAGACAATATGCAAGATAACCATGCCCAATGGCATGTGGAAAGATCAAACACGAAGAAGGTGAACTCTGTCTCACCACAAGAGAACAAAGATCTCAATGCTAAACTAGATGAGCTCATACTAGCCGTAAAAGGTAAGGAAACTCAGGTAAGAGCCACCCCTGAAACAAATATTGAAGAGATAGACTTCGTAGCTCGTAATGATTATAATCCTGCTTGGAAGAAGAGTTACAATCCTAACTTTCATAAACACTATGCTAGTCATGCAGGAAATTCTAATAATAATATGGGAAATAGTAATGGTAGTCTCCAAGAAACACTAAAGTCTTTCATAGACTCATAAAACAAACAAAATAATATTCTAGTTAAAATCACAAAGAACCATGATCCTATGCTTGGTAAACTATCTAACCAAGTTGTTAGTTTGAGAAATGATTTACATGCCCTTCAAGAAAGAACAAGGATCGTTCAGGCATAGCTAGGTAAGATAACCGAGAGTCAAACTCTCATTCTAGCTAAGTTTGCAGGTAAAGCTGAGCCCAATCCTGTTGAGGAACTCAAAATGATGAGGATCCAAAGGGAGGAGCCTAAAGAACTTGATTATAGTAATGCCCCTTCACCAAGCTACACCATCGAAGAACTCTTAAAAAGGATCAACGTCAAAATTCCGGTAAGTGAAGGTAATGATGAAGCCATGTATCAACACTTTGTTGATCAAGTTGTAATTAAGGTTCACAAGCTTGAAGAAGAATACAAGAAAATTGTTGAAAAGTTACCTATTAAACTAGATGACATACTTGAGCCTAGTAATAAGATAAAGATTGGAACCAATGAGATAGCTACACTTTGTGATCTAGGTGCAAGCGTCTCAATAATTCAAAAGAGTTTTTTTAACAAGTTAAATCTTGACTCCTTTGAAATTACTGAGTTAAAATTGCATATAGCAGATTCTACCTACAAACAAGCTGTAGGGATTAAGGAGAACACTTTAGTTTACATCAAAAGTTGTCCTGCTCTAATTGATTTCGTTATTGTTGACATGCCTAAAGATACAGTTGCTCATATAATTCTAGGTCGTCCTTTCTTAAGAACTATTAAGGCTTTGATTAATCTGCATAAAGGGAACGTGAAGCTGCAATTGCCTTCGCGGGATCCTTTTGTTATTCATTTCCCCTGAAAAAAGAAAGCCAAGCATGACGAGAAGGAGGCCATCACTTTGAAGGCCAATTATTTTGGAGTGGGTATTCCACCCATCCGACCCAAGTAAGTATCATCAAGGTCAAGCTATTGACCATAAAAGAGCGCTCCATGGGAGGCAACCCATGTGAAATAAAGGTTTGAGTTAAGTTTTTAGTTTTTGTTTAAGTTTTTGTTTAATAAAGAGTTCTAGAAAACTCCATTCGAGGAGAAGAAATTTGGTAGTACTAAAATTCTGCTTTATTCATGCTATTGTTGGTCGACAATATTTACTGTCAATTTTCTGTCAAAAATAATGTATAACACTAAGTTACAGGAAAAGAAATAATTTACGAAGAAATAGAAATTTATTGACGCACACAGAGAGTTTAACGACCAACTATACGGCGGGAATAAAAATTCCGGTCATATAGTTCCGGTCGTATAGTTATCTTTGCCATCAAATTTTTTTCAGCAATATGTACTGAAAGTTTAACGACCAACTATCTGGCAGGAATAAAAGTTCCAGCCGTATAGTTCTGGTCGTATAAATACCAATGCTTCCGTACAATTTCTTTTCATATGTACTGAGAGTCGAACGACCAACTATACTGTGGGAATAAAAATTCCGATTGTATAGTTACGGTCGTATTAGGGACATTAAAACTGGCTCAAGAGCAAGCAATCTTACGAACTAGACATTTTCGTCTGTTGGATTGCTTTGTCTGGTTGTACTCTGCCGTCAGATTACTATGAGATCCCGTATTGGGCCAGCTGTCTCTGGGAATGCTACTCCGGACATCAAATCAGCTCAATATGGTTAACTGGAGCCCAAAATTGCACCAAAGCCCACGTATTTGACCTACTGGACCGACCTGACTCCGCATCAACGCCGCCCGTCCGAAACGCGGGCTACCACACCACATCCGCCAACGCGACCCTCCACTGGCTCGGCAACTCCCCACGATGCCGCCGCCTCTCCCACGATGTTGCCGCCACTGGTCTCCGCCACGCGACGGCACTGTTTCCGATTGCCGCATAGACGCTCCATCCGTGCAGGCGCGATCTCCCCTCATATGGGCGGTCCTGCAGCTCGACGAGAGGAGGGTAACGTACATGCTGTTGTGGAGATGAATGAGGTATCCTGCTCGACGCCTCCTCCTCACTCTTGCTCTCTTTGCACTCTCTCGCCACACAATCTGAACCCTAACACCGCCACCCTCCAGCTCCCAGCCCATGTGGCATCATCCTCAGTCGACTCTGTCCTTCATGATGGAGTGGTGCCCCCGTCGTTGCCCAGCCAAAGCCGTCCTGTGATGGTGAAGTGCGGAGGAGCATGACGAATGCCTCGACCAGCCTGTTTATGATTCTATCCTCGCCTCGAATTATAATTGATTTGTGTTCATACAATCCACATCTTGTACAGGTAGCCAAAACGCACCAGCAACGATGCTCGTGTGTGTGGGAAAAAATGGTAGCGATGGAGCTGCAGATGAAACCAGAAGTCAGAAGGTCGGGATTGACTTCCTCCAGGAGCTGCTATATACCTCGAGTCCATCACAATTGATATCCCATTATCCCACACTCCCAGGCCAGGGTTGCATCTCTATTTCTCAATTTGTGGTGTGTACATGGTACAATGGGAAAACACACCGTTTTGGAGTATGACGTATGAGAGATGCATGCACAGTGTTCCTGCCATAGGAGCCTAAAGTCCAGATTTAAGAATTTGAGTTATGGTTTCAGTATTTCAACTCTGACCACTCTATGGTAAAACTATCTGCTCCTGTTTACAATGTTCCAGATGTGTTATGTGGCTATTAAAGTAACACTAATTTTAGTTTGCTTTCCATCTGCTTACTCTTCAAAATGCTCGGTGAGATGGATTGCTAATTTCATATTACCTGAACAATATTATATTGTGAGGTTAGTTACAGGTATTAGTGCATGACAGATCATGTGACCAAGTTGCCATATATTGATTATGTTGAATTGATTGAAATAGCACATTATATTAGTTTCCTAATTATCATTTCCATGAGACATGGTGATTGTTTTCGGTATGGTTATGAACTTGGTATTCCAATGGCACATGGGATTGTAAGAAAATTTTAATTTACAAGTTTCTTGATGTACGTCAGGAGGTCGCTGATGGATTGGTGATAGGTTATAACTTATGTCCAATATTTGTATTTTCATCCTATGCATGTTGTTATCTATTCTATATGATATTTATTTTTGATCAGGAGGTCTCATTTTTGTATGAACCTCAGGGGGTAATGAGGTGCTGATTGGTTGACATTTTGGACCTTATTTGACCGGATTACTTTTCCATGTTGGTTATACTTTGTACAGTTTCTTCACTTATCAAATTGAGTTGTGAGCCTGCAATTTTCTTACATATAGATTTCAGTCAGGTTGCTTTCTAAAAAATAAACGAACAAAAACTCAAGATATAATTACTACAGAACTACACAACTGATTGTATTGCGTATTCCATTTCCTTTTTAATGCAACGCACAAGAAATGGCTTGATGCATCCCTTTCGTCTAAAGGAAACTTACGAATATGACATGTCCTCATTTTCTATATGAATTTGAATTTGGATGCACCATTTGTTTTTATATGACTTGCATATCATAGGAATGGTTGGCTTACAAGTTACTTAGAACATTCATGCAAAAAAATTACATTGTCATATAATAGACAAAAGCATTTCACTGCTAAAAATCTCAGGCATGGCAGGTTGAAGTGGAATCTACGAGGGAGAAGCATGTTGAAGATGGTGAACAATGCTCATATCCATTCCCAACTTGTGAAATTTCGACATGTGACAACATTATAATGGTAACATTCTTGTGGGAAAAGCTTAGCAAACTTTTTATGAATTCTTGCTTTTAACCGAGTATGGAAGAAGTCTGCAGATGACAATCGTGTTTTGTATATGTGAACCATTTATTTATATTTATAACAGTCGGTTTACTTTTAAACTTATCTTGTGATGCTGTTGGTTTGAGTTGATCATCAAACTTTTAAACCTGAAAATCGGCCAGCCCTGACCTTGCAAATCCCTGATTAATATGTACCACCTACTACTACATTACAAACTGATTTATTGCTGGCAAATACCGAGCTTCTTCTTTGTCAGTTTAAGCATGTAAATGGTGATACAAAATGGATGTGTGACAACGTGTTTTGGTGGTAAGACAAAGGTTCAAACTGAACCATAAATCTGGATGCAATTGTAGCTCACGGGCTCAAGGAGCACTTGGGTCAACACTTTAAAAAATGTAAGTATCCAATTATATTTCCATCCGCCCCTAACAATCTACTTTAATAATTGACAGGTGCGGCAACGCGCGTCTACATGATCTAGTAGATACCTATGCCTTTCCAAGTTATCTTTCGCAGGGACAGACAGTTTAACGACCAACTATACGGCCGGAATATCTTGTTCCGCCCGTATAGTTGCGTCTGTATAGCTACGTCGCCAGGAGGAAGACCTAATATTTTGATAGAACGCTAACTATACGGCCGGAATGCATGTTCTGGCCATATAGCTGCGCCCGTATAGCTGCGTTCGGCCACAAAATCGCACGAGAAGGTACTCCCAACTCCAAAACTTCTCTCAAAAAAAACTCCAAAACTTCAATCCTTTTACTTTATTCTGCCTCCAAACTCTCTCAAAACCTCAAGGGATCTTCATATCTACTCAATTTTGTTCAATTTCCTCGCATACAAGTGATCTACGGTATGTTTATCCTTCGATCCTCCAATTACTTTTTGCAAATTCATCTTCGATCTATTATTATTATCAATCTAGGGTGAGACCTACTATGAACTTATTGATACGTTGCTAACGTATCTATAATTTTTGATGTTCCATTCTAGTTTTATATCTACTTTCTTATGTTTTATCCACACTTTGGAGTATTTTTATACACTTTCTTGGACTAACCTATTAACAAGATGTCATAGTGCCAGCAGGGCCGTCTCCAGAAATTAGGGGCCCGTGAGCGAAACTGAAAACAGGGTCCTAATTTTTAAGAAGAAAATAGACTTTTTAGCACTACGTTGACATTCCTAAATTCATGATTCTTTTTTGTTTCGTAAACCAAAAAAGTAATATTAACGAATTAAAATAATCTAGTCCAATTGCATATGAATGACCGATGAGTAATCTTTAATTTATAATTATCACACAAATTTCAGCTAGTGTCTGCAAGATGACGGCAATACCTTGACAAACTGCATTGGTAATATAAGCATACCTTGATATGTGATCAGTGATTCCAGCCCAGCCGTAACACAGAGACATTGCCGAATGGCAAAACGGGGGGGGGGGGGGGGAAGCATGATCTGGACGAACGCCAAACATGAACGGACGAACAGTGATGGGAGGAGTGGAGGACTTGATTTTTTATCAGCCGATCGGGGCGTCGCCGGCGTCACGTGCTCGTATGCTCCCAATTCTCTCTCTGTTTGGCTGTTCAGCTGCTGCAAAGCGGATGCAATCTAGGGCCTTTTATTCTCGCACGAGGCCAATTGTGGAAGGAATTAGAATCGAACCTGATTTTAGCGTGAATCATGCAGGGGATGTAGCAGGCTGCTGGGATGGGTAGGGAACTAGGGATATGGCCTCATCACCTCATGGCCGCTAGAGATCAGGTAGGGAACTAGGGATATGGCCTCATCACCTCATGGCCGCTAGAGATCAGGCGGCAGGAAGTGCAACCCGAAAAACATATTAGGATCACAAATAAGAAAATTGGGTTATAGATTTGGGGGCTCTCAAAAATTGGGGGCCCTATTCGGTCGAGCACCTCGCTCATGGCCATCGACGGCCCTGAGTGTCAGTTGCCTGTTTTCTGCTGTTTTCGGTTCCAGGAAAGTCAGAAAATGAATATTCTCGGAATTGGACGGGACAAAAGCCAAAGTTAATATTTTACCGGAAGACTCATGGAGCGAGAAGACGAGACGGAGGGAGGCCATAGGGTGGCCACACCACCCCTTGGCGCGGGCTAGCCCTGGTCGCGCCACCAGGTGGTGTGGGCCCCCGGGCCACCCACCGACCTTGCCTCTTCGCCCTTAAGATGCCTCCCGATGCAAAAACCCTAAATCATCCAGCCTCCAGCCACGAAAAGTTCCGTAGCGCCGCCGCCACCAAAGGGGAGATTCGGAAGACAGAAAGTCTCTGTTCCAACACCCTGCCGGGACGGGGAAGTGCCCCCGGAGCCATCTCCATCGATCTCCACCGCCATCTCCATCGCCATTGCTGACTCCCATGATGATGAGGGAATGGTTCTCTCTCGAGGCTAAGGGTTCTACCGGTAGCTATCTGTCCATCTCTCTCTATGCATGATCATAGTGTGATCATGAGCTTTGTAATCAAGTAGATCTACCTTGCTACTCAAGTGCTTTAATAGATCTCTGCTCTCCCCATGTGTGTGAAAGTGACAGCATGCACACCATGGTGGCACTTAGGCTAGAGATTACAAATACTTATTATGAGTTATATTTGGAGTTGGATGTTTCTATGAAATTATGGTGTTTGTTGGAACCATCTATAGCTCAAGGTGACAGTGTGGGGTTATCTTGATGGGAAAAGTGAACTTTGAGGTGTGCTGTTATATCCCTACCATGGATTAGAGTGTCCAACCGGAGAGTAGTTCAGAGTAGTATCATAAAGATAAGATATTTATATGAGAGTGTTCACTAGTGAAAGTATGATCCCTAGGCCTTGTTTCTAAGCATTGAAACACCGTTTGCAACTAGATCTGTTACATGTTTGCTTGCTTCCATCTTTATTTCAGTTTTCCTTTAGTATGTTCCACGCCATCAAGCTATTTTATGGCACCGTTACCACTTATAATTATCCATACCACTTGTATTTCACTATCTCTTCGCCTAACTAGTGCACCTATACACATGACAAGTGTATTGTGTGTGTTGGGGACACAAGAGACTTCTTGTATCTTGATTGCAGGGTTGCTTGAGAGGGGGTACCTTTGACCACTTCCTCCCTAAGTTCGATAAACCTTGGGTGATCCACTTAAGGGAAAACTTGCTGCTGTTCTACAAACCTCTGCACTTGGAGGCCCAACAACTGTCTACAAGAATAGAAGTGCGTAGACATCAAGCTATTTTCTGGCACCGTTGCCGGGGAGGTAAGGTTAAAGGTACTCACATCCTCCGGTGTGAGTGCTCGAAGTTATTTTCTTTAGATTCTGTAATTTTTTCTTTTTGTTTCTTGTTTTCACTAGTTAGGCTTAATGGAAAACAACAACAAAATTAGAGAGCTTTTTAGTATTTTTCCTAATGTAGAACATGAATTGTCTGAAAAGAAAATTAAAAAACCCATGGAACTTTCTTTGCATGCTAATAACGATGTTATTAGTATGAATCTTTTGAACACCTTTGTTACTAATGCTATGGAAACGTCTAAGCTTGGGGAAGTTAGTTTTTATGAAAATGATCTTTTTAATTCCCCAGCTTTAAAGAAGAAAATTTGCTCTGGTGATACTTTATCTCCCATATGTGGTAATTCTAATGATACTTGTGATATTTTAAATCCACATACTGAAAGCATCTCTTTTAAAATACCTATAAAAATTGTTGAACGTGTTATGAACAACTGTTATTTGGGAGATGGAACTGTCCATCCTGGTGATCATTTACTCTTTATACATGAATTATGCGAGTTGTTCAAGTGTGCAGGTATTTCAATGAACCAAGTTAAGAGGAAGCTATTCCCTTTTTCACTCAAGGGCAAAGCAAGGGAGTGGTATGAGCTACTAGATGATCCTCATCATTTGGAGTGGAAGGAACTTGAATCTCTATTTTACTCTAAATTTTATCCTCCTCATGAAATTCATAAAGATAGGAATTACATTTATAATTTTCATCCACGTGATGGAGAAAGTATTGCCCAAGCATGGGGGAGACTGAAGTCACTAATGCTCAAATGTCATATTCATCAGCTCTCTCCAGTAATATTGTTATTAATAATTTCTATGCAAGGCTTTCAGGACATTATAAGGACTATCTAGATACTTGTTTAGAGGGATCCTTCACAAGTAAGCATGTCAAAGCTAAGTGGGATCTTCTTGAAACAATTCAAAGTAATACCGAAGATTGGGATAACAACAAAGGTAAAGAACCAGGTATAAACTATGAGTATGATTGCATTAAGTCTTTCGCTGAAACTACTGATTTTCAAGAGCTTAGTGCCAAATATGGTCTTGATCCTCAAATTCTTATTGATTGTTTTAGATCCTTTGCTTCTCATATTAATGCTCCTAAAGAAAAATGGGACATGTATCATGATCCTTTTAAAGACACTTGCATTGAAAATGAAATTGTTATTAATGATAGCATAAACATGCTCAAACCTCTGAAAGTACTATTTCTTATAAGCATGTTAATTTTTATGGAATACATAGACCTTGTGAGAATAATCAAATTGAAGAAGAATATTGTATCACCCACAGGAATGAAAAAACTAGAACGTGGTATAGGGCTCTAAATGATCTTGGTAAAAAAAGTTTGTGCCTTCTATCCTTTTATTTGTGAACTTTGCTTTGAAGTGGGTCATTTCAATTCTCAATGCTCAGGCCATAATAATATCCCTTCTAATCCAATGAGTACTGCAAGTTTGTATTGTGATGACATGATCACTCCTAATCAGCATGATGAACTTACATTATTTTTGGGGTGTGAAGAGTTATCAAGAAAAACTTCTTTGGTAGATATGAGTACTTTTGGTATGAATAGCGTCCTGCATGGTTGTCATCTTTATTGTGTTGATAATTGCCACACAAATACTTACATACAAAATATTATAAAAGATGAGATTTTACCAAAATATGACAGGACTAATATGTGTTTTGATCTTATTAATGAAAAGAAGGAATCCTCCAAAGTTTCTTCTATTGTCTCTAACAATAAACCAGGGAATATGAAGAAGCTTCCTTTCAAGCCTCTCCCTCCTAAAGAGAAGAAGAAAAAGAAGAAAAGGAGGAGTAAAAGGAGAGAGGAAATGGTATTTTCCCCTAAGCATGTTGCTCCTATTATTGTTTTTGATGAGTCTGAACTTGATGATGTTCCTATGCCTATTACCTATAGTAGTGATCATGATTGGGAAAAACACACTACTTTTGATATTGAAAATCTCTTCGGTACCAATTCTGAAAATGATGATATTAATAATTGTTGTACTATTAGTGTTATCCATGTTCCTTCCAATGATGATATGTTTACAAATGAACACACTTTGGAAGATAACTATTCTATTGCTTATGATGATACTATACCTCCAATATATGATGATTGCAATGATGAATATGATATTTTCAGTCCACCTACTATTGAGGAGGAAATTAATTATGATTACAATATGCCTCCTATATTTGATGATTATGGTGATGAAAATAATAATGATAGCTATTTTGTTGAATTTGCTCCCACTACAATTAATAAGAATGACTATGTTTATGTGGGGAGTATTAATTCTTTTATGCATGTGGCTCATGATAAGAATGTTTCTTGTGATAGTTATATTGTTACTTTTATTCATGATGCTACTGAAAGTTATTATGAGAGAGGGAAACATGGTTTTATGTGTCTCAACAATATTAAGTTTCCCCTCTTTATGTTGAAAGTCTTGAAGTTGCACTTGTTTTGCATTCCTATGCTTGTTGCTTTGTGCTTTCATCACTTGTTTCTTTACAAGATTTCTATGCATAGGAAGTGGGTTAGACTTAAGTGTGCTTTCAAGTTGCTTCTTGATGCTCTCTTTTACTTCAATTCATATTTCTTATGTGAGCATCTTCTCAAACTATCATGCCTAACTTAAAGGCATTAAAGAAAAGTACTTATTGGGAGATAACCCAAAAGTTTTAGATGAGTCTTGGAAGTTATTACCTCTATAATAACCGCTCCTTATCCTTTTTATTTGCTTTTTGTGCCAAGAGTAACCTCTAATGAGAGAGAAATAATGCTTGGGAAAGTTGTTGTCCCGAAACAGATTTGTGTGCTTCACTATAAACATTTGTGTAAAATCTCCGTTCATCGATTTGAGGCGTGAATTTTTGTGATTCTGCCCCATGTTGTTATCTAACTTTCGTTAGTTCAACACTTTTCGATTTGAGCAACATAAGGTCTTCGAAAAATTGGTTTTTACTTGCTGGTCTGTTTTGACAGATTTCTGCCATTATTTGCATTTGCCTCTTAATCTCTTTCTCTTTGATCATTTGAGATTTTTGAGGGAAGTGCTACAATAGCTTGTGTTTTAATGGAAGTTTTATTGGTGTTGAAATTGAACCTAAAGACTTATTATCTTGAGTGCACTAATGTTGGTAATAAAGATTGTGTGAAGTTTTGTATGAAGACAAATTTCAGGTGTATGGAAGGAATGAGTAATGTGATGAAGGATGGACTAAAGCTCAAGCTTGGGGAAGCCACGTGTGTCACCCCAAGAAATATCCAAGAAGTACAAGCGTCAAAGCTTGGGGGTGCCCAAGGCATCCCCTTCTTCATCAATAAAAACCCCAGGTTTCTTTCAAACACTTCATTTTTATTGTTTCATGCACAGTTGTGTTGTTCTTGGAGCGTCTTATTTTTCGTTTTAGTTTTGGTTTTTCGTTTTCTTGGTTTTCTTAGTGACGAGGGTTTAACTCATCAATGCCCATTGTTATGGACTTGGGTTTTAGAGAAGAGAGGAGCGTTGGAGATCTCGGTATGGCTAGCAAACAAGCACACAGGGACGCAAGGTTTACCCAGGTTCAGGCCTCGTAGAGGACCCTACTCCTGCTTGTCTGCTCTTGATTGATGATGATTCGAAGGATTACAATGTCGCCGATGGCGATGTATGCGCAGATTGGATCCGGTGGGTGTTGTCTAGATCTATTGTCTATTGTGGCGATCTATTGTAGGAGTCGCGATGTCTAGATCTATTGTGGCGTAGTGTGTCCTCCTCGTTGGACCCTCCTAGCCTTTATATATGGGGAGGCTAGGTCTCAGGTACCAATACGAGTTGGTTACAAGTTGTATTCAAACTCTAGTATTGAGACTTCCTTGTCTTATGCGTCTAGGAGTCCGTGCCCATATGGGCTTCATACCACTCGAACCGTCATAGGCATCATGAACCTTGGCAATTCATCGAGTGGACCTTCCGTCGAGCCGCACCAGGTAGGCTGTAGTCGAGTGCCTATTGGGCATACCCATGTCAGTAGCCCCCGAGTGTCCATGTGAATCGTAGATTCAGATGGAGACTTAGAAGTCTTGATCTTTGCATACTCAACTTCAGTCACGAGTAAGCTCTTGTCATTGTAAATACACGTGTATCATTGAGAACCGCCAACGGGGTACCCCTTGCACATGACACATGAGCTATCCCATAATCAAAATGACAAGACAAGCAGACAGTGAGCATCTCAGCGATCTTTTTATGTGCTATTTGCATAGGTTTTTATTGAGGATGCTTCACAGAATGCTCACTATGGTTATGCTGCAAGTTTCCACCACGATTAGGCATGGCTTAGGCCGCTCTCTAACACTCATATAAAATCCATGATCTTACAAGTTCCCCTTTTATTTCACACATCGGGATCCATAGACAAAAGAATCATGATATCAACTAGGCACAAAGTACCATGGTAGTGTTGAAAGCGTTCCCCATGATGCATGGTTCTACTAACTTCAACTCATAAAGCGCAAGCATATATGCAACAAAGAAGGACCCAATGGTTCAAGTTTATTAGATGCAAGAAAATAAAGTGTGCCATCAAGTTCGTGAGAGCTTTAATCACTAATTTTCACATAACAATTTTAATTTGGAAGGTAGATAAAACAAGAATTTACTTGGAATAGCAATAATGCTAATAGGTAGGTATGGTGGACACAAATGGCAAAGGTTTTGGTTTTAAGGAGTGGATGCACGAGAAGAATTTCCTCTCAGTACAGGTTTTTGGCTAGCAAGGCTGGGTAGCAAGTATAAGAGTTGAAGGAAACAAACAAACATACAAGTGATAAAGACAAACATGCAATATTCCTTGGAAGCACAAAAGATCTTAACTAGAGAATACTAAACTTATGAAAAATCAAGAAAGAAAGATAATGAAATTATATTTCTTCAGAGTACTTTTATCTTTTCTTTCAACTCTCAAAAATAGTATTGCTACTGACTGAGCCAGGTTTGCCAAATCCAACTAAATTAACTCAATGATCCCAAAGTGATACCAATACTAACAACAAGATCAATCATATAACCATGAATTGAAAACTAATATAAGCTATGCAAAAGAGTAAATGATAGAACTTCTCATTAATATTCCAAAATGGCAACTCGCACCAAGGGATACATATCTAACGAGAGAGGGGACACTTCCATAATGCAAACCATCCTACATAATAACTTCTCTGTTCATGATATGACTCTACTAATAAGGTAAAAAGATAGAAGATAGTGATGTGATACCGCGGCACTCCCTGATGACCCACAAGTATAGGGGGTGTATCGTAGTATTTTCGAGGGAAGTGAAACCCAATTTATTGATTCGACACAAGGGGAGCCAAAGAATATTTATAAGCCTTAACAACTGAGTTGTCAATTCAGCTGCACCTGGAAACAATCTTGCTCACAGCAGTTTATCAGTAGCAACAGTTTTTTAGTAGGAATAGCAGAGTAGCAGCAGTAGTAAAGCAAAGACAGTAGTAACAAAAGCAGTAAACAGTAGGATTCGAGTGCGATAGGCATAGGGATGGATGGACAGGCGTTGCATGGACAAGGCAATTCACATGGCAATCAGAACATAGGGCAATTGCAGATAAATAAGATAAAGCATCCAAGTACTAGACAATCCTAGGCATGTGTTCCATATATAGTCATACGTGCTCGCAATGAGAACTTGCACAACATCTTTTGTCCTGCCAGCCCGTTTGCAGCGGGGCCTCTAGGGAACTACTAGCAATTAAGGTGCTCCTTTTAATAGAGCACCGAAGCAAAGCATTAACACTCCGTGAACACATGTGATCCTCACATCAAAGCCACTCCCTTTTGGTTATCCCGATTTCTGTCACTTCAGGGCCATAGGTTCCGGACAACGATGTGTGTATACAACTTGTAGATAAGACCAAAAACAATACTATCATAATGAATCAATAACATGTTCAGATCTGAAATCATGGCACTCGGTCCCTAGTGACAAGCATTAAGCACAACAATTCGCAACAAAGTCATAAAGCACTAATAAAAGATATTAGGAACCATGCCCTAACAATCTGATGCCATTACATGAACGATCTCATTCAATCCCTACCATCCCCATAGCCTATAGCGGGGGCTTACTCACTCATAGATGGGGGAAACATGGATGGTCGATGGAGAAGCGATGTTGATGATGATGGCGATGATATCCTCCAATTCCCCGTCCCGGCAGGGTGCCAGAATGGAGTTTCTGGTGCTGTTTCGTGGAATCTGGTGGTGGCGGCGGAGCGGAACTCCTTCTGGAAAAACGTCGAACCCCTCGAAGTTTTTAGGTCAGAAGGCTTCTTATAGGCGAAGAGGGAGACCGAGGGGTGCCTAGGGCCACCACACCATGCCCTGGCACGGCCAGGCCCAACCCGCGCCTAGGGGTGGTGTGGCCAGGCCCTGGCCCTCCTCCGTCTCGTATTCCGGCTTCGTGAGTCTTCTAGAAAAATAGGCACTTTGGCTTTTGTCCCGTCCAATTCCGAGAATATTCATTTTCTGACTTTCTTGGAACCAAAAACAGCAAAAAACAGGCAGCTGGCACTGTGGCTCTTGTTAATAGGTTAGTCCAAGAAATCATATGAAAAGTACTCCAAAGTGTAGACAAAACACAAGAAAGTGGATAAAACCAAGCATGGAGCATCAAAAATTATAGATACATTTGCAATGTATCAACATCCCCAAGCTTAACACCTGCTCGTCCTCGAGTAGGTAAGTGATAAAAAGAATAGAATAATTTTTGAGGTGACATGTACCATCAAAGACTTGATCAAAGTATTTGTAAAACATTCAAAGCTGGGATCATAGTACTTCAATCATAGCATGATAGACAAAGTTCTAGCAATAAGCGAAGAAACTATGATGCAACAAGAAAAGGCACAAACAAAAGATTCATGAATAACAATGTCTTGCAAGACGTTTGTTTGTTTCACATAAAGAAAACATAGCATAGTGGCATTCAGCTTGTCCCTCATAGAGTAGCAAACATAAATGCATAGGACACCTTTGAAGTTTACAAGAGTGACTAGATACAAATAGTTTAAAACAAGCAATATCAAGGTATGCATCAATCAACAAGTCTTGGGACAATGCACATAGAACTAAGAATGGCCACTATGCTCTCAAGAAAGTTCTCATAGAATGTGTGGAGACCCAACAAGGAAATGAACAGGTTTTGAAAAGTTTGAAAGGCTTCCAAATACTGAAAGTATGGTACTCGTTAGCTTTGAGCTCTCATTGCCCCTATCATAAGCATCTTTAATGTGGTTAAGGTGAAAGTGAGGTCCAATCCGAGTTATATGCTTGACAGACTATAAACTGAAAATCCCAAGTCCCTTGAGTATGAGGGCCGCTCCTCATGCTACTCAACTTTAGTTACCGGTAAGTTCTTGTCATTGTAAGTATGTGCATATCATTGAGAACCACCAACGGGGTACCCCTTACCCGATGATACAGAAGAATCCCCATATCAAAATGACAAGGCAAGCATACAATGAGTATCTGAGCAATCTTCTTATTTACCATGGGAAAATGGTGCTTTTTTCTCTCTTTCCTCTTTTCATAAATCTCTCCTTTTTTCCTTTTTCTCAATAGCTATCTTTCGCTTTTTTATAAGAAGAATGCTTCATAGATATCATTATGGTTACACTGCAGGTTTCCACCATGTCAGCATGGATTAGACCAGCGGCCCAGGCGTTTCTCTAACACACATACATAACTCCATGGACTTACAAGCTCCGCTTTTATTTCACACCGACGACATCCGCAAACAAAAGAGCAAGGTATCAACTTGGTATATATTTACAAGTGTTGAAAGCGTTCCTCGTGACAGCACGGTTCTGCTAATCCCCAGCCTATAATTAGCAAGCATATAACTTTCATGGAGTGTTCACAGTGGTTCAAGTTTATTAAGTGCAGGAAATAAAGTGTGCCATCAAGTTCGTGAGAGCTTTACTAACTAACTTTCTCAAAACAAGCAAACATTTTATTCGGAAGAAAACAAGGCATATTGAATATGCACGGAAGTAGCAAATGATGCTAATAGGTAGGTATGGTGGACACTTTGGCAATATTTGGTTTAGGGAGTTGGAAACTTGAGTAAAACATACTCAGTGAAAGTGAAGGCTAGCAATAGTAAGGGAGCGACAAACGAGAGAGCAATAATGGCCATAATCATGCAGAGCGACAAAACATCATTGATCAAAGCATAAAGTGATACTACAAGTTGAAAACTAAAGGATCATAAAGGCTTATGGTGACTTGGGATAGTCATAACATGGTGTGAACATGTGCCAAGTCAACCCAAATAAAGCATCAAAGGAGAATACCACTATACTATGCTTTAATATGCTAAAACAACGCATGATTCATCCAAGGCACAAGCAATATCAATTGTTTATAACAAGTCATGCTACAACAAAGAATACTAAGCATAAAGCCAAAACAATATCAAGCATGGCATGACAGAGCATAGGCCACAGTCAAAAACAAGCTCTCTTTACCACTTAAGCATGAGCTCTCCTACTCTTTTCCAAACCAAACCAAACTATTTGAACACCAATGTGTGAAAGAGGGGGTCCAACCAATTTATTCAGCAAACTAAGCAAACCACACAAACTAAAAACCAAAACGAAAACGAAAAATAAGACGCTCCAAGAACAACACAACTGTGCATGAAACAATAAAAATGAAGTGGTTGAAAGAAACCTGAGATTTTTATTGATGAAGAAGGGGATGCCTTGGGCATCCCCAAGCTTTGACGCTTGTACTTCTTGGATATTTCTTGGGGTGACACGCGTGGCATGCCCAAGCTTGAGCTTTAGTCCATCCTTCATCTCATTACTCATTCCTTCCATACACCTAAAATTTTTCCTTCATACAAAACTTCACACAATCTTTATTAGCAACATTAGTGCACTCAAGATAATAAGTCTTTAGGTTCAGTTCTAACACCAATAAACTTCCATTAGAACACTAGCTACTGTATCACTTCCCTCAAAAAGATCAATTCCTCAAAAGAACTCAAAGAGGAACCAACAAGAAGCAAATGCAGAAAATGGCAGAAATCTGTCAAAACAGACCAGCAGGTAAAGACAAATTTTTTTCGAAGACCTTATGTTGCGCAAATCAAAACGTGTTGAACTAACGAAAGTTACTTAACAACCTAGGTCAGAAGCACAAAAATTCACGCCTCAAAAAGACGTACAGAGATTTTACATGAATTTTTACGGTGAAGCACAGAAATCTGTTTCAGGAAAGCAACTTTCCCAATTATTACTTTTCTCTCATTAGAGGTTACTCTTGGCACAAAAAGCAAATAAAAAGGATAAGGAGCGGTTATTACAAAGGTAATAACCTCCAAGACTCATCTAAAACTTTTGGATTATCTCCCAATAAGTACTTTTCTTTAACGCCTTTAAGTTAGGCATAAGCAAAAACTAAAAATGGATAGAATAGAAGTAAGCGGAGATAATCATGGTGAAAACATTGTTTTGTTCAATGAAATCCTTTCGTTAACAAGGTTGATCAGGTCTTGTTACCAAAACAATTTCATATGAGACAAAACTTTGTATTCCACTAATGATTATGTTACCTCAACCTTGATAGCAATGGTCCCAATCATAATAGTTTCAAATTTTTCTCTTGGTATGGGACAATATATCTCTCCAACTTGAATGCCCTCAACATGTTCAATTGAATTCAAACCATAAGTCCTTTCAATCTTCTTGGGGAAATAGATAGTATGTTCCTTGTCATTGACATTTAAGGTCACCTTCCCTTGATTACAATTAATAACAGCTCCTGAAGTATTAAGAAAAGGTCTCCCAAGAATAATAGACATATTATCATCTTCAGGCATAAAAGTTTGAGAAGATGCTCTCATAAGAAATATGAGTTGAAGTAAAAGAGAGCATCAAGAAGCAAATCCAAAACACATTTAAGTCTAACCCACTTCCTATGCATAGGAATCGTGTATGCAAATAAATTTGCAAAGAACAAAGTGACAGGCATAGGAAGATAAAACAAAAGTAACTTCAAAACTTTCAGCACATAGAGAGGTGTTTCAATACCATGAAAACTTCTACCACCATATTTTCCTCTCTCATAATAATTTTCAGTAGCCTCATGAATAAACTCAACAATATAACTATCACATAAAGCATGCTTTTCATGATCCACAAGCACTAGAGCCTTATTGTAAACATCTTCAAAAGAATCCTCAGGAACATGGCATTCATCCTCCTTTAGTAAGCATGGAGGACAATCAAATAATGTAAGGGATAAAGAGTTACTCTCATTAGAAGGTAGGCATGGGTAGCTAATCCATTCTTCCTCCTTTTGTTCATCACTCTCCTCCTCTTTTTCATCTAATGAGATTTCAGGTTCATCAATTTCTTCTTCCATAGGATCCCGCAAGGCATTAGTCTCTTCCATGTGTGGAGAGCATCTATTAAAATATTCAAGGATATAGCCATTTTCATCCTTGTAATTATCAAAGCAAAATTTAAGTATACCATAAACCTCATACTTATAAGGTGAATCATCAATATTTTCAAGCAAATTAGCAAGTTCAAAAGCACCGTTCCAAGCAATAAATTCTTCAGTTTGTTCCGCATCATAAAATTCATAAATTCCTTTAGCATAAGAAGATGTGGTATCATTATCATTATACTCACACTGAAAAGGGAGGTGTTTATACCTTTTTCTGCAACGAGATTCATCACAGCAATAAGTAACATTATAAGTAGAGCACATGTTTCTAGCAATGGTATACAATCTATCAATCTGTTCCCATAAGTGTTTCCCTTTTTGTGACAAGCGGTGTTCCTTATAATAATATTTTTGATCTTCCGTGAACCCACCTTGCCAATAAGCTTCAGTTTCAAAGAAACCAACCATTGACAACAAGCATGATAAAGCAAGACAATAACAGAGCAACGAAAATAACAACTAGAGTAGGAACCAATTTTTTTTGTATTTTTGATAAAGAAACAAGTAAACAAGGAGAAAATAAACTTAGCTTGAACAATAGTGAATCCAAGTGAACTTGATAAATAAAGCTATGCTCCCCGGCAATGGCGCCAGAAAATAGTCTTGATGACCCACAAGTATAGGGGGTGTATCGCAGTATTTTCGAGGAAAGTGAAACCCAATTTATTGATTCGACACAAGAGGAGCCAAAGAATATTTATAAGCCTTAACAAATGAGTTGTCAATTCAGCTGCACCTGGAAACAATCTTGCTCACAGCAGTTTATCAGTAGCAACACTTTTGTAGTAGGAATAGCAGAGTAGCAGTAGTAGTAAAGCAAAGACAGTAGTAACAAAAGCAGTAAACAGTGGGATTCGAGTGCGGTAGGCATAGGGATGGATGGACGGGCGTTGCATGGACACGATAATTCACATGGCAATCAGAACATAGGGCAATTGCAGATAAATAAGATAAAGCATCCAAGTACTAGACAATCCTAGGCATGTGCTCCATATATAGTCATACGTGCTCGCAATGAGAACTTGCACAACATCTTTTGTCCTGCCAGCCCGTTTGCAGCGGGGCCTCTAGGGAACTACTGGCAATTAAGGTGCTCCTTTTAATAGAGCACCGGAGCAAAGCATTAACACTCTGTGAACACATGTGATCCTCACATCAAAGCCATTCCCTTCCGGTTATCCCGATTTCTGTCACTTCGGGGCCATAGGTTCCGGACAACGACGTGTGTATACAAATTGTAGATAAGACCAAAAACAATACTATCATAATGAATCAATAACATGTTCAGATCTGAAATCATGGCACTCGGGCCCTAGTGACAAGCATTAAGCACAACAAGTCGCAACAAAGTCATAAAGCACTAATAAAAGATACTAGGCACCATGCCCTAACAATCTGATGCCATTACATGAACGATCTCATCCAATCCCTATCATCCCCATAGCCTACAGCGGGGGATTACTCACTCATAGATGGGGAAACATGGATGGTCGATGGAGAAGCGATGGTGATGATGATGGTGATGACCTCCTCCAATTCCCCGTCCCGACAGGGTGCCAGAACGGAGTTTCTGGTGCTGTTTCATAGAATCTGGTGGTGGCGGTGGAGCGGAACTCTTTCTAGAAAAACGTCGAACTCCCCGAATTTTCTAGGTTAGAAGGCTTCTTATAGGCGAAGAGGGAGACCGAGGGGGTGCCTACAGCCACCACACCATGCCCTGGCGCGGCCAGGCCCAACCCGCGCCTGGGGGTGGTGTGGCCAGGCCCGAGCCCTCCTCCGTCTCGTATTCCGGCTCCGTGAGTCTTCTGTAAAAAAGGCACTTTGGCTTTTGTCCCGTCCAATTCCGAGAATATTCATTTTCTGACTTTCCTGGAACCAAAAACAGCAGAAAACAGGCAGCTGTCACTGTGGCTCTTGTTAATAGGTTAGTCCAAGAAATCATATGAAAAGTACTCCAAAGTGTGGACAAAACACAAAAAAGTGGATAAAACCAAGCATGGAGCATCAAAAATTATAGATACATTTGCAATGTATCACTCCCCCAAGCTTGGAACAAACCAAGGGGATGCCAAACCTGATGACGAATTACTCCTTCGGTGGTGGTGGTATCCTCTCATTATCATCCGACTTCCAAGGTAAGGGTTCCCCATCAACAAATGACATCATGGTTTCCAACATCCTGAAACTTGCAGCAACACTTATGTGTTTAAACCTAACCACATACTCACAGTTTTGATTTTGAACGTCATAGAGCTGTGCTTGCAGTTCATTGGTTGTTTGGCAGAGTGAGATGACTTCATCCTTGAGTTCAGCTGTCTCCTTTTGGTGCTCGGCGATGAGTTTGGGACAAATCTTATGGATGATATCCACTTCGTGCTCCGCCATCTTCTTGTACCTAAAGACTTCTTGCTTCAGTCCTTCCATCTTGTCCTCCAGACTTCCTTCACCTTTAGGGCCTCAAACCTCTTTTATCCGGAGCTCCCCATCTTCAAGCAATAACTCCTTGGGATGAATCTTCAACTCTCTCATGTATGGGTTGATGATATCCTCTAAAGAATCTTACTTGGCTGATCCAGAGGAAGACATTGAGGCTCTAAATCTGGGGCTCCACCTGTTAGAAACAGATCGAAACGAAAACACGACGAAAACACAATATACGAACCTCGGGAGATCTGAGGGATTATATATTACGAAGTTTGTGACAAAAGGAAAGTACTAGGAGAAAACGATCCGGAGGCGGAGTCCGGAGTGGCCACACCACCTGGTGGCGTGGCCTAGGGTGGGCCTACACCACAGGGTGGTGTGAGCCACGCTGGCTCCGTTTCTGTCCCTTTTGTCGCTTCGTAACTTCCCTTATTGACTGAAAACTACAAAAAAATATAATTGAATATTATTTTCGCGGAACTTTTCTTACCAGAACTGTTACCTATTTGAAAACGGACTCTGTAGGTCTCTGGATTTGGTCCTTGATAAATTTTTCCGGAGTTATAACTTGAAAGGCATCAACATCTTCATTATAAGAATCCCTAGCAATATAGTGTTTGAGTCGCTGCCCATTCACTACTTGTGTAGTATTATCTTTTAAAGAAGAAATTTTTATTGCTCCTAAATGGTATACTTCTTCAATAATGAAAGGTCCTTCCCATTTTGACAGTAGCTTTCCTGCAAAAAATCTGAGACGAGACCTATACAATAGAACTTTCTCACCAACATGAAATTCCCTCTTAAGTATTCGCTTGTCATGCCATCTTTTAACTTTTTCCTTAAAGAGCCTATCATTTTCATAGGCTTCACTCCTCCATTCATCTAAAGAACTTAAGTCAAATAATATTTTCTCACCAGCGAGCTTACAATCTCTATTTAGTTCTTTAACTACCCAGTAAGCTTTATGTTCTAATTCTAAAGGTAGGTGACAAGCTTTCCCATAAACCATTTTATAAGGGGACATCCCCATAGGATTTTTGTAGGCAGTTCTATAAGCCCATAAAGCATCATTCAACTTTTTAGCCCAGTTTTTTCTAGATCTATTAACAGTCTTTTGCAAGATGGATTTAATTTCTCTATTTGATAACTCTACTTGCCCGCTAGTTTGGGGGTGATAGGCTAAAGCAATTCTATGATTAACATCATATTTAACAAGGGTCTTTCTAAAACCACCATGAATGAAATGAGAACCCCCATCAGTCATGAGATACCTAGGCACTCCAAACCTAGGAAAGATAATATCTTTAAGCATTTTTAGAGAGGTTTCCCCGTCAGCACTCTTTGTAGGAATGGGTTCTACCCACTTAGTAACATAATCAACGGCAACAAGAATATGAGTATAACCTTTCGAGGGAGGGAAAGGACCCATAAAGTCAAATCCCCAGCAATCAAAGGGTTCAATAACTAGAGAGTAGTTCATAGGCATTTCATTGCGTATATAAATATTACCAACACGCTGACATTCATCACAAGATAAAACAAATTTTATTGGATCTTTAAAAAGGGTAGGCTAGTAGAAACCTGATTGTAGCACCTTTTGTGCAGTTCTATCTCTTGCATGATGTCCTCCGTAAGCACTACCATGACATTTATGCAATATCTCCTTTTGTTCATATTCTAGAACACATCTTCGCATAATACCATCCACTCCTTCTTTGTATAAGTGTGGGTCATCCCAAAAATAATGCCTCAAATCGTAGAAGAACTTCCTTCTTTGCTGAGCTGTAAAAGTTGGAGGCAAATACTTGGAGACAAAAAAGTTAGCATAATCAGCGTACCAAGAGCTCCCTCACGAGCTTACCCCTACTACGGCTAATTGCTCATTTGGGAAACTATCATTAACAGGCATAGGGTCGATGTTTTCCAATTGAGATAAATTATCAGCTACAGGGTTTTTAGCACCTTTCCTATCTACTATATGTAGATCAAACTCTTGTAAAAGCAACACCCATCTAATAAGCCTATGCTTAGCGTCCTTTTTTGTCATAAGGTATTTAATAGTAGCATGATCAGTATGAATGGTGACTTTTGAGTCTACAATATAGGGTCTAAACTTATCACAAGCAAAAACAACAGCTAGAAATTCCTTTTCAGTAGTAGCATAATTCCTTTGAGCAGCGTCTAAAATCTTACTAGCATAATGAATAACGTTTAATTTTTTATCAATTCGTTGCCCAAGGACAGCACCTACAGCAAAATCACTAGCATCACACATTATTTCAAAGGGTAAACTCCAATCAGGTGGTTGAACAACAGGGGCTGTAGTTAAAGCATTTTAAGAGTTTCAAAAGCTCTCTTACAATCATCATCAAAAACAAAGGGTACATCTTTTTGAAGAAGATTAGTGAGGGGTTTTGAAATCCTAGAAAAGTCTTTAATAAACCTTCTATAGAAACCAGCATGACCAAGGATACTACGAATACCTTTGATGTCTCTTGGGCATGGCATCTTCTCAATGGCCTCAACCTTAGCTCTATCAACTTCTATGCCTCTTTCAGAAACTTTATGCCCAAGGACAATCCCTTCATTAACCATGAAGTGGCATTTCTCCCAATTAAGAACAAGATTAGTTTCTTCACATCTCTGCAAAACTTTATCAAGGTTGTGTAGACAATTATCAAAAGAAGTACCATAGACAGAAAATTCATCCATGAACACTTCTACAATTTCCTCACAAAACCATGAAAGATAGCAGACATGCACCTTTGAAAAGTAACTGGAGCATTACATAAACCAAAAGGCATACGTCTGTAAGCATAAGTTCCATAAGGGCAAGTAAAAGTAGTTTTTTCTTGATCTTGTTGTTTAACAGCAATTTGAGAGAAACCATAATAACCATCAAGAAAAAAAATGGGTCTTTTTAGACAACCTTTCCAACATTTGATCAATAAAAGGAAGCGGGTAGTGATCTTTCTTAGTAACTTTATTGACTTTTCTAAAATCAATGCACATCCTATAGCCTACTACTATTCTTTGAGGAATAATTAGGAACAACGGTAATACCTCCTTTTTTAGGAACACAATGAACATGACTAACCCATTCACTATCAGCAATAGGGTAAATAATACTAGCATCAATGAGTTTCAATACCTCATTTCTTACCACTTCCTTCATCTTAGGATGTAAACGTCGTTGGTGCTCTACTACTGGCTTTGCATCTAGTTCTATGTTGATAGAATGCTGACATATAGTAGGTGAAATCCCTTTTAAATCATCTAGAGTATAGCCCATATCTCCTCAGTGTTTCTTTAAAACCTCCAATAACCTTTCTTCTTCCTTTCCTGAAAGTTTAGAGCTAATAATAACAGGATATATCTTTTTATCATCAATATAAGCATATTTTAGATCATCAGGGAGAGGTTTTAGATCGAAGACCGGATCCTTTTTAGGTGGCAACGTGGTACCCAAGTCTTCTACATGCAAGTTATGCTTAAGCATCTTAGGCTGATCACGAAGAATCTTGTCAATCTCATTCCTTTCTTCCATGAAGATTTCACTTTCATGATCTTCCATAAATTGTTGCAAAGCATTGTTAGGAGCAAGAGAAATAGAAGCAAGTTGTTCAACTCTAAAATCCTCATTATGGGTTTCCTCTTCACAAGGTTCTTTAGCGAATTTCGAGAAATTGAACTCATAAGATTCCCCATCAAACTTAGTCAATATTTTCTCCCTTTTGCAATCTATAATAGCTCCACAAGTACTCAAGAAAGGTCTACCAAAGATAATAGGATAAGTTTTACTAGCAGCTGAACCAAGTACTAGAAAATCAGCAGGGTACTTAATCTTACCACAAAGAACTTCCACGTCTCGTACAATACCAATTGGAGAGATGATCTCTCTATTATCAAGGTGAATAACCACATCAATCTCTTCCAATTCGCAGGGACTGATTTCATGCATAATTTCTCTATAAAGCTCATAAGGAATAGCACTGGAACTTGCACCAATATCACATAAACCATAATAGCAATGATCACCAATTCTAACAGAAAGCACAGGGACACTAGTTTTTTTAGTTCTATTAGGATGTGAAACAATGTTAGAAGCATCCTCACAAAATACTATGTGTCCATCTTCTATGCTTTTAGTGACAAGGTCTTTCACAATTGCCACCACAGGTTCAACGTTTATTTGTTCATCAGGTTTTACAGTTCTCTTTTCACTTTTGGTGATTATATTAGTTATCATAGGATGATCCTTTACCTTATCTGGGAAGGGAATCTTCTCAATATAAGGTTCAGGTAAGATGGGATCAATAGTGCAATACTTAGCACTCCCAACAGGAACACAGTCAACACTATCTTTATAAGGTTCATGGTACTTGTTCCATCCCCTTTTTGGAATTTCAATATAAGAAGCAAAAGCCCTAAAGCAATTCGTAATAACTTGTAAATCAAGAACATAAGCATTTTTGATATTTTGAAAGTCATCAGTTCCCATAAAAGATTCAATGCATTCATAATCATAATTTATACCTGACTTTCTACCTTTATCATTCTCCCATGCTTCAGCATTATCTTGAATACGGTCCAGAAGATCCCATTTAGCTTCTTCTTCCATGCGAGTGAATGATCCAGCACAAGAAGCATCCAAAAAATCCTTGTCATGTAGAGGGAGCCTTGCATAAAAGTTATTGATAATAATATTGTTGGGGAGCTCATGAATGGGACATTTGAGCATAAGTAACTTCAATCTCCCCCAAGCTTGAGTTGTACTCTCTCCATCAAGAGGCCAAAAGTTGTATATTTGATTCCGATCTTTATGAATCTCACTAGGGAGATAAAAATTTGAATAAAAGAGAGGCACTATTTCCTCCCATTCCAGAGCTTGACCATTCTTCAACAGCTTATACCATTCCTCATCTCTTCCTTTCAGCGACAATGAGAATAACTTCTTCTTAACTTGATCTATAGTAATACCTACATGCTTGAACAACCCGCATAATTCGTGTATAAAGAGCAAATGATCACCGGGATGGACGGTTCCATCCCCAACATAATAGTTATCCATAGCACGATCAATTATTCTTGTAGGTATTTTGAAAGCATCATTCTCACCAGGCGGTGGCTTATCTACTACCTTAGCAGTGGTAGTAGCATTACCAAATAAGAAACTCAGTAAATCATCCATAACAAAAATAAAGCAACTAACAGAAATAAACAATACTCACAGTAGAAGTTTCCTTTACCAGTTCCACTCTCCAATAGCGCTTCACTCCCCGGCAACGGCGCCAGGAAATAGTCTTGATGACCCACAAGTATAGGGGGTGTATCGCAGTATTTTCGATAAGTAAGAGTGTCGAACCCAACGAGGAGCAAAAGGTGCTAGCTAGTGGTATGGATCAGGAATTCTCTGCAAATACTTAGCAAATGGATTTTCAGGGTTTTTTGATATAGCAAGTAAACGAAGTACGAGTAAATAAAAGACAGTAGGAATAAATGCAGCAACTGGCCCAATCCTTTATTCAGCAAAGGACAAGCCGGTTGTATTACTTAAGATGACCAAACATTCTCGAGGACACATGGGAAGATTGTCAAGTGCTTTCGCTTCATATAGTTGATTAATCTTCTTTAGCTTGCTAAGTGTTGTGTGGGTGAACCTGTGCTAATATACCGCCCCATCCAAGACTAATACATACTTGTGATTATACCCCTTGCAAACATCCGTAAGTACAAGAAAGTAATTAAGGTAGAAACCTAACCACAGCTTTAAACTCTAAGACCCTTACGTCCCTTGTGCAATGGTTTCCTAATGGGGGTTCAGGTTTCTGTCACTCCGGCAACCCCTACGATTAGTAGCCAAATACACAATGCATTCCCCTAGGCCCATATAGGTGAAGTATCATGTAGTCGACGTTCACATGACACCACTAGAAGAAGTACACCACAACTTAAATATCAAACTATTGAATCTTTCTCAACACAATTCCACTACTAACAACATGACTTCTCCCATGTCCTCAAGAACAAAACGAACTACTCACAAGACATCATACGGATCATGATCAGAGATGGAATAATGATGTATGACAATCTAAACATGAACAATAATTCAAGGGTTCACTCAATAGCATCAACTACAAAGAGTAATCAACACCGGGAAAGTTTCCCCTATGAACTATGCAAGATTCAACCCAATTGTTACAGCAATATAGAGATGGTGATGAGGGTGATGATGGGGATTATGGGGATGATGGTGGTGATGATATGATCCCGATGAAGTCAAGTTTGATGATGGTGTTGATGGCGACGATCTCCCCTCTCCGGGAAGGAATTCCCCCGGCAGAAATCTGTCTTCTGGAGAGATCTTTCTCTCTCGGTGTTTTCCGCCCCGCAGAGGCGGTGGAATCTTTCTGTGGTCGCTTGATGACCCACAAGTATAGGGGGTGTATCGCAGTATTTTCGATAAGTAAGAGTGTCGAACCCAACGAGGAGCAGAAGGTGCTGGATAGTGGTATGGATCAGGAATTCTCTACAAATACTTAGCAAACGGATTTTTAGGGGTTTTCGATAAAGCAAGTAAACAAAGTACGAGTAAATAAAAGATAGTAGGAATAAATGCAGCAAGTGGCCTAATCCTTTATGCAGCAAAGGACAAGCTGGTTGTATTACTTAAGATTACCAAATGTTCTCGAGGACACATGGGAAGACTGTCAAGTGCTTTCGCTTTATATAGTTGATTAATCTTCTCTAGCTTGCTAAGTGTTCTGTGGGTGAACCTGTGCTAATGTACCGCCCCATCCAAGACTAATACATACTTGTGATTATACCCCTTGCAAACATTCGTAAGTACAAGAAAGTAATTAAGGTAGAAACCTAACCACAGCTTTAAACTCTAAGACCCTTACGTCCCTTGTGCAATGGTTTCCTAATGGGGGTTCAGGTTTCTGTCACTCCAGCAACCCCTACGATTAGTAGCCAAATACACAATGCATTCCCCTAGGCCCATATAGGTGAAGTATCATGTAGTCGACATTCACATGACACCACTAGAAGAAGTACACCACAACTTAAATAACAATCTATTGAATCTTTCTCAACACAACTCCACTACTAACAACAAGACTTCTCCCATGTCCTCAAGAACAAAACGAACTACTCACAAGACATCATATGGATCATGATCAGAGATGGAATAATGATGTATAACAATATGAACATAAACAATAATTCAATGGTTCACTCAATAGCATTAACTACAAAGAGTAATCAACACCGGGAAAGTTTCCCCTATGAACTATGCAAGATTCAACACAATTGTTACAGCAATATGGAGATGGTGATGAGGGTGCTGATGGTGATGATGGTGGTGGTGATGATGATGATACCGATGAAGTCCAGATTGATGGTGGTGTTGATGGCAACGATCTTCCCTCTGCGGGAAGGAATTCCCCCGGCAGGAATCTGTCTGCCGGAGAGATCTTTCTCTCTCGGTGTTTTCCGCCCCGCAGAGGCGGTGTAATTTTTCTATGGTCGCTCCCCGAGTCTTAGGGTTTCGGGAGGATGATATATGCTAGAGGGGAGAGGCTGGAGTGGGCCAGGGTGGCCACACCACCTCCTGGCGCGGCCTAGGGCTGCCCGCGCCAGGGGGTGGTGTGGGCCCCCTGTGGATCTCCACTCCATCTTCTGGCATCCTTAGTCTTATGGAAAAATAGGATTTTCCATATATTTTCCCGGATTTTCTGATCTTCGCGAATTTTGCCTCCAAACAACACCTTTTCCATCAGAATCCTAACTGCAGCGGTCCATGCTCCAAAAGTCATCAACCATGCAAAAACAGATCAAATAACATAAGTATCACCTCTCAATACGAAATATATCAATGAATAATAGTAAATTAAGACATAGAATAGTGATGCAAAATGGACGTATCAACTCCTCCCAAGCTTAGACTTCACTTGTCCTCAAGTGAAACTGAGCTCAATAAACATGGCCTCAGGTTTATGGAGTGAAGAGTCGATAAAATAATACGAACAAGAAGCATCACATTCATCAAAAGCATAGATCATAATATAAGACAACTCACTATTATATAACTAAACTTGTAATAAGTAAAGGAAACACAATAAAGATACATAAAGTGAATCATAATCGGTAATGGCAAACTTAGCTCTTGGTCGCAGAATAGTTGATAATTTGCTGGAGTTCACAAATAGCTAGTTTTTCAATGATAGCTTTCAAAGTAGTAAACATCAAAATAATTGGTAATGGCAAAGCAAGGAACATAAGACATGATTGCATAAATCATCATATGAATGAATGAAATACATCAACTCAAAATACTTGCTGAGGAAGAAGTGAGTAGGTTTACTGACTCAACTACAAAGTAAAAGAAGGGCCCTTCAAAGAGGGAAGCAGGGATTGCAAGTCTCATAAAGAGCTCCCAAAAATTATGATACTTACTAGCTTTCAGCTCTCATTGCCCCTATCATAGGCATCTTTAGGTGATTAAGGTTAAAGTGATCAAATATGAGGATATGCATTGACAAGTTGTAAGTTGAGAATCTCATGTCCCTTGAATACGAGGGCCGCTCCTCATGCTACTCAAGTTTAGTCACCGGTAAGTTCTTGTCATCGTAAGCATCTGTGTATCATTGAGAACCGCCAACGGGGTACCCCTTGCCCGATGATACGGAAGAATCCCCATATCAAAATGACAAGGCAAGCAGACAACAAGTATCTCAGAAATCTTCTTATTTACCATGGGAATATGGTGCTTTTTTCTATCTTTCCTATTTTCATAATATCTTTTTTTTCTTTTCTCTTTTTCTCAATCTCTATCTCTTTTTTATAAGAAGAATGCTTCATAGATACTCGCTATGGTTACGCTGCAGGTTTCCACCATGTCAGCATGGATTAGACCAGCGGCCTAGGCGTTTCTCTAACACACATGCATAACTCCATGGACTTACAAGCTCCCCTTTCATTTCACACCGACGACATCTATAAACAAAAGAACATGATATCAACTAGGTACAAAGTTCTAGTGCAATGTTGAAAGTGTTCCCCATGACAGCATGGTTCTGCTAATCCGCAACTTACAAAGCGCAAGCATATATGCAACATAGGTGAGCACAATGGTTCAAGTTTATTAAGTGCAAGGAAGTAAAGTGTGCCATCAAGTTCGTGAGAGCTTTAATCACTAATTTTCACATAACAAGTTTAATTTGGGAGGTAGACAAAACAAGAATTTACTTGGAATAGCAATAATGTTACTAGGTAGGTATGGTGGACACAAATGGCAAAGGTTTTGGTTTAAAGGAATGGATGCACGAGAAGAATTCCCTCTCAGTACAGGTTTTTGGCTAGCAAGGCTGGGTAGCAAGTATAAGAGTTGAAGGAAACAAACATACATACAAGCGATAAAGACAAACATGCAATCTTCCTTGGAAGCACAAAAGATCTTAACTAGAGAATACTAGACTTATGAGTAAATCAAGAAAGAAAGATGATGAAATTATTTTTCTCTAGAGTACTTCTATCTTTTCTCTCAACTCTCAAAAAAAATATGCTACTGACCGAGCCAGGTTTGCCAAAACCAACTAAATTAACTCGATGATCCCAAAGTGATACCAATACTAACAACAAGATCAATCATATAACCATGAATGATAGAACTTCTCATTAATATTCCATAACGGCAACTCACACCAAGGGATACATATCTAACGAGAGAGGGGACACTTCCATAATGCAAACCATCCTACATAATAACTTCTCTGTTCATGATATGACTCTACTAAAAAGGTAAAAAGATAGAAGATAGTGATGTGATACCGCGACACTCCCCCAAGCTTGGAACAAACCAAGGGGATGCCAAACCTGATGATTTATTACTCCTTCGGTGGTGGTGGTATCCTCTCGATGAGCTCTCTGATCAATTTCCCCAAGTCCTCAATCTTGAAGGTGAGATTACGAATCAGCTGTGAGTTTTGCTCAATGCGGCTCATGATCATGCCGTGTTGAGAATTCCAGCTCTTGCTATTCTTTCCCCACTCTTCCTCCTTGAAGTCTTCTTTTCCTGCATGGTTATGGATAAAGGTATGGAAGGGATTCTTGGTGTGTGGAGGAAGTGACCGTGGAGCCAAACTGTGACGGGGAGGTTTCCCCCCAGTCTGCATCCGTGCCGTCCTTCTAAACCTGGCAGGTTTCGTCACCACTCCAATGCTTGCAATGGTAGTGCCGGCGTGCGGAAGTTGTCCTTGCTCCTCTTCACCTTCACTCTTGATCTCCTTCTCCTTCCCAGGGTCTTGGATGTCTTCCTCCATAGGTTCCTTCCCTTTATCCTTGGCGGGCACCATGGTGCTTCTAAGCTTTCAAAGAGTATGTCCTGGCAGAAACAGATCGAAACAAAAACATGACGATAACACGATCTACAAACCTCGGGGGATCCAGGGGTGGGGGTTATATATTACGAAGCTTCATAACAAAAGGAAGGTACTAGGAGAAAACGAGTCGGAGGCAGAGTCTGAGGTGGCCTCACCACCTGGTGGCGCGGCCAGGGGTCGGCCCGCGCCACAGGGTGGTGTGGGCCACCCTGGCTCTGTTTCTGTCCCTTCTTCGTTTCGTCATTTCCCTTATTGACTGAAAACTGCAAAAATATAGTTGGATTGTATTTTCACGGAACTTTTCTTACCAGAACTATTACCTATGTGAAAACAGACTCTGCAAGTCTCCGAATTTGGTCCTAGTAGATTCTTCCAGAGTCACCACTTGAATAACATCAGTATCTTCATCTTCGTACACTTATTTCTTGAGTCATAAAACCCTTCTCTCCCTTATTACACCATTATCTCCACTTCCTAGAAATTTCTTTCACACAAAACTTCACACAGTTCTCATTAGCAACATTAGTATAAGTGAAGTGATAAAACCTTTTGAGTTCAACTTCCACTAAAAACCATCAAAACATAAGCTACTGTAGCAACTCCTCCTGAAAACCCAAAAAGAATTCAAAAAGGAAATCGAATAAAGAAGCAAATGCAAGAGTGGCTAAATCTGTCAAAATAGACCAGCAGGTAAAGATCAATTTTTTCGAAAATCTTTTGTTGCTCAAATCAAAAAGTGCAAAACTAACTAAAGTTAAATAACAACCTGGGTCATAAGCACAAAAAATTACAGTTCAATCCAACATACAGAGATCTCTCACGAATTTTTACGGTGAAGCACAAAAATCTGTTTCGGGACAGCAACTTCCCCAAATCTTACTTCTCTCTCATTAGAGGTTGATCTTGACACAAAAACCAAACAAAACGGATAAGGAGAGGTTATTACCTGAATTAATAACTTCCAAGACTCAAAGAAACAAAAACAAACTAAAAGCAAAAACAAATTGGGTTGTCTCCCAAAAAGCTCTTTCTTTATAGCCATTAAGATGGGCATGATATTTTTGAAGAAGCTCTCATAGGGATATGAATTGAAGTGGAAGAGAGCATTAAGAAGAAAAAACACATATTTAAGTCTAACCCACTTCCTATGCAAGGGAATTTTGTAAACAAACAAGTTGTTGAAACCAGAGGCAACTTGCATAAGAAGGCAAAAGATGTGCAACATAAAAAAATTCAGCATAAAACGAGGAAACTTGATATTAATGAGATACATAAGAACACTTTTCCCTCTCTCATAGTAACTATCAGTATCATGCATAAACTTAACAATATAGCTATCACAAGGACCATCATAGCAATGATCACTTATTCTAACAGAAAACACAGGAATTCTAGCTCTCATAACACTAGTTTGCGAATCCATATTAGAGGTACCCTTACAAAGGATAGTGTGTCCCTCTTTTTCATACTTAGTGACAAAGTCTTTCACACTTGCTATTATAGGTTCATCAACCATTTGTTTATCAGGTTCAACAACTTTATTTGTAATTTCATTAACCATACTAGCTACCATAGAATGTTCCTTTACCTTAACTGGAAAAGGCATTTTCTCAATATAAGGTTTAGGTAAAACATGATTACCAGTATAAACTTCAGTATTTCTTGTAGGAACACTCTTAGCAATATCTTTATAAGATTCATGATACTTATTCCACTTCTTTTTAGGCACTTCAATGTAAGAAGCAAAAGCCTTAAAATAAGAAGCAATAGCTTGAGAATCTAGACCATAAGCATTTTTAATATTTTGAAAGTCATCGGTTCCCATAAAAGATTCAATGCATTCATAATCATAATTTATACCTGACTTTCTACCTTTGTCATTCTCCCAAGCTTCAGCATTATCTTGAATACGGTCCAGAAGATCCCATTTAGCTTCTTCTTCCATGCGAGTGAATGATCCAGCACAAGAAGCATCCAATAAATCCTTATCATGTAGAGGGAGCCTTGCATAAAAGTTGTTGATAATAATATTGTTGGGGAGCTCATGAATGGGACATTTGAGCATTAGTAACTTCAATCTCCCCCAAGCTTGAGCTATACTCTCTCCATCAAGAGGCCAAAAGTTGTATATTTGATTCCGGTCTTTATGAATCTCACTAGGAGGATAAAACTTTGAATAGAAGAGAGGCACTATTTCCTCCCATTCTAGAGCTTGGCCATTCTTTAGCAGCTTATACCATTCCTCAGCTATTCCTTTTAGTGATAATGAGAATAACTTCTTCTTAACTTGATCTGTAGTAATACCTGCACACTTGAACAACCCACATAATTCGTGTATAAAGAGCAAATGATCACCAGGATGGACAGTTCCATCCCCAACATAGTAGTTATCCATAACACGATCAATAATTCTTGTAGGTATTTTGAAAACATCATTCTCAGTAGGTGGTGGCTTATCTACTACCTTAGCAGTGGTAGTAGCATTACCAAATAAGAAACTCAGCGAATTATCCATAATGAAAATAAAGCAACTTGTAGAAGTAAACAATACTCATAGTAGAAGTTTCCTTTACCAGTTCCACTTTCCAATAGTGCTTCACTCCCCGGCAACAGCGCCAGAAAATAGTCTTGATGACCCACAAGTATAGGGGGTGTATCACAGTATTTTCGATAAGTAAGAGTGTCGAACCCAACGAGGAGCAGAAGGTGCTAGCTAGTGGTATGGATCAGGAATTCTCTGCAAATACTTAGCAAACGGATTTTTAGGGGTTTTTGATAAAGCAAGTAAACAAAGTATGAGTAAATAAAAGACAGTAGGAATAAATGCAGCAAGTGGCCCAATCCTTTATGCAACAAAGGACAAGCCGGTTGTATTACCTAAGATGACCAAACGTTCTCGAGGACACATGGGAAGACTGTTAAGTGCTTTCGCTTCATATAGTTGATTAATCTTCTCTAGCTTGCTAAGTGTTGTGTGGGTGAACCTGTGCTAATATACCGCCCCATCCAAGACTAATACATACTTGTGATTATACCCCTTGCAAACGTCCATAAGTACAAGAAAGTAATTAAGGTAGAAACCTAACCACGACTTTAAACTCTAAGACCCTTACGTCCCTTGTGCAATGGTTTCCTAACGGGGGTTCAGGTTTCTGTCACTCCGGCAACCCCGATGATTAGTAGCCAAATACACAATGCATTTCCCTAGGCCCATATAGGTGAAGTGTCATGTAGTCGACATTCACATGACACCACTAGAAGAAGTACACCACAACTTAAATAACAATCTATTGAATCTTTCTCAACACAACTCCGCTACTAACAACAAGACTTCTCCCATGTCCTCAAGAACAAAACGAACTACTCACAAGACATCATATGGATCATGATCAGAGATGGAATAATGATGTATAACAATCTGAACATAAACAATAATTCAATGGTTCACTCAATAGCATCAACTACAAAGAGTAATCAACACCGGGAAAGTTTCCCCTATGAACTATGCAAGATTCAACACAATTGTTACGGCAATATGGAGATGGTGATGAGGGTTCTGATGGTGATGATGGTGGTGATCATGATGATGATGATCCCGATGAAGTCTAGCTTGATGGTGGTGTTGATGGCGACGATCTTCCCTCTCCGGGAAGGAATTCCCCCGGCAGAAATCTGTCTGTCGGAGAGATCTTTCTCTCTCGGTGTTTTCCGCCCCGCAGAGGCGGCGGAATCTTTCTATGATCGCTCCCCGAGTCTTAGGGTTTCGGGAGGATGATATATGCTAGAGGGGAGAGGCTGGAGTGGGCCAGGGTGGCCACACCACCTCCTGGCGCGGCCTAGGGCTGCCCGCGCCAGGGGGTGGTGTGGCCCCCCTGTGGATCTCCACTCCGTCTTCTGGCATCCTTAGTCTTATGGAAAAATAGGATTTTCCATATATTTTCCCGGATTTTCTGATCTTCGTGAATTTTGCCTCCAAACATCACCTTTTCCATCAGAATCCTGACTTCAGCGGTCCATGTTCCAAAAGTCATCAACCATGCAAAAACAGATGAAATAACATAAGTATCACCTCTCAATACGAAATATATCAATGAATAATAGTGAATTAAGACATAGAATAGTGATGCAAAATGGACGTATCATCGCTCTCCGAGTCTTAGGGTTTCAGGAGGAATATATACGCCAGAGGGGAGTGCTAGGGGTGGACCAGGGCGGCCACATCACCTGGTGGTGTAGCCTAGGCTGGCCCGTGCCAGGGGGTGGTGTGGGCCCCCTGTGGTCCATCTCCAGCCCCCCTTCTGGCTTCCTTCGTGTTCTAGAAAAATAGGACTTTCCGTATATTTTCCCGGATTTTCTGATCTTCGCAAATTTTGCCTCCAACAACACCTTTTCCATCAGAATCCTGACTGCAGCGGTCCATGCTCCAAAATTCATCAACCATGCAAAACAGATGAAATAACATAAGTATCACCTCTCAATACGAAATATATCAATGAATAATAGTGAATTATGACATAGAATAGTGATGCAAAATGGACGTATCAAGGGTTAACCTCATATTCTTGTTCACTTCTTCTCGGGAATTCCTTAATGAATCCTCTATTAAACTTCCCGAGGTATTTAGTTGCATCAAGCTGATTCATCAACCCGAGTGCGGTAATGGTGTTTACTTGAAACTAGTAAAAAACTTTAGTAAAACAATTAATAGAATTAGCAACTAAGACCAAAGATCAAAAGCGCTTAGCTCCCCGGCAACAGCGCTAGAAAATATCTTGATGACTGCAAGTGCACAAATCAATTATAGCTAATTTTGAAATAAGAGTATCGAACCCACAGAGAGCTATTTGGTTAAGGTCTTTTATGCCCCTCGTCACTATCTACCAAAGGATACTTGTAAGTTGCCTTTTATCTCATGTAAAGGGTGTTTGAATGGTTTTGTTTTTATGTGCAAGAAAGTAATGAAAGCAATTAAAATAAACAAGTAACAAGAGCGTTGGGACTGGTGTTGGAACTCAATAAGGCTTAAATGTTCTCGGGGATGTAGGATACACCACTAGCATATGAGAATTACTCATGATTAGGATAATCTATGTATTTTGTCATGATATGTGTGGAGAGATCTCCATTATAACATGTTCACCAACACGTCTCACGAGCAAGCCACTTCTACGAGTCATGTGATGAGGTCATCTCTAAATAACCACTGTGATGCCGGTGAGAAAATCACTTCTACAGACCACCACAGTTAAGGGTTTCTCCATGGTTATTCTTTATGAGTTTAGTGAATATCCCTTAATCCCCCTTTGACCGTGTAAGTTATAAGCTAATGCTTGTAGTCACAAAGTAGCACCGGGAATAATCCCATACATGTCCAAAGGTTAGTTCCCTCTCTCTAGTCCCGAAGGCAGATGCTATGTGGTCGATTTCACATATCGTCTAGAGAGATCTAACACAATATCATAAACCAATAGATCAAAGACCAAAATTATAAATCATCTTTATTTTATTTCATAAAAATGCTAGGGTTTTTCCATCTCCCAAGAACAAAGGGAGCTACTCACACATGGAGGAAAACAATAACGTCATCATATTCATATGGATGGATGGAAAGTGCAAAGGTAAAATCAAGTGCAAACCACAATTGTATTGGAATTTCAACAAGATCTAATGCATGAGAGAGGGGAATGATGGTGTTGATGAAGATGCAGCGGTTGATGATGAAAGGGATGATGTGATGTCCTCCGATGATCCATGTAGAAGCAGGGATTTGCCTTTCTCTAAGTTCCTCCTCCAGATCCCTTTCTGGTATGGAGTTTCGAGACTGGAGGTGTCTATGAATGTCGGATCTTAGATCCGTCTTCGCGTGCTGAGAGTATTTGACGAGTAGGACGTCCTGGAAGGTGGTACAGACAAACTGTATGAGCGGGCTTCGCCCGTACCGCAGATTGTTGAACTTCTAGAAGTTCTCCTCGCATCCTCTCTTCTCCTAGGTGCATGGAAAAACATTTAAATGACATTTATCACTTAGAAATACCATATTATTATATAACATGATAGTCTTAATTGATATATTCACAAAAGACTTAATAAATCGGGATCCTACTGAAACAAGGGAAAAAGGTGTGCACGAGCATAGTTAAATACTAAAATCCCAACTCTACTTATGAAAAACATAAGATTAAAATGCTTCAAAAATGGATACATCATTCACCTCTACCACTCCTGCGGGTTCCTCCACCTTACATGACAAATTCATATGGCTACAATGAGGTTGGTGCATCCATGGTTGAAGGCAGAGCTCACCTATTTTGGGGGAACTCTCGATGTTGAGAACTCAGTTGTGATTTTCGGCAAGCGCATTTTCTTTTCTTGTGTACCCACAAGCACTGTTCAAAAAATCGTCCGATATGCCGATTAATCGGTTGATTTATCGCTTATCACTGGGTGACCAATAAGCCGATTAATCAATTTATCGCCCGATAAATCGGCCCATACACCCAAAAATCGCTAATTTCGGGTTGATCGAGAAGTTAATGATAAACGATATCCTCAACATTGCCACAAGTAAATTGTTGAAATGGTTTGTCCATGCATTGCTATAAAGATATATCGTCAATGTTGGTGAAATATCGAGATGCCTCCTATAGCGGGTAGGCATTTTTTATACTATTACAAATCTGACTTGAAAGAAAATTAAAGTAACATTTATTTTTCAAGCACAAAACCTAAATAAGGTAGGCTCAACAAAGTGCACCAAAAATAACTAGAGCTAAGCAAGATAGCACAAGATAAATTTTAAAAGTGATAAACAAGATATAAATACGTTAAGCTTGTATCATAAGGAAATAAACTCAGGATATCTCTAAGGATCTCTAAGCTCCCTAGAATTCGTGGCGCTCAGGCTTCCAGGTGTTGTACGATCATGGTCAATGGAACACAATTTTAAAGGCGGTTAACTGGATAGACTCTATGGCAGTTTGATGGGTGCCGGCGACCAGATCCAATGGGCACGATTTACCTCTCCCCACCCAAGCGTCGTCCACCTCCTCCAGATCCCCTCTCGTTGTCAGCGCCCTACCACACGCCTCAGCTGCGGCCGGCAACACCGGCCGCCCCACCGGCCAACTCCTCCACTACGATCCCCTATGCTCCACTAGTGAGTCCCCAATGTTGTTGTTACCCTTTCTCTGGAGCAGCAAACCTTGACAGAGGGTAGGGCTTTCCAGCAAGAGGACGGATCGCTCTTGGTTGCTCCACCCGATGGCCACTTGAATGAGGAAGGTAGAAGGGGTGGAGAAGAGGTAGTGGAGAATTCTCACCTGGAGAGGGAGGCCGAATGAGGCAGGGTGGTGCCTGTGGGAGAAACAAGGAGGTTTTCTCAAACCACGCTAATGGCGGCAACCATTTCCTTGTGGTGAAGGCAGTGGTGAGGGACCTACCCAAGCCCTAGGATAGAAGGAGAAGATCATGTTAGTGAGAACTCTTTCTCTCTTCTACCCTCTCAATTTGCTTACATTCCCAGTTTAATTATGCTTCCAATTGAGGCAAATCATGATACACTATGAGGTGTTGACCTGTTTCAATACGATTAGTTATCCTGTGAAGATTTGTGTGATGATGGCCACTCATAATAATGCACAACTGGCTCCTTAGTTTCTTGGTACCTAAACATAGCAATTTGTTTTGCAGCTTCTTGGTATAGTAGTTTTAGAGAAAGATTTAATATGACTTGACACTTCATAGTACCATGTTTGAAATGATCTGGATGGTAAATTAATCACCTATCAGTTTTGTGGTGCATTAGGATTCAAACTGATGTCCAATTGTGTGGAACTATAATTTCATGAGGTTTGATTACTGAAGGTGGACAGGTCCTCAATATTTTTCTCCCTTGGTTAATCGCGTAGATTGTACACTACATATGTATGCTGTGAAATACGGTGATAAACATTCAGAGTTCTTCCTGGTCCTGATGTGGTACCAGGAACATTTTCTTGGTTTCTTTACCCTTGCATAAATCTTTGGAATCATCGGAAGCATTGTTGAGCTTCCAAACAATGAGGGATGCTATTTGTAACTTCAGTAAACTCAATGCCAAAAGGGCATTCCAGTCGGTGCATAGAGGACCTAAGTAAATCTTACATATATGCGTCTAAATGTATAAACAGTAGCAGCGAGGATACATATTTGGGATCATTGGGAGAGCCCAACTCGATTGCCAGGAAGTCGGTTATTTTTCTGAAATCATGAGGCAATTATCTAAACTATACACACGTGTGCTTGACTCAATCTCAAAGACTGGCTGCTTCAAATACTACATTGGTGGAAAATTCTGTTGAAAGGTTGGTCAATTCAATCTGACCCAACTTAAGCCAGTTTGTGAGAAACGAATCAATTAATTCAAGTGGGTTCATTTGTTTAGTTGTAGAAAAAATATATCTAACAAACAATGTGCCAATGGCAGAAGATTTCAAGTTCGTCCTAGTTGTTTGTCTTCTTTCGCATATATACATCATGTGTAAATCTGTATTAGCAATCGGTTGGCCTCATGACTCCAGATTTAGCAGTAGAAGCAACAAAATTAGGGCGGAATTCATTCATTCTATGTTGCAGAAAGGAATGGACCAATGCATCCAATATTATTGTGGAAGGGTAATTTGCTTGGATAGTTGGAAGTCTAGGCTCCCTATTGTATGTTACTGAAACTTTACTGCAAGACATTCCAAGAAACCTCTCTACTTTTGCTATGCTTGTTTAGATCCTTCATGTGATGTATTTGCAAAGACTCGGTGACCTTAATAGGCATATCATTGAAGATGATACACAACAGTTTTATATATAGAGGTTAGAGGAAACACCAACTTATTGAAGGAGTCTTGATGTCTTGAGGCTGCTGAGCTAACCGTTTTTTTTGATGAACTATGTGATAATATTATCTAGGATAAAGTGGCAATTTTTAGTGTTATGAGATTAAGCTCTTCTTGGTAAGTATATCTCTTTAGATGAAGAATCTTTCCACGTATCAAATTGGCAGTTTCTGTGTGAAAACATTACTATTTGGAGTTTTGGTGCATCTAAGAAAGCCTTGAAGAGCATATTTCTAGTTTGATAAAGTTTTCTTTTGTTCAAAAGAGGACATGCAAAGATGAAGAGAACAATAGTAGTCAATATTACAGAGAATTATCTTTGCAAAATATTTCGTTGGAGCTCCTTAATACTATAATTTATGATCGAAGCTTCACATCATCCCAATCTTTTAATCCAAAGAAATATTTTATTCAACAATTTACTGTCCATGCTTTGATTTCATGATCATGGTATGTTTGTTTCGTAGTTTAAATTTTTGGTAAATTATTATGTTTTCTCTTTCATACTTACTTTGCCTAATTTGGAATATAATTACCACTTTGTAGGTGCTATTGTAGAATTCGGCAGCAACTGTTTTCCATGCTATGAAGAATTCGGTATCTTGTTTTGTCACTAGAGCTGATGAAGATGCCTCATTGGATATCTCACCTAATTTAGTATACATATTAAATAAACTGAATGACAATAAGTTGGTTGGTGGTAACATCTGGCTTCATATGGGTAGATAAATACCAGATGTGTGAAAAATTACACAACTTCTTTAGCACAATTAAAATACTACTTGAGATCCGACAATCGTGGTTTGGGAAGATGTCCTTATATTTTTAATAGGTCTTCTTGTTTTTGTTTTCACTCGCATTGGTTAACTTTCAAGGATCTCTCTTCCATAAGTTTTGTACCAGTTCAATGTAATATTCACTGTAAAGGATCCTTGTTCAGTTAGTTGTTTATCAAGCCTACGTAATATGTCAACAGTGAACATTTGGAATTTTCCTTGCAGCTATTTGCTAAGGTTGGGTTTCATATCTAGCCTATCCTAGATTCCTTAGGACAAAAGGCTTATATATTTAAAGTTTTAGTTATTTGCCAAGATTGCTCTTCGTACAGGTGAAAACATCAGGGTTGCACATGCAATGCTTTTCCAACTTGATTGGAGTAAATAGATGCAAGTGTCATTCCGTAACTAAGTTGTACCTGTGAGCATTTGTGACAGCTTATCAGTTTTTGAAGGTTTTCTTCTGGTCAGATAGTATGAAAAAGAACAATTTGTCACTTTTTGAGATATGTAACGAACATATGTTCTTTAGTTTCTTCATGGCAGAATGTATTAACATGGAAGCTATCAAATTTCCTTGGGAAGTATTTTAAAACAACTCTTTAATTGTGTTTACGTTTGAGTTGCTACATTGCATTGATACACTTAGTTGCACCATGTCACATTTAATATGTAAGGATCAATACAATCTTTACTATTAAAAGGAAGTTGGTGATCGTAGGTCATCCTCAAACATCAAACATTGGAGAAATCTGGACCATCAAATTGTTCTCACTAAACATCGGGACAATCAAGACCACCCAATCATGTGGACCTGAGCAAACACTTTCCTTACTACAATCGTGGTAATCAATCAATCAATCAGCCCCAAACATGTAAAGCAAACGGCAATCACCTTACGTCCGCAGGAAAGCAATCACGGTAATTAATGGTAGTATTTTTTCCACATTAAGCTGGGCTTAGGAGGACCTGGTCCTTAATATTTTTCTACCGATTTTTTTTGTGACTAGGCTAGAAAAACTACACTGCTGCCAGTTTGACAGCTGACAAGATAGTTATATATCAAGAAAAAAACTAGGATCGTACATATATCTCTTTACTATTAAAAGGAAGTTGGTGATCGTAGGTCACCCTCAAATATCAAACATTGGAGAAATCTGGACCATCAAATCGTTCTCACTAAACATCAGGACAATCAAGACCACCTAATCATGTGGACCTGAGCAAACACTTTCCTTACTACAATCGTGGTAATCAATCAATCAATCAGCCCCAAACATGTAAAGCAAACGGCAATCACCTTACGTTCGCGGGAAAGCAATCACGGTAATTAATGGTAGTATTTTTTTCCACATTAAGCTGGGCTTAGGAGGACCTGGTCCTTAATATTTTTCTACCGATTGTTTTTGTGACTCGGCTAAAAAAACTACACTGCTGCCAGTTTGACAGCTAACAAGATAGTTATATATCAAGAAAAAAACTAGGATCGTACATATTAGGGAGTTATGTTCCCGCCTTGCGGCGGCATTCGGCGAATAATTTTCCGGCCGCTTCCAATTCTTTGAAGTTGCAGCCAGTGTTCTTCTGCATTGAGCCAGACTGTGTCGTGGCACACGGCTAGAGATTGCCGTATTGGAGCGAGGGTGACGAGATGATATGCCTCTAGAGGGGCTAGAGGACGGAGTATAATGATCGCTGGGCTCGCGGGGACTGTGGGAAGGTGACAGATCTCGCGACATGCGAGACTTGTGGAGCTGGGGTGTGCGAAAATCACACGAATTTGGAAGAACGCAAATTGGATTTTGGAGGTCCGCATGGCATCAATTGATTCAATTATTGTAGGAGATTTGGAAGGGGGTGGCCGTCAGTTCTTGGGGCATCCGTGAAAGTGGTAATAGTCAAGGTGCTTCGGTCAGTTCGAGGGACCGAGAGCCAAGACCGAACTCACGGAAATAATTTCAGTTTTTCAGATCTACTAACCGAGAACACTACCGAGAAAATCGGTTTCCGTCTTATCGGGTTCGGTCTGGATCAATTTGGTTCGCAAAATCGGTTTTCGGGTTATGTGCCCACCCCCTAGCATCATACCCAGGGACTTGCCGCTACCTTCTTCGGCATCGTCATTGGTCCAACCTCGAGTGCCGCAAGCAGTCGTCTCCGTGTCGTCATATGGCACTGACGCCCCACAATGACTTCAACAGCGGTGGCAACATCAAGTACGTCCATACATGACATCAGTCTTGTAGTTACATGGACATCTCCATTTGTTCCTGTTATTGATTTTCTTTTTTCTCCTTGTATTGGCTAGATCAATCAAATGTGTGACGGCTAGAAGCGAGCCATCCCTCATGGTGTACAACGGCATGTACGACAACGTCACCGTGCCTCCGCAAAAGAACATCCAACACGCTCTCAGCGACGCGAGGCACGGGTCGGCGATCAAGACGATGGTGCCTGTGAATGCCGACTTGTATGACTCGCCAGCAAGCAACCCTGTCCCCTCGTGGGGAAGTTCCATGACCGACATGGTTAAGTTCCTCAACCAAAGTAAGGCGCTGCTCAGTGTTAACATTACATGTTTCTCATGCTCTACATCCAATGATGACTTCCCTATAGACTACACCTTCTTTGACGGTGCCCCGCCAAAGCCTATCATCGACAGTGGCATCACGTACACCAACATGTTCGTCGCCAACTTCGACACGCGTGTCTCGGCGCTTGATACAATCGTGCTCGGAGACTTGCTGGCCGTGATCGGCGAGGTCTACTAGCCGACGGAAGGCGACAAGCACACCACGGTGCCATACGTGCAGCGGCTTTACGCCGAGCTACCCAACCTGTTAACGGCACGGCAGGGCACGCTGCTCTTTTTTTCTTTTTTTAGCCGGCGGAAGGCGACAAGCACACCACGGTGAACACGGCACGGCAAGGCACGCTGCTGTTAGCGGAACGGGAGGGCACGCTGCTCTGGCTGTACGCACGATCCAGGTGTACTTGTTCGGGCTCATGGACAAGAACGCCAAGAGTGTTACACCGGGAAAATTCGAGCGACACTAGGCCATATATTCGACGGGCGTCCCAAGTTCCTGCTGGACATGCAGCACAACGGTCGTCTGGCCATGCCGGCGCCGGCCAGGGCGTGCAGTACCTACCGTGGTGGTGGAGTGTGTTGAACCCGAACGACACCAACACGACGGCGCCGGACAACGTCGGCTACGCGTGCTCGCGCGTCGACTGCACGACACTCGGATACGGCTGCAGCTGCAGCTGCAGCGCGCTGGACACGGCCGGGAACGCCTCCTACACATCCAACGTCTACTACGAGGCGCGGGTGGAGGTGGCATCGGTATGCGACTTCCAGAGGCTCGCCGTGTTCACCAACAAGGATGTGTCGCAGCCCCTGCTACTTTAGCGTAGAGGTCGCAGAGTCGTGCGCAATGGTCGAGATTGTGGCCGCGGATTCCACGCCCCCATCTCGGTGCCCGGCGCAGGTGGCTCCTGCCATGTTTGTGCTGGCTTTGGTGCTCGTGTTGGTCACATCGTAAGGCGACGGAATAATTCAGTGTATGTAGGTCTTTAGATATGTGGCACTTTGAAAATTTTGTATGCTAATTAAATTGGTTGATTCTTTTTTGAGAGGCATTAAATTAGTCATTGTTTCTGCTCAATTATCAGAGTAGTTATACATAAGTCACTCAACCACGGTCCAGAAACAGAGAAAAAATAAATATCAGAGCGATATAGTATCACTGTAACCAAAAAACCACTATATGTTCATACAACACCAATATTCAACTGTTAGTGCTTGTAAGTCTTTTAAAATAAAGAAAGCTCTTGTCATTAACATTGTACTACCATAGCTGTATTGCTCGACCAAAAGAGATATGGTTGTATTTTTTATCAAGTTATCAGAGGGACATAAAATTCAGATTCCAGATGCAGCAACCAGAAAGCACTACTACAAATCTACAATGCGGAAATTCATTTTTTTTCAAATGTTCTAAAATAAATTTAGAACCTTTTATTTTTTTACTTTGAAAATTTTGTGTTGGTTCATCCAACATGCACGGTGGGTATTCTATCTTGTATATTTTAATTTTGTCCACATAAAACACATATGCTAATAAGAAGTACTATTTGTGCAGGATGTTACGAACTGAGAAAGAATTTTCTTTGGTGCACTTGCTCAGGTATCATGAAAATGAAGCAGAGTATTCGGCCAATTGTATGGCAATATGTAGGAGCATCAAGGAGTAGAAATTAGTTAATAAAATCAATTAGCTTGAGCACTTATTTCATATCCGAATGATGTCAAATTAAACATGTTATCGAATATTATGGTTTTTTGGAATATCTTATGGCTATCTTTTCTATACATGTTATTTTGGAACACATTGTATTGATATGTTGCGGGAAAAAATAGGGACCGTAGCAACGCACGGGCATTCAACTAGTCTTGATTAGTTAGAGACTTAGCGCACGGTCTTATACCGTTGTAACGGCAGCAAACAAAGTGTTATTATCTTGCTTCTGCTATATCTAGAACTTGCCTAATCTTTCAGTTTTATATACAACTTAGCTGAAGTCGGGAGATCAGAGTTAAATGACCCTCAACTTTTTAAATGCACCAGATAAATGTATGGCTACTACTTCTGTCGTACTCTTTGGACGTATCATAACGATGTCTTGATGCCTCGGTGAGGCGTCATCACTCGAGCTATTCCGGAAAACAAAAAAGGCGCCTGAAAACCACAGAACTAAATTGCATACCCAAAGCACATACCACAGGAAAGGAAAACGCACATAGAAAAAGGCGCAGCAAAGCACGCAGGGCCCGTCTAGTAGAGATAACCGAAGCATGCAGAGACAAAGATGTATCCCGATGTTCTCTTACTCGTAAGCAAAGTAATCACTGTTGAAGATGTGCAGGTTACCGTGAAGGACCCACGGACATCACGAACGTGCATCTTCTTCTCCAAGCCTCCTCACGAAGATAAGGGATCTTTCCTTATGACTAGATTTTCCTTCACTCCGGAGATGGCAAGCTCCACAACCACTTCACAAATCCCACGAAGGGGAAAATTCGGGCCTTTTCACAATCTTCCACGAAGAGGTCACTACGACATCAACCGCCAATCCAACTAAGAGGTCACCCTCCAAGAGGAACAAGTTCACGACCTCTCACTCGAACGAATTGTAATAGAGAGCTCGAAAGTTATGCAAGAATGCAAAGCAATAACATCAAGCGTGCTCAAATCCTTCACTCTCAAATCCCACCAAAGTAACAAGTGTTAGGGAGAAGTTAGAGAGAGAAAACAATGGTTGAAATCAACCAATGACTCCAAGATCTGGATTAAATGGGTTTCTCTCATTTAAATGAGGAATTGATTGATGGAGATTACATATCTAGATATTTTATTTTAAAGCTCTCAAAAATATGCAAGAATCATAGAAGAGATGAGAGAGAAAACAAGCTCAAAAGGATAGTGGTAAAAACATGCTCAACAACACTAACACTATTTTTGAATGTAGTAATTGGGGCTTGGAATTGCCCTTTTGGAAACGGCCTAGCCGAAATCGGTAGTTTGGATGGCCTATGAACCGTCCTTGGAAAGGGCCACCCATTTCCACACCGGCCCGCTCCCCGTGTTATTTTTCGTCGCCTGTTTCCAAGCGAGAGAGCTTAGAAAGATGGAGCCGCGCCTCGACCGATGTCGACACCCAACGACTACAGGACGGTGACGACAATGGCTCAGTTTAGTCCTACTCGGTGTCTCCTCTTCCTCACCCTGCTCGTCCAACCTTCCACACGTCTATCGTCCTTCTCAGAAATAAATGGTCCACCAATTCTTCATCCTCCAAAGCCCATACACTTCTAGCCATTGAACACTCCAACAAAGAGTGTCCCCAAGAATCAGCAGCCACTAGTGGAAAACAGGCCTTTAGTCCCGTTTGTAAGGGCCTTTAGTTCCGGTTTGCCAACAGGACTACGAAAGCGGGATTAAAGGTCACCCCCCTTTAGTGGACTAAAGGTCCTCACGAGGCTGCGTCGAGCGAGCGGGACCTTTAGTCCCGATTCGTATTACGAACCGGGACTAAAGATATTTTTTCAAAAAAAAATCTATTTTTTTTCAATTTTTTCTTAAACTTTTGAAATATCTGACTCGTTAATCTCTCACATCTCTCATTTTTAACACTAACTATATTTAATCTTAGGTTAAATTATACTTATGGTTAAACTTTCCGGTCGGTCACCCATCCTATCACTACTCCACCCCCAGCACGCTTAACTTCCTTATTCCATCTCTCCCACCTCGCACGAGGAACCCTTATATCTTGTTATCAGGACTAGTATATTAATCCTATTAACTCATATCAATATGTCAACCGTCTTTATTTTTTAAAATTACGAACAACTATTTAAGTAAATAATAATAAATAAGTAATAATAATATTTTATTCATATGAAAATAAAAACTAATTAAATTAATATTTTATTCATTTTTTGCCATTTATTCATTTAATATGACATAAATAATATCTTCAAATCTGTAAATCGAAATTCGTCAAATAATATATCCATTATTATCAGAAAAATATGAGGAATTCAAATATGACATAAAAATTACTAATTTTTTTAATTTTTGAAATATCTTTTTTTCTTTTCGAATTTTAAGAATCTAAAAGAATCCAAAATGGCCTAAAGCTGTTGAAATCGAAGAGGAAATTGTTTTCTGCATGTTTTGATAGGTTGTACGTTTTTTTCTGACATCGTATGCAAAAGTTATGGTCATTTAAGATTTTTTTTGTCCATTTTCTTTAGTCTCGGTTGGTAATACGAACCGGGACTAAATGGGCCGGCGCCGGCCGCAACCTGCCGCCACCCCTTTAGTCCCGGTTTGTATCTCCAATCGAGACTAAAGGTCCCATTTGGCCCGGGACTAGAGATTGTTTCGTTCGAACCGGGACTAATGTGAGCATTTGTCCCGGGTCCGACCATAACTGGGACTAATGCTCTAAACTGAGATGAACGAAAGACTTATTTTCTACTAGTGAGCCCCACAAAGAGTACATCTCAGATGTCGTTGATATATTACGGTGGTGCAACAGATTTTTACTACCTCCATCTCAAAGTTTAAGACTTATATATTTTTAAAAAGTCAAGCTATTTGACCAAATTTTTAGAAAAACCTATAATATTAATATTATAGATACCATGTGAAACTATGTTCATGATGTATCAAACGGTGTGAATTTTATATTGTAAATATTAATATTTTTTCTAAAATTTGGTTTAACTTTATATAGGTTAACTTTTGAAAAATATATAAGCCTTAGGTTTTTGGGACGTAGGGAGTATATTCTTTGGGTTTGAGATATTGGGTTCAGGCGTTCAGCCTGGCTGTGAGCCCGCCGTGAGGAAGTTTTTTTTCGAGGCAAAGTATTCCTGAGAAGTGACGGCGCGGTAGCTCGGTGACCCGGCTTTAGATCCGGACCATTGTCGGCCCAAAGCCCTTTCCGCTTATACACATTTTGGCCATCTCCTTCGCAATTCTACTTTCTACACGCGGATTCTGCCACCATCGCCGCCCCTTCTCCCCTCCGCCACCGCGAGCCCGAAACACGCCCACCTGCCGCCCCAAACTTCCTCCCAGTGGACCACGCGCGACGCGGACCCTCCCGCTCCCGGCCTCTCCCCCGCCGAGCGCCTTCCCGTTCCAAACCCCAAACCACGAGCCGTCGCCTAGGGTTGTTCCATGGCCGCCGCCGCCGCCTAGGCCGGCCTAGGAGCTTGCCTCTTGCCTCCGCCAACTATTGGGGTGCGCCGCCGTCTGCCATTCTTCGCCTGCTCCGTGCGACGCGACCATCGCGCGAGACTCGCGTTACTAGGCTCGCGGTTCCGTTCGCTCTCGCCGCCGGATCCAGGCTGGGTCTGCACTCATCCTTCCGCCCTAAGGAAGCAGCTGAGGTACGTGGTTCACGCCAAGCAAGTCGATGCTCTAATTCTGCCCCCATCGTACTATGTAGAGTCCGTGACTCAAAGGTTGTGTTCTTCTCTTTGATTGATTCAAGTAAAATCCATGTACGCTGGTCCATTGATCATCGTCGTCTCTAATCACGGCCAAATTATGATGGAATCCTATTTCAACCTGCAAATAACCTTAAACCTAACCTTGACGCTTATATTGGGGCTTTTTTTTTGTTCGGTTCCAACTATTCCTTTTTCCCAACCAAACCATGCACGTTGGCCGTTGCCCGTCAGATTATTGTTTGCTTGGGCTCGCCCCATCCATCTTTTGGCCACTCTCTCATCATAACCAGTTAGGATTAGGGTCTATTTAACTGAATTTAGTCGCCAGGAGGAATAAATACGACTACAATATCATCTGCCTCCTGAGCTAATTATGATGAGCTTGATATAATTTTGCATGTCTTGCATCTTTAAAGAAAATGCCAAAGATAAATGAAGAAATTGGCTGCACTACATTCAAAGCCATACATTGGTTGCAGAACATCGTCTGGTAGTCTCTGAAGCAAACTACCAATAAACTGAAGTGTGTTCTCAGATTAAAACTATATCAGGTGGGTTCACCTCTATGCACAAACATGATAAAAAGGAACCATAGGTAATGAAGTCATACTGCTGCTAATAACAATTATGGAATAGGTCTATGATTCATCTCAGCAAACCTACTAACAGGATACTCACATCACACATGCACTTGTACAACATTACTTCGTTAGTCGCATGGAAAAAAGTAATACAAGGTCTCAGATGTATTAGGAAACAGGGAACTTAATATTTAGATTTTTGCAATTGGAACGACTATAATGAAATGAAAAAAACATTTCCAAAATTCCCCTATCTGAACACCCCAAATGAATTTACCCTACAAAACCCATCTTCCCTTTCACCAATGGACGATGGCTAGGGGCCTTGCACGCAAGGAGCGGGAACAATGAGAAATATGGGTAAAAAAGGCAAACAAAGAGAAAAACAGGCAAAAGCACCCACGGTTTTTATTTGGGGGCCTCCTGCAGGCTGCAGCTCCTGCTGTACCTGCTCCTCCAGGCTCCCACGTCTCGCCTTCGCCAGCCATCGCCTCGTAACAGGAGAGGGAAAGAAAGCTGGAGAGTCGGGTGGGGAGGGGCTATGTGCTGTGATGGTGCATTGGTGGCGGTGTGAGGAGGCGAAGGCGCTCACGCTCGAACCAGAGGCGGCTGCCAACAAAACAGGAGGCGGTGGGCAGAGTCTAGGCTGGGTCGGGGCATTCGTGTGAGATTGGATTAGTCAAAGGAGAAGCCACGGCTAGGTAGGCCCACGCACGAGACCGACAGGCAGCAAAACAACACAACGGCAGGTGGGGCCAACTAGAGTGCGACGCCCCAAGCAACCATAGGCCTTCAAAACCATGGAGCTTAGAGCTCTTTGGAGATTGTGCTAGGAATTGGCTGCCAGTAGTTTGTCCTCTTCCTGATTTCCCATGTGATTATGAGATTTGATAAAATAACAAGTAAAGCATACTTTACTATTTTGCTCTTCGAATGAGCCCCCCATTTTAGTGTTAAATACAAGTATAAACATTACTAATACAAAAGAGTTACAAGAATTATTAGTTTTTTTCAAGAAGCACATCACGATAGCTCTTGTAGAACACATGTAATTAAGACTAGAGTACAGTGATGGTTGCTGCTTTTTTTGGAGCAATATATTGTTGTTTTAAGAATTTGACATGTAGCTTATGGTTACTTCTGTGGGTCAGTGTCCCTGCGATGCAAGCATTTCTGGCTTCAGTACTGAAGTTTGTGTATTTTAGCATGATATAAGAATTTTTTTTGTTTCATTTGTTTCCAGGATTTCATCTCTAACTCATGGTTTGCTCTTTTGTTGTTAGGATCGTTGGTGACAAAAGGCTTCATTCTTGACATTTTTGTTCTATCGCCGCCTTATCTCGTGATCTACGACTAAATTCCTTGCAGAATTGCATATCATATTATTGGGAAGGCAGTCGATCATAATCTTCAAACTTAGGTTTTTAAGGTATGTAAATTTGACCATTACCTTTTATAGATATATTATAGTCTTTTATTGACTTTTGTGTTTTTACTGTGAAGGCTGGAATATTATTGAGCATTTTAAGCTCAGTTATTTGAATCAAGGTCAATGTGCGATGAGCATGGAACTCTTTTTGTCATGCTTTTTGATATATTGAGCATGTCATCAATGTTATTTGGTGTCAAGTGTATTCACGAATTATTCAAATGTCGTGAATGGAACTCGTGCTGCCAGTTGACAAATTCTCAAATATATTTTCACGACAACTTGTGGAAGGAATTAAGAGCTTTAGATCACCATGATGGAAAACCGTTATGGGCGATTCTCACTCTGACAAATTTCAAGTTATCCAATATCTGAAGGAGTTTGAATCGGAAATGAGGATGGAGTATTATGCTTGTAATTTATTTCTTCTTTAGATATTTCTTTCGAATGTAAATGTATTTTCCTTATTATATGAATCATAAAGAATATGGTACCTAATGTGCATATGTTTTCTTACTATATTAGTGTAAATGTATGTTTGATACGGTTATGAAAATAAATCAAATTCTAGTAAACATGATGCATCATTGGTTCACAATATTTCAAAAACGTAGGAATGAAGTGTCATGTTATTTGGGCACACCATAGGAAAAACTAAGGAGCTTTTCTGAAGGATTAGTCGTATTCCTTAGTTGTTATGGAAATAAAGGAATTTTCCATGAAGTTGGACCTAGTGGAAAAATCCTATGGCTCTTTCAATCCTACAGACCAAACAAGCACCATCGGAATAGTTTTTAAGAAATAGGATCCTCCTAATTACTATAAATTTCTTTGAACCAATGACGCCCTGGAAGTTCAAAATGATCTGAAAAGGGTTTGGCGTATTGTTAACGGGAAAACTGGTAATGTTAAGATTGCCATCAGCTATGTAGAGTGATCGGGCTCGGATCTAGGTCCTATAACCTTATGGGTTTACAAACATGTTGACCTAGAATAAGCTTGAGCATGTACTCTAGTATATAGTTATACTCCTTCCACTTCAGAAAACAAGATCTCGGACATGCGCACTGTCCTTACATAAAATTATGAAAATTATATCCGATACAAATCACATTTCCATTTTAAATACCTAAAACTTACCACTAGATGAAGTCGGCTTCCCTTAGTGCCTAGATACATATTTTTATTTAGAAAGGAGTTGTATAGACTATAATTAAGCTTGAACTTGGTATCACGAGACTTAAAACTATATAAATAGCATGTTACGAATACATATTATTATTTTCAACTTGGATCTTGTTGGCAAGATTTCAAATCTTGTGCCATTTTGCCCATCCACCAGATTGTAAGAAATCCCCTAAAAGAATCAGGTGAAAAGGGAAAACAGTCACTAGACTTTGTTTTGTCACAGATAACATGGGATAATGTTGAATTTCGAACTTTGGAGTTGCTGGCTTGCTAATAGAGTGTGCAGTGGTTATTTAAGGCGTGTCATACTCTTACCCTGTTTTAGGAAGATACCAGTAAGTAAATAGTTCAGGGAATGTACTACTACTACTGTTCTCTGTGTGGTCGATGTGAGATGCCCCCCATGTAATACAGTTGCCACTGGCCATGTTAAATGTTACTGTGCTCAAATCGCTCATAGCGTATTTGCGTTTATGTACTGTCATTAATGTTCGCTCATGCATTTTGATGCATATTGTATGCTTATTGGTGTTGTAATTAATACGTTATGTGTCTCAACGACATGTTAATAGTTGACGTGCTCAGATTATTAGTATCACATTCTCATATTGGGTTTAAGCATAGATATTATATTCTCCGAGGGTGTAAAACTAATTAAACGTTCGTGGTATTATGGCTTTTGTGCTTTCTTGTTGTCAGCGTTGATAGGGCCCGTGGCAGTTTTTTTTCTTATTTTTGCGGTATTGCGAAGCTAAGAAGATGGTGTTTACGTTCCTCAGTATGAAATATCTTCTTCCTAAAGTTTTGATTGTTATTATTGTTGTTTGTACCACATTTTGATGTTTACTGTTTTTGGTCTACTTCTATTATTTACAGGCTTTATTTGCGTGTGCTGGCTGCTTGCTTCTCCGGGGTATAAGTTAATTATTGTAGTGCATTTCAACAATATAGAATGAGATCAATCATCTTATTAACTACCTGAGCTTTACTGGATGTATTTATGGCAGTTGGAGAGTCTTTGCAATCAAAAGGCGTAATGAGAATGGGATTCGAACACAGGTTAATGGTTGGCTAGTAACCTGGTTCGTTCTATCCCTGTTGGCCGCAGTCTTTTGGATATGGCAATACACAGGTACCTGTAAGAGCAACAAACTGCTGCAAGATAAAAATAAGGTCGTTTGCCCGTGGCGTGACGCAGACGCGTACATGTTTATTGTGTTAGCAGCTGCCATCGGCTCTAATCTCCTTTGGCTGACGTATCTTTGCTTTATCGACCTGAAAAAGGTGTGTACCATTGCATAGAACTGTTGATCATTTAACCGTCGAGTGGTAATTCATAGGCTTATTCCGTGCAGATCCTGCTTCACGTAGGGATGGGTGCCGCTGGGGCATGCGTATTGGTCACAATCTTGACCTTCCAGTATAGCTGGTTGCGGTTGGCTGGCCGGATAGCTTCTGGCTTGGGAGCCGCCGCCACACTCTGTAGGGCCATGTCAATTGTAAGTTACTTTCTCAAATTAGTTCATATACTTTCCATTCCAAGTGTTTATTTACTTCAATAAAATTACTTCCTTCATATCTGACTAATTACATTGTTATTTATATGGACTGGAGTAGCATGCATCATAGTAGCAAGGCTCCATTCCATTTATGTGGAAGTACAAGAATGTTATACATGCAACATTGTCTTCTTTATATATTCCTTATACACATAATGAGATACCATATATTCTTTTTGGATTTGGCATTTTCCTATGAATTGAAACATCCCAAAGCAATAAATAAGCCAATTGAAAAAGGCAGTGTAGTCTCTAGCATATTTTCCATGGTGGGTCAAGCGAAAAAAATATATCCCAGAATAACATTTATTGAAAAATAGAGGCAGTATATTTTATGAACTTACTTATGAGAGTAAAAAGATAATGTAATTTGTTTCTGCTTCTTATTAACTTTGACAGGAGCATCAAGAGTTCTCCTTGTTTGCCTTGTCCGTAGCCTTGGCTGCTGTGCTTCCTGAGTTGATGTGGATCCTCAATGAAGTATGCGTGGAGCAATATACAGAACTCGGCAAGAAATGTGGACTATTTGATGTTTTCTTCAACAAGAACTTGTACTGGAAGGTTAAATTTGTTAGCCACGTGTAGCACATAATCATTACTGTTCGCTCCAGGACATAATGAACACTATCATTACTGTCTCTCGCTCTCTTATGAAGTTGATTCACTTGTCTTGCTACAGTTATCATGGACGTTGAATAGCCTTATTCGGTTGCCGGAGCTCATCAGACTTATCAGGCAGATTGATGCTCAGAGGAGAAGGCAGTGGCGTCATCACATCTCTACTCGAGCGAGAAGATTCTTCGGAAGGGACGTGCAAGGTTAAAGCTACTTGAGGAAAGAACATGAGAGCTCAGTGTGAATTGTGAAGAGTCTTTGATCTAACCTGTGGAGCAGGATCTGTCTATCTGTATACATAGCCTGTGGAGAACTGCACGCGCTAAGCTCACCCTGCAATTAGCCATCTGGCCGGCCTGTGGAATATTACCTAGATGCTAGAACTAGTGCACTTGCAAGTTGCAACCCAACCTTGGTGGAACACCAGCTTGTTATCCAACCACCTGCAGATCTCTGGCATGCGCACCATGGCGCGCTTCTTCCCTGGGCTGCCGGTCTTCTGCCAGCGCCTTCACCTCCACACCCTGCTCATTGCACGGACCTGTGCACAACGGCGACATCTGAGATTCTCCCATGGCATCGACGGGACGGCCGTCGCCACCGGAAGACCCTGTTTTTCTTCCTCAAAGTAGTAGTACAATATATGTTCTGCTGGATATTGTGGCCTCGAGAAGGTTCTTGCTTGTCTGCCCTTCGCGGTCGCTGTGAAGATATATAGTAATGGTATAATGGGGTCAAATCTATCTTCAGAGCTCCTACAGATTTAAAGGGACTCAAAAACAGAGTCGCATTCAAATTATTGTTCTCTGATCTACGTCTAGGCAAGCCCTTCCTACTATGGATAGGAGAAGTATACTCCATGTACGTTTCCCAGTTAACTCGGTGTCCTGGTTTACCTGGACTGCATATGTCCTGCCTTGCTAAAAACAAGAGCGAAGAAATAGAGACAGACACGAAACGAAATCTTAATCCACAGCCTGCCCTGCGACACAACTTGCCACCCGCCATCATGGAAGAAAAGCTCCTCGCCGATACCAGCGACAAGCACCTCCTGCCGCGCCGCCAGAAGCCCACGAAGGATGCCGGTGCTTGTAATTTCTGCACGGCGCTGCTCGTCGTGTTCACTGTTTGGCTTCTCTACACCTTTTTAACCATCGATCTCTCCACTCCCCGGGAACCAGAGGTATCGGTCACCTTGGACAGAGCTTCCGGACTCGACTCCCGCGTCCCTCGGGAGTTCAACCTCACCCTGAGCATCGACAACGCCGGCGTCGCCTCCGAGGAGTGCGTGGGCGGCGAAGCGGTCGTCCTGTACAGCGGCGTCCCGCTCGCCACCGGCGTCGTGCAGGAGCTCTGCGTGCCGTCCAACGGTACCGGGCAGGTGGCCGTCTTCGCGGCCAGCGGAGGCGTCGGCCTGCCGACGGAGCTGGCCGAGCTGATGGCCGATGAGAAGCGCGGCGGAGGCACGGTGCAGCTGGAGGTTCGCGTCATCTCGGACTCGCTCAAGTACAGGTTCTTCAGGTGCGCCGCGAGCCTTCACGGCGGGGCGGCAGACCCGCAGCCCCCTTGCAAGCGCCTGGTACTGAGGGATGAATCCGACGGCCTTGGAATGCTGATCGTGTTCTAGAGGAGATTTTCTTTCTGTTATCGGTGGCGGATAGAGGTACCTACTAGGGTTGTGCTGCTTGTGCAGTGGACATCCTTCTTGTAATCATGTCAGTTTCGTTCATCGCCGTATCTTCATTGGAACCTTAATTCCTACTTCTCCCTCCGGTTCAAAATTAACTGTCACTCAAGTTAATTTGAAACGAGTGAATACTAATGAGAATCACATGAGACTGGATTTTATATAGAAAAGTATTTTAAAATCTCATAATAATCAATTTTTGATGGTCACCGGGGATTTAATACCCATTTGAATATATATTTCATCAATTTGTTTATGAGGCTTCGCAGCATCTACAAGATAGGCTTAAAAAAATAAAAGAGACTCCGAGCGAGTTATACTTTTGAGGAGTACCTAACGCAACAATGCCATCAAAGGGCAAAAGATAGCCAAGACTGCGCCAAGGCACATACCTCACCACGGCAAGTGAGACTACCACTGGGATCGAGGGGACAAAAACCAATCTGAACAGTAACTTAAAGTCTCAAAAGAATCTGAAAATCATACTACACATACTATGTGAACCATGTATCATGTACGCAAAAATATTCATTAATACCCCTTTATCTATGGGTTACAAAAAAGTACAAGTATGTGAACAATGCAAAAATATCCATAACTATGTCTATTTTGTGTAGCTTGCAACCACCATATTTTTAATACATTTTTTTTGAAAAATCTTGGCTCCATTTAGCGAGCCTGGTACCAAAATAGTTGCTCCCACACTATGATAGTCATTGCAGTCCCGTTTAGAACGCGGGGCTTAGAATGTAGGAATAGAAAAAATGAGGACTCGGAATGTAGGAATAGGAAAAAAGACAGGAAACTAGTTGTCATGTATCTTGGATTCCTACATGAATGAATCAAGACCGTATAAAAACTTCAAAACTTCCATTTAGATATCACTCGGAGAAACCATGGAAATAGTAGACATGAAGAGAAACAATGCATTAGGTAGAACTTCGTTTCGGTTTTCTTCGGAATTCCTATGGAGTGGTCAATTCTCATAGGAATTTCACAAGAGAATGTAGGATAACAATTTCGTTGTTCCAAAAGTCAAAGGAATATTCCTATAGGAATGCTGTCCTTCAAAACTTCTATGTTTTTCATTTGTTCCAAATGGAGCCCAAGAATGCACTATTATGTGATGCCCCACATGTCATGAGTTGTAAAAAAATTTTAGAAGAACTCATGAATGCTTTAAGAGGACTAGACCCCAGAGTCTCCTACTAAGAGCAAGTACAATAGTGTCATGTCACCTGGCTATAAGAAGTAAAATATTATATTTGTAATGAGTTGGAAGAGGGAGAAGAGGAGAGAGAAGATGAGTCGGCTGTAAGTTAAAAGTCAACTCTAGCCGTGCTCCTAGGTGCTTTGTGAGAGTGAAAAGGTGGGTCACATATCAATAAAGTAGTACATCTCTTTGCCTAACTATTGTAATTGTTAGAGCAAGTTCAATAATAAAGCTTGCTGCTGGCTATATGCCATTGCCACGCCACTTAGAGCTAACCTAATAGCCAACACATACAATAGTTAGATATAAAAAAATACTATTTTATTAATACATGGTCAACCTCACATACTCACAAGGTGCCTAGGAGCACGTGCTGCAGCAGGCTCTTAGTTTAGAGCCCGCTTCTCTTCTCCCTCATTTTCTCACTCATCCAACTAAGAAAAGAATACTATTTTAATCCTTATAGTTAGCTGACTAGGCCTTATTATACTTGCTCTTAGCTAAATGGCTGGCTATAGATGATGTGCCAGTACCTTATAGCCAACAACTGGCTACATTATTAAACTTGCTCTAAGGTGAAGAAGCAAGACTCCACGAGACCATGCACCGACTCGGGGCTATCTCCAGAAATCTAGGGCGCCGTGCGAATCTCTAAACATGTCCAAACTTAAGTACAAAAAAAAAAAGGTAGTAACAATGTGTACCGTGATGTACTTCGTATATCGTTATAATAAGATAGTTAATGATTTACTTGTTGCTTGAACATATATACTTTTTTATTTTTTACTACTAATTAATCATGATCACTTTGGAAACAAATTTTTTTACTCCCTCCGGTCCAAATTAATTGACTCAAATTTGTCTAGATTCGGATGTATGTAGACATGTTTTAGTGTTAGATACATCCGAATCTAGAAAAATCCAAGTCAATTAATTTGGATCGGAGGGAGTAGTGTTCTCTCAAACAAACTTAGGACTTCAATTGCTTCAGTTTAGATGACCAAAGTCATGTATTTTACAACCTGATTTATACTAGCCCTTGAGTGTGTACACAAAAGATGAACTGATATACTTGCACACAAAAGATGGAAAGGACAAAATAATTGATGCACTTGGTGTACAGTACTCACCAATCGTAGTCGACGGAGAAAAAAAAGCTTAAATTAAACAGGGCTTCTAGCTGGATTTGTTAACTTATGGCTAGAACGCACCTGATGCCTAATCATGATCGCAGCTGAATCATGTCGCTGGCTGCTGTATGCTTGGCTTCGCGCGCTGCCGTACGTGCAGTGTGGCGCGGCGTGCGGGCCTGGCCTACTCGCTCCTGCACCGGCCGGCGGCTTAAGGCGTCAAGTGAGATCGCCGATCCGGAAACATAGCGACAGGATGTGAAACGACGCGAACGAAAGCAAAGCAATTACGCCGACTGCGTCCAGGCCCGAAACTAGTCTGCGGTTCCTCAGAAAAATAGCCCGAAACTAGAAAAAGGTATGCTTAGAAACTTGGGCCAATCATACAGCTCGCACGTGCCCATAGACGGCCTTCGAGACATTGAGCTAGGTGTGGCTTATTCTTTAGGAAGCAACTCTTTGACTGCCAGGATGCTCAAAGCGACGTACTTTCTAGAGAACGATTTGTTGATAGCTAAGTTAGGGTCACACTCGTCCCAGATTTGGTGGCCGATATTGGAGGGCCCTGATGCCATGAGGTTGGTATTATCAAACGGATTGGAGATGGCAAAGACCACCAATTTGGTTGCCCCGTGACGAGAGACTTACGCCCGCTGCACCTCAGAAATAGGGTGTTAAATGGGATCCTACCAAAGTCAAAATTTGAAATGAACTAGAAGTAGGATCTACGTGGGGTTCCAGTTTGACACCCTACTCGGAAACAAGGGGTGCCCTAGCTAGTAAGAGATTATATTGACAACACTTCTACAACTTTGAACTTGGCAAAGCTCGAGGAGTTCTTTCTTACTATGGATGTAGAGGCGATCAAGAGTATCCCCCTCTATTCAAGGATTCAAGGGGGGAGGGAACATATAGAGATGCACAAAGGAGAGATGACCGTTAGGGAAGAGGGAGGCGATTCCATAGGCGACTTCAGGGCTCGGCTAGATCTCGCCGCCGGTGATGATCCGATCCTCACTACGGGTCGTTTCTGGGCCTTGTCATCACCGGACAGTGATGATGACTCACCGGCAGAGCTGCTCTCGCTGTCATCGACTGGAATTTGTGCATCCTTGGAATATCTATGTCGTTCGCTGACACCGTATGTTTCTAGGGATCTACACAAATCTAGTTCGAGGATGGCCAAGAGGTTACAACGCCGGAAGATGCAAAGGATGTGTGCAATGACATTGGCGACATCGTCGGCATCGGAGGTGAGTTCTAACTTCTGTGCTCCAGATCGCAGGGGAGTTAGGCAGGGAAGCGACCAGGGATCCAAAATTCGGCCTTCTCAACATCTAGTGTTGCAGCCATCGGTGGTGCCATTGTGACATAGGTACGACTACTCAGGTGCTTATGATTCATCACCATGGTTGCGTAAAAGGCTCACGGCCTATGAAGATTCAATATAAACGGCCCAAGAAGCATCCGATAAAGAAGCCTTAGTTGTATCATGAAAGGGAAATATGAACCAACATTGTGTTGGTATTGTAATCATACACATGTAACCTATCCGTATATGACTTTGAGACTCGGCCTATTATATATAGGACGGGAGAAGCCTACGAGAGGGTACCGAAACACCCCCAAATGATATGTACTATTGCTATTCATCAAGTATTTAGGCGACTTCGACTCCTTTGTTTGCCTGATATCCACATCGTTCTCTTTTCTGTAAAATTCCAAGTCCATCATCATGGGCATTGCCGAGGTTACCCCTCGTCAGTTGGCGCCGTCTATGGAAAACCTAAACGCTAGAGCCACGGATTCGGTGGAGCTCTTTTCACCAAACAGCAATCCAGCGAAAGCGGAACCACGCCCACCCACCCCTGTTTCAGTACCCGTCGATTTCAACGGCGGATCCGATCTCATCGTCAGAACTTTCCACTTTCAAGTGGATGATCTCGAAGAATCCCACCCCTCGGCTCTGACCTCATCAGGACCGTTGGTCGAAAAAATTACGCCTACAGCGATAGCTGCATCATCTGTTGGATCTTCCGCAGAAGCCATGATGCAGATCAATGCATTCGAGGAAAAAGAAATTACGAACGATCTAGGGGATCTTGATGGTCTCTACGACAATCTCTCCTTCGGATCAGACCACCAGCCAACCACTCCACAAGAATCAAGTCCATAAACACGGAACCCGAAGAAAGTGGCGAAAGCACCGACTTCGGAATTAGGGTGGCTGAAATTTACCTAGAACAGAAAATCAAGGACTTCACTGATCCCCTGGACAATGTCTCCCTCAATTCCGATGATGATGTCACCAGTCCATACGCAACTCAGCACCAAGTGTGAATGCAGGAGACCGTGGAAATGAAGGAAATCGCGGAGACCTGACGAACAACAACATAACCCCGGGTAGAGAAAAATCACGCGGAGGCGAAAGGCAACACCTCCGGCTACCAGCCGAATCATGGCAAAGAGCATGAGCAACAATTTCGGGTGTAGTTCCAATGACATTCGATGCCACGCACGATGATTTGCTAGCTTACCAATACCTCCTTCACCACAGGGCAAGTGTGGCTTATTCTTCAGGAAGCAACTCTTTGAGTGCCAGGATGCTCAAGGCGATGTACTTTCTAGAGAACGATTTGTTGATAGCTAAGTTAGGGTCACACTCGTCCCAGATTTGGTGGCCGATATTGGAGGTCCCTGATGCCATGAGGTTGGTATTATCAAACGGATTGGAGATGGCAAAGACCACTGGTGCGTGGCGGGATAATTTGGTTGCCCCGCGGCGAGAGACTTATGCCCGCTGCACCTTGAAAACAGGGTGTTAAGTGGAACCCACCAAAGTTTCACCTCTAATTCATTTTAAGATTTTTAGTGTAAATTTTTGACAAAATTTTATACTACAAAATTTGAAATAAACTAGAAGTGGGATCTAGGTGGGATTCCACTTTGACACCCTACTCAGAAACAAGGGTGCCCTAGCTAGTGAGCGATTATATTGACAACACTTCTACAACTTTTAACTTGGCAAAGCTCGAGGAGTTCTTTCTTACTATGGATGTAGAGGTGATCAAGAGTATTCCCTTCTATACAAGGATTCAAGGAGGGAGGGAACATATAGGGATGCACAAAGGAGAGATGACCGTTAGGGAAGAGGGAGGCGATTCCATAGGCTGCTACAGGGCTCGACTAGATCCCGCTGCCGATGATGATCCGATCCTCACTAGGGGTCGTTTCTGGGCCTTGTCGTCACCGGACAGTGACGATGACTCACCGGCAGAGCTGCTCTCGCTGTCATCGACTGTAATTTGTGCATCCTTGGAATATCTATGTCGTTCGCCGACACCGGATGTTTCTAGGGATCGACACGAATCTAGTTCGAGGATGGCCAAGAGGTTACAACGTCGGAAGATGTAAAGGATGTGTCCAATGACATTGGCGAGTCGTCGGCATCGGAGGTGAGTTCTAACTTATGTGTTTTGGATCGTAGGGGAGTTAGGCAGGGAAGCGAACATGGATCCAAAATTCGGCATTCTCGACGTCCAGTGTTGGAGCCATCGATGGTGCCATTGGAACTGGAAGGCCGTTAGGGAAGAGGGAGGCGATTCCATAGACGACTGCAGGGCTCGGCTAGATCTCGCCGCCGGTGATGATCCGATCCTCACTAGTGAGTCGATCAATCATGTGACAAGTGCATGTCCTTTATTGCAATCATGTGACAAGTGCATGTCCTTTATTGCAAGCTCCTAAGCCATCTATTTCCATGTATGGTTGGGAAAATGAGCGTCTTATGTTCTATGAGCTGCCTACTGGGACTTTTCGGCCGAAAGTGGAGAATGCTAAGTTGGTGAAATTAACAGTCGAAGGAGATACAATGACTACCCCAAAGATTATTGAGATTTTGAAGCGTCTTGCTCCAGTTGAGAATTTTCAGTGGGAGGTGTAACACTTCTGGAACAATGTGTTCCTGGTCAGATTCCGAAACAATAATGAGGTTTTGCGAGTTTTGACTTTTCATGTGTATCAAGTTCCAAACCGTGCTACTGACTTAGTGTTTGATGAATGGTCACCGGCAGAGGAGCCTTTATATATGTTGCCGGAGGTGTGGGTGCATGGGTCGGGGATTCCTTCTAATGTGTGAGGAGATTTACTAACTATCCAGATTGGTTGTGTTAACCATACTCTAATACTCCGTACCGGATACCATGGAGATTTTTATCAGAAGAGGTTTCTTTAAATTGGATTTTGAGGTTGAAAAGGTGGTGGTCACGGAAGATGAGAGTATGTTGGATGTTACTGACAGGAAAAAAGATGACGAGGAAGATGGGAATTAAGAGAAGGGTACTCACATGGAGTTGGATAGTATGTCAAATAAATCCAAAGTAAAACTGACAATCACAGTGCTTCAAAAACAGGGGGAAACAACGGAGGAGTTAAGATAAATGGTAATCAGTTGGGTGGCTCAACCACAATTAAATTTGGTGATAATGTTTGTCCAATAAAGAATAAAGATATGAGCCATGATCTCGAAATAGGCTTTCACCCTGCTTTATAAATAAAGCCACACGGCCAAACAAATACAAAGTGACGAGGAGTTCCTCTTACAAGCAGATCAAAGATAAACTACAATGAAGCCTAAGAAGCATCTAGATTGCCACTCAAGACGACGAGACTAAGAAGGCCGAAGCTCCACGACAACGCCTCCAAGAAGGTAACGACGCCACAAGCGCCGCCGCCGCCGAGACCAAGCGGGTCTATGGTTTTCACCCGGAGCTCAAATGGGGTGAGAGTAGCCTCAACAACGCCCCCAAGAGGGTCACGACACCCATAGGTGCCGCCGTTGTTGGCGCTGAAGCGCTAGGCTTTCGCCTGGAAAGACTCTCGTCACATCCGGCATCTCAGACACCACCAATCCTCGAGTCGAGCTTCCAAACGTGATCTGGACGCTGCCACCACCAGGAGCTCCCGATGCCCACTCCTTTCCACCCCCATGGTCCAAAGAGATGAGCCATCACCACCGCAACGTCGCCCGGCCGTCGAGACGCTAGCGCAGTCCACCTTCCGGGGCCGCCGCCCCGGCATCCAAGACCTCGCACAAACCACGTGGAAGAGAACACCGCGACACCTCCCTGGGAACAAGCGTACTAGGACAGTCCAGCCAAACAGTCCAAGACAGATCGGAATGACGAGCCCTGTAGGTCAACTCCACAGCTCGGGGTGAGCTGCCCGGCGGTCACCGGATCTAGGCCTAGCGGCCCGGATCCATCACCTCAATCCACTAGGACCAAGGGGTGGGCTCCAAGATTTGCCCGAAGCCCCTAAAACTGTTGGACAGCAGGGCCCGCCTAGCCATAATCAGGCCAGTATGGGCCCAGATCTGGGCCGATGGCAAGGGCGTCGCCGTCCTGGCCAGCTACGCCTGGTACTGTCTGGCCCGTTCTGGTCCGTCCCTGCACCACCAGTTCTGAGAGAAGGGCCCGTGGAATCTTCCAACCACCACCACCGCTTGAGATCTACAAGTCGAGGCGAGCTCGGGCCCCTGCCGCCTCCGGCCGTAGTATACGCGAGGACCGCCGCCTCTGGATGCAGGGAGCGTCCCCCGGCGCTGCTTGCCATCCGTCGCTGATACGTCCATTTTGCATCACTATTCTATATCATAATTTACTATTATTCATTGATATATTTCATATTAAGAGATGATACTTATGTTATTTCATCTGTTTTTGCATGATTGATGACTTTTGGAGGATGGACCGCTGCAGTCAGGATTTTGATGGAAAAGACGTTGTTTGGAGGCGAAATTCGTGAAGATCAGAAAATCCGGAAAAATACATGGAAAATCTTATTTTTCCAGAAGACGAAGGATGCCAGAAGGGGGGCGGAGTTGGGCCACAGGGGCCCACACCACCCCCTGGCGCGGGCCACCCCTGGCCGCGCCACCAGGTGGTGTGGCCACCCTGGCCCACTCCTGGCTCTCCCCTTTGGCATATATTATCCCCATAAAACCCTAAGACTTGGGGGGACCACAGAAAGATTCCACCGCCTCTGCGGGGCAGAAAACTATAGAGAGAGAAAGAGCTCTCCGGCAGGCAGAAATCTGCCAGGGAAATTCCTTCCCGGAGAGGGGAGATCGTCGCCATCAACACCACCATCAAGCTAGACTTCATCGAGATCATCATCATCTCCATCATCATCTCCACCAGCACCATCATCATCACTCCATACGATGTAACAATTGAGTTGAATCTTGCATAGTTCTTAGGGGAAACTTTCCCGGTGTTGATTACTTGTTGTAGTTGATGCTATTGAGTGGAACCATCGAATTATCATTTACGTTCAGATTGTTATTTATCATTATATCATCTCTGATATTGATCCATATGATGTCTTGAGTAGTTCGTTTAGTTCTTGAGGACATGGTAGAAGTCATGTTGTTAGTAGTGGAATTGTGTTGAGAAAGATTCAATAGTTTATTACTTAAGTTGTGGTGTTATTCTTCTAGTGGTGTCATGTGAACGTCGACTACATGACACTTCACCTTTATGGGCCTAGGGGAATGCATTGTGTATTTGGCTACTAATCGTAGGGGTTGCCGGAGTGACAGAAACCTGAACCCCCGTTAGGAAACCTTTGCACAAGGGATGTTAGGATCTCAGAGTTTAAAGTTGTGGTTAGGTTTCTATCTTAATTACTTTCTTGTACTTGCGGATGCTTGCAAGGGGTATAATCACAAGTATGTATTAGTTCTAGGAAGGTTGGTACATTAGCACAGATTCACCCACACAACACTTATCAAACTAAAGAAGATTAATCAACTATATGAAGCGAAAGCACTTGACGATATTCCCATGTGTCCTCGAGAACATTCAGTCATCTTAAGTAATACAACCGTCTTGTCCTTTGCTAAAGAAAGGATTGGGCCACTTGCTGCATCTTTTATTATTGTATTTTATTTACTCGCACTTTATTTATCTGCATTATCAAAACCCCCTAAAAATCCGTTTGTTAAGTATTTACAGAGAATTCCTGCTCAAAGCCACTCGTCAACACCTTCTTCTCCTCGTTGGGTTCGACACTCTTACTTATCGAAAATACTACGATACACCCCCTATACTTGTGGGTCATCAAGACTATTTTCTGGCGCCGTTGTCAGGGAGTGAAGCGCTATTGGAGAGTGGAACTGGTAAAGGAAACTTCTGTTGTGAGTATTGTTTATTTCTGTTAGTTACTTTATTCTCAATATGGATAATTCACTTAGTTTCTTATTTCGTAATGCTACTACCACTGCTAAGGTAGTAGATGAACCACTGATACATTGCAAATGTATCTATAATTTTTGATGTTCCATGCTTGGTTTTATCCACTTTCTTGTGTTTTGTTCCAACTTTGGAGTACTTTTCATATGATTTCTTGGACTAACCTATTAACAAGAGCCACAGTGCTAGATGCCTGTTTTCTACTGTTTTTGGTTCCAGGAAAGTTAGAAAATGAATATTCTCGGAATTGGACGGGACAAAAGCCAAAGTGCCTATTTTTCCGGAAGGGATCAAGTGCCAGAATATGAGACGGAGAGGGGCCAGGGGACGGCCACACCACCTGGCTGCGGCCAGGCCTGGCCCATAACAGGGGGTGGTGTGGTGGCTCCCGGCACCCCCTCGGCCTCTCCTTCCGCCTATAAGTTGCCCTCGGGACGAAAACCCTAAGTGCCCAATCAAAAATCTACGAAAGAGTCTGTAGTCGCCGTCATCTCCATCCCTAGATCGGGAGGGATCTGAAGCTCTTCCCGGCACCCTGCCGGAGAGGGGAATTCACCCTGAAGGCCTTCTTCATCACCATGCAAGCCTCCGGTGTGATGCGTGAGTAGTTCATCCTTGGACTACGGATCCATGTAGTTGCTAGATGGCTGGTTTCTCCTCCTTTGTGCTTTCATGTTTAGATCTTGTGATCTCCGTTCATGATCAAGATCATCTATTTGTAATTCATACATGTTGTGTTTGGAGGGATCCGATGGATATTGAGATGCTATTTCAGATTGATTATTGATTCTATCATGTCTTTGTTATTTGAGATCTTGCATGCTTTCCATTGTTAGTAGCTATCTTGGCCAAGTAGATGCTAGCAACTCCAAGAGTTAGTATTTATGCTCGATAGTGGGTTCATGCCTCTGGTAATCTGGGGAAGTGACAGAAATCTCTAAGGTACTAGATGTGCTGTTGCTACTAGGGAGAAAACAACAATCCTTTGTTCATAGAACAATCGTATTGTTTACTTTACACGCAGTTCGTAAAGCAATAGTCTGTTGCTTGCAACTTAATACTGGAGGGGGTTCGGATGATAACCTGAAGGTGGATTATTAGTCATAGATGAAGTTAGATGGCGGTCTATGTATTATGTTGTAATGCCTAATCAAGTCTCAAAGGAGTCAAGATGATTAGTATATGCATGTATTGCTTTCTCGGTGTTTGTCAATTGCCCCGCTGTAATTTGTTTACCCAACATGTTATCTATCTAAAGAGATCCACCTCTAGTGAATTATGGATCCCGGTCCTTGTCTTTTACATACAATCTATAATCTTTTACTGCTTTGTGTTTACTTTCTGCAAACTTTTACTTCTTTCCATTCGATACGTTTAATCCTTTGTTTTTCGCAAAACACGATGAGATTGACAACCTCATCGCAAGTTGGGGACAAAGTTCTATGGTTGTGTTGTGCAGGTCTCCACGTTGCTACTAGCACCGGTAGTGCGCCCTGCCAAAGCTCAGCTAGTAACACCTTTGGGGTGTTTCCTTGCTCCTACTGGTTCGATTAAACCTTGGTTTCATGTAGCACTCCGCTAAAACCACTACTAGAAAATCGCATTGTGTTTGTGCATTGCATCATCGTGACCGCATGCTCATGTCATCATGCCACATTGCATTTGAGCATCATCATGTCATCATGCATATTCTTGCCTAAAACTATTTTCGAAAAGCCTATTTTGCTTTTCTAAATATCCCCCGTCTTTATTCAAAATTAAAACACCGCCGGATAGTGTATTTGTCTAAAAACCTATTTGCAAATGTTTTGTTTTAGACAAATAAAAATAAATAAATAATAAAAACACGTTTAAAAATCCCCGGGGAGGCAGCCGGCCCGTAGGCCCGTCCACCTACCACCCCGGCTGGTCCAGCCCGTTTTAAACAAATCCTAACCAGCTACCACCCCGCTAAACCCAACCCAAACCCTAACCTACCCAAAACCACCCTGCCGCCGCCGCACACACGCGGCAGCACACACGCAACACACGCACACACTGTCGCCGCCCCAGGCCAGCTGCAGCCAGCAAAACCACCCCGCGCGCATGCACCCCACCTCATCCTCCCGATCGCCACCTGCCTACCCCCGTCGCCCGGTCCCACCACCTGGGCCAATCCCGAGCCGCTCCCACCAACCCCCACAACCACCTGCATCGATCCCCACCCCCCACCTGCCGTTTCCCGCCCTGTCCCTAGTTCCACCGCCCCTGGACACGACTCCCATGCGCGCTCCCCTGGCCCTGCGCCCCCAGGGCCACCAACCCCATCCCCACCATCCCGTGTGACAACCGCCCGACCACCTCGGTCCGTGCGTTCCCGGCCCCACCTAGGGAATCTCTTCCTCTCCCCTGGTCTCTTCCCGAGCGCCCCGTCTCCATCCTCCCTCCCTCTCGCCCCGCTCTCCGCCGCCGGATGCCCCACCGCCAGGGCACTCTCGCCTCTCTCCTCTCCCCTAACTACCTCCCGGCGCTCTTCCACCTCGCGTCCCCGAGCCGCTTCCCCATCGAGCAGCCTCGCCGTCAAGGAATCCCGCCGTCGCCGCGACCCCCTGGAACCTCCTAGAGCATGAGCTCGCCGGCCCCATCGCCTCCATCTACAGGCGCCACTCGGCTCTGGCCCATCAGCAGCTCCCGCGGCCGCTCCTACGACCCTCCTCCGCTCTGGCCGCGACCCCTGCAGCGTCCTGTCCCCTCCGTCTCCGGCGGCCACGGCCCGAGCTCGCCACGACGCCGCCCGAGCTCATCCCCCTTCCTGCAGATCCGCCACCGTCGTGGCCCCGAGCCCTGCGACCCCGCTACTGCGGCCCTTCTCCACCTCGACCTGTCATCAGCCGTCGCATCTCTCCGTCGTCTGCATCGCCCTGGACCACCTCGTCGTACCGCGTCGATCACGCGCGTGCTCGCCCAGACACCCGTGTTCCGCCGCATCGCGCCGTGCAGTACTGTACTAAGGAATGAGGGGCTCGAGCCTGTTTCTTTTTTTTTGTGGTGTTTTGTTCCTGTTGATGCCAGAGTGCTTTGGAGTTGGGTGTTGTAGAGGTGGTGTTGATGCTGTTACGCGATGGTGATGCTACCTAGTACCCTCTCGGCGAACAAAAACTGCAAGTCAGATGGGCACCCCGAGAAGCCACCCGAAGTCCACCACAACCGAACTTGGTTCACCCTCGGCCACCGATGCCAAATCAAGTTCTCCATGGACCTGAGAACGCCAACATCTCCTTCCTGAACCCGAAGACCGGACCCGGCGCTCTTCTCCCTCTCGGATCCGAAGACCGATCCCGGCACGCCCGAACCCGAAGACCGGACCCGGCGAGTATCGACAAGTTCTCCGGATATGATCCGTCGGCAGTGTTTTCCCAGGCGAGCATCTCTCCCCCCTCTACCTATTTTGCATTTATAGTCTTTACTTCCTCCTATTGATCTTTTGCTATCCGTGTCGTGATGCTTTAGTTCTGTACCCGGTATATTCCGTGCAGCCGATATATTGCCTTGGACACCTCCTATTACTTGTGTTTGGTAGATAGATGACCTTGCGAGTCGTAGTTGCGTGCTGAGGTGCGATCTCGTGTTGTCAAGTACCACAGTTGTTGGGATGCTGGCAGATGTTTATGGTGGGGATGATCATGACTTTAAACACAACTATTAAATTGCTGTGATAACTAATGAAAGTGGCACCGGTGGGCAGTGTATGCTATTTGGTTTTTCATGCCCACTTGTGTCCCGTAGGCCCCGAGTACTTGATACCTGTTCCTTGATTTTTCGCACTATCCACATCCGGGAGGCCTTATGGACCCCCTGAGCTAGAGCTTGATTCATTTCTATTTCTTGGGGCCACAAACTAGTTTGGGGTTTTATTACTATCCTGTACTTATGCCATGCTTTACTGCTTTATTTAAGATTGTGCGTGGAGCACCTGTACTGTTTTGGATCGCGCCACGTTTTCGCGGTATCGACAAGCCCAGTCACACTTTCGGGTTTCCAGTCGTTTACAGCCGTCATTGCAAAACCTGGGACCGTTTCGGAGCCGGCCAACTTCGTTGCAGGTAGCTTAGTAGGGTGGCCCCCTGAAATATTTTATGAATCCTTTGATCGCTTTGTCGTGAATGCCTCGTTGGGTTTTGAGTTGGTTTTTCCGAGGTTGATCGAGTGTGTGTTGCTATTTGTGCACCCCTGCAGGGTAAAACTTTCTAAAAGCCGTGTCCGCGGTTATGGACGACTTGGAGCACAGTATCTCGATCATAGACAAGCATAACTAAAGTAGTGCTATAAATTTGACTTAATATGTGACTAGTAATCAACTCAAGTATAATGGAATAATTAATAAAAATGCCAAAAACTTGTGGATCTTTGGTGATCTGTGTCATACTATACCTGCCTAGTAAGTTTTGCAACTCCAATGGAATGTGATAAAAGTGCCAACAACTGTTGGGTTTTGGGATTCTTTAGGACAATATATCTGACTAGTAAATGTTCCAACTACAACGAAATGTTAACTAAAACTGCCCACTATTTATGCTATCAGGATGACTCATGCTATCTATATCTGATTAGTAATTGCTAAAACTATAACAGAATGAGTAAAATTGCCAACGGTGTGAGTTCCTTGGTCCGACTTCCTCGTTTGGTCTCGAGGGGGAAATACCAGGATGGGTTGGTTTGGTGTTAGCTTCAGGTTGGATCCGAATAGGTCTTTCTTACCCCTCTCTGATAACCGCCAGTTGTATCGAGTCTCTATAGGTTGTTTAGTGCTGCTGCGCTGCCGCTTCAGTCCACCATACCTATGTAGGCGAGAGCCGCCGAATTCTAGCGTCGCCATGTACTGGCCTCAGCACTGACGATCCTCTTTTTCCTTTGCCCTTTGTCGGCACCCCTTTTGTTTTAGCAGGTTTGAGATCGACGTCGTTAGCAGGGTTACCCTTCCGGCTTGGCCTGGGCAGGGTTATGGACACCATTGGTTATTCTTCAGGGCTCTTAGCCCCATTTGCATCTTGTCCGTAGTCGGACGCTCTATCATTTTCAAGGTGATTTGGATCTTTGTATATTATATCTGTATTCTTGACTCATGGAGTCGTTGTTGTATATATATGTTCTGTGGGTTCCATCGTGGACTAATGTGTAATGGTATTACTTCGTTTTCCACCCGCACGAAAGTGCCTGGTGGGCGTCCTTGAATCGTTTCTATGCGGGTTTGGCGGAAAAGGGCTAAAACTTGCATAGGGCCGATTCGAGGGTGTTACAGAGTGGTATCAGAGCTCAGCAGTTGCGATACCCCACAAGTCCAGCCTGTAGGATAACCTAGCTAACGGCCAAAGTAGAGTGTCAAAACTATTTTACAAATCGGTTGGATAGCTCTGATTAGGTCTGCTTTTACTCCTTACCCCTCTGCTGTTCTCCTCTTACCTCTGCGTGTTTTGGATCTATTCCCTTATCTTTTCTTCGAGTCCAGGAATTCTCGTGGTTGGGTTTCTGTCGTACCTTTAGGGTTTCGCTTCCTCCTTTGGCAACAGTGTTTCTACTTCCGGACTTCATGCTATTTGAGGATTCCTTCATCTGTTGGACTTCCCTTTGTTCCTCCTTGTGCCTTCCGGTGGTTTCCGACGCGACGACCTCATCTACGCCAGATCCGGTGCAGTGCCTACATCACTCCTTTGTTCCGAACCTCGTTTCTCGAGATCTTCAGTCTAATTCCGAGAGTTGGTTGCATAATTCTGCTATTCATGTACGAAGTAATGATATGAGTACGGGATGGAGTCGCGACCATACCACTACTCTTATCATTCGCTTTTGTATATTGAATCGGTGGATCCAGCAATTTTACTCCGTCCACGGAAGCTAGAGGGGGCTTTAATTGTTGACACCTCTACCTTCACCTTTTGTTCCCGGAGTGTCTTCTCAACGATCACGGACAACGACCCCTTGTTAGTGGTGTCGCGAGGATCTACATGAAGCGAGAAGATTCAGATCGTCGGCCTTCTTCCCGGTACCATGAGGCGGATCACGAGGGCGAGATCCATTGTTAGTGGTGTCGAATTGTAGCACTCCGCTAAAACCACTACTAGAAATCGCGTTGTTTTTGTGCATTGCATCATCATGACCGCATGCTCATGTCATCATGCCACATTGCATTTGAGCATCGTCATGTCATCATGCATATTTTTGCCTAAAACTATTTTCTAAAAGCCTATTTTGCTTTTCTAAATATCCCCCGTCTTTATTCAAAATTAAAACACCGGTCTTTTTTCGGATAGTGTATTTGTCTAAAAACCTATTTGCAAATGTTTTGTTTTAGACAAATAAAAATAAATAAGTAATAAAAAAACGTTTAAAAATCCCCGGGGAGGCAGCCGGCCCGTAGGCCCGGCCACCTACCACCCCGGCTGGTCCAGCCCGTTTTAAACAAATCCTAACCATCTACCACCCCGCTAAACCCAACCCTAACCCTAACCTACCCAGAACCACCCTACCGCCGCCGCACACACGTGGCAGCACACATGCAACACACGCACACGCTGTCGCCGCCCCAGGCCAACTTCAGCCAGCAAAACCAACCTGCGCGCACGCACCCCACCTCATCCTCCCGATCGCCACCTGCTCACCCCCGTCGGCGGGTCCCACCACCTGGGCCAATCCTGAGCCGCGCCCACCAACCCCCACAACCACCTGCATCGATCCCCATCCCCCACCTGCCGTTTCCCGCCCCGTCCCCGGTTCCACCGCCCCTGGACACGCCTCCCACGCGCGCTCCCCTGGCCCCGCGCCCCCAGGGCCACCAACCTGATCCCCACCATCCCGTGTGACAACCGCCCGACCACCTCGGTCCGTGCGTTCCCGACCCCACCTAGGGAATCTCTCCCTCTCCCCTGGTCTCTTCCCGAGCGCCCCGTCTCCATCCCCCTTCCTCTCGCCCCGCTCTCCGCCGCCGGATGCCCCGCCGCCAGGGCACTCTCGCCTCTCTCCTCTCTCCTACCTACCTCCCGGCGCTCTTCCACCCTGCGTCCCCGAGCCACTTCCCCATCGAGCAGCCTCGCTGTCAAGGAATCCCGCTGTCGCCGTGATGCCCTGGCACCTCCTCGAGCGCGAGCTCGCCGGCCCCGTCGTCTCCATCTACAGGCGCCACTCAGCTCTGGCCCATCAGCAGCTGCCACGGCCGCTCCTATGACCCTCCTCCGCTCTGGCCGCGACCCCTGCAGCGCCCCGTCCCCTCCGTCTCCGGCGGCCACGGCCCGAGCTCGCCATGACGCTGCCTGAGATCATCCCCCTTCCTGCAGAGCCACCACCATCGCGGCCCCGAGCCCCGCGACCCCGCTGCTGCGGCCCTTCTCCACCTCGAGCCTGGCTGTCGCCGTGCCGGCCAGGGCCTCCATGCGCGCCTCGACCTGTCATCAGCCGCCGCATCTCTCCGTAGTCTGCGTCGCCCCAGACCACCTCGCCGTACCGCGTCGATCACGTGCGTGCTCGCCCAGACGCTCGTGTTCCGCCGCATCGCTCTGTGCAGTACTGTACTAAAGAATGAGGGGCTCGAGCCTGTTTCTTTTTTCCTTTTGTGGTGTTTTGTTCCTGTTGATGCCGGAGTGCTTTGGAGTTGGGTGTTGTAGAGGTGGTGTTGATGCTGTTACACGATGGTGATGCTACCTAGTACTCTCTCGGCGAACAAAAACTGCAAGTCAGATGGGCACCCCGAGAAGCCACCCGAAGTCCACCACAACCGAACTTGGTTCACCCTCGGCCACCGATGCCAAATCAAGTTCTCCATGGACCCGAGAACGCCAACATCTCCTTCCTGAACCCGAAGACCGGACCCGACGCTCTTCTCCCTCTCGGATCTAAAGACCGATCCCGGCACGCCCGAACCCCAAGACCCTCGGCACGCCAAGATCTCCTTCACAGATCCGATGACCGAGACCCTGAAGACCGATCCCGTCGAACCCCTCGGTGAACCCCAAGATCTCCGAATTGACATGTGTGACCCCTTTTCCGAGCCCTATTTTATAAATTGACATCTATATATATTGTTGCATATCATTTATACATGCTTGCATACATATTTTACGGGTCTGGGTTGTATAGTCGAATCACATCATAATTAAATATGGAGTATATATGCGGACAAATATAGTCTTATACCGCCTCCATTTAAATTGTGTAGCGAACCGATGCCATGTTTTGTCTTGTCAATACAACATTTAATTTGTGGGGTAGATAAATAACTCGAACCTATTAATTAATTGTCGGGACCCCAGTTTCGCTTAATACTGCCTAATTGCACCGCATCTGCATCATATCATAATCATGCCGGATCTTTTGCATAGTATTAAATATTGCATCTGGTGTTTCTTTTAGTGCTTTGCTTCTTCGCGGATTAGGCCGATGAGTGGATGCGAGTATCGACAAGTTCTCCGGATATGATCTGTCGGCAGTGTTTTCCCAGGCGAGCATCTCTCCCCCCTCTACCTATTTTGCATTTATAGTCTTTACTTCCTCCTGTTGATCTTTTGCTATCCGTGTCGCGATGCTTTAGTTCCGTACCCGGTATATTCCGTACAGCCGATATATTGCCTTGGACACCTCCTATTACCTGTGTTTGGTAGATAGCTGGCCTTGCGAGTCGTAGTTGCGTGCTGAGGTGCGATCTCGTGTTGTCAAGTACCACAGTTGTTGGGATGCTGGCAGATGTTTATGGTGGGGTTGATCATGACTTTAAACACAACTATTAAATTGCTGTGATAACTAATGAAAGTGGCACCGGTGGGCAGTGTATGCTATTTAGTTTTTCATGCCCACTTGTGTCCCGTAGGCCTCGAGTACTTGATACATGTTCCTTGATTTTTCGCACTATCCACATCCGGGAGGCCTTATGGACCCCCCTAAGCCAGAGCTTAATTCATTTCTATTTCTTGGGGCCACAAACTAGTTTGGGGTTTTATTACTATCCTGTACTTATGCCATGCTTTACTGCTTTATTTAAGATTGTGCGTGGAGCACCTGTACTGTTTTGGATCGCGCCACGTTTTCGCGGTATCGACAAGCCCAGTCACACTTTCGGGTTCCCAGTCGTTTACAGCCGTCGTCGCAAACCTTGGGACCGTTTTGGAGCCGGCCAACTTCGTTGCAGGTAGCTTAGTGGGGTGCCCCCCTGAAATATTTTATGAATCCTATGATCGCTTTGTCGTGAATGCCTTGTTGGGTTTTGAGTTGGTTTTTCCGAGGTTGATCGAGTGTGTGTTGCTATTTGTGCACCCCTGCAGGGTAAAACTTTCTGAAAGCCGTGTCCGCGGTTATGGACGTCTTGGAGCACAGTATCTCGATCATAGACAAGCATAACTAAAGTAGTGCTATAAATTTGACTTAATATGTGACTAGTAATCAACTCAAGTATAATGGAATGATTAATAAAAATGCCAAAAACTGGTGGATCTTTGGTGATCTGTGTCATACTATACCTGCCTAGTAAGTTTTGCAACTCCAATGGAATGTGATAAAAGTGCCAACAACTGTTGGGTTTTGGGATTCTTCAGGACAATATATCTGACTAGTAAATGTTCCAACTACAACGGAATGTTAACTAAAACTGCCCACTACTTATGCTATCAGGATGACTCATGCTATCTATATCTGATTAGTAATTGCTGAAACTATAACAGAATGAGTAAAATTGCCAACGGTGTGAGTTCCTTGGCCCGACTTCCTCGTTTGGTCTCGAGGGGGAAATATCAGGATGGGTTGGTTTGGTGTTAGCTTCAGGTTGGATCCAAATAGGTCTTTCTTACCCCTCTCTGATAACCGCCAGTTGTATCGAGTCTCTATAGGTTGTTTAGTGCTGCTGCGCTGCCGCTTCAGTCCACCATACCTATGTAGGCGAGAGCCGCCGAATTCTAGTCTCGCCATGTACTGGCTTCAGCACTGACGATCCTCTTTTTCCTTTGCCCTTTGTCAGCACCCCTTTTGTTTTAGCAGGTTTGAGATCGACGTCGTTAGCAGGGTTACCCTTCCGGCTTGGCCTGGGCAGGGTTATGGACACCATTGGTTATTCTTCAGGGCTCTTAGCCCCATTTGCATCTTGTCCGTAGTCGGACGCTCTATAATTTTCAAGGTGATTTGGATCTTTGTATATTATATCTGTATTCTTGACTCATGGAGTCGTTGTTGTATATATATGTTCTGTGGGTTCCATCATGGACTAATGTGTAATGGTATTACTTTGTTTTCCACCCGCACGAAAGTGCCTGGTGGGCGTCTTTGAATCGTTTCTATGCGGGTTTGGCGGAAAAGGGCTAAAACTTGCATAGGGCCGATTCGAGGGTGTTACATTTCATAACTGAGGGAAACTTGCTGCTGTGCTCATCATACCTTCCTCTTGGGGTTCCCAACGAGCTCTACTTCAACCACGAGCCATCAACACTTTTCTGGGCGCCGTGCATTGAGCCATCAAGCATTTTTCTGGCGCCGTTGCCGGGGAGTCAAGGACATCTTCACAAGGGGAGTCCCGCATAACCAATCTCTTTACTTTATTGTTTTTGTTTTTCTTAGTTTCTTTTTGCCTTGTTTGCTTGTTTTGTTCTTCAAAAACATAAAAAAAATAGTTTTACTAATTTGTTTTCTTATTTCAAAACCACAAAAAAATTAGTTCCTATCCTAAGTTGCCATTATGACTAGCTCTGCTCCAATCACTATTTCATTATGGATAGCTCACTCAGTTTCCTATTTGGGAACAGTATTATGACTGCTAAGGTAATAGGTGAACCACCGCCTGCTAGAACCTCCATGGAAGAAGAAATTGCTGAACCTGAAAGCTCATTAGATGAAAAAGAGGAGGAGAGTGATGGACAAAAGGAGGAAGAATGGATATACCCATGCCTACCTTCTAATGAGAGTAACTATTTATCCCTTACATTATTTGATTGTCCCCCATGCTTATCAAAGGAGGGTGAATGTTATGTTCCCGATGATTCTTTTGAAAATGTTTATAATAAAGCTCTAGTGCTTGTAGATCATGAAAAGCATGCCTTATGTGATAGTTATATTGTTGAGTTTATTCATGAGGCTACTGGAAATTATTATGAGAGAGGAAAATATGGTTGTAGAAGTTTTTATGGTAATGAAACACCTCTCTATGTGCTGAAAGTTTTGAAGTTACTTTTGTTTTATCTTCCTATGCCTGTCACTTTGCTCTTTGTGAATTTATTTGCATACAAGATTCCTATGCATAGGAAGTGGGTTAGACTTAAATGTGTTTTGAATTTGCTTCTTGATGCTCTCTTTTACTTCAATTCATATTCCCTATGAGAGCATCTTCTCAAATTTTCATGCCTAACTTAAAGGCGTTAAAGAAAAGTACTTGTTGGGAGATAATCCAAGAGTTTTAGATGAGTCTTGGAAGTTATTACCTTTGTAATAACCTCTCCTTATCCTTTTTATTTGTTTTTTGCGCCAAGAGTAACCTGTAATGAGAGAGAAGTAATGATTGGGAAAGTTGCTGTCCCAAAACAGATTCTTGTGCTTCACCGTAAAAATTCCTGAGAGAGCTCTGTGTGTCTCATTGAGCTGTAATTTTTTGTGATTCTGCCCCAGGTTGTTATATAACTTTCGTTAGTTCAACACTTTTTGATTTGAGCAACATAAGGTCTTCGAAAAAATTCGTCTTTACCTGATGGTCGGTTTTGACAGATTTCTGCCATTTTCTGCATTTGCTTCTTGTTAGTTCCTTCTTGAGTTCCTTTGGGGAATTGATCTTTTTGAGGGAAGTTCTACAGTAGCTAGTGTTCTAATGGAAGTTTATTTGGTGTTAGAACTGAACCTTGAGACTTATTTATCTTAAGTGCACTAATGTTGCTAATGAGATTGTGTGAAGTTTTATACGAAGGAAAATTTTCAGGTGTATGGAAGGAATGAGTAATGAGATGAAGGATGGACTAAAGCTCAAGCTTGGGGATGCCATGCATGTCACCTCAAGAAATATCCAAGAAGTACAAGCGTCAAAGCTTGGGGATGCCCAAGGCATCCCCTTCTTCATCAATAAAAATCCCAGGTTTCTTCCAAACGCTTCATTTTTATTGTTTCATACACAGTTGTGTTTTTCTTGGAGCGTCTTCTTTTTCGTTTTTGTTTTGGTTTTTAGTTTTCTTGGTTTGCTTAGTTTTCTGAATAAGTTGGTTGGACCCCCTCTTTCACACTTTGGTTTGCAAATAGTTTGGTTTGGTTTGGAAAAGAGTAGGAAAGTTCATACTTTTGTGGTAAAAAGAGCTCGTTTTTGACTGTGGCCTATGCTTTGTCATGCCATGCTTGATATTGTTTTGGCTTTATGCTTAGTATTCTTTGTTGTAGCATGACTTGTTATAAACAATTGAGATTGCTTAATGTGCCTTGGATGAATCATGCGTTGTTTTAGCATATTAAAGCATAGTATAGTGGTATTCTCCTTTGATGCTTTATTTGGGTTGACTTGGCACATGCTCACACCATGTTATGACTATCACAAGTCACCATAAGCCCTTATTATCCTTTAGTTTTCAACTTGTAGTATCACTTTATTCTTTGATCAATGATGTTTTGTCGCTCTGCATGATTATGGCCATTATTGCTCTCTTAGTTTGTCACTCCCGGTCTTTTGCTAGCCTCCACAACCAAGTATGAGTTCCACTCATGCATCCAACTCCCTAAACCAAGTTATTCCAAAGAGTCCACCATACCTACATACTAGCTTATGCTATTCCAAGTATATTCATGCTTTGGTTTACCTTCCACTTGTTATGAGAAAACTAGTGATTAAAGCTCTCACGAACTTGATGGCACACTTTACTTTACTTGCCCTTAATAAACTTGAACCATTGTGTTGTCTATGTTGTATATGCTTGCACTTATTTGTTGGGAATTACTAGAACCATGCTTTCATGGGGAACGCTTTCAACATTGCACTTGGTACTTGTACCTAGTTGATATCATGCTCTTTTGTATATGGATGTCGTCGGTGTGAAATGAAAGGGGAGCTTGTAAGTCCATGGAGTTATGCATATGTGTTAGAGAAACGCCTGGGCCGCTGGTCTAATCCATGCTGACATGGTGGAAACCTGCAGCGTAACCATAATGAGCTGTCTATGAAGCATTCTTCTTATAAAAAAAAGAGTCCTATATTGAGAAAAAAGAGAAAAGAAAAGAAAAAAAGCGATACTATGAAAAGAGGAAAGAGAGAAAAAAAGCACCATATTCCCATGGTAAATAAGAAGAATGCTGAGATGCTCATTGTCTGCTTGCCTTGTCATTTTGATATGGGGATTCTTCCGTATCATCGGGCAAGGGGTACCCCGTTGGCGGTTCTCAATGATACACATGTACTTACAATGACAAGAACTTACCGGTGACTAAACTTGAGTAGCATGAGGAGCGGCCCTCGTATACAAGGGACATGAGATTTCTGACTTATACTTCGTCAAGCATGTACATCATAGTTTGTTCACTTTAACCTTAATTACTTCAAGATGCTTATGATAGGGGCAATGAGAGCTGAAAGTTGTAAGTACCATAATTTTTGGAAGCTCTTTATGAGACTTGAATCCCTACTTCCTTTTACAAAAGGCCTTTCTTCCACCATTATATTGAGTCTCCACCTTCTATCTTTATGCACCTACTTTGAGAGCATAGTGGCAATTCTTAGTTCTATGTGCATTGTCCCAAGACTAGTTGATTGACGCATAACTTGTTATTGCTTGTTTGAAACTATTGTATCTAGTCACTCTTATGAACTTTGAAGGTGTCCTATGCATTTATATTTGCTACTCTATTGAGGGACAAGCTGAATACTATTATGCTATGTTTTCTTTATGTGAAACAAACAAACGTCTTGCAAAGCATGTTATTCATGATTCTTTTGTTTGTGCCTTTTTATGTTGCATCATAGTTTCTTTGCTTATTGCTAGAACTTTGTCTTTCATGTTATGATTGAAGTACTATGATCTCAGCTTTGAATGTTTTGCAAATACTTTGATCAAGTCTTTGATGGTGCATGTCACCTCAAATTATTTCTTTTTATAACTTACCTACTCGAGGACGACCATGAGTTAAGCTTGGGGATGTTGATACATTGCAAATGTATCTATAATTTTTGATGTTCCATGCTTGGTTTTATCCACTTTCTTGTGTTTTGTTCCAACTTTGGAGTACTTTTCATATGATTTCTTGGACTAACCTATTAACAAGAGCCACAGTGCCAGCTGCCTATTTTCTGCTGTTTTTGGTTCCAGGAAAGTCAGAAAATGAATATTCTCGGAATTGGACGGGACAAAAGCCAAAGTGCCTATTTTTCCGGAAGGGATCAAGTGCCAGAATACGAGACGGAGAGGGGCCAGGGGCCGGCCACACCACCTGGCCGCGTGGCCAGGCCTGGCCTGTGCCAAGGGGTGGTGTGGTGGCTCCCGGCACCCCCTCGGCCTCTCCTTCCGCCTATAAGTTACCCTCGGGACGAAAACCCTAAGTGCCCGATCAAAAATCCACGAAAGAGTCTATAGCCGCCATCATCTCCATCCCTAGATCGGGAAGGATCTGAAGCTCTTCCTGGCACCCTACCGGAGAGGGGAATTTACCCTGGAGGCCTTCTTCATCACCATGCAAGCCTTCGGTGTGATGCGTGAGTAGTTCATCCTTAGACTACGGATCCATGTAGTAGCTAGATGGCCGGTTTCTCCTCCTTTGTGCTTTCATGTTTAGATCTTGTGAGCTCCGTTCATGATCAAGATCATCTATTTGTAATCCATACATGTTGTGTTTGCGGGGATCCGATGGATATTGAGATGCTATTTTAGATTGATTATTGATTCTATCATGTCTTTGTTATTTGAGATCTTGCATGCTTTCTGTTGTTAGTAGCTATCTTGGCCAAGTAGATGCTAGCAACTCCAAGAGTTAGTATTTATGCTCGATAGTGGGTTCATGCCTCTGGTAATCTGGGGAAGTGACAGAAATCTCTAAGGTACTAGATGTGTTGTTGCTACTAGGGAGAAAACAACAATTCCTCTGTTCATAGAACAATCGTATTGTTTACTTTACACGCAGTTTGTAAAGCAATAATTTGTTGCTTGCAACTTAATACTGGAGGGGGTTCGGATGATAACCTAAAGGTGGATTATTAGTCATAGATGCAGTTGGATGGCAGTCTATGTATTATGGTGTAATGCCCAATCAAGTCTCAAAGGAGTCAAGATGATTAGTATATGCATGTATTGCTTTCTCGGTGTTTGTCAATTGCCCCGCTATAATTTGTTTACCCAGCATGTTATCTATCTAAGGAGAGCCACCTCTAGTGAACTATGGATCCTGGTCCTTGTCTTTTACATACAATCTACAATCTTTTACTGCTTTGTGTTTACTTTCTGCAAACTTTTACTTCTTTCCATTTGATACGTTTAATCCTTTGTTTTCCACAAAACACGGTGAGATTGATAACCTCATCGCAAGTTGGGGACAAAGTTTTGTGGTTGTGTTGTGCAGGTCTCCACGTTGCTACTAGCACCGGTAGTGTGCCCTGCCAAAGCTCAGCTAGTAACACCTTTGGGGTGTTTCCTTGCTCCTACTGGTTCGATTAAACCTTGGTTTCATAACTGAGGGAAACTTGCTGCTGTGCTCATCATACCTTCCTCTTGGGGTTCCCAACGAGCTCTACTTCAACCACGAGCCATCAACACTTTTCTGGGCGCCGTGCATTGAGCCATCAACCACCACCTGCTGAAAATGATACTTTTAAAATACCTACTAGAAGTATTGATCGTGTTATGGATAACTACTATTTTGGAGATGGAACTGTCCATCTGGGTGATCATTTGCTCTTTATACAAAAATTATGCGGGTTATTCAAGTGTGCAGGTATTACAACATATCAAGTCAAGAATAAGTTATCCTCATTACCACTGAAAGGAAGAGCTCAGGAATGGTATAAGCTGCTGAAGAATGGTCAATCTCTTGAATGGGAGGAAATAGTACCTCTATTTTATTCAAAGGTTTATCCTCCTAGTGAGATTCATAAAGATCGGAATCAAATATACAACCTTTGGCCTCTTGATGGAGAAAGTATAGCTCAAGCTTGGGGGAGATTGAAGTTACTAATGCTCAAATGTCCTATTCATGAGCTCCCCAATAATATTATTATCAATAACTTTCATGCAAGGCTTTCTCTTCATGATAAGGATCTATTGGATGCTTCTTGTGCTGGATCATTTACACGCATGGAAGAAGGAGCTAAATGGGATCTTCTAGACCGTATCCAAGACAATGCTGAAGCATGGGAGAATGATAAAGGAAGAAAGTCAGGTATAAATTATGATTATGAATGCATTGAATATTTTATGGGAACTGATGACTTTCAAAATATTAGAAATGCTTATGGTCTAGACTCTCAAGCTATTGCAAGTTATTTTAAAGCTTTTGCTTCTTATATTGAAATTCCTAAAAAGAAGTGGAATAAGTATCATGCACCTTATAAAGATATTGTTAATGGTGTTTCTGCAAGAAATACTGAAGTTTATACTGCAAATCATGTTTTACCCGAACCTTACATTGAGAAAATGCCTTTCCTAGTTAAGATAAAGGAACATTCTATGATAGCTAGTATGGTTAATGAAAGTACAAATAAAGCTGTTGAACCTGATGAACAAGTGGATGGTGAACCTATAATAACAAATTTTAAAGACTTTGCCACTAAATATGTAGAAGATGAACACACTATCCTCTGTAAGGATACTTCTAATATTGTTTCACAAAGTAGTGTTATGTGAGCTAGTGTCCATGTGTTTTCTGTTAGGATAAGTGATCATTGCTACAATGGTTCTTGTGATAGTTATTCCGTTAAATTTATGCATGATACTGAAAGTTATTATGAGAGAGGGAAAAGTGTTCTTATGCATCTCAATCATATTAAGTTTCCTCGCTTTATGCTGAAAGCCTTTATGTTACATCTGTTTTGCCTTCCTATGCTAGCAGCCTCTGGTTTCAACAATTTGTTTGTTTACAAAATTCCCTTGCATAGGAAGTGGGTTAGACTTAAACATGTGTATTTTTTCTTCTTGATGCTCTCTTTTACTTCAATTCATATTCTTATGTGAGCATCATTAAATTATCATTGCCCATCTTAATGGCTATAAAGAAAAAGCTTTTTGGGAGACAACCCAATATATTTTTGCTTTCAGTTTGTTTTTGTTTATTTGAGTTTTGGAAGTTATTACTGTGGTGATAACCTCTCCTTGTCCTTTTGTTTTGTTTTTGTGTCAAGATCAACCTCTAACGAGAGAGAAGTAATATTTTGGAAAGTTGCTGTCTTGAAACATATTTTTATGCTTCGCTATAAAAATTCGTGAAGAATCTCTGTATGTCGGATTGACCTGTAATTTTTTGTGCTTCTGCCCCAGGTTATTATTTAACTTTCGTTAGTTTTTCACTTTTTGATTTGAGCAACAGAAGATTTTCGAAAAAAAATGATCTTTACCTGCTGGTCTATTTTGACAGATTTTTGCCACTCTTGCATTTGCCTCTTAAATCGATTTCCTTTTTGAATTATTTTTGGGTTTTCGGAAGGAGTTGCTACAGTAGCTTATGTTTTGATGGATTTCAGTTGAAATTGAACTTAAAAGGTTTATTACCTCGCATGCACTAATGCTACTAATGAGAATTGTGTGAAGTTTTGTGTGAAAAAAATTTCCAGGTTATAGGAGAAAATGGTGTAATAAGATGGTGAATGGTTAATTGACTCAAACAATATGTGTATAAAGATGAAGATATTGATGTTATTCAAGCAGTGATTCTGGAAGAATTTATTCGATACCAAGTTCAGAGACCTGCAGAGTCTGCTTTCGAATAGGTAATAGTTCTGGTAAGAAAAGGTCCGCGAAAAATCTATCAAGTTATATTTTTTGCAGTTTTTATCCAACAAGGAAAGCAACGAAGCGAAAGAAGGACGGAAACAGAGACAGGGTGGCTCACACCACCCCATGGCGCGGCCCCCTGGTCGCACCACCAGGGGGTGTGGCCACCCCGAAGTCCGTCTCCGACCCGTTTTCTCCCAGTACCTTCTTTTTGTTGTTAAACTTCGTAATATATAATCCCCTGGATCCCTCGAGGTTCGTATATCATGTTCTCGTCGTGTTTTTGTCTCGATCTATTCTGTTTAGATGTTGTTCCAGGATTCGTCTTCAAAGGGGTATGAGCTGCAACGCCGTCGCGAGCTCCATCGCAATCTTGAGCAGGAGACTCTCATGGGACGGGTGAAACAAGAAAGGATCGCAACTAGGTGCGAAGACATGGATCGGAACATCGTGGAGGAAGTAAAGGACATGTCAGCAGGCATGAAAGGGCTGATACCTCCAACTCTAGACTTCAGTTCCTGCCATGCAACAGTGGAAGCTCTACGAGTAACTCATGAGTTCTGCGACAAGTACCAAGTCCTGAGGAGGAAGGTGGATATGCTTCAAGAGGAGAATAACAGGCTTCGCAAGATGCTGGAATATTTCCTCGCGCTGATCGAGAGAACACCACCACCACCAAAGGAGTAATTCATCATCAGGTTTTGGCATCCCCTTGGTTTGTTCCAAGCTTGGGGGAGTGCTGCGGTATCATATCACTATCTTCTATCTTTTTACCTTTTTAGTAGAGTCATATCATGAATATAGAAGTTATCATGTAGGATGGTTTGCATTATGAAAGTGTCCCCCCTCTCGTTAGATATCTATGTATCCCTTGGTGTGAGTTGCCGTTATGGAATATTAATGAGAAGTTCTATCATTCACTCTTTTGCATATCTTATATTAGTTTTCAATTTCTGTTATATGATTGATCTTGTTGTTAGTATTGGTATCACTTTGGGATCATTGAGTAAATTTAGTTGGTTTTGGCAAACCTGGATGGTCAGTAGCAACACTATTTGAGAATTGAATGAAAAGGAGAAAAGTACTTTTAAGAAATATAATTTCATCATATTTCTTTCTTGATTTGCTCATAAGCTTAGTATTCTCTAGTTAAGATCTTTTGTGCTTCCAAGGAAGATTGCATGTTTGTTTTTATCACATATATGTCTGTTTGTTTCCTTCAATTCTTATACTTGCTACCCAACCTTGCTAGTCTAAAACTTGTACCGAAAGGGAATGCTTCTCGTGCATCCAATCTTTAAACCAAAACCTATGCCATTTGTTTCCACCATACCTACCTATTAGCATTATTGCTATTCCAAGTAAATTCATGTTTTTATCTACCTTCCGAATTAAACTTGTTATGTGAAAATTAGTGATTAAATCTCTCACGAACTTGATGGCACACTTTACTTTCCTGCATTTAATAAACTTGAACCATTGTGCCCATCTATATTGTGTATATGCTTGCGCTTTATAAGTTGTGAGTTAGCAGAACCATGTTACCATGGGGAACGCTTTCAACATTGCACTTATTTAGTTGATATCATGATTCTTTTGCTTATGGATCCCGGCGGTGTGAAATAAAAGGGGAGCTTGTAAGCTCATGGAGTTTGTACATGTGTTAGAGAAATGCTTGGGCCGCTAATCTTATCCATGCCTAATCATGGTGGAAACTTGCAGCATAACCATAATGAGAAATCTATGAAGCATCCTTAATAAAAACCTATGCAAATAGAAAATAAAAAGATCACTGAGATGCTCATTGTCTGCTTGCCTTGTCATTTTAATATGGGAATGCTTTCGTATCTTCGGGCAAGGGGTACCCCGTTGGCGGTTCTCCATGATACACATGTATTTACAATGACAAGAACTTACTCATGACTAAAGTTGAGTAGCATGAGGTCTGGTACTCGTAAGCACGGGGCATGAGATTTTCAACTTATAACTTGTCAAGCATATCCTCATATTTGTTCACTTTAACCTTAATCACCTGAAGATGCTTATGATAGGGGTGATACATTGCAAATGTATCTATAATTTTTGATGTTCCATGCTTGGTTTTATCCACTCTCTTGTGTTTTGTTCCAACTTTGGAGTACTTTTCATATGATTTCTTGGACTAACCTATTAACAAGAGCCACAGTTCCAGGAAAGTCAGAAAATGAATATTCTCGGAATTGGACGGGACAAAAGCCAAAGTGCCTATTTTTCTAGAAGGGATCAAGTGCCAGAATACGAGACGGAGAAGGGCCTGGGGGCCACCACACCACCTGGCCGTGCGGCCAGGCCTGGCCCGCGCCAGGGGGTGGTGTGGCCGCTCCCGGCACCCCCTCGGCCTCTCCTTCTGCCTATATATTGCCATCGGGACAAAAACCCTAGGTACCCGATCAAAAATCCACGAAAGAGTCTGTAGCCGCCGTCATCTCCATCCCTAGATCGGGAGGGATCTAAAGCTCTTCCCGGCACCCTGACGGAGAGGGGAATTCACCCTGGAGGCCTTCTTCATTACCATGCAAGCCTCCGGTGTGATGCGTGAGTAGTTCATCCTTGTACTACGGATCCATGTAGTAGCTAGATGGCTGGTTCTCCTCCTTTGTGCTTTCATGTTTAGATCTTGTGAGCTCCGTTCATGATCAAGATCATCTATTTGTAATTCTGCATGTTGTGTTTGCGGGGATCCGATGGATATTGAGATGCTATTTCAGATTGATTATTGATTTTATCATGTCTTTGTTATTTGTGATCTTGCATGCTTTCCGTTGTTAGTAGCTATCTTGGCCAAGTAGATGCTAGCAACTCCAAGAGTTAGTATTTATGCTCGATAGTGGGTTCATGCCTCTGGTAATCTGGGGAAGTGATAGAAATATCTAAGGTACTAGATGTGCTGTTGCTACTAGGGATAAAACAACAATCCTTTGTTCATAGAACAATCATATTGTTTACTTTACACGCAGTTCGTAAAGAAATAATCTGTTGCTTGCAACTTAATACTGGAGGGGGGTCGGATGATAACCTGAAGGTGGATTATTAGTCATAGATGCAGTTGGATGGCGGTCTATGTATTATGTTCTAATGCCCAATCAAGTCTCAAAAGAGTCAAGATGATTAGTATATGCATGTATTGCTTTCTCGGTGTTTGTCAATTGCCCCGCTGTAATTTGTTCACCCAGCATGTTATATATCTAAGGAGAGCCACCTCTAGTGAACTATGCATCCCGGTCCTTTCTCTTTACATACAATCTACAACTTTTTACTGCTTTGTGTTTACTTTCTACAAACTTTTACTTCTTTCCATTTGATACGTTTAATCCTTTGTTTTCCGCAAAACACGGTGAGATTAACAACCTCATCGCAAGTTGGGGACAAAGTTCTATGGTTGTGTTGTGCAGGTCTCCACGTTGCTACTAGCACCGGTAGTGTGCCCTGCCAAAGCTCAGCTAGTAACACCTTTGGGGTGTTTCCTTGCTCCTACTGGTTCAATTAAACCTTGGTTTCATAACTGAGGGAAAACTTGATGCTGTGCTCATCATACCTTCCTCTTGGGGTTCCCAACGAGCTCTACGTCGAACGACGAGCACATCAAGATATTTTCTGGCACCGTTGCCGGGGACTGAAGAAGAAGAAGTTCCCACGTCAACCTTGCACCATCAAAATATTTTCTGGCGCCGTTGCCGGGGAGTCAAGGACATCTTCACAAGGGGAGTCCCTCATGACCAATCTCTTTACTTTGTTGTTTTTTGTTTTGCTTAGTTTTCTTTTTGCTTTGTTTGCTTGTTTTGTTCTTCAAAAACACAAAAAATTAGTTCTACTAGTTTGCTTTCTTATTTGAAAACCCAAAAAAACGACTACTCTTGAAAACACTAAGTTGTGTGACTTCACTAGCACCAACAACAATGATTTTATGCGCACACCTATGGCTGAAAATACTTTCTTTGAGATAAAACCTGCTTTGCTCAATCTTGTTATGAGAGAACAATTTTCTGGTATTGGTAATGAAGATGTTGCTTCCCATCTAAATAACTTTGTTGCACTTTGTGAGATGCAAAAGCATAGGGATATAGATGATGATATTATTAAGCTGAAATTGTTTCCTTTCTCTTTGAGAGGAAAAGCTAAAGAGTGGTTGAATTCCTTAACTAGGAATAGTATTGATTCTTGGACTAAGTGCAAAGATGCTTTTATTGGAAAATAGTATCCTCCTGCTAAGATTATATCTATGAGAAGTAAAATAATGAAGTTTAAACAACTTGATAATGAGCATGTTGCTCAAGCTTGGGAAAGAATGAAATCTTTGGTAAAGAATTGTCCCACTCATGGACTGACTGCTTGGATGATCATCCAAACTTTTTATGCAGGATTAAACTATTCTTTAAGGAACCTATTGGATTCTGCTGCTGGAGGTACCTTTATGACCATCACTTTGGGTGCTGCAACAAAACTTCTGGACAATATGATGGTTAATTATTCTGAATGGCGGTCTACGTATTATGTTGTAATGCCCAATCAAGTCTCAAAGGAGTCAAGATGATTAGTATATGCATGTATTGCTTTCTTGGTGTTTGTCAATTGCCCCGCTATAATTTGTTCACCCAGCATGTTATCTATCTAAGGAGAGCTACCTCTAGTGAACTATGGATCCCGGTCCTTTTACTTTACATACAATCTACAATCTTTTACTGCTTTGTGTTTACTTTCTGCAAACTATTACTTCTTTCCATTCGTTACGTTTAATCCTTTGTTTTCCGCAAAACACGGTGAGATTGACAACCTCATCGCAAGTTGGGGACAAAGTTCTGTGGTTGTGTTGTGCAGGTCTCCACGTTGCTACTAGCACAGGTAGTGCGCCCTGCCAAAGCTCAGCTAGTAACACCTTTGGGGTGTTTCCTTGCTCCTACTGGTTCAATTAAACCTTGGTTTCATAACTGAGGGAAAACTTGCGGCTGTGCTCATCATACCTTCCTCTTGGGGTTCCCAACGAGCTCTACGTCGAACGACGAGCACATCAAGATCTTTTCTGGCGCCGTTGCCGGGGACTGAAGAAGAAGAAGTTCCCACGTCAACCTTGCACCATCAAAATATTTTCTGGCGCCGTTGCCGGGGAGTCAAGGACATCTTCACAAGGGGAGTCCCTCATAACCAATCTCTTTACTTTGTTGTTTCTTGTTTTCTTAGTTTTCTTTTTTGCTTTGTTTGCTTGTTTTGTTCTTCAAAAAACACAAAAAATTAGTCCTACTAGTTTGCTTTCTTATTTGAAAACCCAAAAAAACGACTACTCTTGAAAACACTAAGTTGTGTGACTTCACTAGCACCAACAACAATGATTTTATGCGCACACCTATGGCTGAAAATACTTTCTTTGAGATAAAACCTGCTTTGCTCAATCTTGTTATGAGAGAACAATTTTCTGGTATTGGTAATGAAGATGTTGCTTCCCATCTAAATAACTTTGTTGCACTTTGTGAGATGCAAAAGCATAGGGATATAGATGATGATATTATTAAGCTGAAATTGTTTCCTTTCTCTTTGAGAGGAAAAGCTAAAGAGTGGTTGAATTCCTTAATTAGGAATAGTATTGATTCTTGGACTAAGTGCAAAGATGCTTTTATTGGAAAATAGTATCCTCCTGCTAAGATTATATCTATGAGAAGTGAAATAATGAAGTTTAAACAACTTGATAATGAGCATGTTGCTCAAGCTTGGGAAAGAATGAAATCTTTGGTAAAGAATTGTCCCACTCATGGACTGACTGCTTGGATGATCATCCAAACTTTTTATGCAGGATTAAACTATTCTTCAAGGAACCTATTGGATTCTGCTGCTGGAGGTACCTTTATGACCATCACTTTGGGTGCTGCAACAAAACTTCTGGACAATATGATGGTTAATTATTCTGAATGGCATACTGAGAGAGCTCCACAAGGTAGGAAGGTAAATTCTATTGAGGAAACCTCCTCCTTGAGTGATAAAATTGATATTATTATGTCTATGCTTGTTAATGGGAAAGCCCATATTGGTCCAAATAATGTTCCTTTGGTTATTTTTGGTTGCTCAAGAAGAGCAAGTTGATGCGAACTTCATAAGAAATAACAACTTTGGCAACAATGCTTATGGTAATAATGATTATAGGAATAATTTTGGTAACAACAATTATAAGCCATATCCTTCCAACAATGGTAATTCTTATGGAAATTCTTACAACAATAATAAGAGTGCTCCCTCTGAACTTGAAGTTATGCTTAAAGAGTTTATTAGTAAACAAACTGCTTTCAATAAAACTATTGAGGAAAAACTCTCTAATGCTGAAAGAAATATAGCATCTTTGGCTGAAGCTCAATCTTCTTTGAATAAAATGGCTGCTAAACCTGAAACTAATGAGAATCCCTTTGCAGCTACTAATGCTATACAAGTAAGAATTGATGAAAATGTTAGACTATTAGCTGAATTACATGCTAAGTGGGAAAGAGAAGATGAAATTGCTAGAAACATTAGTGTTTCTACTATCACCACCACTAGTGTTGAGGCTAGTAAATATATCTACTACTTTAGATGATAAGTATGGTTTTGATCTTGATGGTTGCAATATCTCTGAAGTTATTACGTTCCTAAAAAAGCTTGCTAAAAGTCCTAATGCTAGTGCTATGAACATGGCCTTTACAAAACACATTACCGATGCTCTCATAAAGATTAAGGAAGAAAAGATGAAACATAAAGCTTCTATTCCTATAAAACAAGAGGATGGTTGGGAACCCATCATTAATATGAAAGTGAATGACTTTGATTTCAAAGCTTTGTGTGATCTTGATAGTAGTGTTTCTATTATGCCTAGAAGGATTTATGATATGCTTGATTTGCCTCCTCTTGAAGATTGTTATTTGAATGTCCCACTTGATGATAATGCTAAAAATAAACTCATGGGGAGTCTTAATGATGTTCTTATTATGGTTAACGATTCCTATGTCCCCGTTGATTTCTATGTTTTGGATGTTGAATACAATGCTTCTTGTCATATTACTTTGGGAAGACCTTTTCTTATAACAGTTGGTGTCATCATTGATATGAAAGAAGGCACCATTAAATATAAACTCCCACTCAAGAAAGGTATAGAACACTTCCCTAAAAAGAGAGAAAAGATTTCTTTTGCTTCTCCTATGAAAACAAAATTTGGTCTTAATGCTTCTTCATTTGAGAACACTTGATTCTTTCTTTGCTTCTTATGCCTAACTTAAAGGCGTTAAAGAAAAGTACTTATTGGGAGATAACCCAAAAGTTTTAGATGAGTCTTGGAAGTTATTACCTCTGTAATAACCTCTTCTTATCCTTTTTATTTGCTTTCTGTGCCAAGAGTAACCTCTAATGAGAGAGAAGTAATGATTGGAAAAGTTGCTGTCCCGAAACAGATTTTTGTGCTTCACCATAAAAATTTGTGAGAGAGCTCTGTATGTCGTATTGAGCTGTAAATTTTGGTGCTTCTTCCCCAGGCTGTTATATAACTTTCGTTAGTTCAACACTTTTTGATTTGAGCAACAGAAGGTCTTCTAAAAAATTCGTATTTACCTGCTGGTCTGTTTTGACAGATTTCTGCCATTTTCTGCATTTCCTTCTTGTGGGTTCCTTTTTGAGTTCTTTTGGGGAATTGAGCTTTTTGAGGGAAATGCTACAGTAGCTAGTGTTCTAATGGAAGTTTATATGGTGTTATAACTGAACCTTAAGACTTATTTATCTTGAGTGCACTAATGTTGCTAATAAAGATTGTGTGAAGGAAAAAATTTAGGTGTATGGAAGGAATGAGTAATGAGATGAAGGATGGACTAAAGCTCAAGCTTGGGGATGCCACGCGTGTCACCCCAAGAAATATCCAAGAAGTACAAGCGTCAAAGCTTGGGTATGCCCAAGGCATCGCCTTCTTCATCAATAAAAATCCCAGGTTTCTTCCAAACGCTTCATTTTTATTGTTTCATGCACAATTGTGTTGTTCTTGGAGCGTCTTCTTTTTCGTTTTTGTTTTGGTTTTTCGTTTGCTTGGTTTTCTTAGTTTCCTGAATAAATTGGTTGGACCCCCTCTTTCATACATTGGTTTTCAAGTAGTTTGGTTTGGTTTGGAAAAGAGTAGGAAAGTTCATACTTATGTGGTAAAAAAGAGCTTGTTTTTGACTGTGGCCTGTGCTTTGTCATGCCATGCTTGATATTGTTTTGGCTTTATGCTTAGTATTCTTTGCTATAGTATGACTTGTTATAAACAATTGAGATTACTTAATGTGCCTTGGATGAATCATGCATTGTTTTAGCATATTAAAGCATAGTATAGTGGTATTCTCCTTTGATGCTTTATTTGGGTTGACTTGGCGCATGCTCACACCATGTTATGATTGTTACAAGTCACCATAGCCTTTATGATCCTTTAGTTTTCAACTTGTAGTATCACTTTATTCTTCGATCAATGATGTTTTGTCGCTCTGCATGATTATGGCCATTATTGCTCTCTTAGTTTGTCGCTCCTAGTCTTTTGCTAGGCTCCACAACCAAGTATGAGTTCCACTCATGCATCTAACTCCCTAAACCAAGTTATTCCAAAGAGTCCACCATGCCTACCTACTAGCTTATGCTATTCCAAGTATACTCATGCTTTTGTTTACCTTCCAAATTAAACTTGTTATGAGAAAACTAGTGATTAAAGCTCTCACGAACTTGATGTCACACTTTACTTTTTTCCTCTAATAAACTTGAACCATTGGGTCCTTCTTTGTTGCGTATATGCTTGCGCTTTATAAGTTGAAATTAGCAGAACCATGTTTCATGGGGAACGCTTTCAACATTGCACTTGTACTTTGTACCCCGTTGATATCATGTTCTTTTGCTTACGGATCCCGACGGTGTGAAATGGAAGTGGAACTTGTAAGATCATGGAGTTTGTATGTGTGTTAGATAAACGCCTGGGCCGCTAGCCTAAGCCATGCCTAATCATGGTGGAAACTTGCAGCATCACCATAATGAGCACTCTATGAATCATCCTCAATAAAAACCTATGCAAATAGCAAATAAAAAGATCGCTGAGATGCTCATTGTCTGCTTGCCTTGTCATTTTGATTATGGGAAAGCTCCCGTATCATGTGCAAGGGGTACCCCGTTGGCGGCTCTTAATGATACACATATACTTACAATGACAAGAGCTTACTCGTGACTGAAGTTGAGTAGCATGAGGATCGGTCTTTGTAAGTAAGGGGCATGAGATTTCAGTTTATAACTTGTCAAGCATATCCTCTTACTTGTGTCACTTTAACCTTAATCACATTCAAGATGCTTATGGTAGGGGCAATGAAAGCTGAAAGCTATAAGTACCATAATTTTTGGAAGCTCTTTATGAGACTTGAATCCCTACTTCCTTTTACAAAGGCCTTTCTTCCACCATTATATTGAGTGTCCACCTTCTATCTTTATGCACTTACTTTGAGAGCATAGTGGCCATTCTTAGTTCTATGTGCATTGTCCCAAGACTAGTTGATTGATGTATAACTTGATATTGCTTGTTTTAAACTATTGTATCTAGTCACTCTTATGAACTTTGAAGGTGTCCTATGCATTTATATTTGCTACTCTATTGAGGGACAAGCTGAATACTATTATGCTATGTTTCCTTTATGTGAAACAAACAAACGTCTTGCAAGGCATTGTTATTCATGAATCTTTTGTTTGTTCTTTTTCATGTTGCATCATAGTTTCTTTGCTTATTGCTAGAACTTTGTCTTTCATGTTATGATTTAAGTACTATGATCCCAGCTTCGAATGTTTTACACATACTTTGATCAAGTCTTTGATGGTGCATGTCACCTCAAAAATTATTCTTTCTTTTTATCACTTACTACTCGAGGACGAGCAGGAGTTAAGCTTGGGGATGTTGATACATTGCAAATGTATCTATAATTTTTGATGTTCCATGCTTGGTTTTATCCACTCTCTTGTGTTTTGTTCCAACTTTGGAGTACTTTTCATATGATTTCTTGGACTAATCTATTAATAAGAGCCACAGTGCCAGCTGCCTGTTTTCTGCTGTTTTTGGTTCCAGGAAAGTCAGAAAATGAATATTATCGGAATTGGACGGGACAAAAGGAAAAGTGCCTATTTTTCCGAAAGGGATCAAGTGTCAGAATACGAGACAGAGAAGGGCCTAGGGGCCACCACACCACCTGGCCGCGCGGCCAGGCCTGGCTCGCGCCAGGGGGTGGTGTGGCCGCTCCTGGCACCCCCTCGGCCTAGGAAGGTATAGTCACAAGTATGTATTAGTCCTAGGAAGGTCGGTACATTGGCACAGGTTCACCCACACAACACTTATCAAACTAAAGAAGATTAATCAACTATATGAAGTGAAAGCACTTGACGATATTCCCATGTGTCCTCGAGAACATTTGGTCATCTTAAGTAATACAACCGGCTTGTCCTTTGCTAAAGAAAGGATTGGGACACTTGCTGCATCTTTTATTATTGTCTTTTATTTACTCGCACTTTATTTATCTACATTATCAAAAAACCCTAAAAATCTGTTTGCTAAGTATTTACAGAGAATTCCTGCTCAAAGCCACTCGTCAACACCTTCTGCTCCGTGTTGGGTTCGACACTCTTACTTATCGAAAATACTGCGATACACCTCCTATACTTGTGGGTCATCAAGACTATTTTCTAGCGTTGTTGCCGGGGAGTGAAGCGCTATTGGAGAGTGGAACTGGTAAAGGAAACTTCTGCTATGAGTATTGTTTATTTATGTTAGTTACTTTATTCTCAATATGGATAATTCACTTAGTTTCTTATTTCGTAATGCTACTACCACTGCTAAGGTAGTAGATGAACCACCACCTGCTGAGAATGATACTTTTAAAATACCTACCAGAATTATTGATCGTGTTATGGATAACTACTATTTTGGAGATGGAACTGTCCATCCGGGTGATCATTTGCTCTTTATACACGAATTATGCGGGTTGTTCAAGTGTGCAGGTATTACAACAGATCAAGTCAAGAAGAAGTTATTCTCATTATCACTGAAAGGAAGAGTTGAGGAATGGTATAAGGTGCTGAAGAATGGTCAATCTCTTGAATGGGAGGAAATAGTACCTCTCTTTTATTCAAAGGTTTATCCTCCTAGTGAGATTCATAAAGATCGGAATCAAATATACAACTTTTGGCCTCTTGATGGAGAAAGTACAGCTCAAGCTTGGGGAGATTGAAGTTACTAATGCTCAAATGTCCTATTCATGAGCTCCCCAATAATATTTTTATCAATAACTTTTATGCAAGGCTTTCTCTTCATGATAAGGATCTATTGGATGCTTCTTGTGCTGGATCATTTACACACATGGAAGAAGGAGCTAAATGGGATCTTCTAGACCATATCCAAGACAATGCTGAAGCATGGGAGAATGATAAAGGAAGAAAGTCAGGTATAAATTATGATTAGGAATGCATTGAATCTTTTATGGGAACTTATGACTTTCAAAATATTAGAAATGCTTATGGTCTAGACTCTCAAGCTATTGCAAGTTATTTTAAAGCTTTTGCTTCTTATATTGAAATTCCTAAAAAGAAGTGGAATAAGTATCATGCACCTTTGATACTTCCATTTTTGCATCACTATTCTATATCATAATTTACTGTTATTCATTGATATATTTCATATTAAGAGATGATACTTATGTTATTTCATCTGTTTTTGCATGGTTGATGACTTTTGGAGCATGGACCGCTGTAGTCAGGATTCTGACGGAAAAGGTGCTGTTTGGAGGCAAATTTTGCGAAGATCAGAAAATCCGGGAAAATACATGGAAAATCCTATTTTTCCAAAAGACGAAGGAAGCCGGAAGGGGAAGCGGAGATGGGCCACAGGGGGCCCACACCACCCCCTGGCGCGGGCCACCCTAGGCCGCGCCACCAGGTGGTGTGGCCTCCCTAGTCCACCCCTGGTTCTCCCCTCTGGCGTATATTAACCTCCCGAAACCCTAAGACTCGGGGAGAGACCACATAATGATTCCGCCGCCTTTGCGGGGCGGAAAACACCGAGAAAGAAAGATCTCTCCGGCAGACAGAATTCTGCCGGGGGAATTCCTTCCCGGAGAGGGGAGATCGTCGCCATCAACACCACCATCAAGCTTGACTTCATCGGGATCATCATCGCCACCATCATCTCCACCACCACCATCATCATCACCTCCATACCGCTGTAACAATTGGATTGAATCTTGCATAGTTCTTAGGGGAAACTTTCCTGGTGTTGATTACTCCTTGTAGTTGATGCTATTGAGTGAACCATTGAATTATCATTTATGTTCAGATTGTTACACATCATTATTTCATCTCTGATCATGATCCATATGATGTCTTGTGAGTAGTTCGTTTTGTTCTTGAGGATATGAGAGAATTCATGTTGTTAGTAGTGGAATTGTGTTGAGAAAGATTCAATGGTTTGATATTTAAGTTGTGGTGTACTTCCTCTAGTGGTTTCATGTGAACGTCGACTACATGACACTTCACCTATATGGGCCTAGGGGAATGCATTGTGTATTTGGCTACTAATCGTAGGGGTTGCCGGAGTGACAGAAACCTGAACCCCCGTTAGGAAACCATTGCACAAGGGACGTCGGGGTCTTAGGGTTTAAAGTTGTGGTTAGGTTTCTACCTTAATTACTTTCTTGTACTTGCGGATGCTTGCAAGGGGTATAATCACAAGTATGTATTAGTCCTAGGAAGGTCGGTACATTAGCACAGGTTCACCCACACAACACTTAGTAAACTAAAGAAGATTAATCAACTATATGAAGCGAAAGCACTTGACGATATTCACATGTGTCCTCGAGAACGTTTGGTCATCTTAAGTAATACAACCGGTTTGTCCTTTGCTAAAGAAAGGATTGGGCCACTTGCTGCATTTATTCTTATTGTCTTTTATTTACTCGTACTTTATTTACCTGCATTATCAAAACCCCCTAAAAATCCGTTTGCTAAGTATTTACAGAGAATTCCTGCTCCAAGCCACTAGCCAGCACCTTCTGCTCCTCGTTGGGTTCGACACTCTTACTTATCGAAAATACTGCGATACACCCCCTATACTTGTGGGTCATCAGCCCTTTATAAAAACTGATGGTTGGCTTTTGATGCGATACCATTCCAATTTTACCGTACAACCACAATACCCGAATTAGGTAGGGCTTAATTGGAAGTTTATATGCCTTAGTATAAGTTCCCTTGCGGAAAGAGGTTGAGCTGAGGCTATCTCGTGAATGTGAATGTCCACCTATGAAGTGCTCAGGATGGCAGATGGCCATGGCTAGGAGGCCAAGCTCATAGGGGAGGTGCCTGTACTAGAGTGTGTAATTGAAAAGTTATGATTGATTATCCGCATACTAAGTATGATGATTCAGGGTTATCGCTGACGGATGTCGAATTTTGTGGTGAAAGTGTACCACCTCTGTAGAGTGTCAAACTATTCGAATAGCCGCGTCCACGGTCATGGACAATTGGAGTGGCCATACTATTCCGTTGTCAGATGTTTTTAAAATAACTTGTGAATTAAACTATGACTTTGACTTGACCATAACAGGGTTGTGAACATGAAAACCAAGTTCCCACTTAGGTGATGTAGAATATTAAATTAGTTTTCTTTACTTCTAAACTCGGTATGAAATAAACCTGACTTTTTGCAAATAAACCTAGAGCTTAAGATTCCTACTAAAACTATGTTACTTGTTAGTGATAGTTTGTGATTACTTAAAAAGTACCCATGGCTTTGTCCCTGGCTATTCCCGTGGCCAGACTATGAGAAGGACTACCAGGAAGATGGACAGCAGGAGGTCTATGACAACTAGGATTGTCTCTCATCGTCAGTATTGCCTGTGATCCTGAAGATGGAGCCCCCTACTACATTTATTTTCTGCTGCTTTGATTGTATTAAGACTAGATTATGAGATCCTTTATTTGTAAGACCTTTACTATGGTTTGTAATGAATGATGTACTGTGGTACCAATTTGTTATGTCTCGCAAAAATAGTAATCATGAGATTGCGATGTATGGCATAACAGGCATCTAGGATTAAAAATCCGGGTGTTGACATTGCTTCACAAAACGCCCCGTTTTTTCGCTCGGAAAATAGAAAATGGCTTATATAAAAGTATATGTAATGTTTTTATATTTTGTTCAATAAAAATATGTAATATTTTAGTTTAGTTTGATAAATCTTTTTTTTCTGCAAATTTTGATATAGTATATGTATTTTTCTGAATTAGAATGATTTAGTTATGATTTTTCTAGTATTAAATGATAAAAAGGAAAAATAGCTATGCCGACGGCTTTGCCGTCGGCGTAGCATTGACGCCGTCGTATTGCCATCACGGCCTATCTAATACGCCGACGGCCCGTCTACGCCGACAACTTATTTTGCCTACGCCGACGGCCTGTTTGCCAGCTCGCCCGGCTCGTGCCTCTACGCCGACGGCCCCAGACATTTGGCTGTCGGCGTAGAATATAGTTGTCGGCGTCTTGGGCGTTTCGTGTAGTGGATGGACTGAGATTTCCGTTGGTAATTAATAGAGTTTTTTCAGGTCTGAAAATAGGATCAGTACATGTGACTTAAGGATAAACCGAAAGAAATGGGGACAATTAAAATGAAGGAAAATAATGAGGTTGGGATGGAAACGGGAGATGTGAAACCTACTGATGGTATGCTCTCTTTTAACCACACTTTTTCTGAGCCATTAAGAACAGATGTTGTTCCGATTATGGCACAAGATGAAAATTTTGTTGTGGTTTCTTCAGATATGGCGTCACATGCGCACGCTAAGGTGAACCCCACTAGGGAGGAGGCTATAGCTTTTGGGGGCATTCCTGAATCAGCGGTGACTAATGTGAGGATTAGTACATGTCTTCAAAGCCAACCAGATGCTGACGCTATGCAAATGGAGAAGGCTATGAGAAATGTACATGACCGCAATACATATGACCTCCTCCCTAGTGGGGGTGGGTGGTGGTGTGTGTGTGGGGTACTCCCTCCGTCCACAAATAACTGATTTGAGTTTGTCTAAATTCGAATGTACCTAGACGCATTTTAGTGTATAGGTACATTCGAATCTAGACAAACTCAAGTCAGTTATTTCTGGACGGAGGGAGTACAACATATTAAGGGGTTCGAGGAGATTAGAACGTTGGTTATGTTACAGAAATATATTGCCGATTCAATTGAAGGGGATATTGGCCCCTCCAATTTGATCGTTTCAAAATACTCCAACCTATGTGAGGATTTGATTGATGATGAGATGGTCTTGGATGATAAATTGAATCATCCAATACTGGATGGTCATACAAAAAAACTCGTCAGAGAAAAGCTTATGATGTCTCAAACGTGCGGAGAATCATGAGGAACAGGATTAAAAAGTTCTCTTAATGCAGAATTTAAAAGGGATGGCAGTGATGGTTTTCGAGACCCATCGAAACATTTATTTGTCAAAGAATCTATTAGGGAACATCGTTTAGATTTTATTGCCTTATTGGAGACAAGAAGATCTAACTTTGCGGTGCCTTTTTTGAAGCAGGTTGCGGTTGGTTGTGATTTTAATTAGTTTTGTTTGCCGCCACATGGTAGGTCTGGCGACATACTTGTAGGTATTAACACAGATACTCTCCAGGTTCTCAAGATGACTACTGGAGATTATTGTGTTAAGTTGCATATTAAATGTAAGAAGGATGGTTTTTAGTGGGTTTTAATTGTATTTATTATTGATATTATTATTATCTCATATATTGTTACTTAGTAATCAAACTCCATGTATAATTATCTCTGTTTAAATAATATTTTATAATGAAATCTTTGGAATTTCTAATTCCAACATATTTGGAATTCAATTTATCAGTTAGAATATTAAATACATTAGTTAACAATCTAGTATAAACTTCTAATTAACTTTAAATTTCAAATTCATAATTCAAACACTTGTTTGAATTCCTTTTCCCTCAAATAATAAGAATAAACAGAGGTCATGTCGAAATCTATCGCACTTGTCCCGACTTTACTTGTCGGAACAAGATAGATCTCGATCCAGCTGCACCATTTTAGTTATTCCCGGATTTTCTCATGTATGAATGCAATGCACAAGCATATGTCCTCTCTATTTCTAGCCTCTAATTCTGAGGTGTTACAACCCGCAACCTGATCTGCAAAGGGAAACCCTCCCAAAAGACCAAGTCAGGGTCAACATTTTGGTATTCCCCATAGAGTCATCGCCACATCGTCTTCTGGTGCCACCCTCAGGGTACATCAACTATCTAGGATATTGACCTGTCCACCAATCCTAACGAAGAAGAAGTCCCCATGAACCGGCCTCCAACTTACCTCTCCAAGACGGAGGAACGGGAGAAGCCATTGTCCCCCACTTAGAATAGCCAAGTGGAGCTTAGGTTTGCACTCGGAAAAACTAGTCATCGTGTGTAAGAAGAGAAAATAGCGTTCCACAATGACGCTAACCGACCAGAGTCAAAGTAAGGCTTTAGTATCGAGGTGCTACTCTCTCGTCGAGCCAAATTAGTGATATCTTCATACACCTTTTTTATGAAAGAAATCGCATGTATATGTCTAGATGTGTTTTACCATGTAGGTTCACTTATTGTGGGCTTCCCCGGGCTCCTGGTTGGTGTAAGGTGAATGTGGATGGTGCCTTTCGGTCATCGGAGGCGAGGGGTGGCGGTGGCGTGGTCATACGCGATCACCACGGGAGCTTCTTGGCAGGAGCTTATCATTTTTTTTCCATGTCGCTGATGCTGAGGGTGCTGAGCTCATGGCATGTCTACGTGGTATTCTGGTGGCTAAGGAGGTGCAGGTCACGAACCTCGTCCTGGAGACGGACAGTGTCGAGGTTGCGGCGAAACTCAGGAGGAAGGAGAAGGACAGGGTCTGTTTATGAACCTCTGATTAGTGAGTTAAAGGCTCTCCTTGATGTCAAAGAAACTTCGGTGCGATCGGTGCGGCGTTCGGCTAGCTATGCTGCTCAGACAATGGCGAAAGAGGGCTGCGATAATAGTTTGTGTAAGGTGTGGTTTCGGGTTCCACCTGATTATATTAAGCGTAGGATTCTTCTGAACTTGGGTTTGATTGAATAAAATCACAGCAAATTTATCTAAAAAAAATACTACTATCAAAACACCGAACCTTCCATCTAGAATTACCATCGGCAAGCTCTTAATTAATAATCGGTCGATGTTCAGATTCACCATTGGTCCGACACAAGCACCTTGCAGGGCGACGGTTGCCGCGACGGTTGCTCGTCATCCAGTTTCACCCGGCACGACAGGAACCTCTTCCAGTCGTCCAAGTACGTGTCCAGCACGATGTCCACGTCCACCTCCGCGGACCGCGACCGCCTCTCCGACGCCATGCGGCCGCGCAGCTCGTCGGACAGCTCCACCCCGGCGCCGAGCGCGACCATCCTCACGTGCTTCCGCGCGCCCTCGGAGACGCAGAACTCGGCCACGCGGCCCCACGCGAGCACCGCCCCCGCGTAGGAGACGGCCACCGTCCCGCGCTCGTTGTAGAACTCGCACGACTCGGAGCTCCGGCTGCTGCTGACGCCGTGGAGCGTGAGGTTGAACGTCGGGGAGACGACGGGCAGCGGCGGTGTCGTCGCGCCGTCGAGCCCGTCGAAGCCGGCGAGGTCGACGGAGAAAGTGGGGACGAAGATCTGGAGTCGGTCGGGATCGGGGAAAAGTAAAAGGATCACCACCACGGCGATGAACCAGGCTAGTATCGAGGCTGATATCATGACGAGGCGAACGATTTCGTCCTTCCTCGGAGCGGTGGGAACGCGGGGCGATGCCCCTGCTTCCAGGTCCGGCTTCATGGCGGAGACGCGAGACAGAAGAAATCTTCTACTACGTAGAGGGATTGTCCCGGATACGTGCGCGGCCTTGGCACTATATTGACAGGGGTTGGTGGAGTCTGGAGTGCATCTCCAACTATATCTGAGGTGTCCATCTTATTTACCCCTCCACTCTCAAATAAATGTTTAAAATCTTTACTATTAAAAGGCTTGCGGTCTCGATGGTATGATAGGTTATTTTAAATATACATCTTATTTTTCACTATTTACATAGATTGCCCTCCCGTAAAAGTAACGATTCGCTGAAATTCCCCTCCCGACAGTGGCGGATCTAGTGGGGGTGCCATAGGTGCCATGGCACCCCCTCTAAAAGTATAAAAACTTTTTTAGCTTGTAATTTTTGGACTAATTCTTGCTCAAATTAGAGCCTAATAGGGAGTTTTTCAAGTTTAGCACCCCCGTCGATTTTGTCCTAGATCCGCCACTGTCTCCCGAGCCTTCGCCTTGCATGGACCTGTGCCGTGCGGTGGTGCCATCTTCCATCCAGCGAACTTGCCTCTGCTCGAGTACATAGGTGGCCATGGTGTATAGGTACATCAATTCCTCTAGTATTTCCCTGACTCTGCTCGGGTGCCTCAAGTTTGATTCGAACTGGTTCAGGACTTAAGCGGTGGCCTTAATGGAGGTAGAACTAGAAAGACCACAACAATACCAAAGGAACGTGTGCATCATGGACTGCTGGTACTACGAGCTACTAAGACTAACTGCTGCGATTCGGGCTGTTGTTGGTGGTCGCTGAGCGCCGCCGTTTTAAGATTGGACCCCGACAGAGCTCCTCCATGCATGTCCCTTAGCTTGAGCCCGTCAACGAAAGTAAGCCTGACGGCCTCCGAGTTTGGCGAGATGCGAGTGACGCCATCGATCGAATGGCCCATGGGGGTGCACACCAGAGAGCAGCACACAAAAGGCTGGCGTCTCTCTAGCTTCCACACCGGATTGATTGAAATCTCCAGCTATGGTAGAGTGGTGTGTCTGCCTTGTAGCTGACTGTGTTAATGCCTTCGGTTATCCTGAGTCTATTGATTAATATGTACATGTCAGGCAGGCCCCGACCAGACTTTTTTTTCCGAAACGGAGGCGGCGCCCCGGTCTCTGCATCAAAATGATGCATACGGCCAATTATTTAATTGCATAATAAAAAATAGGTCTATGGAGAGATATGAAGGGGCTGGGTCGTTTTCTGGAGTGGAGAAGACTGCGCGGCAGAATGTTGCCGTGGTAGATTTTCTGAGCAGTCCCGGGGACGCAGCAGAACTTGGCTGTCAGGATACGGCGCTGCAGAACACTGCTTTGGTAGAAAAACAGAGTGTTTTCGATGCCGCGGCAGACCTCTTACCTCGTTTTGCCGCCACTGTCGACACGACTATCAACTCAGCTCCGCCTCTGCTTGTTACTGAGGCGGACTTGGGCTATAAGAAGGTAGAAAAGGCTGGAGGCAGCAGTGGAGTGAAAGGGACATGAGTTTTCCTCAGAGGTCGATGTTCCGTGCAAGAGTTGATCAAATTTGGCGGAATTCCTAAGCCTAATGATGCGGGGGTGCAATCTAGTGATCGCATTCGTGCACAACCAAACTTTGATGCATCTCAGCTGGAAAGGGCAAAGCTTATGGCGCAGCGCAAGGATGATCTATACTCTTCAGGTTATCCCCTTGCTACTCACTGGACCCGATCATGGTTATGTCTGTAGCCGGTGTCGCACCGACATGCCATGTAGTTTGGATACAGCCATTTGGATTCGGTTGCGCAGGATTTGTTCAGCCGATGCGGTTGGCGGCTTGATCACAGGATCACATGTTAATCCATTGGCGTGTCGCTCTTGTTTCTTTTCTTAGATGGATAATTCATGCCGAAACCTTGTCCGATCCTTGAGATGTAATAATTTGTATACTCAGCAGATACTGAAAGTTTTGGTTTCAATAATTAAATAAAGGACGTATGCATTTATTCAATGCAGAGGCCGGGGCCATGTCCCCATTTTGAAAAAAATAAAAAATAGGTCTCGCATAGAGCTACAAAAGGTCATATCCAAAGACAAAAACTGATACATAAAACAGCCAGAAGAAACTAGCATAAAACTATGCCATCATGTGGTGATTCTAAGATCAGATTGTCACCCACATCGGCTGAAAAGGCCCCGTGTAACCTTCTCCAAAATATCGCATCCAGTATGCATAACTTGTTTGTCCTCCGCAGGCTGCAGAAGCGACCATGTACGGATCCAGTGGGAAGCCATAAGAATAACCTGCAAGAAAGATATAGATCTATTGTTAAAAATAACGTCATTTCAGGCATTCCAAATTTTCCAGACAACAGCGCATGTTCCCACCCTAATATTGATTTTTTCCTTCTTTGGGATACCCTTGAGCCAACTCCCAAAAAGATTATTTACACTAGAAGGTGGAGATAAATTGATAGTCATGTGAATAATACGCCAAATAATTTTAGCAAACGGGCATTCAATAAAAAGATGTTGTATAGTCTCGGACTTGTCACAAAAACAACACTCGGAATCCCCCTGCCAATTTCGTTTGTTCAAATTATCTTTAGTGATAATTTCCTTACGGTATACAAACCACATAAATTTTTTGATTTTGAGAGGTACCTTAATTTTTCAAATGTACTTCTTTAAAAACCTTGTGTTTCCATTTATTAGATCAAGATACATGGACTTAACAGAAAACACACCACTTTGAGTCAAACGCTATACAAAGACATCTCTTTCATCGTTAAGTTGATGTGCATTAACCTAGTCACCAGATGCAACCAATAGTTCCATTTGTTCCCTGTCAAAGCTCTTCTAAAAGACATATTTATTGGATTTGAAGATAGAACATCAGCCACAGTTACTTGTTTCCGTAGTGAAATATTATATAAAGAATTATATTGGTCTGCTAAAGTAGTCTCCCCCAGCCAGACGTCTTCCCAAAAACGGGTACTGGACCCATCGCGGACATCAAAACGCCCCGTATCTAAGAAACGTTGTTTCACCTTCATTAAACCTTTCCAAAAAAGTAGAATCACTCGGTTTTACAGTCACTTGTGACAATGATTTAGAGTATAAATAGTTCGTTAGGATTTCCTGCCAGGCTCCCTCTTCATTCATTAATTTGAAAAATCATTTGCTTAGAAGGCATTTATTCTTAATTGCAAGATCTTCAATCCCTAATCCACCTTGGTCTTTTGGCCGGCATATAATATTCCATTTTGTTAGCCTATATTTTTTCTTATGATTATCACTTTGCCAAAAGAAACGAGATCTAAAAAAATCCAAACGTTTTCTAACCCCGATAGGTATTTCCAGAAAGGAAAGCATGAACATGGGTAAACTTGTTAATACTGAATTAATGAGAACCAAACTATCATCATAAGATAATAACTTTCCAATCCAATTTCTGAGCTTTGTTTCAAAACGATCTTCCACAGGTTTCCATTCTCTATTTTTTAATTTGCGGAAGTGAATAGGTATGCCAAGATACTTAAAGGGGAAAGACCCAGATTGACAACCAAACGGAGCTTTATAATTATCCTCTACCGCTTTGGATAGAAAAGCTCAGTCTTATTAAAATTTATTTTAAGACCTGATAGTTATTCAAACATTTATAAAATAAATTACATGTTTAATGCTTTCTGCAAGTCATGTTCCATAAAAATAATTGTATCATCTGCATACTGAAGAATTAATACCCCCGTCCACTAAATGAGGGATAAGACCACTGACTTGTCCATCCTCCTTAGCCCGATTAATAATTATCGCCAACATGTCCGCAATGATATTAAACAGAATCGGTGATAATGGATCACCTTGGCGCAACCCCTTGTGGGTTCGGAAATAATGCCCAATAGTATCATTTACTCTGACCTCCACACTACCTTGAGTTATAAAATTTGTTATCCAATTGCACCACTTTGGGCTAAAGCCTTTTATTCGCATAACTTGTTGCAAAAAAGGCCACCTAACTTTATCGTATGCCTTTTCAAAATATATTTTAAGAAGTACTCCATCCATCTTCTTTTTCTGTAACTCATGTATAATTTCATGTAAGACCACCACTCCTTCTAATATATGTCTCTCCGGCAAGAAAGCAGTTTGAGAAGGCCTAATTACCTTGTTTGATATACCAGTTAGCCGATTAGTACCCACTTTCGTGAATATCTTGAAACTCACATTAAGTAGCATATAGGCCTATATTGTTGAATTTGTATATCATTTTCTTTTGGGGGTAACAAGACAATTGTACCAAAATTGAGTCTATATAAAGGAAGTTCGCCATTTTGAAATGCAACAAACATCTTCAAAAGATCTGGCTTAATAACTTCCTAGAAGATTTGATAGAATTCAGCAGGAAAACCATCAGGCCCAGGTGCTTTATTTTTTTTCCATTTGCATAATAGACTCATGAATTTCCTTTTCAGAAAAATTCGCGCACAAAATATCATTCTCTTCCAAAGATAATTGAGGGATATCTTGTACATCCAACTCATTCATGGAAAAAAGTTTTCAGATGGTGGCCCGAAAAGAACCTTGTAAAATTCCGAAATATACACCCGCAAATTTTCTTCCCCAACAATTATACCTTCATCCTGCTCAAGCTGAAAAATCATTTTTCTACGGTGTTTTCCATTAGTAATCAAGTGAAAGTATTTTGTGTTTTCTCCACCTTCTTGAACGTGCTTAACATTTGCCCTTTGTGCCCATTTAGTTTCCTCGTCTCTACGAATTTTAATTCTTCTCTTTCGGCTGAAGAAAGAGAGATAGTTTCCGCTCTAGTGTCCAGGAGAACAATTGTATTCAAAAGTCGTTCCTTTTGTTGTTTATATTGGCCACTAGTATTTCTAGTCCAGCCCCGCAAGAATTGCCTAATATGGCGGATCTTGTTCTACCAATTTAAAAGAGAATTACTGTGAGGAATAATCGAATTCCACTCGTTCGCAACCATATCAAACAAACCATCTTTATGAAACCATGAAAGTTCAAAAGAGAAATTGGATTTGTTTCCAAGATGAGCTTGTTCACCAGAGTCCAAAAAGGGGGGGTGTGATCCGATCCTGTTCGAGCAAGAGCTCTAACTCAAAAAAGTTTCTTCAGTCAACAATACTACCAGGGGTTTCTACAAATGAGGCCATGAACTATGCTGAGATGATGGTCGAGTTGTGTCGTTCATGCCAAATCTTTGGTGGACATAGAAACATCCTTTTAAAAAGCGAGTGGTGGTTGCTGACAAGCCCAACCTGGCGGAGACACATCATGTCTCGGGTGTTGATGTTGAGTCATTAAACGATGGCGCTGATGTCTGAGATGTTTTGGCTGCGGCATTGATTTCTTCATCCTCCATTAGCCCCTCTATCTTGGAAGGTAGGCCAGACATATGGAGTGAACACAAATTCCCGTCCTCTTCTTCTTGGTCACTTCCTTTCATTTTCTGGATTGGGAGAGGCTATGGCGCAGTGTTGTACATATGTCGACCAAATACTGAAACACTGCCCTTTCTCAGTGTTATCATATTTTATTGGTGATTGTATATGAAATTTTATAAAAAACCATATTTAATATTTACACGTCAGTGATGTGTGATGTCGGAACAAATAGAAGGAAATTTTGCAAGACACGGGTATCTAAACTATTAATTTAGCTGTCATACGTTCGTCGTCCCAAATTTTATGTCTGCCATTTTATGGACGGTATTGCCCCTATTTGTGCAGAGATATTACTTACCTCTGCCACCACCGAGTCAAAAGAATAGTTTCCTGTCTCTTCCTCCCGAGCAAGGACAGCCCCCTAGCTTCCCCGCACGTGACGCCGAGGGTCTCCCTGCCTTGACTCGCCACCTCATCCCCTTACAGGTAGAAGAAATTGGCCGGAGTAGGATGGAGAAGGAAGACGAGGACGAGGTCTCTACTGGCGGCAAAGAGAACTTGAGCGGGGCGAGGATGGGAGACTAACGACTGGCGCCCTCGGTGACAGTGGAGGTCAGGGATGGGTCTAGTCTCGGCAGCGTGGACCCATGAAGTAGAGGGTGGCCGGATCCGTCCCAGAGGTCGACGAGTTGGCCTACTATAGGGAGGAGGAGGTGGGCTTCGAGCGGGAGTGGATTCCTGGCCCCGCTGATGACGACCTCGCAACTCGTCGTTGGCCAGAATGAATGAGCGAGAAAAAAATATGACCATGTGTCTTTTGCTTTGCAAGAGTTGTGGTAGTACTGATATTTGATAGTCTTCGATGAAATTGTTGTAGAGAAACGAGAGGATGGATGAACGAGAAAATTAATACTATGAATCATCCAATAGATCAAATAATCTAAAACATGTGTAAAATAATAATTTCTCAAATGCTTTCTCTAATTGGAAGATTGAAGTTGAACCATAGTGTGGACAAATTCTGTAGTGAATAATTGTTCATTCACTACAGGATTAGAGTTAACAATCATGTGGACAAAGGTTATTGCACGGAGTTCTTTGTTTGGAAAAATTGTTCTTAATGTGCTTAGGAAAGCGAGTGAGTTTGTAGAATGAACGTGTGTTCGATCTAATTGTCTACTTTTTATGTACATAACTTCTCACATGTACCACCGTGGCAGCGCACGGTATTCAGCTAGTTTGTTTAATTTTGAATGCACCTAGACATTGATTCATCTAAATTTAGACAAACTTGCGATATCTATTTTAAAATAGAGAAAATAAGACCTTCTATCCGATTTAATGAGACCTTGTTTGGTACATGCCGGTTATCACAAGTTTTTTATCAAACGAATACATCGACGGGTGAAAAGAGATTTGTTTACAGGTCCAAAGATAAAAGAGTTGTTTAGGTCATCGACGGTTGACGGGGAGAAATGCAATTTTTTGAAGTGGAGATACTCATCCGATTCACTATGGGCATATTTGTCTAACTAACAAGTCTGAAGAATCAATGTTGGACTTACTGGATCCTTAGCCATTCGTGCGAAAATTGATCACTTGTGGAGATCTATAAAGGGCGTGTTTGGTAGCCCGCATCAACTTTGGATCCCCGTGGGCCAAGGCCCTGTAGGACATGTCCCTGCGAAAACGGTGTTTGGGTCATGTTCTCCACTTTGTTTGGTTGCCTCTCAGATCTTTTTTTGGCCCGGTGGAGATATGTGTATCGGTTGTTTGGTTGGCTGCTTTGCAGCCCATTGAGGAAAGCCAAAAGCAGTGTGCTGATGTTTGGTTCTATCCAAATATCGGCTACCTCTTCTCACAAGTGGTAAGGTTATCAGCTAAAATAAAAGCTCGAATCAAAAGCACACATTTCATACTACTACTGACGAGGGTTTAACTCGTCAATGCCCATTATTATGGACTTGGATTTTGGAGAAGGAGGGAGTGCTGGGGGCATCAATGGGCTAGCAAACAAGCATACAGGGACGCAAGATTTACCCAGGTTCAGGCCTCGTAGAGGTCCTACTCCTACTTGTCTGCTCTTGGAATTAACGAAGGAATCGAAGATTACAGGGGCGCGCAGATGCAATCTGGCGAGAGTTGTGGAAACTAGGGTTGTGATTGTCCTCCTCGCCGCCCCCTCCTAGCCTTTATATAGATAGGCTAGGTATCGGGCAGCAGGTCAAGTCGGTTACAGATTAGGGTTCGCCCTTTGAACTTTCTATCTTTAACCTTCTTCTTGTCTCGCAAGCAATCGAAGAGTCTGCGGATCACCCGAATTCTGCATTGGGCCTTGGCAACACCATGGACTTCTGCCGTATCTGGGCCGTATATACCAAACTCGAGTACCTGTAGGGTATACCCATGTAAGTAGCCCCCCCCCCCGAGTGTCCAATGGAATCGCAGATTCGACTGGGGGCTTTATGAAGTCTTTCGAGTGCATGACTAAGCATTTTTTTTGAGTGTTCTGTTTGTGTCATAGGGATCGTTGATATATGTGCCTGATTTATCCGATGTATCGGTATCAGTTAACTACCTTAGGGAAAAACAACGCAATCTACTCAAACTCGAGTCCCCGGACTCGAATTCGGAAAAAGTGCTGGCGTATTTGGACTCAGGCCACGGAGTGCTTACAAGAGTCGAATTCTAGTGTATAAGTGTGAGCACTCGATGCGTCCGTCAAGGCATATTCATCGTACCTGCAGGCACGGATATTTTTCTGGTATTGTGCAGCAGATGCGTTGCCAAGCCTTATTCAGGTCTTATCTTCACGCTGTAAGCGCGGCATCCGAATTTTTTGTCATCGCGGAGATGATTCGGGTGGCCCAGGAGATGTAATCTCTTTGTAGGTAAAAATATGAGGCGGAGTCGCCATAGCATTCGAGTGTGGATGTTATCAACACATAGTACGATGTACAAGGGGAAATAATCATAGGGTGCACGACCAGCGCTCTGATACATTGCAAATGTATCTATAATTTTTGATGTTCCATGCTTGGTTTTATCCACTTTCTTGTGTTTTGTTCCAACTTTGGAGTACTTTTCATATGATTTCTTGGACTAACCTATTAACAAGAGCCACAGTGCCAGCTGCCTGTTTTTGTTGTTTTTGGTTCTAGGAAAGTCAGAAAATGAATATTCTCATAATTGGACGGAACAAAAGCCAAAGTGTCTATTTTTCCGAAAGGGATCAAGTGCCAGAATACAAGACGGAGAGGGGCCAGGGGCCGGCCACACCACCTGGCCGCACGGTCAGGCCTGGCCCGCGTCAGGGGGTGTTGTGGTGGCTCCCGGCACCCCCTCGGCCCCTCCTTCCGCCTATATATTGCCCTCGGGACGAAAACCCTAAGTACCCGATCAAAAATCCACGAAAGAGTCTATAGCCGTCGTCATCTCCATCCCTAGATCGGGAGGGATCTGAAGCTCTTCACGGCACCCTGCCGGAGAGGGGAATTCACCCTGGAGGGCTTCTTCATCACCATGCAAGCCTCCGGTGTGATGTGTGAGTAGTTCATCCTTGGACTACGGATCCATGTAGTAGCTAGATGGCTGGTTTCTCCTCCTTTGTGCTTTCATGTTTAGATCTTGTGAGCTCCGTTCATGATCAAGATCATCTATTTGTAATCCATACATGTTGTGTTTGCCGGGATCCGATGGATATTGAGATGCTATTTCAGATTGATTATTGATTCTATCATGTCTTTGTTATTTGAGATCTTGCATGCTTTCCGTTGTTAGTAGCTATCTTGGCCAAGTAGATGCTAGCAACTCCAAGAGTTAGTATTTATGCTCGACAGTGGGTTCATGCCTCTAGTAATCTGGGGAAGTGACAGAAATCTCTAAGGTACTAGATGTGTTGTTGCTACTAGGGAGAAAACAACGATCCTTTATTCATAGAACAATTGTATTGTTTACTTTACACGTAGTTCGTAAAGCAATAATCTGTTGCCTACAACTTAATACTGGAGGGGGTTCGGATGATAACCTGAAGGTGGATTATTAGTCATAGATGCAGTTGGATGGCGGTCTATGTATTATGTTGTAATGCCCAATCAAGTCTCAGAGGAGTCAAGATGATTAGTATATGCATGTATTGCTTTCTCGGTGTTTGTCAATTGCCCCGCTGTAATTTGTTTACCCAGCATGTTATCTATCTAAGGAGAGCCACCTCTAGTGAACTATGGATCCCGGTCCTTTACTTTACATACAATCTATAAATTGTTTCTGCTTTGTGTTTACTTTCTGCAAACTTTTACTTCTTTCCATTCGATATGTTTAATCCTTTGTTTTCCGCAAAACATGGTGAGATTGACAACCTCATCGCAAGTTGGGGACAAAGTTCTGCGGTTGTGTTGTGCAGGTCTCCACGTTGCTACTAGCATCGGTAGTGCGCCCTGCCAAATCTCAGCTAGTAACACCTTTGGGGTGTTTCCTTGCTCCTACTGGTTCGATTAAACCTTGGTCTCATAACTGAGGAAAAACTTGTTGTTATGCTCATCATACCTTCCTCTTGGGGTTCCCAACGAGCTCTACATCAACCACGAGCCAGCACGCTCCCTATGGGAGTAGCCCCCGAGTGCCTATTCGAGTCATAGACTCGAGTGGGGACTAAAAAACATTTGCAACTGCTGTCGTCTTTTGTTGCTTGTTTCAGTCGAATATGCTTTCAGCGCTCCCTATGGGAGTAACCCGTAGTTCATAGTCGAATCAATGATTCGAGTGGAGGGTTTGTCTTGAATGGTCATATACCTGCATAAAAATTCTTTCGGGTGCGCCGCTAGCGCTCCTGTTAGGAGTAGCCCCCGAGTGCTTGGTTGAGTCGAAGACTCGAGCAAGGACTAACATAGTCGAAATCTTCTGATGCTGGAATCGATGACGTCAGTTCTGACGATGTGATGACCTCAGTTGCTCGCGTGAGCGGCTTTGACGGGACGTGACGAGTGGTGGGTCCCACTTTCTAACTTCAATTTGACCGGGCGTGCGTAATCTTTTGTTTTAACTGCGTCTCCTCGATTTCCACGCGTAACGGGAGTAGTGGGGGACGGTTCGTGGTTCAGCTTCGCCACATGTCGATGGCGATGTGCGCCATGCGTGTAGTAGGGTTTCTGCTGGCTGTTAGATGGCGTCCGTGAGGAGGTTAAGTTGCAGCGCAGCTGCGGTAATTTTCCCCATCTGTCTTCTTGCTCGTGCCTCCATCACCATTGCTGCTCTCTCTGCTTCCTTGCGCACTTCCTCTTCACAGCACTGGACCAGCTCTGTGTCTTCCCCAGTTACTTTCTCCATTCACACCGCCATCGAAAGATGGGCAAGAAGAAGGGAGGCGCCTCCGCTGGATCTGCGGCTGCCATTGTCACCGCTAAGAAGGGTGGTACTACCACCGTGGGCACCCGCGTCACCAATGGCGCCGCCAAGAAGAAGGGTGCGGGCACCCGCATCACCAATGGCGCCTGGTGAGCGTCCATCATCAAACCTTCCGAGCTACATCTTCATCATCAAGATGGAGTTCTTCCACCCGCGGAAGACGACTCGCGAGTGCCCGATGATGAGGTAATCCCTTGTCCTCCTCCGGGTTTCCAGGTGATGTTCCTTGCGTTCATAATCCGAGGTCTTTCTCTCCCCCTGCATCCTTTCTTAAGGGTTCTCCTTTGTTTCTATGGGCTCCAGCTGCACCAGCTCTCCCCAAATTACGTTCTCCACATCTCTTGCTTCATCACGCTCTGCGAGTGCTGGCTCGGAATCGAGCCACACTTTGGCCTCTTCAAGTGGCTTTTTAAGCTGAAGCGTAAGTCGGCGTCCGGTTCGGTAGTCTACGACGTAGGAGGCTGCGGGATCCACGTCGACTCCTCTATCACCTATTTTGACCTCAAGCTCACCGCGTCTGTCCAAGGGTGGAGAGAGAAGTGGTTCTACATCCGTGACCAGAAGGCCGACGGAGACCACTACGGACTCGCGCCCTTCGATCCCGCGGTGTCTTGCAAGAGGAGGCGCTCCTGGAAGAATGTCGTGATGCCTAGCGAGTCCAAGGAGACGGAGGTGCTGTATAAGCGTGTCTGCAACCTCGAAAGCCGCATAGGGAAGGAATAGGGTGGTGCTGCTCTCATTCGCACATGGTTGCGCCACCGCGTCCAGACTTTGCAGGCCAGAGTGCACCCTATGTGTTGCTGGAATGGCGCTGACGATGTCACTCGCGTATCTGCCGAGGGCATTTCTGCGCGTGAGGTGGATAGGAGGGTGCGATTGGTGACCAAGTACACTGCCAAGGAGGTTATCCCAGGCGAACCAGTCGTGCCTCCTTTCGACGCCTCTAACCCTCCTCCTGAGGTAGAATTGTACTACGTAGTAGTTTCTTTGTCGATTGCCACCAAGCGCTTGATATATAATGATGCATCTTTTGATTGCAGGACTGGAGCGTGGCTACCAGTTTACCTCCTCAGCCTGAAGGGGTTATTCCTCCCGAAGTAGAGGAGGAGGACGAGTCGGGGTCTACGGTCCCCATGGAGGAAGAAGAGGAAGCCCCCGAGTCTGCTGATCGCGGAACTGTTGGGTCCGCGGCATAGAAAACAAAAAAAATTCCTATGGTGTGAACTACACGCCAAGATCTATCTACTAGGTACAAAGCAATGGGTGGACAAACATCCAACGAGAACTTACCCTCGTAGACAACGAGCTTTGTTAACGAGTAGGAACTCGTGGTTTATGTAGTCGTACACTTGCCGATCTCAAGATCGTGAGGAAGTCCGAGCGCCGCAACTCAGCAGCGCATCCGCACTCGCACACACGTTCAAGCCACCGGACAACCTCCACCTCCTCGCTCCAGCGATCCAGCGGAAGCAGCAACTCCTTCCAGACGAAATGCCACCGGGAACATGTATCTCGCTAATCCGAGACCATGGGGGAATAATTCTAGAGGGGGAGAGAGATCCTTCACAAGGAGGTGTGTGGATGAAGGAGGGAATGGGTGGACTTTTATAGGAGGAGGGGGTGCCCCCTCTCTCCATGGCCGGCGCATGGGGGGGTGACCCCTCACCTCCCCCATTCATGTGGTGGTATCCCCCCCCCCCCACATTAAAATGCCTCTTCACATTCCCTTTTAAAGTCTCCACTTTAAATGCATTAAATTTCTCCAAATTTAATGCTCTCTCATTTAATAAAACTCTTTTTATTAAATTTATTCAGAATTTTGTTAATTACTTTAATTAACAAACATTCACATATAGCCCCTTGCAATGTTTCAATATCACATGCAGAACCACTTCTGCAATTTCACCCGAAACAATTTCCGGTTTCTATTGAAACAATTCCTGCGCTTTGCAATTCTTTCGTCTGAAACATATGTGCTCCAAAATGGTGTCCGGTAACTCTTAAGTGTGCCACCCTACGGTTCGTGAATAATGCAGACATGATCGAGACCCTTCTCCGATCAATAATCAGCAGCGGGACCTGGAGATCCGTACTGACTCCTACACATTCAACGATGACTCCTGTGATCGTGAGAACCTTTAACGCTTGTAACTAAATCCCTTTGTCTCTCGATATATTACATGTCCGAGATTCGATCATCGGTATCTCCATACCTAGTTTGATCTCGTTACCGACATGCACTCTTTTCTCGTTCCCGTGATATAACATTCTATTGATCACATCACTTGCTTGCAAGCTATCCTAATGTGATATCACCGAGAGGGCCCAGAGTATATCTATCCGTCATCTGGATTGACAAATTCCACTCTTGATCCATGAGCCTCAACATAACACCTTCGTAGTACTGAACCCATCTTTATAGTCACCCTGTTACGGTGTGACGTTTGATGTTATCAAGATACTCTTCCGGTGTCAGCAATTAACATGATCTCATGGTCTAAGGATAAAGATTACTTTGTATGATGTTATAGCAATATAAACATAATGACTTGATCGTAATGCTATACTTCGGATGAATGTTTATCACATCATTCCACCAATGGTGTGACCTTGTTATTAACAACATCCAATGTCCATGATCGGGAAACCTTGATCATCATGTTAATCAACAAGCTAGTCTATAAGAGAGGCATGAATAGGAACCCTTTTTGTTTATTAAACACACATGTATTGATGTTTCCGAATCAATACATTTCTAGCATGTAAAATAAACATCTATCATGTATAAGGAATATATAATAACAACTTTATTATTGCCTCTCAGGGCATATTTCCTTCAGGAACCCACAAGCGTTCCCGCAATGAGGATTCGAATGCATCCTCTTCGTCGACGCCGGAGGATTCTCCTACTGCTGCTGCAGAGGAGCCTATCCCTGCCGTTCCTTTCCATGCAGTGGCTCCCCTTGATCAGAAGAAGCTGCGACTTCCGAAGGATTCGTCGGAGGAATCCTTCGACCTTGATAATTTTAACTGGTGAGTATTGTCTTCGTGAATTCGTCTTGCTTTCTTTTCTGGAGTTGCTTTTTCTGAAGTTTTTTTCTAGATGTGTTTTGCAGTCAAGCGGTGTTGTCGTCTTCTGATGACGTCCAAATTGTGAAAGAGTCCGGAGTCGCAAACTCTAAGGCCAAGGAGGTGGTCGAACGGTCTCCTTCTCCTCCAGTGGTGGCCTACTCCAGGCACAATTCTTCGAGTTCCCCCCATGCTGGGGAACACCAGATGGTTGCTCGGACGACTGTGTGGCAGTCATCTTCGGAGTCCCTGGAGGATCACGTAAGCGTCCTCTTTGCTGTTTTGGCAGTCAAATTTATACCTTGTGCTACCACTGAACTTTTGTTTGTCTTTTTGATGCAGCTCATTGTAAAGGAAGTTGCTCGCCTGGCGGAGCAAGTTCTTGTCATGGGTCGACAGCACGCTCTGCTGGACAATCGCCATCGTGTTGTCGAAGGTTAGTTTTTGGCGTCGTTTTTGTCTTTGTGAAATTTATAAATTCGATTGATGATACATCCTGTGCTTTGTAGTTGAGCACAATGAACTCCTGCGTCGTGTTGCTTCCCTCAAGAAGGCGCTTGCCGTAGCAGCGAAGAATCGCGACAAAGTAGTCGCAGCTCTAGAGGAGTCGCGAAAGCGCGAAGAGGATTTGCGTGCTTCTACTGCTGAGAGGGAGAAGTTGTTCAAAGAACAACTTTTCTCAATTGCCCAGTCCCTCTCAGGTATTTTTTTCAGCTAGATTTGCGTTGCTCCTTGTGTGATGTCGTATTGCTGGGCTAACACCTTATGTATGCAAATGTCGGTGGCCTAAGCTTTGACGCCCGGTCCCTTCGCCGTGAAGATGCGTTGGCTTGCCGTGGCCGTAGTCGAGGACCACAACGTTTCCCTTCAGGGGATGTTGACGAAGGCCAAGGGTGTGCTCAGTCGCATCCGTGAGGATCTAACTCCCAAGGCTGAGCTGATTGACAACCTTGAGGACCTGGTGGAATCCCTTGCTGGGGGTATTCCCATGGACTTCAAGAATTCCCAACGGTCTGTCGGTGCTACCATGGCACTCGCAATGGCGCAGGCCCATGGCGTGGAGCTGGATCCCTCCATGATCTCCAAGGCGATGCCTGTCGAAGCAGATGGTCAACAGGTAGTGTTTGCTCCCTTTGCTACTGGTTGTGGTAAATATGGACCGCAGCTCATCGATACAGTCGTAAGATATTTTGCGGAGCTGTAACAAGCGAAGAAGGCGGCAAAGACTGCAGCATCAGGGGCTACCACCAGAAATTCTGTGGCATTAGAGGCTGCCACAGATTCGATGAGGCCTCCGAAGCCAAAGTCCAAGTCGAAGAAGTAGATTGCTCCTTAGTTGCCAATCTATAATAGGTGTAGCTGCCTTTTGTTGAAACTATGCTTTTGTGGGAGTGTCCCTGTCGAGACTTTGCTGTGCTTGAATGCATTTGTGCTTTTATCTATGTATCCTCGGTCCCTTATTTTCTTCTTGCTTGATTATGATAGGGTACATCGAGTGGTCCTCGTGACTCTCCTCCCACCGATGAAACCACGATGCAGCCGCGTTCGAAGGTGGAGGAACTGTCATTGCTTTTGCGATTGCACGATCGCATTAAGCAGTTGGAGCGCGAGTTGCCCATCGTCCACGGTAGCACGGATGTGTGGAAGTCGAAGGAGGAGAAGGCCACCGCCCGTGAGAAGTATCTCTTGGAGGAAGTGGCGCAGCTGAATGGGCAGTTCAAATGTTAGCTTTCTGCCGTCTCGTCTTTTCTTTTAGTCAGTCGCGATGATGCCTTGTCTTCACACTTTTCCAATTTTCTTGGTGTAGTTGTCAACGCTCGTCATCCGCAGGATGAGAAGGACCGGGTTGCCATTCGAATGAATAACCTGACCCTGGAGCAACTGCAGGCAAGTGGGTACTTTTGGGTGGACCACGATTGTGCGATTGCGCTTGCGACCCTGCAGGATTGTTCTTCTCGAGTGCTTCATTATTTGAAGAAGGCGCAATCGTGCCTTAGGCATATTTATCAAACGATGTTTCCGCTGGACGCCGTCCCTTCAAGCATGTTGGCTCTTATGGCGAAGTTTCAAGATTTGAGTGTGGTTCGCGAGTGTGTGCGGCAGCAGTTAGTAGCTGGTGCTAAGGCTGTGTTGTCGCTAGTGCGACTTCATAGGCTAGATGTAGATGTTGCGTCTGTTGCTGCTGGGCCGCCACCTCCACCAGAAGTTTTGTCCTGGAACATGGTTCCGCACTATCAAGCGGTTGATCGGCCAGCAGAGGACATTGTCGATTTCTTCGAGGAGCAGACGAACGTTCTTATTTTGTAGCAATAGCATGATTTGTGTCCTGCACATAATTGTATAAGTGTTGTAAAGTTCGTATGATTATGTTGGATGTAATTAATACCCATTGATATGTGAAGAGCTTGCTAGCTTTTGTATTTTGCGAGTGAATTGTACTCTGCAGTTCCTTTTCGTTAGCCTGACTTGTGTTTATCTCAGCACCATGCCAACCTGTCAGGTGCGTTGCAATTGGGTTGGTGTTTATCAAGGGTTCGATTGATGTTGTGTCAGCTACTTAGGATACTGCGATGTGTTTGTAGAACGGAAGTATAAAGGGTGGCGCAGCCCTCGAGTGACAAAATTGCAAGAAAATAAGGAAAACACAGAGTTTTGGGGCACTTAGCTTTATTTATTCGCGGAATAGTACGAGGTATAATGTGTGGCTAAGTAGCCTGACTGAATAGCCTTATTTGTAATGTAAAAGACGACTAGGGGTAGAAGCAACGCAGCTGCGTGACGTTCCAAGGGTTGGAGTATGCGACTCCTGTCTCAAAATCTTTAAGGTGATAGGCACCACCTGGGATTACTTCTGCAATCATGTACGGTCCTTCTCAAGGGGACTCGAGCTTGAGATGCCCTTGTTGCTTCAGTCGTAGAACTAGGTCTCCTTCAACAAAGGATCTGGGGCGTAGCCTTCTGTTGTGGTAGTTGCGGAGACTTTGCTGGTAGATCGTTGATCTCTCTGCTACGATTTCCCGTGCCTCGTCAAGGAGGTCGATGGAGTCTTCGAGTGCAAGGGTTGACTCCTGTTCGTTGTAAGCGACCACCCGTGGGGCTTTGTAGCGCACTTCTACGGGTAGCACCGCTTCCGCACCGTGTACCATGAAGAACGGAGTGTATCCCGTGGTGTTGTTTGGAGTTGTACGCAGGCTCCAAAGGACTGATTGTAGTTCATCTGTCTAGCATCCAGTGGCTTGCTCGAGTGGTCGAAGGATTCGCTTCTTGATTCCACCGCAGATGAGGCCGTTGGCCTTTTCGACTTGACCATTGGTCTACGGGTGAGCCACCGAGGCATAGCTTATGTTGATTCCCAGGTTTTCGCAGAATTTCTAGAACTCCTTAGAGGTGAAGTTCGTCCCATTGTCCGTGATGATACTGTGTGGCACTCTGAAGCGATAGACAATGGACTCGAAGAACTTGACAGTGCTGGCCCCTGATTGATTTGTCACCGGCATGGCCTCGATCCACTTGGTGAACTTGTCGACTGCAACCAAGAGGTAGACATAACCTCCTTGCGAGGATTTTGGGAGCTTGCCGACCATGTCGAGTCCCCATTGCACGAAGGGCCAAGCCAATGGTATTGGCCGAAATTCCGTGCCAGGTGCGTGAGGTTTGTCTGCGAATCGCTGGCAGGCGTTGCAGCGCTAAATGATGTCCTTGGCGTTGCGCATGGCCGTGGGCCAGTAGAAACCAGCTCGTAGAGCTTTGGCAACGAGGGCGTGACTGCCAGCGTGGTGCCTGCAAGTGCCTTCGTGGATGTCGAGGAGGACGGCCCTTCCGTCCCCCTTGGAGACACATCGTTGAAGTACTCCTGTGATGTTGCGCTTGTATAGTTCGCCGTTAATAAGGGCGAATGCCTTGGATCATCGTGTGATGTGTCGCGCGTCAGTCGGATCATCTGACAGCCTCTTGCTGAGTAGATATGTGATGTAGGGTTGTGTCCAAGATGGCTCAATCATCATGACGCCCATTGGTCCTTCGAGTCCTGTATCGAGCTCCAGGTAGGTGGCATAGTGATACATTGCAAATGTATCTATAATTTTTGATGTTCCATGCTTGGTTTTATCTACTTTCTTGTGTTTTGTCCACACTTTGGAGTACTTTTCATATGATTTATTGGACTAACCTATTAACAAGAGCCACAGTGCCAGCTGCCTGTTTTCTGCTGTTTTTGGTTCCAGGAAAGTCAGAAAATGAATATTCTCGGAATTAGACGGGACACAAGCCAAAGTGCCTATTTTTCCAGAAGTCATCAGATGCCAGAATACGAGACCGAGAAGGGCTGGGGGCCGGCCACACCACCTGGCCCGCACCAGGGGTGGTCTGGCCGACCCCAGCACCCCCTCAGCCTCTCCTTCCACCTATATATTGCCCTCGAGACGAAAACCCTAAGTACCCGATCAAAAATCCACGAAAGAGTCTGTAGCCGCCGTCATCTCCAACCCTAGATCGGGAGGGATCTGAAGCTCTTCCCGGCACCCTGCCGGAGAGGGGAATTCACCCTGGAGGACTTCTTCATCACCATGCAAGCCTTCGGTGTGATGCTTGAGTAGTTCATCTTTGGACTACAGATCCATGTAGTAGCTAGATGGCTGGTTCTCCTCCTTTGTGATTTCATGTTGTGTTTCTGCATGTTGTGTTTGTGGGGATCCGATGGATATTGAGATGCTATTTCAGATTGATTATTGATTCTATCATGTCTTTGTTATTTGAGATCTTGCATGCTTTCCGTTGTTAGTAGCTATCTTGGCCAAGTAGATGCTAGCAACTCCAAGAGTTAGTATTTATGCTCGATAGTGGGTTCATGCCTCTGGTAATCTGGGGAAGTGACAGAAATCTCTAAGGTACTAGATGTGTTGTTGCTACTAGGGAGAAAACAACAATCCTTTATTCATAGAACAATCGTATTGTTTACTTTACACGCAATCCGTAAAGCAATAATCTGTTGCTTGCAACTTAATACTGGAGGGGGTTCGGAGGATAACCTGAAGGTGGATTATTAGTCATAGATGCAGTTGGATGGCGGTCTATGTATAATGTTGTAATGCCCAATCAAGTTCCAAAGAAGTCAAGATGATTAGTATATGCATGTATTGCTTTCTCAATGTTTGTCAATTGCCCCGCTTTAATTTGTTCAACCAGCATGTTATCTATCTTAAGGAGAGCCACCTCTAGTGAACTATGGATCCCGGTCCTTTCTTTTACATACAATCTACAAACTGTTTACTGCTTTGTGTTTACTTTCTGCAAACTATTACTTCCTTCCATTCGATACGTTTAATCCTTTGTTTTCAGCAAAACCAATGAGATTGACAACCTCGTCGCATGTTGGGGACAAAGTTCTGTGGTTGTGTTGTGCAGGTCTCCACGTTGCTACTAGCATCGGTAGTGCGCCCTGTCAAGGCTCAGCTAGCAACACCTTTGGGGTGTTTCCTTGCTCCTACTGGTTCGATTAAACCTTGGTTTCATAACTGAGGGAAACTTGTTGCTGTGCTCATCATATCTTCCTCTTGGGGTTCCCAACGAGCTCTACATCAACACCGAGCCATCAAGCATTTTTCTAGCGCCGTTGCCGGGGAGTCAAGGACATCTTCACAAGGGAAGTCCCTCATAACCAATCTATTTACTTTGTTATTTTTGTTTTGCTTAGTTTCTTTTTGCTTTGTTTGCTTGTTTCTTTATCAAAAACACACAAAAAATAGTTCCTTTCTAGTTTGCTTCCTTTATCAAACACACAAAAAAATTAAGTCTCCTTTAGTTGTTACCTCTTCCTTAGCACACCATGTTGATCCCTAAATTCACCCTGAAAGACCTTTCAATAGGTAGTGGTTCAATAATTAGGAAAGATAATATTGAAGAATTCTTTAATCATGTTAGTAAGCATGAAGATAGTGAGGATAGATCCCTTGCAGAACTTGCTCCAAACTATGAGATTGCTACAACTTCTTTAAGTCACATGTTAGAAGCAAGGTTTGTTAACCTCAACCCCTTAATGCAAGTAATGTTTCTTAAGCTTAAAGAAATTGAGGACCCTAAAAATAGGGATTTTATTCTAGAAACTTTGTTTAAGGAATTCTATGATGTTGCCAAAGAAGCTAGAAAAGTCTTTAAACGTTTCAATATGCTAGGCTCATGTGTAGATGTTGTTGGTACACGAGAAAATATGGACAAAACTGAACCTAATGGGAAGGAAACTAAGATACCAATACCCTTTAAACTGGTAGCAATACATGAAGCCATAGAAAAGAATCTTGATTGGATTGTTCCTGAAAACCCTTTTGATGAAAATAGTGAACCTAAGAGCATTGAGAGAGGATCCTCTAGAACTTATTTGGATGATATACCTTGCCTTGTTGAAGATATTTCTGGTATTAATCTTAATGCTTCTTCATTTGAGAACACTTGATTCTTCTTGCTTCTTATGCCTAACTTAAAGGCGTTAAAGAAAAGTAATTATTGGGAGATAACCTAAAATTTTTAGATGAGTCTTAGAAGTTATTACTTAAGTAATAACCGCTCCTTATCCTTTTTATTTGCTTTTTGTGCCAAGAGTAACCTCTAATGACAGAGAAGTAATGATTGGGAAAGTTGCTGTCCTGAAACAGATTTTTGTGCTTCACCGTAAAAATTCGTGTAAAATCTTTGAACGCCTTTTTGAGGCGTGAATTTTTGTTCTTATGCCCCAGGTTGTTATATAACTTCCGTTAGTTCAACACTTTTTGATTTCAGCAACAGAAGGTCTTCGAAAAAATTCGTCTTTACCTGCTGGTCTGTTTTGACAGATTTCTGCCATTTTCTGTATTTGCTTCTTGTTGTTTCCTTTTTGAGTTCTTTTGGGGAATTGAGATTTTTGAGGGAAGTGCTACAGTAGCTAGTGTTATAATGGAAGTTTATTGGTGTTAGAACTGAACCTTAAGACTTATTATCTTGAGTGCACTAATGTTGCTAATAAAGATTGTGTGAAGTTTTGTATGAAGGAAAAATTTCAGGTGTATGGAAGGAATGAGTAATGAGATGAAGGATGGACTAAAGCTCAAGCTTGGGGATGTCACGAGTGTCATCCCAAGAAATATCCAAGAAGTACAAGCGTCAAAGCTTGGGGATGCCCAAGGCATCCCCACTTCATCAATAAAAATCCCAGGTTTCTTCCAAACGCTTCATTTTTATTGTTTCATGCACAGTTGTGTTGTTCTTGGAGCGTCTTCTTTTTCGTTTTTGTTTTGGTTTTTCGTTTGCTTAGTTTTCTAAATAAATTGGTTGGACCCCCTCTTTCATACACTGGTTTGCAAATAGTTTGGTTTGGTTTGGAAAAGAGTAGGAAAGTTCATGCTTATGTGGTAAAAAGAGCTCATTTTTTGACTATGGCCTATGCTTTGTCATGCCATGCTTGATATTGTTTTGGCTTTATGCTTAGTATTCTTTGTTGTAGCATGACTTGTTATAAACAATTGAGATTTCTTAATGTGTCTTGGATGAATCATGCGTTGTTTTAGCATATTAAAGCATAGTATAGTGGTATTCTCCTTTGATGCTTTATTTGGGTTGACTTGGCGCATGCTCACACCATGTTATGACTCTCCCAAGTCACCATAGCCTTTATAATCCTTTAGTTTTCAACTTGTAGTATCACTTTATGCTTTGATCAATGATGGTTTGTCGCTCTTCATGATTATGGACATTATTGCTCTCTTAGTTTGTTGCTCCCAGTCTTTTGCTAGCCTCCACAACCAAGTATGAGTTCCACTCATGCATCCAACTCCCAAAACCAAGTTATTCCAAAGAGTACACCATACCTACCTACTAGCTTATGCTATTCCAAGTATATTCATGCTTTTGTTTACCTTCCAAATTAAACTTGTTATGAGAAAACTAGTGATTAAAGCTCTCACGAACTTGATGGCACACTTTACTTTTCTTGCCCTTAATAAAACTTGAACCATTGTGTCGTCTATGTTGTATATGCTTGCACTTATTTGTTGGGAATTAGCAGAACCATGCTGTCATGGGGAACGCTTTCAACATTGCACTTGGTACTTGTACCTAGTTGATATCATGCTCTTTTGTATATGGATGTCGTCGGTGTAAAATGAAAGGGGAGCTTGTAAGTCCATGGAGTTATGTATATGTGTTAGAGAAACGCCTGGGCCGCTGGCCTAATCCATGCTGACATGGTGGAAACCTGCAGCGTAACCATAATGAGTTGTCTATGAAGCATTCTTCTTATAAAAAAAAGAGTCCTATATTGAGAAAAAAAAGAGAAAAAGAAAAAAAGAGATTATGAAAAGAGGAAAGAGAGAAAAAAGCACCATATTCCCATGGTAAATAAGAAGATTGTTGAGATGCTCGTTGTCTGCTTGCCTTGTCATTTTGATATGGGGATTCTTCCGTATCATCGGGCAAGGGGTACCCCGTTGGCGGTTCTCTATGATACACATGTACTTACGATGACAAGAACTTACCGGTGACTAAACTTGAGTACCATGAGGAGCGGTCCTCGTATACAAGGGACATGAGGTTTCTAACTTATACTTCATCAAGCATGTACACCATAGTTTGTTCACTTTATCCCTAAACACTTCAAGATGCTTATGATAGGGGCAATGAGAGCTGAAAACACTTCAAGTCACTCTTATGAACTTTGAAGGTGTCCTATGCATTTATATTTGCTACTCTATGAGGGACAAGTTGAATGCTATTATGCTATGTTTTGTTTATGTGAAACAAACAAACGTCTTGCAAAGCATTATTATTCATGAATCTTTTGTTTGTGCCTTTTCATGTTGCATCATAGTTTCTTTGTTTTATTGCTAGAACTTTGTCTTTCATGTTATGATTAAAGTACTATGATCCCAGCTTTGAATGTTTTGCAAGTACTTTGATCAAGTTTATGATGGTGCATGTCACCTCAAAAAATTATTCTTTCTTTTTATCACTTACCTACTTGAGGACGAGCAGGAGTTAAGCTTGGGGATGTTGATACATTGCAAATGTATCTATAATTTTTGATGTTCCATGCTTGGTTTTATCTACTTTCTTGTGTTTTGTCCACACTTTGGAGTACTTTTCATATGATTTCTTAGACTAACCTATTAACAAGAGCCACAGTGCCAGCTGCCTGTTTTCTGCCATTTTTGGTTCCAGGAAAGTCAGAAAATGAATATTCTCGGAATTGGACGGGACAAAATCCAAAGTGCCTATTTTTCCGGAAATCATCAGATGCCAGAATACGAGATGGAGAAGGGCTGGGGGCCGGCCACACCACCTGGCCGCGCGGCCAGGCCTGGCCCATGCCAGGGGGTGGTCTGGCCGACCCCAGCACCCCCTCGGCCTCTCCTTTCGCCTATATATTGCCCTCAGGACGAAAACCCTAAGTACCCGATCAAAAATCCACGAAAGAGTCTGTAGCCGCCGTCATCTCCATCCCTAGATCGAGAGGGATCTGAAGCTCTTCCCGGCACCCTGTCGGAGAGAGGAATTCACCCTAGAGGACTTCTTCATCACCATGCAAGCCTCCGGTGTGATGCGTGAGTAGTTCATCTTTGGACTACGGATCCATGTAGTAGCTAGATGGCTGGTTCTCCTCCTTTGTGCTTTCATGTCTAGATCTTGTGAGCTCCGTTCATGATCAAGATCATCTATTTGTAATTCTGCATGTTGTGTTTGCGGGGATCCGATGGATATTGAGATGCTATTTCAGATTGATTATTGATTCTATCATGTCTTTGTTATTTGTAATATTGCATGCTTTCCGTTGTTAGTAGCTATCTTGGCCAAGTAGATGCTAGCAACTCCAAGAGTTAGTATTTATGCTCGATAGTGGGTTCATGCCTCTGGTAATCTGGGGAGGTGACAGAAATCTCTAAGGTACTAGATGTGCTATTGCTACTAGGGAGAAAACAACAATCCTTTGTTCATAGAACAATCGTATTGTTTACTTTACACATAATTCGTAAAGCAATAATCTGTTGCTTGCAACTTAATACTGGAGGGGGTTTGGATGATAACCTGAAGGTGGATTATTAGTCATAGATGCAGTTGGATGGCGGTCTATGTATAATGTTGTAATGCCCAATCAAGTTCTAAAGGAGTCAAGATGATTAGTATATGCATGTATTGCTTTCTCGATGTTTGTCAATTGCCCCGCTGTAATTTGTTCACCCAGCATGTTATCTATCTTAAGGAGAGCCACCTCTAGTGAACTATGGATCCCGGTCCTTTCTTTTACATACAATCTACAAACTGTTTACTCCTTTGTGTTTACTTTCTGCAAACTATTACTTCCTTCCATTCGATACGTTTAATCCTTTGTTTTCAGCAAAACCGGTGAGATTGACAACCTCATCGCAAGTTGGGGACAAAATTCTATGGTTGTGTTGTGCAGGTCTCCACGTTACTACTAGCACCGGTAGTGCGCACTGCCAAGGCTCAGCTAGCAACACCTTTGGGGTGTTTCCTTGCTCCTGCTGGTTCGATTAAACCTTGGTTTCATAACTGAGGGAAACTTGATGTGTGCTCATCATACCTTCCTCTTGGGGTTCCCAACGCGCTCTACATCAACACCGAGCCATCACATAGCCCCCGAGTCCGTTGACGTGCCTGCTTTCTTCTCTAGAGCTTTGGGCTTGATGGAGCGCTCGCAGATGCGCTTGAGAAATACCCCAGGTGGTGTGGGGCATAGGTGGAGCCAATATTGGCGAGTAGATCCACCTCTTCATTGCTTTCATGGCCCACGTGTTGCAGCTCACAGCCGTCGAAGTCTCCTTCGAGTGTGTCGTAGAGGTCGCGATAGGCGATCATGTTGTCGCTAAGTGCGTCGCGCTCGTGCATCGTTTGGTTGACCACCAGTTTGGAGTCGCCGTAGATGATGACCCTTTTGGCGCCGCAGGATTTCGCCATCCGCATCCCATGGATTAGGGCTCCATACTCAGCTTCATTATTGGAGGCGGTGAACTGCATTTGCAGAATGTATTTCATCTTGTCTCCTTGGGGCGATGTCAGTATGACACCTGCGCCAGCTCTGTCCTTTCGCTTGGACCCGTCGAAGTGCATTGTCTAGAGGTAGGACATATCTGGCTTGTCGGGGAGCTGGTTCTCCATCCAATGTACGAGAAAATCTGGGAGAACTTGCGACTTGATCGTGTCGTGCTTTTCATATGTGATGTCTAGTGGAGACAATTCGATTCCCCAGAGCGCGACTCGTCCTGTGGCATCCGGGTTATTGAGTATGTGCCCGAGTGGGGCGTTGTTTACCACCACGATTGGGTGCTCCTGGAAGTAGTGGCGCAGTCGCCTGGCTGTCATGAAGACGCCATAGGACAGCTTCTGGTAGTGCGGGTACCGCTGTTTTGTTGGTGTGAGCACCTCGCTGAGGTAGTATAGTGGGCGTTGGACCCCATGGACCTTGTTTTCTTTGGCTCGTTCCACCACGAGCACCGTGCTGACCACCTGTTGGTGGCGGAGATGTAGAGCAGTAGTGGTTCCTTTTCACGAGGCATCACCAGTACTGGCGAGGTGGATAGTAGGCGCTTGAGATCTTCGAATGCTTCTTGCGCCTCGTTTGTCCACTCGAACTTGTCAGTTTTGCGGAGAAGTTGGTAGAAGGGCAGTGCCTTTTCGCCCATTCGACTGATGAATCGACTGAGCGCCGCGATTCGCCCAGCCAGCTGCTGGACGCCTTTTACGTTCTTCATCTTCTCCATGGCTAGTATGGCCTTTATTTTCTTCGGGTTTGCTTATATCCCTCTCGCAGAGAAGAGATACCTGAGTAACTGCCTAGATGGCATGCCGAAGGCGCATTTGTCCGGATTGAGCTTGATCCGGTAGTGGTCGAGGTTGGCGAAGGTCTCGTGTAGATCGTCTATTAGCGAGGCTTCCTCTTTGGTTTTGATGATGATGTCGTTAACGTAGACTTGGATGTTCCGACCAAGTTGGTTCTTGAGGCAAGCCTGCATGCACCGCTGATAGGTGGCTCCTGCGTTTTTTAGCTCGAAGGGCATCGTGTTGTAGCAGAACACACCAAAGGGCGTCGTAAACGTCGTTTTCTCTCGATCCTCCTCCTTCATTCGAATCTGATTGTAGCCTGAGTAGGCGTCGAGGAAGCAGAGGCGCTCACATCCCACGGTGGAGTTGATGATTTGGTCGATTCGTGGCAGCGGGAAGTGATCCTTTGGGCAGTGCTTATTCAAGGAGGTGAAGTCCACGCACATCCGCAGGATATCCGTGTCTTTTTTAGGCACAAGCACTGTGTTAGTGAGCCAAGTGCTCTGCTTGATCTCGCGTATGAATTTTGCGTCGAGGAGTCTGTTGATCTCCATTCTGACTGCCTTTGCTCTTGGTTCAGACAGTCGCTGAATTGTCTGCTTGACTGGTCTGGCGTCTGGATTCACGTTGAGTGAATGCTCGGTGAATTCCCTGGGAACTCCTGGCATGTCCGCTGGACACCAGGCGAAGATCTCCCAGTGCTCAAGGAGGAATTCAACGAGCGCGAGTTCCTATGTGGAACTCAAGTTGTTGGCGATGAGGGCTGTCTTGGTCGGCTCTGTTGGGTGGACCTAGACTTTCTTCGTGTGCACCGACGAGTCGAAGGACAGGTCAGGTGAACTTGGCCTGCTCAGGGGAGGCAGACTGTTGTCTGTCGACTCCTTCAATCTTGCAAGTTCATCATGCATGCCGAAGGATTGGGAGATTCTGTTGAATTCCCTATCGCAGCTGTCGGACCTCTCGAAGTGGCCATTGATTGTGATTATGCCATTTGGACCTGGCATTTTCATCTGTAGGTAGGCGTAGTGCGGCACTTCCATGAACCTAGCGAACGCGACACATCCAAGGATGTAGTGGTATTGCGAGGGCCAGTCGATGACCTCAAAGTTGATGCACTCTCGCCGAAAGTTTTGCGGCGTACCAAAGATGACGTCGAGGTTGATTTTGCCTAGGGGATATATGCCATTCTCTGGGACGATGTCGTGGAACGTCGTGTCTGAAACTTCCAGACAAGTCAGAGGGATCCTCATCGCTCGCAAGGTACTCGCGAACATGAGGTTAACGCTGTTGCCGCCGTCCATGAAGACGCGACTCATATCGGAGCCCCCGATCTGCGCCTCGAGTACGGGGGGACAGTGGCCTGGACGAGGAACTTGGCGCGGGTGATCGCGTTTGTCGAAGGTGACGCAAGAGTCGCTTCCGCTGAGGTACTCAGTGGTGAAAGGTGGAGAGTTTATCGCCAGATTGACTTGGCGAGTGATAGCCTTCTGCACTCGATTTGAGGGACGCCCTTTTTGGATCATCCCCATGTTGCCCACGGCTCGTGGGTATGGCTCGCCTCCGTGATGCTGGACCGGTGCGGCAGCGGGTGGTGGTGGTCCGGGCGTTGGTGGACGAGCTCCATGTGCCACAGCGCCTGGGGCGGCTCCATAGCCCCTGTTGACCACGTCGCGATTCATCCAAGCCCAGGCCCTCATGGAGTTTGAGGAACTCGCGACAGTCCTTGAGAAGGTGGCAGGATTTCTTCTTGCCATCGTGCTTGTCGATGTAGAAATGCACGTTGCATGGCCCGGACAGTTTGTCCTCGATAGATGTTGCGGGTGCCTCTTCGCGAGTGCGGTGCTGCCACACCTCCGTGGTTTTTCCGCTGTCGCGGTATCCACCACTGTGATATCCGCTATTGCGGTTGTCATCGCGTTTGTCGGCGTAGCCGTCTGCGACCATATTAACCTCATCGCAGTTATCATAGACGCGCATCCGATGTTTGCCTCGGCGGTCGCGTCTGTGCCCGAGGTCATCGTCGTCATTGGAGTAGGTACGGTTTTTCACCGAGTCTTCTCCATCAGCCCACTGATTCGCGATTTCCATCAGGTGGTCAATCGTTTTGGGCTTCGAGCGGCCCAGCTCCTCCCTGAGCTCTATATGGCGAACGCCGTCGTTGAATGCGTCGATTGCGCGGTCATCCGAGATGTTTTCTATGTTGTTCTTGATGGTGGACCACCTCTGAATGTACGAGCGCAGCGATTCACTAGATCTTTGTTGGCAGCTTCTCAGTTCTTCGATTGATGCAGGCCTTTTGTAAGTGCCCTTGAAGTTGCGCACAAAGCTGTAGACCAGCTCTTCCCAGATGCAAATGGATCCGCGCGGGAGGTTGTTGAGCCATGCGCGAGCGGTGCCCTGCAACTGTAGCTACAGGCATTGCATGGTCGTGCTTCAACTCCCGCCATGTAGCCTAATGGAGGAGATGTGGTCCTACAACTAGATTTTCGGGTCCTGCAGGCCGTCAAATTTTGGATTCTCCGACAGGAGCTTGAACCCTATAGGCATTCGCTTCTACCTGATGGCCCTGCTGAAGCATCTGGCGCCGTAGAGCTTTGTCTCGTCTTCTTCCAAGTCAGTCGAACGAGCACATCTTGCCCGCATCTTGTCGACTTTGCGCTGCGTGAGGTCATCGTGCGCGTCGTAGTCGCGGTCATGCCGCCGTGAGCGACGTCGCCATGACAGATCGTGATTATCGTCACTAGAGGAGTACGAGTAGTACTTTTCAAGAGCCTTGCTTTTCTTCGGCTCTGGTGTTGGTTCTTTGTCGAGGGCGGCCTCGATTAGCCCCAGGCCCGCGATCGTAGATTGGTGCATGGCAGCTCGCGAATCTCCAGCCGGTGGCTAGTTGTTGAGGAGGTACATGGTAGCCGCCGTCACCATGGCTTGCGGCGTTTTTGGGAGCACGTTGCCCCGCGTATCCACCGTCATAGAGCTGAAGTCGAGGACTTTTGCAGCTTCTATACGTTCTTGCTCCGTGAGGAGGGCCAGTAGAGATCGTCTCTTGTTGGCCACGTACTTGTTGCCTTTGGAGGAGGATCCTCCGTGGGAGGAGAACCTAGCTCGTCAAAGACTCGACTCATCCACCGCCTTTCTGCGCGCTTCGAGTTGTGCGATCACCTGTTGCTGGCGCTTGGATTCCTCCTTTAGCAGCCAATGGTAGCCCATCGGCATGTCCTGCAGTGTGTTGGGGGTAGAGGATTGCCCCGTAGAGCTTCGCGACAGCGGGCCCACTCGTTGTCGTTGAGGTGGATCTACATGCGCTCGCTGGTGTTCTCATTCGTCATGAGTGTCGGTTCTGCCCTCGCCCCGTTGTTAACTGGTGCGCCATTACCACCGTTGGTGGGGCCGCCATTTGCGACTCGTATGCCACCATTGGGCGTACTGCCGTTGGGCGGTCCGGTGCCACATCCGGTGCCAGCGTTTTTGCGATTGACGCTGGTGTCGCCCGTGTTGATGACGGCGCACATGAAGTGGTTGGGGAAGCTGTTGCTCCCGCAACTTTCAGATCCGGAGCCGTAGGCTCCATCTTCTGTGGCTAGGTCACCCAGATCGGATCTGCGACTGTTGTCGTTGTCCGTACTCCCAGCTATTGCTGAGGTGTTGAGCTCGCTGAGGGTGCCGATTGGTGGCGGGAACCACGATGTCGCGGGTGCTGTTGGCTGGTCAGGCATGCGAAGCGTGCTCAGCTGACCAACCTGGAAGCGGAAGCTCCCAATCGCTAGACTGATTCCATCGCCCACGGACTCGAAAGCCGGGCGAGTGGCTGGCGTGTGGACAGTGAAGTCGAATGCATCGAAGAGTTGGCGAATCCCTGCTGTTGCAGAGTTGTAGATCACGGTTGACGGGGCCAAAAAACCCATGACATCAGCACTCCCAGTTCCCACAGATGGCGCCAATTGACGAGGGTTTAACTCGTCAATGCCCATTGTTATGGACTTGGGTTTTGGAGAAGGAGGGAGCGCTGGAGGCATCAATCGGCTAGCAAACAAGCACACAGGGACGCAATTTACCCAGGTTCAGGCCGCGTAGAGGTCCCTACTCCTGCTTGTATGCTCTTGGAATTAACGAAGGAATTGAAGATTACAGGGGCGCGCAGATGCAATCTGGCGAGAGTTGTGGAAACTAGGGTTGTGATTGTCCTCCTCGCCGCCCCCTCCTAGCCTTTATATAGATAGTCTAGGTCTCGTTTAGCAGGTCGAGTCAGTTACAGATTAGGGTTCACCCTTTGAACTTTCTATCTTTAACCTTCTTCTTGTCTCGCAAGCAATCGAAGAGTCTGTGGGTCACCCAAATTCTGCATTGGGCCTTGGCAACACCGTGGGCTTCTACCGTATCTAGGCCGTATATACCAAACACGAGTACATGTAGGGTATACCCATGTCAACTACCATAATCATTAGTACCTTAGCATCATACTTAGGACAATAGCCTATTAACAGATCATCCACACGACACATACTTATAAATTTCACCCCCAGTAACTAAAAACGATCACTCTCAGTCGATGTCTTCGTGGATCCTCCTAGTGACATCATCATGGTCTGGGCACTCTGTCGCCACCTCACAGCATGAGTAGTTGAATATGACCACGTGGTACTCCTTATCATTGAAATTCTTAAAGGTGAGGAAATAGTCAGCTTGTATATTGCGAGCAATTGCAATAGCCGGCCAACCCTGATCAAGGATGGCTTTGCCATCGACCTCCTTTACCTTGATTTCCCAGTTGTATCTAGTATGAGTCCTAAGGATCATCTTCAGGGGAGCGAGCCCAAGTAATCCCCAAATCCATCAAGGATTTGCAGCATCCCTAACCCAGATGCAAAGAGCACCTTGATAAAGTGGGCAGGGACGCACTCTTCAATGAAATGTCCTACATTAGCTGGCCTTTCTCTTGGCCTTTTCTTGGATCCCTCCCCCTTAGATACTACCTTGACAAGTACGCCAAGCTGCATAGCCTAAAAAAACAATGGTTAGTAGTGCAATAAAAAGATTATCAGAACAACAAGAAAACATATTTGGTAGAGCTGGTGCTACCAGAACCAGAGGAAATGAAGAACCAATTGGTTCTACACACCTTCTAGTCCAATAACATCAGTCATCACATGCTCATACAAGAGTTAACAACCAATGTTCATATACCATGCCTCATGCAACAAGCACATAATGTAAAGAGATTGTTCAATAGTACCAATAGCAATGCAGATTCAATGTTCTTCTACACATCATAAGGTAGTATAGGATCGTCCCTGCATCGTTGGAGTGCCTCATTCTAATCATTGGCAAGATGGAACACACAAGGAATTTCCCACATACAAATAGCACACTCAATGCAAATAGATGGGTCTACAAGAGAAATGCATAATGAAGATTGCTTGTACAGTCCACACGGTATGATAGGATCATCCATTGTACCAATATATTTAAGGTGACACGGATTATAATCAGCACTGGAAACAAATTTGTGGCCTTGGTAACAAAGGAGCATTCTCAGGGATGGTGCGAGCGAACCAAGCAGCATGGAGAACTTTAGATGTTGTACCTGCCACTAGGTTCGGCTACATCATCCCGACAATACCGGTTTAATCATTGGCCCTTGCAAGAAAATAAACAACGAAATCGAATGCCACATAAGCAATATGTGTGAAAAGACCAATCATAGTTGGCAAGAAACCAATCGGTGCTCTTTCATACACACACATCAAGCATAATCATCGCCTATAAGCACAATAATGACAACCAAAATTGAAGGCCCCATATGATAACATGGCACACAGTAGTAATGGTAGCGAAAACCAATATGGTTGTGCATGACACATGTTAAATGTAGATTATTACATGGACATAAATAGTGCTCAATGGCCAAAGGAAAAACACTAACTGCACAACGAATCTTAAAAGTTTCATCATTGACCATACTAAGAAGAGTAAGAGTACCACTAATCTAAGTTCCTTGGCAATCATAACGAGTGAAATTGAAGTAGCAGACAAGAGGAAAGCCAAGAATTCATAATGAAATGCCCTAAATCTTATTGCAGTCGTACTTACCTAAACCCTAGGTAAGGGTTAGAGTAGCTACCACCATTCATGATCGGTCGAGGTGGTGCTGCACGGGGACGTTGACGATGACATCAGGTCGAGGTTGCCGTCCGGATCTTCCTTGTTGCGCCGCCACAAAGGATGGGCCAACGATAGTGAACCCACCAATGCGATGTGACAGTAGAATGAGTGGGTGGTGCGGCGATTTATGGCACATGTATGTGCTTTAATCAGCGGTGCGAGCCACAACACGAAGGCTAGCCAAGCTTGAAATTGAGGTTTAGCTCTACCTATCACCCACAGTCACATCACATGGCCTATTTTCTCTAAATTTTGGTTTGTTGAGGATAAGATCCCTGATAATCCTGATATTGTGGCTCCAACAAGAGCCGCTCGAGGAGAGCCCACCTGAGCACCAGTTTCTTCACCCCGGGGCTGGCTGGACCTCGTGTAAGAGCATCTCTAGCGAGGCTTGTAAACCGTCCGGAACTGCAAAATTCCAGCGAGTTTACAGGCCCACGGCACTTTGGACGCACTAGCGAGGCCCGTATACGTGGTCCGGCCCGTACTCGCTTTACCATGGCCCGTTAAACTCTCCGCGCGGCCGGTATATATACGGAAGTTGCACCCACCCTAGCGCCGCCACCGCCAGCCGCAACTACATTGGCCGATTCCGAGCGGGGCGCCGTTCCAGAGGGGGAGGTGGCAATGACGATGAGTCCCACCGTGCATTCGTCCGCTCGAAGGCCGCCAAATAGCGCGTGACCCTCAAATTGACCAACCACGATCTGTCGTCGTCGTCGTCGCTCCGCACGTACATGCCGGCGGGCTTCATCTCCGCGAGGGCACGGGCCGCCGGTGAGGGCTCTTCGCACGGTGACTGCTCCTCGTGCATCCTCGCGCCTCCAGCCTCCAATAGCGAGGACGAGTGGACCTCGTCGTCCCCTTTGCGTGCGGGCGTGGTCACCGCAGCCGACTACGCCCACGACTCGAACGAGGAGCGCCTAGCGACGGAGATGCTGCTCCGCCAGTCAGAGCTAGAGCTCGAGGCGGCGATCCTCATCGAGCAGGCCGACGTGCGCCGAGCGATCGCACTCGTCGAGGCGTGGTTGGCGAGGGAGCAGGAGCGTGCCACCGTCGTCAAGCTCGAGACGGTGGACATGGACATCTCCGACAAAGCCACCCCAACGTTGCCGCAACCTGCAGCTCCGGCTGTCACTCGAGCACATTTTTTGTGTAGGTTGCAGTGGCGCCCGTATATAGGTTAATTTAGACTTAATTAGTGGCACAGCTTTTGGATGGCTTGCTAGTACGTGTAATTAAATGAATAGCTTTTGGATGGCTTGCTAGTACGTGTAATTAAACGAATCGCACAAAATCCTCGCACGCTCTAAGTTCAAGTATGGATGATCCAGAAGTGGTTAAAATAGTATAGCGGGGGCCCAGGGGTCACCCACGTGTAAACCCGTCGGCCGTCCTAACCACTTCTAAGACATCGGGACAAGAGCGAGCGGCGTAGGCAACAGGCGAAGAGATCAAATACATACACAAGTGAGTATGTATGCAAGCTACCTTACAACAGTTCTCAGAGCCATACCATCTAAAAGAAATAGAAATATTGCAACGCCATACGGCAAGATCCAAATATGCTAGATAGAGATAATAGTTTAGGATAGCTTCCCATACATCAAACATCAGAGTATCAAGCAGAAGCGGGAAAAAAGATCCGAGTACGGATAAGAAGCAAATCGGCATAAGATGGCACATAAGTAAGCACATCCCGCCCACAGATCTCGCGGATCCCCATCCCTGGAATCTCTACACCGAGTGATCATTGCCAACATTATCTGTCTCCTCCACCCAGTATCCATCTTGCGAATACGCCTGTTCATCTGAATCAAACAATTTATCGTGTGAGACCCTAGGGATACTCAACAAGTCTTTATGCCTCTAAAGGTGACATAACCTGGGGTGACGCAATTGCAGCAAAAGATAATACTAACAAGTCTATAGATACTCGCTATCCATCCGCCTAACCAGTGATAGACGGATGTCCGTTACTTAGAAACAACAGTTATAACAGTATAAAGTAACAGATCCATCCTCCTTCTCGCTTACCAACGAGAAAGCGGACGAATAACCCATCCGTTGGCAGTTTTATTAACCATTCCATGAGTATTCCACTATTTACTAGTCAGGTATTTAGTCAATTAAAAGCGGTACTTTAGTTATGCTTGTCTATGATCGAGAAACTGTGCTCCAAGTCATCCATAACCGTGGACACGGCTTTCAGAAAGATTTACCCTGCAGGGGTGCACAAATAGCAACACACACTCGATCAACCTCGAAAAAACCAACTCAAAACCCAACGAGGCATTCACGACAAAGCGATCACAGGATTCAGAAATATTTCAGGAGGCCACCCCAATAAGCTACCCACAACGAAGTTGGCCGGCTCCGAGACGGACCCAGGGTTTGCGACGACGGCTGTAAACGACTAGGAACCCGAAAGTGTGACTGGGCTTGTCGATACCGTGAAAACGTGGCACGATCCAAAACAGTACAGGTGCTCCACGCACAATCTTAAATAAAGCAGTAAAGCATGGCATAAGTACAGGATAGTAATAAAGCCCCAAACTAGTTTGTGGCCCCAAGAAATAAGAAATGAATCAAGCTCTGGCTAAGGGGATTCATGGTCCCACATGCGGATAGTGCGATAGTCAAGGAACAGGTATCAAGTACTCGGGGTCTTACGGGACACAAGTGAGCGTGGAAAAACCAAATAATATCTATTGCCCACTGATGCCTCTGTATTAGTTACATCTATTCTCAGCAATTTAATAGTTGTATTTAAAGTCATGATCCTCTCTACCGTAAAGCATGTGACAACATTCCAAAAACTGTGTGGTACTTCACGACACATGATCGCACCTGAGCAAGCGACTACGACTCGCAAGACCATCTATCTACCAAACAACAGGTAATAGGAGGTGTCCAAGGCAATATAAAGACTGCACGGAATATATCTGGTATGGAACACTAAAGCATCACGACACGGATAGCAATAGATCAACAGGAGGAAGTAAAGACTATAAATACAAAATAGGTAGAAAATGGAAGAATGCTCGTCTGAAAAACATAGCCGAAGATTCATATCCGGAGAACTTGTCGACACTCGCACCAACTCAACGTCCTAATCCGTGAAGAAACAAAGCACTAAAAGAACAAACGATACAACAATTACAACTATTGCGGAAGAACAAGCATGATCATGATATGCATGCATGGCATGGCAAGTTAAAGATACAAACTATGTTATAAAGATGTCATGAGCATGGCATATTGATGGGTACCACATTGGTGAGGCATTGCCAACATTAAACAAATAGAACACAATTTTTATTTGACATGTTTTATTCCCATATACGTTGCTGGTAGTATGAACTCTACATGGTACATAGCAGATTTGGGTTCGTCTCTTTTTTTTCCTAATCGATTTAGATATATTATTTGTCGAATTCCGACTTACCGTTAAAAATATATTAATTATTGCTTTATTTAAGTAGAAAAGACAAATAGTTTAATGGTTTAAATATTTAGGATAGTCCAATATAGTTTTATACTAGAATGATTTAAACCAACTGGAGGGACTGCGTGCAAAACTTTCAAAGCTAACTGAACTGAATTTGTCGGTGTTCATCATACGTCTATTTTTTAGAGATAAAACATATAAACAAGATGGGCCTAAATCAGGCAAAATGGAAATTGAGCGAGGGACCTCCTGCAGTCGTAGATCGGAGCACTGGCACTGGGCTACCATCTCGGGTTTTTGTTAGATAGGAAAATTCATGACTTAAGAACAGATCCGGCCGTAGTTAACTAACAAACTGAACCAACAAAGGACGCCCTTCTCTGAACTTTACAACCGACGAACAAAAATAATAGGAGAAGATCTCTGATCCAAGGTGCTCCTCTTGGATACGGTACTTGGGCCTAACCACGAGGGTGGAAACTAGTTGGGGTTTGGAATATGAGCATGGGATATTTTTTTAAATCAGAACCAGGTCGAGGATTATTCACTGACGTTCAACGTAGCCAGCAGTTTGGGTCTGGTTCAGAGCAGAGGATGATGTGCACGCAGCGACGGGACATAATCCGGATGCGTGATCACATACGTGCGTGCAGCGAAGACTGACGTATACGTGCGTGTGTATCTGTGCAGTTAGCCAACGATCGGAACTAAAATTCAGCAGCCGCCATGTCTCTGTTATTTTCTCAAGTCAGACCATGGTGGATAGGTACAAGCGACATGGCGTCGAGGATGTGGTGCAAGATAAATATGAAGAAGTAAAGGGACGAAACTAGGAGATCACCTGAAGGGCGTGTGCGTGGTCGAGGGAGCGGAGATGGTCCAACGGGGACGAATTTGTCGTCGACGTGTTTGCCATGAGTCAAAGAGAACAGAGACATTGTTGTTCCTGTGAGGATCCTCTTGGCGATTCAGCGGACGGGGACGGACAAGGAGGCGTGGTGGAGCTGGTACGGGGTCGGCAGTGCTTGGCTCTGGCTCAAACGGCGACGCGACGGGCTCCTGCAGCTCGGCGTCGGGAATTTCATGGAGAAGAAAAGAGCTAGAGGGGAGAGACGGATGGCGGCGCAAGGAGGGGAAGGAGAGGACTGACTAGGTTTTTGGGGCTCGGTTTGGTCCGGAATAAAAAGAAAGGACGAGGGAGTGGTTGGGAGCTGCTGACGTTGGCCACAGAAGAGAGGAGCACGCGAGACGCGTGAGACAAAGAAAGACGACAACTGTTCAGTGCTCTCGCTGGATATGGAAGAAGGGGACTAGATGATGGGCTTGGGCTGAGACAAGGTGGAAGGAAGAAAAAGGACTGGGAGGGCCTTGGAGATGGTTTAAGAAAATAGGCCACGGCTGATTCCTTCTCTCCCTCCATTTTCTTTCTAAAACATGTTTTTACCCTTTGTTTCTTTACAAATTCATTTTTGAAATTTTTGGAGGTTTTCTAGGGATTAAAACAGAGATAATTTTGTATCCACCACAAATAGGGATAAGGAGGGAATAGAGGAATAGCAAGAGTGATGGCCACATAATCAATTTGGGCATTTTACAAGAACAAAGAAATAGGTTGAAACAAAATAGGAGATGGGACTAATTCCAAAATCATTTGTATTTGAAATAATGGATCCTTCCATTAAACAAGAAGAATCCCTTGATTTATAAAAAAACAAAAATAGGGGAAAGGAGATAGGAGGGAAAACAAAGCACATAGATGATAGCGAGATCAAGAGAGATACATATACACAAACAAGAACATATATGAGAGCAAGATAACAAGTGCAATGCAATTTGAAACAATGCAAGGGTGACATGATGAATATGATGATGCACATGATGTCACGATGATGCAGAAAAATAAAATAACAAGTAATTTCTAATTTGGGGATTTCTGGGATGCTACAATTCGACACCACTAACAATGGATCTCGCCCTCGAGATCCGCCTCATGGTACGGGGACGAAGGCCGATGATCTGGATCTTCTCGCTTCGTGTAGATCCTCGTGACACCACTAACAAAGATTCTTGCTCCATGTCGAATTCGACGACACCACCAACAACAGGTCGTTGTCCACGCTCGTCGAGAACACTCCGGAGAAACAAAGACGAAGATAGAGGTATCAAAAGATACAGCCACCCCTACTTCAGTGGAGGAGTAAATTGCATCGGTCCACCATACAATGTACCAAAGCGAATGCTAAGAGTAGTGGTATGGTCGCGACTCCATCCTGCACTCAAAGCATTACTCAGTACATGAATAGAAGAATGATGCGATCATCTCTCGGAATTCAGACTGAAGATCTCGACAAGCGAGGTTCGGAAACAAAGGATGATGCAGGGTTTCATCGGATCTGATGTAGATGAGGTCGTCGTGTTGGAGAACACCGGAAGGCACAAGAAGGAACAAAGAGAAGTCCAACAGATGAAGGATTCCTCAGATAGCATAAAGATCGGATGTAGAAACACCGTTGCAACAAAAAGGATTAGAAACCCTGAAGGTACGACGAAAACCCAACCACGAGAAATCCTAGACTGGACGAAGGTAAGAGAGGAGATTCAAAACATGCAGAGGTAAGAGAAAAATAGCAGAGGGATAAAGAGTAAAAGCAGGCCTAACCAGATCTATCCAACCGATTTTGCAAAATAGTTTTGACACTCTACATCGTCCGTTAGCTAGGTTATCCTACAGGCTAGGAAATATTCCAATGTGCGTCGTATTACAGTTTTCATTCTGAGTCAGTTTTTTGCGCTTTTACAGGGCTGTTTTTTGCTCTTTTTCTTTTACAGGGCTCGCTAGAGATGCTCTATCTATGAAATATCCAGTGTCAGAAAAAAAATCTAGACTGGTGGTTTAGATGAATATATTCGTCAAAACAGGATTCTGGAACTACTACCGTTCGAACCATGTACTGCGAAGACCCCATAAGGGCAGCGTTTTCAACCCACACAAAAGATGCCTATAAATCTTGTAAACTGAAAAGCAAACAGACAAGGAACACACAGCACGCTGTAGTAAGATAGCATACCAGAGAACTTACAATCTCAGATTCTGGCAAAATCTCAAACATTGGGTGTTTAATACTAACATCTCATCGAGACAGCAATAACAGTTACGAGTAATCCACACAATATTTCAGGATTTGGGACATCAAAACAGATCAAAACCTCAACAGGTTATCACACTAAGGGATCTAAGCAGCAGCAACCTCCTTCTTAAGCTTCGAAAGCTCTTGCCTGATAGCTCCTCCCCTCTGTTCAAACAGTGATCGTAATATTAGTTGGGTGCACAACAGTCACGTACAATTCAGTAGTACCATAGCTGACAATCTTACCTTGATCTTGGCCAGCATGACCTTGAACCTGTCAAAGTCATTGAGCGATGCCCTCCTCTTCTGGACAATCAGCTTCTTGCCCCACGAGCTGTTCTCCCACTTGTTCTTCACATCTGCAAACCGATACAGTTCGTTTTAACAGTGTCCATTAATAGCGTGCCTAGATTTAAAGAACATGGTTGAAGGAATGATTCATTACCAGCTTCCTCCAGTGCCTTGATCAAAGTGGACTTCTTAGGGATGCGCTTGATGTCGATATTGATGTCGGTCAGCGAGAGCCTCTTGAAGTTCATCTGGCATCGGACCATGTCAGGTGCATCCACAAGTGCCTGTTATCATATAAAAGCAAATACATTAAGCCCTTAAAAAAGACAAGAACAAAATCAATTATGTAGAAACATCAGATCCGGAGCCCTTTTTCTCTAGCCACTCAAGTAATATTAAACAACTATAAAAAAAGAAGATACGACATACGGATCAGCATTGAGAAAGTGGCCTAACTGGTGAATTTAATGGCAATGTAGCAAAAATAATCCAAAACAAAACTCTAATTAGTTATTAAGCTCCAGGAACTCAGATCATCTATTACAGTCAATACCACATAACATTTTAAACAATAGAAAAACAGAAATATTATAAAAATAAAACTATAACCAATGTCACAAGAAGCCAGGAAATTGATAAATATTGCAACATTATCTCAAATTGCAAAGCATTATTGGCTGGATATGCTAATAAACGCTCCAACAGTAGAAGAACAGGGCAATGGAGCTATCAAGTGAAAAATATCTAAACTAAGAAGGCATCAGTATCTCAAATTGCAAAGCATTGTTGGCTGGATATGCTAGTAAACTCCAGCAGTAGAAAAACAGAGCAATGGAGCTATCAAGTGAAAAATATCTAACCAAAGAAGGCATCAGCGACAAGAGTAAAACATATAAAGTAAATTGCAGGAGATATCCATATACATCCAACAAGAAATGAAACAATGGATGCAAAGAATACAGTGGTTTATTCAGAAGGAAAACACCATTCACTGCCCCTTAGTGAACTCGTATACAGATATTAAGCACTAGCATGCTGCAAGTCTGGCTGTTCGGTTTCTGTAGGAAATCAGACATCTAAGCGTGGACACAAGGCGCATACTATGCTGAAACTCACCAGGTGACCAAACAAGAGCATGCTCAGCTAAATGCATTGCTAAGGTAGATAGAGTGACACATATTTAAGATGATTCTAATACTCCCTCCGTCCCAAAATAGATGTCTTAAATTTATCAAAATTTGAATGAATCTAGACACTATTTAGTATATAGATTCATTCAAAATTTAAAAAAACTAAGACATCTATTCTTGGACGGAGGGAGTACAAGAGTTAAACAAGTCGATGAAGAGTGACTCTTGATTAAACAATACAGACTTGCCAAGTGAGCTTCGAATGGCACCAAAAGTCACTTAACATAATAAATTTCGTCAAAAGGTTAACAGTTGCTAGTCATGTAGCCAAGCCAACATAAGAAATTCTAGAAGGCTAGCCAGACCCAAGATATTAAATACAAAGCAACACAAGATCTACCAGATCAAAGGTAGCAACAAATATCACCAATTTCGCATCAAGGCTGCTATGCTATCGGTGCAGTTTCGACCCTACTACAACCAACAGAAGCCTTCTCAGCAGAGATCTTGACAGCTACAACCCACAGTCTCGGCACACGGACAAAGAAAGGTCACAAAACTAAGGCGCGATCTAGCATTATATACACCCGTATCGACTCCTCAAGCTTAACCAGATCGCGATTGACCGGAGGGAGTGGGGAAGGAGATCAAACTCACCCTGTTCTGGTCGACGACGTCGACGATGACGACCAGGCGGCCGTAGTCCTTCCCGTAGTTCACAAGGGCCACCCGCCCGATCTCCACAAACCTCTTGAACGGCTGCAAAAGCAGATGAACAAGGCCCTCGACGTCATTACCGGGCATCGCCAAGGCGAAGGAGAGAAGAAGAGCATATCGGAGTTAGGGGATCGACGTTTGTCCCTACCATTTTGCGGCGGTGCAGACGACGGCAGCGGCGGCGGTTGAGAAGCGGGAGCGAGCAAGTTGGGGAGGAGGAGGGCGGCTAGACAGGGGAGGGTTTAGATATGACAGATCTATATAGCCAAGACGGGGGTTCCACATGAGCCGAAGGATCTCGGGGTCGGGGCTTCTGGTCGTCCGATCTAGGTTACACTGGTTGCAGGCGCTTCTGGGGGTTATGGTTTGGGCTTTTGAACTGCCTGGCGAATTTGGGCTTCTTTGTGTGGACTCTGTTGAGAACGGCTCTAGGTCGGAACCAACTAGATGGGCTAGATCAGCCGATTCATGTTGGACCAAGAACCACAAATGTTGAAGTACAGGCATCCGAGACTTGGAAAATCTGCATATTTTTGTGTTTTTCAATAGAAATCCATGTTAACATTTTTATGGTATCAGTAGCTCGTAATTTAGCTAAGTTTAGTTTTCTTGGTAAAAGTTCTTGTAATTGGGTCGATAAGTCCCTACCTTCTTGCTGAACACCATCACAAACGATGTAACCGTGGTTTGAAGAGCTGTAAGTTTTAAACGCACTCTTTTTCCTTACCAGGGTACCTAAGGGGACTAGAAGGTTTTAATGTGGCGGCTTGCATGCTTAATATATGATGATTAAATTCAAAAAAAATCTATTTTCCGCATGCTGGCTCTTCTGTAATCAATATTTATCCTTTATTATTCACCCAAGCAATGGTTTCTTCGAATCTACTAGAAAAAAGACATTTCGAAAATTAGTTTTTTGAGCTTCTCCACACTACAATCGACACGTTCTGAGGGCATCTCCACCGGGTCGACCCAACCAGCTCGGGCGTGTCCGAACTTATCCGTGCAGATGCGCGTGACGTGCGCGGCGTCGCAGCGGCACGACCCATCCGTCCCGACGCGCCCGACTCGACCTGCGCCGGCATTGAAGGGCGAAGGCGCGGGAACCTCCGCGTGTGCTCTACTTAAACAGGCCCTCGTCGGTGCCACAGTCCCCTCCCATCGCGACCTTCCTCCTCGGCGCAGCCATGGTGAGACCCACTCTGAACTACTACAAGGCGTCCATGTGCGCCCACCATGGCATCCTCGCTCCACCATGCGCGACGATCCCGGAAGGCTTCGAGCTCAGCCACTACAGGGTCCCGGTGGTGCCGGTTTCGCGTGGTGCCGAGTTGGGACGTCGAATCAAGGAGCACCAGCTCGAACTCCCGGAGTGGAACAGGGCCATGCCCCGGTACGCGGCTTTGAGCTCCTATTGGGCGAGATTATTCAAGCTGGAGCGTCGGGCGGCGCTTTCCATCTGTCACGAACACCTCCGCGAGGTCCACCCCAACGACCGCAACCGCGAAGGGAGGGTGCAATTCTGGGCGGTTCCGGGACACACCATCTCCTTCGCCATCAACGATGCGCTCCGCGTAGACTTCTTGATGGAGGCTAACCGCGCCGGAATCATCGAGATTTCCGATAGCGACAGCGAGGACGCCGGCGAAGGCGCGGCCGAGGAAGACCTGGCGGAGGAGGACAGTGCAGTAACGAAAGATGGCGACGAAGAGGACAGCGGAAGGGAGATCGTCGATTAGGGTTTCATTTAGTATTCCGCTAGGTTTAATTTGTAGCTCTTGTGTCTCAAATTTATGCACCGATGTTGTTCTTGTTCACACACCGAATTGTGTGCTGTCTCAAAATTATCTATCGACGAGGACAACGGACATTTGGGTCGCGCCGCTGGGCGCGGCTGTCCGGACAGGCCGGACCGTATCCCCAAAGTGACTGCGCGCCGACTCAAACGGACAGAAACAAACCGTTTCGGTCACGCGTTTGGGTCGGCCCGGTGGAGATGCCATGAGTCCTCCTCCCATGGCCGAGTACCTTCCCGTGTGTCACCTGTTATGTATAGTGAGAGTGCCCTATTGGGAAGGCTAAGGTGGTTTTATTAGTACCACCATTTACTCATAAATTGAAGCATTTCTAGCAATTCAAATTGAACTAGTCCTTTCGATCCATAATACTATGTCGTTTATTTTGTACTAAACTAATATAAACTTTGTATTCGGATGAGCAGACAATTATTATGGATTGGGGAAGTACTGAAAATGCTTACATTTCGGAACGGAGGGAGTGTGTTTTATAGATCTGAATATTAAAAAGTGAAATATTCTTTCAACCAAGCATCCACATTACAATTCGTTTTCACGACTATGTTAAGTTTCTCGTGTTGAACTATTCAAAATTTGGTCATAATTATGTTTTAATGATTCTTTTCTTTTCCAACGACCAAATTGCAGCATTTGTACACTCTTCGCTCCGGTATACATACTATCATAACTAAACTACTCCTTTCGATCTATATTAGTTGACTTGGATTCGGTTAAATTCGAATGTATCTAGTACTAAAACATGTCTAGATACATCTGAATTTAGACAAATCCAAGTCAACTAATATGGGTCGGAGGGAGTACTTTTTTTTTAGTATTATGCATCTCTTGCTTTTCTCCTAATATCTTTTGGTGTATTCGTGTGTGCACTAACTTTGTAGTGTGTTTGGATGGCATGCCTTTGTCTTGCTACTTGTACATGTTTTGCACTTAATTGGGTTGCACTGTGTTAGGATATTCCTGTGGTTGGGTGGTTAGGAGGGTGGTTGTACCCCCAGCCCACCAGAGTTCAAACTCCCGGTTTGACACTGTGTGTTGCATAAAAAGGCGGAATATTCTTTCAGTGAGAGGCGACGTTCCCGTACGTTCCCGTCGACAGCGAGGCGCCCATGGTGACTTCGTCAATCTCAAGACCCGATCCGCCGGCTCGGTCTCTCGGGGGTGCTCATAGGGGTAGGGTGTGCTGTGTGCGTTCATAGGGGTAGGTGCATGTACGTGTTGTGAGCGTCTACAATTGTACCGTGTTTCTCAAAAAAAAAAAATTCCACCTTTTCTCTTGTCTTGTCCTAAGTGCATGTTTCGCATTTTCTTAGAGCATTGCGGTTGTGCTTTGTCATGCCCTAAATTGCATGTTTTTCAAGTGAACTAGGTTGCACAATGCTTTAGGGCACCATGGATCACACATTTGTTGTTCACTAATAGCAGTCTCATATCCATTACTGCGGCGGTAACCAGTGCAACACGACTGAACGATTTTTTGTGCATCTACAATGAGGCATCGGGGAAGCTGGTAAATAGGGAGAAAATCTCCATCTTTTTTATTCCTTGCATGACAGATGCCCAGAGATCAACTGTGAAGAATGAGCTGGATATCAAAGTTGAAGCCTTCAGCAAGAAATATCCGGGTCTGTTGGCGGTTGTTGGTCGTCTCACAAGCAGCGAGTTTGAATATCTTGGAGAAGGTATGAGGAGTAGTATGAATGGTTGTGCAAAAATGCTCTTATATCCATGAAAAGAGGTCTGGATTAAATCAGTGGTACAAACCAAACCGACATATTGCATGAGTGTTTTCCAACTATCCAAAGGCAGTGCAAGAAATTCTCTTCTATGACGGCCAAGTTTTGGTGGAGAGGGAATTTGGACGAGAGATCCATGCATTTGCTCTCTTGGGACAAGATGTCTATAGCAAAAGGAATAGGAGGAATGGGATTTCGAGATTTTCACATGTTTAATCTTGCTCTTCTAGGGAAACAAGGTAGGAGATTAATGGCATCGCCTGACTTGTTGTGTGCTCAAGTCTTGCGAAGCAGATACTTCCATGATAAGCATTTCATGTTAGTGATAGTGCCCAAAACCGCATCTCATATGTGGTGGGCTATTATTGCAGGCAGATAAGCGTTACAAATTGGGATTATTAAGAGGATTGGTTGAGGTAGCTCGTTGTCGATTTGGCAAGATAGTTGGATGCCAGGAGCTCACCGTATGAGACTACAAAGCAGGAAGGATGATGGAGCGGCCGAGATGGTCAACAATCTAATTAGCTCTGAAACCCATTTGTGGAATTTGGAGGCTCTAGAGGATAATTTATTCCCTGTTGTTGTTGAGATTATAATACATATTCCTCTTAGGAGTTTTCAAGGGTAAGATTGGACGACATGGCCCCTTGAAAAGTCAGGAGTGCACTCGGTTCGTTCTACATATCGAGCTCTAGTGGCTAAACACCTGATCGGGGATGAGGTCTCATCTGATGAGAATGCAGAGGTCTAGAAGAAGCTATGGAAGCTTGTTGTGTTACCCATGATGCACGCCTTTTGGTGGAGAGTTTTACGTGGAATTTTGCCTGACTACTCGACTCTCACTCAGCGACATGTCAGAGAAATTGCCACCTACGGGATTTATAGAGCAGCTCCAGAAACTTTGATGCATGCACTACTAGAGTGTTTTGGTTGGCAGGAAATGATGTGTTTCATCTACAATTACCCCGGATCCATCGGTAGATGTGGACATCTGATATCTTGTGTGAATGATGGTTCTCACCTAAGGAACAAGCATAATTGATATCAGTGATGGCAGTCATTTGGGATTCCAGAAATGGGTCGGTGCATGGCTCTAAGGGGTATCTACCGAAAAAGTGCGTGGATACTATTGAGCATGATCCGTTTAAGATTGTTCAACCAAATCAGGAAGCAACAGACCGCCAACAAAACTTGTCAACACATGGAAATCCCTGGAGGGAGTTTTGGTGAAAATCAACTCTGCTGGGGCAATTTGTGTGGTGGAAGGTAGAGCTGGAAGTGGCAGGGTGGCTCGAGATGCTACGAGATTCATAGGAGCTTGAGCGAAGGTTCATATTGGCACCTAGGACCCATTCATTGCAGAAATGTTGGTGTTTCATGACGCGGTAATTTTTGCGTGTGCACGAGGGTTTCAAGAAGTCGTGTTCGAAATACTGTCAGGAGCTGTTGAGGTGTTGGAGAGCTTGGGCTCGTGAGGGGACAGTGGTAGCGCCTTATTAGATGAAATAAACTCTTTAAGTTTCATGTTCAGAAGTTTTCTTTGAACTTTGTAGGTAGATTGGACAACATAGTGGCTTATGTATGTGCAAGGTTGGCTAGTGCTGATAATGTAACACATGAGTGGCTTGGGTTTACTGATGACTGCAAATGCACAGATCAATTGTAGCTAGTTTCAAAATAAGAGTATCGAACCTACAAAGACCTATTTGGTTGAGGTCTTTATGCCCCTCGTCACTATCTACCAAAGGATACTTGGAAGTTGCCTTTGATCTTAAGTAAAGGGTGTTTGAAAGGTTTTATGTTTGTGTGCAAGAAAGTAATGAAATCAAGTAAGAAAATCGTTGGAATTGGTGTTGGCACTCAATAAGTCTTAAATGTTCTTGGGGATATAGGATACACCACTAGCATATGAGAATTATTCATGATTAGGATAACCTATGTTTTTCTCATGATATGTGTGGAGGGAGCTCCATAATAAGATGTTCACCAACACGTCTCGTGAGCAAGCCACTTCTACGAGTCATGTGATGAGGTCATCTCTAACCACTGCGATGCCTATGAGCAAATCACTTCTACATACCACCACAATTAAAGGTTTCCCCATGGATATCATTGTGAGCTTAGTGAATCTCCCTTAATCCCCCTTTGACCGTCTAGATTATAAGCCAATGCTTGCGGTCACAAAGTAGCATAGGACATACTCCCATACATGTCCAAAGGGTAGTACCCTCTCTCTAGGCCTGAAGGCAAATACTATGTGGTCTACTTCACATACAATCTAGAGAGAGAGAGATCTAACATAATATCATAAATCAATAGATCAAAGACCAAAGTTATAGATCATCTTTATTTTATTTCATAATAATGATAGGGTGTCTCCATCTCCCTAAGGACAAAGGGAACTACTCACACATGGAAGCAATCAACAACACCATCATATTCATATGAATGGATTGAAAGTGAAAAAGTAAAATCAAGTGCAACCACAATTGCGTTGGAATTACAACAAGATCTAATGAATGAGAGAGGGGAATGGTGGTGTTGATGAAGATGCAACGGTTGATGATGAAGGGGATGATGTGTTGTCCTCCAATGATCCGTGTATCAGCAAGGATTTTCTCTTCTCCAAGTTTCTCCTCTAGATCCCTTCCTGGTGTGGGTTTTCGAGGCTGGAGGTGTCTGTGAATATCGGATCCCATATCTATTTTCGTGTGGTGAGAGTATTTGACAAGGCAGACGTCCTATAAAGTGGTACGGGTGGATGGTACAGGAGGGCTTCGCCCGTACCGATAGTCGTTAAACCTTCAATAACTTCTCCTCGCGTCCTCTCTTCTCCCATGTGCGTGAAAAAACATTTAAATAACATTTATCAATTAGAAATATCATATTATTATACAACATGATAGTCCCAATTGATATATTCATAAAATACTTGATAAATTGGGATCCTGCTGAAACAAGGGAAAAATATGCGCGCAAACACAGTAAAATACCAAAATCCTACTCTACTTATGCAAAAACAAGATAAAAATGCTTCAAAAATAGACTCATCATTTACCTAGATTTCTTAGTTGACAACATTGTTGCTGATTGTAACCATGAATGCTTGATTTAATAAAGGTCGAAGTTATCCAAAAAAAGGTAGCACAATGCTTCAATGTACTCCAATTTTGTCTTACCCCTAGTTCATGTTTTGCACTACCGTATGTTGCCTTTAATTGCTGCCTCTTATCTTTGTTCTTAGTTTCCCAAATTTATTTTTGCTAAAAAAACAAACTAAAACCACACAAGAAAGAGAAAACCACACAAAAAGAAAGAAAATGAAGATGGGGATGCTTCAATGCGGCACGTGGTGCCAACCCCTTCTCTCCCGCCTGTGGAAATGCACCGGACTTTAGATGTGTTGTCTCGCATTACACCAATGTACTACCCATTTTCTGCTTCTTCTTTTTTGGTTGTGTAGATGTGTGGTATGAGATACGGTGCCTTTGTGTATGCAAAATTGGAAAGAAAAGGTGGCAGTGTGTTCATCTCCCATGGTTTGGTTTCCTTACAAAAGCTCTTTCTCTCTTCAAAACATATGCAATTCAAACCTGAGGACATCTGCCTGGAAATACAACCATTTGGTTCTCGGGTTCTAAATAAGCGGGAATATATGAAATATTTTGAAAAAGTATCCTATGCCATGTTGAATATTATGAAGAAGGGAAACACATGGGTATACAAGTCTGTCATGTTATATCGAATGAATAAGTGTTTGACATAGTTTTGATAGAGAGACGGGATAAAAATCCCATTGGGGTTTCCCTAAATTGAATATTTTCTTTAGAATCACATACACTAATGCATATCATAAACTCAATGATTTTAATTTTACAACTCATACAAGCTCTATAATACAAAAGGTAAAGTGACATTCCTCTGAATGCAACAGATTCATATCATACGACGATGTTTCGGAGAATGTATCAAGTGCAACTATATGATATTGCCCCCCGCCCCCACACACAACACTGACTGAAAATGTCAATCGTAAGTGAAAACCTTTGATTTACCTTACCATCGTCATAACTTTCTTATCTATGTGTATATGCTATTAGAAAGATACATCCAACGCGCAAAACCTTCTGTCTTAATGAGTACACAGAGAACAAATCAATCTATCATGTAACATTTTTTATATTTGGTTCATATCTTATAAAAAGAGTGAATTCCACTTTTTACCCCATAAGATCAAATTTGTGACACCTTTTCCCCAATTTAACAAAATTTCCTAAAAAATACCCCATTTAACATATTTTGTTCCACTTTACCTTTTTTTACAGTTTACCCCGTCCTGACTAGTGGGCCCTACTCTTACTCTGATGTGACGTTGCCAGAACAAACGCAGGTGTAGTTGTCAATTGTACATCTGTCTTAAATCCGTTGTGCCCCCAGTTGAGGTCACCGACGACACGTTCTTAGCCCCTATCCTCCCCCTCCCCCTAACCGAGGTGGTCGGTCGCCGGCACAGCGAGTAGCAAGGACCTCCCCCACAGCCTTAGGCAGCAGAGGGCCGCCGCCACCGTGGTAGGCGTCAGCGATGCCGAGGAGATCATGAGAAGGGGCTTGGTGGCGGCACGGTGCTTTGCCCCGGTGCCGCTAGGGAGTGACACACAGAGGGGGGAGGGAGCGGGTCAAGTTTCTCCCTGCTTTTGTTGTGCGGTGGCCTCCTTTTGGCTGGGGGCGCATAACGCCTCATCTATCCAAGACCATCTCGTATTATCCTACCCCTAGCACGTCCATAATAGCCGCTGATGGAGATGCTATCATATCCTTAGAGAATCTCCACTCGGGTTACCAGAAGGCCATTCCCATGGTGAAAAATTCATCTGGACGGCGAAAAACGGCCCAGTCGCGTTCCCAGGATGCCGAATTCATCCGGATTTGGCTCAGTTTTCATCCGGCGATCCCAGGCCAAACCCAGGGAGCTGGGAACCGTCTGGAACACCGGACGTGAAAGAAATGCCAAAAAAATATGTTCGTCTGTGGACCCGCCGTGTCAGCGAGTGAAGGCGAGTTGTCCTCATCCTCTCGCCTAGGCTCCCGCGACGAACCACCTGGCAATAACTATGCATCTCGTTGGCCACACGTCTCCGTAATGGCATGCCACTGTCGGCTCACCTTCCTACCGCTTCCCTTTTCCCTGCCCACGCTGCTACACCCCTCCTGCCTTCGCCGCCCATTTCGGCTATAAAAGCCGACACCCTCGCTGGCTCGCAGCACACACTCTTAGCCAAGATGAGTCCCATGAACTCCACCTCCGGCGAGAAGAAGAAGGAGATTCGGCGATGTCGTAGAGGAACCCAAGCGATCTCGCGGCAGCGAACGGCTTCGGTTGGAGCACCCTCCAACCGTGGGAGACCCACATGCCTCACAACACCGGCTACATGGCCCCGCCGTTCTTCCGGTGCCCTCCAGCTGGAAGCTCAGCGCCGACGGCGTGCCGGTTCCACCGGTGCCCTAGGACGAAGAAATGGTGGAGGAGATCCAGGCCGCCATCATGGCGATGCCGGATCCCGAGCTCGCCGAAGACCCCGGCAACCTCGTGTACTGGGAGCAGTTCTCCGCCGAGCAGAGGACCCAGGAGCTTGCCACCCACGAAGGTCCGCCCGGCATGCCGCTGAAGCGCAACAACGCGGAGGGGCATCGTCGCTGGTGGAGTGCGCTGGGATGGACGGTCAACGCCGTCCTAGAGCACATCCACGCCGGCAACCGCCCGCGGCTGGCCTTCCCACGCTCGCCGGTCCCGTTGGCGAGGGCGAGGCGTGCCCCTCCGACGAACTGGCTGCCCAGGAGGATGGATAGCCGGAGTTTGTCGGGTTTGTCCACCGCTGCCTCAGCCTCGTGCTTGTCCTCGTCGGCCTCGCGATCGTTAGGCGAGGCGCTACGCATCGTGAAGCGGGATGCCCCGCTGCCGACGCACTCGCCGCTGAGGACCAGGGCACGGGGCATCGTCATCAACAAAGCGCGGAGCTCACCGCCCACTGGCCGTCTTTGCCTGCGCTAGCCGAAGCCGGAGCCGTCAGAATGGGCGTTCCCCGCCGATGAGGACGCCTTCGCCATAAAGATGGAGGAAATAATTTTGCGGCCCAAAAGTTGAGACGCCAAGGAAAAGAGGCACTCAAGTTGCTTGTAATCGGCCGCGTTGCCTACTATTGGCGTGCCAAATACTCAAAGGGTCTTTTCGGCATGAATTCAACTTAACGTCTGAATACCAAATATCTAACGCCCGTCAAGTTGGGCCCTCCTGTCAGTTTTCGCTATTATGTCATTGCCGTCGTGGTGGCGTCGTTGCCACCATGTACTCCCTCCGTCCCAAGGCTTAAGGCCTATAATTGTGTTGAAAACTCAAGGCGCTTGCCACCTTGCAGCGCTGGCACCTATATCTCCTTCTTCCCCGGAGCGGCGATCTGTGGTCACAGCCATGGCATGGAGCTAGAACGCCATTTCCATCAGTGGTTCCGGGACATGGACGGAATGACTCAGCCCCGCTCTCCTCCCTATCCCGAAGCCCATCGTCTTCTCCTCTTCTTCTTCTACCTCTGGGATTTTCATTGATGGAATCACCAACCCACTTCGCAAGATCACAAGGCTAGACGATTTCCCTCAAAAAAGGCTATAGGATATGCAACAAATGGGTATGCACAAATAAATTGACTGGTAGGATTTGACACGTGAAAACTAATGACGTTGAGCACATGAGCTAAGGTGACGCGATGGCCGGTGGATAGGACAACACGACTGATAGCGTGTATTGACGTGACAACACAAGGCGCATATATCCTTGTTATTACTATTTTTAATCCTTGTTTACTCAGAAGCTGGAACGGTCACCGCCACCATTGGACTTCCGTCCTTGTTGTTAACCACTACCTCAGAAATACATTGACAGTTCCACCGTTCCCCTGTCTCACAGAAACCAACCTTCTTCTTCATGTCCTCTGTCTTCTGCTTCCCCCCATTGTGTTCTTTCCGTCTTCTCCTCGCCTCCATGGATGGTCACACTCTAGAGACAAGCTTCATTGCACATGGCAACAAGAAGATAGAAGTCGTCTACACCAATGAGGAGGAGATAGTGGTGCAAGTCCTGAGGATGTACGAGGATTGGTTTGAGGAAGATGAGGACAAGTTCATGGGATTAGACCTCGAGTACACCCCGGAGGACCCATATTTCAAGAATGAACTCGTCGTCACTCAACTGGACATGAGGAAACACGTCCTCGTCTAGCCCTTCTCCTAGTTTGTAGATCTGCTTTCTGTAGCTAACCGCTTTTAGGGTTTTCTCCTCTTGTTATTTATCCATTTTCTCATCTTGCAACTACTGAATTTCATTAGGACCAAATAAATTATGACAAGCCAATGTTGAGAGTCTTGATCTTGCATTTACTAAACTTTTGTAGCTTAACATTATATTTAGATGATGATCTTGCATTGACAAAACATTTGTAGTTATAAATTTTGGTCACGCATTTTATGATGACAAACTACATACTTTCAGGACTAACAAGAAGAGTCAGGCGCTGCGCCAATTCCTTATAGAAAAAGGAATTGTTTTCTACATTATCGACAAAATAAGTGATTTTTTAAAATTTCATTACGAGGGAATTACAATTCTTGCGCACAAGTGGATCGATATTCAGAGTCTTGTCAAGATCATAGGGGGCTCGAAGAAGGATGGAATGGCTACACTCACAACTATAATCCTCAATGAGTCGTACGATAAAATGAAGGCAGATTTCCCTACGGATAGGCACAATTTCTAGGACGAGAGGCTGATGTCTGAGATAAACCTAAAGTATACAACCATAGATGCGTACGTGACCTACCAGTTGTACATTAAGATCCATTTCTTTCTACATTTCCTCATGTTTTGCCCTAGTTGCAAGAGGGAGCTTAGGGGACCCTTTGTACCAAATGCAGTATAGCTAAGCGTGATGCTACATATGCAGAGAAAATGGCTGCATCTGAAGGAGCGGACAAAGAGGTTGCAGCTGAAGCAACAAATAGAGAGACAACATCTTCCAGCGGCAACAACTAGGCATGTGATGCACTGCTCAATGTGCCGCAGGATGCTAAAGATATGGAAGTCAAGTCAACTTCCAGGTGGGATGAACTTGCATTTGGTACGCTGTGGAAGACCAATAAGGAAAGAAACAGATGGGATGATCGTAGTTGGTCTCCTAGGGACGATGGAAAGCGCCTTAAGTGGTTTGATGAGAAGTGAATTAAATTTTACTTCTTTGTGTTTGTTTCTGTATGTGTCCGGTAGCTTGTCAAGATGGCTAGCGCCTCAAGTGGTTTGAAGAGAAGTGAATTAAATTGTACTTCTTTGTGTTATGTTTCTGTATGTGTTTGGTAGCTTGTCAAGATGGCAGCTTGTTAACTGGCAGTTTGAAAGAGTATATTTTTCCTCTCTCGCTAACAGTTATATTTGTTTTTGCCCAATTTGGTAGCAAATCTAGAGCAGCTTCTCTCTTTGATCATTCGTTCCTTTTGGCCCTCTTTTTAGCTCAATCTGGTAGCAAACCTAGAGCAGAAAATCACACAAGGCAGAATACATACATTCAGAAAACAAAACAAATGTAGATATAGTTGTGCGGAGCTAAATAGGATATAACGATAGAAAGTAGGTTGCTTAACGACATTCAATGCATTCGCTACTCAACCGCCATCACACGCAATATACAAAAACAAAAGAAGCTGCTTAGCAGTAGTAGTAGACACGTTCAACCCCTCCTTGCCTGCGCCTCTACCTCCTCCCTCTAGCGCTTCCTCCACTTCTTGCTACCCAGTCCCTTGATCTTGGGGGCCTTAGGCTTGATCGGTGGCATACGACCCTCTTCGATGGCCATCCGCTGGAGGTTGCGGAGGTGAATGCTGAGTGCCTGGTGTTCAGCGATGTAGGCGTTGATGTTCACGGTTTGGCCGACTTTGGGGGTGCTAGAGCTCGAGACCTCTGCATGCATCATGACATAGTTGAAGTCAGTGCCGGCTAGTCTCGTCCTGCAGAAGGGGCAACTGTAGACGCCACTAGCAAAGAAGGCGTCGTATTGGCTAGCCTAGAGCCTCCTCAGCACCTAACGAGTCTTGGTGCACCTGGACTCGTTATCACTGCAGATGTCGCTGTCGTAAACCTATGGGTAAAAAGGAGGATTAGATGATGTAATAAGATCGAGCAACCAAAATGCGAACAATCAAACCCTAATAAACCAAGATGTAACATCCAACGATGGGAACGGGAGAAGAACCAGGGAAGGGGAGCAAACCATAGTTACCTCCGACCATGGGTCATCGATGCCGGTGTCATAGGGGTTCATCGGAGCGATGTACTCTTCTAGATCATAGGGATCCCAGAAGAGCTAGATCTTCCCATGACAGGCGGGGGCCTCCTTGCTGGCGGGGGTGATACATTGCAAATGTATCTATAATTTTTTATGTTCCATGCTTGGTTTTATCTACTTTCTTGTGTTTTGTTCCAACTTTGGAGTACTTTTCATATGATTTCTTGGACTAACCTATTAACAAGATGCCATAGTGCCAGTTGCCTATTTTCTGCTGTTTTTGGTTCCAGGAAAGTCAGAAAATGAATATTCTCAGAATTGGACGGGACAAAAGCCAAAGTTCCTATTTTACCGGAAGACTCATGGAGCCAGAATACGAGACGGAGGAGGGCCAGGGCCTGGCCACACCCTCCCAAGGCGCGGGTACCCCCATGCCACACCAGGGCATGGTGTGGGCCCCCTGGCTGGCCACCGACCTTGCCCCCTTCGCCTATAAGAGCCTCCCGATACCAAAACCCTAAATAGTCAATCAAAAATCCACGAAAAGTTCTGCAGCGCCGCCGCCACCGAAGGGGAGATTCGGGGGACAGAAAGTCTCTGTTCCGGCACCCTGCCGGGACAGGGAAGTGCCCCCGGAGCCATCTCCATCGATCTCCACCACCATCTCCATCATCGTTGCTGATTCCCATGATGAGGAGGGAGTAGTTCTTCCTCGAGGCTAAGGGTTCTACCGGTAGCTATGTGTTCATCTCTCTCTCTATGCATGATCTTATTGAGATTATGAGCTTGTAATCTATAGATCTACCTTGCTACTCAAGTGCTTTAATAGATCTATACTCTCCCCATGTGTGTGAAAGTGACAGCGTGCACACCATGGTGGCACTTAGGCTAGAGATTACAAATACTTGTTATGAGTTATATTTGGAGTTGGATGTCTTTATGAAATTGTGGTGTTTGTTGGAACCATCTAGTGCTCAAGGTGACAGTGTGGGGTTTTCTAGATGGGAAAGGCTTACTTTGAGGTGTGCTGTTATAGCCCTACCAACGATTAGAGTGTCCAATCGGAGAGTAGTTCAGCGTAGTATCATAAAGAAGAATATATTTATATGAGAGTGTTCACTAGTGAAAGTATGATCCCTAGGCCTTGTTTCTAAGCATTGAAACACCGTTTGCTACTAGATCTGTTATATGTTTGCTTGCTTCCATCTTTATTTCAGTTTGCCTTTAGTCTTTTCCCACGTCAACCACACGCCAGCAAGCTATTTTCTGGCACCGTTACCACTTATAATTATCTATACCACTTGTATTTCACTATATCTTCGCCGAACTAGTGCACCTATACACATGACAAGTGTATTGGGTGTGTTGGGGACACAAGAGACTTCTTGTATCTTGATTGCAGGGTTGCTTGAGAGGGAATACCTTTGACCACTTCCTCCCCGAGTTCGATAAACCTTGGGTGATCCACTTAAGGGAAAACTTGCTGTTGTTCTACAAACCTCTGCACTTGGAGGCCCAACAACTGTCTATAAGAATAGAAGTGCGTAGACATCAAGCTATTTTCTGGCGCCGTTGCTGGGGAGGTAAGGTAAAAGGTATTCACACCGAAGGATTAAAGAAGAAGAACCTCCCACGGCAAACGCCTATTTTCTGGCGCCGTTGCCGGGGAGGTAAGGTAAAAGGTACTCACATCCTCCGGTGCGAGTGCTCGAAGTTATTTCCTTTAGATTCTGCAATTTTGTCTTTTTGTTTCTTGTTTTCACTAGTTAGTCTTAATGGAAAACAACAACAAAATTAGAGAGCTTTATAGTATTTATCTTGAGTTAGGACATGAAGTGTTTGAAGAGAAAATTAAAAAACCTATGGAACTTTATTTGCATGCTAATAGCAATGTTGTTAGTATGAATTCTTTGGACACCATTATTGCTAATGCTATGGAAAAGTCTAAGCTTGGGGAAGCTGGTTGTGATGAGCATGATATTTTTAGTTCCCCAGCTTTGGAGGATAGCTATTCTATTCCTTATGATGATACCAAACCTCCAATATATGCTGATTACAATGATGAATATGATATTTTCAGTCCACCTACTATTGAGGAGGAAATTAATTATGATTACAATATGCCTCCTATATTTGATGATTATGGTGATGAGAATAATAATGATAGCTATTTTGTTGAATTTTCTCCCACTATAATTAATAAGAATGACTATGTTTATGTGGAGAGTATTAATTCTTTTATGCATGTGGCTCATGATAAGAATGTTTCATATAATAGTTATATTGTTAATTTTATTCATGATGCTACTGAAAATTATTATGAGAAAGGGAAACATGGTTTTATGCATGTCAATAATATTAAGTTTCCCCTCTTTATGTTGAAAGTCTTGAAGTTGCACTTGTTTTGCTTTCCTATGATTGTTTCCTTATGCTTTCATGACTTGTTTCTTTACAAAATTCCTATGCATAGGAAGTGGGTTAGACTTAAATGTGCTTTGAATTTGCTTCTTGATGCTCTCTTTTACTTCAATTCATATTTCTTATGTGAGCATCTTTTCAAACTATCATGCCTAACTTAAAGGCGTTAAACAAAAGTACTTATTGGGAGATAACCCAAATTTTTTAAGATGAGTCTTGGAAGTTATTACTTCAGTAATAACCGCTCCTTATCCTTTTTATTTGAGGGAAGTGCTACAGTAGCTTGTGTTTTAATGGGAGTTTTATTGGTGCTGAAACTGAACCTAAAGACTTGGGGATGCCCAAGAAGTACAAGCTCAAAGCTTTGGGATGCCCAAGGCATCCCCTTCTTCATCAATAAAAGTCCCAGGTTTCCTCCAAACGCTTCGTTTTTATTGTTTATGCACAGTTGTGTTGTTCTTGGAGCGTCTTCTTTTTCGTTTTCGTTTTGGTTTTTCGTTTGCTTTGTTTGCTTAGTTTGCTGAATAAATTGGTTGGACCCCCTCTTTCATGCATTGGTTTTCAAATAGTTTGGTTTGGATTGGAAAAGAGTAGGAAAGTTCATGCTTAAGTGGTAAAGAGAGCTTGTTTTTGACTGTGGCCTATGCTTTGTCATGCCATGCTTGATATTGGTTTTGCTTTAGGCTTAGTATTCTTTGCTGTAGCATGACTTGTTATAAACAATTGAGATTGCTTAATGTGCCTTGAAAGAATCATGCGTTGTTTTAACATATTAAAGCATAGTATTGTGGTATTCTCTTTTGATGCTTTATTTGGGTTGACTTGGCACATGCTCACACCATGTTATGACTATCCCAAGTCACCATAAGCCTTTATGATCCTTTAGTTTTCAACTTGTAGTATCACTTTATGCTTTGATCAATGATGTTTTGTTGCTCTACATGATTATGGCCATTATTGCTCTCTTAGTTTGTCACTCCCAGTCTTTTGCTAGCCTCCGCAACCAAGTATGAGTTCCACTCATGCATCCAACTCCTTAAACCAATTTATTCCAAAGAGTCCACCATACCTACCTACTAGCATATGCTATTCCAAGTATATTCATGCTTTTGTTCACCTTCCAAATTAAACTTGTTATGAGAAAACTAGTGATTAAAGCTCTCACGAACTTGATGGCACACTTTACTTTTCCTGCCCTTAATAAACTTGAACCATTGTGCCATCTATGTTGTATATGCTTGCACTTATTTGTTGGGGATTAGCAGAACCACGCTATCATGGGGAACGCTTTCAACATTGCACTGGTACTTTGTACCTAGTTGATATCATGCTCTTTTGTCTATGGATGTCGTCGGTGTGAAATGAAAGAGGAGCTTGTAAGTCCATGGAGTTATGTATATGTGTTAGAGAAACGCCTGGGCCACTGGTCTAATCCATGCTGACATGGTGGAAACCTGCAGGTAACCATAATGAGCTATCTATGAAGCATTCTTCTTATAAAAAAGAGTCAGATATTGAGAAAAAAAACAAAAAAGAGATATATGAAAAGAGGAAAGAGAGAAAAAAGCACCATATTCCCATGGTAAATAAGACGATTGCTGAGATGCTCGTTGTCTGCTTGCCTTGTCATTTTGATATGGGGATTCTTCCGTATCATCGGGCAAGGGGTACCCGTTGGCGGTTCTCTATGATACACATGTACTTATGATGACAAGAACTTACCGGTGACTAAACTTGAGTAGCATGAGGAGCGGCCCTCGTATTCAAGGGACATGAGATTCCTAACTTATACTTCGTCAAGCATGTACACCATAGTTTGTTCACTTTAATCTTAATCACTTCAAGATGCTTATGATGGGGGCAATGAGAGCTGAAAGCTATAAGTACCATAATTTTTGGAAGCTCTTTATGAGACTTGAATCCCTACTTCCTTCTATGAAGGCCTTTCTTCCACTTATATATTGAGTCTCCATCTTCTACCTTTATGCACCTACTTTGAGAGCATAGTGGCCATTCTTAGTTCTATGTGCATTGTCCCAAGACTTGTGATGACCCACAAGTATAGGGGGTGTATCGCAGTATTTTCGATGGAAGTGAAACCCAATTTATTGATTCGACACAAGGGGAGCCAAAGAATATTTATCAGCCTTAACAACTGAGTTGTCAATTCAGCTGCACCTGGAAACAAATCTTGCTCACAGCAGTTTATCAGTAGCAACAGTTTTGTAGTAGGAATAGTAAAGTAACAGTAGTAGTAAAGTAAAGACAGTAGTAACAATAGCAGTAAATAGTGGGATTCGAGTGCGGTAGGCATATGGATGGATGGACGGGCGTTGCATGGACAAGACAATTCACATAGCAAACAGAACATAGGGCAATTGTAGATAAATAAGATAAAGCATCCAAGTACTAGATAATCCTAGACATGTGTTCCATATATAGTCATATGTGCTCGCAATGAGAACTTGCACAACATCTTTTGTCCTGCCAGCCTGTTTGCAGCGGGGCCTTTAGGGAACTACTGGCAATTAAGGTGCTCCTTTTAATAGAGCACCGGAGGAAAGCATTAACACTCCGTGAACACATGTGATCCTCACATCAAAGCCATTCCCTTTCGGTTATCCCGATTTCTGTCACTTCGGGGCCATAGGTTCCGGACAACAACGTGTGTATACAACTTGCAGATAAGACCATAAACAATACTATCATAATGAATCAATAACATGTTCAGATCTGAAATCATGGCACTCGGGCCCTAGTGACAAGCATTAAGCACAACAAGTCGCAACAAAGTCATAAAGCACTAATAAAAGATACTAGGCACCATGCCCTAACAATCTGATGCCATTACATGAACGATCTCATCCAATCCCTACCATCCCCATAGCCTACAGCGGGGGATTACTCACCTCGCAAGAACGGCTCCTCGGTGGAGGAGTAGAAGCGCTGGTCCCCTTCGGAGCTTGGCTAGTGCCGTGTTCTCACTACTGGTGTCCGGTATGTATGCCCCAGTCGTACGCATGGGCAGTAAATCTTCCACCTTTGGAAAGCGCCTACACCTAATGGCTTTCTCAGTTCTGTTCAATGGTGACCGCCTGGAAAGTTTCAAGCCATCCAGGACAGAGCTTTAGCCATTGGACCACATCCATCCATCCTCCTACCTAAACAGTGACGCCTTTTCTTGTTCGTCAACTCTCTAACCTGCCTCCCTTATACTAAGAAGAGAAGTATTTGCTTGCTTGCCGGTTGAAAGGGCCTGATCGACAAGGTGAAGGCCTATGACCGGATTGAGTGGTCGGGGAAACATGGATGGTCGATGGAGAAGCGATGGTGACGATGATGGCGATGATCTCCTCCAATTCCCCATCCCGGCAGGGTGCCAGAATGGATTTTCTGGTGCTGTTTCGTGGAATCTGGTGGTGGCGGCGGAGCGGAACTATCTCTGGAAAAACGTCGACCCCCCTAGAGTTTTTAGGTCAGAAGGCTCCTTATAGGGAATGAGAGAGGCCAAGGGGGTGCCTGGGAGGCCCACAGCATGCCCTGGCGCGGCCAGGCCCAGCCCGCGCCTGGGGGTGGTGTGGCCAGCCCCTGGCCCTCCTCCGTCTCGTATTCTGGTTCCGTGAGTCTTCCGGAAAAATAGGCACTTTGGCTTTTGTCCCGTCCAATTACAAGAATATTCATTTTCTAACTTTCATGGAACCGAAAACAGCAGAAAACAGGTAGCTGGCACTGTGGCTCTTGTTAATAGGTTAGTCCAAGAAATCATATGAAAAGTACTCCAAAGTGTGGACAAAACACAAGAAAGTGGATAAAACCAAGCATGGAACATCAAAAATTATAGATACATTTGCAATGTATCAACTTGTTGATTGATGCATAACTTGATATTGCTTGTTTTAAACTATTTGTATCTAGTCACTCTTATGAACTTTGAAGGTGTCCTATTCATTTATGTTTGCTACTCTATGAGGGACAAGTTGAATGCCACTATGCTATGTTTTCTTTATGTGAAACAAACAAACGTCTTGCAAAGCATTGTTATTCATGAATCTTTTGTTTGTGCCTTTTCATGTTGCAACTTAGTTTCTTTGTCTTATTGCTAGAACTTTGTCTTTCATGTTATGATTGAAGTACTATGATCCCAGCTATCAATATTTTACAAATACTTTGATCAAGTTTATGATGGTGCATGTCACCTCAAAAATTATTCTTTCTTTTTATCACTTACCTACTCGAGGACGAGCAAGAGTTAAGCTTGGGGATGTTGATACATTGCAAATATATCTATAATTTTTGATGTTCCATGCTTGGTTTTATCTACTTTCTTGTGTTTTGTTCCAACTTTAAAGTACTTTTCATATGATTTCTTGGACTAACCTATTAACAAGATGCCACAGTGCCAGTTGCCTGTTTTCTGCTGTTTTTCGTTCCAAGAAAGTCAGAAAATGAATATTCTCGGAATTGGATGGGACAAAAGCCAAAGTTCCTATTTTATCGAAAGACTCACGGAGCCAGAATATGAGACGGAGGAGGGCCAGGGCCTGGACACAACCCCCAAGGCGCGGGTACCCCCAGGCCGTGCCAGGGCATGGTGTGGGCCCCCTGGCTGGCCACCGACCTTGCCTCCTTCGCCTATAAGAGCCTCCCGATACCAAAACCCTAAATAGTCATCAGAATCCACGAAAAGTTCTGCAGCACCGCCGCCACCGAAGGGGAGATTCGGGGGACAGAAAGTCTCTGTTCTGGCACCCTGTCAGGACGGGGAAGTGCCCCCGGAGCCATCTCCATCAATCTCCACCACCATCTCCATCACCATTGCTGATTCCCATGATGAGGAGGGAGTAGTTCTTCCTCGAGGCTAAGGGTTCTATTGGTAGCTATGTGTTCATCTCTCTCTATGCATGATCTTATTGAGATCATGAGCTTGTAATCTATAGATCTACCTTGCTACTCAAGTGCTTTACTAGATCTCTGCTCTCCCCATGTGTGTGAAAGTGATAGCGTGCACACCATGGTGGCACTTAGGCTAGAGATTACAAATACTTGTTATGAGTTATATTTTGAGTTGGATGTCTTTATGAAATTGTGGTGTTTGTTGGAACCATCTAGTTCTCAAGGTGACAGTGTGGGGTTTTCTAGATGGGAAAGGCTTACTTTGAGGTGTGCTGTTATAGCCCTACCAACGATTAGAGTGTCCAATCGGAGAGTAGTTCAGCGTAGTATCATAAAGAAGAATATATTTATATGAGAGTGTTCACTAGTGAAAGTATGATCCCTAGGCCTTGTTTCTAAGCATTGAAACACCGTTTGCTACTAGATCTGTTATATGTTTGCTTGCTTCCATCTTTATTTCAGTTTGCCTTTAGTCTTTTCCCACGTCAACCACACGCCAGCAAGCTATTTTCTGGCACCGTTACCACTTATAATTATCTATACCACTTGTATTTCACTATCTCTTCGCCGAACTAGTGCACCTATACACATGACAAGTGTATTGGGTGTGTTGGGGACACAAGAGACTTCTTGTATCTTGATTGCAGGGTTGCTTGAGAGGGAATACCTTTGACCACTTCCTCCCTGAGTTCGATAAACCTTGGGTGATCCACTTAAGGGAAAACTTGCTGCTGTTCTACAAACCTCTGCACTTGGAGGCCCACCAACTGTCTACAAGAATAGAAGTGCGTAGACATCAGGGGGCTCCTCGCCGGCGGATACGTTGGAAGCGGGGACGGGGGCTAGGACAGTGATGACGGCTGCTTTTAACGCCTAGATAGGGGCTGATGGCTCAAAATGTAGAGCTCGTTGGGAACCCCAAGAGGAAGGTATGATGACACAATAGCAAATTTTCCCTTAGTTATGAAACCAAGGCTATCGAACCAGTAGGAGCAAGGAAACAACTCCAAGGTGTTGCTAACAACTTGGAATCCTGCACAACACAACCACAGAACTTTGCCCCAACTTACTGTGAGGTTGTCAATCTCACTGGTTTTGCTGAAAACAAAGGATTAAACATATAGTGTGGAAGATAGTAATTGCTTATAGAAAGTAAACAGTAAACGTAAACATTAGATGGTATATCAGTGGTAAAAGAATGGACTAGGGTCCATAGTTCACTAGAGGCGTTTCTCCTTAAGATAAATAGCATGTTGGGTGAACAAATTACAGCGGGACAATTGACAGATTTGAGAAATCATAACAATGCATATACTATACATCTTAACTCCTATGAGATTTGATTGGGCATTACAACATAATACATAGACCGTAATCCAACTGCATCTATGACTAATAATCCACCTTCTGGTTATCGTCTGAACCCCTTTTAGTATTAAGTTGCAAGCAACAGATAATTGTATTAAGCAAAGTGTGTAAAGTAAACAATACAATTTCCCCATGGACAAAGGATTGCTGTTTTCTCCCTAGTAGCAATAGCACATCTACAATCTTAGAGATTTCTGTCACTTCCCCAGATTACTAGAGGCATGAACCTACTATCGAGCATAAATACTCCCTCTTGGAGTTGCAAGCATCTACTTGGCCAAGATAGTTACTAACATTGGAGAGCATGCAAGATCACAAATAACATAGACATAATAGAATCAATAATCAACCTGACATAGTATCTCAATATCCATCGGATCCCTGCAAACACAACATATAGGATTACAAATAGATGATCTTGATCATGAACGGAGCTCACAAGATCTAAACATGATAGCACAAAGGAGGAGAACCAACCATCTAGCTACTATATGGACCCATAGTCCAAGGGTGAACTACTCATGCATCACACCGTAGGCAGGCATGGTGATGAAGAAGGCCTCCAGGATGATCTCTCCCCTCCGGCAGGTTGCCAGGAAGAGCTTTAGATCCCCCCTATCTAGGGATGGAGATGGTGGCGGCTACAGACTCTTTTGTGGATTTCTGATTGGGTGCTTAGGGTTTTCTGCATCGAGGTGCTTTTATAGGCGAAGAGGCAAGGTCGGTGGTGGCCCGAGGGGCCCACACCAAGTGGTGGTGCACCCAGGGGGCGCGCCACCCTAGGGTGTGGCCGCCTCGTGGCCCCTCTTCAGCTACCCTCCAGACTTCTTGTTCCTTCTAGTAAAATATTGACTTTGGCTTTTGTCCCGTCCAATTCCGAGAATATTTCCTTACTAGCTTTTCTGGAACCAAAAACAACAGAAAACAGGCAACTGGCACTATGCCATCTTATTAATAGGTTAGTTCCAAAAAATGTATAAAAATACCTCAAAGTGTGAACAAAACATAAGAAAGTTGATATAAAACAAGCATGGAGCATCAATAATTATACATACGTTTACGATGTATCAAGCATCCCCAAGCTTAACTCCTACTCGTCCTCGAGTAGGTAAGTGATAAAAAGAATAATTTTTGAGGTGACATGCACCATCACAATCTTGATCAAGGTATTTGTAAAGCATTAATAGCTAGGATCAAAGTACTCTAAACATGAACATGAAAGATAGAGTTCTAACAATAAGACATAGCAACTATGTTGTAACATGAAAAGGTACAAACAAATGATCATGAATAACAATGCATTAAAAGATGTTTGTTTGTTTCACATATATAAAACATAATAAGAGTGGTATTCAGCTTGTCCCTCATGGTATATCAAAACATAAATGCATATGACACCTTCAAAGTTCATAAGGGTGACTAGATACAAATAATTTAAGAACAAGCAATATCAAAGTTATAAATCAATCAACAAGTTTTGGGACAATGCACATTAAACTAAGAATGACCACTCTGCTCTCTCAATTGGTGCATAAAGATATAAGATGGAGACTCAACATAAAAGTAAAAAAGAAAGGCCCTTCATAGAGGGAAGCAGGGATTTCAAGTTTCATAAAGAGCTTCCAAAAATTATGGTACTTATTAGCTTTCAGCTCTCATTGCCCCTATCATAGGCATCTTGAGGTGATTAAGGTTAAAGTTACACAAATATGAGGATATGCTTGACAAGTTATAAGTTGAAAATCTCATGCCCCTTGCTTACGAGTACCGAACCTCATGCTACTCAACTTTAGTCACAAGTAAGTTCTTGTCATTGTAAGTACATGTATATCATGGAGAACCACCAACGGGGTACCCCTTGCCCCATGACATAGGAGCTATCCCATATCAAAATGACAAGGCAACAAACAATGAGCATCTCAGTGATTTTTTATTTGCTATTTGCATAGGTTTTTATTGAGGATGCTTCACAGAATGCTCACTATGGTTATGCTGCAAGTTTCCACCATGATTGGGCATGGTTTAGGCTAGCCTCCCAGGCGTTTCTCTAACACACATACAAACTCCATGAGCTTACAAGATCCCCTTTTATTTCACACCACCGAGATCCATAATCAAAAGAACATGATATCAACTGAATAATAAGTGCAATGTTGAAAGCATTCCCCATGGTACATGGTTCTCCTAATTCACAACTTATAAAGTGCAAGCATATAAGCAACATAGATGGACACAATGGTTCAAGTTTATTAAGTGCAAGAAAATAAAGTGTGCCATCAAGTTTGTGAGAGCTTTAATCACTAATTTTCACATAACAAGTTTATTTTGGAAGGTAGATAAAAGCATGAATATACTTGGAATGGTGTAACACACCATGCATAGGAATTTATAGTGGACTCTTTGGAATAACTTGGTTTTCTTGGGGGTTGGATGCATGTGTGGAACTCACACTTGGTACAGGTGGAGGCTAGCAAAAGACCAAGATCGACCAACTAAGAGAGCAATAATGGCCATAATCATGCAAAGCGAGAAAACATTATTAATTAAAGCATAAAGTGACATTACAAGTCAAAAACTAAATGATCATAGAGGCTAAGGTGACTGGTTTATAGTCTTAACATGGTGTAAGCATGTGCCAAGTCAACCCAAATAAAGCATCAAAGGAGAATACCACAATATTATGCTTTTGTATGCTAAAACAGCGCATGATTCTTTCAAGGCACATTAAGCAATCTCAATTGTTTGGAACAAGTCATGCTACAGTAATAATCACTAAGCATAAAGTCAAAGCAAAATCAAACATGACATGATAAAGTCTAGGCCACAGTCAAAACATGCTCCTTTTGTACCACTTATAAGCATGAAACTTCCTACTCTTTTCCAACACCAATCAACTTATTTGAAACAATGTATGAATGGAGGGGTCCAACCAATTTATTTAAGCAAACCAAACAAAATAAAACTAAAAACAAAAACAAACACGCTCCAAGAACAACACAATTGTGCATGAAACAATAAAATTGAAGTGTTTTGGATTAAAACCTGAGATTTTTTTATTGATGAAGAAGGGGATGCCTTGGGCATCCCCAAGCTTTGACGCTTGTACATCTTAAATATTTCTTGGGGTGACACAGGTGGCATCCACAAGCTTGAGCTTTTGTCCATTCTTCATCTCATCACATTATTCTTCCCTAAACTTGAAAATTTCCTTCATACAAAACTTCACACAATCTTCATTAGCAACATTAGTGTATTCAAGATAATAAGTCTTTGGGTTTAGTTTCAACACAAGTAAAACTTCCATTAAAACAGAAGCTACTGTAGCAATTCCTTCTAAAAGCTCAAGTGATCAAAGAGAACTCAAAGAGAAAGAGATTAAGAGGCAAATGCAAATAATGGCAGAAATCTGTCAAAACATACCAACATGTAAAAACCGATTTTTTCGAAGACCTTCTGTTGATCAAATCGAAAAGTGCTAAACTAATTAAAGTTAGATAATAACCTAGGTCATAAGCACAAAACATCACAGCTCAATCCGACGTACAGGGATTTTCACGATTTTTTACACTGAAGCACAAAAATCTGATTCAGGACAACAACTTTCCCAAGTCTTACTTCTCTCTCATTAGAGGTTATTCTTGGCACAAAAACCACACAAAAAAGGATAAGGAGAGGTTATTACTTAGGTAATAACTTCCAAGACTCAACAAAAGAAAAGCGTACTGAAAGTAAAAATAATTTGGGTTATCTCCCAATAGTGCTTTTCTTTAACGCCTTTCAGCTAGGCAGAGGAGCAAGATTCGAGTATTTTCGAATGAAGAAGCATTAAGATCAAATTTTGTTTTAATAGGAGAGGCAAAAGGTATCTTCTCTCTCTTCCTAGGGAAGTGTTCTATACCTTTCTTGAGTGGGAATTGATATTTAATGGTGCCTTCCTTCATATCAATAATGGCACCAACAGTTCTAAGAAAAGGTCTTCCCAAAATAATAGGACAAGAAGCATTGCATTCAACATCCAAAACATAGAAATCAACGGGGACATAGGTATTGTTAACCATAATAAGAACATCATTAATACTCCCCATGAGTTTCTTTTTAGTATTATCATCAAGTTGGACATCTAAATAACAATCTTCTAATGGTGGCAAATCAAGCATTTCATAAATCTTTCTAGGTATAATAGAGACACTAGTACCAAGTTCACATAAAGCTTTGAGATCAAAATCATTCACTTTCATATTAATGATGGGTTCCCAACCATCTTCTAATTTCCTAGGAATAGAAGCTTTATGTTTCAATTTTTCTTCTTTAATTTTTATGAGAGCATATGTAATGTGTTTTGTAAAAGCCATATTAATAGCACTAGCATTAGGACTTCTAGCAAGCTTTTGTAGGAACATAATTACTTCAGAAATATTGCAACCATCAAGATCAAGATCAAAATCAAAATTACCATCCAAGGTAGTAGAACTATTGTTTTCCATATTTCAAAGAATTTCAATATTTTTATTGGAAAAGGTTCCATTGGTTCTAGGCATTGCTGCAAAAGGAATGGGTACTTCATGTGGTTTGCTAGCATCAACATTGGTGGTGGTAATAGTACAAATACTACTATTTCTAGCAATTTCATCTTCTCTTTCCCACTTAGCATGCAATTCAGCTAACAGTCTAACATTTTCATCAATTCTAACTTATATGACATTAGTAGCAACAAAGGGGTTTTCGAGAGTTTCAGGTTTAGCAGCCATTTTATTAATCAAAGATGATTGTGCTTCAGACAAAGATGATATTTTTTTAGCATTCGAAAGTTGTTCCTCAACTGTTTTATTGAAAGAAGTTTGTTTACTAATAAAATCCTTAAGCATGACTTCAAGTTCAGAGAGTGCACTTCTATTGTTGTTGTAGAAATTTCCATAAGCATTACCATTATTAGGAGGATATGGCCTATAATTATTACTACCAAAATTGCTCCTATAGGCATTGTTGCTAAAATTATTATTTCTAACGAAGTTCACATCAACTTGCTCTTGAGAAACCAAAGAGGCTAAGGGAACATGATTTGGATCAATATGAGCTTTTCCATTAACAATCATATACATAATAACATCAATTTTATCACTCAAGGAGGAGGTTTCTTCAATAGAATTTACCTTCTTATGTTGTGGAGCTCTGCTGACTCGTGGTTGATAATGAGCTCGTTGGGGAACCCCAAGAGGAAGGTATGATGATCACAACAGTAAGTTTCCCTTAGTTATGAAACCAAGGTTATCGAACCAGTAGGAGCAAGGAAACACCTCGAAGGTGTTGTTTCCAACTTGGAATCCTGCACAACACAACCACAGAACTTTGCCCCAACTTACATTGAGGTTATCAATCTCACCGGTTTTACTGAAAACAAAGGATTAAACGTATTGTGTGGAAGAAATTAATAGCTTGTGGAAAGTAAACAGAAAGTAGTAAACAGTTGTAGATTGATGGTAAAAGAAAGGACCGGGGTCCATAGTTCACTAGTGGTGGTTCTCCTTAAGATAGATGACATGTTGGGTGAACAAATTACAACGGGGCAATTAACAAACATCGAGAAAGCATACATGCATATACTAATCATCTTGATTCCTATGAGATTTGATTGGGCATTACAACATTATACATAGACCATAATCCAACTGCATCTATGACTAATACTCCACCTTCAGGTTATCAATCCGAACCCCCTCCAGTATTAAGTTGCAACCAACAGATAATTGCATTACGCATTGCGTGTAAAGTAAACAATACGATTGTTCTATGAACAAAGGATTGTTGTCTTCTCCCTAGTAGCAACAACACATCTAGTACCTTAGAGATTTCTGTCACTTCCCTAGATTACTAGAGGCATGAACCCACTATCGAGCATAAATACTCCCTCTTGGAGTTGCTAGCATCTACTCGGCCAAGATATCTACTAACAACAGAGAGCATGCGAGATCAAAAATAACAAAGACATGATAGAATCAATAATCAATCTCAAATAGCATCTCAATATCCATCGGATCCCCGCAAACAGAACATGTATGATTACAAATAGATGATCTTGATCATGAACGGAGCTCACAAGATCTAAACATGATAACACAAAGGAGAAGAACCACCATCTAGCTACTACATGGACCCGTAGTCCAAGGATGAACTACTCACGCATCACATCGGAGGCTTGCATGGTGATGAAGAAGGCCTCCAGGGTGAATGCTCCCCTCCAGCAGGGTGCCAGGAAGAGATTCAGATCCCTCCCGATCTAGGGATGGAGATGACGGCAGCTACAGACTCTTTCGTGGAATTTTGATCGGGTACTTAGGGTTTCTGTATCGGAGGCATCTTATAGGCGAAAGGGAGGCCGAGGGGGTGCCCTAGGCGGCCACACCACCCCCTGGCGCAGGACAGGCCTGGCCACGCGGCCAGGTGGTGTGGGCGGCCCCTAGCCCCTCTCCGTCTCGTATTCTGGCTCCGTGTTCCCCTTGGTGAAATATTGATTTTGGCTTTTGTCCCATCCAATTCTCAGAATATTCATTTTCTAACTTTCTTGGAACCAAAAACAGCAAAAAATAGGCACCTGGCACTGTGGCATCTTGTTAATAGGTTAGTCTAAGAAAGTGTATAAAAAGTACTCCAAAGTGTGGACAAAACATAAGAAACTAGATATAAACCAAGCATGGAACATCAAAAATTATAGATACATTAGCAACGTATCAACATCCCCAATATTAACTCTTGCTCGTCCTCGAGTTGGTAAGTGATAAAAAGAAAGAATAATTTTTGAGGTGACATGCACCATCATAAACTTGATCAAAGTATTTGTAAAACAATTGATAGCTGGGATCATAGTACTTCAACATAGCATGAAAGATAAAGTTCTAACAATAAGACATAGCAAGTATGTTGTAACATGAAAAGGCACAAACAAAAGATTCATGAATAACAATGCTTTGCAAGATGTTTATTTGTTTCACATAAACAAAACATAGCATAGTGGCTAATGGTTTGGTGTTGATGTAGAGCTCGTTGGGGAACCCCAAGAGGAAGGTATGATGAGCACAACAACTAGTTTCCCTCAGTTATGAAACCAAGGTTTAATCGAACCAGTTGGAGCAAGGAAACACCCCAAAGGTTTGGCTAGCTGAGCCTTGGCAGGGCGCACTACCGGTGCTAGTAGCAACGTGGAGACCTACACAACACAACCACAGAACTTTGTCCCCAACTTGTGATGAGGTTGTCAATCTCACCGGTTTTGCTAAAAACAAAGGATTAAACGTATCGAATGGAAGGAAGTAAAAGTTTGTAGAAAGTAAACACAAAGCAGTAAACAGTTTGTAGATTGTATGTAAAAGAAAGGACCGGGATCCATAGTTCACTAGAGGTGGCTCTCCTTAAGATAGATAACATGCTGGGTAAACAAATTACAGCGGGGCAATTGACAAACATCAAGAAAGCAATACATGCATATACTAATCATCTTGACTCCTTTGGAACTTGATTGGGCATTACAACATTATACATAGACCGCCATCCAACTGCATCTATGACTAATAATCCACCTTTAGGTTATCATCCGAACCCCCTCCAGTATTAAGTTGCAAGCAACAGATTATTGCTTTACGAATTGCGTGTAAAGTAAACAATATGATTGTTCTATGAATAAAGGATTGTTGTTTTCTCCCTAGTAGCAACAACACATCTAGTACCTTAGAGATTTCCGTCACTTCCCCAGATTACCAGAGGCATGAACCCACTATCGAGCATAAATACTAACTCTTGGAGTTACTAGCATCTACTTGGACAAGATAGCTACTAACAACGGAAAGCATGCAAGATCACAAATAACAAAGACATGATAGAATCAATAATCAATCTGAAATAGCATCTCAATATCCATCGGATCCCTGCAAACACAACATGCAGAATTACAAATAGATGATCTTGATCATGAACGGAGCTCACAAGATCTAGACATGAAAGCACAAAGGAGAAGAACCAGCCATCTAGCTACTACATGGACCCGTAGTCCAAAGATGAACTACTCACGCATCACACCGGAGGCTTGCATGACGATGAAGAAGACCTCCAGGGTGAATTCCCCTCTCCGGCAGTGTGCCGGGAAGAGCTTCAGATCCCTCCCGGTCTAGGGATGGAGATGATGGCGGCTACATACTCTTTCGTGGATTTTTGATCGGGTACTTAGGGTTTTCATCCCGAGGGCAATATATAGGCGGAAGGAGAGGCCGAGGGGGTGCTGGGGTCGGCCAGACCACCCCCTGGCGCGGGCCAGGCCTGGCCACGCGGCCAGGTGGTGTGGCCGGCCCCCAGCCCTTCTCTGTCTCGTATTCTGGCATCTGATAACTTCCAGAAAAATAGGCACTTTGGCTTTTGTCCCGTCCAATTCCGAGAAAATTCATTTTCTGACTTTCCTAGAACCAAAAACAGCAGAAAACCGGCAGCTGACACTGTGGCTCTTGTTAATAGGTTAGTCCAAGAAATCATATGAAAAGTACTCCAAAGTGTTGACAAAACACAAGAAAGTGGATAAAACCAAGCATGGAACATCAAAAATTATAGATACATTTGCAATGTATCAACATCCGCAAGCTTAACTCCTGCTCGTCCTCGAGTAGGTAAGTGATAAAAAGAAAGAATAATTTTTTGAGGTGACATTCATCATCGAAGACTTGATAAAAGTATTTGTAAAACATTCAAAGCTGGGATCATAGTACTTAAATCATAACATGAAAGACAAAATTCTAGCAATTAGACAAAGAAACTATGATGCAACATGAAAAGGCACAAACAAAAGATTCATGAATAACAATGCTTTGCAAGACGTTTGTTTGTTTCACATAAAGAAAACATAGCATAATAGTATTCAGCTTGTCCCTCATAGAGTAGCAAATATAAATGCATAGGACACCTTCAAAGTTCATAAGAGTGACTAGATACAAATAGTTTAAAACAAGCAATATCAAGGTATGCATCAATCAACAAGTCTTGGGACAATGCACATAGAACTAAGAATGGCCACTATGCTCTCAAAGTAGGTGCATAAAGGTAGAAGGTGGAGACTCAATATAATAGTGGAAGAAAGGCCTTCATAGAAGGAAGTAGGGATTCAAGTCTCATAAAGAGCTTCCAAAAATTATGGTACTTATAGCTTTCAGCTCTCATTGCCCCTATCATAAGCATCTTGAAGTGATTAAGGTTAAAGTGAACAAACTATGGTGTACATGGTTGACGAAGTATAAGTTAGAAATCTCATGTCCCTTGGATACGAGGGCCGCTCCTCATGCTACTCAAGTTTAGTCACCGGTAAGTTCTTGTCATCGTAAGTACATGTGTATCATAGAGAACCGCCAACGGGGTACCCCTTGCCCAATGATACGGAAGAATCCCCATATCAAAATGACAAGGCAAGCAGACAACGAGCATCTTAGCAATCTTCTTATTTACCATGGGAATATGGTGCTTTTTCTCTCTTTCCTCTTTTCATAATCTCTTTTTTTCTCTTTTTCTCAATATAGGACTCTTTTTTTTATAAGAAGAATGCTTCATAGACAGCTCATTATGGTTACGCTGCAGGTTTCCACCATGTCAGCATGGATTAGACCAGTGGCCTAGGCGTTTCTCTAACACATATACATAACTCCATGGACTTACAAGATCCCCTTTCATTTCACACCGACGACATCCATATACAAAAGAGCATGATATCAACTAGGTACAAGTACCAAGTGCAATGTTGAAAGTGTTCCCCATGATAGCAAGGTTCTGCTAATTCCCAACAAATAAGTGCAAGCATATACAACATAGACGACACAATGGTTCAAGTTTATTAAGGGCAAGAAAAGTAAAGTGTGCCATCAAGTTCGTGAGATCTTTAATCACTAGTTTTCTCATAACAAGTTTAATTTAGAAGGTAAACAAAAGCATGAATATACTTGGAATAGCATAAGCTAGTAGGTAGGTATGGTGGACTCTTTGGAATAAATTGGTTTAAGGAGTTGGATGCATGAGCGGAACTCATACTTGGTTGTGGAGGCTAGCAAAAGACTAGGAGCGACAAACTAAGAGAGTAATAATGGCCATAATCATGCAGAGCGACAAAACATCATTGATCAAAGCATAAAGTGATACTACCAGTTGAAAACTAAAGGATCATAAAGGCTATGGTGACTTGAGATAGTCATAACATGGTGTGAGCATGCGCCAAGTCAACCCAAATAAAGCATCAAAGGAGAATACCACTATACTATGCTTTAATATGCTAAAACAACGCATGATTCATCCAAGGCACATTAAGCAATCTCAATTGTTTATAACAAGTCATGCTACAGCAAAGAATACTAAGCATAAAGCCAAAACAATATCAAGCATGGCATGACAGAGCATAGGCCATAGTAAAAAACGAGCTCTTTTTACCACATAAGCATGAACTTTCCTATTATTTTCCAAACCAAACCAAACTATTTTCAAACCAATGTATGAAAAAGGGGGTCCAACCAATTTATTCAGAAAACTAAAAACCAAGCAAACGAAAAACCAAAACCAAAACAAAAAAGAAGACGCTCGAAGAACAACACAACTGTGCATGAAACAATAAAAATGAAGCGTTTGGAAGAAACCTAGGCTTTTTATTGATGAAGAAGGGGATGCCCAAGCCATCCCAAAGCTTTGACACTTGTACTTCTTGGATATTTCTTGGGGTGACACGCGTGGCATCCGCAAGCTTGAGCTTTAGTCCATCCTTCATCTCATTACTCATTCCTTCCATACACCTGAAATTTTTCCTTCATACAAAACTTCACACAATCTTTATTAGCAACATTAGTGCACTCAAGATAAATAAGTCTTAAGGTTCAGTTCTAACACCAATAAACTTCCATTAGAACACTAGCTACTGAAGCACCTCCCTCAAAAAGCTCAATTCCCCAAAAAACTTAAAAAGGAACCAAAAGAAGCAAATGCAGAAAATGGCAGAAATCTGTCAAAACAGACCAACAGGTAAAGACAAATTTTTTAGAAGACCTTCTGTTGCTCAAATCAAAAAGTGTTGAACCAACAAAAGTTAGATAACAACCTGGGGCAGAAGCACAAAACTTCACGCCTCAAAAAGACGTTCAGAGATTTGACACGAATGTTTACGGTGAAGCACAGAAATCTGTTTCGGGATAGCAACTTTCCCAATCATTACTTATCTCTCATTAGAGGTTACTCTTGGCACAAAAAGCAAATAAAAAGGATAAGGAGCGGTTATTACTGAAGTAATAACTTCCAAGACTTATCTAAAACTTTTGGATTATCTCCCAATAAGTACTTTTCTTTAATGCCTTTAAGTTAGGAATAAGAAGCAAGAAAGAATCAAGTGTTCTCAAATGAAGAAGCATTAAGACCAAATTTCTTGCCCTTACCTCTCTTACTTTTATTCTTAACCTTGGGGAAAATATGATAGTTTGGTGGAGAAGAAAGGTCCATGGTCCCCTTTCCCACATCTATTATTGCTCCAAGGAGTTCTAATAGGGACCTTCCAAGTGTAATTTGTCCTTTTCCTACACATTCAATAACAAGATAATCAGTAGAAATCATTTCCCAAGGATCTTTGTAAACACTCCTTCAGCTATTCCGGTAGGTAATATGGTAGCATTATTAGCAAGAGATATTTCTTTTCCTCCTTCAGTAAGCCCCAAAGATTCAAAGATTCATAAATATCTTTGGGCATAAGACAAAATTCAGACATGATATCACAGTGGGCTTGAAAAGTTTCAGTGTTTATCTCAATCTTTATTGTAGGGAGCCACTTTGATGGTTCAGAATTTATTGGAACATAATTATGATGCTCCCTAAGCGTATTATAGCAATCTTTTAAGCTAGCAGTGCCAGTCTCAAGAGTGTTCAATCTAGCAAATATTCTTGCGAAAGAAATATCAGTTTGGCTAGGCAAGTTGTAAGTAAGGATCAATTTCTTTATAGCATTAATAACATCATACTCATTACATTGGAGGAAATCTCCTCCCACAACAGCATCTAAAGAAAATCTATAGCAAAGAGCAATTCCAAGGTAAAAACTGCTAAGGAACAAGCTTTGAGTCATTTTAGGCTCAGTTTTTTCATGTAGATCAGAGATTCTAGACCAAGCTTCCTTAAAACTTTCCTCACTTACTTGTTTAAAAGTGAAAATCATTTCCTCGGGTGACATAGTGATTGGAGCAAGGCTAGACATAGTGGCAACTTGAGAAAGGAACTAATTTTGTGTGTTTTCAAATAAGAAAGCAAACTAGTAAAACTAATTTTTTTTATGTTTTTGATAAAGAAACAAGCAAACAAAGCAAAAAGAAACTAAGCAAAACAAAAATAACAAAGTAAAGAGATTGGTTATGAGGGACTCCCCATGTGAAGATGTCCTTGACTCCCCGGCAACGGCGCCAGAAAAATGCTTGATGGCTCGGTGTTGATGTAGAGCTCGTTGGGGAACCCCAGGAGGAAGGTATGATGAGCACATCAGAAAGTTTCCCTTAGTTATGAAACCAAGGTTTAATCGAACCAGTAGGAGCAAGGAAACACCCCAAAGGTGTTGCTAGCTGAGCCTTGGCAGGGCGCACTACCGGTGCTAGTAGCAACGTGGAGACCTGCACAACACAACCACAAAACTTTGTCCCCAACTTGCAATGAGGTTGTCAATCTCACCGGTTTTGCCGAAAACAAAGGATTAAACATATTGAATGGAAGGAAGTAAAAGTTTGCAGAAAGTAAACACAAAGCAGTAAACAATTTGTAGATTGTATGTAAAAGAAAGGACCGGGATCCATAGTTCACTAGAGGTGGCTCTCCTTAAGATAGATAACATGTTTGGTGAACAAATTACAGCGGGGCAATTGACAAACATCGAGAAAGCAATACATGCATATACTAATCATCTTGACTCCTTTGGAACTTGATTGGGCATTACAACATTATACATAGACCGCCATCCAACTGCATCTATGACTAATAATCCACCTTCAGGTTATCATCCGAACCCCCTCCAGTATTAAGTTGCAAGCAACAGATTATTGCTTTATGAATTGCGTGTAAAGTAAACAATATGATTGTTCTATGAACAAAGGATTGTTGTTTTCTCCCTAGTAGCAACAACACATCTAGTACCTTAGAGATTTCTGTCATTTCCCCAGATTACCAGAGGCATGAACCTACTATCGAGCATAAATACTAACTCTTGGAGTTGCTAGCATCTACTTGGCCAAGATAGCTACTAACAACGGAAAGCATGCAAGATCACAAATAACAAAGACATGATAGAATCAATAATCAATCTGAAATAGCATCTCAATATCCATCGGATCCCCGCAAACACAAATTGAAGAATTACAAATAGATGATCTTGATCATGAACGGAGCTCACAAGATCTAGACATGAAAGCACAAAGGAGGAGAACCAGCCATCTAGCTACTACATGGACCCGTAGTCCAAAGATGAACTACTCAGCCATCACACCGGAGGCTTGCATGATTATGAAGAAGACCTCCAGGGTGAATTCCCCTCTCTAGCAGGGTGCCGGGAAGAGCTTCAGATCCCTCCCGATCTAGGGATGGCGATGACGACGGTTACAGACTCTTTCGTGGATTTTTGATCGGGTACTTAGGGTTTTCGTCCCAAGGGCAATATATAGGCGGAAGGAGAGGCCAAGGGGGTGCTGGGGTCGGCCAGACCACCCCCTGGCGCGGGCCAGGCCTGGCCGCGCGGCCAGGTGGTGTGGCCGGCCCCTAGCCCTTCTCCGTCTCGTATTCTGGCATCTGATGACTTCCGAAAAAATAGGCACTTTGGCTTTTGTCCTGTCCAATTTCGAGAATATTCATTTTCTGACTTTCCTGGAACCAAAAACAGCAGAAAACAGGCAGCTGGCACTGTGGCTCTTGTTAATAGGTTAGTCCAAGAAATCATATGAAAAGTACTCCAAAGTTTGGACAAAACACAAGAAAGTGGATAAAACCAAGCATGGAACATCAAAAATTATAGATACATTTGCAATGTATCAGTGGCATTCAGCTTGTCCCTCATATAGTAGCAAAACATAAATGCATAGGACACCTTCAAAGTTCAGAAGGGTCACTAGATACAAATAGTTTAAGAATAAGCAATATCAAAGTTATGCATAAATCAACAAGTCTTGGGACAATGCACATTAAACTAAGAATGGCCACTATGATCTCTCAATAGGTGCATAAATATAGAACGTGGAGACTCAACATAAAAGTAAAAGAAAGGCCTTCATAGAAGGAAGCAGGGATTCAAGTCTCATAAAGAGCTTCCAAAATTATGGTACTTACTAGCTTTCAGCTCTCATTGCCCCTATCATAAGCATCTTTAGGCGATTAAGGTTAAAGTGACATAACTAAGAGGATATGCTTGACAAGTTATAAGTTAAAATCTCATGCCCCTTACTTACGAGTACCGAACCTCATCCTACTCAAATTCAGTCACAAGTAAGCTCTTGTCATTGTAAGTACATATGTGTCATAGAGAACCGCCAACGGGGTACCCCTTGCACATGGTACAAGAGCTATCCCATAATCAAAAAGACAAGGCAAGCAAACAATGAGCATCTCAACGATCTTTTTATAAACCTATTTGCATAGGTTTTTATTGAGGATTCTTCATAGAGTGCTCATTATGGTTACGTTGCAAGTTTCCACCATGATTAGGCATGGCTTAGGCTAGCGGCCCAGGCGTTTCTCTAACACACATACAAACTCCATGATCTTACAAGTTCCCCTTTTATTTCACACTGTCGGGATCCATAAGCAAAAGAATCATGATATCAACGGAATAATAAGTGCAATTTTGAAAGTGTTCCCCATGATACATGGTTCTGCTAACTTCAACTTATAAAGGCAAGCATATACGCAACAAACATGGACACAATGGTTCAAGATTATTAAGTGCAAGAAAGTAAAGTGTGCCATCAAGTTCGTGAGAGCTTTAATCACTAGTTTTCACATAACAAGTTAAAATCGGAAGGTAGATAAAAACATGAATATACTTGGAATAGCATATGCTAATAGGTAGGTATGGTGGACTCTTTGGAATAACTTGGTTTTATTAGGAGTTGGATGCATGAGTGGAACTCATACTTGGTTATGGAGGCTAGCAAAAGACTGGAAGCGGCCAACTAAGAGAGCAATAATGGCCATAATCATGCAAAGCGACAAAACAACATTAATTAAAGCATAAAGTGATATTACAAGTCGAAAACTGAAGGATCATAAAGGCTATGGTGACTCTGGATAGTCATAACATGGTGTGAGCATGCGCCAAGTCAACCCAAATAAAGCATCAAAGGAGAATACCACAATACTATTCTTTAATATGCTAAAATAATGCATGATTCTTTCAAGGCACATTAAGCAATCTCAATTGTTTATAACATGTCATGCTACAGCAAAAATCACTAATCATAAAGCCAAAACAATACCAAGCATGACATGACAAAGCATAGGCCACAGTCAAAAACAAGCTCTCTTACCACTTAAGCATGACCTTTTCCTACTCTTTTCCAATCCAAACCAAACTATTTTAAAACTAATGTATGAAAGAGGGGGTCCAACCAATTTAATCAAGAAAACTAAGAAAACCATACAAATGAAAAATGAAAAACGAAGACGCTCCAAGAACAACACAACTGTGCACGAAACAATAAAAATGAAGTGTTTGAAAGAAACCTGAGATTTTTATTGATGAAGAAGGGGATGCCTTGGGCATCCCCAAGCATTGATGCTTGTACTTCTTGGATATTTCTTGGGGTGACACGGGGTGGCATCCCCAAGCTTGAGCTTTAGTCCATTCTTCATCTCATTACATTATTCTCTCCATACACCTGAAATTCTTCCTTCATACAAAACTTCACACAATCTTTATTAGCAACATTAGTGCACTCAAGATAATAAGTCTTTAGGTTCAGTTTCAACACCAATAAAACTTCCATTAAAACACAAGCTACTGTAGCACTTCCCTCAAAAAGCTCAATTCCCCAAAAAGAACCCAAAAAGGAATCAACAAGAAGCAAATGCAAATAATGGTAGAAATCTATCAAAACAGACCAGCATGTAAAAACCAAATTTTTCGAAGACCTTCTGTTGCTCAAATCGAAAAGTGTTGAACTAACGAAAGTTAGATAACAACCTGGGTCATAAGCACAAAAATTCACGCCTCAAAATGACGTACAGAGGATTTACACGAATGTTTATAGTGAAGCACAAAAATCTGTTTCGGGACAGCAACTTTCCCAAGCATTACTTCTCTCTCATTAGTGGTTACTCTTGGCACAAAAAGCAAATAAAAAGGATAAGGAGCGGTTATTATAGAGGTAATAACTTCCAAGACTTATCTAAAACTTTTGGGTTATCTCCCAATAAGTACTTTTATTTAACGCCTTTAAGTTAGGCATGATAGTTTGAGAAGATGCTCACATAAGAAATATGAATTGAAGAAAAAGAGAGCATCAAGAAGCAAATTCAAAACACATTTAAGTCTAACCCACTTCCTATGCATAGGAATCTTGTATGCAAATAAATTCACAAAGAACAAAGTGACAGGCATAGGAAGATAAAACAAGAGTAACTTCAAAACTTTCAGCACATAGAGAGGTGTTTCAGTACCATGAAAACTTTTACAACCATATTTTCCTCTCTCATAATAATTTTCAGTAGCCTCATGACTAAACTCAACAATATAACTATCGCATAAAGCATGATTTTCATGATCTACAAACACTAGAGCTTTATTATAAACATTTTCAAAAGAGTCCTCAGGAACATGACATTCATCCTCCTTTAGTAAGCATGGGGGACAATCAAATATTGTAAGGGGTAAAGAGTTACTCTCATTAGAAGGTAGGAATGGGTAGATCCATTCTTCCTCCTCTTGATCATCACTCTCCTCCTCTTTTTCATCCAATGAGCTTCCAGTTTCAGCAATTTCTTCTTCCATAGGCTCCTGCAAGGCATTAGTCTCTTCTGCTGGTGTAGGGCATCTGTTAAGATATTCAAGAATATAGCCATTTTCTCCCTTGTAATTATCAAAGCAAAATTGAAGTATATCATAAACCTCATATTTATAAGGTGCATCATCAGTATTTTCAGGCAAATAAGCTAGTTTGAATGCACCCTTCCAAGCAATAAATTCCTCAATTTGTTCCACATCATAGAAGTCATAATTTCCCTTAACATAAGAAGATATGGTAACATCATCATTATACTCACATTGAAATGGGAAGTGTTTATACCTCTTACAGCAACAAGATTTATCAAAGCAATAAGTAACATTGTAAGTAGAGCACACGTTTCTAGTAATGGTATACAATTTATTAATTTGTTCCCATAAGTGTTTCCCTTTTTGTGACAACGGTGTTCCATATAATAATATTTTTGTTCTTCCATGAACCCACCTTGCCAATTAGATTCAGTTTCAAAGAAACCAACCATTGATAGAAAGCATGATAAAGCAAGACAATAACAGACCAACGAAAATAACCACTATAGTAGGAACTATTTTTTTTGTATTTTTGATAAAAAGAGAAAAGTAAATAAAGCAGAAATAAACTAAGAAAAACAAATAAAACAAAGTAAAGAGATTGGTTATGAGGGACTCCCCTTGTAAAGATGTCCTTGACTCCCCGGCAACGGCGCCAGAAAAATACTTGCTGACTCGTGGTTGATAACGAGCTCGTTGGGGAACCCCAAGAGGAATGTATGATGAGCACAACAGTAAGTTTGCCTCAGTTATGAAACCAAGGTTATCGAACCAGTAGGAGCAAGGAAACACCTCCAAAGTGTTATTTCCAACTTGGAATCCTGCACAACACAACCACAAAACTTTGCTCCCAACTTACAGTGAGGTTGTCAATCTCACCGGTTTTGCTGAAAACATAGGATTAAACGTATTATGTGGAAGAAAGTAATAGCTTGTGAAAGTAAACAGAAAGCAGTAAACAGTTGTAGATTGATGGTAAAATAAAGGATCGGGGTCTATAGTTCACTAGTGGTGGTTCTCCTTAAGATAGATGACATGTTGGGTGAACAAATTACAGCAGGGGAATTGACAAACATCGAGAAAGCATACATGCATATACTAATCATCTTGATTCCTATGAGATTTGATTGGGCATTACAACATTATACATAGACCGTAATCCAACTTCATCTATGACTAATAATCCACCTTCAGGTTATCAATCCGAACCCCCTCCAGTATTAAGTTGCAAGCAATAGATAATCGCATTACACATTGCGTGTAAAGTAAACAATATGATTTTTCTATGAACAAAGGATTGTTGTTTTCTCCCTAGTAGCAACATCACATCTAGTACCTTAGATATTTCTGTCACTTCCCCAGATTACTAGAGGCATGAACCCACTATCGAGCATAAATACTACCTCTTGGAGTTTCTAGCATCTACTCGGCCAAGATATCTACTAACAACAGAGAGCATGCGAGATCAAAAATAACAAAGACATGATAGAATCAATAATCAATCTCAAATAGCATCTCAATATCCATCGGATCCCCGCAAACAGAACATGTATGATTACAAATAGATGATCTTGATCATGAACGGAGCTCATAAGATCTAAACATGGTAGCACAAAGGAGAAGAACCAACCATCTAGCTACTACATGGACCTGTAGTCCAAGGATGAACTACTCACGCATCACACCGGAGGCTTGCATGGTGATGAAGAAGGCCTCCAGGTTGAATTCTCCCCTCCGGCAGGGTGCCGGGAAGAGCTTCGGATCTCTCTCGATCTAGGGATGGAGATTACAGCGGCTACAGACTCTTTCATGGAATTTTGATCGGGTACTTAGGGTTTCTGTATCAGAGGCATTTTATAGGCGAAAGGGGAGGCCGAGGGGGTGCCCTAGGAGGCCACACCACCCCCTGGCGCGGGCCAGGCCTGGCCGTGCGGCCAGGTGGGGTGGCGGCCCTCTGGCCCCTCTCCGTCTCGTATTGTGGCTCCGTGTCCCCCTCGGTGAAAAACTGACTTTGGCTTTTGTCCCGTCCAATTCCGAGAATATTCATTTTCTGACTTTCCTGGAACCAAAAACAACAGAAAACTGGCAGCTGGCACTATGGCATCTTGTTAATAGGTTAGTCCAAGAAAGTGTATAAAAAGTACTTGAAAGTGGAACAAAACATAAGAAAGTAGATAAAAACCAAGCATGGAACATCAAAAATTATGGATACGTTAGCAACGTATCAACATCCCCAAGCTTAACTCCTGATTGTCCTCGAGTAGGTAAGTGATAAAAAGAAAGAATAATTTTTGAGGTGACATGCACCATCATAAACTTGATCGAAGTATTTGTAAAACATTTATAGGTGGGATCACTGTACTTCAACATAGAATGAAATATAAAGTTCCAACAATAAGACATAGCAACACTCGATGAAATGGATCGATAAGAACAAACCGAACCCTTAGGGGGACAGCTGAAAGCTGGTACAATAGTTTCTTAGTGAATAGGGGACAAGTATCTATGAAAAGGCACAGACTAAAGATTCATGAATAACAATGCTTTGCAAGACGTTTGTTTGTTTCACATAAAGAAAACATAGCCTAGTGGCATTCAGCTTGTCCCTCATAGAGTAGCAAACATAAATGCATATGACACCTTCAAAGTTCATAAGAGTGACTAGATACAAATAGTTTAAGAACAAGCAATATCAAAGTTATGCATCAATCAACAAGTCTTGGGACAATGCACATAGAACTAAGAATGGCCACTATGCTCTCAAAATAGGTGCAAAAAGATAGAAGGTGGAGACTCAACATAAAAGTAAAAGAAAGGCCTTCATAGAAGGAAGTAGAGATTCATGTTTCATAAAGAGCTTCCAAAAATTATGGTACTTATTAGCTTTCAGCTATCATTGCCCCTATCATAAGCATCTTTAGGTTTAAAGTTAAAGTGACACAACTAAGAGTATATGCTTGACAAGTTATAAGCCGAAATCTCATGCCCCTTACATACGAAGACCGAACCTCATGCTACTCAACTTCAGTCACAAGTAAGCTCTTGTCATTGTAAGTACATATGTATCATAGAGAACCGCAACAGGGTACCCCTTGCACACGATACATGAGCTATCCCATAATCGAAATGACAAGGCAAGCAGACAATGAGCATCTCAGCAATCTTTTTATTTGCTATTTGCATAGGTTTTTATTGAGGATGCTTCATAGAGTGCGCATTATGGTTATGCTATAAATTTCCACCATGATTAGGCATGGCTTAGGCTAGCGGCCCAGGCGTTTCTCTAACACACATACAAACTCCATGATCTTACAAGTTCCCCTTTTATTTCACACCACCGGGATCCATAAGCAAAAGAACATGATATCAACGGGGTACAATGTACAAGTGCAATGTTGAAAGCATTCCCCATGATACATGGTTCTGCTAACTTCAACTTATAAAGCGCAAGCATATACGCAACAAAATGGACGCAATGGTTCAAGTTTATTAAATGCAAGAAAGTAAAGTGTGCCATCAAGTTCGTGAGAGCTTTAATCACTAATTTTCACATAACAAGTTTAATTCGGAAGGTAGATAAAAACATGAATATACTTGGAATAACAAATGATAATAGGTAGGTATGGTGGACTCTTTGGAATAACTTGGTTTTAGGAGTTGGATGCATGAGTGGAACTCATACTTGGTTACGGAGGCTAGCAAAAGACTGGGAGCGACCAACTAAGAGAGCAATAATGGCAATAATCATGTAGAGCGACAAAACATCATTAATCAAAGCATAAAGTGATATTACAAGTCGAAAACTAAAGGATCATAAAGGGTATGGTGACTTGGGATAGTCATAACATGGTGTGAGCATGCGCCAAGTCAACCCAAATAAAGCATCAAAGGAGAATACCACAATACTATGCTTTAATATGCTAAAACAACACATGATTCTTCCAAGGCACATTAAGCAATCTCAATTGTTTATAAGAAGTCATGCTACAGAAATAATCAGTAAGCATAAAGCCAAAACAATATCAAGCATGGCATGACAAAGCATAGGTCACAGTCAAAAAAAGCTCCTTTTACCACTTAAGCATGAACTTTCCTACTCTTTTCCAATCCAAACCAAACTATTTGAAAACTAATGTATGAATGAGGGGGGTCCAACCAATTTATTCAGAAAACTAAGAAAACTAAGAAAACCAAGAAAACAAAAACCAAAATCAAAACGAAAAAGAAGACGCTCCAAGAACAACACAACTGTGCATGAAACAATAAAAATGAAGTGTTTGGAAGAAACCTGGGATTTTTATTGATGAAGAATTGGATGCCTTGGGCATCCCCAAACTTTGACGCTTGTACTTGTTGGATATTTATTGGGGTGACACGCGTGGCATCCCCAATCTTGAGCTTTAGTCCATTCTTCATCTCATTACATCATTCCTTCCATACACCTGAAATTTTTCCTTCATACAAAACTTCACACAATCTTTATTAGCAACATTAGTGCACTCAAGATAATAAGTCTTTGGGTTCAGTTTCAACACAAATAAAACTTTCATTAAAACACAAGATACTGTAGAACTTCCCTCAAAAAGCTCAATTCCCCAAAGAGAACTCAAAAAGGAACCAACAAGAAGCAAATGCAAATAATGGCAGAAATCTGTCAAAGCATACCAGCAGGTAAAAACCAATTTTTTCGAAGACCTTCTGTTGCTCAAATCAAAAAGTGTTGAACTAACAAAAGTTAGATAACAACCTATGGCAGAAGCGCAAAAATTCACGCCTCAAAACGACGTACAGAGATTTTACACAAATTTTTACGGTGAAGCACAAAAATCTGTTTCGGGGCAGCAACTTTCCCAATCATTACTTCTCTCTCATTAGAGGTTACTCTTGGCACAAAAAGCAAATAAAAAGGATAACGAGCAGTTATTACAGAGGTAGTAACTTCCAAGACTCATCTAAAACTTTTGGGTTATCTCCCAATAAGTACTTTTCTTTAACGCCTTTAAGTTAGGCATAAGAAGCAAGAAAGGAATCAAGTGTTCTCAAATGAAGAAGCATTAAAACCAAATTTCTGCCCTTACCTCTCTTACTTTTATTCTTAACCTTGGGGAACATATGATTGTTTGGTGGAGAAGCAAAGTGCATGGTGCCCTTTTCCACATCTATTATTGCTCCAAGGAGCTTCAATAGGGATCTTCCAAGTGTAATTTGTCCTTTTCCTACATATTCAATAACAAGATAATTAGTAGAATCCATTTTCCCTTGGATCTTTGTAAACACTCCTTCAGCTATTCCAATGGGTAATATTGTGGCATTATTAGCAATAAATATTTCTTCTCCTCCTTCAGAAAGCCCCCAAAGATTCAAAGATTCATAGATATCTTTGCGCATAAGACAAAATTCAGACATGATAACACAGCGAGCATGAAAAGTTTCATTATTTATAACAATCTTTACTGTGGGGAGCCACTTTGAGGGTTCAAAATTTATTGGAAGATAGTCATGATGCTCTCTAAGTGTATTATAGCAATCTTTTAAACTAGTAGTGCCGGTCTCAAGTGTATTCAATCTAGCAAATATGTTTATGAAGGAAGAATCAGATTTGCTAGGCAAGTTGTAAGTAAAGACCAACTTCTTTATGGCATTAACAACGTCATCCTCATTTCATTGGAGGAAATCTCCTCCCACTACAACATCCAAAGCATATCTATAGCAAAGAGCAATTCCAAGGTAAAAACTGCTAAGGAACAAGCTTTGAGTCATTTTAGGTTCAGTTTTTTCATGTAGATCAGAGATTCTAGACCAAGCTTCTTTGAAACTCTCTTCAATTCCTTGTTTAAAAGTGAAAATCATTTCCTCAGGTGATATAGTGATTGGAGCAATGCTAGACATAATGGAAACTTAAGATAGGAATTAATTTTTTTGTGTTTTTAATTAAGAAAGCAAACTAGTAAAACTAATGTTTGTGTGTTTTTGATAAAAAACAAGCAAACAAAGTAAAGAGATTGGTTATGAGGGACTCCCCTTGTGAAGATGTCCTTGACTCCCCGGCAACAGCGCCAGAAAAGAGCTTGATGGCCCAAGATATCTCGAGCTCATTGGGGAACCCCAAGTGGAAGGTATGATGATCACAACAGCAAGTTTCCCTCAGTTATGAAACCAAGGTTATCGAACCAGTAGGAGCAAGGAAACACCTCCAAGGTGTTGTTGCCAACTTGTAATCCCGCACAACACAACCACAGAAATTTGCCCCAATTTACAGTGAGGTTGTCAATCTCACCGGTTTTGGTGAAAACAAAGATTAAATGTATTGTGTGGAAGAAAGTAAAAGCTTGCAGAAAGTACGTAGAAAGTGGTAAACAGTTGTAGATTAATGGTAAAAGAAAGGACCGGGGTCCATAGTTCACTAGTGGAGGTTCTCCTTAAGATAGATTACATGTTGGGTGAACAAATTATAGCGTGGCAATTGACAAACATCGAGAAAGCATACATGCATATACTAATCATCTTGACTCCTTTGAGATTTGATTGGGCATTACAACATTATACATAGACCGTAATCCAACTGCATCTATGACTAATAATCCACCTTCAGATTATCATCCGAACCCCCTCCAGTATTAAGTTGCAAGAAACAGATAATTGCATTACACATTGTGTGTAAAGTAAACAATATGATTGTTCTATGAACAAAGGATTGTTGTTTTCTCCCTAGTAGCAACAACACATCTAGTGCCTTGGAGATTTCTGTCACTTCCCCAGATTACTAGAGGCATGAACCCACTATCGAGCATAAATACTTCCTCTTGGAGTTTCTAGCATCTACCCGGCCAAGATATCTACTAACAACGGAGAGCATGCAAGTTCACAAATAACAAAGACATGATAGAATCAATAATCAATCTGAAATAGCATCTCAATATCCATCGGATCCCCGCAAACACAACATGTATGATTACAAATAGATGATCTTGATCATGAACGGAGCTCACAAGATCTAAACATGGTAGCATAAAGGAGAAGAACCAACCATCTAGCTACTACATGGACCCGTAGTCCAAGGATGAACTACTGACACATCACACTGGAGGCTTGCATGGTGATGAAGAAGGCCTCCATGGTGAATTATCCCCTCCGGTAGGGTGCCGGGAAGAGCTTCAGATCCCTCCCGATCTAGGGATGGAGATGACGGCGGCTACAGACTCTTTCGTAGAATTTTGATCAGTGACTTAGGGTTTCTGTATCAGAGGCATCTTATAGGCGAAAGGGGAGGCCGAGAGGGTTCCCTAGGCGGCCACACCACCCCCTGGCGCGGGCCAGGCCTGGCCACGTGGCCAGGTGGTGTGGGCGGCCCTCTGGCCCCTCTCCGTCTCGTATTCTGGCTCCGTGTTCCCCTCGGTGAAATATTGACTTTGGCTTTTGTCCTGTCCAATTCCGAGAATATTCATTTTCTGACTTTCCTGGAACCAAAAACAACAGAAAACAGGCAGCTGGGACTGTGCCATCTTGTTAATAGGTTAGTCCAAGAAAGTGTATAAAAAGTACTCCAAAGTGTGGACAAAACATAAGAAAGTAGATATAAACCAAGCATGGAACATCAAAAATTATAGATACGTTAGCAACGTATCAAGCTCTCTAAGTGTGCCATTTAGAATAGTTAACCATCATATTATCAAGAAGCTTTGTTGCAGCACCCAAAGTAATGGTCATAAAGGTGCCTCCAGCAGCATAATCTAGCAGATTTCTTGAAGAATAATTTAGTCCTGCATAAAAAGTTTGGATAATCATCCAAGCAGTCAGTCCATGAGTGGGGCAATTCTTTACCAAAGATTTCATTCTTTCCCAAGGTTGAGCAACATGTTCATTATCAAATTGTTTAAATTTTATTATTTCACTTCTCATAGATATAATCTTAGCAGGAGGATAGTATTTTCCAATGAAAGCTTCTTTGCATTTAATCCAAGAATAAATACTATTTCTAGGTAGGGATAGGAACCATTCTTTATCTTTTTCTCTCAAAGAGAAAGGAAACAATTTAATCTTAATAATATCTCCATCTATATCCCTATGTTTTTGCATCTCACAAAGTTCAACAAAGTTATTAAGGTGAGCAGCAGCATCATCAGTACCAGCACCAGAGAATTGTTCTTTCATAACAAGATTGAGCAAAGCAGGTTTAATTTCAAAGAAATCAGCTTCAGGAACATGTGGAGCAATAGGTGTGCATACGAAATCAAGGTTGTTTGTGCTAGTGAAGTCACACAACTTAGTGTTTTCAAGAGTAGTCATTTTTTGTAAGATTAAAGCAAGCTAATAGAAATAGAAACTGAAATAGGAACTACATTTTTTTTGTGTTTTTGATAAAAGAAGCAAACCACTAGAACTATTTTTTTGTGTTTTTGATAAAAAGAATCAAGCAAACAAAATAAACTAAGCAAAACTAAAACAAAGTAAAGCGATTGTTTGTGAAGGACTCCCTTGCAAGAATCTTCTTTCTCCCTAAAAAGTGACTAACAAGGAGGAAGAGATTGAAGTTGTCCTTAAGTTCTCGGCAATGGCGCCAAAAGAAGTACTTGATGGCTCAAAATGTAGAGCTCGTTGGGAACCCCAAGAGGAAGGTATGATGAGCTCAATAGCAAGTTTTCGCTCAGTTATGAAACCAAGGTTATCAAATCAGTAGGAGCAAGGAAACAACTCCAAGGTGTTGCTAACAACTTGGAATCCTGCACAACACAACCATGGAGCTTTGCCCCAACTTATAGTAAGGTTGTAAATCTCATTGGTTTTGCTGAAAACAAAGGATTAAACATATAGTGTGGAAGATAGTAATTGCTTGCAGAAAATAAATAATAAACGGTAAACATTAGATGGTATATCAATGGTAAAAGAATGGATTGGGGTCCATAGTTCACTAGAGGTGTTTCTCCTTAAGATAAATAGCATGTTGGGTGAACAAATTACAGCGGGGCAATTGACAGATTTGAGAAAGCATAACAATGCATATACAAGACATCTTGACTCCTATGAGATTTGAATAGGCATTACAACCTAATACATAGACTTGTAATCGAACTGCATCTATGACTAATAATCCACCTTCCGGTTATCGTCTGAACCCCTTTCAGTATTAAGTTGCAAGCAATAGATAATTGCATTAAGCAAAGTGTGTAAAGTAAACAATACAATTGCCCCATGGACAAAGGATTGTTGTTTTCTCCCTAGTAGCAACATCACATCTACAACCTTAGAGATTTCTGTCACTTCCCCAGATTACTAGAGGCATGAACCTACTATCGAGCATAAATACTCATTCTTGGAGTTGCAAGCATCTACTTGGCCAAGATAGTTACTAACAACGGAGAGCATGCAAGATCACAAATAACATAGACATGATAGAATCAATAATCAATCTGACATAGTATCTCAATATCCATTGGATCCCTGCAAACACAACATATAGGATTATAAATAGATGATCTTGATCATGAACGGAGCTCACAAGATCTAAACATGATAGCACAAAGGAGGAGAACCAACCATCTAGATACTATATGGACCCATAGTCCAAGGGTGAACTACTCACGCATCACACCGGAGGCAGGCATGGTGATGAAGAAGGCCTCCAGGATGATCTCTCCCCTCCGGCAGGGTGCCGGGAAGAGCTTCGGATCCCCCCGATCTAGGGATGGATATGGCGGTGGCTAGGCGAAGAGGCAAGGTCAGTGGCGGCCTGAGGGGCCCACACCAGGTGGCGACACGCCTAGGGGAGCCGCGCCACCCTAGGGTGTGGCTGCCTCGTGGCCCCTCTTTGGCTGCCCTCCGGACTCCGTGTTCCTTCTGGTAAAATATTGACTTTGGCTTCTGTCCCATCCAATTCCGAGAATATTTCCTTACTATCTTTTCTGAAACCAAAAACAGCAGAAAACAGGCAACTGACACTGTGCCATCTTGTTAATAGGTTAGTTCTAAAAAATGTGTAAAAATACCTCAAAGTGTGAACAAAACATAAGAAAGTTGATATAAAACAAGCATGGAGCATCAAAAATTATAGATATGTTTATGACGTATCAAGGATCCCGAAGCTTAACTCCTACTCGTCCTCGAGTAGGTAAGTGATAAAAAGAATAATTTTTGAGGTGAAATGCACCATCATAATCTTGATCAAGGTATTTGTAAAGCATTGATAGCTGGGATCGAAGTACTCTAAACATGAACATGAAAGATAAAGTTCTAACAATAAGACATAGCAACTATGTTGTAACATGAAAAGGTACAAACAAATGATCATGAATAACAATGCATTAAAATACATTTGTTTGTTTCACATATAGAAAACATAATAACAGTGGTATTCATCTTGTCCCTCATGGTATATCAAAACATAAATGCATTGACACCTTCAAAGTTCATAAGGGTGACTAGATACAAATAATTTAAGAACAAGAAACATCAAAGTTATAAATCAATCAACAAGTTTTGGGACAATGCACATTAAACTAAGAATGACCACTCTGCTCTCTCAATTGGTGCATAAAGATAAAATATGGAGACTCAACATAAAAGTAAAAAAGAAAGGCCCTTCACAGAGGGAAGCAGGGATTTCAAGTTTCATAAAGAGCTTCCAAAAATTATGGTACTTATTAGCTTTCAACTCTCACTGCCCCTATCATAATCATCTTGAGGTGATTAAGGTTAAAGTGACACAAATATGAGGATATGCTTGACAAGTTATAAGTTGAAAATCTCATGCCCCTTGCTTACGAGTACCGAACCTCATGCTACTCAACTTTAGTGACAAGTAAGTTCTTGTCATTGTGAGTACATGTGTATCATGGAGAACCGCCAATAGGGTACCCCTTTCCCCATGACACAGGAGCTATCCCATATCAAAATTACAAGGCAACAGACAATGAGCATCTCAGCGATCTTTTTATTTGCTATTTGCATAGGTTTTTATTGAGGATGCTTCACAGAATGCTCACTATGGTTATGCTGCAAGTTTCCACCATGATTAGGCATGGCTTAGGCTAGCCTTCCAGGCATTTCTCTAACACACATACAAACTCCATGAGCTTACAAGATCCCCTTTTATTTCACACCACCGGGATCTATAAACAAAAGAACATGATATCAACTGAATAATAAGTGCAATGTTGAAAGCGCTCCCCATGGTACATGGTTCTCCTAATTCACAACTTATAAAGTGCAAGCATATAAGCAACATAGATGGACACAATGGTTCAAGTTTATTAAGTGCAAGAAAATAAAGTGTGCCATCAAGTTTGTGAGAGCTTTAATCACTAATTTTCACATAACAAGTTTAATTTGGAAGGTAGATAAAAGCATGAATATACTTGGAATGGTGTAACACACCATTCATAGGAATTTATAGTGGACTCTTTGGAATAACTTGGTTTTCTTGGGGGTTGGATGCATGTGTGGAACTCACACTTGGTACAGGTGGAGGCTAGCAAAAGACCGGGAGCGACCAACTAAGAGAGCAATAATGGCCATAATCATGCAAAGCGAGAAAACATTATTAATTAAAGCATAAAGTGATATTACAAGTCAAAAACTAAATGATCATAGAGGCTAAGGTGACTGGTTCATAGTATGAACATGGTGTAAGCATGTGCCAAGTCAACCCAAATAAAGCATCAAAGGAGAATACCACAATATTATGCTTTTGTATGCTAAAACAACGCATGATTCTTTCAAGGCACATTAAGCAATCTCAATTGTTTGGAACAAGTCGTGCTACAGCAATAATCACTAAGCATAAAGTCAAAGCAACATCAAACATGACATGATAAAGTCTAGGCCACAGTCAAAACAAGCTCCTTTTGTACCACTTATAAGCATGAAGCTTCCTACTCTTTTCCAACACCAATCAACTTATTTGAAACAATGTATGAATGCGGGGGTCCAACCAATTTATTTAAGCAAACCAAACAAAATAAAACTAAAAACAAAAAAAAACACTCCAAGAACTAAACAATTGTGCATGAAACAATAAAAATGAAGTGTTTTGGAATAAAACCTGAGATTTTTATTGATGAAGAAGGGGGTTCCTTGGGCATCCCAAAGATTTGACGCTTGTACATCTTGAATATTTCTTGGGGTGACACGGGTGGCATCCCCAAGCTTGATCTTTTGTCCATTCTTCATCTCATCACATTATTCTTCCCTAAACTTGAAAAATTCCTTCATACAAAACTTCACACAATCTTCATTAGCAACATTAGTGTATTCAAGATAATAAGTCTTTGGGTTTAGTTTCAACACAAGTAAAACTTCCATTAAAACACAAGATACTGTAGCAATTCCTTCTAAAAGCTCAAGTGATCAAAGAGAACTCCAAGAGAAAGAGATTAAGAGGCAAATGCAAATAATGGCAGAAATCTGTCAAAATAGACCAGCAGGTAAAAACCGATTTTTTCGAAGACCTTCTATTGCTCAAATCGAAAAGTGATAAACTAAAGTTATATAATAACCTGGGTGATGAGCACAAAAAATCACAGCTCAATCTGACGTACATGGATTTTTCACGATTTTTTACAGTGAAGCACAAAAATCTGTTTCGGGACAGCAACTTTCCCAAGTCTTACTTCTCTCTCATTAGAGGTTATTATTGGCACAAAAACCACACAAAAAGGATAAAGAGAGGTTATTACTGAGGCAATAACTTCCAATACTCAACAAAAGAAAAGCTTACTGAAAGTAAACATAATTTGGGTTATCTCCCAATAGTGATTTTCTTTAACACCTTTTAGCTAGGCATAGGAGCAAAATTCGAGTATTTTTGAATGAAGAAGAATTAAGATCAAATTTTGTTTTAATAGGAGAGGCAAAATGTATCTTCTCTCTCTTCCTAGGGAAGTGTTCTATACCTTTCTTGAGTGGGAATTGATATTTAATGGTGCCTTCCTTCATATCAATAATGGCACCAACAGTTCTAAGAAAAGGTCTTCTCAAAATAATAGGACAAGAAGCATTGCATTCAACATCCAAAACATAGAAATAAATGGGGACATAGGTATTGTTAACCATAATAATAACATCATTAATACTCCCCATGAGTTTCTTTTTAGCAATATCATCAAGTTGGACATCTAAATAACAATCTTCCAGTGGTGGCAAATCAAGCATTTGATAAATCTTTCTAGGCATAATAGAGACACTAGTACCAAGATCACATAAAGCTTTGAGATCAAAATCATTCACTTTCATATTAATGATGGGTTCCCAACCATCTTCTAATTTCCTAGGAATAGAAGCTTTATGTTTCAATTTTTCTTCTTTAATTTTTATGAGAGCATATGTAATGTGTTTTGTAAAAGCCATATTAATAGCACTAGCATTAGGACTTCTAGCAAGATTTTGTAGGAACATAATTACTTCAAAAATATTGCAACCATCAAGATCAAGATCAAAATCAAAATTACCATCCAAGGTAGTAGAACTATTGTTTCCCATATTTCGAAGAATTTCAATATTTTTATTGGAAAAGGTTCCATTGGTTCTAGGCATTGTTGCAAAAGGAATGGGGACTTCATGTGGTTTGCTAGCATCAACATTGGTGGTGGTAATAGTACAAATACTACTATTTCTAGCAATTTCATCTTCTCTTTCCCACTTAGCATGCAATTCAGCTAATAGTCTAACATTTTCATCTATTCTAACTTATATGGCATTAGTAGCAACAAAGGGGTTTTCCATAGTTTCAGGTTTAGCAGCCATTTTATTAATCAAAGAGGATTGTGCTTCAGACAAAAATGATATATTTTTCAGCATTCGAAAGTTATTCCTCAACAATTTTATTGAAAGAAGTTTGTTTACTAATAAAATCCTTAAGCATGACTTCAAGTTCAGAGAGTGCACTTCTATTGTTGTTGTAGAAATTTCCATAAGCATTACCATTATTGGGAGGATATGGCCAATAATTATTACTACCAAAATTGCTCCTATAGGCATTGTTGCTAAAATTATTATTTCTAAGGAAGTTCACATCAACTTGCTCTTGAGCAACCAAAGAGGATAAGGGAACATGATTTGGATCAATATGAGCTTTTCCATTAACAATCATATACATAATAACATCAATTTTATCACTCAAGGAGGAGGTTTCTTCAACATAATTTACCTTCTTATGTTGTGGAGCTCTACTGACTCGTGGTTGATAATGAGCTCGTTGGGGAACCCCAAGAGGAAGGTATGATGAGCACAGTAGTAAGTTTCCCTCAGTTATGAAACCAAGGTTATCGAACCAGTAGGAGCAAGGAAACACCTCCAAGGTGTTGTTTCCAACTTGGAATCCTACACAACACAACCACAGAACTTTGCCCCCAACTTACAGTGAGGTTGTCAATCTCACCGGTTTTGCTGAAAACAAAGGATTAAACATATTGTGTGGAAGAAAGTAATAGCTTGTGGAAAGTAAACAGAAAGCAGTAAACAGTTGTAGATTGATGGTAAAAGAAAAGGACCGGGGTCCATAGTTCACTAGTGGTGGTTCTCCTTAAGATAGATGACATGTTGGGTGAACAAATTACAGCGGGGCAATTGACAAACATCGAGAAAGCATACATGCATATACTAATCATATTTATTCCTATGAGATTTGATTGGGCATTACAACATTATACATAGATCGTAATCCAACTGCATCTATGACTAATAATCCACCTTCAGGTTATCAATCCGAACCCCCTCCAGTATTAAGTTGCAAGCAACAGATAATTGCATTATGCATTACGTGTAAAGTAAACAATATGATTGTTCTATGAACAAAGGATTGTTGTTTTCTCCCTAGTACCAACAACACATCTAGTACCTTAGAGATTTCTGTCACTTCCCCAAATTACTAGAGGCATGAACCCACTATCGAGCATAAATACTCCCTCTTGGAGTTGCTACCATCTACTCAGCTAAGATATCTACTAACAACGGAGAGCATGCAAGATCACAAATAACAAAGACATGATAGAATCAATAATCAATCTAAAATAACATCTCAATATCCATCGGATCCCCGCAAACACAACATGTATGATTACAAATAGATGATCTTGATCATGAACGAAGCTCACAAGATCTAAACATGGCAGCACAAAGGAGAAGAACCAACCATCTAGCTACTACATGGACCCATAGTCCAAGGATGAACTACTCATGCATCACACCGGAGGCTTGCATGGTGATGAAGAAGGCCTCTATGGTGAATTATCCCCTCCGGCAGGGTGCCGGGAAGAGCTTCAGATCCCTCCCGATCTAGGGATGGAGATGACGGCAGCTACAGATTCTTTCGTGGAATTTTGATCGGGTACTTAGGGTTTCTGTATCGGAGGCATCTTATAGGTGAAAGGGGAGGCCGAGGGGGTGCCCTAGGCGTTCTCACCACCCCTGGTGCGGACCAAGTCTGGTCGCGCGGCCAGGTGGTGTGGGCGGCCCCTGGCCCCTCTCCGTCTCGTATTCTGGCTCCGTGTTCCCCTCGGTGAAATATTGACTTTGGCTTTTGTCCCGTCCAATTCTGAGAATATTCATTTTCTGACTTTCCTGGAACCAAAAACAACAGAAAATAGGCAGCTGGCACTGTGGCATCTTGTTAATAGGTTAGTCTAAGAAAGTGTATAAAAACTACTCCAAAGTGTGGACAAAACGTAAGAAAGTAGATATAAACCAAGCATGGAACATCAAAATATATAGATACGTTAGCAACGAATCAACATCCCCAAGCTTAACTCCTGCTCGTCCTCGAGTAGGTAAGTGATAAAAAGAAAGAATAATTTTAGAGGTGACATGCACCATCATAAACTTGATCAAAGTATTTGTAAAACATTGATAGCTAGGATCATAGTACTTCAACATAGCATGAAAGATAAAGTTCTAACAATAAGACATAGCAACTATGTTGTAACATGAAAAGGCACTAAAAAAGATTCATGAATAACAATGCTTTGCAAGACGTTTGTTTGTTTCACATAAAGAAATGATAGCATAGTGGCATTCAGCTTGTCCCTCATAGAGTAGCAAAACATAAATGCATAGGACACCTTCAAAGTTCATAAGGTGACTAGATACAAATAGTTTAAGAACAAGCAATATCAAAGGTATGCATCAATGAACAAGTCTTGGGACAATGCACATTAAACTAAGAATGGACACTATGCTCTCTCAGTAGGTGCAGAAAGATAGAAGGTGGAGACTCAACATAAAAGTAAAAGAAATGCCTTCATAGAAGGAAGCAGGGATTCAAGTCTCATAAAGATCTTCCAAAAATTATGGTACTTACTAGCTTTCAGCTCTCATTGCCCCTATCATAAGTATCTTTAGGTGATTAAGGTTAAAGTGCAAGAACTAAGAGGATATGCTTGACAAGTTATAAGTTGAAATCTCATGCCCCTTACTTACGAGTACCGAACCTCATGCTACTCAACTTCAGTCACAAGTAAGCTCTTGTCATTGTAAGTACATATGTATCATAGAGAACCGCCAACGGGGTACCCCATGCACATGGTACAGGAGCTATCCCATAATCAAAATGACAAGGCAAGCAAACAATAAGCATCTCAGCGATCTTTTTATTTGCTATTTGCATAGGTTTTTATTGAGGATGCTTCATAGAGTGCTCATTATGGTTATGCTACAAGTTTCCACCATGATTAGGCATGGCTTAGGATAGCGGCCTAGGCGTTTCTCTAACACACATACAAACTCCATGATCTTAAAAGTTCCCCTTTTATTTCACACCACCGGAATCCATAAGCAAAAGAATCATGATATCAACGATTAATAAGTGCAATGTTGAAAGCGTTCCCCATGATACATGGTTCTGCTAACTTCAACTTATAAAGTGCAAGAATATACGCAACAAATATGGACGCAATAGTTCAAGATTATTAAGTGCAAGAAAGTAAAGTGTGCCATCAAGTTCGTGAGAGCTTTAATCACTAGTTTTCACATAACAAGTTTAATTCGGAAGGTAGATAAAAACATGAATATACTTGGAATAGCATATGCTTATAGGGAGGTATGGTGGACTCTTTGGAATAACTTGGTTTTATTTGGAGTTGGATGCATGAGTGGAACTCATACTTGTTTATGGAGGCTAGCAAAAGACTAGGAGCGACCAACTAAGAGAGCAATAATGGCCATAATCATGCAAAGCGAAAAAACATCATTAATTAAAGCATAAAGCGATATTACAAGTAGAAAACTAAAGGATCATAAAGGCTATGGTGACTTTGGATAGTCATAACATGGTGTGTGAATGCGCCAAGTCAACCCAAATAAAGCATTAAAGGAGAATACCACAATACTATGCTTTAATATGCTAAAACAACGCATGATTCTTTCAAGGCACATTAAGCAATCTCAATTATTTATAACATGTCATGCTAAAACAAAAATCACTAAGCATAAATCCAAAACAATACCAAGCATGACATGACAAAGCATAGGACACAGTCAAAAACAAGCTCTCTTACCACTTAAGCATGAACTTTTCCTACTCTTTTCCAATCCAAACCAAACTATTTGAAAACTAATGTATGAAAGAGGGGGTCCAACCAATTTATTAAAGAAAACTTAGAAAACCAAACAAATGAAAAACGATAAACAAAGACACTCCTAGAACAACACAACTATCCATGAAACAATAACAATGAAGTGTTTGGAAGAAACCTGAGATTTTTATTAATGAAGAAGGGGATGCCTTAGGCATCCCCAATCTTTGACGCTTGTACTTCTTGGATATTTCTTGGGGTGACACGGGGTGGCATCCCCAAGATTGAGCTTTAGTCCATTCTTCATCTCATTATATTATTCTCTCCATACACCTGAAATTCTTCCTTCATACAAAACTTCACACAATCTTTATTAGCAACATTAGTGCACTCAAGATAATAATTCTTTAGGTTCAGTTTTAACACCAATAAAACTTCCATTAAAACACAAGCTACTATAGCACTTCCCTCAAAAATCTCAATTCCCCAAAAAGAACGCAAAAAGGAATTAACAAGAAGCAAATGCAAATAATGGCAGAAATCTGTCAAAAACAGACCAGCAGGAAAACCAATTTTTTCGAAGACCTTCCGTTGCTCAAATCGAAAAGTGTTGAACTAACTAAAGTTAGATAACAACCTGGGGAAGAATCACAAAAAATCACGCCTCAAAATGACCTACAGAGATTTTACACGAATTTTTACAGTGAAGGACAAAAATCTGTTTCGGGACAACAACTTACCAAGTATTACTTCTCTCTCATTAGATGTTACTCTTGGCACAAAAAGCAAATAAAAAGGATAAGTAGAGGTTATTACAGAGGTAATAACTTGAATGACTCATCTAAAACTTTTGGGTTATCTCCCAATAAGTACTTTTCTTTAACGCCTTTAAGTTAGGCATGACAGTTTGAGAAGATGCTCACATAAGAAATATGAATTGAAGTAAAAGAGAGCATCAAGAATCAAATTCAAAACATATTTAAGTCTAACCCACTTCCTATGCATAGGAATCTTGTATGTAAATAAATTCACAAAGAACAAAGTGACAGGCATAGGAAGATAAAACAAGAGTAACTTCAAAACTTTCAGCACATAGAGAGGTGTTTCAGTACCATGCAAACTTTTACAACCATATTTTCCTCTCTCATAATAATTTTCAGTAGTCTCATGAATAAACTCAACAATATAATTATCGCATAAAGCATGATTTTCATGATCTACAAACACTAGAGCTTTATTATAAACATTTTCAAAAGAATCCTCAGGAACATAACATTCATCCTTCTTTAGTAAGCATGGGGGACAACCAAATATTGTAAGGGGTAAAGAGTTACTCTCATTAGAAGGTAGGAATGGGTAGATACATTATTCCTCCTCTTGATCATCACTCTCCTCCTCTTTTTAATCCAATGAGCTTCCAGTTTCAGCAATTTCTTCTTCCATAGACCCCTGCAAGGCATTAGTCTCTTCCGCTGGTGGAGAGCATCTATTAAGATATTCAAGAATATAGCCATTTTCTTCCTTGTAATTATCAAAGCAAAATTGAAGTATATCATAAACCTCATATTTATAAGGTGCATCATCGCTATTTTCAAGCAAATAAGCTAGTTAGAATGCACCCTTCCAAGCAATAAATTCCTCAATTTCTTCCACATCATAAAAGTCATAATTTCCCTTAACATAAGAAGATATGGTAACATCATCATTATACTCACACTGAAAAGGGAGGTGTTTATACCTCTTACAGCAACAAGATTTATCAAAGCAATAAGTACCATTATAAGTAGAGCACACGTTTCTAGTAATGGTATACAATTTATCAATTTGTTCCCATAAGTGTTTCCCTTTTTGTGACAAGTGGTGTTCCATATAATAATATTTTTGTTCTTCCGTGAACCCACCTTGCCAATTAGATTCAGTTTCAAAGAAACCAACCATTGATAGAAAGCATGATAAAGCAAGACATTAAGCATCTACTCGGCCAAGATATCTACTAACAACGGAGAGCATGCACGATCACAAATAACAAAGACATGATAGAATCAATAATCAATCTGAAATAGCATCTCAATATCCATTGGATCCCCACAAACACAACATGTATGATTACAAATAGATGATCTTGATCATGAACGAAGCTCACAAAATCTAAACATGGTAGCACAAAGGAGAAGAACCGACCATCTAGCTACTACATGGACCCGTAGTCCAAGGATGAACTACTCACGCATCACACCGGAGGCTTGCATGGTGATGAATGTTGGAGATATGCCCAAGAGGCAATAATAAAAGTGGTTATTATTATATCTTTGTGTTTATGATGAATGTTTGCATCCCATGCTATAATTGTATTATAAGGAAACACTAATACATGTGTGTTTTGTAAACATAAAAGAGTCCCTAGTAAGCCTCTTGTTGAACTAGCTTGTTGGTTAATTGATGATCATGGTTTCCTGATCATGGACATTGGATGTCATTAATAACAAGGTTATAACATTAGGAGAATGATGTGATGGACACACACCCATAGTAAGCGTAGCATAAGATCAAGTCATTTAGTTCGTATTGCTATAAGCTTTCAAATGCATAGTAACCTAATCCTTTGACCATGAGGTTATGTTAATCACCATCACCGGATGGGTACTTTGATGACATCAAACACCACTTCGTAACTGGGTGGTTATAAAGGTGTCATTGGGTATTCTGAAAGTATGTGTTGAAGCGCATGGACCAAGATTGGGATTTGTCCATCCATATGACGGATAGATATGCTCTGGGCCCTCTCGGTGGAATGTCATCTAGTTAGCTTGCAAGCATGTGACTAGGTCACAAGGGGTGACATAACATGGAACGAGTAAAGAGTACTTATCAGTAACGAGGTAGAACTAGGTATGGAGATACCGACAATCAAACCTCGGATAAGTAGAGTATCGCGTGACAAAGGGAATTGGTTTCATATGTTAATGGTTCTATCGATCACGAAGTCATCATTGAGTATATGGGAGCCATTATGGATCTCCAGATCCCGCTAATGGTTATTGATCGGAGAGGTGTCTTCATCATGTCTGTATATTCACAAACCGTAGGGTGACACACTTAAGGTTCGAAGTTGTTTTAAGTAGATATGGAATGTGCGTTGGAAACCGAATGTTGTTCGGAGTCTCGGATTGGATCCGGGACATCACGAGGAGATCCGTAATTGCCCGGAGAATAAGATTCATATAATGGCGATCATTTTCTAAGTTAGGAAATGTTCCGGAGTGTTTGTGTAGGGATTCTAGAAAGTTTCGGAATGTTCCGGAAGGTTCTAGAAGATATTTTGGAGTTTATTTGAAAACCAAGATAAGATAAGGGAAACTTAAGGGATAAGTAAAGGAAACTTGGGGGGGGAGGACTCTCCCCCCAACCCTCCTTGGTGCACCGGCCCTAAGGGGTAGGCCTAGGGGTGGGAACCCTAGGCCGCACCCCTCCCTCTATATATAGAGGGGTGGAGGCGCCACCCCCCCTTGCTCCTTCCCACTCAAAACCCTAGCCGCCTCTCTCCTCCTCCTTCCATCTGCTCTGGCTTAGGCAAAGCCCTGCAGAATTCTCTACTCCACCACCACCACCACGCCGTCGTGCTGCTAAGATTCCGTGGAGAAGATCTACTACCTCCGCTGCTCGCTGGAACGGGGAGAGGAAGGTCTGCTTCGACTCCGCACGTGTGACCGACTGCGGAAGCGCTGCCGGAACGCGGCGCTGGAAGGATCGTCCACACGATCTTGAGATCGGCAAGTGATTGACTACATCAACCCCGAGATCCAATCTCGTAACGCTTTCGGATCTACGAGGGTTAGTACAGATCTATCCCGTTGCACATGTCTAATAGATTAGATCTTGGCTTTTATCTAGATTAGATCTGGGTTTTGTTCGTTCTTGCGGTAGAAAATTTATGTTTTCCATGCTACAAACCCATCAGTGGTATCAGAGCCTTGTCTATGCGTAGATCTATTGCACGAGTAGAACACAATGGTTTTGTGGGCATTGGTGCTCGTGCCGTCTTTTGCTTTGTGTACTTTGCATCTTGCGGTATGGTGGGATGAAGCGGCTCGGGCTAACCTTACATGTCATCGCACATGAGACTTGCTCCATGCTTGACGTGTAACTTGCTTTGCACAAGTGGCTTTGCGGGTGTCTGTCTCTCCCACCATAGTATAGATCCAATCTACACTTTGCACTTGATAGCACTTGTATCAACGTTGTGGTTCAGTTTCGTAGGTAAGATCCGTTCTTATTCGAAAGCCCCAAACCGCGTAAAACTTGCAAAGAAAATTAGAGGCGTCTAACTTGTTTTTGCAGGGGTTTTGTGATGTGATATGTCCATCATGTGATTGTAATTATATTTGATGTATGCAATGATCCTTATTGTAATATGGCAACCGGCAGGAGCCTAATGGTTGTCTTTAATTCTGTTAAGACCTGCGTGTCTATTCATCTTGTACTAGCTTTATTCCAAGTGGTTGTAATAGTTGCTAGTGATGATGGACAACCATGAAGCGGCGCCACTGACCTTGACGCAATGCTGGTGATGATGGAGATCGTGTCCGTGCTTTGGAGATGGAGATCAAAGGCATAAGAAGAAAGGGCCATATCATATCACACTAATTATGAATTGCCTATGATGTTAATCCTTTATGCATCTTGTATTGCTTAGTTCGTGAAGGTAGCATTATAAGATGATCCCTCTCAATAAATATCAAGTAATAAAGTGTTCCTCCTTAGTTGGCACCGTTGCTAAGACTCGTCGTTTCGAAGCATCTCGTGATGATCGGATGTGATAGATTCTACGTGTGCATACAACGGGTGCAAGCCAGATTTGCACATGCGGAAACTAAGGTTAATCTTGACGAGCCTAGCATGTATAGACATGGTCTCGGAACACGGAATACCGAAAGGTAGAGCATGAGTCATATAAATGATATGATGAACATAAAGATTGTTCGCCGATCAAACTACATCTTCTCTCGTGAAGATCGGACTTGGTGTAGTGAACTTGGTTCGTGTAACCACTAAGACAATGTGAGGGATGTTGTTTTGAGTGGGAGTTCACCTAAGTTAATTTAAGAATTAAAATTGAACTCAATTTATCATAAACTTAGTCTAAACTACTTGCAAATTTGTTGTATATTATGGCGAACCTCTCCATCAATTTCAATGCGTTCCTAGAGAAAGAAAAGCTTAAGAACAATGGAAGAAACTTCACGGACTAGCTCCGTGGACTGAAGATTGTCCTCAGGGCTGGTCAGTTGACCTATGTGCTTGAAGCACCGCTAGGTGACCCACCTGCAGAAGATGCCACCGATGACGTAAAGAATGTTTACGCCACTCGGAAGAATCATTACTCCACAGTTTAGTGTGCCATCCTGTACAGTTTAGAAACAGAGCTTCAGAAGCGCTTTGAGCACCATGACCCGTTCGAGATCATTAAGGAGCTCAAGCTCATTTTTGAGACTCACGCGGCCGTGGAGAGCTATGAGGCCTCCGAAAAGTTCTTTACCTGCAAGATGGAAGAGGGTAGCTCCGTTAGCAAGCACGTGCTCACCATGTATGGGCACGCAAACAAGCTCCAAGAGTTGGGGATAACGATTCCTAATGAGTTAGGGATTCACCGTGTCCTCCAATCACTGCCACCAAGTTATAAGAACTTTGTGATGAACTACAATATGCACTGCATGAACAAGACGTTGCCTGAACTATCGTCCATGCTGAAAACTGCTGAAGTGGAGATCAAGAAGGAGCACCAAGTGTTGATGGTCAATAAGACCACCAATTTCAAGAAACAGGGCAAGCCTAAGAACAAGGGCAACTTCAAGAAGGACGGCAAGAAAGCTGCCGCACCTGCTAAGAAGCCCAAGGCTGGTCCTAAGCCTGAAACTGAGTGCTTCTACTACAAGGGTGCTGGTCACTGGAAGCATAACTACCCCAAGTACCTGGCAGATCTGAAGAATGGCAACATCAAGAAGAAAGGTATATTCGATATACATGTTATTGATGTGTATCTTACTAGTAATCGTAGTAGTGCCTGGGTATTTGATACTGGTTCGGTTGCTCATATTTGTAACTCGAAACAGGAGCTGCGAAATAAACAAAGACTGGCGAGAGATGAGGTGACGATGCGCGTTGGAAATGGCTCCAAGGTTGATGTGATCACCATCGGCACGCTCCCTCTACATCTACCTTCGAAATTAGTTTTAAATTTAAATAATTGTTATTTGGTGCCTGCATTAAGCATGAACATTATATCTGGATCTTGTTTATTGCGAGACGGTTACTCTTTTAAGTCCGAGAATAAAGGTTATTCGATTTATATGAGTAATATCTTTTATGGTAATGCACCTGAGATGAATGGTTTATTCTTACTAAATCTCGATAGTAGTGATACACATGTTCACAACATAGATGCTAAATGAACAAAACTGAATGATAATTCCACATACATGTGGCACTGTCGTCTTGGTCACATTGGAGTGAAGCGTATGAAGAAACTCCATTCTGATGGACTTCTTGAATCACTTGATTTTGAATCACTTGAAAGATGCGAAGCATGTCTAATGGGAAAAATGACTAAGACTCCATTCTCTGGAATAATGGAGTGAGCTACAGACTTATTGGAAATAATACATACCGATGTGTGCGGTCCAATGAGTGTAGCGTCGCGTGGTGGATATCATTATGTTCTCACTTTCACGGATGACTTAAGTAGATATGGGTATGTCTACTTTATGAAACATAAGTCCGAAACTTTCGAGAAGTTTAAGGAATTTCAAAGTGAAGTGGAAAATCATCGTAACAAGAAGATTAAGTTTCTGCGTTCTGACCGTGAAGGTGAATATCTAAGTTATGAGTTTGGCATGCATTTAAAGAAATGTGGGATACTTTCGCAGTTGACACCGCCGGGAACACCACAGCGTAATGGTGTGTCCGAACGTCGTAATCGAACTCTCTTAGATATGGTTCGGTCTATGATGTCTCTTACAGATTTACCGCTATCGTTTTGGGGCTATGCATTAGAGACGGCCGCATTCACTTTAAATAGGGCACCATGTAAATCCGTTGAAACGACACTGTATGAATTGTGGTTTGGAAAGAAACCTAAGTTGTCGTTCCTTAAAGTTTGGGGTTGCGAAGCGTATGTAAAGAAGTTACAACCTGATAAGCTTGAACCCAAAGCGGGGAAATGCGTCTTCATAGGATACCCTAAAGAAACAATTGTGTATACCTTCTATCATAGATCCGAAGGCAAAGTTTTCGTTGCCAAGAATGGATCCTTTCTTGAGAAGGAGTTTCTCTCGAAGGAAGTGACTGGAAGGAAAGTAGAACTCGAGGAGGTTATTGAACCTTCTCTCGGAGTTGAGAGTAGCGCAGCACCGGAAGATGTTTTTGTGCCGCCTGCACCAATTGGAGAGGAAGCTCATGATGGTGATCATGAAACTTTGAACGAAGTTGCTACTGAACCTCGCAGGTCAACAAGGGTTCGTGCCACTCCTGATTGGTATGACTCTGCTTTGAACGTCATGTTGGTGGACAACACTGATGACCCTGCGACGTATGAAGAAGCTATGGTGAGCCTAGATTCCGACAAATGGCTAGAAGCCATGAAATCCGAAATGGGATCCATGTACGAAAACCAAGTATGGACTTTGGTGGACTTACCGGATGGCCATAAGGCTGTCTAGAACAAATGGATTTTCAAAAGAAAAACAGATGCTGATGGTAATGTGACCGTCTATAAAGCTCGACTTGTCGCGAAAGGGTTCCAACAAATTCAAGGAGTTGACTACGATGAGACTTTCTCACCAGTAGAGAAGCTAAAGTCTGTAAGGATTTTGTTAGCAATAGCTGCATATTTCGATTATGAGATTTGGCAAATGGATGTCAAAACGGCGTTCCTTAATGGTGACATTGAGGAAGAGTTGTATATGGTACAACCCAAGGGTTTTGTCGATCCTAAAGATGCTGACAAGGTATGCAAACTTCAGCACTCCATTTATGGACTGAAGCAAGCATCCCGGAGTTGGAATCAACGTTTTGATAAAGTAATCAAAAACTTTGGATTTATACAAACTTATGGAGAAGCTTGTATTTACAAGAAAGTGAGTGGGAGCTCTGTGGCATTCCTAGTACTATATGGAGATGACATATTGCTGATTGGTAATGATATAGAACTGTAGGGTCCCTCCTTTGTAAAGGAAAAGATCCCTGTGTTTACAATGCTAGTCCCTGGATCAATAGCTAGCATCCACAGTTCAGATGTAATATCAAGAAACAAAGGTCATAATACAACTTTATAACCAGGAAGAACTTAATTTTTATTACATGAAACATAGCTCATATGGCTATTACATTACATTGCAGCAGAATATCTATAGTCATGGGTCCTTCATCTTCAAAGTGCCACAGGCAGATGTTGGTTGTAGACTTTGTAATCCTAATCAATCAATCTTCACTAAAATCAATCAAACCTGCAACATTACAAGTTATAGCCACAAGGGTCAATACATTTGAATTGTATTGGCAAGTGATACCTTAGTATATTTTAAGTGGACTATAATACTATATGCATTTGGCTGGTGGAGCTTAGGCTTGCATTGCTCAAAATAGATTTTCCTTAACTTTTGAAAACACTAAGTTTTTGCTTGGCACAAAACACCCAAGGCATCTATCAATCAAAGACTCCAGATCCACTCAGGGCATCTACCAATCAATGACTGAAGATCCTTTTAACCCTTGTTCACCCACAAGTTTTATTTTGAAATTGGAGTGATGAGATTTTTGAAGTTTCCATGTCTTGATGCTCAAATTGTCCTTTACCAGGGACATGGCTAAGTACTTAGGTTTTACACTCTGCAGAGGTGGTGCACTTTCCCCACAAGACTTGGTTTCCCAAGACAAGATCCTTCAGTAGCCTTTCCTTAGTCAAATGGACGCGCTCCAACCTATCATCCCATCTACCACCCTCTGTCCAAGAGACTAAGTTCTAGCATCCTAAGATCATGGCAGAGCCCATATTGCCAAGTGGTTGCACTTGAAGCTTCTCAACATTTGACATCTCAAATCTCTTTGTTCCTGGGTGGCCATCCACAAGTGAGATACACAAGCCAAGTCCATGGCCTTGTGAACCACTCAACATATACCATTCTTTCCATTCCACCCAGGTGATTCATTAACTTAGTTGTTTTGTTAAATAAAAACAAGTCCTTAGACTTAGGATATTTTTCCATAGTGTGAATATATAAACCACCCTTGTTTTCTAATAGCTAGGCTAAGCATGGCATGGCAACTTATCCTTAGGGAATTTTCCTAGCAACTCTAGCATTCTAATCTATATAGGATTTCCCAACATCATTTGACAAGTGTGGCATGCAAGTCTTAACAAAATATAACTAATGCAAGTATAAAATATAGGAATGGAATATTCATGATGATATCACTTGCCTTTTTGGTAGAGGGTATAGGTTCACTCCTTGTCCTTGCAACACTCACACTCTTCAAGTCACTACAATTCAATCAAGCAAGGCACAAACTTAATCTACCAATCAAGCAAAACTACACACATAAAATAACAAAGTCAAACAAACAATTTTTCACACACAAAGTAATGGGATCTAAGTCATGCATAAGCATGCAAAGGTTGGTTCTATTGTAAGGATGGTCTCCACTAGGCTTCTAAACTTTGTAAGTTCCAAATTGGTCATTTACCAAAGTGGTAAATTTGTTAGCAAAAGGCTTTACTATAAAACCATTTTCCAAAACAAAGTGTCATTCTATGTGGTGTAGAAATATTATTACCAAGGCACTAACCTATAGGGTTCATCAAATGAGTTGCTATTGCAAAACTTGGTGTTTGGGTCAGTAGGTTTGGTCCAAAACATTTTCTCAAAGTTTTCACTCAAAAACATTTTCATAACCAAAACTATAGTTTTTAGTTAACTAGAAATGGACTATACCAATTAATCCATTCTATTCTTTTCCAAAATCATTTTCCAAAACATAGGTTGGGTCCTAGGGTCAGTAAGGTCACAATAAACTAATTAGCAAAGGTTTTAACCCTAAAAACACTTTTAAGCAATTTTTCTAATGTTAGCAAGCACACAAAAGAATCTGCAAAGTTAAACAAGTTAACAGATACTATTTGCTAAACTAAGGGCAGGGTTGGCTAGGGTTTGTCTTGCTGATTCCAACGACATCAAATTTGCAAAATTTGGACGTGTGGATCCAAAGATACAAGGGTTTGAAGTTTGCAAAAGTTTCTGTTTTCAAATTCTGTTTTAAACCTAACAGGCGACACGCGGCTTGATATTATTGGTCGATACCGGTTCGGCCGGATCGTGGCTGTGGAGCGTTGGATCTAATCTAATCATGCAGTCCAGAGGACATACCTCTTCGGTGTTTAAGGGAACTAATCGTGAGCGCTAGATATAGATCGAACGGCTGTGGGGTGCTTGGTCATAGACGAGCGGCGCTGCGGCGGCTGCTGGCGGCGGAGCGGTCGGTCGATGGCGGAGCTGGTGCTACCGGGGGTGAGGGAGAAAGAGGAGTAGCTCACCGGGCTCAGGGGATCACGGTGATGCTCGGGGAGGGGTTGGTCGGGCGAGGGGCGCTCTGGCACGACTGCGATTGCTCGCCGGAGTGGAGGACGGCGTCGGGTGCGTCGGGTGGTCGTCGTGGACGTCGCTGTGGATCACGAGAGGACAAACAGAGGTCTGGGTTAGACGCAGGAGGTCATGTCGGAGCTATGGGCGTGTACGAGAGGGCTCGGGGCGGTCGAGGCTTACTGGGGAACGTTGCCGGAGAAGAAGCAGACGGCGGTTGCTCACAGTTGACGACGAGGCGACGCTACGGTGTGAGCTAGGACACGAGGACGATGGAATTAGTTGCGGAAGAAGCCATTGGTCTTAGGCGCATCATTGAAAAGAAGAGGGGCGGTTGGAAGCTACCTGTGGAGTTCGCCGGAGTTTGCAGACAGACGGTGGCGACGGTGGTCGAGGTGGTTGTCGACGCTCTGGGTCGCTCGGGGGCAAGCTGGCGCTACGGGGATGATCGCCAGGAGATGGGGATCACGAGAGCATGGTCGAGGAGATAAGGGGTAACGTTGGCTGGCCGGAATCTCTCTCGGAGCTCACCGGAGACAGAGGAGCTCGGGAAGAAATTAGGGGCGGTCTAAGGCATGCCAGCGCGGGGTGTCAGAGGGGAATTATAGGGGAGACACGGGCGTTTACGTCTGCATGATCAAAGCTGGTAACGTCGGTCGCGTTAAGGCGAATTAAGCTGGAGGAATCAACGGCAGAACGGGGGAGAAGAACTGGTCGCGGGGTGGGGAAGGAGAACAGTAGAGATGGGCCTACTGGTCAGTGGAAAGAAAGGAGGGGGAGGGGTCCACTGGTCATACACAGTGCGGGTTCCTTTCGCGGTGCAGAAAAACGGTTCGGGAGAGGAATAAGAGGAGGTGGGGTCATCTCGTCAACGAGTGAGAGAGAGGAGGAGTGGGTCCAGGCTGTCATTGACTTAGCGGGTCAGTTTCTGAGTGAGAAAAGGATGCTGCGGGGAAGAGAACAGGTGGGCTAGGTGGGCTGCTGCTGGGCCTTAGTGGGTTGTTCTATTTTTTTCTGTTTAAATTCTTTTTCCTTTTCTAATTCTATTTCTGTTTTGAATTTTCAATCAATTTTTCAAACAATCAAACAATTCAAACAATTCAAACAAACAATCAACTTTGCTTTGAATTTGGTTCTGTTTTCAACATAATCCAAATCTCAAAATAAAATAATATTTCTATTTATTTTAGGATCCATTTAATAATTAAATAAAATGGATCTTTAGTTTATTAAAATAGGGTTGTGATTTATTTAAATAAAATTTTCCATTTGAAATCCAATTATTTTCAAAACCAAACCAGAAGGTTTAATTTGAAAGATAAAAGAATACTTGGAAACTTATTTAAATAAATAAATAAGTTTTGGTGTTTAATTAAAATGGGAAAGCCTTTACTTAAATAAAATTGGATATTTAAATCCTTATTATTTTATTTAAATAATCCTTTACTCATTTTAATCAAAGCAAAACCTTTTAATAAAAGATTTCAAAGTAGTAATAAAATACTTGGTGTTCATTTAAAATGGGAAAAGCCTTTTACTTAAATAAAATTGGATATTTAAATCCTTATTATTTTATTTAAATAAACCTTTACTCATTTTATCAAAACAAAATATTTTATTACAAAAGTTTGGCCAAAATTAATTTGGCTCACCTTTTCATTTGAAAACAAAGTCTTTTATTAAAAGATCCAAAATAGTATTTCCAAAACAATTTATTTTCCTTTATCAAATGTTTATCTTTTTAATCCCTTTAGGATTATAATTGTTCACCAATTGGTATGGCTTTTGGTAAGGGCTTTATTGGCTTTGGAAATTCAATTTCCTTATCTTATTATATTCATAAGGTTTTGTTTATAGTTCCAAATTAAGTGAAACCAACTTCTATGGTCTTACTTGATCCTTTGTGAATATTTGTTGATCAAATTTGGTATGGATCAAATCCATAGATTTGGAGATAACTTGGGAAATGATTTCCTTCCATTAGGGTTTAGGGATTTGGATTTATTTTCCAAGTGTTCAATTTCCAGATACATTCATTGAGGAATGCATTTCCCTTGATTTGGATTTGTTGAATTCAAACTTTAATCAAAGTTTGTTCAAGATGGGATTTTAAGTTTCCTTTTAGAAACAAAAGTTTCTTTTCACCCTGATTTTCAACAAAAATTTATTTTTTTTATTTAATTTTTGACATTACAAGATTTGGAAAATCTTGGGATGTGACAGGCTACCACCCTTAAAATAAATCTCATCCCGAGATTTGGGGAGGCTAGGGTTACAAGCGGGTTCAAAACAACTAGGGTACTACCTCCCTTAAAAAATTTCCAACTAAACTAGATGTTGGCCTTCTTAGGATCCTAGGAAAGCTTCTCTGGGCAAACATCTGCATAGTGTCCTTTATTTCCACACTTGAAACATGTGACTTGGCTGATATCTCTCATAGGCTTGTTTATCTTGTGCTTCATCTTTTCTTGACAATTGCTTGCATAATGTCCTGGTTCTTTGCAATTGAAACACATCACTTGGTTGATATCTTTCTTTTCCTTTGGTATCATTGCCTCTTGTTTGTTTCCTTGGTTCTTCTTCTTCTTCTTGGGTTTCTCTAAAGCTAGGAGTGCTTCTAGTTCATGTTCTTCATAGGTTATCTCAAAGGTAGGAATGTCTACTGGTTTCTTTGACCTTCTATTTCTCCTTGGATAATTCATATGTCGCTTCTTTGGTCCTGCAAATTGGGTTGTATTGCATGGAGGTACAAGTGGAGATTTTCCTTTGTCTTCATCTTTCTTGGTAGAAATTGTTCCCTTATGGAGGTTTCCAAACATTTGATGCATTCCATCTTGCTTCATTTGTTGAACTATAGGATAGATGGGGCATTGAATAGGGACATGATTATTTCCTTCACATAGGAAGCAAGTAACTTGAGATGTGGGGCATTGGCCAACTGGATGTTCCTCTTCACAATTGGGGCATTGGTCTCCATGCTCCTTGGAAGTGTGGTCCTTGTCTCCACAAATATTGCAAGCTTGAGTTCCTTCTAAAATAACATCTTGGTCATCCTTGTTGTCATAAACTCCTTTGGAAGAGTTGTCTCCAATGTTGATCATTTGAGTAGCCATCCTTTGCAACAATTGGGATTGAGTTTCTAAAAACTTTTGCATGGTTGGGTCTAATCCATTGTTGTTGGCTAAAAGCTGAGTTGTCACTTGGCTCAACTGGGTTTGGTTTGCTAGTAGTTGTTCTCTCATGTTGACCTCTTGATTGTTGTTGTTGGTGTCATCAACCTTGATGTTGGAGTCTCTTGGAGAAGTCATCTGTTTGGGTTGGATAGGGATTAGAATAGGCAAAAGGTTTTTCTAAGGAATCAATTCTAATCACACACATCACAATTCACACAAGCAATGTGCAAGCAATCACAAACAAACATTCCACTCAAACAACAAGTTTCAAGCACATACTTAGGCAACCAAAAATAATTTTTGTTACACCACATATGTTGGTGTGTTTTTGACTTAAACTAAATATGGTGGTCCATCTATATGGTTCACTTGGGATCTTTCCATCCTTCTTGGTTGATTCTTCTTGAATGAGATCATGGTTCCCTTGGGAAAATTTCTTGTGTCTTTGTCACAAATACTTCAAAGATGTTGATGGCTCCTTCTAAGTTGTGTTTCCTTAGTCTTCAAGTCTTGAGTAACATTTCTTGTTTCACTTGTAGTCTTTAGTGGTATCTAGTTGGAAGTCCTTGGTGAATATGCTGAAGATGTTGAAGTCACTAGAGTTGATGAAGTTGAAGTTATTAGAGTTGATGAAGTCCTTTGCACATGATGAAGTCTTTGGTCATGGGGTAGGCTTTTCCATCAAGTTTGAATATAGATGAGGTGTAGAGTTGAAATCAAAATGGTTGAGGAAAGAGTTTACAAGATTGTTTTTGTAAATAAGTTTTGGAATAAGACAACTCCTATTTTCTAAGGGGTTTTGTCTAATCCTAGGGTTACAAATCCTACAGGCAACACAATGCTCTGATACCATCTGTAGGGTCCCTCCTTTGTAAAGGAAAAGATCCCTGTGTTTACAATGCTAGTCCCAGGATCAATAGCTAGCATCCACAGTTCAGATGTAATATCAAGAAACAAAGGTCATAATACAACTTTATAACCAGGAAGAACTTAATTTTTATTACATCAAACATAGCTCATATGGCTATTACATTACATTGCAGCGGAATATCTATAGTCATGGGTCCTTCATCTTCAAAGTGCCACAGGCAGATGTTGGTTGTAGACTTTGTAATCCTAATCAATCAATCTTCACTAAAATCAATCAAACCTGCAACATTACAAGTTATAGCCACAAGGGTCAATACATTTGAATTGTATTGGCAAGTGATACCTTAGTATATTTTAAGTGGACTATAATACTATATGCATTTGGCTGGTGGAGCTTAGGCTTGCATTGCTCAAAATAGATTTTCCTTAACTTTTGAAAACACTAAGTTTTTGCTTGGCACAAAACACCCAAGGCATCTATCAATCAAAGACTCCAGATCCACTCAGGGCATCTACCAATCAATGACTGAAGATCCTTTTAACCCTTGTTCACCCACAAGTTTTATTTTGAAATTGGAGTGATGAGATTTTTGAAGTTTCCATGTCTTGATGCTCAAATTGTCCTTTACCAGGGACATGGCTAAGTACTTAGGTTTTACACTCTGCAGAGGTGGTGCACTTTCCCCACAAGACTTGGTTTCCCAAGACAAGATCCTTCAGTAGCCTTTCCTTAGTCAAATGGACGCGCTCCAACCTATCATCCCATCTACCACCCTCTGTCCAAGAGACTAAGTTCTAGCATCCTAAGATCATGGCAGAGCCCATATTGCCAAGTGGTTGCACTTGAAGCTTCTCAACATTTGACATCTCAAATCTCTTTGTTCCTGGGTGGCCATCCACAAGTGAGATACACAAGCCAAGTCCATGGCCTTGTGAACCACTCAACATATACCATTCTTTCCATTCCACCCAGGTGATTCATTAACTTAGTTGTTTTGTTAAATAAAAACAAGTCCTTAGACTTAGGATATTTTTCCATAGTGTGAATATATAAACCACCCTTGTTTTCTAATAGCTAGGCTAAGCATGGCATGGCAACTTATCCTTAGGGAATTTTCCTAGCAACTCTAGCATTCTAATCTATATAGGATTTCCCAACATCATTTGACAAGTGTGGCATGCAAGTCTTAACAAAATATAACTAATGCAAGTATAAAATATAGGAATGGAATATTCATGATGATATCACTTGCCTTTTTGGTAGAGGGTATAGGTTCACTCCTTGTCCTTGCAACACTCACACTCTTCAAGTCACTACAATTCAATCAAGCAAGGCACAAACTTAATCTACCAATCAAGCAAAACTACACACATAAAATAACAAAGTCAAACAAACAATTTTTCACACACAAAGTAATGGGATCTAAGTCATGCATAAGCATGCAAAGGTTGGTTCTATTGTAAGGATGGTCTCCACTAGGCTTCTAAACTTTGTAAGTTCCAAATTGGTCATTTACCAAAGTGGTAAATTTGTTAGCAAAAGGCTTTACTATAAAACCATTTTCCAAAACAAAGTGTCATTCTATGTGGTGTAGAAATATTATTACCAAGGCACTAACCTATAGGGTTCATCAAATGAGTTGCTATTGCAAAACTTGGTGTTTGGGTCAGTAGGTTTGGTCCAAAACATTTTCTCAAAGTTTTCACTCAAAAACATTTTCATAACCAAAACTATAGTTTTTAGTTAACTAGAAATGGACTATACCAATTAATCCATTCTATTCTTTTCCAAAATCATTTTCCAAAACATAGGTTGGGTCCTAGGGTCAGTAAGGTCACAATAAACTAATTAGCAAAGGTTTTAACCCTAAAAACACTTTTAAGCAATTTTTCTAATGTTAGCAAGCACACAAAAGAATCTGCAAAGTTAAACAAGTTAACAGATACTATTTGCTAAACTAAGGGCAGGGTTGGCTAGGGTTTGTCTTGCTGATTCCAACGACATCAAATTTGCAAAATTTGGACGTGTGGATCCAAAGATACAAGGGTTTGAAGTTTGCAAAAGTTTCTGTTTTCAAATTCTGTTTTAAACCTAACAGGCGACACGCGGCTTGATATTATTGGTCGATACCGGTTCGGCCGGATCGTGGCTGTGGAGCGTTGGATCTAATCTAATCATGCAGTCCAGAGGACATACCTCTTCGGTGTTTAAGGGAACTAATCGTGAGCGCTAGATATAGATCGAACGGCTGTGGGGTGCTTGGTCATAGACGAGCGGCGCTGCGGCGGCTGCTGGCGGCGGAGCGGTCGGTCGATGGCGGAGCTGGTGCTACCGGGGGTGAGGGAGAAAGAGGAGTAGCTCACCGGGCTCAGGGGATCACGGTGATGCTCGGGGAGGGGTTGGTCGGGCGAGGGGCGCTCTGGCACGACTGCGATTGCTCGCCGGAGTGGAGGACGGCGTCGGGTGCGTCGGGTGGTCGTCGTGGACGTCGCTGTGGATCACGAGAGGACAAACAGAGGTCTGGGTTAGACGCAGGAGGTCATGTCGGAGCTATGGGCGTGTACGAGAGGGCTCGGGGCGGTCGAGGCTTACTGGGGAACGTTGCCGGAGAAGAAGCAGACGGCGGTTGCTCACAGTTGACGACGAGGCGACGCTACGGTGTGAGCTAGGACACGAGGACGATGGAATTAGTTGCGGAAGAAGCCATTGGTCTTAGGCGCATCATTGAAAAGAAGAGGGGCGGTTGGAAGCTACCTGTGGAGTTCGCCGGAGTTTGCAGACAGACGGTGGCGACGGTGGTCGAGGTGGTTGTCGACGCTCTGGGTCGCTCGGGGGCAAGCTGGCGCTACGGGGATGATCGCCAGGAGGTGGGGATCACGAGAGCATGGTCGAGGAGATAAGGGGTAACGTTGGCTGGCCGGAATCTCTCTCGGAGCTCACCGGAGACAGAGGAGCTCGGGAAGAAATTAGGGGCGGTCTAAGGCATGCCAGCGCGGGGTGTCAGAGGGGAATTATAGGGGAGACACGGGCGTTTACGTCTGCATGATCAAAGCTGGTAACGTCGGTCGCGTTAAGGCGAATTAAGCTGGAGGAATCAACGGCAGAACGGGGGAGAAGAACTGGTCGCGGGGTGGGGAAGGAGAACAGTAGAGATGGGCCTACTGGTCAGTGGAAAGAAAGGAGGGGGAGGGGTCCACTGGTCATACACAGTGCGGGTTCCTTTCGCGGTGCAGAAAAACGGTTCGGGAGAGGAATAAGAGGAGGTGGGGTCATCTCGTCAACGAGTGAGAGAGAGGAGGAGTGGGTCCAGGCTGTCATTGACTTAGCGGGTCAGTTTCTGAGTGAGAAAAGGATGCTGCGGGGAAGAGAACAGGTGGGCTAGGTGGGCTGCTGCTGGGCCTTAGTGGGTTGTTCTATTTTTTTCTGTTTAAATTCTTTTTCCTTTTCTAATTCTATTTCTGTTTTGAATTTTCAATCAATTTTTCAAACAATCAAACAATTCAAACAATTCAAACAAACAATCAACTTTGCTTTGAATTTGGTTCTGTTTTCAACATAATCCAAATCTCAAAATAAAATAATATTTCTATTTATTTTAGGATCCATTTAATAATTAAATAAAATGGATCTTTAGTTTATTAAAATAGGGTTGTGATTTATTTAAATAAAATTTTCCATTTGAAATCCAATTATTTTCAAAACCAAACCAGAAGGTTTAATTTGAAAGATAAAAGAATACTTGGAAACTTATTTAAATAAATAAATAAGTTTTGGTGTTTAATTAAAATGGGAAAGCCTTTACTTAAATAAAATTGGATATTTAAATCCTTATTATTTTATTTAAATAATCCTTTACTCATTTTAATCAAAGCAAAACCTTTTAATAAAAGATTTCAAAGTAGTAATAAAATACTTGGTGTTCATTTAAAATGGGAAAAGCCTTTTACTTAAATAAAATTGGATATTTAAATCCTTATTATTTTATTTAAATAAACCTTTACTCATTTTATCAAAACAAAATATTTTATTACAAAAGTTTGGCCAAAATTAATTTGGCTCACCTTTTCATTTGAAAACAAAGTCTTTTATTAAAAGATCCAAAATAGTATTTCCAAAACAATTTATTTTCCTTTATCAAATGTTTATCTTTTTAATCCCTTTAGGATTATAATTGTTCACCAATTGGTATGGCTTTTGGTAAGGGCTTTATTGGCTTTGGAAATTCAATTTCCTTATCTTATTATATTCATAAGGTTTTGTTTATAGTTCCAAATTAAGTGAAACCAACTTCTATGGTCTTACTTGATCCTTTGTGAATATTTGTTGATCAAATTTGGTATGGATCAAATCCATAGATTTGGAGATAACTTGGGAAATGATTTCCTTCCATTAGGGTTTAGGGATTTGGATTTATTTTCCAAGTGTTCAATTTCCAGATACATTCATTGAGGAATGCATTTCCCTTGATTTGGATTTGTTGAATTCAAACTTTAATCAAAGTTTGTTCAAGATGGGATTTTAAGTTTCCTTTTAGAAACAAAAGTTTCTTTTCACCCTGATTTTCAACAAAAATTTATTTTTTTTATTTAATTTTTGACATTACAAGATTTGGAAAATCTTGGGATGTGACAGGCTACCACCCTTAAAATAAATCTCATCCCGAGATTTGGGGAGGCTAGGGTTACAAGCGGGTTCAAAACAACTAGGGTACTACCTCCCTTAAAAAATTTCCAACTAAACTAGATGTTGGCCTTCTTAGGATCCTAGGAAAGCTTCTCTGGGCAAACATCTGCATAGTGTCCTTTATTTCCACACTTGAAACATGTGACTTGGCTGATATCTCTCATAGGCTTGTTTATCTTGTGCTTCATCTTTTCTTGACAATTGCTTGCATAATGTCCTGGTTCTTTGCAATTGAAACACATCACTTGGTTGATATCTTTCTTTTCCTTTGGTATCATTGCCTCTTGTTTGTTTCCTTGGTTCTTCTTCTTCTTCTTGGGTTTCTCTAAAGCTAGGAGTGCTTCTAGTTCATGTTCTTCATAGGTTATCTCAAAGGTAGGAATGTCTACTGGTTTCTTTGACCTTCTATTTCTCCTTGGATAATTCATATGTCGCTTCTTTGGTCCTGCAAATTGGGTTGTATTGCATGGAGGTACAAGTGGAGATTTTCCTTTGTCTTCATCTTTCTTGGTAGAAATTGTTCCCTTATGGAGGTTTCCAAACATTTGATGCATTCCATCTTGCTTCATTTGTTGAACTATAGGATAGATGGGGCATTGAATAGGGACATGATTATTTCCTTCACATAGGAAGCAAGTAACTTGAGATGTGGGGCATTGGCCAACTGGATGTTCCTCTTCACAATTGGGGCATTGGTCTCCATGCTCCTTGGAAGTGTGGTCCTTGTCTCCACAAATATTGCAAGCTTGAGTTCCTTCTAAAATAACATCTTGGTCATCCTTGTTGTCATAAACTCCTTTGGAAGAGTTGTCTCCAATGTTGATCATTTGAGTAGCCATCCTTTGCAACAATTGGGATTGAGTTTCTAAAAACTTTTGCATGGTTGGGTCTAATCCATTGTTGTTGGCTAAAAGCTGAGTTGTCACTTGGCTCAACTGGGTTTGGTTTGCTAGTAGTTGTTCTCTCATGTTGACCTCTTGATTGTTGTTGTTGGTGTCATCAACCTTGATGTTGGAGTCTCTTGGAGAAGTCATCTGTTTGGGTTGGATAGGGATTAGAATAGGCAAAAGGTTTTTCTAAGGAATCAATTCTAATCACACACATCACAATTCACACAAGCAATGTGCAAGCAATCACAAACAAACATTCCACTCAAACAACAAGTTTCAAGCACATACTTAGGCAACCAAAAATAATTTTTGTTACACCACATATGTTGGTGTGTTTTTGACTTAAACTAAATATGGTGGTCCATCTATATGGTTCACTTGGGATCTTTCCATCCTTCTTGGTTGATTCTTCTTGAATGAGATCATGGTTCCCTTGGGAAAATTTCTTGTGTCTTTGTCACAAATACTTCAAAGATGTTGATGGCTCCTTCTAAGTTGTGTTTCCTTAGTCTTCAAGTCTTGAGTAACATTTCTTGTTTCACTTGTAGTCTTTAGTGGTATCTAGTTGGAAGTCCTTGGTGAATATGCTGAAGATGTTGAAGTCACTAGAGTTGATGAAGTTGAAGTTATTAGAGTTGATGAAGTCCTTTGCACATGATGAAGTCTTTGGTCATGGGGTAGGCTTTTCCATCAAGTTTGAATATAGATGAGGTGTAGAGTTGAAATCAAAATGGTTGAGGAAAGAGTTTACAAGATTGTTTTTGTAAATAAGTTTTGGAATAAGACAACTCCTATTTTCTAAGGGGTTTTGTCCAATCCTAGGGTTACAAATCCTACAGGCAACACAATGCTCTGATACCATCTGTAGGGTCCCTCCTTTGTAAAGGAAAAGATCCCTGTGTTTACAATGCTAGTCCCAGGATCAATAGCTAGCATCCACAGTTCAGATGTAATATCAAGAAACAAAGGTCATAATACAACTTTATAACCAGGAAGAACTTAATTTTTATTACATCAAACATAGCTCATATGGCTATTACATTACATTGCAGCGGAATATCTATAGTCATGGGTCCTTCATCTTCAAAGTGCCACAGGCAGATGTTGGTTGTAGACTTTGTAATCCTAATCAATCAATCTTCACTAAAATCAATCAAACCTGCAACATTACAAGTTATAGCCACAAGGGTCAATACATTTGAATTGTATTGGCAAGTGATACCTTAGTATATTTTAAGTGGACTATAATACTATATGCATTTGGCTGGTGGAGCTTAGGCTTGCATTGCTCAAAATAGATTTTCCTTAACTTTTGAAAACACTAAGTTTTTGCTTGGCACAAAACACCCAAGGCATCTATCAATCAAAGACTCCAGATCCACTCAGGGCATCTACCAATCAATGACTGAAGATCCTTTTAACCCTTGTTCACCCACAAGTTTTATTTTGAAATTGGAGTGATGAGATTTTTGAAGTTTCCATGTCTTGATGCTCAAATTGTCCTTTACCAGGGACATGGCTAAGTACTTAGGTTTTACACTCTGCAGAGGTGGTGCACTTTCCCCACAAGACTTGGTTTCCCAAGACAAGATCCTTCAGTAGCCTTTCCTTAGTCAAATGGACGCGCTCCAACCTATCATCCCATCTACCACCCTCTGTCCAAGAGACTAAGTTCTAGCATCCTAAGATCATGGCAGAGCCCATATTGCCAAGTGGTTGCACTTGAAGCTTCTCAACATTTGACATCTCAAATCTCTTTGTTCCTGGGTGGCCATCCACAAGTGAGATACACAAGCCAAGTCCATGGCCTTGTGAACCACTCAACATATACCATTCTTTCCATTCCACCCAGGTGATTCATTAACTTAGTTGTTTTGTTAAATAAAAACAAGTCCTTAGACTTAGGATATTTTTCCATAGTGTGAATATATAAACCACCCTTGTTTTCTAATAGCTAGGCTAAGCATGGCATGGCAACTTATCCTTAGGGAATTTTCCTAGCAACTCTAGCATTCTAATCTATATAGGATTTCCCAACATCATTTGACAAGTGTGGCATGCAAGTCTTAACAAAATATAACTAATGCAAGTATAAAATATAGGAATGGAATATTCATGATGATATCACTTGCCTTTTTGGTAGAGGGTATAGGTTCACTCCTTGTCCTTGCAACACTCACACTCTTCAAGTCACTACAATTCAATCAAGCAAGGCACAAACTTAATCTACCAATCAAGCAAAACTACACACATAAAATAACAAAGTCAAACAAACAATTTTTCACACACAAAGTAATGGGATCTAAGTCATGCATAAGCATGCAAAGGTTGGTTCTATTGTAAGGATGGTCTCCACTAGGCTTCTAAACTTTGTAAGTTCCAAATTGGTCATTTACCAAAGTGGTAAATTTGTTAGCAAAAGGCTTTACTATAAAACCATTTTCCAAAACAAAGTGTCATTCTATGTGGTGTAGAAATATTATTACCAAGGCACTAACCTATAGGGTTCATCAAATGAGTTGCTATTGCAAAACTTGGTGTTTGGGTCAGTAGGTTTGGTCCAAAACATTTTCTCAAAGTTTTCACTCAAAAACATTTTCATAACCAAAACTATAGTTTTTAGTTAACTAGAAATGGACTATACCAATTAATCCATTCTATTCTTTTCCAAAATCATTTTCCAAAACATAGGTTGGGTCCTAGGGTCAGTAAGGTCACAATAAACTAATTAGCAAAGGTTTTAACCCTAAAAACACTTTTAAGCAATTTTTCTAATGTTAGCAAGCACACAAAAGAATCTGCAAAGTTAAACAAGTTAACAGATACTATTTGCTAAACTAAGGGCAGGGTTGGCTAGGGTTTGTCTTGCTGATTCCAACGACATCAAATTTGCAAAATTTGGACGTGTGGATCCAAAGATACAAGGGTTTGAAGTTTGCAAAAGTTTCTGTTTTCAAATTCTGTTTTAAACCTAACAGGCGACACGCGGCTTGATATTATTGGTCGATACCGGTTCGGCCGGATCGTGGCTGTGGAGCGTTGGATCTAATCTAATCATGCAGTCCAGAGGACATACCTCTTCGGTGTTTAAGGGAACTAATCGTGAGCGCTAGATATAGATCGAACGGCTGTGGGGTGCTTGGTCATAGACGAGCGGCGCTGCGGCGGCTGCTGGCGGCGGAGCGGTCGGTCGATGGCGGAGCTGGTGCTACCGGGGGTGAGGGAGAAAGAGGAGTAGCTCACCGGGCTCAGGGGATCACGGTGATGCTCGGGGAGGGGTTGGTCGGGCGAGGGGCGCTCTGGCACGACTGCGATTGCTCGCCGGAGTGGAGGACGGCGTCGGGTGCGTCGGGTGGTCGTCGTGGACGTCGCTGTGGATCACGAGAGGACAAACAGAGGTCTGGGTTAGACGCAGGAGGTCATGTCGGAGCTATGGGCGTGTACGAGAGGGCTCGGGGCGGTCGAGGCTTACTGGGGAACGTTGCCGGAGAAGAAGCAGACGGCGGTTGCTCACAGTTGACGACGAGGCGACGCTACGGTGTGAGCTAGGACACGAGGACGATGGAATTAGTTGCGGAAGAAGCCATTGGTCTTAGGCGCATCATTGAAAAGAAGAGGGGCGGTTGGAAGCTACCTGTGGAGTTCGCCGGAGTTTGCAGACAGACGGTGGCGACGGTGGTCGAGGTGGTTGTCGACGCTCTGGGTCGCTCGGGGGCAAGCTGGCGCTACGGGGATGATCGCCAGGAGGTGGGGATCACGAGAGCATGGTCGAGGAGATAAGGGGTAACGTTGGCTGGCCGGAATCTCTCTCGGAGCTCACCGGAGACAGAGGAGCTCGGGAAGAAATTAGGGGCGGTCTAAGGCATGCCAGCGCGGGGTGTCAGAGGGGAATTATAGGGGAGACACGGGCGTTTACGTCTGCATGATCAAAGCTGGTAACGTCGGTCGCGTTAAGGCGAATTAAGCTGGAGGAATCAACGGCAGAACGGGGGAGAAGAACTGGTCGCGGGGTGGGGAAGGAGAACAGTAGAGATGGGCCTACTGGTCAGTGGAAAGAAAGGAGGGGGAGGGGTCCACTGGTCATACACAGTGCGGGTTCCTTTCGCGGTGCAGAAAAACGGTTCGGGAGAGGAATAAGAGGAGGTGGGGTCATCTCGTCAACGAGTGAGAGAGAGGAGGAGTGGGTCCAGGCTGTCATTGACTTAGCGGGTCAGTTTCTGAGTGAGAAAAGGATGCTGCAGGGAAGAGAACAGGTGGGCTAGGTGGGCTGCTGCTGGGCCTTAGTGGGCTGTTCTATTTTTTTCTGTTTAAATTCTTTTTCCTTTTCTAATTCTATTTCTGTTTTGAATTTTCAATCAATTTTTCAAACAATCAAACAATTCAAACAATTCAAACAAACAATCAACTTTGCTTTGAATTTGGTTCTGTTTTCAACATAATCCAAATCTCAAAATAAAATAATATTTCTATTTATTTTAATATCCATTTAATAATTAAATAAAATGGATCTTTAGTTTATTAAAATAGGGTTGTGATTTATTTAAATAAAATTTTCCATTTGAAATCCAATTATTTTCAAAACCAAACCAGAAGGTTTAATTTGAAAGATAAAAGAATACTTGGAAACTTATTTAAATAAATAAATAAGTTTTGGTGTTTAATTAAAATGGGAAAGCCTTTACTTAAATAAAATTGGATATTTAAATCCTTATTATTTTATTTAAATAATCCTTTACTCATTTTAATCAAAGCAAAACCTTTTAATAAAAGATTTCAAAGTAGTAATAAAATACTTGGTGTTCATTTAAAATGGGAAAAGCCTTTTACTTAAATAAAATTGGATATTTAAATCCTTATTATTTTATTTAAATAAACCTTTACTCATTTTATCAAAACAAAATATTTTATTACAAAAGTTTGGCCAAAATTAATTTGGCTCACCTTTTCATTTGAAAACAAAGTCTTTTATTAAAAGATCCAAAATAGTATTTCCAAAACAATTTATTTTCCTTTATCAAATGTTTATCTTTTTAATCCCTTTAGGATTATAATTGTTCACCAATTGGTATGGCTTTTGGTAAGGGCTTTATTGGCTTTGGAAATTCAATTTCCTTATCTTATTATATTCATAAGGTTTTGTTTATAGTTCCAAATTAAGTGAAACCAACTTCTATGGTCTTACTTGATCCTTTGTGAATATTTGTTGATCAAATTTGGTATGGATCAAATCCATAGATTTGGAGATAACTTGGGAAATGATTTCCTTCCATTAGGGTTTAGGGATTTGGATTTATTTTCCAAGTGTTCAATTTCCAGATACATTCATTGAGGAATGCATTTCCCTTGATTTGGATTTGTTGAATTCAAACTTTAATCAAAGTTTGTTCAAGATGGGATTTTAAGTTTCCTTTTAGAAACAAAAGTTTCTTTTCACCCTGATTTTCAACAAAAATTTATTTTGTTTATTTAATTTTTCACATTACAAGATTTGGAAAATCTTGGGATGTGACAAGAACTTCTTAATAGCGTCAAAACCTATTTGAATAATAGTTTTTCAATGAAGGATCTTGGCGAAGCGACATATATTCTAGGCATCAAGATTTATAGAGATAGATCAAGACGCCTAATAGCGCTTTCACAAAGTACATACTTAGGCAAAGTTCTAAAGAAGTTTAGAATGGAAGAGAGCAAGAAGGGGTTCGTGCCCATGTTGTCAGGTAAGACCTTGAGTAAGACTCAAAGTCTGGCTACGGCAGAAGATAGAGAAAAGATGAATAATATTCTCTATGCCTTGGCCATAGGTTCTATCATGTATGCCATGCTGTGTACAAGACCGGATATAGCACATGCTGTTAGTTTGACTAGCAGATATCAAAGTGATCCTAGAATGGAGCACTGGACAGCGGTCAAGAATATTCTAAAGTACCTAAATAGGACTAAGGATATGGTTCTTTCTTATGGAGGTGATGAACAACTTGTTGTAAACAGTTACACTGATGCTAGTTGGAACACCGATCCAGATGACTCAAAGTCACAGTCTGGATACGTATTTATTTTGAATGGTGCTGCAGTGAGCTGGAGGAGTGCCAAGCAAAGCGTTGTGGCGAAATCTTCAACTGAATCGGAATACATAGCTGCTTCGGAGGCTGCACAAGAAGCCATATGGATGAAGGAGTTCATTACTGAACTTGGCGTGGTTCCTAGTGCGTTGGACCCGATGGCCATCTACTGTGACAACACAGGTGCCATAGCTAATGCACAGGAGCCAAGGTCACATAGCAAGCTGAAGCACATCAAGCTACGTTTCCGTGCTATTCGCGAGTATGTCCGAGATGGTGACATAAAGATTTGCAAAGTACACACTGATCTGAATGTGGCAGATCCGTTGACTAAACCTCTCCCTAGAGCAAAGCATGACCAACACCAGAACACCATGGGTGTTAGGTATATTACCATGTAATCTAGATTATTGACTCTAGTGCAAGTGGGAGACTGTTGGAGATATGCCCAAGAGGCAATAATAAAAGTGGTTATTATTATATCTTTGTGTTTATGATGAATGTTTGCATCCCATGCTATAATTGTATTATAAGGAAACACTAATACATGTGTGTTTTGTAAACATAAAAGAGTCCCTAGTAAGCCTCTTGTTGAACTAGCTTGTTGGTTAATTGATGATCATGGTTTCCTGATCATGGACATTGGATGTCATTAATAACAAGGTTATATCATTAGGAGAATGATGTGATGGACACACACCCATAGTAAGCGTAGCATAAGATCAAGTCATTTAGTTCGTATTGCTATAAGCTTTCAAATGCATAGTAACCTAATCCTTCGACCATGAGGTTATGTTAATCACCATCACCGGATGGGTACTTTGATGACATCAAACACCGCTTCGTAACTGGGTGGTTATAAAGGTGTCATTGGGTATTCTAAAAGTATGTGTTGAAGCGCATGGACCAAGATTGGGATTTGTCCATCCATATGACGGATAGATATGCTCTAGGCCCTCTCGGTGGAATGTCATCTAGTTAGCTTGCAAGCATGTGACTAGGTCACAAGGGATGACATAACATGGAACGAGTAAAGAGTACTTATCAGTAACGAGGTAGAACTAGGTATGGAGATACCGACGATCAAACCACGGATAAGTAGAGTATCGCGTGACAAAGGTAATTGGTTTCATATGTTAATGGTTCTATCGATCATGAAGTCATCATTGAGTATATGGGAGCCATTATGGATCTCCAGATCCCGCTGATGGTTATTGATCGGAGAGGTGTCTTCATCATGTCTGTATATTCACGAACCGTAGGGTGACACACTTAAGGTTCGAAGTTGTTTTAAGTAGATATGGAATGTGCGTTGGAAACCGAATGTTGTTCGGAGTCTCAGATTGGATCCGGGACATCACGAGGAGATCCGGAATTGTCCGAAGAATAAGATTCATATAATGGGGATCATTTTCTAAGTTAGGAAATGTTCCGGAGTGTTTGTATGGGGATTCTAGAAAGTTTTGGAATGTTCCGGAAGGTTCTAGAAGATATTTTGGAGTTTATTTGAAAACCAAGATAAGATAAGGGAAACTTAAGGGATAAGTAAAGGAAACTTGGGGGGAGGACTCTCCCCCAACCCTCCTTGGTGCGCCGGCCTGTAACTACCTCGGTGAATTACGCTCTTAGTTACAAGCCTGGATGAGCGGAAATGGTTAAAATAGTACGGTGGGGCCAAATGCCACTCACAGGTAGACCTTTCGGCCGTCCTAACCATTTCCAAAACATCGGGACAAGAACGAGCGGCGTAATCGGCAGGCGAAGGGATCCACTACATACACAAATGAGTATGTATGCAAGACACATACAACAGTCCTCAGAGCCATTCCATCTAAAAGAAATAGAAATATTGCAACTCCATACGGCAAGATCCAAATATCCTAGATAGATATAATAGTTTAGGATATCTCCTCATACATCAAACATCAGAGTATCAGGCGGAAGCGGAAAACAAGATCCGAGTACGGATAAGAAGCAAATCGGCATAAGATGCCCCATAAATAAACACATCCCGCCCACAGATCTCACGGATCCCCGTTCCCGGAATCTCTACACCGAGTGATCGTTGCCCACATCGTTCGTCTCCTCCACCCAGTATCCATCTTGCGAGTATACCTGTTCATCTGAATCAAACAATTTATCGTGTGAGACCCTAGGGGTACTCAGCAAGTCTTTATGCCTCTAAAGGGGACACAACCTGGGGTGACGCAATTGCAGCAAAAGATAATACCTAACAATTCTATAGGTACTCGCTAACCATCCGCCTAACCAAAGATAGACGGATGTCCGTGAATTAATAACAACAGTTATAACAGTAATATTAACAGATCCATCCTCCTCCTCGCTTACCAACGAGGAAGCGGACGAACAGCCCCCATCCGTTGGCAGTTTTATTATCCATTCCATGAGTGTTGCACTATTTACTAGTCAGGTACTTAGTCAAATTAAAAGCGGTACTTTAGTTATACTTGTCTATGATCGAGAAACTGTGCTCCAAGTCATCCATAACCGCGGACACGGCTTTCAGAAAGATTTACCCTGCAGGGGTGCACAAATAGCAACACACACTCAATCAACCTCGGAAAAACCAAATCAAAACCCAATGAGGCATTCACGACAAAGCGATCACAGGATTCAGAAATATTTCAGGGGGCCACCCCACTAAGCTACCCGCAACGAAGTTGGCCGGCTCCGAAACGGACCCAGGGTTTGTGTGGATGGCGGTAAACGACTGGGAACCCGAAAATGTGACTGGGCTTGTCGATACAGCGAAAACGTGTCACGGTCCTAAACAGTACAGGTGCTCCACGCACAATCTTAAATAAAGCAGTAAAGCATGGCATAAGTACAGGATAGTAATAAAGCCCCAAACTACTTTGTGGCCCCAAGAAATAAGAATGAATCAAGCTCTGGCTCAGGGGGGGTCCATAAGGCCTCCCGGATGTGGATAGTGCGAATAGTCAAGGAACAGGAATCAAGTACTCGGGGTCCTACGGGACACAAGTGAGCATGAAGAACCAAATAGCAGATATTGCCCACCGGTGCCACTGTCATTAGTTATCCCATTACTACTCAGGTTAAGTTGTTTAGGTACCTCGTTGTCCATCAGACACTCACATACCCTACACATGCTGTTCTACGACCCGCATGGCTCAAACAACTCCTGTAGTAATGGCTCATGGGATGGAGGAACAAGCTTCGGTGGGGTTTAAAAGTAAAGGCTATGCAGTACTTGGGATTCATTTTGAATGCAATCGCGACTCAATGATGCAAGAATAAGAGAGAGGCAATAGGTACTATATGTATGCAAGCATGTGGTAGTGCTTGCATGGCAGCTCGGTTGAAGCGAGGGATGGATCTGGGTAGTGCTCCTGGGTTTCTTGATATATCCCCTGCTCAGGGTCTATTCGAGGAAGAACCAAACAAACAAGGGCCAACATAAATAGAGTGCACAAGCATATGAATTAAAATGCGACAAGCAAACAATCATGCCATGATGAATGATGCACAATTTGCATGGCAATAATGTAGCATGGCATGGGTGAGGTGTGGAATACAAGAATAAAGCATTTTATGGAGTTTTAGTCACCTTTTATCCTCAAATAAGTTGCTGTAAACTTTATATTTATATGATGCATGCTGCAATTCAGAACATGGAATGCATAGATAGAACGGGCTCGTCGCGCTGATCGATTTAGACATATTATTTGTCAAATTTGGAGTTATAAAACCAAAGTTATTAATTAATTAAGAAAAAGGGGCATTTTATTGTAATTTTAATCATCTCGAAATTTTAAAGTGCTCAAACATTATTTTGAATAGCATATTTGAATTCCTCACATTTTTCTGATTCAAAAACATAGATGGCCAGGGAGAGAGAGGAGGTCAGGTGATTAGATGGGGTAGTCTTGGGTTAGGGTTTTGTTTAGGGTTAGAGAGAGGGGTGGCTGGGTGTGGGCCAGGGAGAGAGAGGAGGTCAGGTGGCCCTCATGGTAGAGAGAGAGAAAGAGAGAGAGGGAGATGGTGTAACCACAGGAGCATGAGCAAGCATGAAGGGTAGGAGATGGTCATGGGGATGGTCTTGTAAGATCATGCATGGCACTACACAAGAGAGGTGGATGAGGTTTGAAGGCACAAGGCAAGAACAAAGCAAGGTAGGACGGATTGGGAGAAAGAGAGAGAAAGAGAAGATGATCCACTCAAAATCAAATAAAACCAAAGGAGGACAAAAGATGGTGATGGTTGCATGGCCCATGCAAGTATTATATGCCATGCGTTAATCTTGTGAAAACAAAATAAAATCTCATGGCATTTATTTATGTGCATCCTCAAAAGATGGAGTAAGGGCCAAGCTACGGATTTATAGAATTAGATCCACCCAACCCACATGAGCTAGAATAAATATCAAAAGAAAAATAATTACAAGCTCATGGGTTATTGGGATGGTGGAAGTATAAGGTGGTGACAAGGAAAGGTGATGGAGTTGAATAAAAGATATGCCCCCAACTCAACTTGGGCATTTAAACAATATATCAATAACCAAATACAATATCACGAGACAAAAACAATTTACAATGCATATGAGAGAAGAACCAAAACAAAAAGGGTTTTATATGATGCTCAAATGCAAGGTGGCATGATGACATGAGCATGATATAATTATGATGCAACAATTATATATAGGAAGTAGCATTTATATAGACTAGGCTAGTAGCATTGCAATTGTTAGACAATTGGGATGCTACACGGCCCTAAGGGGTGGGCCTAGGGGTGGGAACCCTAGGCCGCACCCCTCCCTCTATATATAGAGGGGTGGAGGCGCCACCCCCTTGCCCCTTCCCACTCAAAACCCTAGCCGCCTCTCTCCTCCTCCTTCCATCTGCTCTGGCTTAGGCGAAGCCCTGCAGAATTATCTACTCCACCACCACCACCACGCCGTCGTGCTGCTGAGATTCCGTGGAGAAGATCTACTACCTTCGCTGCTCGCTGGAATGGGGAGAGTAAGGTCTGCTTCGACTCCACACGTGTGACTGACTGCGGAAGCGCTGCCGGAACGCAGCGCCGGAAGGATCGTCCACACGATCTTGAGATCGGCAAGTGATCGACTACATCAACCCCGAGATCCAATCTCGTAACGCTTTCGGATCTACGAGGGTTAGTACAGATCTATCTCGTTGTACATGTCTAATAGATTAGATCTTGGCTTTTATCTAGATTAGATCTGGGTTTTGTTCGTTCTTGCGGTAGAAAATTTATGTTTTCCATGCTACGAACCCATCAGTGGTATCAGAGCCTTAAGTGTGTCACACCGGAGGCTTGCATGGTGATGAAGAAGGCCTCCAGGGTGAATTCTCCCCTCCGGCAGGGTGCCGAGAAGAGCTTCAGATCCCTCCTGATCTAGGGATGGAGATTACGGCGGCTACAGACTCTTTCGTGGAATTTTGATCGGGTACTTAGGGTTTCTGTATCGGAGGCATCTTATAGGAGAAAGGGGAGGCCAAGGGGGTGCCCTAGGTGGTCACACCACCCCCTAGCGCGGGCTGGCCTGGCCGCACGGCCAAGTGGTGTGGGCGGCCCTGGCCCCTCTCCGTCTCGTATTCTGGCTCCGTGTTCCCCTCGGTGAAATATTGACTTTGGCTTTTGTCCCATCCAATTCCGAGAATATTCATTTTCTGACTTTACTAGAACCAAAAACAACAGAAAACAGGCAACTGACACTATGGCATCTTATTAATAGGTTAGTCCAAGAAAGTGTATAAAAAGTACTCCAAAGTGTGGACAAACCATAAGAAAGTAGATATAAACCAAGCATGGAACATCAATAATTATAGATATGTTAGCAACGTACCAAGCTCTCTCAGTGTGCCATTCAGAATAGTTAACCATCATATTATCAAGGATCTTTGTTGCAGCACCCAAAGTAATGTTCATAAAGGTGCCTCCAGCAGCAGAATCCAGCAGATTTCTTGAAGAATAATTTAGTCCTGCATAAAAAGTTTGGATAATCATCCAAGCAGTCAGTCCATGAGTGGGGCAATTCTTTACCAAAGATTTCATTCTTTCCCAAGCTAGAGCAACATGTTCATTATCAAATTGTTTAAATTTTATTATTTCACTACTCATAGATATAATCTTAGCAAGAGGATAGTATTTTCCAATGAAAGCATCTTTGCCTTTAATCCAAGAATAAATACTATTTCTAGGTAGGGATAGCAACCATTCTTTAGCTTTTCCTCTCAAAGAGAAAGGAAACAATTTAATCTTAATAATATCTCCATCTATATCCCTATGTTTTTGCATCTCACAAAGTTCAACAAAGTTATTAAGGTGAGCAGCAGCGTCATCAGTACCAGCAACAGAGAATTGTTCTTTCATAACAAGATTGAGCAAAGCAGGTTTAATTTCAAAGAAATCAGCTTTAGGAATAGGTGGAGCAATAGGTGTGCATATGAAATCATTGTTGTTTGTGCTAGTAAAGTCACACAACTTAGTGTTTTCAAGAGTAGTCATTTTTTGTAAGATTAAAGCAAGCCAACGGAAATAGAAACTGAAATCAGAACTAATTTTTTTTGTGTGTTTTTGATAAAAGAAGCAAACCAGTACAACTATTTTTTGTGTGTTTTTGATAAAAATAAACAAGGAAACAAAATAAACTAAGCAAAACAAAAACAAAGTAAAGAGATTGGTTGTGAAGGACCCCCCCCCTTGCAGGAATCTTCTTTCTCCCTGAAAAGTGACTAACGAGGAGGAAGAGATTGAAGCTGTTCTTAACTCCCCAGCAATGGCGCCAAAAAAAGTGCTTGATGGATCAAAATGTAGAGCTCGTTGTGAACCCCAAGAGGAAGGTATGATGAGCATAATAGCAAGTTTTCACTCAGTTATGAAACCAAGGTTATCGAATCAGTAGGAGCAAGGAAACAACTCCAAGGTGTTGCTAATAACTTGGAATCCTGCACACAACACAACCACAGAACTTTCCCCAACTTATAGTGAGGTTGTCAATCTCATTGGTTTTGCTGAAAACAAAGGATTAAACGTATAGTGTGGAAGGTAGTAATTGCTTGCAGAAAGTAAACAGTAAACGGTAAACAGTAGATGGTATATCAATGGTAAAAGAATGGAATGGGGTCCATAGTTCACTAGAGGTGTTTTTCCTTAAGATAAATAGCATGTTGGGTGAACAAATTACAACGCATCAATTGATATATTTGAGAAAGCATAACAATGCTTATACTAGACATCTTGACTCCTATGAGATTTGATTGGGCATTACAACATAATACATAGACAGTAATCCAACTACATCTATGACTAATAATCCACCTTTCGGTTATCGTCCGAACCCCTTTCAGTATTAAGTTGCAAGCAACAGATAATTGCATTAAGCAAAGTGTGTAAAGTAAACAATACAATTGCCCCATGGACAAAGGATTGTTGTTTTCTCCCTAGTAGCAACAACACATCTACAACCTTAGAGATTTCTGTCACTTCCCTAGATTACTAGAGGCATGAACCTACTATCGAGCATAAATACTCCTTATTGGAGTTGCAAGCATCTACTTGGCCAAGATAGTTACTAACAATGGAGAGCATGCAAGATCACAAATAACATAGACATGATAGAATCAATAATCAACCTGACATAGTTTCTCAATATCCATCGGATCCCCGCAAACACAACATATATGATTACAAATAGATGATCTTGATCATGAACGGAGCTCACAAGATCTAAACATGATAGCACAAAGGAGGAGAACCAACCATCTAGCTACTATATGGACCTATAGTCCAAGGGTGAACTACTCACGCATCACACCGGAGGCAGGCATGGTGATGAAGAAGGCCTCCAGGATGATCTCTCCCCTCCGACAGGGTGCTGGGAAGAGCTTCAGATCCCCCCAATCTAGGGATGGAGATGGCGGCGGCTATAGACTCTTTTGTGGATTTCTGATCGGGTTGTTTAGGGTTTCTGCATCGGGGTGCTTTTATAGGCGAAGAGGCAAGGTCGGTGGCGGTGCGCCTAGGGGGTCGCGCCACCCTAGGGTGTGGCTGCCTCGTGGTCCCTCTTCGGCTGCCCTCTGGACTCCGTGTTCCTTCTAGTAAAATATTGACTTTGGATTTTGTCCCGTCCAATTCCGAGAATATTTCCTTACTAGCTTTTCTGAAACCAAAAACAGCAGAAAACAGGCAACTAGCACTGTGGCATCTTGTTAATAGGTTAGTTCCAGAAAATGTATAAAAATACCTCAAAGTGGGAACAAAACATAAGAAAGTTGATATAAAACAAGCATGGAGCATCAAAAGTTATAGATATGTTTACGACATATCAGGGGCCAAAACAGAGACGGGGGCCTCCTCGTTGGCGGCCTTGTAGGCGATGACGACGGCCACCACATCCTCCTTCGCCATCACCGACACGATTGGGGTTTTCTTAGGAGTTTGAAGAAGGTGATGGGACAGTGGAGACGATTGCGTGAGGAGAGTGAGCGAGAATGAGGGTGGGTAGGCGGAGAGGGAGAGGGAGAGGGGCTCTATAATATAGGTGAAGGGAAGGGACGTTGATGACCCACAAGTATAGGGGGTGTATCGCAGTATTTTCGATAAGTAAGAGTGTCGAACCCAACGAGGAGCAGAAGGTGCTGGCTAGTGGTATGGATCAGGAATTCTCTTCAAATACTTAGCAAACAGATTTTTAGGGGTTTTTGATAAAGCAAGTAAACGAAGTACGAGTAAATAAAAGATAGTATGACTAAATGCAGCAAGTGGCCGAATCCTTTATGCAGCAAAGGACAATCCGGTTGTATTACTTAAGATGCCCAAACGTTCTCGAGGACACATGGGAAGACTGTCAAGTGCTTTCGCTTCGTATAGTTGATTAATCTTCTTTAGCTTGCTAAGTGTTGTGTGGGTGAACCTGTGCTAATGTACCGACCTTCCTAGGACTAATACATACTTGTGATTACACCCCTTGCAAACATCCGTAAGTACAAGAAAGTAATTAAGGTACAAACCTAACCACAACTTTAAACTCTAAGACCCTTACGTCCCTTGTGTAATGGTTTCCTAACAGGGGTTCAGGTTTCTGTCACTCTGGCAACCCCTACGATTAGTAGCCAAATACACAATGCATTCCCCTAGGCCCATATATGTGAAGTGTCATGTAGTCGACGTTCACATGACACCACTAGAAGAAGTACACCACAACTTAAATATCAAACTATTGAATCTTTCTCAACACAATTCCACTACTAACAGCATGACTTCTCCCATGTCCTCAAGAACAAAACGAACTACTCACAAGACATCAAATGGATCATGATCAGAGATGGAATAATGATGTATAACAATCTGAACATAAACAATAATTCAATGGTTCACTCAATAGCATCAACTACAAAGAGTAATCAACACCGGGAAAGTTTCCCCTATGAACTATGCAAGATTCAACTCAATTGTTACAGCAATATGGAGATGGTGATGAGGGTGCTGATGGTGATGATGATGATGATCCCGATGAAGTCCAGCTTGATGGTGTTGTTGATGGTGACGATCTCCCCTCTCTGGGAAGAAATTCCCAGGGCAAAAATCTGTCTGCCGGAGAGATCTTTCTCTCTCGGTGTTTTCTGCCCCGCAGAGGTGGCGGAATCTTTCTGTGGTCGCTCCTCGAGTCTTAGGGTTTCGGGAGGATAATATACGCCAAAGGGGAGTGCCAGGGGTGGACTAGGGCGGCCACACCACCTGGTGGAGCGACCCAGGGTGGCCCGCGCCAGGGGGTGGTGTGGGCCCCCTGTGGCCCATCTCCAGCCCCCTTCTGGCTTCCTTCGTCTTCTAGAAAAATAGGATTTTCCGTATATTTTCCTGGATTTTCTGATCTTCGTGAATTTTGCCTCCAAACATCACCTTTTCCATCAGAATCCTGACTGCAGCGGTCCATGCTCCAAAATTCATCAACCATGCAAAAACAGATGAAATAACATAAGTATCATATCCCAATATGAAATATATCAATGAATAACAGTGAATTATGACATAGAATAGTGATGCAAAATGGACGTATCAGACGTTTCGTTGCACCAACATGCACCGTGTCGTGTAGGCTACTACACCGTGCACCACGACACACGCACGGTACGTCACGTTATTTCCCTGGCCATGCATGGCAGTTCTATATTCAGCCGCATGTAAAGGGCTGATGACCCACAAGTATAGGGGGTGTATCGCAGTATTTTCGAGGGAAGTGAAACCCAATTTATTGATTCGACACAAGGGGAGCCAAAGAATATTTATAAGCCTTAACAACTGAGTTGTCAATTCAGCTGCACCTAAAAAAATCTTGCTCACAGCAGTTTATCAGTAGCAACAGTTTTGTAGTAGGAATAGTAAAGTAACAGCAGTAGTAAAGCAAAGACAGTAGTAACAAAAGCAGTAAACAGTGGGATTCGAGTGCGGTAGGCATAGGGATGGATGGACGGGCGTTGCATGGACAAGACAATTCACATAACAATCAGAACATAGGGCAATTGCAGATAAATAAGATAAAGCATCCAAGTACTAGACAATCCTAGGCATGTGTTCCATATATAGTCATACGTGCTCGCAATGAGAACTTGCACAACATCTTTTGTCCTGCCAGCCCGTTTGCAGCGGGGCCTCTAGGCAACTACTGGCAATTAAGGTGATCCTTTTAATAGAGCACCAGAGCAAAGCATTAACACTCTGTGAACACATGTGATCCTCACATCAAAGCCATTCCCTTCCGGTTATCCCGATTTCTATCACTTCGGGGCCATAGGTTCCGGACAACAACGTGTGTATACAACTTGCAGATAAGACCAAAAACAATACTATCATAATGAATCAATAACATCTTCAGATCTGAAATGATGGCACTCGGGCCCTAGTGACAAGCATTAAGCATAACAAGTCGCAACAAAGTCATAAAGCACTAATAAAAGATACTAGGCACCATGCCCTAACAATCTGATGCCATTACATGAATGATCTCATGCAATCCCTACCATCCCCATAGCCTACAGCGGGAGATTACTCACTCATAGATGGGGGAAACATGGATGGTCGATGGAGAAGCGATGGTGATGATGATGGCGATGATCTCCTCCAATTCCCCATCCCGGCAGGGTGCCAGAACGAAGTTTCTGGTGCTGTTTCGTGGAATCTGGTGGTGGCGGCGGAGCGGAACTCCTTCTGGAAAAACGTCGAACCCCCCGAAGTTTTTAGGTCAGAAGGCTCCTTATAGGCAAAGAGAGAGGCCGAGGGGGTGCCTGGGGGGCCACACCACCCCCTAGCGCAGACTGGCCTGGCCCGCGCCACCAGGTAGTGTGGCCACCCATGGCTCTTCTCCGTCTCGTATTCTGGCTCCTGGAGTCTTCAGGTGAAATAGGATTTTTGGCATATTTTCCGGGATTTTTCCTGATAGTTGATTTTCTGCACAAAAAGTAGACACCAAGGCAATTCTGCTGAAAACAGCGTCAGTCTGCATTAGTTGCATCCAAATCACACAAGTATAGAGGAGAAACAATAGCAAAAGTGTCCGGGGAAGTAGATATGTTTTGGACGTATCAACTCCCCCAAGCTTAGCTTATTGCTTGTCCTCAAGCAATTTAGTTGAAAACTGAGTGCGATAAAAGAACTTTCACGAACACATTTGCTTCATATGATGTAAATATTCTCAGCAATGTGATCAACTACTTAGACAGTTCATAATAAAGAGTATGTAACTGAGTCTACTTAATAGTCACTGCAAGCTATGAAGAGATTCCAACTCAAGAATAATAAGTAGCATGAAGCACAAACACAAGCAACATTACAATGCTCATAAAAAGGTATGATAGAGTGGTATCTTGCTTGACCTTTGATTATGAATATCAAGGCACCTCTGAAGTTCAAGTGATGACTAGAAGTAAAGATATCAAGGATACAAGCATCAAAGTCATAACACAAATAATCAAGTAATTGAGCAAACACAAAGAATGACAACTATGCTCTCAAGAAGGTGCTCAAAGAATATGTGGAGACTCAACAAGTAGAAGAAAAGGTTTTGAATAAATGGAAAGGCTTCCAAATGCTGAAAGTATGGTACTCGTTAGCTTTGAGCTCTCATTGCCCCTATCATAAGCATCTTTAATGTGGTTAAGGTGAAAGTGAGGTCCAATCTGAGTTATATGCTTGACAGACTATAAACTGAAAATCCCAAGTCCCTTGAGTACGAGGGCCGCTCCTCATGCTACTCAACTTTAGTTACCAGTAAGTTCTTGTCATTGTAAGTATGTGCGTATCATTGAGAACCGCCAACGGGGTACCCCTTGCCCGATGATACGGAAGAATCCCCATATCAAAATCACAAGGGAAGCAGACAATGAGTATCTCAGCAATCTTCTTATTTACCATGGGAAAATGGTGCTTTTTTTCTCTCTTTCCTCTTTTCATAAATCTCTTTTTTTCTTTTTCTCAATAGCTATCTCTCTTTTTTTATAATAAGAATGCTTCATAGATATCATTATGGTTACGCTGCAGGTTTCCACCATGTCAGCATGGACTAGACCAGCGGCCCAGGCGTTTCTCTAACACACATACATAACTCCATGGACTTACAAGCTCCCCTTTTATTTCACACCGATGACATCCGCAAACAAAAGAGCAAGGTATCAACTAGGTATATATTTAAAGTGTTGAAAGCGTTCCCCGTGACAGCACGGTTCTGCTAATCCCCAGCCTATAATTTGCAAGCATATAACTTTCATGGAGAGTTCACAATGGTTCAGGTTTATTAAGTGCAGGAAATAAAGTGTGCCATCAAGTTCGTGAGAGCTTTACTAACTAATTTTCCCATAACAACCAAACATTTTATTCGGAAGAAAACAAGGCATAATGAATATGCACGGGAGTAGCAAATGATGCTAATAGGTAGGTATGGTGGACACTTTGGAAATATTTGGTTTAGGGAGTTGGAAACATGAGTAAAACACTCAGTGGAAGTGAAGGCTAGCAATAGTAAGGGAGCGGCAAACGGGAGAGCAATAGCTGTCATTATCATGCTTGCAACAAAACAGGACTACCCATGGCATGAAAGTGATTCAAGATCCTCAAGGCAAAATAATTCATCGAGGCTCAACTGATTATTACAGTCATGTGCATGTGTGAGCATGTGCCAAGTCAATTCAAATGAAACATTCATAGGAGGATACCACGGTGTCATACCAATTTATGAACAGAGCAATGCAAGCAAACATTCATAAGACATGCTACAAACTATTAGCGAGCTGGAGCTAATCATAAGAAAGCAAGAACTACTAAGCATCCAAAGATAACATACACCCTACTCGAACGGACTAAGCAAGCCCACAGTGATGAGTATATGTACAAAAATGAAAACAAATAGAGTTCGTTACCAGCCTCTTACCATGCCTCAAGTTGTCATTGATCCTCATTATTGCTCTTCACTTGTGTGGCTTGAATAATAATATGAAAACAATATCCACTGAGGACTGCCGAACCCTGTAGCAAACTCGCAAAAACCAAAGAAGAACGACACATATTTTTGGTGTTTTTGATTTTTAAACAAGAACCAAAAGAGAAAAACAAGCAAAGCAAAATCTTTTTGGGTTTTTCAAATAGTTCAAACAAAGCAAAAAGGGAAAAGCAAACCAAGGCAAAAAGAAGAAGCAAACCAAAGAGGAACAACAGAAATATTTTTGGTCTCTTTGTGCTTTTAGAAAGCAAAAGAAAAGAAGAACGAAAACTAAAAAGAGAACAAAAAAGTGAATATACAAAGTACCGACGCAACATGATATGGAGATGAGTGCGGTGTCGGCGTACCTCCCCCCAAGATTAGGCTTTTGTCCTAAGTGGGTATCAATCCATGTACGAATAGGGGTTCCAAGCGGGCGGATCTTGGTAAGAATGGTCGTAGCTGGGCCCATGAGAAGAAGAAGAAGCTCCCCAATCATAAGCGGGCTGCTGATATGAAGATTCTCCCTCATTCGAGGGCTGGACCGAATCATCCGTGACCTCCCTTCTAGTGGCCTGCTCCTGTTGGGAGAGCTCTCCCAAGTACGTGTCAAGCTCCTCCTCAGTGAGGGACCATCCTTCCCAGTTATCAAGGTTAAACAAAACAAGTGCAGGCAAAAGAACAACACGCTCGGACTTGCTCTTTCTCCAACCAGCTTTGAGAAAGGTTATTTCATAACATAACTCACTCATACTAGCCCACGAGGAAACAAATTTATGCTGTATCATGGAATTAAGATCAAGCCTTTCTATGGGAAACTGTAGGTCTAGATGATGAGGCACTAAACCATGCAATGCTAGTAAATGAGAAGCAATGAGGCCTCCACAAATTCCACCTTTCTCACCATTAGCAGCAAGACGGAAAGCTATCAAAGCACCCAAGTTGTAAGACCTATCTCGTCTAAGAGCAGCAGAGATAAATGCTAGATCAAGCAAAGATAACTTATTGGCAGTTTTCCTAGCAAGAACACACTTGGCAATAAAGTAGGCAAAGTAGCGAATGGAGGGAAGGTGAATGTTATGGATTTTTCCACTCTCCTTCAAGAAGCTACTCCCTTGGTAAATTTCTGCGTATAAATCCATGAGTGTTTTAGGTCTCTCCTTAATCTTCCTACATGATCCCCATTGAGGTACCTTAATAGCTGCACAAAAATCATCAAGAGAAAGGTCGACAGCTATATTGTAAATTTTGTAATGGACCATAGGGTTAGGCAAAGAGTGACTAAATTAGAAGTCCTGCACCACAGACATGGTTAGCTTCACAAATTGACAAGGTTCATCTTCCAAAAAGTGCTCTAACCCTGCATTAGAAATCAAAGTGTGGAAATCTTGTAGAATTCCTATAGCTCTTATGAACTCAGAGCATGGAAAAATGGAAGGAAAAACTTCCTCCTCCCGGTGGACCTTCATGACCTCAGGTACCCAAAGCTCATGTTGGTTTAGGTGGTGTTCACTCATCTTCTATTATGAAATTTAAACACCTATCAAACAAGTGATTGCAAAAAAAATATAATGAAGGATTCTACTCATAGGGACTTGCAAGAGGCCTAAACATGCATCAAAACTATATCTCTAAGCATCAAACAAGCTTACTGTCATGGTGGTGTCATAGCAGATGCCATGGATAGGCTAAAGGTGGGGACTAATAGCACTAGGGAATCCAGGGAGGGATAGTGAGGTGATTCCTCACACAAAAGGTTTGTATTTGATTCACTCCACAGATTACAAGTGCTCCTCGAGCTGTATTGGAGAGAGGAGGAAGAAGGTACTCTCTTACTCTCCCCGCTAGCTAGCCCTCAGGAACCAAGTCACAACCAGTCTATAGAGATCAATACCGTAAGCTCTACCCAATTGATACCAACCCCTTCTACAGAGGCCCTAGCCCTCCTTATATAGGAGTGGCTAGGTCTCCACTTAGGGCATACATGGAGGCATATTCCCCTCCCAAAATTGTAAGCCGACCGGGTTGCTTTTCCCCCGCGTCATCCATGCAGAGGCTACGTGAGCCTCTGCGGCGCCTGCGTCAGCCGACATCGGCGTCATCACCTCTATCGGCCACGCCTCGGTGGTCCTGCCCCTGTGCGCTTCGCTCATGCTGTGCGTACCGGGGCTACTTTTGACCAGCGAGATACCTTCCTTCTCCTAGAAGCCTGCTATGACCCGGATCGTAGTTGATCCGGTCACACCTGTTCCTGCATACAGGTTAGATTCATCTATCCGACTTACGGCTTAAGTCGGATGAGACTCTGTTAGGTGGACATCCCCTGGTCTGGGTTACCCCGAGATTCGGCCTGCCTTGAGGTAACTCGGCCATCATTCGCTTTGACCTTGCCGTACCTCGGCTAACTCGGCCTTTATACCTCGGCGTGACCCTACCCGGGGGTATCCCCCAACATTAGTCCCCGAAGCTGGTGATGTATTAGTTGCCTTTGCCGCTAAGGCCACATCAGGTTCAATTTCACCGAGCTTTGTGCTCCTTCTCCGAGTTACCTCTTATCTCGGATCTCATGGGTTTACTTTCCCTTGGCACATTTCAAGTTTTTACTTGCTGGCCGGGTTACCATAATCTCATCCGGGTTACCTTTTCTTCTCTCGTACGCTTTCCCACGTGGAGGCTAATCATTAGGTTGCCTCATTTTAAGGGCCATCCACAGTAACCGCTGCAGTAATTGTCAGTTATCACTGTACCACGTCACGTCTGGCCTGCCTCCTCGTTAACTGCATCAATGCATCACGTCATGGGATCTGCTACACCCTGTGGTCCTCCGTGTGGCTCTTCGCTGATTGTCCCATCTGGTTTATACACGGCCACACCGTGTGGCATATCTGTCGTCGGATTAATGACAAATACGCCATGAGGGGGTCCTCGAGGCATGCGGAAGAGAGGGGGGGTGAGACATACGGTATTCCAGGACGGTGAGCACACAAGTTTACCCAGGTTCGAATCCACCGGCTTTGGACGGATCCTACTCCTGCTAGCAATCCAGTAATACGGTAGAGCCGGAATATGGTTTACAAGGGTTTCGCCTGTGCGATTTGAGGGTCTAGAGTATTGAGGTTATGCCCTAAAGGCTCTCCCTAGGATGGCTTATATAGATATCCGGCCTAGGGTTTACAGGAGAGATCTATCCGGCTACGATTAAGAGTCTGTTACAGAGTACATCTTGAATTACAAGTAAAATCATGGCCTAAGTCGGTAAGTCTTCTGGGCCTTCCTGTCGCCGGATTGGACTCCGTCTTCTCTCCCTGACTGGGCTGCCCGTGAAGCAATGCTCTAACCCGAAGTGGGCCACCCTGGTCAGTGAGGAACTGTGAGGATACCCGGAAAGTATATCCCCAATAGCAGCCCCCGGAGGCCTCCAAGATCCAAAGTCGGATTTATCATCGTCTAGCTTGATCTTCGGCTTGTAGAATTTTGAAGGGTTCCTGAAACTTCACAACAAAAGATACGATCCGGGTCTTAAAAAATAAGTCGTACCTTTCAGTTGGTAACTCAGATTTTCCAGCTCGTTTTCAAACTAAGCCGGATCCTGGTCTCTAACGCCACCTGACACAAGCATGGTCAAGTCACGTCATCTGACAACGTTCCATTAGCACGACCATTGGTGGGTCCGTGGTCCGTGGAACCGAGGCGCCGTTTCAATGCGTGCGTGGAGATCGAGGCAACGCAATCATCGTGCGGGTCCTTCCCAGTTCTTTCCACGACGCGTGGCGGTTGCACTGTAGCGTTTGCACGAATCTTGGCGCAGGTAGGTGGATATAAGGGGTTTAGATTTCCTCTTCTCCTTTCCACCAGTCCTTTGCTATCTCCTTTCTTCCCAATCCTCCTATGCGCACAGAGCCTCCTCGTCCTTCCCCCATAGAAAACACCCAGCGCCGCCCCTTTAAGGTCACTTTCTCACCGGAGAAAAATGGCTTCTTCATCTTCTTCCTCCGGTTTGGCGGCAGCGGCGGTGGCGAAGGCGGAAGCTGCAGCGGAGAAGGAAAGCTACAGGGGAATCTGGATCCCCTACGCCCTCGACGAGGCATGCCTCAAGAATGTGGAGAAGGAGGGGCTGCTCGTCGCCGGCGACTGGCGGAGCGGCTCCGGCGAAACCGTCCCCAACCCACACGAGGGCGAGCGAGTTCACTTTGGTACTCATCTGGACCGAGGTTTGTCCTTTCCTCCCTCGGAATTCTTCTCCGACGTGATAGATCACTATGGAGTTCAACTCCACAATCTTCCTCCAATTCTCTTCTAGAAATGAGCGCATATGCTGCGCTTTGCGAGGGCTTTCTCGGCATTAGGACAAGTTTGCTTCTCTTCCGGTACTACTTCCATGTCTGGAGAAATTCCATCACCGCCGATGTTCCTTACATAATCGGCACTATTAGTTTTTCTCATAGACGAGACTGGGCATATCCCAAAAATTTTGCCAGTGACTCGGTCAAGCAATGGCCAGCCACTTTTTTCTACCATAGGGATATTCCGGCTCCCGGAAAAGCTACTGCTTTGCTGGCTTTTGTTGACGGAGCCGCCACGGCCCAACCTTCCTGGGACGAGGCTGCTCCGGTGTAGGATCCCCAACCTTTAATAAGATTGAGCCCCCTGTGTTTACAATGCTAGTCCCTGGATCAAAAGCTAGCATCCACAGTTTAGATGTAATATCAAGAAACAAAGGTCATAATACAACTTTATAACCAGGAATAACATAATTTTATTACATCAATACATAGCTCATTAGGCTATTACATTACATTGCAGCGGAATAACTATAGTCATGGGTCCTTCATCTTCAAAGTGCCACAGGCAGATGTTGGTTGTAGACTTTGTAATCCTAATCAATCAATCTTCACTAAATCAATCAAACCTGCAACATCATAAGTTACAGCCACAAGGGTCAATACATTGGAATAGTATTGGCAAGTGATACCTTAGTATATTTTAAGTGGACTATAATACTATATGCATTTGGCTGGTGGAGCTTAGGCTTGCATTGCTCAAAATAGATTTTTCCTTAACTTTTGAAAATACTAAGTTTTGTTTGGCAAAAGCACCCAAGGCATCTATCAATCAAAGACTCCAGATCCACTCAGGGCATCTACCAATCAATGACTGAAGATCCTTTTAACCCTTGTTCACCCACAAGTTTTATTTAGAAATTGGAGTGATGAGATTCTTGAAGTTTCCATGTCTTGAGGCTCAAATTGTCCTTTACCAGGGACATGGCTAAGTACTTAGATTTTACACTCTGCAGAGGTGGTGCACTTTCCCCACAAGACTTGGTTTCCCAAGACAAGATCCTTCAGTAGCCTTTCCTTAGTCAAATGGACGCGCTCCAACCTATCATTCCCTCTACCACCAACTGTCCAAGAGACTAAGTTCTAGCATCCTAAGATCATGGCAGAGCCCATAATGCCAAGTGGTTGCACTTGAAGCTTCTCAACATTTGACATCTCAAATCTCTTTGTTTCCTGGGTGGCCATCCACAAGTGAGATACACTAAGGTAAACCATAAACATGGGCCTTGTGAACCACTCAACCAAAAACCACCAAGCAAGTCCCATTCCACCCAGGAGATTCATTAACTTAGTTGTTTTGTTAAATAAAACTCAAGTCCTCAGACTTAGAATAATTTTTCCATAGTGTATATATAAACCACCCTTGTTTTCTAGTAGCTAGGCTAAGCATGGCATGGCAACTTATCCTTAGGGAATTTTCCTAGAAACTCTAGCATTCTATTCTAAATAGGATTTCCCATCATCAATTGACAAAAGTAGCATGCAAGTCCTAACAAAATATATCTAATGCATGTATAAAATATAGGAATGGAATATTCATGAAGATATCACTTGCCTTTTTGGTAGAGGGTATAGGTTCACTCCTTGATCTTGCTAGTCTCACACTTCACTACAAGTCAATCAAGCAAACACAATTCAATTCACTTTCCAAACCAAAGTCAAACAAACAATTTCTCACACACAAAGTAATGGGATCTAAGTCATGCATAAGCATGCAAAGGTTGGTTCTATTGTAAGGATGGTCTTCACTAGGCTTCTAACTTTGTAAGTTCCAATTTGGTCATTTACCAAAATGGCAAAGTCATTTGCAAAGAGGGTCTTTATTAGATTCCTAGACTTTGTAAGATCCAAAATGGTCATTTACCAAAGTGGCAAAGTTAAAGTAATGCATGCAAGCATGCCAAGCTTTGTTTTGTTTGAAAAAGTGGTTCCTAGTGGGTCATAGACATTTGGGCACACCTATTGGTCATTTTCTAAAGTGGCTAAGTCATTTGCAAAAGGTTTCACTATAAAACCATTTTCAAAACAAAGTGCCATTCCATGTGGTGTAGAAATATTTTTACTAAGGCACTAACCTATAGGGTTCACCAAATGAGTTGCTATTGCAAAACTTGGTGTTTGGGTCAGTAGGTTTGGTCTAAACCAATTCTCCAAGGTTTTCTTTATGAAAGCATTTTCATAAACAAAACAATGGTTTTTAATTAGCTAGAAATGGACTAAACCAATTAATCCATTCTAAACTTTTCAAAAATCATTTTCCAAACTATGGGTTGGTTCCTAGGGTCAGTAAGGTCACAATAAACTAATTGGCAAAGGTTTTAAACCTAAAAACATTTTAAAGCAATTTTCCTAATGTTAGCAAGCACACAAAAGAATCTGCAAAGTTAAACAAGCTAACAGGTACTATTTGCTAAACTAAGGGCAGGGTTGGTTAGAGCTTGTCTTGCTGATTCCAACGACATCAAATTTGTAAAATTTGGACGTGTGGATCAAAAGATACAAGGGTTTGAAGTTTGCAAAAGTTTCTGTTTTCAAATCTGTTTTAAACCTAACAGGCGACACGCGGCGTGATATCATTGGTCGATACCGGTTCGGCCGGATCGTGGCTGTGGAGCGTTAGATCTATTTAGATCGTGCGGTGCAGAGAGCGTACCCATTCGCGTTTAAGTGGTTCTATCGTACCCGCCCGATCTAGATCGAACGGTTCGCGCGGGTTTGACCAGAAGCTGGCGGCGCCGCGGTGGCTAACGGCGGCGGAGCGATCGGTCGACGATGGAGGCGACGCTACATGGGGTGAGGGAGAAAGAGGAGTAGCTCACCGGGCTCAGGGGGTCACGGCGGTGCTCAAGGTACTCGCGGTTCGATGAGGGGCGCTCGGGCACGGCTGCGATTGCTCGCCGGAGTGGAGGACGGCGACGGACGGCTCTGTTCGTAGTCGAAGACGGTGCTGTGGACCACGAGAGGACAAACGGAGGACTGGGTTAGACGCAGGAGATCATGGCGGAGCTGTGAGCGTGAACGAGAGGGCTCGGGGTGGTCGAAAACTACCTGTGGGCTTCGCCGGAGAGGAAGCAGACGGTGGCGACGGTGGTCGTCGTCGAAGGCGAGGTTAGGGAGCACCCTAGGACAAACGAATAGCACCATTAGGTCCGCGAGAGCAGGGCGATCATCATCGTATCCACGGAAATGAGAGGGGTGGTCGGATTTTACCGGGGTGACGTCGTCGGAGAACGGCAGAAGACGGCGGCGCTCGGAGCTTGACGTAGCTGACGCTCTGGGGTGCCCGCGGTCGAACTAAAAGTTCTGGGAGGTGCGTCTGGGAGTGGGGAAGTTGCTAGGTTGCTCAGGGCGGAAAGGGGCGGTGGGGTTTCGTCGGAATCGTCACCGGAACATCGTCGGAGCAGAGGGTGCTCGGGGAGGAATTGAGGGCGGTCTAAGGCGTGCCAGCGCGGGGTGTCAGAGGGGAATTATAGGGGAGACACGGGCGTTTACGTCTGCGTGATCAAGGCGAGGTAAAGGCGCGGAAGTAACGCGAATTGATCTCGGCATTCAAAGACAGCAACGGCAGCGAGAGGGGGCTCGGTCAGTGGCGGGTGAGGAGGATGAACAAGGCTAGTGGGGTCTAATGGTCAGTGGGGAAAGAAAGGAGAGAGAGGTCCACCAGTCAGCTGCTTAACGGGTTGTTTAGTTGGTGAGGAAAAACGGTTCGGGAAAGAAAATAAGAGGAGGTGGGGTCTGCTGTCAGCGAGTGAGGGAGAGGGGGAAGTGGGTCCGGCTGTCATTGACTTAGCGGGTCAGTTTCTGAGTGTAAAATGCTTTCCTTCGGGGAGGGAGTACTGGGTTGGACTGGGCCTTAGTGGGCTGGGTCTGTTGCACTATTTTTTTCTGTCTAAATCTTTTTCTTTTTCTATTTTATTTTCTGTTTTGAATTTCAAACAATGTTTTCAAACATTCAAACAACAATCAAATAAATTCAAACAAACACTCAACTTTACTTTGAATTTGGTTCTGTTTTTCAACATATTCCAAATCTCAAAATAAAATAATATTTTTATTTATTTTAGGATCCATTTAATAATTAAATAAAATGGATCTTTAGTTATTAGGGTTTGATTTATTTAATAAAATTTCCATTTGAAATCCAATTATTTTCAAAACCAAACCAGAAGGTTTTATTTGAAAAATAAAAGAATACTTGGAAACTTATTTAAATAAATAAATAAGTTTTGGTGTTTAATTAAAATGGGAAAGCCTTTACTTAAATAAAATTGGATATTTAAATCCTTATTATTTTATTTAAATAAACCTTTACTCATTTTAATCAAAGAAAAACCTTTTAATAAAAGATTTCAAAGTAGTAATAAAATACTTGGTGTTCATTTAAAATGGGAAAAGCCTTTACTTAAATAAAATTGGATATTTAAATCCTTATTATTTTATTTAAATAAACTTTTACTCATTTTATCAAAACAAGATATTTTATTACAAAAGTTTGGCCAAAATTAATTTGGCTCACCTTTTTATTTGAAAACAAAGTCTTTTATTAAAAGATCCAAAATACTATTTCCAAAACAATTTATTTTTCCTTTATTAAATGTTTATCTTTTTTAATCCCTTTAGGATTATAGTTGTTCACCAATTGGTATGGCTTTTGGTAAGGGCTTTATTGGCTTTGGAAATTCAATTTCCTTATCTTATTATAGTCATAAGATTTTGTCTATGGTTCCAAACTAGGTGAAACCATCTCTAAGGTCTTTCTTGATCCTTTGTGATTATTTGTTGATCAAATTTGGTATGGATCAAATCCATAGATTTGGAGATACTTTGGAAAATGATTTCCTTCCATTAGGGTCTAGGGATTTGGATTTATTTTCCAAGTGTTCAAATTTCCAGATACATTCATTGAGGAATGCATTTCCCTTGATTTGGATTTTGTTGAATTCAAACTTTAGAATCCCATCTTTAACAAACTTTGGCTAAAGTTTTCCTTTTAGAGACAAAAGTTTCTTTTCACCCTGATTTTCAACAAAAATTTATTTTGTTTATTTTATTTTCACATTACAAGATTTGGAAAATCTTGGATGTGACAGGCTACCACCCTTAAAATAAATCTCGTCCGGAGATTTGGGGAGGCTAGGGTTACAAGTAAGTTCAAAACAACTAGGGTACTACCACCCTTAAAAATTTTCCAACTAAACTACATGTTGGCTTGCTTGGAATCTTGAGGAAAACTTCTTGGAAAACTTCTGTTTAGTGTCCTTTGTTTCCATGCTTGACTCATGGGCCAAGGTTGAGATCATTCATAGGCTTGTTTATCTTGTTCTTCATCTTTTCTGGACAATTGCTTACATAATGTCCTGGTTCCTTGCAATTGAAACAGTGGATATCTTGGAGTTCTTTACGTTGCTCTTGTGGACAAGTTGCTACGTAGTGGCCTAGCTCTTTGCAGTTGTTGCACACTACTTGGCCGATCTCTTTATTCTTCGGGTTCTCTGGGCATCCACTGGGGTAGTGTCCCATTTCCTTACATTTACGACATTGCACAAGGCTCATGTCCTGCTTTTGTTTCTTGGGTTTCTTTGATCCTTTGAATTGGGTTGTCTTGTTTGGAGGTATGAGTGGTCCTTTTCCTTTGTCATCAACATTCTTGGCATACTTGGATCCTTCTTGTTTCCTTTTTTCAACAATAGCATAGATGGGGCATTGGATAGGGACATGGTCGTTTCCTTCACAAAGGTAACAAGTAACTTGAGATGTGGGGCATTGGCTAACTGGATGTTCCTCTTCACAATTGGGGCATTGATCTTCATGCTCCTTGGAAGTGTGATCCTTGTCTCCACAAATAATGCAAGCTGGGGCTCCATCTAGAATAATATTCTTGTCATCCTTGTTGTCATACACTCTTTTGGGATAGTTTTCTTCCATGCTGATCATTTGATTAGTCACCTTAAGCATCAGTTGGGATTGTTCTTCCAAAAACTTTTGCAAGGTAGGGTCTTTATCACTATTGTTTTCTATGAACTGAGTTGTTAGTTGGTTCAACTGGTGTTGGGTTGCTAGGAGTTCTCTCATGTTGACCTCTTGGTTGTTGTTGATGTCATCATCCTTGATGCTGGAGTCTCTTGGAGAAGTCATCTGTTCGGGTTGGAGGGGATTAGAATAGGCAAGAGATTTTCTAAGGAATCAATTTTTTTTCACACACATCACAAATCACACAAGCAATGTGCAAGAAATCACAAACAAACACTCCACTCAAACAACAGTTTCAAGCACATACTTAGACAACAAAATATTTTTGTTACACCACATAAGTTGGTGGGTTTGACTTAACTAAAATATGGTGGTCCATCTATATGGTTCACTTGTGATCCTTCCATCCTTCTTTGGTTGATTCTTCTTGATTGAGATCTTTGTATCCTTGGAGAATTCTTGCGTCTTGGTCACAAATCTTCAAAAGTGTTCATGGTTTCTTCTAAGTTGTGTTTCCTTAATCTTCAAATCTTGAGCAAGATTTCTTGTCTCATTTGTAGTCTTTAGTGGTATCTAGTTGGAAGTCTTTGGTGAACATGATGAAGATGTTGAAGTCACATGAAGAAGTTGAAGTCATTAGAGTTGAAAATGTTGAAGAAGTCCTTTGCACATAGTGTAGTCTTTGGTCATGGGGTAGGCTTTTCCATCAAGTTTTGAAGTAGAAGAGAAGTAGAGTTGAAACCAAAATGATTGAGGAAAGAGTTTACAAGATTGTTTTGTAAATAAGTTTTGGAATAAGACAACTCCTATTGTCTAAGGGTTTTTGTCCAATCCTAGGGTTACAAATCCTACATGCAACACAATGCTCTGATACCATCTGTAGGATCCCCAACCTTTAATAAGATTGAGCCCCCTGTGTTTACAATGCTAGTCCCTGGATCAAAAGCTAGCATCCACAGTTTAGATGTAATATCAAGAAACAAAGGTCATAATACAACTTTATAACCAGGAATAACATAATTTTATTACATCAATACATAGCTCATTAGGCTATTACATTACATTGCAGCGGAATAACTATAGTCATGGGTCCTTCATCTTCAAAGTGCCACAGGCAGATGTTGGTTGTAGACTTTGTAATCCTAATCAATCAATCTTCACTAAAATCAATCAAACCTGCAACATTACAAGTTACAGCCACAAGGGTCAATACATTTGAATTGTATTGGCAAGTGATACCTTAGTATATTTTAAGTGGACTATAATACTATATGCATTTGGCTAGTGGAGCTTAGGCTTGCATTGCTCAAAATAGATTTTCCTTAACTTTTGAAAACACTAAGTTTTTGCTTGGCACAAAACACCCAAGGCATCTATCAATCAAAGACTCCAGATCCACTCAGGGCATCTACCAATCAATGACTGAAGATCCTTTTAACCCTTGTTCACCCACAAGTTTTATTTTGAAATTGGAGTGATGAGATTTTTGAAGTTTCCATGTCTTGATGCTCAAATTGTCCTTTACCAGGGACATGGCTAAGTACTTAGGTTTTACACTCTGCAGAGGTGGTGCACTTTCCCCACAAGACTTGGTTTCCCAAGACAAGATCCTTCAGTAGCCTTTCCTTAGTCAAATGGACGCGCTCCAACCTATCATCCCATCTACCACCCTCTGTCCAAGAGACTAAGTTCTAGCATCCTAAGATCATGGCAGAGCCCATATTGCCAAGTGGTTGTACTTGAAGCTTCTCAACATTTGACATCTCAAATCTCTTTGTTCCTGGGTGGCCATCCACAAGTGAGATACACAAGCCAAGTCCATGGCCTTGTGAACCACTCAACATATACCATTCTTTCCATTCCACCCAGTAGATAAAGCTCGACTTGTCGCGAAAGGGTTCCAACAAATTCAAGGAGTTGACTACGATGAGACTTTCTCACCAGTAGAGAAGCTAAAGTCTGTAAGGATTTTGTTAGCAATAGCTGCATATTTCGATTATGAGATTTGGCAAATGGATGTCAAAACGGCGTTCCTTAATGGTGACATTGAGGAAGAGTTGTATATGGTACAACCCAAGGGTTTTGTCGATCCTAAAGATGCTGACAAGGTATGCAAACTTCAGCACTCCATTTATGGACTGAAGCAAGCATCCCGGAGTTGGAATCAACGTTTTGATAAAGTAATCAAAAACTTTGGATTTATACAAACTTATGGAGAAGCTTGTATTTACAAGAAAGTGAGTGGGAGCTCTGTGGCATTCCTAGTACTATATGTAGATGACATATTGTTGATTGGTAATGATATAGAACTGTAGGGTCCCTCCTTTGTAAAGGAAAAGATCCCTGTGTTTACAATGCTAGTCCCTGGATCAATAGCTAGCATCCACAGTTCAGATGTAATATCAAGAAACAAAGGTCATAATACAACTTTATAACCAGGAAGAACTTAATTTTTATTACATCAAACATAGCTCATACGGCTATTACATTACATTGCAGCAGAATATCTATAGTCATGGGTCCTTCATCTTCAAAGTGCCACAAGCAGATGTTGGTTGTAGACTTTGTAATCCTAATCAATCAATCTTCACTAAATCAATCAAACCTGCAACATCATAAGTTACAGCCACAAGGGTCAATACATTGGAATAGTATTGGCAAGTGATACCTTAGTATATTTTAAGTGGACTATAATACTATATGCATTTGGCTGGTGGAGCTTAGGCTTGCATTGCTCAAAATAGATTTTTCCTTAACTTTTGAAAATACTAAGTTTTGTTTGGCAAAAGCACCCAAGGCATCTATCAATCAAAGACTCCAGATCCACTCAGGGCATCTACCAATCAATGACTGAAGATCCTTTTAACCCTTGTTCACCCACAAGTTTTATTTAGAAATTGGAGTGATGAGATTCTTGAAGTTTCCATGTCTTGAGGCTCAAATTGTCCTTTACCAGGGACATGGCTAAGTACTTAGATTTTACACTCTGCAGAGGTGGTGCACTTTCTCCACAAGACTTGGTTTCCCAAGACAAGATCCTTCAGTAGCCTTTCCTTAGTCAAATGGACGCGCTCCAACCTATCATTCCCTCTACCACCAACTGTCCAAGAGACTAAGTTCTAGCATCCTAAGATCATGGCAGAGCCCATAATGCCAAGTGGTTGCACTTGAAGCTTCTCAACATTTGACATCTCAAATCTCTTTGTTTCCTGGGTGGCCATCCACAAGTGAGATACACTAAGGTAAACCATAAACATGGGCCTTGTGAACCACTCAACCAAAAACCACCAAGCAAGTCCCATTCCACCCAGGAGATTCATTAACTTAGTTGTTTTGTTAAATAAAACTCAAGTCCTCAGACTTAGAATAATTTTTCCATAGTGTATATATAAACCACCCTTGTTTTCTAGTAGCTAGGCTAAGCATGGCATGGCAACTTATCCTTAGGGAATTTTCCTAGCAACTCTAGCATTCTATTCTAAATAGGATTTCCCATCATCAATTGACAAAAGTAGCATGCAAGTCCTAACAAAATATATCTAATGCATGTATAAAATATAGGAATGGAATATTCATGAAGATATCACTTGCCTTTTTGGTAGAGGGTATAGGTTCACTCCTTGATCTTGCTAGTCTCACACTTCACTACAAGTCAATCAAGCAAACACAATTCAATTCACTTTCCAAACCAAAGTCAAACAAACAATTTCTCACACACAAAGTAATGGGATCTAAGTCATGCATAAGCATGCAAAGGTTGGTTCTATTGTAAGGATGGTCTTCACTAGGCTTCTAACTTTGTAAGTTCCAATTTGGTCATTTACCAAAATGGCAAAGTCATTTGCAAAGAGGGTCTTTATTAGATTCCTAGACTTTGTAAGATCCAAAATGGTCATTTACCAAAGTGGCAAAGTTAAAGTAATGCATGCAAGCATGCCAAGCTTTGTTTTGTTTGAAAAAGTGGTTCCTAGTGGGTCATAGACATTTGGGCACACCTATTGGTCATTTTCTAAAGTGGCTAAGTCATTTGCAAAAGGTTTCACTATAAAACCATTTTCAAAACAAAGTGCCATTCTATGTGGTGTAGAAATATTTTTACTAAGGCACTAACCTATAGGGTTCACCAAATGAGTTGCTATTGCAAAACTTGGTGTTTGGGTCAGTAGGTTTGGTCTAAACCAATTCTCCAAGGTTTTCTTTATGAAAGCATTTTCATAAACAAAACAATGGTTTTTAATTAGCTAGAAATGGACTAAACCAATTAATCCATTCTAAACTTTTCAAAAATCATTTTCCAAACTATGGGTTGGTTCCTAGGGTCAGTAAGGTCACAATAAACTAATTGGCAAAGGTTTTAAACCTAAAAACATTTTAAAGCAATTTTCCTAATGTTAGCAAGCACACAAAAGAATCTGCAAAGTTAAACAAGCTAACAGGTACTATTTGCTAAACTAAGGGCAGGGTTGGTTAGAGCTTGTCTTGCTGATTCCAACGACATCAAATTTGTAAAATTTGGACGTGTGGATCAAAAGATACAAGGGTTTGAAGTTTGCAAAAGTTTCTGTTTTCAAATCTGTTTTAAACCTAACAGGCGACACGCGGCGTGATATCATTGGTCGATACCGGTTCGGCCGGATCGTGGCTGTGGAGCGTTAGATCTATTTAGATCGTGCGGTGCAGAGAGCGTACCCATTCGCGTTTAAGTGGTTCTATCGTACCCGCCCGATCTAGATCGAACGGTTCGCGCGGGTTTGACCAGAAGCTGGCGGCGCCGCGGTGGCTAACGGCGGCGGAGCGGTCGGTCGACGACGGAGGCGACGCTACATGGGGTGAGGGAGAAAGAGGAGTAGCTCACCGGGCTCAGGGGGTCACGGCGGTGCTCAAGGTACTCGCGGTTCGACGAGGGGCGCTCGGGCACGGCTGCGATTGCTCGCCGGAGTGGAGGACGGCGACGGACGGCTCTGTTCGTAGTCGAAGACGGTGCTGTGGACCACGAGAGGACAAACGGAGGACTGGGTTAGACGCAGGAGATCATGGCGGAGCTGTGAGCGTGAACGAGAGGGCTCGGGGTGGTCGAAAACTACCTGTGGGCTTCGCCGGAGAGGAAGCAGACGGTGGCGACGGTGGTCGTCGTCGAAGGCGAGGTTAGAGAGCACCCTAGGACAAACGAATAGCACCATTAGGTCCGCGAGAGCAGGGCGATCATCATCGTATCCACAGAAATGAGAGGAGTGGTCGGATTTTACCGGGGTGACGTCGTCGGAGAACGGCAGAAGACGGCGGCGCTCGGAGCTTGACGTAGCTGACGCTCTGGGGTGCCCGCGGTCGAACTAAAAGTTCTGGGAGGTGCGTCTGGGAGTGGGGAAGTTGCTAGGTTGCTCAGGGCGGCAAGGGGCGGTGGGGTTTTGTCGGAATCGTCACCGGAACATCGTCGGAGCAGAGGGTGCTCGGGGAGGAATTGAGGGCGGTCTAAGGCGTGCCAGCGCGGGGTGTCAGAGGGGAATTATAGGGGAGACACGGGCGTTTACGTCTGCGTGATCAAGGCGAGGTAAAGGCACGGCAGTGACGCGAATTGATCTCGGCATTCAAAGACAGCAACGGCAGCGAGAGGGGATCGGTCAGTGGCGGGTGAGGAGGATGAACAGGGCTAGTGGGGTCCAACGGTCAGTGGGGAAAGAAAGGAGAGAGAGGTCCACCAGTCAGCTGCTTAACGGGTTGTTTAGTTGGTGAGGAAAAACGGTTCGGGAAAGAAAATAAGAGGAGGTGGGGTCTGCTGTCAGCGAGTGAGGGAGAGGGGGAAGTGGGTCCGGCTGTCATTGACTTAGCGGGTCAGTTTCTGAGTGTAAAATGTTTTCCTTCGGGGAGGGAGTACTGGGTTGGACTGGGCCTTAGTGGGCTGGGTCTGTTGCACTATTTTTTTCTGTCTAAATCTTTTTCTTTTTCTATTTTATTTTCTGTTTTGAATTTCAAACAATGTTTTCAAACATTCAAACAACAATCAAATAAATTCAAACAAACACTCAACTTTACTTTGAATTTGGTTCTGTTTTTCAACATATTCCAAATCTCAAAATAAAATAATATTTTTATTTATTTTAGGATCCATTTAATAATTAAATAAAATGGATCTTTAGTTATTAGGTTTGATTTATTTAATAAAATTTCCATTTGAAATCCAATTATTTTCAAAACCAAACCAGAAGGTTTTATTTGAAAAATAAAAGAATACTCGGAAACTTATTTAAATAAATAAATAAGTTTTGGTGTTTAATTAAAATGGGAAAGCCTTTACTTAAATAAAATTGGATATTTAAATCCTTATTATTTTATTTAAATAAACCTTTACTCATTTTAATCAAAGCAAAACCTTTTAATAAAAGATTTCAAAGTAGTAATAAAATACTTGGTGTTCATTTAAAATGGGAAAAGCCTTTACTTAAATAAAATTGGATATTTAAATCCTTATTATTTTATTTAAATAAACTTTTACTCATTTTATCAAAACAAGATATTTTATTACAAAAGTTTGGCCAAAATTAATTTGGCTCACCTTTTTATTTGAAACAAAGTCTTTTATTAAAAGATCCAAAATAGTATTTCCAAAACAATTTATTTTTCCTTTATTAAATGTTTATCTTTTTTAATCCCTTTAGGATTATAATTGTTCACCAATTGGTATGGCTTTTGGTAAGGGCTTTATTGGCTTTGGAAATTCAATTTCCTTATCTTATTATAGTCATAAGATTTTGTCTATGGTTCCAAACTAGGTGAAACCATCTCTAAGGTCTTTCTTGATCCTTTGTGATTATTTGTTGATCAAATTTGGTATGGATCAAATCCATAGATTTGGAGATACTTTGGAAAATGATTTCCTTCCATTAGGGTCTAGGGATTTGGATTTATTTTCCAAGTGTTCAAATTTCCAGATACATTCATTGAGGAATGCATTTCCCTTGATTTGGATTTTGTTGAATTCAAACTTTAGAATCCCATCTTTAACAAACTTTGGCTAAAGTTTTCCTTTTAGAAACAAAAGTTTCTTTTCACCTTGATTTTCAACAAAAATTTATTTTGTTTATTTTATTTTCACATTACAAGATTTGGAAAATCTTGGGATGTGACATCCGGCTCTCACAGATGATCTGATCCTTGCTAAGAGGCGGATCAAATATCTGATCAAGCACAATGGTCTGAAGGGATCCGAGTTGGTCTAGTGCTGGGTCTCACGCCGGATCCAGCCACTTCAGTACCACGGGGATAGACTGATGCATTCCGTCATGTCTTCCCTGACCGAGTCCCTCCGCATCAGCCCCAAAGCCTACACCAGTCAAGGCTACATAAGACAAATCAAGTGGCTGATCAAGGAGCGGATCGAGAGGCGGATTCCAGAGGTTTCTCTGGACATGCACACGGCAGAAAACCCCATGGTGCCGGTAAGCTTTTATCATCACATCTTTTATGTGTTTCTATCTTCGAGTTACATTGCAATGCTGATACGTTTTCTTGTTTTCAGCTTGCTGACATCCCCGAGTCAGAACTTGCTCTGCTAGAAGGATACCCTCCGGAGTTCTCTCAGGAGGTGAAAGTAGTTCCACTGCCGGATCTTGCGCTCAAGAAGCGCAAAGCTCCGACAGTAGCGGTTGGCACAAAGGAGGTGCCAGTCGTGGAGAGGTAACCTTCTGTCACAACTTTTCCGCCTTTGTTCTTTACTCAAGTTTCTTTCCGAGATGTAATGTTTCCTACTTTACTACTTTCTTAGAGCAAAATCAATCATCACGGGCAAGGGGAAGGGGACTTCTTCGAAGCCCTTGCGCCAGACGAAGCTTACAATAGCTTCCCCTGCCGTGGCTCCTCCGACTCCGGCTCCTCATCCTTCTGCAACTCCGGTTATCTCGTCGGAAGCTACAGAAGATCCGGCTCCTCAAACGGAGCCTGTGATCCTTGGGTCACACACTGACGTCGCCGCGAGTGCGTCAGCTCAAGATAAGGGTGAATCCTCTTCAGGTAATGATCCCTTGGCTGAAGTCTTCGCTGAAAACCTCCTCAGCAATCTGGGTCTTGCCAAATTCTGCCTAACCCGGAAATCTGCAGAGGAGACCCAGCGGCTAGCCAGGCAAGTCCTGGACAAAAGCCATTTATCCCCCGAGGAGGAAGCGCAAGAAGCAGAGGACGTCAAGTTCTCTGACCTTCTCACTCAAGTTCGCCTTCGTGACGAGAGGATCAGGACTGGCGAGCTTCCAACAGCCCCAGTGATCCCTCTTACTCTCGTCGAAAAGGTGGCAGCTGAAGTGAACGCGGGTTTAGACAAACTCACCCGCGAGCAATATGTAAGTCGGAATTCCAACTCTTGTTTTTACATTATGTTATATCATATCCTCTAGCCCCCAAGCATGAAGTAGGATATAGAATCCGAGTTTATGCTTTCATTAGGATGCCAAACAACGAACTAGTGTAGCCCCCAAGGCTCGTGCTGATATTTAGTAAAAATATGAGCCCGAGTCTTAAGTAGCTTTCTGACTTTGGGTATTCTGACTTACAGAAAGTATGTTCCTATAACCAGGAATTATTGTCCAATGTGTGTAATAAGCGGAGAGAGATCAAAGCTCTCCGGCTTAAAAATGCTGAGCTCAAGGTAGCCAAGGATGAAGCTGAAGGTAAATATTTCGAGATTCAAACCTTGTCTCTTGCTTTTTCTATGTCGAATTTTTCCGAATTGTTGTTCTTTTTGTCTTACAACATTGGTGAAACAATCCATCGCTATGATTGAAGAGGCCGAGAACCTCAAAACCCTGGTGGTGGAAAACAAGGGACTTCGCCAAGAGCTGGATAAGCTCAAGGCGGATCATGAAACGAGCATAGCGCAAGTCCTGGAATCCTCCTCCATGGCCACTGAAGAGCGCGATCGCAAGATTGCCGCTCAAGATAAAGTAATCTCGGACCTCAAGAATGAGCTTGGCAGAGAGAAGGATATATCCCAGGCACTCTGGGCTAAACTCCAGAGTCTCCGGGAGGAGAAGACCAAGATTGACGACATCATTCTTGGTACGTTCCACCTTTCTGACTTATCTTTTCTTCGACTGTTATCAATATCGGATTTTTCTTGACTTTTTTTGTGTATAGGTCCTCTAAAGTTGTCGGACTCTTCCTCGTCCGAGCCCCGCACTCACCGGCTTAACCAAGTCAGTGATCTTCTTCATGACTACCGCTAGTCCCTTGAGGACATTGGCGAGTCTCTCAGGATTCCGGACATGCCAACCATGTCGGATTTTGAGGTGCGGGACAGGGCCAAGGAGATGCCGCAGCTTGTTCGGGACTGGAATATGTCCTACACGCGGACTGCCGCACAGAATGCCCTCTCCATGGTCATGAGCACCCATGGAAACATGGAAATATGGCAATTGACTAAAGGGTACTGCAAGGTAGACGAAGACGGCTAGGAGCAGGACCTTCAAGCCATCATGCACTCCTGCGCCGGATATGGGTGCCACGTAGCTGATCTGACCAGCTACGAGATCCCCTTCTTCACCCGCGTGGATACTCCACCTCCTCCTGCAGAAGAAGCCGAAGAAGTTTCCGACAATGAACGCACCAACTCGGATGTGGATATCTTGGAACGATATCAAGGCGGAGTGACCAGCGAGCCAGTAGATCCTTCATCTCCTCCTGCATCATAGACCACAAACTTATGTATTATTCTGTGAAAGAACATGATGCGTTTTGTAAATATTAAGTACTATGACTTTTTGTTAGTGCTAAGTTTTTTATCTATTCAGCACTTTTGTCCTTAGACTTTTTTTTGTGTGCCTGAAATGTTTTCACAAGCACTTATATTTTTCGTCTCGACTTATCGTTTATCTGGCTTTCCGCCTCGTCCCTTTCGTGAGCCGGCTAAACCTTCAGCCGGAAACTTTGCCGAACAACGAAGCTCAATTGCTAAACTAGTTTAAACTCGGAAACAAAGCTGGCTTCCAGTACCAACAATTCACTACTCGGAAAATGCCCGCATCCGGCAATCAGATAAATAACCAAAGTAAAGACTAGAAATTTTTAGAGTTATACCCGAAGGTAGCAGTTTTTAGAAATCGGAAATCTAGACCTGAATGAACATGAGCATAAAGTACTTTCAAGCATTCTGGGATTTTCGACTATGACATGATCATTCGGAAATAAGATGGTTTAAGAACTTCTCAGAAAAACTTGAGGCAAACAAAACTTTTATTTCTCACAGAACATGTACATATATATGATTACAAAGAAGGATAAACTAAGAATAAAAGGGACGTAGCTGAGCAATATTCCATGGTCTGTCTAACTCATCCGGATTTGTACTGCCTCCAGCTCTCTTTCTCTTCTTAGTAGCAGATCTTTCTTTGACTGGCCTCATGTTAGTTAAGTAGTACGATCCATTGTGCAATACTCGACTAACTAAAAAAGGCCCTTCCCATACTGGGGAAAGTTTGTGCTTTCTTTGTTGCACAAGCCGGAGAACCAAATCACCTTTATTGAAAGATCTATTTCGGACTCTCTGGCTATGATACTTGCGTAACTTCTGCTAATAGGCTGTAGATCTCATTTCAGCAATGACGCGAACTTCTTCAACTAAGTCGAGATCATTTTGTCGAGAAATCTCGGCATCCTCTTTGATATACGCGGCAACTCTAGGAGAAGTATGAATCAAATCACTAGGAAGAACTGCTTCTGCGCCATAGACCAAGAAGAAAGGTGTGTATCCTATTGACCTGTTCGGAGTTGTTCGTAAACTCCAAATTACAGAAGGTAGTTCTTCTGCCCAAGCCCCCGCAGCACGTTGTAGTGGTGCTTCGAGTCTTGGTTTCAAGCCTTGTAGAATTAAACCATTTGGTCTTTCGACTTGTCCGTTAGCTTGTGGATGTGCGACTGATGCAATGTCAAGCCGGATATTTTGCTCATCGCAGAATTCAGCCAGTTCTCCCATAGAAAAGTTACTCCTGTTGTCCGTGATAATGCTATGTGGATAACCATACCGGATTATAACATCCTCGACAAATCTTTTGGCTGTTGCTCCATCACAACTAGTGACAGGTTTAGCCTCGATCCATTTGGTGAATTTATCCACCATCACCAAGAGGTGGGTAAATCCACTTGGAGCTCGTTTAGAGGGTCCTACCATATCAAGCCCCCAGACCGCAAAAGGCCATGTTATAGGTATTGTTCGCAGCTGATCAGCGGGAACATGAGCTTGCTTGGCGTACTTTTGGCAACCTTTGCATGTCTTGACTAACCGTTCGGCATCCGCCTGAGCTGTAAGCCAGAAAAAACCATGTCAAAAAGCTTTTGCCACTAAAGATTTGGCTGCAGCGTGGTGACCACACTCGCCTTCGTGGATTTCCCTTAAGATTTCCACTCCTTCTTCCGGAGATACACAGCGTTGAAAACCCCCAGAAACACTCCGTTTATGGAGCTCACCCCTAACAATAGTATAGGATTTTGCTCGTCGGATAATCTGCCGGCTCAGCACCTCGTCTTCGGGTAATTTGCCATCTACCAAATAGTCAAGGTAGGGCTGAGTCCAGCTGGGAATTACAGCCATAACTGCTATTAAAGGTGAGTCGGATTTGGTCGGATATTCCTCATCTACTCCCTTTATCGAGGGAACTTTGAGGTGCTCTAAAAATGCGCCATCCGGGACCTCTTTCCGTGCAGAGCCTATTCGAGATAGTGCACCTGCTTCCTCATTTTCTGCTCGAGGGATGTGCTGAACTTCAAACCCTTCGAACAATTTAGATAGATCATCCACGACGGCTTTGTATGCTGCCATGTGCTTATTTGCATTACAAATATTCGAGACTTGCTAAGCAACAAGATCTGAATCTCCGTAACACATCAAACGTCGGATGCCAATGTCCTTGGCAATCCGGATTCCATGCAGCAGTGCTTCATACTCGGCAATATTGTTTGTTGCTGTGAAGTGGATCTGCAACACGTATAATAGTTTATCTCCTTAGGGTGATTTGAGCACTGCGCCAGCCCTCGAGCCCCCTCGAGCCTTAGACCCATCGAAAAAGAGGGTCCAGTATTCCGACTCAGGGAGGACCATGTTCTCCTTCGTCTCTGTCCAATCAGCGACAAAGTCGGCAAGGATCTGGGATTTGATTGTTGTCCGAGGTTTATACTCAATATCGAAAGCTGAGAGCTCTATGCCCCATTTGGCGACACGTCCTGTGGCGTCGCTGTTGCTGATTATGTCTCTCATGGGAGCTTTGCTCACCACGGTAATTGGATGCTCCTGAAAATAGTGTCGTAACTTACGAGATGCTAGGAAAACACCGTAAGCCAACTTTTGATAGTGCGGATATCGCTGTTTTGATTCTGTCAAGATCTCGCTGACAAAATAAGTCGGACGCTGCACCAAGTGTTCCTGATTTTCCTATGGTCTCTCCACCACCATGACGATACTAACGACCTTATTTGTCGCAGCAATATAAAGCAACATCGGTTCCTGAGGTTCCGGCGCTGCAAGGATAGGAGCAGATGAGAGTACTTTCTTCAGGTCTTGAAGTGCAGCTTCAGCTTCGTCAGTCCAGACAAAATCCTTGGTTTTCTTCAGGAGTTTGTATAATGGTGCGGCTCTTTCACCAAGCCGGCTTACAAATCGACTGACCGCAGCAATGCAACTAGTTAGTCTTTGTACGTCCTTCAGGCGAGTTGGCCTGGAAATATTAAGTATAGCCTTGATTTTGTCGCGGTTCACCTCTATGCCTCTTTGAGACACGATGAAGCCTAACAATTTTCCGGCTGGTATTCCAAAGAAACATTTCTTCGGGTTAAGCATGATGTTGTATTTTCGTATATTGGCGAACGTTTCCTCCAAGTCGGAAATGAGTGTTTCCTTCTTTTTGGACATCACCGCGATATCATCCACGTCCGAGTTGGTCTTGGAGGCAACGCTGCATCATGCGCTGGTGCGTAGCTCCTGCGTTCTTCAACCCAAAGGGCATCATAACAAAACAGAAGGTTCCGAAGGGGGTTATGAATGAAGTTATGACTTTGTCAGATTCCTTCATCTGGATTTGGTGATAACCGGAATATGCGTCGAGAAAACAGAGGAGTTCCGAGCCTGCCGTAGAATCGATAACTTGATCAATTCTAGGCAAAGTGAACGGATCTTTTGGACAAGCCTTATTCAAGGCAGTATAATCAACACACATCCTTAAATCAATGGTGTCCTTTTTAGGGACCATTACAGGATTGGCCGACCACTCAGTGTGGATGACCTCTTCTATGAATCCGGGTAACTCGAGCCGTGCTAGTTCCTTAGCTATTGCCTTACGCTTTTCATCGCCAAACCGTCGTAAGGACTATTTGACGGGTTTAGCGTTCGGGTTTACATTTAGAGAGTGCTCGACAAGTTCCCTAGGTACTCCGGTCATGTCAGATGGCTGCCATGCGAAGATATCTTGATTTGCTTGGAGGAACTTGACGAGCATGCTTTCCTATGCGCTATCTACGCCTACGCCTATCTGGGTCACCTTGGAGGGGTCATCTTCCTTCAACGGCGCTTTCTTCGTTTCTTCAGATGCCTTGAACTCCGGATTTGGCTTGGTAACCTCCTTCTTCGTTGCGGGCATCTCGGATGGATCTATGCTCTTCTTGATCTCCTGGTACTCCTAGGTGTGCAACATGGCTTCAGCAAAGGCGGCATTTCCATCCTCGCACTCACGCGCTTTCTTCGGGTCTCCCCTGATGGTGATCACGCCGTTGGGACCTAGAATTTTCATCATATTGTAAATGTAACACGGATGAGCCATAAAAGCCCAGTAAGCCGGACGTCCGAATATAGCGTGGTATGCGCTCTTGAACGGGACCACTTCGAAGGAAAGTGCCTCCATCCGATAATTCTTTGGAGTTCCAAAGGTAACATCCAAAGTGATCTCTCCTAGGGAATCAGCTTGTCTTCCTGGGACAAGTCCATGAAAAATCACAGAGCTATGGTTCAGCTGGGTCTCCGAGATCTTCATCCGGTGTAGCGTTTCGACATAGAGAATATTGATGCTGCTACCACCATCCATGAGGGTCTTGGAGAAGCCATAACCGTCAATAAGTGGGTTGACGATTAAGGCGTATTTTCCTCGCCTGTGTAGCTTAGGATGATGATCATCGCGGTCAAACATGATTGCCACTTCCGACCAGTCCAGATACTAGGGGACAGCCGGAACTGTTGCATTGAGCTCGTGTAGAACTGCTTTCTTGACCTTTGCTAGTTGAGATCCGAGGAAGGTGACATAAGTGTCGTCATGGGATTTGAAGCATCAGCTTCCTCCATGTCGGAATCCTCCTTGGTCTCTTTGTCTTTTTTGGGATTTTTCTTCCCCTTCTTCCGCTTAGCTTTGTAACCCGCGGTGTCATCTCTTTTGATGTCGTCGTTGAAACGACATTTAGCGTTGGTGTGGGACGAGCCCCCACTGGCGTCTAGGTGATGCACACATGGGTTATTGGCAATGTCGGCCTAAGAGTAGGTTTTGCCTGGTTGTTGTTCTCCTCTACCTTGGACCCTTGATGTCCCACGGCCATGCCCGCGGCCTCCGCCACGTCCTCCTCGTCCTCCAGACCCGGAAACGCTAGTGACTACCGCTGTTTCCGCGTTGGGTTTTTCTTCCGAGGTGTTTTTGTGCTTCTGAGCTTGTTGCTTTGGTTGTTTTGCCGACTGAGGCACATCTAGGGCATTGAGTAGTCCTTCTGCATCGTCATCAGTGTCTGCATACTTGCTCGCTGTTTCTATCATTTCTCCCAAATCGGTAACCTTGTCACACTTCAAGCGATGGTGTAGTAAACCAATAGGGAGACCTGCGATGAAGGCTTCAATCACAGTTTTGATCATTTACTCCTTCGAAGGAGTTCTTGGTGTCGATCCATCATCTGAGGTAATCCCGGCAAGTTTCTCCAGCTTTCTGGGTGCAACGCTTTAGGTCTCCAACTGTACAGGGCCTCCGATATGTGCCTTCGAAATTCTGAAAGAACGCGCTTTGTAAATCATACCAGTTATGGATGGTGTTTGCCGGAAGTTCATTGAGCCATGGTCGTGCCGTCTTCCGCAACATAAGTGGGAGATATCGGGTTGCGACCAGGCTGTTTCCGCCTTTGGCGATGCAGTAAGCTTGGAAGAAATCCTGTAACCAGGTGTCTGGCCGAGCAATGCTGTTGTAGGCTTGGATATGTCTTGAGATAGCAAATCCTTCCTGGAATTTTGTAGCTTTGATGCATGGACCGAAGCACTTTGGGCCCACGTACACGTCATCATTTTCATAGCGCCGAGCCTCTATGTTGGAGTTGATCCTGTGTCTTGCGTCATTCGAGGATAGAGATCGTCCCGAATGCCGGCTGTGGCTGCGGTGTCGTGAAGCCGGACTTCGGCTTCTGCCACCATCTCCTCCGCCATGTCGTCCTCCTTGCCCTCCATGGGAGCCGTTGTGATGACTGTGTGGTGGAGAAGGTGGAGCAGCTGGATAGTTTCCGGCTGATCGCCGGCCTCCATCCGAAACGTCATTATTCCGATTCCAGGGAGGGTCTTGACTACGACGAGCCCCCTGCCGGCTTGTACCTGCATGGTTTCCGTTGTTTCTTCGTCCGTCGTTCCCACCATAGTGAGGCTCAGCCGGACGGTTCTCATGTCTAGGAGGTGGCATTCTCTGACGATCCTCCTCCCGACGTTTCTCTTTATCTTCTCCCCTTCGATCCTTAGATTCTCGTCGGGGAGGATTCGTCAGATTCAAGGCAGCGATGGCGTCTTTCTCGGCCGCTGGTGCGACGTTGTTCCAGCCGCGTGTAGTTTTGCGATGCTGTCCTGACGATCTGGTTCTCGAATAATTGTCTTCCCGTCGTTCGGGGCGATAATGCTGCTCCGGAACATAATGGGGTCTTACGTTAGCCCATGCCGGATCTGTGCGACATTGGTCAGCATCTGAGACCAGTTTTTGACTTCCGGACAGGGCGACCTTTTGCTGCTCCAGTCCCTTGTTGAGTAGCTTGATACCCAAATGGATCTCCTCTGGTCCTGGATTAGCCGATAGAATTTCTCGGTCTACCACGGTATTTTGTACTGGTGTTGGGTATACCCAATCTCCGTTGCTATCTTTCTGTGGCTTCCCCATCTCATCTCCAAAAAGGACAGCACGGACACGTGGGAATTGGTTGTCATCTATGTGACGCTTCCGTGTCTTCTGATGTAGACGAGACATGTACTCCTTGTTCGACATGCTCCACCTTGATGTTTTTGGCTTCATCGAGGAGTTGTTGACGACGCGCTTCTAGGGCTTGTGGCCTTTCATCCAGCTCATCTGCAGTAAGTTCTGCAGCTGTAGGGATAGGTGTAGTTAATGCCGCATCGATGAGTTTACGCGCACCTTCAGTGATCACGTGTCCATCCACCGATGCTTCTTTCTTCAGCTCGTCTGGGATCAGTGCTCCATCCGAGTCTTCTTCGTATTCCTCGGCAATTACTTCCTCTGTCAGAGGGTCTTTTGCCGGGGTCTTGTTTTCCTTGTTCTTCTTCTTTGCCTTCTTGGCAGCGCCGGTAGCAAAGACGTCTTTGGGCCTGTTTCCCGGAGTCAAGCTCTGATCGGTACTTTCGGACATTTGGACTTCGGGATTGTCTCCGAGGTCCATGTCATCCTGCGCTTTGGGAGAGTGTTCCCCGGATCCTTCATCCATGGCTTCTCCTTCTTCTGCAGCTTTGGAGTTATACTCCTCTTCATATTCCGCGGAGAACTTTCGGAAATCTGCTGACGTCATCGACTCATCCGAGGATGCGGGTATGTCAGCGTTTGTTCCAATTGCCTCCAACACCGAGTCGACGTTTTCTCCAGCATTGGCAGAGCCGGATCCGGATCCCACGTATCCGACAAAGTGCGACGCGTGCTTCCTGAGGTACCTGCGGCTTTCGCGATCAGCCATATCGAAACTTTTGACGGTCTCGAGGATTGCATCTGCGCTTTCGCCTTGTAGTATCATACGACATAGTGTGTACCTTAGGAAAGGCCTGTCTGTTCCGGCATCATGAGATCCGGAATCAGTGTCGTTGATATGCTCCTCCTGGATTTCGACTTCCACGGGTGGGTCGATCTGGGATCTGGCTCCTCTGGGGAGATCCACTCCAGATTCGACATTGACCGCTAGGTCTTCTTCAGGTTCGGATTTCTCCACTGTCTCCGCAACTGGTGCGGGCTGGGTGGGATTAGGGTTTTCTAAGATCCGGAACTCTGCTGCCTCCGCGGACAAAGGGGACCCAGAAAATTCTTCTGCCTCTATCATCATCGCTGGGGTGGGTTGGGCAGGTTCAGCGAAACCGATGTAAACATCGATCTCGCCAAAAGACATGATTGTGTAGGCAGTCACGGCCTCCTTTGCCGGAATCCAAGTCTCATCGAGAACGATGATTGTGTAGGCAGTCACAGCCTCCTTTGCAGATTCCGCTCGGAAGCAGATCCGTAGCTCACTTGACCCACGCTGGGCGCCAACTGTCGTTGGATTGATGACAAGTACGCCATGAGGGGGTCCTCGAGGCACGCGGAAGAGAGGGGGGGTGAGACGTACGGTATTCCGGGGCGGTGAGCACACAAGTTTACCCAGGTTCGAATCCGCCGGCTTTGGACGGATCCTACTCCTGCTAGCAATCCAGTAATACGGCAGAGCCAGAATATGGTTTACAAGGGTTTCGCCTGTGCAAGTTGAGGGTCTAGAGTATTGAGGTTATGCCCTAAAGGCTCTCCCTAGGACGGCTTATATAGATATCCGGCCTAGGGTTTACAGGAGAGATCTATCCGGCTACGACTAAGAGTCTGTTACAGAGTACATCTTGAACTACAAGTAACATCATGGCCTAAGTCGGTAAGTCTTCTGGGCCTTCCCGTAGCCGGATTGGACTCCGTCTTCTCTCCCTGACTGGGCCGCCCATGAAGCAATGCTCTAACCCGAAGTGGGCCACCCTGGTCAGTGAGGAACTGTGAGGATACCCAGAAAGTATATCCCCAACAATATCCGCACAACACGATCCCACTTCCTCCTCGAGGGAGTGGTTAAATAGGGGAGGGGTGCGCCCCTTGGGTCTTTTCCCCCTTCCGCGCCCCTCTGCCTCTAGTTCTTCTTCTTCATCTTCTCCCGCGATAACGCCGCCGCCACCGTGTCTAAGTAGCAGCGCCTCCGCCGTACTGCTTCCATACGCATCCGCGTCGCCGTCGCCGCTGCGCACCTCCTCCACCATGGGTCGCTGTCAATCTAGGACGCTGCCCCCACCGCCGCTAGCGCCAGCGAGGGCAGCGAACTTGAGATGACAGAAGAAGAGCTCGTCGTCACCGACCAGGAGATGGAGGAGGACTCCGCAACGGCGGACCGTGGTGCGTGGGCTGGATCCTGGGTCTGCCAGGATGACCTAGACTGGTTCTACCGCACCAGACGCATCCCCGCAAGGTGTCACCGCACTTCTCGCCTCTGCCGAACTTGCCCCCTCACCCAATCCGGGTGAGTTTGTGGTGTTTCTGTCACACTTCCAGCGGGGATTCGGTTTGCCAGTTAGCGATTTTTTCCATGATTGGTTGAACACCTACGAACTCCAGCCGCACCACCTTCCTGCCAATGCCATCACATCTCTCTCTGCTTTCGCCTCCACGATCGAAGGCTATGTCGGATTATGGCCCACAAAGGAGCTATGTATCCGGTTCTTTGGCCTTCATCGTAACGTAATTCCGAATGTCGATCTAGAGCCGGAGGACAAACAACTTACGCAGTTCGGCGCTGCGTCCATTTCTCCTTGGAGGCTCTCTGTCTTTCCCCGGGTTATTGGGCTGGACTCCTACAAAGGATGGGCCCGGACCTTCTTTTATGTTCGGAACGACGGCACTGAAGACCTGATACGGCTTCGCCCCTATGCTCCGGGTCCTCCTAACCCGGAGTTGTGGGACATTGTCCCCAAGAAGCCCATAGTCTTGGCCAACCAGGTCAACAAAAGGTTCGTGGAGCTGAAGAAGCTCGAGTTGCGCAACAAGGACGCCATGATCACATTCGTCCGCAACCGGATCTCCCCTCTCCAGAAACGCACTCACAAAGTGTGCCACATGAGCTGGGGCCGCGACCCCAACCGGACCTCGTCTTTCGAGCTTAGCAACATAGAAATCTATCGCCGGGTCAAGGCCCTCTTCACCACCCACAAGGACTTCTCCTCTGAGTGGACATGGGGAATTGAGCACTATTGCCGGGATAGGCTTCCTCCCGTGGTAAGCTTCATGCCACAAACTTTCTCCAAATCAGATCTTAAGTCGGTGCTGCTGTATCTTTAACTCTGTCGTCTTTTCTTTCCTTTAGCAATTCCTTCAGCAAACTATCGAGGATGGCACCGATCCCACCCTCAAATGTGCGCCTGACCGGGAGACCTCGGACGATGAAGAACCGGATCAGGAGATGTTCATCCCAATGGCCGACGCGACCAAGCGACCCACCGGTAAACTCTCTTCCATTAGAGATTGGCCCGACGATGAAGATGACTCGGATGTTGAGGTGATGGAAGCATTTGACACTGTCGCCCTTTCTTATGCTTTTCCGGCATCAGCTAACCCCGGTGGGCAGATCCATGAGGACCCTCCCCTTGCCGTGGGTGATCCTGTTCCGGTTGCACCGAAGAAGAAAAGGGAGGCCGCATCCACTTCATCCTCCGGACCTTCTTAGCCAGCCAAAAGGCGAAAGAAGTCCGGGGATAAGACTGCCTCCAAGCCTGTAACCAAGGCCCCAGCACGAAGGGCTCGGAAGCCCAAGGAGCCGCTGACCTCGGATGCGTAAGCCTCTTTTTCCCTCTGCCATTTACTTGTTCTTGCATTGTTATAGTTTCTCATCTGATACTATTTGATTCGGTAGGGCTGCGGTTGAGGTCCCCTAGAGTGGATCTAGCATCGCTTCCCCGTTCCGACTTAGCCCTTCTCCCCCTCGTGGCGACGATTCACGCTCGCTGAGCCCTATTCCGGAGGGTTCAGCGGCTGCTTCGGGTTCCAACCCACCTTGTCAAGAGGAGGGCAACCTCGGAGCGGGGGAGACTGGCCCAGCCGAGGCAGCGACATCCACCACTTCGGCTCCGCCGCAACCAGCTACTATCGAGTCTACTTCAGTACCTCCTGCGAAGAAGAAAACAGCACCAACACCAGCACCAGCAGCAAAAGCAGCAGCAGCAGCAGCACCGAGAGCAGCGGCCACGATGCCAAGCCCCTCCGCCTCGTCCGAGTCTTCTCAGTCTCAGCGAGAAAGCACCTAGGCAACTCCCAAGGGTAAATCTGCTGCAACCACTTCCTCCTCTCGGCAGCCCAAAGGCAAAAAGGCCCCTGACGCCACCAGGGCAGCGTCCGTCGAGGCTGGACAACGCACTCTCGCGTCCATGCTTTCCAATAAGCCTCCAGCACTGAAGGACGCCCCTGCTGAGCCAGCTAATGCGCATCAACTCGTTTTGCACACCAACCCGGCCCTTTCTCAGGTTGAGAGGAGGGAAGCACATGCCAAGGGCTTGGTGGCGCCCCACATGCTCAGCAGCGAACGATATCCTCCGACCTTGATCGAGTTCATGAACAACTGGAACAAGGCAGAGTTCGTCTACAATGACGACCTCCCGGAGAAGTTCGATCCCGCCGAGTTTTCCGCTCAAATGAACACAGCCTCTAAGGCAATTAACCTCACGGGTCGGATGATCGAGGTACGTTACTTCCCCTTTTCCTTAGCATGTTGTATATATTAGTGATATAACCATTAGTCCCCGAGCCTCCGGGGGAGTAACTTGTTACTCGGTCGGATGCTCCTTAGAAAATTAACATAGCTCCTTGACAATTTCAAATATGCACACACCTAGAGCCGGGTTAAGTTCCACTTGGCCCGGATCTTGTACACTTCGAATATGCACACACCTAGAGCCGGGTTAAGTTCCACTTGGCCCGGATCATGTACACTTCGAATATGCACACACCTAGAGCCGGGTTAAGTTCCACTTGGCCCGGATCTTGTACACTTTGAATATGCACACACCTAGAGCCGGGTTAAGTTCCGCTTGGCCCGGATCTTGTACACTTTGAATATGCACACACCTAGAGCCGGGTTAAGTTCCGCTTGGCCCGGATCTTGTACACTTCGAATATGCACACACCTAGAGCCGGGTTAAGTTCCGCTTGGCCCGGATCTTGTACACTTCGAATATGCACACACCTAGAGCCGGGTTAAGTTCCACTTGGCCCGGATCTTGTACACTTCGAATATGCACACACCTAGAGCCGGGTTAAGTTCCGCTTGGCCCGGATCTTGTACACTTTGAATATGCAGACACCTAGAGCTAGGTTAAGTTCCGCTTGGCCCGGATCTTGTACACTTCGAATATGCACACACCTAGAGCCGGGTTAAGTTCCACTTGGCCCGGATATTATACACTTCGAATATGCACACACCTAGAGCCGGGTTAAGTTCCACTTAGCCTGGATCTTGTACACTTCAAATATGCACACACCTAGAGCCAGGTTAAGTTCCACTTGGCCTGGATCTTGTACACTTCGAATATGCACACACCTAGAGCCGGGTTAAGTTCCACTTGGCCCGGATCTCGTACACTTCGAATATGCACACACCTAGAGCCGGGTTAAGTTCCACTTGGCCCGGATCTTGTACACTTCGAATATGCACACACCTAGAGCCGGGTTAAGTTTCACTTGGCCCGGATCTTGTATACTTCGAATATGCACACACCTAGAGCCGGGATAAGTTCCACTTGGCCCGAATCTTGTACACTTCGAATATGCACAAGGCTTAAGCTATATTTTTGTACTCTTTTCAGGTGACCACCAACCGCCGGAGCGCTGAGTTTCAGCGTCTCCTGGACACTCACAAAATGCTGCTCGCAAAGCATAATGCACATCTCGCTGAGCACGAGAAAAGGGGTAAGTTCTCTTCTTCACATTTTTCTGTTTTCCTTCATCTTTTTCTGCTGAACTAATCCATCATTCGGTTTTCGCAGCTGGGGTGGAAGCTGAGAATACCATAATGAGGAAGAAGCTTGAGTAGATCAAGGGTAAGTTACTTTTGCGCGACCTTGCTTTGCTTTCTATCTCCTTTTATCCTTGGCTCGGCAAACATTCATACCTCAGCTCTGCTGGGTTAACAAACTATTTCAGTACCGCTAGAAGATAGTGTGCCCGTGCCTGATATGATGCTGCATGTTCACGAACAAGCAGGGCAGCATCAGGCCGAGCTCAAAAAGAAAGACGATGAGCTTGCCCTCCTCCGAACCAAGGATGATGAGATCGCCAAGCTCAAAGCAGAGATGAAGAAATTGAAAGCGCAACACCAATCCAAGCTTGAAAAGGCTGGCCAGGACTATACTGAAGAGCACGAGCGCCTCAATCTCCAAATTGCCAAGGACCGAGAACTTCTCCAGGAGGCCGACGTCAAGCTTGAGTCGGCGAACACTGAACTTGTGCAACTTCGCAAAAGACGCGATGACTGTACCAAGGAATTGACCCGGATCCACAGCCACATTTTATGTAAGTTCCTTTCCCTTATCCGGCATATTTCTCCGGGTTACTTCACATGTCTTTTCATTGCCTCCTTCTCTTATCTCGTTTTTAAGAAAATTTCCAGAGGGCACTGCCATTGCGAGCGTCGCTGTTGCTAATTTCCGCCGAGATAAGGGTACTCCCGTTGCTCCTGACGGTGAAGACATTCCCTATGACATGGAGGACCTGTTGGTCAGCTTGTCATCTCGCTTGGAAATCATCAAGAACTATGGCAAGGATCTCCTTGACATTGCAGTCCGAATTTTCCACACGTTTTGGCCTGCCGAAGACACTCCGGAGGGAACCGTAGCTCTTGCTGAAAAGTTGATGGAAATCGAGACACAACTCGACCTTTGGAGGGAGTCCGCTGGACGTGCCGCAGCTGAGACCGTTCTCCATTACGTACTCACGTGGTACGAGAAGATCGACCTCAACCTCTTACCGCACATGCGCACCAGATCCAAATGGACCAGTGACCCGGAGTGGGTAGCTCGGCGCCAGCCTTGCGCCCACAGCCTCATCGAATATGCTCCCATTCATGAATGTACTGAGGGACCGAGCTTCCTGGAAGCTGCTGGTGATGAAAATGCTGAGAATGTTGAAGACGGCTCGGATGAGGATGAAGAGGGCGATGCCTCCGACATCGAAGATAGCGAAGATGATGCCGAACTTCCTCCTCCTACTGCTCCTTGAGTGAAAACACTTTAAAATTCATCAGATCCCCGGTATGCCGGGTGGAATTGTATCCAGTACACATGTGATATTTTGCTACTAAGTTTTTTATGCCAGATTAATTTGGGCGTAGTCCCCGAGTTTCATTTTCTCATTCGTCCAATCTTCTGGCTCGGCTCGTGTCTACCTTGATTCGGTTTTACGACTTACGAATCCGAGCTTCAAAAATTGTCTTAACAATACTTGGAAACTATAGGCTTAGCTCAAAATAATTCAGCATAATAATTTGAAAGTAAATACAAGGTTAGTTTGAAAAACCAACGTCGGCTCGATTAAGTTCTTTTTCTTAGTCGTTTTTCATGTGCTACGCAATTCCAAACTTGTTCTCTTGCTTGCTATGAAGCCAAATCTTGTTGGACAGCAGCAAGTCGAAGAGTTGGGTTTTTGGTGCTCACACACTACTAATCCGAGTTAAGTAGAACAACTTACTCTAGCTGACGCACAAATAATATAAGACAACAAATATTATTAAGGCAGTCCCCGAGTTACTGCTCGAGGTGCCAACATTTCATTGATGAGCTCATTGTCGGCTTACATAGCGACATATGAGAAGGCTCGGATACATACACTTCTCTGCTAAGTGTAGAAAGGACGAAGTAGAGCTACATTCCATGGACGCTTAGATTCCTCGCCGGACCTGTCCGCCTTGTTCTTTTCCTGTGGCTTTGCATCGATAAGATAATACGAATCATTGTGCAATGCTTTGCTCACAATGAATGGCCCTTCCCATGGGGGGGACAACTTATGCATGCCAGCAGTACGTTGTACCAACCGGAGCACCAAATCGCCTTCCCGGAAAACTCGGGGGCTTACTTTCCGGCTATGATAGCGTCGGAGATTTTGCTGATATATGGCAGATCTAGACAATGCCAATTATCTCACTTCTTCCAGCAGATCAACATCATTTTACCGGGCTTCTCGCACTTCGGCTTCTGTGTATTGGGTGACCCTAGGGGAATCATGCTCTATGTCGGCTGGTAATACAACTTCTGCCCCATATACCAGAAAAAATGGCGTATAGCCTGTTGATCGATTTGGAGTTGTTCTTAAACTCCACAGTACTACTGGTAGTTCTTCTATCCAGCACCCCGCTGATCTTTGCAGCGGCTCAATGAGCCGGGGTTTTATCTCGGGTAATACTAATCCGTTGGATCTTTCCACTTGTCCGTTCGATGCGGGATGAGCTACCGAGGCAATGTCCAGCCGGATCTTCTTATCCCGACAGAATCGCGCAAATGCTCCTTCAGCAAAATTTGTGCCATTATCAGTTATGATACTGTGAGGATAACCATATCTCAAGATGATGTCTTTGAGAAATGTTACGGCCATAGCTCCATCACACTTTCTTATTGGCTTCACTTCAATCCATTTTGTAAACTTATCCACCATGACCAAAATGTGAGTCATATTCCCCCTTGCTGGTTTGAACGGGCCAACGATATCCAAACACCATACGGCAAATGGCCATGTGATTGGTATGGTCTTGAGTTCCGACATAGGCATATGTGTCTTGGTAGCATACCTCTGACAACCATTGCATTTTCTCACCAGATCTTCTGCTTGTTCTAAGGCACTTGGCTAGTAGAATCCATGCCGGAAAGCTTTTGCCACCAAGGCTCGGGACGAGGCATGATGCCTGCACTCCCCTTGATGTATATCTCGGAGGATGTCAAGCCCTTCTTCTGGGTCAACGCATCGCTGGAGGACATTGGTCACACTCCTTTTGTATAGCTCGGAATTGATGATTGTGTAAGCCTTTGCTCTCCTCTGAGTTTGCCTGGATAGCACCTCCTCAGTGGGTAACGTTCCATCTTTCAGGAATTGAAATATAGACAGTGCCCAAGCTGGTATTGCTCGCACAGGGAACACATCCTCATCAATTTCCATCTGATCCACCGGCATAACTTCAATCGGATCATGCTGAGCAGTCCTCGGGTTCGCTGAGGCAGTCCCCGGGTTTGCTGAGACAGTCCCCGGGTTTCGCGCACCACCTCCCATGTCAACGTCCATGGGCACAGCTCTGGATTCTGTATCCTCCAGGACATAGATCGAGTCGGTTTCTAGGGATGGTCTGATAGATGGTTTTCTGAGGTGCTCTAATGCTACACCCGGTGGAATTGCTTGTCAGGTTGATCCGAGCTTCGACAGCATGTCGGCAGCCTCATTTTCCACCCGGGGTACATGACGAAATTCACATCCCTCAAAATAACCAGATATTTTCTGCACATCGAATCTGTATAACGCCATGTTTGTATCAAGAGCATCCCACAGCCCCGATACTTGCTGAACTACCAAATCCGAGTCGCCAAAGCATTGGATCCGACATATCCCAATTTCTTTTGCCACTTTGAGCCCATGCACAAGTGCTTCATATTCAGTGACATTGTTCGACGCTGCGAAGTGGATCTGTAGCACATACTTCAAATGGTCATTCTTTGGCGAAGTAAGCACTACTCCGGCGCCTAACCCGGTTTTTGTTTTTTACCCGTCAAAGTGCATCCTCCAGTAGTTCGGATCTGGTAGCGGTGGTTCGTATTGTACCTCGGCCCAGTCCACAAAAAAGTCGGCCATAGCCTGAGACTTGATTGCTTCTCTTCTGTCATATTGTGGCGCATAGGAAGCTAGTTCAATTGACCATTTTGCAATCCTACCACTTGCATCCTTGTTACTCATTATCTCGGATATGGGAGCTTCACATATTACTTTGATGGGATGCTCCTCAAAGTAATGCTTCAACTTCTTAGCTGCCATATAGACACCATACGCCACCTTCTGATAGTGCGGATAATTCTGCTTTGAGGCAGATAATACCTCACTCAGATAATACACTGGCCGTTGCACCGACTTACCCTCTTCGTCTCGCTCTACCACAATCACTGCACTTACAACTCGGTTGGTTGCTGCTATATAGAGCAACATTGGCTCATTTGAAAGTGGAGAGGCTAACACTGGTGCAGTGGCTAACATTTTCTTTAATTGTATAAATGCTTCATTGGCCTGCGGCGTCCATATGAACTTGTTCGGCTTTTTCATGAGTTGATAGAGAGGCAATGCCTTTTCTCCCAACCGACATACAAACCGACTTAATGATGCCAGGCAACCAGTGAACTTCTGGACATCGTTAAGACACTTCGGCAGTTCCATTCGTTCAATGGCCTGGATCTTAGTTGGATTAACTTCTATACCTTGGCTGGATACGAGAAATCCGAGTAATTTTCCAGCCGGGACACCGAAGGTACATTTTTCCGGGTTAAGCTTCATCCGGAACCTTCTTAGGTTCGCGAATGTCTGCCTGATATCGTCAAGGAGCGTTTTGCTTTCCTTGGTCTTGATAACCACATCATCCACATACACTTGTACATTTTGACCTATTTGGTCGTGCAAACATTTCTGCATACATCTTTGGTACGTTGCCCCTGCATTACATAAACCAAACTACATGGTGCGATAGCAATAAGCCCCATACGGGGTGATAAATGCAGTCTTTATTTGATCATCCGGATTCAGAGGTATCTGGTGGAAACCAGAATATGCATCAATGAATGACAAGAGTTCACATCCAGCAGTTGAGTCTATGACCTGATCTATCCTTGGTAGTGGAAATGGATCTTTTGGACACGCCTTGTTCAGGTTCGTGTAATCGATGCACATACGCCAAACCACTGCCACATTCGGATCATCCTTCTTCTCCACACGCACCGGATTAGATAGCCAATCCGGGTAAAGCACTTCCATGATAAATCCTGCTGCTAGTAACCGAGCTATTTCATCTCCAATGACTTTTCTCCTATCTTCGGTGAAGCGGCGGAGAGGTTGCTTCACCGGCCTTGCTCCGGGTCTCACGTTTAAAGAGTGCTCGGCCAACTCCCTCGGAACACCTTGCAAGTCCTGTGTGGACCAAGCAAAAATATCCCGATTCTCATGGAGGAAGTTGACAAGCTCGCTTTCCTATTTATCATTCAACGTGCCACCAATTGTTATGGTGCGCTCTGGGAACATATCATCAACAGGCACTTTCTTGGTATCCTTTGTGGCTTGGAACGAGACGCTACCATGCGGACTACTCAACGCCAGCATATACTGTTGCGCGGACTGAGCCAATGCCGCCACCTCCTGGATTTTTCTTTTCTCTTGCGCAATCACGAGTGACTCGGCTAGGTTAGACCCGGCTGAGGCACACTCAATGGAACGTCGGAAATCCCCAGCAATGGTAATCACTCCGTTTGGCCAGAGCAACTTCATCTTCAAGTAACTGATGTGACAGCTCGCCATGAACTTGTTCAATGCTGGTCTTCCGAGTAACACGTGATATGCACTCACCAAGTTCACCACTTCAAACTCCAAATTCTCAGTTCGGCAGTTATCTCTCGTGCCGAACAATTCGTCAACCCGGACCTTGCCTATTGGCTCACAAGAGATGCCTGGCACAATGCCATGGAAAGTTGTCCTTGTAGCTTGGAGCATGTTCTCCGAGATACCCAACTTGCGCATTGTGTCCGTATACATGACGTTAATGCTACTGCCATTGTCAATCAGTACCTTGGAGAACCTCACATTGATGTTAGGCCCAATGAATGTCGGATCCAGCACTAACGCATACGAACCAGGACTCGGCATAAGCTTCGGATGATCTTTGATGTTCCAGGTAATTTCTTGGTCCGACCAAGGCATATACCTCGTCACCGCTGGCATTACCGCATTGACCTCCATATGACGGCGCTGCAAGCTCTTTCTATCGGTTTCCTTAGTGGTAAACACATAGTAGCTCTGATGATGCTCCCTGTACTCATTCCTCCCCTCATTTCTGGGGTACCTATGATCCGGCTAATGCTGGTTTTCTATTTGATGCACTGCATCCCTTCTCTCATGGTTATCATACCTCGGTGGAGGGGGAGGCAACATTAGCTGTTGCGTGTTCGCTCCTGAGAGCAACTGCTGCCGGGGTAACTCCTGCCGAGGTTGATCATTCCGGGGTGCCTGAGCATTACCCGAGCCACCTTGTTCTATCTTATGCATCCACTCACATTGCCTTGTTGTATGACCCGCTGGGTTACTCGGATTCAGCGTGTGAAATTTACACGGCTGATCCAACATCGACTCATAAGTATACCTCGGACGGTCCTTCTTTTCTTGCCACTGTTTCTTCTGCTCTGGTGTCCAAGTTTTCTTGCCATCATTCCTTGGTGTCCATTGTTGCCCTCCAGTTTTCTGACGTTGATTGCTCCCTGTTCCGGGCTGATCTTGATTCACAGCTACAACTTGTTGCGAACTGTACCGGTGATCCGGTCTGTCATCTCTTCTTTTACCTCTGTAATCATTCCTCCGGGATGATTCGGCTCCATCTCTCTGGTAGTACTCCTCATTCGACTCGTTTGACACGAGCCTAGGTTGAGTCGGATCACCCAAAGCATACGAATCAGCAATCCAGATCATTTCTGCCAAAGTGGTTGGCATTTTCCTTTGCAACTTCTGCCACAGCTCACTTGCATATCTGCACCCCTACGCAAACCATGCTATGGCCCGCGACTCTATCACACCCTCACACGAGTTTCTCACGGTACACCACCGGGTTAAAAACTCCCGGTCTGTCTCGTTCGGTCTCTGCTTACACATAGCTAGGGTCCGTGGCCTATTTGGCCTCTGATACATACTTGAGAAATTGCTGATAAACATTTCCTCAAAATCGATCCAACAGTTAATACTTCCGGGCGGCAAATTGTTTAACCATACCCTTGCTGGCCCCTCCAACATCTGGGGTATGTATCTCACAGCCCATCTCAAGTTGCATGTCGCAATTTTCACAGTTGTAGCATAGTTTATCAGCCAATCCTCCGGCTTAGTACTGCCGTCATACGTCTTTGTGCCTCTGGGTAACTGGAAGTTAGGTACCGGTGGCTCCTTCATGATCCGGGGTCCAAAACACGCAGGACCCGGAGGACCCTGACTTTCAATCTGCTCTGACCTATACAGTCGATCCAGTTTCAACCTGGCGTCATCAGGCATCAGATCCCTGCTTCCCAATCTCGACCCTATCACATGATAGTCCGGCCTTGGGTATCCTGCATTCACCATTTCCGAATCTCCATCGTTATACTAGTCTTGCTCTCGTGGTGCACCTCTCTGTTGCATACCTCGGCCAACACTTTGCTCTTGCCTTGGTATATTCCGCTGCTGCGTTGTCCTGCCGAGTTACGCTGTCCGGCATTGCCATTTACAGCGTTTCCTTGACCGGCATTGCCTTGGTCGCGGTTACCTCGGCCAGCTTCACCTCGGCTTACACTTCATCGATCATCGTTTCTTTGTACCCCTTTTGCTTTTCCTGCCCTTGTCGGGTCATACAGAACGATCTGTTTGTTTCTCCTGGCCGAGGTTACTACCTCTTCTCTCCTAGGACCACCATGAGGAGACGATGCGGCTCCAGCGGATTTCTCCAGGTTACCCACCACCGAATGAACGATCTTGGAGGCCCCAGCTCTCTCCGGGTTAGCCCTGAGCAATTCCTCATTTTGCCTGTTCGCGATCCGAACCAACTCATTGACCCTCTCTTGTTGTCTTTGACAGGCTTCACCCGTTAGACCCTCTAACTCGGACGCAGCTGCATCTGCTGCTCTGAGGTTTTTTGCCGGGGTACTATACTTCGGCAGCCCCACGGACAAATAGTTCTCTGACTCCTCAATCCTAGTTTCACCCTCTTTGTTAATTTCACTCATGAGATTTCTCCCCTTCACTTTTACAGCATCTACTTTATTTGCCTTTGCGTACTCACACAGCGTCATGTTCAACGACTGCTGAGCCGCAGCTATCTTTTTCGCTCCCTCTAGAATTTTTTGCCTAGTTTCCTCTAGCTCGGCCTGTGCCTGAGCCGGATCTACCACTGCTGCTACTGGGTTTGCCAAGCTATCCATAGCTTCTCTCAGTACATTCTCAGTCCTCTCTAGTGGAGGGCCTCTACCTTTCCTCGATGCCTTAGGTGTTACCTCCGGATCTGGTGCCGGATCCTTGCTCACGCCCGCGCCTGGCGCAGTCATCATCACCTCAGCACGGTCCGGGGAGCGAGTGATACGCGCCCCGTGAACCATGCTAAGGGGTGGCTCCCCTGCCTCGACGACGTGCCGCGGATGAACGCACGACACCTCTACAGCAACATAGACTTTGTGCGCACCGAGCTTGATGAAGAGGCTGTTGCGCGGAAGTGGGCGCGTGCCGAAGCAGCCACCATTGTCGCTGACAAAGTCCAGCGCTGAACGAGCCCGGGGACGATGCGTTTGCCGGTGGCGATGAGGTTTCCCGTCCGGATCTTGACCCCGGCTAGCGCTGCTAGCCCCACGGTGGGCGCCAACTGTCGTGGTGGTGTCACGACAGATGCCATGGATACGCTAAAGGTGGGGACTAATAGAACTAGGGGAATCTAGGGAGGGATAGTGAGGTGATTCCTCACACAGAAGGTTTGTATTTGATTCACTCCACAAATTACAAGTTCTCCTCGAGCTGTATTGGAGAGAGGAGGAAGAAGGTACTCTCTTACTCTCCCCGCTAGCTAGCCCTCAGGAACCAAGTCACAACCAGTCTATAGAGATCAATACCGTAAGCTCTACCCAATTGAGACCAACCCCTTCTACAGAGGCCCTAGCCCTCCTTATATAGAAGTGGCTAGGTCTCCACTTAGGGCATACGTGGAGGCATATTCCAGGGAATATGCCTCCTCCCAAAATAGTAAGCCGACCGGGTTGCTTTTCCCCCGCGTCATCCATGCAGAGGCTACGTGAGCCTCTACGGCGCCTGCGTCAGCCGACATCGGCGTCGTCACCTCTGTCGGCCATGCCTCGGTGGTCCTGCCCCTGTGTGCTTCACTCATGCTGTGCGTACCGGGGCTACTTTTGACCAGCGAGATACCTTCCTTCTCCTAGAAGCATGCTATGACCCGGATCGTAGTTGATCCGGTCACACATGTTCCTGCATACAGGTTAGATTCATCTATCCGACTTACGGCTTAAGTCGGATGAGACTCCGTTAGGTGGACATCCCCTGGTCCGGGTTACCCCGAGATTCGGCCTGCCTTGACGTAACTCGGCCAGCATTCGCTTTGACCTTGCCGTACCTCGGCTAACTCGGCCTTTATACCCCAGCGTGACCCTACCCGGGGGTATCCCCCCAACACTTACAAGCTCTCATAACTAGTCACCTACAGCAGCAAAATACTCAACATATAATCCACTAAACACAAATCTACTTGGACAAGGGGAGGAGTCACATACCAGGGAACAAATGCTCCAAATTTCAGCAAGAAATATGGGCTGAGCAAGGAGATCAAAAAAAAATCAAGAGCAAGCACAGCAAGAACGCAATTTTGAGCAATGAACTGGAGCTTACTCGGGAGAGAGAAGAAAGTGGCAGGTGAGAGAGTTAGTGGGGGGCCAGGGGTGGCCCACACTAGGTCATGGCGCCACCCAAGGCTGTCCGCGCCACCATGTGGTGTGCCTGCCTGGTGGGCTCCCCTGGTACCTCCAAGGTACTCCTCTGCCCCTTTTTTCATGTAAAAATTTAATATGAATTTTCTGGAACTTTTCGAGACACTTTATTTTTGGGCATTTTTCAGAAATAGAAGAATGATTTTTCTGACAGACAGATTTTTTTCTTTTGGAAACATGATGCAAGGACAAAACAAGGCTAGAACTACAGAAGTTCTAACATGCAAGCAACTAACAACAAAAAGAAAACTAAACAAAAGCAAAAACTAAAATGCAAAGGATAGAAATAAACGGAGATAATCATAATGAAAACATTGTTTTGTTCAATGGAATCCTTTTGCTAACAAGGTTGATCAAGTCTTGCTACCAAAACAATTGCATATGAGACAAAACTTTGTGTTCCACTAATGATTATGTTACCTCAACCTTGATAGCAATGGTCCTAATCATAATAGTTTCAAATTTTTCTCTTGGTATGGGACAATATATTTCTCCAACTTGAATGCCTTCAACGTGTTCAATTGAATTCAAACCATAAGTCCTTTCAATCTTCTTGAGGAAATAGACAGTATGTTCCTTGTCATTAACATTGAAGGTCACCTTTCCTTGATTACAATTAATAACAGCTCCTGCAGTATTAAGAAAAGGTCTCCCAAGAATAATAGACATATTATCATCTTCGGGCATTTCAAGCACAACAAAATCAGTCAATATCAAGCAATTGTGAGCCACCTGAATAGGTACATCCTCACATATACCCACAGGAATAGTGGTAGATTTATCAGCCATTTGCAAAGATATATCAGTTGGTATTAATTTTTCAAGTTGAAGCCTCTTATAGAGAGAGAAAGGCATAACACTAACTCCAGCTCCCAAATCACATAAGCAGTTCTAACATAACTGTTCTTAATAGAGCAAGGGATAGTTGGAATCCCTGGGTCTCCAAGTTTCTTAGGAACCTTACCATTGAAGGAATAATTAGCAAGCAAAGTAGAAATTTCTTCATTAAGGATCTTCCTTTTATTCGAGACAATGTCCTTCATATACTTTGAGTAAGGAGCCAATTTAATAGCATCAGTCAAAGGAATTTGCAAGAATAAAGGCTTCATCCACTCACAAAACTTATTATAGTGTTCATCTTCCTTTGACTTGTGTTTCTTATCAAGGAAAGGCATAGGTTTTTGGACCCAAGGTTCTCTTTCACTACCATGTTTCTTAGCAATAAAATCTTCTTTGGTGTATTTAGTATTCTTAGTGTGGTTTTCAGGTTCTTCTTCAACTTTTTCTTCATTAGGAACAACATTTTCTTCATTACCACTTTCAGTTTCAGCATCAGAGATAGATATACTATTAGGATCTATAGCAGGTCCAGAGGGTTCTACAACAGTTTTATGTTTCTTTTTCCTTTTCTTATGAGTATAACCACTATTTTCATCTTGTTGAGAACCTGCTCAATTCTTTTGGGATGCCCCTCATGATATAGAGGATCCTGGGTAGCAGCACCACTTCTAGTTCTAATTTCATAAGCATGTTTTTCTTTGGCAGCATTAACTAGCAAGTCGTTTTGCACTTTAACGAGTTGATCTATTTGAGTTTGAACCATTTGAAAGTGTTTAACAATCATTTTAACATCATTAGAGGTTCTTTCCACAATATCTTTCAACTCAACAATAGCTCTAGTGTTTTCCATTAGATGATTTTGCATCCTTTTATTAAAGTTATCTTGCTTAACAATAAAGATATCAAATTCTTCTAAGCATTGATCAAGAGGTTTAGAGTAAGGGATATCACCTTCATCAAAGTGTTGTAGAGAGTGTACCTCAATAGTGGATGAGTAGGGAATAGGCTTACATAATTCTTCTATAGGAGGTAAATTCTTGACATCTGCAGCTTTAATTCCCTTCTCCTTAAGACATTTCTTAGCTTCCTTCATCATTTCATCATTTAATTCAATAACTCCCCTCTTCTTTGATGTTGGAATAGGCACCGGAATAGTAGGTTAAGGTACAATTACTTCAGGTATAGCTTGTTTAGGAGGAGTCCAATCTTCATAGTTCTTGCTTATTTTAGCCATTAATTCCTCAGCTTCCTTAGGAGTCCTATTCCTAAAAACACAATCAGCACAACTATCTAGGTATGTCCTAGATTCTTTGGTTAGTCCATTATAAAATATATCAAGAAGCTGATCCTTAGGTAATGGACTTCCAGCCTGTGCATGAATCAAAGCACAAAATCTTGCCCAAGATTCAGGCAATACCTCTTTTTCTCCCTGTTTAAAATCAAAAAGTTCCTGCAAAATAGCATGTCTAGCACTAGGAGGAAAATATTTCTGCAGGAAAGTGCTAATGAAGCACTCAGGGCTATCAATAGATCCAGGAGGTAAATTACTAAACCAAGTTTTAGCTTCTCCTTTCAGTGAAAAGGGGAAAATCTTAGCAACAAAGTAAGTACGCATCTTAATATCATCAGAAAACAAGCCACTCATGGTAGAAAGTTCATTCATATGTGCTACCGCACTTTCATTCTTAGTCCCACAAAAAGGTTCTTTCTTGACAATAGCTATGTAAGATAGATCGAGAGAGAAATCATAATCTTCATCTATAATGTTTATGGGAGAAGCAGCAAACTTAGCAGCAGGAGATAATTTGGGTCTAATAGTACGCCTCTCAAGGAGACTCTTAACAGCGCTCCTATCATGGGTGTTCTTACATTCTTTAATAAACTCATCGGTCATCTCAACATAACCATCTTCAATATCATAACTCTCACTAGACTCAGGTGAGCTAACAGGTGTGGTAGTGTCTTCATTAGGAGTTTTGATATTTCCAGCTATAGTTCTAGCAATCGTAGCATCTAGAAAGGACCTAATGAACCACTCTTATCAAGTATAGTAGAAGCAGCTTCATAAGCATCAGAAGTTTCAGATTCAGCAGTAGTAGCAATGTGTGTAGCATGTGTATGTGGTGGTGTAACGAGCTTACTCATAACAGATGGTGAATCAAGAGCAATAGAGGTGTTCAGAACCGTACCTCTTCTTGTAGTGGATGGTAAAATAGGAACATTGCCATCACGAGACTTACCCATGATGGATGGATAGCAGCGAACAATAGAGAATCCAAGTGAACTTAACAAATAAAGCTATGCTCCCCGGAAACGGCGCCAGAAAATAGTCTTGATGACCCACAAGTATAGGGGGTGTATCGCAGTATTTTCGAGGGAAGTGAAACCCAATTTATTGATTCAACACAAGGGGAGCCAAAGAATATTTATAAGCCTTAACAACTGAGTTGTCAATTCAGCTGCACCTGGAAACAATCTTGCTCACAGCAGTATATCAGTAGCAACAGTTTTGTAGTCGGAATAGTAAAGTAACAGCAGTAGTAAAGCAAAGACAGTAGTAACAATAGCAGTAAACAGTGGGATTCGAGTGCAGTAGGCATAGGGATGGATGGACGGGCGTTGCATGGACAAGACAATTCACATAACAATCAGAACATAGGGCAATTGCATATAAATAAGATAAAGCATCCAAGTACTAGATAATCCTAGGCATGTGTTCCATATATAGTCATACGTGCTCGCAATGAGAACTTGCACAACATCTTTTGTCCTGCCAGCCCGTTTGCAGCGGGGCCTCTAGGGAACTACTGGCAATTAAGGTGCTCCTTTTAATAGAGCACCGGAGCAAAGCATTAACACTCTGTGAACACATGTGATCCTCACATCAAAGCCATTCCCTTCCGGTTATCCCGATTTCTATCACTTCGGGGCCATAGGTTCCGGACAACAACGTGTGTATACAACTTGTAGATAAGACCAAAAACAATACTATCATAACGAATCAATAACATCTTCAGATCTGAAATCATGGCACTCGGGCCCTAGTGACAAGCATTAAGCACAACAAGTCGCAACAAAGTCATAAAGCACTAATAAAAGATACTAGGCACCTGTAACTACCTCGGTGAATTACGCTCTTAGTTACATGCCTGGATGAGCGAAAATGGTTAAAATAGTACGGTGGGGCCAAGAGCCACTCATAGGTAGACCTTTCGGCCGTCCTAACCATTTTCAGAACATCGGGACAAGAACGAGCGGCGTAATCGGCAGGCGAAGGGATCAACTACATACACAAGTGAGTATGTATGCAAGCCACATACAACAGTCCTTAGAGCCATTCCATCTAAAAGAAATAGAAATATTGCAACGCCATACGGCAAGATCCAAATATCCTAGATAGAGATAATAATTTAGGATAGCTCCTCATACATCAAACATCAGAGTATCAGGTGGAAGCGGAAAACAAGATCCGAGTACGAATAAGAAGCAAATCGGCATAAGATGCCACATAAATAAACACATCCCGCCCACAGATCTCACGGATCCCCGTTCCCGGAATCTCTACACCGAGTGATCGTTGCCAACATCGTCCGTCTCCTCCACCCAGTATCCATCTTGCGAATACACCTATTCATCTGAATCAAACAATTTATCGTGTGAGACCCAAGGGGTACTCAGCAAGTCTTTATGCCTCTAAAGGGGACATATACCTGGGGTGACGCAATTGCAGCAAAAGATAATAACTAACAAGTCTATATATACTCGCTAACCATCCTCCTAACCAATGATAGATGGATGTATGTTAATTAGTAACAATAGTTATAACAGTATAATTAACAGATCCATCCTCCTTCTCGCTTACCAACGAGAAAGCAGACGAACAACCCCCCATCCGTTGGCAGTTTTATTAACCATTCCAGGAGTGTTGCACTATTTACTAGTCAGGTACTTAGTCAATTTAAAAGCGTTACTTCAGTTATACTTGTCTATGATCGAGAAACTGTGCTCCAAGTCGTCCATAACCGCGGACACGGCTTTCAGAAAGATTTACCCTGTAGGGGTGCACAAATAGCAACACACACTCGATCAACCTCGGAAAAACCAAATCAAAACCCGACGAGTCATTCACGACAAAGCGATCACAGGATTCAGAAATATTTCGGGGGGCCACCCCAATAAGCTACCCGCAACAAAGTTGGCCCACTCCAAGACGGACCCAGGGTTTGCGAGAACGGCTGTAAACGACTAGGAACCCGAAAATGTGACTGGGCTTGTCGATACCGCGAAATCGTGCCGCGATCCCTAAAAAGTACAGGTGCTCCTCGCACAATCTTAAATAAATCAGTAAACATGGCATAAGTACAGGATAGTAATAAAGCCCCAAACTACTTTATGGCCCCAAGAAATAAGAATGAATCAAGCTCTGGCTCAGGGGAGTCCATAAGGCCTCCCAGATGTGGATAGTGTGAATAGTCAAGGAACAGGAATCAAGTACTCGGGGTCCTACGGGACACAAGTGAGCATGAAGAACCAAATAGCAGATATTGCTCACCGGTGCCACTTTTATTAGTTATCCCATTACTACTCAGGTTAAGTTGTTTAGGTACCTCGTTATCCATCAGACACTCACATACCCTACACATGCTGTTATACGACCCGCATGGCTCAAACAAGTCTTGTAGTAATGGCTCATGGGATGGAGGAACAAGCTTCGGTGGGGTTTAAAGTAAAGGCTATGCAGTACTTGGGATTCAATTTAATGCAATCGCGACTCAATGATGCAAGAATAAGATAGAGGCAATAGGTACTATATGTATGCAAGTATGTGGTAGTGCTTGCCTGGCAGCTCAGTTGAAGCGAGAGTCGGATCTGGGTAGTGCTCCTGGGATTCCTGATATATCCCCTGCTCAGCGTCTATTCGAAGAAGAACCAAACAAACAAGGGCGAACATAAATAAAGTGCACAAGCATAGGTATTGAAGTGCGACAAGCAAACAAGCATGCAATGATGAATGATGCACAATTTGCATGGCAATAAAGTAGCATGGCATGGGTGAGGTGTGGGGTACAAGATTAAAGCATTTTATTAAGTTTTTAGTCCGGTTTGCTCTCATAATACTTGATGTATACTTAATATTTATATGATGCATGCTGCAATTCAGAACATGGAATGCATAGTTAGAACAGGCTCGTCGCGCTGATCGATTTAGACATATTATTTGCCAAAATTGGAGTTATAGATTTGAAGTTATTAATTAATTAAGAAAAGGGCATTTTCTTGTGATTTTAATCATCTCGAAAATTAAGTTGCTCAAATAATATTTTGAATGGCATATTTGAATTCCTCACATTTTTCTGATTCAAAAACATATATCATTTATATTATTTGGATTTATAATTTAAAAGTTATTTAAAACAGATTTGAATTTGTATTTAAACATTTTCAGAAATTGTTTTTATTAAACAGAAAAACGAAACGACTTTTTGTACTCAGCAACAGCCAGCCACTACAGCTGACATGTGGGCCCAAGCTAAGCTGGCGTGACTGTGCTCGGCAAAACCTTTTCTCACCGGCGCAGAAGCTAGCCGCAGCAACTGACAAGCGGACCCGGAGGTTGGCGGGGCCACTGTGCGCGCGGCCTAGCCAGGGCATGCCACGCGGCAGGGACAGGGGCTTGCTCGTGCTGGCGCATGATATTCAGGGGCCTCTCTGCAAGGTTTGCACCGAGGCAGACATGTGGGCCAGGGTGGAGCGCGGGTTAAGAAAACAAAAAGGCGGGGGGGGGGATTTGCAAAGTGCCCCGCGACACTGTTTTTCTTCTCAAGTTCCTGACGGAACTGTCGGTCGACGGCGCGCGGCGCAGCTGGGGCTCGAACCCGCGATGTACCGCACGCACGCAGGTGGCGGTGACCACTGGGGCTAGCTAAGGTAGGTGTTGGGTTTCTGCTGTGCGGCTAGGTGAGGCTACCGCGGCGCAACTGCGAGGGATCGCTCGCGAGCACGCCGCATCGAGAGCGTTCGACGGAATGCTTGGCGCGTACAGGAAGCGGAGCATAGAGGGAGGTTGTCTAGGGGACGTGGCTGCTCACCGGGAGTGGGTCGGTGGGGTTGGATCGTGCCGGAGCGCATGGGATCAGCGAGGAAGCAGGCGCTCCGAGGCTAGGGTTTCGTCTCGGGCGCGTCGGCGATCGGCAGCACAGGGCGTCCTCCTCCTCGCTGCTGTGTACGGGGACGAAGCAGAGGTCCTCCTCGGTCTTCCTCGACGGCCCACGCACCACGCCCGCCTCCTCGCTGACGCGGTGGAAACGATGCCGATGGTGGTCGCCCGGGGTGGAAGGGATGGAGCAGGAGGGGATGGGCTGCGACTCAAGGCCAGGAGGGGATCTGGGCTGCTACTAGACGAGGGAGAGGGAGTAGATAGGGACGGGAGAGAGAGGGGGATGTCGTGGGGATGTGGTGAAGGGAAAAAGGTGGCTCGGCCACCTTCCCTCCTTCCTCACGTGCTGAGCATGGGGAGGCCAGGCAGGCCGCTGCAGGCGGGCCAGGGCGAGGTGGAGGCGCGGGTGTGGGGCCAGCATGGCAGGGAGAGAGAGGGAGAGGGAGAGGGGCAGGCTCGGTGTAGCTGGTTCAGCTTCGGCTAGGGTTAGGAGGCTCGGGCTAGGGTTGGAGGGGTTAGCTCGGGTTAGGGTTAGAGAGGGTAGGGTAGGTTTTGAGTGTGGGGTGTGGTATGATCTAACAAGATCATGCAAGGACTAAAAGAGATGGCAAGGAAAGATTAGGGTGTAGGTTTTGAGTAGGAGAAAAACTAGGTTTTTAAAGGTCACATGAAAAGAGAGAGACAAAGATATGGTGAATAGAGGAAAAGAGACATGATAGATTAGGGTGAAGGGTATTTCCCTTGATCTCATAAGATCTTGCATGAGATGAAAGAGATGTGGTGATGGTGAGGAGCTTGGTGCACACATGGTGGTGGTAGAAGATAGATAAAGGAGGAGCTCAACCAAAGATAAAGAATCACTTGTTATGAAAACAAAAGACAAGACCCACTTTAAAAACAAAGACAAAACCCAAAGGAGAAAAAGGTGGTGGAGGTTTGCATGGCCCATGCATGGGCATTAAATGCCATGTTTTATTCTTGTGAAAACAATAATAATGTAGCATGGCAATCTTCACATGCATTCCCAAAATGTGGAGTAAAGGCCAAGCAAAAGGGGAAATAAAAGGAGGTTCCATGGGGAGTAGATGGATGATACTCATATTAAATATAAATTGGACTTGCTAGTGTGTATGTTCCACTAGAGGTTTAATAGTCCCAAAAATATTCCAACATGAGCATACATTCAAGATAATCCCATATGGAAGCTTGAAAAGGGGTACCACTCACAAGGCATGCCAAGGTGGCTTCACATATTGATAATGTGAAAACAACATGATGCTAGTGTGAGAGCATGTAGAAATAGAAGTGGATCCATCCCACCCACATGAGCTAGATTTAAATGCCAAAGGAAAAGTGTAAAAGCTCATGGATAATTAGGATGGTGGAATTATAAGGTGGTGACAAGGAAAAGGTGGTGGAGTTGAATAAAAGATATGCCCCCAACTCAACTTGGGCATCAAGCATCTATCAAGAATCAAATACAATATATCAAGAGGAAGATACAATTAATAATGCATATGAGATAAGAACCAAATGAAAAAGGTTTTATATGATGCTCAAATGCGAGGTGGCATGATGACATGAGCATGATATAATTGTGATGCAACAATTATATATAGGAAGTAGCCATTATATTACTAAACCATGTAGCATTACATATGTTAGACATATGGGATGCTACAACTCTCCCCCACTAAACAGGAATCTCGCCCCGAGATTCTAGGAAGAAGAAGAAGACACGAAGAGGGTAGGATACTTGGCACAGAGCTCATCTTCACGTTCCCAAGTGGCTTTATCAACTGAATGGTGCGACCACTGCACCTTGCAGAACTTGATGGACTTGTTGTGAGTCCATCTTTCTGCGACTTCAAGGATTTTTGTGGGGTGTTCTTGATAAGATAGATCTTCTTGGAGATTGATGAGTTCATGGTCCACGGTCCTGCCGGGATCCTTGAAGCACTTCTTTAGTTGAGAGATGTGGAAAACATCATGGACTTTGAGTTTTTCAGGGAGCTCAAGAGCATAAGCAACTTCTCATCTTCTTCCGCGAATTTTGAAAGGACCGATGTATCTAGGAGCCAGCTTTCCTTTGATACCAAAGCGGTGCATGCCTCTCATGGAAGTGACACAAAGGTAAACGAGATCACCAGGGACATACTCCATGTCCGTGTGCTTTCTGTCATAGTTGCTCTTCTGGAGACTTTGAGCAACCTTCAAATTTTCAAGAATGATGTGAACCTTCTCCTCCGCTTGAGTTACGATGTCGGGGCCAAACAATGTTCTTTCACCTGCGCCCGACTAACCAATCGGAGTTCTGCATTTGCGACCATAGAGAGCCTCAAATGGTGCCATCTTTAGACTTTTCTGGAAGCTGTTGTTGTAAGAGATTTCAGCAGAAGGAAGACATTCTTCCCACTTCATGCCGAAAGAGATGACGCAAGCACGGAGCATATCTTCCAGAATCTGATTGATCCTTTCAACTTGTCCTTGCGACTAAGGATGGTAAGTTGTGCTGAAGTTCAATTTTGTTCCCAAAGCATTTTGGAAACTTCCCCAGAACTTGGAAGTGAAGATTCTTCCACGGTCTGAACTGATCTCAAGAGGAACCCCATACAGAGAGACAATTCTGTTGATATAGAGCTCAGCCAACTGAATTGCAGAAATTGTTTCCTTGACGGGAAAGAAGTGAGCCACTTTAGAAACCCTGTCAATGACAACAAAGATTGCATTGTTTCCCTTCTACGACCTTGGAAAACCAGTGATGAAGTCCATCTCTACTTTCTCCCATTTCCATTCCGGAGGTTTCAATGGCTGTAGAAGACCGGAAGGTTTCTGATGGACAGCTTTAACTCTATGGCAGACATCACACTCCGAGACATACTTGGCACAATATCCTTTCAACCCAGGCCACCAATACTGTGTTTTCAAGTCCATGTACATCTTAGTGCTGCCAGGGTGGATAGAAAGAATAGAATCATGCGCCTCCTTGACAACTTGCTCTCTTAAACCCGGGTAGTTCAGAACAAACATCCGGTGTTCAAAGAAAAGAGTGCCTTGGTCATCGACGTGGAAGGACTCATACTTCGGAAGCTGAATGTTGGAGATGATGTTTTTAGTGTAAGGATCACCAAGTTGAATGGAGTGAACCTTTTCTTCCAAAAGAGGGGTTGCCAGAAGGTTCAGAAGATACCCTTGTTCCACAATTTCAAGGTTTAGCTGACGGAATTCCTCGCACAAGAGAGGTTGTTGTTCTTCCACCATGAGGTTGCTGACATAAGCTTTGCGGCTGAGAGCATCGGCCATGACATTGGCTTTGCCCGGAGTGTAGTTGATGGTCAAATTGAAATCATTGATTGCTTCAACCCACCTCCTCTGACGAAGGTTGAGATCAGGCTGTGTGAAGATATACTTCAGACTCTTGTGGTCAGAAAAGATTTCACAACGGTTGCCCAGCAAGTAGTGCCTCCATACTTTCAACGCAAAGACAACTGCTGCGAGTTCGAGGTCATGTGTAGGATAGTTTATCTCATGCGTCTTCAACTATCGAGAGGCATAAGCAACAACTTGTTTTTCTTGCATAAGAACCGCACCCAATCCTTGCAAAGAGGCGTCACAGAATATCTGGAAAGTCTTTGATGTATCTGGAGGAATCAAGACTTGTGTGGACGTGAGCTTATCTTTGAGTGTTTCAAAGCTTGCTTGACATGGAGGAGTCCAAAGGTATCTCTTGCCTTTCTTGAGGAGATCGGTAAGAGGCTTCGCAATCTTCAAGAAGTTCTGCACGAAGCGACAACAGTAACTAGCCAAACCAAGGAAACTCCGGACTTCTTTGACATTTACAGGAGGAAGCCAGTCAACAATTGTCTTTACAGTTTCTAGGTTGACGGTAATGCCCTTGGCAGAGATGACGTGACCAAGATAGGTGACTTGAGGCAGCCAAAACTCACATTTGGAGAACTTTGCATACAGGCGGTTCTCATGAAGCTTGTTTAGGACACACCGAAGGTGTTCTTCATGTTCTTCGTTTGACTTAGAAGAGACTAGGATGTCATCCAGATAGACCACAACGAACTTATCAAGATACTCCATGAAAACCGAGTTCATAAGCCTCGAGAAGGTGGCCGGTGCGTTGGTGAGACCGAAAGACATGACCGTGTACTCATACAGGCCATAGCGGGTGGTGAAAGCTGTTTTAGGAACATCTTCCTTGCGAATCTTGATTTGATGATATCCACTTCTCAAGTCAAGTTTAGAGAATGCCACAACTCCAGCTAGCTGATCGAAGAGATCATTAATCCGCAGAAGGGGATATTTATTCTTGATGGTTTTAGCATTGAGAGCCCGATAGTCGACACAAAGTCTATCAGTCTTGTCTTGCTTCTTCACAAAGATGGTTGGGGTACCCCAAGAAGAAGTACTATGCTGAATGAAACCCAACTTCTCTTGTTCATCTAGCTGACGTTTGAGTTCAGCCAACTCAGCAGGACCCATTTTGTAAGGCCGCTTAGAAATAGGAGCGGTACCAGGTTCAAGCTCAATCACAAACTCAACCTCACGATCCGGAGGCATACCTGGCAACTCTTCAGGAAAGACATCTAGGAACTCACAGACCACCGGAACACTCTGAATAGCTTCCATAGCATCATCATTCAGAGCCTCCAAAGAGAAAAGCTGAATAGCAGGAGTCAGACTTGGAGAGTAGACTATATGGCCTTCAGGATTTTTCAAAGAAACCGAGCGTTCAGCACAATCAATCACAGCTGCATTTGTTGTTAACCAATCCATGCCCAAGATAACATCAATGTCAGAATTGCCCAATTCAATGAGGGATGCCAGAATTTTTTTGTTTCCAATTCCAATTTGGTTCCCATGGCTTATTTGAGAAGCCTTCATAGTTGTCCCCGGTGATTGCACCCTAAGAACCTTGGACAATGATTGAAGCGGAAGACCTTGTTGCTGAGAGAACTTTTGAGACACAAAAGAATGCGATGCACCAGTATCGAAAACACTCGTGCAGAAACTGAGTTAACAGAAAGCGTACCCAACACAACTCCAGGTGCATGCTCAGCTTGAGTGACGTTGACACAGTTGGCACGAGCAATAGCCGACCGGGCTTGGTGTTGATGTTGAGAGCCCGAGGTGGTGGTGCACGAATCATAGAAGAGCTTGCCGCAGGTCTCGGAGGTGGTGGAGGAAGAGATTTGTTGTTCATTGGGCAATTCTAGTGTTGATGCCCAGTGTTTCCACAAGTGTAACAAGCACCAGGTGGACGTGGACCAACATAGCCAGGGACTCCGCCAGGCGCTCCAGGGTAGTTGTGGTCGTAGCCCCTGGGAGCAGCAGTGAAGGAGTTTGGTGGCCTTGCCGCGTAGCTTGAAGGTCTTGGTGGAGCCGGGAGCGACGGTGGGGTGTTAGGAACCCAGACACGACGCTTAGAAGGAGATGACATAGCTGAAGAGCTTGCTGCATCGCGGTTGTGTTTCTTTGACTCCTCAAACACTTGCCTACTTGCTTCTTCCTGCAGAGTTGTATGTTGGAGTTCCAGAAAAGACGCCGGCCTTGCATGAGTGATTGCATATTTGATTGATGCATTGAGCCCTTGTCTGAACCTCTTTTGCTTCTTCTTGTCATCAGAGATCTCATCGCCACCATACCGAGAAAGGTTCATGAAGTTTCTGATGTAGGTATTGACATTGTCATTGCCCTGCTTGAGGTTGAGAAACACTTCCTTCATCCTCTCCATGGCAATTTCTGACAGATATTGTTCTTTGAAAGCCCCAGTGAACTGTTCCCAAGTAGGCTGAAAACCAGTGTAGTTTGCCTTGAGGTAATTCTCCCACCACAGAGCTGCATCTCCCTTCAGAAGGTGAGTGGCACATTTTACCCATTCTTGCTCAGGAACATCAGCAGTCACTAGTAACCTTGACATCTCACGCAACCAATCATCAGCATCAAGTGGCTGATCAGACACCTCAAAGTGGCGCGGGTTGAACTTCAGGAAACTTTTGATGTCTCCTCGCTTGGGAGGTGGAGGTAGTGGAACAAACTCATTCCTCCTGGCACTTTCTTCAAAACACTGCTGGTTCTGCTGTATTGTACCCAAGGCATTAGCAATACTTGTCAACGCAGCCCCTAGTTCAGGTGGTATGTCCTCCTCAGAACGGGGTGGTGGTGCCATCCTGTGATTGATATAAAACACAAGTTAGTACCATAATGGAGAATAATAATAATCCAAAATAGTACCAAAATGGAAATAACCAAGATTAAAGGATACAATTCACTAAGATGATATTAAAATATCAACAAAGTTCAAAGCACCTAGAAGATATTAAGCATATCGCACACGACTGAACAAGGAGTGTGGTACACAAGCTAACAAAGAAAAAATTTCCGCAAATTTTGGCATTAAAATACCACTATATGCGCAAAACCACTTAACGAATCAAGATTAGTAACTCTACCAATTCAATATACAAAAGCGAATGATAAAAGTAGTGGTATGGCCGCGACTCCATCCCGCACTCGAATCATTACTCCGCACATGAATAAGTAAAACACATATCCCAACACCTTCTTCTAAGATGAACCTAAAGATTAGTAACTACGGAAACGAACACCCCAAACAAGATAACGTCGGATAACAAAGAGTAAGACAGATCGCGTCGGTATACAACGAATCAGATAGATCACGTCGGTTTACAAAGGCCTGTCAGTATGGAATGTACCAACAGTTGATAACCAAAAGGCAGATAGTGATAACATGTTGGATGCAACAGATAGACAAGGAATTCACACACACACACACACACAACCTATGGTACTACGGAACCCAGAACACGTGAATCCTAGTTTGAATTTTACAAGAGGATTGAAAACGTTACACTTCCTTACCAGAAAAGGGTGGGTGGGTGGTAAGAAGAAAAATGGAAGCAGTCCTACTCTCACGTTTTGTTTTTCCCTAGTATACATAGCTACCAAAATATTTGCTAGACTGACAACGACCATTTGGCTGAGACCCTGAAGGGCGGGATGGCTCTGATACCAATTGTAACTACCTCGATGAATTACGCTCTTAGTTACATGCCTGGATGAGCGAAAATGGTTAAAATAGTACGGTGGGGCCAAGAGCCACTCACAGGTAGACCTTTCGGTCGTCCTAACCATTTTCAGAACATCGGGACAAGAACGAGCGGCGTAATCGGCAGGCGAAGGGATCAACTACATACACAAGTGAGTATGTATGCAAGCCACATACAACAGTCCTTAGAGCCATTCCATCTAAAAGAAATAGAAATATTGCAACACCATATGGCAAGATCCAAATATCCTAGATAGAGATAATAATTTAGGATAGCTCCTCATACATCAAACATCAGAGTATCAGGTGGAAGCGGAAAACAAGATCCGAGTATGGATAAGAAGCAAATCGGCATAAGATGCCACATAAATAAACACATCCCGCCCACAGATCTCACGGATCCCCGTTCCTAGAATCTCTACACCGAGTGATCGTTGCCAACATCGTCCGTCTCCTCCACCCAGTATCCATCTTGCGAATACACCTGTTCATCTGAATCAAACAATTTATCGTGTGAGACCCTAGGGGTACTCAGCAAGTCTTTATGCCTCTAAAGGGGACATATACCTGGGGTGACGCAATTGCAGCAAAAGATAATAACTAACAAGTCTATAGATACTCGCTAACCATCCGCCTAACCAATGATAGACGGATGTCCGTTAATTAGTAACAACATATATAACAGTATAATTAACAGATCCATCCTCCTCGCTTACCAACGAGAAAGCGGACGAACAACCCCCCATCCGTTGGCAGTTTTATTAACCATTCCAGGAGTGTTGCACTATTTACTAGTCAGGTACTTAGTCAATTTAAAAGCGGTACTTCAGTTATACTTGTCTATGATCGAGAAACTGTGCTCCAAGTCGTCCATAACCGCGGACACGGCTTTCAGAAAGATTTACCCTGTAGGGGTGCACAAATAGCAACACACACTCGATCAACCTTGGAAAAACCAAATCAAAACCCGACGAGTCATTCACGACAAAGCGATCACATGATTCAGAAATATTTTGGGGGGCCACCCCAATAAGCTACCCGCAACGAAGTTGGCCGACTCCGAGACAGACCCAGGGTTTGCGAGAACGGCTGTAAATGACTGGGAACCCAAAAATGTGACTAGGCTTGTCGATACCGCAAAATCGTGCCGCGGTCCCTAAACAGTATAGGTACTCCTCGCACAATCTTAAATAAAGCAGTAAACATGGCATAAGTACAGGATTGTAATCAAGCCCCAAACTACTTTGTGGCCCCAAGAAATAAGAATGAATCAAGCTCTCGCTCAGGGGGGTCCATAAGGCCTCCCGGATGTGGATAGTGCGAATAGTCAAGGAACAGGAATCAAGTACTCGGGGTCCTATGGGACACAAGTGAGCATGAAGAACCAAATAGCAGATATTGCTCACCGGTGCCACTTTCATTAGTTATCCCATTACTACCCAGGTTAAGTTTTTTAGGTACCTCATTATCCATCAGACACTCACATACCCTACACATGCTGTTCTATGACCCGCATGGCTCAAACAACTCCTGTAGTAATGGCTCATGGGATGGAGGAACAAGCTTCGGTGGGGTTTAAAGTAAAGGCTATGCAGTACTTGGGATTCAATTTAATGCAATCACGACTCAATGATGCAATAATAAGATATAGGCAATAGGTACTATATGTATGCAAGCATGTGGTAGTGCTTGCCTGGCAGCTCAGTTGAAGCGAGAGTCGGATCTGGGTAGTGCTCCTGGGATTCCTGATATATCCCTTGCTCAGCGTCTATTCGAAGAAGAACCAAACAAACAAGGACCAACATAAATAAAGTGCACAAGCATAGGTATTGAAGTGTCACAAGCAAACAAGCATGCCATGATGAATGATGCACAATTTGCATGGCAATAAAGTAGCATGGCATGGGTGAGGTGTGGGGTACAAGATTAAAGCATTTTATTAAGTTTTTAGTCCGGTTTGCTCTCATAATACTTGATGTATACTTAATATTTATATTATGCATGCTGCCATTCAGAACATGGAATGCATAGTTAGAACGGGCTCGTCGCGCTGATCGATTTAGACATATTATTTGCCAAAATTGGAGTTATAGATTTAAAGTTATTAATTAATTAAGAAAAGGGCATTTTCTTGTGATTTTAATCATCTCGAAAATTAAGGTGCTCAAATAATATTTTGAATGGCATATTTGAATTCCTCACATTTTCCTGATTCAAAAACATATATCATTTGTATTATTTGGATTTATAATTTAAAAGTTATTTAAAACATATTTGAATTTGTATTTAAACATTTTCAGAAATTGTTTTTATTAAACAGAAAAACGAAACGACTTTTTGTACTCAGCAACAGCCAGCCAGTACAACTGACATGTGGGCCCAAGCTGAGCTGGCGTGACTGCGCTCAGCAAAACCTTTTCTCACCGGTGCAGAAGCTAGCCGCAGCAACTGCCAAGCGGACCCGTAGGTTGGCGGGGCCACTACGCGTGCGGCCCAGCCAGGGCGTGCCACGCGGCAGGGACAGGGGCTTGCTCATGCTGGCGCATGATATTCAGGGGCCTCTCTTCAAGGTTTGCACCGAGGCAGACAGGTGGGCCAGGGTGGAGCGCGGGTTAAGAAAACAAAAAGGCGGGGGGGGGGATTTGCAAAGTGCCCCGCGGCACTGTTTTTCTTCCCAAGTTCCCGACGGAACTGTCGGTCGACGGCGCGCGGCGCAGCTGGGGCTCGAACCCGCGATGTACCGCACGCACGCAGGTGGCGGTGACCACTGGGGCTAGCTAAGGTAGGTGCTGGGTTTCTGCTGCGCGGCTAGGTGAGGCTACCGCGGCGCAACTGCGAGGGATCGCTCGCGAGCACGCCGCATCGAGAGCGTTCGACGGAATGCTTGGCGCGTACAGGAATCGGAGCATAGAGGGAGGTTGTCTAGGGGACGTGGCTGCTCACCGGGAGTGGGTCGGTGGGGTTGGATCATGCCGGAGCGCAGGGGATCAGCGAGGAAGCAGGTGCTCCGAGGCTAGGGTTTCGTCTCGGGCGCGTCGGCGATCGGCGGCACAGGGCGTCCTCCTCCTCGCTGCTGTGTACGGGGACGAAGCAGAGGTCCTCCTCGGTCTTCCTCGACGGCCCACGCACCACGCCCGCCTCCTCGCTGACGCGGTGGAAACGATGCCGATGGTGGTCGCCCGGGGTGGAAGGGATGGAGCAGGAGGGGATGGGCTGCGGCTCAAGGCCAGGAGGGGATCTGGGCTGCTACTAGACGAGGGAGAGGGAGTAGATAGGGACGGGAGAGAGAGGGGGATGTCATGGGGATGTGGTGAAGGGAAAAAGGTGGCTCGGCCACCTTCCCTCCTTCCTCACGTGCTGAGCATGGGGAGGCCAGGCAGGCCGCTGCAGGCGGGCCAGGGCGAGGTGGAGGCGCGGGTGTGGGGCCAGCATGGCAGGGAGAGAGAGGGAGAGGGAGAGGGGCAGGCTCGGTGTAGCTGGTTCAGCTTCGGCTAGGGTTAGGAGGCTCGGGCTAGGGTTGGAGGGGTTAGCTCGGGTTAGGGTTAGAGAGGGTAGGGTAGGTTTTGAGTGTGGGGTGTGGTATGATCTAACAAGATCATGCAAGGACTAAAAGAGATGGCAAGGAAAGATTAGGGTGTAGGTTTTGAGTAGGAGAAAAACTAGGTTTTTAAAGGTCACATGAAAAGAGAGAGAGACAAAGATATGGTGAATAGAGGAAAAGAGACATGATAGATTAGGGTGAAGGGTATTTCCCTTGATCTCATAAGATCTTGCATGAGATGAAAGAGATGTGGTGATGGTGAGGAGCTTGGTGCACACATGGTGGTGGTAGAAGATAGATAAAGGAGGATCTCAACCAAAGATAAAGAATCACTTGGGATGAAAATAAAAGACAAGACCCACTTTAAAAACAAAGACAAAACCCAAAGGAGAAAAAGGTGGTGGAGGTTTGCATGGCCCATGCATGGGCATTAAATGCCATGTTTTATTCTTGTGAAAACAATAATAATGTAGCATGGCAATCTTCACATGCATTCCCAAAATGTGGAATAAAGGCCAAGAAAAAGGGGAAATAAAAGGAGGTTCCATGGGGAGTGGATGGATGATACTCATATTAAATATAAATTGGACTTGCTAGTGTGTATGTTCCACTAGAGGTTTAATAGTCCCAAAAATATTCCAACATGAGCATACATTCAAGATAATCCCATATGGAAGCTTGAAAAGGGGTACCACTCACAAGGCATGCCAAGGTGGCTTCACATATTGATAATGTGAAAACAACATGATGCTAGTGTGAGAGCATGTAGAAATAGAAGTGGATCCATCCCACCCACATGAGCTAGATTTAAATGCCAAAGGAAAAGTGTAAAAGCTCATGGATAATTAGGATGGTGGAATTATAAGGTGGTGACAAGGAAAAGGTGGTGGAGTTGAATAAAAGATATGCCCCCAACTCAACTTGGGCATCAAGTATCTATCAAGAATCAAATACAATATATCAAGAGGCAGATACAATTAATAATGCATATGAGATAAGAACCAAATGAAAAAGTTTTTATATGATGCTCAAATGCAAGGTGGCATGATGACATGAGCATGATATAATTATGATGCAACAATTATATATAGGAAGTAGCCATTATATTACTAAACTATGTAGCATTACATATGTTAGACAGATGGGATGCTATAGCACCATGCCCTAAAAATCTGATGCCATTACATGAATGATCTCATCCAATCCCTCCCATCCCCATAGCCTACAGCGGGGGATTACTCACTCATAGATGGGGGAAACATGGATGGTCGATGCAGAAGCGATGGTGATGATGATGGCGATGATCTCGTCCAATTCCCCGTCCCGGCAGGGTGCCAGAACGGAGTTTCTGGTGCTGTTTCGTGGAATATGGTGGTGGCGGCGGAGCGGAACTCCTTCTGGAAAACATCGAACCCCCCGAAGTTTTTAGGTCAGAAGGCTCCTTATAGGCGAAGAGAGAGGCCGAGGGGGTGCCTAGGGGGCCCACACCACCCCCTGGCGCGGCCTGGCCTGGCCCGCGCCACTAGGTGGTGTGGCCACCCCTGGCTCTTCTCCGTCTCGTATTCTGGCTCCTGGAGTCTTCGGGTGAAATAGGATTTTTGGCATATTTTCCAGGATTTTTCCTGATAGTTGATTTTCTACATAAAAAGTAGACACCAAGGCAATTCTGCTGAAAACAGCGTCAGTCCGCATTAGTTGCATCCAAATCACACAAGTATAGAGGAGAAACAATAGCAAAAGTGTTCAGGAAAGTAGATATGTTTTGGACGTATCAAGGGCACAAACATAATTTATAAGTACAAAGGTTGACACATCCATAAAATTGGGGATAATTAAAAGGGAAAATGTAGAGGAGAATGTAGGTAGTTGTACGACGAGATTTGTGGGGTTATGCTAGATCGGGAAGAGGGAGGTGTGGGTGAGTGCGAGGGACTCGATGAAGGCGGAGACATTAGGTCTCCTCGAGGGGCCCCTCTCCTCGAGACCCATTTCTCAGCTCTTTAGCCTCCGGCTGACGCGTGGAAGTTTCTTGTGATAGGGCCCAGTTGGAAGTGAGATTGAGAGCGTGCTGCGTAAAAATGGGATATGTCTTATTAAAATCAAGTGGCAATAAATTGTAGCTGCCTGTCAATGACCGTGCACTCGATGACGCCGTTTCCCTATGCATGTGTTGTGGCGTAGTAGTAGTAGGCTTTTTAGACGTGATTAAACATGACATGACCACTCGACGACTTTTTCCATGGACGGCTTCATGTTCCTTCTTGTAGAAGTCTCGTTGAGAGAGATGTCTATGCTGTCTCACGCTGTACTGTAAAGGGCATGACGTGTGCAATGATCCGCGTTGGATCACGGAGGATCAACGATTGGTGTGCACGATCCACGTGATAGCTGTGTCAACCAATTAGGTCATAGCAGCCAGAGTGAGCACAGGTTTGGGCTTCTACGGGAGAGAGATGGCAAAACCAAGTAGTATCAAAAAACCAAGGGCAAAACTAAGTAGTATAAAAATGGAAAGTGAATACAATGAAATACATCTTGGCATACATCAAATTATGCCAAGATGGATTCACTAGAGTCATTGCATGTGTGTTCTTTTCATAAACCAGATGGATCCACTAGATGTCATTGCATTTGTGTTCTTTTCATAAACCACTTGGATGTGTGTGTATCAGTGTGCATCATTGTGGTTTTGGAAAAGAACATGATGCCACTCCAGCATATGGTGTCCAAACATGTCGAGGAACCCTAGCAGCATGCTAGAATTCAACTGCAGCATGCACTGTACCACCAAATTTAAAGATGCTGCATCACCATAGTCATTGGATGATGTGTGTGTGTTAGTGTGCATCATTGTGGTTTTGGAAAAGAACACATGCAATGATGCCACTCTAGCATGCGGTGTCCAACCATGTCTAGGAACCCTAGCAACCTACTAGGATTCAACTGCAGCATGCATTGTACCACCAGTTTGAAAGATGATGCATCACCACACCCACTTGGATGTGTGTGTATCAGTGTGCATCATTCTGGTATTGGAAAAGAACACATGCAATCATGTCACTCTAGCATGTGTGTTCTTTTCATAATCCACACGGATCCCCTAGATGTCATTGCATGTGTGTTCTTTTCCTAAACCACATGGATCCACTAGATGTCATTGCATGTGTGTTCTTTTCATAAACCACATGGATCCACTACATTCATTGCATGTGTGTTCTTTTCCTAAACCACATGGATCCACTAGATGTCATTGCATGTGTGTTCTTTTCATAAACCACATGGATCCACTACAGTCATTGGATGTGTGTGTATCAGTGTGCATCATTATGCTTTTGGAAAAGAACACATGCAATCATACAACTCCAGCATGTGGTGTCAAACCATGTCGAGGAACCCTAGTAGCATGCTGGGATTCAACTGCAGCATGCATTCTACCACCAGTTTGAAAGATGCTACATCACCACACCAACTTGGATGTGTGTGTATCAGTGTGCATCATTGTTGGTTTTGTAAAAGAACACATGCAATGACATCTAGTGTGTGTGCGTGGTGGCCGTTAGATCGTAACCTTAGCCCCCAATGGTGGTCGTTAGATCAAGTCTTCTAGAAGGCACGCCCCCAGACACTTGTTCTGCATGATGATTGTTACAGATCGTTCGATCGAGGCGCTTGGACGATTGGGATGGTTCTACGTAAAAGAGATCTGGGAGTAAGTTTTCGTGCGACATGATTGGCCATGCTTACTGTCCGCTTGCTCTGGACAAACTAGCAACACCGCATGCTCCCACTTGTCAGTGTCACGTGTTCCGTGGGCCCACCTGCCAGTGTCACATCCTCTTTAATTCTCTTCCTTCCACTCGAAGCCAATTTACCCACTTCTCTCCCCTCCTACCGTATCCGCAAGCCGACAACGCCTCCAGCGATCTCTCCTGCAGCCACCCCAGTCCCCTGATACGTTGCAAACGTATCTATAATTTTTGATGTTCCATGCTTGTTTTATATCTACTTTCTTATGTTTTGTCCACACTTTGGAGTATTTTTATACACTTTCTAGGACTAACCTATTACCAAGATGCCATAGTGCTAGTTTCCTGTTTTCTGCTATTTTTGGTTCCAGAAAAGCCAGAAAATGAATATTCTCGGAATTGGACGGGACAAAATCCAAAGTCGATATTTTACTGGAAGACTCACAGAGCCAGAAGACAAGACGGAGAGGGGCCAGGGCTGGCCACACCATGTGGTGGCGCGGGTCCCCCTTGGCTGCACCACCAGGTTGTGTGGGCCCCAGGTCCACCCTCTGACATCGCCCTTTCGCCTATAAGAAGCTTCCGATGAGAAAACCCTAAAGCCGGGAGCCTCCAGCCATGAAAAGTTCCACAGCGCCACCGAAGGGGAGATTCGGGGGACAGAAAGTCTCTGTTCCGACACCCTGCTGGGACAGGGAAGTGCCCCCGGAGCCATCTCCATCGATCTCCACCACCATCTCCATCACCGTTGCTGATTCCCATGATGATGAGGGAGTAGTTCTTCCTCGAGGCTAAGGGTTCTACCGGTAGATATGTGTTCATCTCTCTCTCTATGCATGACCATATTGTGATCATGAGCTTTGTAATCAAGTAGATCTACCTTGCTACTCAAGTGCTTTAATAGATCTCTGCTCTCCCCATGTGTCTGAAAGTGACAGCATGCACACCATGGTGGCACTTAGGCTAGAGATTACAAATACTTGTTATGAGTTATATTTGGAGTTGGATGTCTTGATGGCCCAAGATATCTCGAGCTTGTTGGGGAACCCCAAGAGGAAGGTATGATGAGCACAGCAACAAGTTTCCCTCAGTTATGAAACCAAGGTTATCGAACCATTAGGAGCAAGGAAACACCTTCAAGGTGTTGTTGCCAACTTGGAATCCTGCACAACACAACCATAGAATTTGCCCCCAACTTACAGTGAGGTTGTCAATCTCACCGGTTTTGCTAAAAACAAAGGATTAAACGTATTGTATGGAAGAAAGTAAAAGCTTGCAGAAACTAAACAGAAAGCGATAAACAATTGTAGATTGATTGTAAAAGAAAGAACCGGGGTCCATAGTTCACTAGTGGTGGTTATCCTTAAGATAGATGACATGTTGGGTGAACAAATTATCGCGGGGCAATTGACAAACATCGAGAAAGCATACATGCATATACTAATCATATTGACTCCTTTGAGATTTGATATGGCATCACAACATTATACATAGACCGTAATCCAACTGCATCTATGACTAATAATCCACCTTCAGGTTATCATCCGAACTCCCTCCAGTATTAAGTTGCAAGAAACAGATAATTGCATTACGCATTGCGTGGAAAGTAAACAATATGATTGTTCTGTGAACAAAAGATTGTTGTTCTCTCCCTAGTAGCAACACCACATCTAGTACCTTAGAGATTTCTGTCACTTCCCCAGATTACTGGAGGCGTGAACCCACTATCGAGCATAAATACTAACTCTTGGAGTTGCTAGCATCTACTTGGCCAAGATAGTTACTAACAACGGAAAGCATGCAAGATCACAAATAACAAAGACATGATAGAATCAATAATCAATCTGAAATAGCATCTCAATATACATCGGATCCCCGCAAACACAACATGTAGGATTACAAATAGATGATCTTGATCATGAACAGAGTTCAGAAGATCTAAACATGATAGCACAAAGGAGAAGAACCGACCATCTAGCTACTACATGGACCCATAGTCCAAGGATGAACTACTCACGCATCACACCGGAGGATTGCATGGTGATGAATAAGGCCTCCAGGGTGAATTCTCCCCTCCGACAGGGCGCCGGGAAGAGCTTCAGATCCCTCCCGATCTAGGGATGGAGATGATGGCGGCTACAGACTCTTTCGTGGATTTTTATCGGGTACTTAAGGTTTCTGTATCGGAGGCATCTTATAGGTGAAAGGGGAGGCCGAGGGGGTGCCCTAGGCGGCCACACCACCCCCTGGCACGGGCCAGGCCTGGCCGCGCGGCCAGGTGGTGTGGCGGCCTTCTGGCCCCTCTTCGTCTCGTATTCTAGCTTTGTGTCCTCCTCGGTGAAAAACTGACTTTGGCTTTTGTCCTGTCCAATTCCGAGAATATTCATTTTCCAACATTCCTAGAACCAAAAACAGTAGAAAATAGGTAGCTGGCACTGTGGCATCTTGTTAATAGGTTAGTCCAACAAAGTGTATAAAAAGTACTCCAAAGTATGGACAAAACATAAGAAAGTAGATAAAACCAAGCATGGAACATCAAAAATTATGGATACGTTAGCAACGTATCAACATCCCCAAGCTTAACTCCTGCTCGTCCTCGAGTAGGTAAGTGATAAAAAGAAAGAATAATTTTTTAGGTGACATGCACCATCATAAACTGGATCAAAGTATTTGTAAAACATTGAAAGCTGGGATCATAGTACTTCAATCATAACATGAAAGATAAAGTTCTAGCAATAAGACAAAGCAACTAAGTTGCAACATGAAAAGGCACAAACAAAAGATTCATGAATAACAATACTTTGCAAGACGTCTGTTTGTTTCACATAAAGAAAACATAGCATAGTAGCATTCAGCTTGTCCCTCATAGAGTAGCAAATATAAATGCATAGGACACCTTCGAAGTTCATAAGAGTGAATAGATACAAATAGTTTAAAACAAGCAATATCGAAGTTATGCATCAATCAACAAGTCTTGGGACAATGCACATAGAACTAAGAATGGCCACTATGCTCTCAAAGTAGGTGCATAAAGATAGAAGGTGAAGACTCAACATAAAAGTAAAAGAAAGGCCTTCATAGAAGGAAGCAGAGATTCAAGTTTCATAAAGAGCTTCCAAAAATTATGGTACTTATTAGCTTTCAGCTCTCATTGCCCGTATCATAAGCATCTTGAAGTGATTAAGGTTAAAGTGAACAAACTATGGAGTATATGCTTGACAAAGTATAAGTTGGAAATCTCAAGTCTCTTGAATACAAGGGCTGATCCTCATGCTACTCAAGTTTAGTCACTGGTAAGTTCTTGTCATCGTAAGTACGTGCGTATCATAGAGAACCGCCAATGGGGTACCCCTTGCCCGATGATACGGAAGAATCCCCATATCAAAATGACAAGGCAAGCAGACAACGAGCATCTCAGTAATCTTCTTATTTACCATGGGAATATGGTGCTTTTTCTCTCTTTCCTCTTTTCATATATCTCCTTTTTTTCTTTTCTTGTTCTCTTTTTTCTCAATATCTGACTCTTTTTTATAAGAAGAATGCTTCATAGACAGCTCATTATGGTTACGCTACAGGTTTCCACCATGACAGCATGGATTATACCAGCGGCCCAGGCATTTCTCTAACACATATACATAACTCCATGGACTTACAAGCTCCCCTTTCATTTCACATCGACGACATCCATATACAAAAGAGCATGATATCAACTAGGTACAAAGTACAAGTGCAATGTTGAAAGCGTTCCCCATGACAGCATGGTTCTGCTAATCCCTAACATATGAGTGCATGCATATACAACATAGACGACACATTGGTTCAAGTTTATTAAGGGCAAGAAAAGTAAAGTGTGCCATCAAGTTCGTGAGAGCTTTAATCACTAGTTTTCACATAACAAGTTTAATTCGGAAGGTAGATAAAAACATGAATATACTTGGAATAGCATATGCTAGTAGGTAGCTATGGTGGACTCTTTGGAATAACTTGGTTTAAGGAATTGGATGCATGAGTGGAACTCATACTTGGTTACGGAGGCTAGCAAAAGACTGGGAGCGACCAACTAAGAGAGCAATAATGGCCATAATCATGCAGAGCGACAAAACATCATTAATCAAAGAATAAAGTGATACTAAAAGTTGAAAACTAAAGGATCATAAAGGCTATGGTGACTTGGGATAGTCATAACATGGTGTGAGCATGTACCAAGTCAACCCAAATAAAGCATCAAAGGAGAATACCACAATACTATGCTTTAATATGCTAAAACAACGCATGATTCTTCCAAGGCACATTAAGCAATCTAAATTGTTTATAACATGTCATGCTACAACAAATAATACTAAGAATAAAGCCAAAACAATATCAAGCATGGCATGACAAAGCATAGGTCACAGTCAAAAACAAACTCTCTTTACCACTTAAGCATGAACTTTCCTACTCTTTTCCAATCCAAACCAAACTATTTGAAAACCAACGTATGAAAGAGGGGGTCCAACCAATTTATTCAAGCAAACTAAGAAAACCAAGCAAACGAAAAACCAAAACGAAAACAAAAAAGAAGACGCTCCAAGAACAACACAATTGTGCACGAAACAATAAAAATGAAGCGTTTGGAAGAAACCTGGGATTTTTATTGATGAAGAGGGGGATGCCTTGGGCATCTCCAAGCTTTGACGCTCGTACTTCTTGGATATTTCTTGGGGTGATACGCGTGGAAACCCCAAGCTTGAGATTTAGTCCATCCTTCATCTCATTACCCATTCCTTCCATACACCTGAATTTTTTTCTTCATACAAAACTTCACACAATCCTTATTAGCAACATTAGTGCACTCAAGATAATAAGTCTTTAGGTTCAGTTCTAACACAAATAAAACTTCCACTAAAACACAAGATACTGTAGCACTTCCCTCAAAAAGCTCAATTCCCCAAAAGAACTAAAAAAGGAACCAACAAGAAGCAAATGCAAATAATGGCAGAAATCTGTCAAAATAGACCAGCAAGTAAAGAAGAATTTTTTCGAAGATCTTGTGTTGCTCAAATAAAAAGTGTTGAACTAACGAAAATTAGATAACGACCTGGGGCAGAAGCACAAACATTCAAGCCTCAAAGTACGTACATAGATTTTACACGAATTTTTACGGTGAAGCACAGAAATCTGTTTCGGGACAGCAACTTTCCCAATCATTACTTCTCTCTCATTAGAGGTTACTCTTGGCACAAAAAGCAAATAAAAAGGATAAGGAGCGGTTGTTACAGAAGTAATAACTTCCAAGACTCATCTAAAACTTTTGGGTTATCTCCCAATAAGTACTTTTCTTTAACGCCTTTAAGTTAGGCATAAGAAGCAAGAAAAAGAATCAAGTGTTCTCAAATGAAGAAGCATTAAGATTGATACCAGAAATATCTTCAACAAGCCAAGGTATCTCATCCAAATAAGTTATAGAGGATCCTCTCTCAATGCTTTTGGGTTCACTACTTTCATCAAACGAGTTCTCAGGAACAATCCAATCAAGATTCTTTTCTATGGCTTCATGTATTGCTGCAAGTTTAAAGGGTATTAGTATATTAGTTTCCTCCCCATTAGGTTCGGTTTTGGTCATATTTTCTCGTGTACCAATAACATCTACACATGAGCCTAGTTTATTAAAACGTTCAAAAACTTTCCTAGCTTCCTTGGCAACATCATAGAATTCCTTAAGCAAAGTTTCCAGAATAAAATCTGTCTTTTCAGGGTCATAAATTTCTTTAAGTTTAAGGAACATTACTTGCATTAAGGGATTAAGGTTAACAAACCTAGCTTCCAACATGTGAACTAAAGAAGCTGCAGCAATTTCATAGTTTGGAGCAAGTTCTGCAAGGGATCTATCCTCAATATCCTCATGTTTACTAACATGATTAAAGAATTCTTCAATATTATCTTTTCCAATTATAGAGCCACTACCTATTGAAAGGTCTTTCAAACTTAGGGATAAACATGGTGATCTAATAAAGAGGTAACAACTATAGAAGACTTAATTTTTTTGTGTTTTTAATAAAGAAAGCAAACTAGTAAGACTATTTTTGTGTGTTTTTGATAAAGAAACAAGCAAACAAAGCAAAAGTAAACTAAGCAAAACAAAAACAACAAAGTAAAGAGATTGGTTATGAGGGACTCCCCTTGTGAAGATGTCTTTGAATCCCTGGCAACGACGCCAGAAAAAGAGCTTGATGACCCAAAATATATCGAGCTCGTTGAGGAACCCCAAGAGGAAGGTATGATGAGCACAACAGCAAGTTTTCCCTCAGTTATGAAACCAAGGTTATCAATCCAGTAGGAGGAAGGAAACACCCCAAAGGTGTAGCTAGCTGAACTTTGGCAGGCCGCACTACCGATGCCAGCAGCAATGTGAGACCTGCACAACACAACCATAGAACTCTGCCCCCAACTTGCGATGAGGTTGTCAATCTCACCGGTTTTGCTGAAAACAAAGGATTAAACGTATCGAGTGGAAGAAAGTAATAGTTTGCAGAATGTAAACACAAAGTAGTAAACAGTTGATTGTAGATTGAAAGTAAAAGAAAGGACCAGGGTCCATAGTTCACTAGTGGTGGCTCTCCTTAAGATAGATAACATGTTGGGTGAACAAATTACAGCGGGGCAATTGACAAACATCGAGAAAGCATACAAGCATATTCTAATCATATTGACTCCTTAGAGACTTGATTGGGCATTACAACATTATACATAGACCGCCATCCAACTGCATCTATGACTAATAATCCACCTTCAGGTTATCATCTGAAACCCCTCCAGTATTAAGTTGCAAGCAACGGATAATTGCATTACGAATTGCGTGTAAAGTAAACAATACGATTGTTCTATGAACAAAGGATTGTTGTTTTCTCCCTAGTAGCAATAGCACATCTAGTACCTTAGAGATTTCTGTCACTTCCCTAGATTACCAGAGGCATGAACCCACTATCGAGCATAAATACTAACTCTTGGAGTTGCTAGCATCTACTTGGCTAAGATAGCTACTAACAACGGAAAGCATGCAAGATCACAAATAACAAAGACATGATAGAATCAATAATCAATCTGAAATAGCATCTCAATATCCATCGGATCCCCGCAAACACAACATGTAGGATTACAAATAGATGATCTTGATCATGAACGGAGCTCACAAGATCTAAACATGAAAGCACAAAGGAGGAGAACAGCCATCTAGCTACAACATGGACCCTTAGTCTAGAGATGAATTGCTCACGCAAGGCTTGCACGGTGATGAAGAAGGCCTCCAGGGTGAATTCCCCTCTCCGACAGGGTGCCGGGAAGAGCTTCAGATACCTCCCGATCTAGGGATGGAGATTACGGCGGCTATAGACTCTTTCGTGGAATTTTAATCGGGGACTTAGGGTTTCTATATCGGAGGCATCTTATAGTCGGAAGGGGAGGCCGAGGGGGTGCCTGGGCATGCCACACCACCCCCTGGCGCGGCCAGGTGGTGTGGCCACCCTCTGGATCCTCTCTATCTCGTATTGTGGCTCCATGTGTCCCTCGGTGAAAAACTGACTTTGGCTTTTGTCCCGTCCAATTCTGAGAATATTCATTTTCTGACTTTCCTAGAACCAAAAACAGCAGAAAACAGGCAGCTTGCACTGTGGCTCTTGTTAATAGGTTAGTCCAAGAAATCATATGAAAGGTACTCCAAAGTGTGGACAAAACATAAGAAAGTAGATAAAACCAAGCATGGAACATCAAAAATTATGGATACGTTAGCAACGTATCAAACACATGCAATGATGCCACTCCAGCATGTGGTGTCCAACCATGTCCAGAAACCCTAGCAGCATGCTAGGATTCAACTGTAGCATGCATTGTACCACCAGTTTGAAAGATTCTACATCACCACACCCACTTGGATGTGTGTGTATCAGTGTGCATCATTCTGGTATTGGAAAAGAACACATGTAATCATGCCACTCTAGCATGTGTGTTCTTTTCATAAACCACACAGATCCACTAGATGTCATTGCATGTGTGTTCTTTTCCTAAACCACATGGATCCACTAGATGGCATTGCATGTGTGTTCTTTTCATAAACCACATGGATCCACTATAGTCATTGCATGTGTGTTCTTTTCCTAAACCACATGGATCCACTAGATGTCATTGCACGTCTGTTCTTTTCATAAACCACATGGATCCACTACAGTCATTGGATGTGTGTGTATCAGTGTGCATCATTGTGCTTTTGGAAAAGAACACATGCAATCATGCCACTCCAGCATGTGGTGTCAAACCATGTCCAGGAACCCTAGCAGCTGATGGCCCAAAATATATTGAGCTCGTTGGGGAACCCAAAGAGGAAGGTATGATGAGCACAACAGCAAATTTTCCCTCAGTATGAAACCAAGGTTATCAATCCAGTAGGAGCAAGGAAACACCCCAAAGGTGTAGCTAGCTGAACGTTGGCAGGGCGCACTACCGATGCCAACAGCAACGTGGAGACCTGCACAACACAACCACAGAACTTTGCCCCCAACTTACGATGAGGTTGTCAATCTCACCGGTTCTGTTGAAAACAAAGGATTAAACGTATCGAATGGAAGGAAGTAATAGTTTGTAGAAATTAAACACAAAGCAGTAAACAATTGATTGTAAAAGAAAGGACCAGGGTCCATAGTTCACTAGAGGTGGCTCTCCTTAAGATAGATAACATGCTGGGTGAACAAATTACAACGGGGCAATTGACAAACATCGAGAAAGCAATACATGCATATACTAATCATCTTGACTCCTTTGAGAATTGATTGGGCATTACAACATTATACATAGACCGCCATCCAACTGCATCTATGACTAATAATCCACCTTCAGGTTATCATCTGAACCCACTCTAGTATTAAGTTGGAAGCAACAGATTATTGCATTGCAAATTGCGTGTAAAGTAAACAATACGATTGTTCTATGAACAAAGGATTGTTGTTTTCTCCCTAGTAGCAACAACACATCTAGTACCTTAGAGATTTCTGTAACTTCTCCAGATTACCAGAGGCATGAACCCACTATCAAGCATAAATACTAACTCTTGGAGTTGCTAGCATCTACTTGGCTAAGATAGCTACTAACAACGGAAAGCATGCAAGATCACAAATAACAAAGACATGATAGAATCAATAATCAATCTAAAATAGCATCTCAATATCCATCGGATCCCCGCAAACACAACATGCAGAATTACAAATAGATTATCTTGATCATGAACGGAGCTCACAAGATCTAAACATGAAAGCACAAAGGAGGAGAACCAGCCATCTAGCTACTACATGGACCCGTAGTCCAGAGATGAACTACTCACGCATCACACCGGAGGCTTGCATGATGATGAAGAAGGCCTCCAGGGTGAATTCCCCTCTCTGGCAGGGTGCCGGGAAGAGCTTCAGATCCCTCCCGATCTAGGGACAGAGACGACGGTCGATACAGACTCTTTAGTGGAATTTTGATCGGGTCCTTAGGGTTTCTGTATCGGGGGCAACTTATAGGCAGAAGGAGAGGCCGAGGGGGTTCTTGGGCTGGCCACACCACCCCCTGGCACGGCCAGGCCTGGCCCGCGCGGCCAGGTGGTGTGGATGCCCCTGGCTCCTCTCTGTCTCGTATTCTGGCTCCAGATGTCCCCTGGTGAAATAATAACTTTGGCTTTTGTCCCGTCCAATTCCGAGAATATTCATTTTCTGACTTCCTCGAACCAAAAACAGTAGAAAACAGGCAGCTGGCACTGTGGCTCTTGTTAATAGGTTAGTCCAAGAAATCATATGAAAAGTACTCCAAAGTGTGGACAAAACACAAGAAAGTAGATAAAACCAAGCATGGAACATCAAAAATTATAGATACATTTGCAATGTATCAGCAACATGCTGGGATTCAACTGCAGCATGCATTGTACCACCAGTTTGAAAGATGCTACATCACCACACCCACTTGGATGTGTGTGTATTAGTGTAAATCATTGTTGGTTTTGTAAAAGAACACATGCAATGACATCTAGTGGGTGTGCGTGGTGGTTGTTAGATCGTAACCTTAGCCCCCAATGGTGGTTGTTAGATCGAGTCTTCTAGAAGGCACGCCCCCAGACACTTGTTCTGCATGACGATTGTTACTGATCGTTCGATCGGGGCGCTTGGACGGTTGGGATGGTTCTTCGTAAAAGAGATACGGGAGTAGGCTGTTCCGTGACATGATTGGCCATGCTTACTGTCTGCTTTCTCTTGACAAACTAGCAACACCGCATGGTCCCACTTGCCAGTGTCACGTGTTCCGTGGGCCCACCTGCCAGTGTCACATCCTCTTTACTTCTCTTCCTTCCCCTCAAAGCCACTTTCCCCACTTCTCTCCCCTCCTACCGTATCCGCAAGCCGACAACGCCTCCAGCAATCTCTCCCGCAGCCACCCTAGTCCCCTGATACGTTGCAAACGTATCTATAATTTTTGATGTTCCGTGCTTGTTTTATATCTACTTTCTTATGTTTTGTCCACACTTTGGAGTATTTTTATACACGTTCTGGGACTAACCTATTAACAAGATGCCATAGTGCCAGTTGCCTGTTTTCTGCTGTTTTTGGTTCCAAAAAAGGCAGAAAATAAATATTCTCGGAATTGGACGAGACAAAAGCCAAAGTCGATATTTTATCGGAAGACTCACGGAGCTAGAAGACAAGACGAAGAGGGGCTAGGGGCTTGCCACACCATGTGGTGGCGTGCATCCCCCTTGGCCACGCCACCATGTGGTGTGGGCCCCTGGTTCACCCTTTGACATCGCCCTTTCGCCTATAAGAAGCCTCCGATGAGAAAACCCTAAAGCCGGGAGCCTCTAGCCACGAAAAGTTCCGCAGCACCGCCGCCACCAAAGGGGATATTCGGAGGACAGAAAGTCTCTGTTCCGGCACCCTGCCGAGACAGGGAAGTGCCCTCGGAGCCATCTCCATCGATCTCACCACCATCACCATCATCGTTGCTCATTCCCATGATGATGAGGGAGTAGTTCTTCCTCGATGCTAAGGGTTCTACCGGTAGCTATGTGTTCATCTCTCTCTCTATGCATCATCATATTGTGATCATGAGCTTTGTAATCAAGTAGATCTACCTTGCTACTCAAGTGCTTTAATAGATCTCTGCTCTCCCTATGTGTGTGAAAGTGACAGCGTGCACACCATGGTGGCACTTAGGCTATAGATTACAAATACTTGTTATGAGTTATATTTGGAGTTGGATGTCTATGAAATTGTGGTGTTTGTTGGAACCATCTAGCGCTCAAGGTGACCGTGTGGGGTTATCTAGATGGGGAAAGCGAACTTTGAGGAGTGTTGTTATAGCCCTACCATGGATTAGAGTGTCCAACTGATGGCTCAATGCACGGCGCCCAGAAAAGTGCTGGTGCGTGGTTGTTGTAGAGCTCGTTGGGAACCCCAAGAGGAAGGTATGATGAGCACATCAGCAAGTTTCCCTCAGTTATGAAACCAAGGTTTAATCGAACTAGTAGGAGCAAGGAAACACCCCAAAGGTGTTACTAGCTGCGCTTTGGCAGGGCGCACTACCAGTGCTAGTAGCAACGTGGAGACCTGCACAACACAACCACAGAACTTTGTCCCCAACTTGCGATGAGGTTGTCAATCTCACCGTGTTTTGTAGAAAACAAAGGATTAAACATATCGAATGGAAAGAAGTAAAAGTTTGTAGAAAGTAAACACAAAACAGTAAACAGTTTATAGATTGAATGTAAAAGACAAGGACCGGGATCCATAGTTCACTAGAGGTGGCTCTCCTTAGATAGATAACATGCTGGGTGAACAAATTACAGTGGGGCAATTGACAAACATCGAGAAAGCAATACATGCATATACTAATCATCTTGACTCCTTTGAGACTTGATTGGGCAATACAACATAATACATAGACCGCCATCCAACTACATCTATGACTAATAATCCACCTTCAGGTTATCATCCGAACCCCCTCCAGTATTAAGTTGCAAGCAACAGATTATTGCTTTACGAACTACGTGTAAAGTAAACAATACGATTGTTCTATGAACAATGGATTGTTGTTTTCTCCCTAGTAGCAACATCACATCTAGTACCTTAGAGATTTCTGTCACTTCCCCAGATTACCAGAGGCATGAACCCACTATCAAGCATAAATACTAACTCTTGGAGTTGCTAGCATCTACTTGGCCAAGATAGCTAATAGCAACGGAAAGCATGCAAGATCACAAATAACAAAGACATGATAGAATCAATAATCAATCTGAAATAGCATCTCAATATCCATCGGATCCCCGCAAACACAACATGTAGAATTACAAATAGATGATCTTGATCATGAACGGAGCTCACAAGATCTAAACATGAAAGCACAAAGGAGGAGAACCAGCCATCTAGCTACTACATGGATCCGTAGTCCAAGGATGAACTACTCACGCATCACACTGAAGGCTTGCATGGTGATGAAGAAGGCCTCCAGGGTGAATTCCCCTCTCCGGCAGGGTGCCGGGAAGATCTTCAGATCCCTCCCGGTCTAGGGATGGAGATGAAGGCTACATACTCTTTCGTGGATTTTTTGGTCGGGCCCTTAGGGTTTTCGTCCCGAGGGCAATATATAGGCGGAAGGAGAGGCCGAGGGGGTGCCGGGAGCGGCCACACCACCCCCTGGCGCGAGCCAGGCCTGGTCGCGCGGCCAGGTGGTGTGGTGGCCCCCTGGCCCCTCTACGTCTCGTATTCTGGCACTTGATGACTTCCGAAAAATAGGCACTTTGGCTTTTGTCCCGTCCAATTCTGAGAATATTCATTTTCTGACTTTCCTAGAACCAAAAACTACAGAAAACAGGCAGCTGGCACTATGGCTCTTGTTAATAGGTTAGTCCAAGAAATCATATGAAAAGTACTCCAAAGTTGGAACAAAACACAAGAAAGTGGATAAAACCAAGCATGGAACATCAAAAATTATAGATACATTTGCAATGTATCACCAACCAGAGAGTAGTTTAGAGTAGTATCATGAAGAGAAGATATTTATATGAGAGTGTTCACTAGCAAAAGTATGATCCCTAGGCCTTGTTTCTAAGCATTGAAACACCATTTGCAACTAGATCTGTTACATGTTTGCTTGCTTCCATATTTATTTCAGTTTGCCTTTAGTCTCTTCCACGCCATCAAAGCTATTTTCTGGCACCGTTACCACTTATAATTATCCATACCACTTGTATTTCACTATCTCTTCACCGAACTAGTGCACGTATACACCTGACAAGTGTATTGGGGACACAAGAGACTTCTTGTATCTTGATTGCAGGGTTGCTTGAGAGGGATACCTTTGACTACTTCCTCCCTAAGTTCGATAAACCTTGGGTGATCCACTTAAGGGAAAACTTGTTGCTGTTCTACAAACCTCTACACTTGGAGGCTCAACAACTGTCTACAAGAATAGAAGTGCATAGACATCAAGCTATTTTCTAGCCCTGTTGCTGGGGAGGTAAGGTAAAAGGTACTCACATCCTCCGGCTACTAAGATATCTTCTAGTGCGATTGATGGTGTATGAGTGCTCGAAGTTATTTCCTTTAGATTCTGTAATTATATCTTTTTGTTTCTTGTTTTTTATTTTCACTAGTTAGGCTTAATGAAAAACAATAAAAACATTAGAGAGCTTTTTAGTATTTTTCCTAAGGTAGAACATGAATTGTCTGAAAAGAAAATTAAAAAACCCATGGAACTTTCTTTGCATGCTAATAGCAATGTTATTAGTATGAATCTTTTGAACACCTTTGTTACTAATGCTATGGAAACATCTAAGCTTGGGGAAGTTAGTTTTTATGAAAATCATATTTTTAGTTCCCCAGCTTTAAAGAATAAAAGTTTCTCCGATGATGCTTTATCTCCCATATGTAGTAATTCTAATGATACTTGTGATATTTTAAATCCACATACTGAAAGCATCCCTTTTAAAATACCTATAAAAATTGTTGAATGTGTTATAAATAAATGTTATTTTGGAGATGGAACTGTCCATCCTGGTGATCATTTACTCTTTATACATGAATTATGCGAGTTGTTCAAGTGTGCAGGTATTTCAATGAACCAAGTTAAGAGGAACCTATTCCCTTTTTCACTTAAGGGCAAAGCAAGGGAGTGGTATGAGCTACTAGATGATCCTCATCATTTAGAGCGGAAGGAACTTGAATCTCTCTTTTACTCTAAATTTTATCCTCCTCCTGAAATTCATAAATATAGGAATTACATTTATAATTTTCATCCACATGATGGAGAAAGTATTGCCCAAGCATGGGGGAGATTGAAGTCACTAATGCTCAAATGTCCCATTCATGAGCTCTCCAGTAATGTTGTTATTAATAATTTCTATGCAAGGCTTTCAGGACATTACAAGGACTATCTAGATACTTGTTTAGAGGGATCCTTCACAAGTAAGGAGGTCAAAGCTAAGTGGGATCTTCTTGAAACAATTCAAAGCAATACCAAAGATTGGGATAACGACAAAGGTAAAGAACCAGGTATAAATTATGAGTATGATTGCATTAGGTCTTTTGTTGAAAATGCTGATTTTCAAGAGCTTAGTGCTAAATTTGGTCTTGATCTTCAAGTACTTATTGATTGTTTTAGAGACTTTGCTTCTCATATTAATGCTCCTAAATAAAAATGGGACATGTATCATGAGCCTTTTAAAGACACTTGCATGGAAAATGAAATTGTTATTGATGATAGCAATAAACATGCTCAAACCTCTAAAAGTACTATTTCTTATAAGCATGTTAATTTTTGTGGAATACATAGACCTTGTGAGAATAATCAAATTGAAGAAGAATATTGTATCACCCACAGGAATGAAAAAACTAGAACATGGTATAGGGCTCTAAATGATCTTGGTAAAAAAGTTTGTGCCCTCTATCCTTTTATTTGAACTTTGCTTTGAAGTGGGTCATTTCAATTTTCAAGGCTCAGGCCATAATAATAGCCCTTATAATCCAATGAGTACCGCAAGTTTGTATTGGGATGACATGATCACTCCTAATCAGCATGATGAACTTACATTATTTTTGGGGTGTGAAGAGTCATCAAGAAAAACCTCTTTGGTAGATATGGGTGCTTTTGATATGAATAGTGTCCTGCATGGTTGTCACCTTTATTGTGTTGATAATTGCCACACAAATACTTCCATACAAAATATTATAAATGATGAGATTTTACCAAAATATGACAGGACTAATATGTGTTTTGGTCTTATTAATGAAAAGGAGGAATCCTCCAAAGTTTCTTCTATTGTCTCTAACAATGAACCAGGGTATATGGAGAAGCTTCCTTTCAAGCCTCTCCCTCCTAAAGAGAAGAAGAAAAAGAAGAAGAGGACGAGTAAAAGGAGGGAGGAAATGGTATTTTCCCCTAAGCATGTTGCTCCTATTATAGTTTTTGATGAGTCTGAACTCGATGATGTTCCTATGCCTGTTACCTATAGTAGTGATCATGATTGGGAAAAGCACACTACTTTTGATATTGAAAATCTCTTCGGTACCAATTCTGAAAATGATGATATTAATAATTGTTGTACTATTAGTGTTATCCATGTTCCTTCCAATGATGATATGTTTACAAACAAACACACTTTGGAAGATAATTATTCTATTGCTTATGATGATACTACACCTCCAATATATGATGATTACAATAATGAATATGATATTTTCAGTCCACCTACTATTGAGGAGAAAATTAATTATGATTACAATATGCCTCCTATATTTGATGATTATGGTGATGAGAATAATAATGATAGCTATTTTGTTGAATTTGCTCCCACTATAATTAATAAGAATGACTATTCTTATGTGGAGAGTAATAATTATTATATGCATGTGGCTCATGATAAGAATGTTTTATGTGATAGTTATATTGTTAATTTTATTCATGTTGCTACTGAAAGTTATTATGAGAGAGAGAAACATGGTCTTATGCATCTCAATAATATTAAGTATCCTCTCTTTATGTTGAAAATTTTGAAGTTGCACTTGTTTTGCTTTCCTATTCTTGTTGCTTTGTGCTTTCATGACTTGTTTCTTTACAAGATTATTTTTCATAGAAAGTGGGTTAGACTCAAATGTGTTTTCTATTTTCTTCTTGATGCTCTGTTTTACTCTAAATTCGTATTTCTTATGTGAGCATCATTGAAATTATCATGCCTAACTTAAAGGCGTTAAAGAAAAGTACTTATTGGGAGATAACCCAAAAGTTTTAGTTGAGTCTTGGAAGTTATTACCTCTGTTATAACCTCTCCTTATCATTTTTGTGTGGTTTTTGTGCCAAGAGTAACCTCTAACGAGAGAGAAGTAATGCTTGGGAAAGTTGTTGTCCCGAAACAGATTTTTGTGCTTCGCTGTAAAAATTCGTGAAAAATCTCTGTACTTCGGTTTGAGCTGTGATTTTTTGTGCTTCTGCCCCAGGTTGTTATCCACCTTTAGTTAGTTCAACACTTTTCAATTTTAGCAACATAAAGTCTTCGAAAAAATTGTTTTTTACCTGCTGGTCTGTTTTGACAGATTTCTGCCATTATTTACATTTGCTTCTCATTGATTCCTTTTGGGTTCTTTTTGGGGAAATTGAGCTTTTTGAGGGAAGTGCTACAGTATCTTGTGTTATAATGGAAGTTTTACTTGTGTTTAAACTGAACCAAAAGACTTATTATCTTGAGTACACTAATGTTGCTAATGAAGATTGTGTGAAGTTTTGTATGAAGGAAATTTTCAGGTGTAGGGAAAGAACGATGTAATGAGATGAAGAATGGAAAAAATCTCAAGCTTGGGGATGCCACGCCGTGTCACCCCAAGAAATATTCAATAGGTACAAGCGTCAAAGCTTGGGGATGCCCAAGGCATCCCCTTCTTCATCAATAAAAATCTCAGGTTTCTTCCAAACACTTCATTTTTATTGTTTCATGCACAGTTGTGTTGTTCTTGGAGCGTCTTTGTTTTTGTTTTTGTTTTTAGTTTGCTTAGTTTTCTTAGTTTGCTTGAATAAGTTGGTTGGATCCCAACACACTTCTTTTGGAGAGAGACACACCCCGTTATTCATTGCCTAGAACACTCTAGTTTTCACTCTTATTGTTCCGTGAGTGTTTTCTTTTGCTAGCACTATGTTTAGCCTTAGTTTTCTTGTGCTTTCATCTTAGAACTTTTTAGTTCTTCCTTTTGGATTTGTGAGACAAGCTCACTGTTCTTTATTTATTATTATCTTTGTGAGTTCTTTCAAATAAGTTGGTATGGTTATGAAAAGAGTAGGAAAAGTTCATGCTTAAGTGGTAAAAAGGAGCTTGTTTTAGACTATGGCCTATGCTTTTTCATGTCATGCTTGATATTGTTTTGGCTTTATGCTTAGTGATTTTTGTTGTAGCATGACATGTTACAAATAATTGAGATTGCTTAATGTGCCTTGAAAGAATCATGTGTTGTTTTAGCATATTAAAGCATAGTATTGTGGTATTCTCCTTTGATGCTTTATTTGGGTTGACTTGGCGCATGCACACCATGTTATGACTATCCCAAGTCACCATAGCCTTTATGATCCTTTAGTTTTTGACTTGTAATATCACTTTATGCTTTAATTAATGGTGTTTTATCGCTTTGCATGATTATGGCCATTATTGCTCTCTTAGTTGGTCGCTCCCAGTCTTTGGCTAGCATCCATACCAAGTATGAGTTCCACTCATGCATCCAACTCTAAATAAAACCAAGTTATTCCAAAGATTCCACCATACCTACCTATTATCATATGCTATTCCAAGTATATTCATGTTTTTATCTATGTTCCGAATTAAACTTGTTATGTGAAAATTAGTGATTAAAGCTCTCACGAACTTGATGGCACACTTTACTTTCTTGCACTTAATAATCTTGAACCATTGTGTCCATCTTTGTTGCGTATATGCTTGCGCTTTATAAGTTGAAGTTAGTAGAACCATGTATCATGGGGAACGTTTTCAACATTGCACTTATATTCCGTTGATATCATGATTCTTTTGCTTATGGATCCCGACGGTGTGAAATAAAAGGGGAACTTGTAAGATCATGGAGTTTGTATGTGTGTTAGAGAAATGCCTAGGCCGCTAGCCTAAGCCATGCCTAATCATGGTGGAAACTTGCAGCATAACCATAATGAGCACTCTATGAAGCATCCTCAATAAAAACCTATGCAAATAGCAAATAAAAAGATTGCTGAGATGCTCATTGTCTGCTTGCCTTGTCATTTTGATTATGGGATAGCTCATGTATCATGTGCAAGGGGTACTCCGTTGGCGGTTCTCTATGATACATATGTACTTGAAGGGTTCCGTAGCAGAAAACAAAAAAATTCTATCTACTCGAACACTAATACCAGGATCTATACTATGTAGACATAAGTAACGGAGAAGGAATACAGTATTCATACCTTTGCAGAGAGAGGCATGCCTTACACAGGAAGGCGTATATTGATGAAGACGAGCAGCACCCCAAGTGTGGTGCCTCCGAAGTTCGTCACACGTCCGGTGTAGTGGACGTCAACCGGGCTCCAATCCAGCCGAGCAGCAGAAGAAGTAGATGCCGGATCGCTGATCACACGACGGTAGTGTGAAGGTGGAGAACTCAACCACGAGGTCCTCCCCAATATTACGGGGAAGTCCTCAGCAGAAGAGAGAGAGATAATGAGAGGAATGGGGTGTCTTCCAAGGGGAAGGGGGGCCCCTTTATATAGTAGGAGGGGGAGGCGCACCACCCAGGGACCAGGCGGTGTGGGACTAATGCCCACACCCGCCGGCCACCATGGGGCAGCCGCCGGCCCTAGGTGAGCCCCACTCGGGTGGCCCACTAGCCCTAGGCCGGCTGGCCCCCACCCCCTTAGGCGCCTTGCCCACTTGGGCCTCCCTTCGGGTGAGGCCCATTAGCAATATAGTGCCTTCACAAATAAAATAAAATATATATATTTAATATTAATTCTCCAATTAACATTCAAATAGACATATTATATTATTCCTTCACTCCAGAACATCTTCCGGATCCCTTCCGATCTCCATCAGATGTTACCGAAACTATTCTGGTTTTTCTCTCTCTATTTCTCATACGATACCTCATCTACCCTAAGCGTGCCCACCCTTAAGCATGACATCCTTCGGTTCGGAAACACTCCGGACATGATAGAGACCACTCTCATATCAATGATCAACAGAGGTACCTGGATGGCCATGTGACCCCCGTGTGTTTCACGAATTCAATCGCTCGAACCGTGAGATAGTCGTTTCCCATTCCCTTTGTCATACGATACCTAATTCATCCGAGACTTGATCTTCGGTATCCCTATACCTTAGTTCGATCTCGTTACCGATGAACTTGTTTTCTCGTTCTCATGTCGTTGCATTTCGTGACCTAGTCACATGCTTGCAAGCTTCATTAATGCAACATCACCGAGATGGCCACACGTATCTGTCCGTTACATAGACTAGACAAATCCTGGTCTTGATATGTACTCCTCTACACATTCCTTCGGAAAACCTGAGTGGCACCTTTTTGATCACCCTGTTACGAGATGATTCTTGATAACCATCTAAGCTTCTTCCAGAATGGTGATTTGCATTACCTCACAGTCAAAGGATCAGGTTGCGAGGTTCTCTATGTTTTATCATCAATGGTGAACTTTGTAACTAGATCTCATTACGATATAACGGTCGGATGTTTGTCTATCATATTATTCAACTAATAACATGACCTCATTGTCAGTTGGCATAAATGCCCATGATCTTGAAACATAGATCATCCTCATGACCAATGAACTAGTTCGCTAGAGGTAACTAGAGACATGGTTTGTTTACATACCACACGTGTATTAACGTTTCGTATTAACACAGTTATAGCACAGTATGAAACGTATTATGAACATACAGGAGGTATATAAAATAATGCACTTTATTATTTGCCTCTAGGGCATAACTCCTTCAGTCTCCTACTTGCACTAGAGTATACAAAACTAGTTTACAATAGGCAGGAACCTAACACCAATGGAATCCCGGTGTTGTTCGTGCTTGTCATGTTGGAGAGCTTTAGTCAAAGGATCTGCTACATTCAGTTCCGTATCTACTTTGCAAATCTTGACTTCACCTTCGTCAACTATCTGCCGGATGACGTGAAATCTAAGTTTGATGTGTTTGGCCGTGGAATGAGTTCTTGGTTCCCTTGCATTTGCAATGGCTCCCGTGTTATCACAATAGATTGTCACGGGGTCTTGTGCATTGGGAAAAACTCCTAGTTCGATGACGAAATTCCTTAGCCAAATAGCTTCATTTGTTGCATCAGCTGCAGCAATGTATTCAGACTCCATTGAAGATTGTGCCACCACCGGCTGCTTCTTGCTCTTCCAGCTTACCGCCCCACCATTCACCAAGAAAACAAATCATGTTTGAGACTTCGAGTCATCATGATCTGAATTCCAGCTCGCATCTACGTAACCTGTTACGTTTAGAGCTTCATCATTTCCTCCATAGATTAGGAACATATCCCCTGTTCTTCTCAGATACTTTAGGATATTTTTCACAGCTGTCCAGTGATCCGGTCCTGGATTACTTTGATATCGGCTCGTCAAACTAAGAGCCAATGCCACATCAGGTCGGGTACTAAGCATTGCATACATGATAGATCCTATTGCAGAAGCATAGGGGACGTCAGCCATCTTTTCTCTATCATTGTCCGTCACAGGACATTGAGTCACACTCAAGTTGCAATTCTTCATCATAGGTGTAAAACCCCTCTTGGTGTTTTCCATTTTGAACCTCTTCAAAATCTTATCTATGTAAGTACTCTGACTTAATGCTATTAGGTGCCTTGATCTATCTCTATAGATCTTGATTCCTAATATGTATGCAGCTTCACCTAGATCCTTCATGGAAAATTGGTTGCTCAAATACGCTTTCACGCTATTCATAAGATCCACATCGTTTCCCATGAGTAATATGTCATCCACATATACTACTAAGAAAACTACCGAGCTCCCACTCGCTTTCTTGTAAACACAGAACTCTTGTTGGTTTTGGACAAATCCAAAACTCTTGATCACTTGATCAAAATGTTGGTTCTAGCTCCGAGATATTTGCTTCAACCCATAAATGGACCATTGGAGCTTGCATACCTTTCCAGCATCCTTAGGATCAATAAAACCTTCCGGTTGCATCATATACAACTCTTCATCAATGTGACCATTGAGGAATGTGGTCTTGACATCCATCTGCCAAATTTCATAGTCGAAATGTGTAGCAATTGCTATTAAAATCCTGACAGCCTTAAGAATCACTACGGGAGAGTAAGTCTCGTCATAGTCAACTCCTTGGATTTGTCGAAAACCCTTTGTGACAAGTCAAGCTTTGTGAATGGTCACATTACCATTCGCATCTATCTTTCTCTTAAAGATCCATTTATTTTCCACGGCCTTGCGACCTTCTGGAAGATCCACCAAGGTCCAAACTTGGTTTTCATGCATGGATCCTATTTCGGATTTCATGGCTTCTAGCCATTTCTCGGAGTCAGCACTACCCATAGCTTCTTTGTAGTTTGCAGGTTCATCCTGATCATCTAATATGACAGACATTACAAGGCTACTGTACCAATCTGGAGTGGCACGAACCCTTGTAGACCTGCGAACCTCAGGAGTCTCGACGTCATTGTTTTTATCAGCATCAATGGACTCTTCCTCCATGTTGGAGAACGGTTTCAGAATAGCTTCCGTTGCGCTACTCGAAATACGGAGAGAAGGGTCAACAATTTCATCTAACTCAATTTTCCTTCCACTCACCCCTTTTGCAAGAAACTCTTTCTCGAGAAAGGTGCCGGTTTTTGTGACAAGTGTTTTGCCTTCGGCTTGATTGTAGAAGGTATATCCAACAGTTTCCCTTGGATATCCTACAAAGATACATTTTTCCGATTTGGGTTCGAATTTGTCAGGTTGTAGTTTCTTAACATACGCCTCACATCCCCAAACTTTTATAAAAGACAACTTTGGCTTCTGCCCATACCATATCTCATATGGGGTTATCTCCACGGATTTGGATGGTGCTCAGTTTAAAATAAAAGCGGCGGTTTCTAACGCGTATCCCCAAAAAGACACAGACAAATTAGTTAAAGACATCATGGACCGTACGCTATCCAATAGCGTTTGGTTACGACGTTCCGACACACCATTATGTTGTGGTGTTCCGGCTGGCGTAAGCTGTGGGATGATCCCACAGTCCTTCAAGTGCATGTTAAAATCATAACTCAAATACTCGCCTCCCCGATCTGATCGAAGGTGCTTGATTTTCTTGTTAAGTTGATTCTCTACCTCTTTCTGAAATTCTTTGAACTTTTCAAAGGTTTCAGACTTGTGCTTCATCAAGTAGATATATCCATATCTGCTCAAGTCGTCAGTAAAGGTAACAAAGTAACAATAACCATTGCGTGTTGAGACACTCATTGGTCCACATACATCCGTATGTATGATCCCAAGTAGGTCTACAGCTCTCTCCACTATGCCGGAGAATGGTGTCCTGGTCATCTTGCCCATGAGGCATGGCTCACATGTATCAAGGGATTCAAAATCCAATGATCCAAGAAGTCCTTCTGAATGAAGCTTCTTCATGCGCTTTATGCCAATATGACCAAGACGGCAATGTCATATGTACATGGAATTATCGTCACTGTGCTTACATTGTTTAGCATCAACACTGTGGATGTGTGTATTACAATCAAGATCAAGTAGGAATAAACCATCACATACAGGAGCATGAACATAGAAAATATCATTCATATAAATTGAACAACCATTTGTTCCTGATTTAAACGAATAATGGTCTTGCAACAAGCAAGACCCACTCACAATATTCATGCTCAGTGTGGGTACATAATAGCATTTATTCAAAACCAACAATAATCCTGATGGTAGATGGAGATGCAGGGTGCCGACGGCCATCACTTCGACTCTCGAACCATTGCCGACGCGCATCGTCACCTCGTCCTTCCTCAGGCGCCTCCTACTCTGCAGATCCTGCTGAGAGTTACAAATGTGGGCAATAGATCCGGTATCAAATACCCAGGTGTTACTCCTGGCACTTGTAAGGAATACATCAATAACATGTATATCATATATACCTTTGTCCGGGATGGCTATCTTGCCAGCTCGCTTGTCTTCAAGGTACTTAGGGCAGTTGCGTTTCTAGTGCCCATCCCCTTTGCAGTAGTAGCACGAAGTGCCGGGCTTAGGACCAGGCTTTGCAGTCTTTGGGGTGCTATGGACAAACCTTCCATCCCTCTTAGACTTCTTACCCTTGCCTTTTCCCTTTTGCCCCGGTTTCTTAAAGTTGGCAGTCTTGTTGACCATCAACACCATGTGCTCCTTCTTGATTTCAACCTCAGCAGTTTTGAGCATGGAAAACACCTCAGCAAGGGTCTTGGTCATCCCTTGCATGTTGTAGTTCATCACAAAACTCTTATAGCTAGGGGCAGTGAGTGCAGCACCCTATCTATGGCGAGCTCCTCCGGGATTTTGCAATCCAGGGCGTTTAGGCGCTTAACGTAGCCAGACATTTTGACCACGTGCTCACTAATACTACTGTGCTCTTCCATTTTATCAGAGAAGAAGAGCTCGGAAGCATCATACCTCTCTGCACGAGCCTGTAGAGCAAAGACGGCTTTGAGATCCTCAATGATCTCAAAAGCATCCATCTTCTCAAAATGCTTTTGAAGCTCCGGCTCCATGGCATAGAGCATTCCACTCTGGATGAGGGAGAAATCATCCACCTTGGACTTCCAGACATTCTTTTCGTCCTGAGAGGCGGAATCTACAGGCTTAGCCGGAAGCTCAGCCTCGATGACATAAGTCAACTTGTAGGGGACTAGGAGGATCCTAAGATTGCGGAACCATGCGGTGAAGTTGGTTCCATCAGTTTTCAGCTTGTCCTTCTCGAGGAAAGTGCTAAGGTTGAAGGTGGGTGGGCGAGACATCTACAAAGGAATTTGCAAAGTATTTAGACTATGTTCATAATAATGAGTTCGGATTTTAATAAAGGAACTCCCACTTATACGAACATCCCTCTACTCGTTTAGTGATCACATGATCCCTATCCCCTGCACCTCCCCCGATCATCAAGGCCATCAGTGCAGTATCAAAGGTGGACATTCTCTAATGTCGATCAAATCAACCATGTGATTCATGATCGACCTTTCGGTCTCTTGTATTCCGAGGCCACGCTTCTCTAGCGTGCTAGGCTCGCCAGTCCTAACTCGTGTGTATTCGCAGTGCAACATGGCTTGCACCCACTGTATGCGAACATAGATATGTCTGACCCCCGATCATCACGGCCGGCCTCATACTGAAGAACTTTCTTGGTGGTGCACACACAAGGGGAATACGATAACTGTAATACTATGAGGGATTATCTTATTATGCTACCGTCTAGTAGTTATACTAGCATAATAAGTAATACTTCTAAAGTAAAGTGTTATGACATGGTTACAGCTTTATGATCATCATCAATAGCTTCAATGAGAGTTTCATAAACTTTTCATTGCCATGTCATAATAATTGCCCCTATGCAATAATGAAGATAGACGCTTCTATATTGACTATTGCATGTTTTACGCGGCTTTAGGGCTTTCGCAGTAGAACCCTTTCCCACCTACGAACGTCGAGCCACAACATGGATTCAATGATTGCCGTTCTTCTTCCCTTTTCAGGGCCCTCCAGTGTCAATGCCATATCAACTACTGTAGAGAGACAAACACCCCCCCTAAGCCACTTTGATTTGTGGACCAGTCTCGTGAATCACCACGTGAGGTCGGTTGGGGGCCGCTTCATCAAACAGTGCCGTGATATGAACAATAACACTAAGGAGCGTAGCAATTAGAGAATCAATGCACATAGCTATGTGTTCTATCCGTACGACATGTCTACCCATACACCCGCTCTGATACCACTGAAGGGTTCCGTAGCAGAAAACAAAAAATTTCTATCTACTCGAACACTAATACCAGGATCTATACTATGTAGACATAAGTAACGGAGAAGGAATACAGTATTCATACCTTTGCAGAGAGAGGCACGCCTTACACAGGAAGGCGTATATTGATGAAGACGAGCAGCACCCCAAGTGTGGTGCTCCGAAGTTCGTCACACGTCCGGTGTAGTGGACGTCAACCGGGCTCCGATCCAACCGAGCAGCGAAACAAGTAGATGCCGGATCGCCGATCACACGACGGTAGTGTGAAGGTGGAGAACTCAACCACGAGGTCCTCCCCAATATTACGGGGAAGTCCTCAGCAGAAGAGAGAGAGAATGAGAGGAATGGGGTGTCTTCCAAGGGGAAGGGGGACCCCTTTATATAGTAGGAGGGGGAGGCGCACCACCCAGGGACCAGGCGGTGTGGGACTAATGCCCACACCCGCCGGCCACCATGGGGCAGCCGCCGGCCCTAGGTGAGCCCCACTCGGGTGGCCCACTAGCCCTAGGCCGGCTGGCCCCCACCCCCTTAGGCGCCTTGCCCACTTGGGCCTCCCTTCGGGTGAGGCCCATTAGCAATATAGTGCCTTCACAAATAAAATAAAATATATATTTAATATTAATTATCCAATTAACATTCAAATACACATATTATATTATTCCTTCACTCCAGAACATCTTCCGGACCCCTTCCGATCTCCATCGGATGTTACCGAAACTATTCTGGTTTCTCTCTCTCTCTCTATTTCTCATACGATACCTCATCTACCCTAAGCGTCCCCACCCTTAAGCGTGACATCCTTCGGTTCGGAAACACTCCGGACATGATAGAGATCACTCTCATATCAATGATCAACAGAGGGACCTAGATGGCCATGTGACCCCCGTGTGTTTCACGAATTCAATCGCTCGAACCGTGAGATAGTCGTTCCCTATTCCCTTTGTCATACAATACCTAATTCATCCGAGACTTGATCTTCGGTATCCCTATACCTTAGTTCGATCTCGTTACCGGTGAACTTGTTTTCTCGTTCTCATGTCGTTGCATTCCGTGACCTAGTCACATTCTTGCAAGCTTCATTAATGCAACGTCACCGAGATGGCCACATGTATCTGTCCGTTACATGGACTAGACAAATCCTGGTCTTGATATGTACTCCTCTACGCATTCCTTCGGAAAACCTGAGTGGCACCTTTTTGATCACCCAGTTACGAGATGATTCTTGATAACCATCTAAGCTTCTTCCAGAATGGTGATTTGCATTACCTCACAGTCAAAGGATCAGGTTGCGAGGTTCTCTGTGTTTTATCATCAATGGCGAACTTTGTAACTAGATCTCATTACGATATAACGGTCGGATGTTTGTCTATCATGTTATTCAACTAATAACATGACCTCATTGTCAGTTGGCATAAATGCCCATGATCTTGAAACATAGATCATCCTCATGACCAATGAACTAGTTCACTAGAGGTAACTAGAGACACGGTTTGTTTACATACCACACGTGTATTAACGTTATGTATTAACACAGTTATAGCACAGTATGAAACGTATTATGAACATACAGGAGGTATATCAAATAATGCACTTTGTTATTTGCCTCTAGGGCATAACTCCTTCAGTACTTACAATGACAAGAGCTTATTTGTGACTGAAGTTGAGTAGCATGAGGTTCGGTACTCGTAAGTAAGGGGCATGAGATTTCAACTTATAACTTGTCAAGCATATCCTCTTAGTTGTGTCACTTTAACCTTAACAACTTGAAGATGCCTATGATAGGGGCAATGAGAGCTGAAAGCTAATAAGTATCATAATTTTTGGAAGCTCTTTATGAGACTTGAATCCCTGCTTCCTTCTATGAAGGCCTTTCTTTTACTTTTATGTTGATTCTTCATCTTCTATCTTTATGCACCTATTGAGAGAGTGTAGTTGTCATTCTTAGTTTAATGTGCATTGTGCCAAGACTTGTTGATTGATGCATAACTTTGATATTACTTGTTCTAGAACTATTTGTATCTAGTCACCCTTATGAACTTTGAAGGTGTCCTATGCATTTATGTTTTGCTACTCCATGAGGGACATGCTGAATGCCGCTATGCTATGTTTTCTATATGTGAAACAAAAAAACATCTTTCAATGCATTGTTATTAAAGAACCTTTGTTTGTATCCTTTCATGTTGTATGAATAGTCACTATGTCTTATTGTTAGAACTATATCTTCCATGCTGTGTTAGAATACTTTGATCCCAGCTTTCAATGCTTATAAATGCCTTGATCAAGATTGTGATGGTGCATGTCACCTCAAAAATTATTCTTTTCTTTTTATCACTTACCTACTCGAGGACGAGCGGGATTTAAGCTTGGGGATGTTGATACGTTGCAAACGTATCTATAATTTTTGATGTTTCATGCTTGTTTTATAGCTACTTTCTTATGTTTTGTCCACACTTTGGAGTATTTTTATACACTTTCTGGGACTAACCTATTAACAAGATGCCACAATGTCAGTTGCCTGTTTTTTGCTGTTTTTGGTTCCAGAAAAGCCAGAAAATGAATATTCTCAAAATTGGACGGGACAAAAGCCAAAGTCGATATTTTACCGGAAGACTCACGGAGCCAGAAGACGAGACGGAGAGGGGCCAGGGGCTGGCCACACCATGTGGTAGTGCGGGTTCCCCTTGGCCGTGCCACCAGGTGGTGTGGGCCCCTGGTCCACCCTATGACATCGCCCTTTCTCCTATAAGAAGCCTCCGATGAGAAAACCCTAAAGCCAGGAGCCTCCAGCCACAAAAACTTCCACAGTGCCGCCGCCATTGAAGGGGAGATTTAGGGGACAGAAAGTCTCTGTTCCAGCACCCTACCAAGACGGGGAAGTGCTCCCGGAGCCATCTCCATCGATCTCCGCCACCATCTCCATCACCGTTGCTGATTCCCATGATGATGAGGGAGTAGTTCTTCCTCGAGGCTTAGGGTTCTACCGATAGCTATGTGTTCATCTCTCTTTATGCATGATCATATTGTGATCATGAGCTTTGTAATCAAGTAGATCTACCTTGCTACTCAAGTGCTTTAATAGATCTCTGCTCTCCCCATGTGTGTGAAAGTGACAGCGTGCACACCATGGTGGCACTTAGGCTAGAGATTACAAATACTTGTTATGAGTTATATTTGGAGTTGGATGTCTATGAAATTGTGGTGTTTATTGGAACCATCTAGCGCTCAAGGTGACAGTGTGGGGTTATCTAGATGGGGAAAGCGAACTTTGAGGAGTGTTGTTATAGACCTACCATGGATTAGAGTGTCCAACCGGAGAGTAGTTCAGAGTAGTATCATGAAGAGAAGATATTTATATGAGAGTGTTCACTAGCGAAAGTATGATCCCTGGGCCTTGTTTCTAAGCATTGAAACACCATTTGCAACTAGATCTGTTACATGTTTGCTTGCTTCCATCTTTATTTCAGTTTGTCTTTAGTCTCTTCCACGCCATCAAAGCGATTTTCTGGCACCGCTACCACTTATAATTATCCATACCACCTGTATTTCACTATCTCTTCGCCGAACTAGTGCACCTATACACCTGGCAAGTGTATTGGGGACACAAGATACTTCTTGTATCTTGATTAGAGGGTTGCTTGAGAGGGATACCTTTGACCACTTCCTCCCTGAGTTCGATAAACCTTGGGTGATCCACTTAAGGGAAAACTTGCTGCTGTTCTACAAACGTCTGCACTTGGAGGCCCAACAACTGTCTACAAGAATAGAAGTGCGTAGACATCATCCCCCACCCCCCTTTCGCCATGGGTTCAAGGGGAGATGGTGAGGAAACGCGTCGTGACGACAGTGATGGTGATTTCAATGTGAGTCGTCTCATCTCTAACATTTGTGGCCATTTATCTATTTTGAGCTAGATCTACTCTGATTACTCATGCACGTATGATGTGTTAGGCCAACCAGATACTGTACAACTCTGACTATCATGGTTTAGTGGAGGAAGATAGTCCTCCGCTATGTGAACATGGATATGTGCCTGCTAAATTTGTAGCGTTCGAGGGACGAAACACAGACAAGAGGTTTTTAGGGTGTCAAGGACATGGTACAATGTTGCCACGTAGAAGTCGCGGTGTTGTCAAATGGGTAGATCCAGAGTGGCCCAAATTGATACAGAAAACGCTGGACAAACTATGGGATATGACTGTTGAGATGAAAGAATCCATAGTCAGTTCAATTTTTGAGAGTGCTAAGATGAAGTTATTTGACCATGTAGACACAACCAAGGTTAACCGAGATCTCAGGAGGGTGCAAGACAAGGTTAGCAAAGTCGAGAAGGAGAGGGACGTGACGTTGGGCTGAAGGCTAAAGCAGAGCAAGAACTGACTCAAGCAAGGAATGAACTTCACCAGGCCAAAGTCCTGCAGTTCATAACTACTAGTATTGATAAGTGCATGAGGATAAATATAGAGAAACAATTGAAGTTGTACAAGAAAGATGCTAAAAGGACGGAGTCGACGATTCTATCCTTACTCTCACAGGAAGATGTGCATTGGGCTAAGATTAGGAAGATCAAGGAGATGTATGATAACTAGTTCTATTTAGCTTGAGCTTTGTACTTTTTAAATTGTAATCATAGTACTTGTTGACCTAGCGGTATGAACTAGTTGTCTCGGAGTCCTGGGAGAAAAAATTGGTCGTCTGTTAATCTGTCTTAGCCCTCCATTACTTCCTTTTGTCTAATGATGGTGGTATTCTGACTTTGGTGGTTTGTTTAAACGTAATCTACGTGGATTCTGCCGGATGAAAATGGCACAGCCACAATTTATAAAGTGGAAGCACGTACACCCTGTTACTGGAGATCGTGGAACCGTTGCTGCGTGTTTTCAGATAGTAGTGACATAATCACAATTTCAGATTCAATTAGGCACTCAGCCGTTTCCAAACCACACGTCGTGATATATTTTACTCCGAGAACGTGGGTAGATTATTTCGCCCGACAAGTTTTACACACAGAGCTCTATAATTTAACCGACTTACATATATAGGTTCAAGTTTAACACATTATTATGCATCTTCATTGCCAACAGCTTTCTTTCCCTACCTAGGTGCCAAGCCTTCATGTCCACTCGCTTCTTCATTTCCTGCCTTCTTCCTCTTCCTCGGTGCCAACTTTTTTAGCTTCATGTACTCTACATCGCTGGGACAATCAGCACCAAAATCGTGTCCAACATCATCACTCCACTCGTTTTGATTTTCTTCCGGCAGCAAAATGACTGACACGATAGTCATGTTTCTAACCTTGCGGCGCTTCCTGCCAAAGAAGCATGACTATTGCATAACTGCCTAATATCTACAGAGTAAACAAAACAAAATTACAATTCAACACAAACATGCGAACCCCAAGAGGCTTTTGTTTACCAGGAGCAAGGGTTCGAGTGACCACCCTGTCCAAGAATAGTAGGGCGACTTCCAGTTGCAACAGCTTCCACATCTAGTACATCACAATTCAGCATAAACATGCAACTCGAAGCATACCTTTTTATCAACCGAATTAGCTGTCAGTCACACGTTAGAGGAACCATAATACCTCGTTCATCCATGAAGCTGAACTTTGCAGTCTGCTTCGGCCCTATTTCAGCATGTTTACGCAGAGCATCAACCATACCAAGGATAGTGCAGATCTGCGCATGCGCTTCTTCCACCGTGAGATAATGGTGTCCATACCATTTGCCCTTCACCCCTGCTGATTTAGAGTCATAGCTGAAGAGGGCTACCGTAACCAGGTAAGGGTGGTCCGCGGATATCCCACTTGACAGAAAACTATAGACAAAAATTGTTTGTCAGCATTGAGCTAGCAAACAATTATAGGTTCAATAGCCAGCTAGCAGTTATAATTAGTGCGAATAGCAAAGAGAATAGTATCTCGCATGCATGTAGACAGAACTTCTTCCTTGGTAGTAGGATCTGCCATCCTCCGTGCTGCTCAGCTCGTCGGCGACGGGGGTGGGCTAGAGCCTCGCAACAGCGGCTATGGCAATGCGGCATTGGAGCTCGGGATCAGCGAATGGACGCAACAACTTGGCACCGGAAGTCAAATGTCCGAAGGGATCGTTCTGTTTGGAGGGTGGATTTCGACGCCGCCGGTGCTAGGGGAAAGGAGGGAGTGGATTTGTGAAATTTGGTCAATGCACCAAGCCACTTAGTTCCTCGATTTTCCTAAGAGGTTCCCACATTGGCGTTCGCGTCACAGACAGATTATTGACATGTGGGTCCAGACCGTCCACTTCACGGGGCATTTTAACGGAATGTTTGAATTTGGTAGGGGTAAGATGAGTTTGCCTCGAAATGGCCCCTCTCGGTAGTTAGTAGCCTAACTTTACGAAACGCAAATTACAGGCAAGTCGGGCCCCGCGATGCACTCGCCCAGAAACTTTGGAGCCGCAAACGAACAAGCCCATGAGGATGGCGATGGAGCAGCTGCGGGACGTCCCGCCGATGCCGGAGCCACACGTCCTCGCCTAGTCTCGCGTCGACTGGGAGCAGGAGGAGGCCGAGCGCGGGGCCACCGTTAGGCCTCTCCGTCGGCGTGGGCCGCTCATCGTCCTCGACGACGACGAAGCCGGCTCGTCGTTCCAGCCTTCGCGGTGTGGCGACCCCGGCCAGGGCAGCTCGCGCCCCCCGTAGCCGCCGAGCGATGACGACGACGACAAGGCCGACCCCGACTACACGGTGTTCTACCGCAACTTTGGCATGTGAGTGGCGGCGGCATCGGCATCGGCACCGGTGTCGGCACCAGCGTCGGCATATTAGTTTCCTTTACCGTTTTCTTTTTTTTAACCTAATTTGGCCAAAATTCGGGTATATGTCCGAATTTGGCAACTATGTACGAACTCGACGTTGTTTATTTAGAATCGTCTATATTCGCCCAATTTCGCCGAGTTTTATCAAATTTTGGCCAAACGTGGGAACTTGTCCTGAGAACGCCAGTGAGAAAATGTCTTTCCTAGACCGAAAGTTACATCCGCCCAGCGCTAAATATCGCCGGATTTCGGCCTGAAAATGGCCAACTCGAGTGGGGATCCTCTTAGGATATGCTGCAATTATCATGCCGCGTACATCATGTGCCGAGAGAGCCAATCTTTACGATCCTCCTTGAATTGGCCAGACAACCGACCATAAGTGTGCCTAAAGGCATCCGGTGCGCCCCCATATGTTTTGCAAGGAACTAGTGCCACAGTAGTAGTATTACACTCTTGCTTCCGTACCCACCCCTCCCCCAAGACAAAGAAATTCAGTGCTAGCGGGTTTCGGGTTCCTGCTCCGGGTGGATATGAAGACCGTACTGGCTACGTATACGACAGCGGCATATGTGATCGGGCGGGATTGTAATTGATTTGTAGCGAGGAGGGCATATGAGGAGGTCGGGATCGGTTTTGAGCGTACGTGACCGTGTGGAACGTACGTGACCGCGCAGATCACGTCGGCCTGGATGTAGGTGTGGACGACCGTCGTAGAGGAGGAGCGAGTGAAGGTGGAGGAACTGCACGAGGGCGGCGGCGATCTGCTCTCTATTCAGCGATGGCGTCCGACGTGATCTGCGCGGTCACGTACGCTCGCAACTGATCGCGACCTCCTCGTATGCCCTCCTCGCACCCAATCAATTACAATCCCACCTAATCATGTATGCCGCTGTCGTTTATGTAGCAAGTACGAGCATGAATCCGAAACCCACTAGTGCTGAATTTCTTTGTTGGGAGAGAGGTACCGAAGCAAGGCTCGTAGTATTATTGTTTACCCTGCACACCTTCCTTGAGGCTTGAGCACAACAATGCCTTTACCCAAGGCAATAGACACAAGGTGATTGCCTGGGCTAATTTGAGTAGGATTGTATCCAGCCGTGCACTATTCCTGGTGACGAATAAATCCCATAAATGTACCCTCTGGCGCACGACTCATGCACCAAAGAAGGAAGTGTCTCAATAAATCGCGCTGTATCCGCGGCCGTTAACACTTTCCTAATCGACAAATTATTACTATTATTACTTGCCAAAGTTTGCTGCAAGCCTGCGAATATATATATCGATCCCTCTCCCCGTCTAGCTGCGCTTTCCGAAGCACCCAGGCAAAGGCATCAACAAGCACTCGATCGGCAAGCGTGGGAGAGAGACTATATTTGTTTAAGGTTCGTGCCGGGCCAGGCGAGATCGATGGAGGGAGAGAAGAAGGTGGCCGCCATGGAGGAGGCGAAAGGGAAGGAGGAGGAGGCGGCGGCGGCGGCTGATGTGAGCCTGAAGCAGCTGTCCAAGAAGCTCGATGACTTCGCCCAGGAGAGGGACTGGGAGAAGCACCATAGCCCAAGGAACCTTCTGCTTGCCATGGTTTGCGTCCTTCTTTCTCTGTGTTTTTGTCAACAACGTAAATCTGCACGCAATCGGTAATCGGTGATTCTTAAGATTTTGTACTGATTTTTCCTATATCGTGCCAATTCAGAATTGTACTGATTCGTATGAAAAGTCATCACAGGTTGCTCTGTTTTACTGTTTTAGTCACATTAGTCAGGTCAGGTGTCTATTGAGATTCCGGTTCCTTATAATAGAAAATCATTATTGATTGAGGTGCACAGGAAGCTTCTACCTTTTTGGAACTCTTCAAAGTTTTCTGTTTCTAGTTGCGTCCCTTCCAAACTATTCTAGATTTCAGTTTCCAGCTGCGTGAGTTCTGAGTTCACATCAGTGTGTGCATGTTTGATAATCTACAATGTTTAACCGGATTTTGTATTTTTCTACTAGTACATCAAATTCGGTACCAGTATTTTTTTTATGTTGTTCTCCATCGTTACAATTTTCTTTGGATTCCGGCCAGAACTATGTATGATGGCTACTGTTATAGGTCTCAAGGGTGCATTGCACTAACTAGTTTTCAGGCAGAATCTCTTCGTTTGTTTATTCGAAAAAAATTAAATAGTAAGCATTGATCTTTGAAAGTTGAAACAACACATGCGCATGATCTAACAGCGTCTCCATCGGTTTAAAGTATTGAACTAGGTTGTACTACCCCTGGACAGGAAAGCTGCCCATGCTTCAATCTGAAGCCACCAGATTTTTGTTATCTCGTAGCATCTTTCTTTAATTATGTTGCGCGTATTGCATTGTCGCACCATGATGCGTTCTCTTTTGACCAACTGTTCAATAAGACTACTCTTTTTTCATTAGATAATTGCTTGCAGTTGCAACTTAAGATTCTTGAGATCTGTTCCATTTTATTCGTTTCACATGACTAGTTGTTCGTGTAGAATGGAGACCGCACTGTAGAATTCAGATTACATCTAGGTCAGGTAGTCAGATATGTATAATCAGGTCAGATATTTTGTACTAGGACTTGTAGCTGAAGTGTCATGTGGTCCGGGTGTATGTTCGTGAGAGCTAACGGCAACAGCAACACACAACTAACTTTGTGATCATAACTCGTGTCCAAAGGTACAGCTTTTGTGCGTTGCATCTTGCATGACACTTAGCTTGGTGCAACAATGTATTTTGCCCAATTTATGGAACGAATCTCGGGCGTCACCGTCGAAACGACACAAAATTCTGGGGTCTGACGTGTTTATACCATTCTACGCTTCAGACTAGGGATTGGTCTCTGATTCGCACTGAACTTCTGGCTGAATTTTCCGAAGCAGGAATGTGATTCAGTGCCCATCTTTTCTTACTTGGAAAAAACACACATGCTCTCATGTCATTTTCCGAAGATATAAATCTGGTCTTCAAGAACAAATTCAGCACTCTTGTGTGCTTTGAGGCAATGAACCGTAGTACTTCGTCGTTCAGCCCAGCAACGAGATGCTCTTAGTTAGCAGACCTAGATCCATGCTTTGATAACATCTGCACGGCAGGTGCTGTTTCAGAAAAATGCATGTGCCTCGTCTCGCCTGGGCAGGACGTGCGCAGCACTACTAGACATTTGCACGGCGCTGTAGGAACAGGCTTGGACCGGACCACAGAACTTGTCGCTTTGGTCAATTCGTCAGAACTTTGCACGTACGATCTTTTACAGTCATCCAATCCTTACCTGTCTGTAACTTTGTTCTTGGGCAGGTTGGCGAGGTCGGGGAGCTGTCGGAGCTGTTCATGTGGAAAGGGGAAGTCCAGAAGGGCTTGCCGGGCTGGGAGGAGTCGGAGAAGGAGCACCTCGGCGAGGAGCTCTCCGACGTGCTGCTCTACCTCATCCGGCTCTCTGACATGTGCGGCGTTGACCTTGGCGACGCGGCACTGAAGAAGATCGTGAAGAACGCCGTCAAGTACCCGGCGCCGCCGAAGGGCGCCTGATGAGCAACGCCCGATGATCTGCAGACGATTTCTATACTTTTTTGCTGTTTGATAAGGTCAAGTTAGTTGGGGCCTTGTTGTTCGGATGGATCATGCGTGATAGCTTTATATGTAATACCTGAATGAACCTATGCCGAGATATTTTATTATGATGAGAACTCCAATTTAAGGGCTATGCTGTTGAGACGTTTGTGAGTCAGATAGAGTTGACTGATAAAACAGTACAAGAACCCTGAATTTACTACGGAACAGTCCTAGCATATGAGCATTTCAGACTTAGCTACTGATTCTTGAAGGAGCAAGACAAAAGCATTAAAAAAAATTATGGGCAACAACGACCAGTAAGCTTAAGAGACAAACTTATACTCCCTCCGTCTCAAAATATAAGATGTTTTAGCACCAGTAAGCTTTAGATACATTCGCTTCATAACACTGTGCAGCGAGATAAAAACTTCAACACCTTTTTTATAGGCATTAATGAGAGTCGGATCATAAACTTATAGATGACATTTACGAGTGCGATTAGCCAAAATTGACGAATGTTATCAACACTGTGTATCTTGAAGATAAGGGAAGTTAAATGACTACATGTCTACCATCACTCACAAAAATCTTGGGTAATGCTATAAATAAGATCTACTAGATCACAAAAAATACTTGTAAAAGTAGATCGGAAAACCAACCGGTTGAGAGGACACCAGGTCATCTCTTTATTCAAAAAAGAAACACTAAGAAAATGTTGTCTTTATCCAAAACTCTGGAGGACGCCTCCCAATTTGAAAGAGCATGGAGCCCCATTTATGGTTTTGGTTATTAATGATAATCCCCGTGAACTAGTATTTGCACTTAGCTATATTTGAAGGTTTTGTTCATAGGTAATGTTTGGATATGATATGTTGGTTTCATAGTAGACATAATAAGAAAGTAAAAATAAAGTGATGTAATGAGTGATCTAAAAATGTTCACATGAGAGTTAAGTCTATGGCCAGTATGAAGAAGAATATGGATGAGTATTTTTGTTTACGTTCAAGACATGATTTATAATGAAGAAAGAAGAAATGATAGTAGGCATCTTCAAGTGTCCCATAGTGGAACGGGTGCTTGCCCGCGTGGTGGGTGCTCGGAAGAATAGGGTGAGGCCTTTGTGGCGTTGTTGGTCTTAGTATCGTCCACCCCTCTAATGAGACGTACTTCCTCGTTGGGAGGAACTCGGTAAAATATCGCCGTCCCCGCGTGCGTCGGTTATCTCTATACCCGATCTCTTTACTTATGCACTTTACATTGTGATAGCCATCGTGCTTGAAGTAATCTATATTGCTATCGTATTGTTGCTTGTCTTGCTTAGCATAAGTTGCTGGTGCACATTTGTGAACCTAGTATATCCAGGATTTGCGCTTAACAAAAGAAAACGTTAGTTTTATTCCGTCATTGTTAAGCCCATCTTGTAGAAGTTTTTAACTTCCTATTCACCTCTCCTCTAGGCGGCATCCATGATCTTTCATTCGCCCTTCCTCACTCTGCCTCTCGATCTGTAGCGTGCCCCCGACGTGCTCCACCGCTTGCCGTCGCGGACATGGTCGCCGGAGCTTCTCCGGTTACCAATAATCAGCGGCACCGCCATGTTCTAGTTCCCCTTACTGTGCTGCGTTGAAGGCGCCGCGTTGTCCTGCGAGCCTCATGTCGTCGTCCCTGTCGTTCATCTAGGAGGCCACCGCTGGTTCACGTCGTGCTGAAGTCACGGGCATGCTGAAGTCCGGTTAAACCCACTGTGGGTCCTATCTGCTCGTGTGGTAGCTGAGGTGGACTTAGGGCCCATTTGTCAGCCTCTGTGGCTAGGATTGATGCAGTGTAATTGATTTTCTAGTTTTTTTTAATTTTAGAAAATATTTAAATATTGGAAAATTCATAGAACATTATGTGTTTATCAGAAAAATATGTATAATATATCAAAATGAACAGAAAAATGAGATCTACACTTTAGCATCAAAATAATGCATTGCTAAGAAACTTCAACCAACAAGTTTATTAGAAGAACAAAGTACTCCTCACAGGTGTTCCGGGGTTTTCCCAGTATTAGGGTTTAGACCCTTCAAACCCTGTTTAAAATGGACAAGCATGTATCAGTGTTCCATTTAGTACTATTTAACTTGTCATGTAATCATTCTTGCTTGATCATTCTATCAATGCCATGTGTTGATTGTTTCCCTTTCTTTCCGGTGTTTTGGTTCTTCACGGTAGAATTCGAGATCGAGTCTGAGATCAAAGATAGTGATCATCACCATTAGAGATAGAAGATCAATACTTGACAAACTATAATCAATTCAAGTACAAGGTGTCCAAAGATCTGTTTATTGGGTATCAATGGGCAAAGGCAAGCAAAGCCCCACAATTATACAATCCCATGTTTCCAAAATATTTCAATTCTTGTCATGATGCATACGATTATACTGTGGTATTTTATCGATAGATAGAGTGTTCTATATATTGCGTTACTCCCTTTTGAAGCCTATATTACCTTATCACTGCTCCTGGCATAACTAGATTTGGCTTCTATGCACTGCTAGAACTAGTATCTGTGTCCTTCTTAGCCATGCTTAGTTGTTGAGTCTGATTCATCTAGAAGATGTATTAGATATGCAAATAAATATAGTATGATAGGAGAACAAGATATGTTGATGAGGTGAGATCGGTGATAAAGGTTAAAGATGATAAGGCTTGTATGGGAGGCCACGGTGGGATGTGGTTTTTGCAGTTCCATACTTGCCATCCCTAGGATCCGAGTTCTTGCCTTTGGAACCAAGACCAAGCGTACAACCACACGGGGGCTTGGGAACCCTCTGACCCTAACTTGCCTAGTTTGATCCATGAGTCCGTAGTTTGGATTGGAGTCGATATCTGCATTTTGGATGGGTTGAAGATGGTGCATCATACATGGTGTGTCCATGGAGGAGGGCTCTGCGGGGCTAGACACTAGATTCTTGGACATAGAGATTGGGACTAAGATGAGAGTGCGACCGACTATAGAAGACAACACCCCATTCTTGGTGACTCATGGATTAGATGAAAGTAAGGTAAAGATTTTTGTTGATCGCCCTCTACCGGCTCTTCAAAGGAAGAGAGCTAAAATTATACTGGCATTAAGAGAAGGTCGGCATGTATGGGTAAAGTTGTACATCCCTGCAGGATTAAATCTTTTCAAAAATCCATGTCCACGGTTATGGACGACTTGGTGACCAAATTCTAAAATCATAGAGAACATTAACCTAATCATAAAACTTGGCAGATCAACATGTGCTTAGGGATGTTTCCTAAGGGTACGAGGGGGTGATCCTAGTTGAGAGATTAGAATGATGATTTGGTGGATATCAAAAGATGATGATCGTTACAGTTGAAGATGCCACGCTCTTATCCCCTTTTAAAATGATCTGTTAGTCCAGTTTCTATTCCCTCTTGTTTTATAAATAAAGATAGTTTAATGCAAAATAACTCCACCAGCCATAAGTTTCGCGGAGTACATCCTATACTCACCCTTGCTTTGTTGATATTTTTGTAGCAGAGTAAGTGTTCCCCTAAAGACGAGTTCTTACAACATCAACACCGACGAGTAGCTTAGGATTTTCAGCCTGCAGCCTAGAATCTATGGGCTGGGATGTCATCGTTAAAATTTAGTCCTCTTAGGCCATTTATTAAGTTTTCTATACTTAATAGCATGATTTGTTTTCTGTTGTTTGATATTTGTGGTCAGTGACCTATGTTGTAATATTTTGCTTCTCTGCTTAGTTATGAGCTTACTGTATTAATTTTGTGTCATAGAGTCACTATTGTGTTACCGATTCTCTCACTGTATATCCTCGATCTCTAGGTTTGGCTTATATCAGATCAAGATCTGGGATCTGTCTAGCCCTGATCCCGGGGGTGTCACACCTGTGAATAGGCTAGAGGCACATGTCCTCCTAGGACATACCACTACACCCAATGTCGTTCTCATTTGTCCATAACTAGACATTTTTTTCCATATTTTAATTTGTACATATAGTAATTTAGTGAAAATGGTAGCAAATTAAAATAGCCCTAGAACTCCTATCAAGGTACTTATCTCCTTCTTAGTCTACTAGTTCATCAAACGCACCAATTTTATTCTTAGTCTACTAGTTCTAGTAACCTAACCCTAGATCGACGACGCTATTCATCATCGCCGGAGCATAAACCCTCAGTTGCCGAGGTAGAGGAAGACAACACTATCCATAGGTCTAGGATTCGGTGGAAGCGGGTGGCAAGTGGGTGAGAGTGGGGGAGGGGGCAAGATGCGAATGGTGGATGCTGGTGCAGCCGGTATGTGGTTTGCTGGAGGAACCGAGCACGCGGCATGTCAGCTAGACCATGAAGCCAACCCAAATTTAGGATGAGAATGTGGCAAAACTTGTCGATCCACGGGGCACGATCCATTTGTGAGGCGTTGTTGGGCCTTGCCCATGTCCGATCGGACAGAATCTAACGGTCCCGGTCGTTTTGCGGGGGCCTTTGGAGTTGCCCTAATGTTGTGGGACCTTTGACAACATCCCTGTCCTCTGCTTATGTACTTTTTTTCTCATGTGTTGCTCTCCTTCCAACAATGTTCTAAACGTGTATTCTATGTTCCACAGAATTTACTACTCCCTCTGATCCAAACTAATGTTTTCACATTTGTCTAGATTCGAATATATCTACCACTAAAACATAATTAGATACATACGAATCTAGAAAAATCTGAGAACATTAATATAAAATACTCTGATTGTATGGCTCTGTTTTGGTTGTCTACAAAATCGCGAATTGACTTTTTTGACCAAAAAGAAAAGCAGCATCAACAAGCTGGTGGTATTCTTCTTGCTAGCACAGGTTTTAATGGCCTTGAGCCGTAGCCTGGCACCCGGCAGCCCAGTACCCGGCAGGTGAAAGCGGTGGGCGTACGATGTGGCCTACCGTGGTCTTGGAGTCAGGATGCGGGTCAGGTGCACAGCACAGGCTATGAATACCAAATTGGACATGGAATTGGGGGCGCTCGGACTGCTCCTGATGAGTTCATCCAATCATGATGCGCTGCCGGCAGCCCGTAAGTTCATTTTTTTCCCTAGAGTATTTCTGTGAACATCGTTAACATGCTACGGCCCCTTAAAAGAAAAAAGTTAACATGCTACTGGCCTTACTGGTCCGATATAAAAAAAACTAACGCGCTCGGATTGGACACACGGCTTTTTTTTTTTTGAGATCGACACACGACTCTTAATAACTTCTTTTCGAAAGGAAAACGACGCACATATCTTTTTTACGTAATATCTTACAAAGAGAATACATAGATCAATCCAAAGACACCTCGCTAAAAATCACGGTCGTAACATCTACAACTTTAATGAAGAGGTAGGCCATGTCGGGTCCAGCGTCCTAACATCACACATACGCAAATCATTATAAAACCGAAATCTTCGCCCAACCACCCAATGACGAGCCGAGAGCATAAACCGGTTAAACAGACCTTTAGTGTGAACCATCGCACACGCTCCCGACGTCGCTACCACCATTTTCCACCGATCGCGATCCAGCCATTAACCTTGTCAGGTCTGCCGTCAACACCGCCATGACGCCAGACAACACCTTCGTCCTGCTCACATCCATCAACACACACCCGCCGTAGATACCCCGCTGCTCCACGCCGCCGAGATCCACCATCGACGACGTGGTAGATGAAGCACCGCTCCACCAACAGACCTCTCTAGGCACCTTATGGTCCAAACCGATGCCCTCAAGAGGGAGAACGACACTGAAGTGCCGCCATCATCCCTCCTTATAAGAAAGCAAACCTTGTACGTGATAGAATCTTCTTTCACCTCCTGGAGAGACCGTGGGCTCTTCCCGAGAGTGGTTCAAGTGACTACTAGTGGAGTCATTGATTAAGCATGTCAGCTCTTGATCGACATTCATACACACACATGTACTAGCTGAGTGACATTGCCTTTTGGGCATGGCGCGTCCCCCCCTACTTGTGGCCATGGAGGGCAAACTGAGAAAGATCTGCACTACTGCACGTAACATCGACTGGATTTCCTATACGCACTCCATTAAGCCAGAAGCTAAAAGCCGTGACAACGCGTGTTCTGGTACACCTGTGCGTAGGCATGGCGCATAATCCAAGATCCACCGGCTGTTGTGGCGGAGCCTGCAGGTGCAAGGTACAGCCGGTCAGCCGCCACCACCTCATTGATCGACGGATCCATCTGGGACAATCGCAGCGCCACCTCGATCTGCAGGGGAATCCTGCCTCCTGCCTGCAGGGTTCATCGTACCTACCAGACACTTCTACGTCGCCTAGCGTCGACCTCTACATCATTTTGGATTTGGCCTTTTCCTTACCACGGCGTAGGGCACATTCTGCATTTTTGTACGCCGCCTACGTGCGCTGCTGCAACTATCGTCACATGACTCCACGCGGCCTAGCTATACGTACAAGTAGTACATGATTAATCCATCAGGCGCATGTCACTTTCACTGATCTCGATCTTCTGGTTCCATACCATGCATGCTATGATGCTACCACTACTATACCGCTATAATTAATCCATCAGGCGCATGTCACTTTTGCTCCGGTGTATGGGACAAGCCGGTGCCACCGCAAATTCCCGGCCATTTAAGTCCTCGGACCGTCTGGACGTGCCAATGCTCCCTTGCCGATCCCTCTAGGTCGGTGCTGGATTGGGTTGCCGACGGTTTCTTTGGACCTACTAGTAAGCTTGCATGTGCAATGCACGATTGCACGTCTTCCGTCTACCTATCGTTTAATATGACTATTTTTTTTTAGAAACACAGTACAATTGTAGACGCTCACAACACGTACATGCATCCACCCCTATGAATACACACATGCACACCCTACCCCTATGAGCACCTCCGAGAGACCGAGCCGGCGGATCGGGTCTTGAGATTGAAGAAGTCACCACGGGTGCCTCGCTGTCGACGGGAACGTCGCCTCCCACTGAAAGAATATTCCGCCTTTTTATGCAACAGACAGTGTCAAACCGGGGGTTTGAACTCTGGTGGGTTGGAGGTACAACCACCCTCCTAACCATCCAACCACAAGTTGGTTTGCTCAATATGACTATTCTTGGGGATTCTCAAGAGGGAAATAATGATGTATAGCACATGAGAGCAAGAATAGTCATAGTCTACGACTATCCCCAAGCCTCTTGCTATGTGATGTAAGGGATTCATCCAGTCGCAAATCAGATTGCTAAACAAACACAACTTATGCGCGGGAGAGGCTCTCTACACACTTATCATCTCTCGGGAAATCAAAACCACCATGTATCTTTACACATCTGATCATTTAGTTGGTGATGTGCATGTGAACTTACCGGTGCTGCAAACTGAGGAAATAAGGATTCAATGTATAAGTACACATATATTAGCATACAAAGATGTATAGACGTGCCTTGAATGATGTGACCAGCTCGGTAACCATAAGAAGCAAATAATTTATTATATAAATCAGAAACCATATAATCCAAAAAGGTGCATAGCAGTGTATTATTCACTTGGTAGCAGATTTAACGCCACAATCAAGATGTAGACTATTTAAATGAAGATATAATTTTTTACTGTAAAGAGATAGGACAACTGAAATGGACTGTATCTTTGCAGCTTCAATGCCACTATGAGAGAGATTTCTGCAATGGTTGGGAGCACTATTTTGAAGTTACATTTGCAGAAATGGAGACAGTAACTTCAAATCGAATTATTGAAAATATTGTAACGTTAGAGCTCCCTTTCTTTTCAGATATCTCCATATTGCTAGTGGTGAGAAGGAAAATATGACAGATCTTAGAAGAGAAAAAGGGACTTCAAATTAGGTGATAGATAAAAGTCATAAAGTAAATTGAATCGACATGCTAGTGGAGTATCTCATTCACACCTGAGGCTGGCTGCAATATAGAAACAGAAATCAGGAAAAAATGAAAAGGATCAGTATTCAAGTAGATGAGCACTTGCCACCAGAAAAGGATCAGTATTTTGTACCTCCTGCACTTGGAGTGACCACGAGCTCGTTGATGCAAGACTACCCTTGCCCCATATGTACTCGATGATCTCGGACTATAGTTTGAGAACACTCTAACTTGGCCGCAAAAATAACAAGATCTTTTGGTAAATTTGAATACAACACCTGAAATATGTCATATTGTGCTAACATCAATTACTAAAATATTCTGTAGAAGCTAATTAAAATCTCAAGAATGGTGGATGGTTTCTTGGGCCACTCAATGTTGTGTTTGATTTCTAGCTATATAAAATGAACTCCATCAAACTAAATATAGGTATGTCCGTCCTAGTTCCAGAAAAAAAAATGAAGACTCTAGTTGCAGCTTTAGAAATTTATTCTTCTCTAGAAATGAATAAGGTGAATGTTCCTGGACTTATGGTCAGAATTCAGAAGATCTAGAATTTGTGTTGTCTCGGTGTGCTGCAATTGCACAAAGCAAGAATATGTCCTCAGCTTAGAGTCTTGCAACCCAATTGTGGTGATTTTTTTACCAAAATCATGCACACAATCTTCGGTAGCAATAATAAACTTATCCGGATGCAAGCAATTTATATTGAAAGATCGATTGTAGGCGCAAGACATAGTAGTTAAGTGGTCACCATTTTTACAAGATGCTGAAGGCCGAGGCACGGAGGTGACCATGTGACAGCAGTGAGAAGGTGACGTTGGAGCGGCCACTCACCCGATGCTGCGACGCGGGGTGGCCAAATCTACTCTAGTTTCTCAGAGTTATACACACGACACCAAAATAAACAAATTTAAGATACCCGTACCATCATTCAGTTGACACCTTTCTCATCTCCACTTTAATTACCAACAGTACTACTATTATCAGTACTGTTTCTTGCAGCTACACGTGCAAATTCCCTACGCATGGCACTTTAGTTTTAAACATATGTACGCATAACTTGTACAAATTATACAACCAGGTTATAGAGGGCTGGACTGCTGCGCCTTCTGCTCGGTACTCAACATGAGCAGTGACTCCACGGGCGTGAGCGAACAAGCTGCCATCTTCCCGAACCCAAATAACGGCCAGGGCCGCAAGGAAGCGCCGTCCGGCGACACCTGAGAAAACGGTAGCACGGTGTCCACATGAAGCAGATTGACATTGTGCTTGGAAACCAACCCCCTACTCAATTATGCTAGTTAACTAAAAAATAGTCGAAGAACAGTAGACCACAAAATAGTGATCGCTGTTGGAGGAAGATGCGCACAACAGTTCTTAGGTTGGTGATCCTCTTAGAAAATCTACATCTAATAACTTGTGAAACTGACGACATAATGGCTACACATGTTTTCCTGTAGCCAGTTTAAGTTGAAAACAGTCAAACGCCTACCATCAGAACTGAACAATATCAATCCCTCCTACCGACGTAGAGCGGGGGAGCAGTCACCTACCGACTCCATTGGCGTGTGTGAAGGAGTTCACATCTGCGTGCGAAGGAGCTGGAAGGAGGTGTCGTGGCAGTGGTGCACTCTTGGGGTGCGCGATGGATTGCCGGACGTTGGTACGGTGGATTCCCTTGGGGAGAGGCAGCCCCGGGAGGGAGGGGCACCGCCGGTCGGGACTCGCGGGGCAGAGAAGGGCAGGGGTGCCGCCGGCCTTGCAGGGGACGGGGAGTGGTGGGGGCTACGTGGATTTGTTGAGCGATGGATGAAGGTGCTGCGCGGACGCGGGTCAGGGTATTTTCCTGTGCGGGAGGGATGAGTAGAGTCCGTCAAAATAAATTGCTAAGTGCACCAACAAAACTGATTAGACTAAGCGCTAGCTGTTCGATTGTGTCAGTTTGCCTGATCGTGTGGTTCTAGTCCGACTTTGTAGGTTGTGGGGTGTGTTTAGAAAAATTCAAGTTTGCTCTTTTATAAGTAGTATATAGATAAAACGGCCAGCTACCTACTGAAAGCACCGTGTGAGCCCAAAACCAAGCTAGAGGCCTATACCATCTACGTATTAGACAATGTATTGGGGTCGCCGGTGGAAATGGTGAAGAGCGTGAGAGCCAACTTGGCCACGGGATGTACTGGCATCCACGAGTATAGCCACGCATGCATCCGCGTGAGATGCAAGCAAGCATCCAAATGTCCCCCTTTCAGGTATCTGCATGACATACTAGTCTTTGTTTGTATGTATACGCACAGCTAATTAATTAAGCTTTGGATCATTTGGGAGATCGATGGTGAGTTTTTCCAATCGCTAATCAACATCTCTGCCTTTTCGCTGTTCTACAAGCGTATAGGAGTTTTCAAGAAAATACATGTGTACATGGGCGGTGGCGGCGCCCATCTCGTCGGAACTGGCGGTGGGAAGGGGAGGTGTCCCAGGCGGTGCCGCATGAGGGATGGTGGGGCGCCGGCGGTGGGCACTGGGCGGCGTGGCCGGGAGGCCAGGGCCTGAGGCCCTCCAGCGGAGAGGAGACGTGGAGGCGGCGACGCATCCCCTGTAGCCGTTCCGACGAGGAGGCGCCGGCGCGATCTGTGCCTGGATGACCAAGATCGGATCAGATCTGGGTCGTTCGGTCCAGCGAGGGCTTCGGCCGTGGGTTCCGGCGGTACACGCCGGTGATTCTGCAGCCAAGTACTTGTTGGCCCCTCCTATGTTGCCCTCTCCTGCTGGATGGTGGCTAGTGGCGTGGGGGCTGCGAGTCTTGCGAATAATGGCGGGCGGTCCTAGGGTTCCTTCTGCGACAAGACGAAGATCTGCCTGTTACTTGCTCTCGTTCATCTGATCTGGACCGGCGTGTTCCGGAAGGCTCCACCGGCGAACTCCCATGGACGAATATGTCTGGAGATTGCTGGATCGGAAGGTATTCGATCGTGCACACCCATATTTTTCTAGCCGTTTGGTTTCAGCGGGAGCGTTGCGAAGCTCTGCTATCTGCTACCATCATGCGTCATGTCTTCGACGATCCATGGTGAAGTATGAGGCGGAGAATGTCAGGAAAGGAGGAAGATGAGGGCTGTGATGGTGGTTTGAGTCTTTGTGGCATCGAGGAACTGGCTGCGTGATCTGTGACTCGCAGCAGCGACTGTTTGTGGGAGCGACAACACAAGAGGAGTTCCCAGTCTTACCTTGCAGGGTGAAAATCCAAGGTCTGGCCTTAATTGATTATGTCTGGCAATGGCCTTGTTGAAGACATTGTTTTGCGAGCAAAGACTTTCTCTAGGGTGAAAACCTATGATCTTTGATCGGGCGATGGCGATATTTGTGCACTGTTTTCTTCTTGAAGGCGTTGCTATTGGAGTGGTTGGACGACTGGTGTTGTTCTGATGGTGTTAGTGTCGTTGCTTCGAGGAATAGTTCTCTGTAGCGGGACTTTTCTTTTTTATAACTTTTCTTCCTTTTTTCTGGACTGTGTGCATCCGTAAGACCGCTAGGACATGTATTGTTGCAGAGGCTGTGTGTAATTGGTATCTACTCCTTTTAAAAAAAACATGCGTACGTCGTACGTCGAGAGGTAGTAGAGCCCAGGATACACACATTGCATGCCGACCTGGTCGCACAGTACGCGTGAAAAGGAACGCGGGATTTACCCCCAGTACACACATGCCTCCCGTTCTTAATTTCAACTTTTAATCTAGTCCCTCAGTTCGGAAATATAAGACGTTTTAGCTTTGTGAATGGAATATATTCAGACATCTTTTAGTGTATAGGTTCGTAGAGGTTAAAAATGAACTTCTACAATAAAAAGTATCTAGATACATTCATTTTACAAAGCTAAAATGTCTTATATTTATGAACGGAGGAAGTACATCATTATTGGTGATCGAAACACGCTTGAGTATACATCTCTAACATTCTCTCGGTCGACGTCGCCGCGTCGCAAGCTCGCAATAATGCAATCACCCAGTCGTGGCTGGCTTCCCCCCAACAAACAATCTATCTCTTCCGTGTCGACTAACCCTCTCTCCTCTGCTAGCTAAGCTAGTTTAGCTCCCTCCCGTGTTCCAAGCTAGTGCCTAGTGGGCAGAAGCAGTGGCTTATGCCTCACTTTTCGTCCCCCTTTCATGTCGATTCAGCCTGCGGTTCTCGGCAGCTGATGCCACGAGAATGTGTTATCTAGGGGCATCTAGCTTGATCGGTTAAATCCCGATGTGATTGACCTAGAAGCTCCTGGCGACACGATCGTTCCTGCAGTGTGAGCGAGCGGTGACAGCTGAGAAGGACGGTAAAAATGATAATGTTTCCCCTCTCGATCGATCAATGGAACTCGTTGTTATAAGTTGATCCAAATTCTATGAAGTAAAGGGCAACTTCTGACGTAGCGGAGCGAGGCCTGTCGCCGGGGGGGTAGGGGAGTGCGGGGGCGATAGCCCCCCGCGGTACGGATTGTCGAAGACCTAGGTTTTCACCGTTATATATATCTCTTGTAAGCCGCCGGCTAGGATGAGTTGCATCTGTGAAATCCACGGCGTTGTGTAAATACTCCTCGTTATATTGAAGTTTCGCTGGCTGGCGCCCGTGGTTTTTCTATCTCTTTGTTTGGGAAGGTTTTCCACGTTAAATTTGTATTCCATTTGCTGCGATTTTATTTTCGTTCTTCGTTATTTAATTGTCGTAAAGCTAACCCTCGCGCCTTAGAATTACAGCATTTTACGGTTCGCACTGCAACAGCTAGCATTTTGCCCCATCTAGCTGAGCGATGGTGCTGTGGCCACTGCACGAGAACATCTGGCGACACCAACCCGTGAGCGTGAGGGTCGGGCAGCTGTGACTGTGATCAATCGATGAGTTGGGTGATCAGTCGTTCGAGCTGCCAGCCCGCGTGGTTGCACAGGGTAATTTCGTGGGATGCGGTGTCCAGATCGAGTTGCTGTCAGGTGAAACGGCCCGGAGAAGATTTGCAGTTCTCAACTTCTGGATGTCTCGTGCGTTTATCATAGAGGCTGGGTCTCTGAAGCAAATAGCAGTGGAATGTAGGGTTTTGATTGGTCCGATCCTGACGGGCGTACTTCGTCGACCGATTTAACGGCCGGTCTCAAAATATGTCACTTCGGTATCTACTCTACTCACATAGTGACATGGTTTAAAGATAAAGCTACTCCCTCCGACTCATATTATTTTTCTCAACTTTATCTAGATTCGGATGTACCTCGTTAAAATTTAGATAAAGTAGATGCATTCGTATCTAGATAAAGTTGAGAATATTAATATAGACCAGAGTGAGTACTGTATTATAGACTGGCTAAAAAGCTGCTGTTGACGCACATGGGTATAAACGACTGAGACAATTCTTATATACTAGTCTCAAGTTTCAGTTCAGTTTACAAGAGAGTGTGCGAGTCAATACACCTTTGTAGAGTAGTAGATCCCTATGCTGTTCTTGGCATATGGTTGGCATATGGTCATGATGTCAAAATATTTGTTCGAATGACATGTAGAAATGAGGCTCGTCTTTCCTTGTTTCGTGGTGCACAGAAAGCAAATTAAATCTCGTGTCATGATGTGGCAAAAATCCTAGCCGCACACATCGTGATTTCAACGTATTGGTGTTTCTCATATTTGAAAACCTGTGTAAGTTTCATATATACGTTGAAGTTCTTAAATATGGCGAAATCTAGGTTGAGTTGAAAATACAAGGTTCTTTTTGCACATAGGATGACTATGTTCCGTAGTATGTACCTGATTTTTATTTGAATAACCGCTCCCGGGTCGCCCGCGCGAGGCGATCCCTCCAAACCCTAGTCAGCCGCCGCCGTCGCTCCCCCGCTGGCCGCTGCCACCACCCACGCTGGCGCTGGCGGCCACGCCTAGGCTGCCGAAGGCGGCGGGCGATCTGCGTGGCTCCGTCGATCCTCTACGCGCCAAGGAGTGGGCACCAAGGGGCGGTGCCGGTGGATCCGAGCAACGTTTGCCAGTGGCTTGGAAGGGAGGCGCAAAGGAGATGATGGGGGCGATGGTGCAGACTTGGAAGCAGCGTGGTGGTTGCCTTAGCCGGCGACGCTGCATCTCTGTCTCTCTCAACTGATCTGTGGGCTCAGCCATGGCTTCGAAAGGGCTGAAAGCTTACCCGCTCGTTTCGTTTGCTAGAAGCCGGCCGACGGTGTGGGGACTGCTGGATTGACCTGAATAATGATGGCAATCCTAGGGTTCTTTTCTCGCGAAGATGAAGATCTGCTGGCTGTCTGTCCTCAATGATCTAGTCTGGAGCGGCGAGTTCCGCAAGACTCCGTCAGCGAACTCATGTTTTCCTAGCCGTTTGGTTTCAGCAGGAGCGTTGCAAAGCTTTGATATCCTTTACCATCATGTGTCATGTCTTTGATAATCCATGATCAAGTCAGATGTGGAGAATGTCAAGAAAGCTAGAACATCAGGGAAGCGATGGTGATTTGACTTTTTGTGGCGATGAGGAACTGACTGCATGATCTGTGACTCGCAGCAGGTATTGTTTGTGGGGGTGACAACATAGGAGGAGTTCACAGTCTTACCTTGCATGGTGAAAATCCAATGTCCGACTTTAATTGGTTGTGCCTGGCAATGACCTTGTTGAAGGCATTGTTTTGTGAGTGAGGACTTTCTCCTGGGTGAAAAACTATAAACTTTGATCGGGCGACAATGGCGCTTGCACTATTTCCTTCTTGAAGGCGGCGCTATTGGAGTGGTTGGACTACTGGTTTGTTCTGGTGGTGTTAGTGTCGTTGCTTTAAGGAATTGTTCTCTGTAGCGGGACTTTTCATTTTAGTAATTTTTTTCTAGGCCGTTACATCCATAAGGCCACTAGGACATGCGTTGTTGCAGAGGCTGGGTGTAATTGGTATCTCATGATATTAATATATACTCTTTTCCAAAAAAAAAGATGACTATGTTCCAAAGACGAAACTTATGTATAGGTGAACTATGGGTTGGTAGTGAGAAATATTAGATTACTTTTACAAATAAATGTTCTTTCAAGGGGTGGGATGAATTTTAGCAATGTACTCCCCCCTCCAAAAATATATGGTGCATAAATTTAGTCAAACAACAACGCAAACTAAGTTTGACCAAACATATAGAAGGGAATAATGACAATTACAATAAACATGTTATGTAAATCTATCTTATAGTAGATTTTTGTAGAGACTGATTACATTTTATAGTTGTCATATGGACACATAAATATTAGATTAAACTTATGTATAGGTGAACTATGGGTTGGTAGTGAGAAATATTAGATTACTTTTACAAATAAATGTTCTTTCAAGGGGTGGGATGAATTTTAGCAATGTACTCCCCCCTCCAAAAATATATGGTGCATAAATTTAGTCAAACAACAACGCAAACTAAGTTTGACCAAACATATAGAAGGGAATAATGACAATTACAATAAACATGTTATGTAAATCTATCTTATAGTAGATTTTTGTAGAGACTGATTACATTTTATAGTTGTCATATGGACACATAAAGTTTTTTTTGCAAAAGGTCTAACCTCTTCTTCCTAAAAATACTATGGGATTGCAATGTAGGAAAAAATCCATATTCTTTTTTGGAGGATTCATTCCTTTGCAAGAGGTTTGATTTATTCCTAACTCTTTTTTCCTTCGAACCGACGACTTGTTGGTGTCTTGTTCACAGTGACCGGGACCTGTTTGGATGGAACTCTTGTATTTGTGTGTTTGCTATATCAATATAGCAGGGCGAAAAGCCTATTTCGAGAAAACTTTCATGGATTTTTTAGAAGGCAATGTATATTGACGGCACCATTTCACGAAAAAATAGATTAAACTCCACCACTAAAAATGTTAAAAGAAAGCTACAACCACCATTACAAAAATTGGAAAACATTTCATAAAATAATATGAATGCATAAGAACTGTAAAAACGACATGTTTTTCCTTCTCCATCAACTGAACTCGTTGGAATTTACACATTTATTGTTCACACCACAACAGCCTCTTGCCCCAGCTGATCCATGTTGGCCAGTAGCACGAAAACATCTGGCTACATGAGGTCGTATGCGTTGCACAACTGTGACGAGACCTCTGTTTTGTTGGTTGATCGGTCAGTTCTGGTCATCTGGAATCTGAACCATGCAAATTGTTAACTACTGAAGTGATACCTCATGCGTTTGTCATAATGGATGGTTTTCAGAAGAAAATCTTTGGCCCCGACGGGTGTCTATCGATTTAACGGCCGGTCTCAACTATCAGGATATGTAATTTCTGCATCTACCAACTGGGAACAGTATTTAGAGATGAAACTACCTAGACTGACTAAAATGTTTCTGTTGACGCACATGTTTAGGCACGAATAACTGAGATAATTCTTAGATAGTCTAGAATTTCACAACAGCTAGCTAAGACTTAGCGTAAGAGTTAATACTTAGTACTAGATCTGGAGAGTAGAGACCAGAAGTCAAAAGCTCAAGCCCTATGTTCTTAGTTTATTTATTTTTGAAACGGATTCTTGGTTTATAGTCATGATGGGAAATATAGTTGTCCTACCGACATGCATAAATGAAGCTTGTCTTTCCATGTTCGTGCCAAGAAAGCGAATATTATAGCTCCACCTAAGGAAAATGAGGTTGATGGTAGTAACTAGTGACCTACAGAAGCTAGGATAATCGTCCAAGTCTTATTGCTTAAAAAAACACCCTGCCACTGCAAGCAAATTAGTTCCTCTATCGGTTGCCATTTTTTCTTCCTTTTTTTGAATCTTTAGAATCTTTTTATTTCTTCTTTTTAGGGGTATTTTTTTATTTCTTACTGGTGGCATCGAACAACCACCTAGTACCTTATCTACCTTTTTAGGAAATGAATATCTCCCGAAGAAAAAGAGGTGCCAATTAGTCAGTGACACCGAGGTTACCTTCCAACCTTCTTGAGTTCAAACAAACTGAACTAGTTTTCCAAAATATTTTGACTTTAGAACTTCATTACATTGAACTAAAGAGGGTTATAGGTACCCTAAATGGTTATCAATTTGCACCCCTGGCATGGAAAAAACTGTACTTCCTCCGTACGGAAATAAGTGACTCATAAGTGACTCAGATTTATTCAGATTCACATGTATCTAGACACGTTTAGTGTGTAGATACATGTGAATCTAGACAAATCCTAGTCACTTATTTTCGGATGGAGTGAGTACTAGACATGAGCAATATGACGTTTATGTGCTTACAAAACTTCAACATGAAAGTTGATTGAACAATACATGCATGTGAACTAAAATGCAGTATCCAGCAGTGTGTAGGAAATAAGTATTTGCATAGATCTATAGAGTACGGTACCAATTGACCCCCTCCCTCCTTGATCATCCCCGTGATTACCAGGGGGAATACCCTAGCGTTGCATACCTCGCCGTCCCTAGTTGCCGCTGGCGGACGCAGCCAGGCAAAACACGCGTGGTGTTGGTAGCGACGGGTCGTTCCTTTCACGGCGATGAGGAAGGTTGCGTGGGACGGTTGTATCCTTGCGGCGGTGTTCTTTGGCGATGGTGGTGGAGCTCGACATGGTGGTTGTCGGCCTGTCGGGGGTCAGGGTGGCTTCTCGCGGCATAGGCGGCTAGGGTGGTGGCACTCACGTCTACGTTGGCCGCAGGTGGCGGCAATGGTTTCATGGGGTACTCTACTCGGTCTTCGGCGGCGTGCTGGGTGCCATGAGGGTGGCGGCCACCAGATATGATGGTGGCAAGGGCAGAGGCGACCAGTCAGGTCCATGGAGGGAGGATGGTGGAGTTGGTCCATGGCGACGGAGCTCGCGACCTAGATCTGGGCCCATCTAGGCCTGGTTAGGGCTAGGCAGCCATGGGCCTAGATCCGGCATCCGCCTAGCACTCTCATAGCTATGGGATATATATGTGAGTTCAACTTGCGGATGATCGCCCTGCTCGCTGAACCCGTTGTCCAGGAACTTGTTGGCTGGCTTTGTTTGTTCACGTCCATTGTGGTGGTATTGTCATCGTAGCATCTGCCCCTCCATGGGTGCGATACTTTGGACGCCAGAAGGTGGACTGCACATATGGCTCTAGAGTGAGTGATCTGGCGGTGCCGATGGCCTCTTCCTTTGTTGATGAGGGTGGCGAGGAGTGGGTGAAGAGGGTCCTAGAGTTGATGACATTTTGGCAAAGGCAACTTCCAGATCATGGGTTGAAAGCCTGGCTTGAAGACTTGGAAGGTTTGAGGTACCAACTGTGGTTTCAAAGGTTTTTTAGAGTGAAGATCCATTCTCCGGTGCCAACGGCAGCGATGCCTGCGGTTGTCATAACCCTCTCGTGGGTGTCATTGTGGGTACCTTCTCCACGCTTGGTCTCTGGGTGAAAACCCTTGACCGTTTGTTCTCGACGACGGTGGCACTACGTGTCGTTATCCTTTTGGGGGCATCATCCTGGAGTTCCGGTACTCTCAGGCTCGTTTCGGTGTTTTCAGTGGCAAGTTTGACGATTCTTATGCTTTTTTAATCTTTGATCTGTTGTGTAAGAGTGTTTAGTTTCACTTTGTATCGGTTTGGTCGTTGATGACTTTATTTATAAAGCGGGACGAAACCTGATTCGAGAAGATTGTTTGTATGAAATATCTTGTCAACCATTCTAAATTCACTATCACAAATATATATATATATTCGATGATATAACTTTGTGCATGTATAGCTAGTAAACGTTTCGATAAGAGACCAAAAAAAACTATATGTGGTATGTTGTCCGATGGAGAAAATATTCAAGTGAAATATTCAAGCGAACCACGGATCGCAAGCAACGTACAGTCAGAAACGTCGACGCGTACAGTCAGCAAATCATGATCGGACACCGGAGCACGCCAAGACCATGGCCCCCGGAGATGACGCAAGGGGATTTCTTTGCCTTCCGGTTTCCGAGATGGCTATCGGGAAGAGTAAAATTCATCCGCAGTACTTAAACTTGTCACGTATTTTCGATACGGTCATTGACGTTAGAAATATACGAATTACGGTACCTATATACGCCGCGTGTCGCGTCGTGGTCACTGCGGCGCGTAGAAGCTAGCGTACAACATAACGTGGCCGGAAAGTATTGTCTGAAACCTGGAACCGAAGCGTGTATCCAGCTAAGGCAACTGTCGTTGTCTATCCCGATCATTCCGAGGAGGGGTTTCGACGGAGGCACCGAGGAAGAAAGAGTGAGAGGAAGAGGACGGTGGCTGTTGAAGAGTAGGTGTCGATCGTGTTGAAGAAGCCGGCGGCGCTTCGCCGGCGGTTGAAGAAGCTGGCGATGGCTCTGCAGCAGCGGCCAAATGGTGCGCCTCCACCAAATTACCGTAAGTACCCGAAATTAATCTTGAAAATCTCGGATTTTGCTTACGGTTAGGGTTTGAAAGACGAATTCGGGTAACCATAGACCAATTTCAGGTGCATTAGCGTTTCTGTTAGGATCTTTTCATGGGTTTGGGGTTGGGGTTTGGGAGGGTTTACTGTTGCAACATTTCCTGTGATCGTATTGAAGAAAAGAGGGGATTTTGATGGGCTGTTTCCATGTTTTATTTTTGCAGTTCGTGGTAGCGGCTATTTCTCAGTCGAAATCCACCATGGAGGTTATTTTCTTGGTCAAAGAAACAACAGAAGTTATGTTGGTGGTGCCTCTGTCTGGTATGATCATCTTGACAGTGATGAATGGTCACCAATTTTTCTTAAAAATTTGGTGGAGGATCTTGGGTATAAGAAGCAGGGAAGAATGACTATGTATTATTGCATCCCAATTCTGTCAATTGAAAGGAATGGTCTGAGGAAGCTGGAAGATGAAATTGACACAAGTGCAATGGCCAGCTGGGTTGGTTGTGGGAAGCATTTCATCAGCATATACCTGGACCATGATGAGTCAATTAGAGCAGTTGATTGGGATGATGTGGTAGAGTTCCCTGTGGTTCATCTCCCACCAGTTTTGAGCCCTGTGAAGCCTATCAACATTGTTGCTGCTGATGATGTATCAAGTCAAGTGGTTGATGATTCTGGTCCATTTCAAGAAGTGCAACCACATGCTAGTGTGAGGACAAGAAGCAAAGTAGGGAATGCATACAACTCTGAACAAGAAGATGCAAGCAGAGAGAAGCCAGTCATCTGAGGATGCAGATTCAGAGTTTGAATTAAATGATTCAGAGATTGATCTATCTGATGATGATGACCTTTATGCAGATAATGTAGATGATGATGAGGAACATGTTAAGAAGATGAAAATGAAAGGAGAGAAGGTTGAGGATGATGTTGAATCAGAAGATGAAGACCTATGGGCTCCTGACTCAGATGAGGAGAAGGTGCAAATGAAGTTTAAGACTTTCAGAAGAGAGGATTTTGGTGCAGTTAAATTCCATGTTGGCCTGAAATTTGAGTCTGTTGACATGGTTAGGTCATCTATTAAGGAATACAGCTGTAAGGACAGGAGAGATATTAGGTTGCCAATCAATGATAAGGAGAGGATTAATGCAAGATGCTATGGAAGTCCTACATGTTCTTGGAACATGTGGGTTAGCCAGGGCCCGCTCTATATTTGTCGGGGCCCTTGGGCGAAGTCCACAAAAGGGCCCCTAATGACAATATATATATGTACGTATAACTAGATATATAGACGATATATGTGCCAATTTCACTTGCAAAATATTTAAAAGCATATAACCACATGTTCATTGTCGAGATGTCTATAAATAATTGTCAAGCACTAAAGTATTGTGATATTTAGATAGAAAAAATAAAAATAATAGGAAAACATAACAAGTATTTCATGCTAGTAAACACCTAAAAAACAGCCTCCAATGAGATCTTGGACAATTAAGCTTCAGTGCTTCGGAAAAAACTTCTTCGTGCATTTCTAGATGCAAAATCATCGAGGACACTATCAAGATTAATGTTGTCCAATATATCCTTCTCAATACAACACGCAGCCAAGCCATTTAATCTGTCTTGTAACATAGTTGACCTCAAACAGTTCTTCAATAGCTTTATTTTAGAAAAACTTCTTTCAGCTGAGGCCACGGTCACAGGTGAAGTCAAAAGGATCCGATAGGCAACTGAGACATTTGGATAGCAATCTACGGCTGTAATGAATTGAAGAATCTCAATCGCTGACATCAAATTATTTGGCAAAGTTACTTGTAACACCTTTAACTCAGAGAAAAAATCATCAAGATCGACATCACACAAATTCTTATGAGTAAAAGTTTCTGCAAAAGTAGTGCAAGATTTTCATAGATTACTATCATCCATGGACTTCAGATTCTTTGAGTTGAATAAGAAACCAAACACCTTTTCAAATTCCTTCAGCTGCTCAAATCGGCTATTCAATGAAGCAATTGCAGTGTCAACAATAACAAGAAAGTAAGAAACTCTAAAAGATTCAATAGCTGACAACTGCAATTCATCTTCTTCATCATTGATTTCATCAAAATGTTTCTTCCTTTTACTTTGACGTTTTGTACGAAATTTTGGCTCTATGTCCATAGAAGATGCTAGGTTTTTGGCACTTTCAATGCTAGTATCGAATCCTTCAACTCTGAACTTCTGAAAAAATTCAATGACCCCTTCAATGTGTTTGACAGTAGCATCAATACACACAATTTTTTCCTGTAACTTCTTGCTCACCATATTTATAGAAAATAAAACCTCATGCCAAATAACCATACCAACTAAAGTCTCAAATTTCCCAAGTGCTTTGTACAAAGATTGAGCATCACTAATCGTAGCTGGATCATCAGTAGAAGCCTCCTCTAATTTCTTCAGAGCTGATCTTACTTGGGCAGTTTGGAACCTTATAGGTTGCACACTCTTTATTCGACTCTCCCAACGAGTATCTGATAATGGTTTGAGAGTCATATTTGGAACATTATCAAGCAAAATCTTCCACCTCTTGGTAGAACGTGCAAACAATACATATATACGCTGGATAATATCGAAGAATGAAATAGCTTGTTCGCATGATTTCTCCATATCACAAAGAGTGAGATTCAAACTATGGCATGCACATGGCATGTATAATACTTTTGGGTTTACTATAAGCAAACGATTTTGAACACCTTGCTTTTTTCCTTCATGTTGGAACCATTGTCATAACCTTGCCCCCTCACATTAGCAACATCCAAGTCAAGAGCATCCAATGTATCCAACAATACATTAAAAAGACCTGATCCTGATGTGTCATCAACCTTTATGAACCCTAGGAAAAATTCCTCCACTCTCGGGATGTTAGTTGATATATTGACACAACGCACAATTAGCGTCATTTGTTCTTCATGGCTCACATCCGGGGTACAATCCAAGATAACAGAGAAATACTTGCCATCCTTAATGATCTTTAACATAAACTTTCTCACAGCATCAGCAAGGAGCGAGATCAACTCATTTTGAATGTTGTGGCCAAGATAATGATGATGAATTTCATTATTTTGAATGCGCCTAATATGTTCTTGCATCACATGATCAAATTCGGCAATCATTTCAACCGTGCCTAAAAAATTTCTATTACTATCTTGATACAACTTCTCATTTGACCCTCGAAAGGCTAAATTATGTTTTGCAAGAAACTTCACTGCAGCAACTATTCTTTGCAAAACCTGTCGCCAACGCTCTTTTTCTTTTGCAACCAACCGTTGCATGTCATCATCAATTGTTTTCTTTTTGCTTAACCTCAACCTTAGTTCATTCCATGTATTCATATTTGTCAAATGCTCAACACTCTTCTCATGATCTTTGAGTCTTGGACTAAGACGCTGCCAATCCCTAAATCCATCAAATGCTAGCAAGGACTTATTATTATTTGATTTGAACAACTTGCAGTAAAAACAATAAACTTTGTCCACCTCTTTGGAGTAAACCAACCACTTTCTATCAACAATCTCACGATTGGCTAACTTTCTGGAGTAGTATTCATAAGAAAAATGTCTACCTTTGTTATCCGTAGGGAACTCCAGACCCAATTCTCTCACGGGCCCCTTTTCAATTAAAATATCCCTTTTGCAATTATCAAGATTATCCCATGTTCTAGGATCATAGATTGATGAAAGAGAATCATCTTGTTCATCACTATTAGGAGCATCTGCATGGCAAACAAAAGATTGTAATTAGTTACTTACTTACACTTGGAAAAATTGACGCTAGTTAGTTATTTACCGTTTTCCGGGGATTGTTTATCACCACTAGGAGCATCTTGTTCTTCTCCCCTATTGTCCTCATTAACATTAACATCAACATCGACATCAACATCTGCAGGGCAAACAAAATATTATAATTAGTTACTTACTTAAATTTGGAAAAATTGACGCTAGTTAGTTATTTACCGTTTTCCGAGGATTGTTCATTGGCCTCAACATCTGCATTTGAATTATTCTCATCATCTTCTCCAATGTCAGATTCTTGCCTTTGATTACTATTGTTGACATCAATACTACTTTTTATTGGAAAAAACTTATTTAAAGCACCTCTTTGTGAATCAATAAGCTGATTCTCTCTCTTCCGTTTCCTCTTTTTCGCAGCACCCAACAATTGTTTCCCCATCGTAACACCTATCACAGATTGTAATCTGAAAAATTATAATCCTAATTGACTATGACTAATTGAGGGATTAATTAGAACTTAGAAGAATTAGATGAGGGATTAATTTGAAGGATTAAAATAGACAGACGTATAACTTACAGAGGGCAAACGGCGATAGCGAGTGTCGCTCAAGCTGTCGCGCGCGAGACGTGCAGACGGGATCACGGGCACGGGAATCAGGAGATGGCTGAGTGGCGCCAGGCCCTGCCGTCCTGGACCCCTGGCTCGTGAGTCGTGGCTGACGACAACAGACGGAGACGGAGAGCCGGGTGTGAGGCGTCGCGTCGAGAACCAGAAGTCAAGAGACGACAGACGAGAGGCGAGGCGAAAAACGAGAGTGTGAGATGGTCCCGCTAGGCCGCGACCTTTCACTTCACGTTCACGATGGATCAATCAGAATTCTAGACTGAGACGGGATCAATCTCATCTCCGGATCGATCGGAAATTCTAGACTGAGACGAGCCCTGCTCCTGCTCGCGATGGCAGCTGGGCCTACTTTTTTTTTCAATTAACACCTGGGCGGCTGGGCCTGCTTGGCTGCATACAAATTTTTGGCCCCCCTGGCTTGGGCCCTTGGCGGTCGCACAACCCTGCCATGGGCCTAACCCGGGCCTGGGGTTAGCTATGATGCAAGGTCTGACTGTTGGATGGTAAAAACATATGACCAAAAGCACAATTGTGGTAGGAAATGGAATATCAGGACCTTCAATTCAAAGTTCATTGCAAACAAATTCATGGAAACCTTCAAGGCTGATCAGGACATGAATCTAAAAAAATTTCAGAGGCTTGTACAAAAAGAATGGAATATGACTCCTAACAATAGTAAGCTAAAAAGAGCAAGGAGGATAGCAATGCAAAGAATATATGGGGATGAAGAAGCTCAGTACAATAAGCTTTGGGATTTTGGCAATGAACTCAAAACAAGCAATCCTGGCAGCTCCTTTTACTTAGCTCTTGATGAAAATTCAAGGTTTAGAAGATGTTACATGAGTTTAGAAGCTTCAAAGAGAGGACTGCCATCCTAGAAGCTAGATATATAGCAAACTTGAAGAGAGCAGATGAGAAAGCTAGGAGGAAAGAGGAGGAAAATAAGAGGAAGGAAGATCTAGCTCAAGCAAGAGCACATGTGAGAAGAGAGAAGAAAAGATATGAAATGGAGTTGAACAAGAAAGCTAGAGCTGAGACAAGAAGAATAGTTGCAGCAACAAAGAAGGAACTAGCTGAATAAAGGAAGCAGAAGGAGAAGCAAAGGAAGAAAGATGCTCAAGAACAGAAGCAGGCTGAGAATGCTGCTAAAAGAGCTAGGTATTCAGAACAGCAAAGAATAACAGAGGAGGTTGCTGATTTGGGTGAAGGATCTGCAAGTGCCCAAGTTCCAAGAAAGAAAGTGAGCATGTTTGATGAACTTAGGTCCAAATAGTCTATATTTCTCTTAGTTTCAATGACTATGTGTTTGACCTGATCATTTTGAAAGAAATGGCTATGTCAAAATGAAAATACCATTTCTGAAACTCCTAGTACTTGCAACTTCTTTTGCCACTCTGTTTGTCACAATGTCACTATGTTCATCAAGACAAATACTGCTTAATCTTGGTTGATGTACAATCATTCTGTCAGTGTTCTGTCATTTTTGACCATTGGTTGATGTACATTCATTCTATGGACACCATTGCCAAATTCTGTCACTGGAACAACACAAATTCAAGTGAATTAGGCAGAATTTAATTGAAGCAACACAAACTTGATAGCTCTGATTCACACATTCACATTACATTGATAGCTTCATCGTACATGACCAGCACATCCACAGTACATTGCAACATTACTGCCATCTAACACACTACTGGAAGCAAAGCTTCCGTGCAACTAAGCCAACTACAAAGACAACAAATACCAAAAATAAAGTCTCATATTTCCCCTTTAGCTTCACTATCTCCGATTTCTTCTCCTTCAACTCTAGCCTGAATCCTTGCTTCAGTACCTGCATCTTCTCCAGGCTGACCACACCCTTGTTCATCGCGCAACCTCTAGACAGCATCTCACAAATCTCCAATCAAGTCGCTCAAGAACTCAGGCAGTGGCTTATCATGCCAGTCAACAAAACCACATCCACGACCATTCCGCGCAAATTTTAACGAATCAGAAAGGGGCATCAAGACAGGATCGAGAGAATAGCAGAATCAGAAAGGGGCGAGTCAGGTTACTCACCATGGCATCGACACACGCATAGTACCTACGGCCTGGGTTTTGGGCACTCCAAGAGATCCACCTAGGCGCCTTCTTCCTTGGGTTGCAATGGCACAGCACATCCGGCTCATACGCCATGGGATTCTCCCGATATGGCATCGGCGACCTGCCTTCCGTCCTAGCCCTTCTTCCATAAGCTCCTCGGAATTCAGGTGCGGAGAAAGAACCGGAAGACCAAGACATGATGGACAACAGCGACAATGACCTACTCCGGCGACGGCGGCAACGACCTACTCCAGCGGCGGCGCGTGCTAGGTTTCGGGAGAGGAGATGCGATGTCCAGACAGGAAAAGAAAAAGAATTTGCGATTTGCAAATTACCCCTTCCTTAAGATGGGCCTGTCTGAGGGGGAATTCGCATAAATGTGTGCTCTATCACAGTGACATGTGGGCCACGTTATGTTGTACGCTAGCTTCTACGCGCCGCAGTGACCACGATGCGACACGCGGCGTATATAGGTACCGTAATTCGTGTATTTCTAACATCAATAACCGTATTAAAAATACGTGACAAGTTTAAATACTGCGGATGAATTTTACTCTATCGGAAAATACAGCCCGGCCGGCCGGTTGCCGCAAGGAAGAGAGCACGGAGCCGTGACTCCATGGGCAAAAAGGCCGCGCCCTTATCCCTACATGGCAATAACCGATCGAGCTCGATCGATCACGCGCGCCCCTGCTCAATCGATCCAGATGGCGCCGCGTCGCGTGACCCTCCAATCATGGAGCACCGTCGCGCTCCCTGCCACTGCCAATAATTTATGCGTGTTGCTTCCGACGTGTAGATCCTGATCGATCGGCCGAGCTAGCTTAGGTAGCAGAGCATCCATCATTCCCCTGTGCACGCACGCGCCGCCTTCAGATGTAGGGAGCCGTAGCGCGCGCGGCCAGGGCAGGCCTCGCCCGTCATTGTCCGGCGCCGCGGGCCCCGCGGGCCCCGCGGGCGCCAATTGGACTAGAGGACAGAGCGTCGCTGATGGCATGGAACCAAGAGGATAGGGATGCGAGCTTCTTCTCGAGTCATTCGCTTCGCATGTGCAGACGTGTTTCCTGTTCTTGGCCTGCGGTTTTAACCTCCACTAGCTACTGAAATCGATTGGCTCCCTTGTCGGACCTGCCTGCTTCCCTTTCGTGATGAACAATGGCTTATAAATGTGTGTCATCAAGCTTGCTCATATTGCTTTTTTTTAGATAACAGGCGAAAAACGCCCGGCTTTAAATTAATAAAGCCCATACGGCTAGAGAGTACAGATGCTGAGGAAATCAGCTTACAAGAAAAAGACCAACAAGCAAACACAAAATAAAACAGGACACGCCCCTTGAGAGGCTCCAAATCCTTATGAGCCGCAACGATCACGAACAGGAGGTGACGCGAGTACATGATCTTGACGACGAAGCACCCGAGCCGTTGAAGAGAAAGTGGCCACATCTGCAACCTGGGGGCTTCCCGCCGTCGAGGCGCCATCCGTCTCCACGTCCGAAGAGGGCCCCTGCCCTCTCGCTCGGTTCGAAGAGCGCCGTACCGTCGGAGTTGGAGAAGCTCACCCTAGAGCACGCGGACGGCGGGGAGACAACAAGGCAGCCAAAGGGAGAATAGGATCACAGCCTACCGACAGAACCGAGACTGCGACAAGAAGGACACCGCCAACGCCCGCATAGCACACACACCCTGTGAACCGGCAGACACTGGGCTCCAAAGACAACGCCTTCACGAAGGTAACGGCGCCAAAGCGTCGCCGCTGTCCAGTCCAAGTGGGACCGTGGATTTTCATCCGGAGCCCGACGACAAAGAGACCTGGTCCCTCGGCAATGCCCCCAAGAAAGAACATGGCGCCCGAAAGTGTCACCATCGCCGGCACCAGCAACGCCGGGCAAGGTTTTCACCTGGAAACCACCTCTAAAGTCGAAGTCTCGCCGGCCACGAGGGGGAGACTAGTGCGGGAGAGACACCAAGGTCTGCAAGAGACCAAGACAACTCTCGAACACGATCGACCCCCGCTGACAACCTCACCGCCCTCGCGGTCAAGGACGCCGTCTAGCACCCAACACAATGGAGCCCGCCGCCAAGCCACCGCCACGCCCACCGCTCAGGGCCGCCGCCCTGGCGTACAAGATTCACCAACCTCAACCACTGCAGAGCAGTGATCCACCGACGCGAAACCGGCCACCCCAGCTACCGCGACCGGCACTCCTCCAAGACCCCAGCCCATGCCATCCCCAGGCTAGCACCGCAAGACTAGCGGTCGACCCGACAACCATGCGTGAGAAACCATGGATTTGAAGAACTCACCGAAGGGGAAATGTCTACCCGGAGAAACTGGAATCGGTGACGGACTCCGGCCAACCACCGAAACAAGGGGTTGATCCCTTGCCCCCTAGCAGGGGTTGCCGTGGCAGAGCAAAACTCGTCAGATCTAGGGGAGGATCCGCCCGATCCGCATGGAGCTGCTCAGGCCACCGGCAGCCGGAGCTCGCGGCGGTACATCCCTGTCCCGCCGTCGCCACCAAGGCCCTTGGGGGCGCAGGAAACCCTCGAACGGCCGCTCGGCGTCGGAGACGAGCCACAGGTCGGCAGGGAGATGGAACGGGACGGGACTGTGGAGGAAGAGGAGGCAGCGTAGCCTCGCCGTCACCGTGGGTCGGCCGGAGGCCACCGGCGACGACGGCGGGGAGGGAGAGGCCGAGGAGGGGGGAGTTGGTGGCGTGCGGCGGCATCGCCTCGGGAGTCGCACGAGCGGCTCACGAGACGTGTTTCTTATACTACGAGTCAGCTTTCTCATGTTGCTTAAGTATGATGTTAATAGATCCCAAATTTACTTAGTTTTACCATCAGGAATACAGTCCATGAGATTCTTTTTGAAATATTGCTACTGACGGCATGTGTGTTCGCATGTGAGATGTCCCATTTGGATTGGATATGTGGAATTGCCAATATATATACCGTCTAAGTTCATGTATATATCCTCACAGGGGCACGTGTAATGTGAAACTAACCGCGGAGAGAATCGGATTTTGACAGCTTTCACATTTTGCATCCATATATAGAGTGGTGATGTTCACACATTGTACTGTTGATCTCAGTGTGTGCTGGCAATTATTCATTTTCAACACACAGTTTTAGCATACCTACAAATCAAGATAATACTATATATACTAGTAGCATTATTTTATGAATAAACTTAGGTCATTTGAATTCGTTTTATAAGTATTTCTTTTAACTTTATCTCAGAGATTACCTTATACTACCACTACAATATATAGATGTCCTGTAGTGACACTTCTCTAGAGGCACCGCACAATTCGCCTCTAATGAATTATCATATAATCATGTCGAGCCACCCATTTTTTCATGTCGAGGTACTCGTCTAAGGCAACATAGAACAACAAGTATGTCTCCTATATGTAGATATACTACTAAATAGGGCATTTTGTCATAAATATGCAGGAACATGCGCTCAAAAGTATTTACATAGATACTTAACACATTTCCACAAAATAATCATGTAGACGAGTCTTTTGAGACATCGTAGAAAACCACCCATACGTACAATCAGATATATAGTCTGGGGTACTATTTGTATTTCAAAGAGATACTTTCAAGAATTCGATGCATGTATATACTGGTCATAAGAATTTCCTTGGGTCCGAGTTGGTTAGATGAATAAGTGCTAAGTAGGTTCTCTTAAGGTATTGAGTTTGAGGACTGCTTCCAAATATTTGATTTTTACGTACCCAAACCATGTGAACAAAAAGCTTGGCATTCAGTTATCGAACACTTTTAGGACCTCTTTGGTTTGTACGATTTTCATAGGAATTTTGAAGGGTTATGGTCATAAGGAATTTTTTGTTTAAGCCATTTGGACAACATGATTGGGTTTTACGAATTCCTATGGAATCCATTCATATGCCCCCGTTTCATAGGAATCTTAAACATGAGCTTAAACCTCATTTAAATTTTTCTTTGAGAAGACAAATGCACTTTTTCACTCTGTCTCCCTCCATTCTCTCTCTCCTCAATGGTCCAAAATTCATGTATTTATTTCTAGCGCTTCATCCTAAGATAGCAATTGCAGAGTTGAGTTATAAAATCCGTTTGGATTCCTAGGTACATGGCATCTCAGTCGTGTTTTTTTTTTCTATTACTCCCTCCGACCTAAATTAGTTGATTTAGATTTTTCTAGATTTGATTATATCTAGACATGATTTAGTATTAGACACATCCGTATCTAAATAAATATGAGCTCTTTTACTATGATTGGACAATACCATCGGGTACCATCTGGTACCATTGACAATGGTTCTTTTTAACAGTTATTAATTAAAACAATTGCATCGGGCGCATCCGGCAGGGTCGGCCATGTTGGGCAGCTTCCGCAATAGGGCGAGGTCCTCGGCTTCTTCTCCAACTCCGGTAGGACCTCCACGTTCGACGGAGAACCAGCAGCCAACCCCGCAGCAGGTGGCACGGCGCCTCCTCCTCCCCAATCACTGGATTCGGAGGCTGCGACGCGCGGTGCCAGGAGTCAGGACCAGCCCAGGAAAGCGAACAGTAAATAGTTGGCTCGATTTGTTTCTTTGTCTTTGTATTGGCCATTAAGAATTCAAGATTCATAAAGCTAGCTAAACATGTTCTGGCTGATCGTTTCTCGTATTCAATTCGTATTCTTGCTGTGTGCTAGCTTGCCGAATGATCACATCAAGTATTCCTATCTAACCAACTTTGTAGACAACAAATCGATCAATCTAGTACAGTCAGCTTTCCCCGCAACGCCGCGGCGGAGTCGTCGACCGTGACCACGGTGAAGGAGCTCGGGCAGTCCGAGTCAAAGCCACCCAGGTGGAGGTACGGAGCCGCGTCCCGCGAGCCGGGAAGGGCTGCCCCATTGCCGTCCCTGGTGGCGACCGACTCTCTTATTCCCACCAGAGTTCATCGTTGCTGGCGAAGCAAGCGCGGGATCAGCGCCGCCTCTGCCTGATGAATATGTTTTACTGTGATCAGCGCCGCCTCTTTTACTATGATTAAAAACAAATCAAATATATTGTACCGGTCCCACGTTTTTATACTATCATGTACCACCAGTTTGGTACCATCTATTTTACCACCGTTAGATCTAGGTAAATGGACGGTTGCTAAAAATGCCAATCACCATAAAACTTGTAAACAAATATAAGTCAACTAATTTGGATCGAAGGGAGTACTACATTTTCAAATGCCTGTCTACTATGACTTGGTAATTTTGCTTTTACCCGTATCATTGGCAAGTTGACCCAAGTTCACTCGTTTTAGTGGGGCCTGTATTAGTTCCACGATGGACTGATAGACGATGATGCCTAGACCAGAATCAGATAATTCTGCGCTGGCCTTGCGCCATAATGAGTTCGTGCACATTTCTCCATCACTTTGTGTCTACGTACTTACGTTTCCACGTTAATTTCAAAACTACGAAGATTATTTGGCGACTTCACCTCAAGAAGATTATCATCAGATGACGAGTCAAGACGCGTTGTTCCTGGTACTTGCGTAATTATGAGCGCCACTTTCCGATTCCACATCATCCATCCATCGTTAGCGGTGTAAGGCAGCATTTCCCGTTAGCAGCGTCCTACTCCCTCCTTTCACAATTACCTCGCGTTCTGGGTTTAGGTAAAGTCAAGCCTTTCAAAGTTTGACCAATAATATAAGGAAAAATATCAACATCTACGATGTGCAATGCATATAATATAAAAATATAGTTTATAATAATGCTAATACAATACTTTTTATGTTGTTAATATTGATATTTTTTCCTAAAAGCATGGTCAAAGTTTACAAATTTTGACTTTGACTAAACCTAGGATGCGAGGTAATTATGAATGGAGTGAGTACTGATAATGATAATGCAACGAGCGTAATCATTTCTGCAGTCATGAAGTACACATTCAGTCAACATTCTTTCTCGATCAGCCTGCAACGAATCCATCTAGAAGTACGTAATAAGTTACTATGCCCACAGCCGAAGTGCCTAAAGTCTGCTTTTAATAAGTGCTCTACGTCAAATCCAATAAATTCAGATGAATCCGTTCAGTGAGTCCGTGAAGAGCTAATCTCCTGTATATGTGGCTATGTATGCTACTGAATCTTGTAGTATGACGTATGCAGGAGTTAACTTGCCATGACTATAATAAATTCAGATGAATGATCAACGTAGGCTCGCTCTGCACGTGACATTGACCTTGCATGCGTCATGCATCACTTCCATGTAACCATATCCGAATGCAGGTCGAATTGCATAGAATAAATATGCATGATGACCACGCGGAGTAGACAGGTTCATAATTGCTTTTTCATTCAGCGATCGCAATTGGCAAGGCTAGTTCAAGAGATTATTTCATATATGCATGTTCAGTATGTACTGATTTTTGTTGTGCCATTGATTATATTTTTATTTGTACTACATTGCAAGGGAGGGTAGACCCAGATAACCAAAAACCATGAGCAATTTTCAAACCGGTCAAGCAAAGCAGAAAATGAGGCAAAGTGGATGGACCGTCACTTTTGCGAAGAGACTACAAACACAGTGTGTTGGATCCACGGAGAGACAAATTCAAGCAGGGCATACTTTGGAGATTTTCTCCCTATGAGTTTGATCCAACTAAGATTGTCAAAAAAATGTTTGATCCAACAAATGTCCGCGATTTCAGCATGGATAGTTTACAACTTCCTCCTATATCGACGACATATATATCATGGGATGAGTATTGGAACCATAGCGACGACCCATGAGTCCTACCTCTTTTTTTACTTGAATTCCTTTGTCTATACGAGAGCACAAAACGATTTGGATGTTGTACTTGTTTGTGAAGTACACCTCACATCACCCGTCATGTTTTGTTTATATATGCACTTAAAAGCTATAAGGCACATGTATCGTATAATTGTTCTCTTCCATTATCCAAATAAGTACTCCCTCTGTCCCAATTAGGTGGCATATAAATTGAGTCAGAAAGTCAATGCATTTTCCAGGTTCAATCAAGTATATATGCAAAAACATATACATGAAGAATTACAAAACAAACTCGATATCAATAGATCCACCATGAGATATATTTTGAGAATATATTTGTTCAGTATTCTAGGTGTTGATATTTACTAGTATTATATATTAGGTCAAACTTAAAAATGGTTGACCTTTCGACTAAATTATAAACACCTATTTGGGGATGGACGAAGTACCCTTTTACATGTTTGCCTAATGCAAATACCCTACAACTAGTGGAAAACGAGCCTTAGTCCCGATTTGTAAGGACCTTTAGTCCCGGTTTCCCAACCGGGACTACGAAGGCGCGCGTCGAGAGTGCGGTACCTTTAGTCCCGGGACTAAAGATTTTTTTTTCAATTTTTTCTCCAATTTGTTTTGATTTTTTTTTCAATTTTTTCTTGAACTTTTAAATTATCTAACTCGTTAATCTCGCACATCTATCATTTTTAGCACTAAGTATACTTAATCTTAGGTCAAACTTTCCAGTCGGTCACCCATGCTAGCACTACTCCACCCCCAACACGCTTAACTTTCCCATTCCATCTCTCTCACCCCGCGCGAAGGACCCTTATACCTTGTTGTCAAGACTAGTATATCAATCCTATTAACTCATATCAATATGTCAACCGTCTTTTTTTTGAAATTACGAACAACTATTTAAGTAAATAATAATAAATAAGTAACAATAATATTTTATTCCAATAAAACTAAAAAACTAATTAAATTAATATTTTATTCATTTTTTGCCATTTATTCATTTAATATGACATAAATAATATCTTCAAATCTGTAAATCGAAATTCGACAAATAATATATCCATTATTATCAGAAAAATATGAGGAATTCAAATATGACATAAAAAATTACTATTTTTTTTTTAATTTTTTAAATAACTTTTTTACTTTTCGAATTTTAAGAATCTAAAAGAATCCAAAACGGCCTAAGGCCATTGAAATTGAAGAGGGAATTTTTTCTACAAGTTTTGATAGGATGTACATTTTTTTCTGACATCGTATGCAAAAGTTATGGCCATTTAAATTTTTCATGACATTTTTTTGCAAATTATGTCGAAATTCATTTTTGTTAATTTTTGTAACAACTAAATCACTTAATATAACTACAGTTTGAAGGATTTTATTTTTTCAATTTTTAAAATTTTGTGCCATGCTTTCGAAACTAGAAAAGGCGATCTCGGGGGAGGGGGGATGTGGACTGAAATATCCCGCCGCGGCAAGATTTTTGCCCATTTTTCTGCCGTTGCAGAACCTATCAAAAAAATTGCCTAATTTTTTTAGTCCCGGTTGATGTCTTAAACCGTGACTAAAGGTAGACATTTAGTCCCTGTTGGAGACACAAGCCGGGACTAAAGGGTGTTGTCCACGTTCGTACCCGTCTCCACCCCTTTAGTCCCGGTTCGTACCCGTTTAAACCGGGACAAAAGGTTGTCGGCGTCCTAGCTATTGGAACCGGGACTAATGTGAGCATTAGTCCCGGTTCCTAACATATCCGGGACTAATGCTCCGGAGGGCTCTGGATGAAAACCCTGTTTTCTACTAGTGTGCGTTCTACCTAGGGTCTTCCATTTATATTCTCCCACAGACAAAAGATTTTATTTTACGATTAAGACATGATATGCGCCCAACAAAATTTCTTGCTTCTTTATCCATGTTTATTTCATATACTTTCAATGACGTAACAAGTTTACTTATACACAGATTAACAAGCGAGATCATTGGTCTAAGAAAACATATATAGTACATGTCCTATACGTTTTCATGCTTGGGTATCCATGCATGTTTAGTTTGTGCATATCCTCAAATCCCTAGAACAATTTCTCAAAAAAGTAAACCTAAAATAAAATGCTAGGTACTTGTTTATAGGAGGGCACAATATGATTTGGATGCGGTACTTGTTTGTGCAGTACACCTCGCATCACACGTCGTGTTTTGTTTATATATGCACTTAAAAGCTACAAGGCACATGTATCGTATTCCATCGGTGAATTGTTCTCTTCCATTATCCAAATAGGTACTACTATCCCTGCCCTAATTAGGTGGTTTATACCCAGATTAACAAGTGAAATCATTGTTCTAAGAAAACATATATAGGACACTTCCAGTAAATTTTCCTGATCCAGTATCAATGCATGTTTAGTTTGTGTATATCCTCAAATCCCTAGAACAATTTAAAAAAAACCTAAATAAAATCCTAATGTGATGGGATAAAAAGAACACACACTGAATCACAACAATTTGAGCCATCAAATACGGCCCCACCTGTCATCGTGTAGGGCCGAAGTAATTTTGACAGCAAAGATCCGTCGGTAGGCGTAGTCTTTTCGCGCCATAAGTAATCGTCATAGGCCTCACCGATTGCTAGCTAGCTATATGTAGGAGTGCTACAGCAGTCTACAATTTAATGAACCGGCCAGGCCGGAGATGATGATTCACGCACATCCATCCATCAGACCGGCCGCCCGGCCACCGTAGTACACTGCACACCTGCATTATTTATGCCTTACCAGGAGATTGTACACCCCCTCACGCCCTCGATCGCATATACACAGTACCACTGCTGCTGGTGTACACGAACGCCGTCACGTCCCCGTCGTCGTCTCTAATCATACGGGCCGGTTGATCTAACAACCTTAAAAGGACCCTTTGGTTTCCTTTCCCCTACACCCAATTAATTCCTCTTTTTTATTCCTTCCCCGCGCAAGCAGCGCGTAGAGCGACCCTAGAACAAGGGTCTTCGATTCAAAGGATTTGTACTCCTCGCTTTTATAATATAAGATGTTTTATTTTTTTAAACGAACTTATCTAGACGTTTTAAGAGTGTGGTTCACTCCAAATTTACATGCTAAAAGTAGGAATAGAATGGCATGACACTTACAAACATACAGAAATCTGTAAGATAAACTATTTGATTGCACCATAGGAAAAATGCAGAAATTTTTGTGGAGTTTATGTACATGTCATAGTTATCATAAACACTTATGAATTTTTTCAAGAGATCTCACCTCTTGTTAGAAATCCTATAAGATTATAGTATAGAAAAACAATGCATAGGAATTCTGTAGGATCTATTTCTTTAAAACAAACACGATCTATTGGAAAATTTCCAATGGATTAGAATTCTATAGATTTCTTTTGAAAATCCTTTGAATCAAACAGGTCCTAACATCGGAAACAAGGAACATCTAGACGGATGAGCATGCAGTGCACAAGGTTATTCAACGATATTCCACTCTAGCGAATTTAGTATCATTACCATCGAACCATATATTCAGCGCATCTCCACCGGGCCGATATATTCGACCACGAGTTGTCTGAATCAGTCCGCACGGATAAGCGGCAGAGAAAAACACGTCACGGCGGTAAGACCCACACGGTCCGGACCAACTCATTCCTCGTCCAAAAGGGTTGGAAATGCGTTGCCGCGGACAACACGCGTGTCCGATTCCGTCCGCGCATCGGCTAAGTAGCTCTGCATGGTAGTCACACATTAATTGCTAATAAAGCCAAGTTCGTTAATTACCTGTTCCAATGATTACAACGACACAAACAAAGACGGCAGCGATCCAAAAGCCTGCATGTCGTCATGCCCTACTACCTACAACGACGGTGATCCAAAAAAGTTGCTTGTCATCATGGCCTACATCGGCGGCGCCTAGCGCCCGACGCTACCATCTACTGCTGGGCATCGTCGGGGCCCTCGCTGTCGCTGCCTTGGCCAGCCTGGAGAGACGGTCCAGCGCCATCGTAGCGTGCCCTCATGATAACGGCCTCCTCCGCGTCAATACCGGCCTACAAGGCCTCCCGCTTGACGGCCGCGCGGTCTCGGCTCCTCTCGGCACTGCGCTGCAGCCAGCTCCTCATCGCCACCTCCTTCCTCCGGCGGCACTGCGCGAGTGCCCGCTCCTTCTCGGTGTTCCAGTGCTCGTCGCCTCGGCCACCGTCTCCGGTGCATCCACCTCGGCCTGGGATAAAGCATAAACCACCAGCGGGTTGTCCTCGTCAGCGTCGTACTAGTTGTCCTCCTACACCTCCTCCTCCACGGCCTCAAACGCCTCCACCTCCGCCAACATGTCCTCCCCCATCTCCCTGGAGACTGCTCCTCCTTCGCCTCCACCGTAGCCTCCACCATGTCCTCCTCCGTGGCTTGGGCTACGCACGCAGCGGCGGCGCGTCTGGCCACCCTGGCCTCGAGAATGACCTCCAGGACCTCCCGCTCATCCGCCATGATCGTGCGGTTTCCGATATCGCGCTTGGTGGTAGAGAAGGAGGCGAGCAGAACCTGCTGCTTGTTGCTGACTTCCGGCATGACGACCTCGTCGTTGAGGTCCTCCAACCAAGCTTCATCATCATCGCCATTCACGATGACCGTGTTAGTGTCCGATGCCTCCATGGCTGCTGCAACCGCATCCTACCCCGCGGCCACCTCCACCTACAACGCCCGAGCCACAACTGCATCTCTGTGGCCACCACACGATACACGTCGACGACGAGCTGCGCCGCGTTCAACGCGACATTGATCTGGCGCACAACCTCTATGTCTTGTGCCGCCTTCGCCGCAATCGCCACCAGCTCCTCCTCCGCCCCCACCAGCGCGTCCTCTCTCCAACAAGGTGACGAAGGCGGCCTCGTCCTCCTTGGGGTAGCGGTGGCGAGCCAGCTGGCCGATCCTTGCCTAGCTGGTGATATTGTGGCTAGGCATTGTTGGTATGTGGGCGGCTTTGGTTTGGTCGTCCCCCTCGCCATGTTGGCTATCTATATAGCCCCACAGCGGGACAGGAACCAAAACATTGTCGCACACGCCTGACTTTGCCACGCGTGGGAGAACCTCAGCGGGAACGAGTTTTCCCACCTACCGAAAAGGAAGCCAAGCCGGTGGCGGTCGACGAGACATTGATCTTCTTTACCACCGCTAATGATGATGTCGATGCAGGTGGGGCCAGTCAAATGGGTCGCCCCGCTAGGGCACCCTGCAGCCCAAACGGACCGAGGCAAAGAAGGCCTCATTTTGATTTCGCGGGATGACCCAAACAAACCGATTTGGACACCTCCTGTCTCCGAAATGGGTTGGCCTAGTGGAGATGCCCTTGTAAACTAGAAATACGGTGTGACGCTAAGTCACCCTTCGCATGCACCCTCCCTCCGCATTGCCTTCTCGTCGTCCCCCTCCCAGAACGCCTCCCCTCCCTCCCTCTGTCGTTAGTAGGAGTAACCAGGCGTTGCCCGCATGGGGCCGACAGCGGCGGTCGGTCCTCTACCGCACTAGAGTTTCGGCTCGGGAGAACGCCTCTGGTAGCGGTGATCTTCAGCCGTCGACGGGTACAGTGAACTCCAGGTGGTGAGGATGCGGCGGCGCCTCCATTTGGTGGTGCGGCGGAGCTTAGCATGGGGAGGAGCGACCGTCGCGCCCTCCCGGACCTGATCTGAGCCCTTTGGGCTCCATCTATGCTTGGGCTGGTCGGCTCCTATTTGGCTCAGTGACGTTTTTGCGGGAAAGGATAGGGTGACTGCTCGGATTGGGGAATCACTATGGCGGAGTGCTTGCTGTAGCACGATCACGTAGGCTTTATGACCCTGATCTAGGCTCGATCGGGCCTGGTGTGCCATTGTTGTTGTGTCTGGTCGGCTAACGCCCCAAGGCGGTGGATGTCGGTCCCTCCCTGTGAGGCTGCCATTCTCCCCTTCATCTCAAGTGGTCCTTATGTCCTGTCACGGAGGCCTCGTAACATTGGCCATGAAGAGACGACGATGATGGTGCAAGACTGTGTTGGAGCGTGTTGGTGGGCTGTAAGTTAGGTGGGGCTATAGATCAATCGAGGTAGTGTATTTTTGGTGGTCGGGATAAAACCCTATCAGCTCATCCAACACCAATTGGTGGCACCTGATGTGGTGACCCAGTACATCACTGCATGTTGCAGTGTACAAGTTGTTGATATGACACTCACGGAAGTCCCAATCCATAAATATCATATCCCTCAGAGTGGTACAACAGAAACATTGTGGGTCCAAGAACTTTCTTTATTAATTCATACCAAGAGACAAAAGTGTACAAAAGTTTTGAGACCCTCCTCAGTCCATCGAGGGTTCACAACACGATAAAAGTTTAAATACATGAGCGATAGCTTCCTAATCAATGTTAATACTAAGTTTAAAATCAATAGAGCTCGCAACTTAATTGGAGAAGCTATACTATTGCTAGCTCATCTACCTATGCATTTATTTTTGGGGTTTGCTATATCTATATACTGTCTTATTTGTAGTAGTCTGATACTTTGTTGATTCTATCCCTCATGTCGGTCAGCGTGTCCTCTTATAACCTAAGCAAGGGTTAAGACGATAGATTGAATACGAGCGTAATCAGCAAATTTTAGGGTGGTTGTCTAATGTTTGTTTCAAACTCATTGATCAAAGACCTAAGACTTGTGCAAGTTTTCGAAAACGGTTTTTAGAAAAGAAAAGTTTCAAATTTTTAAAATTCTATGTTGTCAGTCTGCACGGGCTGTTTGAACTTTCATAGAGTTCTTTTCCACATTGCGATCATAATTCTTCCCTAAAATAAGGAGTAACATGTCACATTTTACACTCTCGAGAGGTGCGCTACTTTGCCCACAAACGTCCTTGGATTTAGTACTCATTCCATATTCCTTAGATATGGGGTCTTGATACCAAGTTTCACTGAGTCATGCCGAGTCCCCCTCCATGATCCCACTACCCACCCATTGTAATGAATTTTGGTCGAGAGACCTACATTCAATTACCATCCCTTCTAATATACCTAGTCATTACCTTGAAGATGATAGGGACATCACGGGCTCCCACCCGCTGATCTCCTCTCTGTATCTCAGCCCGACTAGATATACGAGGACAAACGAAAGGAAGAATATACTTTTGTCTCGCTCGCCCATAACAAAATCTGTGGTTAGCGTGGTACTACATGTGCAAGAATGGCCGACTGTTATTGTTGTTGTTGTTAATCCTAACTTTTCTGGTACAATGCAATCTCCACCACATGATCTTTCAACCATGTATACATTTATGATTCCATCGCCCACCATTTATTTATTTCATTCTGAAACGGTATTGCGTTTTGAATGCAAGTAATAATGTTTAAAAATATTTTCATAAACTATTCCAAAGAACATGTAAGATTTCACTTGCAATAGGATTGCAAGATTGATCTCACAAAGGTAACGCAAGAATGAACTTTTCTGGTAAGTGCGAGATAATGCAGTTCGAAGGTTAACTTGACCCTCGACCTCGGGTTTTGGAGTTCACAACATCGTTCGATAAAGACAATATTTCGTTGGCAAATATGTGATACTCTAATACAACTACATGTAATGCACTTCTTGTGTTTCATGTGTGAGTTTTACCAACTCAAATTCTTTTTAGGTGATTTTCTCCCATTTTAGGGTTTTTATTACATTTTCTTTGGTATTTTATTTATTGTAGCGATCCACAAGGTATTATTAGGTATTTACTTTGGAACTTTCATATTTCTATGAAAATTGGGGTTTACATTATTATTATTTTTTCTAGATTATATTGGAATTTTTTGAATTTTTAATGGTCTAGGAATTTAATTATTATCACTCAAAAATTCATAAAATTAATGTTTTTGCAAAAATTCCACAAAACTACTTTCCAGATTCCTTGCATTTTACTACACATAAAACTATTTTTTCGAGTTTTTATGTGTAAGTTATGATTTAATTGGTTTTATAGGTATTTGTGAAATGACCAAAATACCCCTAAGTGTTTTGTACAACCAAATATATCCAAGTGGTCAAAACCACTTCCTAGACTCGGTCCAGCCCGACCCGACCCACTCACACACGTCACTCTCTCTCCCTCGCGTCACTCGCTCTCCTCTCTCACGCGCACGCACAGGAGATGGCGGCTGTACATCGCCCGTCCTCTCCCACCGCCATGCTTATACGCAAATGCTCACATGCCTCTGCTCTACCTTTCTACCAATTAGATTCATCTCTCTCACACTCTAGCGCTTTCTCGCAACCCTAACCCGATCTAGGGTTTCAGTGGTGGTTCGTCTACTCTGAATCCGGCGCAACTCCAGCGATTCCCGTCGTCGATATGGTGATCGTAGGCGTGTATTACATCTACTACGACTTCTCTGGTTGGTGCGGAGTGAGATTCCCCCTAGGGTACACCTCTGTGGCTACTAGCCACCGCCGCCATGACTTCTTATTCCTCCTCTACTGAATCAGCATGAGCTCGGCTCATCCTTTCCGAAGGTAGGTGTTTCTCTACTCCCATCCTTCTTCCTCTGCTTCTATCCTTCTATTCATTTATAGCATTTTCGCTTAGTGATGCTACTACAATGGTTCATCTGGTAGTTTCCAGGGTGTTCTAGGGTGTTATAGATGCTAATTAGGTTTCTAGGGCTTTTCTTTGTTAGTTAGGCTTAGGATTTAGTCTATGTTCTACTGAGTTTGTTTACTGTACTTGCTGTCAGTTAAAGGTTTTCTGAATATTCAGTTGATACTTGTTCTGTCAGTTAAAGTTGATCTATGCTTAGTCTGGTGTATTATTTTTAATGGTTATTGTTAAGTGTTCTTACTCTAATGTTCATGTACAGATCCTTCCATTTGAGGATTAATACTCACTCTAGTCTGCTACTGTTAGTTTGGTTTGCATTAGTTCTTGCTATCAGTTAACATTTCACTCACTTCTTAAGTAGTGATTGTTTAGTTATCGGTTGTTGTGGCTTGAGATTTTTAATTCAAGCATAGTTCTATAAGTGTGTTGGTTAAGTGTTGATTACTGCCTTTTATGTAGGTTGATATGTTGCTAATGTATCTATAATTTTTGATGTTCCATGCTTGATTTTATTTACTTTCTTATGTTTTGTCCACACTTTGGAGTACTTTTTATACACTTTCTTGGACTAACCTATTAACAAGATGCCACAGTGCCAGCTGCCTATTTTCTGCTATTTTTTGGTTCCAGGAAAGTCAGAAAATGAATATTCTCGGAATTGGACAGGAAAAAGCCAAAGTCAGTTTTTCACCGAGGGGGACACGGAGCCAGAATACGAAACAGAGAGGGGCCAGAGGGCCGCCACACCACCTGGCCACGCGGCCAGGCCTAGCCCACACTAGGGGGTGGTGTGGCCGCCTAGGGCACCCCCTCGGCCTCCCCTTTCGCCTATAAGATGCCTCCTATACAGTAACCCTAAGTACCTGATCAAAATTCCATGAAAGAGTCTGTAGCCGCCATCATCTCCATCCCTAGATCGGGAGGGATCTGAATCTCTTCCCGGCACCCTGCCGGAGGGGAGAATTCACCCTGGAGGCCTTCTTCATGACCATGCAAGCCTCCGGTGTGATGCGTGAGTAGTTCATCCCTGAACTACAGGTCCATGTAGTAGCTAGATGGTTGGTTCTTCTCCTTTGAGCTACCATGTTTAGATCTTGTGAGCTCCGTTCATGATCAAGATCATCTATTTGTAATCCTACATGTTGTGTTTGCGGGGATCCAATGGACATTTAGATGCTATTTTAGATTGATTATTGATTCTATCATGTCTTTGTTATTTGTGATCTTGCATGCTCTCCGTTGTTAGTAGATATCTTGGCCGAGTAGATGTTAGCAACTCCAAGAGGGAGTATTTATGCTCGATAGTGGGTTCATGCCTCTAGTAATCTGGGGAAGTGACAGAAATCTCTAAGGTACTAGATGTGCTGTTGCTACTAGGGAGAAAACAACAATCCTTTGTTCATAGAACAATCGTATTGTTTACTTTACATGCAATACGTAATGCAATTATCTGCTGCTTGCAACTTAATATTGGAGGGGTTCAGATGATAAGTTGAAGGTGGATTATTAGTCATAGATGCAGTTGGATTACAGTCTATGTATAATGCTGTAATGCCCAATCAAATCTCATAGGAGTCAAGATGATTAGTATATGCATGTATGCTTTATCGATGTTTGTCAATTGCCCCGCTGTAATTTGTTCACCCAACATGTCATCTATCTTAAGGAGAACCACCACTAGTGAACTATGGACCCCGGTCCTTTTTTACCATCAATCTACAATTGTTTACCGCTTTCTGTTTACTTTATGCAACCGTTTACTTTCTTCCACACAATATGTTTAATCCTTTGTTTTCAGCAAAACTGGTGAGAATGACAACCTCACTGTAAGTTGGGGGCAAAGTTTTGTGGTTATGTTGTGCAGGATTCAAAGTTGGCAACAACACCTTGGAGGTGTTTCCTTGCTCCTACTGGTTCGATAACCTTGGTTTCATAATTGAGGGAAAACTTGCTGTTGTGCTCATCATACCTTCCTCTTGGGGTTCCCCAACGAGCTTGATATATTTTGGGCCATCAAGCTATTTTTGTGGCGCCGTTGTCGGGAAGTCAAGGACATCTTCACAAGGGGAGTCCCTCATAACCTATCTCTTTACTTTGTTTTATTTGTTTTGCTTAGTTTATTTTTGCTTTGTTTGCTTGTTTATTTATAAAAAACACACAAAAATAGTTTTTTTAAGTTTGCTTTCTTTATTAAAAACACACAAAAATGACTACTCTTGAAAACACTAAGTTGTGTGACTTCACTTGCACCAACAACAATGATTTCATGTGCACACCTATTGCTCCACCTATTCCTAAAGCTACTTTCTTTGAAATAAAACATGCTTTACTCAATCTTGTTATGAGAGAACAATTTTCTGGTATTGGTAATGAAGATGCTGCTGCTCATCTAAATAACTTTGTTAAACTTTGTGAGATGCAAAAGCATAGGGATATAGATGGAGATATTATTAAGCTTAAATTGTTTCCTTTCTATTTGAGAGGAAAAGCTAAGGAATGGTTGCAATCCCTAACTAGAAATAGTATTGATTCTTGGACTAAATGCAAAGATGATTTCATTGGAAAATATTATCCTCCTGCTAAGATTATATCTATGAGAAGTGAAATAATGAAGTTTAAACAATCTGATAGTGAACATGTTGCTCAAGCTTGGGAAAGAATGAAATCTTTGGTAAAGAATTGTCCCACTCATGGACTAACTGCTTGGATGATTATCCAAACCTTTTATGCATGATTGAACTATTGTTCAAGAAATCTATTGGATTCTGCTGCTGGAGGTACCTTTATGACCATTACTTTGGGTGCTGCAACAAAGCTCCTGGATAATATGATGGTTAAGTATTCTGAATGGCACACTGAAAGAGCTCCACAAGGTAAGAAGGTAAATTCTGTTGAAGAAACCTCCTCCTTGAGTGATAAAATTGATGTTATTATGTCTATGCTTGTTAATGGGAAAGCTCATATTGATCCAAATCATGTTCCCTTAGCCTCTTTGGTTGCTCAAGAAGAGCAAGTTGATGTGAACTTTATAAGAAATAATAAATTTAGCAACAATGCCTACAGGAATAATTTTGGTAATAATAACTATAGGCCATATCCTCCCAACAATGGTAATGCTTATGGAAATTCCTACAACAATAATAGGAGTGCTCCCTCTGAACTCGAAGTTATGCTTAAAGATTTTATTAGTAAACAAACTGCTTTCAATAAAACTATTGAGGAAAAACTCTCTAATGCTGAAAGAAATATAGCATCATTGGCTAAAGCATAATCTTCTTTGAATAAAATGGCTGCTAAAACTGAAACTATTGATAATTCCTTTGCTGCTACTAATGCCATACAAGTTAGAATTGATGAAAATGTTAGATTGTTAGCTGAATTGCATGCTAAGTGGGAAAGAGAAGATGAAATTGCTAGAAATATTAGTGTTTCTACTATCACTACCAATAGTTTTGAAGCTAGTAATAGCTCTACTATTTTAGATGATAATTATGATTTTGTTATTGATGGTTGCAATATCTCTGAAGTAATTAAGTTCCTACAAAAGCTTGCTAAAAGTCCTAATGCTAGTATGATACGTCCATAACGTATCTATAATTTTTGATGGTTTTATGCTAATAATATGCTTTTGACACTCCTTTTTGTACAAAGTTTATTATTTTTTTGGACTAACCTACTAATAGTTGCAAAATTGCACAATGTTCTTGTTTTACACTTTGATGTGTAGGAATTACCAAGAATACAAGTGAAAACCTTGTTGGAGTCAAATTGGAATTTTTCTAGAAATCTGTCTCGAAACTCTTTTTTAAGATGGTCATGTTTCGAGTCGAATACGGCGTCAAACGGAAAACTCTTCAACTACAAAGTTGTTGTAAATTTCACGACAAATGTTTTAGACATAAAATTTAGCTAATTCCGAGTCCGGACGGGCCTTGTAGGCCCGATTTACTGCAGCCCAAGATGGGATGACGAGAATCCGAGAAGCTATATAAAGGGAATAAACCTAATTCGCCCAGGACATCTCCACCCACGAATTTGCAGCCGCCAAAGCCATATTTTTGCCTCCCCCATGGATCCCATCTCCATGGGGGAGGGCTCCCAAGAAGCCATGAAGGAAGGGGCTAAGGGACGGTGCCCCCCATGATACCAGCGGCGGGGAAGGAGTGCCCCGCGATGCTGCCGCCCTCTTCACCATCTTCATCATCTTCACTGCCATCTCCATCACCTAATCCTCCTAGTATGCAGTGGTTCATCCTTCCACACACCTCTGTACCGTCCTATGTAAACATGGTGTTTTATGCTATAAGTTATAATCCTATGATCTATTTCATGTTTGCGTAGTTTCTTTGTTCTTAGATTGAATGGTTGAACGTTTTTGGTTCATTAGAGTTGTATATTGATATGATATAGTCCTTTGGTGTTCATTATATTTGTGCGCGCATGGATTATACATCATAGGGTTTGTAGTATGTGTAAAAGGAAGGGGGAGTTCTGCCGGAGTGACAGAAACCTGAGGACACGAACCGGAACGTTGCACGTATGGGAGTAAGAGGACCATTAAACTTAAGGCTACGGTTGAGGGAACCTTAATGGATTGTTAGTACTTATGGATGTTTGCTAACAATCCAATCATATAGTACATGTAATTTCAAGTAGTGAGGCGTATGTATATTTAGCCTCTTCCATATAGAAAACTGCATCAAAGACAATAAACCCGATCTATTCGCTATTTAAACTTGGACAAAGCTACCATAATTACCACCACTATTCCACACTCATGGTTCTGTTAGTTTAGTGTATTTTATTGCTGTAGCAACTAGCTTTACTTTCTTGTTATTTATTATCATGCAAAGCTATCTCTATTACTCGTATTGTTGCTCTAGTTTTATTTTCTAGACAATGCAAACGTTTAGTATGCGTAGAGTTGTATCAGTGGTTGATGGAACTTGAGAGAATATTTATCCTACCTTTAGCTCCTCGTTGGTTCGACACTCTTACTTATCGAAAAGGCTACACACGATCCCCTATACTTGTGGGTTATCATAGTGCTATGAATATGGTCTTTACAAAACACATTACTAATGCTCTCATAAAAATCAAAGAAAAAAAGATGAAACATAAAGCTTCTATTGCTATGAAACAAGAAGATGGTTGGGAACCCATCATTAATATGAAAGTGAATGATTTTGATTTCGAAACTTTATGTGTGGCGCCCGCTAAAACCACTACTAGAAAATCGAAGTGTTTTTGTGCATTGCATCATCATGACTGCATGCTCATGTCATCATGCCACATTGCATTTGAGCATCGTCATGACATCACACATGGTTTCCCTAAAACTATTTTCTAAAAGCCTATCTTTATTTTCTAAATATCCCCTGTCTTAATTTCAAATTAAAACCCCGGCCTCTTCTGGATATTTTCTTTTGTCTACAAAATATTTACAAAAGTCTATTTCAGACAAAACAAAAATAAATAAAACTATTTCTTTTCAGACCGGGGAGGCATCCCAGCCGTTAGGCCAGGCCACCTACTACCCGGCCCGTATAAAAACCCAACCCTAATCCCCAGCCACACCCCACCTACCCAAACTAGTAACCCCAACCTGCCCTAGACACCACCTACTCCCTCCCCAAGTCCTTCTGCCGCCGCCACCCCCCTGGTGTGCACGCCATCGCAAAGCCACCCGACCGTGCCCTTCTCCCTGCCCCTGATCGATCCCTCCCCACAACCACTCCCGCCTGGCCCACCCACCGACACAACCCACCACCAACCATCGCCAGCCACACGCACACAACGTGCATGCACGCAACCCTCCTGCATACAACCTCCCCCACCGACGGCTCCATTCTGCCGTGCTGCCGCTTGACCCTACTCCCTAGTCACGCGTGTCGTACGCGACCACCCACCCCGACGCCCCCGCGATCCCCATCTCTCTCCTCTGTGCACGACCCCCACCCCGACCCCGCTTGCTCGCCCTCTACCTCGCTAGCAACCGCCAGCAGCCGCCACCGCTTGGACCTCGCCGGCACCGTCCCCATCACCTCCGGCCCCTCCCACATTAGCCCCAGCCTCTCCCTTCTGCAGCCGAGTCGCCGCCTGCTGCCGAGCTCACCCGGCGCCCTGCCGCAGGTGCGCCCGCCGCTGAGGCCTGCCGTTTGCCGTCCTCCGGCCCAGCTGTATCAGGGACCTCCCCTCCTCTACGACCCTGCTCGCTAGCACCGCTGTCTTCCTCCCGGCTGGCGAGCCCCCCTCAAGCCTATGCTTATGCGCTCCTCGCTGGCCGTCGTGAGCCCGTGCTCGTCTGCCTCGCTGCCAGGCCAGTCGGCCTCGACTCCGACGGGATCCCCATCCCGTGGCTGCGACGTCCTCTGCCCTCGTCTTCCCGGCGACCGCCGCCACGGGACCTCCGCTGTCCCGCAAGCTCCGCCGCCTCGCCGGTCCCGAGCTCGACTCCGAGCCATCTCTCTGTTTCCAGTCGTCCGCGTCGCGCATGCCGTCTCCTACTGGCCGCGCCGTGCCGCCGTCATACCGGACCGCTGCGGCCGCCTAGCCTCCGTTCGCACCGCCGCTGTCGGCCCATTTCTGCAGGCATGCCAAGTCCGAGCCGCCTCTATGTCGAATCGTTCAAGCCACCGCTGCCGCGCGCGCCGCCCCTCTTTCCTCTCTGGCCAACCATCTGAAGGACACAGTTTGTTGTCCTTAGTCGCAGGCGTGCCAAGCAGCTGTCCAGCGTGTCCTCTTCGTCCTATTACGCAGCATCCACGCTTTTGCCTCCTATGTTGCGCTCCTGTTCAAGATCTGACCAGGTTATTCAGGTGTTGTGCCCTGAAGTTGTCCCTGCTATGTCTTTGTTCGTGTATGGCCTGCGGCAGTCTAATGTCCATGTGGACCTTTCTTCAGACAAGCGCGACAAGTGGAGCGGTGATCTTCGAACAAGCTCTACTTCAGTGAATCTGGCTTGCCCGCTGGCGCTGATCCAAGATAGTCATCGACAATCGAGCCAAAACACAAGATCCCCTATATGGAACCAAGACCCTGTACCGGAAGACCCCGAGGCCTCCTTCATGGAACCCCGGAGACTGAACCCTCGGCACGCCAAGACCTCCTTCCCGAACGTCGAAACCCCAAGATCGTCGATACCCTAATGTGATTCCTTTTCCGAGACCCCCTATTTTATAATAAACAACATATACTTGTTGCATTTAATTGTTCATGTCGCATACATATTACGATGTTTGGGGGTATTTCGATGATTCACCTAAATTAAATATGGAGTCTATATGCGGGCTATTCTAGTCTTATTCCGGACTCCATTTAAATTTGTGTAGCGAACTGATACGTCCAAAACGTATCTACTTTTCCGAATACTTTTGCTATTGTTTCTCTTCTATACTTGTGAGATTTGGATGCAACTAATGCGAACTGACGCTGTTTTCAGCAGAATTGCCTTGGTGTCTACTCTTTGTGCAGAAAATCAACTATCAGAAAAAATCCCGGAAAATATGCCAAAAATCCTATTTTACCCAAAGACTACAGGAGCCAGAATACGAGACGGAGAAGAGCCCTGGGGTGGCCACACCACCTGCTGTCAGAAAAAAAATCCGTCTGTCATAAGTAAGCTCGTTACACCACCACATACACATGCTACACACACTGCTACTACTGCTGAATCTGAAACTTCTGATGCTTATGATGCTGCTTCTACTGTGCTTGATAAGAGTGGTTCATTAGGTCCTTTCCTAGATGCTACGATTGCTAGAACTATAGCTGGAAATACCAAAACTCCTAATGAAGACACTACCACACCTGTTAGCTCACCTGAGTCTAGTGAGAGTTATGATATTGAAGAAGATTATGTTGAGATGACCGATGAGTTTATTAAAGAATGTAAGAACACCCATGATAGGAGCGCTGCTAAGAGTCTCCTTGAGAGGCGTATTATTAGACCCAAATTATATCCTGCTGCTAAGTTTGCTGCTTCTCCCATAAACATTACAGATGAAGATTATGATTTCTCTCTCGATCTATCTTACATACCTATTGTCGAGAAAGAACCTTTTTGTGGGACTAAGAATGAAAGTGCAGTAGCACATATGAATGAACTTTCTACCATGAGTGGCTTGTTTTCTGATGATATTAAGATCCGTACTTACTTTGTTGCTAAGATTTTTCCCTTTTCACTGAAAGGAGAAGCTAAAACTTGGTTTGGTAATTTACCTCCTGGATCTATTGATAGCCCTGAGTGCTTGATTAGTACTTTCCTGCAGAAATATTTTCCTCCTAGTGCTAGACATGCTGTTTTGCAGGAACTTTTTGATTTTAAACAGGGAGAAAAAGAGGTATTGCCCGAATCTTGGGCAAGGTTTTGTGCTTTGATTCATGCACAGGCTGGAAGTCCATTACCTAAGAATGAACTACTTGATATATTTTATAATGGACTAACCGAAGAATCTAGGACAGACCTAGATAGTTGTGCTGATTGTGTTTTCAGGAATAGGACTCCTAAGGAAGTTGAGGAATTGATGGCTAAAATAAGCAAGAATTATGAAGATTGGACTCCTCCTAAACAAGCTATACCTGAAGTAATTGTATCTGAACCATCTATTCCTGTGCCTATTCCAACATCAAAGAAGTGGGGAGTTATTGAATTAAATGATGAAGTGATGAAGGAAGCTAAGAAATGTCTTAAGGAGAAGGGAATTAAAGCTCCAGATGTCAAGAATTTACCTCCTATAGAAGAATTATGTAAGCCTATTCCCTACTCACCCACTATTGAGGTACACTCCAACACTTTGATGAAGGTGATATCCCTTACTCTAAGCCTCCTGATCAAAGCTTAGAAGAATTTGATATCTTTATTGTTAAGCAAGATAACTTTAATAAAAGGGTGCAAAATCATCTTATGGAAAACACTAGATCTATTGTTGAGTTGAAAGATATTGTGGAAAGAACCTCTAATGATGTTAAAATGATTGTTAAACACTTTCAAATGGTTCAAACTCAAATAGATCAACTCGTTAAAGTACAAAACGACTTGCTAGTTAATGCTGCTAAAGAAAAACATGCTTATAAAATTAGAACCAGAAGTGGTGCTGCTACCCAGGATCCTCTATATCCTGAGGGGCATCCCAAAAGAATTGAGCAGGATTCTCAACAAGCTGAAAATAGTGGTTTTACTCGTAAGAAAAGGAAAAAGAAACATAAAACTATTGTAGAATCCTCTGAACCTACTATAGACCCTAATAGTATATCTATCTCTGATGCTGAAACTAAAAGTGGTAATGAAGAAAATGAAGTTCCTAATGAAGAAAAAGTTGAAGAAGAACCTGAAAATCACACTAAGACTACTAAATACACTAAAGAAGATTTTATTGCTAAGAAACATGGTAGTGAAAGAGAACATTGGGTCCAAGAATCTATGCCTTTCCCTGATAAGAAACACAAGTCAAAGGAATATGAACACTATAATAAGTTTTGTGAGTGGATGAAACCTTTATTCTTGCAAATTCCTTTGACTGATGCTATTAAATTGCCTCCTTACTCAAAGTATATGAAGGACATTGTCTCGAATAAAAGGAAGATCCCTAAAGAAGAAATCTCTACTTTGCTTGCTAATTATTCATTCAATGGTAAGGTTCCTAAGAAACTTGGAGACCCAGGGATTCCAACTATCCCTTGCTCTATTAAGAAGAGTTATGTTAGAACTGCTTTGTGTGATATGGGAGCTGGAGTTAGTGTTATGCCTTTCTCTCTCTATAAGAGGCTTCAGCTTGAAAAATTGATACCAACTGATATATCTTTGCAAATGGCTGATACGTCTACCACTATTCCTGTGGGTATATGTGAGGATGTACCTGTTCAGGTGGCTCATAATTGCTTGATATTAACTGATTTTGTTGTGCTTGAAATGCCTGAAGATGATAATATGTCTATTATTCTTGGGAGACCTTTTCTTAATACTACAGGAGCTGTTATTAATTGTAATCAAGGAAAGGTGACCTTCAATGTTAATGACAAGGAAAATACTGTCTATTTCCCCAAGGAGATTAAAAGGACTGATGGTTTAAATTCTATTGAACATGTTGAAGGCATTCAAGTTGGAGAAATATATTGTCCCATACCAAGAGAAAAATTTGAAACTATTATGATTGGGACCATTGCTATCAAGGTTAAGGTAACATAATTATTAGTGGAGTACAAAGTATTGTCTCATATGCAATTGTTTTGGTAGCAAGACTTGATCAACCTTGCTAACAAAAGGATTCCATTGAACAAAACAATGTTTTCATTATGATTATCCCCGTTTATTTCTATCCTTTGCATTTTTAGTTTTTGCTTTCGTTTAGTTTTCTTTGTGTTGTTAGTTGCTTGCATGCTAGAACTTCTGTAGTTATAGCCTTGTTTTGTCCTTGCATCATGTTTCCAAAAAATAAAAAAATCTATCTGTCAGAAAAATCATTCTTCTATTTCTAAAAAAAGCCCAAAAATAAAGTGTCTCGAAAAATTCCAGAAAATTCATATTAATTTTTTACGTGAAAAAAGGGGTAGAGGAGTACCTGGTAGGTACCAGGGGGGCCAACCAGGCAGGCACACCATGTGGTGGCGCGGCCAGCCCTGGGTGGCGCCATGCCCTGGTGTGGGCCACCCCTGGCCCCACTACCTCTCTCTCCTGCCACTTTCTTCTCTCTCCCGAGTAAGCTCCAGTTCATAGCTCAAAATCGTGTTCTCTCTGTGCTTGCTCTCGATTTCTTCGATCTCCTTGCTCAGCCCATCTTTCTTGCTGAAATTTGGAGCAATTGTTCCTTGGTATGAGGCTCCTCCCCTTGTCCATGTAGATTTGTGTTTAGTGGATTATATATTGAGTATTTTGCTGCTGTAGGTGTCTAGTTATGAGTGCGTGTAAGCTTGTTTGATGCTTAGAGATTTAGTTTTGATGCATGTTTAGGCCTCTTGCAAGTCCCTATGAGTAGATTCCTTCATTATATTTACTTTGTAATCACTTGTTTAAAAGGTGTTTAAATTTCAGAATACCAAGCATGAACAATCATACTTTTGGAGATATATTTGAGAGTGATGCACCTAGGAGGTCGAGGCCCTCAAGAACAGCCTCTCAAGCTAGGCCATCATACAATGAAGACCTCATTGCAACACGCATTTGTAGTGAAAGGGATGATGGGGATGCTCACCCATCCTCTTTTCCTTGTTTTACTTTCTTGCAAGATGCAGGTATTCTTGATGATTTCTTGCTACTGATTGAGAGGGTTGGCTTGACCTCTTATATGAAAGATGAGAGTGCACAATACGCTATGCTCACCAAAACTTTTGTTGAGAGCTTCTCATTTACTAACACATCCTATCATTCCACTGTCTCTTTTAAAATCTATGATATGCCCTTCACCATGCCTTTGGAGAGATTTTGCAGTATTGTAGGTGTGCGTATGACAGGGACCGTGAAGAAAATTCAAGGGCGACCCGCTGATCTGTTGGAGCTTTACCGAGGGGTGACCAATGATGATGACCGCGTGGCGCAGCGCGAAAAGATAAGAAATATCCAACTCCCTGCTCTTAGATACTTTGCTTACTATCTTGCCACTAGTGTATTGGGTAGGGAGAACACTAGTAATGTCTCCAACTATCACTTAGCTTTCCTTGCTACTGCGCTCAACAATGATACTCGGTACAATCTTGGCTCGCTTATTGCTCGCCGCCTAGCTTCTAGGGGGCCTATCTATGGGGGCATCATTGCCTCGCGTGTAGTCGATGCATTAGATCTTTCGGTGGCTCCTGATGATGTTATGCTAGCACCACAGAGGCTCGACCTTGTTGCCATGAAAACTCATCACTTTGTCACTGCTACCTCTGATTTGAACAATCTAGTATATAGGATGCTTTGCCATAGCCTGCTTTGTTTAATGTTGACAGGAGACCGTGGTCGCACTCCAAGGAGGAGGTGGACGAGCAGCTTCGCTTGTTGGGTTTCCACGAGCAGCACCAGGAGGATGTGCCCTCCTATGATTACTCCGCACATTACGGAGGGGCATACACGGGCTTGCACCAGGACGAGGGTACCTCCTCGTCATACCCCGGTGACACTTCATCCTGGCCAGCTTGGGATTGATACCCACTTAGGCCAAAAGCCTAAGCTTGGGGGAGGTACGCCGACACCGCACTCATCTCCATATCATGTTGCGTCGGTACTTTGTATATTCATGTTTTCGTTCTCTTTTTAGTTTTTGTTCTTCTTTGCTTTTGCTTTTTAAAACACAAAAAGACCAAAAATATTTTTGTTGTTTCTCTTTGGTTTGCTTCTTGTTTTTGCCTTGGTTTGTTTTTCTTTTTGCTTTGTTTGAACTATTCGAAAAACCCAAAAAGATTTTGCTTTTCTTGTTTTTCTCTTTTGGTTCTTATTTAAAAATCAAAAACACCAAAAATATTTGTTGTTCTTCTTTGGTTTTTGCAAGTTTGCTACAGGGTTCGACAGTTCTGAGTGGATTATTGGTTTCATATTATTATTCAAGCCACACAAGTGAAGAGCAATAATGAGGATCAATGACAACTTGAGGTGTGGTAAGAGGCTGGTAACGAACTCTATTTGTCTTCATTTTTGTACATATACTCATCATTGTGAGCTTGCTTAGTCTGTTCATGTAGAGTCTATGTTTTCTTTGGATGCTTAGTAGTTCTTGCTTTCTTGTGATTAGCTCCAGCTTGCTAATAGTTTGTAGCATGTTTCATGAATGTTTGCTTGCATTACTCTATTCATAAATTGGTATGACACCGTGGTATCCTCCTCTGAATGTTTCATTTGGTTGACTTGGCACATGCTCACGCATGCACATGACTGTAATAATCAGTTAAGCCTCTATGAATTATTTTGCCTTGAGGATCTTGAATCACTTTCATGCCATGAGTAGTCTTGTTTTGTTGCAAGCATGATAATGACAGCTATTGCTCTCTCGTTTGTCGCTCCCTTACTATTGCTAGCCTTCACTTCCACTGAGTGTCTCACTCATGTTTCCAACTCCCTAAACCAAATATTTCCAAAGTGTCCACCATACCTACCTATTAGCATCATTTGCTACTTCCGTGCATATTCAACATGCCTTGTTTTCTTCCGAATAAAATGTTTTCTTGTTTTGAGAAAGATAGTTAGTAAAGCTCTCACAAACTTGATGGCACACTTTATTTCCTGCACTTAATAAACCTGAACCATTGTGAACTCTCCATGAAAGTTATATGCTTGCAAATTATAGGCTAGGGATTAGCAGAACCGTGCTGTCACGGGGAACGCTTTCAACACTTGTAAATATATACCCAGTTGATACCTTGCTCTTTTGTTTGCGGATGTCGTCGGTGTGAAATAAAAGGGGAGCTTGTAAGTCTATGGAGTTATGTATGTGTGTTAGAGAAACGCCTGGGCCGCTGGTCTAATCCATGCTGACATGGTGGAAACCTGCAGCGTAACCATAATGATATCTATGAAGCATTCTTCTTATAAAAAAAGAGAGATAGCTATTGAGAAAAAGAAAAAAAATTTATGAAAAGAGGAAAGAGAGAAAAAAGCACCATTTTCCCATGGTAAATAAGAAGATTGCTGAGATACTCATTGTCTGCTTGCCTTGTCATTTTGATATGGGGATTCTTCCGTATCATCGGGCAAGGGGTACCCCGTTAGCGGTTCTCAATGATACGCACATACTTACGATGACAAGAACTTACCGGTAACTAAAGTTGAGTAGCATGAGGAGCGGCCCTCGTACTCAAGGGACTTGAGATTTTCAGTTTATAGTCTGTCAAGCATATAACTTAGATTGGACCTCACTTTCACCTTAACCACATTAAATATGCCTATGATAGGGGCAATGAGAGGTCAAAGCTAACAAGTACCATACTTTCAGCATTTGGAAGCCTTTCAAAATTATTCAAAACCTTTTCTTCTACTTGTTGAGTCTCCACATATTCTTTGAGCACCTTCTTGAGAGCATAGTTGTCATTCTTTGTGTTTGTTCCAATACTTGATTATTTGTGTTATGACTTTGATGCTTGTATCCTTGATATCTTTACTTCTAGTCATCACTTGAGCTTCAGAGGTGCCTTGATATTCATAATCAAAGGCAAGCGAGATACCACTCTATCATACCTTTCTATGAGCATTGTAATGTTGCTTATGTTTGTGCTTCATGCTACTTATTATTCTTGAGTTGGAATCTCTTCATAGCTTGCAATGACTATTAAGTAGACTCATTTGCATACTCTTTATTATAAATTGACTAAGTAGTTGATCGCATTGCTGAGAATATTTACATCATATGAAGCAAATGTGTTCGTGAAAGTTCTTTTATCGCACTTAGTTTTCAACTGAATTGCTTGAGGACAAGAAATAAGCTAAGCTTGGGGGGAGTTGATATGTCCAAAACGTATCTACTTCCCCGAACACTTTTGCTATTGTTTCTCCTCTATACTTGTGAGATTTGGATGCAACTAATGCGAACTGACGCTGTTTTCAGCAGAATTGCCTTGGTGTCTACTTTTTGTGTAGAAAATTAACTATCAGGAAAAATCCCGGAAAATATGCCAAAAATCCTATTTTACCCGAAGACTCCAGGAGCCAGAATACGAGACGGAGAAGAGCCCTGGGGTGGCCACACCACCTGCTGGCGCGGGCCAGGCCAGGCCGCGCCAGGGGATGGTGTGGGCCCCCCAGGCACCCCCTCGGCCTCTCTCTTCGCGTATAAGGAGCCTTCTGACCTAAAAACTTCGGGGGGTTCGACGTTTTTCCAGAAGGAGTTCCGCTCCGCCGCCACCACCAGATTCCCCGAAACAGCACCAGAAACTCCGTTCTGGCACCCTGCCGGGACGGGGAATTGGAGGAGATCATCGCCATCACCATCACCATCACCATTGCTTCTCCATCGACCATCCATGTTTCCCCCATCTATGAGTGAGTAATCCCCCGCTGTAGGCTATGGGGATGGTAGGGATTGGATGAGATCGTTCATGTAATGGCATCAGATTGTTAGGGCATGGTGCCTAGTATCTTTTATTAGTGCTTTATGACTTTGTTGCGACTTGTTGTGCTTAATGCTTGTCAATAGGGCCCGAGTGCCATGATTTCAGATCTGAACTTATTATTGATTCATTATGATAGTATTGTTTTGGGTCTTATCTGCAAGTTGTATACACACGTCGTTGTCCGAAACCTATGGCCCCGAAGTGACAGAAATCAGGATAACCGGAAGGGAAAGGCTTTGATGTGAGGATCACATGTGTTCAGGAGTGTTAATGCTTTGCTCCAGTGATCTATTAAAAGGAGCACCTTAATTGCCAGTAGTTCCCTAGAGGCCCCGCTGCAAACGGGCTGGCAGGACAAAAGATGTTGTGCAAGTTCTCATTGCGAGCACGTATGACTATATATGGAGCACATGCCTAGGATTGTCTAGTACTTGGATGCTTTATCTTATTTATCTGCAATTGCCCTGTGTTCTGATTGCTATGTGAATTGTCTTGTCCATGCAACGCCCGTCCATCCATCCCTATGCCTACCGCACTCGAATCCCACTATTTACTGCTTTTGTTACTACTTTCTTTGCTTTACTGCTGCTGCTGCTTTACTATTCTTACTACAAAACTGTTGCTACTGATAAACTGCTATGAGCAAGATTGTTTCCAGGTGCAGCTGAATTGACAACTCAGTTGTTAAGGCTGATAATATTCTTTGGCTCCCCTTGTGTCGAATCAATAAATTGGGTTTCACTTCCCTCGAAAATACTGCGATACACCCCTATACTTGTGGGTCATCACGAACCGATACCATGTTTTGCCTTGTTAAGACAACATTTAAATTGCGGGGTATCTAAACAATATAAACCATCTAATTAATTGTCGGGACCCCGGTTCCGCTTAATATTGCCTAGTTGCATTGCATCTGTGCCATGTAGTGCATCATATCATAATCATGCTGGATCTTCTGCCGTAGTATTAAATCGTGTATCCGGTGTTTCTTCTAGTGTTTTGCTTCTTCGCGGATTAGGCCATTGAGTGGATGCGAGTATCGACAAGTCTTCGGATATGAATCGTCGGCTGTGTTTCGACCCAGGCGAGCAATCTCCCCCTTTCTACCTATTTTGCATTTATAGTCTTTACTTCCTCCTGTTGGTCTATTGCTAACCGTATTGCGATGCTTTAGTTTCCGTGCACCAATTATATACCTTGCAGCCTCTATATTGCCTTGGACACATCCTATTGCCTGTTGTTTGGTAGATAGATGGTCTTGCGAGTCGTAGTCGCTTGCTCAGGTGCGATCCCGTGTCGTGAAGTACCACACAGTTGTTGGAATGTTGTCACATGCCTTACGGTGGAGAGGATCATGACTTTAAATACAACTATTAATTGCTAGATATAACTAATGCAGAGGCATCGGTGGGCAATAGATGTTATTTGGTTCTTCCACGCTCACTTGTGTCCCGTAGGACCCCGAGTACTTTATACCCGTTCCTTGACTATTCACACTATCCACATACGGGAGAGTCTATGAATCCCCCTTAGCCAGAGCTTGATTCATTTCTTATTTCTTGGGGCCACAAACTAGTTTGGGGCTTTATTACTATCCTGTACTTATGCCATGCTTTACTGCTTTATTTACGATTGTGCGTGGAGCACCTGTACTGTTTAGGAATTGCGGAGTGTTTTCGCGGTATCGACAAGCCCAGTCACACTTTCGGGTTCCCAGTCGTTTACAGCCATTGGCGCAAACCTTGGGTCCGTCTCGAAGCCGGCCAACTTCATTGCGGGTAGCTTAATGGGGTGGCCCCCTGAAATATTTTATGAATCCTGTGATTGCTTTGTCGTGAAAGCCTCGTTGGGTTTTGAGTTGGTTTTTACGAGGTTGATCGTGTGTGTGTTGCTGTTTGTGCACCCCTGCAGGGTAAATCTTTCTAAAAGCCGTGTCCGCGGTTATGGACGACTTGGAGCATAGTATCTCGATCATAGACCAGCATAACTAAAGTAGTGCTATAAATTTGACTTAATATGTGACTAGTAATCAGCTTCACTACAATGGAATGGATAATAAAAGTGCCAACAACTGGTGGAACTAGGATGTATCGTGTGTTGGGTCCGCAGCATAGAAAACAAAAAATTTCCTACGGTGTGAACTACACGCCAAGATCTATCTACTAGGTACAAAGCAAACGGGTGGACATACATCCATAGAGAACTTACCCTCGAAGACAACGAGCTCTGTTAACGAGTAGGAACTCGTGGTTGATGTAGTCGTACACTTGCCGATCTCAAGATCGTGAGGAAGTCCGAGCGCCGCAACTCAGCAGCGCATCCGCACTCGCACACACGTTCAAGCCACCGGACAACCTCCACCTCCTCGCTCCAGCGATCCAGCGGAAGCAGCAACTCCTTCCAGACGAAATGCCACCGGGAACATGTATCTCGCTAATCCGAGACCATGGGGGAATAATTCTAGAGGGGGAGAGAGATCCTTCACAAGGAGGTGTGAGGATGAAGGAGGGAATGGGTGGCCTTTTATAGGAGAAGGGGGTGCCCCTCTCTCCATGGCCAGTGCATGGGGGGGGGGGTGACCCCTCACCTCCCCATTCATGTGGTGGTAACTCCTCCACATTAAAATGCCTCTTCACATTCCCTTTTAAAGTCTCCACTTTAAATGCATTAAGTTTCTCCAAATTTAATGCTCTCTCATTTAATAAAACTCTTTTATTAAATTTATTCAGAATTTTGTTAATTACTTTAATTAACAAACATTCACATATATCCCCTTACAATATTTCAATATCACATGCAGAACCACCTTTTGCAATTTCACCCGAAACAATTTCCGGTTTCTATTGAAACAATTCCTGCGCTTTGCAATTCTTTCGTCTGAAACATATGTGCTCCAAAATGGTGTCCGGTAACTCTTAAGTGTGCCACCCTACGGTTTGCGAATAATGCAGACATGATCGAGACCCTTCTCCGATCAATAATCAGCAGCGGGACCTGGAGATCCGTACTGACTCCTACACATTCAACGATGACTCCTGTGATCGTGAGAACCTTTAACGCTTGTAACTAAATCCCTTTGTCTCTCGATATATTACATGTCTGAGATTCGATCATCGGTATCTCCATACCTAGTTTGATCTCGTTACCGACATGCACTCTTTTCTTGTTCCCGTGATATAACATTCTAGTGATCACATCACTTGCTTGCAAGCTATCCTAATGTGATATCACCGAGAGGGCCCAGAGTATATCTATCCGTCATCTGGATTGACAAATTCCACTCTTGATCCATGAGCCTCAACATAACACCTTCGTAGCACTGAACCCATCTTTATAGTCACCCTGTTACGGTGTGACGTTTGATGTTATCAAGATACTCTTCCGGTGTTAGCCATTAACATGATCTCATGGTCTAAGGATAAAGATTACTTCATATGATGTTATAGCAATATAAACACAATGACTTGATCGTAATGCTATACTTCGGATGAATGTTCATCACATCATTCCACCAATGGTGTGACCTTGTTATTAACAACATCTAATGTCCATGATCAGGAAACCTTGACCATCTTGTTAATCAACAAGCTAGTCTATAAGAGAGGCATGACTAGGAACCCTTTTTGTTTATTAAACACACATGTATTGATGTTTCCTATCAATACAATTATAGCATGTAAAATAAACATCTATCATATACAAGGAATACATAATAACAACTTTATTATTGCCTCTCAGGGCATATTTCCTTCAGTCTCCCACTTGCACTAGAGACAATAATCTAGTTCACATAGTGATAAATCTAACACCCATGGAGTTCTGGTGTTGATCATGTTTTGCCCTAGGGAGTACTTTAGTCAACAGATCTGCTACATTCAGGTCCGTGTGCACTTTACAAAGCTTTATATCTCCATCCTTGACATGTTCGCGGATGGAGTGAAACCGGCGCTTAATATGCTTGGAATTCTTGTGAGACCTTGGTTCCTTGGCGTTGGCTATGGCTCCATTGTTGTCACAATAGATCACCATCGGGTCCAACGCACTGGGAACCACACCCAGTTCCGTAATGAACTCTTTCATCCAAACTGCTTCCTGCGCCGCTTCTGAAGCAGCAACATATTCCGCCTCTGTTGTTGATCCAGCCACCATAGGTTGTTTGGAGCTCCTCCAACTAACTGCTGCTCCGTTCAAGAGAAATATGTATCCGGATTGAGACTTAGAGTCATCCGGATCAGTGTCAAGGCTAGCATCGACATAACACTTAGCGACTAGCTCTTCTTCACCTCCGTATACAAGAAACATATCCTTAGTTCTTCTCAAGTACTTAAGGATATTCTTGACCGCTATCCAGTGTTCCGAACCTGGATCAGATTGGTACCTACTAGTCAAACTAATAGCATGTGCCACATCCGGTCTTGTACATAGCATGGCATACATTATAGAGCCTATTGCTGAGGCATAGGGGATCTTATCCATTATCTCTATTTCTTCCGCCGTAGCCGGACTTTCAGTCTTACTCAATGTCTTGCCTTGCAACATAGGTAAGAACCCCTTCTTACTTCCGTCCGTATTAAACTTCTTTAATATCTTATCAAGGTATGTACTCTGCGATAGCCCAATTAGGCGTCTTGATCTATCTCTATAGATTTTAATGCCTAATATATATGAAGCTTCACCAAGGTCCTTCATTGAAAATTTGCTGTTTAGATAGCTTTTAACACTGTTTAAAAGATCTAAATCATTTCCAATCAATAATATGTCATCCACATATAATATCAGAAATGCCACATTGCTCCCACTCACTTTCTTGTAAATACAAGCCTCTCCATAAGTTTGGACAAATCCAAACTCTTTGATCACCTCATCAAAGCGGAGATTCCAACTTCGTGATGCTTGCTTTAGTCCATAGATGGATCGCTGAAGTTTGCACACCTTATTAGCATCCTTAGGATCGACAAAACCCTTAGGTTATATCATATACAACTCTTCTTCAATATTACCATTGAGGAACGCAGTTTTGACATCCATCTGCCATATTTCATAATCGAAATATGCAGCAATTGCTAACATAATCCTAACCGACTGAAGCATCGCTACGGGAGAGAATGTCTCATCGTAGTCAACTCCTTGAATTTTTCGAAACCCCTTTGCGACAAGTCGAGCCTTATAGATGGTCACATTACCATCAACATCAGTTTTTCTTTTGAAAATCCATTTATTCTCAACGGCCTTTCGGTCGTGAGGTAAGTCCACCAAGGTCCAAACCTAGTTTTCGTACATGGATTCCATCTCGGATTTCATGGCTTCTAGCCATTTGTTGGAATCCGGGCTCATCATCGCTTCTTCATACGTCGCAGGGTCATCCATTTCATCAATCATGAAATTCATAACAGGATTGCCGTACAGTTCAGGAGCTGCACGTGTCCTGCTTGACATGCGAGGTTCGGTAGTGTCGTCTTTCGGAGTTTCATGATCAATATCATTAGCTCTCTCTTCATTAGGTGAAGTCAACTCCGAAACAACTTCTGGAGCTGCGCTACTCGCCATTTCATGAAGAGAAGGTTCAATAACCTCTTCGAGTTCTACCTTCCGACTACTCACACCTTTCGCGAGAAACTCCTTCTCAAGAAAGGATCCATTCTTGGCAACAAAGACCTTGCCCTCGGATCTGTGATAGAAGGTATACCCAATCGTTTCCTTAGGGTATCCTATGAAGACGCATTTTTCCGCTTTGGGTTCGAGTTTATCCGGTTGAAGTTTCTTCACATAAACATCGCATCCCCAAACTTTAAGAAATGACAGCTTAGGTTTGTTTCCAAACCATAATTCATACGGTGTCTTTTCAACGGATTTAGATGGTGTCCTATTTAAAGTGAATGTAGCGGTTTCCAGTGCATAACCCCAAAATGACAGTGGCAAGTCAGTCAGAGACATCATAGATCTAACCATATCCAATAAAGTACGATTATGACGTTCTGACACACCATTACATTGTGGTGTTCCGACAGGCGTGAGTTGTGAAACTATTCCACAGTCTTTCATATGTGTGCTAAACTCGTAACTAAGATACTCTCCTCCACGGTCGGACCGCAGAAATTTGATCTTTCTGTTACGATGATTTTCCACTTCATTCTGAAATTCTTTGAACTTTTCAAAAGTTTCAGACTTGTGTTTCATCAAATAGATATACCCATATCTACTCAAATCATCCGTGAAAGTAACAAAATAACGATATCCACCTCGCGCCGACACACTCATTGGTCCACACACATCAGTATGTATGATCTCCAATAGATCTGTCGCCCGTTCCATTGAACCGGAAAACGGTGTTCTAGTCATCTTGCCCATAAGGCATGGCTCATAGGTATCAAATGATTCAAAATCAAGTGATTCCAAAAGTCCATCAGAATGGAGTTTATTCATGCGTTTAATGCCAATATGACCTAGACGACAGTGCCACATATATGTAGATATATCATTATCAAGTTTAATCCTTTTAGCATCAACATTATGAATATGCGTAATACTACTATCGAGATCCAACAGAAATAAACCATTCAACATAGGTGCATGACCATAAAAGATATTATTCATATAAATCTAACAACCATTGTTTTCAGACTTAAATGAATAACCACTTTGCATCAAACACGATCCGGATACAATGTTCATGCTCAGTGCAGGCACCAAATAACAATTATTTAGGTTTATAACTAATCCCGATGGCATATGGAGAGGCAGTGTTCCGACGGCGATCACATCAATTCTTGATCCATTGCCGACCCGCATCGAGACCTCATCCCTTGCTAGTTGTCGCTTGTTCCGCAGCCCCTGAACCGAGTTACAGATATTAGCAACCGATCCTGTATCAAATACCCAGGTGCTACTGCGAGTACTAGTCAAGTACACATCAATAACATGTATATCACATATACCTTTGTTTGCCTTGCCGGACTTCTTGTCCGCCAAATACTTGGGGCAGTTGCGCTTCCAATGGGCAGTCCCCTTGCAATAGTAGCACTCGGTGTCAGACTTAGGGCCAGCTCGGGGTTCGTTTTCAGGCGTGGCAACAGACTTGCCACCCTTCTTTCCCTTGTGCTTGCCTTTCTTGTCCTTCTTGAAACCGGTGGTCCTATTGATCATCAACACTTGATGTTCTTTCCTAATCTCCACTTCTGCAGTCTTAAGCATTGACAGAAGCTCGGGAAGAGACTTCTTCATGCCCTGCATATTATAGTTCATCACGAAGCTCTTGTAGCTAGGTGGCAGAGATTGGAGAACATGATGTATGCCTAAGTCAATGGGAATCGTTATTCCTAAGGACACAAGCTTATCGGCGTACCCATACATTTTGAGTACGTGCTCACTAACGGAGCTGTTTTCCTCCATCATGCAGCTAAAGAACTTTTCTGTAGCATTATAACTCTCTACGACAGCATGGGTATCGAAAATCATTTTCAACTCTCCCATGGTATCAAAGGCATTGCCATTTTCGAAACGCTTTCGAAGTTCTGGCTCTAGCCCATACAATATGCCGCAATGAACTAAGTTGTGGTCCTCCTGACGAGTTATATAGACGTTCTTTTCCTCGTCAGGGGCATCAGGAGCTGGTGGGGGGCCTAGCGGCGCATCTAGCACATATTGCTTTTGTGCAGCAGTGAGGAGAACCCTCAAATTCATAGCCCAGTTGGTGAAGTTGCTACCATTCGCAGCAAGTTTCTCTTTCTCCATGAACACATTGAAATTAAAAGCAGGTGGTGCCATCTACAACAGAATTTGTAAAGTATATTTAGACTAATTTTATGATAGATTGAGTTCAACTAATCCAAATTACTAATGAACTCCCACTCAAAAACGACATCCCTCATGTCCTTTTGGTGATTACATGAACCAAATCCACTACACCAAAGCCGACCATCACGTGAGTCAGTGTAGCTTCAAAGGCGAGCATCTATATAGGCATCATATCAACTATATGACTCATGCTTAACCTTTCGGTCCGTGTTTCGAAGCCATGTCTGTACATGCTAGGCTCGTCAAGTAAGAACCTTAGTATTTGCGTGTGTAAAACTGTCTTACACCCGTTGTATGAAAGCGTAGAGTTGAAAACACCCGATCATCACGTGATGCCTCAAAACATGATCCACAAAACGGTGCATACTTAAGGAAGAACACATTTTATCTTGATATCTAAATGAGGGATCATCTTATAATGCTACCAAATGCGCCAAACTAGCAATATAAGATGCTAACATCTAATGTGTGAAGTGAGGTGATATGGTCCATGCATTTGATCTCTATCATTTGCATCGTGGTATGATCTCTATCATTCCTTTGTGTGTAAGGCCAAGGTCTATGGAACTTACACGTTAAGTGAGTTGTAAGAGTATCTATTATACATCTACTTACAACAATACCATATCAAAACACTAGCCCAGCAATGATCTAAACTAGACGCCTCTAATTTATCAATTGCAAGTTTTACGTGGCTTAGGGCTTTCGGAGATAGAACCGGTCTAACCTACGAACATGAACCACAATGAGGATAACTAAGTTATTAGAAACTCGTTGTAAATCAGATATTGACTATAGTAGGAGAGACAGACACCCGCCAGCCACTTATGCAAAACAAGTTGCATGTCAGTCGTGGAACCGGTCTCATGTACGATGACATGTAAGGTTGGTCCGGGCCGCTTCATCCCACTATGCCACCAATATCCAAAGTACATATAAGATGCAATAACATGATCATCATCGCCCACATATAAACATATGTGTACTACCCGTGCAAAGCACCTACGCATAGATCAGGTTCTGATACCACTGTTGGGTCCGCAGCATAGAAAACAAAAATTTTCCTACGGTGTGAACTACACGCCAAGATCTATCTACTAGGTACAAAGCAAATGGGTGGACATACATCCATAGAGAACTTACTCTTGATATATTACATGTCTGATATTCGATCATCGGTATCTCCATACCTAGTTTGATCTCGTTACCGACATGCACTCTTTTCTCGTTCCCGCGATATAACATTCTAGTGATCACATCACTTGCTTGCAAGCTATCCTAATGTGATATCACCGAGAGGGCCCAGAGTATATCTAGCCGTCATCTGGATTGACAAATTTCACTCTTGATCCATGAGCCTCAACATAACACCTTCGTAGCACTGAACCCATCTTTATAGTCACCCTGTTATGGTGTGACGTTTGATGTTATCAAGATACTCTTCCGGTGTTAGCAATTAACATGATCTCATGGTCTAAGGATAAAGATTACTTCGTATGATGTTATAGAAATATAAACACAATGACTTGATCGTAATGCTATAATTTGGATGAATGTTCATCACATCATTCCACCAATGGTGTGACCTTGTTATTAACAACGTCCAATGTCCATGATCAGGAAACCTTGATCATCTTGTTAATCAACAAGCTAGTCTATAAGAGAGGCATGACTAGGAACCCTTTTTGTTTATTAAACACACATGTATTGATGTTTCCTATCAATACAATTATAGCATGTAAAATAAACATCTATCATATACAAGGAATACATAATAACAACTTTATTATTGCCTCTCAGGGCATATTTACTTCATCGTGTCATGCTATACCTGCCTAGTAAGTATTGCAACTCCAATGGAATGTGATAAAAGTGGCAACAACTGTTGGATTCTGTGATTCCTCAGGACAATTATATCTGACTAGTAAATGTTCCAACTACAACGGAATGGTAATTAAAACGGCCCACTACTTATGCTTCAGAATGACTCATGCTAATTGTATCTGACTAGTAAGTGCTTCAACTATAATGGAATGAATAAAACTGCCAACTATGTGAGTTCCTCGGTTTGACTTCCTTGTTTGGTCTCGAGGGGGAATACCAGGATGGGTATGATTGGTGTTAGTATACGGTTGGTTCCGAATAGGTCTTTCTTATCTCTCTCTAATAGCCGACGGTTAATCGAGTCTCTATAGGTTGTTTAGTGCATCTTGCGCTGCCGCTTTAGTCCACCATACCTATGTAGGCGAGAGTCGCCGAATTCTAGCCTCGCCGTGTACTGGCCTCAGTACTGACGCTCCTCTTTTCCCTTTGCCCTTTGTCGGCGCCCCTTTTGTTTTAGCATGTTTGAGATCGATGTCGTTAGCAGGGTTACCCTTCCGGCTTGGCCTGGGTAGGGTTATGGACGCCATTGGTTATTCTTCAGGGCTCTTAGCCCCATTTGCATCTTGTCCATACTCGGACGATGTATCGTTTTCAAGGTGATTTGGATCTTTGTAGTGTATATCTGTATTCTTGACTCTTGGAGTCATGCTGTATATAAATCTGTTCTGTGGGTCCCATCAAGGACTGTTGTGTAATGGTATTACTTCGTTTTCCACCCGCACGAAAGTGCCTGGTGGGCGTCCTTGAATCGTTTCTATGCGGGTTTGGTGGAAAGGGCTAAAACTTGCATAGGGTCGATTCGAGGGTGTTACATTATGTGATCTTGATAGTAGTGTTTCTATTATGCCTAGAAGGATTTATGATATGCTTGATTTGCCACCATTGGAAGATTGTTATTTGAATGTCCCACTTGATGATACTGCTAAAAAGAAACTCATGGGGAGTATTAATGATGTTTTTATTATGGTTAACAATGCTTATGTCCCCGTTGATTTCTATGTTTTGGATGTTGAATGCAATGCTTCTTGTCCTATTACTTTGAGAAGACCTTTTCTTAGAACCGTTGGTGCCATTATTGATATGAAAGAAGGCACCATTAAATATCAACTCCCACTCAAGAAAGGTATAGAACACTTCACTAAGAAGAGAGAGACGATTTCTTTTGCCTCTCCTATGAAAACAAAATTTTCTCTTAATGCTTTTTCATTTGAGAACACTTGATTCTTTTTCTTACTTCTTATGCCTAACTTAAAGGCGTTAAAGAAAAGTACTTATTGGGCGATAACCCAAAAGTTTTAGATGAGTCTTGGAAGTTATTACTTCAGTAATAACCGCTCCTTATCCTTTTTAGGGCGTGTACAACAGTATACAATCAGCAGTCTGTAACAAAACCATGTAGGAAAATAAATGACGTGTAAGGGAGAGAAAGGGAAAAACGTGAGAGTCTGTCTGTAAAAATACAGTCGGTCTAGAGCCGTGGAAATAGCTCCGTACAGACGGCCTAGTTCCCATTGTACCGAGATGTCGTCGCAAGACTCGCAGATCGTGGGTCGGTAGGACTCCTATCTCAGGAAAACCGGTTGTATACGCTGTCCATTGTGTTGTCTACAGGTGATGTGGAGAGATCTTACAGACACCCTCCGTCTATACTGTTGTACATGCCCTTATTTTCTTTTTGTGCCAAGAGTAACCTCTAATGAGAGAGAAGCAATGCTTGGAAAAGTTGCTATCCTGAAACAGATTTTTGTGCTTCACCGTAAACATTCGTGTAAAATCTCTATATGTTATTTTGAGGCGTGAATTTTTGTGCTTCTGCCCCAGGTTATTATCTAACTTTCGTTAGTTCAACACTTTTCGATTTGAGCAATAGAAGGTCTTCGAAAAAATTGGTTTTTACCTGCTGGTCTGTTTTGACAGATTTCTGTTATTATTTGCATGTGCTTCTTGTTGGTTCCTTTTTGAGTTCTCTTTGGGGAATTGAGCATTTCAAGGGAAGTGCTTCAGTAGGTTGTGTTTTAATGGAAGTTTTATTGGTGTTTAAACTGAACCCAAAGACTTATTATCTTGATTGCACTAATGTTGCTAATAAAGATTGTGTGAAGTTCTGTATGAAGAAAAAATTCAGGTGTATAGAGAGAATGATGTAATGAGATGAAGAATGGACTAAAGCTCAAGTTGGGGATGCCACGCGTGTCACCCCAATAAATATTCAAGACGTACAAGCGTCGAAACTTGGGGATGCCCAAGGCATCCCCTTCTTCATCAACAAAAATCCCAGGTTTCTTCCAAACACTTCATTTTTATTGTTTTATGCACAGTTATGTTGTTCTTGGAGCGTCTTTGTTTTCGTTTTTGGTTTTCATTTGCTTGGTTTTCTTAGTTTTCTTGAATAAATTGGTTGGACCCCCTCTTTCATGCATTGGTTTTCAAATAGTTTGGTTTGGATTGGAAAAGAGTAGGAAAGTTCATGCTTAAGTGGTAAACGAAGTTTGTTTTTGACTGTGGCCTATGCTTTATCATGCCATGCTTGATATTGTTTTGGCTTTATGCTTAGTGATCTTTGTTGTAGCATGACATGTTATAAACAATTGAGATTGCTTAAGGTGCCTTTGAAGAATCATGCGTTGTTTTAGCATATTGAAGCATAGCATTGTGGTATTCTCCTTTGATGCTTTATTTGGGTTGACTTGGCGCATGCTCACACCATGTTATGAGTATCCCAAGTCACCATAAGCCTTTATGATCCTTTAGTTTTCGACTTGTAATAACACTTTATGCTTTGATTAATGATGTTTTGTCGCTCTGCATGATTATGGCCATTATTGCTCTCTTAGTTGGTCGCTCCCAGTCTTTTGCTAGCCTCCATAACCAAGTATGAGTTCCACTCATGCATCCAACTCCAAATAAAACCAAGTTGTTCCAAAGAGTCCACCATACCTACCTATTAGCATTTGCTATTCCAAGTATATTCATGTTTTTATCTACCTTCCGAATTAAACATTATGTGAAAACTAGTGATTAAAGCTATCACGAACTTGATGGCACACTTTACTTTTTTGCATTTAATAATCTTGAACCATTGCATCCATCTTTGTTGCGTATATGCTTGCGCTTTATAAGTTGAAGTTAGCAGAACCATGTATCATGGGGAACGCTTTCAACATTGCACTTATTATTCCGTTGATATCATGATTCTTTTGCTTATGGATCCCGGCGGTGTGAAATAAAAGGGGAACTTGTAAGATCGTGGAGTTTGCATGTGTGTTAGAGAAACGCCTGGGCCGCTAGCCTAAGCCATGCCTAATCATGGTGGAAACTTGCAGCATAACCATAATGAGCACTCTATGAAGCATCCTGAATAAAAACCTATGCAAATAGCAAATAAAAATATCGCTAAGATGATCATTGTCTGTTGCCTTGTCATTTTGATATGGGATAGCTCATGTATCATGTGCAAGGGGTACCCCATTGGCGGTTCTCTATGATACATATGTACTTACAATGACAAGAGCTTACTTGTGACTGAAGTTAAGTAGCATGAGGTTCGGTACTCGTAAGTAAGGGGCATGAGATTTCAACTTATAACTTGTCAACCATATCCTCTTAGTTGTGTCACTTTAACCTTAATCACCTAAAGATGCTTATGATAGGGGAAATGAGAGCTGAAAGCTAATAAGTACCATAATTTTTGGAAGCTCTTTATGAAACTTGAATCCCTACTTCCTTCTATGAAGGCCTTTCTTTTACTTTTATGTTGAGTCTCCACCTTCTATCTTTATGCACCTATTTTGAGAGCATAGTGGCCATTCTTAGTTCTATGTGCATTGTCCCAAGACTTGTTGATTGATGCATAACTTTGATATTTCTTGTTCTTAAACTATTTATATCTAGTCACCCTTATGAACTTTGAAGGTGTCCTATGCATTTATGTTTTCTACTCTATGAGGGACAAGCTGAATGCCACTATGCTATGTTTTCTTTATGTGAAACAAACAAACGTCTTGCAAAGCATTGTTATTCATGAATCTTTTGTTTCTGCCTTTTCATGTTACAACATAGTTCCTATGTCTTATTGTTAGAACTTTATCTTTCATGCTATGTTGAAGTACTATGATCCCAGCTATCAATGTTTTACAAATACTTTGATCAAGTTTATGATGGTGCATGTCACCTCAAAAATTATTCTTTCTTTTTATCACTTACCTACTCGAGGACGAGCAGGAGTTAAGCTTGGGGATGTTGATATGTTGCTAACGTATCCATAATTTTTGATGTTCCATGCTTGGTTTTATCTACTTTCTTATGTTTTTTCCACACTTTGGAGAACTTTTTATACACTTTCTTGGACTAACCTATTAACAAGATGCCACAGTGCCAGCTGCCTGTTTTCTGCTGTTTTTGGTTCTAGAAAAGTCATAAAATGAATATTCTCGGAACTGGATGGGACAAAAGCCAAAGTCAGTTTTTTATCGAGGGGGACACAGAGCCAGAATACGAGATGGAGAGAGGCCAGAGGGCCGCCACACCACCTGGTCGCGCGGCCAGGCCTGGCCCACGTCAGGGGGTGGTGTGGCTGCCTAGGGCACCCGTTGGCCTCCCCTTTCGCCTATAAGATGCCTCCGATACAGAAACCCTAAGTAACCGATCAAAATTCCATGAAATAATGTATAGCCACCATCATCTCCATCCCTAGTTAGGGAGGGATCTGAAGCTCTTCCTGGCACCCTGCCGGAGGGGAGAATTCACCCTGGAGGCCTTCTTCATCACCATGCAAGCCTCTAGTGTGATGCGTGAGTAGTTCATCCCTGGACTACGGGTCCATGTAGTAGCTAGTTGGTTGGTTCTTCTCCTTTGTGCTACCATGTTTAGATCTTATGAGCTCCGTTCATGATCAAGATCATCTATTTGTAATCCGATGTTTAATCCTACATGTTGTGTTTGTGGGGATCCGATGGATATTGAGATGCTATTTCAGATTGATTATTGATTCTATCATGTCTTTGTTATTTGTGATCTTGCATGCTCTCTGTTGTTAGTAGATATCTTGGCCGAGTAGATGCTAGCAACTCCAAGAGGGAGTATTTATGCTCGATAGTGGGTTCATGCCTCTAGTAATCTGGGGAAGTGATAGAAATCTCTAAGGTACTAGATGTACTGTTGCTACTAGGGAGAAAACAACAATCCTTTATTCATAGAATAATCATATTGTTTACTTTACACGCAATGCGTAATGCAATTATCTGTTGCTTGCAACTTAATACTGGAGGGGGTTCGGATGATAACCTGAAGGTGGATTATTAGTCATAGATGCAGTTGGATTATGGTCTATGTATAATGCTGTAATGCCCAATCAAATCTCATAGGAGTCAAGATGATTAGTATATGCATGTATGCTTTATCGATGTTTGTCAATTGCCCCGCTGTAATTTGTTCACCCAACATGTCATCTATCTTAAGGAGAACCACCACTAGTGAACTATGGACCCCGGTCCTTTTTTACCATCAATCTACAATTGTTTACCGCTTTCTGTTTACTTTATGCAACCTTTTACTTTCTTCCACACAATATGTTTAATCCTTTGTTTTCAGCAAAACTGGTGAGAATGACAACCTCAGTGTAAGTTGGGGGCAAAGTTCTATGGTTATGTTGTGCAGGATTCAAAGTTGGCAACAACACCTTGGAGGTGTTTCCTTGCTCCTATTGGTTCGATAACCTTGGTTTCATAACTAAGGGAAAACTTGTTGCTGTGCTCATCATACCTTCCTCTTGGGGTTCCCCAACGAGCTCGATATATTTTGGGCCATCATAGGTGTTGGGATATTAGAACATTATCTCCCTTCTCATCCTTAGGCATATCTTAGGATTTTTTCTAGGGTTGGGGGTGAGATAGGGATATGATATTCTAAAATTGGCTGGTTAATTACATATACAATTTATCTTCTTCTTCTTCTTCTTCTAGCTAATGGCTGTGACTTGTGCCATAATAAGGGTGTGGCTATGCCTATGGTGTTCTTCATTTGATGAAGATGCACACAGGTGTAGCTCTCCTTCTTTACTGGGTGCATTTCCTACTAAAATTATCCCTCTCTCTTTGGACTCAAATGATTTCCTATCTAACATTTAAATTAGCAACCTTTGTAGATTCCTAGTGTGCTTGATAAAGATCTGTAGCTGCTGCTATGGATCTTCTCTTCCTGTTCTTGAGTTCTTCCTCTCCTTCTTTCTCCTCTCTCTCTCTCAGACCTCTCTCTAAACTCTAAGTTTGTGTGTTTTGGTCCAAGCTCGAGTGGTGAGTTATGAGCTATGGGGTCTCAGGTGGTCCTCTATTTATAGTGTTCCTAAGTGGCTGTGCTGCTGACACCAATGTCATGAAGTTAGGTGAATCACCTGCTTGTGTAAGTGTGAAACCGCCTATGTTGGCTAACTTATTCACATGTAACAATGGATTTTTGGTGGTTAAGCCCATGCTAGGTTTAACGTATGTGGGTATGCCAAAATTGGCATATGACCCTTTTTTTGTATGTGCAGGGGTGATATTTGGATATGCCTAATCAGGCATGTCGGTTTGGTGTTTGTCCTGTTTTAGTTTTAGAACATGACAAGTGTTTATTATTTGATTTATGGTGATTTTGATTTAGTCTTCATTCATGGCCCCTTGTAATTCTGTTTGGATGATAGATTCCATTACTATGAAGTTTGATTGGTTTGGAATTTTAATTGATAATGTTTGGAATTCCTAGAGTTCTAGGGTTCTTGATAGAATCTAATGCCTTGAGGATTCCTTTGGTGAGAATTATTGTTTAGTAGTTACTAAAGTTTCTATTGGTTTAGAATTTTGATTGTTGATGATTTAATTTTTGGAGTTCTACCTATTCTTGATAGAATCCCGAGTCTAGGTTTTTCTTTGGTTGGATGTCTTATATTATGATTTCCAGCATTTCTATTGGATTGGTTTTCCTACTTGATCTAGTTGAATTTCCCGGCAGATGACTACCAGGTTAGCTAAGGATTTAACTGAATGTTTTAATAGTTCCAAAGAACTGTTTGTGATCTATTCTATAGGTTATTGGGATCTTCTGAGTGATTCCGAATGTTCATAGTGAAGCATTTTGAACACCATCCTTTTTGGTCTTTGATTTGCTTATTTGCTTCTCGGGCTCAGAGTAGGATTCGTTCCTATACTCTAATTTAAATGATTCTTATATTAAAGGGTTTTGCCTTAGGGAAAAGCCTACATTTTAACACTTACATGTGTTTTCTGTGTGGTTTGTGTTCATAGGTTGAAGATCAAGGTTTGAAACAAAGATTGAGAAGATATATATGGTTTACTGTAGGGTTTTTGATTAGTTTCTTCTTTTTCTCTTGTTTCAATTGTAAATAGAGATCATGTACTCATATGGTTATGAATAAAGATCATCTTTCTCCCATATTTGTGTTGATGATTTGAATTCACAATTTGAGTTTGGATGGATTGTTCTATTTCCTTTACTTAAGTTTAAATATATGTGTGTGGTTTAAATTTGAATTCAAGTTTGACTTAGGTTAACTTCCATTCTGAATTCATTCAAATTATTTTTTATTTTGAGTTTGAATGAGGTTTCAATTCCTAGTGACCATTTGGTTCGAATCAATCTCACTAGAGCCTAATTCAAACAAGTTATAATTTTTTTGAATTGAAACTAAATTTTTATTTGCAGGCTATGCAACAATATCAATTCACACATCTACCCTTTCTATAATATATATCCATGGGTCATTACACCTGCGGGTGTCATCTTCCTTTCTGAAGGGTGTCGGGTGTACCCTTTCCCCATTCTCCTCCGCGTATGGGGAAATAACTAGGACAAGTCCGATCAACAACGATGTCGGCATCACATCCCTTCTTGAAGGTGTTGCTTGATACATGACGCTTCCGAGTGCTAGGAGTGTGGTGGGACAACTCCAGAGGGCGCAACTATTGCGGGTCATCTTCGTTTCGTCGATCCACTCGTTATTGACGTTTGTTTCTTATCTTTATTTTTCTTTTCTTTTGGGCTGGTTTGTGGTGTTGCCCGAGCATTATCGTTGTATCGTGTGGTTGCTATATTAGTATAGAGGGCCACGAGCCTGTTTCGATGAAATAGGTTGTCACCGAGTATGCCTCACTTGCAATTTTATGTTACAAACTCATATTACTAACAAGAATTATGAAGCAAATCTAATGGTTGAGGGGCATTTTTCTCAGTTGCAACCCCTACTTACAACTGCAAAAGTCTTAGTGGCAACCCTATTTGTAGTTGAAAAAATCTCAATTACAACCCAACCTGCCAGTAGGAGCACGGATCTCAGTGCAAATCCGATGGTGTAGGAGTCGATTGAGCAACAAGTTGAACAATTCCGCTAGAAATACATGCATGGCTGCGCGTCGATATATCCTCAAGAAAACACCAAGAAAATAAATAATAAGGTGAAACATGTAGTATATCGGTGGCGTGCCACGTACATCATCGTTCCACGCCATGACTTGCTGGGATCGGAATGCGTTAGCTTGCGAGGTTCCACCTCCTCCTCGATGGATGGATCTTCTGCTCTCCAGGGGCGCAGTTCTTGTGGCACAAGCATGGCAACATGTCGACCGGTAGCGTTCGAATCTTCCACATAGGCAGGCTGGCTATAGGTGTAGGTATCCCACACGAGCCGGGCGCCTCGATAGATAGAGGGGGATACCGGGACAGTGACCGAGCAGGCCGCTGGCTTCAAACAGTGGCGCGCTCCCTCATCGGCATCGGCCACCTCCACTGTTCCCTGACGCGACATGGATATATCGAGCTGTCTCTCTTCCGCTGTCTTGCTTGCTCCCCTCGCCCCGCTATAAAAAGAGGCCCGATCGAGCCAACTCATCCGGCCACACTCCTGATGGTATACTACCTCTTGCTTCTTCCAGCTCTCGTCCCCGTGTGACTCTTGCAGCTGCAGTGTGGCCAAGAGCCTAATTTTTCTGGAGAATTTGTTGTTCAATCGTGATCTGATTCTGATCCGATTAGGCGGCGCGCGGTTGCTCAGACGACGTACGCGCAGTCGCAGACCGGCCGGGAGCTAGGGATGGCGGGGCTGAGGGAGGTAGAGTCCACATTGCCGCCAGGGTTCAGGTTCTACCCCAGCGACCAGGAGCTGGTCTGCCACTACCTCTTCAAGAAGGTGGCCAACGAGCGTGCCTCCCAGGGGACGCTCGTCGAGGTCGACCTCCACGCGCGCGAGCCATGGGAGCTTCCCGGTTAGTCGTCGTCGTCACTCTCTCTATTCACGTTCCTCATCAGCTTCCACCGCTAGCTAGCTAGCTGTTCACGAGTTCATCGGTTCGTCCGGCAGCCTGGCTTCCTGGCCGGTTCGATCGTATAGATTCATTATATGCATATTTCAAGATTAAATCGATATTCATTAGCTGCTGTGCGAGGATAAGAATTCAGATTAATTAATTGCTACCAACTGGGCGATCGAGCCATATCTACGTGCTTATGAAAAAGAAAAGCATGACGGCTGAAATTAGCACTATGCATGATCTTTGTCCTGAAAGTAACCCATATATTCCGTCAAAAAGATTCCAATATCGGTTCCCCGTGGCGGTAAACTGGTAGCACGGTTCATGATACTGGACAAGAAAAGGATTTCCTGATCCAACAGTCTAATCATCTACATTAGTTCGGTTTGGTAGCTAAGATCGACTAACCCAATGGGATATCGTAGGTGTGCTATCATGCATTATATGTATATAATGTTTTACTGCAATTAATGATTAAAGAGATTGTGTTAATATCACAGCTAGATAAATACGATATGATAGCACGTACAACTAGAAAAAATAATCTCAAATAAATCTTGTACTCCCTTCGACCCAAATTAGTTGACTTAGATTTGTATAGATTCGAATGTATCTAGACTTGTTTTAGTGTTAGATACGTCCGAATCTAGACAAAACCAAGTCAACTAATTTGGATCGAAAGGAGTACATATTTTACATTGAGATTCTACAAACAATAAATACACTATGACTATGGTACTCATGTATGCATTGTGAAGATGGTATCATATACATGATACACTACTATATGATACTCTTGACTACGTCTAAATCCGCTTCTTACTGTCCCAAGCTCATTAACCAAGTGTGGAATTAATGATCACTTGCAATAATGCATCACTGATCGATCGGAACGTGAAGTGTGCTGTGTACTTGTCCATTTCTTAGCGACGTCCCATCGTAATTGTCACGCTTCAGTCTTCCGCTTCCTCTCATTGAAAAAGAGTATAGTTTCGTTTTCAGGCAATCAACCGAAACTTTTCGGCTACATCATCATAGAAAAACAAAGTTTCGCTTTCCGGTAATCAACTGAAACCTTTTTTTTCTTTATATACGCGCATGATTTTGCAATTGCAGCTTTTCCTAGTTCTTATCACGAGTTATGGAGTTTGTTAGTAAATAGTTGTTCTTATCATGAGTTATGGAGTATTCATTTTTCACTAAGACTGTTGTTACTGTTTTATCGGGCGCAGAGGTGGCGAGGCTGACGGCCAGCGAGTGGTACTTTTTCAGCTTCAGGGACCGCAAGTACGCGACGGGGTCGCGCACGAACCGCGCCACCAAGTCCGGCTACTGGAAGGCCACCGGCAAGGACCGCGAGGTGCGCAGCTCGGCCACGCGTGCCGTCGTCGGCATGAGGAAGACGCTTGTTTTCTACCAAGGCCGCGCCAAAACCAGCTGGGTCATGCACGAGTTTCGTCTCGACTCGCCGCACCTGCCACCAAGGGTATCTATCACTTGCACTCCGCCGCTTCGGCTTGCCTTCACATTGAATGGCGTTAAGTTGCTGATTTGGGTGCACGCGCTGCATGTCAATTCTGCAGGAGGACTGGGTGTTGTGCAGGGTGTTCGAAAAACCCAAGGGTGTCGGCGAGCAAGACAACGCCCACTCCTCCTCCTCCCCGACCTTCGCAGGCTGCTCCCAGGCGGTGCAGGAGCTCCCTCCCGTGCTGGACGCGAGCAGGGACCAGATGGGCTTGGCCATCGGCTTCGTGCCACAGCAGGAGGATTCGATCTGCGGCTCCAACCCGCTGACGATGAATGCGGCCATGTGGCAGCAGTACAACTCGGTTCTTCTCGACCAGGTCCCGCAGGATGAGATGGTGGGAAGCTCGTCGACGCTGATGGGCCTAGGGGCTAGGGGAGGAGTCGGAGACGAGTGCGGGTTCTTCTTTGACTCGGGCGGCTTTGAGGACGTGTCCAACTTCGGGTGGAGCTAATGGCGCCGGTCGTGCAAGTATAATAGAGCTGAGTCAGCAGGCTATTCTACGTCAGCAAATTCCTAGATGGAGGGGAGAGAATGAAGGAAAGAGAAGCAAGCGAGCGTTCCGTGTATCGCCCGGCGGTAGCACAATATACGAGATACTGCCGCCCGCTTGTAGCCCAATGCGAGCGCTACCGCTGGCTCTCTAGATTTCTTGCGCGTCCCACGCCTTCCACGCTTCTTCCTTCTCACCGCGTGCCAAATCTTGCCTTCCCTGCCCGCTAATCACTTCTTGCGCGCCAAATCGAAGAGGTCTCCGAATCTTTGTGTGAACCCGAGAAAAATCGCCCCCAAATCACCATCTCCCAAACCTTGAACTACCACCTACGGCCAGCGCCGCATCAAGGAGATGGTGGGATACTGATATTTGCATGTTCATGGTCCTTTTTTCTGTAACATTTGTGACCAACATGACATCTTACATGCGTTTTATTATTATTTCCGGACTAAGATATGACGATTGCTGTAGGTGCTACTTGGAGGTATGCATCCTCTTATCTGAACTTGTGTTTATTAAGTAAAGAGCACTCACTAAATATTTATCCTCCTTTTTTCTTTTTTCATACAGTGACTAAAGTTTATTGATGCAAATAAGTGGTTGCTCCTTTCTACCGAAGTTTCGACTATGTTTTGTGGCTTGTCTTTTGCCGAAGATCTTATTCTGTATCTTTGTTAAAGTCTCATGTAATGTTTAAGTATCGATGTCATGATGCTATGTGCCACCCAGTTTGTTGCTTATCGATGTGTAGATCAAAATTAACCGCTTGTTTGCCGGTGATCTGATTTGTTATGTTGGTTAATGCTTAAGACTTGTGAAGACTTATAATTAAGTGTGGTTGTCATGGTGCTATCTGACATTTGTTTGTTCCTTGCTTAAAATTCAGTTTGTGTGAATATTAAATCATTTTTCTTAGTATATTCTCATGGCATAGAAGGCATATACATGTACACTGGTTGAATAGACCACTGAGATGTAATTTACAATGGATCACAGTAGATCATATGCAGGTGTAAGCATTTAAATACTAAAATATTCAGTATAGCCAACCTAATAGCCATCTTGTTATATGCATACTTACTCTATAGTGGCTTTAGGTGACATGACATAGTATATAGCCAACAACAGGCTATAGCTATTATCCTTGCTCTTACTGTTGTTGTGTGCTCCCCTGCTGAGACCGGTCCGGCCGGTGGCGCGGGTGGGTGGTCACCCTGCTACGAGCGCCACACCCAAGGTGGAAGTCACCTTGACGATTGCAACGCCAACTGTGGCGGTGCGATCAAGGTCACCAGCTGTTGCAGTGCAGTCTACGCCGAGTCAGCCGAGACCTACCGTACTCGTGTCAGGAAGGCACGTGCCACGGTGCACGTCGGTGCCACGACCATCGATGGAGGACGTGTCGCGTTTGGTGGGATCCCTCGTGCTTCTACTGCGGTTTAGGACACCTATTCGGGACCAGCCGAACGATGATGGTACATAGTTCACTACGGGAGAAGCAAAATACGCCGATGGCCTATATCTACGCCGACAGCAAAATGTCGGGACCGTCGGCGAAGGTCCCGAGGAGGGCAGCCAAGCAAACTTGCCGACGACCCAACTTTGTCGTCGGCGTAGGGTGGGATAGGCCGACGACATCCGTCTGCGAAGGGATTGCAGGTGATGACGGTGCGATGGCGTCGGCCGTCGGCGTAGCTATTTTTCCTTTTTGCCATATTAATCCTAAAAAAATCATAACTAAATCATTCTAATTCAAAAAAAGACATATAATATATCAAAATTTGTAGAAAAATAAGATACATCTATATAAACTCAAATATTAAATATTTTTGTTGAATAAAATATAAAAATATTACATATAGTTTCGTATAACATATTTTCCATTTTCCAAGTGTCAAAAACGGGGTGTTTTGTGAAGGACCCACCAAATGAAAGTTACAAAATGGTACCACCCCATTTTTCAAAAATACTAGGCCATATTGCATGGACAATGTCCCAACTAGACTATCTTAAACCTTTCCATCCACTCCTCGTGAAAAAGACAAATTCCTACCGAATTAGTAGGAAGTGGGTCAAATTTGAACTACAGGTACATGATCTGATGCTTATGATTTTTTAGAAAAATCATTTTTAGGTTCACAATATGCTATTTCATCAGAAATGCACTGCAAGTTTAGTGAGTCTCATCCCCGAGCTACGAATCTTCATGCTCACCGTTTTGATCATAGTTTGAAACGGTCATAAAAAATTCAAAAACAATCCAAACAATATAAAATCTTTGCGTGGTGTCATATTATGTGACATATTTACAAGGAAAAATAACAAATTTGATATATTGATTGCATCTCAAAAAAACCTTCATAGAAATGAGCTATCATGTTCGAGATTTCATGGCTTTTAGGCCAAATGACCAATGTTATGGCTAGAATTGTGGCATAGTTTGTGATAATATGCCCATATTGTGCACACATGTGCATCATGAGATGGCGAACAATGTTGTAGGAATAAGTTTTCCTTTTTGTCGCACCAAAAAGCCATTTTCCATTTTCCATGTATCAAAAACAGGGTGTTTTATGAAGCAACCACCAAATGAAAGTCTCAAAATGGTACCAACCTATTTAAAAAAAAATACTAGGCCACCTTGCATGGACAATATCCCAATCGGGCTATTTTAAACCTTTTCATCCATCCCTCATGAAAATGACAAATTCCTGCCGAATCAGTAGGAAGTGAGTCAGATTTGAACTACAGGTACATGATCTGATGCTTATGATTTTTGGAAAAATTATTTTTACATTCACAATATGCTATTTCATCAGAGATGCACTACAAGTTTAGCGAGACTTAGCCTCGAGCTAAGAATCTTCATGCCCACCGTTTTCACCATAGTTTGAAACGGGCATACAAATTCAAAAACGATCCAAACAATGTAAAATATTCATGTGGTGTCATATTATGTGACATACTTTACAAGTAAAAATAACAAACTTGATATATTTATTGCATCTCAAAAAAACCTTCACGGAAATAAGCAATCATGTTCGAGGTTTCATGGCTTTTAGACCAAACCACCAATTTTATGGCTAGAATCGTGACATAGTTTTTTATAATATGCCCATATTATGCACACATGTGCATCATGGGATGACGAACAATGTTGCACGAGGAAGTTTTTATTTTCGTCGCACCAAAAAGCCATTTTCCATTTCCAAGTGTAAATAATGGGGTGTTTTGTGAAGCAACCACCAATGAAAGTTTGAAAATGGTACCACCCCATTTTTAGAAAATACTAGGCCACCTTTCTTGGATAATATCCCAACCGGGCTATCTTAAACCTTTCCATCCACCCCTCGTGAAAAAGACAAATTCTTGCTGAATTGGTAGGAAGTGGGTCAGATTTGAACTACAGGTACATGATCTGATGCTTATGATTTTCGGAAAAAATCATTTTTAGGTTTACGATATGCTATTTCATCAGAGATGCACTGCAAGTTTAGCAAGGCTTAACCCTGAGCTAAGAATCTTCATACCCGTCGTTTTGACAATAGTTTGAAACGGACATAAAAATTCAAAAACTATCCAAACAATGTAAAATCTTCATGTGGTGTCATATTATGTGACATAATTTACAAGTAAAAATAACAAACTTGGTATATTGATTGCATCTAAAAAAAACCTTCACGGAAATAAGCAATCATGTTCGAGGTTTCATGGCTTTTAGGCCAAACGACCAATGTTATGGCTAGAATAGCGGTATAGTTTGTGATAGTGTGCCCATATTATGCACACATGTGCATCTTGGGATGCCGAAGAATATTGTAGGAGGAAGTTTTCCTTTTTAGCGCACCAAAAAGCGATTTTCTATTTACGAAGTGTCAAAAACAGGGTGTTTTGTGAACCACCAAATGAAAGTTTTAAATTAGTACCATCCTATTTTTAAAACATACTAGACCATCTTACATGAACAATTTCCCAACCGGGATATCTTAAACCTTTTCTACCATCCCTCGTGAAAAAGGTAAATTCATGTCGAATCGGTAGGAAAAGGGTCATATTTGAACTACATGTATATGATCTAATGCTCATGATTTTTGGAAAAAATATTTTTATGTTCACAATATTCTATTTCATTAGAGATCCACTTCAAGTTTTCCTTTTTATCGCACTAATAGGCCATTTACTTTTTTCCGAGAGCCAAAAATGGGGTGTTTCGTGAATCCTGACATAGTTTCGGTTGGTCCAATGTTAAGAAAATATGGTACATGATTAAAAAGATGATAGGGATGTCATATTTGAATTCCTCTCATTTTTATGATCGATTTGGATATATTATTTTTCGAATTACGATTTACGGATTTTTAGATATGAATTATTTAATATTAAATGAAATAAGGCAAAAAAACATTACTTCATTTTTATTTGTATTCAAGATTATTATTACTTATTCATTGTTGTTTACTTAAATAATTGTTTGGAATGTAAAATAAATAAATACATGTAACATCCTGGTCTAATGGTTAATTGGATTAATCTGATAGTATTAACAACAAGATCTAATTTCTTTCTTAAAAGCTCATCCGAAAGAAACGGAGCAGTTAATCACGTTGGGGCTGGAGTAGTGTTAGGATGACTGACTGATTGGGTAGTTGGACCACAAATGTAATTTAACTTGATATTAAGTGTACTTAGAGTTAAAAATATCCCTATAAGATTAACGAGTTAAACAATTCGAAAAAGTTGGAAATAAATTGATTTTTTATTTAGAAAACTAGGCCGACGACAAAGCCGTCAGCGTAGCCAAACGTCGTTAGCCATCTAGGTAGGGCCAAGCCGTCGGCGTAGCTATATACGCCGACCGCTTTCCTATGCCGACTGCAAGAGGGCTATGCCTATGGGGCAATACACCGACGGGAGCTGGCCATCGGCGCCTGTCTTCTTTGCTGTAGTGGTTGGAGAGGACCTCTATACAATTAAGATTGGCATCCATGCAAAACTCGTTTTTAAAAAAATTGGATTGCGGGAAGGGAAACTTATTTTCATATGGTGATCGCCTAGTCCGTATTAAAATTTTCTTACAAGTCTATCTATGTTTATGCTGTATTTTCTTGAGATTCCGAGGGGTGAGTAAAATACTTGACTTTTATAGATCTCGTTTTCTTGACAAAGCCACAAGAGTTAGAGAAAATATAGATTGACTAGGTGGAATATTATTTATAGCAGAAAGATAGATATTTGAACTAAAAAAATAAGCATCATAATAAAAATACATTATGCGGAAGTAGAAGAAAATCCCATCGACTCACTTTTTTTTTGGAACGAATCAAATGGGTGAAGGATGATTTCTTTAGTAGGAGATATTTTAAAGTTAGAGATGGCTAAACAATAAGGTTTGGGAAGTTGTGTGGCTAGTATATTCATCTTTAGCAAACCAATACCGATCTTTATATATTATTGTGTAAAGGAAAAAATGTGGGTTGCAAATGTTTTAGCTCATGTACTATTAATTATTGGCTTCAGACGAGTACTGATTGGTAGTAAGTGGACAATTTGATTATACTCTGTTGGGTGTAATATTCGTGGGACAAGTTCCGTGAGAGTTATGCCAATGACTTGTGGAGTATAATATACAATGGTGTGCTAGGTCACTACAAGAACCTCCTGTAGGTGGATGATAGCCGGGTGTTTGCGCATCGGTTGTCGTCTTGCCTTGCTGATAATCTCCATCTCGTGTATGTTCAGAACGGAATTTGGATCTTTCATGCATGTTTTTATCTCGATGATCCATCTGTCGTACGGTGGCACAATCTCCACCGACTCGCCGCCAGAGCTGTTGAAAACCTTTATGATTCCCAAGCATCCAATGAGAGACCGTCTAGTCGGAGTTTTGAGAGGAAACGAGGTAAAGGCATGGTGCGTAGCATACCTTTTGGCCATGGTGCGTCTCCCCTAGTTGCGGCCATGCAAGACAAACTGAGAAAGATCCGCACAACTGTACGTAAAGATCGCCTGGATTTCATGTATGCACTGCATTAAGCTGCGACAGTGCATGTTTTGGCACTCATGTGCATAGACAAGGCGTCGTAATCCAATATTAGGGTTGCAGGCGACAGAAGATGTGGGGTGGATTGGTATTCCGATTGGTAATATTAGTAAGGGATGGAACGGAGAGCTGTAGTACAATTTATACTATCAATTGTGTTTTGCGGGTTAAAGCGGGGCTCGCTTGTGCAGCCCTATCCAATATCCACCGGGCTGTCATGGCGAAGCTTGCTGTAGGTGCAAGGTACAACCGCCACCTCATTGATCGACGGATCCATCCGGGACAACCTCAATCTACAGGGGAATCCTGCTTCCTTTAGGATTTCATCCTAGCGGCCAACAGGTTTGCACATGTTGTCGCGCATTTGTACGTGCGACCGATCGATTAATTAAGCCTCGGACATCACTACATGGGCAGGTATTCGAGTCGGAACGATGACGCTCGAATCTCTAGTTCAAGGTTTGGTGACTGCTGCCTAGCTGGCTGGTGGCGCGGAAAAGCTGGCACAATGATCATATAGTTCATACGTACTCCCTTTGTTCTAAAATAAATGACTTGGATTTGTCTAGATTCGCTTGTATCTAAACTTAAACATGTCTAGATACATGTGAATCTAAACAAATTCAAGTCACTTATTTTGGGACGGAGGGAGTAAGTGCCTTCATCAGGACAATCAAGCCTTGACATGTGGGTCCAGTCTAACTTAGTTGCCGCCTGCGTGACTCGTTTACTGACATGTGGGTTCACTCGTTTGCTGACATGTGACCAGTCTGGCTTAATTGTCGCCTGCTTGGCTCGTTTACGTTTACTGACATGTGAGTCTAGTCTGGTTCACTCGTTTACGTGACATGTTTTCTGACTGGCGGGCCCCGCCAACTCCACCGTCGATGGCACGCACCTACTTTTAAAAATTAGTGCCCCTATTATTGTGCGATTTTCCATATTTTGTCGCTCCCAGCTTCGCTCCACTCCACTACTCTGGTTGTCCTGCCGTCACTCCGTTCAGTCGTGCACCACTATCGTCCTCCCCTTTGTCCATCATCCTCCCGCTCTCCCTTCCCTGTCATGTCTACTTGCCATGAATCCTTGTTGCTGTCCTTGCTCAAGCGCGTCTGGAAACGAAAAAGTGAGGCGGGCGTTGGGTTCTCGCCCAACGGTGGTGGGTGTGATCCGAATCCCGCTCGGAGATGGATCCTATGCGGTCAGGGAACACGTGGACGGATCTTGCACGACTGGAGAGCATAGAGATGGATCCTTCAAGGCTGGAGAGCACGGAGGAGGACAAAACAGGGCAAGAGGACGCGGGGTGCAAAACTTTGGAGGTCTGGAGCCCGGTGAACGTGTTGTAAGTCCTAACTGAAGGGTAAGAACTGTAATTCCTTCTCTGCATTCCCCAATTAGTGTTTCTAGTCTCGTGGTGATGGTGAGAATATGTGTTGGTAACCGTAAGATGGCTACCGCATCCGAAATTCTGTTAAAGATTCGGCATGGGTGTTGGACTGAAACCTTATCTGATGATAGAATTATAGTTACCAATGGTTTTGATTATCGGCTGACAATAGACACGGAGGACCTAACTCTAAGTGACTTGCACATGGAATTTGGAAAGTTTCCTATTAGCCAGCATGATGAATTGTAAGCAGGTACTACGACATAAACTCGCAGACTTTCTCCGACATTAGGACTAAGGAGGCCCTAGCTATGATGTGGGGTAAACACCTCGGTACAAGGACTATGCTGATGTCTTTGTTAACAAAGATACTAGAGAAGAGACTATCATCAATGATCCCGGACCACGTGTAACACGAACAACTGAACTAACCATAACAGAGTAGCCTCTATTCGTGATACCGAATGCGACCGCCCAGCTTGTCCTTGAGCATGATACTTTGTCAAGCTAGCATGAAGACATTGAAATGGGTGGCGATGAGGATGATGATGATGATGATGATGAGAAAGCATATCCAGATGTGGAGGCTGACCTTGATAGGATGGGGAGTAGGGAATGTTTGGTTGATTCGAACTTTGAGCTTGTCTATGGGACTGATAAGGAAGAGGAATGTGAAGACGTGAAAATGGGATGCAGATAGGATGACGAAGACAAGGATATGCCTTTTGTTGGGGGGATGACCTCAGGTAGGGTCAAGCTAAGGTATAAAGACAAGGTCGACCGAGGTATAAACTGACCGAGGTATAAGCCGACCGAGGTATAAATGGGTCGGCCGAGTTACCCAAGCCGGGTTATCCCTACAAGACCTGGCCGGCATATATTTTATGTCATCACGGTGTATATATTGTTTCCTATATGCAGGTACCGTCATAGCCGAGTCATCTGGGTAGGGACGACTCAGGGGTTGGCGTGCTCAGGAAGGAGTGAGCCAGCCTCAGACTCAGCGCTTCTCTCTCTCTCGGAATTCCTGGAGGAGAGAAGTGTTGGGTCCGCAGCATAGAAAACAAAAAAATTCCTACGATGAGAACTATACGCCAAGATCTATCTACTAGATACAGAGCAACGGGTGGACATACATCCATGGAGAACTTACTCTCGAAGACAACGAGTTTTGTTAACCAGTAGGAACTCGTGGCTGATGTAGTCGTACACTTGCCGATCTCAAGATCGTGAGGAAGTCCGAGCGCCGCAACTCAGCAGCGCATCCGCACTCGCACACACGTTCAAGCCACCGGACAACCTCCACCTCCTCGCTCCAGCGATCCAGCGGAAGCAGCAACTCCTTCCAGACGAAATGCCACCGGAACATGTATCTCGCTAATCCGAGACCATGGGGGAATAATTCTAGAGGGGGAGAGAGATCCTTCACAAGGAGGTGTGAGGATGAAGGAGGGAATGGGTGGCCTTTTATATGAGGAGGGGGGGGTGCCCCCTCTCTCCATGGCCGGCGCATGGGGGGGTGACCCCTCACCTCCCCCATTCATGTGGTGGTAACCCCTCCACATTAAAATGCCTCTTCACATTCCCTTTTAAAGTCTCCACTTTAAATGCATTAAATTTCTCCAAATTTAATGCTCTCTCATTTAATAAAACTCTTTTTATTAAATTTATTCAGTATTTTGTTAATTACTTTAATTAACAAACATTCACATATAGCCCCTTGCAGTATTTCAATATCACATGCAGAACCACCTTCTGCAATTTCACCCGAAACAATTTCCGGTTTCTATTGAAACAATTCCTGCACTTTGCAATTCTTTCGTCTGAAACATATGTGCTCCAAAATAGTGTCCGGTAACTCTTAACTATGCCACCCTATGGTTCGCGAATAATGCAGACATGATCGAGACCCTTCTCCGATCAATAATCAGCAGCGGGACCTGGAGATCCGTACTGACTCCTACACATTCAACGATGACTCCTGTGATCGTGAGAACATTTAACGCTTATAACTAAATCCCTTTGTCTCTCGATATATTACATGCCCGAGATTCGATCATCGGTATCTCCATACCTAGTTTGATATTGTTACCGACATGCACTCTTTTCTCGTTCCCGTGATATAACATTCTAGTGATCACATCACTTGCTTGCAAGATATCCTAATGTGATATCACCGAGAGGGCCTAGAGCCTCAACATAACACCTTCGTAGTACTGAACCCATCTTTATAGTCACCCTTTTACGGTGTGACGTTTGATGTTATCAAGATACTCTTCCGGTGTTAGCAATTAACATGATCTCATGGTCTAAGGATAAAGATTACTTCGTATGATGTTATAGCAATATAAACATAATGACTTGATCGTAATACTATACTTCGGATGAATGTTCATCACATCATTTCACAAATGCTGTGACCTTGTTATTAACATCATCCAATGTCCATGATCAGGAAACCTTGATCATCTTGTTAATCAACAAGCTAGTCTATAAGAGAGGCATAACTAGGAACCCTTTTTTGTTTATTAAACACACATGTATTGATGTTTCCTATCAATATAATTATAGCATGCAAAATAAACATCTATCATATACAAGGAATACATAATAACAACTTTATTATTGCCTCTCAGGGCATATTTCCTTCAGTCTCCCACTTGCACTAGAGACAATAATCTAGTTTATATAGTGATAAATCTAACACCCATGGAGTTCTGGTGTTGATCATGTTTTGCCCTAGGGAGTACTTTAGTCAACGGATCTGCTACATTCAGGTCCGTGTGTACTTTACAAATCTTTATATCTCCATCCTTGACATGCTCGCGGATGGAGTGAAACCGACGCTTAATATGCTTGGAATTCTTGTGAGACCTTGGTTCCTTGGCGTTGGCTATGGCTCCATTATTGTCACAATAGATCACCATTGGGTCCAACGCACTAGGAATCACACCTAGTTCCGTTATGAACTCCTTCATCCAAACCGCTTCCCGCGCTGCTTCTGAAGCCACAACATATTCCGCATCCGTCGTTGATCCAGCCACCACAGGTTGTTTGGAGCTCCTCCAACTAACTGTTGCTCCGTTCAAGAGAAATACGTATCCGGATTGAGACTTAGAGTCATCCGGATCAGTGTCAAAGCTAGCATCGACATAACACTTAGCGACTAGCTCCGCGATAGCCCAATTAGGCGTCTTGATCTATCTCTATAGATTTTAATGCCTAATATATATGAAGCTTCACCAAGGTCCTTCATCAAAAATTTGCTGTTTAGATAACTTTTAACACTGTTTAAAAGATCTATATCATTTCCAATCAATAATATGTCATCCACATATAATATCAGAAATTCCACATTGCTCCCACTCACTTTCTTGTAAATACAAGCCTCTCCATAAGTTTGGACAAATCCAAACTCTTTGATCACCTCATCAAAGCGGAGATTCCAACTCCGGGATGCTTGCTTCAGTCCATAGATGGATCGCTGAAGTTTGCACACCTTATCAGCATCCTTAGGATCGACAAAACCCTTAGGTTGTATCATATACAACTCTTCTTCAATATTACCATTGAGGAATGCAGTTTTGACATCCATCTGCCATATTTCATAATCGAAATATGCAGCAATTGCTAACATAATCCTAACCGACTTAAGCATCGCTACGGGAGAGAATGTCTCATCGTAGTCAACTCCATGAATTTGTCGAAACCCCTTTGCGACAAGTCGAGCCTTATAGATGGTTACATTACCATCAGCATCAGTTTTTCTTTTGAAAATCCATTTATTCTCAATGGCCTTTCGATCGTGAGGTAAGTCCACCAAGGTCCAAACCTGGTTTTCGTACATGGATTCCATCTCGGATTTCATGGCTTCTAGCCATTTGTTGGAATCAGGGCTCATCATCGCTTCTTCATACGTCGCAGGGTCAGCTATTTCATCAATCATGAAATTCATAACAGGATTGCCGTACAGTTCAGGAGCTGCACGTGTCCTGCTTGACCTGCGAGGTTCGGTAGTGTCCTCTTTCAGAGTTTCATGATCAATATCATTAGCTCTCTCTTCATTAGGTGAAGTCAACTCCGAAACAACTTCTGGAGCTGCGCTACTCGCCATTTCATGAAGAGAAGGTTCAATAACCTCTTCGAGTTCTACCTTCCGACTACTCACACCTTTCGCGAGAAACTCCTTCACAAGAAAGGATCTATTCTTGGCAACAAAGACCTTGCCCTCGGATCTGTGATAGAAGGTATACCCAATCGTTTCCTTAGGGTATCCTATGAAGACGCATTTTTCCGCTTTGGGTTCGAGTTTATCCGGTTGAAGTTTCTTCACATAAACATCGCATCCCCAAACTTTAAGAATGACAGCTTAGGTTTGTTTCCAAACCATAATTCATACGGTGTCTTTTCAACGGATTTAGATGGTGCCCTATTTAAAGTGAATGCAGCGGTTTCCAGTGCATAACCCCAAAATGACAGTGGCAAGTCAGTCAGAGACATCATAGATCGAACCATATCCAATAAAGTACGATTACGATGTTCTGACACACCATTACGTTGTGGTGTTCCGGCAGGCATGAGTTGTGAAACTATTCCACAGTCTTTCATATGTGTGCTAAACTCGTAACTAAGATACTCTCCTCCACGGTCGGACCGCAGAAATTTGATCTTTCTGTTACGATGATTTTCCACTTCATTCTGAAATTCTTTGAACCTTTCAAAGGTTTTAGACTTATGTTTCATCAAATAGATATACCTGTATCTACTCAAATCATCCGTGAAAGTAACAAAATAACGATATCCACCTCGCGCCGACACACTCATTGGTCCACACACATCAGTATGTATGATTTCCAATAAATCTGTCGCCCGTTCCATTGAACCGGAAAACGGCGTTCTAGTCATCTTGCCCATAAGGCATGGCTCACATGTATCAAATGATTCAAAATCAAGTGATTCCAAAAGTCCATCAGAATGGAGTTTCTTCATGCGTTTAACGCCAATATGACCTAGACGACAGTGGCACATATATGTAGATATATCATTATCAAGTTTAATCCTTTTAGCATCAATATTATGAATATGCGTAATACTATTATCGAGATCCAACAGAAATAAACCATTCAACACAGGTGCATGACCATAAAAGATATTATTCATATAAATCGAACAACCATTGTTTTCAGACTTAAACGAATAACCACTTTGTATCAAACACGATCCGGATACAATGTTCATGCTCAGTGCAGGCACCAAATAACAATTATTCAGTCTTATAACTAATCCCAACGGCATATGGAGAGGCAGCGTTCCGACGGTGATCACATCAACACTTGATCCATTGCCGACCCGCATCGTGACCTCATCCCTTGCTAGTTGTCGCTTGTTCCGCAGCCCCTGAACCGAGTTACATATATTAGTAACCGATCCCGTATCAAATACCCAGGTGCTACTGCGAGTACTAGTCAAGTATACATCAATAACATGTATATCACATATACCTTTGTTTGCCTTGCCGGCCTTCTTGTCCGCCAAATACTTGGGGCAGTTGCGCTTCCAATGGCCAGTCCCCTTGCAATAGTAGCACTCGGTGTCAAACTTAGGGCCAGCTCGGGGTTTCTTTATAGGCGCGGCAACAGATTTGCCGCCCTTCTTTCCCTTCTGCTTGCCTTTCTTGTCCTTCTTGAAACCGGTGGTCTTATTGATCATCAACACTTGATGTTCTTTCCTAATCTCCACTTCTACAGTCTTAAGCATTGACAAAAGCTCGGGAAGAGACTTCTTCATGCCCTACATATTATAGTTCATCACGAAGCTCTTGTAGCTAGGTGGCAAAGATTGGAGAACACGATGTATGCCTAAGTCAATGGGAATCGTTATTCCCAAGGACACAAGCTTATCGGCGTACCCAGACATTTTGAGTACATGCTCACTAACGGAGCTGTTCTCTTCCATCATGTAGCTAAAGCACTTTTCAGAAGCAATATAACTCTCTACGGCAGCATGGGCATCGAAAATCATTTTCAATTCTCCCATGGTATCAAAGGCATTTCCATTTTCGAAACGTTTTCGATGTTCTGGCTCTAGCCCATACAGTATGCCGCAATGAACTAAGTTGTGGTCCTCCTGACGAGTTATATAGACGTTCTTTTCCTCGTCAGGGGCATGAAGAGCTGGTGGGGGGCCTAGCGGCGCCTCTAGCACATATTGCTTTTGTGCAGCAGTGAGGAGAATCCTCAAATTCATAGCCCAGTTGGTGAAGTTGCTACCATTCGTAGCAAGCTTCTCTTTCTCCATGAACACATTGAAATTAAAAGCAGGTGGTGCCATCTATAACAGAATTTGTAAAATATATTTAGACTAAGTTTATGATAGATTGAGTTCAACTAATCCAAATTACTAATGAACTCCCACTCAAAAACGACATCCCTCATGTCCTTTTGGTGATTATATGAACCAAATCCACTACACCAAGTCCGATCATCACGTGAGTCGGTGTAGCTTCAAAGGCGAGCATCTATATGGGCATCATATCAACTATATGACTCATGCTTAACCTTTCGGTCCGTGTTCCGAGGCCATGTCTGTACATGCTAGGCTCGTCAAGTAAGAACCTTAGTATTTGCGTGTGTAAAACTGTCTTACACCCGTTGTATGAAAGCGTAGAGTCGAGAACACCCGATCATCACGTGATGCCTCAAAACACGATCCACAAAACGGTGCATACTTAAGGAAGAACACATTTTATCTTGATATCTAAATGAGGGATCATCTTAAAATGCTACCAAAAGCACCAAACTAGCAATATAAGATGCCAATGTGTAAAGTGAGGTGATATGGTCCATGCATTTGATCTCTATCATTTGCATCGTGGTATGATCTCTATCATTCCTTTGTGTGTAAGGCCAAGGTCTATGGAACTTACAAGTTAAGTGAGTTGTAAGAGTATCTATCATACATCTACTTACAACAATACCATATCAATACACTAGCCCAGCAACGATCTAAACTAGACGCCTCTAATTTATCAATTGCAAGTTTTACGTGGCTTAGGGCTTTCGGAGATAGAACCGGTCTTACCTACGAACATGAACCACAACAAGGATAACCAAGTTATTAGCAACTCGTTGTAAATCAGATATTGACTATAGTAGGAGAGACAGACACCCGCTAGCCACTTATGCAAAACTAGTTGCATGTCAGTCGTGGAACCGGTCTCATGTACGATGACATGTAAGGTTGGTCCGGGCCGCTTCATCCCACTATGCCACCAATATCCAAAGTACATAGAAGATGCAATAACATGATCATCATCGCCCACATATAAACATATGTGTACTACCCGTGCAAAGCACCTACGCATAGATCAGGCTCTGATACCACTGTTGGGTCCGCAGCATAGAAAACAAAAAGTTTCCTACGATGAGAACTGTACGCCAAGATCTATCTACTAGATACAGAGCAATGGGTGGACATACATCCATGGAGAACTTACCCTCGAAGACAACGAGTTTTGTTAACGAGTAGGAACTTGTGGTTGATGTAGTCGTACACTTGCCGATCTCAAGATCGTGAGGAAGTCCGAGCGCCGCAACTCAGTAGCACATCCGGACTCGCACACACGTTCAAGCCACCGGACAACCTCCACCTCCTCGCTCCAGCGATCCACCGGAAGCAGCAACTCCTTCCAGACGAAATGCCACCGGGAACATGTATCTCGCTAATCCGAGACCATGGGGGAATAATTCTAGAGAGGGAGAGAGATCCTTCACAAGGAGGTGTGAGGATGAAGGAGGAATGGGTGGCCTTTTATAGGAGGAGGGGGTGCCCCCTCTCTCCATGGCCGGCGCATGGGGGGGTGACCCCTCACCTCCCCCATTCATGTGGTGGTAACCCCTCCACATTAAAATGCCTCTTCACATTCCCTTTAAAGTCTCCACTTTAAATGCATTAAATTTCTCCAAATTTAATGCTCTCTCATTTAATAAAACTCTTTTTATTAAATTTATTCAGAATTTTTTTAATTACTTTAATTAACAAACATTCACATATAGCCCCTTGCAATATTTCAATATCACATGCAGAACCACCTTCTGCAATTTCACTCGAAACAATTTCCGGTTTCTATTGAAACAATTCCCGCGCTTTGCAATTCTTTCGTCTGAAACATATGTGCTCCAAAATGGTGTCCGGTAACTCTTAAGTGTGCCACCCTATGGTTCGCGAATAATGCAGACATGATCGAGACCCTTCTCCGATCAATAATCAGCAGCGGGACCTGGAGATCCGTACTGACTCCTACACATTCAACGACGACTCCTGTGATCGTGAGAACCTTTAACGCTTGTAACTAAATCCCTTTGTCTCTCGATATATTACATGTCCGAGATTCGATCATCGCTATCTCCATACCTAGTTTGATCTCGTTACCGACATGCACTCTTTTCTCGTTCCCGTGATATAACATTCTAGTGATCACATCACTTGCTTGCAAGCTATCCTAATGTGATATCACCGAGAGGGCCCAAAGTATATCTATCCGTCATCTGGATTGACAAATTCCACTCTTGATCCATGAGCCTCAACATAACACCTTCGTAGTACTGAACCCATCTTTATAGTCACCCTGTTACGGTGTGACGTTTGATGTTATCAGGATACTCTTCCGGTGTTAGCAATTAACATGATCTCATGGTCTAAGGATAAAGATTACTTCGTATGATGTTATAGCAATATAAACATAATGACTTGATCGCAATGCTATACTTCGGATGAATGTTCATCACATCATTTCACAAATGCTGTGACCTTGTTATTAACAACATCCAATGTCCATGATCAGGAAACCTTGATCATCTTGTTAATCAACAAGCTAGTCTATAAGAGAGGTATAACTAGGAACCCTTTTTGTTTATTAAACACACATGTATTGATGTTTCCTATCAATAGAATTATAGCATGCAAAATAAACATCTATAATATATAAGGAATACATAATAACAACTTTATTATTGCCTCTCAGGGCATATTTCCTTCAAGAAGCACTAAGTCAAGCATGCCCCTAAAACCTGAAACAAGGTCTGGATGCAGGATTTCCCGTAGAGGACAGTGTTAGACCGCCAATGGTTAGAGAGGATGGGCATGTTAAGTCCCATCATGAGACCCATGATAGCAAAAGATCTGGCCTAACTAATGACTTCGGTACACGGATATGCTGGGAATATCCGGGCCACATAAGCCCTAAATGTAACCTGGCCAACCCTTTATAAGGTGCCGCAGGGCCTCCGAGGAGAGGGTGGGTTCATTTGAGATATGAGCAAGTAGTAGTGGGGGAGAGAGGCAGAAGCACTTCATCTTCTTCGTCCTCACGATACAGTTCAAGGAGGAATTGTACTAGTCCATTTATCAAATTATAAGATCTAGAGGCAGGAGTAGAGGTTTTATCTCATTAGGAGAGCCTCGAACCTGGGTATATCATGTCTCTGAGAGTGTTCTTCGTGTGCGATATCCCTTGCACTATCCCTCCCCAAATTCCATTAGTGTCCATTCGGCCTCATCTTTAGCCTACCCATGGCATCTGTCGTGACACCACCATGACACCAATGATACACTTTGACAGTGACAACCGTACAATTGATGAGGAGACTGTCTTTGAGACTATGGAGGACTGCAGATATGTCATTGCTACCTTGAAGGGTTCTGTGGCAGAAAACAAAAAATTTCCTACGATAGAACTCCCTAACGCCCAAGATCTATCTATGTAGTAATGCAGTAATGACAAGAGCGTATAGAATACATACCCTTATAGATCGTACGCGGTTAATGTTCCGAGGGGAACGTGGTTGAAGTAGTCGAACTTGTAGCTGACCTCAAGGTCATGAAGCTCCTCGCAGGTCACCCCTTGTTCCATCTTTATCGTGCAGCAGCTCTGGCTCATGTCATCCAAGATGCCCTCGTATGAGGCACCCTCGAGGTTTCGTACACATACGGTGTACGATGACGACCTATGGCTCCCCGATCCCGCCGGAGTGTGGAAGTAGATCTCTGGCTAGGAATCCCGCAGCACAATGGTGCGCCGCGGTGAAGCCTTGTTCGCACAACCCATACATGGGTCCATGGTCACAAGGGAGAGAGAGGAGAGAAAGGCAACCAAAGGACTTCTCATGTTGTGTTAGTGTCGTCTTATTTCCGACCCATGGGCACCCCTTTATATAGGGGAGGGCGGTGTGCCCTCCACTTTGGGTTTCCCATGTGGGACTAAACAAGGGAGAGAGGGGGAGGTGGCGCCATGGGCCCTAGGGCATGATGGCTCAAAATATATCGAGCTCGTTGGGAACCCCAAGAGGAAGGTATGATGAGAACAACGACAAGTTTTCCCTCAGTTATGAAACCAAGGTCATCGAACCAGTAGGAGCAATGAAACAACCCCAAGGTGTTGTTTCCAACTTGGAATCCTGCACAACACAACCACAGAACTTTGCCCCTACCTTACAGTGAGGTTGTCAATCTCACCGGTTTTGCTGAAAACAAAGGATTAAACATATTGTGTAGAAGATAGTCATTGCTTGCAGAAAGTAAACAGTAAACAGTAAATAGTAGATGGTTTATCAATGGAAAAAAGAATGGATCAGGGTCCATAGTTCACTAGAGGTGATTCTCCTTAAGATAAATAACATGTTGGGTGAACAAATTACAGCGGGGCAATTGATAGACTCGAGAAAGCATACCATGCATATACTAATCATCTTGACTCCTATGAGATTTGATTGGGCATTACAACATTATACATAGACCGTAATCTTACTGCATATATGACTAGTAATCCACCTTCAGGTTATCATCTGAACCCCCTCCAGTATTAAGTTGCAAGCAATAGATAATTGCTTTAAGCAAAGTGTGTAAAGTAAACAATACGATTGTCTCATGGACAAAGGATTGCTGTTTTCTCCCTACTAGAAACAACACATCTAGTACCTTAGAGATTCCTGTCACTTCCCCAGATTACTAGAGGCATGAACCCACTATCGAGCATAAATACTCCCTCTTGGAGTTGCTAGCATCTACTTGGCCAAGATAGCTACTATCAACGAAAATCATGCAAGATCACAAATAACATAGACATGATAGAATCAATAATCGATCTGAAATAGCATCTCAATATCCATCGGATTCCCGCAAACACAACATGTAAGATTACAAATAAATGATCTTGATCATGAACGGAGCTCACAAGATCTAAACATGATAGCAAAAAGGAGAAGAACCAACCATCTAGCTACTACATGGACCCGTAGTCCAAGGATGAACTACTCACACATCACACCGGAGGCAGTCATGGTGATGAAGAAGGCCTCCAGGGTGATCTCTCCCGTCTGGCAGGGTGCCTGGAAGAGCTTCGGATCCCCCGATCTGGGAATCGATATGGCGGCGACTATAGACTCTTCTATGGATTTTTGTGGGATTTTGATCGGGTACTTAGGGTTTTCGTCCCGGGAGGCTTTTATAGGCGGAAGGGCAAGGTCGATGGAGCCCCAGGGGGCCCACACCCTTGGTGACACGCCTCCCCTAGGTCGCGCCGCCCCCAGGTATGGCCGCCCTGGTGCGCCACTTCGTCTCCCCTCTGGACTCCGTGTTGATTTGGGTAAAATATTGACTTTGCCTTTTCTCTGGTCCAATTCGGAGAATATTTCCTTACTAGCTTTTCTGAAACCAAAAACAGCAGAAAACAGGTAACTGGCACCGTGGCATCTTGTTAATAGTTTAGTTCTAGAAAATGTATAAAAATACCTCAAAGTATGAACAAAACATAAGAAAGTAGATACTAAACAAGCATGGAACATCAAAAATTATAGATACGTTTACGACATATCAACATCCCCAAGCTAAACTCCTGCTCGTCCTCGAGAAGGTAAGTGATAAACAGAATAATTTTTGAGGTGAACTGTACCATCACAATCTTGATCAAGGTATTTGTAAAACATTGATAGCTGGGATCATAGTAATCTAACATAGACATGAAAGATATAGTTCTAACAATAAGACATAGCAACTATGTTGTAACATGAAAAGGTACAAACAAAAGATTCATGAATAACAATGCTTTGAAAGATGTTTGTTTGTTTCACATATAAAAAACATAATGAGAATGATATTCAGCTTGTCTCTCATGGTGTAGCAAAACATAAATGCATAGGACACCTTCAAAGTTCATAAGGGTGTCTGGATACAAATAGTTTAAGAATAAGCAATATCAAAGTTATGAATCAATCAACAAGTTTTGGGACAATCCACATTAAACTAAGAATGACCACTATGCTCTCTCAATAGGTGCATAAATATAGAAGATGGAGACTCAACATAAAAGTAAAAGAAAGACCCTTCATAGAAGGAAGCAGGGATTCAAGTTTCATAAAGAGCATCCAAAAATTATGGTACTTATTAGCTTTCAGCTCTCATTGCCCCTATCATAAGCATCTTTAGGTGATTAAGGTTAAAGTGAACAAATATAAGGGTATGCCTGACAAGTTATAAGATGAAAATCTCATGCCCCTTGCTTACGAGTACCGAACCTCATGCTACTCAACTTTAGTCACGAGTAAGTTCTTGTCATTGTAAGTACATGTGTATCATAGAGAACCGCCAACGGGGTACCCCTTGCAGCATGATACAGGATCTTTCCCATATCAAAATGACAAGGCAACATACAATGAGCATCTCAGCGATCCTTTTATTTTCTATTTGCATAGGCTTTTTTATTGAGGATGCTTCACAAATTGCTCACTATGGTTATGTTGCAAGTTTCTACCATGATTAGGCATGGCTTAGGCTAGCCGTCCAGGCGTTTCTCTAACACATATACAAACTCCATGAGCTTACAAGCTCTACTTTTATTTCACACCGCCGGGATCCATAAGCAAAATAACATGATATCAACTAAATAAAGTGCAATGTTGAAAGCGTTCCCAATGGTAGCATGGTTATACTAATTCACAACTTACAAAGCGCAAGCATATACGCAACATAGATGGGCACAATGGTTCAAGTTTATTAAGTGCAAGAAAGTAAAGTGTGCCATCAAGTTTGTGAGAGCTTTAATCACTAATTTTCACATAACAAGTTTAATTCGGAAGGTAGATAAAAAGATGAATATACTTGGAATAGCAATAATGCTAATAGGTAGGTATGGTGGATTCTTTGGAAGAACTTGGTTTTATTTGGAGTTGGATGCATGAGTGGAACTCATACTTGGTACATGTGGAGGCTAGCAAAATACTGGGAGCGACCAACTAAGAGAGCAATAATGGCCATAATCATGCAAAGCGGCAAAACATTATTAATTAAAGCATAAAGCGATATTATAGGTCGAAAACTAAATGATCATGGAGTCTATGGTGACTTGGTATAGTCTTAACATGGTGTGAGCATGCGCCAAGTTAACCCAAATAAAGCATCAAAGGATAATACCACAATATTATGCTTTTATATGCTAAAATAACGCATGATTCTTTCAAGGCACATTAAGAAATCTCAATTGTTTGTAACAAGTCATGCTACAGCAATAATCACTAAGCATAAAGTCATAGCAACATCAAACATGACATGATAAAGTCTAGGCCATAGTCAAAACAATCTCCTTTTTGTACCACTCATAAGCATGAACTTTCCTACTCTTTTCCAATCCAAATCAACTTATTTGAAACTATGTATGAATACGGGGGTCCAACCAATTTATTTAAGAAAACTAAGCAAAATAAAATTAAAAACAAAAATGAAGACGCTCCAAGAACAACACAATTATGCATGAAACAATAAAAATGAAGTGTTTGGAAGAAAACCTGAGATTTTTATTGATGAAGAAGGGGATGCCTTGGGCATCCCCAAGCTTTGATGCTTGTACTTCTTGAATATTTATTGGGGTGACACGGGTGGCATCCCCAAGCTTGAGCTTTTGTCCATACTTCATCTTATCACATTGTTCTTCCCTACACTTTAAAATTTCCTTGATACAAAACTTCACACAATCTTCATTAGCAACATTAGTGTACTTAAGATAATAAGTATTTAGGTTCAGTTTCAACAAAAGTAAAACTTCCATTAAAGCACAAGCTACTGTAGCAATTCCTTTTAAAAGTTCAAGTGATCAAAGAGAACTCAAAGAGAAAGAGATTAAGAGGCAAATGCAAATAATAGCAGAAATCTATCAAAACAGACCAGTAGGTAAAAACCGATTTTTCCGAAGACCTTCTGTTGCTCAAATCAAAAAGTGTTAAACTAACGAAAGTTAGATAACAACCTAGGGTAGAAGCACAAAAAATATAGCTCAATCCAATGTACAGAGTTTTTTCACGAATTTTTATGACAGAAATCTGTTTTGGGACAACAACTTTCCCAAGCATTATTTCTCTCTTATTAGAGGTTATTCTTGGAACAAAAACCACATAAAAATGATAAGGAGAGGTTATTACTGAAGCAATAACTTCCAAGACTCAACAAAAGAAAATTTATTGACTAAAAATTTGGGTTATCTCCCAATAAGTGCTTTTCTTTAACGACTTTGAGCTAGGCATAAGAAGCAAGAATCAAGTATTCTCAAATGAAGAAGCATTAATACCAAATTTTGTTTTAATAGGAGAGCCAAAAGAATCTTCTCTCTATTCTTAGGGAAGTGTTCTATACCTTCTTGAGTGGGAATTGATATTTAATGGTGCCTTCTTTCATATCAATAATGGCACCAACAGTTCTAAGAAAAGGTCTTCCCAAAATAATAGGACAAGAAGCATTGCATTCAAATTCCAAAACATAAAAATCAACAGGGACATAGGTATTGTTAACCATAATAAGAACATCATTAATACTCCCCATGAGTTTCTTTTTAGCATTATCATCAAGTTGGACATCTAAATAACAATCTTCCAATGGTGGTAAATCAAGAATTTCATAAATCCTTCTAGGCATAATAGAAACACTACTATCAAGATGACATAAAGCTTTTAGATCAGAATCATTCACTTTCATATTAATGATGGGTTCCCAACCATCTTCTAATTTCATAGGGATAGAAGCTTTATGTTTGATCTTTTCTTCTTTAATTTTTATGAGAGCATCAGTAATGTGTTTTGTAAAGGCCATATTCATAGCACTAGCATTAGGACTTTTAGCAAGATTTTGTAGGAACTTAATTACTTCAGAGATATTGCAACCATCAAGATCAAAATCATAATTACCATCCAAGGTAGTAGAGCTATTGTTTCCCGTATTTCAAAGAATTTCAGCATTTTTATTGGAAAAGGTTCCATTGGTTTTAGGCATTGTTGCAAAAGGAATGGGGACTTCATGTGGTTTGCTAGCATCAACATTAGTGGTGGTGATAGTACAAATACTACTATTTCTAGCAATTTCATCTTCTCTTTCCCACTCAGCATGCAATTCAGCTAACAGTCTAACATTTTCATCAATTCTAACTTGTATGGCATTAGTAGCAGCAAAGGGATTTTCCATAGTTTCAGGTTTAGCAGCCATTTTATTAATCAAAGAGGATTATGATTCAGACAAAGATGATATATTTCTTTCAGCATTTGAAAGTGTTTCCTCAATAGTTTTATTGAAAGCAGTTTGTTTACTAATAAAATCTTTAAGCATGACTTCAAGTTCAGGGGGTGCACTCCTATTGTTGTTGTAGGAATTTCCATAAGCATTGCCATTATTGGGAGGATATGGCCTATAATTATTATTAAAATTATTCCTGTAGACATTGTTGCTAAAATTATTATTTCTAAGAAAGTTCACATCAACTTGCTCTTCTTGAGCAAGCAAAGAGGCTAAGGGAACATGATTTGGATCAATATGTGCTTTCCTATTAACAAGCATAGACATAATAACATCAATTTTATCACTCAGGGAGGAGGTTTCTTCAACAGAATTTACCTTCTTACCTTGTGGAGCTCTCTTAATGTGCCATTCAGAATAGTTAACCATCATATTATCAAGGAGCTTTGTTGAAGCACCCAAAGTAATGGTCATAAAGGTACCTCCATCAGCAGAATCCAGCAGATTTCTTGAAGAATAATTCAGTCCTGCATAAAAGGTTTGGATAATCATCCAAGCAGTCAGTCCATGAGTGGGACAATTCTTTACCAAAGATTTCATTCTTTCCCAAGCTTGAGTAACATGTTCATTATCAGATTGTTTAAATTTCATTATTTCACTTCTCATAGATATAATCTTAACAGGAGGATAGTATTTTCTAATGAAAGCATCTTTGCATTTAATCCAAGAATCAATACTATTTCTAGTTAGGGATAGCAACCATTCTTTAGTTTTTCCTCTCAAAGAGAAAGGAAACAATTTAAGCTTAATAATATCTCCATCTATATCCCTATGTTTTTACATCTCACAAAGTTCAACAAAGTTATTAAGGTGAGCAGCAACATCTTCAGTACCAACACCAGAAAATTGTTCTGTCATAACAAGATTGAGTAAAGCAGGTTTAATTTCAAAGAAAGTAGCTTCAGGAACAGGTGGAGCAATAGGTGTGCACATGAAATCATTATTGTTGGTGCTAGTGAAGTCACACAACTTAGTGTTTTCAAGAGTAGTCATTTTTTTGGTTTTTTAATATAAATAAGCAAACCAGTACAACTATTTTTTTTGTTTTGATAAAATAAACAAGCAAACAAAGAAGAAATAAACTAAGCAAAACAAAAAACAAAGTAAAGAGATTGGTTGTGAGCGACTCCCCTTGTGAAGATGTCCTTGACTCCCTGGCAACGGTGCCCGAAAAAAGTCTTGATGGCACAAAATATATCGAGCTCGTTGGGAACCCCAAGAGGAAGCTATGATGAGTGATACGTCCAAAATGTATCTACTTTCCCGAACACTTTTTCTATTGTTTCTCCTCTAAACTTGTGTGATTTGGATACAACTAACACGGACTGGCGCTGTTTTTAACAGAATTACCTTGGTGTCTAGTTTTTGTGCAGAAAATCAACTATCAGGAAAAATCCCGGAAAATATGCCAAAAATCCTATTTTACCAGAAGACTCACGGAGCCAGAAGATGAGACGGAGGACGGCCACAAGGGGCCCACACCACCTGGCCATGCGAGCCAGGCCAGGCCACGCCTGGGGGTGGTGTGGCCGCCTCGATCACCCCCTTGGCCTCCCTCTTTGCCTATAAGTTGCCTCTTGACCTAAAAACCAAGGGGGTTTCGACGTTTTTCTAGATAGAGTTCCGCTATGCCGCCACCACCAGATTCCACGATTCAAAACTAGAAACTCCGTTCTAGCACCCTGTCAGGACGGGGAATTGGAGGAGATCATTGCCATCATCATCACCATCGCTTCTCCATCAACCATCCATGATTCCCCATCTATGAGTGAGTAATCCCCTGGTTTAGGCTATGGGGATGGTAGGGATTAGATGAGATCGTTCATGTAATGGCATCAGATTGTTAGGGTATGGTGCCTAGTATCTATTATTAGTGCTTTTGACTTTGTTGCAACTTGTCATGCTTAATGCTTATCACTAGGGCCCGAGTGCCATGATTTCAGATATGAACATGTCATTGATTCATGATGATAGTATTGTTTGTGATCTTACCTACAAGTTGTATACACATATTATTGTCCGGAACCAAAGGCCCCGAAGTGACAATAATCGGGATAACCGGAGGGGATGGCTTTGATGTGAGGATCACGTGTGTTCACGGAGTGTTAATGCTTTGCTCCGGTGCTCTATTAAAAGGAGCACCTTAATTGCTAGTAGTTCCCTTGAGGCCCCGCTGCAAATAGACTGGCAAGACAAAAAATGTTGTGCAAGTTCTCATTGCAAGCACGTATGACTATATATGGAACACATGCCTATGATTATTTAGTACTTAGATGCTTTATCTTATTTATCTGTAAATGCCCTGCGTCTTGATTGCTATATGAATTGTCTTGTCCATGCAACGCCCGTCCATCCATCCCTATGGCTACCGCGCTTTAATCCTACTGTTTACTGATATTGTTACTATTGTGTTTACTTTTACTCACTACTAGAAAACAGCTAATCCGTGGCGCGCCTATTTTTCCCTTCCGTGGCGCACTAGGGGTGCGCCACGACTTCTACGCTACGGCTAAAAAGTGCCTGTAGCGCACTGCCAAGTGCGCTATAGGTATCTCGAGTTAGTAGTAGCGCATAACACAGTGCGCTACCACTATTTTTCCTGTGGCGCATGACAAGTGCGTTGCTAGTATCTAGTTAGTAGTAGCGCACTGGCTGGTGCGCCACTACGAGTATTCCTGTGGCGCATGACGTAGTGCGCTACTAGTACCTGACCAGGTGCGCCACCAACGTGGTGCGCCACTAACCACGTATATGTGCGCCACGGCTTAGCTTTTCAAAAAACAAAAAAAATACTCAATACAGATGATATTCAATACATATTATATACAATACAGCTGATATACACAGATATACAGTGCAGAAATAAATACACAGATATACAATACATAAATAAATACATAGACAAGATAGAAACAAATACATATAGATATCACATACATAAATACACAGTATAAGTTATATTATTTTGATCAAGTTACAAAGTAGTTAGTGATGACATGAATACATGTCTCAACCAAGTTAGAGCTCGCGGAAGCTCGCCTAGACATCTAAAGTAGGAACATGCATGACAGACAACCAAGGACGATAACCATCACCGCGATGGAGGTATAGGTCTTCATCTGGTTCCTCGTCCTAACTCCCGCTACATAGCACGCGTATCTAGCTTCCGCCTCCGCCATAGTATTGTACCCTTTGTAGCTATTGCCGCTGAAACGGTGCACCTGTCTCCGGCAGTCTTCCCAATCATCATAGACTGCAGGAACCCGTCCCTTGTACACGACGTACCACGTCATCTAAAAGTTGACAATAATAATTAAATGATGGTGAAAAAACAAGTAAAAGTCGCATATAAAGATATACTTATCAAATAAGGTAACAAAGTAAGCAAAAAATACCAAGTAGTAGCATGTACATGTCGACACACACAAGTACACGTGGGGATAAAGAACTACAACTAGACCAACACATCAAGACTTCTGGCTCGGCTCAGGGAACGGGAGGACGCCTTGTTTCGTCATGAACGCCCTATAGTCACCCTGCATCTTTAGGCGATCTACTACGTCACAGTTATTCGGGGGATTACCTCCGTAGAAGACCACCCCTGAAGTCATGACATCACGACTGATGATTGCCCCAAACTATTGCTGGATGCGATACATCTCTTGTCTAATATCTGCATCATTGATCCTGGCCTTGACTTCGGCTCACCGTTTGAGATGATCTGGCAGCGTAGAATTCTATTGCTCTAGTAGGAACGCCCTCATGTGATGGAGTGCATAGTAGGCTTCCTTCTGACTGCCTGCCGGCTGCTTTACGCAGAGGAATTCCGTCACATGGGTGAAGACGTGCCTGCCAAACTTGAGCTTCTTACGCACGAAGGTGGCGCCTTCCGCTGAGGCATAGCCGGTGATAGCATCATCCAGAACTTCCTTGATCTTTTCATAGTTTTTCTTCTTCTCTTGACTCCCTGAGTCGAAATACGTGGCTTGCAAATGTTTCGGCGACAAGCAGATGAGTGTGCAGTGTTGATCTCTGCGCAAAACAATTCAAACGGAATGTGTTGGAAAAAGAATGATGAAAATCTAATAAAGCATGTTATGGCGGCGAGTGAATAATGACTTACTCGGGAAAGAAAGGCACAAGAATGTATTCCTTTGTCTTGTTCGCCACCAAGATGCCTTGGAGGTACGAAGCCACGAATCGCCGTTCAATGCGCTTCCCAAGCAGCCATCACGCATGTAGTAGGGGTCCAATATAGCGATGCCCGGGGTGTTCTCTCTAATGATCTGAATGGACAGGCTGAGAGAAAACAGGCGTACCATGGTATAGTGCAGCGGATACAGGTGGAACATATTGAAGATGTCGTCAAACCGCAGGAAGAACAAATCCGCGGGGACATTATCAACGAAGCCCAAGCCTCGTGGCACCTTAACCACGAATACCGGGTGCGAGGGATCTTTCTCCGCAAGAAGGCGTCTCTCTATCATCAGCACACTGTCATGCACACTCCTCATTTCTAAAGTGGCGAGCCTGAGCAATTTCTTAGTTAGCATGGGCTCACCCACCACATGCATCCTCCACATAATACCCTTTGGTCTTGGTGGCATGTCCTGAAACCTGATCGGATTCGCAGTTGACGCCACCGGCTGGCTCGAGGTGCGAGATTTTCTTTTCCTGGTCTTCTTGCCTTTTGGGAACTGGGTAGGCACCACAATCTGAGCATCGATCTCCCTATGTAGTGTGTCAGGGCTTAGAATAAAGGGCCGGTTGGATGTATCCGCTGGGTCGGTGAAGGTGCAAGCTGGAGGCGTCTCCTGAGAACCAAAGAGACGTTTGTTGCAAGTGGCTTTCTCTGCGGCGCCACCAGCTGGGTCTTTGTTTAGGTCGCCGGGGAAAATATTAGTGTTGATGAAATCATCGAAGTAATCTTCGTCATCCTCGTTCGGATCCTACGCCATGGTCATGTCAATATGACCAGCCGAACAATCGCGTGGAGGTGACGGTGTGGGGGTCTTGCCATGGCTTGGCGCTGGCACGACATGCAGTGTTGTTGTCTGTGGGGTGATGGCCCCGGCCGTCCCCAAACGAATCATGCTCTTTAGCCATAGCAGGAATAAGCCGAAGCAACTTCTGAGGACAGCCGGCTCTTCTTCATCCGCTCCTGGGGGTTGAATGGGAGGTTCTAGGTCATCGTAGCCCCTTAGCACCCGGATAATTTTAACCCTATGCACCCTATCTGGCATCGGCTTTGAGTGGAACGTGCGGTGCAAGGGTTGAATGATGGTACCCTTGGCAACATCGCTCAACTCGTTGTTCACGAAGCTTAAGAGAGTGCATGGAACATCCATCTACGAACAACATGTATGGCCTTAAAAAGATGCCATAAGAGTAATAAATGGCAAGGCGGTAAAGTATTTGGTTTACCGTGATGGTGTCGAGCTCGGCTAATGTCGAGGCACCGCATACGACGACGGGCGTGCAAGAGACGGAGGGGCTGCTTGATGGCATGGTGCCGGCCGCTGATGTATTCTCCCTATCGGTTGCATTAAGCTTCGGCGCCGCGGTGATGGCAGGGGGAGTCACCAATCCTTCCGGCGCCGCCGTGCTAGCGGGCGGAGTCACCAATGCTTCTGGCACCGCCGTGCTAGCGGGCGGAGTCACGAACACATAATTCACCGGGATCGCTGGCGCCGCATTGTTTGAGTGGCTACTGACCATGCTTGGAATCGGGCAAGGCCCTTGTCGACCACCCGCACTCCAGTTCGCTATTGACTCCACCAAGGTAGGCAGGATGGAGGTGAGGGTGATTGCCAGGTTGTCTTGGACGATCTGAGGGATCCGCGGTTTTCCTCGTCGCTCCTTCCCTCCACACGCGTCCTCGGGGGTGGACCAAAATGATCCACCCAATTCTTAGCCCCGAAGCCGGCCAGACGGCCAGCCGATGATGACTTCTTTGTAACCGGCGTGATTTTCTTGGCCCGGTTCATCGCCCTGTTAAAAGGGTTATCCCACCGGGTGGCCGCCATCGACCCGCGGGATGAGGAACCATGGGATCCCTGACTAGCAATTTCCTCGTCCTGCAGAAGAAGTAACATGAACCATTTAGAAATTCGACTTGATCGATTATAATGTAATCGACTTGATCCGCGTTAATTAAATTACTAACCACAAGAACCTCGAAGTCCTTCACCTTAGTTTCCGCGGTGAGTTCTTTTGTTTTGGGGTCCACATGGTAACGAGCCCTGATGAAGTTTCGAAGCTGCTTGTTTTCAAATTTCGAAAAGGGGTTAGGTATCCCCATAGCTCTATACTCATCGTCCTCCTTATCCCATTTGGGATCCGCAGCTCTGTAACCACCAGATCGGAGATGGTGGTGACCTATATTCATCTCCTGCAATTCCTTTCCCCACTTACTCGAGGCCTTGGCTGCTTCGAAGGTGCACTTGGCCTTGAACTCCTGGAATTGATCTTCGGTGATCTGCGGGTCAATCTTCTAGATCTCCTCGAGACTTTTCTCTTCTTTAAATATCTTCTTCTTTATTTGGGTTCTCCAGCTGGCCAAGGCGGTGCTCATCCTCGTGAGGGCGGATTTATTTACTTCATTCCCATGATAATCTGTGTTCCCATACTGAAGGGGAACTTGTATCTTGCGTGCAGCTTCTCGAAGAGGAGTGTGCGCAAATGGCCATTATCTTTATGCCGGAGATTCTCGGTGTTGATCAAGATGGTGGTCCGGATGATAGCCGCCACTTGCCCACCGTACCCTTTGACCACATGGTCGGGCTCCAAAGGAACCCTTTTTGGGCTCACTTCGGTAATTTCCTCTCTGATGGTGCCGACCGTGTTCGGGCGCCTTTCCTTCTTCTTCTTAGGTGGATTACTACCACTTGTTGTGCCCTCGCCGCCATCAGTGATTTCATCATCCGCCGTTCCTTCGGCCGCTTCTTCTTCCTCCACGTCTTCCATCTCATCAGCGTCTCTCTCGGAAGGGTTGTATTCTTCATCACCCTTTGTCATTCTTTCTAGCCGCTCGACCTCCTCCCAGAATGACAAGGGTCTGTTTTGAGGTCTCACTTCTCCTTCAGCATTGATACGCTGAGAAGATCTAGCCTCGTCGTTGTCACACATGTTTGCACTAATAAAAGGCAAATAATGGTTAGTAAAGTGCGCGGAAAAATCCGACATGACCATTGCTCGTTTTTGTTAAACTAGGAGTGCCCGATTTCTGCCGAAACGGAAGTTAATCAACATTTTGGAGAAAATCGGAACTCATTTCATACAAGCACCTGCATACGAATACAACTAGGCAGGGTATTTTCCTGTATATAAGCCTAACAATAGACCTGGAGCACCTGCATATAAGCCTAACAGCAGACCTGGACCTATACAAAATAATGGTTAGAAATAATTTTCCTGTAGCTTTCATCTATAACAGCAGACCTGGAGCTACACAAAGCTACAAAAGCACTAGAGTATTTTTCTTCTAATTTTCCTATAGCTTTCATCTATATCAGATACGGTATAGCTAGCCCAAAAATTTCATCACTTCACCTCCAAAACAAGCAGTACCCTAGCTCTGAATGATGTATGCATCTACACTAGTAGACTGATACCACTATGATCAGTCTAGAGTCAATGCATGGAAATGGTAGTGACCGAGAGCAAAAGACAGTAACTGCTGCTCCGTAGACTGATACCACTATGATCATCACAAAGTAAAATTCAGAATGAAAGACAATTTATAGTTAAGTTTCGTGTTTATCTGAAAAATAGCCGATATATATCACAAAATAAAAAAAATCCCAATAATTCTCTAATATAAACCTAGTGGTAGAGCAAATCAGACCAGCTGTCATACGTCCACATTCACGGAAATAAATATCTACAAGTTACAATTTACAACTGTGGTTATTTACAGATTTTCTTTCAGTGATGATTATTTACAGATTACAACCAATACAACGAAGTGACGGTGCTACATGCCGGAAAAAACTAATGCTGAAACACTACTAGTTTCTCTAGTATAGGATCTAGTACACGAAAGGGAATGAAAAGAAAACCACGCCTCAGCATCCTAGGCAATAACACTTACTCGAGCTATACATCTACTACCCAATAGCTACAACACAAGCACATCTCATCCAAGTAATTGCATTGTGTTCACCAGAGTCTAGAGGAACCAACATATGTGATTGCACTGTGTTCACCAGAGTCCAGAGGAACCAACATATGTGAAAAAATATCAAGCTAGGATTTCAGTCTCAACTCACTGTAACATTTAGGAATCAAACCTATCACCAACAACACTATCACTGAATCAAGCTATGGTTCATGTGCAAAATTGTTTTCTGGGTCAGCAAAAATTTTGTGTTCTAGGTCAGGAAATTTTGATTCAGCACAAACCCTCGGCAGTGATAGTGTTGTTCTGGGCAGCAAAAAATCGGCAACCTAAATTTGTTCTAGGTCGGCAACACTATCACTGAATCAAACCTATCACCAACAAAACTATCACTGAAATTTTGTGTTCTAGGTCAGGAAACCCTCGGCAGGCAGCCCTATGTTCTAGGTCAGAGAGGGGAGAGAGGGGAGAGGGGACGCTCACCTCAAAGACGACGACGACGAAGAGTGCGCGGACGATGACGAAGAGCACGGACGTAGCTCCTCCACGGATGCACGGCGACCTCCTCTCCTCCTCCTCGGACGCGGCGGCCTCCTCTCCTCCTCCACGGACGCAACGGCCTCCTCTCCTCCTCCTCGGACACGACGACCTCCTCTCCTCCTCCACGGACGTGGCGGTGGGCGAGCGGAGGCGACACGTCGTAGCTGTAGCACAGACTTGTCGGTAGATAGAGATGGGAGACGATGGGAGATGTGACCGTGCATAGCACAGACTTGTCACAACACTTAGCCGTAGCGCACCCTTACCTAGTGCGCTACGGGTAAAACAAAAGGCTGCCGCCCCGTTAGTTGACACTAGCACTTGCATATCACACTGGTTCCGCCCTAGCTATGTACGCTCACTAAACCTGGAGCACCCAGGTTCGAACCCTGGTGCCCCCATTTTTTGTTTTTATTTTAAAACTACTTTAAAATGTTAAAAAATGTCCCAAAAATTATGTAAACTATATAAAATATATGTTATATGTTTTATATGACAAAAATGGTACATATATATCATCAAAAGTGGTACAAAAGTGATTCAAAGTAGAAAGAAATTAAATAATGGCTGCTTCGGGTATTAACATGGTTGTGAAATACCGGTCTTCTCTTTCGACGCTCTTGGCCCATATAACACGAAACATCGGCACCTTTTCTCCACAGTAGTCGAGCTCCCAGATCTCCTCGATCCTTCCGTAAAATCTTTCCTTCACGTTGTCATCGGTGTAGAATTCCGATGTTACGCCTGAATTCTGATAGTCACACTTGTTGTCCTTTTCCTCCGTGTAGAATGTGTAGCCGTTGATATCATACGCCTGATAGGTCACCAGGTTGTGCATGGGTCCCTGTGACAAGGTGAATATGATGTTTTCCTCCGCAGAATGCGATTGCGGGGGATTATCTAGGAGCGTCTGCCTAAACCAATGCGTGAAATCTGAGTTGTGCTCTTTAATTATTTCTCCCCGCGTCCTCTGTATGCCCCGGTCACTATACTTCTTCTCGATTGACCTTTTGTGCTTTTGTACCCAAGGATCGGCCAGTTCTAAATGTTGTAGTGCGACTAGGTTTGCTCTATCAAAGTCCGCGCGTCGAGAATCGTAGTCTGCATGCAGTACACGATGACCCTCTCGGTGACCCGATCCATCGAGCTTGCCAAGGTGCCTATTGATGGGAAGACCGATAGGGTTCTCGATGCCTAGATAATTCGTGCAGAAAGAAATGCACTCTTCGGCCAGAAAACCCTTGGCTATGCTTCCATCTGGACGGGACCTGTTGTGAACGTATCCTTTGATGTGTCCTTTCATCCTTTCGAACGGCATCATGCTGCGGAGGAACATCGGCCCGAGTTGGATGATATCCTCCACGATATGGACCAGCAGATGCACCATAATATCGAAGAATGCAGGCGGGAAGTAGATCTAGAGCTCGCATAGTATCACCACGATCTCCTCTTGTAGCCTCCCGAGCTGTTTCACGCCAATTGACTTTTGAGAGACGACGTCGAAAAACTTGCAGAGCCCAAACAATGTTTCTCGGACATGCTCGTCCATTATACCTCGTAGTGCAACCAGAAGTATCTGCGTCATTAGCACGACACAGTCGTGAGACTTCATCCCACTAAACCTCTGCTTAGCCTCATCTAGGTACCTGCTTATCTTGCTAGCGTAGCCGTAAGGAAATTTGACTCCTAGAAGGCACTTGAAAAACTGTTTGATCTCATCCTGGCTTAGTGTGAAGCACGAAGGGGGGCAGTAATATTCGTTCTTATTGACCTTTTTACCCTTTGGACGACCTTGTGTCACCTCCGACTGATGATCATCGTCATCTTCCTGATCATCAGGAGTAGGGCGTCCTCCATGAAGATCCTTTCGGATGCCCATGAATATCAAGTCGTTCCTTGCTTTAGGACCATCTTTCGTCCTATATGGCATGTTGATTAGGGTGGCGACTAGACTCTCGCACACGTTCTTCATGATATGCATGATGTCAAGGCTATGAGGCGTGCGGAGAAACTTCCAGTATGGCAACTCCCAAAAAAACAGACCTTGTTTTGCATACGTTCATCAACGGCTTGTCTTGCTGCCTCTTTCGCTTCTTTCCCGGTTTAGGACACTCTTTCCAGTTTTTCAGCAATTCATCCACTTCTTCACTGCTCCTCCGCTCTGGGATTCCTCGGGTCTCGAATTTTCCATTGAACAGATCTCCATGTTTTCTCCATGCATCATTCTTTCCAAGCCACCTTCGGTGCCCCATGAACACGATTTTCGAAGACCCTGGATCTTTCTCTAGTTGGAGATAGGTCGTGTTATCCATGCACCTAACACATGCATAGAATCCTTGGATAACCTGCCCCGAGAAATATCCACAACCTGGATAGTCTTGCACCGTAGTGACCAACGCGGCTCTCATAGTGAAATAATCTTGTGCGACAGCGTCATACGTATTGGCTCCGGATTCCCATAACATGGCTAGCTCCTCTTTCAACAGCCCGAGATATAGATTGATATTGGTACCAGGTTGTTTTGGCCCTTGAATTAGCATACTCATTTGTATGTACTTCTTTTTCATGCACAACCAGGGAGGGAGGTTGTACATCCATACAAACACGAGCCAAGTGCTGTGCGTGCTGCTCTGGCTACCGAACGGATTGAGTCCATCAGTGCTTGCACCTAGCCTGATGTTTCTCGAATCTCCAATGAATTCTAGGAATTCGAGGCCTAATGCTTTCCACTGGCTACCATCTGAAGGTGCGTTAGCAGCTCGTCCTTTTCAGGGTCATCGTCATCTATTGGCTTCTTTCTTTCCGCATGCTAGCACATGAGATTTGCTTCCTTAGGGTCTGCGAAATAGCGCTGCAGACGAGGAGTGATAGGAAAGTACCATACCACTTTTCGAGGAGCTTTCTTCCCTTTCTTGTATCGACTAACGCCGCACACCGGGCATGTGGTTTTCTCCGTGTCCTCGCCTTGATAAATGATGCAATCGTTGATGCAGACGTTGAAAGAACATTTCATGTTTTCCTATGTTTTGCGTGTTAGATAACAATACTATGGAGACTTTTCATGTGTGCTAAGTGTGCAGGAAGTTTTGAGGGGGGCCGGATAATCCGCCCCTCTAAGGGCCAGATAATCCGGCCTACCTCATCTCTCAAGGAAGCCAAGGCGTGTCGCTCTGTGTCCAGTCGGATTTCTCCCAGAAAATCTGAACTGGGGCGGTTTTTCCTCCTCAGGCCGGATAATCCGGGTTTCGCAAGGGCCGGATAATCTGGCCCCCAGTTTTTGAGCAAAAGGAGCCAAGGCACGTCGCTCGGTATCCGGTCGGATTTTCTTCCGGAAAATCCGAACTGGGGCGGTTTTTGTTCCCTAGGCCAGATAATCCAGCCTTCGCATAGGGCCGGATAATCCGGCCCCCAGAAGTTGATCAAGGGCAAGCTCGGCGCGACACTCAGAGAGGGGGCGGTTTTTCTGCCGGATATTCCGAGTCTGGGCGGAGTTTCCCCAGACCGGATAATCCGGCCCTCACTTGGGCCGGATAATCCGGCCCCCAAAGTGTGCAACGGCTGGTTTTTGGAAGGGGGTATAAGTACCCCTTCTTCCCCAACGTCCAGAACACTTGATTCATTCGAATTTGACCAGACCCTGTGCAAGAGCTCTAAATCTCGATCTCCCACTTCAACCACCCTAAGGTATTGATCTTTGGTGGAATTGAAGGAGGAGAAGTTCATCATCAACATCAAGAATCAAGCGCTTCAACTCCTCTCCATTCACTTGGAGAAATCCCTGATCTAGTATTCTCGTTAATACCTAGATCGTGTTATTGTATTTGACAACTTTGTTCTTGTGGCAGCTTGTTGTCATTTCGGGAGCCTCCAAGTTGTTGTGGAGTTGTTGCCCCGCTAGTTGTGTAAAGGCGCCAGTGCTCGCCTCGAAGGGTACCTATAGTGGAAGGTGGATCAGGCCTGTTGTGGCGAGATCCATCGGAGAACAGGGTGAGGCCTTTTGTGGCGTGGTGGTCTTAGTACCGCCAACCCCTCCAACGCAGACGTACTTCCCTTAACAAGGAAGGAACTGCGGTCAAACAAATCCTGTGTCTCCGCGTGCTTCACTCCGGTTCACTCGTTCCTCTTCCACTCGCTCCTTACTCGCTAGTAGATAGGTTTGCATATAGGGAAATTCCACACATTAGTTTATCTAGAGAATTTACCTTTGTGCTAAGCCTAAAATTGAAAAAGAATTAAAAATTTGTGTAGCACCTATTCACCCCCCTCTAGGTGCCCATACGATCCATTTCAATTGGTATCAGAGCCCCGGCTCTTAATTCGGGCTTAACCGCCTAAGAGTAGTATGGGTACAAGGGATGATGGAAATGAGGCTGTGGATAAGGTCACAATGGATGATCTCAAGTCGTTGGAAACAACCTTGTTGAAATCCTTTGAGGCCAAGATGGAGGAGATGAATCAAATGATTACTCGCCTTACATCATCCATAGCCCCATCGCCATCCTCCTCTAAGGCTCCCTCACCATCATCTAAGGAAAAGGGTAACACCGGATCTAAGGATGATGATGTGGAAGGTGAAAAACTAAATGGTTCCACCTCCAAAAAGGGAAGTGGTAAGGAGGAATATAGTGAGGTTCGCCACGTATATTCCCCTGACCCACCTATACCTCATCCTTATATAAACAATAGGGGTGATTCACCCAAGCTCACCGCATCTTCTTTTAACCAATGGCAATTTCTAATGAAATCTCATGTTTGCAGATCCTCTATTGAATTGTGGAGGATCATTGAAGAAGGTCTTCATGTTGGATATCAAACCAATCTAACAAGAAGGGAAGTTGTGGATAGTCAGTTGAATGCCACTGCTCTCCACATGATACAACTGGGTGTGGGTCCCAAGGACATGCCACACATTGAACATCTCAACACGGCTAAAGAGGCGTGGGATGCTCTTACGGACCTTTTTGTTGGAAATGAAAGCATGAGAAGAAACCGGTATGATGCCCTTAGTAACGAAGCTGAGGGATTCTACATGTTGGATGGTGAAAACCATGAGGACATGTATAGAAGACTCAAGGGCATCGCAACAACATTTCGGAAGCATGGGGCCACTCACATTGATGATGCATGGATAACAAGGAAGTATGTGAGTGCCTTAATGCCTTTCGAACCGACGGATTTGAAGAGCTTGCAAGGTAGACACAACTATCATAAAATGACATCTAATGAAGTCATGCAAGAAATGGCGTCATTCAAAGTGGTGGCAAAGAATACTGAAGATGCACGTGCTCGGGCCATTGGAATGCAAAAGGGTGTCAATATGGCTCTCAAAGCCAATGTTGTTGAGCAAGAGGATGATGAAGGAGCATTTGAGAGGATATCCATGGACTGCCCCGATGAGGTCAAACGTGCTCATGGTGAGTACATGGCATTCTATGCAAGGAACTTTTGGAAGGACCCTGCCAAAGCCAAGTCTGAACTTGATCGGAAGAACGGGTCAAATGGAAGAAGAGAAAGTGGCCCAAGATTGAGAACTTGCTTCAAGTGTGGAGATAGACTTCACTTTGTAGCCGAGTGTCCTTATGAAAATAGAGAAGACAATGGTGGAAGGCCCATTCTCAAAGAGAAATCCAAAGTTCCTAAGAAGAAGCCATTTGCTAAGAAGAATGGTCCTTTCAAGAAGCAACCCAAGATGGTCCTTGTAGCTCAAGAGGAATACTCCTCCGCAAGTGAAGATGAAGAGGATGATGATAGTTCCCGCGAAGTGGCTGCTATATCCACCACATCGACTCCCTCCTCTCTCTTCGACTCGCCAAACGAGAACGCCATCAACAACAACGCCACTTGCCTAATGGCAAGAGGATCCGAGGTATCGACTTCTAACTCCTCATTTTCTAAGACTAACATAATTTTGGATATGTATGATCATGACAGTCTTGAAATGAAAGAAGAAGTTATTGCCTTGGATATTTTTTTCACTAACCTACAAGGTGAGAACAAACTCCATTTTGATACTCTTATGAGTCAACTTACTCGAGCCGAAGATCTCCTTGAAGAAAAGGGCAGAATTGAAAGAGAAGATGCTTCAGAGATAGCCTCTTTGAAGAATGCCTTGGAAGAGGAAAAGGAAACTCGAGTTTCTTTGGAAGAAAGACTCGAATCCCTAGAGGAGTCACAAGAAGAAGCTGTAGCTCAGCTCATTAAAGAACGTGACCATGCCCTTGCCAAGGTAAAGAAACTAAAGAAAGAAAAGATTGATTTTAGGGCTGTTCATGCTAGACTTTTGGAGAAGTTTGATGATCTTGAACGTGCTCACAAGGCATTGAAGAGTGATCATTCTACTCTAAATGAGTCTCATGACCAGCTCCAAACTCAATTGAAACGGTATAATGTACCAAGTACCTTATCTTCATCCTTTGGAAAAGAAGATCTTGCAAGGAGTTCTCAACACAAAGGTAAAGGGGTTATTGATGAGATACTGAGCAGGCAAAGGTCAAACAATAGTAAAGAAGGTCTTGGTTACATACCCAAGATAAAGAGCAATAAAAACAAGAAGAACAAGACTGCTCAATCAAAGACTAGCAACATTACCAATGACAAGACTAATTATGATGGTTTTGCAGGGATCAACAATCCTAACTTCGAACTATATTGTGATTCTTATGGTGATGTTTATGCTAGTTATGTAGGGCCTTATGATTGTTACATTCCTTGGTCTATTTGGGTTCCTAAGACCCTTGTTACTAACATGAGAGGACCCATTGAAAAATGGGTACCTAAAACCAAGAAGTAATTTTCTTGTAGGGCTATGCTTCCGGTGGTTCTAAATGGGTACTCGATAGCGGTTGTACAAGTCATATGACCAGAAGCAAGGAGATCATCACGGAGATGCGGCCGAACCTTGATCACATTACCGTCTCCTATGGTGACAAGTCAAAATCTGAGGTATTGGGTCTCGGCAAAGTTGTGGTGGCTCACGATATCTCTCTCGTGGACGTCATGCTTGTTGAGACCCTCGGGTATAACTTACTTTCTGTTCGTGCCCTTGGTAAGATGGGCTTTGTAGTTTACATTGATGCCGATTTGGTGGTACTCTTGTGGAGCAAGTCTCTAAAAGTCGCTTTCGTTGGATATGTCGAAAACGACCTGTACGTGGTAGACTTTTCGAGGAAAACCACTACAGGTCCGATGTGTCTTTTCGGAAAGGCTGGCACGGGTTGGCTGTGGCATCGCCGACTAGCCCACGTCAATATGAGAACTTTGCAAAGTCTCCACAAGGGTGGCCACATTCTTGGACTAAAAGAAAATGTCTCTTTTGCCAAAGATCGTGTTTGCAGGGCGTGTGTTGAAGGGAAAATGCATGATTCACCTCATCGAAGGAAAACCATTATCTCTTCAAAAAGGATCTTGGAGCTCCTTCATGTGGACCTCTTCGGACCTCCATCTCATGCAAGCCTCGGTGGGAAGAAGTATTGTCTAGTGATTGTTGATGATTACTCAAGATACACTTGGGTTTATTTATTCAAGTTGAAGAGTGAAACTCAACAAACTGTTATCGACTTCGCCAACGAGGTTCAACGTCAACACAACGTCCCCATTCTGGCTATAAGGAGTGATAACGGCTCGGAGTTCAAGAACTACACCTTAAATGAGTTCCTAAGTGAAGAGGGGGTAAGACATCAATATTCCGCTGCGTACACCCCTCAACAAAATGGTGTAGCCGAGAGGAAGAATCGAACTCTAATGGACATGGCAAGATCAATGTTGGCCGAATTCAAATCTCCATATAACTTCTGGGCTGAAGCAATCTCTACTGCTTGTCATTCATCCAATCATTTATACGTCCGCAAGATTTTGGACAAGACTCCGTATGAAATACTTACCGGTAACAAGCCAAACATCTCATACTTTCGGGTATTCGGGTGTAAGTGCTTCTTTCTTATTAAAGGAGTTCGTTTATCTAAGTTTGAATCTAAGGCTCTAGAAGGTATTTTTGTTGGTTATGGTGCCGAATCCCACACTTATAGAGTCTACAATAAGCTCTCCGGAACTGTTGTAGAATCTTGTAGTGTGGTGTTCGAGGAAAATGACGGTTCCCATGCGGAGCAAGTTGGTGTTTGTGATGCAGATGTTGAAATACCCCAAGATGCCATAAGAAGAATGGGCGTGGGATTCTTCCGCCCCATTGAGGAACCCCTTGTGGCGGACCGGGAAGGACAATGCTCTCCTCATATAGAGCCCTCATCTACACATACGCAACATGCTCCAACCACAAGGGCAACTTCTACACCATCTCCATCAACTGCTGAAGGTTAAGATGCTCCAGAAAGCTCCAGGCCGGATTTTCCGGTGGATACCGGATTATCCGGCCACCCCGCTCCAGTTGTCCATGCAGCTCCTGGTGGTGAAGATATCAAGACAAGCTCCAGGCCAGATTTTCCGGCTGACCCCGGATTATCCGGCTCCTCGCCAGGTCAAGCAAGTCCCAAGCTTCCTAATGATGCTACTGCAAGACCTCCCAGGCCGGATTATCCGGCCTCTTCTTCGGCCGGATTATCCGGCCCTGACTCTCCAGTTCCGCAGCCTCCTGTTATGGCTACGGACTCACCTCAAGGGCATGCATCTCCACCACCTGCTACTGATGTTCCAGCTACTGATCAAGGCGGAGAAAATGCCTCCAATGAAGACTTAAGTGATGAATCTCCTCCACCAAGAGACAACAAACTTATTGAACTTCGTCGCAAGGCTTGGGCTGATCGTAACCTTGAGTTGAGGGGTCACACTCTCGACAAGGTTGTTGGTGATCTTCGACGAAGGGTGTCTACTATAAGAGAATTGGCCAGTTTTGGTGAGCATCAAGCTCATATCTCCATGGTGGAACCTAAGAAGGTCTTTGAAGCTCTTGAAGACCCATACTGGGTTGTTGCTATGCATGAAGAATTGAACAATTTCGAGTGCAACAAAGTTTAGAAACTAGTGGAGAAACCCAAAGAGTGTCGCAATGTTATCGGCACCAAGTGGATTTTCAAGAACAAGCAAGATGAGAATGGCATTGTTGTGAGGAATAAGGCAAGACTTGTGGCACAAGGTTACTCCCAAGTTGAGGGCATCGACTTCGGCGAGACCTATGCTCCTGTGGCTCGCCTTGAGTCCATCCATATCCTACTTGCTTATGCTGCTCATAACAATTTTAAGTTGCAGCAAATGGACGTCAAGAGTGCCTTCCTTAACGGTCCTCTACATGAGTTGGTATACGTAAAGCAACCCCTGGGGTTTGAGGATCCTAACTTCCCGAACCATGTCTACAAACTCGATAAGGCACTCTATGGCCTTAAACAAGCCCCACGTGCATGGTATGAGCACCTTAAAGAGCTTTTGTTAGATCGTGGCTTCGAAGTTGGGCAAATCGACCGCACTCTTTTTACTAAGAAGGTTAAGGGGGAGCTCTTCGTATGCCAACTATATGTAGACGATATCATTTTTGGTTCTACTAATAAAGCTTTTAACGATGAATTTTCAAAGCTTATGACTGACAGGTTTGAGATGTCTATGATGGGGGAATTACGGTTCTTTCTTCGATTCGAGATCAAGCAACTAAGAGAAGGAACCTTTATTAATCAAGCAAAGTACATCCAAGACATGCTCAAGAGATTCAAGATGACGGATCTAAATGGTGTCGCTACTCCGATGCAAACAAAGTGTCATCTCGAACTCAACCCTCATGGTAAAGATGTGGACCAAAAGGTATACTGGTCCATGATCGGCTCTCTTCTTTACCTCTGTGCATCTAGACCCGATATTGTGTTGAGTGTGGGAGTGTGTGCAAGGTATCAAGCAGCTCCTAAAGAAAGCCACTTAGTGGCGGTCAAGAGGATCTTTCGATATTTAGTTCATTCCCCCAACTTTGGTCTCTGGTATCCCAAGGGCTCCAATTTCTCTTTATGGGGTTATACTGACTCAGATTGGGCTGGTGATAAGGATGATCGGAAGTCCACTTCTGGAGCTTGTCAATTCTTGGGAAGATCTCTTGTATGTTGGTCCTCCAAAAAGCAGAATTGTATATCTCTCTCCACCGCCGAACCTGAATATGTTGCTGCTGCCAGCGCTTGTACTCAATTATTGTGGATGAGGCAAACTTCAAAGGAATACGGTGTCAATTGTGACAAAGTGCCTCTTTTATGTGATAATGAAAGTGCTATCAAAATTGCGTACAATCCAGTTCAGCACACAAGGGCGAAGCATATTGAGATTCGGAATCATTTTATTCGTGACCATGTTGCTCGAGGTGATATTGATCTATCTTTTGTGAGCACGAAGAACCAACTAGCGGATATTTTTACAAAGCCACTTGATGAAGCAAGATTCTGCTATTTGAGGAATGAGCTAAATATCATTGATTCCGGGAGCTTGTCTTGATTACCCATGCACCCACTTGTACATCTCAATCCTTGTTTGGTCTAGGTGTGGGCATGGATATAGGGGGACTGTGGTCCTAACTTATTGGGCTAACCCTCCCCCCATAATGCCAATAGCAAGTTATATCATTTCTCTTAATATCATGTTGTGATATGTGAGCTTATTGATGAGTATTGGTCGTGAACCCAAGATATATCTTCGCGGTGTCACACCATACACTCCAACAAGGTGGCTTCGGCCACTGCCCTCTCCTTTGTGGAGAATTGGATCTTTTTGGATGTTATTTGCTCTCTCTTGTTCTTATGGGAATCACACTCAATCTTGGCTTTTATTTGATTTGGATTTTGCAATTTTGAGTGTCTAGTACCATCTCAGTTTGGCATTCTCAATCCTAAGCCTTCCCTACCCCTAAGACATCTATTCTTGCACACAAGTCCCTTGTACACCTTGTGGGGGTGTTGTTTGGGGACGCGCGGGCCTGGTTCCGTGTATAACAGAATCCCAGATTTTAGGCCGGATAATCCAGCCCAAGTGCTGGCCAGATAATCCGGCCCTGGCGAATTCGATCTTAAAGGGCAGGGCTCAGGGAGAAGGGCTCATAACGAGTAGCACTTCTCCCCCAGCCCTCTCCTTCTCCCCAGCCGTTGCATGTCGCCCCTCACCCTCCCCGGAGCCTCTCCGGCCACTGGATTTTCTGGCCCTTCCCGGATCTTCTTCTCCGTGTCTCCGGGTACCTTCTCCTCCGTGTTCTTCCTCCAATGAGTGAGGGTAACTCCCTCTCTCCCCATCTTTGGCTAGATGTGTCTCTTGTTGGATGGAGCGTTGTCTAGAAGGATGTATTTTCGCATAGAACTCGTAGTCTTACAGTTTCTAGGCCCGATATACTTTTGTGCATGCATTCTTGGTGAAATCGAAAATTTCTGCCAGGGCCGGATTATCCGCCCCTGTCCAGGCCGGATAATCCGGCCTGACAGATTCAAGTCTGCTTCAGTTTCACTATGGTGTATGTATTGAGTAGTTTTGACCTATGAACTTTTTGCCTACTTGTTCCATGCTCTCTCCTGGACTTGTGTGTATGCTTATCCCCTTGCTATCGCCCTTATTCTCCTCACAGGTGGTTCCGGTGTTCCCAAGACCTACAAGCACCGTCCTCGCTCAAGATACTTTCGGGACGACGGACAAGGTAACCTAGTGGACGAAGTTGAATTGAGGAGAAGGAAGAACGAAGAGAGGCGCATGGCTGAACAATCAAAGAGGACTAGGAAGGGGGTGTCCAAGAGGAAGGGCAAGGAGCCCAAGATCAACTACAGGGCTCTGGATGCGGTCTCCTTCTCTGCCATACGTCACTGTGACTTGTTTGCTGAGCTGCCTCGTGATGATGAGCTGGGGGATACCCGGTTTTGGTGTGCCGAACAGAAAGGGATTTATGAAGACATCTATGCCAGGCTGAACATTAGGCCTATGCACCCTCTGGTACTTGCTGATGCTTTGGAGAAGGCGCATCTTGTGGATGCGATGTATGTGGCTGAGAGGATGGGTCTGCACCATCTCATGTCCCTCCAGTGCTCCTTTGACTCTGAGGTGGTGAAGCAATTCTTCTCCACTCTGGTGATTTGTGGTGATGAGCGTCACACTATGAAGTGGATGACTCATGACAGGCCCATGACTGCTGATTTTCATGTGTTTGCTGAGGTTTTGGGGTACTCCTTCCGCAGTAGGGATAGAGCCAGTGGCCACCACATCATCACTCAGTTGAAGCCCAACAAGGATGCTGCTCTCTCTCCGTGCACTGTGGACAATGGAATTGTCGGTACTGTGGCTGGTCTTTCTCCCATCTATGCTGCATTGGTGGGTCTCTTATGTGACTCTATTACACCAAGTGGGGGCAACAATGATAGCATTCGTGGTCACCTTGTTCAGCTACTTCAATTTTCTCATGAGGTTGCCTCCTGCGAGGACGAGTCCGTGCAGTACAGGCTGGATGTCATGGACTTCATTTACCATGAGCTGTGTGATGCTATGTTCAACCGTCTGTCCATTCCCTATGCGCCCTACATTATGTTGCTAATCTGCCACCTGCTTCCTGCCGAGGAGTTCCACATTGACTCGGTGCACAAGGCCAAGAAGATTTACAACAAGGTTCGGAAGACTGCTCACCCCTCGTCTGCTCCTGAGGGTCTCATGAGGGATGCTCGTAGGCCCCCAGTGCCTCCCGTGGCCCGCGAGATCAAGCAGCTGAACTAGTTTCAGCGTCACATCCTCTGCATGGGCGTGGACACACGCAAGGGTCAGTATGAGGCCTACAGGAAGCGCCATGAGTTGGCTCACTCCTAGCAGATCATTCTCCACCACGTGTCTGGCGCTTTGGGTGCTCCTCCGGCTCCTACACCTCCCACTCCATATGCTCGGTGGAACTCTTCCTCCGGGCTGAACTATGGTGAGCTGGAGCGTCACTTGTTCCCCTCTGCGCCTGCTGCTGATGCTGATGATGAGGAAGGTGACACTGAGGAGCTTGAAGATGAGGATGAGGAAGAGCATGAGGACGAGGACAAGGACGAGGACTATCATGAGTGATCCCATGGGGCGCTAGCACCGCTCTTCTCCCTTTTTGGTGTCTCGATGCCAAAGGGGGAGAAGTAGTTCTATTAGGTTGTCCGTGGATTTGCATGGGTCGGGCATAAGCACTTGCACTTTTTATTCATTATTTCTTGCTTATGCCCATTTAGCGTTGAACTTTTATATTCGTGGTTTGTGATTTGTGGTTGAGACTTTATGTGGTTGTTTGGATGATACCTATGGACTTCATATCATGGATTATGCTCATGGTTATATCTATTCATATCGTATTGCTGGTGGTTTATCACGGAAGGCGCACGCTCATAATGGTTATCCAATAATAATTGTGATTTATGTCAAGGATGCCTATTCTCTACTTCGGTGGTATGTGTTTTTGCCCTTTTGTCTATGGAATAGATTCACCTATTTGTGTGCATTTGTATTCCAATGCAAAACTCTATTATGCACACATTGAGGGAGAGTCCCTCCCATAGTTATCTCTGTTTGTCTTGTGTCTTTCTCCTGTAAATCCTGGTATTGTCATCTAACACCATGTGTGCTAAGTGTGCAGGAAGTTTTGAGGGGGGCCGGATAATCCGCCCCTCTAAGGGTCGGATAATCCGGCCTACCTCATCTCTCAAGGAAGCCAAGGCGTGTCGCTCTGTGTCCAGTCGGATTTTCTCCCGGAAAATCCGAAATGGGCCGGTTTTTCCTCCCCAGGCTGGATAATCCGGATTTCGCAAGGGCCGGATAATCCGGCCCCCAGTTTTCGAGCAAAAGGAGCCAAGGCGCGTCGCTCGGTATCCGGTCGGATTTTCTTCCAGAAAATCCGAACTGGGGCGGTTTTTCTTCCCCAGGTCGGATAATCCGGCCTTCGCATAGGGCCGGATAATCCGGCCCCCAGAAGTTGATCAAGGGCAAGCTCGGCGCGACACTCAGAGAGGGGGCGGTTTTTCTGCCAGATATTCCGAGTCTGGGGCGGAGTTTCCCCAGACCGGATAATCCGGCCCTCACTTGGGCTGGATAATCCGGCCCCCAAAGTGTGCAACGGCTGGTTTTTGGAAGGGGGTATAAGTACCCCTTCTTCCCCAACATCCAGAACACTTGATTCATTCGAATTTGACCAGACCCTGTGCAAGAGCTCTAAATCTCGATCTCCCACTTCAACCACCCTAAGGTCTTGATCTTTGGTGGAATTGAAGGAGGAGAAGTTCATCATCAATATCAAGAATCAAGCGCTTCAACTCCTCTCCATTCACTTGGAGAAATCCCTGATCTAGTATTCTCGTTAATACCTAGATCGTGTTATTGTATTTGACAACTTTGTTCTTGTGGCAGCTTGTTGTCATTTCGGGAGCCTCCAAGTTGTTGTGGAGTTGTTGCCCCGCTAGTTGTGTAAAGGCGCCGATGCCCGCCTCGAAGGGTACCTATAGTGGAAGGTGGATCAGGCCTGTTGTGGCGAGATCCATCGGAGAACAGGGTGAGGCCTTTTGTGGCGTGGTGGTCTTAGTACCGCCCACCCCTCCAATGCAGACGTACTTCCCTTAACAAGGAAGGAACTGCGGTCAAACAAATCCTGTGTCTCCGCGTGCTTCACTTCGGTTCACTCGTTCCTCTTCCACTCGCTCCTTACTCGCTAGTAGATAGGTTTGCATATAGGGAAATTCCACACATTAGTTTATCTAGAGAATTTAGCTTTGTGCTAAGCCTAAAATTGAAAAAGAATTAAAAATTGGTGTAGCACCTATTCACCCCCCCTCTAGGTGCCCATACGATCCATTTCAGACGTGGTATCTAATGTGCGGTAGATCAAGAGGACACACGATTTTCTTGGTGTCCTCGATACTACTTGGACACGTGTTCCCCTCCGGGAGACGATCGTGCCAGAATGCCATCATATCGTCGAAGCTTGCGTCGGTCCATTTGTGTTTTGCCTTCATCTCCATAGCCTTGAGCGTTACATTCAATCGGGTATCATCGGGCTTGCATCCTTCATACAATGGAGTAACCGCGTCTTTCTCAAGTTGCGCAAGCTTGGCTTTCTCTCTAGCGGCAGCCCTGGTGTTACTCGTTTGCTTGAGAAGTAGTTCTTGAACATAAGGGTCCCGCACCCAGCCTGACGTTGTTCCATCATCTGCTCCGGCATCTAGATCATCATCATCCTGGTCTGCTTCCGCACCTTCACCATCTCCAGGAGACTCTTCTTCATCTCGCCCGTCCTTGCCGTGATCATGATCATGTTGCCCGCCTTCCTCATTTTTCGCCACCCCGTTTACGGCCTCATCGTCTTCGTCATCACTTATCCACCGAGTGTAGCCATCCATGAAACCATGGCGGAGCAGGTGCGCCTGCAGATTTCCAGAATCTGGGTCAATCAACCAATTGAGTTTGCATCTTCTGCACGGACATCTTATCTCCGTCATGTTATTTCGTATCATGTCGGCCGTCACGCATTTCAAAAATCTAGCCACAATGCCTTCGCTCATTATGCGGACCATGGTTGCCTGCACGGTGTACAAGGTAGAATTAGAAGTTTATTACGACCACAGAACCAATGCATGCATGCAATGGTCGATGGAAAATTTCGGCATGACCTATCCTAAAATTAGGACCTTTGTGAAATGCCAAAGTCTTGCCAAAATGGAAATGAATCAACATTTTGGCAAAACAATGCCAATATATGAGAGAGCATACAATGCATGCTCTCCAAACACATGAGAGCATTGATCCTCTCCATAGATATGTGACCATATATCATCCATACACATAAACACATCCTCTTACATAGACAACTTACCAAGATGAGAGACCGAGAAGATCTCGAAGGAGAGGTAAGAGACCGAGAGGATGGTGGCCAGAAGGAGAGCTTTCCTCTATTATGTATGTAGCATCCAAGGTAAGTTTTACATGCTAAAATGGTGAAAGAGTGGAGAAATTGAGGTGGAAGGAGGAGGGGGGCGAGATCCAAGGAGGAAGAAGGAGGGGAAAGTGAAGTGTGAGATGGTGAGATCTAGTCAAATGTGCAAAGGTGTATCTGCCAAAAAGAAGTAGCAGAACACACATCCGTGGCGCACATGGGGGGTGCGCCACAGGAGTAAAGAACATCCGTGGCGCACACACCGGCAGTGCGCCACAGACGTGTTTTCCCAGTTAACAATACGGGTGGCCCGATATTGCCTGTAGCGCACGGAGGCCATGTGCGCCACGACTATCGGCCACACCTGTAGGGCACTTCACAGGGGTGCGCTACGGCTATGTGGTCTATGGCCGATAGTGGCCTGGCCCACACACGACCGTGCCGCACCAACCGCATGTGCACCACTCTTATGGTAGATAGCTGTAGGGCACCTGTGGCCAGTGCGCCACGCCTATTTTAGCCGTGGGGCACCACTAGCACGTGCGCCACGGATGTGCAGATTACCTATAGCCATTTTCCTTGTAGTGACTACTGCTATTACTTTGCTATTGCTACTACAAAATCATTGCTACTGATAAACTGTTGTGAGCAAGATTGTTTCCATGTGCAGCTGAATTGACAACTCAGTTGTTAAGGCTTATAAATATTCTTTGGCTCCCCTTGTGTTGAATCAATAAATTGGGTTTCACTTCCCTCGAAAATACTGCGATACACCCCCTATACTTGTGGGTCATCAAGACTATTTTCTATCACCGTTGCCAGGGATAGCTCAATTTATCAAGTTTACTTGGAATTAGTATTGTTCGCTGCCCTCCATTCATCATGGGTAAGTATCATGATGGAAAAGTTCCTATATTACCATCCACTACAAGAAGAGGTACAGTTCTGAACACCTCTGTTTCTCTTGATTCGCCATCTGTTATGAGTAAGCTCCTTACACCACCACATACACATGTTACACATACTACTACTACTACTACTGCTGAATCTGAAACTTTTGATGCTTATGATGCTGCTTCTACTGTGCTTGATAAAAGTGGTTCATTAGGTCCTTTCCTAGATGCTACGATTTCTAGAACTATAGCTGGATACACTAAAACTCCTAATGAAGATACTACTACACCTGTCAGTTCACCTGAGTCTATAGAGAGCTACGATATTGAAGACGGATATATAGAAATGAATGATGAATTTATTAAAGAATGTCAAAACACTCATGGTAGGAGTTCTATTAAGAGTCTCCTTGAGAGGCGTACTATAAAACCCAAATTGTCCCCTAATGATAAGTTTGCTACGTCTCCCATAAACATTAAAGATAAGGATTATGATTTCTCTCTCAATTTATCTTACATAACTATTGTTGAGAAAGAACCTTTTTGTGGGAGCAAGAATTAAAGTGCTGTAGCACATATGACTGAGCTTTCTACCATGAGTGGCCTGTTTTCTGATGATATTAAGATCCGCACCTACTTTGTTGCTAAAATTTTCCGTTGTTCACTAAAAGGAGAAGCTAAGGCTTGGCTTAATAATTTACCTCCTGGATCTATTGATAGCCCTGATTGCTTGATTAGTACCTTCCTTCAGAAATATTTCCCTCCTAGTGCTAGACATGCCATTTTGCAGGAACTTTTTGATTTTAAACAGGGAGAAAAAGAGATATTGCCTAAATCATGGGCATGGTTTTGTGCTTTGATTCATGCACAGGCTGGATGTCCATTACCTAAAAATGAGCTTCTTGATATATATTATAATGAACTAATTGAAGAATCTAGGACATACCTAGATAGTTGTGCTGATTGTGTTTTCAGTAATATAACTCCCAAGGAAGTTGAGGAATTAATTGCTAAAATAAGCAAGAATTATGAAGACTGGACTTCATCTGAGCTAACTACACCTAAAACAACTACACCTGAGTTAACTGTGCCTAAGCCAACACCAACACCAACATCAAAGAAGAGGGGAGTTATTGAACTAAATGATGAAGTGATGAAGGAAGCTAAGAAATGTCTTAAGGAGAAGGGTATTAAAGCTGAAGATGTGAAGAATTTACCTCCTATAGAAGAACTATGTAAGCCAATCTCCCACTCATCCACTATTGAGGTACACTCTCTCCAACATTTTGATGAAGGTGACATTCCTTACTCTAAACCTCCTGATCAATGCTCGGAAGAATTTGATATTTTTATTGTTAAGTAAGATAATTTTAATAAAAGGGTGCAAAATCATCTAATGGAAAACTCTAGAGCTATTATTGAGTTGAAGGATATTGTGGAAAGAACCTCTAATGATGTTAAAATGCTTGTTAAACATTTCCAAATGGTTCAAACTTAGATTGATCAGCTTATTAAGTTACAAAAAGATTTGCTAGTTAATTCTTCTAAGGAAATACATGCTTATGAAATTAGAACTAGAAGTGGTGCTGCCACCTAGGATCCTCTATATCCCGAGGGACATTCTAAAAGAATTGAGTAAGATTCTCAAAAAATTTAAAATAGTGGTACTTCTCCTAAGAAAAGGAAAAAGAAACATAAAACTATTGTAGAGTCTTTTGAACCTGCTAAAGATCCTAATAGTATATCTGTCTCTGATGCTGAAACTGAAAGTGGTAATGAGGAAAATGATGCTCCTGATAAAGAAAAAGTTGAAGAAGAACCGGAAAGACACACTAAGAATACGAAATACACTAAAGAAGATTTTGTTGCTAAGAAACATGGTAGTGAAAGAGAGCCTTAGGTCCAAAAACCTATGCCTTTCCCTGATAAGAAACACAAGTCAGAGGAAGATGAACACTATAACAAGTTTTGTGAGTGGATGAAACCTTTATTTTGAAAATTCCTTTGACTTATGCTATTAAATTGCCGCCTTACTCAAAGTATATGAAGGATATTGTCTCTAATAAAAGGAAGATTCCTAATAAAGAAATTTCTACTTTGCTTGATAATTATTCTTTTAATGGTAAGGTTCCAAAGAAACTTGGAGACCCAGGGATTCCAACTATTCCATGCTCTATTAAAGATAGTTATGTTAGAACTACTTTGTGTGATTTGGGAGCAGGAGTTAGTGTTATGCCTTTTTCTCTCTATAAGAGACTTCAATTGGAAAAATTAATACCAACTGACATATCTTTGCAAATGGCTGATAAATCTACTACTATTCCTGTTGGTATATGTGAGGATGTACCTGTTCAAGTGACTCATAATTGCTTGATATTAACTGACTTTGTTGTGCTTGAAATGCCTGAAGATGATAATATCTCTATTATTCTTGGAAGACCTTTTCTTAATACTGCAGGAGCTGTTATTAACTGTAATCAAGGAAAGATGACTTTTAATGTTAATGACAAGGAGCATACTGTCTATTTACCCAAGAAGATTGGTAGGACTTATGGCTTAAATTTAATTGAACATGTTGAGGGTATCCAAGTTGGAGAAATATATTGTCCCATACCACGAGGAAAATATGAAACTATTATGATTGGGATCATTGCTATCAAGGTTGAGGTAACATAATCATTTAGTGGAATACAAAGTTTTGTTTCATATAAAATTGTTTTGGTAACAAGACCTGATCAACCTTGTTAACAAAGGGATTTTAATGAACAAAACAATGTTTTGACCATGATTATCTTCGCTTAATTTTATTTTTATCCATTTTTGTCTTTGCTTTCACTTAGTTCACTTTTCTGTTGCTAGTTGCTTGCATATTAGAGTGTGTTAGAACTTCTAAATTTTTTGTTTTGTTTTGTTTTTGCATCATTCCAAGGTCATCTTTCTGTCAGAAAATCATTCATCAATACCTAAAAATTGCTCAAAAATAAAGTGTCTCGAAAAATTCTAGAAAATTCATATTAAATTTTTACGTGAAAAAAGGGGCAGAGATGTGCCTGGAGTGACCCAGGGGGCCCCAATAGGCAGGCACACCACCGGTGGCGCGGCCACACCAGTGGCACACCTAGCCATGGTGTGGGCCACCCTTGGCCCTCCACTCACTCTCTCACTTGCCACTTCCTTCTCTCTCCCGAGAAAACATCAGTTCATTGCTCAAAATCGCGTTCTTGCTCTTCTTGTCCATGATTTTTCGATCTCGTTGCTCAGCCCATCTTTGCTGCTGAAATTTGGAGCATTTGTTCTCCGGTATGTGACTCCTCCGCTTGTCCAAGTAGATTTGTGTTTAGTGGTATATGTCTTGAGTATTTTGCTACTGTAGGTGACAGGTTATGTGAGCCTGTAAGCTTGTCCAATGCTTAGATAAATTGTTTTGATGCATGTTTAGGCCTCTTACAAGTCCCTATGAGTAGTTCCCTTCATTATGTATTCACTTTGCAATCACTTGTATAATGGATGTTTAAATTTTAGAATAGAAGATGAATGAACACCAACTCAACCAACATGAATTGAGGGTGCTTGCAATTATGAAGGTTTACCGTGAGGAGGAAGTCTTTCCCTCTGCCTATCCATGCCCCGAATTCATGAGGGCTATAGGGATTTCTCAAGATTTCCACACTTTGATTACTAATGCAGGATTGGAGCATTTTGTGGGAGACAAATCTACCCAATATGTGAAACTAACTATGTATGTGGTGCAGGATTTCTGGTTTAGTTACTCCTTGCCTATCCCCATGGTCCACTACAAAATTTACAAGGTAGCCGTCCATCTCCCTTTTGATGACTTTTGTGCAGCTACTAAAGTACCTTAGTGGGGTTCGTGTGGAAGGATTAGAGAGCGACCTACACCACTCATGGACCTGTACGTGGAAATATGCGGGAGCAGCTTCTCAAAGGAGAGTGGTAAAATTCGTAATATTCATCTCCCGTCTATTCGATATTTTGCCTACTTTATTGCCAAGTGTGTTCTTGCTAGGAAAACTGCTAATAAATTATCCTCATATGATTTAGCCTTCATCTCAGTTGCCTTAAAACGAGGTAGGACTTATAATTTGGGTACCTTGATAGCTTTCCGTCTTGCTGCTAACCACGAGAAAGGTGGAATTTGTGGAGGCCTCATCGCCTCTCATTTACTAGCTTTGCATGGTGTAGAGCCTCATCATTTAGACCTACAGTTCCCCATAGAGATGCTTGACCTTAATTCCATGATACAACATAAATTTGTTTCTTCTTGGGCTAATTTGAGTGATTTATCTTATGAAATAACCTTCCTCATGGCTGGTTGGAGAAGGAGTAAGTCCGAGCATGTTGTTCTTTTTCCTGCGCCTGTTTTGTTTAACCTTGATACCAGGGAAGGATGGTCGCTCACCGAGGAAGAGCTCGATGCATATATAGGGGAGCTCTCCCAGCAAGAGCAGGATACTGGAAGGGAGATTATAGATGATTCGGTCTAGCCCTCGAATGAGGGGGAGTCTTTGTATCAGCAGCCTACCTATGATTGGGGAGCTTCTTCTTCTACACAAGGGCCTAACTACGATCATTCTTATGATGACCCGCCGACCTGGAGTTCCTACCCACATTGGGGTTGATACCCACTTAGGCCAAAAGGCTAAGCTTGGGGGAGGTACGCCGACATCACACTCATCTACATATCATGTTCAGTTGGTACTTTGTATATCCTTGTTTCGTTCCCTTTTTAGTTTTCGTTCTTTCTTTACTCCTGCTTTCTAAAACACAAAAAGACCAAAAATATTTTCGTTGTTTCTTTTTGTTTGCTTCTTTGTCTTTTTAGCCTTGGTTTGCTTCTTCCTTTTTGCTTTGTTTTGATTATTCGAAAAACCCAAAAAGATTTTTCTTTTCTTATTCTTTCTTTTGGTTCTTGCCTTTAAAAATCGAAAACCCAAAAATATGTGTTCTTCTTCTTTGGTTTTGTGAAGTTTGTTGCAGGGTTCAGCCATCCTCAGTGGAGTTGGGATTCATGTTATTATTCAAGCCACAGAAGTGAAGGGCAATAATGAAGATTAATGACAACTTGACGTGTGGTAAGAGGCTGATAACAAGCTCTATTTGTTTTCATTTTTGTACATATACTCATCATTGTGGGCATGCTTATTCTATTCATCTAAGGTGTATGTTATTTATGGATGCTTAGTAGTTTTTTCTTTCCTATGATTAGCTTGGCACAACTTGACGTGTTGTAAATGTTTCACTTGACGTGTAGTAAATGTTTCATTTGAATTGACTTGGCACATGCTCACGCATGCATATGACTGAAACAATAGCCAGTTAAGCCTCGATGAATTATTTTGCCTCAGGGGTCTTGAATCCCTTTCATGCCATAATTAGTCTTGTTTTGTTGCAAGCATGATTATGACAGTTATTGCTCTCTCGTTTGTCGCTCCCTTACTACTGCTAGCCTTCACTTGCACTGAGTATGAGCCCTACTCGTGTTTCCAACTCCCCAAAAACAATATTGCCAAAAGTGTCCACCATACCTACCTATTAGCATCATTTGCTAGTCCATGCAGATTAAGTATGCCTTATTTTCTTCCAAATAAAATGTTTGCTTGTTATAAGAAAGTTAGTTAGTAAATATCTCATGAACTTGATGGCACACTTTACTTTCTTGCACTTAATAATCTTGAACCATTGAGTCCGTCATTGTTGCGTATATGCTTGCGCTTTATGAGTTGAAGTTAGAAGAACCATGTATCATGGGGAACGCTTTCAACATTGCACTTATTATTCCGTTGATATCATGATTCTTTTGCTTATGAATCCCGGCAGTGTGAAATAAAAGGGGAACTTGTAAGATCATGGAGTTTGTATGTGTGTTAGAGAAACGCCTGGGCCGCTAGCCTAAGCCATGCCTAATCATGGTGGAAAGTTGCAGCATAACCATAATGAGCACTCTATGAAGCATCCTCAATAAAAACCTATGCAAATAGCAAATAAAAAGATCACCGAGATGCTCATTGTCTACTTGCCTTGTCATTTTGATTATGGGGTAGCTCCTGTATCATGTGCAAGGGGTACCCCGTTGGCGGTTCTCTATGATACATATGTACTTACAATGATAAGAGCTTACTTGTGACTGAAGTTGAGTAGCATGAGGTTCGGTACTTGTAAGCAAGGGGCATGAGATTTCAACTTATAACTTGTCAAGCATATCATCTTAGTTGTGTCACTTTAACCTTAACCATTTAAAGATGCTTTTGATAGGGCAATGAGAGCTCAAAGCTAATGAGTACCATACTTTCAGCATTTGGAAGCCTTTCAAACTTTTTCAAAACCTTTTCATTTCCTTGTTGGGTCTCCACATATTCTATGAGCTTTTTCTTGAGAGCATAGTTGTCATTCTTAGTGTAATGTGCTTGCCTCAAGACTTTGTTAATTGTGTCATGACCTTGATGCTTGTATCTCTGATATCTTTACTTCTAGTCTTCACTTGAACTTCTGAGGTGCCTTGGCATTTATGTTTTCTCTAAAATCAAAGGCAAGCGAGATACCACTCTATCATACCTTTTTATGAGCATTGTAATGTTGCTTATGTTTATGTTTCATGCTACTTACTATTTTTGAGTTAGAATCTCTTCATAGCTTGCAATGATTATTAAGTAAACTTAGTTGCACACTCTTTATAATGAATTGCCTGAGTGTTTGATCATATGCTGAGAATATATACATCTTATGAAGCAAATGTGTCCGTGAAAGTTTCTTTTATCGCACTCAGTTTTCAACTGAAATGCTTAAGGACAAGCAATAAGCTAAGCTTGGGGGGACTTGATATGTCCAAAACGTATCTACTTTCCCGAACACTTTTGCTATTGTTTCTCCTCTAAACTTGTGTGATTTGGATACAACTAACACGGACTGAAGCGGTTTTCCCCAGAATTACCTTGGTGTCTAGTTTTTGTGCAGAAAATCAACTATCAGGAAAAATCGCGGAAAATATGCCAAAAATCCTATTTCACCAGAAGACTCACGGAGCCAGAAGACGAGACGGAGGAGGGCCACAAGGGGCCCACACCACCTGGCCGTGCGGGCCAGGCCAGACCGCGCCTGGGGGTGGTGTGGTCTCCTCGGTAACCCCCTCGGCCTCCTCTTCGCCTATAAGTTGCCTCTTGACCTAAAAACCAAGCGGGGTTTTTCTAGATAGAGTTCCGCTATGCCGCACCACCAGATTCCGTGATTCAGAACCAGAAACTCCGTTCTGGCACCCTGCCAGGACGGGGAATTGGAGGAGATCATCACCATCATCATCACCATCGCTTCTCCATCAACCATCCATGATTTCCCCATCTATGAGTGAGTAATCCCCCGCTGTAGGCTATGGGGATGGTAGAGATTGGATGAGATCGTTCATGTAATGGCATCAGATTGTTAGGGCATGGTGCCTAGTAACTATTATTAGTGCTTTTGACTTTGTTGCAACTTGTTATGCTTAATTCTTGTCACTAGGGGCCGAGTGCCATGATTTCAGATCTGAACATGTCATTGATTCATGATGATAGTATTGTTTGTGATCTTACCTGCAAGTTGTATACACATATTGTTGGCGGAACCAAAGGCCCCGAAGTGACAATAATCGGGATAACCAGAGGGGATGGCTTTGGTGTGAGGATCACGTGTGTTCATGGAGTGTTAATACTTTGCTTCGATGCTCTATTAAAAGGAGCACCTTAAATGCTAGTAGTTCCCTTGAGGCCCCGCTGCAGACGGGCTCGCAGGACAAAAGATGTTGTGCAAGTTCTCATTGCGAGCACGTATGACTATATATGGAACACATGCCTATGATTATTTAGTACTTGGATGATTTATCTTATTTATCTGCAAATTCCCTACGTCTTGATTTCTATATGAATTGTCTTGTCCATGCAACGCCCGTCCATCCATCCCTATGCCTACCGTGTTTTAATCCTACTGTTTACTGCAATTGTTACTACTGTCTTTACTTTTACTACTGCTATTACTTTGCTATTGCTACTACAAAACTATTGCTATTGATAAACTACTGTGAGCAAGATTGTTTCCAGGCGCAGCTAAATTGACAACTCAGTTGTTAAGGCTTATAAATATTCTTTGGCTCCCCTTGTGTCGAATCAATAAATTGGGTTTCACTTCCCTCAAAAATACTGCGATACACCCCCTATACTTGTGGGTCATCAATGAGCACAGCAGCAAGTTTTCCCTCAGATATGAAACCAAGGTTATCGAACTAGTAGGAGCAAGGAAACAACCCCAAGGTGTTGTTTCCAACTTGGAATCCTTCAAAACACAACCACGGAACTTTGTCCAACTTAAAGTGAGGTTGTCAATCTCACCGGTTTTGCTGAAAACAAAGGATTAAACATATTATGTAGAAGATAGTAATTGCTTGTAGAAAGTAAATAATAAATAGTAAATAGTAGATGGTTTATCAATGGAAAAAGAATGGACCGGTATCCATAGTTCACTAGAGGTGATTCTCCTTAAGATAAATAACTTGTTGGGTGAACAAATTATAGCGGGGTAATTGACAGACTCGAGAAAGCATACCATGCATATACTAATCATCTTGACTCCTATGAGATTTGATTGGGCATTACAACATTATACATAGACCGTAATCCAACTGCATCTATGACTAATAATCCACCTTCAGGTTATCATCCGAACCCCCTCCAGTATTAAGTTGCAAGCAAGATATAATTGCATTAAGCAAAGTGTGTAAAGTAAACAATACGATTGTCCCATGGACAAAGGATTGCTGTTTTCTCCCTAGTAGCAATAGCACATCTAGTACCTTAGAGATTCCTGTCACTTCCCTAGATTACTAGAGGCATGAACCCACTATAGAGCATAAATACTCCCTCTTGTAGTTGCTAGCATCTACTTGGCCAAGATAGCTACTAACAACGGATAGCATTTAAGATCACAAATAACATAGACATGATAGAATCAATAATCAATCTGAAATAGCATCTCAATATCCATCAAATCCCCGCAAACATAACATGTAAGATTACAAATAGATGATATTGATCATGAACGAAGCTCACAAGATCTATACATGATAGCACAAAGGAGAAGAATCAACCATCTAGTTACTACATGGACCCGTAGTCCAAGGATGAACTACTCACGCATCACACCGGAGGCAGTCATGGTGATGAAGAAGGCCTCCAGGGTGATCTCTCCCCTCCGGCAGGGTGCCGAGAAGAGCTTCGGATCCCCCCGATCTAGGGATCGAGATGGCGGTGGCTATAGACTCTTCCGTGGATTTCTGTGGGATTTTGATCGGGTACTTAGGGTTTTGTCCTGGGAGGATTTTATAGGCGGAAGGGCAAGGTCGGTGGAGCACTAGGGGGCCCACACCAACCGGTGGCGCGCCTCCCCAGGCCGCGCCGCCACCAGGTGTGGCTGCCCTGGTGCGCCACTTCATCTCCCTTCCGGACTCCGTGTTGCTTCGGGTAAAATATTGACTTTGGCTTTTGTCCGGTCCAATTCCGAGAATATTTTCTTATTAGCTTTTATGAAACCAAAAATAACAGAAAACAGGCAACTGGCACTGTGGCATCTTGTTAATAGGTTAGTTCCAGAAAATGTATAAAAATACCTCAAAGTATGAACAAAACATAAGAAAGTAGATACTCAGGCATGGAACATCAAAAATTTTAGATACGTTTATGATGTATCAGGGCACCATGGCCTGGCCAGCCAGGGGTGGGCCCCACCCCATGCACAACCCAAGGCTAGCCAGGTGGGACCCATGTGGCGGCTAGGCCTTGGCCCCTTTGGCCCTTCCCTCTTGCGGTTTTGCTTTATGGGCCCTTTTTTCCTAGGAATTTGGCCCATTAGTGGAATACCCTTTCAACTTAGATTTTAATATTATATCTAATATTAATTACATTAATTAACATGTAAATACATATTACAAAATCCGGTTTGACACGGAACACCTTTTGGTTCCCTTTTGATTTCTTTTTTTAGAGCAACCGGCAGGAGCGCTGCCTATTCTATTAGAAGAGGGAAAACCATGGTCACAAGTACAGAGAATGACATGTTTAGATTGAAGTGGGAACATGCCGGAAAACCACTAAAGTGAAAACAGAAAAAGAAAAACTAGTCTGGCTCAGCTGGGATAGCCGGCCCCGCCACAGCATAGGCGCCAACCCTCTGGAAGATGTCATCCCGAGCAATGATTGCCACCTCGATGTAGGTGAGCCGCTTGCCAGTGAAGATTCTGTGGTTTCTTTCCTTCCAAGCATTCCAAAGGGTGTATAACAGACGACCACTCCAGCGATGCTGCTCGGCTTTCGAACGTCCAATGATCAGATCGCCCCACCAGTCCAAGATTGATGGGGAGGATGTGTCGTGGTTGCTCATAACCTCATTGTCCCGTGATTGAATTGTGTTCCAAACTGCCGTCGTGAAGGGGCAGTCTTTATAGAGGTGAGATGCCGTTTCTGGGGCAGATCCACACAGGATGTAGGTCAGGTCGTGGGGCTAGCCTCTGATGGACAACATGTCAGCAGTAAGTAATTTCCCATGAAGAGCCAGCCAGGAGAATAGCTTGCACTTCGGCTCCGCATCGGCAGACCAGATCTTTTCAGCCGTAAATTTAGAGAAGGAGCCATTGAACTGCGCGTGGTACGCCGAACTTGCCGTATACAAGCCATCACTAGTGAGGTTCGATATGATGAAGTCTTTTTCCGAAGGGTTTAGATGCGTCTGCTGAGTGATGTCCTAGACCTCGATGTACTGGGAGAGTTGAGTAGGGGTGTTTAGTCTAGCCACGGAGCGGATCCAATTCCCTCGGTCGAGCTCTTTTGCCACAGACCTTTTTTTTCTAGTTGCAATCTTGTATAGGTCGGGAGCTTTGAGACTCAGAGGCCCTTGACCAGTCTAGTTGTCGTGCCAGAATAAGGCCATTTCACCATTCCCGATGGTGATCATCGTGGACACCCTAAAAGGGCCATGTCAGTCGGGCTGCAAGGTAGCTTTGAACCGGCCCAAGTGCGTCCGGGGTCATTCCACTGCAGCCAAGGCCAACGCAATCTCAGAGCCCTCCCAGTGTGCTCCAGATCCGACAACCCCAGCCCGCCGAAGGATTTAGGACGACAGGCAGTCTTCTAGTTGACGAGGGATTTACCCTTTGCTGCATGTTCTCCTTCCTCTCCACCCACACAAAGTTCCTGACGATCTTTGAAATCTTCTGACGGGCCCAACTTGAAAGCGGGATGCCGTTGAGTGGTAGATTGCCATGGCCATGCGGATTGACTTTGCAAGGGTAACTCGTCTCGGCCGTGCAATGTGCTTACCGTACCATCTCGAGAGCTTTCCAGCAATTTTGTCGAAGAGTGGCTGGAAATCCACTTTACGGAGAGAGTGGACGTGGAGCGGTAGGCCGAGATATCTGCCCGGTAAGGTGGCGATCTTAGCAGGGAAATCATCCAGAACAAACTCAAGATCGATTTGTCCGCATTACACCGGGAAGACCTCAGTCTTAACCATGTTGGTGACGAGGACACTTTCTTTGCCGAAGCAGTCAAGGATGGCCCTAATGGCCCGTAACTCCTCTCTGATAGGGTTTATGAAGATTCCAGCATCGTCCACATAGAGGGAGACTCTGCAGGTGCTCGTGCGCGGTCGTATTGGGCTCAGAATTCCTGCGAGGGTCGCCCTAGAGAGGATGCGTTGCAGAGGGTCGATGGCCAGGATAAAAAGCATCAGCGATAGCGGGTCTCCCTGACGTAGGCCCTTGGCATGCCAGAAAGCCATTCCAGGGTCACCATTAAGGAGAACCCTCGAAGATGAAGAGGCGAGGGTTAGGCATATCCAGTCTCGCCACATCGGCCCAAAGCCGATGGCCAAAAGCACTTCGAGAAGGTAGGCCCATCCGACGGAGTAGAAAGCTCTCGAAATGTCTAGCTTGAGGAACATACTAGGAGTTTTTGAGGAGTGCAACTCTCTGATGAGGTTTTGAACATGCATGAAATTATCGTGGATGCTTTGCTTCTTAACAAAAGCACTTTGACATTTGGAAACAATGTCGAGCAGGACAGGCACCAGGCGGTTGGCCAGAAGCTTTGAGAAAATTTTGGAGAGGCTGTGGATGAGGATGATGGGTCTGTAATCGCCAGCAGTCGCAGCGTCCGGCTTCTTCGGGATGAGAATCATGTTTTCCGAGTTTCCCCGAAGCTTGGACATGTGGGTGACGACGAGATGACGTCGACCTTGATAATATCCCAGCAGGATTTGTAGAAAGCACCGATGAACCCATCAGGGCCCGGCGCCTTGACCGAAGGCAGGGAGAACACTTCCTCTTTTATCTCGTCGCTCATGAAGGGAGCATCGAGATCCGTAAGGTCGTTTGTAGTGTATCCCAGGCCTTCTCAGTTCAATCTGCTCTGGAGCGGAGTCGCTGTTCCGAGTTGATCCTTGAAATGCTTCAGGAGAGCCTCCTCTTTGTCCTTAGTAGTGATTGCCATCCCAGTGCTCGTGCTGAGGGACTGGATGTAGACCCTCCTTCTGCGGCCATTTGCCCTAGCATGGAAAAGCTTAGTGTTGGCGTCGCCCAGGCAGATCTAGGTTAGCCTTGATCTTTGACGCAACTTGATTTTCTGGATAGAGAGCAGACCCACGTAGGTGGCCTTAAGGCGTGTCCGAAGTTCTCTTTCATCTGCCGAAAGAAGTCTCGACTCTTCCGCGACATCAAGCCGCCCGATAATCTCCTTAGCCGTGGCAATTTGCCTCCCCAAGATTCCAACACTCCGACGTTGCCATTTCTTGAGGGCCTTGGCCATATGAGATAGCTTCGTGTGAATTCTCCGAATGGGGTCAAGGTCGGAGATGTCTTTGCCCCACACCTCAGCAATAGTTTCCTTAAACCCATTCAAGCGTAGCCAGAATTCTTTGAATTTGAAGGAAGCTTTCCTGATAGAAGTGACACAACCTTGCAGGTGGAGCGGAGCATGGTCCGAGCATGCCGAAGTGATGGATTGAAGGTGAGCATCGGGGAAGAGGCTGTCCCAATCATCTAGAAGAAAACATGGTCGATCTTGGATAGGACCGGGTCGGACTGGGCACTAGACCAAGTGAAACGTCTATCAACCATACGCATATCTCTGAGCTGGAGGAAGTCACGAACTTCATGGAATTTGCGGATAAGACGATGTTTTATGTTGAGGTTATTTTTGTCGGAGGCTTTGGTGATGAGGTTGAAATATCCAACAAGAAGCCACTCGCTATGGACAAGCGGTTGCAGGCCGCGAAGCTCCTGAATGAAAGTAATTTTCTCGAGATTTCTTTGCAGGCCGTAGACACATGTAAGCGTCCAGCGAGTCCCCTCCTCAAGCATGGTAATTGTAGCCGAAAGCGTGCTCTCGGTAGCGTGGGGCTACGATAAGGTGAAAAACAAATTTAACGCCGCGATGATGATGCCGCCCTTTGTTCCAATGGCGGGAAATAAAGCAAGGTTATCCGAGAAGTTTGGTCCGAGCATGGAGGAGATGGTTCTGTTATCGACCGCGACGAGCTTCTTTTCTTGCAGACAGACAATGGAGGCGTGAGAGTCTTTTACGATGTCACGGACGACGTCGAGGCGAGCACATTATTCAGACCCCTAGGGTTCCAGTTTAGAAGATTCACATTTTTCTGCGACATTGGGTCAACAAGCTTGACATGTTTAGTGGGGGAGACACAGACAGCCCGTGGAGCTTCAGACGACAAATAGCAGCAACATGGAGCACCAACAGAGGGGAAACATGGCGATGAGTAGCAAGAACCTTTGAAGAAGGTATGTCAAAACTAGCGGAGGTGGCGGGCTTGCTGATGGACAGAACACAGCTAAAGTAGCTAAAGTGGCAGGTACTCGAAACATGGGACGAACGCCCCCAGAAGCACAGCCGTGGTAGCTTCCTACACATTGTCCACCAAGATCTTCTCGTTGACCTTCTTCTTCAGGGGAGACACCGTTTTCTTCAGCTTCTTCACTTGCTTGACAAGGGCGTCCATGGCCTGAAGAGCAGCCACGACAAGTGGGGCACGTTGGAACATCTCCAGGTAGGACGCACGAGAGGCCTCGCTGAAGGATTCTTCGGGTCCCAGGATGCCGCATACCTTGGCAACAAGCTCCCGAACAGCCTCATCTCCATCAGCGGTCTTCCTGCTCTTCTTTTTGATAGCAATGCGACCGCTGCGCCTCGGAGAGCCAGCCGGTGGCATCATCTTCTTCTTGCGAGGCGGCGGGGTGGAGACGAGGGGTGGAGTGAGCGGCCCCGCCACCGAGGACAGGCACAGCTGAAGCACCACGGGGTTTGTCGGCGAAGGTGACCCGAAGATGCCCTCATTGATTTCCTCCGAACAACTTTGAAACTTTCATGGAACGATTCCGGTTCTCTCAAGAAACTTTTCCAGTTTCTTTTTCTCTTTCATATGGTGATTCCAACTTATAGAGGATCTCTAACTCATTGTACCCTTAAGCGTATCTCCCCATGGCTCAGGAATGGCAGAGACATGATCTCCATCAATGATCAATAGAGGGACCGGGATGCCCATATGACCCCTATGCACTCCATGATGATAATGTCGTTTGAACCGTAAAACGTCGAGTCCAATTTACTTTGTTTCTCTGATATGACTTGTATAATATTCGATCATTGGTATCACATACCTTGTTCAATCTCGTTACTGACAAGTTCTGTTTTACTTGTTACTGCCGGCCGGATGTAATCTCACCAAGCCGGCCGTATGTATCTTACCCGCCACGTGGTAAAAAATCCTGCTCTTGAGTGATATGTCATCAACTATTCCTCCAGATACCTAACGTACACCTTTATAATCACTTTGTCACCAAGTGACGTTTGATGCAGTCATAACAGCCTCGGGAAACAGTTAATAATATGATCTCATGGTCTAAGGAGGAGACTACGTTTCTAACTATTGCAACAATGAAGCCTGTGACTTGATCGTGTCACAATATTTTGGTGATGTCTATCACAACATTCACCAATGATATGACCTTGTTGTCACTTGGCATAAATGCCCCATGATTAGGAAACCTTGATCATTGCTTGACCAACGAACTAGTATGAATATAGGCTACTAGGGACTTGGTTTGTTTCATACCACACTTGTACCAATGTTTCCTCTTGATACAGTTATAGCACAATATGAAACTATTACAAACTAATTGAGATATGATAATAAAAACCTATTTATTATTTTCCTCTAGGGCATATATCCTTCATACCTATGCAATAATAGTTGGGTTCGAATTTATCATTGAAAAGAGCGACTAGAAGGTATTTAGGCTGGATTGTAGGGAAAGTAAGGTGTATAAATGAAGAGTGCATGCATCTCCAATGCGAGGAAAACATCCATTTCAGGTTGCAATAGCTACATTTAGTTCTAGTCTTTCTCATATTTATTCTGCTGATATGTCCTCTAATTTATTTTTATTCTTATCGAATCCAGATCAAGGTAAACACGAAGAAACACAACTGCCATCATACTTCATTAAGTGATAAAATTAGACCACCGACTACCAAGTGGATTGCTTCTACTGTACTTGACTGGGTGAGGCAAGATCATAACATTGGACATACTAAACTCAGAACTAAGATTAGCGATAAGTTTAACATTCTGATATCTTACCACAATGTCTCTGATGGGAAGGATATGGCTCTAGACTTTATTAGGGGCAAGTGGAATGAGACTTTTCACAAGTTGTATGGTTTCAAAGCTAAGGTAGAGAAGATAGCACCCAGTACTATTGTTGACATTGATTACGAGGTTGTGAAAGGAAGAGAAAATGTCCCAAGGGGTTCCTAGACGGATACATGCCATACTTGATAGTAGACGTAACTTCTTGAACAAAAAAGTTCAGGGGATAGCTTGCTAGTGCTTATACTGTGGACGCGCATAATTTTTCTTTTCCTGTAGCTTATGCTATTCTTGAGAGTGAATCAAATAAAAGCTGGACATGGTTCATGCAGAGACTACGTGCAGTAATTGGTCATCCTGAAGGCTTGGTGATACACACTGATGCATGCAAGGGGCTTAAGAATGTTGTTGTTGTTGTTGTGTTCCCTAGGGTTCAGCATAGAAAATGCATGTGGCACCTCGCTACTAATTTCATAAATAAGTTTAAAGGAAATATCTTTAAAGATAACTTGTGGCGAGCAGCTAGAAAAGGATCCCTTTAGACCTAGGGATGATAACGAAGAGGTATTAGGACCAGAATTCCCATACCCTAGTGCCATAGGTGCATTAGTGTACCTTGCAAATTGTACTATACCAGATATTGCCTTTTTAGTAAATTTACTAGCTAGACATAGTGCAGCTCCAACAGAACGCCATTGGGCAGGATTAAGAAATATCTTCAGATATTTACATGGTATTAAAGATCTTGGTTTACTCTATCAAAAAAATCAAGAAACAACCCTAATTGGTTATAGAGACGCTGGCTATTTTTCTAATCTCCATAATGCCAGGTCACAAACTGGATTTGTATTCCTATACAATCACAAAATGACTCTAGTAGCTACTTCCACTAACCACTCTGAAATACCTAAATATTAAAAGGGTCTAGATACAGTCCTTTCACAAAGCTAAAACATCTTATATTATGAAACAGAGGGAGTAATTGCATTATATTATGAAACAGAGGAGTCCTCCAAATGACCCCAAAGGCTTTTGAGGCACGTCAACGGGAAACTGTTTAGCCGTGTGCCTCAAAGCACTTTAAGGTCCGACGTGGTCCAATATCGTGTACGGTGCAACGAGTTCATCCCCGCTTAACAGGGATAGTTGCGGGCGTCCCAGATGGAATGCCCTCGCCAGCAGTTCGCCTACGCCTCCATCCACGATTTTTCCTCCTCACCCCCTGGCCATTCGTCGTTGTCTGCTGTAAGATGCCGAGGCATGAACGCATCAGCCTGTCCACGTGACTACCTTGCACACAAGGTGATTCAATCGTTTCCTTTAGTAGGACATATTTTTGTAGTTCTTGTCTATCTCGTCGCCACCGCTCAGTTGATCAAGTTGAACTATAATTTATTTGTGTTGTATGAATTTATTTGAATTGTATGAATTTACTTAAATTGTTGTAAAAAAGTATAGCTTGTGTGTTCAAATACTAAAAGCTGCAACAATAAATAAAATTCAGCTTGAGATGATCGTTTGGGACATGCGTCTAGGAACAGATGCACCCCAGCGGCATGACGCGGTGATATCCCCCAAACTATCAATCTGGTTTTTTTTCTGAAATGGGGAGCATAGCCCCGACCTCTGTATCAACTGATACACACAGCCTGATGTATTGCATCATTCCAAACAAATGTCAAGATAGTACAATCATGGATCAGATAATGTTGAAACATATACCAGCCATCGAAAAACTAAAAGCAACATGACGTTATCTATTCTGAAGTCTAATAGCATCGCGCCACCCAGTAGGATGAAAATAGAAGTCCTGTGTAACCGTTAGCAGACGGTTGCATCCAGCCTCCATATATTCCCCCTGATCTACGGGAGTAGTAAAGACCATAGCTGAATCCAGTGCACTGCTAGCCGAATAACCTGCAAAAAATTAGTACCCGGTTGTTTGTTAAAGACAACATCATTTCTTGTTGTACAATTGGACCAACATAAAGCCGAAACTCCAATGTGAATTCTAGCTTTGCTTGTTTTGTCTAGAGAATTTATCCAATTACCAAACATATTAGTAATATTAGATGGTGGTTGTATATTAAAGGTGAAGTATACAAGTCTCCAAATAATACGAGCAAATGGGCAAGATATAAACAAGGGATTTCTATTTTCGTGCCCTTGGTTCGTTAGTTGTACGCAGTTTTCCCCAGCCGCTTAGTTTTTCTTCACATTTTCCCATCTCCTTGTATGAAACTCTCACATGGTCTGAAATTCGCCGTCCGTCAGCCTTGCCGTTACATGCTGACAAGTGGGGCCACGTTAAGTCGGGTCCCGTAGTGGACCCTTGCCGTTACGTGCTAATGAGTAGGGCCGCGTTCTGCCGGGTCCCGTAGTGTACCCTTGTCGGGCCCTGTTCAGTCGATTTCCGTAATGGACAGCTATCTCAACTTATCTAGATCAGCATCGTATCCACAACTTATCCACATGAGCACCGGACCCACATCTTATCCACGTGGGCGTCTGACCCACAGCTTACCCAGGTTGGCATTACAAGATGGGACCCCGAGCCAGCCCCGCGCCCGCGCCCGTGCCGTCGCTTCATTTTCATATAGTGAAATGTAATGCATATACAAAAATTATACACCTTTGAACTTTCTTAAATCGCACTTAGGATATGATAATGTTGTGCTAATAAAATCCTGATCATTTATCATTTCCATGGAGTGAAATATAATGTAAACTTGCGGATACAAAAATTATACACCTTTGAACTCTTTGAAATCGCACTTAATACGTTATAATGTCGTGCTAAGAAAATCTTGAGAGATTATCATTTTCATAGAGCGGAATGTAATGCATAAAATTACATATACGAAGTTTATACACCTTTGAACTCTTTGAAATCGTACTTAATACGTGATAATGTTATGCTAAGAAAATCTTGAGAGATTATCATTTCCATGGAGTAAAATGTAATGCATAAACTTGCGTATACAAAAATTATACACCTTTGAACTCTTTAAAATCACAGTTAATACGTGATAATATTGTACTAAGAAAATCTTGAGAGATTACCATTTCCATGGAGTGAAATATAATGCATAAACTTGCGTATACAAAATTTATACACCTTTGAACTCTTTGAAATCGCACTTAATACGTGATAATATTGTGCTAAGAAAATCTTGAGAGATTATCATTTTCATATAGTGGAATGTAATGCATAAACTGACATATACGAAAATTATACACCTTTGGACTCTTTGAAATCGCACTTAGGGCATGATAATGTTGTGCTAATAAAATCCTGATCATTTATCATTTCCATGGAGTGAAATATAATGCATAAACTTGCGTATACGTAAATTTTAAACCTTTGAACACTATGAAATTTCACTTAATAACGAGATAATGAGGTGCTAGCAAAATTTTGAGAGATTATCATTTTCTCCCCCCATTTTCATAGAGTGGAATGTAATGCATAAACTTGCATATACGGAAATTATACACATTTGAACTCTTTGAAATCGCACTTAATACGTGATAATATTATGCTAAGAAAATCTTGAGAGATTATCATTTTCATAGAGTGGAATGTAATGCACAGATTATACACCTTCGAATATGTTCCCTTCAAATTATATTCAAGTTTATTTGTTTATGGAGTTAAAGTATCGGTGACATACTCGTTATTTTGCATGGATAGAGGGGTGCCCCCCGACAGATATAGGTGTTATCCTGTCCGCTAGATCACAAAGGATTAACAGTTGGTGGGCACGATCCGTGTGACAACTGTCTCGACCAATTAGAGCGTAGCAGCGAAGATGAGCACAAGTGCGAGAGATTGATACAAAGAGAGGGGAAAATTGAGTAGCACTTAAGAACCAAGGGCAAAACCGAGTAGAACTTAAAACCCAAGGGCAAGACTGGCAAAGGGATTCAAATAGAAAATAGAAAAAGATTTAAAAAATGGAAAAATGTATCTTTTATACAGTAAAATACATCTTGGCATACATCAAACTATTTGCAATTCAAATATACACCAGTTTAACAATTATCGTCTCATTCATACAAACTATATTTTGGGGAGGGATGTTTTGGAAAGAGGCTTGAGTAGAAAGCCATGAACCTTCATAGATAGTAGGTGATTTGAAAAGTGGTGATTTAGGTTAAAACTTGGTTTATATATATTTCTTATGATGGCAGGTCACATAATAAAACTCCCTGGGTAGATGCCACTATATTTTGCTCTTTTTGAATTTGTTGTGCATAAAATGACTCAATTAGCTAGCTAAAACTTATTCGTTGAATCTCTGTTGACCAGCCACTGGAGGATAAAACTGAGTATATTGCACATGGCAGTGTTAGTACTGGAGGGAAAAATCGAGTACAACCAAACTGCCAGTGTTACAATCGAGGGCAAAACTGAGTACAACTGAGTCGTCATGGTTAGACACGAGGCAAAAACGTGACTCATGGTACGTGTGTGCGGTGCACGGGGCGGTAGCGGACACGTGTGGCCGTACACGGTGTATTAGCATATGCGGTTACACGGTATATGGTAGTGCAACGGAACGTTGCTTCCCTTCTTTAATAGAGGCCTCCCCACTCTCACTCATCACTCACTCGCTCACTCAACCGTTTTCACTGTCCCATCACCTTCTGCAAACCACTAAGAAAACCCCAACCATGCTGGCGATGGAGAAGAACGGCGTGTTGGGTTCGCAGCATAGAAAAAAATTTCCTACGATGGGAACTATCGCCAAGATCTATCTATTAGATACAAGCAATGGGTGGATATACATCCATAGAGAACTTACCCTCAAAGACAACAAAGATTTGTTAACGAGATGGAACTCGTGGATGATGTAGTCGTACACTTGCCGATCTCAAGATCGTGATGAAGTCCAGCAGGTCCGGCTCTAGCACGTCCATCAGATCCAGCTCCAGCAAGTCCAACACCACCAAGTCCACCACCACCAAGTCCAGCACCACCAAGTCCAGCACCACAAAGCAGCGATGCATCCGTTATCGCACACATGTCCGATACCCCGACAACCTCCATGCATCGCTCCAGCAAAGCAGCGGAAGCAGCAACTCCTTTCCAGATAAAGCCACAGGGAACATGTATCTCGCTAATCCGAGACCATGGGGAATAACTAGAGGGGGAGAGAGATCCTTCACGAGGAGGTGTGTGTTGTGAGGTGGAGAGGGAGGCCTTTATAGGGAAGATGGGGACAGCCAAGGGCCATGGTGTTGCAGCCATGGTGGTGCCCCCACCTCTTCCATCATTCATGTGGTGGATGCTCCACTCACATAAATATGCCTCCACTCACACTTCCACTCACATGCATTAAATTTCCTCCAAATTTAATGCAAGCTCTCATTAAATAAAACTATTTTATTTATTTTATTCAGAATTTTGTCAATTACTTTAATTAACAAACATTCACATAAAACCCCCTGCAACATTTCAATATCACATGCAGGACCAGTTTCTGCAATTTCACCCGGAACAATTCCGGTTTCCATCGAAATGATTCCAGCGCTTTATTGAATCTTTATCTAAAACATATTTGCTCCAAATGGTGTCGGTATCCCTTCAGTGTGTCACCCTACAGTTCGCAAATAATGCAGACATGATCGAGACCCCTCTCCGATCAATAATCAGCAGCGGGACCTGGAGATCCGTACTGACCCCCACATATTCAACGATGACTCTTGTGATCGTGTGACCCTTTAACATCGTAACTAAATCACTTTGTCTCACGATATATTACATGTATGAGATTTGATCATCGGCATCCAAATACCTAGTTTGATCTCGTTACCGACATGCACTCTTTTCTCGTTCCCGTGATATAACATTCTAGTGATCACATCACTTGCTTGCAAGCTATCTTAATGTGATATCACCGAGAGGGCCCAGAGTATATCTATCCGTCATTGGGATGGAAAAATCCCATTCTTGATCCATGAGCCTCAACAACACCTTCGGAGTATCTGAACCCACCTTTATAGTCACCCTTTTACAGTGTGACGTTTGATGTTATCAAGTCACTCTTCCGATGTTAGCAATTAACATGATCTCATGGTCTAAGGACTAAGATTACTTCGTATTATGTTATAGAAATATAAACATAATGACTTTGATTGTAATGCTATACTTCAGATGAATGTTCATCACATCATTTCATAAATGCTGTGACCTCGTTATTAACAACATCCAATGTCCATGATCAGGAAACCTTGATCATCTTATTAATGAACGAGCTAGTTTATATGAGAGGCATTACTAGGAACTTTGTAATAAACATTTCTCATAAACATGGAATAAGATAACAACCACTTTATTATTGCCTCTCGGGTATATTCCCTTCACTCTCCCACTTGCACTAGAGTCAATAATCTAGTTTGAAAAACTTTGCGTATTGAACACCTATGGCTTTCTGGTGTTGCATATTGATGGCCCAAAATATATCGAGATTGTTGGGGAACCCCAAGAGGAAGGTATGATGAGCACAGCAGCAAGTTTTCCCTCAGTACGAAACCAAGGTTATCAATCAAGTAGGAGCAAGGAAACACCCCAAAGGTGTTGCTAGCTGAGCCTTGGCAGGGCGCACTACCGGTGCCAGCAGCAAGGTGGAGACCTGCACAACATAAACACAAAATTTTGCCCCCAACTTGCAATGAGGTTGTCAATCTCACCGGTTTTGCTGAAAACAAAGGCTTAAACGTATCGAATGGAAGGAAGTAATAGTTTGCAGGAAGTAAACACAAAGTAGTAAACAGTTTGTAGATTGATTGTAAAGAAAGGACCGGGTCCATAGTTCACTAGAGGTGGTTCTCCTTAAGATAGATAACATGTTGGGTGAACAAATTACAGCAAGGCAATATACAAACATAGAGAAAGCATACAAGCATATACTAATCATCTTGACTCCTTTGAGACTTGATTGGGCATTACAAAATTATACATAGACCTCCATCCAACTGCATCTATGACTAATAATCCACCTTCAGGTTATCATCTGAATCCCCTCCAGTATTAAGTTGCAAGCAACAGATTATTGCATTATGAATTGCGTGTAAATTAAGCAATACGATTGTTCTATGAACAAAGGATTGTTGTTTTCTCCCTAGTAGCAATGACACATCTAGTACCTTAGAGATTTCTGTCACTTCCCCAGATTACCAGAGGCATGAACCCACTATCGAGCATAAATACTAACTCTTGGAGTTGCTAGCATCTACTTGGCCAAGATAGCTACTAACAACGGAAAGCATGCAAGATCACAAATAACAAAGACATGATAGAATCAATAATCAATCTGAAATAGCATCTCAATATCCATCGGATCCTCGCAAACACAACATGCAGAATTACAAATAGATGATCTTGATCATGAACGGAGCTCACAAGGTCTAGACATGATAGCACAAAGGAGGAGAACCAGCCATCTAGCTACTACATGGACCCGTAGTCCAGAGATGAAATACTCACGCATCACACCGGAGGCTTGCATGATGATGAAGAAGGCCTCCAGGGTGAATTCCCCTCTCCGGCAGGGTGCTGGGAAGAGCTTCAGATCCCTCCCGATCTAGGGATGGAGACGACGGCGGCTACAGACTCTTTCGTGGATTTTTGATCGGGTACTTAGGGTTTCCGTATCAGAGGCAATATATAGGCAGAAGGAGAGGCCGAGGGGGTGCCTGGGCTGGCCACACCACCCCCTAGCGGGGGCCAAGCCTGGCCGCACGGCCAGGTGGTGTGGCTGCCCTCTGGCCCTTCTCCGTCTCGTATTATGGCTCCAAGTGTCCCCCAGTAAACTAATAACTTTGGCTTTTGTCCCGTCCAATTCCGGGAATATTCATTTTCTGACTTCCTGAAACCAAAAACAGTAGAAAACAGGCAGCTGGCACTGTGGCTCTTGTTAATAGTTTAGTCCAAGAAATCATATGAAAAGTACTCCAAAGTGTGGACAAAACACAAAAAAGTAGATAAAACCAAGCATGGAACATCAAAAATTATAGATACATTTGCAATGTATCACATATACGCGATTGCTAGTGGTTAACATAATCTCCGGATCTGACAGTTTTAGGTCCGTGTGTATTTGCATGTCTTTGTGTCTCTATGCATCACTCATTCTCAAATGAGATGGCCTTATATATATTTGGTCCTTTGGTGAGACCTTTAGTTCGTTCGGGTTAAAATATGTTGATATTATTGTCATACAATATATCTTCATAGTATTAGCCCACTTTGAACCACACCTAGTTTGATAACAAACTACTTAACACAAATGCCCTCCTTTGCTGCTACTATAGCAGTCATATACTTAGCCTTTTGTTGTAGTATCCGTCACAATGTTTCAACTTTGGAACTCATCCAAATCCATCATGGAATATCCTTTCCATTACATTGTGCCACCCATAGTCTAAATTGAGATAAATTTTATTTGTATCTTGTGACAAAAGTAGTATCAATGTAACACTTTACAATGAACTACCTTTAACTATTTGTCACTTATACATGATATATTCTTAGTTCTTCCAAAGCTCATAAGAATATCTTTACTATCGTCCAATGATCATCTTATGAATCATTGTGGTATGTGCTCATAACTTTTAGAGCATATGACATATCTGGATATATACATATCACGGTATAATCGATCAAAATATTCATGTGATTTTACTCACCAAGTGTTGAAACACTTGAATCTTGATACAATCCTTTCCATGCAGCAAGAACCTTTCTTGTTGTTTCCATATTGAACCCTTTCAATATCTAATATATGTACGTCTGGCATAACCATATTAGCACCTCAATCTATCCATATAGACATTGATGCCAAATATTCCGGTTTTGCCCAAGTCTTTCATCGAAATCCTATTTTAATGAAATTCTTAACTTGTGTCAATAAAAGATACATCATTTCCAATCAACAATATGTACTCTGCATAATGTATTAGAAATTTGTCTCAGCGCTCCCACTTAATTTCTTGCAAATGCAAGCATCTTCATCATCTCCGATGAAATTAAACTCCTTTAGCATTTTCATCATGGTGAAGATTCCAACTCCGCTATGCTCACTTCAACTATTGAAGTTTGCATGCCCTTTTAGCACCCTTTGAATTAACAAAACTCTTTGGAATGTGTCACGTACACGTCCTAGGTAACCATTCTATTAGAAGAACCTTGTTTTGTTTATTCAACTACCATATACCAAATTATATGTAGTGGTTGCTACATTAATCCGTCAAGACTAAATATCGCTATGAAAGATCAAATCTTGTCATAGTCAACTCCTTGAACATTGCCATAAACTTCTTTCTAGCATGTCGACTATTTCATAGATGTTAAACATCCATGTCTATTTCTTTATAGACCCAAACACGACCGATAGGCTTCATGCCTTTCCGGAGGGTCTTCCAAGTTCAGAAACTTGATTTCTCGTGTATGATACTATCATGGATTCTATGACTTCTAGTCATTTTATGGAGTTAGGGCCCATCATCGCTTATTTGCATACAGTCGGTTCATGACTGTCAAAACAATAACGACTTCTGTTTCAAATCTTACTATTTGATTCTTACCGACCCACATGGTTCAATAAGAACTCTAATCTCCAAGATCACACCCTTTGTAATCACGGGAGCCATGAGCATTGTGGCCACCACCGGGACAGTTTCCGGCGCTGTGCTACTTAGCACATATAGCTAAGGTTCAACAACCTTATCAAAGTTCTATTGTCCTCCCACTTAACTTTTCACGGAAAATTCCTTCTCAAGAAACTTGACGTTCTAAGCGACAAACTCTTTTGTCCTCGGTGTTATGGAGGAATTCCCAACAAATTCTTTGGGACAACAAATAAAGACGTGCTTATCCGACTTTGGTTGTAAAAATTTTACTTATGCATAGCATACCAAAATTTAAGAAAAGACAATTCAGGTTTTATCCCAAACCACAACTCATATGGTGTCATTTCAACGGATCATGATGGTGCTCTTTTCAGTGTAAAAGCGGTAGTCTCTAAAGCTTTAATCCTTAAAACATAATGGCAGTTTTATAAATGACACCTTTGATCTTACCATGTGAAACAAGGTTTGATTTGATCTCTCGAACATACCATACTCCTGTGGTTTATCGGGAAATGCAAATTCCTGGAACAATTCCTAAAATCTTAGGTGTTTTGCTAAACCTATAACTCAAATATCTTCCTTTATGATCAAATCATAAACTCTTTTATTTTCTTGTTACAATGATTTTTCACTTCATCTTGAAAGTCTTTGAACAATTTTCAAATGTTTCATACTTCTTCCTTATTAAGTAAATATATAGATATATTCACTCAAATTTCTGGAGAAAGCATATGAAGCAAAAAGATCCATTGCATATGGCTACATATAATGGACTATGCACATCAGCATACACAAATTCCGATAAGCTAGTCATCCGTTCTTCTTTGGCCTATGAACGGAGTTTCAATTATCTCGAGGAAAGTTTCACAAGCGTCAATTGATCAAAATCAAAAATCCATCAACATGGAGTTTCTTCATGTTTACTTTCCAATATAATTCAAATAGCGATGTCACTTCATAAGTGACCTTCCAATCATTTGTCTTACGACATTTTAGCAATAATGTTTATGGATGTGATTTCTCCAACTAGACTTGTAAAAGTTCATCCATCCTTTATGGAATACGATAATTATTTGAACAACCATTGTTCTCGTAATACTGGAACAAAATAACAATTATTAAAAGAAAATCTTGAAGGCTAGGTTTGATGACAACGAAAACACAATAACACTTTATTTATTTTTGATGAACATCATCACTTATTCTCTTGCGAGTTACTTAGGCCGTTGCAGTTCATGAATTGTGTTATTCTATATGACACTTCACACCAACCAATTCGGTATCCAATACCTTAGAACCACATTGTTTAACAAGCAAGGAATACTACCATAACATGTATATCTTCTATATACCTAAGTTGGACATCTCCAACCTTTTCTTTTCTGCCAAATATTTTATAGATTCTCTTTCAACAATTCCTTTTCTTTTAAAAGAATCTATCAACATCAATAGTGGTGTCATTCACATGACACATAGTACAAAGTGTATATAGTCAAATACTAATACCTTTGGACTTGCACTTTGAAGTGGATCACCATCATCAAATGTTTGGTGTTCTTTCAAAAATCCATTCTTTAGTAAACTATTAGTGTAGTAAACATTTTACTTACATCTTCTATTCATCCTTATCATGACAACTTTCATGATCAAGCTACTATAGCCTATAAGGAAGAATCACGAGTATAATGTTAGTTCCCAAAACCTTTTTGGGAGATCCGGATGCCTAGCATCTCCATCCTTCACAAATTCTCATACAATATGAGAACATGTATTTTGCTAAATTATACTCTATCATAATGCAACCAAAAAATTGTTTCAGATATCACAATATCTTCCATACATGATGGTTTCTGAAACAATTTTTTAGCTCCTAGATAATCTTGGTATTAAAATAACTTTTGAATATCAATAATCATGGAGGAAAACATGACACTTTAGATACTATCATTGGAATTCTTAGTCTTGATTTAATACTACTTATTAAACTTCATGGAGTAAATAGAGTTTGCTGAAAGTTTGCAATAGGACTTCTAAACTTTAAATTGACATTCAAAACAATACGATACCAGTTTGTAAAGTAAATATCCAGAATTCTATAGTTCTATTATCTCAATTAAAACTAAGCATAAGGTAATGAACAGATGCCAATGACTACAACAAATTATGAAAATTCACTTTGATTTAGTTTATGACAAATTGAGTTCAACTAATCCAAATTAGAAATGAACTCCCACTCAAAAACGACATCCCTCGTGCCCATTTGGTGATTACATGAACCAAATCCACTACACCAAGTCCGATCATGACGTGAGTCGGTGTAGATTCAAAGGCGAGCATCAATATGGGCATCACATCAACTATATGACTCATGCTTAACCTTTCGGTCCGTGTTCCGAGGCCATGTCTGTACATGCTAGGCTCTCCAAGTAAGAACCTTAGTACTCACATGTGTAAAACTGTCTTAGACCCGTTGTATGAAAGCGTAGAGTTGAGTACACCTGATCATCACGTGATGTCTCGAAACACGATCCATAGAACGGTGCATACTTAAGGAAGAACACATTTTATCTTGATATTTAAATGAGGGATCATCTTATAATGCTACTAAAACGCCAAACTAACAATATAAGATGCAAACATCATATGTGTAAAGTGGAATGATATGGTCCATGCATTTGATCACCATCATGTGCATCGTGGTATGATCGTTATCATTCCTTTGTGTGTAAGGCCAAGGTCCATGGAACTTACACGTTAGGTGTGCTGTAAGGGTATCCACCATACATCAACTTACAACATTACCATATCGTGACACTAGCTCAACAACAATCTAAACTAGACGCCTCTAATTTATCCATTGCAAGTTTTACGTGGCTTAGGGCTTTCGAAGATAGAACTAGTCTTACCTACGAACAAGGAACCACAAAGATGATAATTAAGTTATTAGCAACTCGTTGTAAATCAGATATTGACTATAGTAGGAGAGACAGACACCCGCTAGCCACTTATGCAAAACTAGTTGCATGTCAATCGTAGAACAAGTCTCATGTGCGATGACATGTAAAGTTGGTCCGGGCCGCTTCATCCCACTATGCCACAAATATCCAAATACATGAAAAAATGCAATAACATGATCATCATCGCCCACATATAAACATATGTGCAGTACCCGTGCAAAGCACCTACGCATAGATCAAGCTCTGATACCACTGTTGGGTTCATAGAATAGAAAACAAAAAATTTCCTACGATAGGAACTATCGCCAAGATCTATCTATTAGATACAAGCAACATGTGGATATACATCCATAGAGAACTTACCCTCGAAGACAACAAAGCTTTGTTAACGAGATGGAACTCGTGGATGATGTAGTCGTACACTTGCCGATCTCAAGATCGTGATGAAGTCCAGCAGGTCCGGCTCCAGCTCATCCATCAGATCCAGCTCCAGCAAGTCCAACACCAGCAAGTCCAGCACCACCAAGTCTAGCACCGCAAAGCAACAGTGCATCCGTGATCGCACACACGTCCGGTACCCTGACAACCTCCATCCCTCGCTCCAGCAAAGCAGCAGAAGCAGCAACTCCTTTCCAGAAAAAGCCACAGGGAACATGTATCTCGCTAATCCGAGATCATGGGGAATAACTAGAGGGGGAGAGAGATCCTTCATGAGGAGGTGTGTGTTGTGAGGAGGAGAGGGGGCCTTTTATAGGGAAGAGGGGGGCAGCCAAGGGCCATGGCGTGGCAGCCATGGTGGTGCCCCCACCTCTTCCATCATTCATGTGGTGGATGCTCCACTCACATAAATATGCATCCACTCACACTTCCACTCACATGCATTAAATTTCCACCAAATTTAATGCAAGCTCTCATTAAATAAAACTATTTTATTTAGAATTTTGTCAATTACTCTAATTAACAAACATTCACATAAAAACCCCTGCAACATTTCAATATCACATGCAGAACCAGTTTCTGCAATTTCACCCGGAATAATTCCGGTTCCAGCGCTTTATTAAATCTTTATCAGAAACATATTTGCTCCAAATGGTGTCAGTATTCCTTAAGTGTGTCACCCTATGGTTTGCAAATAATGCAGACATGATCGAGACCCCTCTCCGATCAATAATCAGCAGCGGGACCTGGAGATCCGTACTGACTCCCACATTTTCAATGATGACTCTTGTGATCGTGTGAACCTTTAATGTTGTAACTAAATCCCTTTGTCTTGCGATATATTACATGTCCGAGATTTGATCATCGGCATCCAAATACCTAGTTTGATCTCGTTACCGACATGCACTCTTTTCTTGTTCCCGTGATATAACATTCTAGTGATCACATCACTTTCTTGCAAGCTATCTTAATGTGATATCACCGAGAGGGCCCAGAGTATATCTATCCGTCATCGGGATGGACAAATCCCATTCTTGATCCATGAGCCTCAACATAACACCTTCGGAGTATCTGACCCACCTTTATAGTCACCCTTTTACGGTGTGACGTTTGATGTTATCAAGTCACTCTTCCGATGTTAGCAATTAACATGATCTCATGGTATAAGGACTAAGATTACTTCGTATGATGTTATAGCAATATAAAATAATGACTTTGATCGTAATGCTATACTTTGGATGAATGTTCATCACATCATTTCATAAATGTTGTGACCTCATTATTAACAACATCCAATGTCCATGATCAGGAAACCTTGATCATATTGTTAATTAACGAGCTAGTTTATATGAGAGGCATTACTAGGAACTTTGTATTTTGTTTATTAAACACACATGTATTAACATTTCCAATGAATACAATTATAGCATGCAAAATAAACATTTATCATAAACATGGAATAAGATAATAACCACTTTATTATTGCCTCTCGGGCATATTCCCTTCATGGCGTGGTGGCCATCGGCGCCTCCAAGACTGCCGGTGAGGAGGGTCCCGTCCCCGTACAGGCCCCTTTTTTCGTCCCCGCATACGCCATAGCCGCCGGCGAGGAGGCCCCCGCTGGTCTCGGGAAGATCCCGCTCGGCTGGGACCCCTACGAGGAGGTTGATTACATAAGCCCGGACAACCCCTATTACACCAGTATCGTCGACCCATGGTCGGAGGTAACCAGGTTTTCTCCCCTTCCCTTGTTCTTCTCCCGTTCCCATCGTTGGATGCTAGATCGTATGTTATTAGGGCTCGGCTGTTCATATTTTTATAGTAGCTAATCTTCTTGTGTTAGATCTCGTATTTCGATGAATCCCCCTATTTGTAGGTGAACCTTCTGTTTGTAGTTGGGATCAGTATTCGATTTGGTTTGAGATTTGGGGGATAATCAGGAGATCTCAATCGGTTAATTTATGCAAATAATCAATCCCGATAACCAAAGTATCTCAATCACGTCCTTATTGCAGTCTACTATTTTTCCAACAGGAGGATATCAGCGACATCCGCAGCAACGATGAGTCCAAGAAAACCAAGACTCGTCATATGCTGAGGAGGCTGAAATCCGGCCAGTACAACAACTTCTTCGCCGGTGACGTTTACAGGGGCCTCTTCTGCCCCACCAGCAGGCTCCGCGCCACGGACTTCAACTCCCTCGTGAAGCATGCCGAGGACGTGAGGACCTGCAATGAGTCCGTGAACATCCACGGCTTCATAGCCAAGCACCAGGCGATCGGTCTTCACCTCCGCAACCTCAAGAAGGTGGCTATCGAGGAGGGTCGCATGCCCCCGATCAAGCCCAAGGTCAAAGGACTGGGCAGCAAGAAGTAGAGGAGGCGCTAGAGGGAGGAGGCAGAGGCCCTCCTGGCAGAGGCCATGAGGGGCCACTGATCTGCTGTTGCTGCTGTAAAGCAGCTTCTTTTGTCTTGTTTGTGTTGAACTTGTCTGCTGCTGCTGAGCAGCCTAATTGTCGAACCTTGTTAAGTACCATATCATATAACCTATATTAGCTGCTTTATCTACATCTGCTCTGTTTACTGAATTTATTTATGGTGCTGGTTAGTTTTGCTCCTCTAGATTTGTTACCAGATTCAGGAAAAATGAGGCAAAAGGAACAATGAATGAAGAGAGAAGCTGCTCTAGATTCGTTAAATTTTTGGGCAAAAAAACGGTTAGCGAGAGAGACAGGGGAAAATACGCTCTTAAAAAGGCCAATCATAAAAATAACAAAAAAGAAAACTTCCAATTTAGGCGACAGGGCGCACGTAACCACCAAATACGCCCCACATGGTCCCACATCACGTCCCCCATAATCAACAAGAGATGGATGGCAGGTCCGCTGTATATCCTAGCCCCACCTGTAAGCATGTAATAGTCGAGGCGATGTAATATAACGCTCAACGCACGACATGCCCCAACGCGGTCCCACCGGTCAGCATGTAACGGTAAAGCCTTTGACCTGACGGCATCCCATGTCCGAGCGCATGTGAGGGTTTCGGAATGGAGGGAGGGCAAAAGTGATAAAAAACTATGTGGCTGGGGAAAACTGAGTACAATTAACGAACCAGGGGCACGAAAATAGAAATCCCTATAAAAAATGTTCAATAGTTTCCACTGAATCAAAAAAACAATATTTCTGACAGCCCACCCATTTGTGGTAGATTGTCTTTCGTCTAAAGGACTTTATGTTTAAGAAGCCACATGAAGATTTTAATTTTGAGTGGAATTTTCAATTTTCATAGGTATTTCTGCAAGAACCTAGTATGACCATTCATCTTATCTAAATACATAGATTTAACCGTAAACTCACCATTAATGGTTAATTTCCCAAAAAATCTGGGTTATCATTTAGTTGTACCGTCATTAGCCGCTGGCATAAATGCAACCATTATACCCATTTATTACCAGTCAAACTCCTTCGAAAGCCAATGTTAAGAGGAGTTTGAGAAAAAAACCGCAGCAACAAAGATATTTTTCCTATTACCGATGTTAAATAGGGATGGAAATTGTAGTGCTAGTGATGTATTTCCTAACCCGGCATCTTTCCAAAAGCAAACACCTTCACCATTTCCTACTGTAAAAGAACTATGAGCAAAAAACAGATCTCTTACACGCATCAAACCTTTCCAAAAAGGGGAATCGATCGGTTTTACGTCTACTTGAGACAATGTTTTTTCCCGAATATATTTATTATGAAGGAGTTGTTGCCACATACCATCCTCTCTTATTAGTTTAAATAGCCATTTGCTAAGTAAACACCTATTTTTAATCTCAAGTACTTCGATACATAACCCCGTTGATCCTTAGGATGGCATACAATACTCAATTTGGATAGCCTATACTTCTTCTTAGTATCCGTACTTTGCCAAAAAAATCTGGACCTATAGAAGTCTAGTAATTTTCGCACTCCCTTAGGAATTTTCAAAAAAAAGAGCATAAACATAGGTAGGCTAGTTAAAACAGAGTTTATGTTGATCAAATGGTCTCCGTAGGTCAACATTTTCCCTTTCCAACATCCTAGTTTGGATAAAAGACGATTCTCTACCGAATTCCATTATGAATTCTTTAATTTTCTATAGTGAATTGGTATGCCAATATACTGAAAAGGGAGAGAACCCGATTCACAACCAAGAATCTGCTTATACTTTAGATCCATTTCTTTAGCTTTTCCAAGACAGAAAATTTCACTCTTATGAAAATTAATCTTTAATCTGGACAATTGGTCGAATATAGATAAAATTAATTTCATATTTACCGCATTTCCAAATTATGCTCCATAAAAAGTATGGTGTCATCAGCATACTATAGGATCGAGACCCCACCATCCACCAAATGTGGAATAAGGCTGCCAACTTGTCCATTCTCTTTTGCATGAGAAAGGAGAACACTAAGCATATCTGCTATGATATTAAAAAGAATTGGGGACAAAGGATCACCTAGCGTTAACCATTTTCCCAAGAACATCATTAACTCTTATTCCAACACTCTCCCCTTGCACAAATTGTTTAATCCACTCACATCATTGTGGATCAAACCCTTTCATGCGAAGTGCTTGTTGCAAAAAAGGTCATTTCATTTTATTATATGCTTTCTCGAAATCAATTTTGAAAAGCACACCATCTGGTTTCTTACAATGTAACTCATGGATGGTCTTATGCAGGACGACAACACCCTCAAGGATGTGCCGACCTGGCATAAAAGTCGTCTGTGTGGGTCTAATAACTTTACTAGCCACTTTTGTAATATGATTAGTAGCCACTTTAGTAAAAATCTTTAAGCTTACATTAAAAAGACAAATAGGCCTATATATTGCATTTGGGCTGCGTTTTCTTTTTTTGGGTAGAAGAGTTATGACCGTACTTTTGCCCGGACGTCGTTTGGGAGACGCAACAGGAGATGCTCTGGGGAGCGTGAGCGCCAACTTGGCCACGGGATGTACTGGCTGTTGACTTTGCGACAAGTAAATAACAAAAAACAAAAATAAAATCATAGTAAGAGGACACATATTTAACATGGAAAACCCTCTCCAACAAAGAGAGGGGAAAAACCACGTTAAATTTGTGTCCCCTTACTGCGATTTTATTTTCGTTCTTCGTTATTTACTTGTCGCAAAGTCAACAAGTGGTATCAGAGCCCCAGGTTCTAATCTAGGGTTTGCGACATGTCGTCGTTGAAGTTCGATCTACCGCAGATGGACTACTCGACAAGATTCTGCTTGTGGCAGGTCAAGATGCTTGCGATTCTCGCCCAAACTTCAGATCTGGTCTGATGAAGAAAAGCGGAAAAACCGTAAGGCTTTGTCTATGATTCAACTTCATCTATCCAATAATATTTTGCAGGAAGTCTTGACAGAGAAATCTACTGCTGCCCTTTGGGGGAAACTGGAATCGATCTGCATGTCAAAGGATCTAACCAGTAAGATGCATGTGAAGATGAAGTTGTTCTCGCATAGATTGCAGGAAGGTGGATCGGTAATGAATCACTTATCTCTTTTCAGAGAGATTATTTCTGATTTGCAATCTATGGAAGTAAAATATGATGATGAGGATCTAGCCCTATTACTCTTATGCTCGCTGCCTAGTTCTTATACTCACTTTCATGATACAATGTTGTTGAGCCATGATAAGATAACCCTTGATGAATTGCAAGATGCCCTCAAACAGAGGGAAAACATGAAATCTATGGTGCAGGCAGATGGGGCGTCTTCCAAGGCTGAAGCTCTGCAGGTTCGTGGCAGGACTGAGCAGAGATTTAAGAACCATGGCAACCGAGATAAGAGCAAAGACGGCAGAAGTCGTTCGAAGTCCAAGGGAAAGGACAAGTTCTGCAGGTATTGTAATAAATCTAATCATGTTATTGATGATTGTTGGAAGCTGCAGAATAAGGAGAAAAGGAACGGTACTTACCAACCGAAAGTTAAGGATCAGGGTAATGGTAAGGCTGTTTTTGTTTCTGGTTATAGTTCTGACGGTGAATGTTTAGCCGTTTTTGCTGCTTGTGCTTTTCGTGATGATGAATGGATACTTGATACTGCATGTTCGTTTCATATTTGTTGTAACAAAGATTGGTTCAGTTCATATGAGTCTGTGCAGACTAGAGATTTTGTACGTGTGGGGAACGACAACCCATACCATATTGTCGGAGTTGTATCTGTTAAGATCAAGACACATGATGGCGTGACGCGTACGTTGGATGAGGTGAAGTACATACCAAGTATGGCCAGAAATTTGATCTCCCTGAGTACCATGGACGTTGATGGATACAAGTACGCCAGTGGGCGTAGATTGTTAAAGGTATCGAAAGGTTCTCTTATTCACATGATAGGTGATATGAATTCTGCTAAGTTATATGTTCTTAGATGTAGCACTTTGCCTAGTATTGCTGTTGCTGTTACTTCTAATGATTCTGATGATTATGGTAAAACAAATCTGTGGCATATGCGTCTTGGGCATATGAGTGAACATGGCATGGTAGAATTGGTTAAGAGAGAGCTGATTGATGGTTGCAACTTGGGTAAGTTTGAGTTCTGTGAGCACTGCGTTTTTTGGTAAGCACAAAATAGTTAAATTCAATGCTTCCGTCCATACCACCAAAGGCATTTTAGATTATATGCATGCTAATGTATGGGGACCTTCCCGTAAGACATCTATTGGTGGTGCTAATTACATGCTTACTATTATTGATGACTACTCAAGAAAAGTGTGGCCATATTTTCTGAAGCATAAATCTGATGTTTTTGATGCTTCTAAGAAGTGGAAAGTTATAATAGAAAAGCAAACTGAAAAGAAGGTAAAGGTACTACGTACTGACAATGGTATGGAATTCTGTTCTAACGAGTTTGATGAGTTTTGCAGTAATGATGGTATGATTAGGCACCACACCATCCCTTACACTCCTCATCAGAATGGCGTGGCTGAGCGCATGAACAGAACCATCATCTCAAGGGCTCGTTGTATGTTGTCAAATGCAGGTATGCATAGATGTTTCTGGGCTGAAGCAGCCAACACAGCGTGCTACCTCATCAACAGGTCACCTTCTATTCCACTTGAGAAGAAAACTCCTATTGAGGTATGGTCAGGTTCGCCTGCTGATTATTCACAGTTGAGAGTTTTTGGTTGCACTGCTTATGCTCACGTTGATAATGGAAAGTTAGAGCCTAGAGCTGTTAAGTGCATATTCCTTGGTTATGGTTCAGGAGTTAAGGCATATAAACTATGGAATCCTGAAACTAAAAAGATTTTGTTGAGTAGGAATGTTGTTTTCAATAAATCCGTTATGTATCATGATAGCTTGCCATCAGATCCCTCTCCTGTTGCTATTGGAGAGGAGGGAGTTCGTGTGCAGGTGGAGCACCTGCAGAAATCTGTTGATAATAATGATGATGTTGATGATACTCATGAGGAAAATATGATGATGATGTTGTTCAGCATTCACCTACTGTTTTGCAGTAGCCACAGGAATCTATTGCTGCTGATAGACCGAGGCATAACATTGTTCCACCTCGTTGTTTGATTGAAGAGTGTAATCTTGCTCATTATGCTTTGAGTTGTGCTGAACAGGTGGAGCATGATACTGAACCTGCTACATACAATGAGGCTGTTGCATCCGTTGACCGCGAGAAGTGGGTTTCTGCTATGCAAGAAGAGATGCGATCGCTTGATAAGAATGGCACATGGGAAGTTGTGCGCTTGCCTAAACAGAAGAAAGCCGTCCGCTGTAAGTGGATATATAAGAGAAACGAAGGTTTGTCTTCTAATGAGCCTCTAAGGTTTAAGGCAAGGTTAGTAGCAAAAGGTTTTAGCCAGATTCCAGGTATTGACTATAATGATGTTTTCTCTCCGGTTGTGAAGCATAGCTCTATTCGTACTTCTTTTGGTATTGTTGCTATGCATGATCTTAAGCTTGAGCAGGTAGATGTAAAGACTGCTTTTCTGCATGGTGAACTGGAGGAGGAGATTTACATGGACCAACCTGAAGGGTTCGTAGTTCCTAGAAAAGAAGATTTTGTGTGCAAATTGAAGAGGTCGCTTTATGGTTTAAAGCAATCTCCAAGACAGTGGTACAAAAGGTTTGATTCATTTATGATCTCACAAGGTTTTAAGAGGTCTCAGTTTGATAGCTATGTTTATATAAAGTTTGTTAATGGATCACCTATTTACTTGCTGTTATATGTTGATGATATGTTAATTGCTGTCAAGAGCATGAAAAAAATCACTACTTTGAAGGCACACCTAAGTAGTGAATTTGAGATGAAAGATCTTGGTGCTGCTAAGAAAATCCTAGGTATGGAAATTAAACGGGACAGAAAATCTAGGTTGTTGTTTCTTAGTCAGCAAAGTTACGTTGAGAAAGTTCTTCAACGTTTTAATATGCATGATGCAAAGTCAGTTAGTACTCCTGTTGCTCCTCACTTTAAATTGCCAGCATTGCAATGTCCTAGTTCTGATGAAGATATTGAGTACATGTCTCGAGTTTCTTATTCTAGTGCTGTTGGTTCCTTGATGTATGCCATGGTTTGCTCTCACCCTGATTTATCATATGCTATGAGTTTGGTGAGTCGTTACATGGCTAATCCTGTTAAAGAACATTGGAAAGTTGTTCAATGGATTTTCAGGTACCTACGTGGCACATTCAACGCTTGCTTGAAGTTTGGCAAGACTGCTGAGGGACTCGCAGGCTATGTGGATTCAGATTTTGCTGCCGACTTGGATAAGAGGAGGTCCCTCACAGGTTATGTGTTCACGGTAGGTGGATGTGCCGTGAGTTGGAAGGCAACGCTGCAACCAGTTGTTGCTCTATCTACAACCGAAGCAGAATATATGGCTATTGTTGAAGCTTGCAAAGAGTGTTTGGTTGAAAGGTTTGTATGCTGAGCTTTGTCAGAATGATTCTTGCATTAACCTGTTCTGTGACAGTCAAAGTGCTATTTACCTTACTAAGGATCAGATGTTCCATGAGAGAACAAAGCACATTGATATCAAGTACCATTATGTTCGTGATGTTGTTGCACAAGGTACACTGAAGGTATGCAAGATAAGCACTCATGATAATCCTGCTGATATGATGACAAAGCACGTTCCTGTTGCTTAGTTGGTATAACTACTTAGCCCAAGTGGCTGTTGGCGTCGAAAGTATTTTCTTTGTTTGTTTAGGGAGATGATTACTGTTGATGCTACAAGAAGGAATTTGTCTCAAGGTGAAGTTTATTATATGTTGATCCAAATTCTACAAAGTAGAGGCCAACTTCTGACGAAGCGGAGCGAGGCCCGTCGCCGGAGGCTTGGGCCGATATATATACCTCTTGTAAGTCGCCGGTTGGGATAAGTTGTATCTGTGAAATCCCCGGCGTTGTGTAAACTCTCTCCGCTATAGTGAAGTTTCGCTGGCTGGCGTCCGTGGTTTTTTCCCTCTCTTTGTTGGAGAGGGTTTTCCACGTTAAATCTGTATCCCATTACTGCGATTTTATTTTCGTTCTTCGTTATTTACTTTTCGCAAAGTCAACACTGGCATCCACGAGTAGCCACACAAGCATCCACTAAGGATCCAAATGTTCCCCTTTCAGGTATCTTCATGCCAGAGTACTAGTCTTTGTTACATAGCTACTTAATTAAGCTTTGGATCATTTGCGAGATCGATGGTGAGTTTTTTCCAAAAAAAAAAATCGGGTTTTGTCGGATTTTTTTTGAATTTCAAAGTTTTGGATTTTTAAATTGTTTGACAGTTTAATCCCTAATCATTCATATTTTCATGTCAAAGTATATACTTATGGTCAAACTTTTCGACCGGTCACCCATCCTCACAGTGCTCCACCCTCAGCATGCTTAATTTTTGAGTTCCTTTCAAATTAGCTTCCATAACTTCCTGATACTATTATGCTATCAATTCTATTAACCTTAGACTTTAATAACAAATCGTTTTATTTTTTGTATTCTAAATAATTTAAAAAATAAGCAACAATGATTAAGTAATAATAAGCAACAATGAATCTTTATGGAAAATAATATAAAAACTTCAAAATAATTTAAAAGTAAAATAAACAACAAAAGAAATTCAAAAAATTCAAAAAATTGTCATTGTTTCCTGGCAAAACCTAAAATCTTCCTGCTTTCATATTTTCCTTTAAAATTTTGAAAATTTGTCATTTGTCCAAACAGCCTTAGACTGTTGAAATCGGATGTAAATTTTCACGTAAATACTTTTTCATATATTCCCTCCGTTTAGAAATATAAGACGTTGTAGTTTTATAAATCGAATGTATCTAGACGTCTTTTAGTGTATAGGTTCATAGAAATTTGAAGTGAACCTATACACTAAAAAACGTCTAGATACATTTATTTCACAAAGTTAAAATGTCTTATATCTGGACGGATATACAATTTTTTTCGAGTTCGTACGCAAAAGTTATAGCCATTTTAAATTGGAACAACTTTTTTTGCAAAAAAATTAAAATTAAAATTTTCCCTAAAAGTTGGGTGCGTGTGGTACAAGCATGTCAAAGGATTTTGAAATTTGAAGTTTTTATCATTTTTCTATTTTTATAGACGTTTTTTTTTTGCGCAAGAGAGGTGTTGGCACGAGAGGAAAAAATGTACGTTTACATTTAGTTCGGATTGATATCTTCAACGGAAACTAAAGGTCTATCTTTAGCACTGGTTAAAAACACCGATCGGGACTAAAGATCACTACCCCTTTAGTCCCGGTTGGTATCTCCAACTGGTACTAAATGTCTCATTTGACACAGGACTAAATCTGGTTGCCCCATAGCTACCGGGACTAATGCTGGACTAAAACTCACATTATTAGCTCATTAGCTCTGAACGAAAGATCTATTTTCTCCTAGTGTCTTAATCTGTATCATTATTTGTGATCGATAGACGCTTGAGTGTAAGTACATCTCTAACATTCTCGATCTCGGTCGACGTCGCCGCGTCGCAAGCTCGTAATAATGCAATCAGCTAGCCAGTCGTCCACGCTGGCTCGCTGGCTGCCTTCCCCAACAAACGATCGATCTCTTCCGTGTCGTGTAATTAACCTCTGTGCTAGCTAGCAAGCTTAGCTCCCTCCCGTGTTCCAAGCTAGTGGACAGAAGCTGTGGCTTATGCCTCACTTTTCGTCTCCCTTTCATGTCGATTTAGCCTCCAGTTCTCCGCACCTGATGACACGAGAATGTGTTACCTAGGGGCATCTAGCTCGATCGGTTAAATCTGCGTCCCGATATGATCGGCCACGCCCAGAAGCTCCTCCTCGACAGGATCACTCCTGCAGGGTGTGAGCGAGTGGTGACAGCTGAAAAGAACGGTAAAAACGATAATGTTTCCCTTCTCGGTCGATGAAACTGGTGCCTAGCTTGGAATTACAGCATTTTACGGTTCACACTGCAGCAGCATTTCGTCCCAGCCGCCGAGCGATGGTGGCCACTGGCAGGAGAACATCTGGCGACACAAGCCCGTGATCGGTCGTTCGAGCTGCGGCTGATGAAGCGACCCGGAGAAGATTTGCAGTTCTGGACTTCTGGAGGTTGCCAATTGTTGACTGCTGATGCGATGTCTTAGGCTAGCTGGCCTGGATCTCGGAAGAAAATAGCCGTAGAATGTAGCCTTTTGATTCGTCCTGACGGGCGTCGTCGCGGTCGATTTAACAGCCGCGGTCTCAAAATATGTCGCTCCGGTATCTACTAAACGGGGGACAAGGTTTTTAGAGGTAAAGCTATTATTATAGACCGGCTAAAAATCTGCGGCTGATGCCCATCATTACGTATAAACGACCGAGACAATTCTTACATGCTAGTCTAAAGTTTCAATTCAGTTTAGTGTTTTTTTTTTTGAACGAGGAAGGGCCTCGATGCTGCCATTAGATAACCGTCAGTCGGTTACATTTACAAACAGGACCTAAAAAGAAGATAAGAGTGAAAGCAGCCCTGGACATAAGCACTAAGGACCCTAACTTTTGCCTGAAAAAAGCAATCAGGTCCTTTGACCAAACCACCGACGAAGGAGCCTCGCCGCCGGCCATCTTACTCCCACCGGGGACGCACCACTTGGCGAGAAGAAGATGTGGAGCGCCGGCGCATGGCTCCGAGAGGGCCTCCATCCTGGAGGTTGAAGACACGCCACATAGGCGCACGATCTCGTCGCTCTTGCGGCCGAAGATGCATGTGCAGATATGGCCACCCGGCGATGAGCTCGATGCAGCAGCAACCTGCGCGGAACAGCAAGGCCACCATCCAAACCAACGTCCCCCTCGCCCCCTTGGCCGGCCAGGACGATGCTCTGGGCGATGAAGTTGATGAAGCGCAAGCAGAGGTGTTTATTGAGAAGATCCGCCGCCAGGGATCTCATCCGCTTCCGCCATGGAAGAGGGGGCAAGAACAGAGACGGACTCCAGTCGGCGCTACACCGAGGCGCCGAGCTGTAGGAGGATCTTCGCAAACCGCCGGAAACGGGCTCCGGCCAGACGCACCTCCCTTCCCCCTCGCCGCCACGACCGGCCAGGAACAGGAGGAGCAACGGCAGAGCAAGCCCGAACAGGAGGTCGCAGAAAGGGGCCTTATTGCGGAGATCATCGAGGAAGCAACTACCGGCGATGGCTTTGGCCACCGGAGCACCGTCGACGAGAGTAGAGCTCGAACTGCACAGGGATCGACCCAAAGGTCCCCATGCCCTACTCCAACTACTCGGCATAACGCCAGAAAAGCTACACCTAAACCTAACTCTACCTCCGGCGCCTCTCCTCCGCCGTCTCCGGCCGGCAACGCCGCCGGAGACCGCTCGGGATCGGCCCGGCAAAGCTGAGACGACTCTCAAGGGGGAGGAAAGGGGAGAGGAGGGGAGGGAAAGGGGAGTGTGGGTAGTCAATTCAGTTTAGTACTACAAGAGATAGCCTACGAGTCTACACCACACCTTAGTAGTAGATCCCTATGCTGTTCTTGGCATATGGTCATGATGTCAAAAATATTTGACCAAATGACTTTTTTTAAAAGACCATATATTAATATCGCGGAGATAACAATTACACCCAGCTTCTGCAACAACGCAATGCCCTAGCGGCCTTACGGATGCACACAGGCAACAAAAAGAAGAAGAATTATAAAAAAGAAAACTCTCGCTACAGTGATCCATTCCTTGAAACAACAGTACTACCACCACCAAGACAGCACCAGAAGTCTAGCTTCTCCAAAAGCGACACCTCCAAGAAGGGAACAATGCATAAACACTGTCATCGCCTGATCATAGATCTAGATTTTCACCCTGAAGAAAGTCCCAATTAAGCCAGACCTTGGGTTTTCACCCGGAATGGTAGGACAATAAACTTCTCCTGTACCGTCGCCCCTGCTTGCATGCCACTGCTCCAAGTCACGAGTCACCAAGCCAATTCCTCATCAACATTCAGACTCGAACCACCATTGTCAGTCCTTAGGTCTCGGTCTTCATGATATTCTTCATCGGCACCATGGGACGAGAACATGCCCCATGATATTAACAGCCAACAGAGCTTCGAAGCACTCCCTCTAAACCCAAACGGCCAGAGTAAAAACATGGGTGCACACAACCGAATCCCACCCGATCCAGCGATCTCTCGGCATGTGCGCACTTTGGAGTTCTTTGGTGGAGCCTTCCGGAACACGACACTGCAACCAGCTCAATGGAGACAAACATCAAGAGGATCTTCGTCTTGGCATGAGAAGAACCCTAGGATCACCCCCTTTTTTTAGTCCAAGCCAGCAACACCCATGCCACCAGCCGGAGGTAGATGAGAAGACGGTCCAGCATGCCACCAAAGCGACTCGCTAGATCCCAGCGAGCAGCTGCCTCCGCAGCCATAGATCCAGACTGAATCTGGGTAAGACCCGATGCAACCGCCGCCCGCCATGGCGGCCGCACGTTAGCGCCGTGATGGCCCAAGATATCTCAAGCTCGTTGGGGAACCCCAAGAGGAGGGTATGATGAGCACAACATCAAGTTTCCCTCAGTTATGAAACCAAGGTTATCGAACCAGTAGGAGCAAGGAAACACCTCCAAGGTGTTATTGCCAACTTGGAATCCTGCACAACACAACCACAAAACTTTGCCCCCAACTTACAGTGAGGTTGTCAATCTCACCGGTTTTACTGAAAACAAAGGATTAAACATATTGTGTGGAAGAAAGTAAAAGCTTGCAGAAAGTAAACAGAAAGCAGTAAACAGTTGAAGATTGATGGTAAAAGAAAGGATCGGGGTCCATAGTTCACTAGTGGTGGTTCTCCTTAAGATAGATGACATGTTGGGTGAACAAATTACAGCGGAGCAATTGACAAATATCGAGAAAGCATACATGCATATACTAATCATCTTGACCCCTATGAGATTTGATCAGGCATTACAACATTATACATAGACCATAATCCAACTGCATCAATAACTAATAATCCACCTTCAGGTTATCATCCGAACCCCCTCTAGTATTAAGTTGCAAGCAACAGATAATTGCATTACGCATTGCGTGTAAAGTAAACAATACGATTGTTCTATGAATAAAGGATTGCTATTTTCTACCTCGTAGCAACAACACATCTAGTACCTTAGAGATTTCTGTCACTTCCCTAGATTACTAGAGGCATGAACCCACTATCGAGCATAAATACTCCCTCTTGGAGTTGCTAGGATCTACTCGGCCAAGATATCTACTAACAACGGAGAGCATGCAAGATCACAAATAACAAAGACATGATAGAATCAATAATCAATCTGAAATAGCATCTCAATATCCATCGGATCCTCGCAAACACAACATGTAGGATTACAAATAGATGATCTTGATCATGAACGGAGCTCACAAGATCTAAACATGGTAGCACAAAGGAGAACAACCAACCATCTAGCTACTACATGGACCCGTAGTCCAAGGATGAACTACTCATGCATCACACCGGAGGCTTGCATGGTGATGAAGAAGGCCTCCAGGGTGAATTCTCCCCTCCGGCAGGGTGCCAGGAAGAGCTTCAGATCCCTCCCGATCTAGGGATGGAGATGACGACGGCTACAGACTCTTTCGTGGAATTTTGATCGGGTGCTTAGGGTTTCTGTATTGGAGGCATCTTATAGGCGAAAGGGGAGGCCGAGGGGGTGCCCTAGGTAGCCACAACACCCCCTGGCACAGGCCAGGCCTGGCCGCGCGACCAGGTGGTGTGGCAGCCCTCTGGCCCCTCTCCGTCTCGTATTCTGGCTCCGTGTCCCCCTCGGTGAAAAACTGACTTTGGATTTTGTCCCGTCCAATTCTGAGAATATTCATTTTCTAACTTTCCTGGAACCAAAAATAGCAGAAAAAAGCAGCTGGCACTGTGGCATCTTGTTAATAGGTTAGTCCAAGAAAGTGTATAAAAATACTCAAAAGTGTGGGCAAAACATAAGAAAGTAGATAAAAACCAAGCATGGAACATCAAAAATTATAGATACGTTTGCAACATATCAACATCCCCAAGCTTAACTCCTGCTCGTCCTCGAGTAGGTAAGTGATAAAAAGAAAGAATAATTTTTCAGGTGACATGCACCATCATAAACTTCATCAAAGTATTTGTAAAACATTGATAGGTGGGATCATAGTACTTCAACATAGCATGAAATATAAAGTTCTAACAATAAGACATAGCAACTATGTTGCAACATGAAAAGGCACAAACAAAAGATTCATGAATAACAATGCTTTGCAAGACGTTTGTTTGTTTCACATAAAGAAAACATAGCATAGTGGCATTCAGCTTGTCCCTCATAGAGTAGCAAACATAAATGCATAGGACACCTTCAAAGTTTATAAGGGTGACTAGATACAAATAGTTTAAGAACAAGCAATATCAAAATTATGCATCAATCAACAAGTCTTGGGACAATGCACATAGAACTAAGAATGGCCACTATGCTTGCAAAATAGGAGCATAAAGATAGAAGGTGGAGACTCAAAATAAAAGTAAAAGAAAGGCCTTCATAGAAGGAAGTAGGGATTCAAGTTTCATAAAGAACTTCCAAAAATTATGGTACTTTTTAGCTTTCAGCTCTCATTTCCTCTATTATAAGCATCTTGAAGTGATTAAGGTTAAAGTGAACAAACTATGGAGTATATTCTTGACAAAGTATAAGTTGGAAATCTCATGTCCCTTGAATACGAGGGTCGTTCCTCATGCTACTCAAGTTCAGTTACCAGTAAGTTCTTGTCATAGTATATACATGTGTATCATAGAGAACCGCCAACGGGGTACCCCTTGCCCGATGATATGGAAGAATCCCCATATCAAAATAACAAGGCAAGCAACAATGAGCATCTCAGCATTCTTCGTATTTACCATGGGAAAATGGTGCTTTTTTCTCTCTTTCCTCTTTTCTCATATATCTTTTTTTCTTTTTCTCTTTTTTCTCAATATCTGACTCTTTTTTTATAAGAAGAATGCTTCATAGACAGCTCATTATGGTTACGATGTAGGTTTCCACCATGATAGCATGGATTAGACCGGCGGCCCAGGCGTTTCTCTAAAACACATACATAACTCCATGGACTTACAAGCTCCCCTTTCATTTCACACTGACGACATCCATAGACAAAAGAGCATGATATCAACTAGGTACAAAGTACAAGTGCAATGTTGAAAGCATTCCCCATGACAGCATGGTTCTGCTAATCCCCAACATATAAGTGCAAGCATATACAACATAGACGACACAATGGTTCAAGTTTATTAAGGGCAAGAAAATTAAAGTGTGCCATCAAGTTCGTGAGAGCTTTAATCACTAGTTTTCTCATAACAAGTTTAATTCGGAAGGTAGATAGAACCATGAATATATTTGGAATAGCAAATGCTAATAGATAGGTATGGTGGACTCTTTAGAATAACTTGGTTTTAGGAGTTGGATGCATGAGTGGAACTCATACTTGGTTATGGAGACTAACAAAAGACTGGGAGCGACCAACTAAGAGAGCAATAATGGCCATAATCATGCAAAGCGACAAAACATCATTAATTAAAGCATAAAGTGATATTACAAGTTGAAAACTAAAGGATCATAAAGGCTATGGTGACTTGGGATAGTCATAACATGGTGTGAGCATGTGCCAAGTCAATCCAAGTAAAACATCAAAGGATAATACCACAATAATGTGCTTTAATATGTTAAAACAACGCATGATTCTTCAAAGGCACATTAAGCAATCTCAATTGTTTATAACATGTCATGCTATAGCAAAGATCACTAAGCATAAATCCAAAACTATATCAATCATGGCATGACAAAACATAGGCCACAGTAAAAAACAAACTCCTTTTACCACTTAAGCATGAACTTTCCTACTCTTTCCAATCCAAACCAAACTATTTGAAAACCAATGTATGAAAGAGGGGGTTTAACCAATTTATTCAAGCAAACTAAGAAAACAAAGCTAACCAAAAACAAAAATGAAGACGCTCCAAGAACAACACAACTGTGCATGAAACAATAAAAATGAAGTGTTTGGTAGAAACCTAGGATTTTTATTGATGAAGAAGGGGACGCCTTGGGCATCCCCAAGCTTTGACGCTTGTACTTCTTGGATATTTCTTGGGGTAACATGTGTGGAATCCCCAAGCTTGAGTTTTAGTCCATTCTTCATCTCATTACATCATTCTCTCCATTCACTGAAATTTTTTCCTTCATACAAAACTTCACACAATCTTTATTAGCAATATTAGTGCACTCAAGATAATAAGACTTTGGGTTCAGTTTCAACACCAATAAAACTTCCATTAAAACACAAGCTACTGTAGCACTTCCCTCAAAAAGCTCAATTTCCCAAAGATAACCCAAAATGGAACCAACAAGAAGCAAATGCAAATAATGGCAGAAATTTGTCAAAACAGGCCAGCAGGTAAAAACCAAAATTTTCAAAGACTTTATGTTGCTCAAATCAAAAAGTGATGAACTAACAGAAGTTAGATAACAACCTGGGGCAGAAGCACAAAAGTTTACGCCTCAAAACAATGTACAGAGATTTTACACAAAATTTTACGGTGAAACACAAAAATCTATTTCGGGACAGCAACTTTCCCAAGCATTACTTCTCTCTCATTAGAGGTTACTCTTGGCACAAAAAGCAAATAAAAAGGATAAGGGAGGTTATTACTAAAGCAATAACTTTCAAGACTCATCTAAAACTTTTGGGTTATCTCCCAATAAGTACTTTTCTTTAACGCCTTTAAGTTAGGCATAAGAAGCAAGAAAAAGAATCAAGTGTTTTCAAATGAAGAAGCATTAAGAGAAAATTTTGTTTTCATAGGAGAGGCAAAAGGAATCTTCTCTATCTTCTTAGGGAAGTGTTCTATACCTTTCTTGAGTGGGAGTTGATATTTAATGGTGCCTTCTTTCATATCAATAATGGCACCAAAAGTTCTAAGAAAAGGTCTTCCCAAAGTAATAGGACAAGAAGCATTGCATTCAACATCCAAAACATAAAAATCAATGGGGACATAGGCATTGTTAACCATAATAAGAACATCATTAATACTCCCCATGAGTTTCTTTTTAGCATTATCATCAAGTGGGACATTTAAATAGCAATCTTCCAATGGTGGAAAATCAAGCATATCATAAATCCTTCTAGGCATAATAGAAACACTACTATCAAGATCACATAAATCCTTAAGATCAAAATCATTCACTTTCTTATTAATGATGGGTTCCCAACCATATTCTAGTTTCATAGGAATAGAAGCTTTATGTTTCATCTTTTCTTCTTTAATTTTTATGAGAGCACCAGTAATGTGTTTTGTAAAGGCCATATTCATAGCACTAGCATTAGGACTTTTAGCAAGCTTTTGTAGGAACTTAATAACTTCAGAGATATTGCAACCATAAATATCAAAATCATAATTATCATCTAAAGTAGTAGAGCTATTGTTAGCTTTAGCACTAGTGGTAGTGATAGTAGAAACACTAATGTTTCTAGCAATTTCATCTTATCTTTCCCACTTAGTATGCAATTCAGCTAATAGTCTAACATTTTCATCAATTCTAACGTGTATGGCATTAGTAGAAGCAAAGGGATTATCAATAGTTTTAGGTTTAGTAGCCATTTTATTCAAAGAAGATTGTGCTTCACCCAATGATGCTATGTTTCTTTCAGCATTAGAGAGTTTTTCCTCAATAGTTTTATTGAAAGCAGTTTGTTTACTAATAAAATATTTAAGCATAACTTCGAGTTCAGAGGGAGAACTCCTATTATTGTTGTAGGAATTTCCATAAGCATTACCATTGTTGGGAGGATATGGCCTATAATTGTTATTAGCAAAATTATTCCTGTAGGCATTGTTGCTAAAATTATTATTTCTTATAAAGTTCACATCTACTTGCTCTTCTTGAGCAACCAAAGAGGCTAAGGGAACATGATTTGGATCAATATGAGCTTTCCCATTAACAAGTATAGACATAATAACATCAATTTTATCACTCAAGGAGGAGGTTTCTTCAACATAATTTACCTTCTTACCTTGTGGAGCTCTCTCAGTGTGCCATTCAGAATAGTTAACCATCATATTATCCAGAAGCTTTGTTGCAGCACCCAAAGTAATGATCATAAAGGTACCTCCAGCAGCAGAATCCAGTAGATTTCTTGAAGAATAGTTCAATCATGCATAAAAGGTTTGGATAATCATCTAAGCAGTTAGTCCATGAGTGGGACAATTCTTTACCAAAGATTTCATTCTTTCCCAAGCTTGAGCAACATGTTCATTATCAGATTGTTTAAACTTCAGTATTTCACTTCTCATAGAAATAATCTTAGCAGGAGGATAGTATTTTCCAATCAAAGCATCTTTGCATTTAGTCCAAGAATCAATACTATTCCTAGTTAAGGATTGCAGCCACCTTTCCTCTCAAAGAAAAAGGAAACAATTTAAGCTTAATAATATCCCCGTCTATATCCCTATGTTTTTGCATCTCACAAAGTTCAACAAAGTTATTTAGATGAGCAACAACATCTTCATTACCAATACCAGAAAATTGTTTTCTCATAACAAGATTGAGTAAAGCAGGCTTAATTTCAAAGAAAGTAGCTTCAGGAACAGGTGGAGCAATAGGTGTACACATGAAATCATTGTTGTTGGTGCTAGTGAAGTCACACAACTTAGTATTTTCAAGAGAATTCATTTTTTTGTGTTTTAATAAAGAAAGAAAACTACTAGAACTATTTTTTTTGTATTTTGATAAAGAAACAAGCAAACAAAGCAAAAATAAACTAAGCAAAACAAAAATAACAAAGTAAAGAGATTGGTTATGAGGGACTCCCCTTGTGAAGATGCCCTTGACTCCCCGGCAACGACGCCGGAAAAGAGCTTGATGGCCCAAGATATCTCGAGCTCGTTGGGAAACCCCAAGAGGAAGGTATGATGAGCACAGCAGCAAGTTTCCCTCAGTTATGAAACCAAGGTTATCGAACTAGTAGGAGCAAGGAAACACCTCCAATATGTTATTACCAACTTGGAATCCTGCACAACACAACCACAGAACTTTGCCCCCAACTTATAGTGAGGTTCTCAATCTCATCGGTTTTGCTGAAAACAAAGGATTAAATGTATTGTGTGGAAGAAAGTAAAAGACTGCAAAAAGTAAACAAAAAGCAGTAAACAGTTGTAGATTGATGGTAAAAGAAAGGACCGGGGTCCATAGTTCACTAGTGGTGGTTCTCCTTAAGATAGATGACATGTTGGGTGAACAAATTACATCGGGGCAATTGAAAAATATCGAGAAAGCATACATGCATATACTAATAATCTTGACTCCTTTGAGATTTGATCGGGCATTACAACATTATACATAGACCGTAATCCAACTACATATATGACTAATAATCCACCTTCAGGTTATCATCCGAACCCCCTCCAGTATTAAGCTGCAAGCAACAGATAATTGCATTACGCATTGCATGTAAAGTAAACAATACGATTGTTCTATGAACAAAGGATTGTTGTTTTCTCCCTAGTAGCAACAACACATCTAGTACCTCAGATATTTCTGTCACTTCCCCAGATTACTAGAGGCATGAACCCACTATCAAGCATAAATACTCCCTCTTAGAGTTGCTAGCATCTACTCGGCCAAGATATCTACTAACAACGGAGAGCATGCAAGATCACAAATAACAAAAACATGATAGAATCAATAATCAATCTGAAATAGCATCTCAATATCCATCAGATCCCCACAAACACAACATGTAGGATTACAAATAGATGATCTTGATCATGAACTTAGCTCACAAGATCTAAACATGGTAGCACAAAGGAGAAGAACCAACCATCTAGCTACTACATGGACCCGTAGTCCAAGGATGAACTAATCACGCATCACACCGGAGGCTTGCATGGTGATGAAGAAGGCCTCCAGGGTGAATTCTCCCCTCCGACAGGTGCCGGGAAGAGCTTGATATCCCTCCCAATCTAGGGATGGAGATGATGGCGGCTACAGACTCTTTCGTGGAATTTGGATCGGGTGCTTAGGGTTTCTGGATCGGAGGCATCTTATAGGTGTAAGGGGAGGCCGAGGGGGTGCCCTAGGTGGCCACACCACCCCTGGTGCGGGCTGATGCACTCGACTTTCAACGTAGAGCTCGTTGGGAACCCCAAGAGGAAGGTATGAAGAGCACAGCAGCAAGTTTTCCCTCAGTTATGAGACCAAGGTTTAATCGAACTAGTAGGAGCAAGGAAACACCCCAAAGGTGTTGCTAGCTGAGCTTTGGTAGGGCGCACTACCGGTGCTAGTAGCAACGTGGAGACCTGCACAACACAACCACATAACTTTGTCCCCAACTTGCGATGAGGTTGTCAATCTCACTGTGTTTTGCGGAAAATAAAGGATTAAACATATCGAATGGAAGGAAGTAATAGTTTGCAGCAAGTAAACACAAAGTAGTAAAATATTGTAGATTGTATGTAAAGAAAAAGGACCAGGATCCATAGTTCACTAGAGGTGGCTCTCCTTAGATAGATAACATGCTGGGTGAACAAATTACAGTGGGGCAATTGACAAACACCGAGAAAGCAATACATGCATATACTAATCATCTTGACTCCTTTGAGACTTGATTGGGCATTACAACATAATACATAGACCGCCATCCAACTGCATCTATGACTAATAATCCACCTTCAGGTTATCATCCGAACCCCCTCTAGTATTAAGTTGCAAGCAACAGATTATTGCTTTATGAACTAAGTGTAAAGTAAACAATACGATTGTTCTATGAACAAAGGATTGTTGTTTTCTCCCTAGTAGCAACAACACATCTAGTACCTTAGAGATTTCTGTCACTTCCCCAGATTACCAGAGGCATGAACCCACTATCGAGCATAAATACTAACTCTTGGAGTTGCTAGCATATACTTGGCCAAGATAGCTACTAACAACGGAAAGCATGCAAGATCTCAAATAACAAAGACATGATAGAATCAATAATCAATCTGAAATAGCATCTCAATATCCATCGGATCCCCGCAAACACAACATGTATGAATTACAAATAGATGATCTTGATCATCAACGGAGCTCACAAGATCTAAACATGAAAGCACAAAGGAGGAGAAACCAGCCATCTAGCTACTACATGGATCCGTAGTCCAAGGATGAACTACTCACGCATCACACCGAAGGCTTGCATGGTGATGAAGAAGGCCTCAAGGGTGAATTCCCTTCTCCGGCAGGGTGCCGGGAAGAGCTTCAGATCCCTCCCGATCTAGGGATGGAGATGACGGTGGCTACAAACTCTTTCGTGGATTTTTGATCGGGTACTTAGGGTTTTCATCCCGAGGGCAACTTATAGGTGGAAGGAGAGGCCGAGGGGGTGCTGAGGTCGGCCAGACCACCCCCTGGCACGGGCCAGGCCTGGCCGCGCGGCCAGGTGGTGTGGCCGACCCCCAGCCCTTCTCTGTCTCGTATTCTGGCACTTGATCCCTTCTGGAAAAATAGGCACTTTGGCTTTTGTTCCGTCCAATTCCGAGAATATTCATTTTCTGACTTTCCTGGAACCAAAAACAGCAGAAAACAGGCAGTTGGCACTGTGGCTCTTGTTAATAGGTTAGTCCAAGAAATCATAATAAAAGTACTCCAGAGTTGGAACAAAACACAAGAAAGTGGATAAAACCAAGCATGGAACATCAAAAATTATAGATACATTTGCAATGTATCAACATCCCCAAGCTTAACTCCTGCTCGTCCTCGAGTAGGTAAGTGATAAAAAGAAATAATTTTTGAGGTGACATGCACCATCGAAGACTTGATCAAAGTATTTGCAAAACATTCAAAGCTGGGATCATAGTACTTCAATCATAACATCAAAGACAAAGTTCTAGCAATAAGCAAAGAAACTAAGATGCAACATGAAAAGGCACAAACAAAAGATTCATGAAGAACAATGCTTTGCAAGACGTTTGTTTGTTTCACATAAAGAAAACATAGCATAATAGTATTCAGCTTGTCCCTCAATAGAGTAGCAAATATAAATGCATAGGACACCTTCAAAGTTCATAAGAGTGACTAGATACAATGGTTTCAAACAAGCAATAACAAGTTATGCATCAATCAACTAGTCTTGGGACAATGCACATAGAACTAAGAATGGCCACTATGCTCTCAAAGTAGGTGCATAAAGATAGAAGGTGGAGACTCAATGTAATGGTGGAAGAAAGGCCTTTTGTAAAAGGAAGTAGGGATTCAAGTCTCATACAGAGCTTCCAAAAATTATGGTACTTGTAGCTTTCTGCTCTCATTGCACCTATCATAAGCATCTTGAAGGTGATTAAGGTTAAAGTGACACAACTAAGAGGATATGCTTGACAAGTTATAAACCGAAATCTCATGCCCCTTACTTACGAAGACCGATCCTCATGCTACTCAACTTCAGTCACGAGTAAGCTTTTGTCATTGTAAGTATATGTGTATCATTAAGAACCACCAACGGGGTACCCCTTGCACATGATACGGGAGCTTTCCCATAATCAAAATGACAAGGCAAGCAGACAATGAGCATCTCAACAATCTTTTTATTTGCTATTTGCATAGGTTTTTATTGAGGATGCTTCATAGAGTGCTCATTATGGTGATGCTGCAAGTTTCCACCATGATTAGGCATGGCTTAGGCTAGCGGCCCAGGCGTTTCTCTAACACACATACAAACTCCATGATCTTACAAGTTCCACATTTATTTCACACCGCCGGGATCCGTAAGCAAAAGAACATAATATCAACGGGGTACAAAGTACAAGTGCAATGTTGAAAGCGTTCCCCATGAAACATGGTTCTGCTAATTTCAACTTATAAAGCGCAAGCATATACGCAACAAAGAAGGACCCAATGGTTCAAGTTTATTAGAGGCAATAAAGTAAAGTGTGCCATCAAGTTCGTGAGAGCTTTAATCACTAGTTTTTTCATAACAAGTGGAAGGTAAACAAAAGCATGAATATACTTGGAATAACATAAGCTAGTAGGTAGGTATGGTGGACTCTTTGGAATAACTTGGTTTAGGGAGTTGGATGCATGAGTGGAACTCATACTTTGTTGTGGAAGCTAGCAAAAGACTGGGAGCGACAAACTAAGAGAACAATAATGGCCATAATCATGCAGAGCGACAAAACATCATTGATCAAAGCATAAAGTGATACTACAAGTTGAAAACTAAAGGATCATAAAGGCTATGGTGACATGTGACAGTCATAACATGGTGTGAGCATGTGCCAAGTCAACCCAAATAAAGCATCAAAGGAGAATACCATTATATTATGCTTTAATATGCTAAAACAACGCATGATTCATCCAAGGCACATTAAGCAATCTCAATTGTTTATAACAAGTCATGCTACATCAAAGAATACTAAGCATAAAGCCAAAACAATGTCAAGCACGGCATGACAAAGCATACGCCACAGTAAAAAACAAGCTCTTTTTACCACATAAGCATGAACTTTCCTACTCTTTTCCAAACCAAACCAAACTATTTGCAAACCAATGTATGAAAGAGGGGGTCCAACCAACTTATTCAGAAAACTAAGCAAACCAAGCAAACTAAAAACCAAAACGAAAATGAAAAGGAAGACGCTCCAAGAAAAATACAACTGTGTATGAAACAATAAAAATGAAGCGTTTGGAAGAAACCTGGAATTTTTATTGATGAAGAAGGGGATGCCTTGGGAATCCCCAAGCTTTGACGCTTGTACTTATTGGATATTTATTGGGGTGACACGCGTGGCAACCCCAAGCTTGAGCTTTAGTCCATCCTTCATCTCATTACTCATTCCTTCCATACACCTAAAAATTTTCCTTCATACAAAACTTCACACAATCTCATTAGCAACATTAGTGCACTTAAGATAAATAAGTCTCAAGGTTCAGTTCTAACACCAAATAAACTTCCATTAGAACACTATCTACTGTAGCACTTCCCTCAAAAAGCTCAATTCCCCAAAAGAACTCAAGAAGGAACTCACAAGAAGCAAATGCAGAAAATGGCAGAAATCTGTCAAAACAGACCAGCAGGTAAAGACGAATTTTTTCGAAGACCTTCTGTTACTCAAATCAGAAAGTGTTGAACTAACGAAAGTTAGATAACAACCTGGGGTAGAAGCACAAAAACATACAGCTCAATCCGACATACAGAGATCTCTCAGGAATTTTTACGGTGAAGCACAAAAATCTGTTTCAGGACAGCAACTTTCCCAATCATTACTTCACTCTCATTAGAGGTTACTCTTGGCACAAAAAGCAAATAAAAAGGATAAGGAGAGGTTATTACAGAGGTAATAACTTCCAAGACTCATCTAAAACTCTTGGGTTATCTCCCAACAAGTACTTTTCTTTAACGCCTTTAAGTTAGGCATGAAAATTTGAGAAAATGCTCTTATAGGAAATATGAATTGAAGTAAAAGAGAGCATCAAGAAGAAAATTCAAAACACATTTAAGTCTAACCCACTTCCTATGCATAGGAATCTTGTATGCAAATAAATGCACAAAGAATAAAGTGACAGACATAGGAAGATAAAACAAAAGTAACTTCAAAACTTTCAGCACATAGAGAGGTGTTTCATTGCCATAAAAAATTCTACAACCATATTTTCCTCTCTCATAATAATTTTCAGTAGCCTCATGAATAAACTAAAAAATATAACTATCACATAAGGCATGCTTTTCATGATCCACAAGCACTAGAGCTTTATTATAAACATTTTCAAAAGCATCCTCGGGAACATAACATTCACCCTCCTTTGATAAGCATGGGGGACAATCAAATAATGTAAGGGATAAAGAGTTACTCTCATTAGAAGGTAGGCATGGGTAGATCCATTCTTCCTCCTTTTGTCCATCACTCTCCTCCCCTTTTTCATCTAATGAGCTTTCAGGTTCAGCAATTTCTTCTTCCATGGAGGTTCTAGCAGGCGGTGGTTCATCTATTACCTTAGCAGTCATAAAACTGTTCCCAAATAGGAAACTGGGTGAGCTATCCATAATGAAATAGTGATTGGAGTAGAGCTAGTCATAAAGGCAACTTAAGAAAGGAACTAATTTTTTTGTGTTTTTCCAATAAGAAAGCAAACTAGTAAAACTAATTTTTTTGTGTTTTTGAAAGAACAAAACAAGCAAACAAAGCAAAAAGAAAGCTAAGCAAAACAAAAACAACAAAGTAAAGAGATTGGTTATGAGGGACTCCCCTTGTGAAGATGTCCTTGACTCCCCGGCAACGGCGCTAGAAAATAGCTTGATGCACTCGACTTTCAACGTAGAGCTCGTTGGGAACCCCAAGAGGAAGGTATGAAGAGCACAACAGCAAGTTTTCAATCAGTTATGAGACCAAGGTTTAATCGAACCAGTAGGAGCAAGGAAACACCCCAAAGGTATTGCTAGCTGAGCTTTGCTATGGCGCACTATCGGTGCTAGTAGCAACGTGGAGACCTGCACAACACAACCACAGAACTTTGTCCCCAACTTGCGATGAGGTTGTCAATCTCACCGTGTTTTGCAGAAAACAAAGGAATAAACATATCGAATGGAAAGAAGTAAAAGTTTGCAGAAAGTAAACACAAAACAGTAAACAGTTTATAGATTGAATGTAAAAGACAAGGACCGGGATCCATAGTTCACTAGAGGTGGCTCTCCTTAGATAGATAACATGCTGGGTGAACAAATTACAGCGGGGCAATTGACAAACACCGAGAAAGCAATACAAGAATATACTAATCATCTTGACTCCTTTGAGACTTGATTGGGCATTACAACATAATACATAGACCGCCATCCAAATGCATCTATGACTAATAATCCACCTTCCGGTTATCATCCGAACCCCCTCCAGTATTAAGTTGCAAGCAACAGATTATTTCTTTACGAACTGCGTGTAAAGTAAACAATACGATTGTTCTATGAACAAAGGATTGTTGTTTGCTCCCTAGTAGAAACAACACATCTAGTACCTTAGAGATTTCTGTCACTTCCCCAGATTACCAGAGGCATGAACCCACTATCGAGCATAAATACTAACTCTTGGAGTTGCTAGCATCTACTTGGCCAAGATAGCTACTAACGACGGAAAGCATGCAAGATCTCAAATAACAAAGACATGATAGAATCAATAATCAATCTGAAATAGCATATCAATATCCATCGGATCCCCATAAACACAACATGTATGAATTACAAATAGATGATCTTGATCATGAACGGAGCTCACAAGATCTAAACATGAAAGCACAAAGGAGGAGAAACCAGCCATCTAGCTACTACATGGATTCGTAGTCCAAGGATGAACTACTCACGCATCACACCGGAGGCTTGCATGGTGATGAAGAAGGCCTCCAGGGTGAATTCCCCTCTCCGGCAGGGTGCCGGGAAGAGCTTCAGATCCCTCTCGATCTAGGGATGGAGATGGCGGCGGCTACAGACTCTTTCGTGGATTTTTGATCGGCTACTTAGGGTTTTCGTCCCGAGGGCAACTTATAGGCGGAAGGAGAGGCCGAGGGGGTGCTGGGGTCGGCCAGACCACCCCCTGGCGCGGGCCAGGCCTGGCCGCGCGGCCAGGTGGTGTGGCCGGCCCCCAGCCCTTCTCCGTCTCGTATTCTGACACTTGATCCCTTCCGGAAAAATAGGCACTTTGGCTTTTGTCCCGTCCAATTCCGAGAATATTCATTTTCTGACTTTCCTGGAACCAAAAACAGCAGAAAACAGGAAGCTGGCACTGTGGCTCTGTTGGGTCCGCAGCATAGAAAACAAAAATTTTCCTACGATGAGAACTATATGCCAAGATCTATCTACAAGATACAGAGCAACAGGTGGACATACATCCATGGATAACTTAAACTCGAAGACAACGAGTTTTATTAACGAGTAGGAACTCGTGGTTGATGTAGTCGTATGCTTGCCGATCTCAAGATCGTGTGGAAGTCTGAGCGCCGCAAATCAGCAGCGCATCCGTCCTCGCACACACGTTCAAGCCACCGGACAACCTCCACCTCCTCGCTCTAGCGAATCAGCGGAAGCAGCAACTCCTTCCAGACGCAAGGCCACCGGGAACATGTATCTCGCTAATCCGAGACCATGGGGGAATATCTAGAGGGGGAGAGAGATCCTTCACGAGGAGGTGTGGTTTGTGAGAGGGGAGAGGGGGGCTTTATATAGGAGGGAGGGAGACCCCTCCCCTCCCATAGCCGGCGCATGAGGGGGGGGGACTCCTCTCCTCCTTCATTCATGTGGTGAACCTCCACTCACATAAACATGGCCTCCACCCAAAATCCCACTCACATGTATTTAATTTCCACCAAATTAAATGCAACTCTCAATTAATAAAACTCTTTTATTTATTTTATTCAGAATTTTGTCAATTACTTTAATTAACAAACATTCACATAAAACCCCTTGCAACATTTCAATATCACATGCAGAACCACTTTCTGCAATTTCACCCGAAACAATTCCGATTTCTATCGAAACAATTCCTGTTTCTATCGAAACATTTCCTGCGCTTTGCCAACCTTTTATCTGGAACATATGTGCTCCTAAATGGTGTCCGGCAACCCTTAAGTGTGTCACCCTACGGTTCGCGAATAATGCAGACATGATTGAGACTCCTCTCAGATCAATAATCAGAAGCGGGATCTGGAGATCCATACTGACTCCTGCATATTCAACGATGACTTCTGTGATCGTGAGAACCTTTAACGTCAGCAATTTAATCCCTTTGTCTCATGATATAATACATGTCCGAGATTCGATCATCGGTATCCAAATACCTAGTTTTATCTTGTTACCAACATGCACACTTTTCTCGTTCCCGTGATATAGCATTCTAGTGATCACATCACTTGCTTGCAAGCTATCTTAATGTGATATCACCGAGAGGGCCCAAAGTATATCTATCCGTCATCAGGATTGACAAATTCCACTCTTGATCCATGAGCCTCAACATAACACATTCATAGCACTGAACCCACCTTTATAGTCACCCTGTTACGGTGTGACGTTTGATGTTATCAAGATACTCTTCCGGTGTTAGCAATTAACATGATCTCATGGTCTAAGGACTAAGACTACTTTGTATGATGTTATAGCAATATAAACATAATGACTTGATCGTAATGCTATACTTCGGATGAATGTTCATCACATCATTTCACAAATGTTGTGACCTTGTTATTAACAACATCCAATGTCCATGATCAGGAAACCTTGATCATCTTGTTAATCAACAAGCTAGTCTATAAGAGAGGCATAACTAGGAACCCTTTTTGTTTATTAAACACACATGTATTGATGTTTCCTATCAATACAATTATAGCATGCAAAATAAACATCTATCATATACAAGGAATACATAATAACAACTTTATTATTGCCTCCCAGGGCATATTTCCTTCAGTCTCCCACTTGCACTAGAGACAATAATCTAGTTTATATAGTGATAAATCTAACACCCATGGAGTTCTGGTGTTGATCATGTTTTGCCATAGGGAGTACTTTAGTCAACGGATCTGCTACATTCAGGTCCGTGTGCACTTTACAAATCTTTATATCTCCATCCTTGACATGCTCGCGGATGGAGTGAAACCGGCGCTTAATATGCTTGGAATTCTTGTGAGACCTTGGTTCCTTGGCGTTGGCTATGGCTCCATTATTGTCACAATAGATCACCATTGGGTCCAACGCACTAGGAACCACACCTAGTTCCGTTATGAACTCCTTCATCCAAACCGCTTCCTGCGCTGCTTCTGAAGCAGCAACATATTCCGCCTCCGTTGTTGATCCAGCCAACACGGGTTGTTTGGAACTCCTCCAACTAACTGCTGCTCCGCTCAAGAGAAATACGTATCCGGATTGAGACTTAGAGTCATCCGGATCAGTGTCAAAACTAGCATTGACATAACACTTAGCGACTAGCTCTTCTTCACCTCCTTATACAAGAAACATATCCTTAGTTCTTCTCAAGTACTTAAGGATATTCTTGACCGCTATCCAGTGTTCCGAACCTGGATCAAATTGGTACCTACTAGTCAAACTAATAGCATGTGCCACATCCAGTCTTGTACATAGCATGGCATACATTATAGAGCCTATGGCTGAGGCATAGGGGATCTTATCCATTATCTCTCTTTCTTCCGCCATAGCCGGACTTTGAGTCTTACTCAATGTCTTGCCTTGCAACATAGGTAAGTACCCCTTCTTACTTCCGTCCATATTAAACTTCTTTAATATCTTATCAAGGTATGTACTCTGCGATAGCCCAATTAGGCCTCTTGATCTATCTCTATAGATTTTAATGCCTAATATATATGAAGCTTCACCAAGGTCCTTCATCGAAAATTTGTTGTTTAGATAACTTTTAACATTATTTAAAAGATCTATATCATTTCCAATCAATAATATGTCATCCACATATAATATTAGAAATGCCACATTGCTCCCACTCACTTTCTTGTAAATACAAGCCTCTCCATAAGTTTGGACAAATCCAAACTCTTTGATCACCTCATCAAAGCGGAGATTCCAACTCCGGGATGCTTGCTTCAGTCCATAGATGGATCGCTGAAGTTTGCACACCTTATCAGCATCCTTAGGATCGACAAAACCCTTAGGTTGTATCATATACAACTCTTCTTCAATATTACCATTGAGGAACGCAGTTTTGACATCCATCTGCCATATTTCATAATCGAAATATGTAGCAATTGCTAACATAATCCTAACCGACTTAAGCATCGCTACGGGAGAGAATGTCTCATCGTAGTCAACTCCTTGAATTTGTCGAAACCCCTTAGCGACAAGTCGAGCCTTATAGATGGTTACATTACCATCAGCATCAGTTTTTCTTTTGAAAATCCATTTATTCTCAACGGCCTTTCGATTGTGAGGTAAGTCCACCAAGGTCCAAACCTAGTTTTCGTACATGGATTCCATCTCGGATTTTATGGTTTCTAGCCATTTGTTGGAATCAGGGCTCATCATCGCTTCTTCATACGTCGCAGGGTCATCCATTTCATCAATCATGAAATTCATAACAGGATTGCCGTACAGTTCAGGAGCTGCACGTGTCCTGCTTGACCTGCGAGGTTCGGTAGTGTCCTCTTTCGGAGTTTCATGATAAATATCATTAGCTCTCTCTTCATTAGGTGAAGTCAACTCCGAAACAACTTCCGGTGCTGTGCTACTCGCCATTTCATGAAGAGAAGGTTCAATAACCTCTTCGAGTTCTACCTTCCTACTACTCACGCCTTTCGCGAGAAACTCTTTCTCAAGAAAGGATCCATTCTTGGCAACAAAGACCTTGCCATCGGATCTGTGATAGAAGGTATACCCAATCGTTTCCTTAGGGTATCCTATGAAGATGCATTTTTCCGCTTTGGGTTCGAGTTTATCCGGTTGAAGTTTCTTCACATAAACATCGCATCCCCAAACTTTAAGAAATGACAGCTTAGGTTTGTTTCCAAACCATAATTCATACGGTGTCTTTTCAACGTATTTAGATGGTGCCCTATTTAAAGTGAATGCAGCGGTTTCCAGTGCATAACCCCAAAATGATAGTGGAAAGTCAGTCAGAGACATCATAGATCGAACCATATCCAATAAAGTACGATTACGACGTTCTGACACACCATTACGTTGTGGTGTTCCGGCAGGCGTGAGTTGTGAAACTATTCCACAGTCTTTCATATGTGTGCTAAACTCGTAACTAAGATAATCTCCTCCACGGTCGGACCGCAGAAATTTGATCTTTCTGTTACGATGATTTTCCACTTCATTCTGAAATTCTTTGAACTTTTCAAAGGTTTCAGACTTATGTTTCATCAAATAGGTATACCCGTATCTACTCAAATCATCCGTGAAAGTAACAAAATAACGATATCCACCTCGCGCCGACACACTCATTGGTCCACAGACATCAGTATGTATGATTTCCAATAAATCTGTCGCCTGTTCCATTGAACCGGAAAACGGCGTTCTAGTCATCTTGCCCATAAGGCATGGCTCACATGTATCAAATGATTCAAAATCAAGTGATTCCAAAAGTCCATCAGAATGGAGTTTCTTCATGCGTTTAACGCCAATATGACCTAGACGGCAGTGCCACATATATGCAGATATATCATTATCAAGTTTAATCCTTTTAGCATCAACATTATGAATATGCGTAATACTACTATCGAGATCCAACATAAATAAACCATTCAACACAGGTGCATGACCATAAAAGATATTATTAATATAAATCGAACAACCATTGTTTTCAGACTTAAATGAATAACCACTTTGCATCAAACAAGATCCGGATACAATGTTCATGCTCAGTGCAGGCACCAAATAACAATTATTCAGGTTTATAACTAATCCCGACGGCATATGGAGAGGCAGCGTTCCGACGGCGATAACATCAACTCTTGATCCATTGCCGACCCGCATCGTGACCTCATCCCTTGCTAGCTATCACTCATTCCGCAGCCCCTGAACCGAGTTACATATATTAGCAAGCGATCCTGTATCAAATACCCAGGTGCTACTGCGAGTACTGGTCAAGTACACATCAATAACATGTATATCACATATACCTTTGTTTGCCTTGCCGGCCTTCTTGTCCACCAAATACTTGGGGCAGTTGCGCTTCCAATGGCCAGTCCCCTTGCAATAGTAGCACTCGGTGTCAGATTTAGGGCCAGCTCGGGGTTTCTTTTCAGGCGCGGCAACAGATTTGCCGCCCTTCTTTCCCTTCTGCTTGCCTTTCTTGTCCTTCTTGAAACCGGTGGTCTTATTGATCATCAACACTTGATGTTCTTTCCTAATCTCCACTTCTGCAGTCTTAAGCATTGACAGAAGCTTGGGAAGAGACTTTTTCATGCCCTGCATATTATAGTTCATCACGAAGCTCTTGTAGCTAGGTGGCAGAGATTGGAGAACACGATGTATGCCTAAGTCAATGGGAATCGTTATTCCCAAGGACACAAGCTTATCGGCGTACCCAGACATTTTGAGTACGTGCTCACTAACGGAGCTGTTTTCTTCCATCATGCAGCTAAAGAACTTTTCAGAAGCATTATAACTCTCTACGGCAGCATGGGTATCGAAAATCATTTTCAATTCTCCCATGGTATCAAAGGCATTGCCATTTTCGAAACATTTTTGAAGTTCTGGCTCTAGCCCATACAGTATGCCGCAATGAACTAAGTTGTGGTCCTCCTGACGAGTTATATAGACGTTATTTTCCTCGTCAGGGGCATCAGGAGCTGGTGGGGGGCCTAGCGGCGCCTCTAGCACATATTGCTTTTGTGCAGCAGTGAGGAGAATCCTCAAATTCATAGCCCAGTTGGTGAAGTTGCTACCATTCGCAGCAAGTTTCTCTTTCTCCATGAACACATTGAAATTAAAAGCAGGTGGTGCCATCTACAATAGAATTTGTAAAGTTTATTTAGACTAAGTTTATGATAGATTGAGTTCAACTAATCCAAATTACTAATGAACTCCCACTCAAAAACGACATCCCTCATGTCCTTTTGGTGATTACATGAACCAAATCCACTACACCAAGTCCGATCATCACGAGAGTCGGTGTAGCTTCAAAGGAGAGCATCTATATGGGCATCATATCAACTATATGACTCATGCTTAACCTTTCGGTCCGTGTTCCGAGGCCATGTCTGTATATGCTAGGCTCGTCAAGTAAGAACCTTAGTATTCGCGTGTGTAAAACTGTGTTACACCCGTTGTATGAATGCGTAGAGTCGAGAACACCCGATCATCACGTGATGCCTCAAAACACGATCCACAAAACGGTGCATACTTAAGGAAGAACACATTTTATCTTGATATCTAAATGAGGGATCATCTTATAATGCTACCAAAAGCGCCAAACTAGCAATGTAAGATGCTAACATCTAATGTGTGAAGTAAGGTGATATGGTCCATGCATTTGATCTCTATCATTTGCATCGTGGTATGATCTCTATCATTCCTTTGTGTGTAAGGACAAGGTCTATGGAACTTACACGTTAAGTGAGTTGTAAGAGTATCTATCATACATCTACTTACAACAATACCATATTAGGACACTAGCCCAGCAACGATCTAAACTAGACGCCTCTTATTTATCAATTGCAAGTTTTACATGGCTTAGGGCTCTCGGAGATAGAACCGGTCTTACCTACGAACATGAACCACAACGAGGATAACCAAGTTATTAGCAACTCGTTGTAAATCAGATATTGACTATAGTAGGAGAGACAGACACCCGCTAGCCACTTATGCAAAACTAGTTGCATGTCAGTCGTGGAACCGGTCTCATGTACGATGACATGTAAGGTTGGTCCGGGCCGCTTCATCCCACTATGCCACCAATATCCAAAGTACATAGAAGATGCAATAACATGATCATCATTGCCCACATATAACATGATCAAGCCACCGGACAACCTCCACCTCCTCGCTCCAGCGAATCAGCGGAAGCAGCAACTCCTTCCAGACGCAAGGGCACCGGGAACATGTATCTCGCTAATCCGAGACCATGGGGGAATATCTAGAGGGGGAGAGAGATCCTTCACGAGGAGGTGTGGTTTGTGAGAGGGGAGAGGGGGGCTTTATATAGGAGGGAGGGAGACCCCTCCCCTCCCATAGCCGGCGCATGAGGGGGGGGACTCCTCCCCTCCTTCATTCATGTGGTGAACCTCCACTCACATAAACATGGCCACCACCCAAAATCCCAGTCACATGTATTTAATTTCCACCAAATTAAATGCAACTCTCAATTAATAAAACTCTTTTATTTATTTTATTCAGAATTTTGTCAATTACTTTAATTAACAAACATTCACATAAAACCCCTTGCAACATTTTAATATCACATGCAGAACCACTTTCTGCAATTTCACCCGAAACAATTCCGGTTTCTATCGAAACAATTCCTGTTTCTATCGAAACAATTCCTGTTTCTATCGAAACAATTCCTGTTTCTATCGAAACATTTCCCGCGCTTTGCAAACCTTTTGTCTGGAACATATGTGCTCCTAAATGGTGTCCGGCAACCCTTAAGTGTGTCACCTACGGTTCGCGAATAATGCAGACATGATTGAGACTCCTCTCAGATCAATAATCAGAAGCGGGACCTGGAGATCCATACTGACTCCTGCATATTCAACGATGACTTCTGTGATCGTGAGAACCTTTAACGTCAGCAATTTAATCCCTTTGTTTCATGATATAATACATGTCCGAGATTCGATCATCGGTATCCAAATACCTAGTTTGATCTCGTTACCAACATGCACTCTTTTCTCGTTCCCGTGATATAACATTCTAGTGATCACATCACTTGCTTGCAAGCTATCTTAATGTGATATCACCGAGAGGGCCCATAGTATATCTATCCGTCATCGGGATTGACAAATTCAACTCTTGATCCATGAGCCTCAACATAACACCTTCATAGCACTGAACCCACCTTTATAGTCACCCTGTTACAGTGTGACGTTTGATGTTATCAAGATACTCTTCCGGTGTTAGCAATTAACATGATCTCATGGTCTAAGGACTAAGACTACTTTGTATGATGTTATAGCAATATAAACATAATGACTTGATCGTAATGCTATACTTCGGATGAATGTTCATCACATCATTTCACAAATGCTGTGACCTTGTTATTAACAACATCCAATGTCCATGATCAGGAAACCTTGATCATCTTGTTAATGAACAAGCTAGTCTATAAGAGAGGCATAACTAGGAACCCTTTTTGTTTATTAAACACACATGTATTGATGTTTCCTATCAATACAATTATAGCATGAAAAACAAACATCTATCATATACAAGGAATACATAATAACAACTTTATTATTGCCTCTCAGGGCATATTTCCTTCAGGATCTTGTTAATAGGTTAGTCCAAGAAATCAGAATAAAAGTACTCCAAAGTTGGAACAAAACACAAGAAAGTGGATAAAACCAAGCATGGAACATCAAAAATTATAGATACATTTGCAATGTATCAGGGCCAGGCCTGGCCGTGCGGCCAGGTGGTGTGGCGGCCCTCTGGCCCCTCTCCGTCTCATATTCTGGCTCTGTCCCCCTCGGTGAAAAACTAACTTTGGCTTTTGTCCCGTCCAATTCCGAGAATATTCATTTTTTGACTTTCCTGGAACCAAAAACAGAAGAAAACAGGTAGCTGGCACTGTGGCATCTTGTTAATAGGTTAGTCCAAGAAAGTGTATAAAAATACTCCAAAGTGTGGGCAAAAAATAAGAAAGTAGATAAAAATTAAGAATGGAACATCAAAAATTATAGATACATTTGCAATGTATCACGCCTTCGAGGAAGCCCTCGCATCGCCTCCATAGTTGCCACCACGATGCCTCCTCCTCCCCAAGCCCTCAATCCGCGCCGCCCAAAGGGCGACGGGCCTAGGCGGGCACCCGAGGCCCACAACATGTTGCCGCCGCGCGCAAAGACGCAGAAGCACCCGCTGCCGACTGGCTGAGATCGCCGCCCTGACTACCGCCCATGCCCCACTCTGACGGCTCTGTCCCAGCCGCCCCACCGAAGAAGACCACTACTAGGAAACCCCTTATGATGCGCCACTGATATGTCACCACTAATAATTATCTTCTGTGGTGCATATTGAAATGCACCATAGAAATCTCAAAACTTCTGTGGCGCATATGGCCAATATGTGCCACATAAGTTTTTTCCCAAAATTCAAAAAAAAAGGCGAGCCAGATCTCAAATTTCTGTAGCGCATATGACCAATATGCACCACAGAAGTTTTTTTCAAATTTCAAAAAAAAACCCGGGCTAGATCTAGATCTGGCCAGAGGTGGTGGTGGTGGTGGCGGCTGGTGGCTGGAAGAGGGCTAGGAGGAGTGGGGTCATCAGAGGTCGTGGCCAGAGGAGAAGGAGGAGGAGGCCACCACTGGAGGTGATCGGGGTAGTAGGAGGAGTCCGCCAGAGATGGAGGAAGGTGTCACCGGAGTTGGAGGAGGAGGACGCCAGAGTTGGTGGTGGAGGAGGAGGGAGAGGTCGCCGGAGGAGGAGGAGAAGGAGGAGGAGGTTACCGGAGGTGGTGGAGAAGAGGTTGTCGGAGGTGGTGGAGGACGAGAAGGAGGAGGTCACCGGGGTGGAGGTGGCGGTTGTCGGCGAGTGGAGAAGGAGGGAGGAGAAGGGGAGAAGTGTGGAGGGGAGGAGAAGTGGAGAGCGGAGAAGAACTGGGGGAGAAAAAGGAAAAAAAAGGAGGGAGAAGGGTGCCGGTGGGATTCAAATTTCGAATCCTGCCCAAGACTTCTGTAGCGCATATGGGAGAAATGCGCCACAGAAGTTTCTTCCCCTTTTTTATTTTTTTGCAGAAAAAATCTTCTTTTGGCCATAACTTTATACTCTTTTCGAATTTGGGGATTCTGTAAAATCTAGAATGGCCATAGGATGTTGAAATCGAGTAGGAAATTTTGAGACGATCATTTTGATATATTAAACTTTTTTTCCGACATCGTATGCAAAAGTTATGGCTATTTTTACCGTGTCATGACCTATTTTTTGAAAAATACATCGAAATTCATGTATTTCAATTTTCACTACAACTACACCCTAAAATATAACTACATCTCAAAGGAATAATTTTTTTGATGTTTTTATCATTTTCATTTATTTTTTACAAAACTAAAAAGGCGATCCACAGGGGGATCTGTTTTTCCATATTCTGTGGCGCATACACCTATATGCGCCACAGAAACATCACTTTATGTGGCGCATATGGACATATGCGCCACATAATTGTCTCCCCCTTTTTTTGGTGCTGGGTCCCATCAACTTTCTGTGGCGCATATGTCCATATGCGCCAAGAATCATCACTTTTTGTGGCACACATAAAAATATGCGCCACAGAAATATGGACTTCTATGGCGCATATTGGTTCCGTGCGCCACTGAACTGCCAAACTTAAGTGGCGTTTTTTCCGTATGCGCCACTGATATTTATCCGTGGAGCATGGTTTTGCATATGCGCCACAGAGTAGCTTGTCTACTGATACATTGCAAATGTATCTATAATTTTTGATGTTCCATGCTTGGTTTTATCCACATTTTGTGTTTTGTCCACACTTTGGAGTACTTTTCATATTATTTCTTGGACTAACCTATTAACAAGAGTCACAGTGCCAGCTGCCTGTTTTCTGCTATTTTTGGTTCTAGGAAAGTCAGAAAATGAATATTCTCGGAATTGGACAAGGCAAAAGCCAAAGTGCCTATTTTTTCGAAAGTCATCAGATGCCAGAATACGAGACGGAGAAGGGCCAGAGGGCGTCCACACCACCTGGCCGCACGGCTAGGCTTGGCCCGCGCCAGGGGTGGTGTGGCTAGCCCAAGTTCCCCCTCGGCCTCCCCTTCCGCCTATAAGATGCCCTCGGGACGAAAACCCTAAGTACCCGATCAAAAATCCACGAAAGAGTGTGTAGCCGCCATCATCTCCATTCCTAGATCGGGAGAGATCTGAAGCTCTTCTCGGCACCCCGCCGGAGAGGGGAATTCACCCTGGAGGCCTTCTTCATCACCATGCAAGCCTCCGGTGTGATGCGTGAGTAGTTCATCCTTGGACTACGGATCCATGTAGTAGCTAGATGGCTAGTTCTCCTCCTTTGTGCTTTCATGTCTAGATCTTGTGAGCTCCGTTCATGATCAAGATCATCTATTTTGTAATTTTGCATGTTGTGTTTGTGGAGATCCGTTGGATATTGAGATGCTATTTCAGATTGATTATTGATTCTATCATGTCTTTTTAATTTGTGATCTTGCATGCTTTCCGTTGTTAGTAGCTATCTTGGCCAAGTAGATGCTAGCAACTCCAAGAGTTAGTATTTATGCTCGATAGTGGGTTCATGCCTCTGGTAATCTGGGGAAGTGACAGAAATCTCTAAGGTACTAGATGTGCTGTTTCTACTAGGGAGCAAACAACAATCCTTTGTTCATAGAACAATCGTATTGTTTACTTTACACGCAATTCGTAAAGCAATAATCTGTTGCTTGCAACTTAATACTGGACGGGGTTCCGATGATAACCTGAAGGTGGATTATTAGTCATAGATGCATTTGGATGGCGGTCTATGTATAATGTTGTAATGCCCAATCAAGTTCCAAAGGAGTCAAGATGATTAGTATATGCTTGTATGCTTTCTCGATGTTTGTTAATTGCCCCGCTGTAATTTGTTCACCCAACATGTTATCTATCTTAAGGAGAGCCACCTCTAGTGAACTATGGATCCCGGTCCTTTCTTTTACATACAATCTATAAATTGTTTACTGCTTTGTGTTTACTTTCTGCAAACTATTACTTTTTTCCATTCGATACGTTTAATCCTTTGTTTGCAGCAAAACACAGTGAGATTGACAACCTCATCGCAAGTTGGGGACAGAGTTCTGTGGTTGTGTTGTGCAGGTCTCCACGTCGCTACTAGCACCGGTAGTGTGCCCTACCAAGGCTCAGCTAGCAACACCTTTGGGGTGTTTCGTTGCTCCTACTGGATTGATAACCTTGGTTTCGTACTGAGGGAAACTTGTTGTTGTGCTCATCATACCTTCCTATTGGGGTTCCCAATGAGCTCTACATCAACACTGAGCCATCAAGCATTTTTCTGGCGCCGTTGCCGGGGAGTCAAGGACATCTTCACAACGGGAGTCCCTCATAACCAATCTCTTTACTTTGTTATTTTTGTTTTGCTTAGTTTCTTTTTGCTTTGTTTGCTTGTTTCTTTATCAAAAATACAAAAAAAATAGTTTTACAAGTTTGCTTTCTTATTCAAGAACACACACAAAAAATGACTACTCTTGAAAACACTAAGTTGTGTGACTTCACTAGCACCAACAACAATGATTTTATGAGCACACCTATTGCTCCACCTGTGCCTAAAGATACTTTCTTTGAGATAAAACATGCTTTACTCAATCTTGTTATGAGAGAAAAAATTTCTGGTTGTAGTAATCAAGATGCTGCTGCCCATCTAAATAACTTTGTTGAACTTTGTGAGATGCAAAAGCATAGGGATGTAGATGGTGATATTATTAAGCTGAAATTGTTTCCTTTCTCTTTGAGAGGAAATGCTAAAGAATGGTTGAATTCCTTAACTAGGAATAGTATTGATTCTTGGACTAAGTGCAAAGATGCTTTCATTGGAAAATACTATCCTCCTGCTAAGATTATATCTATGAGAAGTGAAATAATAAAGTTTAAACAATCTGATAATGAGCATGTTGCTCAAGCTTGGGAAAGAATGAAATCTTTAGTAAAGAATTGTCCCACTCATGGACTGACTCCTTGGATGATCATCCAAACTTTTTATGCAGGATTGAACTATTCTTCAAGGAACCTATTGGACTCTGTTGCTGGAGGTACCTTTATGACCATCACTTTGGGTGCTGCAACAAAACTTCTGGACAATATGATGGTTAATTATTCTGAATGGCATACTGAGAGAGCTCCACAAGTTAGGAAGGTAAATTCTGTTGAGGAAACTTCCTCCTTGAGTGATAAGATTGATATTATTATGTCTATGCTTGTTAATGGGAAAGCCCATATTGATCCAAATAATGTTCCTTTAGCCTCTTTGGTTGCTGATACGTCCATTTTGCATCACTATTATATGTCTTAATTCACTATTATTCATTGATATATTTCGTATTGAGAGGTGATACTTATGTTATTTCACCTGTTTTTGCATGGTTGATGACTTTTGGAGCATGGACCGCTGCAGTCAGGATTCTGATGGAAAAGGTGCTGTTTGGAGGCAAAATTCGCGAAGATCAGAAAATCCGGGAAAATATATGGAAAATCCTATTTTTCCAGAAGACTCAGGATGCCAGAATATGGAGTGGAGGTGGGCCACAGGGGGCCCACACCACCCCATGGCGCGGGCAGGCCTTGGCCGCGCCAGGGAGTGGTGTGGCCGCCCTGGCCCACTCCAGCCTCTCCTCTCTGGCGTATATCATCCCCACGAAACCCTAAGACTCGAGGAGCAACCACAGAAAGATTCCGCCGCCTCTGCGGGGTGGAAAACACCGAGAGAGAAAGATCTCTCCGGCAGACAGATTTCTACCGGGGGAATTCCTTCCCGGAGAGGGGAGATCGTCGCCATCAACACCACCATCAAGCTGGACTTCATCGGGATCATCATCATCACCACCATCACCACCATCATCACCCTCATCACCATCTCCATATTGTTGTAACAATTGCGTTGAGTCTTGCATAGTTCATAGGGGAAACTTTCCCGGTATTGATTACTCTTTGCAGTTGATGCTATTGAGTGAACCATTGAATTATTGTTTATGTTTAGGTTGTTATACATCATTATTCCATCTCTGATCATGATCCATATGATGTCTTGTGAGTAGTTCGTTTTGTTCTTGAGGACATGGGAGAAGTCTTGTTGTTAGTAGTGGAGTTGTGTTGAGAAAGATTCAATAGATTGTTATTTAAGTTGTGGTGTACTTCTTCTAGTGGTGTCATGTGAACGTCGACTACATGAAACTTCACCTATATGGGCCTAGGGGAATGCATTGTGTATTTGGCTACCAATCGTAGGGGTTGCCGGAGTGACAGAAACCTGAACCCCCGGTAGAAAACCATTGCACAAGGGACGTAAGGGTCTTAGAGTTTAAAGATGTGGTTAGGTTTCTACCTTAAATACTTTCTTGTACTTACGGATGTTTGCAAGGGGTTTAATCACAAGTATGTATTAGTCTTGGATGGGGCGGTACATTAGCACAGGTTCACCCACACAACACTTAGCAAGCTAAAGAAGATTAATCAGCTATATGAAGCGAAAGCACTTGACAGTCTTCCCATGTGTCCTCGAAAACATTTGGTCATCTATAGAAATACAACCGTCTTGTCCATTGCTGCATAAAGGATTGGGCCACTTGCTGCAATCATTCTTACTATCTTTTATTTACTCGTACTTTGTTTACTTGCTTTATCGAAAACCCCTAAAAATCTGTTTGCTAAGTATTTGCAGAGAATTCCTGATCCATACCACTAGCCAGCACCTTCTGCTCCTTGTTGGGTTCGACACTCTTACTTATCGAAAATACTGCGATACACCCCCTATACTTGTGGGTCATCAGTTGCTCAAGAAGAGCAAGTTGATGTGAACTTCATAAGAAATAATAATTTTGGCAACAATGCTTATAGGAACAATTTTGGTAACAACAATTATACGCCATATCCTCCCAACAATGGTAATACTTATGGAAATTCTTACAACAATAATAGGAGTGCTCCCTCTGAACTTGAAGTTATGCTTAAAGAGTTTATTAGTAAACAAACTGCTTTAAATAAAACTATTGAGGAAAAACTCTCTAATGTTGAAAGAAATATAGCATCTTTGGCTGAAGCTCAATCTTCTTTGAATAAAATGGCTGCTAAACCTGAAACTAATGATAATCCCTTTGCAGCTACTAATTCCATACAAGTAAGAATAGATGAAAATGTTAGACTATTAGCTGAATTACATGCTAAGTGGGAAAGAGAAGATGAAATTGCTAGAAACATTAGTGTTTCTACTATTACCACCACTAGTGTTGAGGTTAGTAATAGTTCTACTACTTTAGATGATAAATTTGATTTTGATCTTAATGGTTGGAATATCTCTGAAGTTATTAAGTTCCTACAAAAGCTTGCTAGAAGTCCTAATGCTAGTGCTATGAACATGGCCTTTACAAAACACATTACTGATGCTCTCATAAAGATTAAAGAAGAAAAGATGAAACATAAAGCTTCTATTCCTATAAAACAATAAGATGGTTGGGAACCCATCATTAATATGAAAGTGAATGACTTTGATTTCCAAGCTTTATGTGACCTTGATAGTAGTGTTTCTATTATGCCTAGAAGGATTTATGATATGCTTGCTTTGCCTCCACTTGAAGATTGTTATTTGAATGTCCCACTTGATGATAATGCTAGAAAGAAACTCATGGGGAGTATTAATTATGTTTTTATTATGGTTAACAATGCCTATGTCCCCATTGATTTCTATGTTTTGGATGTTGAATACAATGCTTCTTGTCCTATTACTTTGGGAAGACCTTTTCTTAGAACTGTTGGTGCCATTATTGATATGAAAGAAGGCACCATTAAATATAAAATACCACTCAAGAAAGGTATAGAACACTTCCCTAAGAAGAAAGAAAAGATTTCTTTTGCCTCTCCTATGAAAACAAAATTTGGTCTTAATGCTTCTTCATTTGAGAACACTTGATTCTTTCTTGCTTCTTATGCCTAACTTAAATGCGTTAAAGAAAAGTACTTATTGGGAGATAACCCAAAAGTTTTAGATGAGTCTTAGAAGTTATTACTTCAGTAATAACCGCTCCTTATCCTTTTAATTTGCTTTTTGTGCCAATAGTAACCTCTAATGAGAGAGAAGTAATGATTGGGAAAGTTGCTGTCCTAAAACAGATTTTTGTGCTTCACCGTAAAAATTCGTGTAAAATCTCTGAACGTATTTTTCAGGTGTGAATTTTTGTGCTTCTGCCCCAGATTGTTATATAACTTTTGTTAGTTCAACACTTTTTGATTTGAGCAACATAAGGTCTTCGAAAAAAATCGTCTTTACCTACTGGTCTGTTTTGACAGATTTCTGCCATTTTCTGCATTTGCTTCTTGTTGATTCCTTTTTGAGTTCTTTTGGGGAATTGAGCTTTTTTAGGGAAGTGCTACAGTAGCTAGTGTTCTAATGGAAGTTTATTTGGTGTTAGAACTGAACCTTAAGACCTTTTATCTTGTAATATTGCTAATAAAGATTGTGTGAAGTTTTGTATGAAGGAAAAATTTCAGGTATATGGAAGGAATGAGTAATGAGATGAAGGATGGACTAAAGCTCAAGCTTGGGGATGCCACGCGTGTCACCCCAAGAAATATCCAAGAAGTAAAAGTGTCAAAGCTTGGGGATGCCCAAGGCATCCCCCTCTTCATCAATAAAAATCTCAGGTTTCTTCCAAACGCTTCATTTTTATTGTTTCATGCACAGTTGTGTTGTTCTTGGAGCGTCTTCTTCTTCGTTTTTGTTTTGGTTTTTCATTTGCTTGGTTTTCTTAGTTTGCTGAATAAATTGGTTGGACCCCCTCTTTCATACATTGGTTTGCAAATAGTTTGGTTTGGTTTGGAAAAGAATAGGAAAGTTCATGCTTATGTGGTAAAAAGAGCTCGTTTTTGACTGTGGCCTATGCTCTATCATGCCATGCTTGATATTGTTTTGGCTTTATGCTTAGTATTATTTGCTGTAGCATGACTTGTTATAAAAAATTGAGATTTCTTAATGTGCCTTGGATGAATCATGCGTTGTTTTAGCATATTAAAGCATACTATAGTGGTATTCTCCTTTGATGCTTTATTTGGGTTGACTTGGCGCATGCTCACACCATGTTATGACTATCTGAAGTCACCATAGCCTTTATGATCCTTTAGTTTTCAACTTGTACTATCACTTTATGCTTTGATCAATGATGTTTTGTCGCTCTGCATGATTATGGCCATTATTGCTCTCTTAGTTTGTCGCTCCCAGTCTTTTGCTAGCCTCCACAACCAAGCATGAGTTTCACTCATGCATCCAACTCCCTAAACCAAGTTATTCCAAAGAGTCCACCATACCTACCTACTAGCTTATGCTATTCCAAGTATATTCATGCTTTTGTTTACCTTCCAAATTAAACTTGTTATGAGAAAACTAGTGATTAAAGCTCTCACGAACTTGATGGCACACTTTACTTTGTCAAGCATGTACACCATAGTTTGTTCATTTTAACCTTAATCACTTCAAGATGCTTATGATAGGGGCAATGAGAGCTGAAAGCTATAAGTACCATTATTTTTGGAAGCTCTTTATGAGACTTGAATCCCTACTTCCTTTTATGAAGGCCTTTCTTCCACCATTATATTGAGTCTCCACCTTCTATCTTTATGCACCTACTTTGAGAGCATAGTGGCCATTCTTAGTTCTATGTGCATTGTCCCAAGACTAGTTGATTGATGCATAACTTGATATTACTTGTTTTAAACTATTTGTATCTAGTCACTCTTATGAACTTTGAAGGTGTCATATGCATTTATATTTGCTACTCTATGAGGGACAAGCTGAATGCTATTATGCTATGTTTTCTTTATGTGAAACAAACAAACGTCTTGCAAAGCATTGTTATTCATGAATCTTTTGTTTGTGCCTTTTCATGTTGCATCTTAGCTTCATTGTCTTATTGCTAGAACTTTGTCTTTCATGTTATGATTGAAGTACTATGATCCCAGCTTTGAATGTTTTACAAATACTTTGATCAAATCTTTGATGGTGCATGTCACCTCAAAAATTATTCTTTCTTTTTATCACTTACCTACTTGAGGACGAGCAGGAGTTAAGCTTGGGGATGTTGATACATTGCAAATGTATCTATAATTTTTGATGTTCCATGCTTGGTTTTATCCACTTCCTTGTGTTTTGTCCACACTTTGGAGTAATTTTCATATGATTTCTCGGACTAACCTATTAACAAGAGCCACAGTGCCAGCTGCCTGTTTTCTGCTATTTTTGGTTCTAGGAAAGTCAGAAAATGAATATTCTCAGAATTCGACGAGACAAAAGACAAAGTGCCTATTTTTCCGAAAGTCATCAGATGCCAGAATACGAGGCGGAGAAGGGCCAGAGGGCAGCCACACCACCTGGTCACGCGGCAGGCTTGGCCCGCGCCAAGGGGTGGTGTTGCCAGCCCACGCACCCCCTTGGCCTCCCCTTACGCCTATAAGATGCCCTCGAGACGAAAACTCTAAGTACCCGATAAAAAATCCATGAAAGAGTCTGTAGCCACCATCATCTCCATCCCTAGATCGGGAGGGATCTAAAGCTCTTCCCGGCACCCTGCCGGAGAGGGGAATTCACCCTAGAGGCCTTCTTCATCACCATGCAAGCCTCCGGTGTGATGCGTGAGTAGTTCATCCTTGGACTACGGATCCATATAGTAGCTAGATGGCTGGTTCTCCTCCTTTGTGCTTTCATCTCTAGATCTTGTGAGCTCTGTTCATGATCAAGATCATCTATTTGTAATTCTACATGTTGTGTTTGCGGGGATCCGATGGATATTGAGATGCTATTTCAGATTGATTATTGATTCTATCATGTCTTTGTAATTTGTGATCATGCATGCTTTCCGTTGTTAGTAGCTATCTTGGCCAAGTAGATGCTAGCAACTCCAAGAGTTTGTATTTATGCTCGATAGTGGGTTCATGCCTCTGGTAATCTGGGGAAGTGACAGAAATCTCTAAGGTACTAGATGTTCTGTTGCTACTAGGGAGAAAACAACAATCCTTTGTTCATAGAACAATCATATTGTTTACTTTACACGCACTTCGTAAAGCAATAATCTGTTGCTTGCAACTTAATACTGGAGGGGGTTCGGATGATAACCTGAAGGTGGATTATTAGTCATAGATGGAGTTGGATGGCGGTCTATGTATAATGTTGTAATGCCCAATCAAGTTCCAAAGGAGTCAAGATGATTACTATATGCTTGTATGCTTTCTCGATGTTTGTCAATTGCCCCGCTGTAATTTGTTCACCCAACATGTTATCTATCTTAAGGAGAGCCACCTCTAGTGAACTATGGATCCCGGTCCTTTCTTTTACATACAATCTATAAATTGTTTACTGCTTTGTGTTTACTTTCTGCAAACTATTACTTTTTTCCATTCGATACGTTTAATCCTTTGTTTGCAGCAAAACACGGTGAGATTGACAACCTCATCGCAAGTTGGGGACAGAGTTCTGTGGTTGTGTTATGCAGGTCTCCACGTTGCTACTAGCACCGGTAGTGTGCCCTACCAAGGCTCAGCTAGCAACACCTTTGGGGTGTTTCCTTGCTCCTACTGGATTGATAACCTTGGTTTCGTACTGAGGGAAACTTGCTGCTGTGCTCATCATACCTTCCTCTTGGGGTTCCCAACGAGCTCTACATCAACACTGAGCCATCATCTACCTATAGCTGTTTTCCTAGTAGTGGACCTCGTTCCCTCCCCCCCCCAACACCTTAGGCACCTAGGGCCATTGCCACCATGGCCAACGCCAGCGGCAGCGATGGAGATGGGGGCCGCCCTAGGAAGTTTTGAGGCGGCGGGATTGCCCTGGGGACGACCCGGGAGTCTTAGGCTATGTCTGTTCGAATGACATGTAGAAATGAGGCTTTCATTTCCTTGTTTCATGCACAGAAAGCAAATCATATCGCGTGCCATGATGTGGCTAAAATCCTAGCCGCACAGATCATGATTTCATCATATTGGTGTTTCTCATATTTGAAACCTCTGTTTTTTCAAAATGGGCTTATCCCCGGCCTCTGCATCCTGGGATGCACACAACCTGCTTTATTAAAAACAAGTCAAAAATGACACAAAAATATCTCAAGGGTCAGAGAGGGTTCATACACACACCAACCATCTGAAAAAGACACATAAACTATGATAGGGTAACCTACACAAGCTAAACATCTCTCAATCTACTAGAATACCGCCACGAAACTACGTAGTAGATATCCTGTGCAGTCATCACCAAATAGTTACACCAGAAACCATCGTATTCCGTTGGTGCTCCCGTAGCAAAAAAATCCCAGAGTTGAATCCACTGAGCCGCCATTAGAATAACCTGTAAGAAAGATTAAACCCAAGCCTTGTTAAAAATAATAGCATTGTGATATTTCCATATTGACCAACATAAAGTCGATACCCCTATGTGTATGCTAGCTTTATTAGTCCTATCCATCCCATTTAACCAATTTCCAAGCATATTAGTGATACTGGATGGAGGTGGAAGATTATATGTAAAGAACACAATGCGCCAAATAATTTTAGCAAATGGACATAACAGAAAGAGATGTTCAATAGTTTCATCCTCATTATAAAAACAGCACTTCTTACAACCATTCCAATTTCTACGCAAAAGATTATCTTTACTTAATAAAACTTTGTTGTTTAAAAACCACATAAAAATCTTTATTTTTAGTGGAATCTTAAGATTTCAAAGATATTTTGTGAGAAATATCTGATGATCATTCATGAAATCCTCATACAAAGATTTAACCGTGAAGCTTCCATCCTCGGTTAACTTCCATTTAAAAGAATCAGGTTCATCAGTCAAATTTACTTGCATTAATCTCTAACAAAGATGCAGCCATGCATCCCATTTCGCCCTAGACATCCTAAAACCAATACTAAGAGGATTGTGAGATAATACTTCATGGACAGAAACATGCTTTCGATGTATAATATTATACATCGAAGGATATTGTTGTGCCAAAGGAAGCTCCCCTAGCCACACATCCTCCAACAAACTATTTCACCATTTCCGACTTTAAAAAACCCTCTGGTAAAGAAATTGTCCTTTACTTGCATTAGGCCTTTTCAGAAAGGGGAGTCGGTCGGTTTAGCATGAACTTGCGCCAAAGTTTTGGTTCTCAAGTATTTACTATGTAATAGATCTTGCCATACTCCCTGCTCAGAAAGTAATTTATAAAGCCATTTGCTAAGAAGATATTTATTCTTTATCTCTAACACCTCAATTCCCAATCCACCCTGATCTTTGGGTCTACAAATAATATTCCACTTAGTTAACATATATTTCTTCTTATATTCATCACTTTGCCAAAAGAATCTTGAACGAAAGAAATCCAACCTTTTCCTAACACCCTTAGGTATTTCGAGAAAAGACAGCATAAACATGGGCATGCTAGTTAGTACCGAGTTGATTAACACTAATCTGTCTCCATATGACAATATCTTGTCTTGCCAACAACCCAACTTTCCTTAGAATCTTGTTTCAACCGGAATTCCACTCAGAATTTCTGAGCCTTCTAAAGTGAATAGGGACCCCAAGGTATCTAAAAGATAAACTGCTCGACTCACAACTAAAAATATTTTTATAAGTATATTCATGTTCCTTTGCATTCCCAAAACAGTATATTTCACTTTTGTGAAAATTAATTTTCAGCTCCGACAGTTGTTAGAAAATGCTAAAATTAATTTCATATTTACCGCTTTGAAAAGATCATGTTCCATAAATAATATTGTATCATCTGCATACTGTAAGATAGATAATCCACCTTCCACTAGATGAGGAATTACTCCACTTACCTGGCCTTCCTCCTTAGCTCGAGCTATGAGTATGGCCAGTATATCTGCCACTATGTTAAAAAGCATAGGCAATAACGGGTCTCCCTGCCGAGCCCCCTTTTTAGTCTGAAAGAAATGACCAATATCATCATTGACTCTGATCCCTAGACTCCCCCTTGAATAAAGTTAGCAATGTAAGAGCACCATAAAGGATCAAACCCCTTTAACCGAAGAGCTTGTTGTAAGAACGACCATTTGACTTTATCATAAGCCTTTTAAAAATCGATTTCGAAAATAACACCGTCTAACTTCTTCGTATGAAGCTCATGAATTGATTCATGTAAAACCACTACCCCTTCTAGGATATGCCTACCAGGCATAAACACATTTTGAGTAGGACGAATCACCTTATGAGCAATCACAGAGATACGATTCATAGCCACTTTAGTAAAGATTTTAAAACTAACATTTAAAATACAAATAAGTCTATATTTTTGAATCTGGACCGCATTTTCTTTTTTAGGTAATAAAGTGATGACCCCAAAGTTAAGCTTGTATAAAGGCAACTCTGTTGTTTGCAGATGTGTAAAAAGCGCCATCAAGTCACCTTTAATCACGTCCCAGAATGTCTGATAGAATTCCGACAGGAATCCATCAGGACCTGGAGCTTTATTATGTTCCATAGAAGAAATTGCTTCCAGCACTTCCTTCTCAGCAAAAGTTGCAGTTAAAATAGAATTCTCCATTGATGACACCTGAGGGACATCAAGGTTCCTATCCTCCATGAGCGAAAAGGAGTTAGGTTCCGGCTCCCCAAAAAGCTTCTTATAGTACTCAGATATATATATGTTCGTAAGTTATGGTCTCCCACAATAGTACCCTCATCCTTCTCTAGTTGAATTTTTTTGTTCTTCCGGTGTTTTCCATTGGCAATAAGATGGAAATACTTGGTGTTATTTCCATCTTCCTGAATATGCTTAACTTTAGTGCTTTGAGCCCACTTGAATAGGGTGGACCAGAACAAAGTATGGACAGAGTACGCACGCTCATGCACCTAGAATGTCAGCCCCTGAAACAAAATGAGTTGATCGACATGGTTCCTCCAAACTTGGCTTGTTTTCCACTAATCTGGTATGAAGATTTGGGATGTTTTTACAGAACGAGTAATTTTGTTTTTGTCTGATAACAATGAGTTCTTGCATTCAAGTTAATTTAGTCAGCGGTGATCAGCAAATAAACAGACATATGTGCAAAGCAGAAATGATATACTGATTATCCAATTCTTTCAGGCATGTACCTCAAATATTTCGTCTCGTTTCCTTCATTGCATGACCATGTGGTGCTCTTCTGTGTGCTAAGGCTTTTACACATCCTTAAATAAGGTGGGGTTCCTATGATTTCCCTCTATTGTAGTGTTATTTCCCAAATAAATAATATGTATTTGATGTGCTTTTATCGTTGTGAATATTCAAGGAAATACCTTTCGTAGCATCCTTCGCAAAGATTATTAGTAGTATTACATGGCACATGTCATGTCATTAAAGGAAGTGGCACAAGTTATTTTTCTTTCTAGTGTCAAATTTTTACTGACCAATGATATTCTATGCTTTGTTTTGTTATACCCATAAGTCTTGCATATCTCATGAAAGACAATAACTTTTTTAGCAAGCTATTTTGGTACTAAAAGAATATTTTTATTTTTTGAGGTAAAATCGTATTATTATGCGAACACTCGTGGATATCGATGTTAAATCTGGACAACATGAAGGCTCGACGTAAACATATTTTTACATTGAGCATGATGTTCATGCCACTTCCATCAGAATTCTTTTGGATGACCAAGGAAGGAAGATATGTCCTATGTATAACTGATTTATAGTTTCACAGGAATGTCTTTGGTTTGACCTCAAAATGAAGCAACCACACAGCATCCATGAATCTGATCACAAAGTTATGATCATACAAGGAGGAATTAAGATGACACCTTGTTGTGTAGTGAAAGTGAGGCAGATAGAAAAATATTGTGAGAAAACATTTGGGTTAATTATATTCTACACTTCATTTTGATACAGAACCTCTCTATATATTTGTTGCCTACTCACTTTATTGTTTCATAGCAACATGTGGCACTTACGGTCATCTATTAATCTATGTCAGGTACACTTGTGAACTTTGTCTTCCTAATAAAGAAGGGGGTCATAGGGTTCTTCCCACACCAAGACATTGCTCTGCTGGGTGCAATCCCTGATAGATCTAGCGGGTGACAAGTTTCAGAAGGATTTCACCAGCGATCTCCCTTAGGCGTCTCATGCCTGGAGTTTGCTAGATTGGATGGGATTTGGTCATGCACACCCTTGTTTTTCTGACTGTTCTGTTTCAGAAGTGAGCACCACGAAGCTTCGTTGTTTGTTTGCATCATGGGATATGTCTTTGAAGTTCCATGGTAAAATCAGATACGGAGAATGTCATGAAGACCGACATATGATGCCTAGCAATGGTGGTTCGAGTCTTCGTAGCGATGAGAAACTTTCTCGGCAAGTGGGGGCTGTAACAGGAGAAGAACCAAGTCTTATCTTTCAAGGTAAAAATATAAGATCTGGTCTTAATTGGTTGTGCATGTGAATGACCTTGTTAAAGGCACTGTTTTGAGAGCAATCTTTCTCCAGGGTGAAAATTGAAGGAAATATGCCCTGAGAGGCAATAATAAAGTTGTTATTATGTATTCCTTGTATATGATAAATGTTTATTTTGCATGCTATAATTGTATTGATAGGAAACATCAATACATGTGTGTTTAATAAACAAAAAGGGTTCCTAGTCATGCCTCTCTTATAGACTAGCTTGTTGATTAACAAGATGATCAAGGTTTCCTGATCATGGACATTGGATGTTGTTAATAACAAGGTCACAGCATTTGTGAAATGATGTGATGAACATTCATCCGAAGTATAGCATTACGATCAAGTCATTATGTTTATATTGCTATAACATCATATGAAGTAATCTTTATCCTTAGACCATGAGATCATGTTAATTGCTAACACAGGAAGAGTATCTTGATAACATCAAATGTCACACCGTAACAGGGTGACTATAAAGATGGGTTCAGTGCTACGAAAGTGTTATGTTGAGGCTCATGGATCAAGAGTGGAATTTGTCAATCCAGATGACGGATAGATATACTCTGGTCCCTCTCGGTGATATCACATTAGGATAGCTTGCAAGCAAGTGATGTGATCACTAGAATGTTATATCACGGGAACGAGAAAAGAGTACATGTCAGTAACGAGATCGAACTAGGTATGGAGATACCAATGATCGAATCTCGGACATGTAATATATCGAGAGACAAAGGGATTTAGTTACAAGCGTTAAAGGTTCTCACGATCACAGGAGTCATCGTTGAATGTGTAGGAGTCAGTACGAATCTCCAGGTCCCGCTGCTGATTATTGATCGGAGAAGGGTCTCGATCATGTCTGCATTATTCGCGAACCATAGGGTGGCACACTTAAGAGTTACCGGACACCATTTTGGAGCACATATCTTTCAGACGAAAGAATTGCAAAGCGCAGGAATTGTTTCAATAGAAACCGGAAATTGTTTCGGGTGAAATTGCAGAAGGTGTTTCTGCATGTGATATTGAAATATTGCAAGGGTCTATATGTGAATGTTTGTTAATTAAAGTAATTAACAAAATTCTGAATAAATTTAATAAAAGAGTTTTATTAAATGAGAGAGCATTAAATTTGGAGAAATTTAATGCATTTAAAGTGGAGACTTTAAAATGGAATGTGAAGAGGCATTTTAATGTGGAGGGGTTACCACCACATGAATGGGGGAGGTGAGGGGTCACCCCGCCATGCGCCGGCCATGGAGAGAGGGGGCACCCCCTCCTCCTATAAAAGGCCACCCATTCCCTCCTTCATCCTCACACCTCCTTGTGAAGGATGTCTCTCCCTCTCTAGAATTATTCCCCCATGGTCTCGGATTAGCGAGATACATGTTCCCGATGGCATTTCGTCTGGAAGGAGTTGCTGCTTCCGCTGGATCGCTGGAGCGAGGAGGTGGAGGTTGTCCATTGGCTTGAACGTGTGTGCGAGTGCGGATGCGCTGCTGAGTTGCGGCGCTCGGACTTCCTCACGATCTTGAGATCGGCAAGTGTACGACTACATCAACCACGAGTTCCTACTCGTTAACAAAGCTCGTTGTCTTCGAGGGTAAGTTCTCCATGGATGTATGTCAACCCGTTGCTCTATATCTAGTAGATAGATCTTGGCGTATAGTTCTCATCGTAGGAAATTTTTTGTTTTTTATGCTGCGAACCCAACAGTGGTATCAGAGCCTGATCTATGCGTAGGTGCTTTGCACGAGTAGTACACATATGTTTATATGTGGGTGATGATGATCATGTTATTGCATCTTCTATGTACTTTGGATATTGGTGTCATAGTGGGATGAAGCGGCCCGGACCAACCTTACATGTCATCGTACATGAGACCGGTTCCACGACTGACATGCAACTTGTTTTGCATAAGTGGTTGGCGGGTGTCTGTCTCTCCTACTATAGTCAATATCTGATTTACAACGAGTTGCTAATAACTTGGTTATCCTTGTTGTGGTTCATGTTCGTAGGTTAGACAGGTTCTATCTCCGAAAGCCCTAAGCCACGTAAAACTTGCAATTGATAAATTAGAGGCGTCTAGTTTAGATCGTTGCTAGGCTAGTATTTTGATATGGTATTGTTGTAAGTAGATGTATAATAGATACTCTTACAACTCACTTAACGTGTAAGTTCCATAGACCTTGGCCTTACACACAAAGGAATGATAGAGATCATACCACGATGCAAATGATAGAGATCAAATGCATGGACCATATCACCTCACTTCACACATTAGATGTTAGCATCTTATATTGCTAGTTTGGCGCTTTTGGTAGCATTATAAGATGATCCCTCATTTAGATATCAAGATAAAATGTGTTCTTCCTTAAGTATGCACCGTTTTGTGGATCGTGTTTTCAGGCATCACGTGATGATCGGGTGTTCTCGACTCTACGCTTTCATACAACGGGTGTAAGACAGTTTTACACACGCAAATACTAAGGTTCTTACTTGACGAGCCTAGCATGTACAGACATGGCCTCGGAACACGGACCGAAAGGTTAAGCATGAGTCATATAGTTGATATGATGCCCATATAGATGCTCGCCTTTGAAGCTACACTGACTCACGTGATGATCGGACTTGGTGTAGTGGATTTGGTTCATGTAATCACCAAAAGGACACGAGGGATGTCATTTTCGAGTGGGAGTTCATTAGTAATTTGGATTAGTTGAACTCAATCTATCATAAACTTAGTCTAAATATACTTTACAAATTCTGTTGTAGATGGCACCACCTGCTTTTAATTTCAATGTGTTCATGGAGAAAGAGAAACTTGCTGCGAATGGTAGCAACTTCACCAACTGGGCTATGAATTTGAGGATTCTCCTCACTGCTGCAAAAAAGCAATATGTGCTAGATGCGCCGCTAGGCCCCCCACCAGCTCCTGATGCCCCTGACGAGGAAAAGAACGTCTATATAACTCGTCAGGAGGACCACAACTTAGTTCATTGCGGCATACTGTATGGGCTAGAGCCAGAACTTCAAAAGCATTTCAAAAATGGCAATGCCTTTGATACCATGGGAGAATTGAAAATGATTTTCGATACCCATGCTGCTGTAGAGAGTTATAATGCTACAGAAAAGTTCTTTAGCGCCATGATGGAGGAAAACAGCTCCGTTAGTGAGCACGTACTCAAAATGTCTGGGTACGCCGATAAGCTTGTGTCCTTGGGAATAACGATTCCCATTGACTTAGGCATACATCGTGTTCTCCAATCTCTGCCACCTAGCTACAAGAGCTTCGTGATGAACTATAATATGCAGGGCATGAAGAAGTCTCTTCCCGAGCTTCTGTCAATGCTTAAGACTGCAGAAGTGGAGATTAGGAAAGAACATCAAGTGTTGATGATCAATAGGACCACCGGTTTCAAGAAGGACAAGAAAGGCAAGCACAAGGGAAAGAAGGGTGGCAAGTCTGTTGCCACGCCTGAAAAGAAACCCCAAGCTGGCCCTAAGTCTGACACCGAGTGCTACTATTGCAAGGGGACTGGCCATTAGAAGCGCAACTACCCCAAGTATTTTGGCGGACAAGAAGTCCGGCAAGGCAAACAAAGGTATATGTGATATACATGTTATTGATGTGTACTTGACTAGTACTCGCAGTAGCACCTGGGTATTTGATACGGGATCGGTTGCTAATATATGTAACTCGGTTCAGGGGCTGCGGAACAAGCGACAACTAGCAAGGGATCAGGTCACGATGCGGGTCGGCAATGGATCAAGAGTTGATGTGATCGCCGTCGGAATGCTGCCTCTCCATATGCCATCGGGATTAGTTATAAACCTGAATAATTGTTATTTGGTGCCTGCACTGAGCATGAACATTGTATCCGGATCGTGTTTGATGCAAAGTGGTTATTCATTTAAGTCTGAAAACAATGGTTGTTCGATTTATATGAATAATATCATTTATGGTCATGCACCTGTGTTGAATGGTTTATTTCTGTTGGATCTCGATAGTAGTATTACGCATATTCATAATGTTGATGCTAAAAGGATTAAACTTGGTAATGATATATCTACATATATGTGGCACTGCCGTCTAGGTCATATTGGCGTTAAACGCATGAAGAAACTCCATTCTGATGGACTTTTAGAATCACTTGATTTTGAATCATTTGATACATGTGAGCCATGCCTTATGGGCAAGATGACTAGAACGTTGTTTTCCGGTTCAATGGAACGGGCGACAGATTTATTGGAAATCATACATACTGATGTGTGTGGACCAATGAGTGTGTCAGCACGAGGTGGATATCGTTTTTTTGTTACTTTCACGGATGATTTGAGTAGATATGGGTATATCTATTTGATGAAACATAAGTCTGAAACTTTTGAAAAGTTCAAAGAATTTCAGAATGAAGTGGAAAATCATTGTAACAGAAAGATCAAATTTCTACGGTCCGACCGTGCAGGAGAGTATCTTAGTTACGAGTTTAGCACACATATGAAAGACTGTGGAATAGTTTCACAACTCACGCCTGCCGGAACACCACAACGTAATGGTGTGTCAGAACGTCGTAATCGTACTTTATTGGATATGGTTCGATCTATGATGTCTCTGACTGACTTGCCACTGTCATTTTGGGGTTATGCACTGGAAACCGCTGCATTCACTTTAAATAGGGCACCATCTAAATCCGTTGAAAAGACACCGTATGAATTATGGTTTGGAAACAAACCTAAGCTGTCATTTCTTAAAGTTTGGGGATGCGATGTTTATGTGAAGAAACTTCAACCGGATAAACTCGAACCCAAAGCGGAAAAATGCGTCTTCATAGGATACCCTAAGGAAACGATTGGGTATACCTTCTATCACAGATCCGAGGGCAAGGTCTTTGTTGCCAAGAATAGATCCTTTCTTGATTTCTCGCGAAAGGTGTGAGTAGTCGGAAGGTAGAACTCGAAGGGGTTATTGAACCTTCTCTTCATGAAATGGTGAGTAGCGCAGCTCCAGAAGTTGTTTCGGAGTTGACTTCACCTAATGAAGAGAGAGCTAATGATATTGATCATGAAACTCTGAAAGAGGACACTACCGAACCTCGCAGGTCAAGCAGGACACGTGCAGCTCCTGAACTGTACGGCAATCCTGTTATGAATTTCATGATTGATGAAATAGATGACCCTACGACGTATGAAGAAGCGATGATGAGCCCTGATTCCAACAAATGGCTAGAAGCCATGAAATCCGAGATGGAATCCATGTACGAGAACCAAGTTTGGAACTTGGTGGACTTACCTCACGATCGAAAGGCCGTTGAGAATAAATGGATTTTCAAAAGGAAAACTGATGCTGATGGTAATGTGACCATCTATGTCGTGGTGGTGTCACGGCAGACGCCATGGATAGGCTAAAGGTGGGGACTAATACACGCTAGGGGAATCCAGGGAGGGATAGTGGAGTGATTCTCCACACAGAAGTTTGTATTGCTAGATCTCGAAGATTACAAGTGCTCCTTGAGTTGTATTGGCGAGAGGAGGAAGAAGGAGCTCTCTTACTCTTGCCTACTATTTTTCGCTAGAACCCTAGATCAACTAGTGGTGCTTATCAAACTAGAGCTCAACCAACGCCCTCTACCAGAGACCTAGCCCCCCTTATATAGAGGAAGTTCGGTCCTGGCCTAGGGCATACGTGGAGGCATATTCCTAAGAATATGCCCCCTCCCAAAGTGGTAACCCGACCGGGGTGCTTTTTTCCCCCTGTCACACATGCTTTAGCGACGTAAGCCTCTGCGGCGCCTGCGTCAGCCGACATGGGCGTCGTCACCCTTGTCGGCCACGACCCGGTGGTCCTGCCCTTGCTTTCTACGCTCATACAGTGCGTACCAGACCTTCTTTTGACCAGAGAGATTCCTTCCTTCTCCCAGAAGCTAAGCGAGGACCCGGATCATAGTAGATCCAGCCACACCTGTCCCTGCATATACGTTAGACAAGCACTTCCGACTTACTCCTTAAGTCGGATGAGACAATGTTAGGCGTCCCCCCCTGGTCCGGGTTACTCCGTGATCCGGCCTGCCTTGAGGTGACCCGACCAGCATCTGCTTTGACCTTGCCGACCCTCGGCTAACTCGGCCCCTATACCCCGGAGTGACCCTACCCGGGGGTATCCCCCCAACATTTGTCCCTGAAGCTGGTGCGGTGTTAGCTGCCTTGGCCGCTAAGGCCACATCAGGTTCATTTATGTTCGAGCCTTGGATGTTTAATTCCGGGTCAGCTCCTTATCTCGGATTATATGGATTTACGTTCCCTTCGCACGTTCCAAGTTTTCACTTGCCGGCCGGGTCACCACTTTGGCTCGGATCCCATGGTTATCATGGTTCGATCCGGGCCCCGTTTCCTTCTCTCATACGCCAACCCACGTGGAGGCTAATCATTACCTCGTCTTATTTTAAGGGCCTGCACATTAACCGCCGCAGTAATTGTCAGTTATCACTGTGTGTGGGTCACGTCATGCCTGCGTCCTCGTTTACCGCCTCAGCGCATCGCGTCATGGGATCGCTTCTACTCTGTGGCCCCCTGTGTGGCTTTTCTCCGATTGGCTGATGCAGGTGATACACAGCCACACCGTGTGGCTCGTCGGCGCAGCGCGATCCCACTCATCCATCTCTGGGGGTGGTTTAAGTAGTGGAGGGGTGCACCCCTTAGCGTTTTTCCACCTCTGCGCCCCTCTGCCCGTTGCGTTTCTCCTTCGTCTTCCTAGCGACCGCGCCGCCACCAGTGCTTCTAGCAGCAGCGCCGCCGCCGCACCTTCCCCGTGCCTCTGCACCACAGCCACCGCTACGCAGTAGCTTAGCCACGGGTCCTCGCCAATCCAGGCCACAGATCCCCGCTGCCGCTAGCTCCAGCGAGGATAGTGGATACGAGATGACGGAGGAGGAGCTCGTCGTCGCCGATCAGGAGATGGAGGAGGACGCCGGCGCGGCGGACCGCGACGCTTGGGCCGGTTCATGGGTCTGTCAAGATGACATTGACTGGCTCTACCGGACCAGACGCATTCCCGCCGGCGTCACCGCTCGTCTCCCTTCCGCCGAACTGGCCCCCTCACCCAATCCGGGTGAGTTCATTGTATTCCTGTCCCACTTCCAACGAGGATTTGGTCTGCCGGTGAGCGATTTCTTCCGGGATTGGGTTAGGACCTATCACTTGCAGCCGCACCATCTCCCAGCCAACGCTATCACCTCCCTTTTCGCCTTTGCCTCTACGATCGAAGGCTACACCAGACTATGGCCCACGAAGGAGATGTGGATTCGGTTCTTCGGTCTTCGTCGCAACGTCGTCCCCAATATCCATGTAGAGTCGGAGGATAAGCAGCTCACCCAATTCGGAGCTGCCTCCATCTTGCCGCGGAGGTTTTCGGTCTTTCCCCGGGTTACCGGGCTTGACTCCTGCAAAGGATGGGCCCGGACCTTCTTCTACATCCGGAACAAGGGTACCGAAGATTTGATTCGGTTGCTGCCCTACGCTCCGGGTCTACCTGACACGGATTTCTGGGAGGAGGTCCCCAAGAAGCCTACAGCTCTGGCCAACCAAGTTAACAAGAGGTTCACGGAGCTGAAGAAACTCGGATTGCGCAACGAGGATGCTATGATCATGTTCGTGCGCAACCGAATCTCTCCCCTCCAGAAGCGCACCCACAAGTTGTGCCACATGAGTTTCGGGCGCGACCCCAACCGAACCTCCTCCTTCGAGTTGAGCAACACGGAGATCTTTCGCCGGGTTAAGGCTCTTTTCACCACACATAAGGATTTCTCCACCGAATGGACGTGGGGAATCGAGCACTACTGTCGTGACAGGCTCCCTCCCGCGGTAAGCTTCGCGAGGCAAACTTATTTTGGATCAACTATGTGTCGGTTTTTGTTGTATTGTTGACTCTGCTCTTTGTGCTTTTTCTCAGCTGTTCCTTCAGCAAACTCTCGAGGATGGTACGGACCCGACCCTTAAGTGGGCGCTGGACCAAGAAATCCCGGATGAGGAGGAGCCGGACCAGGAGATGTTCCTCCCTATGGCCGACGCTACCAAACGACCCAGCGGTAAATTCTCTTCCCTTAGAGATTGGCCCGATGATGAGGATGACTCGGATGTCGACGTGATTGAACCTGTTGAGGCTGTCCCTCTTTCTTTTGCCTTTCCGGCATCAGCTAACCTCGGTGGGCATATCCACGAGGATCCTCCACTTGCTACGGGCGAGCCGGTTCCGGTGGTGTCGAAGAAGAAGCACGGATCCGCATCAAGTTCTTCCTCTGAACCTTCTCAGCCCACAAAAAGGCAAAAGAAGGCCGGAGACAAGACTGCCTCCAAGCGGGCAGGCAAAGCCCCGGCACGGAGGGCTCAGAAACCCAAGGAGGCCGAGACCTCGGATGCGTAAGTTATTTTCCATTGCGTAACTCACTTTTCCTTGCATCGTGGTAATTTGTCTTCTGACATTATTCTCTTTTTTAGGCCTCCGGTGGAGGTCCCTCAGAGCGGATCAAGCATCTCTTCACCCCTTTGGTCTGGCCCTTCTCCTCCTCGTGACGACGAGTCACGCCCGCTGAGCCCTATTCCGGACGGTTCTGCGGCTGCTCCGGGTTCCGCAGTGCCTCATCGAGAGGAACATGACCTCGGAGCAGGAGGGGTCGGTCCAGCCGAGGCGACGGCATCCACCACTTTGTCATCGCCGCAACCAGCAACCACCGAGTCTATCACAACACCAGCACCAGCACCAGCTCCAGTACCAGCGACCGAGCCAGCACCTGCCCCGGCACCAAGGAAACCAACAACAGCTCCAGTGCCAAGTTCTTCTGCCTCGTCCGAGTCATCTCAGCCTCGGCGACGAACCATTCCAGTAGCTTCTAAAGGGAAATCCTCCGCGGTTACTTTGTCCCAGCAGGCTAAGGGCAAAAAGGCTCCGGATACTACCAAGTCTGCATCCGTCGAGGCCGGGCAGCGAACCCTATCGTTGATGCTTCCGAAGAAATCACCAGCGGTGACGGATGTTCCTGCCGAGCCAACTGATGCGCAGCAGATGGTTCTGCACACTAGCCCAGCTCTTGCCCTAGTTGAGAGGAAAGAAGCTCACACGAAGGGCTTAGTGGAACCCCATATTCCCACCGGCGAGCGGTACCCTCCGAGCCTTATCGAGTTCGTCATGAACTGGAACAAGGCGGAGTTCGTCCACAACGACGATCTCCCAGAAAAGTTCGGCCCCGCAGAATTTTCCGCCCAGATGAACACTGGCGCTAAGGCAATTAACCTCGTAGGGAGAATGATGGAGGTATGTCGTTTCTCCTTTACATGCTGTAGATAATAACCATTAGTCCCCGAGCCTCCGGTGGAGTAGCTTGTTACTCGGCCGGATGCTCATTAGAAAACTAACGTAGCTGCATGTAAACTTCGAATCTGCACACACCTAAATCCGGGTTAAGTTCCACTTGGCTCGGATCTTCTACACTTCGAATATGCACACACCTAGAGCCGGGTTAAGTTCCACTTGGCCCGGATCTTGTACACTTCGAATATGCACACACCTAGAGCCGGGCTAAGTTCCACTTGGCCCGGATCTTGTACACTTCGAATATGCACACACCTAGAGCCGGGCTAAGTTCCACTTGGCCCGGATCTTGTACACTTCGAATATGCACACACCTAGAGCCGGGCTAAGTTCCACTTGGCCCGGATCTTGTACACTTCGAATATGCACACACCTAGAGCCGGGTTAAGTTCCACTTGGCCCGGATCTTGTACACTTCGAATATGCACACACCTAGAGCTGGGTTAAGTTCCACTTGGCCAGGATCTTCTACACTTCGAATATGCACACACCTAGAGCCGGGTTAAGTTCCACTTGGCCCGGATCTTGTACACTTCAAATATGCACACATCTAGCGCTGGGTTAAGTTCCACTTGGCCCGGATCTTGTACACTTCGAATATGCACGAAGCTAATTTTACACTTCTGTACTTTTTTCAGGTAACCACTAATTGCCGGAGCGCTAAATTCCAACGCCTGCTTGATACCCACAAGATGTTATGCGCAAAACATGTTGCACTTGGTGCAGAACATGAAAAGAGGGATAATTTTTCTCCCTCGGCACTTCTCCGTTTTTCTTCACTTTCTTCCGCGGAACTAATCTCCTCATTCGGTTTCTGCAGCTGGGGTGGAGGCTGAGAACAAGATCACGCGGAAGAACTTGGAGGAAATCCGGGGTATGTCTTCTTTTGTTTGACCTCGTAGTGTTTTCCATTTGTTCTTCTCCTTGGCTCGGCAAACATTCACTCCTCGGCTCTGCCGGGTCAGCATACTATTTCAGCATTGCTTGAGCATAGTGTGCCCGTGCCTGATATGATGCTGCATTTTCTCGAACAAGCAGGGCAGCATCAAGCCGAGCTGAAGAAAAAGGATGATGAGCTTGCTCTCCTCCGGACTAAGGACGACGAGATTGCCAAGCTCAAGGCTGAGATGGAGAAGATGAAGGCCCAGCACAAAACCGAGCTCCAAAAGGTTGGCCAGAACTTCACTGAAGAGCGTGAGCGCCTTACTCTCCAGATCTCCAAGGACCAGGACCTACTCAGAGAATCCGACCTCCAGCTTGGGTCGGCAAACGCTGAGCTTGAGCAACTTCGTAAAAGACGCGATGCCTGCATCAAGGAGTTAACCCGGATCCATAGCCATATTTCTCGTAAGTTCCTTTCCCTTGTCCGACATGATTCTCCGGGTTACCTCATATGTCTTTTCTTTACCTTCTTCCTTTGCCTTGTTTCCAGACCACTTTCCAGAGGGTACTGCTATTGCAAGCGCTGCTGTTGCCAAATTTCACCGAGAGAGGGGTACTCCCATTGCTCTTGATGGTGAGAACATTCCCTTGGACATGGAGGACCTATTGGTCAGCCTTTCCTCTCGCGTGGAGACCATCAAGAATTATGGCAAGGATATCCTCGACGTTGCAGTTCGCATTTTCAATACGTTCTGGCCCAGAGAGAGTAGCCCGGATACCATCGCAATTCTTGTCGAGAAGTTAATGGAAGTTGAGACCCAGCTTGACCTCTGGAGAGAGTCCGCTGGTCGTGTCGCAGCTGACACCATCCTTCACCATATTCTCACATGGTACGAGAAGATCGACCTCAGCCTCGTTACACGCCGGTGCACCGGATCCAGATGGACCGATGATCCAGAGTGTGTAGCTCGGCGCCAGGCTTGCGCCTCCAGCCTCGTCGAATATTCTCCTATTCATGACTGGGTTGAAGGACCGAGCTTCCTGGAATCCGCTGGGGACGAGCACAATGAGAACGTTGAAGATGGGTCGGATGAGGGCGGAGAAGATGATGCTTCGGATATTGAAGACAGCGACAACGACGCCGAACTTCCTCCTCCTGCTGCTCCTTAGTTCCAAAAAACTTGAAAATTTATTAGATCCCCGGTATGCCGGGTGCAATTGTATGCTGGATATGTGATACTTTGCTACTACATTTCTATGCCGGATTAACTTGGGCGCAGTCCCCGAGTTTCATTTTCTTGTTCGTCCAATTCTCTGGCTCGGTCCATGTCTACCTTGATTCGGTTTTACGACTTACGAATCCGAGCTTCAAAAATTGTTTTAACAATACTTAGAAACTTTTAGGCTTAGCTCAAAATAATTCAGCATAATAACTTGAAAATAAATACAGGGTTAGTCCGAAAAACAAGCGTTAGCTCGAATAAACTCGCTTCCTTAGTCGTTTTTCATGTGCTACGCAATTCCAAACTTGTTCCCTTGCTTGGCATGAAGCCAATTCTTGTTGGACAGCAGCAAGTCGAAGGGTTGGGTTTTTGGTGCTCACACATTACTAATCCAGGTTAAGTAGAACGACTTATTCCAGCTACCGCATAAAAAATAACAACAAACATTATTAAGGCAGTCCCCGAGTTACTGCTCGAGGCGCTGCTATTTCATTGATAAGCTCATTGCCGACATACATACCGACATAGGAGACGACTCGGATACATACACTTCTTAGCTAAGTGTAGAAGGGACGAAGTAGTGCTACATTCCACGGTCGCTTGGATTCCTCTCCGGACCTGTCCGCCTTGTTCTTTTCCTGTGGCTTTGCATCTATAAGATAGTAAGAATCATTGTGCAATGCTTTGCTCACAATGAATGGCCCTTCCCATGGGGGGATAATTTATGCATGCCAGTAGTATGTTGTACCAACCGGAGCACCAGATCGCCTTCCCGAAAGACTCGGGGGCATACTTTCCGGCTATGATAGCGTCGGAGATTTTGCTGATATATGGCGGATCTGGACAGTGCCAGTTCTCTCGCTTCTTCCAGCAGATCAACATCATTTTGCCGGGCTTCTTGCACTTTGGCTTCTGTGTATTGGGTGACCCTAGGCGAATCATGCTCTATGTCGGCTGGTAAAACAGCTTCTGCCCCATATACCAGAAAAAATGGCGTATAGCCTGTTGATCGATTCAGAGTTGTTCTTAAGCTCCACAGTACCGCTGGTAGTTCTTCTATCCAGCACCCCATTGATCTTTGCAGCGGCTCAATGAGCCAGGGTTTTATCCCGGATAATACTAATCTGTTGGATCTTTCCACTTGTCTGTTCGATGCGGGGTGGGCTACCGAGGCGACATCGAGTCGGATCTTCTTATCTCGGCAGAAGCACGCAAATGCTCCTTCCGCAAAATTTGTTCCATTGTCAGTTATAATACTGTGTGGATAACCGTATCTCAAGATGATGTCTTTGAGAAATGTCACGGCCGTAGCTCCATCACATTTTCTTATAGGTTTCACTTCAATCCATTTTGTGAACTTGTCCACCATGACCAAAATGTGTGTCATGTTTCCTCTCGCTGGTTTGAATGGGCCAACCATATCCAAGAACCATACAGCAAATGGCCACGTAATTGGTATGGTCTTGAGTTTCGACATAGGCATATATGTCTTGGTGGCGTACCTTTGACAACCATTGCATTTTCTCACCAGATCTTCTGCTTGTTCCAAGGCACTTGGCCAGTAGAATCCATGCCGGAACGCCTTTGCCACCAAGGCTCGGGATGAGGCATGATGCCCGCATTCTCCTTGGTGTATATCTCGGAGGATGTCAAGCCCTTCTTCCGGGTCAATGCACCGTTGGAGGATATTGGTTACACTCCATTTGTACAACTCGGAATTGATGATTGTGTATGCTTTTGCTCTCCTCTGAGTTTGCCTGGCTAACACCTCCTCAGCGGGTAACGTTCCGTCTTTCAGGAATTGGAATATAGGCAGTGCCCAAGCTGGTATTGCTCGTGGAGGGAACATCTCCTCATCAATTTCCATCTGATCCACCGGTATAACTTTAGCCGTATCACGCTGAGCAGTCCTCGGGTCTAGCGAGGTAGTCCCTGGGTTTGCCGAGACAGTCCCCGGATTTGCTGATGTAGTCCCCAGATCTCGCGTACTACCTCCCGTGTCAATGTCCATGGGCTCAGCTCCAGATTCCGTATTTTACGGGACATAGATCGAGTCGGTTCCTGGGGACGGCCTGATAGATGGTTTTCTGAGGTGTTCCAATGCTACACCCGGTGGAATTGCCTGTCTGGTCGATCCGAGCTTTGACAACATGTCGGCAGCCTCGTTTTCCACTTGGGGTACATGGTGAAATTCACACCCCTCGAAGTAACCAGATATCTTCTGCACATGAAATTTGTATAGAGCCATGTTTGGATCCAGGGCGTCCCACACTCCGGACACCTGCTGCACCACCAGATCCGAGTCGCCAAAGCATATTATCCGACGTATGCCAATCTCCTTTGCCACTTTGAGCCCATGCACAAGAGCCTCATACTCAGCGACATTGTTTGATGCCGCGAAATGGATCTGCAATATGTACTTTAGCTGGTCCTTCTTTGGCGAGGTAAGCACTACCCCGGCGCCTAGCCCAATTTTGGTTTTTGTCCCGTCAAAGTGCATCCTCCAGTAATTCGGATCTGGTGGCGGTGGTTCGTATTGTACCTCGGCCCAATCCACAAAAAAGTCCGCCACAGCCTGAGATTTGATCGCTTCTCTTCTGTCGTATTGGGGCGCATAAGGGGCTAACTCAATTGCCCATTTTGCAATTCTGCCACTCGCATCCTTGTTACCCATTATCTCGGATATGGGAGCTTCACATATTACTTTGATGGGGTGCTCCTCAAAGTAATTCTTTAACTCCTTTGCCGCCATATAGACACCGTATGCGACCTTTTGAAAGTGCGGGTAGTTCTATTTTGAGGCAGACAATACCTCGCTCAAGTAATATCCTGGCCTCTGCACCGACTTACCCTCTTCATTGCGCTCCATTATAATTACTGCACTTACAACTCGGTTGGTTGCGGCTATGTAGAGCAACATTGGCTCCTTTGATAGTGGAGAGGCTAACACTGGCGCAGTGGCCAACATCTTTTTCAAGTGGGTAAAGGCTTCATCGGCATGTGGCGTCCAAACGAATTTATCTGACTTTTTCATGAGTTGGTAGAGAGGCAGTGCCTTTTCTCCCAACTGACATACAAACCGACTCAACGATGCCAGGCATCCAGTGAACTTTTGGACATCGTTAAGACACTTCGGCAGCTCCATTCGTTCGATGGCTCGGATCTTAGTTGGATTAACTTCGATACCTCGGTTGGAGATGAGAAATCCGAGTAATTTTCCAGCCGAGACACCGAAGGTATATTTTTCCGGGTTAAGCTTCATCCGGAACATTCTCAAGTTCGCGAATGTTTGCCTTATGTCGTCAAGGAGCGTTGCGCTTTCCTTGGTCTTGATAACCACATCATCCACGTATACTTGTACGTTTTGACCTATTTGGTCGTGCAAACATTTTTGCATACATCTTTGGTACGTTGCACCTGCATTACGTAAACCAAACGACATATTGTGATAGCGGTAAGCCCCGTATGGGGTAATAAACGTGGTCTTTATTTGATCATCCGGGTTCAGAGGTATCTGGTGGAAGCCAGAATATGCACCAATGAATGACAACAGTTCGCATCCCGCGGTCGAGTCTATGACCTGATTTATCCTCGGCAGTGCAAATGGATCTTTTGGACACGCCTTGTTCAGGTTCGTGTAATCGATACACATACGCCAAACCACTGCCACGTTCAGATCGTCCTTCTTCTTTTTGACTAGCACCGGATTAGAGATCCAATCCGGATATAGTACCTCCATGATAAATCCTGCTGCTAGTAACCGAGCTATCTCGTCTCCAATGACTTTTCTCCTATCCTTGGCGAAGCGGCGGAGAGGTTGCTTCACCGGCCTTGCTCCGGGTCTTATGTTCAAAGAGTGTTCGTCCAACTCCCTCGGAACACCTTGCAAGTCCTGTGTAGACCAAGCAAAAATATCCCGATTCTCACGGAAGAAGTTGACGAGCTCGCTTTCCTATTTGTCAGTTAACCCGGCACCAATTGTTACGGTGCGCTCCGGAAACATGTTATCAACTGGAACCTTCTTGGTGTCCTTTGCGGCTTGAAGTGAAACGCTGCGATGCGGGTTACTTAATGCCGGCATATATTGCTGTGCGGACTGAGCTAATGCCGCCACCTCTTGGATTTTTCTTTTCTCTTGCGCAATCACGAGTGACTCGGCTAGGTTAGACCCGGCTGAAGCACACTCAATGGAACGTCGGAAATCTCCAGCAATGGTAATCACTCCATTTGGCCCGGGCAACTTCATCTTCAGATAACTGATGTGACAGCTTGCCATGGACTTGTTCAATGCTGGTCTTCCGAGTAACGCATGATATGCACTTTCCAAGTTCACCACTTCAAACTCCAGATTTTCAGTTCGACAGTTATCCCTTGTGCCGAATAGCACGTCGACCCGGACTTTGCCTATGGGCTCACAAGAAATGCCTGGTACAATTCCATGGCAAGTTGTTCTCGTAGCCTGGAGCATGTTCTCCGAGATGCCCAACTTGCGCATCTTATCCGCATACATGATGTTAATGCTACTGCCATTGTCAATCAAAACCATGGAGAACCTCACGTTGATGTTCGGTCCAATGAATGTCGGATCCAGCACTAGCGCATACGAACCTGGGCTCGGCATAAGTTTAGGATGATCTTTCATGTTCCAGGTGATTTCTTGGTCCGACAAAGGCATGTACCTCGTCACTGCTGGCATGACCGCATTGACCTCCATATGTCGGCGCTGCAAGCTCTTTCTATCTGTTTCCTCAGTCGTGAACACACAATAACTCTGGTGATGTTCCCTGTACTCATTCCTTCCCTCGTTTCCGGGGTATCTCTGATCCGGTTGTTGCTGATTTTCCACCTGATGCACTGCATCCCTTCTCTCATTGTTGTCATATCTCGGCGGAGGGGGAGGCAACATTAGTTGCTGCGTGTTCGCCTCGGAGAGCAATTGCTGCCGGGGTAACTCCTGCCGAGGTTGATCATTCTGGGGTGCCTGAGTATTCCCCGAACCACCTTGCTCTATCTTACGCATCCACTCACATTGCCTCGTCGTGTGACCCGCTGGGCTATTCGGATTTGGCATGTGAAACTTACACGGCTGGTCCAACATCGAATCATAGGTATACCTCGGACGATATTTCTTTTCCTGCCACTGTTTCTTTTGCTCTGGAGTCCATGTTTTCTTGCCATCATTTCTTGGAGTCCATTGCCCTCCCTTTCTCTGGCATTGGTTGCTCCCTCCTCCGGGTTGATCTTGATTCACAGCTGCAACTTGTTGCGATCCGTAGCGATGATCCGGTCTATCATCTCTCCTTTTTCCTCTGTAATCGTTCCTCCGAGACGACCCAGCTCCATCCCTCTGATAGTATTCCTCGTTTGACTCATTTGACGCGAGCCTAGGTTCAGTCGGATCGCCCAAAGCATACGAATCAGCAATCCGAATCATCTCTGCCAGTGTAATTGGCATTTTCCTTTGCAACTTCATCCACAGCTTGCTACCATATCTGCACCCTTGCGCAAACCACGCTATGGCCTGTGACTCTATGACACCCTCACACGAGTTTCTCACGGTACACCACCGGGTCAAGAATTCACGATCCGTCTCGTTAGGTCTTTGCTTGCACATTGCTAGGGTCTGCGGTCTGTTCGGCCTCTGATATGTACTTGAAAAGTTGCTGATAAACATTTCTTCAAAATCTATCCAGCAGTTGATGCTTCCGGGTGGTAAATTATTCAGCCATACTCTGGCCGGGCCTTCTAACATCTGGGGTACGTAGCGTACAGCCCATCTCAGGTTGCCGGTTGCAATTTTCACCGCCGTAGCATAGTTTATCAACCAATCCTCCGGCTTGGTACTGCCGTCATACGTCTTCGTGCCTCTAGGTAACTAGAAGTTTGGTACCGGCGGTTCCTTCATGATCCGGGGTCCAAAACACGCTGGACCCGGAGGACCTTGACATTCGATCTGTTTCGACCTATACAAGCGATCTAGTTTTAACCTGGCGTCATCCGGCATTAAATCCCTGCTTTCCAATCTCGACCCTATCACATGATAGTCTGGTTTGGGGTACCCTGCGTTCACCATCTCCAAATCACCGTCGTTGTATTGGTTTTGCTCTCGTTGTGCACCTTTCTGCTGCATACCTCGGCCGGCGCTTTGCTCTTGCCTTGGTATATTCCACTGATGCGGTTGTCCTGCTCCTGCGGAGTTGCGCTGTCCGGCATTGCCGTTGGCAGCGTTCCCTTGACCGGCATTGCCTTGGTCGTGATTACCTCGGCCAGCTTCACCTCGGCTCACACTCAGTCAATCATCACCTTTCCGCATCTCTTTTTCTTTTCCCGCACGCGTCGGGTCGTACGGGACGATCTGTTTGTTCCGTCTGGCCGAGGTTACTACCTCTTCTCTCCTTGGACCACCATGAGGCGATGATGCGGCTCCAGCGGACTTCTCCGGGTTACCCATCACCGAATGGACGATTTTGGGAGCTCCATCTCTCTTCGGGTTAGCTCTCAGCAGCTCTTCGTTCTGCCTGTTCACGATCCGAACCAGCTCGTTAACCCTATCTTGCTGTCTTTGACGGGCCTCACTCGTCAGACCCTCTAACTCGGACGCACCTGCATCTGCTGCTCTGAGGTTCTTCGTTGGGGTACTATACTTCGGCAACCCCACAGACAAATAGTTTTCCGACCCTTCTGCTCCATCATCACCTTCTTTGTTCATCTCGCTTATGAGATTTCTCCCTTTTACTTTTATCGTATCAACTTTGTTTGCCTTTGCGTACTCACGCAGCGTCATGTTCAGCGACTGCTGAGCCGCGGCTATTTTCTTTGCACCCTCTAGTATCTTTTGCCGAGTTTCCTCTAGCTCGGCCTGTGCCTGAGCCGGATCTACCACTGCTGCTACCGGGTTAGCCAAGCTATCCATAGCTTCTCTCAGTACGTCCTCAGGCCTCTCTAGTGGAGGTCCTCTACCTTTCCTTGGTGCCTTAGGTGTTACCTCTGGGTCCGGCGCTGGGTCCTTGCTTGCGCCTGCACCTGGCACAGTCATCATCACCTCCGCATGGTCCGGGGAGCGAGCGATACGCGCCCCGCGAGCCACAGTGAGGGGTGGTTCCCCCGCATCAACGACGCGGCGCGGATGAACGCATGATATGTCCATAGCAACGTAGACCTTGTGTGCACCGAGCTTGACGAAGAGGCTATTGCACGGAAGTGGGCGCGTGCCGAAGCAGCCAGCGTTGTCGCTGACGAAATCCAGCGCTCCAAAGCGCTGAATGAGCCCGGAGACGACGCGTTCGCCGGTGCCGATGAGGTTTCCCGTCCGGATCTTCACCCTTGCTAGCACCGCTAGCCCCACGGTGGGCGCCAACTCTCGTGGTGGTGTCACGGCAGACGCCATGGATAGGCTAAAGGTGGGGACTAATACACGCTAGGGGAATCCAGGGAGGGATAGTGGAGTGATTCTCCACACAGAAGTTTGTATTGCTAGATCTCAAAGATTACAAGTGCTCCTTGAGCTGTATTGGCAAGAGGAGGAAGAAGGAGCTCTCTTACTCTTGCCTAATATTTTTCCCTAGAACCCTAGATCAACTAGTGCTCATCCAACTAGAACTCAACCAACCCCCTCTACCAGAGACCTAGCCCCCCTTATATAGAGGAAGTTCGGTCCTGGCCTAGGGCATACGTGGAGGCATATTCCTAAGAATATGCCCCCTCCCAAAGTGGTAACCCGACCGGGGTGCTTTTTCCCCCTGTCACACATGCTTTAGCGACGTAAGCCTCTGCGGCGCCTGCGTCAGCCGACATGGGCGTCGTCACCCTTGTCGGCCACGACCCGGTGGTCCTGCCCTTGCTTTCTCCGCTCATGCAGTGTGTACCGGACCTTCTTTTTGACCAGAGAGATTCCTTCCTTCTCCCAGAAGCTAAGCGACGACCCGGATCATAGTAGATCCGGCCACACCTGTCCCTACATATAAGTTAGACAAGCACTTCCGACTTACTCCTTAAGTCGGATGAGACAATGTTAGGCGTCCCCTCCCCCCTGGTCCGGGTTACTCCGTGATTCGGCCTGCCTTGAGGTGACCCGGCCAGCATCCGCTTTGACCTTGCGACCCTCGGCTAACTCGGCCCCTATACCCCAGAGTGACCCTACCTGGGGGTATCCCCCCAACAATCTATAAGGCTCGACTTGTCGCAAAGGGGTTTCAACAAATTCAAGGAGTTGACTATGATGAGACATTCTCTCCCGTAGCGATGCTTAAGTCGGTTAGGATTATGTTAGCAATTGCTGCATATTTCGATTATGAAATATGGCAGATGGATGTCAAAACTGCGTTCCTCAATGGTAATATTGAAGAAGAGTTGTATATGATACAACCTAAGGGTTTTGTCGATCCTAAGGATGCTGATAAGGTGTGCAAAATTCAGCGATCCATCTATGGACTGAAGCAATCATCACGAAGTTGGAATCTCCGCTTTGATGAGGTGATCAAAGAGTTTGGATTTGTCCAAACTTATGGAGAGGCTTGTATTTACAAGAAAGTGAGTGGGAGCAATGTGGCATTTCTGATATTATATGTGGATGACATATTATTGATTGGAAATGATTTAGATCTTTTAAACAGTGTTAAAAGTTATCTAAACAGCAAATTTTCGATGAAGGATCTTGGTGAAGCTTCATATATATTAGGCATTAAAATCTATAGAGATAGATCAAGACGCCTAATTAGGCTATCGCAGAGTACATACCTTGATAAGATATTAAAGAAGTTTAATATGGACGGAAGTAAGAAGGGGTACTTACCTATGTTGCAAGGCAAGACATTGAGTAAGACTCAAAGTCCGGTTACGGCGGAAGAAAGAGAGATAATGGATAAGATCCCCTATGCCTCAGCCATAGGCTCTATAATGTATGCCATGCTATGTACAAGACCGGATGTGGCACATGCTATTAGTTTCACTAGTAGGTACCAATCTGATCCAGGTTCGGAACACTGGATAGCGGTCAAGAATATCCTTAAGTACTTGAGAAGAACTAAGGAAATGTTTCTTGTATACGGAGGTGAAGAAGAGCTAGTCGCTAAGTGTTATGTCGGTGCTAGCTTTGACACTGATCCGGATGACTCTAAGTCTCAATCCGGGTACGTATTTCTCTTGAACGGAGCAGCAGTTAGTTGGAGGAGCTCCAAACAACCTGTGGTGGGTGGATCAACGACGGAGGCGGAATATGTTGCTGCTTCAGAAGCAGCGTAAGAAACGGTTTGAATGAAGGAGTTCATAACGGAACTAGGTGTGGTTCCTAGTGCGTTGGACCCAATGGTGATCTATTGTGACAATAATGGAGCCATAGCCAATGCCAAGGAACCAAGGTCTCACAAGAATCCCAAGCATATTAAGCGCCGGTTTCACTCCATCCGTGAGCATGTCAAGGATGGAGATATAAAGATTTGTAAAGTACACACGGATCTGAATGTAGCAGATCCGTTGACTAAAGTACTCCCTAGGGCAAAACATGATCAACACCAGAACTCCATGGGTGTTAGATTTATCACTATATAAACTAGATTATTGTCTCTAGTGCAAGTGGGAGACTAAAGGAAATATGCCCTAAGAGGCAATAATAAAGTTGTTATTATGTATTCCTTGTATATGATAGATGTTTATTTTGCATGCTATAATTGTATTGATAGGAAACATCAATACATGTGTGTTTAATAAACAAAAAGGGTTCCTAGTCATGCCTCTCTTATAGACTAGCTTGTTGATTAACAAGATGATCAAGGTTTCCTGATCATGGACATTGGATGTTGTTAATAACAAGGTCACAACATTTGTGAAATGATGTGATGAACATTCATCCAAAGTATAGCATTACGATCAAGTCATTATGTTTATATTGCTATAACATCATACAAAGTAATCTTTATCCTTAGACCATGAGATCATGTTAATTGCTAACACAGAAAGAGTATCTTGATAACATCAAACGTCACACTGTAACAGGGTGAACTATAAAGATGGATTCAGTGCTACAAAGGTGTTATGTTGAGGCTCATGGATCAAGAGTGGAATTTGTCAATCCAGATGACGGATAGATATACTCTGGGCCCTCTCGGTGATATCACATTAGGATAGCTTGCAAGCAAGTGATGTGATCACTAGAATGTTATATCACGGGAACGAGAAAAGAGTGCATGTCGGTAACGAGATCAAACTAGGTATGGAGATACCAATGATCAAATCTCGGACATGTAATATATCGAGAGACAAAGGGATTTAGTTACAAGCGTTAAAGGTTCTCACGATCACAGGAGTCATTGTTGAATGTGTAGGAGTCAGTACGGATCTCCAGGTCCCGCTGCTGATTATTGATCGGAGAAGGGTCTCGATCATGTCTCAATCATTTGCGAACCGTAGGGTGGCACACTTAAGAGTTACCGGACACCATTTTGGAGCACATATATTTCAGACGAAAAATTGCAAAGCGCAGGAATTGTTTCAATAGAAACCGGAAATTGTTTCGGGTGAAATTGCAGAAGGTGTTTCTGCATGTGATATTGAAATATTGCAAGGGGCTATATGTGAATGTTTGTTAATTAAAGTAATTAACAAAATTCTGAATAAATTTAATAAAAGAGTTTTATTAAATGAGAGAGCATTAAATTTGGAGAAATTTAATGCATTTAAAGTGGAGACTTTAAAAGGGAATGTGAAGAGCCATTTTAATGTGGAGGGGTTACCACCACATGAATGGGGGAGGTGAGGGGTCACCCCCCCCATGCGCCGGCCATGGAGAGAGGGGGCACCCCCCCTCCTCCTATAAAAGGCCACCCATTCCCTCCTTCATCCTCACACCTCCTTGTGAAGGATCTCTCTCCCCCTCTAGAATTATTCCCCCATGGTGTCGGATTAGCGAGATACATGTTCCCGGTGACATTTCGTCTGGAAGGAGTTGCTGCTTCCGCTGGATCGCTGGAGCGAGGAGGTGGATGTTGTCCGGTGGCTTGAACGTGTGTGCGAGTGCGGATGCGCTGCCTAGTTGCGGTGCTCGGACTTCCTCACGATCTTGAGATCGGCAAGTGTACGACTACATCAACCACGAGTTCCTACTCGTTAACAAAGCTCGTTGTCTTCGAGGGTAAGTTGTCCATGGATGTATGTCCACCCGTTGCTCTGTATCTAGTAGATAGATCTTGGCGTATAGTTCTCATCGTAGGAAATTTTTTGTTTTCTATGCTGCGGACCCAACAAAAATTATGATCCATGAATGGGCGACGACGACGCTTGTGCATTGTTTCCTTCTTGGATTTGTCACTTTTGGAAAATTTAGATTTCGAATATTGTCTTGGTGGTGTTTGTACTGTTGCTACAAAGAATAAATCACTATATCGGGATTTTCCTTTTGTTCTTCTTCTTCTTATTCTTCTTCTTTTTGATTTTAGCGATGTGTGCATTCGTAGTGCCTTTAGGGCAATGTCTTGTTGCACAGTCTAGGCGTAATTTGTATGTTTGTGATATTAATATATTCTCTTTGTCAAAAATAAGAATAGATTGTGGATCATATACTGGATTGACAGCAGGACGTAGCGATCCTCCACCGAGGGAACATGAACCTTGGTACATCTTGTGTTAATCTCGTTCTCGGATTCTTCTACATAGCCTTGCCTCCTCTAACTAAGCTACTCCTGTAGCATCTGCCGTGCCAATACCACGAAACTAGCTCACCAAAAAAAACGTCTTCAGACACATCCTAGGTTGCACCGTACACGGCGACAAGAGCTCAGGTGAAATTATCCGCCTGTTACGGATATAAAGTTGAATACTCCCTTTGATTCAAATTAGTTGACTTGGTTTTGTCTAGATTCGGAGTACGATATTCTCCTTGCCAACACATCGATGGAATGCAGGCCCCTGGTGGAATCTATTTGGACGCTTAGTAAGATGCCTCCAGATCGAGACCTTGTCACCTGATACACTAGTGGAAACGAGGCCTTTGGTTGAGCCTGGAAATGGGCTTTAACACCGGTTCTCCTACGAACCGGTGTTAAAGGGGGGGCTATACCAGCGTGGCCCGTGCAGCAAAAAGGAGCCCCCCTTTAACACCGGTTCGTGGCACGAACCGGTGTTAAAGGCCCCTGCACCAGTGGCCCACGCAGCCCCCCCCTTTAACACCGGTTCGTGGCTTGAACCGGTGTTAAAGGGGGGGCTATATAAGACACCGCAGCCCACACCCCACTCTTCCATTTTTTCACTATCTCATTTTGGAGCCTAGCAAGAGGGTGTGAAGTGTGCTAGTTTGTTTTTTTTCGTATGCACAAGAGGTGTTCGGTGAAATGCCCGAGAGCTGAAAATAAGTTTTCTCGTTGCTCTTTCCTTCTCGGTCAAGGTCGATAACTATCCTTTCATGTGTCATTGATGTACTATATATATAAATGGTCATATCCCTATTATTTTTTGATATATACTATATATTAATGCAGATGAACCGGCAATGGATGTACGGTGACCGCCGCACTTCTGAGTACATTACGGGCCTCCAAAATTTCATCGTTGTGGCTAATGCAAACCGTGGTCACAATGGTTTTATGTGTTGTCCGTGTGTTCACTATCAGAACAAGAAAGACTACTCAAATACCAGAACCATTCACGCCCACCTGCTTCGATCCGGTTTCATGCCCAGCTATAATTGTTGGACCAAGCACGGAGAAAAAGGGGTTGTGATGGAAGACAACGAAGAAGAAGAGGATGATGACAACTATCATAATATGTATCCTGAATATGATGATACTGCAACGGGGGTAGATAATGAAGATCAAGAGGCAGCAGATGGGCCCGCTGATGACGATCTTGGTCGGGCCATTACTGATGCAAAGGAAGAATGTGAAACTGAAAAGGAGAAGGAGAAGCTGGAGCAGATGTTAAAGGATCACAAAAAATTGTTATACCCAACTTGCGAAGATGGCCACAAAAAGCTAGGTATCACACTAGATTTGCTGTAATGGAAGGCAGAGAACGGTGTGACTGACAGCGCATTTTCAAAGTTGTTGGTAAAAATGAAGAATCTTCTTCCAAGAAATAATGAGTTTCCCGACAGTACATACCAAGCAAAGAAGGTTGTCTGCCCTTTAGGATTAGACGTGCAGAAGATACATGCCTGCATTAATGACTGCATCCTCTACCGTGGTGAGAAGTACGAGAATTTGGATGCATGCCCGGTATGCACTGCACTGCGGTATAAGATCAGACGAGACGATCCTGGCGATGTTGAGGGCGAGGCCCCTAGGAAGAAGGTTCCTGCCAAGGTTATGTGGTATGCTCCTATAATACCACGGTTAAAACGTCTCTTCAGAAATAAAGAGCATGCCAAGTTGTTGCGATGGCACATGGAAGACCGTAAGAAAGACGCGATGTTGAGACACCCCGCTCATGGGTCACAGTGGAGAAAAGTCGAGCGAGAGTACCCGGGCTTCGCACGTGACACAAGGAACTTAAGGTTTGGTCTAAGTACAGATGGCATGAATCCTTTTGGTGAGCAGAGCTGCAGTCACAACACCTGGCCTATGACTCTATGTATCTATAACCTTCCTCCTTGGTTGTGTATGAAGAGGAAGTTCATTATGATGCCAGTGCTCATCCAAGGCCCGAGGCAACCCGGCAACGACATTGATGTGTACCTAAGGCCATTAGTTGAAGAACTTTTACAGCTGTGGGCCAAACCAGGTGTACGTATGTGGGATGAGCACAAAGGGGAGCCATTTGACCTACGAGCATTGCTTTTCGTAACCATCAATGATTGGCCTGCTCTTAGTAACATTTCAGGGCAGACAAACAAGGGATACAATGCATGCACACACTGTTTAGATGAGACTGAAAGTGTATATTTCGATAAATGTAAGAAGGCTGTGTACCTAGGGTATCGTCGATTTCTTCCGAACCTGCATCCAGTAAGAAAGAAAGGCAAGCATTTCAAACGTCTGGCAGAACCTCGGAGGAAGCCTGTCCTCCGTACCGGTGAGGAGGTATTTGGTATGGTCAAGGACCTAGAAGTAATCTTTGGAAAAGGTCCTGGCAGTCTATCTGTTCCGAATGACGATGCCGGACACGCGTCCATGTGGAAGAAGCCATCTATATTTTGGGACCTACCCTATTGGAAAGTCTTAGAGGTCCGCTCTTCAATCGACGTGATGCACGTGACGAAGAATGTTTGCATGAACCTGCTAGGCTTCCTAGGAGTGTATGAGAAGACAAAAGATACACCGGAAGCACGGCAGGACCAGCAACGTCTGAAAGACCCTAAAGAGCCTATGCATCCTGAGAACGAGAAGGGTAAACGATGCCACTTAACTCCTGCCAGCTACGCTCTTACTAAAGCAGAGAAGGAAATCTTTTTTGAATGCCTGAGCAGTATCAAGGTCTCGTCTGGCTTCTCGTCGAATATAAAGGGAATAATAAATATGGCAGAGAAAAAATTCCAAAACCTGAAGTCTCATGACTGCCACGTGATTATGACACAATTGCTTCTGATTGCATTGAGGGGGCTTCTACCTGAAAATGTTCGAGTACCCATTGTGAAGCTATGTGCATTCCTCAATGCAATATCTCAGAAGGTAATCGATCCAGAAAGCCTACCAGGGTTACAGACAGATGTGGCCCAATGTCTTGTCAGCTTTGAGTTGGTGTTCCCACCATCCTTCTTCAATATTATGACGCATCTCCTAGTTCACCTAGTAGAAGAGATTGCCATTCTCGGTCCTGTATTTCTACACAATATGTTCCCCTTTGAGAGGTACATGGGAGTCTTAAAGAAATATGTTCATAACCATGCTAGGCCAGAAGGAAGCATCTCCAAGGGCTATGTAACAGAGGAGGTCATTGAGTTTTGTGTTGATTTTATTCCTGACCTTAAGGCGATTGGTGTTCCAGAATCACGACATGAGGGGAGACTGCGTGGAAAAGGCACCCTAGGATGTAAAGCAATGATATGTAGGGACGAGCATTCTCTCAATCAAGCACACTACACGGTTTTACAAAGATCTATCTTGGTTGCCCCGTATATCAATGAACACAAGAATTTAACACGCCTCAAACACCCGGGGCAGTCTGATGAATGGATTATAAGTGAACACATGGCGAGTTTTGGCGGCTGGCTGCAAAGACTTCTCACGAATAACACCACTATTGGGGATCAGCTGTACTTGTTGGCCAGGACACCATCTTCGACTGTATGTACTTTCCAAGGGTACGAGATAAATGGGAATACATTTTACACGATAGGCCAAGATAAAAAGAGCACCAACCAAAATAGTGGTGTCCGCTTCGATGCAGCAGAAGACAATGGGCAAAAGACCACGTATTATGGGTTCATAGAGGAGATATGGGAACTTGACTATGGACCTAATTTTAAGGTCCCCTTGTTTCGATGCAAATGGGTCAAGCTAACAGGAGGGGGGGTTGAGGTAGACAAGAAGTACGGAATGACAACGGTGGATCTCAACAATCTTATGAAGGTAGACAAGAACTTAGACGAACCATTCGTCTTAGCCAATGATGTGGCTCAGGTTTTCTATGTGAAGGACATGTCTACCAAATTGAAAAAAAGAAAAAATAAGCAAACAGATACATCACACGATGAGCCAAAGCGTCACATAGTTCTTTCAGGGAAAAGAAACATCGTGGGAGTGGAGGACAAGACAGACATGTCAGAAGATTATAATAAGTTTGATGAAATTCCGCCCTTCAGAGTGAAGACTGACCCAACCATCCTGTTAAACGGTGTTGATACTCAATGGTTACGGCCGACGCGATCATAAGATTGACTATATGTATTAATTGAGCCATTTTTGGCACACATATGTATCTCAACATGGAAATCAATGTCATATTTCTTCTGTTAACAGTATATGTATTAAATGAGCCATTTTTCTTCCTTCTATTTCTTCCCTCCATTTTTCTTCTCGCCATTTTTTCCCACCATTTTTCTTCCCGCCATTTTTTCCCGCCATTTTTCTTCCCGCCATTTTTTCCCGCCAGTTCTTCACTATATATATATATATATGTAGGGTTGGCCTCCATTGTCATTGCACATCTCTAGACTCATATCTGCAACCTCATCACTCTTTCCCATGGCTTCCACCATAGCACTAACTCCCAGGGAGGCGGAGGCGCTTTGCGCCTCGAACTACCCCTGCCCGCCGGGCTACTGTGTCCCTGTCGGCTGGATGCTGAGCGCCGGAGGCGTGCCGGTTCCTCCTGTCCCTCTAGGTGTGGCGCGCCGGATGGCCATCACGAACCACTACTACTTCGAGCTCACACCAGAGCAGCGGAGGAATCCCAGATGGCATCCCGACTATTTCCCTACTTGGGAAGCCTTCTTCGTGGATCGGCATGAGAGGGCGCTCGCTAGGCACGAGGAGGACGACCCACCTTGTCCGAACTTCAACGAGGCCGGCCGTCGGCTATGGTGGCGCGGTCGGACTCTCTAGAGCGTCATGGCCTATGACATTGCCGCCGACTCTAACCCCCGTCTGCGCTACCCTCAAGTCCAGCCCACGCGTACTCAGCCTTCAAGGTTCAATTACGGCGACCCCGAAGACGACAGCGATGACGGCGGCGGCGAGTACGATGACTACAGTGGCGAGTATTATAGGTGTAGGCAGGAGCATGACTGAATCACTCCAACATTCTGAAACAAGTTCAGCCGATTGTTACTTAATCTGGCCATGTATCTTAATTTTCAGTTCTTTTATGTATCTTAATTTTTAGTCGTGCTTTATGTAACTTACTATTAGTTGCATTCTGTATTTTAATTCCAGTTCTATCTCCTTCACAAAATGACCTATCTCATTCGAGGTTTCTTGGTTTTCGGGTCAAATGACCAATGTTATGGCTAGAATCAAGGCATAGTTTGTGATAATATGGCCATATTGTGCATACATGTGCATCATGGCATGGCAAACAATGTTGCGAGAGGAAGTTTTCCTTTTTATCACACCAAAAAGGCATTTTCCATTTTCCGAACATAAAAAACGGACGGTTTTGTGAAGCAACCACCAAATGGCTAATTCAAAAAACCACCACCACATTTTACAAAAATACTAGACCACCTTATATGGAAAATGTACCAACAGGGGATCTGAAACCTTTCCGTCCACCTCTGGTGAAAAAGACAAATTCCTGCCGAATCGACAAGAAGTGGGTCAGATATGAACTACAGGTACATGATACGATGCTCATGATTTTTTACAAAAATCATTTTTAGGTTCACAATATGCTATTTTATCAAAAATCCAATGCAAGTTGAGCGAGGCTTTGTCAGATTCAAGTGTATACAAAAGATGCGGCATTTAAATATCCAATCAATTCAAAAATGTTAATACAAAATAAAATATGATTTGCTCTAATAAAATAGGGTTAGATTCCTTTTTAGATGCTTAATATTTCTTATGTTCAAAGTTTTAGGATTTGACAATTTATTTTTGTTTGAATTGAATAATCAAAATTTATATGTAAGTGTTTTAATTATTTTGAAAATTTTCATCTAAAGTAAATATAAAATGTTTTTACATGAATGGATAGATATTATTTTTCTGAAAATTATGATATATTATTCATATTTTTCTGAGTTGAAATGAATAAGATATGAATTTTCTAAATTCATATCCTATTTTTTGAATTATAAATGCCCCCACCCCTTTAATGCATGAAATAAATGCCACCCCTTTAACACCGGTTCCAGCCACGAACCGGTGTTAAAGGGGGCGCATTTATTTCATTTCGCGCGCGCACACCCCCCCTTTAACACCGGTTCGTGGCTGGAACCGGTGTTAAAGGGGGGGTGCGGGCGTGAAACGAATTCCCCCCCCCCTTTAACATCGGTTCCAGCCACGAACCGGTGTTAAAGGGGGGGGGGGTTATAACGCGCGCCTTCCCCTTGCTTCTCCCCCCTAGCCAGATTGAAAGCGCGCGCGCAGAGAAAAGCAGAGGAGAGCCGACGCCATCCAGCCGTCGCCGTCCAGCCCTCGCCGTCGCCATCCCGCGGGAGCGCCGTCGCCCCCCACCCCGCGCGCGAGCCGTCGCCGTCGCAGTCGACGCCCCCCGCCGCGCCAGCACCGTCCGCCATCACGCGTGCCCGCGTCGGCCGCCACCCCTGTCGCCGCCGCTCGGATCCGCCGCGCGCCAACACCGAAGCCTCCGCCAACTCGGAGCCGCCACCGCCAACCCCGCGTCCACGACCGCTGCCGCCGACCCCGTTCGCGAGAGTTGCCGCCACCGGCGGTGAGAGCTCTCTGTTTGTGTTTTGGAGATATTGGATATTGGTGATAAATGTTATTTGTGTGTATATTGGATAAATGTTGCATATATGTATATATATTGTTGTGTATGAATAATTCTATTTGTGTGTAATTGCATATATATATTGTTGCATATATGTTGTATATATTGTTGCATATATGTATATAATTAGTTATTAGTATTTTATAAGTGTGTAGTTTAGTGTGTATTATTAGTACTTTAGTGTTAGTATTAGTTTAGGGTTTATTTAGTTTAGGGTTATTAGTTTAGGGTTTATTTAGTTTAGGGTTATTAGTTTAGGGTTATTTATTTAGTTTAGGGTTATTTAGTTTAGGGTTATTTATTTAGTGTATTTAGTTTAGGGTTATTTAGTGTATTTTAGAGTTAGTATTAGTTTAGGGTCGTCACCTCGCTGCTCTGCAAGCGCCGCCGCTGGCCGTCGTCGTTAACGTCGCTCCGGTGACCCCTAGGTAGTGGCGCCGCCCGTTTTAGGTAGGCCGCATCACGCTGAAGCGAACCCGCTACCTCGCGCGCCCTAGGTCGCTCTCCAGCGCCGCCAGCCACCGCTTTCTGGAGCATCCTCCGGTCAGCCACTATAGCTAGCCCCTCTCATATGCATCCGGGATTTCTCTGAATTAGGGTTTGGACCCCTCGGAACTCGTTTAAAATGATCAAGCATCCTTAGGGTTTTAATTTCATTTGTGTATTTATTTGTGTATTTTTGTATGAATAATATGTATATTTGTGTATGAATCCAAGTCCACTTGAATGTTTACTCTCTTACTCTAGATAATATTATTGTTTTAGAAACTATGGATCCACTTAGTAGAAACCTTGAAGAAGAAGAAATAATGGAGAACATTATCGATGAGGACACCTCACAATATCTGAACTTGGAGGGACATGATGACAGCTCAAGTAGTCATGGAGAAGATAAAGACTCCGGTGAACGCAATTTAGTGATTACAAAGTTCGGCGAGGTATATGCATTGATTAAGCCTCTGCTGACTTCCACCAACAATCTTCTTCTACATGTATTAATTAACGCTTCTTTCTTCTTTTAGCCCTCTGGATCGACCAGCCAGCAACCATCTTCTTCTACGAAAAAGAGCAAGCGAGGCACGAGCCATCGGTTGAAAGATCGTGCAAAGTTCACGATCGAAGCAGTCCGTGTTGATGGCAGGCCGATGGAGCCCAAGAAGGCCGCAGACAAATTTGTACGTCAGGCTGGAGTTCTTGTTAGGGACCAAATCCCAATCATAATTGAATATTGGAATCAGCCAAAGAAGGGCGACGGTACCTGTGTCGATGAAAGATCCAAAGAAGCGCTTTGGAATTCGTTGTTGGTAAATTTCACCCTTCCGCCAGAGGAGGATGAAAACAAACCGGTTATAAAGGAAAAGGTCAAAGAGTGGACTATAAAGAAGATGGCTGACGCTTTCCGCAACTGGAAGACAAAATTGAACAAATTTGTCAAAGCTCGCGAGACTCCAGATTTCGAAGACGCATATTATGCGAAGATAAGACCTCACTGGCGCGAATTTGTGGCATACAAGGAAGGTGCTATAGCTACAAAGAGGTCAAAAACCAATACGCTAAATGCCCAGAAGAAGGAATATCACTAGAGGACAGGGTCAGGTGGCTACATATCTCAGAGGCCTAAGTGGGAGGAAGCTGAGAAGGCCCTGCGCGACAGAGGGATCACACCCCAGACACATGGGTGGGACCTACGTGCAAAAACTTGGTTCTACGGAATCGGGGCAAGGTTGGACCCAGAAACAGGATTGTGTATCTTCCCAACCCTCCTTGCCAAACCCGTCACTGAACTCATCACGGCATACGAGGAAACAGCCGCCAGGACCTTCCATCCCGACAGAGAGAATGACCAGCTCACACGCGCCATCGGTAAAAAAGAACACCCTGAACATGCACGAGGCACAGGGGGTATGACGTGAAAGGATGGGTTTGCCGAGTGGAGCGACTCTTACAGATGGCGCGGCAGAAAAGAAAAAGAGCGTACAGAGCGGATGACACAGATAGAACATGCACTTGTGGCGCTGCAGGCGCAAGTGAATGCACAACAGAGCCATCAAGCTACCGGCCCATCTCAGCGGCACGAAGAGCCTACATTAGAAGCTGCCGGCGGCCCAGACTCTGTGCGGAAAAGCAGCGTGGCTTCCACGGAGAACGTGCAGCCCACGCTTGAAATGGCGGGTCCTCGATACCCCGTGGATGAGATCACGGAGAGCGAACACGCTGAGCTGCATGTGAGATTAATGGGCTTATCCATTAAGGTGGCTGTCGGCTATGCCTTACCTCCTGTAGCTAGTGGAACTTACCACTGCCGACCGATTCCAGATGGCTATGCTATTGTCGGGGTGGATGAGGTTGTGAAGGAATATGAGGGAGCATAGCTTGACCATGCTACAGGTGAAGGGGAAACTCAACTCAAATTTGCAGTGAAAACAACCATTCTTTGGAAGAAGGAACACATCGTGCTTCCAAATTGGAGGCCACTGGCACCCCTGCCGTCTCCGCAGCGTCAGCTGTCTGAGCCGCTTCAGCCATCTCCTGCGCGGCAGCCATCTCCGGCGCGCTAGACATCTCCGGCACGCCAGCCATCTCCTGCCCGTCAGCCATCTCCGGCGCTTCAGCCATCTCAGCGTAAGCGGAAGAGCACTGCCACGAAGAGCATCACTAGCACTGCCACAAAGAGTTCAAAAAACTACGTCCCGCAGCCTTCCGCCAAGCCATTGCCGGTTTTACCGTGGAATCGCAGCGACGAGGAGACCAATAGGATCTCGGAAGAAGAGGTCAAGAAATTCTTTGCACCTAGACGGGCCGAGCCAAAGGAGAAAATAGATCCGGCGGTGGTGGAGAAGTTTTACAAAAATCTTTTGAAACCTGAAACCCCACTTGTGCCGGACTACGAGCGCCAGATTTTGAAGGCGGATGCAAGGCGCCGTAGGGAGACTGAAAGTAGCAGTCGTGCGGCACGCCAGAAAACAATTCCCATGCTCGGAGAGCAGGAAAACCAATCATGCGCCCCGCTCCAAGTGTTCCACACACGGGACGCTCCTCCCGTAAATGATTACGAAGCAGAGCCACAAAGAAAGACCAATGAGATGGGGATGACTTACATTGCATACTTGAACATCATGGGAGACAACTTGCCCAAATGCGATGCCAACCCCATACATGCATGGAAGTATGGGAAGAATCTCGTCAAGAAAGAGGAGCTCAAGAATCTACCAACAAAGATGCGAAGATTGCACAAGTGGTACCTTGATTTCTGCAAGACGAGAAAGGAAGAATGGATCACGGCGCATATAAGAGATGAGATTTTCTTGTGCGGAGACGACGAGATCGACTTCAACATTCAAGACTTGCATTTTCTATTCAATCAGAAGGAACTCGACAAAGCTGCCATCAGCCTTTATTGTGTGTAAGTACTATTTCTGTATTTTCTATCTCATCTCATTCACTTCATTAATTGCATGTATATATATATATATGCTCACCATATATGTATATACTATTATGCAGGAAAAAGGTTATGGAATGCATGAAAGAAGGACCTTTTGACATTGGGTTCGTTGACCCAAATAGAGTTCATGACGAAGTGGTAAGAACCAAACCCGGGCAAACAGAAGATTTATTGCTAAGGTCTTTACTGAGACAACAAACCAAAAGGGAAATACTATTGCCTTACAACTTCTCGTGAGTACTGTTACCCTCTCTTGTACACATTCTGTTTCGGCTTACTCGATGTTAAGTGTAACTGATGATGAGTTATGCGTGCGTAGGTTCCACTTTATTCTACTAGTCATTCAACCTGACTCAGGAAAAGTCCTTGTCATGGACTCGTTACGAAAAGAAAAAGAGCTATGGGCAGACTTTAGAGAGATGCTCCAAAGGTAATTTCAATCATATTATCGCACTAGATCGGCAACTTTCGTGACAACAAGTAATTAATTACTTCTTTATCCATTTTCATTGCCGGACAGGGTTTGGAAAAGTTTCACGGGCAGGGCCGTGGGTGAATGGTCAGAAGAACAAAAATTTGTAGACCAAAATGTAAGTAATACTAGCTAGCTAGGTCTGCGTATCTCTTTGATTCTGCTTCCAATTCTATTATATCATGCTTTATTGATTATTATTTTGATTGAACTCTCTATTCTCGTAAAGTGCGCGCATCAGGGACACGGCAATAACTTATGTGGGTACTATGTTTGCGAGTTTATTTGCAACACGATATGTGCGACGGGCTAAGCCGCACTAGAACAACTTAGAGTAAGTAAACAAAGTACACAACATTATTTTATTACCATCAATTGTGTTGAGTTTTATTCTTATATATATATTGACCCCATTTTTCATATATATTCAGATCGAACGGATGCGGGATCAACTCCTACCATTTGACCGCATACGAGCCATTCAAGAGAAATTGGCGGGGTTCATACTTTATGAGGTCGTCACGCCTGGCGGAGAACTCTTTAGATATCCACCAAAATGAACGTTGTATATATGCTTGAACGTGTTTGTCTTGTACTTGATGCTTCAACGTTTACGGAGAATACCACACAATGACGATGTTATGTATAATAATAGTTGCTTAATTATTCATGTACTCGTATGTACCGATGACGATGTATGTGTATACCGCTCCCGATCGATTCCCCCTCCCCGTCCCCGCCGCGCCGCAGAAATACGTCCAGAACGGGGCAGGGGCAAAACTCTGCCGCGGCAGAGATTTAGGCCGTTTTCCTGCCGCGGCAGAGATTTATCTACTTTTCCTGCCGCGGCACAGAACCTTTAACACCGGTCTGAGCCCTGCGACAGCCCCACGTGGGGGGCCCCTCTAACACCGAACCCTCAACAGCGGTTCTACAACCGCTGTTAGAGGGCCCTCCAAACCGCTGTTAGAGGGGGGGTGTGCACTAGTGATATACTCCCTCCGTCCCAAAATAAGTGACTTGAGTTTGTTTAGATTCGCATGTATCTATATAGTAAAACGTGTCTAGATATATCCGAATCTAGAAAAACCCACATCACCTATTTTGGAATAGAGGGAGTAGTACTTTTGTGCATGTAGTTAGCAAACGTTTCGATAAGAGAGCAAAGCCTATATCAATCAAAATAAGTGGTATGTTTTCCGATGGAGAAATATTCAAGCGAACCATACGGAAACTCTCGGAAATCACGATCCAACGATCGCTAGCAACGTACGGTCAGAAACGTAGACACCGGAGCATGCCGAGACCATGGCCCCCGGAGTCCGAAGATGACGCAGAGGATTTCTTCGCCTCCCGGTTTCCGAGATGGCTACCGGTCTCGGGGAGAAAACCCGGCCGGTTGCCGCAAGGAAGAGAGCACGGAGCCGTGACTCCATGGGCAAAAAGGCCGCGCCCTTATCCTACATGGCAATAACCGATCGAGCTCGAATCGATCGAGCCAGATGGCACCGCGTCGCGTGACCCTCCAATCATGGAGCACCATCGCGTTGCTCCCTGCCACTGCCAATAATTTATGCGTGTTGCTTCCGCCCTGTATCTTCCATTCTTCATTTCCGTTTCCCGATCGATCGAGCTAGCTTAGGTAGCAGAGCTGCCAGAGGATCCATCATTCCCCTGTGCACGCACGCGCTGCCTCCACCGAGCTTGCTTGAGATGCAGGGGTGCGGGCGGGCGCGGCCAGGGGGGCAGGCCTTGCCCGTCGTTGTCGGGCCCCGCGGGCGCCAATTGGACTAGAGGACAGAGCGTTGCTGATGGCATGGAACCAAGAGGATAGTGATGCGGGCTTCGTCTCGAGTCATTCGCTTCGCATGTATGTTTGGGTTGCTGCTTCTTGGCCCTGAGGTTTTAACCTCCGCTAGTCTGTCGTCTGCTAGCTACTGAAATCGATGGGCTCGCTTGTCGGACCTGCGCGCGTGCTTCCCTTTCGTGATGAACAATGGCTTATAAATGTAATCAAGCTGGAGCTTATGTTGCTTAAATATGATGTTAATACAGTCTAATTTTACTTATTCCCTCCGTCCAAAAAAGGAGGTCTCAAGTTTGTTTGAATTTGCCAGTAGTAGTTTTACCATTAGCAATACAGTCCTTCCAGTTTGCAATTCAGAATTTACATATAGGGTAGCACCACACACTCTGCCACATATTCTTGTACCTTGTGTGTTCGCAGGTGAGATGACCCATTTGGAGTGGATACATGGAATTACCATTTACCAGCTAAGTTCATATTTCTCCTCACAAGGGCACGTGTAATTAGGGACATTATAACTGGGACAACATGGAGCTCTCTCACGATCTGGATGTTTTCAGCCATCCGATCAGCGCAAGAAACCTTTTCTGGCCATCCGATTTGCTTGAGATCCCAAACTGGGCCGGTTGTCCCTATGGAATGTGTCTCTGGGCATCAAATTGACGCTCTCTGATAAACTGAGCTCAAAAAACAGTTGAAGCGGCCCACTATGGTTAGTTGGGCGTGAGCGCCGCGGAAGACTCCACAGAGTCCAGTGACCAACTCTATTTCGGTAGAAAAAACACGGGGCAGAGGGGACGGAGGCGATGCGGCGAGGGCGAAGGCGGTACGGTGAGAGAGGCCTTGAGCCAGACAAGGCGGTCAGATCGATGGAGCCTGTGGCTGAGATCCGTTGTGGCCCAGTTTTTGCGGCGCTTCGCCAACACCAATGCAGTCTACGGGATGTGAAGGAGTGATGTCGATTGATGGATCGATTGGAGTTCCCTCTCTGAGGTTTCAAGAGTTAATTCACCGTTTCTACGAGCCAGTAATGGCAGCGAAGTGCGCTACTTGTCGGCGGCCGATAGTGCAGGTCAGTTACCAGCTTCTTCTTTTACTCCTCGTACGTACAAATAGTCCCTTGCGGCCTTACCCCCCAGCGTCCCTTCCAACTTCTTAACTTTGGTTATAGAATCTACAGCAGGAAGCAGTCATGGTTGAAGCTCACGTCGCAGCTCCATCTTAGTTCTTCCAATATATCCTACTTCCTACCTCTCCTCTTCCACCAATTATTTCTCAGTGCAATACATGATTCTCTATTATTGAGGCTGCTTTCTCGGCTGCTGAACTGATACAGTTGTTCTAGGTCAAGTGATACAAGATTAGTTCTACTGGATTTGTAGATTCCCCCTTTTTCCTACATTCCATTTTCACCCAATTTATTCTGGGTTCGTACTGTTCTGCTTCTTTCCGAATTTGATGCGGGTGGCATCTGATTCTGCTAGGTTGGTTCGAGGAATCCTAGAACTGCTGGTTTCTTATGGCGAATAGCCAGGTTTGTATACGTGTCTTATCTGCTGAGAACCTGCCAGCCTTGAGATAAATGATTCATGGTTTGTTCATTCAGCTTATGTGTGATTTCTATCTTCCCTTATGGGCGAACCGGAACAGTAAAAACCTTCAATATTGTGACATCTTGTTTGGTTCACAATAACCGGTGCAAAGGTAAACATAATTGGACTACACTGTCAATGTAACAGAATGGAGAAAAAGCTGAACTTGTTTTGTTATTCCGACTAGAACGGTAATCGAATCCTGAGATCTTTGGCCGCTGTTACCATGCGGGTTATGGCCGCAAGTGCCGATGCGGTCCTTCCCTGGAGCAAAACCATGCCCGTCTGTATGTCATCCCTTGGTTCGCACTCCTGACGTGCTCGTGGAAGTTGCAATCATCAAGCAGGCCTGGAGATGAACCGCCATGCTCGGTGTGCCCTGGCAGTGCCTGGCCACTCCACCCCATCTACATTGGTGCACACTGGCTGGCTTTCTTGGAGTCTCTTGCCTGCCTACCCAACATGAAGGTGCCAGGTTGTGAAAGGGGAACTGAGGGAGATGATTTACGGCAGCGACGCTTGAGCTAGAGGGAGTCAAAGAGAATCGGAGAAGAAGAGGGCTGATGGGGCACCATAGGTGCCTAATTTGGTTGAAGCTTCAGTTTCAATATAAGGTGTGAATGTAATTGAAAGCTAAGGTTCCTAATACTTAAATTTGGCAGGACAATTGATTCAAATATAAGCAGAAACATGCTAGTAGCTTGGTTGATGAAGCACACTTGCCCTAACCAGTACGTCATGCCAAGACATCCGTGGTGAGTACTCCAAATATAAATGGTGTGAAGAATTATTAATTGTAATTTTGCAGGCATAATTAAGAAATATCCTCTTCTCTGATATCTCCTTTTGTAGGACTTACTATATGCAGCTAGCTACTATGACAACATATTACAACCTGTAATTGTTTGCAGTGCATGAGGTAACTTGATTTTCTTGATCGTAGGTTTTGGAAACCTAAATGGATTTACATCTATGGTTGGTATAGACATATACATGAGATTTGTCAGCTTTGTCTATAGAAATAAAATATGTACATTTATATGATACATATGTTTTCTCTATATGGAATCACTGATTGCAATACCTTTGAGATGACTTTGAGAGTGATTCACTACTTAAGTGCTTCACTTAAGAGGAAACTATTGGAGTCTTACGTTTTCTTCTTAAGCGAGTTGTTTCCTGTTATTTGAGTAATACAGTTGTTTCACGAGACTGAATAATTGCTACCGAATTTCTGAAAATCCAGTGTCTGCAATTTCTCGATTTTGCCGGCAACCAAGTTATGCTAGCAACATTGCATGATGGCATCTATTCATTTTCACGGAGCGAGGAGCAGCTAATGTCGTACTCACTTCAATGTCCATCTAAAGATGAGCTATTTGTTGGCCACAACCCCAATTTTAAAAGCTTCCTGTATAGATGCACGCACCAGTTAATACATACACAAAGGCTTGAATTCTGCGGGTGGAGAGGTGGATTAGCTCCTATGGTATGAACTTTGCGTATCTAATATAGTTGTATTTTTGGAGAGGGGTATAATTTGTTTTGGCCACAAAAATATGAATCCGTGAGAGTGCATCAAGATTTAGAAAAAAACTCCATTAGATCCAAGATATAAACACAGTCCTTTCTATTTTAGACAATTTTCCTGTAAACTAATTAAAGAAATCAGCATCTATCTCTTTTACTATTATAACCAATATATTATATTTATACAAATTTAATATTTGTGATCCGATTCTATATATTTTCATAAGTTTCTACCAATCTATTGCAGAAATAGATGGGCGCGGCAACGCGCGCCTATACGATCTAGTGTGAAACTAACCCCCGGAGGGAATCAGATCTTGACAACTTTCACATTTTACATCCATATAGCAGTGGCAATGTTCACACATTACACCGTTGATCAGCCTGTGCTGGCATTTGTTCCTTATCAACACACAGTGGCACCGTTTTAGTATATACCTAGAAATCAAGATAATATATACCAGTGGCACTATTTTGTGAATAAATTTCGGGTATTTGAATTTGTTTTATAATTTTTTCTTTTAAATTTAACTGAGAGGTTACCTTATACTACCACTAAAATATAATTGTCCTGTAGTAACACTTCTCTAGAGGCACAGCACTATTCACCTCTATTGAACTGTCATATAGTAATCATGTCGAGCCACCCATTCTTTTCATGTCGAGGCACTCGTTCGAGGCAACATATAATGAAAGGTGCCCTATATAGAGATACACTAAAATAGGGTATTTTTTTCATAAATATGGAGCAATATGCACTCAGAAGTATTTACTGAGACACTTTACACATTTTCACAAAACAAAATCATGTAGATGAGTTTTTAGAGACACCATGTAAACCGGACCATACAAACAGTTGGACATATAGCTTGGGGTACTATTTGTATTTCGTTGAGATGTTTTCATAAATTCCACGCATGTATATAGTGGTCATAAGAATTTCCTTGGGTGCGATTTGGTTAGATAAGTAAGTGCTAAGTAGGTTCACTTAAGGTATTAAGTTTGACGATTGCTTCAAAATATATTTGGTTGTTACATATCAAAACCATGCGAATGAAAAGCATGGCATAAGTTATCAAACACTTTCAGGACCTTTTTTCGTTTGTAGGATTTTTCATACAATTTTGAAGGGATATAGTCACAACTCACAAGGACCTTTTTTTAAAGCCATTTGGACAACAGATCGGGTTTACAAATTCCTATGGAATCCATTCACCCTGTTTCATAGGAATCTTAACATTAGCTTAAACCTCAGTTTTACTTTACTTTGAGAAGTCAAATGCATTTTTACTCTATCTCCCTGCACACTCTCTCTCTCTCTCCCCCCTCAATGGTCCAAAATTCAGGTGTTTATTTCTAGCGCTTCATCCTAAGATACCTATTACATAGTTAATGAATAATGAGTTAATGGTCCAAAATTCACGTATTTTTTCCGTTCCTACATTTCCAAATGCCTGTGTTGTACTATGACTTGGTAATTTTTCTTTTACGCATATCTTTGGAAAGTTGACCCAAGTTCACTCGTTTTAGTGGGGCCTCTATTAGTTCGTCGATGGACTGATGTCTAGACCAGAATCAGACCATTCTGCGCCGGCCTGGCGCCATAATGAGATCCTACACATTTCTCCATCACCTTTTGCCTACTACTTATGTTTCCAAGTTAATTTCAAAACTATGAAGATTATTTGGTTACTTCACCTCAAGAAGATTATCAGACGAGTCAAGACGCGTTCCCGAGAGTACTTGCGTATGTGGGAGATATATTTTCCTAATTCTGTATGTGGACGATATCTTGTTTGCTAGCAACGATGTCAGTCTACTACTAGAAACAAAGAAGTTCCTATCCTCAAACTTTGACATGAAAGATCTTGGTGAAGCATCATATGTTTTGGGCATAGAAATTCATCGAGATAGGATAAATGGGGTTCTAGATCTGCATGCGTGCAATACCACACCTGCTCCTATAGTCAAGGACGACAGTTTTAGGAAATTTCAATGTCCCAAAAGTCAATATGAGATCGATCAAATGAAAGCAGTACCATACGCTTCGGCCGTTGGAAGCTTACAGTATGCACAAGTGTGCACTCGCCCTGACTTAGCTTTTATCACTGGGGTACTCGGAAGATATCAAGAGAATCCAGGCATAGAGCACTGGAAGATGGTAAAAAAAGCTTTGCATTATGCGCAAGGCACAAAAGACCTCATGCTAATATATAGAAGGTCTGATTCCCTAAAGATAAGAGGGTATTCAGATGCTGATTTTGTGGGAGACAGAGACGATCGAATGTCCACGGCAAGATACGTCTTCAATCTCGCAGGAGGGGCTATTTCGCGGAGAAGCTCTAAACAGTCAACAGTTGTATCATCCACGATGTATGCAGAATTTATAGCTTGCTATGAGGCAACGGGGCATGCGATATGGTTAAAGAAATTTATACCCGACTTGAAAGTAGTAGATTGCATTGACAAACCACTAAAGATGTACTGTCACAACGAGCCCGCAGTATTCTATGCTCACAACAAAAAGTCGAGTAATGCTTCCAAACCAATAGAGATAAAGTATTATGTTGTGAAAGACAAGATCCAGGATCACACTATAAGACTCGAGCATATAAGGACAAAGGATATGCTTGCGGATCCGCTAACGAAAGGCTTACCACCCAATGTGTTCAAGAAGAACTTAGCCGGCATGGGTTTAAGGGAAAACCTATGATTCCTGGATCATAAGAGGCCCAAAATAAACAGAATTTGTTTCAAAACAAGAGGTACATTGTAGCTGTCTGATTCTATTGGCAATTGAGTTGTGACGATGAAACATGCTCTATGTACCGAATAGCGATGAAACGAGTAAAGTATAAAGTAAAGTTGAGATTAAGGGGGAGACTGTTAGATTGATCTCTCGATAGGGCCCAACAGCCCGATCGACCCCTTGTGACTACGCCCTGATCGGGGGCGCCCAACCCTCTTATGGTTGGTGGGCCCCTATCGACGTCGCTATATGAAAAGGTGGGGGGCCGGCCGCACACGGTACGAGGTTCACCCGTGCGCCGCCAACCCCACTGACACTCCCTACCTATCTAGGGTTAGCCGACGCTCAACGGGAAGCACCGCCGCCGCAGCTATCGCTTAGTCCCTATAGCTACGGTCTCGCCGTCGACCAAGATGGCCAACGGGTCATCGAGTTCGTCCACCGGAGAAGGTACCTCTCTCTCTCTCTGTAAGATCCAAACTCTAGCCATGCCTCTACCGAATCGATCTAGATCTCTGTAGATCGTAACAGTCATAAGAATTTCCTAGGGTGCGAGTTGGTTAGATAAGTAAGTGCTAAGTACCTGCAAAAAAAAGTAAGTGCTAAGTAGGTTCTCTTAAGGTATTAAGTTTGACGTTTGCTTCAAAATATATTTGGTTTTTACGTATCAAAACCATAAGAATGAAAAGCATGGCATTAGTTATCAAACACTTTCCGGACCATTTTGGTTTGTAGGATTTTTCATACAATTTTGAAGGGACGTAGTCATAAGGACTTTTTTTTGTTTAAGCCATTTGGACAACAGATTGGGTTTACAAATTCCTATGGAATCCATTCACCCCTGTTCCATAGAAATCTTAACATTAGCTTAAACCTCATTTTAACTTTACTTTGAGAAGTCAAATGCACTTTTACTCTATCTCGCTCCCTGCACTCTCTCTCCTCAATGGTCTAAAATTCATGTGTTTATTTCTAGCGCTTCATCCTAAGATACCTTTTTTTGGAAATGAGTATATATTAATATCAAGAGATACCAATTACACCGGCCTCTGCAACAACGCAATACCCTATTGGCATTACGGATGCACACAGCCAACAAAAGAGAAAGAAAACTAAGAAAATAAAAGACCCGCTATAGTGTTCCGGTCCTAGCAACAACAGTACAACCACCACCAATACAACATCTGAACTCTAGGCTCTTCAAAAGCGACGCCTCCAAGAAGGGAACAGTGCACAAGCACCGTCGTCACCCGATCAAAGATCTAGGTTTTCACCCTGAAGATAATCCCCACTCTCAAAACAATGCCTTCAACAAGTCCATTGCCAAGCACAACCAGCTAAGGCCAGACTATGGATTTCCACCCTGAAAGGTAAGATTTTGAACTTCACCTAGGTTTCCGCCCCCACTTACATACTGCTGCTTTAAATCCCAGAACACCAAGCAAGTCCCTCAACAGTGCATCGACTCGAACCTCCATAGATAGACCTCCAATCCGGCCTTCATGATATTCTCCACCTCTGACTTCACCATGGATCAAAGTCGTCTAGTGGCAACAAAGGACAGAGCTTCACGCCGCTCCCTCCTGAACCAAATGGTCGGAATAAAACATGGGTGCCCACGACCGAATACCACCCGATCCAGCGAACTGCAGGCATAGGAGGGCTAGTACATTCGCCGGCGAAGCCTTCCAGAACTCCCCACTTCGGCCAGATCAAGGATCAGCCTCAGGAAGGTGATCATCTTTGCACAAGAGGAACCCCAGGTCGAACCACCTTTATTCGATCGGCCGACCAAATCTAATGGAGGATAAGGCCACCACCACCATGCCCGGGCTCGTAGCCCCAGGTGACCTCGTGAAGCCGGACGAACCCAGAAGCCACCACATCGCCAGCGACGACAGATCCGACAGAAAACGGTTGAGATTGGGCTCGTCCCACTCCTGCCATCACCATCTGGAGGATGAGGCCGGGGGGACAACGCCGCCCCTGCCGACAAACTCCCGCCGCTGATTGTTGATACATTGTAAATGTATCTATAATTTTTGATGTTCCATGCTTGGTTTTATCTACTTTCTTGTATTTTGTCCACACTTTGGAGTACTTTTCATATGATTTCTTGGACTAACCTATTAACAAGAGCCACAGTGCCAGTTGCCTGTTTTCTGTTGTTTTTGGTTCCAGAAAAGTCAGAAAATGAATATTCTCGGAATTGGACGGGACAAAATCCAAAGTTCCTATTTTACCGGAAGACTCACGGAGCCAAAATATGAGACGGGGGAGGGCCAGGGCCTGGCCACACCCCCTAGGTGCGGGTACCCCCAGGACGTGCCAGGGCATGGTGTGGGCCCCCTGGCCGGCCACCGACCTTGCTTCTCTTGCCTATAAGAGCCTCCCGATGCATAAACCCTAGGTGGTCAATATAAGAAATCCACGAAAAATTCCGTAGCACCGCCGCCACCGAAGGGGATATTTGGGGGACAGAAAGTCTCTGTTCTGGCACCCTGCCAGGACGGAGAAGTGCCCCTGGAGCCATTTCCATCGATCTCCACCACCATCTCCATCACCATTACTGATTCCCATGATGAGGAGGGAGTAGTTCTCTCTCGAGGCTAAGGGTTCTACCGGTAGCTATGTGTTCATCTCTCTCTCTATGCATGATCTTATTGAGATCATGAGCTTGTAATCTATAGATCTACCTTGCTACTCAAGTGCTTAATAGATCTCTGCTCTCCCCATGTGTGTGAAAGTAACAGTGTGCACACCATGGTGGCACTTAGGCTAGAGATTACAAATACTTGTTATGAGTTATATTTGGAGTTGAATGTCTTTATGAAATTGTGGTGTTTGTTGGACTCATCTAGTGCTCAAGGTGACAGTGTGGGGTTTTCTAGATGGGAAAGATGAATTTTGAGGTGTGCTGTTATAGCCCTACCCTGGATTAGAGTGTCCAATCGAAGAGTAGTTAAGAGTAGTATCATAAAGAAGAATATATTTATATGGGAGTGTTCACTAGTGAAAGTATGATCCCTAGGCCTTGTTTCTAAGCACTGAAACACCGTTTGCAACTAGATTTGTTACATGTTTGCTTGCTTTTATCTTTATTTCAGTTTTACTTTAGTCTTTTCCACGCCACCAAGATATTTTCTATCACCATTACCACTTATAATTATCCATACCACTTGTATTTCACTATCTCTTCGCCAAACTAGTGCACATATACACCTGACAAGTGTATTGGGTGTGTTGGGGACACAAGAGACTTCTTGTATCTTGATTGCAGGGTTGCTTGAGAGGGGATACCTTTGACCACTTCCTCCCTGAGTTCGATAAACCTTGGGTGATCCAGTTAAGGGAAAACTTGCTGCTGTTCTACAAACCTCTGCACTTGGAGTCCCAACAACTGTCTACAAGAATAGAAGTGCGTAGACATCAAGCTATTTTCTAGCGCCGTTGCCGGGGAGGTAAGGTAAAAGGTACTCACATCCTCCGGTGTGAGTGCTCGAAGTTAGTTCTTTTAGATTCTGCAATTTTGTCTTTTTGTTTCTTGTTTTCACTAGTTAGGCTTAATGGAAAACAACAACAAAATTAGAGAGATTTTTAGTATTTTTTCTAAGATAGAACTTGAATTGTCTGAAAAGAAAATTAAAAACCCATGGAACTTTCTTTGCATGCTAATAGCAATGTTATTAGTATGAATCTTTTGAACACCTTTGTTACTAATGCTATGGAACTTCTAAGCTTGGGGAAGTTGGTTTTTATGAAAATGATCTTTTTATTTCCCCAGCTTTAAAGAAGAAAATTTTCTCTGATGATACTTTATCTCCCATATGTGGTAATTCTAATGATACTTGTGATATGTTAAATCCACATACTGAAAGCATCCCTTTTAAAATACCTATAAAAATTGTTGAATGTGTTATGAATAACTGCTATTTTGGAGATGGAACTGTCCATCCTGGTGATCATTTACTCTTTATACATGAATTATGTGAGTTGTTCAAGTGTGCAGGTATTTCAATAAACTAAGTTAAGAGGAAGCTATTCCCTATTTCACTCAAGGGTAAAGCAAGGGAGTGGTATGAGCTACTAGATGATCCTCATCATTTGGAGTGGAAGGAACTTGAATCTCTCTTTTACTCTAAATTTTATCCTCCTCGTGAAATTCATAAAGATAAGAATTATATTTATAATTTTCATCCTCATGATGGAGAAAGTATTGCCCAAGCATGGGGGAGATTGAAGTCACTAATGCTCAAATGTCCCATTCATGAGCTCCCCAGTAATATTGTTATTAATAATTTCTATGCAAGGCTTTCAGGACATTACAAGGACTATCTAGATACTTGTCTACAGGGATCCTTCACAAGTAAGGAGGTCAAAGCTAAGTGGGATCTTCTTGAAACAATTCAAAGCAATACCGAAGATTGGGACAACAACAAAGGTAAAGAACCAGGTATAAACTATGAGTATGATTGCATTACGTCTTTTGCTGAAACTATTGATTTTCAAGAGCTTAGTGCTAAATATGGTCTTGATCCTCAAATTCTTGTTGATTGTTATAGAACATTTGCTTCTCATATTAATGCTCCTAAAGAAAAATGGGACATGTATCATGAGCCTTATAAAGACACTTGCATGGAAAATGAAATTGTTATTAATGATAGCAATAAACATGCTCAAACCTCTGAAAGTACTACTTCTTATAAGCATCTTAATTTTTTGTGGAATACATAGAACTTGTGAGAATAATCAAATTGAAGAAGAATATTGTATCACCCACAGGAATGAAAAACTAGAACGTGGTATAGGGCTCTAAATGATCTTGGTAAAAAAGTGTGTGCCCTCTATCCTTTTATTTGTGAACTTTGCTTTGAAGTGGGTCATTTTAATTTTCAATGCTCAGGCCATAATAATAGCCCTTCTAATCCAATGAGTACTGCAAGTTTGTATTGTGATGACATGATCACTCCTAATCAGCATGATGAACTTACATTATTTTTGGGGTGTGAAGAGTTATCAAGAAAAACCTCTTTGGTAGATATGTGTGGTTTTGATATGAATAGTGTCATGCATGGTTGTCATCTTTATTGTGTTGATAATTGCCACACAAATACTTACATACAAAATATTATAAAAGATGAGATCTTACCAAAATATGACATGACTAATTTGTGTTTTGGTCTTAATAATGAAAAGGAGGAATCCTCCAAAGTTTCTTCTATTGTCTCTAACAATGAACCAGGGTATATGGAGAAGCTTCCTTTCAAGCCTCTCCCTCCTAAAGAGAATAAGAAAAAGAAGAAAAGGAGGAGTAAAAGGAGAGAGGAAACGATATTTTCTCCTAAGCATTTTGCTCCTATTATAGTTTTTGATGAGTCTGAACTCGATGATGTTCCTATGCCTGTTACCTATAGTAGTGATCATGATTGGGAAAAGCACACTACTTTTGATATTGAAAATCTCTTCGGTACCAATTCTGAAAATGATGATATTAATAATTGCTATACTATTAGTGCAATCTATGATCCTTCCAATGATGATATGTTTACAAATGAACACACTTGGGAAGATAACTATTCTATTGCTTATGATGATGCTATACCTCCAATATATGATGATTGCAATGATGAATATGATATTTTCAGTCCACCTACTATTGAGGAGAAAATTAATTATGATTACAATATGCCTCCTATATTTGATGATTATGGTGATGAAAATAATAATGATAGCTATTTTGTTGAATTTGCTCCCACTACAATCAATAAGAATGACTATGTTTATGTGGGGAGTATTAATTCTTTTATGCATATGGCTCATGATAAGAATGTTTCTTGTGATAGTTATATTGTTACTTTTATTCATGATGCTACTAAAAGTTATTATGATAGAGGGAAACATGGTTTTATGCATCTCAATAATATTAAGTTTCCCCTCTTTATGTTGAAAATTTTGAACTTGCACTTGTTTTGCTTTCCTATGCGTGTTGCTTTGTGCTTTCATGACTTGTTTCTTTACAATATTCCTATGCATAGGAAGTGGGTTAGACTTAAATGTGTTTTAAATTTGCTTCTTGATGCTCTGTTTTACTTCAATTCATATTTCTTATGTGAGCATCCTCCCAAACTATCATGCCTAACTTAAAGGCGTTAAAGAAAAGTACTTATTGGGAGATAATCCAAAAGTTTTAGATGAGTCTTGGAAGTTATTACTTCAGTAATAACCGCTCCTTATCCTTTTTATTTGCTTTTTGTGCCAAGAGTAACCTCTAATGAGAGAGAAGTAATGATTGGGAAAGTTGCTGTCCTGAAACAGATTTCTGTGCTTCACCGTACAAATTCGTGTAAAATCTTTGTACGTACTTTTGAGGCGTGCATTTTTGTGCTTCTGCCCCAGGTTGTTATCTAACTTTTGTTAGTTCAACACTTTTTGATTTGAGCAACAGAAGGTCTTCGAAAAAATCCGTCTTTACCTGCTGATCTGTTTTAACAGATTTCTGCCATTTTCTGCATTTGCTTCTTGTTGGTTCCTTTTTGAGTTCTTTTGGGGAATTGAGCTTTTTGAGGGAATTACTACAGTTTCTAGTGTTTTAATGAAAGTTTTATTGGTGTTAGAACTGAACCTAAAGACTTATTATATTGAGTGCACTAATGTTGCTAATAAAGATTGTGTGAAGTTTTGTATGAAGGAAAAATTTCAGGTATATGGAAGGAATGAATAATGGGATGAAGGATGGACTAAAGATCAAGCTTGGGGATGCCACGCGTGTCACCCCAAGAAATTTCCAAGAAGTACAAGCGTCAAAGCTTGGGGATGCCCAAGGCATTCCCTTCTTCATCAATAAAAATCCCAGGTTTCTTCCAAACGCTTCATTTTTATTGTTTCATGCACAGTTGTATTGTTCTTGGAGCGTCTTTTTTTGTTTTCGGTTTTGGTTTTTCGTTTGCTTGGTTTTCTTAGTTTGCTGAATAAATTGGTTGGACCCCCTCTTTCATACATTGGTGTTCAAATAGTTTGGTTTAGGTTAGAAAAGAGTAGGAAAGTTCATGCTTAAGTGGTAAAGAGAGCTTGTTTTTGACTGTGGCCTGTGCTTTGTTATGCCATGCTTGATATTGTTTTGGCTTTATGCTTAGTGATCTTTGTTGTAGCATGACTTGTTATAGACAATTAAGATTGCTTAATGTGCCTTTGAAGAATCATGCGTTGTTTTAGCATATTAAAGCATAGTATTGTGGTATTCTCCTTTGATGCTTTATTTGGGTTGACTTGGCGCATGCTCACACCATGTTATGACTATCCCAAGTCACCATAAGCCTTTATGATCCTTTAGTTTTCAACTTGTAGTATCATTTTATGCTTTGATTAATGATGTTTTGTCGCTCTGCATGATTATGACCATTATTGCTCTCTTAGTTTGTCGCTCCCAGTTTTTTGCTAGCCTCCGTAACCAAGTATGAGTTCCACTCATGCATCCAACTCCCTAAACCAAGTTATTCCAAAGAGTCCACCATACCTACCTACTAGCATATGCTATTCCAAGTATATTCATGTTAATGTTTACCTTCCAAATTAAACTTGTTATGAGAAAACTAGTGATTAAAGCTCTCACGAACTTGATGGCACACTTTACTTTTCTTGACCTTAATAAACTTGAACCATTGTGTCGTCTATGTTGTATATGCTTGCACTTATTTGTTGGGAATTAGCAGAACCATGCTGTCATGGGGAACGCTTTCAACATTGCACTTGGTACTTTGTACCTAGTTGATATCATGCTCTTTTGTCTATGGATGTCGTTGGTGTGAAATGAAAGGGGAGCTTGTAAGTCGATGGAGTTATGTATATGTGTTACAGAAACATCTGGGCCGCTGGTCTAATCCATGCTGACATGGTGGAAACCTGCAGCGTAACCATAATGAGATGTCTATGAAGCATTCTTCTTATAAAAAAAAGAGAGTCATATATTGAGAAAAAAAAGAGATATGAAAAGAGGAAAGAGAGAAAAAGCACCATATTCCCATGGTAAATAAGAAGATTGCTGAGATGCTCGTTGTCTGCTTGCCTTGTCATTTTGATATGGGGATTCTTCCGTATCATCGAGCTGAAGGAAATATGCCCTGAGAGGCAATAATAAAGTTGTTATTATGTATTCCTTGTATATGATAGATGTTTATTTTACATGCTATAATTGTATTGATAGGAAACATCAATACATGTGTGTTTAATAAACAAAAAGGGTTCCTAGTCATGCCTCTCTTATAGACTAGCTTGTTGATTAACAAGATGATCAAGGTTTCCTGATCATGGACATTGGATGTTGTTAATAACAAGGTCACACCATTGGTGGAATGATGTGATGAACATTCATCCGAAGTATAGCATTACGATCAAGTCATTGTGTTTATATTGCTATAACAACATACGAAGTAATCTTTATCCTTAGACCATGAGGTCATGTTAATTGCTAACACCGGAAGAGTATCTTGATAACATCAACCGTCACACCATAACAGGGTGACTATAAAGATGGGTTCAGTGCTACGAAGGTGTTATGTTCAGGCTCATGGATCAAGAGTGGAATTTGTCAATCCAGACGACGGATAGATATACTCTGGGCCCTCTCGGTGATATCACATTAGGATAGCTTGCAAGCAAGTGATGTGATCACTAGAATGTTATATCACGGGAACGAGAAAAGAGTGCATGTCGGTAACGAGATCAAACTAGGTATAGAGATACCGATGATCGAATCTCGGACATGTAATATATCGAGAGACAAACGGATTTAGTTACAAGCGTTAAAGGTTCTCACGATCACAGGAGTCATCGTTGAATGTGTAGGAGTCAGTACGGATCTCCAGGTCCCGCTGCTGATTATTGATCGGAGAAGGGTCTCGATCATGTCTGCATTATTCGCGAACCGTAGGGTGGCACACTTAAGAGTTACCGGACACCATTTTGGAGCACATATGTTTCAGACGAAAGAATTGCAAAGCGCAGGAATTGTTTCAATAGAAACCGGAAATTATTTCGGGTGAAATTGCAGAAGGTGGTTCTGCATGTCATATTGAAATATTGCAAGGGGCTATATGTGAATGTTTGTTAATTAAAGTAATTAACAAAATTCTGAATAAATTTAATAAAAGAGTTTTATTAAATGAGAGAGCATTAAATTTGGAGAAACTTAATGCATTTAAAGTGGACACTTTAAAAGGGAATGTGAAGAGGCATTTTAATGTGGAGGAGTTACCACCACATGAATGGGGGAGGTGAGGGGTCACCCCCCCATGCACCGGCCATGGAGAGAGGGGGAACCCCCTCCTCCTATAAAAGGCCACCCATTCCCTCCTTCATCCTCACACCTTCTTGTGAAGGATCTCTTTCCCCCTCTAGAATTATTCCCCCATGGTCTCGGATTAGCGAGATACATGTTCCCGGTGGCATTTCGTCTGGAAGGAGTTGCTGCTTCCGCTGGATCGCTGGAGCGAGGAGGTGGAGGTTGTCCGGTGGCTTGAACGTGTGTGCAAGTGCGGATGCGCTGCTGAGTTGCGGCGCTCGGACTTCCTCACGATCTTGAGATCGGCAAGTGTACGACTACATCAACCACGAGTTCCTACTCGTTAACAAAGCTCGTTGTCTTCGAGGGTAAGTTCTCTATGAATGTATGTCCACCCGTTTGCTTTGTATCTAGTAGATAGATCTTGGCGTGTAGTTCACACCGTAGGAAAATTTTTGTTTTCTATGCTGCGGACCCAACACGGGCAAGGGGTACCCTGTTGGCGGTTCTCTATGATACACATGTACTTACAATGACAAGAACTTACCGGTGACTAAACTTGAGTAGCATGAGGAGCGACCCTCGTATACAAGGGACATGAGATTTCTAACTTATACTTCGTCAAGCATGTACATCATAGTTTGTTCACTTTAACCTTAATCACTTAAAGATGCTTATGATAGGGCAATGAGAGCTGAAAGCTATAAGTACCATAATTTTTGGAAGCTCTTTATGAGACTTGAATCGCTTCTTCCTTCTATGAAGGCCTTTCTTCCACCATTATATTGAGTCTCCACCTTCTATCTTTATGCACCTACTTTAAGAGCATAGTGGTCATTCTTAGTTCTATGTGCATTGTCCCAAGACTAGTTGATTGATGCATAACTTGATATTGCTTCTCTTAAACTATTTGTATCTAGTCACTCTTATGAACTTTGAAGGTGTCCTATGCATTTATATTTGCTACTCTCTGAGGGACAAGCTGAATACTATTATGCTATGTTTTCTTTATGTGAAACAAACGAACGTCTTGCAAAGCATTGTTATTCATGAATCTTTTGTTTGTGCCTTTTCATGTTGCATCATAGTTTCTTTATCTTATTGCTAGAACTTTGTCTTTAATGTTATGATTAAAGTACTATGATCCCAACTTTGAATGTTTTACAAATACTTTGATCAAGTCTTTGATGGTGCATGTCACCTCAAAAATTATTCTTTCTTTTTATCACTTACCTACTCGAGGACGAGCATGAGTTAAGCTTGGGGATGTTGATACATTGTAAATGTATCTATAATTTTTGATGTTCCCTGCTTGGTTTTATCTACTTTCTTGTGTTTTGTCCACACTTTGAAGTACTTTTCATATGATTTCTTGGACTAACCTATTAACAAGAGCCACAGTGTCAGTTGCCTGTTTTTTGCTGTTTTTGGTTCCAGGAAAGTTAGAAAATGAATATTCTCGGAATTGGACGGGACAAAAGCCAAAGTTCCTATTTTACCGGAAGACTCATGGAGCCAGAATACGAGACGGAGGAGGGCCAGGGCCTGGCCACACCCCCCAGGCGCAGGTACCCCCAGGCCACGCCAGGGCATGGTGTGGGCCCCCTGACCGGCCACCGACCTTGCTTCTCTCGCCTATAAGAGCCTCCCGATGCATAAACCCTAGGTGGTCAATCAGAAATCCACGAAAAATTCCGCAGCGCCGCCGCCACCGAAAGGGAGATTTGGGGGACATAAAGTCTCTGTTCTGGCACCCTGCCGGGATGGGGAAGTGCCCCCGGAGCCATCTCCATCGATCTCCACCGCCATCTCCATCACCATTACTGATTCCCATGACGAGGAGGGAGTAGTTCTCTCTCGAGGCTAAAGGTTCTACCGGTAGCTATGTGTTCATCTCTCTCTCTATGCATGATCTTATTGAGATCATGAGCTTGTAATCTATAAATCTACCTTGCTACTCAAGTGCTTAATAGATCTCTCCTCTCCCCATGTGTGTGAAAGTGACAGTGTGCACACCATGGTGGCACTTAGGCTAGAGATTACAAATACTTGTTATGAGTTATATTTGGAGTTGGATGTCTTTATGAAATTGTGGTGTTTGTTGGACTCATCTAGTGCTCAAGGTGACGGTGTGGGGTTTTCTAGATGGGAAAGATGAACTTTGAGGTGTGCTGTTATAGCCCTACCATGGATTAGAGTGTCCAACCGGAGAGTAGTTAAGAGTAGTATCATAAAGAAGAATATATTTATATGAGAGTGTTCACTAGTGAAAGTATGATCCCTAGGCCTTGTTTCTAAGCACTGAAACACCGTTTACAACTAGATATGTTATATGTTTGCTTGCTTTTATCTTTATTTCAGTTTTACTTTAGTCTTTTCCACGCCACCAAGCTATTTTCTATCACCATTAGCACTTATAATTATCCATACCACTTGTATTTCACTATCTCTTCGCCGAACAAGTGCACCTATACACCTGACAAGTGTATTGGGTGTGTTGGGGACACAAGAGACTTCTTGTATCTTGATTGCAGGGTTGCTTGAGAGGGGATACCTTTGACCACTTCCTCCCTGAGTTCGATAAAGCTTGTGCGATCCACTTAAGGGAAAACTTGCTGCTGCTACAAACCTCTGCACTTGGAGGCCCAACAACTGTCTACAAAAATAGAAGTGCATAGACATCAATTGTCTAGGCCGCTGACCGCCGTCGTCCGCCATCACCGTCCTTGACCGGAGCGTGGGGGCTCCACCGCCGCCGTCCCAGATCTCGGACACGAGGAACGTCCGCCACCGCCGAGACTTTGCCTGGCGACGGATCCGACGACGGCAGGTTGGGAGAGGAGCGGGGCGGAGTTGTTCGGTCGGCCGGCGGCTGCACCCCGATACGGCGCGGGCGCCGCCGCACGGGGGAGGGGAGTGGTTAGGGGTGGGCATCCTAAGATACCTATTACATAGTTAATGAATAATGAGTTAATGGTCCAAAATTCACGTACTCCCTCTGATCCAAATTAATGTTCTCGGGTTTGTGTAGATTCGGATGTATCTAGTCATGTTTAAGTATCAGATACTTCCTAATCTAGACAAATCTAAGAATATTAATTTAGATCAGAGGGAGTATTTCTTTTCTATTCCTACATTTCCAAATGCCTGTGTTGTACTATGACATGGTAATTTTGCTTTTACGCGTATCTTTGGCAAGTTGACCCAAGTTCACTCGTTTTAGTGGGGCCTCTATTAGTTCGTCGATGGACTGATAGACCATGATGTCTAGACCAGAATCAGATCATTCTGCGCCGGCCTAGCGCCATAATGAGATCTTGCACATTTCCCCATCACCTTTTGCCTACTACTTATGTTTCCACGTTAATTTCAAAACTATGAAGATTATTTGGTTACTTCACCTCAAGAAGATTATCAGATGACGAGTCAAGACGCGTTCCCGAGTACTTGCGTAATCATTGAGCACCACTTTCTGGTTCCACATCATCGATCGTTAGCGGGGCAAAGCAGCATTTCCCGTCATTGCAGCGTCCTGCTGATAATGCAATGGGCGTAATCATTTATGCAGTTATGAACAACACATTCGGTCAACATTCTTTCTTGATCAGCCTCTGGAAAAATTGCCGAAAGCCTGCAACGAATCCATCTAGAAGTAATAATTTACTATGCCTACAGCCGGAGTGCCCCAAAGTCTGCCTTCAATAAGTGCTCTCTGTCAATCCAATATTGGTGGTTCAACGAACTACGTACTGCGTCCGAATTCAAAATAGACTAATACTGTCCAAATAAGTGTATCTATACACTAAAACAGATATGTATACTTCCACCCGGTGGCGGACCCAAACAAAATCTCAAGCGCGGACACACATGCTTAAGATGATGATTTGCTGTCTAAATTAGCACAAGTAAGCAAGCAGATTAAGCCGCGGTCCGGCCGGCAAGCCCGGGCGCTGCCCGGGCAACAGGGACCTTGGGTCCGCCGGTGCTCCCACCGTTCCAATATAAGTGATTTGAGTTTTTTAGATTCGCATGTAATCTACGTACTAAAACATGTCCACATTCATATGTCAATCTAGACAAATTCACGTCATTTATTTTTTGACAGAAGAAGTACCTATGTTAAAAATGTTAGAATGTCTCTTACATTAGTGAGTACCGTTATCCGCTGAATTCGTGAACAGCTAATCTCCTGTATATGTGGCTATGCATGTTACTGAATCTTGTATGACGTACGAGCGAACTTGCCATGGCTATAATAAATTCAGATGAATGATCAACGTAGGCTCGCTCTGCACGTGACGTTGACCTTCCATGTAACCATATCCGAATGCATATACATATGCATGATGAGCACTTGGAGTAGACAGCTTCAAAATTGTTTTTTCATTCAGTGATTGCAATTGGCAAGGTTAGTTCAAGAGATAAATGCATCTACAGTACGTACTGTTTTTCTTTTTTGCATTAATTATATTTTTATTTTTACCATCTTTTTTTCTCAAAACAGCAGGATCTCTGTTGCATTGTACTTGCAAGGGAGGCTAGACGCACATAACCAAAAAGAGAGAGTAGGAAACCCGCCCCTGTAAAAACATTTTCAAACCTGTCAAGCAAAGAAAAAAAATGAGGTAAAGTGATATCCCCCCCCCCCCCTCCCCCCGCGCGCGCGCGAGTTTGATCCAACTAAGTTTGTCAAAAGTAAGTTTGACAAGCATCTATTTAGCTAGGGATGAAGGGAGTACTGTTTTTCATGTTTGCCTTAGGGTTGTACCTAGGGATTCTCCTACAGACAAAAGATTTGATTTTACAATCAAGACATAATACATGTCCAACAAAATTTGCTACTTATTTATCCATGTTTATCTGATGTATTTTCAATGACGTAACATCTTTAGTTATTACAAAGATTAACATGTGAGATCATTGGTCTAAGAAAACATAAATAGTACGCGTCCAGTAAATTTTCTTGCTTCAGTATCCATGTTTAGTTTGTGTTTATCCTCAAATCCATAAAACAATTTCTCAAAAAAATCCCTAAAATAAAGTCCTAATGTGATGGGACAAAAAGAACAACCTCTAAACAACCTGAAAATTACAACAATCTGATATGGCCCCACGTGTCAGCGAGTAGGACCGAATTAATTTTGACAGGAAAAAGATCATTCCTTAGGCGTAGTCTTTTCGCGCCATAATTAAGAAAGATGGCCATCGTCATAGGCCTCACCGGTCGCTAGCCATTCGTAGGAGTGCTACAGCAGTAGTACAATTTAATGAACCGGCCACTAATAATGAAGGTACATGAATCATCATATCTCCGGCCGTGTGCACATCCATCCATGATCCATCAGACCATCAGACCGGCCGGCCTCGACGATGCATGAATACCCGGCCGGCGGACGGGACCCACCGTAGTGCACTGCACAACTGTATTATTTATACCTTGACAGGAGATTGTACACCCCCTCACGCCCTCGATCGCACATACCACTGCTGCTGGTGTACACGAACGCCGTCACGTCGCCGTCATCGTCTCTAATCATACGGCGGCCGGTTGATCTAACAACCTTAAAAGGAACCTTTGGTTTCCTTTCCCCTAGACTCATTTAATTCCCCCTTGATCCCTTTGAAAATTTAGATTGATACGAAGGAATAGGACTGGCTCGACAGCCTAACAACTGCGGCCGGGATCAGCTTTTATATCACCTATGATTTGCAAGACAAGCCATTTTATAACAGAATACAATCACAACGAATTTGACTGGATACGATCTTATCTACAGACACACGGAATACAACTACTTTTACAGTCTCCCTCAATCACAACTACCCTGAACTAAGTTGAGATTGAACCGTAGACGTCTGAAAACATCTACAGGCAACGCCTTGGTAAAAATGTTAGCTAGTTGATCTTTTGATGTTATGAATCGAATCTCCAGTGCTTTCATCGCTACCCTTTCTCGTACGAAATGAAAATCGACTTCTATATGTTTTGTCCTGTCGTGGAACACGGGGTTTGCTGCAAGATAGGTCGCTCCCAAATTATCACACCACAGAGACGGCGCTCGAGGTTGTCGAACACCAAGTTCCCGCAACACAGACCGTACCCAGACTAATTCTGCTGTTGCATTTGCCGGCTTTGTACTCGGATTCGGTACTCGACCTTGATACTGTGGGTTGCTTTCTTGCGCTCCAGGACACCAGATTTGCTCCAAGGAAAACTGCAAACCCACCTGTCGACCTTCGATCATCTAAACTGCCAGCCCAATCAGCGTCTAAAAATGCACTCAGGAGTAACGATCTGGACTTGTGTATACGCAGTCCATCAGAACTACTGAACTGCAAAAATCTTAGTATCCGTTTCACTGCTCCCCAATGCATGTCCGTTGGTTCCTTCAAATACTGGCACACCTTGTTCACTGAATATGCAATGTCTGGCGTAGTGATGGTTAAATACTGTAAAGCTCCGACTGTGTTTCTGTACATGGTGGCTTCATCTGGTGGCAAAGGAGATCCCATGGTGCGTGATAGTTTTTCCGAACTAGCCATGGGAGTACTGACTGGTCTGCAGCTGAGCATGTTTGTACGACGCAGCAATTCAGTAACATACTTGCGTTGCGAGAGAACTAACCCCCCTGGATCTGACGCCACTTCAATGCCAAGGAAGAAATTCAGTGGCCCAAGATCCTTAATCGCAAACGCCCTATTTAGTTCTCGAAGAAGAGAATCAATAGCTGCTGACGAGGAGCCAGTGATGATGAGATCATCGACATAAACAAGAACATACATCACAAGATCAGTGTGCCGAAGAATAAACAGAGAACTGTCAGCCACAGAGGCAGAAAAACCAAATTCAAGCAACTTCGAGCTCAACCGAGCAAACCAAGCTCGCGGAGCCTGCTTTAGGCCGTAAATGGCTTTCTTTAGTCGACAAATATGGGTAGGATGATGAGGATCCTCGAAGCCAGGCGGTTGAGTCATGTATACTGTCTCTTGAAGATGACCGTGAAGAAAGGCATTCTTCACGTCGGCTTGACGAAGAGACCAACCACGACATACTGAAATAGCCAAAACCAGTCGCACCGTGACAGGCTTCACAACCGGAGAAAAGGTGTCATCATAATCAATTCCATGACGCTGACGATAGCCCTTTGCAACCAAGCGGGCTTTGTATCTCTCAAGTGAACCATCAGCCAATCTTTTGATCTTGAACACCCAATGACAGTCAACAATATTCATTCCTGGAGCTCGAGGTACTAGTGTCCATATATCATTATCCAGGAGAGCACGGTATTCTTCCTGCATTGCACCACACCACAACGGGTCTGAAAGAGCAGCCTTATAAGAAGCAGGTTCGTTGTCTTCTGAAACAGATGCAGAGAAGGTCCTTTTCTTGGTATCATAGAAGACCGTGCCATCTTTAAGTTTACGAGGAACATGAATATTGCGTCTAGCACGCGTGACCGGTCGAGGAATCACCAGTGAAGCTGACTGATCATCATCCTGTTGATCGCCCTGCACATCAAAAGAAGATTGAACTGCATCGTTAGCCAGGTTAGGAGATGGAGGCCCATGAGCCACAGAGGAATCCTCAGCTGGTTCGTGAGAGGCAGGTGAAGGGGACAGAGATGGGCTAGATTCGTTTTCGTGGGGAGTCGAAGGACTTGTAGAAACAGTTGACTCGGGTGATACATGCATCTCATGTACATGCATGGTGGATTGGTTGGACGGATTAAGATCAGGAAAAGGGATGGAAATAAAGCCCGTTCAGTGAACTGTTGATCAACTGGAGCCTGTACGGAAGAAAAAGGAAACATGCGCTCATCAAAGGTGACATCCCGCGAGATATAGACACGACCGGAGGAAATATCAAGGCATTTGTATCCTTTGTGCATATCGCTATATCCAATAAATACACACTGTTTCGATCGATAGGAAAGCTTGTGCTGATTATATGGTCTCAAATTGGGCCAGCATGCCGACCCAAAGACACGGAGAAACTGATAGTCTGGTGTGGTGTTGAACAAGAGGTCAATAGGGGATTTATTGTGTGTGTTAGGTGAAGGAAGCCGATTAAGAAGATATGATGCCATGACAAAAGCATGATCCCAAAATTTAAGAGGTACTGATGCATGGGCTAAGAAGAAAGACCAGTGTCAACGACATGACGATGTTTTCGTTCGGCTACTCCGTTTTGCTGATGAGTATGTGGACATGACACTCGGTGATGAATACCAGATTCCTTAAGATAAGAAGTTAACCCCTGAAACTCTCCTCCCCAATCGCTTTGAAGATGGGTGATCTTCTTATTAAGCATACGTTCTACTTGTACATGAAAATGCCTAAAAATTGTGGTAACATCAGATTTGCGTTTGAGGAGAAAAACCCAAGTAAATCGACTAAAGGAATCAATAAAACTAACATAGTATTTGTACCCACCGACTGACACAATGGCAGGTCCCCATACATCCGAGTGAACAAGCTCTAGAGGAGCCGAAGCAACAGATTTTGATTCAGGAAACGGTAATTGATGAGCTTTTCCTAATTGACATGCATCATAGACAGAAAGTGCATTGTCATTATTTCTTACAACGGGAAGATCAAAATTCCTAAGAACACGACTAACTGTCGTGGAAGACGGATGCCCCAAGTGTTGGTGCCATTGCACCGTGGAGGGCTTTATTGCGTGAAAGGCGGATGAAGAAACAACTCTCGACATCGCCGACAAAGGATAGAGACCGCCACTACACATTCCTCGAAGAAGCTGCTTCTTCGTGCGAAGATCCTTGATAACAAAGAAGTAAGGATGAAATTCAAAGAAAACTTGATTATCTCTAGTGAAACGATGAACGGATAAAAGATTTTTAGTGGCATGTGGTGCGTGTAGGATATTGTTTAATTTAAGAACACGATTAGATGATGATGCAACCAGCTGAGAATTACCAATGTGGTGAATAGGGATACCAGATCTGTTGGCGGTGTGAATGCGTTCCTTGCCATTGTACTTCTCCCGGACCGCTATCTGATCAAGATCTCCGGTGATGTGATCAGTTGCCCCGTGTCGATATACCAGTTCGTATCAACCTGGTAGCTGTTGGGGTTGTTGCTGTTGGAGTAGTGTGCAACACGTGGGTCTTCAGCCTGAATGGAGTGATCAAAACGGTCATAGCATTTGATCGCTGTGTGGCCGATCCTCTTGCAGATCTGGCACACCGGACGACTACCACCACTGGAGCTATTGTTGTTGTAGCCCCCGTTGTTGTAGTTGCCACTGCCACCGGAGTTATTGTTGTGGTAGCCCCCGTTGTTGTAGTTTGCACCGTTGTCGCGACCGCCGCCACCGCGGCCACCGCCTTCTTGTCCGCGGCCACTGCCACAGTTAAACCCGTCGCGACCACCACCTTGGCCACGACCACCTTGAGGAATTCCACCACCTCGACCACCACGAGCTGAGAGGTTGGCTGACAGATTGAGTTGTGCGACGCTGGAGCGCGTCTCTGTGCGGACATCGCGCCCCATGAACAAGGAGTACACCTCAGTGAGCTTTACTGCATCAGTACGGGCTGCAAGTGCATTGACCAGAGAGTCGTAGCTCTCATCTAGTCCAGCAAGGACGTAGGCGACTATTTCTCCATCTTTGAGAGGCTCTCCAATGGCCGCCATGGTGTCAGTTAGGCCCTTGACCTTCTGGAAGTAGGCCGCCATGGTCATCTCGCCCTTCTGCAGATTGGCAAGCTGCACACGGATCTGCATGACCTTGGAGTTGGTTGCCGTGGAGAACATCTGCTCCAGGGTCGTCCACACCTCGCACGATGAGGCAAGGAGTGTCACATGGGCAAGAATCTCGATGGATAGCGTGGAGAGGACTGCGCCCATCAGCGCCTGATCCTGACGACTCCACTGGGCGAACTCTGGGTTCACGACTCTGGCGGCGCCGTTCTCCTCCGACACCGCGACATACTCCACTGGGCACTTGAACGTGCCATCAACAAATCCCATCAGGTTTGCACCACGGAGGATGGGAACGACTTGAGTCTTCCACAGGATGTAGTTGTCACAGTTAAGTTTGATGGTGATATTTTGGAACAGGCTTTGGACATTGGTTGGGAAGACACCTGACGAAAACATTGAGCCGGCCATCATGGAGCCTGATGCTGCCGACGAGGCAGCGACGGAGGTCTGGGAAGACTAGGTTGATGCAGAAGTCATGGTGGCTCAGATTTGGATCTATGCGTGGCTCAGATTTGGATCTATGCGTGGCTCTGATACCATGAAAATTTAGATTGACATGAAGGAATAGGACTGGCTCGACAGCCTAACAACTGAGGTCGGGATCAGCTTTTATATCACCTATGACTTGCAAGGCAAGCCATTTTACAACAGAATACAATCGCAACCAATTTGACTGGATACGATCTTATCTACAGACACACGGAATACAACTACTTTTACACCCTTCCCTCAGCAAGCAGCGTGTAGGGTGACCCGACACCAACATGGGAAACAAGGAACATGTATGCGTGCCGTGGGTGTATGCAGTACTTGTCCACGCGAGGTTATATATTCAGTGATAATCCACTCTCCCAAATTTAGTACTTCAATCCAAATTATTTGTCGCAAATTCATTTAACTTAGATAGATTTTATGCAACATTTGCCTAAAATTGCAACAGGTAGTTTGTTGGATCGGAGTGTGAATACTATCTATCATCCCCGAGGTGTGCTTCGGTGTCCTCCCCCTCCTCCTGTAATTAGAAAATTGAAAATACCCCTTCGGTTTGGAGGGCATGAAGGGATATTAGCCAATCCTGACCATATTTGTGTTTTCAGTTTTCTAAGTTTGTGAGGATCATAGCCTGCATTTATATACTCACTCCGTTTTAAAATAAGTAAGGCGGTTTAGTCTAGATGTGCATGTATCTGGAGGGATGGAAGGAGTAGTGTAAATACATTCACGCGTGATACATCCCACACGGGCCGGGCGCCTCGGCACGGCAGATAGCAGTAGATAGGGGGGATACCGGGACAGCGACCCAGCTAGTAGAGCTGTTCCCTGACACGACATGAATATATCGAGTTGTCTCTCTTCCGCTCCCTTGCCCCCTCCTCCCGCTATAAAAAGAGGCCCGATCGGTCCAACTCATCCGGCCACACTCTCTCATGGTATACCACCTCTTGCTTCTTCCAGCTCCCCTCTCCGTGATATACTACTCAACTCCTGCAGTGTGGTTACGAGATTAGCTAGCTGCCGGCCAGGAGGATTGGTTGGTCTGATCCAGGCGGCGGCTTGGTTGCTCAGACGACGTACGCACGGACAGGATGGGGCTGAGGGAGGTAGAGTCCACATTGCCGCCGGGGTTCAGGTTCTACCCCAGTGACCAGGAGCTGGTCTGCCACTACCTCTACAAGAAGGTGGCCAACGAGCGCCCCTCCCAGGGGACGCTCGTCGAGGTCGACCTACACGCGCGCGAGCCATGGGAGCTTCCCGGTGAGTCGTCGTCGTCACTCTGCTGTATTCACCTTCCTCAATCCTCAGCTGCTATTGCTAGAGCTAGCCTTTCACGAGTCCATCTCACTCTCTCTTTCTGGATTCGATCGATTTCTCTTCTGGCTTGTCCGGCCGGCTGGTTTCCTGCCGATTCGGATAGATTCAGTATATGCATATTTCTGTGATACTCCCTTCGTTTCAAAATATAAGATGTTTTAGTTTGTGAAAGAAGTGTATCTAGCTACTTTTAGTGTTTAGGTTCACTCCAAATCTAAATAAACCTAGACACTAAAAAAGGTCTAGATGTACTCCGTTCACAAAGTTAAAACGTCTTATATTTCAAAACGGAGGGAGAATATGCTAGCTAGCTGTTGTGCGAGGATAAGAATTCAGATTAATTGCTACTCCAAGTGAGGGATCGAGCCATATCTGCGTGCTACTTATGAAAAAAGAAAAGCATGACGGCTGAAATTAGCAATACGATCTTTGTCCTTTTGAAAGATACCAAGGGATAAGGGATAGACTGGTAGCGCGTGCGGTCATGATACTTGAACAATAAAAGGATTTCCTGATCCAACAGTCCAATCGTCTATATTTGTTCGGTTTGGTAGCTAGACCCGCTTGTTACTGTCCTGAGCTCATCATTAACCAAGTGTGGAATTAATGATCACTTGCAATAATGCATCAACTGATCGATCGGAACGCGAAGTGTGCTGTGTACTCTTGAACATCTTGATGACGCCCCCTCGATCGGCCCTGTCCATTTCTTAGCGACGTCACATGCGTAATTGTCACACTTCAGTTTGCCGCTTCCTGGTAGAAAAAACGTATAGCTTCGTTTTCAGGGTAATCAACCGAAACTTTTCGGCTACATCATGGAAAAACAAAAAAGTAGTTTCGCTTTCCGGTAATCAACTGAAACCTTTTTCATTATATACGCGCATGATTTTGCAATTGCAGCTTTTCTTAGTCCTTATTATGATTTATTATGGATCTAGTATGTGTATTCATTTTTCACTAAGACTGTTACACTTTTATTGGGCGCAGACGTGGCGAAGCTGACGGCCAACGAGTGGTACTTCTTCAGCTTCAGGGACCGCAAGTACGCGACGGGGTCGCGCACGAACCGCGCCACCAAGACCGGCTACTGGAAGGCCACCGGCAAGGACCGCGAGGTGCGCAGCTCGGCCACGCGCGCCGTCGTCGGCATGAGGAAGACGCTCGTCTTCTACCAGGGCCGCGCTCCCAACGGCTCCAAGACCAGCTGGGTCATGCACGAGTTCCGCCTCGACTCCCCGCACCTGCCACCGAGGGTACGATCAAACTACGAGGAGTCCTCCTGTACTTTCCGTCTTTTTTTTTGGCACGCTTTCCAAAGCAGCCTGACAGATTAAGGGTGCTAATCACACCTGGTTTGAGTTTGGATCATGCGGGTCGGGATCTGATGTCAGTTTCCTTAATCTCAGCCGTCGGGCTGTTTTGAAAAGCTTGCCAAAAAACAGACGGAAAGCACAGGAGCACTCCACTCGAAACTATACTTACCGTGTATTCCCTCTGTCTTAAAAAAGATGTCACGGATTCGTCGAGATTTGCATGTATCTATACACTAAAACAAGTCTAGATACATGTATATCTAGACAAATTAAGGAGACGGAGCGAGTAGCTAGTATCACTCCCTCATCAGTATTCTCGGCTGCTCCGTCCATCCCCGTTGCTGATTGGGTGTTGCATGTCAATTTTGCAGGAGGATTGGGTGTTGTGCAGGGTGTTCCAGAAACCCAAAGGGGAGGGCGAGCAAGACAACGCCCGCTCCTCCTCGCCGACCTTCGCTAGCTGCTCCCAGGCGGCGCAGGAGCTCCCCGTGATGGACGCGAGCAGGGACCAGATGTGCTCGGCCGTCGGCTTCGTGCCGCAGCAGGAGGAGATGGTTTGTGCTGGCTCCAACCCGCTCACGATGAACGCAGCGATGTGGCAGCAGTACAACTCGGTTCTTCTCGACCAGTTCCCGCAGGAAGAGATGGTGGGAAGCTCGCCGACGATGATGGGGCTAGGACCCAAAGGAGTCGGAGATGAGTGCGGGTTCTTCTTTGACTCGGGCGACTTTGAGGACATGCCTAGGTTCGGGTGGAGCTGATGGCACCGGTCGTGCAGTGACCTAGTGATCGTCGTCACTTCTGATGCGTTCTCGCATGCTGGGACCAGTCCAGTGGCGTGGATAAACCCACAGTAAACAAATGATGAGTCTAAACTAGAAATCCAAAAACACATATACTTCTTGTGGCATAAACCATGCCTAGATACCCGAAGACCGGTTTTCTTGAAAAGGTCGTGGGTGGTCACCCTGCTACGAGCGGCACACCCGAGGTGGAGTTCACCTTGAGTCCTTCACGACTGCAAAGCCAAACTGTGGTAGTGCAATCAAGGTTACCAGCTATTGTGGCAGAGTATTCACCGGGTCAGTCGAGCCCTACTGCACGTGTTAAGAGGCCACGGTTCGTGTCAGCGCCACGACCATGGATGGACGACGTGTCGCGTTTGGTGGGATCCTATTAGAAATATGCCCTAGAGGCGAAAATAAAGTTGTAATTATTCCTATTTCTTTATTCATGATAAATATTTATTCACTATGCTACAATTATATTAACCAGAATCATAATACATGTGTAGAGTTATAAATAACACTGTGTTCCTAATGAGCCTCTACTCAACTAGCTCATTAATTAAATGATGGTTAAGGATTTCTAACCATGAATATATGATGTTGATTAATAATGAGATCATATCATTAGGAGAATGATGTGATGGATAACCCATATAATAAGCATAGCTCCTGATTGCGTCGTATAGTTTGATTGCTATCACTTTTTGTATATATCAAGCATAGTTTCCTCAGATCATGAGATCATGTTACTCCTAGGCATATGAGAAATACCTTGTGAACATCAAACGTCACTCTGTAACTGCGTAATTATAAATGTGGCTTTCAGATATCTCCGATATCTCTGATGGTGTCTGTTGGATTGCATAAATCAAAAGTAGGATTTGTTCCTCTGTATGACGGACTGTAAGAATCCCTGGTGGCTCAAAAGGCGTGTGCGCACACTACGGGGCGCGACGGTTACTCGGAACAGGCAGTTACTCGGAACGTATGGCAGTATGTGTATAACATGCACATCCGCTAATGACCATCTAGAAAAAAAAGCGAAATGCATTCCTACATCAGTTAAGATACGTCCATAGAAGAGACGCCCGCGACCACGCTGCGGTGCGTGCGCCGTTGCTTACCGTGCTCAACCGGTGAATAGTCAATGTATAAAGATAAATATTATTGAATAGTCATGCATACCTCCAGCTGGTGGAGTACGACCATAGGAGACCTTCTTACGATGCTCCGACTGGTGAATAGTTGAGCGCTCATTTTTGCAGTATTAATTCATACAGCATGGGATATCCATGTTTACATCGACATATAGTGCTATATTCTCGATGAACAATTCGCGCACTACTTTGAATACACACATACTTTACTTACAAAGGCAACATTATATTGTGATGAGTCGTGGGATGAACAACTTAGATTAATTGGGGCCAAAGGCCAGTATACACGTACATAATTGAATAGTGGGGAAGTACAAAGAGAGGGTATACACTCTAACAAACATTAGTTCGTTCTAATGCTTACGAAGACACCGACGCTGCCTAGTCCTACTACGTCTGCTTACAATAGGCTCGCTCTCCTAGTCGCCCTTGCCCACATACATAGTTGTCGTGGTTGGGACGCCTTAGCGTGGCCACCGACACGACCTATACATAGCGCGGATGCGAGAACTCCTGTGAATCGATGGGAAATGTAGATGAGGCCATGAAAGATCTGTAAAATGTTAGATACTATAAATATCATATAAAGATGTTGCAAAATGATAAATATAAATACAAAGAAGAGTACCTCATATTTAGTTGGTACCTCGACGATGGTCATTGCTACGCCTGAGGAGAGCTGCATAGGAGTGTTTGACGATGCTCGTTGCTACGCACAATGTTCGAAGCAGAAGAGGAAAGCGACGTCACCTCGACACTTGCAGCAAGTGCTAGTCAGTCGTCTATAGGAGCGTCGCATGTCCCGCGCACTGATACCTCACGAACCCTTACCTCTCTCTCTGTCCACGCACGACAACGATGATCTAAAGACGCAGATGACAACACCGGAAAACAGACGAAGGATCTCATGCTCTAAATGCAGATAAAATAAGAAAAATACTCGGACGCGAAAACTCACATGCACTCCATCAGAGCTGTCGGCTGCCGCTGCCATCGTCTATAGACAAAGGATGACCGTTGCGGATCGTCGCCTCCGTAGTCCCGTCCATCCCGTGTCCGCTGGTACCTACGTCGATCCGCCTTTTGTCGAACTCCATCCACTTGTTCAAGACGCTATGTCGGGTAAGTGGGCAAAAGGAAGTCCTTCGATGGCTACGCACGAGGTTCACAACACCTCTTCTGCAAACGATGGATCAACAGGAAAAAATAGCAAGAGAAAGATCGAGCACGAACCAATTTCTTACCACGCTTACCATACGCCGACCTGGGAGAAGCCGCTGTAGTTTTCTAGAACGTTGTGGTCTTGACGAAGCCTGCTAGCTGTCGTTGCTATGCTCGCTTATCTTCCTGACTCCACCAGCATTGATGCTTCCATGCTCGCATGCTCCACTACTCGCGCTTCCACGCTTCCATGCCGTTTGTGGTTCTGATCGCCTCAGACGAAGCAGCCCGCACCAACAAAGTTTCCACCGCCAGAAAGCTAGACAGGATGGAACTGTTGGAGATATGCCCTAGAGGCAATAATAAGTATAGTTATTATTATATATCTTTGTGTTTATGATAAATGTTTGCATTCATGCTATAATAGTATTAACAAGGAAACCATTAATACTTGTGTGATTTGTAAACTTAATTTGAAGTCCCTAGTATAGCCTCTATACTTCACTAGCTTGTTGGTTGATTGATGATGTGGTTTCTTTGTCATGAACATTGAGATGTTATCAACAACAAGATCATATCGTTAGGAGAATGATATGGTGGACATACTCCTATAGACAAGCGTAGCATAAAGATCAAGTCATTTCAATAGTTCAATTGCTATATGCTTTCTGATACATAGTAACCTAATTCCTTCGACCATGAGATCATGCATATCACCTTTACTGGATGGATGCTTTGATGTCATCAAACACCACACCGTAACAGGGTGGCTATAAAGGTGGCATTGAGTGTTCGGAAAGTATTGGTTGAAACACATGGATCAAGAGTGGGATTTGTCCATCCACATGACGGATAGATATTCTCTGGGCCCTCTCGGTGAAATGTCATCCAATTAGCTTGCAAGCATGTGACTTGGTCACAAGGGATCACATATCACGGGAACGAGAAAAGAGTACTTATCGGTAACGAGGATGAACTAGGTATGCAGAGATACCGACGATCATAACCTCGGATAAGTAACATATCGTGAGACAAAGGGAAATTGGTATCGTATGTAAGTGGTTCATTCGATCGCAAAGTAATCGTAGAAATATGTGGGAGCCATATGAATTTCCAGATTCCTCTATTGGTTATTGTTCGGAGAAGTGTCTCGATCATGTCCGCATAATTCACGAACCGTAGGGAGACACACTTAAGGATTCGACGTTGTTTGAGTAGTTATGGTATTATGAGAAAGAGACCGAATGTTGTTCGGAGTCTCGGATGGGATCCGGGATATCACGAGGTGATCCGGAATGGTCCGGAGAATAAGATTCATATAAGGAAAGACCCGTTTCGGAGTTCGGGAATGATTCCGGTGTTTTCATCGGGGATATTCTAGAAGGTTCCGGATTGTCCGGCACTCCGGGGGGGAAGGGGTACATGAATGTGTCATTACATATTGGAATGATTGCATCATGTACTAAGTGTTCTTGCTGTCCCAAATATAGGATTAAATTGAATCCTAAAACAGAAAAGTCAAATGTCCAGTTTGAAAGTCAAACTGCCAAAAACAAGAAACTGTGGGAAACAAGCAAGAGGAGTTGGAGTCGACTTGGAGGAGGAGTTTCTCTCCTCCAAGCCGGCGGCCAGCCTAGGCCGAGTTGGGGAGGGACTCCCTCCCTCCCCTGGCGCGCCCACCCCCTCCCACCTATATAAGGAGGGGCAGGGCTCCCCTCCTACACACACAAGTTTCCTATCCTCTAAACTAAACCCTAGATCTAGACCCCGGTTTAGAGCTATTCGGTTTAGAGCCTTCTAATTGGTTTAGAGCCCTCTAATTGGTGTGTCTAATTACTAGACCACTAATAGCCTCTCTCATAAGCTCCACCATACTCGCACCGGCTTAAGGCGAAGCCCTGCGGGATTTCCCCTCTACCTCCGGTACCACGCCGTTGTGCTGCCGGAATCGGGAGGAGAGTGCTACAACCTCCGCTGCCTGCTGGAACAAGGGAGAGGAAGGTCTTCGTCGAGTACCGAACGTGTGACCGACTGCGGGAGCGCTGCGGGAACGCGGCGCCGGAAGGATCGTCTACGCGATCTTGAGATCGGAAAGAGTACGACTACATCACCCACGAGAATCTGCTCTCGTTAAACACTTTGGAATCTTCGAGGGTGAGTTATTCCATCGACTCGTTGCTACAATCTAGTAGATAGATCTTGGCTTGTTTGTTTGTATGCGATAGAAAATTTTTGTTTTCCATGCTACGAACCCCTACAGTGGTATCAGAGCCGTGTCTATATGTAGATCTGTTGCACGAGTAGAACACAATGGTCATTGTGGGCGTTGATGCTTTTATTGTAGATTGCTTTTTGTGTACTTTGCATCTTGCGGTATGTTGGGATGAAGCGGCCCGGGCTAACCTTACATGACATCGTTCATGAGACTTGCTCCACGCTTGACATGCAACTCGTTTTGCATAAGTGGCTTTGCGGGTGCCTGTTTCTCCTAGCATAGTAAAGATCCAATTTACAACGGGTGATCAACAATGCTAGTATCAATGTTGTGGTTCTTGTTCGTAAGTTAGAACGACACTTATGGAAAGCCCCAAACCACGTAAAATATGCAAAGAAAGTAGAAGCGTCTAACTTTGTTTTGCAGGGGTGTGCAGTGATGTGATATGGCCATGATTGTGATTATATTTGATGTATGCAATGTTCCTTATTGTAAGTTGGCAACCGGCAGGAGCCATATGGTTGTCTTTAATTTCTGTTAAGACCTGCGTGTCTATTCAAAATAGTTGTAATAGTTGAAGCTGGTGGACGACAACCATGGAGAAGCGTCATTGACCTTGATGCTATGCCGGTGATGATGGAGATCATATTCGTGCTTGAAGATGGAGATCGGAAGCACAAAGAAGAAAGGCCATATCATATCACATATTATGAATTGCATGTGATGTTAATCCTTTATGCATCTTGTATTGCTTAGTAGACGACGGTAGCATTATAAGATGATCCCTCATGCACATAAATTTCAAGTTCTAGAGTGTTCACCCTTAGTATGCACCGTTGCCAAAGCTTGCTGCTTCGAAGCACCACGTGATGATCGGGTGTCTTTGATTCCGCGGGTGAATACAACGTAAGCAAGCCAGATTTGCTTATGCGGAAGCTAAGGTTTGATCTTGACGAGCCTAGCATGTACAGACATGGCCTCAGGAACACGGATCGCCGAAAGGCAAAGCATGAATCATATAGTAGATATGATGAACATGATGATTGTTCGCCATTAAAACTATATCAGCTCTCGTGATGATCGGTGTTGATGTAGTGGATTTGGTTCGTGTGATCACTAAAACAATGTGAGGGATGTTGTTTTGAGTGGGAGTTCACCTAGTTTAATTTCATTAATTAATTTGAACTCAATTTGTCATAAACTTAGTCTAAACTATTGCAAATATGTTGTAGATCAATGGCAGCCCCTACCATCAATTTTAATGCGTTCCTAGAGAAAGAAAAGTTGAAAAACAATGGAAGCAACTTCGCGGATTGGTTCCGCAATTTGAGGATTGTCCTCACAGCTGGTAATTTGACCTATGTGCTGGATGCACCGCTAGGTGACCCACCTGCGGCTGATGCTACCGATGAAGTAAAGAATGTTTACCTTGCTCGGAAGAATCAGTACTCCATAGTTCAGTGTGCTATCTTGTATGGTTTAGAATCGGAGCTTCAGAAAAGGTTTGAAGAGTCAGATCCATATGATATTGTCGAGGATCTCAAATTAATCTTTGAGACTCATGCGGCAATTGAAAGTTATGAAGCTTCTGAAAAGTTCTTTAACTGCAAGATGGAAGAGGGTAGCTCCGTCAGTGAGCATGTGCTTAAGATGTCTGGGCACGCAAATAAACTTCAAAGTTTGGGTATAGTGATTCCTAATACTTTGGGAGTTTACCGCATCCTCCAATCACTACCACCAAGTTACAAGAACTTTGTGATGAACTACAACATGCAGAACATGAACAAAGAGTTGCCAGAACTATTTGCTATGTTAAAATCTGCAGAAGTGGAGATCAAGAAAGAGCACCAAGTGTTGATGGTCAATAAGACCACCAAATTCAAGAAAGGCAAGTCTAAGCAAAAGGGACACTTCAAGAAGGGTGGTAAGAAAGTTACCACGCCGACGAAGAAGACCAAGGCTGGACCTAAACCTGAAACTGAGTGCTTTTACTGCAAGGGAGAAGGTCACTGGAAGCGGAATTGCCCAAGGTACTTGGCGGATTTGAAGAACGGCAACATCAAGAAGAAAGGTATATCTGATATACATGTTATTGATGTGTATCTCACTAGTACTCGTAGTAGTGCCTGGGTATTTGATACTGGTTCGGTTGCTCATATTTGTAACTCGAAACAGGAGCTGCAGAATAAACGGAAGCTAGTGAAGAACGAGGTGACGATGCGCGTGGGAAACGGATCAAAGGTTGATGTGATCGCGGTCGGCACGCTACCTCTTCATCTACCATCGGGATTAGTTTTATACTTAAATAATTGTTATTTGGTGCCTGCGTTAAGCATGAACATTATATCAGGATCTTGTTTATTGCGAGACGGTTACTTGTTTAAATCCGAGAATAATGGTTGTTCGATTTATATGAGTAATATGTTTTACGCACATGCACCTTTGATAGATGGTCTATTCTTGTTGAATCTCGATAGTGGAAATACACATATCAACAATATTGAAGCTAAACGTTTGAAATCAAGCGATAATTTGACCTATATGTGGCACTGTCGTCTTGGTCACATTGGAGTGAAGCGTATGAAGAAACTCCATTCCGATGGACTTCTTGAATCACTTGATTTTGAATCACTTGAAAGATGCGAAGCATGTCTGATGGGTAAAATGACTAAGACTCCATTTTCTGGTATAATGGAGCGAGCTACAGACTTATTGGAAATCATACATACCGATGTGTGTGGTCCAATGAGTGTAGCATCGCGCAGTGGTTATCGTTATGTTCTTACCTTCACGGATGACTTGAGTAGATATGGGTATATCTATTTCATGAAACATAAGTCCGAAACTTTCGAGAAGTTTAAGGAGTTTCAAAGTGAGGTAGAGAATCAACGTAACAAGAAGATTAAATTTCTACGTTCTGATCGTGGAGGTGAATATCTAAGTTACGAGTTTGGCGAGCATTTAAAGAAGTGCGGAATACTTTCACAATTGACACCGCCGGGAACACCACAGCGTAATGGTGTGTCTGAACGTCGTAATCGAACTCTCTTAGATATGGTTCGTTCTATGATGTCACTTACAGATTTACCGCTATCATTTTGGGGTTATGCATTAGAAACAGCCGCATTCACTTTAAATAGGGCACCATCTAAATCCGTTGAAACGACACCGTATGAATTATGGTTTGGGAAGAAACCTAAATTGTCGTTCCTTAAAGTTTGGGGATGCGAAGCCTATGTAAAAAGGTTACAGCCGGACAAGCTTGAACCCAAAGCGGAAAAATGCGTCTTCATAGGATACCCGAAGGAAACTATTGGGTATACCTTCTATCATAGATCCGAAGGCAAAATCTTTGTTGCCAAGAATGGATCCTTTCTAGAGAAGGAATTTCTCTCGAAAGAAGTGACTGGAAGGAAAGTAGAACTCGACGAGGTTGTCGAACCTTCTCTCGAAATTGCGAGTAGCGCAGCACCGGAAGAAGTTCCTGTGGTGCCTGCACCAATAAGAGAGGAAGCTAATGATAGTGATCATGAAACTTCGGTTGAAGTTGCTACAGAGCCTCGGAGGTCAACGAGAACTCGTACCACTCCAGATTGGTATGATTCCGTTATGAATGTCATGTTGGTGGACAACACCGATGACCCCGAGACATATGAGGAAGCGATGATGAGCCCAGATTCCAATAAATGGCAAGAAGCCATGAAATCCGAGATTGGATCCATGTACGAAAACCAAGTATGGACTTTGGTGGACTTACCGGATGGCCGGAAGGCTGTCGAGAACAAATGGATTTTCAAGAAGAAAAACAGATGCTGATGGTAATGTTACTGTCTATAAAGCTCGACTTGTCGCAAAAGGGTTTCGACAAATTCAAGGAGTTGACTACGATGAGACTTTCTCACCGGTAGCGAAGCTAAAGTCTGTGAGGATAATGTTAGCAATCGCTGCATATTATGATTATGAGATATGGCAGATGGATGTCAAAACAGCATTCCTCAATGGAGACATTGATGAAGAGTTGTATATGATACAACCCAAAGGTTTTGTCGATCCTAAAGATGCTAACAAGGTATGCAAGCTTCAACGGTCCATCTATGGATTGAAGCAAGCATCCCGAAGTTGGAATCAACGTTTTGATAAGGTAATCAAAAGTTTTGGTTTTATACAAACTTATGGAGAAGCTTGTATTTACAAGAAAGTGAGTGGGAGCTCTGTAGCATTCTTAATACTGTATGTGGATGACATATTGTTGATTGGGAATGATGTAGACCTTCTTAATAGTGTCAAGGAATATTTGAATAATAGTTTTTCAATGAAGGATCTTGGCGAAGCAGCTTACATATTAGGCATAAAGATTTATAGAGATAGATCGAAACGCCAAATATCATTGTCACAAAGTACATATTTGGACAAAGTTCTAAAGAGGTTTGGAATGGAAGATAGCAAGAAAGGGTTCTTGCCCATGTTGCCCAATACGACCTTGAGTAAAACTCAAAGTCCGACATCGGCAGAAGATAGAGAAAGGATGAGTAAGACTCCCTATGCCTCAGCCATAGGATCTCTAATGTATGCCATGCTATGTACTAGACCCGACATCGCATATGCTGTTAGTTTAACTAGCAGATATCAAAGTGATCCAGGAGTGGATCATTGGACAGCGGTCAAAAACATCCTTAAGTACTTGAGAAGAACTAAGGATATGGTTCTTTCTTATGGAGGTGATGAACAGCTCGTTGTTAATGGTTACACCGATGCTAGTTGGAACACCGATCCAGATGATTCTAAATCACAATCTGGATACGTATTTATTTTGAATGGTGCAGCAGTTAGCTGGAGGAGTGCAAAGCAAAGCGTTGTGGCGAGATCTTCAACTGAATCGGAATACATGGCTGCTTCGGAGGCTTCACAAGAAGCAATATGGATGAAAGAGTTCATTACAGAGCTAGGTGTGGTTCCTAGTGCGCTGGACCCAATGTCTATCTACTGTGATAACATGGGCGCCATAGCCAATGCGCAAGAACCAAGGTCACACAAGAAGCTGAAGCATATCAAGCTACGTTTTCACGCTATTCGAGAACATATCCAGGATGGGGATATAAAGATTTGCAAAGTACACACAGATCTGAATGTGGCGGATCCGTTGACTAAACCTCTCCCGAGGGCAAAACATGACCAACACCAAACTGCCATGGGTGTTCGGTATATTACCATGTAATCTAGATTAGATGACTCTAGTGCAAGTGGGAGACTGTTGGAGATATGCCCTAGAGGCAATAATAAGTATAGTTATTATTATATATCTTTGTGTTTATGATAAATGTTTGCATTCATGCTATAATAGTATTAACAAGGAAACCATTAATACTTGTGTGATTTGTAAACTTAATTTGAAGTCCCTAGTATAGCCTCTATACTTCACTAGCTTGTTGGTTGATTGATGATGTGGTTTCTTTGTCATGAACATTGAGATGTTATCAACAACAAGATCATATCGTTAGGAGAATGATATGGTGGACATACTCCTATAGACAAGCGTAGCATAAAGATCAAGTCATTTCAATAGTTCAATTGCTATATGCTTTCTGATACATAGTAACCTAATTCCTTCGACCATGAGATCATGCATATCACCTTTACTGGATGGATGCTTTGATGTCATCAAACACCACACCGTAACAGGGTGGCTATAAAGGTGGCATTGAGTGTTCGGAAAGTATTGGTTGAAACACATGGATCAAGAGTGGGATTTGTCCATCCACATGACGGATAGATATTCTCTGGGCCCTCTCGGTGAAATGTCATCCAATTAGCTTGCAAGCATGTGACTTGGTCACAAGGGATCACATATCACGGGAACGAGAAAAGAGTACTTATCGGTAACGAGGATGAACTAGGTATGCAGAGATACCGACGATCATAACCTCGGATAAGTAACATATCGTGAGACAAAGGGAAATTGGTATCGTATGTAAGTGGTTCATTCGATCGCAAAGTAATCGTAGAAATATGTGGGAGCCATATGAATTTCCAGATTCCTCTATTGGTTATTGTTCGGAGAAGTGTCTCGATCATGTCCGCATAATTCACGAACCGTAGGGAGACACACTTAAGGATTCGACGTTGTTTGAGTAGTTATGGTATTATGAGAAAGAGACCGAATGTTGTTCGGAGTCTCGGATGGGATCCGGGATATCACGAGGTGATCCGGAATGGTCCGGAGAATAAGATTCATATAAGGAAAGACCCGTTTCGGAGTTCGGGAATGATTCCGGTGTTTTCATCGGGGATATTCTAGAAGGTTCCGGATTGTCCGGCACTCCGGGGGGGAAGGGGTACATGAATGTGTCATTACATATTGGAATGATTGCATCATGTACTAAGTGTTCTTGCTGTCCCAAATATAGGATTAAATTGAATCCTAAAACAGAAAAGTCAAATGTCCAGTTTGAAAGTCAAACTGCCAAAAACAAGAAACTGTGGGAAACAAGCAAGAGGAGTTGGAGTCGACTTGGAGGAGGAGTTTCTCTCCTCCAAGCTGGCGGCCAGCCTAGGCCGAGTTGGGGAGGGACTCCCTCCCTCCCCTGGCGCGCCCACCCCCTCCCACCTATATAAGGAGGGGCAGGGCTCCCCTCCTACACACACAAGTTTCCTATCCTCTAAACTAAACCCTAGATCTAGACCCCGGTTTAGAGCTATTCGGTTTAGAGCCTTCTAATTGGTTTAGAGCCCTCTAATTGGTGTGTCTAATTACTAGACCACTAATAGCCTCTCTCATAAGCTCCACCATACTCGCACCGGCTTAAGGCGAAGCCCTGCGGGATTTCCCCTCTACCTCCGGTACCACGCCGTTGTGCTGCCGGAATCGGGAGGAGAGTGCTACAACCTCCGCTGCCTGCTGGAACAAGGGAGAGGAAGGTCTTCGTCGAGTACCGAACGTGTGACCGACTGCGGGAGCGCTGCGGGAACGCGGCGCCGGAAGGATCGTCTACGCGATCTTGAGATCGGAAAGAGTACGACTACATCACCCACGAGAATCTGCTCTCGTTAAACACTTTGGAATCTTCGAGGGTGAGTTATTCCATCGACTCGTTGCTACAATCTAGTAGATAGATCTTGGCTTGTTTGTTTGTATGCGATAGAAAATTTTTGTTTTCCATGCTACGAACCCCTACAGGAACACGCGTGAGAGCGCGACCGAAGCTACGACCACACCGAAGTGCAGGAGCCCAGGCGCTCTTTGTGTGTCCCACCATTTAGCAGTCAATTCGCCTCCTTTCAGCTCCCTCATGTAGCCACTCTCACGTCACTGGAACCGGGTGTGTTCACCGGACCGTCGCACGTGAATAGCGAGGGGAACAAGCTAAGAGGAGGCGGAGGTGGAAGAAGGGATAACCTATCTAACACATTGCGTGAAGGGAAAAACGCGAGAGGATTCTTATACATAGCCGAGCTGACAATGATTTTGTATGATCTTCCCTCGAGAACTCGCGGACATCTACGGTCTATGCTGCTAGCTGGGCTCGCCCGCGAGAAGACGTGTTATATACATTATAGTCTAACAGCAGGCATGGGTTTACATTGCCAAGCATGCCTTTTGCGGGCCCTATGTACGCGGGAAACCACATATGGGCTCACGACGTGACGTTGGCTCTCTGCGGGCCCCATGACTGCGAGAGTCCGCAACCAGTATGGGCTCACGGTGCCACATAGGTTCTCTGCGGGCCCCATGACCATGAGAGCCTGTAGCCGATATGGGGTTACGGTGCCACGTCGGCTCTCGACATGCCCCACCACCCGGTAGGTGTGGAGGCATGTCGCGCCGTGAACGCCTCTCATAGCGCGAGTTCCCACCCGCCTCTCATAAGCATCAGATAATGTACCTGTAGTTCAAATCTAACCCACTTTCTACCGATTCAGCAAAAAATTGTCTTTTTTACTAGGGGTGGATGGTGATGGGTTCATAGCATGGAAAACAAAAAAATTCTACCGCAAGAACAAACAAAACCCAGATCTAATCTAGATAAAAGCCAAGATCTAATCTATTAGACATGTGCAACGAGATAGATCTGTACTAACCCTTATAGATCCGAAAGCCTTGTGCGAGATCGGATCTCGTGGTTGATGTAGACGATCACTTGCCGATCTCAAGATCGAGTAGACGATCCTTCTGGCGCCGCGTTCCGGCAGCGCTTCCGTAGTCGGTCACACGTGCGGAGTCGAAGCAGACCTTCCTCTCCCCGTTCCAGCGAGCAGCGGAGGTAGTAGATCTCTCCACGGAATCCCAGCAGCACGACGGCGTGGTGGTGGTGGTGGAGTAGAGAATTATGTAGGGCTTCGCCTAAGCCAGAGCAGATGGAAGGAGGAGGAGAGAGGCGGCTAGGGTTTTGAGTGGGAGGGGGCAAAGGGGGGTGGCGCCTCCACCCCTCTATATATAGAGGGAGGGGTGCGGCCTAGGGTTCCCACCCCTAGGCCCACCCCTTAGGGCCAGCGCACAAGGGAGCTTGGGGGGAGAGTCCTTCCCTCCCAAGTTTCCCTTACTTACCCTTCAAGTTTCCCTTTATCCTTTCTTGGTTTTCAAGTAAACTCCAAAAAATCTTCTAGAACCTTCCGGAACATTCCGAAACCTTCTAGAATCCCCATATAAATACTCCGGAACATTTCCTAACTTAGAAAATGATCTCCATTATATGAATCTTATTCTCCGGACAATTCCGGATCTCCTCGTGATGTCCCGGATCCAATCCGAGACTCCGAACAACATTCGGTCTCCAACGCACATTCCATATCTACTTAAAACAACTTCGAACCTTAAGTGTGTCACCCTACGGTTCGTGAATATGTAGACATGATGGAGACACCTCTCCGATCAATAACCATCAGCGGGATCTAGAGATCCATAACGGCTCCCACATACTCAACGATGACGTCGTGATCGATAGAACCATTAACATACGAAACCAATTCCCTTTGTCACGCGATACTCTACTTATCTGAGGTTTGATCGTCGGTATCTCCATACCTAGTTCTACCTTGTTACTGATAAGTACTCTTTACTCGTTCCATGTTATGTCATCCCTTGTGACCTAGTCACATGCTTGCAAGCTAACTAGATGACATTTCACCGAGAGGGCCCAGAGCATATCTATCCGTCATATGGATGGACAAATCCCAATCTTGGTCCATGCGCTTCAACACATACTTTCAGAATACCCAATGACACCTTTATAACCATCCAGTTACGAAGCGGTGTTTGATGTCATCAAAATACCCATCCGGTGATGGTGATTAACACAACCTCATGGTCGAAGGATTAGGTTACTATGCATCTGAAAGCTTGTAGCAATACGAACTTAATGACTTGATCTTATGCTACGCTTATTATGGGTGTGTGTCCATCACATCATTCTCCTAATGATATAACCTTGTTATTAATGACATCCAATGTCCATGATCAGGAAACCATGATCATCAATTAATCAACAAGCTAGTTCAACAAGAGGCTTACTAGGGACTCTTTTATGTTTACAAAACACACATGTATTAGTGTTTCCTTATAATACAATTATAGCATGGGATGCAAACATTCATCATAAACACAAAGATATAATAATAACCACTTTTATTATTGCCTCTTGGGCATATCTCCAACAGTCTCCCACTTACACTAGAGTCAATAATCTAGATTACATGGTAATATACCTAACACCCATGGCGTTCTGGTGTTGGTCATGCTTTGCTCTAGGGAGAGGTTTAGTCAACGGATCTGGCACATTCAAATTAGTGTGTACTTTGCAAATCTTTATGTCAGCATCTCGGACATACTCGCGAATATCATGGAAACGTAGCTTGATGTGCTTCAGCTTGCTATGTGACCTTGGCTCCTGTGCATTAGCTATGGCACCTGTGTTGTCACAGTAGATGGCCATCGGGTCCAACGCACTAGGAACCACGCCAAGTTCAGTAATGAACTCCTTCATCCATATGGCTTCTTGTGTAGCCTCCGAAGCAGCTATGTATTCCGATTCAGTTGAAGATTTCGCCACAACGCTTTGCTTGGCACTCCTCCAGCTCACTGCAGCACCATTCAAAATAAACACGTATCCAGACTGTGACTTCGAGTCATCTGGATCGGTGTTCCAACTAGCATCAGTGTAACTGTTTACAACAAGCTGTTCATCACCTCCATAAGAAAGAACCATATCCTTAGTCCTATTCAGGTACTTTAGGATATTCTTGACCGCTGTCCAGTGCTCCATTCCAGGATCACTTTGATATCTGCTAGTCAAACTAACAGCATGTGCTATATCCGGTCTTGTACATAGCATGGTATACATGATAGAACCTATGGCCAAGGCATAGGGAATATTATTCATCTTCTCTCTATCTTCTGCCGTAGCTGGACTTTGAGTCTTACTCAAGGTCTTACCTGACAACATGGGCACGAACCCTTTCTTGCTCTCTTCCATTCTAAACTTCTTTAGAACTTTGTCCAAGTATGTACTTTGTGAAAGCGCTATTAGGCGTCTTGATCTATCTCTATAAATCTTGATGCCTAGAATATATGCCGCTTCGCCAAGATCCTTCATTGAAAAACTATTATTCAAATAGGCTCTGACACTATCAAGAAGTTCTATATCATTCCCAATCAACAATATGTCATCTACATATAGTACTAGGAATGCTACAGAGCTCCCACTCACTTTCTTGTAAATACAAGCTTCTCCATAAGTTTGTATAAATCCAAAGTTTTTGATTACTTTATCAAAACGTTGATTCCAACTCCGGGATGCTTGCTTCAGTCCATAAATGGAGCGCTGAAGTTTGCATACCTTGTCAGCATCTTTAGGATCGAAAAAACCTTTGGGTTGTACCATATACAACTCTTCCTCAATGTCACCATTAAGGAACGCCGTTTTGACATCCATCTGCCAAATCTCATAATCGAAATATGCAGCAATTGCTAACAAAATCCTCACAGACTTTAGCTTCGCTACTGGTGAGAAAGTCTCATCGTAGTCAACTCCTTGAATTTGTCGGAACCCTTTCGCGACAAGTCGAGCTTTATAGACGGTAACATTACCATCAGCATCTGTTTTTCTTTTGAAAATCCATTTGTTCTCGACAGCCTTACGGCCATCCGGTAAGTCCACCAAAGTCCACACTTGGTTTTCGTACATGGATCCCATCTCGGATTTCATGGCTTCTAGCCATTTGTCGGAATCTGGGCTCACCATAGCTTATTCATACGTCGCAGGGTCATCAGTGTTGTCCACCAACATGACGTTCAAGGCAGGGTCATACCAATCAGGAGTGGTACGAACCCTCGTTGACCTATGAGGTTCAGCAGCAACTTCGTTCGAAGTTCCATGATCACCATCATTAGCTTCCTCTCCAATTGGTGCAGGCGGCACAAAAACATCTTCCGGTGCTGCGCTACTCTCAACTCCGAGAGAAGGTTCAATAACCTCGTCGAGTTCTACTTTCCTTCCAGTCAATTCCTTTGAGAGAAACTCCTTCTCAAGAAAGGATCCATTCTTGGCAATGAAAACTTTGCCTTCGGATCTATGATAGAAGGTATACCCAATTGTTTCTTCAGGGTATCCTATGAAGACGCATTTCTCCGCTTTGGGTTCAAGCTTATCAGGTTGTCACTTCTTTACATACGCTTCGCAGCCCCAAACTTTAAGGAACGACAACTTAGGTTTCTTTCCAAACCACAATTCATACGGTGTCGTTTCAACGGATTTAGATGGTGCCCTATTTAAAGTGAATGCGGCTGTCTCTAATGCATAGCCCCAAAACGATAGCGGTAAATCTGTAAGAGACATCATAGACCGAACCATATCTAAGAGAGTTCGATTACGACGTTCGGACACACCATTACGCTGTGGTGTTCCCTGCGGTGTCAATTGTGAAAGTATTCCACATTTCTTTAAATGCATGCCAAACTCATAACTTAGATATTCACCTCCGCGATCAGAACGCAGAAACTTAATCTTCTTGTTACGATGATTTTCCACTTCACTTTGAAATTCCTTAAACTTCTCGAAAGTTTCGGACTTATGTTTCATAAAGTAGACATACCCATATCTACTTAAGTCATCCGTGAAAGTGAGAACATAACGATATCCACCACGCGATGTACACTCATTGGACCGCACACATCGGTATGTATTATTTCCAATAAGTCTGTAGCTCGCTCCATTATTCTAGAGAATGGAGTCTTAGTCATTTTTCCCATTAGACATGCTTCGCATCTTTCAAGTGATTCAAAATCAAGTGATTCAAGAAGTCCACCAGAATGGAGTTTCTTCATACGCTTCACTCCAATGTGACCAAGACGACAGTGCCACATGTATGAAGAATTATCATTCAATTTTGTTCATTTAGCATCTATGTTGTGAACATGTGTATCACTACTATCGAGATTCAGTAAGAATAAACCATTCATCTCAGGTGCATTACCATAAAAGATATTACTCATATAAATCGAACAACCTTTATTCTCGGACTGAAAAGAGTAACCGTCTCGCAATAAACAAGATCCAGATATAATGTTCATGCTTAACGCAGGCACCAAATAACAATTATTCAAATTTAAAACTAATCCCGAAGGTAGAAGTAGAGGGAGCGTGCCGACGGCGATCACATCAACCTTGGAGCCATTTCCAACGCGCATCGTCACCTCGTCTCTTGCCAGTCTTCGCTTATTCCGCAGCTCCTGTTTCGAGTTACAAATATGAGAAACCGAACTAGTATCAAATACCCAGGCACTACTACGATTACTAGTAAGATACACATCAATAACATGTATATCGAATATACCTTTCTTCTTGATTTTGCCGTTCTTCAGATCCGCCAGGTACTTGGGGCAGTTACGCTTCCAGTGACCGGCACCCTTGTAGTAGAAGCATTCAGTTTCAGGCTTAGGACCAGCCTTGGGCTTCTTAGCAGGTGCGGCAGCTTTCTTGCCGTCCTTCTTGAAGTTGCCCTTGTTCTTAGGCTTGTCCTGTTTCTTGAAATTGGTGGTCTTATTGACCATCAACACTTGGTGCTCCTTTTTGATCTCCACTTTAGCAGTTTTCAGCATGGACGATAGTTCAGGCAACGTCTTGTTCATGCAGTGTATATTGTAGTTCATCACAAAGTTCTTATAACTCGGTGGAAGTGATTGGAGGACATGGTGAATCCCTAACTCATTAGGAATCGTTATCCCCAACTCTTGGAGCTTGTTTGCGTGCCCAGACATGGTGAGCACGTGCTCGCTAACGGAGCTACCCTCTTCCATCTTACAGTTAAAGAACTTTTCGGAGGCCTCATAGCTCTCCACGGCCGTGTGAGTCTCAAAAATGATCTTGAGCTCCTTAATGATCTCGAACGGGTCGTGGCGCTCAAAGCGCTTCTGAAGCTCCGTTTCTAAACCGTACAGGATGGCACACTAAGCTGTGGAGTAATGATTTTTCCGAGTGGCGTAAACATTCTTTACGTCATCGGTGGCATCTTCTGCAGGTGGGTCACCTAGCGGTGCTTCGAGCACATAGGTCAACTGACCATCCCTGAGGACAATCTTCAGTCCACGAAGCCAGTCCGTGAAGTTGCTTCCATTGTTCTTAAGCTTTTCTTTCTCTAGGAACGCATTGAAATTGATGGAGAGGTTCGCCATAATCTACAACAAATTTGCAAGTAGTTTAGACTAAGTTTATGATAAATTGAGTTCAATTTTAATTCATAAATTAACTAGGTGAACTCCCACTCAAAACAACATCCCTCACATTGTCTTAGTGATTACACGAACCAAGTCCACTACACCAAGTTCGATCTTCATGAGAGAAGATGTAGTTTCATCGGCGAACAATCTTCATGTTCATCATATCATTTATATGATTCATGCTCTACCTTTCGGTATTCTGTGTTCCGAGACCATGTCTGTACATGCTAGGCTCGTCAAGATTAACCTTAGTTTCCGCATGTGCAAATCTGGCTTGCACCCGTTGTATGCACACGTAGAATCTATCACATCCGATCATCACGAGATGCTTCAAAACGACGAGTCTTAGCAACGGTGCCAACTAAGGACGAATACTTTATTACTTGATATTTAGTGACAGGGATCATCTTATAATGCTACCGTCGCGATCTAAGCAATACAAGATGCATAAAGGATTAACATCACAGGCAATTCATAATTAGTGTGATATGATATGGCCCTTTCTTCTTATGCCTTTGATCTCCATCTTCAAAGCACAGACATGATCTCCATCATCACCAGCATTGCGTCAAGGTCAGCGGCGCCGCTTCATGGTTGTCCATCATCACTAGCAACTATTACAACTACTTGGAATAAAGCTATTACAAGATGAATAGACACGCAGATCTTAACAGAATTAAAGACAACCATTAGGCTCCTGCCGGTTGCCATATTACAACAAGGATCATTGCATACATCAAATATAATCACAATCACATGATGGCCATATCACATCACAAAACCCCTGCAAAAACAAGTTAGACGCCTCTAATTTTCTTTGCATGTTTTACGTGGTTTGGGGCTTTCGAACAAGAACGGATCTTACCTACGAAACTGAACCACAACGTTGATACAAGTGCTATCAAGTACAAAGTGTAAATTGGATCTATACTATGGTGGGAGAGACAGACACCCGCAAAGCCACTTGTGCAAAGCAAGTTACACGTCAAGCGTGGAGCAAGTCTCATGTGCGATGACATGTAAGGTTAGCCCGAGCCGCTTCATCCCACCATACCGCAAGATGCAAAGTACACAAAGCAAAAGACGGCACGAGCACCAACGCCCACAAAACCATTGTGTTCTACTCGTGCAACAGATCTACGCATAGACAAGGCTCTGATACCACTGCTGGGTTCGTAGCATGGAAAACAAAAAAATTCTACCGCTAGAACGAACAAAACCCAGATCTAATCTAGATAAAAGCCAAGATCTAATCTATTAGACATGTGCAACGAGATAGATCTGTACTAACCCTTGTAGATCCGAAAGCCTTGTGCGAGATCGGATCATGTGGTTGATGTAGACGATCACTTGCCGATCTCAAGATCGAGTAGACGATCCTTCCGCCGCCACGTTTTGGCAGTGCTTCCGCAGTCGGTCACACGTGCGGAGTCGAAGCAGACCTTCCTCTCCCCGTTCTAGTGAGCAGCGGAGGTAGTAGATCTCTCCACGGAATCCCAGCAGCACGACGGCGCGGTGGTGGTGGTGGAGTAGAGAATTCTGCAGGGCTTCGCCTAAGCCAGAGCAGATGGAAGGAGGAGGAGAGAGGTGGCTAGGGTTTTGAGTGGGAGGGGGCAAAGGGGGGTGGCGCCTCCACCCCTCTATATATAGAGGGAGGGGTGCGGCCTAGGGTTCCCACCCCTAGGCCCACCCCTTAGGGCCGGCGCACAAGGGAGCTTGGGGGGGAGAGTCCTTCCCTCCCAAGTTTCCCTTACTTACCCTTCAAGTTTCCCTTTATCCTTTCTTGGTTTTCAAGTAAACTCCAAAAAATCTTCTAGAACCTTCCGGAACATTCCGAAACCTTCTAGAATCCCCATATAAATACTCCGGAACATTTCCTAACTTAGAAAATGATCTCCATTATATGAATCTTATTCTCCGGACAATTCCGGATCTCCTCGTGATGTCCCGGATCCAATCCAAGACTCCGAACAACATTCGGTCTCCAACGCACATTCCATATCTACTTAAAACAACTTCGAACCTTAAGTGTGTCACCCTACGGTTCGTGAATATGTAGACATGATGGAGACACCTCTCCGATCAATAACCATCAGCGGGATCTAGAGATCCATAACGGCTCCCACATACTCAACGATGACTTCGTGATCGATAGAACCATTAACATACGAAACCAATTCCCTTTGTCACGCGATACTCTACTTATCCGAGGTTTGATCGTCGGTATCTCCATACCTAGTTCTACCTCGTTACTGATAAGTACTCTTTACTCGTTCCATGTTATGTCATCCCTTGTGACATAGTCACATGCTTGCAAGCTAACTAGATGACATTTCACCGAGAGGGCCCAGAGCATATCTATCCGTCATATGGATGGACAAATCCCAATCTTGGTCCACGCGCTTCAACACATACTTTCAGAATACCCAATGACATCTTTATAACCATCCAGTTACGAAGCGGTGTTTGATGTCATCAAAATACCCATCCGGTGATGGTGATTAACATAACCTCATGGTCGAAGGATTAGGTTACTATGCATTTGAAAGCTTGTAGCAATACGAACTTAATGACTTGATCTTATGCTACGCTTACTATGGGTGTGTGTCCATCACATCATTCTCCTAATGATATAACCTTGTTATTAATGACATCCAATGTCCATGATCAAGAAACCATGATCATCAATTAATCAACAAGCTAGTTCAACAAGAGGCTTACTAGGGACTCTTTTATGTTTACAAAACACACATGTATTAGTGTTTCCTTATAATACAATTATAGCATGGGACGTAGACATTCATCATAAACACAAAGATATAATAATAACCACTTTTATTATTGCCTCTTGGGCATATCTCCAACAGATGGAAAGGTTTGAGATCCTCCGATTGGGACATTGTCCATGTAAGTTGGTCTCGTATTTTTAAAAATAGGGTGGTAGCATTTTGAATTAGCCCTTTCGTGGTTGATTCACAAAACACCCTGTTTCACTACGGGAAAAAATTTCGCTGCCGTGTGCCAAATGGATTAGAAGTCGGCTGTAGCATCCCATCTGTCTAACATATGTAATGCTACGTGGTCTAGTAATATAATGGCTACTTCCTACATATAATTGTTGCATCATAATTATATCATGCTCATGTCATCATGCCACCTTGCATTTGAGCATCATATAAAACCCTTTTGATTTGGTTCTTCTCTCATATGTATTATTAATTGTATTTGGCTCTTGATATATTGTATTTGAATCTTGATAAATGCTTGATGCCCAAGTTGAGTTGGGGGCATATCTTTTGTTCCACTTCCCCACCTTTCCTTTTCACCACCTTATAATTCCACCATTCTACTTACCCATGGGCTTTTATTTTCTTTTGATATTTAATCTAGCTCATGGGAGATGGGATGGATCCAATTCTATTTTCTTTTGCCTGGCCTTTATTCCACATTTTTGGTAATGCATGGGAATCATGCCATGTTATATTATTATTGTTGTCACAAGAATAAAACATGGCATTTAATGATTATGCATGGGCCATGCAAGAGTACCACCATCTTTAGCTCCTTTGTTTTTCTCTTTGTTTTTAGTGGATCTTTCGTTTGTGGGAGCCTCTCCATCTCTCTCCACCATCCCCATGTTCCCAACAAAACTTTTCCCCCATCATGCATGATCAAGTGGGATCATTTCTTCCCATAAACCCCACCTCTCTCTCTTGTGTTTTTCCTCACCATCAACTTGTGCTCAACCACAAACCCTCACCTCACTCCTTACCCATCTCCTTGGCCCTTTAATCAAAAATTTGCAAAAATCTCCAAAAAGGTTTACTTTATGAGCTAGCTTAAATATGCAACAAAACAAAAAACAAAACAATTAGATAAATAAAAAGAAATAAACAAGTGAGTGACCCAGCAGCAGCCCACCTACCTGGCCGCAGCCCAGCAGCAGCTCCGACCCGCCCTTCTTTTCCTCCTGGGCCTCCCCTTTCTCTTTCTCTGGCCCGATACCGCTTCGCCGTTTGCTGCCGTCTCCCTCTGTTCCTCTTCTCCGTCGCTCCCTCTCTGCGCAGCAACAGACGGCAGTGGGCAGGTGGCCGTCCCCGTCGTCATCCGCATTAGCAGCACGCCGAGCGCGTGGCCACCCGCCCTTATCTTCTCGCGCCGCGCGGTCAAACCCTAGCTGCCCGTCTTCGTTCTCCCCCTTCCTCCTCTCATGCATGCCATGGCCGCCGCAGGACAGAGCCCCACGACGCCGCTCCCGTACTAGTTGGAGACCAGGGACTCACACGCGGAGCACCGCCGCGGACCATGGCGTCGTTCCCGCCTGCTAGGAGGAGCCGGACTCGCTCGGAGCAGCCCCTCGCCAGCAAACCGCGCACCACCGCCGCGACTTTGTCGTCGCCTCCGCTCTGGCCATCCCATCCCTCGATTTCCGTGGGAATCAGACGAGGTGAGCTGTAACTACCTCGGTGAATTACGGTCCTAGTTACAAGCCTGGATGAACGGAAATGTTTGAAATAGTATGGTGGGGCCCAAATGCCACTCACAGGTAGACCTTTCGGCCGTCCCAACCATTTCCAAACATCGGGACAAGAACGGGCGGCGTAATCGGCAGGCGAAGGGATCAACTACATACACAAATGAGTATGTATGCAAGCCACCATACAACAGTACATCAGAGCCATTCCGACTAAAAAGAAAGGAAACATAGCAACGCCATACGGCAAGATCCAAATATCCTAGATAGATATAATAGTTTAGGATATCTCCTCATACATCAAACATCAGAGTATCAAGCGGAAGAGGAAAACAAGATCCGAGTACGGATAAGAAGCAAATCGGCATAAGATGCCCCATAAATAAACACATCCCGCCCACAGATCTCACGGATCCCCGTTCCCGGAATCTCTACACCGAATGATCGTTGCCCACATCGTCCGTCTCTTACACCCAGTATCCATCTTGCGAGAGTACCTGTTCATCTGAACCAATAATTTATCGTGTGAGACCCTAGGGGTACTCAGCAAGTCTTTATGCCTCTAAAGGGGACACAACCTGGGGTGACGCAATTGCAGCAAAAGATAAACCCTAGCAATTCTATAGATACTCGCTAACCATCCGCCTAACCAGAGATAGACGGATGTCCGTGAATTAATAACAATAGTTATAACAGTTAAAACGGTAATATCCACAGATCCATCCTCCTCCTCGCTTACCGACGAGGAAGCGGACGAACAACCCCCATCCGTTGGCAGTTTTATTATCCATTCCGTGAGTGTTGCACTATTTACTAGTCAGGTACCTAGTCTAGTCAAATTAAAAGCGGTACTTTAGTTATGCTTGTCTATGATCGAGAAACTGTGCTCCAAGTCGTCCATAACTGCGGACACGGCTTTCAAAAAGTTTTACCCTGCAGGGGTGCACAAATAGCAACACACACTCGATATGCCTCGGAAAAACCAAATCAAAACCCAACGAGGCAGTCACGACAAAGCGATCACAGGATTCAGAAATATTTCAGGGGGCCACCCCATTGAGCTACCCGCAACGAAGTTAGCTGACTCCGAGACGGCCTCAAGGTTTGTGGAGCCGACTGTAAACGACTGGGAATCCGAAAGTGTGACTGGGCTTGTCGATACAGCGAAAACGGGTCACGGCCCTAAACAGTACAGTGTGCATTACCTCGCACAATCTTAAATTAAAGCAGTAAAGCATGGCATAAGTACAGGATAGTAAATAAAACCTCGAACTAGTTTGTGGCCCCAAGAAATAAGAATGAATCAAGCTCTGGCTCAGGGGGGGTTCATAAGCCTCCCGGATGTGGATAGCGCGAATATTCAAGGAACAGGAATCAAGTACTCGGGGTCCTACGGGACACAAGTGAGCCTGAAAAACCAAATAGCGAATATGGCTCACCGATGCCACTTTCATTAGTTATCCCATGACTACTCAGGTTAAGTTGATTAGGTACCTCGTTTTCCATCAGACACTCACATACCCTACACATGCTGTTCTACGACTCGCATGGCTCAAACAACTCCTGTAGTAATGGCTCATGGGATGGAGGAACAAGCTTCGGTGGGGTTTAAAGTAAAGGCTATGCAATACTTGGGATTCAATTTAATGCAACCGCGACTCAATGATGCAAGAATAAGACAGAGGCAATAGGTACTAAATGTATGCAAGCATGTGGTAGTGCTTGCCTGGCAGCTCAGTTGAAGCAAGGGATGGATCTGGGTAGTGCTCCTGGTTCTCTTGATATATCCCCTGCTCAGCGTCTATTCGGAGAAGAACCAAACAAACAAGGGCCAACATAAATAAAGTGCACAAGCATATGAATAAAATGCATCAAGCAAACAATCATGCCATGATGAATGATGCACAATTTGCATGGCATTAAAGTAGCATGGCATGGGTGAGGTGTGAAGTACAAGATTAAATCATTTTATGGGGTTTTAATCATATTTTTTACTCAAATTAGTTGCTGTACACATTATATTTATATGATGCATGCTGCAAAACAGAACACGGAATGCATAAACAGAAAGGTCTCGTCGAGCTAATCATTTTAGACATATCATTTGTTAAATTTGGACTTATAAAACAAAAGATATTAATTAATTAAGATGGAAGGGCAATTTATTGTAATTTAAATAAACTTGGAATTTTAAATGTTCAAAATATATTTTGAATGGCATATTTGAATTCCTCACATTTTTATGATTTGAAAACATATATTATTTGTATTATTTGGATTTATAAATCAAAAGTTATTTAAAAACAGAAATAGATTTGAATTTGGAATAAATTGAAAAGATTTGAATTTAAAACAGATTCAGAAAATACTTTTGTTACTTGGCCCAGTGCTAGCTAGAGCCAATGACAGGTGGGTCCCGAGCTGACTCAGCAGCACACGCGCGCGCGGAAAGCTTTTAACACCGCGGCGCTTCCTAGCCTCTGAGACTGACAGGCGGGCCAGGACGACCTCGGGACCACACGCGCGCGCGACCCAGCCCGGGCTTGACACGTGGGCGATCCCAGGCGCGGGGAAGGACTGATCTGTGATGGTATGGGTTCTCCGGGGGTTTCCTTGCAAAGAGGCATCGAGGCTGGCAGGAGGGGCCGCGGGGACCGCGGGTTTGGGCGGGAAAAAGAGGAGGGGCTTCTCTGCAAAAACGACAACGACGACGGCCCGCTGCTGCGCGCCGATTCTGCAGAGTACCGGAGATGGGCCGGAGCTTCGACGACGGTGGCGACCGAACGGTGGCGAATCTCACCGAGCCGCAGGAACGAAAAACGGAGCGGGGACATCGGGCTATATCTTTTGTTTAGCGAGCTCGCACGGAGAAGGGCTGCAGCGCGCGGGGCAGGGCGAGGAACAGAGGCAGACAGAACTGTTGCAGCTGCTGCTGTCGCGCACGCTGGCGGCGACTGCGGCGACGCGCGCGCGCGTAGGGTGCTCGACGCCGGGCGGCGACGTTCTACAGCGAGGGGGGAGTAGGGGCCATGTCTAGGAGGTCGAGGAGCTCACCAGCGACCCTCTGGTGCAGCTAGCGGGCTCGGGGTGGCGTGGATCGGCGAGGAGGCAGCAGGCCGGAGGCGTCCTGGTGCCCACGGGCATGGCGGCGGCGGGGCTTCTCCGGCGAGGTCCAGCGGGTTTCGGCGCTCCAGGGCGAAGAAGAGGAAGCAGAGGGGGGGCCTGGTACTCCTGGTACGTCTTGGCGTCCACCAGATCAGCGACGGCAGAGGGGGTGGTGGCTAGGGTTTAGGCATGCTTGCAAGCTTGCAAGTTTGGGGAGGAAGGAGGGGGAAGGAGAGGGGGTCTGGGCGCCTCCTGGGTAGATCTGAGGTGGTTAGATGAGCTGGGGTGGTTGGGGAGATAAGGGGGGAGAGGGGAGAGGCACATGGGAGGGGTGGTAGCTAGGAAAAAGGTGAGGAGAGGGGGCTCGGGCTAGGGTTTGCCCTCTCTTTGTTCTTTAGCTAGAGAAGGAAAGAGAGGGGACCAGGGGAGGGGTAGCTCGGGTTAGCTAGGTTTAGAGAGAGGAGAGGTAGACTTAGGGTTTAGGTGAGAGGGGGAGTATGGTTAGAGAGGATGGGTATGGTTAGATGGGTAGGTGAGGGTTTAGGTTTTAGAGAGAGAGATAGATGGAGTGGTAATCCTTTGACAAGATCAAGCATGCACAAAACAAGCTCAAACAAGATAGCCAAAAGAGAGAAAAGAAGAGAAGGAGATGATGGCATAGATGGATATGGTGATGGGGTTTTAAGCAAGATCAACATAGATCATGCCAGAAGAAAAGATAAAGATCGAGATGACCCACTCAAAAATCAAATAAAAACCAAAGACTAGAAAAGGTGGCACTTGCATGGCCCATGCAAAATATTTATTGCCATGTTGATTTTTGTGAAAATAGTATTATCACATGGCATTATTATTATGCATTTCCAAAATTGGAATAAAAGCCAAGCAAAAAGAATTAAAAGGAAGGTCCCAAGTGGAATAGATGGAGATGGCCATGTTTGAAATAAAATGGGACATGCTAGTGTGTATGTTCCACTAGATGATCAATAGTCCCAAAATATTCCAACATGAGCATAATTCCATGATAATCCATATGGAAGCTAGGAGAAAGGGTCCCACTCACAAGGCATGCAAAAGTGGCCAAGTGGCTCTCATATATCAATGATGTGAAAACAACATGATGCTAAGATGAGAGCATGTGGAAAAGGATTGGATCCATCCCAACCCACATGAGCTAGAAGCAAAACCAATAAATGCCAAGCTCATATTTAGTTGGATGGTGGAATTATAAGGTGGTGAAAGAAAGGTGGTGGAGTTAATAAAAGATATGCCCCCAACTCAACTTGGGCATTTAAACAATATATCAAGACCCAAATGCAATATCAAGAGGCAAATACAATTACTAATGCATATGAGATAAGAACCAAAGCAAAAAGGGTTTTATATGATGCTCAAATGCAAGGTGGCATGATGACATGAGCATGATATAATGATGATGCAATAACTATATATTTGAAGTAACATATATATAGACTAGGCTAGTAGCATTGCAATTGTTAGACAATTGGGATGCTACATGAGCGCCCCCTCGTTCCTCTCCCGTTTCCTCCCCTCCGCGCGCCGAGTGCCGCCTGATTTTGACCCTGCCGGTGAGGTGCCCCGCCGACGAGCAGTACAAGGCCGTGCGCTTCCCCCTGTTCCTCGAAGCCCTCTGCCCGGTACAGTCCCCCTCCGACGAGCCTTCCTGAACGAGATCCGTAGCTGGTGTTCCCCTCTCCTCGTTTTATTTTGGCGCCAACGCGAGATTCGCCACTGTTCCGACGCAAACCTTGCCATCGTCGGGACAATCGCGGTTCAGTACACGCAGGTGCAGTGCACAGCCGTAGCAGTTTTACAGAAAGCCCCTCCCCCCCCCGCACTTTTGTCGATCACGCCCAAGTCCTTAGCAGCCCCAACGACCCCACGAGTCAGCCCCGGTGTAGTTTTGCAAGAAAGCCCCCATGGTTTGGAGTTGCTCAACCCGCGCTCCCCCAGATCCCACACGTGGCAGGCCCCTGCTGGCGCGCCCGTGTGTGGCCCCGCGGATTGGCCGGCCCCACCGTCAGTCACTGCAGCTAGTCTCCCCCGCGGTGTAAAAAGCTTTCGCCGCGCCAGTTCGTCCAGTCAGCACCTGGCCCGCCTGTCTGTGACTGTGGCTAGGTGTGGCTGAGTGCAAAAAGGTTTTCGTTTATCTGTTTAATAAAAACAATTTCCAGAAATGTTTTAATATGATTTAACTTCTGTTTTTAATAACTTTTAATTGCTAATTCCAAATAATACATATGATATATGTTTTTGAATCAGAAAAATGTGAGGATTTCAAAGATGCCCTTCAAAATATTATTTGAGCACTTTAAAATTTCGAGATGATTAAAATTACAATAAAATACTCCAAATTTGACAAATAATATGTCTAAATCGATCAGCGCGACGAGCCTGTTCTGTCTATGCATTCCTTGTTCTGAATTGCAGCATGCATCATAGAAATATTAAGTGTACAACAAGTGTTATGAGAGCAAACCGGACTAAAAACTCAATAAAATGCTTTAATCTTGTACCCCACACCTCACCCATGCCATGCTACTGTATTGCCATGCAATTGTGCATCATTCATCATGGCATGCTTGTTTGCTTGTCGCATTTCAATACATATGCTTGTGCACTTTATTTATGTTGGCCCTTGTTTGTTTGGTTCTTCTTCGAATAGACGCTGAGCAGGGGATATATCAGGAATCCTAGGAGCACTACCCAGATCCGACTCTCGCTTCAACTGAGCTGCCAGGCAAGCACTACCACATGCTTGCATACATATAGTACCTATTGCCTCTATCTTATTCTTGCATCATTGAGTCGCGATTGCATTAAATTGAATCCCAAGTACTGCATGGCCTTTACTTTTAAACCCCACCAAAGCTTGTTCCTCCATCCCATGAGCCATTACTACAGGAGTTGTTTGAGCCATGCGGGTCGTAGAACAACATGTGTAGGGTATGTGAGTGTCTGATGGATAACGAGGTACCTAAACAACTTAACCTGAGTAGTAATGGGATAACTAATGAAAGTGGCACCGGTGAGCAATATCTGCTATTTGGTTCTTCATGCTCACTTGTGTCCCGTAGGACCCCGAGTACTTGATTCCTGTTCCTTGACTATTCGCACTATCCACATCCGGGAGGCCTTATGGACCCCCCTGAGCCAGAGCTTGATTCATTCTTATTTCTTGGGGCCACAAAGTAGTTTGGGGCTTTATTACTATTCTGTACTTATACCATGCTTTACTGCTTTATTTAAGATTGTGCGAGGAGCACCTGTACTGTTTAGGGTTGCGGAGTGTTTTCGCGATATCGACAAGCCCAGTCACACTTTCGGGTTCCCGGTTGTTTACAGCCATTGGCGCAAACCTTGGTTCCATCTCGGAGCCGGCCAACTTCGTTGCGGGTAGCTTAATGGGGTGGCCCCCTGAAACATTTCTGAATCCTATGATCGCTTTGTCGTGAATGCCTCGTTGGGTTTTGAGTTGGTTTTTCCGAGGTTGATTGAGTGTGTGTTGCTATTTGTGCACCCCTGTAGGGTAAATCTTTTTGAAAGCCGTGTCCGCGGTTATGGATGACTTGGAGCACAGTTTCTCGATCATAGACAAGTATAACTAAAGTACCGCTTTTAAACTGACTAAGTACCTGACTAGTAAATAGTGCAACACTCATGGAATGGTTAATAAAACTGCCAACGGATGGGGGGGTGTTCGTCCGCTTTCTCGTTGGTAAGCGAGAAGGAGGATGGATCTGTTAATTATACTGTTATAACTGTTGCTACTAATTAACGGACATCCGTCTATCATTGGTTAGGCGGATGGTTAGCGAGTATCTATAGAATTGTTAGTTATTATCCTTTGCTGCAATTGCGTCACCCCAGGTTATGTCCCCTTAGAGGCATAAAGACTTGCTGAGTACCCCTAGGGTCTCACACGATAAATTGTTTTATTCAGATGAACATGTATACTCGCAAGATGGATACTTGGTGGAGGAGACGGATGATGTGGGCAACGATCACTCGGTGTAGAGATTCCGGAAATGGGGATCCGTGAGATCTGTGGGTGGGATGTGTTTATTTATGTGGCATCTTATGCCAATTTGCTTCTTATCCGTACTCAGATCTTGTTTTCCGCTTCCGCCTGATACTCTGATGTTTGATGTATGAGGAGATATCCTAAACTATTATATCTATCTAGGATATTTGGATCTTGCCGTATGGCGTTGCAATATTTATATTTCTTTTAGATGGAATGGCTCTGAGGACTGTTGTATGTGGCTTGCATACATACTCACTTGTGTATGTAGTTGATCCCTTCGCCTGCCGATTACGCCGCTCGTTCTTGTCCTGATGTTCTGAAAGTGGTTAGGATGGCCGAAAGGTCTACCTGTGAGTGGCCCCTGGGCCCCACCGTACTATTTTAACCACTTTCGCTTATCCAGGCATGTAACTAAGAGCATAATTCACCGAGGTAGTTACAATTGGTATTAGAGCCATCCCGCCCTTCAGGGTCTCAGCCAAATGGTCGTTGTCAGTCTAGCAAATATTTTTGGTAGTTATGTATACTAGGGAAAAACAAAACGTGAGAGTAGGTCTGCTTCCATTTTTCTTCTTACCCACCCACCCACCCTTTTTCTGGTAAGGAAGTGTAACGTTTTCAATCCTCTTCTAAAATTCAAACTAGGATTCACGTGTTCTGGGTTCTGTAGTACCATAGGTTGTGTGTGTGTGTGTGAATTCCTTGTCTATCTGTTGCATCCAACATGTTATCACTATCTGTCTTTGGTTATCAACTGTTGGTACATTCCATACCGGCAGGCCTTTGTAAACCGACGCGATCTATCTGATTCGTTGTATACCGGTGCGATCTGTCTTACTCTTTGTTATCCGACGCTATCTTGTTTGGGGTGTTCGTTTCTGTAGTTACTAATCTTTAGGTTCATCTTAAAAGAAGGTGTTGGGATATGTGTTTTACTTATTCATGTGCGGAGTAATGATTTGAGTGCGGGGTGGAGTCGCGACCATACCACTACTTTTATCATTCGCTTTTGTATATCAAATTGGTAGAGTTACTAATCTTGATTCGTTAAGTGGTTTTCCACATATAGTGGTATTTTAATGCTGAAATTTGCGGGAATTTTTTCTTTGTTAGCTTGTGTACCACACTCCTTGTTCAGTCGTGTGCGATATACTTAATATCTTCTAGGTGCTTTGAACTTTGTTGATATTTTAATATCATCTTAGTAATTTGTATCCTTTAAATCTTGGTTAATTCCATCTTGGTACTATTTTGGATTATTATTATTCTCCATTATGGTACTAACTTGTGTTTTATATCAATCACAGGATGGAACCACCACGCCGTTCTGAGGAGGACATACCACCTGAACTAGGGGCTGCGTTGACAAGTATTGCTAATGCCTTGGGTACAATACAGCAGAACCAGCAGCGTTTTGAAGAAAGTGTCAGGAGGAATGAGTTTGTTCCGCTACCTCCACCTCCCAAGCGAGGAGATATCAAAAGCTTCCTGAAGTTCAACCCGTGTCACTTTGAGGTGTCTGATCAGCCACTTGATGCGGATGATTGGTTACATGAGATGTCAAGATTACTGGTGACTGTTGATGTTCCTGAGCAAGAATGGGTAAAATGTGCCACTCACCTTCTGAAGGGAGATGCAGCTCTGTGGTGGGAGAATTACCTCAAGGCAAACTACACTAGTTTTTAGCCTACTTGGGAACAATTCACTGGGGCTTTCAAAGAGCAATATCTGTCAGAAATTGTCATGGAGAGGATGAAGGAAGTGTTTCTCAACCTCAAGCAGGGTAATGACAATGTCAATACCTATATCAGAAACTTCATGAACCTTTCTCGGTATGGTGGCGATGATATCTCTGATGACAAGAAGAAGCAAAAGAGGTTCAGACAAGGGCTCAATGCATCGATTAAATATGCAATCACACATGCAAGGCCGGCATCTTTTCTGGAACTCCAACATACAGCTCTGTAGGAAGAAGCAAGTAGGCAAGTGTTTGAGGAGTCAAATAAACACAACCGCGATGCAGCAAGCTCTTCAGCTATGTCAACTCCTTCTAAGCGTCGTGTCTGGGTTCCTAACACCCCACCGTCGCTCCTAGCTCCACCAAGACCTTCAAGCTACGCGGCAAGGCCACCAAACTCCTTCACTGCTGCTCCCAGGGGCTACAACCACAACTACCCTAGAGCGCCTGGCGGAGTCCCTGGCTATGTTGCTCCACGTCCACCTAGTGCTTGTTACACTTGTGGGAACACTGGACATCAACACTGGAACTGTCCAATGAACAACAAAGCTCTTCCTCCACCACCTCCTAGACCTGCGGCAAGTTCTTGTATGGTTCGTGCACCTCCACCGCGGGCTCTCAACATCAACACCAAGCCTGGGTCTACTGTTGCTCGTGCCAACTGTGTCAACGTCGCTCAAGCTGAGCATGCACCTAGAGTTGTGATGGGTATGCTTCCTGTTAACTCAGTTCCTGCACGAGTTTTTTTTGATTCTGGTGCATCGCATTCTTTTGTCTCCACAAGTTTTGCTGATGTGAATGGGTTACCTATGGATCCTCTCCCTAAGCGGTTAATGGTCCTTTCTCCTGGAGCAACAATGGCATCTTCAAAAATCAGCCATGGCAATCAAATCGAGATTGGTGGTTCTTCGTTCCCGGCTTCCTTAATTATTCTGGGCAACTCTGACATTGATGTTATCTTGGGCATGGATTGGTTAACAGCAAATGCAGCTGTGATTGATTGTGCTGAACGCTCGGTTTCTCTGAAAATTCCTGAAGGCCATATAGTCTATTCTCCAAGTCTGACTCCTGCAATTCAGCTTTTCTCTTTGGTGGCTCTGAATGATGATGCTATGGAAGCTATTCAGAGTGTTCCGGTGGTCTGTGAGTTCCCAGATGTCTTTCCTTAAGAGTTTCCAGGTATGCCTCCGGATCGTGAGGTCGAGTTTGTGATTGAGCTTGAACCTGGTACCGCTCCTATCTCCAAGCGGCCTTATAAAATGGGTCCTGCTGAGTTGGCTGAACTCAAACGTCATCTTGATGAACAAGAGAAGTTGGATTTCATTCAGCACAGTACTTCTTCTTGGGGTAGCCCAACCATCTTTGTGAAGAAGCGAGACAAGACTGGTAGACTTTGTGTTGACTATCGGGCGCTCAATGCTAAAACCATCAAGAATAAATATCCCCTTCCACGAATTAATGATTTCTTCGATCAACTAGCTGGAACTGTGGTATTCTCTAAGCTTGATTTGAGAAGTGGATATCATCAAATCAAGATTCGCAAGGAAGATCTTCCCAAAACAGCTTTCACCACCCGCTATGGCCTGTATGAGTACACGGTCATGTCTTTCGGTCTCACCAACGCACCTGCCACCTTCTCAAGGCTTATGAACTCGGTTTTCATGGAGTATCTTGATAAGTTCATTGTGGTCTATCTGGATGACATCCTAGTCTATTCTAAGTCAAAGGAAGAACATGAAGAACACCTTCGGTGTGTCCTAAACAAGCTTTGTGAGAACCGCTTGTATGCAAAGTTCTCCAAATGTGAGTTTTGGCTGCCTCAAGTCACCTATCTTGGTCACGTCATCTCTGCCAAGGGCATTGCCGTCAACCCAGAAACTGTAAAGACAATTGTTCACTGGCTTCCTCCTATAAACGTCAAAGAAGTCCGGAGTTTCCTTGGTTTGGCTAGTTACTGTCGTTGCTTCGTGCAGAACTTCTCGAAGATTGTGAAGCCTCTTACCGATCTCCTCAAGAAAGGCAAGAAATACCTTTGGACTCCTGCATGTCAAGCAAGCTTTGAAACACTCAAAGAGAAGCTCACTTCCACACCAGTCTTGATTCCTCCAGATACATCCAAGCCTTTCCAGATATTCTGTGACGCCTCTTTGCAAGGATTGGGTGCGGTCCTTATGCAAGAAAAACAAGTTGTTGCTTATGCCTCTCGATAGTTGAAGACGCATGAGATCAACTATCCTACACATGACCTCGAACTCGCAGCAGTTGTCTTTGCTTTGAAAGTATGGAGGCATTACTTGCTTGGCAACCGTTGTGAAATCTTTTCTAATCACAAGAGTCTGAAGTATATCTTCACACAGCCTGATCTGAACCTTCGTCAGAGGAGGTGGATTGAAGCAATCAATGATTTCAATTTGACCATCAAATACACTCCGGGCAAAGCTAATGTGATGGCTGATGCTCTCAGACGCAAAGCTTATGTCAGCAACCTCATGGTGGAAGAACAACAGCCTCTCTTGTGCGAGGAATTCCGTCAGCTCAACCTTGAAATTGTGGAACAAGGGTATCTTCTGAACCTTCTGGCAACCCCTCTCTTGGAAGAAAAAGTTCGCTCCATTCAACTTGGGGATCCTTACACTAAAAACATCATCTCCAACATTCAGCTTCCGAAGTATGAGTCCTTCCACGTCGATGACCAAGGCACTCTTTTCTTTGAACACCGGATGTTTGTTCCGAATTACCCGGGTTTAAGAGAGCAAGTTCTTAAGGAGGCGCATGATTATGTTCTTTCTATCCACCCTGGAAGCACTAAGATGTACATGGACTTGAAAACACAATATTGATGGCCTGGGTTGAAAAGATATTGTGCCAAGTATGTCTCGTAGTGTGATGTCTGCCGCAGAGTTAAAGCTGTCCATCAGAAACCTTCCGGTCTTCTACAGCCATTGAAACCTCCGGAATGGAAATGGGAGAAAGTAGAGATGGACTTCATCACTGGTTTTCCAAGGTCACAGAAGGGCAACAATGCAATCTTTGTTGTCATTGACAGGCTTTCTAAAGTGGCTCACTTCTTTCTAGTCAAGGAAACAATTTCTGCAATTCAGTTGGCTGAGCTCTGTATCAATAGAATTGTCTCTCTGTATGGAGTTCCTCTTGAGATCAGTTCAGACCGTGGAAGCATCTTCACTTCCAAGTTCTGGGGAAGTTTCCAAAATGCTTTGCGGACAAAATTGAACTTCAGCACAGCTTACCACCCTCAGTCGCAAGGACAAGTTGCAAGGATCAATCAGATTCTGGAAGATATGCTCCGTGCTTGCGTTATCTCTTTCAGCATGAAGTGGGAAGAATGTCTTCCTTATGCTGAATTCTCTTACAACAATAGTTCCAGAAAAGTCTAAAGATGGCACCATTTGAGGCTCTCTATGGTCGCAAATGTAGAACTCCGATTGGTTGGTCGGGCGCAGGTGAAAGAACATTGTTTGGCTCCGACATTGTAACTCAAGCGGAGGAGAAGGTTCACATCATTCTTGAAAATCTGAAGATTGCTCAAAGTCGCCAGAAGAGAAATTATGACAGAAAGCACATAGACATGGAGTATGTCCATGGTGATCTCGTTACCTTCGTGTCACTCCCATGAGAGGCACGCACCGGTTTGGTATCAAAGGAAAGCTGGCTCCTAGATACATCGGTCCTTTCAAAATTCATGGAAGAAGAGGAGAAGTTGCTTATGCTCTTGAGCTCCCTGAAAAACTCAAGGTCCATGATGTTTTCCATATCTCTCAACTCAAGAAGTGCTTCAAGGATCCCGGCAGGACCGTGGACCATGAACTCATCAATATCCAAGAAGATCTATCTTATCAAGAACACCCCACAAAAATTCTTGAAGTCGCAGAAAGAAAGACTCGCAACAAGTCCATCAAGTTCTGCAAGGTGCAGTGGTCGCACCATTCAGTTGATGAAGCCACTTGGGAACGTGAAGATGAGCTCCGTGCCAAGTATCCTATCCTCTTCGTGTCTTCTTCTTCCTAGAATCTCGGGGCGAGATTCCTGTTTAGTGGGGGAGAGTTGTAGCATCCCATCTGTCTAACATATGTAATGCTACGTGGTCTAGTAATATAATGGCTACTTCCTACATATAATTGTTGCATCATAATTATATCATGCTCATGTCATCATGCCACCTTGCATTTGAGCATCATATAAAACCCTTTTGATTTGGTTCTTCTCTCATATGCATTATTAATTGTATTTGGCTCTTGATATATTGTATTTGAATCTTGATAAATGCTTGATGCCCAAGTTGAATTGGGGACATATCTTTTGTTCCACTTCCCCACCTTTCCTTGTCACCACCTTATAATTCCACCATTCTACTTACCCATGGGCTTTTATTTTCTTTTGGTATTTAATCTAGCTCATGGGAGATGGGATGGATCCAATTCTATTTTCTTTTGCCTGGCCTTTATTCCACATTTTTGGTAATGCATGGGAATCATGCCATGTTATATTATTATTGTTGTCACAGGAATAAAACATGGCATTTAATGATTATGCATGGGCCATGCAAGAGTACCACCATCTTTAGCTCCTTTGTTTTTCTCTTTGTTTTTAGTGGATCTTTCGTTTGTGGGAGCCTCTCCATCTCTCTCCACCATCCCCATGTTCCCAACAAAACTTTTCTCCCATCATGCATGATCAAGTGGGATCATTTCTTCCCATAAACCCCACCTCTCTCTCTTGTGTTTTTCCTCACCATCAACTTGTGCTCAACCACAAACCCTCACCTCACTCCTTACCCATCTCCTTGGCCCTTTAATCAAAAATTTGCAAAAATCTCCAAAAAGGTTTACTTTATGAGCTGGATTAAATCTGCAACAAAACAAAAAACAAAACAATTAGATAAATAAAAAGAAATAAACAAGTGAGTGACCCAGCAGCAGCCCACCTACCTGGCCGCAGCCCAGCAGCAGCTCCGGCCCGCCCTTCTTTTCCTCCTGGGCCTCCCCTTTCTCTTTCTCTGGCCCGATACCGCTTCGCCGTTTGCTGCCGTCTCCCTCTGTTCCTCTTTTTCGTCGCTCCCTCTCTGCGCAACGACAGACAGCAGTGGGCAGGTGGCCGTCCCCGCCGTCTTCCGCGTCAGCAGCACGCCGAGCGCGTGGCCGCCCGCCCTTATCTTCTCGCGCCACGCGGTCAAACCCTATCTGCCTGTCTTCGTTCTCCCCCTCCCTCCTCTCATGCGTGCCATGGCCGTCGCGGGACAGAGCCCCACAACGCCGCTCCTGTACTAGTTGGAGACCAGGGACTCACACGCGGAGCACCGCCGCGGACCGTGGCGTCGTTCCCGCCTTCTAGGAGGAGCCGGACTCGCTCAGAGCCGCCCCTCGCCAGCGAACCGTGCACCACCGCCGCGACTTCGTCGTCCCCTCCGCTCCGGCCATCCCATCCCCCGATTTCCGTGGGAATCAGACGAGGTGAGCGCCCCCTCGTTCCTCTCCCGTTTCCTCCCCTCCGCGCGCCGAGCGCCGCCCGATTTTGACCCCGCCGGTGAGGTGCCCCGCCGATGAGCAGTACAAGGCCGTGTGCTTCCCCCTGTTCCTCGAAGCCCTCCACCCGATACAGTCCCCCTCCGACGAGCCTTCCTGAACGAGATCCGTAGCTGGTGTTCCCCTCTCCTCGTTTTGTTTTGGCGGCAACGCGAGATTTGCCACCGTTCCGCCGCAAACCTCGCCGTTGTCGGGACCGTCGCGGTTCAGTACATGCAGGTGCAGTCCACAGCCGTAGCAGTTTTGCAGAAAGCCCCCCCTCCCCCCACAGTCTATGCATTCCTTGTTCTGAATTGCAGCATGCATCATAGAAATATTAAGTGTACAGCAAGTGTTATGAGAGCAAACCGGACTAAAAACTCAATAAAATGCTTTAATCTTGTACCCCACACCTCACCCATGCCATGCTACTGTATTGCCATGCAATTGTGCATCATTCATCATGGCATGCTTGTTTGCTTGTCGCATTTCAATACATATGCTTGTGCACTTTATTTATGTTGGCCCTTGTTTGTTTGGTTCTTCTTCGAATAGACGCTGAGCAGGGGATATATCAGGAATCCCAGGAGCACTACCCAGATCCGACTCTCGCTTCAACTGAGCTGCCAGGCAAGCACTACCACATGCTTGCATACATATAGTACCTATTGCCTCTATCTTATTCTTGCATCATTGAGTCGCGATTGCATTAAATTGAATCCCATGTACTGCATGGCCTTTACTTTTAAACCCCACCGAAGCTTGTTCCTCCATCCCATGAGCCATTACTACAGGAGTTGTTTGAGCCATGCGGGTCGTAGAATAGCATGTGTAGGGTATGTGAGGGTCTGATGGATAACGAGGTACCTAAACAACTTAACGTGAGTAGTAATGGGATAACTAATGAAAGTGGCACCGGTGAGCAATATCTGCTATTTGGTTCTTCATGCTCACTTGTGTCCCGTAGGACCCCGAGTACTTGATTCCTGTTCCTTGACTATTCGCACTATCCACATCCGAGAGGCCTTATGGACCCCCCTGAGCCAGAGCTTGATTCATTCTTATTTCTTGGGACCACAAAGTAGTTTGGGGCTTTATTACTATTCTGTACTTATACCATGCTTTACTGCTTTATTTAAGATTGTGCGAGGAGCACCTGTACTGTTTAGGGTTGCGGAGTGTTTTCGCGGTATCGACAAGCCCAGTCACACTTTCGGGTTCCTGGTCGTTTACAGCCATTGGCGCAAACCTTGGGTCCGTCTCGGAGCCGACCAACTTCGTTGCGGGTAGCTTAATGGGGTGGCCCCCTGAAACATTTCTGAATCCTGTGATCGCTTTGTTGTGAATGCCTCGTTGGGTTTTGAGTTGGTTTTTCCGAGGTTGATCGAGTGTGTGTTGCTATTTGTGCACCCCTGCAGGGTAAATCTTTCTGAAAGCCGTGTCCGCGGTTATGGACGACTTGGAGCACAGTTTCTCGATCATAGACAGGTATAACTAAAGTACCGCTTTTAAAGTGACTAAGTACCTGACTAGTAAATAGTGCAACACTCATGGAATGGTTAATAAAACTGCCAACGGATGGGGGAGGGTGTTCGTCCGCTTTCTCGTTGGTAAGCGAGAAGGAGGATGGATATGTTAATTATACTGTTATAACTGTTGTTACTAATTAACGGACATCCGTCTATCATTGGTTAGGCGGATGGTTAGCGAGTATCTATAGAATTGTTAGTTATTATCTTTTGCTGCAATTGCGTCACCCCAGGTTATGTCCCCTTAGAGGCATATAGACTTGCTGAGTACCCCTAGGGTCTCACACGATAAATTGTTTGATTCAGATGAACAGGTATACTCGCAAGATGGATATTGGGTGGAGGAGACGGATGATGTGGGCAACGATCACTCGGTGTAGAGATTCCGGGAACGGGGATCCGTGAGATCTGTGGGCGGGATGTGTTTATTTATGTGGCATCTTATGCTAATTTGCTTCTTATCCGTACTCGGATCTTGTTTTCCACTTCCGCCTGATACTCTGATATTTGATGTATGAGGAGATATCCTAAACTATTATATCTATCTAGGATATTTGGATCTTGCTGTATAGCGTTGCAATATTTCTATTTCTTTTAGATGGAATGGCTCTGAGGACTGTTGTATGTGGCTTGCGTACATACTCACTTGCGTATATAGTTGATCCCTTCGCCTGCCGGTTACGCCGCTCGTTCTTGTACCGATGTTCTGAAAGTGGTTAGGACGGCCGAAAGGTCTACCTGTGAGTGGCTCTGGGCCCCATCGTACTATTTTAACCACTTTCGCTCATCCAGGCATGTAACTAAGAGCGTAATTCACCGAGGTAGTTACAACGGCAAATTTTGTCTTTGCCGTGTGCAACCTAAAAAGTACACGGCAAGTACGCGAACACGACAAATTTCTGAAAAAGAACACGGCAAAGAAATATACACGGTAAAGACCTACAAAGGAAAACGTCAAAGAAAAAACACTCGGCAAAGTCAACAGCGACACACGGCATAGGTGTCATCACGGCAACGATGTGGGACCCGTGATCCCACAGGTCCATTTGATGAGAATGAGCTAACGGCTACAGACGGTGGCCTCTTTGTCGTGTGCCCTCGCCTGCCCTTTGCCGTGTGTATTCCGTAGTATACACGGCAAAGGGCATTTGCCATGTATATTCTACAGTATACATGGCAAAGTTATTTTTTTTTCTTTTTTTCCCTTTATCACATTACTCTTAGGAAAATCATAAAAAAATATTCTAATTTAGAAAAATAGAAATAATATATCAAAATTTGTAGAAAAATAAGGTCTATCTATCTACACTCAAATATTAGATATTTATGTTGAATATGAATCTTCATGCTCGCCGTTTTGACCATAGTTTAAAACAGGCATAAAAAATTCAAAAATGATCGAAACAATGTGAAACCTTCATGTGGAGTCATATTATGTGACATAGTTGGGAGTAAAAATATTAAACTTTGTATATTGATTATGTCTTAAAAAAACCTTCACAAAATGACCTATCTCATGCGAGGTTTCCTGACTTTTGGTTTAGATGACCAATGTTATGGGCAGAATCGCGACATAGTTTGTGATAGTGTGCCCATATTATGCATACATGTGCATCATGGGATTGCGAACAATGTTGCAGGAGAGAGTTTTCCTTTTTATCGCACGGAAAAGCCATTTCCTATTTTCGGAGCGCAAAAATCGGGGCATTTTGTGAAACAACACCAAATGTTCAATTCAAAAATGCTACCACCCCATTTTTCAAAAATACTAGACCACCTTACATGAACAATGTCCCAACCAGGGATTTTAAAATCTTTTCGTCCACCCCTAGTGAAAAAGACAAATTTCTGCCGAATCGGTAGGAAGTAGGTCAGATATGAACTACAGATACATGATTTAATGCTCATGATTTTTTACAAAAATCATTTTTAGGTTCATAATATGATGTTTCTTCAGAGATCCAATGCAAGTTTAGTGAGGCTCAGCCTCGAGCTAAGAATCTTCATACCCTCCATTCGATTAGGGTTTGACGATAGTTTCAAATGACCATAACTAAATCAAAAAAATCAAAAAAATGCGAGACCTTCGTGTGGTGTCATATTTTGTGACATAGTCGGGAGGAAAAATATCTAACTTGGTATATAGATTATGTCTCAAAAAAACCTTCACAAAATGACCTATCTCATTCGAGGTTTCCTGATTTTCGGTTCAAATGACCAATGTTATGGGCATAATCGCGACATAATTTGTGATATTGTGCCCATATTGTGCATACATGTGCATCATGGGATTGCGAACAATGTTGCAAGAGGAAGTTTTCCTTTTTGTCGCACGGAAAAGCCATTTCTTATTTTCGGAGCGCAAAAATCGGGGCATTTTGTGAAGCAACACCAAATGTTCAATTCAAAAATGCTACCACCCAATTTTTCAAAAATACTAGAACACCTTACATGAACAATATCCCAACCGGGGATTTTAAAACTTTTTCATCCACCCCTGGTGAAAAAGACAAATTTCTGCCGAATCGGTAGGAAGTGAGTCAGATATGAACTGCAGGTACATGATCTAATGCTCATGATTTTTTACAAAAATAATTTTTAGGTTCAAAATATGATATGAATGTCATATTTGGGTTCCTCTCATTTTTCTGATCGATTTAGATATTTTATTTGTCAAATTCCGATTTATGGATTTAAATATATGAATTATTCCATATTAAATAGAAAAAGGCAAAAAATGATTTTATTTTTATTTGGATTTAAGATTATTATTACTTATTCATTGTTGTCTACTTAAATAATTGTTTAGAATCTAAAACTGAGATGTATGATATCATGGTCCAAGAGTTAATAGGATTGATATGAAAGTATTATTGACAAGGTATGATTTATTTCTCGGAAGCTCATTTGGAAGGAACGAAGAAGTTAAGCGTTCTAGGGCTAGAGTAGTGTTAGGATGGTTGACCGTAGGGAAAGTTTGATTATGAGTGCAATTTGACCTAATATTAAACATACTTAGAGTTAAAAGTATCCCATATGAGAGACTAACAAGTAAAAAATATTCAAAAAAGTATGAAAAAAACAATTGATTTTTTTTAAAAATTTATTTTGAAAAGGCAGCCTCTTTGCCGTGTACGTGACACACGGCTAAGGCAGCCTTTGCCGTGTAGGATTTATGGACAACACACAGCAAAGACAGCCTTTGCCGTGTACAATTTATGGGTGACACACGGCAAAGGCTGCATTTGCCGTGTTGGATTTATGAACGACACACGGCAAAAAATAGACACTGTCATCTCCAATGGAAACCGCTATCTCACTTTACTTTGCCGTGTCTACGTGTAAGACACACGGTAAAGGCTTTGCCATGTCTTCTTTAGAAAACACACGGCAAAGGGCCTTTGTCGTGGCAAACGTTGCCGTGTGGTATTTGCCGTGTGTATACACACGGCAAAGCCTTTGTCGTGTTCCAGAAGGCCTTTGTCGTGTATATTGTCTACACGGCAGCGGCATTTTTTCCCGTAGTGTTTTTAGCACTCGGAAAATGGGAAATTGTTTTTCCGTGTGACGAAAAAGAAAACTTTCTTCTGTAACATTGTTTTTCATCCCAATATGCACATAAGTGCATAATATGGACACATTATCATAAAGTATGCCGCAATTCTATCCATAGCGTTGGCCGTTTAGCCTAAAAGGCTTGAAACCTCGAACATGATAGGTCATTTCTGAGAAGGTTTTTTGAGATGTAATCAATATACCAAGTTTGCTATTTTTCTTGCAACTATGTCACATAATATGACACCACGCGAAGATTTTATATTGTTCGGACCATTTTTCAATTTCTTATGTCTATTTCAAATTATGATCAAAACGGCGGGTATAAAGGTTCTTAGCTAGGGGATGAGGCTCGCTAAACTTGAATTGGATCTCTGATAAAATAACATATTGCGAGTTTAAAAATGATTTTTGTAAAAAATCATGAGCATTAAATAATATACGTATAGTTCAAATCTGACCCAGTTCCTACCGATTCGGCAGTAATTTGTCTTTTTCACCAGGGATGGACGGAAAGGTTTGAAATTTCCCGGTTGGCATATTGTCCATGTAAGGTGGTCTAGTTATTTTGAAAAATGGGGTGATAGCATTTTGAAACTTTCATTTGGTGGTTGCTTCACAAAACACTCCGTTTTTAGCACTCGGAAAATAAAAAATATGGTATACGAAAGTATTTGTAATGTTTTTGTATATTATTTAACAAAATATGTAATATTCGAGTTTATATAGATAGATCTTATTTTTCTACAAATTTTGATATATTTTTATGTATTTTTCTGAATTAGAATGATTTAGTTATGATTTTTCTTGTATTAATGTGATAAAAAGGAAAAATAGCTAAGAGCCGTCGGCGTAGCTGTGAAACCTACGCCGACGGTAAAGCCGTCAGCGTAGTCGCATCAAAACTACGCGATCAATCGACTATGCTGACGGCTGTCTTCGGCCTATCCTATCCTATGCCGATGGCCAACCTAGACCGACGGATGGTCTGCTCGGCTACCCGCCTCGGGGGCTACGCCGAGGGCTAGCTTCTAGGCGTCGACGCCTTGACTTGTTCCTGTAGTGGATGCAGTGACTCAATAACAACCAACAACAATACTAAATCGCGTACGCAGGTACATAGCGTACATAAACACTGCAGTACGTACAACTATAGCACAGTGGACTACATTATTCACTTTGTAAAGACATGCGCATAAACCAACATGATGGTTTATGTAGGACGGTTTTGTTGGCCAGGAGGAATTTTCATCCTTTGTACCTTGAGGCACAAGGGCGACCCGATAAAGCGTATATGGAGGTTGGAGAGGGAGGACGTGTACTACTTGCGCCTGGACAGGCCTATACGCCACTGCGTACAATCTCTCGATCCTATCTGTGGGCAGGGCTGTGTGGCCCGCCACCTCAGATATATGCGACACCAACTTGGTCTTCCGTCGTCTAACACAGGTATAGACGGACGACGGCAACTTGGCGAGAGAATTATGAAGCATATTGCCTCTGCTGCGTACGCATAGAAAACGAGCAAGATTCCGCTGCATGATTGCTGGCAGTTTGGCCTGATGCATGAGGACCGCGGCAGGGCAGATCGATCGACCGATCGGTGGCAGTTTTCATGGAGAACGAGATCGATCGCAGCACGTAGCTAGCTAGCTAGCCTGCTTGCGGGCCAGCAGATTGATTCTCACTTGGCATACGTGTCTGTCTCTGCAAGATCCAAAGCCTTCTTAATTTGGAGCTTAACCGGCCGGGAGCTGCAAGCAACGGCCCTATTGGCCGTTGCGCTCACACGTACGTGACGCGGATCAACCTGACGCCACATACGCATATACACCTGGCGCTAGCTTCAGAAACGCGCGAGCTTGGAAGTGGATGGGGTGTAGAAGAAGAGAACGTGCATATATGTACCAGTACACCAAGTTCTTCGCTTTTCTATTTACGAGAGGTATGGCATTGTGCAATCTGGACTGCATATCATGCGCGCTCGTGCTAAATTTGGAAATTGGGATGTTTGCGCATGCACTGGTGGTCTAAAGGGAGGTTGAAGAAAATAAAGGAACATATATATATATAGAAACCCTATTCAGCACCCAGGATGCAGAATAGTTATTTTGCACCCCACATATTTTTATCTTCTCACATTCAGAAAGTTATGTTTTGTATGCTAATAATTATGTTCATATTTATTAGAAATGCAAAAAAATCGACATAAAAATACAATTTTTGAGTCATTATAGTGTAAAATACATAGAAAATATGCATTTTATGTCATATTTTTTTACGGTATGTAAATAATTTTTTTGACGACATGTCTAAATTTTCTTATGTTCTTCTTGACTTCTGAGGTAAGAAAAAATTTACGTGACGTAAAAATCATGTACGGTTTGAAAGATAGAGGGTGGGTGAGGAATAACTATTCTACACCCTGAATGTCAAATAACGCCACTCTCTCTCTCTCTCTCTCTCTATATATATATATATATATATATATATATATATATATATAAACCTTATTCAGCACCCAGGGTGCAGAATAGTTATTTTGCACCCCACATATTTTTATGTTCTCACATATAGAAATTTATGTTTTGTATACTAATAATTATGTTTATGTTCATTAGAAATGCAAAAAAATCGACATAAAAATATAATTTATGAGTTATTATAGTGTAAAAACATAGAAAATACACACTTTATGTCGTATTTTTATACGGCATGTAAACAAATTTTTTTACGACACGTCTAAATTTTCTTATGTTGTTCTCGACTTCTGAGGTAAGAAAAAATTTACGTGACGTAAAAATCATATACGGTTTGTAACTTTCAAACCGTATATGATTTTTACGTCACGTAAATTTTTTCTTATCTCGGAAGTCAAGAAGAACATAAGAAAATTTAGACATGTCGTAAAAAAATTCGTTTACATGCCGTATAAAAATACGACGTAAAATGCATATTTTCTATGTATTTTACATTATAATGACTCATAAATCATATTTTTATGTCGATTTTTTTATGTTTCTAATGAACATGAACATAATTATTAGTATACAAAACATAAATTTCTATATGTGAGAACATAAAAATATATGAGGTGCAAAATAACTATTCTGCACCCTGGATGCTGAATATATATATATATATACCTGGTCAAACATGTCCTTAAAATTTATCGTTCGTAGATCAGTTCTTGATTCAGGAGTACGCCAAACTTACATCACACCATGATCTAGTTTTACAAATAATTTTAAACTCAGAGATAGAAAAATGAGTCTTAAGTTTTGAAACTTAAACCATAGCATATTGTAAATTTCAATTTTTTTTTTACAAAATGGTCATATTATTTTGCAGAAGTTTGCATAGTTGAGCTTAACTCAATATATTTGTGTGTAATTTTTTTTTAGATTTGACGAAACCTAGAAACATTGGTTGCTACAGTCTACAAAAGTGTGCACCTAAACCTTTATTTGTTATTACTATTACTATTTTTTTACCATGATTCTCTACTTAGATTTTGAGTTAGGCTGCCCTTAGGATTAGATTAGCATTTCTTTTACACAAAACATAAATATACTTGAAGCATGCATGAAAATAAATAGCATACAGGTTTGTTTACGATTCAATAAACTTAGATTCTTCATCGATTTTACAAACTTATTCATATAATGTAAAAAAAAGATCCCGTGTGTTATAGTAACTTTTTCATATCAAGCAAGTTTGTCCAGACATGTCTATGAAATTGTCCACTATTCGTTTGTATAGTGGAAAAACAATGTTATAGTGTTTGTTCTAAGAGTTCAAACAAATATTATTGAATCTTCCACGGATCTCAAAGTTGATCAATGGTTCTTAATGTCGTCTGAGAACTTCTCAGTTCATCTAGTATTAGCAAAACCAACAAGATATATATTTACAGAGGGTTAGTATCTCGATCCACTTTTTTTCCAGGATTATCCCGATCCACATTGAAAAGGTAGATAAAAAGACAGAAGCCGTACGTGTATCTTCTGTAGGAATCAGCTTTCTTCATAGAAGCATGCTTCATCATGTGTACTGAAATCTAAATTGAGCTCTGTTAAAACGACTTTACCACGGATCTAGTCTAGATCTAACAGTAGCACTAAAACATCACCTTTGTAGATCAAGAACAGAGAGAGAGAGAACAGAGACGCGCTCTAACTGCTCCCTGGCTCGACAGACAAGAGCCAGAGGGAATGCCCGAACTGGTGCCGGAGCTAGAACCTCCGTCGTTGGCCATGGGTGGAAAGGGGGTGAGTGTGGCGAGCATGTGACTAGGGTGGCGGCGGTGGAGCTTCCCGTTGGCGCAGCGCTAGCCTAGATCGGATTGGCTTGTAGGTGGGGCGGCTAGGGCACGGCTAACCTCGTAGGTCATGTTGCCGGCTCCCCACCACTTTATATAGCGCTGGCGACAGGGGCCCACCATCCCAGATAAGGATGGGCGCCCCCGATCAGGGCGCAGTTAGGGGGGCGTGCTGGGCCGTTGGGCCCAGCCACGTTAGAGATCTATCTAACATTCTCCCCTTAGATCTCGTCTTTACTTTTAACCTTGTTCTTTATTTATTTCATCACAGAATGATACATAGAGCATGTTTCATCGTCTCAGCTCAATTGCCGATAGAATCAGACAGCCACTATATACCTTCATGTTCTGAAACAAATTATGTTACTTTTGGGCCTCTATAGTCCAGGAATCATAGGCTTGCCGTTAAACCCATGCCGGCTATGTGTTCCTTGAACACATTGGGTGGTAAGCCTTTCGTTAGCGGATCCGCAAGCATATCTTTTGTCCTTATATGCTCGAGACTTATAGTTTGATCCTGGACTTTGTCCTTCACAACATAATACTTTATATCTATAGACTTTGAAGCATTACTCGACTTGTTATTGTGAGCATAGAATACTGCGGGCTCGTTGTCACAGTACATCTTTAGTGGCCTGCTGATGCAGTCAACCACTTTCAAGTCGGGTAAGAATTTCTTTAACCATAACGCCTGTCCCATGGCCTCATAACATGCTATAAATTCTGCATACATCGTAGATGATGCAACTATCGACTGTTTGGCGCTTCTCCACGAAATAGCACCTCCTGCAAGAGTAAAGACATACCCTGTCGTGGACTTTCGGTCGTCTTTATCTCCCGCAAAATCTGCATCTGAATACCCTTTTATCTCTAGGGAATCAGATCTTCTATATGTTAGCATAAGGCCTTTTGTGCCTTGCACATAGTGCAAAGCTTTCTTTACCATCTTCCAGTGCTCTATGCCTGAATTCTCTTGATATCTACCGAGTACCCCGATGATAAATGCTAAGTCAGGGCGAGTGCACACTTGTGCATACTATAAGCTTCCAACAGCCAAAGCATATGGTACTGACTTCATTTGATCGATCTCATATTGATTCTTTGGACATTGGGATTTCCCAAAACTATCGCCCTTGACTATGGGAGCAGGTGTTGAATTACTCGCATGCATATTGTATTTCTTTAAAATCTTTTCACAATACGCTTTCTGCGACAGTCCTAACACTCCATTCTTTCTGTCTCGGTGAATTTCTATGCCCAAAACATAAGAAGCTTCACCAAGGTCTTTCATGTCAAAGTTTGATGACAAGAATTTCTTTGTTTCTAGTAGTATACTAACATCACTGCTAGCAAGCAGGATGTCATCCACATATAGAATTAGGAAAATATATTTCCCACTTTTGAACTTTGCATAAATGCAATTGTCCTCAACATTTTCTTTGAATCCAAATCTTTTAATGGTATCATTAAACTTTAAATACCACTGCCTAGAGGCTTGCTTTAACCCATAAATGGATTTCTTTAGGTGGCATCCCATATGTTCCTTCCCCTCCATGAAAAAACCCTTGGGTTGTTTCATGTAAACATTTTCTTCTAAATCTCCATTTAGAAAAGCCGTCTTGACATCCATTTGATGTAACTCTAAATCAAAATGTGCAACTAGTGCCATGATGATTCTGAAGGAGTCCTTACATGAGACCGGAGAAAAAGTCTCATTGTAATCTACGCCTTCTCTTTGCGTAAAGCCTTTTGCCACGAGTCTAGCTTTGTACTTTTCTACATTCCCATTGGAGTCATACTTTGTTTTGTAGACCCACTTGCATCCTACTGTTTTGGCTCCTTTGGGAATTTGCTCTAAGTCCCAAACATTGTTGGAACTCATCGATTTCATTTCATCTTCCATTGCCTCCACCCACTTGGCTGAGTGAGGGCTACTCATGGCTTCTTCATATGAGGTAGGATCGCCCTCCATATGAACTACATTGTAAACTTTGTAGATGTCTTTGGAAATGGCTGGTCTTCGTTCTCTTTTAGACCGTCTGAGTTCATCAGACTCTTGTTCATTTCTTGCCTGGGGCTCAGGCACATTTACAGTAGGTGGCCGTTCTGGCTCCCTTTCGTGCTCAACAGTGGGTTCAGGTGGCTCCTGATGGACAGGTTCCGAACTTTCGCCCATTGTTGTCACGTGTGGAGTCACAACAGGTGCCGGCACCACAACCTCAGGGGTTGTAGATGGTGGCACAACAGGTAGCGAGAAAAATGGCTCCTGAATCATCGGATTACGTGCATGCACCCTCTTCTCCTCAAGATCAATTTGCCTAGCTACCGTGCTCCCCCTCATCAATTCGTCCTCCAAGAAGACTGCATGTCTCGTTTCTACAAACTTTGTGTATCTGTCGGGACAGTAGAAACGATAGCCTTTGGACTTATCTGGATAGCCAATAAAATGGCAAGATACTGTTTTGGGGTCTAGCTTTGCGATGTTTGGATTGAAAACTTTTGCCTCAGGTGGGCTCCCCCAGACCCTCAAGTGGTGCAGAGAGGGGACTCTGCCTGTCCACAATCCATACGGTGTTTTGGGCACCGACTTACTTGGTACTCTGTTGAGAATATGAATGGCGGTTTTAAGCGCCTCCATCCACAATCCCAATGGGAGGGTGGAATATCTCATCATGCTGCGCACCATATCCATAAGGGTACGGTTGCACCTTTCAGCTACTCCGTTTTGCTGAGGTTCGCCCGGCATAGAATACTGGGCGACTATTCCATTTTCTTACAGGAACCGTGCAAAGGGTCCTGGTACTTGACCATATGGAGTATGCCGACCGTAGTACTCCCCCCCACGATCGGACCGAACTATTTTGATTCTTTTATCGTGCTGATTTTCTACTTCAGCTTTGAAAATTTTAAATTTATCCAACGCTTCAGATCTTTCTTTGATTGGATAAATATAACCATACCGGGAGTGATCATCCGTGAATGTTATGAATGAATCATAGCCATCCACACTTTTCATCGGAAACGGTCCACAAATATCCGTGTGGATTATTTCTAGTGTAGCTATGCTTCGGTTTGCACCCTTTTTAATTTGTTTGACATACTTTCCTTTAATGCAATCTATGCATTGTTCTATGTCGGAGAACTCTAACGGAGGAAGAATGTCATTTTTAACGAGGTTTTCTATTCTTCCCCTCGAAATATGGCCTAGTCTGCAGTGCCATAGTTTCGATGAGTCAAGAGTTCGCTTTCTTTTCTTTTGTTCTTTGTTCGACAAGGAAACTTTTTCATTCACATCACACACAGAAAGAACTTTCTCATGCAGGGATAACAAATATAACTTATCAAATAATGTAGCAACACCCACACATTTGTCTTTCAACCAAATGGCACACTTGCCATTTCCAAAATAACATTCGTAAGAATCTTTGTCCAAACAGGAAACACTTATTAAATTCCTATGTAATGAAGGAACGAAAAGCACATCTTTGAGCAAAAGCAAAGAGCCATCAGCCAGCTCCAGAGGGACGTCACCAATGGCCTCCACTTCTGCTTCTATTCCATTCGCCACTTCAATGTGTCTTTCTCTTCTTGGCGTGGTCCTTGTCGAATGGAACCCCTGTAAAGAGTTGGCAACATGAACAGTTGCTCCAGAATCAATCCACCAAGTGGATCTAGTAAACTTTTCATACAAAGATTCATTAACAAAAGAAACAATATCTTTACCATTTTTGGCCATGATGTACTTTAGCCAAATCGGGCAGTCTTTCTTGTAGTGGCCCGGCTTTTTACAGTGATGGCACTAATCCTTCTCCCCAGGGGTGGACTGGTGATTCTGGTACTGGTGCTGCATTGGACCCTTGCCATGGGGCTTGGAGGGTGAGCCACCATGGTTGCCGCCTGTGAAGCCTCTCTTCCTGTTGTCCTTCACGAAGTTCAGAGAACCGCCGTGAAGGGCTTTCAGCCTTTCCTCTTCCTGGGAGCACATCCCAATGGTCTTTTCTATGTCCCACTTTTCAGGGGACATATTATAGTTTATTACAAAGTTTTCAAAAGGCTGTGGAAGTGAGGCCATCACAAGGTGCACCAAGAGTGCTGGCTTTAGCTCGAGGTCCTCATCCATGGGCTTGAGCTTCGCTGCCATGTTTGACATCCTCAAGATGTGCTCTCTTATTCCGTGGGGGTCCTCCCGTATACTTTTCAGTAACCAGCTGCTTTAACAGCTGGGTCGCATACATCTTTTGAAGAGCCAGTAAACTGGCTCTTTATCTTGGCGAGATACTCTCCCACTGTAGCACACTCTCCAATTGAGCCCACTATTGCGTTCTCAATTGTGTTCTTTACGAAGGCCAGACACTTCTTGTTGGCGTTCACCCATTTGTGGTTATCAATCGAGTAGGCCAGCTCCAGTGGAGCATGGTCCCTCTTCCTTTTCTCAAAGTCAGCACTTTCCTCAGCAGCCCCCCTGACCGGGTCAGCGGGCTTGACTGGTTGCTTGGTGTCAACCACCCAATCCACTTCGGCGCATACGAACGCCAAGTCAACTTTCTTCCTCCATTCGGAGTAGTTGTCCCCCCTTAGGAGCGGGATGTCCTTCAAACATGCCATGAGGTTGAGACCTCCTGAAAATCACAAAAAGATGTGAGATCACCAAGTAAAACAACTGTATGCGTTAATTCAACGTTGGTATAAATTAAGCATGCAATCGTTTCGTGCTATTTAAAACATCACCGTTGGGCAGAAATAAATTTAAATGCACCTTTAATACTTAATGGGAAAAGATTATGGTCATGATTATTAATGACGTTGGTCAATCAATAGCATGAGACATAATCACTTTAATCACATCTTTATGTCAAAATTTAATCAACTTTTATTGCATTGTTGCAATTTAAACCATACATTTGCAATTTAAAATGACTATTTGCAGCGGAAACTTTCATTAATGACTTTCATAAAACTCATACTTTGCAGAAAAAATTCTGCCTTTGTAACGTTCTCTAGTAAAAATATACATAAAAGTAAAAAGACTAGAGAAAACTATGCAAAAAATTGCTTAAAACTAAGCAAAAACCATTAAAAAACAACTCCGTAAAAAGAGAAGACTGAAAAACATAAAAACTGTCAAAACACGCCCTATTGGGCCTCTATCGCATGCGCAGCCTAGCGCGTGGGGCTATCTGCTGCCGCGCGCTACGCCAAAACAGCCAGCCCAAGCAGCCAACGGCCCGCTACGGCCTGGCTGTGCGCCGCTCCCGCCCGCTCGTCCGCAAGCACGCTGCCGCTCGCGTGCGTCCACGACGGCCTGCCGGCCCATCGGCCCAACGCAGCCCGCTTGGCCCGCCCGCGCCAGCCGCCGGCGCGCTCGCGATCCTGGCCGTCCACTCGGCCAGACCTAGATCTAACGGTTGGGCGCGCTCTACGGGGGTATAAAACTCCCAGCCGCCGGCCCCCTTCAAACCCTAGAACACAACCCCCCACACCCCCTCCCGCGTGGCCACCGCGGCGGCGCCGCGTCCCGCGCGCGGCCGCCCCGCGTGGTCCGCGTGGCTCGCTCGTCCCCCCTTAGCGCGTGGCCACCGCGGCGGCGCCACGTCCTGCGCGCCGGCTGCCCCGCATGGTCACCGCCACCTTCCCCTCGTCCGTGGCGCTCATGTCCCGCGGCGGCGCGGTGTCCCGACCGCGGCGGCGCCGCGTCTTGCACGCGGTTGCCCCGCGTCGGCGGCACGCGTCGGCGGCGGCGGTGAGGTGAGGTGGCCGTCGGTGGGCGCGCCCCTCCCTCTCCAGCTAGCTCCGGCGAGGACGACCGAGGCGAGGAGGCCGCGTTTCCGCGCGCCCCTCCCTCTTCCTCTTCTCCACGCGAGGAGGTCCGAGGCGAGGAGGCCGCGTTTCCGCGCGCCCCTCCCTCTTCCTCTCTGTGAGCCATGACCCCCCCCGCCCTCCTTGCCGGCGAAGCGTCCACCCGAGGGTGGGCGCACCACTGTCAAGAGGGGCGGCGGTGGAGCCTTTTGCTCCTTTCCCTTTTTTTTGTTACTTGCTTGGTCCATGGTGAAACTGCGGCGGCGCCCCCCACCTTGCTCCTTGCCGATGTGTGCATCCACCCGAGGGTGGGTGCACCGTCGTCAAGTGGCCGAAGTGTGGGGCGGAGACTTTCCCGGCGATGGCCGGAGTGGACCCCCTTTTTTTGATTGCCTTTTCTTTGGGGGTCTATGGGGTTAGGACTTGCATTCGGGACCTTTTGGGGCTTTAGATCTAGGGTTTTGCTTTGCCCCGAAGGGTGTGTTCTTCTTCTAGATGTCTCCACAATGGATGCCCATCTAGATCGAGAGGAACGGCGCGACCATAGGGCAGGCGCACTTTGGATCTAATTCTTTTCTTTTGAACTCTTACTTTCTACAAAAAAAAAAGGCACTGTAAAATCTAGCAACTAAAACGTGGCTCTGATACCAATGTTAAAACGACTTTACCACGGATCTAGTCTAGATCTAACAGTAGCACTAAAACATCACCTTTGTAGATCAAGAACGGAGAGAGAGAGAGAACAGAGACGCGCTCTACCTGCTCCCTGGCTCGACAGACAAGAGCCAGAGGGAATGCCCGAACTGGTGCCGGAGCTAGAACCTCCGTTGTTGGCCATGGGTGGAAAGGGTGTGAGTGTGGCGAGCGTGTGACTAGGGTGGCGGCGGTGGAGCTTCCCGTTGGTGCAGCGCTAGCCTAGATCGGATTGGCTTGTAGGTGGGGCGGCTAGGGCACGGCTAACCTCGTAGGTCGTGCTGCCGGCTTCCCACCACTTTATATAGCGCTGGCGACAAGGGCCCACCATCCCAGATAAGGATGAGCGCCTCCGATCAGGACGCAGTTAGGAGGGCGTGCTGGGCCGTTGGGCCCAGTCACGTTATAGATCTATCTAACAAGCTCTATTAATTTACATATGAGTATGAGCGATACATTTTGATTGCACAATACATGGCATCAATGGAGGGAGCCGAAACCATCTCATGCAGGCAGTACGTACACACTCTTTGCAATAATCTAACCTCACACTATTACCTAGTAGTATAATGTACCAATAGAAATTAATTAATCCAATCACACCTCCTTCACAAATCACAATACACAACGATCACTAGCTCACTGCAGGATAGACCGGCGCCATCAGCTCCACCCTTGCGGGAACCTCATGCCCCCGAAGTTAGGCATGTCCTCAAAGCCGCCCGAGTCGAGGAAGAACCCCCACTCGTCTCTGACCCCTGATCTGTTGGCTCCTAGCCCCATCATCGCCGGCGAGCTGTCCACCATCTCTTCCTGCGGGAACTGGTCGAGAAGAACCGAGTTGTACTGCTGCCACATCGCCGCGTTCATCGTGAGCGGGTTGGAGCCACAGACCATCTCCTCCTGCTGCGGCACGAAGCCCACGGCCGAGCCCATCTGGTCCCTGCTCGCGTCCATCACGGGGAGTTCCTGCGCCGCCTGGGAGCATCCCGCGAAGGTCGGCGAGGACGAGCGGGCGTTGTCTTGCTCGCCGTCGCCCTTGGGTTTCTGGAACACCCTGCACAGCACCCAGTCCTCCTGCAGATTTGACATGCATCCAAATCAGCAACGGGGATGGACGGAGCAGCCGAGTGTACTAGCTATATAAACGGGTTAGTAGTTGGTACCCTTGGTGGCTGGTGCGGCGAGTCGAGGCGGAACTCGTGCATGACCCAGCTGGTCTTGGAGCCGTTGGGGGCGCGACCCTGGTAGAAGACGAGCGTCTTCCTCATGCCGACGACGGCGCGCGTGGCCGGGCTGCGCACCTCCCGGTCCTTGCCGGTGGCCTTCCAGTAGCCGGTCTTGGTGGCGCGGTTCGTGCGCGACCCCGTCGCGTACTTGCGGTCCCTGAAGCTGAAGAAGTACCACTCGTTGGCCGTCAGCTTCGCCACGTCTGCGCCCAATAAAACCGTAACAGTCTTAGTAATACGCCTAGCTATCACACATGCACGCAAGAACAACCCTTTTACGAGTAACAAACTCCATAAATTATGATGATAAGAACAACGAAAAGCTGCAATTAATCGCAAGATGATGCGCGTATATATATACTAAAGAAAAAGTTTTCTGTTTATTACCAGAAAGCGAAACTACCTTTTGTTTTTCTATGATGATGTAGCCGAAAAGTTTCGGTACATTACCTGAAAACGAAACAACTTTTCTCTATGAGGGGAAGCGGCAAACTGAAGTGTGACAATTACGCAGGTGACGTCGCTAAGAAATGGACAGAGCCGATCGAGGGGGCGTCATCAAGATGTTCACGAGTTCACAGCACACTTGCGTTCCCATCGATCAGTTGATGCATTATTGCAAGCAATCATTAATTCCACACTTGGTTAATGAGCTTGGGATAGTAACAAGCGGATTTAGCTACCAAACTGAACAAATATAGACGATTAGACTGTTGGATCAGGAAATCCTTTTCTTGTTCAGTATCATGACCACGCTACCAGTCTACCACCGCGGGGAACCGATACGAGTTCATCTCACTCTCTTTTTCTGGATTCGATCGATTTCTCTCTTGGCTTTATCCGGTATGTATAGATTCACAGTAGATGCATATTTCATAGTATGTGTTTATGAAAAAGAAGAGCATGACGGCTGAAATTAGTACTATGCATGATCTTTGTCCTTTGAAAGATGCATGCCCATATATTCCGTCAAAAAGATATGTACACATAGCAGCTGAGGATTTAGGAACGTGAATACAGAGAGTGACGACGACTCACCGGGAAGCTCCCATGGCTCGCGCGCGTGGAGGTCGACCTCGACGAGCGTCCCCTGGTGGGCGCGCTCGTTCGCCACCTTCTTGTAGAGGTAGTGGCAGACTAGCTCCTGGTCGCTGGGGTAGAACCTGAACCCCGGCGGCAATGTGGACTCGACCTCCCTCAGCCCCATCCCTCCCCGCCGGTCTGAGCAACCAAGCCGCCGCCTGATTAGACCAACAAATCCTCCAGGCCGGCTGCTAGCTAATCTCGTAACCACACTGCAGGAGTTGAGTATATCACGGAGAGGGTAGCTGGAAGAAGCAAGAGCTGCTAGTATGCCGTCAGAGAGTGTGGCCGGATGAGTTGGCTCGATCGGGCCTCTTTTATAGCGGGAGGAGGGGAGCAAGCAAGGCAGCGGAAGAGAGACAGCTCGATATATTCATGTCGTGTCAAGGAACAGTAGAGGTGGGGACTGGGGAGGCCAGCTCTACTTGCTCGGTCGCTGTCCCGGTATCCCCCTATCTACTATCTGCCGTGCCGAGGCGCCCGGCCCGTGTGGGATACCTACACCTACAGCCTGCCTGCCTATGTGGAAGATTCGAACGCTACCAGTCGACATGTTGCCATGCTTGTGGCACAAGAACTGCGCACCTGCAGACGATCCATCCATCCATCCAGGAGGCGCAACCTCGCAAGCTAACGCATTCCCGATCCCAGCAAGTCATGGCGTGGAGCGCTTCTACGTGGCACGCCACCAATATGTTTCTTCTTCTCAGACGTAGTACTGCTTATCATTTTTTTCGTTGGTCTTTTTCTTCGCGATGTTTTGTTTGACAAAAGGAATATATATTGATACCATGAAAATACGAGAAACCACACCATTATATAGCCTTACATTCAGCCATTAGATGTAGAATTTTGTGTAGATGAATTTTCGTATAAAAACTTCTTAATCCTAGGCCATATGCAAAGTGGGGTCGAAAAAGGCGAGGATGGCTGTTTCAAACCGCTCTCGCGAAAAGGGCAACGGCAACGCAGAGGGCGACTTGGGCGGGGTGTCGGCGCGCTTGCGCTGCTGCTCGCCGGCCGACCGTGGGGGACGGATCTAGTAGCCGTTTCTCTCCTCTCCGGTGGGTGGAGGAGGAGGTGAGCTGTGGAGAGGAAGAGATCTGGCCCGTCGCACATCTGGCTGGGGGACCTCGTCGAGCGGACGTTCGGGTGCACTCTGGAGCTTGACGAGGCCACGGCGGGTGCGGCCGCGGTAGACGGGCATCTGCGATGGCCACCATGGGGGTGCCCTCCGAGCTCGACTTCCCCCCGTTGCATGTCCGCTCGCCTGTGAGGCTTCGGGAGCTAGCCGCGTTGATGGTCGACGTCGGCGGCTTTGTCCAGATCGGGCTCTTGTGGGTCCATCTACCGCTGCTGGAGGTGGCCTCGTTGTCGGCCTCGTCGCCGGCCTTGTTGTCGGCCCCGTCGCTGCCACCGGCCCTGATGTCGCCCCTCCTAGGGTTGGAGTAGGAGGAGGGCATCATGGGTCAGGCACGTGTTGGGCCTGCAGACTCGTGTTTGGTGCTAGGCTAGTGGAATGGGTCGGGGCCCAGTTGGGAGGGGCAGGTGACCCAACCGGACAAGGTGTCCGAAGCGGTTTCGGTCGGTCTATTGGTTTTATCTGGGCCCAACCCAACTTCAGCTCAGGTTGTACCGGTCGCTCCACGACCGCCACTACTTAAGTGGGTGTGGATCAAGAAGGGAACCCTAGACCTCACTTCCTCTTTCCCATCCCATGCCCATGACGTTGAGAAGAAACCGAGCGACTGCCAACCTCCTTCTTCCCCCTTCAGATCTCATCCCCAGCAACGTGTCCCCGTCATTGGTGGCGATGGACCGCTGCTGGAACAACTCCAACTCGTAGGGGAAGAGGCCCTATGAAGACATGGCAGGTGGAAGATCACCACCGCTACAAGGAAGACCCGAGATCCATATCTAGGGACGCTCCTGACTTGCATCGTTAGGAGCAACATTTCCCAGATGACAGGCAAGGGCCGCCGGCGCTGCACAACCGTGCAAGGGACCATGGTCGTCCACCAACGAAGAAGAAGAAGAAGAAGAAGAAGAGAAAGACGGGCCACAAGCAGTGCAGATCTGATGCCACGAGCGAGGGAGGGACTCAAACTGGATCCGTGGTTGTCGAAGAATCCAAGGAGGAAGCTACTAATATCACCTGCTTCAACTGCGGCCAACTAGGCCACATGCAGGTTGATTGCACCACGAGGCCCTTTTGCGTCAAGTGCAACCAGACTGGGCACCTCTCTGCCATGTGCACTACAGTCATCAAGCCTCCAGAGGCCCTGTGGTCGAGTTTTGGGTAGGAAGGAAAAGGGTTCTTCTGCTTCGAAATTCTGAAATCATAACTAGAGGAAGTGGCATTCAACTCTGCGTTGGTGCACATCAAAAATTGCAATCTGTATGCGGAAGGTGGAGGAGGAGTTCAAGGATCTGGTGAATGAAGCTTGGGACTGGCAAGTGTGCAAACTGTCCTCCACGGACTTGACCCTTGTCTTTCCTTCCAAAGAAAGTTTGTGTATGGCTATCCGTGGCGGGGGTCCACGTCTCCCCAAGAGTGGCCTGCACGCTCGTGTCACCGAGATGGCTGTTGATGCCCAGGCCTCAGAGGTTCTCGTAGAGAAGTGGGTTCTCCTGTGCAACATCCCTCCACCATTGAGGCAAGTTGACAGGCTCCTTTTGGGCACTAGGAAGGTGGGCCGTCCGATTATGGTCGATGAGATCTCCCTCATCAACCTTAAGGTTCAGATTCGGATGAATTTTGGCTTGCGCTCTTCAGCCATGCTTCTCTCCCAGACGCTGAGATGCCCAAGGCTAAGGAGTTGGTCCAGAACAAGGGCCACAAGTCTATATGTCGGCCTCTGCTAAGTTGGTGGAGTCCTCTTTTCTGCCGGGGGCTGCCACTAAGGAACCCTTCCTGCCAAAGTCAGCCGTGGGGCAATTTGGCTTGAACCTTACCCCTGGTAGGGACATTTTATCCTTGGTGGCCTAGATTATGACGCCGATGGTTTCTCAGTTTGATGCAACGGTGATTTCTGCTAGCGGCCAACCTCCAACTTCACCCTCAGTAACTCTAGAGGGAAACTCATTGGAACCCCAACGTCACCTCACCGTCCAAGCCCACTGTCCAATAAGACGTGTCTGTGATGAAGTCTGATTCCCTTGCTGCAGAGGTTAACACGGAGAAAGAAATAAGGAGCAAGAGCAACATGGATCGGGCTGCTCGCGTGGTTCGCGAGATGGAAACCGTGGTTCTCTTGGAGGATTCAAGTGACTTCGGCAAGGATGCGCAGGTGGGAGCTACGGTACCGAAACCTCTAGATGAGGTTGTCCAGGAGATTTCGGCGCCTGTATTGCCTGCGCCTCGAAGCAAAGCAGTCCCAACAATGGCTTATAGGAAGAGTGTCCTTGGAGAAGGCGGGACTGAGAGCTCGGTGATGGATCGGGCCATTCACTGCACCGCGAAGAAAAACTCGCCATGTACTTCTTCTCCCTAAACTCCCTCCCCCATCTCGAGTTCTCTATTCTCCAATCTGTTCCCTCTTTTCATTTAGAGCTAGTAGCGGTGATAGTTGCATCCTTTTTGATCAGGCTAGGGGATTTCCCAAGGAGATCATCTCGATGATTCAAGCCCAAGAGATTGCACAAGTAGAATTAGCTGTTGCTAGGGCTCGCATTAAACAAGAACTGAAAGAAGCTAGGGCGCAGGCGGAGATGGAGAAAGGAAAAGGGAAAGGAGTGCAAGGGGAAGCGGGAGCAGAAATACTAGAGGCGTCTAGTAATTCCACCCCGAATAAAGGCACAACAAAGAATAAGAAATCCACAATGAAGTGCAGAACAAAGAGAGTGATCCCTCAGGGATCGAGGCCTCTTACCCACCGAGCACAGACTGCCATGGGTTCTCAATGACTTTGTCCTTGGGAGGATTGATGTCTCAAGACTTAATTTTGGTGGTCTTTCCCTCATTCCAAAGGTCCAAGGGGTGGACCAGATATCTCAGTACATGCCTATCACGCTAATCAAGGTGGTGTTCAAGATTATTTCCAAGGCCTCTGCGACAAGACTTGATCCAATTGCTAATCGCATCATCAGCCTAGTGCAAACTTCCTTCATCAAAGGAAGGTTTAGTTTGGATGGTTCATTGGTGTTGGGGGAAATCATCCACGAACTAAAGAAAAAGAAGATGGGAACTGTGTTTCTCAAATTATAGTTTGAGAAGGCATATGACAGAGTAAACTAGGAGTTTCTCTGTGAGGTGCTGTGCAGAAAGGGGTTATGCTGGATATATCCACATAAGTTTTCAACTTGTCTCAAGAGGACAGACTTCTATATATATTAATGGGGTTATAGGCCCATTTTTAAGTAACAAGAGGGGAGTGAGGCAAGGGGACCCGATCTCCCCCTTACTCTTTAACTTCATTGGGGAAGCGCTATCTAGTATCCTTTTGGCAGCTAGTGGGGATGTCCACATCCATGGGGTGGTCCCGCATCTGATTCCTAGGGTATCTTGCATCTGCAATACGTTGACCTTGTGCAGAACATTGACCAAGACATCATCAATCTGAAGTTTTAATTGATGTTCTTCAGAGACATGTTAGGGCTCAAGATCAACAACCATAAAAGCGAAGTGATTATAATGGGGCAGCCTGCGACAGAACAACAACGAGTTGCCAATATGCTAAACTGTAAATTGGGAGCCTTCCCCTTTATTTACTTAGGCATGCCAGTGTCAGATATGAAGCTGACAATTGAATAGTGGGAATTTCTCATGAGAAAACTAGGGGGTAGTATTGAACCTTGGCCTTGTAGACTGCTTTTCTCGGGTGGAAGGCTGATTCTAACCAATCCGTGCCTTGACAGCTTAACTCTCTTTGCCATGGGCCTTTTTCTGCTTCAAGATGGCATCTATGCCAAGTTTGACTCGATTCGATCTCATTTATTCTAGGAACGGACAAGCCAAAATGCAAGTATCACACGTTAAATTGGCCAACAATTTGTCACCCAAAAGACTGTGATGGTCTAGGGCAGACAAATTCAAAAGTGAATATTTCCCTGCTCCTCAAGTGGGTCTGGAAGTTGTTTCAGAATGATGATACTCTCTAGGCTAGTCTTTTCCGCGCTAAATACAAGGAAGATTATGATATCTTCACAGGATTGGGCCGGGGGGGGTCGCCATTCTGGAAGTCCCTGCACAAAGTCAAACATTTCTTCGAAGTGGGAACTAAGCATGAGGTAGTTAGTGACAAATGCACGTTGTTCTGGTCTAATTGGTGGATTGGTGATCATCCTTTGAAGGACCGGTTCCGTTTTCTCTTTGCCATTTGTGACGACCCCTTGGTCAGGGTAGATAGGGTTCAATGCGATGGCCATGTTTTGTTGAGTTTTCGGCGCTCATTTGATGCTCGGTTGCGTGCTAGATGAGATGATCTGATCTCTCTCCTTGAGGTGAGTTCCCTAGGGGTGGGGAACGATAGAATTCGATGCCACCTAGACCCCTCGGTTGAGTTCACAGTCTGATCCATGTATGAAAAATTTGCGCAAGGAGTGATGGTGGCACATTTCAAAGACATCTGCCTGATGACCCACAAGTATAGGGGGTGTATCGCAGTATTTTCGAGGGAAGTAAAACCCAATTTATTGATTCGACACAAGGGGAGCCAAAGAATATTTATAAGCCTTAACAACTGAGTTGTCAATTCAGCTACACCTGGAAACAATTTTGCTCAGAGCAGTTTATCAGTAGCAACAGTTTTGTAGTAGGAATAGCAAAGTAACAACAGTAGTAAAGCAAAGACACTAGTAACAAAAGCAGTAAACAGTGGGATTCGAGTGCGGTAGCATAAGGATGGATGGACGGGCGTTGCATGGACAACACAATTTACATAGCAATCAGAACATAGGGCAATTGCAGATAAATAAGATAAAGCATCCAAGTACTAGATAATCCTAGGCATGTGTTCCATATATAGTCATACGTGCTCGCAATGAGAACTTGCACAACATCTTTTGTCCTGCCAGCCCGTTTGCAGCGGGGCCTCTAGGGAACTACTAGCAATTAAGGTGCTCCTTTTAATAGAGCACCGGAGCAAAGCATTAACACTCTGTGAACACATGTGATCCTCACATCAAAGCCATTCCCTTCCGGTTATCCCGATTTCTGTCACTTCAGGGCCATAGGTTCCGGACAACAATGTGTGTATACAACTTGCAGATAAGACCAAAAAAAATACTATCATAATGAATCAATAACATGTTCAGATCTGAAATCATGGCACTCGGGCCCTAGTGACAAGCATTAAGCACAACAAGTCGCAACAAAGTCATAAAGCACTAATAAAAGATACTAGGCACCATGCCCTAACAATCCGATGCCATTACATGAACGATCTCATCCAATCCCTACCATCCCCATAGCCTACAGCGGGGGATTACTCACTCATAGATGGGGGAAACATGGATGGTCGGTGGAGAAGCGATGGTGATGATGATGGCGATGATCTCCTCCAATTCCCCGTCCCGACAGGGTGCCAGAACGGAGTTTCTAGTGCTGTTTCGTGGAATCTGGTGGTGGCGGCGGAGCGGAACTCCTTCTGGAAAAACGTCGAACCCCCCGAAGTTTTTAGGTTAGAAGGCTCCTTATAGGCGAAGAGAGAGGCCGAGGGGTGCCTGGGGGGCCCACACCACCCCCTGGCGCGGCCTGGCCTGGCCCGCGCCACCAGGTGGTGTGGCCACCCCCTGGTTCTTCTCCGTCTCGTATTCTGGCTCCTGGAGTCTTCGGGTGAAATAGGATTTTTGGCATATTTTTCAGGATTTTTCCTGATAGTTGGTTTTCTGCACAAAAAGTAGACACCAAGGCAATTCTACTGAAAACAACATCAGTCTGCATTAGTTGCATCCAAATCACACAAGTTTAGAGGAGAAACAATAGCAAAAGTGTTCGGGAAAGTAGATACGTTTTGGACGTATCAACTCTCCCCAAGCTTAGCTTATTGCTTGTCCTCAAGCAATTCAGTTGAAAACTGAGTGCGATAAAAGAACTTTCACGAACACATTTGCTTCATATGATGTAAATATTATCAGCAATGTGATCAACTACTTAGACAATTCATAATAAAGAGTATGCAACTGAGTCTACTTAATAGTTATTGCAAGATATGAAGAGATTCCAACTCAAGAATAATAAGTAGCATGAGGCACAAACATAAGCAACATTATAATGCTCATAGAAAGGTATGATATAGTGGTATCTCGCTTGCCTTTGATTATGAATGTCAAGGCACCTCTGAAGTTCAAGTGATGACTAGAAGTAAATATATCAAGGATACAAGCATCAAAGTCATAACACAAATAATCAAGTAATGCAACAAACACAAAGGATGACAACTATGCTCTCAAGAAGGTGCTCAAAGAATATGTGGAGACTCAACAAGTAAAAGAAAAGGATTTGAATAATTTGAAAGGCTTCCAAATGCTGAAAGTATGGTACTCATTAGCTTTGAGCTCTCATTGCCCCTGTCATAAGCATCTTTAATGTGGTTAAGGTGAAAGTGAGGTCCAATCTGAGTTATATGCTTGACAGACTATAAACTGAAAATCCCAAGTCCCTTGAGTACGAGGGACGCTCCTCATGCTACTCAACTTTAGTTACCGGTAAGTTCTTGTCATCGTAAGTATGTGCGTATCATTGAGAACCGCCAACAGGGTACCCCTTGCCCGATGGTACGAAAGAATCCCCATATCAAAATCACAAGGCAAGCAGACAATGAGTATCTCAGCAATCTTCTTATTTACCATGGGAAAATGGTGCTTTTTTCTCTCTTTCCTCTTTTCATAAAACTCTTTTTTTCCTTTTCTCAATATCTCTCTCTCTTTTTTTATAAGAAGAATGCTTCATAGATATCATTATGGTTACGCTACAGGTTTCCACCATGTCAGCATGGATTAGACTAGCGGCCCAGGCGTTTGTCTATCACACATACATAACTCCATGGACTTACAAGCTCCCCTTTTATTTCACACTGACGACATCCGCAAACAAAAGAGCAAGGTATCAACTGGGTATATATTTACATGTGTTGAAAGCGTTCCCCGTGACAGCACGGTTCTGCTAATCCCCAGCCTATAATTTGCAAGCATATAACTTTCATGGAGAGTTCACAATGGTTCAGTTTTATTAAGTGCAGGAAATAAAGTGTGCCATCAAGTTCGTCAGAGCTTTACTAACTAACTTTCTCATAACAAGCAAACATTTTATTCGGAAGAAAACAAGGCATAGTGAATATGCACGGAAGTAGCAAATGATGCTAATGGGTAGGTATGGTGGACACTTTGGAAATATTTGGTTTAAGGGAGTTGGAAACAGGAGTAAAACACTCAGTGGGAGTGAAGGCTAGCAATAGTGAGGGAGCGACAAACGAGAGAGCAATAGCTGTCATTATCATGCTTGCAACAAAACCGGACTACTCATGGCATGAAAGTGATTCAAGATCCTCAAGGCAAAATAATTCATCGAGGCTCAACTGATTATTATAGTCATGTGCATGCGTGAGCATGTGCCAAGTCAATTCAAATGAAACATTCAGAGGAGGATACCACGGTGTCATACCAATTTATGAATAGAGCAATGCAAGCAAACATTTATAAGACATGCTACAAACTATTAGCGAGCTGGAGCTAATCATAAGAAAGCAAGAACTACTAAGCATCCAAAGAAAACATACACTCTACATGAACGGACTAAACATGCTCACAGTGATGAGTATATGTACAAAAATGAAGACAAATAGAGTTCGTTACCAGCCTCTTACCACGCCTCAAGTTGTCATTAATCCTCATTATTGCTCTTCACTTGTGTGGCTTGAATAATAATATGAAACCAATATTCCACTGAGGACTGCTGAACCATATAGCAAACTCACAAAACCAAAGAAGAACGACAAATATTTTTGGTGTTTTCGATTTTTAAACAAGAACCAAAAGGGAAAAACAGGCAAAGCAAAATATTTTTGGGTTTTTCGAATAGTTCAAACAAAGCAAAAAGGGAAAAACAAACCAAGGAAAAAAGAAGAAGCAAACCAAAGAGAAACAACAAAAATATTTTTGGTCTTTTTGTGTTTTAGAAAGCAAAAGCAAAAGAAAAATGAAAACTAGAAAGAGAACGAAAACATGAATATACAAAGTACCGACGCAACATGATATGGAGATGAGTGCGGTGTCGGCGTACCTCCCCCCAAGCTTAGGCTTTTGGCCTAAGTGGGTATCAATCCATGGACGAATAGGGGTTCCAAGCGGGCGGATCTTGGTAAGAATGGTCGTAGCTGGGCCCATGAGAAGAAGAAAAAGCTCCCCAATCATAAGCAGGCTGCTGATATGAAGACTCTCCCTCATTCGAGGGCTGAACCAAATCATCCGTGACCTCCCTTCTAGTGTCCTGCTCCTGTTGGGAGAGCTCTCCCAAGTACGTGTCAAGCTCCTCCTCAGTGAGGGACCATCCTTCCCTGTTATCAAGGTTAAACAAAACAGGTGCAGGCAAATGAACAACACGCTCGGACTTGCTCTTTCTCCAACCAACTTTGAGAAAGGTTATTTCATAAGATAACTCACTCATACTAGCCCACGAGGAAACAAATTTATGTTGTATCATGGAATTGAGATCAAGCCTTTCTATGGGAAACTGTAGGTCTAGATGATGAGGCACTAAACCATGCAATGCCAATAGACGAGAAGCAATGAGGCCCCCACAAATTCCACCTTTCTCACGGTTAGCAGCAAGACGGAAAGCTATCAAAGCACCCAAGTTGTAATACCTATCTCGTCTAAGAGCAGCAGAGATAAATGCTAGATCAAACGAATATAACTTATTGGCAGTTTTCCTAGCAAGAACACACTTGGCAATAAAATAGGCAAATTAGCGAATGGAGGGAAGATGAATGTTACATATTTTTCCACTCTCCTTCGAGAAGCTACTCCTTTGGCAAATTTCTGCATATAAATCCATGAGTGGTTTAGGTCTCTCCTTAATCTTCCTACATGATCCCCATTGAGGTACCTTAATAGCTGCACAAAAATCATCAAGAGAAAGGTTGACAGCAATATTGTAAATTTTGTAATGGACCATGGGGTTAGGCAAAGAGTGACTAAATTGGAAATCCTGCACCATAGACATGGTTAGCTTCACAAATTGACAAGGTTCATCTTCCAAAAAGTGCTCCAACCTTGCATTGGAAACCAAAGTGTGGAAATCTTGTAGAATTCCCGCAGCTCTCATAAACTCAGAGCATGGATAAATGGAGGGAAAAACTTCTTCCTCCCGGTGGACCTTCATGACCTCAGGTACCCAAAGCTCATGTTGGTTTAGGTGATGTTCACTCATATTCTATTCTGAAATTTAAATACCTATTAAACAAGTGATTGCAAAGTAAATATAATGAAGGATTCTACTCATAGGGACTTGCAAGAGGCCTAAACATGCATCAAAACTATATCTCTAAGCATCAAACAAGCTTACAAGCTCTCATAACTAGTCACCTACAGCAGCAAAATACTCAACATATAATCCACTAAACACAAATCTACTCGGACAAGGGGAGGAGTCACATTCCAGGGAACAAATGCTCCAAATTTCAGCAAGAAAGATGGGCTGAGCAAGGAGATCGAAAGAATCGAGAGCAAGCACAGCAAGAACGCAATTTTGAGATACGAACTGGAGCTTACTCAGGAGAGAGAAGAAAGTGGCAGGTGAGAGAGTTAGTGGGGGGCCAGGGGTGGCCCACACCAGGGCATGGCGCCACCCAAGGCTGGTGCGCCACCATGTGGTGTGCCTGCCTGGTGGGCCCCCCTGGTACCTCCCAGGTACTCCTCTGCCCCTTTTTTCACGTAAAAATTTAATATGAATTTTCTGGAATTTTTCGAGACACTTTATTTTTGTGTATTTTTCTGAGATAGAAGAATGATTTTTCTGACAGACAGATTTTTTTCTTTTTTGGAAACATGATACAAGGACAAAACAAGGCTAGAACTACAGAAGTTCTAACATGCAAGCAACTAACAACAAAAAGAAAGCTAAACAAAAGCAAAAACTAAAATGCAAAGGATAGAAATAAACAGAGATAATCATAATGAAAACATTGTTTTGTTCAATGGAATCCTTTTATTAACAAGGTTGATCAAGTATTGCTACCCAAAAAATTGCATATGAGACAAAACTTTGTATTCCACTAATGATTATGTTACCTCAACCTTGATAGCAATGGTCCCAGTCATAATAGTTTCAAATTTTTCTCTTGGTATGAGACAATATATTTCTCCAACTTGAATGCCTTCAACATGTTCAATTGAATTCAAACCATAAGTCCTTTCAATCTTCTTGGGGAAATAGACAGTATGTTCCTTGTCATTAACATTGAAAGTCACCTTTCCTTGATTACAATTAATAACAGCTCCTGCAGTATTAAGAAAAGGTCTCCCAAGAATAATAGACATATTATCATCTTCAGGCATTTCAAGCACAACAAAATCAGTTAATATCAAGCAATTATGATCCACTTGAACATGTACATCCTCACATTTACCCACAGGAATAGTGGTAGATTTATCAGCCATTTGCAAAGATATATCAGTTGGTATCAATTTTTCAAGTTGAAGCCTCTTATAGAGGGAGAAAGGCATAACACTAACTCCAGCTCCCAAATCACACAAAGCAGTTCTAACATAACTGTTCTTAATAGAGCAAGGGATAGTTGGAATCCCTGGGTCTCCAAGTTTCTTAGGAACCTTACCATTAAAGGAATAATTAGCAAGCAAAGTAGAAATTTCTTCATTAGGGATCTTCCTTTTATTCGAGACAATGTCCTTCATATACTTTGAGTAAGGAGGCAATTTAATAGCATCATTCAAAGGAATTTGCAAGAATAAAGGCTTCATCCACTCACAAAACTTATTATAATGTTCATCCTCCTTTGACTTGTGTTTCTTATCAGGGAAAGGCATATGTTTTTGGACCCAAGGTTCTCTTTCACTACCATGTTTCTTAGCAATAAAATATTCTTTGGTGTATTTAGTATTCTTAGTGTGGTTTTCAGGTTCTTCTTCAACTTTTTCTTCATTAGGAACTTCATTTTCTTCATTACCACTTTCAGTTTCAGCATCAGAGATAGATATACTATTGGGATCTATAGCAGGTTCAGAGGGTTCTACAACAGTTTTATGTTTCTTTTTCCTTTTCTTACGAGTAGAACCACTATTTTCATCTTGTTGGGAATCCTGCTCAATTCTCTTGGGATGCCCCTCAAGATATAGAGGATCCTGGGTAGCAGCACCACTTCTAGTTCTAATTTCATAAGCATGTTTTTCTTTAGCAGCATTAGCTAGCAAGTCGTTTTGCACTTTAACGAGTTGATCTATTTGAGTTTGAACCATTTTAAAGTGTTTAACAATCATTTTAACATCATTAGAGGTTCTTTCCACAATATCTTTCAACTCAACAATAGCTCTAGTGTTTTCCATTAGATGATTTTGCACCCTTTTATTAAAGTTATCCTGCTTAACAATAAAGATATCGAATTCTTCTAAGCATTGATCAGGAGGTTTAGAGTAAGGGATATCACCTTCATCAAAGTGTTGAAGAGAGTGTACCTCAATAGTGGATGAGTAGGGAATAGGCTTACATAATTCTTCAATAGGAGGTAAATTCTTGATATCTGCAGCTTTAATTCCCTTCTCCTTAAGACATTTCTTAGCTTCCTTCATCACTTCATCATTTAATTCAATAACTCCCCTCTTCTTTGATGTTGGAATAGGCACCAGAATAGATGGTTTAGGTACAATTACTTCAGGTATAGCTTGTTTAGGAGGAGTCCAATCTTCATAGTTCTTACTTATTTTAGCCATTAATTCCTCAGCTTCCTTAGGAGTCCTATTCCTGAAAACACAATCTGCACAACTATGTAGGGTATGTCCTAGATTCCTCTGTTAGTCCATTATAAAATATATCAAGAAGCTCATTCTTAGGTAATGGACTTCCAGCTTGTGCATGAATCAAAGCACAAAACCTTGCCCAAGATTCAGGCAATACCTCTTTTTCTCCCTGTTTAAAATCAAAAAGTTCCTGCAAAATAGCATGTCTAGCACTGGGAGGAAAATATTTCTGCAGGAAAGTACTAATCAAGCACTCAGGGCTATCAATAGATCCAGGAGGTAAATTACTAAACCAAGTTTTAGCTTCTCCTTTTAGCGAAAAGGGGAAAATCTTAGCAACAAAGTAAGTACGCATCTTAATATCATCAGAAAACAAGCCACTCATGGTAGAAAGTTCATTCATATGTGCTACCGCACTTTCATTCTTAGTCCCACAAAAAGGTTCTTTCTCGACAATAGCTATGTAAGATAGATCGAGAGAGAAATCATAATCTTCATCTACAATGTTTATGGGAGAAGCAACAAACTTAGCATTAGGAGACAATTTGGGTCTAATAGTACGCCTCTCAAGGAGACTCTTAGCAGCGCTCCTATCATGTGTGTTTTTACATTCTTTAATAAATTCATCGGTCATCTCAACATAACCATCTTCAATATCGTAACTCTCACTAGACTCAGGTGAGCTAAAAGGTGTGGTAGTGTCTTCATTAGGAGTTTCGGTATTTCCAACTATAGTTCTAGCAATCGTAGCATCTAGGAAAGGACCTAATGAACCACTCTTATCAAGCACAGTAGAAGCAGCATCATAAGCATCAGAAGTTTCAGATTCAGCAGTAGTAGCAGTGTGTGTAGCATGTGTATGTGGTGGTGTAAGGAACTTACTCAAAACAGACGGTGAATCAAGAGCAGCAGAGGTGTTCAGAACCGTACCTCTTCTTGTAGTGGATGGTAAAATAGGAACTTTGCCATCATGAGACTTACCCATGATGGATGGATAGCAGCGAACAATAGAGATTCCAAGTGAACTTGATAAATAAAGCTATGCTCCCCGGCAACAGCGCCAGAAAATAGTCTTGATGACCCACAAGTATAGGGGGTGTATCACAGTATTTTCGAGGGAAGTGAAACCCAATTTATTGATTCGACACAAGGGGAGCCAAAGAATATTTATAAGCCTTAACAACTAAGTTATCAATTCAGCTGCACCTAGAAACAATCTTGCTCATAGCAGTTTATCAGTAGCAACAGTTTTGTAGTAGGAATAGCAAAGTAACAGTAGTAATAAAGCAAAGACAGTAGTACAAAAGCAGTAAATAGTGGGATTCGAGTGCGGTAGGCATAGGGATGGATAGACGGGCGTTGCATGGACAAGACAATTCACATAGCAATCAGAACATAGGGCAATTGCAGATAAATAAGATAAAGCATCCAAGTACTAAATAATCCTAGGCATGTGTTCTATATATAGTCATACGTGCTCGCAATGAGAACTTGCACAACATCTTTTGTCCTGCCAGCCCGTTTGCAGCGGGGCCTCTAGGGAACTACTGACAATTAAGGTGCTCCTTTTAATAGAGTACCGGAGCAAAGCATCAACACTCCGTGAACACATGTGATCCTCACATCAAAGCCATTCCCTTCCAGTTATCCCGATTTCTGTCACTTCGGGGCCATAGGTTCCGGACAACAACGTGTGTATACAACTTGCAGATAAGACCAAAAACAATACTATCATAATAAATCAATAACATGTTCAGATCTGAAATCATGGCACTCAGGCCCTAGTGACAAGCAGTAAGCACAACAAGTCGCAACAAAGTCATAAAGCACTAATAAAAGATACTAGGCACCATGCTCTAACAATCTGATGCCATTACATGAACGATCTCATCCAATCCCTACCATCCCCATAGGCTACAACGGGGGATTACTCACTCATAGATGGGGGAAACATGGATGGTCGATGGATAAGCATGGTGATGATGATGGCGATGATCTCCTCCAATTCCCCATCCCGGTAGGGTACCAGAACGGAGTTTCTGGTGCTGTTTCGTGGAATCTGGTGGTGGCGGCGAAGCAGAACTCCTTCTGGAAAAACGTCGAACCCCCCGAAGTTTTTAGGTCAGAAGGCTCATTATAGGCGAAGAGAGAGGCTGAGGGGGTGCCTGGGGGGCCCACACCACCCCCTAGCGTGGCCTGGCCTGGCCCGCGCCACCAGGTGGTGTGGCCACCCCCTGGCTCTTCTCCGTCTCGTATTCTAGCTCCTGGAGTCTTCGGGTGAAATAGGATTTTTAGCATATTTTCCATGATTTTTCCTGATAGTTGGTTTTCTGCACAAAAAGTAGACACCAAGGCAATTCTGCTGAAAATAGCGTCAGTCCGCATTAGTTACATCCAAATCACACAAGTTTAGAGGAGAAACAATAGCAAAAGTGTTCGGAAAAGTAGATACGTTTTGGACGTATCACTGGCCAGCCAAAATCCCACTGAAAATTCGCATTTTATCTAGCAAATGGCCCTAGATCGCCTCCCCTCCAACCTCCAACTACAGATCGGGCATGGCCTGTCCAATGGGTGTTGCGCTTTATGTGGAGAACCTGAGGATGCCAGCCATATCTTCTTTAACTGCTCGCTTTTCGTGGAGTATTTTGCGCCAGTTCTTGGGTGCAACTGGGCACCCTCCAACTTTTCCCAAATTTTCGCTTCGGTCTAGGACTTAGTGGGACAACAATGTAGACTTATGTGTACTTTATTCATGGCGCAATCTTGGGCCCTCTAGACCGTCTGCAACAAACTTACCATTGAATCTTTAGTGCTACGACATCCCACTGACATTATATACAAAACTCTGATCCTCTTGCAGAACTGGAAACACAACGCCAAGGCAAAGGACAAGGACAAGGAGGCGCTAGAATAGATGGCAAATGAGTTAAAACTGCTCTACGCATCCGCGACACCAAGTCACCAAGTCAGCTGAGCACTTACGAGGGCTAGTGTGGAAGCTATGGTCTCGGCTTGTTAGTGGGGAGGCCGACCCCGTTTATCTTGTTGCGAAGTTAGTTGCTTAATCCTTGGCTAAGTTGTATGTCATAGCACTGTTATCTCATTGTATGGAACATGTGTGAGCTTTACTAATTCAAAGTCGGGCCGTGTGCCTATTATCTAAAAATATGCAATTTTCACACGAATTTACCATTTTTTTAGAATCTTAATTTTCGAAAAGAAAAAAATTCTAGTAAAAATAAGATGTTTTCATACAAAAAAATTGGACCACTTATATGTGGTGCACCGGCCCCTCTCATCCCCTTCTCTTTCTCATCTTCTCCTCCTCTCCTCCCCTCTCCTTCTCCTTCTCCTCCACTTCTTCTCTCCTTCTCCCCCTTCTTCTATCATTCTCATTCTCCTTCTCCTCCTTGTCCTCTCATTCTTCTCCTCACCTTTTCCTCCGCTTGCCCTTCTTCTTCTTCTTCTTCTTCTTCTTCTTCTTCTTCTTCTTCTTCTTCTTCTTCTTCTTCTTCTCCTCTCGTTCTTCTCCTCACTTTCTCCTCCCTTTGTCCTTCTTATTCTCCTTCTCCATCTCCTTCTTCTCCTCTCATTCTTCTCCTCCCCTTCACCTTTCCCTCTACTTCTCCTTATCCTCCATCTCTATTTTTCCTCTATCCGGACATCGTTCTTCGCGCCATCCTCGAGCTCCTCCCCGACCCCTCCTCGAGCTCGTCATCCTCGTCCTCGACCCCGAGTGCCTCCTACCGGTGCGGCCACGACCTCCTGTACCTCCCTGCGGTGGTAGGTTATGGCTGCAGCGAATCGATAGCAGTGAAGGCGACACTGACAGCGCTAGATCAAGATCGTGCTTTTTTAATGAAAATGTTATCAGTTGCTCACCATACCCCCATGTGCCACATATCCTGTATTTTTTTGAAATTTTGAAATTGCTACTATTGTCGCACCATACCCCCATGCACCACAAAGAAGTGGGCTTATCCGTAGCGCATGACACTGTCGCACGGGCCGTGCGCCACTGATAACCTAAAATGTGCGCAAGTGATAGGTTTTTTCCTAGTAGTGTGGAAGTGAAGACTCGACACTCAAGGAGCAAGGAGCGCCACCAAACTTGAAATCCTCCAATGTCGCTGCCCTCCCTTGCCAAGGCTGCTTCTCCAATTCATCAAACACTAGGATCACAGTAACAAGTCAGCTCATGTGCAGTATAGTCTTCATCTCCTCGAAGACCCTCTCTGCCAACATTGTTCCTCCAATCTCAGCAACCATGACCTTCTCCATAGTTGTTTACGCCATGGAAATCTAAAAGACGACATGTCCCATGTTTACAACTACCAGCAGAGCTTCGCGCCGCACCCTCATGAATCCACATGGGATGATACGAGTGCACCCGACCGGATTCCAGCCTAAACAGCTTGGTGCCAATCCGTGATAATCTCAGTTAGAAGATCTGGAACACGTCGATGTCTAAATCGAAGAGGATCGGACTTGCATAAAGATGTCTTGTTGCGTGAAGAACACTAGAACCAGACCACCGCCTTTATTTCCAAGGTCAGCAGCCCCAACGCCGCTAGTCAACTGTCATCCGAATGGAGCATGGAGGAGAAGGTAGCACCAAGTGGCAGCAGCTTGATGCCGGCGTGCTCGAAGACAACTGACCCAGATCAGCCCAGCGGCCCCTAGCTAGCGCCCCATCAGCTTCGCCCATGATGCACCATCGAGAGTGCCTCTGCTACCCTCCGTCTTCGACGGGAAAGGCACCGCCACCGCCGCTAGCGTCGGCAACAGCGGCGACCTTAGGGGAAGAGATCGACAGGTTCTTTTAGGGTTTCGTGGCGAAGCGCCTCCGGGGTTGCTCGGTATGGGAGCAGCCCGGGAGGGAGAAAACTCCTTTGTTATTTTGAGACGTTACATCATCGAAAATACATCCTTTCGCCCCTCTAGATACATTTTATGTCTGTAACAAAATTTGTCGTTTCTTTATCTTCGGGATGTATCACGCGTGAATGTATTTATACTACTCCTTCTGTTCCTCTAGATACATGCATATCTAGATAAAACCGCGTTACTTATTCCCTTCCCACAAACTTAGAAAACTGAAAGCACAAGGATAGACAGGATTGGCTGATACCCCTTCGTGCCCTCCCAACCGAATTGTATTAGTCAATCCTGACCATCCTCGTGTTTTCAATTTCCTAATTACGGGAGGAGGGGGAGGACACCGAAGCACACCTCGGCGATGATAGATAGTACTCACACTCCGATCCAACAAACTACCTGTTGCAAGTTTAGGCAAATGTTGCATAAAATCTATCTAAGTTAAATGAATCTGCGACAACTAATTTGGATCTGAGGAAGAAGTACTGAATTTGGGGGTGGATTATCACTTAATATATAACCTCGCGTGGACGAGTACTGCCTACACCCACGGCACGCATACATGTTCCTTGGTGTCGGGTCACCCTACACGCTGCTTGCTGAGGGAAGGGATCAAAAGGGGAATTAATTGAGTCTAGGGGAAAGGAAACCAAAGGTTCCTTTTAAGGTTGTTAGATCAACCGGCCGCCGTATGATTAGAGACGACGACGGCGACGTGACTGCGTTCGTGTACACCAGCAGCAGTGGTACTGTGTATGTGCGATCGAGGACGTGAGGGGGTGTACAATCTCCTGTCAAGGCATAAATAATGCAGTTGTGCAGTGTACTACGGTGGGTCCCGTCCGCCGGCCGGTCTGATGGATGGATGGATGTGCACACGGCCGGAGATGATGATTCACGTACCTTCATTATTAGTGGCCGTTTCATTAAATTGTAGACTGCTGTAGCACTCCGATCCTACGAATGGCTAGCGATCGGTGAGGCCTATGACGATGGCCATCTTTCTTAATTATGGCGCGAAAAGACTACGCCTAAGGAATGGTCTTTTTTCCTTCAAAAATTACTTCGGTCCTACTTGCTGACACGTGGGCCCACATCTGATTGTTATAATTTTTAGGTTGTTCTTTTTGTCCCATCACATTAGGACTTTATTTTAGGGATTTTTTTTTGAGAAATTGTTTTATGGATTTGAGGATATACACAAACTAAACATGGATATTGAAGCAGGAAAATTTACTGGACGCGTACTATTTATGTTTTCTTAGACCAATGATCTCACATGTTAATCTTTGTATAAGTAAAGATGTTACGTCATTGAAAATACATCAGATAAACTTGAATAAATAAGTAGCAAATTTTGCTGGACATGTATTATGTCTTGATTGTAAAATCAAATCTTTTGTCTGTAGGAGAATCCCTAGGTAGAACCCATGGTATTTGCATAAGGCAAACATGAAAAACAGTACTCCCTTCGTCCCTAAATAGGTGTTTGTCAAACCTGTTTTTGACAAACTTAGTTGGATCAAAGTCAAAGGGGGGGGGGGGGGATCCTCAAAGTATGTCCTGTTTGAATTTGTCCCTCTTCGCACAGCGAAAGTCCACCCACTTTGCCTCATTTTTTCCTTTGCTCGACCTGTTTGAAAATTGTTCATGGTTTTTAGGGGCGGGTTTTCCTGCTCTTTCTTTTTGGTTATCTGCGTCTAGCCTCCCTTGCAAGTACAATGCAACAGAGATCCCGCCGTTTTGAGAGAAAAATGATGGTACAAATAAAAATATAAGTAATGCAAAAAAGAAAAACAGTACATATTGTAGATGCATATATGCATTTATCTCTTGATCTAGCCTTGCCAATTGCGATCACTGAATGAAAAAACAATTATGAAGCTGTCTACTCCCTGTGCTCATCATGCATATGTGTACTATGCAATTCGACCCTGCATTCGGATATGGTTACATGGAAGTGATGCATGACGCATGCAAGGTCAACGTCACGTGCAGAGCGAGCCTAGTTGATCATTCATCTGAATTTATTATAGCCATGGCATGTTCGCTCGTACGTCATACAAGATTCAGTAACATGCATAGCCACATATACAGGAGATTAGCTGTTCACGGATTCACTGGATAATGCTACTCCCTCCAATTCACTAACGTAAGACATTCTAATATTTTTAACAGAGGTACTTCTTCCGTCTAAAAATAATTGACGTGGATTTGTCTAGATCTTATGTATTTAGATATGTTTTAGTATATAGATTACATGTGAATCTAAACAAACCAAGTCACTTATATTGGGACGGTAGGAGTAGACATACATGTTTTAGTGTATATATTGACTTATTTGGACAATATTAGTCTATTTTAAATTATCTAAAATGTCTTAAATTAGTGAACGGACGCAGTCCGTAGTTCGTTGCCACCAATATTAGATTTGGCAGAGAGCACTTATTAAAGGCAGACTTGGGGCACTCCGGATGTGGGCATAGTAACTTATTACTTCTAGATGGATTCGTTGCAGGCTAATTTCGGCAATTTTTCCAGAGGCTGATCGAAAAAGAATGTTGACCGAATGTGTTGTTCATAACTGCATAAATGATTACGCCCATTGCATTATCAGCAGGACGCTGCTATAACGGGAAATGCTGCTTTATATACCCCGCTAACGATCGATGATGTGGAACCAGAAAGTGGTGCTCAATGATTACGCAAGTACTCTCGGGAACGCGTCTTGACTCGTCATCTGATAATCTTCTTGAGGTGAAGTAACCAAATAATCTTCATAGTTTTGAAATTAACGTGGAAACATAAGTAGTAGGCAAAAGGTGATGGAGAAATGTGCAGGATCTCATTATGGCGCTAGGCCGGCGCAGAATGATCTGATTCTGATCTAGACATCATGGTCTATCGGTCCATCGACGAACTAATAGAGGCCCCACTAAAACGAGTGAACTTGGGTTAGCTTGCCAAAGATACGCGTAAAAGCAAAATTACCAAGTCATGGTACAACACAGGCATTTGGAAATGTAGGAACAGGAAAAATACGTGAATTTTGGACCATTAACTCATTAATAGGGTTGCAAGCGGGATTCCACGAAAGTCCCACTTCTAGTTTATTTAAGGTTTTGCTAGTTCAACTTTTGCAAAAAAATTGTACTACAATATTTTTAACACTTTTGCTTCGGTGTCCCCCCTTCTCTTCAAACTTCGACAAACAGAAACTCATGGACGGCTAGGATAGCATGATACCGATTCATTTCGAAGACCGTACAAAGCCAGTCGAAGCCCATATGCTCTGCTTAGGTGTATACTCACCGTACACGTATACTCACATGCCTGCGGGAGGTGGAAATCGGAAGGTATACAGCAGCATCAGCAAAATTTTAAAACGTGGCATGCAAAGACGTAGATCGCGACAAGGGAAGGTGGGATCAGCTAGTGGGAACGTGGAGTATGCCCGGCTTGACCAAGTACACCTATACGAAGGTATACAGGGTCTGGATATAGGTTTCGACAGGTCAAAAGAAAACTGCCCCATGCAAACTTATGTTTGAAGGGAGACACCGAAGCATGCCTCTTTTTTTAAATGAACAAGAAGCGGGACTTTCGCGGGATCCCGCTCGCAACCCTACTCATTAGCTATGTAATAGGTATCTTAGGATGAAGTGCTAGAAATAAACACCTGAATTTTGGACCATTGAGGAGAGAGAGTGCAGGGAGATAGAGTAAAAGTGCATTTAACTTCTCAAAGTAAAGTTAAAATGAGGTTTAAGCTAATGTTAAGATTCCTATGAAAAAGGGGTGAATGGATTCCATAGGAATTTGTAAACCCAATCTGTTGTCCAAATGGCTTAAACAAAAAAAAAGTCCTTATGACTACACCCCTTCAAAATTGTAGGCAAAAAGTGATGGAGAAATATGCACGATCTCATTATGGCGCCAGGCCGGCGCAGAATGATCTGATTCTGGTCTAGACAAAATTTAAACATATTTGTATAATTTTTTTAAAAAACAAATAAAAAACTAAACTCGTCCTCCTAGCGGCCTAGTTTCAATTATAAGTTTACATAAAAACGAACTACGGTCCACGACGATGGGAGGCGATGTCCTCGCCAGGAGGGTGCATCATCCTTCAGTGGCAGGAGGTGTTGCTCTCGCTAGGAGGGCACGGCGGCAGCATCCCACGGTGGTTGGCGGTTCTGTTCTCGCTAGGAGAGCGCGGCGGAGGTGGTCCTCTGGTGACACTCCACAACTCGATAGGGAGTTGTACATCGCTAGATGGGCGTCGAACTCCTCCTTATCTCGGGCACGCCGGGCGCACATGACGATATCGCCGCGGTATCTGCGCGCCGCAGGGACGCGAAGTTCGTAGACATCGGTAGGTTCTTGTAGCCGGCACCCCCGATTGCCATTTAGGGGGCGGGGGGGGGGGGGGGGGTTAGGGCCCCCCAAGTGGATATGCTCTAAAAATGCATTTGACTTCTCAACGAGAAGTTAAAATGAGGTTTAAGCTAATGTTAAGATTCCTATGAAATAGGGATGAATGGATTCCATAGGAATTTGTAAACCCAATCCCGTTGTCCAAATGGCTTAAACAAAAGAAGTCCTTATGACTATATCCCTTCAAAATTCCTACGAACCAAATAGGTCCTAAAAGTGTTTGATAACTGATGCCATGCTTTTCATTGGCATGGTTTCGATATATAAAAACCAAATATATTTTGAAGCAATCCTCAAACTTAAACGTTAAGAGATTACTTAGCACTTGTCTAACCAACTCGCACTCGAGGAAATTCTTATGACCAGTATATACATGCGTGGAATCTATGAAAACATCTCAACGAAATACAAATAGTACACCCAAGCTATATATATCTAACTGTTTGTATGATTATATGACAGTTCAATAGAGGCGAATCGTGTTGTGCCTCTAGAGAAGTGTTATTACAGGGCAAGTATATTGTAGTGGTAGTATAAGGTTGAAGAAGATATGCCCTAGAGCCAATAATAAAGTGTATTGTTAAATATATCTCTTGTATGTTCATAATACGTTTTATACTGTGCTATAACTTTGTTAATACGAAACGTTAATACACGTGTGGTATGTAAAAAAACCGTGTCTCTAATTACCTCTAGCGAACTATTTCATTGGTCATGAGAATGATCTGGGTTTCAAGATCATGGGCATTTATGCCAATTGATAATGAGATCATGTCATTGGTTGAATCATGTAATAGAGAAACATCCGACAGTTATATCTTAATGAGATCTAGTTACAAAGTTCACCATTGATGATTAAACATAGAAAACATCGTAACCTAATCCTAGACTGTGAGATAATGCAAATCACTGTTCTGAAGGAAGCTTTGATGGTATCAAGCATCATCTCGTGATAGGGTGATCAAAAAGGTGTTGCTCAGGTTTTTCAAAGAGACGCGTAGAGGAGTACATATCAAGACCAGGATTTATCAATCCATGTAACGAATAGGTACATGTGGTCATCTCGGTGACGTTGCATTAACGGAGCTTGCAAGCATGTGACTTGGTCACGAAATGCAACTACATGGGAACGAGTAAACAAGTTTATCGGTAACGAGACCGAACTAAGGTATGGGGATATCGAAGATCGGGTCTCGGATGAACTAAGTATCAAATGACAAAGGGAACGGGAAACGATGTTTACGGTTCGAGCGATAAGATTTGTGAAACGCACGGGGGTCAACATGGCCATCCAGGTCACTATGATGATCATTGATATGAGAGAGGTATCAATCATGTCCGGAGTGTTTCCGAACCGAAAGATGTCACACTTAAGGGTGGGGATGCATAGGGATAGATGACCTACCGTAGGAGAAATAGAGAGAAACCGGAATAGTTTCGGGTAACATCTGATGTTTATCGGAAGGGGGTCCAGAAGGTGTTCCGGAGTGAAGGAATATAATAATATGTATATTTTATGTTAATTGGTGAATTAATATTTAAATATACATTTTATTTTATTTTTAAAGGTAGCCCATTGCTAATGGGCCTCACCCGGAGGGGAGGCCCAAAGGGGCAAGACGCCTAGGGAGGAGGGTCGGCTGGCTAGGGCATGGTGGACCGCCCAAGTGGGGCCGACCTAGGTCCGGCGGCTGCGCCTCGGTGGTCGGCGGGTGTGGGCATTAGTCCCATACCGCCTGCCCCTTGGGTGGTGCCCCTCCCCTCCCATTATATATAGGGGTCACCCCTCCCCTTTGGAATCATCCCATTCTCTCATTCTCTCTCTCTCATTTCCATTGAGGACATCTCCGAAATATTGGAGTGGACCTCTTGGGTTTTCGGTACTCCACTTCCACACTACCGTCGTGTGATCTTCGGTCCAGCATCTTCTTCTTCCGCTACTCGGCTGGATCGGAGCCCGTGAGATGTCGCCTACTGATGACCCACAAGTATAGGGGGTGTATCGCAGTATTTTCGATAAGTAAGAGTGTCGAACCCAACGAGGAGCAGAAGGTGCTGGCTAGTGGTATGGATCAGGAATTCTCTGCAAATACTTAGGAAACGGATTTTTAGGGTTTTTTGATAAAGCAAGTAAACAAAGTACGAGTAAATAAAAGACAGTAGGAATAAATGCAGCAAGTGGCCCAATCCTTTATGCAGCAAAGGACAAGCCGGTTGTATTACTTAAGATGACCAAATGTTCTCGAGGACACATGGGAAGACTGTCAAGTGCTTTCGCTTCATATAGTTGATTAATCTTCTTTAGCTTGCTAAGTGTTGTGTGGGTGAACCTGTGCTAATGTACCGACCTTCCTAGGACTAATACATACTTGTGATTATACCCCTTGCAAACATCCGTAAGTACAAGAAAGTAATTAAGGTAGAACCTAACCACAACTTTAAACTCTAAGACCCTTACGTCCCTTGTGCAATGGTTTCCTAACGGGGGTTAAGGTTTCTGTCACTCCGGCAACCCCTACGATTAGTAGCCAAATACACAATGCATTCCCCTAGGCCCATATAGGTGAAGTGTCATGTAGTCGACGTTCACATGACACCACTAGAAGAAGTACACCACAACTTAAATATCAAACTATTGAATCTTTCTCAACACAACTCCACTACTAACAACATGACTTCTCCCATGTCCTCAAGAACAAAATGAACTACTCAAAAGACATCATATGGATCATGATCAGATATGGAATAATGATGTATAACAATCTGGACATAAACAATAATTCAATGGTTCACTCAATAGCATCAACTGCAAAGAGTAATCAACATCGGGAAAGTTTCCCCTATGAACAATGCAAGATTCAACCCAATTGTTACAGCAATATGGAGATGGTGATGAGGGTGCAATTGGTGATGATGGTGGTGATGATCATGATGATGATCCCGATGACGTCCAGCTTGATGGTGGTGTTGATGGCGACGATCTCCCCTCTCCGGGAAGGAATTCTCCCGGCAGAAATCTGTTTGCCGGAGAGATCTTTCTCTCTCGGTGTTTTCCGCCCCGCAGAGGCGGCGGAATCTTTCTGTGGTTGCTCCCCGAGTCCTAGGGTTTCGGGAGGATAATATACGCTAGAGGGGAGTGCCAGGGGTGGACCAGGGCGGTCACACCGCCTGGTGGCGTGGCCTAGGCTGGCCCGCGCCAGGGGGTGGTGTGGGCCCCCTATGGCCCATCTCCAGCCCTCCTTCTGGCTTCCTTCGTCTTCTGGAAAAATAGGATTTTCCGTATATTTTCCCGGATTTTCTGATCTTCGCGAATTTTTCCTCCAAACATCACCTTTTCCACCAGAACCCTAACTACAACGGTCCATGCTCCAAAAGTCATCAACCATGCAAAAACAGATGAAATAACATAAGTATCACCTCTCAATATGAAATATATCAATGAATAACAGTGAATTATGACATAGAATAGTGATGCAAAATGGACGTATCAACTCCCCCCAAGCTTAGACTTCCCTTGTCCCCAAGCGAAACTGAGCTCAATAAACATGACCTCAGGTTTATGGAGTGAAGAGTCGATAAAAGAATATGGACAAGAAGCATCACATTCATCAATGCATAGATCATAATAGAAGACAACTCACTATTATATAACTCAACTTGTAATAGGTAAAGGAAACACAATAAAGATACATCAAGTGAATCATAATTGGTAATGGCAAACTTAGCTCTTGGTCGAAGAATAGTTGATAATTTGCTGGAGTTCACAAATATCTGGTTTTCAAGGATAGCTTTCAAAGTAGTAAACATCAAGATAAGAGCAATGTGCAAAACAAGGAATATAAGAAACATGAATGAATAAATCATCATATGAATGAATGAAACACAACAACTCAAACTACTTGCTGAGATAGAAGGGAGTAGGTTTACTGACTCAACTACAAAGTAAAAGAAAGGCCCTTCACAGAGGGAAACATGGATTGCAAGTCTCATAAAGAGCTCCCAAAAATTATGATACTTACTAGCTTTCAGCTCTCATTGCCCCTATCATAGGCATCTTTAGGTGATTAAGGTTAAAGTGATCAAATATGAGGATATGCATTGACAAGTTGTGAATTGAGAATCTCATGTCCCTTGAATACGAGGGTCGCTCCTCATGCTACTCAAGTTTAGTCACCGGTAAGTTCTTGTCATCGTAAGCATATGTGTATCATAGAGAACCGCCAACGGGGTACCCCTTGCCCGATGATACGGAAGAATCCCCATATCAAAATGACAAGGCAAGCAGACATCAAGCATCTCAGCAATCTTCTTATTTACCATGGGAATATGGTGCCTTTTTCTCTCTTTCCTCTTTTCATAATATCTTTTTTCTTTTTCTCTTTTTTTCTCAATATCGGACTCTTTTTTTATAAGAAGAATGCTTCATAGATGCTCGTTATGGTTACGCTGTAGGTTTCCACCATGTCAGCATGGATTAGACCATCGACCCAGGCATTTCTCTAACACATATGAATAACTCCATGGACTTACAAGCTCCCCTTTCATTTTATACCGACAACATCCATAGACAAAAGAACATGATATTAACTTGGTACAAAGTACTAGTGCAATGTTGAAAGCGTTCCACATGACAGCATGGTTTTGCTAATTCACAACTCACAAAGCGCAAGCATATACGCAACATAGGTGAGCATAATGGTTCAAGTTTATTAAATGCAAGAAACTAAAGTGTGCCATCAAGTTCGTGAGAGCTTTAATCACTAATTTTCACATAACAAGTTTAATTTGGGAGATAGATAAAACAAGAATTTACTTGGAATAGCAATAATGCTAATAGGTACGTATGGTGGATGAAAATGGCAAAGGTTTTGGTTTAAAGGAGTGGATGCACGAGAAGAATTCCCTCTCAGTACAGGTTTTTGGCTAGCAAGGCTGGGTAGCAAGTACAAGAGTTGAAGGAAACAAACAAACATACAAGTGATAAAAACAAACATGTAATCTTCCTTGGAAGCACAAAAGATCTTAACTAGATAATACTAAACTTATGAGCAAATCAAGAAAGAAAGATGATGAAATTATTTTTCTTTAAAGGTACTTTTATCTTTTCTTTCAACTCTCAAAAATAGTGTGCTACTGACCGAGCCAGGTTTGCCAAAACCAACTAAATTAACTCAATGATCCCAAAGTGATACCAATACTAACAATAAGATCAATCATATAACCACGAATTGAAAACTAATATAAGCTATGAAAAAGAGTGAATGATAGAACTTCTCATTAATATTCCATAATGGCAACTCACACCAAGGGATACATATCTAGCGAGAGAGGGGACACTTCCATAATGCAAACCATCCTACATAATAACTTCTCTATTCATGATATGACTCTACTAAAAAGGTAAAAAGATAGAAGATAGTGATGTAATACCGCGGCACTCCCCCAAGCTTGGAACAAACCAAGGGGATGCCAAACCTGATGACGAATTACTCCTTTGGTGGTGGTGGTATCCTCTCGATGAGCTCTCTGATCAGTTTCCCCAAGTCCTCAATCTCGAAAGTGAGATTACGAATCAGCTCTGAGTTTTGCTCAATGCGGCTCATGATCATGTCAGGTTGATAATTCCATCTCTTGCTATTCTTTCCCCACTCTTCCTCCTTGAAGTCTTATTTTCCTGCATGGCTAGAACGAGGCAAATCCCAATTGGAGGGTAATTTCCCCTTGGGCATATTCTGGTATTGATGCTCATGGATAAGGGTATGGAAAGGATTCTTGGTGCATGGAGGAAGTGACCAGGGATCTGAACGGTGATGAGGAGGCTTCCCTCCAATTGACATAGTCCTGGCAGGGTTTGCCACCACTCTGATGCTTGCAATGGTAGTGTCGGTGTGCTTTGCATCCTCTTCATCTTCACTCTTGATCTCCTTCTCCTGCCCAGGGTCTTGGAGGTCTTCCTCCATAGGCTCCTTCCCTTTATCCTTGGCGGACACCATTCTCTTCCTCCATAGGCTCCTTCCCTTTATCCTTGGCGGACACCATTGTGCTTCTAAACCTTCAAAGAGTATGTCCTGGCAGAAACAGATCGAAACAAAAACACGACGAAAACACGATATATGAACCTCGGGGGATCCGAGGGGTTATATATTATGAAGTTTCATATCAAAAGGAAGGTACTGGGAGAAAACAAGTCTGAGGCGGAGTCCGGGGTGGACTCACCACTTGGTGGCGCGGATGATGCACTCGACGATCGACGTAGAGTTCGTTGGGAACCCCAAGAGGAAGGTATGATGAGCACAGCAGAAAGTTGTTGGAGATATGCCCAAGAGACAATAATAAAGTGGTTATTATTATATCTTTATGTTTATGATAAATGTTTACATTCCATGCTATAATTGTATTAATAGGAAACATTAATACTTGTGTGTTTTGTAAACATAAAAGAGTCCCTAGTAAGCCTCTTGTTAAACTAGCTTGTTGATTAATGGATGATCATGGTTTCCTGATCATGGACATTGGATGTCGTTAATAACAAGATCATATCATTAGGAGAATGATGTGATGGACACACACCCATAGTAAGCGTAGCATAAGATCAAGTCATTAAGTTCGTATTGCTATAAGCTTTCAAATGCATAGTAACCTAATCCTTCGACCATGAGGTTATGTTAATCACCATCACCGGATGGGTACTTTGATGACATCAAACACTGCTTCGTAACTGGGTGGTTATAAAGGTGTCATTGGGTATTATGAAAGTATGTGTTGAAGCGCATGGACCAAGATTGGGTTTGTCCATCCATATGACGGATAGATATGCTCTGGGCCCTCTCGGTGGAATGTCATCTAGTTAGCTTGCAAGCATGTGACTAGGTCACAAGGGATGACATAACATGGAACGAGTAAAGAGTACTTATCAGTAACGAGGTAGAACTAGGTATGGAGATACCGACGATCAAACCTCGGATAAGTAGAGTATCGCGTGACAAAGGGAATTGGTTTCGTATGTTAATGGTTCTATCGATCACGAAGTCATCGTTGAGTATGTGGGTGCCATTACGGATCTCCAGATCCCGCTAATGGTTATTGATCGGAGAGGTGTCTTCATCATGTCTGCATATTCACGAACCATAGGGTGACACACTTAAGGTTCGAAGCTATTTTAAGTAGATATGGATTGTGCGCTGGAGACCGAATGTTGTTCGGAGTCTCGGATTGGATCCAGGACATCCCGAGGAGATCCGAAATTGTCCGGAGAATAAGATTCATATATTGGGGATCATTTTCTAAGTTAGGAAATGTTCCGGAGTGTTTGTATGGAGATTCTAGAAGGTTTCGGAATGTTCTGGAAGGTTCTAGAAGATTTATTGGAGTTTGCTTGAAAACCAAGAAAGGGTCAAGGAATACTTGTGGGGCAAGACACGGATTCGTGGGGGAGGAGGACTCCTCCCCCCTTTCCCAACCCGCCGGCCAAGGAGAGAGGGGAGTCCTACTAGCACTCCCCCTCCCATGGCGCCTCCCTCTTTTAAATAGAGGGGAGGGGGCGCCACCCCCTAGACCTCTCCCATAACAAACCCTAGCCGCCGCCTCTCTCCTCCTCCTTTGCTCTGCTCCGGCTTAGGCGAAGCCCTGCAGAAATCTCTACTCCACCACCACCACCACACCATCGTGCTGCTGGGATTCCGTGGAGAAGATCTACTACCTCTGCTGCTCGCTGGAACAGGGAGAGGAAGGTCTTCTTCGACTCCGCACGTGTGACCGACTACGGAAGCGCTGCCGGAACGCGGCGCCGGAAGGATCATCCACACGATCTTAAGATCGGCAAGTGATCGACTACATCAACCCCGAGATCTAATCTTGTAACGCTTTTGGTTCTACGAGGGTTAGTACATATCTATCTCGTTGCACATGTCTAATAGATTAGATCTTGGCTTTTATCTAGATTAGATCTGGGTTTTGTTCGTTCTTGCGGTAGAAATTTTTTGTTTTCCATGCTACGAACCCATCAGTGGTATCAGAGCCGTATCTATGCGTAGATCTGTTGCATGAGTAGAACACAATGGTTTTGTGGACGTTGGTGCTCATGCCGTCTTTTGCTTTGTGTACTTTGCATCTTGCGGTATGGTGGGATGAAGCGGCTCGGGCTAACCTTACATGTCATCGCACATGAGACTTGCTCCATGCTTGACGTGTAACTTGCTTTGCACAAGTGGCTTTGCGGGTGTCTGTCTCTCCCATCATAGTATAGATCCAATCTACACTTTGCACTCGATAGCACTTGTATCAATGTTGTTGTTCAGATTCGTAGGTAAGATCCGTTCTTATTCGAAAGCCCCAAACCACGTAAAACATGCAAATAAAATTAGAGGCGTCTAACTTGTTTTTGCAGGGGTTTGGTGATGTGATATGGCCATCATGTGATTGTGATTATATTTGATGTATGCAATGATCCTTGTTGTAATATGGCAACCGGCGGGAGCCTAATGGTTGTCTTTAATTCTGTTAAGACCTGCTTGTCTATTCATCTTGTAATAGCTTTATTCCAAGTAGTTGTAATAGTTGCTAGTGATGATGGATAACCATGAAGCGGCGCCACTGACCTTGACGCAATGCTGGTGATGATGGAGATCATGTCCGTGCTTTGGAGATGGAGATCAAAGGCATAAGAAGAAAGGGCCATATCATATCACACTAATTATGAATTGCCTATGATGTTAATCCTTTATGCATCTTGTATTGCTTAGATCGCGACGGTAGCATTATAAGATGATCCCTCTCACTAAATATCAAGTAATAAAGTGTTCGTCCTTAGTAGGCACCGTTGCTAAGACTCGTCGTTTCGAAGCATCTCGTGATGATCGGGTGTGATAGATTCTACGTGTGCATAGGACGGGTGCAAGCCAGATTTGCACATGCGGATACTAAGGTTAACCTTGACAAGCCTAGCATGTATAGACATGGTCTTGGAACACGGAATACCGAAAGGTAAAGCATGAGTCATATGGATGATATGATGAACATGTTGATTGTTCGCCTTTAAAGCTACATCATCTCACGTGATGATCGGACTTGGTGTAGTGGATTTGGTTCGTGTAATCACTATAACAACTCGAGGGATGTTGTTTTGAGTGGGAGTTCATTTGTAATTTGGATTAGTCAAACTCAATTTATCATAAACACAATCAAAGTGAATTTGCATAGTTTGTTGTATTCATTGGCATCCGTTCACCACCTTACGCTTAGTTATAGTTGAGATAGTAGAACTATAGAAATTCTGGATATTTGCTTTACGAACTGGTATCGTATTGTTTTGAGTGTCAATCTAAAGTTTAAAAGTCATATTGCAAACTTTCAGCAAACTCTGTTTACTCTATGAAGTTTAATAAACAGTATTAAATCAAGAGTAACAATTCCAGTGTTAGTATCTAATGTATCATATTTGCCTCCATGATTCTTGATACTCAAAAGATTGTTTTTAATATCAAGTTTATCTAAGAGCTGAAAGCAATGTTTCAGAAACCATCATATGTGAAAGGTATTGCGATATCTAAAACAATGTGTTGGTTACAACATGATAGAGTATACGTCCTCATATTTGCTGAGAATTTGTGAAGATTGGAGACGCCAGTCGTCCTAATCCTGCAAAAGGTTTTGGAAAAGAAACATTATACTCGCAATTCACCTTTATAAGCTATAGCAGCTTGATCATGAAAGTTGTCATGATAAGGATGAATAGAAGATGTAAGTAAAATGTTTACTACACTAAAAGATTACTAAAGAATGGAATTTTGAAAGAATGCCAAACATTTGATGAAGGTGATCCACTTCAAAGTGCAAGTCCAAAGGTATTAGTATTTGACTATACACACTTTGTACTATGTGTCATGTGAATGACACCACTATTGATGTTGATAGATTCTTTTAAAAGAAAAGGAATTGTTGAAAGAGAATCTATAAAATATTTGGCAGAAAAGAAAAGATTGGAGATATCCAACTTAGGTATATAGAAGATACATGTTATGGCTGTATTCCTTGGTTGTTAAACAATGTGGTTCTGCGTTATTGGATACCGAATTGGTTGGTATGAAGTGTCATACAGGACAACACAATTCATGAACTACAATGGTCTAAGTAACTAGCAAGAGAATATGTGATGATGTTCATCGAAAACAAACAAAGGGTTGTTGTGTTGCTCGTTAACATCAAAGCTTACCTTCAAGATTTGTTTCAATAATTGTTATTTTGATCAGGTATTATGACGACAAAAGGTTGTTCAAATAATAAACGTATTCCATAATAGATGGATGATATACAATTCTGGTTGGAGAAACAACGACCATGAAACTAATGCTAATATGTCGCAAGACAAATAATTGAAAGATCACTTGCGAAGTGACATGGCCGTTTAAATTATATTGAAAGGGATACATGAAGAAACTCCATGTTGATGGATTTTTGGAGTCTTTTATTTTGATCAAATGACGCTTGTGATACTTTCCTGGAGATAATTAAAACTCCGTTCATAGGCCAAAAGAGGAACGGACGACTAACTGATTGGAATTTGTACATATTGATGTATATAGTCCATTATGTGTAGTCGTGGGTGATGGATTTCAACTTCATGCTTTCTCCGAAGATTTGAGTGAGTATATGTATATACCTACTCAATAAGGAAGAAGTATGAAACATTTGAAAATGTTCAAAGAATTTCAAGATGAAGTGGAAAATTATTGTAACAAGAAAATAAAAAAAAGTTTATGATTGGATCATAAAGATGTTTGAGTTACAAGTTTAGCAAAACACCTAAGATTTGAGGAATCGTTCCATGGATTTGCATTTCCCAAAACACCATAGGAGTATGGAGTGTTCAAGATATGTAATGAAACCTTGTTTGACATGGTAAGATCAAAGGTGTCATTTATAAAACTGCCATTATATTTTAAATATTAAAGCTTTAGTGACTACCGCTTTTACACTGAAAAGAGCTCCATCATGATCCATTGAAATGACACCATATAAGTCATGGTTTGGGATAAAACCCATGTTGTCCTTTCTTAAATTTTTGGTATGCTAGGCATAAGTAAAATGTTTACAACCAAAGTCGGATGAGCATGTCTTTGTAGGTTATTTCGAATAACCATTGGGTATTCCTCCATAACACCGAAGACAAAAGTGTTTGTCACTTAGAATGTCGAGTTTCTTGAGAAGGAATTTTTGGTGAAAAGTTAAGTGGGAGGACAATAGAACTTTGACAAGGTTGTTGAACCTTGGCTAATATGTGCTGAGTTGCGCAGTGTCGGTAAGTGTCCCGGAGGCAGCAACAATGCTCATGGCTCACGTGCCTCAAAGGATGTGGTCACGGGGATCTAAGTTCCTATTAAACCAAGTAGGTCGGGTAAGTAATCAAATGCCAAGATTTGAGAGTTAAATCATTGTTGTTTGACAATGATGAACCGACTACATGCAAATAATCAATGATGAGCCCTGACTTCGTTAAGTGGCTTGAAGCCATAAAATCCGTGATAATTCCATACACGAGAAATCAAGCTTTGAATTTGAAAGACCCTCTGGAAAGGTGCAAGACCTTATAGTCGTATATGGATCTATAAAGAAATAGACATGGATGTTTCACATCTATGAAATAGTCGACATGTCGAAGAGTTTACGACAATGTTCAAGGAAATGACTATGATAAGATTTGATCTTTCATAGCGATATTTAGTCTGGACGGGTTAATGTAGCAACCACTACATATATTTTGGTATATGGTAGTTGAACAAACAAAACAAGTTCTTCTAATAGAATGGTTACCTAGGATGTGTCCATGACACGATCCAAAGGGTTTTGTTAATTCAAAGGATGCTAAAAGAGTATGCAAAACTTCAATGGTTGAAGTGAGCATCGCGGAGTTGGAATCTTCACCGTGATGAAACCGTTAAAAGGTTTAATTTCATCAGAGACGATGAAGATGTTTGCATTTTGCAAGAAATTAAGTGGGAGCGCTAAGGCATATTTCTAATACATTATGTGAAATACATACTGTTGATTAGAAATGATGTATCTTTTATTGACACAGGTTAAGAATTTCATTTCGATGAAAGACTTAGGCATAACCCAAGAATTAGGCATCAATGTCTATATGGATAGATTGAGGCGCTAATATGGTTTTGCCAAATGTACATAGATAAGATGTTGAATGAGTTCAATATGGAAACAACAAGAAAGGTTCTTGACGCACGGAAAGGACTGAATCAAGATTCAAGTGTGTTGACACGAGAATCAAGTGTTTTGACACTTGGTGAAATCACAAGAATATTTTGATCAATCATTCTTTGAGATGTACACATCCAGATATGTCCTATGCTCTAAATGTTATGAGCATATACCAGAATAACTCATAAGATGATCATTGGACAATAGTAGGGATATTCCTATGATCTTTGGAAGAACTAAGAATATATTATTTATATAGTGGTGACAAATAGTTCATTGTAAATTGTTGCATTGATACTAGTTTTGTCACAAATTAAGTTTATCTCAATTTACACTATGGGTGGCACAATGTAATGGAAAGGAAGTTCCATGACGGATTTGGTTGAGTACCAAAATTAAAACATTGTGACAGATACTACAATAAAAGGCTAAGTATATGACTGCTATTGTAGCAGCAAATGAGGGCATTTGCGTCAAGTAGTTTGTTATCAAACTAGGTGTGGTTCATAGCGGGATAATACTATGAAGATACATTGTATGACAATTGTATCAACATGATTTAATCCCAAGGAACTAAAGGTCTCACCAAAGGACCAAATTTATACAATGCCATCTCATTGGAGAATGAGTAATGAGTAGAAACGCAAGGAAATGCAAATACACACGGACCTGGAAGTGTCAGATCCGAAGATTATGTTTACCACTAGAAATTGTGTCTATACAACACCAGAAAGCCATAGGTGTTGAATGCACAAAATTTTAACTAGATTATTGACTCTAGTGCAAGTGGGAGACTGTTGGAGATATGCCCAAGAGACAATAATAAAGTGGTTATTATTATATCTTTATGTTTATGATAAATGTTTACATCCCATGCTATAATTGTATTAACAGGAAACATTAATACTTGTGAGTTTTGTAAACATAAAAGAGTCCCTAGTAAGCCTCTTATTAAACTAGCTTGTTGATTAATGGATGATCATGGTTTCCTGATCATGGACATTGGATGTTGTTAATAACAAGATCATATCATTAGGAGATGTGATGGGCACACACCCATAGTAAGCGTAGCATAAGATCAAGTCATTAAGTTCGTATTGCTATAAGCTTTCAAATGCATAGTAACCTAATCCTTCGACCATGAGGTTATGTTAATCACCATCACTGGATGGGTACTTTGATGACATCAAACACCGCTTCGTAATTGGGTGGTTATAAAGGTGTCATTGGGTATTCTGAAAGTATGTGTTGAAGCGCATGGACCAAGATTGGGATTTGTCCATCCATATGACGGATAGATATGCTTTGGGCCCTCTCGGTGGAATGTCATCTAGTTAGCTTGCAAGAATGTGACTAGGTCACAAGGGATGACATAACATGGAACGAGTAAAGAGTACTTATCAGTAACGAGGTAGAACTAGGTAATGGAGATACCGACGATCAAACCTCGGATAAGTAGAGTATCGCGTGACAAAGGGAATTGGTTTCGTATGTTAATGGTTCTATCGATCACGAAGTCATTGTTGAGTATGTGGGAGCCGTTATGGATCTCCAGATCCTGCTAATGGTTATTGATCGGAGAGGTGTCTTCATCATGTCTGCATATTCACGAACCGTAGGGTGACACACTTAAGGTTCGAAGCTGTTTTAAGTAGATATGGAATGTGCGTTGGAGACCGAATGTTGTTCGGAGTCTCGGATTGGATCCAGGACATCACGAGGAGATCCGGAATTGTCCGGAGAATAAGATTCATATATTGGGGATCATTTTCTAAGTTAGGAAATGTTCCGGAGTGTTTGTATGGAGATTCTAGAAGGTTTCGGAATGTTCTGGAAGGTTCTAGAAGATTTCTTGGAGTTTGCTTGAAAACCAAGAAAGGGTCAAGGAATCCTTGTGGGGCAAGACACGGATTCGTGGGGGAGGAGGACTCCTCCCCCCTTTCCCAACCCGCCGGCCAAGGAGGGAGGGGAGTCCTACTAGGACTCCCCCTCCCATGGCGCCTCCCTCTTTTAAATAGAGGGGAGGGGGAGCCACCCCCTAGACCTCTCCCATAACAAACCCTAGCCGCCGCCTCTCTCCTCCTCCTTCGCTCTGCTCTGGCTTAGGTGAAGCCCTGCAGAAATCTCTACTCCACCACCACTACCACCACACCGTCGTGCTGCTGGGATTCCGTGGAGAAGATCTACTACCTCTGCTGCTCGCTGGAACAGGGAGAGGAAGGTCTGCTTCGACTCCGCACGTGTGATCCACTGCGGAAGCGCTGCCGGAACGCGGCGCCGAAAGGATCGTCCACACGATCTTGAGATCGGCAAGTGATCGACTACATCAACCCCGAGATCTAATCTCGTAACGCTTTCGGTTCTACGAGGGTTAGTACAGATCTATCTCGTTGCACATGTCTAATAGATTAGATCTTGGCTTTTATCTAGATTAGATCTGCGTTTTGTTCGTTCTTGCGGTAGAATTTTTTTGTTTTCCATGCTACGAACCCATCAAAAGTTTCCCTCAATTATGAAACCAAAGTTTAATCGAACCAGTGGGAGCAAGGAAACACCCCAAAGGTGTTACTAGCTGAGCTTTGGCAGGGCGCACTACCGGTGCTAGTAGCAACGTGGAGACCTGCACAACACAACCACAGAACTTTGTCCCCAACTTGCGATGAGGTTGTCAATCTCACCGTGTTTTGCTGCAAACAAAGGATTAAACGTATCGAATGGAAAGAAGTAAAAGTTTGCAGAAAGTAAACACAAAGCAGTAAACAGATTGTAGATTGAATATAAAAGACAAGGACCGGGATCCATAGTTCACTAGAGGTGGCTCTCCTTAGATAGATAACATGCTGGGTGAACAAATTACAGCAAGGCAATTGACAAACATCGAGAAAGCAATACATGCATATACTAATCATATTGACTCCTTTGAGACTTGATTGGGCATTACAAAATAATACATAGACCGCCATCCAACTGCATATATGACTAATAATCCACCTTCAGGTTATCATCCGAACCCCCTCTAGTATTAAGTTGCAAACAACAGATTATTGCTTTACGAACTGCGTGTAAAGTAAACAATACAATTGTTCTATGAACAAAGGATCGTTGTTGTCTCCCTAGTAGAAACAACACATCTAGTACCTTAGAGATTTCTGTCTCTTCCCCAGATTACTAGAGGCATGAACCCACTATCGAGCATAAATACTAACTCTTGGAGTTGCTAGCATCTACTTGGCCAAGATAGCTACTAACAACAGAAAGCATGCAAGATCTCAAATAACAAAGACATGATAGAATCAATAATCAATCTGAAATAGCATCTCAATATCCATCGGATCCCCGCAAATACGACACGTATGGATTACAAATAGATGATCTTGATCATGAACGGAGCTCACAAGATCTAAACATGAAAGCACAAAGGAGGAGAAACTAGCCATCTAGCTACTACATGGATCCGTAGTCCAAGGATGAACTACTCACGCATCACACCGGAGGCTTGCATGGTGATGAAGAAGGCCTCCAGGGTGAATTCCCCTCTCCGGCAGGGTGCCGGGAAGAGCTTCAGATCCCCTCGATCTAGGGACAGAGACGACGGGGGCTACAGACTCTTTCGTGGATTTTCGATCGGGTACTTATGGTTTTCGTCCCGAGGGCAACTTATAGGCGGAAGGAGAGGCCGAGGGGGTGCTGGGGTCAGCCAGACCACCCCCTGGCGTGGGCCAGGCCTGGCCGCGCGGCTAGGTGGTGTAGCCGGCCCCCAGCCCTTCTCCGTCTCATATTCTGGCACTTGATCCCTTCCGGAAAAATAGGCACTTTGGCTTTTGTCCCGTCCAATTCCGAGAATATTCATTTTCTGACTTTCCTGGAACCAAAAACAGCAGAAAACAGGCAGCTGGCACTGTGGCTCTTGTTAATAGGTTAGTCCAAGAAATCATAATAAAAGTACTCCAAAGTTGGAACAAAACACAAGAAAGTGGATAAAACCAAGCATGGAACATCAAGAATTATAGATACATTTGCAATGTATCAACATCCCCAAGCTTAACTCCTGCTCGTCCTCGAGTAGGTAAGTGATAAAAAGAAAGAATTTTTGAGGTGACATGCACCATCAATGACTTGATCCAAATATTTGCAAAACTCAAAGCTGGGATCATAGTACTTCAATCATAACATAAAAGACAAAGTTCTAGCAATAAGCAAAGAAACTATGATGCAACATGAAAAGGCACAAACAAAAGATTCATGAATAACATACTTTGCAAAACGTTTGTTTGTTTCACATAAAGGAAACATAGCATACTAGTATTCAGCTTGTCCCTCAATAGAGTAGCAAATATAAATGCATAGGACACCTTCAAAGTTCATAAGAGTGACTAGATACAATAGTTTCAAAGAAGCAATAACAAGTTATGCATCAATCAACTAGTCTTGGGACAATGCACATAGAACTAAGAATGGCCACTATGCTCTCAAAGTAGTGCATAAAGATAGAAGGTGGAGACTCAATATAATGGTGGAAGAAAGGCCTTTGTAAAATGAAGTAGGGATTCAAGTCTCATAAAGAGCTTCCAAAAATTATGATACTTGTAGTTTTAATCTCTCATTGCCCCTATCATAAGCATCTTGAAGTGATTAAGGTTAAAGTGAACAAACTATGGTGTACATGCTTGACGAAGTATAAGTCAGAAATCTCATGTCCCTTGTATACGAGGGCCGTTCCTCATGCTACTCAAGTTTAGTCACCGGTAAGTTCTTGTCATCGTAAGTACATGTATATCATTGAGAACCGCCAACGGGGTACCCCTTGCCCGATGATACGGAAGAATCCCCATATCAAAATGACAAGGCAAGCAGACAACGAGCATCTCAGCGTTCTTCTTATTTACCATGGGAATATGGTGCTTTTTTCTCTCTTTCCTCTTTTCATAGTATCTTTTTTTTCTTTTCTCTCTTTTTCTCAATATAGGACTCTTTTTTTATAAGAAGAATGCTTCATGGACAGCTCATTATGGTTACGCTGCAGGTTTCCACCATGTCAGCATGGATTAGACCAGCGGCCCAGGCGTTTCTCTAACACATATACATAACTCCATGGACTTACAGGCTCCCCTTTCATTTCACACCGACGACATCCATATACAAAAGAGCATGATATCAACTAGGTACAAGTACCAAGTGCAATTTTGAAAGCGTTCCCCATGAAAGCATGGTTCTGCTAATTCTCGACAAATAAGTGCAAGCATATACAACATAGATGACACAATGGTTCAAGTTTATTAAGGGCAAGTAAAGTAAAGTGTGCCATCAAGTTCGTGAGAGCTTTAATCACTAGTTTTCTCATAACAAGTGAAAGGTAAACAATAAGCATGAATATACTTGGAATAGCATAAGCTAGTAGGTAGGTATGGTGGACTCTTTGGAATAACTTGGTTTAGGGAGTTGGATGCATGAGTGGAACTCATACTTGGTTGTTGAGGCTAGCAAAAGACTGGGAGCGACAAACTAAGAGAGCAAAAATGGCCATAATCATGCAGAGCGACAAAACATCATTGATCAAAGCATAAAGTGATACTAAAAGTTGAAAACTAAAGGATCATGAAAGCTATGGTGACTTGAGATAGTCATAACATGGTGTGAGCATGTGCCAAGTCAACCCAAATAAAGCATCAAAGGAGAATACCACTATACTATGCTTTAATATGCTAAAACAACGCATGATTCATCCAAGGCACATTAAGCAATCTCAATTGTTTATAAAAAGTCATGCTACAACAAAGAATACTAAGCATAAAGCCAAAACAATATCAAGCATGGCATGACAAAGCATAGGCCACAGTAAAAAACGAGCTCTTTTTACCACATAAGCATGAACTTTCCTACTCTTTCCGAAACCAAACCAAACTATTTGCAAACCAATGTATAGAAGAGGGGGTACAACCAACTTATTCAGAACACTAATCAAACCAAGCAAACTAAAAACCAAAACGAAAACGAAAAAAAAGACGCTCCAAGAAAAACACAACTATGCATGAAACAATAAAAATGAAGCGTTTGGAAGAAACCTGGTATTTTTATTGATGAAGAAGGGGAATGCGTTGGGCATCCCCAAGCTTTGATGCTTGTACTTCTTGGTGTGGCATCCCCAGTCTTGAGCTTTAGTCCATCCTTCATCTCATTACTCATTCCTTCCATATACCTGAAAATTTTCCTTCATACAAAACTTCACACAATCTCATTAGCAACATTGGTGCACTTAAGATAAATAAGTCTCAAGTTTCAGTTCTAACACCAAATAAACTTCCATTAGAACACTAGCTACTGTATCACTTCCCTCAAAAAGCTCAATTCCCCAATGGAACTCAAGAAGGAACTAACAAGAAGCAAATGCAGAAAATGGCAGAAATCTATCAAAACAGACCAGCAGGTAAAAACGAATTTTTTCGAAGACCTTATGTTGCTCAAATCAACAAGTGTTGAACTAACGAAAGTTATATAACAACCTGGGGCAGAAGCACAAAAACTTACAACTCAATCCGCCATACAGAGCTCTCTCAGGAATTTTGACGGTGAAGCACAGAAATCTGTTTCGGGATAGCAACTTTCCCAATCATTACTTCGCTCTCATCAGAGGTTACTCTTGGCACAAAAAGCAAATAAAAAGGATAAGGAGAGGTTATTACAGAGGTAATAACTTACAATACTCAACTAAAACTCTTGGATTATCTCCCAACAAGTACTTTTCTTTAACGCCTTTAAGTTAGGCATAAGAAGCAAAGAAAGAATCAAGTGTTCTCAAATGAAGAAGCATTAAGACCAATTTTTGTTTTCATAGGAGAAGCAAAATAAATATTTTCTCTCTTTTTAGGGGAGTGTTCTATACCTTTCTTGAGTGGAAGTTGATATTTAATGGTGCCTTCTTTCATATCAATGATGGCACCAACAGTTCTAAGAAAAGGTCTTCCCAAAGTAATAGGACAAGAAGCATTGTATTCAACATCCAAAACATAAAAATCAATGGGTACATAGGAATTGTTAACCATAATAATAACATCATTAAGACTCCCCATGAGTTTATTTTTAGCATTATCATCAAGTGGGACATTCAAATAACAATCTTCAAGAGGAGGCAAATCAAGCATATCATAAATCCTTCTAGGCATAATAGGAACACTACTATCAAGATCACACAAAGCTTTGAAATCAAAGTCATTCACTTTCATATTAATGATGGGTTCCCAACCATCTTCTTGCTTTATAGGAATAGAAGCTTTATGTTTCATCTTTTCTTCTTTAATCTTTATGAGAGCATCAGTAATGTGTTTTGTAAAGGCCATGCTCATAGCACTAGCATTAGGACTTTTAGCAAGCTTTTGTAGGAACTTAATAACTTAAGAGATATTGCAACCATCAAGATCAAAATCAACTTTATCATCTAAAGTAGTAGAACTATTACTAGCCTCAACACTAGTGGTGGTGATAGTGGAAACACTAATGTTTCTAGCAATTTCATCTCTTCTTTCCCACTTAGCATGTAATTCAGCTAATAGTCTAACATTTTCATCAATTCGTACTTGTATAGCATTAGTGGCTGCAAAGGGATTATCATTAGTTTCAGGTTTAGCAGCCATTTTATTCAAAGTAGATTGAGCTTCAGCCAAAGATGTTATATTTCTTTCAGCATTAGAGAGTTTTTCCTCAATAGTTTTATTGAAAGAAGTTTGTTTACTAATAAATTCTTTAAGCATAACTTCAAGTTCAGAGGGAGCACTCTTATTATTGTTGTAATAATTTCCATAAGCATTACCATTGTTGGGAGGATATGGATTATAATTGTTGTTACCAAAATTGTTCCTATAAGCATTATTACCATAAGCATTGTTGCCAAAGTTGTTATTTCTTATGAAGTTCACATCAACTTGCTCTTCTTGAGCAACCAAAGAGGCTAAAAGAACATTATTTGAATCTATATGGGCTTTCCCGTTAACAAGCATAGACATAATTATATCAATTTTATCACTCAAGGAAGAGGTTTCCTCAACAGAATTTACCTTCTTACCTTGTGGAGCTCTCTCAGTATGCCATTCAGAATAATTAACCATCATATTGTCCAAAAGTTTTGTTGCAGCGCCCAAAGTGATGGTCATAAAGGTACCTCCAGCAGCTGAATCCAATAGGTTCCTTGAAGAATAGTTCAATCCTGCATAAAAAGTTTGGATGATCATCCAAGCAGTCAGTCCATGAGTGGGACAATTCTTAACCAAAGATTGCATTCTTTCCCAAGCTTGAGCAACATGCTCATTATCAAGTTGTTTAAACTTCATTATTTCACTTCTCATGGATATAATCTTAGCAGGAGGATAGTATTTTCCAATAAAAGCATCTTTGCACTTAGTCCAAGAATCAATACTATTCCTAGTCAAGGAATTCAACCATTCTTTAGCTTTTCCTCTCAAAGAGAAAGGAAACAATTTTAGTTTAATAATATCACCATCTATATCCTTATGCTTTTGCATCTCACAAAGTTCAACAAAGTTATTTAGATGGGAAGCAACATCTTCATTACTAATACTAGAGAATTGTTCTCTCATAACAAGATTGAGCAAATCAGGTTTTATCTCAAAGAAAGTATTTTTCAGCCACAGATGGAGCAATAGGAGTGCTCATAAAATCATTATTGTTGGTGCTAGTGAAGTCACACAACTTGGTGTTTTCAAGAGTAGTCATTTTTTTGGGTTTTCAAATAAGAAAGCAAAACAAGTAAAACTAATTTTTTTGTGTTTTTGAAGAACAAAACAAGCAAACAAAGCAAAAAGAAAACTAAGCAAAACAAAAACAACAAAGTAAAGAGATTGGTTATCAGGGACTCCCCTTGTGAAGATGTCCTTGACTCCCTGGCAACGGCGCCAGAAAATACTTTGATGGCGCGAGGTTGACGTGGGAGATTCTTCTTCTTTAGTCCCCATCAACGACGCTAGAAAATGTCTTGATGCACTCGACGATCGACGTAGAGTTCGTTGGGAACCCCAAGAGGAAGGTATGATGAGCACAGCAGAAAGTTTCCCTCAATTATGAAACCAAGGTTTAATCGAACCAGTAGGAACAAGGAAACACCCCAAAGGTGTTACTAGCTGAGCTTTGGCAGGGCGCACTACCGGTGCTAGTAGCAACGTGGAGACCTGCACAACACAACCACAGAACTTTGTCCCCAACTTGCGATGAGGTTGTCAATCTCACCGTGTTTGGCGGAAAACAAAGGATTAAACGTATCGAATGGAAAGAAGTAAAAGTTTGCAGAAAGTAAACACAAAGCAGTAAACAGATTGTAGATTGAATATAAAAGACAAGGACCGGGATCCATAGTTCACTAGAGGTGGCTCTCCTTAGATAGATAACATGCTGGGTGAACAAATTACAGTGAGGCAATTGACAAACATCGAGAAAGCAATACATGCATATACTAATCATCTTGACTCCTTTGAGACTTGATTGGGCATTACAACATAATACATAGACCGCCATCCAACTGCATATATGACTAATAATCCACCTTCAGGTTATCATCCGAACCCCCTCCAGTATTAAGTTGCAAACAACAGATTATTGCTTTACAAACTGCGTGTAAAGTAAACAATACAATTGTTCTATGAACAAAGGATCGTTGTTTTCTCCCTAGTAGCAACAACACATCTAGTACCTTAGAGATTTCTGTCACTTCCCCAGATTACTAGAGGCATGAACCCACTATCGAGCATAAATACTAACTCTTGGAGTTGCTAGCATCTACTTGGCCAAGATAGCTACTAACAACGGAAAGCATGCAAGATCTCAAATAACAAAGACATGATAGAATCAATAATCAATCTGAAATAGCATCTCAATATCCATCGGATCCCCGCAAATACAACACGTATGGATTACAAATAGATGATCTTGATCATGCACGGAGCTCACAAGATCTAAACATGAAAGCACAAAGGAGGAGAAACTAGCCATCTAGCTACTACATGGATCCGTAGTCCAAGGATGAACTACTCACGCATCACACCGGAGGCTTGCATGGTGATGAAGAAGGCCTCCAGGGTGAATTCCCCTCTCCGGCAGGGTGCTAGGAAGAGCTTCAAATCCCCCTGATCTAGGGACAGAGACGACGGCGGCTACAAACACTTTCGTGGATTTTTGATCGGGTACTTAGGGTTTTCGTCCCGAGGGAAACTTATAGGCGGAAGGAGAGTCCGAGGGGCTGCCGGGGTCGGCCAGACCACCCCCTGGCACGGGCCAGGCCTGGGCGCACGGCCAGGTGGTGTGGCCGCCCCCCAGCCCTTCTCCATCTCGTATTCTGGCACTTGATCTCTTCCGGAAAAATAGGCACTTTGGCTTTTGTCCCGTCCAATTCCGAGAATATTCATTTTCTGACTTTCCTGGAACCAAAAACAACATAAAACAGGCAGCTGGCACTGTGGCTCTTGTTAATAGGTTAGTCCAAGAAATCATAATAAAAGTACTCCAAAGTTGGAACAAAACACAAGAAAGTGGATAAAACCAAGCATGGAACATCAAAAATTATAGATACATTTGCAATGTATCAGCGGCCAGGGGTGGGACTGCGCCACAGGGTGGTGTGAGCCACCCTGGCTCCGTTTCCATCCCTTTTTCACTTCGTAGCTTTCCTTATTGACTAAAAACTGCAAAAATATAGTTGGATAGTATTTTCGCGGAACTTTTCTTACCAGAACTATTACCTATTTGAAAACAGACTCTGCAGGTCTCTGAATTTGGTATCTAGTATATTCTTCCGGAGTCATCACTTGAATATCATCGATATCTTCATCTTCATACACTTATTACTTGAGTCATAAAACCCTTCTCTTCCTTATTACACCATCATCTTCACTTCCTGGAAATTTCTTTCACACAAAACTTCACACAGTTATCATTAGCAACATTAGTATAAGTGAAGTGGTAAAACCTTTTTTGTCCAAATTCAACTGAAAACCATCAAAACATAAGATACTGTAGCAACTCCTTCAGAAAACTCAAAAATAATTCAAAAAGGAAATCGAATAAAGAAGCAAATGCAAGAGTGGCAAAATCTGTCAAAACAGACCAGCAGGTAAAGATCAATTATTTAGAAAATCTTCTGTTGCCTAAATCAAAAAGTGCAAAACTAACGAAAGTTAAATAACAACCTGGGGAAGAAGCACAAAAAATTACAGCTCAAGCCGACATACAGAGATCTCTCACGAATTTTTACGATGAAGCACAAAAATCTGTTTCGGGACAGCGCATTCCCCAAATATTACTTCTCTCTCATTAGAGGTTGATCTTGACACAAAAACCAAACAAAACGGATAAGGAGCGGTTATTACCGAAGTAATAACTTCCAAGACTCAAAGAAACAAAAACAAACAGAAAGCAAAAACAAATTGGGTTGTCTCCCATAAAGCTCTTTCTTTATAGCCATTAAGATGGGCATGATAATTTTGATGATGCTCACATAGGAATATGAATTGAAGTGAAAGAGAGCATTAAGAAGCAAAAATACACACATTTAATTCTAACCCACTTCCTATGCAAGGGAATTTTGTAAACAAACAAGTTATTGAAACCAGAGGCTACTTGCATAACAAGGCAAAAGAAGTGCAACATAAAAACTTTCAGCATAAAACGAGGAAACTTGATATTATTGAGATGCATAAGAACACTTTTTCTTCTTTCATAGTAACTTTTAGTATCGTGCATAAACTGAACCATATATCTATCACAAGGACCATCATAGCAATGATCACTTATTCTAACAGAAAACACAGGAATACTAGCTCTCATAACACTACTCTATGAAACAATATTAGAGGTATCCTTACAAAGGATAGGGTGTCCCTCTTTCTCATATTTAGTAACAAAGTCTTTCACATTTGCTATTATAGGTTCATCAACCATTTGTTTATCAGGTTCAACAGCTTTATTCATACTTTCATCTACCATACTAGCCATCATAGAATGTTCCCTTATCTTAACTAGGAAAGGCATTTTCTCAATATAAGGTTCAGGTAAGACATGATTAGCAGTATAAACTTCAGTATTTCTTGCAGGAACACTCTTAGCAATATCTTTATAAGGTTCATGATACTTATTCCACTTCTTTTTAGGCACTTTAATGTAGGAAGCAAAAGGCTTAAAATAAGAAGCAATAGCTTGAGAGTCTAAACCATAAGCATTTTTAATATTTTGAAAGTCATTAGTTCCCATAAAAGATTCAATGCATTCATAATCATAACTTATACCTGACTTTCTACCTTTGTCATTCTCCCAAGCTTCAGCATTGTCTTGAATACGGTCCAGAAGATCCCATTTAGCTTCTTCTTCCATGCGAGTGAATGATCCAGCACAAGAAGCATCCAATAAATCTTTATCATGTAGAGGGAGCCTTGCATAAAAGTTATTGATAATAATATTGTTGGGGAGCTCATGAATGGGACATTTGAGCATTAGTAACTTCAATCTCCCCAAGCTTGAGCTGTACTCTCTACATCAAGGGCCCACAAGTTGTATATTTGATTCTGATTTTTATGAATCTCACTAGGAGGATAAAACTTTGAATAAAAGAGAGGCACTATTTCCTCCCATTACAGAGGAAATGATCACCGGGATGGACAGTTCCATCCCCAACATAGTAGTTATCCATAACACGATCAATAATTCTTGTACGTATTTTGAAAGCATTATTCTTAGCAGGTGGTGGCTTATCTACTACCTTAACAATGGTAGTAGCATTACCAAATAAGAAACTCAGCGAATTATCCATAACGAAAATAAAGCAACTAAGAGAAGTAAACAATACTCACAATAGAAGTTTCCTTTACCAGTTCCACTTTCCAATAGCGCTTCACTCCCCGACAACGGCGCCAGAAAATAGTCTTGATGACCCACAAGTATAGGGGTTGTATCGCAGTATTTTTGATAAGTAAGAGTGTCGAACCCAACGAGGAGCAGAAGGTGCTGGCTAGTGGTATGGATCAGGAGTTCTCTGCAAATACTTAGCAAACGGATTTTTAGGGGTTTTTGATAAAGCAAGTAAACAAAGTACGAGTAAATAAAATATAGTAGGAATAAATGCAGCAAGTGGCCCAATCCTTTATGCAGCAAAGGACAAGCCGGTTGTATTACTTAAGATGACCAAACGTTCTCGAGGACACATGGAAAGACTGTCAAGTGCTTTCGCTTCATATAGTTGATTAATCTTCTTTAGCTTGCTAAGTGTTGTGTGGGTGAGCCTGTGCTAATATACCGACCTTCCTAGGACTAATACATAATTGTGATTATACCCCTTTCAAACATCCGTAAGTACAAGAAAGTAATTAAGGTAGAACCTAACCACAGCTTTAAACTCTAAGACCCTTACGTCCCTTGTGCAATGGTTTCCTAACAGGGGTTCAGGTTTCTATCACTCCGGCAACCCCTGCGATTAGTAGCCAAATACACAATGCATTCCCCTAGACCCATATAGGTGAAGTGTCATGTAGTCGACGTTCACATTACACCACTAGAAGAAGTACACCACAACTTAAATATCAAACTATTGAATCTTTCTCAACACAACTCCACTACTAACAACATGACTTCTCCCATGTCCTCAAGAACAAAATGAACTACTCACAAGACATCATATGGATCATGATCAGAGATGGAATAATGATGTATAACAATCTGAACATAAACAATAATTCAATGGTTCACTCAATAGCATCAACTACAAAGAGTAATCAACACCGGGAAAGTTTCCCCTATGAACAATGCAAGATTCAACCCAATTGTTACAGCAATATAGAGATGGTGATGACGGTGCTGATGGGGATGATGGTGGTGATGATGATGATGATCCGATGAAGTCTAGCTTGATGGTGGTGTTGATAGCGACGATCTCCCCTCTCCAGGAAGGAATTCCCCGGTAGAAATCGGTCTGCCAGAGATATCTTTCTCTCTTGGTGTTTTCCGCCCCGCAGAGGCCGCGGAATCTTTCTGTGGTCGCTCCCCGAGTCTTAGGGTTTCGGGAGGATAATATACGCCAGAGGGGAGTGCCAGGGGTGGACCAGGGCGGCCACACCACCTGGTGGCGCGGCCTAGGATGGCCCGCGACAGGGGGTGGTGTGGGCCCCCTATGACCCATCTCCAGCCCTCCTTCTGGCTTTCTTCGTCTTCTGGAAAAATAGGATTTTCCGTATATTTTCCCGGATTTTCTAATCTTTGTGAATTTTGCCTCCAAACAGCACCTTTTCCATCAGAATCCTGACTGTAGCGGTCCATGCTCCAAAAGTCATCAACCATGCAAAAACAGATGAAATAACATAAGTATCACCTCTCAATATGAAATATATCAATGAATAACAGTGAATTATGACATAGAATAGTGATGCAAAATGGACGTATCACCTACAGCGGGTGTGTGTGGTACTTTGGAGACACCACACTTGGGGTGCTTGGAGATGCTCGTCTTTATCAACATACGCCTTCCTGCGTAAGGCGTTCCTCGCTCTTCAAGAGTATGAATACCGTCTCTCTCTTTCTGTTACTTATGTCTACATAGTTTAGATCCTGGTATTAGTGTTCGCATAGTTAGAATTTTTTGTTTTCTGCTACGGAACCGTACAGTCATATCAGAGCGGGTCTATGGGTAGCGGATAGAACACATAGCAATATGTGGGCATTGATTTTCTTATTGCTACCCTCTTTTGTGTTCTTGTCCATATCGCGACACTGTTTGATGAAGCAGCCTCCAACCGACCTCACGTGGTGATTCACGAGAATGGTCCATAATTAAGTGGCTTAGGGGGTGTCTGTCTCTCTACAGTAGTTGATATGGCATCAACATTGGAGGGCCCTGAAAAGAGAAGTAAAACAGCAATCATTGAATCCATGTTGTGGCTACATATTCGTAGGTGGAAAGGGTTCTACTGTGAAAGCCCTAAAACCGCATAAAACTTGCAATAGATAATATAGACGCGTCTATCTTTATTTTTGCATAGGGGCTTGTGTTAAGACATGACAATGACAAGTTTGTGAAACTTCCATTGAAGCTCTCGATGGTGATCAAGATGCTGCAACCACGTCACAACACTTTACTTTATAAAGTATCTCTTCATGAATCTTATTATGCTAGTAGGATAGTATATTCGACGATAGCATAGTAAGATAATCCCTCACTGAATGCCAGATATAGTATTCCCCTTGTGTGTGCACCACCAAGAAAGTTCTTCGATATGAGGTAGGCCGTGACGATCGGGTGTCATACATATCTGCATTTGCATATAGTGGGTGTAAGCCATGTTGCACTACGAATACACACAAGTTAGTATTGGCGAGCCTAGCATGTGAAGACATGGCCTCGGAATACAACAGACCAAAAGGTCGAGCATGAATCATATGGCATATGATTGACATTAAGAATGTCTACCTTTGGAACTATTTTGCCCGTCGTGACGATCGGGGGTAGAGTAGTGGATTGGGGTCATGTGATCACTAAATGAATGGAGGGATGTTCGTTTGAGCGGAAGTTATTGTTGTTTTAATTTTGGTAGTACAATTTAAAACATGAACTCATTATTATGAACATGGTCTAAATACTTTGCAAATCCATTGTAGATGTCTCGCCCACCCACCAGCCCCGTTGATGACGGTGAGCGACATGAGCGACGGAACAGGGCCCCCCAAAAATTAGGGCCCCCAAATCATGATTAGTTAGATCAAAAACAGATCTTGTAGGTTTTAGGTTTAAAGAAAGATAAATAAAAGGAAGATAAACAAAACCGGATGGAAGTCTTTTTCTACGGCTTCATTCCTCCATTCGCGACGCATCACGCAAATCACGCAAATCTGATTTTGCCTTTTCTGCTTCCATTCGTGAAATGCCAAGACGACGTTAAGCGACTCTCCCATTCGCCTTTTTTTTGACCAGGGAGACTCTCATGTTCGCCTTCATTTCTCCGTCCTGCCTCGGTCCTCAACAAGACGAGCTCCAGATCACCGTGCTGCCTGACTTTACCTACGCGAACACGGCAATGCCCCGGCGACCGACGCCTAGGCTGACGCCCGGAGCCTATTGGTGCTCGATGAGTCATCGAATCAAGTTTCAGGTTGGTAGGTACTCCATATCTCTACCGATTAGTTGAATCAAGTCAGTCGATTTCCATCATAAGATATTATGTAGAGTATTGTAGTAGTTTGTTATTCATCAAGCTATTAAATCGTTCTTCATCGAAGATAGTCCGATAAAAAGTTGCCTTCTATTTTTATTTATGAAGATCGCGTCTCGTTCTTCATCATCGTCAATAAATTGCTTTATTTATTAGGTATTTGTTCACGGACTTGTTCTTTTTTCTTAACAAATCTATAAATTGCTACCACAATTTAATTCAGATTATTAACTTTGTTAATAAAATAGGGAAAACATGAACTTTTGTGATACCCTTTGATCTTTGAGAATTAATATTTGATACTCTTCCCATCTAGAAGTAAGCGACTTTGATTTATATATAATTAGACGCGTTTTAGTGTCAAATACATGTGAATCTAGACAAATAAAAGTCACTGATGCTTGGACGGAGCGACATATGTACAAAATCACATACTAAAGTGAAAATATGAATTCACTATTGGCTATGATTTTTTTTTTTTAAATTAGGACCTCCTTTTGTTGTTCGCACCGGGGCCCCAAATTCCTGGAGACGGGCCTACCACCCACCTTCAACCTTAGAACTTTCCTCGATAAGGACATACTGAGCTTCTAGCTAAGCCTACAGATTCCGCAATCTTAGGATCCTCCTAGTCCCCTAAAAGTAAATCCCTCACATACAGCCGTACTACCCCTTCTGTCACTAGGGTTCCCAACCTGTAGATCCGTCATTACTCAGACTCCCTATACCTGGCTCAACCCTCGGGGTCTTAGGGTACCTGACAAGTCCTTAGATTGAGGCAAGAGAGGATACAATAATTATCATATCATACAAACTAATACATGATCCTATCTGTGATAAATAATATGCACACACGCTACATGGCTAGGCCGAAGCCCTTAGCCCAAGGAGAATTACTCACACATACAGATGAGATCAATAATTACAAACATTGTAATGAAAATCATGAGATTGATAGCAATAGTCTTACAATGTTGCCAATTGAAGAAGAGATCTACTATTACAAGTGGTGGAATATGGCTATGGAGATGGAGAAGGGTTTTGAGATCTGGAGGCGGCTGATGATCTGGGGCAGAGACTTTTGGATGAGGCAGGGCTTTTTTCTCGTCGCCCAAGGCTTATTTATATAAGGGTACCTGATGACCCACAAGTATAGGGGGTGTATTGCAGTATTTTCGATAAGTAAGAGTGTCGAACCCAACGAGGAGCAGAAGGTGCTGGCTAGTGGTATGGATCAGGAATTTTCTGCAAATACTTAGTAAGCGGATTTTTAGGGTTTTTTGATAAAGCAACTAAACAAAGTACGAGTAAATAAAATACAGTAGGAATAAATGCAGCAAGTGGCCCAATCCTTTATGCAGCAAAGGACAAGCCGGTTGTATTACTTAAGATGACCAAACGTTGACACATGGGAAGACTGTCAAGTGCTTTCGCTTCATATAGTTGATTAATCTTCTTTAGCTTGCTAAGTGTCGTGTGGGTGAACCTGTGCTTATGTACCGACCTTCCTAGGACTAATACATACTTGTGATTCTACCCCTTGCAAACATCCGTAATTACAAGAAAGTAATTAAGGTAGAAACCTAACCATAGCTTTAAACTCTAAGACCCTTACGTCCCTTGTGCAATGGTTTCCTAACGAGGGTTCAGGTTTCTGTCACTCCGGCAACCCCTACGATTAGTAGCCAAATACACAATGCATTCCACTAGGCCCATATAGGTGAAGTGTCATGTAGTCGACATTCCCATGACACCACTAGAAGAAGTACACCACAACTTAAATATCAAACTATTGAATCTTTCTCAACACAACTCCACTACTAATAACATGACTTTTCCCATGTCCTCAAGAACAAAACGAACTACTCACAAGACATCATATGGATCATGATCAGATATGGAATAATGATGTATAACAATCTAAACATAAACAATAATTCAATGGTTCACTCAATAGCATCAACTACAAAGAGTAATCAACACCGGCAAAGTTTCCCCTAAGAACTAATACAAGATTCAACTCAATTGTTATAGCAATATGGAGATGGTGATGAGGGTGCTGATGGTGATGATGGTGGTGATGATGATGATGATCCCGATGAAGTCCAGCTTGATGGTGGTGTTGATGGCGATGATCTCCCCTCTCCGAGAAGGAATTCCCCCGGCAGAAATCTGTCTGCCGGAGAGATCATTCTCTCTTGGTGTTTTCCGCCCCGCAGAGGCGGCGGAATCTTTCTGTGGTCACCCCCTGAGTCTTAGGGTTTCGGGAGGATAATATACGCTAGAGGGGACTGCCAGGGGTGGACCAGGGTGGCCACACCACCTGGTGGCGCGGCCCAGGATGGCCCGCGCCAGGGGGTGGTGTGGGCCCCCTATGGCCCATCTCTAGACCCCCCTTCTGGCTTCCTTCGTCTTCTGGAAAAATAGGATTTTCCGTATATTTTCCTGGATTTTCTGATCTTTGCGAATTTTGCCTCCAAACATCACCTTTTCCATCAGAATCCGGACTGCATCGGTCCATGCTCCAAAAGTCATCAACCATGCAAAAACAGATGAAATAACATAAGTATCACCTCTCAATACAAAATATATCAATGAATAACAGTGAATTATGACATAGAATAGTGATGCAAAATGGACGTATCAACTCGCCCAAGCTTAGACTTCGCTTGTCCCTAAGCGAAACTGAGCTCAATAAACATGGCCTCAGGTTTATGGAGTGAAGAGTCGATAAAATAATATGGACAAGAAGCATCACATTCATCAAATACATAGATCATAATAGGAGACAACTCACTATTATATAACTCAACTTGCAATGAGTAAAGGAAACATAATAAAGATACATAAAGTAAATCATAATTGGTAATGGCAAACTTAGCTCTTGGTCGAAGAATAGTTGATAATTTGGTGGAGTTCACAAATAACTGGTTTCAATGATAGCTTTCAAAGTAGTAAACATCAAGATAAGAGCAATGTGCAAAACAAGGAACATAAGAAACATGATTGAATAAATCATCATATGAATGAATGAAACACAACAACTCAAAATACTTGCTGAGATAGAAAGGAGTAGGTTTACAGACTCAACTAAAAAGTAAAAGAAAGGCCCTTCGTAGAGGGAAGCAGGGATTGCAAGTCTCATAAAGAGCTTCCAAAAATTATGGTACTTACTAGCTTTCAGCTCTCATTGCCCCTATCATAGGCATCTTTAGGTGATTAAGGTTAAAGTGATCAAATATGAGGATATGCATTGACAAGTTGTAAATTGAGAATCTCATGTCCCTTGAATACGAGGGCCGCTCCTCATGCTACTCAAGTTTAGTCACCGGTAAGTTCTTGTCATCGTAAGCATATGTGTATCATAGAGAACCGCCAACGGGGTACCCCTTGCCCGATGATACGGAAGAATCCCCATATCAAAATGACAAGGCAAGAAGACAACAAGCATCTCAGCAATCTTCTTATTTACCATGGGAATATGGTGCCTTTTTCTCTCTTTCCTCTTTTCATAATCTCTTTTTTTCCTTTTTCTCTTTTTTTCTCAATATCAGACTCTTTTTTTTATAAGAAGAATGCTTCATAGATGCTCGTTATGGTTACGCTGCAGGTTTCCACCATGTCAGCATGGATTAGAACAGCGGCCCAGGCGTTTCTCTAACACATATGTATAACTCCATGGACTTACAAACTCCCCTTTCATTTCACACTGACGATATCCATAGACAAAAGAACATGATATCAACTTGGTACAAAGTACCAATGCAATGTTGAAAGCGTTCCCCATGATAGCATGGCTCTGCTAATTCACAACTTAAAAGCGCAAGCATATACGCAACATAGGTGAGCACAATGGTTCAAGTTTATTAAATGCAAGAAAGTAAAGTGTGCCATCAAGTTCGTGATAGCTTTAATCACTAATTTTCACATAACAAGTTTAATTTGGAAGGTAGACAAAACAAGAATTTACTTGGAATAGCAATAATGCTACTAGGTAGGTATGGTGGACACAGATGGCAAAGGTTTTGGTTTAAAGGAGTGGATGCACGAGAAGAATTCCCTCTCAGTATAGGTTTTTGGCTAGCAAGGCTGGGTAGCAAGTATAAGAGTTGAAGGAAACAACCAAACATACAAGTGATAAAAACAAACATGCAATCTTCCTTGGAAGCATAAAAGATCTTAACTAGAGAATACTAAACTTATGAGCAAATCAAGAAAGAAAGATGATGAAATTATTTTTCTTTAAAGGTACTTTTATCTTTTCTTTCAACTCTCAAAAATAGTGTGCTACTGACCGAGCCAGGTTTGCCAAAACCAACTAAATTAACTCAATGATCCCAAAGTGATACTAATACTAACAACAAGATTAATCATATAACCACGAATTGAAAACTAATATAAGCTATGAAAAAGAGTGAATGATAGAACTTCTCATTAATATTCCATAACGGCAACTCACACCAAGGGATACACATCTAACGAGAGAGGGGACACTTCCATAATGCAAACCATCCTACATAATAACTTCTCTATTCATGATATGACTCTACTAATAAGGTAAAAAGATAAAAGATAGTGATGTGATACCGTGGCACTCCCCCAAGCTTGGAACAAACCAAGGGGATGCCAAACCTGATGACAAATTACTCCTTCGGTGGTGGTGGTATCCTCTCATCTTTGTCCGACTTCCAGGGTAAGGGATTCCCATCAACAAAGGACATCGTGGTTTCCAACATCCTAAAACTTGCAGCAGCACTTATGCGTTTAAACCTAACCTCATTCTCACAGTTTTGATTTTGAACGTCATAGAACTGTGCTTGCAGTTTGTTGGTTGTTTGGCAGAGTGAGAGGACTTCGTCTTTGAGTTTAGCAGTCTCCTTTTGGTGCTCGGCGATGAGTTCAGAACAAATCTTATGGATGATATCCACTTCGTGCTCCGCCATCTTCTTGTACCTAAAGACTTCTTGCTCCAGTGCTTCCATCCTGTCCTCCAGACTTCCTTCACCTTTAGGGCCTTGAACCTCTTTTATCCGGACCTCCCCATCTTCGAGCAACACCTCCTTGGGATGAATCTTCAACTCTCTCATGTATGGGTTGATGATATCTTCTAAGGAATCTCCCTTGGCTGATCCAGTGGAAGACATTGTGGCTCCAAATCTGGGATTCTACCTGGTAGAAACAGATCGAAACAAAAACACGACAAGAACATGATATACAACCTCGGACGACCCGAGGGATTATATATTACGAAGTTTCATAACAAGAGGAAGGTATTGGGTGAAAACGGGTCGGAGGTGGAGTCTGGGGTGGACTCACCACCTGGTGGTGCGGCCAGGGGAGCCACCCTGGCTCTGTTTCCGTCCCTCTTTCGCTCCGTAGCTTTCCTTATTGACTAAAAACTGCACAAATATAGTGGGATAGTATTTTTGTGGAACTTTTCTTACCAGAACTGTTACCTAATTGAAAACAGACTCTGCAGGTCTCTGAATTTGGTATCTAGTAGATTCTTCCGGAGTCATCACTTGCATATCATCGATATCTTCATCTTCATACACTTATTACTTGAGTCATAAAACCCTTCTCTTCCTTATTACACCATTATCTCCACTACCTAGAAATTTCTTTCACACAAAACTTCACACAGTTCTCATTAGCAACATTAGTATAAGTGAAGTGGTAAAACCTTTTGTGTCCAAATTCAACTGAAAACCATCAAAACATAAGATACTGTAGCAACTCTTCAAAAAGGAAATCGAATAAAGAAGCAAATGCAAGAGTGGCAAAATCTATCAAAACAGACCAGCAGGTAAAGATCAATTTTTTCGAAAATCTTATGTTGCCTAAATCAAAAAGTGCAAAACTAACGAAAGTTAAATAACAACCTGGGTCAGAAGCACAGACAATTACAGCTCAATCCGACATACAGAGATCTCTCACGAATTTTTACGGTGAAGCACAAAAATCTGTTTCGGGATAGCGACCTCCCCAAATCTTACTTCTCTCTCATTAGAGGTTGATCTTGACACAAAAACCAAACAAAACGGATAAGGAGCGGTTATTACCGAAGTAATAACTTCCAAGACTCAAAGAAACAAAAACAAACTGAAAACAAAAACAAATTGGTTTGTCTCCCATAAAGCTCTTTCTTTATAGCCATTAAGATGGGCATGATAATTTTGATGATGCTCACATAGGAATATGAATTGAAGTGAAAGAGAGCATTAAGAAGCAAAAATACACACATTTAAGTCTAACCCACTTCCTATGCAAGGGAATTTTGTAAACGAACAAGTTGTTGAAACCAGAGGCTACTTGCATAACAAGGCAGAAGATGTGCAACATAAAAACTTTCAGCATAAAACGAGGAAACTTGATATTATTGAGATGCATAAGAACACTTTTTCCTCTTTCATAGTAACTTTCAGTATCGTGCATAAACTTAACAATATAGCTATCACAAGGACCATCATAGCAATGATCACTTATTCTAACAGAAAACACAGGAATACTAGCTCTCATAACACTACTCTGTGAAACAATATTAGAGGTATCCTTACAAAGGATAGGGTGTCCCTCTTTCTCATATTTAGTAACAAAGTCTTTCACATTTGCTATTATAGGTTCATCAACCATTTGTTTATCAGGTTCAACAACATTATTCATACTTTCATCTACCATACTAGCCATCATAGAATGTTCCCTTATCTTAACTGGGAAAGGCATTTTCTCAATATAAGGTTCAGGTAAGACATGATTAGCAGTATAAACTTCAGTATTTCTTGCAGGAACACTCTTAGCAATATCTTTATAAGGTTCATGATACTTATTCCACTTCTTTTTAGGCACTTCAATGTGGGAAGAAAAAGCCTTAAAATAAGAAGCAATAGCTTGAGAGTCTAAACCATAAGCATTTTTAATATTTTGAAAGTCATCAGTTCCGATAAAAGATTCAGTGCATTCATAATCATAATTTATACCTGACTTTCTACCTTTGTCATTCTCCCAAGCTTCAGCACTGTCTTGAATATGGTCCAGAAGATCCCATTTAGCTTCTTCTTCCATGAGAGTGAATGATCCAGCACAAGAAGCATTCAATAAATCTTTATCATGTAGAGGGAGCCTTGCATAAAAGTTATTGATAATAATATTGTTGGGGAGCTCATGAATGGGACATTTGAGCATTAGTAACTTCAATCTCCCCCAAGCTTGAGATGCACTCTCTCCATCAAGGGGCCAAAAGTTGTATATTTGATTCTGATCTTTATGAATCTCACTAGGAGGATACAACTTTGAATAAAAGAGAGGCACTATTTCCTCCCATTCCAGAGCTTGACCAAAAGTTGTATTTTGAAACCATCATTCTCAGCAGGTGGTGGCTTATCTACTACCTTAGCAATGGTAGTAGCATTACCAAATAAGAAACTCAGTGAATTATCCATAACGAAAATAAAGCAACTAATAGAAGTAAACAATACTCACAGTAGAAGTTTCCTTTACCAGTTCCACTTTCCAATAGCGCTTCACTCCCCGGCAACGGCGCCAGAAAATAGTCTTGGTGACCCACAAGTATAGGGGGTGTATCGCAGTATTTTCGATAAGTAAGAGTGTCGAACCCAACGAGGAGCAGAAGGTGCTGGCTAGTGGTATGGATCAGGAATTCTCTGCAAATATTTAGCAAACGGAATTTTAGGGGTTTTTGATAAAGCAAGTAAACAAAGTACGAGTAAATAAAATATAGTAGGAATAAATGCAGCAAGTGGCCAAATCCTTTATGCAGCAAAGGACAAGCCGGTTGTATTACTTAAGATGACCAAACGTTCTCGAAGACACATGGGAAGACTGTCAAGTGCTTTCGCTTCATATAGTTGATTAATCTTCTTTAGCTTGCTAAGTGTTGTGTGGGTGAACCTATGCTAATGTACCGACCTTCCTAGGACTAATACATACTTGTGATTATACCCCTTGCAAACATCCGTAAGTACAAGAAAGTAATTAAGGTACAACCTAACCACAGCTTTAAACTCTAAGACCCTTACGTCCCTTGTGCAATGGTTTCCTAATGGGGGTTCAGGTTTCTGTCACTCTGGCAACCCCTACGATTAGTAGCCAAATACACAATGCATTCTCCTAGGCCCATATAGGTGAAGTGTCATGTAGTCGACGTTCACATGACACTACTAGAAGAAGTACACCATAACTTAAATATCAAACTATTGAATCTTTCTCAACTCCACTACTAACAACATGACTTCTCCCATGTCCTCAAGAACAAAACAAACTACTCACAAGACATCATATGGATCATGATCAGAGATGGAATAATGATGTATAACAATCTGAACATAAATAATAATTCAATGGTTCACTCAATAGCATCAACTACAAAGAGTAATCAACACCGGGAAAGTTTCCCCTAAGAACTACTACAAGATTCAACTCAATTGTTACAGCAATATGGAGATGGTGATGAGGGTGCTGATGGTGATAATGGTGGTGATGATGATGATGATCCCAATGAAGTCCAGCTTGATGGTGGTGTTGATGGAGACGATCTCCCCTCTCCGGGAAGGAATTCCCCCGGCAGAAATATGTCTGCCGGAGAGATCTTTCTCTCTCGGTGTTTTCCGCCCCGCAGAGGCGGCGGAATCTTTCTATGGTCGCCCCCCGAGTCTTAGGGTTTCGGGAGGATAATATACGCCAGAGGGGAGTTCCAGGGGTGGACCAGGGCGGCCACACCACCTGGTGGCATGGCCCAGGCTGGCCTGCGCCAAGGGGTGGTGTGGGTCCCCTGTGGCCCATCTCCAACCCCCCTTCTGGCTTCCTTCGTCTTCTGGAGAAATAGGATTTTCCGTATATTTTCCCGGATTTTCTGATCTTCGCGAATTTTGCCTCCAAACAGCACCTTTTCCATCAGAATCCTGATTGCAGCGGTCCATGCTCCAAAAGTCATCAACCATGCAAAAACAGATGAAATAACATAAGTATCACCTCTCAATATGAAATATATCAATGAATAACAGTAAATTATGACATAGAATAGTGATGCAAAATGGAAGTATCAGTCCCTTCATGAAAGTTGTTCCGTTTGACCTAATGGTGTCGGTGCCAACTATACGGCCAGAACTATATGGCTAGAATTTTGTTCCTGCCGTATAGTTGATCGTTAAAGCGTCAGACTCCGCTTCACAGCTCCTGGTTTCTTCTGGTTGATGGAAATCTCGTATCTTTGACTTTAATGTAGTAATTCCCATCTTCAAACAACATTATCTGCGCGGGAAAAAATAGAAAGAAAGGATTGCATACCGCTTTGAATATTAGGCATTAGTGGCAGGGTTTAGAGAGATATTTCATCAAAAATATCAATAATATCCAGTTTAAATGTGGATTTAGATGACTATATTTCAGAGCCATCAACCTCCCCAAGCTTAAACGTGATCGTCCCCGAGCAAGAAAACCAAAATCAAAAGGAACTCAGCATTTAAACTAAAATAACGAGATGGTGATCTTACTCATGATTAGTAGTCTCATGTTTCCTGCACTTCATAAATCTGAAAAACTTCAGCATAGATAGAGTAATGGCAAGCATATCATACGGGTTTTATGCATCCTTATAGCGCAGCAAAATTATTGTCAACATGGATGATTCAAATGAGTAAACTATATTCCATGTAATGTAATCAACTCATAGGCTTGCCTTTGAACAATAAAGTATAATGATGTAAATTGAGAGTGTGAGAGTTGTCATGAAAAACATATACACTAGAGTATCTCAATTGTCCCACATCAATAAATCAAGACTTTTCAAGCACTACTTTTCTATTCATTGTCCTTCAAGAATTTTAGTTCTTAAGTAATTGAGAGCATGCCAAAGATTTTTATTAGTTTATCGGCTTGTGATGGACACTCGTGGCATCACTAAGGTTTTTGTTCCTTGCATAATAATTACTCATAACAGCCAGAGGAGTGATTCCATCATGATTACAGCTACCCGGGAGTGCCAAGAATCTTACCCACTATAGCATTGCTTCTATATGTGTTTAATCAGATCATAGCCAAAATCTAGGAGTTTCCTCCATGAAGATCGTTTGTAGGCCAGCGGAGTTGTTGGCATCCCATGAAGTTTGACACGCATAAAGCTATATCATTCTTATGATTAACAAGTCAAACTTTGGCATGCTCACACAAACCGCTAAAAATTAATTCAATCGTACAAATCCTTTTAAAGAGAGCTATCAAGTCAATCAACATTTTCAGTGGCGTTGCGTGTCTCTAGAAATAAGCCTTCAAGACTAAGCACTACAACACCCAAGCCTTCAATTGTGAGACTTTTTTTTATTACAATTGTTTAGCAATTTTTAGGCAAGACTTGGTTAATTACGAGGGCTGGAACAAAATGTACCCAACTAAATACCCATGCAAATGAAAATCTTACTACAATACAAAGACTCACTCCACCAATGTAATACCTCAACATTTACTACTAACTGACATGGGTTTCTCAAACTTCAAAAGTGGGGAGTCATAAGGCATACCTCTCATGTTTGGTTCCACTTCTCTCTTCCTTTTTTATTTGCTTCGTGGAAACACGAAGTCGATCACTATCTTGCAAACATATGAAAACATCGAGGCGGAAAGAAAAGAAAGTGGGAAAATAAGGAAAAATGGAGAAATCCTTTTGTGGTTTTTAAGAGAGGTAGTTTAAAGAATAGAAAATTGGCGGCAAAGCTTGTCTAGAAAATCTCGAAAGCAAAATAGAAAGAACTAAAAATAAAGTGTTGGGGAAACCAACACAGGTGCTTATAAACTCAAATTAAAAACATAACCTCAAAATAAATAAAAGCAAATGAACGCCAAATAAAGATACATGAGGAAACTTCCCCAAGCTTAGGCTTTTGCAAGCCCTTCAAATCATTGTGGTGGCGGGAAAAAGTCGTTACTCTAGTTTGGAAATTGAGTTGAGACGTTACTAGTTGATCCTCGGAGGTTCAAAGAGAGGCTATGCATCCTCTCCATAGTCCCTCCAAGTTCTTGGAAGTATTGGTATGTAGCGAACCGAGTTTGTGGCTGCTCCTCTTGATAAGGAACTTCTTGCTCCTCTTCTTGGTCCTCATCCTCCTCCGGAACCTCCTCCTCGGGTTGGTGTTGCTGAACCTACAAGTCATATAGCAAACGTCCTTCCTTGATAGAGATAAGACCGTTGGGCATAGGAGCGGGGTAGAGACGCCTAGCTCCAGCAATATGCAGGTAATAAACACCACCTCTCCTAGTGAGCATTCCACAAGCTTTTTCATTAGAGAAACCAACACGTCGCTCACCTAGCACGGGTTGCAAATCACATAGGTCTATTCCTAGGGCAGTGGCAAGAACGGTGATGACGCCTCCACCTGTGATTGGTCCTTGGCTTTGGGAGGCTTGGTGCTCTAGGTAGTGCACAAGGATGGTGCCCAAGTTGAGTGACAAGCCGCGGTTGATGTAAGCAGCCTTTGCAAGGACTAAGATGTCCTCCTCGTTGAGTCTCGTGAACTCATTACATGCCTGCAAGGTGTTAGCAATAACACAGAATAAATAGTGAATTGCCGGATGTTGAATATTCTTCCCCTTGCTCACGCTAGTAGTGAAACTTATTCCATTATAATATTGTTCAGGGGAAGGGTTTAAGCCAGTAAAGGATGCGCGTAAGGCATTATCATCATTGTTTGGCAAATTAAAACATGCACACCATTCATCTAATGTTAAAGTGTAGTTGTCATTCATAAGTTGGAAAGAAATCGTGTCCTCTCCTTGCCATTGTTTAACGGTGCTTTGCAACGAACTTAGGAATTCAATGGTTAAGCGGCGATAAGTAGGCACATCATTGTACAGAAAGTTTTGCAGGCCATCTCTATTGCAAAGTAAATTGAAGTCATCAGAAATACTGAGTTGGTTCTTTATATGGGGCAAGCCCACTTGGTGTCCTTCACTTCGAGGTTCTTGATCTTGTTGAAGCGATCACGTTGGGGCTCATCCCGGAACCGTATCACCATGCCTTCTAGAGCGACAGCACGAGAAGCACTAGCGGTGGCACGAGCACGAGTTTGACTCCTTGTGTTCATCATCTAAAACATTGAAGAAAGACAAAAATAAAACTTTTTGATCCAACAATAGTAAGTATAACATATTCCTCATCATAGCACACTAAAGAATCCTCTCAAAATAATAGTCTAGGCAAGAAAATCATGGCAATTAGTTCATAGTAGGTCTCACCCTAGATTGATAATGACAAAAGATCGAAGATGAATTTGCAAAAAGTAATTGGAGGATCGTAGGAGAAACATACCGTAGATCACTTGTGTGCGAGGAAATCGAACGAAATTGAGTAGGGATGAAGATATCTTGAGGTTTTGAGAGAGTTTGGAGGTAGAAGAGAGAAAAAGGATTGAAGTTTTGGTGTTGGAGGTACCTTCTCGTGCGATTTTGTGGTCGGACGCAACTATACATGCGGAACAATGCATTAGCGCCGTATAGTTGCCCTTCTATCAAAATTTTAGGGTTTCCTCCTGGTGGCGTAGCTATACGGCCAGAACAATATGTTCCTGCCGTATAGTTGGTCGTCAAACCGTCTGTACTTGGGAAAGAAATTATACAAAGGCATCGATATCTATATGACCAGAACTATATGGCCAGATTTTTTATTCCCACCGTATAGTTGGTCGTTAAACTATCAATACATTGGAAAAGAATTTGTACGGAGGCACTGATATCTATACAACCAGAGCTATACGGCCGGAATTTTTTCCCGCCATATAGTTGGTCGTTAAACTCTCAGTACATATGAAAGAAAAATTGTGGATGGCAAAGATATCTATACGACCAGAACTATACGACCGGAATTTTTATTCCTGCCATATAGTTGGTCGTTAAACTCTCTGTATGCATCAAAAAAATTCTGTTTCTTCGAAAATTATTTCTTTTCCTGTAACTTAGTGATATACCTTGTTTTTGATAGAAAATTGACAGTAAAAATTGTCGACCAACAACAACATGAATAAAGCAGGATTTTTAGTACTACCGAACTTCTTCTCCTCAATTGGAGTTTTTTAGCACCCTTTATTAAACATAAACTTAAACTAAAATTTAAAAACTTTACTAAAATCTTTATTTCACATGGGTTGCCTCCCATGAAGCGCTCTTTTATGGTCAATAGCTTGACCTCAATGTTGCTCACTTAGGCCAGATGAGTGGAACACCCACTCCAAAGTAGTTGTCCTTCAAAGTGATGGCCTCCTTTTCATCATGATTCGCTTTTTTCTTCCAGGGGGAATGAATAACAAAAGGATCCCGTGAAGGCAATTGGAGCTTCATGTTCCCTTCATGTAGATTAATCAAATCCTTAATAGTTCTTAAGAATGGACGGCCTAATATAATAGGAGCAGTAGCATCTTCAAGCATGTCAACAATAAGAGCAGGACCGCCTTTAATGTATACTAAAGTATTATCCTTAATTCCTACAGCTTGTTTGTAGTTAGACTCTGCTAGATGCAATTTTAACTCGGTGATCTCAAAAGAGCCAAGGTTTAACTTGTTAAAAAGACTCTTTGGAATCGTTGAGATGCTTGCACCTAGATCACAAAGTGTAGCTATCTCATTGGTCGCAATTTTAATCTTAATTGTGGGCTCAAATATGTCATCAAGCTTCACAGGTAATTTTTCAGCAATTTTCTTATATTCTTCCTCAAGCTCACATACCTTTATTGCTTTCTGATTAATGAAGTGTTGGTACATAGCTTCCTCACTACCTTCACTTACCAGAATCTTAATGTTGATCCTTTTTACGAGATCTTCTACGGTGTAGCTTGGTGAAGGAGCACTACTATAATTGTTTAGTATACATCTAGCAGATCCTACCTACAAACAAGCTATAGAAATTAAGGAAAATACTTTAGTATACATTAAAGGTTGTCCTGCTCTTATTGATTTTGTTATTGTTGACATGCCTGAAGATGCTAATACTCCTATTATATTAGGCCTTCCTTTTTAAGAACTATTAAGGCTTTGATTAATCTACATGAAGGGAACGTGAAGCTTCAATTACCTTCACGGGATCCTTTTGTTATTCATTTCCCCATGAAGAAGAAAGCCAAGCATGATGAAAAGGAGGCGATCACTTTGAAAGCCAACTACTTTGGAGTGGGTATTCCACTCAACTGGCCTAAGTGAGCAACATTGAGGTGAAGCTATTGACCATAAAAGAGCTCTTCATGGGAGGCAACCCATGTTAAATAAATGTTTGAGTTAAGTTTTAAGTTTTTAGTTTAAGTTTATGTTTAATAAAGAGTGCTAGAAAACTCCAATTGAAGGGAAGAAGTTCGATAGTACTAAAAATCCTGCTTTATTCATGATGTTGTTGGTCGACAATTTTTACTGTCAATTTTCTGTCAAAAACAAGGTATACCACTAAGTTACATGGTAAGAAATAATTTTCGAAGAAACAGAAATTGTTTGATGCATACATAGTGTTTAACGACAAACTATACAAAAAAATCTGGCCGTATAGTTCCGGTCGTTGATGATCGGACTCAACACGTTGATCTCGTTTGGGAACCCCAAGAGGAAGGTATGATGAGCACAGCAGCAAGTTTTCTCTCAGTTATGAAACCAAGGTTATCGAACCAGTAGGAGCAATGAAACACCTTCAAGGTGTTGTTTCCAACTTGGAATCCTGCACAACACAACCACAGAACTTTGCCCCCAACTTATAGTGAGCTTGTCAATCTCACCGGTTTTGCTGAAAACAAAGGATTAAACGTATTGTGTGGAAGATAGTAGTTGCTTGCAGAAAGTAAACAGAAAACAGTACATAGTATATTGTAGATTGATGGTAAAATAATGGACCGGGTCCATAGTTCACTAGAGGTGATTCTCCTTAAGATAGATGACATGTTGGGTGAACAAATTACAGCGGGGAAATTCACAAACACCGAGAAAGCATACATGCATATACTAATAATCTTGACTCCTATCAGATTTGATTGGCATTACAACATTATACATAGACCATATTCCAACTGCATCTATGACTAATAATCCACCTTTTAGGTTATCATTCGAACCCCCTCCAGTATTAAGTTGCAAGCAACAGATAATTGCATTAAGCAAAGTGTGTAAAGTAAACAATACGATTGTTCTATGAACAAAGGATCGTTGTTTTCTCCCTAGTAGCAACAACACATCTTGTACCTTAGAGATTTCTGTCACTTCCACAGATTCCTAGAGGCATAAACCCACTATCGAGCATAAATACACCCTCTTGGAGTTGCTAGCATCTACTCGGACAAGATAGCTACTAACAACGGAAAGCACGCAAGATCACAAATAACAAAGACATGATAGAATCAATAATCAGTCTGAAATAGCATCTCAATATCCATCGGATCCCCGCAAACACAACATGTATGATTACAAATAGATGATCTTGATCATGAACGGAGCTCACAAGATCTAGACATGGTAGCACAAAGGAGAAGAACCAACCATCTAGCTACTACATGGACCCGTAGTCCAGAGATGAACTACTCACGCATCACACCGGAGGCAGTCATGGTGATGAAGAAGGCCTCCAGGGTGATCTCTCCCCTTCGGCAGGGTGCCGGGAAGAGATTCAGATCCCTCCTGATCTAGGGATGGAGATGACGGCAGCTACATACTCTTTCGTGGAAGTTTGATCGGGTCTTAGGGTTTTCGTCCCGGATGCAATATATAGGTGAAGGGGCAAGGTCGGTGGAGTACCAGGGGGCCCACACCCCTTGGTGGCGCGACTAGGGCTGGCCGCACCACCACCAGGTGTGGCCACCCTGGCTCCCCTCTTCCTCTCCCCTCCGTACTCGGTATTCCTTCTGGTGAAATATTGACTTGGGATTTTGTCTGGTCCAATTCTAAGAATATTTCCTTAGTAGCTTTTCTGAAACCAAAAACAGCAGAAAACAGGCAACTGGCACTATGGCATCTTGTTAATAGGTTAGTTCCAGAAAATGTGTAAAAATACTACAAAGTGTGGACAAAACATAATAAAGTAGATATAAAACAAGCATGGAACATCAAAAATTATAGATATGTTTGCAACGTATTAGTCGTATAGATATCTTTTCCATCGACAATTTTTATTTCATATGTACTGACTGTTTAACGACCAACTATACGGTGGTAATAAAAATTTCGGCCGTATAGCTCCGGTCGTATAGATATCGGTGCTTCCGTACAAATTCTTTTCCAATGTACTGACTGTTTAACGACCAACTATACAGCAGGAATAAAAATTCTGGTTGTATAGCTCCGGTCGTATAGATATCGATGCCTTTGTATAATTTCTTTTCCCAGGTACAGACGGTTTGATGACCAATTATATGGCAGGAACACATTGTTCCGGCCGTATAGTTCTGCCCCTGTATAGTTGTGTCCGACCACAAAATCGCACGGGAAGATACCTCCAACTCCAAAACTTCAATCCTTTTTCTCTCTTCTACCTCCAAACTCTCTCAAAACCTCAAGAGATCTTTATCTCTACTCAATTTCGTTCGATTTCCTCGCACACAAGTGATCTACGGTATGTTTTTACTCCGATCCTCCAATTACTTTTTGTGAATTCATCTTCAATCTATTGTCATTATCAATCTAGGGTGAGACCTACTATGAACTAATTTCCATGATTCTCTTGCCTAGATTATTATTTTGAGAGGATTCTTTAGTGTGGTATGATGAGGAATATGTTATACTTACTATTATTGGATAAAAAAGTTTTATTTTGTCTTTCTTCAATGTTTTAGATGATGAACACAAGGAGCTAAACTCGTGCTCGTGCCACCCCTAGCGCTTCTCGGGCTATCTCTCAAGAACGCATGGGGATACAGTTCAAGTATGAGCTCTAACGTGATCGCTTCAACATGATCAAGAACCGCGAAGTGAAGGCCACCAAGTGGGCTTGCCCCATTATATTGAACCAACTCGGTATTTCTGATGACGTCCATTTACTTTGCAATACAGCTAGCCTGCAAAACTTTGTGTACAATGATGTGCCTACTTATCGTTGCCTAACCATTCAATTCCTAAGTTCGTTGCAACGCACCATTAAACTATGGCACGGAGAGGACACGATTTCTTTCTGACTTATGAACAACAAGTACACTTTAACATTAGATGAATGGTGCACATGTTTTAATTTTCCATACAATGATGATAATGCTTTACGTGCATCCTTTACTGGCTTAGAACCTTCCCCTGAATAATATTATAATGGAATGAGTTTTACTACTAGAGTGAGCAAGGGGAAGAATATTCAACGTCCTACAATTCGCTATTTGTTTTATGTTATTGCTAACACCTTGTAGGCACGTAATGAGTTCACGAGACTCAACGAGGAGGACATCTTAGTCCTTGCAAAGGATGCTTACATCAAATGCGGCTTGTAACTCAACTTGGGCGCCATCCTTGTGCGCTAACTGGAGTAGCAATCCTCCCAAAGCCAAGGACCAATCATAGGTGGAGGCGTCATCACCATGCTTGCCACTGCCCTAGGAATCGACCTAGGTGAGTTGAAACCCGTGCTAGGTGAGCGACGTGTTGGTTTCTCTACTTTGGAAGCTTGTGGAATGCTCACTAGGAGAGGTGGTGTTTATTACCTGCACATTGCTGGAGCTGGGCGTATTTACCCTGCTCCTATGCCTAATGGTCTTTTATATATCGAGGAATGACGTTTGCTAGATGACTTGTAGGTTGAGCAACACCAACCCGAGGAGGAGATTCTGGAGGAGGATGAGGACCAAAAAGAGGAGCAAGAAGTTCCTTACTAAGAGGAGCAGCCATCAATCCGGTTCGCCACATACCAAGACTTCCAAGAACTTGGAGGGACTGTGGAGAGGATGCATAGCCTCTCTTTGAACCTCCGAGAAACAACTAGTAACCTCTCAACTCAATTTGTGAACTGGAGTAACGACTTTTTCCCGCCACCACAATGATTTGAAGGGCTTGCAAAAGCCTAATCTTGGGGAAGTATCCTCGTGTATCTTTATTTGGCGTTCATTTGCTTTTATTTATTTCGAGGTTGTGTTTTTAATTGGAGTTTATAAGCACTCGTGTTGGTTTCCCCAACACTTTATTTCTAGTTCTTTCTATTTGCTTTCAAGATTTTCTAGCCGAGCTTTGCCGCCAATTTTATACTCTTTAAACTCCCTCTCTTAAAAACCCCCAAAATATTTCTCCATTTTTCCTTATTTTCCCTCTTTATTTTCTTTCTACATCGAGGTTCTCATATATTTGTAGGAGAATGATCGACTTTGAGTTTCCAAGAAGCAGATAAAAAAGGAAGAGATAAGTGAAACCAAACATGAGAGGTATGCCTTATGACTCCCCACTTTTGAAGTTTGAGAAACCTATGCTAGTTAGTAGTAAATGTTGAGATGCTATATTGGTGGAGTGAGTCTTTGTATTGTAGTAAGATTTTCTTTTACATGGGTATTTAGTTGGGTAAGTTTTGTTCCAGCTCTCGTAATTAACCGAGTCTTGCCTAAAATTTGCTAAACAATTGTAATAATAAAAAGTCTCACGATTGAAGGCTTGGGTGTTGTAGTGCTTAGTCTTGTAGGCTTATTTCTAGAGACACTCAACACCACTAAAAATATTGATTGACTTTATAGCTCTCTTTAAAAATATTTGTTCGATTGAATTAATGTTTAGAGGTTTTTGTGAGCATGCCAAAGTTTGACTTGTTAATCATAAGAATGATATAGCTTTATGCGTGTCAAACTTCATGGGATGCCAACAACTCCGCTGGCCTACGAACGATCTTCATGGAGGAAACTCCTAGATTTCGGTTATGTGTTGATTAAACACATATAGCAGCAATGATATAGTGGGTAAGATTCTTGGCACTCCTGGGTAGCTGTAATCATGATGGAATGAATCCTTTGGCTGTTATGAGTAATCATTATGCAAAAGGAACAAAAACCTTAGTGATGCCACGAGTGTCCATCACATCTCGATAAACTAATAAAAATCTTTGGCATGCTCTCAATTACTCAAGAACTGGAATTCTTGAAGGGCAATGAATAGAAAAGTAGTGCTTGAAAAGTCTTGATTTATTAATGTGGGAGAATTGAGATATTCTAGTACATATGATTTTCATGACAACTCTCACAATCTCAATTTACATGATTATACTTTGTTCAAAGGCAAGCCTATGAGTTGATTACATGACATGGAATAAAGTTTACTCATTTGAATCATCCATGTTAACAATAATTTTGCTACGCTATATGGATGCATAAAACCCGTATGATATGCTTGCTATTACTCTATCTATGCTGAAGTTTTTTAGATTTATGAAGTGGAGGAAATAGGAGAGTACCAATCATGAGTAAGATCATCATCTCGTCATTTCAGTTTAAATATTGAGTTCTTTTTTGATTTTGGTTTTCTTGCTTAGGGACGATCAAGTTTAAGCTTGGAGGTTGATGGCTCTAAAATATAGCCATCTACATCCACATTTAAACTGGATATTATTCATATTTTTTATGAAATATCTCTCTAAACCCTTCCACTAATGCCTAATATTCAAAGGGGTATGCAATCCTTTCTTTCTATTTTTCCTGCACAGATAATGTCGTTTGAAGATGGGAATCACTACATTAAAGTCAAAGATACATGATTTCCAACAACCAGAAGAAACTAGGAGCCATGAAGCGGAGGCAGACGCTTTAACGACCAACTATTCGACCGGAATAAAATTCTGGCCATATAGTTCTAGTCGTATAGTTGGCGCCACCACTGCTAGGTCAAACGGAACAACTTTCATGAAGGGACCCCTATATAAAGAAGCCTCGGGCGACGAGAAAATTGTCATGCCTTTCCCAAAAGTCTCTGCCCCAGATCATCAGCCGCCTCCAGATCTCAAAACCCTTCTCCATCTCCATAGCCATATTCCACCACTTGTAATAGTTGATCTCTTCTTTGATTGGCGACATTGTAAGACTATTGCTATCAATCTTATGATTTCCAATACAATGTTTGTGATTGTTGATCTCATCTCTATGTGTGAGTAATTCTCCTTGGATTAAGGGCTTTGGCCTAGCCATGTAGCATTTGTGCATGTTATTTATCATAGATGGGATCATGTATTAGTTTGTATGACATGATGATTATTGTATCTTCTCTTGCCTCAATCTAAGGACTTGTCAGGTACCCAAGACCCTGAGGGTTGAGCCAGGTATAGGGAGTATGAGTAATGACTGATCTGCAGGTTGGGAACCCCAGTGACAGAAGGGGTAGTATGGCTGTATGTGAGGGATTTATTTGGGATTAACGGTGACATCACTATGCATATCATTAGTTCTCTTTCTTCTACAGATGAGACTAGTAGGTTATTGCTATAAGCGGTTGCGGAGGCAATAGCAATTATGGATGCACTGCCCACATATAATTTATCTTGCTCTATCGATTACTTGCATACTTTATATTTATATTTTATTCCCATCAGATGTTTTGCATAGCTACATGTGAAACCGAATGCCCTAGGCCCTCTCTCTCCATCATCGACAACAACAAAAAGACGCAAACTCTTGGTCTAATAAAAATACAAAAGGAATTGTGAAACTCCCGAAAGTTCATTAAAGTAATGTAACATCCCAAAACTTCAATCCAAGCTTATCAAGATCAAATCATCCAAAAATAGGGTTAACAAAAACTTTTTCAAATTTAATATGAAAGCATTCATATATGTGTGCATTTAAAATAGGAGTTGTTTGAATTGCCATATTTGAATGATCCAATGCTTGTAAAATGTTTCTTAGGTGATTTAAACATCATCTACATCATTCCCAAACTTTTCCTAAAGAAAATCAAATAAAAAAGAATTAAAAAGGAGGAATGGTCATTTTGGCAAATTTAACTCTCATTCCTACTTTGGCTATTCCTAGTACTAAAAAATTAACAGAAACAATTCTTGATCTTTGCACCCATTGCTAGTACACATAATGAGGTACCAAGGCCCACCTTTTGATCTGCTAAAAACATTCTTTTACTTATTTTAATTGGCTTTTGAAAATTTAATCTAATGCATATGCATATATCACCCTTATTTCAAAAACCATCTATTTGAGCTCCACTTTCAAAACCCTTGCAACCAGAGACTACCTATCACTAGTGGAGATCACTCAAAAATTTTGAAACCAAAATTCAAAACTTTCTTTCATGCGGCCATTTCATCAAACACTTTGCTGGCAGGATAATATTGGCCTAACTAATACTGTTTTGGGTTGATTTTTTTCTAGCCATTGCAATGTGCTTTGATCATCTTGTCCCCCTCAAGCCTGACCAGACCAACCCTAGCATCTCCCCTACCCCCTAGCTGCACTGCCAGGCCATGCCGAGCACCACCTCGCCGGCTGACAGTGCACTCGCAGCAACAGCTCTCTCCAGCCCCCCTCCTCATGTCTAGCAGCTTGCCTGTGGTCCACCTCCACCACCCAACCAGCCCCATGCCAGAGACAGAGAGCAGAGCGGCCAGGAACCGCCGCGCCCGGAGCCGGTCGAGCATGCCGACGCCGCCCCTAGAGCACGCCCTGTCCCCGCTCGCACAGACCATCCCTTGGCACCAGCCCGCGCCCGCCGCTCCACCTCGACCTGAAGAACACCCCAGACATCCCCGTTCACCGCCCAAAGCCTCACAGCCACCGCTCGCCGTGGACACCGCCGCTTCGGCCATGCAGAGCGCCACCTCGCCCAGACAACATGCCACCACCCCTACAATCGCATTTAAGTTATAGAGCACCGTCAGGGAACCGCCCATCGATCGCCACCCCGAGCCATGCCTCTACCCCGCCGTAGCCTTGTCGCCGGAGTCGCCTGACCATCCCGCTCGGTCTCACCGTCGGGCCTATCAAAGGAGCCCTTCCCAGCCTCTTCTCTCCACACTATTCCACTCTCCTCACCTCTCTGAACCTCACCCACCTCTAGCTGGAGCAAGTGGAGCAGCAGCTCACCGGAATTGGAGCCGGAGCAGCCGCGGAAGGAGGAGAAGGGCACCGTTGATTGCGACCACCCCAAGCTCCGCCGCAACCGCGCCTCGCCTCGCCATCGTCTTCCACGTTGTTTGCCCGCCTCACCGACCCCGCTGGAGCCCTGGTATGCCCCTAGCAGACCCCCACCGAGCCGCTAGGGTTCGAGCTCGCCGGCGACCTGTTCGTCGTCGACGACAACCCTCAGCCGTTGATCTCGCTTCTAATCTTACGGCCCACAGCGCGCGTACCGTTTCGCGTTTTAAGTGCCGCTGACACGCGGCACCCCCCTGTCAGCTGAGCCCCGCGCCGCGGAGCGCCACTGGGCCGGCCCATTCCTTTTCCCACGCTAGCCCATCGATTCAAATCTGGATTTTTCTTTTTTAGTTAAATCTAGTTTCTGTCCCCTAGTTTGAAATTCAATTCAAAGAGTTTTAGAAATCCAAATTGCATGAAACCAATTTTGTCTGAAAGGTATTAAAATGATCTATACAAGCCCGTTGGATTTAATTCAATTAGAGTTATAGATCTCTCCTAATAAAAATAAGAAGACAGAAGCTTTTGCAACTTGCAACATTTTTATAAATCAACCAAGTTAGCTTTTGAGTTGATTCCAACTCTCAAAAATCACATTTCATCATATCTATCTAACCATGTAATAATATTAAGGTTGACATGTAGTGACTTTGGACTAGTACCAAAATAATGCTATATAGGCATTTCTAGTCACTTTAAATCATTAAATAATAAACTTAAACTAAAGTAATATTGATCCAACATTTAAATCTCATTCCCACATGTTAGAATATGTGGTGAGGATATGTGTACACATGATCCCATATTTTGGTGGTGAATATTAAATTTTAGTTAATATTTCAATGAGTAGAAATTACTTTTCTAAAATAAAAAGGATGAAACTATTAAAATTAAACTTGTGATGCTTGTGATGATAATAGATCATCAATTGTGTGTTTTAGAATGCTACTTAGCCTAGTTAAGTATTGTTTGGTGATTGTGCACTCCCTATGTATTTATAGAAGATAGTACCGACCAAGCTTACGAGGAGGAGGAGTTCTACCAAGAAGAAGAAGAAGAAGAAAACTTCAACCACTGCACCAACCAAGGCAAGATATTGTTAGCAAGCTAGAATTAAGCTAGATGAATGAGCAAGGATGCTTTAGGCATGCTTTGATCACACCCCTTTTAACTATTAGTACCCCAAGTCTTACTTACAAGTTTTACTCCCCTTAGTATGCAAAGTTCCTTACTTATTTTGAAGGTAGCATAAAAAGTATAAAACTTGACCTACTTAGAAACCTTTAGATGTCATTCTATGGCATGAGATTGATCCCATCCTTCCACCTTAGTGAACACTCTTAACTTAGTCTTTTGGAGTAGATCAAAAACTTGAGTCACTTTAGATGGGAACACTTGGTGAAAATGAATTATGAAAACCTTGGAATGATGACTCATTCTATTGATATGTTTTGACATGTGTTGAGAAACACAACTGGTTTATGATGATGAAAATGATGAGGCATGAGCCTTAACCCTTTTATAAAACTGATGGTTGGATTCGGATGCGATAACATTCCAAATTTACCGTACAACCACATTACCTGAATTGGGTAAGGCTTAGCTAGAAATTTATATGCATTAGTATTAGTTCCCTCACGGGAGAGGTTTGAGCTGAGGCTACCTCTCAATGTTGTCCACCTATGCAGTGCCCAAGATGACTGATGGTCATGGTTGGGAGGCCATACTCATAGGAGAGGTGCTTATACTAGGGTGTGTAAAGGGAAGGTTATGTTTGATTATCTGCATACTAAGTATGATGATTCAGGGTTATCCCTGACAGATGTATCGAATCTTGTGGTGAAAGTGTACCACCTCTGCAGAGTGTCAAACTATTCGAATAGCCGTGTCCGCGGTTATGGACAGTTGGAATGGCCATACTGTTTCGTTGTCAGATGTTTTCTAAATAACTTGAAATGAATGATGAACTTTGAATTGACCACAACAGGGTTGTGTTGATGATAATAGCTTCCCAACTTAAGTGATTCTAGAACTTTACTTTATCTTTCTTTGCTTCAGAACTCAGCTTAGGTTTCAAACTTAACTTTATAGTTAAACCTAGCTCTAGCAATTTAACTTAGAATTATACTCCTTGTTAGTAGTAGTTTGCGAGTACTTAAAGAGTACTCATGGCTTTTGTCCCTGGCTATTATCATGGTTAGACTATGAAGGAGATTATCAAGATGATGGTCAGCAGGACGGCTATGATAACTAGGACTATCTGCCTTCATCAGCATTGCCTGTGCCCCTGAAGATGGACCCCACCGCTACGCTTATCTTTTATTTCTGTTGCTTGTTGTATTAAGACTGGATCATGAGATCCTTATTTGTGTAAAACCTTATGTATGGTTTGTAATGGATGATGTACTGTGAGATCCAATCAGTTATGTCTCGCAAAAATAGTAATCCTGGGATTGCGAGGTATGGCATAACGGGCATCTAGGATTAAAAATCCGGGTGTTGACAAGTTGGTATCAGAGCCGTCCTGACCATTGGAGACCCTAGTTAGAATGGACGTCCAAACCAAAAACTTAGCTTCAAAACCAAAGTGAGTATTTATGAAAAACTATTCCCTCTCTTACCCTTTTGAACTCATTCTTTCTCAAAAAGTCATGTTCCTCAAAATTCTTACATTACTATTTAAAGTTTGACACACTTGATCACTTCACTAACTTCCTCATCCTTAATCCTTGTAGATGGAGACTCAGTTCAGCAAGTTTTACCAGTTGGGAAACGGAGGTCAGCTGATCTTCGAGAGGGATCTGGATTCGCTGTCGAAGTTACTAGGACGCCCACATCCAGAGTTTCTTGGAGCTCAACTTCTAGGACCCCCAGGAGGAGACCGACAGTGGCTAGTCACCACGGATCTTCGAGGAAGCATCGAAGCACCAACTTCCGGGAGAATTCAGTTCTCCGTGAGAGAGAACAACTAGCTAGATGGATTAGCCAGGGCTATGCATGAAGCTCTCGCACGTCTATGTGCCCTCAGCGTCAACAAGATCCAAGGAACCCGTTTGGCTCACTATGCAAGACGTGACTTCATGGGAATGCCGATGGAGATGCCAAGTCACCCATAGTTGAGGCGTCAAGTGGCGAACCTTGACTTCTTGCTTCATGATAGACAGTAGGAACTGGACAATGCTAGGGAGTTAGCTAACCAGAACCGTGCCATCGCCGACCAGAAGGCCCAGACTTTCGCACTGCTCGTCCAAGATCGCTAGTCTCTTTGTCGCCAGCGTGCAAAGAAGGATCGCACCATCGCCCGTCTTTGCAAGAAGGTGGCTGACCTCGAGAAGACCGTCAAGGAGCAGGAAGCTCAGCTTGCCACAAAGGAAGAAGAAGATGAGGGTGAAGACATCCAGGGAGATATGGATTCTTACCTCAGCAACGGTGATGACTTTCTGGAGGAGGATGGTGTGGACTTCTACACTGATGATGAAGACTTCGACTTCATCGACGATGAGTAGATGCACTAGAGCACTGTCGTAGCATGAGATGTATCATCTCATTGTATTGTAGCTTACAAAATGGTTCATCAAACCATCTGTTTTCCCCTTTGATTGTTGTGGTGTATGTTGTACCGTGTGCTTGCTTGCATGAATGAAAAAGAAGTTAGTGAAAAACCTGAGTTTAACTCAAAGTTTTAGATTTGAAAAACCCAAAACCATGAACCTTATAATTTCCCTCTTACCCCTATATCTATCTCAATCTTTAGATGACTCGTGGAAACCAAGGAGGGAGCAGCTCGTCACAGGACCCAATGCTGCAGATCTTGCAGAATCTCATCGCGGACCATGAAGCAAGCAGGGCCGAGCGTCAAGCCAACTTATTGCAGCAGATCGCCCAAATGGCTCTCAACAACCAAGGACATGGAAATCAGGATCACCAGGGATCCAAACTCAAAAACTTTCAGAACACCAATCCCCCAATCTTCAACGAATCTGAGAACCCATTAGATGCTGATGACTGGTTATAGACCATGAAAAACAACTTAGAGGTTGCCAAAGTTGATGAGAATGAGAAAGTTATCTTCGCCACCCACTATCTGGCGGGAGAGGCAAGAGATTGGTGGAATAGCATCCGCAATATGAACCATGGCCAGGTGATGACCTGGGAAGCATTCAAGGTCAAGTTCAGCCGCACCCACGTGCCACAAGGTCTTGTCAATAGGATGAGAGATGAATTCCGCGAATTGAAGCAAGGAAGAATGACTGTGGTGGAGTACCGTGACAGATTCTTATCACTTGCCAGATATGCACCGGATGAGATCAACACGGAAGCCAAGAAGAAGGAGAGATTCTTAAACGGACTGCATGATGAGATGCAGACTGTCCTCGTCAACATCCGTTTTGATGATCTCGAAGAGCTAGTCGACTCTGCCATTCAGATGGAAGGGAAGATTAACCAGGCAAACGACAATCGCAAGCGTCGTATGATGCAGCAGTCTGGATCCAGTAGTCACCAGAAGTACCGTCCCAACCCCTCACCAGGATATGCACCAAGGAACAACCGACCCCCAAATTCTCGCCCAAGCTACCCCAACCGTAGCGGAGGTAATGTGAAGTCTGGAGGAAATAATCACAACTCCGGCAATGCCAACAATTTCAACCATGCCCCTCCAAAGAGCAACAACAACAACAACACTGCACCCAGAACTGGCAGCAATGTTGTGCCTGTCGCAGTCAAGGACAAGTCCTAGATCACTTGTTTCGAGTGTGGAGTGAAGGGTCACTACTCCAATGAGTGTCCCAAGAAGACTGCCGCCAATGCCCCTGTGAATGCCCCAGCTCAGCAGCAGCGTCGTGTTCAACCAGGAAGGAGATTTTCCCCAGGGAACCCTCACAACCGCAACGGTCGTCTCTTCCACATGAACGCAGAAGAAGCCCAGGAAGCGCCAGATGTAGTGCTGGGTATGTTTTCTGTCAACTCAGTTTTAGCAAGAGTATTCTTTGATTCTAGAGCATCGCATTCATTTGTCACCGAAGAATTTGTATGCACTAGTAAGATTCACCCAACCAACCTAAAGCATGTCATGATAGTGCAAATCCCCGGTTCAACTACAAAAGCTAGAAATATTTGCAAGGCTGTACCTATCAGAATACATGGGATAGATTTTTATGCCAACCTCATTGTACTTGGAACCAAAGGATTGGAAGTAGTACTAGGTATGGACTGGATGTCAAGGCATAAAGGACTGATAAACTGTGCTAAGAAAGCCATCACCATGACCAGTAGTTCTGGAGTAACAGTAGAGCATATCTCTGAAACCTTACCCCGTCAATTCAAGTGCAACAAGAGTGTAGCCCTGCCCACCATTGACCAAGTCAGAGTAGTCTGTGATTACCCCGACGTATTCCCAGATGAATTGCCAGGTATGCCCCCAGATAGGGATATTGAGTTCATTATCGAACTAATCCCTAGAACCGGACCTATAGCCCAGAGACCCTATACCATGAACCCCTCAGAGTTAGTAGAACTGAAGAAGTAGTTGGATGCCATGTTAGCAACAGGCTTGATTCAGCCAAGCGCATCACCATGGAGATCACCAGTGTTATTCGTCGACAATAAAGATGGAGGCAACCGTCTATGTACAGATTACAGAAAATTGAATGATGTCACCATCAAAAACAAGTACCCTTTGCCAAAGATAGAGGATCTATTTGATCAGTTGACCGGAGCTCAGGTATTCTCAAAGATTGATCTTAGGACTGGTTATCACCAACTTAAGATTCGTGCAACGGATATTTCGAAGACCGCCTTTACTACTCGCTATGGTTTATATGAGTATACGGTTATGTCTTTTGGATTAACCAATGCCCCTGCTTATTTCATGAATCTCATGAATAAGATCTTTATGAATTTCCTAGATAAGTTTGTAGTTGTGTTTATCGACGACATCCTTATCTACTCCAAGTCAAAAGAAGAGCATGAGCAACATCTGAGAATCATTCTAGAAACCCTGAGAGAGCATCACTTGTATGCCAAGTTCAGCAAGTGTGAGTTTTGGCTGAAAGAAGTAGGATTCCTATGACATATTGTGTCTGCCGGAGGAGTCTCTGTTGATCCCACCAAGATCAAAGATGTCGAGGAATGGGAAGCCCCAACCAATCAAACCCAAGTTCGTTCGTTTCTCGGATTAGCGGGATATTACCGCAAGTTCGTAGAAGAATTCTCGAGCATAGCACCAATGACCCAATTGTTGAAGAAGGACAAGAAGTTTGAATGGATAGACAAGTGTGAAGCCAGTTTCCAGGAGCTGAAGAAGAGATTGATATCAACCCCAATTTTGATCATGCCAGACATCAAGAAGCCGTTTGATGTGTATTGTGATGCATACGAGATTGGCCTAGGATGTGTATTGATGCAAGAAGGCAAAGTCATCGCGTATCTGTCTCGACAATTGAAGCAACATGAGCAGAACTATCCGACCCATGATCTTGAGCTAGCAGCGATGGTTCTAGCGTTGAAGACATGGCATCATTATTTGATGGGTAATCGTTGTGAGATTTACTCAGATCATAAGAGCTTGAAGTATATCTTCACTCAGAAGGAGCTGAATATGAGGCAAAGAAGATGGATAGAGTTAATCAAGGATTATGACCTTGACATTCACTATCACCCTGGCAAAGCCAATGTGGTAGCGGATGCTCTTAGCAGATTGCCGTGCAGGCTTAACACCATGATCAAAGAGAAGCAACCAAGTTTGTATGAGGAGTTGGAGCAGTTTAGGACTGAGTTAGTTAGCAAAGGATTCCTAGCTAGCATTGAACTTCAAACCACTTTGATTAGCCAAATCAAGGAAGCCCAGAAGGGAAATGAAAGTATAGACGGAATCAAACGTCGTATTGGTACAGGAAAGGTACCTGGAATCACCGAAGACGAAGAAGGAGTATTGTGGTACAAAGGACGTATCTGTGTGCTAGCAGATTCAGAGCTGAAGGAAATTATCATGAAGGAAGCTCATGATACTCTTTATTCTATCCACCCCGGAGGAACAAAGATGTATCAGGATTTGAAAGAGCAATTTTGGTGGCACAAGAAGAAGAGAGAGATCGGAAGCTACATCGCCAAATGTGACATCTGTCAAAGAGTCAAAGCAGAGCATCAGAGACCTTCAGGATTGTTGCAACCATTGCAGATTCCGGAATGGAAATGGGATTCCGTCGGAATGGACTTTATCACCGGTTTACCTACTTCTAGTAGGGGAAATGACTCAATCTGGGTCATAGTTGATAGACTGTCCAAGGTAGCCCACTTCATACCTGTCAAGACCACTTACCAGAGTGCAAAGCTAGCAAAGCTATACATTGCTAGGATTGTTAGTCTGCATGGAACCCCCAAGACCATCATATCAGATCGAGGAACCCAGTTTACCTCAAGATTTTGGCAGAAAGTTCAGGAAGGTTTAGGAACCAAGTTGAACTTCAGTACCGCTTATCACTCGCAAACAGATGGACAAACTGAGAGAGTCAATCAGATCTTAGAGGATATGCTTAGAGCTTGTGTGTTGGAATACGGATCAAAATGGGAAGACTGCCTGCCTTTCGCAGAATTCTCCTATAACAACAGTAATCAAGCTAGTTTGCAGATGGCACCATTTGAATTCCTATACGGAAGAAAGTGCCGTACCCCTTTGAATTGGTCGCAAGTAGGAGAGAGTCAGATCTTTGGACCCGACATTCTCCGAGAAGAAGAAGAGAAAGTTCACAAAGTCCATGAGCACCTCAAGACCGCCCAATCCAGACAGAAGAGCTATGCTGACAAGAGAAGGAGAGACCTGACTTTCAATGTCAGAGATTTCGTATATCTCAAGGTTTCACCATTGAAGGGAACTCAACGCTTTAGTCTGAAGGGAAAGTTAGCTCCCAGATATATCGGACCTTTCAAGATTCTGAACCGCCGAGGAGAAGTATCGTATCAACTAGAACTGCTTGAAGAGATGTCAACCATCCACAATGTGTTCCATATCTCGTTACTTCGCAAATGCTTGGAAGTGCCTGAGAAGACGGAAGTTTTCAAGAACATCGATCACAGAGCTATGGAAATCAACAATGACCTGACCTATCGGGAAGTAACCATCCGTATCTTAGAAGAAGCCTACAAAACCACCAGGACCAGGAGTATCAAGTTTCTCAAGATTCAGTGGAGCAACCATACCGAGGAGGAAGCTACTTGGGAGCGTGAATATTACATTAGAACAGAGTTCCCAGATCTCTTTAGTTCCTAATTTTCTTTGTAAATCTCGGGACGAGATTTTGTTTAAGGGGGAAGGTTTGTAACATCCCAAAACTTCAATCCAAGCTTATCAAGATCAAATCATCCAAAAATAGGGTTAACAAAAACTTTTTCAAATTTAATATGAAAGCATTCATATATGTGTGCATTTAAAATAGGAGTTGTTTGAGTTGCCATATTTGAATGATCCAATGCTTGTAAAATGTTTTTTAGGTGATTTAAACATCATCTACATCATTCCCAAACTTTTCCTAAAGAAAATCAAATAAAAAAGAATTAAAAAGGAGGAATGGTCATTTTGGCAAATTTAACTCTCATGCCTACTTTGGCTATTCCTAGTACTCAAAACTTAACAGAAACAATTCTTGATCTTTGCACCCCTTGCTAGTACACATAATGAGGTACCAAGGCACACCTTTTGATCTGCTAAAAACATTCTTTTACTTATTTTGATTGGCATTTGAAAATTGAATCTAATGCATATGCATAGATCACCCTTATTTCAAAAACCATCTATTTGAGCTCCACTTTCAAAACCCTTGCAACCAGAGACTACCTATCACTTGTGGAGATCACTCAAAAATTTTGAAACCAAAATTCAAAACTTTCTTTCATGCGGCCATTTCATCAAACACCTTGCTGGCAGAATAAAATTGGCCTAACTAATACTATTTTGGGTTGATTTTTGTCTAGCCATTGCAATGTTCTTTGATCATCTTGTCCCCCTCAAGCCTGACCAGACCGCCAGGGAACCGCCCATCAATCGCCACCCCAGCCATGCCTCTACCCCGCCGTAGCCTTGTCGCGGAGTCGCCTGCCCATCCCGCTCGGTCTCACCATCGGGCCTATAAAAGGAGCCCTCCCCAGCCTCTTCTCTCCACACCATTCCACTCCCCTCATCTCTCTGAACCTCACCCACCTCTAGCCGGAGCAAGTGGAGCAGCAGCTCGCTGGAATTGGAGTCGGAGCAGCCGTGGCAGGAGGAGAAGGGCACCGTTGATTGCGACCACCCCAAGCTCCGCCGCAACCGCGCCTCACCTCGCCGTCGTCTTCCACGTTGTTTGCCTGCCTCGCTGACCCTGCTGGAGCCCTGGTACGCCCCCAGCAGATCCCCATCGAGCCGCTAGGGTTCGAGCTCACTGGCGACCTGTTCGTCGTCGACGACAACCCTCAGCCGTTGATCTTGCTTCTAATCTTACGGCCCACAGCGCGCGTACCGTTTCGCGTTTTAAGTACCGCTGACACGCGGGACCCCCTGTCAGCTGAGCCCCGCGCCGCGGAGCGCCACTGGGCCGGCCCATTCCTTTTCCTGCGCTAGCCCATCGATTCAAATCTGGATTTTTCTTTGTTAAATCTAGTTTCTGTCCCCTAGTTTGAAATTCAATTCAAAGAGTTTTAGAAATCCAAATTGCATGAAACCAATTTTGTCTGAAAGGTATTAAAATGATCTATACAAGCCCGTTGGATTTAATTCAATTAGAGTTATAGATCTCTCCTAATAAAAATAAGAAGACAGAAGCTTTTACAACTTGCAACATTTTTATAAAATCAACCAAGTTAGCTTTTGAGTTGATTCCAACTCTCAAAAATCACATTTCATCATATCTATCTAACCATGTAATAATATTAAGGTTGACATGCAGTGACTTTGGACTAGTACGAAAATAATGCTATATAGGCATTTCTAGTCACTTTAAATCATTAAATAATAAACTTAAACTAAAGTAATATTGATCCAACCTTTAAATCTCATTCCCACATGTTAGAATATGTGGTGAGGACATGTGTCCACATGATACCATATTTTGGTGGTGAATATTAAATTTTAGTTAATATTTCAATGAGTAGAAATTACATTTCTAAAATAAAAAGGATGAAACTATTGAAATTAAACTTGTGATGCTTGTGATGATAATAGATCATCAATTGTGTGTTTTAGAATGCTACTTAGCCTAGTTAATTATTGTTTGGTGATTTTGCACTCCCTATGTATTTATAGAAGATAGTACCGACCAAGCTTACGAGGAGGAGGAGTTCTACCAAGAAGAAGAAGAAGAAGAAAACTTCAACCACTGCACCAACCAAGGCAAGATATTGTTAGCAAGCTAGAATTAAGCTAGATGAATGAGCAAGGATGCTTTAGGCATGCTTTGATCACACCCCTTTTAATTATTAGTACCCCAAGTCTTACTTACAAGTTTTACTCCCCTTAGTATGCAAAGTTCCTTACTTATTTTGAAGGTAGCATAAAAAGTATAAAACTTGACCTACTTAGAAACCTTTAGATGTCATTCTATGGCATGAGATTGATCCCATCCTTCCACCTTAGTGAACACTCTTAACTTAGTCTTTTGGAGTAGATCAAAAACTTGAGTCACTTTAGATGGGAACACTTGGTGAAAATGAATTATGAAAACCTTGGAATGATGACTCATTCTATTGATATGTTTTGACATGTGTTGAGAAACACAACTGGTTTATGATGATGAAAATGATGAGGCATGAGCCTTAACCCTTTTATAAAACTGATGGTTGGATTCGGATGCGATAACATTCCAAATTTACCGTACAACCACATTACCTGAATTGGGTAAGGCTTAGCTAGAAATTTATATGCATTAGTATTAGTTCCCTCACGGGAGAGGTTTGAGCTGAGGCTACCTCTCAATGTTGTCCACCTATGCAGTGCCCAAGATGACTGATGGTCATGGTTGGGAGGCCATACTCATAGGAGAGGTGCTTATACTAGGGTGTGTAAAGGGAAGGTTATGTTTGATTATCTGCATACTAAGTATGATGATTCAGGGTTATTCCTGACAGATGTATCGAATCTTGTGGTGAAAGTGTACCACCTCTGCAGAGTGTCAAACTATTCGAATAGCCGCGTCCACGGTTATGGACAGTTGGAATGGCCATACTGTTTCGTTGTCAGATGTTTTCTAAATAACTTGAAATGAATGATGAACTTTGACTTGACCACAACAGGGTTGTGTTGATGACAATAGCTTCCCAACTTAAGTGATTCTAGAACTTTACTTTATCTTTCTTTGCTTCAGAACTCAGCTTAGGTTTCAAACTTAACTTTATAGTTAAACCTAGCTCTAGCAATTTAACTTAGAATTATACTCCTTGTTAGTAGTAGTTTGCGAGTACTTAAAGAGTACTCATGGCTTTTGTCCCTGGCTATTATCATGGCCAGACTATGAAGGAGATTATCAAGATGATGGTCAGCAGGACGGCTATGATAACTAGGACTATCTTCCTTCGTCAGTATTGCCTGTGCCCCTAAAGATGGACCCCACCGCTATGCTTATCTTTTATTTCCGCTGCTTGTTGTATTAAGACTAGATCATCAGATCCTTATTTGTGTAAAACCTTATGTATGGTTTGTAATGGATGATGTACTGTGAGATCCAATCCGTTATGTCTCACAAAAATGGTAATCCTGGGATTGCGAGGTATGGCATAATGGGCATCTGGGATTAAAAATCCGGGTGTTGACAAGTAACTTCACTATGCATCTGCTTCTCGAGGATTCGATAACCTAGGTCTACTAGGGAAAAAGAAGCTATACTACATCCATAATCCGGATCGAAGGTATCAAATGGTTATAGTTATTTTGTTATCTTTACTGACGACCTTAGTAGATATGGATATATCTACTTGATGAAGCACAAATCTGAAACTTTTGAAAAGTTCAAAGAATTTCAGAAAGAAGTAGAGAATCAACTTAACAAGAAAATCAAGCATCTCCGATCAGATCGAGGAGGCGAGTATTTGAGTTATAAGTTTAACATGCACTTGAAGGACTGTGGGATCATACCACACCTAACGCCAGCCGGAACACCACATTGTAATGGTGTGTCGGAATGACGTAACTGTACTCTATTGAATAGTGTGCAGTCCATGATGTATTCATCTGATTTGTCCGTGTCATTTTGGGGATATGGGTTAGAAACCGCCGCTTTTATTTTAAACTAAGCACCGTCCAAATCCATGGAGACAACCCCTTATGAGATATGGTATGGCAGGAAGCCAAAGTTGTCATTTCTGAAAGTTTGGGGATGTGAGGCTTTGATGACCCACAAGTATAGGGGTGTATCTCAGTATTTTTGATAAGTAAGAGTGTCGAACCCAACGAGGAGCAGAAGGTGCTAACTAGTGGTATGGATCAGGAATTCTCTGCAAATACTTAGCAAACGGATTTTTCGGGGTTTTTGATAATGCAAGTAAATAAAGTACGAGTAAATAAAATACAATAAGAATGAATGCAGCAAGTGTCCCAATCCTTTATTCATCAAAGGACAAGCCAGTTGTATTACTTAAGATGACCAAACGTTCTCGAGGACACATGGGAATTCTGTCAAGTGCTTTTGCTTCATATAGTTGATCAATCTTCTTTAGTCTGCTAAGTGTTGTGCGGGTGAACCTGTGCTAATGTATCGACCTTCCTAGGAATAATACATACTTGTGATTATACCCCTTGCAAACATCCGTAAGTGCAAGAAAGTAATTAAGGTAGAAACCTAACCACAGCTTTAAACTCTAAGACCCTTACGTCCCTTGTGCAATGGTTTCCTAACGGGAGTTTAGGTTTCTGTCACTCCAGCAACCCCTATGATTAGTAGTCAAATACACAATGCATTCCCCTAGGCCCATATAGGTGAAGTGACACCACTAGAAGAAGTACACCACAACTTAAATATCAAACTATTGAATCTTTCTCAACATGTCCTTAAGAACAAAACTAACTACTCACAAGACATCATATGGATCATGATCAGAGATGGAATAATGATGTATAACAATCTGAACATAAACAATAATTCAATGGTTCACTCAATAGCATCATCTACAAAGAGTAATCAACACCGGGAAAGTTTCCCCTAAGAACTATGCAAGATTCAACCCAATTGTTACAGCAATATGGAGATGGTGATGAGGGTGCTCATGGTGATGATGGTGGTGATGATGATGATCCCGATGTAGTCCAGCTTGATGGTGGTGTTGATGGCGACGATCACCCCTCTCCGGGAAGGAATTCCCCCGGCAGAAATCTGTCTGCCGGAGAGATCTTTCTCTCTCGGTGTTTTCCGCCCCGCAGAGGCGGCAAAATCTTTCTGTAGTCGCTCCCCAGGTATTAGGGTTCCGTGGAGATAATATACGCCAGAGGGGAGAGCTGGAGGTGGGCCAGGACGGCCACACCACCTGGTGGTGCGACCTAGGCTGGCCCGCGCCAGGGGGTGGTGTGGGCCCCCTATGGGCCATCTCCACTCCTCCTTATGGCTTCCTTCGTCTTCTAGAAAAATAGGATTTTCCATGTATTTTCCCGGATTTTCTGATCTTCGCGAATTTTGCCTCCAAACAACACCTTTTCCATCAGAATCCCGACTGCAGCGGTCCATGCTCCAAAAGTCATCAACCATGCAAAAACAAGTGAAATAACATAAGTATCACCTCTTAATATGAAATATATCAATGAATAACAGTAAATTATGATATAGAATAGTGATGCAAAATGGACGTATCAGGCTTACATCAAGAAACTACAGCCTTACAAACTTGAACCCAAGGTGGAAAAATGTATCTTCGTAGGATAACCAAGGGAAACAGTTGGGTATACCTTCTATAACCAAGCCAAAGGAAAGATGTTTGTCACGAAAAAGGTACCTTTCTTGAGAAAGAGTTTCTCGCTAAAGGAGTTAGTGGAAGGAAAATTGAGTTAGATGAAGTTGTTGACCCTTCTCTCCAAATTCCGAGTAGCACAACGGAAGCTGTTCCGAAACCACTCTCCAACATGGAAGAAGAGCCTAATGATAATGATCAAAATGACAACATTGAAACTCCAACGGTTCACAAGTCTACAAGAGTTCATGCCACTCCTGATTGGTAAAGTAGCCTTGTGATGTGTGTCATTCTAGATGAACAGGAAGAACCTGCAAACTATGAACAGGCTATGGATAGTGCTGATTCCTAGAAATGGCTAGAAGCCATGAAATCCGAAATAGGATCTATGTATGAAAACCAAATTTGGACCTTGGTAGATCTTCCGGAAGGCCGCAAGACCGTGGAAAATAAATGGATCTTTAAGAAAAAGATAGATGTAAATGGTAATGCGACCATTCACAAAGCTCGACTTGTCACAAAGGGATTTTGAAAAATTCAAGGAGTTGACTATGATGAGACTTTCTCTCTCGTAGTGATGCTTAAGGCTATCCGGATTTTACTAGCAATTGTTGCTCATTTCGACTATGAAATATGGCAAATGGATGTCAAAACCGCGTTCTTCAATGGATACATTGATGAAGAGTTGTATATGATGCAATTTTGTTGATCCTAAGGATGCTAGAAAGGTGTGCAAACTTCAGCGATCCATTTATGGATTGAAGCAAGCATCTCGGAGTTGGAACCAATGTTTTGATCAAGTGATCAAGAGTTTTGGATTCATCCAAAATCAACAAGAGTTATGTGTTTATAAGAAAGCGAGTGGGAGATCAGTGGTTTTTATAGTAGTATATGTGGATGATGTGGAACTGATGAAAAGCGTGAAAGCATATTTGAGTAGTCAATTTTCCATGAAGGACTTAGGTGAAGCTACATACATATTACAAATCAAGATCTATAGGGATAGATCAAGACGCCTAATTGCATTAAGACCAAGTACTTACATTGAAAAGATTTTTAAGAGGTTCAAAATGGAAGATGCCAAGAGGGATTTGGTGCCTATGGTGAAGAATTGCACACTAAGTTTCACTCAGTGTCCATCAAAGGATGTTGATAGAGAAAGGATGTCTTACGTCCCCTATGCTTCAGCCGTATGATCTATCATGTATGTAATTCTAAGTACTCGACCTGATGTGGCATTGGCTCTTAGTCTAACGAGACGATACCAAAGTAATTCAGGATTAGATCACTAGACAACTGTGAAGAATATCCTGAAGTATCTCAAGAGAACGAAGGATATGCTCCTAGTATATGGAGAAAGTGATGATGCTCTAAACATAACCGGTTACATGGATGCGAGCTGGAACTCAGATCTTGATGACTCGAAGTCTCAGACAGGATTTGTGTTTCTAGTGAATAGTGGGATGGTAAGCTGGAAGAGCAAGAAACAGCTGGTGGTGGTGCAATCTTCAATGGAGTCTGAATACATTGTTGTAGCTGATGTGGCGAATGAAGATGTTTGACTAAGGAATTTCATCATCGAACTAGGAGTTATTCCAAGTGCGCAAGACCCCGTGACAATCTATTGTGACAACACGGGCACTATTGCAAACACTAAGGAACCAAGGACTCATTCCACGGCCAAACACATGAAGCTACGGTTTCACGTCATCCGGCAGAACATTGACAAGGCTGAAATCATGATTTGCAAAGTACACACGGATCTGAATGTGGTAGATCCCCTGACTAAAGCTCTCCTACAAGCCAAGAACGAATAGCACCGAGATGCCATCGGTGTTAGGTTCCTGCCTATTATAAACTATATTAATTTGTACTCTAGTGCAAGTGGGAGACCGAAGGAGATATGCCCTAGAGGCAAATAATAAAGAGTATTCTTGATATATCTCTTATATGTTCATAATACATTTCATACTGTGCTATAACTGTGTTAATATTAAACTTTAATACACGTGTGAAATGTAAACAAACCGTATCTCTAGTTACCTCTAACAAACTAGTTCATTGGTCATGAGGATGATCTGGGTTTCAAGATCATGGGCATTTATGCCAATTGACAATGAGGTCATGTCATTGGTTGAATGATGTGATAGACAAACATCCGACAGTTGTATCTTAATGAGATCTAGTTACAAAGTTCACCATTGATGATAAAACATAGAAAACCTCGCAACCTGATCCTTAAACTGTGAGATAATGCAAATCACTGAGTAAGCTTTGATGGTATCAAACATCATCTCGTGACAGGGTGATCAAAAAGGTGTTACTGAGGTTTTCCAAAGGGACTGGTAGAGGAGTACATATCAAGACCAGGATTTGTCAATCCATGTAACTGATAGATACATGTGGCCATCTCGGTGATGCTGCATTAACAAAGCTTGCAAGCATGTGACTTGGTCATGAAATGCAACGACATCGGAACAAGTAAACAAGTTCATCGGTAACGAGACTGAACTAAGGTATGGGGATATCGAAGATTAAGTCTCGAGTGAACTAGGTATCAAATGACAAAGGGAATGGGAAACGACGTTTACGGTTTGAGCGATAAGATTCATGAAACGCACAGGGGTCAACATGGAAATCTAGGTCCCTCTAATGATCATTGATATCAGAGAGGTCTCAATCATGTTCGGAGTGTTTCTGAACCGAAGGATGTCACGCTTAAGGGTGGAGACGCATAGGGATAGATGAGGTACCGTAGGAGAAATAGAGAGAGAGAAACCGGAATAGTTTCGGGTTCCATCCGATGTTTATCGGAAGGGGGTCTAGAAGGTGTTCCGGAGTGAAGGAATATAATAATATGTATATTTTATGTTAATTGGTGAATTAATATTAAAATATACATTTTATTTTATTTTTAAAGGCAGCCCATTGCTAATGGGCCTCACTCGGAGGGGAGGCCCAAAGGGGCAAGGCGCCTAGGGAGGAGGGCCGGCCGGCCAGGGCATGGTGGGCCGCCCAAGTGGGGCCCACCTAGGGCCGCCGTCTGCCCCTTGGTGGCTGGCGGGTGTGGGCATTAGTCCCACACCGCCTGCCCCTTGGGTGGTGCCCCTCCCCTCCCACTATATATAGGGGTCACCCCCTCCCCTTTGGAATCATCCAATTATCTTATTCTCTCTCTCGTTCCATTGAGGACTTCTCCAGAATATTGGAGAGGACCTCTCGGGTTTTGAGTTCTCCACTTTCACACTACCATCGTGTGATCTTTGGTCCGGCATCTTCTTTTTCCGCTGCTCGGCTGGATCGGAGCTAGAGAGACGTCGCCTACACCGAACGTGTGTAGTACTTTGGAGGCACCACAGTTGGGGTGATTGGAGCTGCTCGTCTTCATCAACATACGCCTTCCTGCGTAAGGCGTTCCTCGGTCTTCAAGGATATGAATACCGTTTCTCTCTTTCCGTTACTTATCTCTACATAGTTTAGATCCTGGTATTAGTGTTCACATAGTTAGAAATTTTTTGTTTTCTGCTACGGAACTCTACAAAGGTACTCTCTGAGTTAAATTTTTAAAAAATTATAAAACAAATTCAAATTCCCGAAATTTATTCATAAAATAGTGCCACTAGTATATATTATCTTGATTTCTAGGTATATAATAAAATGGTGTCACTGTGTGTTGAAAAGGAACAAATGCCAACACACGCACCCGAGGAAATTTTTATGACCAGTATATAGATGCGTGGAATTTATGAAAACATCTCAACGAAATACAAATAGTATACCCAAGCTATATATATCTAACTGTTTGTATGATTATATGACAGTTCAATAGAGGTGAATCGTGTTGTGCATCTAGAGAAGTGTTATTACAGGGCAATTATATTGTAGTGGTAGTATAAGGTAATTTCTGAGTTAAAGTTAAAAGAAAAAATGATAAAACAAATTCAAATGCCCGAAATTTATTCATAAAAATAGTGCCACTAGTATATATTATCTTGATTTCTAGGTATATACTAGGACGGTGTCACTGTGTGTTGAAAAGGAACAAATGCCAGCACACGCTGATCACTAGTGTAATGTGTGAACATTGCCACTGCTACATGGATGTAAAATGTGAAAGCTGTCAAAATCGGATTCCCTCCGGGGGTTAGTTTCACATTACACGTGCCCTGCGAGGATAAGTATGAACTTAGATGGTAAATCGGTAATTCCATGTATCCACTCCAAATGGGTCACCTCACATGCGAACACACAAGGTACAACTTTTAAAAAACAATATGTGGCATCAGGGTGTGTGGTGCTACCCTATATGTAAATTCTGAATTGCAAACTGGAAGGACTGTATTGTTGATGGTAAAACTACTAAGTTAAATTGGACTGTATCAACATCATATTAAGCAACATAAGCGAGCTTGATGACATTTATAAGCCATTGTTCATCACGAAAGGGAAGCACGCAGGTCCGACAAGCGAGCCCATCGATTTCAGACTAGCGGAGGTTAAAACTTCAGGGCCAAAAATCAGCCAACCCAAACATACATGCGAAGCGAATGACTCGAGACGAAGCTCGCATCCCTATCCTCTTGGCCATGCCATCAGCAACGCTCTGTCCTCTAGTCCAATTGGCGCCCGCGGGGCACCGACAACGACAGGGACGGGCACGGGCGAGGCCTGCCCTGCCCTGGCCGCGCGCGCTCGCGCTCTTGCTGCATCCGGGTGGAGGCTGCGCGTGCGTGCACAGGGGAATGATGGATGCCTCTGCTACCTAAGCTAGCTCGATGGAAGCGGAAGGGAAGATACACGGCGGAAGCAACACGCATACATTATTGGCAGTAGCGACGGTGGTGCTCCATGATTGGAGGGTCACGCGACGCGGTGCCATCTGGCTCGATCGATTCGAGCTCGATCGGTTATTGCCATGTAGGATAAGGGCGCGGCCTTTTTGCCCATGGAGTCACGGCTCCGTGCTCTCTTCCTTGCGGCAACCGGCCGGGTTTTTCCCGATAGCCATCTCGGAAACCGGAAGGCGAAGAAATCCTCTGCGTCATCTCCGGACTCCGGGGGCCATGGTCTCGGCGTGCTCCGGTGTCTACGTTTCTGACCGTACGTTGCTAGCGATCGTTGGATCGTGATTTCCGAGAGTTTCCGTATGGTTCGCTTGAATATTCACTCCATCGGAAAACGTACCACTTACTGTATTTTGATCGATATATAGGCCTTGGATCTTATCGAAACGTTTACGAGCTACTAGTACATGTACAAAATTATATCATCGAATGTATGTATATATACTCTGTTCTTAGCAAATTAGTTGTCTCCATCGGAAAACGTATCACTTATTTTGATCGATATAGGCTTTGGTCTCTTATCGAAACATTTTACTAACTACATGCAGACAAAAGTACTCACATGTCCGTCTCCACGATTTGGGGGGTCCGGTGCGGTTTATAAAATAGGTTCCTAATTTTTGTTCAAACTCAATAACTAATAAAGTGAAATCATATGTTTGCATAACTTTATGATGTGCTATTCCGTACAATATTTAAAAATATATTAAGCATTTATTCTAAAAGAGAAAATATACTATAAAAGTAACAAACAAACATCATGTTCTATAAAAAAAGCATTATTTATCTGGATTGTCAAAATTTGTATGAATCTATATGTAAATAGTGTCTAGATTTATCTAATTTTTGATAAATCTGGAACATCTATTTCGAGACGAGAGTATATATTTTTTTGAAGGATATAGAACAGTATTATTGTACCTTGATGGCTTGATCAGCCGAAAAACAACAAAAAAGTTTCAGATAGATCCGTCCTCTCCCTGTCGAGGACTAGCAAGGCCGTCCTGCAGTTCTGGTCCTGTACGCGCTCCCGGCATAAAATTGATCAACCAAATCAACTGCGCTTGTGCCCCAATCGCTGTCGTCGTCAAGACGTCGTGTCTCGCGATCAGCCAACCCGTGATGCATGGTTGAAGGTTGCAGGGACGAAGAGGGCCCTTTTCTCATTTTTCCTTGCTCGGTGCCTATGGCAAACTAATCGATCGAATCTGAACTAGAAGCGACGGCGCAAAATAAGGTCGTGATCAGCTCGCCCTCACTGGTGGCACATTGGAGCTCGTCCAACCCTAGGAATGATTGGAATTGGGCCTCAGCTGCAATACATGTACTGGGCCACACGGTAAAGGAATAAAATAGACCCAACTGTCTAATACTAGGCCTAAAAAAACCTACCCCTAAGCGGGTGTGCACCTCGCTCACCCCCGTTAACGGGCCTGAGTACTCACTACGGGAGGAGAGACAGACATCGACGGCTATTTGTCGGGGCCATCGGCGTAGGACCTGAGGCCGGCAGCCGAGCAAACTTGCCGTCGGCCAGGTTTGTTGTCTGTGTAGGACGGGATAGGCCAACGGAAGCTGTCGGCATAGAGCGGGCCGTCGGCATAGGGATTGGACGTGACGATGGTGCGACGGCGTCAAGTCTACGCCGTCGGCAAAGGTTTCGTACCGTCGGCGTCGCTATTTTTCCTTTTAGCCATATTAATCTTAAAAAAACATAACTAAATCATTCTAATTCAGAAAAATACATATAATATATCAAAATTTGCAGAACGATCTATCTATCTAAACTCAAATATTACATATTTTTAATGAATAAAATATAAAAATATTATATATAGTTTCATATAACAGATTTTCCATTTTCCAAGTATACGTCAAAAATGGTTGTTTTGTAAAGCAACCACCAAGTGAAAGTTTTAAAACAATACCACCACATTTTTCAAAAATACTAGGCCAACTTGCATAGACAATGTCCCAATCGGTCTATCTTAAACCTTTCTGTCCATCTCTCGTGAAAAACACAAATTCCTAGCGAATCGATGGGAAGTGAGTCAGATTTGAACTACATGTACATGATCTGATGCTTATAATTTTGTGGAAAAATCATTTTTATGTTGATAATATGCTATTTCATCAGAGATGCACTTCAAATTTAGCGAGGCTCGGTCCCGAGCTAAGAATCTTCATGCCCGATGTTTTGATCATAGTTTGTAACATGCATAAGAAATTCAAAAACGATCCTAACAATGTAAAATGTTCGCGTGGTGTCATATTATGTGACATATTTAGGAGTAAAAATATCAAACTTGGAATATTGATTGCATATAAAAAGCCTTCACGGAAATGAGCTATCATGTTCGAGGTTCATTGCTTTCAGGCCAAACGATCAATGTTATGGTTAGAATCGTGGCATATTTTGTGATAATGTGCCCATATTATGCACACATGTGCATCATGGGACGACGAACAATGTTGCAGTAGGAAGTTTTCCTTTTCGTCACACCAAAAAGCCATTTTTTATTTTCCAAGTGTCAAAAAGAGGTGTATTGTGAAGCAACCACCAAATAAAAGTTTCAAAATGGTACAACCCCATTTTTTAAAAATACTAGGCCACCTTGCATGGACAATGTCTCAACCAGACTATCTTAAACCTTTCCTTCTACTCCTCGTAAAAAAGACAAATTCCTGCTAAATCGGTAGGAAGTAAGTCAGATTCGAACTAGAGGTACATGATCTGATGCTTATAATTTTTTTGAAAAATCAATTTTAGATTCACAATAGGCTATTTCATCAGAGATACACTGTAAATTTAGCTAGGCTCAGCCCCGAACTAAGAATCTTCATACACGCCGTTTTGATCATAGTTTGCAAAAGGCATAAGAAATTCAAAAACGATCTAAATAATGTAAAATCTTCGTCTCGTGTGGTGTCATATTATGTGACATATTTGCAAGGAAAAATATCAAATTTGGAATATTGTAAATATCTCAAAAAATCCTTCTCAGAAATAAGCTATCATGTTCGAAGTTTCTTAACTTTGAGGCCAAACAGCAATGTTGTTGGGTTCGCAGCATAGAAAACAAAAAAATTCTCACGATGGGAACTATACGCCAAGATCTATCTACTAGATACAAGCAACGGGTGGATATACATCCATAGAGAACCTACCCTCAAAGACAACAAAGCTTTATTAACAAGGTGGAACTCGTGGATGATGTAGTCGTACACTTGTCGATCTCAAGATCGTGATGAAGTCCAGCAGGTTCGGCTCCAACACGTCCATCAGATCCAGCTCCAGCAAGTCCAGCACCACCAAGTCCAGCACCGCAAAGCAGCGGTGCATCCGTGATCGCACACACGTCTGGTATCCCGACAACCTCCGTCCCTCGCTCCAGCAAAGCAGCGGAAGCAACAACTCCTTTCTAGATAAAGCCACCGAGAACATGTATCTCGCTAATCCGAGACCATGGAGAAATAATACTAAAGGGGGAGAGAGATCCTTCACGAGGAGGTGTGAGGAAGAAGGAGTGAGAGGGGGGCCTTTTATAGGAGGAGGGGAGCGTGTCCCTTCACCTCCCCCATTCATGTGGTGGTAACCCCCTCCACATTAAAATGCCCCTTCACATTTTCTTTTAAAGTCTCCACTTTAAATGCATTAAATTTCTCCCAATTTAATGCTCTCTCATTTAATAAAACTCTTTTATTAATTTTATTCAGAATTTTGTTAATTACTTTAATTAACAAACATTCACATAAAACCCCCTACAATATTTCAATATTATATGCAGAACCAATTTCAGCAATTTCACCCGAAACAGTTTTGGTGTCTATTGAAATAATTCCAGCGCTTTCTTAAATCTTTATCTGAAACATATTTGCTCCAAATGGTATCGGTATCCCTTAAGTGTGTCACCCTACGGTTCGCGAATAATGTAGACATGATCGAGACCCCTCTCCAATCAATAATCAGCAGCGGGACCTGGAGATCCGTACTGACTCCCACATATTCAACGATGACTCTTGTTATCATATGAACCTTTAACGTTGTAACTAAATCCCTTTGTCTCGCGATATATTACATGTCCGAGATTCGATCATTGGCATCCAAATACCTAGTTTGATCTTGTTACGGACATGCACTCTTTTCTCGTTTCCGTGATATAACATTCTAGTGATCACATCACTTGCTTGCAAGCTATTTCAATGTGATATCACCGAGAGGGCCCAGAGTATATCTATCCATCATCGGGATTGACAAATTCCACTCTTGATCCATGAGCCTCAACATAACGCCTTCGTAGCACTGAACCCACATTATAGTCAGCCTGTTACGGTGTGACGTTTGATGTTATCAAGATACTCTTTCGGTGTTAGCAATTAACATGATCTCATGGTCTAAGGACTAATATTACTTCGTATGATGTTATAGCAACATAAACATAATGACTCTGATCGTAATGCTATACTTCGGATGAATGTTCATCACATCATTCCACCAATGTTGTGACCTCGTTATTAACAATATCCAATATCCATGATCAGGAAACCTTGATCATCTTGTTAATCAACAAGCTAGTTTATATGAGAGGCAGTACTAGGAACTTTGTATTTTGTTTATTAAACACACATGTATTAACGTTTCCAATTAATACAATTATAGCATGCAAAATAAACATTTATCATAAACATGGAATAAGATAATAACCACTTTATTATTGCCTCTCGGGCATATTCCCTTCAGTCTCCCACTTGCACTAGAGTCAATAATCTAGTTTGAAAAACTTTGCGTATTGAACACCTATGGCTTTCTGGTGTTACATATACGCGATTGCTAGTGGTTAACATAATCTCCGGATCTGACATTTTCAGGCCCGTGTGTATTTGCATGTCTTTGCGTCTCTACGCATCACTCATTCTCAAATGAGATGGCATTGTATAAAGTTTGGTCCTTTGGTGAGACCTTTAGTTCGCTCGGGTTAAAATATGTTGATATTATTGTCATACAATATATCTTGATAGTATTAGCCTACTTTGAACCACACCTAGTTTGATAACAAACTACTTAACACAAATGCCCTCCTTTGCTGCCACTATAGCAGTCATATATTTAGCCTTTTGTTGTAGTATCCGTCACAATGTTTCAACTTTGGAACTTATCCAAATCCATCATGGAACATCCTTTCCATTACATTGTGCCACCCATAGTCTAAATTGAGATAAATTTTAATTTGTATCTTGTTGCAAAACTAGTATCAATGTAACACTTTACAATGAACTACCTTTAACTATTTGTCACTTATACATGATATATTCTTAGTTCTTCCAAAGCTCATAAGAATATCTTTACTATCATCCAATGATCATCTTATGAATCATTCTGGTATGTGCTCATAACATTTAGAGCATAGGACATATTTGGATATATATATCACGGTATAATTGATCAAAATATTCATGTGATTTTACTCACCAAGTGTTGAAACACTTGAATCTTCATACAATCCTTTCCATGCAGAAAGAACCTTTCTTGTTGTTTCCATATTGAACCCTTTCAATATCTCATATATGTACGTCTGGCATAACCATATTAGCGCCTCAATCTATCCATATAGATATTGATGGCAAATACTCCGGTTTTGCCCAAGTCTTTCATCGAAATCTTATTTTAATGAAATTCTTAACTTGTGTCAATACAAGATACATCATTTCCAATCAACAATATGTCCTCTACATAATGTATTAGAAATATGTCTCAGCGCTCCCACTTAATTTCTTGCAAATGCATGCATCTTCATCATCTCCAATGAATTTAAACTCTTTTAACAGTTTCATCATGGTGAAGATTCCAACTCTGATGTGCTTACTTCACTCTTGAAGTTTGCATGCCCTTTTAGCACCCTTTGAATTAACAAAACCCTTTGGACCGTGTCATGTACACGTCCTAGGTAACCATTCTATTAGAAGAACCTTGTTTTGTTTATTCAACTACCATATACCAAATTATATGTAGTGGTTGCTACATTAATCCATCAAGACTAAATATCGCTATGAAAGATCAAATCTTGTCATAGTCAACTCCTTGAACATTGCCGTAAACTTCTTTCCGACATGTCGACTATTTCATAGATGTTAAACATCCATGTTTATTTCTTTATAGATCCAAACACGACCGATAGGCTTTATGCCTTTTCAGAGGGTCTTCCAAGTTCAGAAACTTGATTCTCGTGTATGGATACTATCACGGATTCTATGACCTCTAGTCATTTTATGGAGTCAGGGCCCATTATCGCTTCTTTGCATGCAGTCGGTTCATAACAATAATGACTTGTTTATCAAATATCACTATTTGATTCTTACTGACCCACACGGTTCAATAGGAACTCTAATCTCCGAGATCACAACCTTTGTAATCACGGGAGCCATGAGCATTGTGGCCGCCACCGGGACACTTTCCGGCGCTGCGCTACTTAGCACATATAGCTAAGGTTCAACAACCTTATCGAAGTTCTATTGTCCTCCCACTTAACTTTTCACGAAAAATTCCTTCTCAAGAAACTTGACGTTCCAAGTGACAAACTCTTTTGTCCTCGGTGTTATGGAGGAATTCCCAACAAATTCTTTGGGATAACCTACAAAGACGTGCTTATCCGACTTTGGTTGTAAACATTTTACTTATGCATAGCATACCAAAATTTTAAGAAAATACAATTCGGGTTTTATCCCAAACCATAACTTATATGGTGTCATTTCAACGGATCACGATGGTGCTCTTTTCGGTGTAAAAGCGGTAGTCTCTAAAGCTTCAATCCTTAAAACATAATGGCAGTTTTATAAATGACACCTTTGATCTTACCAGGTCAAACATGGTTTGATTTCATCTCTCGAATATGCCATACTGAAGGGAATATGCCCGAGAGGCAAAAATAAAGTGGTTATTATCTTATTCCATGTTTATGATAAATGTTTATTTTGCATGCTATAATTGTATTGATCGGAAACATCAATACATGTGTGTTTAATAAACAAAAAGGGTTCCTAGTTATGCCTCTCTTATAGACTAGCTTGTTGATTGACAAGATGATCAAGGTTTCCCGATCATGGACATTGGATGTTGTTAATAACAAGATCACAACATTTGTGAAATGATGTGATGAACATTCATCCGAAGTATAGCATTATGATCAAGTCATTATGTTTACATTGCTATAACATCATACGAAGTAATCTTTATCCTTAAACCATGAGATCATGTTAATTGCTAACACCGGAAGAGTATCTTGATAACATCAAACGTCACACCGTAACAGGGTGACTATAAAGATGGGTTCAATGCTACGAAGGTGTTATGTTGAGGCTCATGGATCAAGAGTGGAATTTGTCAATCCCGATGACGGATAGATATACTCTGGGCCCTCTCGGTGATATCACATTAAGATAGCTTGCAAGCAAGTGATGTGATCACTAGAATGTTATATCACGAGAACGAGAAAAGAGTGCATGTCGGCAACAAGATCAAACTAGGTATGGAGATACCGATGATCGAATCTCGGACATGTAATATATCATGAGACAAAGGGATTTAGTTACTTGCGTTGAAGGTTCTCACGATCACAGAAGTCATCGTTGAATGTGTAGGAGTCAGTATGGATCTCCAGGTCCCGCTTCTGATTATTGATCTAAGAGGGGTCTCGATCATGTCTGCATTATTCAAGAACCGTAGGATGACACACTTAAGGGATACCGACACCATTTGGAGCAAATATGTTTCAGATAAAGATTTAAGAAAGCACTGGAATTATTTCAATAGACACCGAAACTGTTTCGGGTGAAATTGCTGAAATTGGTTCTGCATGTAACATTGAAATGTTGTAGGGAGTTTTATGTGAATGTTTGTTAATTAAAGTAATTAAAAAATTCTGAATAAAATTAATAAAAGAGTTTTATTAAATGAGAGAGCATTAAATTTGGAGAAATTTAATGCACTTAAAGTGGAGACTTTAAAAGAGAATGTGAAGGGGCAAATTTAGGTGGAGGGAGTTACCACCACATGAATGAGGAGGTGAAGGGTCACCCCTTGAGGCGCCAGCCATGGGGAGGGGTACCCTCCCCTCCTCCTATAAAAGCCCCCCCTCTCACATCTTCATACTCACACCTCCTCGTGAAGGATATCTCTCGCCCTCTAGTATTATTCCCCCATGGTCTCAGATTAGCGAGATACATGTTCCCGGTGGCTTTATCTGGAAAGGAGTTGCTGCTTCCTCTGCTGTGCTGGAGCGAGGAAATGGAGGTTGTCGGGGTACCGGACGTGTGTGCGATCACGGATGCACCGCTGCTTTGCGGTGCTGGACTTGCTGGAGCTGGATCTGAAGGACGTGCTAGAGCCGGACCTGGTGGACTTCATCATAATCTTGAGAGCGGCAAGTGTACGACTACATCAACCATGAGTTCCTACTCGTTAACAAAACTCGTTGTCTTCGAGGGTAAGTTCTCGATGGATGTATGTCCACCCGTTGCTCTGTACCTAGTAGATAGATCTTGGCGTATAGTTCTCATCATAGGAAATTTTTTGTTTTCTATGCTGCAGACCCAACACATACTCCTATGGTTTATCGGGAAACACAAATCATGGAACAATTCCTCAAATCTTAGGTGTTTTGCTAAACATGTAACTCAAATATCTTCCTTTATGATCAAATCATAAACTCTTTATTTTCTTGTTACAATAATTTTCCACTTCATCTTGAAAGTCTTTGAACAATTTTCAAATGTTTCATACTTCTTCCTTATTAAGTAAATATATAGATATATTCACTCAAATTTCTGGAGAAAGCATATGAAGCAAAAAGATCCATCGCATATGGCTACATATAATGGACTATATACATCAATGTGTATGATATCAAATAAGTTAGTCATCCGTTTCTCTTTGGCCTATGGACGGAGTTTCAATTATCTCAAGGAAAGTCTCACAAGCGTTAGTTGATCCAAATCAAAGATTCCAAAAATCCATCAACATGGAGTTTCTTCATGTTTTCTTTCCAATATAATTTAAACAACGATGTCACTTCATAAGTGATCTTTCAATCATTTGTCTTGCGACATTTTAGCAATAGTGTTTATGGATGTGATTTCTCCCACTAGACTTGTAAAAGTTCATCCATCCTTTATGGAATACGGTAATTATTTGAACAACCATTGTTCACATAATACCGGAACAAAATAAAAATTATTAAAAACAAATCTTGAAGGCTAGGTTTGACGACAACGAAAAACACAATAACACTGTATTTGTTTTCGATAAACATCATCACTTATTCTCTTGCTAGTTGCTTAGGCCATTGCAGTTTATGAATTGTGTTGTCCTGTATGACACTTCATACCAACCAATTCGGTATCCAATACCTCAGAACCACATTGTTTAATAAGCATGGAATACAGCCATAACATGTATATCTTCTATATACCTAAGTTGGACATATCCAACCTTTTCTTTTCTGCCAAATATTTTATAGATTCTCTTTCAACAATTCCTTTTCTTTGAAAAGAATCTATCAACATCAATAGTGGTGTCATTCACATGACACATAGTACAAAGTGTATATAGTCAAATACTAATACCTTTGGACTTGCACTTTGAACTGGATCACCATCATCAAATGTTTGGTGTTCTTTCAAAAAAAATCCATTCTTTAGTAATCTTTTAGTGTAGTAAACATTTTACTTATATCTTATATTCATCCTTATCATGACAACTTTCATGATCAAGCTACTATAGCCTATAAGGAAGAATGACGAGTATAATTTTAGTTCCCGAAACCTTTTGGGAGATACGGATGCCTAGCATCTCCATCCTTCACAAATTCTCATACAATATGAGAACATGTATTTTGCTAAATTATACTCTATCATAATGCAACCAAAAACATTGTTTCAGATATCACAATATCTTCCACACATGATGGTATCTGAAACAATTTTTTAGCTCCTAGATAATCTTGATATTAAAACAACTTTTGAATATCAAAAATCATGGAGGCAAACATGATACTTTAGATACTAACATTAGAATTCTTACACTTGATTTAATACTACTTATTAAACTTCATGGAGTAAATAGAGTTTGCTAAAAGTTTGCAATAGGACTTCTAAACTTTTAAATTGACATTCAAAACAATACGATACCAGTTCGTAAAGTAAATATCCAGAATTATATAGTTCTATTATCTCAATTAAAACTAAGCATAAGGTAGTGAACATACGCTAATGACTATAACAAATTATGCAAATTCACTTCGATTTAGTTTATGACAAAATTGAGTTCGACTAATCCAAATTAGAAATGAACTCCCACTCAAAAACGATATCCCTCGTGCCTTTTTGGTGATTACATGAACCAAATCCACTACACCAAGTCCGATCATCACGTGAGTCGGTGTAGCTTCAAAGGCGAGCATCAATATGGGCATCATATCAACTATATGACTCATGCTTAACCTTTCGGTCCGTGTTCCGAGGCCATGTCTGTACATGCTAGGCTCGCCAAGTAAGAACCTTAGTACTCGCATGTGTAAAACTGTCTTACACCCATTTGTATGAAAGCGCAGAGTCGAGTACACCCGATCATCACGTGATGTCTCGAAACACGATCCATAGAACGGTGCATACTTAAGGAAGAACATATTTTATCTTGATATTTAAATGAGGGATCATCTTATAATGCTACTAAAACACCAAACAAGCAATATAAGATGTGAACATCATATGTGTAAAGTGGGATGATATGGTTCATGCATTTGATCACCATCATATGGATCGTGGTATGATCTCTATCATTCCTTTGTGTGTAAGGCCAAGGTCTATGGAATTTACACATTAGGTGTGTTGTAAGAGTATCAACTATACATCAACTTACAACATTACCATATCATGACACTAGCCCAGCAATGATCTAAACTAGACGCCTCTAATTTATCCATTGCAAGTTTTACGTGGCTTAGGGCTTTCGGAGATAGAACCGGTCTTACCTACGAACATGGAACCACAACGAGGATAACCAAGTTATTAGCAACTCGTTGTAAATCAGATATTGACTATAGTAGGATAGACAGACACCCGCCAGCCACTTATGCAAAACTAGTTGCATGTCTGTCGTGGAACTGGTCTCATGTGCGATGACATGTAAGGTTGGTCCGGGCCGCTTCATCCCACTATGCCACCAATATCCAAAAAACATGAAAGATGCAATAACATGATCATCATCGCCCACATATAAACATATGTCTACTACCCGTGCAAAGCACCTACACATAGATCTGGCTCTGATACCACTGTTGGGTTCGCAGCATAGAAAACAAATAATTTCCTACGATGGGAACTATACGCCAAGATCTATCTACTAGATACAAGCAACGGGTGGATATACATCCATAGAGAACTTACCCTCGAAGAGAACAAAGCTTTGTTAACAAGCTAGAACTCATGGATGATGTAGTCATACACTTGCCGATCTCAAGATCGTGATGAAGTCCAGCAGGTCCGGCTCTAGCACGTTCATCAGATCCAGCTCCAGCAAGTCCAGCACCACCAAGTCCAGCACCGCAAAGCAGCGGTGCATCCGTGATCGCACACACGCCCGGTACCCCGACAACCTCCATCCCTCGCTCTAGAAAAGCAGCGGAAGCAGCAACTCCTTTCCAGATAAAGCCACCGGGAAGATGTATCTCGCTAATCCGAGACCATGAGGAAATAATACTAGAGGGGGAGAGAGATCCTTCACGAGGAGGTGTGAGGAAGAAGGAGTGAGAGGGGGGCCTTTTATAGGAGGAGGGGAGGGTGTCCCTTCACCTCCCCCATTCATGTGGTGGTAACCCCCTCCACATTAAAATGCCCCTTCACATTCTCTTTTAAAGTCTCCACTTTAAATGCATTAAATATCTCCAAATTTAATGCTCTCTCATTTAATAAAACTCTTTTATTAATTTTATTCAGAATTTTGTTAATTACTTTAATTAACAAACATTCACATAAAACCCCTTACAATATTTCAATATTACATGCAGAACCAATTTTAGCAATTTCACTCGGAACAGTTTCGGTGTCTATTGAAATAATTCCAGCGCTTTCTTAAATCTTTATCTGAAACATATTTGCTCCAAATGGTGTCGGTATCACTTAAGTGTGTCACCCTACGGTTCGCGAATAATGCAGACATGATCGAGACCCCTCTCCGATCAATAATTAGCAGCGGAACCTGGAGATCCGTACTTACTCCCACATATTCAACGATGACTCTTGTGATCGTGTGAACCTTTAACGTTGTAACTAAATCCCTTTGTCTCACGATATATTACATGTCCGAGATTCGATCATTGCCATCCAAATACCTAGTTTGATCTCGTTACCGGCATGCACTCTTTTCTTGTTCCCGTGATATAACATTCTAGTGATCACATCACTTGCTTGCAAGCTATTTCAATGTGATATCACCGAGAGGGCCCATAGTATATCTATCCGTCATCGGGATGGACAAATTCCACTCTTCATCCATGAGCCTCAACATAACACCTTCGTAGGACTGGACCCACCTTTATAGTCACCTGATACGTCCATTTTGCATTACTATTCTATGTCTTAATTCACTATTATTCATTGATATATTTTGTATTGAGAGGTGATACTTATGTTATTTCATCTATTTTTGTATGGTTGATGACTTTTGGAGCATGGACCGCTGCAGTCAGGATTCTGATGGAAAAGGTGCTGTTTGGAGGCAAAATTCGCGAAGATCAGAAAATCCGGGAAAATATATAGAAAATCCTATTTTTCCAGAAGACTAAGGATGCCAGAAGATGGAGTGGAGGTGGGCCACAGGGGGCCCACACCACCCCCTGGCGCGGGCAGCCCTAGGCCGCGCCTGGAGGTGGTGTGGCCGCCTTGGCCCACTCCAGCCTCTCCCCTATGGCGTATATCATCCTCCCGAAACCCTAAGACTCGGGGAGCGACCACAGAAAGATTTCGCCACCTCTACGGGGCGTAAAACACCGAGAGAGAAAGATCTCTCCTGCAGACAGATTTCTGTCGGGGGAATTCCTTCCCGGAGAGGGGATGTCATCGCCATCAACACCACCATCAAGCTGTACTTCATTGGGATCATCATCACCATCATCACTACCATCAGCACCCTCATCACCATCTCCATATTGTTGTAACAATTGCGTTGAATCTTGCATAGTTCATAGGGGAAACTTTCCCGGTGTTGATTACTCTTTATAGTTGATGCTATTGAGTGAACCATTGAATTATTATTTATGTTCAGATTGTTATACATCATTATTCCATCTCTGATCATGATCCATATGATGTCTTGTGAGTAGTTCGTTTTGTTCTTGAGGACATGGGAGAAGTCTTGTTGTTAGTAGTGGAGTTGTGTTGAGGAAGATTCAATAGATTGTTATTTAAGTTGTGGTGTACTTCTTCTAGTGGTGTCATGTGAACGTCGACTACATGACACTTCACCTATATGGGCCTAGGGGAATGCATTGTGTATTTGGCTACTAATCGTAGGGGTTGCCGAAGTGACAGAAACCTGAACCCCCGTTAGGAAACCATTGCACAAGGGACGTAAGGGTCTTAGAGTTTAAAGCTGTGGTTAGGTTTCTACCTTAAATACTTTCTTGTACTTACGGATGTTTGCAAGGGGTTTAATCACAAGTATGTATTAGTCTTGGATGGGGCGGTACATTAGCACAGGTTCACCCACACAACACTTAGCAAGCTAAAGAAGATTAATCAACTATATGAAGCGAAAGCACTTGACAGTCTTCCCATGTGTCCTCGAGAACGTTTGGTCATCTTAAGTAATACAACTGGCTTGTCCTTTGCTGCATAAAGGATTGGGCCACTTGCTGCATTTATTCCTACTATCTTTTATTTTACTCGTACTTTGTTTACTTGCTTTATCGAAAACCCCTAAAAATCCGTTTGCTAAGTATTTGCAGAGAATTCCTGATCCATACCACTAGCCAGCACCTTCTGCTCCTTGTTGGGTTCGACACTCTTACTTATCGAAAATACTGCGATACACCCCCTATACTTGTGGGTCATCAAGACTATTTTCTGGCTCCGTTGCCGGGGAGTGAAGTGCTATTGGAGAGTGGAACTAGTAAAGGAAACTTCTATTATGAGTATTGTTTATTTTTGCTAGTTGCTTTATTTTCGTTATGGATAATTCACTGAGTTTCTTATTTGGTAATGCTACTACCACTGCTAAGGTAGTAGATAAGCCACCACCTGCTGAGAATGATGTTTTCAAAATACCTACAAGAATTATTGATCGTGTTATGGATAACTACTATGTTGAGGATAGAACTGTCCATCCCGGTGATCATTTACTCTTTATACACAAATTATGCGGGTTGTTCAAGTGTGCAGGTATTACTACATATCAAGTTAAGAAGAAGTTATTCTCATTATCACTGAAAGGAAGAGCTGAGGAATGGTATAAGCTGCTGAAGAATGGTCAAGCTCTGGAATGGGAGGAAATAGCTCCTCTCTTTTATTCAAAGTTTTATCCTCCTAGTGAGATTCATAAAGATCAGAATCAAATATACAACTTTTGGCCTCTTGATGGAGAGAGTACAGCTCAAGCTTGGGGGAGATTGAAGTTACTAATGCTCAAATGTCCCATTCATGAGCTCCCCAACAATATTATTATCAACAACTTTTATGCAAGGCTCCCTCTACATGACAAAGATTTATTGGATGCTTCTTGTGCTGGATCATTCACTCGCATGGAAGAAGAAGCTAAATGGGATCTTCTGGACCGTTGATACATTGCAAATGTATATATAATTTTTGATGTTCCATGCTTGGTTTTATCCACTTTCTTGTGTTTTGTTCCAACTTTGGAGTACTTTTCATATGATTTCTTGGACTAACCTATTAACAAGAGCCATAGTGCTAGCTGCCTGTTTTCTGCTGTTTTTGGTTCCAGGAAAGTCAGAAAATGAATATTCTCGGAATTGGACGGGACAAAAGCGAAAGTGCCTATTTTTCCGGAAGGGATCAAGTGCTAGAATACGAGACGGAGAAGGGCCAGGGGCCGACCACACCACCTGGCCGCGCGGCCAGGCCTGGCCCATGCCAGGGGGTGGTGTGGTGGCTCCCGGCACCCCCTCGGCCTCTCCTTCCGCCTATAAGTTGCCCTCGGGACGAAAACCCTAAGTACCCGATCAAAAATCCACGAAAGAGTCTGTAGCCGCCGTCATCTCCATCCCTAGATCGGGAGGGATCTGAAGCTCTTCTCGGCACCCTGCCGGAGAGGGGAATTCACCCTGGAGGCCTTCTTCATCACCATGCAAGCCTCCGGTGTGATGCGTGAGTAGTTTATCCTTGGACTACAGATCCATGTAGTAGCTAGATGGCTGGTTTCTCCTCCTTCATGCTTTCATGTTTAGATCTTGTGAGCTCCGTTCATGATCAATATCATCTATTTGTAATCCATACATGTTGTGTTTGCGGGGATCCGATGGATATTGAGATGCTATTTCAGATTGATTATTGATTCTATCATGTCTTTGTTATTTGAGATCTTGCATGCTTTCTGTTGTTAGTAGCTATCTTGGCCAAGTAGATGCTAGCAACTCCAAGAGTTAGTATTTATGCTTGATAGTGGGTTCATGCCTCTGGTAATCTAGGGAAGTGACAGAAATCTCTAAGGTACTAGATGTGTTGTTGCTACTAGGGAGAAAACAACAATCCTTTGTTCATAGAATAATCATATTTTTTACTTTACACGCAGTTCGTAAAGCAATAATCTGTTGCTTGCAACTTAATACTAGAGGGGGTTCGGATGATAACCTGAAGGTGGATTATTAGTCATAGATGCAGTTGGATGGCGGTCTATGTATTATGTTGTAATGCCCAATCAAGTCTCAAAGGAGTCAAGATGATTAGTATATGCATGTATTTCTTTCTCGGTGTTTGTCAATTGCCCCACTGTAATTTGTTCACCCAGCATGTTATCTATCTTAAGGAGAGCCACCTCTAGTAAACTATGGATCCCGGTCCTTGTCTTTTACATACAATCTACAATCTTTTACTGCTTTGTGTTTACTTTCTGCAAACTTTTACTTCTTTCCATTCGATACGTTTAATCCTTTGTTTTCCGCAAAACACAGAGAGATTGACAACCTCATCGCAAGTTGGGGACAAAGTTCTATGGTTGTGTTGTGCAGGTCTCCACGTTGCTACTAGCACCGGTAGTGCGCCCTTCCAAAGCTCAGCTAGTAACACCTTTGGGGTGTTTCCTTGCTCCTACTGGTTCGATTAAACCTTGGTTTCATAACTTAGGGAAAACTTACTGCTGTGCTCATCGTACTTTCCTCTTGGTGTTCCCAACGAGCTCTACGTTGAAAGTCGAGCGCATCACGATTTTCTGGCGCCATTGCCGGGGAGTCAAGGACATCTCCACAAGGGGAGTCCCTCATAACCAATCTCTTTACTTTGTTGTTTTTGTTTTGCTTAGTTTCTTTTTGCTTTGTTTGCTTGTTTTGTTCTTCAAAAATAAAAAAAATTAGTTTTACTAGTTTGCTTTCTTTTCAAAAACACACAAAAAAATTAGTTCCTATCTCATTATGTCTAGCCTTCTCCAATCACTATGTCACCCGAGCAAATGATTTTCACTTTTAAACAAGGAATTGAGGAAAGTTTTAAGGAAGCTTGGTCTAGAATCTCTGATCTACATGAAAAAACTAAGCCTAAAATGACTCAAAGCTTGTTCCTTAGCAGTTTTTACCTTGGGATTGCTCTTTGCTATAGATATGCCCTAGATGCTATTGTGGGAGGAGATTTCCTCCAATGTAATGAGGATGATGCTATTAATGCTATAAAGAAATTGATCCTCACTTACAACATGCCTAGCCAAACTGATATTTCTTTCACAAAAAAATTTGCTAGGTTGGACACTCTAGAGGCTAGCATTACTAGATTAGAGAGTTGCTATAATACACTTAGGGAGCACCACGATTATGTTCCAATAAATTCTGAACCATCAAAGTGGCTCCCTACAGTAAAGATTGAGATAAACACTGAAACTTTTCAAGCCCGCTGCGATATCATGTCTGAATTTTGTCTTATGCCCAAAGATATTTATGAATCTTTGAATCTTTGGGGGCTTACGGAAGGAGGAAAAGAAATATCTCTTGCTAAAAATGCTACCTTATTTCCTATTGTAATAGCTGAAGGAGTGTTTAAAAATATCCTTGGGAAAATGATTTTACTGATTATCTTGTTATTGAATGTGCAGGAAAAGGACAAATTACACTTGGAAGATCCCTATTAGAACTCCTTGGAGCAATAATAGATGTGGGAAGGGGGACCATGCACCTTTATTCTCCACCAAACAATCATTTTTCCCCAAAGGTTAAGAATAAAAATAAGAGAGGTAAGGGCAAGAAAGTTAGTTTTAATGCTTCTTCACTTGAGAACACTTGATGCTTTCTTTGCTTCTTATGCCTAAATTAAAGGCGTTAAAGAAAAGTACTTGTTGGTAGATAACCCAAGAGTTTTAGTTGAGTCTTGGAAGTTATTACCTCTGTAATAACCTCTTCTTATCCTTTTTATTTGCTTTTTGTGCCAAGAGTAACCTCTAATGAGAGTGAAGTAATGATTGGGAAAGTTGCTGTCCCGAAACAGATTTTTGTGCTTCACCGTAAAAATTCCTGAGAGAGGTCTGTACTTCAGATTGAGCTGTAATATTTTGTGCTTCTGAACCAGGTTGTTATCTAACTTTCGTTAGTTCAATACTTTTTGATTCGAGCAACAGAAGGTCTTCGAAAAAATTCGTCTTTACCTGCTGGTCTGTTTTGACAGATTTCTGCCATTTTCTGCATTTGCTTCTTGTGGGTTCCTTTTTGAGTTCTTTTGGGGAATTGAGCTTTTTGAGGGAAGTGCTACAGTATCTAGTGTTCTAATGGAAGTTTATTTTGTGTTATAACTGAACCTTGAGACTTATTTATCTTAAGTGCACTAATGTTGCTAATGAGATTGTGTGAAGTTTTGTATGAAGGAAAATTTTCAGGAGTATGGAAGGAATGAGTAATGAGATGAAGGATGTACTAAATCTCAAGCTTGGGGATGCCACGCGTGCCACCCCAAGAAATATCTAAGAAGTACAAGCGTCAAAGCTTGGGGATGCCCAAGGCATCCCCTTCTTCATCAATAAAAATTCCAGGTTTCTTCCAAACTCTTTGTTTTTATTGTTTCATGCATAGTTGTGTTTTTCTTGGAGCGTCTTCTTTTTTGTTTTTCGTTTTGGTTTTTAGTTTGCTTGGTTTTCTTAGGTTTCTGAATAAGTTGGTTGGACCCTCTCTTTCATACATTGGTTTGCAATTAGTTTGGTTTGGTTTGGTTTGGAAAAGAGTAGGAAAGCTCATGCTTATGCGGTAAAAAGAGCTCGTTTTTGACTGTGGCTATGCTTTGTCATGCCGTGCTTGATATTGTTTTGGCTTTATGCTTAGTATTCTTTTCTGTAGCATGACTTGTTATAAACAATTGAGATTGCTTAATGTGCCTTGGATGAATCATGCGTTGTTTTAGCATATTAAAGCATAGTATAGTGGTATTCTCCTTTGATGCTTTATATGGGTTGACTTGGCACATGCTCACACCATGTTATGACTATCTCAAGTCACCATAGCCTTTATGATCCTTTAGTTTTCAACTTGTAGTATCACTTTATGCTTTGATCAATGATGTTTTGTCGCTCTGCATGATTATGGCCATTATTGCTCTCTTAGTTTGTCGCTCCCAATCTTTTGCTAGCCTCCACAACAATGTACGAGTTCCACTCATGCATCCAACTCCCTAAACCAAGTTATTCCAAAGAGTCCACCATACCTACCTACTAGCTTATGCTATTCCAAATATATTCATGCTTTTGTTTACCTTCCACTTGTTATGAAAAAACTAGTGATTAAAGCTCTCACGAACTTGATGGCACACTTTACTTTATTGCCTCTAATAAACTTGAACCATTGGGTCCTTCTTTGTTGCGTATATGCTTGCGCTTTATAAGTTGAAATTAGCAGAACCATGTTTCATGGGGAACGCTTTCAACATTGCACTTGTACTTTGTACCCCGTTGATATTATGTTCTTTTGCTTACGGATCCCGGCGGTGTGAAATAAATATGGAACTGGTAAGCTCATGGAGTTTGTATGTGTGTTAGAGAAACGCCCAGGCCGCTAGCCTAAGCCATGCCTAATCATGGTGGAAACTTGCAGCATCACCATAATGAGCACTCTATGAAGCATCCTCGATAAAAACCTATGCAAATAGCAAATAAAAAGATCGCTGAGATGCTCATTGTCTGCTTGCCTTGTCGTTTTGATTATGGGAAAGCTCCCGTATCATGTGCAAGGGGTACCCCGTTGGCGGTTCTTAATGATACACATATACTTACAATGACAAGAGCTTACTCGTGACTGAAGTTGAGTAGCATGAGGAATGGTCTTCGTAAGTAAGGGGCATGAGATTTCGGTTTATAACTTGTCAAGCATATCCTCTTAGTTGTGTCACTTTAACCTTAAGCTCCTTCAAGATGCTTATGATAGGGGCAATGAGATCTGAAAGCTATAAGTACCATAATTTTTGGAAGCTCTTTATGAGACTTGAATCCCTACTTCCTTTTACAAAAGGCCTTTCTTCCACCATTATATTGAGTCTCCACCTTCTATCTTTATGCACTTACTTTGAGAGCATAGTGGCCATTCTTAGTTCTATGTGCATTGTCCCAAGACTAGTTGATTGATGCATAACTTGTTATTGCTTGTTTGAAACCATTGTATCTAGTCACTCTTATGAACTTTGAAGGTGTCCTATGCATTTATATTTGCTACTCTATTGAGGGACAAGCTGAATACTATTATGCTATGTTTTCTTTATGTGAAACAAACAAACGTCTTGCAAAGCATTGTTCTTCATGAATCTTTTGTTTGTGCCTTTTCATGTTGCATCTTAGTTTCTTTGCCTATTGCTAGAACTTTGTCTTTCATGTTATGATTGAAGTACTATGATCCCAGCTTTGAATGTTTTGCAAATACTTTGATCAAGTCTTTGATGGTGCATGTCACCTCAAAAATTATTCTTCTTTTTATCACTTACCTACTCGAGGACGAGCAGGAGTTAAGCTTGGGGATGTTGATACGTTAATGTATCAACATCCCCAAGCTTAACTCCTGCTCGTCCTCGAGTAGGTAAGTGATAAAAAGAAGAATAATTTTTTTAGGTGACATGCACCATCAAAGACTTGATCTGATGTTCCATGCTTGGTTTTATCCACTTTCTTGTGTTTTGTTCCAACTTTGGAGTACTTTTCATATGATTTCTTAGACTAACCTATTAACAAGAGCCACAGTGCCAGCTGCCTGTTTTCTGCTGTTTTGGTTCCAGGAAAGTCAGAAAATGAATATTCTCGGAATTGGACGAGACAAAAGCCAAAGTGCCTATTTTTCCGGAAGGGATCAAGTGCCAGAATACGAGACGGAGATGGGCCAGGGGTCGGCCAGGCCTGGCCCGCGCCAAGGGGTGGTGTGGTGGTTCCTGGCACCCCCTCGGCCTCTCCTTCCGCCTATAAGTTGCCCTCGGGACGAAAACCCTAAGTACCCGATCAAAAATCCACGAAAGAGTCTGTAGCCGCCATCATATCCAACCCTAGATCGGGAGGGATATGAAGCTCTTTCCGGCACCCTCCTGGAGAGGGGAATTCACCCTCGAGGCCTTATTCATCACCATGCAAGCCTCCGGTGTGATGCGTGAGTAGTTCATCCTTGGACTACGGATCCATGTAGTAGCTAGATGGTTGGTTTCTCCTCCTTTGAGCTTTCATGTTTAGATCTTGTGAGCTCCGTTCATGATCAAGATCATCTATTTGTAATCCATACATGTTGTGTTTGTGGGGATCCGATGGATATTGAGATGCTATTTCAGATTGATTATTGATTCTATCATGTCTTTGTTATTTGAGATCTTGCATGCTTTCCATTGTTTGTGGCTATCTTGGCCAAGTAGATGCTAGAAACTCCAAGAGTTAGTATTTATGCTCGATAGTGGGTTCGTGCCTCTGGTAATCTGGGGAAGTGACAGAAATCTCTAAGGTACTAGGTGTGCTGTTGCTACTAGGGAGACAACAACAATCCTTTGTTCATAGAACAATTGTATTGTTTACTTTACACGCAGTTCGTAAAGCAATAATCTGTTGCTTGCAACTTAATACCGGAGGGGGTTCGGATGATAACCTGAAGGTGGATTATTAGTCATAGATGCAGTTGGATGGCGGTCTATGTATTATGTTGTAATTCCCAATCAAGTCTCAAAGGAGTCAAGATGATTAGTATATGCATGTATTGCTTTCTCGGTGTTTGTCAATTGCCCCGCTGTAATTTGTGCACCTAGCATGTTATCTATCTTAAGGAGAACCACCTCTAGTGAACTATGGATCCCGGTCCTTGTCTTTTACATACAATCTACAATCTTTTACTGCTTTGTGTTTACTTTATGCAAACTTTTACTTCTTTCCATTCAATACGTTTAATCCTTTGTTTTCTGCAAAACACGGTTAGATTGGCAACCTCATCGCAAGCTGGGGACAAAGTTCTGTGGTTGTGTTGTGCAGGTCTCCATGTTGCTACTAGCACCGGTAGTGCGCCCTGCCAAAGCTCAGCTAGTAACACCTTTGGGGTGTTTCCTTGCTCCTACTGGTTCGCTTAAACCTTGGTTTCATAACTGAGGGAAAACTTACTGTTGTGCTCATCGTACCTTCCTCTTGGGGTTCCCAACAAGCTCTACGTTGAAAGTCGAGCGCATCAATCGTATTCAAGACAATGCTGAAGCTTGGGAGAATGACAAAGGTAGAAAGTCAGGTATAAATTATGATTATGAATGCATTGAATCTTTTATGGGAACTGATGACTTTCAAAATATTAGTAATATTTATGGTCTTGACTTGCAAGTTATTACGAATTGCTTTAGAGCTTTTGCTTCCTATATCGAAATTCCAAAAAGGGGATGGAACAAATACCATGCACCTTACAAAGATATTGTTGACTATGCTCCTATTGGAAGTGCTGAGTATTACATTATTGACCACATCTTACCTGAACCTTATATTGAGAAGATTCCCTTCCCCGAAAAGGTAAAGGACCACCCTATGATAACTAATGTAATCACCAAAAGTGAAAAAAGAATTGTAAAGCCTGATGAACAAATAAACATTGAACCTATGGTAGCAATTGTGAAAGACCTTGTCACTAAAAGCATAGAAGATGGGCACATAGTCTTTTGTGAGGATGCTTCTAATATTGTTTCACATCCAATAGAACTAAAAAGGCTAGTGTTCCTGTGCTTTCTGTTAGAATTGGTGATCATTGCTATTATGGTTTATGTGATATTGGTGCAAGTTCCAGTGCTATTCCTTATGAGCTTTACAGAGAAATTATGCATGAAATCAGTCCTTGCGAGTTGTAAGAGATTGATGTGGTTATTCACCTTGCTAATAGAGAGACCATCTCTCCAATTGGTATTGTACGAGATGTGGAAGTTCTTTGTGGTAAGATTAAGTACCCTGCTGATTTTCTAGTACTTGGTTCGGCTGCTAGTAAAACCTACCCTATCATTTTTGGTAGACCTTTCTTGAGTACTTGTGTAGCTATTATTGATTGCAAGAGGGAGAAAATCTTGACTAAGTTTGATGGGGAATCTTATGAGTTTAATTTTTCAAAATTTGCTAAAGAACCTTGCGAAGAGGAAACCCATAATGAGGATTTTAGGGTTGAACAACTTGCTTCTATTTCTCTTGCTCCTAACAATGCTTTGCAGCAATTTATGGAAGATCATGAAAGTGAAATCTTCATGGAAGAAAGGAATGAGATTGACAGGATTCTCCGTGACCAACCTATGATGCTTAAGCACGATTTTCCTGTAGAAGACTTGGATACCACGATGCCACCTAAAAAGGATCCGGTTTTCGATCTAAAACCTCTCCCTGATGATCTTAAATATGCTTATATTGATGATAAAAAGATATATCCTGTTATTATTAGCGCTAAACTTTCAGTGAAGGAAGAAGAAAGGTTATTGGAGGTTTTGAGGAAACACCGAGGAGCTATGGGCTATACTCTGGATGATTTGAAAGGGATTTCACCTACTATATGTCAGCATTCTATCAACATAGAACCAGATGTGAAGCCAGTAGTGGAGCACCAACGACGTTTAAATCCTAGGATGAAGGAAGTGGTAAGGAACGAGGTATTGAAACTCCTTGATGCTGGTATTATTTACCCTATTGCTGATAGTGAATGGGTTAGTACTGTTCATTGTGTTCCTAAAAAGGGAGGTATTACCATTGTCCCTAATGATAATGATGAGCTTATTCCTCAAAGAACAGTTGTAGGCTATAGGATGTGCATCGATTTTAGGAAAGTCAATAAAGTTACTAAGAAAGATCACTACCCGCTTCCTTTTATTGATCAAATGTTGGAAAGGTTGTCTAAAAAGACCCATTTTTGTTTTCTTGATGGTTATTCTGGTTTTTCTCAAATTGCTGTTAAACAACAAGATCAAGAAAAAACTACTTTTACTTGCCCTTATGGAACTTATGCTTATAGACGTATGCCTTTTGTTTTATGTAATGCTCCTGCTACTTTCCAAAGGTGCATGTCTGCTATCTTTCATGGTTTTTGTGAGGAAATTGTAGAAGTGTTCATGGATGACTTTTCTGTCTATGGAACTTCTTTTGATAATTGTCTGCACAACCTTGATAAAGTTTTGCAGAGATGTGAAGAAACTAATCTTGTTCTTAATTGGGAGAAATGCCACTTCATGGTTAATGAAGGGATTGTTCTTGGGCATAAAGTTTCTGAAAGAGGCATAGAAGTTGATAGAGCTAAGGTTGAGGCAATTGAGAATATGCCATGTCCAAGAGACATCAAAGGTATTCGTAGTATCCTTGGTCATGCTGGTTTCTATAGGAGGTTTATTAAAGACTTATCTAGGATATCAAAACCTCTCACTAATCTTCTTCAAAAAGATGTACCTTTTGTTTTTGATGATGATTGTAGGGAAGCTTTTGAAACTCTTAAGAAGGCTTTAATTACAGCCCCTATTGTTCAACCACCTGATTGGAGTTTACCCTTTGAAATAATGTGTGATGCTAGTGATTTTGCTGTAGGGGCTGTCCTTGGGCAACGTATTGATAAAAAGTTAAACGCTATCCATTATGCTAGTAAGACTCTAGACGCTGCTCAAAGGAATTATTCCACTACTAAAAAGGAATTTCTAGCTATTGTTTTTGATTGTGATAAGTTTAGGCCCTATATTGTGGACTCAAAAGTAACCATTCATACTAATCATGCTTCTATTAAATATCTTATGACGAAGAAGGACGCTAAGCCTAGGCTTATTAGATGGGTACTGCTTTTACAAGAGTTTGATCTACACATAGTAGATAGGAGGGGTGCTGAAAACCCTGTAGCTGATAATTTATCTCGTTTGGAAAACATCTCTTTTGACCCTATGCCTGTTAATGCTAGTTTCCCAAATGAACAGTTAGCCGCAGTAGGGGTGAGCTCGCAAGGAAGCCCTTGGTATGCTGATTATGCTAACTTTATTATCTCTAAGTATTTGCCTCCAACTTTTACAGCTCAGCAAAGAAGAAAGTTCTTTTATGATTTGAGGCATTATTTTTGGGATGACCCACACTTATACAAAGAAGGAGTTGATGGTATTATGCGAAGATGTGTTCTAGAATATGAACAAAAAGAGATATTGCATAAATGTCATGGTAGCGCCTATGGTGGACATCATGCAGGAGATAGAACTGCACAAAAGGTACTACAATCAGGTTTCTTGTGATGAATGTCAGTGTGTTGGTAATATTTCTAGACACAATGAAATGCCTATGAACTACTCTTTAGTTATTGAACCTTTTGATTGTTGGGGATTCGACTTTATGGGTCCTTTCCCTCCTTCGAAGGGTTACACTCATATTCTTGTTGCCGTTGATTATGTTACTAAGTGGGTAGAAGCCATTCCTACGAAAAGTGCTGACGGGGAAACCTCTCTAAAAATGCTTAAGGACGTTATCTTTCCTAGGTTTGGAGTGCCTAGGTATCTCATGACTGATGGGGGTTCTCATTTCATTCATGGCGGTTTTAGGAAGACCCTCGCTAAATATGATGTTAATCATAGAATTGCTTTAGCTTATCACCCCCAAACTAGCGGGCAAGTAGAGTTATCAAATAGAGGAATTAAATCTATCTTGCAAAAGACTGTTAATAGGTCTAGAAAAAACTGGGCTAAGAAGTTGAATGATGATTTATGGGCTTATAGAACTGCTTACAAAAATCCTATTGGAATGTCTCCTTATAAAATGGTTTATGGGAAAGCTTGCCACCGACCCTTAGAATTAGAACACAAAGCTTACTGGGCAGTGAAAGAACTAAATAGAGATTGTAAGATCGCTGGTGAGAAAAGATTATTTGACTTAAGTTCTTTAGATGAATGGAGGAGTGAAGCCTATGAGAATGCTAGGCTCTTTAAGGAAAAAGTTAAAAGATGGCATGACAAGCGAATACTTAAGAGAGAATTTCATGTTGGTGAGAAAGTTCTATTGTATAGGTCTCGTCTCAGATTTTTTGCAGGTAAGCTACTATCAAAATGGGAAGGACCTTTCATCATTGAAGAAGTATACCGTTCAGGAGCAATAAAAATTTCTTCTCTAAAAGATAATACTGCACAAGTAGTGAATGGACAGCGACTCAAACACTATATTGCTGGAGATTCTTACAATGAAGATGTTGATGCCTTTCAAGTTATAACTCCAGAGAAATTTACTGAGAACCAAATTCAGAGACCTACAGAGTCCGTTTTCATGTAGGTAACAGTTCTGGTAAGAAAAGTTCCGCGAAAATACAATATAACTATATTTTTGCAGTTTTCAGTCGATAAGGAAAGTTTCGAAGCGAAAAAGGGACGGAACCGGAGCCGGGGTGGCCCACACCACCCCATGGCGCGGGCCCATCCCTGGCCGCGCCACCAGGTGGTGAGGCCACCCAGAACTCCGCCTCCGACTCGTTTTCTCCCAATACCTTTCTTTTGATATGAAACTTCGTAATATATAACCCCCCGGATCTTTCGAGGTTCGTATATCATGTTTTCGTCGTGTTTTTGTTTCGATCTGTTTCTGCCAAGACATACTCTTTGAAAGTCTAGAAGCACCATGGCGTCCGCCAAGGATAAAGGGAAGGAGCCTATGGAGGAAGACCTCCGAGACCCCAAGCAAGGGATGGTACCTTTAGTCACTTGCCCTACATCAACGGAAGCCCTACGAGTCACTAAAGAATTCTGTGATAAGTACCCAGACTAGAAGAGGAAGGTGGACATGCTTCAATGGGAGAATGATAGGCTTCATAAGATGCTGGAAGATTTCCTCACATCAACTAAAAGCATAATACCACCACCACCGAAGGAGTAATTCGTCATCAGGTTTGGCATCCCATTGGCTTGTTCCAAGCTTGGGGGAGTGTCGCGGTATCACATCACTATCTTCTATCTTTTTACCTTTTTAGTAGAGTCATATCATGAATAGAGGAGTTATTATGTAGGATGGTTTGCATTATGGAAGTGTCCCCTCTCTCGTTAGATATGTATCCCTTGGTATGATTTTCCGTTATGGAATATTAATGAGAAGTTCTATCATTCACTCTTTTGCATAGCTTATATTAGTTTTCAGTTCGTGGTTATATGGCTGATCTTGTTGTTAGTATTGGTAGCATTCTGGGATCATTGAGTTAATTTAGTTGGTTTTGGCAAACCTGGCTCGGTCAGTAGCAACACTATTTTTGAGAGTTGAATGAAAAAGATAGAAGTACTCTAGAGAAAAAATAATTTCATCATCTTTCTTTATTGATTTGCTCATAAGTTTACTATTCTCTAGTTAAGATCTTTTATGCTTCCAAGGAAGATTGCATGTTTGTCTTTATCATTTGTATGTTTTATTGTTTCCTTCAACTCTTGTACTTACTACCCAGCCTTGCTAGCCAAAAACCTGTACTAAGAGGGTATTCTTCTCGTGCATCCACCTCCTTTAAACCAAAACCTTTGCCATTTGTGTCCACCATACCTACCTAGTAGCATTATTGCTATTCCAAGTAAATTATTTTTTTATCTACCTCCCAAATTAAACTTGTTATGTGAAAATTAGTGAATAAAGCTCTCACGAACTTGATGGCACACTTTACTTTCTTGCATTTAATAAACTTGAACCATTGTGCTCACCTATGTTGCGTATATGCTTGCACTTTGTAAGTTTTGAATTAGCAGAACCATGCTGTAATGGGGAACGCTTTCAACATTGCACTGGTACTTTGTACCAAGTTGATATCATGTTCTTTTGTCTATGGATGTCTTCGGTGTGAAATGAAAGGGGAGCTTGTAAGTCCATGGAGTTATGCATGTGTATTAGAGAAACGCCTGGGCCGCTGGTCTAATCCATGCTGACATGGTGGAAACCTGCAGCATAACCATAACAAGTATCTATGAAGCATTCTTCTTATAAAAAAAAGAGATAGAGATTGAGAAAAAGAGAAAAAAAGAAAAAAAAGAGAATTATGAAAAGAGGAAAGAGATAAAAAAGCACCATATTCCCATGGTAAATAAGAAGATTGCTGAGATACTTGTTGTCTGCTTGCCTTGTCATTTTGATATGGGGATTCTTCCGTATCATCGGGCAAGGGGTACCCCGTTGGCGGTTCTCAATGATACACATATGCTTACGATGACAAGAACTTACCGGTGACTAAACTTTAGTAGCATGAGGAGCGGCCCTCGTATTCAAGGGACATGAGATTCTCAATTTATAACTTGTCAATGCATATCCTCATATTTGATCACTTTAACCTTAATCACCTAAAGATGCCTACGATAGGGGCAATGAGAGCTGAAAGCTAGTAAGTATCATAATTTTTGGGAGCTCTTTATGAGACTTGCAATCCCTGCTTCCATCTTTGAAGGGCCTTTCTTTTACTTTGTAGTTGAGTCAGTAAACCTATTCCCTTCTATCTCAGCAAGTAGTTTGAGTTGTTGTGTTTCATTCATTCATATGATGATTTATTCAATCATGTCTTATGTTCCTTGTTTTGCACATTGATCTTTTCCTGATGTTTACTACTTTGGAAGCTATCATTGAAAACCAGCTATTTGTGAACTCCAGCAAATTATCAACTATTCTTCGACCAAGAGCTAAGTTTGCCATTACCAATTATGATTCACTTTATGTATCTTTGTTGTGTTTCCTTTACTCATTGCAAGTTGAGTTATATAATAGTGAGTTGTCTTCTGTTATGATCTATGTATTTGATGAATGTGATGCTTCTTGTCCGTATTCTTTTATCGACTCTTCACTCCATAAACTTGAGGCCATGTTTATTGAGCTCAGTTTCGCTTGGGGACAAGCGAAGTCTAAGCTTGGGGGGAGTTGATACGTCCATTTTGCATCACTATTCTATGTCTTAATTCACTATTACTCATTGATATATTTCGTATTGAGAGGTGATACTTATGTTATTTCATCTATTTTTGTATGGTTGATGACTTTTGGAGCATGGACCGCTACACTCAGGATTCTGATGGAAAAGGTGTTGTTTGGAGGCAAAATTTGCGAAGATCAGAAAATTCGGGAAAATATACAGAAAATCCTATTTTTCTAGAAGACTAAGGATGCCATAAGATGGAGTGGAGGTGGGCCACAGGGGGCCCAGACCACCCCCTGGCGCGGGCAGCCCTAGGCCGCGCCTGGAGGTGGTGTGGCCGCCCTGGCCCACTCTAGCCTCTCCCCTCTGGCATATATCATCCTCCTGAAACCCTAAGACTCGGGGAGTGACCACAGAAAGATTCCGCCGCCGCTGCGGGGTGGCAAACACCGCGAGAGAAAGATCTCTCCGGCAGTCAGATTTCTGCCGGGGGAATTCCTTCTCGGAGAGGGGAGATCGTCGCCATCAACACCACCATCAAGCTGTACTTCATCGGGATCATCATCACCATCATCACTACCATCAGCACCATCAACACCCTCATCACCATCTCCATATTGCTGTAACAATTGCGTTGAATCTTGCATAGTTCATAGGGGAAACTTTCCCGGTGTTGATTACTCTTTGTAGTTGATGCTATTGAGTGAACCATTGAATTATTATTTATGTTCAGATTGTTATACATCATTATTCCATCTCTGATCATGATCCATATGATGTCTTGTGAGTAGTTCGTTTTGTTCTTGAGGAGATGGGAGAAGTCTTGTTGTTAGTAGTGGAGTTGCGTTGAGAAAGATTCAATAGATTGTTATTTAAGTTGTGGTGTACTTCTTCTAGTGGTGTCATGTGAACGTCGAATACATGACACTTCACCTATATGGGCCTAGGGGAATGCATTGTGTATTTGTCTACTAATCGTAGGGGTTGTCGGAGTGACAGAAACCTGAACCCCCGTTAGGAAACCATTGCACAAGGGACGTAAGGATCTTACAGTTTAAAGCTATGGTTAGGTTTCTACCTTAAATACTTTCTTGTACTTACGGATGTTTGCAAGGGGTTTAATCACAAGTATGTATTAGTCTTGGATGGGGCGGTACATTAGCACAGGTTCACCCACACAACACTTAGCAAGCTAAAGAAGATTAATCAACTATATGAAGCGAAAGCACTTGACAGTCTTCCCATGTGTCCTCGAGAATGTTTGGTCATCTTAAGTAATACAACCGGCTTGTCCTTTGCTGCATAAAGGATTGGGCCACTTACTACATTTATTCCTACTGTCTTTTATTTTACTCGTACTTTGTTTACTTGCTTTATCGAAAACCCCTAAAAATCCGTTTGCTAAGTATTTGCAGAGAATTCCTGATCCATACCACTAGCCAGCACCTTCTGCTCCTCGTTGGATTCGACACTCTTACTTATCGAAAATACTGCGATACACCCCCTATAATTGTTGGTCATCATCACCCTGTTACAGTGTGACGTTTGATGTTATCAAGATACTCTTCCGGTGTTAGCAATTAACATGATCTCATGGTCTAAGGACTAAGATTACTTCGTATGATGTTATAGCAACATAAACATAATGACTCTGATCGTAATGTTATAGTTCGGATGAATGTTCATCACATCATTCCACCAATGTTGTGACCTTGTTATTAACAACATCCAATATCCATGATCAGGAAACCTTGATCATCTTATTAATCAACAAGCTAGTTTATATGAGAGGCAATACTAGGAACTTTGTATTTTATTTATTAAACACACATGTATTAATGTTTCTAATTAATACAATTATAGCATGCAAAATAAACATTTATCATAAACATGGAATAAGATAATAACCACTTTATTATTGCCTCTCCGACATATTCCCTTCAAATGTTAGGGCTGGAATCATTGCCTTGTTTGTGATAATGTGCTCATATTGTATACACATGTGCATCTTGGGATGACGAATAATGTTACAGGAGAAAGTTTTCCTTTTCGTCGCACCAAAAAGCGATTATCTATTTACCAAGTGCCAAAAACAGGGTGTTTTGTGAAGCAATCACCAAATAAAAATTTCAAAATGGTACCATTATATTTAAAAAAATACTAGACCACCTTTCTTGGATAATGTCTCAACTGGGCTATATTAAACCTTTTCGACCACCCCTCATAAAAAGACAAATTCATGTTGAATCGGTAGGAAGTGGGTCATATTTGATCTACTTGTACATGATCTGATAATCATGATTTTTTGGAAAAAATTTATGATAAGATGTCATCTTTGAATTCCTCTCATTTTTCTGATTGATTTTGATATATTATTTATCGAATTACGATTGATGGATTTGTAGATATGAATTATTTAATATTAAATGGAAAAAGGCAAAATAAATAAAATTTATTTCATTTTTATTTAAATTCAAGATTATTATTACTTATTCATTGTTGTTTACTTAAATAATTGTTTGGAATATAAAAGAAATAAATATGTCTAACATAATAGTCTAATGATTAATATGATTGATATGTTAGTATTAACAAGAAGGTCTATTTTCTTTCTCGGAAGCTCATCCGGAAGTAACGGAGGAGTTAAGCATGCTGGGGATGGAGTAGTGTTAGGATGGGTGACCGATTGGTAAGTTTGACCATGAGTACAATTTGACTTCAAATTAAGTGTAATTAGAGCTAAAAATCTCCAAATGAGATTAACGACTTAAACAATTTTAAAAAAGTTGGAAAATATGACTTTTTTTGAATATTTTTTGAATTCTTTTAAAAAACCTAGACCGACGGCAAAGCTGTCGGCGTAGCCAAACGGCTGTTAGCCATCTAGGTGGGGGGCTATCTGGCCTACATCGACAACTTTCCTACGCCGACGACCAGAAGGGCTACGCCTACGGGACAGTACGCTGACGGCAATCAGGGGATACGCTGACAGACGTCATCCGTCGGCGCCCGCCGTATTTCATATAGTGACAATATCAGGTGAAAAGGTCTCTAGAGGCATCTTACTACACGTCCGAATAGATTCCATCAGGGGCTGCATTCCATGGACGTGTTGGCAAGGATAATATCATACTCCCTCTAATCCAAATTAAAATTAGCTAAAACATATTTGTTTAGATTCGAATGTATCTAAAACTTGTTTCAATGCTAGATATATCCGAATATAGACAAAACCAAGTCAACTAATTTGTATCGAAGGACGTATTAAACTTTATATCCATAACAAGGCAGATAATTCCACGTGAACTGTTGTCGCGTGTACGGTGCAACCTAGAATGTGTTTAAAGACGTTTTTTGGTGAGTCAGTAAATCTAGCAAAGGATAATCCACAATCTATTCTTATTTTCGACAAAAGGAATATATTAAAATTATGAAGATACAAATTACGCCTACAGTGTGTATGAATACAGTACCCTAAACGCACTACGGATGCACACATCCCTAAAACCAAGAAGAAGAAGAAGAAGAAGAAGAAGAAGAAGAAGAAGAAGACGAAAAGGAAAATCCCAATACAGTGATTTATTCCTCGTATCAGCAGTATAAACACCACCAAGACAATAGTCGAAATCTATTTTTTCCAAAAGCGACACCTCTAAGGAGGAAACAATGCGCAAGCACTGTCGTCGTCCGAGCATAGATCATAATTTTCACCCTGGAGAAAGATTGCTCTTAAAACAATGTCTTTAACAAGTTCATTCATAGGCACAACCAATTAAGACAAGAACTTGGATTTTCACCCTGAAAGATAAGACTTGGTACTTCTCCTATGTCCCCTACTTGCCGGGCAAGTTTCTCATCACCACGAAGACTCGAGCCACCATTGCTAGGCATCATATGTCAGTCTTCATGACATTCTCCGTATCTGATTTCACCATGGAAATTAAAAGACATATCGCATGATGCAAACAAACAACGAAGCTCCATGGTGCTCCCTTCTGAAACAGAACAGTCAGAAAAACAAGGGTTTGCATAACCAAATCCCATCCAATCTAGCAAACTCCAAGCATGATACGCCTAAGGGAGACCACCTGTGAAATCTTACTAAAACTTGTCACCCGCTAGATCTATCAGGGAATGCACCCAGCAGACCAATGTATTGGTTTGAGAAGAAACTTATGACCCCCTTCTTTATTAGGCAGACAAATTTCACAAGTGTACCCAACATAGATTAAGACATGATCGTAAGTGCCACATGTTGCCATGAAATAATAAAGTTGGTAGGCAAGAAATATATAGGAAGGTTCTGTATCAAAATGAAGTGTACAATATAATTAACCCAAATGTTTTCTTACAATATTTTTCTATCTGCCTCACTTTCATTACGCAATAAGTTGCCATATTAATTCCTCCCTGTATTCTCATAACCTTTGTCATCAGATTCATCGATGCTGTGTTGTTGCTTCATTTCGAGGTCAAACCAAAGACATTCCTATGAAAGTAAAAATCATTTATACATAGAACATATCTTACTTCCTTGGTCATCCAAAAAAAATATTTGATGGAAGTGGCATGAACATCATGCTCAATGCAAAAATATGTTTACGTCGAGCCTTCATGTTGTCCATATTTAACATCAATATCCACGAGTGTTCACAGAATAATATGATTTACCTCAAAAAATAAAAATATTTTTTAGCACCAAAAATTGCTTGCTAAGAAAATTTATTGCCTTTGATGAGATGTGCAAGACTTATGGGTATAACAAAACAAAGCATAGAATAGCATTCGTTAGTAAAAAATTGACCCTAGAAATAAAAATAACGTGTGCCACTTCCTTTGATGACATGATATGTGCCATGTAATACTACTAACTATCCTCAAAAAGGATGCTACAAAAGTTATTTTCCTAATATTCACAACGATAAAATCACATCAAATACATTACTAACTGTCCTCGAAAAGGATGCTATAAAAGGTATTTCCCTTATATTCACAACGATAAAATCACATCAAATACATATTATTTATTTAGGAAATAGCACTACAATAGAGCAAAACCGTAAGAACCTCACCTTCTTTAAGGATGTGTAAAAGCATTGGCACACAGAAGAACACCACATGGTCAATGCAGTGGAGACAACTAGACAAAATACTTGAGGTACATGCGTGAAAGAATTGGATAATCAATATATCATTGCTGATTTGCACATATGTCTGTTTATTTGTTGATCACCACTAACTAAATTAACTTGAATGCAAGAACTCATTGCTATAAGACAAAAACAAAATTACTCGTTCTCTAAAAATGGGGTGACCCAACATACCACTTCATGTTGTAGTATACTATAGTCATTGACATAACACTCACGGAACACCGTTCCGCAAATATTACATCCAAAAGAGTGGTACAACAGAAACATTGCAGGTCCAAATTACAACATACACACATTATTATTATTACAATACCAAAAGATCAGTACTTTCAAAATTATTCAAACTTACAAACAATACTTATGAGTTTCAGCGGAAGAACGAATATTCAAGCACATATCATAACTTGAGCTCAACTGCTTATTGTATAAGGTTCATGCTGCTCAGCTCGGCTTAAGTACTAATAACTATTGGCAACTACTCGGACTCGTTGTCATAAGATCCATAGCGTATCTCATAGACGACCCCTTCCACTCCACCGGACAGGTCTGATTCCTCGTAGTAGACGTCGTCCTAACCTTCAGTAGCATACATTGAGGTATCTTCTAGATCCTCACAGTCTAAGCAAGGGATCAAAGGAAAGAGTGAGTAACACCATTACCCAACAAGTTCATTATATTCAAGGTGGGAAGTTTTATGCTCTATCTACCACCTCAGACGATAAGTCTTTGGCATAATGCAGTTTTCTTAAACATTTGTTCAAAGGTTGATTTTAATATCAAAAACTATGCCCATCAGCCTTCATAGGTTGACTAGAACTTCATGGTCTTCCTTTCCTACCGCCTTCAAAGCTCCTTCCCAGAACAGAGAGTAACATGTCACAATTTTATATACTCTGCAAAGGTATGTTGTTTTACCCATAAGAGACCAAATCTTTGTTGCACAACCGGGCGTACTTTCCCATCCACATATCCTTGATATGGGGCCCAGAAATTGATCCAAGCCAATCACTTCCCTTCTCCGCGACCCCGCATGAAGACACGACCCTCCAAATAGAACGACTTATGTTAACCCGCATCGCGAATATAACTATGGTTGACTCCTTGAGGACTCTAGTGAGCAGAACGAGAACCTAGTCGCCCCATCGATATGAGGACCTACCTACAACCATCTCTCACAAATAGTCTAGAAACCAATATCGCTGGGAGCTAAGGGGTCCCACCCCTTGCTGAGCCTCGTAAGGTACACCAACGCCACGAGATGGCCATCTGTCCATGCGAAAGGAAGAAGGTCCAGCTGACTTCTCCGTTCCATTCCAAATCTTATGGTTAATGCATATTATACGGCGCTAGAATCACTAATGTCATGGGTTATTAAGTCCTATCTGTACTGCAACTGGAATCCTAGATTCCATTGCAACTCTTAATATTTATCATCACTTAAGATGATAATAGCATTTCATTTTCTTGGGAAAATACTTCTTTTTTGTCTCTTTTAGAATATAGGTGATAGCACACAATTGCAAATACTTCCAGGAAGACTCTTCAAAAGACATGAGCAAGTGATGAACTTGCCTTGTGACTACAAGGTAGTAAAGTCGGATGCTTGCACTCGACCTTTAGCTTCTATGTCTGCAAAACATCATTATTGCCTGCTAAGGACAATATTTAAAGAAGAAATTATGCTATGCATAGTAATGTAATGCATTGTTTTATTATTTCCCTTATTTGTGTGTTTTACCCAATTATTAAGATTTTAAATTACTTGTTATTAATAAAAGGAATTAACAATTGAAAATTCCAAATAAATATTAGATTTACTATTTTTCCAAAAACAAGTAACATTTTAAGAGCTTAAAAATAAATTTTGTTTAATTTTAACTCTTATTAACATTTTCTTAAAATTTCATTAAGGGATACATGTTTTATTGAGATAATTTCATTTACTTCAAACTAAAATATAAATTAGTATTTTTCCAAAATACTATATCCATTTAGGATCATATAAGTGAATTTTATTTAGTTTTGGTATTATGGTCATGTTTAGAAAATTCCATAAGGAATTTAGATAATATTCTTTAAACTATTTTTGTATTATTGTAAAATACAACCTATTATTTTTATTGGGTAAATTATATTTTTATGAACACATGGATACATTATTTGTAATTTTAGGATTTCTATTTATTTTCTTAGAGCTTAATTTGTTCTAGGGGTATATTTGTAATTAACAATTTTTAATTAGGCTTTCTTTAAAATATGGGCCTAGCCCGTTGGGCTAGCCCAGCGCGACCCGGCCCAATAGGGTTGGGTCAAACCCACCCAGCACCACACTGGACCGGCTCACCGGCCTAGTGCGCCTCTCTCTCTCTCGTTCGGCCTCATCCTCTCGTCTCTCTCTTGCTCGCTCGGGGGACTGCGAGCCGTCCCGCCATCATCGCTCAATCTTGGATGCCATTGACCTCCCTGGCTGCCACTGAGGTCAAAGGTGACGATGTCGACGATGCTGTGTCTCTCTACCCACTTTGATTTGCCGCTCGTTCCTTCTACTAGCGGTGCTGCCACCTCCCTGGCGCCTAGGGTTAGTACCTCACCGGTGGTTCGGCGCTCCGATGCTCCTCTGGTGCCGCCCTAGTACCTTGATGATGATGTGATGCCGCATCCTCCTCTGTAGCCGCCATGGATGCGGCTCGACGCAGGTTGCAGCGCCCTTTGGGGTGCTCCCCGTGCCGTCGTGTGCTTCCTCGTCGCTGGCCTCTGCTTCCTCTTCAAATCTCTTAGCGAGGACCTTGGGTAAGTTTATTTCTTCCTACCTCTTTCTCTCTATTTCCCTCTGCTCCGTTCTATGCGATTACTATCCCCTACCCCTTTATCCTATATAAACAAGGGGGTGCCACAATATTAAGGGAGCTAAAAATCATGTAGAACTTGTAGTTCCTCGTTTATAAACCATCCTTCTAGGGTTGGTGTCGTGACAGTGTATCTACGCTCGTCTGATTATCTATCTTATTGATATTTGTGTGAAGGTGCTTATTATTCAAGTATTTTCGTGCTTTGGCATGAGGCTTGTTGTTTATCATCAAGTTGCTTGTTGGATTGATCTATTCTAACGGGAGGTTCGTCGTTCATCGTCGAGTTGCTCGCAAGATTGGTTTTCCCCATCTTCAGGTTACGTGTATCACGTGATTGGGAGATTTCTATCAGATCCATTAGATCAGGAGGTGCATCGTGAAAGATCAGGCCAAACAGTTTTTCATCACTATGGATTCAATTTACCCTGATTGCTTGTTTGTGAGGAATCTTAGTGATTCTGATTCTGTTGCTTATCTATAAATGTTCATAGAAGTTGAGGTTTAAGATATACCAGTTTGCCTTTGTGTTGAACTATTGAAATGATTTCTCCATGTATCAGATACGGATTCCTTTCCTTAAAATGATGATACACTAGTTATCTATATTGATAAAACTTTGTGGAGAGTTTTAGAGAAAAATAAATGATTCCTAACTAGTTTAGGAAGATGGTTTATATATATTTCTTGAGGGAATATCCCTATTGGTTAAAGTCTTGCTCGAATATATAGGATAATTGAACTGCTGTAGAGGTGCTTCTTCTATTGGGATGTGCCATGTATCCTAATATGCTTTGAGATGCTGCTATCTAGTTTAGGCTAGATAATATGGTCAATGATGTTGGTCTGATACCAATTTTTACTAAGAACAAATGTTCTTTACTTGTTGTCCATTAGCTTCTGTGTTCTATGTGTTGGGTCCGCAGCATAGAAAACAAAAAATTTCCTACGATGAGAACTACACGCCAAGATCTATCTGCTAGGTACAGAGCAACAGGTGGACATACATCCAACGAGAAGTTACCCTCCAAGACAACGAGTTTTGTTAACGAGTAGGAACCCGTGGTTGATGTAGTCATACACTTGCCGATCTCAAGATCGTGAGGAAGTCCGAGCGCCGCAACTCAGTAGCGCATCCATACTCGCACACACGTTCAAGCCACCGGACAACCTCCACCTCCTCGCTCCAGCGATCCACCGGAAGCAGCAACTCCTTCCAGACGAAATGCCACCGAGAACATGTATCTCGCTAATCCGAGACCATGGGGGAATAATTCTAGAGGGGGAGAGAGATCCTTCACAAGGAGGTGTGAGGATGAAGGAGGGAATGGGTGGCCTTTTATAGGAGGAGGGGGGTGCCCCCTCTCTCCATGGCCGGCGCATGGGGGGTGACCCCTCACCTCCCCCATTCATGTGGTGGTAACCCCTCCACATTAAAATGCCTCTTCACATTCCCTTTTAAAGTCTCCACTTTAAATGCATTAAATTTCTCCAAATTTAATGCTCTCTCATTTAATAAACTCTTTTATTAAATTTATTCAGAATTTTGTTAATTACTTTAATTAACAAACATTCACATACATGCAGAACCACTTTCTGCAATTTCACCCGAAACAATTTCCGGTTTCTATTGAAACAATTCCTGCGCTTTGCAATTCCTTCGTCTGAAACATATGTGCTCCAAAATGGTGTCCGGTAACTCTTAAGTGTGCCACCCTACGGTTCGCGAATAATGCAGACATGATCGAGACCCTTCTCCGATCAATAATCAGCAGCGGGACCTGGAGATTGATGTTTACGCACTTCTATTCTTGTAGACAGTTGTTGGGCCTCCAAGTGCAGAGGTTTGTAGAACAACAGCAAGTTTTCCCTTAAGTGGATCACCCAAGGTTTATCGATCTCAGGGAGGAAGTGGTCGAAGGTATTCCCTCTCAAGCAACCCTGCAATCAAGATACAAGAAGTCTCTTGTGTCCCCAACACACCTAATACACTTGTCAGGTGTATAGGTGCACAGGTTCGGCGAAGAGATAGTGAAATGCAAGTGGTACGGATAATTCTAGTGGTAATGGTGATAGAAAATAACTTGATGGCGTGGAAAAGACTAAAGGAAAACTGAAATAAAGATGGAAGCAAGCAAACATGTAACAGATCTAATTGCAAACGGTGTATCAGTGCTTAGAAACAAGGCCTAGGGATCATACTTTCACTAGTGAACACTCTCATATAAATATATTATCTTCATGATACTACTCTTAACTACTCTCCGGTTGAACACTCTAATCAACGGTAGGGCTATAACAACACTCCTCAAAGTAAGTCTTTCCCATCTAGAAAACCCCACACTGTCACCTTGAGCACTAGATGGTTCCAACAAACACCACAATTTCATAAAGACATCCAACTCCAAATATAACTCATAACAAGTATTTGTAATCTCTAGCCTAAGTGCCACCATGGTGTGCACGCTATCACTTTCACACACATGGGGAGAGCAGAGATCTATTAAGCACTTGAGTAGCAAGGTAGATCTATAGATTACAAGCTCATGATCTCAATAAGATCATGCATAGAGAGAGAGATGAACACATAGCTACCGGTAGAACCCTTAGCCTCGAGAGAGAACTACTCCCTCCTCATCATGGGAATCAGCAATGGTGATGGAGATGGCGGTGGAGATCAATGGAGATGGCTCCGAGGGCAGTTCCCCGTCCCGACAGGGTGCCGGAACAAAGACTTTCTGTCCCCCGAATCTCCCCTTCGGTGGTGGCGGCGCTGCGGAACTTTTCGTGGCTGGATGCTTCTTATAGGCCAAACGGCAAGGTCGGTGGGCGGCCAGGGGGCCCACACCATGCCCTGGCGCGGCCTAGGTGGACCCGCGCCTAGGGGTGGTGTGGCCACCCTGTGGCCCCCCTCCGGCTCTCCTTCTGGCTCCATGAGTCTTCCGGGAAAATAGTAACTTTGGCTTTTGTCCCGTCCAATTCCGAGAATATTCATTTTCTGACTTCCTGGAACCAAAAACAGCAGAAAACAGGCAAATGGCACTGTGGCATCTTGTTAATAGGTTAGTCCAAGAAATCATATGAAAAGTACTCCAAAGTTGGAACAAAACACAAGAAAGTGGATAAAACCAAGCATGGAACATCAAAAATTATAGATACATTTGCAATGTATCAACATCCCCAAGCTTAACTCCTGCTCGTCCTCGAGTAGGTAAGTGATAAAAGAAAGAATAATTTTTGAGGTGACATGCACCATCAAAGGCTTGATCAAAGTATCTGTAAAACATTCAAAGCTGGGATCATAGTACTTTAATCATAGCATGAAAGACATAGTTCTAGCAATAAGACAAAGAAACTATGATGCAACATGAAAAGGCACAAACAAAATATTCATGAATAACAATGCTTTGCAAGACGTTTGTTTGTTTCACATAAAGAAAACATAGCATAGTGGCATTCAACTTGTCCGTCATAGAGTAGCAAACATAAATGCATAGGACACCTTCAAAGTTCATAAGAGTGACTAGATACAATAGTTTCAAACAAGCAATAACAAGTTATGCATCAATCAACTAGTCTTGGGACAATGCACATAGAACTAAGAATGGCCACTATGCTCTCAAAGTAGGTGCATAAAGTTAGAAGGTGGAGACTCAATATAATGGTGGAAGAAAGACCTTTTGTAAAAGGAAGTAGGGATTCAAGTCTCATAAAGAGCTTCCAAAAATTATGGTACTTATAGCTTTCAGCTCTCATTGCCCCTATCATAAGCTTCTTGAAGTGATTAAGGTTAAAGTGAACAAACTATGGTGTACATGCTTGACGAAGTATAAGTTAGGAATCTCATGTCCCTTGTATACGAGGGCCGCTCCTCATGCTACTCAAGTTTAGTCACCGGTAAGTTCTTGTCATTGTAAGTATATGTGTATCATAGAGAACCGCCAACGGGGTACCCCTTGCCCGATGATACGGAAGAATCCCCATATCAAAATGACAAGGCAAGCAGACAACGAGCATCTCAGCAATCTTCTTATTTACCATGGGAATATGGTGCTTTTTTTCTCTCTTTCCTCTTTTCATAGTATCTCTTTTTTCTCTTTTTTCTCTTTTTTTGTCAATATATGACTCTTTTTTATAAGAAGAATGCTTCATAGACAGCTCATTAGGGTTACGCTGCAGGTTTCCACCATGTCAGCATGGATTAGACCAGCGGCCCAGGCGTTTCTCTAACACATATACATAACTCCATGGACTTACAAGCTCCCCTTTCATTTCACGTCGATGACATCCATATACAAAAGAGCATGATATCAACTAGGTACAAGTACCCGTGCAATGTTGAAAGCGTTCCCGTGACAGCATGGTTCTTCTAATCCCCAACAAATAAGTGCAAGCATATACAACATAGACGACACAATGGTTCAAGTTTATTAAGGGCAAGAAAAGTAAAGTGTGCCGTCAAGTTCGTGAGACCTTTAATCACTAGTTTTCTCATGACAAGTGAAAGGTAGACAAAAGCATGAATATACTTGGAATAGCATAAGCTAGTAGGTAGGTATGGTGGACTCTTTGGAATAACTTGGTTTAGGGAGTTGGATGCATGAGTGGAACTCATATTTTGTGGTGGAGGCTAGCAAAAGATTGTGAGTGACAAACTAAGAGAGTAATAATGGCCATAATCATGTAGAGCGACAAAACATCATTGATCAAAGCATAAAGTGATACTACAAGTTGAAAACTAAAGGATCATAAAGGCTATGGTGACTTGAGATAGTCATAACATGGTGTGAGCATGCGCCAAGTCAACCCAAATAAAGCATCAAAGGAGAATACCACTATACTATGCTTTAATATGCTAAAACAACACATGATTCATCCAAGGCACATTAAGCAATCTCAATTGTTTATAACAAGTCATGCTACATCAAAGAATACTAAGCATAAAGCCAAAACAATATCAAGCATGGCATGATAGAGCATAGGCCATGATACATTGCAAATGTATCTATAATTTTTGATGTTCCATGCTTGATTTATCCACTTTCTTGTGTTTTGTTCCAACTTTGGAGTACTTTTATTATGATTTCTTGGACTAACCTATTAACAAGAGCCACAGTGCCAGCTGCCTGTTGTCTGCTATTTTTGGTTCTAGGAAAGTCAGAAAATGAATATTCTCGGAATTGGACGGGACAAAAGCCAAAGTGCCTATTTTTCCGGAAGGGATCAAGTGCCAGAATACGAGACGGAGAAGGGCTGGGGGCCAGCCACACCACCTGGCCGTGCGGCCAGGCCTGGCCCACGCCAGGGGGTGGTCTGGCCGACCCCAGCACCCCCTCGGCCTCTCCTTCCGCCTATAAGATGCCCTTGGGACGAAAACCCTAGGTACCCGATCAAAAATCCATGAAAGAGTCTGTAGCCGCTGTCATCTCCATCCCTAGATCAGGAGGGATCTGAAGCTCTTCCCGGCACCATGCCGGAGAGGGGAATTCACCCTGGAGGCCTTCTTCATCACCATGCAAGCCTCCGGTGTGATGCGTGAGTAGTTCATCCTTGGACTACGGATCCATGTAGTAGCTAGATGGCTAGTTTCTCCTCCTTTGTGCTTTCATGTTTAGATCTTGTGAGCTCCGTTCATGATCAAGATCATCTATTTGTAAGTCATACATGTTGTGTTTGTGGGGATCCGATGGATATTGAGATGTTATTTCAGATTGATTATTGATTCTATCATGTCTTTGTTATTTGAGATTTTGCATGCTTTCCATTGTTAGTAGCTATCTTGGCCAAGTAGATGCTAGCAACTCCAAGAGTTAGTATTTATGCTCGATAGTGGGTTCATGCCTCTGGTAATCTAGGGAAGTGACAGAAATCTCTAAGGTACTAGATGTGATGTTGCTACTAGGGAGAAAACAACGATCCTTTGTTCATAGAACAATTGTATTGTTTACTTTACACGCAGTTCGTAAAGCAATAATCTGTTGCTTGCAACTTAATACTGGAGGGGGTCGGATGATAACCTGAAGGTGGATTATTAGTCATAGATGCAGTTGGATGGCGGTCTATGTATCATGTTGTAATGCCCAATCAAGTCTCAAAGGAGTCAAGATGATTAGTATATGCATGTATTGCTTTCTCGGTGTTTGTCAATTGCCCCGCTGTAATTTGTTCACCCAGCATGTTATCTATCTAAGGAGAGCCACCTCTAGTGAACTATGGATCCCGGTCCTTTTTCTTTACATACAATCTACAAACTGTTACTGCTTTGTGTTTACTTTCTGCAAACTTTTACTTCTTTCCATTCGATACGTTTAATCCTTTGTTTTCCTCAAAACACGGTGAGATTGAAAACCTCATCGCAAGTTGGGGACAAAGTTCGGTGGTTGTGCTGTGCAGGTCTCCACGTTGCTACTAGCACCAGTAGTGCGCCCTGCCAAAGCTCTGCTAGTAACACCTTTGGGGTGTTTCCTTGCTCCTACTGGTTCGATTAAACCTTGGTTCCATAACTGAGGGAAAACTTGCTGATGTGCTCATTATACCTTCCTCTTGGGGTTTCCAATGAGCTCTACGTCGATCGTCGAGCGCATCAGGCCACAGTAAAAAACGAGCTCTTTTTACCACATAAGCATGAACTTTCCTACTCTTTTCCAAACCAAACTATTTGCAAAACAATGTATCAAAGAGGGGGGTCCAACCAATTTATTCAGCAAACTAAGAAAACCAAGCAAACAAAAACCAAAATGAAAAACGAAAAAGAAGACGCTCCAAGAACAACACAACTGTGCATGAAACAATAAAAATGAAGTGTTTGGAAGAAACCTCAGATTTTTATTGATGAAGAGGCATCCCCAAGATTTGACGCTTGTACTTCTTGGATATTTCTTGTGGTGACACGCGTGGCATCCCCAAGCTTGAGCTTTAGTCCATCCTTCATCTCATTACTCATTCCTTCCATACACCTGAAATTTTTTCCTTCATACAAAACTTCACACAATCTTTATTAGACACATTAGTGTACTCAAGATAATAGGTCTTAAGGTTCAGTTCTAACACGAAATAAACTTCCATTAGAACACTAGCTACTGTAGCACATCCCTCAAAAAGCTCAATTCCCCAAAAGAACTCAAAAAGGAACCAACAAGAAGCAAATGTAGAAAATGGCAGAAATCTGTCAAAACAGACCAGCAGGTAAAGATGAATTTTTTTCGAAGACCTTATGTTGCTCAAATCAAAACGTGTTGAACTAACGAAAGTTAGATAACAACCTGGGGCAGAAGCTCAAAAATTCATGCCTCAAAAAGACGTTCAGAGATTTTACACGAATTGTTACGGTGAAGCACAGAAATCTGTTTCGGGACAACAACTTTCTCAATCATTACTTTTCTCTCATTAGAGGTTACTCTTGGAACAAAAAGCAAATAAAAAGGATAAGGAGCGGTTATTACTGAAGTAATAACTTCCAAGACTCATCTAAAACTTTTGGGTTATCTCCTAATAAGTACTTTTCTTTAACGCCTTTAAGTTAGGCATGATAGTTTGAGAAGATGCTCACATAAGAAATATGAATTGAAGTAAAAGAGAGCATCAAGAAGCAAATTCAAAGCACATTTAAGTCTAACCCACTTCCTATGCATAGGAATCTTGTAAAGAAACAAGTCATGAAAGAACAAAGCAACAAGCATAGTAAAGCAAAACAAGTGCAACTTCAAAATTTTCAACATAAAGAGGGGAAACTTAATATTGTTGAGATGCATAAAACCATGTTTCCCTCTCTCATAATCACTTTTAGTAGCATCATGAATAAAATTAACAATATAACTATCACAAGAAACATTCTTATCATGAGCCACATGCATAAAAGAATTAATACTCCTCACATCAACATAGTCATTCTCATTGATTGTAGTGGGAGCAAATTCAACAAATTAGGTATCATTATTATTCTCATCACCATAATCATCAAATATAGGAGGCATATTGTAATCATTAATTTTCTCCTCAATAGTAGGTGGACTGAAAATATCATACTCATCATTGTAATCATCATATATTGGAGGTTTGGTATCATCATAAGCAATAGAATAGCTATCTTCCAAAGATGGGGAACTAAAAAGATCATTTTCATAAATAGCTTCCCCAAGCTTAGACTTTTCCATAGCATTAGCAATAATGGTGTCCAAAGAATTCATACTAACAACATTGCTATTAGCATGCAAATAAAGCTCCATAGGTTTTTAAATTTTCTCTTCAAACACTTCATGTCCTAACTCAAGATAAATACTATAAAGCTCTCTAATTTTTTTGTTGTTTTCCATTAAGCCTAACTAGTGAAAACAAGAAACAAAAAGACAAAATTGCAGAATCTAAAGGAAATAACTTCGAGTACTCACACCAGAAAATAGGCGTTTGCCGTGGAAGGTTCTTATTCTTTAATCCTCCGATGTGAATACCTTTTACCTTACCTCCTCGGCAACGGCGCCAGAAAATAGAGATCTGTACTGACTCCTACACATTCAACGATGACTTCTGTGATCGTGAGAACCTTTAACGCTTGTAACTAAATCCCTTTGTCTCTCGATATATTACATGTCCGAGATTCGGTCATCGGTATCTCCATACCTAGTTTGATCTCGTTACCGACATGCCCTCTTTTCTCGTTCCCGTGATATAACATTCTAGTGATCACATCATGTGCTTGCAAGATATCTTAATGTGATATCACCGAGAGGGCGTAGAGTATATCTATCCGTCATCGGGATTGAAAAATTCCACTCTTGATCCATGAGCCTCAATATAACACCTTCGTAGTACTAAACCCATCTTTATAGTCACCCTGTTACAGTGTGACGTTTGATGTTATCAAGATACTCTTCCGGTGTTAGCAATTAACATGATCTCATGGTCTAAGGATAAAGATTACTTCGTATGATGTTATAGCAATATAAACATAATGACTTGATCGTAATGCTATACTTCAGATGAATGTTCATCAGATCATTCCACCAATGGTGTGAACTTGTTATTAACAACATCCAATGTCCATGATCAGGAAACCTTGATCATCTTGTTAATCAACAAGCTAGTCTATAAGAGATGCATAACTAGGAACCCTTTTTGTTTATTAAACACACATGTATTGATGTTTCCTGATCAATACAATTCTAGGATGTAAAATAAACATCTATCATATATAAGGAATATATAATAACAACTTTATTATTGCCTCTCAGGGCATATTTCCTTCAGTCTCCCACTTGAACTAGAGACAATAATCTAGTTCACATAGTGATAAATCTAACACCCATGGAGTTCTGGTGTTGATCATGTTTTGCCCTAGGGAGAACTTTAGTCAACGGATCTGCTACATTTAGGTCCGTGTGTACTTTACAAATCTTTATATCTCCATCCTTGACATGCTCGCGGATGGAGTGAAACCGGCGCTTAATATGCTTGGAATTCTTGTGAGACCTCGGTTCCTTTGCGTTGGCTATGGCTCCATTGTTGTCACAATAGATCACCATTGGGTCCAATGCACTGGGAACCACACCTAGTTCCGTAATGAACTCTTTCATTTAAACCGCCTCCTGCGCCGCTTCTGAAGCAGCAACATATTCCGCCTCCGTCGTTGATCCAGCCACCACAGGTTGTTTGGAACTCCTCCAACTAACTGCTGCTCTGTTCAAGAGAAATACATATCCGAATTGAGATTTAGAGTCATCCGGATCGGTGTCAAAGCTAGCATCGACATAACACTTAGCGACTAGCTCTTCTTCACCTCCGTATATAAGAAACATATCCTTAGTTCTTCTCAAGTACTTGAGGATGTTCTTACCGCTATCCAGTGTTCCGAACCTGGATCATATTGGTACCTACTAGTCAAACTAATAGCATGTGCCACATCCGGTCTTGTACATAGTATGGCATACATAATAGAGCCTATGGCCGAGGCATAGGGGATCTTATCCATCATCTCTCTTTCTTCCGCCGTAGCCGGACTTTGAGTCTTACTCAATGTCTTGCCTTGCAACATAGGTAAGAACCCCTTCTTAATTTCGTCCATATTAAACTTCTTTAATATCTTATCAAGCTATGTACTCTGCGATAGCCCAATTAGGTGCCTTGATCTATCTCTATAGATTTTAATGCCTAATATATATGACGCTTCACCAAGGTCTTTCATCGAAAATTTGCTGTTTAGATAACTTTTAACACTGTTTAAAAGATCTATATCATTTCCAATCAATAATATGTCATCCACATATAATATCAGAAAGGCCACATTGCTCCCACTCACTTTCTTGTAAATACAAGCCTCTCCATAATTTTGGATAAATCCAAACTCTTTGATCACCTCATCAAAGCGGAGATTCCAACTCTGGGATGCTTGCTTCAGTCCATAGATGGATCGCTGAAGTTTGCATACCTTATTAGCACCCTTAGGATCTACAAAACCCTTAGGTTGTATCATATAAAACTCTTCTTCAATATTACCATTGAGGAACGCAGTTTTGACATCCATCTGCCATATTTCATAATCGAAATATGCAGCAATTGCTAACATAATCCTAACCGACTTAAGCATCGCTACGGGAGAGAATGTCTCATCGTAGTAAACTCCTTGAATTTGTCGAAACCCCTTTGCGACAAGTCGAGCCTTATAGATGGTCACATTACCATCAGCATCAGTTTTTCTTTTCAAAATCCATTTATTCTCAACGGCCTTTCGATCGTGAGGTAAGTCCACCAAGTTCCAAACTTGGTTCTCGTACATGGATTCCATCTCGAATTCATGGCTTCCAGCCATTTGTTGGAATACAGGCTCATCATCGCTTCTTCATACGTCGCAGGGTCATCCATTTCATCAACCATGAAATTCACAACAGGATTGTCGTACAGTTTAGGAGCTGAACGTGTCCTGCTTGACCTGCAAGGTTCGGTAGTGTCCTCTTTCGGAGTTTCATGATCATTATCATTAGCTCTCTCTTCATTAGGTGAAGTCAACTCCGAAACAACTTCTGGTGTTGCGCCACTCGCCATTCCATGAAGAGAAGGTTCAATAACCTCTTCGAGTTCTACCTTCCGACTACTCACACCTTTCGCGAGAAACTCCTTCTCAAGAAAGGATCCATTCTTGGCAACAAAAACCATGCCCTCGGATCTGTGAAAGAAGGTATACCCAATTGTTTCCTTAGGGTATCCTATGAAGACGCATTTTCCGCTTTGGGTTCGAGTTTATCTGGTTGAAGTTTCTTCGCATAAACATCGCATCCCCAAACTTTAAGAAATGACAGCTTAGGTTTGTTTCCAAACCATAATTCATACGGTGTCGTTTCAACGGATTTAGATGGTGCCCGATTTAAAGTGAATGCAGTTGTTTCCAGTGCATAACCCCAAAATGACAGTGGCAAGTCACTCAAAGACATCATAGATCGAATCAATCCAATAAGGTACGATTACGACGTTCCGACACACCATTACGTTGTGGTGTTCCGGCAGGCGTGAGTTGTGAAACTATTCCACACTCTTTCATGTGTGTGCTAAACTCGTAACTTAGATACTCTCCTCCACGGTCAGACCGTAGAAATTTGATCTTTCTATTACGATGATTTTCCACTTCATTCTAAAATTCTTTGAACTTTTCAAAAGTTTCAGACTTGTGTTTCATCAAATAGATATACCCGTATCTACTCAAATCATCCGTGAAAGTAACAAAATAACGACATCCACCTTGTGCTGACACACTCATTGGTCCACACACATCAGTATGTATGATTTCCAATAGATCTGTCGCCCGTTCCATTGAACCGGAAAACGGCGTTCTAGTCATCTTGCCCATAAGGCATGGCTCACATGTATCAAATGATTCAAAATCAAGTGATTCCAAAAGTCCATCAAAATGGAGTTTCTTCATGCGTTTAACGCCAATATGACCTAGACGGCAGTGCCACATATATGTAGACATATCATCATCAAGTTTAATCTTTTTAGCATTAACATTATGAATGTGTGTAATATTACTATCGAGATCTATCAGAAATAAACCATTCAACATAGGTGCATGACCATAAAAGATATCATTCTTATAAATCGAACAACCATTGTTTTCAGATTTAAAGGAATGACCACTTTGCATCAAACACGATCCAGATACAATATTCATGCTCAGTGCAGGCACTAAATAACAATTATTTAGGTTTATAACTAATCCTAATGGCAAATGGAGAGGTAGCGTCCCGACGGCGATCACATCAACTTTTGATCCATTGCCGACCCGCATCCTGACCTCATCCCTTGCTAGTTGTCGCTTGTTTTGTAGCCCCTGAACCGAGTTACATATATTAGCAACCGATCCCGTATCAAATACCTAGGTGCTACTGCGAGTACTAGTCAAGTACACATCAATAACATGTATATCACATATACCTTTGTTTGCCTTACCGGACTTCTTGTCCGCCAAATACTTGGGGCAGTTGCGCTTCTAATGGCCAGTCCCCTTGCAATAGTAGCACTCGGTGTCAGACTTAGGGCCAGCTCGGGATTTCTTTTCAGGCGTGGCAACAGAATTGCCACCCTTCTTTCCCTTGTGCTTGCCTTTCTTGTCTTTCTTGAAACCGGTGGTCCTATTGATCAACACTTGATGTTCTTTCCTAATCTCCACTTCTGCAGTCTTAAGCATTGACAGAAGCTCGGGAAGACACTTCTTCATGCCCTGCATATTATAGTTCATCACGAAGCTCTTGTAGATAGGTGGCAGAGATTGGAGAACATGATGTATGCCTAAGTCAGTGGGAATCTTTATTCCCAAGGACACAAGCTTATCGGCGTACCCAGACATTTTGAGTACGTGCTCACTAACGGAGCTGTTTTCCTCCATCATGCAGCTAAAGAACTTTTCTGTAGCATTATAACTCTCTACGGCAGCATGGGTATCGAAAATCATTTTCAATTCTCCCATGGTATCAAAGGCATTGCCATTTTCGAAACGCTTTCGAAGTTCTGGCTCTAGCCCATATAGTATGCCGCAATGAACTAAGTTGTGGTCCTCCTGACGAGTCACATAGACATTCTTTTCCTCGTCAGGGGCATCAGGAACTGGTGGGGGGCCTAGCGGCGCATCTAGCACATATTGCTTTTGTGCAGCAGTGAGGACAATCCTCAAATTCATAGGCCAGTTGGTGAAGTTGCTACCATTCGCAGCAAGTTTCTCTTTCTCCATGAACACATTGAAATTAAAAGCAGGTGGTGCCATCTACTACAGAATTTGTAAAGTTTATTTAGACTAAGTTTATGATAGATTGAGTTCAACTAATCCAAATTACTAATGAACTCCCACTCAAAAACGACATCCCTCGTGTCCTTTTGGTGATTACATGAACCAAATCCACTACACCAAGTCCGATCATCACGTGAGTTGATGTAGCTTCAAAGGCGAGCATCTATATGGGCATCATATCAACTATATGACTCATGCTGAACCTTTCGGTCCGTGTTCCGAGGCCATGTCTGTACATGCTAGGCTCGCCAAGTAAGAACCTTAGTATTCGCATGTGTAAAACTGTCTTACACCCGTTCCTATGAAAGCGTAGATTCGAGTACACCCGATCATCACGTGATGTCTCGAAACACGATCCACAGAACGGTGCATACTTAAGGAAGAACACATTTTTATCTTGATATCTAAATGAGGGATCATCTTATAATGCTACCAAAAGCGCCAAACTAGCAGTATAAGATGCTAACATCTAATGTGTAAAGTGAGATGATATGGTCCATGCATTTGATCTCTATCACTTGCATCGTGGTATGATCTCTATCATTCCTTTGTGTGTAAGGCCAAGGTCTATGGAACTTACAGGTTGAGTGTGCTGTAAGAGTATCTATCATACAACTACTTACAACAATACCATATCAATACACTAGCCCAGCAACGATCTAAACTAGACGCCTCTAATTTATCAATTGCAAGTTTTACGTGGCTTAGAGCTTTCGGAGATAGAACTGTTCTCACCTACGAACATGAACCACAACGAGGATAACTAAGTTATTAGCAACTCGTTGTAAATCAGATATTGACTATAGTAGGAGAGATAGACACCCGCCAGCCACTTATGCAAAACAAGTTACATGTCACTCGTGGAACCGGTCTCATGTATGATGACATGTAAGGTTGGTCCAGGCCGCTTCATCCCACTATGCCACCAATATCCAAAATACATAGAAGATGCAATAACATGATCATCATCGCCCACATATAAACATATGTGTACTACCCGTGCAAAGCACCTACGCATAGATCAGGCTCGGATACCACTGTTGGGTCCGCAGCATAGAAAACAAAAAAAATTCTACGATGAGAACTACACGCCAAGATCTATCTACTAGGTACAGAGCAACGGGTGGACATACATCCAACGAGAACTTACCCTCGAAGACAACGAGTTTTGTTAACGAGTAGGAACTCGTGGTTGATGTAGTCGTACACTTGCCGATCTCAAGATCATGAGGAAGTCCGAGCGCCGCAACTCAGCAGCGCATCCGTACTCGCACACACGTTCAAGCCACCGGACAACCTCCACCTCCTCGCTCCAGCGATCCAGCGGAAGCAGCAACTCCTTCCAGACGAAATGCCACCGGGAACATGTATCTCGCTAATCCGAGACCATGGGGGAATAATTCTAGAGGGGGAGAGAGATCCTTCACAAGGAGGTGTGAGGATGAAGGAGGGAATGGGTGGCCTTTTATAGGAGGAGGGGGGTGCCCCCTCTCTCCATGGCCGGAGCAAGGGGGGTGACCCCTCACCTCCCCCATTCATGTGGTGGTAACCCCTCCACATTAAAATGCCTCTTCACATTCCCTTTTAAAGTCTCCACTTTAAATGCATTAAATTTCTCCAAATTTAATGCTCTCTCATTTAATAAAACTCTTTTTATTAAATTTATTCAGAATTATGTTAATTACTTTAATTAACAAACATTCACATATAGCCCCTTGCAATATTTCAATATCACATGCAGAACCACTTTCTGCAATTTCACCCGAAACAATTTCCGGTTTCTATTGAAACAATTCCTGCGCTTTGCAATTCTTTCGTTTGAAACATATGTGCTCCAAAATGGTGTCCAGTAACTCTTCAGTGTGCCACCCTATGGTTCACGAATAATGCAGACATGATCGAGACCCTTCTCCGATCAATAATCAGCAGCGGGACCTGGAGATCCGTACTGACTCCTACACATTCAACGATGACTTCTGTGATCGTGAGAACCTTTAACGCTTGTAACTAAATCCCGTTGTCTCTCGATATATTACATGTCCGAGATTCGATCATCGGTATCTCCATACCTAGTTTGATCTTGTTACCGATATGCACTCTTTTCTCGTTCCCGCGATATAACATTCTAGTGAGCACATCACTTGCTTGCAAGCTATCTTAATGTGATATCACCGAGAGGGCCCAGAGTATATCTATCCGTCATCGGGATTGACAAATTCCACTCTTGATCCATGAGCCTCAACATAACACCTTCGTAGTACTGAACCCATCTTTATAGTCACCCTGTTACGGTGTGACGTTTGATGTTATCAAGATACTCTTCCGGTGTTAGCAATTAACATGATCTCATGGTCTAAGGATAAAGATTACTTTGTATGATGTTATAGCAATATAAATATAATGACTTGATCGTAATGCTATACTTCGGATGAATGTTCATCACATCATTCCACCAATGGTGTGACCTTGTTATTAACAACATCCAATGTCCATGATCAGGAAACCTTGATCATCTTGTTAATCAACAAGCTAGTCTATAAGAGAGGCATAACTAGGAACCCTTTTTGTTTATTAAACACACATGTATTGATGTTTCCTGATCAATACAATTCTAGCATGTAAAATAAACATCTATCATATATAAGGAATATATAATAATAACTTTATTATTGCCTCTCAGGGCATATTTCCTTCACTATGATCAGTATATCACGCTCTTGCATGAAAATAGATATTTGTAAAACGATCAACAGATAGATCTAGAGCTTTGAGAAATACCATGATGCTGGATTTGATTGTGGTAGACTGTGGCTCTATGCTGGCATTGCCTGCTCTTCTGGTTCTAGTGGTTCCTCTCTCCTTGATCTACTATCCTGGCTTAGTGCTGCTGCTTCCCTTGATCTTGTTCTTCTCCTTCTGATGCTGCTGCTCCAAGCTTCAACTTGCCCATGTTGTCCACCTAATCCATACCCTCCATCATGTAACCATCTTGTGTTTTTCTCTAACTGATTCCTATAGTGGATTCTGGTTTGATCTAATGGAAAACTGATGAAATCTGCTACAGTTTGGTTGTGTTCTTGAGATGTAGAACTATGGCTGTGTTTGTGAAGTGGTGAGCAAAACCATCTTGGCCGTGTATGTGCTATGGTTTTGATTCCCTTGCTCTCCTTCCTACTGTCGATAGCACACAACATGCATTTAGTTGTGTGAGCTGCTTCATTGTGGCCTTTACCTTTGGATCATATCAAGTGAAATTTATTCACTGCCCTTCCTTTTACTATTGTCTGCTCTGGTGAAACTTGCCCCTTTTACTTGGCTTATGATGTTGTACTGAAGCACATTTGATTTTAAAAGAACAGATTCTACACTTTGGTGAAATTTGCCCCTTTTATTTAAAATTGCTCAATGATGTACCATGAATAGTGCACTTCACTTTTCACTACTGAGAGTAATACTAACACAACCCTTCCTTTGTATTTCTTTGTGTTTCTTTGTTTTGCAGGTACAGAAGCCTTGATGATCAAGAAAATTACATTAGGAATAGATATATATTAGTCTAGGGTTTTTATTTAATTACCTTTGTAATCTTTTCTTTTGACTTATGTACAAACATTGTAATAAGTGTTTATTGAATTATGTGACAATTGTTTCTGTTTCATTTCTTTACTTATTCACTTGTATTAGAATTATTATTATTGAATAAGGAAATAATAAGGAATAAACTTTCTTAGTTGAATTCTTCAATCTATGTTATACTCATTTCCTTTTCCTATATAATTTAATGTACCTTCAAAAATTCATACTTTCTACTTATAATTATTCCTTTTAAAACAATCAAAACTCTAATACTTCTAATTTTAAATCTTTTCAAAAGTGATTCACATTTAAATATGAATTCAAATTATTCACCCAAAATCGTTATAATTTCTAGAGATCATGTCAAAATTTATAGCAATCACTATAAAGAGCTAAATCCTAACTCAAAGTAGTGAAAGAAACTCTGATCTCCCCAAGGTTTTGTTTGGCAAAAGATTTACCCCAGTTTTACAGATGAATGCATGCAAATGCATAAATTTCTATTTCTATCGTTTGTTGGTTCCTAAATGCTGGGATGTTACAAAAAAGCATCCCAACTCTCCATAGCAGATCAGTGGAAAACAAGCCAAGTTCCGAGGAACCATGCCGATCAACTCATTTTGTTTCAGGGGATGACATTCTAGCTATCTAGGCACGCGTACTTTGTCCATACCTCATTTCGGTCCGCACACAACATCATGCTAAAACACCAAAAATGATTGTGAGTTTCTCAACGATCTGAATGAATGCCACTCCATCAATGCTATAGAGTTTCATCTAGGATGGAAGGTCAATGTGGAAATGACATCGATTGAAGCTAGTAACCTCTCTCAGATGTCTTGGATGTCGTTGGTACTTCTCCAGCTGTTACAGTACATCGCGCTCCACCACATCAGGTGCCTGTCGCCCCTGGTCACCACTGTCGACAAGGATGTAAAAGCTAACCCATCAGGAATGCTGAGTTCAGGTTGGCAAGTTTGTGTGCATATACATATGTCATCACGCTATTCAGAGAGAAAAGAGAATTGGTCAGTCGGCCAACCTTTATCAGATCCTTGTTCATCTCAGGGTACCTCTGCAATGGTTTTAGGTTGCCATTGTTGCAGTTGTCAGTTGCCATACTTCACGTAGTCCAAGCCTTGCACTAAACACCCAGCGATTCCGATAGAGTTTAGCAAATGCACCGGAAGAAAAAGGAGACAATATGATCCAACAGAGCCTTTGCATGATCCATTCATATAAACAGTATAGTGAACCACATACTGAGACACATATTCCCCGACAGATAAAATCCACCATAATTGACAACACAATTTTTCATTGAGCATTGATGGTATGCAGTATTTTTCTTAAGTCGGATGAGGCAGGGAATAAAATTACCCTGTCCAAGGGCATATCTGACCTCATGCAGTATCAATCCCAAGAGCAAGGGTGCCAACACTTGTGCACATTTCAGGGTAATTCTGAGGAATGACTTGAATAGTTTGACATCATCCAACATGTCGCTCACCCAATCCAAGAAGAAACTTGCAACACAACAGAAGTGTTTAGATTAGATTTTGTTTTCAATGCTATATCTAAAGAAAGTTCATAAAGAACTTCTACTAAACAGATCAATTTTGATAAATAAATAATATTACCAACATTACAACATTATATCTACACCTGCTATGTACCACAAAAATAAGCAATTCACATTTCCCCATGGGCCTATCGGAAGGGAGGCCTTCAGGTCTTTCATCGAAAAGATAAGCATTAAACATCATAACACTTATGAGTATAGTTAGTTGACTATGAAGAGTATTACCTATTGCTTTTCATAGCGAGATACTTGATGGAAGTGAAGCATGGTAAATGAGAAGGTATAGATAGAACCACAATCTACCTAAAGATTAGTAAAATGGAAGTAGTATCTCATAATTCCATTTCATCAGATGCAACAAACCATGCCTCTCAAAAAATTTATCCTGGCAACCATAAAGTTGGTAACTATATCAGTCAGATACTTGCCGCAATGAATTTATGATATACATTTAAATAGAAAATGGAATTCCTGTTACGCTCTCCTGCTCCGTCTTCTTGGACTCGCGATGGTGATCACAGGGAGAAAACGAAGGTGGCTACATGATCATGGTGGTGCACGCTGGTGGACGGCAAGTTGGGTGGAGCGCTACAGAGCGTCTGGGGAGTGGTTTTTTGGGGGCCGGGAGAAATCTATGTCGGCTCGTATGGCACTGGCGCGGTGACACCTATGGGTGCCGCCGTTCCTTCTTGTTGTAGGGCGTCGAGTGTACCACTTCCCCACTCCTTCCAAGTACCGGGAAACCCTCTGGGACCAGTCCAGGTTACAATGTCATCGTCGTTGGATCCCTTGAAGTTTTTGTTTGGTGCACCTTGTTTCAAAATGCTAGGAGCATGGTCTGGGACATATCTGGAGGGCACAACGATTGCGAATCATGTTCGTTTTGTTGATCTGACGATTTTGGTATTATTTTCTCTTTTCTTTTTCTCTCTTTTCGTTTGGGTTTGATTATGCTGATATCCCAGCAGTTGTATCGTGTAATTTTTATATTAATATAGCAAGGGAAAGCCTGTTTTAAGGAGGAGTTTACTTCCATACCTGGTTACTACCATCAAACTCATCTTCCTTAGGTGGAGAAGATAAGGTTCAAATTCTTGGTACGAACATCAAAAGACAAGCTTCATCTATGCATGTCGTTACGACAAATATATTTCCCATCGTGACTACTCATTCCGTTCCAAGGAATAAGGCGTCCTCGTTTTGCGTGTTTTTTCTTTGATCAAGAATTACTCTAAATATATAAACAATATTGGTACGAAATTAGCTTCGCTGGAAACTATTTTTCAATATGAATCCAATGGTACTAATTTTTCACAATATAATCATGATATTGTTGCTCATTTCTTGGAATGACGTATGCGTCTTATTTCTTAAAATCGGAGGTAGTATATACCAAGAACAGCATAGGGTTGAGCTTTTGACTTCTAGTCTCTAGATCTACTACTAAGTTAGTACTACAGTAGTAACTCGTACTCTAACTCTTAGCTAGCAGATGTGAAATTCTAGACTATCTAAGAATTGTCTCAGTTATTCACACCTAAACATATGCGTCAACGGAAACATTTTATTCAGTCTGGGTAGTTTCGTCTCTAAATATTGTTCCCAGGTAGAAGTTACATATCCTGATAGTTGAGACCGGTCGTTAAATCAATCGACACCTGTCAGGGCCAATCAAACCTATATTCCACAACTATTTTCTTCTGAGAAGTGAGAACCATCCTTTATGACAAACGCACGATGTACCACTTCAGAGTTAACACTTACTCCCTCTGTTTTACAATATAAGCCTTTTTAGAAAACTAAAACAGCTTGCTAAAAAGGTTTACATTGTGAAATGGAGCTAGTAACAATTTGCATGGTTCAGATTCTAGATGACCAGAACTGACCGTCAGAGCTGTGCAATGCAATACGACCTTATGTAGCATGGACCAGCTGCAGAAATCCATTTTGACTCACGGGTGCATTTGCACCCAATGTGAGAAAATATATTTCGAAATGTGAAAATATTCGAAAACAAATGTCTACATATACATTTTTTAATCTTTTTATACATGACATATAAAATATTTTTCATTCCGAAAACATATGAATGGACATAAAATAGAGGGAGTAAGTGTTAACTACTGAAGTGATACATCATGCGTTTGTCATAAGGGATGGTTCTCACTTCTCAGAAGAAAATAGTTGTGGAATATAGGTTTGATTGGCCCTCACAGGACATTTTTTTTATCTTTTTATACATGACATATAAAATATTTTTCATTCCGAAAACTTATGAATAGACATAAAATGTTCGAATGTATATGTAGACATTTGTTTTCTAATATTTTCACATAGGACATTTTTTGTCTTTTTTTTCACGGGATACCTAGAATGTTCTTTTATCCCGAAAACTTGTGAAAGAACATAAAATGTCCGAATTTATATGTAGATATTTTTTTTAATTTTTTTAAAATTTTAAAATATATTTTCCCACAATGGATGCAAATGCACCAGTGACCCGAACAGCCACCTCCGGATCAGCTGGGTCAAAATGTTGTTGTGGTGTGAACAGTAAATGTTTAATTCCATCGAGTTCAATTGATAGAGAAGGAAAGACGTATTGTTTTTAAAGTTCTTATGCATTCATATTATTTTATGAAATGTTGTCAAGTTTTTGTAACAGTGGCTGTAGTTTTGTTTAAATTTCGTTTAGTGGTTGCCGTCATTTACTCTGTTTTAGTATTTCGGAAATGGTGCCGGCAATGTATATTTCTTTCTGAAAGATTCCCTGAAAGTTTCACTATAGACGGGTTGTAGACAGGTGACCTTCGGTGGGGAACTAGACACCAACAAGTCTGGACTCCATTGCGAAGAAAAAACGAGTAAGGAAGAGGCAAGACGATAGTGTACAAAAAATATTGATTCTCCGATATGGACACCAACTATAAGAGAATTTCCACCGGTGGCGTTATTATAGCGCAGCGGTAAATAAATCGCTAATATATCACGCCTCATCCAGCGGGCATGGAAAAAATAGCGCGGGCGCTGAATATTTTGCCGTGCGCCGGCGTTTGCACTATCCAAAGCATCAAATATCGCCCAACTGAAGCGTGCGCTATATGTGAAGCCCCACGCGTGCCACCAACCGCCACACGCCAGTGCCCGAAAGCTTCCCGTCCCCACACAGCCACTCTCTCTTGCACGATGCTCGTTCCCCTCCCTTTCTGGCGCCGGCATGCGGCCTCGCCGCCGCAGTGCGTCTGGTTTCCGGGGCGTACGCCCGCGCCCCAACGGGACGTTCTACGCCGAGCTCCGCGCCGCCGGTTTATGGCTCGTCCTCGGCATGTACAACTCGCCGGAGGAGGCCGCACACCCGTTCGACGCGGCGGCGTGGCGCCTTGGCCGCCCGCGGCGCGGCATGAACTTCCCCGAGACCGAGCCGCTGGAAGAGGACGAGTTCCTTGCGCCCGCGCCAGTCCTTGGCGCCGAGGAGCAACGCCACCACCACCGGCAGACGCAGCGGCGCCTGCTCATCGCCGAGCGCGACGAGGCGACCATGGCCGAGTGGAGGCGCCTCTTCCCGCAGGACGTCCAAGCCGAGCACGAGTTCTAAGCCGCCAAGAGGGCCGAGAGAAGCGTACCGGGCGGCCAGCCACCGCCGCAAGGCGTTCATCAACGCGCAGCTCGCCGGCCCGACCACCATCTCGGATGATGACCCGAGGTGAGACGACCTCTGGATGGACTCCGACAACACCACCACCTCGGAGGATGAAGAGTAGATTAGGTTTAATTTCTGTTTTAGTTGCCCGTGTTTGTTCGATTTAATATTTATTCGTCCAAAATGTTTTATCTGCTATTTCTAGATCTTGTTTGATTTGCAAATGTGTGTGTGCGTGGTTTTGGACGCACTAAAATTCGCGCCTGCGGGGGGATGTTTCAGCGCTCTATTTTGTCGCGTCATTTGCCGCATCTAGCGAAGGACGCGCTGCCGCCACGTGTTGCATCCAACTTTTACAGCGCCGGAATATCTGGAGACCGATGGAGATGCTCTAAGTATCGTTGCTCCCTTATATATTTGGTCAAACTTAGTATGGGTTGGCTTTTGACTAAATTTCTGCACCATATATTTCCAGACATAGGGAGTGGATCGCCGAGATATGTCCCCACTAAATGCCATGACTTTTTGTAAAAGTAATCTTGTATTTTCTCACTACCAACCAATAGTTCACCTATACCTAAGTTTCTTCTACGGAACTTAGTCATCATATCTGCAAAAGAACCTTGTATTTTCAAACTCAACCCAATTTTTACCATATTTAAGAACTTCAATGTATATGAAACTTACAAAAGTTTCAAATATGAGAAACAGCAATACTTAAAAATCTTGATGTGCGGCTAGGAGTTTTGCCACATCATGACACGAGATTTGATTAGCTTTCTATGCACGAACAAGGAAAGACAATCTTCATTTCTACATGTCATTCGAACAAATGTTTTTGACATCATGACCATATGCCAAGAACAACATAGGGATCTACTACTAAGGTGTGGTGTAGACTCGCACGTTATCTCTTGAACTACTACTAAACTGAATTGAGACTTTAGACTAGCATGTAAGAATTGTCTCGGTCGTTTATACCTAATCATGTGCATCAGCCGCAGATTTTTAGCCGGTCTATAATAATAGCTTGACCTCCAAAAACCTTGTCCCCCGTTTAGTAGATACCAGAGCGACATAATTTGAGACCGGCTGTTAAATCGACGGCGACGACGCCCGTCAGGACGAATCAAAAGCCTACATTCTATGGCTATTTTCTTCCGAGATCCAGGCCAGCTAGCCTAAGACATCCCGTCAGCAGTCAACAATTGGCAACCTCCAGAAGTCCAGAACTGCAAATCTTCTCCGGGTCGCTTCACCTGGCAAGCGGCAGCTCGAACGACCGATCACGGGCTGGTGTCGCCAGATGTTGTCCTGCCAGTGGCCACCATCGCTCGATCGGCTGGGGCGAAGTGCTGCTGAAGTGTGAACCGTAAAATGCTGTAATTCCAAGCTAGGCACCAGTTCCATCGACCGAGAAGGGAAACATTATCGTTTTTACCGTTCTTTTCAGCTGTCACCGCTCGCTCACACCCTGCAGGAGTTGATCGTGTCGAGGAGGAGCTTCTCGGCGTGGCAGATTTTAACCGATCGAGTTAGATGCCCCTAGCTAACACATTCTCGTGTCATCAGGTGCGGAGAACTGGAGGCTAAATCGACATGAAAAGGAGACGAAAAGTGAGGCATAAGCCACTACTTCTGTCCACTAGCTTGGAACACGGGAGGGAGCTAAGCTAGCTAGCTAGCACAGAGATAATTACGCGACACGGAAGAGATCGATCGTTTGTTGGGGAAGCCAGCCAGCGAGCCAGCGTGGACGACTGGCTAGCTGATTGCATTATTGCGAGCTTGCGACGCGGCGACGTCGACCGAGATCGAGAATGTTAGAGATGTACTTACACTCAAGCGTGTAACGATCACAAATAATGATACTGTACAAATTATTAAGAGTTGAGAGAATAATGGGAGGCATGTGTGTATAGGGGTAAATGCATCCTCATTCGTGGGCACTACCTCTCGACGCAATGTATACTCGGTATTATTTATTTTCTTGAAAACTCCTATACGCTTGTAGAACAGCGAAAGGGCAGGGATGTTGATTAGTATTCACGGGTAGGGTCTCTCGTGCTTCCCCACTACGATTGGGAAGAACTCACCATCGATCAACCAAAAGATCCAAAGCTTAATTAATTAGCTATGTATACATACAAACAAAGACTACTACTGTGGCATGAAGATACCTGAAAGGGGAACATTTGGATCCTTAGCGGATGCATGCGTGGCTACTCGTGGATGCCAGTACATCCCGTGCCCAAGTTGGCGCTCACGCTCTTTAGAGCATCTCCCATCGCGTCTCTCAAACGACGTCTGGCAGAAGCACCGAATTGATGGTTTGGGCGATATCATCGTGTCATGCCGCTGGGTGCACCAGGGATGCTAGATGCAAGCCCCAAACGATCGTCTCAAGCTGAATTTTATTTATTTATTGCAGCTTTTAGTATTCGAACACACAAGCTATACTTTTTTACAACAATTTAAATAAATTCATAAAATTCAAATAAATTCATATAACAAAAATAAATTATAGTTCAACTTGATCAACCGAGCGGCGGCAACGAGGGACGAGATAGACAAGAACTACAAAAATACTAAAGGAAACGACTGAATCACCTTGCGTGCAAGGTAGTCGCGCGGAGTGGCTGCCACGTTCGTGCCTCGGCAGCTTGCAGCAGACAACGACGAGATGGCCAGGTGGTGAGGAGGAAAAATCGCGGATGGAGGCGTAGGCAAACTGCTGGCGAGGGCATTCTGTCTTGGGCGCCCGCAGCTATCCCTGTCAAGCAGGGATGACCTCGACGCACCGTACACGACATTGGACCGCGTCGGACCTTAAAGTGCTTTGAGGCACGTGGCTAAACGGTTTTCCGTCGACGTGCCTCAAAAGCCTTTGGGGCGTCATTTGGAGGACGTGACTGGAGATCTTAGTTAATTTTGTTCTTCCGTGGTACATCTGTCTGAGAACCAGCAAATCTTTTTGAAAGATCCAGCAATTGCTGGCTTCCGATTTTAATAGAAGGTAGAATATTTACATGTTGGTATTACACCAAAGGGGTAAGCAAAAAGAAAGAATAAGAGGACTGAAAAACAAGGACTAGGACTATATAGGCACAAGAATCAGGGTGGCTCCCAAATCAGCCTTTTGAGCCTCTTTGCTCCGGCAAAGACCCAGCTTTGGGCCTCATCTCGAGCGAGCTGGACTAGGCGGCGCAGCGATGAAGACTTGTCCTTGAAGACGCGGTTGTTTCGCTCCTTCCAAAGCTCCCATGACACCAATATGATCAAGGAGCGGATACCTTCTTTGTGCTCGCAATCGGTAGCTGCGATCATTGCCTCCCATGCATCCAGGAGCGATGAGTGCATGCTCCAGGAGCGTGGAGCCAGACCGGAGCAGTGAGGCCACGCCGCAATGGTGGCCCAAAGGATGCGAGCGAAGGGGCAGTCGAGGAACAAGTGCTTTGCGGTCTCCAGGTGGCGGACGCACAACGGGCAAAAATAGCAGTTGGGCCATTCCCTCATCATAAGGCGGTCCGCACACCAAAGTCGATTCTGCAGGAGTAGCCATGCAAACATCTTGCACTTCGCCGGCGCCCAGGCATCCCAAACTAGGCTTGGCATGGCGCTACGTTGCCGCCCTTCCATCTGGATGTTGTAAGCCGACTTTGCGGAGTACACGCCATCGGCCGTGAGCAGCCAACGGATGGAGTCTTGTTGGTTTGCAGTGAGAGTCGTCTCAATGCTGTGAAGCAAGCGCCAAAGCAGGATGAACTCATCTAGAATGAGCTGCATAGGTGCGCGCCGGAGATCCAGGACCCAGCGGTTGCTGAGGAGCGCGTCGGCGACTGAGCGGTGCTTGCGAGCCGAGTGCTTGTAGAGCAAGGGGAAGCGAGTTTTAAGGGTAGAAGAGCCTAACCACGTTGACCACCAAAAGGATGCTGTCCGGCCATCGCCAATCTCGACTCTAGTGGCCGCGGCGAAAAGATCATGGTCGAGAGTGTCACACGGGGTGCCTAGTCTAGACCATGGTCGGTCAGGAAAATGCCACTTAAGCCACAGCCATCGCAACCGCAAGGCACGCGCGAAAGCCCCAAGGTGTAGAATGCCAAGACCGCCAAAATCCATGGGAGAGCAGACAATCTGCCAGGAGACTTTGCATTTTCCCCCAGCCATACCATCTTCCTCAACGTCCCAAATGAAGCGCCGCCTCACTTTGTCGAAAGCTGAGATGAAATTTCGAGGCAATTTCAAAGTGGTGAGAGCGTAGATGGACAGGGAGTCCAGGACTGATCTGGTAAGCGCACGCCTTCCGCCGGCATTCAAGAGCTTCCCTTTCCAAGTTGCTAACTTGGCGCTAGCCCGATCTAACGCATATTGTAAATGCGCTAGTTTAAGCCTTCCCATAGTCAATGGTAGGCCGAGGTAGGTTATCGGGAACCCGACCCGCTGGCCATAAAAGCCACGCAAAACACTATCCAGGTCAATCCCATGGCACCTGATAGGGGCCACCGAGCATTTGGAGAGGTTGATTCGTAGCCCGGATGCATCGCCGAACCTAGTCACGATGTCTAGAATAGTAGACAGCTCCCCGCGCTCCGGGTTGGCGAAGATTATGGCGTCATCAGCGTATAAGCGAGAACCAGCAAATCGAGATTAGTGAAAGTGGCATGCGCCTTGAAGAGAGACAAGAGATTGAATTGAAAAGTGTTTTCATTGGTTGTACTGTTCAGCCTTATATAGTGTCTGAACATGCATTTTACAATGTCGGTTACAATGTTGGCATCACATCTAAAGGGATGTAGTGTCTCTTCTCATAGAGATGATGTCCCTTCTAATACGCATGATGCCTCTTCGGCAACGGGCAATACTAACTGCAAGTAGTTAGACTAAGGAAATCCTAATTACAGTGTTTAGCCTAAAACTTACGCTAACATTTATTTCCTAACACTCCCCCTTGAACATTGTTTTCTTTGACATCTTTATGTCCTTAATTTATCCATAATGTCCTGAGTGCTTGAATATATTGATAGTCATTTAATCTTGAAACTTTGAGAATCTTCGATCTTGTATTATTTTGTTCTTCAAAAATCCTGTTGGAAAATATAAGAAGAAATATAGAAATTTGATATACCATTTGGTATATTAATTTTCTCATTAGAGTCTATATGATAAATCCATTGGATGATTCATAAGCAAAAGAGTACAATATATTATTATCTAATGATAATTAATAAGTTCAGTTCTAGGAGATTTCTCCCCCAAACTTTGCAAATTTCGTAGCCGTATCATACCAATGCCATGAATGCATTTTTCAAATGCAGTTGTTGGTAAAGACTTAGTGAACAAATCTGCAAGATTGTCACATGATTTTGTTTGCAAGATATTAATTTCTCCATTTTTCCGTAATTCATGAGGAAAGAACAGTTTTGGAGCAATATGTTTTGTGATATTACTTTTAATATATATCATATGCATTTGAGAACACATACGGCATTATCTTCATTGATAATGGTTGGTGATTCTAATAAACCGATACTTCATGATGTCTAAATATGATTAATAACTCTGCGAAGCCATACACACTCTCGCGAGGCTTCATATAATGCAATTATTTCAGAGTGGTTAGTGGAAGTTGCTACTAGTTTTATTGACTTCCATGAAATAGCAGTTCCACCATATAGGAATACAAACCTAGTTTGTGACCTGGCATTATGATGATGAGAAAGATAGCCAGCGTCTTTATAACCAATTGGGGTTATTTCTGGATTTTTCCGAAAGAATAAACCAATAGTACCACGTAAATATCTGAAGATATTTTTTACTCCTGCCTAATGACGTTTTGTTGGAGCTGCACTATGTCTAGCTAGTAAATTTACTACAAAGACAATATCTTATCTAGTATAATTTGCAAGGTACATTAATACACCTATGGCACTAAGGTATGTGAATTCATGTCCTAATACCTCTTCGTTATCATCCCTAGGTCTAAAGGGATCTTTTTCCATATCAAGAGATCTGACGATCATGGGTGTTTTGGATAGATATGATTTATCCATATTAAATTTTTCCAAAACATTCTGAATACAAGCAGGCTGATAAACAAGTATTCCCGAGGGAAGGCGCTCAAGTTGTAAACCTAAGAAGAATTGTTTTCCCAAATCATTAATCTCAAATTCTGTCATTAAATGATTGCGTGCTACAAATATATCTGTTGCGTTACCAATGATGTTGAGATGATCAACGTAACCTGAGATGATGCAAAATTCATTAGAGGATTTTTTTATGAAAACGCATGGGCAATCTTCATTATTCCATTATCCTTTATTGAGAAGGAACTCACTAAGCCAGTTATACCACATTTTACCCGACTACTTCAAGCCATAGATTAACTTTTATAATTTTACACAATACATGTTGTGATTTGTTTCTGGACTCGGAAGTTTAAGTCCATCAAGAACTTTGATATAAATTTACCCATCGAGTGAACCATAGAGATAAGCAGTCACTACATCCATTAACTTCATTGATAAATTCATTTGTACTGACAATGATATTAAATATCGAAACGCAATTTTACTCATTACAGGAGAATATGTATCGCCGTAGTCGATACTAGGTCTCTACATAAACCCTTATGCTACTATCCTCGCTTTATATCTCACCACCTTATTATTTTCATTCCTTTTTCGAACGAAAACCTATTTAACTTCCACGGGGAAACTTTATGAGGACTAGGTATTAATTGAGAGAATACCTCACTTTTATTAAGCGAGTGCAGCTCTGCCTCAATTGTCTCCTTCTATTTATTAGGCCAATCTGAGCGTTTCATGCACTCTTTCATAGATGTTGGCTCTGGATCCAGTTGAAGAATTTTAGCAATTTTAGAGGATAAATATGTGTCAACAAGTCTAGTCTTTCTATTGTATGATTCTCTAGAATCTATATAGTTTATGAAAATTTCATTGATTTCTTTAGGCACCATGTGATTTCCCATTACAACGGAGTCTGGTTGTATCCCAGCATTAGAATTTGTGTGCACACTTATGCTGGGTAGTTGATGTTGAACATCTGTTTGGTGTCTATCAACTTCAGGTTGATTTGCATTTACTAACATAGATTTTGATTTTCTTTGTTTTCCGCGGTGGTATTGGAGAAGACTTTTTCCTTGTGACCAGATTTCTCCCTCTTTTATTTGCAATTGGGGTTGAGTACTTTTATTTGGTACCTCTACTCGTTCTAGTGCATTAACTGCAGGGATATATGATTTAGTTACACCTTTGTGATCAGTAAATGTGTCTGACAAGTTGTTTGCAAAGTGTTGCAAATCTATTATTCTCCGAACTTCAGATTCAGATTCTTTAGTACGTGGATCTTGTTGGAATTATTGTCTAATTGGCCCAGTCCATATTCTATTTTAATAATTCCTAAAAATCCTAGAGACCTATGTGGCCCATTCATGCATGGCAAGAGGTGGGATAAATGTTTAGTCCCACATTGCTAGTGAAGGAGTTATGTCCTAGAGGCAAATAATAAAGTGTATTATTTGATATATCTCCTGTATGTTCATAATACGTTTCATACTGTGCTATAACTGTGTTAATATGAAACGTTAATACACGTGTGGTATGTAAACAAACCGTGTCTCTAGTCACCTCTAGTGAACTAGTTCATTGGTCATGAGGATGGTCTGTATTTCAAGATCATGGGCATTTATGCCAACTGACAATAAGGTCATGTTATTAGTTGAATAACATGATAGACAAACATCCGACCGTTATATCTTAATGAGATCTAGTTACAAAGTTCACCATTGATGATAAAACACAGAGAACCTCGCAACCTGATCCTTTGACTGTGAGGTAATGCAAATCACCATTCTAGAAGAAGCTTAGATGGTTATCAAGAATCATCTCGTAACAGGGTGATCAAAAAGGTGTCACTCAGGTTTTCCGAAGGGATGCGTAGAGGAGTACATATTAAGACCAGGATTTGTCTAGTCCATGTAACGAACAGAGACATGTGGCCATCTCGGTGACGTCGCATTAATGAAGCTTGCAAGCATGTGACTAGGTCACGGAATGTAATGACATGAGAACGAGAAAACAAGTTCATCAGTAACGAGATCGAACTAAGGTATGGAGATACCAAAGATCAAGTCTCTGATGAATTAGGTATCGAATGGCAAAGGGAATGGGGAACGACTATCTCACGGTTCGAGCGATTGTATTCGTGAAACGCATGGGGGTCACATGGCCATCCAGGTCCCTCTGTTGATCATTGATATGAGAGTGGTCTCTATCATGTCCGGAGTGTTTCCGAACTGAAGGATGTCACGCTTAAGGGTAGAGACGCTTAGGGTAGATGAGATATCGTATGAGAAATAAAGAGAGAGAGAAACCGAAATAGTTTCGGTAACATCCGATGGAGATCGGAAGGGGTCCGGAGTTGTTCCGGAGTAAAGGAATAATATAATATGTGTATTTAAATGTTAATTGGAGAATTAATATTAAATATGTATTTTATTTTATTTTTGAAGGCACTATATTGCTAATGGGCCTCACCCGAAGGGAGGCCCAAGAGGGCAAGGCGCCTGGGGAGTTGGGGCCGGCCGGCCTAGGGCTAGTGGGCCGCCCCAGTGGGGCCCACCTAGGGCCGGAGTTTGCCCCAAGGTGGCCGGCGGGTGTGGGGATTAGTCCCACACCGCCTGGCCCTTGGGTGGTGCGCCTCCTCCCACTATATAAAGGGCCCCCCTTCCCCTTGGAAATCACCCATTCCTCTCATTCTCTCTCTCATCTACTGAGGACTTCCCCGTAATATTGGGGAGGACCTCGTAGTTGAGTTCTCCACCTTCACACTACCATCGTGTGATCGGCGATCTGGCATCTACTTCTTCCGCTGCTCGGCTGGATCGGAGTCCGGTTGACGTCTCCTACACCGGACGTGTGAAGAACTTCGGAGGCACCACACTTGGGGTGCTGCTCGTCTTCATCAATATACGCCTTCCTACGTAAGGCGTGCCTCTGTTTGCAAAGGTATGAATATTGTATTCTTTCTCTGTTACTTATGTCTACATAGTATAGATCCTGGTATTAGAGTTCGAGTAGATAGAAATTTTTTGTTTTCTGCTACGAAACACTTCAGTGGTATCAGAGCGGGTCTATGGGTAGACATGTCATACGGATAGAACACATGGTGATATGTGGGCATTGATTCTCTAGTTGCTTCCCTCTTTAGTATTGTTGTTCATATCGCGACATTGTTTGATGAAGCGGCCCCCAACCAACCTCACGTGGTGATTCACGAGACTAGTCCACAAATCAAAGTGGCTTAGGGGGTGTCTGTCTCTCTACAGTAGTTGATATGGCATTGATACTAGAGGGCCCTGAAAAGGGAAGAAGAATGGCAATCATTTAATCCATGTTGTGGCTCGACGTTTGTAGGTGCGAAGGGGTTCTACTGCCAAAGCCCTAAAGCCGCGTAAAACATGCAATAGTTAATATAGAAGCGTATATCTTCATTATTGCATAGGGGCAAGTATTATAACATGGCAATGACAAGTTTGCGAAACTTTGAAGCTGTTGATGATGATCATAAAGCTATAGTCGTGTCATAACACTTTACTTTTGAAGTATTACTTATTGTGCTAGTATACTTACTAGACGGTAGCATAATAAGATAATCCCTCGTAGTATTCTAGTTATCGTATTCCCCTTGTGTGTGCACCACCAAGAAAGTTCTTCGGTATAAGGTCGGCCGTGATGATCGGGGGTCAGACATATCTACGTTCGCATACAGTGGGTGCAAGCCATGTTGCACTGCGAATACGCACAAGTTAGAACTGAAAGGTCGAGCATGAATCACATAGTTGATGTGATCGACATTAGGGAATGTCCACCTTTGATATTGCATTGATGGCCGTGATGATCGGGGGAGGTGTAGGGGATAGGGATCATGTGATCACTAAACGAGTAGAGGGATGTTCATTTAAGTGGGAGTTCCTTTATTAAAATTTGAACTCATTATTATGAACATAGTCTAAATACTTTGCAAATCCTTTGTAGATGTCTCGCCCACCCACCTTCAACCTTAGCACTTTCCTCGAGAAGGACAAGCTGAAAATTCATGGAACCAACTTCGCATGGTTCCGCAATCTTAGGATCCTCCTAGCCCTCTACAAGTTGACTTATATCATCGAGGCTGAGCTTCTGGCTAAGCCTGCAGATTCCGCCTCCCAGGACGAAAATCAAGCACCTTCGATCGGATCGAGGAGGCGAGTATTTGAGTTATGAGTTTAACATGCACTTGAAGGACTGTGGGATTATCCCACAGCTTACGCCAGCCGGAACACCACAGCGTAATGGTGTATCAGAATGTCGTAACCAAACACTATTGGATAGTGTACGATCCATGATGTCTTTAACTGATTTGTCTGTGTCTTTTTGGGGATACACGTTAGAAACCGCTGCTTTTATTTTAAACCAAGCACCATTCAAATCTGTGGAGACAACCCCATATGAGATATGGTATGGGCAGAAGCCGAAGTTGTCTTTTCTGAAAGTTTGGGGATGTGAGGTGTACATTAAGAAACTGCAGCCTGATAAACTCGAACCCAAATCAGAAAAATGCATCTTTGTAGGATATCCAAGGGAAACCATTGGATATACCTTCTACAATCAAGCCGAAGGCAAAACGCTTGTCGCAAAAACCGAAACCTTTCTCGAGAAAGAGTTTCTTGCAAAAGGAGTGAGTGGAAGGAAAATTGAGTTAGATGAAATTGTTGACCCTTCTCTCCGTATTCCGAGAAGCGCAACGGAAGCTGTTCCGAAACCGCTCTCCAACATGGAGGAAGAGCCCATTGATGATGATCAAAACAATGACATCGAGACTCCTGAGGTTCGCAGGTCTACAAGGGTTCGTGCCACTCCTGATTGGTAAAGTAGCCTTGTAATGTCTGTCATCCTAGATGAATAGGAAGAACCTGCAAACTACAAAGAAGCTATGGATAGTGCTGACTCCGAGAAATGGCTCGAAGCCATGAAATCTGAAATAGGATCCATGCATGAAAACCAAGTTTGGACCTTGGTGGATCTTCTAGAAGGCCGCAAGGCCGTGGAAAATAAATGGATCTTTAAGAAAAAGACAAATGCGAATGGTAATGTGACCATTCACAAAGATCGACTTGTCGCAAAAGGTTTTCTACAAATTCAAGGAGTTGACTATGATGAAACTTACTCTCCCGTAGTGATGCTTAAGGCTGTCAGGATTTTAATAGCAATTGCTGCACACTTCGACTATGAAATTTGGCAGATGGATGTCAAGACCGCATTCCTCAATGATCACATTAATGAAGAGTTGTATATGATGCAACCAGAAGGTTTTGTTGATCCTAAGGATGCTGAAAAGGTATGCAAGCTCCAACGGTCCATTTATGGGTTGAAGCAAGCATCTCGGAGCTAGAACCAACGTTTTGATCAAGTGATCAAAAGTTTTGGATTTGTTCAAAACCAACAAGAGTTCTGTGTTTACAAGAAAGTGAGTGGGAGCTCAGTTGTTTTCCTAGTAGTATATGTGGATGACATATTACTCATGGGAAACGATGTGGATATTATGAAAAGCGTGAAAGCATATTTGAGCAGCCAATTTTCCATGAAAGATCTAGGTGAAGCTGCATAAATATTAGAAATCAATATCTATAGAGATAGATCAAGGCACCTAATAGCATTGAGTCGCGGTACTTACATAGATAAGATTTTGAAGAGGTTCAAAATGGAAAACACCAAGAGGGGTTTTACACCTATGATGAAGAATTGCAAAATGAGTATGACTCAATGTCCTGTAACGGACGATGATAGAGAGAAGATGTCTTACATCCCCTATGCTTCAGCCATAGGATCTATCATGTATGCAATGCTTAGTACACGACCTGATGTGGCATTGTCTCTTAGTTTGACGAGCCGATATCAGAGTAATCCAGGACCAGATCACTAGACAGCTGTGAAAAATATCCTAAAGTATCTAAGAAGAACAAAGGATATGTTCCTAATCTATGGAGGAAATGATTAAGCTCTAAACGTAACAGGTTACGTAGATGCGAGCTGGAATTCAGATCATGATGACTCGAAGTCTCAAACAGGATTTGTTTTCTTGGTGAATTGGGGGAGGTAAGCTGGAAGAGCAAGAAGCAACCGATGGTGGCACAATCTTCAATGGAGTCTGAATTCATTGCTGCAACTGATGCAGCGAATGAAGCTGTTTGGCTAAGGAATTTCGTCATCAAACTAGGAGTTTTTCCCAATGTGCAAGACCCCGTGACGATCTATTGTGATAACACGGGAGCTATTGCAAATGCAAGGGAACCAAGAACTCATTCCACAGCCAAACACATCAAGCTTAGATTTCACGTCATCCCGCAGATTGTTGACGAAGGTGAAGTCAAGATTTGCAAAGTAGATACGGAACTGAATGTGGCAGATCCTCTGACTAAAGCTCTCCAACTGGATAAGCACGAACAACACCGAGATTCCATTGGTATTAGGTTCCTGCCTATTGTAAACTAGTTTTGTTTGTACTCTAGTGCAAGTGGGAGACTGAAGGAGTTATGCCCTAGAGGCAAATAATAAAGTGTATTATTTGATATATCTCCTCTATGTTCATAATATGTTTCATACTGTGCTATAACTGTGTTAATACAAAACATTAATACACGTGTGGTATGTAAATAAACCGTGTCTCTAGTTACCTCTAGTGAACTAGTTCATTGGTCATGAGGATGGTCTGTGTTTCAAAATCATGGGCATTTATGCCAACTGACAATGAGGTCATGTTATTAGTTGAATAACATGATAGACAAACATCTGACCATTATATCTTAATGAGATCTAGTTATAAAATTCACCATTGATGATAAAACATAGAGAACCTCGCAACCTGATCCTTCAATTGTGAGGTAATGCAAATCACCATTCTGGAAGAAGCTTAGATGGTTATCAAGAATCATCTCGTAATAGGGTGATCAAAAAGGTGCCACTCAGGTTTTCCGAAGGGATGCGTAGAGGAGTACATATTAAGACCATGATTTGTCTAGTCCATGTAATAGACAGATACATGTGACCATCTTGGTGACATCGCATTAATGAAGCTTGCAAGCATGTGACTAGGTCACGGAATGCAATGACATGAGAATGAGAAAACAAGTTCATCAATAACAAGATCGAACTAAGGTATGGAGATACCAAAGATTAAGTCCTGGATGAATTAGGTATCAAATGACAAAGGGAATGGGGAACGACTATCTCACGGTTCGAGCGATTGTATTCGTGAAACGCACGGGGGTCATATGGCCATCCAGGTCCCTCTGTTGATCATTGATATGAGAGTGGTCTCTATCATGACCGGAGTGTTTTCGAACCGAAGGATGTCACGCTTAAGGGTAGAGACGCTTAGGGTAGATGAGGTATCGTATGAGAAATAAAGAGAGAGAGAGAAACCGAAATAGTTTCGGTAACATCCGATGGAGATCGGAAGGGGTACGGAAGTTGTTCCGGAGTAAAGTAATAATATAATATGTGTATTTAAATGTAAAATTGGAGAATTAATATTAAATATGTATTTTATTTTATTTTTGAAGGCACTATATTGCTAATGGGCCTCACCCGAAGGGAGGCCCAAGAGGGCAAGGCGCCTGGGGAGTGGGGGCCGGCCGGCCTAGGGCTAGTGGGCCGCTCCAATGGGGCCCACCTAGGGCTGGCGGCTGCCCCAAAGTGACCGGCGGGTGTGGGGATTAGTCCCACACCGCCTGGCCCTTGGGTGGTGCGCCCCCTCCCACTATATAAAGGGGTCCCCCCTTCCCCTTGGAAATCACCCATTCCTCTCATTCTCTCTCTCTCATCTGCTAAGGACTTCCCCGTAATATTGGGGAGGACCTCATAGTTGAGTTCTCCACCTTCACACTACCGTCGTGTGATCGGCGATCCGGCATCTACTTCTTCCGCTGCTCGGCTGGATCGGAGTCCGGTTGACGTCTTCTACACCGGACATATGATGAACTTCGGAGGCACCACACTTGGCGTGCTGCTCGTCTTCATCAATACACGCCTTCCTGCGTAAGGCGTGCCTCTGTTTGTAAATGTATGAATACTGTATTCTTTCTCTGTTACTTATGTCTATATAGTATAGGTCCTGGTATTAGAATTCGAGTAGATAGAAATTTTTTGTTTTCTGCTACTGAACCCTTCAGCTAGTTGAAGGAAGATTTCACCACCTTATAAGGGGGTTCTTCCACCACTTGGTAAAATGATGAGAAGGAGAGAGATATACACGTGCGCTCCTCCTCCTCCGCTGCCGCCCGTCTCGCCTCGTCACGACGTGTGCGCCATGGGTTGCGGGAATGCCTCGCTTCCCTTTTTTTGCCGCGCATGAATGGATTAATAATCTGAACAGTCTGCGTAAGTGGGTATTTAATATGCACTCAATGGAGATTTAATACGAATGTTTTCTCTGAGAATTAATTCGGACGTTTCCTCTGGGGTTTAATTTGGACGTTTCCTCTGGGGTTTAATTCGGACGTTTCCTCTGAGGTTTAATTCGAACTTAATGGAGGCCGTTTCCTCTCCCGACGCTGCCCGTTCGCATGTGCCTATAAGAGTGAGAGGTTGGTCCTCTCATATTACAAGCTTCACCTCTAGTTCCATAGTATCGCGTTGCCGCTCCATCCTTTCCCATCCCGTCTTGCGTCGTGCACCGCTAGCCGGAACAGTAGGCCTCCGAGACCCCGCTGCTTCGAGTACTGTACGAGATAAGGGAGATAAGGTTTTTGGGGAGCGCTATCAGCGCGACTACTAGCTTCATCACGGACTCCTTCACAGATAGCGACTGCGGCAACAACGTCTTCCCCAACAAGGACTTCATCCCTGACATCAGCAACCTCTTCCTTGACGACATCGCTGACGATGGTGTCAACACCAACACCGGCGGTTTCTCTAGCGGTCCCTCTGCTATAATGTACATCCTCTTACTTAATCTTTTTTTATCTTAGTTAGATAGTATGTCGTTTTCTTTGGGTTGCTACAAATCTTGATCTGATATTATCCCAAGTTGTATGATTTGCAATTCTCTTTAATATCTGCCTTATTTTGTATCTGCTAAATCATATGATTAGTTTAACTTATGTTATTCTATTCATGTTTTATTTAGAATTTATCTTGGGTAAATTTCTCTTAAACTCAACAATCCAAAAACCGTTTTATAGGCAATTTGCTCCAAGTAGTTTTGTTGCATCCACGAAGCCACCTATGTTTGAAGGTGTCAATTACAAAAGATGACGTGTGAGGGCAGTGCCATGGTTTCAGACCATGAGCTGCTATAACGTCATTTACGGCGCACCTAGGGGAGATCTTAATCCTGCTCAGGAAGAGGCTTTTCAAAAATGTGATACCACATTTAAGGCTGAATTTTTGCAGGTGGGAAATACTTGGCTGATTGCCTCCAAAAGGAGGTACTATTTGAAATAAGGAAGTTTCATGATATGCAGTTGGTCTGAATTGTATCAGATATGCGGCGTGTAAAACCGCATGTCTCCAATAAGAGGTTGGTAAATTGTAATTCTAGAATAGTGGCCTAGCAATTAACTTTACTCTTTTGATTAAAATTTTCCCATTCTATTTTAAGTACGAACATACGGTACCGAAGGTTCTAGATGGATACCTAAAGCCATACAACAGTCATTAAATGCATGTGAACCAAATTCAGCTTCATTATGAATTCTTATTGTTTTTATCTCATGTTTAGGATAATTTGCTCGTAATTTGATAATTCAGAAATTAACTTGGCAAAAACATGCTTACATGTGGATAATAAACACACATGTGACCATCTAGTGGATGCATCAATTAACACCATGAAGTACCTAAATGGTCCAAATTTAGGTTGTATTGGACCACATATATCTCCTTGAATTCTTTTAAGAAAATTGAGTGATTCATTTTTAACTTTGGAGTTGGATGGATTAATTATTAGTTTCCCCGTAGCACATCCAGTGCATACAAAATCTGATGATTTGGGAAATCTTTTAATTGGTAAATTATGACCAACATGATTGCTTATAATTTTTCTCATCATACCTATTTTAGGATGACCAAGGCGATCATGCCAAGTCTTGAATTTATCAGATTTTGAAAAATTAATTTGTATGCAATATAAGTTATGGGTTTGACGTATGTCAAGTATAATCCAGATGAAAATAAAGGGAATTTTTCTAGAGTTTATTTCTCAAATCCGTCATTTTTTGTTAAAAACAAATATTCTTTCTTATCCATCTTTACAGTTTTAAGTTGGAAATCATTTGATCAGATATCTTTGAAATTTATAAATGTAGGGTTCCGCGACAGAAAAAAAAAGTCCTACGGTGCGAACACACCTAGCCAGGATCTAACTATGCAGATGTAAAGTAACAAGCGGGGATTCAGTGTTCATACATTTCAAGATCGAACGCGGTTATCGTTTCGCGGGGAACGTGGATGATGTAGTCGTACTCGCCCGACCTCAAGGTCGTGAAGCTCCTCGCAAGTCACCCCTTGCTCCTTGTACGATGTAGATGATGACTGCAAATACACAAATCGTTTGTATCTAGTTTCAAAATAAAGATATCGATCCCACAGGGAGCAGTAGGCGAAAGACTAAAATGCTTTTAACTATAACTAAACAAAGTACTTAAGGAATAACTTTTATATGCAAAGAATATAAATTTGTGTTTGGGTTTTGGTTGAACAAGGTAATTTAAAGTAAGCAAAACTTAATGCAAAAAGTAAGAATCGTGTGTGTAATAGAACTTTGGAACTACAATAGGGAAAAAGGTGTTCTCAGGGATTAGTGGATCCACCACTAGCAATTTAGACTAAGTAATCGAGAGTATTATAACGGATATTATCATAGTGTGTATGTATGTGGGAGGAGTGATATGTTGTAAACATATTTATAATTTTTGACGTTCCATGCTTGTTTTATATCTACTTTCTTATGTTTTGTCCACACTTTGGAGTATTTTTACACATTTTCTGGAACTAACCTATTAACAAGATGCCACAGTACCAGTTGCTTATTTTCTGTTGTTTTTGGTTTCAGAAAAGCTGAAAAAGAAATATTCTCGAAATTGGACCGGACAAAAGCCAAAGTCGATATTTTATCGGAAGCCTCACGGAGCCAGAAGACGAGACGGAGAGGGGCCAGGGGATGGCCACACCACCTGGTGGCACGGCCAGGCTTGGCCGCGCTAGGGGGTGGTGTGGGCCCCCTGGTACTCCACCGACCTTGCCCCTTCGCCTATAAAAGTCTCCCGGGACGAAAACCCTAAGTATCCGATTAAAATTTTACGAAAAAGTCTGTAGCCGCCGCCATCTCCATCCCTAGATCGGGAGTGATCTGAAGCTCTTCCCGGCACCCTGACGGAGGGGAGAGATCACCCTGGAGGCCTTCTTCATCATCATGACTGCCTCTGGTGTGATGCGTGAGTAGTTCATCCCTGGACTACGGGTCCATGTAGCAAGCAATTACTATCTTCCACACAATACATGTAATCCTTTGTTTTCAGCAAAACCGGTGAGATTAACAACCTCACTGTAAGTTGGGGGCAAAGTTCTGTGGTTGTGTTGTGCATGATTCCAAGTTGGAAACAACACCTTGGAGGTATTTCCTTGCTCCTACTGGTTCGATAACCTTGGTTTCATAACTGAGGGAAAACTTGCTGCTGTGCTCATCATACCTTCCTCTTGGGGTTCCCCAACGAGCTCGATATATTTTGAGCCATCAAGCCTTTTTTCTGGCGCCGGTGCCGGGGAGTCAAGGACATCTTCACAAGGGGAGTCCCTCATAACCAATCTCTTTACTTTGTTGTTTTTGTTTTGCTTAGTTTATTTCTGCTTCGTTTGCTTGTTTCTTTATCAAAAACAAAAAAAATAGTTATACTAGTTTGCTTCCTTTATCAAAAACACAAAAAGATTAGTTGTTACCTCGTTCTTAGCTCACCATGTTGACTCCTAAGTTCACCCTGAAAGACCTTTCAATAGGTAGTGACTCTATAATTGGGAAACATAATATTGAAGAATTCTTTAATCATGTTAGCAAGCATGAGGATATTGAGGATAGATCCCTAGCAGAACTTGCTCCAAATTATGAAATTGCTGCAGCTTCTTTAGTTCACATGTTGGAAACTAGGTTTGTTAACCTTAACCCCATAATGCAAGTAATGTTTCGTAAACTTAAAGATATTAAGGACACTGAAAAAAGAGATTTTATTCTGGAAACTTTGCTTAAAGAGTTTTATGATGTTGTTAAAGAAGCTAGAAAAGTCTTTGTTTGTTTTAATATGCTAGGCTAATGTGTATATGTTATTGGTACACGAGAAAAAAATGGAGAGGAAATTAAAATACCAATACCGTTTAAACTTGTAGGAATGCATGAGGCCTTAGAAAAGAATTTTGATTGGATTGTTCCTGAAAACCCGTTTGATGAAAATAGTGAACCCAAGAGTAGTGAGAGAGGATCCTCTAGAACTTATTTGGATGAGATACCTTGCCTTGTTGAAGATATTTCTGGTATTGATCTTAATGCTTCTTCATTTGAGAATACTTGATTCTTTTCTTGCTTCTTATGCCTAGCTCAAAGTCGTTAGGAATCTTTTGTTGAGTATTGGAAGTTATTGCTTCAATAATAACCTCTCCTTATCATTTTTGTGTGGTTTTTGTACCAAGAGTAACCTCTAATGAGAGAAGTAAGACTTGGGAAAGTTGTTGTCCTGAAACAGATTTTTGTGCTTCACTGTAAAAATTTGTGTAAAATCTTTGTAAGTCGGATGCAGTTCTTTGAATCAAAGGTTTCATGAAATAGAAATCGATTCTTTTTTAGATATCTGGATAGATGGATGGATCTATCTTTCTATTCAGATATCTTTTGCAATCAGCCCCAAATCCTTGATTTGGCCAGGAAACAAAGCACTGCTTTGGGTTTTTGTGATTCTGCCCCAGGTTGTTATCCAACTTTCGTTAGTTCAACACTTTTCGATTTGAGCAACATAAGGTCTTCGAAAAAATTGGTTTTACATGCTGGTCTGTTTTGACAGATTTCTGCCATTATTTGCATTTGCCTCTTAATCTCTTTCTCTTCGAGTTCTCTTTGATCACTTGAACTTTTTAAAGGAAGTGCTATAGTAGCTTGTGTTTTAATGGAAGTTTTACTTGTGTTGAAACTGAACCAAAAGACTTATTATCTTGAGTATACTAATGTTGCTAATGAAGATTGTGTGAAGTTTTGTATGAAGGAAATTTTAAAAGTGTAGGGAAGAGTAATGTGATAAGATGAAGTATGAACAAAAACTCAGGCTTGGGGATGCCACCCGTGTCACCCCAAGAAATATTCAAGAAGTACAAGCGTCAAAGCTTGCGGATGCCCAAGGCATCCCCTTCTTCGTCAATAAAAATTCCAGGTTTCTTCCAAACACTTCATTTTTATTGTTTCATGCACAATTGTGTTGTTCTTGGAGCGTCTTCGTTTTAGTTTTTAGTTTTCGTTTTCTTAGTTTGCTTGAATAAATTGGTTGGACCCCCACATTCATACATAGTTTCAAATAGGTTGATTTGGATTGGAAAAGAGTAGGAAAGTTCATGCTTATAAGTGGTATAAAAAGGAGCTTGTTTTTGACTGTGACTTAGACTTTATCATATCATGCTTGATATTGTTTTGACTTTATTCTTAGTAATTATTGATGTAGCACGACTTGTTACAAACAATTTAGATTTCTTAATGTACCTTGAAAGAATCATGCGTTGTTTTAGCATATAAAAGCATAAATATTGTGGTATTCTCCTTTGATGCTTTATTTGGGTTGACTTGGCGCATGCTCACACCATGTTAAGACTACACCAAGTCACCATAGCCTCTATGATCATTTAGTTTTCGACTTGTAGTATCACTTTATGCTTTAATGAATAATTTTTTGTCAATTTGCATGATTATGGCCATTATTGCTCTCTTAGTTGGTCGCTCCCAGTATTTTGCTAGCCTCCATACCAAGTATGAGTTCTACTCATGCATCGAACTCCAAATAAAACCAAGTTATTCCAAAGAGTCCACCATACCTACCTATTAGCATTTGCTATTCCAAGTATATTCATGTTTTTATCTACCTTCCGAATTAAACTTGTTATGTGAAAATTAGTGATTAAAGCTCACACAAACTTGATGGCACACTTTAATTTTCTTGCACTTAATAAACTTGAACCATTGTGCCCATCTAAGTTGTGTATATGCTTGCGCTTTATAAGTTGTAAATTAGCAGAACCATGTTATCATGGGAAATGTTTTCAACATTGCACTTTATTTGGTTGATATCATGTTCTTTTGCTTATGGATCCCGGCGGTGTGAAATAAAAGGGGAGCTTGTAAGCTCATGGAGTTTGTATATGTGTTAGAGAAACACCTGGGCCGCTAGCCTAAGCCATGCCTAATCATAGTGGAAACTTGCAGCATAACCAGGGGAGTTGTGCAGATCTTTCTCGGTTTGTCTTGCATAGTCGCAACTAGGGGAGGCGCACCATTCCCAAAAGGCATGCTATGCACCATGCCTTTACCTCGTTTCCTCTAGAAACTCCGATTAGATGGCGTCCCTTTGGATGCTTGGGAACCAGAGCTACTCAAGAAGGTTGTTAATAGCCTTGGCAGCGAGCTGGTGGAGATTGTGTCACCGTACGACAGATGGACCATCGAGATAAAGGCATGGATGAAACATCTAGATTCCATTCTGAAGATGTACGAGGTGAAAATTACCAGCAAGACAAGGCGATAGCCAATGCGCATGCACCCGGCCATCATCCACCTATAGGTGTTCTTGTAGTGACCCAACACACCATTGTATATTATACTGCACAACTCGTTGGCATAATTCTCACAGAACTTGTCCCAAGAATATTACACCCAACAGAGTATAATCAGATTGTCCACTTACTACTAATCGGTACTCGCCTGAAGCCAATAATTTTTGCAACGCACATTTTTTCCTTTACAAAATAATAATATATAAAGATCGGTATTGGTTTGCTAAAGATGAATATCCTAGCCACACAACTTCCCAAACCTTATTGAATATCCATCTCCAACTTTTAAATATCCCCTACTACAGAAATCATCCTTCGCCCGTGTGATTCCTTCCAAAAAAAGTGAGTCAATGGGATTTGCTTCTACTTCAAATAGTGTATTTTTATTGAGATGCTTATTTTTTAGTTCAAATATCTATCTTTCTGTCTATAAATAATATTCCACTTAGGCAACCTATATTTTCTCTAACTCTCATCGCTTTGCCAATAAAACGAGATCTATAGAAGTCAAGTATTTTCCCCACCCTCAGAATCTCAAGAAAATACAGCATAAACATTGAACCTATTTACTTACCGGTGCTGGATCGACCAGTTCGGCGCGCTAGGAAACGCACATCGCATGCCTCCTTTGTAACGGACATGCCACCGTGGCATTGTGGGGGAACAGGACCAGGTACTTTTTGTTTGCACTCCCCTCCCCGCATTAACTCCCTCTCCTTTCTCCCTCGTCTCTCATGTGCTAGTTTCTCTTCTCACTCGGAACCGCCGGAGGCAGAAGCGGAGGTGTGCGGCGGATCCGGCGGTGGAAGCGGAGGTTGGAGGCAGAGGTGAGCCGTTCCGGCGAGAGGGCGCAGCGCGGCCCGGCGGAGGTGTACATCAAGGCCCCGGCGCGCAACCGGGGCATTGTTGTTCTCGGTGATTTTCTTGTTGTTTTTTGCCAGAATCTGGTGCCCGGGTACATTTCCCGTTGATCCCTGGCAGTGTTTTCGGCACATTTTTGAGCACCGTGACGGATTAGGCGGTAGATTTCATATCCATCCATGAAATGCGTCCCCTCTGTGTGTTTTCTCGCGATTTTTCCCATGATTTTTGTCAGGGTGGATTGGCGCAAGGGTTCGCATGTCATTTTTGCGTGGTTCTCCAGCGTTTTGATTCGCAGCGGAACTATTGTGTGGGGTTCTACGAAGCGCATTCATGCTAGTAGCCAGTAAGGAAAGGGGATCTAGGGGATTTTGATGAGCATTATTAACAGAGGAAGGGGATGCTGGTAGCCAGTTGTTGATTAGTTTTCTTTTGTTGATTAGTTGCTTTTGTCCTAAAATAAGTTGCAAATACAAACATTGTTGTTGCATATATGATAGTAGTAGTTGCTAGTAGAAGTTGTTTTTCATAGTCTGCAAGTTGCTTATCATAGACTGAAAGTTGCTTGTCTAACATTTTATTAGTTGCTCAACCTGACATGTTCGTTGCCTACATGACACTAGGAGTTGCTTGTCCGACATTATTAGTTGCTCAACCTGACATGTTCGTTATGTACACGACACTAGAAGTGGTTTTCTAACACTAGAAGGTGCTATGACATAAGTAGTTGCTTTGTGCAATATGTTTGTTGCCTATATTGAACTAGAAGTTGACAGTTTTCTATAGTTGTTTCTATGTGACTTGAAGTTGTTTAACTCAACCTGTTGATTACCTGTTAGACACTAGAATTTGGTCAGAAATGACATCAATGCTCAGAATATAGTTGCCTATAAGTAGTTGATTTCATGTCATAAGTAGTTGCTCAACTAAACCTGTCTGTTTGCTTATCAGACATAAATAGTTGCTCAGCCCAACAATTTTGTTGCCCACATGCATCTAGAAGTTGCTAGTTGAAGTTTTTGTAACTTTATATGTTTTCCATGATATGGTGAAGCAGGTGTGCATGATGGATGGGTATGATCCTACAGCAGGTGGGGGCTCATCTTCAGGGAATCAGAAAACTAAGGTTCCACCTACGAAGAATGCTACTAAGAAAGGGAGAATCAAGGCTATGGTTAATCGCGGCCCTCTTCCAGGGAAGCAGACTAAACAGACAATTACAAAGAAACCTACTGGTGATATGGCAGAGAATCCAAAGAATAAGGGAAAAAAGGTTGCAACCACCAAGGCAACGGACAACTATGATGTAAGTTCTACCCGTGCAACCTACATTGTACTGATCATAAATACAATTACTATGTTTTCCATTCCATGGATTTTTTTGTTTCTCTATCATTTGATAGTTGCTCAACCAATGTTACCTACATCAAATCGTATGTTGCCGCTAGAGGATTTCATCGTAGTAGTTGTATATAGGATACTGCGCAGTTGCTATCTATGTAGTAGTTAGTTGCTTCTCTGCCATAATTTTTGTTGCCTATATGCAACTATAAGTTGTTAGTGGAAGTTATCGCATATAAGTTGCTTTCTCTGCAATAGTTAGTTGCTTATCTACCATATATTGTTGCCTATATGGAACTGTAAATTGTAAATGGAAGTTTTCGCATATATTAGTTGCTTATCTGCATTAGTTGCTTCTCTGCCATATATTGTTGCCTATATGGAACTATAAATTGCTAGTTTCCCCACAAAATATACGATTGCTTCCTTTGCAATAGTATTTTTTGTATTTTTCTCCATATATGTACCCCTTTCAATTGCTTTTTTTTGTTTGCAGCTACATTGGTTTTTTCCCTTGCCTAATACATCATTGTTTACAAGCTTAATTTCTAGGTACAGGAAATTGGGGAAATCAGAAACAGGTCATCACCATCACGTTTTGTCACACTAAACAACGGTTTGATAGGTGTACAAAAGATTGCACTGATCGACAAGGAGTTTGGCGGCCTGTTGAACATCGGAGCCTACACCATGCCTCTTGACTTGAGTCAGTGGGTTTAGGGTTTAGGATATTGTCACACCCCTTGTGACCCAACATGGTTTTACATCATCCTATGACCTAAACAAGCACAAAATAAGGGAGAGCTACACCGGGTTACTCCTATTAGAAGAAAGTCTAGGGGATAGATGGTCCGAGGCCCGCGGGTCAGGGTTCCGTAAGAAACCGTGCTTCAGGGCACCGGAACACCTCAAGGACTTGCATATGGCCCTAGCACAGGCATGAAAGTGTGGTCCTATGTTAAAACATACAAAACCTAGTCCCCAGGTGCATGTGTCCCCCTTTGCAGGCATGCGCTGTAACGTAAAAGCGAAGGTTCTAGACTCATCTAAGAGGGAAAGTCCCCGTTCTGGCACTAGAGATTAGGATATTGTCACACCCCTTGTGACTGATGTCTACGCACTTCTATTCTTGTAGACAGTTGTTGGGCCTCCAAGTGTAGAGGTTTGTAGAACAGCAGCAAGTTTTCCCTTAAGTGGATCACCCAAGGTTTATCGAACTCAGGGAGGAAGTGGTCAAAGGTATCCCCTCTCAAGCAACCCTGCAATCAAGATACAAGAAGTCTCTTGTGTCCCCAACACACCCAATACACTTGTCAGGTGTATAGGTGCACTAGTTCGGCGAAGAGATAGTGAAATACAAGTGGTATAGATAATTATAAGTGGTAACGGTTCCAGAAAATAGCTTGCTGGCGTGTGGTTGACGTGGGAAAAGACTAAAGGAAAACTGAAATAAAGAAGGAAGCAAGCAAGCATGTAACAGATATAATTGCAAACGGTGTATCAATGCTTAGAAACAAGGCCTAGGGGTCATACTTTCACTAGTGAACACTCTCATATAAATATCTTCTCTTTATGATACTACTCTCCGGTTGGACACTCTAATCGATGGTAGGGCTATAACAGCACACCTCAAAGTTCATATTTCCCATCTAGATAACCCCACACTGTCACCTTGAGCTCTAAATGGTTCCAACAAACACCACAATTTTATAGAAACATCCAACTCCAAATATAACTCATAACAAGTATTTGTAATCTCTAGCCTAAGTGCCACCATGGTGTGCACGCTGTCACTTTCACACACATGGGGAGAGCAGAGATCTATTAAAGCACTTGAGTAGCAAGGTAGATCTATAGATTACAAGCTCATGATCTCAATAAGATCATGCATAGAGAGAGAGATAAACACATAGCTACCGGTAGAACCCTTAGCCTAGAGAGAGAACTACTCCCTCCTCATCATGGAAATCAGCAATGGTGATGGCGGTGGAGATCGATGGAGATGGCTCCGGGGGCACTTCCCTGTCCCGGCAGGGTGCCGGAACAGAGACTTTCTGTCCCTGAATCTCCCCTTCGGTGGCGGCGGTGCTGCGGAACTTTTCGTGGATTTATGATTGACTCTCTAGGGTTTTTGCATCGGGAGGCTTCTTATAGGCCAGCTTTGAATGTTTTACAAATACTTCAATCATAACATGAAAGATAAAGTTCTAACAATAAGGCAAAGCAACTATGTTGCAACATCAAAAGGCACAAACAAAAGATTCATGAATAACAATGCTTTGCAAGACGTTTGTTTGTTTCACATAAAGAAAACATAGCATAGTGGTATTCAGCTTGTCCCTCATAGAGTACCAAACATAAATGCATAGGACACCTTCAAAGTTCATAAGAGTGACTAGATACAAATAGTTTAAAACAAGAAATATCAAGGTATGTATCAATCAACAAGTCTTGGGACAATGCACATAGAACTAAGAATGGCCACTATGCTCTCAACGTAGGTGCATAAAGATAGAAGGTGGAGACTCAATATAAAAGTGAAAGAAAGGCCTTCATAGAAAGAAGTAGGGATTGAAGTCTCATAAAGAGCTTCCAAAAATTGTGGTACTTATTAGCTTTCAGCTCTCATTGCCCTATCATAAGCATCTTGAAGTGATTAAGGTTAAAGTGAACAAACTATGAAGTATATGCTTGACAAAGTATAAGTTGGAAATCTCATGTCCCTTGAATACGAGGGCCGCTCCTCATGCTACTCAAGTTTAGTCACCGGTAAGTTCTTGTCATCGTAAGTACATGTGTATCATAGAGAACCGCCAACGGGGTACCCCTTGCCCGATGATACGGAAGAATCCCCATATCAAAATGACAAGGCAAGCAGACAACGAGCATCTCAGCAATCTTCTTATTTACCATGGGAATATGGTGCTTTTTTCTCTCTTTCCTCTTTTCATAATCTCTTTTTTTCTTTTTCTCTTTTTTCTCAATATAGGACTCTTATTTTTATAAGAAGAATGCTTCATAGACAGCTCATTATGGTTACGCTGCAGGTTTTCACCATGTCAACATGGATTAGACCAGCGGCCCAGGCGTTTCTCTAACACATATACATAACTCCATGGACTTACAAGCTCCCCTTTCATTTCACACCGACGACATCCATAGACAAAAGAGCATGATATCAACTAGGTACAAGTACCAAGTGCAATGTTGAAAGCGTTCCCCATGACAGCATGGTTCTGCTAATTCCCAACAAATAAGTGCAAGCATATACAACATAGACGACACAATGGTTCAAGTTTATTAAGGGCAAGAAAAGTAAAGTGTGCCATCAAGTTCGTGAGAGCTTTAATCACTAGTTTTCTCATAACAAGTTTAATTCGGAAGGTAAACAAAAGCATGAATATACTTGGAATAGCAAATGCTAATAGGTAGGTATGGTGGACTCTTTGGGATAACTTGGTTTTATTTGGAGTTGGATGCATGAGTGGAACTCATACTTGGTTATGGAGGCTAGCAAAAGACTGGGAGCGACCAACTAAAACAGCAATAATGGCCATAATCATGCAAAGCGACAAAACATCATTAATTAAAGCATAAAGTGATAGTACAAGTCGAAAACTAAAGGATCATAAAGGCTATGGTGACTTGGGATAGTCCTAACATGGTGTGAGCATGTGCCAAGTCAACCCAAATAAAGCATCAAAAGAGAATACCACGATACTATGCTTTAATATGCTAAAACAACGCATGATTCTTTCAAGGAACATTAAGCAATCTCAATTGTTTATAACATGCCATGCTACAACCAAAATCATTAAGCATAAATCCAAATCAATATAAAGCATGACATGACAAAGCATAGCCCACCGTAAAAAACGAGCTCCTTTTACCACTTAAGCATGACCTGTTCCTACTCTTTTCCAATCCAAACCATACTTATTTGAAAACTAATGTATGAAAGAGGGGGTCCAACCAATTTATTCAAGAAAACTAAGCAAACCAAGCAAACGAAAACCAAAAACCGAAAACAAAGACGCTCCAAGAACAACACAATTATGCATGAAACAATAAAAATGAAGTGTTTGGAAGAACCTGAGATTTTTATTGATGAAGAAGGGGATGCCTTGGGCATCCCCAAGTTTTGACGTTTGTACTTCTTGGATATTTCTTGGGGTGACATGGGGTGGCATCCCCAAGCTTGAGCTTTAGTCTATTCTTCATCTCATTACATCATTCTTTCCTTAACACCTGAAAATTTTCCTTCATACAAAACATCACATAATCTTCATTAGCAATATTAGTGCACTCAAGATAATAAGTCTTTAGGTTCAGTTACAACACCAATAAAACTTCCATTAAAACACAAGCTACTGTATCACTTCCCTCAAAAAGCTCAATTCCCCAAAAGAACTCAAAAAGAAACCAAGAAGAAGCAAATGCATATAATGGCAGAAATCTGTCAAAACAGAACAGCAGGTAAAGACGAATTTTTTCGAAGACCTTCTATTGCTCAAATCGAAAAGTGTTGAACTAACGAAAGTAAGATAATAACCTAGGGCAGAAGCACAAAAATTCACGCCTCACAAGGACGTACAGAGATTTTACACGAATTTTTACGGTGAAGCGCAGAAATCTGTTTCGGGACAGCAACTTTCCCAATCATTACTTCTCTCTCATTAGAGGTTACTCTTGGCACAAAAAGCAAATAAAAAGGATAAGGAGCGTTTATTACTGAAGTAATAACTTCCAAGACTCATCTAAAACTTTTGGGTTATCTCCCAATAAGTACTTTTCTTTAACGCCTTTAAGTTAGGCATGATAGTTTGAGAAGATGCTCACATAAGAAATATGAATTGAAGTAAAAGAGAGCATCAAGAAGCAAATTCAAAGCACATTTAAGTCTAACCCACTTCCTATGCATAGGAATCTTGTAAATAAACAAGTCATGAAAGCACAAAGCAATAAGCATAGTAAAGCAAAACAAGTGCAACTTCAAGACTTTCAACATAAAGAGGGGAAACTTAATATTGTTGAGATACATAAAACCATGTTTCCCTCTCTCATAATAACTTTCAGTAGCATCATGAATAAAATTTACAATATAACTATCACATAAAACATTCTTATCATAAGCCATATGCATCAAATAATTATTATTCTCCCTATAAGCATAGTCATTCTTATTAATCATAGTGGGAGCAAATTCAACAAAATATCTATCATTATTATTCTCATCACCATAATCATAAAATATAGGAGGCATATTGTAATCATAATTAATTATCTCCTCAATACTAGGTGTACTGAAAATATCATATTCATCATTGTAATCATCATATATTGGAGGTATAGTATCATCAAAGTAAATTTTCTCCTCCGTGCTTGGGGGACTAAAAAGATCATTTTCATAAAAACTAGCTTCCCCAAGCTTAGACTTTTCCATAGCATTAACAATAATGGTGTTCAAAGAATTCGTACTAATAACATTGCTATTAGCATGCAAATAAAGTTCTATAGGTTTTTAGTTTTCTCTTCAAACACATCATGTCCTAACTCAAGATAAATACTATAAAGCTCTCTACTTTTTTGTTGTTTTCCATTAAGCCTAACTAGTGAAAACAAGAAAAAAAGACAAAATTGCAGAATCTAAAGGAAATAACTTCGAGTACTCACACCGGAGGATGTGGGTACCTTTTACCTTACCTCCCCGGCAACGGTGCCAGAAAATGGGTGTTTGTCGTGGGAGGTTCTTCTTATTTAATCCTCTCTCCCCGGAAACAGCGCCAGAAAATAGCTTGATGTCTACGCACTTCTATTCTTGTAGACAGTTGTTGGGCCTCCAAGTGCAGAGGTTTGTAAAACAGTAGCAAGTTTCCCTTAACTGGATCACCCAAGGTTTATCGAACTCAGGGAGGAAGTGGTCAAAGGTATCCCCTCTCAAGCAACCCTGCAATCAAGATACAAGAAGTCTCTTGTGTCCCCAACACACCCAATACACTTGTCAGGTGTATATGTGCACTAGTTCAGCAAAGAGATAGTGAAATACAAGTGGTATAGATAATTATAAGTGGTAATGGTGCCAGAAAATAGCTTGCTGGCGTGTGGTTGACGTGGGAAAAGACTAAAGGCAAACTGAAATAAAGAAGAAAGCAAGCAAGCATGTAACAGATCTAATTGCAAACGGTGTATCCATGCTTAGAAACAAGGCCTAGAGATCATACTTTCACTAGTGAACACTCTCATATAAATATCTTCTCTTTATGATACCACTCTCCGGTTGGACACTCTAATCGATGGTAGAGCTATAACAGCACACCTCAAAGTTCATCTTTCCCATCTAGATAACCCCACACTGTCACCTTGAGCTCTGGATGGTTCCAATAAACACCACAATTTCATAGAAACATCCAACTCCAAATATAACTCATAACAAGTATTTGTAATCTCTAGCCTAAGTGCCACCATGGTATGCACGCTGTCACTTTCACACACATGGGGAGAGCAGAGATCTATTAAAGCACTTGAGTAGCAAGGTAGATCTATTGCAAGCTCATGATTTCAATAAGATCATGCATAGAGAGAGAGAGATGAACACATAGTTACCGGTAGAACCCTTAGCCTCGAGAGAGAACTACTCCCTCCTCATCATGGGAATCAGCAATGGTGATGGAGATGGCGGTGGAGATCGATGGATATGGCTCCGGGGGCACTTCCCCATCCCGGCAAGGTGCCGGAACAGAGGCTTTCTGTCCCTCGAATCTCCCCTTCAGTGGCGGCGGCGCTGCGGAACTTTTCGTGGATTTCTGATTGACTCTCTAGGGTTTTTGGATTGGGAGGCTTCTTATAGGCGAAGAGGCAAGGTCGGTGGCCGGCCAGGGGGCCCACACCACCTGGTGGCACGGCCAGGGGGCCCACACCACCTGGTGGCGCGGCCAGGGCTAGCCCACGCCACCACATGGTGTGGCCGCCCTATGGCCCCTCTCCGTCTCATCTTCTGGCTCCGTGAGTTTTCCGGTAAAATATCAACTTTGGCTTTTGTCCCGTCCAATTTCGAGAATATTCATTTTTGACTTTCTGGAACCAAAAACAACAGAAAACAGGCAACTGGCACTATGGCATCTTGTTAATAGGTTAGTCCCAGAAAGTGTATAAAAAGTACTCCAAAGTTGGAACAAAACATAAGAAAGTAGATAAAACCAAGCATGGAACATCAAAAATTATGGATACGTTAGCAACATATCAATGACCCAACATGGCTTTACATCATCCTATGACCTAAACAAAGACAAAACAAGGGAGAGCTACACCGGGCTACCCCTGTTAGAAGAAAGTCTAAGGGGATAGATGGTCCGACGCCCGCGGGTCAGGGTTCCGCAGGAAACCGTGCTCCGGTGCACCGAAACACATCAAGTACTTGCATGTGGCCCTAGCACATGCATGAAAGTGTGGTGCTATGTTAAAACATACAAAACCTAGTCCCCGGGTGCATGTGTCCCCCTTCGCAGGCATGCGCTGTAACCTAAAAAGGAAGGTTTCAGACTCGTCTAAGGGGGAAAGTCCTTCTTCCGGCACTAGAGAGTAGGATATTGTCACACCCCTTGTGACCCAACATGGTTTTACATCATCCTATGACCTAAACAAACACAAAATAAGGGAGATCTACACCGTGCTACCACCTAGAATAAAGTCTAGGGAGTAGACGGTCTGAGGCCCGCGGGTCAGGGTTCCGCAGGAAACCGCGCTTCGGGGCAGCGGAACACCTCAAGGACTTGCATGTGGCCCTAGAACATGCATGAAAGTGTGGTGTTATGTTGAAACATACAAAACCTAGTCTCCGGGTGCATGTGTCCCCCTTCGTAGGCATGCGCTGTAACGTAAAAGCGAAGGTTCCAGACTTTTCTAAGGGGAAAGTCCCTGTTCTCGCACTAGAGAGTAGGATATTGTCACACCCCTTGTGACCCAACATGGTTTTACATCATCCTATGACCTAAACAAACACAAACAAGGGAGAGCTACACTGGGCTACCCCAATCAGAAGAAAGTCTAGGGGGGTAGACGGTCTGAGGCCCGCGGGTCAGAGTTCCGTAGGAAACCGTGCTCCGGGGCACCGGAACACCTCAAGGACTTGCATGTCGCCCTAGAACATGCATGAAAGTGTGATGATATGTTGAAACATACAAAACCTACTCCCTGGGTGCATGTGCCCCCCTTCGCAGGCATGCGCTGTAACCTAAAAGCGAAGGTTCCGGACTCATCTAAAGGGGAATTCCCCGTTCTGGCACTACATAGTAGGATATTGTCATACCGCTTGTGACCCAACATGGTTTTACATCATCCTATGATCCAAACAAGCACAAAACAAGGGAGAGCTACACCGGGCTACCCCTGTCAGAAGAAAGTCTAGGGGGGTAGACGGTCTGAGGCCCGCGAGGCAGGGTTCCACAGGAAACCGCGCTCCAGGTCACTAGAACACCTCAAGGACTTGCATGTGGCCCTATCACATGCATGAAAGTGTGGTGCTATGTTGAAACATACAAAACCTAGTCCCCGGGTGCATGTGTCTCCATTCGCAGGCAGGCACTGTAACCAAAAAGCGATGGTTCCGAACTCGTCTAAGGAGGAAAGTCGCTGTTTCGGCACTAGAGAGTAGGATATTGTCACACCCCTTGTGACCCAACATGGTTTTACATCATCCTATGACCTAAACAAACACAAAACAAGGGAGAACTACACCGGGCTACCCCTGTCAGAAGAAAGTCTAGGGGGGTAGACGGTCTGAGACCCACGGGTCAGGGTTCCGCAGGAAGCAGCGCTCCGGGGCACCAAAACACCTCAAGGAATTGCATATGGCCCTAGCACATGCATGAAAGTGTGGTGCTATGTTGAAACATACAAAATCTAGTCTCCAGGTGCATGTGTCTCCCTTCGCAGGCATGCGTTGTAACCTAAAAGCGAAGGTTCCGGACTTGTCCCCGTTCCGGTGAAACCGGGTATATATAGACGCTGATCGAGAGGAATATTCATTTAATCAGAGCCATCCTAATTAAATCAAATTATTTTAATGAATAAATATAAGTAACTTTAATCAAAGAAATACAATCAATAGAACAAAATGTAGAAGAAAAAAACAAAAGAACACACGGCAAAGGGAACTTTGCCGTGGGTTTCCCTTGCATGCTACACGGCAAAGCCGCACCATTAGCCCCCTCCGTCAATAGCGGAGTGGTGGGCCCTTCCGCAGGGGAATATTCTCACGGAGGGGCCGAATATGCCGCGTTGCTGTGTGGCCTCCCTTTGCCGTGCGTTTTATTTTTCTTTGCCGAGCATTCATTCTTTGCCATGCGTTCCTTCTGGTCGTTTCTGTGACACTTGTCATTGCCGTGAGTTGGACTTTTGTTGTGCCGTGTTTCTTTTTGTTGTCGTGAGCCCTTCAGGTCTGCTCACGCCAAAGGTTTCTTTGCCATGTCATAGCTCACGGCAAAGGTTCGCCACACGACAGCAAGCTTTTTTCGTAAGAAAATTTTAATACGGACTAAACAATAACCATATGATAACGAGTTTAAAACGAGTTTTGCATGGATACCAATCTGATTTGTATAGAGGTCCTCCCCAAACGCGACACGTCCTCCATCGATGGTCGTGACACCGACGTACGAGTACGGTAGGTCTCGGCTGACTCGGTGTAGACTCCACTGCAACAACTGGTGACCTTGATCGCACCGCCACAGTTGGCATTACAGTCGTCAACGTGACTTCCACCTCGGGCGTGGAGCTCATAGCAGGGTGACCACCCACCCACCCACGCCACCGGACCGGACCGGTCCCAGCAGGCGAGCACGCAGCAGCAGTAAGTGACGGCGATCACCGACTCACTGCACGACCGTCGCCATCAGCTCCACCCGAAGTTAGGCATGTCCTCAAAGCAGCCCGAGTCGAAGAAGAACCCGCACTCGTATCCGACCGCTCCTTTGGCCGGCGAGATGCCCACCATCTCTTTCTGCGGGAACTGGTCGAGAAGAACCGAGTTGTACTGCTGCCACATGGCCTCGTTCATCGTCAGAGGGTTGGAGGCGCAGATCATCTCCTCGTGCTGCGGCACGAAGCCGAAAGCCGAGCCCATCTGGTCCCTGCTCGCGTCCATCACGGGAGGGAGCTCCTGCGCCGCCTGGGAGCAGCCTGGGTAGGTCGGGGAGGAGGAGCGGGCGTTGTCTTGCTCGCCGTCCCCCTTGGGTTTCTGGAACACCCTGCACAGCACCCAGTCCTCCTGCAGAATTGACATGCAGTGCGTGCACACAAATTAGCAACTTAACGCCGATCAATGCGAAGAGGCCGAAGCGGAGTGCAAGTGATAGATACCCTTGGTGGCAGGTGCGGCGAGTTGAGGCGGAACTCGTGCATGATCCAGCTGGTCTTGGTGCCGTTGGGGGCGCGGCCCTGGTAGAAGACGAGCGTCTTCCTCATGCCGACGACGGCACGCGTGGCCGGGCTGCGCACCTCGCGGTCCTTGCCGGTGGCCTTCCAGTAGCCGGTCTTGGTGGCGCGGTTCGTGCGCGACCCCGTCGCATACTTGCGGTCCCTGAAGCTGAAGAAGTACCACTCGCTCGCCGTCAGCTTCGCCACGTCTGCGCCCAATAAAAGCGTAACAACAGTCTTATTAGTGAAAAGTGAATACACATATACACCTAGCACAGATGCACGCAAGAACAACCCTTTACTAACAGACTCCATAAATCATCGTGATAAGAACTACTAGTAAAAGCTGCAATTGCAAGATGATGCGCGTATAGGAAAAGGTTTTCGGTTTATTACCGGAAAGCGCGCGAGACTACTTTTTGTTTTTCTATGATTGTAGCCGAAAAGTTACGGTTGATTACCTGAAAACGAAACTGCTTTTCTCTATGAGAGGAAGCGGAAGACTGAAGTGTGACAATTACGCATGTGACGTCGCTAAGAAATGGACAGGGCCGGCCGATCGGAGGGGGCGTCATCAAGATGTTCACGTTCCCGTCGATCAGTTGATGCATTATTGCAAGTGATCATTAATTCCACACTTGGTCAATGAGCTTGGGACAGTAATAACAAGCGGATTTCGCTACCAAACCGAACAAATATAGACGATTGGACTGTTGGATCAGGAAATCCTTTTCTTGTTCAGTATCATGAACCGTGGTACCAGTCTACCGTCACTGGGAACCGATATTGGAATGTTTTTGACGTAATACTATATGGGTAATAACTTTCAAAGGACAAAGATCATGCATAGTGCTAATTTCGTCCGTCATACTTTTCTTTTTCATAATAAGCACATAGATATATGGCTCGATCGCTCAGTAGGGTAGCAATTAATTAATCTGAATTCTTATCCTCTCACAGCAGCTAGAATATCGATTTAATCTTGAAATATGCATATAATGAATCTATACGATCGAACCGGCCAGGAAGCCAGGCTGCCGGACAACCCGATGAACTCGTGAACAGCTAGCTAGCTAGCAGTGGAAGCTGATGAGGAAGGTGAATACAGAGAGTGACGACGACAACTCACCGGGAAGCTCCCATGGCTCGCGCGCGTGTAGGTCGACCTCGACGAGCGTCCCCTGGGAGGGGCGCTCGTTGGCCACCTTCTTGTAGAGGTAGTGGCAGACCAGCTCCTGGTCGCTGGGGTAGAACCTGAACCCCGGCGGCAATGTCGACTCTACCTCCCTCAGCCCCATCGATCCCCGCCGCCGCCTGATCAGACCAACAAATCCTCCTGGCCGGCAGCTAGCTAGTTGTGTATATCACGGGGAGGGGAGCTGGAAGAAGCAAGAGGTAGTATGCCGTCAGAGAGTGTGGCCGGATGAGTTGGCTCGATCGGGCCTCTTTTTATAGCGGGAGGAGGGGAGCAAGCAAGGCAGCGGAAGAGAGACAACTCGATATATTCATGTCGCGTCAGGGAACAGTACTGGAGGCGGGGAGGCCAGCTCTACTTGCTCGGTCGCTGTCCCCGTATCCCCCCTATCTACTACTATCTGCCCGTGTGGGATGCCTACAGCTACAGCCTGCCTGCCTATGTGGAAGATTCGAACGCTACTGGTCGACATGTTGCCATGCTTGTGCCACAAGAACTGCGCCCCTTGCAGAGCAGAAGATCCATCGAGGAGGCGCAACCTCGCAAGCTAACACATTCCGATCCCAGCAAGTCATGGCGTGAAACGATGCTACGTGGCACGCCACCGATATGCTATGTTTCTCCTTATCATTTATTTTCTTGGTGTTTTCTTCAGGATATATCTACGAACACGCATGCATGTATTATTTCTACTGGCGGAATTGTGTAACTTGCTGCTCAGTCGAGTCGTACACCTATAAATCGCATGTTGAGGAAATAGTACTCTCTCCGACCTAAATTAACGTTCCATTAACGTTTCCAGGTTTTTCTAGATTTGGATGTATACCTAGCAAAATGGATCGGAGGAAGTAAGATTTCTTTTTTCAATTGCAAATGAGGTTATAACGGAGACTTTTTTCAGTTATAAATGGAGTTTTTTTTTTACATAAAGTTATAAATGGAGTTTGAAACTGAGAAAAATGCCCCCAGTCGTATGTCTTGTTAGTCACATAACTCGTAACATAAATTGCATCCGAGGCTCGGCCACACCCTATTTCTAGGGTATAAATATGGTCGATGATACATACTGAGTTTGGGAGAGTGGAAAGAAAGGGCCGTAGCGTCGCCACCTGTAGGTGACTCGGGGGGGGGGGGGGGGGGGGGGGTCGACACCCTACCGCGCGCCGCCACCTCCGCTCCCCTTGTTTTCCTTCCCCACTGCTGCTTGAGACGGTCGTCGGGCCTTCCCTCGGCGCTGCTGATGAAAGCAGCGACGAGGCTCCCACCCCTCTCCGGTGGAGTCGACGGGCGACGTGCGTGGCGCGGGACCACTCCAGTGGTCAGAGGTGTCAGATCAGAAGAACGCCTTCTCTCCTCTCTTCAACTCGCCCATCCTCACCTGATCTGGCCCATGTAGTCCCTGGACTGCCGGATCTTTGGTCAGTGCCGATGCTGGTGGTGGGGAAAGAGACCAGGAGAAATCCCCACGGCGATGACGCTTGTGGGCGCTGTTTTGCCTCCGCGAAGGCATCATCTAGGTACTCCCTTCTCCCCACCCCTCACATGTTCGTCTCCCGGGTGAAAACCCTAACTTTGTTGGGCGGCGGTGGCGCCATGGGTGTCGTGACCTTCCTGGAGGCGCTGCTCTGGGATCGACGGGGTGTGTGGTTCGTTGGTGGTGGTGGCGTGCTCTGGTTTGATAGCGTTGGCGATGAGTGTGGTCCTTGAGTCTTCGGGGTGCTCTCTACCTACCCAAGACATGTGATGTCTCGTGGTGCGTCACCCTCGTGCTTGGGCAAGAGGGGAAGGCTTCCCCTCTACCGGCTACAGCAGTACGGCGAGGTCTGGGAGCCGAAGCTTCGTTCCGCAGGGTCCGATCTCCTTCCTCGATGCCTGATGTCGGTGCTGCATTTGTTCTATTTGCGTCGATGTTCGAAGCCTGCAGTTTTCTTCTCCTGTGTAGTTGTGCCGGAGAACATTAGCGATGGGACGGTCTCTGTTTGATATGCTCCGACGAGACAGTCGTGTGTAGAGCAACTCGTGATGCCTTGTTCATCAGCTTCAGGCCAAGCTCAGGGTGAGCAACTCCACCTTCCGACGGCGTGGCGTCCTACGATCAGGGGCGAGAGGGAAGGGTCCCTCTTTAGAGGTGGTTTGGCTGGGTTGCTGTTTTGATCCGCTCAGTAGTAGGTGATGACATGTTCTTCCTACGAGACTAGCTATCTTCTATCGACTCGCTTCGATCCGGTGCTTCATCAGCGTAGGAGGATTTTGAGATCTACAAGTTGTGCTTCATCTTTATTTTCTAGTGTTGGCTTGTAATCTTCATTTCTTTGAAAGCTGTCTGTTAGCACCGTTGTAAACTCAGTCGTAAGGGGTTTTATTAATTTATAAAGTCTATCGAAAAAAAGTTCGGGAGAGTGGATTATCGCTGAATAACCTCACCTATTGCATACACCCACGGCACACATGCATGTTTTTTTTTTTTTTTTTTGCAAAATTGCACACATGCATGCTCGTCCGTCCAGATGTTCTTGTTTCTATGTTGGTGTTGGCCTTTCGTGTTTTTTCTTGTATATCTTGATCTGCTTTGTAAGGGGTCTTTCCATCACCTTGTACCCTGTTCGGCCGAGTGGCTATATTAATATAGCGGGACAAAAGGCTATTTCGAAAGGGGAATTAATTGGGTCTAGGGAAAGGAAACCAAAGGTTCCTTTTAAGGTTGTTAGATCAACCGGCCGCCGTATGATTAGGGACGACGACGGGGACGTGACGTCGTTCGTGTACACCAGCAGTAGTAGTATGTGCGATCGAGGGCGTGAGGGGGTGTGCAATCTCCTGTCAAGGCATAAATAATGCAGTTGTGCAGTGTACTACGGTGGGTCCCACCCGCCGGCCGGGTATTCATGCATCATCGACGCCGGCCGGTCGTCTGATGGATCATGGATGGATGTGCACACGGAGATGATGATTCACGTACGTTCATTATTAGTAGCGGGTTCATTCAATTGTAGACTGCTGTAGCACTCCCTACGTGACGATGGCCACCCTTCTTAATTATGGCGCGAAAAGACTACGCCTGCTGACGGATTTTTCTGGGATGTTTTGCGAAATTGTTTAAGGGATTTGAGGATATACACAAACTAGACGTTGATATTGAAGCATGATAGTGTGGACGTGTACTATACATGTTTTCTTAGACCAATGATCTCACTTGTTAATATTTTGTATAAATAACGATGTTATGTCAGAGAAAATTCATCAAGTAAACATGGATAAAGAAGTAGGAAATTTTGCAGGACGCGATTGTGTCTTAATCGTAAAATCAAATCTTTTGTCTGTAGAAGAATATAAATAGAAAACCCTAGGTAGAACGCAGGGTATTTGCAGTAGCCAAACATGTAAAACGGTACTTCCTCTGTCCCAAAAATAGGTGTTTTTAATTTGGTCAAAAGGTCGATCATTGCTAAGTTTGACCAAATATATAAAAGTAAATATCGACACCAAGAATATTGAACAAATATATTCTAAAAATCTATCTCATGGAGGATCTATGGATATTGATTTCTTCTTGTAATTCTTCATGTATATTTTTTTTTGCATATATACTTGATCAAACTTGGAAAACATTGACTTTTAACTCAATTTATATGCCACCTAATTGGAACGGAAGGAGTGCCTATTTGGATAGTGGAAGAGAGCAATTCAAATATGATACATTTGTTTTGAAAGAAAGGACAATGGCGCTGTCTTTTCTATTAGAAGAGGGAAAGCAAGGACAATGTCAATGTACATGGAGGCATGTTTATATTAAGTTGGGAACATGTCAAAACCACCAAAAGAATAGAAAAAACAAAAAGGTCTAATCTAGCTTGGCTGGCATAGCTGACATGTAGGCGGCAAAAGCACTTGCCCGCTGGAGAATGTTGTCTCTAGCAATAGAAGCCACCTCCTCGTTATAAGTCAGGCGTTGACCTATGAAGATTCTGCAATTTCTTTCCTTCCATGCATCCCAAAGAACATATAGCAGGCGGCGACTAAGGCGACATTGCTTGTTTTTGTTTTTCCTTGAATCAAATCTCCCCACCCAGTCGGAAATGGAGAATATGACACATGTGCCTTACATCTTTTAAGTGCATATACAAAACACAATGAGTGATGTGAGGCGTACTGCGCAACATGAGTACCACATCCAAATCGTTTTATGTTCTTGTATACGTTGAATATAAATATATTGACTAATTTCTTTCCATCAGATCGATCTTTTTAGTTAAGTTGGCTAGTTCATAAATCTTTTATGGTATAAGAGCCAGGAGGTTTGGAGTTCAAAACCTTGCCCAGACAGTATTAAACAATCATAGTGGGAGTGTTGAATATAAATATATTGTCTAGTTTCTTTTCATCAGATCGGACTTTTAGTTAAGTTGGTTGGTGCATAAATCCTTTAGTATAGACAAAGAAATTCATGTGAAAATGAGATAGGACTCATGGGTCGACGCCATTGCTCCAATACTCATCTCCCATCATATATACTCTCAAAATAGATGTCTCGGGTTTTCAAAATTTTGATGAATCTATATACTAAATAATATCTAGATTCATCCAAATTTTAACAAATCTGCGACATCTATTTTAAGACGGAGGGAGTACATCGCCACTAGGAGGAAGTTGTAAACTTCCATGCCGAAATCGCGGAGTTGGATCAATTTTTTTTATAAACTTAGTTTGGATCAAACTCATAGGGAGAAAATCTCCAAAGTATGACTTGCTTGAATTTGTCTCCCTCTGGGTCCAACCCGGGGAATTTATAGTCTCTTCCCACAGCGGAAGTCCACCCACTTTCCCTCATTTTTTCCTTTGCTCGCCCGGTTTGAAAATTCTTCATGTTAATGTTTTTTTTTGGAAAGTTTCCTTCTCTCTTTTTGGTTATCTGGGTCTAGCCTCCCCTGCAAGTACTTTTGAACTGACTGTTTTCAAATAATATCGTGCAATAGAGATCCCGCCGTTTTCGGAAAAAAAATACGATAGTACAAAAATCAGTACATGTTATACATGCATATATGCATTTATCTCTTGATTCTTGAACTAGCCTTGCCAATTGCGATCGCCGAATGAAAAACAATTATGAAGCTGTATATGCAGTTCGACCTGCATTCGGATATGGTTACATGGAAGTGATGCATGACGCATGCAAGGTCAACGTCACGTGCACAGCGAGCTTACTTTTGATCATTCATCATCTGAATTTATTATAGCCATGGCAAGTTCGCTCGTGCATACGTCATACTACAAGATTCAGTTAACATACATAGCCGCATATACAGGATATTAGCTGTTCACGGATTCACTTAAGGGCACGCATTTCTTTAAACCACAAATATTAGATTTGACATGGCGCACTTATTATAGGGCAGACTCGGGGCACTTCAGGAGTGGGCATTGTAACTTATTACTCTCTCCGTCCTCAAATAAGTTAGTACTTGCATTTGTTTAAATTTGCATATATCTAATACTAAACTACGTCTAGATACATCTTTCAAATCAGACTTTCGTCCCGCTATATTAATATAACAACCACACGATACAACGAGCATGTTGGGGCTACAACACAACCAAGCCCAACAGAAAATAAAGAGAAACAAATGCCAACATTGGCAGATGAAGCGAAGACGACCCTCTACCGCTACACCCTCCGGAAAGGTCGCACCACGCTCCTGATATTTCGAACCGCCGTCTACATAGCAACACCTTCAGCAAGGAATGCGACGATGACGCCGCTGCTGCCCGGACTGGTCCTAGGGTTTCTCCTGGTACACGGAGGGGAGTGGGGAAGGAGTACCCGACGCCCTTCAGGAAGGAAAGGTGACACCGGCAGGCGCCACCGTGTTAGTGCCAGACTGGGCCGATAGGGATTTCGCCCACCCCAAAGAACCACCATCCCGGACAGTCTGAAGTGCTCCACCCAACCCAATGCCAACCAGCATGCGCCACCATGGAAAAGGCGCCAACTTAAACATCTCTCTGTGGGCATTGAACACAAGGCCTCGAGGCCCAAGTAAGGGGACAGAGGTACCAGGGGTAGTAAGCTCGCCACCGCGCGGGAGAGAACTACCTCCACCGCCGTGGCAATAGCCGACCGGACACGGCAATAGGGGCACACCAGGTCTCAGGCCCGGCCGGACCCGGATGGGCTCGCAAAGCCCCCGTCGCCACGTTGCAGCAAGGCAGACGCGAGCGCCGCCACCATCCTAGACAATCCGTCGCCACTTCCCCACCTCCAGGGAGCCACATAGGACCACACGGCGGGAGGACCGACCTAACCCAGATCTGGACCGAGAAGGGCACCGCCGGAACGCAGCACCTCGCTGCCCCGCCGCCAACGCTGGCACCGCCGCGCCTCCGCCCACCCCGTACCTGGGCCTCCGCCAGCATGCAAGACCCACGCTAGCCGAGGTGCTCCGCCACAGGCCGCCGCAATGCGTGCCGATGTGCCTACGCGCAGGGAATGCAAAACTACAAGGGCGAGGGCAAGGCCAAGCCGCCGCTGGCCTCAGCAGCCACGGGCCAGGGCAGACCCCTACCCAGATCGGGCCTGAACGGGCCCAGATCTGGGCCTGGAAGCCCACACTGCCCTCCTGACCTGGGACGCCGCCAACGCCATCTCGTCGCACCTGCCAGATCGCCATGAAGCTCGCCCTTTGGAAACGCCAGCGCACCACCGCCAAGGAAGCTCTCCCAACCAGGCGGGTGGAGGAACGCCCGCCGCCACCGGCACCGCGCGGGCTTTGCCCAGCGGTGGGGGTGGGGGAGGGGAGGAGGGTGGGGCTCAGGAGTTGGGGCCTAGAGCGTCGTGCGTGGGAGGCGAGCGGGACAACCAGCCTGGGCATTTATTTCTGGACAGAGAGAGTACTTCTAGATGGATTCGTTGCAGGCTTCGTGGCAATATTTCCAGAAGCTGATCGAGAAAGAATGTTGACTGAATGTGTCGTTCATAACTGCAGAAATGATTACACGCTCGTTGCATTATCAGTAAGACGCTGCAAACGAAAAATGCTGCTTTACCCGGCTAACGATGGATGATGTGGAGTCGGAAAGTGCTCCTCAATAATTACGCAAGTACCCGGAACGCGTCTTGACTTGTCACCTGATAATCTTCTTGACGTGAAGTCGCCACATAATCTTCATAGTTTTGAAATTAACACGGAGACACCACGTAGACACAAAGTGATGGAGAAATGTGCACGAACTCATTATGGCGCCAGGCCCGCGTAGCGGGGAGCCGATGATCTGATTCTCGTCTACACATCATGGTCGATCAGTCCATCTACGAAGAACTAATAGAGGCCCCACTAAAACGAGTAAAATTACAAAATCATAGTACTACAAAGATATGCGTAAGAGCAAAATTACAAAATCATAGTACTACAAAGATATGCGTAAAAGCAAAATTACAAAATCATAGTACTACAACACAAGCATTTGGAAATGTAGGAATAGAAAAAACACACGATTGTGATGCCATGCCCCGTAGATTCCAAAAAAACGTTTTATATAACTCATTAACTATGCAATTGGTATCTTAGATTGAAGCGCTAGAAATATAATACATGAATTTTGGACTATTGAGGAGAGAGAGTGGAGGGAGATAGAGTAAAAGTGCATTTGACTTCTCAAATAAAAATAAAAATGAGGTTTTGAAGCTCATGTTAAGATTCCTATGAAACAGGGGCATATGAATGGATTCCGTAGGCATTTGTTAAACGCAGTCCTGGTTTCCAAATGGCTTGAACAAAATGAATCCTTATGACTATAACCCTTCCAAATTCCCATGAAAACCATGCAAACCCAAAAGGTCCTGAAAGTGTTTGATAACTGATGCAATGCTTTTCTTTCGCGCATGGTTTCAATACGGAAAAACCAAATATATTTGGAGCAATCCTCAAACTCAATACCGTAAGAGAACCTACTTAGCACTTGCTCATCTAACCAACTCGCACCGGAGAAAATTCTTATGACCAATATATACATGCGTGGAATTTCTGAAAATATTTCTACAAAATACAAACTCAAACTATATAACTAGTTGTATGCATGGACTATTTATACGATCTCTTGGAAGACTCATCTACACGATTGTTCTATGGAAATGTGTTATGTATCTATGTAAATACTTCTAAGCACATAATCCACCATATTTATGACAAAAATGCTCACTATAAAAATATCCACATTGCCCGGCACTTTTTTGGGGCGGCACAAGTGAAAAGTACCTGCAAAAGTTGGTTACCTGGCGGATGAACACGACCCCATTTTGTCATGGCGGCCACGTATACGCCATGACTAACACAGACCGGCTTATTTTTGTACCGTGGTACGTGGCTAGTTGGATCGGCGTTTAATAATGATGCAGTGGGTGAGCGGTATCGGATTTTTCCTCCGCCGTGGATTTGACTTGACACACCACATGTCACTGACTATTATGGCCCACCACGTCCCAGCCTTTAGTTGTAAATAGCGCAACCGTAGTCTACATAGTATTCATCTCCCGAAAGTCCCTTGGCGGCATAGACAGCGGTAGCGGCGTTGATTGTGGAGGTCCCTCGGCAGCGACACGATGACGATGGGCTCTTAGATCAACGAATGATTTGCAAGTTATTCATTCTCTATCAATCAATATCGGGGTTTTTCTTTACATTTTGGTTCTTCGATCTCACAAACTTCAGTTTGCGGTTTTCTCAGCATGACTTAGTGCTTAAGTGGATCGAGAATTCAAAATTCAATGGTGTCATGATAAAAATAACTTCGAGTCAATATGCTATTGCAAGAGACTTCTCCGCAAGTATGTCGCATTCGGGTGCAAGCACACCTGCCGCAGATTCCTTGGCTACAACTATAAAAAGACCGAGGTGCTGCTTCCTTGTTTGGTATGAAGACGAGCACTCAGAAGTATTGCGGCGTGTGTTGGAGAAATTAATCGAGGCAGGAACGGATGGTGATCGATCGTTGGAATTTGGCGCTTTGGATGATGCGGATAAAGAGTAGTACATGGATGACTCAAAAATTACAGTGAAGGAAAAGTTCAGTGAATCATTGTCTGTGATTCGGACTGTGTCCGAGATAGTTTGTGTTGGCCAGGAGCCTGTTAGGGCATCACTAGATGGCATGGGAGTCAGGTTGAATTATTGTTGGTTTTAGTATTTTCTAAATTGTTTAGCAAGTACTTATGTTTAATTAAGCACTTTGTAGTATGATTTTGTACTCGCAAATTAAGTACATATGTGCACGTTTCGTTGTGGGTCCACAATATTAGTTCGCAAAAGGGTGGAGTGACCCAGTGGTCAACTAGTCAAACTTTATCCGCACAAATTCCCCACTCACCTACAGCTTGCTGGAGTTGAACCCTAAATCGAATCCGCGCCACGCCACCCACCTTCTTTGTTAGATCCAACCTCGTGCAGCTACTTCACTTATCGGTGTTGCTGCTCTCGATTGGACCATTCCCCTCTTCACCAAGGCTCTGCTCTCGACAAGACCGGTTCCCTCTTTGCTGCGGTGCGCCCTCTATCGGCCTCGCCGTCTTCCTCTGAATTGCGTAGCCCTCCGTCAACTGCACGACCCTGCTCCCCGGTATGTCCCTAGCTTAAGGACATCACCGGTCCAGATCTCCTATGTATCCTTCTCTACATTTACAATCTTGTGGTTTTAGCCAATGACATTCGCAAATCCTACGAGCTTCACTCGGAGCGAAAAACATGAGGCAAACGCCCAGTTGATGTAGTCGCTCAGATTCTTCTCGTAATTCCTCCACATCCTGAAAAATTATTGATGGTATCAGTCATCTATTCTGATTGGGTTGGGGGGGACAACTCAGAAGCAACGATTTCAGACAACTAACCCTGTCACATAAAGGTGGATTCCCTTTGTTAGGATTTTTCTACCGAAGTAGTGACAATGCTCAGTGTTTAATCATTAAGCATCACCTTGACCCAACCATCTTGCCGAAGTTGCCCCTTAAAGATGAAGAAAATGTTAGTGAGATTGGCTGTGATAGTGATGGTGGGGTATATGGAACCCTGCGCATCCTAGCATGCCGGCATGGGCGTGTGCTACTATATTCTTCAGTGTACCTAGCCTTGTTAGTACGGGATCCAATCAGGAGCAGTGATACATTTATGTGTGAATCATTATGGCGCGGGTGAGACTAAGTTCAATGGCACAATTCTCTGTTCCGGCAACAATGCTGGACCATTTACCCACAATTATCGCACAAGCAATTTCCTGATTGTTTGGATAATAGCAAACACTAAACATGTAGAGGTACAAAGGTACTCATCAGAGACATGCATATGAGATTCAGTTGCATCCATTCCATCGATAGCAATGACATGGGTTCTTGAATTGGTCCGGCTACTCACGCATGTTTTGTTCTTTACTAGCAACGACATCCAGATATATCATTGCATTTGATAACACCACAAAGGCTTTGTGGTATATCGAGTGTCCTGAAGAGACACGTGATGATTTGTTCTAGTGCAGACTTCATACCTTTAAAGGGCAGTATGGAGGTGTTGGTTGTGTCGTTCTAAGAGATTCTACCCTACGGACCTGGAGCAGTGTCAGGTCAGTACCAGATGATCATGTATGGTCTCTTGATAGAGAAATTGAATATATCTAATCTTCTAGTCCTTTGCCCATATTTGTCATATGATGGTAAATATAAACAAAAGATACTATGTGCATGTGAGGATAGAGATATTTTGGTTATACAGATGAAGCAAGGTGTCTATCAATTAGATGTGAGCAACTATGAGTGAAAAAAGATTCATGGTTATCTCAAAACATCCACTATATATCCTTTTATATCAGGTAATTTGCATACGCTATCATATATATATATATATATCAAATCTAATATCTAGACAAATATAAATATTCAGACACACAATATATTTAGAAATTCGGAATTAACTAGTATTAATTATACGTCTAATAAATTAATTAGGTTAATTAAGTACTAATTAATTACTTTTATGAACTAATATTTTTGTGGATTGCTTGCAGGATCTTGGAGGCTGGCGAAACCAATGGTACAAACGACGGTATAATCAGAGGTTGTGTTACCCCTACTTGGTACTCACCATATGCATCGCAAACTATGTTCAACAAAGACGAGATTCCCTTTAGCTATTCCGAGTCTTATTCTTATGGACGTGTTTTTACCGTCTTCCCAGGCAGTTCCATCCAAAGGGAACACTTCTCTACGACTACATGTTCTCTCAAACGCCACACAAAGGCTTAAATAAGAACTGCACGCAGAGGTTTCTCCTATAGGATCCCTAGCGTAAAAACATGTACCTCATAACAACACAGAAATTGTATAAAAGGAACTCACTTTATTAAACAAGACATGCTTACATACGGTTTTCTCTTTCGGGAAGCCCCAAACAAAAGAACAAGAGCTGTGATTACCTTACAACGCCAGAGATATCGCTCTTGCTCGAAGCACACTCTTTACAAAGAAGAAGGTGGAAGAACACTACTAGTAGTACGTACACAGGGACTCTCTCTCTATCAGATGCTGCACTCTCTGCTTCCGCAACTGGTGTCTTCAAATGTCTATGGCTGCTCCTTATATAGCTGCGAGAAGAGACCTAAACGCTTTATTCCGCTTACACGTGTACCTCTATCAGTATCCACCGCTTGCCGCGTTTCTTCAGGGGTCTTCGAGAGTTATCTTGTGAAGACTCATGTCTTCGTCTTTCATGCAGGACACAAACTTGCATGCTTGTATTTTCTTGGAACTAACTCCATTGCTTGATGCCATCAAACTTAGAGTTTAGGCCATGCCTGATTCTTTTTGGAAATCACTTGGAGTATATCTTCTCAGCAACTCACATCCTTGGCTCCTTCTTGCATGTGTATTATGCATTTTACTCTTACTGTTTATTTGTTTATTTTGTTTTTATTTTTTGGATTTTAAGGATGGTCTACCCCGCCCATATAATTGATAATACCTTATTAATTTAAATTAGGGATGTACGGTCCACCGGGCCCTAATTATTGATATTCATATCAATATTGTGAGTTTCAAATTCCTCCATTTTGATATCATTCTTGCTTTCAGTATCTTCGCTCATGAATTGACTGAATTCAAATGTTGTATCATATTCCTTTTTTAATTTCTCAAACTTTTCGGTTATTTCTTTTTGTACTTCTTTGAGTAATTCTTCTGTTATTTGTTTCTTCCATTTTGGGTAAATTTTCTCAAATTTCTCTTCAATCTTTTGATCAATGTATTCTCCATCAAGGGGATCAACTCCCTTGATTAAGCATTCTTTGTATGTAGGCCTTTTTGCTGATGATTGCCCTTCTTCTGTTACCTTGGTGGGTGTCTCAATTGGCACCTTTCTATTTTGAGCCATCTTAAATTTTTGGATATATTCTTTTGTTGCGGGTTCAATATAATAATTTACTCCCAATACATTTCTTACAAATTCTAATGCAAGATCTATTTTTTCATATTTCTTCCAGGAGGCTCCTCCTGTGAATTTTGCTTTTACTTTTTCCTCAATTATCTTTTCAAAGGTTAAATATATTCCTGGTACCTTTCCAACATATAGGACATATAGTGCCCTTTCTTCTGGAGGTTCAATATTTTCTGTTATTGGCATAACACCATTTATCATATTGAAATATTCTACAAGACTATTTAGGATTGAGAGCATGTATCCTTTCTCTTCTTTCTTCTTGTTGTACATATACCAGAAGTTATCTAATATGCGTTCTTGTATTTCGTCTAGGACTATATGGTCCTTTGGTTTGAATTTATATGTATTTGGTGGGAATATTCGAAGATTATTTTCTGTTCCAAATGAGATTGTTTCGATTCCACTAGCATTCATTGCTCTCCTCATGCCTGCAAAATTGGAGATCGAGAAAATATGTCAGGCAAACTATTGTCTTTACCTTTAATATGCTCAAACACAACTTTATATCCGTTTCCAGTTATAATATCCTCAAACAAGTGCCATCTTTTAGTAGAACTTTTCTTACTATTTATTTGATTATAGTATCTGCATATTGCTTCGCAGTCTGTTCTTACTGTAAATTCTTTAAATCCTGAATATAGTCGGAAAGCGTTTATGGCATGAACTACTGCCAGGATTTCTCTATCTATATTATTAACTGTTTTTAACTTATAACTTCTAGATGCATATCTACAAATTTTCTCTTCTGTTTTTGGGGAATATTTATTAGGCTTCTGCTTTAATATTGCACCCCATCCTATTTTTTATGCATCAGTTTCAATTATGAAATAATAATTATCTAATGGTAATTCTAAAGGTTTCAAACTTTTTACTTTTTCCTTTATGGTTTTAACTAATTTTATATCTTCTGAGTTAAAGTATTTTTTCTTTCTTAATTTTGCATATAAGGGTCCAGCTAATTTTGCTAGATTATCTATATAATTTCTTGCATAGTTGACTATTTCTAAAAATTGTTGTAGGATCTTTTTGTCATTCATAGTATCCGGGAATTGTAGAATCTTCTTAGCTATTTGTTCTTGTAGGTGTATTTTTCCTTCCCCTATCTCATGACCAAGAAAATTTATTTTTTCTTTGCAGATTTCCATCTTCTTTTTAGATAGTATTAAACCATTTTGCTCTACCTTTCTAAAGAATACTTCAAGGCGAGCAATGTATTCTTTATATGACTGTGAGAACACAAGCAAATCATCTACATATACTAAAATAAAGGCTTGATTCTCATAAATATGTTTTGCATTTTCCTTTGGAATAATGCAGGTGCGTTTTTTAAACCTAATGGCATCACAAGCCACTCATAATGACCCTGTGGACATGTAAAAGCTGTCCAGGGAATGGATTCTTTTGCTATTTTTACTTGCCAAAACCCAGCTTTTAAATCAAATTTAGAAAAGTATTTACTTCCTTGTATCCTATTGATCCATTCTTGCTTATTAGGTATAGTATACGCATCATCTACCGTATTATCATTAAGCCTCTTATAATTTATAACCATTCTAGACTTTCCTCTAACTTCTTCAGCATGATTTCTGACTATAAAAGTAGCAGATCTATGAGGACTTCTGCTTTCTCTTTTTGCCTTTAGTTTTAATAACTCCTCAATATGCATTTTAAATTCTTCTATGTCTTTTGGGGTTGCTTCTATTGGACATGCTTTAATAATATAGTCTAGATTTATAATATTTAACTTGCAAACTATAGAATTCTTATCCCAATATTTCATTGGTATCTCTCCAATGATTTGTAGATCATCTAGTCTTTGTACGATTTTGTCTATATCTTTCTTGGACTTTATATCTCTATACCAGTTTGGTGCAAATGATTGTAGTCCTACACACTCTGTGCAAGTATTTTCTACATGATATTCTTCTATGTTTGCACTGAGTTGTTCTTTGTTAATGTAGGTTTCATGCAGAGCTTGGTTTGCACTACATTCGTCTTCTAGATTAGATGTTTCTGGATTTTGTATAACCCTTTTACTTTTCTTTATTTCTGTTATGAATGGGATAGTATCTTGGCATGGAACAAATGTAACACCTTCCTTATGTATAATGGTAGCTTCTAGTGACTGTTGTAAAAACCTTAAGCCTATGATCATATCATCATTTATTACTGATAAATCTGTAATTGTAATTTCATCTATTACGTACTTTGAACCATTTATATAACATTCAATATGATAGGCTAATTGATTGTGGAGTTTCCTTATGCCTGACATGTTTGTGGATATTTTGGCTTTACTATCGTCTATGGTTTTAACTATTTCAGGACATCTTATGAAGTATTTGTCATGAATGATATTTTTAGTACATCCGATGTCTAATAATGCTAGAATTTTATAAGAGATATTTGGTTTTAGGACTATTCTGACTGGTATTCTTATACCTGATATTTCTTTGAATGGAAACCGAACTATATATTTACTTCCAAAACTAGTTATGGTATCCTTTAATTGGATTAACTTGTCTCCCTTATTGTCTCTTACAGTTATCATTTGGTCTTGTAATTTTGTGTTTTTTATAATATTATCCTTCTGGTTCTTATTATTATTTTCTAACTGGTATTTTAACTCTTCTAATTCCACTTCTAATTTGTTTAATCTATTTTCCAAATTTCTTACTCTACTTGATAATATTTGATCTTCTCGCTCGAATTTTATTTCTTCTCTCCATCTTTGATGTTTAGCCTTTAAACAAGAGACACAGGCTTGCTTTAAGCATAACCTACACGTCAACATATACTCTTGACTTGGATAATATATACAAAATGCATATTTTATATTAAAATCACCCTTTCCCCTTATCCAGTCATGTTCACACTCTTGCTATGAGGTACATGTTTTTACGCTAGGGATCCTATAGGAGAAACCTCTGCGTGCAGTTCTTATTTAAGCCTTTCTGTGGCTTTGAGAGAACATGTAGCCGTAGAGAAGTGTTTCCTTTGGGTGGAACTGCCTGAGAAGACGGTAAAAACACGTCCATAAGAATAAGACTCAGAATAGCTAAAGAGAATCTCGTCTTTGTTGAACATAGTTTGCATGCATATGGTGAGTACCAAGTAGGGGTAACACAACCTCTAATTATACCGTCGGTTGTACCGTTGGTTTTGCCAGCCTCCAAGATCCTGCAAGCAATCCACAAAATATTAGTTTATAAAAGTAATTAATTATTACTTAATTAACCTAATTAATTTATTAGACGTATAATTAATACTAGTTAATTCCGAATTTCTAAATATATTGTGTGTCTGAATATTTATATTTGTCTAGATATTAGATTTGATATATTTATAGTGTGTGTATTGGTATCAGAGCCTGGTTCAGTCATTGAAAAGTTAAAATATCTAAATCTAGAAGTAAGTCCAGGTCAGGTAATAAATACAAAAGATAAGATCAATATACGGTGTAGAATAAGCCCACTTGAAGAGCATACGTGGCATACATCTCATAGCCAGCTGAATACTATTGTACATCTAATATATAACTTTTTTATAACCTGGGGAAAAAGATAAGATACTTTAGACCAAAAATTAGAAAGCTTATTTAAAGAATATCAAAAATTGGCAGAAAGGTACTTAATGCTATAATAAGCTTGATCTTGTTATACACAGACTAGAAGAAGCGAAAGGGAAACAAAATATAGTTAGCAAGAATAACGATTATATTAAAAAAGAAGTAATAGCTACGAAAAAGAATCTTGGCTGTTTGTTAAATAAAATATTAGTAAGTAAAGAATCTTTGCTAGGAACCGAGACTAAACAAGACTTACTTGAATTAAAAAAGTTAGTTGAAGAAGTAAAAACTCTGATTCTTTCATAAAATTTATGTCTGAATACAGCCAGGCGTTACAAGAAGTAGAAAACATTTAGCACCACCAATCGGATTTTCTAATCACATTTCACCAAAGGAAGACTCCAGTATAATAATAAGACAAAATAACACTATTCTCCAACTATTAGTTCAGGTTTTAGATAAGTTAAATAGCGAGAAAAATAAAGATTTGGTGTTATCCTCCTCAGGAATACTAGCATCATCGTCAAAAAGTATTGACTCAGAAAAATGGATTTACCTAAAAGCCTCACCAGAAGAGACAAAACCATCCAGTTAGTAAGGCAAGATTCTAAGCCCCTAACTTTGAGGAATAGAATATCTTGCAAAGGAGAGGATATAGATAATTTAGAAGAAGTTATTGTTCTAGAAAGAGACTTAGAAAGATATCAGAAAGATACGTTGAGAAAAATTAGACCACAACAAGTATATCATATGGGTATATTTGAAAGCAAAAGTGGATTATATAGAATATCTAGAGATATAGAATTAAGTGTGTTGGCGCATCCGGTCGAATTAAGAATTGTGAGTAAAAATATTGAAAATGAACTTAAATATGCTGGTTATAAGTTTATTCACCAAGGTATGTATATCATAGGAGTTAAAGGTATGACAAGAAAGAAATTAGAAACAAAGGTTCTAATAACTCTATTAGATAAAAGGTGGGAATCAGTCGATAAAGCAGTGTTGGGATTTATGGAAGGAGATATGAATGAAAATAGGTTAATAACCTATATAGCTCCATATCTAATGATGCCCGTAAAGGAATTTGTTGAAAAAATGAGTTTTGGCTTTCAAACCAAAGGTTATGAAGATTTCAAAGGAACAAACTTGTTAGTAAGTATAGAGTTTATAGGAAGACTCACTAATAAAAGCAGCTCTAGATATAGAGTAAATGTCAATGATGTAATAGAAAATATGCAGTCCAAAGGTATAAAATTTATGAGTCCTCTCAAAATAAGTTCTGAAGAGAGAGCAGGCAAAGAATGGAATATAAGCGATCTTATAGAGAAGAAAGAATTAAAACAACCTGAAGGATACATAAGCTATCAGAATTATGAGGGAAGTAGTAGCATTAGATTTACAAATTATAAATCTGCAGCTTCAGATGAAGCTGATCCCTCTTCATCAGTAATAAATATAGAAGATAGCAAGAATATAACTGAATGTATGGAGGGACTAGACATAATTGATGAATTAAATCACTAGGAAGAAAAATTAAAACGCATAGACTGGGAATATAATAACTCCATGACTAAAGATTGGCCTAAGATAAGAGAAAAAGAATTGTTTTATATTAGAGAGATTGCTAGATTAAAAAGGCTAAAGAAAGAAAAGAAATTAGTCCATACTAATAAAAATATATCAACAAATGCTATAAATGAACATAGTAATAAAGTAGAACAAAATAACAAGAATAAAGAAATAAGTGAAGAAGAGTAATGGGATATAAATAATAAGCTGTTAGTTGAGAGCTATGAAGAAGAAGAGCCATTTAGAGATAATTGTTTTAATAATGCTGAGCAATATAATGATTTTGTAAATTCCCTAGATGATGAAAGCTTACATAACCTAGATAATACGATGGAAGCGATGGAAATAGATCCATCAACAAGTGGAAGTGGTAATAAGAGAAGGAGAGAAGGGTACGGTGGTGAGCATTTTGTAAAAAATGAAGGATCACAAGATAGACCCTTTAGAAAGGCTAGAAATTGGCCGCCAGAAACAGATGAATATCAACCTACGTACATTCCAGGTCAATATAAGTATATGGGTAGTAAAAAAAGATGCTTTGAAAGAGCTGTAGAATTCCAAAGCTCTAGAAGTGATGGTGCTATATTAAATTTAGCAGCTCATGATCCAATAGACTGGCCTAATATAATTAGCATATGGAAAAGTCTTATAATACAAAAGTATATACAAAATCAGCATAATATTGGAAACAAGGTAGAAGATATGATAACTTATCTAGAAACATTTTTAGGAGAGTCTATGAAAGTTTTGTGGGAACAATGGGTAGAAACTTGTCCCAATGAATATGCACAGTTGAAAGCGGCTGGAAGTAACCCCAATAATTTTGCTAATCTTATATCCCATATTATAATAGCTGAAGATCCAGAGTTAGGATACACCACGTTACAAAATGAAAGGCTGAGAGAAATAGAAAAGTTAACTTTAACAAACTGGAGAGGTATAAAAGAGTTCACTCAACATTATTTATACAATGCTACCACTGCTAAGCAAGGATTTAATAAAGGGGTAGTAGAAAGATACTTTAATAAACTACCAGACCCCTTAGGATCGATGATATTTGAAGAATATAAGAAAGAGGCCGGAGATAAGGTAATAAATATTTCTCAAGCCATAAATTTCGTGTTTAAACAACTAAGAAAAATATGTGTTAACATACAAGCGCAAAGATCCATGAAAAGGGCCGACTATAATTTTTGTAATAAGATTGTCCAAATCCCGTTAAACTATGGAGAAGAAAGATATAGAAGATATCATAAACCTCAAAGGAGAGACAATAACTTTAGGAGAAAGAAAAGATACTTTTTAAGAAGATTAGATAATAGAGCCCCGCTCCTACATAAGAGGAATGTAAGGCGGTATAACCCTAGAAAATCTTATGATAAAACGTGCAGGTGTTTTATATGTAATTCACCCGACCATCTTAGTAAAACATCTCCTAATAAAGATCAAAAAAGATATTCTAGTAAATATGAAGAACAAGAAAAGGTATTAATTATAGACAGTGTTAATGAAAATATATTAGTATGCGATGATGAAATAAAGGATGATGAGTCCATATACTCACTTATAGAAACAGATGAATTAGAAAATGAACAACTACAAGATGAATCAAGTGAAGATGAGATAGATTTAATAGACCAATTAGCTAGACTAAAGGTTGAAATGATGAATCAAGAAGAGTGTGAACATGACTGGATAAGGGGAAAGGGTGATTTTAATATAAAATGTGCATTTTGTATATATTACCCAAGTCAAGAGTATAGGTTGACGTGTAGGTTATGCTTAAAGCAAGCCTGTGTCTCTTGTTTAAAGGCTAAACATCAAAGATGGAGAGAAGAAATAAAATTCGAGCCAGAAGATCAAATATTATCAAGTAGAGTAAGAAATTTGGAAAATAGATTAAACAAATTAGAAGTGGAATTAGAAGAGTTAAAATACTAGTTAGAAAATAATAATAAGAACCAGAAGGATAATATTATAAAAAACACAAAATTACAAGACCAAATGATAACTGTAAGAGACAATAAGGGAGACAAGTTAATCCAATTAAAGGATGCCATAACTAGTTTTGGAAGTAAATATATAGTTCGGTTTCCATTCAAAGAAATATCAGGTATAAGAATACCAGTCAAAATAGTCCTAAAACCAAATATCTCTTATAAAATTCTAGCATTATTAGACACAGCATGTACTAAAAATATCATTCATGACAAATACTTCATAAGATGTCCTGAAATAGTTAAAACCATAGACAATAGTAAAGCCAAAATATCCATACACATGTCAGGCGTAAGGAAACTCCACAATGAGTTAGCCTATAATATTGAATGCTACATAAATGGTACAAAGTACATAATAGATGAAATTACAATTAGAGATTTATCAGTAATAAATGATGATATGATTGTAGGGGTTCGTAGCATGGAAAACAAAATTTTTCTATCGCATACAAACAAACAAGCCAAGATCTATCTACTAGATTGTAGCAACGAGTCGATGGAATAACTCACCCTCGAAGATTCCAAAGTGTTTAACGAGAGCAGATTCTCGTGGGTGATGTAGTCGTACTCTTTCCGATCTCAAGATCGCGTAGACGATCCTTCCGGCGCCACGTTCCAGCAGCGCTCCCGCAGTCGGTCACACGTTCGGTACTCGACGAAGACCTTCCTCTCCCTTGTTCCAGCAGGCAGCGGAGGTTGTAGCACTCTCCTCGCGATTCCGGCAGCACAACGGCGTGGTACCGGAGGTAGAGGGGAAATCCCGCAGGGCTTCGCCTTAAGCCGGTGCGAGTATGGTGGAGCTTATGAGAGAGGCTATTAGTGGTCTAGTAATTAGACACACCAATTAGAGGGCTCTAAACCAATTAGAAGGCTCTAAACCGAATAGCTCTAAACCGGGGTCTAGATCTAGGGTTTAGTTTAGAGGATAGGAAACTTGTGTGTAGGAGGGGAGCCCTGCCCCTCCTTATATAGGTGGGAGGGGGTGGCGCGCCAGGGGAGGGAGGGAGTCCCTCCCCAACTCGGCCTAGGCTGGCCGCCGGCTTGGAGGAGAGAAACTCCTCCTCCAAGTCGACTCCAACTCCTCTTGCTTGTTTCCCACAGTTTCTTGTTTTTGGCAGTTTGACTTTCAAACTGGACATTTGACTTTTCTGTTTTAGGATTCAATTTAATCCTATATTTGGGACAGCAAGAACACTTAGTACATGATGCAATCATTCCAATATGTAATGACACATTCATGTACCCCTTCCCCCCCGGAGTGCCGGACAATCCGGAACCTTCTAGAATATCCCCGATGAAAACACCGGAATCATTCCCGAACTCCGAAACGGGACTTTCCTTATATGAATCTTATTCTCCGGACCATTCCGGATCACCTCGTGATATCCCGGATCCCATCCGAGACTCCGAACAACATTCGGTCTCTTTCTCATAATACCATAACTACTCAAACAACGTCGAATCCTTAAGTGTGTCTCCCTACGGTTCGTGAATTATGCGGACATGATCGAGACACTTCTCCGAACAATAACCAATAGAGGAATCTGGAAATTCATATGGCTCCCACATATTTCTACGATTACTTTGCGATCGAATGAACCACTTACATACGATACCAATTTCCCTTTGTCTCACGATATGTTACTTATCCGAGGTTATGATCGTCGGTATCTCTGCATACCTAGTTCATCCTCGTTACCGATAAGTACTCTTTTCTCGTTCCCGTGATATGTGATCCCTTGTGACCAAGTCACATGCTTGCAAGCTAATTGGATGACATTTCACCGAGAGGGCCCAGAGAATATCTATCCGTCATGTGGATGGACAAATCCCACTCTTGATCCATGTGTTTCAACCAATACTTTCCGAACACTCAATGCCACCTTTATAGCCACCCTGTTACGGTGTGGTGTTTGATGACATCAAAGCATCCATCCAGTAAAGGTGATAAGCATGATCTCATGGTCGAAGGAATTAGGTTACTATGTATCAGAAAGCATATAGCAATTAAACTATTGAAATGACTTGATCTTTATGCTACGCTTGTCTATAGGAGTATGTCCACCATATCATTCTCCTAACGATATGATCTTGTTGTTGATAACATCTCAATGTTCATGACAAAGAAACCACATCATCAATCAACCAACAAGCTAGTGAAGTATAGAGGCTATACTAGGGACTTCAAATTAAGTTTACAAATCACACAAGTATTAATGGTTTCCTTGTTAATACTATTATAGCATGAATGCAAACATTTATCATAAACACAAAGATATATAATAATAACTATATTTATTATTGCCTCTAGGGCATATCTCCAACAGTCTCCCACTTGCACTAGAGTCATCTAATCTAGATTACATGGTAATATACCGAACACCCATGGCAGTTTGGTGTTGGTCATGTTTTGCCCTCGGGAGAGGTTTAGTCAACGGATCCGCCACATTCAGATCTGTGTGTACTTTGCAAATCTTTATATCCCCATCCTGGATATGTTCTCGAATAGCGTGAAAACGTAGCTTGATATGCTTCAGCTTCTTGTGTGACCTTGGTTCTTGCGCATTGGCTATGGCGCCCATGTTATCACAGTAGATAGACATTGGGTCCAGCGCACTAGGAACCACACCCAGCTCTGTAATGAACTCTTTCATCCATATCGCTTCTTGTGAAGCCTCCGAAGCAGCCATGTATTCCGATTCAGTTGAAGATCTCGCCACAACGCTTTGCTTTGCACTCCTCCAGCTAACTGCTGCACCATTCAAAATAAATACGTATCCAGATTGTGATTTAGAATCATCTGGATCGGTGTTCCAACTAGCATCGGTGTAACCATTAACAACGAGTTGTTCATCACCTCCATAAGAAAGAACCATATCCTTAGTTCTTCTCAAGTACTTCAGGATGTTTTTGACCGCTGTCCAATGATCCACTCCTGGATCACTTTGATATCTGCTAGTTAAACTAACAGCATATGCGATGTCGGGTCTAGTACATAGCATGGCATACATTAGAGATCCTATGGCTGAGGCATAGGGAGTCTTACTCATCCTTTCTCTATCTTCTGCCGATGTCGGACTTTGAGTTTTACTCAAGGTCGTATTGGGCAACATGGGCAAGAACCCTTTCTTGCTATCTTCCATTCCAAACCTCTTTAGAACTTTGTCCAAATATGTACTTTGTGACAATGATATTTGGCGTTTCGATCTATCTCTATAAATCTTTATGCCTAATATGTAAGCTGCTTCGCCAAGATCCTTCATTGAAAAACTATTATTCAAATATTCCTTGACACTATTAAGAAGGTCTACATCATTCCCAATCAACAATATGTCATCCACATACAGTATTAAGAATGCTACAGAGCTCCCACTCACTTTCTTGTAAATACAAGCTTCTCCATAAGTTTGTATAAAACCAAAACTTTTGATTACCTTATCAAAACGTTGATTCCAACTTCGGGATGCTTGCTTCAATCCATAGATGGACCGTTGAAGCTTGCATACCTTGTTAGCATCTTTAGGATCGACAAAACCTTTGGGTTGTATCATATACAACTCTTCATCAATGTCTCCATTGAGGAATGCTGTTTTGACATCCATCTGCCATATCTCACAATCATAATATGCAGCGATTGCTAACATAATCCTCACAGACTTTAGCTTCGCTACCGGTGAGAAAGTCTCATCGTAGTCAACTCCTTGAATTTGTCGAAACCCTTTTGCGACAAGTCGAGCTTTATAGACAGTAACATTACCATCAGCATCTGTTTTCTTCTTGAAAATCCATTTGTTCTCGACAGCCTTCCGGCCATACGGTAAGTCCACCAAAGTCCATACTTGGTTTTCGTACATGGATCCAATCTCGGATTTCATGGCTTCTTGCCATTTATTGGAATCTGGGCTCATCATCGCTTCCTCATATGTCTCGGGGTCATCGGTGTTGTCCACCAACATGACATTCATAACGGAATCATACCAATCTGGAGTGGTACGAGTTCTCGTTGACCTCCGAGGCTCTGTAGCAACTTCAACCGAAGTTTCATGATCACTATCATTAGCTTCCTCTCTTATTGGTGCAGGCACCACAGGAACTTCTTCCGGTGCTGCGCTACTCGCAATTTCGAGAGAAGGTTCGACAACCTCGTCGAGTTCTACTTTCCTTCCAGTCACTTCTTTCGAGAGAAATTCCTTCTCTAGAAAGGATCCATTCTTGGCAACAAAGATTTTGCCTTTGGATCTATGATAGAAGGTATACCCAATAGTTTCCTTCGGGTATCCTATGAAGACGCATTTTTTCCGCTTTGGGTTCAAGCTTGTCCGGCTGTAACTTTTTTACATAGGCTTCGCATCCCCAAACTTTAAGGAACGACAATTTAGGTTTCTTCCCAAACCATAATTCATACGGTGTCGTTTCAACGGATTTAGATGGTGCCCTATTTAAAGTGAATGCGGCTGTTTCTAATGCATAACCCCAAAATGATAGCGGTAAATCTGTAAGTGACATCATAGAACGAACCATATCTAAGAGAGTTCGATTACGACGTTCAGACACACCATTACGCTGTGGTGTTCCCGGCGGTGTCAATTGTGAAAGTATTCCGCACTTCTTTAAATGCTCGCCAAACTCGTAACTTAGATATTCACCTCCACGATCAGAACGTAGAAATTTAATCTTCTTGTTACGTTGATTCTCTACCTCACTTTGAAACTCCTTAAACTTCTCGAAAGTTTCGGACTTATGTTTCATGAAATAGATATACCCATATCTACTCAAGTCATCCGTGAAGGTAAGAACATAACGATAACCACTGCGTGATGCTACACTCATTGGACCACACACATCGGTATGTATGATTTCCAATAAGTCCGTAGCTCGCTCCATTATACCAGAAAATGGAGTCTTAGTCATTTTACCCATCAGACATGCTTCGCATCTTTCAAGTGATTCAAAATCAAGTGATTCAAGAAGTCCATCGGAATGGAGTTTCTTCATACGTTTCACTCCAATGTGACCAAGACGACAGTGCCATATATAGGTCAAATTATCGCTTGATTTCAAACGTTTAGCCTCAATGTTATTAATATGTGTATTTCTACTATCGAGATTCAATATGAATAGACCATCTATCAAAGGTGCATGTGCATAAAACACATTACTCATATAAATCGAACAACCATTATTCTCGGATTTAAACAAGTAACTGTCTCGCAATAAACAAGATCCTGATATAATGTTCATGCTTAATGCAGGCACCAAATAACAATTATTTAAGTATAAAACTAATCCCGATGGTAGATGAAGAGGTAGCGTGCCGACCGCGATCACATCAACCTTTGATCCGTTTCCTACGCGCATCGTCACCTCGTTCTTCACTAGCTTCCGTTTATTCTGCAGCTCCTGTTTCGAGTTACAAATATGAGCAACCGAACCAGTATCAAATACCCAGGCACTACTACGAGTACTAGTGAGATACACATCAATAACATGTATATCAGATATACCTTTCTTCTTGATGTTGCCGTTCTTCAAATCCGCCAAGTACCTTGGGCAATTCCGCTTCCAGTGACCTTCTCCCTTGCAGTAAAAGCACTCAGTTTCAGGCTTAGGTCCAGCCTTGGTCTTCTTCGTCGGCGTGGTAACTTTCTTACCACCCTTCTTGAAGTGTCCCTTTTGCTTAGACTTGCCTTTCTTGAATTTGGTGGTCTTATTGACCATCAACACTTGGTGCTCTTTCTTGATCTCCACTTCTGCAGATTTTAACATAGCAAATAGTTCTGGCAACTCTTTGTTCATGTTCTGCATGTTGTAGTTCATCACAAAGTTCTTGTAACTTGGTGGTAGTGATTGGAGGATGCGGTAAACTCCCAAAGTATTAGGAATCACTATACCCAAACTTTGAAGTTTATTTGCGTGCCCAGACATCTTAAGCACATGCTCACTGACGGAGCTACCCTCTTCCATCTTGCAGTTAAAGAACTTTTCAGAAGCTTCATAACTTTCAATTGCCGCATGAGTCTCAAAGATTAATTTGAGATCCTCGACAATATCATATGGATCTGACTCTTCAAACCTTTTCTGAAGCTCCGATTCTAAACCATACAAGATAGCACACTGAACTATGGAGTACTGATTCTTCCGAGCAAGGTAAACATTCTTTACTTCATCGGTAGCATCAGCTGCAGGTGGGTCACCTAGCGGTGCATCCAGCACATAGGTCAAATTACCAGCTGTGAGGACAATCCTCAAATTGCGGAACCAATCCGCGAAGTTGCTTCCATTGTTTTTTCAACTTTTCTTTCTCTAGGAACGCATTAAAATTGATGGTAGGGGCTGCCATTGATCTACAACATATTTGCAATAGTTTAGACTAAGTTCATGACAAATTGAGTTCAAATTAATTAATGAGATTAAACTAGGTGAACTCCCACTCAAAACAACATCCCTCACATTGTTTTAGTGATCACACGAACCAAATCCACTACATCAACACCGATCATCACGAGAGCTGATATAGTTTTAATGGCGAACAATCATCATGTTCATCATATCTACTATATGATTCATGCTTTGCCTTTCGGCGATCCGTGTTCCTGAGGCCATGTCTGTACATGCTAGGCTCGTCAAGATCAAACCTTAGCTTCCGCATAAGCAAATCTGGCTTGCTTACGTTGTATTCACCCGCGGAATCAAAGACACCCGATCATCACGTGGTGCTTCGAAGCAGCAAGCTTTGGCAACGGTGCATACTAAGGGTGAACACTTTAGAACTTGAAATTTATGTGCATGAGGGATCATCTTATAATGCTACCGTCGTCTACTAAGCAATACAAGATGCATAAAGGATTAACATCACATGCAATTCATAATATGTGATATGATATGGCCTTTCTTCTTTGTACTTCCGATCTCCATCTTCAAGCACGAATATGATCTCCATCATCACCGGCATAGCATCAAGGTCAATGACGCTTCTCCATGGTTGTCGTCCACCAGCTTCAACTATTACAACTATTTTGAATAGACACGCAGGTCTTAACAGAAATTAAAGACAACCATATGGCTCCTGCCGGTTGCCAACTTACAATAAGGAACATTGCATACATCAAATATAATCACAATCATGGCCATATCACATCACTGCACACCCCTGCAAAACAAAGTTAGACGCTTCTACTTTCTTTGCATATTTTACGTGGTTTGGGGCTTTCCATAAGTGTCGTTCTAACTTACGAACAAGAACCACAACATTGATACTAGCATTGTTGATCACCCGTTGTAAATTGGATCTTTACTATGCTAGGAGAAACAGGCACCCGCAAAGCCACTTATGCAAAACGAGTTGCATGTCAAGCGTGGAGCAAGTCTCATGAACGATGTCATGTAAGGTTAGCCCGGGCCGCTTCATCCCAACATACCGCAAGATGCAAAGTACACAAAAAGCAATCTACAATAAAAGCATCAACGCCCACAATGACCATTGTGTTCTACTCGTGCAACAGATCTACATATAGACACGGCTCTGATGCCACTGTAGGGGTTCGTAGCATGGAAAACAAAATTTTTCTATCGCATACAAACAAACAAGCCAAGATCTATCTACTAGATTGTAGCAACGAGTCGATGGAATAACTCACCCTCGAAGATTCCAAAGTGTTTAACGAGAGCAGATTCTCGTGGGTGATGTAGTCGTACTCTTTCCGATCTCAAGATCGCGTAGACGATCCTTCCGGCGCCACGTTCCAGCAGCGCTCCCGCAGTCGGTCACACGTTCGGTACTCGACGAAGACCTTCCTCTCCCTTGTTCCAGCAGGCAGCGGAGGTTGTAGCACTCTCCTCGCGATTCCGGCAGCACAACGGCGTGGTACCGGAGGTAGAGGAGAAATCCCGCAGGGCTTCGCCTTAAGCCGGTGCGAGTATGGTGGAGCTTATGAGAGAGGCTATTAGTGGTCTAGTAATTAGACACACCAATTAGAGGGCTCTAAACCAATTAGAAGGCTCTAAACCGAATAGCTCTAAACCGGGGTCTAGATCTAGGGTTTAGTTTAGAGGATAGGAAACTTGTGTGTAGGAGGGGAGCCCTGCCCCTCCTTATATAGGTGGGAGGGGGTGGCGCGCCAGGGGAGGGAGGGAGTCCCTCCCCAACTCGGCCTAGGCTGGCCGCCGGCTTGGAGGAGAGAAACTCCTCCTCCAAGTCGACTCCAACTCCTCTTGCTTGTTTCCCACAGTTTCTTGTTTTTGGCAGTTTGACTTTCAAACTGGACATTTGACTTTTCTGTTTTAGGATTCAATTTAATCCTATATTTGGGACAGCAAGAACACTTAGTACATGATGCAATCATTCCAATATGTAATGACACATTCATGTACCCCTTCCCCCCCGGAGTGCCGGACAATCCGGAACCTTCTAGAATATCCCCGATGAAAACACCGGAATCATTCCCGAACTCCGAAACGGGACTTTCCTTATATGAATCTTATTCTCCGGACCATTCCGGATCACCTCGTGATATCCCGGATCCCATCCGAGACTCCGAACAACATTCGGTCTCTTTCTCATAATACCATAACTACTCAAACAACGTCGAATCCTTAAGTGTGTCTCCCTACGGTTCGTGAATTATGCGGACATGATCGAGACACTTCTCCGAACAATAACCAATAGAGGAATCTGGAAATTCATATGGCTCCCACATATTTCTACGATTACTTTGCGATCGAATGAACCACTTACATACGATACCAATTTCCCTTTGTCTCACGATATGTTACTTATCCGAGGTTATGATCGTCGGTATCTCTGCATACCTAGTTCATCCTCGTTACCGATAAGTACTCTTTTCTCGTTCCCGTGATATGTGATCCCTTGTGACCAAGTCACATGCTTGCAAGCTAATTGGATGACATTTCACCGAGAGGGCCCAGAGAATATCTATCCGTCATGTGGATGGACAAATCCCACTCTTGATCCATGTGTTTCAACCAATACTTTCCGAACACTCAATGCCACCTTTATAGCCACCCTGTTACGGTGTGGTGTTTGATGACATCAAAGCATCCATCCAGTAAAGGTGATAAGCATGATCTCATGGTCGAAGGAATTAGGTTACTATGTATCAGAAAGCATATAGCAATTGAACTATTGAAATGACTTGATCTTTATGCTACGCTTGTCTATAGGAGTATGTCCACCATATCATTCTCCTAACGATATGATCTTGTTGTTGATAACATCTCAATGTTCATGACAAAGAAACCACATCATCAATCAACCAACAAGCTAGTGAAGTATAGAGGCTATACTAGGGACTTCAAATTAAGTTTACAAATCACACAAGTATTAATGGTTTCCTTGTTAATACTATTATAGCATGAATGCAAACATTTATCATAAACACAAAGATATATAATAATAACTATATTTATTATTGCCTCTAGGGCATATCTCCAACAATGATCATAGGCTTAAGGTTCTTACAACAGTCACTAGAAGCTACCATTATACATAAGGAAGGTGCTACATTTGTTCCATGCCAAGATACTATCCCATTCATAACAGAAATAAAGAAAAGTAAAAGGGCTATACAAAATCCAGAAACATCTAATCTAGAAGACAAATGTAGTGCAAACCAAGATCTACATGAAACCTACATTAATAAAGAAGAACTCAGTGCAAACATAGAAGAATATCATGTAGAAAATACTTGCATAGAGTGTGTAGGACTACAATCATTTGCACCAAACTGGTATAGAGATATAAAGTCCAAGAAAGATATAGACAAAATCGTACAAAGACTAGAAGATCTACAAATCATTGGAGAGATCCCAATGAAATACTAGGATAAGAATTCTTGAAGGGAATATGCCCGAGAGGCAATAATAAAGTGCTTATTATCTTATTCCATGTTTATGATAAATGTTTATTTTACATGCTAGAATTGTATTGATCTGAAACATCAATACATGTGTGTTTAATAAACAAAAAGGGTTCCTAGTTATGCCTCTCTTATAGACTAGCTTGTTGATTAACAAGATGATCAAGGTTTCCTGATCATGGACATTGGATGTTGTTAATAACAAGGTCACACCATTGGAGGAATGATGTGATGAACATTCATCCAAACTATAGCATTACGATCAAAGTCATTATATTTATATTGCTATAACATCATACGAAGTAATCTTTATCCTTAGACCATGAGATCATGTTAATTACTAACACCGGAAGAGTATCTTGATAACATCAAACGTCACACCGTAACAGGGTGACTATAAAGATGGGTTCAGTGCTACAAAGGTGTTATGTTGAGGCTCATGGATCAAGAATGGAATTTGTCAATCCCGATGACGGATAGATATACTCTGGGCCCTCTCGGTGATATCACATTGAAATAGCTTGCAAGCAAGTGATGTGATCACTAGAATGTTATATCACGGGAACGAGAAAAGAGTGTATGTCGGTAACGAGATCAAACTAGGTATGGAGATACCGATGATCGAATCTCGGACATGTAATATATCACGGGACAAAGGGATTTAGTTACTAGCGTTAAAGGTTCTCACGATCACAGAAGTCATCGTTGAATGTGTTGGAGTCAGTATGGATCTCCAGGTCCCGCTGCTGATTATTGATCGGAGAGGGGTCTCGATCATGTCTGCATTATTCGGGAACCGTAGGGTGACACACTTAAGGGATACCGACACCATTTGGAGCAAATATGTTTCAGATAAAGATTTAAGAAAGCGCTGGAATTATTTCAATAGACACCAAAACTGTTTCGGGTGAAATTGCTGAAATTGATTCTGCATGTAATATTGAAATGTTGCAGGGGGTTTTATGTGAATGTTTGTTAATTAAAGTAATTAACAAAATTCTGAATAAAAATTATAAAAGAGTTTTATTAAATGAGAGAGCATTAAATTTAGAGAAATTTAATGCATTTAAAGTGGAGACTTTAAAAGAGAATGTGAAGGGGCAAATTTATGTGGAGGGAGTTACCACCACATGAATGGAGGAGGTGAAGAGTCACCTCCTCCATGCGCCGGCCATGAAGGAGGGGCACCCCCTCCTCCTATAAAAGGCCACCCCCTCCTCACTTCTCACACACACCTCCTTGTGAAGGATCTCTCTCCCCCTCTAGTATTATTCCCCCATGGTCTCGGATTAGTGAGATACATGTTCCCAGTGGCTTTATCTGGAAAGGAGTTGCTGCTTCCGCTGCTTTGCAGGGGCGAGGGATGGAGGTTGTCGGGGTACCGGACGTGTGTGCGATCACGGATGCACTGCTGTTTTGCGGTGCTAGACTTGGTGGTGCTGGAGCTGGATCTGATGGATGTGCTGGAGCCAGACCTGCTGGACTTCATCACGATCTTGAGATCGGCAAGTGTACGACTACATCAACCATGAGTTCCTACTCGTTAACAAAGATCGTTGTCTATGAGGGTAAGTTCTCATCGGATGTATGTCCACCTGTTGCTTTGTACCTAGTAGATGGATCTTGGCATGTAGTTCACACCGTAGAATTTTTTTTGTTTTCTATGATGTGGACCCAACAGTGGTATCAGAGCCTGATCTATGCGTAGGTTCAGAGCACGGGTAGTACACATATGTTGATATGTGGGCGATGATGATCATGTTATTGCATCTTCTATGTATTTTGGATATTGGTGGCATAGTGGGATGAAGCGGCCCGGACCAACCTTACATGTCATCGTACATGAGACCGGTTCCACGACTGACATGCAACTTGTTTTGCATAAGTCGCTGGTGGGTGTCTGTCTCTCCTACTATAGTCAATATCTGATTTACAACGAGTTGCTAATAATTTGGTTATCCTCGTTGTGGTTCATGTTCGTAGGTGAGAACGGTTCTATCTACGAAAGCCCTAAGCCACGTAAAACATGCAATTGATAAATTAGAGGCGTCTAGTTTAGATCGTTGTTGGGCTAGTGTATTGATATGGTATTGTTGTAAGTAGATGTATGACAGATACTCTTACAACACGCTCAACGTGTAATTTCCATAGACCTTGGCCTTACACACAAAGGAATGATAGAGATCATACCACGATGCAAGTGATAGAGATCAAATGCATGGACCATATCATCTCACTTTACACATTAGATGTTAGCATCTTATACTGCTAGTTTGGCGCTTTCTGTAGCATTGTAAGATGATCCCTCTTTTAGATATCAAGATAAAAATGTGTTCTTCCTTAAGTATGCACCATTTTGTGGATCGTATTTCGAGACATCACGTGATGATCGGGTGTACTCGACTCTACGCTTTCATACAAACGGGTGTAAGACAGTTTTACACATGCGTGTATTAAGGTTCTTACTTGGCGAGCCTAGCATGTACAGACATGGCCTCGAAACACGGACCAAAAGGTTAAGCATGAGTCATATAGTTGATATGATGCCCATATAGATGCTCGCCTTTGAAGCTACATCAACTCACGTGATGATCGGACTTGGTGTAGTGGATTTGGTTCATGTAATCACCAAAAAGGCGCGAGGGATGTCGTTTTTGAGTGGGAGTTCATTTCTAATTTGGATTAGTCGAACCAAATTTGTCATAAATTAAATCAAAGTGAATTTGCATAGTTTGTTGTAGTCATTGGCATTCGTTTTCTACCTTATGCTTAGTTTTTATTTGAGATAATAGAACTATAGAATTCTTGATATTTACTTTATGAACTGGTATCGTATTGTTTTGAATGTCATTTTAAAGTTTATAAGTCCTATTGCAAACTTTCAGCAAACTCTATTTACTCCATGAAGTTTAATAAGTAGTATTAAATCAAGAGTAAGAATTCCAATGTTAGTATCTAAAGGATCATGTTTGCCTCCATGATTATTGATATTCAAAAAGTTGTTTTAATATCAAGATTATATTGGAGCTGGAAATTGTTTCAGAAACCATCATGTGTGAAAGATATTGTGATATCTGAAACAATGTTTTTGGTTGCATTATGATAGAGTATAATTTAGCAAAATACATGTTCTCATATTGTATGAGAATTTATGAAGGATGGAGATGCTAGGCATCTGAATCTACCAAAAAGGTTTTGGGAACTGATATTCTACTCGTGATTCTTCCTTATAGGCTATAGTAGCTTGATCATGAAAGTTGTCATGATAAGGATGAATAGAAGATGTAAGTAAAATGTTTACTACACTAATAGATTACTAAAGAATGGAGTTTTGAAAGAACACCAAACATTTGATGATGGTGATCCACTTCAAAGTGCAAGTCCAAAGGTATTAGTATTTGACTATATACGCTTTGTACCATGTGTCATGTTGATGACACCACTATTGATGTTGATAGATTCTTTTAAAAGAAAAGGAATTGCTGAAAGAGAATCTATAAAATATTTGGCAGAAAATAAAAGGTTGGAGATGTCCAACTTAGGTATATAGAAGATATACATATTATGGCTATATTCCTTGCTTGTTAAACAATGTGGTTCTTAGGTATTGGATACCGGTATTGGATACCGAATTGGTTGGTAAGAAGTGTCATACAGGACAATGCAATTCATGAACTACAATGGCCTAAGTAACCAGCAAGAGAATGAGTGATGATGTTCATCAAAAACAAATAAAGTGTTATTGTGTTTTTCCTTGTCATCAAACCAAGCCTTCAAGATTTGTTTAAATAATTGTTATTTTGTTCCGGTATCATGAGAACAATGGATGTTCAAATAACTACCGTATTCCATAAAGGATGGATGAACTTTTACAAGTCTAGTTGGAGAAATCATATCCATAAACACTATTGCTAAAATGTCGCAAGACAAATGATTGAAAGATCACTTATGAAGTGACATCGCTGTTTAAATTATATTTGAAAGAAAACATGAAGAAACTCCGTGTTGATGGATTTTTGGAGTCTTTGATTTTGATCAATTGACGCATGTGAGACTTTCCTCGAGATAATTGAAACTCCGTCCACAGGCCAGAGAGGAACGGATGACTAGCTTATTGGAAGTTGTGCATGCTGATGTGCATAGTCCATTATGTGTAGCCATATGTGATGGATCTTTTTGCTTCATATGCTTTCTACGAAAATTTGAGTGAATGTATTTGTATATTTACTTAATAAGGAAGAAGTATGAAACATTTGAAAATTGTTCAAAGACTTTCAAGATGAAGTGGAAAATCATTGTAACAAGAAAATAAAGAGTTTATGATTCGATCATAAAGGAAGATATTTGAGTTACATGTTTAGCAAAAACACCTAAGACTTGAGGAATTGTTCCATGATTTGTGTTTCCCCATAAACCATAGGAGTATGGCATATTCGAGAGATAAAATCAAACCATGTTTGACACGGTAAGATCAAGGGTGTCATTTATAAAACTGCCATTATGTTTTAAGGACTGAAGCTTTAGAGACTACCGCTTTTACACAGAAAAGAGCACCATCGTGATCTGTTGAAATGACACCATATGAGTTATGGTTTGGGATAAAACTCGAATTGTCTTTTCTTAAATTTTGGTATGCTATGCATAAGTAAAATGTTTACAACCAAAGTCGGATAAGCACGTCTTTATAGGTTATCCCAAAGAATTTGTTGGGAATTTCTCCATAACACCGAGGACAAAAGAGTTTGTTACTTGGAACGTCAAGTTTCTTGAGAAGGAATTTTTCATGAAAAGTTAAGTGGGAGGACAATAGAACTTTGATAAGGTTGTTGAACCTTAGCTATATGTGCTAAGTAGCGCAGCGCCGGAAAGTGTCCCGGTGGCGGCCACAATGCTCATGGCTCTCGTGATTACAAAAGGTGTGATCTCGGAGATTAGAGTTCCTGTAGAACCGTGTGGGTCGGTAAGAATCAAATAGTAAGATTTGATAAGCAAGTCGTTATTGTTTTGACAATGATGAACCGACTACATGCAAAAAGCGATGATGGGCCCTGACTCCATAAAATGACTAGAAGTCATAGAATCCGTGATAGTATCCATACACGAGAAAACAAGTTTCTAAACTTGGAAGACCCTCCGGAAAGGCATGAAGCCTATCGGTCGTGTTTGGATCTATAAAGAAATAAGACATGGATGTTTAACATCTATGAAATAGTCGACATGTCAGAAAGAAGTTTACGACAATGTTCAAGGAGTTGACTATGACAATATTTGATCTTTCATAGCGATATAGTCTTGACGGATTAATGTAGCAACCACTACATATAATTTGGTATATGGTAGTTGAATAAACAGAAGAAGGTTCTTCTAATAGAACGGTAACCTAGGACGTGTACATGACATGATCCGAAGGGTTTTGTTAATTCAAAGGGTGCTAAAAGGGCATGTAAACTTCAATAGTTGAAGTAAGCATAGCGGAGTTAGAATCTTCACCATGATGAAACTATTAAAAGAGTTTAAATTCATCGGAGATGATGAAGATGCTTGCATTTGCATGAAATTAAGTGGGAGCGCTGAGAGATATTTCTAATACATTATGTAGAGGACATATTGTTGATTGGAAATGATGTATCTTGTATTGACACAAGTTAAGAATTTCATTAAAATAAGATTTCGATGAAAGACTTGGGCAAAACCGGAATATTAGGCATCAATATCTATATGGATAGATTAAGGCGCTAATATGGTTGTGCCAGACATACATATATGAGATATTGAAAGGGTTCAATATGGAAACAACAAGAAAGGTTCTTGCTACATGGAAAGGATTGTATCAAAATTCAAGTGTTTCAACACTTGGTGAGTAAAATCACATGAAGATTTTGATCGATTATACCACGATATGTATATATCCAGAATGTCCTATGCTCTAAATGTTATGAGCATATACCAGAATGATTCATAAGATGATCATTGGACAATAGTAAAGATATTCTTATGAGCTTTGGAAGAACTAAGAATATATAATGTATAAGTGACAAATAGTTAAAGGTAGTTCATTGTAAAGTGTTACATTGATACTAGTTTTGTCACAAGATACAAATTAAATTTATCTCAATTTAGACTATGGGTGGCACAATGTAATGGAAAGGATGTTCCATGATGGATTTGGATGAGTTCCAAAGTTGAGACATTGTGACGGATACTACAACAAAAGGCTAAGTATATGACTGCTATAGTAGCAGCAGGTGTGGTTCAAAGTGGGCTAATACTATGAAGATATATTGTGTGATAATAATATCAACATATTTTAACCCGAACGAACTAAAGGTCTCACCAGAGTACCAAATTTATGCAATACCATCTCATTTGAGAATGAGTGATGCGTAGAGACGCAAAGACATGCAAATACACACGGACCTGAAACTGTCAGATCCGGAGATTATGTTAACCACTAGAAATTGCGTATATGCAACACCAGAAAGCCATAGGTGTTCAATACGCAAAGTTTTTCAAACTAGATTATTGACTCTAGTGCAAGTGGGAGACTGAAGGGAATATGACCGAGAGGCAATAATAAAGTGGTTATTATCTTATTCCATGTTTATGATAAATGTTTATTTTACATGCTAGAATTGTATTGATCGGAAACATCAATACATGTGTGTTTAATAAACAAAAAGGGTTCCTAGTTATGCCTCTCTTATAGACTAGCTTGTTGATTAACAAGATGATCAAGGTTTTCTGATCATGGACATTGGATGTTGTTAATAACAAAGTCACACCATTGGTGGAATGATGTGATGAACATTCATCCGAAGTATAGCATTACGATCAAAGTCATTATGTTTATATTGCTATAACATCATACGAAGTAATCTTTATCCTTAGACCATGAGATCATGTTAATTGCTAACACCGGAAGAGTATCTTGATAACATCAAACGTCACACCGTAACATGGTGACTATAAAGATGGGTTCAGTGCTACGAAGGTGTTATGTTGAGGCTCATGGATCAAGAGTGGAATTTGTCAATCCCGATGACGGATAGATATATTCTGGGCCCTCTCGGTGATATCACATTGAAATAGCTTGCAAGCAAGTGATGTGATCACTAGAATGTTATATCACGGGAACGAGAAAAGAGTGCATGTCGGTAACAAGATCAAACTAGGTATAGAGATACCGATGATCGAATATCGGACATGTAATATATCGCGGGACAAAGGGAATTAGTTACTAGCGTTAAAGGTTCTCACGATCACAGAAGTCATCGTTGAATGTGTAGGAGTCAGTATGGATCTCCAGGTCCCGCTGCTGATTATTGATCGGAGAGGGGTCTCGATCATGTCTGCATTATTCGCGAACCGTAGGGTGACACACTTAAGGGATACCGATACCATTTGGAGCAAATATGTTTCAGATAAAGATTTAAGAAAGCGCTGGAATTATTTCAATAGACACCGAAACTGTTTCGGGTGAAATTGCTGAAATTGGTTCTGCATGTAATATTGAAATGTTGTAGGGGATTTTATGTGAATGTTTGTTAATTAAAGTAATTAACAAAATTCTGAATAAAAATGATAAAAGAGTTTTATTAAATGAGAGAGCATTAAATTTAGAGAAATTTAATGCATTTAAAGTGGAGACTTTAAAAGAGAATGTGAAGGGGCAAATTTATGTGGAGGGAGTTACCACCACATCAATGGAGGAGGTGAAGAGTCATCTCCTCCATGCGCCGGCCATGAAGGAGGGGCACCCCCTCCTCCTATAAAAGGCCACCCCTCCTCACTTCTCACACACACCTCCTTGTGAAGGATCTCTCTCCCCCTCTAGTATTATTCCTCCATGGTCTCGGATTAGCGAGATACATGTTCCCGGTGGCTTTATCTGGAAAGGAGTTGCTGCTTCCGCTGCTTTGCTGGAGCGAGGGACGGAGGTTGTCGGGGTACCGGACGTGTGTGCGATCACGGATGCACTGCTGCTTTGCGGTGCTGGATTTGGTGGGGCTGAAGCTGGATCTGATGGACGTGCTGGAGCCGGACCTGCTGGACTTCATCACGATCTTGAGATCGGCAAGTGTACGACTACATCAACCACGAGTTCCTACACATTAACAAAGCTTGTTGTCTACGAGGGTAAGTTCTCGTTGGATGTATGTCCACCCGTTGCTTTGTACCTAGTAGATGGATCTTGGGCGTGTAGTTCACACCGTAGGAAATTTTTTGTTTTCTATGCTGCGGACCCAACAATTCTATAGTTTGCAAGTTAAATATTATATTATTAAAGCATGTCCAATAGAAGCAACCCCAAAAGACGTAGAAGAATTTAAAATGCATATTGAGGAGTTATTAAAACTAAAGGCAATAAGAGAAAGCAGAAGTCCTCATAGATCTGCTGCTTTTATAGTTAGAAATCATGCTGAAGAAGTTAGAGGAAAGTCTAGAATGGTTATAAATGATAAGAGGCTTAATAATAATACGGTAGATGATGCGTATACTATACCTAATAAGCAAGAATGGATCAATAGGATACAAGGAAGTAAATACTTTTCTAAATTTGATATAAAAGCCGGGTTTTGGCAAGTAAAAATGGCAGAAGAATCCATTCCCTGGACAGCTTTTACATGTCCATATGGTCACTATGAGTGGCTTGTCATGCCATTAGGTTTAAAAAACGCACCTGCATTATTCCAAAGGAAAATGCAAAACATATTTAATGAGAATCAAGCCTTTATTTTAGTATATGTAGATGATTTTCTTGTGTTCTCACAGTCATATAAAGAACACATTGCTCACCTTGAAGTGTTCTTTAGAAAGGTAGAGCAAAATGGTTTAATACTATCTAAAAAGAAGATGGAAATCTGCAAAGAAAAAATAAATTTTCTTGGTCATGAGATAGGGGAAGGAAAAATACACCTACAAGAACATATAGCTAAGAAGATTCTACAATTTCCGGATACTATGAATGACAAAAAGATCCTACAACAATTTTTAGGAATAGTCAACTATGCAAGAAATTATATAGATAGTCTAGCAAAATTAGCTGGACCCTTATATGCAAAATTAAGAAAGAATGGTCAAAATACTTTAACTCAGAAGATATAAAATTAGTTAAAACCATAAAGGAAAAAGTAAAAAGTTTGAAACCTTTAGAATTACCATTAGATAATTATTATTTCATAATTGAAACTGATGCATCAAAAATAGGATGGGGTGCAATATTAAAGTAGAAGCCTAATAAATATTCCCCAAAAATAGAAGAGAAAATCTGTAGATATGCATCTAGAAGTTATAAGTTAAACACAGTTAATAATATAGATAGAGAAATCCTTGCAGTAGTTCATGCCATAAACGCTTTCCGACTATATTTAGGATTTAAAGAATTTATAGTAAGAACAGACTGCGAAGCAATATGCAGATATTATAATCAAATAAATAGTAAGAGAAGTTCTACTAGAAGATGGCTCTTATTTGAGGATATTATAACTGGAAACGGATATAAAGTTGTGTTTGAGCATATTAAAGGTAAAGACAATAGTTTGCCTGACATATTTTCTCGACTTCCAATTTTGCAGGCATGAAGAGAGCAATGAATGCCAGTGGGATTGAAACAATCTCATTTGGAACAAAAAATAATCTTCAAATATTCCCACAAAATACATATAAATTCAAACCAAAGGACCATATAGTCCTAGACGAAACACAAGAATGCATATTAGATAACTTCTGGTATATGTACAACCAGAAGAAAGAAGAGAAAGGATACATGCTCTCAATCCTAAATAGTCTTGCAGAATATTTCAATATGATAAATGGTGTTATGCCAATAACAGAAAATATTGAACCTCCAGAAGAAAGGGCACTATATGTCCTATATGTTGGAAAGGTGTCAGGAATATATTTAACCTTTGAAAAGATAATTGAGGAAAAAGTAAAAGAAAAATTCACAGGAGGAGCCTCCTGGAAGAAATATGAAAAAATAGATCTTGCATTAGAATTTACAAGAAATGTGTTGGGAGTAAATTATTATATTGAACCTGCAGCAAAAGAATATATCCAAAAATTTAAGATGGCTCAAAATAGAAAGGTGCCAATTGAGATACCCACCAAGGTAACAGAAAAAGGGCAATCATCAGCAAAAAGGCCTACATACAAAGAATGCTTAATCAAGGGAGTTGATCCCCTTGATGGAGAATAGATTGATCAAAACATTAAAGAGAAATTTGAGAAAATTTATCCAGAATGGAAGAAAGAAATAACAGAAGAATTACTCAAAGAAGTACAAAAAGAAATAACCGAAAAGTTTGAGAAACTAAAAAAGGAATATGATACAGCATTTGAATTCAGTCAATTCATGAGCGAAGATAGTGAAAGTAAGAATGATATCAAAATGGAGGAATTTGAAAATCACAATATTGATATGAATATCAATAATTAGGGCCCGGTGGACCATACATCCCTAATTTAAATTGATAAGGTATTATCAATTATATGGGCGGGGTAGACCACCCTTAAAATCTAAAAAATAAAAAATAAAAACAAAATAAACAAATAAAAAGTAAGAGTAAAATGCATAATACACATGCAAGAAGGAGCCAAAGATGTGAGTTGCTGAGAAGATAGACTTCAAGTGATTTCCAAAAGAATCAGGCATGACCCAAACTCTAAGTTTGATGGCATCAAGCAACAGAGTTAGTGCCAAGAAAATACAAGCATGCAAGTTTCTGTCCTGCATGAAAGACGGAGACATGACTCTTCACAAGAGAACTCTCGAAGACCCCTAAAGAAACGCGGAAGCGGTGGATACTGATAGCGGTACACGTTAGCAGGATACGTGTAAGCAGAATAAAGCGTTCAGGTCTCCTCTCGCAGCTATATAAGGAGCAGCCATAGATATTTGAAGACACCAGTTGCAGAAGCAGAGAGTGCAACATCTGAGAGAGTGTGTACGTACTACTAGTAGTGTTCTTCCACCTTCTTCTTTGTAAAAAGTATGCTCCGAGTAAGAGCGATATCTCTGGTGTTGTAAGGTAATCACAGCTCTTGTTCTTTTGTTTGGGGCTTCCCGAAAGGGAAAGCCGTATGTAAGCATGTCTTGTTTAATAAAGTGAGTTCCTTTTATACAATTCCTGTCTTGTTATGAGGTACATGTTTTTGCGCTAGAAATCCTATAGGAGAAACCTCTGCGTGCAGTTCTTATTTAAGCCTTTGTGTGGCGTTTGAGAGAACATGTAGCCGTAGAGAAGTGTTCTCTTTGGGTGGAACTGCCTGAGAAGACGGTAAAAACACGTCCATAAGAATAAGACTCGGAATAGCTAAAGGGAATCTCGTCTTTGTTGAACATAGTTTGTGATGCATATGGTGAGTACCAAGTAGGGGTAACACAACCTCTGATTACATCGTCGGCTGTACCATTGGTTTCGCCAGCCTCCAAGATCCTGCAAGCCATCCACAAAAATATTAGTTCATAAAAGTAATTAATTATTACTTTATATATATATATATATATATATATATATATATATATATATATATATATATATATAGAAACTCTATTCAACACCCAGGATGCAGATTAGTTATTTTGCACCCCACATATTTTTATATTCTCACATATAGAAATTTATGTTTTGTATACTAATAATTATGTTCATGTTCATTAGAAACGTAAAAAAATCGACATATGAGTCATTATAGTGTAAAATACATAAAAGATATGCATTTTACGTCGTATTTTTATACGGCATGTAAACGATTTTTTACGACATGTCTAAATTTTCTTATGTTCTTCTTAACTTCCGAGATAAGAGAAAATTTACGTGACGTAAAAATCATATACGATTTGAAAGATAGATGGTGGGTGAAGAATAACTATTCTACACCCTAGATGTCAAATAGCGCCACTCTATATATATATATATACATATAGAAATCCTATTCAGCACCTAGGGTGCAGAATAGTTATTTTGCACCCCACATATTTTTATCTTCTCACATTCAGAAATTTATGTTTTGTATGCTAATAATTATGTTTATTTATTAGAAATACAAAAAAATGACATAAAAATACAAGTTTTGAGTCATTATAGTGTAAAATACATAGAAAATATGCATTTTATGTCGTATTTTTATACGTATGTAAACAATTTTTTTTACGACATGTCTAAATTTTCTTATGTTCATCTTGACTTCTGAGGTAAGAAAATATTTACGTGACGTAAAAATCATGTACGGTTTGAAAGATAGAGGGTGGATGAAGAATAACTATTCTACACCCTGGGTGTCAAATAGCGCCACTCTCTCTCTCTCTCTCTATATATATATATATATATATATATATATATATATATATATATATATATATATATATCGATGCGGATTTGCTACACGCAGGCGTAGCTGTGCATAGACAGAACACCGTTGGATTTAGGGATCAAATGCATGCAACCTCTAGATAGAAGTGGGATGGACCATGGCTGAGATAACGGTGTTAGTTTTGTGCATGCATGCAAGAATCTAGGGTTTGCAATGGGTTCCAATTTAGCACACTTTTTTGACTACAAAACAACACTTGTTTTGGTATGTGCTTGGTGACCGCATGCATCCATGAGAATATGAAGAAAATGAAACAAAGGTTGTTTTGTTTATTGCGGCAGCCATAGGTATGGAAGCAAAACAAAGCTTGTTTTAATTAGGGTTGCTTCTTTCTACTATTTTTTGGCGGGAGAGAATTAATTCTTGCGCAGCTCTGTTGAGTCTTTTTGTGTTTTCACGCGCGCTACATTCTACTATACTGCTCTATAAAAAATAGTTAGCCAACGGCAGCGGCGTGCACGATGACAGATGAAGTAGAACAAAGAAAGCAATCGCCGATTCCACCTTGTTTATCCAATGATCAAGGAAATTTGATGAAAGAATGAATAAGTGATGCTATGGCCTTGCAGCTCGTAAAAGAAGAGATAAAAATGAAAAAAAGTTGTTGTCTATATGCAGTAGCTAGTGCCCGTGTTTTGGGTTGTTGCTACTATAACTAAAGCAACGAAACCACCATAATCTGAGAAACTTAGTTTTGTGCATACATGCAAGAATCTATGGTTTGGCATGAGTTCCAATTTAGCACACTGTTTTGATTGCAAAAGTTTTAGCATCTAAAATGAGAAGGGATTAAGAACAAGGATTAAAACAGGTTTTGCATGCTATGTGCCATGCAAAAGAGTGCCCTAACAAAAGGTTGTTTTGGTATGTGGCCGCATGCATCCATGAGAATATGAAGAAAACGAAACAAAGGTTGTTTCGGCAGCCATAGCTATGGGAGCAACACAACGCTTATTTAAGGTGGCTACTTTCTGCGGTCCATCAACTAACAGAGCTAACAGCCGAACTAAATGATACACCGTGGCTATGAAAATATGTGCTCTCTATATCAAAACTAGAGAGAATCAACGGTGGATAGGCTATGCGCAACTACGCCTGTGTAGCTGGCTATTTTGCATATATATATATATATATATATATATATAGGAAAATACTTCTGACTCCCGGGTGTAACTACACCCACCTCTCATATACTACCTTACGGAAGTAATACTTTATCTATTTGAGTATATTCATATACTATATCTAAGATACTTACAAGCAAGTTAGGTGAAAAAATTGCAAGTGCACCCATAGTTTGCACTATATATATAAAATACCGTCATATTTGTACGTATAAAAGAAGTATGTGAATAAAAATTACATACTATCAAAAAAGTAGTATATATACTGCCCAAATATTCTTATATATGTATATAGGACATATTCATAATACACCCGGGTGTAGTTACACCCACGTTTGTTTCACGTAATTTAGGCAGTATCTATCATACTGGAGACTATATATAGGTAGTATGGAGTACATAAGAATATTTGGGCAATATATATACTATTTTTTGGGTAAGATATAATTTTTATTCACATACTCCTTTTGTACGTATAAATATGACGGTATTTTACATATATACTGAAAACTATGGGTGCATTTGCAATTTTTCCACCTAACTTGTTTGGAAGTATCTTAGATATAGTATATGAACATACTCAAACAGATAAAGTATTACAAATACTTCCGTAGGGCAGTATATGAGAGGTGGGTGTAGTTACACCCGAGAGTAAGAAGTATTTTTCCTATATATATATATATATTTATATATATATATATGCATACTCATGCATTCTTATATCTAACTATCATTTCTTTATTGTTTGACGGCAATAAATATGTTTCGAAGTGTACGATGACAAAGACATGAAGGCGTGTAGACATAGAACATATAGTAGAATGTACACTACACATGTATTGGTTCTGTCATGTGGATATGCCACTAAACGATGTATCGTGTGATATAATATATCTGGTCATTTTATTTATTTATTAATATTCTGAATCGCATATATATTATATGGTGCGGTGAATCTAAAATTGGTATCAAAGGTATGCGCCAACAGAAATCTTTCTGGACAGTCTATTTGTGTCGTCGTCTCACAGCTGCCACGACATATACGCAGTGTCGGCCTACAATGGGTCGCAACGTTAACCCCTTACTGCCGCGGAAGCGCTAGGTTGACGGATGACGTTGTGCCGAGAAAAAAAAAGCGCCAGCGATGCACTTTCTCCGGCACAGTTATTCTTGACCTTTTGTTTGCCGCACCAACGCGGACGTGGCAATTATGTGTGTGCTTTGGTGTCTATAAATGCTAGAGCCCGACATCCGTGTTGTAGTGACCATATTTAGTGTCTCTATGTATATGACATTATTCATTCTATATATATTTCCTCAAACCAGTGCCTGGACATGAAAAGAATGGAGATGGTTCTACATGATTATGTGACAGTTCAATAGAGGCGAAGTGTGCAGTGCCTCTAGAGAAGTGTCACTAGAGGACATTTATATTCCTGTGGTAGCATAACGTAATCTTTGAGATAAAGTTAAAAGAAATACTTATAAAACAAGTTCAATGACCTGTATTTATTCATAAAATAGTGCCACAAGTATATACTATCTTGATTTGTAGGTATACTGAAACAGTGTGCTGAAAACGAATAAGTGCCAGCACATGCCGATCAACAGTGGAGTGTGTGAACATCGCCACGGCTTACATGGACGTAAAATGTGAAAGCTGTCAAAATCTGATTCCCTCCGGCGGTTAGTTTCTACACGTGCCCCTGTGTGAGGACACTACATATGAATTCAGATGGTAAGTTGGTAATTCCATAGATCTAATCCAAATGGGACATCTGACGTGCGAACACACAAGGTACAACTTTTAAAAAATAGTACGTGGCAGGGTGTGTGGTGCTACCCTATATGTAAATTCTGAACTGCAAACTGGAAGGACTGTATTGTTTATGGTAAAACTACTACTAAGTAAAATTGGACTGTATTAAAATCATATTTAAGCAGCATAAGCGAGCTTGATGACATTTATAAGCCATTGTTCATCACGAAAGGGCAGCACGCGGGTCCGATCAGCGAGCCCATCGATTTCAGTATAGCTAGCAGACGACAGATTAGCGGAGGTTAAAACCTCAGGCCAAGAAGAGGAAGCACGTCTGCACATGCGAAGCGAATGACTCGAGACGAAGCTCGCATCCCTATCCTCTTGGCACTTCTGCTTCGGTACCCCCTATGTTGGCATCGATGCATCGGACGGTCCGGATCGTTCCTTATCTGCCTGTTTATCAGCTAGCGATGGCCCACCTCTTTTCCTGCTCGGCCCGGATCCAGCCCGTATACCCGTTTGTCCATCTGCGTACGCGTCCGAGTCGCCGAGTAGATGGGTTCAGGCTGTCGATCTGTTCCGATGTCGTCTGAGTCGCCGAGTCGTCCCGTACGTGCGACATGCGGTATCAGGTAGATACGTTGATTGCAGGTCCCAGTCGTCCGCACTCAGGTCCCTTACGACACGAGGAATCGATCGATCGGACTGGTCTTTTTTTTCACGAGAGTCCTAGTACAATACGACAAGCAAATCGATCGATTGGATTGGTCCTTTTTTTTCACGAGTGTCCTGGTACAATACGGTGGGCAATACGGAAGTCTTCGGCCCACCCGCAACCCATCCACAACACACGTGGGCATCCCTCCTTGGGGGGCGGGCGGGGGAGGGGTGAGATGTTAATAAGCAAGACGTGCTTTTATCCGGAATGATTGGGTGTAAAGCTTCTGTAGGTGGCTCTTTAGGTCCACCGTCAAATCGTAGGGCTCAACCCTGGACAGGCGGTGGAAACTACCAAACTAGAGTACGGTAGGGACAGAGAAAATTTCCGGTGGAGCTCTGAAATGCATTGAGATTGGAAAGAATGTGAGCTACCAAGCTGCTCTACCCTCTTAAACTAAAGAGGGGGACTAGTGGATCTTGGTTCCATGCCTTCAGCGACGCTCTGTCCTCTAGTCCAATTGGCGCCCGCCCGATCGACAACGACGGGCAAGGCCTGCTCTGGCCGCGCGCGCTCCTGCATCTCAAGCAAGCTAAGCTGAACCCGTGGAGGCTGCGCGTGCGTGCACAGGGGAATGATGGATGCCTCTGCTACCTAAGCTAGCTCGATGGAAGCGGAAGGGAAGATACACGGCGGAAGCAACACGCATACATTATTGGCAGTAGCGACGGTGGTGCTCCATGATTGGAGGGTCACGCGACGCGGTGCCATCTGGCTCGATCGATTCGAGCTCGATCGGTTATTGCCATGTAGGATAAGGGCGCGGCCTTTTTGCCCATGGAGTCACGGCTCCGTGCTCTCTTCCTTGCGGCAACCGGCCGGGTTTTTCCCGATAGCCATCTCGGAAACCGGAAGGCGAAGAAATCCCCTGCGTCATCTCCGGGGGCCATGGCATCGGCGTGCTCCGGTGTCCGATCATGATTTGCTGCCGTGTCTACATTTCTCACTGTATGTACGTTGCTAGCGATCGGTGGATCGTGATTTACGAGAGTTTTCCGTATGGTTCGCTTGAATATTCACTCCATCGGAAAACGTACAACTTACTGTATTTTGATCGATATATATATAGGCCTTGGTCTCTTATTGAAACGTTTACGAGCTACTAGTACATGTACAAAATTATATCATCGAATGTACGTATATATACTCTGTTCTTAGTAAATTAGTTGTTTCGTCGTACGAATCTAGACAAAGATGAGACAACTAATTTTGGACGGATGGAGCTTGTTATTATTTTCAAACGAAAAAGGTTTACGTCAAGGGAATCCGCTATCACCTATTTTGTTTAACATAGTTGAAGATATATTTTGATAGCTAGAGCGAAAGAGGATGGACAACGCAGTGGTCTAATACCTCACTTAGTTGAGGGGGTGTCTATTCTTCAATACATGGATGGCATAAATCATTTTCTTCGATCATGATCTACAGAAAGCTCTGAACATGAAATTAATTCTCTGTCTTTTGAAAAATTATAAGGGCTTAAAAGAAACTTCCATATGAGTGAAGTATTCTGTTTTGGTCAGGCAAAAGAGGAGGAGGCCGAATATGGATCTTTGTTCAGTTGTGAAATAGGATCCCTTCCATTTCAGTATTAAGGTATACCAATTCACTATCGAAAGTTAAAAAATGGAGAATGGAACCTAGAGGAGGACATATTTGAGCGAAAACTGTCTAGTTGGATTGGCAAGCTGCTATCTTACAATGATAGGTTAACTCTCATTAATTTAGTGTTAATGAGTCTTCCGATGTTTATGTTTTCTTTCTTTGAAGTACCTATAGGGGTAAGAAAAAGACTGAATTAGTTTAGATCAGGCTTCTTTTGGCAAAGCAATGGTCATAAAAATAAGTACATGACTAAATTTCTACACCATATATTTCTGGACGGATGGAGTAGATTGCTTAGATTTGTCCCACACATTGCCATGACTTTTTGTAGTACTAAGCTTATATTTTCTCACTACCAACCCATATATGGTTCACCTATAACTAAGTTTCTCGTCTACGGAACTTAGTCATCATATCTGCAAAAAGAACCTTATACTTTCAAACTCAACCCAGATTTCGTAATATTTAAGAACTTCAATCTATATGAAACTTACACAAGTTTCAAATATGACAAACATCAATACATAAAAATCATGATGTGCGGCTAGGATTTTTGCCACATCATGATACGAGATTTGATTCGCTTTCTATGGGCGAACAAGGAAAGACAAGCTTCATTTCTACATGCCACTCGAACAAATATTTCTGACATCATGACCATATGCCAAGAACAGCATAGGGATCTACTACTAGCTAAGGTGTGGTATAGACTCGCACGCTATCTCTTGTACTAAACTGAATTGAAACTTTAGACTAGCATCTAACAATTGTCTCGGTCCTTTATACCTAATAATCATGTGCGTCAACAGCAGCTTTTTAGCCAGTCTACAATACGCTAGCTTTATCTCTAAATCGTGTCCCCTGTTAGTGGATACCGAAGTGACATATTTTGAGACCGGCCGTTAAATCGATCGACGACCTACGCCCGTCAGGACCAATCAAAAAGCCTACATTATTCTACTGCTATATGTTTTCTTCTTCAGAGACCAAGCCTTCAGAAACGTCGTACGAGACATCGATCTCATCAGCGGTCAACACACTTGGCAACCTCCAGAAGTCGAGAACTGCAAATCTTGTCCGGGCCGTTTCACCTGACAGCAACTCCGGACAGCGCATCGCACGAAATTACCCTGTGCAACCACGCTTGCTGGCAGCTCGAACGACCGATCACGGGCTGGTGTCGCCAGATGTTCTCGTGCCAGTGGCCACCATATCTATCGATCGATCAGCTGGGGCAAAATGCTGTTGCAGTGTGAACCGTAAAATGCTGTAATTCCAAGGTCGCGAGTTCCATCGATCGATCGATCGAGAAGGGAAACATTATCGTTTTTTACCGTTCTTTTCAGCTGTCACCGTTCGCTCGCCACTGCAGGACCGATCGTGTCGCCAGGAGCTTCTCGATCATATCGGGATTTAACCGATAGATCGGGCTAGATGCCCCTAGCTAACACACTCTCGTGTCATCAGGTGCAGAGAACTGCAGGCTGAATCGACATGAAAGGGAGACGACAAGTGAGGCATAAGCCACTGCTTCTGCCCACTAGCTTGGAACACGGGAGGGGGCTAAGCTAGCTTAGCTAGCAGAGTAGAGAGGTTAATTACGCGACACGGAAGAGATGGATCGTTTGTTGGGGAAGCCAGAGGCAGCCGGCGTGGACGACTGACTGGCTGATTGCATTATTGCGAGCTTGCGACGCGGCGACGTCGACCGGGAGAATGTTAGAGATGTATACTCAAGCGCGTGTATCGATCACCAATAATGATACGTAGTGTAGATTAAGAGTTGAAATTCAGAACGGGAGGTAAATGCACCATTCCTTTTCACGCGTACTGTGCGACCAGGTCGGCATGCAATGCAATGTGTGCATCCTGGGCTCTACCTCTCGACGTAGGCATGTAGATACTCGTAGTATTATTTATTTTCTTGAAAACTCCTATACGCTTGTAGAACAGCGAAAAGGAAGAGGCTAATTAATTCACGGGTAGGGTCTCTCGTGCTTCCCCACTACGATTGGAAAAAACTCACCATCAATCTCCCAAATGATCCAAAGCTTAATTAATTAGCTGTGTGTGTATATGCAGATACCTGAAAGGGGAGCATTTGGATGCTTGCTTACATCTCACGCGGATGCATGCGTGGCTGCTCGTGGATGCCAGTACATCCCGTGGCCAAGTTGGCGCTCACGCTTCGGAGTATCTCTAGCAACTTCTGGATATTCTGAACCCGGAAAAGTAATGGCATCTCCAACGGCTCGATCCAACCCGTCTCAACGCGTTCGAACGTGTCGCAGTGGCAGGATCCATCTGGCCTGACGCGTCCGGCTCGATCCATCCGTGCACCTAATTTGCGTGGTCGTTGCGTCGATCCGACATGGGCGGGTCGAGGGCATGTCCTCCCCGCACGCGCTACTAGCCCACCCCGCCAGCAACAGCTGCGTAGCACCGAGTCGCAGGCAACCGTGGCACCGATTCACACGCAAGCGACGCAGCGATTCAGAGGCGCGTCAGCCTGACCGACGGCACCGATTCAGACACAAACGCGGCAGTCTTCGCCATCAATGCCGACGAGGCGCGTCAAGGCTGCGACTGACGGGGCGCCGCCTGAGTTCCCGCGCCGGCATTGATGATCAAGGCGTGATAACATGCGCGCCTTACGCGCGCTCTACTTAAGCAGGCCCCCCGCCCCGTCGGTGCCACACCCCCTTCTCTCGCCATCGCCATCTCCCAGCACCTGCCGTAGACGCAGCCAATCCCGCGTGCGGGCAACGATGAAGAAGCCGTCCTGGTTCAAAAAGGCCAAGAATGACCACGAGGCGGGCGAGTCCGGTTCGTGCGGCCGCCGCAGGTCCGTCTTGGGCGGCATGCCGGCCTTCCTCCGAGGGGTCGTGCCGCCGCCGCCTCGCCCGTGGACTTCGTCGGCCTCCCCGCGCGCCAGGAGGAGGAAGCACCCGACAGCGATCGTCGCTACTTCCGCATGACGGAATGCGAACGGCGGTGGAGGCAGGGAGAGGCATCGCTTACCATGATGTCTATCTCCCAACGGGCTGGTACCTCAACCGAGAGCGGGTGCCGGTGTCGCCCGCGCTGAAGGAGGGACGGGCGCTGGAGTAGGAGATGGCCCGCCGCATCCGGAAGCTCCCGCCTGCCTTCCGGTACGACCACGCGTACCAGAACAAGGCGTGCTAGAGATGGTTCCTAGAGTGGGAGCACACGGCGCGACATCGCATCTCCTACCACGGCGAGTTCGACCCCTGCGGGTCCCGCGACCTCCCCTCCTCCGACTCCGATGACGACTGCGTGGTTACCCACTCCGACACCGACCTCGACAATGACGGCCTTGACATCGTCGATCGCGTCCGCTGCCGCGCACCTGCCCCCGGAGTACCAGGAGGTCTGGCGCGGGGCTACGACGAGGCCGCCTTCCTCGAGCAGGCCATCACGGCTAGTGCGCAGGAGTAGAACTGGATGTGGGACGGCTACTAGGAAGCCGTCCAGCTCAACGGCCTGGTGGCATAGGTGAACGTGGGGTAGCCGCTGCCACCGCCACCGCCCCCACCACAGCCGCTATGGGCATGGGCTGCTCCGCCGCGCCGGAGTGGTACGCTCCACCGGCGCCTAGGTGGTATGCTCCGCCCGCGCCGGCTGAGACGGATGTGTGGCCAGGCCAGGTGATCGACCAGCCAGCGCCTCCCGTACCCGTACCAGCGGCTGCTCTAGGGTTGCCGCCGCCACACCCCTGGTCAGCGCCCGAGTACATCGACCTCGATCCATATATGGACGAGGCGGTGCCGGCGGCTGGGAGATCACACTATCTAGGGATAGGGCTAGAGCTATTTTTTTCCTTTTTAATATTTTTAATGTAATATTTTGTATAATTAAGTATGAACTTTGTTAGTCTACACGCCAAATGTCTTGGTTTAAAATTCAGGAAAAAAAGTCCGTGCCTCCGCTAGCCAGGCGTGAACATTTGGGTCGCGCCGCTGGGCGCGGCTAGCCGGACAGGCCGGACCGCGACCCCAGCATGACCGTGGCCCAACACAAACAGACAGAAAAATACTGTTTCGATCGCCCGTTTGGGTCAGGCCGGTGGAGGTGCCCTAAACGCATCTCCACCGAGACCGACCCAAACGGCCTATCAAAACGGTCGATTCTGTCCTTTTGGGTCGGGTCACTACTACTAGGAAACAGCTTATCTGTGGCGCATGGAAATGCACCTTCTGTGGCGCATATGCTAGTCGCCACTATTACCTCGCCACTGATACATGCTTCCTGTGGCGCATATAGATATGCGATACAGAATTCTCGGACTTCTGTGGCGCATTTCTCCATATGCGCCACAGGAAGAAGTTTAGTGGCGCATTTCCTTATATGCGCCACAGAAAGCCTATGCGCCACTGACTATACTTATATATGCGCCACTGATTATATAACACGTATTTAAAGTAAAATATGTTTCTGGTGTATAATCAGGTATTTATACAGTATTTATTCAAATGAGTATAAATAGTACATTGCATAAGTAGTAGATGCATGAAAACCGACATATATATAATACAAACACTTAGAGCCCGATCGAGATACATACATAGTGTCAAGTGCCGAATTTTTACACAAGTGCCGAATACAAAGTTCATATCATCTCACATTATAAATATGAAGTGGTCACCACCGCCTACACTAGGATCAAATAGAATACAGCTGTGATGATGGTGAGCAAGAGCATGAGCCCGACCAATATCTTTATCCGGTTCTTCTTCCACGGGTGGTTCCTCCACTTGGCTACCGCCTCCTCTCTAGTCGCGTATCCTTTAAAGATGTTGCCACTGAACTTGTTTACTTGTTTGTGACAATCCTCCCACTCCTCGTAGACTCCTGAAACCCTACCCATGTACACCACATACCACCTCGTCACCATCTCTATAGACAACAAGGCATATTAGTAAAAATACAATGAAAAGAATTAATAAAGGGTTCACATCCACACACATATATATATATATATATATATATGTTCACAAAATATAAAACAAAGGATCCATAGACCTAAAAGATAGCATCTCGCGATCATCATAGAAGTAATAAGTTCAACGACAACACGACCACAAGATAGTTTAAGTCTAACAACAATGACTATTTCGACCACAAGATAGTAAAGTTTATGACACACACACTACAGCAGGCGTCCATCAAGAATATACACACATTGGATCATGCTAGAGGCACACATCGATCATGAAGACTTCTTCTTCTCGCTCGGCTTCGGGAACGGTAGATAGCCCTCTTTCGTCATCCACGTCCTTGTGTCACCCTGCTTACGGAGGCGTTCTTCGATCTCCCTCTTACTCAACCCTCTGGCTTGTTGTAGGCCCCGCCCCCTTGTGTTGACATCTTCAATGATGATTTGCGACAACTTCATCTGAATGCGATGGAAGTCTTCTCTAAGATCACATCGTCGATTCGCGCCAAAGTTTCGGTCCATCCTCGGAGACTAGATGGCAGCGTTAGGTTCTAGCAATCCCGAACATAGCCTTTAAGGTGATGGAGGACGTAGAAGGCCTCCTTGGCACCACTAGTAGTCGGCTGCTTGACGCAAGGAACTCGAGCACGTGCTTGAACACATGTTTGCCATCCTTGATACATTCCCCCTTATCTACGAAGGTGCATCCCTTCTTGGCGTAGTCCTCGGGAGCCTCATTGAGAACATCCCTTATTCTGGTGTAGTCTTTCTTCTTCGTCAAACTCCCCGAGTCGAAATACGTGGCCAGCGAATACCTCGAGGCAAGGATGATGAGTGTGCAACATTTGTCTCTGCGCAACACAATTGGAACGGAATGTTGGAAAAAGAGCAAAGGAACAAATCTATAAGAAATGCATAAGTTACGGCAGCGATGAGCGAGTGTGTACTTACTCGGGAAAGAAAGGCAAAAGAAGTGTGTCCTTCCTCTTGTTGTCCACCATGAACTTCTCGAGGTACGTCGTCGCCTTGGTCCGTGTCTCTGATCCTTCGACCAACTGGCTGTCCCGCATGTAGTAGGGATCCACTATCACGATTTTCGGGGTACTCTCTCTCTTGATCTCGATCGCCAGATTGAGCGCGTCTAGGTGGACCAAGTTATAGTCCAGCCGTTTCGTGAGAAACAGCTTAAATATGTCCTCGTACGCTATGAAGAATATATCCGTGGGGGGTTCATGGACAAAGCCCACGTCCAATGGCACCTTGGCCGTGAAAACCGGGTAATTTGGATCTTTGTCTTTAAGAAGGATGCCCTCTAGTGTCTTCACACCCTCGTGCAAAGTTAACATGGGTCCAACCGCGATGTGGAGCATATCCGGAGTCAATATCGGATCACTAGCTACATGCACTCGGGGCAAGCCATATTGTGTGGATGGTACGACGACGGCATCCTGAGCCTAGATCCTCTTCGGAAGAGGCTGGATCGCACCCTTCTTATTATTAATATTACCTCTCTTCTTGTGTCTCTTCTTCACAATAGTGTCCTCCACTGCCATCTGCTTCGTGCACAGCCACGAGAGCAGGTTGTACGGCCATACAAACACGGGTCAGGTGCTATGTGTGCTACTCTCGATGTCTAATGCATTCCACTGGCTAGTGTCTAAAGGGTGTGTCAGGATCTTGCCCTTCTCTGGATCATCTTCGGGTTTCTCTCTTTCCGTGTGCCATTGCATGAGCTTTGCTTCCTTAGGATCTACGAAATATCGCTGCAGACAGGGGGTGATAGGAAATTACCATACCACTTTTCGAGGAACTTTCTTGTTCCCTCTCTTGTACCGTCCTTGGCTGCACACCGGACATGTGGTTCTATCCGCGTACTCGTTCTGATAAAGTGCGCAATCATTGATGCATGCGTGGTATTTAATGTGTGGTAGATCGAGAGGGCACACGATTTTCTTGGCCTCCTCGATACTTGTTGGCAATGTGTTCCCCTTAGAAAGTCGGTCGTGCTAGTATTCCATGTTCGCGTTGAAGCTCACATCGGTCCATTTGTGTTCGGCCTTCATCTCCAGAGCCTTGAGCGTTACACTCAAACGTGTATCGTCGGGGCGACACCTAGGATATAATTGGAGTCATCCCGTCTACCTCCATTTGGGCCGGCCAGCTTGGCTTTCTCTCTGGATGCAGCTTTGTCATTGCTCGTCTCCTTGAGGAGCAGTTCTTGAACATGAGGGTCCCGCGAGGCCAAAGTTAGCAGCGTCTGTGTGTTCGCGTCTTCTCGTTCTTCATGATGATCATGCCCGTCGCCATCTCCTTCTCCATGCTGATCATGCCCGCCGGCATCTCCTTCGTCATGATGATCATGCCCGGTAGACTCTTCATCTTCTCGCCAGCCCACGTCTTCGTGACCATCATGTCTTGCCGGCGCCTCATTGAGGTCGCGCATGAAACCGCGCCTGAGAAGGTGACCCTCCAATTGTCCAGAATCAGGGTAGATCCCAACGCTGGAGTTTGCATGTTCGACACGGACATCTTATCATGGTCTTGTTGTTCAGAATCATGTCCTCCTTCATGTCGTTCTTGTACCTAGCAATTCGACTTTCGCTCATCGTGAGGACCATGGTTGCCTGAGCGGTCAAAATAGAGAGTATAGGTTAGAACCACACCATATGCACACACACACATGCATGAATGCTAGCCAGAAAAATTCTGCATGACCTTTCCTAAAATTAGGACATATGGGTAGTGCAAAAATTTACCAAAATGGAAATGAATCAACACTTCGGCAAACATCCATGCACCACACCGGCCGAGACAACAACAAGCAAGAAACAAAAAACTTCCTCCCAATGCAAACATTCATGCACCACACAAGCATCGTCTCGCCATGCATCACACACACACCGCCCGCACGACAAGCTTCACCTACATGTTTATGGCAAAGTACTCACCTAGTAGACTCAATAATAGCGAGAGGAGACCGCGTGATGAGAGAGTGGACAAATAGATCTACAAGTTGGTGGAGAGTAAATTAGTAAACAAATAGAGATGTGAGAGAGAAAAATAAGGAACTTTTAGATCTACAAGTTGGAGGGAAGCTTCCACTTACCAATCTATGGACTAAACTACGTTTAGTTACAAGAAAATGGACAAACTATGGGCAACATGGGGTGGGAGGGAGGAGGAAGACGAGCTGGGAGGAGGTAGAAAGGAAGAAGAGATGTGAAGTGGGTGGTGGTGGATAGATAGGGTGGGAGCTTGCCACCTTTTCCACATGGATATGGACACCCTCATCTGTGGCGCATATGGCAGAAATGCGCCACAGATGCTCAAACTTCTATGGCGCGTATTGTGATATGCGCCACAGAACATATGGTGCAGGTTAAAGTGGTGGGACCCAGGGTTAGGTTTCTATAGCGCATGTGTGGATATGCGCCACAGAAGTCAAACATATATGTGGCGCATATCCACACATGCGCCACAGATCATGGGTGAAATAGATTCCGTGGTGGGGCCCGCCTCCATATTCTGTGGCACATAATGAAATATGCGCCACAGACTTGGATCGCCCCACCCCGGCTGGCGGGTCCCACCAAACTTCAGTGGCGCATGTTGTTTGAAATGCGCCATAGAAGTTTTTAGTGTCTGTGGCACATATTTCCTAATGCTCCACTGACAAGTATCTATGGTGCATGGATTTACATATGCGCCACAGAGTAACTTGTCTACCTATAAGATGTTTCCTAGTAGTGCACGGTCACTTTTGGGTCATGGTCCGGCCTGTTCGGCTAGCCGCCCCAGTGGCGCGACCCATATGTCTGCGCCTGGCCAACAAGACTAGGGTGATTTAAAAAAAATCAAATAGAGACAATACGTGCTAAAACTAGAAAATTTCATATATATATTTATACGCAATTTACATTCAAATATAAATACTAGATTTAAACTATCCTAAAACAATGGATCCCCGCCACCATCACCGCCCCGTTTCTCTAGGGATCGAGGTCAATGTATTCCGGCTACGCCCAGGGTGCAGGCACGGGCTAGTTGATCACTTGGCCAGGCCACTCTGGCCATGCATCCGTCTCCTCCGACACGGGCGGAGCAGCCCACCCCGACATCGGCAGCGGTGGAGGTAGCCCCACGAGGACGGTGAGCTGGATGGCCTCCTGGTAGCCATCCCACATGACATCCTCGTCCTTTGCGATGGCCATGATGGACTGCTCGGTGAAGGTGTCCTTGTCATAGCCCCGCGCTAGGAGCTCCTGACACTCCGGGGGCAGGTGCACGGCGGCGGATGTGGCCGCATCCTCCTCCTCCTCCTCCTTAATGATGATGTTTAGATCGTCGTCGCCGAGCTCGGCGTCGGAGTGGTTGATGGCACCATCATCGTCGGGATCGAAGGCAGGGAGGGCGCGAGACTCCCACGGCTCGAACTCACCGCGGAAGACGCTTGCCCGCCGTGCCGTGTGTTCCTAGGCCAGGAACTCCTTCGAAAACGCCTTGTTCTGGTAGGCGTGATCCCACCGGAGGGCCGACGGGAGCTGGTGGATGCGGTGGGTGATCTCCTCCTCTAGCCCCTTGCCCTCCTTGGGCATAGGCGGCACCGGCACCCTCTCCTAGTTGATGTGCCAGCCAGTGGGGAGGGAGACATCATGGTAGGCGATGCTTGCTCTCTCCTCCATCATCGCTCGCAGTCCGCCACGCGGAAGTAGCGGCGGTCGCGATGGGGCTCCTCCTCCACCTGGCGCTTGGCGGGACGGCGGGCGAAGTCCTGTGACCATGGCCGCGACACAACCCCCCGAAGGAAGGCCGACATGCCACTCCCCTACCTACGTCGGTCGCTCGAGCCAGATCCGCCCGCCGCGTGGTCGTTCTTGGCCTTGTTGAACCACCCTGGCCTCTTCATCATTGGCGGTGGTGGCAGTGGCAACGAGAGGTGCTGGGAGGGTGTGCCTAGCGATGGCGAGAGGAGGGAAGTGCGGCACCGACAGGTGCAGGGGCATGCTTAAGTAGCCCCTGCTCGTGCGAGCGCGTGCAGGTTCTCGCGTCTTCACCATCAATGCCGGTGTGGGAACTTAGGCGGCGTCCCGTCAGTCACAGGCTGACACCCCGTCGATATTGATGGTGAAGGCTGCCACCGGTCAGGCTGCCGCCCGCGCCTCTAAATTGCTGCCGTGGTTGCGTCTGAACCGGTGCCGCTACGACTCTGAATCAATGCCATGTTAAGCGGTCGCGGACGAGTGGGCTAGTAGTACGCGCGCGGGAGGACACGCCCTCGGCCCGCCCGTGTCCGCCCTGATGCATCGGCCTTGCAAATTTGGTGTGCCGATGTGTTGAGCCGGATGCGTCGGTCCGAATGGGCACGCACGACCCGCATGTCCGCGTGGACGCGTTCGGACGTGCTCGGATGGGTTGGGTCGACCCGGTGGAGATGTCCTAAGATAGGTGAAAAGCTGAATTCCAGTTCGAGAAGTCCACGGACAAAGAAATCCCAAACATGTATATTTAAAAAATTAACATGTAGCTGTAGGAGTTTTGCCAATTCATCACATAGCTACGAGATTATTACAAAATAGTCTGTCATTCACATACGAGATCAACAAATTTACATGTGGCGGCGGGGAAAACCTAACCCTAACTAAAGGGGCGAAAAGGCAGCGGCAATACATCACCGGGACCAAAATATGGCGGCGATTCTTTGCCAGAGGCGACAGCTTCTCACTCATCATCGAAGTCGGTGTCCGCCTAGTAGATCTGGAGTAGCACCTTGACGCGCCAGACCTGGCAGTTGGCCTCATGCTGCATCGACACCACCAGGCCCTGCTTGAGTCGTCCGGTGTTGAACGCCGCCAGCTATTGGCGACCTTATTTCTCCCGTGCCGCTGTCCACATTGAGCGCGTGAGCACCCTATTGAGCACCTACTACTCTGGCTCGGGCTCTGCAACCACCCGCCTCCTCCGAGGATGATGGTGGCTCCACATGTATGCTGGCCCTAGCGCCATGCTCCACGGTGCTGGATATCTCTGTATCCCCTATGAGCATGTGGAACCACCCATAATAAGCACCGTGTCACATCCGGGAGGCGTGGGTGCTATCCACGGCCCAACAAAGACGTTGTTGCTGCTCACGATACTCATCGCCAGAGATATCCAACAACCCGTGCGGGGAGGATGACCGAGAGGACCCGTGGCCGTACGGAGACGCGGACGAGCCCACACGGCTGGCAGTGGTACTATTGACCGGCTAAATTTTGCATATATGGTGGTGGGGCTAAAAGATTTGGTGGCTGGATGCGCTGTGATGATATTTGGGGGTGGCGGAGGAGGCGATAGACGGTTGTAAAAATAGTCATCTTTATCTGTGTTGAAATCTTATTTTAAGTCAAGAAATTGACTAAATATCTCTCTAACATTTCTACTAATAACTAATTATTGTAAATATGTGCAAATCCTTCTCTTGATTTGTGATGTGCAGAAAATCATAAATTTTGATGAAATCAAGAAAAATTAATGAAGAATATGTCATTGCCAACATAGCCAAGTCAACCAGGTGTGAAAAGGCGTTTCCAGGTGATGTGACGAGCATCATTACGGGCAAAGCCCACCTGTACCGTCTTCCCGTACTGCATGCTGACGCCTTCTTTAGGTCAAACAAAACTACTTATGTGAAGGGAGCGAGATCATTCAAGGAGAGAAGCACCCTCCAGCCACCGTGGAACACATTCATCATTCAGATATCATCCATCACACACCGAAAGAGATCTACACCACCATAGTTCATCACCTCCATCTCCTACCTCCTTCATAGCCATAGCCATTATCTTGAATAGATATTTTCTTGCGAATTGGCGATCATTGTAAGAATATTTGATTTCAATCTAACTATTTCAACAATGATTCATATTCATGATCTTATTATTATTATGAGTGAGTAGTCCTCATAGGCTATGGGTTGGGGTGAAGCCTCGTAGCATCTATGTGCATCTAATTTCATAGGAATATTGTGTAGTGATTGAATAGGAGCTTTGTTATCTTATATCTTTGTCTCTACCTCGATTTAAGGACTTGTAGGTACCCAAGACCCCTTGGATTTATCAAGGTGTGAGGTAAGATAAGTGGAGAACAGTGTCTCGCACACGAAACTCTAGTGGCATAAAGGGGGTACAATATTCTCTTAGTGATCTGCTTGGGATCTACAGCAATATCATCGATCATAAGGCTTTGGTCTATTTTACTTAATAATTATTGTGACCCGTGGTTTCAGGGTGCAAATGGTTGGACCAAGAGACTATTGTCACTTGTGGTTTCTGATGGGTTCGTAGCATGGAAAACAAAAAATTTCTACCGCAAGAACAAACAAAACCCAAATCTAATCTAGATCAAAGTCAAGATCTAATCTATTAGACATGTGCAATGAGATAGATCTGTACTAACCCTTGTAGATCCGAAAGCCTTGTGCGAGATCGGATCTCGTGGTTGATGTAGACGATCACTTGCCGATCTCAAGATCGAGTAGACGATCCTTCCGGCACCGTGTTCCGGCAGCGCTTCTGCAGTCTGTCACACGTGCGGAGTCGAAGCAGACCTTCCTCTCCCCGTTCCAGCGAGCAGCGGAGGTAGTAGATCTCTCCACGGAATCCCAGCAGCACGACGGCGTGGTGGTGGTGGTGGAGTAGAGAATTTTGCAGGGCTTCGCCTAAGCCAGAGCAGATGGAAGGAGGAGGAGAGAGGCGGCTAGGGTTTGGAGTGGGGAGGGGCCAGGGGGTGGCGCCTCCACCCCTCTATATATAGAGGGAGGGGTGCGGCCTAGGGTTCCCACCCCTAGGCCCACCCCTTAGGGACGACGCACAAGGAGGCTTGGGGGGAGAGTCCTTCCCCCCCCAAGTTTCCTTTACTTACCCTTTAAGTTTCCCCTTATCCTATCTTGGTTTTGAAGTAAACTCCAAAATATCTTCTAGAACCTTCCGGAACATTCCGAAACCTTCTAGAATCCCCATACAAACACTCCGGAACATTTCCTAACTTAGAAAATGATCCCCATTATATGAATCTTATTCCTCGGACAATTCCGGATCTCCTCGTGATGTCCCGGATCCAATCCGAGACTTCGAACAACATTCGGTCTCCAACGCACATTCAATATCTACTTAAAACAACTTTGAACCTTAAGTGTGTCACCCTACGGTTTGTGAATATGCAGACACGATGGAGACACCTTTCCGATCAATAACCATCAGCGGGATCTGGAGATCCATAACGGCTCCCACATACTCAACGATGACTTCGTGATCGATAGAACCATTAACATACGACACCAATTCCCTTTGTCACGCGATATTCTACTTATCCGAGGTTTGATCGTCGGTATCTCCATAAGTACTCTTTACTCGTTCCATGTTGTGTCATCCCCTGTGACCTAGTCACATGCTTGCAAGCTAACTAGATGGCATTCCACCGAGAGGGCCCAGAGCATATCTATCCGTCATATGGATGGACAAATCCCAATCTTGGTCCATGCGCTTCAACACATACTTTCAGAATACCCAATGACACCTTTATAACCACCCAGTTACGAAGCGGTGTTTGATGTCATCAAAGTACCCATCCGGTGATGGTGATTAACATAACCTCATGGTCGAAGGATTAGGTTACTATGCATTTGAAAGCTTGTAGCAATACGAACTTAATGACTTGATCTTATGCTACGCTTACTATGGGTGTGTGTCCATCACATCATTCTCCTAATGTTATAACCTTGTTATTAATAACATCCAATGTCCATGATCAGGAAACTATGATCATCAATTAATCAACAAGCTAGTTCAACAAGAGTCTTACTAGGGACTCTTTTATGTCTACAAAACACACATGTATTAGTGTTTCCTTATAATACAATTATAGCATGGGATGCAAACATTCATCATAAACACAAAGATATAATAATAACCACTTTTATTATTGCCTCTTGGGCATATCTCCAACAGTCTCCCACTTGCACTAGAGTCAATAATCTAGATTACATGGTAATATACCTAACACCCATGGCGTTCTGGTGTTGGTCATGCTTTGCTCTAGGGAGAGGTTTAGTCAACGGATCTGCCACATTCAGATCAGTGTGTACTTTGCAAATCTTTATGTCACCATCTCGGACATACTCGCGCATAGCATGGAAACGTAGATTGATGTGCTTCAGCTTGGTATGTGACCTTGGCTCCTGTGCATTAGCTATGGCACCTGTGTTGTCACAGTAGATGGCCATCGGGTCCAACGCACTAGGAACCACGCCAAGTTCAGTAATGAACTCCTTCATCCATATGGCTTCTTGTGCAGCCTCCGAAGAAGCTATGTATTCCGATTCAATTGAAGATTTTGCCACAACGCTTTGCTTGGCACTCCTCCAGCTCACTTCAGCACCATTCAAAATAAATACGTATCCAGACTGTGACTTCGAGTCATCTGGATCGGTGTTCCAACTAGCATCAGTGTAACTGTTTACAACAAGTTGTTCATCACCTCCATAAGAAAGAACCATATCCTTAGTCCTATTTAGGTACTTTAGGATATTCTTGACCGCTGTCCAGTGCTCCATTCTAGGATCACTTTGATATCTGCTAGTCAAACTAACAGCATGTGCTATATCTGGTCTTGTACACAACATGGCATACATGATAGAACCTATGGCCGAGGCATAGGGAATATTATTCATCTTCTCTCTATCTTCTGCCGTAGCTGGACTTTGAGTCTTACTCAAGGTCTTACCTGACAACATGGGCACGAACCCTTTCTTGCTCTCTTCCATTCTAAACTTCTTTAGAACTTTGTCCAAGTATGTACTTTGTGAAAGCGCTATTAGGCGTCTTGATCTTCTCTATAAATCTTGATGCCTAGAATATATGCCGCTTCGCCAAGATCCTTTATTGAAAAACTATTATTCAAATAGGCTTTGACACTATTAAGAAGTTCTATATCATTCCCAATCAACAATATGTCATCTACATATAGTACTAGGAATGCTATAGAGCTCCCACTCACTTTCTTGTAAATAAAAGCTTCTCCATAAGTTTGTATAAATCCAAAGTTTTTGATTACTTTATCAAAACATTGATTCCAACTCCGGAATGCTTGCTTCAGTCCATAAATGGAGCGCTGAAGTTTGCATACCTTGTCAGCATCTTTAGGATCGACAAAACCCTTGGGTTGTACCATATACAACTCTTCCTCAATGTCACCATTAAGGAACGCTGTTTTGACATCCATCTGCCAAATCTCATAATCGAAATATGCAGCTACTGCTAACAAAATCCTCACAGACTTTAGCTTCGCTACTGGTGAGAATGTCTCATCGTAGTCAACTCCTTGAATTTGTCGGAACCCTTTCGCGACAAGTCGAGCTTTATAAACGGTAATATTACCATCAGCATCTGTTTTTCTTTTGAAGATCCATTTGTTCTCGACAGCCTTACGGCCATCCGGTAAGTCCACCAAAGTCCATACTTGGTTTTCGTACATGGATCCCATTTCGGATTTCATGGCTTCTAGCCATTTGTCGGAATCTGGGCTCACCATAGCTTCTTCATACGTCGCAGGGTCATCAGTGTTGTCCACCAACATGACGTTCAAGGCAGGGTCATACCAATCAGGAGTGGTACGAACCCTCGTTGACCTGCGAGGTTCAGTAGCAACTTAGTTCAAAGTTTCATGATCACCATCATGAGCTTCCTCTCCAATTGGTGCAGGCGGCACAAAAACATCTTCCGGTGCTGCGCTACTCTCAACTCCGAGAGAAGGTTCAATAACCTCGTCGAGTTCTACTTTCCTTCTAGTCAATTCCTTCGAGAGAAACTCCTTCTCAAGAAAGGATCCATTCTTGGCAACAAAAACTTTGCCTTCGGATCTATGATAGAAGGTATACCCAATTATTTCTTTAGGGTATCCTATGAAGACGCATTTCTCCGCTTTGGGTTCAAGCTTATCAGGTTGTAACTTCTTTACATACGCTTCGCAACCCCAAACTTTAAGGAACGACAAGTAAGGTTTCTTTCCAAACCACAATTCGTACGGTGTCGTTTCAACGGATTTAGATGGTGCCCTATTCAAAGTGAATGCGGCTGTCTCTAATCAATAGCCCCAAAACGATAGCGGTAAATCTGTAAGAGACATCATAGACCGAACCATATCTAAGAGAGTTTGATTACGATGTTCGGACACACCATTACGCTGTGGTGTTCCAGGCGGTGTCAACTGCGAAAGTATTCCACATTTCTTTAAATGCATTCCAAACTCATAACTTAGATAGTCACCTCCGCGGTCAGAACGCAGAAACTTAATCTTCTTGTTACGATGATTTTCCACTTCACTTTGAAATTCCTTAAACTTCTCGAAAGTTTCAGACTTATGTTTCATAAAGTAGACATACCCATATCTACTTAAGTCATCCGTGAAAGTGAGAACATATCGATATCCACCACGCGACGCTACACTCATTGGACCGCACACATCGGTATGTATTATTTCCAATAAGTCTGTAGCTCGCTCCATTATTCCAGAGAATGGAGTCTTAGTCATTTTTCCCATTAGACATGCTTCACATCTTTCAAGTGATTCAAAATCAAGTGATTCAAGAAGTCCATCAGAATGGAGTTTCTTCATACGCTTCACTCCAATGTGACCAAGACGACAGTGCCACATGTATGTAGAATTATCATTCAATTTTGTTCGTTTAGCATCTATGTTGTGAACATGTGTATCACTACTATCGAGATTCAGTAAGAATAAACCATTCATCTCAGGTGCATTACCATAAAAGATATTACTCATATAAATCGAACAACCTTTATTCTTAAAAGAGTAACCGTCTCGCAATAAACAAGATCCAGATATAATGTTCATGCTTAACGCAGGCACCAAATAACAATTATTCAAATTTAAAACTAATCCCAAAGGTAGATGTAGAGGGAGCGTGCTGACGGCGATCACATCAACCTTGGAGCCATTTCCAACGCGCATCGTCACCTCGTCTCTTGCCAGTCTTCGCTTATTCCGCAGCTCCTGTTTCGAGTTACAAATACGAGCAACCGAACCAGTATCAAATACCCAGGCACTACTACGATTACTAGTAAGATACACATCAATAACATGTATATCGAATATACCTTTCTTCTTGATGTTGCCGTTCTTCAGATCTGCCAGGTACTTGGGGCAGTTACTCTTCCAGTGACCAGTACCCTTGCAGTAGAAGCATTCAGTTTCAGGCTTAGGACCAGCCTTGGGCTTCTTAGCAGGTGCGACAGCTTTCTTGCCGTCCTTCTTGAAGTTGCCCTTATTCTTAGGCTTGCCCTGTTTCTTGAAATTGGTGGTCTTATTGACCATCAACACTCGGTGCTCCTTCTTGATCTCCACTTCAGCAGTTTTCAGCATGGACGATAGTTCAGGCAACGTCTTGTTCATGCAGTGCATATTGTAGTTCATCACAAAGTTCTTATAACTCGGTGGCAGTGATTGGAGGACACGGTGAAACCCTAACTCATTAGGAATCATTATCCCCAACTCTTGGAGCTTGTTTGCGTGCCCAGACATGGTGATCACGTGCTCGCTAATGGAGCTACCCTCTTCCATCTTACAGTTAAAGAACTTTTTGGAGGCCTCATAGCTCTCCACGGTCGCGTGAGTCTCAAAAATGAGCTTGAGCTCCTTAATGATCTCGAACGGGTCGTGGTGCTCAAAGCGCTTCTGAAGCTCCGTTTCTAAACCGTGCAGGATGGCACACTGAACTGTGGAGTAATGATTTTTCCGAGTGGCGTAAACATTCTTTACATCATCGGTGGCATCTTCTGCAGGTGGGTCACCTAGCGGTGCTTCGAGCACATAGGTCAACTGACCAGCCCTGAGGACAATCTTCAGTCCATGGAGCCAGTCCGTGAAGTTGCTTCCATTGTTCTTAAGCTTTTCTTTTTCTAGGAACGCATTGAAATTGATGGAGAGGTTTGCCATAATCTACAACAAATTTGCAAGTAGTTTAGACTAAGTTTATGATAAATTGAGTTCAATTTTAAATCTTTAATTAACTAGGTGAACTCCCACTCAAAACAACATCCCTCACATTGTCTTAGTGATTACACGAACCAAGTCCACTACACCAAGTCCGATCTTCATGAGAGAAGATGTAGTTTCATCGGCGAACAATCTTCATGTTCATCATATCATTTATATGATTCATGCTCTACCTTTCGGTATTTTGTGTTCCGAGACCATGTCTGTACATGCTAGGCTCGTCAAGATCAACCTTAGTTTCCGCATGTGTAAATCTGGCTTGCACCCGTTGTATGCACACGTAGAATCTATCACATCCGATCATCACGAGATGCTTCGAAACGACGAGTCTTAGCAACGGCGCCAACTAAGGATGAACACTTTATTACTTGATATTTAGTGAGAGGGATCATCTTATAATGCTACCGTCGCGATCTAAGCAATACAAGATGCATAAAGGATTAACATCACAGGCAATTCATAATTAGTGTGATATGATATGGCCCTTTCTTCTTATGCCTTTGATCTCCATCTCCAAAGCACGGACATGATCTCCATCATCACCAGCATTGTGTCAAGGTCAGTGGCGCCGCTTCATGGTTGTCCATCATCACTAGCAACTATTACAACTACTTGGAATAAAGCTATTACAAGATGAACAGACACGCAGGTCTTAACAGAATTAAAGACAACCATTAGGCTCCTGCCGGTTGCCATATTACAACAAGGATCATTGCATACATCAAATATAATCACAATCACATGATGGCCATATCACATCACAAAACCCCTGCAAAAACAAGTTAGACGCCTCTAATTTTCTTTGCATGTTTTACGTGGTTTGGGGCTTTCGAATAAGAACGGATCTTACCTACGAAACTAAACCACAACGTTGATACAAGTGCTATCAAGTACAAAGTGTAAATTGGATCTATACTATGGTGGGAGAGACAGACACCCGCAAAGCCACTTGTGCAAAGCAAGTTACACGTCAAGCGTGGAGCAAGTCTCATGTGCGATGACATGTAAGGTTAGCCCGGGCCGCTTCATCCCACCATACCGCAAGATGCAAAGTACACAAAGCAAAAGACGGCACGAGCACCAACGCCCACAAAACCATTGTGTTCTACTCGTGCAATAGATCTACGTATAGACAAGGCTCTGATACCACTGATGGGTTCGTAGCATGGTAAACAAAAACTTTCTACCGCAAGAACGAACAAAACCTAGATCTAATCTAGATAAAAGCCAAGATCTAATCTATTAGACATGTGCAACGAGATAGATCTGTACTAACCCTTGTAGATCCGAAAGCCTTGTGCGAGATCGGATCTCGTGGTTGATGTAGACGATCACTTGCCGATCTCAAGATCGAGTAGACGATCCTTCCGGCACCGCGTTCCGGCAGCGCTTCTGCAGTCTGTCACACGTGCGGAGTCGAAGCAGACCTTCCTCTCCCCGTTCCAGCGAGCAGCGGAGGTAGTAGATCTCTCCACGGAATCCCAGCAGCACGACGGCGTGGTGGTGGTGGAGTAGAGAATTTTGCAGGGCTTCGCCTAAGCCAGAGCAGATGGAAGGAGGAGGAGAGAGGCGGCTAGGGTTTGGAGTGGGGAGGGGCCAGGGGGTGGCGCCTCCACCCCTCTATATATAGAGGGAGGGGTGCGGCCTAGGGTTCCCACCCCTAGGCCCACCCCTTAGGGCTGACGCACAAGGAGGCTTGGGGGGAGAGTCCTTCCCCCCCAAGTTTCCTTTACTTACCCTTTAAGTTTCCCCTTATCCTATCTTGGTTTTCGAGTAAACTCCAAAATATCTTCTAGAACCTTCCGGAACATTCCGAAACCTTCTAGAATCCCCATACAAACACTCCGGAACATTTCCTAACTTAGAAAATGATCCCCATTATATGAATCTTATTCCCCGGACAATTCCGGATCTCCTCGTGATGTCCCGGATCCAATCCGAGACTCCGAACAACATTCGGTCTCCAACGCACATTCAATATCTACTTAAAACAACTTCGAACCTTAAGTGTGTCACCCTACGGTTCGTGAATATGTAGACAAGATGGAGACACCTCTCCAATCAATAACCATCAGCGGGATCTGGAGATCCATAACGGCTCCCACATACTCAACGATGACTTCGTGATCGATAGAACCATTAACATACGACACCAATTCCCTTTGTCACGCGATATTCTACTTATCCGAGGTTTGATCGTCGGTATCTCCATACCTAGTTCTACCTCGTTACTGATAAGTACTCTTTACTCGTTCCATGTTGTGTCATCCCCTGTGACCTAGTCACATGCTTGCAAGCTAACTAGATGACATTCCACCGAGAGGGCCCAGAGCATATCTATCCGTCATATGGATGGACAAATCCCAATCTTGGTCCATGCGCTTCAACACATACTTTCAGAATACCCAATGACACCTTTATAACCACCTAGTTATGAAGCGGTGTTTGATGTCATCAAAGTACCCATCCGGTGATGGTGATTAACATAACCTCATGGTCAAAGGATTAGGTTACTATGCATTTGAAAGCTTGTAGCAATACGAACTTAATGACTTGATCTTATGCTACGCTTACTATGGGTGTGTGTCCATCACATCATTCTCCTAATGATATAACCTTGTTATTAATGACATCCAATGTCCATGATCAGGAAACCATGATCATCAATTAATCAACAAGCTAGTTCAATAAGAGTCTTACTAGGGACTCTTTTATGTTTACAATACACACATGTATTAGTGTTTCCTTATAATACAATTATATCATGGGATGCAAACATTCATCATAAACACAAAGATATAATAATAACCACTTTTATTATTGCCTCTTGGGCATATCTCCAACAGTTTCAGGGGCTCTAGTAGCTAAGGATTTACTTTCCACAATCCCTATCACTATTAGATCATTTTACACATGAATGTGCTTAAGCTTAACTTTATCCCATTTATATGCATAGCTTCAGGTGAATCTTCAACCCTAGCATGTCTCCATCATTGAAAACAATCAAAAGATACAAAGTAAACTGGAAAGGTCCAGGAAACGAAAAACAAAATTAATTAGCAAGTCTTCTAGAAGTTCCTCAATTCCTTTTAGCAAGTGGTTCCCAAGGTTCAATAAACCTAGGTATATTCTAGAGAAAAAACTATTATACTGCATCCATAATTCGGATTGAAGGTATCAGCCCTTTTTCTGGCACCATTCCTCGAGAAGCGATTTTGCTATCCTGGTGAGGTTATTAGAGACCTTGTTTATTTATTTGGTTTTGTTTTCGTTTTAATCCTTGTTATTAGTTCACTTTTTTATCTATTTCAATCCACGGTAAACGAGGCCCAGTAAAGGATTCGGGTGGTTCACAGGAGCAGGACTTCTTGAAGAACATGACAATGAGTAGATAGAAACTTGAAGGGAAAATCCTAATCTGTAACCGACTCGACCTGCTACCTCGAGACCTAGCCTCCCTATATAAAGGCTAGGAGGGGCGGAGAGGAGGACAATCCACACCTCTAGCATACACCTCACTAGATTGCATCTACGCACCCCTGTAACTTTCGACTCGCTGATAATCAAGAGCAGACAGGCAGGAGTAGGGTCCTCTTCGAGGCCTAAACCTGGGTAAAACCTCGTGTCCCCCTATGTGCTTGTTTGCTAGTCGATCGATGCCTCCAGCGCTCCCCAGTTCCTCGAACCTAAATCCATCAACGATGGGCATTGATGAGTTAACCCCTCGTCAATTGGTGCCGTCTGTGGGAATCGAGAGTGTTGATGTTGCGTCTTCCTGGGCCCCATCAACTGCGATATACAACTCCGCTGTAGCAGAGACTCGCCTCCTCTTCGGCGCTTTCGACTTCACCATCCACGCGCCGGTGACTCGCTCGGATTTCGAGTCCATGGGTGATTGGATCGGTCTGGCGATCGGAAGCCTACGCTTTTAGGTCGGTCAGATCGGCACACTCCGCCTCCCCGATCACCCGTAGGCTCCTTTGATTGCCCCTGCCTCATGGTTCCCACCACCAACTGGCACCCTGAGCGAGCTCAACGCCTCAACATCAGTTGGGGATACGGATAGCAACACTTGCGAGTCCGATTTAGGAAATCTAGCATCGGAAGATGGAGCCTACGGCTCTGGATCTGAGAGTTGCAGGAGCAGCAGCTTCCCCAACTACTACATGTGCGCTTTCATCATCAATGGATATCCCCCCGTCAATGAGGACCCCACCAACAACGGTGACAACGCCAACAGCGGTGCCCCCATCCCTCCCAACCATAACGACAAATGCGTCAACAATAGGGCAGAACGCCAGGAAATCCACCTCCACCAGGCGGAGTGGGCGCGATGCAGGGAAGCCCTATGGGACAACCCCTTGCCACCAAATTCATCACAACACATGTTGATGGGATACCACGTGCTGCTCATCCAGGAATTCAACTGCCAGCAGGCGGTGAACGTGCAACTCGAAGCTCGAAGGAGGGTCGCAGATGCTTCGAGACGCTCCCTCTTGGACCACCTCACGGACAAGGAGCGGGAAGAAGCCACTCGATTCCTCGACTTCTTGTTGTTGTCAGTGGACTCTCGGGGCAACATGACCCTGAAGATGCCACAAGCAGCGGTGACAGCAACCACGATGTACCTGCTCAACAACCAGTCACCATCTAGAGATCCACGATCTGCCATGCACTGATCCACGATCGCTGGGCTTGGGCTGGTCAAAGCCGCACTCGCCAAGGATCCAACACCAGAGCCAAAGGAGCCAAAGAAGAAAGTTCCTCCCAGATACTACTCGCTATCCTCTTGCGATGACGAGCATGACCTGTCGCGGCGATGCCTCTCACGTCGCCACAATCGTGACTACGACACGTGTGACGATATTACACAGCGCAAAGTCGACAAGATGCACGCCAAGTGCGCTTAATCAATAGAGTCGGGAGATGAAGGAATGGAGCTCTGCGGCGCCAACTGCTTCAGCAAAGCCATACGGAAGACGCTAATGCCAAAGGGTTCAAACTCCCTTCAGAGAACCTGAAGTTCGATGGCATACAAGACTCGAAGATCTGGCTGGAGGACCACATCTCCTTAGTCAAGCTACACGGCGGAAACAAGTGTACAACCATGCAATGCGTCCAGCTACAGCTGCAAGGAACTTCTCGCGCGTGGCTCAACAATCTTCCATGTGGGTCACTCCACAGTTGGAAGGAGCTGGTCTATAGCTTCATCTGAAACTTCAAGGGCACCTACAAGAGGACTACATCAATTGTAGTGCTCAGAGCCTGCAGGCAGAAGCCGACCGAATCCCTTCGCTCCTATATTCAAAGATGGTCTATCATCAAAAACTCAGCATAAAACATCTCTAAAGATCACGTGATCAACACGTTCAATGATGCTGTCCACCGTCGAGAGCTCAGGGAGGAGCTGGGACGCACGAAGCCCAAGACCATCGATCACCTGATGGACATCGTGAATCGATGGGCGGACGGAGAAGACTCCGTGAACAAAAACCGCGTCCACTCGGATGACGAGGACAACCTCGGCCGCAGACACGGCCACTGAGGGAAACTCGGATGCGTGGTGATGAAGACCGTGAAGAAGTCGACATGGTCGCAGCTGGCTACGCCGACATATGCGATGAACATAACCGCAGCAGTGGGTACCATAGCAGCAGCTACCACGACAGCGGCAAGACCACGCCAGTATGGCAACACCGCACTCATGACGAAGCACCTAGAATATCCATCCATGAGAAACTGTCTGAGCCCTGCAACATCCACTACTATATCGACAAGCACGATGGAAAGAAGAAGTCCACCCATCTCCTCAAGGACTGTCGTGAGTTCCTGAAGCTCCACGAAGTCCTGGTCTAGATGAATCGCGACACGAGAAACCAGGGGTACGGAACCGCCCCAGGCACCATAGCTCATGGAGCACCACCACCACCCGGAGGACCCAGGCAACCTAGGTGAGCCATATCCACGCCTACTAGGGAACATGGTCATGATCCAGAAGGGGCGCCCCTCCAACAGGGCGCAAAAATCGATCACTCGCCAAATCAACTTGGCCATGAACTCTCCACCCTCGACCACTGAGTACCTCAGCGGGTGCGAGTCATGCATCACCTTCGACAAGCGCGAACACCCGCACCAGGTACCTCGCCCGGGTCACTCTCCCCTGGTGTTCGAGGCACATATTGGTGGCTACGAGATGAGTCGCGTCTTGATGGACGGCGACAGCGGCATCAACCTAATGTTCACCAGCACCCTGCGTGCCATGAGGATTCCCCTCTCCTGCCTGGAGCCATCCGAAACAATGTTTCACGGCATCGTCCCATGAAAAGGTGTATACCCCTTGGGAAAAAACAACCTGGACGTCATCTTCGGCATGTCCACAAACTTCTGGCGAGAACACCTCAAATTGAAAGTGGTCAACTGGCCCTCGCAATATCATACAATCCTTGGACGTGTCACGTTCACAAGGTTCATGGCAGGCCCGCACTACGCCTACTTGCAGATGAAGATGCCAGGACCAAGCAGCATTATAGCCATCAATGGGAGCTTCACCAAGTCAGATAGCTGCATGGACTTCAACAGAATCTCCTAATCCTTCGGCATGCAAGAGGAATTTCAAGACTCAAGGAGTCGACGGACAACAGTCTTCCTCCTGTGAGCAATCCAAACGCACCTGACCAGTCCTTTGACTCAACACCAAGGCAGTCCAGGTCCACCCAATAGACCCGACCAAGATGACCCTCATCGCTAATAACCTGAGTCCCGCATAGGAACTCATGCTCGTCGAATTCCTCCAAGAGCGCTGGGAGATCTTTGCGTGGTGTCTAGCGGACATGCCAGGAGTTCTCAGGGAATTTGCCGAGCATGCACTCAACGTGAATCCAAATGCAAGGCCAGTGAAACAGTCGATGGGTCGACTATCAGAACCAAGAGCAAAGGCGGTCATCATGGAAGTCAACAGACTCCTCGACGCCAATTTTATATGCGAAATAAAGGAGAGCACTTGGGTAGATAACCCTGTGCTTGTTCCTAAAAAGGACACGGACATCCTGCGGATGTGCGTGGACTTCACCTCTCTCAACAAGCACTGCTCGAAGGATCACTTCCCATTACTGCGGATCGACCAGATAATCGACTCCATTGCGGGATGTGAACGCATCTGCTTCCTCGATGCCTACTAAGGCTACCATCAGGTTCGAATGAAGGAGGAGGACTAGGAGAAAACGGCCCTCATCACGTTGTTTGGCATTTACTGCTACACAACAATGCCCTTCGGGCTGAAGAAAGCAGGAGCCACCTATCAACGGTGTATGCAGGTGATAGCTGTGAGATTCGACACATTTTTGATGGTTTTTATTGATGGTTTTCTTCCAGATTTGATTGTTTTCTGGCTTTACCTAATGCTAATACTTCGGTAGCAAAGAAAACATGGATTTTAATGTGTGTTTCAGGTTTTGGACGTCAATAGAAGGATTTAACTAGAGAAATACAATATTCTGGAGAAAACAAGCAAGTCCCAATTTGGAAGCACGCGAGGGGAGCGCACAGACGGTTTAACGACCAACTATACGACGAGAATGCCCGTATAGTTCCCGCCGTATAGCTGCCGCCGCCTCTGTCTTGTCAAAAGGGACAACTTCCGTGAAGGGACGGGGGACGAAAACACAACGCAGTAGCCTCCACACCATCCAGAAGGGAGAAAGAAGGGATTCGGAGAAGAAGGAGAAGACATTCTTCATCTCGCTCCACGATCTTCGACCTCCTAGCCAATACACCTCCATATCCACTACTTGTACTTGAGAGAGAGAGAGGGATCTCCACCTTGCAAGACTAGGGTTTGAGATTTTTTCTTCCCATCTTGAGTTGTGTTGGATATTTTTCTATTCTTATTGTGGATCTCCACGGTAATACCAAGATGAATTCCCTTTATTTGATTATATTGATGATCCGTTCTTATCTCATGTGTGAGTAATTCCCTTGGGCGTAGGAGATGTAGGGGATTGGTGAGATGTGATGTGCCTTCATATATTTTCCATTAGTATTGTGATTGATTCTAATTACTATGTTATGTGTGCTTGACTATTTGTGGGATGCTTAATGCTTGTTGTCCAATTAAGGGCCCAGACAACATGATACCTTGTTCTACATAGATAAGATTTTGCTCGCTAGAGGACCGGCGACCCCTGGGTGACACAGGCATATCAATGGAAAACTAGTTGACTCGAGGATAACGAGTAACCACTATGCTTATTGCATTAGTCCGATCCAAGGATCTTAATCGCTAAGCGGCCTGAAGGGTCTTAATCGCCTAGTGTCTGACCATGGTTTTGGTAGCAGGCTAGTAGGATTATTGAAGTTGGGATGAAATCTACCAAGAGGAGTTCCAACTAATTATGGGTTGCTCGCCTACACATATATCTATAAGATTATAATTGTTACATTCATAGTCGTCCACCTGGCACATTCACTATCACCATGAACTGAAGTCCCCGTGCCTTCTTTCGCCATCTATAGGAAACAACAAACAAGCAAAGTCGTTCATTATTTTTATGCATTATATTTCTAAAGTTTACATTTTAGTTCTATTTTAATCTATCGCATTTAATCGAAATCCCATTCTTATTTAAAAACTTGTAGTCAATTCACTCGAAGACATGTGACAACTTCGGGTGTGACAGAGACTTTATCAATAAACACTTACCTTTGGGCTCCCTGTGGGATCGATATCTAAACTTCAAAACTAGCTACAAACGATATGTGCTCTTGTAGACATCATGCTATTTTCCGACGCCATTGCCAGGGAGCTAAGCGCTAAGTGTTTGTCTTTTGACATTTCAGGTGTTGCTACTACAAAATGTTCTCCTTAGGAGACAAAGGTGAAGGGAATATGCCCGAGAGGCAATAATAAAGTGGTTATTATCTTATTCCATGTTTATGATAAATGTTTATTTTATATGCTAGAATTGTATTGATCTGAAACATCAATACATGTGTGTTTAATAAACAAAAAGGGTTCCCAGTTATGCCTCTCTTATAGACTAGCTTGTTGATTAACAAGATGATCAAGGTTTCCTGATCATGGACATTGGATGTTGTTAATAACAAGGTCACACCATTGGTGGAATGATGTGATGAACATTCATACGAAGTATAGCATTACGATCAAAGTCATTATGTTTATATTGCTATAATATCATACGAAGTAATCTTTATCCTTAGACCATGAGATCATGTTAATTGCTAACACCGGAAGAGTATCTTGATAACATCAAACGTCACACCGTAACAGGGTGACTATAAAGGTGGGTTCAGTGCTACGAAGGTGTTATGTTGAGGCTCATGGATCAAGAGTGGCATTTTTCCATCCCGATGACGGATAGATATACTCTGGGCCCTCTTGGTGATATCACATTGAAATAGCTTGCAAGCAAGTGATGTGATCACTAGAATGTTATATCACGGGAACGAGAAAAGAGTGCATGTCGGTAACGAGATCAAAATAGGTATGGAGATACCGATGATCGAATCTCGGACATGTAATATATCGCAGGACAAAGGGATTTAGTTACTAGTGTTAAAGGGTCTCACGATCACAGAAGTCATCGTTGAATGTGTAGGAGTCAGTATGGTTCTCCAGGCCCCGCTGCTGATTATTGATCGGAGAGGCGTCTCGATCATGTCTACATTATTGGCGAACCGTAGGGTGACACACTTAAGGGATACCAACACCATTTGGAGCAAATATGTATCAGATAAAGATTTAAGAAAGCACTGGAATTATTTCAATATACACCAAAACTGTTTCGGGTGAAAATGCTGAAATTGGTTCTGCATGTAATATTGAAATGTTGCAGGGCGTTTTATGTGAATGTTTGTTAATTAAAGTAATTAAAAAATACTGAATAAAAATAATAAAAGAGTTTTATTAAATGAGAGATCATTAAATTTGGAGAAATTTAATGCATTTAAAGTGGAGACTTTAAAAGAGAATGTGAAGGGGCATTTTAATGTGGAGGGGTTACCACCACATGAATGGAGGAGGTGAAGGGTCACCCCCTCCATGCGCCGGCCATGAAGGAGGGGCACCCCCTCCTCCTATAAAAGGCCACCCCCCTCCTCACTTCTCACTCACACCTCCTTGTGAAGGATCTCTCTCCCCCCTCTAGTATTATTCCCCCATGGTCTCGGATTAGCGAGATACATGTTCCCGGCGGCTTTATCTGGAAAGGAGTTATTGCTTGCGCTGCTTTGCTAGAGCGAGGGACGGAGGTTGTCGGGGTACCGGACGTGTGTGCAATCACGGATGCACCGCTGTTTTGCGGTGCTGGACTTGGTGGTGCTGGAGCTGGATCTAATGGACGTGCTGGAGCCGGACCTGCTGGACTTCATCACGATCTTGAGATCGGCAAGTGTACGACTACATCATCCACGAGTTCTAGCTTATTAACAAAGCTTTGTTCTCTTCGAGGGTAAGTTCTCGTTGGATGTATGTCCACCCGTTGCTTTGTACCTAGTAGATAGATCTTGGCGTGTAGTTCACACCGTAGGAAATTTTTTGTTTTCTATGCTGCGGACCCAACAGTGGTATCAGAGCCTGATCTATGCATAGGTGCTTAGCATGGGTAGTACACATATGTTGATATGTGGGCGATGATGATCATGTTATTGCATCTTCTATGTATTTTGGATATTGGTGGCATAGTGGGATGAAGCGGCCCGGACCAACCTTACATGTCATCGTACATGAGACCGGTTCCACGACTGACATGCAACTTGTTTTGCATAAGTGGCTGGCGGGTGTCTGTCTCTCCTACTATAGTCAATATCTGATTTACAACGAGTTGCTAATAACTTAGTTATCCTCGTTGTGGTTCATGTTCGTAGGTAAGAACGGTTCTATCTCCGAAAGCCCTAAGCCACATAAAACTTGCAATTGATAAATTAGAGGCGTCTAGTTTAGATCATTGCTAGGCTACTGTATTGATATGGTATTATTGTAAGTAGATGTATGATAGATACTCTTACAACACACTCAACGTGTAAGTTCCATAGACCTTGGCCTTACACACAAAGGAATGATAGAGATCATACCACGATGCAAGTGATAGAGATCAAATGCATGGACCATATCATCTCACTTTACACATTAGATGTTAGCATCTTATACTTCTAGTTTGGCGCTTTCTGTAGCATTGTAAGATGATCCCTCTTTTAGATATCGAGATAAAAATGTGTTCTTCCTTAAGTATGCACCATTTTGTGGATCGTATTTCGAGACATCACGTGATGATCGGGTGTACTCGACTCTACGCTTTCATACAAACGGGTGTAAGACAGTTTTACACACGCGAGTACCAAGGTTCTTACTTGGCGAGCCTAGCATGTACAGACATGGCCTCAGAACATGGACCGAAAGGTTAAGCATGAGTCATATAGTTGATATGATGCCCATATAGATGCTCGCCTTTGAAGCTACATCAACTCAAGTGATGATTAGACTTGGTGTAGTGGATTTGGTTCATGTAATCACCAAAAAGGCACGAGGGATGTCGTTTTTGAGTGGGAGTTCATTTCTAATTTGGATTAGTCGAACCAAATTTGTCATAAATTAAATCAAAGTGAATTTGCATAGTTTGTTGTAGTCATTGGCATTCGTTTTCTACCTTATGCTTAGTTTTTATTTGAGATAATAGAACTATAGAATTCTGGATATTTACTTTACGAACTGGTATCGTATTGTTTTGAATGTCAATTTAAAGTTTATAAGTCCTATTGCAAACTTTCAGTAAACTCTATTTACTCCATGAAGTTTAATAAGTAGTATTAAATCAACAGTAAGAATTCCAATGTTAGTATCTAAAGTATCATGTTTGCCTCCATGATTATTGATATTCAAAAAGTTGTTTTATTATCAAGATTATATTGGAGCTGGAAATTGTTTCAGAAACCATCATGTGTGAAAGATATTGTGATATCTAAAACAATGTCTTTGGTTGCATTATGATAGAGTATAATTTAGCAAAATACATGTTCTCATATTGTATGAGAATTTGTGAAGGATGGAGATGCTAGGCATCCGAATCTACCAAAAAGGTTTTGGGAACTGATATTATACTCGCGATTCTTCCTTATAGGATATAGTAGCTTGATCATGAAAGTTATCATGATAAGGATGAATAGAAGATGTAAGTAAAATGTTTACTACACTAATAGATTACTAAAGAATGGATTTTTGAAAGAACACCAAACATTTGATGATGGTGATCCACTTCAAAGTGCAAGTCCAAAGGTATTAGTATTTGACTATATACGCTTTGTACCATGTGTCATGTTGATGACACCACTATTGGTGTTGATAGATTCTTTTAAAAGAAAAGGAATTGCTGAAAGAGAATCTATAAACTATTTGGCAGAAAATAAAAGGTTGGAGATGTCCAACTTAGGTATATAGAAGATTTACATGTTATGGCTATATTCCTTGCTTGTTAAACAATGTGGTTCCTAGGTATTGGATACCGGTATTGGATACCGAATTGATTGGTATGAAGTGTCATACAGGACAACGCAATTCATGAACTACAATGGCCTAAGTAACCAGCAAGAGAATGAGTGTTGATGTTCATCGAAAACAAATAAAGTGTTATTGTGTTTTTCGTTGTCGTCAAACCAAGCCTTCAAGATTTGTTTAAATAATTGTTATTTTGTTCCGGTATCATGAGAACAATGGCTATTCAAATAATTACCGTATTCCATAAAGGATGGATGAACTTTTACAAGTCTAGTTGGAGAAATCACATCCATAAAACTATTGCTAAAATGTCGCAAGACAAATGATTGAAAGATCACTTATGAAGTGACATCGTTGTTTAAATTATATTTGAAAGAAAACATGAAGAAACTCCATGTTGATGGATTTTTGGAGCCTTTGATTTTGATCAATTGATGCATGTGAGACTTTCCTCGAGATAATTGAAACTCCGTCCATAGGCCAGAGAGGAACGGATGACTAGCTTATTGGAAATTGTGCATGCTGATGTGCATAGTCCATTATGTGTAGCCATATGCGATGGATCTTTTTGCTTCATATGCTTTCTCCGAAAATTTGAGTGAATATATCTGTATATTTACTTAATAAGGAAGAAGTATGAAACATTTGAAAATTGTTCAAAGACTTTCAAGATGAAGTGGAAAATCATTGTAACAAGAAAATAAAGAGTTTATGATTCGATCATAAAGGAAGATATTTGAGTTACATGTTTAGCAAAAACACCTAAGACTTGAGGAATTGTTCCATGATTTGTGTTTCCCGATAAACCATAGGAGTATGGCATATTCGAGAGATAAAATCAAACCATGTTTGAGATGGTAAGATCAAGGGTGTCATTTATAAAACTGCCATTATGTTTTAAGGATTGAAGCTTTAGAGACTACCGCTTTTACACTGAAAAGAGCACCATCGTGATCCATTGAAATGACACCATATGAGTTATGGTTTGGGATAAAACCCGAATTGTATTTTCTTAAATTTTGGTATGCTATGCATAAGTAAAATGTTTACAACCAAAGTCAGATAAGCACGTCTTTGTAGGTTATCCCAAAGAATTTGTTGGGAATTTCTCCATAACGCTGAGGACAAAAGAGTTTGTTACTTAGAACGTCAAGTTTCTTGAGAAGGAATTTTTCGTGAAAAGTTAAGTGGGAGGACAATAGAACTTTATTAAGGTTGTTGAACCTTAGCTATATGTGATAAGTAGCGCAGCGTCGGAAAGTGTCCCGGTGGCGGCCACAATGCTCATGGCTCTCGTGATTACAAAAGGTGTGATCTCGGAGATTAGAGTTCCTATAGAACCGTGTGGGTCGGTAAGAATCGAATAGTAAGATTTGATAAGCAAGTCGTTATTGTTTTGATAATGATGAACCGACTACATGCAAAGAAGCGATGATGGGCCCCGACTCCATAAAATGACTAGAAGTCATAGAATCCGTGATAGTATCCATACACGAGAAAACAAGTTTCTGAACTTGGAAGACCCTTCGGAAAGGCGTGAAGCCTATCGGTCGTGTTTGGATCTATAAAGAAATAATACATGGATGTTTAACATCTATGAAATAGTCGACATGTCGGAAAGAAGTTTACGACAATTATCAAGGAGTTGACTATGCCAAGATTTGATCTTTCATAGCGATATATAGTCTTGACGGATTAATGTAGCAACCACTACATATAATTTGGTATATGGTAGTTTAATAAACAAAACAAGGTTCTTCTAATAGAACGGTAACCTAGGACATGTACATGACATGGTCTGAAGGGTTTTGTTAATTCAAAGGGTGCTAAAAGGGCATGTAAACTTCAATAGTTGAAGTAAGCATAGCGGAGTTGGAATCTTCACCATGATGAAACTGTTAAAAGAGTTTAAATTCATCGGAGATGATGAAGATGTTTGCATTTGCAAGAAATTAAGTGGGAGCGCTGAGACATATTTCTAATACATTATGTAGAGGACATATTGTTGATTGGAAATGATGTATCTTGTATTGACACAAGTTAAGAATTTCATGAAAATAAGATTTCGATGAAAGACTTGGGCAAACCTGGAATATTAGGCATCAATATCTATATGGATAGATTAAGGCGCTAATATGGTTGTGCCAGACATATATAGATGAGATATTGAAAGGGTTCAATATGGAAACAACAAGAAAGGTTCTTGCTGCATGGAAAGTATTGTATCAAAATTCAAGTGTTTCAACACTTGGTGAGTAAAATCACATGAAGATTTTGATCGATTATACCATGATATGTATATATCCAGAATGTCCTATGCTCTAAATGTTATGAGCATATACCAGAATGATTCATAAGATGATCATTGGACAATAGTAAAGATATTCTTATGAGCTTTGGAAGAACTAAGAATTTATAATGTATAAGTGACAAATAGTTAAAGGTAGTTCATTGTAAAGTGTTACATTGATACTAGTTTTGTCACAAGATACAAATTAAATTTATCTCAATTTAGACTATGGGTGGCACAATGTAATGGAAAGGATGTTCCATGATGGATTTGGATGAGTTCCAAAGTTGAGACATTGTGACGGATACTACAACAAAAGGCTAAGTATATGACTGCTATAGTAGCAGCAAAGGAGGGCATTTGTGTTAAGTAGTTTGTTATCAAACTAGGTGTGGTTCAAAGTGGGCTAATACTATGAAGATATATTGTGTGACAATAATATCAACATATTTTGAGCCGAACGAACTAAAGGTCTCACCAAAGGACCAAATCTATACAATGCCATCTCATTTGAGAATGAGTGATGCGTAGAGACGCAGAGCCATGCAAATACACACGGACCTGAAACTGTCAGATCCAGAGATTATCTTAACCACTAGCAATAGCATATATGCAACACCAGAAAGCCATAGGTGTTCAATACGCAAAGTTTTTCAAACTAGATTATTGACTCTAGTGCAAGTGGGAGACTGATGGGAATATGCCCGAGAGGCAATAATAAAGTGGTTATTATCTTATTCCATGTTTATGATAAATTTTTATTTTACATGCTAGAATTGTATTGATCGGAAACATCAATACATGTGTGTTTAATAAACAAAAAGGGTTCCTAGTTATGCCTCTCTTATAGACTATCTTGTTGATTAACAAGATGATCAAGGTTTCCTGATCATGGACATTGGATGTTGTTAATAACAAGGTCACACCATTGGTGGAATGATGTGATGAACATTCATCCGAAGTATAGCATTACGATCAAAGTCATTATGTTTATATTGCTATAATATCATATGAAGTAATCTTTATCCTTAGACCATGAGATCATGTTAATTGCTAACACCGGAAGAGTATCTTGATAACATCAAACGTCACACCGTAACTGGGTAACTATAAAGGTGGGTTCAGTTCTACGAAGGTGTTATGTTGAGGCTCATGGATCAAGAGTGGGATTTGTCCATCCCGATGACGGATAGATATGATCTGGGCCCTCTCGGTGATATCACATTGAAATAGCTTGCAAGCAAGTGATGTGATCACTAGAATGTTATATCAAGGGAACGAGAAAAGAGTGCATGTCGGTAACGAGATCAAACTAGGTATGGAGATACCAATGATCGAATCTCGGACATGTAATACATCACGGGACAAAGGGATTTAGTTACTAGCGTTAAAGGTTCTCACGATCACAGAAGTCATCGTTGAATGTGTAGGAGTCAGTATGGATCTCCAGGTCCCGCTGCTGATTATTGATCCGAGAGGGGTCTCGATCAGGTCTGCATTATTCACGAACTGTAGGGTGACACACTTAAGGGATACCGACACCATTTGGAGCAAATATGTTTCAGATAAAGATTTAAGAAAGCGCTGGAATTATTTCAATAGACACCGAAACTGTTTCGGGTGAAAATGCTAAAATTGGTTCTGCATGTAATATTGAAATGTTGCAGGGGGTTTTATGTGATTGTTTGTTAATTAAAGTAATTAACAAAATTGTGAATAAAAATAATAAAAGAGTTTTATTAAATGAGAGAGAATTAAATTTGGAGAAATTTAATGCATTTAAAGTGGAGACTTTAAAAGAGAATGTGAAGGGGCATTTTAATGTGGAGGGGTTACCACCACATGAATGGAGGAGGTGAAGGGTCACTCCCTCCATGCACCGACCATGAAGGAGGGGCACCCCCTCCTCCTATAAAAGGCCACCCCCTCCTCACTTCTCACTCACACCTCCTTGTGAAGGATCTCTCTCCCCCTCTAGTATTATTCCCCCATGGTCTCGGATTAGCGAGATACATGTTCCCGGTGACTTTATCTGGAAAAGTGTTACTGCTTCCGCTGCTTTGCTAGAGCGAGGGACGGAGGTTGTTGGGGTACCGGACGTGTGTGCGATCACGGATGCACCGCTGCTTTGCGGTGCTGGACTTGGTGGTGCTGGAGCTGGATCTGATGGACGTGCTGGAGCTGGACCTGCTGGACTTCATCACGATCTTGAGATTGGAAAGTGTACGACTACATCAACCATGAGTTCCTACTCGTTAACAAAGCTCGTTGTCTACGAGGGTAAGTTCTCGTTGGATGTATGTCCACCTGTTGCTTTGTACCTAGTAGATAGATCTTCGCGTGTAGTTCACACCGTAGGAAAATTTTTGTTTTCTATGCTGCGGACCCAATAAAAGGGTCTACACGTTCTGGTAGGACATACCTGCCAGATTGTATTGAGCGAGTGCCTGCTCAGAGGCGCGAAGAAATTATTGAAAAACTTTTAAGATCAAATAAAGTTGAAGTTGAAAACCTGAGTGATATTATGGAAATCATGTCGATTTACAGGACAACTCCTTCGAAACCTGAGAAAACTCTCAGGGAATACAGTGCTCCAAGTTCTGAATTTCTTAAGCAACCAATAGAGTTCCCTAATCCTGGAGTTAGAGAATATCAATTTGATGGTGGAATTATTAAAATTTTGCAGGAAAAAGCTTTCAGTGGAAGGGAAGATGAAGATCCAGGAAGGCATATAAGAGAGTTTGACAATGTGATAACATCGCTTGGACCAAAAGGTTTGCCAAGAGACTTCTCTCATCTCAAATTATTTTGATGGACTCTTAAAGGTAAACCTCTAGACTGGTTATATTCTGTCCCTCACCATTACATTAAATGTTGGGAAAACTGCATTACTAAATTCATAAACAGGTTTCTTCCTTTTAAAAAGGTAACTGAACAAAGAAAGAGCATAGGCAACTTTAGTCAGAAAGTGGGAGAAAACTACCCACAAGCCTGGGAAAGATTCTTTGGGATGATCAATAGTATTCCTAATCATGGCTATTCTGAACAAACAATTTGCCATTTATTTTACCATGGTCTCAATACTCAATGTAGAGAACTGCTTGACTTCTTAGTAGTAGGATCAATAAATACCTTAACCATTAAAGAATGTTTGGAATTAATGTCTACTAAGGCTAAGAATGATTCTATATATAATCCTGATTTTGGCATTAAGCCGAAAAAAGGGATGCTTCGAATAACTCCTGATCTTATGCCTACGGTACATAAAACTATGAAAGAAAAAGGTATACCTTCTGAACTTGCTAAAGAAAACAAAGAGGATTTGTTACAAGTTTTAACTGAAGATGATGAAACTATATAAGTTTTTCAAGAATTAAAACATCGACAAGTAAAATATCATAATAACTTGCATAAGCATTTCCAAAGACACAAAAAGATTTTGGCAGAACTCACTAAAAATTATGATGATATTGGCCAAGAAATAAAACTATTTCATAAGTATCTTAGTATGATTGAAACCCAGTGCGAATAAGTAGCATCTGGTTATAATTTTTTTCTTCATGATGATAAAGATATTTCTGTTTCTACTAATGTTGTCACAAGAAGGGGAGCAGTTGTTACAGGACCCTTAGGACCACCGGAATACGAAGCTGAAAAGAGCACAAGGAAAAAGCCTTGCTTGAAGCAAGTCAAGAAGATGATATGTTGGTGGATCCTCAAGATGAAACTGGGATGCAAGAGCAAACCCAGGAGGATCACAATGATGCACAGGAAAATCATTATGACTCTGATGCAGAAACGGTTGATCCAAGAGAAGATAAAGAAACAAGTAAGGAAGATGAAGTTGTTGTAGTAGAGAAGAAGAAAAGCAATAAGCAACAACAAAATAAATCTACAAAAGATCCTGACCCCCCCGAAAAAGGTAAAAGACAAGAGTAAGTCAGGTGAGAAAAAGCTTGCTTGCCCAAATCGAAAAAAGAAAGCACCGGATGAGGTAATTTATAATTCTTTTACAAAGGCACTTAGTGACCTTCGTTTGGAAATTCCATTTGCGGATGCAATCAAAGTCCCTACCTATGGTAAATTCCTTCGTGATATTCTTAGTAGAAGGAAAGAAATAACTGAAACTGTTGCTATGGTACCTAGCTACCCTACTAACGGGAAGCTATTATCTAAGTCTAGAGATCCCGGAATACCAACTATATCATGCTCGATAGGTAAAACAGATATTCATAATGCATTATGTGATCTAGGAGCAGGAGTTAGTGTAATGTCATACTCCCTTTATAAAAGATTGGGATTAGGGGAATATTATCCTACTACTATAACTCTACAAATGGCTGACAAGTCCACTAAACAACCTGTTGGTATGATTGAGGATGTCTTACTTAGGATAGACGAGCATGTTATTCCTACCGATTTTATCATTCTTGAAATGCCAGAAGATGAAAGATTATCTATAATATTTGGAAGACCCTTCCTCAGTACTATAGGAGCGTCAGTAGATTATGCAGAAGGGAAGATAATCTTCAATGTTTATGATGCTGAAATCATCCGGTATTTTCCAAAGAAGCTAGAAGTAGGGGAAAGATATGTTCTGCCAGCAAAACGAGTTCATGTGGTAAGTGCCATTTATAAGGGGCAACCAAAGGTAAGAATTCGAGAAGAGAGAAAAGGTTGAGTTATTCAACCACTCTTAATAAAAGGTTAATGGGAGTCAACCCATTTTCGTCAATTTAGTAGATTAGAGAATAAAAAGTTCATCATATTCCCACCACTTTTTCACAGACATTCTTGCGGAAGCGCGCTCGTGAAGATGCAGCTGTCAAAAAGTAGTAGAAATATCGATTGAATGAGTAAATAATAATAATTAGAATAAAAGTTTGAGTTTTCTATTTATAGAAGCTAAAATACCATGATCAAGGAGAAGCAACCAAGTTTGTATGAGGAGTTGGAGCAGTTTAGGACTGAGCTAGTTAGCAAAGGATTTTTAGCTAGCATTGAACTTTAACCCACGTTAATCAGCCAAATCAAGGAAGCCTAGAAGGGAAATGAAAGTATCGACGGAATCAAACGTCGTATTGGTACAGAAAAGGTACCTGGATTCACCGAAGACGAACAAGGAGTTATGTGGTACAAAGGATGTATCTATGTGCCAGCAGATTCGGAGCTGAAGCAAGTTATCATGCAGGAAGCTCATGATACTCTTTATTCTATCCACCCCGGAGGAACGAAGATGTATCAAGATTTGAAAGAGCAATTTTGGTGGCACAAGATGAAGAGAGAAATCGGCAGCTACATCGCCAAGTGTGACATCTGTCAAAGAGTCAAAGCAGAGCATCAGAGACCCGCAGGACTGTTGCAACCTTTGCAGATTCCAGAATGGAAATGGGATTCTGTCGAAATGGACTTTATCACTGGTTTGCCTACTTCTAGTAGGGGAAATTACTCAATCTGGGTCATCGTTGATAGACTGTCCAAGGTAGCCCACTTTATACCTGTCAAGACTACCTACCAGAGTTCGAAACTAGCAGAGCTATACATTGCTAGGATTGTTAGTCTGCATGGAACCCCCAAGACCATAGTATCAGATCGAGGAACCCAGTTTAACTCGATATTTTGGCAGAAAGTCCAGGAAGGATTAGGCACCAAGTTGAATTTCAGCACCGCTTATCACCCGCAAACTAATGGACAGACTGAGAGAGTCAACCAAATCTTAGAGGATATGTTAAGAGCTTGTGTTTTGGAGTATGGATCAAAATGGGAAGACTGCCTGCCTTTCGCAGAATTCTCATATAACAACAGTTATCAAGCTAGTTTGCAAATGGCACCATTTGAGTTTCTGTATGGAAGAAAGTACCGCACCCCTTTTAATTGGTCACAAGTAGGAGAGAGTCAGATCTTCGGACCCGACATTCTCCGAGAAGCAGAAGAGAAGGTTCACAAAGTCCGTGAGCACCTCAAGACCGCCCAGTCTAGACAAAAGAGTTATGCTGACAAGAGAAGGAGAGACCTGACTTTCAATGTCAGAGATTTTGTATATCTCAAGGTTTCGCCATTGAAGGGAACGCAACGCTTTAGTCTGAAAGGAAAGTTAGCCCCCAGATATATCGGGCCCTTCAAGATGCTAAACTGTCGAGGAGAAGTATCGTATCAACTGGAACTGCCAGAGGAGATGTCAGCCATCCACAATGTGTTCCATATCTCGTTACTTCACAAATGCCTGGAAGTGCCGGAGAAGACTGAAGTTTTCAAGAACATCGATCATCGAGCTATTGATATCAACAAGGACCTGACATATCGTGAAGTGCCCATCCCTATCTTGGAGGAAGCCTACAGAACCACCAGGACCAGGAGTACAAATTTCTCAAGATTCAATGGAGCAACCATACCGAAGAGGAAGCCACTTGGGAGAAAGAAGATTACATTAGGACAGAGTTCCCAGATCACTTTAGTTCCTAGTTTTCTATCGTAAATCTCAGGACGAGATTTTGTTTAAGGGGGGAAGGTTTGTAACATCCCAAAACTTTAATCCAAGTGATCAAGATCCAAATCATCAAATTTAGAGTGAACAAAAACTTTTCCATTTTAAAAATATTAAAGCATTCATATGTGTGTGCATTTAAATAGGAGTTGTCTTGAATTGCCATGTTTAAGTGATCCATTGATTGTAAAATGATTCTTAGGTGAAATAAACATCATCTAGATCATTCCCACACAAATCCCAAAGAAAAACAAATCAAAATGAATAAAAGAAGCAAATGGTCATTTGTGCCATTTTAATCACCATGCCTACTTTGGCTATTCCTAGAACTCAAAACCTAACAGAAACAAATATGGATCTTTGCACCCCTTGCTAGTACAAGTAGTGATGTACCAAGGCCCACTTTGTGATCTACCAAAAACTTTCAAACACTAATTTTAAATGACATTTGAAAATTGAATGTAGTTCATATGAGAAGATCACACTTATTCAAAAACCACTCAAATGAATTCCATTTTCAAATCCCAAGCAACCACAGATGCTAAAGCATGTGATCATCAACTCCACCAAAATGCAGCCCAAAATTCAAAAATTTAGTTCATGCGGCCATTGTGTCGAACACCTTGCAGACATAAATTAAACTCCCTAACTATTACTGTTTATACTTAAACCATTGTACCCTCTCTACTCTCCCTTGTCCCCCCTGAGACCAACCAGACCCTCACCGGCCTACCCCTAAGCCGCAGCAGCAGTGGAGCGCCGCCACTTTGTGGTCGCCGCCGGCCAGAAGAGGGCAGAGTGCCAGGGACAGCGCCGTGCAGTTCCAGCAAGTCCCCTAGATCCGCCTAACCCTACCGCACCTCCCTGTCCATCCCTCGATCACCCACAGCCCCTGGACCACACCCTAGCACCGCCGCCCATTCTCTCTGTGAGCTCGCCAGAGCACGTTAGCCGCCAGCACGCCACAGACCGCCCCTCGACCCAATAGCATGAACGCCGCTCCGCCTCGACCCCAGCACCCTGCCAGACACGGCTGTGCACCGCCGCACGACCCACAGTCGCTGTGCGCCGTGTCGAGCACTGCCTCTTTCTCCCAGAGCGTGAGACGCTCCCGACCAAACGCCGCCGCCTCTAGCCGTGCATTTAAGCCGTAGAGCACCGCCAGGAGGCAGGCCACCGTCCCCTACCTCCAGCGACGCTGCTAGCACGCTGTGCAGCCCTCGCCGTAGTAGCCAGCCCATCCCGTTCGGTCGCCTCGTCGAGCTATAAATAGAGCCCACCCCAGCACAAACTCCTCACACCATCTCACTCCCCTCTCTCCACTGATCCTTCCACCCCATCCCCGGAGAAAGGCAGGCTGATGTTCACCGGAATTTCGCCGGAGCTTGCCGCAACAGAGGAGGACAGGCGTCGTCGATTTCGTCCACCCAGGAGCGCCGCTACCTCGCCTGAGTCCGCCGTCGCCGTCCAGTTCGATCGCCAGCCTCGCCGCACTAGCTGGAGCCCTGGTACGTCCCTAGTAGACCCCCACTGGTCGTTTAGGGTTCGGTCTAGCGGGCGACGAGTCCGTCGTCGACGACGACTGTGAGCCGTCAATCTGCGTTCTAATCGTAGCGCCCAGATTGCCCCGTACCGCTTCAGGTTTTAAGTGCCGCTGACAAGCGTGACCAACCTATCAGCCGCCCTCTGCGCCGCTGAGCGCCACTGGGCTGTCCCGTTTTCTTTCCCGCGCTAGCCCACGAATTCAAATATAGGTTTTTCTATTTTAGTTTGAACTCACTTCTGTCCCTTAGTTCAAAATTCAATTCAGGAAGATTTACTAAACCAAATTGAGTGATTCAAATTGTGTTAGAAAGCTACTGAAAAGATCTATCCAAGCCCATTGGATTTAATTCATTTAAAGTTAGATATCTCTCCTAGTAAAAATAACAAGACAGAAGCATTTGCACATTCAAACATTTTTATAAAATCAACCATAATAGCTTTTGAGTTGATTTCAACTCTCAAAAATCACATTTAACCATACCTATCTGAATATGTAATAATATTAAGGTTTGCATGCAGTGACTTTGGACTAGTACCAAAATAATTCTATATAGGCATTTCTAGTCACTTTAAATCATTAAATATTAAACTTAAACTTAATTAAATGTGACTCAACATTTAAATCACATTCCCATATGTTAGAATATGTGGTGATGAAATGTGTCAATATGATCCCATATTCTAAGTGGAGAATATTAAATCTTAGTATTTTCAATGAGTAGAAATTACTTTTCTTAAATAAAAAGAATGAAGCTAGTTAATAAAACCTTGTGATGCTTGTGATGATATTAGATCATCAAATGTGTGCCTTAGAATGCTAAGTAGACTAGTTATGTATTGTTTGGTGATTGTGTACTCCGTATGTATTTATAGACGATAATATCGACCAAGGTTTCGAGGAGGACGAGTTCTACCAAGAGGAGGAGGAAGAAAACTTCAACAACTGCACCAACCAAGGAAAGCTATTGTTAGCAAGCTAGAATTAAGCTAGATAACCTGAGCAAGATGCATTAGGCATGCTTTGGTTACACCACTTTGACTATTACCTACCCCAAGTTTTAATTCCAAGCTTTTACTTCTTTACTTTATTAAAGTACATTACTTGTTTAGAAGGTAGCATAAAGAGTATAAAACTTGACCTATCTAGATATACTTAGATGTCATTCTATGGCATGAGATTGAGGTTAACCTCCCACCTTAGTGAACACTCTTAACTTAGTATCTTAGAGCTAAATAAAAACTTGAGTCACTTTAGATGGGAACACTTGGTGAAAATGAATTATGAAAACCTTGGAATGATGAGTCATTCTATTGAGATGTTTTGACATGTGTTGAGAAATACAAATGGTTTATGATGATGAAAATGTTGAGGCATGAGCCTTAGCCCTTTTACAAAAACTGATGGTTGGATTTGGATGCGATACCGTTCCAATTTTTACCGTACACCCACAATACCTGAATTGGGTAAGGCTTGGCCGAAAGTTTATATGCATTAGTATTAGTTCCCTCGCGGGAGAGGTTTGATCTGAGGCTACCTCTCAATGTTGTCCACCTATGTAGTACCCAAGATGACAGATGGTCATGGTTGGGAGGCCATGCTCATAGGAGAGGTGCTTATACTAGGGTGTGTAAAGGAAAGGTTATGTTTGATTATCTGCATACTAAGTATGATGATTCAGGGTTATCCCTGACAGATGTATCAAATCTTGTGGTGAAAGTGTACCACCTCTGCAGAGTGTCAAACTATTCGAATAGCCACATCCGCGATTATGGGCAGTTGGAGTGGCCATACTGTTTTGTTGTCAAATATTTTCAAAAGGACTTATGAAATGAATGATGAATCTTGACTTGATCCCAAAAGGGTTGTGACTATGACACTAGCTTCCCAACTTAAGTGATTCTAGAACCGTATTTTATCTTTCTTTGTTTCTAAACTCAGCTTAGGTTTCAAACTTAACTTTATAGTTAAACTTAGAGTTAGCATTTACAATGGAACTATACTACTTACTAGTGGTAGTTTGCGAGTACTTAAAGAGTACTCATGGCTTTTGTCCCTGGCTATTCTCATGGCTAGACTATGAAGGAGACTACCAAGATGACGGACAGCAGGACGACTATGATAACTAGGACTATTTGCCTTCGTTAGCATTGCCTGTACCCCTGAAGATGGACCCCACCGCTACACTTATTATTTATTCCGCTGCTTGTTCTATTAAGACTGGATCATGAGATCCTTATTTGTGTAAGACCTTATTTATGGTTTGTAATGGATGATATATTGTGATATCCAATCTGTTATGTCCCGCAAAAATGGTAATCCTGGGATTGCGATGTATGACATAACAGGCATCTGGGATTAAAAATCCGGGTGTTGACAAGTTGGTATCAGAGCCATCCTGACCATAGGAGACCCTAGTTAGAATGGACGTCCGAACAAAAACTTAATTTCAAAACCAAAGTGAGGTATTTATGAAAAACTATTTCCTCTCTTACCCTTGGGAATTCATTCTTCCTCAAAAATTAATGTTCCTCAAACTCTTACATTACTACATAAAATTTGACACACTTGATCACTTCACTAATTTCCTCATCCTTAATTCTTGTAGATGGAGACTCAGTTCAGCAAGTTCTACCAGTTGGGCAATGGAGTCCAACTGATCTTCGAGAGGGATCTGGATTCACTGTCTGAGTTATTGGGATGCCCGCATCCGGAGTTTCTTGGAGCTCAAATTCCAGGACCCCCAGGAGGAGATTTACAATGGCTAGTCACCACTGATCTTCGAGGAAGCATAGAAGCACCAATGTCCGGGAGAATCCAGTTCTCTGTCAGAGATAACAACTGGCTAGATGGATTAGCCAGGGCAATGCATGAGGTTTTCGCACGTCTATGTGCCCTTAGTGTCAACCAAATCCAAGGAACCCATTTTGCTCACTATGCAAGACGTGACTTCATGGGAATTCCGATGGAGATGCCAAGCCACCCGGAGCTGAAGCGTCAAGTGGAGAACCTTGACTTCCTGTTGTACGATAGCCAGAAGGAATTGGACAATGCTAGAGAGTTTGCCAACCACAACCGTGCCATGGCGGCCCAGAAGGCCCAGACTTTCTCACTGCTTGTCAAGGACCGTCAGTCTCTTCGCCTACATCGTGAGAAGAAGGATCGCACCATCGCCTGTCTTTGCAAGAAGGAGGCCGACCTCGAGAAGACCGTCAAGGAGAAAGAAGCTCAGCTTGCAGCAAAGGAGGAAGAAGAGGAGGGTGAAGACATCCAAGGAGACATGGATTCTTACCTCAGCAATGATGATGACTTTCTGGAGGAGGATGCCGTGGACTTCTACACTGGCGATGAGGACTCCGACTTCATCGACGATGAGTAGATGCACTAGAGCATTGTCGTAGCATGAGATGTATCGGTCCCACTGTATCATAGCTTGCAGAATGGTTCTTAAAACCATTTGTTTTCCTTTGTTGTTGTGGTGTGTGTGTGTTTATATCTTGTGCTTGTTTGAATGAATGAAATGGAGTTCGTTGCAAAACCTGAGTCAAACTCAAAGTTTTAGCTTTGAAATCAAAACCCTGAACCTTAGAATTTTCCCTCTTACCCCTTTATCTACCTCAATCTTCAGATGACTCGTGGAAAACAAGGAGGGAGCAGCTCGTCGCAAGACCCAATGCTGCAGATCCTGCAGAATCTCATCATGGACAGAGAAGCAAGCAGAGCAGAGCGCCAAGCTAATCTAGCAACACTACAACAGATCGCCTAGATGGCTATCAATAACCAGAACCATGGAAATCAGGATCATCAAGGATCCAAGCTGAAAAACTTCCAGAATACCAATCCCCCATCTTTAGCACTTTGGAGAACCCATTAGATGCAAATGACTGGTTGCAGACGATGGAGAACAACCTAGAAGTAGCCAGAGTTGATGACAATGAGAAAGTTCTCTTTGCCACCCACTACTTGGCAGGAGATGCAAGAGCATGGTGGAACAGCATCCGCCTGATGAACCATGGTCAAGTGATGACATGGGAAGCCTTCAAAGTCAAGTTCAGCCGCACCCACGTGCCGCAGGGTCTAGTCACCCGAATGAGGGATGAGTTCAGAGATTTGAAGCAAGGCAGAATGACTGTCGTGGAGTACCGTGACAGATTCCTGTCGCTTGCCATATATGCACCTTATGAGATCAACACAGAGGCAAAGAAGAAGGAGAGATTCCTGAACGGACTGCATGATGAGATGCAGACCGTCCTCATCAACATCCGCTTCGAGGATGTCGAAGAAGTAGTCGACTCTGCCATTCAGATGGAAGGGAAGATTAACTAGGCAAACGACAACCGCAAGCGTCGTATGATGCAGCGAACTAGATCCAACAGTCACTAGAAGTACCGTCCCAACCCCTCAACGGGATATGCACCGAGGAACACCCGACACCCAGTGTCTCGCCCAAGCTACCCCAACCGTAGCGGAGGCAATGTGAAGTCCGGAGGAAACAACAATCACTCCGTCAACACCAACAATTTCAACCGTGCACCTCCCAAGAGTAACAACAACAACAACACTACAGCCAGGACTGGAAGCAATGATGTGCCCGTCGCAGCTAAATACAAGTCTCAGATCACATGTTTCGAGTGTGGAGTGAAGGGTCACTATTCCAATGAGTGCCCCAAGAAGGCTGTTGCCACTGCCAATGTGAATGCCCCAGCTCAACAGCAGCGTCGTGTTCAACCAGGGAGAAGATTTTCCTCAGGGAACCCTCAAAACTGCAACAGTCGTCTCTTCCACATGAACGCCGAAGAAGCCCAAGAAGCGGCAGATGTAGTGCTTGGTATGTTTTCTGTCAACTCAGTTTTAGCAAGAGTATTGTTTGATTCGGGAGCATCGCATTCATTTGTCACCGATGAATTTGCATGCACTAGTAGGATCCATCCAATCAACTTGAAGCATGTCATGATAGTTCAAAATCCTGGATCAACTACAAAAGCTAGAAAAATTTGCAAAGCTGTGCCTATCAGAATACATGGGATAGATTTTTATGCCAACCTTATAGTACTTGGAACCAAAGGATTGAAAGTAGTACTAGGAATGGACTGGATGTCAAGGCATAAAGGACTGATAGACTGTGCTAAGAAACCTGTCAGGGGGATGACCCCCGGGTACCCCAACCGGACAAGAACCAGGCGGTCAGATCACGTCCGGCTGACCAAGCATAGCCGGACAGGGCAAGACGGGCCGGCTACGGTTCGGTAGTTGGGTCAGCAACAAGTATCTGGCTACGACGATGTAGCCGGACCTAATAAGTGAGACAGGACGATGTGCGTATCAGTGCACGGTACGCCCTGTACAATGACAAGACTGGTAACCACCCGGCCATACCGAAGACTTTGCGGGAGTGACGCAGGAACAGTGGCCCGATGCTGACGACAGGCTCGCACGGCATCCATTGTGCCTATGACAGCCTACCGCTCGTACTCCGATAAGACATACCATACCGGACACTGTAGATGAATAGTCGGTTGGGACCCGCATGTGGGGCCCGCCAGTCAGATTGGCCAGTGAGACCGTTGCCTCTCTGCCTATATAAGGAGAGGCAAGGCCTCAGTAGAAAGGGTTGGTCTCAGAGCATTTAAGGCAGTAGCTAGCAGATACAGCTCAAGGAGCGCTTGTAGTTCGTATATCCTACATAGTCAGATCCAGCAGGAGTAGGGGTTTTACCTCATCACGAGGGCCCCGAACCTGGGTACTTACTGCGTCCAGCTACGCTCTCTTGTACCCAATCCCGCCAGTGGACGTCGTCGATAGCTTCCCTGCTAGTCCCCACACCTCTATCTAACCTCTTTAGGTACTGTCGTTCCCAATACAATGATAGTTGGTGCCCACCGTCGGGCCAGATGGCTTCGACCGGAGTCACGTTCCGCACGGGACCCCGCACTTCAGCCGGTGAGTGCGTGGCCTCCGACTTGGTGCTCACGCTTGGCAGGTTCGACTGCGTCATCGACAACGCTTCCTGCTTCGCCGGAGCCTCTTTCCCGGCGAACGGCACTGTCCTGCTATTCGGCGACCTCCCTGTCTATGTCGCCACTGTTCCAGAGCGTTTCCCCAGGGAAATCGTCTCTGTCGTGGAGCTACCGCATCCCGGCGGTAGCGCCTCTGTCGCGTCCCGCGGTGTGGAGCTCATGATGACCGGCTCCAGCTCTCACCCCCGCCAGCCACGGGAGCGAGGCGCGGACGAGGTTGGGACCTCTGCCCCTCCGCAGCTTCGGAACCCGGTGGAGGATGCCATCGATCGACTCCAGACGCCGGTTAATCTCGGGGACAACCCGGAGGAAAAGAAGGCCAACTTCGCCATGGAGAGATAGATCCTCCTCCAGGAGGCCATGGAGCTAGTGGCAGCCCGCAAGCAACTCGAGATCACCCGGCGTGAGTATGACCGCGCGCACGGCTTCACTCCGACTACCACGGAGCGAAGCCGGCGCGGCCAGGTGCGGCGCCGGGGTGGCGAGCTAGGCGGTAGAATGGAAAAGGATGGGGAGCCGGATCCCGCACCCGCCCTCATCCAGCCCACCTATAGCACGCCCATAAGAGACCTGCGCGCGGCACGGACCGCGGCAGAGGAGCTGCCCAGTCTGGAGGGCGAGGAGCGAGCCCGCCAGCATGCTTGCGTGCAGGAGCTCCTCCGCATCATGGACGAGCAGGCCGACGCCAACCGGCAGATGCAGGAGGACCCTAGCTACTCCAGAGGGAGCAAGCCGCCTGCCAACAGCAGGGGCACACCACGCGACACCCAGGAGGCGTCCTCCCCTCAGCCGGCTAAGGAACGCAGCAGGCGTCGCAGCTTTGGCAACAGGGGCCAACCGCGCCAGGAGAAGACGGTGAACAGCAACCCGCCGCCTCCTCTTCCACCAACCAGAGCGCCCAGACCAGACGGATCCCGTCTCTCGGGCCGGGTGGGAGCGCCCAACCCGGATTGTCCGGATGCCCGTGACCGCATCGAGCTCCTCGCTCAAGCGCGCGTCACGGAGGAGGAAGATTCTACCGGCTCGGTTTGTTTCGGACCCCGCATCCGGAACGAGCCATTTCCGGATAAATTCTCCCTACCCAGGGACACCCCCAAGTACGACAGCAGCTTGAAGCCGGAAGACTGGTTGACCGACTATGCTACGGCAGTCGGCGTCGCCCACGGGAACAAGCGCACAGCCGTGCGCTATGTCCCCCTCATGATAACCGGATCGGCAAGGACATGGCTCAATAGCCTTGCGCCCAACAACATCAATGCCTGGCCTGACTTTGAGAAGGTGTTCGTCCGCAACTTCAACGGCACGTACAAAGGTCCAGGGCGCCCGCGCGACCTGGCCTTGTGCGTCCAGGGTGACCGCGAGACTGACCGCGAGTACCTCGCCAAGTGGACGAAGCTGCACAACACCTGCGAGGGCATCCTGGAGAGCCAAGCCATCAGTTTCTTCATCGAGGGTTGCCGAGAAGGCACCATGCTTCGCCACCGGCTACTGTGTGATGAGCCGAAAACCATGGTGGAGCTCATGATGGTTGCAGACCAGTACGCCACGGCGGATGCCACCATGAAGAAGCCCCTCCGAGTAAATGCCGACGGGCGTCCGACTCCCATGGAGCCGGCGCGTGACCGTCCAAACAATCTGGCTGGCGAAGCCGGATCCTCTAGGCGCCACGGCAGCGACAACCGGTTCCACGGGGACCGCCAGGCCGGACAACAGAAGCCTCGCTACCACACGCGGTAGGTCAATGCTGTGGAGGGTGCACCCGACGCACCGGCTAACGACACAAGGAGGCCGAAGCCACGGCTCACCTTCGACCAGATGTTTGACGGCCCGTGCAAGTGGCATAGCGGTCCCTTCAAACCGGCTACGCACACCACCCGGAATTGCAGCTGGACCCGCCAGCTAAAGGACTAGGGCAACCATCCTCGTCTTCCCCCTCCCCCCAGGTGGACCTCCCTCACCGGCTAGGGGGGCCGTCGATAATGGTAACGGCGGCAACGGCGGCAACAACAACAACGGCTACCCACAGCCGCACGCCGCCTACCACATCTTCGAGACGGAGCAGGACGACAAGCACAGCCGCAGGCGATGCTCCAAGGAGGTCAATGCCATCGTCTCTCCGGTCCCCTAGTACCTGAACTGGTCGGAAACCCCCATCACCTGGAGCAGTGCAGATCAGCCGGAGCAGCTGCCGACTCCCGGGGGCTACGCCATGGTGCTCGACCCCCTCATCGTCTCCAACGCGTGCACCTGCGGATTCTCGCGCGTCCTCATCGACGGAGGCAGTAGCCTCAACCTCCTCTACCAGTACTTGCTGGAGAAGCTAGGCATTCGCGAAAGCGACCTGCGCCCGACTACCACAACGTTCCACGGCGTACTGCCAGGGCCAGCATGCGCCCCGCTAGGGAAAATCCAGCTGGACGTCATCTTCGGGATCGAGGAAACTTCCACCGCGAACCAATCTGGTTCGAGGTGGTGAACCTGATGAGCTCCTATCATGCTCTCCTCGGGCGCCCCGCCCTCGCCAAGTTCATGGCCGTCCCCCACTACGCGTACCTCAAGACGAAGATGCCGGGACCCCACGGCATGATCACCGTCGTCGGCTGCTTCGGATGATCGATGGAGTGCGCCTCAGCCGGTTCCAAACTGGCAGAGGCCCTCACCATAGCCAAAGAAAAGCGCGTGATCATGCGCAATGTGGCCATGGCCCAGTAGGACATACCGGCTAGCAGCAAACCGGCTGGAGAAGGAGCTTTCTAGCCGGCAAAGGAGACAAAGAGGATTCTGCTTGACCCCTCTGACCCAACTAAGTTCGTCACCACTACTGCCGGCTTGGACAGCAAATAGGAAGGCGCACTCGTTGACTTCCTCCGTGAGAATCGGGACATCTTCGCATGGTCCCCCAAGGACATGCTGGGTGTGCCGAGGGAGTTCGCCGAGCACTCACTTCATGTGCGTCCGGATGCTAAGCCGGTCAAGCAACCTCTGCGCCGGTTCGCAGAGGAGAAGAGGAAGATAATCGGTGATGAGATCACCCGGCTCCTCGTAGCCGGGTTCATCATGGAAGTGTACCACCCGGACTGGTTGGCAAACCCAGTCCTGGTGCTGAAGAAGAACAAGACCTGGCGCATGTGTATCGACTACACCAGCCTGAACAAGGTGTGCCCGAAAGACCCCTTCGCCTTGCCCCGTATCGATCAAGTCATTGATTCCACGGCTGGCTGTGATTTATTGTCTTTTCTAGATTGCTATTCCGGGTACAATCAGATCCGGCTAAACCCGGCTGATCAGATTAAGACATCATTTATCACCCCCTATGGGGCTTTCTTCTACGTAACCATGCCTTTCGGTCTAAAGAATGCAGGCGCGACCTACCAGCGCTGCATGCAGAAGTGCTTGCACTCGCAGATAGGCCGAAACGTGCATGCCTATGTGGACGATGTGGTCATCAAGACCAAGGAGAAGCGCACCCTCCTCGACGATCTGGGAGAAACATTCGGCAACCTCCGTCAGTACCGGATGAAGCTGAACCCGGATAAGTGCATCTTCGGGGTACCATCCGGTCAGCTACTCGGTTTCCTCGTATCACAACGCGGTATCGAGGCGAATCCGGAGAAGATCACGGCCATCGAGAGGATGTAGCCACCTAGGAACCTTCTTGGGGTCTAGAAGTTCACCGGATGCCTGGCCTCCCTCAATCGCTTCGTCAGCCGACTGGGGGAGAAGGCACTCCCATTGTTCCAGCTGATGAAGAAGACGGACAAGTTCTCCTGGACCGCGCAAGCCGACACCGCATTTCACGACCTCAAGCGCATGCTATCCATAACACCGGTTCTAGCCACGCCGGCTAGCAAGGAGCCGATGTTGCTCTATATAGCAGCCATCAGCCGGGTTGTCAACATCGTCCTGGTGGTGGAGTGCCCCGAGGAAGGCAAGGCTCAGCCGGTTTAGAGGCCCGTCTACTACCTCAGCGAGGTTCTCTCCCTCTCCAAGCAGAGCTACCCCCACTACCAGAAGATGTGCTACGGCGTGTACCTAGCATGCAAGAAGCTCAAGCACTACTTCCAGGAGCATCCGATTAAGGTCGTGTGCACTGCACCCCTTTCGGAAATCATCGACAACAAAGACGCCACCGGTCGAGTAGCCAAATGGGCCATCAAGCTCGCCGCCTACTCCATCCAGTATGAACCCCGTCTCATGATCAAGTCGCAGGCATTGGCGGACTTCCTAGTCGACTGGGCGGAGACCCAGTATCTCCCACCAGTTCCGGATTCGGACCACTAGAAGATGCACTTCGACGGGTCGAAGGTGCTCGGGGGCTTGGGAGCCGGCATCGTGCTCACCTCGCCCAAGGGGACCGGCTGGAGTACATGCTGCAGATCCACTTCAAGGCCTCCAACAACGTAGCCGAATATGAGGCACGGACGCACGGGCTCCGGCTGGCCAAGGAGATCGGTGTCAACCGGATCCTATGCTTCGGTGATTCGGAGCTGGTAGTGCAGAAAGTAGCCGGAGAATGGGACACCAGAGAATTTCACCACGTCCCCCGCGTCAATAACGAGGCATCTGATTCGGTCTTCAAGATCGGATCCACCAGGCAGGCGATCCCCCCAGGGGTCTCCTTGGAGCACCTGCGCAAGCCGTCCATCAACACGTCACCAGAATCGGACTCCGTCGTCTAGGCAGGAGCGTTCCGGCTGGCGGAACGGCAGAAGTGGAGCCGGCAGAACCGCTGAAGAAGAAGACCCGCACCAATTCCGGAAAGGCAGTGCCCTCCGGCTCGCAAGACCCGGGGGCTGCCGGTGCATCACGCAGCTCGGGGGCTACCGTCTCGGGTACGCCACCCGGACGGCCCCCCGACATCCATCAGCCGGAGGACAGGAGCGTCCTCGTCATTCGAGAAGTGCCATCCTGGGCACAACCCTTCATGAACTACATCGCCAATGGAGAACTTCCGGATGACGAGGTGGAAGCCAGGCAAATCCGTCGCCGCGCGCACACGTACACCATCATAAACGGCGAGCTGTACAAGCGCAGTGTATCCGGTATCTTCCAAAGATGTGTTGATGTGGACACGGGCTACCGGCTACTCAGGGACATCCACCAAGGCGAGTGCGGGCATCATGCTTCGTCAAGGGCGATAGTCGCCAAGGCGTTTCGCCATGGTTTCTATTGGCCCACCTCCCTCGAGGACGCTGAACAGCTAGTGCGTGCGTGCAATGGATGCTAGCGCTTCGGGCAGCTCAGGCACATGCCAACTTCAGTGCTCAAGACCATACCGATCACCTGGCCCTTCGCAGTTTGGGGCCTCGACATGGTCGGCCCCTTCAAGCGAGCACGGGCGGGCATGACCCACCTGCTGGTAGCGGTGGACAAGTTTACAAAGTGGATCGAGGCCAAGCCTATCCGAAAGCTGGATGGGGTGACAGTCGTTACCTTCTTCACCGACATCATCAACCGCTTCGGCTACCCCAACAGCATCATCACCGACAATGGCACGAACTTCGCCAAGGGGGCCTTCGCCCGGTTCTGCAGCAACAAGGGCATCTGGCTGGACCTTGCCTCTGTCGCGCACCCACAATCCAACGGGAAAGTCGAAAGAGCAAACGGCTTCGTGCTAGCCGGCATCAAGCCACGCCTCATCGAGCCGTTAGAGCGGTCACCCGGAAGTTGGATCGAAGAACTTCCGGCTGTGCTGTGGAGCCTCCGCACCATGCCGAATAGGTCAACCGGCTACACGCTGTACTTCCTGGTCTACGGATCGAAAGCCGTCCTCTTCGCCGACATCGAGTTCGACTCCCCACGCAAGCTCTTGTACGACAAAAAATCCAACCAGGAGGCGCGGGAGGACCGAGTGGACCTCCTGGAGGAAGCCTGCGAGCTGGCCCTGTCTAGATCAGCCCTGTACCAGCAGTGACTACGTCACTACCATTCAAGCCGGATCTGCCCAGTCGCATTCCGCGAGGGTGACCTGGTTCTCCGGCTGGTGCAAGACACGAAGGGCATGCACAAGCTTTCGCCACCCTGGGAGGGCCCCTTCATCATCAGCCGGGGGCTGCCCAATGACTCCTACTACCTCATCGACGCGCAGCAGCCGCGCAAGAAGAAGATGGACAAATCAGACGAGGAGACCGAGTGTCCCTGGAACACCTAGTCGCCAGTTTTACACCTAGTCGCCAGGCAGTGTATGTATCCCGAACACCCCATGAATGAAAATGCGGACCCCTACGAGAATCTCAGGGGCTCCTTGCTAGAAATGTGTGTACATCTGTTTCCGGTTCAAATTTTCCGGCTCCAGCAACCCCTACCCGGGGGCTCGCCGGCTGGCCCGGCCTGCTAAGTCAACAAACCGGCTGAGTAGTGTGTGACGATGTCAGAGGCCCACTCTTCGTCTCAGCTACAGACCGCAACTCGGCTGTCTGGCTAGCAAGAGCAAAAGCCCGAGGCATCCCACACGAAAAACAGGGAGGAGACGCGACAGACCGGGCATTCCTGCCTTGCAACTAGCTCAAACCAATCCGGCTACGAAGCCGTTAGTATCGTGCGCAATGTACTGTCAGCTCCCTTCGATTCCGGCTGCAGACCACAACCCGGCTGCCCGGCAAGGACGCAGTGAAAACAGTAGAGCACATGGGAAAGCGACTAAGTGTCTAGAGAGGCACAGACCAGTTTTCGAAAAAACAAGCCGTTTTCTGGCTACAATTTGACAGACTAACCTATTAACCTGTGAAGATGTATGTGTATGCACATGTACATTCTTGTCCGACTACCTTGAGTCAGAATTCAAGAAAAGGGAAGAAGATTCGAAGTCCTTGCCTTCATCAAGCACTCCGAATCTCGGGGGCTACACCCACTGGGTGCGCTCGCGCGACCCCAGTGGAACTTGTAGTTCCTGACCGGCTAAGGGCGTTTAGCCGGCTGTTCGGAGCCCAGGTGAGGGCAAGGGAAAAATCAAGAGAAGATAAGGAAGATTCGAAGCACCTGGCTACGTCAGCTACTCTGAATCTCGGGGGCTACACCCAGTGGATGCGCTCGCGCGCCCCGACTGGAATGTTAGTTCCCCCGGCTGAAGGTGTTCAGTCGACGAAAGCAGCCGACTAGGACGAGGCCAGTCGGATAAAGTTATAAGACTTGGGAAAAATAAGGAAGATTCGAAGCACCTGGCTACGCCAGCTACTTCGAATCTCGGGGGCTACACCTAGTGGGTGCGCTGGCGCGCCCCCACTAGAGGTGTAGTTCGTCCGGCTAAAGGTGTGTAGCCGGACGAGGTTAGCCGGGCGAAGTGAGCCGGCAAAATATTGAAAGAAAGTTCAAGGCACAAGTTAAGTGAGACTCAAGAATTCAACATTAACAAGCAAAAGAGAGACGAAGCTCCCATAAGTTATCCGGCATCAGAGATAGCCGGTACGGATAGACAAGTTTCACGCATATCTAAGACAAGACAAATACACCCGGCATCCCGGGGCAGTGACTAAGTGGCAGGATCCTTGCCGTGATGAGCACCTTGACCAACAGAAGCTTCAGGCGGGGGAGGAGGCGCAGAGCTTGTTCCGGTTCCGGCGCCCTCGGGCGGCGGCATCGGGCCTTCCACGTCAGGAGTGTCGACAGACTCCGAGTCGGTGAGCACCTCGTCGGGATCCACGTAGTTGGTAATCTTGATGGTAGACCCGTGGAGCTCCGGATGGGCTTGGCGGACGGCGGCGAGGTTGGCGCCGGCACGGAAGCCTCCGTCGATCTTCTCGACGCGGGCGTCCTTGTACCAGGAGAGCATGAGGGCCAAAGCCATCTCCGCTCCGGCTCGCGCCCCCAAGTCCCGCAGCCGGTCGATCGTAGCTGGCACCTCTCCCACCTTCGCAGCCAGCTGCGCCATCGTCTCCGGAACCGGAGCCTCCGGCCACATGAAGGAGAAGATATCTCGTGCCGCCTGACGAAGCTTGGTCGCTTCTTCGCCAAGAAGGACGACGAGCTCCTGGGCCGTCGGCTGCGCTCCCGGCCAGTTCTCCTGCAGCCGGTTGTAGGCCAGCAGGTCTATGCCGGGGTAAAAGGCTGTCAGAAAAAAGAGTCAGATCCGGCTACCAGATCCGGAAGGAAAAGAAGACAGAAAAAAGAACTCACCCTTAGCCGTGTGGCCGACCTGCATTAGCTCCTCCAACAGAGCCTTCTCCTTCGTCGCCAGCCGTTTTATCTCCTTCTCTTGGTCCTTGTTCTGGGCCTCGAGAAGATTGAAGGCGTCAGTCCGGCTGGCGAGCGAGGTGTCACGCTCCTTGATGGTGGCTTCCAGACCGTCTACCCTCGCGTGCCAATCCTTATTCTGCAACCGCGGAGTGGTGTTGGACTTGCTCAGCCGGTTGTTCGCCTTCTTCAGGCGATCGATCTCGTGCTGGGCGCACACGAGGATGGCTACAGTACAACCGGCTATCAGTAAAAAAAAGACGGATGAAGCTAACTTACTCTCGGAAGTCCCATTGGCAGCAGCAAGCTTCTGCTCCAGGGACCGGTTCCCGCCGGCTGTGGCCTCCAGCAGCCGGATTTCCTTCACCGCCAGCTCGAGCGTGACGGCTAGCTCCGTCAGCGAGGCGGCGGAAGAAGCATCGTCGTCCACGGCGTTGACGGCCAAGGACTCCTTCGCTGCAGCCACCGCCGTTCGCCATTCCTCCCCGGGCTCCTCGTCGGAGTAGTCGTCGCCAACAACGACGAGCTCCTTGCCGACATCCGCCCGCGCGCTCGGGGAGGAGCCATCCGGCTGGGAGGACTCCGCTTCCGGCTAGGGACCTTCCGGCTGGGCGGAGGCAGCCGACTCAGCTCAAGGGGGAGGCGGAGGCTGCGCCTTAGAAGATGGAGAGGCGCCGGTTGGCGCAGTCGGAGCACGGGGTGGCGACCCAGTCGGCGCTCGTGCCTGGCTTGCGGCTCCGAAAGAGACCAGCGTGCTAAGAAGAAGGAGGAGAAGGAAAAGGCAAATAAACCAAAGTCAGAAAAAGAAGGAAAAAGGGAAGCAGACAGAAAATGCAGAAAGGAAAAGGGGGAGAAGGGAAGTACCCCGGCACAACTGGGGGTGGCCCCTTCTTCCAGCCAAGCCGGCTCAGCGGCAAGGTGCTAGAACGACTCCTCTTGGGGGCCGGCTCCTCCGTCGTGGGCCGGCGGGAGCTAGAACGGCTGGAGCCGCTCCCGCCTGCCTCGCCGCCCGTCGTGGAGCGCGTCGTCGGATCCAGGGTCGGTGCGGCCTCCTCCTCCTCGTGCACCTCCGCATGCGGGTCGGAAGCCGGCTCGTCATTCCGGCTAGGAAAGGCATCGCCGTCCCCGTCCGACTCCTTGTCGGACCGTCGCGCGCGTGGCTCGGGCAAGTCAGGCATGAACTCCTCAAGGGGAGCCTCACCCTCCTCGCGAAGGATGCAAGCGAACATCTGCCGAATACAAGAAGTCAGCCGGACATAACAAGAAAAATGCGGGAAGAACAAATGAAATTTCTGGCTACAACAATTTACCTGGGGCGCATGGTTCTCCCGGCTGTAGGGCGCCAGACTGAACTTCCAGTTCTCCGGTAGCCGCTCCTTGGTGATCGTCCACACCCACTCCTTCAAGTTGTGGTAGCGGGGATGGCGGCGCGATAGCCGGGTCGGGTCCAGCCGACCGGAGTAATAGCACATCTTGTGCGCCTGCTGCTGCATCGGCATCATCAGCCGGGACATCCAGCTGAGGGTGATGTCCAGGCCGGTTAGCCGGCAGGTGACGAGGGAGCGCATGCGCTGCAGCATCGTGTTCGTCTCTGCCTTGTCACCATGGATCTTCAGCTCCCAGTTCTGCCGGCTCGACTCGACATCCTGGAAAGCTGGAAGATTGATCCGGTCGATGTTGGTGACGTTCTTGACGTAGAAGTACGACTGCTGCCACAGCCATACCGTGTCCTGAAGCAACAACTTGGGGTAGCCGGATTGGGTGCGGGAGTAGATGGAGGCGCCACCGCAGACGACTAGCGGGCCCTTCGTGTACTGCACCTACGGCCGGACTCGGAAGAGCCGACAGAAGAGCCTGAGATCCGGCTGGATCCCGAGGTAGCTCTCGCAGAACGCCATGAAGTGCACCAACATCCCGATGGCGTTGGCGCCGAGGTGGTGGAGGTGGAGATCGAAGAAGGCGAGAAACGTCAAGAAAAAGGGATGCACTAGAAGGGCGAACCCGCGCGCCAGATGGGAGAGGAAGATAACGCGCTCCCCCTCCACCGGGTGCGGCGACACCTCCCCCGCCGGCGCCAACCGCACCGCCACCTCCTCCGGCAGCGGAAGAACACGGGTGGCGCGGTACTTCGCGATGTGGTCCTAGGTGACGGAGGAGCCGCACCAAGCCCCGCGGTCGGCGGCCATCTTCGGCTAGCAGGAGGGAGTAGCGACGGAAGAGTGGCGGTGGCCCGTAGCGACGACGACAACGAGCGGGCGGCGCAGCGGGCTACGGCGCAGAAGTCAAGGGCGTAGAAGCAAAAGCACGCGAGGGAGAAGGAGACTGCAGCATGGGAGCGAAGGAAAGGAACTGCCTCCCCCGCGGCGTCCCTTTAAAGGGCTAGAAGGGCAACCGTCAACGAAGCCACGTGGCGCGCATCCGGACGGCCCTCACCCCAACCGTCGCCCAGATCCAGTGTGCCGAAGCAGGATGTGCAGAAGATCCCGGAGCAGGAACCGAAGCGCCGAACAGCGGTTTCCCGAGGCGACGTGTGACGGGACGTTACGCTGCCCGCCGTAGAGCAATGATGGCGCGTGCGCGCGTGGCTGGCGTCAGCAGTGACGTCATGAGTAGCGCAACCGCCAAGCTCAGCCGGACACAAATTCAAAAACAGGAGGGAGCGCGCGCACATTTCGCCTAAGGGAGGAATCCACACACGCTCGGGGGCTAGTGTCAGGGGGATGACCCCCGGGTACCCCAACCGGACAAGAACCAGGCGGTCGGATCGCATCCGGCTGACCAAACACAGCCGGACAGGGCAAGACGGGCCGACTACCGTTTGGTAGCCGGGTCAGCAAGAAGTAGCCGGCTACAGCGACGTAGCCAGACCCAATCAGTGAGACAGGACGACATGCGTAGCAGTGCACGGTACGCCATGTACGATGACAAGACTGGCAACCACCCGACCATACCGAAGACTTTGCGGGAGTGACGCAGGAACAGTGGCCCGATGCTGACGACAGGCTCGCACGGCGTCCACTATGCCTATGACAGCCATACTGCTCGTACTCCGATAAGACATACCATACCGGACACTGTAGATGACCAGCCGGCTGGGACCCGCATGTGGGGCCCGCCAGTCGGATTGGCCAGTGAGACCGTTGCCTCTCTGCCTATATAAGGAGAGGCAAGGCCTCAGTAGAAAGGGTTGGTCTCAGAGCATTTAAGGCAGTAGCTAGCAGATACAGCTCAAGGAGCGCTTGTAGTTCGTATATCCTACATAGTCAGATCCGGCAGGAGTAGGGGTTTTACCTCATCACGAGGGCCCCGAACCTGGGTACTTCCTACGTCCAGCTACGCTCACTTGTACCTAATCCTGCCTACGGACGTCGTCGATAGCTTCCCTGCTAGTCCCCACACCTCTATCTAACCTCCTCAGGTACTGCCGTTCCCAATACAACGACAAAAGCCATCACCATGACCAGTAGCTCTAGAGTAACCGTAGATCACATATCTGAAACCTTACCCCGTCAATTCAAGTGCAACAAGAGTCTAGCCCTGCCCACCATTGACCAAGTCAGAGTAGTCTGTGAATACCCCGATGTATTCCCAGATGAATTGCTAGGTATGCCTCCGGATAGGGATATTGAGTTCATTGTCGAACTAATCCCCAGAACCGGACCCATAGCCAGAGACCCTATAGCTTGAACCCCTCAGAGTTAGTAGAGTTGAAGAAGCAGTTGGATGCTATGTTGCCAACAGGCCTGATTCAACCAAGCGCATCGCCATGGAGATCACCAGTGTTATTCGTCGACAAGAAAGATGGAGGCAACCGTTTGTGCATCGATTACAGAAAGCTGAATGATGTTACCATCAATAACAACTACCCTTTGCCAAAGATAGAGGATCTATTTGATCAGTTGACTGGTGCCCAGGTATTCTCAAAAATTGATCTTAGGACTAGTTATCACCAACTTAAGATTCGTGCAACGGATCTTCCGAAGACTGCCTTTACTACTCGCTATGGTTTATACGAGTATACGGTCATGTCTTTCGGATTAACCAATGCCCCTGCTTATTTCATGAATCTCATGAATAAGATCTTTATGAATTTCCTAGATAAGTTTGTAGTTGTGTTTATCGACGATATCCTTATCTACTCCAAGTTAGAAGAAGAGCATGAGCAACATCTGAGAATCATCCTAGAAACCCTGAGAGAGCATCGGTTATATGCCAAGTTCAGCAAGTGTGAGTTTTGGCTGAAAGAAGTAGGATTCCTAGGACATATTGTGTTTGCCGGAGGAGTCTCTGTTGATCCCGCCAAGATCAAAGATGTCGAAGGATGGGAAGCCCCAACCACTCAAACACAAGTCCATGCATTTCTCGGATTGGCGGGATATTACCGCAAGTTTGTTGAAGGATTCTCGAGCATCGCCAGACCCATGACCCAATTGTTGAAGAAGGACAAGAAGTTTGAATGGACCGACAAATGTGAAGCCAGTTTCCAAGAGCTGAAGAAGAGATTGATTTCAGCCCCAATATTGATCATGCCAGATATCAAGAAGCCGTTTGATGTGTATTGTGATACATCCAAGATTGCTCTCGGATGTTTATTGATGCAAGAAGGAAAAGTTATCGCCTATTTGTCTCGACAACCGAAGCATCATGAGCAGAACTATCCGACCCATGATCTGGAGTTAGCAGCCGTAGTTTTGGCATTAAAGACATGGCGTCATTATCTGATGGGTAATCGCTGTGAGATTTACTCGGATCACAAGAGCTTGAAGTATATTTTCACTCAGAAGGAGCTGAATATGAGGAAAAGAAGATGGATAGAGTTAATCAAGGATTATGACCTTGACATTCACTATCACCCCGGCAAAGCCAATGTGGTAGCGGATGCTCTTAGCAGATTGCTGTGTAGGCTAAATACCATGATCAAGGAGAAGCAACCAAGTTTGTATGAGTAGTTGGAGCAGTTTAGGACTGAGCTAGTTAGCAAAAGATTCTTAGCTAGCATTGAACTTCAACCCACGTTAATCATCCAAATCAAGGAAGCCCATAAAGGAAATGAAAGTATCGACGGAATCAAACGTCGTATAGGTATAGGAAAGGTACCTGCATTCACCGAAGACGAAGAAGGAGTTATGTGGTACAAAGGACGTGTCTGTGTGCTAGCAGATTCGGAGCTGAAGCAAGTTATCATGCAGGAAGCTCATGATACTCTTTATTCTATCCACCCCGGAGGAACGGAGATGTATCAAGATTTGAAAGAGCAATTTTGGTGGCACAAGAAGAAGAGAGAAATTGGCAGCTACATCGCCAAGTGTGACATCTCTCAAAGAGTCAAAGCAGAGCATCAGAGACCCGCAGGACTGTTGCAACCTTTGAAGATTCCGGAATGGAAATGGGATTCCGTCGAAATGGACTTTATCACCAGTTTGCCTACTTCTAGTAGGGGAAATGACTCAATCTGGGTCATCGTTGATAGATTGTCTAAGGTAGCCCACTTTATACCTATCAAGACTACCTACCAGAGTTCGAATCTAGCAAAGCTGTACATTGCTAGGATTATTAGTCTGCATGGAACCCCCAAGACCATAGTATCAGATCGAGGAACCCAGTTTACCTCGATATTTTGGCAGAAAGTCCAGGAAGGATTAGGCACCAAGTTGAATTTCAGCACCGCTTATCACCCACAAACTGATGGACAGACTGAGAGAGTCAACCAAATCTTAAAGGATATGTTAAGAGCTTGTGTTTTGGAGTATGGATAAAAATGGGAAGACTGCCTGCCTTTCGCAGAATTCTCATATAACAACAGTTATCAAGCTAGTTTGCAAATGGCACCATTTGAGTTTCTGTACGGAAGAAAGTGCCGCACCCCTTTTAATTGGTCACAAGTAGGAGAGAGTCAGATCTTCGGACTTGACATTCTCCGAGAAGAAGAAGAGAAGGTTCACAAAGTCCATGAGCACCTCAAGACCGCCCAGTCCAGACAAAAGAGTTATCCTGACAAGAGAAGGAGAGACCTGACTTTCAATGTCGGAGATTTTGTATATCTCAAGGTTTCACCATTGAAGGGAACGCAACGCTTTAGTCTGAAAGGAAAGTTAACCCCCAGATATATCGGGCCCTTCAAGATTCTGAACCGTCGAGGAGAAGTATCGTATCAACTGGAACTGCCAGAGGAGATGTCAGCCATCCACAATGTGTTCCATATCTCGTTACATCGCAAATACCTGGAAGTGCCGGAGAAGACTGAAGTTTTCAAGAACATCAATCATCGAGCTATTGATATCAACAAGGACCTGACATATCGTGAAGTGCCCATTCGTATCTTGGAGGAAGCCTACAGAACCACCAGGACCAGGAGTACAAATTTCTCAGGATTCAATGGAGCAACCATACCGAAGAGGAAGCCACTTGGGAGCAAGAAGATTACATTAGGACAGAGTTCCCAGATCTCTTTAGTTCCTAGTTTTCTATCGTAAATCTCGGGACGAGATTTTGTTTAAGGGGGGAAGGTTTGTAACATCCCAAAACTTTAATCCAAGTGATCAAGATCCAAATCATCAAATTTAGAGTGAACAAAAACTTTTCCATTTTAAAATCATTAAAGCATTCATATGTGTGTGCATTTAAATAGGAGTTGTTTTGAATTGCCATGTTTAAGTGATCCATTGATTGTAAAATGATTCTTAGGTGAAATAAACATCATCTAGATCATTCCCACACAAATCCCAAAGAAAAACAAATCAAAATGAATAAAAGAAGCAAATGGTCATTTGTGCCATTTTAATCACCATGCCTGCTTTGGCTATTCCTAGAACTCAAAACCTAACAGAAACAAATATGGATCTTTGCACCCCCTGCTAGTACAAGTAGTGGTGTACCAAGGCCCACTTTGTGATCTACCAAAAACTTTCAAACACTAATTTTAAATGACATTTGAAAATTGAATGTAGTTCATATGAGAAGATCACACTTATTCAAAAAACACTCAAATGAATTTCATTTTCAAATCCCAAGCAACCACAGATGCTCAAGCATGTGATCATCAACTCCACCAAAATTCAGCCCAAAATTCAAAAATTTAGTTCATGCGGCCATTGTGTCGAACACCTTGCAGACATAAATTAAACTGCCTAACTATTACTGTTTATACTTAAACCATTGTCCCCCTTTGCACCCTCTCTACTCTCCCTTGTCCCCCCTGAGACCAACCAGACCCTCACCGGCCTACCCCTAAGCTGCAGCAGCCTAGGAGCGCCGCCACTTTGTGGTCACCGCCGGCCAGAAGAGGGCAGAGCGCCAGGGACAGCGCCGCGCCGTTCCAGCAAGTCCCCTAGCTCCGCCTAACCCTACCGCACCTCCCTGCCCACCCCTCAATCACCCACAGCCCCTGGACCACACCATAGCACCGCCGCCCATTCTCTCTGTGAGCTCAGCAGAGCGCGCTAGCCGCCAGCACGCCACAGACCGCCCCTCGACCCAATACCGTGCGCGCCGCTCCACCTCGACCCCAGCACCCTTCCAGACACGGCCGTGTGCCATCGCGCGACCCACAGACGCCATGCGCAGCGTCGAGCACCGCCTCTGTCTCCAAGAGCGCGGGACGCTCCTGACCAAACGCCACCGCCCCTAGCCACGCATTTAAGCCGTAGAGCACTGCCAAGAGGCAGGCCACTGTCCCCTACCTCCAGCCATGCTGCTAGCATGCTGTGCAGCCCTAAATAGAGCCCACCCCAACACAAACTCCTCACACCATCTCACTCCCCTCTCTCCCCTGATCCTTCCACCCCATCCCCAGAGCAAGGTGGGCCGACGTTCACCGGAATTTCGCCGGAGCTTGCCACAGCAGAGGAGGAGAGGCGTCGTCGATTTCGTCCACCCCAGGAGCTGCCGCTACCTCGCCTGAGTCTGCCGTCGCTGTCCAGTTCGATCGCCCGCCTCGCTGCACTAGCTAGAGCCCTGGTACGTCCCTGGTAGACCCCCACTGGTCGTTTAGGGTTCGGTCTCGCCGGCCATGAGTCTGTCATCGACGACGACTGTGAGCCATCGATCTGCGTTCTAATCGTAGCGCCCAGATTGCCCCGTACCACTTCGGGTTTTAAGTGCCGCTAACAAGCGGGACCAACCTGTCAGCCGCCCTCTGCGCTGCTGAGCGCCACTGGGCCGGCCCGTTTTCTTTCCCGTGCTAGCCCACGAATTTAAATATAGGTTTTTCTATTTTAGTTTGAACCCACTTCTGTCCCTTAGTTCAAAATTCAATTCAGGAAGATTTACTGAACCAAATTGAGTGATTCAAATTTTGTTAGCAAGCTACTGAAAAGATTTATCCAAGCCCGTTGGATTTAATTCATTTGGAGTTAGAGATCTCTCCTAGTAAAAATAACAAGACAGAAGCATTTGCACATTCAAACATTTTTATAAAATCAACCATAATAGCTTTTGAGTTGATTCCAACTCTCAAAAATCACATTTAATCATACCTATCTGAATATGTAATAATATTAAGGTTTGTATGCAGTGACTTTGGACTAGTACCAAAATAATTCTATATAAGCATTTCTAGTCACTTTAAATCATTAAATATTAAACTTAAACTTAATTAAATGTGATCCAACATTTAAATCACATTCCCATATGTTAGAATATGTGGTGATGATATGTGTCAACATGATCCCATATTCTAAGTGGAGAATATTAAATCTTAGTATTTTCAATGAGTAGAAATTACTTTTCTTAAATAAAAAGAATGAAACTAGTTAATAAAACCTTGTGATGCTTGTTATAATATTTGATCATCAAATGTGTGCCTTAGAATGCTAAGTAGATTAGTTAAGTATTGTTTGGTGATTGTGTACTCCGTATGTATTTATAGACGATAGTACCAACCAAGCTTTCGAGGAGGAGGAGTTCTACCAAGAGGAGGAGGAAGAAAACTTCAACCACTGCACCAACCAAGGCAAGATATTGTTAGCAAGCTAGAATTAAGCTAGATAACCTGAGCAAGATGCATTAGGCATGCTTTGGTTACACCACTTTGACTATTACCTACCCCAAGTTTTAATTCCAAGCTTTTACTTCTTTACTTTATTAAAGTACCTTACTTGTTTAGAAGGTAGCATAAAGAGTATAAAACTTGACCTATCTAGATATTCTTAGATGTCATTCTATGGCATGAGATTGAGGTAAGCCTCCCACCTTAGTGAACACTCTTAACTGAGTAGCTTAGAGCTAAATAAAAACTTGAGTCACTTTAGATGGGAACACTTGGTGAAAATGAATTATGAAAACCTTGGAATGATGAGTCCTTCTATTGAGATGTTTTGACATGTGTTGAGAAAAACAAATGGTTTATGATGATGAAAATGTTGAGGCATGAGCCTTAGCCCTTTTACAAAAACTAATGGTTGGATTCGGATGCGATACCATTCCAACTTTTACCGTACAACCACAATACCTGAATTTGGTAAGGCTTAGCCGGAAGTTTATATGCATTAGTATTAGTTCCCTCGCGGGAGAGGTTTGAGCTGAGGCTACCTCTCAATGTTGTCCACCTATGCAGTAGCCAAGATGACAGATGGTCATGGTTGGGAGGCCATGCTCATAGGAGAGGTGCTTATACTAGGGTGTGTAAAGGAAAGGTTATGTTTGATTATCTGCATACTAAGTATGACGATTCAAGGTTATCCCTGACAGATGTATCGAATCTTGTGGTGAAAGTGTACCACCTCTGTAGAGTGTCAAACTATTCGAATAGCCGCGTCGGCGGTTATGGACAGTTGGAGTGGCCATACTGTTTTGTTGTCAGATATTATGAAATGAATGATGAATCTTGACATGACCCCAACAGGGTTGTGACTATGACACTAGCTTCCCAACTTAAGTGATTCTAGAACCGTATTTTATCTTTCTTTGTTTCTGAACTCAGCTTAGGTTTCAAACATAACTTTATAGTTAAACTTAGAGTTAGAATTTACAATGGAACTATACTACTTACTAGTGGTAGTTTGCGAGTACTTAAAGAGTACTCATGGCTTTTGTCCCTGGCTATTCTCATGGCCAGACTATGAAGGAGACTACCAAGATGACGGACAGCAGGACGGCTATGATAACTAGGACTATCTACCTTCGTCATCATTGCTTGTGCCCCTGAAGATGGACCCCACCGCTATGCTTATTATTTATTCCGCTACTTGTTGTATTAAGACTGGATCATGAGATCCTTATTTGTGTAAGACCTTATTTATGGTTTTTAATGGATGATGTACTGTGATATCCAATTTGTTATGTCTCACAAAAATGGTAATCCTGGAATTGCGATGTATGACATAACAGGCATCTGGGATTAAAAATTTACAATTTTATTCCAAAGGTACTTAGAGTTTAACGACCAACTATACGGCGGGAATAAAAATTCTGTCCGTATAGTTCTGGCCATATAGATATCGATGCCTTCATACAATTTTATTCCAAAGGTACTGAGAGTTTAACGACCAACTATACGGTGGGAATAAAAATTCCGGCCGTATAGTTCCGGCCATATAGATATCAATGCAAGTTTTAGAAATTTATCTCGTGAAACAGACAGTTTAACGACCAACTATACTGCGGGATCAATTTGATCCGGCCATATAGTTGTGCCCATATAGCCGTTTCCCTATATAAAGAAACCCTAGTTGGCGACGCCACTGCAACTATACGGGCGGAGCACCATCATCCGCCCGTATAGCTCCGGCCGTATAGTCCAGTGCGACCACAAAATCGCACTGTGACGGCTAGGTCTTCCACCTCTCCTCATTATTTTTCTCATATTCTCTCTCCAAACCTCTCAAAATCCACCTAGAACTCTTGATTCTTCGTGGATTTCGTTCGTTTGAGTGGGGGAATCAACATATTGGTATGTTTCTCTCCCTATCCATGCTTTATTTTCAGATTTTCATGGTTGAAACTCTCACATTGATCTAGTAGATGAACTCAAGCTTATTTACTTTTCCCTATTAATTTCTCACGTTAGGGTAGAATTTTTCCACGTAGAATCGCTCGTATATTATATTGAAACTATATGCCTAAGGTTTTATGGTGAAATTTTGCAGTGCTTCACGATGAACAAAATCAGTAGCCTTTTCTGTTCGAGCAAGCGCCAATGGGGAGAGGGCTCAAGTTCGGGAGCCCGAGCCCTACACAACTCCAAGATGGACATTGTCGCATCAAGGAGGGTGTTGCCCACACATTGGGCCGACCACAACTTTCTCACCACGGCGGGTTGAAGACAGACTTTGACCTCATGTGCAGCAGGTCGGGGTTGGCAGTTATCAGCTTCACAATCCACGACACCTACGCCGAGCTCACCCATGAGTTCATTGCTTCCTTCTACGACAACCACAAGGAGAAAGGTAACATGTGCAGTATCAGCTTCAACATGAACCGGCAGCACTATGATATAAGCTTTGAACAATTTTGTGATGTGTTTAGTCTCCCTCGTACGGGGGAGCCCAATATTACTAACCTCTACAGCATCACGAGTGGAGAAACCTAGGAGGTTGTTTCTATTAATGGTGGCAGTCACTTCTATCAGAAGAAGATTTCCACCATTCAGAACCCAACCATTCGCTACTTTGCTTTGTTCCTCGCCAACACAATGTTGGGAAGGGGTGATACTGGTTCCATGGCTAATGCGGACATGGCAATGATCACCAAGGCCCTCTTCCCCAATGCCACGCAAAGCCCCTGTCCTGTAGCTCTACTCATCTAGCACTTCTGCAACCAGAGCAACAAGACCAAAGGTGATATTCGCATTGGTGGATTGGTAACCCACCTTGCCTATGCATTGAACATTGTACTACCTCTTATGGAACCTATTGATGGCTCCAAACTTATGGATGTCAAATATTTGACTGCTTGTCGCTTCCTTGGTGTTTACCATGCTAACCGGAGGTTCTGAGCATATCAATTTAGTTATCTTAATGATACACAGATTGAGCAGGTTCAGTTGTCATGCCCTGAGGCCTTCTCGGTTGTGGAGAAGGACAGTTGGATCCTCACCAAGGACCAAGTGACGGATATCTTGGTTGCGTACCAGGCCGAGGAGGAGGAAGATGAAGGGAAGCAGGAGGAGCAGGAGGAGCAGGAGCAGGAGGGTGAGCAGGGGCACAACCCTGCTTGGGAAGGACAACAGCAACAACAACTAGGAGGAGCCTGGGAACCGTGGCCTAACCAGCCACAACAGTACGGTTATGTCCCCTATCAGGAGTTCCAGCAGCTCAACCAGCGCGTTGGGGAGATCGACCACACTCTGCCAGATGTGAATGAAGATGTGAACATGTTGACTCACAACTTTAGTCACTTCATGACTCACTTCCCCAAATTCTACCAGCAGTACCCGCACCAGCCGCCAAATGACGGCAACAACTGAGCATGGCAACAACCTAAGCTTGGGGGAGGTTTGAAAACCTCCAAAACTGTGCATTCATGTTTTTATTTCTTGTTTTGGTTTATTTTCTACAAAAAAAGTTGCATGTTTATTTTCAGTTTTGCATCCCTAAAACTTAGTTGTAATCTTATTTGCAAGTTTGTTTCTTTGTTTCTCTCGGAGATTGCTTGATTTCAGGTGATTTGGCAATATGGAAATATAGGAGAGGTTCGACTCGAATACAAGAACAAAGAAAGCAAGAGGAGGTATCACATTTCTTTCATCACACTCCCTGCAACCTTAAATTGTTCCTACAAATATTTTACTTGCTTGCACTGGAGCCACTCTCCACTTAGCTTGCTATACTACAAATTCTATTCCTTTGCTAGCGTCTCCTTTTTAGCTTTGAAACAATGAGCAATTAACTTGGTTAAAATACTTCCTACATTTTTACAACAAGAAAAAACATCTAAAAGATGACTTGAGTCCATGTTTAGCTCAAAAGAATTGGATTTTAGAACTACTCATCCCAATTGTGCTTAAGATAAATAAACTCGTTAGTACCCTTGATTGAAATTGTTTGATTAAATGGATGCTTCAAAGTAGCAGAACTTATGCCACTACTTTTTCTAATAATTACCGTAAGATATCGCTTTACGCGTGTCATTACAACTCTGTCGTGCTCCATGGGGAACTATTAACTCCGATGGCCAACGAACGATCTAAATGTGGGAAACCACATGATTTCGGCTATTGAGTTATGTAAACGTCTGTAGCAGCAATGCTATAACGTGTAAAAAAATTAGTCTCCTCAGGGTTTCACGTTCCAAGTGAAGTTGTACTACTCCTCTGACCTATTATTGCTCAACATTATTTATTGGCATGGTCATGAGTGCACAACACAACCCCAATTAACATGTTAAAAATAGTGGCATGATTTCTCTATGAAAGAGCTGAAGTTTTTGAAAGGCAAGTGAAAGATAAAGGTGCTTTGAGAGTCTTGAAATTTTGACATGGGAGTAGATGAGTTGTTCTTAAATTAAATATTTCGATGCCAACTTGAGTAATCTTAATTGGTTAATTGAGCAAGAGCAAAAAATTCCATCTCTCAACAAGGAGAGGCACCAAAAGTATTTGTCTCACCTTCCTAGCTAAAACTTTTGACACTTGCTTTGGCATATAATTTATTTTCTATCAAGATATACGTGGTTAGGAAGTGGACTCAGTGCAATCTTGTGAATACTTGTATGATCATATTTAAGATTGCATGAACTATGAAGAAAAGAATTTTACACCAATTCAAACTTGTAAGTTCGTTTACTCTCAGTCTCGAATCTCTGCCATTCTTCCTTATTTCCTTGTCACTCGAGGGCGAGCAACATATAAGCTTGGGGGAGTTGATAGCTGTGAGATTCGACACATTTTTGATGGTTTTTATTGATGGTTTTCTTCCGTATTTGATCGTTTTCTGGTTTTACCTAATGCTAATACTTCGGTAACTTGGATTTTAATGTGTATTTCAGGTTCTAGACGTCAACAGAAGGATTTAACTACAGAAATACAATATTTTGGAGAAAACAAGCAAGTCCCAATTTGGAAGCACGCGAGGGGAGCTCACAGACGGTTTAACGACCAACTATACGGCGGGAATGCCCATATATTTCTCGCCGTATAGCTATTGCCGCCTCTGTCTTGTCAAAAGGGACAACTTCGGTGAAGGGACGGGGGACAAAAACACAACACAGCAGCCGCCACACCATCCAGAAGGGAGAAAGAATGGATTTGGAGAAGAAGGAGAAGACGTTCTTCATCTCGCTCCACGATCTTCGACCTCCTAGCCAATACACCTCCATTGCCACTACTTGTACTTGTGAGAGAGAGGGATCTCTACCTTGCAAGACTAGGGTTTGAGATTGTTTCTTCCCATCTTGAATTGTGTTGGATATTTATCTATTCTTATTGTGGATCTGCACGGTAATACCAAGACGAATTCCCTTTATTTGATTATATTGATGATCCGTTCTTCTCTCATGTGTGAGTAATTCCCTTAGGCGTGGGAGATGTAGGGGATTGGTGAGATGTGATGTGCCTTCATATATTTTCCATTAGTATTGTGATTGATTCTAATTACTATGTTATGTCTGCTTGACTATTTGTGGGATGCTTAATGCTTGTTTTCCAATTAAGGGCCCAGACAACATGATACCTTGTTCTACACAGATAATATCTTGCTCGCTAGTGGACCGGTGACCCCTGGGTGACACAGGGATATCAATGGAAAGCTAGTTGACTCGAGGATAACGAGTAACCACTGTGCTTATTGCATTAGTCTGATCCAAGGAGCTTAGTCGCTAAGCGACCTGAAGGGTCTTAATCGTGTAGTGTCTGACCATGGTTTTGGTAGCAGGCTAGTAGGATTATTGAAGTTGGGGTGAAATCTACCAAGAGGAGTTCCGGCTAATTATGGGTTGCTCGCCTACACATATATCTATAAGATTATAATTGTTACATTCATACTCGTCCACCAAGCACATTTACTATCACCATGAACTGAATTTCCCCGCGCCTTCTTTCACCATCTGTAGAAACCAACAAATAAATTCGTTCTTTACTTTTATGCATTTTATTTCTGAAGTTTACATTTTAGTTCTATTTAAATTTATCACATTTAATCAAAACCCCATTCCTATTTCAACGCTTGCAGTCAATTCACTCGAAGACCTGTGACAACTTCGGGTGTGACAGAGACTTCACAAGTAAACACTTACCTTTGGGCTCTGTGCGATCGATATCTAAACTTCGAAACTAGCTACAAACGATCTGTGCACTTGTAGACATCAGCAAGCCTGCCTTAAAAACTAGCTTGGTCGAAATATACAAGTTTATGTCGATGACATTGTCATCAATACCAATGAGGAAGCTACACTCATCGACGATCTCCGCGAGACCTTCGACAACCTCAACCGCTACCGAATCAAGATGAATCTGGAGAAGTGCACCTTCGGTGTGCCATCCGAGAAATTACCCGGCTACCTCATATCCGCCAGGGGAATCGAGGCTAACCCGAAGAATATAAAAGCCATACTAGACATGGAGAAGCCGAAGAACGTCAAAGGCGTCTGATGAGTGCATAATTGCATCATGTTTTATATTATTATTTTGCATTGTAGTTGTAGGATCTTGGTATTTTACGGCGTTCACGCGCACATTTTATGTCTATTTTCACCAGGATCAGGACAAATGATGGATACAATGGATACAATTCTTGGAGCAGTTGTATTGGGGAGAAAAGGAGTAAAAAACATTATAAATCGCTTATTTGGGAAATATCAATAATACCAGAAGAAAACCCGAAGCGATCAAGGCATACAAACGGTTTAACGACCAACTATACGGTGGGAATAAAATTCCGACCGTATAGTTGGTGCCACCACCGCCTCCTCAAATAGTTTCACCCCGTGCAACTGGATCAGAGAGACGACATACAGAACAACCATAAATCTCTGAAATCTCACCTCCAGAAGGCATCTGGAGGGGGAGCTCATCCACCGAGGATCCATCTTCACCCTACGCAGATCCGAGAGGTTAAGGCATCGGTCTTCATCATCAACCACTGCATCACCACCATCTCCATCCATCCCATCTACATCTTGTCTAGATCTTGTTATAATTTTCGTACTCGTTGTGGATTTATACAAGTACTATTCATCTATGATAGATTCCATTGCTATTGCCATGATGTTGATTGCCTCTATGTCTGCGTAGATCTTTTGTTCTTGGGGAGATGGAGAAACCCTAGTATGAGATTGAAATAAGATAATGTTTATTATGATATTCATCGCTATGACCATGTGTTAGATTGTCTTCATCTTGATGTTGGGAGAAGTCGACCTCTCAATATTTGCCTCTTATGGGGACTTGATGGAGGGAACTACTTGTTGGTAGACGGGGGTGTGTTAGCACTTACAGTGACTATAAAGCTATTGGCACCCCTTACGTATCAACTTGGGAACTGAGGAAACTCACAGAACACTATCCTTGCCATGGGATATGTCCTACGGGGTTACGTCCCTTAATAGCACAGTAATTCGATTGATGTCGATTGTTGACTACTGTGGTTATGAGGATGATGTGACAAGTGGTTGCTGCCTATTTGTCCAAATATAGAGTTCCTCCCACACATACATAGTTGAGAATGTTCTTGATAATAATCTTTACCTTAGTTCTTTATAATGCTAGAGGTGTATCCACTATTCCCTGAGAATGTCTTTTTCCCGGTTGCAGTTCCAATCTATTTTACATACGCGATACTTACTTTCTGTGTTCAATTGTTTTACTTTACTTATTGTTCTCTTATACCAAAAACCCCAAAACACCTTTTTACACAATACTCACATTTTATCTTGTTACTTAGAACTTTATTTAGCATTTCTATTGTAGTATTTATTTCAAGAGTTATTAGATTTCAGACTCCTACTCCCTGTGGGATTGATATCTTTATTTAAAAATTTGCTACAAACGATCTGTGGACATGTAGTCATCAAGCTATTTTCTGGCGTCGTTGCCGAGGAGCTAAGCGCTGTAGGTATTTTAGTTTTTTCTTATTTATTTTTGTCTTGCTAAGTTTTGTATTGAGTTACAGGTTTCCGCCAACATGATAGATTTTGCGCATATGGCTAGTGCTCACCCACTGAGCCACTTTGGGAAACCCTATGGTATTTACAAAAGAGACATCGCTAATGAGAAGACAAGGGGGTTTGAAATAAATCCTCTACTACTTGGTATTCTACACAAGAAGCAATTTACTGGAGATGAAGAAGATCCTGGTCCATATGAGCATATTGCATGTTTCAAAGATATATGTGGCACTTTCTAAACCAGGATATATCGCTAATGAGGCAAGGGTTAAACCTTTTAGTTAGACTTTGACTAGTACAACTCTCTCATGGTATAGATCTCTACCCTCAGAAGCCATTACTACTTGGGATAATTTAGCCAATGAGTTTCTAGCAAAATATTATCCATTATCAAAATCTTTTGGAATCAGGCGTCTTATAGTGACTTGGAGGAACCATCCTAATGAAGGACTAGTAAGATCTTATATCAGATTTAAAGATTTACTTAATCTATGTCCTCATCATGATTTGCCTGAATGGTATTTATTGCATATCTTTTATGGCGGTTTAATTGAACCTAATAAAATTGAACTAGACTCTTTCGCGGAAGGAGCCTTTATGAATCTTCCTATAACTAAATATTGGGCTTTACTTAATAGAATTCGCGATCATAGAGTCTCATGGAATTTTGGTCTAGGAAGCAAAGGAGGCATAGAAATATATTATGATTGTATTCATGACTAATAAAAAGGGCCATGTTAAGGAATTGTCTAAAGAACTTTATTTGGATTCAGATCTTGTGTTGCATGTTGTTAAAGCTTTTACAGAACACATCAAAGCTCCAAAAGAGGGTTTGGTCAAGTATGATCCACCACCCGAACCTGACAAGAAAAGAGAAGTTAAAGCAACAGCAGGCTCCCTAGAACCATCATATGAGATACCTTTCCCAAACACTGCACACAAGCATATTTTTGAATATGAATAGGTCAAAATAGTACAGGAGAAGAAGGAAAAGGAAAATATGCCAGAACTTGAGGAACATCTGGAAGAAACCAAAGATGAAGAGGTAACCAAGGAAGCAATTATGGCTATGTATGAATGTTGTAATATAGTTGAACTTGATAAAGAGACTTATGTATTGGTTGAAGGTAAAACAAAGGTAAAAGATGTGGGTAAGCCTATTCTTCCCTACATATTTAAAGAAACCTCGCATTATGGTTTATGCGATCTTGGTACCAAAGTTAATGCTATATCTTATGATTTCTATTTAGAAATAAAATAAGAAATAGAACCAGCTACAATTGAAAATACTGATATGACAATCATGTTAGCCAATAAAACTCTTAGAATTCCAATAGGAGTAGTTGAAGATGCAACTATCACAACTCGCAATATAAACTTCCCTATCAATTTTGTAGTTTTTGATATGCCAGCTCACACTCTTTGCCCAATTATATTTGGAAGAAACTTTTTGAGTGATGCAGGTGCCAAAGTTGATTTCAAAAAGGATATTGTGTCCCTTAATCTTGGGGAAGCAGAAAAAGAATTCCACTTTTCCAAATTTAAAGACAAACCTTTACAAATACAAGAAGAAGAGGAAGATAAAACTATTGAGAAAATGGTAGCTCTCTTTTTTAGTGATCAAAAAGAAGAAATAAATGAAGACTTAAATTATGAAGAAATGGTTATGGAGGACAAGTCCCTAGACGAACTAGAAGCTGAATTCGATTCACTTCTAATTGAAGGGCCTCCAACTAATGAGGCTTTTAAAGAGCCAGAAAAGAGAGGGGACGAGGAATTACCACCCCCGGAATTGAAGACTCTACCAGATAATCTTAAATACATATTTTTAGATGATGCAAATAAATTTCCTGTTATTATTAGTGCTAAACTTTTAGGAGATGAAGAAGAAGAACTCATGAAGATACTTATGGAGCATCGCAAGGCCTTTGGGTACTCAATGGATGATTTGAAGGGCATTAGTCCCATGATAACCGTCCATCAAATATTCATGGAGGAAGGTGCTAAATCAGTTGCAGAATTTAATAGAAGACTAAAGCCCAAAGTGAAGGAAGTGGTAAGAAAATAAATAATATGCCTATTGGACGCAAGTATAATCTATCCTGTAAAAGAAAGTGAATGGGTAAGTCCTATTCGTTGTGTCCCTAAGAAGGGTGGTTTTACTATTGTTCCTAATGAAAACAATGAATTGATACCTACTAGAACTATTGTTGGACATAGGATGTGTATAGATTTTAGGAAATTGAATAAAGAGACTAGGAAATATCACTATCCTTTACCATTCATAGATCAAACTTTAGAGAGGTTAGCAAACCACAATCATTTTTGCTACTTGGACGGATGCTCTGGTTTTTCTCAAATAGCTTTTTATCCTAATGACCAACTTAAAACAACTTTCATTAGCTCTTATGGTTTACATGCTTACCATCGTATGCCTTTTGGTTTATGTAATGCTCTAGCTACTTTTCAAAGATGCATGACTCCTATTTTTGTGGATTTTATAGAACTGATAATGGAAGTATTTATGGATGAATTTTCTGTCTATGGAACTTCATTTACTAGTTGCTTGGATAATCCAAAAAGAGTTTTGCAGCATTGCGAAGAAACCAATCTTGTTCTAAACTAGGAGAAGTGCCATTTTATGGTCAAAGAAGGTATAGTCCTTGGACATAAGGTATCGAGTAAGGGAATTGAAGTGGATAGAGCTAAGGTTGAGGCCATAGAGAGAATGCCACAACCTAGGGATATAAAAGGTATAATAAGTTTCCTTGGTCATGTGGGTTTTTATAGAAGGTTCATTAGGAATTTCTCTGGAATATCTAAACCTTTGACTAACCTTCTGCAAAAGGGAGTAAGATTTAACTTTGATGATAAGTGTCTTATAGCCTTTGATAAACTTAAGTATGCTTTATCCCATGCCTCTATCATTAAACCACCTATATGGGATATGAATTTTGACTTAATATGTGAAGCTAGTGATGATGCTATAGGAGTAACTCTAGGACAACACATAGGTCGCAGATTTAATAGTATACATCATGCTAGTAGAACTCTCAATAGTGCTCAAAAGAATTATCCTAAGGAAGAGAGGGAACATTTTGCTGTATTTTTCTCTTGTGATAAATTTCGTTCTTATATAGTTGATGCAAAAGTTAGAGTTCACACGGATCGTGATGGTTTAAAATAACTCCTTGAGAGGAAAAATCATAAGACAAGACTGGCCCGTTCGATTCTTTTAATTCAAGAATTTGAGTTGCAGATTATGTAGAGGCAAGAAATAAAGATGTTGGATGCAGTGTCCATATTTTCCCAGCAAGACACTAATCTTATTGAGAGGAACTTTAGTCCTGGTGATTTTCATTTTCGAGAATTATTAAATGAACTAAGGTTAATTCCTCCAAAAGAGAAGAAGTCTTTGTTGTTGGAGCAGCTGGTCATCCCCGAATAAGTAAAACGGTAAGTGCAAGGTAAGTGTTCTTACTTAAATAAGTGATTTGTTTTCACAGATTTTACTTCTTAAATTTTTGTCTTTGGATTCCTGATGACCCACAAGTATAGGGGGTGTATCGCAGTATTTTCGATAAGTAAGAGTGTTGAACCCAACAAGGAGCAGAAGGTGTTGGCGAATGGCTTGGAGCAGGAATTCTCTGTAAATACTTAGCAAATGGATTTTTAGGAGTTTTTGATAATGCAGGTAAATAAAGTACGAGTAAATAAAAGACAATATATTAAATGCAGCAAGTGGCCTAATCCTTTCTTTAGCAAAGGACAAGCCGGTTGTATTACTTAAGATGACCAAACGTTCTCGAGGACACATGGGAATATCATCAAGTGCTTTTGCTTCATATAGTTGATTAATCTTCTTTAGTTTGACAAGTGTTTTGTGGGTGAACCTGTGCTAATGTACCGACCTTCCTAGGACTAATACATACTTGTGATTATACCCCTTGCAAGCATCCACGAGTACAAGAAATTAATTAAGATAGAAACCTAACCACGGCTTTAAACTCTAAGACCCTAACATCCCTTGTGCAAAGGTTTCCTAACGGGGGTTCAGGTTTCTGTCACTCTGGCAACCCCTACGATTAGTAGCCAAATACACAATGCATTCCCCTAGGCCCATATAGGTGAAGTGTCATGTAGTCGACGTTCACATGACACCACTAGAAGAATAACACCACAACTTAAATAACAAACTATTGAATCTTTCTCAACACAATTCCACTACTAACAACATGACTTCTTGATACGTCCATTTTGCATCACTATTCTATGTCATAATTCACTGTTATTCATTGATATATTTCGTATTGAGGGGTGGTACTTATGTTATTTCATCTGTTTTTGCATGGTTGATGACTTTTGGAGCATGGACCGCTGCAGTCAGGATTCTAATGGAAAAGGTGTTGTTTGGAGGCAAAATTCACGAAGATCAGAAAATCCAGGAAAATACATGGAAAATCCTATTTCTCCAGAAGACGAAGGAAGCCAGAAGGGGGGCTGGAGATGGGCCATAGGGGGCCCACACCACCCCCTGGCACGGGCCACCCTTGGCTGCGCCACCAGGTGGTGTGGCCACCCTAGCCCACTCCAGGCTCTCCCCTCTAGCGTATTATCCTCCTGAAAACCTAAGACCAGGGGAGCGACCACAGAAAGATTCCGCTGCCTCTGAGGGGCGGAAAACACCGAGAGAGAAAGATCTCTCTGGCAGATAGAATTCTGCTGGGGGAATTCCTTCCCGGAGAGGGGAGATCGTCGCCATCAACACCACCATCAAGCTGGACTTCATCGGGATCATCATCATCACCACCATCATCACCATCAGCACCCTCATCACCATCTCCATATTGCTGTAACAATTGGGTTGAATCTTGCATTAGTTCATAGGGGAAACTTTCCCGGTGTTGATTACTCTTTGTAGTTGATGCTATTGAGTGAACCATCGAAATACTGTTTATGTTTAGATTGTTATACATCATTATTTCATCTCTGATCATGATCCATATGATGTCTTGTGAGTAGTACATTTTGTTCCTGAGGACATGGGAGAAGTCATGTTGTTAGTTGTGGAGTTGTGTTGAGAAAGATTCAATAGTTTGATATTTAAGTTATGGTGTACTTCTTCTAGTGGTGTTATGTGAATGTCGACTACATGATACTTCACCTATATGGGCCTAGGGGAATGCATTGTGTATTTGGCTACTAATCGTAGGGGTTGCCGAAGTGACAGAAACCTGAACCCCCATTAGGAAACCATTGCACAAGGGATGTAAGGGTCTTAGAGTTTAAAGATGTGGTGAGGTTTCTACCTTAATTACTTTCTTTTACTTACGGATGTTTGCAAGGGGTATAATCACAAGTATGTATTAGTCCTAGGAAGGTCGGTACATTAGCACAGGTTCACCCACACAACACTAGCAAGCTAAAGAAGATTAATCAACTATATGAAGTGAAAGCACTTGACAGTCTTCCCATGTTTCCTCACGAACGTCTGGTCATCTTAAGTAATACAACCGGCTTGTCCTTTGCTGCATAAAGGATTGGTCCACTTGCTGCATTTATTCCTATTGTCTTTTATTTACTCGTACTTCGTTTACTTGGTTTATCAAAACCCCCTAAAAATCTGTTTGCTAAGTATTTGCAGAGAATTCCTGATCCATACCACTAGCGAGCACCTTCTGCTCCTCGTTGGGTTCGACACTCTTACTTATCGAAAATACTACGATACACCCCCTATACTTGTGGGTCATCAAGACTATTTTCTAGCGCCGTTGCCGGGGAGTGAAGCGCTATTAGAGAGTGGAACTGGTAAAGGAAACTTCTACTATGAGTATTGTTTACTTCTGTTAGTTGCTTTATTTTCGTTATGGATAATTCGCTGAGTTTCTTATTTGGTAATGCTACTACCACTGCTAAGGTAGTAGATAAGCCACCACCTGCTGAGAATGATGTTTTTAAAATACCTACATGAATTATTGATCGTGTTATGGATAACTACTATGTTGGGGATGGAACTGTCCATCCTGGTGATCATTTTCTCTTTATACACGAATTATGCGGGTTGTTCAAGTGTGCAGGTATTACTACAGATCAAGTTAAGAAGAAGTTATTCTCATTATCACTGAAAGGAAGAGTTGAGGAATGGTATAAGCTGCTGAAGAATGGTCAAGCTCTTGAATGGGAGGAAATAGTGCCTCTCTTTTATTCAAAGTTTTATCCTCCTAGTGAGATTCATAAAGGGAGTCAAATATACAACTGTTGGCCTCTTGATGGAGAGAGTACAGCTCAAGCTTGGGGGAGATTGAAGTTACTAATGCTCAAATGTCCCATTCATGATATCCCCAACAATATTATTATCAATAACTTTTATGCAAGGCTCCCTCTACATGACAAGGATTTATTGGATGCTTCTTGTGCTAGATCATTCACTCGCATGGAAGAAGAAGCTAAATGGGATCTTCTAGACCGTATTCAAGACAATGCTGAAGCTTGGGAGAATGACAAAGGTAGAAAGTTAGGTATAAATTATGATTATGCATTGAATATTTTATGGGAACTGATGACTTTCAAAATATTAAAAATGCTTATGGTCTAGACTCTCAAGCTATTGCTTCTTATTTTAAGGCTTTTGCTTCCTACATTGAAGTGCCTAAAAAGAAGTGGAATAAGTATCACGAACCTTATAAAGATGTTGCTAAGAGTGTTCCTGCAAGAATTACTGAAGTTTATACTGCTAATCATGTTTTACCTGAACCTTACATTGAGAAAATGCCTTTCCTAGTTAAGATAAAGGAACATTCTATGATAGCTAGTATGGTTAATGAAAGTACAAATAAAGCTGTTGAACCTGATAAACAAATGGTTGATGAACCCATAATAGCAAATGTGAAAGACTTTGTTACTAAATATGAAGAAGAGGGACACCCTATCCTTTGTAAGGATACCTCTAATATTGTTTCACATAGTAGTGTTATGAGAGCTAGTATTCCTGTGTTTTCTGTTAGAATAAGCGATCATTGCTATGATGGTCCTTGTGATAGCTATATTGTTAAGTTTATGCATGATACTAAAGGTTACTATGAGAGAGGGAAAAGTGTTCTTATGCATCTCAATAATATCAAGTTTCCTCGTTTTATGCTGAAAGTCTTCATATTGCACTTCTTTTGCCTTCCTATGCTTGTAGCCTCTGGTTTCAACAACTTGTTTGTTTACAAAATCCCCTTGCATAGGAAGTGGGTTAGACTTAAATGTGTGTATTTCTGCTTCTTAATGCTCTCTTTCACTTCAATTCATATTCCTGAGTGAGCATCTTCAAAATTATCATGCCCATCTTAATGGCTATAAAGAAAGAGATTTTTGGGAGACAACCCAATTTGTTTTTGCTTTCAGTTTGTTTTTGTTTATTTGAGTATTGGAAGTTATTACTTCGGTAATAACCTCTCCTTATCCGTTTTGTTTGGTTTTTGTGTCAAGATCAACCTCTAATGAGAGAGAAGTAAGATTTGGGGAAGTTGCTGTCCCGAAAAAGATTTTTGTGCTTCACCGTAAAAATTCCTGAGAGATCTATGTATGTCGGATTGAGCTGTAATTTGTTTTGCTTCTGCCCCAGGTTGTTATTTAACTTTCATTAGTTTTTCATTTTTTTATATGAGCAACAGAAGATTTTCCAAAAAATTGATCTTTACCTGCTGGTCTGTTTTGACAGATTTTGCCACTCTTGCATTTGCCTCTTTATTCGATTTCCTTTTTGAATTCTTTTTGGGTTTTCAGAAGGAATTGCTATAGTAGCTTATGTTTTGATGGTTTTCAGTTGAAGTTGGACTCAAAAGGTTTTATCACTTCATATATACTAATGTTGCTAATGAGAACTGTGTGAAGTTTTGTGTGAAAGAAATTTCTAGGTGGTGGAGATAATGGTGTAATAAGGAAGAGAAGGGTTTTATGACTCAAGTAATAAGTGTATGAAGATGAAGATATCGATGATATTCAAGTGGTGACTCCAGAAGAATCTACTAAATACCAAATTCAGAGACCTACAGAGTCCATTTTCAAATATGTAACAGTTCTGGTAAGAAAAGTTCTGCGAAAGTACTATCCAACTATATTTTTGCAGTTTTTAGTCAATAAGGAAAGCTACGAAGCGAAAGAGGGATGGAAACGGAGCCAGGGTGGATCACACCACCCTGTGGTGCGCGCCCACCCCTGGTCGCGCCACCAGGTGGTGAGTCCACCCCGGACTCCGCCTCCGACTCGTTTTCTCCCAGTACCTTCCTTTTGCTTTGAAACTTCGTAATATATAATCCCTCGGATCCCCCGAGGTTCGTATATCGTGTTTTTGTTGTGTTTTTGTTTCAATCTATTTCTGCCAGGAACTATTCTTGAAGCTTTGAAGCACAATGGTGTCCGCCAAGGATAAAGGGAAGGAGCCTATGGAGGAAGACCTCCAAGACCCCGGGAAGGAGAAGGAGATCAAGAGTGAAGGTGAAGAGGAGCAAGGCCAACATCCGCACACCGACACTACCATTGCAAGCATTGGATTGGTGACAAAACCTGCCAGGGTTAGAAGGACTGCATGGATGCAGACTAGGGGAAAGCTCCTCATCACTGCTTGGATCCATGGTCACTTCCTCCACGCACCAAGAATCCTTTCCATACTCTTATCCATGAGCATCAATACCAGAATATGCCCAAGGGGAAATTACCCTCCAATTGGGATATTCCTCGTTCTAGCCATGCAGGAAAAGAAGACTTTAAGGAGGAAGAGTGGGGAAAGAATAGCAAGAGCTGGAATTCTCAACCCGACATGATCATGAGCCGCATTGAGCAAAACTCACAGCTGATTCGTAATCTCACCTTTGAGATAGAGGACTTGGGGAAACTTATCAGAGAGCTCATCGAGAGGATACCACCACCACCGAAGGAGTAATTCGTCATCAGGTTTGGCATCCCCTTGGTTTGTTCCAAGCTTGGGGGAGTGCCGCGGTATCACATCACTATCTTCTATCTTTTTGCCTTATTAGTAGAGTCATATCATGAATACAGAAGTTATTATGTAGGATGGTTTGCATTATGGAAGTGTCCTCTCTCTCGTTAGATATGTATCCCTTGGTGTGAGTAGCCGTTATGGATTATTAATCAGAAGTTCTATCATTCACTCTTTTGCATAGCTTATATTAGTTTGCAATTCGTGGTTATATGATTGATCTTGTTGTTAGTATTAGTATCACTTTGGGATCATTGAGTTAATTTAGTTGGTTTTGGCAAACCTGGCTCGGTCAGTAGCAACACTATTTTTGAGAGTTGAATGAAAAAGATAAAAGTACTCTAAAGAAATATAATTTCATCATCTTTCTTTCTTGATTTGCTCATAAGTTTAGTATTCTCTAGTTAAGATCTTTTGTGCTTCCAAGGAAGATTGCATGTTTGTTTTTATCACTTGTATGTTTGTTTGTTTCCTTCAACTCTTGTACTTGTTACCCAGCCTTGCTAGCCAAAAACCTGTACTGAGAGGGAATTCTTCTCGTGCATCCACTCCTTTAAACCAAAACCCACGCCATTTGTGTCCACCATACCTACCTATTAGCATTATTGCTATTCCAAGTAAATTCTTGTTTTATCTACCTCCCAAATTAAACTTGTTATGTCAAAAGTAGTTATTAAAGCTCTCACGAACTTGATGGCACACTTTACTTTCTTGCACTTAATAAACTTGAACCATTGTGCTCACCTATGTTGCGTATATGCTTGCGCTTTGTAAGTGTGAATTAGCAGAACCATGCTGTCATGGGGAACGCTTTCAACATTGCACTGGTACTTTGTACCTAGTTGATATCATGTTCTTTTGTCTATGGATGTCGTCGGTGTGAAATGAAAGGGGAGCTTGTAAGTCCATTGAGTTATGCATGTGTGTTAGAGAAACGCCTGGGCTACTGGTCTAATCCATGCTGACATGGTGGAAACCTGCAGCGTAACCATAACGAGCATCTATGAAGCATTCTTCTTATAAAAAAAGAGTCCGATATTGAGAAAAAAGAGAAAAAGAAAAAAAGAGATTATGAAAAGAGGAAAAAGATAAAAAAGCACCATATTCCCATGGTAAATAAGAAGATTGCTGAGATGCTTGTTATCTGCTTGCCTTGTCATTGTGATATGGGGATTCTTCCGTATCATTGGGCAAGGGGTACCCTGTTGGCGGTTCTCTATGATACACATATGCTTACGATGACAAGAACTTACCGGTAACTAAACTTGAGTAGCATGAGGAGTGGCCCTCGTATTCAAGGGACATGAGATTCTCAATTTACAACTTGTCAATGCATATCCTCATATTTGATCACTTTAACATTAATCACCTAAAGATGCCTATGATAGGGGCAATGAGAGCTGAAAGCTAATAAGTATCATAATTTTTGGGAGCTATTTATGAAACTTGTAATCCCTGCTTCCCTCTGTGAAGGGCCTTTCTTTTACTTTTTAAGTTGAGTCAGTAAACCTACTCCCTTCTATCTCAACAAGTATTTTGAGTTGTTGTGTTTCATTCATTCATATGATGATTTAATAAATCATGTTTCTTATGTTCCTTGTTTTGCACATTGCTCTTATCTTGATGTTTACTACTTTGAAAGATATCATTGAAAACCAGCTATTTGTGAACTCCAGCAAATTATCAACTATTCTTCGACCAATAGCTAAGTTTGCCATTACCAATTATGATTACTTTATGTATCTTTATTGTGTTTCCTTTACTCACTGCAAGTTGAGTTATATAATAGTGAGTTGTATTCTATTATGATATATGTATTTGATGAATGTGATGCTTCCTGTCCGTATTCTTTTATCGACTCTTCACTCCATAAACCTGAGGCCATGTTTATTGAGCTCAGTTTCACTTGGGGACAAGAGAAGTCTAAGCTTGGGGGAGTTGATACGTCCATTTTGCATCACTATTTTATGTCATAATTCACTGTTATTCATTGATATATTTCGTATTGAGGGGTGATACTTATGTTATTTCATCTGTTTTTGCATGGTTCATGACTTTTGGAGCATGGACTGCTGTAGTCAGGATTCTGATGGAAAAGGTGCTGTTTGGAGGCAAAATTCGCGAAGATCAGAAAATCCGGGAAAATACATGGAAAATCCTATTTTTTCCAGAAGACGAAGGAAGCCAGAAGGGGGGCTAGAGATGGGCAACAGGGGCCCACACCACCCCCTAGCGCGGGCCAGCCTAGGCCGCGCCACCAGGTGGTGTGGCCGCCCTGGTCCACCCCTGACACTCCCCTCTGGCGTATATTATCCTCCCAAAACCCTAAGACTCGGGGAGCGACCACAGAAAGATTCCGCCGCCTCTACGGGGCGGAAAACACCGAGAGAGAAAGATCTCTCCGGCAGATAGAATTCTGTCGGGGGAATTCCTTCCCGGAGAAGGGAGATCGTCGCCATCAACACCACCATCAAGCTGGACTTCATCGGGATCATCATCACCACCTTCATCACCATCAACACCCTCATCACCATCTCCATATTGCTGTAACAATTGGGTTGAATCTTGCATTAGTTCATAGGGGAAACTTTCCCGGTGTTGATTACTCTTCGTAGTTGATGCTATTGAGTGAACCATTGAATTATTGTTTAAGTTTAGATTGTTATACATCATTATTTCATCTCTGATCATGATCCATATGATGTCTTGTGAGTAGTTCGTTTTGTTCTTGAGGACATGGGAGAAGTCATGTTGTTATTAGTGGAGTTGCGTTGAGAAAGATGCAATAGTTTGATATTTAAGTTGTGGTGTACTTCTTCTAGTGGTGTCATGTGAACGTCGACTACATGATACTTCACCTATATGGGTCTAGGGGAATGCATTGTGTATTTGGCTACTAATCGTAGGGGTTGCCAGAGTGACAGAAACCTGAACCCCCATTAGGAAACCATTGCACAAGGGACGTAAGGGTCTTAGAGTTTAAAGATGTGGTTAGGTTTCTACCTTAATTACTTTCTTGTACTTACGGATATTTGCAAGGGGTATAATCACAAGTATGTATTAGTCCTAGGAAGGTTGGTACATTAGCACAGGTTCACCCACAAAACACTTAGCAAGCTAAAGAAGATTAATCAACTATATGAAGTGAAAGCACTTGGCAGTCTTCCCATGTGTCCTCAAGAACATTTGGTCATCTTAAGTAATACAACCGGCTTGTCCTTTGCTACATAAAGGATTGGGCCACTTGCTGCATTTATTCCTACTGTCTTTTATTTACTCCTACTTTGTTTACTTGCTTTATCAAAAACCCCTAGAAATCTGTTTGCTAAGTATTTGCAGAGAATTCCTGATCCATACCACTAGCCAGCACCTTTTGCTCCTTGTTGGGTTCGACACTCTTACTTATCGAAAGTACTGCGATACACCCCCTATACTTGTGGGTTATCACTTCTCCCATGTCCTCAAGAACTAAATGAACTACTCACAAGACATCATATGGATCAAGATCAGAGATGAAATAATGATAAGTAACAATCTGAACATAAACAATAATTCAATGGTTCACTCAATAGCATCAACTACAAGGAGTAATCAACACCGGGAGAGTTTCCCCTAAGAACTATGCAAGATTCAACCCAATTGTTACAGCGGTATGGAGTGGTGATGATGGTGGTGAAGGAGATGATGCTGGTGATGATGATGATGATGATCCCTATGAAGTCCAGCTTGATGGTGGTGTTGATGGCGATGATCTCCCTCTCCGGGAAGGAATTCCCTCGGTAGAATTCTGTCTGCCGGAGAGATCTTTCTCTCTTGGTGTTTTCTGCCCCGCAGAGGCGGCTGAATCTTTCTGTGGTCGCTCCCCTGGTCTTAGGGTTTCGAGGGGATAATATACGCCAAAGGGGAGAGCCTAGAGTGGGCTAGGGTGGCCACACCACCTGCTAGCACGGCCAAGGGTGGCCTGTGCCAGGGGGTGGTGTGGGCCCCCTGTGGCCCATCTCCACTCCCCCTCCTGGCATCCTCCATCTTCTAGAAAAAGAGAATTTTCCATGTATTTTCCCGGATTTTCTGATCTTCGCGAATTTTGCCTCCAAACAGCACCATTTCCATCAGAATCCTGACTGTAGCGGTCCATGCTCCAAAAGTCATCAACCATGCAAAAACAGATGAAATAACATAAGTATCATCTCTTAATATGAAATATATCAATGAATAACAGTAAATTATGATATAGAATAGTGATGCAAAATGGTCGTATCAACTCCCCTAATATAGACTTCGCTTGTCCCCAAGTGAAAACTGAGCTCAATAAACATGACCTCAGGTTTATGGAGTGAAGAGTCGATAAAATAATACGGACAAGAAGCATCACATTCATCAATACACAAATCATAATAGAAGACAACTCACTATTATATAACTTAACTTGTAATAAGTAAAGGAAACAGAATAAAGATACATAAAGTAAATCATAATTGGTAATGGTAAACTTAGCTCTTGGTCGAAGAATAGTTGACATTTTGCAGGAGTTCACACATAACGGGTTTTCAATGATAGCTTTCAAAGTAACACTCTCTAAGATAAGAGCAATGTGCTAAACAAGGAACATAAGAAACATGATTGAATAAATCATCATATGAATGAATGAAACACAACAACTCAAAATACTTGCTGAGGTAGAAGGGAATAGGTTTACTGACTCAACTAAAAAGTAAAAGATAGGCCCTTCGCAGAGGGAAGCAGGGATTTCAAGTTTCATAAAGAGCTTCCAAAAATTATGGTACTTATTAGCTTTCAGCTCTCATTGCCCCTATCATAGGCATCTTTAGGTGATTAAGGTTAATGTGATCAAATATGAGGATATGCTTGACAAGTTATAAGTTGAAAATCTCATGCCCCGTGGTTACGAGTACCAGACCTCATGCTACTCAACTTTAGTCACGAGTAAGCTCTTGTCATTATAAGTACATATAAATCATAGAGAACCACCAACGGGGTACCGCTTGCACATGATACAAGAGCTATCCCATAATCAAAATGACAAGGCAAGCAGACAATGAGCATCTCAACGATCTTTTTGTTTGCTATTTGCATAGGTTTTTATTGAGGATGCTTCATAGAATGCTCATTATGGTTATGCTGCAAGTTTCCACCATGATTAGGCATGGCTTATGCTAGCGGCCCAGGCGTTTCTCTAACACAGATACAAACTCCATGATCTTACAAGTTCCCCTTTTATTTCACACCGCCGGGATCCATAAGCAAAAGAATCATGATATCAACTAAATAAGTGCAATGTTGAAAGCGTTCCCCATGGTAACATGGTTCTGCTAACTCTCAACTTATAAAGCGCAAGCATATACGCAACATAGATGGGCACAATGGTTCAAGTTTATTAAGTGCAAAAAAGTAAAGTGTGCCATCAAGTTCGTGAGAGCTTTAATCACTAATTTTTACATAACAAGTTTAATTCGGAAGGTAGATAAAAACATGAATATACTTGGAATAGCAAAAGTCCTAATAGGTAGGTACGGTGGACACAGATGTATAGGTTTTGGTTTAAGGATTGGATGCACGATAAGCATTCCCTCTCAATACAGGTTTTTGGCTAGCAAGGCTGGGTAGCAAGCATAAGAGTTGAAGGAAACAAACAAACATACAAGTGATAAAAACAAATATGCAATCTTCCTTGGAAGCACAAAAGATCTTAACTAGAGAATACTAAGCTTATGAGAAACTCAAGAAAGATGATGATGAAGTTATATTTCTTCAGAGTACTTTTATCTTTTTCATTCAATTCTCAAAATAGTATTTCTACTGACCTAGCCAGGTTTGCCAAAACTAACTAAATTTACTCAATGATCCCAAAGTGATACCAATACTAATAACAAGATCAATCATATAACAAAAATTGAAAAATAATATAAGATATGCAAAAGAGTAAATGAAAGAACTTCTCATTAATATTCCATAACGGCAACTCACACCAGGGGATACATAGATATCTAACGAGAGGGGGATACTTCCATAATGCAAACCATCCTACATGATAACTTCTCTATTCATGATATGACTCTACTAAAAAGGTAAAAAGATAGAAGGTAGTGATGTGATACCGCGGCACTCCCCCAAGCTTGGAACAAACCAAGGGGATGCCAAAACCTGATGACATATTACTCCTTCGGTGGTGGTGGTGTTCTCTCGATGAGCTTTTTGATCAATTTCCCCAAGTCCTCAATCTCGAAGGTGAGAGTACGAATCAGCTCCGAGTTTTGCTCAATGCGGCTCATGATCATGTCGGGTTGCGAATCCCAGCTCGTACGATTCTTTCCCCACTCATCCTCCTTGAAGTCTTCTTTTTCCTACATGGTTAGAACGAGGCATATCCCAATTGGAGGGTAGTTTCTCCTTGGGCATATTCTAGAATTAATGCTCATGGATAAGGGTATGGAAAGGATTCTTGGTGCATGGAGAAGGTGATCGTGGAGCCAAACAGTGACGTGGAGGCTTCCCTCTAGTTGACATCCATGCAGTCCTTTTGATCTTGGCAGGGTTTGCCAACACTCCAATGCTTGCAATGGTAGCGCTGGTGTGCGGATGCTGGCTTTTCTTTGCCTCCTCTTCATCTTTACTCTTGATCTCCTTCTCCTGCCCAGGGTCTTGGGGATCCTCCTCCGCAGGATCCTTTCCCTTATCCTTAGCGGAGACCATTGTGCTTCTAAACTTTCAGAATAGTTCCTGACAGAAACATATTTAAACGAAAACACGACGAGAACACGATATAGGAACCTCGGGGGATCCGGTGGATTATATATTATAAATTTTTACAACATAAGGAAGGTACTGGGAGAAAACGGGTCGGAGACGGACTCCGGGGAGGCAACACCACCTGCTGGCACAGCAAGGGGGGCCCGCTCCAGGGGTGGTGTGATCCACCCTGGGTCCATTTCCGTCCCTCTTTCGCTTCGTTGCTTTCCTTGTTGGATAAAAACTGCAAAAATATAATTGGACGGATTTTTCGCGGACTTTTCCTTACCAGAACTGTTACCTATTCGAAAACAGACTCTGCAGGTATCTGAAGTTGGCATTTAGTAGATTCTTCTGGATTCACCACTTGAATAACATCAATATCTTCATCTTCATACACATATTGCTTGCGTCATGAAACCTTTCACTATCTTATTACACCATTTTCTCCACTAACCTGGAAATTTCTTTCACACAAAACTTCACAAAATTCTCATTAGCAACATTAGTGTAAGCGAGATAATAAACCTTTAAGTTTAATTTCAATTGAAATCCAACAAATCATAAGCTACTGAAACAAATCCTTTCGAAAGCCCAAAAGGAATTCAAAAAGGAAATCGATTTAAGAGGCAAATGCAAGAGTGGCATAAAATCTATCAAAACAGACCAGCAGATAAAGATCAATTTTTTGGAAAATCTTCTGTTGCTCAAATCAAAAAGTGCAAAACTAACGAAAGTTAAATAACAACCTGGGGCAGAAGCACAAAAATTTACAGCTCAATCCAATATTCATAGATTTTTCACGAATTTTTACAGTGTAGCACAAAAATCTGTTTCGGGACAGCAACTTCCCCAAATCTTACTTCTCTCTCATTAGAGGTTGATCTTGACACAAAAACCAAACAAGAAGGATAAGCAGAGGTTATTGATGAAACAATAACTTGAAAGACTCAAATAAACAAAAACTTAAAGCAAAAGAAATATATTGGGTTGTCTCCCAAAAAGCTCTTTCTTTATAGCCATTAAGATGGGCATGATAATTTCAATGATACTCACATAAGAATATGAATTGAAGTAAAAGAGAGCATCAAGAAGCAAAAATACACATGTTTAAGTCTAACCCACTTCCTATGCAAGGGAATTTAAACCAGATTCAACTAGCATAGGAAGGCAAAACAGGTGCAACATAAAAACTTTCAGCATAAAACGAGGAAACTTGATATTATTGAGATGTATAAGGACACTTTTCCCTCTCTCATAATAACTTTCAGTATCATGCATAAATTTAATGATATAACTATCACAAGAACCATTGTAGCAATGATCACTTATCCTAACAGAAAACACAGGGATACTAGCTCTCATAACACTACTTTGTGAAACAATATTAGGGATATCCTTACAAAGGATAGTGTGTCCCTCTTCTACATATTTAGTGACAAAGTCTTTCACATTTGCTATTATAGGTTCATCATCCATTTGTTCATCAGGTTCAACCGCTTTATTTGTACTTTCATTAACCATACTAGCTATCATAGAATGTTCCTTTACTTTAACTAAGAAAGGTATTTTCTCAATGTAAGGTTCAGGTAAAACATGATTAGCAGTATAAACTTCAGTATTTCTTGCAGGAACACTATTAACAATGTCTTTATAAGGTGCATGATACTTATTCCATTTCTTTTTAGGAACTTCAATATAGGAACCAAAAGCCTTAAAATAAGTTGCAATACCTTGAGAGTCTAGACCATAAGCATTTTTAATATTTTGAAAATCATCAGTTCCCATAAAAGATTCAATGCATTCATAATCATAATTTATACCTGACTTTCTTCCTTTATCATTATCCCATGCTTCAACATTGTCTTGAATACGGTCTAGAATATCCCATTTAGCTCCTTCTTCCATGCGTGTAAATGATCCAGCACAAGAAGCATCCAATAAATCCTTATCATGAAGAGAAAGCCTTGCATAAAAGTTATTGATAGTAATATTGTTGGGGAGATCATGAATAGGACATTTGAGCATTAATAACTTCAATCTCCCCCAAGATTGGGCTATACTCTCTCCATCAAGAGGCCAAAAGTTGTATATTTGATTCCAATCTTTATGAATCTCACTAGGAGGATAAAATTTGAAATAAAAGAGAGGAACTACTTCCTCCCATTCAAGAGACTGGCCATTCTTTAGCAGCTTATACTAATGTCTACGCACTTATATTCTTGTAGACAGTTGTTGGGCCTCCAAGTGCAGAGGTTTGTAGAACAACAACAAGTTTCCCTTAAGTGGAGTACCCAAGGTTTATCAAACTTAGGGAGGAAGTGGTCAAAGGTATCCCTCTCAAGCAACCCTACAATCAAGATACAAGAAGTCTCTTGTGTCCCCAACACACCCAATACACTTGTCAGGTGTATAGGTGCACTAGATCGGCGAAGAGATAGTGAAATACAAGTGGTATGGATAAAAGAAAACGGTGACAGAAAATAGCTTGATGGCGTGGAAGAGACTAAAAGCAAACTGAAATAAAGATGGCAACAAGCAAACATGTAACAGATCTAGCTGCAAATGGTGTTTCAATGATTAGAAACAAGGCATAGGGATCATACTTTCACTAGTGAACACTCGCATATAAATATCTTCTCTTTGTGATACTACTCTTAACTACTCTCCGGTTGGACACTGTAATCCATGGTAGGGCTATAACAACACACCTCAAAGTAAGCCTTTCCCATCTAGATAACCCCACACTATCACCTTGAGCACTAGATGGTTCCAACAAACACCACAATTTCATAAAGACATCCAACTCCAAATATAAGTATTTGTAATCTCTAGCCTAAGTGCCACCATGGTGTGCATGCTGTCACTTTCACACACATGGGGAGAGCAGAGATCTATTAAAGCACTTGAGTAGCAAGGTAGATCTACTTGATTACAAAGCTCATGATCACAATATGATCATGCATAGAGAGAGAGATGAACACATAGCTACTGGTAGAACCCTTAGCCTCGAGGAATAACTACTCCCTCCTCATCATGGGAATCAGCAATGGCGATGGAGATGGTGGTGGAGATCAATGGAGATGGCTTTGGGGGCACTTCCCCATCCCGGCAGGGTGCTGGCACAGAGACTTTCTGTCCCCCGAATCTCCCCTTCGGTGGCGGCGGTGCTGCAGAACTTTTCCTGGCTGGAGGTTGGTCCATTTAGTTTTTTTTGCATCGGGAGGCATCTTATAGGGGAAGAGGCAAGGTCGGTGGACGGCCAGGGGGCCCACACCACCTGGTGGCGCGGCTAGGGCTAGCCCGTGCCACCATATGGTGTGCCCACCCTGTGGCCCCTCTCCGTCTCGTCTTCTGGCTCCGTGAGTCTTCCGGTAAAATATTGACTTTGGCTTTTGTTCGATCCAATTCTGAGAATATTGATTTTCTGACTTTTCTGGAACCAAAAACAGCAGAAAATAGGCAACTGGCACTATGGCGTCTTGTTAATAGGTTAGTTCTAGAAAATGTGTAAAAGTACTCCAAAGTGTGGACAAAACATAAGAAAGTAGATATAAAACAAGCATGGAACATCAAAAATTATAGATACGTTAGCAACGTATCAACATCCCCAAGCTTAACTCCTGCTCGTCCTCGAGTAGGTAAGTGATAAAAAGAAAGAATAATTTTTTAGGTGACATGCACCATCATAAGCTTGATCAAAGTATTTGTAAAACATTGATATCTGGGACCATAGTACTTCAACATAGCATGAAAGATAAAGTTCTAACAATAAGACATAGCAACTATGTTGCAACATGAAAAGGCACAAACAAAAGATTCATGAATAACAATGCTTTGCAAGATGTTTGTTTGTTTCACATAAAGAAAACATAGCATAGCGGCATTCAGCTTGTCCCTCATAGAGTAGCAAACATAAATGCATAGGACACCTTCAAAGTTTATAAGGGTGACTAGATACAATTAGTTTAAGAACAAGTAATATCAAAGTTATGCATCAATCAACAAGTCTTGGGACAATGCACGTAGAACTAAGAATGGCCACTATGCTCTCAAAATAGGTGCATAAAGATAGAAGGTGGAGACTCAACATCAAAGTAAAAGAAAGGCCTTCATAGAAGGAAGCAGGGATTCAAGTTTCATAAAGAGCTTCCAAAAATTATGGTACTTATTAGCTTTCGGCACTTGTTGCCCCTACCATAAGCATGTTGAAGTGATTAAGGTTAAAGTGAACAAACTATGGAGTATATGTTTGACAAAGTATAAGTTGGCAATCTCATGTCCCTTGAATACGAGGGCCGCTCCTCATGCTACTCAAGTTTAGTTACCGGTAAGTTCTTATCATAGTAAGTACATGTGTATCATAGAGAACCTCCAACGGGGTACCCCTTGCCCGATGATACAGAAGAATCCCCATATCAAAATGACAAGGCAAGCAGACAATAAGCATCTCAGCAATCTTCTTATTTACCATGGGAAAATGGTGCTTTTTTCTCTCTTTCCTCTTTTCTCATATCTCTTTTTTTCTTTTTCTCTTTTTTCTCAATCTCTATCTCTTTTTTTATAAGAAGAATGCTTCATAGATAGCTCATTATGGTTATGCTGCAGGTTTCCACCATGATTAGGCATGGATTAGACCGGCAGCCCAAGCGTTTCTCTAACACACATACATAACTCCATGGACTTACAAGCTCCCCTTTCATTTCACACCGACGACATCCATAGACAAAAGAGCATGATATCAACTAGGTACAAAGTACAAGTGCAATGTTGAAAGCGTTCCCCATGACAGCATGGTTCTGCTAATCCCCAACATATAAGTGCAAGCATATACAACATAGACGAAACAATGGTTCAGGTTTATTAGGGCAATAAAAGTAAAGTGTGCCATCAAGTTCGTGAGAGCTTTAATCACTAGTTTTCTCATAACAAGTTTAATTCGGAAGGTAGATAAAAACATGAATATACTTGGAATAGCAAATGCTAATAGGTAGGTATGGTGGACTCTTTGGAATAACTTCGTTTTAGGAGTTGGATGCATGAGTGGAACTCATACTTGGTTATGGAGGCTAGCAAAAGACTAGGAGCGACCAATTAAGAGAGCAATAATGGCCATAATCATGCAAAGCAACAAAACATCATTAATTAAAGCATAAAGTGATATTACAAGTCGAAAACTAAAGGATCATAGAGGCTATGGTGACTTGGTATAGTCTTAATATGGTGTGAGCATGCGCCAAGTCAACCCAAATAAAGCATCAAAGGAGAATACCACAATATTATGCTTTAATATGCTAAAACAGCGCATAATTCTTCCAAGGCACATTAAGGAATCTTAGTTGTTTATAACATGTCATGCTAAAGCAAAGTTCACTAAGCATAAAGCCAAAACAATATCAAGCATGGCATGACAAAGCATATGCCACAGTCAAAAACAAGCTCTCTTTACCACTTAAGCATGAACTTTCCTACTCTTTTCCAATCCAAACCAAACTATTTGAAAACCAATGTATGAAAGAGGGGGTCCAACCAATTTATTCAGAAAACTAAGAAAACCAAGCAAACAAAAAACCAAAATGAAAACAAAAATGAAGATGCTCCAAGAACAACACAACTGTGCATGAAACAATAAAAATGAAGTGTTTGGAAGAAACCTGAGATTTTTATTGATGAAGAAGGGGATGCCTTGGGCATCCCCAAGCTTTGACGCTTGTACTTCTTGGATATTTCTTGGGGTGACACGTGTGGCATCCCCAAGCTTGAACTTTAGTCCATTCTTCATCTCATTACATCATTCTCTCCATACACCTGAATTTTTTTCCTTCATACAAAACTTCACACAATCTTTATTAGCAACATTAGTGCACTCAACATAATAAGTCTTTAGGTTCAGTTTCAACAGCAATAAAACTTCCATTAAAACACAAGCTACTTAAGCACTTCCCTCAAAAAGCTCAATTCCCCAAAGAGAACTCAAAAAGGAACCAACAAGAAGCAAATGCAAATAATGGCAGAAATCTGTCAAAACAGACCAGCAGGTAAAAACCAATTTTTTCAAAGACCTTCTGTTGCTCAAATCGAAAAGTGTTGAACTAACGAAAGTTAGATAACAACCTGGGGCAGAATCTCAGAAATTCACGCCTAAATACGACGTACATAGATCTTACACGAATTTGTACAGTGAAGCACAAAAATCTGTTTTGGGACAACAACTTTCCCAAGCATTACTTCTCTCTCATTAGAGGTTACTCTTGGCACAAAAAGCAAATAAAAAGTATAAGGAGCGGTTATTACTGAGGTAATAACTTCCAAAACTCATCTAAAACTTTTTGGTTATCTCCCAATAAGTCCTTTTCTTTAACGCCTTTAAGTTAGGCATGATAGTTTGAGAAGATGCTCACATAAGAAATATGAATTGAAGTAAAAGAGAGCATCAAGAAGAAAATTCAAAGCACATTTAAGTCTAACCCACTTACTATGCATAGGAATCTTGTAAAGAAACAAGTCATTAAAGAAAAAGCAACAAGCATAGTAAAGCAAAACAAGTACAACTTCAAGACTTTCAACATAAAGAGGGGAAACCTAATATTATTGAGATGCATAAAACCATGTTTCCCTCTCTCATAATAACTTTCAGTAGCATCATGAATAAAATTAACAATATAACTGTCACATAAAATATTCTTATCATGAGCCACACACATAAAAGAATTAATACTCCCCACATAAACATAGTCATTCTTATTAATTGTGGTGGGAGCAAATTCAACAAAATAGCTATCATTTTTATTCTCATCACCATAATCATCAAATATAGGAGGCATATTGTAATCATAATTAATTTTCTCCTCAATAGTAGGTGGACTGAAAATATCATAATCATCATATATTGGAGGCATAGTATCATCAAAGTAAATTTTCTCCTCCGTGCTTAGGGGACTAAAAATATCATACTCATCAAAACCAACTTCCCCAAGCTTAGACTTTTCCATAGCATTAGTAATAATGGTCTTCAAAGAATTCATACTAATAACATTGCTATTAGCATGCAAATAAAGTTCCATAGGTTTTTTAATTTTCTCTTCAAACACGTCATGTCCTAACTCAAGATAAATACTATAAAGCTCTCTAATTTTTTTGTTCTTTTCCATTAAGCCTAACTAGTGAAAACAAGAAAAAAAAAGACAAAATTGCAGAATCCAAAGGAAATAACTTCGAGCACTCACACCGGAGGATGTAAGTACCTTTTACCTTACCTCCCTGGCAACGGCGCCAGAAAATAGCTTGATGTCTACGCACTTCTATTCTTGTAGATAGTTGTTGGGCCTCCAAGTGCAGAGGTTTGTAGAACAGCAGCAAGTTTCCCTTAAGTGGATTACCCAAAGTTTATCGAACTCAGGGAGGAAGTGGTCAAAGGTATCCCTCTCAAGCAACCCTGCAATCAAGATACAAGAAGTCTCTTGTGTCCCAAACATACCCAATACACTTGTCAGGTGTATAGGTGCACTAGTTCGGCGAAGAGATGGTGAAATACAAGTGGCATGGATAAAAGACAACGGTGACAGAAAATAGCTTGATGGCGTGGAAGAGACTAAAGGCAAACTGAAATAAAGATGGCAACAAGCAACCATGTAATAGATCTAGTTGCAAATGGTGTTTCAATGATTAGAAATAAGGCCTAGGGATCATACTTTCACTAGTGAACACTCGTATATAAATATCTTCTCTTTATGATACTACTCTTAACTACTCTCCGGTTGGACACTGTAATCCATGGTAGGGCTATAACAACACACCTCAAAGTAAGCCTTTCCCATCTAGATAACCCCACACTATCACCTTGAGCACCAGATGGTTCCAACAAACACCACAATTTCATAAAGACATCCAACTCCAAATATAACTCATAACAAGTATTTGTAATCTCTAGCCTAAGTGCCACCATGGTGTGCACGCTGTCACTTTCACACACATGGGGAGAGCAGAGATCTATTAAAGCACTTAGAGTAGCAAGGTAGATCTACTTAATGACAAAGCTCATGATCACAATATGATCATGCATAGAGAGAGAGAGATGAACACATAGCTACCGATAGAACCCTGGCCTCGAGGAAGAACTACTCCCTCCTCATCATGGGAATCAGCAATGGCGATAGAGATGGTGGTGGAGATCGATGGAGATGGCTCCGGGGGCACTTCCTCGTCTCGGCAGGGTGCCGAAACAGAGACTTTCTGTCCCCCGAATCTCCCCTTTAGTGGCAGCGGTGTTGTGGAACTTTTCGTGGCTGGAGTCTGGGCCATTTAGGGTTTTTGCATCAGGAGGCATCTCATAGGCGAAGAGGCAAGGTCGGTGGGCGGCCAGGGGGCCCACACCATCTAGTGGCGCGGCCAGGGCTAGCCCACGCCACCATATGGTGTGCCCACCCTGTGGCCCCTCTCCGTCTCGTCTTCTGGCTCCGTGAGTCTTCCGGTAAAATGTCGACTTTGGCTTTTGTCCGGTCCAATTCCGAGAATATTGATTTTCTGACTTTCCTAGAACCAAAAATAGCATAAAATAGGAAACTGGCACTGTGGCATCTTGTTAATAGGTTAGTTCCAGAAAATGTGTAAAAGTACTCCAAAGTGTGGACAAAACATAAGAAAGTAGATTTAAAACAAGCATGGAACATCAAAAATTATAGATACGTTAGCAACATATCATATACCATTCCTCAGCTCTTCGTTTCAGTGATAATGAGAATAACTTCTTCTTGACTTGATCTGTTGTTATACCTACACACTTGAACAACCCACATAATTCGTGTATAAAGAGCAAATGATCACCGAGATGGACAGTTCCATCTCCAACATAATAGTTATCCATAACACGATCAATAATTCTTGTAGGTATTTTAAAAGTATCATTCTCAAAAGGTGGTGGTTCATCTACTACCTTAGCAGTGGTAGTAGCATTACGAAATAAGAAACTCAGCGAATTATCCATATTGGAATAAAGTAACTAGCATAAATAAACAATACTCATAGTAGAAGTTTTCTTTACCAGTTCCACTCTCCAATAGCGCTTCACTCCCTGACAACGGTGCCAGAAAATAGTCTTGATGACCCACAAGTATAGGGGGTGTATCGCAGTATTTTCGATAAGTAAGAGTGTCGAACCCAACGAGGAGCAGAAGGTGTTGGCGAATGACTTGCAGCAGGAATTCTTTGTAAATACTTAGCAAACGGATTTTTAGGAATTTTTGATAATGTGGGTAAATAAAGTACAAGTAAATAAAAGACAATAATAATAAATGCAGCAAGTGGCCCAATCCTTTCTTTAGCAAAGGACAAGCCAGTTGTATTACTTAATATGACCAAACGTTCTCGAGGATACATGGGAATATCATCAAGTGCTTTCGCTTCATATAGTTGATTAATCTTCTTTAGTTTGACAAGTGTTGTGTGGGTGAACCTGTGCTAATGTACTGACCTTCCTAGGACTAATACATACTTGTGATTATACCCCTTGCAAGCATCCGCAAGTACAACAAAGTAATTAAGATAGAAACCTAACCACAACTTTAAACTCTAAGACCATGACATCCCTTGTGCAAAGGTTTCCTAATGGGGGTTCAGGTTTCTGTCACTCTGGCAACCGCTACGATTAGTAGCCAAATACACAATGCATTCCCCTAGGCCCATATAGGTGAAGTGTCAAGTAGTCGACGTTCACATGGCACCACTAGAAGAATAACACCACAACTTAAATAACAAACTATTGAATCTTTCTCAATACAATTCCACTACTAACAACATGACTTCTCCCATGTCCTCAAGAACTAAACGAACTACTCACAAGACATCATATGGATCAAGATCAAAGATGAAATAATGATAAGTAACAATCTGAACATAAACAATAATTCAATGGTTCACTCAATAGCATCAACTACAAGGAGTAATCAACACCGGGAAAGTTTCCCCAAAGAACTATGCAAGATTCAACCCAATTGTTACAGCGGTATGGAGTGGTGATGGAGATGATGCTGGTGATGATGATGATGATCCCGATGAAGTCCAACTTGATGGTTGTGTTGATGGCGACGATCTCCCCTCTCCGGGAAGGAATTCCCCCGGTAGAATTCTGTCTCCCGAAGAGATCTTTATCTCTTGGTGTTTTCCTCCCCGCAGAGCCGGCGGAATCTTTCTGTGGTTGCTCCTCTGGTCTTAGGGTTTCGAGGGGATAATATACACCAAAGGGGACAGCCTGGAGTGGGCCAGGGTGGCCACACCACCTGCTAGCACGGCCAAGGGTGGCCTGTCCCAGGGGGTGGTGTGGGCCCCCTGTGGCCCATCTCCACTCCCCCTCCTGGCATCCTCCATCTTCTAGAAAAATAGAATTTTCCATGTATTTTCCCGGATTTTCTGATCTTCGCGAATTTTGCCTCCAAACAACACCTTTTCCATCAGAATCCTGACTGCAGTGGTCCATGCTCCAAAAGTCATCAACCATGTAAAAACAGATGAAATAACATAAGTATCATCTCTTAATATGAAATATATCAATGAATAACAGTAAATTATGATATAGAATAGTGATGCAAAATGGACGTATCAATTCCTCGTGTTTTTCTGAAGTTTTTGAAGGTTTTTAACAACTATACGTGCACAACTATACGACCAGAGAAAATATTCCGGCCGTATAGTTGGTCGTTAAACCTTCTGTATCTTCTTTACGAAATTGTTTTCGATGTCTGTATCTATATAGTCGCAACTATACGGTAGGGATATATTTTCCGGCCATATAGTTGGTCGTTAAACTCTCAGACATTTTCGATTTTTGATGTCTGTATCTATACGGTCGCAACTATACGGCGGGAATATATTTTCTGGCCGTATAGTTGGTTGTTAAACTCTCGGACATTTTCAATTTTTGATGTATGTATCTATATGGTCGCCACTATACGGTGGGAATAAATATTCTTGCCGTATAGTTACTCATTAAACTATCAGACATCTTCGATTATTTTTTTGTTTTTGATTGAAAAAAATGGTTTTGTCGGTTCCGAGTCGGTAACTTAATCGACCTGGACTCGATATATTTGGAAATATCTGCTCGGAACCAACTATACCACCGGAGCTATACGGGTCGCACCCATATAGTTGGTCAATACGGGGCAGGACTCCTCCAAATCTGCGATTTATTTCCTTGTTTCATTAAGATTCTTTTCTTGGGCGAGAATTTGGTGTTTCTCGCGAGTTTTACCGACCTCTGACCCCCTTATATACTGCCATTATCTCTCTCTCAAATCATAATCTCCAGAAACCAATCTACCTCTTATTCACGCAAGAGGACACACAACCAAGGGATAGAAGCCAAGGAGAAAAGTTCCTATGGAGATCGGGAGCAATAGCGAGCAAGGCAAGGAGATCAAGATCGCCCCTATGGAGTTCCTCGATGCTGACAATGAATGCCGGAAGAGAGAGTTGAAGTCCCTCGAGCTGAAGATTGAAGAGATGGACAAGGAGACACCGGGGACACCCAAACATCTTCGATTGTTGCGACTTTATCTTGATAAACTTGATGAAGATATTAAGCAGACAACCGAATCAGGATTTTCTATGAATCTTTTTTTTGAGTTTTTCTATGAGTCTTAAGGCGATTCAAACCCTTCAAGATAACAATGAGCTCATTAAAGAACAAGTGAAAGTGCTGGAGAGGAATAATCTTTTCTACAAGCTGCGTGTTAAAGAATTAGAGCCTATCAATAAATCCCTCCGCCTCAGGCTGGCCTGTGAAGAGAAGATACCGTGTGCCATGGCGCCACAGTGATCTACAATAATCACGGTATTAAATAATCGCATGGGATTATTCAATCCCGCCTGGCTTGATTCCAAGCTTGGGGATATCTTTAAGACCTTGTAATCTATCTTATAAGCTTTACATTACTATTTTAGTTTTTCATTAGTTCAAACTAGAAATAAAGTTTGCATCATTAGAATTCCCTTCAGGAATAGTCGATCCCTTTTATGAAATTCCGAGTTTATTATCATATATGGAGCAATATTGAGTTTGTGTTTATCCTATTGAATATATGGATGGCTTGAGTATAATTTTAGTTGCACTTGATGATAGCAGTAGGAGTCTTCCACACCATTGGTATTAATGGAACATATAAAGATAATTTGGTCAATATGTTGTAAGTACATGGTTTGATTTACAAAGGAAGAAAAATTATCTAATCAGTTAAGTTGAAAAGGAAACCTTGAACAATGGAAAATTAAAAGTGCTATCAAATTAGAGTGAGAACAAGACGAGGTAGAACATTCAAGCTATAAACATTGCTTCATATAAAATTGGAATTTGGTAATTAATATCGTTAAACTTTGAATTCCTACATGAAGTGGAATGTATGGCTAGCTCCTTCGCACAACACTTAAATAAAAGTGTGAGCATATATAAAAAAAGAGAAGAAGAAAAAGAGGGAATGTTCAAAGAGCAAATAGGCATACACCACTATATTGTAGTAAGACAAAGAGAAGTTTTGGGATTTTGAATCCCAAGTGAATATGTGAATCCTAAAACACTTGGGACTACCTCGCTAACTCATTTTCAGTCGAACCGAATACTTTTGCATCATGTTCAGATTCATCTTTGATGAACTGTTGATCAGTAAGGTGTGTAAGCCTTCTAATATTATTCCGATGGTTCGAGTAAGGTATTATTCATGAACTTATTCCTATGTATAATATATGTTAAACACATGCTGCAACTACCTCATTTATTTTATCGACTCAGCTTCATGAATATGAGGATCACATCCATTAACATAAACTTGCTCAGGACGAGCAAGAGTCTAAGCTTAGGGAAGTTGATGAGTGCATAATTGCATCATGTTTTATATTATTATTTTGCATTGTAGTTGTAGGATCTTGGTATTTTACGGTGTTTGCGCGCACATTTTATGTCTATTTTCACCAGGATCAGGATAGATGATGGATACAATTCTTGGAGCAGTTGTATTGGGAGAAAAGGAGTCAAAAACAACATAAATCGCTTGTTTAGGAAATATCAATTATACAATAAGGAAACCCGAAGCAATCAAGGCATACAGACGGTTTAACGACCAACTATACGGCGGGAATAAAATTGCGGCTGTATAGTTCTCGCCGTATTGTTGGTGCTGCCGCCGCCTCCTCAACTAGTTTCACCCCGTGCAACTGGATCAGAGAGACGACATACAAAACAACCAAAAATCACCGAAACCTCACCTCTGGAAGGCATCTGGAGGGGGAACTTATCCACCGAGGATCCATCTTCGCCCTACGCAGATCTAGGAGGCTAAGGCATCGATCTTCATCATCAACCGCTGCATCACCACCATCGCCATCCATCCCATCTACATATTTTCTAGATCTTGTTGTAATTTTCGGACTCGTTGTGGATTTATACAAGTACTATTCATCTATGATAGATTCCGTTGCTATTGCCATGATGTTGATTGCCTCCATGTCTGACTAGATCTTTAGTTCTTGGGGAGATGGAGAAACCCTAGTATGAGATTAAAATAAGATAAAGTTTATTATTATATTCGTCGTTGTGACCATGTGTTAGATTGTCTTCATATTAATGTTGGGAGAAGTCGACCTCTCAATATTTGCCTCTTATGGGGACTTGATGGAGGGAACTACTTGTTGGTAGATGGAGGTGTGTTAACACTGACAGTGACTATAAAGTTGTTGGCACCCCTTATGTATCAACTTGGGAACTGAGGAAACTTACGGAACACTATCCATGCCATGGGATACGTCCTACGGGATTATGTCCCTTAATAGCACAGTAATTCGATTGCTGACTATTGTGGTTATGAGGATGATGTGAGCAGCGGTTGCTGCCTATTTGTCCAAATATAGAGTTCCTCCCACACATACACAGTTGAGAATGTTCATGATAATAATGTTTACCTTAGTTCTTTATAATTTTAGAGGTGTATCCGCTACTCCCTGAGAACGCCTTTTTTCCTATTGCAGTTCCAATCTCTTTTACATACGTGATACTTACTTTCTATGTTCAGTTGTTTTACTTTAATTATTGTTCTCTTATACCAAAAATCCAAAAACACCTTTTTACACAATACTCGCATTTTATCTTGTTACTTAGAACTTTATTTAGCATTTCTATTGTAGTATTTATTTCTAGAGTTATTAGACTTCAGACTCCTGCTCCCTGTGGGATCGATATCTTTATTTTGAAACTAGCTACAAATGATCTGTGCATTTGCATTCATCAGCGTCCAGCAGCTGGCTGGATGAATCATGGTGCTCAGTCGATTCATCAGTGGAATGGGCGAAAAGGCACTACCATTCTACCAGCTCCTTTGCAAAACTGACAAGTTCAAGTGGACGGACGAGGCACAGGAAGCATTCGACAACCTCAAGCGCCTACTCTCTACCTCACCCCGAGGGAAAAGGATCTAATGTTGTTGTACATCTCCGCCACCAACCAGGTGGTCAGTACCGTGCTGGTGGTGGAACGATCCGAGGAAAACAAGATCCATGGGGTACAGTGCCCCGTATATTACCTCAGCGAGGTCCTAACACTAACAAAACAGTAGTACCCGATTACCAGAAGCTGGACTATGGTGTCTTCATGATAGCTACACCACTACTTCCGCGAGCACCCCATAGTCATGGTGAATGACGCCCCGTTGAATCATATCATCAACAACCCTGACGCCACAGGGAGAGTCGCCCTCTGGGGCATCGAGTTATCCCCACGGGACATCACCTACGAGCGGCAAGTGGCGATCAAGTCGCAGGTCCTACCAGACTTCCTCGTCCACTGGATGGAAAACCAGCTCCCTAACACACCAGATATGTCCAACCTCTGGACCAGGCACTTCGATGGATCCAAGCGCAAGGAGGGAGCTGGCGCATGCATCATCCTAACAGCCCCCAAGGCGACAAGATGCGATACATCCTTCGGATGAGGTTCCGTGCGTCAAACCTCGTGTCCCCCTATGTGCTTATTTGCTAGCCGATCAATGCCTCTAGCGCTCCCCACTTCCTCGAACCTAAGTCCATCAATGATGGGCATTGATGAGTTAACCCCTCGTCAGTAGATGAGATCCTAAAAAATCTTCAGGGTAAGGAAACCCAGGTAAATTCCATCACCGACTTAAATATTGACGAAGTAGATTTTATAGCTCGTAATCCTTACAACCCTGCATGGAAGAGTCAAAACTATGGATCAAACTTTTAAAAGCAATATGCTAATCTTGTAGGTGCTCCAAACAATAACAACTATACCAATAGTAATGGAGCAAGTAATGGTAATATCTCGCTTGAAAATTCTTTCAAAGCTTTTATACAAGCTAAAACTGAATAGAATCCTCTTATTAAGATTATGGAGAACCATGAATAAGTTATTAATAAATTATCTAATCAAGCATTTGCTCTTAAAATAATGTTCAAGCTTTACAGGAAAAAACGAAGACCATGGAAGAACAATTGAGAAAAATAGCTGAGAGTCAAACTCTAATCCTAGAAAGGTTTGCAGGAAATCCTGAGGCAAATCTGGTCAAAGACCTCAAGATGATGAGGATGGAAAACAAAGATGGGAAGCTTGAAGAGCTGAACTATAGGATTGCACCGTCTCCGAAATATACCGTTGAGGATCATATGAAGATGATCACCGTGAAGAATCCCGGCATTGAAGGGGGAAATGTTGCCATGTACCAACATTTTATTCAAGAAGTAGAAGCCAAGGAACGTGAGCTAGAAATGCAATATAAGAAATTAGTTGGGAAACTTCCAGCTAAACAAGATGATATATTTGAGCCAACTATTAAAATTTAGGGATTTCTATTTTTTTACCCTTGGTTCGTTAGTTGTACTTAGTTTTCCCCAGCCGCTTAGTTTTTCCTCGCTTTTGCCCATCTCTTTGTACGAAACTCTCACATGGTCTAAAACTCGCCGTCTGTCAGCCTTGCCGTTACGTGCTGACAAGTGGGGCCGTGTTCAGTCGGATCCCATAGTGAACTCTCACCGTTACGTGTTGACGAGTAGGGCCGTGTTTTGTCGGGTCCCGTAGTGTACCCTTGATGTTACATGCTGACAAGTGGGGCCGCGTTCGGTCGGTTCCCATAGTGTACACCTCTCTCAACTTATCTAGATCAGCATCGGACCCACAACTTATCCACATGAGCGTCAGACGCACAACTTATCCACGTGAGCGCCGAACCCACAGCTTACCTAGGTTGGCGTTGCAAGATGGGACCCCGAGCCAGCCCCACGGCCGCGCTCTTTGTCTAGCTTCATTTTCATATAGTGAAATATAATGCATATACGAAAATTATACACCTTTGAACTCTTTTAAATCGCACTTAGGACATGATAATGTTGCGCTAATAAAATCTTGATCATTTATCATTTCCATGGAGTGAAATATAATGCATAAACTTGTGTATATGAAAATTATACACCTTTGAACTCTTTGAAATCGCACTTAATACGTGATAATGTCGTGTGATAGCTATGAGATTCGACACATTTTTTATGGCTTTTATTGATGGTTTTCTCCTGGATTTGATTGTTTTATAGCTTTACCTAACGCTAATACTTCGGCAGCAAAAAAACTTGGTTTTTCATGTGTGTTTCAGGTTCTGGACATCAATAGAAGGTTTTAACTAGAGAAACACAATATTCAGGCAAAAACAAGCAAGTCTCTCTTTGGAAGCACTCGAGGGGAGCATATAGAGGCTTTAACAAGAAACTATACGGCAGGAATATTTTTCCGGCCATATGGTTCCCGCTGTATAGCTGCCGCCACCTCTGTCTTGTCAAAAGGGACAACTTCCGTGAAGAGGCCATAAGCAAAAACACAACACATCAGCCGCCATCACATCTAGAAGGGAGAAAGAAGATATCCGGAGAAGAAGGGGAAGACATTCTTCATCTTGGTCCACGATCTTCGAAATTCTAGCCAATACACCCCCATAGCCACTACTTGTACTTGAGAGAGAGAGAGATCTTCACCTTGCAAGACTAGGGTTTGAGATTGTTTCTTCCTATCTTGAATTGTATTGGATATTTTTCTATTCTTATTGTGGATCTCCACGGTAATATCAATAAGATTTCCCTTTATTTAATTATATTGATGATCCATTCTTCTCTCATGTGTGAGTAAGTTCCTTGGGCGTGGGAGCTGTAGGGGATTGGTGAGATGTGATGTGCCTTTATATATTTTCCATTAGTTTGTGATTGATTCTAATTACTATATTATGTGTGCTTAACTATCTGTGGGATGCCTAATGCTTGTTGTCCAATTAAGGGCCCACACAACATTATGCTTTGTTATACATAGATAAGATCTTGTTCGTTAACAAACCGGCGACCCCCGAGTGATATGGGGATATCAATGGAAAACTAGTAGACTCGAGGATAACGAGGAACCACCGTGCTTATTGCATTAGTACGATCCAAGGAGCTTAATCGTTAAGCAACCTGAAGGGTCTGAATCGTCTAGTGTCTGGCCATGGTTTTGGTAACAAACTAGTAGGATTATTGAAGTTGGGATGAAATCTATCAAGAGGAGTTCCGGCTAATTATGGGTTGCTCGCCTACACATATACTTATAATATTATAATTGTTACATTTATTATTTGTCCACCTGGCACAGTCACTATCACCATGAACTGAATCTCCATGCGCCTTCTTTTGCCATCTGCAGAAAACAACAAACAACCAAGTTCTTCTTTACTTTTATGCTTTATATTTCTGAAGTTTCCATTTGAATTTTTACACTTCGTTTAATCAAAACCTCATTCTTATTTCAACACTTGCAGTCAATTCACTCGAAGACCTGTGACAACTTTGGGTGTGACAGAGACTTCACTCATAAACACTTACCTTTGGGCTCCCTGTGGGATCGATATTGATGACCCACAAGTATAGGGGGTGTATCGCAGTATTTTCGAGGGAAGTGAAACCTAATTTATTGATTCGACACAAGGGGAGACAAAGAATATTTATAAGCCTTAACAACTGAGTTGTCAATTCAGCTGCACCTGGAAACAATCTTGCTCATAGCAGTTTATCAGTAGCAACAGTTTTGTAGTAGGAATAGCAAAGTAACAACAGTAGTAAAGCAAAGACAGCAGTAACAATAGCAGTAAACAGTGGGATTCAAGTGCGGTAGGCATAGGGATGGATGGACGAGCATTGCATGGACAAGACAATTCACATAGCAATCAGAACATAGGGCAATTGCAGATAAATAAGATAAAGCATCCAAGTAATAGATAATCCTAGGCATGTGTTCCATATATAGTCATACGTGCTCGTAATGAGAACTTGCTCAACATCTTTTGTCCTGCCAGCCCGTTTGCAGCGGGGCCTCAAGGGAACTACTGGCAATTAAGGTGCTCCTTTTAATAGAGCACCGAAGCAAAGCATTAACACTCCGTGAACACATGTGATCCTGACATCAAAGCCATTCCCTCCGGTTATCCCGATTTCTGTCACTTCGTGGCCATTGGTTCCGGACAACAACGTGTGTATACAACTTGTAGATAAGACCATAAACAATACTATCATAATGAATCAATAACATGTTCAGATCTAAAATCATGGCACTCGGGCCCTAGTGACAAGCATTAAGCACAACAAGTTGCAACAAAGTCATAAAGCACTAATAAAAGATACTAGGCACCATGCCCTAACAATATGATGCCATTACATGAACGATCTCATCCAATCCCTACCATCCCCATAGCCTACAGCTGGGGATTACTCACTCATAGATGGGGGAAACATGGATGGTCGATGGAGAAGCGACTGTGATGATGATGGTGATGATCTCCTCCAATTCCCCATCCCGGCAGGGTGCCAGAATGGAGTTTCTGGTGCTGTTTCGTGGAATCTGATGGTGGCGGCGGAGCGGAACTCCTTCTGGAAAAACATCGAACCCCCCAAAGTTTTTAGGTCAGAAGGCTCCTTATAGGCGAAGAGGGAGATAGAGGGGGTGCCTAGGGGGCCCACACCACCCCTGGCACGGCCTGGCCTAGCCCACGCCAGCAGGTGGTGTGGCCACCCCCTGGCTCTTCTCCGTCTCATATTCTGGATCCTGGAGTCTTCGGGTGAAATGGGATTTTTGGCATATTTTCCCGGATTTTTCCTAATAGTTGGTTTTTTGCACAAAAAGTAGACACCAAGGCAATTCTGCTGAAAACAACGTCAGTCCGCGTTAGTTGTATCCAAATCACACAAGTATAGAGGAGAAACAATAGCAAAAGTGTTCGGGAAAGTAGATACGTTTTGGACGTATCAACTCCCCCAAGCTTAGCTTATTGCTTGTCCTCAAGCAATTCAGTTGAAAACTGAGTGCGATAAAAGAACTTTCACAAACACATTTGCTTCATATGATGTAAATATTCTCAGCAATGTGATCAACTACTTAGACAGTTCATTATAAAGAGTATGCAACTAAGTTTACTTAATAGGCTTTGCAAGCTATGAAGAGATTTCAACTCAAAAATAATAAGTAGCATGAAGCATAAACATAAGCAACATTACAATGCTCATAGAAAGGTATGATAGAGTGGTATCCCGCTTGCCTTTGATTATGAATATCAAGGCACCTCTGAAGTTCAAGTGATGACTAGAAGTAAAGATATCAAGGATACAAGCATCAAAGTCATAACACAAACAATCAAGTAATGGGACAAGCGCAACAAATGGCAACTATGCTCTCAAGAAGGTGCTCAAAGAATAAATGGACACTCAACAAGTAAAGGAAAAGGTTTTGAATAATTTGAAAGGCTTCCAAATGCTGAAAGTATGGTACTCATTAGCTTTGAGCTCTCATTGCCCCTATCATAAGCATCTTTAATGTGGTTAAGGTGAAAGTGAGGTCCAATCTGAGTTATATGCTTGACAAACTATAAACTGAAAATCCCATGTCCCTTGAGTACGAGGGCCGCTCCTCATGCTACTCAACTTTAGTTACTAGTAAGTTCTTGTCATCATAAATATGTGCGTATCATTGAGAACCGCCAACGGGGTACCCCGTGCCCGATGATACGGAAGAATCCCCATATCAAAATGACAAGGCAAGCAGACAATGATTATCTCAGCAATCTTTTTATTTCCCATGGGAAAATGGTGCTTTTTTCTCTCTTTCCTCTTTTCATAGATCTCTTTTTTTTTCTTTTTCTCAATAGCTATCTCTCTCTTTTTTATAAGAAGAATGCTTCATAGATATCATTATGGTTACGCTGCAGGTTTCCACCATGTCAGCATGGATTAGACCAGCGGCCCAGGCGTTTCTCTAACACACATACATAACTCCATGGACTTACAAGCTCCCCTTTTATTTCACACCGAAGACATCCGCAAACAAAAGAGCAAGGTATCAACTGGGTATATATTTACAAGTGTTGAAAGCGTTCCCCGTGACAGCACGGTTCTGCTAATCCCCAGCCTATAATTAGCAAGCATATAACTTTCATGGAGAGTTCACAATGGTTCAGGTTTATTAAGTGCAGGAAATAAAGTGTGCCATCAAGTTCGTGAGAGCTTTACTAACTAACTTTCTCATAACAAGCAAACATTTTATTCGGAAGAAAACAAGGCATATTGAATATGCACGGAAGTAGCAAATGATGCTAATAGGTAGGTATGGTGGACACCTTGGCAATATTTGGTTTAAGGGAGTTGGAAACATGAGTAAAACACTCAGTGGAAGTGAAGGCTAGCAATAGTAAGGGAGCGACAAACGAGAGAGCAATAGCTGTCATGTGCATGCGTGAGCATGTGCCAAGTAAATTCAAATGAAACATTCAAAGGAGGATACCACAGTGTCATACCAATTTATGAATAGAGCAATGCAAGCAAACATTCATAAGACATGCTACAAACTATTAGCGAGATGGAGCTAATCATAAGAAAGCAAGAACTACTAAGCATCCAAAGAAAACATACACTCTACATGAACGGACTAAGCATGCCCACAGTGATGAGTATATGTATAAAAATGGAAACAAATAGAGTTCGTTACCAGCCTCTTACCCCGCCTCAAGTTGTCATTAATCCTCATTATCGCTCTTCACTTGTGTGGCTTGAATAATAATATGAAACCAATATTCCACTGAGGACTGCTAAACCCTGTAGCAAACTCACAAAAACCAAAGAAGAACGACAAATATTTTTGTTGTTTTTGATTTTTTTTAAACAAGAACCAAAGGAAAAACAAGCAAAGCAAAATCTTTTTGGGTTTTTCAAATAGTTCAAACAAAGCAAAAAGGGAAAAACAAACTAAGGCAAAAAGAAGAAGCAAACCAAAGAGAAACAACAGAAATATTTTTGGTCTTTTTGTGTTTTAGAAAGCAAAAGCAAAGAAAGAATGAAAACTAAAAAGAGAACAAAAACATGAATATACAAAGTACCGACGCAACATGATATGAAGATGAGTGCGGTGTCGGCGTACCTCCCCCCAAGCTTAGGCTTTTCGCCTAAGTGGGTATCAATCCCAAGCCGGCCAGGATGATGTGTCACCATAGTATGATGAGGAGGTCCCCTCGTCCTGGTGCGAGCTCGAGTACGTCCCTCCGTAATGCGCGGAGTAATCATAGGAGGGTACATCCTCCTGGTGCTGCTCGTGGAAACCCAGCAAGCGAAGCTGCTCGTCCACCTCCTCCTTGGAGCGCGACCACGTTCTCCTGTGAACACTAAACAAAGAAGGCTGTGGCAAAAGGATCTCCCTTTCATCCCCGTCAGTGAAAAGCATCCTATATACTAGACTGTCAAAATCAGAAGTAGTAGTGACAAAGTGATGAGTTTTCATAGCAACAAGGTCAAGCCTCTATGGTGCTAGCATAGTATCATTGGGATCCACTAAATGACCTAATGCATTGACTATACGCGAGGCAATGATTCCCCCATAATAGGGCCCCTAGCAGCTAGGCAGCGAGCAATAAGCGAGCCAAGATTGTACCGGGTATCGTTGTTAAGCACAGCAGCAAGGAATGCTAAATGATAGTTGGAGATATTACTTGTGCTCTCCCTACCCAGTACACTAGTAGCAAGATAATATGCAAAGTATCTAAGAGCGGGGAGTTGGATAATTCTTATCTTTCTGCGTTGCGCCACGCGGTCATCATCATTGGTCACCCCTCGGTAAAGCTCCAACAAATCAGCGGGTCGCCCTTGAATTTTCTTCACTGTCCCTGTCATGCGTACACCTACAATACTGCAAAATCTCTCCAAAGGCATGGTGAAGGGCATATTATAGATTTTAAAAAAGACAGTCGACTGATAGGGTGTGTTAGTAAACGTGAAGCTCTCAACAAAAGTTTTGGTGAGCATAGCGTATTGCACACTCTCATCTTGCATATATGAGGTCAAACCAACCCTCTCAATCAGTAGCAAGAAATCATCAAGAATACCTGCAGCTTGTAAAAAAGTAAAACAAGGAAAAGAGGATGGGTGAGCATCCCCATCATCCCTTTCACTACCAATACGAGTTGCAATGAGATCTTCATTGTATGATGGCCTATCCTGAGAGGCTGATATCGAGGGCCTCGACCTCCTAGGTGCATCAATCTCAAAAATCTCTCCAAAAGTATGGTTGTTCATGCTTGGTATTCTAAAATTTAAACAACTATTAAACAAGTGATTGCAAAGTAAATATAATGAAGGATTCTACTCATAGGGACTTGTAAGAGGCCTAAACATGCATTAAAACTATATCTCTAAGCATTAAACAAGCTTACAAGCTCTCATAACTAGTCACCTACAGCAGCAAAATACTCAATATATAATCCACTAAACACAAATCTACTTGGACAAGGGGAGGAGTCACATACCAGGGAACAAATGCTCCAAATTTCAGCAAGAAAGATGGGTTGATCAAGGAGATCAAAAAAATTGAGAGCAAGCACAACAAGAACGCGATTTTGAGCAATGAACTGGAGCTTACTCGGGAGAGAGAAGAAAGTGGCAGGTGAGAGAGTTAGGGGGGCCAGGGGTGGCCCACACCAGGGCATGGCGCCACCCAGGGCTGGCCACGCCACCATGTGGTGTGCCTGCCTGGTGGGGCCCCCTGGTACCTCCCAGGTACTCCTCTGCCCCTTTTTTCACGTAAAAATTTAATATGAATTTTTTGGAATTTTTTGAGACACTTTATTTTTGGGCATTTTTCAGAAATAGAAGAATGATTTTTCTGACAGACAGATTTTTTTTGGAAACATGATGCAAGGACAAAACAAGGCTAGAACTACAGAAGTTATAAGACACTCTAACATGCAAGCAACTAACAACAAAAAGAAAGCTAAACGAAAGCAAAAACTAAAATGCAAAGGATAGAAATAAACAGAGATAATCATAATGAAAACATTGTTTTGTTCAATGAAATCCTTTTGTTAACAAGGTTGATCAAGTCTTGCTACCAAAACAATTCCATATGAGACAAAACTTTGTATTCCACTAATGATTTTGTTACCTCAACTTTGATAGCAATGGTCCCAATCATAATAGTTTCAAATTTTTCTCTTGGTATGGGACAATATATTTCTCCAACTTGAATGCCTTCAACATGTTCAATTGAATTCAAACCATAAGTCCTTTCAATCTTCTTGGGGAAATAGACAGTATGTTCCTTGTCATTAACATTGAAAGTCACCTTTCCTTGATTACAATTAATAACAGCTCCTGCAGTATTAAGAAAAGGTCTCCCAAGAATAATAGACATATTATCATCTTCAGGAATTTCAAGCACAACAAAATCAGTTAATATCAAGCAATTGTGAGCCACCTGAACAGGTACATCCTCACATATACCCACAGGAATAGTGGTAGATTTATCAGCCATTTGCAAAGATATATCAGTTGGTATTAATTTTTCAAGTTGAAGCCTCTTATAGAGAGAGAAAGGCATAACACTAACTCCAGCTCCCAAATCACACAAAGCAGTTCTAACATAACTGTTCTTAATAGAGAAAGGGATAGTTGGAATCCCTGGGTCTGCAAGTTTCTTAGGAACCTTACCATTGAAGGAATAATTAGCAAGCAAAGTAGAAATTTCTTCATTAGGGATCTTCCTTTTATTCGAGACAATATCCTTCATATACTTTGAGTAAGAAGGCAATTTAATAGCATCAGTCAAAGGAATTTGCAGGAATAAAGGTTTCATCCACTCACAAAAGTTATTATAGTGTTCATCTTCCTTTGACTTGTGTTTCTTATCAGGGAAAGGCATAGGTTTTTGGACCCAGGGCTCTCTTTCACTACCATGTTTCTTAGCAATAAAATCTTCTTTGGTGTATTTAGTATTCTTAGTGTGGTTTTCAGGTCCTTCTTCAACTTTTTCTTCATTAGGAACTTCATTTTCTTCATTACCACTTCCAGTTTCAGCATCAGAGATAGATATACTATTAGGATCTATAGCAGGTTCAGAGGGTTCTACAATAGTTTTATGCTTGTTTTTCCTTTTCTTACGAGTAGAACCACTATTTTCAGTTTGTTGAGAATCCTACTCAATTCTTTTGGGATGCCCCTCAGGATATAGAGGATCCTGGGTAGCAGCTCCACTTCTAGTTCTAATTTCATAAGCATGTTTTTCTTTAGCAGCATTAACTAGCAAGTCGTTTTGCACTTTAACGAGTTGATCCATTTGAGTTTGAACCATTTGAAAGTGTTTAACAATCATTTTAACATCATTAGAGGTTCTTTCCACAATATCTTTCAACTCAACAATAGATCTAGTGTTTTCCATTAGATGATTTTGCACTCTTTTATTAAAGTTATCTTGCTTAACAATAAAGATATCGAATTCTTCTAAGCATTGATCAGGAGCTTTAGAGTAAGGGATATCACCTTCATCAAAGTGTTGGAGAGAGTGTACCTCAATAGTGGATGAGTAGGGAATAGGCTTACATAATTCTTCTATAGGAGGTAAATTCTTGACATCTATAACTTTAATTCCCTTCTCCTTAAGACATTTCTTAGCTTCCTTCATCACTTCATCATTTAATTCAATAACTCCCTTCTTCTTTGATGTTGGAATAGGCACATGAATAGATGGTTTAGGTACAATTACTTCAGGTATAGCTTGTTTAGGAGGAGGCTAATCTTCATAATTCTTGCTTATTTTAGCCATTAATTCCTCGGCTTCCTTAGGAGTCCTATTCCTGAAAACACAATCAGCACAACTATCTAGGTATGTCCTAGATTCTTCAGTTAGTCCATTATAAAATATATCAAGAAGCTCATTCTTAGGTAATGGACTTCCAGCCTGCGCATGAATCAAAGCACAAATCCTTGCCCAAGATTCGGGCAATACCTCTTTTTCTCCCTGTTTAAAATCAAAAAGTTCCTGCAAAATAGCATGTCTAGCACTAGGAGGAAAATATTTTTGCAGGAAAGTACTAATCAAGCACTCAGGGCTATCAATAGATCCAGGAGGTAAATTACTAAACCAAGTTTTAGCTTCTCCTTTTAGTGAAAAGGGGAAAATCTTGGCAACAAAGTAAGTACGCATCTTAATATCATCAGAAAACAAGCCACTCATGGTAGAAAGTTCATTCGTATGTGCTACCGCACTTTCATTCTTAGTCCCACAAAAAGGTTCTTTCTCGACAATAGCTATGTAAGATAGATCGAGAGAGAAATCATAATCTTCATCTATAATGTTTATGGGAGAAGCAGCAAACTTAGCAGTAGGAGCCAATTTGGGTCTAATAGTACGCCTCTCAAGGAGACTCTTAGCAGAGCTCCTATCATGGGTGTTTTTACATTCTTTAATAAATTCATCGGTCATCTCAACATAACCATCTTCAATATCATAACTTTCACTAGACTCAGGTGAACTAATAGGTGTAGTAGTGTCTTCATTAGGAGTTTCAGTATTTACAGCTATAGTTCTAGCAATTGTAGCATCTAGGAAAGGACCTAATGAACCACTCTTATCAAACACAGTAGAAGCAACATCATAAGCATCAGAAGTTTCAGATTCAGCAGTAGTAGTAGTGTGTGTAGCATGTGTATGTGGTGGTGTAACGAGCTTACTTATAACAGATGGTGAATCAAGAGTAGCAGAGGTGTTCAGAACCGTACCTCTTCTTGTAGTGGATGGTAAAATAGGAAACTTGCCATCATGAGACTTACCCATGACGGATGGATAGCAGCGAACAATAGAGAATCCAAGGGAACTTGGTAAATAAGGCTATGCTCCCCGGCAACGGCGCCAGAAAATAGTCTTGATGACCCACAAGTATAGGGGTGTATCGCAGTATTTTTGAGGGAAGTGAAACCCAATTTATTGATTCGACACAAGGGGAGCCAAAGAATATTTATAAGCCTGAACAACTGAGTTGTCAATTCAGCTGCACCTCGAAACAATCTTGCTCACAGCATGTTATCAGTAGCAACAGTTTTGTAGTAGGAATTGATGGGTTCGTAGCATGGAAAACAAAAAATTTCTACCGCAAGAACGAACAAAACCCAGATCTAATCTAGACAAAAGCCAAGATCTAATCTATTAGACATGAGCAACGAGATAGATCGGTACTAACCCTCGTAGAACCGAAAGCGTTACGATATTAGATCTCGTGGATGATGTAGTCGGTCACTTGCCGATCTCAAGATCTTGTGGACGATCCTTCCGGCGCCGCGTTCCGGCAGCGCTTCCGCAGACGGTCACACGTGCGGAGTCGAAGTAGACCTTCCTCTCCCCGTTCCAGCGAGCAGCGGAGGTAGTAGATCTTCTCCACGGAATCCCAGCAGCACGACGGCGTGGTGGTGGTGGTGGAGATGAGAATTCTGCAGGGCTTCGCCTATGCCTGTGCAGAAGAAAGGTGGAGGAGAGAGGCGGCTGAGATTGGTTGTTATGAGAGGAGGTGCAAGAGGGGGCGCCCCTCCCTTCTATTTAAAGGAGGGAGGCACGCCTGGGGAGGGGGAGTCCTAGTAGGACTCCCCTCCTCCTTGGGCCGGCGGGTTGGGGGGAGGAGTCCTCCTCCCCCATGAATCCATGTATTGCCCCACTTGGACTCCCTTGATCCCTTTCTTGGTTTTCAAGTAAACTCCAAGAAATCCTCTAGAACCTTCCAGAACATTCTGAAACCTTCTAGAATCTCCATACAAACACTCCGGAACATTTCCAACTTAGAAAATGATCCCCAATATATGAATCTTATTCTCCGGACCATTCCGGATCTCCTCGTGATGTCCCGGATCCATTCCGAGACTCCGAACAACATTAGGTCTCCAACGCAAATTCCATATCTACTTAAAAACAACTTCGAACCTTAAGTGTGTCACCCTACGGTTCGTGAATATGCAGACATGATGAAGACACCTCTCCGATCAATAACCATCAGCGGGATCTGGAGATCCATAACGGCTCCCACATACTCAACGATTACTTCGTGATCGATAGAACCATTTAACATACGAAACCAATTCCCTTTGTCACACGATATTCTACTTATACGAGGTTTGATCGTCGGTATCTTCATACCTAGTTCTTCCTCGTTACTGATAAGTACTCTTTACTCGTTCCATGTTATGTCATCCCTTGTGACCCAGTCACATGCTTGCAAGCTATCTAGATGACATTCCACCGAGAGGGCTCAGAGTATATCTATCCGTCATATGGATGGACAAATCCCAATCTTGGTCTATGCGCTTCAACACATACTTTCAGAATACCCAATGACACCTTTATAACCGCCCAGTTACGAAGCGGCGTTTGATGTCATCAAAGTACCCATTCGGTGATGGTGATTAACATAACCTCATGGTCGAAGGATTAGGTTACTATGTATTTCAAAGCTTCCAGCAATACGAACATAATGACTTGATCTTATACTACGCTTACTATGGGTGTGTGTCCATCACATCATTCTCCTAATGATATAACCTTGTTATTAATCACATCCAATGTCTATGATCAGGAAACCATGATCATCAATCAATCAACAAGCTAGTTCAACAAGAGGCTTACTAGGGACTCTTTTATGTTTACAAAACACACAAGTATTAGTGTTTCCTAATAATACAATTATAGCATGGGATGTAAACATTCATCATAAACACAAAGATATAATAATAACCACTTTTATTATTGCCTCTTGGGCATATCTCCAACAGTCTCCCACTTGCACTAGAGTCAATAATCTAGATTACATGGTAATATACCGAACACCCATGGCGTTCTGGTGTTGGTCATGCTTTGCTCTAGGGAGAGGTTTAGTCAACAGATCTGCTACATTCAGATCAGTGTGTACTTTGCAAATCTTTATGTCACCATCTTGGACATACTCGCGAATAGCATGAAAACGTAGCTTGATGTGCTTCAGCTTGCTATGTGACCTTGGCTCCTGTGCATTAGCTATGGCACCTGTGTTATCACAGTAGATGGCCATCGGGTCTAACGCACTGGGAACCACGCCAAGTTCAGTAATGAACTCCTTCATCCATATGGCTTCTTGAGCAGCCTCTGAAGCAGCTATGTATTCCGATTCAGTTGAAGATTTTGCCACAACGCTCTGCTTGGCACTCCTCTAGCTCACTGCAGCACCATTCAAAATAAATACGTATCTAGACTGTGACTTCGAGTTATCTGGATCGGTGTTCCAACTTGCATCAGTGTAGCCATTTACAACAAGCTGTTCATCACCTCCATAAGAAAGAACCATATCCTTGGTCCTATTCAGGTACTTTAGGATATTCTTGACCGCTGTCCAGTGTTCCATTCCAGGATCACTTTGATATCTGCTAGTCAAACTAACAACATGTGCTATATCCGGTCTTGTACACAGCATGGCATACATGATAGAACCTATGGCCGAGGCATAGGGAATTTTATTCATCTTTTCTCTATCTTCTGCCGTAGCCGGACTTTGAGTTTTACTCAAGGTCTTACCTGACAACATGGGCACGAACCCTTTCTTACTCTCTTCCATTCTAAACTTCTTTAGAACTTTGTCTAAGTATGTACTTTGTGAAAGCGCTATTAGGTGTCTTGATCTATCTCTATAAATCTTGATGCCTAGAATATATGCCGCTTCGCCAAGATCCTTCATCAAAAAACTATTATTCAAATAGGTTTTGACGCTATTAAGAAGTTCTATATTACTCCCAATCAATAATATGTCATCTACATATAGTATTAGGAATGCTACAGAGCTCCCACTCACTTTCTTGTAAATACAAGCTTCTCCATAAGTTTGTATAAATCCAAAGTTTTTGATTACTTTATTAAAACGTTGATTCCAACTCCGGGATGCTTGCTTTAGTCCATAAATGGAGCGCTGAAGTTTGCATACCTTGTAAGCATCTTTAGGATCGACAAAATCCTTGGGTTGTACCATATACAACTCTTCCTCAATGTCACCATTAAGGAACACCGTTTTGACATCCATCTGCCAAATTTCATAATCGAAATATGCAGCGATTGCTAACATAATCCTCACAGACTTTAGCTTCGCTACTGGTGAGAAAGTCTCATCGTAGTCAACTCCTTGAATTTGTCGGAACCCTTTCGCGACAAGTCGAGATTTATAGACGCTAACATTACCATCAGCATCTGATTTTCTTTTGAAAATCCATTTGTTCACGACAGACTTACGGCCATCCGGTAAGTCCACCAAAGTCCATACTTGGTTTTCGTACATGGATCCCATTTCGGATTTCATGGCTTCTAGCCATTTGTCGGAATCTGGGCTCACCATAGCTTCTTCATATGTCGCAGGGTCATCAGTGTTGTCCACTAACATGACGTTCAAGGCAGAGTCATACCACTCAGGAGTGGTACGGACCCTCGTTGACCTGCGAGGTTCAGTAGTAACTTCGTTCGAAGTTTCATGATCATCATCATTAGCTTCCTCTCTAGTTGGTGCAGGCGGCACAGAAACATCTTACGATGTTGTGCTACTCTCAACTTCGAAAGAATGTTCAATAACCTCGTCGAGTTCTACTTTCCTTCCAGTCACTTCTTTCGAGAGAAATTCCTTCTCCAGAAAGGATCCATTCTTAGCAACGAAAACTTTGCCTTCGGATCTATGATAGAAGGTATACCCAATTGTTTCTTTAGGGTATCCTATGAAGACGCATTTCTCCGCTTTGGGTTCAAGCTTATCAGGTTGTAACTTCTTTACATATGCTTCGCAACCCCAAACTTTAAGGAACGACAACTTAGGTTTCTTTCCAAACCACAATTCGTACGGTGTCATTTCAACGGATTTAGATGGTGCCCTATTTAAAGTGAATGCGGTTTTCTCTAATGGATAGCCCCAAAATGATAACGGTAAATCTGTAAGAGACATCATAGACCGAACCATATCTAAGAGAGTTCGATTACGATGTTCGGACACACCATTACGCTGTGGTGTTCCCGGTGGTGTCAACTGTGAAAGTATTCCACATTTCTTTAAATGCATGCTAAACTCATAACTCAGATATTCACCTCCACGGTCAGAACGCAGAAACTTAATCTTCTTGTTACGATGATTTTCCACTTCACTTTGAAATTCCTTAAACTTCTCGAAAGTTTCGGATTTATGTTTCATAAAGTAGACATACCCATATCTACTCAAGTCATCCGTGAAAGTGAGAACATAACAATATCCACCACGCGATGCTACACTCATTGGACCGCACACATCGGTATGTACTATTTCCAATAAATCCGTAGCTCGCTCCATTATTCTAGAGAATGGAGTCTTATTCATTTTTCCCATTAGACATGCTTCGCATCTTTCAAGTGATTCGAAATCAAGTGATTCAAAATCAAGTGATTCAAGAAGTCCATCAGAATGGAGTTTCTTCATACGCTTCACTCCAATGTGACCAAGACGATAGTGCCACATGTATGTAGAATTATCATTCAATTTTATTCGTTTAGCATCTATGTTGTGAACATGTGTATCACTACTATCGAGATTCAATAAGAATAAACCATTCATCTCAGGTGCATAACCATAAAAGATATTACTCATATAAATCGAACAACCTTTATTCTCAGACTTAAAAGAGTAACCGTCTCGCAATAAACAAGATCCAGATATAATGTTCATGCTTAACGCAGACACCAAATAACAATTATTTAAATTTAAAACTAATCCCGATGGTAGATGCAGAGGGAGAGTGCCGATGGCGATCACATCAACCTTGGAGCCATTTCCAACGCGCATCGTCACCTCGTCTCTCGCCAGTCTTCGTTTATTCCGCAGCTCCTGTTTCGAGTTACAAATATGAGCAACCGAACCAGTATCAAATACCCAGGCACTACTACGATTACTAGTAAGATACACATCTATAACATGTATATCGAATATACCGTTCTTCTTGATGTTGCCGTTCTTTAGATCCGCCAGGTATTTGGGGCAGTTACGCTTCCAGTGACCAGCACCCTTGCAGTAGAAGCACTCAGTTTCAGGTTTAGGACCAGCCTTGGGCTTCTTAGCAGGTGCGGCAGCTTTCTTGCCGTCCTTCTTGACGTTGCCCTTGTTCTTAGGCTTGCCCCGTTTCTTGAAATTGGTGGTCTTATTGACCATCAACACTTGGTGCTCCTTCATGATCTCCACTTCAGCAGTTTTCAGCATGGACGATAGTTCAGGCAACGTCTTGTTCATGCAGTGCATATTGTAGTTCATCACAAAGTTCTTGTAACTTGGTGGCAGTGATTGGAGGACACGGTGCATCCCCAATTCATTAGGAATCGGTATCCCCAACTCTCGGAGTTTGTTTGCGTGCCTAGACATGGTGAGCACATGCTCGCTAACGGAGCTACCCTCTTCCATCTTGCAGGTAAAGAACTTCTCGGAAGCTTCATAGCTTTCTATGGCCGCGCGAGTCTCAAAAATGAGTTTGAGCTCCTTAATGATCTCAAACGGGTCATGGTGCTCAAAACGTTTTTGAAGCTCCGATTCTAAACCGTATAGGATGGCACACTAAACTGTGGAGTAATGATGTTTCCGAGTGGCATAAACATTCTTTACGTCATCGGTGGCATCTTCTGCAGGTGGGTCACCTAGCGGTGCTTCCAGCACATAGGTCAACTGACCAGCCCTGAGGATGATCTTCAGTCCACGGAACCAGTCCGTGAAATTGCTTCCATTATTCTTAAGCTTTTCTTTCTCTAGGAACGCATTGAAATTGATGGAAACGTTCGCCATAATCTACAACAAATTTGCAAGTAGTTTAGACTAAGTTTATGATAAATAGTGTTCAAATTTAATTCTTAAATTAACTAGGTGAACTCCCACTCAAAACAACATCCCTCGAGTTGTTTTAGTGATTACACGAACCAAATCCACTACACCAAGTCCGATCATCACGTGAGATGATGTAGCTTCATCGGCGAACAATCTTCATGTTTATCATATCAATCATATGACTCATGCTCTACCTTTCGGTATTCCGTGTTCCGAGACCATGTCTGTACATGCTAGGCTCGTCAAGATTAACCTTAGTTTCCGCATGTGCAAATCTGGCTTGCACCCGTTGTATGCACATGTAGAGTCTATCACACCCGATCATCACGAGATGCTTCGAAACGACGAGTCTTAGCAACGGTGCCAACTAAGGACAAATACTTTATTACTTGATATTTAGTGAGAGGGATCATCTTATAATGCTACCGTCGCGATCTAAGCAATACAAGATGCATAAAGGATTAACATCACAGGCAATTCATAATTAGTGTGATATGATATGGCCCTTTCTTCTTATGCCTTCGATCTCCATCTCCAAAGCACGGACATGATCTCCATCATCACCAGCATTGCGTCAAGGTCCGTGGCGCCGCTTCATGGTTGTTCATCTTCACTAGCAACTATTACAACTACTTGGAACGAAGCTATTACAAGATGAATCAACACGTAGGTCTTAACAGAATTAAAGACAACCATTAGGCTCCTGCCGGTTGCCATATTACAACAAGGATCATTGCATACATCAAATACAATCACAATCACATGTAGGCCATATCACATCACAAAACCCCTGCAAAAACAAGTTAGACGCCTCTAAATTTCTTTGTAAGTTTTACGTGGCTTGGGGCTTTCGACTAAGAACGGATCTTACCTACGAAACTGAACCACAACATTGATACAAGTGCTATCAAGTGCAAAGTGTAGATTTGATCTATACTATGATGGGAGAGACAAACACCCGCAAAGCCACTTGTGCAAAACGAGTTGCACGTCAAGCGTGGAGCAAGTCTCATGTACGATGACATGTAATGTTAGCCCGAGCCGCTTCATCCCACCATACCGCAAGATGCAAAGTACGCACATAGCAAAAGACGGCACGAGCACCAACGCCCACAACCTCATTGTGTTCTACTCGTGCAACAGATCTACGCATAGACAAGGCTCTGATACCATTGATGGGTTCATAGCATGGAAAACAAAAATTTCTACCGCAAGAACGAACAAAACCCAGATCTAATCTAGACAAAAGCCAAGATCTAATCTATTAGACATGAGCAACGAGATAGATCGGTACTAACCCTCGTAGAACCGAAAGCGTTACGAGATTAGATCTCGTGGATGATGTAGTCGATCACTTGCCGATCTCAAGATCGTGTGGACGATCCTTCCAGCGCCGCGTTCCGGCAGCGCTTCCGCAACGGTCACACGTGCGGAGTCGAAGCAGACATTCCTCTCCCCGTTCTAGCGAGCAGCGGAGGTAGTAGATCTTATACACGGAATCCTAGCAGCACGACAGCGTGGTGGTGGTGGAGATGAGAATTCTGCAGGGCTTCGCCTATGCCTGTGCAGAAGAAAGGTGGAGGATAGAGGCGGATGAGATTGGTTGTTATGAGAGGAGGTGCAAGAGGGGGCGCCCCCTCCCTTCTATTTAAAGGAGGGAGGCGCGCCTGGGGAGGGGGAGTCCTAGTAGGACTCCCCTCCTCCTTGGGCCGGCGGGTTGGGGGGAGGAGTCCTCCTCCCCCATGAATCCATGTATTGCCCCACTTGGACTCCCTTGATCCCTTTCTTGGTTTTCAAGTAAACTCCAAGAAATCCTCTAGAACCTTCCAGAACATTCTGAAACCTTCTAGAATCTCCATACAAACACTCCGGAACATTTCCAACTTAGAAAATGATCCCCAATATATGAATCTTATTCTCCGGACCATTCCGGATCTCCTCGTGATGTCCCGGATCCATTCCGAGACTCCGAACAACATTAGGTCTCCAACGCAAATTCCATATCTACTTAAAAACAACTTCGAACCTTAAGTGTGTCACCCTACGGTTCGTGAATATGCAGACATGATGAAGACACCTCTCCGATCAATAACCATCAGCGGGATCTGGAGATCCATAACGGCTCCCACATACTCAACGATTACTTCGTGATCGATAGAACCATTTAACATACGAAACCAATTCCCTTTGTCACACGATATTCTTCTTATACGAGGTTTGATCGTCGGTATCTTCATACCTAGTTCTTCCTCGTTACTGATAAGTACTCTTTACTTGTTCCATGTTATGTCATCCCTTGTGACCCAGTCACATGCTTGCAAGCTATCTAGATGACATTCCACCGAGAGGGCCCAGAGTATATCTATCCGTCATATGGATGGACAAATCCCAATCTTGGTCTATGCGCTTCAACACATACTTTCAGAATACCCAATGACACCTTTATAACCGCCCAGTTACGAAGCGGCGTTTGATGTCATCAAAGTACCCATTCGGTGATGGTGATTAACATAACCTCATGGTCGAAGGATTAGGTTACTATGTATTTCAAAGCTTACAGCAATACGAACTTAATGACTTGATCTTATGCTATGCTTACTATGGGTGTGTGTCCATCACATCATTCTCCTAATGATATAACCTTGTTATTAATCACATCCAATGTCTATGATCAGGAAACCATGATCATCAATCAATCAACAAGCTAGTTCAACAAGAGGCTTACTAGGGACTCTTTTATGTTTACAAAACACACAAGTATTAGTGTTTCCTAATAATACAATTATAGCATGGGATGTAAACATTCATCATAAACACAAAGATATAATAATAACCACTTTTATTATTGCCTCTTGGGCATATCTCCAACAGGAATAGCAAAGTAACAGTAGTAGTAAAGCCAAGACAGCAGTAACAATAGTAGTAAATAGTGGGATTCGAGTGCGATAGGCATAGGGATGGATGGACGGGCGTTGCATGGACAAGACAATTCACATAGCAATCAGAACATAGGGCAATTGCCGATAAATAAGATAAAGCATCCAAGTACTAGATAATCCTAGCCATGTGTTCCATATATAGTCATACGTGCTCGCAATGAGAACTTGCACAACATCTTTTGTCCTGCCAGCCCGTTTGCAGCGGGGCCTCAAGGGAACTACTAGCAATTAAGGTGCTCCTTTTAATAGAGCACCGGAGCAAAGCATTAACACTTTGTGAACACATGTGATCCTCACATCAAAGCCATTCCCTCCGGTTATCCCGATTTCTGTCACTTTGGGGCCATTGGTTCTGGACAACAACGTGTGTATACAACTTGTAGATAAGACCATAAACAATACTATCATAATGAATCAATAACATGTTCAGATCTGAAATTATGGCACTAGGGCCCTAGTGACAAGCATTAAGCACAACAAGTCACAACAAAGTCATAAAGCACTAATAAAAGATACTAGGCACCTTGCCCTAACAATCTGATGCCATTACATGAACGATCTCATCCAATCCCTACCATCCCCATAGCCTACAGCGGGGGATTACTCACTCATAGATGGGGGACACATGGATGGTCGATGGAGAAGCGATGGTGATGATGATGGCGATGGTCTCCTCCAATTCTCCGTCCCGGCAGGGTGCTAGAACGGAGTTTCTGGTGCTATTTCGTGGAATCTGATGGTGGCGGCGGAGCGGAACTCCTTCTAGAAAAACGTCAAACCCCCCAAAGTTTTTAGGTCAGAAGGCTCCTTATAGGCGAAGAGGGAGACCGAGGGGGTGCCTGGGTGGCCCACACCACCCCCTGGCGCAGCCTGGCCTGGCCCGCGCCAGCAGGTGGTGTGGCCACCCCCTGGCTCTTCTCCCTCTCGTATTCTGGCTCCTGGAGTCTTCGAGTGAAATAGGATTTTTGGCATATTTTACCGGATTTTTCCTGATAGTTGGTTTTCTACACAAAAAGTAGACACCAAGGAAATTCTGCTGAAAACAACGTCAGTCCGCGTTAGTTGTATCCAAATCACACAAGTATAGAGGAGAAACAATTGCAAAAGTGTTCGGCAAAGTAGATACGTTTTGGACGTATCAGATATCTATACTTCGAAACTAGCTAAAAACGATCTGGGCACTTGCAGACATCATCGTGCTAAGAAAATTTTGAGAGATTATTATTTTCATAGAGTGGAATGTAATGCACAAAGTTGCATGTGCGAAAATTATAAAACTTTGGACACTTTTAAATCGCACTTAATACGTGATAATGATGTGCTAATAAAATTTTGAGAGATTATTATTTTCTCCCCCATTTTCATATAGTGGAATGTAATGGATAAACCTGCATATATGAAGTTTATACACCTATGAACTCTTTGAAATCGCAATTAATACGTGATAATGTTATGTTAAGAAAATCTTAAGATATTATTATTTTCATAGAGAGGAATGTAATGTATAAATTTGCATATACGAAAATTATACACCTTTGAACTCTTTGAAATCGCACTTAATACGTGATAATGTTGTGCTAACAAAATCTTGAGAGATTATCATTTTCATATAGTGGAATGTAATGCATAAACTGGCATATAAAAAAATTATACACCTTTTGACTCTTTGAAATCGCACTTAGGTCATGATAATGTTGTGCGAATAAAATCCTGATATTTTATCATTTCCATGGAGTGAAATATAATGCACAAATTTGCGTATACAAAAGTTTAAAACCTTTGAACATTGTGAAATCGCACTTAATAACGAGATAATGATGTGCTAGCAAAATTTTGAGAGATTATCATTTTCTCCCCCATTTTCATAGAGTGGAATGTAATGTATAAACTTGCATATATGAAAATTATACACATTTGAAATCTTTGAAATCACACTTAATACGTGATAATATTGTGCTAAGAAAATCTTAAGAGATTATCATTTTTATAGAGTGGAATGTAATGCACAAATTATACACCTTTGAACATGTTCCCTTCAAATTATATTCAAGTTCATTTGTTTATGGAGTTAAAGTACCGGTGGCAAACTCATTATTTTGCATGGATAGAGGGGTGCCCCCGACGGATATAGGTGTTATCATGTCCGCTAGATCACAGAGGATCAACGGTTGGTGGGCATGATCCACGTGACAACTATCTCAACCAATCAGAGCGTAGCAGCGAAGATGAGCACATGTGCAAGAGATTGATACTAAGAGAGGGGAAAACTGAGTAGAACTTAAGAACCAAGGGCAAAACTGAGTAGAACTTAAAAACCAAGGGCAAGACTGACAAAGGGATTCAAATAGAAAATAGAAAAATATTTAAAAAATGGAAAAAGCGACTTTTATATAATAAAATATATCTTGACATACATCAAACTATTTGCAATTCAAATATACACCAGTTTGACAATTATTGCCTCATTTAGACAAACTATGTTTTGGGAAGAGGCTTGAGTAGAAATCCATGAACCTTCATAGATAGTAGGTGATTTATGAAGTGGTGATTTAGGTTGAAACTTGGTTTATATACATTTCTTATGGTGGTAGGTCACATAATAAGACTACCTAGGTAGATGTCACTATGTTTTGCTCTTTTTGAATTTGTTATGCATAAAATGAATCAATTAGCTAGCTAAAACCATTCGTTGACTCTCTGTTGACCAGCCACCAGAGGGTAAAACTGAGTATATTGCACACGGAAGTGTTAGTACTAGAGAGAAAAACTGAGTACAACCAAACTGTCAGTGTTACACTCTAGGGTAAAACTGAGCACAACTAAGTCGCCAGGGTTAGACACGAGGGAAAAAATGTGACTCATAGTACGCGTGTGCGGTACACGAGGCGGTAGCGGATGATACATTGCAAATGTATCTATAATTTTTGATGTTCCATACTTGGTTTTATCCACTTTCTTATGTTTTGTCCACACTTTGGAGTACTTTTCATATGATTTCTTGGACTAACCTATTAACAAGAGCCACAGTGTCAGCTGCCTGTTTTCTGCTATTTTTGGTTCCAGGAAAGTCAGAAAATGAATATTCTTGGAATTGGACGGGACAAAAGCCAAAGTGCCTATTTTTTCGGAAGTCATCAGATGGCAGAATACGAGACGGAGAGGAGCCAGGGGACCACCACACCACCTGGCCGCGCCAGGGGGTCGTGTGGCCAGCCCAGGCACCCTCCTCAGCCTCTCCTTCCGCCTATAAGATGCCCTCGGGATGAAAACCCTAAGTACCCGATCAAAAATCCACGAAAGAGTATGTAGCCACCGACATCTCTATCCCTAGATTGGGAGGGATCTGAAGCTCTTCCCGGCACCCTGTCGGAGAGGGGAATTCACCCTGGAGGCCTTCTTCATCACCATGCAAGCCTCCGGTGTGATGCGTGAGTAGTTCATCCTTGGACTACGGATCCATGTAGTAGCTAGATGGCTGGTTCTCCTCCTTTGTGATTTCATGTTTAGATCTTGTGAGCTCCGTTCATGATCAAGATCATCTATTTGTAATTCTGCATGTTGTGTTTACGGGGATCCGATGAATATTGAGATGCTATTTCAGATTGATTATTGATTCTATCATGTATTTGTCATTTGTGATCTTGCATGCTTTCCGTTGTTAGTAGCTATCTTGGCCAAGTAGATGCTACCAACTCCAAGAGTTAGTATTTATGCTCGATAGTGGGTTCATTCCTCTGGTAATCTGGGGAAGTGACAGAAATATTTTTGGGTCCGCAGCATAGAAAACAAAAAATTTCCTACGGTGTGAACTACATGCCAAGATCTATCTACTAGGTACAAAGCAACGGGTGGACATACATCCAACGAGAACTTACCCTCCTAGACAACGAGCTTTGTTAACGAGTAGGAACTCGTGGTTGATGTAGTCGTACACTTGCCGATCTCAAGATCGTGAGGAAGTCCGAGCGCCGTAACTCAGCAGCGCATCCGCACTCGCACACACGTTCAAGCCACCGGACAACCTCCACCTCCTCGCTCCAGCGATCCAGCGGAAGCAGCAACTCCTTCCAGACGAAATGCCACCGGGAACATGTATCTCGCTAATCCGAGACCATGGGGGAATAATTCTAGAGGGGGAGAGAGATCCTTCACAAGGAGGTGTGTGGATGAAGGAGGGAATGGGTGGCCTTTTATAGGAGGAGGGGGTTGCCCCCTCTCTCCATGGTCGGCGCATGGGGGGGTGACCCCTCACCTCCCCCATTCATGTGGTGGTAACCCCCCCCCCCCCCCACATTAAAATGCCTCTTCACATTCCCTTTTAAAGTCTCCACTTTAAATGCATTAAATTTCTCCAAATTTAATGCTCTCTCATTTAATAAAACTCTTTTTATTAAATTTATTCAGAATTTTGTTAATTACTTTAATTAACAAACATTCACATATAGCCGCTTGCAATATTTCAATATCACATGTAGAACCACCTTCTGCAATTTCACCCGAAACAATTTCCGGTTTCTATTGAAACAATTCCTGCACTTTTCAATTCTTTCGTCTGAAACATATGTGCTCCAAAATGGTGTCTGGTAACTCTTAAGTGTGCCACCCTATGGTTCACGAATAATGCAGACATGATCGAGACCCTTCTCCGATCAATAATCAGCAGCGGGACCTGGAGATCCGTACTGACTCCTACACATTCAACGATGACTCCTGTGATCGTGAGAACCTTTAACGCTTGTAACTAAATCCTTTGTCTCTCGATATATTACATGTCCGAGATTCGATCATCAGTATCTCCATACCTAGTTTGATCTTGTTACCGACATGCACTCTTTTCTCATTCCCGTGATATAACATTCTAGTGATCACATCACTTGCTTGCAAGCTATCCTAATGTGATATCACCGAGAGGGCCCAGAGTATATCTATCCGTCATCTGGATTGACAAATTCCACTCTTGATCCATGATCCTCAACATAACACCTTCGTAGTACTGAACCCATCTTTATAGTCACCCTGTTACGGTGTGACGTTTGATGTTATCAAGATACTGTTCCGGTGTCAGCAATTAACATGATCTCATGGTCTAAGGATAAAGATTACTTCGTATGATGTTATAGCAATATAAACATAATGACTTGATCGTAATGCTATACTTCGGATGAATGTTCATCACATCATTCCACCAACGGTGTGACCTTGTTATTAACAACATCCAATGTCCATGATCAGGAAACCTTGATCATCCTGTTAATCAACAAGCTAGTCTATAAGAGAGGCATGACTAGGAACCCTTTTTGTTTATTAAACACACATGTATTGATGTTTCCGATCAATACAATTCTAGCATGTAAAATAAACATCTATCATATATAAGGAATACATAATAACAACTTTATTAGCGCCTCTCAGGGCATATTTCCTTCAGTCTCCCACTTGCACTAGAGACAATAATCTAGTTCACATAGTGATAAATCTAACACCCATGGAGTTCTGGTGTTGATCATGTTTTGCCCTAGGGAGAACTTTAGTCAATGGATCTGCTACATTTAGGTCCGTGTGTACTTTACAAATCTTTATATCTCCATCCTTGACATGCTCGCGGATGGAGTGAAACCGGCGCTTAATATGCTTGGAATTCTTGTGAGACCTTGGTTCCTTTGCGTTGGCTATGGCTCCATTGTTGTCACAATAGATCACCATTGGGTCCAATGCACTAGGAACCACACCTAGTTCCGTAATGAACTCTTTCATACAAACCGCTTCCTGCGTTGCTTCTGAAGCAGCAACATATTCTGCCTCCGTCGTTGATCCAGCCACCACAGGTTGTTTGGAACTCCTCCAACTAACTGCTGCTCCGTTCAAGAGAAATACGTATCCGGATTGAGACTTAGAGTCATCCGAATCGGTGTCAAAGCTAGCATCGACATAACACTTAGCGACTAGCTCTTCTTCACCTCCATATATAAGAAACATATCCCTAGTTCTTCTCAAGTACTTGAGGATGTTCTTTACCGCTATCCAGTGTTCCGAACCTTGATCAGATTGGTACCTACTAGTTAAAATAATAGCATGTGCCACATCCGGTCTTGTACATAGCATGGAATACATAATAGAGCCTATGGCCGAGGCATAGGGGATCTTATCCATCATCTCTCTTTCTTCCGCCGTAGCCGGACTTTGAGTCTTACTCAATGTCTTGCCTTGCAACATAGGTAAGAACCCCTTCTTACTTTCGTCCATATTAAACTTCTTTAATATCTTATCAAGGTATGTACTTTGCGATAGCCCAATTAGGCGCCTTGATCTATCTCTATAGATTTTAATGCCTAATATATATGACGCTTCACCAAGGTCTTTCATCGAAAATTTGCTGTTTAGATAACTTTTAACACTATTTAAAAGATCTATATCATTTCCAATCAACAATATGTCATCCACATATAATATTAGAAATGCCACATTGCTCCCACTCACTTTCTTGTAAATACAAGCCTCTCCATAAGTTTGGACAAATCCAAACTCTTTGATCACCTCATCAAAGCGGAGATTCCAACTCCGGGATGCTTGCTTTAGTCCATAGATGGATCGCTGAAGTTTGCATACCTTATTAGCATCCTTAGGATCGACAAAACCCTTAGGTTGTATCATATACAACTCTTCTTCAATATTACCATTGAGGAACGCAGTTTTGACATCCATCTGCCATATTTCATAATCGAAATATGTAGCAATTGCTAACATAATCCTAATTGACTTAAGCATCGCTACGGGAGAGAATGTCTCATCGTAGTAAACTCCTTGAATTTGTCGAAACCCCTTTGCGACAAGTCGAGCCTTATAGATGGTCACATTACCATTAGCATTAGTTTTTCTATTGAAAATCCATTTATTCTCAACAGCCTTTCGATCGTGAGGTAAGTCCACCAAGGTCCAAACTTGGTTCTCGTACATGGATTCCATCTCGGATTTCATGGCTTCTAGCCATTTGTTGGAATCCGGGCGCATCATCGCTTCTTCATACGTCGCAGGGTCATCCATTTCATCAACCATGAAATTCACAATAGAATTGCCGTACAGTTCAGGAGCTGCAATGCTTCTGTCAATACTTATGGAAAAGCTCCCGTATCATGTGCAAGGGGTACCCCGTTGGCGGTTCTTAATGAGACACATATACTTACAATGACAAGAGCTTACTCGTGACTGAAGTTGAGTAGCAAGAGGATCGGTCTTCGTAAGTAAGGGGCATGAGATTTCGGTTTATAACTTGTCAAGCATATCCTCTTAGTTGTGTCACTTTAATCTTAACCACTTCAAGATGCTTATGATAGGGGCAATGAGAGCTGAAAGCTATAAGTACCATAATTTTTGGAAGCTCTTTATGAGACTTGAATCCCTACTTCCTTTTACAAAAGGCCTTTCTTCCACCATTATATTGAGTCTCCACCTTCTATCTTTATGCACCTACTTTGAGAGCATAGTGGCCATTCTTAGTTCGATGTGCATTGTCCCAAGACTAGTTGATTGATGCATAACTTGTTATTGCTTGTTTGAAACTATTGTATCTAGTCACTCTTATGAACTTTTAAGGTGTCCTGTGCATTTATATTTGCTACTCTATTGAGGGACAAGCTGAATACTTTTATGCTATGTTTTATTTATGTGAAACAAACAAACGTATTGCAAAGCATGTTATTCATGAATCTTTTGTTTATGCCTTTTCATGTTGCATCTTAGTTTCTTTGCTTATTGCTAGAACTTGGTCTTTCATGTTATGATTGAAGTACTTTGATCCCATCTTTGAGTTTTGCAAATACTTTGATCAAGTCTTTGATGGTGCATGTCACCTCAAAAATTATTTCTTTTTATCACTTACCTACTCGAGGACGAGCAGGAGTTAAGCTTGGGGATGTTGATACATTGCAAATGTATCTATAATTTTTGGTTTTCCATGCTTGGTTTTATCCACTTTCTTGTGTTTTGTTCCAACTTTGGAGTACTTTTATTATGATTTCTTGGACTAACCTATTAACAAGAGCCACAGTGCCAGCTGCCTGTTTTCTGTTGTTTTTGGTTCCAGGAAAGTCAGAAAATGAATATTCTGAAAATTGGACAGGACAAAAGCCAAAGTGCCTATTTTTCCGGAAGGGATCAAGTGCCAGAATACCAGACGGAGAAGGGATGGGGGCCGGCCACACCACCTGGCCGCGCGGCCAGGCCTGGCCCGCGCCAGGGGGTGGTCTGGCCGACCCTAGCACCCCCTCGGCCTCTCCTTCTGCCAATAAGTTACCCTCGGGATGAAAACCCTAGGCACCCGATCAAAATCCACGAAAGAGTCTGTAGCCGCCGTCATATCCATCCCTAGACCGGGAGGGATCTGAAGCTCTTCCCGGCACCCTGCCGGAGAGGGGAATTCACCCTGGAGGCCTTCTTCATCACCATGCAAGCCTCCGGTGTGATGCGTGAGTAGTTCATCCATGGACTACGGATCCATGTAGTAGCTAGATGGCTGGTTTCTCCTCCTTTGTAATTTCATTTTTAGATCTTGTGAGCTCCGTTCATGATCAAGATCATCTATTTGTAATTCATACATGTTGTGTTTGTGGGGATCCGATGGATATTGAGATGCTATTTCAGATTGATTATTGATTCTATCATGTGTTTGTTATTTGTGATCTTGCATGCTTTCCATTGCTAGTAGCTATCTTGGCCAAGTAGATGCTAGCAACTCCAAGAGTTAGTATTTATGCTCGATAGTGGGTTCATGCCTCTGGTAATCTAAGGAAGTGACAGAAATCTCTAAGGTACTAGATGTGCTGTTGCTACTAGGGAGAAAATAACAATCCTTTGTTCATAGAACAATCGTATTGTTTACCTTACACGCAGTTCATAAAGCAATAATCTGTTGCTTGCAACTTAATACTGTAGGGGGTTCGGATGATAACCTGAAGGTGGATTATTAGTCATAGATGCAGTTGGATGGCGGTCTATGTATTATGTTGTATTGCCCAATCAAGTCTCAAAGGAGTCAAGATGATTAGTATATGCATGTATTGCTTTCTCTGTGTTTGTCAATTGCCCCGCTGTAATTTGTTCACCCAGCATGTTATCTATCTAAGGAGAGCCACCTCTAGTGAACTATGGATCCCGGTCCTTGTCTTTTACATACAATCTACAATCTTTTACTGCTTTGTGTTTACTTTCTGCAAACTTTTATTTCTTTCCATTCGATACGTTTAATCCTTTGTTTTCCGCAAAACACGGTGAGATTGACAACCTCATCGCAAGTTGGGGACAAAGTTCTGTGGTTTGTTGTGCAGGTCTCCACGTTGCTACTAGCACCAGTAGTGCGCCCTGCCAAAGCTCAGCTAGTAACACCTTTGAGGTGTTTCCTTTCTCCTACTGGTTCGATTAAACCTTGGTTTCATAACTGAGGGAAACTTGCTGTTGTGCTCATCATACCTTCCTCTTGGGGTTCCCAACGAGCTCTACATCAACACCACACACCAAGCACTTTTCTGGGCGCCGTGTATTGAGCCATCAGGGCACCTGTAGACGTCGACGGTGAAGAAGTTGTTGTACTGGCCGACTTTAGCGTCATCATCACATGACAAGCCTTGGTGTCCTTGGACTCATCGTTGCTGCGAACGTTGCTGCTATCCTCCCGTTGGAAAAAAACAGTAGAGTGCAATAAGGATATGATTAAGATACTTTGATTATCGGGATTGATTATTTGCATAAATTAACCAATTGAGATCTCGTGATTATTCCCCAAATCTCAAACCAAATCGAATACTGGTCCCAACTATGAATAGGGGGTTCAAATATGAACATGGGATTCATCGAAATACGAGATCTAACACAAGAGGATTAGCTACTATAAAAATACGATCCGTCGAACCCTAATAACATACGATCTAGCATCCAACGATGGGAACAAGGGAAGGATAAAGGAAGGGGAGAAAACCCTGGTTACCTCCGACCATGGGTCGGCGATGTTGGTGTCATAGGGGTTCTCCGGCCTTATGTAATCAACCTCCTCGTAGGGGTCCCAGTCGAGCGAGATATGCCCGAGACCGGCGTGGCCTCCTCGCCGGCGGCTATGGCGGATGCGGGGACGGGGACGGCGGCTGCCTTCGATGCCTAGATGGGGGCCTGTACGGGGACGAGGGCCTCCTCGCCGGCGGTCTTGGTGGCGCCGATGGACACCGCTCCATTCTTCTCCATCGCCGGTGTGGTTGGGGTTAGCTTGGGGGTTTGCAGAAGGTGATGGGACAGTGGAGACGGTTGAGTGAGCGAGTGAGTGATGAGTGAGAGTGAGAAGGACTCTATTAAAGGAGAAGGGACACAACGTTTCGTTGCACCACCGTGCACCGCGTAACCGCGTACGCTACTGCACCGTGCACGGACACACGTGTCCGCTAATGGTTCCGTGTTGATGTAGAGCTCGTTGGGAACCCCAAGAGGAAGGCATGATGAGCACAGCAACAAGTTTCCCTCAGTTATGAAACCAAGGTTTAATCAAACCAGTAGTAGCAAGGAAGCATCCCAAAGGTGTTGCTAGCTGAGCCTTGGCAGGGCACACTACCGGTGCTAGTAGCAACGTGGAGACCTGCACAACACAACCATAGAACTCTGTCCCCAACTTGCGATGAGGTTGTCAATCCCACCGTGTTTTGCTAAAAACAAAGGATTAAACGTATCAAATGGAAGGAAGTAATAGTTTGCAGAAAGTAAACACAAAGTAGTAAACAGTTTATAGATTGTATGTAAAAGAAAAGGACCGGGATCCATAGTTCACTAGAGGTGGCCCTCCTTAAGATAGATAACATGCTGGGTGAACAAATTACAGCGGGGCAATTAACAAACATCGAGAAAGCAATACATGCATATACTAATCATCTTGACTCCTTTGGAACTTGATTGGGAATTACAACATTATACATAGACCGCCATCCAACTGCATCTATGACTAATAATCCACCTTCAGGTTATCATCCAAACCCCCTCCAGTATTAAGTTGTAAGCAACAGATTATTGCTTTACGAATTGCGTGTAATGTAAACAATACGATTGTTCCATGAACAAAGGATTGTTGTTTTCTCCCTAGTAGCAACATCACATCTAATACCTTAGAGATTTCTGTCACTTCCCCAGATTACCAGAGGCATGAACCCACTATCGAGCATAAATACTAACTCTTGGAGTTGCTAGCATCTACTTGGCCAAGATAGCTACTAACAATGGAAAGCATGCAAGATCACAAATAACAAAGACATGATAGAATTAATAATCAATCTAAAATAGCATCTCAATATCCATCGGATCCCCGCAAACAGAACATGCAAAATTACAAATAAACGATCTTGATCATGAACGGAGCTCACAAGATCTAAACATGAAAGCACAAAGGAGGAGAACCAGCCATATAGCTACTATATGGATCCGTAGTACAAGGATGAACTACTCACGCATCACACCGGAGGTTTGCATGGTGATGAAGAAGGCCTCGAGGGTGAATTCCCCTCTCCGGCAGGGTGCCGGGAAGAGCTTCAGATCCCTCCCGATCTAGGGATGGAGATGACGGCGGCTACAGACTCTTTCGTGGATTTTTGATCGGTTACTTAGGGTTTTCGTCCCGAGGGCATCTTATAGGCGGAAGGAGAGGCTGAGGGGGTGCCTGGGCTGGCCACACCACCCCCTGGCGCGGCCAGGCCTGGCCCGCGCGGCCAGGTGGTGTGGTGCCCCTGGCTCCTCTCCGTCTCGTATTCTGGCATCTGATGACTTCCAGAAAAATAGGCACTTTGGCTTTTGTCTCGTCCAATTCCGAGAATATTCATTTTCTAACTTTCCTAGAACCAAAAACAGCAGAAAACAGGCAGCTGGCACTGTGGCTCTTGTTAATAGGTTAGTCGAAGAAATCATATGAAAAGTAGTCCAAAGTGTGGACAAAACACAAGAAAGCGGATAAAACCAAGCATGGAACATCAAAAATTATAGATACATTTGCAATGTATCAACATCCCCAAGCTTAACTCCTGCTCGTCCTCGAGTAGGTAAGTGATAAAAAGAAAGAATAGTTTTTGAGGTGACATGCACCATCAAAGACTTGATCAAAGTATTTGTAAAACATTCAAAGCTGGGATCATAGTACTTCAATCATAACATGAAAGACAAAGTTCTAGCAATAAGACAAAGAAACTATGATGCAACATGAAAAGGCACAAACCAAAGATTCATGAATAACAATGCTTTGCAAGACGTTTGTTTGTTTCACATAAATAAAACATAGCATAATAGCATTCAGCTTGTCCCTCATAGAGTAGCAAATATAAATGCATAGGACACCTTCAAAGGTCATAAGGGTGACTAGATACAAATAGTTTAAAACAAGCAGTATCAAGATATGCATCAATCAACTAGTCTTGGGACAGTGCACATAGAACTAAGAATGGCCACTATGCTCTCAAAGTAGGTGCATAAAGGTAGAAGGTGGAAACTCAATATAATGGTGGAAGAAAGGCCTTCATAAAAGGAAGTAGGGATTCAAGTCTCATAAAGAGCTTCCAAAAATTATGGTACTTATAGCTTTCAGCTCTCATTGCCCCTATCATAAGCATCTTGAAGTGATTAAGGTTAAAGTGAACAAACTATGGTGTACATGCTTGACGAAGTATAAGTCAGAAATCTCATGTCCCTTGTATACGAGGGCCGCTCCTCATGCTACTCAAGTTTAGTCACCGGTAAGTTCTTGTCATCGTAAGTACATGTGTATCATAGAGAACCGCCAACAGGGTACCCCTTGCCCGATGATACGGAAGAATCCCCATATCAAAATGACAAGGCAAGCAGACAACGAGCATCTCAGCAATCTTCTTATTTACCATGGGAATATGGTGCTTTTTTCTCTCTTTCCTCTTTTCATAATCTTTTTTTTTATCTTTTTCTGAATATAGGACTCTTTTTTTATAAGAAGAATGCTTCATAGACAACTCATTATGGTTACGCTACAGGTTTCCACCATGTCAGCATGGATTAGACCAGCGACCCAGGCGTTTCTCTAACACATATACATAACTCCATGGACTTACAAGCTCCCCTTTCATTTCACACCGACGACATCCATATACAAAAGAGCATGATATCAACTAGGTACAAGTACCAAGTGCAATATTGAAAGTGTTCCCCATGAAAGAATGGTTCTGCTAATTCCCAACAAATAAGTGCAAGCATATACAACATAGACGACACAATGGTTCAAGTTTATTTAGGGCAAGAAAAGTACAGTGTGCCATCAAGTTCGTGAGAGCTTTAATCACTAGTTTTGTCATAACAAGTTTAATTTGGAAGGTAAACAAACACATGAATATACTTGGAATAGCATAAGCTAGTAGGTAGGTATGGTGGACTCTTTGGAATAACTTGGTTTAGGGAGTTGGATGCATGAGTGGAACTCATACTTGGTTGTGGAGGCTAGCAAAAGACTGGGAGCGACAAACTAAGAGAGCAATAATGGCCATAATCATGCAGAGCGACAAAACATCATTGATCAAAGCATAAAGTGATACTACAAGTTGAAAACTAAAGGATCATAAAGGCTTATGGTGACTTGAGATAGTCATAACATGGTGTGAGCATGCGCCAAGTCAACCCAAATAAAGCATCAAAGGAGAATACCACTATACTATGCTTTAATATGCTAAAACAACGCATCATTCATCCAAGGCACATTAAGCAATCTCAATTGTTTATAACAAGTCATGCTACAACAAAGAATACTAAGCATAAAGCCAAAACAATATCAAGCATGGCATGACAAAGCATATGCCACGGTCAAAAACGAGCTCTTTTTACCACATAAACATGAACTTTCCTACTCTTTTCCAAACCAAACCAAACTATTTGCAAACCAATGTATGAAGGAGGGGGTACAACCAATTTATTCAACAAACTAAGAAAACCAAGAAAACGAAAAACCAAAACGAAAACGAAAAAGAAGACGCTCCAAGAACAACACAATTGTGCATGAAATAATAAAAATGAAGTGTTTGGAAGAAACCTGGAATTTTATTGATGAAGAGGGGGATGCCTTGGGCATCCCCAAGCTTTGACGCTTTTATTTCTTGGATATTTCTTGGGGAATCCCCAAGCTTGAGCTTTAGTCCATCCTTCATCTCATTACTAATTCCTTCCATACACCTAAAATTTTTCCTTCATACAAAACTTCACACAATCTTTATTGGCAACATTAGTGCACTCAAGATAATAAGTCTTAAGGTTCAGTTCTAACATCAAATAAACTTCCATTAGAACACTAGATACTGTAGCACTTCCCTAAAAAAGCTCAATTCCCCAAAAGAACTCAAAAAGGAACCAACACGAAGCAAATGCGAAAAATGGCAGAAATCTATCAAAACAGACCAGCAGGTAAAGACGAATTTTTTTGAAGACCTTCTGTTGCTCAAATTAAAAAGTGTTGAACTAACGAAAATTAGAAAACAACCTGGGGCAGAAGCAAAAAAATTCACGCCTCAAAAAGACGTTCATAGATTTTACACGAATTTTTACGGTGAAGCATAGAAATCTGTTTCGGGACAACAACTTTCCCAATCATTACTTCTCTCTCATTAGAGGTTACTCTTGGCATAAAAAGCGAATAAAAAGGATAAGGAGCGGTTATTACTGAATTAATAACTTCCAAGACTCATCTAAAACTTTTGGGTTATCTCCCAATAAGTACTTTTCTTTAATGCCTTTAAGTTAGGCATAAGAAGCAAGAAAAGGAATCAAGTGTTCTCAAATGAAGAAGCATTAAGACCAAATTTCTTGCCCTTACCTCTCTTACTTTTATTCTTAACCTTGGGAAAAATATGATTGTTTGGTGGAGAAGAAAGGTGCATGGTCCCCTTTCCCACATCTATTATTGCTCCAAGAAGTTCTAATAGGGACCTTCCAAGTGTAATTTGTCCTTTTCCTGCACATTCAATAACAAGATAATCAATAGAGATCATTTTCCAAAGGATCTTTGTAAACACTCCTTCAGCTATTCCAAGAGGTAAAATGGTAGTATTATTAGTAAGAGATATTTCTTTTCCTCCCTCAATGAGCCCCCAAGTATTCAGAGATTTATAAATATCTTTGGGCATAAGGCAAGATTCAGACATGATATCACAACGAACTTGAAAAGTTTCAGCGTTTATCTCAATCTTTACTATAGGGAACCACCTTGATGGTTCAGAGCTTATTGGAACATAATCATGCTGCTCCCTAAGCGTATTATAGCACCCTTCTAATCTAGTAGTGCTAGCCTCAAGAGTATCCAACCTAGCAAATATTTTCGCGAAAGAAGTATCATTTTCCCAAGGATCTTTGTAAACACTCCTTCAGCTATTCCAATAGGTAATATGGTAGCATTATTATCAAGAGATATTTCTTTTCCTCCTTCAGTAAGCCCCCAAAGATTCAAAGATTCATAAATATCTTTGGGCATAAGACAAAATTTAGACATGATATCACAGCGAGCTTGAAAAGTTTCAGTGTTTATCTCAATCTTTACTGTAGGGAGCCACTTTGATGGTTCAGAATTTATTGGAACATAATTATGATGCTCCCTAAGCGTATTATAGCAATCTTTTAAGCTAGTAGTGCTAGTCTCAAGAGTGTTTAGTCTAGCAAATATTCTTGCGAAAGAAATATAAGTTTGACTAGGCAAGTTGTAAGTGAGGATCAATTTGTTTATAGCATTAATAGCATCATCCTCATTACATTGGAGGAAATCTCCTCCCACAATAGCATCTAAAGCATATCTATAGCCAAGAGCAATTCCAAGGTAAAAACTGCTAAGGAACAAGCTTTGAGTCATTTTAGGCTCGGTTTTTTCATGTAGATCAGAGATTCTAGACCAAGCTTCCTTAAAACTTTCCTCAATTCCTTGTTTAAAAGTGAAAATCATTTCCTCGGGTGACATAGTGACTGGAGCAAGACTAGACATAGTGGCAACTTAAGATAGGAACTATTTTTTTGTGTTTTCAATAAAGAAAGCAAACTTGTAAAACTAAATTTTTTGTGTTTTTGATAAAGAAACAAGCAAACAAAACAAAAGTAAACTAAGCAAAACAAAAATAACAAAGTAAAGAGATTGGTTATCAGGGACTCCCCTTGTGAAGACGTCCTTGACTACCCGGCAACGGCGCCAAAAAATGCTTGATGGCTCAGTGTTGATGTAGAGCTCGTTGGGAACCCCAAGAGGAAGGTATGATGAGCACAACAACAAGTTTCCCTCAGTTATGAAACCAAGGTTTAATCGAACCAGTAGGAGCAAGGAAACACCCCAAAGGTGTTGCTAGCTGAGCCTTGGCAGGGCGCACTACCGGTGCTAGTAGCAACGTGGAGACCTGCACAACACAACCACAGATCTCTGTCCCCAACTTGCGATGAGGTTGCCAATCTCACCGTGTTTTGCTGAAAACAAATGATTAAACGTATCGAATGGAAGGAAGTAATAGTTTGCAGAAAGTAAACACAAAGAAGTAAACAGTTTATAGATTGTATGTAAAAGAAAAGGATCGGGATCCATAGTTCACTAGAGGTGGCTCTCTTTAAGATAGATAACATGCTGGGTGAACAAATTACAGCGAGGCAATTGACAAACATCGAGAAATCAATACAAGCATATACTAATCATCTTGACTCCTTTGGAACTTGATTGGGCATTACAACATTATACATAGACTGCCATCCAACTGCATCTATGACTATTAATCCACGTTCAGGTTATCATCCGAACCCCCTCCAGTATTAAGTTGCAAGCAACAGATTATTGCTTTACGAATTGCGTGTAATGTAAACAATACGATTGTTCTATGAACAAAGGATTGTTGTTTTCTCCCTAGTAGCAACAACACATCTAGTACCTTGGATATTTGAAGGAAATATGCCCTGAGAGGCAATAATAAAGTTGTTGTTATATATTCCTTATACATGATAGATGTTTATTTTACATGCTAGAAATGTATTGATTCGGAAACATCAATACATGTGTGTTTAATAAACAAAAAGGGTTCCTAGTCATGCCTCTCTTATAGACTAGCTTGTTGATTAACAGGATGATCAAGGTTTCCTGATCATGGACATTGGATGTTGTTAATAACAAGGTCACACCATCGGTGGAATGATGTGATGAACATTCATCCGAAGTATAGCATTACGATCAAGTCATTATGTTTATATTGCTATAACATCATACGAAGTAATCTTTATCCTTAGACCATGAGATCATGTTAATTGCTGACACCGGAAGAGTATCTTGATAACATCAAACGTCACACCGTAACAGGGTGACTATAAAGATGGGTTCAGTACTACGAAGGTGTTATGTTGAGGCTCATGGATTCAGAGTGGAATTTGTCAATCTAGATGACGGATAGATATACTCTGGGCCCTCTCGGTGATATCACATTAGGATAGCTTGCAAGCAAGTGATGTGATCACTAGAACGTTATATCACAGGAACGAGAAAAGAGTGCATGTCGGTAACGAGATCAAACTAGGTATGGAGATACCGATGATCGAATCTCGGACATGTAATATATCGAGAGACAAAGGGATTTAGTTACAAGCGTTAAAGGTTCTCACGATCACAGGAGTCATCGTTGAATGTGTAGGAGTCAGTATGGATCTCCAGGTCCCGCTGCTGATTATTGATCGGAGAAGGGTCTCGATCATGTCTGCATTATTCGCGAACCATAGGGTGGCACACTTAAGAGTTACCGGACACCATTTTGGAGCACATATGTTTCAGACGAAAGAATTGCAAAGCGCAGGAATTGTTTCAATAGAAACCGGAAATTGTTTCGGGTGAAATTGCAGAAGGTGGTTCTGCATGTGATATTGAAATATTGCAAGGGGCTATATGTGAATGTTTGTTAATTAAAGTAATTAACAAAATTCTGAATAAATTTAATAAAAAGAGTTTTATTAAATGAGAGAGCATTAAATTTGGAGAAATTTAATGCATTTAAAGTGGAGACTTTAAAAGGGAATGTGAAGAGGCATTTTAATGTGGGGGGTTACCACCACATGAATGGGGGAGGTGAGGGGTCACCCCCCATGCGCCGGCCCATGGAGAGAGGGGGCACCCCCCTCCTCCTATAAAAGGCCACCCATTCCCTCCTTCATCCACACACCTCCTTGTGAAGGATCTCCCTCCCCCTCTAGAATTATTCCCCCATGGTCTCGGTTTAGCGAGATACATGTTCCCGGTGGCATTTCGTCTGGAAGGAGTTTCTACTTCCGCTGGAACGCTGGAGCGAGGAGGTGGAGGTTGTCCGGTGGCTTGAACGTGTGTGCGAGTGCGGATGCGCTGCTGAGTTACGGTGCTCGGACTTCCTCACGATCTTGAGATCGGCAAGTGTACGACTACATCAACCACGAGTTCCTACTCGTTAACAAAGCTCGTTGTCTACGAGGGTAAGTTATCGTTGGATGTATGTCCACCCGTTGCTTTATACCTAGTAGATAGATCTTCGCGTGTAGTTCACACCGTAGGAAATTTTTTGTTTTCTATGCTGTGGACCCAACAGTGGTATCAGAGCCTGATCTATGCGTAGGTGCTTAGCACGGGTAGTACACATATGGTTGATATGTGGGCGATGATGATCATGTTATTGCATCTTCTATGTATTTTGGATATTGGTGGCATAGTGGGATGAAGCGGCCCGGACCAACCTTACATGTCATCGTACATGAGACCGGTTCCACGACTGACATGCAACTTGTTTTGCATAAGTGGCTGGCGGGTGTCTGTCTCTCCTACTATAGTCAATATCTGATTTACAACGAGTTGCTAATAACTTAGTTATCCTCGTTGTGGTTCATGTTCGTAGGTGAGAACGGTTCTATCTCCGAAAGCCCTAAGCCACGTAAAACTTGCAATTGATAAATTAGAGGCGTCTAGTTTAGATCGTTGCTGGGCTAGTGTATTGATATGGTATTGTTGTAAGTAGATGTATGGTAGATACTCTTACAACACAATCAACGTGTAAGTTCCATAGACCTTGTCCTTACACACAAAGGAATGATAGAGATCATACCATGATGCAAGTGATAGAGATCAAATGGATGGACCATATCATCTCACTTTACACATTAGATGCTAGCATCTTATACTGCTAGTTTGGCGCGTTTGGTAGCATTATAAGATGATCCCTCATTTAGATATCAAGATAAAAATGTGTTCTTCCTTGAGTATGCACCGTTCTATGGATCGTGTTTCGAGACATCATGTGATGATCGGGTGTACTCGAATCTACACTTTCATAGGAACGGGTGTAAGACAGTTTTACACACGCGAATACTAAGGTTCTTACTTGGCGAGCCTAGCATGTACATACATGGCCTCGGAACACGGACCGAAAGGTTAAGCATGAGTCATATGGTTGATATGATGCCCATATAGATGCTCGCCTTTGAAGCTATATCAACTCACGTGATGATCGGACTTGATATAGTGGATTCGGTTCATGTAATCACCAAAAGGACACGAGGGATGTCGTTTTTGAGTGGGAGTTCATTAGTAATTTGGATTAGTTGAACTCAATCTATCATAAACTTAGTCTAAATAAACTTTACAAATTCTGTTGTAGATGGCACCACCTGCTTTTAATTTCAGTGTGTTCATGGAGAAAGAGAAACTTGCTGCGAATGGTAGCAACTTCACCAACTGGGCTATGAATTTGAGGATTCTCCTCACTGCTGCACAAAAGCAATATGTGCTAGATGCGCCGCTAGGCCCCCCACCATCTCCTGATGCCCCTGACGAGGAAAAGAATGTCTATGTGACTCGTCAGGAGGACCACAACTTAGTTCATTGCGGCATACTGTATGGGCTAGGGCCAGAACTTCGAAAGTGTTTCGAAAATGGTAATGCCTTTGATACCATGGGAGAATTGAAAATGATACCCATGATGCCGTAGAGAGTTATAATGCTTCTGAAAAGTTCTTCAGCTGCAAAATGGCGGAAAAGAGCTCAGTTAGTGAGCACGTACTCAAAATGTCTGGGTACGCCGATAAGCTTGTGTCCTTGGGAATAATGATTCCCAATGACTTAGGCATACATCGTGTTCTCCAATCTCTGCCACCTAGCTACAAGAGCTTCGTGATGAACTATAATATGCAGGGCATGAAGAAGACTCTTCCCGAGCTTCTGTCAATGCTTAAGACTACAGAAGTGGAGATTAGGAAAGAACATCAAGTGTTGATGATCAATAGGACCACCGGTTTCAAGAAGGATAAGAAAGGCAAGCACCCTTCATCTTCATCGTGCAGCAGCTCCGGCTCACGACATTTAAGCACCCCAAGTGTTGCGCCTCGTGTCTTCGTACACATCCACTGCATGATGAGACCTCCGGCTCCCCGATCCCGCTGGAAGTGCAGAAGTTGATATCCGGCTAGGAATCCCTGCAGCGCAACGGCGTACTGCAGGTGTGCCTCGTTCGCACAACCAGACTTGGGGCCATGGTCACAAGGGCTAGAGAGAGAGGGAAGGAGAGAGAGAGGAAAGGAGGAAGTCAACCAAAAGACTTCTCCAAATATTGGTGTGTTTATTCCCACCTATGGGCACCCCTATATAGGGGGAGGGTTGTGCCCTCCCATTTGGGTTCCCATGTGGGACTAATCAAGGGAGAGGGGGGAGGTGCATGGGCCTCATGGGCCAGCAGGCCAGGGGTGGGCCCCCTTGAGGCGCCTGGGCCTTGGCCCTTCCCTCCTCCGGTTTTCCCTCATGGGCCCTTTTTGTCTAGGAAGTTTGGCCCATTAGTGGAATACCCCTTCAAATTAGATTTTCATATTATATTTAATATTAATTACATTAATTAATATGTAAATACATATTACAAAATCCGTCTTGACCCGAAACACCTTTCGGTTCCCTTTCGATTTCCTCCGAACGACTTTGGATCTTTCCCAGAATGATTCCGGTCCTTTATTCTTTCTCCGAACAACTTCGGATATCTCTGTGGAACATTTCCGACTTTCTCTTTCTCTACTGTGATTCCGTCTTATGAATGATCGCTCTCATCGTACCCTTAAGTGTATCCTCTCATGGCTCGGGAATGCTCCAGACATGATCTGTATCAATGATCAACAGAGGGACCAGGGATATCCATGTGACCCCTATGCATTCCTGATGACAATGTCGTTTGAACCGGTAAATGTAGCATCCATATTCCTTTTGTTTCTTGATATGACTTGTCTGAGATCCGATCATTGGTATCACATACCTTGTCCAATCTCGTTCACAACAAGTTCTGTTTTCTTGTTACCGTGATATTACATCCCCATGACCGAGTCACATGTTGCAACATTTATGGATGTAATCTCACTAAGCCGGCCGTATGTATCTTTACCCATCAAGTGGGCGAACAAATCCCGCTCTTGACATATATTGCCTCAACGGTTCCTCCGAGTACCTTAACACACCTTTATAACCACTGTATTACCAAGTGGGGCTTGATGCTATCAAAGCACTCTCGGGAGACTATGATTGATATAGCCTCACGGTCTAAGGAATTAGGAGTCTACATTTAGCTGTTGCAGCAATGAACTATATGACTTGATCGTGCTACAATCCTTCGAGGAATGTCCAATCACATCATTCTCCAATGATATGATCCTGTTGTCAATTGGCATAAATTCCCATGATCTTGAAACCCAGATCATCCTCATGACCAACGAACTAGTATGAATAGAGGCTACTAGGGACTTGGTTGTTTCATACCACACCTGTACCAATGTTTCTACTTGGCATAGTTATAGCACAATATGAAACTATTATAAACTAATTGAGATATGACAGTAAAAACCTATTTATTATTTGCCTCTAGGGCATATCTCCTTCAGTCTCCCACTTGCACTAGAGTACAAATAATCTAGCTCGCATTTTACTCATATAAACCATATACCATATGCGTTTACAGATCATGCATGCTCATGGGAAACATCATGTACATGTTCTGTTTACCAGATCATTATGTGTTTTGCAAATCGTTAATGTCTTCCTAACTTTGACATTCACACCATTATCTTATAATGGGCCGAAGCATTTGTTTGGCGACAAAGTGAGACTTTGTTTCTAGTGTTTTATGATTACGGTCGTTTTCACCGTTGTCATCTAAACTTCGAAACACACTTTGCTATCCTTTGTTTATATACTATAGTCATGGCAGCAGAACGAGGCTGGATTCCAGGAGCTTACAGTGACTTTAGATCAACCTCGAGGGCTTTCTCATGGGCACTGGGCCCTAGGACACATAATTCTACGTTAAAAGCAAACTAGCTGTGCCATAACATTATACATCACATCAGATGTAGCCTTTATACTTCTATATCTATGTAGATCCTAGTGCATGAAATGCAACTATGCCACTTACTTTGCTTCTTGCCATTTAAGTACAAACTTAATTTTGGTTCGGTGATCTGTCATCAGATTGATGATAAGTACGCCATGAGGGGGTCCTCGAGGTGTGCAGAAGAGAGGGGTGTGAGACGTACGGTGTTCCGGGACGGTGAGCACACAAGTTTACCCAGGTTCGAATCCGTCGGCTTTGGACGAATCCTACTCCTGCTAGCAATCGAGTAATACGACAGAGCCGGAATATGGGTTACAAGGGTTCACTTGTGCGAGTTGAGATTGTGATTGTAAGGGGTTCCCTAAAGGCTCTCCCTAGGACGGCTTATATAGATATCCAGCATAGGGTTTACAGGAGAGATCTATCCGGCTACGACTAAGACGGTTACAGAGTACATCTTGAATTATAAGTAACACTATGGGCCTAAGTCGGTAAGTCTTCTGGGCCTTCCCGTAGCCGGACGGGACTCCGGTTCTTCTCTCTCATTGGGCCGCCCGTGAAGCAAAGCTCTAACCCGAAGTGGGCCACCCTGGTCAGTGAGGACTGTGACGATACCCGGAAAGTATATCCCCAACAGCAGCCCCCGGAAGTCTCCAAGATCGAAAGTCAGATTCATCATCGTCTAGCTTGATCTTCGGCTTGCAGAATCTTGAAGGGTTCTTGAAACTTCAAAACAAAGAATATGATCCGGGTCTCAAAAATAAGTCGGACCTATCAGTACGTTATTCGGATTTTCCAGCTTGATATTTAAACTAAGCCGGAACTTGAACTCTGACGTCATCTAAACTGGTCATGGTCAAGCCACGTCATTTGATAAACATCCTGTCAGAACGACCGTTGGTGGGTCCGTCATTCGTGGAACCGAGGCGCCGTTTCAATGCGTACGTGGAGATAGAGGTGACGTAATCATCGCGTGGGTCCTTCCTAGTTCCTTCCACGATGCGTTGCGGTTACAATGTGGCTTTTGCACGAATCTTGGCATGGTTAGGTGGCTATAAGGGGTGAGGATTTCCTTTTCCTCATCTTCACCTATTCCTTGCCGTTTCCTCTCCTCTACTTCTCCCCCGCACACAGAGCTCCTCTGCTTTCCAAATTCCTAGCACCGCCCATCCAAGGTCATCAGCGCACCGGAGAAATGGCTTCCTCTTCATTGTCCGGCTTGGCTGGCTTCGCAGCGGTGGCGACGGCGAAAAAATAAAGCAACCGTGGGGTTTGGATCTCGTGTCTCCTCGATGACGCGAAGCTCCGCGGTGTGGAGAATGAAGGGCTCCTCCGTGTCGGCGACTGGCGGAGCGGTTTCAGCAAAACCATTCCCAACCCGCACGCTGGCGAGCGGGTACACTTCAGCACCCACCTCGATAGAGGTTTGTCTTTCCCTCCCTCGGAATTCTTTTCCAAGGTGATAGATCATTACGGTGTTCAACTCCACCATCTTCCTCCCAACTCCATCTTAGAGATGAGTGCCTATGCTGCCACGGCCCTAGCGTCTTGGGACGAGGCTCCTCCGGCTCTCAATGACGATCTGATCCTTGCTAAGAGGAGGATCGAATATCTGTAAAACACAAGGGCCTGCGAGAGTCCAACTTAGTCCAATCTTGGGTCGCATGCCGGATCCAGCCTCTCTAGCACCACGGCGACCGACTGATGCATTCCATCACGGCGTCGAAGAATGACTCCCTCCGCATCAGTCCTAAGGCTTTAAAGCCACGAGATTACATAAGCCAGATCAAATGGCTGATCAAGGAGCGGATTGAGAGAAAGATTCCAGACTTGTCTCTGGACATGCACATAGCAGAAGAACCTGTAGTGCCGGTAAGCTTTTAACAATAAACCCTTTTTTATGTGTCTTACCTTTAAGTTATTTTGCAATACTGAGATATTTCTTTTCAGCTTGCCGACCTCCCCAAGTCGGAACTGGCTCCTATCGAGGGATATCCTCTAGAGTTTTCTCAGGAGGTGGAACTGGTTCCATTGCCGGACGTTGTGCCCAGGAAGCGCAAGGCTCCGATAGTGGCTATCGACACAAAGGAGGTGCCAGTCGTGAAGAGGTAACTTTCCCCACAATTTCCGCCTTTGTACTTTACTCGTAATTTCTTCCAAGATGTAATGTTTTCTATTCTATCACATTCTCATAGCTAAACAGCTCATCAAGGGCAAGGGGAAGGGAACTTCTTCGAAGCCCCTACGGCAGACGAAGCTGACTATGGCTTCTCCTGTCACGGCTCCTCCGACTCCTGCCCCTCAACCTTCCGCAATGCCGGTGATTACTCAATCGCTAGTTGTCGCAGAAGATCCGACTCCCTCAATGGGGCCAGCGACCCTTGAGTCGCAGACTGACGCCACCATGGGTGGCTCAGGTTTTGATAAGGGTGAACCCTCTTCGGGTAATGATCCCTCGGCAGAGACTTTTGATGAAAACCTCCTGAACAATCTAGGACTTGCCAAATTTGGCTTGTCTCGGAAGTTTGTGGAGGAAATCCAGCTGCTGGCCCAGCAATGCCTGGAGAGACGAAATCTCTCTACCGAAGAAGCACAAGAAGCGGAGGATATCAAGTACTCCGACCTTCTTGAACAAGTCCGCCTTCGCGACGAGGGACTAAGAGCTGGTGTGCTTCCACCACCTCCGATTATTCCACTCACCCTCACTGAGAAGGTTACCACCGAGGTGAACATGTGCCTGAGCAAGCTCACACATGAACATCATGTAAGTCGGAATTCCAACTCACGTTTTTGTCTATTATACTTTATATCATATCCTCTAGCCCCCAAGCATGAAGTTGGATATACAATCCGGGTTTATGCTTCCTTAGGATGCCAAAGAATGAACTAGTGTAGCCCCCAAGGCTCGTGCTGATATTAGCTACAATATTAGCCCAAGTCTTCAGTAGACTTCTGACTCTGGGTATTCTGATTTACAGAAAGTTAATTCATATAACCAGGATTTGTTGAAAAATGTCTGCAATAAGCGGAGAGAGATCAGAGCTCTCCGTCTTAAGAATGCTGAGCTAAAGGTTTCCAAGGATGAGGCCGAAGGTAAACATTCTGAGAGTCAAACCTTGTCTTGTGTTTTCATAGTCAAATATTTTTTGCTGAACTGTTGTTCTTTTTGACTTACAGCACTGATAAAGCAGTCATGTGCTATGATCAAAGAGGCCAAAAATCTGAAGACCTTGGTGGTGGAAAACAAGGATCTCGGCCGAGAGCTTGACCAGCTTAAGGCGGATCATGAGAAGAGCATAGCTCAAGTTCTCGAATCCTCCTCCATGGCCACCATGGAGCGTGATCGCAAGATTACACTCCACGAGAAGAAAATTTCGGATCTCAACAACGATCTTTGCAGAGAGAAGGACCTTTCCGAGGCACTCTGGGCTGAACTCTAGAGTCTTCGAGAAGAGAAGACCAAAGTTGATGACGTCATCTTCGGTATGTTTCCATCTTTCTGACTTGTCTACATTCTTCGACTCTTTTGATGTCGGATTTACTTAACCGTTTTGCGTTATATGTTTAGGTCCTCTGAACTTGACGGACTCCACCTCTGTCGAACCTCGCACCCACCGGCTTACCCAAGTTGGTGATCTGCTTCATGATTTCTGCCAATCCATTGAGGATATTGGCGAAGCTCTCAAGGTTCTGGACATGCATCGCATGTCCAACTTTCAGGTGCGGGACAAGGCAAAGGAAATGCCGCAGCTCGTCCGGGACTGCAACATGTCCTACACGCGATCAGCAGTGCAGAACGCCCTCACAATGGTTATGAGCCACCATGGAAGCATGGAAATCTGGCAAGTGACCAGAGGGTACTGCAAGGTGGACGAAGACGGACAAGAGCAAGACATCAAGGCCATCATGGACTCCTGCGCCGGATATAGGTGCCATGTAGCTGACTTAACCAGCTATGACACTCCCTTCTTCACCCGCGTGGACACGCCGCCTCCGCCTCTCGAAGAATTAGCTGAAGTTTCCGACGATGGCCAAACCGTATCGGATTTGGAGATATCGAATCGTTATCAGGGCGCGGCTGATGTGTCCAGCGAGCCGGCAGCTCCTACCTCCTCTCCTGCATCATAGATTATCAGAAACAAATGTATTATTCTGAAAACATTATGGGTCTGTAAATATGCAGTATGAAACTTTTGCTAGTGCCAAGTTTTAATCTATTTAGCACATTTGGCTTAAATTTCTGTGTGCTTGAAATGTTTGCATAAGCACTTATACTTCTTTGTCTATACTTATCGTTTATCTAGCTTTCTGCCTCGTCCCTTTCGTGAGCCGGCTAAACTTTCTGCACGGAAACTTTGTCGAGCAACGGAGCTCAATTGCTAAACTAGTTTAAACTTGGAAACAAAGCCGGCTTCCAGTACCAACAATTCACTACTCGGAAAATGCCCGCATCCGGCAATCAGACAAATAACCAAAGTATAGACTAGAAACTTTAGAGTTATACCTGAAGTTAGCATTTTTAGAATCGGAAATCTAAACCAGAACAAACATGAGCTTAAAGTACTTTCAAGTATTCTGGGATTTTCGACTATGACATGATCATTCGGAAATAAGATGGTAAAAACTTCTCAGGAAAAACTTGAGGCAACCAAAACTTTTATTTCTCACAGAACATGTACATATGTATGATTACAAAGAAGGATAAACTAAGAATAAAAGGGACGTAGCTGAGCAATATTCCATGGTCTGTCTAACTCTTCCGAATTTGTAATGCCTCCAGCTCTCTTTCTCTTCTTAGTAGCAGGTCTTTCTTTGACTGGCCTCATATCAGTTAAGTACTATGAACCATTGTGCAATACTCGACTAATTAAAAAGGGCCCTTCCCATAATGGGGAAAGTTTGTGCTTTCTTTGTTGCACAAGTCGGAGAACCAAATCGCCTTTATTGAAAGATCTGTTTCTGACTCTCTGGCTATGATACTTGCGTAACTTCTGCTGATAGGCTGTTGATCTCATTTCAGCAACGACGCGAACTTCTTCGACTAAGTCGAGATCATTTTGTCGAGAAATCTCGGCATCCTCTTTGATATACGCAGCCACTCTAGGAGAAGTGTGAATCAAATCACTAGGAAGAACTGCTTCTGCGCCATATTACAGAGGGTAATTCCTCTGCCCAAGCCCCCGCAGCATGTCGTAGTGGTGCTTCGAGTCTCGGTTTTAGGCCCTGTAGGATTAAACCATTTGCTCTTTCAACTTGTCCATTAGCATGTGGATGTGCGACTAACGCAATGTCAAGCCGGATATTTCGTTTGTTGCAGAATTCAGCCAATTCTCCCATAGAGAAATTACTCCTGTTGTTCGTGATAATACTATGTGGATAACCATACCAGATTATGACATCCTCGACAAATCTTTTGGCTGTTGCTCCATCACAACTAGTGACGGGTTTAGCCTTAATCTATTTGTTGAATTTATCCACCATCACTAAGAGGTGAGTAAATCCACTTGGAGCCCGTCTAAACGGTCCTACCATGTCAAGCCCCCAGACCGCGAAAGACCATGTTATAGGTATTGTTCGCAGCTGATCAGCCGGAACCTGAGCTTGTCTGGTGTACTTTTGGCAGCCCTTGCACGTCTTGACTAGCCGTTCGACATCTGCCTTGGCTGTAAGCCAGAAAAAACTGTGTCTGAAAGCTTTTGCCACTAAAGATTTGGCTGCAGCATGGTGACCACACTCGCCTTCATGGATTTCTCTTAAGATTTCCACTCCTTCCGAAGATACCAGCGCCGAAAAACCCTAGACACACTCCGCTTATAGAGCTCACCTTTAACTATAGTATAGGCTTTTGCTCATCGGATAATCTGCTGGCTTAGAACCTCGTCTTCGGGTAATTTGCCATCTACCAAATAATCAAGGTAGGGTTGAGTCCAGCTGGGAATTACAACCAGAACTGCTATTAGGGGTGAGTCGGATTTGGTCGGATATTACTCATCCACTCCCTTTATTGAGGGAATTTTGAGGTGCTCTAAAAAAGCGCCATCCGGGACCTCTTTCCGTGTAGAGCCTATTCGAGATAGTGCATCTGCTTCCTCGTTTTCTACTCGAGTGATGTGTTGAACCTCAACCCCTTCGAACGATTTAGATAGATCATCCACGACAGCTTTATAAGCTGCCATGTGTTTATTTGCATTACAAATATCCGACACTTGTCGAGCAACAAGATTCGAATCTCCGTAACACATCAAATGTCGGATGCCGATATCCTTAGCAATCCGGATTCCATGTAGCAGTTCTTCATACTCGGCAATATTATTTGTCGCTGTGAAGTGGATCTACAACACGTATAGAAGTTTATCTGGGTGATTTGAGAACCATGCCAGCCCCGGAGCCCCCACGAGCCTTAGACCCATCAAAATATAGGGTCCAATATTCTGACTCAGGGAGGGTCATATTCTCCTTCGTCTCTGTCCAATCAGTAACAAAGTCGGCAAGGATTTGGGATTTGATTGCTGTTCGAGGTTTGTACTCAATATGGAAAGCTGAGAGCTCTATGCCCCATTTGACGACGCGTCCTGTGGCGTCACTGTTGTTGATTATATCTCTCATGTGATCTCTGATCACCATGGTAATTGGATGCTCCTGAAAATAATATCGTAGCTTACGAGATGCTAAGAACACACCATAAGCCAACTTTTGATAGTGCGGATACCGCTGTTTCGATTCTGTCAGGACTTCGCTGACAAAGTAAGTCGGACGCTGCACCAAGTTTTCCTGATTTTCCTACGGTCTCTCCACTACCATGATGATACTGACGACTTTGTTTGTCGCAGCAAGATAGAGCAACATCGATTCCTATGGCTCCGGTGCAGCAAGGATAGGAGCAGATGAGAGTACTTTCTTCAGGTCTTGTAGTGCGGCTTCAGCTTTGTCGGTCCACACAAAATCCTTGGTCTTTTTCAGGAGTTTGTATAATGGTGTAGCTCTTTCATCGAGCCGGCTTAGAAACCGACTGACTGTAGCGATGCAACCAGTTAGTCTTTGTACGTCCTTCAAGCGAGTTGGCCTGGAAATATTGAGTATAGCCTTAATTTTGTCTCGGTTCACCTCTATGCCTCTTTGTGACACGATGAAACCTAACAATTTTCCGGCTGGAATTCCAAAGAAGCATTTCTTCGGATTAAGCATTATGTTGTATTTTCGTAGATTGGCGAACGTTTCCTCCAAGTCGGAAATCAATGTTTCCTTCTTTTTGGACATCACCGCAATATCATCCACATATGCATGTACATTGCGTCTGAGTTGATCGTGGAGGCAACGCTGCATTGTGCGCTGGTACGTAGCTCTTGCGTTCTTCAGCCCAAAGGGCATCGTAACAAAACAGAAGGTTCCGAAGGGTGTTATGAATGAAGTTTTGACTTTGTCAGATTCCTTCATCCGGATTTGGTGATAACCGGAATATGCATCGATAAAACAGAGGAGTTGTGAGCCTGCCGTAGAATCCATAACTTGATCAATCCTAGGTAGAGCGAACGGATCTTTGGGACAAGCCTTGTTCAAGGAGGTATAATCAACACACATCCTTAAATCAGTGGTATCCTTTTTAGGGACCATTATAGGATTGGCCGACCACTCAGTGTGGATGACCTCTTCTATGAATCCGGCTAACTCGAGCCGTGCTAGTTCTGTAGCTATTGCCTTACGCTTTTCATCGCCGAACCGTCATAAGGACTGTTTGACGGGTTTAGCGTTCGGGTTTACATTTAAAGAGTGCTCGGCAAGTTCCCTAGGTACTCCGGTCATGTCAGATGGCTACCATGCGAACATATCTTGATTTGCTTTGAGGAACTTGACGAGCGCGCTTTCCTATGCGCTATCAAGGCCTATGCCTATCTGGGTCACCTTAGAGGGGTCATCATCCTTCAACGGCGTCTTCTTCGTCTCTTCTGATGCCTTGAACTCCGGATTCGACTTTGTCACCTCCTTCTTCATTGCGGGCATCTCGGACGGATCTATGCTCTTCTTGATCTCCTGGTACTCCTGGGCGTGCAACATGGCTTCAGCAAAGGCGGCATTTCCATCCTCGCACTCTCGCGCTTTCTTCGGGTCTCCCCTGATGGTGATCACGCTGTTGGGACCTGGAATTTTCATCATATTGTAAATATAACACGGACAAGCCATAAAAGCCCAATAAGTCGGACGTCCGAATATAGCGTGGTACGCGCTCTTAAACAGGACCACTTCGAAGGAAAGTGCCTCCGTCCGGTAGCTCTTTGGAGTTCCAAAGGTAACATCCAAAGTAATTTCTCCTAGGGAATTTGCTTGTCTTGCTGGGACAACCCCGTGAAAGATCACAGAGCTGTGGTTCAGCTGGGTCTCCGAGATGTGGCGTATCGTTTCGACATACAGAATATTAATAATGCTGCCACCGTCCATGAGAGTCTTGGAGAATCCATAACCGTCAATAAGTGGATTGACGATTAAGACGTATTTTCCTTGCCTGTGCAACCTAGGCGGATGATTAGCACGGTCAAATATAATTGACACTTCCGACCAGTCTAATAATTGGGGGACAGCCGGAACTGTTGCATTGAGCTCATGTAGAACTGCCTTTTTGACCTTTGCTGGTTTAGATCCGAGGAAGGTGATGTAAGTGTCTTTCTTGGTCGGAATTTTTTATTCCTTCCGGCTTGGGATTTTAAGTGTCAGCTTCCTCCATGTCGGAATCTTCCTTGGTTTCTTTATCTTTTTCGGGATTCTTCTTTCCCTTCTTCCGCTTAGCTTTGTAGCCCGCGGTATCATCTCTCTTAATGTCGTCATTGAAACGACACTCGGCGTTTGTGTGGGATGAGCCCCCATTGGCGTCTAAGTGATGCACACATGGGTTATTGGCAATGTCGGCCCAGGAGTAGGTTTTTCCGGGTTGCTGGTCTCCTCTACCCTGGACTCTTGATGTCCCACGATCGCGGCCGCGGCCATCGCCACGTCCTCCTCGTCCTCCAGACCCAAAAGTAGCAGTGACCACTGCCGTTTCCGCGTTGGGTTTTTATTCCGAGGTGTTCTTGCGCTTCTGAGCTTGTTGCTTTGGTTGTTTTGCCGACTGAGGCACAGCCAAGGCATTGAGTAATCCCTCTGCATCGTCGTCAGCATCTGCATACTTGCTCACTGTTTCTATCATCTCTCCCAAATCAGTGACCTTGTCACACTTCAAACAATGACGCAGTAAACCAATTGGGAGACCTGCAATGAAAGCTTCAATTGCAGTTTGGTCATTTACTCCTTCACAGGAGTTCTTGGTGTCGATCCATCGTCCAAGATAATCCCGGCAAGTTTCTCTGGCTTTCTGGGTGCAACGCTGTAGGTCTCCGACCATACAGGGCCTCCAGTGTGTGCCTTCAAAATTCTAAAAGAACGCACTTTGCATGTCATACCAGTTATGGATGGTGTTCTCCGGAAGTTCATTGAGCCATGATCGTGCTGTCTTCTGCAACATGAGTGGGATATATCGGGTTGCGACCAGGATGTTTCCGCCTTTGGCGATGCAGCAATCCTGGAAGAAATCCTGTAGCCAAGTATCTGGCCGAGCTATACCGTCGTAGGCTTGAATATGTCTTGAGATAGCAAATCCTTCCGGGAATCTTGTAGCTCTTATGCATGGTCCGAAGCACTTTGGTCCCATGTATATATCATCATTTTCGTAGCGCTGCGCCTCTATATTGGAGTTGATCCTGTGCCTTGCGTCATTTGGGGATAGCGATCGTCCCGAGTGTCGGCTGTGGCTGCGGTGCCTTGGAGCCGGACTTCGGCTTCTGCCACCACCTCCTCCACCATGACGCCCCCCTTGGCCTCCTTGGGAGCCGTTGTGATGGCTACTTGGCAGAGAGGGTAGAGTAGCTGGGTTATTTCTAGCTGATCGTCGGCCTCCATCCGGAGCATCATTATTTTGGTTCCAGGGAGGGTCTTCATTGTGGCGAGCCCCCTGCCGGCTTGTCTCGGCACGGTGTCTGTTGTTCCTTCATCCGTCATCCAGACGTCTTGCATGTCTAGGAGGTGGCATTATTTGTCAGTCCTCCTCCGGACGTTTCTCTTTATCTTCTTCCCTGCGGTCTTTCGACTCTCGCCGGGGAGGGTTCCTCGGATTCAGTGCAGCAATTGCCTCTTTCTCCGCGACTGGGTTAACATTACGCCAGTCATGAGAAGCTTTGTGGTGTTTTCCTGAAGATCTGGTTCTTGAGTGGTTATCTTCCCGACGGTCGGAACGATGTTGTTGTTCCGGAACACGCTGGGGTCTTACGTCAGCCCATGTAAGATCTGTGCGACATTGGTCAGAATCTGAGACCAGTTTCTGACTTCCAGACAGGGCGACCTTCTGCTGCTCTAGTCCTTTGTTGAGTAGTTTGATTCCCAACCGGATCTTCTCTGGGCCTGGATTAGCCGATAGGATTTCCCGAGCTGCAACAGTGTTATGTACTAGCGTTGGATACACCCAATCCCTGTTGTTGTCACGTCGAGGCATCCCAAGTTCTCCTCCGAAAAGGACTTTGTGAATCTGCGGAAATTGGTTGTCATCAGTATGACGTTTCCTGGTCTTCTGGTGTTGCCTAGAGTTGTACTTCTCCGCAGATGCCATGCATTTCTTTTCCTCCTCAATGTTTTTGGCTTCATCGAGGAGTACTGGACGACGCGCTTCTAGGGCTTGTGCCCTCTCGTCCAGCTCTTCAGCAGTAAGTTCTGTATCTGTAGGAATAGGTGTGGTTAATGCAACATCGATGAGTTTACGCGCACCTTTAGTGATCACGTGTCCATCCACCGACTCTTCTTTTTTGGGCTCGTCTGGGATAAGCGCTCCATCCGAGTCTTCCTGGTATTCCTTGGTGATCACCTCCTCTGCCGGAGGGTCTTTTGCCGGGGTCTTGTTCTTCTTGTTCTTCTTCTTTGCCTTCTTGGCAGCGCCGGTAGCAAAGACGGCTTTGGGTCCGTTTCCCGGAGTCAAGCTCTGATCGGTACTTTCGGACATCTGGACCTTGGGATTATCTCCGATTTCCATGTCATCCTGCGCTTTGGGAGAGTGTTCCCCGGATCTGTCATCCATGGCTTCTCCTTCCTCTGCAGGTTTGGAGTTATACTCCTCTTCGTATTCTGCGGAGAACTTTCAGAAATCTGCTGACATCATTGATTCATCCTAAGATGTGGGTACGTCGGCGTTTGTCCCGGTCGCCTCCAGCATAGAGTCAGTGTTGTCTCCAGCATCGGCAGTGCCGGATCCGGATCCCACATATCCGACAAAGTGTGATGCGTGCCTCCTGAGATAGTTGCGACTTTCGCGATCTTCTTCCTCGAAACACCTGATGGTCTCGAGAATATCGTCTATGCTTGCATCTTGCATCATCATGCGTCGCAGCGTGTACCTCAGGAAAGGCCTATTTGTCCCGGCATCGTCAGAGCCAGAACTAGTGTCGTTGCTATGCTCCTCCTGAATTTTGACTTCAGCGGGTGGGTCGATCTGGGATTCGGCTTCTCTAGGGAGATCCACTCCAGATTCAACTTGGACCGCTAGGTCTGCTTCAGGATCGGATTTCTCCACTATCTCCACAACTGGTGCGGGCTGGGTGGGATTAGGATTTTCTGAGATCCGGAACTCTACCGCCTCTGCGGACAAAGGGGATCTAGAGATTTATTCTGCCTCTATCATCACCGCTGGGGTGGGTGGGGTAGGTTCAACAAAGCCGATGTAAACATCGATCTTGCCAAAAGACATGATGGTGTAGGCAGTCACAGCCTCCCTAGCCAGAATCCAGGTCTCGTCGAGAACGATGATAGGGACGTTGCTGGCGTAGAGGATGCGACCAACGGCGATGGTCTCGCCGATTCTGATTCTTACAGATTCCGCCCGGAACACAGATCCGAAGCTCACTTTCCCCATGGTGGGCGCCAACTGTCGTCGGATTGATGACAAGTACACCATGAGGGGGTCCTCGAGGCATGCAGAAGAGAGGGGTGTGAGACGTATGGTGTTCCGGGACGGTGAGCACACAAGTTTACCCAGGTTCAATTCCGCCGGCTTTGGACGAATCCTACTCCTGCTAGCAATCCAGTAATACGGCAGAGCCGGAATATGGGTTACAAGGGTTCGCCTGTGCGAGTTGAGATTGTGATTGTAAGGGGTGCCCTAAAGGCTCTCCCTAGGATGGCTTATATAGATATCCGGCCTAGGGTTTACAGGAGAGATCTATCCGGCTACGACTAAGAGTCGGTTACAGAGTACATCTTGAATTATAAGTAACACTATGGGCCTAAGTCGGTAAGTCTTCTGGGCCTTCCTGTAGCCGGACGGGACTCCGGTTCTTCTCCCTGACTAGGCCACCCGTGAAGCAAAGCTCTAACCCGAAGTAGGCCACCCTGGTCAGTGAGGACTGTGAGGATACCCGGAAAGTATATCCCCAACATGATCAACTTGGGAATCACTTAAAGACATGTTCTTACAGTTAAGACTTTGTCCTACCAACAGAACTTTGGGTCACATTACGTCGAGTATACAACATGGTTATATGGAAGAACATATGACTGAGGCATAGGAGATGCAACGCATCTGTTTCTTTCAACCATAGTTGCAATACTAACTCAATGCTCCATATAGTAAGAACTACTTTCTCACCCTGTTCTATTCTGAGCTTCTTTAGAATCTTTCTTAGGACCTTCTGAACATCTTTCAGAATCAAGTCCAAGAGCATTCGACATTCAGTGTTTATTAAACTCACCAATCTATCTCGATAGATCTTATTGTTTAATAACTTCAACTTCATCCTTATTATCTAACTTAAATATTATTAACACTAATCACATCATTCACATATGTCGTCCACATATCCCAGAATGATTTCAAGTTCCCACTCAAATATGACATTCATGTTTGAGATCCAGGGATTTCACTTAGCTCCCACTCAAATATGACATTCATGTTTGAGGTCCAGGGATTTCACTTAGCTCCCACTCAAAATATGTCAGCTACATATTATGAATTAGCCAAGCTGATTTGTCCCACTCAAATCTAGGTCCTCTCGATAATCTTGGACATTCCAAAATTCTTTGATCATCATCAAATTTGATAATTCCAATTACGAGACTTCAATATCCATATATATTTCTAGTGTAAATCCAAAAGACTTTAAGCATCACCACTGTTGTAGTCAACTCCTTGAATTTGTCCAAACTTGTGACAAATCAAGCTTTTTGTCATTCATTAAGTTTCATTTCCTTCTTATGACTTTGCAGTCATTCAGAAATATCAAGTAAACTTATTTACTTTAATAAGATCAAGTAACATGTTACTTTGCAATCTTAAATGTAACTTAATATAGGATTTTATGACTCCTAGTCATTTCTCCCACTCAAATCCATCACGCTTCTTTGTAATTTGTAGGTATGTCCTGTTCAAAACATGACAAGTGAATCAACAATACAATTCCACAAACTTGTAGAATATATAGTTGAATCCTACTTTATTTAGTAAAAGTATTCACTGGAACTTTATGATCATTATCATTGGTTTCTCCTCTGTTTGTAGACTTTGGATTCACGGAACAAATTCCGTTGCGCCACTCAACAATCCACAGGTAAGGTAAAATACCTTCTTTTGATCTTTTACTTTCTTCCACCTGTATCTTCATCAAGACACGTCAACTTTGGAAAACAACAGGTTTGCCCCTTTTGCGGAAGATGCATTCATAGCTTCCTAAGAATGCTCTACAAAGACTTGTTTATTCGCCACCACTTCAACTTGTCGAAATCTCCAGAAACTCGAACTTGCCATAACACTTATGGTGTTGTTTCTATGAATCTTTTAGATGTTCCTTTGTATTTCAAATGAGTGTTTGCTTATTTTGATCTTTAACTCTAAACGACAACTATAATCGTCATAAGAGATAATATTATACCATATGTATCTAATACATATTGATTATGATGTTTAGACATTTCAACACAGTTTGAATTCGTCCAATTATCATAATTTATGAAACATCTTTCACAAGTTCCTTTTATGCTAAACTTATCTTGAATACTTTAGTCATGTTGATCAAATCGAAGAGACTTCATATTCTTGTTAATTTCAATATCGTCCTTTTGTTATGAAATCATTTGAACAATCCAGATCATTTCAAACTTCATGTTTCATTAAGTAAATACGCTTATTCACTTAAGTCCACAACTAACAAATGATTTCCACTACTTCTTGAAAATGCGATACATCATTATGTATAAGATTCAACATTCCGCCGTGTATCACCGTTTTACCAGAATGCAGAGTTTTAGTCATTCTGCCCAAGAGGCATGGTTTTGCAAAGTCTCTAGATTAAGCATCTAGGACCCCGATCTTCATAAAGAACATGCAATAACCAAAATGACTTAAACTATAGTGTCATTTCATTATTAAACTTTGGATAGCTTTTAGCATTCTGATCCTCTTATAAATGTTTAAACTATTATCATTAACATAGTGATGTGAATAACTTGTTTGTAATTGTAATGTGACCATAACGGTATTGTTCATAAGAATAGTACAAACTGGCTTGTAACTTGTTCATATAAATAATCATCTTGCCAAAAGCAAGACACACAAACTAGGATTACAAAATTATATTCAAGTCCACTAATCAAAATGAAAAACTTTGAGGGAAGAGGTGATGTCGGCCATCATCTGTTTTGCTTGCCATCATCAAGTCACGTTGCCTCAAAACCAGCAATTCTCAAGAAGATCCTCCTGTTTTCACAAAACGGGACAAGTATCAAATACTTTGCAAACTGCAACGAGTTTTGCAAGAACCACATTTATAATTTGTATATCTTACATATACCTTTTCATCCATGACCTCCATTGCAATCAAGCCCTTCCAAGAGTTCTCAACTCTAATGTAAGATCGCTAAGTGTTTTTCCAAACATTTCGGAGTCATTGAATTATCTCCTAATGGTTATTGTATCAAAAAGAGAAGATCACCCTTTGCAAGGATATCCCTCAGGCGTGGGTATTAATCTATGAAGTTGGACCCTTTTGCTAAGTTCCATATTAAGCAATATATTCCCATGGTCGCAAAGGACCTCAATGGGATAGGCCATGATCTACTAAGATATTTGCAAATAGACATCTAGACTAAGTTCATAATAAGAGATCAATTTATAATTGGTCTCCACTAAAATTGTCATCCCCTGGACGATTTTAGTGATCACATGATCCCTATCCTCTGCACCTCCCCCGATCGGCACGACCATCAGTGCAGTATCAAAGGTAGACATTCAACAATGCCAATCACATCATCCATGTGACTCATGCTCGATCTTTCGATCTCTTGTGTTCCGAGGCCATGTCTGCACATGCTAGGCTCGCCAAATCTAACTTGTGTGTATTCACTGTGAAACATGGCTTACACCCACTATATGTGAACGTAGATATGTCTGACCCCTACTCACCGCAGAGCGCCTCATAACGAAGAACTTTCTTGGTGGTGTACACACAAGGGGAACACAGAACATTGGAATTAAATAGGGATTATCTTATTTGCTACCGTTGAGTATCTAAATACTAGCACACAATAAGATGTAAAACAGGTATCAACATCATATGTATAATGTGATATGATATGGTCTTTCTTGCGCCTTGATCTCCATCGAGCGCTCTGGCATGATCTCCATCTTGCCCTTGGTTGGACGCCAAGTCCACGACGCCTCCACCAGGTCGTTCATCGGAACGATGACTATTACTATACTACTTAGCAAAAGAAAAGTAAACTACTTTACCTTTGTAACGACCAATGCCATATCATAACCACATGCCCCCTGCAAAATAAAGTTAGACGCCTCTACTTTATCTATTACAAGTTTTACGTGGTTGTTAGGGCTTTCGCACTAGAACCGTTTCTAAACTACGAACTTTCCAACCACAACATGGATCCGACAGTTGTCTCTATCACACCCCTTTTGGGGCCCTCCGTTGTATATGTTATATCAACTATCGAATGAGAGACAGACACCCGCTAGCCTCTTATACGGTACAAGCCGTATGTTGAGCGTGGAACCAGTCTCGCGTACGAATACGTGTAAGGTCGGTCTAGACCGCTTCATCAAACAATACCGTGATATAAACAAGTACACGTTAGAGGGTAACAACTAAGGGATCAATGCCCGCATAATACTTGTGTGTACTGGCCGTACAACACTCCTACGCATAGATCGGCTCTGATACCACTGAAGGGGATCCGCAGTAGAAAACAAAAAATTTCCTACGATGGAACCCCAAAACTGTCTATGATCTATCTATGTAGTAATGCGGTAATGGCCTATGCATAGAGAATACATACTCTTGTAGACCGTACGCGATTAACGTTCCGCGGGGAACATGGTTGGTCTAGTTGTACTCGTAGCCGACCTCAAGGTCGCGAAGCTCCTCGCAGGTCACCCCTTGCTCCTTCTTCATCTTCATCGTGCAGTAGCTCTGGCTCACGACATTTAAGTGCCCCAAGTGTTGCGCCTCGTGTCTTTGTACACATCAGGTGCACGATGATACCTCCGTCTCCCTGATCCCATCGGGAGTGCGGAAGTTGATATCCGGCTAGGAATCCCTGCAGTGCAACGGCGTACTGCAGGTGTGCCTCGTTCGCCCAGCCCAGACTTGGGGCCATGGTCACAAGGGCTAGAGAGAGAGGGAAGGAGGAAGTCAACCAAAGGACTTCTCCAAATATTGATGTGTTTATTCCCACCTATGGGCACCCCTATATAGGAGGAGGGGTTGTGCCCTCCCCTTTGGGTTTCCCATGTGGGACTAATCAAGGGAGAGGGGTGGCACATGGGCCTCATGGGCCAGCCGGCCAGGGGTATGCCCCACCCCGCACACAGCCCTAGGCTGGCCGGGTGGTCCCCCTTGAGGCGCCTGGGCCTTGGCCCTTTGGCCCTTGGCCCTTCCCTCCTCCGGTTTTCCCTCATGGGCCCTTTTTCCCTAGGAAGTTTGGCCCATTAGTGGAATACCCCTTCAAATTAGATTTTAATATTATATTTAATATTAATTACATTAATTAATATGTAAATACATATTATAGAATCTGCTTGACCCGGAACACCTTTCGGTTCCCTTTCTATTTCCTCCGAACGACTTCGGATCTTTCCCGAAATGATTCCGGTCCTTTATTCTTTCTCCGAACAACTTCGGATCTCTCTGCGGAACATTTCCGGCTTTCTCTTTCTCTACTGTGATTCCGTCTTATGAATTATCGCTCTCATTGTACCCTTAAGTGTATCCTCTCATGGCTCAGGAATGCTCTAGACATGATCTGTATCAATGATCAACAGGGGGACCAGGGATATCCATGTGACCCCTATGCATTCCTAATGACAATGTTGTTTGAACCGGTAAATGTAGCATCCATATTCCTTTTGTTTCTTGATACGACTTGTTCGAGATCTGATCGTTGGTATCACATACCTTGTTCAATCTCGTTCACAACAAGTTCTGTTTTCTTGTTACCATGATATTACATCCCCGTGACCGAGTCACATGTTGCAACATTTATGGATGTAATCTCACCAAGCCGGCTTGTATGTATCTTTACCCGTCATGTGGGCAAACAAATCCCGCTCTTGACATATATTGCCTCAACGGTACCTCCGAGTACTTTAACACACCTTTATAACCACCGTATTACCAAGTGGCGCTTTATGCTATCAAAGCACTCTTGGGAGACTGTGATTGATATAGCCTCATGGTCTAAGGAATTAGGAGTCTAGATTTAGTTGTTGCAACAATGAACTATATGACTTGATCATGTTGAAATCCTTCGAGGAATGTCCAATCACATCATTTTCCAATGATATGATCCCGTTGTCAATTAGCATAAATGCCTATGATCTTGAACCCAGATCATCCTCATGACCAACGAACTAGTATGAATAGAGGCTACTAGGGACTTGGTTGTTTCATACCACACCTGTACCAATGTTTCTACTTGGCACAGTTATAACACAATATGAAACTATTATAAACTAACTGAGATATGACAATAAAAACCCATTTATTATTTGCCTCTAGGGCATATCTCCTTCAAACATAAGACAGAAGATGAAGCAATTTTATGCCCGTGCACTCGCTGCCTTAATCTTGTATCTCATGATCAAAAAGAAGTGTCATGACACATAAATTGTAATGGTATATCCATGCATTACACTAAATGGATATTTCATGGGGAGGCATTTAGTGATAATGAAAATAATAGTGATATCCAGCATAGTGAGGGTCGTGGTGCATATGATAGTGACAATGATGAAGAATATGATGAATTCAATGAGAATAATTATGTTGATGATGCTTATAATATGGTTCATGAGTTGAATAAGTCTGGAAAGAAAGGTCCTAATGAGCCTAAGTTTTTTTCAAAGCTACTGGAACAATCCAAGAGAGAGCTTCATGAGGGATGCAACACTTATACAAGGTTGGCATTTATTATGAGGCTTCATCGTATCAAAACATACAACCAAGTCACAAACAAAGCATTTGATATTTTTCTTTCCCTATTATGTGATGCTTTGCCATGGGTGGATTTCCCAAAATCTTATGTTGATGCCAAGAGAGTACTTTCTGAAGTTGGGCTTGGTTATGATACTATACATGTGTGCAAGTTTGATTGTGCTTTGTTTTGGGGAGATCACGAGAAGAATACACATTGTCCTGTCTGTGGATTTTCTAGATGGAGAGACCCAAATGGAATCAAGAAGGTGCCTCACAAGGTTTTGAGGTACTTTCCTATAATTCCAAGATTACAAAGATTTTTTGTTTTAACAGAATTGTCAACACATACGAGGTGGCACAAAGAGAAGAGGGTTGTTGAGGATGATGTTTTGAGGCACCCAGCTGATGGAAATGCATGGGAACACTTTGATGAGAAGTTTGGTTGGTTTTTTGATGACCCTAGGAGCATACGACTAGGCATTGCCATAGATGGATTCAACCCCTATAGCAGTAACATGAGCAGTTCATACAGTATGTGGCCAGTATTTGTGATTCCATATAACTTCCCACCATGGATGTGCATGGATAAATCCAACTTTATGTTGTCATTTTTTATACCAGGGAAGGATTTTAATGTATTTATGCAACCTCTTACTAAAGATATGATGAAGATATGGGCAGGTGTTAACACATATGATGTTATTGTAGAGGATGACTTCAAATTGCACGCTGCTTTCCTATGGTCTATTCATGACTATCCAGGATATGCTACCATATATGGCCATAGCACTAGAGGATTTTATGCTTGTGTGTATTGTGATGGGCCACTGAAAAAAATTGGGTACATTGGACATTGGCGGTTGCTTCCTAAGGATCACCCCTATAGAAGAACTAAATTGTTCAATGGTAAAGTTGAGAAGAGGGATCCACCTAGGCAGTTCAGTTCAGAAGAAAAAAAGGAGAAGCTAGAATCAGTTAAGGATTATATACATGGTAAAAATCCAACTTATAAGAAGAGCAAGCATGTTGTTAAAGGTGAACCAACCAGGCACCTTAGGGCCGGCTTACATGATTTACCTTATTGGTCCACACTTTTTTTATCACACAATCTTGATATGATGCACATCGAGAAGAACATATGTGACAACATAGTAGGTACACTTCTCGAAATTGATGGAAAAAACAAGGACACTTTCAGTGCTAGAGTTGATTTGAAGAAAATGAACATTAGGAGGAAATTTTGGATGGAAGAAGAAGGGGATAGTTGTTTGAAGCCACATGCCCCCTGGACGCTTGAAAAGGAAAAGAAGAAACGTGTTTGCAGGTTTTTGGCAAAAACTAGATTCCCAGATGGTTTTTGTTCAAACTGGGAAAGGCGTGTGGATATTGAAGCTGGAAAAGTACATGGTATGAAGACACATGACCGCCACATTCTTCTGCAGCGTATTTTGGCAGCTGGCTTGAAAGGTGTTGCACCAAAAGAAATGTATGAGGCTATTGCTGATTTGGGGAGTTCTTTTAGAGAGTTGTGTGCCAGAACTCTTCATGGAAAAGTCCTGGAACGACTGAAGGTAGAGATAGTTTTAATTATTTGTAGACTTGATAAGCTCTTCCCCCTGCATTTTTTGATATCATGTTGCACTTAGTTGTTCATCTTCCTGAGAAGGCTATTCTAAGGGGCTTGTCCATTATGGCTGGATGTATCCAGTTGAGAGAAGACTAGGTTATCTTAAGTCTACTGTCCGTAACAAAGGAAGGCCTGAAGGTTCAATTGCTGAAGGGTATATCATCGACGAGTGCGTCACATTTTTCTCTAGATATTTTAATGATGACATGGAAACAAGATTCAACAAAGCTGAAAGGAACCACGATATCCAAAGGTAAGTTAGTGCTGATGAGTTCGAAGTTTTCTCTAATGGAGCCAAAGGGTTTGGAAAATCATATCTGATTTTTTTTGAGAAAGACTTTGATAACATGGTTTGGTATGTTCTGGACAATTGTGAAGAGGCAGAACCTTATATCAAGTAAGTTTTTTGGACATGATTATGCATAAATAATTGCTGGAAATAATACTTAATATCATATTGTCTCATTTTTATTCGTTTATTTCAGCATTTGCCAAGAAGAATTACTTGTTAGGGGTGCTAATAACATAGATGAGGCACTCAAGAAAGTGTTCCCAGCATGGTTTAAAACCATGTGACTCACCTGAACAATGCATCTGAAGATTTGAAGTCACTTGCAGATGGGCTAGACAAGCGCGTAATTGTACACTCTACTTGCAATGTAAAGGGTGCTAGGTTTTGTACGGTCACTCGGGAGAAGAACCTAAGAACTCAGAATTCTGGGGTAATGAATAAGGCATTTGTTGGTGCTCAACAAGATAATGAGTTTTATGGTCTTCTACAGGAAGTTCTAGAGCTCAAGTATGTGCCTAACAAGCATGGTCCGAGATCAGTATCCCTGTTTCGCTACGACTGGTTTGATCTAGATAGCAAAAAATCAAATATGAAAGATGATGGACACTACAAAAGTGTTAATACTTATGTTCTTTGGTACAAGAATGCCCCCTTCATATTGACAGATCAAGCAGAATCATGTTTTATTTGGAAGATATTGAGTTTGATTTCCCATGGAAAATTATGCAGACATTCAGCAATAGGAATGTCTATGATGTATCAAGGGAACTTGGCATACCAGGAGGACATATGTCAAATGGATCATAGATTTCGACATGTAGTTGTCGAAGAAGATGATGATGTCGAGGTCGTTGATCGTCCAGATGAAGTGGAACGTGTTGCAGCAAGATTTGTCCAAGATCTAGAAAAGGAAGACAACATTACAGAGGACATGGATATAAGTGATGATGAACATGTTTACAACATGGGAGACCTTGCAAATGATGCTAAAGGCAGGAACTCTGATTATGACACAGATGTTGAGGATTAGATATGTGTACTACATTATTCATAATTTTGGGAAAATTTGCTGGATTATGAACCAAACTCATGTGTTGTAACCATAACCAGTGATACCAATGCATCTTGATAATTATATAAATCAAAAGGCAGGGCACATAGTTTTCTCCACACATGTTACACTATTTCTAGAGTTGGAAACACATACTATTGCCAACAAACAAGACTAGCTTCTTGCAGATGTTATGATAGATTAGTTCTAATAATCACGGCGATGATTGGCCCCCTTGTTTGAAGGAGTACCCTGGGTCACTAGATTGATGATGCGAAATAGTTCATACGTGACATATCCATCAGTGGAAGCATACTCCATGTTCTTCTCTGCAAGCGGCTTCCATTCCCAGTAGTCATGGCCTTGGCGTTTGGCAATGTCCTTGACAAAGGAATCCTTCATGCCTCCGTACCTGGGGTGGATGAGGTTTGCAGCCATGGCTGCCATCCCAGCCCTATCTCCATGACCTTTCAGTTTGAAGATGTCCTGGATGTCGATGTGTTTGCCGTGTGCAATGTACAACCATTCTTGCCGCATCAATCTATTGTCTTTCCTTATGTCCACACCAACAAAAGTTATATTTCTACGCCAAAGGAAATCTTGAAGGCTAGCAGCATATTCCTTGCACCTACATTGCATAATTTAACTCAGGCAGTTCAAAATATATTGTAGTAACAAATACAATGATTCTCCATTAAAAGAATAAAATGGCATGATCGAACTGTGCCATTTTAGTACTGGAAAATATTTAACTTTGTTGAAAGATTGAAATGGCTATCCAAAGTAACATTACAACTAGGATTATTACAAGGTGTACTAGCAAATCTGATTTGAAGAAGCACATTCACAAATATAACACAAGCAATTCTGATTTCGAAAGTAACTTTACAGATAAGACTATATAATTTCCTACTTAGGCATTCAAAAATATAACACAAACAATTCAGAGTGTTATTATCTCCAAAAGATGCACATATGGCAACAAGGAACCTGCCTAGTGTTTTTTTGTACATTTAAAAATTTAGGTTACAACATTCTGTACCTACAATTGGGCCAACATGTTGGGGTGGCAAATGGGCCATGGACACCTTTTGGGCCACTTTTGGGGGGCAAATGGGCCAAATATGACTACATAAGGATCAACATTACCTTACTCAAAAAAAGGATAAAAAACTGCAGCATAATAAGATGAACTGCAACAAATCGAACCTGATTATGTGGAAGATGAGGACATGCTCCTTCATCGCAACCTGCATGATTGCGATCTTCTTTTGCGTGATGTCGTACTCCAAATTGAGGGCAACACACCTGACCTCCTCGTCCTTGAGCCACTCCAGGTACATGGCGAGGACGCTATCGACGGTCCTTCCCTCATTGGTGTAGACTACTTGGATGCAAGTGTCGTTGTGGACACGGAACTGATGAACCTCTGTCGTCTGCTTGCCGCCGTCCATGTTGTCCACTAGGCGGTCCAATTGCAGCAAGGCCGAGCCTCCCGCACCCAAGGAGGAAGAGGATCGACGGGAAGATGAGGGAGAGAGGATTGGAACCACTGTAGAAGAAATGGAAGGCAAGCAACGCTATCTAGAACCGCCGTAGAAGAAATGGGGATGAGAAATTGGGGCTTTTGCAGGGACGCAGTTTATCCCTATTTTTTGGATCGTCTGTTCGGTTATCAAGGAGAGAGTCACATCATAGCACTATAACCAGGAGAATAAAAAAATTATTCTCTACCTACCGCAGTAACTAGTGGCACATTAAAACGTGTATAGAACAAATGTACACTTCTATTCATTACGTACCTAATTACAATATTGTTTAAATAACCTAGTCTGCTCACATATGAACATGTCATACACATTACTTATGCATCGTCATTTGTTAATTACATAGTAAAATGAGTAAATTTATGAAGATTACGGTAAGTGCACACATTAATTTTTGCAAACTCAATCATTGAAAAGATTAACTTGTAGCCATCTTAATGTATTGCAACCATAAATACATCTTGCAAATCATGTATAAATAATAGTCTTCAAGACAAATATGACATTACTAGTTGAGGCAACATTGTAATATCCTAAAGGGGATATGCCAAAGGGGGTATGCCCAGCAGGACGTTTCGATTGGGCCGAAGGGCCTGTGAGTGGGCCTGAAGGACGGCGACTGGAGTGTGACTAAAGGAAAGGCCTAGCGACTGGAGACTGAAGGCCCAGAAGCATACTTGAAGCCCAGTCAGATTAGGTCAAAAGCCTCCGAGTCCATATCTGGCTCGGTTGTAACTTATAAACCCTAGCGAGGTGACTCCTATATAAACCTCCCTAGGGTATCCTTAGAAGTTACGTTCCATCATACACCCCCTCAAGCGACTCGCTGCTTAGACGCCGAGATCGCCACCCCTGTAACTCGCTCTCCAATAATCTAATCTAGCAGGAGTAGGTCTTTACCCTCCGGGGGGCCGAACCTGGGTAAACCCATGTGCATCCGCCCCCATCTCGCACCGTAGATGGCCACCAACTCTTTCTCACGTTACAATAAATCGCTGCCAGTAGCAACGACTGTCATGGCCATTTCCACGATAGTGGCGCCCACCGTGGGGCATAGCGGGACTGGCCTGAGTTCTGCGGCGAGACCCTACTCGCCGATCGATCGGCCGCTCGCCACCGGCCGCATGATCGCCATTGGCGGGATCTTATAGATCCTGCCAAGCAGCTACATCCCGGCATCACGCCCGGTCACTCATGGCGCGGTGATGCCGGTTGGCTCCATCAACCTCTTCGTCGGCTTCACTGGCGTGGTCGACCCAGCTGCAACGATGATCGTCAGCAGATCGCCGCCGCACCGCGACCTGCTCTCGGAAGAGCAGGTCCGCTCCATCAGGAGCCTCGTCACCAAGTACGACTCGGCCATCAGCGGCACGGCCGAGACCAACGCCGCCACCAACGACGAGGCCCTAAACAACGACGCCGACTCCGCGACCCCTTCATCAGTCGACGGATCTATCACCGCCGCATCACGAGAGGACTCCATCACGCGAGTCTCCAACCTGGAGGATTTCGAGGACCCCTCCATCCTCGGGATCTTTGACTCTGACTCCGGCTCGGAATCGCCTGAAGACTTCCATGCCAGATCTAATCACTTCAATGCGATCTACATGGCGGGCAGCACGGCCGCCCCGCCAGATCCGTTCGCCACGCCGATCCCGCCGACTGCGACGGACACAAAGGTGGAGGAAGCCCGCCTGCGGCTCGCAGCGACACAACGCAACGAACTCGCCGAGCGTGAGAAATACCGCCTCGAGCGGGAAACGGCACGGGAGCTATCGCTCTACCACCAGTGCCGCATCAGGACCCGCCTGAACTCCAACATCTAGGGCCACATCCTGAACTTCAACGACAAAAGCGACCCCGCACGCGCGGCCGAGCGCGAATACTGCGAGAACGCGCCGCCAGGCGGAAGCAATCCTGCGAGACCACCACCTGGCGCACTGGCGACCGGAGCCCCTCCACCACCCATCGGCCGCACGCCCCCGCTGGACCAACCGCGGATCATCATCTTGCCTCAAGCCCGCGACGCCAACGGACTACCACTCTACTCCACCCCGATGGACAACATCGTCGCGGCCGACGCCGCGATCGCCAACCTCGACGTCCAAGGCGACGGCATGCTACAGATCCAGTATGCCAAGGCCCTACTCGTTAGGGATGTCGAACAACAAGCTACGGGAGTCGACCCGCGTGGGCAGATGTATTACCGTTCCTCAGCAAGCAGAGCGGTGTCAAGCGGTCACCCCACCGTCGCCAACACATTGACTTGCCCTCCACCGTAGCCCCTGGCGAACCAGCCACGGGCCGCCAACCCCGCGCTGTCCACCGACGAGCCATGACCGGCGAATAACACGGTCGCCACCAACGGGCAGCCCATTGATGCCCGAACGAACATCATCAACAACCAGGCGTGGCGAGCACGCCAGCCCAACGACTTGAGGCACACCCTCACCAACCGTGACGACTCGGAACCAAGAGGCTCGCTCAGTCGAGTCGGACCGCAATGCTTCGGGCCCATGATCCGTGGGGAAAAATACCCCGCCAACTTCAAGGCTCCCAAGGAGATCGAAAAGTACGACCCGACGTACGATCCTGATGTCTGGCTGGACACATACCTCATGGCAATGGGAATCGCAGGCCACACCGACCTGCTTGCCGCTCGCTACCTCCCCCTGATGATGGAGGGTGCGACTCGGCAATGGATCAACACCCTCCTCGCCGACAGCATCGATTCCTGGGAAGAAATGCGGGACGCCTTCATCAGGCACTTCGAGGGCTCCTACACCCGCGCCACCACCATAGAAGACCTAGAGGGATGCATCCAGGGACAACGCGAGTTGACTCGCCGCTGGATTCAAAGATGGCAAGAACTATGGATCAATGCCTCCGGCATCCACCCATATACGGCGATACATTGCTTCAAGAACGTGTGCCGGTATGAACCCCTGGTCGCTAAGATCAAGAGGGTCTACCAGACGCTCGACAATGTCCCTGACCTCCTCGAGATCGCCAAGCGCTACGCGGAGGAGGACCCCAACCAAGACTCTGACGACGAGTAAGGAGGAAGACGCCGAACCAACATCCACGATAGCGGGCGCCTACACGACATGCGCTACAGCAACACCCGCATCGCTGGCAAGCGCCGCACGGACGGGCGAGTCGACTTCGTCGCCAACGCCGGCTACGGCAAGCGCAACCCCAAGAGCTACCGCCACGATGGAGGAAATTACCGCGACAACGGAAACTACCGCTCCAACAATTTAGCGAGGCTGAAATTCGACCCCGCTGCCCTGCTCAATCAGCCCTGCATCTACCATAGCAGGGAGGGAAAACCCGCCACCCACACCACCACGGATTGCCAGTCTCTCAAAGAGATTGAAAAGGCGAGGCGAGCAAGGGAGGACCCCAACAACAACCTACCCCGGGACAACAGGAACGCTAGCGGTTTCGGCAACGCCGTCGGCTCGCTACACACCTTCACCGGGCTCGGCACCAAGTGCGAGAGGAAGGTGCTCGCCCACGCGGTCATCGTTAATGCGGTGACACAGGTCGACATCCCACGCTTCCTCAACTGGTCCGAGCAGAGTATCACTTGGAGTCGCTAGGACCATGCCCCCAGAATCGAGTACCTAGGGCGAGTCGCCCTGGTAGTCAGGCCCAAAGTGGCCGATTACTGGCTACCCAAGACATTGATGGACGGCGGGAGCTCCATCAACATCATGTACCTGGACACGTTCAAGAGGCTACAGCTCCCGGAGTCGGCAATCCAGCTGACCCTGACAACCTTCCACGGTATCGTCCCTGGTCGGAAGGCATACCCGATCGGAAAAGTGACGCTACCCGTCACCTTCGGCACACCGGCAAACTACCACACCGAGCGAATCGAGTTCGAGCTGGTGAACTTCCGCAGCCCCTACCACTACGTGCTAGGACGCCAGACTTTTGCCAAATTCATGGCGACCCCCCACTACGCGTACAACATGATGAAGCTCCTAGGGCCAAGCGGCATCATCACCATCCACGGTGACCCCGACATGGCCGTGGAATGCGAGGACAAAGGAGCCGAGCTCGCCGACACCGTCATCGCTGCGGAGACCGTCCATGCGGAGGAGCTCGCGAAATACGCGGGCAACATTAACAAGGACGACCCAACCATCCTGAAGAAACCAACCGCCGCGAACTCCACGTTCGAGGCGACCACGCACACCCGCGCCGTCGAGCTCGTCCCAGGCGACTCCAGCCAGACGGTCACCATCGGGGCGCACATGAGCCCCACATAGGAAAGCGTGCTCATCGGGTTCCTCCATGAGAACCGCGACATCTTCGCATGGAAGCCATCTGACATGCCAGGTGTCCCGAGGGAACTCGCTGAGCACAAACTCAACGCCGACCCCAAAGTGCGACCAGTAAAGAAGTCGCTATGGCCCTTCAATGAAGAGCGTCGTCGAGCAATCGCTGAAGAAGTACAGCGCCTGCTAGCCGCAGGCTTCATTCAGCCAATCAAATACTCCAAGTGGCTGGCAAACCCAGTCCTGGTTCTAAAAAAGAACAACACATGGATAATGTGTATCGACTACACCAACCTCAACAGCGCCTGCCCGAAGGAGGAGTTCGTCCTACCGCGCATCGATCAGATCATCGAGTCGACTGCGGGATCAGAGTCGCTGTGCTTCCTCAATGCTTACTCTGGTTATAACCAGATCAAGATGGCGGTCGAGGATGAGGAGAAGACGGTGTTCATCACGCCATTCGGCGCCTTCTGCTACACGACCATGACGTTCGGCCTCAAGAACGCCGGTGCCACATTCCAGAGATGCATGCAGGAATTCCTAGCGAGCAAAATTGTACGCAACATTCACGTCTACATCGATGACGTGGTGGTAAAATCCACCCGCCAGGACGACCTGCTCGACGACCTGGCCGAAACCTTCGCAAACCTGCGGAGGTACAACATCAAGCTGAACCCCGAAAAATGCACCTTCGGTGTCCCCACCGGACAGCTCCTGGGATATGTAGTGTCCAAGTGAGGCATCAAAGCCAACCCCACCAAGATCGACACCATCACGCGACTCGGGAAACCCGAGTGCCTGTGCGACGTCCAGAAGTTGGCAGGGCGAGTCGCGGCCCTCAGTCGCTTCATCCCCCGACTAGGCGAGAAGGCAATGCCCCTCTACCGCCTGATGCGCAAGAACCCCACGTTCCAATGGGACGCGGAGGCTGACGATGCACTCAAAGCGCTCAAAGAAGTGCTACTCGCGGCTCCACTCCTCGCTGCTCCACTCGACAAAGAGCCAATGCTCGTCTACGTCGCGGCCTCCACTCGAGTCATCAGCGTCATGATGGTTGTCGAACGACCGTAGGAGGCCAAGGAGAGCCTCATACAGCGCCCTGTCTACTACATCAGCGAAGTCCTAACAGATTCACGACAGCGCTACCCACAGTACCAGAAACTGGTGTACGCGGTATTCCGAGCTCAGCAGCGACTCCCACACTATTTCCATTGGAACGTGGGCGAGTCGCCAAGTGGGCCGTTGAAATCGGTGTCCACAACATCAAATACGAGCCCCGCAAAGCGATCAAGTCACAAGCCCTAGCTGATTTCCTCGCAGATTGGGAAGAAGCACAACAGCTAGAGAAGCTCCCGTACCTCCACTACTGGTCGCTCCATTTTGACGGCTCCAAGAACGCCGACAGCGCAGGGGCAGGGGTCATACTGACCTCTCCCAAAGGAGACAAGCTCCGCTACGTGCTCCACCTCAACTTCAAGCCCTGCACCAACAACATGGCAGAATATGAGGCCCTCCTTCATGGCATGAGAGCCGCTAAGGAGATGAACGTCAATCTCTTATGATGCTGTGGCGACTCCGACCTAGTCGCCGACTAGGTCACCGGGACATGCGACGCCGTCTCTCCAACAATGATCGCGTACCGCCAAGCGGTAGACCAGCTGGGAGGGCACTTTGACGGCTATTCCATAGAGTGGATTGACAGACGCAAGAACGAGGAGGCAGACGCCCTCTCCCGCATTGGGTCGGCCAGACAAGCCCCACCAGCAGGTGTCTTCCTCGACATCATCCACAAACCTTCGGTCAGCCTACCAAAGGAGAACGACGTCGGGATACCGCTGCAACCAGAGCCGGCCCTAGTCGCCATGGTTGTGGAGCCTAGCAACTGGACATCACCATACGTCGCCTTCCTGGAGCACAAGATCCTACCAAGCAACGAGACTAAGGCGCGAATGATCGTGCACCGCTGCAAATCCTTCGTCATCATCAACAGCGAGCTCCACAGATGCAGTGTGACTGGCGTGTTCCAGCGCTGCGTATAGCCAGAAGAAGGCCGCAAGATCCTCCAGGACATTCACGCCGGCGACTGCGGCCATCACGCCGGTGCCAAGTCGCTAGTCGCCAAGGCCATGCGGCACGGTTTCTACTGGCTCACCGCACACGCCGACGCCACCAACATCGTCCAGCGATGCGTCGGCTGCCAGAAGTACGCCCACCAGATGCACCTCCCTGGTTCGGCACTCAAGACCATCCCCATTACATGGCCATTCGCCATATGGGGTATGGACATGGTAGGCCGTTCAAGAAGGCCCCATCCGGCTTCACCCATCTCCTGGTCATGGTCGACAACTTCACCAAATGGGTCGAGGCCAAGCCAATAAAAAAGTGCGACAGCAAGACGGCCACCAAGTTCTTACGCGAGCTCATTTACCGATACGGCTACCCGGACAGCATCATAACAGACAACAGCACAAACTTCGCCAAGGGGGCCATGGCGGAATTCTATGAAGAACATGGCGTACGACTCGTCGCTTCAGTCGCCCACACGGAGTCGAACGTCCAAGCAGAACGCACCAACCAGAGCGTCCTCCATGGGCTCAAGCCGCGACTCCAGGTGCCCCTCGAGCGCACCCCAGGATGCTGGGTCGACGAGCTCCCCTCCGTAATATGGGGGATCCGTACTTCTGTCAATCGCTCCACCGGGTTCACACCCTTCTTCATGGTGTACGGCGCCGAGGCCGTAATGCCAACTGACCTAGAACACGATTCACCTCGAGTCACCAACTACGTCGAGGCGACCAACGAGGTCGCCCGCCAAGATAGCATCGATCAACTCGACGAGGCACGCGACCGGGCTTGCTCTCGCACCACCATCTACCAGCAAGGACTCCGCCACTACCACAGCCACCGAGTACGGACTCGCACCTTCCAGGAAGGCGACCTGGTCCTACGGCTGGCCCAAGACAAGAAGGGCATGCACAAACTCTCCGCCCCATGGGAGGGGCCATTCGCCATAGGACGAGTCCTCGGCAATGACGCCTACTACCTCATCGACATAAGGGGTGACGGCTAGCTCGAGGCCGGGAGGCCATGGAATGTAAACCTCCTCAGGAAGTTCTATACATAGAACCTCAAATTGTACTCAGCTGGCATATATAACAAAATTCATTCGGATCACACAAATTGTGTCTACTCGCCATATTCTTGTGCTACTCGCACTCGTACATATTAGCAATATGCTACTCACGGAAGTCAACCTTTGGTCGAGCGACCGACACAGCTAAGTAGTGCGGCACAAGGGACTGGAAATACTCGGGCCTTGGGTGTCCATGAAAACGCCAACCCAGAGCTGCCATTGGAGTCGCCTAGCCTGACTGGCCCACCGGGCCAAGACAACCGGTATACGCTTCTCACAGCGACCTATCCCTCCCATCCTCGCGCAAAGCGACTCGAACGGTTAAGTACCACGCACGGGGACTCCGCAAAACGGGAACCCCACGCGGCTCGGGAACACACCAAGGAAGAGAGCTTCCTTGGACTCGCCAAGCGACTGGCTCTCCGGGCCAGGGGAGGAGACGCGTTACAACCAACGCATTAACAACCTACAACAGGAACGCGACCAATATGGTTGAGTACCACGCTCGGGGACTCGCCTACAAAACAATCCCACTCGCGCTCGGGGACTCGCCACTCAGAAGACGCGAGAGATAAAACAATGCACAACCAAAACAAAACACAAAAGTATACAATCGAGTTATACCCCATTAAAGGGCGTATGCGCTCGGGGACTCGCTCAATCAAAAATAAACACACCACACAATCCTGGTCGCAATACGAGTCGATTGACTCCCCTTGGCATATATTACAAAACACATTACAGCAGTCGCCACTTGGCATACATCACAAACTTCCCAACCACATTGTTTATTCCACAGGTCCTGATGAAGAAGCACCACCACAGCCCTTGACACGAACAAAAGGCTGCCACAGGTTCGTCGGGTACGTCGTCAGCGACTTTGACAACACCGACCAGAAGGGATGCTCCGACTTCATATCGTGATGCTCCGGCTCGGGGTCGCCAAGCGCCAACACCGTCTCCTGGTATGGCAGAAGATCCCTCATAGCCAGGACCCGATCGGCGTAAGGGGCGGCCTTTGTAGTCAGCTTCAGTACCTTTGACATCTCCACCATGCCGGTCGCCGATGGGTAGCCACTCATCACATCGTCAAGGTCGAAGTCGTCGGGGAAGTGGGCGAGACCCAAGCTCAATGTCGTGGTGGCCCCGCGCCTGAACGCCGAGCGTGCCATCCACTCCACGACGATAGGCGCCTCCTCCAGATAGCGCCACACCTCCGTAAGCCCCCCAGGAATAACCTCGGTGGGGTACATGCCTTGAAGAACCGCTTGGACACATAACGCCGAAGCCGTGGCCGCGTTCACCACGGCAGTCACGCACTATGAAGCGTTGAAGGTCTGAACCACTGGGTCGCTTTGGCCTATCATAGCTGCAAAATCAGACGTCAATGAAACTATGGACCTCCCCAATCAGGGACTCGCCAAACAAGTCAGGCAAAGACGGAGACTCACCAAGGAGTTTGTGGCAGTTCTCCGTGACATGCTCCTCCAAGGCGGCTTGATCATTGTGCAGCCCCACAATGATTGAATCCGCAGCCTTGCATTCCTCCTCAGCCACAGCGACAGCAGCCTTTGCTCGGTCCTCCAAAGAAACTGAGGCTTCTTTCGCCTCCTCCAAGTCTTGGATCAGCGAGGCAATTCACCCATTCGCCGCGTCTAGCTCGGCGACTGGAACATTCCCTTCGCGGGCCTTGGAAATCACAGCCGAGAGACCATCTGAAAGAGAAACCATCAGCGTGCCATACACCAACAGTTCACACTTGACAGAGGAAAGGACAGAAAGGCAGATACTTACCAATAGTTTCCTGAAGCCGCTGGTTCGCCTCCTGCACTTCACGCAGATCCCGCTCCAAGTGATCCTTTGCGGCCTGCCGATCGGTCGATTCCCTTTGCAAACCCTGCAAACAAACAATACAACTCGGCACTTACCAAAATCAACATCCAGTTCCTAGCCACTGAAATTCAGCGACTAAGAACTCGGGGACTGGAGAGTAGGAAAAAGTTCAATTCCTAGCCGCTGAAATTCAGCGACTAAGAACTCGGGGACTAGAGAGTAGGAAAAAGTTCAATTCCTAGCCGCTAAAATTCAGCGACTAAGAACTCGGGGACTGGAGAGTAGGAAAAAGTTCAGTTCCTAGCCGCTGAAATTCAGCGACTAAGAACTCGGGGACTGGACATACCTGGATAGCAGCGCCAAGCATCCTGTGGAGTTCTCCAGCGTCAGTCGACGGGATCGTAAAGGAAGTGCGCCCACAATGGGACCCAATGTCCGCATCCACGATCTCCAGACTCTGTGGAGACTGGGTGTCCGCCACGCCTGGAAACCCCCTAGCCATGAAGCGCGGGAACGTCGCCGACGCTCTAGCGGGACCACTGGTTCTCGAGGACGGCGCCTCCGACGCGGCTGCAACCAAGACTAGCTCCGATCGCGCCGCCACCACTTCTTCAGCAACTGCCGCAAAATCGGGCTTCGCGGCGCCGTCCATGGTTGTGGCGTTATCGGCACCCCCCTTCTGCTTCTTCGTGCCTTCCGCAGTCACCACATCTCCGGCGGGTTTTCTCTTCTTGGGGAGGTCGCCCTCTCCCGTGGTGGTGGCCGGCAGAATCTTTGCCACCGAAGGACGACCAACCTTCTTGGCTCTAGATCTGCCTGAATTCCCACAGTCAATATAACATCTATACAAAAACAAGAGGCGAGTCGGAATGAAGAACCAATACTCACTTAGCGACCGGGAGAACGCGAAGCCCGATGCTGATGTGGGCAGGCTTATCCAATTCTGGACCCAGCTTGCGAGTGAGCCCCCTCTCAAAGACGTCTGAAGCACACGACACCGTGGGCTTCCTCGACGACAAAGTCGCGGTCGTCGGAATTTCCGGCTCCGAAGACGCGGCCGCTCTCGGTGGCTACGACGACTTAGACGTTGCTGCCTCAGCCGCTTCCTGGCTCAGAACCCCTGAAACCATTGGCGCCATCACCGCCAGGGGCACCTCTACCGCCTCCTCGATGTCCTTGCCCTCCAACCCCTTCGTCGGGATCGCATCCTCTGAGGCTTTGCGCGAGACTTCGGGGGTGTCTTCATTGTCAGAGTCGTCATCTGACTCAAACACCACCGCCGACTTGGACGGTGACATTGGCTTCTTCGCTGGTGACTTCAGCTTGCGCGCGGGCTTCGACAGTGTGGCCATACACCGGGATGTGTGCTCCTGCGCGACCTCGTCGCCTCTGTCGTGTTCATCCAGGCTGCGACTTGCCTCGAACTCGCGCTATTTCTGCACGTGAGTCTTGCGAGCCATAGGCGCTAGGGAAGGGACCTCTTCCTCCTCCTCGTCGCTGTCGGAGGAGTCTCCCTCAGAGGCCTCCTCGAGCTCCCGGGGGACCTCTTCATCGAGCGGAGGAAGCCAGCCCTCCAACACCTGAAACAGCTGAGAACCACCACGAGTAAATACCAAATTATGCGACTACGAATTGAGCTACAGAAATGGCGACTAGGGAGAAAACTTACTGTGGGAGCTCCATTCTTCATGGGAGTGTATGGGGCGAGCCCGACCGACACGGTGGTGAATTCCGCATTAGTGATCTTCTTTAGGGCGGCCTTGTAGTCCTCGACCCCCCACGATTCTTTGCTGGTTCGGGAGGGGTCGTGCTTCCTGCTATACTCGTACATCCAATGCGGTCGAGCCGCTAGTGGGACCAGGCGCCGCCCGAGCCAGCAGTTGTAGAGGTTGATCAAAGTCAACCCCTGGTCCTTCAGCCTCTGGATCTGGTCCATCATCTCCGCGACGGCCATCCTCTGGTCCTCAGGGAGCTTCTTCGGTGCCAACCGGCAAGGCTCGCTCCTCTCGGCGATGAACTAGGAAAGTGCCACCTCACCGGAGGGAGTGGATTCTTTCACATAGAACCAACTCTTCTTCCACTCGCTGGCGGCTTTCTTTGGCAGGAGGAGCTTGATGAAGTTAGCCTTTGGCTTCAATTGGAACGTGACGCCGCCTGCGGCCAATATCAGGCCGCCGGATGCCTCGCGCCCGATGCGGCCGCGGAAGAGCTCCAACCACAGCGGAAAATATGGCCTACAGCCGAGGTAGCACTCGCAGAAGGCGACAAAGATCGCCAGTTGCTCGATGTTGTGTGGGCCGAGATCCGACGGCTTGATCGCGTAATACGGGCAGAAGCGCCGGAAGAAAAGCGAGGTGGGGGAACCTCAAACCTCTCTCTAGATGACTAGGGAAACAGATGAATTCGCCGGCTCGCGGTTTCGGCTCGGTCTCGGAGGAGGGGGAACCCGCCAGTTCCCCTTGCGGAGGACTTCGGCGTCCTCGAAGGATTTGAGTTGGGCTATGGTGCACTTCGATTTTCCCCATGAGCCTTTGGGAGGCGCCATCAGGAAGGACGTGGAATCCCACGGCATGGAAGAATCGAATCGGAGGAAGGCAGAAAGATTGAAGGCAGGAAGAATGAATGTGGGAGAATGAAGAATGCGGGGAAGGGTTCGCAGAGCTGATTCGTCACTCCCCTTATATGGAAATGCTACCTGCCAAATTCGGGGTAGCCGTTACCTATGGTAATTACGCCGAAGTTACCGTGGGGATTTCCAACGGATAGTTTGACCAGAATTGACGGTCCAACTCCTCCATTCCACCGGCTACCCGCTAGTCTTCTCCATTCGCCGAAGCAGCGACTTGGTAGCAGTGACATTCGCTAGAGTGACGAGTGGAAGCCTGGGGAAAATTTCCTCGTTTCTAATGGAGTCCATCGCCAACTCGACTGGGCGTCCAAATTGGGCTCGCCTACTTCGACCGCCAAAGGGACACCTGCACCTGAATCAACGATGGCCTCGGGGACTACTGATGGGGATATGCCAAAGGGGGTATGCCTAGCAGGACATTCCGATTGGGCCGAAGGGCCTTGGAGTGGGCCTGAAGGACGGCGACTGGAGTGCGACTGAAGGAAAGGCCTGGCGACTAGAGACTGAAGGCCCAAAAGCATACTTGAAGCCCAGTCGGATTAGGTCAAAAGCCTTCGAGTCCATATCTGGCTCGGTTGTAACTTGTAAGCCCTAGCGAGGTGACTCCTATATAAACCTCCCTAGGGTATCCTTAGAACTTATATTCCATTATACACCCCCTCAAGCGACTCGCTGCTTAGACGCCGAGCTCGCCACCCCTATAACTCGCTCTCCAATAATCTAATCTAGCAGGAGTAGGTCTTTACCCTCCGGGGGCGAACCTGGGTAAACCCATGTGCATCCGCTCCCATCTCGCACCGCAGATGGCCGCCAACTCTTCCTCACGTTACAATCAATCGCTGCCAGTAGCAGCGACTGCCATGGCCATTTCCACGACATTCTTGGTGTAGTTGGACTAATTCAAGGTATGAAGCAATACATAAGCTCTTCCAAGATCATAGTCTCCAGCATCATGATGGTCTACAAACACATCAAGCTTTCTTACCTCTATGCACACCTTCTCCATCATTCTCCAATTAAATTGGTTCCCTCAATTGCAATGAGACGATCAACTATGTCTCTCCCCTCAAATCCCAAATGGTAGTATGCTACAAACAAAATGTGGCAAAAATCGTTATGCATTGAGCTTTTGGCACATTAGTTAAATCACAATATTTTAATCAAACCCATAATTAAATTAATATAGAAGTATTACTTGGATGGATTATAGAGAAATTTCCACACATAACACTATTTGATTCACAAAGATTTTTGTGAATGGTGAAATTCACTTGCTGTTCCCTTTGAAGTTTGTACACTCTACAAAATTCTTTCCAACCATCACCACCGATGAAAGTTAAATTTGGTTCATTCGTAACCATCAACACAAATTCAAAATTCTCTGATATAGTAAAGGACATGTAGCATCTCCTTTTTCATGCTTTTTCACTAAATACTTATTAAGAAAAACAGTTCTTGAATAGAATGGGAGAACCTGCATAGCAAGTATGACACAATGAGAGGAAGGCACTTACATGGAAGAGTAACAGATAACCCCTCAAAATATTTTTATGTACATGATAGTCCCTTTAAATATACCTTATATTTTTGATTTTTTCTCAAAAAACTATAGACACTATAGAAAGGAACGGAGGGAGTATAAAACGATCTGCACATTCATATGTTTTTAATAAGAAAATCATACCGTCCTCTCCTTGAATCCTTGACGTATGGTAAATGCAAAAAAATGTGCTTCTGAGTCGTAGCAGTGCACAAACCCTTCGTGTCGAAACAAACACCACACTACATGATAAATTAGATTGTGAGTGTGAAGTCGGATCTTGAGTGCAATCGCTCAGATCTACAAGATATGCCGACCACTTTCACAACCGAAAGCACTAATAATCTTAGCTAGTAGATTTCACACCATGTTGGGTCCACACGACATACGTACCTCGGCAGTCATCACCATAGTTCTCCTAGTTGTGTAGGACCGTTCACCGTTGGCTGATGAAAGAGTGAAGTCACGACAGAACAAGATGGCGGTGAGATGGGAGTAGGCGTTTGTGACAGAGGGAGGGCGAGATCGTTAGGAGCCCCTATATATATTAATGCTCCAATATTTGTGTGTACAGTTTTTTGGGAAAGTAATAAGTATTAGCCTTTTACGTCTGATTGTGGGCCGATTCTCATCAAGATTGGTTAACCCTTAACTTTGTGGTCAAATATCTGTTTGACATAAAATCGAATTTGCGATAATTAAGTAAAAATGTTTCAAAAAAGATTTAACTACACATCAATGATGAAACATGGCCTACCATAGTTTTTTCCAAGTTTCTCATTTTTCATGCAAAGTGTTTGCCACATAGTGATCAAATTCGAAGGTTTCAAGAGATTTTGAGATTTTCTCATTTTTCTATGAAATTCACAAGGTATGGTCAAACCAGGGTTAACCAGAGTCTTTCGAGAGATTACGAAAGCATATGAAAAGTACAACTGTTGTTCTATGGTCCCAATGAGATGTACAACCACTCAAGCATGCAACTTGAAGGTCTCAAATTGTAGTTTTGGTAATTGCTTCACAAATGGTTCCTTGTCTTTGAATTTGAGGATGAAATTTTTGAAATTTTCAAACCAAAATGGCTAGATACAATGCTAGCATCACTAGCCACATGGTTATAACCCTTGTTCCAAATTAGAGTTCATTTGAAAAAAGGTAGATGAAAAAATTGTACACAAGTGGCTCTTTCTAGTAGTCGGACATGATCGTTGACCTAACTACCCCACATTTGAGAGTAGACTGCTAGGGGTACTTTATTTCCAAGTTTCTCATTTTTCATGCAAAGTATTTGCCACACAGTGATCAAATTTGAAGGTTTCAAGAGATTTTGAGAATTTCTCATTTTTCTATGAAATTCACAAGATTTGTTCAAACCAGGGTTAACCAGAGTCTTTTGAGAGATTGCGAAAGCATCTGAAAAGTACAACTGTTGTTGTGTGGTTGCAATGAGATGTACAACCACTCAAGCATGCATCTTGAAGGTCTCAAATTGTAGTTTTGGTAATTGCTTCACAAATGGTTCCTTGTTTTTGAGTTTGCGAATGAAATTTTTGAAATTTTCAAACCAAAATGTCTAGATACAGTGCTAGCATCACTAGCCACATGGTGGTAAACCCTTGTGCCAAATTTGAGTCCATTTGAAGAAAATTAGATGAAAACATGGTACACAAGTGGCTCTTTCTAGTAGTCGGACATGATCGTTCACCTAACTACCCCACATTTGAGAGTGGACTGCTAGGGGGACATTTTTTCAAAGTTTCTCATTTTTCATACAAAGTATTTGCCACACAGTGGTGAAATTCGAACGTTTCAAGAGATTTTGAGAATTTCTCATTTTTCTATGAAATTCACAACGTTTGGTCAAACCAGGGTTGAGTAGAGTCTTTCAAGAGATTGCGAAAGCATCTAAAAAGTACAACTGTTGTTCTATGGTCCCAATGAGATGTATAACCACTCAAGCATGCAACTTGAAGGTCTCAAACTGTAGTTTTGGTACTTGCTTCACAAATGGTTCCTTGTTTTGGAGTTTGAGGATGAAATTTTCAAACCAAAATGGCTAGATACAATGCTAGCATCACTAGCCACATGGTGATAAACCCTTGTGCCAAATTTGAGTCCATTTGAAGAATGGTAGATGAAAACATGGTACACAAGTGGCTCTTTCTAGTAGTCGGACATGATCGTTGACCTAACAACCCCACATTTGAGAGTGGACTGCTAGGGGGACATTTTTTCCAAGTTTCTCATTTTTCATGCAAAGTATTTTCGACAAAGTGATCAAATTCGAAGGTTTCAAGAGATTTTAAAAATTCCTCATTTTTCTATGAAATTCACAAGGTTTAGTCAAACTAGGGTTGAGTAGAGTCTTTCAAGAGATTGTGAAAGCATCTAAAAAGTACAACTGTTGTTCTGTGGTCCCAATGAGACGTACAACTACTCAAGCATGCAACTTGAAGGTCTCAAATTATAGTTTTGGTACTTGCTTCACAAATGGTTCCTTGTTTTTGAGTTTGAGGATGAAATTTTTGAAATTTTCAAACCAAAATGTCTAGATACAATGCTAGCATCACTAGCCACATGGTGATAAACCCTTGTGCCAAATTTGAGTCCATCTGAAGAAAAGTAGATGAAAACATGGTACACAAGTGGCTCTTTCTAGTAGTCGGACATGATCGTTGACCTAACTACCCCACATTTGAGAGTGGACTGCTACGGAGACATTTTTCCAAGTTTCTCATTTTTCATGCAAAGTATTTGCCACATAGTGATCAATTTCGAAGGTTTCAAGAGATTTTGAGAATTTCTAATTTTTCTATGAAATTCACAAGGTTTGGTCAAACTAGGGTTGACCAAAGTCTTTGAGAGATTGCGAAAGCATCTGAAAAGTACAACTGTTGTTCTATGGTCCCAATGAGATGTACAACCACTCAAGCATGCAACTTGAAGGTCTCAAATTGTAGTTTTGGTACTTTCTTCACAAACGGTTCCTTGTTTTTGAGTTTGAGGATGAATTTTTTGAAATCTTCAAACCAAAATGGCTAGATACAATGCTAGCATCACTAGCCACATGGTGATAAACCCTTGTGCCAAATTTGAGTCCATTTGAATAAAGGTAGATGAAAACATGGTACACAAGTGGCTCTTTCTAGTAGTCGAACATGATCGTTGACCTAACTACCCCACATTTGAGAGTGGACTGCTAGGGGGACATTTTTTCCAAGTTTCTCATTTTTCATGCAATATTTTCCACATAATGATCAAATTCGAAGGTTTCAAGAGATTTTTGGAATTTCTCATTTTTCTCTGAAATTCACAAGGTTTGGTCAAACCAGGGTTAACCAGGGTCTTTTGAGAGATTGCGAAAGCACCTGAAAAGTACAATTGTTGTTCTGTGGTCCCAATGAGATGTACAACCCCTCAAGCATGCAACTTGAAGGTCTCAAATTGTAGTTTTGGTACTTGCTTCACAAATGGTTCTTTGTTTTTGAGTTTGAGGATGAAATTTTTGAAATTTTCAAACCAAAATGGCTAGATACAATGCTAGCGTCACTAGCCACATGGTGATAAACCCTTGTGCCAAATTTGAATCCATTTGAAGAAAGGAAGATGAAAACATGGTACACAAGTGGCTCTTTCTAGTAGTCGGGCATGATCGTTGACCTAACTACCCCACGTTTGAGAGTGGACTGCTAGGGAGACATTTTTCCAAGTTTCTCATTTTTCATGCAAAGTATTTGCCACATAGTGATCAAATTCGAAGGTTTCAAGAGATTTTGAGATTTTCTCATTTTTCTATGAAATTCACAAGGTTTGGTCAAACCAGGGTTGACCAGAGTTTTTCGAGAGATTACGAAAGAATATGTAAAGTACAACTGTTGTTCTATGGTCCCAATGAGATGTACAACCACTCAAGCATGCAACTTGAAGGTCTCAAATTGTAGTTTTGGTAATTGCTTCACAAATGGTTCCTCGTCTTTGAGTTTGAGGATGAAATTTTTGAAATTTTCAAACCAAAATGGCTAGATACAATGCTAGCATCACTAGCCACATGGTTATAAACCCTTGTGCCAAATTAGAGTTCATTTGAAAAAAGGTAGATGAAAAAATTGTACACAAGTGGCTCTTTCTAGTAGTCGGACATGATCGTTGACCTAACTACCCCACATTTGAGAGTAGACTGCTAGGGGGACTTTATTTCCAAGTTTCTCATTTTTCATGCAAAGTATTTGCCACAGAGTGATCAAATTCAAAGGTTTCAAGAGATTTTGAGAATTTCTCATTTTTCTATGAAATTCACAAGAGTTATTCAAACCAGGGTTAACCAGAGTCTTTTGAGAGATTACGAAAGCATCTGAAAAGTACAATTGTTGTTCTGTGGTCGCAATGAGATGTACAACCACTCAAGCATGCATCTTGAAGGTCTGAAATTGTAGTTTTGGTAATTGCTTCACAAATGGTTCCTTGTTTTTGAGTTTGTGAATGAAATTTTCAAACCAAAATGTCTAGATACAGTGCTAGCATCACTAGCCACATGGTAATAAACCCTTGTGCCAAATTTGAGTCCATTTGAAGAAAAGTAGATGAAAACATGGTACACAAGTGGCTCTTTCTAGTAGTCAGACATGATCGTTCACCTAACTACCCCACATTTGAGAGTGGACTGCTAGGGGGACATTTTTTCAAAGTTTCTCATTTTTCATACAAAGTATTTGCCACACAGTGATGAAATTCGAAGATTTCAAGAGATTTTGAGAGTTTCTCATTTTTCTATTAAATTCACAACGTTTTGTGAAACCAGGGTTGAGTAGAGTCTTTCAAGATATTGCGAAAGCATCTAAAAAGTACAACTGTTGTTCTATGGTCCCAATGAGATGTATAACCACTCAAGCATGCAACTTGAAGGTCTCAAACTGTAGTTTTGGTACTTGCTTCACAAATGGTTCCTTGTTTTGGAGTTTTAGGATGAAATTTTCAAACCAAAATGGCTAGATACAATGCTAGCATCACTAGCCACATGGTGATAAACCCTTGTGCCAAATTTGAGTCCATTTGAAGAATGGTAGATGAAAACATGGTACACAAGTGGCTCTTTCTAGTAGTCGGGCATGATCGTTGACCTAACTACCCCACGTTTGAGAGTGGACTGCTAGGGAGACATTTTTCCAAGTTTCTCATTTTTCATGCAAAGTATTTGCCACATAGTGATCAAATTCGAAGGTTTCAAGAGATTTTGAGATTTTCTCATTTTTCTATGAAATTCACAAGGTTTGGTCAAACTAGGGTTGACCAGAGTTTTTCGAGAGATTACGAAAGAATATGTAAAGTACAACTGTTTTTCTATGGTCCCAATGAGATGTACAACCACTCAAGCATGCAACTTGAAGGTCTCAAATTGTAGTTTTGGTAATTGCTTCACAAATGGTTCCTCGTCTTTGAGTTTGAGGATGAAATTTTTGAAATTTTCAAACCAAAATGGCTAGATACAATGCTAGCATCACTAGCCACATGGTTATAAACCCTTGTGCCAAATTAGAGTTCATTTGAAAAAAGGTAGGTGAAAAAATTGTACACAAGTGGCTCTTTCTAGTAGTCGGACATGATCGTTGACCTAACTACCCCACATTTGAGAGTAGACTGCTAGGGGGACTTTATTTCCAAGTTTCTCATTTTTCATGCAAAGTATTTGCCACAGAGTGATCAAATTCGAAGGTTTCAAGAGATTTTGAGAATTTCTCATTTTTCTATGAAATTCACAAGAGTTGTTCAAACCAGGGTTAACCAGTCTTTTGAGAGATTACGAAAGCATCTGAAAAGTACAATTGTTGTTATGTGGTCGCAATGAGATGTACAACCACTCAAGCATGCATCTTGAATGTCTGAAATTGTAGTTTTGGTAACTGCTTCACAAATGGTTCCTTGTTTTTGAGTTTGTGAATGAAATTTTCAAACCAAAATGTCTAGATACAGTGCTAGCATCACTAGCCACATGGTAATAAACCCTTGTGCCAAATTTGAGTCCATTTGAAGAAAAGTAGATGAAAACATGGTACACAAGTGGCTCTTTCTAGTAGTCAGACATGATCGTTCACCTAACTACCCCACATTTGAGAGTGGACTGCTAGGGGGACATTTTTTCAAAGTTTCTCATTTTTCATACAAAGTATTTGCCACACAGTGATGAAATTCGAAGATTTCAAGAGATTTTGAGAGTTTCTCATTTTTCTATTAAATTCACAATGTTTTGTGAAACCAGGGTTGAGTAGAGTCTTTCAAGATATTGCGAAAGCATCTAAAAAGTACAACTGTTGTTCTATGGTCCCAATGAGATGTATAACCACTCAAGCATGCAACTTGAAGGTCTCAAACTGTAGTTTTGGTACTTGCTTCACAAATGGTTCCTTGTTTTGGAGTTTTAGGATGAAATTTTCAAACCAAAATGGCTAGATACAATGCTAGCATCACTAGCCACATGGTGATAAACCCTTGTGCCAAATTTGAGTCCATTTGAAGAATGGTAGATGAAAACATGGTACACAAGTGGCTCTTTCTAGTAGTCGGACATGATCGTTGACCTAACAACCCCACATTTGAGAGTGGACTGCTAGGGGGACATTTTTTCCAAGTTTCTCATTTTTCATGCAAAGTATTTTCGACAAAGTGATCAAATTCGAAGGTTTCAAGAGATTTTAAAAATTCCTCATTTTTCTATGAAATTCACAAGGTTTGGTCAAACTAGGGTTGAGTAGAGTCTTTCAAGAGATTGTGAAAGCATCTAAAAAGTACAACTGTTGTTCTGTGGTCCCAATGAGACGCACAACTACTCAAGCATGCAACTTGAAGGTCTCAAATTATAGTTTTGGTACTTGCTTCACAAATGGTTCCTTGTTTTTGAGTTTGAGGATGAAATTTTTGAAATTTTCAAACCAAAATGTCTAGATACAATGCTAGCATCACTAGCCACATGGTGATAAACCCTTGTGCCAAATTTGAGTCCATCTGATGAAAAGTAGATGAAAACATGGTACACAAGTGGCTCTTTCTAGTAGTCGGACATGATCGTTGACCTAACTACCCCACATTTGAGAGTGGACTGCTAGGGAGACATTTTTCCAAATTTCTCATTTTTCATGCAAAGTATTTGCCACATAGTGATCAATTTCGAAGGTTTCAAGAGATTTTGAGAATTTCTAATTTTTCTATGAAATTCACAAGGTTTGGTAAAACTAGGGTTGACCAAAGTCTTTGAGAGATTGCGAAAGCATCTGAAAAGTACAAATGTTGTTCTATGGTCCCAATGAGATGTACAACCACTCAAGCATGCAACTTGAAGGTCTCAAATTGTAGTTTTGGTACTATCTGCACAAACGGTTCCTTGTTTTTGAGTTTGAGGATGAATTTTTTGAAATTTTCAAACCAAAATGGCTAGATACAATGCTAGCATCACTAGCCACATGGTGATAAACCCTTGTGCCAAATTTGAGTCCATTTGAATAAAGGTAGATGAAAACATGGTACACAAGTGGCTCTTTCTAGTAGTCGAACATGATCGTTGACCTAACTACCCCACATTTGAGAGTGGACTGCTAGGGGGACATTTTTTCCAAGTTTCTCATTTTTCATGCAATATTTTCCACACAATGATCAAATTCGAAGGTTTCAAGAGATTTTGGGAATTTCTCATTTTTCTCTGAAATTCACAAGGTTTGGTCAAACCAGGGTTAACCAGGGTCTTCTGAGAGATTGCGAAAGCACCTGAAAAGTACAATTGTTGTTCTGTGGTCCCAATGAGATGTACAACCCCTCAAGCATGCAAGTTGAAGGTCTCAAATTGTAGTTTTGGTACTTGCTTCACAAATGGTTCTTTGTTTTTGAGTTTGAGGATGAAATTTTTGAAAATTTCAAACCAAAATGGCTAGATACAATGCTAGCGTCACTAGCCACATGGTGATAAACCCTTGTGCCAAATTTGAATCCATTTGAAGAAAGGAAGATGAAAACATGGTACACAAGTGGCTCTTTCTAGTAGTCGGGCATGATCGTTGACCTAACTACCCCACGTTTGAGAGTGGACTGCTAGGGAGACATTTTTCCAAGTTTCTCATTTTTCATGCAAAGTATTTGCCACATAGTGATCAAATTCGAAGGTTTCAAGAGATTTTGAGATTTTCTCATTTTTCTATGAAATTCACAAGGTTTGGTCAAACCAGGGTTGACCAGAGTTTTTCGAGAGATTACGAAAGCATATGTAAAGTACAACTGTTGTTCTATGGTCCCAATGAGATGTACAACCACTCAAGCATGCAACTTGAAGGTCTCAAATTGTAGTTTTGGTAATTGCTTCACAAATGGTTCCTCGTCTTTGAGTTTGAGGATGAAATTTTTGAAATTTTCAAACCAAAATGGCTAGATACAATGCTAGCATCACTAGCCACATGGTTATAAACCCTTGTGCCAAATTAGAGTTCATTTGAAAAAAGGTAGATGAAAAAATTGTACACAAGTGGCTCTTTCTAGTAGTTGGACATGATCATTGACCTAACTACCCCACATTTGAGAGTAGACTGCTAGGGTGACTTTATTTCCAAGTTTCTCATTTTTCATGCAAAGTATTTGCCACAGAGTGATCAAATTCGAAGGTTTCAAGAGATTTTGAGAATTTCTCATTTTTCTATGAAATTCACAAGAGTTGTTCAAACCAGGGTTAACCAGAGTCTTTTGAGAGATTACGAAAGCATCTGAAAAGTACAATTGTTGTTCTGTGGTCGCAATGAGATGTACAACCACTCAAGCATGCATCTTGAAGGTCTGAAATTGTAGTTTTGGTAATTGCTTCACAAATGGTTCCTTGTTTTTGAGTTTGTGAATGAAATTTTCAAACCAAAATTTCTAGATACAGTGCTAGCATCACTAGCCACATGGTAATAAACCCTTGTGCCAAATTTGAGTCCATTTGAAGAAAAGTAGATGAAAACATGGTACACAAGTGGCTCTTTCTAGTAGTCGGACATGATCGTTCACCTAACTACCCCACATTTGAGAGTGGACTGCTAGGGGGACATTTTTTCAAAGTTTCTCATTTTTCATAAAGAATGTGCCACACAGTGATGAAATTCGAAGGTTTCAAGAGATTTTGAGAGTTTCTCATTTTTCTATTAAATTCACAATGTTTTGTGAAACCAGGGTTGAGTAGAGTCTTTCAAGATATTGCGAAAGCATATAAAAAGTACAATTGTTTTTCTATGGTCCCAATGAGATGTATAACCACTCAAGCATGCAACTTGAAGGTCTCAAATTGTAGTTTTGATACTTGCTTCACAAATGGTTCCTTGTTTTGGAGTTTTAGGATGAAATTTTCAAACCAAAATGGCTAGATACAATTCTAGCATCACTAGCCACATGGTGATAAACCCTTGTGCCAAATTTGAGTCCATTTGAAGAATGGTAGATGAAAACATGGTACACAAGTGGCTCTTTCTAGTAGTCGGACATGATCGTTGACCTAACAACCCCACATTTGAGAGTGGACTGCTAGGGGGACATTTTTTCCAAGTTTCTCATTTTTCATGTGAAGTATTTTCCACAAAGTGATCAAATTCGAAGGTTTCAAGAGATTTTGAAAATTCCTCATTTTTCTATGAAATTCACAAGGTTTGGTCAAACTAGGGTTGAGTAGAGTCTTTCAAGAGATTGTGAAAGCATCTAAAAAGTACAACTGTTGTTCTGTGGTCCCAATGAGAGGTACAACCACTCAAGCATGCAACTTGAAGGTCTCAAATTATAGTTTTGGTACTTGCTTCACAAATGGTTCCTTGTTTTTGAGTTTGAGGATGAAAATTTTGAAATTTTCAAACCAAAATGTGTAGATACAATGCTAGCATCACTAGCCACATGGTGATGAACCCTTGTGCCAAATTTGAGTCCATCTGAAGAAAAGTAGATGAAAACATGGTACACAAGTGGCTCTTTCTAGTAGTCGGACATGATCGTTGACCTAACTACCCCACATTTGAGAGTGGACTGCTAGGGAGACATTTTTCCAAATTTCTCATTTTTCATGCAAAGTATTTGCCACATAGTGATCAATTTCGAAGGTTTCAAGAGATTTTGAGAATTTCTAATTTTTCTATGAAATTCACAAGGTTTGGTAAAACTAGGGTTGACCAAAGTCTTTGAGAGATTGCGAAAGCATCTGAAAAGTACAAATGTTGTTCTATGGTCCCAATGAGATGTACAACCACTCAAGCATGCAACTTGAAGGTCTCAAATTGTAGTTTTGGTACTTTCTTCACAAACGGTTCCTTGTTTTTGAGTTTGAGGATGAATTTTTTGAAATTTTCAAACCAAAATGGCTAGATACAATGCTAGCATCACTAGCCACATGGTGATAAACCCTTGTGCCAAATTTGAGTCCATTTGAATAAAGGTAGATGAAAACATGGTACAAAGTGGCTCTTTCTAGTAGTCGAACATGATCGTTGACCTAACTACCCCACATTTGAGAGTGGACTGCTAGGGGGACATTTTTTCCAAGTTTCTCATTTTTCATGCAATATTTTCCACACAATGATCAAATTCGAAGGTTTCAAGAGATTTTGGGAATTTCTCATTTTTCTCTAAAATTCACAAGGTTTGGTCAAACCAAGGTTAACCAGGGTCTTTTGAGAGATTGCGAAAGCACCTGAAAAGTACAATTGTTGTTCTGTGGTCCCAATGAGATATACAACCCCTCAAGCATGCAACTTGAAGGTCTCAAATTGTAGTTTTGGTACTTGCTTCACAAATGGTTCTTTGTTTTTGAGTTTGAGGATGAAATTTTTGAAATTTTCAAACCAAGATGGCTAGATACAATGCTAGCGTCACTAGCCACATGGTGATAAACCCTTGTGCAAAATTTAAATCCATTTGAAGAAAGGTAGATGAAAACATGGTACACAAGTGGCTCTTTCTAGTAGTCGGGTATGATCGTTGACCTAACTACCCCACGTTTGAGAGTGGACTGCTAGGGAGACATTTTTCCAAGTTCCTCATTTTTCATGCAAAGTATTTGCCACATAGTGATCAAATTCGAAGGTTTCAAGAGATTTTGAGATTTTCTCATTTTTCTATGAAATTCACAAGGTTTGGTCAAACTAGGGTTGACCAGAGTTTTTCGAGAGATTACGAAAGCATATGTAAAGTACAACTATTGTTCTATGGTCCCAATGAGATGTACAACCACTCAAGCATGCAACTTGAAGGTCTCAAATTGTAGTTTTGGTAATTGCTTCACAAATGGTTCCTTGTCTTTGAGTTTGAGGATGAAATTTTTGAAATTTTCAAACCAAAATGGCTAGATACAATGCTAGAATCACTAGCCACATGGTTATAAACCCTTGTGCCAAATTAGAGTTCATTTGAAAAAAGGTAGATGAAAAAATTGTACACAAGTGGCTCTTTCTAGTAGTCGGACATGATCGTTGACCTAACTACCCCACATTTGAGAGTAGACTGCTAGGGGGACTTTATTTCCAAGTTTCTCATTTTTCATGCAAAGTATTTGCCACACAGTGATCAAATTCGAAGGTTTCAAGAGATTTTGAGAATTTCTCATTTTTCTATGAAATTCACAAAAGTTGTTCAAACCAGGGTTAACCAGAGTCTTTTGAGAGATTACGAAAGCATCTGAAAAGTACAATTGTTGTTCTGTGGTCGCAATGAGATGTACAACCACTCAAGCATGCATCTTGAAGGTCTGAATAGTTTTGGTAATTGCTTCACAAATGGTTCCTTGTTTTTGAGTTTGTGAATGAAATTTTCAAACCAAAATGTCTAGATACGGTGCTAGCATCACTAGCCACATGGTGATAAACCCTTGTGCCAAATTTGAGTCCATTTGAAAAAAAAGTAGATGAAAACATGGTACACAAGTGGCTCTTTCTAGTAGTCGGACATGATCGTTCACCTAACTACCCCACATTTGAGAGTGGACTGCTAGGGTTACATTTTTTCAAAGTTTCTCATTTTTCATACAAAGTATTTGCCACATAGTGATGAAATTCGAAGGTTTCAAGAGATTTTGAGAACTTCTCATTTTTCTATGAAATTCACAATGTTTGGTCAAACCAGGGTTGAGTAGAGTCTTTCAAGATATTGTGAAAGCATCTAAAAAGTACAACTGTTGTTCTATGGTCCCAATGAGATGTATAACCACTCAAGCATGCAACTTGAAGGTCTCAAATTGTAGTTTAGGTACTTGCTTCACAAATGGTTCCTTGTTTTGGAGTTTGAGGATGAAATTTTCAAACCAAAATGGCTAGATACAATGCTAGCATCACTAGCCACATGGTGATAAACCCTTGTGCCAAATTTGAATCCATTTGAAGAATGGTAGATGAAAACATGGTACACAAGTGGCTCTTTCTAGTAGTCGAACATGATCGTTGACCTAACAACCCCACATTTGAGAGTGGACTGCTAGGGGGACGTTTTTTCCAATTTTGACATTTTTAATGCAAAGTATTTGCCACACGGTGATCAAATACGAAGGTTTCAAGAGATTTTGAGAATTTCTCATTTTCCTATGAAATTCACAATGTTTGGTCAAACCAGGGTTGACCAGAGTCTTTCGAGAGATTGCGAAAGCATCTGAAAAGTACAACTGCTGTTCTATTGTCCCAATGAGATGTACAACCACTCAAGCGTGTAACTTGAAGGTCTCAAATTATAGTTTTGGTACTTGCTTCACAAATGGTTCCTTGTTTTTGAGTTTGAGGATGAAAGTTTTGAAATTTTCAAACCAAAATCGCTAGATACAATGCTAGCATCACTAGCCACATGGTGATAAACCCTTGTGCCAAATTTGAGTCCATTTGAATAAAGGTAGATGAAAACATGGTACACAAGTGGCTCTTTCTAGTAGTCTAACATGATCATTGACCTAACTACCCCACATTTGAGAGTGGACTGCTAGGGGGACATTTTTTTCCAAGTTTCTCATTTTTCATGCAAAGTATTTTCCACACAGTGATCAAATTAGAAGGTTTCAAGAGATTTTGAGAATTTCTCATTTTTCTATGAAATTCACAAGGTTTGGTCAAACCAGGGTTGACTAGAGTCTTTTGAGAGATTGCGAAAGCACCTAAAAAGTACAACTGCTATTCTGTGGTCCCAATGAGATGTAAAAACCACTCAAGCATGCAACTTGAAGGTCTCAAATTGTAGTTTTGGTACTTGCTTCACAAATGGTTCCTTGTTTTTTGAGTTTGAGGATGAAATTTTCAAACCAAAATGGCTAGATATAATGCTAGCATCACTAGCCACATGTTGATAAACCCTTGTGCCAAATTTGAGTCCATTTAACTAGCATCAATAGATCAAAATAAACATTGCTTATAAATTTGTCATTTAAACAGTATGAATATTTCACTATTCTTATTTATGATTTAGGGACTGGTAATGTATGCATCATTCATGTCTAACAATAGGACTTTTTAATGTAATATTAATTTTCAACTTGTCAGTACGTCATTACATTTTTTATACCAACTGTGTAAAACTTACATATATGAAGTAAACCAAAATTTCAAGAAATGTTTTGCCTCTTGTTGGGTTTGCAGCATAGAAAACAAAAAATTTCCTACGATGGGAACTATACGCCAAGATCTATCTACTAGATAGAAGCAATGGGTGGATATACATCCATGGAGAACTTACCCTCGAAGACAACAAAGCTTTGTTAACGAGTTGGAACTCGTGGATGACGTAGTCGAACGCTTGTCGATCTCAAGATCGTCTGGAAGTCCTAGCGCCGCAAATCAGCAGCGCATCCGTCCTCGAACACACGTTCAGGCCATCGAACAACCTCCACCTCCTCGCTCCAGCGAATCAGCGGAAGCAGCAACTCCTTCCAGATGGAAAGCCACCGGGAACATGTATCTCGCTAATCCGAGACCATGGGGAATATATCTAGAGGGGGAGAGAGATCCTTCACGAGGAGGTGTGCTTTGTGAGGAGGAGAGTGGGGCCTTTTATAGGGAGAGAAGGGAAGCCCCCTCCCATGGCCGGCGCCATGGAGAGGTGCCCCCACCTCTTCCCTCATTCATGTGGTGAAGCTCCACTCACATAAATCTAGCCTCCACTCAAAATTCCACTCACATGCATTAAATTTCCACCAAATTTAATGAAACTCTCATTTAATAAAACTCTTTTATTTATTTTATTCAGAATTTTGTTAATTACTTTAATTAACAAACATTCACATAAAACCCCTTGCAACATTTCAATATCACATGCGGAACCAGTTTCTGCAATTTCACCCGAAACAATTTCGGTTTCCATCGAAATGATTCTAGCGCATTGCAATTCTTTTGTCTGAAACATATATGATCCAAATGGTGTTTGGCAACCCTTAAGTATGTCACCCTACGGTTCGCAAATAATGCAGACATGATTGAGACTCCTCTCAGATCAATAATCAGAAGCGGGACCTAGAGATCCATTCTGACTCCTGCACATTCAACGATGACTTCTGTGGTCATGAGAACCTTTAATGCTAGTAACTTAATCCCTTTGTCTCATGATATATTACATGTCCGAGATTCGATCATCGGTATCCAAATACCTAGTTTGATCTCATTACCGACATGCACTCTTTTCTTGTTCCCGTGATATAACATTCTAGTGATCACATCACTTGCTTGAAAGCTATTCTCAATGTGATATCACCAAGAGGGCCCAGAGTATATCTATCCGTCATCGGGATGGATAAATCCCACTCTTGATCCATGAGCCTCTATATAACACCTTTGTAGCACTGAACCCATATTTATAGTTACCCTTTTATGGTGTGATGTTTGATGTTATCAAGATACTCCTCTTGTGTTAGTGATTAACATGATCTCATGGTCTAAGGACTAGGATTACTTCGTATGATGTTATAGAAATATAAACTCAATGACTTTGATCGTAATGCTATACTTCGGATGAATGTTCATCACATCATTTCCTCAATGTTGTGACCTCGTTATTAACGGTATCCAATGTCCATGATCAGGAAACTTTGATCATCTTGTTAATCAACGAGCTGGTTTAAAGAGAGGCATAACTAGGAAGTTTCCATTTGTTTACTAAACACACATGTATTAACGTTTCCGTATTAATACAATTATAGCATGTAAGATAAACATCTATCATATACTTGGAATATACATAATAACAACTTTATTATTGCCTCTCAGTGCATATTCCCTTCACCTCTAACATTAAAATTAACAACTAAACAGAACCTCCCTCCAAAATTATTTCGACAGATTTTCGTTCCCTCCTTTTTCCGCCTCACCCCACAGCCAAAATTTAAAACCCTGTAACATTAAAATGGCACACGAATCCCTCCCACGATTTGCGTCTCATCTTAACTCTCAAAACCCATCCCCCTCTGGCGCCTCATCCTTCTCCTCCCCCGGATCCGAACTCGTCCCCGGAGGATCAGAACTCATCGTCACATCTGATCGGCGATCTCCTTGGCCGCCGCCATGATCAGGACTCTTCGCAACGGTAAGGCACGCGAACCATTAAGGTCTACACCGAAGAAGAAGCCCAATGTCAAACGACTGTCAGGTGATAATTCAATCCCCCCGATCCTTCTCATATGTAGTAGATCTGCTAGAACCATTCATTACAAAGTGGTTAAACATCTTATTTCCATCATTCTAGTTATAATAATAGCGATCTACTCCCTATATTGTTTTCCCGCACACACGCAATGATATTGTTTCGCAGTAGACATTAAGTTCAGTCTACTCCGTACATCTACTCCCTAGAGTAAATCACATTTGTAGAGATAAAACGGTATAGCTCACTCCTGTGCTCTTAAGGTATAGATAACTACTTCTATTGTACCTACTTTAGTTTGCTCTTCAACAACACACTCTTAATATGTATGCCCTTGGGTAGGTTATTTTAGAAATGATAATTGTCGAGACTTTGTAATTCATGATGTAATCTGTTGTTGAGATGTAATACAATTGTGACCATCCCTTGTCAGGCGCAAAAAAAACCAACTAACGCATATGAGGAAAACAAGTACAAAAATTTGGAAGAAAATAAAGCTCGTATGATGGAAGTTTTCAAAGAAGCGCAAGCCGCCAGAGGTTTGCCTCTAGAAAATATAGAAGAGGTAGCATATAAATTCGTGTATAGTGGCATTTGCAAAGTGACAGAGGCCACCAAAAAGGGTAAAGAAAAGGATGCTAACCACACTCAACCAGACCCTACATATGAACCCAGTGCTGAAGAAATGGCCATAGCTAATGACGAGCCGACTTCAGATGACGAGGACCAGAACGTCGATAATCCTAAAACAAAGGTTATCATATCTTCTTTTCACTGAATTTTAATCCCTATAAAGTACTACTGTTTTGTTACTAACTGTTATTTTAAAACAGGCTAATGATGGTACATCAACTACAGAACAGAAGAAGTCTGTAGCAACAACTATACCTAAATAATTGTACTGATGGTTAGTCCTATAATATATACTCTAATTTTAACTTTCTTCCTACCATGTTTCAAAGGTAACTTCTTCTGGTTCAAAGCGAAAGCGTGGGGAACATGGAATTTCCATGGGCCATGGTCTGCATGACTACACTAGAAGAAATGGTGGGAATAAAATGAGAATTGAATTTACTGAGGGGGTAAGAAGGCCCAAAAATCCTCTTCAAGCAGCAAAACTAAGCTCTAAGGTCAGAATACAAATCTGAGACTAAGTGCATCTAGAAACCAACTGGACTCAATACAAAAAAGATGAGATTCTGAAAGATGTTATTCCAGGTGCTATTCGCAAAGTAGTAGTGAGCCCTAACTCTATAGTTTTACATCATAGCTATTTATCCTGTCTACCTATGTAAGTACATAATATGCATCTCCATTTTTCAGGGAAATTTTGAAATGGACACAAATGATGTAGTGACCAAGATAGTGTGCACTAATATTATACAGAGTAGTATGCGCCAACTACGCTACAAGCTTAAGAAGGAGAATTGGGAAAAGATTAAAGATATAAGCCTCTAGGAAGCATATAAGATGAAGCCAGCAAATGTACTAGAGAGAAGTTGGAAAGATCTTGTGAACAGATGGTTTGATACCCACTATAAGGTACTAACATTTACACTTACAAATACTGAGCACATAAATCTCCGTGGCATAGAAAACTCACAAGTTCATACTCAAATTTAGGAAATGTGTCTGAAGAATCAAGTGAATAGAGAAGCTGTGAAGAAGAACCATACAACTGGATCAAGATGCTTCGTTGCACACTACGAAGCTCTTGTACGTTTTTAAGTTCATATATGAAATAATTTTTCTACCAAACTTAGTATAAATTTTGCTAACTCATGTTCGTAATTCCAATATTTTTGTAGAACTCGGAGAACTTGGAGGAGGTGACATGTCCAATTGAATTCTATAGACTTACCCACACTAACAAGGAAGGCATCAGGACTACAGAAGCCAAATATGCTTATGTAAGACATTTTTAATACTTCTACTATTTTGTAATGAATAAACTTTCTACTTCAATATTTCTTTTCATTTGAACTTATTTGCAGGATGCAATGAGGACCATGAAAAATAGACCACGCCTAAAAGATGAGACTGAAAAAACAGAATTGCAGATTCCTCTCAAAATTGGGAGTTTGATCAATCTCAAGCACAACGAGCTCAAGCACAAGCATGTTCCTCTCAAGGAAGAGCTCAAGCACAACATAGGAGAAGAGCACAACGAGCTCAAGCACAAGCACATTCCTCTCAAATTTGGGAGTTTGATCAATCTCAGGGAAGAGTTCTATGTCCATAGCATGCATCCGAGAACTAGAAAACAAGCTTGCCAAATAGGAGAAATAATCACTCCTCACAGCTGAAAGGTACAAACAAGAGTTGTAGGAAAGGATGAAAGCCTAGGATAAAAGATTTGAAGAAATGAAAAAAACAAGAAGAGGACCATGCAGCTCTAATGAAGGCACATGAAGAGAACAGAGTAACTGAAAAGAAGCAGCAAGAATTAGAAGCCACACTTAGTTTCATCTTAAAGACATCACAGCAGCAAGGACATGGCAACAACTCAACAACACCTCCATCTTGATGAAATTGTTTATTAATATGATTTACTTAGTTGTATCTTTATGTTAAAACTATTGCACAGAATTTTATGGACACTATTTTATATATTGGTTCTAAATTTTATTTGTATGTATGATATTTTTTTCATTTCCTGCATAATTATTAACGTAACAAAATTACTAACATTGTCATCTACACATGGACCCACGTGTCAGAACCATCTTGGTCCCACCTGTCTGAACCATCTTGGTCCCACCTGTCTGAACCCTCTAGGCCCCACCTGTCCGAACCCTCTAGGTCCCACCTGTCAAATCCCTCCGGGTTCCACCTGTCCAAACCCTCTTGGTCCCACCTGTCAGAACCCTCTGGGACCCACATGTCTGAACCCTCTGGGAACCACCTATCCGAACCCTCTTGGTCCCACCTGTTAGAACCCTATGGGTCCCATCTGTCCGAACCCTCTGGGTCCCATCTGTTCGAACCGTCTCGGACCCGTCGTTGGTCCACCTGTAAGAACCACTGGGTCCCACTGGTCATAATGCCACGTCAGTAAATTGCACTAAATTAACAAAATGCCACGTCTGTAATGATGACCTGTCCTACACTCCCTTCTAATTTACGATGACAAATTTTTCATATATATCATGACACCAATTGCACATGACTGTTGACAAAACTAAAATCGTCAACTAATATAAGTTAAACAATGACAAAAAATGCAAATCGTGGTTATGCATTTTTTATGAAGCGACTTTTATGACAAAATTAGTGACAACCCATTTTTGTCAACAACATATATTCATTGACAAAATATGGATATTAAGTGACAAAAGGGGTCTATCAATAAATACCATTTTTGTTATAGTAGGCACTATAGCTTTGAGCAAACCACAATCTGTTGTGAGTTAGATTGCATCTAGCGAATCGAAGATTCTATAATCATCTTCAATAATAATCAGACATGCATCGACCCCCTTATTTGTCTGATAAGCCGACACCAGCGTTCTCTTTTCCGTGAAACCCGAAGTCCATAACAATGGGCATTGCTGAGGTTACCCCTCAACACATAGCGACGCTCACAAGACAAACCTAGTTATGTTAAGAGCAGTGGATTAGGAAATTTAGACAACAAGGGTGGAACATGCATCAGATAGGACAACTCTATCTATCGATAAAAGACTTTAAAATCGTATGCAGCATGACAAGAATTGAAATACTTTGAAATCATAGGATCGTATGTGGTAGGGCTATGCTTGCCTTTTTTGTTGACAACCTGATATAGATCTTTAGGAACCTTGTGATTGACTTGTTCATCGATGATCAAATTGGATTCTTTGATATTGTTGATCTCGATCTTGATCTTGGATTCGTTTCTCACATTATATCCGAGTTCTGCCGGGAAGAGGCAAACATATGAAAAACAACATTCAATACATGCATTGATGCAATGCACACAACGAATGGCATGACAATATTAAGGGTATTGATATTAGCCCTATAACATAATAATAATTTAAATGGAGTTTAAATGTGTTAACCATGGCACTTTTATTAACTCCATGCTTCCATAAAGGGTTATTATGTTCTTATAATAAAAATATGGTTCCAAATGGTGTTAAAATGCATGATTGTATTTTTACTAAATAGTTATCCTTTTTCTAAACATTTTGTTATATTTTTTATTTAAAATTAATTTGTAATGAATTTTCACAGGTAATTCATTTTAAATCAATTCAAATCGTTTTGGGAAATTATAAAAAGAATTACACATTGGATCCACATTAATAATTTTATTAATTAGAAATCTTTTTTGAAAATGTTTATACATCATACATCAAGGATCCACATGCCAAGATTTATTAAATAGAGAAAATTATTACATAATTGAATTAATAAAAGGAAATGGGATTATTGCGTCCTTAGCATGACATCAACAATGGAGATCCTCTAATGATGATGATCGACACGGCGGATGAGAGAGCTCTAGGATGCCTGAGTGGGTGCGTTCGAATCAGTGGATCAAGGCGAACCTAAGGGTGTCCATTCTGCTACTTCTTGGTTGCTAGAGCAGTGGATGTCCCGAGCTACTACGACGGAGGATGACAGAGCACGACAACAAAGCGATAAAGGAAGCGAGGGAGGAAGCAAGAGGGCACTAGCAGAACCAATGGCTCACTAGGAGCATGATGCAGGTGACAACGAGGCTAGGCGAGGCCGGGGATGGAAGCAATCGTTGACGATGTCTGTCAGGGATTTGAGGAAGAATAACTCAAGTGGGACCTCACGATGTTGTCTCCTTCTAGGGAGATGCTCAGGGCGACAAGGTGGTCACAGTGATGTGATCACGAGGCAAGGGGAGCTCAGAAACGACATGGGTAGGATTAGGCTGAGAGCTAGGGTTTTGGCTCTAGGGGAACAAGGGAGGAAGGGGAGGAAGTAGAGAAGCTAGGGTTGTCCGACGGTGATATAGGCTCTTATAGATATTCGGGATAAGTGGAGGGGATCTCAGCGCGCGAGGCAATTGCGAATGGCGAGGAAGCGGCCACCGAGGAGCTTCTCCTCCGTCGGGAGTTGAAGACGAGTCTGAAACAAAGGCTGAATGGGTACGATTCAAGGATGGGCTGAGATGGGCTAGGATGAGCCTCCGGTTGGGCTGCGCCAAAGGAAGAGAGAGAAGGGTTACAGACTGGGTAGGTTACTATTTTTTGGAAACCTTTTTCCTTTTTCTCTTCTCCTTTTATATTTTTCTATTTTCAAAATAAAACTATTTTAATTATTTAAAATAACAGATATAGTTTGAAAACACCATGGGCCTTTCGGGTCCATATATTTTTTGTTTATCAAATTTTTGAAACCATTTTAAATGGATTTCAAATAGAGGAAAACAAATAGGCAATTAGGGTTTTCTCCAAATATTCCTTCAATGCAGTTTGATAGGAAGAAAAATAAATGATGCTCATGATGCAATCAAACCTTAACTAGCATATATCAAAACTAGGGATGTTACAATATAACCATACTTAAATTGAGTTCACATGAGCAGATGAAGGACAATTCCGGCCTTACATGGCAAAGAGAACATTTGGAATGATAAGGAATTCTTGGTATGAACACGTTGTTTGTCGGCATGCATTGTCCTCGGATTGCAAGGCAAGCAACGGCTTCGCAGGGAGTGTTGTCTTAACATGCATCCGAAATAAATAAAAGGATAACTGATCATTGACTTTAACTTAGTTGAACCATTGACGTGTGAGGCCAGCTGCCAGTTTTGCTTTATAACAGAGCTAAATTTCGATTAGATGACCAAGTGAAAATGCAATAGACTATCACCTAGTGGAAACTGCAAAAAACCGTCCAAGTGGTGGTTGGTGCAATGCATGGAATAAGACATGCAATACTGTAATTTTCTCTAGCGTTCATATGATTATTACGTACATCATGTAAAATAACTTCATATCATATCTGTTTAGGTATATTGTAAATGTTATTTTTGCAGGCACGTATTGTAATTGTTAATAGTTTAATCTATAAGTTTGGGTAAAGTTTACATCGTTTAACTTTAGAAAAAATTATACCCCCTATTTCTTTGGGAATGGGGGTAGTAGATGAGAGTATGACCATCAATGTGAATTTCTCCCGGAAATCATATGCTGTGCTGAGTCGGCTTCATCCTTAGAATCTTTTTTTTGTGAATAAGTGGGATGTCATTTTTAACTAACACGCTGATGATTAAGCCCATCATGAGAGCTTCACCTTTGCAGCCCTTTAGGTCCACGGTCAACTCACCAATACTTGCCGGCCTAACTAAGATAACCCCAGGAGGTGACACCAGGCCGTTCCGCGTATGGGTTTCGCTTAACGTCCCAATTTTGTTCATGATCTGCACGCGCCACCTGCCAGCCTCGCTTCCTTCACATCGACTCGAAAAAAAAAAGATGAAGCTTCGCTTCCTTCCCGGTTCTTCCGCGCGCCGCCCTCTCGTCCTCGATCCCGTGACTCCGCGCGCGGCAGTTGTCGCGCAGCGGACGGAGGGGCGCGCGCGAGTCGACCTCACCCATGGCGGGCGCCGGCACGTTCGCTCGACCTGGGCGCGCCGAAAAATGAGCCGCGACCCGTAGCGGCGACCCGTCCGCCGTATAATCCAGCGTACGGGAGGAACAGGAGCCCACCACGCGCGACGTGGGGCCTGGGCAACAGCGGACCGCTCCCCGGCCGATCGCTCGGTCGTCCGAGAGCGCCGACATCAAGTACCGCGACCCACGCGCGACGGTGACCCGCGGCCGGGCGGGGTCCCCTCCCCCGCGTGCATGCCGGCCCGTCCCGGCCGATCGAGTCAAACGCGCAGCACCTCGTCAAGCGAAACCTGTCAAGGTTCACAGGGCACAGGCAGGCCGCGGAGACGCCGAGACCGGCAGCTGTAGGCTGCACAGTGCATGCAACGGCAGGCCCTACTACTACGCGCGCGTACCAAGCAGGTGAATCGTCCGGCGCCCGATCGATCCTGTCAATTTGTCAGATTTGTCCTTGTCTTGAATCTTGATCCGAGATCCCTTTTTTCTTAATCTTAATCTTTCTCATCCCCCACAGCCTAGATAGCTCGATCGCGAGGACTGCTCGTTAGCTTAGCTTTTACTTTGATCGTTGCCGTCCTAAAGAGCATCTCCACCGGTGGCCCTTCTTTGACTGGCAAGATTACCTGTAGTGACTTTGGAGGTCCGCGTTTAAACTGCTCATGCTTTGGTGAAGGGCACTGCTAGCCGTCCCCCGGACGATGGGGAGTTCCCATCGTCCTCCTCCCATGTACGACACGTGTCCACCGAAATAGCTCCAAATCCCGCTTTTGTTGCAGAACACATCTTTTTGTTGCATACATTCCCGCTTTTGCTTCCGAAGCAGAAAAACGGTTCGTTTCAGAAAATAAAAAGTCTCGCCGGAGACCTCACCAGAGACCATGCAGCAAAAACATTGTGCTAATGTAGCAAAACAGACCTCGTCGGAGACCTCGCCGGAAAAAACTCGCTGGTGAATCTCGCCGAAGACCTTGTAGCAAAAAATTGACACTATTGTAGCAAAAGAACAAGACGTTTGTAGCAACAAAGTTCTTCTAATGTAGCAAAAAACTGACTTCACCGGATACATGGCTGCAGACTAGCCGGGAAACCTCGTCGGAGAACTTGTAGCAAAAAAATTACGGTATTGTAGCAAAACCAAGAAACGAAGATAGCAAAAAAAATGTATCGATGTAGCAAAATCGGAGACCAGCATTTGTAGCATCGTCCGCCTTAGTTTGCAGCTCCGACGAGCACCGCCATCCTTAGTCTATAGCTCCGGCGCCACCCACTGTAGCAGGGTCGTCATACCGGTGTAGCAGGGTCGTCGTGTCTATGTAGCAGGGTGCTTGGGGTAACAGCGACGCAGGTGCTCGGGGCCACGGCGGCGCAGCGTGCGCGTGGAGGGAACTTGGTCCTATGAACTCTGGCGAGGCGTGGCTCGGGGGAGGTCAACGCAGGGGCGTGCATGGGCTCGCGGGAGGAGGAAGCCGCGGCAAGGGCTCGCCGGCTGAGGCAGGTCTAGGTGTTCCCGGAGCCGACGGTGGCCGGGACGGCTGCAGGAGGGACCGGAGGCGAGGCCTACGTGGGAGGGAGGGGGCACTGGGGGACAGGGAGCTCGGACGCGGGCGCGCAGGTGGTGGGGCGTCGTAGCGGGGGCGCGCAGCCGGGCGCTACAGAGAGGAAGAGGGCGGCGGCGGGTGAGGACCTCGCAGCGGCGGCGCCGCCATGCGGGAACAGGGAGCGAGGGGAGAGAGGAAAGTGCAGGGGAGGGGCTTGGGATACGGCGCTGGACGCACGACAGGCCCACCCAAGTGCGCGTCGGGATGATGTGTGGACCAGGACGATCCCATCGTCCGGATGATGTACATCATTTCCCTTTGGTGAAACCGTTCCACACCGGTGATCCCAACGATAAAGCCACGACAAATTTTAACACATAGTTTTATTCAAGGGCTAACTTTTACATAGAAAATTTTCAACTAAAAACTTTTACATAGAAATTGAAAAACAACTAGCGGCGTTAGCTACGGGTCATGGCGCCTAGAGGTATCTCGCCGGGATGGTACGTCGACGGCGCCTACACATTGAGGCCCCACTCCTCTTCGAGAGAGCGGTAGATCGCCTTCTCCGTCTCCAACTCCTCCAGGCGGGCATGCAGGACCACGTGGCCAGGGTGGGCCCAGGCGGCACGCAATCACTTAGGGCGTGTTTGGTTGGTCGTTTTTCGTTTCTCGCACCGGGCCGAAAGAAAAAAGCCTGCTTGTTTCTCTGGGTCGCACGGTTTCTTTGCACCACACGATTTTTAATGCAGCCCAAAACTTAGCACGCTGGGAATGCCCAAAACGAGCGTTTCCGCGGGAACAGACTGCGCTCGTGCAAAAGTGGGGGAAACCGCGCGCCGCAGCTTTCCCCCAAAAGCTGGCGGGAGAAATTTCTTCACCGCACGCGGATGGGCGGCGGTACCAGCGGTGGTGGTTGTAGATCGGCTGGTGCAGGCGCTTTTCTCCAAGATCTTCAGCGACGACGTGCTCCGCTTCTCCGATGTCGGTGAGTTTTCTCAAACCCCAGGTGTAGTAGCTTTGATCTATTAGCACCTCCTAGATCTGATTATACTTTGCGGTAGATCTATGTTAGTATGCCCAATGAGCTGCTCGGTGTGGCCATAGATCAGTGTTATCCTGGACTTATTGCATGTGTAGGTTGGTAATTTTGTCTATGTCCTGTAAGCTTGTGTTCATGTGTAGTCTGGGTCCTAATATGTGCGTCAGTGAGATCTTTAGGACATGACCACTGATGAGTTTGATTCTCAGGAGACCTTTGTTGCTGAGACCCAACCCCAGCTCATACCTTTGAGGCTCACCTATCCTCGGCGCATGGAGATCTTGTTTATGCCTCCGATGACTAGGTACACGGTGAAGCAGATTGCAGAGCAAGCTTCCAAGATCGTGGCCAAGAAGAAGGCCCTCAAGGCTAGCAAAGCCCACAACACGAGCCAGTGCAAGGGGGTGAAGGGCACCATGAAGTTAGAATCGTTCCTCTCGGCGTTCGTGCTCAACTAGATGTGTGTGATCATCAAGAGCGGAGGTAGGACGGAGAAGGGGTTCAAGGAGGTGCACCTGAACAATGTTACCCGCAAGGTGTTTGAGTTTTGTGGCATCGAGGTGTCCTCACAGCAGGTGCACAGCCACCCACGTAAATGGAGGACCAGGTGGATCCATGTGTCCAAGCTCAGAGACCTTAGCGGAGCTAGCTAGGATGAGGAGACATACACAATCATCATGGATGACGTCCACTACAGGGGACACATCTCGGTACTAACTCGGTACTAACTAACTTCAGTTCTTGAAGTAACCTCCCATACAATTCCCTTTTGTAACCTCACTAACTACCACTAACCTCCCTGCAATTCCCCATCTCAGGATCACCCCAAGGATGTTGAGTATCTTGGCGAACCAAGCCCTGAATACATGCAGACCCAGGAGTCTGAGACAGTAGTAATTGATGAAGAGGCCGAGACCGATGCCACCGTTGGTTCTCCTGCTCCAGAAGTTGGTCCTGGTGCCAGCACAAATGCCTACGTTCTTGCTAGCTTCAATCCGTCCAAGAAGAGGAAGAGGTCACTGCTGGGAGAGGAGGACGTCATTGCCATCACATGCATGACCGATGCCGTGAAAGCGGTGGTGACCGCCATCACCACTGCTTCCCCTCCTGATGTGCACCCAGGTCTCTATGACATCGTCATGTCCGCCAGAGGCTCTGATGGTGGCGCTCAACCACCTCTTCGACAACAGGGCTATGGGCAACGACTTTCTTCATATTGCGGAGGTCCACAGGGATCTCTGGCTTAGGACCTACCTGGCCAAGCACTACTACGTGTAGTGCTTGCTCCCTGATCATGGAGATGGTGGTGGCTGGTGTATGCATGATGAAGAAAAAGTTGTTGGTTGTATATTTTGAAGTAGCTAGGGACTCGATAAGAACTTATGCCTGTTTATTCTGAGGTGGTATATACTAATCCCTCACATGATGGAGAACGTATGCGGTGGTAGGATTACACCCCTTTTGATGTGGTGGTAGGATGACACCATAGAAGTTGGTGGCGATCAGTAGGATCACACTAGCTTGTAGATGAACTGATGATGCTTTTGCCCATATGATCATGCATGCTTATATTTCTTATGTTGATTACCTTATGTTTGTGAAATTGATTTTCCTACTATAGTTGTGATCCTTATATGTTACATATGTGTTATGTCTCGTAGAAATATAACCGGTACATCGTGTAGTATGGCAAGAGGTCAGGAATCTACAAGACATGGGAGGAGTGCAGCCAACAAGTGACGAGTTACTAGCACAACCTCCATAAGGTGTTTAAGACTCTAGAACAGGCACAACAAGCCTACTCTAAGTTCTTAGCAGAGCATCTGTAGCCGTCAGATATAAACATCAATTTCACTCCTCCTCCTACAATTCATCAAGTTCATCCACATGGACAGGTTCCACCTATACAGGGTGAAAGTATGATCAAATACTTCATCATCGTTGGCTTGATCGTGTGGATTGTGTACTACCAGTTATTCTAATTCATGTGATCGATCAAGTGTAAGATCATAAACCCTGATGAGTAGTTGTAAGCTCACCATTTTCGATGCGAGGTAACCACATCGGGCCGGACGCGGGCTTCCACACGTGCACCTTTGAATCAGCCAAGCCCAGTCTGGGAAACCAAACAAAGTGGCCATATGGGCTCTCCTAGTGGGGGAAACGAAAATATGGGCAACCAAATAAAGTGCCAAAGTTGGCCCAAGCCAAATCTCGCCACATGCAGCATCCGGCGGGCCAAGTGCCAAAAACAAGAATATTGGACCGACCAACCAAACACGCCCTTAGTGTACGCTTCATCAAGTTCTTGCCACCGGATGTGATGTAGATAGAAGACACGGTCGAGGATGTCGAACATGAAGCGCTCGCATGTGGTTCGGTTAATCGGACCTTGGTAAGGTGGCGATGGCCTATGGGGCCTTCGTGCTGCGTCGCCATATCCCGCATCGCTTGGATATCGGCCAGTATCACCTGCTGGTTAATTGGCCTCTCCGTCGGCTTGTCGGTGTCAGATAAGCTGTCCTCGATGGTGTTAGTGGTGCGGCAATCACGTGGATTACGTGCATGAGCGGAAGGAAGAGGGTGGCCAGGCATGGCTGTTTTTGGAGGTGTGGTCGTGCGCTGCTCCTCCATGGGGCTCACCTCGTTTTATAGCAAAGCAGCTGCTCCGGAAGGAAATCCCACGTGAAGCGCTTGAAACCTACTAGAAACGGCGGGAACCAGACAGAACAGGCGTGAAATGGTGTTGGAACAGGCCGAAACAGCGACAGAAACGGTGGCGGTGTAGACCTTTCCTACCATCGGGTGGCGAGCCATAACGGATGTGCGATTTGTGTGGCTGGAAAGGCCCCCTTTGTTGGGTTCCCAGCGTGGCGCGTGTTTCCGGCAGCCCTAGCCCAGCCCCTGGTTACCGGGGCGGCAACGGGTGCCGGATAGTTCATTGGGCAGCCCAAACTACCGGCACCTATTGGGGGCCTCTAGTGTGGGAGTTTTTCGACCTCCACCCCCCTCCTGAACTCGGTAGAGCACCATCAGTGGATATTCTCTAACCTGGTTGCAACCAATGCATGTGATATTATACCAATCATCTACTGGTTCACACACATTTGTGTTTCTGTGACTCTAACACTCACACCTGCATCGCCCCTTCACCATATTCACCCACCACGTGGTAAGCGTCCAAGGCTTATGCTGAAGACCAGACAAATGGTTGTCAGCATAGCGTTTGGCCGTTGATGTTTGCATGTTTTCCCGTAGTGGGGCGTGTTTGGTTGCCGGCATCGACTTTGAGCATCTAGCGAAGCTACGCACATGAATACAACCTCTAATTTCTGTTGTGTGACTAGTTTGATTGCCCATATTTTGTTCCATGTATCATAGGAGAAGCCAAACCCTAGGTGATTGGTTGCCTAAAGTTTGCGTTTTTGTTAAATTCTAGTAGTTAGATTACATGCATTTGGCCTGATAGTGTTACCTTCTAGTCTATGTTGGTGAGTGACGAATGCAAGTGCACCGATCAATTGTAGCTAGTTTTGAAAGTAAGAGTATCGAACCACAAAAAGCTATTGGTAGAAATCTTTATACCCCTCATTACTATTCACTAGAGAGTACTTGTAAGTTATCTCTAATTCCAAGTAATGGTTTATAAAGTGTGTTGAATATTTGAGAAAAAAGTAAACAAGAACAAAATAAATTACTAAAGTAAACAAGAACATGCAAGCGTGGTTCTGGTGACAATATGGTTAAGAAGTTCTTGGGGAGTGTAGGATACACCGCTAGCACTGGTATTAACTATGAGTAGGATAAACCTATGTCTTTGATTATAACATGTGTGGGGAGAATTCTATAATAAGGTGTACCTAGAAAACCATCGGTCATCACATATCTAAATAACAACTACAACGATATTCGACAACCACCTATGGATCCATTGCAATTAACGGTTACCCCGTGGATATCGATATGAGCTTAGTGAATCCATCCTTATCCCACTTGTCCATATGGTAAAGCTTCGAACACGGTATGTCACTTCATGCCGTACACCATTCCATACTTCCAAGGGTAATTCCCTCTCTAGTACTGAAGGCAAATATTACATGGTCGACTTCATATAATATCTAGAGAGAGAACTAACACATATTCATAGCACAAAGTTATAGATAATCTTCATTTCATATTATAATATTGCTAGGGTTTCTTCATCTCCCCAAGAACAAGGTAAACTACTCACACATGGAGACATGAAAGTGTACGGAGGAATTCAAGTGCAAATCCATGATATCAATTGCAATTACAACTAATAGGGATAAGTGACATAGGGAACAATGATGTTGATGGAGATGCAGAGGTTGATGATAAAAGGGATGATCCCTTGTCCTCCGATGATCCTAATTCCTTCTCCTCGTATGTGGTTGTGATGATGGAGATCTGAGTGGAGGCGGCACGGTGATGGCTATGGAGGCGACGACTACGGCAGGACTCTGCCATGGAGGTATGTGGTGAGATCTCTCTCCCTTGACTCCTCACATCTTTATATAGGCCTAGGAGGGTCTCCAATAGCCCCTCTCATGTTGTCTATGATCTAAGGAAGGTCTGGAAACAAATGGGGAAGAATTCCATGAAGAAAGGCCTATGATCTTCCGTGTGTCCCAACCCACGGTACATGTGGGCGATATGACCGTACCAGCCGTACCGACAGTCGTTATAAGCTGAGAACTCTTCGGTATTTTGGCCATCATTTCCTCATACGAACTATGATTTTTGGGTGTTCTTTGGCTCTTTGGAGACACCATCCGGGACTAAACGTGGGTGGCGGCACTATGCCAGTGAGTGTCGACACTGTTTCGTGAATGGCGGCACTATGCCAGTGAGTGACGACACTATTTCGGTGGGTGGTGACATTATGACAGGGGTGAGTGTCGACATTATATCGTGAGTGTCGATACTATGTTGTGCTGCTTAATCTATAAATAGGAATCCTTGTGAAGTTATCAACTGCAAACAAGATGGTGTGCGAGAGTAGGGAAAACATTATGGCCAGTTTGAGGGAGATGCCGATGGAGCCCAGTCCTCTGGCATCTCCAATAGACTGGCCATAGATGCACTCCCTAATATGTGAAATTAGTTAGCTCCCTGGCGTGTTGATCTAGTTAGATAAGTTATAAACTGCAAGATGGTGTGTGAGAGCAGGGACAACACTATGACCAACTTGAGGGAGATGCCGACGGAGCCACAGTCCTCCGGTATCTCCAACAAGTTGGCCATAGATGTACTCCCTAATATGTGAAATTAGTTAGCTCCCCGGCACAAGAATAGAACGATATCTTCATACTTTAGGAAATTTGTAGAGAGACCAACACTAGTAGGAAACAATCCATTAATCCCGGTTTCCTAACTGGGACTATAGAATCGGGACTAAAGTCCCCCTTTAGTCCTAGTCCAGCCACAAACCGGGACTACTAACACTCAAGACATTTAATACTATTAAAAACGGGACTACGGAATCACGATTATAAAGGCCCCCCATTATTAGCCATACTCATGTCTAGCCCTATAGTACACAGCTTTCGGGTCATCATCGTCGTCATTGCTAGGCGCACTCGGTTGGATCCTCAGCCCATCCATAGCATATTCTAGGGGCACTTGCCACTTCGGCCTCGGATTCACGACGCATGGGGGAGGGGCTCCTGGATGACGACTCCAGTATGCCCACGACCTTCACTACCGCCACTCTTCTTATGGCTCTGCGGCGAGTGCGGAGGGAAATGGCGGGAAGCGGAGGGAAATGGTGGGGAAGCATGGAGCATGTCTCGATAGCCCTCGGAATGGCGGGAAATATCTTTAGTCCCGATTAGTGGCTCTAATCGGGACTAAAGGCTCCAGAAATATCTCTAGTTCCAGTTAGTGGCTCCAACCGACACTAAAGGCCCCAGAAATATCTTTAGTCCCAGTTACTAGTTTGAATAGTTAGATCAACTATTTTACAAAATAGAAAAAGGTTTTGGATTAGTTAATCAAATTCAAACACTTTTTATGTTGAAAATTTTATCAAATTCCAAATTATGCAAAAGATATGATTTAATGCAATTTTAATTTAAAATATGCAAACAAACTAGTTGTATAACAGATTATGATAATAGATTTAAATTATAGATCTTGTTTTTCTGAAATTTTTGATATATAATACATAATTTTCTTGATTACAGAATGAAAAATATTGATTTTACAATATTTATTAAATTTCTGCTTTTATAACAATTAAAAATACCTCTAGTCCCGGTTGGAGGCTCCAACCGGGACTAGAGGTCTGTGGCGCGCGTGTGAAACGACGCGGCCGAAAACACCTCTAGTCCTGGTTGGAGCCACCAACCGGGACTAGAGGCCTCCCTCTAATCCCGGTTGGAGGCTCCAACCAGGACTAGAGGTCTGGGAACCCACACTTTGGCGTCCTAGTTCCAACCACGAACCAGGAGGTCTAGATCGAACCAGACGCCGCCAGGCTGCTGCACTCCGCCGCCCATCGCCGTCGCCGCATGTAGCTGTCGTCAACGTCGTTGTCCCCAGCCGTCGTGCCGCCGCCTGTCCATACTCCCATCCCCGGTCGCCGCACCCACGCTCCCGTCCCTAGTCGCCGCCGCGCCGTTCGCCGTCTGTCCGCCATCCGTCCGTCGTCCCCGTGCCGGTAGTGTCCTCGGTCGCCGCGCCGCCCGTCCCCCTCGCGCGCCGGTCGTCCCTGCGCCGCCCGTCCCCGTCGTTCACCGGAGAGATGGTAAATAGTCCTTTTTTCTGTATTTTTTATTAGTTTAAATTAGATATTGATTATTAGTTTAGGTTTTATTCTGTTTATTAGCTTAGATTTAGTAATTTAGGTTTATTAATTAGTTTAGATTATATTTTTTAATTAGGTTTAGATTATTATTAGTTTATATATAGGTAGGTTTAGGATTATTATAGGATTTAGGTTTAGGATTATTAGGATTGAAGTTTAGTACTTATTAGGGATATTTACTAATATTATTTAGATATTTCCTAGTATTTAGTGGTATTTGATAGTATTTGGGGATTAATTACTACTATTTAGGGATATTTGCTAGTATTTAGTGATATTTGCTAGTATTTTTAGGGATTTACTAGTATTTAGGGATATTTGCTAGTATTTAGTGATATTTGCTAGTATTTAGGGATTTACTAGTACTTAGGGATTTACTAGTACTTAGGGATATTTACTAGTATTATTGCTTAGAATTATATCGATCAAATGCCTACTTTAGGATATGCCCATCCCGCATTATTTCTAGTATTATTGCTTAGAATTATATCGATCAAATGCCTACTTTAGTGTATGCCCATCCCGCATCCTTGTCGTCGACTCGATGATAACGACGGAGGACTGCTCTCCGTCGGATATGTCTGAGACTAGGCTCTGCCGCGCTGGCACTGGGAGGTGCTACCTTCCGAGGCGCGCAGCTTGGTAAGAATCTCAGTCTCGTCGTTGAACCAGAGCTTCTCTGGTGGCGGCTGCGTGGTCTAGGGTCAATGAGAGGGTGCCAGCCCCCGAGGAGGTGGTACGACGTCGTGTCAGGGAGGAGGACGAGCAGATTCGCCGTTATATGTATATGTTGGACGCCAGTTCCTCCAATTACTGGCAGTGTATTCCGGGACCTCACCCGAGCTATGATCATGTCATGGTTCCTTCCCTTTGGATGTTAACCTCCCGCGGCTCAGGACCCAGCCCTCGACACCCAGTTTGACTAAGCGAGGTGTTCTTCGAGATATATTAGTTATATTATATGATATTATTGTTGAATTAGATGGATTATTCGAGATGTATTAGTGATATTATATGATATTATTGTTGTATTAACTGAATTATTCGAGATGTATTAGTTATGTTATGGTACATTGTTAATTTTGTTACTAATATTCACATTATTATTCCATAGCATTTAATCTATGGACTTCACTAGAAGAGATGGTGAAGAGCATTTGTTCGACATGATAAACGGTGCAGCACTACCCAATCTTAGTATACCGCTCTAGGAACAGGGTAGAGCAGAAGACTGTGAAGCAAAAGATGGCTCATAGTTTCTAAATGAGTCCGGTGAGGGAATGGAGTTAGACGACCCACCAATAGACCAAGCACAAACGAGTGTTGATTGCAATGATAGCTTACAAAATGATGCACCGGCCGTAACAAAGTCTAGCGAGGTATATTAAGCCTCTTGTGATCACTAGATAGATGTATTAATTGTTTTGTATATATATGTATTAACGAACGTTTCTTATTTTAGACCTCTGATAAAAGTACTAAACGAGGCCCGGCCAAAGGGATGGCCGCCGATGCGCATCTCACAATTGAGGTCATCGATTTAGAAGGAAAACCGTTGCTTCCCAAAAGTAATGCAACTACATTTGTGCATCAATGCGGATTTGTTGTTAGGGACAACATCCCGATCAACATTCCCTATTGGAATAAGCGAGCAACAGGAGATGAAGATCATAATAGTTTTGTCGAGGATAGATACAAAGACATACTATGGGAGAAGCTCATTTCACATTCACTCTACCGGTCTTGGAGTCTGATGAGGCCACGAAGGCTATTGATAGATGTGATATTCGACACATTTTTGATGGCTTTATTTGATGGTTTTCTCCCGGATTTGATCATTTTCTGGCTTTACCTAACGCTAATACTTCGGTAGCAAAGAAAACTTGGTTTCTAATGTGTGTTTCAGGTTCTGAACGTCAACAAAAGAATTAAACTAGCGAACACACAATATTCTAGGGAAAACAAGCGAGTCTCTCTTTGGAAGCACGCGAGGGGAGCTCACAGAAGCTTTAACGAGCAACTATACGGCGGGAATATTTTTCCGGCCGTATAGTTCCCGCCGTATAGTTGCCGCCGCCTTTGTCTTATCAAAAGAGATAACTTCCGTGAAGGGACGGGGGACAAAAACACAACGCAACAGCCGCCATACCATTCAGAAGGGATAAAGAAGACATCCGGAGAAGAAGGGGAAGACGTTCTTCATCTAGCTCCACGATCTTCAGCCTCCTAGCCAATACACCCCCATAACCACTACTTATACTTGAGAGAGAGAGGGATCTCCACCTTGCAAGACTAGGGTTTGAGATTGTTTCTTTCCATCTTGAATTGTGTTGGATATTTTTCTATTCTTATTGTGGATCTCCACGGTAATACAAAGACGAATTCCCTTTATTCAGTTATATTGATGATCCATTCTTCTCTCATGTGTGAGTAATTCCTTTGGGTGTGGGAGATGTAGGGGATTGGTGAGATGTGATGTGCCTTCATATTTTCTATTAGTTTGTGATTGATTCTAATTACTATATTATGTGTGCTTGACTATCTGTGGGATGCCTAATGCTTGTTATCCAATTAAGGGCCCAGACAACATGATACTTTGTTCTACATAGATAAGATCTTGTTCGCTAGTGGACCGGTGACCCCCGGGTGACACGGGGATATCAATGGAAAGCTAGTTGACTCGATGATAACAAGGAGCCACTATGCTTATTGCATTAGTCCAATCCAAGGAGCTTAATCGCTAAGCGACCCGAAGGGTCTTAATCGTCTAGTGTCTGACCATGGTTTTGGTAACATGCTAGTAGGATTATTAAAGTTGGGATGAAATCTACCAAGAGGAGTTCCGGCTAATTATGGGTTGCTTGCCTACACATATATTTATAAGATTAAAATTGTTACATTTATCACTCATCCACCTGGCATAGTCACTATCACCAGAACTGAATCTCCTCGAGGCTTCTTTCGCCATCTACAGAGAACAATAAGCAACCAAGTCGTTCATTACTTTTATGCTTTATATTTTTGAAGTTTACATTTTAGTTTTATTTAAATACATCTCATTTAATCAAAACCCCAATCATATTTTCAACACTTGCAGTCAATTCACTCGAAGACATGTGACAACTTTGGGTGTGATAAAGACTTCACCTATAAACATTTACCTTTGGACTCCATGTGGGATCGATATCTGAACTTTGAAACTAGCTACAAACGATCTATGCTCTTGTAGACATCAGCTATGAGGTCCAAAGTAAAGCATTTCGCACCTAAGAAGATGGCCGAACAGTTCAATAACTACAAGAAAAGATTATACACTGAATATCTCGAGGAAAATAAAGTTCTAGAATTCACTAGCACACTAGAGAAGCAGTGGCCTCAATGGGACAGCTTTCTGGAGTACAAGGAATCAGAGCCAGCTAAAAAAAGGTCGAAAAAGAATAAGGAAAATGCTGCGAAAAAGAAATTTCATCATATGATGGGGATAGGTGGCTACAAGACTTCCGTGCCTAAGTGGGAGGAAGATGAGGCCGCCTTGCGTGAATAAGGGATCACTCCAGATACACATGACTGGCCCATCAGGGTAAGAAATTGGTTACTCGCGCATGGGGCGAAGTATGAAATGAAAACAGGGGAGTTAATAATGGATGAAATGAAGAAAATTGCTACACCCCATGAAGCAATTGTTAAAACAGTCAAGGAGGTTCAAGAGGGAAAGTTCAAACCCGATAGAGAGAATGACGAGCTGACGAAGGCCCTCGGGAATCCTGAAAAACCAGGACGAACACGAGGCTTTGGACCTTCTGTGCCGTGGAAGATTGGGTTTCCCGAGGACACTGAATCTTATAGAAGCCAAGAGAGAGCAAAGAATCGGAAGGCGCGGGAGGAGGCAGACCTATTGCGTAGCATAGAAAAAATGACTAACGAACTAGTTGCCATGGTAAAGGAGCAACAAAAACAACTGGACGAAATGCGCCACCAAGGGGAACCTCATCAGCTGCAGCAAGAAAGTGCTAGCGGCCCATCTCAGTGGAGAAGCAGCATGACTTCCACGGCGGCCAATCCGATTGATCTCTACCCCGTGGATAATATCACCGAGAAGGCAAGTTGTGAGCTACATGTGGGAGTGAGAAACTTATCCTTCAAGGCGGCTATTGGATTTGCTTTGACCTACGAACCCGGAGCACGCTGACATGTCACTGAGATTCCAGATGGCTTTGCTCGTGTCGGGGTGGATGAAGTTGTACCGCAATATGAATCACTGGATCTTGAAATCCCTAGAGCTGATGAGGAGAGAACACTAGGAGAAGTCGGGGGTGGTATCATTCTATGGCGCAAGAAATACATCGTGTTTCCAGGCTCGGCACCCAGGCCACCACCGTCTCCTCCGAGTCGCAGCTAACCACCTCCAAGTCCACATGACGAGGAGAGGGACGATGCGAGTTCGCCACCGCGTTAGCCGACTCCACCACCGCGTCAGCCGACTCCACCGCCACATGGGCCGACTACGCTGCCGCGTCAGGCGACTCAGAAGGTCCCTGCTCGGTTAACAACTAGTGCTACTACTCAGAAAAAATCTAAAAGGGCAAAGAAAACCCTCCGCCTCTTTAAAAGTTACCGTACGAGATGACTGATGAGGAAACCAAAGCGATAAGCGATGCCCAAGTAACATCCTTTTTTGCACCGAAAGTGTCCGAGCCAAAGCAGATATTTGATAAGAAATCCAAAAAGTGGGCTAAGAGTTTCCTTGAGCAACCATCCCGATTTGAGATAAATAAGCCAGATGACTACACAAGCTGTCTGATGTACGTTGTCCATACTAGAAAGAAGAAGACAAGTAGTAGTGCAAGCAGGAAAAGAGACGTTGGCCAACGATGTGAACAGGCAAACCAATCGACCCCCCCCCTCCCGCTCAAGGTGTTATCCAGTGTTGATCAGCAAGCAGATGACTTTGCTAGAAGTGCTGGTATTACTGTTGATCAGCTTCGTGGCGGAGTGGTCGCCTTACAAATGCAACTTGCATGGAAATATGAATACGGGAAGTCTCTGGTCAGACCTGCCACGATCCAGTATCTATCAACACAAATGCGAAGACTGCATGATTGGTACCTAGGTGTCACATAGAAACCAGGGCGAATATTCCTTTAGGCGAAAGTTCCAAAACAACATTTCATTGGTGTAGACGAGATCCCAATCTATCTTGAGGAACTCTATATGTTATTCCAACAATACGCCCTTGACTTGAGTCTCGTCAGTTCCTATTTTCTGTAAGTGATTCATTTGTTTCTATGTTAAAGACGGGGAATCTTCTCGTTCATTGCATGTAATTATCCTCACTACGCTATTATGTAGAATGAAGAGCGGGGAATATGACCAAAGGGGAGTATTTGACATTGGGTTCGTCGACCTACGCCGAGTTAATGAACGATTGCTAAAGGAACTCCCCTAGGAAACGGAGCAAAACTTACTAAGGTACCTACAGAGGCAACATTACAAAAAGAGAATAATATTTCCTTAGAACTTCAGGTAAGATTATTATACTGTCGTGTACACATTCACTTTTGCTTACTCGATGTTAACTACAATTGACGTATATAAACGTGTGCAGCTTTCATTACATTCTTCTCATAATTGAAGTTGACGATAGAAGAGTTGAAATCAAGGACCCACTAAATAAAGAAATATCGGAGTACAAAATGACTAAAGATGTGCTCAATAGGTAATTTCAGTCATTATCGTACTATATCGGTCTCTTTTGTTCATTCATGAGATATCAAGTAACTAATAACTCATTTATTCATTTTTTGCCGGGCAGGGTTTGGAAAGAATTCACCCAGAGTACAGTTGGTGATTTTAAGGATGAGCTTAGTTTTCATCCGGTCGATGTAAGTAGTACGAGCTAGTTCCATGCATCTCTTTGATTCTAGTTTCAATATTATTATATCATGCTTGCTTATTATTTGATTGAATTCTTTTCTCGTAAAGTGCGAGAGGCAACCACGGGGGACAAATTTGTGTGGATACTTCGTTTGCGAGTAGATTCGCTCGGAGGTCAGCGAGCGGAACCCCGCGACATTTATAGCAGTACGTGAATAATATATTCACAATTTGATTTTATTACCATCAATTGTGTTGACTGTCATTCATAATATTTGTTATGACGATTGATATTCATGTTTATCTCCTTCTTTTATATATATAGTTGGAAAGACTGCGGGAGAAACTCGAACTGAGGGAGCGCCTAGTACCAATTCAAGACGAATTGGCGGATTTTTGGTTGACCATGTCATAGGCCTAAGAGAAAAATTCCATGTCATAGATGAGAATATGTAAATGAATAGATGGGCCATGGTTATGATCTTGGTTGTGAAAATATGTAATCGAAAATATGAAAAGTCTAGTCCCGGTTGTCATGTAACCAAATTATATATATATGTATGCTCTTGCACAAGTTATATTATATATGTTGGAGATATGCCCTAGAGGCAATAATAAATATAGTTATTATTATATCTTTGTGTTTATGATAAATGTTTATATTCATGCTATAATAGTATTAACAAGGAAACATTAATACTTGTGTGAATTGTAAACTTAAATTGAAGTCCCTAGTATAGCCTCTATACTTCACTAGCTTGTTGGTTAATAGATGATTGTGGTTTCCCTATCATGAACATTGAGATGTTATTAACAACAAGATCATATCGTTAGGAGAATGATATGGTGGACATACTCCTATAGATAAGCGTAGCATAAAGATCAAGTCATTTCAATAGTTCAATTGCTATATGCTTTCTGATACATAGTAACCTAATTCCTTCGACCATGAGATCATGCATATCACCTTTGCCGGATGGATGCTTTGATGTCATCAAACACCACACCGTAACAGGGTGGCTATAAAGGTGGCATTGAGTGTTCGGAAAGTATTGGTTGAAACACATGGATCAAGAGTGGGATTTGTCCATCCATATGACGGATAGATATTCTCTGGGCCCTCTCGGTGAAATGTCATCCAATTAGCTTGCAAGCATGTGACTGGGTCACAAGGGATCACATATCACGGGAACGAGAAAAGAGTACTTATCAGTAACGAGGTTGAACTAGGTATGTAGAGATACCGACGATCATAACCTCGGATAAGTAACATATCGTGAGACAAAGGGAAATTGGTATCGTATGTAAGTGGTTCATTCGATCGCAATGTAATCGTAGAAATATGTGGGAGCCATATGAATTTCCAGATTCCTCTATTGGTTATTGTTCGGAGAAGTGTCTCGATCATGTCCGCATAATTCACGAACCGTAGGGAGACACACTTAAGGATTCGACGTTGTTTGAGTAGTTATGGTATTATGAGAAAGAGACCGAATGTTGTTCGGAGTCTTGGATGGGATCCGGGATATCACGAGGTGATCCGGAATGGTCCGGAGAATAAGATTCATATAAGGAAAGTCCCGTTTCGGAGTTAGGGAATGGTTCCGGTGTTTTCATCGGGAACATTCTAGAAGGTCCCGGAATGTCCGGCACTCCGGAAGGGGAAGGGTACATGAATGTGTCATTGTAAGTTGGAATGATTGCATCATGTACTAGGTGTTCTTGCTGTCCAAAATAAAGGGTTTATTTAAATCCTAAATTGAAAAGTCAAACGGCTAGTTTGAAAGTCAAACGGCAATTTTGGGAAGTGGGAAGAGAGGAGGATTGGTGGAGGCCGAATTGGAGGAGGGTTCCTCCCTTGGCCGGCGCCCCACCAAGCCGACTTGGGGAGGGACTCTCCTCCCCTTGGCCGGCCAGCCCCTCCCACCTATATAAGGAGGGGCAGGGCTCCCTCCCAAGACACACAAGTTCCTATCTTCTACCTCCGGTTTAGAGCCGTTTTGGTTTAGAGCTTCTAATTGCTTTAGCCTGCGGTTTAGAGCCTTCTAATTGGTTTAGAGCCTTCTAATTAGTGTGTCTAATTACTAGACCACTAATAGCCTCTCTCATAAGCTCCACCATACTCGCACCGGCTTAAGGCGAAGCCCTGCGGGATCTCCCCTCTACTTCCGGTACCACGCCGTTGTGCTGCCGGAATCGCGAGGAGAGTGCTACAACCTCCGCTGCCTGCTGGAACAAGGGAGAGGAAGGTCTTCGTCGAGTACCGAACGTGTGACCGACTGCGGGAGCGCTGCCGGAAGGTGACGCTGGAAGGATCGTCTGCGCGATCTTGAGATCGGAAAGAGTACGACTACATCACCCACGAGAATCTGCTCTCGTTAACCGCTTTGGAATCTTCGAGGGTGAGTTCCACTATCAACTCGTTGCTACAATCTAGTAGATAGATCTTGGCTTGTTTGTTTGTATGCGGTAGAAAATTTTTGTTTTCCATGCTACGAACCCCTACAGTGGTATCAGAGCCGTGTCTATATGTAGATCTGTTGCACGAGTAGAACACAATGGTCATTGTGGGCGTTGATGCTTTTATTGTAGATTGCCTTTTGTGTACTTTGCATCTTGCGGTATGTTGGGATGAAGCGGCCCGGGCTAACCTTACATGACATCGTTCATGAGACTTGCTCCACGCTTAACATGCAACTTGTATTGCATAAGTGGCTTTGCGGGTGCCAGTTTCTCCTAGCATAGTAAAGATCCAATTTACAACGGGTAATCAACAATGCTAGTATCAATGTTGTGGTTCTTGTTCGTAGGTTAGAACGACACTTATGGAAAGCCCCAAACCACGTAAAATATGCAAAGAAAGTAGAAGCGTCTAACTTTGTTTTGCAGGGGTGTGCAGTGATGTGATATGGCCATGATTGTGATTATATTTGATGTATGCAATGTTCCTTATTGTAAGTTGGCAACCGGCAGGAGCCATATGGTTGTCTTTAATTTCTGTTAAGACCTGCGTGTCTATTCAAAATAGTTGTAATAGTTGAAGCTGGTGGACGACAACCATGAAGAGGCGTCATTGACCTTGATGCTACGCCGGTGATGATGGAGATCATGTTCGTGCTTGAAGATGGAGATCGGAAGCACAAAGAAGAAAGGCCATATCATATCACATATTATGAATTGCATGTGATGTTAATCCTTTATGCATCTTGTATTGCTTAGTAGACGACGGTAGCATTATAAGATGATCCCTCATGCACATAAATTTCAAGTTCTAAAGTGTTCGCCCTTAGTTAGCACCGTTGCTAAAACTTGTTGCTTCGAAGCACCACGTGATGATCGGGTGTCTTTGATTCCACGGGTAAATACAACGTAAGCAAGCCAGATTTGCTTATGCGGTAGCTAAGGTTTGATCTTGACGAGCCTAGCATGTACAGACATGGCCTCAGGAACACGGATTACCGAAAGGTAGAGCATGAGTCATATAGTAGATATGATGAACATGTTGATTGTTCGCCATTGAAGCTATATCAACTCTCGTGATGATCGGTTTTGATGTGGTGGATTTGGTTCGTGTGATCACTAAAACAATGTGAGGGATATTGTTTTGAGTGGGAGTTCACCTAGATTAATTTAATTATTAATTAGAACTCAATTTATCATAAACTAAATCAAAGTGAATTTGCATAGTTGTTGTAGTCATTGGCATCCGTTTACCACCTTGCGCTTAGTTATAATTGAGATGATAGAACTATAGAATTCTGGTTAGATACTTTACGAACTGGTATCGTATTGTTTTAAGTGTTAATCTAAAGTTTAAAAGTCCTATTGCAAACTTTCAGTAAGTTCCGGTTACTCCATGAAGTTTAATAATTAGTATTAAATCAAGAGTAACAATTCCAAGTGTTAGTATATAAGTATCATGTTTGTATCCATGATTCTTGATATTCAAAGGATTCCCTTAATATCAAGGTTATCTAGGATCTGAAAGAGTTGTTTCAGAAACCATGATGTGTGGAAGATATTGTGATATCTGAAACGAAGTTTTGGTTACAACATGATAGAGTATAATATGGCAAAGTTCATGTTCTCATATTTTGATGAGAATTTGCAAAAAGGTTGGAGACACTTGTTGTCCTAATCCTCCAAAAGGTTTTGGATAGCAACATTATACTAATAATTCATCGTTATAAGCTAAAAGTAGCTTGATCATGGACGATACCATGATAAGGGTGAATATTTGATGTAGGTAAAATGTTTACTACACCAAGAGATTACTAATGAAAGGAATTTGAAAGAACACCAAACATTTGATGATGGTGATCTACTTCAAAGTGCAAGTCCAAAGACATTGGTATTTAACTATACACGCTTTGGACTATATGTCATATGTATGACTCCACTATTGATGTTGATAGATTCTTTCAAACTGAAAAGGAAATACTGAAAGAGAATCTCATAAATATATGGCAGAAAAGAAAAGACTAGAATCGTTCAGTTTAAGTATATAGATGATATACATGTTATGGCTATATTCTTTGCTTGTTAAACAATGTGGTTCTTAAGTATTTGATACTGAATTTGTTGGTGTGAATCGTCATACGAAACAACACAATTCATGAACTACAATGGCCTAAGTAACTAGCAAAAGAATATGTGATGATGTTCATCGAGAACAAATAAAGGGTTATTGTGTTGCTCGTTAAACATCAAAGCTTGCCTTCAAAGATTTGTTTTATCGGGTATTATGAGAACAAAAGGGTTGTTCAAATAATTGCCGTAATCCATAAAAGATGGATGATTCACAAATCTCGTTGGAGAAATCACATCCATAAAACTAGTGCTAAAAATGTCGAAAGACAAATTGATTGAAAGATCACTTAGGAAGTGACATCGCCGTTTAAATTATATTGGAAAGAAAACATGAAGAAACTCCATGTGGATGGAATTTTGGAGTCTTTTGATTTTGATCAAATGACGCTTGTGAAACTTTCCTAGAGATAATTAAAACTTCGTTCATAGGCCATAAGAGAACGAAAGACTAGCTTATTGGAACTTGTGCATATTGTTGTACGAACTCCATTATGTGTAGTCAAGAGCGATGGATTTCAACTTCATATGTTTTCTCCGAAAATTTGAGTGAATATATGAATATTTACTTAATAAGGATGAAGTATGAAATATTTGAAAAGTTCAAAGTTTTCAAGATGAAGTGCAAAATCATTGTAACAAGAATATAAATGGTTTATGATAAGATCATAAAGGAAGATATTTGAGTTACAAGTTTAGCATAATACCTAAGATTTAAGGAATCGTTCCGTGGATTTGCATTTCCCGAAACACCATAAGAGTATGGAGCGTTCGAGATATGTAATTAAACCTTGTTTGACATGGTAAGATCGAAAGGTGTAATTCATAAAACTGCCATTGTATTTTAAAGATTAAAAGCTTTAGAGATTACCGTTTTTCCACTGAAAAGAGCTTCATCATAATCCGTTGAAATGACACCATATAAGGTTATGGTTTGGGATAAAACCCAAGTTGTCCTTTCTTAAACATTGGTATGCTATGCATAAGAAAGATGTTTGCAACCAAAGTCGGATGAACCTGTCTTTGTATGACTATTAAGTATTCCTCCATAAACACCGGAGACAAAAGTGTTTGTTGCTTAGAACGTCAAGTTTCTTTTGGAAGGAATTTTTCGTGAAAAGTTAAGTGGGAGGACAATAGAACTTTGATGAGGTTAAGAACCTTAGCTGTATGTGCAAAGTTGCGCAGCGCCGAAAAGTGTTCCGGAGGCGGCAACAATGCTCATGGCTCACGTGCCTCAAAGGTTGTGGTCACGGAGATCTAAGTTCCTATTGAAACAAGTAGATCGGGTAAACAATCAAATACCAAGATTTGAGGGTTGAATCATTATTTGAGAATAATGAACCGACTACATGCAAAGAAGCGATGATGGGCCCTGACTCCGTCAAATGGCTTGAAGCCATAAAATCCGTGATAGTTCCATACACGAGAAATCAAGTTTTGAACTTGAAGGACCCTCGAGAAAGGTGTAAGACCTTACAGTTGTGTCTGGATCTATAAAGAAATAGACATGGATGTTTTACATCTATGAAATAGTCGACATGTTGGGAAAGAGTTCACAACAATGTTCAAAGGTTGACTATGACAAGATTTGATCTATCATAGTGATATTTAGTCTAGACGGATTAATGAAAGCAACCACTACATATAATTTGTTATATGGTAGTTGAATAAACAAAACAAGTTCTTCTAATAGAATCGTTACCTAGGACATGTGCATAAACACGGTCCATAGGGTTTTGTCAATTCAAAGGATGCTAAAAGCATATGCAAACTTCAATGGTTAGAGTGAGCATAGCGGAGTTGGAATCTTCACTATGATGAAACTGTTAAAAGGGTTTAATTTCATCAGAGACAATGAAGATGCTTGCATTTGCAAGAAATTAAGTGGGAGCGCTAAGACATGTTTCTAATACATTATGTGGAAGACATATTGTTGATTGGAAATAATGTATCTTTTATTAACACATATTAAGAATTTCATCCCGATGAAAGACTTAGGCAAAACCCAAGTATTTTGGCATCAATAGACGCTAATATGGTTGTGCCAGAAGTACATAGACAAGATATTGAATGAGTTCAATATAGGAACTACAAGAAAGGTTCTTGTTGCACAGAAAGGATTGAATAAGTTCAATGTTGATGATATATTCAAGTGTATTGACATTTGGTAAAGTGAAACAAATAATCAAGTATAGATTGATACTTGATGTATGAAATCACAAAGAGTATTTATATCAATCATACTGTGATATGTACAAATCCAGATATGTCCTATGCTCTAAATGTTGTGAGCATATACCAGAATGATTCGTAAGATGATCATTGGACAATAGTAAGGATATTCTTATGATCTTTTGGAAGAACTAAGAGTATATTATTTGTAGAAGTGACAAATAGATGGTTAGTTCATTGTAAAAGTACTACATTGATACTAGTTTTGTCACAAAGTACAAATTAAGTTTATCTCAATCTAAATTAAGGGTGGCACGATATAATGGAAAGTGGGTTCCATAATGGATTTGGATGAGTTCCAAAGTTAAGACATTGTGACAGATACTACAACAAAAGGCTAAGTATATGACTGCTATTATAGCAGCAAAAGAGGGCATTTGTGTCAAGTAGTTTGTTATCAAACTAGGTGTAGTTCACAGCGGGATAATACTATGAAGATATATTGTACGACAATATTATCAACATGTTTTAACCCCAAAGAACTAAAGGTCACACCAAAGGACCAAATTTGTACGAAGCCATCTCATTAGAGAATGAGTGATGCGTAGAGACGCAAAGACATGCAATTACACACGGACCTGGAAGTGTCAGATCCGGAGATCAGTTGACCACTAGCAATCGTGTACATACAACACCGGAAAGCCATAGGTGTTGAATACACAAAGGTTTGAAACTAGATTATTGACTCTAGTGCAAGTGGGAGACTGTTGGAGATATGCCCTAGAGGCAATAATAAATATAGTTATTATTATATCTTTGTGTTTATGATAAATGTTTATATTCATGCTATAATAGTATTAACAAGGAAACATTAATACTTGTGTGAATTGTAAACTTAAATTGAAGTCCCTAGTATAGCCTCTATACTTCACTAGCTTGTTGGTTAATAGATGATTGTGGTTTCCCTATCATGAACATTGAGATGTTATTAACAACAAGATCATATCGTTAGGAGAATGATATGGTGGACATACTCCTATAGATAAGCGTAGCATAAAGATCAAGTCATTTCAATAGTTCAATTGCTATATGCTTTCTGATACATAGTAACCTAATTCCTTCGACCATGAGATCATGCATATCACCTTTGCCGGATGGATGCTTTGATGTCATCAAACACCACACCGTAACAGGGTGGCTATAAAGGTGGCATTGAGTGTTCGGAAAGTATTGGTTGAAACACATGGATCAAGAGTGGGATTTGTCCATCCATATGACGGATAGATATTCTCTGGGCCCTCTCGGTGAAATGTCATCCAATTAGCTTGCAAGCATGTGACTGGGTCACAAGGGATCACATATCACGGGAACGAGAAAAGAGTACTTATCAGTAACGAGGTTGAACTAGGTATGTAGAGATACCGACGATCATAACCTCGGATAAGTAACATATCGTGAGACAAAGGGAAATTGGTATCGTATGTAAGTGGTTCATTCGATCGCAATGTAATCGTAGAAATATGTGGGAGCCATATGAATTTCCAGATTCCTCTATTGGTTATTGTTCGGAGAAGTGTCTCGATCATGTCCGCATAATTCACGAACCGTAGGGAGACACACTTAAGGATTCGACGTTGTTTGAGTAGTTATGGTATTATGAGAAAGAGACCGAATGTTGTTCGGAGTCTTGGATGGGATCCGGGATATCACGAGGTGATCCGGAATGGTCCGGAGAATAAGATTCATATAAGGAAAGTCCCGTTTCGGAGTTAGGGAATGGTTCCGGTGTTTTCATCGGGAACATTCTAGAAGGTCCCGGAATGTCCGGCACTCCGGAAGGGGAAGGGTACATGAATGTGTCATTGTAAGTTGGAATGATTGCATCATGTACTAGGTGTTCTTGCTGTCCAAAATAAAGGGTTTATTTAAATCCTAAATTGAAAAGTCAAACGGCTAGTTTGAAAGTCAAACGGCAATTTTGGGAAGTGGGAAGAGAGGAGGATTGGTGGAGGCCGAATTGGAGGAGGGTTCCTCCCTTGGCCGGCGCCCCACCAAGCCGACTTGGGGAGGGACTCTCCTCCCCTTGGCCGGCCAGCCCCTCCCACCTATATAAGGAGGGGCAGGGCTCCCTCCCAAGACACACAAGTTCCTATCTTCTACCTCCGGTTTAGAGCCGTTTTGGTTTAGAGCTTCTAATTGCTTTAGCCTGCGGTTTAGAGCCTTCTAATTGGTTTAGAGCCTTCTAATTAGTGTGTCTAATTACTAGACCACTAATAGCCTCTCTCATAAGCTCCACCATACTCGCACCGGCTTAAGGCGAAGCCCTGCGGGATCTCCCCTCTACTTCCGGTACCACGCCGTTGTGCTGCCGGAATCGCGAGGAGAGTGCTACAACCTCCGCTGCCTGCTGGAACAAGGGAGAGGAAGGTCTTCGTCGAGTACCGAACGTGTGACCGACTGCGGGAGCGCTGCCGGAAGGTGACGCTGGAAGGATCGTCTGCGCGATCTTGAGATCGGAAAGAGTACGACTACATCACCCACGAGAATCTGCTCTCGTTAACCGCTTTGGAATCTTCGAGGGTGAGTTCCACTATCAACTCGTTGCTACAATCTAGTAGATAGATCTTGGCTTGTTTGTTTGTATGCGGTAGAAAATTTTTGTTTTCCATGCTACGAACCCCTACAATATATGCATCAACATATGTACATTATATATGCATCAAAATATGTATATTATATATGCATCAATAAGTTATATTATATAACCAAAAAATAATTGAAAATAAAAAACCTCTAAATCGTGCCGCGGCAGAGAAAACACACGATTCTCTGCCACGGCAGGAAACCTTTAGTCCCTGGTCGTGTTACGGACCGGGACTAAAGGTCCTCCCCGCCCCTCCCGTTGCCGCTGCTCCGTGAGTGGACTCTAGTCCTGGTTCGTAACAGAATCGGGACTAGAGATAAGGACCTCTAGTCCTGATTCTGCAGTTTCGGTTGTAGAACCGGGACTAAAGGCCCTCTGGAACCGAGACAACCGGGCCAATTCTCCACTAGTGAACACATAGCTAGTTTTGTGTAGATCATCCAAGAATTACGTTTTCGTTTTTGCTAGTGGGACATCAGATGGTTAATGCTTTGCCATGGAATTCCACCTCGATATGATATGCTATACATTCTTTATGTGGAATTTTTTCTTTGAGATAGTTGATAGTACAAGTGAAGAATACATATGCCAGTTCAAAAAAATAAAAATAAAATACATATGCACATAGTTGCTACTCCCTCTATCGAGTATTGCTTGTGAAAGCCAAGAGCATGCGATCATTAAACGTTTTCACTATTTACATTCATTGATACGAATTGTCACATCAATCTTTATCATTAAACATTTTCATTGATACAAAACACAAGGGAGAATTAAGCTATTTAGTACTCTCTTCGATCCAAATTGCTTGACTTGGATTTATCTAAATTTGGATGTATCTAGTACTAAAACATGTCTAGATAAATCCGAATATCGACAAATTAAGTCAATTAATTTGGATCGGAGGGAGTGACAAATATTACTTGTTTAATTAAGTGGATATTACTGATTACAAAGTCTGGTGGCAATTATTTCAGACGTTAATATCCCTTGGTGCCACTTTGCCATTTTATCTTGAGTCGACTATCGTATCATAGATGTTTTACAAACAAAGCAATTTCAGGTTAATCAAACACTATGGTCGTTTTTTCTCTGGAAGGTCTATACAGGAGGTGCCCACAGCCCAGTCGAACATTACCATTAGGCTAAATTGGCCGAGACTGTAACCAGTCTATACATACGAATACACTTACGACATTATGTTTTAGCCAACATTGAGTATCTTCAAGAGAAGAAAGTGTTCCATATGTATTAGCAAATTCGGGGTCCTGGTGTTGTAGCCCTATCCAGATTGCCAGGTAGGGAGCTACATGGCTGTGTCATCTAACTTTATGCTTATTATTACAACCTCAAGCTATGGAAATTGTGAGAATGGCTCAACACAAGCGCATAAACTTATGGTTTTGGCATATTTTAACATTATTGCCTCTTGACAAAATATTATCCTTCTAGCATACAAATTATATTATCCTTCTAGCATACAAATTATTTGGCATATAAATCCGCAGATCTATGAAGTTTGAACAGTATTGTAAAGGCTTGAATACTACATTTCATTCCTACAAGCCTTTTCGGTTCACGGGATTTAAAAAAATGCGACATTACAAAAATATAGGAATTCAATGGCACGGTAATGTTAAAGCCTATAGAAATTGAGATACATAAAATTGTATTACATGTTTGGTTGCGCCACATGGAAGCTGCATTATTTTATAAGCACTAATATTAGGTGTATGATATAGTTGTCCTCCAGAAGAAATTTTCCATAAGGTAGATCGAATGGTTCAAAGTAGGCATAAAATTCCTTATGGTTTCCAATCCTAAGAATCAAACAAACTTGGTCAAGCATATAAACATAGTAGACCATCAATGATTCCTATTGTTTCAAGTCGAATCGAACATACTTCATAGCAATATTCTGAAGGAACAAAATCCTCCAAAATCCACATGAGATCAGAGATGGCATACTATATTAATTGCTTGCCTTTGCAACAGTTCACTAAATAATTTTGTTTATATATATGGAAGCGTAAATATGATCCGTGGAGTATTCTGACAAAACCAAATAGAGTTAGTCCTTACTACCTGCAGATGGTATGCCATTTGTGGATTTATAGCAGATGCATGCCCAAATTAGCTATTAGCTATATCGGTTACAAACCTCCAGTTAAGTTTCTGGATGTTCTACTTGTTAGCCTATGTTCTCCAGTTTTATATAAACCATGTTCTTGCAATGTCAATGCGTTATTTACAACAAAAATAGTGCCACCAACAAATGGTTTGATGGTGCTGTATTTTCAAACTATGAAACCATGAACCTATACTCCCTCCATCCCCATTTAGGTGGCGCACAATGTTTTTCTTGGTATATGTTTGATCATTGATCAATTTGATCAACGAAACATGAATTATATTTCACAAAAATTATAAAACTGCATTCATATTTGAGCATTGTCAAAATTAAAACACGAGAAACAAAGCATCCACATGCATTGAGATAGAGGGTGTATATGTCATGTACCTTTATTTAGATTCATATATGTTCTTACTAATATCCAAGAAACGCTGTGTGTAACAAAATTCAGACTAATGAAAAGCAAAAAACAACGACCCCCGGCCGGCAAGAACTAGGCATATATATGCAACTTCAACCTCTATGATATACAGGCATATAGGGTGCTTCAAGTACCAGGAATTAATTTCCATACGACCATATGAGATGCTTCAAGTACCAGAAACACAGAAGAACACGTGTGGTAAAAACACACACACACACACACACAGCTAGCTCTATTTGATGCATGACAGGACACAACTATTCAGAAATCCAAGCGAAATGATGGATGCGAAAACCACAAGCCACCACACCCCCAGCAGGCAGCAGCTAGCTGCATCAGAGAATAGTACATGCATGCTAGCTTTGTACCTCCTCATTTGGTGCGAGGCAAAGGCACTGTGGCATCCCCAACTTGTCATGCACCGTTCACATCAACCCGGCCAGTAGTCCAGTACCCGGCCGGAACCACTGCATCTTTCGGTACCATAAAAAGGAAACGGAATAGGAAGCAAAACAAGAAACAATAAGATGCTGCTTGATCGAGTTGACGCATGATGCACAGACCGCAGAAGAAGGGACACTGCACAGACTTTTACATGTTGCACGGATAGATGACACAGATGCAGCTGCTATGCTATAGCACGAGAGATCTCCATGCATGTCCCCCTAAATTAACACCTCAAATAAAGGCCACAATACAGTGCTACTTCTTCACTTGAGAGTTCAGACAGGAATAGGATACAGCAAATCATTTTACTGGAGTACTCGATCTCCTACCACATGATGAAACCAAATTGATGAACTCGACTAGAACGACATAAACCAAGCTAATTAAGCTAATTAAGATCCGAAACACGAGCTATGCTGTAGCGTACGACTGCTACAGAACTAGTAGCTAGTTGATACACACACACAAATCGGAACGAAGTGCAAAGCCATGACAATGCGCAGCAGGCAAGCATGCATGCATGCATACGCGAACGTACATAAAATATATCTGGCATACCGGCGGCCAAATAGTAGTAGATCGATCGACCACCGCCGTGGATGGATCGACCGGTTGATCGTCGATCAGCTAGCTCAGCAGGCGGCGGAAGGCGGGCCGGGAGGGGGCTGGTGGTGGTGGTTGCCGCGGAAGCCGCCGCTGCTGTCGCCCACGGTCAGCTGCTGCTGCGGCTTCTTGCGCTTCTTCTTCTCGTAACTGACGCCCCTGGCGCGGGCCTGGTGCTCGCGGACCTCGCGGAGGTAGAGCCGGACGGCGCGCGCGGCGAAGGGGTTGGACTCCGGGCTGCCACCGTTCTCCTCGTAGGCGGCGCGGAGGCGGCCAACCAGGGCGTCCAGGCTGCCCCAGGCCTGGCGGAGCGGGCACGGGCACGGCGCCGGCGGGGAAGGGTGGCCGAAGAAGGGGCACGCCGCGGCGTGGACCTTGGTCTTGCCGAACTGGTCCAGGTAGCGAAGGAACTCCAGGACGTGGGCGCCGCTGCACTGCGCCAGGCTCAGCGGGGGGCGATGGTTCCGGAGGTACTGCCCGAATGTGTTCCAGTCGCGACGCTTCTGCGCCTCGTACCGGCTCGGCGACTGAGGGGCGCCGCCCGAGCCCACGGAGAGCGATGAGCTGATGCTGTTGGACCCGATGCTGCTCGAGCCGCTGCCGTTGCCCCCTCCTGACAGAGGACTGTCCGGGTTCGCCGACAGGTCCATGATTCAGCTGCCTGAGAAGGAAGAAGGAAGGAAGGGAGTGTTGGGACGACTGTGATCTGAAACTTCTGTAGGGCTTTCCTTCCCCTTTGCATAAACAAATGAAATATGCTACTGCTTGCTATTATAAAACAAGGAAATACTGCTACTTCTATAAGCATGATGAGGTCAATGATTACATGTGTATGAACATATACATACTGGAGGTAGTGGTGTGATCTATTTGGGATCTAGCGCTCTCATCATGCACCACAACATACCAGATGTTCTTAACTTTTAAGCAGTGGAAGCAGAAATGTTTTGGTCCAACAAAAACTTGAAGATCTTGCAGAAAGGGATTTCTTGGATTCACCTTAATTTGCCGGAGAGCGCAGCTGATCTTGGTTGGATTGGCGCTGTGAGAGTTACTGGGAGAGGAGGCTGACTTGAAACTCTGCAAAAAAATGCAACATCAGATGACGCATAAATAAAGTTACTCAAGAGTGTTTTTTTTTGGGATAGTGATCTGGATCAGCTCATATCTGTTGATTCTTACTCAGCTGTGCTGCTGGTGGTGGTAGCAACAGCCAAGAGTTGCTTGTGCTGCCTCTCTCATAGGTCCATCTGGTGATTGAGCAGCAGCTTCATCATCTGTTTGTGATGGTGTGGGGGAATTGTATGCTGCTGCTTCTATTTTTAGGGGGGGGGGGGGATGCTGGGAGTGGTGGATGTGTTGTTTGGCCTAAAAAGGGGAGATGTGAAATGACTGAGACATGGAGTACACAGTGGTGACTAGTGAGAGCGGGGAGGAGATGCACTGCTAGTACTGCTAGGGCTTTTGGTGCTGAAGGGTGGAAAAGGGACACCGACTGAGAGGGTGAAAGGTGACATGACAAAAGTAAATATTTTTTTATAATTGATAGCTGGGTGTACGTACGGCATATATAATGGGGGTAGCGACTTGTTTCTAACTGATAGTCATTTGATGTCACGGGTATAAATCTTCACAATCATACTAGCAACTTGGCACTCAATTTCCTCAAGTAATTAAGTTCCTTAAAACAGTCTCATAAATATACTCCAGAATAGTATACTTGACACTGAGTGTCATACACCACTCTATTGCACTAACATACTCCAAAACTGTTCTCGGTACTACTAAGCGTTTTATTGCACTAACAAAATGAATCAGATCTTCAATCCTGGTATATACTACCTCCGTTTCTATAAATAAGAGGCACGGATATTTGAGATGAAGTTTGGTCGAAAAGATTGAGCAACAATATCTCTATTATATAATACTATCGTAGAAACACCACAACATAACGAACAAATCTCAAGCAAAACCAATCCAGGCGTGTGGTCCAATATATAGTCCAGGCATGTCATGGACAACATGTGCCTTCGTCCATGTGACTGAAGCACCTATGGACTCGGGGTTTATTTCACCTGATTTTAGTAGTGTTATTAGGATAGACGGTTCTCAGTTCCGAACGTGCATGCAATACAAGCTGTATTTGGAACTGATAAGAAACATATAGGAGAATATACATATTCTACTAATTTAAGCCTTGATGTACCAAATACACAAAGTTGAGTGACAAAATTACTCTGGAGGTGAAACAATATATATTTTCCATGAATAATAATCCATGGAAAATAGAGACTATACTAGGTCACAAGACATGGTTTCACATGTGAAAAAAGTGACCATATGTTCCATGTGACATCACCTCTCAGATAATATTATTAGATATATATCATTATCATATTGATTTCTATTTATATGAGATTACCATAACTTCGAGTCATTTTGTGACTGTTGCATCGAGATATCATGCTAAAACATTAAGAGCCTCTTTGGTACACATGATTTGTAAAACACAAGATTAGGAAAACCGAAGGATTGCCGTGAAGCATGCTTGAAGTATTGAATTCACACCAATACTGTTTTGTCTGCACGAATTCATCCCAAGAGGTTTGAGACGATGTTAACTTTTCTATGAGATGTAGTGCAGTCAAATCCTTGCAGAAAATTTCTCTGTGATACAATTCAATATATAAATCAAACAATCTTCATAAGGAAAAAACTCCAAGGATAACAATCTTTCAAAAAGTATAAAAATCTTTTGAACGAAAGAGATCCTAAAAGGAAGAACAATATCATAGAAAATTACTTTTATATTTTTTGGCTAGCCATGCTTGCATATTGACAATGACATATCAAGTTCAAATATGCACTCAAACGTACTCTAATTAATTAGCATGAATGATCATGGCATGGAAAATGTTACTACCCGACATGAAGTACAATATGACTCATAGAAACAGGAGACAAATTGTGTGCAAGGTCATATTTACTTCATATTTAATTGATAAATAGTTGTAGGGTCCATCTATATTATATTTTAATACATTTGCAACGGTGCTCATGTGCATGTGTCTTTAAAGGATAGGTTTGTTATTTCGGTGGTTATGTATGCGGATCGGTGGTTTTCATTTATCTTGTGTAATGGGTACATGGTTATATTTCGCGCCACAAAATGCCATAACCTCAGTTTATTTTGCTTTAATAAATTAAATATCTAATCAATAGTATACGTTACAATAAATACTCCTATAAGTTTTGGTGCTGCATCAAAAAACCAAATACTAGTCTGTTTTAGACTTTATAACAATGTTTGGTTGCCGCAAAAGGGTTAATTATATCATTAGTGTCATTCTATCTTATCGAGATGACTAACTGGACAATGAGGTATTTTCAACCTTTTCGCCGAAAGGTACCTAGGACTTCCCATTTCTGTAAGAGATTGCGGCTTAAATTTGAAGCCTTATTAGAAAAGAATGAATAACTAGACAACATGGTTTTTCTCTGCCTAAAACAATTATTTGCAAAACAGTTGGTAAAGTTAACCAACATCCAATCACATAAATAGTATAGCTACAATTTAGGATGGCTAACCAGTATAGTTTGTTGCATCGAGGCATGCTATTGAATTATCGATATATGACTCGTTCCCCACAACATAGAAGAATACATTATGACTTCTTGTCATGTCTACACAAACGATTGTAATCTATCTTTTCCTAATTAATAAAGCTCAAGGTTTCCTTCAAAAAAAATTGTAGGTATCTGCTTAAAAATGCATATATGTATAGATTAATAAAGTTAGCACATGTGTCTATTTAAAAAGAGATATAGGTGATGTGCGCCACAGAAATAAGCGCAGACGTTAGGACTACCCAGTTTCATAAGAGATTGCGGCTTAAATTTGAAGCCTTATTCAGAAAGGAATAATGCATAACTAGGTGACACATTTTTTTCTCTGCATACACCAACTATTTGCCACACATTTTTGTAAAGTTAACCAACATCTCATCACATAAATAGTGTAGGTCCCGGGATAAATAGTTTTAGGGTCCGTCTATATTTTATTATAATGCATTTGCAACGGTGCTCATGTGCATGTGTCTTTTAGAGTTAGGTCTGCTAATTTTGTAGTTATGTGTTCCGATCGGTGGTTATTTTTTATTTTGTGTAAGGGGCACTTGGTTATATTTCGCGCGACAAAATGCCCTAACCTCCAATTATTTTGCTTTACTGAATGAAATATCTAATTTATAGTATATGCTACAATAGAAGCTCCTATTGATTTTGGTGCTGCGTCAAGAAAAAAATTACTAGTCTGTTTTAGGCTTTATAACAGTATTTGGTTGCTGCAAAAGGGTTACTTATTCAATTAGTGTCATTCTATCTTATCGAGATGACTAACTGGACAATGAGGTCTTTTCAAACTTTCCGCCGAAAGGTACCTAGGACTTCCCATTTCCGTAAGAGATTGCGGCTTAAATTTTAAGCTTTATTAGAGAAGAATGCATAACTAGGCGACAACGCGGTTTTTTCTCTGCCTAGAACAATTATTTGCAAGACATTTTTGTAAAGTTAACAAACATCCCATCACATAAATAGTGTAGCTACAATTTAGGATGGCTAACCACTATGGTTGATTGCGATCGAGGCATGCTACTGAATTATTGATATATGACTTGTTCCCCCGCAATGTAGAAGAAGATATTATTACTGCTCATTGTCATGTGTACACCGTCTCATTGTCACAAACGATTGTAATCTGTTTTTGCCTAATTAATAAAGCTCACAGTTTCCTTAAAAAAACTGCAGACGCGCTCGCGGCTCACTCACACGTTAACTTCTGTGGTGTCTTATTAAAAATGTATATATGTAGATTAATGAAGTTAGCACAGGTGTCTGTTTAAAGAAGATACAGGAGATGTGCATCACAGAAACAAGAGCAAACGCTAGCTAGGAGCTCTGCATATCCCGACACCACGGGAGTACTGCCTAACAAAAAACGAATAGAAAAAACTTCATAAATTTTCTTCATACAGGAATTCATGATTCGGTGGCAGGACTGATATGTCCATTCATCTTGGGACTTGCCTCCATCGTGGTGTACGAATTAATTCCTCTCGTACATTCTTCCGCAGTGTTTTGATGGACTATCTATATATGAACTGCAAGTTGTGTGGCCTATCGTACGGAACGCACATGTATGCTGCTCTTGGTGCTGCTTGCTTGCTTGTTCGATGATGCAGGGTGTTTCTTCATCTGTAGATGCCATGCAAACATTAGCTAATTATAAATCATTTCACTTGTTTCGTTCTGCGAAGGGAAGAAAAACATGACGTATACACAAGAATATCATGATCATAACAGAATGATAGAGAACCAGACGCTAACTTGGTGGCTGATACTACGGGTGTGGAGGCCAACCCGTCCGGGTTGGAGTCCCAACATTGGCAGACTTTTGAGTCGCTGAGGCATGAATAAACCGGATGTCTCACCTACTTAACAACATATAACCATGGGAGGGATCATTCCCCCATTGACAACGTTTTTTATAACAGAATGATATTGATCTATTTGATAACGAATGACACAAATCACGAATCAAAGACTAATTTATCAATACCATTAACATGAATAATACTTAAGTTAGATCTAATGTTAGACTGATGGGACTAGCAACCAGTTAGCTGTGTACATTTGATATGTTGAACGGGGTTCGAGTCCCAGCATTGGCAGACTTTCAAGTTACCGCTGAGACATGGATAAACCGGGTGTCTCACTACCTAACAACGCATAACCAAGAGAGAGATCATTTCCACGTTGGCAACGTTTTTTTATAACAGAATGATATTGATCTATTATTTGATAATGAATGACACAAATCATCGAATCAAAGACTAATTTATCAATACCATCTCAACATGAATGATACTTAAGTTAGGTCTAATGTTAGACTGATGGGACTAGCAACCAGTTAGCTGTGTACATTTGATATGTTGAACATGGTGTGTACAGTATTGCCGAAGTGACTGGCACCACAGAGGCATTACTGCTGCACAGGTAGGAATCTTTTGGCTAGGGCCCGGCCGGCCGGTTAAGTAGTGCTAGTGGTACAAGTGAGCAAGCGAGCTATGCAATCAATTAACAGTTCGCCTCTTGGAAAAGAGTTAGCTAGCTACTTGAGCAAGGCATGCTTCATTATTGGTGCCAAGAGCCTGGCCATGCTTCTAGGGCCAGCCAGCCAGCCATGTGCCGCTACTATACTTGACCAGATCTCTTCGAAGAAATTGACGATTGAGGAGTGGCGAAACAATTGCTCGTGATCATGTCCGTGACAAGAGCAAAAGAAGGATTACTTTATTTGGGGTGTCTGAGTCTGACCAACCTACCGACCCAAAGCATCTAGTGCAAAGATAAATATACGTACCATGTGTGATACTGGTGCAGTCTCTCGCTTGATTGTAAGATCTCTTGATTTAACGTGGGATAAAGCACTGTATTAGCAGCTGTTTCCACGAGAGATGTGTTTGTAAAACCTGAAGAAACCCTGTCCCTACGTTTCAGATTACAGAACATCGTTACACTTACTGTGGCGCACTGGTTCGAGAAAGATTGGTGTAGTTTATCCGAGAAAACATGATCTGCATTCTGAAATGGATGGAGATGTATCAATCATAAAATGATTATTATACCCCGTTCATGAAAATAATGTGGTATACTAAATCAGCGACACTTATTATAGGTCGAAGAGAGTGTATAAGTTTTTTTTCACAAGCAAACGATGTAAACTTGACCAACTTCATCAAAATGGGATTACTATCTTCATTTGGATGTAAAAAGTTAGAGCTCGGTCAAGTCCTCAACCATTAGATTTGCTTCATGATTCAACTGAGAAAAAAAGATGAGAATTAAGTTAGAGTGAGCTTGGTCATCCAGTCATTGGATTTGCGTCGTGATTTTAATGTATGGGAGTTTCACATGGGTTGCAACTGGGGTTTTTTCCCCAATTGCACATGAGTAACTCAGATTTTGGCAGCATCACTAATTCTCGACCAGACAAGCCCTAGTCGCATCTATAGAAAAACTACCAGCAATGTAGAGATAATATGAAAATATACTGCATAAAGTATCGATTGATGATTTGGCATTGTAGGTGTTGATAGTTTCTTTATGAACTTGGCAGAAGTTTCAATATTTGGGGTTGGATAAAATTTATATGCCTTCTCAATAAAGGATGGAGTAGTACTTGGATGCAACAATTTTTAGCATTTTTCGCGCTCAACAATAGCACATAAACAACTTGGTGTGTGGTAGGGGTTTAACATATGTGACAATACAATCAACATTTAAAATACTAAAATAAACTCGCCAAAATAGGGAAACTAGGGGACACACATAAGGAATAAATAAAAATAAAAATGATGTAGTATGGTCTAGATAAGTTAGGAAAAGGATTGGGAATACTATAACTAGAGAAAAATAGGAAATTTCATAAGTAAGGAATTAGATGTTTCAATAATTTATCTTCTATTACTCGTTTTTCAAAATAAATCCCTTTCCAACTTCTCTAATACTATTTTGTTTTGAAGTATTTCTAAAAAAATTGCTGATTGTGTTGTCACATGTCAAACAACAACCACGTCATCGGTCATTCAACTTCAAATCGAAAGGGAGAGTTAGTATATCTTAATAACCACAAATATATGTATGGTCAAATGGATGGATCACTAATTAAGATCATAAACAGAACTACTACACCAACGTGGTTGGAGATGTCATGACACCACACCTGGCTCCTGCACTCAACTCGCCAGATGATTCGTGAGAAGCATAAGCTGCCGAAGGGTACACACTCTGTTACTTAAGGCCATGGCTGCGTTCAAGGAATGGCATCGTTTGTAATATCATAATCATTGACCCATCTTGGGATCGACTCTCTCCTCCCCTCTCCGGAGCTCTACTCGTAAGGAATTCCTCCTCTTGCGTGACGCGAGATTTTACACTAGTAGAAAAATAGGCATCCGTCCAAGCCTTTAGTACCGGTTCCCTTACGAATCGGTAATAAAAGGTGCATTAGTACCGGTTCCCTTGCCTAGGCGGCCGAGAAACATCAATACCGGTTCGTTGAGGGACTTTTGTACCGGTTCGCGAACCGGTACAAAAGGATTTCAGTCCAATTTTAAGGCGGGGGTGGGGCCAGAGCTGAACCTTTAGTACCGGTTCATCTGAAGAACCGGTACTAAAGGGTCCCTGCCCTATTTCTTCAGCCCGATCGGCCTGCATCTCATTTCCTCTTCTCCTTCTCCTCTCTCACATTTCCAAATATTTTGCACCTCTCACACTCCAACAAATCTCCATTTTTCTCCACCATTTTATCAAGATTGGTGACACCCATCTATCCAAGGGTTAGCAATATCATCCTTTCTTCCGGCGTTCCTAATTTAGCTCATTTCTTTGCTAGTTTAACTCGTATTATTTTTGTAGTGCTAGCAAGGTGTTCGATGAAATGCCTAAGTTAGGGATTTCATTCTTTTTATATGCAATTTAAGCTCAAATTAAAGTATGATTTGTAGGTTTTAGTATCGTCCCCGTCCTCACCGCCGTCGATCGCCAGCGTCGTCCCCTAGCCGGCACCGTACCACCTCGGTGAGCCTCTTCTTTTTTATAAAAAAAACTTAGTTTTATGTGATGAACTTGAATATTAATTAAGTTGGTCACTCATATATCCATGATGTTGTGTAATTAATGATTTTTGATATACTTATATAATGCAGATGAATCGACAATAGATGTACGGTGACCGATGCTATCCCGACTTCATTACTGGCATGCATTATTTTCTCAACGTGGCTGAGGCAAACAGGCGGACGAATGGTTTCATTTATTGTCCATGTAGTTCCTGTAAGAATACGAAGGATTACTCTACCTCAAAGACCCTTCATGTCCACCTGCTTGAGAACGGTTTCATGCCCGGCTATGATTGTTGGACCAAGCACGGAGAAAGAGGGGTTATAATGGAACACAACGAAGAAGAAGAGGATAGTGACAACTATCCTATGTTCACTGAAAACGGTGATAGTAGAATGGGGGAAGACAAAGCTGAAGAAGAGCCCATTTTTGATGAGCCCATTTTTTATGACCCCGATGACGATTTGGGTCGGGCCATTCTTGATGCAAATATAAACTGCAGAAGTGAAAAGGAGAGGTTGAAGTTGGAGAAAATGTTAGAGGATCACAACAAACTGTTGTACCCAAATTGCGAAGATGGCCAAAAAAAGTTGGGTACCACACTAGAATTGCTGCAATGGAAGGCAGAGAATGGTACTTCTGACAAGGGATTTGAAAAATTGCTGAAACCTGAATGCTTATGATGCTGGTCTGAAGCATAGGTTCATATTTAAAATAGATGTTTCCTGTAACATCCCAAAAATTTTCATCTGAAAACCATCATCATTGCACTCATATCATCATGGCATGTGTTGCATTGCATCTAGTCTGTCCTCCAAAAATTTGGTGAAATTTTGAGGCAATTTGGAGCCCTTTTGCCAAATCCAAAACCTAGGAAAATAAAATCTAAAAGGAAAAAGAAAAGGGGAGAAAAAAAATAAACAACAGCAGCAGTTCTGGCCTTTTTGGCCCAAACCATCCCAACAAGACCACCCGGGCCACCCCTCCCCATCTTTCTCACCAACCCGCTGCACGCCCCCTCCCACTTACACGCTGGCCCCACTCCCACGTCATCGCCCGCTCGTTGTCTTCAACCCAGGCGACGAACAGACCCCCACTCCCCTTTGCTGTTTCTAAACCCGGTCGAATTCGGGCATTTCCGCGATTAATTCGCCATTACGACCACCCCTTATTAATCCCCTCTCCCTCCTCATCGGTTTCCCCTCAATCACCACCCCCTTAGAGCCCCTAGGCTCCCCAATTGCAAGCTCAAACCGCCGCTGTCCGACGCGACTCCGGTGACGATTTCGGTGAGCTTCGGCCGCGACGCGCCCTCCTCTCTGCCCTATTCCCCTCACCATGTCTTATCCCACCTTTTAACCCTGGCCACGTGCCTTTTCTTGCCCCAGGTCGACGACACGATCATCGTCGGCGAACTCCCTCTGCCGCCGCCGTGCGTCGATTCTTCCGGTAAGTCTAGGGTTCCCGCCGCCTCTCTGTGACCACCACTAGCTTGTGCAGGACCTAGTGCACGTCGCTGACACCTTCCTTTGCCTGTTCGAGCCCCAGAGCATCATCACCGTCGCAGGGACACGAGCTCCGCCGTCGATAGAACTCCGGCGAGGAATCGGGATCAAGGCAGAGCACCCCTCTCTCCACCGCGTCCCGAGACCGCCTCGACCTCCAAGACCTCTGGTAAGAGTCCACGGACCCCCTGCCCCTTTAGAACCGCCAAAACACCGCCGTCCGACGAGCCGCCGCCGCGCATAGAGAGCCAGCGCCGCCAGTTCGTGGCTGCGCGGTGAGCACTATTCAATCAAGTTTTAGCGGCTAGGATTAGATCTCTAGCCGAAGCGGTACGGGCTGATCTGGTCCATCCTTTGCCACTTAAAATCTGATGGCCCGCAGCGTTTGATCCGACCGAATCGGTACAGACCAATAGGGTTGCGCCACGTCGGCTAGGATATCTGTTTAATTAGAAAAATAGATAGATTATATATTAAACTTAGAAATTCAATAACTTTTGATCCACAATTCAGAAAAATGCAAATTTGGTGTCTATGGATTCAGAAAAATGAGACCTTTTTGTTGAGGTTGTGTTTCACACTTTTGCTTCTAAAAAATTGGAATTATTGGCAGAAACTTTTTAGGAGTATTTTGCCCCTAAAAATTACTTCATAAATTGTTTTTAGGTATTTCTTATGCCTTTAGATAGGATATTTTTACCTCTATACTTTAGACTCTGTAAGTTTTAGAGTTGTGATCATATCATTGCATTTTGCATGCATTCATATTTTTGTGATGCTATATTGATTGAATTATTGTTGTTGGATTGTTCTTTGTGTAGATTGTGTGGATTGTGAAGTTTGTTGCTATGAGGATTGTACCTATTCCCCTAGCTACCAAGGCAAGTGATATTTCATCTTATGTCCCATTATTTTCACTATTGCACTAGTATTATTTTGTTAGATCTTAGCATGGTAGGATTGTTTATATGTTACTATGCTATGCCATCCTATAGCTTATATCTTGGTAGTATTTCCTAGTTGAAAGACTTCGTATGCTAGAGTGCTTAGCCATGCTATTAGATTTCGTGGGTGGAAATTCATATCAAGAAAGTATGGAAGGATATTATTATTTTTGACTAAGAAAAAAACAACTAAGGTTAATGAAATACCTGGGTGGAATGGGACTTGCTTGGATTATGTTGAGTGGTTACTCAGGGGCCATGTCTATGGTCAGCTGGTGTATCGCACTTGTGGACGGCCACCCAGGAACAAAGAGATTGGAGACGGTCTTGTCACGAAGCTTCCAGTGCAGCCACATGGCATATGGGCTCTGCCTTGACCGACTAAGTTGCAAGAACTCAGCCAGACGGACAGAGGGTGGTAGATATGATAGGATGGAGCGCGTCCGTGGTGGTCTGAGGGGTTGCTTCTGAAAAGTCTCGTCTCGATGCATGTCTAGTCTTGTGGGGAAAGTGCACCACCTCTCGAGAGGGTTAAACTAAGTACTTAGCCGTGTCCTCGATTATGGACAAATTCTGAGCATCAAGACAGTGAAGCAATTCAATAATCTCCTCATCCAAATTTGTCTAAGTTAAAACTTGTGGGTGAACCAGGGTAGAGGTTCAGTGATGTCTATCATTGGTACCTTAGTGTTTTGAAAGAGAAGACTTACTCTTCAAAAACTATGAGATAAAACCTTGCTTTTAGCAAAGTCAGCCAAAACCACACTTAGCCATATATTCATGTAGTTGTTGGATTATACTAAGTATCTATGGTATCACTTGCCAATACAATTCCAAATGTATTGACCCTTTGTGGCTGTAACTTATTATGTTGCAGGATACTCTGATGATGAGTAGGGTTGCGGGTCTACACTCGACATGTTTGCCTATGGCGCATGAAGACAAAAGACTCTATTATTATAATATGTATTGTGAACCTTGAGTAATGTTAGCCTTGGGCTAAGTGAGTTGTAAGAACCATTATATTCCTGGATATGCGATGTAATAATGACCTTTGTTTCTGTGTACTTCATCTTAAACTTTGGTGCTAGCATTTCGATCCAGGGACTAGCACTGCAATCACAGGGATCTTACCTTATTATGGTGAGATCTTACAGATGGTATCAGAGCACTGTGTTGCCTGTAGGTTCGTGACCCTAGATTGGATTAGACTAAGGAAAACCGTTAGGAAAAATAATTTATATTCAAACTTTACACTTGTCTTTTCGTCTCGTAAAACTTTTCCTGATCATCCTTTCTCATCTATTTTTGTAGATGTCCACCATCAATGAATCTATCAAGAAGGGACCACTGAGGAATATGACCCTTGAGTGTGAGACGGAATTTCCCAAGGCACTCAAAAACCTCATGATCGGCTTGGGGATGGATGGTGAAGCCGTGTACAAGGGATTTCCTGTGATAGACGAGGGACAAGAGTATTGGTTGGTGTAACTCCATTTGTATAAGAACAAGGAAGATGATCCCAAGAGTACGGGATTCTGCATGTTCACCAACTCTGAAATGCGCACGTCATTCTTTGACTCCGCAAGGAATGCTGCGTGGAAAGCCATTGAGGAACTTGGGGAAAGACTTAAGTATAGAATGCTCCATGCTCAGGAGGATCTCAAGGAGGAGAAACATCTTGTCCAAGATTCAAAGGGCACGGTAAAACGACTAAGTAAGGATATCATAGACTTGGCTTTGGAACTATGCGACCAAGACAAGCAGATTGCTGCCAAGGATGCCCAGATTGCTACCTTGGTTAATAAGGAGTGAGATACTAGTTGGACCACCATACTTGGCGCTTTATCACATTAGTACTTTGATCATACCGACGGTATGGAAAAAATAAAATTATGTTGGAACCTTGATTGCTTGAGTTAAATAATGTATTGCTACCCTGTTTGAGGAATGTTTTGTTGATTGATTTTATTTTATCTTTGCATATTTGTGACTTGTGTTTTCTTTCTCTAGACTTGTGTTATTACTAATTTTCTCCATGCTATGCAAAAGATGCCGAGTGTTGTCTACAGCATGGCCGAGGACTTCAAGGGAACTCGCTTCGGGACTCGCATGTTGGAACTCGTCCAGGTGCTCGCACTTCCAATCCCTACCATTCAGGGACTTCAGCTGAGGAAATTTCAGAGGAAGGACTTATGGGGATTCAGAGTTACCCAGCCAGGACGCGAGACAGAGCCCCAAACTAAGGAGATCACCTTCAAGATACTCCACGATGACTTAGAGAGGGGCCTCGACGTCGCTGCATGAGCTGTTGGGACGCCTATGTGGACGTCACTCTTCCGAGATCAAGAGCCACTACTTTCACTTCTTTGGGAGACGCGACAAGGACGGAGAGCCTATTGTGTTGGATGAGGCCACTAAGGAGACTATCAGGCCCGTGTGTCACCACCTCCAGGACTTAGAGAGCCTTATAAGACACCTTGATACTGATAGGACTAATGTGATGCTTAGCAACGATGAACTACGAGTCCAACTAAAGGAGAAGGACAAGGCCTTCCAGGAACAGGAGAAGCGAATCAAGGAAATGGAGAAGAAGTTTGAAGACCAGGATAAGAAATTCAAGAATCAAGAGAAGAGGGTTCAAGAAGAAGATTAGAGACTTGGAGGCTGAGTTAGAGCTTGAGGACATTAAGTTGGAGGCGGATCACGAGGTGATAGAGAGGCTACGCACACAGAAGAGAGATTTACAGGCTAAGATCGATGCTTTGTCTACCAGCTTGGAGGAATACAAGGCAGGATTCGCCGTAGCAGGACTTGCACTAGTGGAGGAGGAAGTTGACATGGAGGAGTAGTGATATCCATCTATCTATCATTTTATTATCGAGTCACATAGATCATACCGACTTGTGGGTGACTATGCTAGTATGTTTATTTTCGCAAACTCTGTTATTGTCGTTATGTTGAACCTGCATGTGCTTGTTTGTTTGATTGTTGTTATTTATTTGGATTATCTATCATTACTTACCCTTATTAAACCCACAGATGCCTCCCCGACACAACAACGAGGATAACAACGATAATGGCAATGGAATGCAACAGATGATGGCTTCACAGACACAATTGATGCAAATGATGACTCAATTCATGGCGAACCTGAATCAGAACAACAACAATAACAATAACAACAACCAGAACAACCCACCACCTCTGGATATGCTCACAAGATTTCTAAGGCTGAGACCTGCTAAGTTCTCTGGTACTACTGACCCCATGGTAGCAAATGATTGGCTATGCTCTGTGAATAAGGACCTAGTCACAGTTGGATGCACTGAAGCAGAAAAGGTCAGATTTGCAGCACACTTACTGGAAGGTCATGCAGCTACTTGGTGGGACAATTTCCAGGTTACTCACCCCATTGAAGAAGTAACTTGGGCAATATTTGAGGATGGATTTCGTACCACTCACATATCTTCTGGAATAATGGGGTTGAAGAAAAAGGAGTTTCACAACCTCAAATAACGCCACCGCAGCATTTCTGAGTACATCGAAGAGTTCAACAATCTGTCATGTTATGCACCAGATGATGTTGACACTGACGCCAAGAGAAAAGAGAAGTTCCTTGATGGGTTGAATGATGAAATATCTATGCAACTATCTGTTTCTTATGTTCCAACCTATCAATCTCTGTGTGATAAAGCTACCATCCTAGAAAACAAGATGAAGCAAGTGGAAGGTAGAAAGAGGAAGCACCATTTTGATAAGTTTGGATCAGGATCACCTCACAAGCGTTCTCATGGTGATGGAAGCGGGAGTTCAGGATTCCACAAGAATGGGAATCATAACAACCATCGTAACCATAACCACCACCACGATGGGAACAATCATCATGGACATAACAAAGGTGGGTTCAGGAACATCCACAATGGTCATGGCCATGGGAGTCAAAATGGTCAGAATCGTCACAATCCGCCGGCAAAGAAAGACATTAGTCAGGTGGAATGTTTCAACTGTAAGAAGATAGGGCACTATGCTGATGAATGCCCAGAGAAGAAGACTGATGGGGCTAAGCCAAACTCATTTCAAAAGGGTCATGTGAATCACATCAATGTGGAGGAAATTCAAGAAGGATCTGATGCCGTGATCCGTAAGTTCAAGATTAACTCCTTTCCTGCACTTATCTTTTTCGATACCGGTGCATCACATTCATTCATTTCAAGAGCATTTGTAATCAAAAATGAACTCTCCACTGAAACCATTGGATGTCCCATTAAGGTAAGCTCCCCGGGTGGAGAAATGATAGTAAATTCTGGGTGCCGACAGATAACCCTAGAGATTGGGAAGAACAAGTTTCCAGTTAATTTAATAATCCTAGAGTCCCAAGGATTAGATGTAATATTAGGGATGGACTGGTTGACACGTTATGAGGGAGTGATTGATTGTGCCAAACGAACTGTTATGCTCACCACCCCAGAAAAGAAAAGGATCAGGTTCAAGTCTAACTTTGAACCCAAGGGGAGAAAGGTTAATTCTCTTAAGGGGGTTAGCCTAGACAGTGTACCAATAGTGAAGGAGTACCCAGATGTGTTCCCCGAAGAATTACCTGGCATGCCACCAGATAGGGATGTGGAGTTTCTGATAGACTTACTACCAGGAACCGGACCTATAGCAAAGAGACCTTACAAAATGTTGGTGGACGAGTTAAAGAACTCAAGAAACAGCTAGGAGAACAGTTGAATAAGGGATTTATCCAACCAAGTTCTTTGTCTTGGGGAGCACCAGTTTTGTTTGTTGAGAAGAAGGACCGAAGTCAAAGGCTATGCATAGACTATCAATCACTTAATGAAGTGACCATAAAGAATAAATATCTCCTACCTAGAATAAATGATCTTTTTGACCAGCTAGAGGGAGCATGTGTGTTCTCAAAAATCGATCTTCGATCAGGATACTTTCAACTAAAGATTAGAGAACATGATATACCAAAGACTGCATTTACCACTAGATATGGTTTGTATGAATATACAATGATGTCGTTTGGATTGACTAATGCACCGGCCTATTTCATGAACATGATGAATAAGGTATTCATGGAATTTCTTGACAAGTTTGTAGTGGTATTCATCGATGACATATTGGTATATTCCAAGAGCAACAAAGAACATGAAGGACATCTGCGCCTAATTCTGGAGAAACTTAGGGAACACAAACTATATGCCAAGTTTAGTAAATGTGAATTTTGGCTAAATAAAGTGGGTTTTCTTGGGCATATAGTATCTGGAAGTGGTATAGCTGTCGACCCAGCAAAAGTGGCAGCTGTGACAGAATGGGAACCTCCTAAATCGGTTAAGGAAATCTGTAGTTTCCTAGGCCTAGCAGGATACTATCGGAGGTTCACTGAAAATTTCTCTAAGATAGCAAAGCCCATGACTGATCTGCTAAAGAAAGAGAAGAAGTTTAACTGGACAGAAGCATGTGAAACCAGTTTTCAGGAGTTGAAGAAGAGATTAGTGTCAGCACCAGTGTTATGTTTGCCAGATCTTGAGAAAGACTTTCAAGTCTATTGTGATGCATCTCACCAAGGACTGGGAGGTGTACTAATGCAGCAAGGTAGAGTTGTAGCTTATGCATCAAGGCAACTCAAAAATCATGAAGTAAACTATCCTACTCATGACCTAGAGTTGGCATCAGTTGTACATGTGTTAAAAACATGGAGGCATTATCTTATGGGAAAGCGTTGTGAAATGTTCACCGATCACAAGAGTCTAAAATACATTTTTACACAGAAGGAACTCAACATGAGACAAAGAAGATGGCCAGAACTTATCAAGGACTACGACTTAAGTTTGCAATACCATCCTGGAAAGGCAAATGTCGTAGCCGATGCATTAAGCCGCAAGGTTTATGTAAATGGCCTCAATAAAGGAGAATTGCCGGAAGAGTTATGTGCCCAATTTAGGGAGTTGAGATTAGAGATAGTTCCTGAAGGATACCTTGCCTCCTTAGAAGTGCAACCCACACTGATGAACAGAATCCAAGAAGCTCAAAATATGGACAAAGAAATGGAAGAAATCAAAAGTAAAATTAGTAAAGGCAAGGCAAAAGGATTTCATGTAGACGAACAAGGAACCTTATGGTATGAAAAACGTATCTGTATTCCGCAGGATCTTGAGCGTAAGAAGTTAATCTTACAAGAATCTCACAACTCACCATATTCAATTCATCCTGGCAACACCAAGATGTATATGGATGTTAAGGAAAGATTCTGGTGGAATAATTTAAAGAAGGATATAGCAGAGCACATTGCCTTGTGTGACGTGTGTAGTCGTGTAAAGGCAGAACATCAGAAACCGGCGGGATTATTACAACCACTGCCAATACCTGATTGGAAATGGGATAAAATCGGTATGGATTTTATCACCGGACTGCCAAGGACTAAATCTGGATACGATTCTATATGGGTTATTGTTGATCGCTTGACAAAAGTGTCTCATTTCATACCGGTGAAGACCACTTACACAAGTGACAAGCTAGCCAAGATATACATGAATAGAATTGTATGTTTACATGGGGTGCCTAAGAGTATCTTGTCAGATAGAGGAACTCAATTCACTTCGCACTTTTGGTGACAACTTCACGAGTCATTAGGAACTCGACTAGAATTCAGCACCGCATTTCATCCACAGACTGATGGGCAGACAGAAAGGACCAATCAGATATTGGAAGATATGTTAAGAGCTTGTGCGTTAGACTATGGATCTAGTTGGGATGGAAGTCTACCATATGCGGAGTTTTCCTACAACAATGGCTATCAATCAAGCATAGAAATTGCTCCGTTTGAATTCCTTTATGGATGGAAGTGTACTACACCATTGTTGTGGAATGGAGTAGGAGAAAGAAATTTGTTCGGACCAGACCTAATCAAGGAGGCCGAAGAGAAAGTCAAGATGGTGAGGGATAGGCTAAAGGTAGCCCAATCTCGACAAAAGAGCTATGTAGATCCAAAACATAGAGAGGTCACCTATGAGGTTGGTGATAGAGCTTATCTCAAGGTATCACCACTTCGCGGTGTGAAGAGATTTGGAATCAAAGGAAAATTAGCACCACGCTATGTAGGACCCTTCAAGATTTTGAGCTGCAAAGGAGAAGTGGCCTATGAGATGGAATTACTAGAATCTATGTCAGCAGTTCATAATGTATTTCATGTCAGTCAGCTGAAAAAGTGTCACCCAGAGATGGAAGAAACTTCGTTGAAAGACACTACACCGTTAGAGGAAGTTCAGCTAGAGAATGATCTCACTTATGAAGAGAAACATATTAAGATTCTGGAGATAGCAGAAAGAATTACCCGTACCAAGACAATCAAATTCTGCAAGGTGCACTGGAACCATCACACTGAATCAGAAGCAACGTGGGAACGAGAGGATGAACTTCGGAGAGATCACCCTCACCTATTTGCTAGCCAACCCGAATCTTGAGGGCGAGATTCATCTTAAGGGGGTTAGATTTGTAACATCCCAAAAAATTTCATCTAAAAACCATCATTATGGCATGTGTTGCATTGCATCTAGTCTGTCCTCCAAAAATTTGGTGAAATGTTGAGGCAATTTAGAGCCCTTTTGCTAAATCCAAAACCTAGGAAAAGAAAATCTAAAAGGAAAAAGAAAAGGGGAGAAAAAAATAAACAGCAGCAGCAGTTCTGGCCTTTTTGGCCCAAACCAGCCCAACAAGCCCACCCGGGCCACCCCTCCCCATCTTTCTCACCAACCCGCTGCACGCCCCCTCCCACTTACACGCTGGCCCCACTCCCACGTCATCGCCACCTCATCGTCTTCAACCCAGGCGACGAACAGACCCCCACTCCTCTCTGCCATTTCTAAACCTGGTCGAATTCGGGCATTTCCGTGATTAATTCGCCATTACGACCACCCCTTCTTAATCCCCTCTCCCTCCTCATCGGTTTCCCCTAAATCACCACCCCCAGAGAGCCCCCAGGCTCCCTAATTGCGAGCTCGAACCGCTGCTGTTCGACGCGACTCCGGTGACGATTCCGGTGAGCTCCGGCCGCACGCGCCCTCCTCTCTGCCCTATTCCCCTCACCATGTCTTAGCCCACCTTTTAACCCTGGCAATGTGCCTTTTCTTGCCCCAGGTCGACGACACGATCATCACCGGCGAACTCCCTCTGCCGCCGCCGTCCGTCGATTCTCCCGGTAAGTCTAGGGTTCCCGCCACCTCTTTGTGACCAAAACTAGCTTGCGCAGGACCTGGTGCACGTCGCTGACACCTTCCTTTGCCTGTTCGAGCCCCAGAGCACCGTCACCGTCGCAGGGACACGAGGTCCACCGTCGATAGAACTCCGACGAGGAATCGGGATCAAGGCAGAGCACCCCTCTCTCCATCGCGTCCATCAACGAGACCGCCTCGACCTCCACGACCTTTGGTAAGAGTCCACAGACCCCTGCCCCTTTAGAACCGCCGGAACACCGCCGTCCGACGGGCCGCCGCCGCGCACAGAGAGCCAGTGCCGCCAGTTCGTGGTTGCGCGCTGAGCAGCGTTCAATCAAGTTTTAGCGGCTAGGATTAGATCTCTAGCCGAAGCGGTACGGGCTGATCTGGTCCATCCGTTGCCACTTAAAATCGGATGGCTTGCAGGGGTCGATCCGACCGAATCGGTACGGACCAATAGGGTTGCGCCACGTCGGCTAGGATATCTGTTTAATTACAAAAATAGACAGATTATATATTAAACTTAGAAATTCAATAAGTTTTGATCCACAATTCAGAAAAATGCAAATTTGGTGTCTATGGATTCAGAAAAATGAGACCTTTTTGTTGAGGCCTTGTTTCACACTTTTGCTTATGAAAAATTGGAATTATTGGCAGAACCTTTTTAGGAGTATTTTGCCCCTAAAAATTACTTCATAAATTGTTTTTAGGTATTTCTTATGCCTTTAGATAGGATATTTTTACGTCTGTACTGTAGACTCTGTAAGTTTTAGAGTTGTGATCATATCATTGCATTTTGCATGCATTCATATTTTTGTGATGCTATATTGATTGAATTATTGTTGTTGGATTGTTCTTTGTGTAGATTGTGTGGATTGTGAAGTTTGTTGCTGTGAGGATTGTACCTATTCCCCTAGCTACCAAGGCAAGTGATATTTCATCTTATGTCCCATTATTTTCACAATTGCACTAGTATTATTTTGTTAGATCTTAGCATGGTAGGATTATTTATATGTTACTATGCTATGCCATCCTATAGCTTATATCTGGGTAGTATTTCCTAGTTCAAAGACTTTGTATGCTAGAGTGCTTAGCCATGCTATTAGATTTCGTGGGTGGAAATTCATATCAAGAAAGCATGGAAGGATATTATTATTTTTGACTAAGAAAAAAAACTAAGGTTAATGAAATACCTGGGTGGAATGGGACTTGCTTGGATTATGTTGAGTGGTTACTCAGGGGCCATGTCTATGGTCAGCTGGTGTATCGCACTTGTGGACAGCCACCCAGGAACAAAGAGATTGGAGACGTTCTTGTCGCGAAGCTTCCAGTGCAGCCACATGGCATATGGGCTCTGCCTTGACCGACTAAGTTGCAAGAACTCAGCCAGACGGACAGAGGGTGGTAGATATGATAGGATGGAGCGCGTCCGTGGTGGTCTGAGGGATTGCTTCTGAAAAGTCTCATCTCGATGCATGTCGAGTCTTGTGGGGAAAGTGCACCACCTCTCGAGAGGGTAAAACTAAGTACTTAGCCGTGTCCCTAGTTATGGACAAATTCTGAGCATCAAGACAGTGAAGCAGTTCAATAATCTCCTCATCCAAATTTCACTAAGTTAAAACTTGTGGGTGAACCAGGGTAGAGGTTCAGTGATGTCTATCATTGGTACCTTAGTGTTTTGAAAGAGAAGACTTACTATTCAAAAACTATGAGATAAAACCTTGCTTTTAGCAAAGTCAGCCAAAACCACACTTAGCCATATATTCATGTAGTTGTTGGATTATACTAAGTATATGTGGTATCACTTGCCAATACAATTCCAAATGTATTGACCCATTGTGGCTGTAACTTATTATGTTGCAGGATACTCTGATGATGAGTAGGGTTGCGGGTCTACACTCGACATGTTTGCCTGTGGCGCATGAAGACAAAAGACTCTATTATTATACTATGTATTGTGAACCTTGAGTAATGTTAGCCTTGGGCTAAGTGAGTTGTAAGAACCATTATATTCCTGGATATGCGATGTAATAATGACCTTTGTTTCTGTGTACTTCATCTTAAACTGTGGGTGCTAGCATTTCGATCCAGGGACTAGCACTTCAATCACAGGGATCTTACCTTATTATGGCGAGATCTTACATTTCCCTTCATTACTTAGCCCTGTCTAGGATGCAAAGGTTGAGGCTTTGATGATGTTTTGATACAACAGTTATGGCTTGCTTATGAAAACTATCCAGTGATTATTCTAGTACTCCACTTGAGTAGAAATCTAAGTATTTTCTATTGCCCCCATCCATTTCCTAAGATGCAATGATAAGAACAGATACTTAAGCATGATCTTAGATGGATAACCTGTTGTTGTAGCTAATTTCTGATGCTGGTGATTTTATTGGGATATGATCTGCTGTTATTGACCTTGATTATTGATTCTTGTGGTGAGCTACTCCTCCTAATACCATTGCCTTTCTCCTTCTTGATCAGCTAGCCTTGTTCTCCTGGCTTGGCCTTGTCTTGAATTCACGTAACTATGGCTGGTTGGTTGATTGGTTTAGCTGAGAACCAAAGCTGGAGTTATCCCAGATGTTGTCTTGTGTTTTGGGGTGATTTATCTTATGTTGTCCTTGGACAGAATGGATGTGTGAGCGGCACCTCTCCTAGTGCTAGCTGTAGTTGCATTTTCTACCTGGGTCACTTCCCCTGATTGCTCGACATCACATCACATGTAGCTGTGTGCACTTGTAGGAAAATGCTTATCCACAGGGTCCTTATCAGTGGCGCACAGCAAATCTGTGCCCCACGGATACTTACCCGTGGTGCACGTGGCAAGCCGCGCGCCACTAACCTGCCCATACCCGTGGTGCACGACCCAAACGGTGCGCCACCATAAGGTGGGCCCCAGCGCTGTCGGTCGACCCCGTGCATGGGCAGCATATCCATGGCGCACCATTTGAGCCGTGCGCCATGCATGGTGTGTTTATCAGTGGCGCACGGTATTCTTGTGCGCCACGGGTGTCTATAGGCCCATCCGTCTAAAAAGCGACAGGTTACCTACGGCGCACGGTCTGGACGTGCGCCACAGGTATATTTAGTCTGTTGTGCACCGTGTAGCTGGTGCGCCACGGATATTTCGTGCCAGCCACACAAAAAAGTTGGCACACTTTCCCCTACCCCTTCACTAGCTAGTTCACTTTCCCCATCTCCACTAGATCTAGCTCGAGTTGCTCCTCCTCCACACCTTATTTTCTCCAACAATTTCTCCATTTTAAGTTGCCAAAACCTATTTGGGTTGGATGGATCTATAAAGGAAACTCCTCTCCACAGTGTAGATTGATGACCCACAAGTATAGGGGGTGTATCGCAGTATTTTCGAGGGAAGTTAAACCCAATTTATTGATTCAACACAAGGGGAGCCAAAGAATATTTATAAGCCTTAACAACTGAGTTGTCAATTCAGCTGCACCTGGAAACAATCTTGCTCACAGCAGTTTATCAGTACCAACAGTGTTGTAGTAGTAATAGCAAAGTAGCAACAGTAGTAAAGTAAAGACAGTAGTAACAATGGCAGTAGACAGTGGGATTTGAGTGCGGTAGGCATAGGGATGGATGTACGGGCGTTGCATGGACAAGACAATTCACATAGCAATCAGAACATAGGGCAATTGCAGATAAATAAGATAAAGCATCCAAGTACTAGATAATCCTAGGCATGTGTTCCATATATAGTCATACGTGCTCACAATGAGAACTTCCACAACATCTTTTGTCCTGCCAGCCCGTTTGCAGTGGGGCCTCAAGGGAACTACTAGCAATTAAGGTGCTCCTTTTAATAGAGCACCAGAGCAAAGCATTAACACTCCATGAACACATGTGATCCTCACATCAAAGCCATTCCCTCCGGTTATCCCGATTTCTATTACTTCGGGGCCATTGGTTCTGGACAACAACGTGTGTATACAACTTGTAGATAAGACCAAAAACAATACTATCATAATGAATCAATAACATGTTCAGATCTGAAATCATGGCACTCGGGCCCTAGTGACAAGCATTAAGCATAACAAGTTGCAACAAAGTCATAAAGCACTAATAAAAGATACTAGGCACCATGCCCTAACAATCTGATGCCATTACATGAACGATCTCATCCAATCCCTACCATCCCCATAGCCTACAACGGGGGATTACTCACTCATAGATGGGGGAAACATGGATGGTTGATGGAGAAGCGATGGTGATGATGATGGCGATGATCTCCTCCAATTCCTTGTCCCGGCAGGGTGCCAGAACGGAGTTTCTGGTGCTGTTTCGTGAAATCTAGTGGTGGTGGCGGAACATAACTCCTTCTGGAAAAACGTCGAACCCCCCAGAGTTTTTAGGTCAGAAGGCTTCTTATAGGCGAAGATGGAGACCGAGGGGGTGCCTGGGGGGCCCACACCACCCCCTGGCGCGCCTGGTCTGGCCCGCGCCACCAGGTGGTGTGGCCACCCCCTGGCTCTTCTCCGTCTCGTATTCTGGCTCCTGGAGTCTTCGGGTGAAATAGGATTTTTGGCATATTTTCCGGGATTTTTCCTGATAGTTGATTTTCTGCACAAAAAGTAGACATTAAGGCAATTCTGCTGAAAACAGCGTCAGTCCGCGTTAGTTGCATCCAAATCACACAAGTTTAGAGGAGAAACAATAGCAAAAGTGTTTGGGAAAGTAGATACGTTTTGGACGTATCAACTCCCCCCAAGCTTAGCTTATTCCTTGTCCTCAAGCAATTTAGTTAAAAACTGAGTGCGATAAAAGAACTTTCACGAACACATTTCCTTCATATGATGTAAATATTCTCAGAAATGTGATCAACTACTTAGACAGTTCATAATAAAGAGTATGCAACTAAGTTTACTTAATAGGCATTGCAAGCTGTGAAGAGATTCCAACTCAAAAATAATAAGTAGCATGTAGTATAAACATAAGCAACATTACAATGCTCATAAAAAGGTATGATAGAGTGGTATCTCGCTTGCCTTTGATTATGAATATCAAGGCACCTCTGAAGTTCAAGTGATGACTAGAAGTAAAGATATCAAGGATACAAGCATTAAAGTCGTAACACAAATAATCAAGTAATGGGACAAGCACAAAGAATGACAACTATGCTCTCAAGAAGGTGCTCAAAGAATAAATGGAGACTCAACAAGTAATAGAAAAGGTTTTGAATAATTTTGAAAGGCTTCCAAATGCTGAAAGTATGATACTCATTAGCTTTGAGCTCTCATTGCCCCTATCATAAGCATCTTTAATGTGGTTAAGGTGAAAGTGAGGTCCAATCTGAGTTATATGCTTGACAGACTATAAACTAAAAATCCCAAGTCCCTTGAGTACGAGGGCCGCTCCTCATGCTACTCAACTTTAGTTACCGGTAAGTTCTTGTCATCGTAAATATGTGTGTATCATAGAGAACCGCAAACGGGGTACCCCTTGCCCGATGATACGGAAGAATCCCCATATCAAAATGACAAGGCAAGCAGACAATGAGTATCTCAACAATCTTCTTATTTACCATGGGAAAATGGTGCTTTTTTCTCTCTTTCTTCTTTTCATAAATCTCTTTTTTTTCTTTTTCTCAATAGCTATCTCTCTCTTTTTTATAAGAAGAATGCTTCATAGATATCGTTATGGTTACGCTGCAGGTTTCCACCATGTCAGCATGGATTAGACCAGCGGCCCAGGCGTTTCTTTAACACACATACATAACTCCATGGACTTACAAGCTCCCCTTTTATTTCACACCGACGACATCCGCAAACAAAAGAGCAAGGTATCAACTGGGTATATATTTACAAGTGTTGAAAGCGTTCCCCGTGATATCACGGTTCTGCTAATCCCCAGCCTATAATTTGCAAGCATATAACTTTCATGGAGAGTCACAATGGTTCAGGTTTATTAAGTGCAGGAAATAAAGTGTGCCATCAAGTTCGTGAGAGCTTTACTAACTAACTTTCTCATAACAAGCAAACATTTTATTCGAAAGAAAACAAGGCATATTGAATATGCACGGAAGTAGCAAATGATGCTAATAGGTAGGTATGGTGGACACTTTGGCAATATTTGGTCTAAGGGAGTTGGAAACATGAGTAAAACACTCAGTGTAAGTGAAGGCTAGCAATAGTAAGGGAGCGACAAACGAGAGAGCAATAGCTGTCATTATCATGCTTGCAACAAAACATGACTACTCATGGCATGAAAGTGATTCAAGATCCTCAAGGAAAAATAATTCATCGAGGCTTAACTGATTATTATAGTCATATACATGCATGAGCATGTGCCAAGTCGATTCAAATGAAAAATTCAGAGGAGGATACCACGGTGTCATACCAAGTTATGAATAGAGTTGTCGTTGTATTGGGAACGGCAGTACCTGAAGAGGTTAGATAGAGGTGTGGGGACTAGCAGGGAAGCTATTGACAGTGTCCGCAGGCGGGATTGGATACAAGCGAGCGTAGCTAGACGCAGGAAGTACCCAGGTTCGGGGACCTCGTGATGAGGTAAAGCCCCTACTCCTGCCGGATCTGACTATGTGGGATATACGAACTACAAGTGCTCCTCGAGCTGTATTTGCTAGCTACTGCCTTAAATGCTATGAGACCAACCCTTTCTACTGAGGCCTTGCCTCTCGTTATATAGGCAGAGAGGCAACGGTCTCACTGGCCAATCCGACTGGCGGGCCCCACATGCGGGTCCTAGCCGGCTGGTCATCTACAGTGTCCGTTATGGTGTGTCTTATCGGAGTATGAGCGGTATGGCTGTGGTAGGCACAGTGGGCGCCGTGCGAGCCTGTCGTCAGCATCGGGCCACTGTTCCTGCATCATCCCCACAAAGTCTTCGGTATGGCCGGGTGGTTGCCAGTCTTGTCATCGTACAGGGCGTACCGTGCACTAATACGCACGTCGTCCTGTCTCATTGATTGGGTCCGGCTACATCGCCGTAGCCGGCTACTTCTTGCTGACCCGGCTGCCGAACGGTAGCCGGCCTGCCTTGCCTTGTCCGGCTGTGCTTGGTCAGCCGGACGCGATCCGACTGCTTGGTTCTTGTCCGGTTGGGGTACCTAGGGGTCATCCCCCTGACAAGAGTAATGCAAGCAAACATTCATAAGACATGCTACAAACTATTAGCAAGCTGGAACTAATCATACGAAAGCAAGAACTACTAAGCATCCAAAGATAACATACACCTTACACGGACAGACTAAGCATGCCCACAGTGATGAGTATATGTACAAAAATGAAAACAAATAGAGTTCGTTACCAGCCTCTTACCACGCCTCAAGTTGTCATTAATCCTCATTATTGCTCTTCACTTGTGTGGCTTGAATAATAATATGAAACCAATATTCCACTGAGTACTGCCGAACCCTGTAGCAAACTCACAAAACCAAAGAAGAACGACAAATATTTTTGTTGTTTTTGATTTTTTTAAAAACAAGAACCAAAAGGAAAAACAAGCAAAGCAAAATCTTTTTGGGTTTTTTCGAATGGTTCAAACAAAGAAAAAAGGGAAAATCGAACCAAGGCAAAAAGAAGAAGCAAACCAAAGAGAAACAACAGAAATATTTTTGGTCTTTTTGTGTTTTAGAAAGCAAAAGAAAAGAAGAACGAAAACTAAAAAGAGAACGAAAACATGAATATACAAAGTACCAACGCAACATGATATGGAGATGAGTGCGGTGTCGGCGCACCTCCCCCCAAGCTTAGGCTTTTGGCCTAAGCGGGTATCAATCCCAAGCTGGCCAGGATGAAGTGTCACCGTGGTACGATGAAAAGGTCCCCTCATCCTAGTGCGAGCTCGAGTACGTCCCTCCGTAATGTGCGGAGTAATCATAGGAGGGCACATCCTCCTGGTGCTGCTCGTGGAAACCCAGCAAGCGAAGCTGCTCGTCCACCTCCTCCTTGGAGCGCGACCACGGTCTCCTGTGAACACTAAACAAAGAAGTATGTGGCAAAAGGATCTCCCTTTCATCCCTGTCAGTGAAAAGCATCCTATATACTAGACTGTCCAAATCAGAAGTAGCAGTGACAAAGTGATGAGTTTTCATAGCAACAAGGTCCAGCCTCTATGGTGCCAGTATAGCATCATTGGGATCCACTAAAAGACCTAATGCATTGACTATACGCGAGGCAATGATGCCCCCATAGATAGGCCCCCTAGCAGCTAGGCGGCGAGCAATAAGCGAGCCAAGATTGTACCGAGTATCATTGTTAAGCGCAGCAGCAAGGAATGCTAAATGATAGTTGGAGATATTACTTGTGTTCTCCCTACCAAGTACGCTAGTAGCAAGATAATATGCAAAGTATCTAAGAGTAGGGAGTTGGATATTTCTTATCTTTCCGCACTGCGCCACGCGGTCATCATCATTGGTTACCCCTCGGTAAAGCTCCAACAAATCAGCGGGTCGCCCTTGAATTTTCTTCACGGTCCCTGTCATGCGTACACCTACAATACTACAAAATCTCTCCAAAGGCATGGTGAAGGGCAGATTATAAATTTTGAAAGAGACAGTCGACTGATAGGATGTGTTAGTAAACGTGAAGCTCTCAACGAAGTTTTTAGTGAGCATAGCGTATTGCTCACTCTCATCTTGCATATATGAGATCGAACCAACCCTCTCAATTAGTAGCAAGAAATCATCAAGAATACATGTAGCTTGTAAGAAAGTAAAACAAGGAAAAGTGGATGGGTGAGCATCCCCATCATCCCTTTCATTACCAATATGAGTTGCAATTAGATCTTCGTTGTATGATGACCTAAACTGAGAGGCTGATCTTGAGGGCCTCGACCTCCTAGGTGCATCACTCTCAAATATCTCTCCAAAAGTATGGTTGTTCATGCTTGGTATTCTGAAATTTAAACACCTATTAAACAAGTGATTGCAAAGTGAATATAATGAAGGATTCTACTCATAGGAACTTGTAAGAGGCCTAAACATGCATTAAAACTATATCTCTAAGCATCAAACAAGCTTACAAGCTCTCATAACCAGTCACCTACAACAAAAAAATACTCAATAAATAATCCACTAAACACAAATCTACTTGGACAAGGGGAGGAGTCACATAACAGGGAACAAATGCTCCAAATTTCAGCAAGAAAGATGGGCTGAGCAAGGAGATCGAAAAAATCGAGAGCAAGCACAGCAAGAACACGATTTTGAGCAATGAATTGGAGCTTACTCGGGAGAGAGAAGAAAGTGGCAGGTGAGAGAGTTAGTGGGGGGCCAGGGGTGGCCCACACCAGGGCATGGCGCCACCCAGGGCAGGCCACGCCACCAGGTGGTGTGCCTGCCTGGTGGGTCCCCCTGGTACCTCCCAGGTACTCCTCTGCCCCTTTTTTCATGCAAAAATTTAATATGAATTTTCTGGAATTTTTTGAGACACTTTATTTTTGGGCATTTTCAGGCATAGAAGAATGATTTTCTGACAGACAGATTTTTTTGGAAATGATGCAAGGACGAAACAAGGCTAGAACTACAGAAGTTCTAAAACACTCTAACATGCAAGCAACTAACAACAAAAAGAAAGCTAAACGAAAGCAAAAACTAAAATGGATAGTACTAGAAGTAAACGGAGATAATCATAGTGAAAACATTGTTTTGTTCAATGAAATCCTTTTGTTAACAAGGTTGATCAAGTCTTGCTACCAAAAAAATTCCATATGAGACAAAACTTTGTATGCCACTAATGATTATGTTACCTCAACCTTGATAGCAATGGTCCCAATCATAATAGTTTCAATTTTTTCTCTTGGTATGGGACAATATGTTTCTCCAACTTGAATGCCATCAACATGTTCAATTGAATTCAAACCATAAGTCCTTTCAATCTTCTTGGGGAAATAGACAGTATGTTCCTTGTCATTCACATTGAAAGTTACCTTTCCTTGGTTACAATTGATAACAGCTCCTACAGTATTAAGAAAATGTCTCCCAAGAATAATGGACATATTATCATCTTCAGGCATTTCAAGCACAACAAAATCAGTTAATATCAAGCAATTATGAGCCACTTGAACAGGTACATCCTCACATATACCCACAGGAATAGTGGTAGATTTATCAGCCATTTGCAAAGATATATCAGTTGGTATTAATTTTTCAAGTTGAAGCCTCTTATAGAGAGAGAAAGGCAGAACACTAACTCCAGCTCCCAAATCACACAAAGTAGTTCTAACATAACTATTCTTAATAGAGCAAGGGATAGTTGGAATCCCTGGGTCTCCAAGTTTCTTAGGAACCTTACCATTAAAGCAATAATTAGCAAGCAAAGTAGAAATTTCTTCATTAGGGATCTTCCTTTTATTCGAGACAATGTCCTTCATATACTTTGAGTAAGGAGGCAATTTAATAGCATCAGTCAAAGGAATTTGCAAGAATAAAGGTTTCATCCACTCACAAAACTTATTATAGTGTTTATCTTCCTTTGACTTGTGTTTCTTATCAGGGAAAGGCATAGGTTTTTGGACCCAAGGTTCTCTTTCACTACCATGTTTCTTAGCAATAAAATCTTCTTTGGTGTATTTAGTATTCTTAGTGTGGTTTTCAGGTTCTTCCTCAACTTTCTCTTCATTAGGAACTTCATTTTCTTCATTACCACTTTTAGTTTCAGCATCAGAGATAGATATACTATTAGGATCTATAGCAGGTTCAGAGGGTTCTACAACCGTTTTATGTTTCTTTTTCGTTTTCTTACGAGTAGAGCCACTATTTTTAGCTTGTTGAGAATCCTGCTCAATTCTTTTGGGATGCCCCTCAGGATATAGAGGATCCTAGGTAGCAGCTCCACTTCTAGTTCTAATTTCATAAGCATGTTTTTCTTTGGCAGCATTAACTAGCAAGTCGTTTTGCACTTCAACGAGTTGATCTATTTGAGTTTGAACCATTTGAAAGTGTTTAACAATCATTTTAACATCATTAGAGGTTCTTTCCACAATATCTTTCAACTCAACAATAGCTCTAGTGTTTTCCATTAGATGATTTTGCACCCTTTTATTAAAATTACCTTGCTTAATAATAAAGATATCGAATTCTTCTAAGCATTGATCAGGAGGTTTAGAGTAAGGGATATCACCTTCATCAAAGTGTTGGAGAGAGTGTACCTCAATAGTGGGTGAGTAGGGAATAGGCTTACATAATTCTGCTAGGAGGTAAATTCTTGACATCTGCAGCTTTAATTCCCTTCTCCTTAAGACATTTCTTAGCTTCCTTCATCACTTCATCATTCAATTCAATAACTCCCCTCTTCTTTGATGTTGGAATAGGCACCGGAATAGAAGGTTCAGGTACAATTACTTCAGGTATAGCTTGTTTAGGAGGAGTCCAATCTTCATAATTCTTACTTATTTTAGCCATTAATTCCTCAGCTTTCTTGGGAGTCCTATTCCTGAAAACACAATCAGCACAACTATCTAGGTATGTCCTAGATTCCTTGGTTAGTCCATTATAAAATATATCAAGAAGCTCATTCTTAGGTAATGGACTTCCAGCTTGTGCATGAATCAAAGCACAAAACCTTGCCCAAGATTTGGGCAATACCTCTTTTTCTCCCTATTTAAAATCAAAAATTTCCTGCAAAATAGCATGTCTAGCAGTAGGAGGAAAATATTTCTGCAGGAAAGTACTAATCAAGCACTCAGGGCTATCAATAGATCCAGGAGGTAAATTAGTAAACCAAGTTTTAGCTTCTCCTTTCAGTGAAAAGGGGAAGATCTTGGCAACAAAGTAAGTACGCATCTTAATATCATCAGAAAACAAGCCACTCATGGTAGAAAGTTCATTCATATGTGCTACCACACTTTCATTCTTAGTCCCACAAAAAGGTTCTTTCTCAATAATAGCTATGTAAGATAGATCAAGAGAGAAATCATAATCTTTATCTGTAATGTTGATGGGAGAAGCAACAAACTTAGCAATAGGAGACAATTTGGGTCTAATAGTACGCCTCTCAAGGAGACTCTTAGCAACGCTCCTAGCATGGGTGTTTTTACATTCTTTAATAAATTCATCGGTCATCTCAACATAACCATCTTCAATATCATAACTCTCACTAGACTCAGGTGAACTAACAGGTGTGGTAGTGTCTTCATTAGGAGTTTCGGTATTTCTAGCTATAGTTCTAGCAATCGTAGCATCTAGGAAAGGACCTAATGAACCACTATTATCAAGCACAGTAAAAGCAGCATCATACGCATCAGAAGTTTCAGATTCAGTGGTAGTAGTAGTGTGTGTATCATGTGTATGTGGTGGTGTAACGAGCTTACTTATAACAGATGGTGAATCAAGAGCAGCAGAGGTGTTCAGAACCGTACCTCTTCTTGTAGTGGATGGTAAAATAGGAAACTTGCCATCATGAGACTTACCCATGATGGATGGATAGCAGCGAACAATAGAGAATCCAAGTGAACTTGATAAATAAAGCTATGCTCCCCGGCAACGGCACCAAAAAATAGTCTTGATGACCCACAAGTATAGGGGGTGTACCGCAATATTTTCGAGGGGAGTTAAACCCAATTTATTGATTCGATATAAGGGGAGCCAAAGAATATTTACAAGCCTTAACAACTGAGTTGTCAATTCAGCTGCACCTGGAAACAATCTTGCTCACAACAGTTTATCAGTAGCAACAGTTTTGTAGTAGGAATAGCAAAGTAGAAACAATAGTAAAGTAATGACAATAGTAACAATGGCAGTAAATAGTGGGATTCGAGTGCAGTAGGCATAGGGATGGATGGACGGGCGTTGCATGGACAAGACAATTCACATAGCAATCAGAACATAGGGCAATTGCATATAAATAAGATAAAGCATCCAAGTACTAGATAATCCTAGGCATGTGTTCCATATATAGTCATACGTGCTCGCAATGAGAACTTGCACAACATCTTTTGTCCTACCAGCCCGTTTGCAGCGGGGCCTCAAGGGAACTACTGGCAATTAAGGTGCTCATTTTAATAGAGCACCGGAGCAAAGCATTAACACTCCGTGAACACATGAGATCCTCACATCAAAGCCATTCCCTCTGGTTATCCCGATTTCTGTCACTTCAGGGCCATTGGTTCCGAATAACAACGTGTGTATACAACTTGTAGATAAGACCAAAAACAATACTATCATAATGAATCAATAACATGTTCAGATCTAAAATCATGGCACTCGGGCCCTAGTGACAAGCATTAAGCATAACAAGTTGCAACAAAGTCATAAAGCACTAATAAAAGATACTAGGAACCATGCCCTAACAATCTGATGCCATTACATGAACGATCTCATCCAATCCCTACCATCCCCATAGCCTACAACGGGGGATTACTCACTCATAGATGGGGGAAACATGGATGGTCGATGGTGATGATGATGGCGATGATCTCCTCCAATTCCCCGTCCTGGCAGGGTGCCAGAACGGAGTTTCTGGTGCTGTTTCGTGAAATCTAGTGGTGGCGGCGGAGCGGAACTCCTTCCGGAAAAATGTCGAACCCCCCGCAGTTTTTAGGTCAGAAGGATTCTTATAGGCGAAGAGGGAGACTGCGGGGGGGGGGGGGGGGGGGGCTGGGGGGCCCACACCACCCCTTGGTGCGGCCTGGCCTGGCCCACGCCACCAGGTGGTGTGGCTACCCCTGGCTCTTCTCCGTCTCGTATTTTGGCTCCCGGAGTCTTCGGGTGAAATAGGATTTTTGGCATATTTTCCGGGATTTTTCCTGGTAGTTGATTTTCTACACAAAAAGTAGACACCAAGGCAATTCTGCTGAAAACAGCGTCAGTCCGCGTTAGTTGCATCCAAATCACACAACTTTAGAGGAGAAACAATAGCAAGTGTTTGGGAAAGTAGATATGTTTTGGACGTATCATAGATCCACTAAAGTAAGCGCACACACCTTTTTCTCTCCTCTCCTCCACATCAAGTCACCACACGCTCTCTTGCGCGGCCTCTCTCGTCTCATGTAACTTGTGCTTGTTTTGTGTGTGTGGACGACGATGTTGGCGGTATATATACTTGTGTTCTTGTGATAAATGCTTGTGTTCTTGTGTACATGCATGTATATATATATGCTTCTATTTTTGTGTGTGCGGACGATGGTGTTGGCTCGGGAGACAATGTTTACATGGATATATGCTTGTGTTCTTGTGTATGCTTTGTGATGTGCAGGTGCCGGTGTGTGTGGTGCAATGAATGTTTACCAAAATGTTGATTCATTTCTGTTTTGGCAAAATTTTGCACTACTCATATGTCCTATTTATAGGAAAGGTCATGCCGAATTTTTGCATGCATGGTTCTAAATATTCCCTTTTGCTCCATACCGCCGCACATGCAACCATGGTGCGTCAGATGAGCGAAGCTATGGTGGCTAGATACAAGGCACGTGCGACGGCCGTCATGATTTAGAACAACATGACCGAGATAATATGTCCTTGTAAGAGATGCAAACTTGGTACCCTAATCAAACTTGATTCTGGGACATTGGAGAAGCACTTACTCATGGGTGGTTTGATGCCCGACTACATTGACGAGGACGTCAACAACGAGGCACCAGCAGGAAATGGTGCTCATGAAGACGCCGAACATGATTATGATGAAGAAGATGCTCGTGGACATGATCATGATCATCATGAAGGAGATGCCGGATCCAATGGTGGTGGAGAAGACGCGGACACGCAGACACCGCTAACTTTAGCTTTACGGGACCCTCATTTTCAAGAACTGCTCCTTAAGGAGATGAGCAACGACAAAGATGCTGCCAGAGAGAAAGCCAAGTTGGCGCAAATGGATAAAGACGAAATTACTCCGTTGTATCTTGGGTGTCGTCCCGAGCATACACGCCTAAATGTAACCCTCAAGGCTCTAGAGATGAAAGTGCAACACAAATGGACCGACGTGAGCTTCAACCATATCATGGAATTCTGGTACGATATACTTCCTGAGGGGAAGACATTGCCAAGAGCTATCGATGAGGCCAAGAAAGTCATGTGCCCTCTCGATCTACCATACGTCAAATACCACGCCTGCCTCAACGACTGCGCACTTTATTGGGGCGAGTACAAGGATAGAACCACATGTCCGGTGTGCGGCCATGATGATACAAGAGAGGGAACAAGAAAGTTACTCAAAAAGTTGTATGGTACTTTCCTATCACTCCCCGTCTACAGAAGTATTTCGTAGACCCTAAGGAAGCAAATCTCATGCAATGGCATGCGGAAAGGGAGAAGCCCGAAGAGGATCCGGAGAAGGGCAAGATCCTAACACACCCCGTAGACACTAGCCAGTGGCATGCATTAGACATGGAGTTCGAAGAGGAGTTCGGGGATGATGCCAAGAACGTTAGGCTAGGTATGAGCACCGATGGACTCAATCCCTTTGGAAACTAGAGTAGCACGCATAGCACCTGGCCCGTGTTTGTATGGCCATACAATCTCCCCCCTGGATATGCACGAAGCAAAGGTACGTACACATGAGTATTCTTATTCAGGGGCCGAAACAACTGGGTATCGACATGCATCTGTATCTCGGGTTGTTGAAAGAGGAGTTAGCCACACTATGGGAGACGCCAGCCCATACATGGGACGTATACACAAAAGAATATTTCCCTCTAAGAGCCGCGTTGATCACGATGGTGCAGGACTATCTTGGTCTAGGATATGTATCGTGCCAGGTGAACCACGGACACGGTGCATGCGTCAGGTGCATGGAGAGAACCCCGTATATGCAGCTACCGAGGGATCTCGGGTCTTTGAAAACCATGTTCCTAGGGATTTGAAAGTGGCTCGCCGCGGATCACCCATGGAGAAAATGCGGAGATCTGTTAAATGGTGAGGACGAGCTCGAAACAGCCCCACCTAGGAGGAGCGGCGAGGATATCAATGACTTGCTGGAAAAATGGAAAGAGTGCCCCGCGCCGGGAAAGAAGCATCCGAGGAAAAAGCCGCTGCTGGGTGTATGGAAAGCGAGGTCTGTTTTCTGGGACCTATCGTACTGGAAATACCTCCACACGCCACATAGCCTTGACCTCATGCACATCATGAAGAACGTGTGCGAGAGTCTGATTGGCACTCTTGTCAACATGCCGGAGAGGACGAAAGACAGGCCAAAGGAAAGAAATGACCTGATCAAGCTAGGCATAAAGGAAGAACTTCATGGAGGATGCCCCGATGATGATTACGACGATGATGATGCTCCGATGCAAGATACTCAAGGTTGTCGGTGCAAAAGGGCTAAGAGGAATGACTACTACTACCCCCCTTCCTGCTTCACTATGAGTGAGGAGGAGCTCCAGTAGTTTTTCAACGTTCTCGTCGGAACCAAACTTCCTATCAGTTACAGAGGGAAGTGTTGGCCCAAGATATCTCGAGCTCGTTGGGAACCCCAAGAGGAAGGTATGATGAGCACAACAGCAAGTTTCCCTCAGTTATGAAACCAAGGTTTAATCGAACCAGTAGGAGCAAGGAAACACCTCAAAGCTGTTGCTAGCTGAACTTTGGCAGGGCGCACTACCGGTGCCAGCAACAACGTGGAGACATGCACAACAGAACCACAGAACTTTGTCCCCAACTTACAGTGAGTTTGTCAATCTCACCGGTTTTGCTGAAAACAAAGGATTAAACATATTGTGTGGAAGAAAGTAATAGTTTGCAGAAAGTAAACAGAAAGCAGTAAACAGTTCTAGATTGATGGTAAAAGAAAGGACCAGGGTCAATAGTTCACTAGTGGTGGCTCTCCTTAAGATAGATGACATGTTGGGTGATCAAATTACAACGGAGAAATTGACAAACATCAAGAAAGCAATATGCATATACTACTCATCTTGGCTCCTTTGAGATTTGATTGGGCATTACAACATTATACATAGACCATAATCCAACTGCATCTATGACTAATAATCCACCTTCAGGTTATCATCCGAACCCCCTCTAGTATTAAGTTGCAAGAAACAGATTATTGCATTACGCATTGCGTGTAAAGTGAACAAAGGATTGTTGTTTTCTCCCTAGTAGCAACATCACATCTAGTACCTTAGAGATTTCTGTCACTTCCCTAGATTACTAGAGGCATGAACCCACTATCGAGCATAAATACTAACTCTTGGAGTTGCTAGCATCTACTTGGCCAAGATAGCTACTAACAACGGAAAGCATGCAAGATCACAAATAACAAAGACATGATAGAATCAATAATCAATCTAAAATAGCATCACAATATCCATCGGATCCCCGCAAACACAACATGCATGATTACAAATAGATGATCTTGATCATGAACGGATCTCACAAGATCTAAACATGATAGCACGAAGGAGGAGAACCAGCCATCTAGCTACTACATGGACCCGTAGTCCAGAGATGAACTACTCACACGTCACACCGGAGGCTTGCATGGTGATGAAGAAGGCCTCCAGGGTGAATTCCCCTCTCTGGCAGGGTGCCGGGAAGAGCTTCAGATCCCTCCCGATCTAGGGATGGAGATGACGGCGGCTACAAACTCTTTCATGGAATTTTTGATCGGGTACTTAGGGTTTCTATATCGGAGGTATCTTATAGGCGAAAGGGGAGGCCGAGGGGGTGCCATAGGTGGCCAGACCACCCCCTAGCACGGGCCAAGCTGGGCTGCGCGGCCAGGTGGTGTGGCAGCCCGTGGCCCCTCTCCGTCTCGTATTCTGGCTCGTTGTGTCCCTCGGTGAAAAACTAACTTTGGCTTTTGTCCCATCCAATTCCGAGAATATTCATTTTCTGACTTTCCTGGAACCAAAAACAGCAGCAAACAGGCAGCTGGCACTGTGGCTCTTGTTAATAGGTTAGTCCAAGAAAGTGTATAGAAAGTACTCCAAAGTTGGAACAAAACATAAGAAAGTAGATAAAAACCAAGCATGGAACATAAAAAATTATGGATACGTTAGCAACGTATCAACATCCCCAAGCTTAACTCCTGCTCGTCCTCGAGTAGGTAAGTGATAAAAAGAAAGAATATTTTTTGAGGTGACATGCACCATCATAAACTTGATCAAAGTATTTGTAAAACATTGATAGCTGGGATCATAGTACTTCAACATAGCATGAAGACAAAGTTCTAACAATAAGACATAGCAACTATGTTGCAACATGAAAAGGCACAAACAAAAGATTCATGAATAACAATGCTTTGCAAGACGCTTGTTTGTTTCACATAAAGAAAACATAGAATAGTGGCATTCAGCTTGTCCCTCATAGAGTAGCAAACATAAATGCATAGGACACCTTCAAAGTTCATAAGCGTGACTAGATACAAATAGTTTAAAACAAGCAATATCAAAGCTATGCATTAATGAACAAGTCTTGGGACAATGCACATAGAACTAAGAATGCCCACTATGCTCTCAAAGTAGGTGTAGAAAGATAGAAGGTGGAGACTCAACATAAAAAGTAAAAGAAAGGGCCTTCATAGAAGGAAGTAGGGATTCAAGTTTCATAAAGAGCTTCCAAAAATTATGGTACTTATTAGCTTTCAGCTCTCATTGCCCCTATCATAAGAATCTTGAAGTGATTAAGGTTAAAGTGAACAAACTATGGTGTATATGCTTGACGAAGTATAAGTTGGAAATCTCATGTCCCTTGAATACGAGGGCCGCTCCTCATGCTACTCAAGTTTAGTTACCGGTAAGTTCTTGTCATAGTAAGTACATGTGTATCATAGAGAACCGCCAACGGGGTACCCCTTGCCCGATGATACGAAGAATCCCCATATCAAAATGACAAGGCAAGCAGACAACGAGCATCTCAGCAATCTTCTTATTTACCATGGGAAAATGGTGCTTTTTTCTCTCTTTCCTCTTTTCTCATATCTCTTTTTTTTCTTTTTCTCTTTTTTTCAATATCTGACTCTTTTTTTATAAGAAGAATGTCGTCGGATTGATGACAAGTACGCCATGAGGGGGTCCTCGAGGCATGCGAAAGAGAGGGGTGTGATACGTACGGTGTTCCGGGACGGTGAGCACACAAGTTTACCCAGGTTCGAATCCGCCAGCTTTGGAAGGATCCTACTCCTGCTAGCTATCCAGTAATACGGCAGAGCCGGAATATGGGTTACAAGGGTTTGCCTGTGTGAGTTGAGATTGTGATTGTAAGGGTTATGCCCTAAAGGCTCTCCCTAGGATGCCTTATATAGATATCCGACCTAGGGTTTACAGGAGAGATCTATCCGGCTATGACTAAGAGTCGGTTATAGAGTATATCTTGAACTACAAGTAACACTATGGGCCTAAGTCAGTAAGTCTTCTAGGCCTTCTCGTAGCCGGATTGGACTTCATATCTTCTCTCTGACTGGGCCGCCCGTGAAGCAAAGCTCTAACCCGAAGTGGGCCACCCTGGTCAGTGAGGAACTGTGAGGATACCCGGAAAGTATATCCCCAACAGCAGCCCCCGGAAGTCTCCAAGATCCAAAGTCGGATTCATCATCGTCTAGCTTGATCTTCGGCTTGCAGAATCTTGAAGGGTTCCTGAAACTTCAAAACAAAAGATACGATCCAAGTCTCAAAAGTAAGTCGGACCTATCAGTACATTACTCGGATTTCTAGCTTGATATTCAAACTAAGCCGGATATTGGTCTCTGACGTCATATGACACTGGTCATGGTCAAGTCACGTCACTGACAGACATCCCCTGTCAGCACGACCGTTGGTGGGTCCATCGTTCATGGAACCGAAGCGCCGTTTCAATGCATGCGTGGAGATCGAGGCGGCGTAATCATCGCGTGGGGGCTTCCCAGTTCTTTCCACAATGCGTGGCGTTTACACTGTGTCATTTGCACGAATCTTGGCGCAGTTCGGTGGCTATAAGGGGTGAGGATTGCCTTTCCCTCATCTTCTTCACGTATTCCCGTGTCGTTTCCTTCTCCTCCACTTCTCCCTCCAGATCCCTAGCGTCGCCCACCCAAGGTCACCGGCGCACCGGAGAAATGGCTTCTTCATTATCATCATTCGGCTTGGCAGCGGCAGCAATGACGGCGACAGTGGCGGCAGAGAAAGAAAGCAACCGCGGGGTCTGGATCCCCTACGTCCTTGACGACACCAAGCTCAGCGGCATGGAGAACGAAGGACTCCTCTGTGCCGGTGACTGGCAGAGCGGTTTCGGCGAAACCATCCCCAACCCACATGCCGACGAGCGGGTGCACTTTGGCACCCACCTCGACAGAGGTTTGTCTTTCCCCCCTCGGAATACTTTGCTGAGGTGATAGATCATTATGGTGTTCAGCTTCACCATCTCCCCCCAAACTCTCTCTTAGAGATGAGCGCCTATGCGGCTTTGTGTGAGGGGTATCTCGGCATTAGGCCGAGTCTCATTCTCTTCCGGTTTTACTTCCATGTCTGGAGAAACTCTATCACCGCCGGTAATCCTTACATTACCGACACAATTAGTCTTTCGGTTAGACGTGAGCGTGTCTATCCTAGGATTTTAGCTAGTGAGCCGGTCAAATAGTGGCCGTCTACATTCTTTTATCATAAGGATATTCCTGCTCCCGGCAAAGCTACTGCTTTGTCGACTTTCGTCGACGGAGCCGCCACACCCCGAGCATCCTAGGACGAGGCTCCTTCGGCTCTTAGCGATGATCTTCTCCTTGCCAAGAGGCGGGTCGAGTATCTGATGAAGCACAAGGGCCTGAAAGGGTCCGACTTGGTCCAGTCGTGGCTGGCACATCGGATCCAGCCTCTCCAATACAATGGCGACCGACTGATGCATTCCATAACGATTTGAAAAATGACTCCCTCCACATCAACCCCAAGGCTTTAAAGCCACAGGATTACATAAGCCAGATCAAATGGCTAATAAAGGAACGGATCGGGAGAAAGATTCTGGATTTGTCTCTGGACATGCATACAACGGAAGACCCTGTAGTGCCGATAAGCTTTTAGCAGTAAACCCTTTTTATGTGTTTCACCTTTAAGTTATTTTGCAATATTGAGATATTATCTTCTTTTCAGCTTGCCGACCTCCTCGAGTCGGAACTGGCTCCTACCGAGGGATATCCTCCAGAGTTTTCTCAGGAGGAAGAACTAGTCCCACTGTCGGACGTTGTGCCCAGGAAGCGCAAAGCTCCGATAGTGGCCGTCGGCATAAAGGAAGTGCCAGTTGTGAAGAGGTAACTTTCCACACAAATTTTGCCTTTGTACTTTACTCGTAATTTCCTCCGAGACATAATGTTCTTTATTCTATTACTTTCTTAGAGCTAAGCAGCTCATCAAGGGCAAGGGGAAGGGGAACATTTCGAAGCCCCTGCGTTAGACGAAGCTAACTATGGCTTCTCCTGCTCCAGCTCCTCCGACTCCTGCCCCTCATCCTTCTGCAATGCGGGTGATTACTCCATCCCCGGTCATCGCAGAAGATCCGGCTCCCTCAACAGGGCCAGCGATCCTTGAGTCGCAGACTGACGTCACCATGGGTGACTCAGGTTTCGATAAGGGTGAACCCTCTTCGGGTAATGATCCCTCGGTAGAGACCTTCGCCGAAAACCTCCTGAACAATCCGGGACTTGCCAAATTTGGCTTGCCTCGGAAATCTGCGGAGGAAATCCAGCGGCTGGCCCGGCAATGCCTGGAAAGCCATAATTTCTTTGCCGAAGAAGAAGCACAAGAAGCGGAGGACGTCAAGTACTCTAATCTTCTTGAACAAGTACACCTTCGCGACGAGGGACTAAGAGCTAGTGTGCTTCCACCACCTCCGGTTATTCCACTCACCCTCGCCGAGAAGGTTACCACTGAGGTGAAAATGTGACTTAGTAAGATCACACATGAACATCATGTAAGTCAGAATTCCAACTCACGTTTTTCACTTATTGTACTTTATATCATATCCTCTAGCCCCCAAGCATGAAGTTGGATATACAATCCAGGTTTATGCTTCCTTAGGATGCCAAAGAATGAACTAGTATAGCCCCCAAGGCTCGTGCTGATATTAGATACAATATTAGCCCGAGTCTTTAGTAGACCTCTAACTCTGGGTATTCTGACTTACAGAAAGTTAATTCATATAACCAGGATTTGTTGAAGAATGTCTGCAATAAGCGGAGAGAGATCAAAGCTCTCCGACTTAAAAATGTTGAGCTTAAAGTTTCCAAGGATGAGGCCGAAGGTAAACTTTCCGAGACTCAAACCTTGTCTTGATTTTTCATAGCCGAATATTTTTGTTGAACTGTTGTTATTCTTGACTTACAACACTGGTAAAGCAGTCTTGTTCTATGATCGAAGAGGCCAAAAATCTAAAGACCTTGGTGGTGGAAAACAAGGATCTCCACCGAGAGCTAGACCGGCTTAAGGCGGACCATCAGAAGAGCATTGGTCAAGTTCTTGAATCCTCCTCCATGGCCACCGTGGAGAGTGATCGCAAGATCGCACTCCACGAGCAAAAAAATTCGGATCTCAACGACGAGCTTTGTAGAGAGAAGGATCTTTTCGAGGCGCTCCAGGCTGAACTCCGGAGTCTTTGTGAAGAGAAAACCAAAGTTGATGATGTCATCTTTGGTATGTTTCCATCTTTCTGACTTGTTTATATTCTTCGACTCTTTCGATGTTGGATTTATTTAACCGTTTTGCGTTATATGCATAGGTCCTCTGAACTGGACGGACTCCACCTCTGCCGAGCCTTGCACCCACCGGCTTACCAAAGTCGGTGATTTTCTTCATGACTTCCGCCAATCCATTGAGGATATTAGCGAAGCTCTCAAGGTTCTAGACATGCATAACATGTTCGACTTTCAGGTGCGGGACAAGGCAAAGGAGATGCCGCAGCTTGTCCGGGACTGGAACATGTCCTACGCGTGATCCACGGCGCAGAACGCTCTCACAATGGTCATGAGCCACCATGGAAGCATGGAAATCTGGCAAGTGACCAGAGGGTACTGTAAAGTGGACGAAGACGGACAGGAGCAAGACATCAAGGCCATCATGGACTCCTGTGCAGGATATGGGTGTCATGTAGCTGACTTAACTAGCTACGACACTCCCTTCTTCACCCGCGTGGACACGCCGCCTCCGCCTCCCGAAGAAGCAGCCGAAATTTCCGACGTTGAACAAACCATATCGGGTTTGGACATCTCGGATCGTTATCAGGGTGCGGCTGATGTGTCCAGCGAGCCGGCAGCTCCTACCTCTTCTCCTGCATCATAGATCATCAGAAACAAATGTGTTATTCTGAAAATGTTATGGGTCTATAAATATGTAGTATGATACTTGTGCTAGTGCTAAGCTTTAATCTATTTAGCACTTTTGGTTTAAAATTTTGTGTGCCTAAAATGTTTGCATAAGAACTTGTAATTTTTTGTATGCACCTATCGTTTGTCTGGCTTTCCGCCTCGTCCCTTTCGTGATCCGGCTAAACTTTCAGCATAGAAACTTTGTCGAGCAATGGAGCTCAATTGCTAAACCAGTTTAAACTCGGAAACAAAGCCGGCTTCTAGTACCAACAATTCACTACTCGGAAGATACCCGCATCCGGCAATCAGACAAATAACCAAAGTATAGACTAGAAAATTTAGAGTTATACCCGAAGGTAGCATTTTTAGAATCGGAAATCTAAACCAGAACAAACATGAGCATAAAGTACTTTCAAGTATTCTGCGATTTTCGACTGCGACATGATCATTCAGAAGTAAGATGGTAAAAATTTCTCAGAAAAAACATGAGGCAACAAAAACTTTTATTTCTCACAGAACATGTACATATATATATGATTACAAAGAAAGATAAACTAAGAATAATAGGGACGTAGCTAAGAAATATTCCATGGTCTGTCTAACTCATCCGGATTTGTACTGCCTCTAGCTCTCTTTCTCCTCTTAGTAGCAGGTCTTTCTTTGACTGGCCTCATATCCGTTAGGTAGTATGAACCATTGTGTAATACTCGACTAACTAAAAATGGCCCTTCCCATACTGGGGAAAGTTTGTGCTTTCTTTGTTGCACAAGCCGGAGAACCAAATCACCCTTATTAAAAGATATGTTTCTGACTCTCTGGCTATGATAGTTGCGTAACTTCTGCTAATAGGCTGTTGATCTCATTTCAGCAACGACACGAACCTCTTCGACTAAGTCGAGATCATTTTGTCGAGAAACCTCGGCATCCTCTTTGATATACACGGCCACTCTAGGAGAAGTGTGAATCAAATCACTAGGAAGAACTGCTTCTGTGCCATAGACCAAGAAGAAAGGCGTGTATCCGGTTGACATGTTCAGAGTTGTTCGTAAACTCCATATTATAGAAGGTAATTCCTCTGCCCAAGCCCCCGCAGCACGTCGTAGTGGTGCTTCGAGTCTCGGTTTTAGGCCTTGCAGGATTAAACCATTTGCTCTTTCAACTTGTCCATTAGCCTGTGGATGTGCGACTGACGCAATTTCAAGCCGGATATTTTGTTCATTACAGAACTCGACCAGCTCTCCCATAGAGAAATTACTCCCGTTGTCCGTGATAATACTATGCGGATAACCATACCGGATTATAACATCCTCGACAAATCTTTTGGTTGTTGCTCCATCACAACGAGTGACGGGTTTAGCTTCAATCCATTTGATGAACTTATCCACCATCACTAAGAGGTGAGTAAATCCACTAGGAGCCCGTTTAAACGGTCCTACCATGTCAAGCCCCCAGACCGCGAAAGGCCATGTTATAGGTATTGTTCGCAGCTGATCAGCCGGAACGTGAGCTTGTTTGGCGTACTTTTGGTAGCCTTTGCACGTCTTGACTAGCCGTTTGGCATCTGCCTTGGCTGTAAGCCAGAAAAAACCATGTCGAAAAGCTTTTGCCACTAAAGATTTGGCTGCAGCATGGTGACCACACTCGCCTTCATGGATTTCTCTTATGATTTCCACTCCTTCTTCCGGAGATACGCAATGCTGAAAGACCCTAGATACACTCTGCTTATAGAGCTCACCATTAACTACAGTATAGGCTTTTGCTCGTCGGATAATCTGTCGGCTCAGAACCTTGTCTTCGGGTAATTTGCCATCTACCAAATAGTCAAGGTAGGGTTGTGTCTAGCTGAGAATTACAGCCAGAACTACTACTAAAGGTGAGTCGGATTTGGTCGGATATTCCTCGTCCACTCCTTTTATTGAAGGAACTCTGAGGTGCTCCAAAAAAGCGCCATCCGGGACCTCTTTCCGTGCAGAGCCTATTTGAGATAGTGCATTTGCTTCCTCATTTTCTTCTCGAGGGATGTATTGAACCTGAAACCCTTCGAACGATTTAGATAAATCATCCACGACAGCTTTATATGCTTCCATGTGTTTATTTGCATTACAAATATCCGACAATTGCTGAGCAACAAGATCTGAATCTCCGTAACACATCAAACGTCGGATGCCAATATCCTTAGCAATCCGGATTCCATGCAACAGTGCTTCATACTCGGCAATATTATTCGTCACTGTGAAGTGGATCTGCAACACGTATAGAAGTTTATCTCCTTCGGGTGATTTGAGCACCACGCCAGCCCGCGAGCCCCCGCGAGCCTTAGACCCATCAAAATATAGGGTCCAATATTCCGACTCAGGGAGGGTCATATTCTCCTTCGTCTCTGTCCAATTAGCAACAAAGTCGACAAGGATTTGGGATTTGATTGTTGTCCGAAGTTTGTACTCAATATCGAAAACTGAGAGCTCTATGCCCCATTTGGCGACGTGTCCTGTGGCGTCACTATTGTTGATTATATCTCTCATGGGAGTTGTGCTCACCACGGTAATTGGATGCTCCTGAAAATAGTGTCGTAGCTTACGAGATACCAAGAACACACCATAAGCTAGCTTTTCATAGTGCGGATACCGCTGTTTCGATTCTGTCAAGACCTCACTAACAAAATAAGTCGGACGTTGCACCAAGTGTTCCTGATTTTCCTCCAGTCTCTCCACTACCATGACAATACTGACGACTTTGTTTGTCGCAGCAAGATAGAGCAACATCGGTTCCTGTGGTTCCGGGGCTGCAAGGATTGGAGCAGATGAGAGTACTTTTTTCAGGTCTTGTAGTGCAGCTTCACCTTTGTCAGTCCATACAAAATCCTTGGTATTTTTCAGGAGTTTGTATAACGGTGCAGCTCTTTCACCAAGCCGGCTTACAAACCGACTAACTGCGGTAATGCAACCAATTAGTCTTTGTATGTCCTTCAGACGAGTTGGCCTGGAAATATTGAGTATAGCCTTGATTTTCTCTCGGTTCACCTCTATGCCTCTTTGAGAGTTGATGAAACCAAACAATTTTCTGACTGGAATTCCAAAGAAGCATTTCTTCGGATTAAGCATGATGTTGTATTTTCGTAGATTGGCGAACGTGTCCTCCAAGTCAGAAATTAATGTTTCCTTATTTTTGGACATCACCGCAATATCATCCACATATGCATGTACATTGCGTCCGATTTGATCGTGGAGGCAACGCTGCATTGTGCATTGGTACGTAGCTCCTGCGTTCTTCAGCCCAAAGGGCATCGTAACAAAACAGAAGGTTCCGAAGGGGGTTATGAATGAAGTTTTGACTTTGTCAGATTCCTTCATTCGAATTTGGTGATAACCGGAATATGCGTCGAGAAAACAGAGGAGTTCCGAGCCTGCTGTAGAATCGATAACTTGATCAATCCTAGGCAGAGCGAACGGATCTTTGGGGCAAGCCTTGTTCAAGGTAGTATAATCAACACATATCCTTAAATCAGTGGTGTCCTTTTTAGGGACCATTACAGGATTGGCCGACCACTCAATGTGGATGACCTCTTCTATGAATCCGGCTAACTCGAGCCATGCTAGTTCCTTAGCTATTGCCTTACGCTTTTCATCGCCGAAACATCGTAAGGACTGTTTGACGGGTTTAGCGTTCGGGTTTACATTTAAAGAGTGCTCGGCAAGTTCCCTAGGTACTCCGGTCATGTCAGATGGCTGCCATGCGAAGATACCTTGATTTGCTTTGAGGAACTTGACGAGCGCGCTTTCCTATGCGCTATCTAGGCCTACGCCTATCTGGGTCATCTTCGAGGGGTAATCATCCTTCAATGGCGTCTTCTTCGTCTCTTCTGATTCCTTGAACTCCGAATTCGGCTTTGTCACCTCCTTCTTCGCTGCGGGCATCTCAGACAGATCTATGCTTTTCTTGATCTCCTGGTACTCCTGGGCGCGCAGCACGGCTTCAGCAAAGGCGACATTTCTATCCTTGCACTCTCGCAATTTCTTCGGGTCTCCCCTGATGGTGATCACACCGTTGGGACCTAGAATTTTCATCATATTGTAAATGTAACACGGACGAGCCATAAAAGCCTAGTAAGCCAGACGTCCGAATATAGCGTGGTACGCGCTCTTGAACGGGACCACTTCGAAGGAAAGTGCCTCCGTCCGATAGATCTTTGGAGTCCCAAAGATAACATCCAAAGTGATTTCTCCTAGGGAATTTGCTTGTCTTCCTAGGACAACCCCGTGAAAGATCACATAGCTGTGGTTCAGTTGGGTCTGCGAGATCTTCATCTGGCGTAGCGTTTCGACATACAGAATGTTAATGCTGCTGCCACCATCCATGAGAGTCTTGGAGAAACCATAACCGTCAATAAGTGGATTGATGATTAAGACGTATTTTCCTCGCCTATGCAACTTAGGCGGATGATCAGCGCGGTCAAATGTGATTGCCACTTCCGACCAGTCCAAGAATTGGGGGACAGCCGTAACTGTTGCATTGAGCTCATGTAGCACTCCCTTTTTGACCTTTGCTGGTTGAGATCCGAGGAAGGTGACATAAGTGTCTTTCTTGGCCAGAAAAATTTTCTTCCCTTCCGGCTTGGGATTTGAAGCGTCAGCTTCCTCCATGTCAGAATCTTCCTTGGTCTCTTTATCCTTTTCGGGATTCTTCTTTCCCTTCTTCCACTTAGCTTTGTAGCCAGCGGTATCATCTCTTTTGATGCCGTCGTTGAAATGACACTCGGTGTTTGTGTGGAACGAGCCCCCATTGGCGTCTAGGTGATGCACACATGGGTTATTGGCAATGTCGGCCCAAGAATAGATTTTGCCAGGTTGCTGCTCTCCTCTACCTTGAACTCTTGACATTCCACGACCACCGCCACGTCCTCCTCGTCCTCCAGACCCGAAAGTAGGAGTGACCACTGCTGTTTCCGCGTTTAGTTTTTCTTCCGAGCTATTTTTGCGCTTCTGAGCTTGTTGCTTTGGTTGTTTTGCCGACTGTGGCACAGCTAAGGCATTAAGTAATCCCTCTGCGCCGTCATCAGCATCTGCATACTTGCTCGCTATTTCTATCATCTCTCCCAGATCAGTGACTTTGTCACACTTCAAGCGATGACGCATCAAACCAATTGGGAGACCTGCAATGAAAGCTTTAATCACAGTTTGGTCATTTACTCCTTCACAGGAGTTTTTGGTGTCGATCCATCACCCGAGAAAATCCCGGCAAGTTTCTCCGGCTTTCTGGGTGCAACGCTGCAGGTCTCCGACCGTACAGGGCCTCCGGTATGTGCCTTCAAAATTCCGAAAGAACACACTTTGCATGTCATACCAGTTGTGGATGGTGTTCTATGGAAGTTCATTCAGCCATGATCGTGCCGTCTTCCGCAACATAAGTGGGAGATATCGGGTTGCGACCAGGCTGTTTCCACGTTTGGCAATGCAGCAAGCTTGGAGAAAATCTTGTAGCCAAGTATCTGGCCGAGCTATGTTATCGTAGGCCTGAATATGTCTTGAGATAGCGAATCCTTCTGGGAATCTTGTAGCTCTTATGCATGGTCCGAAGAACTTTGGGCCTACGTATATGTCATCATTTTCATAGCGTCGCGCCTCTATATTGGAGTTGATCATGTGCCTTGCGTCATTTGGGGATAAGGATCGTCCCGAGTGACGGCTATGGCTGCGGTGCCTTGGAGCCAGACTTCGGCTTCTGCCACCACCTCCTCCACCACGACGCCCTCCTTGGCCTCCCTGGGAGCCGTTGTGATGGCTACTTGGCAGAGAGGGTGGAGTAGCTGGGTTATTTCTGGCTGAGCGCCGGCCTCCGTCCGGAGCGTCATTATTCCGGTTCTAGGGAGGGTCTTCATTGTGACGAGCCCCCTGCCGGCTTGTCTTGGCATGGTGTCTGTCGTTTCTTCACCCGTCATCCGGACGGCTTGCATGTCGAGCGGGTGGCATTCTTTGTCGGTCCTCATCCCAACATTTCTCTTTATCTTCTTCCCTATGGTCCTTCGACTCTCGCCGAGGAGGATTCCTCGGATTCAGTGCAGCAATTGCCTCTTGCTCTGCAACTGGGTTAATGTTACCCTAGTCACGAGCAGCTTTGTGGTGCTGTCCTGAAGATCCGGTTCTTGAGTAATTGTCTTCCCGACGGTCGGAACGATGGTGCTGCTCCAGAACATGTTGGGGTCTTACGTCCGCCCATGCCGGATCTATGCGACACTGGTCAGAATCGGAGACCAGTTTTTGACTTCCGGACAGGGTGACCTTTTGCTACTCTAGTCCCTTGTTGAGTAGTTTGATGCTCAACCGGATCTTCTCCGGGCCTGGATTTGCCGATAGGATTTCTCGAGCCACAATGGTGTTCTATACTGGTGTTGGATACACCCAATCCCCGTTGCTGTCGCGTCGAGGCATCCCAAGTTCTCCTCTGAAAAGGACTTTGTGAATCTGCAGGAATTGGTCGTCATGGGTATGACGTTTCGTGGTCTTCTGATGTTGCCTAGAGTTGTACTTCTCTGCAGTTGCCATGCATTTCTTTTCCTCCTCAATGTTTTTGGCTTCATCGAGAAGTACTTGGCGACGCGCTTCTAGGGCCTGGGCTCTCTCGTCCAGCTCTTCAGTAGTAAGTTCTACAGCTGTAGGAATAGGTGTAGTTAATGCAGCATCGATGAGTTTACGCGCACCTTCAGTGATCACGTGTCCATCCACCGACTCTTCTTTGGGATCGTCTGGGATAAGTGCTCCATTCGAGTCCTCCTCGTATTCCTTGGCAATCACCTCCTATGCCAGAGGGTCTTTCGCCAGGGTCTTGTTCTTTTTCTTCTTCTTCTTTGCCTTCTTGGCAGCGCCGGTAGCAAAGATGGCTTTGGGTCCGTTTCCCGGAGTCAAGCTCTGATCGATACTTTCGGACATCTGGACCTCGGGATTATCTCCGGTTTCCATGTCATCCTGCGTTTTGGGTGAGTTTTCCCCGGATCCTTCATCCATGGCTTCTTCTTCCTCTGTAGCTTTGGAGTTATACTCCTCTTCATATTCCACGGAGAACTTTCGGAAATCTGCCGACGTCATCGAGTCATCTAAGGATGCGGGTACGTCGGTGTTTTTCCGATCGCCTCCAGCACAGAGTCGTGTTGTCTCCAGCATCGGCGGAGCCGGATCTGTATCCCACATATCCAACAAAGTGCGATGCGCCCCTCCTGAGATAACTGCGGTCTTCATAATAGGCATCATCGAAACGCCTGATTGTCTCGAGGATTTCATCTACGCCCGAGTTTTGCATCATCATGCGTCTTAGCGTGTATCTCAGGAAAGGCTTGTATGTCCCAGCATCATCCGAGCCGGAACCAGTGTTGCTGCTATGCTCCTCCTGGATTTCGACTTCAGCGGGTGGGTCGATCTAGGATTCGGTCTCTCTAGGGAGATCCACTCCAGATTCAACTTGGATCGCCAGGTCTTCTTCAGGCTCAGATTTCTCCACTATCTCCGCCATTGGTGCGGGCTGGGTGGGATTGGGATTTTCTGAGATTAGGAACTCTGCCGCCTCCGCGAATAAAGGGGAACCAGAAACTTCTTCCGCTTCTATCATCACCGCTGGGGTGGGTGGGGCAGGATCAGCGAAACTGATGTAAACACCGATCTCGCCAAAATACATGATGGTGTAGGTGGTCACGGCCTCCCTAGCCAGAATCCAGGTCTCGTCGAGAACAATGAGAGGGACATCGCTGGCATAGAGGATGCGACCGACGGTGATAGTCTCTGCGATTCCGATTCTTGCAGATTCCGCTCGGAACGCGGATCCGAAGCTCACTTGCCCCACGGTGGGCGCACACTGTCGTCGAATTGATGACAAGTATGCCATGAGGGGGTCCTCGAGGCATGCGGAAGAGATGGGTGTGAGACGTACGGTGTTCCGGGACGGTGAGCACACAAGTGTACCCAGGTTCGAATCCGCCGGCTTTGGACGGATCCTAATATGGCAGAGCCAGAATATGGGTTACAAGGGTTCGCCTGTGCAAGTTGAGATTGTGATTGTAAGGGTTATGCCCTAAAGGCTCTCCCTAGGACGGCTTATATAGATATCCGGCCTAGGGTTTACAGGAGAGATCTATTCGGCTACGACTAAGAGTCGGTTACAGAGTATATCTTGAACTACAAGTAACACTATGGGCCTAAGTCGGTAAGTCTTCTAGGCCTTCCCGTAGCCGGATTGGACTCCGTCTCTTCTCTCTGACTGGGTTGCCCGTGAAGCAAAGATCTAACCCGAAGTGGGCCACCCTGGTCAGTGAGGAACTGTGAGGATACCCGGAAAGTATATCCCAACAAAGAATGCTTCATAGATAGCTCATTATGGTTACGCTGCAGGTTTCCACCATGACAGCATGGATTATACCAGTGGCCCAGGCGTTTCTCTAACACACATACATAACTCCATGGACTTACAAGCTCCCCTTTCATTTCACACCGACGACATCCATAGACAAAAGATCATGGTATCAACTAGGTACAAAGTACAAGTGCAATGTTGAAAGTGTTCCCCATGACAGCATGGTTCTGCTAATCCCCAACATATAAGTGCAAGCATATACAACATAGACGACACAATGGTTCAAGTTTATTAAGGGCAAGAAAAGTAAAGTGTGCCATCAAGTTCGTGAGAGCTTTAATCACTAGTTTTCTCATAACAAGATTAATTTGGAAGGTAGATAAAAACATGAATATACTTGGAATAGCATATGATAATAGGTAGGTATGGTGGACTCTTTGGAATAACTTGGTTTTAGGAGTTGGATGCATGAGTGGAACTCATACTTGGTTATGGAGGCTAGCAAAAGACTAGGAGCGACCAACTAAGAGAGCAATAATGGCCATAATCATGCAAAGCAACAAAACATCATTAATCAAAGCATAAAGTGATAGAACAAGTTGAAAACTAAAGGATAATAAAGCCTATGGTGACTTCGAATAGTCATAACATGGTGTGAGCATGTGCCAAGTCAACCCAAATAAAGCATGAAAGGAGAATACCAGAATACTATATTTTAATATGCTAAAACAACACATGATTCTTCCAAGGCACATTAAGCAATCTCAATTGTTTATAACAAGTCATGCTACAGCAAAGAATACTAAGCATAAATCCAAAACAATATCAAGCATGGCATGGCAAAGCATAGGCCACAGTCAAAAACCAGCTCTCTTTATCACTTAAGAACTTTTCCTACTCTTTTCCAATCCAAACCAAACTATTTGAAAACCAATGTATGAAAGAGGTGGTCCAACCAATTTATTCAGCAAACTAAGCAAACCAAGCAAACGAAAAACCAAAACAAAAACGAAAAAGACGATGCTCCAAGAACAACACAACTGTGCATGAAACAATAAAAATGAAGTGTTTGGAAGAAACCTGGGATTTTTATTGATGAAGAAGGGGATGCCTTGGGCATCCCCAAGCTTTGACGCTTGTACTTCTTGGATATTTCTTGGCGTGACACGCGTGGCATCCCCAAGCTTGATCTTTATTCCATCCTTCATCTCATTACATCATTCCTTCCATACACCTCAAATTTTTCTTCATACAAAAATTCACACAATCTTTATTAGCAACATTAGTGCACTCAAGATAATAAGTCTTTAGGTTTAGTTTGAACACCAATAAAACTTCCATTAATACACAAGCTACGGTACACTTCCCTCAAAAAGCTCAATTCCCTAAAAGAACTCAAAAAGGAACCAACAAGAAGCAAATGCAAATAATGGCAGAAATCTGTCAAAACAGACCAGCAGGCAAAGACGAATTTTTTCGAAGACCTTCTGTTGCTCAAATCGAAAAGTGTTGAACTAACGAAAGTTAGATAACGACCTGGGTAGAAGCAAAAAAATTCAAGCCTCAAAAGGACGTACAGAGATTTTACACGAACGTTTACGGTGAAGCACATAAATCTGTTTCGGGACAACAACTTTCCCAATCATTACTTCTCTCTCATTAGAGGTTATTCTTGGCACAAAAAGCAAATAAAAAGGATAAGGAGCGGTTATTACTGAAGTAATAACTTCCAAGACTCATCTAAAACTTTTTGGTTATCTCCCAATAATTACTTTTATTTAACCCCTTTAAGTTAGGCATAAGAAGCAAGAAAAAGGATCAAGTGTTCTCAAATGAAGAAGCATTAAGAGCAAATTTTGTTTTCACAGGAGAGGCAAAAGAAATCTTATCTCTCTTCTTAAGGAAGTGTTCTATACCTTTCTTGAGTGGGAGTTGATATTTAATGGTGCCTTCTTCATATCACTAATGGCACCAACAGTTCTAAGAAAAGGTCTTCCCAAGGTAATAGGACAAGAAGCATTGCATTCAACATCCAAAACATAGAAATCAACGGGGACATAGGCATTGTTAACCATAATAAGAACATCATTAATACTTCCCATGAGTTTCTTTTTAGCATTATAATCAAGTGGGACATTCAAATAACAATCTTCCAATGGTGGCAAATCAAGCATATCATAAATCCTTCTAGGCATAATAGAAACACTACTATCAAGGTCACATAAAGCTTTGAAATCAAAATCATTCACTTTCATATTAATGATGGATTCCCAACCATCTTCTTGTTTTATAGGAATAGAAGCTTTATGTTTCATCTTTACTTCTTTAATCTTTATGAGAGCATCAGTAATGTGTTTTGTAAAGGCCATAATCATAGCACTAGCATTAGGACTTTTAGCAAGCTTTTGTAGGAAATTAATAACTTCAGAGATATTGCAACCATCAAGATCAAAATCATAATTATCATCTAAAGTAGTACATATATTACTAGCCTCAAGACTAGTGGTAGTGATAGTAGAAACACTAATGTTTCTAGCAATTTCATCTTCTCTTTCCCACTTAGCATGTAATTCAGCTATTATCTAACATTTTGATCAATTCTTACTTGTATGGCATTAGTAGCAGCAAAGGGATTATCAATAGTTTCAGGTTTAGCAACCATTTTATTCAAAGAAGATTGAGCTTCAGCCAAAGATGCTATATTTGTTTCAGCATTAGAGAGTTTTTCCTCAATAGTTTTATTGAAAGCAGTTTGTTTGCTAATAAAATCTTTAAGCATAACTTCAAGTTTAGAGGGTGCACTCTTATTATTGTTCTAGGAATTTCCATAAGCATTACCATTGTTGGGAGGATATGTCCTATAATTGTTGTTACCAAAATTATTCCTGTAGGCATTGTCACTAAAATTCTTATTTCTTATTAAGTTCACATCAACTTGCTCTTCTTGAGCAACCAAAGAGGCTAAGGGAACATTATTTGGATCAATATGAGCTTTCCCATTAACAAGCATAGACATAATAACATCAATTTTATCACTCAAGGAGGAGGTTTCTTCAACAGAATTTACCTTCTTACCTTGTGGAGCTATTTCAGTATGCCATTCAAAATAGTTAACCATCATATTATCCAGAAGCTTTGTTGCAGCACCCAAAGTAATGGTCATAAAGGTAACTCCAGCAGCAGAATCCAATAGATTTCTTGAAGAATAGTTCAATCCTGCATAAAAGGTTTGGATAATCATCCAAGTAGTCAGTCCATGAGTGGGACAATTCTTTACTAAAGATTTCATTCTTTCCCAAGCTTGAGCAACATGTTCATTATCAGATTGTTTAAATTTCATTATTTCACTTCTCATAGATATAATCTAGCAGGAGGAGAGTATTTTCCAATGAAAGCATCTTTGCATTTAGTCCAAGAATCAATACTATTCCTAGTTAAGGAATTCAACTATTCTTTAGCTTTTCCTCATAAAGAGAAACGAAACAATTTAAGCTTAATGATATCTCCATCTATATCCCTATGCTTTTGCATCTCACAAAGTTCAAAAATGTTATTTAAATGAGCAGCAGCATCTTCATTACCAATACCAGAAAATTGTTCTCTCATAACAAGATTGAGTAAAGCAGGTTTTATTTCAAAGAAAGTAGCTTCAGGAAAAGGTGGAGCAATAGGTGTGCTAATGAAATCATTATTGTTGGTGCTAGTGAAGTCACACAACTTAGTATTTTCCAGAGTAGTCATTTTTTTGTGTTTTTTATAAAGAAAGCAAACTAGTAAAACTATTTTTTGTGTTTTTGATAAAGAAGCAACCAAACTAAGCAAAATTAAACTAAGCAAAACAAAAATAACAAAGTAAAGAGATTGGTTATGAGGGACTCCCCTTGTGAAGATGTCCTTGACTCCCCGGCAACAGCGCCAGAAAAAGCTTTGTTAGCTCGTTGGGAACCCCAAGAGGAAGGTATGATGAGTACAGCAGCAAGTTTCCCTCAGTTATGAAACCAAGGTTTAATCGAACCAGTAGGAGCAAGGAAACACCTCAAAGGTGTTGCTAGCTGAACTTTGGCAGGGCGCACTACCGGTGCCAGCAGCAACATGGAGACCTGCACAACACAACCACAGAACTTTGTCCCCAACTTACAGTGAGGTTGTCAATCTCACCGGTTTTGCTGAAAACAAAGGATTAAACGTATTGTGTGGAAGAAAGTAATAGTTTGTAGAAAGTAAACAGAAAGCAGTAAACAATTGTAGATTGATGGTAAAAGAAAGGACCGGGGTCCATAGTTCACTAGTGGTGGCTCTCCTTACAATAGATGACATGTTGGGTGAAAAAATTACAGCGGGGCAATTGACAAACATCGAGAAAGCAATATGCATATACTACTCATCTTGACTCCTTTGAGATTTGATTGGGCATTACAACATTATACATAGACCATAATCCAACTGCATCTATGACTAATAGTCCACCTTCAGGTTATCATCCGAACCGCCTCCAGTATTAAGTTACAAGCAACAGATAATTGCATTACGCATTGCGTGTAAAGTAAACAATACGATTGTTCTATGAATAAAGGATTGTTGTTTTCTCCCTAGTAGCAACAACACATCTAGTACCTTAGAGATTTATGTCACTTCCCCAGATCACTAGAGGCATGAACCCACTATCGAGCATAAATACTAACTCTTGGAGTTGCTAGCATCTACTTGGCCAAGATAGCTACTAACAACGGAAAGCATGCAAGATCACAAATAATAAAGACATGATAGAATCAATAATCAGTCTGAAATAGCATCTCAATATCCATCGGATCCCCGCAAACACAGCATGTATGATTACAAATAGATGATCTTGATCATGAACGGAGCTCACAAGATCTAAACATGATAGCACAAAGGAGGAGAACCAGCCATCTAGCTACTACATGGACCCATAGTCCAGAGATGAACTACTCACGCATCACACTGGAGGCTTGCATGGTGATGAAGAAGGCCTCCAGGATGAATTCCCCTCTCTGGCAGGGTGCGGGGAAGAGCTTCAGATCCCTCCCAATCTAGGGATGGAGATGACGGCGGCTACAGACTCTTTCATGGAATTTTTGATCGGGTACTTAGGGTTTCTGTATCGGAGGCATCTTATAGGCGAAAGGGGAGGCCGAGGGGGTGCCGGAGGCGGCCAGACCATCCCCTGGTACGGGCCAGGCTGGGCCGCGCGACCAGGTGGTGTGGTGGCCCCTGGCCCCTCTCTGTCTCGTATTCTGGCTCCTTGTGTCCCTCGGTGAAAATCTAACTTTGGCTTTTGTCCCGTCCAATTCCGAGAATATTCATTTTTTGACTTTCCTGGAACCAAAAACAGCAGAAAACAGGCAGCTGGCACTGTGGCTCTTGTTAATAGGTTAGTCCAAGAAAGTGTATAGAAAGTACTCCAAAGTTGGAACAAAACATAAGAAAGTAGATAAAAACCAAGCATGGAACATCAAAAATTATGGATACGTTAGCAACGTATCCGGAAGATATCCCGATATCTGGACGAAACGAAGAAGAGGTTCACCGGGATGAAATCTCACGATTGCCACGTGCTGATGACGCAGATACTTCTGGTTGATATTCGAGGGATAATGGACAAGCACGTACACGAGACGATGTTTGGGCTCTGTAACTTTTTCGATGTAATCTCTAGGAAGTCGATCAGTGTGAAGCAGCTCGACAGTCTACAAGAAGAGATCGTCGTGATACTATGCAAGCTCGAGATTTACTTCCCCACGCGTTCCATGGCATCATGCTGCATCTTCTAGTCCACCTCGTGGATGATATCATCCACCTCGGGCCGCTATTCCTACACAACATGATGCCGTTTGAAAGGGTGAATGGCAGTCTCAAAGGATTCGTTTGCAACAGGAACCGTCCGGATGGAAGCATAGCCAAGGGCTTTCTGACATACGAGTCCGTATCGTTTTGCTAGAATTATCTATGAAATGAGGATGACGACGGCCCGATTGGTCTGCCAATCAGGAGGCACCTCGGAAGGCTCGATGGATGTGGTCACCACGAGGGCCACGCCCCAATGCATATCGTCTTCACTGGTCGACACACAGACTATGACAGGGCACATTGAGTCGCTCTACAACACATAGAGTAGGTCGAACCATGGGTACTAGAGCACAAAAGCTTAATTGAGAAGATGTTTAGGGACACGGGTCGACGACGGACTAAGGGAGATGTGACTAGAGAGCACAACTACAGCTTCACGCGTTGGTTCGAGAAAGAGCTACTCTAGCTTTATCATGGTAACAGACCTTCAATGGATGAGGAAAAACTCATATTCACCTTGTCATAGGGCCCCGTGATGAATGTGAGGACCTATCAGGCGTACAACATCAATAGTTACACATTCTACACCGAGGAAAAGGACAAGAACAGTGAATATCAGAACTCGGGAGTCACGATGCTATCGTACACAGACGAGGAATCCACAGTCAAGGAGAGATTCTTCGGTAGGATCGAGGAGATCTGGGAACTCGACTACTGTGGAGACAAGATGTTGATGATCTAGGTCAGATGGGCCAAGAACGTCGAAAAAGAAGGCTAGTATTTCACCATGATGGTTATACCCGAAGCCAAATCATCGAAGACATCTGGCGCGAATGTCTAGGCAAAAAATGAGCCATGGGTACTGGCTTTCCAGGTGGATCAATGCTTCTACATTACCGACCCTATAAGGCCTAGCCACGTTGTTGTCAAGAGGGGGAAAAGGAGCATCATTGGAATAAAGGGAGCGGCCACCGAACAAGACTTTGACAAGTCGGCCGAGGAGCAGTTAGGACGATCCACTGACCCTGTCGAGGCGGCCGAGAAGCCGAAGAAGGGCTGGAAGCATATCCAGAGCAAGAAGGCTTCGAGCCAGCCGCTTCTGAAGAAGATATTCCGGGCTCGGGACAGCGTGAGACAAGATCCCAGTGATTTTAGGGTGCACATAGTGGGTAAGCCGATTTTGACTAAGGAAATGCTTGAAGTTGTGGGTGGACCCATAGCGAATATGAATTACTCAATTCTGCATCTCGAGACCACCCTTCTTAAAGAGAGGAAGCCCGGGTACCCAGTCTTCACATGCAAGGTGCCATCGGGCCATGGATTCATCGACCAAGCACCCGTGGACATATTCTTCATGCGGTACGAGGACATCTACAATCTCCTGCACTCGAAGCGGCTAGATTATAACTTGATCCGTCTATACTCGCTCAATATGGCATTGAAGGCCAAGAGGGAGAAAACTAAGGGCATCGTGATAGTGGACCCTTACTACATGCGTGAGGTTATCTTGCCGAACGATAGGGATCAGGCAATGGTGGCAGAGTACCTAGGGAATATCTTCCATGAGAACCAACCGTTGATTCCATTCTTCTGCCTTGCTTTCCTGAGTAAGTAAACACACATTAGGTCGCCGTTGTAACAAATTATTTGTTAGATTTTCGTTGTACCCTTCCAACAATAATTAGTTCCATTTCAATTGTGTTGCGCAGAGGCATATACTGCACACTCATCTCCGTTTGTCCGAGGTTGTCACAAGCAACGTACTTCGACTCATCGAGTGACACAAAGCCGAACGACTATGACAGATTCAAGAGAGTTCTAGATGATGCTCTACAAGTCTATGTCGAAAAGGGAGGCAAATTCTCCAGGGGGAAAGAACCAAGGATGGCAAACATGTGTTCAGTCACCACACGAAGTTCCCCTGCGCCAAGCAGCCAACCAACAGTGTGAAGGAGGCCTTCTATGTCCTCCATCACATCAAGGGGTTCATGCGGGATTCACAGGTCGAGGCGCTGCAAGCTAATCTTCGACACTAGGCCACACAGTTGGCGGCGATCCATGATGCGGACCTTATGGAGGACTTCTGGCGCATTTAGACTCAGCTCTGCCAAATCATCCATGACGACGTCAAAACGAAAGGGGGGCCATGTACATGCCCATCGTGTTGAGTAACCGCGAGATCAAAGAACGCCTCGACATGCAGCGCGACACCATGACGTTCATGATGAGAGAGGGCGTGAGCCCGTTCCCGGCGAGGTCTACATGATGTGTGTGTGCATATCGTTTTTGTGTCGTGTCGTAGACTTGACTATCCTCGTGATGTCTTTCCGAACTATCGTTTGACGTGTGTGTCGTAAACATTATTAAGTACCCAGGGCTAGTAAAACCCTTGATGGTCGATGTTGGACTTGCTTATATGATAGTCATCATCGGTGCTATATATATTTTATTTTAAGTTTATGAATATGTGCTCATTTCTCTGATGCATGTCTTTGTTGGGTCCGCAGCATAGAAAATAAAAAATTTCCAACGGTGTGAACTATATGCCAAGATCTATCTACTAGGTACAAAGCAACGGGTGGACATACATCCAACGAGAACTTACCCTCGAAGACAACGAGTTTTGTTAACGAGTAGGAACTCGTGGTTGATGTAGTCGTACACTTGCCGATCTCAAGATCGTGAGGAAGTTCGAGCGCCGCAACTCAGCAGCGCATCCGTACTCGCACACACGTTCAAGCCACCGGACAACCTCCACCTCCTCGCTCCAGCGATCCAGCGGAAGCAGCAACTCCTTCCAGACGAAATGCCACCAGGAACATGTATCTCGCTAATCCGAGACCATGGGGGAATAATTCTAGAGGAGGAGAGAGATCCTTCACAAGGAGGTGTGAGGATGAAGGAGGGAATGGGTGGCCTTTTATAGGAAGAGGGGTGCCCCCTCTCTCCATGGCCGGCGCATGGGGGGTGACCCCTCACCTCCCCCATTCATGTGGTGGTAACCCCTCCACATTAAAATGCCTCTTCGCATTCCCTTTTAAAGTCTCCACTTTAAATATATTAAATTTCTCCAAATTTAATGCTCTCTCATTTAATAAAACTCTTTTATTAAATTTATTCAGTATTTTGTTAATTACTTTAATTAACAAACATTCACATATAGCCCTTTGCAATATTTCAATATCACATGCAGAACCACTTTCTGCAATTTCACCTGAAACAATTTCCGGTTTCTATTGAAACAATTCCTGCGCTTTGCAATTCTTTCATCTGAAACATATGTGCTCCAAAATGGTGTTCGGTAACTCTTAAGTGTGCCACCCTACGGTTCGCGAATAATGCAGACATGATCGAGACCCTTCTCTGATCAATAATCAGCAGCGGGACCTGGAGATCCGTATTAACTCCTACACATTCAACGATGACTTCTGTGATCGTGAGAACCTTTAACGCTTGTAACTAAATCCCTTTGTCTCTTGATATATTACATGTCCGAGATTCAATCATCGGTATCTCCATACCTAGTTTGATCTCGTTACCGACATGCACTCTTTTCTTGTTCCCGTGATACAACATTCTAGTGATCACATCACTTGCTTGCAACCTATCTTAATGTGATATCACCGAGAGGGCCCAGAGTATATCTATCCGTCATCGGGATTGACAAATTCCACTCTTGATCCATGAGCCTCAACATAACACCTTCGTAGTACTGAACCCATCTTTATAGTCACCCTGTTACGGTGTGACGTTTGATGTTATCAAGATACTCTTCCGGTGTTAGCAATTAACATGATCTCATGGTCTAAGGATAAAGCTTACTTCGTATGATGTTATAGCAATATAAACATAATGACTTGATCGTAATGCTATACTTCGAATGAATGTTCATCACATCATTCCACCAATGGTGTGACCTTGTTATTAACAACATCCAATGTTCATGATCAGGAAACCTTGATCATCTTGTTAATCAACAAGCTAGTCTATAAGAGAGGCATAACTAGGAACCCTTTTTGTTTATTAAACACACATGTATTGATGTTTCCTGATCAATACAATTCTAGCATGTAAAATAAACATCTATCATATATAAGGAATATATAATAACAACTTTATTATTGCCTCTCAGGGCATATTTCCTTCAGTATTGTCTATGCATGCCTTGTCTACAGAGATGGAGAAGTGGTACATGGTACATTGGTGACACCACCGATGCCGGGAGGGTGTGAAAGAGCAGGGACAACACTACAGCCAGTTTGGGGGAGATTCCGGCGGAGCCCAGTCCTCTGGCCCGCCGGAATCTCCCTCAAACTGGCCATAGATGTACTAGTCCCTAATATGTGAAACACGATGGTGTGCGAGAGGAGGGACAACACTATGGCCAACTTCAGGGAGATGCCGGAGGATCCAGTCCTCAGGCATCTCCCTGAAGCTGGCCATAGAGGCACTCCCTAATATGAGATATTAGTTAGCTCCCCAACATATTTTGATCTAGGTAGACAAGTTATAAACTCCAAGATGGTGTGCGAGTGCAGGGACAAGACTATAGTCAGCTTGAGCGAGATGCCCAAGGATCCAGTCCTCAGGCATCTCGCTTTAGCTGGCCATAGAGGCACTCCCTGTCTAGCCGAAGGGTAGTATCGTTCAACCGAAGATTCTCATGATGCACAACAAACCAGATATGATCGTCATCGGTGCTATATTGTATTTATCGGTTATGAATCTTTGCTTATTTTTCTGATCATGCAAACATGTTTGTAGTTTGCCATTCTTTTCATTCTATAACATATACTACATGCATGTCTACAGAGATGGCGAAGTGGTACGTGGTATACAGGGGTCAGGTTCCAGGGGTCTAAGACGAGTGGGAGGACTGCCAGGCACAAGTGAACAACTTCAGCGGCAACAGCTACAAAGGCTACAAGCAAGAGAGCTAGCGATAGCCTCGTGGAGGAGATACATGTGAAAGAAGAACCGGATGAAGATCATCATGGTCTCGGTGTTGCTCCTCGTCTCGCTGATGACCCATAAGTATATGGGGTGTATCGCAGTATTTTCGATAAGTAAGAGTGTCGAACCCAAAGAGGAGCAGAAGGTGCTGGCTAGTGGTATGGATCAGGAATTCTGTGCAACTACTTAGCAAACGGATTTTTAGGGGTTTTCGATAAAGCAAGTAAACAAAGTACGAGTAAATAAAAGACAGTAGGAATAAATGCAGCAAGTGGCCCAATCCTTTATGCAGCAAAGGACAAGTCGGTTGTATTACTTAAGATGACCAAACGTTCTCGAGGACACATGGGAAGACTGTCAAGTGCTTTCGCTTCATATAGTTGATTAATCTTCTTTAGCTTGCTAAGTGTTGTGTGGGTGAACCTGTGCTAATGTACCAACCTTCCTAGGACTAATACATACTTTTGATTATACCTCTTGCAAACATCCGTAAGTACAAGAAAGTAATTAAGGTAGAAACATAACCATAGCTTTAAACTCTAAGACCCTTACGTCCCTTGTGCAATGGTTTCCTAACAGGGGTTCAGGTTTCTGTCACTCCGGCAACCCCTACGATTAGTAGCCAAATACACAATGCATTCCCCTAGGCCCATATAGGTGAAGTGTCATGTAGTCGACGTTCATATGACACCACTAGAAGAAGTACACCACAACTTAAATATCAAACTATTGAATCTTTCTCAACACAATTCCACTACTAAGAACATGACTTCTCCCATGTCCTCAAGAATAAAACGAACTACTCACAAGACATCATATGGATCATGATCAGAGATGTAATAATGATGTATAACAATCTGAACATAAACAATAATTCAATGGTTCACTCAATAGCATCAACTACAAAGAGTAATCAATACCGGGAAAGTTTCCCCTATGAACTATGCAAGATTCAACCCAATTGTTACAGCAATATGGAGATGGTGATGAGGGTGCTGATGGTGATGATGGTGGTGGTGGTGATGATGATGATCCTGATGAAGTCCAGCTTGATGGTGGTGTTGATGGCGACGATCTCCCTTCTCTGGGAAGGAATTCCCCCGACAGAAATCTGTCTGCCAGAGAGATCTTTCTCTCTTGGTATTTTTCGCCCCGCAGAGGCAGCGGAATCTTTTTGTGGTCGCCCCCCGAGTCTTAGGGTTTCAGGAGGATAATATACGCCAGAGGGGAGTGCCAGGGGTGGACCAGGGTGGCCACACCACCTGGTGGCGCGGCCTAGGCTGGCCCGCGCCAGGGGGTGGTGTGGCCCCATGTGGCCCATCTCCAGCCCTCCTTCTGGCTTCCTTCGTCTTCTGAAAAAATAGGATTTTCCGTATATTTTTCCGGATTTTCTGATCTTCACGAATTTTGCCTCCAAACAGCACCTTTTCATCAGAATCCTGACTATAGCGGTCCATGCTCCAAAAGTCATCAACCATGCAAAAACAGATGAAATAACATAAGTATCACCTCTCGATACGAAATATATCAATGAATAACAGTGAATTACGACATAGAATAGTGATGCAAAATGGACGTATCACTCGCCGATATGCTCTATTCGATCATAGTCTAGAGTGATAGCTCTATGCATGTGTAATGTGATGATCGAATTTATAATGTGATCAACCGAATTTGTACTACCACACTTTGTGTAATAATCTAATAACACTTGAATCCATATTTGATGTATTTCAGCACTTTGAATTCATATCTTAGATTAAATTTATATTTGGTGTATTGTTGTATATAATCGTTGTATATAACTGCTGTATATAACTACTGCATATAACTGCTATATATACCCGTCGTATATATAAAAAAAATACCCGAACAGTTTGTGGTGCACTGATTTTAGGGTCAGTGGCGCACCACGTGCCCGTGCGCTGCTGATAATATTCGTGGCGCACGAATTCATGGTGCGCCAATGACGGCGTGCATGTGCGTGCGCTGCTGGTAATATCCGTGGCGCACGGAATGACGGTGCGTCACGGACTTGCCTACTATCCGTGGCGCACAACCCGGTGCGCCACTGACTGCTCTGATTTCAGTGTCGTGATATCAGTGGTGCACGGGGCGTGCGCCATGGACTTCAATTTTGGTGCGCCACTGGTAGGCATTTTCCTACTAGTGGTGTGTAAGCTGCCTGCCTGTTCCAAGTGCTTTGTCTCATTGGGAAGATATTTTACTAGCCTGGAAGTTATGCCCTTGTGGATGTGCTCGGCTAGTGTAGGTATTATCTTGAACTGACCTTTATTTTTGGTTACCTAATGTTAATTTGCCTCTCTAGCTAATTATTCACAGGCTGAAGCAACTTTGATAAGAACATATTATGCATTTGGCCCTTATTTTTAATACTCATTGATGAATCGGACATATCACTTGTATGCACAACCTGAGAGTAATCTAACTCCCTAAACTAACCCTTTATTTTATCATTTGTTTGTCCTTTACTTTTGTTTTGTTTTGTTTTATAGGGATTAAAGTGAAGAAGAAAAGAGAATACAAGAAATAAATAGAAAATTTAGCTTAGGGTTTTCTTTTTATTCTGTTGCAACTTCCTTTTTATTTTGACATATGTAATATGTTGTAATATTATTATTTGAATAAAATACTTGTCTTTCATTAAATTCTAATATAGACAATGTGATATTGTTTGTTTTAAATAATAAAGTTAATGTTTTCCTTCAATTGCAACTTTTGCACATTATAATATTTACTAAATGTTGTAAAACATTCATTCGAGAATAAGTACTTGTAATATTTAATTCTTATGGTGGGGTCTCTCATGTATTCGTATTATTAAATATTATGGGATTGTGATATATATTCTTTTTTGGAATAATATTTCTAATGTCTTGTTTAAATCCAACATAATGTGATGATGTATTATTACCTCATATGCCTTATTTGATTTCAACTTCACATTAAAGTTATTATTATGGAAATCATTTCTTTTTATCTAATTAATTCAGTTTGTGGATTTTCTAAATTCATTTGCAGTCAAATTAGAAATTCAAATACATGTTTGAATTATTTTCCCCTTCAAAACACAGAGATTCAATAGAGGTCATGTCGAAATCCGTCGCACCTGTACTGATGTTTCCACCAATACAAGTGAGACCTCGGTCCCTCTACAGTGCTTTATCTTTGCACGAAAATTCTCTAGATTTTATTATGTATGAATGCAATGCATACACATGTGTCCACTCTATTTTTAGGTGCTAATCCTGGAATATTACAATTATCTCCAAGAGCAGGGAATCATTATAGTACAATTAAATAAGTATTTGAGTGTCGAACCCACGAGGAGTTGAAGGTAAAATACCTATTCTCTAAAGCCATATAACCCACTTATATAGCCTTTCGTGTAAAGGAATGAACTAGAGTGAACTATAAAATGCAGAAAGTAATACATAAAGTAAAACTATTACAGGTAAAGTAAAAACAAGTAAAAGTAACAGCAAGTAGAAGTAAAAGCGAGTAATTCAAGGGAGTAAATGTTCTGTCAAGTTGTTATTTCATTCATTTGGTTGTCACAATTAGTGAAGCACATAGATAGTCTTTATTTTTTCTTCTAGACAGGAGCCATAAATAGGTGCAGTCATGTTACTGAGCAAATGCAACCCTAATGGTTGGTCCTAGGGCCATTTTAATGTGAGAACAAAGGATTCATTAAGACATAAATTCCAACCACAACATAAAGTTTCAAGGTCCCCATAACTTATCCCCCCGTTAGTTAACCATGAATTGGTATAGCATGCGCATTTAAGACTTGGGACATGTTTTGTGTTAATCTCCGGCCATCCCTCCTCCCATTAACATGCAATGGTGAATTTTTTTAGCATTTCCTAGCAGATGCGTGCACTCATGTTATATTAGTACATTTTTTTTTGGAAAGGAGTATATATTAATATCGCGAAGATACCAATTACATCCCGCCTTTGCAACAACGCATTGCCCTAGTAGCACTACAGATGCACACAGCCAAAAAATAAAGAAGAATTACAAAAAATAAAAGTTCCGCTATAGTGATCTCCTTGAAACAGCAACACTACAACCACCAAGACAGCACCATAAGTCTAGCTTCTCCAAAAGCGACACCTCCAAGAAAGGAACAGTGCACAAACACCGCCATCGCCCGATCATAGATCTTAGATTTTTACCCTGAAGAAAGTCCTCACTCTCAAAACAATACCTTCAACAAGGCCATTGCCAGGCATAATCAATTAAGGCCATACCCTGTGTTTTCTCCCTGAAAGGTAGGACTATGAACTTCTCCTGTGCAGTCACCCCCTCTTGCATGCCACTGCTCCAAGTCACGAGTCACCAAGCCAATTTATCATCACCACCCAGAGTAGAGCCACCATTGTCAGTCCTCAGATCTCGATCCCCATGACATTCTCCGTCAGCACCATGGAACGAGAACATGCCCCATGATAATAACAGCTAACAGAGCTTCGAAGCGCTTCCTTTGAAGCCAAACGGTTAGAGTAAAACATGGGTGCGCACGACCGAATCCCACCTGACCAGCAATCTCTCGGCATGAATGCACTGTGGAGTTCACCGGCGGAGCCTTCCGGAACATGACACTGCAACCAGATCAATGGAGACAAACATCAGGCAGATCTTCGGCTTAGTATGAGAGGAACCCTAGGCCTCCTCCTTTATTCAATCCGAGTTAGCAGCTTCATGCCACCAGCCGGAGGTAGATGAGAAGATGGTCCATCTTGGCATAGAGGCAATCTGCTAGAACCCAACACACAGCTGCCTCCGTCAGGCCAGATCGGGTCCGGGCCATGCCCGCTGCAGGCGCCGCCTGCCATGGCTGCCGCACGTCTGCGCCGTTGAGGAGAACCTCGCCGAACCGCATCCATCGCCGCGACCACAACACCTCCTCCTGCACCAGCCTCGAAACCGCGTCGCCAGAGAGACAGTGGGCCTTGGTGGGCACCCTAGGCCCACGGCATGTCGCCGCCACCCACATCTAGCAGAGCGGATGCAATCGCCGTCGCCTGACCAAGAGCTCCGCCTCGGCCACCGCCCATGATCCACTCTGTCGGAGCCGCCCCAACCGCCCCTTCGAAGGAGTCGCTATATCCTCCTCTCCCCCAGTACCTTAGGCACGAGGAGCCGCCGCCACCACCGCCAACTCCGGAGGCAGCGGTGGAGACGGGGACCGCCCGAGGTGGTTTTGAGGCGGCGCGGGATCGCCCCGGTGTCGTCCTAGGGGCCGACACAGGAGCCCTCATATATCAGTACATAAGACCATCATAGAAGATAACATACTTATATGCAACCAAGAATGAACTATTTCATAATTGCCATATAATCTATATTGCTGAGTGCCTCCTTTGTCTTAGACAGCAATATAATCTCCCCAAAGTTTAGTTTAAACGGTTCAAGTTGTCCAGCACAAAGAGCGTTAAACAAGTCCAACATATTGGTCTTAATTATATCTCAAGATTTTGATAAAACTCCGTTTAAAAGCCATCAAAGTCTAGTGCTTTATTGTGTTCATTTAGAAAATATCTTTTCGCAATTCATCCTCTGCCGTGATAGGCATGATAAGAAAAGAGTTCTCCTCATTGGATACTCGTAGGATATCGATCTCCTGTCTTGGACTCATCTAAATGGAAATTTCCTTCCAATGGTCCTCCAAAACCGAGTCCTGTAATGCTTTGTTATATAGTATTTATTTTAACTATTCCAGGTCTTCAATCAATCATGCCATCATCTTGGTAGAGATTGACCATTAGCCAGCATACCGAAGTATTTTTTTTTTATCACTGACTTCTTTCAATACGAACTGTGCTCTACGTCTTTAATAAGTTGAGCTCTTTTTTCTAATGATGACGGACAAACTATTCATTCGCTTGATTTTTAACTTTGCCAGGTTCTATACTTGTATGTGATTCCCTCGAGTGGTAGATCAACTAGGCATGTTTATCTACAGGGTTATACCATCGCGATCGAGGTCTGTGCAATCTCACGCAAGATACGGAAACACTTCCCGTGATGAGCAGTTCACATTGACAAATGACAAGCATCACACTCACCAGTCACACAAGCCAGCATGGTTGTGGATGGCGCGATTTTGCAAATCCAGGCCAAGCACGGCACCCCAGGCACTACAGTCCCTGGTCTGGTCTCCACAGTTCCAGAAGCGAAAAGCACGTACTACTCCTAGTATTGGTTAGACTATGGAACATGATGGGAAATCTGGGAGTCTTTCTAGGAGGCTCTCTCCCGACGTTTACAAAGACAGCCAATCACTCGCTGGGTCATCACCGTCCGCCTGACAGCCTCCGCGTTTTCGGTGGTGGGTTCCTCTTCACTCTACATGGGAGCGGGCACGTGTACGGGCAATAGCTGGCTCTGTGCCTTCGTGGCACCCGGGGTCCCGACCCTGACGAACAACATGCATGCATCGTCTTTTCTTTCGTGTACCACAGGATACTAGTGTTTTTCTCCTTCCTCGCTATGCATCCTTCGTCCTCTCTCCTCTGTAGTCCCAGGCGCTCATCTCTCCATTCTCCAAATCTGCTATCATGCACGTGTGCTTTAATACGGTGGCTTATTTTTGCATGTCTCTGTCGTGTTGCTCATCTTTTTAAAATTATTGGCGCGTTCCTCAGGTACGATGGTATGCATAGTAACAAAATCATAGTATTGAGCATTGCGGCAAAAGTACTACTGCGGTTACTAAATTCAAATGTTCGAACTTTTTAGTTCTGAATTTTCAGCTCTTTCCAAAACGTTCAGCAGGAAGGGACGATGGATAGTGAGCGGGCGCTATTTTGTGTGTGAACCAAGCGGTAGTACAATATGTATGGTCCCGGATGCTCGGTTGAGAAGGAGCTAATTCGAGTCATAAAGCTAGACTCGTGATTTTCCTTGCTTAATTTAAGTGTACTTTGTGCTAAATTTATAGATTTGGATGTAATTTTATATTTTTTTAGGTTCTTGATATAACTTTTACTTGCACCGACTGTGTTAATTGAAATATGTCACTCCTTCTGAACCTACCGATCAAGAAAAAAGCAACTCCTCGCTAAGAATTTACATGCCAACAAATTTGACCGATTTGAAAAACATTCAAATAAAATAAAGAAAGAAACATTTTTTTTATTAGCGTCCTCTTGATCCAACAGTTAATGTCGAAGTTATTCGTACACGGTAAGATATATGATTAGATAAAAATAATATTTTTTGTCTATACGTGTGAGGGTTGTACAAAAATTTCTCTACATTAAGTATTGTAGTGCCATATCAGCATTTTGAGTAGGATATAGCACTAAAAAATCTCATTATGAAAGGCGTAAGTTTTTTTTATTTAGAGGCCCGTCCACTTGATCTTTTTGGACTTTTGAAACTACCCGCGGAAAAAGATTGTAAATATTAATTTGCTAGATGGATGGACAAATGAAGCATATGAGAGGGCTAAAATGTTTAAAGGAAACGTTAAATTTGGAATGATAAAAGTATTCAAAAGAGGAATTTAAAGTGACAGATCAAGTATTATTATTCAACTCTCCACTAGAAGAAAAGGGGCTTTTGGTCCAGCCTCCAAAGTCATTCATCCCGGTTCGAATAACAAATCGGGACCAATGCCAGGCATCGGTCCCGGTTCATGCCGCTAGGACATCGGTTCCGGTTCATCTCGGGGTATTGGTCCCGGTTTATGGCATGAGCATTGGTCCCGGTTCATGCCGCGAATCGGGACCAAAGGGTCAGTCTTTAGTCTCGGTTCGGGACATAAACCGGGACAAAAAAATTCGGAAATTCTCTGCCGCCTGCTCCACATCCCCCTGAATCGCCTTCTAGTTTCAAAAACAAGCGCAGAAAATTGTAAAAAAAATCAAAAAATAAAATCCTTTCAACTGTAGTTGTATTTAGTGATACACTTGTCATGAAAATTAACAAACTTGAATTTCGACTTATTTTGCAAGAAAACGTTATAAAAACTTTAGATGGTCGCTATTTGTGCATACGATGTCGAAAAAATCGTATAATATATCAAAATTATCGGCAAAAAATTATGATACTGATGCTAACAGCCTTCAGCCGTTTGCAATTTTTTTAGATTTTTGAAATTCCAAAAGAATCAAAATTCAGTTTTTTCTTAAAAAAAATAAAAAAAATAAAAAAATGACATATTTCGATTCCACACATTTTTCTGATAATAATGGACATATTATTTGTGGAATTTCGATTTATGGATTTAAAGATATGAATTATGCCATATTAAATGAATTAATGCAAAAACAACAATAAAACATATTTTATTTCTATATTTATTCAATATTAGTATTACTTAGTCATTTTTTTACATTAAAATCATGTTGTAACTCAAATTATAAAAATGTGTGACTCACAACATGCATTGGTTAATATCATTAATAGCATAATATAGACATAAGGTTACAAGTGGTACATAGGAAGGGGGATGGGAAGGAACCAAGATGTTAAGCGTGCTAGGGGTGGAGTAGTGTGAGGATGGGTGACTGACCGGAAAGTTTAACTAAAGATTAAAATTTGACCAAAAACTAAGTGTGATTGAGAGGCCTCGGGTGAGAGATTAACCGGTCCAAATATTCATACATTCAAATAAATAAATTATTTTTTGAAAAAATAAATAGAAAAGACCTTCAGTCCCGGTTCATGCCACGAACCGGGACCAAATGTCCTACTGCAAGCGCACGCGATGACGGGCCACGTGGAGACCCATTGGTCCCGGTTCGTGCCAGAACCGGGACCAGCGTTGGTCCCGAGTGATTGGTCCCGGTTCAAAAAGCGGGACCAATGACCCTTATGAACCGGGACCAAAGGGGGGCTTTTCTACTAGTGCTCATTTTAAGTTCTCTACAGGAAAACTAGTTTCAAAATGATCAGTACCACCAGTAATTCAGAAGGTCTATCACTCGGGAGCTACCCAAGTCTAAGGAGTCGTCAAAGGTAAGGATAATATGGTTAATATACAAGGTTGAAACATTATATTGTTGGACAAAAGTTTGTCGGTTAGAGGTGAAGGTGGAGTCACTCTCCTGCCTGAGGAAGAGCACGATACCGACGCCATTATCATCTGGGAGCAGGCATGGTAGCCATCGCCACCTTGTTCGTGTTCGGATTTTTGCCTAAATAGTCCAGCCCATATTTTCATTATTCCTAGAAATCCTAAAGCCCATGTGGTCCGTTTATGCATGACAAGAGGTGAGATAAATATTTAGTCTCACATTGCTAGTTGAAGGAAAGTTTCACCACCTTATAAGGAGGCTCTTCCACCATTTGGTAAAGGGATGAGAAGGAGAGAGACATATACGTGCGCTCCTCCTCCTCCGCCGCCTGCCTCGCCTCACCGAGCCGACTTTCTTTTTGTCACGCATGAACGGATATGAACAGTCTACGCGAGTGAGCTTTAATTATGAACTTAGTGAAGAATTAATTCGAACTTAGTGGAGGTTGTTCATCTTCGGCCGCTGCCTATTCATTTCATCTCCCGACGCGCTTGTTCGTTTGCCTACCCATGCCTATAAGATAAAGAGGTCGCTAATCTTCGGTCGTAATTTGTCATCTCCTATGGCTTGTTGTAGGTCTAGACCTTGTTCAGATCTTATCTCAAGTTCTTTGTCTTGCAATTCTATTTGATGTCTGTCATCTTTGTCTTGCAATCCTATTTGATGCAATTCTATTATTCTATTCATGTTGTATCTACCATTTATTATTGTTAATTCTCTTCATAAATTGCTCTTATTTTTAACAATCCAAAAACCATATTATATGCAATTTACTCCAAGTGGTTTCGTTGCATCTGTGAAGCCACCTATTTTTTAGGGTATGCACAATAAGAGATGGCGTGTGAGAGCAGTTCTCTGGTTTCAGAATATGAACTGCTATGACGCTACTCTTGGCAAGCCTGAGGGAGAGCTTACTCCTGCTTAGGAGCAAGTTTTCCAAAAAAACTGCTACCATGTTCAAGGCTGCTCTGTTGTCTATTCTTGGGAAGAACATTGTTGAACCATATATGTCATTTGATAAAGGCAAGACATGTGGGTTGCGCTCGAGGCCAAGTTTGGGGTCTCGGACGCTGGCAGTGAACTGTATGTCATGGAGCAATTCTATGACTACAAGATGACTGATTACCGGTCAGTGGTTGAGCAGGCTCATGAGATACAATCACTGGCCAAGGAACTTGAGCACTTCCCTTGGGTGTTACCGGACAAGTTCGTTGTCGGGGGCATTATTGCCAAGCTTCCCCCTTCGTGGAGGAACTTTGCAACTTCCCGAAAACACAAGAGACAAGAGTTTTCTATATCGGATCTCATTGGAACTCTTTATGTGGAAGAGAAGGCGAGAGCAAAAAACACACGTGCTCGAGGTACAAAGGGAGGTTCAAGTGCCAATCTGGTACAGAAAAAGAACTTCCAGTCACTCATGTTCAAGAACAAGGACAAGTTTGATGGCAAAGGAAATTTCGATGGGAATAACAAGGCCTCACAGTCTACCAGTTTCAAGAAGAAGACTGACAAGAAGAAAGGTGTTTGCCATGTGTGAGGTGATCCTGATCATTGGGCTCCTGCTTGCCCAAACCGTTATGAGCAGCAAGACTACTAATGTTATCATGAGAGACACTGAGATGAAGGATGTTGGATATGGTATATTACGTATTGTTCTTTTATTATGTCATTCTTCTGATCGGTGGATTGACACGGGTACTAATGTACATGTTTATTCTGATATTTTCATGTTTTCTTCATATCACTCAATATGTGCTGATGGGGAATGGCTCGCATGCTTCTGTTCATGCTGTTGGTACGGTCGGTCTGAAGTTCACTTCGGAAAAGACTATGCGCCTCAAGAACGTGCATCATGTTCTCTCAATCAATAAGAATCTTGTTAGCAGATTTTTTTGTGTCGTGATGGCTACAAGATTGTTTTCGAGTCCAATAAATATTATGTACTATCTAAGTTTGGAACTTTTATTGGTAAAGGCTATGAGTGCGGAGGTTTGTTCTGCTTGTCACTATCAGATGTTTGTAATAAAGTTGTTAATCATGTTTCGTCAGATCTTGTATCAAATATCTAGCATTCACGTATTTGTCATGTTAATTTTGGTTGCATGATGTGGTTAACTAAAATGATTTAATCCCAAACTTCACTACTGTCAAGGGATCTAAGTGCCAAGCTTGTGTGCAAGAAAAACAACCTCGCAAGTCACATGCGACAGCAGTGGACAGAAATTTAACACCACTAGAGCTCATACATTCTGATATTTATGAGATGAATGGTGTGTTGACAAAAGGTGGAAAGAAATATTTCATGATGTTGATCGATGACTCTATGAGATACTGTCATGTGTATATTCTAAAATCAGAAGATGAGGCTTTGAGTTTCTTCAAAATCTATAAAGCTGAAGCAGAAAACCAACTTGATCGAAATATTAAGAGGCTTAGGTATGATCATGGTGGAGAGTATTTTTCCAAAGAGTTTGATTCCTTTTGTGTGGAACATTGCATAATTCATGAGAGGAAGTCTCCCGACTCACCCCAGTCAAATGGGGTAGCGAAAGAAAGAACCATACTCTAACAGATTTGGTTAACGCCATGTTAGACACATCGGGTCTCTTCGAGGAATAGTGGGGGCATTACTGACTGTGTGTCATATCATAAACTGAGTTCCCACAAAGAACAAAGAAATTACTCCATTTGGAAGATTGGGAAAAGATAAGGTTAACTCTCTTACCTACGACCTTGGGGATGTTTGGCAAAGGTTCATGTGCCAATTCCCAAGAAGCGCAAGGTTGGACCAAAAACCATGGACTGTTTTTTTCTGGGTTATGATTTGCGTAGCATCAGCTATAGATTCTTGATAGTAAAATATGGAGTACCAGACATTCATGTTGGTAAAATCATGGAGTCAAATGATGTGACTTTCTTTGAGGATATCTTTCCCATAAAGGATATGCCTAGCTCATCAAATTAGGAAATACCTAACTCATAAAATCAGGAATTAGCTACAGTTTCAGAACCTACCATCCCTATGGAATACTCTGAAAATCCTGAGGAGGATGATAATCAAATTCCTAAGAGGAGTAAGAGATAGAGGACAACAAAGTGTTTTGGTAATGATTTCATTGTGTACCATGTGGATGATACTCCCAGTTCCATTTCGGAAGCCTATGAGTGCAAACCTGGAAGGAATCCGTTCGTAGTGAGATGGATTCCATCTTAGCTAATGGAACATGGGAGATCACCGATCGTCCTTATGGGTGCAAACCTGTAGGATGTAAATGGGTGTTTAAGAAGAAACTTAGGCATGATGGTATTGAAAAGTACAAGAAAAGACTTGTGGCCAAGGGTTATACCCAAAAAGAAGGAGAAGACTTCTTTAATACCTACTCACTTGTAGCCAGATTGACCACCATTCACATACTACTTTCTTTGGCTGCCTCACATGGTATTCTCGTTCATCAAATGGACGTTAAGATGGCTTTTCTAAATGGAGAGTTGGACGAGGAAATTTATATGGATCAGCCAGATGGTTTTGTAGTAAGTGGACAAGAAGGAAACGTGTGTAAGTTGTTAAAGTCTCTATATGGCCTTAAATAAGTACCTAAGAAGTGGCACGAGAAGTTAGAGAGAACTTTAACCGATGCAGATTTTGTTGTAAATGAAGGTGACAAGTGTGTGTACTATCGCCATGGTGGGGGCGAGGGAGTCATTATGTGTTTGTATGTTGATGGCATACATATTTTTGGGACCAACCTTAATGTGATTAAGGAGGTAAAGAATTTCTTATCTCGGTCTTTTGAGATGAAGGATCTAGGAGTATCTGATGTTATCTTGAACATCAAGCTGTTGAGAGATGATCATGGTAGGATCACATTGCTTTAGTCTCACCATGTGGAAAAGATCTTGAGTCGTTTTGGGTATAGCGACTACAAGTCTTCTCCAACACCGTATGATCCTAGTGTATTACTTTAAAAGAATCGAGGTACTACTAGAGATCAATTTACATACTCTTAGATTATTGGCTCCCTTATGTATTTAGCCAGCGCTAAAAGACCTGACATTGATTTTGCTGTGAGCAAACTCAGTCGATTTGTTACAAATCATGGAGATGATCATTGGCAAGCTCTTCAGAGAGTTATGCGCTATCTGAAAGGCAATGCGAGCTATGGCATTCACTATACTGGGTACCCAAGGGTATTAGAGGGTTATAATGATTCAAATTGGATATATGATGTTGATGAGGTAAAGGCCACACGTGGATACGTATTTACCCTTGGTGGTGGCGCTGTTTCTTGGAGGTCTTGCAAGAAGACCATTTTAACGAGGTCAACTATAGAAGTAAAACTTGCAGCATTAGACACAACCACAGTTGAAGCAGAGTGGCTTCGTGAACTTTTGACGGACTTACTTTGGTTGAAGAACCTATACCCGCAATCCCAATGAACTGTGATAATCAAACTGTCATTGTTAAGGTGAACAGTTCTAATGATAACATGAAGTCCTCAAGACATGTGAAGGAGAGATCTAAATCTATCAGAAAATCCTGAGTTATTGTGTTGGATTATATCCAACATCTAAGAACCTGGCAGATCTCTTCACAAAGGGTCTATCATGTAACGTGATATAAAATGCATCAAAGGAGATGGGTATACCCACCCACAATATGAGTTTTCCACAGTGGTAAACCACTCTATGTGATTGAAGATCCTGTGAATTAGAATTGGGAAACAAATTGTTGGTTAACTGAGATAAAAGTATCCCTAATTTTAATAAACACCACTCCATGAAGATGCAATACTTTCCTATTCTGCACAGTGGGTTGATTTATTATCTTAATATGTTCTAATTGGCTTATCATAAGTAGAGATGTTGTCATGTAGAACATCTTTTGAAGAACACACATATATGAGTCTGACTATTAAATGTTGTAGTCTATGAGAGTAGGGTGCTCTTTAATAAACTTATGAAAGGTCATGGAGTATGACGCATAAGCTCCACCTGCAAGGAAGTCCCACGGTAGCCTAGTATCGGTCAAGACTTTGTGTGAAGTTAGGTTCACAACAAACTTGCAGTTCAAGGCATAGTCCACTGTACAAGTTGTAGCCTAGTGTAGCATAAAGTTTTAGGTGGAAATTCAACTTACCAGTCTCCACTATCGGTATATAAACAATGTTTTGAAACCAAAGACAAACTTCATGTTTATCTGGGATCAGGTGGGGGATTATTGGAATTTTTGCCTAAATGGCGCAGCCCATATTTCTATTTTAATAATTCCTGAAAATCCTAGAGGCCCATGTGGCCCATTCATGCATGGCAAGATGTGGCACAAATGTTTAGTCCCATATTGCTAGTTGAAGAAAATTTTCACCACCTTATAAGGGGGATCTTCACCATTTGGTAAAAGGATGAGAATGAGAGAGACATATACATGCACTCCTCCTCCACCGCCGCCCGCCTCTCCACGCCTCGTCACGACACGCCCGCGCACCGTGGGTTGTGGGTTGTGGGAATCTCGCCGAGCCGACTTTCTTTTCGTCACGCATGAACGGAATATGAACAGTCTACGTGAGTGGGTTTTCCAACTTAGTGGAGGTTGTTCGGCTTCGACCGTTTCCTATTCGTTTCATCTCCCGACGCGCTTGTCCGCCTGCCTACCGTGCCTATAAGAGAGAGAGGTCGCTCATCTCCTAAAAAACACAATACCATTGCACCTCCAGAGCATTGCGCTGCCTACATGATTGTTCCCATCCTATCTTGTGGCGTGCACCGCGAGCCAGGATAGTAGGCCTCCGATACCCCGCTACTTCAAGTCCTGTACAACAGAAGCGCGATAAGGTTTTTGGGATCTCTCTATTAGCGCGACTACTGGTGGATTCATCACGGACTCCTTCATGGATAGCGAGAGTGCCGACTTCTTTCCCAACGACGACTTCTTCTCTGACATCAACAACCTCTTCCTCAATGACATGGCTGATGACAGTGCAAACGGTAACATCAACACTAACATCAACATAGGTGGTTCCTCTGCTGTGATGTATACCATCTTCCTCCATCTTGTTTATCTTGAACAGATAATTTGTCGTTTCCTATGGCTTGCTATAGGTCTAGACCTTGTTCAGATCTTATCTCAAGTTCCTTGTTCAGATCTTATCTCAAGTTCTATATCTTGCAATCCTCTTAGATGTTTGTTTTAATCTTTGTCCGCTAAATCACATGATTAGTTTATTTTCTATTATTCTATTCATGTTTTATCTACCGTTTATTATGGTTAATTATCTTGATAAATTGCTCTTATTTTAAAATGGTTGGGCTCTTTCTCCATCACCATAAGTGTTGTCGCGGAAGTTATGCTTGCGAAGAAAGACATCATGACCGAGGAGGAGTCTTGGTTGGCGTATGCTAAAGAAGGAGGTTAAGGCCGAGGAGGAAGCTTAGTTGGTCGGTCTTACCATTCGATTTTCATGATGTTGGCATGTGTGACAATATGTCATCCTCAATCTATAAGAAAAATAAAATATTGCAGCATATACTTTTTTAAATAATATTGCACCCTATACTTAATCTGGGATAAGTTGTCTCGTATCGCCAAAATAATCACAGGAACCAAGGTGAATTGGGGCATGTTATATGCTGCTTTGAGGAGGCGCAAGCCGCGCGTGCCGCCTGAAGTCGCGGGGTAAGTGAGTCAGCCCACATGACGGAAAAAATTTATGTTTCTTTTTTATTATTATTTAAACTCTGAACATTCTCTATAATTATGATTTAAGAATAGTGAATGTAACACCCCTAGTTTTATTAACACTAATTAGGACTTTGTTTGTGCATCCATGAGCATCATCTCTTAAAATGCATGTGAAGAAAATAATAGAAACCCTAAACCCTAGTTTTCTTATTCCTCTCAAACACATTCAAAATAGTTTGAATTTCAACAACTATAAAATAAGTGGATCCCAAATGGACTAAAAGGGCCCCACAATATCTCCCTAGTTTTACAAAAGGCTCTGGTATTGTTTTAAATTATACACAAAACAGAAAAGAGTTTCAAATTACAAACAGAAAAATAGAAACAGAAAAAGAAAAGGATTTCTGAAATAAAAACAGGAGCTAAACCTAAGCAGGTCGTAGCCCAGCTTCTTCTCTTCTCCCTGGAACCTTTCTCGCAGGCCACCTCCTCTCCTCTATCCGTCGCCCAACCGCAACAACCAACAACAGCCAGCAGCCTAGTAGCCAGCCCAACCTAGCCCGTACCCTCTGCCGTCCCTCTCCTTTCTTCCTCTTCGCGCCGAGGCCAAGCAGCTGCCTGGCAGCACCTCTGTCGCCTGATGTTGGCCGCGCCGCGATGCCCGCTGCTGCTCGGAGTTGGATAATACCGCGACGCACCGTCCTCTCTCTTCCTATCATCTTCTCTTGTCCCTTCTTGCTCTCTAGAGTTCACCCGCGCTGAGGACCCGAAACCCTAGCCGACGTGCTCCGTCGTGCTCGCCGTTCTAGACCTTCCCAAGCCTAGCTGTGTATCCCAGGAGGTTCTCCGTTCTCTGCTGTTTATCCTCGCCGAAGGACACGCCCGCGGGAGCTCGGAGTCGAGCTAATCGAGCCCTCATGTCCGAAGTCTGGCCGTCGCTCGCAGTCATCCTAGCCGCTGCTTCTGAGCTTCTACGTGCGATTCAACCCTAGAATTGAGATCCCGGTGAGCTTTTGCTCCTTCTGGACCCTCTCCCTTCGTCCCCCTCGCTCTGCTTCATTCGCACGCCCAGCGCCGCCCTCCGCCGCCGTCGGGCATGGTCATCGCCGGCGCTCCGGTGACCCAAAAGGGGTGGCGCCACCACCAAACTGATCCCCACAGCTGCGCGCATCAAACATGCTAGCCCACTCTATCTCGTTCGCTCTCCTGTGTTGTCCCTGTCGACGACCTGGGAGATCACCATCGGGTGACGTCACGTCGACGTCAGTAGGGCGCGGTCAGCCCAGTCAAACCCAGGCTGGGTCCCACCATGCACACGTGGAGGCTGAGGTGGCCCTGGGGCCCCTTTGTTAGTGTCTGTGGGTGGATACATCAGCGGTGTAAGAAGTTTATAGCTTTGGTTTAATATTTTCAGAAATTGAATAAATATTGTAAATTCAATAACTGATTCATTTTAAATCAGAAAAATATGTATAATATATCAAAATGTTTAGAAAAATGAGATCTACACAATAGACTCAGACTCATGCATTGTTAAGAAACTTAAATGACAAGTTTAATTAGAAGAACAAAATAACCCCTCTCATATGCATTCGGGGTTTCTCCGAATTAGGGTTTGTACCCCTAGGACCCTGTTTAAAATGACTAAGCATGTACTAGGGTTCATTTTAATACACTTTAACTTGTCATATCATCATCTTTGCTTGATAATTGCATCGATGCCATGTGTTGATTGTTTCCCCCTTTCTTTCTGGTGTTTGCCTCCTCCCGGTAGAATACGATATCGAGATCAAGATTGAAGACCGAGATTAACACCATCGAAGAGAGTACCTGATCTATGGTGAACAATGTCAAGCAGATGAACCCGAAGTTCTATAGTTGGGTATCAATAGGCAAAGGCAAGCAAAACCCCACACATGATAAAATCCTACAATTTCAAAGTATTTCATTCTTGCCATGTGCATACGATTCCAAAGTCTTTTATCGATAGATACAGTAATCATATCTGATGCATGTTACATTTGTATCCTATATTCCCTGATCCACTGCTCCTAGCATAACTAGGGTTTGGCTTATGTGCTTCGCTAGAGCTGTTATATCTTTTGTGCTTAGCCAAGCTTAGCTATTACCGCTGATCCATCCGGTTGATGAATTAGAGCTACGAATGAACCTAGTTGGACAGGATGACGTGGTATGATCAGAGATGAAAGTTAAACATGCTAAGGCTTGTATGGGAGGCCACGGTGGGTTGTGGTTTTTGCAGTCCCATACTTGCCACCACTAGGATCCGAGTTCTTGCCTCTTGAACCAAGACGAGCGTACAGCCACACGGGGGCCTAGAAACCCCCTCGACCAACTAACTTGCCTAGTAGATTCCATGAGTCACATAGTTCGGGCGTTCCATTCGACATATGCATTCTGGTTGTTCTCGAAGGCGATGGAGGAGGTGCATTCATACATGTAGGTAAGCGTGGTCAGGAACAGGAGAGGCATGGCCTCCGTAATCTTGTTCCCCGCACACATCTCTAGGGACCGGCTTCGGGACTTGACCCATTACGGCGGCATCTCCTTAGGGCGTGACTCATGGTCTCGGCGAAAGCAAGGTAAAGGTAGTGTCCAACCTCTCTCTGCCGGCCTTCCAAGGAAGAGGGCTAACGATATCTAGCATTAAGAGGAGGTTGGTACGTCTAGGTAAAGTTGTGCACCCCTGTAGGGTAATAATTTTTTCGAAAATCCGTGTCCACGGTTATGGACGACTTGGGAACAGATTCTAAGATCATAGAGAAGAATAACCTAATTGTAAAACTTGACAAGAGATGTGAGGTGTGCTTAAGGATGCTTCCTCGGGGATCGAGGGGGTGATCCTAGTTACTAGGTTCGGATGACAAACTTTCGATGGACATCAAATATGATCAAAGCTAGAGATATCACTTTCTTATCCCTTTTTAAAAGGTTCTATTAGTCAAGCTTCTCCTCTCTCTCTTTTACAAAGAAAGTTAGCTTTATGCAAAATAGCTCCACCAGCCATAAGTCTTGCGGAGTACACCCTGTACTCAGCCTTGCTTTGTTGATACTTTTGCAACAGGTAAGTGTTACCATAAGATATGTGTTCTTTACAGCATCGACATCGACGAGTAGTTTGGGGTTCTCGGTCGGCAGCCTGGAATCTATGGATTGGGACATCATCGTTATGCTTCAGGCCTCTTAGGCCATTTGTTAATTTTGATATACTTAATAGCATAATTTGTCTTCCGTTGTTTGATGTTTGTGGTCAGTGACCTCTGCTTGTAATAATTTGGTTCTCTGCTCAGTTATGAGCTTGCTGTAATAATTTTTGTGTCGTAGGGTCACTGTAATGTTACCGATTCTCCCTCTGTATGCTTATGAGATTTATATTAGGCTTATATCAGACAGAGGTCTAGGATTTGTCTAGCCTTAATCTTGGGGGTGTCACAGGTTTTGGTATCAGAGCAGTACCGACTGTAGGAAAACCTTTCAACTGGTCGATGTTGAGGCTAGTGCTTGTGAAAACTATTTTAAAGATGAAAATTATTTGTGAAAACTCTCGTATGCTTCTTTTTCTCCTTATCCAGTTTCGCTCTAACTCTGGGTCACCTTATCTTGTGTTGACTTTGAAAAGTTTTGCTATCTCGTCTTGTCTTTCAAAGCTTAGGTGCCTTTTTGGCATGTCGTTTCTCAACCAGTTGACATAGTATTGAGTTTCTAGATTGAGTTGTGTGTGCGTTCCTTGTTTCCCTTTGCTTTTCTTCAGATGAGAGATTTCTTTCCATCATGATCTCTATATCTTATGAGCCCACAACTTTGTGTTGATGGTTCCATAGTGTTCTGTTCTAGGCCTCGAGGTTTCCTTTCACCTCGTGTACCTACTTTTTGTTTGTTTGGGTACTTCATAAGTTGTTTCTTCTCTTGGAAGCTACCTCGTGGTTACTACCTTGTAGTACCCTCTGTACTACTAAATAGTAGTTACTCCTTTCTTTGGGTTTTAACCCTTGGACTTCAACCGAAGATCCCTAATTGTGCTGGATTCTCGTGTTGTGAATCTTGTACATGAAGCTGACCTTTAACCCAAGATCCATTTTGTTGATCTCTGTTGTTAATGATTTAACATTACCTTAGGATGGCTAGTACCTTCTAGTATAGCCTTCAAGCTTGTGGTTATTGTTGTGATTAAATTACGACAAACAAAGGACTTCCCCTACCACATGTTATGATAGATGTTCTTTAATGGAACCAAATAGATCACGACAAAAGATCTCCTCGTGAGTCTCACTTTTATAATCATGACTCTACCACACCTTCCCTTTTCAGCGTTGATCCTCGGAAGATTGTTGACTTATGCATCCACATCTCGGGATTCTATCCTGGACATGTTCTTATTTTCCCTTGTTGTTTTCCGACCTTTGTCTACCAATTGGTAGCCAAGTAGTTAATGTGCATTGGTGTCTTCCAGTGCAAGGTATTCTTCGAGTTCATCAAGACAAACCATTTCAGGATGTCAGGAGAAACACACTCCAGTACCTCGTCATATCTAGGACCAGGTCAAAGTGTTGTAATCCGCAGATCAAGAGGAAATGATTAGCTTCTGATATGTTCCACCTTAAGGTATCACACTCCTTTATACTAAGAGGTCACGCTGAGTTTCATGACTCCCTTACTGAAGTGATGCTCTTACACACATTTACCCACCCTTACTCCGAGCTTTCGTGCTCGTGAATGATGCATGTGCGTAATAATGTGGCCATCTGAGATTCTTAGCAATCATTATTGCTTTGGACTTCAACAAGGACATTTGTGTCATTCTTAGCTTGATAGTTAATCCTATCACTAAGCCAAGGATGATTGTGTTACCAAGTCCGTTATTCAAGTACACTCTCCTCAGTCAAAGAGTTAGGCTTGTGCCGAAACTCTGAGACTATGTATTCTTGCCTTAACAAGCAAGTTTCCTCACGAACTAAGTGACATATCGGTGGTCTGTAATATTCTAGATGTATACTAGAAGTATTGCCATGTTTCCACATGACCGGGATGTCAAGTTCTTGAGAAAGCAAGTTCTCTGAACTGCTCCTTTCTCCAAGTATATGTACTAGATACCCCTAAACTAGTTGCATGAGCTTAAACAACAACTTGGAGAGTTGTAAGACAAAAGTTCTATCAGACTTGTTCCTCCTAAAGGGATGAATAGTTTTGTTCGTGCTGAAGAAAGATAGTATTTTCTTTATGGAAATGTTATTGTCCCCACCTTTGATTTGATTCGGGATATCGTCAAATCAAACTCAGTTCCAAGGATTATCTTGATGATGTTGCTACATGTGATGTTTCACCTGGGTACATCTTCATGTTCTTTGGTCTGACCAATACTTTGCCTTGTTCATATGACATATGAGTCCATCTTCTTGGAGTGTCTTGATAAGTTTGTTATTGAGCCCATAGATGACATTATTATCTTCCCCATGCTAGATTGGATCCATATGGAACAGTTGGCATTAATGTTGGAAACTTTTAAGAACCATGTTCATGTTAACTTGAAGCATGTGTTCCGGATGTTAGAAGTAACCTTCTCCAATTCACGTGAAATTGTTGAAAGAAGTTGTTGTGGATTCAAGAAGAGTTATCTTTGTTTCCTCGAGAATCGTTTCAAGTTACTCAAGCATGTGCGAAGTATTATTGATATGGTAGGTCAATACCTTCCCATCTCGAGAACATCCTCTAAGCACGTAAAGCCACTGGCTGATTTGTCATGGAAGAGAAGAAGTTCTACAAACTTCAGTATCCTCCTAAATGTCTCCCAACAATAAGGACGCATTTGTGTTTTGTTGCAATCAATTCATGTAGGGGCAATTATCTTTTGATAACTTGCTAATACATGGGTTTTGCAATCTAGCTCATTCTCTTGGAGCTTAACACTGTAGTCCATGTCTTGAGAATCTAGTGACTTTACCTTCGTGGTAAATGTTCCAAAGTTTCTATTCGGACATGCTGAGTCTGAAGTATCTTTCCACTTAACCAAATCTGAATCTCAAGCAGATATGATGGTTAGTGTTCATCAAGGTTTTTGATGTAGGTCTCTTTGAAAATCTGGCAAGATTGATGTTCTGGTTGACACAATTAGCCAAAAGACCTCTTGTCACATTCTCTTGATTCAACAACAATAGCCACTCCTCATGAGGCATCTTCTATGACTTATTATAGGAGTTGTCCTTATGGTTTTCTTTGTAACCGAAGTCCGACCTTTTACTTGATGTTCTCCTTCTCGAACATCAAGGAGAACATTTAAAGTAGAGTTGCTAAATGTTTCTCGGTCGATCCTCCAGACCCTTTTATGTTGGCAAGCATCTTGTTGTGCCAAGTAACTAAAGTCTGAGAATGAAGTTTCTTTTTCCTCGTGTCATCAGGAATCTTCTTATCTATTCGTCTAGTGGTGTGAAGTGATATCATGGCCTTTGGCAAAGATTTTGATAAAGCTGGATGAATAAAAACTTTCCTTCGGTTCCTCTAACATGTTCGAAGAGCGACTATGATTTCGATAATCATAAGCTCCTCTTGTTACATGTTCTTTGTGACTCTTATGAGTCCTCTCCACTAAAACAACCTTTCTGTCTAGTAGAGTTTTATACCTCGAAGTCTGTGGTCGTGTTCTTTCCGTTGTATGCTCTCCTCTTCAGAAGCTCAAACTCTTCTGAAGCTCCATGGTCTCAATCCTTATGAATACCAGCTATCTAACCTCTTGAAACCATCTCCTTTTGTTCCCTCTGTTACCTTGGTGTGTTTCATGCTCGTTGGCTCCAGAGATGTTATGAAACATCTATCTACGAGTTTACCATGAGATACTCTGTTTGTGGTTCTGTGGCATTCCCTCTCTTCTTTAGTGTGTGCAGCTACCTCGAAGAAAATGAAGCGCGTCATTCATTCAATAATGGTGGCATGGATCAACCTCCTCGAGAAGATCGTTGAAGTTTAGTGTAACCCTGTCTCTTCTATCTTCCTACCTAGGAATCTCGGGACGAGATTCTATTAAGGGGGATAGAGTTGTAACAACCCTAGTTTTATTAACACTAATTAGGACTTTGTTTGTGCATCCATGAGCATCATCTCTTAAAATGCATGTGAAGAAAATAATGGAAACCCTAAACCCTAGTTTCCTTCTTCGTCTCAAACACATTCAAAATAGTTTGAATTTCAACAACTACAAAATAAGTGGATCCCAAATGGACTAAAAGGGCCCCACAAAATCTCCCTAGTTTTACAAAAGGCTCTGGTATTTTTTTAAATTATACTCAAAACAGAAAAGAGTTTGAAATTACAAACAGAAAAATAGAAACAGAAAAAGAAAAGGATTTCTGAAATAAAAATAGGAGCTAAACCTAAGCAGGTCGCAGCCCAGCTTCTTCTCTCCTTCCTGGAACCTTTCTTGCATCCCACCTCCTATCCTCTATCCGCCGCCCAACCGAAGCAACCAACAGCAGCCAGCCACCCAGTAGCCAGCCCACCCCGGCCCAACCTGGCCCGTACCCTCTGTCGCCCCTCCCCTTTCTTCCTCCTCGCGCTGAGGCCAAGCAGCTGCCTGGCAGCACCTCCATCGCCCGATGCTGGCCGCGCCGCGATGCCCGCTGCCTCTCGGAGTTGGATAAGACCGCGACGCACTGTCCTCTCTCTTCCTATCCTCTTCTCTTGGCCCCTCTTGCTCTCTAGAGTTCACCCGCGTAGAGGACCTGAAACCATAGCCGACGTGCTCCGTCGTGCTACCCGTTCTAGACCTCCCCAAGCCCAACTGTGTATCCCAGGAGGTTCTCCGTTCTCTGCTGTTTATCCTCGCCGAAGGACACGCCCGCGGGAGCTCGGAGTCGAGCTAATCGAGCCCTCATGTCCGAAGTCTGGCTGTCGCTCGCCATCATCCTAGCCGCTGCTTCTGAGCTTCTACATCCGATTCGACCCTAGAATCAAAATCCCGGTGAGCTTCTGGTCCTTCTGGACCCTCTCCCTTCGTCCCCCTCGCTCTGCTTCGCTCGCACGCCCAGCGCCGCCCTCCGCCGCCGTCGGGCATGGTCATCGTCGGTGCTCCGTTGACCCAAAAGGGGTGGCGCCACCACCAAACTGATCCCCACAGCTGTGCGCATCAAACACGCTAGCCCACTGTGCCCCGTTCGCTCTCATGCGCTGTCCCTATCGACGACCTGGGAGATCACCGTCAGGTGACGTCATGGTGACGTCATGTCGACGTCAGCAGGGCGCGGTCAGCCCAGTCAAACCTAGGTTGGGTCTCACCCTACACGCGTGGAGGATGAGGTGGCCCTGGGGCCCCTCTGTCAGTGTCTGTGGGCAGATACATCAGCGGTGTAAAAAGTTTATAGCTTTGGTTTAATATTTTCAGAAATTGAATAAATATTGTAAATTCAATAACTAATTCATTTTAAATCAGAAAAATATGTATAATATATCAAAATGTTCAGAAAAATGAGATCTACACAATAGACTCATACTAATGCATTGTTAAGAAACTTAAATGACAAGTTTAATTAGAAGAAAAAAATAACCCCTCTCATATGCATTCGGGGTTTCTCTGAATTAGGGTTTGTACCCCTAGGACCCTGTTTAAAATGACTAAGATTGTACTAGGGTTCATTTTAATACACTTTAACTTGTCATATCATCAGCTTTCCCTAATAATTGCATCGATGCCATGTCTTGATTGTTTCCCCCTTTCTTTCTGGTGTTTGCCTCCTCCCGGTAGAATACGATATCGAGATCAAGATCGAAGACCGAGATTAACACCATCGAAGAGAGTACCTGATCTACGGTGAACAATGTCAAGTAGATGAACCCGAAGTTCTATAGTTGGGTATCAACAGGCAAAGGCAAGCAAAACCCCACACATGATAAAATCCTATGATTTCAAAGTATTTCATTCTTGCCATTTGCATACGATCCCGAAGTCTTTTATCGATAGATACAGTAATCCTATCTGATGCATGTTACCTTTTTAGCCTATATTCCCTGATCCACTACTCCTAGCATAACTAGGGTTTGGCCTATGTGCTTCGCTAGAGCTGTTATATCGTTTGTGCTTAGCCAAGCTTAGCTGTTACCATTGATCCATCTGGTTGATGAATCAGAGCTACGAATGAACCTAGTGGCACAGGATGACTTGGTATGATTAGAGATGAAAGTTAAACATGCTAAGGCTTGTATGGGAGGCCACGGTGGGTTGTGGTTTTTCCAGTCCCATACTTGCGACCACTAGGATCCGAGTTCTTGCCTCTTGAACCAAGACGATCTTACAGCCACACGGGGGCCTGGAAACCCCCTCGACCAACTAACTTGCCTAGTAGATTCCATGAGTCAAATACTTCGGGCGTTCCATTCGACATATGCATTCTGGCTGTTCTCGAAGGCGGTGGAGGAGGTGCATTCATACAGGTAGGTAAGCGTGGCCGGGAACAGGAGAGGTACGGCCTCCGTAATCTTGTTCCCCGCACACATCTCTAGGGAACGGCTTCGGGACTTGACCTGTTACGGCGGCATCTCCTTAGAGCATGACTCATGGTCTCGGTGAAAGCAAGGTAAAGGTAGTGTCCAACCGCTCTCTGCCGGCCTTCCAAGGAAGAGGGCTAACGATATCTGGCATTAAGAGGAGGTTGGTACATGTGGGTAAAGTTGTGCACCCCTGCAGGGTAATAATCTTTTCGAAAAGCCGTGTCCACGGTTATGGACGACTTAGGAACGGATTCTAAGATCATAGAGAAGAATAACCTAATCGTAAAACTTGACAAGAGATGTGAGGTGTGCTTAAGGATGCTTCCTCGGGGATCGAGGGGGTGATCCTAGTTTGTAGGTTCGGATGACAAAGTTTCGGTGGATATCAAAGATGATTAAAGCTAGATATATCGCTTTCTTATCCCTTTTTAAAAGGTTCTATTAGTCAAGCTTCTCCTCTCTCTCTCTTTTACAAATAAAGTTAGCTTTATGCAAAATAGCTCCACCAGCCATAAGTCTTGCGGAGTACACCCTGTACTCAACCTTGCTTTGTTGATACTTTTGCAACAGGTAAGTGTTACCATAATAGATGAGTTCTTTACAGCATCGACATCGATGAGTAGTTTGGGGTTCCCGGTCGGCAGCCTGGAATCTATGGATTGGGACGTCATCATTATGCTTCAGGCCTCTTAGGCCATTTGTTAAGTTTGTTATACTTAATAGCATAATTTTCCTTCCGTTGTTTGATGTTTGTGGCCAGTGACCTCTGTAGCATCCCAATTGTCTAACAATTGCAATGCTACTAGCCTAGTCTATATAATGGCTACTTCCTATATATAATTGTTGCATCATCATTACACCATGCTCATGTCATCATGCCACCTTGCATTTGAGCATCATATAAAACCCTTTTTGCTTTGGCTCTTCTCTCATATGCATTAATAATTGTATTTGCCTCTTGATATTGTATTTGGTTCTTGATATATTGTTTAAATGCCCAAGTTGAGTTGGGGGCATATCTTTTATTCCACTCCACCACCTTTCTTTCACCACCTTATAATTCCACCATCCAACTAAATATGAGCTTTGCACTTTATTTGGGTTTTACCTCTAGCTCATGTGGGTTGGGATGGATCCAATTCTATTGTCCACACGCTCTCATCTTAGCATCATGTTGTTTTCACATTATTGGTTTATGAGAGCCACATGGCCACCTTTGTGGAACCCTTTTCCCTAGCTTCCATATGGTTTATTATGGAATTATGCTCATGTTGGGATATTTTTGGGACTATTAAACATCTAGTGGAATATACACACTAGCAAGTCCCAATTATAATCAATTGTGATCATCTCCATCTACTCCACTTGGGACTTTCTTCTACAATCCTTTTTGCTTGGCTTTATTCCAACTTTGGGAATGCATAAGAATGATGCCATGTTAATATTATTGTTTTCACAAGATTTAATCATGGCAATTATCATTTTGCATGGCCCATGCAAGAACCACCTTATTCTAGTCTTTTGGATTTTATTTGGTTCTTTTCTTGAGTGGATCACCTCTCATATCTCTCCCCCTCCTTTGGCTTGCTCTAGTTGGTCTTGATAAAAATCCACCACCATGAGCTACTCCAACAAACCTCACCATCTTTTATCTCTTCCACTCCTTGTCTAGGTCTTGCTTGCTCTTTGCTTGATCTTGCTTGATCTTGACAAAACCCTATACCTCACCCTCTCTCTCTTATCCTATATCTAAGATCCTCCCTAATCATCTACCCCACCATCACCATACCCCCTCTCTCCTAAACCCTAAACCGAGCCTCTCTAGCTCCCTTCCTCTCTCTCGGCCTCTCTCCTCTCTCTATCTTGCAGGCCCCACATGGCTACCCCTCTGCCCTGCAGGCCCCACCTGACCACCATGACCTGCCCTAGCTAACCGCTACCCAAGCCCTAGCCCGAGCCATACCTCCCTCACTCCCAACCCTAGCTCTAACCCGAGCCTACCCCTCTCTCTCTCTGTCTGGTGTGCGCCACACCGAACCACCCCTCCTTGGCCTCACCCTGCCCCACCTGGAAGCCCCTGCCTGCGCCTGCCCTGCTCCTGCCCGCCCCGAGCACGTGAAGGAGAGGAGGGAAAAAGGTGGCCGAGCCACCTTTAACCCGACCCACTCCCCCACGGCACCTCCCTCTCCCTCCCTGCTTTACCACCACCTCACGCCTCCTCTGCCCTCCCAGATCCGCTCTAGGGTCCTGCCCTCTCCCCTCTCTTCTTCATCGCCACCACCTACCCCAACGCCGACCACCGTCGGCCTCCATCTCCCCTACTCAAACCAGCCGGTGGCGTGGCGCTCAAGGGTGTCGAGGAAGATCACGTGGTCCCTCTGCTTTGCCCTGAAACCGCCAGCAAGGAGGAGAAGCCCAGGAGCGCTGGTACCAGCGCTGCACCGACGCCAAACCCTAGCTCCAGATCGTCTGCCTCGTCGTCGATCAACCGCTGCCCTGCCCGATCCAACGCCACCGACAGCCTCGCGGTGAGCCTCTCCACCCCCTGACATGGTCCCCTTCGTCGTGCAGCCCTAGATCCGCCGGCCCTTTCGTCGATCGCACTCTGCGCGCCGCCGCTCGCTTCTGTTGGCTCGCTCCCGCACCGCATAGCCCATATCTAGGCCGCGCCTGACCCTCTAACACCTACCCCGCCCTAGCCCAGCGGTGGCTGCCTCCGCGTGGACGCCCAGGTCGCGTGATTGAGCCCCCGCGCGCCGCGCTTGTCCGCGGTCGAGCACCGTTTTGTCGTCAGAGTTTCAGAGAAGAGGAACAGTACGGCCGTTCACGTTTTGCAGATAACCCCCTGCCTCTTTTCGGGCTAAACCCGCGGTACGTAGAGCCCCACCTGCCAGCCTCCCCGACGATCTTGCAGAAAAGCCCCCCTGTTTATCGGGCCCTAACCCGCGCTCCAGCTCGGCCCCGCCTGGCAGTCCCCGCGTGCTCGCTCGCCGACGCCTGGGCCCGAGCCAGCTAGCCCCACCTGTCATCCTCTAGGTCTAGCCCAGCCGCGGTGAGAAAAGTTTTCCTGCGCGCTGTGTCACCCAGTCAGCAGGTGGCCCACTTGTCATTGACTGTGGCTGGATCTGAGTGAGTGAGGAAAATTTCTGTTTATATCTGTTTTAATTTAAACCTTTTCAAATTAATTCAAATTCAAATTTAAATCTGTTTTCAAATAACTTTTAAAATATAAATCCAAATAATACAAATAATATATGTTTTCAAATCAGAAAAATGTGAGGAATTCAAATATGCCCTTCAAAATATATTTTGAACATTTAAAATTGCAAGTTGATTAAAATTACAACAAAATGCCCTTTTCCCTTAATTAATTAATAACTTTTGTTTTATAACTCCAAATTTAACAAATAATATGTCTAAAATGATTAGCTCGACGAGACCTTTCTGTTTATGCATTCCTTTATCTGTTTTGCAGCATGCATCATATAAATATAAAGTATACAGCAACTAATATGAGGTTAAAATGGGGCCAAAACTCAATAAAATGATTTATTATTGTATTCCACACCTCACCCATGCCATGCTACTTTATTGCCATGCAAATTGTGCATCATTCATCATGGCATGATTGTTTGCTTGTTGCATTTAATTCATATGCTTGTGCACTTTATTTATGTTGGCCCTTGTTTGTTTGGTTCTTCTTCGAATAGACGCTGAGCAGGGGATATACCAAGAGAACCAGGAGCACTACCCAGATCCATCCCTTGCTTCAACTGAGCTGCCAGGCAAGCACTACCACATGCTTGCATACATATAGTACCTATTGCCTCTATCTTATTCTTGCATCATTGAGTCGCGATTGCATTAAACTGAATCCCAAGTATTGCATAGCCTTTACTTTTGAGCCCCACCGAAGCTTGTTCCTCCATCCCATGAGCCATTACTACAGGAGTTGTTTGAGCCATGCGAGTCGTAGAACAGCATGTGTAGGGTATGTGAGTGTCTGATGGATAACGAGGTACCTAAACAACTTAACCTGAGTAGTAATGGGATAACTAATGAAAGTGGCATCGGTGAGCCATATTTGCTATTTGGTTTTTCAGGCTCACTTGTGTCCCATAGGACCCCGAGTACTTGATTCCTGTTCCTTGAATATTCGCGCTATCCACATCCGGGAGGCTTATGAACCCCCCTGAGCCAGAGCTTGATTCATTCTTATTCCTTGGGGCCACAAACTAGTTTGAGGTTTTATTTACTATCCTGTACTTATGCCATGCTTTACTGCTTTATTTAAAATTGTGCGAGGTACTGCACACTGTACTATTTAGGAATGCAGAGTGTTTTCGCGGTATCGACAAGCCCAATCACATTTTCGGGTTCCCAGTCGTTTACAGCCATTGGCGCAAACCTTGAGTCCATCTCGGAGTCGGCCAACTTCGTCGCGGGTAGCTTAATGGGGTGGCCCCCTGAAATATTTCTGAATCCTGTGATCGCTTTGTCGTGACTGCCTCGTTGGGTTTTGATTTGGTTTTTCCGAGGTTGATCGAGTGTGTGTTGCTATTTGTGCACCCCTGTAGGGTAAAACTTTCTGAAAGCCGTGTCCGCGGTTATGGACGACTTGGAGCACAGTTTCTCGATCATAGACAAGAATAACTAAAGTACCACCTTTAATTTGACTAAGTAACTGACTAGTAAATAGTGAAACACTCATGGAATGGTTAATAAAACTGCCAACGGATGGGGGGGTTGTTCGTCCGCTTCCTCGTCGGTAAGCGAGGAGGAGGATGGATCTGTTGATATCACTGTTATAACTGTTGTTACTAATTCACGGACATTCGTCTATCTCTGGTTAGGCGGATGGTTAGCAAGTATCTATAGCATTGTTAGGGTTTATCTTTTGCTGCAATTGCGTCACCCCAGGTTGTGTCCCCTTTAGAGGCATAAAGACTTGCTGAGTACCCCTAGGGTCTCACATGATAAATTGTTTGATTCAGATGAACAGGTACCCTCACAAGATGGATACTGGGTGGAGGAGACGGACGATGTGGGCAACGATCATTCGGTGTAGAGATTCCGGGAACGGGGATCCGTGAGATCTGTGGGCGGGATGTGTTTATTTATGGGGCATCTTATGCCGAGTTGCTTCTTATCCGTACTCGGATTTTGTCTTCCGCTTCCGCCTGATACTCTGATGTTTGATGTATGAGGAGATATCCTAAACTATTATATCTATCTAGGATATTTGGATCTTGCCGTATGGCGTTGCTATATTTCCTTTCTTTTTAGATGGAATGACTCTGAGAACCATTGTATGGTGGCTTGCATACATACTCATTTGTGTATGTAGTTGATCCCTTCGCCTGCCGATTACGTCGCCCGTTCTTGTCCCGATGTTTGGAAATGGTTAGGACGGCCGAAAGGTCTACCTGTGAGTGGCATTTGGGCCCCACCGTACTATTTTAACCATTTCCGCTCGTCCAGGCTTGTAACTAGGAGCGTAATTCACCGAGGTAGTTACAATTGGTATCAGAGCCATCCCGCCCTTCAGGGTCTCAGCCAAATGGTCGTTGTCAGTCTAGCAAATATTTTTGGTAGTTATGTATACTAGGGAAAAACAAAACGCGAGAGTAGGACTGCTTCCACTTTTCTTCTTACCCACCCACCCACCATTTTCTGGTAAGGAAGTGCAACGTTTTCACTCCTCTTCTTAAAATTCAAACTAGGATTCACGTGTTCTGGGTTTCCGTAGTACCATAGAAAGTGTGTGTGTGTGTGTGTAATTCCTTGTCTATCTGTTGCATCCAAGTTGTTATCACACTCTGTCTTTGGTTATCAACTGTTGGTACATTCCATACTGACAGGCTTTTGAAAACCGGCGCGATCTATCTGACTCCTTGTTAACCGGTGCCATCTTCTTAAGGGTGTTCTTCCTTCTAGCAACTCCTCATTCCGTGTAAGCATCAGTTGCTAATCTCTATCTGATAAGTGATTTTGCGCATCTATTGGTATTTTAATGCCGAAAAATACGGAAAATTTTTCTTTGATACATCTATGTTTCCACACTCCTTCCAGTCGTGTGTGAAACATTATCTATCTTCCTTTTATCAGCATGTCCATGCTAACTCATTCTTTTGTCACCGGCGCTTAATCATGGAGTTTTATTCCATCTCCAATTCTCTTGGGCTAATTACATAACATGTGTCGATCCGATGCTGGTTATTGTAATTGGTTCTCGGCGTAGCTATATGACACTTATCATGAGTGGAGTATGGTTAATGCTATCTTTTTCTATCCTCCAAATGGTGACGGTTATCTCATGTGATTTTGAGTACACCATGATCATATCTATGCATATTCAAGCATCTTTGGCAACCCGGAGTTTCTCAAGGCACTACGGCGGTCTATCATCTGTCCATCCTGCTGCACATCTTTTGAACTCCATATCTGCAAAATTCTCTTTGATACGAGGGAATTGCATCTTGTCGTCTCTGTTAGCTTTGCTTGAGGTATGAGCTATCATCGTTTCTTTATCCAAGATCTCTTTATCTTTGTAACCGGTGATCCAATCGACAATGTGAACCCGGTGACATCTCTTTTTCTTCCGAAGGACCAGATAATCTATTCTTCCAGTGCATCCTCTTCAACACGAACCCGTGCTCTCAATATTGATCTTTCTAAGGGCGTTGAGCTCAGGAAGTGTTCGAGCATTGTTCGTTTCTCTCGCCTTTGGAACTTGGTATTCTGGGAATATCTTGTTAATCCATGGTGGTATATGTTGATAATATGCTTGCCTATTCGATATCAATGGAAGGACATGGAAGATCATCTATGCCTTTTTCTCTCAAGCTTCGAGAACACTGCCTATGTGCAAAGTTCTCAAAGCGTGAATTCTGGCTTCTTGAAGTCACCTATCTCGGCCACGTCCTTCTGCTAAATAGATCGCTTCAATTCTGGAATCAGCAAGTTCATTGTTAATTCCATCCTCCATCTTCAACCAATCCGGAGTTGTTCCTTGTTGGCAAGTTATCATCGTCGTTCCGCTGAAGATTTTCCTCAAAACTGCTAAATCTCTTCCCATCATTTCAAGAAGAACATGGAGTTCTTTTCACCTCTATCTCGTTAAGTAATCTCTTGAAACCCTCTCGCCCTATCGTCTATGCTCAATCCACCGGAGGCCATGAAGATTTTTTTAGATCTTTCGTAATCCTTCTGTTCAAGTTGATGTTATCCTTTTCTTTATCTGTGGAATCTTGCAGTTGTTCTCCTAATCTTCCTTCATATCTTTCCGGTGGCTTGGTACTTCAGACATGACGACAACATCATCATCTTTATCTATCTATGAATCCGGCGAATCGTTTGCATCTATCCTTGTTTTCTAACGAAGTTCCATGAGTTATTGTCAATACCTTCAGTCTGTTTCGGTAGTTGGGTTGCATGATTTTCTTATTCATGTGCGGAGTAATGCTTTGAGTGCGGTATGGAGTAGCTACCATACCACTACTCTTATCATTCGCTCTTGCACATTGAATTGGTGAGTTAATGTGATTTCACTCATTCCACGGAAGTTAGAAGTGGCCTTTATCCCTCGATACTTTTACTTCCGTCCTTGTTTTTCCGGAGTGCTCTCTCGAAGAAGGTAATCAACAATCTCTTGTTGGTGGTCTGTCTATTCTAGATGGAGCAAAATCATCAATTATCTGGTGGAAACAAACACAAACTCTTTTCTATCCTCGTCTTTCTACCGGTGCTCGACATCCCCCAACAAGATGAAAGGAGACTATCTCTCTTTTTGTTTCATCAATTCTTTTTCTGTGGTAAAGCCAATTATGGGTGATGCCATCAGCCGCAAATCTATTGCGTTAGCCTCAAGGCTAAAGAAAGCAATAAGTATCTCTACAATAAACTCCAGATCCTCCATATTCTTTGCTTCTCGGGATTCCACTATGATCTGGCTTCACATCCAGCTCTGGAAGTTATATCCGCGCACCTCAATTGCGTGATCTTTTGGTTCTTACCGGCGCAAGAAGAATCTAATCTGACGATGTTTAACTAAATCTTTCTATTGATATCAAGGGACTCTATTGTTTGAAGGCAATATTGTTTCCGAACTTCATTTCTCAAATCCGAGAGAAGATACGATGCTATTGTCATAGTGGTTCAAACCTCTCCAACCTAGCTCTTTCTTCCGGCGAGACAAAGATTTCATCATCTCTAGTATCGGTAAATCTTTAATCTTAATGATGTGTCTTTCTTTATATAGGATACGTCATCTTGTCCTTTCTTTCACAAGTGGTTCTAGTCTTTTATCATGTTTCTTGAGGAAACCGAAGCTATGTCCATCCTATCCTTCTTGTCTCATGACAATCCTTCAATTCTTCTAATCCGTTGTTCTTGAAGCAAAACGCAAGACTCGCAACAAGTCTAGCAAGTTTTGCAAGGTGTAGTGGTCACACCATTCCATTCTTCATCATCTTGGGAACGCAAGGATCACCTTCGTTCCGAACACCCGCCTCTTCTTGTGTTGTTCTCTTTTTCCTAGGAATCTCGGGGCGAGATTCTTGTTTAGTGGGGGAAAGTTGTAGCATCCCAATTGTCTAACAATTGAAATGCTACTAGCCTAGTCTATATAATGGCTACTTCCTATATATAATTGTTGCATCATCATTACACCATGCTCATGTCATCATGCCACCTTGCATTTGAGCATCATATAAAACCCTTTTTGCTTTGGCTCTTCTCTCATATGCATTAATAATTGTATTTGCCTCTTGATATTGTATTTGGTTCTTGATATATTGTTTAAATGCCCAAGTTGAGCTGGGGGCATATCTTTTATTCCACTCCACCACCTTTCTTTCACCACCTTATAATTCCACCATCCAACTAAATATGAGCTTTGCACTTTATTTGGGTTTTACCTCTAGCTCATGTGGGTTGGGATGGATCCAATTCTATTGTCCACACGCTCTCATCTTAGCATCATGTTGTTTTCACATTATTGGTTTATGAGAGCCACATGGCCACCTTTGCATGCCTTGTGAGTGGAACCCTTTTCCCTAGCTTCCATATGGTTTATTATGGAATTATGCTCATGTTGGGATATTTTTGGGACTATTAAACATCTAGTGGAATATACACACTAGCAAGTCCCAATTATAATCAATTGTGATCATCTCCATCTACTCCACTTGGGACTTTCTTCTACAATCCTTTTTGCTTGGCTTTATTCCAACTTTGGGAATGCATAAGAATGATGCCATGTTAATATTATTGTTTTCACAAGATTTAATCATGGCAATTATCATTTTGCATGGCCCATGCAAGAACCACCTTATTCTAGTCTTTTGGATTTTATTTGGTTCTTTTATTGAGTGGATCACCTCTCATCTCTCTCCCCCTCCTTTGGCTTGCTCTAGTTGGTCTTGATAAAAAGCCACCACCATGAGATACTCCAACAAACCTCACCATCTTTTATCTCTTCCACTCCTTGTCTAGGTCTTGCTTGCTCTTTGCTTGATCTTGCTTGATCTTGACAAAACCCTATACCTCACCCTCTCTCTCTTATCCTATATCTAAGATCCTCCCTAATCATCTACCCCACCATCACCATACCCCCTCTCTCCTAAACCCTAAACCGAGCCTCTCTAGCTCCCTTCCTCTCTCTCGGCCTCTCTCCTCTCTCTATCTTGCAGGCCCCACATGGCTACCCCTCTGCCCTGCAGGCCCCACCTGACCACCATGACCTGCCCTAGCTAACCGCTACCCAAGCCCTAGCCCGAGCCATACCTCCCTCACTCCCAACCCTAGCTCTAACCTGAGCCTACCCCTCTCTGTCTCTGTCTGGTGTGCCCCACACCGAACCACCCCTCCTTAGCCTGACCCTGCCCCACCTGGAAGCCCCTGCCTGCGCCTGCCCTGCTCCTGCCCGGCCCGAGCACGTGAAGGAGAGGAGGGAAAAAGGTGGCCGAGCCACCTTTAACCCGACCCACTCCCCCACGGCACCTCCCTCTCCCTCCCTGCTTTACCACCACCTCACGCCTCCTCTGCCCTCCCAGATCCGTTCTAGGGTCCTGCCCTCTCCCCTCTCTTCTTCATCGCCACCACCTACCCCAACGCCGACCACCGTCGGCCTCCATCTCCCCTACTCAAACCAGCCAGTGGCGTGGCGCTCAAGGGTGTCGAGGAAGATCACGTGGTCCCTCTGCTTCGCCCTGAAACCGCCAGCGAGGAGGAGAAGCCCAGGAGCGCCGGTACCAGCATTGCACCGACGCCAAACCCTAGCTCCAGATCGTCTGCCTCGTCGCCGATCAACCGCTCCCCTGCCCGATCCGACGCCACCGACAGCCTCGCGGTGAGCTTCTCCACCCCCCTGACATGGTCCCCTTCGCCATGCAGCCCTAGATCCGTCGGCCCTTTCGTCGATCGCACTCTGCGCGCCGCCGCTCGCTTCTGTTGGCTCGCTCCCGCACCGCATAGCCCATATCTAGGCCGCGCCTGACCCTCTAACACCTACCCCGCCCTAGCCCAGCGGTGGCCGCCTCCGCGCGCATGCCCAGGTCTCGTGATCGAGCCCCCGCGCGCCGCGCTTGTCCGCGGTCGAGCACCGTTTTGTCGTCAGAGTTTCAGAGAAGAGGAACAGTACGGCCGTTCATGTTTTGCAGATAACCCCCTGCCTCTTTTCGGGCTAAACCCGCGGTACGTAGAGCCCCACCTGCCAGCCTCCCCGACGATCTTGCAGAAAAGCCCCCCTGTTTATCGGGCCATAACCCGCGCTCCAGCTCGGCCCCGCCTGGCAGTCCCCGCGTGCTCGCTCGCCGACGCCTGGGCCCGAGCCAGCTAGCCCCACCTGTCATCCTCTAGGTCTAGCCCAGCCGCGGTGAGAAAAGTTTTCCTGCGCGCTGTGTCACCCAGTCAGCAGGTGGCCCACTTGTCATTGACTGTGGCTGGATCTGAGTGAGTGAGGAAAATTTCTGTTTATATCTGTTTTAATTTAAACCTTTTCAAATTAATTCAAATTCAAATTTAAATCTGTTTTCAAATAACTTTTAAAATATAAATCCAAATAATACAAATAATATATGTTTTCAAATCAGAAAAATGTGAGGAATTCAAATATGCCCTTCAAAATATATTTTGAACATTTAAAATTGCAAGTTGATTAAAATTACAACAAAATGCCCTTTTCCCTTAATTAATTAATAACTTTTGTTTTATAACTCCAAATTTAACAAATAATATGTCTAAAATGATTAGCTCGACGAGACCTTTCTGTTTATGCATTCCTTTATCTGTTTTGCAGCATGCATCATATAAATATAAAGTATACAGCAACTAATATGAGGTTAAAATGGGGCCAAAACTCAATAAAATGATTTATTATTGTATTCCACACCTCACCCATGCCATGCTACTTTATTGCCATGCAAATTGTGCATCATTCATCATGGCATGATTATTTGCTTGTTGCATTTAATTCATATGCTTGTGCACTTTATTTATGTTGGCCCTTGTTTATTTGGTTCTTCTTCGAATAGACGCTGAGCAGGGGATATACCAAGAGAACCAGGAGCACTACCCAGATCCATCCCTTGCTTCAACTGAGCTGCCAGGCAAGCACTACCACATGCTTGCATACATATAGTACCTATTGCCTCTATCTTATTCTTGCATCATTGAGTCGCGATTGCATTAAACTGAATCCCAGATATTGCATAGCCTTTACTTTTAAGCCCCACCGAAGCTTGTTCCTCCATCCCATGAGCCATTACTACAGGAGTTGTTTGAGCCATGCGAGTCGTAGAACAGCATGTGTAGGGTATGTGAGTGTCTGATGGATAACGAGGTACCTAAACAACTTAACCTGAGTAGTAATGGGATAACTAATGAAAGTGGCATCGGTGAGCCATATTTGCTATTTGGTTTTTCAGGCTCACTTGTGTCCCGTAGGACCCCGAGTACTTGATTCCTGTTCCTTGAATATTCGCGCTATCCACATCCGGGAGGCTTATGAACCCCCCTGAGCCAGAGCTTGATTCATTCTTATTTCTTGGGGCCACAAACTAGTTTGAGGTTTTATTTACTATCCTGTACTTATGCCATGCTTTACTGCTTTATTTAAAATTGTGCGAGGTACTGCACACTGTACTGTTTAGGAAAGCGGAGTGTTTTCGCGGTATCGACAAGCCCAGTCACATTTTCGGGTTCCCAGTCGTTTACAGCCATTGGCGCAAACCTTGAGTCCATCTCGGAGTCGGCCAACTTCGTCGCGGGTAGCTTAATGGGGTGGCCCCCTGAAATATTTCTGAATCCTGTGATCGCTTTGTCGTGACTGCCTCATTGGGTTTTGATTTGGTTTTTCCGAGGTTGATCGAGTGTGTGTTGCTATTTGTGCACCCCTGCAGGGTAAAACTTTCTGAAAGCCGTGTCCGCGGTTATGGACGACTTGGAGCACAGTTTCTCGATCATAGACAAGAATAACTAAAGTACCGCCTTTAATTTGACTAAGTAACTGACTAGTAAATAGTGAAACACTCATGGAATGGTTAATAAAACTGCCAACAGATGGGGGGTTGTTCGTCCGCTTCCTCGTCGGTAAGCGAGGAGGAGGATGGATCTGTTGATATCACTGTTATAACTGTTGTTACTAATTCACGGACATCCGTCTATCTCTGGTTAGGCGGATGGTTAGCAAGTATCTATAGCATTGTTAGGGTTTATCTTTTGCTGCAATTGCGTCACCCCAGGTTGTGTCCCCTTTAGAGGCATAAAGACTTGCTGAGTACCCCTAGGGTCTCACACGATAAATTGTTTGATTCAGATGAACAGGTACCCTCACAAGATGGATACTGGGGGAGGAGACGGACGATGTGGGCAACGATCATTCGGTGTAGAGATTCTGGGAACGGGGATCCGTGAGATCTGTGGGCGGGATGTGTTTATTTATGGGGCATCTTATGCCGATTTGCTTCTTATCTGTACTCGGATTTTGTCTTCCGCTTCCGCCTGATACTCTGATGTTTGATGTATGAGGAGATATCCTAAACTACTATATCTATCTAGGATATTTGGATCTTGCCGTATGGCGTTGCTATATTTCCTTTCTTTTTAGATGGAATGACTCTGAGAACCATTGTATGGTGGCTTGCATACATACTCATTTGTGTATGTAGTTGATCCCTTCGCCTGCCGATTACGCCACCCGTTCTTGTCCCGATGTTTGGAAATGGTTAGGATGGCCGAAAGGTCTACCTGTGAGTGGCATTTGGGCCCCACCGTACTATTTTAACCATTTCCGCTCGTCCAGGCTTGTAACTAGGAGCGTAATTCACCGAGGTAGTTACAACCTCTGCTCGTAATAATTTGGTTCTCTGCTCAGTTATGAGCTTGCTATAATAATTTTTGTGTCGTAGGGTCACTGTAATGTTACCGATTCTCCCTCTATACGCTTCTGAGATTTAGATTAGGCTTATATCAGACAGAGGTCTAGGATTTGTATAACCTTAATCTTGGGGGTGTCATAGTAAATATTTTTGAATATTGGTAAAGATTTTTTCAAATATCGTGAACAAAAATTTAAAAATTATGAATCAATTTTAAAAAATTCATGAACGATTTTTGAAAATCATAAACCAATTTTATAAAAATCATGAACCAATTTCAAAAACCATGAACCAAATATTAAAAAAAGGATTTCTATTTTTGTGCCCTTGGTTCGTTAGTTATACTTAGTTTTCCTCAGCCACTTAACTTTTCCTCACTTTTGCCCATCTCCTTGTATGAAACTCTTACACGGTCTGAAAACTCGATATCCATCAGTCTTACCGCTACGTGCTGACAAGTGGGGCCATGTTCAATCGGGTCTCGTAGTGGACCCACGTCGTTACGTGCTGACAAGTGGGGTCGCGTTCTGTCGGGTCCCGTAGTGGACCCTTACCATTACATGCTGACAAGTGGGACCGCGTTTAGTTGGTTCCTGTAGTGGACACCTCTCTCCACTTATCCAGATTAGCATTGGATCCACAGCTTATCCACGTGAGTCTCGAACCCATAGCGTACCCAGGTTGGCATTGCAAGATGAGACCCGAGCCAGCCCCGCGCCCCCGCCCGTGCCATTGCCTCCCCTTTCTTCTTCTTCTCAAGTGACGGTGGCCCTTTGTCTAGCTTCATTTTTATATAGTGAAATGTAATGCATAAACTTGCATATACGAAAATTATACACCTTTGAACTCTTTGAAATCGCACTTAGGACATGATAATATTGTGCTAATAAAATCCTGAACATTTATCATTTCCATGGAGTGAAATATAATGCATAAACTTGCGTATACGAAAATTATAAACCTTTGAACACTGTGAAATCGCACTTAATACGTGATAATGATGTGCTAACAAAATTTTGAGAGATTATCATTTTCTCCCCCATTTTCATAGAGTGGAATGTAATGCATAAACATGCATATACGAAAATTATATACATTTGAACTCTTTGAAATCGCACTTAATACGTGATAATGTTGTGCTAAGAAAATCTTGAGAGATTATCATTTTCATAGAGTGGAATGTAATGCACAAACTTGCATATATGAAAATTATAAACCTTTGAATACTTTCCCTTCAAATTATATTCAAAATCATTTGTTTATGGAGTTAAAGTACCGGTGGAAAACTTGTTATTTTGCATGGATAGAGGGGTGCCCTTGACAGATATAGCGGTTGTCCTGTCCGCTAGATCACAAAGGATCAACGGTTGGTGGGCACGATCCGCGTAACAATTGTCTCAACCAATCAGAGTGTAGCAGCCAAGATGAGCACAGGTGTGAGAGTTTGTGACTAAGAGAGGGGAAACTGAGTAGAACTTAAAAACCAAGGACAAAACTGAGTAGAACTTAAAAACCAAGGGAAAAACTGACAAAGGGATTCAAATAGAAAATAGAAAGAGATATAAAAATGTAAAATGTGTCTTTTTTACAATAAAATACATCTTGGCATACATCAAACTATTTGTAATTCAAATATACACCAGTTTGGGGAGGGATGTTTTGGGAAGAGGCTTGAGTAGAAAGCCATGAACCTTCATGGATAGCATGTGATTTGAGAAGTGGTGATTTAGGTTAAAACTTGATTTCTATACATTTCTTATAGTGGCAGGTCACATAATAAGACTCCCTGGGTAGATGCCATGATGTTTTTATCTTTTTGAATTTTTTGTGCACAAAATGACTCATTTAGCTAGCTAAAACTCATGCGTTGACTCTCTGTTGACCAGCCACCGGAGGGTAAAACTAAGTATATTGTGCACGACAGTGTTAGTACTAGAGGGCAAAACTGAGTACAACCAAACTTCTAGTGTTATACTCTAGGGTATTACTGAGCACAACTAAGTCGCTAGGGTTAAACACGAGGGAAAGAACGTGACTCACGGTACGCGTGTCGCAGTGCACGGGGCGGTGGCGGACACGTGTGGCTGTGCACGGTGCAGTAGCATACACGGTTACATAGTGCACGGTGGTGCAACGAAACGTCCATTCCCTTCTCCTTTATAGAGGTATCCTCACTCTCACTCATCACTCACTCACGCAACCGTCTCCACTGTCCCATCACCTTCTACAAACCCCCAAGAAAACCCCAACCATGCCGGTGATGGAGAAGAACTGCATGGTGGTCATCATCGCCTCCAAAGCCACCGGCGAGGAGGCCCCCGTCCCCGTACAGACCCCCGTCGAGGCATCGAAGGCAGTGATGACCAACAAGTATAGGGGGTGTATCGCAGTATTTTCGATAAGTAAGAGTGTCGAACCCAACGAGGAGCAGAAGGTGCTGGCTAGTGGTATGAATCAGGAATTCTCTACAAATACTTAGCAAACGGATTTTTAGGGGTTTTCGATAAAGCAAGTAAACAAAGTATGAGTAAATAAAAGACAGCAGGAATAAATGCAGCAAGTGGCCCAATCCTTTATGCAGCAAAGGACAAGCCGGTTGTATTACTTAAGATGACCAAACGTTCTCGAGGACACATGGGAAGACTGTCAAGTGCTTTCGCTTCATATAGTTGATTAATATTCTTTAGCTTGCTAATTGTTGTGTGGGTGAACCTATGCTAATGTACCGCCCCATCCAAGACTAATACATACTTGTGATTATACCCCTTGCAAACATCCATAAGTATAAGAAAGTAATTAAGGTAGAAACCTAACCACAGCTTTAAACTCTAAGACCCTTATGTCCCTTGTGCAATGGTTTCCTAACGGGGGTTTAGGTTTCTGTCACTCCGGCAACCCCTACGATTAGTAGCCAAATACACAATGCATTCCCCTAGGCCCATATAGGTGAAGTGTCATGTAGTCCACGTTCACATGACACCACTAGAAGAAGTACACCACAACTTAAAAAACAATCTATTGAATCTTTCTCAACACAACTCCACTACTAACAACATGACTTCTCCCATGTCCTCAAGAACAAAACGAACTACTCACAAGACATCATATGAATCATGATCAGAGATGGAATAATGATGTATAACAATCTGAATATAAACAATAATTCAATGGTTCACTCAATAGCATCAACTACAAAGAGTAATCAACACCGGGAAAGTTTCCCCTATGAACTATGCAAGATTCAACACAATTGTTATAGCAATATGGAGATGGTGATGAGGGTGCTGATGGTGATGATGGTGGTGATGATGATGATGATCCCGATGAAGTCCATCTTGATGGTGGTGTTGATGGCGACGATCTCCCCTCTCCGAGAAGGAATTCCCCTAGCAGAAATCTATTTGCCGGAGAGATCTTTCTCTCTCGGTGTTTTCCGCCCCGCAGAGGCGGTGGAATCTTTCTGTGGTCACTCCCCGAGTATTAGGGTTTCGGGAGGATGATATATGCCAGAGGAGAGAGGCTGGAGTGGGCCAGGGTGGCCACACCACCTCCTGGTGCGACCTAGGGCTGCCCTCGCCAGGGGTGGTGTGGGCCCCCTATGGCCCATCTCCACTCCGTCTTCTGGCATCCTTAGTCTTCTGGAAAATAGGATTTTTCGTATATTTTCTTGGATTTTCTGATCTTCGCGAATTTTTCCTCCAAACAGCACCTTTTCCATCAGAATCCTGACTGCAGCGGTCCATGCTCCAAAAGTCATCAACCATGCAAAAACAGATGAAATAACATAAGTATCACCTCTCAATATGAAATATATCAATGAATAATAGTGAATTAAGACATAGAATAGTGATGCAAAATGGACGTATCAACTCCCCCCAAGCTTAGACTTTGCTTGTCCCCAAGCGAAACTGAGCTCAATAAACATGGCCTCAGGTTTATGGAGTGAAGAGTCGATAAAAGAATACGGACAAGAAGCATCACATCCATCAAATACACAGATCATAATAGAAGACACCTCACTATTATATAACTCAACTTGCAATGAGTAAAGGAAACACAATAAAGATACATAAAGTGAATCATAATTGGTAATGGCAAACTTAGCTCTTGGTCAAAGAATAGTTGATACTTTGCTGGAGTTTACAAATAACTGGTTTTCAATGATAGCTTTCAAAGTAGTAAACATCAAGATAAGAGCAATGTGCAAAGCAAGGAACATAAGAAACATGATTGAATAAATCATCATATGAATGAATGAAACACAACAACTCAAAATACTTGCTGAGATAGAAGGGAATAGGTTTACTGACTCAACTAAAAAGTAAAAGAAAGGGCCCTTCACAGAGGAAAGCAGGGATTGCAAGTCTCATAAAGAGCTCCCAAAAATTATGATACTTACTAGCTTTTAGCTCTCATTGCCCCTATCATAGGCATCTTTTGGTGATTAAGGTTAAAGTGACACCACTAAGAGGATATGCTTGACAAGTTATAAATTGAAGTCCCATGCCCCTTACTTATGAGTACTGAACCTCATGCTACTCAACTTCAGTCACGAGCAAGCTCTTGTCATTGTAAATACATGTGTATCATTAAGAACCTCCAACGGGGTACCCCTTGCACATGACACAGGAGTTATCCCATAATCAAAATGACAAGGCAAGCAGACAGTGAGCATCTTAGTGATCTTTTTATTTGCTATTTGCATAGGTTTTTATTGAGGATGCTTCATAGAATGCTCACTATAGTTATGCTGCAAGTTTCCACCATGATTAGGCATGGCTTAGGCTAGCGGCCCAGGCGTTTCTCTAGCACACATATAAACTCCATGATCTTATAAGTTCCACTTTTATTTCACACCGTCGGGATCCATAAGCAAAAGAACATGATATCAACTAGGTACAAAGGACCAATGAAGTGTTGAAAGCGGTCCCCATGATACATGGTTCTGCTAACTTCAACTCATAAAGCGTAAGCATATACGCAACAAAGAAGGACCTAATGGTTCAAGTTTATTAAATGCAAGAAAGTAAAGTATGCCATCAAGTTCGTGAGAGCTTTAATCACTAATTTTCACATAACAAGTTTAATTTGGGAGGTAGATAAAACAGGAATTTACTTGGAATAGCAATAATTCTACTAGGTAGGTATGGTGGACACAAATGGCAAAGGTTTGGGTTTAAAGGAGGTGGATGCACGAGAAGAATTCCCTCTCAGTACAGGTTTTTGGCTAGCAAGGTTGGGTAGCAAGTACAAGAGTTGAAGGAAACAACCAAACATACAAATGATAAAGGCAAACATGCAATGTTCCTTGGAAGCACAAAAGATCTTAACTAGAGGATACTAAACTTATGAGCAAATCAAGAAAGAAAGATGATGAAATTATATTTCTTTAGAGTACTTCTATCTTTTCATTCAACTCTCAAAAATAGTGTTGCTACTGACCGAGCCAGGTTTGCCAAAACCAACTAAATTAACTCAATGGTCCCAAAGTGATACCAATACTAACAACAAGATCAATCATATAACCACGAATTGAAAACTAATATAAGCTATGCAAAAGAGTAAATGATAGAACTTCTCATTAATATTCCATAACGGCAACTCACACCAAAGGATACATATCTAACGAGAGAGGGGACACTTCCATAATGCAAAACATCCTACATAATAACTCCTCTATTCATGATATGACTCTACTAATAAGGTAAAAATATAGAAGATAGTGATGTGATACAGCAACACTCCCCCAAGCTTGGAACAAACCAAGGGGATGCCAAACCTGATGACGAATTACTCCTTTGGTGGTGGTGGTATCCTCTCGATGAGCTCTCTGATCAGTTTCCCCAAGTCCTCAATATCGAAGGTGAGAGTACGAATCAACTCCGAGTTGTGCTCAATACGGCTCATGATCATTTCAATTTGTGGATCCCAGCTCTTGTGATTCTTTTTCCGTTCTTCCCTCTTGGAGTCTTTTTTTCCTGCATGGTTATGGATAAAGGCATGGAAGGGATTCTTGGTGTGTGGAGGAAGTGGCCGTGGAGCCAAACTGTGACGAGGAGCTTTTCCCCCAGTATGCATCCGCGCAGTCCTTCTAACCCTGGCAGGTTTCGTCATCACTCCAATGCTTGCAATGGTAGTGTCGGTATGCGGATGTTGGCCTTGCTCCTCTTCACCTTCACTCTTGATCTCCTTCTCCTTCCCGGGGTCTTGGAGGTCTTCCTCCATAGGCTCCTTCCCTTTATCCTTGGCGGACACCATTGTGCTTCTAAACTTTCAAAGAGTATGCCCTGGCGGAAACAGATCGAAACAATATATGAACCTCGAGGGATCCGGGGGTTATATATTACGAAGTTTCATATCAAAAGGAAGGTACTGGGAGAAAACGAGTCGGAGGCGAAGTCTGGGGTGGACTCACCACATGGTGGCGTGGCCAGGGGAGGGCCCGCGCCACAGGGTGGTGTGAGCCACCCTGGCTCCGTTTACGTCCCTTTTTCGCTTCGTAGCTTTCCTTATTGATTGAAAACTGCAAAAATATAGTTTGATAGTATTTTCGCGGAACTTTTCTTACCAGAACTGTTACCTATTTGAGAACAGACTCTCCGGTCTCTGAATTTGGTATCTAGTAGATTCTTCCGAAGTCATCACTTGAATAGCATCAATATCTTCATCTTCATACACTTATTACTTGAGTCATAAAACCCTTCTCTTCCTTATTACACCAATATCTCCACTTCCTGGAAATTTCTTTCACACAAAACTTCACACAGTTCTCATTAGCAACATTAGTATAAGTGAAGTGATAGAACCTTTTGAGTCCAACTTCAACTGAAAACCATCAAAACATAAGCTACTATAGCAACTCCTTCCGAAAACCCAAAAAAATTCAAAAAGGAAATCGAATAAAGAAGCAAATGCAAAAGTGGCAAAATCTATCAAAACAGACCAGCAGGTAAAGATCATTTTTTTCGAAAATCTTCTGTTGCTCAAATAAAAAAGTGCAAAACTAACGAAAGTTAAGTAACAACCTAGGTCAGAAGCACAAAAAATTACAGCTCATTCCTACATACAGAGATCTCTCACGAATTTTTACGGTGAAGCACAAAAAATCTGTTTTAGGACAGCAACTTCCCCAAATCTTACTTCTCTCTCATTAGAGGTTGATCTTGACACAAAAACCAAACAAAAAAGATAAGGAGCGGTTATTACTGAAATAATAACTTCCAAGACTCAAAGAAACAAAAACAAACTGAAAGCAAAAACAAATCGGGTTGTCTCCCAAAAAGCTCTTTCTTTATAGCCATTAAGATGGGCATGATAATTTTGAAGATGCTCACATAGGAATATGAATTGAAGTGAAAGAGAGCATTAAGAAGCAAAAATACACACATTTAAGTCTAACCCACTTCCTATGCAAGGGAAATTTATAAACAAATAAGTTGTTGAAACTAGAGGCAACTTGCATAAGAAGGCAAAAGAAATGCATCATAAAAACTTTCAGCATAAAACGAGGAAACTTGATATTATTGAGATGCATAAGAACACTTTTCCCTCTTTCATAATAACTTTCAGTATCATGCATAAACTTAACAATATAGCTATCACAAGGACCATCATAGCAATGATCACTTATTCTAACAGAAAACGCAGGAATACTAGCTCTCATAACACTACTATGTGAAACAATATTAGAGGTATCCTTACAAAGGATAGTGTGTCCCTCTTTTTCATATTAGTAACAAAGTCTTTCACATTTGCTATTATAGGTTCATCAACCATTTGTTTATCAGGTTCAATGGCTTTAATCATACTTTCATCTACCATACTAGCCATCATAGAATGTTCCCTTATCTTAACTGGGAAAGGCATTTTCTCAATGTAAGGTTTAGGTAAAACATGATTAGCATTATAAACTTTAGTATTTCTTGCAGGAACACTCTTAGCAACATATTTATAAGGTTCATGATACTTATTCCACTTCTTTTTAGGCACTTCAATTAAGAAGCAAAAGCCTTAAAATAAGAAGCAATAGCTTGACAGTCTAGACCATAAGCATTTTTAATATTTTGAAAGTCATCACTTCCCATAAAATATTCAATGCATTCATAATCATAATGTATACCTGACTTTCTACCTTTGTCATTATCCCAAGCTTCAGCATTGTCTTGAATACGGTCCAAAAGATCCCATTTAGCTTCTTCTTCTATGCGAGTGAATGATCCAGCACAAGAAGCATCCAATAAATCTTTATCATGTAGAGGGAGCCTTGCATAAAAGTTATTGATAATAATATTGTTGGGGAGCTCATGAATGGGACATTTGAGCATTAGTAACTTCAATCTCCCCCAAGCTTGAGCTATACTCTCTCCATCAAGAGGCCAAAAGTTGTATATTTGATTTCGATCTTTATGAATCTAACTAGGAGGATAAAACTTTGAATAAAAGAGAGGTACTATTTCCTCCCATTCAAGAGCTTGACCATTCTTCAGCAGCTTATACCATTCTTCAGCTCTTCCTTTCAGTGATAATGAGAATAACTTCTTCTTAACTTGATCTGTAGTAATACCTGCACACTTGAACAACCCGCATAATTCGTGTATAAAGAGCAAATGATCACCGAGATGGACAGTTCCATCCCCAACATAGTAGTTATCCATAACACGATCAATAATTCTTGTATGTATTTTGAAAACATCATTCTCAGCAGGTGGTGGCTTATCTACTACCTTAGCAGTGGTAGTAGCATTACCAAATAAGAAACTCAGCAAATTATCCATAACGACAATAAAGCAACTAACAGTAATAAACAATACTCATAGTAGAAGTTTCCTTTACCAGTTCCACTCTCCAATAGCGCTTCACTCCCCGGCAATGGCGCCAGAAAATAGTCGATGACCCACAAGTATAGGGGGTGTATCGCAGTATTTTTGATAAGTAAGAGTGTCGAACCCAACAAGGAGCAGAAGGTGCTGGCTAGTGGTATGGATCAGGAATTCTCTGCAAATACTTAGCAAACGGATTTTTAGGGGGTTTTGATATAGCAAGTAAACAAAGCACGAGTAAATAAATGACAGTAAGAATAAATGCAGCAAGTGGCCCAATCCTTTATGCAGCAAAGGACAAGCCGGTTGTATTACTTAAGATGACCAAACGTTCTCGAGGACACATGGGAAGACTGTCAAGTGCTTTCGCTTCATATAGTTGATTAATCTTCTTTAACTTGCTAAGTGTTGTGTGGGTGAACCTGTGCTAATGTACTGCCCCATACATACTTATGATTATACCCCTTGCAAACATCCGTAAGTACAAGAAAGTAATTAAGGTAGAAACCTAATCACAGCTTTAAACTCTAAGACCCTTACGTCCCTTGTGCAATGGTTTACTAACGGGGGTTCAGGTTTCTGTTACTCCGGAAACCCCTACGATTAGTAGCCAAATACACAATGCATTCCCCTAGGCCCATATAGGTGAAGTGTCATGTAGTCAACGTTCACATGACACCACTAGAATAAGTACACCACAACTTAAATAACAATCTATTAAATCTTTCTCAACACAACTCCACTACTAACAACATGACTTCTCCCATGTCCTCAAGAACAAAACGAACTACTCACAAGACATCATATGGATCATGATCAGAGATGGAATAATGATGTATAACAATCTGAACATAAACAATAATTCAATGGTTCACTCAATAGCATCAACTACAAAGAGTAATCAATACCGGGAAAGTTTCCCCTATGAACTACGCAAGAATCAACACAATTGTTACAGCAATATGGAGATGGTGATGAGGGTGTTGATGGTGATGATGGTGGTGATGATGATGATGATCCCGATGAAGTCCAGCTTGATGGTGGTGTTGATGGCGACGATCTCCCCTCTCCGGGAAGGAATTCCCCCGACAGAAATCTGTCTGTCGGAGAGATCTTTATCTCTCGGTGTTTTACGCCCCGCGAAGGCGGCGGAATCTTTCTATGGTCACTCCCCGAGTCTTAGGGTTTCAGGAGGATCATATACGCCAGAGGAGAGAGGCTGGAGTGGGCCAGGATGGCCACACCACCTCCTGGCGCGGCCTAGGGCTGCCCGTGCCAGGGGGTGGTGTGAGCCCCCTGTGGGCCATCTCCACTCCGTCTTCTGGCATCCTTAGTCTTCTGGAAAAATAGGATTTTCCGTATATTTTCCCGGATTTTCTGATCTTCGCGAATTTTGCCTCCAAACAACACCTTTTCCATCAGAATTCTGACTGCAGCGGTCCATGCTCCAAAAGTCATCAACCATGCAAAAACAGATGAAATAGCATAAGTATCAGCTCTCAATATGAAATATATCAATGAATAATAGTGAATTAAGACATAGAATAGTGATGCAAAATGGACGTATCAACTCCCCCCAAGCTTAGACTTCGCTTGTCCCCAAGTGAAACTGAGCTTATTGGATGCTAGATCATATGTTATTAGGGTTCGGCTGCTCGTATTTTTAATCGTTGGATGCTAGGTATTTTTACAGTAGCTAATCCTCTTGTGTTAGATCTCGTATTTCGATGAATCCCCCTATTCGTATTTTAATCCTATTTTATTTGTTCTTTGAGTTGCAGTTAAGGGATTCCCTAGTTAGTACTAGCGTCGATCTGTAGTTCGGATCAGTATTTGATTTGGTTTGAGATTTGGGGATTGGGGAATAATCAGGGGATCTTAATCGGTTAATTTATGCAAATAATCAATCCCGATAATAAAGGTATCTCAATCATGTCCTTAGTGCGCTCTACTTTTTTTCCAACAGGAGGATAGCAGCGACCAAGACTCTTCAGGTGCTGAGGAGGCTGAAGTCTGGAAAGTACGACAACTTCTTCGCCGGCGACATCTACAGGTGCCCCTTCTGCACCAGGAGGAGCCTCGCCACCGACTTCAACTCCCTCGTGAAGCATGTCAAGGACATGAGGACCTATGGCGAGTCCGTGAACATCTATGGCTTCAGATCCAAGCATGAGACGCTTCGTTTTCACCTCCGCAACCTCCACAAAGTGGCTATCGAGGAGGGTCGCATGCCCCTGATCAAGCCTAAGGAGCCCAAGGTCAAGGGACTGGGCAGCAGAAATGGAGGAGGCGCTAGGGGAAGGAGGCGGAGGCCCTTCTAGTAGAGGCCTTGAGAGGCCATGAGGGGCCATTGATCTTGTGTTGCTGCTACTGTAAAACAGCTTCTTTTGTATTGTCTGTGTTGAAGTTGTCCGTTGCTGCTGCTGATCAGCCTAATTGTCGAACCTCATTAAGTATCGTACTATATATATCCTCTGATTTATCTACATCTCCTATATTAGCCACTTTATTTACATCTGCTCTGTTTACTGAATGTATTTAGGTGCTGGTTAGATTTACTGCTTTAGATTTTCTACCAGGTTGGGAAAACGAGGACCAAAAGAAACAATGAACGAAGAGAGAACCTGCTCTAGATTTGCTCTTTTTGGAAAAAAAACACAATTGTTTAGGAGAAAGTAGGTAAAAGACGGTTTTAAAAAGGCCAATTATAAAAATAACAAAAAAATATCCAATTTAGGCGACAGGGCCTACGTAACGACCAAATGCGCCCATATGGTCCCACACCACGTCCCCTATAACGCGTTCCCAACAAACTGGTCCAATGCAGTCCCACATGGCGTGGCCCCACACGTCAGCATAACGTATTCCTGACCAACCAGTCCCACGTTGTCCCACACCACGCTACCCCACACGTCAGCCAACGGTCAACCTGGCGGCAGCTGCCGTTCGAGCTATTTGATAATTTTCTAAGAAGAAGATGGACAAAATTGAGATAAAGTTAAGCGGCTGAGAAAAACTAAGCACAACTAACGAACCAGAGGCATAAAAATAGATATCCCTAAAAATGAACAAAATTTCAAAAATCATAAACCCAATTTAAAAAAGCATGAACCAAATTTTAAAAATCATGAACCAAAATTCAGAAAAACACATATTTTAAAAAAATAATGAACAACTTTTTAAAAAATAATGATGTTTCTGAAAAGGTAAAAAAGGAAAAAGAAAAAAAAGAAAATAGAAAAAATGGATAAAAAGGAAAAGAAAAATAAGAATCCTAACACTAACTGGGCCGGCCCAATGGGGCTTGTGCCTTGTGCGGCGCTAGCCGCCCTCGCCGCCAGCGAGCGGCAAATAGCATTTCTGGTGAACTGGTAGAAATCACCTATACATCGCTTGAAGCAAGCGCTTCTGGGGATCGACCGCATCAATCATTACTAGGCCGACCCATTTAGGGTGGGTGGTTCCTTTTTTCTTTGTCGCCTTTATTATTTTTGGATCTTTTTTCATTCTCTTATTTTCATTCTTTGTCTTCTTTGCGAATATTTTTTAATATCGGGTTTTTTTATCTTAAGCATTTTTAAAATTTGAAATTTTCCAAATACAAAATTTGTTCAAATTTGAAATTTGTTTTAGATTTAAATTTGTTTAATTTTGATATTTGTTTAGATTTGGTATTTTTCAAATTAAAATTTGCCAAGATTTGAATTTTGTTCGTATTTGAAATTTGTTCAGATTTCACATTTTTTCCAAATTATATAGATTTCACACTTTCCAAAAACCAGAATAATAAGAAAAGGAAATAGAAAAAGAAACAGAAAAAAGGAAAAAGAAGAAGGAAAGAAAAACAAATTAAAATAAAATTAAAGGATGTAATGGGCTATGACCCATATGATAGAGGGAAGAGCGATGCCCTGGATAGTCATTGCAATGGGCGATGAATAGGGATCGACAACCGGTGGAGGGCCAGCTACTTCTTCGGCCTTGCAGGCAAGCCCTATTCTCCGCTCATAATGGGGGGTTTCCGTTCTGCCCAGGCGGGAGAAAACTAGGTCGTGATCCGTTATCACAGCAGACGTCAATTTTTTGTGCTTTTTTTTGGTTTTTCTAGTTTTCTACGTGCTTTTTTGTTTGGTTTTTCTTTTCTTTTTTTCTTTTTATGTTTTTCACATTCGAATATTTTTCAAATCTGAACATTTTTAAAATTTAAATAATTTTAAATTTCAAATCCAAACAATTCTTGAATACGAACAATTTCAAATCTAAAGATTTTCTAGATTTATACATTCTTTACAAATCTGCCTGCTTATTGGGTCGCACAAACCGCAACCCATATAGGCCTATCCTTCAGACAGAGCGGACTCGCTCCCGCTGAGAGTGGAAAATAGGGCCCTAGTCCATGCCTAGGTTTTGCCCAAGTCTTCTATATATCGTGTTGAGTAAGAAGATACTAAGAGCATCTCCACTCGTCCGTACATACGGCATCCGGTGCTTGGCCTTATGAGGGGGCGGTGTCACTACTTCCTATCGGGGGCACTGGCTCCCAGCCGCCCCTCAAACTTCGCCCCCAAATGGATTTTGAAAATTCAAACGTAAATATCAACTGATCAAATAGGGTTTTTGCCATCAAACACACCATAGTCTCGACAATCAAGTTGCCGCAAATCACCGCAATTCAAGTGTAGTAATCAAAATAGGCGCATGCTAGCCTCACATTACATAGCCAATGGAAATCAAACGACAAGATCATCCAGCATGGTAGGTGGCGCCTTCGAGATAGCCGACGATGGAGTAGTGGTGCTACCATGGGTGGCAATCGGGGTCAGGGTCGGGGTAGAGACCGTGGTCATCGGTGGCGCCTTTCTCTCGAATAGGATCAAGGCGCTCTGATCAACACACCACTCCCTCACCTAGTCGTCCATGCCTATTTTATCAACCATCAAGATCACAATGTCTTCCCTCTTGTTCTTCGCCACCATGTTGGCCTTGATGAGGTCGAGCTTGATGTATTTCCTCTTGATGATCGACTCCTGGCGGCTTGCTCTTCTCTCTTGGCGGCATGTGAGGCGGTGTCGGCCATGCACTCCATGATGTACGAGTGCAGCTTCTCGATGGCCGGTGATGTGCCCCTTCTTGGAAATATCCCCTAGAGACAAATAATAGAAATGATTATTATCATATTTTATAAAGTTTATGATTAAGTTTTATATCATGCTATAACTGTATTGAAAGGAAACGTCAATACACGTGTGATATATAAATAACCAGAGGTTTTCGGTGAAACTCTAGTCACTGGTTCATTGGTCAACAGATGATCAATGTTTCCTGATCATGTGGCATTTATGCCAGTTGGAAATGGAGTCAACTCATTCTGTGAATGAGATGATGAACCAATACCCAACCTAAACATCGTGACCCGATCATGTCACGAAGTTCAAGTTACGATGATTATAATAGACCTCGTAGATTATTCCTTAGACCGTGAGACTATATCAATCACTGTCTCCCGAGAATGCTTAGATAGCATCAAACGTCACTTATGATAGAGTGATCATAAAGTTGTGTTCAGGTATTCGGAGGAACCGTAGAGGCAATATATGTCAAGAGCGGGATTTGTCCATCCACGTGATGGAAAGATACTCAAGGGCCCACTCGAAGAAGTTATATCCAATAGTTGCACAGCGTGTGATTTGATCACAGGGATATCACTTGTCGAAAACGAGTCAAATAGCATCGTTCGGTAACGAGATTGAACACGACATGGTGATGTCATTGATCAGATCTCGTGCAGTGCAAGTATCGAGAGACAAAAGGAATAAGACGTGACTGTCTCGGTTCAAACGACGAAAGATCTTCGTGGACTGCACAGGGGTCACATGGCCATCCAGGTCCCTCTGTCGATCATTAGTCCGGGAGTGTCCCGACCATGTTTGGAGTGTTCCCGAACCATAGGGTATCACGCTTAAGGGCTTGATGATGCTTAGAGAGTGTTTACAGGATCGGTAGAATCCAAGAAGAGAAGAGAGAAAACCGGAAGGGTTTTGGTAAGTCCGGAGTGGAAGTGGAAGGTGTTCCATAGCCACGGAGATTGAATAATATGTGAATGAATGTTAAATATTGATTTAATCATTTATTCATAATTATTTAATAAAAGAGAAATCAATTAAAGATCAAAAAGGCTTAATGGGCCAAATCCCGGAGGGGAAAGGGCCCAAGAGGGAAAGGCAAAAGGAGAAAGGGGCCAAGGGGGTGGCCGGCGCCCTAGTGGGCCAGCCCCCCACGTGGGGCCCATGGGGGTGGCCTGCGGCACCTCCCCTTCCCCCTCTCCCATGATCAGTGCCACCCTGAGACTTTGAGGGAGGTAGTACCTCCCCTCTCCCTATATATAGTGGGGTATTTTGACCAAAAAATACAACACAATATTCAATAAAGGTTTCCTCTCTTTTGGGGAGACCTCCAATTGATATTTCTCTATCTCTCTCTCTCGATCTCTCTCTCTCCCATGACCGTGGTCCCACGTTCGAACTATGCGAATGAGAGACATCTTCAGCGTGGAGCGATGTCGCGCTGCGGGATTCGGATCCAGGAGCTCTACTTTCACAACTGCTACTGGATCGGGGAAGCGGGAGTCATTTCACACTTGGGGCACTAGGAGTCGTTAGAGCCACAGGAGCGCGAGGACTTCAACATGATCTTGAGGTCGGCTTCGGCTCGTCTACATCAACCACGCTTTCCTGAGCGTTGACAACGCTTTTTGATCTTCAAGGGTAAGCTCGCGAAAAGCCCCTCCCATTACTTCATTAGTAATTGATAAGTCCTGGCAACATCAGGGGTTCAGGGGCCTAGGGTAAAATTTTATTGTTTTCCTACATGAACCCCTACAGTGGTATCAGAGCTAGATCTATGCATAGTAATGCTAGTACGGGTAGAACACACGAGATGTAGCATGTGGGCATTGATCTTTTAGTTGTTACCCTCCACATGTACTTGTGTATATACCGCAGTAATGCTTGATGAAATGGCCCCAACCAACTTTACGTGCTCATTCACGAGACTGGTCCATGCTTGACATACGGCTTGTACCGTATAAAGTGGCTTTGGTGGGTGTCTATCTCTCTCGCATTAGTTGGTATGCCATTTACAACAGAGGGCCTCGAAAGGGGTATAGTATAAACAACTACTCGATCAGCGTTGTGGTGAAAGTTTGTAGGTAAGAACGGTTCTTGTGTGAAAGCCCATTCAACCACGTAAAACATGCAAAGATAAAGTAGAGACGTCTAACTTTGTTTTGCAGGGGGCATTGCTTTGTGATATGGTTGTGGCAAAGGTAAAGTGATTAACTTATGTTATGAAGTAGTAGATAGTCACGGAGGTGATGAACTACCACGTCGGAAAGACACCGGTACCCTGGTGTCTATGGCACCGGAACCCTGGCGCCGGAATCTGGTGACGCCAGATGGAGATCACGACGTGAAGGACCATATCACATCGCATTTACATTCAATGTTATTGTTTTTATATCTTATTGTGTGCTAGTATTAGATACTCGACGGTAGCCTAATAAGATGATCCCTATTAAAAATACCAATGATTGTGTTCTCCCTTAGTGTGCACCACCAAGAAAGTTCTTCTGTATGAGGAAGGCCGTGATGATCGGGTGTCAGACATATCTACGTTTGCATATAGTGGGTATAAGCCATGTTGCACAGCGAATATACTAAGGTTGAGTTGGCGAGCCTAGCATGTACAAACATGGCCTCAGAACATGGATGGTCGAAAGATCGAGCACGAGTCGCATGAATGATGTGACCGACATTTAGCGTCCACCCTAGAACCCACATTGATGGCCGTGATGATCGGGGGAGATGTGAGGGAAATGGGTCATGTTATCACTAGAACCTTTCAGGGGATAGATGTTTCTGAGTGGAGTTATTATTATTAACTCATTTAATTATAAACTTAGTCTAAATTCCTTTTGCAATTATAAATGTAGAAAATGGTTCTCCTCGAAATCACCTTCCCTATTGACAATTGGTTAAAAGGAGAAAAGCTCAAGTTAGATGGATCCAACTTTTCTATATGGGTCATGCGTCTTCATGATCTCCTTAGCGAGAACAACATGGCCGACTACATGATCTGCGAGATGTACTTGGAGCCTCCCTATGTTCATGAGACCCAAGAGCAGCAGGATCACCGCTGCTGTCATCGTGTGATGGCCACATTCATATTAGTAACAATGCACCTCGGGATGGAATATGGGCTATGGTTGATTGTGGGAAGTCTAAATCCCCGAACGGTTATGTCACATCTGAGATCACATTTTGTCGTGGAAATGGCCACGACAGTCGCCGTAGTAGGCAGCGATTGATTGAATCGGGGGCGAGAGCTGGCGGCCATCTGTGGTGCGAGATGGGGGCGGATGCACATGGGTTTACCCAGGTTCAGCCCCCCGGAGGGTAAAGACCTACTCCTCTAGATTAGATTATTGGAGAGTGAGTTACAAGAGTGGCGAGCTCGGTGTCTAAGCAGCGAGTCGCTTGAAGGGGTGTATGATGGAACGTAAGTCCTCAGGATACCCTAGGGAGGTTTATATATGAGGCACCTCGCTAGGGTTTACAAGTTACAACCGAACAAGATATGGATTCGGAGGCTTTGACCTAATTCGACTAGGCTCCTGGTACGCTTCTGGGCCTCCAGTCTCCAGTCGCCGGGCCTTCCGCTTAGTCGCATTCTAGTTGCCGTCTTGCAGGCCCACTCGTGAGACCTTTTGGCCCAATCGGAACGTCCTGCTAGGTATACCCCATTCGGCATATCCCCATCAGTAGTCCCTGAGGCCATCGTTGAATCAGACGCAGGTGGTCATTTGGCGGTCGGAGTAGGCGAGTCCAATTTGGACGCCCAGTCGAATCGGCAATGGACTCCACTGAAACCAAGGAAAATTTCCCCAGGATCCCAGTCGCTTCTCCGGCGAATGTCATGGCTGCCAAGTCACTGCTTCAACGAGTGGACAGGGCCAGTTTCCAGTGAGTGGAACAAGGGAGTTGGACCGTCAACTTGGTCAAACTATATGTTCGATATTCCAACGGTAACTTCGGCGTAATTACCGCAGGTAACGGCTATCCTGAATCTGGTGGGTATCCCTCCCCCTTACAAGGGGAGTGACGAATCTGATGGGTTCGTAGCATGGAAAACAAAAAAATTCTACCACAAGAACAAACAAAACCCAGATCTAATCTAGATAAAAGCCAAGATCTAATCTATTAGACATGTGCAGCGAGATAGATCTGTACTAACCCTCGTAGATCCGAAAGCGTTACAAGATTAGATCTCGGGGTTGATGTAGTCGATCACTTGCCGATCTCAAGATCGTGTGGACGATCCTTCCGGCGCCGCGTTCCGGCAGCGCTTCCGCAGTCGGTCACACATGCGGAGTCGAAGCAGACCTTCCTCTCCCTGTTCCAGCGAGCAGCGGAGGTAGTAGATCTTCTCCACGGAATTCCAGTAGCATGACGGTGTGGTGGTGGTGGTGGTGGAGTAGAGAATTCTGCAGGGCTTCGCCTAAGCCTGATCAGAGGGAAGGAGGAGGAGAGAGGCGGCGTCTAGGGTTTGATGTGTAGGGGGCAAGGGGGTGGCGCCCCCACCCCTCTATTTAAAGGAGGGAGGCACCATGGGAGGGGGAGTCCTAGTAGGACTCCCCTCCCTCCTTGTCCGGCGGATTGGGAAGGGGGGAGGAGTCCTCCTCCCCCACTACTCCTTGTCTTGCCCTACAAGGATTCCTTGATCCTTTCTTGGTTTTCAATCAAACTCCAAGAAATGTTCTAGAACCTTCCGGAACATTCCGAAACCTTCTAGAATCCCTATACAAATACTCCGGAACATTTCCTAACTTAGAAAATGATCCCCAATATATGAATCTTATTCTCCGGACAATTCCGGATCTCCTCGTGATGTCCCGGATCCAATCCGAGACTCCGAACAACATTCGGTCTCCAACGCATATTCCATATCTACTTAAAACAACTTCGAACCTTAAGTGTGTCACCCTACGGTTCGTGAATATGCAGACATGATGGAGACACCTCTCCGATCAATAACCATCAGCGTGATCTGGAGATCCATAATGGCTCCCACATACTCAACAATGACTTCGTGATCGATAGAACCATTAACATACGAAACCAATTCCCTTTGTCACGCGATATTCTACTTATCCGAGGTTTGATCGTCAGTATCTCCATACCTAGTTCTACCTCGTTACTGATAAGTACTCTTTACTCATTCCATGTTATGTCATCCCTTGTGACCTAGTCACATGCTTGCAAGCTAACTAGATGACATTCCACCGAGAGGGCCCAGAGCATATCTATCCGTCATATGGATGGACAAATCCCAATCTTGGTCCATGCGCTTCAACACATACTTTTAGAATACCCAATGTCACCTTTATAACCACCCAGTTACGAAGCGGTGTTTGAGTCATCAAAATACCCATCCGGTGATGGTGATTAACATAACCTCATGGTCGGAGGATTAGGTCACTATGCATTTGAAAGCTTATAGCAATACGAACTTAATGACTTGATCTTATTCTACGCTTACTATGGGTGTGTGTCCATCACATCATTCTCCTAATGATATAACCTTGTTATTAATGACATCCAATGTCCATGATCAGGAAACCATGATCATCATTTAATCAACAAGCTAGTTTCACAAGAGGCTTACTAGGGACTCTTTTATGTTTACAAAACACACATGTATCAGTGTTTCCTTATAATACAATTATAGCATGGGATGTAAACATTCATCATAAACACAAAGATATAATAATAACCACTTTTATTATTGCCTCTTGGGCATATCTCCAATAGAATTAGCCTTGCATATCCTTCCCTGCATTCTTCATTCTCGTGCATTCATTCTTCCTGTCTTCCTTCGATTCGATCCTTTCACACCGAGCGACTCCACATCCTTCCCAATGGCACCTCCAAAAGGTTCATGGGGGAATCCAAGTGCACCATGGCCCAGCTTAAATCCTTCGAGGATGCCGGAGTTCTCCGCAAGGGGAACTGGCGGGTTCCCGCTCCCTCCGAGACCGAGCCGAAGTCGCGAGCCGGCGAATTCATTTGCTTCCCCAGCCACCTAGAGAGGGGTTTGGGGTTTCCCACCTCACTCTTCTTCCGGTTCTTCTGTGCGTATTACGCAATCAAGCCGTCGGATCTCGGTCCGCACAGCATCGAGCAGCTGGTGATCTTCGTCGCCTTCTGCGAATGCTACCTCGGCTGCAGGCCGTATTTCCCGCTGTGGCTGGAGCTCTTCCACGGTCGCATCGGGCGCGAGGTGTCCGGCGGCCTGATGTTGGCAGCCGGCGGTGTCTCGTTCCAATTGAAGCTGAAGGGCAACTTTCTCAAGCTCCTAGTGCCGAAGAAGGCCGCGAGCGAGTGGAAGAAGAGTTGGTTCTACGTGAAGGATTCCACTCCCTTCGGTGAAGTGGCGCTTCCGGAGTTCATCGCCGAAAGGAGTGAGCCTCGCCAGCTGGTGCCGAAGAAACTCTTCGAAGACCAGAGGATGGCCGTCGTGGAGATGATGGACCAGATCCAGAGGTTGAAGGACCAGGGGTTGTCTTCGATCAACCTCTACAACTGCTGGCTCGGGCGACGTCTGGTTCCACTAGCGGCTCGGCTGCATTGGATGTATGAATATAGCGGGAAACACGAGTCCTCCCGGACCAGCAAGGAGTCGTGGGAGACCGAAGATTACAAGGCCGCTCTGAAGAAGATCACCTATGCGGAATTCACGACCGCATCGGTCGGGCTCGCCCCGTATACTCCCGTGAAGAACGAAGCCGCCACAGTAAGTCTTCCTTCCAATCACAATCTCTGCAATGTAACTCGTAGTCGTGTCGTTCGATACTCATTGGTGGTTGTTCTCAGTTGTTCCAGGTGCTGGAGGGTTGGCTCCCTCCGCTTGATGAAGAGGTTCCCCGGGAGCTCGAAGAGGCCTCCGAGGGAGATTCCTCCGAAAGCGATGAGGAGGAGGAGGTTCCTCCCCCAGCGCCTGCAGCTCGCAAGACCCGCATGCAGAAGCAGCGCGAGTTCAAGGTGAGTTGCAGCCTCGATGAACATGAAGGGGGCGACGAGATCGTGCAAGAACACATGTCTCGATGCACAGCCATGCCAGTGAAGCCTGCGCGCAAACCAAAGTCGCCGGCGAAGAAGCTAGCATCACTGCCAAGGTCGGCAGTGGTGTTTGAGTCTGATGACGAATCTGATGATGAGGATGCCCCCGATTCTTCGCACAAGATCCCGGAGGATGTGATTCCAATGAAGGGATTGGGGGACGAGGACACCGAGGCGGCGGTAGAAGTTCCTCTGCTGGTGATTGCGCCTGAAGCTTCGAGGGCACCAAGCCAGGAGGCGGCTGAGGCCGTGGCGTCGAAATCGCCGCAACCTTCAAGGGCGGCCGTGTCTTCGGAGCCGGAAATTCTAGCGACCGTGGCTTCGTCATCAAGGAATCCCGTGGTGTCATGGGCTTCAGATGTCTTTGAGAGGGTTCACACACGCAAGCTAGGGCCAGAACTAGACAAGCTCGCCTACATCAGCACCGGGATGCGCGTTCTTCCAATCGCCAAGTAAGTATTGACTTCTCCATTCCAAGTCGTGTCTCGTTTTTGTGTTGTCACTGTATTGACTTTGGAGGTTTTGGCAGGTCTGGAGCCAAGAAGATTGGTCACCCTTCAGTGGCAAAGATTCTGTCGATCTCCACCACGGGAGAGGGCGACCTCCCCAAGAAGTGGAAATCTGCTGAAGATGTGGCGACTGTGGAGGGCGCGAAGAGGCAGAAGGGCGGTGTTGACGATGTCGTAGCGATGGATAGCGCCAAGGAGTGCGATCTGACTGCAGGCATCGAAGAAGTGGTGGCGGCGCGGTCGGAGCTAGTCATGGTCGCTCCTGCGACGGAAGCGTCGGCTCCGACGACTAGTGCCTCGGCTAGGGCGTCGGCAACGTTCCCACGCTTCATGGCAAGGGGGTTTCTAGGCGTGGCGGACAACCAATCTCCACAAAGCCCGGAGATCATTGATGAAGACGTTGGGTCCAGTCGTGGGCGCACCTCCTTCACGGTCCCGTCGACTGACACCGGAGAGCTCCACAAGATGCTTGGCGCCGCCATTCAGGTACGTCCAGTCCCCGAGTTCCTAGCTGCTGAATTCCAGCGGCTAGGTACTGAGTTTCTTCTACTCTCCAGTCCCCAAGTTCCTAGTCGCTGAATTTCAGCGGCTAGGAACTGAATTTCTTCTACTCTCCAGTCCCCGAGTTCCCAGTCGCTGAATTTCAGCGGCTAGGAACTGAATATTGTTCGTGGTAAGTACTAAGTTTTGTTACTTTTGCAGGGTTTGCAGAGGGAGTCGACCGATCGACAGGCCGCGAGGGAACGTTTGGAGCGGGATCTGCGCGTGGCGCAGGAAGCAAACCGACGACTCCAGGAGACTGTTGGTAAGTACCTGATTCGTTTTTTCGGCTGTGAACTGTTGGTGTGCTGGCGTGTTATTTGTCTCTTTTCTTTTTAGATGGTCTTCTGGCTGCGATTTCCAAGGCCCGTGAAGGGTATGTTCCAGTCGCCGAGCTGGACGCGGAGAATGGGCGAATCGCCTTGCTAATCCAGGAGTTGGAGGAGGCGAAAGCAGCCTCAATTTCTTCTGATGATCGAGCGAAGGCTGCAGTCGCTGTGGCTGAAGAGGAGCGCAAGGTCGCGGACTCGATCATCGTGGGCCAGCAGAACAATCACGCCGTCCTGGACAAGCATGTCAACGAGAACTGCCGCAAGCTTCTTGGTGAGTCTTCGTTTTTTTCTTAACACGTTTGGCGAGTCCCTGAGTGAGGAGATCCATAGTGTCACTAACGTCTGATGTTGCAGCTATGATAGGGCAAAGCGACCTGGTGGTTCAGACCTTCAACGCCTCGCAGTGCGTGACTACCGTGGTGAACGCGGCCACTGCCTCGGCATTGTGCGTCCAAGCAGTCCTTCAAGGGATGTCCCCTACCGAGGTTATTCCTGGGGGACTTACAGAAGTGTGGCGCTATCTGGAGGAGGTGCCCGTCGTCGTCGCGTGGATGGCACGCTCGGCTTTCAGGCGCGGGTCCACCACAACATTGAGCCTGGGTCTCGCCCACTTCCCCAATGATTTTGTCCTCGACGACGTCACCAGCGGCTACCCTTCGGCGACTGGCACGGTGGAGATGTCAGAGGTGCTAAAGTTGACTGCCAAGGCCGCCCCTTTTGTTGATCGGGTGTTGGCGATGGGGGACCTTCTGCCATACCAGGAGACGGTATTGGCACCTGGCGACCCCGAGCCAGAGCATCACGACATGAAGTCGGAGCAACCCTTCCGGTCGGTGTTGTCGAAGTTACTGACGACCTACCCGACAAACCCATGACAGCCTTTCGTTCATGTCAAGGGTGGTGGGGATGCTTCTTCATCAGGTCCGGCGAAATAGATAGTATCGTTGTGCAGTTTGTAATATATGCCAAGTGGCAACTTTTGTAATATGAACAATATTTTGAGTAAGAGGAGTCAATCGACTCGCAATTCGACCGTGATTGTATGGTGTGTTTATTTTTTGCTTGAGCGAGTCCCCGAGCGCGTACGCTCTTTAATGGGGTATAACTCGATTGTACACATATGTGTTTTATTTTATGGTGTTTTGCTTGTCCCTTGCGCCTCCTGAAGAGGTGAGTCCCCGAGCGCGAGTGGGTTTGTTTGTAGGCGAGTCCCCGAGCATAGTGCTTAGCCGTTTTGGGCGCGTGCCTGTTGTAAGTTGCTAATGCATTGTTGGTAACGCGTCTCCTCCCCTGGCTCGGAGAGCCAGTCGCTGGGCGAGTCCAAGGCAGCTCTCTTACTTGGTGTGTTCTCGAGCCGCGTGAGGGTTCCATTTGTGCGGAGTCCCCGTACGTGGTACTTAACCATTCGAGTCGCTTTCCACGAGGATGGGAAGGACGGGTCGCTATGAGAAGCGTATACCGGTCGTCTTGGCCCGGTGGGCCAGTCGAGCTAGGCAACTCCGATGGTGGCTCCAGGTTGGCGTATTCGTGGACGTCCCAAGGCCCGAGTATTTTCGGTGCCCTTAGGCCGCACTACTTAGCCGTGCTAGTCACTCGACCAAAGACTGACTTCTGTGGGTAGCGTATTGCTAATTGTACAAGCGCGAGTGGCACAAGGATATGGCGAGTAGACACAATTTTGTGAACCGAATGAATTTCATTATATATGTCAGCTGAGTACATGTTTCAGTTCTATGTATAGAACTTCCAGAGGAGGTTTACATTCCATGGCCTCCAAACCTCGAGCTGGTCGTCGCCTCGTATGTCGATGAGGTAGTAGGCGTCATTGCCGAGGACTCGCCCTATGGCGAATGGCCCCTCCCATGGGGGGGGAGTTTGTGCATGCCTTTCTTGTCTTGATCCAGTCGTAGGGCCAAGTCGCCCTCCTGGAAGGTGCGAGTCCGGACTCGGCGGCTATGGTAGTGGCAAAGTCCCTACTGGTAGATGGCCGTGTGGGAGCGAGCCAGGTTGCGTGCCTCGTCGATTTGGTCAATGTTGTCTTGGCGGGCGGTCTCGTTTGTCGTCTCGACGTAATTGGCGACTCGAGGTGAATCGTTCTCTAGGTCCGTTGGCATTACGGCTTCGGCGCCGTACACCATAAAGAAGGATGTGAACCCGGTGGAGCGATTGACGGACGTGCGGATCCCTCATATGAATGAAGGGAGCTCTTCGACCCAGCATCCTAGGGTGCGCTCGAGGGGCACCTGGAGTCGTGGCTTGAGCCCGTGGAGGACACTCTGGTTAGCACGTTCTGCTTGGCCGTTCGACTCTGGGTGGGCGACTGAGGTGAGGTCGAGTCGTATGTCGTGCTCTTCACAAAATTCCGCCATGGCCCCTTTGGCGAAGTTGGTGCCGTTGTCCGTTATTATGCTATGCGGGTAGCCATACAGGTAGATGAGCTCGCGTAAGAACTTGGTGGCCGTCTTGCCATTGCACTTTTTGATTGGCTTGGCCTGGACCCATTTGGTGAACTTGTCGACCGCGACCAGGAGGTGGGTGAAGCCGGATGGGGCCTTCTTGAACGGGCCTACCATGTCCATGCCCCATACAGCGAATGGCCATGTGATGGGGATGGTCTTGAGTGCCAAGCCAGGGAGGTGCGTCTGGTTGGCGTACTTCTAGCACCCGACGCATCGTTGGATAATGTTGGTGGCGTCGGCGTGCGCGGTGAGCCAGTAGAATCCATGCCACATGGCTTTGGCGACCAGTGACTTGGCGCCGGCGTGATGGCCACAGTCGCCGGCGTGAATGTCCTGGAGGATCTTGCGGCCTTCTTCTGGCTGTACGCAGCACTGGAACACGCCAGTCATGCCGCGTTTTCCTAGCTCGCCCTTAATGATGATGAAGGATTTGCAGCGGTGCACGATCATTCGCGCCTCTATCTCGTTGCTTGGGAGGATCTTGTGCTCGAGGAAGGCGACGTATGGTGTCGTCCAGTTGCTAGGCTCCACAACCATGGCGACTAGGGATGGCTCTGGTTGCAGTGCTATTCCGACGTCGATCTCCTTCGGTGGGCAGACCGAAGGTTTGTGGATGATGTCGAGGAAGACGCCTGCTGGTGGTGTTTGTTGGGCCGACCCGATGCGGGAAAGGGCGTCGGCCTCCTCGTTCTTGCGTCTGTCGATCCACTCGACGGAATAGCCGTCGAAGTGCCCTCCCAGCTGGTCTACCGCTTGGCGGTACACGATCATTGTTGGAGAGACGGCGTCGCATGTTCCGGCGACCTGGCCGGCGACTAGGTCGGAGTCGTCGTAGCACCGTAGGCGGTTGATGTTCATTTCCTTGGTGGCCCGCATGCCGTGGAGGAGGGCCTCGTACTCTGCCATGTTGTTGGTGTAGGGCTTGAAGTTGAGGTGGAGCACATATCGGAGCTTGTCCCCTTTGGGGGAGGTCAGTATGACCCCGGCCCCTGTGCCGTCAGTGTTCTTGGAGCCGTCGAAGTGTAGCGACCAGTAGTGGAGATATGGTAGCTTCTCTGGCTGTTGCGCTTCTTCCCAATCTGCGAGGAAATCAGCTAGGGCTTGTGATTTGATTGCTTTGCGGGGCTCGTATTTGATGTTGTGGATGCCGATTTCGACGGCCCACTTGGCGACTCGCCCAGTCGCCTCGCGATTGCATATTATGTCTTGCAGCAGTGCGGATGAGACCACCGTGATTGGGTGCTCTTGGAAATAATGGGGGAGTCGCCGCTGAGCTCGGAATACCGCGTACACTAGTTTCTGGTACTGCGAGTAGCGTTGTCGTGAGTCTATCAGGACTTCGCTGATGTAGTAGACGGGGCGCTATATGGGGCGCTCCTTTCCCTCCTCTGGCCGTTCGATGACCATCACGGCGCTGCAACTCGATTGGAGGCCGCCACGTAGACGAGCATGGGCTCTTTGTCGATTGGGGCGGCAACTAGTGGGGCCGCGAGTAGCACTTCTTTGAGTGCTTTGAGTGCATCGTCCGCCTCCGTGTCCCATTAGAACGTGGGGTTCTTGTGCATCAGGCGCTAGAGGGGCATGGCCTTCTCGCCTAGTCGGGGAATGAAGCGACTGAGAGCCGCGACTCGCCGATCAACTTCCGGACATCGCGCAGGCACTCGGGTTTTCCGAGTCGCGTGATGGTGTCGATCTTGGTGGGGTTGGCTTCGATGCCTCTCTTGGAGACTACGTATCCCAGTAGCTGTCCGGTAGGGACACCGAAGGTGCACTTTCTTGGGTTTAGCTTGATGTTGTACCTCCGCAGATTTGCGAAGGTTTTGGCCAGGTCGGCGAGCAGGTCGTCCTGGCAGGTGGATTTTACCACCACGTCGTCGATGTAGACATGAATGTTGCGGCCAATTTGGTTCACGAGGCACTCCTACATGCACCTTTGGTATGTGGAGCCGGCGTTCTTGAGGCCGAACGTCATGGTTGTGTAGCAGAAGGCGCCGAATGGCATGATGAACGCCGTATTCTCCTCATCCTCGACTGCCATTTTGATCTGGTTGTAGCCAGAGTAAGCATCGAGGAAGCATAGCGACTCCGATCCCGCGGTCAAGTTGATGATCTGATCGATACGCGGTAGGACGAACTCCTCCTTCGGGCAGGCGCTGTTGATATTGGTGTAGTCGATACACATTCTCCATGTGTTGTTCTTTTTCAGGACCAGGACTGGGTTTGCCAGCCACTTGGAGTGTTTTATTGGCCGAATGAAGCCTGCGGCCAACAAGCGTTGCACTTCTTCGGCGATTGCTCGGCGGCACTCTTCATTGAATAAGGGCCACAACGACTGCTTTACCGGTCGCACTTTGGGGTCGGCGTGCAGTTTGTGCTCAGCGAGTTCCCTCGGCACACCTGGCATGTCGGAAGGTTTCCATGCGAAGATGTCGCGGTTCTCACGGAGGAACTCGATGAGCGTGCTTTCCTATGCGGGGCTCATATGCGCCCCAATGCTGACTGTCTAGCTGGAGTGGCCCGGGACGAGCTCGACGGTGCGGGTATGCGTGGTTGCCTCGAACGTGGAGTTCGTGGCGGTTGGCTTCTTTAGTATGGTAGGGTCGTCCTTATTGATGTTGCCCGCGTATTTTGCGAAGTCCTCCGTATGGTCAGTCTCTGTGGTTATGACGGTGTCGGCGAGCTCAGCGCCTTTGTCATCGCATTCCACGGCCATATCGAGGTCGCCATGGACGGTGATTATGCCGCTCGGCCCTGGGAGCTTCATCATGTTGTACGCGTAGTGGGGGGTCGCCATAAATTTGGCGAACGTTTGGCGTCCCATTACATAGTGGTAGGGGCTACGGAAGTTCACCAGCTCGAACTCGATTCGCTCGGTGCGGTAGTTTGCCGGTGTGCTGAAGGTGACCGGTAATGTCACTTTTCCGATCGGGTATGCCTTCCGATCGGGGACGATGCCATGGAAGGTTGTCAGGGTCGGCTGGATTGCCGACTCCGGGAGCTGGAGCCTTTTGAACGTGTCCAGATACATGATGTTGATGGAGCTCCCGCCGTCCATCAGTGTCTTGGGCAGCCAATAGTCAGCCACTTTGGGCCTGTCCACCAAGGCGACTCGCCCTGGGTACTCGATCTTGGGAGCATGGTCCTGGCGACTCCAGGTGATGCTCTGCTCGGACCAGTTGAGGAAGCGTGGGATGTCGACCTGTGTCACCGCATTGACAGCGACTGCGCGGGCGAGCACCTTCCTCTCGCGCTTGGTGCCGAGCCCGGTAAAGATGTGTAGCGAGCCGACGGCGTTGCCGAAGCCTCCGGCATTTCCATTGTCCCGAGGTGGGTTGTTGTTGGGGTCTTCCATTGCTCGCCTTGCCTTTTCGTTCTCTTTGAGAGAGTGGCAGTCTGCGGTGGTGTGGGTGGTGGGTTTTCCCTCCCTGCTGTGGTAGACGCAGGGCTAGTTGAGCAGGGCGGCGGGGTCGAATTTCGGCCTCGCCGCGTTGTTGGCGCGGTAGTTTCCGCTATCGCGGTAATTTCCTCCGTCGCGATGGTAGCTTTGGGGTCGCGTTGGCCATAACAGGCGTTGGAGACAAAGTCGACTCGCCCGTCCGTGCGGCACTTGCCGGTGATGCGGGTGTTGCTGTAGTGCATGTCGCGTTGTCGCCCGCTATCATAGCCGTTGGTGCGACGTCTTCCCCCCGAATCGTCGTTGGAGTCTTGGTTGGGGTCCTCCTCCGCATAGCGCTTGGCGATCTCGAGGAGGTCGGGGATGTTGTCGAGCGTCCGGTAGACCCGCTTGATCTGAGCGACCAGGGGTTCATACCGGCACGTGTTCTTGAAACAATGTATCGCTGTGTCTGGGTGGATGCCGGAAGCATTGATCCACAGTTCTTGCCACCTCTGAATCAAGTGGCGGGTCGACTCGTGTTGTCCCTAGATGCACCGCTCCAGGTCTTCGATGGTGGTGGCGCGGGTGTAGGAGCCCTCGAAGTGCCTGACGAAGGCATCCTGCATTTCCTCCCAGGAGTCGATGCTGTCAGCGGGGAGGGTGTTTATCCATTGTCGGGTCGCACCCTCCATCATCAAGGGGAGGTAGCGAGCGACGAGCAGGTCGGTGTGGCCGGCGATTCCCATCGCCATGAGGTATGTATCCAGCCACACTGCTGGGTCGTACGTTGGATCATACTTTTCGATCTCTTTGGGAGCCTTGAAGTTGGCGGGGTACTTTTCCCCTCTGATCATAGGCCTGAAGCATTGGGGGCCGACTCGACTGAGTGAGCCCCTGGGTTCGGGGTCGCCGCGATTACTGAGGGTGTGCCTCAAGTTGTTGGGCTGGCGCGCCCACCAGTCCTGCTTGTTGATGATGTGCATGTGGGCATCGATGGGCTGCCCGTTGGCGGTGACTGTGTTGTTCACTGATCGAGGTTCGTTGGTGGAGAGTGTGGGGTTGGCGGCCCACGTCTGGTTCGCCAGTGGTTGCGGTGGTGGGCAGGTCACGGCGTTGGTGAGCATGGGGTGGCCGCTTGAGGCCGCCCTGCTTGCTGAGGAGCGGTAATACATCCTCGACCCCGCGGGTCGACTCTCGTGGCTTGTTGCTCGATGGCCCTGGCGAGTAAGGCCTTGGCGTACTGGATCTGCAGCGTGCCGTCTCCCTGGGGGTCGAGGTTAGCGACCGCGGCATCGGCCACGACGACATTGTCCATCGGGGTGGAGTAGAGTGGGAGTCTGTTGGCATCGCGGGCTTGTGGCGAGATGATGATCCACGGCTGGTCCGGCGTGGGCGCACGGCCAATGGGTGCTGGAGGGGCTCTAGTCGCCGGTGCGCCGGGTGGTGGTCGGTTGCTTCCACCTGGTGGCGCATTCTCGCAGTACTCGCGCTCGGCCAATCGTGCGGGGTCGCTTTCGTCGTTGAAGTTCAGGACGTGGCCCTGGACGTTGGAGTTCAGGCGGGTCCTGATGCGGCGCTGGTGATAGAGCGATAGCTCCCGCGTCGTTTCCTGCTCGAGGCGATATTTCTCGCGCTCGGCGAGCTCATTGCGCTGCGCCTCCGCGAGTCGTAGGCGGGCCTCCTCCACCTCTGTGGCTATGGTAGTCGGCGGGGTCGGTGTGGAGAAAGGATCTGGCAGGGCGGTCGTGCTGCCCGCCATGTAGATCGCATTAAAGCGATTGGATCTGGCGCAGAAGTCTTCGGGCGACTCCGAGCCGAAATCGGAATCGAAGATCCCGAGGATGGAGGAGTCCTCGAAATCCTCAGGGTTGGAGACTCGCGTGATGGAGTCCTCTCGTGATGCCGCGGTGATAGATCCATCGACCAAGGCAGGGGTCGCGTATTCGGCATCGTCGTTTAGGGCCTCGTCGTTCGTGGCAACGTTGGTCTCGGCCGTGTTGCTGGCGGCCGAGTCGTACTCGGTGACGAGGCTCCTGATGGAGCGGACCTGCTCCTCCGAGAGTAGATCGCGGTCCGGCGGCGATCCTCCAACGATCACCATCGCTGCTGGGTCGACCGCGCCGGTGAAGCCGACAAAGAGGTTGATGGAGCCGACCGGCATCACCACGCCATGAGTGACTGGGCGTGACGCCGGGATGTAGCTGCTGGGCAAGATCTATATGATCCCACCAATGGCGATCATGCGGCCGGTGGCGGGCGGCCGACCGATCGGTGAATAGGGTCTCGCCGCAGAACTCAGGCCAGTCCTGCTATGCCCCACGGTGGACGCCACTGTTGTGGAAATGGCCACGGCAGTCGCTGTAGTAGGCAGCGATTGGTTGAATCCGGGGCGAGAGCTGGCGGCCATCTACGTTGCGAGATGGGGGCGGATGCACATGGGTTTACCCAGGTTCGGCCCCCGGAGGGTAAAGACCAACTCCTGCTAGATTAGATTATTGGAGAGCGAGTTACAGGGGTGGCGAGCTCGGCGTCTAAGCAGCGAGTCGCTTGAAGGGGTGTATGATGGAACGTAAGTCCTTAGGATACCCTAGGGAGGTTTATATATGAGGCACCTCTCTAGGGTTTACAAGTTACAACCGAACAAGATATGGATTCGGAGGCTTTGACCTAATCCGACTAGGCTCCTGGTACGCTTCTGGGCCTCCAGTCTCCAGTCGCCGGGGCTTCCCCTTAGTCGCATTCTAGTCGCCATCCTGCAGGCCCACTCCTGAGACCTTTTGGCCCAATCGAAACGTCCTGCTGGGTATACCCCATTCGGCATATCCCCGTCACATTTTGTGGAACAAGTGCGCATATGGGAGTATGAGCTGATGGGAGATTTCCTCTCCATAAAGATGAAGGAGAACTCATCACTGGACGATCACTTGTTACGCATATATGATGCATACATGAGTCTTGCATACTTCTTGGACAACTGGTTCGCAAGCTCTTTTGCAATAGGCGTGTTTCTACGGTCGCTGCCACCAAGCTACCAAGCACTTGCCAGGATTTGCATTATGAGAGGCGACGTGGAAACAGGGGATTTCCACGAGTTCATATCACATTTCAGGGATGTGATGGTTGAACCCATTGTCGCTGAGGTTATCAATGACAAAGGTATATATTTGATATACAGTTTTATAAATGTTATAACCTTGCAAACACATGTTGTAGTGTTAAGTATATTTGATACTTGTTCTATTTTGCTGAAAATAGGTCCTTCTACATGAGAGGTGCTTGTTGGAGAGGAGGTGACGTTGCGTGTTGATGGCGAGCATGATGATGATGGCCAACGACACTCTCCCTCGACATTTATCACTTAGTTTATATTTTTGGATAGTTATTGTAATCAAAAGGTTGTGAACCTCTTTAGTGTGTCTCACACTTTGTGAGATGGTTATTCATATGAGCTTGTAACAAATAGTTGTTCCACTTTTATGAATGATATATATTCGTGTTCATATCTTATTCGATTATGTGTGAATTATCCTGGTTTTGAAACTAATTGATAAATACATTAACATTTGTAAAATATTGAAATGCCTTGAAAAATACCCAACTTATTGATATATTAATTTTGAATGAAACCATTGTTTAAATTCAAAGTTATGTTGGTAATATGTGAAATATATTCGATTTCTTGTCACATATAAATCATGCCTAAGTTCGGCAAAATAACTTAAGCACCGTGTATTACTTGAATACAAAGTGTTTGATGAATTGTTAAAAGAGAATACATATTCGATGTATTGTGGTTTAACAAAATGGTGATTATCATTAAATGATTGTTTAAATTTTGTAAAGAAGTTTACCAAAGGAAACATGAGTATGAAACTATTTGATATGATCAAAGTATTTCATCAACAAAGGGTGTTAATGTTAAATAAGAATCTAATTGCTACAATTTGATCAATAGTAATGGAATTCGACATTATAAAGAATGGCATAAATAAACATTGTGGAATGCAATGCGTTTGAAATGTCAAAATGCAAAGCATCACAATATGATATTTGATATCAAAGTGGGTGAATAGATGGAACCAAATAAATCATTGTAGTATAGATGTAAAAGACCATTAGTTAGAAATAGCTAGCACTCAATTAGAATATATATATCGAACCATGTGAATTCGTGAGATCGGCTCCATATCTAGTATGGATCATCGTAAAAGTTTTGGGATTATTTGATATAACCAAAACAATAGCGAATAAGTCCTTGTAGAGTATTCATTGGAAATTATGAATATAATAGCCATAGCTAGAACCAAAAGGAGAGAAAAACTTGTATTGCTTGGATTTTTGGTGCATTCTCGAGAAAGTTTCACATTACGTGGTTGTAACACCCTCGAATCGGCCCTATGCAAGTTTTAGCGCTTCCTGCCAAACCCGCATAGAAACGATTCAAGGACACCCACCAGGCACTTGCGTGCGGGTGGAGAACGAAGTAATACCATTACACATTAGTCCACGATGGAACCCACAGAACATATATATACAACAATGACTCCATGAGTCAAGAATACAAATATACTATACAAAGATCCAAATCACCTTGAAAACGATACAGCGTCCGACTACGGACAACATGCAAATGGGGCTAAGAGCCCTGAAGAATAACCAATGGCATCCATAACCCTGCTCAGGCCAAGCCGGAAGGGTAACCCTGCTAATGACGTCAAACTCAAACCTGCTAAAACAAAAGGGGTGCCGACAAAGGGCGAAGGAAAAAGAGAGCGGTCAGTACTGAGGCTAGTACACGGCTAGTCTAGAATTCGGCGGCTCTCGCCTACATAGGTATGGTGGACTGAAGCGGCAGCAGAGCATGCACTAAACAACCTATAGAGACTCGATACATTTGTCGGCTATTAGAGAGGGGTAAGAAAGACCTATTCGAATCCAACCTGATTCTAACACCAATCATACCCATCCTGGTATTCCCCCTCGAGACCAAACGCGGAAGTCAAACCGAGGAACTCACACAGTTGACAGTTTTACTCATTCAATTATAGTTGCAGCACTTACTAGTCAAATATAGATAGCATGAGTCATCCTGATATCATAAGCAGTGGGCAGTTTTAGTTAACCCTTCCATTGTAGTTGCAATACTTACTAGTTAGATACAAATAGTATGAGAACTCCCAAAACCAACAGTTGTTGGCACTTTTATTTACTCATTCCGTTGTAGTGAATCTGATTACTAGACATGTCAGAGTCAAATTTATAGCACTACTTTAGTTATGCTTGTCTATGATTGAGATACTGTGCTCCAAGTCGTCCATAACCGCGGACATGGCTTTCAGAAAGATTTACCCTACAGGGGTGCACAAATAGCAACACACGCACGATCAACCTCGGAAAAACCAAATAAAAACCCAACGAGGCTTTCACGACAAAGCAATCACATGATTCATAAAATATTTTAGGGGGCCACCCCACTAAGCTACCCGCGACGAAGTTGGCCGGCTCCAAGACGGACCCAGGGTTTGTGTAGACGGCGGTAAACGACTGGGAACCCGAAAGTGTGACCGGGCTTGTCGATACAGCGAAAACGTGTCATGATCCAAAACAGTACAGGTGCTCCACGCACAATCGTAAATAAAGCAGTAAATCATGGCATAAGTACATGATAGTAATAAAGCCCCAAACTAGTTTGTGGCCCCAAGAAATAAGAAATGAATCAAGCTCTGGCTAAGGGGATTCATGGTCCCACATGCGGATAGTGCGATAGTCAAGGAATAGGTATCAAGTACTCGGGGCCTACGGGACAAAAGTGAGCGGTTAAAACCAAATATTATCTATTGCCCACCGGTGCCTCTACATTAATTATATCTATTCCCAGCATTTTAACAGTTGTATTTAAAGTCATGATCATCTCCACCATTTAGCATGTGCCAACCTCCCAACAACAGTGGAACAACAACAACGCGAAGCAACACTTGAGCAAGCAACTACGACACGCAAGGCCGACCATCTATCAAACAACAGGCAATAGGATGTGTCCAAGGAAATATAGAGGCTGCGGGGAATATAAATGGTGCACAGAAACTAAAGCATCGCAACACAGATAGCAGTGGATCAATAGGAGGAAATAAAGACTACAAAAGCAAAATAGGTAGAAAGGGGGAGATGCTCGCCTAGAAAACACTGCCGAAGGTTCACCGGAGATCGGGTCGACACTCGCATCCACTCATCGGCCTAATCCATGAAGAAGCGAAGCACTAACAGGAACACCGGATACACTATTTAATACTACGGTAGAAGACCGGGCATGATGCATGACATGGCAAAGATGCGGTGCAACTAGACAATATTAAGCGGAACCAGGGTCCTGACAATTAATTAAATGGTTCAAGTTATTTAGATACCCCGCAATTTAAATGTTGCATTAACAAGGCAAAACATGGCATCGGTTCGCTACACAAATTTAAATAGAGGCGGTATAATACAAGAATAGCCCGCATATGTGCTCCATATTTAATTATGAGGTGAATTGATTAAATACCCCCCCAAAAAACTGAGTATGTATGCGAGCATGAGCAATTTAATATGCAACAATATAGATGTCATATATTATAAAAATAGGGGCCTCAGAAAGGGGTTCACACATTGGGGGTTCGGCGATCTTGGGCTTCGATGTGGTTCGGGTCTGGTCTTCGGGGTCAGCTTCAGATCTATGTAGGCGGACTTGTGTTTCCACACCGGAGACCTTTGGGTGCGGCGCCATATGGTACATGTAGGAGTCCTCGGCGTCCGTGAAGGAGAACATGAAGCCGGTGCCGGGGTTCGATCTTCAGGGTTCGAGAGGTCGGGGTCTTCGAGTCCATGTGGGAGATCTTGGTGCTAAGCGTCCTACGGTGACGACCTAGGGATCCGGCATTGGTCAGAGGTGTCAAACTTGTGTCGGCATCAACATTTCATTGGGTCCATCTTTGTACATGACATGGAAGCTTTACTTGTCATAGGTCTTAGCTGCAACACAAGGTTGGTGTCGATCTTGACGGGATACGCCACTACGTCGAAGACCTTGAGGCACATAGCCTGGGACTTTCCAACACGGCAGAGACATCACCACGTCGACAGAAGACCGACTCAACACCACATAGGCAGAGGAACATCTTCGTGGCCGCCAGGTCGATGGCATGCTGGAGAGGCGTCAAGGTCGATGACGATCTTGAGGCCACCGGCCCGACGCGGGGCGACAGTGTTGGGGATATACTTTCCGGGTATCCTCACAGTTCCTCACTGACCAGGGTGGCCCACTTCGGGTTAGAGCATTGCTTCACGGGCGGCCTAGTCTGGGAGAGAAGACGGAGTCCAATCTGGCTATGGGAAGGCCCAGAAGACTTACCGACATAGGCCCATAATGTTACTTGTAGTTCAAGATGTACTCTATAACAGACTCTTAGTCGTAGCCGGATAGATCTCTCCTGTAAACCCTAGGCCGGATATCTATATAAGCCGTCCTAGGGAGAGCCTTTAGGGCACCAGATAACACCCAATACTTTAGACCCTCAACTCGCACAGGCGAAACCCTTGTAACCCATATTCCGGCTCTGCCGTATTACTGGATTGCTAGCAGGAGTAGGATCCGTCCAAAGCCAGCGGATTCGAACCTGGGTAAACTTGTGTGCTCACCATCCCGGAATACCGTACGTCTCACCCCCCCTCTCTTCCGCACGCCACGAGGACCCCCTCATGGCATACTTGTCATCAATCCAAAGACAGTTGGCGCCCACCGTGGGGCAAGTGAGCTACGGATCTGTGTTCCGAGCGAAATCTGCAACAATCGGAATCGGCGAGACCATCATCGTCGGTCGCATCCTCTATGCCAGCGACGTCCCTCTCATCGTTCTCGATGAGACTTGGATTCCAGCAAAGGAGGTCGTGACTGCCTACACAATCATGTCTTTTGGCGAGATCGATGTTTACATCGGTTTCGCTGAACCCGCCCAACCCACCCCAACGGTGATGATAGAGGCAGAAGAATTTTCTGGGTCCCCTTTGTCCGCGGAGGCGGCAGAGTTTCGGATCTTAGAAAACCCTAATCCCACCCAGCCCGCACCAGTTGCAGAGATAGTGGAGAAACCCGAACCTGAAGAAGACCTAGCGGTCAACGTCGAATCTGGAGTGGATCTCCCCGGAGGAGCCGAATCCCAGATCGACCCACCCGTGGAAGTCGAAATCCATGAGGAACATATCAACGACGCTGATTCCGGATCTGATGATGCCGGAATAGACAGGCCTTTCCTAAGGTACACACTAAAAAGTATGATACTGCAAGGCGAAAGCGCACATGCAATCCTCGAGACCATCAAAAGTTTCGATATGGATGACCACGAAAGCCGCAGGTACCTCAGGAAGCACGCGTCGCACTTCGTCGGATACATGGGATCCGGATCCGGCTCTGCCGATGCTGGAGAAAACACCGACTCGGTGCTGGAGGCAATTGGAACAAACGCCGACGTACCCACATCCTCGGATGAATCCATGACGTTGGCAGATTTCCAAAAGTTCTCCGCGGAATATGAAGAGGAGTACAACTCCAAAGCTGCAGAGGAGGGAGAAGCCATGGATGAAGGATCCGGGGAACACTCTCCCAAAGCACAAGATGACATGGACGTCAGAGATAATCCCGAAGTCCAAATGTCCGAAAGTACCGATCAGAGCTTGACTCCGGGAAACGGACCCAAAGCCGTCTTTGCTACCGGCACTGCCAAGAAGGCAAAGAAGAAGAACAAGACCCCGGCAAAAGACCCTCTGACAGAGGAGGTGATTGCCGAGGAATACGAGGAAGACTCGGATGGAGCACTAATCCCAGATGAGCCGGAAAAAGAAGCATCGGTGGATGGACACGTGATCACTGAAGGTGTGCGTAAACTCATCGATGCCGCACTAACCACACCTATCCCTATAGCTGCAGAACTTACTGCAGATGAGCTGGACGAAAGGGCCCAGGCCCTAGAAGCGCGTCGTCAACAAATCCTTGATGAAGCCAAAAACATCGAGGTGGAGAAGAAACGCATGTCGAACAAGGAGTACATGTCTCGTCTACATCAGAAGACACGGAAGCGTCACATAGATGACAACCAATTCCCACGTGTTCGTGCCGTCCTTTTTGGAGATGAGATGGGGAAGCCACGGAAAGATAGCAACGGAGATTGGGTATACCCAACACCAGTACAAAATACCGTGGCAGCCCGAGAAATTCTATCGGCTAATCCATGACCAGAGGAGATCCGTTTGGGTATCAAGCTACTCAACAAGGGACTGGAGCAGCAAAAGGTAGCCCTGTCCGAAAGTCAAAAACTAATCTCAGATGCTGACCAATGTCGCACGGATCCGGCATGGGCTGACGTAAGACCCCATTACGTTCTGGAGCAGTATTATCGCCCCGAACGATGGGAAGACAACTATTCAAGAACCGGATCTTCTGGACAACATCACAAAACCACACGCGGTTGGGGCAATGTCGCACCAGCGGCCGAGAAAGACGCCATCGCTACCCTGAATCCGACGAATCCTCCCCGACGAGAATCTAAGGATCGACGGGGAGAAGATAAAGAGAAACGTCCGGAGGAGGATCGTCAGAGAATGCCGCCTCCTAGACATGAGAACCGTCCGGCTGAGCCTCACTATGGTGGGAACAATGGACGAAGGAACGACGGAAACCATGCAGGTACAAGTCGGCAGGGGGCTCGTCGTAGTCAAGACCCTCCCCGAAATCGGAATAATGACGTTTCAGACGGAGGCCGGCGATCAGCCGGAAACTACCCCGCTGTACCACCCTCTCCACCACATAGTTATCACAACGGCCCCCACGGAGGTCAAGGAGGACATGGCGGAGGAGGTGGTGGCAGAAGCCGAAGTCCGGCTCCAAGGCACCGCAGCCACAGCCGGCATTCGGGACGATCCCTATCCCCAAACGACACAAGGCATAGGATCAACTCCAACATAGAGGCTCGGCGCTACGAAAACGATGACGTGTACGTGGGTCCAAAGTGCTTCGGACCACGCATCAGAGCTACAAAGTTCCCGGAAGGATTTGCTATCTCAAGACATATTCAAGCCTACGATGGCATTGCTCGGCCAGACACCTGGTTACAGGATTTCTTCCAAGCTTGCTGCATCGCCAAAGGCGGAAACAGCCTGGTCGCAACTCGATATCTCCTACTCATGCTGAGGAAGACGGCACGATCATGGCGCAATGAGCTTCCGGCGAACACCATCCACAACTGGTATGATTTACAAAGTGCATTCTTTTGGAATTTCGAAGGCACATATCAGAGGCCCTGTACGGTTGGAGACCTACAGCGTTGCACCCAGAAAGCCGGAGAAACTTGCCGGGATTACCTCGGACGATGGATTGACACCAAGAACTCCTGCGAATGAGTAAATGATCAAACTGCGATTGAAGCTTTCATCGCAGGTCTCCCAATTGGTTTACTGCGCCATCGCTTGAAGTGTGACAAGGTTACTGATCTGGGAGAAATGATAGAAACAGCGAGCAAGTATGCAGATGCTGACGACGATGCAGAGGGATTACTCAAAGCCCTGGTTGTGCCTTAGTCGGCAAAACAACCAAAGCAACAAGCTCAGAAGCGCAAAAATACCTCGGAAGAAAAACCCAACGCGGAGACAGTGGTAGTCACTACTATTTCTGGGTCTGGAGGACGAGCAGGACGTGGCGGAGGCCGCGGGCGTGGCCGTGGGACATCAAGGGTCCAAGGTAGAGGAGAGCAACAACCAGGCAAAACCTACACTTAGGCCGACATCGCCAATAACCCATGTGTGCATCATTTGGACGCCAATGGGGGCTCATCCCACACCAACACTGAATGTCGTTTTAACGACGACATCAAGAGAGATGATACCGCGGGCTACAAAGCTAAGCGGAAGAAGGGAAATTAAAATCCCGAAAAGGACAAAGAGACCAAGGAAGATTCCGACATGGAGGAACCCCAATGCTTCAAATCCCAAGTCGGAAGGGAAGAAAACTTTTCCCACAAAGAAGGACACTTACGTCACCTTCCTCGGATATCAGCCAGCAAAGGTCAAGAAAGCAGTTCTCCACGAGCTCAACGCAACAGTTCCGGCTGTCACTCAGTATCTGGACTGGTCGGAAGTAGCAATAATGTTTCACCGCGTTGATCATTTGCCTAAGCTACATAAGCGACGAAAATACGCCTTGATCGTCAATCCACTTATTGATGGTTATGGTTTCTCTAAGACCCTCATGGACGGTGGTAGCAGCATCAATATTCTCTATGTTGAAACGCTACGCCGGATGAAGATCTCGGAAACACGACTGAACCACAGCTCTGTGATCTTTCACGGAGTAGTCCCAGGAAGACATGCTAATTCCCTCGGAGAGATCACTTTGGATGTTACTTTTGGAACACCAAAGAATTATCGGACAGAGGCACTTTCCTTCAAAGTGGTCCCGTTCAAGAGCACATACCACGCTATATTCGGACGTCCGGCTTACTGGGCTTTTATGGCTCGTCCGTGTTACATTTACAATATGATGAAAATTCTAGGTCCCAACGGCGTAATCACCATCAGGGGAGACCCGAAGAAGGCGCGAGAATGCGACAATGGAAATGCCGCCTTTTCTGAAGCCGTGCTGCACGCCCAGGAGTACTAGGAGATCAAGAAGAGCATAGATCCGTCCGAGATGCCTGCGACGAAGAAGGAGGTGATAAAGCCAAATCCGGAGTTCAAGGCATCAGAAGAGATGAAGACGACGCCATTGAAGGATGAAGACCCCTCCAAGGTGACCCAGATAGGCATAGGCCTAAGTAGCACATAGGAAAGCGCGCTCGTCAAGTTCCTCCAAGCAAATCAAGATATCTTCGCACGGCAGCCATCTGACATGACCGGAGTACCTAGGGAACTTGTCGAGCACTCTCTAAATGTAAACCCGAACGATAAACCCGTCAAATAGTCCTTATGGCGGTTTGGTGATGAAAAGCGTAAAGCAATAGCTAAGGAACTAGTGCGGCTCGAGTTAGCCGGATTCATAGAAGAGGTCATCCATACTGATTGGTCGGCCAACCCTGTAATGGTCCCTAAAAAGGACACCACTGATTTAAGGATGTGTGTTGATTATACTGCCTTGAACAAGGCTTGTCCAAAAGATCTGTTCGCTCTGCCTAGAATTGATCAAGTTATCGATTCTATGGCAGGCTCGGAACTCCTCTGTTTTCTCGACGCATATTCCGGTTATCACCAAATACGGATGAAGGAATCTGACAAAGTCAAGACTTCATTCATAACCCCCTTCAGAACCTTCTGTTTTGTTACAATGCCCTTTGGGCTAAAGAACGCAGGAGCTACGTTCCAGCACACGATGCAGCGTTGCCTCCATGACCAGCTCGGACGCAATGTACATGCATACGTGGATGATATCGCGGTCATGTCCAAAAAGAAGGAAACATTGATTTCCGACTTGGAGGAGACGTTCGCCAATTTACGAAAATACAACATCATGCTTAACCCGAAGAAATGTTTCTTTGGAATACCAGCCGGAAAACTGTTAGGTTTTATCATGTCTCAAAGAGGTATAGAGGTGAACTGCGACAAGATCAAGGCTATTCTCAATATTTCCAGGCCAACTCGCCTGAAGGACGTGCAAAGATTAACTGGTTGCATTGCTGTAGTCAGTCGATTTGTAAGCCGGCTTGGTGAAAGAGCCGCACCATTATACAAACTCCTGAAGAAGACCAAGGATTTTGTCTGGACTAACGAAGCTGAAGCTGCACTACAAGACCTGAAGAAAGTACTCTCATCTGCTCCTATCCTTGCGGCGCCGGAACCTCAGGAACCGATGTTGCTTTACATTGCTGCGACAAATAAGGTTGTCAGTATAGTTATGGTGGTGGAGAGACCGGAAGAAAATCAGGAGCACCTGGTGCAGCGTCCGACATACTTTGTCAGCGAGGTCCTGACAGAATCAAAACAGCGGTATCCGCACTATCAAAAGTTGGCTTACGGTGTTTTTCTAGCATCTCGTAAGTTACGACACTATTTTCAGGAGCATCCAATTACCGTGGTGAGCAAAGCTCCCATGAGAGATATAATCAACAATAGCGATGCCACAGGACGCGTCGCTAAATGGGGCATAGAGCTTGCAGCTTTCGATATTGAGTACAAACCCCAGACAGCAATCAAATCCCAGATCCTTGCCGACTTTGTCGCTGATTGGACAGAGACCAAGGAGAACATGATCCTCCCTGAGTCGGAATATTGTACCCTCTTTTTTGATGGGTCTAAGGCTCGAGGAGGTCGGGGGCTGGCATGATGCTCAAGTCACCCCAAGGAGATAATCTTTTATACGTGTTGCAAATCCACTTCACAGTGACAAACAACATTGCCGAGTATGAAGCACTGCTGCATGGAATACGGATTGCTAAGGATATTGGCATCCGACGTTTGATGTGTTTCGGAGATTCGGATCTTGATGCTCAGCAAGTCTTGGATATTTGTAATGCAAATAAGCACATGGTAGCATATAAAGCTGTCGTGGATGATCTATCTAAATCGTTCGAAGGGTTTGAAGTTCAACACATCCCTCGAGGAGAAAACGAGGAAGCAGACGCACTATCTCGAATAGGCTCTGCACAGAAAGAGGTTCTGGATGGCGCGTTTTTAGAGCACCTCAAAGTTCCCTCGATAAAGGGAGTAGATGAGGAATATCCAACCAAACCGACTCACCTTTAATAGCAGTTCTGGTTGTAATTCCCAGCTGGACTCAACCCTACCTAGATTACTTGGTAGATGGCAAATTACCCGAAAATGAGGTGCTGAGCTGACAGATCGTCCGACGAGCAAAAGCCTATACTATTGTTAAAGGTGAGCTCCATAAACGGAGTGTTTCTGGGGGTTTTCAGCGATGTGTGTCTCCGAAAGAAGGAGTGGAAATCTTAAGAGAAATCCACGAAGGCGAGTGTGGTCACCACGCTGCAGCCAAATCTTTAGTGGCAAAAGCTTTTCGACATGGATTTTTCTGGCTTACAGATTAGGCAGATGCCGAACGATTAGTCAAGACATGCAAAAGCTACCAAAAGTACGCCAAGCAAGCTCACGTTCCGGCTGATCAGCTACGAACAATACCTATAACATGGCCTTTTGCGGTCTGGGGGCTTGATATGGTAGGACCTTTTAAACGAGCACCAAGTGGATTCACGCACCTCTTAGTGATGGTGGACAAATTCACAAAGTGGATCGAGGCTAAACCTGTCACTAGTTGTGATGGAGCAACAACCAAAAGATTTGTCGAGGATATTATAATCCGGTATGGTTATCCGCATAGCATTATCACGGACAACGGGAGTAACTTTTCTATGGGAGAACTGGCTGAATTCTGCGATGAGCAAAATATCCGGCTTGACATTGCGTCAGTCGCACATCCGCGGGCTAACGGACAAGTCGAAAGAGCAAATGGTTTAATTATACAAGGCTTGAAACCGAGACTTGAAGCACCACTGAGACGTGCTGCGGGGGCTTGGGCAGATGAACTACCCTCTGTCGAAGAAGTTCTTCCTAGTGATTTAATTCATACTTCTCCTAGAGTGGCCGCGTATATTGAAGAGGATGCCGAGATTTCTCGACAAAATGATCTCGACTTAGTCGAAGAAGTTCGCGTCGTTGCTGAAATGAGATCTATAGCCTATCAGCAGAAGTTACGCAAGTATCATAGCCAGAGAGTCCGAACTAGATCTTTTAATAAAGGTGATTTGGTTCTTCGGCTTGTGCAACAAAGAAAGCACAAACTTTCCCTAGTATGGGAAGAGCCCTTTTTAGTTAGTCGAGTATTACACAATGGATCGTACTACTTAACTGACATGAGGCCAGTCAAAGAAAGACCTCCTACTAAGAAGAGAAAGAGAGCTGGAGGCAGTATAAATCCAGATGAGTTAGACATATGGAATATTGCTCAGCTACGTCCCCTTTATTCTTAGTTTATCCTTCTTTGTAATCATACATATGTACATGTTCTGTGAGAAATAAAATTTTTGGTTACCTCAAAGTTTTCCTGAGAAGTTTTTACCATCTTATTTCCTAATGATCATGTCATAGTCGAAAATCCCAGAATACTTGAAAGTACTTTATGCTCATGTTCGTTCTGGTTTAGATTTCCGACTCTAAAACTGCTACCTTCGGGTATAACTCTAAAAAATTCTAGTCTTTACTTAGGTTATTTGTCTGATTGTTGGATGCGGGTATTTTCCGAGTAGTGAATTGTTGGTACTGGAAGCCAGCTTTTTTTTCGAGTTTAAACTGGTTTAGCAATTGAGCTCCGTTGCTCGGCAAAGTTTCCGGCTGAAGGTTTAGCCGGCTCACGAAAGGGACGAGGCGGAAAGCCAGATAAACGATAAGTAGAGACGAAAAATTCTAAGTGCTTATGCAAACATTTCAAGCACAAAAAAAGTCTAAAACAAAAGTGCTGAATAGATAAAAAAAACTTAGCACTAGCAAAAGCCATAGTACTTCATATTTACAAAACGCATCATGTTCTTTCACAGAATAATACATAAGTTTGTGGTCTATGATGCAGGAGGAGATGAAGGATCTACTGGCTCACTGGTTACTCCGCCTTGATATCGTTCCGAGATATCCACATCCGAGTTGGTGCATTCATCATCGGAAACTTCTTCAGCTTCTTCTGCAGGAGGAGGCGGAGTATCCACGCGGGTGAAGAAGGGGACCTCGTAGCTGGTCAGGTCAGCTACATGGCACCCATAGCCGGCGCAGGAGTGCATGATAGCTTGAAGGTCTTGCTCCTGGCCGTCTTCATCTACTTTGCAGTACCCTCTGGTCACTTGCCATATCTCCATGTTTCCATGGTGGCTCATGACCATGGTGAGAGCGTTCTGCGCAGCAGTTCGCGCGTAGGACATGTTACAGTCCCAAACGAGCTGCGGCATCTCCTTGGCCTTCTCCCGCACCTGGAAGTCTGACATGCTTGGCATGTCCGGAATCCTAAGAGACTCGCCAATATCCTCAAGGGATTGGCGGTAGTCATGAATAAGATCACCGACTTGGGTAAGCCGGTGAGTGCGGGGATCGGACGAGGAGGAGTCCGTCAAGTTCAGAGGACCTATACACAAAATGAAGATAAGGAAAAACCGACATTGATAAAAGTCGAGGAAATGATAAGTCAGATAGATGGAACTTACCAAGAATGACGTCGTCAATCTTGGATTTCTCCTCCCGGAGGCTCTGGAGTTTAGCCCGGAGTGCTTGGGAGATATCCTTCTCTCTGTCAACCTCATTCTTGTGGTCCGAGATAACTTTATCTTGAGCGGAAATCTTGCGATCGCGCTCTTCAGTGGCCATGGAGGAGGATTCCAGGACTTGAGCTATGCTTGTTTCATGATCCACCTTGAGCTTTTCCAACTCTTAGCGAAGTCCTTTGTTCTCCACCACCAAGGTCTTGAGGTTCTCGGCCTCTTCAATCATAGTGATGGATTGTTTCACCAACGCTGTAAGTCAAAAAAGAACAACAGTTCAAAAAAATTCGACATAGAAAAAGCAAAAGACAAGGTTTGAATCCTGAAATATTTACCTTCAGCTTCATCCTTGGCTACCTTGAGCTCAGCATTTTTAAGCCGGAGAGCTTTGATCTCTCTCCGCTTATTACAGACATTGGACAATAATTCCTGGTTATAGGAACATACTTTCTGTAAGTCAGAATACCCAAAGTCAGAAAGCTACTTAAGACTCGGGCTAATATTTTTACTAAATATCAGCACGAGCCTTGGGGGCTACACTAGTTCGTTCTTTGGCATCCTAATGAAAGCATAAACTCAGATTCTATATCCTACTTCATGCTTGGGGGCTAAAGGATATGATATAACATAATGTAAAAACAAGAAGTTGGAATTCCGAATTACATATTGCTCGTGGGTGAGTTTGTCTAAACTCACGTTCACTTCAGCTGCCACCTTCTCGGCGAGAGTAAGAGGGATCACTGGAGCTGTTGGAAGCTTGCCAGTCCCGATCCTATCGTCACGAAGGCGGACTTGAGTAAGAAGGTCGGAGAACTTGACGTCCTCTGCTTCTTGCGCCTCCTCTTCGGGGGATAGATGGCTTTTGTCCAGGACATGCCTAGCCAGCCGCTGGATCTCCTCTGTAGATTTCCGGGTCAGGCCAAATTTGGCAAGACCCGGATTGTTGAGGAGGTTGTCAGCGAAGACTTCAGCCGAGGGATCATTACCCGAAGAGGGTTCACCCTTATCTTGAGCTGACGCACTGGTGGTGACGTCAGTATGCGACCCAAGGATCGTCGGCTCCGCTTGAGGAGCCGGATCTTCTGCAATCACTAGAGAAGGGATGATCACCGGAGTTGCAGAAGGTTGAGGGACCGGAGTCGGAGGAGCCACGGCAGGGGAAGCTATTGTAAGCTTCGTCTAGCGCAAGGGCTTCGAAGAAGTCCCCTTCCCCTTGCCCTTGATGATTGATTTTGCTCTGAGAAAGTAGTAAAGTCAGAAACATTACATCTCGGAAAGTAACTTGAGTAAACAACAAAGGCGGAAAACTTGTGACAGAAGGTTACCTCTTCACGACTGGCACCTCCTTTGTGCCAACTGCCACTATCGGAGCTTTGCGCTTCTTGAGCGCAAGATCCGGCAGTGGAACCACTTCCACCTCCTGAGAGAACTCCGGAGGGTATCCTTCGAGCGGAGCAAGTTCCGACTCGGGGATGTCAGCAAGCTGAAAACAAGAAAACGTATCTGCATTGCAATGTAACTCGAAGATAGAAACACATAAAAGGTGTGATGATAAAAGCTTACTGGCACCACGGGGTTTTCCGCCGTGTGCATGTCTAGAGAAACCTCTGGAATCCGCCTCTCGATCCGCTCCTTGATCAGCCACTTGATTTGGCTTATGTAGCCTTGAGTGGTGTAGGCTTTGGGGCTGATGCGGAGGGAGTCGGTCAGGGAAGACGTGACGGAATGCATCAGTCTATCCCCGTGGTACTGAAGTGGCTGGATCCGGCGTGAGACCCAGCACTAGACCAAGTCGGATCCCTTTAGACCATTGTGCTTGATCAGATATTCGATCCGCCTCTTAGCGAGGATCAGATCATCTGTGAGAGCCGGAGCAGCCTCGTCCCAGGAAGGTTGGGCCGTGGCGGCTCCGCTGACAAAAGCCGGCAAAGCAGTAGCTTTGCCGGGAGCCGGAATATCCCGATGGTAGAAAAAAGTGGCTGGCCATTGCTTGACCGAGTCACTGGCAGAAATTTTGGGATATGCCCGGTCTCGTCTAAGAGAAAAACTAATGGTGCCGGTGATGTAAGGAACACCGACAGTGATGAAATTCCTCCGGACATGAAAGTAAAACCGGAAGAGAAGCAAACTCGGCCTAATGCCAAGAAAGCCCTCACAAAGCGCAGCATATGCACTCATCTCTAGAATGGAGTTGGGAGGAAGATTGTGGAGTTGAACTCCATAGTGGTCAATCACCTCGGAGAAGAACTCTGAGGGAGGAAAGGACAAACCTCGGTCCAGATGGGTGCCAAAGTGGACGCGCTCGCCCTCGTGCGGATTGGGGACGGTCTCGCCGGAGCCGCTCCGCCAGTTGCCGGCGGCGAGGAGCCCCTGCTTCTCCATGTTCTTGAGGCCAGCCTCGTCGAGGGCGCAGGGGATCCAGAGTCCCCGGAAGCTCTCTTTCTCCGCAGCTACTTCCGCCGACACCGCCGCCACCGCCGCTGCTAGAGAGGAAGAAGAGGATGAAGCCATTTTCTCTCCGGTGGAAAAGGGTGACCCTAAAGTGGCGGCGCTAGGAGCTCTATGGGAGGAAAACGAAAAGACTCTAGGCACGCTGGAGATTTGGGAAGAAAGGAACGGCGAAAGGCAGATGAAGAGGAGAAGAAAAACTCTAGACCCCTTATATCCACCTACCTGCGCCAAGATTCGTGCAAACGCTACAGTGTAACCGCCATGCGTCATGGAAGGAACTGGGAAGGGCCCATGCGATGATTGCGTCGCCTCGATCTCCACGCACGCATTGAAACGACGCCTCGGTTCCGCGAACCATGGACCCACCAACGGTCGTGCTGACGGAACGTTCTGTCAGATGACGTGACTTGACCATACTTGTGTCAGGTGGCGTTAGAGACCAAATTCTGGCTTAGTTTAAAAGCGAGCTGGAAAATCTGAGTAACTAATTGAAAGGTCCGACTTATTTTTAAGACCGGGATCGTATCTTTTGTTGTGAAGTTTCAGGAACCCTTCAAGATTCTGCAAGCCGAAGATCAAGCTAGACGATGATAAATCCGACTTTGGATCTTGGAGGCCTCCGGGGGCTACTGTTGGGGATATACTTTCCGGGTATCCTCACAGTTCCTCACTGACCAGGGTGGCCCACTTCGGGTTAGAGCATTTCTTCACGGGTGGCCCAGTCAGGGAGAGAAGACGGAGTCCAATCCGGCTACGGGAAGGCCCAGAAGACTTACCGACTTAGGCCCATAATGTTACTTGTAGTTCAAGATGTACTCTATAATAGACTCTTAGTCGTAGCTGGATAGATCTCTCCTGTAAACCCTAGGCCGGATATCTATATAAGCCGTCCTAGGGAGAGCCTTTAGGGCACCAGATAACACCCAATACTTTATACCCTCAACTCGCACAGGCGAAACCATTGTAACCCATATTCCGGCTCTGCCGTATTACTGGATTGCTAGCAGGAGTAGGATCCGTCCAAAGCCGGCGGATTCGAACCTAGGTAAACTTGTGTGCTCACCGTCCCGGAATACCGTACGTCTCACCCCCCCCCTCTCTTCCGCATGCCACGAGGACCCCCTCATGGCGTACTTGTCATTAATCCGACGACAGGAAGGACACCCCGCGGTGGCTACGGCCGGCAAGCTCGGGGCGGAGCAGGGTGCGAGGAAGGGCGACAAGGTGGCCAGGAGGCGACGGAGCTCCGGACGGCGGGGTGGTGCAGACAACGGGGAGGCAGACGAGGCTCGACAAGGGCGGCACACGCATACTCGCTGGAGCTGTTGTAGAGGAGGACCGGCCCCGCGGCGGTTGCCGACGATGAAGGAGGGGGGTCGAGGCAGCAGGAGCAGGGCACCGAGCGAGGTCGCTCGCTGGCGGCAGAGGAGCTCGAGCTGGGGCTCATGAAAGGTGAGGCGGAAGGGTGACGGCGAGGAGGACGCGCGAGATCGAGGAGGGCTCGGGCGGACCAGCGAACTCAACGGGGAGGCAGTCCAAGGTTGACCGGGTCAGCGGCGGCGCCAGGGAGCGCTAGCGGCGACGCCTCGCGGAGAGGGAGTAGATCGGTGGTGGCCTGCTCGGGTCCAGGGCGTCGGCACGCGCAGGAAGGGGTGGCTTGAGCGGGGAAAGAGGAGAGAGCGAATCAGGTCGAGCGATGGGAGCGGGCGACGTGATGTGGGGGTGGGGCTGGGCCTCGCGTGGGTGGAAGGTGGTGTGGGGCCGGGGAGCGTGCAAGCGGGCGTGTAGCGCGTCGGGGCAGCACGTTGTGTGTGTGCGTTGCGTGCCAACGTGTGCGGCGTCTAGGTAGGTGGCGGCGGGTGAGGCGGGCTAGGGTTATGTGTTAGGTGGTCTAGTGTCTGGTCTAGCTGGGACGGGTCTGCCGGGGTAGTAGGTGGTCTGGCCTGCGGGCTGGGCTGCCTTCCCCGGTTCAAAACATTTTGTTTGATTATTTATTTTAATTTTAAAATACTTTTGTAAATAGTTTTTTTTAGCAATTAAAAGATCCGAGAAAGACCAGGGTTTTATCATTTGAAATAAAGAGGGAGACAAAAAGAAAACAAATATAGGCTTTACGAAAATAGTTTTAGTCAAACATATGCATGGAGACATGAAGATGCTCAAATGCAATGTGGCATGATGACATGAGCATGATATGATGATGCACAAAACAAAAACAGAGCGATTTTCTAATAGTGGTTTTACCGGGGTGCTACAATTCGACACCACTATAAAGGGATCTCACCCTCGAGATCCACCTCATGGTACGGGGAAGAAGGCTGACGAGCTGGATCTTCTCGCTTCGTGTAGATCCTCACGACACCACTAACAAAGATTCTGCTCCATCTTGAATTCGGCGACACCACCAACAAGGGGTAGTTGCTCATGTTCGTTGAGAGAACACTCCGGAGAAACACGGACGAAGGAAGAGGTCTCAAAAGGTAAGGCCACCTCTAACTTCTATGGAATGAGTAAAATTGCATTGATCCACCAATTCAATGTAGAAGAGTGAATGATAAGAGTAGTGGTATGGTCGCGACTCCATCCCGCACTCAAAGCATTACTCTGCACATTAATAGTAGAATTATGCAATCAACTCTCGAAATCAGACTGAAGATCTCGACAAGCGAGGTTCGGAAACAAAGGAGTGATGCAGGGTTTCATCGGATCTGATGTAGATGAGGTCGTCGTGTTGGAAAACATCGGAAGGCACAATAAGGAACAAAGAGAAGTCCAACAGATGAAGGATTCCTCAGATAGCATGAAGACCGGATGTAGAAGCACCGTTACCAGAGGAGGAAGCGAAACCCTGAAGGTACGATAGAAACCCAACCACGAGAATTCCTGGACTCGAAGAAAAGATAAGAGAGCAGATCCAAACACGCAGAGGTAAGAGGAGAATAGCATAGGGTAAGGAGTAAAAACAGAGCTAATCAGATCTATCCAACCGATTTTTCAAAAATAGTTTTTGACACTCTACATCGTCCGTTAGCTAGGTTATCCTATAGGCTGGACCAGTGGGGTATCGTAACTGCTGAGCTCTGATACCACTTTGTAACACCCTCGAATCGGCCCTATGCAAGTTTTAGCGCTTCCCGCCAAACCCACATAGAAACGATTCAAGGACGCCCACCAGGCACTTGCGTGCGGGTGGAGAACGAAGTAATACCATTACACATTAGTCCACGATGGAACCCACAAAACATATATATACAACAACGACTCCATGAGTCAAGAATACAGATATACTATAAAAAGATCCAAATCACCTTGAAAACGATAGAGCGTCTGACTACGGATAACATGCAACTGGGGCTAAGAGCCCTGAAGAATAACCAATGGCATCCAAAACCCTGTCCAGGCCAAGCCGGAAGGGTAACCCTGCTAACGACGTCGAACTCAAACCTGCTAAAACAAAAGGGGTGCCGACAAAGGGCGAAGGAAAAAGAGAGCGGTCAGTACTGAGGCTAGTACATGGCGAGTCTAGAATTCGGCGTCTCTCGCCTACATAGGTATGGTGGACTGAAGCGGCAGCAGAGCATGCACTAAACAACCTATAGAGACTCGATACATTTGTCGGCTATTAGAGAGGGGTAAGAAACACCTATTCAAATCCAACCTGATTCTAACACTAACCATACCCATCCTGGTATTCCCTCTCAAGACCAAACAAGGAAGTCAAACCGAGGAACTCACACAGTTGACAGTTTTACTCATTCCATTATAGTTGCAGCACTTACTAATCAAATATAGATAGCATGAGTCATCCTGATATCATAAGCAGTAGGCAGTTTTAGTTAACCCTTCCATTGTAGTTGCAATACTTACTAGTTAGATACAAATAGTATGAGAACTCCCAAAACCAGCAGTTTTTGGCACTTTTATTTACTCATTCCGTTGTAGTGAATCTGATTACTAGACATGTCAAAGTCAAGTTTATAGCACTACTTTAGTTATGCTTGTCTATGATCAAGATATTGTGCTCCAAGTCGTCCATAACCGCGGACACGGCTTTCGGAAAGATTTACCCTGCAGGGGTGCACAAATAGCAATACACGCACGATCAACCTCGGAAAAACCAAATAAAAACCCAACGAGGCTTTCACGACAAACCAATCATAGGATTCATAAAATATTTCAGGGGGCCACCCCACTAAGCTACCCGCGACGAAGTTGGCCGGCTCCGAGACGAACCCAGGGTTTGTGTAGACGGCAGTAAACGACTAGGAACCCGAAAGTGTGACTGGGCTTGTCAATACAGCGAAAACGTGTCACGATCCAAAACAGTATAGGTGCTCCACGCACAATCGTAAATAAAGCAGTAAAGCATGGCATAAGTACATGATAGTAATAAAGCCCCAAACTAGTTTGTGGCCCCAAGAAATAAGAAATGAATCAAGCTCTGGCTAAGGGGATTCATGGTCCCACATGCGGATAGTGCGATAGTCAAGGAACAGGTATCAAGTACTCGGGGCCTACAGGACACAAGTGAGCGGTTAAAACAAAATATTATCTATTGCCCACCGGTGCCTCTACATTAATTATATCTATTCCCAGCATTTTAACAGTTGTATTTAAAGTCATGATCATCTCCACCATTTAGCATGTGCCAACCTCCCAACAACGGTGGAACAACAACAACATGAAGCAACACTTGAGCAAGCAACTACGACACGCAAGACCGACTATCTATCAAACAACAGGCAATAGGATGTGTCCAAGGCAATATAGAGGCTGCAGGGAATATAAATGGTGCACAGAAACTAAAGCATCGCAACACGGATAGCAATGGATCAATAGGAGGAAATAAAGACTACAAAAGAAAAATAGTTAGAAAGGGGGAGATGCTCGCCTGGAAAACATTGCCGAAGGTTCACCGGAGATAGGGTCGACACTCGCATCCACTCATCGGCCTAATCCGTGAAGAAGCGAAGCACTAAAAGGAACACCGGATACACTATTTAATACTACGGTAGAAGACCGGGCATGATGCATGACATGGCAAAGATGCGGTGCAACTAGACAATATTAAGCGGAACCAGGGTCCCGACAATTAATTAAATGGTTCAAGTTATTTAGATACCCCGCAATTTAAATGTTGCATTAACAAGGCAAAACATGGCATCGGTTCGCTACACAAATTTAAATGGAGGCAGTATAATACAAGAATTGCCCGCATATGTGCTCCATATTTAATTATGAGGTAAATTGACTAAATATCCCCCCCCCCCCAAACAAATGAATATGTATGCGAGCATGAGAAATTTAATATGCGACAAGATAGATGTCATATATTATAAAAATAGGGACCTCAGAAAGGGGTTCACACATTGGGGGTTCGGCGATCTTGGGCTTCGATGTGGTTCAGGTCTGGTCTTCGGGGTTGCCTTTAGATCTGTGTAGGCGGACTTGTGTTTCCATACCGGAGACCTTTGGGTGCGGTGCCATATGGTACATGTAGGAGTCCTTGGCGTCCGTGAAGGAGAACATGAAGCCGGTGTCGGGGTTCGGTCTTTAGGGTTCGAGAGGTCAGGGTCTTCGAGTCCATGTGGGAGATCTTGGCGCTAAGCGTCCTGCGGTGACGACCTAGGGATCCGGCATCGGTCAGAGGTGTCAAACTTTCATCGGCATCAATAGTTCATTGGGTCCATCTTTGTACATGACACGGAAGCTTTACTTGTCATAGGTCTTAGCTGTAACACAAGGTTGGTGTCGATCTTGACGGGATACGCCACTACATCGAAGACCTTGAGGCACATAGCCTGGGACTTTCCAACACGGCAGAGACATCACCACGTCAACAAAAGAGCGGTTCAACACCACACAGGTAGAGGAACATCTTCACGACCGCCGGGTCGATGGCGTGCTGGAGGGGCGTCAAGGTCGATGGCGATCTTGAGGGCACCGGCCCTATGCGGGGCGATGGGGAAAAGGCGGGCGAGGTCAACGATGGAAAAGCGATTGGCGGCAGGACACCACGCGGTGGCTACGACCGGCGAGCTCGGGGCGGAGCAGGGTGCGTGGAAGGGCGGCAAGGTGGCCAGGAGGCGACGGAGCTCTAGACGGCGGGGTGGTGCAGACAACAGGGAGGCGGACGAGGCTCGACGAGGGCGGCGCACGCGGACTCGCTGGAGACGCTCGTGGGCTCGCTGGAGCTGTTGTAGAGGTGGACCGGCCCCGCGGTGGTTGCCGGCGATGAAGGAGGAGGGGTCGAGGCAGCAGGAGTACGGCACCGGGCGAGGTCGCTCACTGGCGATGGAGGAGCTCGAGCTGGGGCTCACGGAAGGTGAGGCGGAAGGGTGACGGCGAGGAGGACGCGTGAGATCGAGGAGGGCTCGGGCGGAGCAGCCAACTCGACGGGGAGGCGGGCCAAGGTCGACCGGGTCAGCGGCGGTGCCAGGGAGCGCTAGCAGCGATGCCTCGCAGAGAGGGAGTAGATCGGTGGTGGCCTGCTCCGGTCCAGGGAGGCAGCACACGCAGGAAGGAGCATCTCGAGCGGGGAAATAGGAGAGAGCGGATCAGGTCACGCGATGGGAGCGGGCGACGCGATGTGGGGGTGGGGCTGGGCCTCGCGTCGGTGGAAGGTGGCATGGGGCTGAGGAGCGTGCAAGCGGGCGTGTAGCGCGTCGGGGCAGCATGTTGTGTGTGTGCGTTGCGTGCCAACGTGTGCGGCGTCCAGGTAGGTGGCGGCGGGTGAGGCAGGCTAGGGTTAGGTGTTAGGTGGTCTAGGGTCTGGTCTAGCTGGGTCGGGTCTGCTGGGGTAGTAGGTGGCCTGGCCTGTGGGCCGGGCTGCCTTCCCCGGTTCAAAACATTTTGTTTGATTATTTATTTTAATTTTAAAATACTTTTGTAAATAGTTTTTTTAGCAATTAAAAGATCCGAGAAAGACTGGGGTTTTATCATTTGAAATAAAGAGGTAGACAAAAAGAAAACAAATATAGGCTTTACGAAAATAGTTTTAGTCAAACATATGCATGGAGACATGAAGATGCTCAAATGGAATGTGGTATGATGACATGAGCATGATATGATGATGCACAAAACAAAAACAGAGCTATTTTCTAATAGTGGTTTTACCGGGGTGCTACAGTGGTATTTCTCGATTATGGAGCATTTGGAAGATAGTGAAAAACACGATGAGGATTCAAAACCCTGCATCAGGGTGTTGAGAAGCGCAACGGAAAGCGTTCCTGAATGATACTCTTCACAAAGGAAAGAATCAATGATAATGATCATTGTGTTTTCCCACTGGTGTTTTCACTACATAAAGTAGGATTCAAAATGCAGCCCATATCTTGTATGGAGACATTTGTAAATCATTTGTCATGATTATCGGAATATGACATACCTACGAACTACTAAGGAAATAATGGTAAGCTAAAGATATGATAAATCCCAAGGCAAAATTCCCTTGAGATTAGAAAGCAATTCGTTGCTGAATCTTACAAGTAAAGGAGTTACTTGGATTTTCCCAAATGACTGCAAAGCCATAGTGGAAAAGGGGTGAATGAAAAAAGCACAATTTGTCAAGTATTGGACAAATTCAAATGAATTTGATTCAAGTGTGCTGAAAGTCTGGTGGATTTAAAACTAGTAAAGTACTAGTGTCTCATAGTGAATCTCCAAGTTTGATATTTGACCAAAGGATTTTGAAGTCGTTCAAAATAGTAAGTGGATATGCAATTTGCATGAAATTGAGTGGGAGATATGAAATTCTTCCTAAAACAATATGTGAATGACATATTTTTGAGTGGGAGCAATGTAAGTCTCGAACTCAAAAGTATCGGGAACACATTTTGAGTGAGAGAAAAATAAGTCTCAGATTCAAATATGTAGGAACATATGTTGAGTAAGAGTAGTGAATCATACCCAAATATGTTAGGAACATATTTTGAGTGGGATCTTAAAGGAGTGATTCTTAAGTGTGTATACGACACATTAAGAATGAAAGTGCAAGTACCGATAAATAAAAATTTATAGGGAGTAGAAGTTGATAATAAGTATTTCTTAAGGGATTCTGAAAAGAGTTTCAGAATAGAAGTTAGTTAAGGAACTGGTCCTTGATAACTTAAATTAGGAATCGTATTAAGTTTAACATCGATGGTTAAAAAGAAAGAAAAGGATGATCATCATCCACTATGTTGAGACATAGGTTCTATCTTAGAAAACCATGATCATAACTTAACATAATATATGATCCAAGAAGGATAGTTTGAAAAGTGATTAAGTTCGAATCACGGAACGTTGAGCTAAGTTTATCCGCAGTGTCTAATAGAGAACCGTAGACCTCTTCCATGAGCAAGTATGTTCAGGGTACCAGGATATATGGTGCCAATGATTAAGAACAAATGCATCTAGTTTATTTGTACTCTAGTGCAAGTGGGAGACTATTGGAAATATGCCCTAGAGACAAATAATAATAAGGATTATTATCATATTTCATAAAGTTTATGATTAAGTTTTATATCATGCTATAACTGTATTGAAAGGAAATGTCAATACATGTGTGATATATAAACAACCAGGGGTTCTCGGTGAAACTCTAGTCACTGGTTCATTGGTCAATAGATGATCAAGGTTTTCTAATCATGTGGCATTTATGCCAGTTGGAAATGGAGTCAACTCATTCAGAGAATGAGATGATGAACCAATACCCAACCTAAACATCGTGACCCGATCATGTCACGAAGTTCAAGTTACGACGATTAGAATAGACCTCGTAGACTATTTCTTAGACCGTGAGACTATATCAATCACTATCTCCCGAGAATGCTTAGATAGCATCAAACATCACTTATGACAGAGTGATCATAAAGGTGTGTTCAGGTATTCGGAGGAACCATAGAGGCAATATATGTCAAGAGCGGGATTTGTCCGTCCATGTGACTGAAAGATACTCAAGGGCCCACTCGGAGAAGTTATATCCAATAGCTGCGTAGCGTGTGATTTGATCACATGGATATCACTTGTCGAAAACGAGTCAAGTAGCATTGTTCGGTAATGAGATTAAACATGACATGGTGATGTCATTGATCAGTTCTCGGGAAATGCAAGTATTGAGAGACAAAAGGAATAAGACGCGACTATCCTAGTTCAAACGACGAAAGATCTTCGTGGAATGCACAGGGGTCAGATGGCCATCTAGGTCCCTCTGTCGATCATTGGTTCGGGAGTGTCCCGAGAATGTATGGAGTGTTCCCGAACCGTAGGGTATCATGCTTAAGGGCTTGATGATGCTTAGAGAGTGTTTACAGGATTGGTAGAATCATCGAAGAAGAGAAGAGAGAAAACTAGAAGGGTTTCGGCAAGTCCGGAGTGGAGGTGGAAGGTGTTCCATAGCCACAGAGATTGAATAATATGTGAATGAATGTTAAATATTGATTTAATCATTTATTTATAATTATTTAATAAAAGAGAAATCAATTAAAGGTCAAAAAGGCTTAATGGGCCAAATCCCGGAGGGGAAAGGGCCCAAAAGGGAAAGGCAAAAGGAGAAAGGGGCCAAGGGGGTGGCCGGCGCCCTAGTGGGCCAGCCCCCCACATGGGGCCCATGGGGTGGCCGGCTGCGCCTCCCCCCTCCCCCTCTCCCATGATTAGTCCCACCCCGGGACTTTGAGGGAGGTAGTACCTCCCCTCCCCCTATATATAGTGGGGTATTTTGACCAGAAAAATACTACACAATATTCAATAAAGGTTTCCTATCTTTTGGGGAGACCTCCAATTGATCTCTCTCTCTCTCTCTCTCTCTCTCTCTCTCTCTCTCTCTCTCTCTCTCTCTCTCTCTCTCTCTCTCTCTCTCTCTCTCTCCGTGACTGTGGTCCCAAGTTCGGACTGCGCGAACGAAAGACACCTTGACCGTGGAGTGTTTTCGTGCTGCGGGTTTTGGATCCAAGAGCTCTACTTCCACAATTGCTGCTGGATGTGTGTAACTCCCCGTGAGGTGTCACACTTGGGGCACTAGGATTCGTTGGAGCCGCAGGAGCGCGAGGACTTCAACATGACCTTGAGGTCAGCTTCGGCTCGTCTACATCAACCACGCTCTCCTGAGCATTGACAATGCTTTTCGGTCTTCAAGGGTAAGTTCGTGAAAATCCCCTCCCGTTACTGCATTACTAATAGATAGGTCCTGGCAACATCAGGGGTTCAGGGGCGTAGGGTAAAATTTTATTGTTTTCATACGCTAACCCTTACACCCCTCAAAACCTTGGCCTTCTTGGCACCAATAGGGGGCGTCTTAGGCCGTCGACAGCACCATGTTGGGATTGTAGAGGGCGTCCTTGGCCTTGGCGAGAGTGGCCTGTGTCTCTATCCACTGGTCACAAGTCTCTATCCTTGAAAATATGTGGATGGACTTGAATTCGACGTCACTATTGTCCTCCCGGTAGGCGGCGATCACGGTGCACAACTACAATGCATTTTGCACAAAAAACATAACAAACAGCGCCAAAATGGGCTACAATGTACAATAGACATCAGCTAGTTTGCTTACTTGATCATCGAAGTTGGTATCGCTAACATGGACTCGGCGCACCTCCTCCATGACGCCATGGCACTTTTTGCAAGCACGTTGGATCATGGCCCAATGGTGTGACATTCCTGAGTCATTGCGATCATGGCACAAGTTCTTGAAGTTGGGATCCAAGAGCTACTGCTCATCAAATGCTGCCTTCACCTGCTTCCAATAGAAATCGGATTTTTGATTGGCACCGGTGAAAGGGTCAATGCTCAATGCCGTCCAAGCTTCAGCGAGGCACTCGTCCTCCCTCGAACTCCACTTGGGTCCACAACTAGCCCCACCTTTCTTCTACTTCTTCTCCATGACCATTGTCTTGTTCTTCCCTTTTGGGTCGGCCACGATGGGCACCGGCACCTCCTCTACCATCTCCTCATTGGCTGATACATTGCAAATGTATCTATAATTTTTGATGCTCCATGCTTGGTTTTATCCACTTTCTTGTGTTTTGTCCACACTTTGGAGTGCTTTTCATATGATTTCTTGGACTAACCTATTAACAAGAGCCACCATGCCAACTGCCTGTTTTTTGCTGTTTTTGGTTCCAGGAAAGTCAGAAAATGAATATTCTCAGAATTGGACAGGACAAAAGCCAAAGTGCCTATTTTTCCAGAAGACTCCAGGAGCTAGAATACGAGACGGAGGAGGGCCAGGGGCTGGCCACCCCCCCCCCAGGTGCAGGATGGGCCTGGCCGCGCCAGGGCATGGTGTGGGCCCCCCAGGCACCCCCTCGGTCTCCCTCTTTGCCTATAAGAAGCCTTCTGACCTAAAAACTCCGAGGGGGGTTGATGTTTTTCCAGAAGGAGTTCCGCTCCGCCGCCACCACCAGATTCCACGAAACAGCACCAGAAACTCCGTTCTGGCACCCTGCCGGGATGGGGAATTGGAGGAGATCATTGTCATCGTCATCACCATCGCTTCTCCATCGACCATCCATGTTTCCCCCATCTATGAGTGAGTAATCCCCTGCTGTAGGCTATGGGGATGGTAGGGATTGGATGAGATCGTTCATGTAATGGCATCAGATTGTTACGGCATGGTGCCTAGTATCTTCTATTAGTGCTTTATGACTTTGTTGCGACTTGTTATGCTTAATGCTTGTCACTAGGGCCCGAGTGCCATGATTTCAGATCTGAACATGTTATTGATTCATTATGATAGTATTGTTTATGGTCTTATCTACAAGTTGTATACACACGTTGTTGTCTGGAACCAATGGCCCCGAAGTGACAGAAATCGGGATAACCGGAGGGAATAGCTTTGATGTGAGGATCACATGTGTTCACGGAGTGTTAATGCTTTACTCCGGTGCTCTATTAAAAGGAGCACCTTAATTTCCAGTAGTTCCCTTGAGGCCCCGCTACAAACGGGCTGGCAGGACAAAAGATGTTGTGCAAGTTCTCATTACGAGCACGTATGACTATATATGGAACACATGCCTAGGATTGTCTAGTACTTGGATGCTTTATCTTATTTATCTGCAATTGTCCTATGTTCTGATTTCTATGTGAATTGTCTTGTCCATGCAACGCCCGTCCATCCATCCCTATGCCTACCGCACTCGAATCCCACTGTTTACTCCTATTGTTACTGCTGTCTTTACTTTGCTACTGCTGCTACTTTACTATTCCTACTGCAAAACTGTTGCTACTGATAAACTGCTATGAGCAAGATTGTTTCTAGGTGCAGCTGAATTGTTAACTCAGTTGTTAAGGCTTATAAATATTCTTTGGCTCCCCTTGTGTCGAATCAATAAATTGGGTTTCACTTCCCTCGAAAATACTGTGATAGACCCCCTATACTTGTGGGTCATCAAGACTATTTTCTGGCGCCGTTGCTGGGGAGCATAGCTTTATTTATCAAGTCCACTTGGAATCACTATTGTTCAAGCTAAGTTTATTTTCGCCTTGTTTTCTTGTTTCTTTATCAAAAATACAAAAAAAGTAGTTCCTACTCTAGTTGTTATTTTCGTTGGTCTGTTATTGTCTTGCTTTATCATGCTTGTTGTCAATGGTTGGTTTCTTTGAAACTGAATCTTATTGGCAAGGTGGGTTCACGGAAGATCAGAAATATTATTATAAGGAACACCGCTTGTCACAAAAAGGAAAACACTTATGGGAACAAATTGATAGATTGTATACCATTGCTAGAAACATGTGCTCTACTTATAATGTTACTTATTGCTGTGATAAATCTTGTTGCAGAAAGAGGTATAAACACCTCCCTTTTCAATGTGAGTATAATGATAATGATACCATATCTTCTTATGCTAAAGGAATTTATGACTTTTATGATGTGGAACAAATTGAAGAATTTATTGCTTGGAAGGGTGCTTTTGAACTTGCTATTGATGATTCACCTTACAAATATGAGGTTTATGGTATACTTAAATTTTGCTTTGATAATTACAAGGACGAAAATGGCTATATTCTTGAATATTTTAATAGATGCTTTCCACAAATGGAAGAGACTAATGCCTTGCAGGATACTATGGAAGAAGAAATTGATGAACCTGAAATCTCATTAGATGAAAAAGAGGAAGAGAGTGATGAACAAAAGGAGGAAGAATGGATTAGCTACCCATGCCTACCTTCTAATGAGAGTAACTCTTTATCCCTTACATTATTTGATTGTCCCCCATGCTTACTAAAGGAGAATGAATGTTATGTTCCTGAGGTTTCTTTTAAAAATGTTTATAATAAAGCTCTAGTGCTTGTAGATCATGAAGAGCATGCTTTATGTGATAGTTATATTGTTGAATTTATTCATGAGGCTACTGAAAATTATTATGAGAGAGGAAAATATGGTTGTAGAAGTTTTCATGGTATTGAAACACCTCTCTATGTGCTGAAAGTTTTGAAGTTACTCTTGTTTTATCTTCCTATGCATGTCACTTTGTTCTTTGTGAATTTATTTGCATACATGATTCCTATGCATAGGAAGTGGGTTAGACTTAAATGTGTTTTGAATTTGCTTCTTGATGCTCTCTTTTACTTCAACTCTTATTTCTTATGAGAGCATCCTTTCAAACTATTATGCCTGAAGATGATAATATGTCTATTATTCTTGGGAGACCTTTTTTTAAACACTGCAGGAGTTGTTATTAATTGTAATCAAGGGAAGGTGACCTTCAATGTTAATGACAAGGAACATACTGTCTATTTCCCCAAGAAGATTGAAAGGACTTATGTTTGAATTCAATTGAACATGTTGAGGGCATTCAAGTTGAAGAAATATATTGTCCCATACCAAGAGAAAAATTTGAAACTATTATGATTGGGACCATTGCTATCAAGGTTGAGGTAACATAATCATTAGTGGAATACAAAGTTTTGTCTCATATGCAATTGTTTTGGTAACAAGACCTGATCAACCTTGTTACCAAAAGGATTTCATTGAACAAAACAATGATTTCACCATGATTATCTCCGCTTACTTCTATTCTATCCATTTTAGTTTTTGCTTATGCCTAACTTAAAGGCGTTAAAGAAAAGTACGTATTGGGAGATAACCCAAAAGTTTTAGATGAGTCTTGGAAGTTATTACTTCAGTAATAACTGCTTTTTATCCTTTTTATTTGCTTTTTGTGCCAAGAGTAACCTCTAATGAGAGAGAAGTAATGATTGGAAAAGTTGTTGTCCCGAAACAGATTTTTGTGCTTCACCGTGAAAATTCGTGTACAATCTCTGAACGTATTTTAGAGGCGTGAATTTTTGTGCTTCTGCCCCAGGTTATTATCTAACTTTTGTTAGTTCAACACTTTTTTATTTGAGCAACATAAGGTCTTCGAAAAAATTCGTCTTTACCTGCTGGTCTGTTTTGATAGATTTCTGTCATTTTCTGCATTTGCTTCTTGTTGGTTCCTTTTTGAGTTCTTTTGGTAAATTGAGCTTTTTGAGGGAAGTGCTACAGTAGCTAGTGTTCTAATGGAAGTTTATTTGGTGTTATAACTGAACCTTAAGACCTATTATCTTGAGTGCACTAATGTTGCTAATAAAGATTGTGTGGAGTTTTGTATGAAGGAAAAATTTCAGGTGTATGGAAGAAATGAGTAATAAGATGAAGGATGGACTAAAGCTCAATCTTGGGGATGCCACGCGTGTCACCCCAAGAAATATCCAAGAAGTACAAGCGTCAAAGCTTGGGGATGGCCAAGGCATCCCCTTCTTCATCAATAAAAATTTCAGGTTTCTTCCAAACGCTTCATTTTTATCATTTCATGCACAATTGTGTTGTTCTTGGAGCGTCTTCTTTTTCGTTTTCGTTTTGGTTTTTCATTTGCTTTGTTTCCTTAGTTTGCTGAATAAATTGGTTGGACCTCCTCTTTCGTGCATTGGTTTTCAAATAGTTTGGGTTGGATTGGAAAAGAGTAGGAAAGTTCATGCTTCAGTGGTAAAGAGAGCTTGTTTTTGACTATGGCATATGCTTTGTCATGCCATGCTTGATATTGTTTTGGCTTTATGCTTAGTATTCTTTGTTGTAGCATGACTTGTTATAAACAATTGAGATTGCTTAATGTGCCTTGGATGAATCATGCGTTGTTTTAGCATATTAAACCATAGTATTGTGGTATTCTCCTTTGATGCTTTATTTGGGTTGACTTGGCGCATGCTCACACCATGTTATGACTATCCCAAGTCACCATAAGCCTTTATGATCCTTTAGTTTTCAACTTGTAGTATCACTTTATGCTTTGATCAATGATGTTTTGTCGCTCTGCATGATTATGGCCATTATTGCTCTCTCGTTTGTCGCTCCCTTACTATTGCTAGCCTTCACTTACACTGAGTGTTTTACTCATGTTTCCAACTCCCTTAAACCAAATATTGCCAAAGTGTCCACCATACCTACCTATTAGCATCATTTGCTACTTCCGTGCATATTCAATATGCCTTGTTTTCTTCCGAATAAAATGTTTGCTTGTTATGAGAAAGTTAGTTAGTAAAGCTCTCACAAACTTGATGGCACACTTTATTTCCTGCACTTAATAAACCTGAACCATTGTGATTCTCCATGAAAGTTATATGTTTGCAAATTATAGGCTAGGGATTAGCAGAACCGTGCTGTCACGGGGAACGCTTTCAACACTTATAAATATATACCCAGTTGATACCTTGCTCTTTTGTTTGCGGATGTCGTCGGTGTGAAATAAAAGGAGAGCTTGTAAGTCCATGGAGTTATGTATGTGTGTTAGAGAAACGTCTGGGCTGCTGGTCTAATCCATGCTAACATGGTGGAAACCTGCAGCGTAACCATAATAATATCTATGAAGCATTCTTCTTATAAAAAAAAAGAGAGATAGCTATTGAGAAAAAGAAAAAAAAAGAGATTTATGAAAAGAGGAAAGAGAGAAAAAAGCACCATTTTCCCATGGTAAATAAGAAGATTGCTGAGATACTCATTGTCTGCTTGCCTTATTATTTTGATATGGGGATTCTTCCGTATCATCGGGCAAGGGGTACCCCATTGGCGGTTCTCTATGATACACACATACTTACGATGACAAGAACTTACCGGTAACTAAAGTTGAGTAGCATGAGGAGCGGCCCTCGTACTCAAGGGACTTGGGATTTTCAGTTTATAGTCTGTCAAGCATAACTCAGATTGGACCTCACTTTCACCTTAACCACATTAAAGATGCTTATGATAGGGGTAATGAGATCTCAAAGCTAATGAGTATCATACTTTCAGCATTTGGAAGCCTTTCAAACTTTTCAAAACCTGTTCATTTCCTTGTTGAGTCTCCACACATTCTATGAGCACTTTCTTGAGAGCATAGTGGCCATTCTTAGTTCTATGTGCATTGTCCCAAGACTTGTTGATTGATGCATACATTGATATTGCTTGTTTTAAACTATGGTATCTAGTCACTCTTGTAAACTTTGAAGGTGTCATATGCATTTATGTTTGCTACTCTATGAGGGACAAGCTGAATGCCACTATGCTACGTTTTCTTTATGTGAAACAAACAAATAAACGTCTTGCAAAGCATTGTTATTTATGAATCTTTTGTTTGTGCCTTTTCATGTTGCAACATAGTTGCTATGTCTTATTGCTAGAACTTTGTCTTTCATGTTATGATTGAAGTACTATGATCCTAGTTTTAAATGTTTTACAAATACTTTGATCAATTTTATGATGGTGCATGTCACCTTAAAAATATTCTTTCTTTATATCACTTACCTACTCGAGGACGAGCAGGAGTTAAGCTTGGGGATGTTAATACATTGCAAATGTATCTATAATTTTTTTGCTCCATGCTTGGTTTTATCCACTTTCTTGTGTTTTGTCCACACTTTGGAGTGCTTTTCATATGATTTCTTGGACTAACCTATTAACACGAGCCACAGTGCCAGCTGCCTGTTTTCTGTTGTTTTTGGTTCCAGGAAAGTCAGAAAATGAATATTCTCGGAATTGGACGGGACAAAATCCAAAGTGCCTATTTTTCCAGAAGACTCCAGGAGCCAGAATACGAGACGGAGGAGGGCCAGGGGATTGAAGTTGATGCAGCATAGTGAGAAACGCGAGAGCTGTGACATTGTGTTCCCATGGCTCTCATGGAATATCACTGGGGAGACCGACGACACGCTTGGTAGCGAGGGCGATGAGACACCTCCTTGGCTCCCCTGATGGCCGATGTTAGGAGGCGGCGCCATCCCCGGCATGGCCTTGGCCCTGTGCGCCATTGCTGCTATGGCCGCCTACGCCTCCGCCGCCTTTCGCAGCCTTGCCTCCTGCTCCCTCTACAGGCAATCGACATTCTCAACTTCCCGATGATGGATGTCCAACACCCAGTTGGCGTTGGTCATCCCCTCTGATCGCACCTTCTCGGCCTTTCCCTTCCTATTCAAGGTCGGCGCGGCCAACATCGACGAATGGGGAGCTTGGTAATTTTTCGGCGGCATGGCGGCGTGGATCTTGGCTGGCGGGTAAATGGCAGGAGTGGGCGACGAGGAGGAGGAAAACGACTTAATGTGGAGGAAAAAAGGCAAGAGTGGGTAGAGAGGAAGGGGAAACTAGGGTTGTACCACCAACAAAGATGGCTCGCCCATATTTTCAGCTACATCTGGCACTCCCGCTAGCCCCATATGGTTGGGGTCGGCCCGGAGCAGTTTCTACTGACTCCTCGTAGCCAAGAAGATCAGAATTGGTTTTTCCCCAAACTACGCATGGGATTTCTTTGTCTTTTATTTATCTTTGTCATAAGTTGGGTCACGTCGATACCAAATCTGTTTTGAAGGAGTTGACTGAGCGATTTTTTTGCGCCATTGTCCCAATAGGACACTGAGGCCTTTGGGGTCGAGTGGAGATGCTCCCAGTATTTCAGCCAATCGGCCGGCCGAGATAACCCATTGCCAATGGGCAAGGTGTTACCACTTAATTACCTTTTAGCTTATTGCGAAAATCCTAAAAAAAAGACCCACCTCCCAGTAGTGGCATATTCTCCTTCGCACATACCTCTGAGTGGGGCTATGTATGCTTGCCAACTGGTGAAACCAGAATGAGAGTGGGATTACGATGAGAGATAGGGAGAGCGTACATATTTTTTCTTTTATTTTTCAAATTTAACGATTCAAAACAAAATATTTTGAGAACCGTTTGTCCAAATTACGAACCGTTTTCACTTTTGAGTTCCTCATGCCGAGAGCATTAAAACTAGATCCCATGTTGATAAGTTTTGAACAAATTTTTCTGTATTTTCAAAATCATTGCGTTCGTACTTTAGATTACTTCAGTTTTGTACTTTTGTACTTGGCGTCTTAGTGTACTTTGTATTTGGGTTGGTACACACGTGTACTTTCGCGTACTTTGCCAGCGAATACATTTGTATTTTTCTGTACATTAGCTCTCAGTATAGTTGTACTTTCGTAAACTTGTACTTTTCGTGTACTTTCGTTGTCATTAAACTTGTATTTTTGTATTTAGACTCTACAGTTGTATTTTCGTACTTTGGTTGTGAGTAAATTTATACTTTCGCGTACTTTGGTTGTGAGTAAATTTATACTTTCGCGTACTTTGGTTGCAGATACGCATGCACTTTCGTGTATTTGTACTCGGGTATTTCTATACTTCGATCCAATATTAGACCCAACTTACTCCTACGCGTTTCCGGTGTGCGCTCCTCAAAAAGACCTCCACGAAGGTCTCACTTTTTTTTCCAGATATACCCATCTTATCGCCGTGCGAGATTGACGTACTTACCTGATAAGCGAGATGCAGCCCACAACAGCAAAACCAGAACGTGGCCCATGCGACGACTATTTGCGCGACGGCGGCCACCAATCCCAGACGCCACAGGCCGGCGCGGGCCACCGCGCGTACGGCTTGCGCCCCGCGCGCTCGGCAGTGCGATCGTCGGCGCCTCCTGTCACGAGATGCGCGGCCCCGTGTGGGAATTGGGGATCGACCAAGCACGGTACGGCACGGCACGCCGCGGTGCTGCATGCACCTGTGGCCGTGCCGCTGATGGAGACGGCCTGTTTGATCGATCGTCGTCGTCGTTTTCCCTCGTCTGGCCGTTCTGCTCGCCTCGTTGCGTGCTGGCGTGATCCTGACGTGACGCGGACCGGACCTGGACCTGCACCGTCGGAGTACGTCACGAGCAACCTGACCAGGGGTTAATCAGAACAGATCAGCGTACTTCTCAACGATGAAAAAAATTGTGACTGAATGACACCAGAAAATTATTGGCGCTAAGGGAAGCCGTGGAACAGATGACCAGATGGAGGGCTAGGCTTACGGCCCTATTGTACGGTTAGAATATACACAGCGCGGCAGTAGCTGTAGCTGGAAGAAGCGTACATACGGACAGTTATTTTGTGAGGCAGGCTCAAGGTACAGAGTAGATCGAACAAACGGGCTCGTCCTTGATGAGAAATGGCCGGCCTAGCCAATCCCTCTGGCACATAGATATTGGGGGCCCTAGATATTGCATGCATAAACAGGAAGTCCGGAGGGGGCCTTCCATCATCGGCCCAAACATATTCAATCAAAAATAAGAAAGAGTAAATATCAATAGATTATTCTGCAAGGTTGTTACTACAGTTCCACTTTAAAAGGTTTCTACTACAAGAGCCACGATTACATCCAGGAAGTAGTGATATAATAAGCCTAATGCCCATATGAATTTGCGGTGGAGCCGTTTGTCAAATGCTCAAATTTAGCATTGCCTGACAGTATTTCCTCGACGGCTTTCTGAAAACAGAGCAACGCGTATCAGTGACATCCACAGTTCCGCACGCCAATTAGAGCTGCGGTCACAGAAGAAGGTTAAAGAAGGTAGATTTTTATACCTCGATACATGTCAAAGCCTGCTGGACGTCACTGTCTGAAATTTGGTAGTGAATAACAAGTCTGACGCTGCGAATTAAGGGGGTTTAAAATGGATGGTTAAAAGTTATGAAGCAGACATCATACTCCATATGAAAAGAGTGTTTCTTAAGTACAGTCTAAAGTATTACTCAGAGACCAACACATGCAGTGGCGGAGCATAACCGTGAATTGAGAGGGGGGAAAACAAAGTTGAGAGGGTTAATATGCTAGTATTAGGGCAATTGCCCCTCTGGCCCTTCCTAAGCTACGCCACTGAATACAGGTACAATGATACTTATACTGGGAAGTTGAGTTTGCAATACTAAGAAATAGAATTATACTTCTGCTGAGAAGGGGAGGAAACCGAACCTCTTCGAGCTTGCTGGCATCGCAAGAACATTGCGCTGTTCCAAGGCTTGACACAAATTGTCAGGTGATATGCGTGGGTCCGCAATATCAAAGAATACCTAGGGGAAATACAGCGGCAGATACACGGATGATATTTAGGGGTAAAATATTAAGAAATAATCGAAAACGGAATAGATGGACTAGCAGGCTTACCATATTGGTCTCCACTGAAGTTAAATCAACTGTGAACTGTTTAATTTTATTCAGTCCATCTAAACAAATGGACAAGGAAAGGAAATTCAGACTTGTAACACAATGGAGTACTCATATAAATAGGAGAAGTGAGAATCCACATGGCAAAAATCGTATGAAACCTGCTAAAACTTTAGCCCTCCTATGGTCATCGGCAAGCTTGCCTACGGTGTCGCGAACTCCAACATAGGCAGCTGCACAAAGAATTCCCACCTGCCTCATTCCACCACCTAGTGTCTTCCTAAGAATTTTAGCCTGAAAGTACATCTCGGTGTTTCATTAGTTGTTCTCTTAAACAGCTTAAACGTGCTAGCAAAATATCCATCATCACCTTGTCTATGAAGGCCTTGGAACCAACAATGACTGATCCAACAGGAGCACCTAACCCTTTCGATAGGCATACCTGCAGTTTGACGTTTAACAGAGAAATACAGTCACGCATCATATCGTACGTGTAGCCCATTCAGTTTTCGTATTTTTGGAAAATACAATTACATTAACGCATCATTCTGATACAGATATTCATGTGTATGTTGCACAATCTATCACAGTAGGGCTAATAAGCAAACTGATACATACCGAAACTGAATCAGCAGCTCTCACAAGTCTATCAACAGGAACTCCGAGTGCCTAACAGAGCAATAACAGTCAGTGCAGTGCCGGGAGGTTATAACATTTCATGAGAAGATATGAATGCAGACTTGTACACTGAGATCTCGGTGAATTGACCCCATACTACTTACCACAGAAGCATTAAAAATGCGAGCTCCATCGATATGAAGCTTCAAACCATGAGTTTTAGCAACCTCGCCAACCTTGTCGGTGTATTCCACGGACAGACACTTGCCACCACAGCTGCAGCACGGACAAGCAAGAAAGTCGATCTATCGTCAGGTAATGTGATGAAGAGCAAATTCTACAGTACTATGGGTTCTGAATTTCCGATGAGCAGCAGGCAGGTAGAAGATGAGTATCTAACGACTCACTTTGCATGTGTGTTCTCCAAGCAGATGAGCCTTGTGGTGGGGTAATAGAGCGACCCTTCCCGATGCCTAATGGCGTCCACGATCCTGTCGATGTCCATGGTGCCGTCGGGGTTGTTGGCGACGGTCTTGGGGTGTACGCCGCCGATGGTGGAGATGCCCCCGTTCTCGTAGATGTGGATGTGTGAGTTGTCGCCGAGGATGATCTCGCTGCCCCTGGTGTCGCAGTGCGCGAGGACGGAGACGAGGTTGGCCATGGTGCCGGACGGCACGAAGAGGGCCGCGTCCTTGCCCATGATCCTGGCCATCTCGGCCTCGAAGCGGCGCGCGGTCGGGTCGGCGCCCAGCACGTCGTCGTCCACGTCCGCGGCCGCCATGGCCGCGCGCATGGCCTCCGAGGGCTTGGTCACCGTGTCCGACCGCAGGTCCACCACCTTGGTCACCATTGCGCTTGTTCTGGGACGACGCACGGCTGCTTCTGCTGCTGCAACACGATTCAGAGATTAGGATGGCCGACGGTCGACCGTGGTCCGTCGTGCTTTCGATCTCAGTAGCGGCACCGCATGAAGTGCGCGAAGGAAAAGGGATGACACGGAAATGCAGGCTCGGTGGTTCGGTACCTAGAACAGCTTTGTCTCTGCCTATCACGTGTCGTTATCGTGAATTCTTTCTCGCTGGAAATTCGAACTAGAAATCTTTCGGACTTTTGGCGTGTAGTTTTCGGAAGAAAAAACATTGGTGCGCAATGCACAGTCAGAGCACCGTGTATTAGAAAACGACTTTGCTGGAAGTCTGGAACAAGAAAGAAAGCAAGCTAGGCTTCTTTCCTGCCAGTGTCTTTGTCCGCCCGCACGGAAAGGGAAAAGAGGAAACCTAATTTTACATCGCAGCAGCAGAGCCGTCCAAACCCAACACAGGAGTGTCCGGCACACACGCCGAATGGGTGTAGCGTGCAGAGGCGAGGGGGCGCCACCAAGGATACACACACAACTCTATCCGTCCAACAACCACAAAGTTTGGTGCCTTTTGGCTTGGGGCCCATGTCACGCAATTCCTCATATGCGGAGTAGTTTTTTTTTTTTTTTCAAAAGCGGCGAAAGGATAAACGCATGCACGGCTCCAGGAAGAACGGAAGGCTGGAACGGAAGGGAGGATAATCAGGGCAGCGGCGCATCGGATGGCATCATCATCATCATCATTCAAGAGCAAATGGTTTTGCAATCCACACGGTTCGAGAGAGGGATGAGTGAAAACGAATCCCATCGAGACCTGGTAGAAAAAAAAAAGCAAGAGGACTGAAAGAAACGAAGGATCTGCAGAATTGCGCACCAGAATCGGGGGATCGGGCGATGTAGCCGGAGCGGAGGCGGACGGGAATGGCAGGCCGAGTCGCCGAGTGAGTAGAGGAGAATGGAGAGGAGCGGAGACTGGCTTAATTGGGTGGCGATGGCAGCGCGGAGTCGTGCTTCTTTATAGGCGACGGACGGAAGATAGGCGCCGCCTGAGGCCTGAGCCGAGGAGCTGGACGAGACGAGACGAGGAAACCTTTACCTAGGTTGCCCTCGCATAATCGCCCACGCCCGTTCCCTGACCACCCATCGTCACGTGCGCGCCTGCGCCGCCACGTTGGATTGCGCTGGGCCGTTGCTTTTCTGGCCTCCTCGCTCTTTTATCCAGCTGTGCGGTACACTTGACCTACTACGGTGCTATGGACCCTTTTCTCCCTAAAAAAAAAAACTACGGTGCTATGGGAAGATGATACCAAAACGTAGTTAAGAAGTACCAGCTCATCCTGTGGCTGTGCAAGTTAAGCAAGTCCACGTCGGGTTGGATCTCTCGTGATGGAATTGGGATCTACGGAAGACCAAGCGAGACTACAGATCCACAATACGGCACAGAATTCCGTTTCAAAATAGCAGAATCATCTGCACAGTTCAGTTTACATCAGAGATACCAAGTGGCAAAATATTCACTCCCCGTAAGCGCCAACTTCCCACTTTGTCTTGGAAAAACAGTAACGAGGGAGAAAGGAACTTCGTTCCGCACCTTTTTTTTTTTCAGTAGGGTCATACCAGACCATTTAGAGCATCTCCACTAGTATTTCTAGTAGGGTCATCCAGGCTATTTTTTTATCCGGACAGCGAAAATTTGTCCAGTCGCGTTTTCAGACGCTAGTTTTCGTCGGATGTTGGGGGGATAACCCCGGGTAGGGTCACTCCGGGGTATAGAGGCCGAGTTAGCCGAGGTTCGGCAAGGCCAAAGCGGATGCTGGCCGGGTCAACTCCAGGCAGGCCGGATCACGGAGTAACCCGGACCAGGGGGGTCGCCTAACATTGTCTCAGCCGACTTAAAGAGTAAGTCGGAAGTGCTTGTCTAACTTATATGCAGGAACAGGTGTGGCCGGATCTACTATGATCCGGGTCCACGCTTAGCTTCTGGGAGAAGGAAGGAATCTCTCTGGTCAAAAAGAAGGTCCGGTACGCACTGCATGAGCGAAGCAAGCAAGGGTAGGACCACCGGGTCATGGCCGACAAGGATGACGACGCCCATGTCGGCTGACGCAGGCGCCGCAGAGGCTTACGTAGCTAAAGCATGTATGACGCGGGGGAAAAGCACCCCGGTCGGGTTACCACTTTGAGAGGAGGCATATTCCTAAAGAATATGCCTCCACGTATGCCCTAGGCAGGGACCGAGCCTCCTCTATATAAGGGGGGCTAGGGTTCCAGTAGAAGGGATTGAGCTCTAGTTAGGTTGGGTATTCTTTGATACTAGCGGAGCTAAGGTTCTAGGGAAATAACTGCAGGCAAGAGTAAGAGAGCTCCTTCTTCCTTCTCTCGCCAATACAGCTCTAGGAGCACGTGTAATCTTGAAAGGAAATCAATACAAACTTCTAGGTGGAGAATCACTCCACTATCCTTCCCTGGATTCCCCTAGCGTGTATTAGTCCCCACCTTTAGCCTATTCATGGCATCTGCCATGACACCACCACGACAGTTGGCGCCCACCGTGGGGCTAGCGGCGCTAGCAGGGGTGAAGATCCGGACGGGAAACATCATCGGCACCGGCGAACGCATCGTCTCCGGGCTTGTTCAGCGCTTTGGAGTGCTGGACTTCGTCAGTGACAACGCTGGCTGCTTCGGCATGCGCCCACTTCCGCGCAACGGCCTCTTCGTCAAGTTGGGTGCGCACAAGGTCTACGTTGCGGTGGACGTATCATGCGTTCATCCGCGCCGCGTCGTTGATGCGGGGGAACCACCCCTCACTGTGGCTCACGGGGCGCGTACCGCTCGCTCCCCGGACCATGCGGAGGTGATGATGACTGCGCCAGGTGCAGGCGCTAGCAAGGATCCAGCGCCGGACCTGGAGGTAACACCTAAGGCACCGAGGAAAGGTAGAGGACCTCCACTAGAGAGGCCTGAGAACATACTGAGAGAAGCTATGGATAGTTTGGCTAACCCAGTAGAAGCAGTGGTAGATCCAGCTCAGGCACAAGCCGAACTAGAGGAAACTAGGCAAAAGATACTAGAGGGCGCAAAGAAAATAGCCGCGGCTCAGCAGTCGCTGAACATGACGCTGCGTGAGTATGCAAAGGCAAACAAAGTTGATACGGTAAAAGTAAAAGGGAGAAATCTCATAAGCGAGATGAACAGAGAAGGTGATGATGGAGCCGAGGGGTCGGAAAACTATTTGTCTGTGGGGTTGCCGAGGTATAGTACCCCGACGAAGAACCTCAGAGCAGCGGATGCGGCTGCGTCCGAGTTAGAGGGTCTGACGGGTGAGGCCCGTCAAAGACAGCAAGATAGGGTTAACGAGCTAGTTCGGATCGCAAACAGACAGAATGAAGAGCTACTGAGAGCTAACCCGGAGAGAGCTGGAGCTTCCAAAATCGTCCATTCGGCGATGGGTAACCCGGAGAAATCTGCTGGAGCCGCATCGTCACCTCATGGTGGTCCAAGGAGAGACGAGGTAGTAACCTTGGCCAGACGGAACAAATAGATCGTCCCGTACGACCCGACGCGTGCGGGAAAAGAAAAATAAACGCGGAAAAATGATGATCGACGGAGTGTGAGCCGAGGTGAAGTTGGCCGAGGTAACCACGACCAAGGCAATGTCGGTCAAGGAAACGCTGCCAACGGCAATGCCGGACAGCAAAACTCCACAGGAGCAGGACAACCGCAGCAGCGGAATATACCAAGGCAAGAGCAAAGCGACGGCAGAGGTATGCAACAGAAAGGTGCGCCCCAAGTGCAAACCGATACAATGATGGCGATTCGGAGATGGTGAACGCGGGGTACCCGAGACCGGACTATCATGTGATAGGGTCAAGATTGGGAAGTAGGGATTTAATGCCGGATGACGCCAGGTTGAAGCTGGATCGCCTGTATAGGTCGGAACAGATCGAATGTCAAGGTCCCCCGTGTCCAGCATGCTTTGGACCCCAGATCATGAAGGAGCCACCGGTACCCAATTTCCAGCTGCCCAGGGGCACGAAGACGTATGACAGCAGTACCAAGCCGGAGGATTGGCTAATAAACTATGCTACGGCTGTGAAAATTGCCACTGGCAACTTGAGATGGGCTGTACGATATGTACCCTAGATGTTGGAAGGTCCGGCCAGAGTATGGCTGAATAATTTACCACCCGGAAGCATCAACTGCTGGATAGATTTTGAAGAAATGTTTATCAGCAACTTCTCAAGTACATATCAGAGGCCAAATAGGCCGCAGACCCTAGCAATGTGCAAGCAAAGACCTAATGAGACGGACCGTGAATTCTTGACCCGGTGGTGTACCGTGAGAAACTCGTGTGAGGGTGTCATAGAGTCACAAGCCATAGCATGGTTTGCACAAGGATGCAGATATGGCAGCGAGTTGTGGATGAAGTTGCAAAGGAAAATGCCAATTACGTTGATAGAGATGATCCGGATTGCTGATTCGTATGCCTTGGGTGATCCGACTCAACCTAGGCTCGCATCAAACGAGTCAAACGAGGAATACTATCAGAGGGACGGAGCCGGGTCATCTCGGAGGAACGATTACAGAGGAAAAAGAAGAGATGATAGACCGGATCATCGCTACGGTTCGCAACAAGTTGCAGCTGTGAATCAAGATCAACCCGGAGCAGGGAGCAACCAACGCCAGAGAACGGGAGGGCAATGGACTCCAAGAAACGATGGCAAGAAAACATGGACTCTGGAGCAAAAGAAACAGTGGCAGGAAAAGAAAGACCGTTCGAGGTATACCTATGAGTCGATGTTGGACCAGCCGTGTAAGTTTCACACGCCAAACCCGAATAGCCCGGCGGGTCACACAACGAGGCAATGTGAGTGGATGCGTAAGATAGAACAAAGTGGTTCAGGGAATGCTCAGGCACCCCAGAATGATCAACCTCGGCAGGAGTTACCCCGGCAGCAATTGCTCTCCGGAGCAAACACGCAACCGTTAATGTTGCCTCCCCCTCCACCGAGGTATGACAACAATGAGAGAAGGGATGCAGTGCATCAGGTGGAAAATCAGCAACAGCCGGATCAGAGGTACCCCGGAAACGAGGGAAGGAATGAGTACAGGGAACATCACCAGAGCTATTGTGTGTTCACAACTGAGGAAACAGATAGGAAAAGCTTGCAGCGCCGACATATGGAAGTCAATGCTGTAATGCCAGCAGTGACGAGGTACATGCCTTGGTCAGACCAGGAAATCACCTGGAACATCAAAGATCACCCTAAGCTTATGCCGAGTCTAGGTTCGTATGCGCTAGTGCTAGATCCGACATTCATTGGACCGAACATCAATGTGAGGTTCTCCAAGGTACTAATTGACAATGGCAGTAGCATTAACATCATGTATGCAGATACGATGCGCAAGTTGGGCATCTCGGAGAACATGCTCCAGGCTACGAGAACAACTTTCCATGGCATTGTACCAAGCATTTCTTGTGAGCCCATAGGCAAAGTCCAGGTCGACGTGCTATTCGGCACAAGGGATAACTGCCGAACTGAAAATCTGGAGTTTGAGGTGGTGAACTTGGAAAGTGCATATCACGCATTAATCGGAAGACCAGCATTGGACAAGTTCATGGCAAGCTGCCACATCAGTTATCTGAAGATGAAGTTGCCCGGGCTAAATGGAGTGATTACCATTGCTGGAGATTTCTGACATTCCATTGAGTGTGCTTCAGCCAGGTCTAACCTAGCCGAGTCACTCGTGATTGCGCAAGAGAAAAGAAAAATCCAAGAGGTGGCGGCTTTAGCTCAGTCTGCGCAGCAGTATATGCCGGCGTTGAGTAACCCGCATGGCAGCGTTTCATTCCAAGCTGCAAAGGACACCAAGAAGGTTCCAGTTGATGACATGTTTTCGGAGCGCACCATAACAATTGGTGCCGGGTTAACTGACACATAGGAAAGCGAGCTCGTCAACTTCCTCCGTGAGAATCGGGATATTTTTGCTTGGTCTACACAGGACTTGCAAGGTGTTCCAAGGGAGTTGGCCGAGCACTCTTTGAACGTAAGGCCCGGAGCAAGGCCGGTGAAGCAACCTCTCCGCCGCTTCGCCGAGGATAGGAGAAAAGTCATTGGAGACGAGATAGCTCGATTGCTAGCAGCAGGATTTATCATGGAAGTACTATATCCGGATTGGCTCTCTAATCCGGTGCTGGTAGAAAAGAAGAAGGATGATCCGAACGTAGTAGTGGTTTGGCGTATGTGTATCGATTACACGAACCTGAACAAGGCGTGTCCAAAAGATCCATTTCCACTGCCGAGGATAGATCAGGTCATAGACTCAACCGTGGGATGTGAACTGTTGTCATTCATTGATGCATATTCTGGTTTCCACCAGATACCTCTGAACCCGGATGATCAAATAAAGACTGCGTTTATTACCCCGTACGGGGCTTATTGCTATCGCACTATGCCGTTTGGTTTACGTAATGCAGGGCAACGTACCAAAGATTTATGCAAAAATGTTTGCACGACCAAATAGGTCAAAACGTACAAGTATACGTGGATGATGTGGTTATCAAGACCAAGGAAAGCAAAACGCTCCTTGACGACATCAGGCAGACATTCGCGAACTTGAGAAGGTTCCGGATGAAGCTTAACCCGGAGAAATGTACCTTCGGTGTCCCGGCTGGAAAATTACTCGGATTTCTCGTCTCCAGCCGAGGTATCGAGGTTAATCCCACTAAGATTCGGGCCATTGAACGAATGGAGCTGTCGAAGTGTCTTAACGATGTCCAGAAGTTCACTGGGTGCCTGGCATCATTGAGTCGGATTGTATGTCGGTTGGCAGAAAAGGCACTGCCTCTCTACCAACTCATGAAAAAGTCGGATAAATTCGTTTGGACGCCACAGGCCGATGAAGCCTTTGCCCACTTAAAAAGGATGTTGGCCACTGCACCAGTGTTAGCCTCTCCACTATCAAAGGAGCCAATGTTGCTCTACATAGCCGCAACCAACCGAGTTGTAAGTGCAGTGATTGTAGTGGAGCGCAATGAATAGGGTAAGTCGGTGCAGAGGCCAGTATATTACTTGAACGAGGTACTGTCTGCCTCAAAGCAGAACTACCCGCACTTCCAAAAGGTGGCATATGGTGTCTATATGGCGGCAAAGAAATTAAAGCATTACTTTGAGGAGCACCCCATCAAAGTAATATGTGAAGCTCCCATATCCGAGATAATGGGTAACAAGGATGCGAGTGGCAGAATTGCAAAATGGGCAATTGAGTTAGCCCCTTATGCGCCCCAGTACAACAGAAGAGAAGCGATCAAGTCTCAGGCTGTGGCGGACTTTTTTGTAGATTGGGCCGAGGTACAATACGAACCACCGCCACCAGATCCGAACTACTGGAGGATGCACTTTGACGGGTCGAAAACCAAAACCGGATTAGGCACCGGGGTTGTACTTACTTCGCCAAAAAAGGACCAGCTAAAATACGTGTTGCAGATCCATTTCGCGGCATCAAACAATGTTGCTGAGTACGAGGCTCTTGTGCATGGGCTCAAAGTGGCAAAGGAGATTGGCATACGTCGGATAATATGCTTTGGCGACTCGGATCTGGTGGTGCAGCAAGTGTCCGGAGTGTGGGACGCCCTGGATCCAAACATGGCACTATACAAATTTCACGTGCAGAAGATATCTGGTTACTTCGAGGGGTGTGAATTTCACCATGTACCCCGAGTGGAAAACGAGGCTGCCGACATGCTGTCGAAGCTCGGATCGACCCGACAGGCAATTCCACCGGGTGTAGCATTGGAACACCTCAGAAAACCATCTATCAGGCCGTCCCCAGGAACCGACTCGATCTATGTCCCGAAAAATACGGAATCCGGAGCTGAGCCCATGGACATTGACACGGGAGGTAGTACGCGAGACCCGGGGACTGCATCAGCCAACCCGGGGACTGCCTCAGAAAACCCGAGGACTACCCCGCTTGACCCGAGGACTGCTCAGCGTGATCCGGCTGAAGTTATGCCAGTAGATCAGATGGAAATTGATGAGGACGTATTCCCTCCATGAGCGATACCAGCTTGGGCACTGCCTATATTCCAATTCCTGAAAGACAGAACGTTACCCGCCGAGGAGGTGTTAGCCAGGCAAACTCAGAGGAGAGCAAAAGCATACACGATTATCAATTCCGAGCTGTACAAACAGAGTGTAACCAACGTCCTCCAGCGATGCGTTGACCCGGAAGAAGGACTTGACATCCTTCGAGATATACACCAAGGAGAATGCGGGCATCATGCCTCATCCAGAGCCTTGGTGGCAAAGGCGTTCCGGCATGGATTCTACTGGCCAAGTGCCTTAGAACAAGCAGAAGATCTGGTGAGAAAATGCAATGGTTGTCAAAGGTACGCCACCAAAACACATATGCCTATGTCGGAACTCAAGACCATACCAATTACGTGGCCATTTGCTGTATGGTGCTTGGATATGGTTGGCCCGTTCAAACCAGCAAGAGGAAACATGACACACATTTTGGTCATGGTGGACAAGTTTACGAAATGGATTGAAGTGAAACCTATAAGAAAATGTGATGGAGCTACGACCGTGACATTTCTCAAAGACATCATCTTGAGATACGCTTATCCTCACAGTATCATAACTGATAATGGCACAAATTTTGCTGAAGGAGCATTTGCACGATTCTGCCGAGATAAGAAGATCCGGCTGGACGTAGCCTCGGTAGCCCACCCCGCATCAAACGGACAAGTGGAAAGATCCAACGGATTAGTATTATCCGGGATAAAACCCCGGCTCATTGAGCCGCTACAAAGATCAGCGGGGTGCTGGATAGAAGAACTACCAGCGGTACTGTGGAGTTTAAGAACAACTCTGAATCGATCAATAGGCTATACGCCATTTTTTCTGGTATATGGGGCAGAAGTTGTATTACTAGCCGACATAGAGCATGATTCGCCTAGGGTCACCCAATACACAGAAGCCGAAGTGCAAGAAGCCTGGCAAAATGATGTTGATCTGCTGGAAGAAGCGAGAGAACTAGCACTGTCCAGATCCGCCATATATCAGCAAAATCTCCGACGCTACCATAGCCGGAAAGTGTGCCCCCGAGTCTTTCGGGAAGGCGATCTGGTGCTCCGGTTGGTACAACGTACTACTGGCATGCATAAATTATCCCCCCATGAGAAGGGCCATTCATTGTGAGCAAAGCATTGCACAATGATTCTTACTATCTTATAGATGCAAAGCCACAGGAAAATAACAAGGCGGACAGGTCCGGAGAGGAATCTAAGCGATCGTGAAATGTAGCACTACTTCGTCCCTTCTACACTTAGCTAAGAAGTGTATGTATCCGAATTCTCTCATATGTCGGTATGTATGTCGGCAATGAGCTTATCAATGAAATAGCAGCGCCTCGAGCAGTAACTCGGGGACTGCCTTAATAATGTTTGTTATTACTTCTTATGCGGTAGCTGGAATAAGTCGTTCTACTTAACCCGGATTAGTAATGTGTGAGCACCAAAAACCCAACTCTTCGACTTGCTGCTGTCCAACAAGAATTGGCTTCATGGCAAGCAAGAGAACAAGTTTGGAATTGCGTAGCACATGAAAAACGACTAAGGAAACGAGTTTATTCGAGCTAACGTTTGTTTTTCGGACTAACCCTGTATTTATTTTCAAGTTATTATGCTGAATTATTTTGAGCTAAGCCTAGAAGTTTCTAAGTATTGTTAAAACAATTTTTGAAGCTCGGATTCGTAAGTCGTAAAACCGAATCAAGGTAGACACGGACCGAGCCAGAGGATTGGACGAACAAGAAAATAAAACTCGGGGACTACGCCCAAGTTAATCCGGTATAGAAACATAGTAGCAAAATATCACATATACAGCATACAGTTGCACCCGGCATACCGGGGATCTGATAAATTTTCAAGTTTTTTGAACTAAGGAGCAGCAGGAGGAGGAAGTTCAGCGTCGTCGTCGCTGTCTTCAATATCTGATGCATCATCTTCTCTGCCCTCATCCGACCCATCTTCAACGTTCTCAACGTGCTCGTCCCCAGCGGATTCCAGGAAGCTCGATCCTTCAACCTAGTCATGGATAGGAGAATATTTGACGAGGTTGTAGGCACAAGCCTGGCGCCGAGCTACCCACTCCGGATCATCGGTCCATCTGGATCCGGTGCGCCGGCGTGTAAGGAGGCTGAGGTCGATCTTCTCGTACCATGTGAGAATATGGTGAAGGATAGTATCAGCTGCGGCGCGCCCAGCGGATTCTCTCCAGAGATCGAGCTGGGTTTCAATCTCCATTAGCTTTTCGACGAGAATCGCGGTGGTCTCCGGGCTACTCTCTCCGGGCCAGAACATGTTGAAAATGCGAACTGCAACATCGAGGATATCCTTGCCATAATTCTTGATGATCTCCACATGAGACGACAAGCTGACCAACAGGTCCTCCATGTCGTAAGGAATCTCCTCACCAGCAGGAGCGGCAGGAGTACCCCTCGCTTGGCAAAAATCTGCAACTGCTGCGCTTGCAATAGTGATGCTCTCAGGAAATTTGCCTGGAAGCCAGACAAGGGAAGAAGGTAAAGAAAAGACATATTAAGCAACCCGGAAAAGTAGGTTGGAAGGAACTTACGTGATATGTGGCTAAGGATCCGGGTTAACTCCTTGATGCAGTCATCGCGTCTCTTACGAAGTTGCTCAAGCTCAGCGTTTGCCGACTCAAGCTGGACATCGGATTCTTTAAGTAGCTCCTGGTCCTTGGAGATATGGAGAGTAAGGCGCTCACGCTCTTCTGTGAAGTTCTGGCCAATCTTTTGGAGCTCGGTTTGGTGCTAGGCCTTCATCTTCTCCATCTCAGCCTTGATCTTGGCAATCTCGTTGTCCTTAGTCCGGAGGAGAGCGAGCTCATCATCCTTTTTCTTCAGCTCGGCTTGATGCTGCCCTGCTTGTTTGAGAAAATGCAGCATCATATCAAGCACGGGCACACTATCCTCAAGCGATGCTGAAACAGTATGTTGACCCGGCAGAGCCGAGGAGTGAATGTTTGCCGAGCCAAGGAGAAGAGGAAATGGAAAACACTACGAGGTCAGACAAAAGAGGACATACCCCGGATTTCCTCCAAGTTCTTCTGCATGAACTTGTTCTCAGCCTCCACCCCAGCTGCGGAAACCGAACGAGGAGACTAGTTCGGCAGAAGAAGGTGAAGAAAAACGGAGAAGTGCCGAGGGAGAAAATTACCCCTCTTTTCATGTTCTGCACTAAGTGCAACATGTTTTGCGCATAGCATCTTGTGGGTATCCAGCAGGCGTTGGAATTCAGCACTCCAGCGATTGGTAGTTACCTGAAAAAGTATAGAAGCATTAAATTAGCTTGGTGCATATTCGAAGTGTACAAGAGCCGGGCCAAGTGGAGCTTAACCCGGCTCTAGGTGTGTGCATATTCGAAGTGTACAAGATCCGGGCCAAGTGGAACTTAACCCCACTCTAGGTGTGTGCATATTCGAAGTGTACAAGATCCGGGCCAAGTGGAACTTAACCCGGCTCTAGGTGTGTGCATATTCGAAGTGTACAAGATCCGGGCCATGTGGAACTTAACCCGGCTCTAGGTGTGTGCATATTCGAAGTGTACAAGATCCGGGCCAAGTGGAACTTAACCCGGCTCTAGGTGTGTGCATATTCGAAGTGTACAAGGTCCGGGCCAAGTGGAACTTAACCCGGCTCTAGGTGTGTGCATATTCGAAGTGTACAAGATCCGGGCCAAGTGGAACTTAATCCGGCTCTAGGTGTGTGCATATTAGAAGTTTACATGGAGCTAGGTTAGTTTTCTAATGAGCATCCGACCGAGTAACAAGCTACTCCACCGGAGGCTCGGGGACTAATGGTTATTATCTACAACATGTAAAGGAGGAACGACATACCTCCATCATTTGCCCCGCGAGGTTAATTGCCTTAGCGGCGGTATTCATCTGGATGGAAAATTCTGCGGGGCCGAACTTTTCCGGGAGATCGTCGTTGTGGACGAACTCCGCCTTATTCCAGTTCATGACGAACTCAATAAGACTCGGAGGGTACCGCTAACCGGTGGGCATATGGATTGCCACCAAGCCCTTTGCGTGTGCTTCTTTCCTCTCAACCAAGGCAAGGGCTGGGCTGGTATGTAGAACCATCTGCTGCACGTCAGTTGGCTCGGCAGGAACATCCTTCGCTGCTGGAGCTTTCTTGGGAAGCATCGACGATAGGGTTCACTGCCCAGCCTCGACGGATGCTAACTTGGTAGTATCTGGAGCCTTTTTGCCCTTAGCTTGCTGGGAAGAAGTAACTGTGATGGATTTCCCCTTAGAAGCTGCTGGAGTAGTTCCTCGCCGAGGTTGAGATGACTCGGACAAGGCGGAAGGACTTGGCACTAGAGCTCTTGTAGCTGGACTTGGAGCTGTTGTTGGTTTTCTTGGGGCCAGAACAGGTGCTGGAGCTGGTTCGGTCACTGGTACTGGAACTGCTGCTGGTGCTGGTGTTGAGATAGACTCGGTGGCTGCTGGTTGCGGCGATGCCGAGGTGGTGGACGTCGTTGCCTTGATCGGACCGACCCCTCCTGCTCCAAGGTCGCGTTCCTCTCGACGAGGTAGTGCGGAACCCGGAGCAGCCGCAGAACCCTCTGGAATAGGGCTCAGCGGACGTGACTCGTCGTCACGAGGAGGAGAAGGGCCAGATCGAAGTGGTGAAGAGATGCTTGATCCGCTCTGAGGGACCTCCACCGAAGGCCTGAAGAAGAGAATAATGTCAGAAGAGAAATTACCACGATGCAAGGAGAAGTGAGTTACGCAACGAAAAATGACTTACGCATCTGAGCTTTCGGCCTCCTTGGGTTTCTGGGCCCTTCGTGCCAGGGCTTTGCCTGCCGGCTTGGAGGCAGTCTTGTCTCCGGCCTTCTTTCGCCTTTTTGTGGGTTGAGAAGGTTTGGAGGAAGAACTTGATACGGCTCCGCGCTTCTTCTTCGACGCCACCGGAACCGGCTCGCCCGTAGCAAGTGGAGGATCCTCGTGGATATGCCCACCGGGGTTAGCTGATGCCGGAAAGGCAAAAGAAAGAGGGACAGCCTCAACAGGTTCAATCACGTCGACATCCGAGTCATCCTCATCATCGGGCCAATCTCTAAGAGAAGAGAATTTACCGCTGGGTCGTTTGGTAGCGTCGGTCATAGGGAGAAACATCTCCTGGTCTCGCTCCTCCTCATCCGGGATTTCTCAGTCCGGCGCCCACTTAAGGGTCGGATCCGTACCATCCTCAAGAGTTTGCTGAAGGAACAACTGAGAAAAAGCATGAAGAACAGAGTCAAAAACACAACAAAAACCGACACATATTTGATCCGAAATAAGTTTGCCCCGCGAAGCTTACCGTGGGAGGGAGCCTGTCACGACAAAAGTGCTCAATTCCCCAAGTCCATTCGGCGGAGAAATCCCTGTGGGTGGTGAAAAGAGCCTTAACCCGGCGAAAAATCTCCGTGTTGCTCAACTCGAAGGAAGAGGTCCGGTTGGGGTCGCGGCCGAAACTCATGTGGCACAACTTGTGGGTGCGCTTCTGGAGGGGAGAGATTTCATAGCATCCTCGTTGCGCAATCCGAGTTTCTTCAGCTCCGCGAACCTCTTGTTAACTTGGTTGGCCAGAGTTATGGGCTTCTTGGAGACCTCCTCCCAGAATTCCGGGTCAGGTGGACCCGGAGCGTAGGGCAGCAACCGAATCAAATCTTCAGTGCCCGCATTCCGGACGTAGAAGAAGGTCCGGGCCCATCCTTTGCAGGAGTCAAGCCCGGTAACCCGGGGGAAAATAGAAAGTCTCCGGGGTGAGATGGAGGCAGCTCCGAATTGGGTGAGCTGCTTATCCTCTGACTCTACTTGGATGTTGGGGATGACGTTGCGACGAAGGCCGAAAAACCGGATCCACAGCTCCTTCGTGGGCCATAGTCCGGTGTAGCCTTCGATCATAGAAGCAAAGACAGAGAGAGAGGTGATAGCGTTGGCTGGGAGATGGTGCGGCTGCAAGTGGTAGGTGCTAAGCCAATCTCGGAAGAAATCGCTCACCGGCAGACCAAATCCCCGTTGGAAGTGGGACAGGAACACGACGAACTCACCCGGATTGGGTGAGGGGGCCAGTTCGGCGGAGGGGGGATGAGCGGCGACGCCGGCAGGAATGCGTCTGGTCCGGTAGAGCCAGTCAAGGTCATCTTGACAGACCCATGATCCGGCCCACGCGCCGCGGTCCGCCGCGGCGGCGTCCTCCTCCATTTCCTGCTCGGCGACGACGAGCTCCTCCTCCGTCATCTCGTATTCACTACCCTCGCTGGAGCTAGCGGCGGTGGGGATCTGAGGCCTGGATTGGCGAGGACCCGTGGCGAGGAAATCGCGCAGCGGTGGCTGCGACGCAAAGGCACGGGGAAAAGCACGGCGGCTGTAACACCCCGTCCACTCCTGGGCCCGGGGGGTGTCACTCCTGGCAGCTTAATAGGATATCTAGACTGGCCCCACAGACCAACACTAGTCTTTTCTGCGCACTTTGTCCTCACTCGTGCGCACCCGGTTACCCACTTCCCGGTCGGTCACCCATCCTAGAATTGCTCTAGGCCAAGCACGCTTAACCTTAGAGTTCTTTTCGAATGAGCTTCCGGAAAAAAAGTTGCAACTTGTTGATACGGGTATCCTATCAATCCTATTAAGCCATGTGCCTGGATCTCACATACACCCACCCTTTAGAAGATCGGTGCCCTCATCGATCAAGCACACCCCAGGAACGTTCCCTCTTGGCATGCGTCTGTGTGTCCAGTGCCGGCACATGTGCCATGCCGTGTCCACTCCGGGCCACACGCGCCATGCTCCACATGTCCCGCCACTGACCCGCACACACCCGTATAATCGCAAGGGTCGGCTCTAATACCACTTGTAACACCCCGTCCACTCCTGGGCCCGGGGGGTGTCACTCCTGGCAGCTTAATAGGATATCTAGACTGGCCCCACAGACCAACACTAGTCTTTTCTGCGCACTTTGTCCTCACTCTTGCGCACCCGGTTACCCACTTCCCGGTCGGTCACCCATCCTAGAATTGCTCTAGGCCAAGCACGCTTAACCTTAGAGTTCTTTTCGAATGAGCTTCCGGAAAAGAAGTTGCAACTTGTTGATATGGGTATCCTATCAATCCTATTAAGCCATGTGCCTGGATCTCACAGCGGCGGCGCTGCTGCTAGAAGCACTGGCGGTGGCGCGGTCGCTAGGAAGACGAAGGAGAAGAACAATGAGCAGAGGGGCGTAGAAGTGGGAAAATGCTAAAGGGTGCGCCCCTCCGCTACTTAACCACCCCCCGAGAGGGTGAGTGGGATCGCGCTATGCCAACGAGCCACACGGTGTGGCCGTGTATCACCTGCATCAGCCAATCAGAGAAGAGCCACACAGAGGGACAAAGAGCAGAAGCAATCCCGTGACGTGATGCACTGATGTGGTAAACGAGGAGGCAGGCGTGACGTGACCCACGCACAGTGATAACTGACAATTACTGCGGCGGTTACTGTGCAGGCCCTTAAAATAAGACAACGCGATGATTAGCCTCCACGTGGGTTGGCGTATGAGAGAAGGAAGCAAGACCCGGATCAAACCATGGTAACCCGGACCGCAAGTAAAAACTTAGAATGTGCAGAGGGAAAGTAAAACCATGAGATCCGGGTCACTGTGGTAACCCGGCCAGCAAGTGAAAACTTGGAACGTGCGAAGGGAACGTAAATCCATATAATCCGAGATAAAGAGCTAACCCGAAAATAAACGTCCAAGGCTCGAACATAAATGAACCTGATGTGGCCTTAGCATCCAAGGCAGCTAAGACCGCACCAGCTTCGTGGACTAATGTTGGGGGGATAACCCCGGGTAGGGTCACTCCGGGGTATAGAGGCCAAGTTAGCCGAGGTTCAGCAAGGCCAAAGTGGATGCTGGTCGGGTCAACTCCAGGTAGGCCGGATCACGGAGTAACCCGGACCAGGGGGGGTCGCCTAACATTGTCTCAGCCGACTTAAGGAGTAAGTCGGAAGTGCTTGTCTAACTTATATGCAGGAACAGGTGTGGCAGGATCTACTATGATCCGGGTCCCCGCTTAGCTTCTGGGAGAAGGAAGGAATCTCTCTAGTCAAAAAGAAGGTCCGGTACGCACTGCATGAGCGAAGCAAGCAAGGGCAGGACCACCGGGTCATGGCCGACAAGGGTGACGACCCCCATGTCGGCTGACGCAGGCGCCGCAGAGGCTTAGTAGCTAAAGCATGTATGACGCGGGGGAAAAGCACCCGGTCGGGTTATCACTTTGAGAGGAGGCATATTCTTAGGAATATGCCTCCACGTATGCCCTAGGCAGGGACCGAGCCTCCTCTATATAAGGGGGCTAGGGTTCCAGTAGAAGGGGTTGAGCTCTAGTTGGGTTGGGTATTCTTTGATACTAGCGGAGCTAAGGTTCTAGGGAAATATCTGTGGGCAAGAGTAAGAGAGCTCCTTCTTCCTCCTCTCGCCAATACAGCTCTAGGAGCACTTGTAATCTTGAAAGGAAATCAATACAAACTTCTGGGTGGAGAATCACTCCACTATCCCTCCCTGGATTCCCCTAGCGTGTATTAGTCTCCACCTTTAGCCTATCCATGGCATCTGCCGTGACACCACCACGATATCGGATTTGACCCATTTTATATCTGAGGTTCCCAGACCGAACTCGGGGCACTGGGAACCACTTGGGAACACCGGATGAATCGAATTTCGCGAAAAAAACTCGCGTTGGTGGCCCCGCCCTATTAGCGTGTGAAACCGATTCATCCTCATTCCGTCGCCTCGGGACGGGCCGCCGGGTAGCGACCGCCTATCTTCTCGGCCACGCGTGGCCGTAATGGCTCGCCACCGCCGGCCCATCTTCCTGCCATTTCCACTTTTCCCGCCCACGCCGCTACACCCCTCCCGCCTTCGCCGTCCTTTCCTCTTTTGGCTATAGATGCCGATGTTCGCCATCTCCTAGAGCACACAACCTCTTCACTCCTCCATTCCCTGACCATCAAGTTCCCTCCAGCGACGAGAAGAGCATTTCGGCTCAGTGATGGTCGAGCGCTACCCCGATGACCCTGCGGCGGCGAACGACTTCGACCGGCGTTATCTGCAGTTGTGGGAGGCACGACTGCTCCATGACGACGGCTACCCGGTGCCGCCGGACTTCCGGTGCCCGTCGACCTGGAAGCTCAGCACGGGCGGCGTGCCCGTGCCACCGATGCCGCCCTCCGACAAGATCGTCGAGGAGATCCAGGTGGCCATCGCTACAATGGAGGATCCGGAGCTCGTCGAGGACCCCGATAACCTCGTCTACTAGGAGAATTTCTTCGTCGAGCACCAGAACCAAGAACTAGCCACCCACGAGGGAGAAGGCCCGTCGCGGAAGCGACACAACGCCGCGGGACGACGTTGGTGGTGGAGCACACTAGGCCGCACGCTGGTGGCCATCCTCGAGCACATAACCGTCGGTGGTCGCCCTACACTAGGCTATCCTCCGCGCTCACCGCCGACGGTCGCCAGGCGCCGGGCAGCCACATGGATGCCGAGGAGGATGGGTGGCCTCTTTTCCTCGTCTTGGCGTCGCGCTCATCCGGCTCGGCGCCAGCCCAATCGCTGTGCCCCACGCCGCTCCGTATGATGAAGCGGGAGGCGGGGTCGCCTGCACACTCGACGCTGCGGACGCGGTCACACGACATCATCATCGACGAAGGCCACGTGTCGTCGCCGCTAGTCGGCCACCTTTGGCTGGCGAGGCCGAGGCAGCGCACGCCGAAGCCCGAGCCGGCTGACTGGGCCATCCCTGTTGACGAGGACGAGTTCATCCTCGTAATGGCGCTAGAGCGCTCCCTAAACGACATGCTGTCGATGACGGCCCCCGAGACGTACGCTTGGTCCAGGGTGGACAGGGTGCGGGAGGAGGCCGAGCGCATCCGGCTTCTGCACAAGCAGGCCGAGCGCCAGGCCGCGCGCGGCGCTCGCCGGCAGCGCGCCTACCAAGATGCGCCGCTCATCGTCCTCGATGGCGAAGAAGAAGAAGACGAGGTCGGGCCCTCATCGTAGCTGTGGCGCTGCTGCGACGCCGGCCAAGGCAGTTCTCGTCCACCGCAGCTGCCGTGCGACGACGACGGCAGCCAGGACGCCGAGTACACGTCATTCTATCGCCACTTCGACATGTGAATGGCGCGCCCGACGGTATCGGCATCGACATCACTTAGTATTAGTTGTTTCTATTTTTAAGTGTTTCTTCAAAATTCGGGCACATGTCTGAATTTGGCAATAATATGTACGAACTCGTCTATATTTTAATGAAATCACCTATGGTCTAAATTTTAGGTGTTTGTTTAAATTTTTACCAAAGACGGAAACTCGGTAAAAAACACGAGAGAGAAACTGGCCGTTTAAAGAGTCTTACATCTGTCTCCGTGCTAAACAGCGCCGGAATTGGCCTTCGGAACGCCGAGTGGAGATGCTCTTGTATCGGTCCATCAGGATCCGTCTCACTATACAATTTGGTTTCGGCGGCCCTCACCTGCAGACATTTGTCTTGCAGTCGTAGCCGTCGGGTACCGAGACCACGTACTGCGTAGCTGATGAATCATGTTTCTACGGAGTTGTATTTCCTTGTCAAACAGAGATCGGGAGATGAATCATGATGGTTCTCATCCCGACGAATAAAAGCTTATATTCCCTTCTTTTGCAGGGCAAAGGCTGTTATCTAGACAATGCGTGCTCCAGCGCTGCTGCTGAGTCGCTTCACTGCTGGCGGATAGAGTTGGGCGACTCGCGTGCCCAGCCGTCTCTTGCAAGTCCAGTACGGAATGCAGCCTTTTGAATCAGCATGGCTAGCCCCGCCCCCGCGTGCTTGGCTTCTTCTTCTTTGGCCGTCGGATAACGGGATAAGTGTGTGGTAGGTCCAGTAGTACGTGTGGCCGCTCTCCAATTCAGCTTTAATTCTGCCATTGCACCACGTCGCGCTTGTGCCTAATTTTGCTTTTTTTTTGCGAGAAACTGATATTGATTAACTGCACATCTTACAAATCAGTCCAGAACAAAGAAGCAGAATAAAAGATAGTCCTTCTGGACCTCGACGCCATGGACGATGAACAAGACGCTGCGCCGGCGTGGCGCCGCCGCACCACCTCCCCTCTGGCCTTGGAATAGGAGGCTCCCCTGTACGGACGGGAAGTCGACGCTCCTCAAATCCGAAGATCCTCCACCTTGCCTCGCCGCCAGCATCGAAGCAGCAAACCACATCAGCTCGAGTCTTCAACTGGCAGACGTGGAGATTTGGTGGACATGGGTAACAATGATCTCGCTTTTTAAGAAAAAACCAAAATTCATATTTCTAAGTTTTTTTAAAAAAATCTAAAAATATCGTAAAAAAAAGAATCTAAAAATAAATCAGGAAGTAGCCCGTGATTTATACCATAAACATGCAAAATCTCAATTCGAAAAAATATGTATTTTGAGCTACACAGAAATGACAAAATGTAGATCTATAGTATAGTGATTTCAAATCACACAAAAAAAATAACACTTAGTCATTTTTGTGTAGCTCGGAGTACAAATCACTTCGAATTGAGATTTTGCATGTTTGTGGGACACGTCATTATCAACTTTTAGGAATTTGTTTACATATTCTTTGAAAACTTATAAGTGTAGTTCTAATTTTATTTCAATAATCAATGTTCCTGGAGCTCAGGAGTCGGGAGCCAGAAGGACTTTCCGCTCGATAGCTGCGTTCATATCATTGGTGGAGTATAAATTACATATAGAACCTCCGAAATAAATAAAATTATAACAAGGCCCCTACTTTTTCACTGAAGACCCTAGAATAATAAAGGAAAACGCAATCTAGTCTCATATATAGGCTAGGGGAGCCGACGGAAAGGGCACCACACAACTCGTTGTGAGTTAGATCACATCTAGCGAATCTGTGACTCTATAACTCTTTATTTTCATAATCAGGCAGGACTTCGACTCCCTTGTTTGTCTGAAAGGCCTACGAAATCACCAACGCTCTCTTTTCTATCAAACCCAAGTCAATACCATGGATATTGTCAAGGTCACCCCTCGATAATTGGCGCCATCTATGGAAACTTTGGGCGCTGGATTCATAAATTCGGCACCTTCACCTTCACCAAGCAGCAATCAGACGACCGAGGTCGATGAGATCCACTATGATCCCACCGATACTGATCCACGCCCGCCCACCCCTCTCTTGGACAACTTCGACCAGGAGATAGATCTCGTGATTGGGGACCTTCACTTTCACACCGGGGCAACAAAAGTTCTCTGCCTTTTGGATCCAATCTTCTCGGATCCGTCGTCTTCAATCATAACACATGCGACAATGCCAGCATCCTCTATCGGCTCCACTGGAAGGGCAACTTTGCACTTGATAAGCGTCGAAGACAATATTGGCCACACTGTCAATCTAGGGATTTGACTAATCTTTATGATGGTCTCTCCTTCGGATCTGATTCTGAAACACTATCACCTGCAAGCATGGACCTGAAAAAAGGAGGATCCGAAGAAAACATTGACTCCCAGATCAAAAATGCTGACTCATACCCAGAACAGGATCTGCAGGATGATGACCCACAAGTATATGGGGTGTATCGCAGTATTTTCGAGGGAAGTGAAACTCAATTTATTGATTCGACACAAGGGGAGCCAAAGAATATTTATAAGCCTTAAAAACTGAGTTGTCAATTTAGCTGCACCTGGAAACAATCTTGCTCACAGTAGTTTATCAGTAGCAATCGTTTTGTAGCAGGAATAGCAAAGTAGCAGCAGTAGTAAAGTAAGGACAATAGTAGCAATAGCAGTAAACAATAGGATTCGAGTACGGTAGGCATAGGGATGGATGGACGGACATTGCATGGACAAGACAATTCACATAGCAATCAGAACATAGGGCAATTGCAAATAAATAAGATAAAGCATCCAAGCACTAGATAATCCTAGGCATGTGTTCCATATATAGTCATACGTGCTCGCAATGAGAACTTGCACAACATCTTTTGTCCTGCCAGCCCGTTTGCAGCGGGGACTCGAGGGAACTACTGGCAACTAAGGTGCTCCTTTTAATAGAGCACCGGAGCAAAGCATTAACACTCCGTGAACACATGTGATCCTCACATCAAAGCCATTCCCTCCGGTTATCCCGATTTCTGTCACTTCGGGGCCATTGGTTCCGGACAACAATGTGTGTATACAAATTACAGATAAGATCATAAACAATACTATCATAATGAATCAATAACATGTTCAGATCTGAAATCATGGCACTTGGGCCCTAGTGACAAGCATTAAGCACAACAAGTCGCAACAAAGTCATAAAGCACTAAAAAAGATACTAGGCACCATGCCCTAACAATCTGATGCCATTACATAAACAATCTCATTCAATCCCTACCATCCACATAGCCTACAGCGGGGGATTACTCACTCATATATGGGGGAAACATGGATGGTCGATGGAGAAGCGATGGTGATGATGATGGCGATGATCTCCTCCAATTCCCCGTCCCGGCAGGGTGCCAGAACGGAGTGTCTGGTGCTGTTTCGTGGAATCTGATGGTGGCGGCGGAGCGGAACTCCTTCTGGAAAAACGTTGACCCCCCGGAGTTTTTAGGTCAGAAGGCTTCTTATAGGCGAAGAGGGAGACCGAGGGGGTGCCTGGGGGGCCCACACCACCCCCTGGCGCGGCCTGGCCTGGCTCGTGCCACCAGGTGGTGTGGCCACCCCCTGGCTCTTCTCCGTCTCGTATTCTGGCTCCTGGAGTCTTCGGGTGAAATAGGATTTTTGGCATATTTTTCAGGATTTTTCCTGATAGTTGATTTTCTGCACAAAAAGTAGACACCTAGGCAATTCTGTTGAATACAGCGTCAGTCCGCGTTAGTTGCATCCAAATCACATAAGTTTAGAGGAGAAACAATAGCAAAAGTGTTCGGGAAAGTAGATACGTTTTGGACGTATCAACTCCCCCCAAGCTTAGCTTATTGCTTGTCCTCAAGCAATTCAGTTGAAAACTGAGTGCGATAAAAGAACTTGCACGAACACATTTGCTTCATATGATGTAAATATTCTCAGCAATGTGATCAACTACTTAGGCAGTTCATAATAAAGAGTATGCAACTAAGTTTACTTAATAGGCAATGCAAGCTATGAAGAGATTCCAACTCAAAAATAATAAGTAGCATGAAGCATAAACATAAACAACATTACAATGCTCATAAAAAGGTATGGTAGAGTGGTATCTCGCTTGCCTTTGATTATGAATGTCAAGGCACCTCTGAAGTTCAAGTGATGACTAGAAGTAAAGATATCAAAGATACAAGCATCAAAGTCATAACACAAATAATCAAGTAATGGGACAAGCACAAGGAATGACAGCTATGCTCTCAAGAAGGTGCTCAAAGAATATATGGAGACTCAACAAGTAAAGGAAAAGGTTTTGAATAATTTTGAAAGGCTTCCAAATGCTGAAAGTATGATACTCATTAGCTTTGAGCTCTCATTTCCCCTATTATAAGCATCTTTAATGTGGTTAAGGTGAAAGTGAGGTCCAATCTGAGTTATATGCTTGACAAACTATAAACTAAAAATCCCATGTCCCTTGAGTACGAGGGCCACTCCTCATGCTACTCAACTTTAGTTACCGGTAAGTTCTTGTCATCGTAAATATGTGCGTATCATAGAGAACCACCAATGGGGTACCCCTTGCCCGATGATACGGAAGAATCCCCATACCAAAATGACAAGGCAAGCAGACAACGAGTATCTCAACAATCTTCTTATTTACCATGGGAAAATTGTGCTTTTTTCTCTCTTTCCTCTTTTTATAAATCTCTTTTTTTCTTTTTCTCAATAGCTATCTCTCTCTTTTTTATAAGAAGAATGCTTCATAGATATCATTATGGTTATGCTGCAGGTTTCCACCATGTCAGCATGGATTAGACCAGCGGCCTAGGCGTTTCTCTAACACACATACATAACTTCATGGACTGACAAGCTCCCCTTTTATTTCACATCGACGACATCCGCAAACAAAAGAGCAAGGTATCAACTGTGTATATATCTACAAGTGTTGAAAGCGTTCCCCGTGACAACACGGTTCTGCTAATCCCTGGCCTATAATTTGCAAGCATATGACTTTCATGGACAGTCACAATGGTTCAGGTTTATTAAGTGCGGAAAATAAAGTGTGCCGTCAAGTTCGTGAGAGCTTTACTAACTAACTTTCTCATAAAAAGCAAACATTTTATTCGAAAGAAAACAAGGCATATTGAATATGCACGGAAGTAGCAAATGATGCTAATGGGTAGGTATGGTGGACACTTTGGAAATATTTGGTTTAGGGAGTTGGAAACTTGAGTAAAACTCGGTGTAAGTGAAGGCTAGCAATAGTAAGGGAGCAACAAACGAGAGAGCAATAGCTGTCATAATCATGCTTGCAACAAAACAGGACTAATCATGGCATGAAAGTGATTCAAGATCCTCAAGGCAAAATAATTCATCAAGGCTTAACTGATTATTACAGTCATGTGTATGCGTGAGCATGTGCCAAGTCAATTCAAATGAAACATCCAGAGGAGGATACCACGGTGTCATACCAAGTTATGAATAGAATAATGCAAGCAAACATTCATAAGACACGCTACAAACTATTAGCAAGCTGGAACTAATCATACGAAAGCAATAACTACTAAGCATCCAAAGATAACATACACCCTACATGAACGGACTAAGCATGCCCACAGTGATGAGTATATGTACAAAAATGAAAACAAATAGAGTTCGTTACCAGCCTGTTACCACGCCTCAAGTTGTCATTAATCCTCATTATTGCTCTTCACTTGTGTGGCTTGAATAATAATATGAAACCAATATCCACTAAGGATTGATGAACCCTATAGCAAACTCACAAAACCAAAGAAGAACGACAAATATTTTTGGTGTTTTCAATTTTTAAAACAAGAACCAAAGGGGAAAAACAAGCAAAGCAAAACCTTTTTGGGTTTTTCGAGTAGTTCAAACAAAGCAAAAAGGGAAAAACAAACCAAGGAAAAAATAAGAAGCAAACCAAAGAGAAACAACGGAAATATTTTTGGTCTTTTTGTGTTTTAGAAAGCAAAAGCAAAGAAAAAACAAAAACTAAAAAGAGAGCGAAACATGAATATACAAAGTACCAACGCAAAATGATATGGAGATGAGTGCGGTGTTGGCGTACCTCCCCCCAAGCTTAGGCTTTTAGCCTAAGTGGGTATCAATCCATGTATGAATAGGGGTTCCAAGCAGGCAGATCTTGATAAGAATGGTCGTAGTTGGGCCAATGGGAAGAAGAAGCTCCCCAATCATAAGCAGGCTGCTGATATGAAGACTCTCCCTCATTCGAAGGCTGGACCGAATCATCCGTGACCTCCCTTCTAGTGTCCTGCTCCTGTTGGGAGAGCTCTCCCAAGTATGTGTCAAGCTCCTCCTCAGTGAGGGACCATCCTTCCCTGTTATCAAGGTTAAACAAAACAGGTGCAGGCAAAAGAACAACACGCTCGGACTTGCTCTTTCTCCAACCAGCTCTGAGAAAGGTTATTTCATAAGACAACTCACTAATACTAGCCCATGAGGAAACAAGTTTATGATGTATCATGGAATTAAGATCAAGCCTCTCTATGGGAAACTGTAGGTCTAGATGATTAGGCACTAAACCATGCAATGCTAGTAAACGAGAAGCAATGAGGCCTCCACAAATTCCCCCTTTCTCATGGTTAGCAGCAAGACGGGAAGCTATCAAAGCACCTAAGTTGTAAGACCTATCTCGTTTAAGAGCAGCAGAGATAAATGCTAGATCATAAGAAGATAACTTATTGGCAGTTTTCCTAGCAAGAACACACTTGGCAACAAAGTAGGCAAAGTAGCGAATGGAGGGGAGATGAATGTTACGGATTTTTCCACTCTCCTTCGAGAAGCTGCTCCCTTGGCAAATTTCTGCGTATAAATCCATGAGTGGTTCAGGTCGCTCCTTAATCCTTCTACATGATCCCCATTGAGGTACCTTAATAGCTACACAAAAATCATCAAGAGAAAGGTCAACAGCAATATTGTAAATTTTGTAATGGACCATGGGGTTAGGCAAAGAGTGAATAAATTGGAAGTCCTGCACCACAGACATGGTTAGCTTCACAAATTGACAAGGTTCATCTTCCAAAAAGTGCTCTAACCTTGCATTATAAACCAAAGTGTGGAAATCTTGGAGAATTCCTGCAGCTCTCATGAACTCAAAACATGGATAAATGGAGGGAAAAACTTCCTCCTCCCGGTAGACCTTCATGATCTCAGGCACCCAAAGTTCATGTTGGTTTAGGTGGTGCTCACTCATCTTCTATTCTGAAATTTAAACGCCTATTAAACAAGTGATTGCAACGTAAATATAATGAAGTATTCTACTCATAGGGACTTGTAATAGGCCTAAACATGCATCAAAACTATATCTCTAAGCATCAAACAAGCTTACAAGCTCTCATAACCTATCACCTATAGCAGCAAAATACTCAAGATATAATCCACCAAACACAAATCTACTTGGACAAGGAGAGGAGTCCCATACCAGGGAACAAATGCTCCAAATTTCAGCAAGAAAGATGGGCTGAGCAAGGAGATCGAAAAAATCGAGAGCAAGCACAGCAAGAACACAATTTTCAGCAATGAACTGGAGCTTACTCGGGAGAGAGAAGAAAGTGGCAGGTGAGAGAGTTAGTGGGGGGCTAGGGGTGGCCCACACCAGGGCATGGCGCCACCCAGGGCAGGCCGCGCCACCAGGTGGTGTGCCTGCCTGGTGGGTCCCCCTGGTACCTCCCAGGTACTCCTCTACCCCTTTTTTCACGTAAAATTTTAATATGAATTTTCTGGAATTTTTTGAGACACTTTATTTTTGGGCATATTCAGGCATAGAAGAATGATTTTCTGACAGACGGATTTTTTTGGAAACATGATGCAAGGACAAAACAAAGCTAAAACTACAGAAGTTCTAAGACACTCTAACAAGCAAGCAACTAATCAACAAAAAGAAAACTAAACGAAAGCAAAAACTAAAATGGATAGAATAGAAGTACACGGAAATAATCATAGTGAAAACATTGTTTTGTTCAATGAAATCCTTTTGTTAACAAGGTTGATCAGGTCTTGCTACCAAAACAATTTCATATGATACAAAACTTTGTATTCCACTAATGAGTATGTTACCTCAACCTTGATAGCAATGGTCCCAATCATAATAGTTTCAAAATTTCTCTTGGTATGGGACAATATATTTCTCCAACTTGAATGCCCTCAACATGTTCAATTGAATTCAAACCATAAGTTCTTTCAACCTTCTTGGGGAAATAGACAGTATGTTCCTTGTCATTCACATTGAAAGTCACCTTTCCTTGATTACAATTAATAATAGCTCCTGCAGTATTAAGAAAAGGTCTCCCAAGAATAATAGACATATTATCATCTTCAAGCATTTCAAGCACAACAAAATCAGTTAATATCAAGCAATTATGAGCCACTTGAATAGGTACATCCTCACATATACCAACAGGAATAGTGGTAGATTTATCAGCCATTTGCAAAGATATATCAGTTGGTATTAATTTTTCTAGTTGAAGCCTCTTATAGAGAGAAAAAGGCATAACACTAACTCCAGCTCCCAAATCACACAAAGCAGTTCTAACATAACTGTTCTTAATAGAGCAACTGATAGTTGGAATCCCTGGGTCTCCAAGTTTCTTAGGAACCTTACCATTGAAGGAATAATTAGCAAGTAAAGTAGAAATTTCTTCATTAGGGATATTCCTTTTATTCGAGACAATATCCTTCATATACTTTGAGTAAGGAGGCAATTTAATAGCATCAGTCAAAGGAATTTGCAAGAATAAAGGTTTAATCCACTCACAAAACTTATTGTAGTGTTCATCTTCCTTTGACTTGTATTTCTTATCAGGGAAAGGCATAGGTTTTTGGACCCAAGGCTCTCTTTCACTACCATGTTCCTTAGCAATAAAATCTTCTTTGGTGTATTTAGTATTCTTAGTGTGATTTTCAGGTTCTTCCTCAACTTTCTCTTCATTGGGAGCTTCATTTTCTTCATTACCACTTTCAGTTTCAGCATCAGAGATAGATATACTATTGGGATCTAAAGCTGGTTCAGAGGGTTCTACAACAGTTTTATGTTTCTTTTTCCTTTTCTTACGAGTAGAACCACTATTTTCAGCTTGTTGAGAATCCTACGATTCTTTTGGGATGCCCCTCAGGATATAGAGGATGCTGGGTAGCAGCTCCACTTCTAGTTCTAATTTCATAAGCATGTTTTTCTTTAGCAGCATTAACTAGTAAGTCGTTTTGCACTTTAACGAGTTGATCTATTTGAGTTTGAACCATTTGAAAGTGTTTAACAATCATTTTAACATCATTAGAGGTTCTTTCCACAATATCTTTCAACTCAACAATAGCTCTAGCGTTTTCCATTAGATGATTTTGCACCCTTTTATTAAAATTACCTTGCTTAACAATAAAGATATCGAATTCTTCTAAGCATTGATCAGGAGGTTTAGAGTAAGGGTTATCACCTTCATCAAAGTGTTGGAGAGAGTGTACCTCAATAGTGGGTGAGTAGGGAATAGGCTTACATAATTCTTCTATAGGAGGTAAATTCTTGACATCTGCAGCTTTAATTCCCTTCTCCTTAAGACCTTTCTTAGCTTCCTTCATCACTTCATCATTTAATTCAATAACTATTGGGTCCGCAACATAGAAAACAAAAATTTTCCTACGATGAGAACTACACGCCAAGATCTATATACTAGGTACAGAGCAACGGGTGGACATACATCCATCGAGAACTTACCCTTGAAGACAACGAGTTTTGTTAACGAGTAGGAACTCATGGTTGATGTAGTCGTACACTTGCCGATCTCAAGATCGTGTGGAAGTCCGAGCGCCGCAACTCAGCAGTGCATCTGTACTCGCACACACGTTCAAGCCACCGGACAACCTCCACCTCCTCGCTCCAGCGATCCAGCGGAAGCAGCAACTCCTTCCATACGAAATGCCACCGGGAACATGTATCTCACTAATCCGAGACCATGGGGGAATAATTCTAGAGGGGGAGAGAGATCCTTCACAAGGAGGTGTAAGGAAGAAGGAGGAAGAGGGGGGCCTTTTATAGGAGGAGGGGGGTGCCCCTCCCCATGGCCGGCGCATGGGGGAGGTGACCCTTCACCTCCTCCATTCATGTGGTGGTAACCCCTCCACATTAAAATGCCTCTTCACATTCCCTTTTAAAGTCCCCACTTCAAATGCATTAAATTCTCTAAGTTTAATGCTCTCTCATTTAATAAAACTCTTTTATTAAATTTATTCAGAATTTTGTTAATTACTTTAATTAACAAACATTCACATATAACCCCTTGCAATATTTCAATATCACATGCAGAACCACTTTCTGCAATTTCACCCGAAATAATTTCCGGTTTCTATCGTAACAATTCCTGCGCTTTGCAATTCTTTCGTCTGAAACATATGTGCTCCAAAATGGTGTCCGGTAACTCTTAAGTGTGTCAGCCTACGGTTCGCGAATAATGCAGATATGATTGAGACTCCTCTCAGATCAATAATCAGAAGTGGGACCTGGAGGTCCATACTGACTCCTGCATATTCAACGATGACTTTTGTGATCGTGAGAACCTTTAACGCTTGTAATTTAATCCCTTTGTCTCTTTATATAATACATGTCCGAGATTCGATCATCGGTATCCAAATACCTAGTTTGATCTCGTTACCGACATGCACTCTTTTCTTGTTCCCGTGATATAACATTCTAGTGATCACATCACTTGCTTGCATGCTATCTTAATGTGATATCACCGAGAGGGCCCAGAGTATATCTATCCGTCATCGGGATTGACAAATTCCACTCTTGATCCATGAGCCTCAACATAACACCTTCGTAGCACTGAATCCATCTTTATAGTCACCCTGTTACGGTGTGACGTTTGATGTTATCAATATACTCTTCCGGTGTTAGCAATTAACATGGTCTCATGGTCTAAGGATAAAGATTACTTCGTATGATGTTATAGCAATGTAAACATAATGACTTGATTGTAATGCTATACTTCGGATGAATGTTCATCACATCATTTCACAAATGCTGTGACCTTGTTATTAACAACATCCAATGTCCATGATCAGGAAACCTTGATCATCTTGTTAATCAACAAGCTAGTCTATAAGAGAGGCATAACTAGGAACCCTTTTTATTTATTAAACACACATGTATTGATGTTTCCGATCAATACAATTCTATCATGCAAAATAAACATCTATCATATATAAGGAATACATAATAACAACTTTATTATTGCCTCGCAGGGCATATTTCCTTCAATAACTCCCCTCTTCTTTGATATTGGAATAGGCACCGGAATAGAAGGTTCAAGTACAATTACTTCAGGTATAGCTTGTTTAGGAGGAGTCCAATCTTCATAATTCTTACTTATTTTAGCCATTAATTCCTCAGCTTCCTTAGGAGTCCTATTCCTGAAAACACAATCAGCACAACTATCTAGGTATGTCCTAGATTCTTCGGTTAGTCCATTATAAAATATATCAAGAAGCTCATTCTTAGGTAATGGACTTCCAGCTTGTGCATGAATCAAAGCACAAAACCTTACCCAAGATTCAGGCAATACCTCTTTTTCTCCCTGTTTAAAATCAAAAAGTTCCTGCAAAATAGCATGTCTAGCACTAGGAGGAAATATTTCTATAGGAAAGTACTAATCAAGCACTCAGGGCTATCAATAGATCCAGGAGGTAAATTACTAAACCAAGTTTTAACTTGTCCTTTCAGTGAAAAGGGGAAAATCTTGGCAACAAAGTAAGTACGCATCTTAATATCATCAGAAAACAAGCCACTCATGGTAGAAAGTTCATTCATATGTGCTACCGCACTTTCATTCTTAGTCCCACAAAAAGGTTCTTTCTTGATAGTAGTTATGTAAGATAGATCGAGAGAGAAATCATAATCTTCATCTATAATGTTTATGGGAGAAGCAGCAAACTTAGCAATAGGAGACAATTTGGGTCTAATAGTACACCTCTCAAGGAGACTCTTAGCAGAGCTCCTATCATGGGTGTTTTTACATTCTTTAATAAATTCATCAGTCATCTCAACATAATCATCTTCAATATCATAACTTTCACTAGACTGAGGTGAACTAACATGTGTGGTAGTGTCTTCATTAGGAGTTTCGGTATTTCCAGCTATAGTTCTAGCAATCGTAGCATCTAGGAAAGGACCTAATGAACCACTCTTATCAAGCACAGTAGATGCAGCATCATAAGCATCAGAAGTTTCAGATTTAGCAGTAGTAGTAGTGTGTGTAGCATGTGTATGTGGAGGTGTAACGAGCTTACTTATAACAGATGGTGAATCAAGAGCAGCAGAGGTGTTCAGTACCGTACCTCTTCTTGTAGTGGATGGTAAAATAGGAAACTTTCCATCACGAGACTTACCCATGATGGATGGATAGCAGCGAACAATAGAGAATCCAAGTGAACTTGATAAATAAAGCTATGCTCCCTAGCAACGGCGCCAGAAAATAGTCTTGATGACCCACAAGTACAGGGGGTGTATCGCAGTATTTTCGAGGGAAGTGAAACCCAATTTATTGATTCAACACAAGGGGAGCCAAAGAATATTTATAAGCCTTAACAACTGAGTTGTCAATTCAGCTGCACCTGGAAACAATCTTGCTCATAGTAGTTTATCAGTAGCAACAATTTTGTAGTAGGAATAGCAAAGTAGTAGCAGTAGTAAAGTAAGGACAGCAGTAACAATAGCAGTACACAGTAGGATTCGAGTGCGGTAGGCATAGGGATGGATGGACGGGCGTTGCATGGACAAGATAATTCACATAGCAATCAGAACATAGGGCAATTGCAGATAAATAAGATAAAGCTTCCAAGAACTAGATAATCCTAGGCATGTGTTCCATATATAGTCATACGTGCTCGCAATGAGAACTTGCACAACATCTTTTGTCCTACCAGCCCGTTTGCAGTGGGGCCTCAAGGGAACTACTGGCAATTAAGGTGCTCCTTTTAATAGAGCACCGGAGCAAAGCATTAACACTCTGTGAACACATGTGATCCTCACATCAAAGCCATTCCCTCCGGTTATCCCGATTTCTGTTACTTCGGGGCCATTGGTTCCGGACAACAATGTGTGTATACAAATTGCAGATAAGACCATAAACAATAATATCATAATGAATAAATAACATGTTAAGATCTGAAATCATGGCACTCGGGCCCTAGTGACAAGCATTAAGCACAACAAGTCGCAACAAAGTCATAAAGCACTAATAAAAGATACTAGGCACCATGCCCTAACAATCTGATGCCATTACATGAATGATCTCATCCAATCCCTACCATCCCCATAGCTTACAGCGGGGGATTACTCACTCATAGATGGGGGAAACATGGATGGTCGATGGAGAAGCGATGGTGATGATGATGGCGATGATCTCCTCCAATTCCCCGTCCCGGCAGGGTGCTAGAACGGAGTTTCTGGTGCTGTTTCGTGGAATCTGATGGTGGCGGCAGAGCGGAACTCCTTGTGGAAAAACGTCGAACCCCCGGAGTTTTTAGGTCAGAAGGCTTCTTATAGGCAAAGAGGGAGACCGAGGGAGGCCCACACCACTCCCTGGCGCGGCCTGGCCTGGCCTGCGCCACCAGGTGGTGTGGCCACCCCTGGCTCTTCTCCGTCTCATATTCTGGCTCCTGGAGTCTTCGGGTGGAATAGGATTTTTGGCATATTTTCCGGGATTTTTCCTGATAGTTGATTTTCTGCACAAAAAGTAGACACCCATGGAATTCTGCTGAAAACAGCGTCAGTCTGCGTTAGTTGCATCCAAATCACACAAGTTTAGACGAGAAACAATAGCAAAAGTGTTTGGGAAAGTAGATACGTTTTGGATGTATCACAGGAGTTCACTCGTCTCCAAGACAATGTCTCCTATGATTTTAACAACCACAACAAAACAACTCATACATGGAGCGCCACTAGGTGTGTGCTATCATAGGAGAAACTGGGACATATGAAGGAACCTCAGCAGAACATGACGAACACGGTAACCCGATTTTCTAGCCTAATGATATTATTTCATAAAATGGTACAATTGCACGTAGGGACGGATTGGAACCACCCGTGGAAAACTGCATCATCCAAGGAGGAGGGAGAGCATGCGATGGCGAATGTATAACTATTAGGTTATCTATCGTCGGATTGATGACAGGTACGCCATGAGGGGGTCCTCGAGGCGTGCGGAAGAGAGGGGTGTGAGACGTACGGTGTTCCAGGACGGTGAGCACACAAGTTTACCCAGGTTCGAATCCGCCGGCTTTGGACGGATCCTACTCCTGCTAGCAATCCAGCAATACGGCAGAGCCGGAATATGGGTTACAAGGGTTCACCTGTGCAAGATGAGATTGTAGACTATTGAGGGTGCCCTAAAGGCTCTCCCTAGGACGGCTTATATAGATATCCAACCTAGGGTTTACAGGAGAGATCTATCCGTCTATGACTAAGAGTCGGTTACAGAGTACATCTTGAGCTACAAGTAACACTATGGGCCTAAGTCGGTACATCTTCTGGGCCTTCCCGTAGCCGGACTGAACTCCATCTCTTCTCCCTGACTGGGCTGCCCGTGAAGCAAAGCTCTAACCCGAAGTGGGCCACCCTGGTCAGTGAGGAACTGTGAGGATACCCAGAAAGTATATCCCCAACAGCAGCCCTCGGAAGTCTCCAAGATCCAAAGTCGGATTCATCATCGTCCAGCTTGATCTTCGGCTTGCAGAATCTTGAAGGGTTCCTGAAACTTCACAACAAAAAATACGATCCGGGTATTAAAAAATAAGTCGGACCTATCAACAGGTTACTCGGATTTTCCAGCTTGATTTCAAACTAAGCCGGAACTTGGTCTCTAACGCCATATGACACCAGTCATGGTCAAGTCACGTCATCTAACATACATCCTGTCAGCATGACCGTTGGTGGGTCCACAGTTCGTGGAACCGAGGCGTCGTTTCAATGCGTACGCGGAGATTGAAACGACATAATCATCGCGTGGGTCCTTCCCAGTTCCTTCCATGACGCGTGGCAGTTACACTGTAGCATTTGCACGAATCTTGGCACGGTTAGGTGGATATAAGGGGTGAGGATTCTCCTCCTCCTTTCTTCACCTGTTCCTTTGTCGTTTCTTCTCCTCCAAATCTCCCCCGTGCATAGAGCTCCTCTGCTTTCCCCAAAAACTCCCAGCTCCGCCCATCTTAGGTCACCGGCGCACCGGAGAAATGGCTTTGTCTTCATCTTCCAGTTTGGCAGCGGCAGCAACGGCGGCGGCAGAAAAGGAAAGCTTCCATGGGGTCTGGATTCCCTGCGTGCTCGATGACGAGAAGCTCCACGGCATGGAGATAGAAGGGCTCCTCTGCGCTGGCGACTGGCGGAGCAGCGTCGGGGAGACCGTCCCCAATCCGCGCGCCGGCTAGCGGGTCCACTTCGGCACCCACCTCGATAGAGGTTTGTTGTTTCCTCCCTCGGAATTCTTTTCCGAGGTGATAGACCATTATAGTGTTCAACTCCACCATCTTCCTCCCAACTCCCTCCTAGAGATGAGCGCCTATGCGGCTTTGTGCGAGGGATTTCTCGACATTAGGCTGAGTCTTATCTTATTCAGATACTACTTCCATGTCCGGAGAAATTCTATCACTGCCTGTAATCCGTATATTACTGGTACAATTAGCTTTTCACTTAGACGCGAGCGCGCATATCCCAAGATTCTTGCCAGTGACTCGGTCAAACAATGGCCAGCCACCTTCTTTTATCACAAGGATATTCCTGCTCCCGTCAAAGCCACTGCTTTGCCGTCTTTCGTCGATGGAGCTGCCACGGCCCAACCGTCTTGGGACGAGGCTCCTCCGGCTCTTAGTGACGATCTGATCCTCGCCAAGAGGCAGATCGTATATCTGATTAAACACAAAGGACTGAAGGGATCCGACTTGGTCCAATGTTGGGTGTCATGCCGGATCCAACCCCTTCAATACCACGGAGACCGACTGATGCACTCCATCACGTCATCCAAGAAAGATTCCCTCTGCATCAGCCCCAGAGCCTATACCTCGCAAGGTTACATAAGCCAGATCAAATGGCTGATAAGGGAGCGGATCGAGAGGAAGATCCCGGAGGTTTCTCTGGATATGCATACAGCGGAAAACCCCGTAGTGCAGGTAAGCTTCTAACAGTAAACCTTTTTAGGTGTTTCATTCTTTTAGGTTATATCACAATACTGATATGTTTTCTTCTTTTCAGCTTGCTGACCTCCCCGAGTCGGAATTTGCTCCACTCGAAGGATATCCTCCAGAGTTTTCTTAGGAGGTAGAACTGGTCCCATTGCCAGACACTGTGCCCAAGAAGTGCAGGGCTCCGACAGTGGCTGTTGGCACAAAGGAGGTGCCTGTCATGAAGAAGTAACTTTCAACACAACTTCCACCTTTGTACTTTATTCAAATTTTCTTCCGAGATGTAATGTTTTCGACTCTATTACATTCTCAGAGCTAAGCAGCTCATCAAGGGTAAGGGGAAGGGAACTTCTTCAAAGCCCCTACGACAGACGAAGCTTATCATAGCTTCTCCTGCCATGGCTCCTCCGACTCCTACCCCTCAACCTTCCACAATGCCGGTGATCACTCCTTCTTCGGCTGTCGCACAAGATCCGGCTCCTTCAACGGAGCCAAGGATCCTTGAATCACAAACTGACGTCACCATGAGTGAGTCAGGTATAGATAAGGGTGAACCCTCTTCGGGTAATGATCCCTCGGCAGAAACCTTTGCCGAAAACCTTCTCAACAATCTGGGACTTGCCAAGTTTGGCCTATCTCGGAAATCTGCAGAAGTGATCCAGCAGCTGGCCAGGCAGTGCCTTGAGAAAAGAAATTTATCTGCTGAAGAAGAAGTGCAAGAGGCATAGGACATCAAGCACTCCGACCTTCTTAGACAAGTGCGTCTTTGCAACGAGAGGATCAGGTCCGGCGAGCTTCCAACTGCTCCAGTTACTCCTCTGACTCTCGCTGAGAAGGTTGATGTCGAAATGAATGCGAGTTTGGATAAACTTACTAGCGAACAATATGTAAGTCGGAATTCTAACTCCCGTTTTTCCTTTATTTCATATCATATCCTCTAGCCCCCAAGCATGAAGTAGGATATATAATTCGGGTTTATGCTTCCTCAGAATGAACTAGTGTAGCCCCCAAGGCTCGTGCTGATATTAGTAAAAATATTAGCCCGAGTCTTTAGTAGACTTTTGACTTTGGGTATTCTGACTTATAGAAAGTATATTCCTATAACCAGGATTTGTTGAAAAATGTCTGCAACAAGCGGGGAGAAATCAGAGCTCTCCGACTTAAGAATGCTGAGTTTAAAGTTGCCAAGGATGAGGCCGAAGGTAATCATTCTGAGACTCAAATCTTGTCTTTCATGTTTTCATAGTCGAATTTTTACTGAACTGTTGTTCTTTTTTGACTTACAGCGCTGGTAAAACAGTCATGCGCTATGATTGAAGAGGCGAGAACCTCAAAACCCTGGTGGTGGAGAACAAAGAGCTTCGCTAAGAGCTGGACAAGCTCAAGGCGGATCATGAGAAGAGCATAGCTCAAGTTCTCGAGTCCTCCTCCATGGCTACTGACGAGCGCGATCGTAAGATTGCTGCTCAAGATCAGAAAATCTCGGACCTCAATAATGAGCTATGTAGAGAGAGGGACCTTTCCGAGGCACTCCGGGATGAACTCCGAAGTCTTCGGGAAGAGAAGACCAAAGTTGACGATGTCATCTTCGGTATGTTCCATCTGTCGGACTTGCTTGTTTTTCTTCGTCTTCTTTCAATGTCGGATTTTCTGAATGATTTTGTGTATAGGTCTTCTGAACTTGACGGATTCCACCTCTACCGAGCCCCGCATCCACCGGCTTACCCAAGTCGGTGACCTGCTTCATGACTTCCGCCAATCCCTTGAGGATATTGGCGAAGCTCTCAAGATTCCGGACATGCATAGCATGTCGGATTTTCAGGTGCGGGACAAAGCAAAGGAGATGCCGCAACTCGTCCAGGACTGGAACATGTCCTACGCGCGATCCGCTACGCAGCACGCTCTCACCATGGTCATGAGCCACCATGGAAACATGGAGATATGGCAAGTGACCAGAGGGTACTGCAAGGTAGATGAAGACGGTCAGGAGCGGGACATCAAGGCCATTATGGACTCCTGTGCCAGATATGGGTGTCACGTAGCTGATTTGACAAGCTACGAAACTCCTTTCTTCACCCGCATGGACACTCCGCCTCCGCCTCCAGAAGAATCAGCAGAAGTTTCCGATGATGACCACACCATATCGGAAGTGGACATCTCAGAACAATATCAGGGCGATGTATCCAGCGAGCCGGCAGCTCCTTCCTCTCCTCCTGCATCATAGATTGCCAGAAATATTTGTATTATTTTGAAAAACATGATGGGTCTGTAAAATATACAGTACTATAATTTTGCTAGTGCCAAGCTTTTTATCTATTCAACACTTTTGGCTTTAAATTTTTGTGTGCCTGAAATGTTTACATAAGAACTTGTATTTTTTCGCCTATACTTATCGCTTATCTGGTTTTCCACCTCGTCCCATTCGTGAGCCGGCTAAACCTTCTGCACGGAAACTTTGCCGAGCAACGGAGCTCAATTGCTAAACCAGTTTAAACTCGGAAACAAAGCTGGCTTCCAGTACCAACAATTCATTACTCGGAAAATACCTGCATCCGGCAATCAGACAAATAACCAAAGTATAGACTAGAAATTTTAGGGTTATACCCGAAGGTAGCATTTTTAGAATCAGAAATCTAAACCAGAACAAACATGAGCATAAAGTACTTTCAAGCATTCTGGGATTTTCGACTATGACATGATCATTAGGAAATAAGATGGTAAAAACTTCTCAAAAAAAACTTGAGGCAACCAAGACTTTTATTTCTCACAGAACATGTACATATATATGTTTACAAAGAAGGATAAACTAATAATAAAAGGGACGTAGCTGAGCAATATTCCATGGTCTGTCTAACTCATCCGGATTTGCACTACCCCCAGCTCTCTTTCTCTTCTTAGTAGCAGTTCTTTCTTTGGCTGGCCTCATGTCAGTTAAGTAGTACGAACCATTGTGCAATACTCGACTAACTAAAAAGGGTCCTTCCCATACTAGGGAAAGTTTGTGCTTTCTTTGTTGCACAAGCCGGAGAACCAAATCGCCTTTATTAAAAGATCTATTTCGGACTCTCTGGCTATGATACTTGCGTAACTTCTGCTGATAGGCTGTTGATCTCATTTTAGCAACGACGTGAACTTCTTCGACTAAGTCGAGATCATTTTGTCAAGAAATCTAGGAATCCTCTTCAATATACGTGGCCACTCTAGGAGAAGTATGAATTAAATCACTAGGAAGAACTGCTTCTACACCATAGACCAAGAAGAAAGGTGTATATCCGGTTGACCTGTTCGGAGTTATTCGTAAACTCCATATTACAGAGGGTAATTCCTCCGCCCAAGCCCCCGCAGCACGTCGTAGTGGTGCTTCGAGTCTCGGTTTTAGGCCTTGTAGGATTAAACCATTTGCTCTTTCGACTTGTCCGTTAGCCTGTGGATGTGCGACTGGCGCCTTGTCAAGCCAGATATTTTGCTCATTGTAGAATTCGGCCAATTCTCCCATAGAGAAGTTACTCCAGTTGTCCGTGATAATGCTATGCGGATAACCATACCGGATTATAACATCCTCGACAAATCTTTGTTGCTCCATCACAACTAGTGACAGGTTTAGCCTCAATCCATTTGGTGAATTTATCCACCATCACTAATAGGTGAGTAAATCCACTTGGAGCTCATTTAAAAGGTCCTACCATATCAAGCCCCTAGACCGCAAAAGGCCATGTTATAGGTATTGTTCGCAGCTGATCAGCCGGAACATGAGCTTGTTTGCCATACTTTTGGCAACCTTTGCACATCTTGACTAATCGTTCAGCATCTGCCTGAGCTGTAAGCCAGAATAATCCATGCCTAAAAGCTTTTGCCACTAAAGATTTGGCTGCAGCATGGTGACCACACTCGCCTTCGTGGATTTCTCTTAAGATTTCCACTCCTTCTTACGGAGACACGCATCGCTGAAAACCCCCAGAAACACTCCTCCTATAGAGCTCACCTTTAACTATAGTGTAGGCTTTCGCTCGTCGGATAATTTCCCGGCTCAGAACCTCGTCTTCGGGTAATTTGCCATCTACTAGATAATCAAGGTAGGGTTGGGTCCAGCTGGGAATTACAGCTAGGACTGGTATTAGAGGTGAGTCGGATTTGGTCGGATATTCCTCATCTACTCCCTTTATTGAGGGAACTTTGAGGTGCTCTATAAAAGCGCCATCCGGGACCTCTTTCCGCGCAGAACCTATCCGAGATAGTGCATCTGCTTCCTCATTTTCTGCTCGAGGGATGTGTTGAACCTCAAACCCTTCGAACGATTTAGATAGATCATCCACGACAGCTTTATACGCTGCCATGTGTTTATTTGCATTACAAATATCCGACACTTGTTGAGCAACAAGATCCGAATCTCCATAACACATCAAACGTCGGATGCCATTATCCTTAGCAATCCGGATTCCATGCAGCAGTGCTTCATACTCAGCAATATTATTTGACGCTATGAAGTGGATCTGCAACACGTATAGAAGTTTATCTCCTTGCGGTGATTTTAGCACCACGCCAGCCCCCGAGCCCCCTCGAGCCTTAGACCCATCAAAATAGAGGGTCCAATGTTCCAACTCAGGGAGGGTCATATTCTCCTTTGTCTATGTCCAATCAGCGACAAAGTCAGCAAGGATTTGGGATTTGATTGTTGTCCGAGGTTTATACTCAATATCAAAAGCTGAAAGCTCTATGCCCCATTTGGCGACGCGTCTTGTGGCATCACTGTTGTTGATTATATCTCTCATGGGAGCTGTGCTCACAACGGTAATTGGATGCTCCTGAAAATAATGTAGTAGCTTACGAGATGCTAGAAAAACACCGTAAGCTAACTTTTGATAGTGTGGATATCGCTGTTTGGATTCTGTCAGGACCTCGCTGACAAAGTAGGTCAGACGCTGCACCAGGTGCTCCTGATTTTCCTCCGGTCTCTCCACCACCATAACGATACTGACGACCTTATTTGTCGCATCAACATAGAGCTGAAGGGAATATGCCCGAGAGGCAATAATAAAGTGGTTATTATCTTATTCCATGTTTATGATAAATGTTTATTTTGCATGCTATAATTGTATTAATTAGAAACGTTAATACATGTGTGTTTAATAAACAAAATACAAAGTTCCTAGTAATGCCTCATATATAAACTAGCTCGTTGATTAACAAGATGATCAAGGGTTCCTGATCATGGACATTGGATGTTGTTAATAACGAGGTCACAACATTAGTTGAATGATGTGATGAACATTCATCCAAAGTATAGCATTACGATCAGAGTCATTATGTTTATATTGCTATAACATCATACGAAGTAATCTTAGTCCTAAGACCATGAGATCATGTTAATTGCTAACACCGGAAGTGTATCTTGATAACATCAAACGTCACACCGTAACAGGGTGACTATAAAGGTGGGTTCAGTGCTACGAAGGTGTTATGTTGAGGCTCATGGATCAAGAGTGGGATTTGTCCATCCCGATGATGGATAGATATACTCTGGGCCCTCTCGGTGATATCACATTGAAATAGCTTGCAAGCAAGTGATGTGATCACTAGAATGTTATATCACGGGAACGAGAAAAGAGTACATGTCGGTAACGAGATCAAACTAGGTATGGAGATACTGATGATCGAATATCGGACATGTAATATATCATGAGACAAAGGGATTTAGTTACTAGCGTTAAAGTTTCTCACGATCACAGAAGTCATCGTTGAATGTGTAGGAGTCAGTATGGATCTCTAGGTCTCGCTTTTGATTATTGATCTGAGAGGGGTCTTGATCATGTCTGCATTATTCACGAGCCGTACGGTGACACACTTAAGGGATACCGACACCATTTGGAGCAAATATGTTTTAGATAAAGATTTAAGAAAGCGCTGGAATTATTTCAATAGACACCGAAACTGTTTCGGGTGAAATTACGGAAATTGGTTCTGCATGTAATATTGAAATGTTGCAGGGGGTTTTATGTGAATGTTTGTTAATTAAAGTAATTAACAAAATTCTGAATAAAATTAATAAAAGAGTTTTATTAAATGAGAGAGCATTAAATTTGGAGAAATTTAATGCATTTAAAGTGGAGACTTTAAAAGAGAATGTGAAGGGGAATTTTAATGTGGAGGGGGTTACCACCACATGAATGGGGGAGGTGAAGGGACACCCTCCCCTCCTCCTCCTATAAAAGTCCCCCCTCTCACTCCTTCTTCCTCACACCTCCTCGTGAGGATCTCTCTCCCCCTCTAGTATTATTCCCCCATGGTCTCGGATTAGCGAGATACATGTTCCCGATGGCTTTATCTGGAAAGGAGTTGCTGCTTCCGCTGCTTTGCTGGAGCGAGGGACGGAGGTTGTCGGGGTACCGGACGTGTGTGCGATCACGGATGCACCGCTGCTTTGTGGTGCTGGACTTGGTGGTGCTAGACTTGCTGGAGCTGAATCTGAAGGACGTGCTGGAGCCGGACCTGCTGGACTTCATCATGATCTTGAGATCAGCAAGTGTACGACTACATCATCCACGAGTTCCAACTCGTTAATAAAGCTTTGTTGTCTTCGTGGGTAAGTTCTCTATGGATGTATATCCACCCGTTGCTTGTATCTAGTAGATAGATCTTGGCGTATAGTTCCCATCGTAGGAAATTTTTTGTTTTCTATGCTGCGAACCCAACAGTGGTATCAGAGACTGATCTATGCGTAGGTGCTTTGCACGGGTAGTACACATATGTTTATATGTGGGCGATGATGATCATGTTATTGCTTCTTTCATGTATTTTGGACATTGGTGGCATAGTGGGATGAAGCGGCCCGGACCAACCTTACATGTTATCGTACATGAGACCGGTTCCACGACTGACATGCAACTTGTTTTGCATAAGTGGCTGGCAGGTGTCTGTCTCTCCTACTATAGTCAATATCTAATTTACAACGAGTTGCTAATAACTTGGTTATCCTCGTTGTGGTTCATGTTCTTAGGTAAGACCGGTTCTATCTCCAAAAGCCCTAAGCCACGTAAAACTTGCAATGGATAAATTAGAGGCGTCTAGTTTAGATCGTTGTTGGGCTAGTGTCATGATATGGTAATGTTGTAAGTAGATGTATGATAGATACTCTTACAACACACGTAATGTGTAAGTTCCATAGACCTTGGCCTTACACACAAAGGAATGATAGAGATCATACCATGATGCATATGATAGAGATCAAATGCATGGACCATATCATCTCACTTTACACATTAGATGTTTGCATCATATATTGCTAGTTTGGCGTTTTAGTAGCATTTTAAGATGATCCCTCATTTAGATATCAAGATAAAAATGTGTTCTTCCCTAAGTATGCACCGTTCTATGGATTGTGTTTTGAGACATCACGTGATGATCGGGTGTACTCGACTCTACGCTTTCATACAACGGGTGTAAGACAGTTTTACACACGCGAGTACTAAGGTTCATACTTGGCGAGCCTAGCATGTACAGACATGGCCTCGGAACACGGACCGAAAGGTTAAGCATGAGTCATATAGTTGATATGATGGCCATATTGATGCTCGCCTTTGAAGCTACACCGACTCACGTGATGATCGGACTTGGTGTAGTGGATTTGGTTCATGTAATCACCAAAAAGGCACGAGGGATGTCATTTTTGAGTGGGAGTTCATTTCTAATTTGTATTAGTCGAACTCAATTTGTCATAAACTAAATCAAAGTGAATTTGCATAATTTGTTGTAGTCATTGGCATCTGTTCACTACCTTATGCTTAGTTTTAATTGAGATAATAGAACTATAGAATTTAGGATATTTACTTTACGAACTGGTATCGTATTGTTTTGAATGTCAATTTAAAGTTTATAAGTCCTATTGCAAACTTTCAGCAAAATCTATCTACTCCATGAAGTTTAATTAGTAGTATTAAATCAAGAGTAAGAATTCCAATGTTAGTATCTAAAGTATCATGTTTGCCTCCATAATTATTGATATTCAAAAGTTGTTTTAATATCAAGATTATCTAGGAGCTGAAAAATTGTTTCAGAAACCATCATGTGTGGAAGATATTGTGATATCTGAAACAATGTTTTTGGTTGCATTATGATACAGTATAATTTAGCAAAATACATGTTCTCATATTGTATGAGAATTTGTGAAGGATGGAGATGATAGGCATCCGAATCTCCCAAAAAGGTTTTTGGGAACTAACATTATACTCGTGATTCATCCTTATAAGCTATAGTAGCTTGATCATGAAAGTTGCCATGATAAGGATGAATAGAAGATGTAGGTAAAATGTTTACTACACTAATAGATTACTAAAGAATGGATTTTTGAAAGAACACCAAACATTTGATGATGGTGATCCACTTCAAAGTGCAAGTTCAAAGGTATTAGTATTTGACTATATACACTTTGTACTATGTGTCATGTGAATGACACCACTATTGATGTTGATAGATTCTTTTAAAAGAAAAGGAATTGTTGAAAGAGAATCTATAAAATATTTGGCAGAAAAGAAAAGGTTAGAGATGTCCAACTTAGGTATATAGAAGATATACATGTTATGGCTGTATTCCTTGCTTGTTAAACAATGTGGTTCTGAGGTATTGGATACCGAATTGGTTGGTATGAAGTGTCATACAGAACAACACAATTCATGAACTACAACGACCTAAGTAACTGGCAAGAGAATAAGTGATGATGTTCATCGAAAACAAATAAAGTGTTATTGTGTTTTTCGTTGTTGTAAAACCTAGCCTTCAAGATTTGTTTTAATAATTGTTATTTTGTTCCGGTATTACAAGCACAATGGTTGTACAAATAATTACCATATTCCATAAAGGATGGATGAACTTTTACAGGTCTAGTGGGAGAAATCACATCCATAAACACTATTGCTAAAATGTCGCAAGACAAATGATTGAAAGATCACTTATGAAGTGACATCGCGGTTTAAATTATATTGGAAAGAAAACATAAAGAAAAACCATGCTGATGGATTTTTGGAGTCTTTGATTTTGATCAATTGACGCTTGTGAGACTTTCCTCGAGATAATTGAAACTCCGTTCATAGGCCAAAGAGGAACGGATGACTAGCTTATTGGAAATTGTGCATGCTGATGTGCATAGTCCATTATGTGTAGCCATATGCGATGGATCTTTTTGCTTCATATGCTTTCTCCAGAAATTTGAGTGAATATATCTATATATTTACTTAATAAGGAAGAAGTATGAAACATTTGAAAATTCTTCAAATACTTTCAAGATGAAGTGAAAAATCATTGTAACAAGAAAATAAAGAGTTTATGATTCGATCATAAAGGAAGATATTTGAGTTACATGTTTAGCAAAACACTTAAGATTTGAGGAATTGTTCCATGATTTGTGTTTCCCAGTAAACCATAGGAGTATGGCATATTCGAGAGATGAAATCAAACCATGTTTGACATGGTAAGATCAAACGTGTCATTTATAAAACTACCATTTAGTTTTTAAGGATTGAAGCTTTAGAGACTACCGCTTTTTACACTGAAAAGAGCACCATCGTGATCCGTTGAAATGACACCATATAAGTTATGGTTTGGGATAAAACCCGAATTGTCTTTTCTTAAATTTTGGTATGCTATGCATAAGTAAAATGTTTACCACTAAAGTCGGATAAGCACGTCTTTGTAGGTTATCCCAAAGAATTTGTTGGGAATTTCTCCATAACACCAAGGACAAAAGAGTTTGTTACTTGGAACATCAAGTTTCTTGAGAAGGAATTTTTCGCGAAAAGTTAAGTGGGAGGACAATAGAACCTTGATAAGGTTATTTAACCTTATCTATATGTGCTAAGTAGCGCAGCGCCGAAAAGTGTCCCAGTGGCGGACACAATGCTCATGGCTCCCGTGATTACAAAGGTTGTGATCTCGGAGATTAGAGTTCCTATTGAACCGTGTGGGTCGGTAAGAATCAAATAGTGTGATTTGATAAGCAAGTCATTATTGTTTTGACAATGATGAACCGACTACATGCAAAGAAGCGATGATGGGCCCTGACTCCATAAAATGACTAGAAGTCATAGAATCCATGATAGTATCCATACACGAGAAATCAAGTTTCTGAACTTGGAAGACCCTCCGGAAAGGCGTGAAGCCTATCGGTCGTGTTTGGATCTATAAAGAAATAGACATGGATGTTTAACATCTATGAAATAGTCGACATGTCAGAAATAAATTTACGGCAATGTTCAAGGAGTTGACTATGACAAGCTTTGATCTTTCATAGCGATATTTAGTCTTGACGGATTAATGTAGCAACCACTACATATAATTTGATGTATGGTAGTTGAACAAACAAAACAATGTTCTTCTTATAGAATGGTTACCTAGGACGTGTACAAGACATGGTCTGAAGGGTTTTGTTAATTCAAAGGGTGCTAAAAGGGCATGCAAACTTCAATAGTTGAAGTAAGCATAGCGGAGTTGGAATCTTCACCATGATGAAACTATTAAAAGAGTTTAAATTTATCGAAGATGATGAAGATGCTTGCATTTGCAAGAAATTAAGTGGGAGCACTAAGACATATTTCTAATACATTATGTAGAGGACATATTGTTGACTGGAAATGATGTATCTTGTATTGACACAAGTTAAGAATTTCATTAAAATAAGATTTCGATGAAAGACTTGGGCACAACCGGAATATTTGGCATCAATATCTATATGGATAGATTGAGGCACTAATATGGTTGTGCAAGACATACATATATGAGATATTGAAAGGGTTCAATATAGAAACAACAAGAAAGGTTCTTGCTGCATGGAAAGGATTGTATCAAGATTCAAGTGTTTCAACACTTGGTGAGTAAAATCACATGAAGATTTTGATCGATTATACCGTATATGTATATATCTAGAATGTCCTATGCTCTAAATGTTATGAACACATACCAGAATGATTCATAAGATGATCATTGGACAATAGTAAAGATATTCTTATGAACTTTGGAAGAACTAAGAATATATCATGTATAAGTGACAAATAGTTAAAGGTAGTTCATTGTAAAGTGTTACATTGATACTAGTTTTGTCACAAGATACAAATTAAATTTATCTCAATTTAGACTATGGGTGGCACAATGTAATGGAAAGATTGTTCCATGATGGATTTGGATCAGTTCCAGAGTTGAAACATTGTGACGGATACTACAACAAAAGGCTAAGTATATAACTGCTATAGTAGCAGCAAAGGAGGGCATTTGTGTTAAGTAGTTTGTTATCAAACTAGGTGTGGTTCAAAGTGGGCTAATACTATGAAGATATATTGTATGACAATAATATCAACATATTTTAACCCTAACGAACTAAAGGTCTCACCAAAGGACCAAATTTATACAATGCCATCTTATTTGAGAATGAGTGATGCGTAGAGACGCAAAGACATGCAAATACACACGGACCTAAAAGTGCCAGATCCGAAGATTATGTTAACCACTAGCAAACACGTATATTCAACGCCTAGGTGTTGTATATACAAGTTTACAAACTAGATTATTGACTCTAGTGCAAGTGGGAGACTGAAGGGAATATGCCCGAGAGGCAATAATAAAGTGGTTATTATCTTATTCCATGTTTATGATAAATGTTTATTTTGCATGCTATAATTGTATTAATTGGAAACATTAATACATGTGTGTTTAATAAACAAAATACAAAGTTCCTAGTAATGCCTCTCATATAAACTAGCTCGTTGATTAACAAGATGATCAAGGTTTCCTGATCATGGACATTGGATGTTGTTAATAACGAGGTCACAACATTAGTTGAATGATGTGATGAACATGCATCCGAAGTATAGCATTACGATCAGAGTCATTATGTTTATATTGCTATAACATCATACGAAGTAATCTTAGTCCTTAGACCATGAGATCATGTTAATTGCTAACACTGGAAGTGTATCTTGATAACATCAAACGTCACACCGTAACATGGTGACTATAAAGGTGGGTTCAATGCTACGAAGGTGTTATGTTGATGCTCATGGATCAAGAGTGGGATTTTTCCATCCCGATGACAGATAGATATACTCTAGGCCTCTCGGTGATATCACATTGAAATAGCTTGCAAGCAAGTGATGTGATCACTAGAATATTATATCACGGGAACAAGAAAAGAGTATATGTTGGTAATGAGATCAAACTAGGTATGGAGATACTGATGATCGAATCTCGGACATATAATATATCGCGAGAAAAAGGGATTTAGTTACTAGCGTTAAAGTTTCTCACGATCACAGAAGTCATCGTTGAATGTGTAGGAGTCAGTATGGATCTCCAGCTCCCGCTTCTGATTATTGATCTGAGAGGGGTCTCGATCATGTCTGCATTATTCACGAACCGCAGGGTGACACACTTAAGGGATACCGACACCATTTGGAGCAAATATGTTTCAAATAAAGATTTAAGAAAGCGCTGGAATTATTTAAATAGACACCGAAACTGTTTCGGGTGAAATTGCTGAAATTGGTTCTGCATGTAATATTGAAATATTGCAGGGAGTTTTATGTGAATGTTTGTTAATTAAAGTAATTAACAAAATTCTGAATAAAATTAATAAAAGAGTTTTATTAAATGAGAGAGCATTAGATTTGGAGAAATTTAATGCATTTAAAGTGGAGACTTTAAAAGAGAATGTGGAGGGGGTTACCACCACATGAATGGGGGAGGTGAACGGACACCCTCCCCTCCTCCTATAAAAGTCCCCCCTCTCACTCCTTCTTCCTCACACCTCCTCATGAAGGATCTCTCTCCCCCACTAGTATTATTCCCCATGGTCTCGGATTAGCGAGATACATGTTCCCGGTGGCTTTATCTGGAAAGGAGTTGCTATTTCTGCTGCTTTACTGGAGCGAGGGACGGAGGTTGTCGGGGTACCGGACGTGTGTGTGATCACGGATGCACCGCTGCTTTGTGGTGCTGGACTTGGTGGTGCTAGACTTGCTGGAGCTGGATCTGAAGGACGTGCTGGAGCCGGACCTGTTGGACTTCATCACGATCTTGAGATCGGCAAGTGTACGACTACATCATCCACGAGTTCCAACTCATTAACAAAGCTTTGTTGTCTTCGAGGGTAAGTTCTCTATGGATGTATATCCACCCGTTGCTTGTATCTAGTAGATAGATCTTGGCGTATAGTTCCCATCGTAGGAAATTTTTTGTTTTCTATGCTGCAAACCCAACAAGAGCAACATCGGTTCCTGAGGTTCTGGCGCAGCAAGGATAGGATCATATGAGAGTACTTTCTTTAGGTCTTGTAGTGCAGCTTCAGCTTCGTCAGTCCAAACAAAATCCTTGGTCCTTTTCAGGAGTTTGTATAATGGTGCGGCTCGTTCACCAAGCTGGCTCACAAATCGACTGACCGCAGCGATGCAACCAGTTAGTCTTTGTATGTCCTTCAGGCGAGTTGGCCTAGAAATATTGAGTATAGCCTTGATTTTGTCCCGGTTCACCTCTATGCCTCTTTGAGACACGATGAAACCAAACAATTTTTCGGCTGGTATTCCAAAGAAACATTTCTTCGGGTTAAGCATGATGTTGTATTTTCGTAGATTGTCGAATGTTTCCTCCAAGTAGGAAATCAGGGTTTCCTTCTTTTTGGACATCACCGCCATATCATCCACGTATGCATGTACATTGCGTCCGAGTTGGTCATGGAGGCAATGCTGCATCGTGCGCTAGTCCGTAGCTCCTGCGTTCTTCAGCCCAAAGGGCATCGTAACAAAACAGAAGGTTCCGAAGGGGGTTATGAATGAAGTTTTGACTTTGTCAGATTCCTTCATCCGGATTTGGTGATAACCGGAATATGCATCGAGAAAACAGAGGAGTTCCGAGCCTGTCGTAGAATCGATAACTTGATCAATTCTAGGTAGAGCGAATGGATCTTCTGGACAAGCCTTGTTCAAGGCAGTATAATCAACACACATCCTTAAATCAGTGGTGTCCTTTTAGGGGACCATTACAGGATTGGCCGTCCACTCAGTGTGGATGACCTCTTCTATGAATCCGGCTAACTCGAGCCGTGCTAGTTCCTTAGGTATTGCCTTAAGCTTTTCATCGCCGAAACGTCGTAAGGACTGTTTGACGGGTTTAGCATTCGGGTTTACATTTAAAGAGTGCTCGGCAAGTTCCCTAGGTACTCCGATCATGTCAGATGGCTGCCATGCGAAGATATCTTGATTTGCTTGGAGGAACTTGATGAGCGCACTTTCCTATGCGCTACCTAGGCCTACGCCTATCTGGGTCACCTTGGAGGGCTCATCATCCTTCAACGGCGTCTTCTTCATCTCTTCTGATGCCTTGAACTCCGGATTTGTCTTTGTCACCTCCTTCTTTGTTGCGGGCACCTCGGACAGATCTATGCTCTTCTTGATCTCCTGGTACTCCTGGGCATGCAGCACGGCTTCAGCAAAGGTGGCATTTCCATCCTCGCACTCTCGCGCTTTCTTCGGGTCTCCCCTGATAGTGATTACGCCGTTGGGACCTGGAATTTTCATCATATTGTAAATGTAACACGGACGAGCCATAAAAGCCCAGTAAGCCGGACGTCCAAATATAGCGTGGTACGCGCTCTTGAACGGGACCACTTCGAAGGAAAGTGCCTCCGTCCGATAATTCTTTGGAGTTCCAAAGGTAACATCCAAAGTAATCTCCCCCAGGGAATTAGCTTGTCTTCCTGGAACAACTCCGTGAAAAATCACAGAGCTATGGTTCAGCTGGGTCTCCGAGATCTTCATCCGGCGTAGCATTTCGACATAGACAATATTGATACTGCTGCCGCCGTCCATGAGGGTCTTAGAGAAACCATAACTGTCAATAAGTGGATTGACGATTAAGGCGTATTTTCCTCACATGTGCAACTTAGGCAGATGATCAGGGCAGTTAAATGTGATTGCCACTTCCGACCAGTCCAAGAATTGGGGGACAGCCGGAACTGTTCCATTGAGCTCATGTAGAACTGCTTTCTTAACCTTTGCTGGTTGAGATCCGAGGAAGGTGACATAAGTGTCTTTTTTGGTTGGAAAATTTTTCTTCCCTTCCGGCTTGGGATTTTAAGCATCAGCTTCCTCCATGTCGGAATCTTCCTTGGTCTCTTTATCTTTTTCGAGATTCTTCTTTCCCTTCTTCCACTTAGCTTTGTAGCCTGCGGTGTCATCTCTTTTGATGTCGTCATTGAAACGACATTCAACGTTGGTGTGGGACGAGCCCCCATTGGCGTCTAAGTGATGCACACATGGGTTATTGGCAATGTCGGCCCAAGAGTAGGTTTTGCCCGGTTGCTGGTCTCCTCTACCTTGGACTCTTGAAGTCCCACGGCCACGCCCGCGGCCTCCGCCGCGTCCTCCTCATCCTCCAAACCCGAAAGTAGCAGTGACCACTGCCGTTTCCGCGTTGGGTTTTTCTTCCGAGGTATTTTTGCGCTTCTGAGATTGTTGCTTTGGTTGTTTTGCCGACTGTGGCACAGCTAGGGCATTGAGTAATCCCTCTACATCGTCGTCAGCATCTGCATACTTGCTCGTTGTTTCTATCATCTCTCCCAAATTAGTGACCTTGTCACACTTCAAGCGATGGCGTAGTAGACCAATTGGGAGACCTGCAATGAAAGCTTCAATCGCAGTTTGATCCTTTACTCCTTCACGGGAGTTCTTGGTGTCGATCCATCGTCCGAGGTAATCCCGGCAAGTTTCTCCGGCCTTCTGGGTGCAACGCTGTAGGTCTCCGACCGTACAGGGCCTCCGGTATGTGCCTTCGAAATTCCGAAAGAACGCACTTTGCATGTCATACCAGTTGTGGATGGTGTTATCCGGAAGTTCATTAAGCCATGATCGTGCCATCTTCCGCAACATAAGTGGGAGATATCGGGTTGCGACCAGGCTATTTTCGCCTTTTGCGATGCAGCAAGCTTGGAAGAAATCCTGTAGCCAGGTATCTAGCCGAGCAATGCCGTCGTAGGCTTGGATATGTCTTGAGATGCTGACGTAGATACATGGTCCAAAGCACTTTGGGTCCACGTAGATATCATCGTTTTCGTAGCGCCACGCCTCTATGTTGGAGTTGATCCTGTGTCTTGCGTTATTCGGGGATAGAGATCGTCCCGAATGTCGGCTGTGGCTGCGGTGCCTTGGAGCCAGACTTCGGCTTCTGCCACCACCTCCTCCGCCATGTCGTCCTCCTTGTCCTCCGTGAGAACCGTTGTGATGACTGCTTGGTGGAGAGGGTGGGGCAGCTGGATTGTTTCCGGCTGTTCGATGGCCTTTGTCCGGAGCGTCATTATTCTGGTTCCGGGGAGGGTCTTCACTACGACGAGTGCCCTGCCGGCTTGCCCCGGCATGGTTTCCGTCGTTCCTTCGTTCGTCGTTCCCACTATGGTGAGGCTCAGCCGAACGGCTTGCGTGTCTAGGAGGTGGCATTTTTTGACGATCCCCTCCTGATGTTTCTCTTTATCTTCTCCCCTTCGATTATTCGACTCACGTCGGGGAGGATTCCTCGGATACAGTGCAGCAATGGCCTCTTGTTTGGCCGCTAGAGCGATGTTGCTCCAGTCACGTGCAGGTCTGTGATGCTGTCCTGATGATCTGGTTCTGGAGTAGTTGTCTTCCCGTCGGTCGGAACGGTGATGCTATTCCGGAACACGCTGGGGCCTTATATCATTCCAGGCTGAGTCCATGTGACATTGGTCGGATTTGGAGACCAGTTTTCCACTTCCGGATTTCGCAGCCATCTGTTGCTCCAGACCCTTGGTGAGTAGCTTGATGCCCAATCGAACGTGTTCTGGGCCTGGGTTATTTGAGAGGATATCTCGAGCTGCGACAGTGTTCTGTACCGGTGTTGGGTACACCAGATCTCCTTTGTTGTCGAGACGAGGCATCCCTGGATCTCCTTCAAAGAGGACCCTGTTCACTTCCGGAAATTTATCGTCACCTGTGTAACGTTTCTGTGTGTTCTGATGCAACCGAGACATGTAATCCTTAGTTGCCATGCGTTTCTTTTCCCCCTCGATGTTTTTAGCTTCATCCAGGAGTTGTTGACGATGCGCTTCTAGGGCTTGGGCCCTTTCGTCCATCTCTTCAGCAGTAAGTTCTGCAGCTGTAGGGATAAGTGTGGTTAATGCAACATCGATGAGTTTACACGCACCTTCAGTGATCACGTGTCCATCCACCGATTCCTCTTTTTTCGGCTCTTCTGGGATAAGTGCTCCATCCGAGTCTTCCTCATATTCCTCGGCAATCACCTCCTCTCTCAGAGGGTCTTTATCCGGGGTCTTGTTCTTCTTTTTTGCCTTCTTGGCAGCGCCGGTAGCAAAGACGGCTTTGGGTCCATTTCCCGGAGTCAAGCTCTGATCGGTACTTTCGGACATTTGGACTTCAGGATTGTCTCCGACTTCCATGTCCTCCTGCGCTTTGGGGGAGTGTTCCCTAGATCCTTCATCCATGGCTTCTCCTTCCTCTGCAGCTTTGGAGTTATACTCCTCTTCATATTCCGTGCAGAACTTTCGGAAATCTGCCGACATCATTGATTCATCCGAGGATGCGGGTACGTCGGCGTTTGTTCCAATTGCCTCCAGTACAGAGTCGGTGTTGTCTCTAGCATCGGCAGAGCCGGATCCGGATCCAACATATCCGACAAAGTGCGTTGCGCTCCTTCTGAGGTACCTGCGGCTCTCGCGATCAGCTTCGTCGAAACTTTTGATGGTCTTGAGAATTGCATCTACGCCTGAGTTTTGCATTATCATACGTCGCAGTGTGTACCTCGGGAAAGGCATGTCTATCCCGGCATCGTTAGAGCCGGAATCAGTGTCGTTGGTATGCTCCTCCTAGATTTCGACTTTGGCGGGAGGGTCGGTCTGGGATTCGGTCTCTCCAAGGAGATCCACTCCAGATTCGACTTGGGCCTCTAGGTCTTCTTCAGGCTCGGATTTCTCCACTATCTCCGCAATTGGTGCGGGCTGGGTGGGATTAGGGTTTTTTGAGATCCGAAACTCTGTCGCCTCCGCGGACAAAGGGGACCTAGAAGATTCTTCTGCCTATATCATCACCGCTGGGGTGGGTGGGACAGGTTCTACGAAACCGATGTAAACATCGATCTCGCCAAAAGACATGATTGTGTAGGCAGTCACGGCCTCCCTAGCCGGAATCCAGGTCTCGTCGAGAATGATGAGAGGGACGCCGCTGGCGTAGAGGATGCGATAGACGGCGATGGTCTCGCTGATTCCGATTCTTGCAGATTCCGCACGGAACACAGATCCGAAGCTCACTTGCCCCATGATGGGCGCCAACTGTCGTCAGATTGATGACAGGTACACCATGAGGGGGACCTCGAGGCGTGCGGAAGAGAGGGGTGTGAGACGTACGGTGTTCTGGGACGGTGAGCACACAAGTTTACCCAGGTTCGAATCCGCCGGCTTTGGACGGATCCTACTCCTGCTAGCAATCCAGTAATACGGTAGAGCCGGAATATGGGTTACAAGGGTTCGCCTGTGCGAGTTGAGATTGTAGACTATTGAGGGTGCCTTAAAGGCTCTCCCTAGGATGGCTTATATAGATATCTGGCCTAGGGTTTACAGGAGAGATCTATCCGGCTACGACTAAGAGTCGGTTACAGAGTACATCTTGAACTACAAGTAACACTATGGGCCTAAGTCGGTAAGTCTTCTGGGCCTTCTTGTAGCCGGACTAAACTCCGTATCTTCTCCCTGACTGGGCCGCCCATGAAGCAAAGCTCTAACCCGAAGTGGGCCACCGTGGTCAGTGAGGACTATGAGGATACCCGGAAAGTATATCCCCAATATTATCACCATCTCCCTGGGAAAAGAAAGAAACGACATGTCGGGTGCAGTATCGATGATGATGGACACTTCATGTGAAGATCCAATGTCATACCATTACCTCCTCCACAGGCAGAAGTGACAACTGGTCAAGATGCAAAGGGACCTGGAAGAACAGAAAAGGAGAGTCGATGAATCAAGCATGCGATGGGCGCAGCTCATCTCCACCCCCCAACTCCGGAAGTGTCGTAGGTTGATCGCAACCAGGAATGGGAGGCTCTTGGCTAAATAATATATCCGAAGCTAAAAGACGCGACATCACTCGAGACCTGGACCTGTCATTTCTGTCCGTAGATTCGATGGGCCACATCAAGGCTAAAACGGTGCAAGCCGCCCTTATCACAACTCAGGCTTGCCTAATCACAACTAAACCGGCAACCGATGATCCGTGTATAGGCATCGATCGCTCTGCCCTCATGTTCCTCGGCATGGTTAGAGAAACACTCGCAAAAGGGGACTAGGAGATTGTCCCATAATCCAACAAATCACCACTCCATCATAGCAGCCCTTGGCAGATGACAGGAACCCAAAAATCAAGATTGCCACACCATGTGTGTTTCGTGCACTCGTCACACAGTCATGACGCTAGGGACGACATTACGCAAAATAAAATCAACAAAGCTCTGGAGAGGCGCAGAAGGTACTTATGGGAAGAAAGCAAAGATGACCTCGAGCCATGTGGTGCAAGTTTCCTCACCCATCGGGTTCGCACCGGTACCCAAAGACTTCAAGCTCTTTCATGATCGTCAAACATATGATGGCCTCCAAGATCCAGAGGCATGGCTGGAAGATTACCTACAAACCGTGAAACTCCTAGGTGGATCAAAGGCCACCTCCATGCAAAGCCTACAACTACACTTAACCGGCATGACACGATCCTAGCTCCGGCAGTTACACAAAGAATCAATAAGCAGTTAGGGTGACCTGGTGGAGAAATTCATCAGAAACTTCAAGTCCACATTCAAGCGACCCGCATCAATCAAGGAACTTCGGGAATGCAAACAGAAATCAGGATAACCAATACGCACATTCATACGCGGTGGAACATCATCGAGAACTTAGCCAAAGATATCTCTGACGAAAGGGCAATCGACGCCTTCAATGACGGCCTACACCGAAAAGAATTCATAGAGGAGATGAGTCGAGTAAAACCAAAAACAATATCCCAACTGATGGACATGGAGAATCGGTGGGCCGACGGAGAAAATGCAATTAACTACAAATGGGGGCGCTCACTCGAAGGAGACTGTGATAGGCGAAACAATGACAATGGGAGACGGTGTAACTATGATGGCTACGGTGGGGCAAGACACGTTGCAGTAGGCTACATCAATGAGGACAACCGCAGTAGTGATAATCATAGCGAAGGCTACCGGGGAAACCGAGATGAAGCAGGACCAAGTGGGACAATACAACAATACCGGACAAGACCACCAAGATATGCCCCAATACCAGTTGTAAAAATGTTGGATGGTCCATGCCACATGCATTATTATGTCGACTCAGAAGGGAGAAGGTGACTCAAATCACCTCATGAAAGACTGTCGCACCTTTTTGGGGCTTCATCGGGCATAAAACAGCAAGGTAGCCAAGTAAACAAACCAGTGATACAATGCCTCCCCTAGGGTACTAGCATTGAACGCACCACCACCACCACCAGGGCCACCTTCGGTAGCCGCGACGATCCAGCAGCAACCCAAGGCAAATAGAGAGTGGAACGACGAGTACCCGAGGTCCAAGGGATAAATGCACATGATATAGAAGGGACGCCCATCCAATAGGACACAAAAGCTGATCACCTAACACGTTAACATGACGGTAAGGACGTGATACGTTGCAAATGTATCTAGAATTTTTGATGTTCCATGCTTGGTTTATATCTATTTTCTTATGTTTTGTCCACACTTTGGAGTACTTTTTATACACTTTCTTAGACTAACCTATTAACAAGATGCCACAGTGCCAGCTACCTATTTTCTGCTGTTTTTGGTTCCAGGAAAGTTAGAAAATGAATATTCTCGGAATTGGACGGGACAAAAGCCAAAGTCGATATTTCACCGAGGGGGACACGGAGCCAGAAGACGAGACGGAGAGGGGTCAGAGGCTGGCCACACCACCTGGCCGTGCGGCCAGGCCTGGCCCGTGCCAGGGGTGATGTGGCCGCCTAGGGCACCCCCTCGGCCTCCCCTTTCGCCTATATATCGCCTCCGATACAGAAACCCTAAGTACCCGATCAAAATTCCACAAAAGAGTCTGTAGCCTCCACCATCTCCATCCCTATATCGGGAGGGATCTGAAGCTCTTCCCGGCACCCTGCCGGAGGGGAGAATTCACCCTGGAGGCCTTCTTCGTCACCATGCCTACCTCTGGTGTGATGCGTGAGTAGTTCATCCCTGGACTACGGGTCCATGTAGTAGCTAGATGGTTGGTTCTTCTCCTATGCTTTGTCATGTCATGCTTGATATTGTTTTGGCTTTATGCTTAGTAATTTATTGTTTTAGCATGACATGTTATAAACAATTGAGATTGCTTAATGTGCCTTGAAAGAATCATGCGTTGTTTTAGCATATTAAAGCATAGTATTATGGTATTCTAATTTGATGCTTTATTTGGGTTGACTTGGCGCATGCTCACACCATGATATGACTATCCCAAGTCACCATAGCCTCTATGATCCTTTAGTTTTCGACTTGTAATATCACTTTATGCTTTAATTAATGATGTTTTGTCGCTTTGCATGATTATGGCCATTATTGTTCTCTTAGTTGGTCGCTCCCAGTCTTTTGCTAGCCTCCATAACCAAGTATGAGTTCCACTCATGCATCCAACTCCAAATAAAACCAAGTTATTCCAAAGAGTCCACCATACCTACCTATTAGCATTTGCTATTCCAAATATATTCATGTTTTTATCTACCTTCTGAATTAAACTTGTTATGAGAAAACTAGTGATTAAAGCTCTCACGAACTTGATGGCACACTTTACTTTTCTTGCCCCTAATAAACTTGAACCATTGTGTCGTTTATGTTGTATATGCTTGCACTTATATGTTGGGGATTAGCAGAACCATGATGTCATGGGGAACGCTTTCAACATTGCACTTGTACTTTGTACCTAGTTGATATCATGCTCTTTTGTCTATGGATGTCGTCAGTGTGAAATGAAAGGGGAGCTTGTAAGTCCATGGAGTTATGTATGTGTGTTAGAGAAACGTCTAGGCCGCCGGTCTAATCCATGCCTAATCATGGTGTAAACCTGTAGCATAACCATAATGAGCAATCTATGAAGCATTCTTCTTATAAAAAAGAGATAGAGATTGAGAAAAAGAGAAAAAAAAGAAAAAAAGAGATGAGAAAAGAGGAAAGAGAGAAAAAAGCACCATTTTACCATGGTAAATAAGAAGATTGTTGAGATGCTCGTTGTCTGCTTGCCTTGTCATTTTGATATGGGGATTCTTCCACATCATTGGGCAAGGGGTACCCCGTTGGCGGTTCTCTATGATACACATGTACTTACTATGACAAGAACTTACTGGTAACTAAACTTGAGTAGCATGAGGAGCAGCCCTCGTATTCAAGGGACATGAGATTTCCAACTTATACTTTGTAAAGCATATACTCCATAGTTTGTTCACTTTAACCTTAATCACTTCAAGATGCTTATGATAGGGGCAATGATAGCTGAAAGCTAATAAGTACCATAAGTGTTGGAAGCTCTTTATGAAACTTGAATCCCTGCTTCATTCTATGAAGGCCTTTCTTCCACTTTTATATTGAGTCTCCACCTTCTATCTTTATGCACCTATTGAGAGAGCATAGTGGCCATTCTTAGTTTAATGTGCATTGTCCCAAGACTTGTTGATTGATGCATAACTTTGATATTGCTTGTTCTTAAACTATTTGTATCTAGTCACCCTTATGAACTTTGAAGGTGTCCTATGCAATTATGATTTGCTACATTATGAGGGACAAGCTGAATGTCACTATGCTATGTTTTCTTTATGTGAAACAAACAAACGTCTGCAAAGCATTGTTATTCATGAATCTTTTGTTTGTGCCTTTTCATGTTACAACATAGTTGCTATGTCTTATTGTTAGAACTTTATCTTTCATGATATGTTGAAGTACTATGATCCCAGCAATCAATGTTTTACAAATACTTTGATCAAGTTTATGATGGTGCATGCCACCTCAAAAATTATTCTTTCTTTTTATCACTTACCTACTCGAGGACAAGCAGGAGTTAAGCTTGGGGATGTTGATATGTTACAAATGTATCTATAAATTTTTATGTTCCATGCTTGGTTTATATCTACTTTCTTATATTTTGTCCACACTTTGGAGTACTTTTTATACACTTTATTGGACTAACCTATTAAAAAGATGCCACAGTGCCAGCTGCCTGTTTTCTGCTGTTTTTGGTTCCAGGAAAGTCACAAAATAAATATTCTCGGAATTGGACGGGACAAAAGCCAAAGTCAATATTTCATCGAGGGGGACACGGAGCCAGAATACGAGACGGAGAGGGGCCAGGGGCCGGCCACACCACTTGGCCACGCAGCCAGGCCTGACCCGTGCCAAGGGGTGATGTGGCCGCCTAGGGAACCCCCTCGGTGTCCCCTTTCGCATATAAGATGCCTCCGATACAGAAACCCTAAGTACCCGATAAAAATTCCACGAAAGAGTCTGTAGCTGCCATCATCACCATCCCTAGATCGGGAGGGATCTAAAGCTCTTCCTGGCACCCTGCTGGAGGGGAGAATTCACCCCGGAGGCCTTCTTCATCACCATGCAAGCCTCCGGTGTGATGCGTGAGTAGTTCATCCTTGGACTACGGGTCCATGTAGTAGCTAGATGGTTGGTTCTTCTCCATTGTGATATCATGTCTAGATCTTGTGAGCTCCGTTCATGATCAAGATCATCTATTTGTAATCCTACATGTTGTGTTTGTGGGGATCCGATGGATATTGAGATGCTATTTCAGATTAATTATTGATTCTATCATGTCTTTGTTATTTGTGATCTTGCATGCTCTCCGTTGTTAGTAGATATCTTGGCCGAGTAGATGCTAGCAACTCCAAGAGGGAGTATTTATGCTCGATAGTGGGTTCATGCCTCTAGTAATCCGGGGAAGTGACAGAAATCTCTAAGGTACTAGATGTGTTGTTGCTACTAGGGAGAAAACAACAATCCTTTGTTCATAGAACAATCGTATTGTTTACTTTACACGCAATGCTTAATGCAATTATCTGTTGCTTGCAACTTAATACTAGAGGGGGTTCGGATGATAACCTGAAGGTGGATTATTAGTCATAGATGCAGTTGGATTACGGTCTATGTATAATGTTGTAATGCCCAATCAAATCTCATAGGCATCAAGATGATTTGTATATGCATTTATGCTTTCTCGATGTTTGTCAATTGCCCCGCTGTAATTTGTTCACCCAACATGTCATCTATCTTAAGGAGAATCACCTCTAGTGAACTATGGACCACGGTCCTTTCTTTTACCATTAATCTATAACTGTTTATTGTTTTCTGTTTACTTTCTATAAGCTATTACTTTCTTCCACACAATACGTTTAATCCTTTGTTTTCAGCAAAACCGGTGAGATTGGCAACCTCACTGTAAGTTGGGGGCAAAGTTCTGTGGTTGTGTTGTGCAGGATTCCAAGTTGGAAACAACACCTTGGAGGTGTTTCCTTGCTCCTACTAGTTCGATAACCTTGGTTTCATAACTGAGGGAAACTTACTGTTGTGCTCATCATACCTTCCTCTTGGGGTTCCCCAACGAGGTTGATATCAACCACGAGTCAGCAGGACGCCACCACCAACACCCAAGTACCTCCACTGGTCTGAGCAGGAGATCACCTTCAGCAGATCTGATCACCCCTTCAGGTCCCCCGATCGGGTCATTCGGCATTAATAGTTGAAGCACAAATCAATGGGTTTAACATGAGCAAGGTCTTCATGGATGCAGGAAGCAGCATCAACCTCATCTACGCCAAGATGCTACGCACAATGAATTATTCTATGACTAATCTAGCTCCTATGGATACCTCCTTCCACGTCATCGTCCTATGGATAGCTCCTTCCACGACATACCTCCTTCAATGAACATGGTACACCAATGTTTCCCTTTGCCTCCTTTAGGGCGGCTTTCCCTCTTGGGCCCTTTCCCTCCGGGATTCGGCCATTAGGGAAGTTCCCCCGTTAAACTTAATTTTAAATATTTATTTAAAATTAATTCCAATAATTAAAATATAAATACATATTACTAAATTTCTCTTGACCCAAAACATCTTTCAACTTATTCCGAATGACTTCGGATCCTCCCGAAGCGATTCAGGTTCTCTCCCAGAACAGTTCCTATCGTTGTATTGGGAACGGCAGTACCTAAAAAGGTTAGATAGAGGTGTGGGGACTAGCAGGAAAGCTATCGACGGCGTCCGCAGGCGAGATTGGATACGAGCAAGCGTAGCGGGACGCAAGAAGTACCCAGGTTCGGGGCCCTCGTGGTGAGGTAAAGCCCCTACTCCTGCCTGATCTGACTATGTGGAATATACGAGCTACAAGTGCTCCTCGAGTTGTATTCTTTAGCTACTGCCTTAAATGAACTGAGAGCCACCCTTTCTACTGAGGCCCTCCCTCTCCTTATATAGGAAGAGAGGCAAGAGTCTCACTGGCTAGTCCGACTGGCGGGCCCCACAGGCGGGTCCCAGCCGACTAGTCATCTACAGTACACGGCATGGTAGGTCACATCGGTGTATGAGCGGTATGGCTGTCGTAGGCACAGTGGACGCCGTGGGAGCCCGTCGTCAGCACAGGCCATTGTTCCCGCGTCATCCACACCAAGTCTTCGGTATGGGCGGGTGGTTGCTCGTCCTGTCATCGTACAGGGCGTACCGTGCACTGATACACACGTCGTCCTGTCCCTCTGATTGGATCCGGCTATGTCGTCGTATCCGGCCACCTCTCCATGGTCCGGCTACCGGCCGGTAGCCGGTCCATCCTACCTTGTCCAGCTGCCTCTAGTCAGCCGGCCGAGATCCGACTGTCCTGTTTCTTATTCGGGTGGGGTATCCGGGGATCATCCCCCTGACACTAGCCCCCGAGCGCGTGTGGATTCTGCCCTTGGGTGAAATGCGCGCGCGCTCCCTTTTGCTTTTCGAATTTTGATCCGGCTGAGCCTGGCGGTTGCGCTACCCGTGACGTCAGTGCTGACGCTGGACACGCGCGCATGCGCCATCATTGCTCTGCGGCGGGCAGCGTAACGTCCCGTCGCACGTCGCCTCGGGGAACTGCTTGTCCGGCGCTTCGGTTCTCATTCCCGGATCTTCTGCGCATCCTGTCTCGGCACACGGGATCTGGGCGGCGGTTGGGATGTGGGTTGCTCGGATGCGTGCCATGTGGCCCCGCCGACAGTTGCCCTTTCGGTCCTTTAAAGGGACGCTGCGGGGGAGGCAGTTCTTTTTCTTCGCTCCCCCGCTGCAATCTCCTTCTCCCTCGTGTGTTGCTGCTCCTGTGCTCTTGCCTTCTGCGCCGCCCGCTCGCCGCCGTCGATGTTACGGGCCACCGTCACTCCTCCGTTGCCGCCCCTTCTCCTCAGCCGGAAATGGCCCCTGACCGCGGAGCCTGGTGCAGCTCCTCCGTCACCGAGGATCAGATCGCGAAGTATCGCGCGACCCGCGTCCTCCTGCCGGCGGAGGAGGTGGCGGTGCGGTTGGCGCTGGTGGGGGAAGTGTCGCCGCATCCGGCGAAGGGGGAGCGCGTTATCTTCCTCTCGCATCTGGCACGCGGGTTTGCGCTGCCGCTCCACCCCTTCTTTCTGACCTTTCTGGCCTTCTTCGACCTCCGCCTCCACCACCTCGGCGCCAACACCATCGGAATGTTGGCGCACTTCATGGCGTTTTGCGAGAGTTACCTCGGGATCCAGCCGGATCTCGGGCTCTTCTGCCGGCTCTTCCGAGTTTGGCCGCAGGTCCAGTACACGAAGGGCCCGCTAGTCGTCTGCGGCGGCGCCTCCATATACTCCCGCTCCCAATCCGGCTACCCGAAGTTCTTGCTCCAGGACACGGTACGGCTGTGGCAACAGTCGTATTTTTATGTCAAGAACGTCACCGGCATCGACCGGATAAACCTTCCGGCCTTCCAAGACGTCGAGTCCAGCCAGCAAAACTGGGACCTGAAAGTCTACAGCAACAAGGCGGAGACGGATGCGATGCTGGCACGCATGCGCTCCCTTGTCACCTGCCAGCTAACCGGTCGGGACATCACCCTTAGCTGGATGTCCCGGCTGATGATGCCGCTCCAGCAGCGGGCGCACAAGATGTGCTTCTACTCCGGCCGGCTGGACCCGACCCGGCTGTCGCATCGCGATCCCCGCTACCACAACTTGAAGGAGTGGTTGTGGACGATCAGCAAGGAGCGGCTGCCGGAGAACTGGAAGTTTAGCCTGGCGCCCTACAGCCGGGAGAACCGCGTGCCCCGGGTAAGTTCTTGTAGCCGGAATTTTTGCTTATTCCCTCTGTTACTCCTTGTTCTATCTGGCTGACCTTTTGCATTCGCCAGATCTTCCCCTGCATCCTTCGCAAGGAGGGCGACGCTCCTCTCGAGGTGTTCGCGCCGGACTTGCCCGAGCCGCACGCTCGGCGATCCGGCGAGGAATCGGATGGGGACGGCGATGCCTTCCCAGCCGGAACGACGAGCCGGTCGCCGACCCGCACGCGGAGGTGCACGAGGAGGAGGAGGCCGGGCCGACCACAGAGCCGGCGACGCGCTCCGCGGCGGACGGCGAAGCAGGCGGGAGCGGCTCCGGCCATTCCGGCTCCCGCCGGCCTGCGGCGGAGGAGCCGGCTCCGAAGAGGGGCCGGACTATGCCCTGCCGTCAAGCCGTCTTGGCCGGAAGAAAGGGCCTCCCCTGGTTGTGTCGGGGTACGTTTTTCTCCCTCCCCCTCTCGGTGCTTTCTGTTTGTTTTTCCTTGTCCTTGTTTTTTTGACTTTAGCCTGTTTTGCTCTTGTCTTTTCCTCTTTCGCTTTAGCGCACTGGTTTCTTTCGGCGCCGTGATCCCAACTCGGACGCCAGCCGGGTCGCCGCCTCGCGCCTCGACTGATCCGACCGGCGCCTCCCCTTCCTCTGAGGCGCAGCCTCCTTCTCCTCCTCAGGCCGAGCCGACTGCCCCTTCCTAGCCGGAGGGTCCCCAGCTGGAAGCGAATCGCTTCCAGCCGGAAGGTTCCTCCGTGGGCGCGCGGGGGGCTACTGGCAAGGAGCTTGTCGTGGTTGGCGATGACGACTCCGACGAGGCGCTCGGGGAGGAGTGGCAGACAGCGGTGCTCGCGGCAAAGGAGTCCTTGGCCGTCAACGCCGTGGACGACGACGCCTCTTCCGCCGCTTCGCTGTCGGATCTTGCCGCCACGCTCGAGCTGGCGGTGAAGGAGATCCGGCTGCTTGAGGCCACAGCCGGTGGGAACCGGACGCTGGAGCAGAAGCTTGCTGCTGCCAACGGGACCTCCCAGAGTAAGTCCGCCTTATCCGTCTGGCTCTTTTTTTTTAATAGTCGGCTTCGTTGCAGCTGTCCTCGTGTGCGCCCAGCGCGAGATCGATCGCTTAAAGAAAGCGAACGACCGGCTGAGCAGGTCCAACTCCACGCTGCGCTTGCAGAACAAGGGCTGGCACGCGCGAGTAGACGGCTTGGAGGCTACCGTCAAGGAGCGCGACGCCTCGCTAGCTAGCCGGGTCGAAGCCTTCTCCCTTCTCGAGGCCCAGAACAAGGACCAAGAGAAGGAGATAAAACGGCTAGCGGTCAAGGAGAAGGCGCTGGTGGAGGAGCTGATGCAAGTCGGCCACACTGCCAAAGGTGAGTTCTTTCTTTCATCTTCTTTTCTTTCCAGATCCGGTAGCCGGATTTGACTCCTCTGTTCTGACAGCCTTTTACCCCGGCATAGACCTGCTGGCCTACAACCGGCTGCAGGAGAACTGGCCGGGAGCGCAGCCGACGGCTCAAGAGCTCGTCGTCCTTCTTGGCGAGGAGGCCGCGAAGCTTCGTCAGGCGGCGCGGGACATCTTCTCCTTTATGTGGCCGGAGGCTCCGGTTCCGGAGACGATGGCGCAGCTGGCGGCGAAGGTGGGAGAGGTGCCGGCTGCGGGATCTGGTGGCGCGGGGTGGAGCGGAGATGGCCTTGGCGTTGATGCTTTCCTGGTACAAGGATGCTCGCGTCGAGAAGATCGATGGGGGCTTCCGCGTCGGAGCTGATCTTGCCGCCATCCGCCAAGCCCATCCGGAGCTTCGCGAGTCCGCCATCAAGATCGCCAACTACGTGGATCCGGATGAGGTGCTCACTGACTCGAAGTCCCCCGACACTCCGGATGTGGAGTCCTCGGTGCCGCCGCCTGCCAGCGCCGGAGCCGGAACGAGCACTGCGGCTCCCCCCGCCTCCAGCATCTGCCAGCCAGGAACCCCCCCACGGCAAAGGCCCTGCCGTTTAGCTGTTGCCCCGGGATGCCGGGTGTATTTGTCTTGTTTTTAGGTTATCGTGGAACTTGTCTGTCTGTACCGGCTATCGTTGATGCCGGGTAACTCTCGGGAGCTTCGTCTCCCTTTTGCTTGTTAATATTGAATTCTTGAGTTTTCCTTTGCTTGTGTCTTGAATTTTCTTTTGATATCTTTGCCAGCCCACTTCGCCCGACTGACCTAGCCCGGCTACACACTTTTAGACGGACGAACTACACCTCCAGTGGGGGCGCGCGAGCGCACCCACTGGGTGTAGCCCCCGAGATTCGGAGTAGCTGGCGTAGGCAGGTGCTTCGAATCTTCCTTGTTCTTCCTCGTTCTTCTAACTTTATCTGACTGGCCTCGCCCCAGTCGGCTGCTTTCGTCGGCTGGACGCCTTCAGCCGGGGGAACCAACATTCCAGTGGGGGCGCGCGAGCGCACCCACTGGGTGTAGCCCCTAGATTCGGAGTAGCTGGCATAGCCAGGTGCTTCGAATCTTTCTTGTCTTTTATTGCTCCTGCCCTTGCCCTCACCTGGGCTCCGAACTGCCGGCTAAACGCCCTTAGTCGGCCAGGAACTACAAGATTCCACTGGGGGCGCGCGAGCGCACCCAGTGGGTGTAGCCCCCGAGATTCGGAGCGCTTGATGAAGGCAAGGGCTCCGAATCTTCTTTCCTTCTCCTGAATTCCGACTCGAAGTAGTCGGACAAGAACGCACATATGCATACACATACATCTTCATAGGTTAATAGGTTAGTCCGTCAAATCGTAGCCGGGAAACGGCTTATTTTTCAAAAACTGGCTCGCTCCTTTCTAGGCACTTAGTTGCTTTCTCGTGTGTTCTGCTGTTTTCACTGCGTCCTTGCCGGACAGCCGGGTTGCAGTCTGCAGCCGGAATCGAAGGTAGCTGACAGTACATTACGCACGGTACTAGCGGCTTAGCGGCTGGATTGGTTTGAGCTAGTTGCGGGGCCGGGACGCCCGATCTATCACGCCTCTTCCCCGTTTTTCGTGTGGGATGCCTCGGGCTTTTGCTCTTGCTAGCCGGACAGCCGGGTTGCGGTCTGTAGCTGAGACGAAGAGTGGTCCTCTGACATCATCGCACACTACTCAGCCGGTTTTTTGGCTTAACAGGCCAGGCCAGCCGGCGAGCCCCCGGGTAGGGGTAGCCGGAGCCGGAAAATTTTAATCGGAGAACAGGTACACACACATTTCCAGAAGGAGCCCCCGAGATTCTCGTGGGAGTCCGCATTTTCCTTTATGAGGTTTTCAGGATACATACACTATTCGACGACTAGGTGTAAAACGGGCGTAGCAGGGCCGCGTTCCAAGGATGTTCGGTCTCCTCGTCCGATTTGTCCATCTTGTTCTTGCGCGGCTGCTGTGCGTCGATGTGGTAGTAAGAGTCGTTGGGCAATGCTCGGCTGATGATGAAGGGGCCCTCCCAGGGTGGTGATAGCTTGTGCATGCCCTTCGTGTCTTGCACCAGCCAGAGAACCAGGTCACCCTCGCGGAATGCGACTGGGCGAATCCGGCTGGAATGGTAGCGGCGTAGTCGCTGCTGGTACAGGGCAGATCTGGACAAGGCCAGCTCGCGAGCCTCCTCCAGGAGATCTACCCCATCCTCCCGCACTTCCTTGTTGGCCTGCTCGTCGTAGAGGAGCTTGCGGGGGGGGGGGGGTCGAATTCGATGTCGGCGGAGAGGACGGCTTCCGATCCATAGACCAGGAAGAATGGCGTGTAGCCGGTTGACCTATTTGGTGTGGTGCGGAGGCTCCACAGCACAGCCGAAAGTTCTTCGATCCAGCATCCGGGTGACCGCTCCAACGGCTCAATGAGATGTGGTTTGATGTCGGCTAGCACCAAGCCGTTTGCTTGTTCGACCTGCCCGTTGGACTGGGGATGTGCGACGAAGGCGAGGTCTAGCCGGATGCCCTTGTTGCTGCAGAACCGGGCGAAGGCCCCCTTGGCGAAGTTCGTGCCGTTGTCGGTGATGATGCTATTGGGGTAGCCGAAGCGGTTGATGATGTCGGTGAAGAAGGTAACCACCGTCGCCCCGTCCAGCTTCCGGATAGGCTTGGCCTCGATCCACTTTGTGAACTTGTCCACCGCTACCAGCAGGTGGGTCATTCCCGCGCGAGCTCTCTTGAAGGGCCCGACCATGTCGAGGCCCCAAACCGCGAAGGGCCAGGTGATCGGTATGGTCTTGAGCACCGAGGTTGGCATGTGCCTGAGCTGCCCGAAGCGTTGGCACCCATTGCACGCGCGGACCAACTGCTCAGCATCCTCGAGGGCGGTGGGCCAATAGAAGCCATGGCGAAACGCCTTGGTGACTATCGCCCTTGACGAAGCGTGGTGCCCACACTCGCCCTGGTGGATGTCCTTGAGTAGCCGGTAGCCTGTGTCTATGTCGACACATCTTTGGAAGATACCAGATACACTGCACTTGTATAGCTCGCCGTTTATGATGGTGTATGTATGCGCGCGGCGTCGGATTTGTTTGGCCTCCACCTCGTCATCCGGGAGTTTGCTGTTGGCGATGTAGTTCGTGAAGGGCCGTGCCCAGGATGGCACTTCCCGGATGACGAGGACGCCCCTGTCCTCCGGCTGTCGGGTGTCGGTGGGCCGTCCGGGTGGGATATCCGGGGCGGCAGCCCCTGAGCCACTGGGCGAGCCGGTAGCCCCTGGGTCCTGCGAGCCAGAGGGCACCGCCTGGCCGGAGTTGGCACGAGTTTTCTTCTTTGGTGGCTCCGTCGGCTCTGCCTCCGCTGCCCTGGCTGCCGGGACGCCTCCCGCCCAGATGATGGAATCTGATTCCGGCGACGGGTTGATGGATGGCCTGCGCAGGTGCTCCAGGGAGACCCCTGGTGGGATGGCCTGCCTGGTGGACCCTATCTTGGAGAGCGTGTCGGCTGCCTCGTTGTTGGTGCGGGGGACGTGATGAAATTCGCACCCGTCAAAGGAGGAGCTGAGCTTCTGGATGTGGAACCGGTAGAGGGCCATGTTGGCATCTCTGGCGTCCCATTCCCCGGATACCTGTTGTACCACCAAGTCTGAATCACCGAAGCACAGGATCCGGTTGACGCCGATTTCCTTGGCCAGCCGGAGCCCGTGCGCCAGTGCCTCGTATTCGGCTACGTTGTTGGAGGCCTTGAAGTGGATCTGCAACACGTACTCCAGCCGGTCTCCCTTGGGCGAGGTGAGCACGATGCCGGCTCCCAAGCCCCCGAGCATCTTCGACCCGTCGAAGTGCATCCTCCAGTGGTCCGAATCCGGAACCGGTGGGAGATACTGGGTCTCGGCCCAGTCGATGAGGAAGTCCGCCATTGCCTGTGACTTGATCGTGAGCTGGGGCTCGTACTGGATGGAGTAGGCGGCGAGCTCGATGGCCCATTTGGCGACCCGGCCAGTGGCATCCTTGTTGCCGATGATTTCCGAAAGGGGTGCAGTGCACACGACCTTGATCGGGTGCTCCTAGAAGTAGTGCTTGAGCTTCTTGCATGCTAGGTACACGCCGTAGCACATCTTTTGGTAGTGGGGGTAGTTCTGCTTGGAGAGGGAGAGAACCTCGCTGAGGTAGTAGACGGGTCTCTGAACTTGTTGAGCCTTGCCTTCCTCGGGGCGCTCCACCACCAGGACGACGCTGACGACCCGGCTAGTGGCTGCTATATAGAGCAACATCGGCTCCTTGCTAGCCGGCGTGGCTAGAACCGGCGCTATGGACAGCATGCGCTTGAGGTCGTGAAACGCGGTGTCGGCCTGCGAAGTCCAGGAGAACTTGTCCGTCTTTTTCATCAGCTGGTACAACAGAAGTGCCTTCTCCCCCAGCCGGCTGACGAAACGACTGAGGGAAGCCAGGCATCCAGTGAACTTCTGGACTCCAAGCAGGTTCTTGGGCGGTTGCATCCTTTCGATGGCCGTGATCTTCTCCGGATTTGCCTTGATGCCTCGCTGAGATACGAGGAAACCGAGTAGCTGGCCGGATGGCACTCCGAAGACGCATTTTTCCGGGTTCAGCTTCATCTGGTACTGGCGGAGGTTGCCAAATGTTTCTTCCAGATCCTCGAGGAGGGTGTGCTTTTCCTTGGTCTTGATGACCACGTCATCCACATAAGCGTGCATGTTTCGGCCTATCTGCGAGTGCAAGCATTTCTGCATACATCGCTGATAGGTGGCGCATGCGTTCTTTAGGCCGAAAGGCATGGTTACATAGCAGAAAGCCCCGTAGGGGGTGATAAATGATGTCTTAATCTGATCAGCCGGGTTTAGCCGGATCTGATTGTATCCGGAATAACAATCTAGAAAAGACAACAAATCACAGCCGGCCGTGGAATCGATGACTTGATCGATACGGGGCAAGGCGAAGGGGTCTTTCGGGCACGCCTTGTTCAGGCTGGTGTAGTCGATACACATGCGACAGGTCTTGTTCTTTTTCAACACCAAGACTAGGTTCGCCAGCCAGTCCGGGTGGAATACTTCCATGATGAACCCGGCTGCGAGGAGCCAGGTGATCTCGTCACCGATTATCTTTCTCTTCTCTTCTGCGAACCGGCGCAGAGGTTGCTTGACCGGCTTGGCATCCGGACGCACATGAAGTGAGTTCTCGGCGAACTCCCTCGGCACACCCGGCATGTCTTTGGGAGACCATGCGAAGATGTCCCGATTCTCACGGAGGAAGTCGACGAGCGTGCCTTCCTATTTGCTGTCTAAGCCGGCACCAATGGTGACGAACTTAGTCAGGTTGGAGGGGTCGAGCAGGATCCTCTTCGTCTCCTTTGCCGGTTGGAAGGCTCCTTCTCCAGCCGGTTTGCTGCTAGCCGGGATGTCCTGCTGGGCCATGGCCACATTGCGCATGATCGCGCGCTTTTCTTCAGCTACGATGAGGGCCTCTGCTAGCTTGGAACCGGCTGAGGCGCACTCCATCGATCGCCTGAAGCAGCCGGCGACGGTGATCACACCGTGGGGTCCTGGCATCTTCGTCTTGAGGTATGCGTAGTGGGGGACGGCCATGAACTTCGCGAGGGCGGGGCGCCGAGGAGAGCATGGTAGGAGCTCGTCAAATTTACCACCTCGAACCAGATTGGTTCGCGGCGGAAGTTCTCCATGGTCCCGAAGATGACGTCCACTTGGATTTTTCCCAGCGGAGCGCAGGCTGGCCCCGGCAGTACGTCGTGGAACGTCGTGGTAGTCGGGCGCAGGTCGCTTTCGCGAATGCCCAGCTTCTCCAGCGAGGACTGGTAGAGGAGGTTGAGGCTGCTGCCTCCATCGATGAGGACGCGCGAGATCGGCAGGTGCGCGCGTTGGAGACGATGAGGGGGTCGAGCACCATGGCATAGCCCCCGGGAGTCGGCAGATGCTCGGGTTGATCTGCCCGGCTCCAGGTGATGGGGGTTTCCGACCAGTTCAGGTATCGGGGGACCGGAGAAACAATGGCGTTGACCTCCTTGGAGTGTCGCCTGCGGCTGTGCTTGTCGTCCTGCTCCATCTCGAAGATGTGGTAGGCGGCGTGCGGCTGGGGGTAGCCGTTGTTGTTGTTGCCGCCGTTTCCGCCGTTACCATCATTACCGGCTCCCCTAGCCGGTGGTGGGGGTCCACCCGGTGGGGGAAGCGGGAGACGAGGCTGGTTGCCCTGGTCCTTTAGCTGGCGAGTCCAGCTGCAGTTCCGGGTGGTGTGCGTAGCCGGTTTGAAGGGACCGCTATGCCACTTGCACGGGCCGTCGATCATCTGGTCGAAGGTGAGCTGGGGCTTCTGCCTTCTTGTGTCGTTAGCCGGTGCGTCGGGTGCACCCTCTACGGCATTGACCTGCCGCGCGTGGTAGCGAGGCTTCTGTTGCCTGTCCTGGCGGTCCCCATGGAACTGGTTGTCGTTGCCGTGGCGCCTGGAGGATCCGGCTTCACCAGCCGGATTGCTCGGACGGTCGCGAGCCGGCTCCGTGGGAGTCGGACGGCCTTCCGCGTTTACTCGGAGGGGCTTCTTCATGGCGGCATCCGCCGTGGCGTACTGGTCGGCAACCGTCATGAGCTCCGCCATGGTTTTCGGCTCGTCACACAGTAGCCGGTGGCGAAGCATGGTGCCCTCTCGGCATCCTTCGATGAAGAAACCGATGGCTTGGCTCTCCAGGATGCCCTCGCAAGTGTTGCGGAGCTCCGTCCACTTGGCGAGGTACTCGCGGTCGCCTTGGACGCACAAGGCCAGGTCGCGCGGGCGCCTTGGGCGCTTGTACGTGCCGTTGAAGTTGCGGACGAAAACCTTCTCGAAATCGGGCCAGGCATTGATGTTGTTGGGCGCGAGGCTATTGAGCCAGGTCCTTGCCGGCCCGGTTAGCATGAGAGGGACGTAACGCACGGCTGTGTGCTTATTCCCGTGGGCGATGCCGACTGCCATGGCGTAGTCGGTCAACCAGTCTTCCGGCTTCATGCTGCTGTCGTACTTGGGGGTTTCCCTGGGCAGGGAGAATTTATCCGAAAATGGCTCGTTCTAGATGCGGGGTCCGAAACAAACTGGTCCGGTAGAATCTTCCTCCTCTGTGACGCGCGCTTGAGCGAGCAGCTCGATGCGGTCACGGGCATCCGGACAATCCTGGTTGGGCGCGCCCACCCGGCCCGAGAGGCAGGAACCGGCTGGTCTGGGTGCTCCGGCTGGTGGGGGTGGAGGTGACGGGTTGCTGTTGACCGTCTGCTCCTGGCGCGGCTGGCCCTGTTGCCGGAGCTGCGACGCCTGCTGCGGGCCCTAGCCGGCTGAGGGGAGGACGCCTGCTGCATGTCACGTGGTGCGCCCCTGCTGTTGGCGGGTAGCCTGCTTCCTCTGGAGTATCTAAGGTCCTCCTGCGTCTGCCGGTTGGCGCCGGCCTGCTCGTCCGCGACGCGGAGGAGCTCCTGGACGCGAGCGTGCTGGCGGGCTCGCTCCTCGCCCTCCAGGCTAGGTAGTTCTTCTGCTGCGGCTCGCGCCGCGCGCAAGTTCTTGATGGGCGTGCTGTAGGTGGGCCGTGTAGGGGCAGACGCGGGATCCGGTTCTCCGTCCTTCTCCATCCTGCCGCCTAGCTCACCGCCCCGACGTCGTACCTGGCCGCGCCGACTTGGCTCCACGGTAGCCGGGGTGAGGCCGTGCACGCGGTCATACTCGCGCCTGGCGATCTCCAGCTGCTTGTGGGCTGCTGCCAGCTCCATGGCCTCCTGGAGGAGGATCTGTCTCTCCATGGTGAAGTTGGCCTCCTTCTCCTCCGGGTTGTCCCCGAGGGTAACCGGCGTCAGGAGCCGATCAATGGCATCCTCGACCGGGTTCCGAGGCTGCGAGGGAGCGGAAGTTCTGACCTCGTCCATGCCTCGCTCCCACGGCCAGCGGGGCTGCGAGCTGGATCTGGCCATCATGACCTCCACGCCGCAAGGTGCGGCGGAGGTGCCGCCGCTTGAGCATGGCGGCCCCGCGACAGAGACGATTTCCCTAGGGAAACGCTTCGGGACGGTGGCGATGTAGACGGGGAGATCTCCGAATAGCAGAATAGTGCCGTTTGCCGGGAAGGAAGTTCCGGCGAAGCAGGAGGCGTTGTCGATGACGCAGTCAAACTTGCCGAGCGTGAGCACCAGGCCAGAGGCCACGCGCTCACCGGCTGTGCGGGGTCCCGTGCGGAACGTGACTCCGGTCGAAGCCATTGGCCCCACGGTGGGCGCCAACTGTCGTTGTATTGGGAACGGCAGTACCTAAAAAGGTTAGATAGAGGTGTGGGGACTAGCAGGAAAGCTATCGACGACATCCGCATGCGAGATTGGATACGAGCGAGCGTAGCGGGACGCAAGAAGTACCCAGGTTCGGGGCCCTCGTGGTGAGGTAAAGCCCCTACTCCTGCCCGATCTGACTATGTGGAATATACGAGCTACAAGTGCTCCTCGAGCTGTATTCTTTAGCTACTGCCTTAAATGAACTGAGAGCCACCCTTTCTACTGAGGCCCTCCCTCTCCTTACATAGGAAGAGAGGCAAGGGTCTCACTGGCTAGTCTGACTGGCGGGCCCCATAGGCGGGTCCCAGCCGACTAGTCATCTACAGTACTCGGCATGGTAGGTCACATCGGTGTATGAGCGGTATGGCTGTCGTAGGCACAGTGGACGCCGTGCGAGCCCGTCGTCAGCACAGGCCACTGTTCCCGCGTCATCCACGCCAAGTCTTCGGTATGGGCGGGTGATTGCTCGTCTTGTTGTCGTACAGGGCGTACCGTGCACTGATACGCACGTCGTCCTGTCCCTCTGATTGGATCCGGCTACGTCGTCATATTCGGCCACCTCTCCATGGTCCGGCTACCGGCCGGTAGCCGGTCCATCCTACCTTGTCCGGCTGCCTCTGGTCAGCCGGCCGAGATCCGACTGTCCTGTTTCTTATTCGGGTGGGGTATCCGGGGATCATCCCCCTGACAGTTCCAGTATTCTCTCTTTCTTACTTCAGTGATTCCTGTTATATCCAAAACTATCTCTGCGTCATTATGCCCTTAAGTATGTTACGTATGGTTTGGGAACATCACATACATGATCGAGACATCTCTCATATCAATGATTAGTAGTGGGACCAGAACGCCCATAATGACCCATGTGCATTCCATGATGTCTATTATCGTTTGAACCATAAATGTTAATTTCAATTCCCTTTGTTACTTTGATACATGACTTGTCCGAGATATGATCATTGGTATCATTATACCGTGTTCAATCTCATTACCGATAAGTGTTGTTTTACTCATTCCGTAATATTCCATCCCCGTGACCACTCACATGTTGCGCAACATTTATGGATGTAATTGTTGGAAATATGCCCTAGATACAAATAGTAATAACGACTATTATCATATTTCATAAAGTTTATGATTAAGTTCTGTATCATGCTATAACTGTATTGAGTGGAAACATCAATACATGTGTGATATATAAACAACCAGGGGTTCCCAGTGAAACTGTAGTCACTGGTTCATTGGTCAACAGATGATCAAGTTTCTTCATCATGTGGCATTTATGCTAGTTGGAAATGGAGTCAAATCATTCTGAGAATGAGATGATGAACCAATACCCAACCTAAACATCATGACCCGATCATGTCACGAAGTTCAAGTTACGATGATTAGAAATGGATCCTCGTAGACTATTCGTTAGACCGTGAGGCTATATCAATCACTGTCTCCCGAGAGTGCTTCGATAGCATCAAGCACCACTTGGTAATACAGTGGTTATAAAGGTGTGTTCAGGTACTCGGAGGAAACCGTGGAGGCAATATATGTCAAGAGTGGTATTTGTCCGTCCACGTGACGGAAATATACTCAAGGGACCACTCGAAGAAGTTATATCCAATAGTTGCATAGCGTATGATTTGATCACAAGGATATCACTTGTCGGAACGAGTCAAGTAGCATTGTTCAGTAACGAGATTGAACACGACATGGTGATCTCATTGATCAGATCTCGGGCAATGCAATTATCGAGAGACAAAGGGAATAAGACACGACTGTCCCGGTTCAAACGACGAAAGATCTTCGTGGAACGCACAGGGGTCACATGGCCATCCAGGTCCCTTTGTTGATCATTGGTCCGGGAGTGTCTCGACCATGTTTGGAGTATTCCCAAACCGTATGGTATCACGCTTAAGGGTTTCATGATGCTTAGAGAGTGTTTAAAGGATCGGAAGAATTGCCGAAGAATAGTAGAGAGAAAACCGGAAGGGTTTCGGTAAGTCCGGAGGATGTCCGGAGTGGAGGTGGAAGGTGTCCATAGCCACGGAGATTGAATAATATGTGAATGAATGTTAAATATTGATTTAATCATTTATTCATAATTATTTAATAAAAAAATTAATTAAAAGGTCAAAAGGCTTAATGGGCGAATTTTGGAGGAAAGAGGGGCCATTAGGGAAAGGTGAGAGGGAGAAGGGCCAGAGGAGGTGGCCGGCTCCCTAGTGGGCTAGCCCCCCCGTGCGGGGCCCATGGGGGTGGCCGCGGTGCCACCCCTCCTCCTCTCCTCTCCTTTAGTCCCACCCCGGGACTTTGAGGGAGGTAGTACCTCCCCTTCCCCTATATATAGTGGGGGTATTTGGCCATATAGATACACACAATATTTAATAAAGGTCTTCTCACTTTTGGGAAGACCTCCAATTGATATTCTCTCTCTCTCTCTCTCTCTCTCTCTCTCTCTCTCTCTCTCTCTCTCTCTCTCGTGAACATGGTCCCAAGTTCGGACTGCGCGAATGGGAGACATCTTCACCGCAGAGCACCGTCGCGCTGCGGGATTTAGATCCAGGAGATCTCCTTCCACAACTGCTGCTGGATCAGGGAAGCGGGAGTCATCGTCAGGCAACAGACGTGTGTAACTCCCCACGAGGTCTCACACTTGAGGCACTCAAGTCGTTGGAGCCACTAGAGTGCAAGGACTTCATCATGACCTTGAGGTCGGCTTCGGCTCATCTACATTAACCACGCTCTCCTGAGCGTTGACAACGCTTTTCGGTCTTCAAGGGTAAGTTCGCGAAAATCCCCTCCTGTTACTGCATTACTAATAGATAGGTCCTGGCAGCATCAGGGGTTCAGGGGCATAGGGTAAAATTTTATTGTTTTCATACATGGAACCCCTACACTGGTATCAGAGCTAGATCTATGCGTAGTAATGCTAGTACGGGTAGAACACACGAGATGTAGCGTGTGGGCGTTGATCTTTTAGTTGTTACCCTCCCACGTGTACTTGTGTATACCGCAGTAATGCTTGATGAAGCGGCCCCCAACCGACTTTACGTGTTCATTCGCGAGACTGGTCCATGCTTGACATACGGCTTGTACCGTATAAAGTGGCTTAGGGGGTGTCTATCTCTCTCGCATTAGTTGGTATGCCATTTGCAACGGAGGGCCCTGAAAGGGGTGTAGTAGAGACAACTACTTGATCAGCGTTGTGCTGAAAGTTCGTAGGTAAGAACGGTTCTTGTGCGAAAGCCCATTCAGCCACGTAAAACATGCAAATATAAAGTAGAGGCATCTAACTTTGTTTTGCAGGGGGGCGTTGCTTTGTGATATGGTTGTGGCAAAGGTAAAGTGATTACCTTATGTTACGTAGTAGTAGATAGTCATGGAGGTGACAGACTACCACGCCGGAAAGACAGTGGTACCCTGGTGTCTACGGTGCCGGAACCCTGGCGCCGGAATCCAGTGACGACGGATGGAGATCACGATGTGAAGGACCATATCACATCGCATTTACATTCAATGCTATTGTTTGTATATCTTATTGTGTGCTAGTATTAGATACTCGATGGTAGCCTAATAAGATGATCCCTGTTAAAATTACAATTGATTGTGTTCCCCCTTAGTGTGCACCACCAAGATAGTTCTTCGGTATGAGGCGACCCACGGTGAGTGGGTGTCAAATATATCTACGTTCGCATATAGTGGGTGTAAGCCATGTTGCACAACGAATACACTAAGGTTGAGTTGGCGAGCCTAGCATGTTACAGAGACGTGGCGTCGGAACACGGATGGTCAAAAGATCGAGCACGAGTCGCATGAATGATGTAACCGATGTTTAGCATCCACCCTTGAACCCACATGGATGGCCGTGATGATCGGGGGAGATGTGGGGAAAAGGGGTCGTGTTATCACTAGGAACCCTTCATGGGATAGGTGTTTCTCAGTGGAGTTATTATTAACTCATTTAATTATAAACTTAGTCTAAATTCCTTTTGCAATTATAAATGTAGAAATGGTTCTCCCCGAGATTACCTTCCCCATTGACAATTGGTTAAAAGGAGAAAAGCTCAAGTTAGATGGATCAAACTTTTCTGCATGGGTCATGCGCCTTCATGATATCCTTAGCGAGAGCAAAGTGGCTGACTACATGATCTACGAGATGTACTTGGAGCCACCCTATTTTCATGAGACCCAGGAGCAGCGGGATCTCTGCTGCCGTCGTTGTGTGATGCCCATATTCATATCAGTAACGATGCACCTCGGGATGGAAGATGGGCTATGGCTGATCGTGGGAAGTCTTAATCCCTGAACGGTTATGGCACATCTGAGATAACATTTCGTGGAACAAGTGCGCATATGGGAGTATGAGCTCATGGGGGATTTCCTCTCCATAAAGATGGAGGAGGGCTCCTCACTAGACGATCACTTGTTGAGCATATATGATGCATACATGAGTCTGGCATACTTCCTGGACATTTGGTTCACAAGCTCTTTTGCAATAGGCATTGTGCTACGGTCGCTGCCACCAAGCTACCAAGCACAAGTCAGGATTTGCATTATGAGAGGCGACGCGGAAACACAGGATTTCCATGAGTTCATATCACATTTCAGAGATGTGGTGGTTGAACCCATTGTCGCTGAGGTCATCAATGACAAAGGTATATATTTGATATACAATTTGATAAATGTTATAATCTTGCAAACACATTTGCAGTGTTAAGTATATTTGATACTTGTTCTGTTTTACTAAAATCAGGTCCTTCTGCATAGAGGTGCTTGCTGGAGAGGAGGTGACGTTGCGTGTTGATGGCAAGCATGACGATGGTGGCCAACGACACTCTCCCTCAACATTTATCACTTAGTTTATGTTTTAGGATGATTATTGTAATCGAAAGATTGTGAACCTCTTTAGTGTGTCTCACACTTTGTGAGACGGTTATTCATATGAGCTTGTAACAAATAGTTGTTGCACTTTTATGAATGATTTCTATTTGTGTTCATATCTTGTTTGATTATATATGAGTTATCCTTGTTGTTTGAAACTAATTGATAATGCATGAACATTTGTAAAATATTGAAATGCCTTTAAAATACCCAACTTAAATGATATTCATTACTGAATGAAACCATTGTTTAAATTCAAAGTTATGTGATAATATGTGAAAGCCATTTGATTTCTTATCACATATAAATCATGCCTAAGATTGGCAAACTAACTTGAACACCGTGTATTACTTGAATACAAAGTGTTTTGATGAATTGTTGAAAGTAAATATATATTCGATGTATTGTGTTTTAACAAAATGGTAATTATCATTATATGATTGTTTAAAAGTGTAAAGTAGTTTACCAAAGGAAACATGAATATGAAACTATTTGATATTATCAAAGTGTTTCATCAACAAAGGGTATGAATATAAAAGAGAATCTAATTACTATGATTTGATCAATAGTAATGAAATTTGACTTTATAAGAATGGCATAAAGAAAATTGTGAAATGCAATGCATTTGAAATGTCAAAATGCAAAGCATCACAGTATGATATTAGATATCAAAATGGGCGAATAGATGGCGCCAAATAAATTGTTGTAGTATAGATGTAGAGACCATTAGTTAGAAATAGTTAGCACTCAATTAGAACATATAGTGAACCATGTGAATTCGTGAGTGGCTCCATATCTAGTATGGATCATCGTAAAAGTTTCGGGGTTATTCGATATAACCAAAACAATAGCAAATAAATCCTTGTAGAGTATTCATTGGAAACTTTGAATACGAAATCCATAGCTGAAACCAAAAAGGGAAGCAAAACTAGTATTGCTTGGATTTTGGTACATTTTTTAGAAAGTTCGCATTCAGTGATATTTCTCGATTATGGAGCAAATTGGAAGATAGTGTCAAACACGATGAGGATTCAAAACCCCGCATCAGAGTGTTGAGAAGCACAATGGAAAACGTTCCTGAACGATTCTCTTCACAAAGGAGAGAATCAATGATAATGATCATTGTGGTTTTCCCACTGGTGTTTTCACTACATGAAGTAGGATTCAAAATGTAACCCATATCTTGTATGGAGACACTTGTTAATCATTTTTCATGATTCTTGGAATATGACATACCTACGAACTACTAAGGAAATAATGGTAAGCTAAAGTTATGAGAAATCCCATAGCAAAATTCCCTTGAGATTAGAAAGCAATTCGTTGCTGAATCTCACAAGTAAAAGGGGTTACTTGGATTTTCCCAAATGACTGTAAAGCCATAGTGGAAAAAGGGGTGAATGACAACAGCACAATTTGTCAAGTATTGGACGAATTCAAATGAATTTGATTCAAGTGTGCTAAATGTCTAGTGGATTTAAAACTAGTAAAAGTAGTAGTATCTCATAGTAATTCTCCAAGTTTGATATTTGATCAAAGAATTTTGATGTTGTTCAAAACAGTGAGTGGATATGTAATTTGCATGAAATTGAGTGGGAGATATGAAAGTCTTCCTAAAACAATATGTGAATGACATATTTTTTGAGTGGGAGCAATATAAGTCTAAAATTCAAATATGTAGGAACATAGTTTGAGTAAGAGTAGTGACTCATACCCAAATATGTTAGAAACATATTTTGAGTGGGAGCTTATAGAGTAATTCTTAAGTGTGTTAAGGATAAAAGCGCAAGTACCAATAAATAATGATTTATAAGGTATAGAAGTTGATAATAAGTGTATTATGATATTATGTAGTATTCCTTAAGGGATTCTGAAAAGGGTTTCAGCATAGAAGTTAATTAATGAACTGGTCCTTAATAACACAAGTTAGGAATAGTATTAAGTTTAACATCAATGGTTGAAAGAAAGAAAAGGATGATCATCATCCACTATGTTGAGACATATGTTCTATCTTAGAAAACCATGATGATATCTTAACATAATATATGATCCAATAAGGAACGTTTAAAAGTGATTAAGTTTGAATCACAGAATGTTGAGCTAAGTTTGTCCGCAGTGTCTAATAGAGAACTGTAGACATGTTTTCCAAATCCATAAAGGATGACATATATTAAAGCATAAAGGGTTATGTTATAAAGGAATATGTTGGAAACTCCTGTAAATACCGATTAAAGTCAAGTAGGAAGCGAGGTGAACAAAAACATCGAAAGTTGCACAGAGTGCACTAGTGTTTCGATGATTACATTTATAATAATAGATAAGGGTACCATCTAAAGTGTTGTATAATGTTATGGTGGGGCTAGTTCGCTTTTAACATAGAATGATGTGTCCCAGGGCACAGTGCCCATGAGAAAGCCCTTGAGGTTGCTCTAAAGTCACCGTAGGCTCCTGGAATCAGGCCTCGTTCTGCTGCCATAGCGACGATGCATACACACAGATGTTATCATGTGATGATAAAGTATTAATGTCAATCAAGGTGACATTAGTAAGTTGCAAAGGATTTGGGACTTTAAAGTACAGACCCAAGACTCAACCTCTTCCATGAGCAAGCATGTTCAGGGTACTGGATATATGATGCCAACAATTAAGAACAAATGCAGCTAGTCTATTTGTACTCTAGTGCAAGTGGGAGACTGTTGGAAATATGCCCTAGAGACAAATAGTAATAAGGACTATTATCATATTTCATAAAGTTTATGATTAAGTTTTGTATCATGCTATAATTGTATTGAGTGGAAACATCAATACACATGTGATATATAAACAACCAGGGGTTCCCAGTGAAACTCTAGTCACTAGTTCATTGGTCAACAAATGATCAAGTTTCCTGATCATGTGGCATTTATGCTAGTTGGAAATGGAGTCAAGTCATTCTGAGAATGAGATGATTAACCAATACCCAACCTAAACATCATGACCCGATCATGTCACGAAGTTCAAGTTATGATGATTAGAAATGGATCCTCATAGACTATTCCTTAGACCATGAGGCTATATCAATCACTGTCTCCCGAGAGTGCTTAGATAGCATCAAGCGCCACTTGGTAATACAGTGGTTATAAAGGTGTGTTCAGATACTCGGAGGAAACCGTAGAGTCAATATATGTCAAGAGCAGGATTTGTCCGTCCACGGGACGGAAAGATACTCAAGGGCCCACTCGGAGAAGTTATATCCAATAGCTGCACACCGTATGATTTGATCACATGGATATCACTTGTCAGAACGAGTCAAGTAGCATTGTTAAGTAACGAGATTTAATAGGACATGGTGATGTCATTGATCAGATATCAGGCATTGCAAGTATCAAGAGACAAAGGGAATAAGACACGACCGTCCTGGTTCAAACGACGAAAGATCTTCGTGGGACACACAGGGGTCACATGGCCATCCAGGTCCCTCTGTTGATCATTGGCCCGGGAGTGTCCTGACCATGTCTGGAGTGTTCCCGAACCATAGGGTATCACGCTTAAGGGTTTGATGATGCTTAGAGAGTGTTTATAAGATCGGGAGAATCGCCGAAGAATAGTAGAGAGAAAACCGGAAGGGTTTTGGTAAGTCTGGAGGATGTCCGGAGTGGAGGTGGAAGGTGTTCCATAGCCACAGAGATTGAATGATATGTGAATGAATGTTAAATATTGATTTAATCATTTATTCATAATTATTTAATAAAGATAAAATCAATTAAAAGTTTAAAAGGCTTAATGGGCCAATTCCGGTGGGAAGAGGGCCCATTAGGGAAAGGTGGGAGGGAGAAGGGCCAGAGGGGGTGGATGGTGCCCTAGTGGGCCACCCTCCCCCCCCCCCCCCCGCGCGGGGCCCATGGGGGTGGCCGGCGGCGCCACCCCTCCCCCTCTCCTCTCCTTTAGTCCCACCCTGGGACTTTGAGAGAGGTAGTACCTCCCCTTCCCCTATATATAGTGGGGGTATTTGGCCAGATAAATACACAAAATATTCAATAAAGGTCTTCTCACTTTTGGGAAGACCTCCAATTGATATTCTCTCTCTCCCTCGTGACCGTAGTCCCAAGTTCGGACTGTGTGAACGAGAGACATCTTCACCGCAGAGCGTCGTCGCGCTGCGGGATTCGGATCCAGGAGCTCTACTTCTGCCACTGCTGCTGGATCGGGGAAGCGGGAGTCATCGTCAGGCACCGGACGTGTGTAACTCCCCGCGAGGTGTCACACTTGAGACACTCAAGTCGTTGGAGCTGCTGGAGCGCAAGGACTTCATCACGACCTTGAGGTCGGCTTCGGCTCATCTACAGCAAACACGCTCTCCTGAGCGTTGACAACGCTTTTCGGTCTTTAAGGGTAAGTTCGCGAAAAGCCCCTCCCGTTACTGCATTACTAATAGATAGGTTCTGGAAGCATCAGGGGTTCAGGGGCGTAGGGTAAAATTTTATTGTTTTCATAAGCGGAACCCCTACAGTAATCTCACTGAGTGGGTCTAGTGTATATTCTCGTCATGCGAGAGAACACATCCCAATCTGGATGCATACTCCTCAACGTGTCCCTCTAGAATACCCAACATACATATTTATGATCACCATGTTAGAGTGTGACGGTTGATGCAGTCAAAGCAGTCGTGGGTGACAATGATTAAATATGATCTCACAGTCTAAGGATTAAGATACTTCATTTCTAACTATTGCAACGATGAACTTTGTGATTTGATCGTGCTGCAATACTTATATTGGATAATCTCCATCACATCATTCACCAATGATATGACTTCATTGTCAATTGGCATTAATGCAACATGATCAGGAAACCTTGATCATCAGTTGCCCAATGAACTAGTTAAATAAAGGCTACTAAGGACTTTGATTTGTTTACATACCACACGTGTATCAATCTTTCCGATTGACATATTTATAGTCTATCATAAAACTATTATGAACTAATGAGATATGATAATAAACACCCTTTATTATTTGTCTCTAGCGCATATCTCCTTCACATAGAACCATGAGGGTCATGATTCTGCTATTTCCTATATTGCCAAGCAGATTTATAACGAGTCGCTCCTTGTATTATGAAGAGAGCCAATTGTAAGAATAATCCAGACCTCCTCCATGTGACTCCATACTGATTATTGAATGACCATACTAGATTATGCGCAACTTCATATGGAGGTTGATAGTACCATTGGAGATTGATGGTACCATTGGAGATCAATGTCTTGTTAACTAAGGATAATCTTGCTAAGCAAAAAATCTAATGGTTGTGAGTAATGTACCTTTTGTGATTTTTCAAAATCCGTTCATCATCATTTATTTATCGCATGTCTCTTTACTTGTCTTATATGGAGGATAGTTCGCAAGCTGAGATAACTATTTTGAGATGGAGGGAGTATATTTAATCTACCCCTCCAAACCATTACCATGAATATTTTTTGAAAATTTTGTTGAATGAGATTGATAATAAAAATGTAAAATCAGAAATCCACCTGAGGGTTTGTGTTGTTGTTTGTTTTGGTATATGGAACTGACGAAATGCTGATGTTTTTAAGGAGAGTGAAGTTACTCATTTTTTATTGGATCCATATTTAGTCATTTATTCTCCCAAAGGAGTAGCAGGAGTCTATGGACTGGCTGTAGCCGTGTGGAGATGGTTAAACAGGAAATCTCCACTGGGTGGTTGCAATCATACTAATAGATGACATGATCCATAACTACTTTATGTCATTATATTTCGTTGGTTGATCTATGCATCAATCAACCATGTGTGATTCATGAACTATAAGTGCTCCCTTGGACCGGAAATAGGTGATTTAAATTTGTCTAGATTTTCTCAAAAATGTAGTTTACAAGAGGTTCGGTGCTGAATAGCTATTAGGACTGTTGCTTTCTATTGGGATCCAGGAACGAAGGACCCACCAACCTAGCACCTACAAATATATTTATTAGATTACATTCTTCAAATGTACTAGTTACTTAGAATTGAGCTCAACTTTCACAAACAAAATGCAAATTTTATTTTATTTGCATATTTGACTTTCCCGCGACGAACTCTTCAAATCGAGTCTAATATTCAATATATATAAATTTATTTCAAACTTTTTTGTGACCTATAAAATTCCTTTTTAAATATGCACGCGATATGTAAAATTCCAACGCCTTACCCATGTAGTTCTGTAGTAAGTGTGCAAGATCTATAAAGTTCCAGCACTTTATATGTGCAGTCCCGTGATAAATGGTGGTACGAATTTGCGAATCCCAACCAGCCTGGACGGTAAGGATAGCTATTCGGCGTGGGAAGTGTTGGTAAATCTCTGGGTCGAGATTTTCTTGTATTTCAACTTTAATGTGTATATAAATGTTACTCTAGACAAGTACAACTCACTTATTTTTAGAAGGAGAAAATATAAATGATAGAACAATGTAATAAATTGACCGTGTACATCGGTTGGTGCGCTAAGCCTAATGTATGTGGCAGGCACTCGCCTCCTGTTGGGGGATACCCCCGGGTAGGGTCACTCCGGGGTATAAGGGCCGAGTTAGCCGAGGTTCGGCAAGGTCAAAGCGGATGCTGGCCGAGTCACCTCAAGGCAGGCCGGATCACGGAGTAACCCGGACCAGGGGGGGTCGCCTAACGTTGTCTCGTCCGACTTAAGGAATAAGTCGGAAATGCTTGTCTAACTTATATGCAGGAACATGTGTGGCCGGATCTACTGTGATCCGGATCCTCGCTTAGCTTCTAGGAGAAGGAAGGAATCTCTCTGGTCAAAAAAGAAGGTCCGGTACGTACTGGATGAGCGAATAAAGCAAGGGCAGGACCACCGGATCGTGGCCGACAAGGGTGACGACGCTCACGTCGACTTACGTCGCTAAAGCAAGTGTGACGCGGGGAAAAAGCACCCCTGTCGGGTTACTACTTTGGGAGGGGGCATATTCTTAGGAATATGCCTCCACGTATGCCCTAGGCCAGGACCGAACCACCTCTATATAAGGGGGGTTAGGGTTCTGGTAGAAGGGGTTGGCAGAATTCTAGTTGGTTGAGCACTAGTAGATCTAGGGTTCTTGGGCTAGATTGTAGGCAAGAGTAAGAGAGTACCTTCTTCCTCCTCTCGCTAATACAGCTCAAGGAGCACTTGTAATCCTGAAGATATAGCAATACAAACTTCTGTGTAGAGAATCACTCTACTATCCCTCCCTGGATTCCCCTAGCGCATATTAGTCCCCACCTTTAGCCTATCCATGGCATCTGCCGTGACACCACCACGACAGTTGGCGCCCACCGTGGGGCTAGCGGCGCTAGCAGGGGTGAAGATCCGGACGGGAAACTTCATCGGCACCGGCGAGCGCATCGTCTCCGGGCTCGTTCAGCGCTTTGGAGCGTTGGATTTCGTCAGAGACAACGCTGGTTGCTTCGGCACGCGCCCGCTTCCGGCCTCTTCGTCAAGCTCGGCACGCACAAGGTTTACGTTGCAGTGGATGTCTCGTGCGTTCATCCGCGTCGCGTCGTTGATGCGGGGGAACCACCCCTCACTGTGGCTCGCGGGGCGCGTATCGCTTACTCCCCTGACCATGCGGAGGTGATGATGACTGCGCCAGGTGCAAGCGCAAGCAAGGATCCGGCACTAGACCCGGAGGTAACACCTAAGGCACCGAGGAAAGGTAGAGGACCTCCACTAGAGAGGCCTAAGAACGTACTAAGGGAAGCTATGGATAGCTTGGCTAACCCGGTAGTAGCAGTAGTAGATCCGGCTCAGGCGCAGGCCGAGTTAGAGGAAACTCGGCAAAAGATACTGGAGGGCGCAAAGAAAATAGCTGCGGCTCAGCAGTCACTGAACATGACGCTGCGTGAGTACGCAAAGGCAAACAAGGTTGATGCAGTGAGGGTAAAAGGGAAAAATCTCATAAGTGAGATGAACAGAGAAGGTGATGATGGAGCAGAAGGGTCAGAAAACTATCTGTCTGTGGGGTTGCCGAGGTATAGTACCCCGGCGAAGAACCTCAGAGCAGCAGATGCCGCTGCATCCGAGTTAGAAGGTCTGACGGGTGAGGCCCGTCAAAGGCAGCAAGACAGGGTTAACGAGCTGGTTCGGATCGCGAACAGGCAGAACGAGGAGCTGCTGAGAGCTAACCCGGAGAGAGCTAGGGCTTCCAAGATCGTCCATTCGGTGGTGGGTAACCCGGAGAAATCTGCTGGAGCCGCATCATCGCCTCATGGCGGCCCAAGGAGAGAGGAGGTAGTAACCTCGGCCAGACGGAACAAACAGATCGTCCCGTACGACCCAACGCGTGCGGGAAAAGAAAAAGAGATGTGGAAAGGTGATGATCGACGGAGTGTGAGCCGAGGTGAAGCTGGCCGAGGTAATCGCGACCAAGGCAATGCCGGTCAAGGGGACGCTGCCAACGGCAATACCGGACAGTGCAACTCCGCAGGAGCAGGACAACCGCAGCAGTGGAATATACCGAGGCAAGAGCAAAGCGCCGGCCGAGGTATGCAGCAGAAAGACGTGCGACGAGAGCAAAACCGATACAATGACGGTGATTCGGAGATGGTGAACACAGGGTACCCCAGACCGGACTATCATGTGATAAGGTCTAGGTTGGGGAGCAGGGATTTGATGCCGGATAACGCCAGGTTAAAACTGGATCGCCTGTATAGGTCGGAACAGATCGAATGTCAAGGTCCTCCGGGTCCAGCGTGCTTTGGACCCCGGATCATGAAGGAACCACCAGTACCCAACTTCCAATTACCCAGGGGCACGAAGACGTATGACGGCACAACCAAGCTGGAGGATTGGTTGATAAACTATGCTACGGCGGTGAAAATTGCAACTGGCAACTTGAGATGGGCTGTGCGTTATGTGCCCTAGATGTTGGAAGGCCCGGCCAGAGTATGGCTGAATAACTTGCCGCCTGGAAGCATCAACTTCTGGATAGATTTTGAAGAAATGTTTATCAGCAACTTCTCAAGTACGTACCAGAGGCCGAATAGACCGCAGACCCTGGCAATGTGCAAGCAAAGACCCAACGATACGGATCGTGAATTCTTAACCCGGTGGTGTACCGTAAGAAACTCGTGTGAGGGCGTCATAGAGTCACAGGCCATAGCGTGGTTTGCGCAAGGGTGCAGATACGGCAGCGAGCTATGGATGAAACTGCAAAGGAAAATTCCAGTTACACTGGCAGAGATAATCCGGATTGCTGATTCGTATGCTTTGGGCGATCCGACTCAACCTAGGCTCCCGTCAAATGACTCAAGCGAGGAATACTATCAGAGGGACGGAGCTGGGTCGTCCCGAAGGAATGATTACAGAGGAAAAAGGAGAGATGACAGACCGGACCATCACTATGGCTCGCAACAAGTTGTGGCAGTGAATCAAGATCAACCCGGAGGAGGGAGTAACCAACGCCAGAGAACTAGAGGGCAGTGGACTCCAAGAAATGATGGCAAGAAAACATGGACTCCGGAGCAGAAGAAACAGTGGCAGGAAAAGAAGGACCGTCCGAGGTATACCTATGAGTCGATGCTGGACCAACCGTGTAAGTTTCACACGCCGAATCCGAACAGCCCGGCGGGTCACACGACGAGGCAATGTGAGTGGATGCGAAAGATAGAGCAAGGTGGCTCGGGGAATGCTCAGGCACCCCAGAACGATCAACCTCGGCAGGAGTTACCCCGGCAGCAATTGCTTTCCAGAGCGAACACGCAGCAGCTAATGTTGCCTCCCCCTCCGCCGAGGTATGACAACAATGAAAGAAGGGATGCAGTGCATAAGGTGGAAAATCAGCAACAACCGGATCAGAGGTACCCCGGAAACAAGGGAAGGAATGAGTACAGGGAACATCACCAGAGTTATTGTGTGTTCATGACCGAGGAAACAGATAGAAAAAGCTTGTAGCGCCGACATATGAAGGTCAATGCGGTCATGCCAGCGGTGACGAGGTACATGCCTTGGTCGGACCAGGAAATCACCTGGAACATCAAAGATCATCCTAAACTTATGCCGAGCCAAGGTTCGTACGCGCTAGTGCTAGATCCGACATTCATTGGACCAAACATCAACGTGAGGTTCTCCAAGGTTTTGATTGATAATGGCAGTAGCATTAATATCATGTATGCGAATACGATGCGCAAGTTAGGCATCTCGGAGAACATGCTCCAGGCTACGAGAACAACTTTCCATGGCATTGTACCAGGCATTTCGTGCGAGCCCATAGGCAAAGTCCAGGTCGACGTGCTATTCGGAACGAGGGATAACTACCGAACTGAAAATCTGGAGTTTGAAGTGGTGAACTTGGAAAGTGCGTATCACGCGTTACTCGGAAGACCAGCATTGAACAAATTCATGGCAAGCTGTCACATCAGTTATCTGAAGATGAAGTTGCCCGGGCCAAATGGAGTGATTACCATTGCTGGAGATTTCCGACGTTCCATGGAGTGTGCTTCAGCCGGGTCTAACCTAGCCGAGTTACTCGTGATTGCGCGAGAGAAAAGAAAAATCCAAGAGGTGGCGGCACTAGCTCAGTCCGCGCAGCAATATATGCCGGCGCTAAGTAGCCCGCATGGCAGCGTTTCGTTTCAAGCCGCAAAGGACACCAAGAAGATTCCAGTTGAAAACATGTTTCCGGAGCGCACCGTAACGATTGGTGCCGGGTTAACTGACAAATAGGAAAGCGAGCTCGTCAGCTTCCTCCGTGAGAATCGGGATATTTTTGCTTGGTCTACACAGGACTTGCAAGGTGTTCCGAGGGAGTTGGCCGAGCACTCTTTGAACGTAAGACCCAGAGCAAGGCCGGTGAAGCAACCTCTCCGCCGCTTCGCCGAGGATAGGAGAAAGGTCATTGGAGACGAGATAGCTCGATTACTAGCAGCAGGATTTATCATGGAGGTACTATATCCGGATTGGCTCTCTGATCTGGTGCTGGTAGAAAAGAAGAAGGATGATCCGAACGTGGCAGTGATCTGGGGTATGTGTATCGATTACACGAACCTGAACAAGGCGTGTCCAAAAGATCCATTTCCACTGCCGAGGATAGATCAAGTCATAGACTCAACCGTGGGATGCGAACTGTTGCCATTCATCGATGCATATTCTGGCTTCCACCAGATACCTCTTAACCCGGATGATCAAATAAAAACGGCGTTTATTACCCCGTACGGGGCTTATTGCTATCGCACTATGCCGTTTGGTTTACGTAATGCAGGTGCAACGTACCAAAGATATATGCAAAAATGTTTACACGACCAAATAGGTCAAAACATACAAGTATACGTGGATAATGTAGTTATCAAGACCAAGGAAAGCGCAACGCTCCTTGACGACATAAGGCAAACATTGGCGAACTTGAGAAGGTTCCGGATGAAGCTTAACCCGGAAAAATGTACCTTCGGTGTCCCGGCTGGAAAGTTACTCGGATTTCTCGTCTCTAGCCGCCGAGCCATCAAACGGATGGAGCTGCCGAAGTGTCTTAACGATGTCCAGAAGTTCACTGGATGCCTGGCGTCTTGAGTCGGTTTGTATGTCGGTTGGAGGAAAAGGCACTGCCTCTCTACCAACTCATGAAAAAGTCGGATAAATTCGTTTGGACGCCACAGGCCGATGAAGCCTTTGCCCACTTAAAAAAGATGTTGGCCACTGCACTAGTGTTAGCCTCTCCACTATCAAAGGAGCCAATGTTGCTCTACGTAGCCGCAACCAACCGAGTTGTAAGTGCAGTAATCATAGTGGAACGCGATGAAGAGGGTAAGTCGGTGCAGAGGCCAGTGTATTACCTGAGCAAGGTATTGTCTGCCTCAAAACAGAACTACCCGCACTTTCAAAAGGTGGCATATGGTGTCTATATGGCGGCGAAGAAGTTAAAGCATTACTTTGAGGAGCACCCCATCAAAGTAATATGTGAAGCTCCCATATCCGAGATAATGGGTAACAAGGATGTGAGTGGCAGAATCGCAAAATGGGCAATTGAGCTAGCCCCTTATGCGCCCCAATACGACAGAAGAGAAGCGATCAAATCTCAGGCTGTGGCGGACTTTTTCGTGGATTGGGCCGAGGTACAATACGAACCACCGCCACCAGATCCGAATTACTGGAGGATGCACTTTGATGGGTCGAAAACCAAAGCCGGATTAGGTGCCGGGGTTGTGCTTACCTCGCCAAAGAAGGATCAGCTCAAGTACGTATTGCAGATCCATTTCGCGGCATCGAACAATGTCGCTGAGTATGAGGCTCTTGTGCATGGGCTCAAAGTGGCAAAGGAGATTGGCATACGTCGGATAATATGCTTCGGCGACTCGGACCTGGTGGTGCAGCAGGTGTCCGGAATGTGGGACGCCCTGGATCCAAACATGGCACTATACAAATTTCACGTGCAGAAGATATTTGGTTACTTCGAGGGGTGTGAATTTCACCATGTACCCGGGCGGAAAACGAGGTTGCCGACATGTTGTCGAAGCTCGGATCGACCAGACAGGCAATTCCACCAGGTGTAGCATTGGAACACCTCAGAAAACCATCTATCAGGCCGTCCCCAGGAACCGACTCGATCTATGTCCCGGAAAATATAGAATCCGAAGCTGAGCCCATGGACATTGACATGGGAGGTGGTACGCGAGACCCGGGGACTGCGTCAGCAAACCCGGGGACTGCCTCGACAAACCCGGGGACTACCTCGTTAGACCCGGGGACTGCTCAGCGTGATCCGGCTGAAGTTATGCCGGTGGATCAGATGGAAATTGAGGAGGAGATATTCCCTCCACGAGCCATACCAGCTTGGGCACTGCCTATATTCCGATTCTTGAAAGATGGAACGTTACCCACTGAGGAGGTGCTAGCCAGGCAAACTTAGAGGAGAGCAAAAGCATACACAATCATCAATTTCGAGTTATACAAACGGAGTGTAACCAATGTTCTCCAAAGATGCGTTGACCCGGAAGAAGGGCTTGACATCCTCCGAGATATACACCAAGGGGAATGTGGACATCATGCCTCATCCCGAGCCTTGGTGGCAAAGGCGTTCCGACATGGATTTTACTAGCCAAGTGCCTTGGAACAAGCAGAAGATCTGGTGAGAAAATGCAATGGTTGTCAGAGGTACGCCACCAAGACACATATGCCTATGTCGGAACTCAAGACCATACCAATTACGTGGCCATTTGCTGTATGGTGCTTGGACATGGTTGGCCCGTTCAAACCAGTGAGAGCAAACATGACACACATTTTGGTCATGGTGGACAAGTTTACAAAATGGATTGAAGTGAAGCCTATAAGAAAATGTGATGGAGCTACGGCCGTGACATTTCTCAAAGACATCATCTTGAGATACGATTATCCACATAGTATTATAACTGATAATGGAACAAATTTTGCGGAAGGAGCATTTGCGCGCTTCTACCGAGATAAGAAGATCCGACTCGATGTCGCCTCGGTAGCCCACCCCACGTCGAACGGACAAGTGGAAAGATCCAACGGATTAGTATTATCCGGGATAAAACCCCGGCTCATTGAGCCGCTGCAAAGATTAGCAGGGTGCTGGATAGAAGAACTACCAGCAGTACTGTGGAGCTTAAGAACAACTCCGAATCGATCAACAGGCTATACGCCATTTTTTCTGGTATATGGGGCAGAAGCTATATTACCAGCCGACATAGAGCATGATTTGCCTAGGGTCACCCAATACACAGAAGCCGAAGTGCAAGAAGCCCGGCAAAATGATGTTGATCTGCTGGAAGAAGCGAGAGAACTGACATTGTCCAGATCCGCCATATATCAGCAAAATCTCCGACGCTATCATAGCCGGAAAGTGTGCCCCCGAGTCTTTCGGGAAGGCGATCTGGTGCTCCGGTTGGTACAACGTACTACTGGTATGCATAAATTATCCCCCCCATGGGAAGGGCCGTTCATTGTGAGCAAAGCATTGCACAATGATTCTTACTATCTCATAGATGCAAAGCCATAGGAAAAGAACAAGGCGGACAGATCCAGAGAGGAATCCAAGCGACCGTGGAATGTAGCACTACTTCGTCCCTTCTACACTTAGCTAAGAAGTGTATGTATCCGAATAGTCTCATATGTCGGTATGTATGTCGACAATGAGCTTATCAATGAAATAGCAGCGCCTCGAGCAGTAACTCGGGGACTGCCTTAATAATGTTTGTCGTAATTCCTTCTACGGTAGCTGGAATGAGTCGTTTTACTTAACCCGGATTAGTAATGTGTGAGCACCAAAAACCCAACCCTTCGACTTGCTGCTGTCCAACAAGAATTGGCTTCATGGCAAGCAAGGGAACAAGTTTGGAATTGCGTAGCACATGAAAAACGGCTAAGGAAACGAAGTTATTCGAGTTAACGTTTGTTTTTTCAGACTAACCCTGTTTTTATTTTCAAGTTATTATGCTGAATTATTTTGAGCCAAGCCTCAAAGTTTCTAAGTATTGTTAAGACAATTTTTGAAGCTCGGATTCGTAAGTCGTAAAACCGAATCAAGGTAGACACGAGTCGAGCCAGAGAATTGGACGAACAAGAAAATGAAACTCGGGGACTACGCCCAAGTTAATCCGGCATACAAACATATCAAGCGTACAATTGCACCCGGCATACCGGGGATCTGATAAAATTTTCAAGTTTTTTCAACTAAGGAGCAGCAGGAGGAGGAAGTTCGGCGTCATCATCACTGTCTTCAATATCCAAAGCAGCATCTTCTCCATCCTCACCCGACCCATCCTCCATGTTCTCAATATGCTCATCCCCACCGGACTCCAGAAAGCTCGGTCCCTCAACCCAGTCATGGATCGGAGAATATTCGACGAGGCTATAGGCGCAAGCCTGGCGCCGAGCTACCCACTCCGGATCATCGGTCCATCTAGATCCGGTGCGCCGGCATGTGAGGAGACTCAAGTCGATCTTCTTGTACCATGTAAGAATATGATGAAGGAGGATATCTGCTGCGGCACGCCCGGCGGACTCTCTCTAGAGGTCAAGCTGGGTCTCAATTTCCAACAGCTTTTCGGCAAGGAGTGTGATCCTCTTTGGAGCGCTCTCGCTTGTCTAGAAGGTGTTGTAGATCCGGACCGCAACATCGAGGAGATCTTCCCCATAGTTCTTAATGGTTTCCACATGAGATGACATGCTGACCAATACGTCCTCCATGTCTAAGGGGATGCTCTCACCATCAGGAGCGACGGGAGTACCCCTTTCTCGGCGGAATTTGGTAACAGCAGCACTGGCAATGGGAGTACCCTCGGGAAAGTGGTCTGGAAACAAGGAAAAGGAAGATGCTAAAGCAAACACATATGGGCCAAGCCGGAAAATTATGTCGGATAAGGGAAAGAAACTTACGGGAGATATGGCCATGGATCCAGGTCAACTCCTTGATGCAATTGTCGCGTCTCTGGCGAAGTTGTTCAAGTTCAGCGATCGCCGACCCAAGCTGGACCTCGGATTCTTTAAGCAGGTCCTAGTCCTTGGAGATTTGGAGAGTAAGGCGCTCACGCTCTTCGGTGAAGTTCTGGCCAACTTTTTGGAGCTCGGTTTTATGTTGGGCCTTCATCTTCTCCATTTCAGCCTTGAGCTTGGCTATCTCGTCGTCCTTGGTCTGAAGGAGGGCAAGCTCATCATTCTTCTTCTTTAGCTCAGCTTGATGTTGTCCTGCTTGTTCGAGAAAATGCAGCATCATATCAGGCACGGGCACACTATCCTCAAGCGATGCTAAAATAGTATGTTGACCCGGCAAAGCCGAGGAGTGAATGTTTGCCGAGCCAAGGAGAAGAAGAAATGGAAAACACAACAAGGTCGGGCAAAAAAGGACATACCTCGGATTTCCTCCAAGTTCTTCCACATAATTTTGTTCTCAGCCTCCACCCCAGCTGCAAAAACCGAATGAGGAGATTAGTCCGGCGAAAACAAGTGAAGAAAAACGGAGAAGTGCTGAGGGAGAAAATTACCCCTCTTTTCATGCTCTGCACCAAGTGCAACATGTTTCGCGCGCAGGATCTTGTGTGTATCAAGCAGGCATTGAAATTCAGCGCTCCGGCGATTGGTAGTTACCTAAAAGGAGCATAGAAGTGTGAAATTAACTTGATGAATATTCGAAGTGTACAAGATCTGAGCCAAGTGGAACTTAACCCGGCTCTAGGTGTGTGCATATTCGAAGTGTACAAGATCCGGGCCAAGTGGAACTTAACCCAGCTCTAGGTGTGTGCATATTTGAAGTGTACAAGATCCGGGCCAAGTGGAACTTAACCCGGCTCTAGGTGTGTGCATATTCGAAGTGTGCAAGATCCGGGCCAAGTGGAACTTAACCCGGCTCTAGGTGTGTGCATATTCGAAGTGTAAAAGATCCGGGCCAAGTGGATCTTAACCCGGCTCTAGGTGTGTGCATATTCGAAGTGTGCAAGATCCGGGCCAAGTGGAACTTAACTCGGATCTAGGTGTGTGCATATTCGAAGTGTGCAAGATCCGGGCCAAGTGGAACTTAACCCGGCTCTAGGTGTGTGCATATTTGAAGTTTACATGCAGCTATGTTAGTTTTCTAAGGAGCATCCGGCCGAGTAACAAGCTACTCCACCGGAGGCTCGGGGACTAATGGTTATTATCTACAGCATGTAAAGGAGAAACGACATACCTCCATCATTCGCTCCACGAGGTTAATTGCCTTGGCGGCAGTGTTCATCTGGGCAGAAAATTCTGTGGGGCCGAACTTTTCCGGGAGATCGTCGTTGTAGACGAACTCTGCCTTATTCCAGTTCATGACGAACTCGATAAGGCTCGGAGGGTACCGTTCGCCAGTGGGCATGTGGGGTGCCACCAAGACCTTTGCATGAGCTTCCTTCCTCTCAATTAGGGCAAGAGATGGGCTGGTGTGAAGAACCATCTGCTGCGCATCGGTTGGCTCGGCAGGAGGATCCGTCGCTGCTGGTGATTTCTTCGGAAGCATTGACGACAAGGTTCGCTGCCCGGCCTCGACGGATGTAGACTTGGCAGCATCCAGAGCTTTCTTGCCTTTAGCTTGCTGAGAAGAAGTAACCACGACGGATTTCCCTTTGGAAGCTGCTGGAATGGTTCCTCGCCGGGGCTGAGATGACTCGGAAGAGGCAGAGGAACTTGGCACTAGAGCTGCTGTGGGTTTCCTGGCTGCCGGGACAGGTGCTGGTTCGGAAGCTGGTACTGGAGCTGCTGCTGGTGTTGGGGTTGCGGTAGACTTGGTGGTCGCTGGTTGCGGCAATGCCGAAGTGGCGGACGTCGTTGCCTCGGCCGGACCGACCCCTCCCGATCCGAGGTCGCGTTCCTCTTGATGAGGTACTGCGGAACCCGGAGCAGCCGTAGAGCCCTCCGGAATAGGGCTCAGCGGACGTGACTCGTTGTCACGAGGAGGGGAAGGACCAGACCGAAGGGGAGAAGAGATGCTCGATCCGCTCTGAGGGACCTCCACAGGAGGCCTGCAAAAGAAAATGATGTCAGGAGTGAAATTACCCCGATGCAAGAAGAAGTGTGTTGCGCAGTGAAAAATGACTTACGCATCCGAGGTCTCGGCCTCCTTGGGTTTCCGGGCCCTCCGTGCCGGGGCTTTGCCTGCCCGCTTGGAGGCAGTCTTGTCTCCGGCCTTCTTTTGCCTTTTGGTGGGCTGAGAAGGTTCGGAGGAAGAACTTGACGCGGATCCGCGCTTCTTCTTCGACGCCACCGGAACCGGCTCGCCCATGGCAAGTGGAGGATCCTCGTGGATATGCCCACCAGGGTTAGCTGATGCCAGAAAGGCAAAATAAAGAGGGACAGACTCAACGGGTTCAATCACGTCGATATCCGAGTCATCCTCATCATCGGGCCAATCTCTAAGAGAAGAGAATTTACCGCTGGGACGTTTGGTGGCGTCGGTCATAGGAAGGAACATCTCCTGGTCCGGCTCCTCCTCATCCGGGATCTCTCGGTCTGGCGCCCACTTAAGGGTCGGATCCGTGCCATCCTCGAGAGTTTGCTGGAGAAATAGCTGAGAAGAAGCACAAAGAGCAGAGTCAGAAATATGACAAAAACCGACACATAATTGATCCGAAATAAGTTTACCCCGTGAAGCTTACCGCGGGAGGGAGCCTGTCACGGCAGTAATGTTCAATTCCCCACGTCCATTCGGTGGAGAAATCTTTGTGAGTGGTGAACAGAGCCTTGACCCGGCGGAAGATCTCTGTGTTGCTCAATTCGAAGGAGGAGGTTCGGTTGGGGTCGCGACCAAAGCTCATGTGGCACAACTTGTGAGTGCGCCTCTGGAGGGGAGAGTGTGGCGCCCCGCAAAAACCACTACTAGAAAATCGCGTTGTTTTTGTGCATTGCATCATCATGACTGCTTGCTCATGTCATCATGCCACCTTGCATTTGAGCACCGTCATCATCATGCATGTTTGTTCATAAAAGTACTTTGCAAAAATCCTATTTTGTTTTCTAATTAGCGAACCTTGTCATAAAACCGGGTCCTCCTGGATATTTTATTTGTCTAAAAACTATTTATAAAATATTTTAAAAGTTTAATAGAAATAAATATTTTAGTGGGGGAGGCAGCCGCCGGCCAGGCCCAAAAGGCCCAGCCGACCGCCACCTACCACCCCACAAACAAAACCACACCTACCCAAAACCCTAACCCCACGTAACCACCCAGCCGCCACCCTCACCCTTCCTCCAGCCCGCCGCCAGGAGGCGAGCAGCAAGCCACGCCCGCCTGCCCGTGAAAGGACCCAGCCCCCCCCCCCCCGCACGGCCATGTGCCTCACCTGCTCGCGGGCCCCACCCTGACCAACCTCTGCTCACCTCCCCTTCTCTCCTTTCCATCCTGGCCACCGACCGACCGTCCCTCACCTGAACCACAACCACCCCTGCCCGTCACGCAACACACACACCCAACCCCGCCAGGACCCACGTCGCCCGCGTGTCGCGTCCCACCCTATCTCTCCTCCCGCATCCCGCGACTCGGTCGTCTCCACCCACCCCGCGATATCCCTCTCTCTCCCCACGTTCCCTGCCGCCAGATACCCTCGCCTCCAACCGCTCTCGCTCCCATCGCCGGCGACCCCGCCTAGAGCTCTGGACCCCACTGCGCCCTTTCCTGCATCGCGCCTGCCTCGCCGTTGCCTGCAACCGCGACCACCTGCTCGAGCCCGCGGCGTCAACAGCAACCATCACGCGGCGAGTCTGCAGCCCGCCCCCGCGTCCTTGCCGCGTGCCTTCCTTCCCGGGCCGACGCACGCCTCCTCGCCATCCCCACCCAGGTCCAACCCTCCACCAGGCGTCCCGCTCCGAGCTGCCGCCGCCAGAGCCCCCTCCCCGCTTCCCGGCGCCGCCCCGACTGGCACCTCTCCTCCGCGTCACCGCCGCCCTACCTCGCGGCTCCGGCCTCCCCACCGCGTCGTCCCTGAGCTCGTCCGGCACCTCCGCACCCGCGCGAACCTCGTCGCCTTCCTGGCGCCTCGCGTCGACCTCACCGGTGGCCACCTCTGCAGCGTGCTGCCCGGCCTCCAGCCGCTCCTTCCCGCCGCCAGGGAATCTCCTCCTCGCCGGCCCAGGCGCTCCCACCGCCCCTCTCCCTCTGTCCGCCTTCTGGACCCACCTCGTCCGATCGCCGCCACAACCTGGGCGCTCACCCCGCGGTCCGAGCTCGTCGGCCCGACCCCACCTTGTCCTGCGCTCTGCCGCCGAGGTCGCTCCGCTAGCGGCTGTCACCGCCCACAAGAGCTCCATCCCGGTGCTTGGAGGCCGCCCGAACCAGCTCGCCGACCCTCCTGTCGTTTGTCGTCCGCATGGTGTTTGATCCTAGGCCTGCACGAGACAGGGGCCTCCTCGCAGTGCACTTTTGTCCTCTGTTTGCTTTTGTTCTGATGCGCTAAGCTTCGCTTTGGTGGCCTTGTGTACCAGTGTGGGCGCATGAACCTCCTAGGTCTGCCGCACGCCATACCAGTGTGGTGTCGTTGTTCTCGCCTTGACACCTTCCGCTCCGGCGTTGGCTTAAGTGAACTCGCACTACTCGAAGACCACGGTGCCTCGTTTTCATCCCCATCAATCGAGCCGAAACCTCAAGATCTCCAACATGGATAAGATGATCGGACCCCGAAGACCGAACCCGACACGCCAAGTTCTTCCTCTCGGATCCGAGGACACCGAGACCCCGGTGCGACAAGTACTCCTTCCCGGACGCCAAGTTCGCCGAGAACCCGGATACCAAGGTCACCGACACGAAACGACAAGACCTCCTTCCGCACCAATACCGACGACGTCGCACGCCAAGTTCTTCTTCCCGAACGCCAAGACCGACCCGATACGAGGACCCGACAAGATCTTCGTGACGACAAGATCGGCACCGACCAGGGCGGATCCGATGTGCCCCCGACGCCAACCAAGTTCTTCTTCTCGGATGCGAAAAGATTGACTTCCGTTGTCCGAGACCGATCTCGTCGAGCCGTTCTCCCGTCGAACCCTGAGACCGACCCCGAAACCCTCGGAGCCCAAGTTCGCCGAACCCTAATGTGATTCCCTATTCGAGACCCCCATTATTTTATAATATGACATTATCAACTGATGCATATTAAATTGATCACGCTTGCATACATGTTTGTGGGTATGGGGGGTATTATGCCAATTCATCTCATAATTAAATATGGAGTCTATATGCGGAATATCTTTGTCTTATTCCGGACTCCATTTAAATTGGCATAGCGAACCGAAGCCATGTTTTGTCTTGCTAATCCAACATCTAATTTGCGGGGTAGATAAATAACTTGAACCATTTAATTAACTGTCGGGACCCCGGTTCCGCTTAATATTGCCTAATTGCATCGCATCCTTGCCATGCCACACATCAAACATGCATCATGCCCGTTCTTATGTCATAGAATTAAATACTGCATCCGGTGTTTCTTCTAGTGTTTTGCTTCTTCGCGGATTAGGCCGATGAGTTGATGCGAGTGTCGACCCGATCTTCGGATGAACCTTCGGCAATGTTTTCAGGCGAGCATCTCCCCCTTTCTACCTATCTTACTTTTATAGTATTTATTCCCTCCTGTTGCTCTATTGCTATCTGTGTTGCGATGCTCTAGTTTTTCGTGCCCGTGATATCCCTTGCAGCCTTATATTGCCTTGGACACATCCTATTACCTGTTGATTGGTAGATAGTTGGACTTGCGCGTCGTAGTCGCTTGCTCAAGTGCTGTTGCGTGTCGTCAAGTACCTCAGTTGTTGGAGTATTGCCGCATGTTTAATGTTGGAGATATCATGGCTTTAATTACTGTTTAATAACTAAAATTGAAGTAGGTAAATGCAGAGGCACCGGTGGGTAATAGACAATATTTGGTTTTTAACCGCTCACTGGTGTCCCGTAGGACCCCGAGTTCTTGACACCTGTTCCGAGATCGAGCGCGCTAACCATAGGTGGGGTGTGTGGGCACCCCCATCGATTTAGTACCTGATTCCAAGTACTGTACTGGGGGCCACAAAGTAGTTTGGGGCTTTATTACTATCCTGTACTTATGCCATGCCTTACCGCTTTATTTAAGATTGTGCGTGGAGCACCTGTACTGTTTAGGACCGTGACACGTTTTCGCTGTATCGACAAGCCCAATCACACTTTCGGGTTCCCAGTCGTTTACAACCGTCGACACAAACCCTGAGTCCGTCTCGGAGACCGGTCGACTTCGTTACGGGTAGCTTAGTGGGGTGGCCCCCCCGTGCTTGCTTTGGGTCTGGGAAACGTCGTGTCCGAAACCCCGTCGACATACCGTTGGGTGTATGTTTTGTGATCTTGTACCTACCTGATCCGACAACAAGGGTGTAGGTGCGTGTGGAAACTTTGGTGCACCCCTGCAGGGTTAAATCTTTTCGAGAAGCCGTGTCCGCGGTTATGGACGACTTGGAGCACAGTTCTCGATCATAGACAACTATAACTAAAGTTTACTGTTATAAATTGACTTGTATCTGATATGACTAGTAATCAGCTCCACTACAACGGAATGGCTAAATAAAAGTACCAACAACTGCTGGGTTTGGGATATCTCATGCTAATTGTATCTGACTAGTAAGTGATGCAACTACAATGGAATGGTTAACTAAAAGTGCCCACTGCTTATTATATCAGGATGACTGTCTATACCTGACTAGTAATTGCTGCAACGATAACTGAATAAATAAAACTGCCAACGGTGTGAGTTCCTCGGTTGACTTCCTCGTCTGGTCTCGAGGGGGAAATACCAGGATGGGTATGTTTGGTGGTAGTATCAGGTTGGTTCCGAATAGGTCTTCCTTCCCCTCTCTGATAGCCGCTATTTGTATCGAGTCTCTATAGGTTGTTTAGTGCATGTCGCGCTGCCGCTTCAGTCCACCATACCTATGTAGGCGAGGACCGCCGAATTCTAGTCTCGCCGTGTACTGGCCTCAGTACTGACCGCTCTCTTTTTCCTTTGCCCTTGGTCGGCACCCCTTTTGTTAAGCAGGTTTTGAGATCGACGTCGTTAGCAGGGTTACCCTTCCGGCTTGGCCTGGGCAAGGTTATGGACGCCATTGGTTATTCTTCAGGGCTCTTAGCTCAATTTGCATCTTGTCCGTACTCGGACGCTGTATTGTTTTCAAGGTGATTTGGATCTTTGTACTGTAAATCTGTATTCTTGACTCTTTGAGTCGCTGTTGTATATATATGTTTTGTGGGTTCCATCGAGGACTATTGTGTAATGATATTACTTCGTTTCCACCCGCACGCAAGTGCCTGGTGGGCACCTTTGAATCGTTTCTATGCGGGTTTGGCGGGAAGCGCTGAAACTTGCATAGGGCCGATTCTGAGGGTGTTACAGAGAGATTCGGTTGCGCACGAACGTGATCATAGCGTCCTCGTTGCGCAATCCGAGCTTCTTCAGCTCTGCGAATCTTTTGTTGACTTGATTGGCCAGAGCTGTAGGTTTCTTGGCGACCTCCTCCCAGAAATCCGTGTCAGGGGGACCCGGAGCGTAGGGCAGCATCCGAATCAAGTCTTCGGTACCCTCATTCCGGACATACAAGAAGGTCCGGGCCCATCCTTTGCAAGAGTCAAGCCCGGTGACCCGGGGAAAGATTGAAAATCTCCGGGGCAAGATCGAGGCAGCTCCGAACTGGGTGAGCTGCTTGTCCTCCGACTCGACGTGGATGTTGGGGACGACATTGCAACAAAGACCGAAGAACCGGATCCACAGCTCCTTCGTGGGCCATAGTCCGGTATAACCTTCGATCATAGAGACAAAGGCAGAAAGAGAGGTGATTGCGTTCGCTGGGAGATTGTGCGGCTGCAGGTGGTACGTCCTGACCCAGTCCCGGAAGAAGTCGCTCACCGGGAGACCAAATCCCCGTTGGAAATGGGATAGGAATACGATGAACTCACCCGGATTGGGTGAGGGGGCCAATTTCGAGGAGGGGAGACGAGCGGCGACACCGACGGGAATACGCCTGGTCCGGTAGAGCCAGTCGATGTTGTCTTGGCAGACCCATGTACCGGCCCACGCGCCGCGGTCCGCTGCGCCGGCGTCCTCCTCCATCTCCTGCTCGGTGACGACGAGCTCCTCCTCAGTCATCTCATATCCGCTTTCCTCGCTGGAGCTAGCGGTGGTGGGGGTCTGTGGTCTAGATTGACGAGGACCCGTGGCTAAGCAGTTGCGCAGCGGTGGCTGCGGTGTGGAGGCACGAGGAGGTGCGGCGGCGGCATTGCTGATGGGAAGCACCGGCGGCGGCGTGGTCGCAGGGAAGACGAAGGTGAAAATCGCAACGAGCAAAGGGGCGCGGAGATGGAAAAATGCTAAGGGACGCTCCCCTCCCCTATTTAACCGCCCCCAGTGATCGATGAGTGGGATCGCGCTGTGCCGGCGAGCCACACAGTGTGGCCGTGTATCTCTGGCATCAGCTAATCAGAGAAAAGCCACACAGGGGGCCACAGAGTAGATGAGATCCCATGACACGACGTGCTGTTGCGGTAAACAAGGAGACATGCGTAACGTAACCCGCGCACGGTAAAACTGACAATTACCACGGCGGTTACTGTGCAGGCCCTTAAAATAAGACAAGGTAATGATTAGCCTCCACGTGGGTTGGCGTATGAGAGAAGGAAACGAGGCCCGGATCAAACCATGATGACATGGGATCCGAGCCAAAGTGGTGACCCGGCCGGCAAGTGAAAACTTGGAACGTGCGAAGGGAACGTAAATCCATGTAATCCGAGATAGGGAGCTAACCCGGAGTTGAACGTCTCGGGCTAGGACATAAATTGTAACTACCTCGGTGAATTACGCTCTTAGTTACAAGCCTGGACGAGCGGAAATGGTTAAAATAGTACGGTGGGGCCAAATGCCACTCACAGGTAGACCTTTCGGCCGTCCTAACCATTTCCAAAACATCGGGACAAGAACGAGCGGCGTAATCGGCAGGCGAAGGGATCAACTACATACACAAATGAGTATGTATGCAAGCCACATACAACAGTCCTCAGAGCCATTCCATCTAAAAATAAATAGAAATATTGCAACGCCATACGGCAAGACCCAAATATCCTAGATAGAGATAATATTTTAGGATAGCTCCTCATACATCAAACATCAGAGTATCAGGCGGAAGCGGAAGACAAGATCCGAGTACGGATAAGAAGCAAATCGGCATAAGATGCCACATAAATAAACACATCCCGCCCACAGATCTCACGGATCCCCGTTCCCGGAATCTCTACACCGAGTGATCGTTGCCAACATCGTCCGTCTCCTCCACCCAGTATCCATCTTGCGAGCATACCTGTTCATCTGAATCAAACAATTTATCGTGTGAGACCCTAGGGGTACTCAGCAAGTCTTTATGCCTCTAAAGGGGACACAACCTGGGGTAATGCAATTGCAGCAAAAGATAATCCCTAACAATTCTATACATACTCGCTAACCATCCGTCTAACCAAAGATAGACGGATGTCCGTTAATTAAGAACAACAGTTATAACAGTATAATTAACAGATCCATCCTCCTTCTCGCTTACCAACAAGAAAGCGGACGAACAACCCCCCCCCCCCCCCCCATCCGTTGACAGATTTATTAACCATTCTATGAGTGTTGCACTATTTACTAGTCAGGTACGTATTCAAATTAAAAGCGGTACTTTAGTTATACTTGTCTATGATCGAGAAACTGTGCTCCAAGTCGTCCATAACCGCGGACACGGCTTTCAGAAAGATTTACCCTGCAGGGGTGCACAAATAGCAACACACACTCGATCAACCTCAGAAAAATCAAATCAAAACCCAACAAGGCATTCACGACAAAGCGATCACAGGATTCAGAAATGTTTCAGGGGGCCACCCCACTAAGCTACCCACAACGAAGTTGGCCGGCTCCGGAACGGACCCAGGGTTTGCGACGACGACTGTAAATGACTGGGAACCCGAAAGTGTGACTGGGCTTGTCGATACCGCGAAAACATGGCACGATCCAAAATAGTACAGGTGCTCCACGCACAATCTTAAATAAAGCAGTAAAGCATGGCATAAGTACAGGATAGTAATAAAGCCCCAAACTACTTTGTGGCCCCAAGAAATAAGAATGAATCAAGCTCTGGCTCAGGGGGGGTCCATAAGGCCTCCCGGATGTGGATAGTGTGAATAGTCAAGGAACAGGAATCAAGTACTCGGGGTCCTACGGGACACAAGTGAGCATGAAGAACCATATACCAGATATTGCTCACCGGTGCCACTTTCATTAGTTATCCCATTACTACTCAGGTTAAGTTGTTTAGGTACCTCGTTATCCATCAGACACTCACATACCCTACACATGTTGTTCTACGACCCGCATGGCTCAAACAACTCCTGTAGTAATGGCTCATGGGATGGAGGAACAAGCTTCGGTGGGGTTTAAAAGTAAAGGCTATGCAGTACTTGGGATTTAGTTTAATGCAATCGCGACTCAATGATACAAGAATAAGAGAGAGACAATAGGTACTATATGTATGCAAGCATGTGGTAGTGCTTGCCTGGCAGCTCAGTTGAAGCGAGGGACGGATCTGGGTAGTGCTCCTGGGATTCCTGATATATCCCCTGCTCAGCGTCTATTCGAAGAAGAACCAAACAACCAAGGGCCAACATAAGTAGAGTGCACAAGCATATGAATTAAAATGCGACAAGCAAACAATCATGCCATGATGAATGATGCACAATTTGCATGGCAATAATGTAGCATGGCATGGGTGAGGTGTGGAATACAAGAATAAAGCATTTTATTGAGTTTTAGTCACATTTTATACTCAAATAAGTTGCTGTATACTTTATATTTATATGATGCATGCTGCAATTCAGAACATGGAATGCATAGATAGAACGGGCTCGTCGTGCTGATCGATTTAGACATATTATTTGTCAAATTTGGAGTTATAAAACAAAAGTTATTAATTAATTAAGGAAAAGGGCATTTTATTGTAATTTTAATTATCTCGAAACTTTTAAGTGCTCAAACAAAATTTTGAATGGCATATTTGAAATCCTCACATTTTTCTGATTCCAAAACATATATCATATGTATTGTTTGGATTTGTATTTTAAAAGTTATTTAAATCTGATTTGAATTTGTATTTAAAACAGTTTTGAAAAGGTTTAAATTAAACAGACAACAGGGCAAACTTGTGGCACCCAGCTCGACTTAGCCAAAGTCACTGACGGGTGGGCCAGTCGCTGACTGGGGCCACGCACGCGGAAAACTTTTTCTACCGCGGCTTAGCTAGCTGCTACCGCGGAGGCCAGCGAGCTAGGGCCCATGTGACAGTGGTGATCCCGCAGAGGCTGACAGGAGGGGGTAGGCTGGACCGCGGGTTTAGGGAATAACAGTCTGGGGGGTTTTCTGAAAGATGATCATGGCGGCTGACAGGTGGGGTATGATGGACCGCGGGTTGAGCGAGAGTTAAAAAGAGGGGCTATTTGTAATTCGACCACGGCCCGTACTGTTCTTCTTTCTCCTCGGTCTGACGGGAAAACAACACGCGGCGCAGCGAGACGGGGATCGAACTCGCGACCTGGCATGCGCGGGCGGCGGCAGCTACCGCTGGGCTAGGGAGGGGTTGGTGTCAGGAGGGAGTATCGCGGCTAGTTGAGGCACTACGCGGCGCGGGCACAGGCAGACACAGCGAGCGGCGGCGCACTGAGGGCGCTCGTTGAAACGACTGACGCGGCTAGGGCTGCCCGGTGAGGCGGAGTACGTCAGGGAGGGAGAGGGACTCGCCGCGTGGTGGTCGGTGGGGTTGGCTCGGGCAGGGAAGCGGCCGATCGGCGAGGATGCAGGAGCTCCGGCGACCTAGGGTTTCAGGGAGTGGCGAGGATCTAGCGGTCCTGGTGGCCTTCTCCTCCTCGCTGGGCTAGTCGACGTGAAGCAGTGGTACCTCCTTGGTCTTCTAGACCACCTCCACGACGCGCACGCCGGCCGAAACGATGAGCCGCAGGGGTAGACGGCGGCGACTGGCAGGAGACGGTGGCGTCGGAGAAGAAGGGGATGCGAGGGCAGGTACCTGGGGTGGATCTGGGAGAGGTGGGGTTGCCGTGAAGAAGGAGGAAAACGAGGGAGAGGGAAGAGGGGCATGGGGGCACGGGGTTGATGGAAAAGTGGCTTTGGCCCTTTCTCCTTTATCCTCGATCACGTGGTCAAGCTGGGGCTCGACCTGGGCAGCCAGGGCAGGGCAGGTAGGGTGGTGGAGGCCGCCAGGTGGGGACGGCGTGGCGGTGGGGCTACCCGGCAGGTAGAGAGAAGAGAGAGGATAGGGAGCTCGGTTGTAACTTAGTCTAGGGTTAGGAGGAGCTCGGGTCAGCTAGGGCTTGGCTAGGAGGGGGTGGGTAGATGGGGTAAGGGACTAGGGAGAGGGGGTATCCAGGTGGGGTCATCATGGTAGAGAGAGGGAGAGGTGAGAGAGGTGTGGTTAGGGTTTGGCTTAGAACTAGGGTTAGAAGAAAAGAGAGGAAACTAGAGTTAGGGTTTAGATGAGGTGTTAGGTTTTTGGAGAGAGGATTAGCGAGAGAGGGTGATGTGGTGGTAGGGTTTGAATCATGACCAAAGCATGAGGCGACAAGAGTGAGGATAGAGGGGTGGAGATGACCCACAAAGAAAGGAACCAATTAAACCAAGAGAAAAACGAAAGGTTAAAGGTGGTGATGCTCTTGCATGGCCCATGCAAAAAATAATAAATGCCATGTATTATCCTTGTGAAAACAATAATGATGATATGGCATTATTCTTATGCATTCCCAAGAAGTGGAATAAAGCCAAGCAAAAGAATTTATAGAATTAGATCCACCCCACCCACATGAGCTAGAATAATATCAAAGAAAAAGAAATACAAGCTCATGGGTAATTAGGGTGGTGGAATTATAAGGTGGTGACAATGAAAGGTGGTGGAGTGGAATAAAAGATATGCCCCCAACTCAACTTGGGCATTAAACAATATACCAATAACCAAATACAATATCAAGAGGCAAATACAATTAACAATGCATATGAGAGAAGAACCAAATCAAAAGGGTTTTATATGATGCTCAAATGCAAGGTGGCATGATGACATGAGCATGATATCATTATGATGCAACAATTATATATAGGAAGTAGCATTTATATAGCTAGGCTAGTAGCATTGCAATTGTTAGACAATTGGGATGCTACAACTCTCCCCCACTAAACAAGAATCTCGCCCCGAGATTCCTAGGAAAAAGAAAACAACACAAGGAGAGGCGGGTGTTCGAATGAAGGTGACCCTCACGTTCCCAAGTTGATGAACAATGGAATAACTTGCTAGACTTGTTGCGAGTCTTGCATTTTGCTTGAGAAACAACGGTTAGAAGAGTTGAAGGATTGTCATGAGACAAGAAGGATAGGATGGACATAGCTCCGGTTTTCTCAAGAAACATGATAAAAGAATAGAACCACTTGTGAAAGAAAAGGACAAGATGATGTATCATGAATAAAGAAAGACACACCGTTAAAATTAAAGATTTACCGATACTAGAGAGGATGAATCTTTGTTTCGCCAGAATAAAAGAGCTAGGTTGGAGAGGTTTTGAACCACTATGACAATAGCATCGTATCTTCTCTCGGATTTGAGAAATGAAGTACGGAAACAATATTGCCTTCAAACAATAGAGTCCCTTGATATCAACAGAAAGATTTAGTTAGACATCGTCAGATTAGATTCTTGTTGCAACGGTAAGAACCAAGGATCACGCAATTGAGGTGCGCGGATATAACTTCTAGAGACAGATGTGAAGCTAGATCATGGTGGAATCCCGAGACGCAACGAATATGGAGGATCTGGAGTTTATTGTAGAGATACTTATTGCTTTCTTTAGCCTTGAGGCTAACGCAATAGATTTGCGGCTGATGGCCTCAACCATAATTGGCTTTACCAAGAGAAAGGGATTTGATAAATTGAAGACAGATATAGTTTCCTTCCATCTTGTTTAGGGATGTCGAGCATCGGTATAATGACGAGGACAAAAAGAGTTTGCGTTTGTTTCCACCAGATAATTGAAGATTTTGCTCCATCTAGAATAGACAGACCACCAACAAGAGATTATTGATTACTTTCTTCGAGAGAGCACTCCGGAAAAACAAGGACGGAAGTAAAAGTATCGAGGGATAAAGGCCACTTCTAACTTCCGTGGAATGAGTGGAATCACATTAATTCACCAATTCAATGTACAAGAGCGAATGATAAGAGTAGTGGTATGGTAGCTACTCCATCCCGCACTCAAAGCATTACTCCACACATGAATAAGAAAACCATGCAACCCAACTACCGAAACAGACTGAAGGTATTGACAATAACTCATGGAACTTTGTTAGAAACAAGGATAGATGCAAATGATTCGCCGGATTCACGGATAGATAAAGATGATGATGTTGTCGTCATGTCGGAAGTACCAAGCCACCGGAAAGATATGAAGGAAGATTACTGAGAACAACTGCAAGATTCAACAGCTACAGAAAAGATAGCACCAACTTGAACAGAAGGATTACAAAAGATCTGAAAAGTCTTCATGGCCTCCGGTGGATTGAGCATAGACGATAAAACGAGAGGGTTTCAAAGGTTACTTGACGAGACAGATGTGAAAAGAACTCCATGTTCTTCTTGAAATGATTGAGAGAGATTTAGTAGTCTTGAGGAAAATCTTTAGCGGAACGACGATGATAACTTGCCAACAAGGGATAACTCCAGATTGGTTGAAGATGGAGGATGGAATTAACAATGGACTTGCTGATCCCAGAATTGAAGCGATCTATTTAGCAGAAGGACGTGGCCGAGATAGGTGACTTCAAAAAGTCAGACTTTCCACTTTGGGAACTTTGCACACGGCAGTGTTCGTGAAGCTTGAGAGAAAAAGACATAGATGACCATCCATGTTCTTCCATTAACATAGAATAGGCAAGCATATCATCAAGATATACCACCATAGATTACCAAGATATTCCAAGAATATCAAGTTCAAGAGGCAGGAGAAACGAACAAATGCTCGAAACACTTTCTAAGCTCAACGCCCTTTGAAAGATCAACATTACGAGTAAGGATTCATGTTGGAAAGATGCACTGGTAGAATAGATTATCTGGTCCTTCGGAAGAGAACAGGAAATGCCACCTGGTTCACATTGTCGATCGGATCACCGGTTACAAAGATAAAGAGATCTTGGATAAAGAAAAGATGATAGATCATACCTTAAGCAAAGCTATCAGAGACGAAAAGATGCAATTCCCGCGTCTCAAAGAGAATTTTGCAGATATGGAGTTCAAAAAGATGTTCAGCATGATGAACAGATGATAGACCGCCGTAGTGCCTTAAGAAAACTCCAGATTGCCAAAGATACTTGAATATGCATAGATATGATCACGGTGTACTCAAAACCACAGGAGATAACCGTCACCATCTGGAGGATAAAGTTGATAGCATTTTCCATATTCCACTCATGATAAGTGTCATATAGCTATGCCGAGAACCAAATTACAATCACCAGCATTGGATCAACACATGTTATGTAATTAGCCCAAGAGAATTGGAGATGAAATGAAACTCCAGGATTAAGCGTCGGTGACAAAAGAATGAGTTAGCATGGACATGCTGATAAAAGGGAGATAGATAATGTTTCACACACGACTGAAAAGGAGTGTGGAAGCACAGATGTATCAAAGAAAAAAATTCCGCATTTTTCGGCATTAAAATACCAATAGATGCGCAAAATCACTTATCAGGTAGATATTAGCAACTCCACATTCTGTGAAACATGCTAGAAGGAAGAACACCTTTAACAAGATGGCACCGGTTAACCAAGAGTCGGATAGATGGCGTCAGTTTACAAAAGCCTGTCGATATGGAATGTACCAACAGTTGATAACCAAAAGGCAGATAGCGACAACAAATTGGATGCAACAGATAGACAAGGAATTATACACACACACACACACACACACACACTTTCTATGGTACTACGGAAACCCAGAACACGTGAATCCTAGTTTGAATTTTAAGAAGAGGATTGAAAACATTACACTTCCTTACCAGAAAAGGGTGGGTGGGTGGGTAAGAAGAAAAATGGAAGCAGTCCTACTCTCACGTTTGTTTTTCCCTAGTATACATAACTACCAAAAATATTTGCTAGACTGACAACGACCATTTTGGCTGAGACCCTGAAGGGCGGGATGGCTCTGATACCAATTGTAACTATCTCGGTGAATTACGCTCTTAGTTACAAGCCTGGACGAGCAGAAATGGTTAAAATAGTACGGTGGGGCCAAATGCCACTCACAAGTAGACCTTTCGGTCGTCCTAACCATTTCCAAAACATCGGGACAAGAACGAGCGGCGTAATCGGCAGGCGAAGGGATCAACTACATACACAAATGAGTATGTATGCAAGCCACATACAACAGTCCTCAGAGCCATTCCATCTAAAAAGAAATAGAAATATTGCAACGCCATATGGCAAGACCCAAATATCCTAGATAGAGATAATATTTTAGGATAGCTCCTCATACATCAAACATCAGAGTATCAGGCAGAAGCGGAAGACAAGATCCGAGTACGGATAAGAAGCAAATCGGCATAAGATGCCACATAACTAAACACATCCCGCCCACAGATCTCACGGATCCCCGTTCCCGGAATCTCTACACCGAGTGATCGTTGCCAACATTGTCCGTCTCCTCCACCCAGTATCCATCTTGCGAGCATACCTATTCATCTGAATCAAACAATTTATCGTGTGAGACCCTAGGGGTACTCAGCAAGTCTTTATGCCTCTAAAGGGGACACAACCCGGGGTGACGCAATTGCAGCAAAAGATAATCCCTAACAATTCTATAGATACTCGCTAACCATCCGTCTAACCAAAGATAGACGGATGTCCGTTAATTAAGAACAACAGTTATAACAGTATAATTAACAGATCCATCCTCCTTCTCGCTTACCAACAAGAAAGCGGACGAACAACCCCCCCATCCGTTGACAGCTTTATTAACCATTCCATGAGTGTTGCACTATTTACTAGTTAGGTACTTATTCAAATTAAAAGCGGTACTTTAGTTATACTTGTCTATGATCGAGAAACTGTGCTCCAAGTCGTCCATAACCGCGGACACGGCTTTCAGAAAGATTTACCCTGCAGGGGTGCACAAATAGCAACACACACTCGATCAACTCGGAAAAACCAAATCAAAACCCAACGAGGCATTCACGACAAAGCGATCATAGGATTCAGAAATGTTTCAAGAGGCCACCCCACTAAGCTACCCGCAACGAAGTTGGCCGGCTCCGGAACGGACCCAGGGTTTGCGACGACGGCTGTAAACGACTGGGAACCCGAAAGTGTGACTAGGCTTGTCGATACCGCGAAAACATGGCACGATCCAAAACAGTACAGGTGCTCCACGCACAATCTTAAATAAAGCAGTAAAGCATGGCATAAGTACAGGATAGTAATAAAGCCCCAAACTACTTTGTGGCCCCAAGAAATAAGAATGAATCAAGCTCTGGCTCAGGGGGGGTCCATAAGGCCTCCCGGATGTGGATAGTGTGAATAGTCAAGGAACAAGAATCAAGTACTCGGGGTCCTACGGGACACAAGTGAGCATGAAGAACCAAATAGCAGATATTGCTCACCGGTGCCACTTTCATTAGTTATCCCATTACTACTCAGGTTAAGTTGTTTAGGTACCTCGTTATCCATCAGACACTCACATACCCTACACATGCTGTTCTACGACCCGCATGGCTCAAACAACTCCTGTAGTAATGGCTCATGGGATGGAGGAACAAGCTTCAGTGGGGTTTAAAAGTAAAGGCTATGCAGTACTTGGGATTCAGTTTAATGCAATCGCGACTCAATGATGCAAGAATAAGAGAGAGGCAATAGGTACTATATGTATGCAAGCATGTGGTAGTGCTTGCCTGGCAGCTCAGTTGAAGCGAGGGACGGATCTGGGTAGTGCTCCTGGGATTCCTGATATATCCCCTGCTCAGCGTCTATTCGAAGAAGAACCAAACAACCAAGGGCCAACATAAGTAGAGTGCACAAGCATATGAATTAAAATGCGACAAGCAAACAATCATGCCATGATGAATGATGCACAATTTGCATGGCAATAATGTAGCATGGCATGGGTGAGGTGTGGAATACAAGAATAAAGCATTTTATTGAGTTTACTCACATTTTATACTCAAATAAGTTGCTGTATACTTTATATTTATATTATGCATGCTGCAATTCAGAACATGGAATGCATAGATAGAACGGGCTCGTCGCGCTGATCGATTTAGACATATTATTTGTCAAATTTGGAGTTATAAAACAAAAGTTATTAATTAATTAAGGAAAAGGGCATTTTATTGTAATTTTAATTATCTCGAAAATTTTAAGTGCTCAAACAATATTTTTAATGGCATATTTGAAATCCTCACATTTTTCTGATTCTAAAACATATATCATGTGTATTGTTTTGATTTGTATTTTAAAAGTTATTTAAATCTGATTTGAATTTATATTTAAAACAGTTTTGAAAAGGTTTAAATTAAACAGACAACAGGGCAAACTTGTGGCACCCAGCTCGACTTAGCCAAAGTCACTGACGGGTGGGCCAGTCGCTGACTGGGGACACGCACGCGGAAAACTTTTGCTACCGCGGCTTAGCTAGCTGCTGCGGGTGACAGGCGGGGCCAGCGAGCTAGGGCCCACGTGACAGTGGTGATCCCGCAGAGGCTGACAGGAAGGGGTAGGCTAGACCGCGGGTTTAGGGAATAACAGTCTGGGGGGTTTTCTGAAAGATGATCACGGCGGCTGACAGGTGGGGTATGATGGACCGCGGGTTGAGCGAGAGTTAAAAAGAGGGGCTATTTGTAATTCGACCACGGCCCGTACTGTTCTTCTTTCTCCTCGGTCTGACGGGAAAACAACGCGCGGCGCAGCGAGACGGGGATCGAACTCGCGACCTGGCATGCGCGGGCGGCGGCGGCTACCGCTGGGCTAGGGAGGGGTTGGTGTCAGGAGGGAGTATCGCGGCTAGTTGAGGCACTACGCGGCGCGGGCACGGGCAGACACAGCGAGCGGCGGCGCACTGAGGGCGCTCGTCGAAACGACTGACGCGGCTAGGGCTGCCCGGTGAGGCGGAGTACGTCAGGGAGGGAGAGGGACTCACCGCGGGGTGGTCGGTGGGGTTGGCACGGGCAGGGAAGCGGCCGATCGGCAAGCATGCAGGAGCTCCGGCGACCTAGGGTTTCGGGGAGCAGCGAGGATCTGGCGGTCCTGGTGGCCTTCTCCTCCTCGCTGGGCCGGTCGAGGTGAAGCAGTGGTACCTCCTTGGTCTTCCAGACCACCTCCACGACGCGCACGCCGGCCAAAACAACGAGCCGCAGGGGTAGACGGCGGCGACTGGCGAGAGACGATGGCGTCAGAGAAGAAGAAGGGGATGCGAGGGCAGGTACCTGGGGTGGATCTGGGAGAGGCGAGGGAGCCGTGAAGAAGGAGGAAAACGAGGGAGAGGGAAGAGGGGCGTGGGGGCACGGGGTTGATGGAAAAGTGGCTTCGGCCCTTTCTCCTTTATCCTCGATCACGTGGTCGAGCTAGGGCTCGACCTGGGCAGCCAGGGCAGGGCAGGTAGGGTGGTGGAGGCTGCCAGGTGGGGACGGCGTGGCGGTGGGGCTACCCGGCAGGTAGAGAGAAGAGAGAGGATAGGGAGCTCGGTTGTAACTTAGTCTAGGGTTAGGAGGAGCTCGGGTCAGCTAGGGCTTGGCTAGGAGGGGTGGGTAGATGGGGTGTGGGACTAGGGAGAGGGGGTAGCCAGGTGGGGTCATCATGGTAGAGAGAGGGAGAGGTGAGAGAGGTGTGGTTAGGGTTTGGCTTAGAACTAGGGTTAGAAGAAAAGAGAGGAAACTAGAGTTAGGGTTTAGATGAGGTGTTAGGTTTTTGGAGAGAGGATTAGCGAGAGAGGGTGATGTGGTGGTAGGGTTTGAATCATGACCAAAGCATGGGGCGACAAGAGTGAGGAGAGAGGGGTGGAGATGACCCACAAATAAAGGAACCAATTAAACCAAGAGAAAAAAGAAAGGTTAAAGGTGGTGATGCTCTTGCATGGCCCATGCAAAAAATAATAAATGCCATGTATTATCCTTGTGAAAACAATAATGATGATATGGCATTATTCTTATGCATTCCCAAGAAGTGGAATAAATCCAAGCAAAAGAATTTATAGAATTAGATCCACCCCACCCACATGAGCTAGAATAATATCAAAGAAAAAGAAATACAAGCTCATGGGTAATTAGGGTGGTGGAATTATAAGGTGGTGACAAAGAAAGGTGGTGGAGTGGAATAAAAGATATGCCCCCAACTCAACTTGGGCATTAAACAATATATCAATAACCAAATACAATATCAAGAGGCAAATACAATTAACAATGCATATGAGAGAAAACCAAATCAAAAGGGTTTTATATGATGCTCAAATGCAAGGTGGCATGATGACATGGGCATGATATCATGATGATGCAACAATTATATATAGGAAGTAGCATTTATATAGACTAGACTAGTAGCATTGCAATTGTTAGACAATTGGGATGCTACATAAATGAACCTGATGTGGCCTTAGCGGCCGAGGCAGCCAAGACCGCACCAGCTTCGGGGACTAATGTTGGGGGATACCCCCGGGTAGGGTCACTCCGGGGTATAAGGGTCGAGTTAGCCGAGGTTCGGCAAGGTCAAAGCGGATGCTGGCCGAGTCACCTCAAGGCAGGTCGGATCACGGAGTAACCCGGACCAGGGGGGTCGCCTAACGTTGTCTCGTCCGACTTAAGGAGTAAGTCGGAAATGCTTTTCGTCGGCAAGAGTAAGAGAGTACCTTCTTCCTCCTCTCGCTAATACAGCTCAAGGAGCACTTGTAATTCTGAAAATATAGCAATACAAACTTCTGTGTAGAGAATCACTACTATCTCTCCTTGGATTCCCCTAGCGCATATTAGTCCCCACCTTTAGCCTATCTATGGCATCTGCCGTGACACCACCACGACACCTCCACAGCGGGAGAATGTGTGCAAGTTTTGTGTTGCTTGCTGTCGCAACTAAACCCCCTATATTTACGAATTTAGAGCAAACAAAAACGCGAGGCAACCGGAGAAGAATCCTGCTGTCAGTTAATTATAAGTTTTCCTTGTGAAAGAAGAATTCAGAGTCTCGTGTAAAGCTTTTCGTCGAATCAAACTCCTCTACCCTGCCCGAATCCCCTCTGTATTCGTCTCTCCCTCTCTCTATATCGTGCACCATCAACGATCGGAGTTCGATACCAACTCCCCTAAGCTATCCAACCATATATACACGAGCCAAACCCCTTTCTTTCGCACCGCAAAACTCTCGATCACGTGCATGCACGAGCGAACCCATCGCCCGCCGACTTGCCGTGATCGATCGCATCGCATCGCATCTGACGCCATGGCCGTCCCGGTCTCGCTCGTCGTCTCGTCGGGCCTCTTACTCGTCTCATCCGCGTACGTGTCTACGCGCCTCCTGTTCGTCGCCACCTTCGCCGTCTCCTACATCTTCCTGGAGCGCGTGCTGACGCCGGAGCTTGTCGACGGCTTCTTCCGCGAGGTGGATGCCGTCGTGCTGGGAGACCTGCGCGATGTCCGCGACGCCATCCGGAACGAGCCCCGCACCTCGCCCATCTACGCCGCCGCCGAGGAGCGCGTGCGCCGCGCCCGCGCGTTCGTCGCGGACGCGATCGGTTCGCTGGAGACGAAGGCGAGGGCGAAGGCGAGGCTGAGCGGCGTCAAGGATGCCGCCACCGCGGAGTTCCTCTGGCTCCGTCTGGCAGCCGGCGTGGCCAATCTGGGGGCGACCGTTCTGACCACCACTGCCATCGAGGAGGCGAGAAGCCGAGCGCCGAAGCTTCTGAGGTGGAGGGGCGTCAAGGGTCTCAGGACGCCCTCGCCGAACGACCCGCCAGAGTCCAAGAAGGACACCACGTTGCTCGTCGCCTGGATCGCGGCGATCGTCGCGTACTGCGCGCAAGTGGTCACCCTCGGCGGCATCTGCAGCAGCATCGCAACGTTTGGTCTGTGCCTCCCATGCTTCGCCGCGCTGTGCGGCTTCGCGCTGATGGAGGCCGAGAGGGTCTACCTGTGGGGTTCCTACGAGATCGACACGACGGGCAGCAGCTACACGGCCAATCCAAGACCGCCGGCCGGCGATGCCGCAGGAGGAGGAGGAGGAGTCAAGGAGAAGGACTTGCAGGACGCCTGGGGGTGGCTCTGCCTTCTTACTATCGTGATGCACTGGATCGACGCTCTCTTGATCGCCTACATGCTGGGAAAGCGGCCGTTCGTGCTCGCGTCCTTAGCCATCTACAACGTGGCTGCCCTCAAGGCGGCTAGGCAGGCTTACCTGACGGCCGACGACGCCGATGGAGAGCAGGGAAACGTGAACAGGTGGTGCTGCGCCGCGCTGAAGGTGTTGACCATAGACGTCGCCAAGGTCGTTGCCACGTACCTCGCGATCGACTTGTACCTGGGTGCGCTGCTGTTCGTGCCTCTCTGCGCCAAGGCGGCGTTCTTGCTTGACAGGGCGATTTACTTGTCGGGGGACGACGACAGCAATCAAGAGGGTGCTGATAATCAGGAGAGTGCTGGTCCCGCTGAGGACGTCGCCGGAGATGCCCAAGGTTCTGAAGACGATAATCAGGAGAGTGTTGGTCTCGTTGGAGACGTCGCCGGAGGTGCCCAAGTTTCTGACGACGTTAGTGCCGAGAATTCAGGTGACATTGTTGCCTACGACCAAGAAGACGAGGAAAGCTCGACCACGGAGGAGCACTCCGATGTATCAGATGCAGAGGAGCAGCGTCGCGACGAATCAGACTGCAGCAGTAGCAGCACGGACGACTGGAGTTTCGTAGGCGTAGATCCGATAATGCCCACCGATGTTAACGGTGTCGTCGATCGGAAATTCAGGTTTTTTCTGTAGCATGTGCCTAGGGTGCGGTCGAGTGATTCACCGAACATCTGCAAAGAGATGTAGTTTTTCTTTTTTAGACATAAGTTCTACTCCCACCGTCCTATAAAGGATGTTGAAGATTTGTCTAGTTCCGTATGTATTTATATACTAAAACGCGTCTATATATATATGCATATCTAGACAAATTTTAGACATCCTTTTCTGCACGGAAGGAGTATTTGGAATTTCCTTAAAGATAATTTGTGTAATTGTGTTGCTAGAAACCTTCGAAATTTTCTTATGAGAGGATACCAACTCTTCTTATGGGCCACACTTCACTCGAATTTAAAGAAACCTTTTGTTTTATTTTAATATAAAATAGCAGAAAAGTTTATGTTGAATCTAACATCTCAGAGACTTAATCTAAAAAATATATATCTCAGAGGCTTCTGTATGTTCATGATGTGGTGATGGTGTTTTGCCTGACGAGTGCATATGAACTATTACAGAAAAATCTAGGACTCCGCTAGGTTCAGGGCGGACTACAGATTGCAAATTCTGGCGCGTGTTCGGACCAGCGCTTTAATCAGTAAATAAAATTGGCCAAAAATCAACGACGGGACCTTGCTCCCTCGCGTGCCCAATATTTCTTCCAATTGCTAATCACTAAGCGATAGAATTGATTACCTCATCAGCACTAAATTCAAAAAAATTAAATGTTTTATATGTCAAACCGTTTATCCAATTTAAGATCTGCTTTTACCGATGGGCTAGTCGGCGACGAGATCTTGGAAACTAGACCCAATGTCAATATGTTTTGAGAATTTTTTTTAACCCAAAAGTAACCCACCTGTAACACCAAAGTTATCCAGGATGCACTATGTAAGCTAACCAGCTGATAACATGTAAGTTATCCATCCTATGAACATAGTGTATGTTTGAGTTTTTTGTATGTATACGAAAACGAATACATAAATGTGAACTACTCCGATTTAAGATCTGTTTTCACCGCGTCGACAGTGGCGAAGACTCAGTACCCTAACACATAGTTGAAGGGGTTCGGAGCAGAAAACACAATTTTTCCAACTCGAATACACTTAACTATCAGGATCTATTTAGGAGTAATGTTGTAACAGAGAGGTTTCAGATATATACTATTTTAGTCCGAAAGCGGTTAACGTTTCGAGAGAAGCGTGGATGACGACGTAGTTATACTCATAGCCGACCTCAAGGTCGTGAAGCTCCTCGCAGGTCATCCTTTTCTACATCGTGCAGCAGTTCGGCTCACGATATCCAAGGTGCCACTAATGGTAGCATCCTCGTGGTTTCGCACACATACGACGTACGATGACAACCTCCGGCTCTCTGATCCGATCTAAGAGTGCGGAAATAGATCTTCTGGCTGGAATCTCTGCAGCCAAACGACGTGCTGCAGATGTGTCGTCTCTTGCATGTAGTGTCCCTCTAGGGACCGTATCATCAAAAGAAGGCAGAGAGAGAGAGATTTATTCCCTAAGGAAACTGCTTTAGAGAATTATTGTTGTGTTTATTCCCACCCTATGCCCTCCTTTATATAGGAAAAAGTTGGGCACATCCTCCCCTAATATCTCAAGGTAGGACTAATCAAGGAGGAGGTGGGAGGAGATGCCATAGGAGGGAATGGGTCAGCCGGCCGGGGTTAGGTGGGCCCCATCCTGTGCACAACCCTAGGCTGGTCGAGTAGGCCTCCCTTGGTCGGCGGCTTGGCCCCTAGGGCAGTTGGGCCTCCCTCCTTTGGGTGGCTTCCCTCATGGGCCCTTTTCCCTCAGGAATTTGGCCCATTAGTGGAAGTTGCCCTCCAAATTCAATTTTAAATATATATTTAATATTAATTACATTAATTAAGATGAAATACATATTATCAAATCTCATTTGATCCGCAACGCCTTTCGGTTCACTCCGAACAACTTCGAATCCTCCTGGAACGATTTTGGTTCTCTCACGGAACATTTGCGGTTTTCTCTTCTCTCTCATCATGTGATTCCGACAACTCCATAATGATCTCCAAGTGTCATCGTACCCTTAAGCGTGTGACTCCAATGGCTCGGGAACATAACAGATATGGTTGACACACCTCTCCTTATCAATGATTATTAGCGGGATCGGGATGTCCATAATGACCCCTATGCATTCCACGATTGTTAATACCGTTTGAACCATAAACGTGGAGTCTAATTCACTTTGTCACTTCAATACTGACTTGTCCGAGATCTGATCATGGGTATCACCATATCTTGTTCAATCTCGTTGCTGACAAGTTCTATTATACTCGTTCCTGTGATATTCCATCTCCGTGACCTAGTCACATGCTGCAACATTATATATGTAATCTCACCGAGTCGGCCTTGTATATCTTCCTATCACGCGGGTGAACAAATCTTGATCTTGATACATAGGCCTCAGCTATATCTCTGGAATACCCAACATACACCGTTATAGTCACCCAGTTACGGTCATGACGTTTGATGTAGGCAAAGAAGACTTGAGCTATAGTGATTAATATGATCTCACGATCAAAGGAGAAGGATACTATGTGACTTGATCATGCCACAATACTTATCTTTGGGTAATGTTCATCATGTCATTCTCTAATGACATGACTCCGTTCTCAAATGGCATAAATGCTCCATGATTAAGAAACCTTGATTCTTAGTTGCCCAATGAACTAGTATAAATAGAGGCTAGTAGCAACTTGGTCTGTTTCATACCACATCTTTATCAATGTTTCCACTTTATACAGTTGTAGCATAGTACGAAACTATACGAACTAATTGAAAAATGATAATAAAATCCATTTATTATTTGCCTCTAGGGCATATCTCTTTCAGTCTCCCACTTACACTAGACTACAAATAATCTAGCTTGCATTTGCTACTAATCATAAACCATATCTCATATGAGTTTATTGACCATGCTCGGTCATGTGGAACGTTGTCTTTTGCAAATCGTTAATGTCTCCTAATTTTTACATTTACAACATTATCACAAAAATGTGTCGAAGTATTCGTTTGGCGACAGAGTGAGACTTTATTTATAGTGTTTATAATGGCGTCGATCAGTCATCAATTGGAATTTCATTATTGTCATGTAAACTCTAGAAACACACTTAGCAAAAGTCGAACTTCATTAGCCAAACTTCTATACTGGCCACTTTTAGAAGTTGTCATATACTTCTATATCTATGTAGATCCTGATTTACAGGAAGACACAAATTGTGGGTTTGTGGGTTAGTTGGATAACGAATGCTCATAAACTGAAAAAATGCATTTGAAAGACTTTGGGTACGGTATCATGATAGCAAGAGTGCAAGAATATATGAGAGTACTGAGAATGCAAAGTTAGTGAAGGAGCTAGGTGATGAAGAGAATAATATTCATAAGAAGTACTCAAGTTTATTACTTGATGTGAACAAATTCATGGACGAAACTGAGAAAAGGATGATAAAGGATAACTTGTCTAGGATGAAGACAACACTCCGAAAGTTGAGGAGGAATCCGTGCAAAAGTACAAGGAGGTGAATTTGCAGATGACTGAAGCGTTCAAGAATGAATTTGGTATGATGAAGCAGGTGCATAAATCCCAAGCAAAGATAATGAAGATAAAGGAGAAGAAATGAGATGATGAAAGGGGGAGTTTGAAGTAGAAAAGAAGCTAGAGTACATGTTGTTTGATATACTGAAAGCTAGTGTGGCTAACAAGGATAAGCTGAACAAAATCAAGGAAATCTGTGATGGCTGATTTCTAATTCCATTGTTGTTGTACATATGTCCTAAAAACTTCTAATGATTGAATCTTGTCATGAGGTGGTATATAGTAACCCCTCATGTAATGGTAAACTGGTGGTGGTGCTAGGATGGCAGCCACTTTTGATGGTGGTAGGTTAACACAATGGTGATCTGATGAATTGTGATCCCTTTTGGAAAGGATCATGCATGCACCTATTAGTGTAATGTGATGTTTGTTATGGCTAGTACATGCTATGTATGGTAATGTGATGCATGTGTTATTCCCGATGTTATGCTTGTTTCGTTCCTGATCTTAAGAATGTGTTGTTGCTGCTGTTATGCTTGTGTTGTTGCTGATATTATGCTTGTGTTGTTCCTAAATTTTATTCCTATGTTATGATTTCTACGTTGTGGTAAGCTCACTGTATGCGGTTCTTGGTAACCATATGCAAAGCTATGTGGGCAACCAAACACATTTGGTTTGCATCACTCACCCTATTAATAGTTGTGTGCATCCTACCAAACAAATTGGGATCGATGTCCACCCCGCAATGCCAAAGATTTTGTGGACAACCAAACAAGGTCGAGAGCAAGCCTTTTAGGGCGTTTCTCCGGGGCCTTGCCCCCCAGGGAGACGAAAAAACCCCGCAAGTAACTGAGTGATTATTCAAAATAAAATTGACTTTTCAAGAAAATTTAACACACGTGTGTTTTCATTTCTGGTTGCACAAAAGAATATGTGAGTCTATATTAATGAATTCTGCATCTATTACAGATACAGTTTTTTGTAGTCCCCAAATAAACCTACTTTTGTGAAAAAATTCAGGTACTTTTGTAAATAAGGCTGCAACATGAAGATGTCGAGGCAGTTCGTTCCATGATTCCATCGTTGTGAGCTGGCTAGTCAAAAGCGTCAAACCACTGATCTGCAGACTAGTCCTTGGCGCGCTTGCATTTCGTAGCAGTTGGCACCCACTCCAACCCGTGCACTCCCATAACCCAAACCAAAACCACAATTCAGCACCAGCACCACATCCTCCCAACCTCTGCACAAACTTCTCCACTATGACCATGATAGATTGATAGGTTCACTCGTCCCAGCAGCCAACAGGTCATCTCCGCCTCTATAAATCCGACCGTCCCAAGCAAACCAAGCACTCATCTCATCTCATAAACCCCATCAGACCTCGGCAGCCTTCTTCTCTCATCCTCCCCGTCCATTGATCTCCACACAAGCACCAAATCAAACATGAGCACCAGCGAGGCCGCCACTGTCCTTCCCATTTACGACGTCGCCCCTGGCCAGGGCGCGCCCTCCAAGGCCCCAGCGGCGGTGGCACCTTCTGCACCTCCTGCTGACGCAGCGGCCGCCGCCCCAGCCGCGGCCACCAAGACAACGGCCCGCAAGTTTCCCATGCGGTTATTCCATCGGAGCGACCGCGGCAGCCGGTGCATGGCGTTCCTCGACTTCCTGCTCCGGATCGCGGCGTTCGGGCCCGTGCTCGCGGCGGCCATCGCCACGGGCACGTCCGGCGAGACGCTCTCCGTCTTCACCGAGTTCTACCAGTTCCGCGCCCTATTCGACGACTTCCCGGCCTTCCTGTCAGTACAGTACCCATCATCGATCATCCTTCGTCACTCCCCGAATTAAGTTTGTTTCTTAACGGCGAACGCGTGCCGCTTCTCATATACGCGTGCGTGCGTGTGCAGGTTCCTCATGGTGACGAGCGCGGTGGCAGCGGGGTACCTGGTGCTGTCCCTCTCGTTCTCCGCCGTCATTGTACTGAGGCCACAGACCACCATACTGAGGTTTCTCCTGCTCGTCAGTGACACGGTATGGGCCTGCTTCTCTTTCACAACCCAAAAGCGAACGCGCACGACGACCTGCATAGCAACCATGCTCGTGACGGGCGGCTAACCATTACATGTCTGCGTGCAGATCGTGCTCGCGCTGTTGACGGCCGCGGCAGCGGCGGCAACCGCGATCGTGGCCCTGGCGCACAACGGGAACGAGCGTGCCAACTGGGTGCCCATCTGCATGCAGTTCCACGGCTTCTGCAAGCGCACCAGCGGCGCCGTCGTCGCCTCCTTCCTCTCCGTCTTCATCTTCGTGCTCCTCGTCGTCCTCGCCGCCTTCTCCATCAGGAAACGCTGAAACCAGCCTTGCTCCGCCAAGTCCAGCTGCTGCAACTGCAACCCCCGCCTTTGTTCAGTTAATCGTGCCTATCTGTTTTTCCATCCTCAGTTTCCCTTCCGATGTTTCCACTACTACTTCGTGTATTCAGAGAATTGGCGAATAAGTGCCAATGACAGTGCATTGTTCAGTTAATCCATACTTTATGCAAGGGTGTGCAGTCTACTCTCTCCTTCCATACTTGTTGTAAGATTTAAAATATGAGGTGTGCTTCGGTGTCTCCCTAAAACTTAAATTTGCATGGACCAGTTTTATTTTGACCGGCCGAAACCTATATCCAGGCTATGTATACCTCCGTATAGATGTACTCGATCGAGATGGATATACTCCATGTTTTTACCGGCTGATACCACCTCCCATTATCGCGATCTACGTCTTTGCATGCCATGTATTGAAATTGTGTTATTGCTGCTATATACCTCCCGTTTTCTGCCTCCCGCAGGGACATGAGTATATGTGTATGGTGAGTATACATCTAAGAGGACCATACAGACTTCAGGTGGATTCATACTGTCTTCGAAACGAATCGGTGTCGAGTTTTTGTTTTCCATGTTTGAAAAGGAGGGGGGACACCAAAGTAAAAGTGTTAAAATATTTATGAACTTTGAACCCTAAGTTCAATTTGTGAACCTTGCCTATCCGAGTTTCTGCGGAAGAGGCTTCAAAACAAGGCTAATATTGAATATATTTTGACAATATTTGAAAATCAACTTTTCAAACTTGGTGAAACATAGTGGAAGACCACGCTTTCGGCCATCCTGGTCCATGCTCTTATGTCTCTGGACGTTCCCCCCCAGACGTTGGTGGCCTTCCGCAAGATTGTTAGGGCATTCTTGTGGAGAGGCAGAAGGGAGGCAAAAGGTGGACATTGCCTGGTGGCGTGGGAGAAAGTCTGCTCGCCGAAGGATGTCGGTGGCCTTGGAATTCCCAACCTCCACTTGATGAACTTCGTGTTGAGGTGTCGTTGGGCGTGGTTGCAGAGAGTTGATCCTGATAGGCCGTGGGCGGAGTTCGACCTAGGGCTTCCGCGGCAGTCTATGGAGCTCTTTCATGCTGCCACATGCTACACTCTGGGCAACGGGGAGAGAGCTAAGTTCTGGAAAGATAGGTGGATTCATGGCCGCAGGGTCGACGAGATCGCCCCGAACCTCCTTGTGGGGACCCTCCTGAGCAAGGTACGGGCTCGATCAGTCCGAGAGGGGTTGGATGGGCCTTGGATGAGGGACTGTGGTCCAGACTAGGGGAAGCAGCAGTGCCCAAGTTCTTCCTCCTATGGCATGCGCTAGCCGGGATTAGGTTAACCCAGAGCGCGAGGACGTGGTGACCTGAAAATGGTCACATGATGGGGTGTACTCCGCAAAGTCGGCATATGGCACCTTCTTTGCGGGCACCACCCAAGCTCCGGCCGCCACCCAGATCTGGCTTTCACGCGCCCCGCATGGATATAAGTTCTTCGCGTGGTTGGCCTCGAGGGACCGCTGCTGGACGGCTGACCGTCTGGAGCGGCCCCAGCTCCAGCGGCCACCCGAATGTCCGCTTTGCGACCAGGATCCAGAGATCATTCAGCACATTCTGATTGGATGTGTGGTGGCCCAGGAGATTTGGGCCTGGGCACTGCGGTGATGGGATAAACCCCAGTGGGTACCCGCTGTGCATACAGACTGTTGGAGATATGCCCAAGAGGCAATAATAAAAGTGGTTATTATTATATCTTTGTGTTTATGATGAATGTTTGCATCCCATGCTATAATTGTATTATAAGGAAACACTAATACATGTGTGTTTTGTAAACATAAAAGAGTCCCTGGTAAGCCTCTTGTTGAACTAGCTTGTTGATTAATTGATGATCATGGTTTCCTGATCATGGACATTGGATGTCATTAATAACAAGGTTATATCATTAGGAGAATGATGTGATGGACACACACTCATAGTAAGCGTAGCATAAGATCAAGTCATTAAGTTCGTATTGCTACAAGCTTTCAAATGCATAGTAACCTAATCCTTCGACCATGAGGTTATGTTAATCACCATTACCGGATGGGTACTTTGATGACATCAAAGACCGCTTCGTAACTGGGTGGTTATAAAGGTGTCATTGGGTATTCTGAAAGTATGTGTTGAAGCGCATGGACCAAGATTGGGATTTGTCCATCCATATGACGGATAGATATGCTCTGGGCCCTCTCGGTGGAATGTCATCTAGTTAGCTTGCAAGCATGTGACTAGGTCACAAGGGATGACATAACATGGAACGAGTAAAGAGTACTTATCAGTAACAAGGTAGAACTAGGTATGGAGATACTGACTATCAAACCTCGGATAAGTAGAGTATCGCGTGACAAAGGGAATTGGTTTCGTATGTTAATGGTTCTATCGATCACGAAGTCATCGTTGAGTATGTGGGAGCCATTATGGATCTCCAGATCCCGCTGATGGTTATTGATCGGAGAGGTGTCTCCATCGTGTCTACATATTCACGAACCGTAGGGTGACACACTTAAGGTTCGAAGTTGTTTTAAGTACATATGGAATGTGCATTGGAGACTGAATGTTGTTCGGAGTCTCGGATTGGATCCGGGACATCACGAGGAGATCCGGAATTGTCCGGGGAATAAGTTTCATATAATGGGGATCATTTTCTAAGTTAGGAAATGTTCCAGAGTGTTTGTATGGGGATTATAGAAGGTTTCGGAATGTTCCGAAGGTTCTAGAAGATATTTTGGAGTTTACTTGAAAACAAAGATAGGATAAGGGGAAACTTAAAGGGTAAGTAAAGGAAACTTGGGGGGGAAGGACTCTCCCCCCAAGCCTCCTTGTGCGCCGGCCCTAAGGGGTGGGCCTAGGGGTGGGAACCCTAGGTCGCACCCCTCCCTCTATATATAGAGGGGTGGAGGCGCCACCCCCCTTGCCCCCTCCCCACTCCAAACCCTAGCCGCCTCTCTCCTCCTCCTTCCATCTGCTCTGGATTAGGCGAAGCCCTGCAGAAGTCTCTACTCCACCACCACCACCACGCCGTCATACTGCTGGGATTTCGTGGAGAGATCTACTACCTCCGCTGCTCGCTGGAACAGGGAGAGGAAGGTCTGCTTCGACTCCGCACGTGTGACCGACTTCGGAAGCGCTGCCGGAACGCGGCGCCAGAAGGATCGTCTACTCGATCTTGAGATCGGCAAGTGATCGTCTACATCAACCACGAGATCCGATCTCACACAAGGCTTTCGGATCTACAAGGGTTAGTACAGATCTATCTCGTTGCACATGTCTAATAGATTAGATCTTGGCTTTTATCTAGATTAGATCTTGGTTTTGTTCGTTCTTGCGGTATAAATTTTTTGTTTTCCATGCTATGAACCCATCAGTGGTATCAGAGCCTTTTCTATGCGTAGATATGTTGCACGAGTAGAACACAATGGTTTTGTGGGCGTTGGTGCTCGTGCCGTCTTTTGCTTTGTGTACTTTGCATCTGGCGGTATGGTGGGATGAAGCGGCTCGGGCTAACCTTACATGTCATCGCACATGAGAGTTGCTCCACGCTTGACGTGTAACTTGCTTTGCACAAGTGGCTTTGCGGGTGTCTGTCTCTCCCACCATAGTATAGATTCAATTTACACTTTGTACTTGATAGCACTTGTATCAACGTTGTGGTTCAGTTTCGTAGGTAAGATCCGTTCTTATTCGAAAGCCCCAAACCACGTAAAACATGCAAAGAAAATTAGAGGCGTCTAACTTGTTTTTGTAGGGGTTTTGTGATGTGATATGGCCATCATGTGATTGTGATTATATTTGATGTATGCAATGATCCTTGTTGTAATATGGCAACCGGCAGGAGCCTAATGGTTGTCTTTAATTCTGTTAAGACCTGCGTGTCTATTCATCTTGTAATAGCTTTATTCCAAGTAGTTGTAATAGTTGCTAGTGATGATGGACAACCATGAAGCGGCGCCACTGACCTTGACGCAATGCTGGTGATGATGGAGATCATGTCCGTGCTTTGGAGATGGAGATCAAAGGCATAAGAAGAAAGGGCCATATCATATCACACTAATTATGAATTGCCTGTGATATTAATCCTTTATGCATCTTGTATTGCTTAGATCGCGACGGTAGCATTATAAGATGATCCCTCTCACTAAATATCAAGTAATAAAGTGTTCGTCCTTAGTAGGCACCGTTGCTAAGACTCGTCGTTTCGAAGCATCTCGTGATGATCGGGTGTGATAGATTCTACGTGTGCATACGACGGGTGCAAGCTAGATTTGCACATGCGGATACTAAGGTTAACCTTGACGAGCCTAGCATGTACAGACATGGTCTCGGAACACGGAATACCGAAAGGTAGAGCACGAGTCATATAAATGATATGATGAACATGAAGATTGTTCGCCGATGAAACTACATCTTCTCTCGTGAAGATCAGACTTGGTGTAGTGGACTTGGTTCGTGTAATCACTAAGACAATGTGAGGGATGTTGTTTTGAGTGGGAGTTCACCTAGTTAAGCATTAAAATTGAACTCAATTTATCATAAACTTAGTCTAAACTACTTGCAAATTTGTTGTAGATTATGGCGAACCTCTCCATCAATTTCAATGCGTTCCTAGAGAAAGAAAAGCTTAAGAACAATGGAAGCAACTTCACGGACTGGCTCCATGGACTAAAGATTGTCCTCAGGGCTGGTCAGTTGACCTATGTGCTCGAAGCACCGCTAGGTGACCCACCTGCAGAAGATGCCACCGATGACGTAAAGAATGTTTACGCCACTCGAAAAAATCATTACTCCACAGTTCAGTGTGCCATCCTGTACGGTTTAGAAACGGAGCTTCAGAAGCGCTTTGAGCACCACGACCCGTTCGAGATCATTAAGGAGCTCAAGCTCATTTTTGAGACTCACGCGGCCATGAAGAGCTATGAGGCCTCCGAAAAGTTCTTTAACTGTAAGATGGAAGAGGGTAGCTCCGTTAGCGAGCACGTGCTCACCATGTCTGGGCACGCAACAAGCTCCAAGAGTTGGGGATAACGATTCCTAATGAGTTAGGGATTCACCGTGTCCTCCAATCACTGCCACCGAGTTATAAGAACTTTGTGATGAACTACAATATGCACTGCAAGAACAAGATGTTGCCTGAACTATCCTCCATGCTGAAAACTGCTGAAGTAGAGATCAAGAAGGAGCACCAAGTGTTGATGGTCAATCAGACCACCAATTTCAAGAAACAGGGCAAGCCTAAGAACAAGGGCAACTTCAAGAAGGACGGCAAGAAAGCTGCCGCACCTGCTAAGAAGCCCAAGGCTGGTCCTAAGCCTGAAACTGAATGCTTCTACTGCAAGGGTGCTGGTCACTGGAAACGTAACTGCCCCAAGTACCTGGCAGATCTGAAGAACGGCAACATCAAGAAGAAAGGTATATTCGATATACATGTTATTGATGTGTATCTTACTAGTAATCGTAGTAGTGCCTGGGTATTTGATACTGGTTCGGTTGCTCATATTTGTAACTCGAAACAGGAGCTGCGGAATAAACGAAGACTGGCGAGGGACGAGGTGACGATGCACGTTGGAAATGGCTCCAAGGTTGATGTGATCGCCGTCGGCACGCTCCCTCTACATCTACCATCGGGATTAGTTTTAAATTTAAATAATTGTTATTTGGTGCCTGCGTTAAGCATGAATATTATATCTGGATCTTGTTTATTGCGAGAGGGTTACTCTTTTAAGTCTGAGAATAAAGGTTGTTCGATTTATTGAGTAATATCTTTTATGGTAATGCACCTGAGATGAATGGTTTATTCTTACTGCATCTCGATAGTAGTGATACACATGTTCACAACATAGATGCTAAACGAACAAAATTGAATGATAATTCTACATACATGTGGCACTGTCGTCTTGGTCACATTGGAGTGAAGCGTATGAAGAAACTCCATTCTGATGGACTTCTTGAATCACTTGATTTTGAATCACTTGATTTTGAATCACTTGAAAGATGCGAAGCATGTCTAATGGGAAAAATGACTAAGACTCCATTCTCTGGAATAATGGAGCGAGCTACAGACTTATTGGAAATAATACATACCGATGTGTGCGGTCCAATGAGTGTAGCATCGCGTGGTGGATATCGTTATGTTCTCACTTTCACGGATGACTTAAGTAGATATGGGTATGTCTACTTTATGAAACATAAGTCCAAAACTTTCAAGAAGTTTAAGGAATTTCAAAGTGAAGTGGAAAATCATCGTAACAAGAAGATTAAGTTTCTGCGTTCTGACCGCGAAGGTGAATATCTAAGTTATGAGTTTGGCATGCATTTAAAGAAATGTGGAATACTTTCGCAGTTGACACCGCCGGGAACACCACAACGTAATGGTGTGTCCGAACGTCGTAATCGAACTCTCTTAGATATGGTTCGGTCTATGATGTCTCTTACAGATTTACCGCTATCGTTTTGGGGCTATGCATTAGAGACAACCCATTCACTTTAAATAGGGCACCATCTAAATCCGTTGAAACGACACCGTACGAATTGTGGTTTGGAAAGAAACCTAAGTTGTCGTTCCTTAAAGTTTGGGGTTGCGAAGCGTATGTAAAGAAGTTACAACCTGATAAGCTTGAACCCAAAGCGGAGAAATGCGTCTTCATAGGATACCCTAAAGAAACAATTGGGTATACCTTCTATCATAGATCCGAAGGCAAAGTTATCGTTGCCAAGAATGGATCCTTTCTTGAGAAGGAGTTTCTCTCGAAGGAATTGACTGGAAGGAAAGTAGAACTCGACGAGGTTATTGAAACTTCTCTCGCAGTTGAGAGTAGCGTAGCACCGGAAGATGTTTTTTTGCCGCCTGCACTAATTGGAGAGGAAGCTCATGATGGTGATCATGAAACTTCGAACGAAGTTGCTGCTGAACCTCGCAGGTCAACGAGGGTTCGTACCACTCCTCATTGGTATGACCCTGCCTTGAACGTCATGTTGGTGGACAACACTGATGACCCTACGACGTATGAAGAAGCTATGTTGAGCCCAGATTCCGACAAATGGCTAGAAGCCATGAATCCGAAATGGGATCCATGTACGAAAACCAAGTATGGACTTTGGTGGACTTACTGGATGGCCGTAAGGCTGTCGAGAACAAATAGATTTTCAAAAGAAAAACAGATGCTGATGGTAATGTTACTGTCTATAAAGCTCGACCTGTCGCGAAAGGGTTCCGACAAATTCAAGGAGTTGACTATGATGAGACTTTCTCACCAGTAGCAAAGCTAAAGTCTGTGAGGATTTTGTTAGCAATTGTTGCATATTTCTATTATGAGATTTGGCAGATGGATGTCAAAACGGTGTTCCTTAATGGTGACATTGAGGAAGAGTTGTATATGGTACAACCCAAGGGTTTTGTCGATCCTAAAGATGCTGACAAGGTATGCAAACTTCAGCGCTCCATTTATGGACTGAAGCAAGCATCCCGGAGTTGGAATCAACGTTTTGATAAAGTAATCAAAAACTTTGGATTTATACAAACTTATGGAGAAGCTTGTATTTACAAGAAAGTGAGTGGGAGCTCTGTAGCATTCCTAGTACTATATGTAGATGACATATTGTTGATTGGGAATGATATAGAACTTCTTAATAGTGTCAAAGCCTATTTGAATAATAGTTTTTCAATGAAGGATCTTGGCGAAGCGGCATATATTCTAGGCATCAAGATTTATAGAGATAGATCAAGACGCCTAATAGCGCTTTCACAAAGTACATACTTGGACAAAGTTCTAAAGAAGTTTAGAATGGAAGAGAGCAAGAAAGGGTTCGTGCCCATGTTGTCAGGTAAGACCTTGAGTAAGACTCAAAGTCCAGCTACGGCAGAAGATATAGAGAAGATGAATAATATTCCCTATGCCTCGGCCATAGGTTCTATCATGTATGCCATGCTGTGTACAAGACCGGATATAGCACATGCTGTTAGTTTGACTAGCAGATATCAAAGTGATCCTAGAATGGAGCACTGGACAACGATCAAGAATATCCTAAAGTACCTGAATAGGACTAAGGATATGGTTCTTTCTTATGGAGGTGATGAACAGCTTGTTGTAAACAGTTACACTGATGCTAGTTGGAACACCGATCCAGATGACTCGAAGTCACAGTCTGGATACGTATTTATTTTGAATGGTGCTGCAGTGAGCTGGAGGAGTGCCAAGCAAAGCGTTGTGGCGAAATCTTCAACTGAATCGGAATACATAGCTGCTTCGGAGGCTGCACAAGAAGCCATATGGATGAAGGAGTTCATTACTGAACTTGGCGCGGTTCCTAGTGCGTTGGACCCGATGGTTATCTACTGTGACAACACAGGTGCCATAGCTAATGCACAGGAGCCAAGGTCACATAGCAAGCTGAAGCACATCAAGCTACGTTTCCATGTTGTTCGCGAGTATGTCCGAGATGGTGACATAAAGATTTGCAAAGTACACACTGATTTGAATGTGGCAGATCCGTTGACTAAACCTCTCCCTAGAGCAAAGCATGACCAACACCAGAACGCCATGGGTGTTAGGTATATTACCATGTAATCTAGATTATTGACTCTAGTGCAAGTGGGAGACTGTTGGAGATATGCCCAAGAGGCAATAATAAAAGTGGATGGATGTTTGCATCCCATGCTATAATTGTATTATAAGGAAACACTAATACATGTGTGTTTTGTAAACATAAAAGAGTCCCTGGTAAGCCTCTTGTTGAACTAGCTTGTTGATTAATTGATGATCATGGTTTCCTGATCATGGACATTGGATGTCATTAATAACAAGGTTATATCATTAGGAGAATGATGTGATGGACACACACCCATAATAAGCGTAGCATAAGATCAAGTCATTAAGTTCGTATTGATACAAGCTTTCAAATGCATAGTAACCTAATCCTTCGACCATGAGGTTATGTTAATCACCATCACCTGATGGGTACTTTGATGACATCAAACACCGCTTCGTAACTGGGTGGTTATAAAGGTGTCATTGGGTATTCTGAAAGTATGTGTTGAAGCGCATGGACCAAGATTGGGATTTGTCCATCCATATGACGGATAGATATGCTCTGGGCCCTCTCGGTGGAATGTCATCTAGTTAGCTTGCAAGCATGTGACTAGGTCACAAGGGATGACATATCATGGAACGAGTAAAGAGTACTTATCAGTAACGAGGTAGAACAAGGTATGGAGATACCGACGATCAATCCTCAGATAAGTAGAGTATCGCGTGAAAAAGGGAATTGGTTTCATATGTTAATGGTTCTATCGGAAGTCATCGTTGAGTATGTGGGAGCCGTTATGGATCTCCAGATCCCGCTAATGGTTATTGATAGGAGATGTGTCTCCATCATGTCTACATGTTCACGAACCGTAGGGTGACACACTTAAGGTTCGAAGTTGTTTTAAGTAGATATGGAATGTGCGTTGGAGACCGAATGTTGTTCGGAGTCTCAGATTGGATCTGAGACATCACGAGGAGATCCAGAATTGTCTAGGGAATAAGATTCATATAATGGAGATCATTATCTAAGTTAGGAAATGTTCCGGAGTGTTTGTATGGGGATTCTAGAAGATTTCGGAATGTTCCGGAAGGTTCTAGAAGATATTTTGGAGTTTACTTGAAAACCAAGATAGGATAAGGGGAAACTTAAAGGGTAAGTAAAGGAAACTTGGGGGGGAAGGACTCTCCCCCCAAGCCTCCTTGTGCGCCGGCCCTAAGGGGTGGGCCTAGGGGTGGGAACCCTAGGCCACACCCCTCCCTATATATATAGAGGGGTGGAGGCGCCACCCCCCTTGCCCCCTTCCCACTCCAAACCCTAGCCGCCTCTCTCCTCCTCCTTCCATCTGCTCTGGCTTAGGCGAAGCCCTGCAGAAGTCTCTACTCCACGACCACCACCACGCCGTCATGCTGCTGGGATTCCGTGGAGAGATCTACTACCTCCGCTGCTCGCTAGAACAGGGAGAGGAAGGTCTGCTTCGACTCCGCACGTGTGACCGACTGCGGAAGCGCTGCCGGAACGCGGCGCCGGAAGGATCGTCTACTCGATCTTGAGATCGGCAAGTGATCGTCTACATCAACCACGAGATCCGATCTCGCACAAGGCTTTCGGATCTACAAGGGTTAGTACAGATCTATCTCGTTGCACATGTCTAATAGATTAGATCTTGGCTTTTATCTAGATTAGATCTGGGTTTTGTTCGTTCTTGCGGTAGAAATTTTTTGTTTTCCATGCTACGAACCCATCACAGACCTGCTTCTCTGATAGACGATGAGGCTTTGTGCGAAAGCACACCAGCGCGACCTCTGGACAGCCATCATCCTGGTCTTTTGGAGCATCTGGAGGCACCGAAATGACGTGGTGTTCAATGGCACACGCCCGACTATGGCGACCATCAAGACGAGGATCCGGAGCGACTACCACCAGTGGCGTCTAGCTAGGTTGTTCCGTTCCAACGTGTTTGGCTTTCCGGAGCCGGTGGACACGTTGCTAGTGGGAGAGTAGGTTTAGGTCGTAGGGGAGCTACCACCCCTTTTTATTGGTAGCCGTGGCCCGCCGCGTTGCGGTGTTGTAAACTGTTGTCGGCAGCTCCTTCTATGTGTTTCGTACACCTTTCAAGGTGTATCATAGAAAAATAAACTTAGTAAAACTTTTAAAAACTTTAAGAAACCTATGATTTTTCTTGTTTGAACCAATATGTTTCACCGTTTTTCAAAGTTAGTTCGTCATAGTTTCAAAATAGTAGGCAATTTTCTTAGAATTAAAAAAATATTAATAAAAAACAACACCAAAAAGGATTCTACACAATCTTGTACTTCAAGTCTTTACCTACCTAGTGTACCTCTATATATAACTCCACAAGGTTCAAATCTAAATACAACGAAATATTCTGGGATTACAAGTTTAACATGGTATCGGAACGGTTAGTCTCACGACGCCGATCCTAGATTCTTCCACCACTTCCGAATCACGCCGCCCCGGGGAGATTGATCTTCTCCTCGGGGACGCGACACCGGTCTCGATCAAAGATCCGACCGGTTTCATAGATTAGATTCAAAATTCGAAATTTCCTCAAAAAAATTAGATTAGATTGAATTAGCCAAATAAAATCTAGATCTAGATCCTCAAATTCCGGCGAGAAGTGCAAATCGCAAGATTTTCCAGGGCTCAAATTTTTCATGGACACTTCGCGTCAGTGGCATCAATCTCCACGGAACAACCTGGCCACACGCACGGACACGAACATCGACGTCGAATGTCAAACACGCGACCATGCATCGGCAACTCGGCTGCGACGGGCATGGGCGTGAGATCTAAACCCGGTGTATCTACCGACACCGGTATGTACGTGTTGGCCAAACTTTATGTGAAACAAAAATGAAATACTTCCTCCGATCCAAATTAGATTTGTCGATATTCGGATGTATCTACACATGTTTTAATGCTAGATACATTTGAATTTAGACAAATTTGAGTCAATTAATTTAGATCAGAGGAAGTATGTGAAACTAGTCTGAAACTTGTGAAACATTTTATACTGTTCACGGTCTGTTTCAAATGTTTCAGTTACTGTTCATAGTTTGTTTCAATATTTTAGTTTGTTTCGATTCTGTTTCACTTCATGTGTTGGTTAGAAAAAGAATGTTGCACCAATCTCAAAGCGAAATGGATGATGAATGCGTCACCGGCATATGTACCGTTGCCGATAGAAAAGCACGTCTCCACGCTATCACCAAGCTAATCATGTGTGCAATTGCAGGCACTACAATACAAGCTTTGTCTTTTGTGCAGGAAGAATAACTCCAAGCTCGCACCGGTGACCATTTGCACCACGCCGCCCGCGCACGAAGGAAACACGCCACGACGCGCCCACGACGACCCCAAGGACATACACCGCCTAGTTTGACTACACCAACGGATCTGCATTGCATTAAACCGGACTATATCGACTAAAATCATGACATCAAGTTGTACGACTACACCAAGTTCTTCGTCGAGTTCTACATCATCAACAAAATCATCGTCAAGTTCTACATCATGTGGTCCAAAACCGCCGCCGCAGCAGCCCGACACTTTGCTAGGGCGACCACAATCGCCTCGCCCGCCTAGTTAAAATCCCGCCGCTGCCGCAATATGACTCAAAACCCTGCACAAAATCCATCGCCGCCGCAGATTCGTGTCGCCGCCGCCCAAAAACTCACTGCCGTTGTAGATCCTTGCCCCCGCTGCCAAAAACCCACCGCCACCGCAGATCACTACCGCCGCCGCACAAAACCTAAAACCCTACGACGACCAAGTTGCGCAAAAAAGATTTCTCCTCTAGATCTAGCCACTACAAGAGAAAAGAGTTTTTGTGACAAATCACTTTCGTCACCGAAAATGCCATTTCCATCACTAAGTACTCCCTCGTGACGAAAACATGGCGTCACCAGGGTCGTCACGGAAGCTCCGTCACAGATTCTTTTATAGTGACGGAATACAAATTTTCGTCACGCAAGATTGAGCTTCGGTGACGGTCCTTACGGCGTCACCTAAGATAGGTTATCCGTGACGGACCTTCTACGTCACCTAAAATATAAAAATCTGTCACCGTTTAGCATATTCGTTGACGAAATATGCCGTCACGGAAGATTTATGGCGTCACGAGGATTCTGGCAGGTGGGACCTGCAAAGCTGACGTGGCAGCTGGCAGGTGGGTCCCACCATGATGACGTGGCGTCTGACATGTGGGTCCGACGATGCTGACGTGGCAGCTGGCAGGTGGGTCCGACGATGATGACGTGGTAGCTGGCAGGTGGGTCCGACGATGCTGACGTGGCAGCTGGAAGGTGGGTCCGACGATGCTGACATGGCAGCTGGCAGGTGGGTCCGACGATGATGACGTGGCAGCTGGCAGGTGGGTCCCACCACGATGACGAGGCATCTGACAGGTGGGGCCAATGCGATGACGTGTCACCTTCGTGTGGGGCCTGTGGAGATGACGTGGCAGCTGGCAGGTGGGTCCAGCGACGCTGACGTGGCAGCATGTAGGTGGGGCCGTCAACGATGACGTGGCGTCTGCATGTGGGGCCCGCGATGATGACGTGTCATTTTTTGGGCCGACCCATTCGGAACTGCCTTGTGGGCCGGGAGGAATGTGATGCCGTCACCAATTTTTTTGCACGGACAAATTTGATTAAAAATTGAAATTCCATGCAAATTACGAAACAAAATTAAATGGAAGCAAATATTTGAAATGGCAGAAAATTTATAAATATGAATTGTATCACACGCAAACTTTAAAATTCTGGTAGACTGAAACTGTTGTATCAAACTCGAATGGCTAAAGGAATAAAAAACAATGTTTCGGCCCACCCGGCCCATTAGCGCGTAGAGATTTTTGTCCCAAGTCACGGGGACTGGGACTGGGAGTTCTGCGACATCCTCAATAGGTAACTAAGCATGCCATCCATTTCCTTCTGCCTCTTCTCAAATGCCAGACGATTCGCTTTGCTAGACTTTTTCACTGCTTCAAGTTCATCATCTTGCTTCTTTCTCATCTCTTCAAATCTCCTTTCCTGCTCTTGCATCTGTTCCTCCATCTCGCATTGAACCCTTTCAGCTGCATTCAACGAATCTTGCTCCCGACTTGATAACTTTTCTTCTAAATCACGGATGCGCCCAGCTGAGACGCTAGACCTCTTGGAAGCAGATGAAACTCCGATGCTGGAAAGGAAAGTAATTGATCTTGAATTGTTCTGGTCTCTCAGGACTTCTTCAACAATCTCCAGATCAGTTTTGGGAATCCAATCTTCTGGGTGTGGTCCCATTTTCTGAAGCACCATCTCAGTCTACAATAGGATAAAAAATAGCAAGTCCAGAGTTAGAAGAAATCAAATAATTAGACAAACTAATGAGAAATGCGTAGCACATAAAATAATTTACTTACATAAGCTTCTGCTGACTTCTGGGACATCATACCATCCTTGTTAGTGTGGCTTGCTTTAAAGAAAGCAATCGGGGAGGTATCGACGTCCTCGGTCTTCTGAGATTTCTACAAGAATTATGACACGATGAATTATAAGTGTGTATGGCATGTTCACAAAAAGAAGTAGGTGTTGCATCTGAAGAGTTCGAATACTCACAAGTGCATGGTAATGTGCAACAAAGCTTCTTGAGCCAGTGGTGTGTTTCTTCGTCACAGCATCTCTGCTCTTCTTGTTACTCTCGCAGATTGCCTATGTACAGATGCATGAATTTAGTATTCCATAGTACAGTAGTATGTCTGCGATAGATGTAGCTGAAACAACAGGAATCGTGTACCTTGTAGTGCTCATCATGCCATATATCAAGAAGCTCTGCCCAGCTTTCCTCGTCTACCTCTTTTGGTTTCAACAATAAAGCTTGCTCGCGGGTTAGATCTTTAACATCTTTCCAATAGACCTTTTTCAGCCTCCAATGTTGTTGGCGAATACCTTTCTGTAAAATGTCGGTGCAAATGTCTTTGCCAAGGTCACCACTGCTGTCCATTGCAAATTTTCCCTGCAGATAACATGGAACACAAATTCATATCAGCATCGAATTACAAAATTGTTAATAAATCATCCACCAATGAGACATTTTATATGGAAAATGAATAAGAGGTTAACGGACTTACAGTTATAGACTTAATGGTTTCCGGAATAGTATCTTTCAGACGACCTTCCTTGTCACCATACTGCTTCTAGTGGGTTGCCAGTGGCATCTTGCTGCGTATGTGAATGCCATACTCTGAACACAGTTTTGCTGCTTGCACAGGATCAGTGGGTCTCCTCATGCCAGGAGTGAAGTTGATCTGCATCTTAGCCCCTCCATTCCTTCTAGACCACTCGTGTACCCCATGCCCCATAGTAGGTTTGCGTACATTACGGTTTTCCTTTAGAGCACCCGTGTCTACAATTGCAACTGAAACCAGTGACAAAACGAGAGTCAAGACTTCAATTGAAAATTTTGCAACTAAACCAGTGAATAAATTGTAAGACGTGTTGTCAATACCTTCCCGTTCGCTGCGGACAAGTACATTCTCCTCAGGTGAGTTGCTGCCTCTAGAGGTTTGAATTAGCATGGGCAAGGATTCATTTCCATTAGTACCCCATTCCCCTGCTTTCTGGGTAGGGGTCTCTGTTTCACCATCATCTTGAGTCTCTGCATTTGCTGCTGACCTTGTTACAACATTTGGAGGCACAAAGGTTTTTGAGCACTTCTGCTTCTTTTCTTTTGTAGAACCTTCCATTACCTACATTTTAATAGAGCAAGCCATAAATATTAAAGCAATCTGTACATATCCTACATGTGAAGGCAGGAGAATACTGCATTTCTTCACCTTAGAGGAAGATTTAACAACATCATGGTCCTCTTCATCCGGAACAAACACATCATCATCAGTGGGCTCGTCGGCAGGATCAGGTTCATAATTAGGGTCCTCGGTGATATCCTTCTCCTGCGGCTGTGCCTCTTTCCGTGTTGTCACTGCCACCGGTTTCTTAGCAGTACCAAACACAAATTCACGCGCCATCGCCGTGAAATCCTCCATTGGCTTGCCATGTTCAATAGCATTCTGCTTCAGTGCTTCAGACATACGAGACACGTTCTCCTCCATCACTTGTTTCCTAACATTTTGATATGCGTCTGCTGTTTTGACTTGAGTAACTGAAAACAATCAAGCAAAGGCAAGTCATGATCATACTCATTAGTACAAACAGAGTAGACAAGATCATTAAAGCAAAAATTATGTGATCCATACTGTAAAATTAACATGCTCACAAAACATTATTCTATTGCCTCCAAATCTCGTATCGTCATTCAGTTAACTGTCTAAACCCTATTGTCAACAAGTTCAGTTAAGTGCCAGGTTCAGTGTATTAGGTATAAAGTTGTTCAGTTGCGTCAGTTAAGATGCCAAGCAGCAGGGTTTATCCAACAAGTTGTGCCCTGTTACCTGAACCATTATGTAGGAACAGAAACCTAAATCTAACACATAGTTATAAGATCGGATCATAGGGTCTCATGCTCAACACATTCATGGCATCTGGAACCATGATCTATGAAATTAAAACCCAAGACAAGCACATTGTCGAAGGATTCGGATCATAGGGTGTCACGTTCAACACGTGCTAGGCATCTCGAACCATGTCTATGATCTAAAACCTAGATCTTGCACATAAGCTGCAGCATCTTGAACAACGATCTACACATGTTGATCTACTAGAACTCATGCTTGACTGATCTAGAAAGAGGCATAGACCTAGGGCGGCAGAAAAATGACCTGGGCGTTTACGCTTTTGCTTCGGTGTCGGTGGTAGCACATTCTGGCGTGGTGTGCCGCTTCGAAGACTACCGGACATGTCACCCGCCGTAGAGGGAAAATCCGCCGGCAACCAACGCCTTGCTTCACGGATCTGGGGTCGAGGAAAGTGGCGATAGGGTTCTAGGTGGGCGGTGAACAATCAACGGAATTAGGGGATGGGCATGCGGGAGGTGGGGGCACGCCATTTTTAAAGTGTCGTGGGGGCGGCAAATTGTTAGCGCCAAAATGGGCGGGCGGGTGGAAAAAAAAAGAGGTGGGAATGAAATTTTTCGGTACACAAGTGGAGGGAACGAAAACCATTCATTGTAAATTTGATTGGAAAAAACAGAGGGAACGAAACGGGAGGTTTACAAGCGGGGATTATCTCTAATTACATATTGTAATTAAATAAATCCTAACACATGCAACGGTTTAAGTTTTGCCACTACTTAGACCTCCCGTGCGGAATTTGTAATATGGTTTACAAGCCGGGATTATCTCTAGTTCATTGTACTATAAATTTATTTGGCCATGAACCATATTAAATTATTTGAATAAGTCATTTGTTTATATATGAAAAGGAAAACAAAATATGTTCATTCATGTACAACAGTTGGATTACTGAGCAAACAATACCATTAGTTTCCTTCATTCCACAGCTCCAACTTGAAAGCTGAAGCACAATATCACTTAAACAAGTAAACCTCATTGATTCGAAAAACAAACAGAAGAGCAGAATTATTTCATATATTAGATATGTAGCCAGTAGAGTTTTCTAACATCCACCAAAAGGTAGGTGATCTCATTAGACTTTACACCCAGAAACTCACCAAAAGGTAGTGCCCCTCCTTCATGGCCGGCGCATGGAGGAGGTGACCCTTCACCTCCTCCATTCATGTGGTGGTAACTCCCTCCACATAAATTTGCCCCTTCACATTCTCTTTTAAAGTCTCCACTTTAAATGCATTAAATTTCTCCAAATTTAATGCTCTCTCATTTAATAAAACTCTTTTATTAATTTTATTCAGAATTTTGTTAATTACTTTAATTAACAAACATTCACATAAAACCCCCTGCAACATTTCAATATTACATGCAGAACCAATTTCAGCAATTTCACCCGAAACAGTTACGGTGTCTATTGAAATAATTCCAGCGCTTTCTTAAATCTTTATCTGAAACATATTTGCTCCAAATGGTGTCGGTATCCCTTAAGTGTGTCACCCTACGGTTCGCGAATAATGCAGACATGATCGAGACCCCTCTCCGATCAATAATCAGCAGCGGGACCTGGAGATCCATACTGACTCCTACACATTCAACGATGACTTCTGTGATCGTGAGAACCTTTAACGCTAGTAACTAAATCTCTTTGTCCCGCGATATATTACATGTCCGAGATTCGATCATCGGTATCTCCATACCTAGTTTGATCTCGTTACCGACATGTACTCTTTTCTCGTTCCCGTGATATAACAGTCTAGTGATCACATCACTTGCTTGCAAGCTATTTCAATGTGATATCACCGAGAGGGCCCAGAGAATATCTATCCGTCATCTGGATTAACAAATTCCACTCTTGATCCATGAGCCTCAACATAACACCTCCGTAGTACTGAACCCATCTTTATAGTCACCCTGTTATGGTGTGATGTTTGATGTTATCAAGATACTCTTCCGGTGTTAGCAATTAACATGATCTCATGGTCTAAGGATAAAGATTACTTCGTATGATGTTATAGAAATATAAACATAATGACTTGATCGTAATGCTATACTTAGGATGAATGTTCATCACATCATTCCACCAATGGTGTGACCTTGTTACTAACAACATCCAATGTCCATGATCAGGAAACCTTGATCATCTTGTTAATCAACTAGCTAGTCTATAAGAGAGGCATGACTAGGAACCCTTTTTGTTTATTAAACACACATGTATTGATGTTTCCGAATCAATACAATTCTAGCATGTAAAATAAACATTTATCATAAACATGGAATAAGATAATAACCACTTTATTATTGCCTCTTGGGCATATTCCCTTCAATAGCTAGCAGCGGTGCATGTGGGACCCTATGGCATCTGTGGGTCCAATTTGACTAAGATTGGGCTAAATTTGACCCTGATGACACATGTTGGCCCACATAGCTAGCAGCGGTGCATGTGGGACCCTATGGCATCTGTGGGTCCAGTTTGACTAAGATTGGGCTTAAGTTGACCCTGATGACACACGTGGGTCCACTAATACTGGCATTGGTGCAAGTGTTCCCAATAGCATCTGTGGGTCTAGTTTGACTAAGATTGGGCTTCAGTTGACCTAATGACACATGTGGGTCCAGTTACACTAGCATCGGTGCATGCGGGTACCAATGGCAACTGTGGGTCCAGTTTGACTGAGATTGGACAAAAGTTGACCTGATGACACACGTGGGTCCACTTACACTAGCATTGGTGCAAGTGGGCCCAATGGCGTCTGTGGGTTCTATGTTGACTGAGATTGGGCAAAATTTGACCCTGATGACACATGTGGGTCCAGTTACACTGATGACCCATTGGCATCTGTGTGTTCCAGTTTGACCGAGATTGGTTCCAATTTAATTTAGGATTTCAACTAATTTGAACAAATTCAATATTTCTCTATAAAATCTTTTAGAAAACTTATTGTTTTATACACAATATACTTTTTTACTTATATAATATAGATTTTTTTAACAATTTATATAATATAGAATTTGTAGAGATTTCCGCTGCAACGCGTCACTCTTCCAAATGTCATGTGTGGGTCCAATGTGAAAGCAATGGGAAAGTGGACTACATGCAGGACTACACGATTCCACACCCACGCGTGCACCAGAGGAAACCAAACCGCCAGCATCTATATAACACATCGGTCTCATCGTCTCTCCCACCATCGTCCACTTCTTCCCCAATCTGCCGAAAACCCCAATCCGCTCCCACCACCGCACCACCAATCTCATCGTCCGGCACGACGATGAAGCACGCTCGCGAAGACGAGCCGGAGTCGAAGGCGGTCGGCGGCTCTAGCGATGCACCCGCGGTCATCGCCGCGGTGGCGGGCGAGGAGTCTTCTTCGGGAGCACCAGCCGCTCGTCGGCGTGCCATGACCGTTGCGGACTCCACCGTACTGGTCATGGTCTCCGTCGATGATGAGAAGAAGGATGATGTCGTGGCTCCCGCGGCAGATCTACAGAACCCGCATGCAGGCCGCCAGGTCATCGTCGTGCCGGACGATGAGTACTACGACGGTGAAGACCCTGACTCCATCGAGTACCTCTATGAACAAGCCTGCAAAGTAGATGTACTGTTCAAGGAGGAGGCCTCCGACGACGGCACCGAGGTTCTGAGTTGTTCTGTTTGATCTCCTCTGTTCATCTTACTGTTCACATAGGGTTTGTTCGTAGAGTAGATTGATTTGTGCTGTCTAGGTGGTCTTCTAGATATTCTTGATTCTAGGGTTCGTACGGTTCCTTTGTAGTTGATTTTGATTTGATCTGCCATATAGTATTCTTACTCATATGATATATATGGGTTCATGGTTATCAGATTAATTTCTGGATGTTGTGCCTTAAATTCATCTGAGTCTGATTTGATTGTAGAGATTATGATAACAAAGATTTTTGTTTGGGAAGAAAAGATTGATCTGATGCATAGAATTTATAATTTCCATTTTCTTAATTTGTTGCTTATTAATGTGTTGATTCCATAGTATGTATCAATTAGTGTCCTGTTAAGTGTAATGATCAATGCGTTTGAAACTTAAATTCATCCGAGTCTTGTTTCATTCTAGTGATTATGATTGCTCATATGATATCTATCAGTTAATAGTTATCAGATTACATTCTGAATGTGTTAAGGTAGTTACCTTGCACATGATTGATCAACATAAGCGACTTAAATTTATTTGAGTCTAATTTGATTATAGAGATTATGATAGCAAGAATTTTGTTTGGGAATAAAGGATTGATATGATGCATGGAATTCATAATTACCATTATCTAAATTTGCTGCTTATTAATGTGATGATTCCATAGTGTGTTTGAATCAGTATCCTATTTAGTGTAACGATCAATGCGCTTAAAACTTAAATTCATCCAAGCCTTCTTTAATTCCACTTATTATGATTGCTCATATGATATCTATCGGTTCATAGTTATCAGATAACTTTCTGAATGTGTTAAGGTAGTTAACTTGTAAATGATTCATCATTAAGTGCCTTAAATTCATCTGAGTCTAATTTGATTGTAGAGATTATGATAACAAGAATTTTATTTGGGAAGAAATGATTGATCTGATGAATGGAATTTAATGTGTAATGATTAATGCGTTTGAAACTTAAATTCATCCGAGTCTTCTTTCATTCTAGTGATTATGATTGCAAGAATTTTATTTAGGAAAAATTGGTTATTTGCCCCTAAAGTTCACATGCCTTGAATTATGTCCCCAAAGAATATTGTTCTTTAATAAACTATCCATTATGGACTTTGAAGCAGATAGAAATGAACGCTCAGGCGTTCCAGCGCTCACTAGACATGATAAGACAAAACTGTCCTCGATTCATCAAATATTGGTCACACAACATTATCCTCGATTCATCAAATGTTACTACTATCACCGCAACACAAAACTATCCTCGATTCATCATATGTTAGTACTATCACCGCAACAATTTAGAATAATTTTGGCAGCATTGTTAATTTTTTATAGCTTATTTTGTTTGATCGTTGTTGTGCTCCTGTTTATCTCACTTCTTACGTATTTCAAAATTCACAGGAATACTCTGACTACGTGGGCCACAACAAGGACGACAGGGACCACAAGAGCTGCTTTGTTCTTAAGCGGCTGGTGAGTGGCCAGATACCTTTCCTCAGCCGCGGGGAGCTATCTTGCCCATTCTGCGGCAGGGTCATCATCAAGAACTTAGAGAGCATGATCCAGCACGCGGATGGTGTTGGCGTAGGCAGCAGGCAGAAGCACAAGGGCCACACCATGGCGAAGCATGCCGCCTTTGGCGGATTCCTCGACAAGTACGTCAAGGGTGGCCTCATCCCGGTTATCGGTCCTGCTGTTGGCCCTCATGTCCTGTTTCCACAAGTTTAGTTTATGTTTGTGTTGTCCCCCTGGAGATGAAGAGAAACTGTGTGCTGTTTGAAGACTAAGTTTTTATTATGTATGGTGGAAGCTGGGAAATCGTACCCAGTTGTTTAAGACTATGTTAATGTGTATGGAGTTTGCTATTGCGTTACTGGTGCACTTGTTATCTGAATTCTCATGTTGATGCACACTGCATTTGTTTACTAAATTAGATGGTTTGATGCTTTATTTTGTAGCTAAGAAAGTTTGAAGTAAGTTTGGACTACAAAAAGTTTTTGAAACCAATCTCAAACCAGAAACTTATGTACTTTACATACTGATGATCCTTCAGAATGTCTAAAAACAACCACAAACATGAAAGGCAAACTCCTTATTTCCAATACTTTTCATAAAATTTGCAAAATATTCTAAGTAAAGGATTTAATATATAGCTAATTCTTTCCTTGTTAGTCTCAAGATTCTATTTTAGAGGATCTTACAGGACCTAACTATGACGACTAAGTCAGAGCAATAAAAACCAAATCAATTTCCTTGCTCTGCGCACTAAATGTAATCAATATATTTCCTTGTTTTGCCTAATGGCTAAAGCTAATCACGTCGAGCCCACAAATTAAGCTTACAACTGGGTCTAGGCCCGGCATGCAAGCATAGTCGGACCATATATATATACGCTCTCCCTCCAACAAACCCTAAAGGCATAGTTGGAGTCAGCGCCGCCATCTAAACCATCTTTTCCTAGGCCGCAGATCTGTCGAGAGAGAGGGATGGCGAAGGGCAAGATCGTTGCGGTAAAAATCTAACCTATCTAGTTTGCATGTACTGGATCTATTTGGACAAAAATGTACGGCCAATGATCTTTAGATTTTCTTTTTTTGATTCGTAGTGTCCTAGGTGTTTTGACACCAAGGGTCTGTGCGGCCTGGGCGACAAGATCAAGTCCTTTTTCGTTCTCACCCTTGTAGAGAATTTTGAAGAAATGACGGTACTGGTTTTATTTTTTGTATTATCATCAGTCTTTCCTGTTCCACCCTTTTGTCATGAATTATAGCATTTGTTAGTTTGTCATGTAGTAAACATGTTCCATTTTTCTTCAGTTAATACCCTGCTATGCTTGAGCGAATTTCCTTAAGAAGTTTGCCATCGACTCTGTCGACCACGAGAATGATTTTGTGGTCAAGGTGGTTACGGAAGAAGGCTTTGAATTCAACGTTGATTGTATCAACAAGGATGGCAGTGTTGGAGATATGCCCAAGAGGCAATAATAAAGTGGTTATTATTATATCTTTATGTTTATGATAAATGTTTACATCACATGCTATAATTGTATTAACCGGAAACATTAATACTTGTGTGTTTTGTAAACATAAAAGAGTCCCTAGTAAGCCTCTTGTTAAGCTAGCTTGTTGATTAATGGATGATCATGGTTTCCTGATCATGGACATTGGATGTCGTTAATAACAAGATCATATCATTAGGAGAATGATGTAATGGACACACACCCATAGTAAGCATAGCATAAGATCAAGTCATTAAGTTCGTTTTGCTACAAGCTTTTCAAATGCATAGTAACCTAATCCTTCGACCATGAGGTTATGTTAATCACCATCACCGGATGGGTACTTTGATGACATCAAACGCCGCTTCGTAACTGGATGGTTATAAAGGTGACATTGGGTATTCTGAAAGTATGTGTTGAAGCGCATGGACCAAGATTGCGATTTGTCCATCCATATGACGGATAGATATGCTCTGGGCCCTCTCGGTGGAATGTCATCTAGTTAGCTTGCAAGCATGTGACTAGGTCACAAGGGATGACATATCATGGAACGAGTAAAGAGTACTTATCAGTAACGAGGTAGAACAAGGTATGGAGATATCGACGATCAAACCTCGGATAAGTAGAGTATCGCGTGACAAAGGGAATTGGTTTCGTATGTTAATGGTTCTATCGATCACAAAATCATCGTTGAGTATGTGGGAGCTGTTATGGATCTCCAGATCCTGCTAATGGTTATTGATCGGAGATGTGTCTCCATCATGTCTACATGTTCACTAACCGTAGGGTGACACACTTAAGGTTCGAAGTTGTTTTAAGTAGATATGGAATGTGCGTTGGAGACCGAATGTTGTTCGGAGTCTCGGATTGGATCCGAGACATCACGAGGAGATCCGTAATTGTCCGGGGAATAAGATTCATATATTGGGGATCATTTTCTAAGTTAGGAAATGTTCCGGAGTATTTGTATGGGGATTCTAGAAGGTTTCGGAATGTTCTGGAAGGTTCTAGAAGATTTATTGGAGTTTACTTGTGTCGTTGTATTGGGAACGGCAGTACCTAAAAAGGTTAGATAGAGGTGTGGGAACTAGCAGGAAAGCTATCGACGGTGTCCGCAGGCGAGATTGGATACGAGCGAGCGTAGCGGGACGCAAGAAGTACCCAGGTTCGGGGCCCTCGCGGTGAGGTAAAGCCCCTACTCCTGCCTGATCTGACTATGTGGAATATACGAGCTACAAGTGCTCCTCGAGATGTATTCTTTAGCTACTGCCTTAAATGAACTGATACCAACCCTTTCTACTGAGGCCCTCCCTCTCCTTATATACGAAGAGAGGCAAGGGTCTTACTGGCTGGTCCGACTGGCGGGCCCCACAGGCGGGTCCCAGTCGACTAGTCATCTACAGCACCCAGCATGGTGTGTCACATCGGTGTATGAGCGGTATGGCTGTCGTAGGTACAGTGGACGCCGTGCGAGCCCGTCGTCAGCACATGCCACTGTTCCCCCGTCAGCCACGCCAAGTCTTCGGTATGGGCGGGTGGTTGCCCGTCTTGTCGTCGTACAGGGCGTACCGTGCACTGATATGCATGTCGTCATGTCCCTCTGATTGGATCTGGCTACGTTGTTGTATCCGGCTACCCCTTCAGGGTCCGGCTACCGGGTGGTAGCCGGTCCATCCTACCAGGTCCGGCTGCATCCGGTCAGCCGGCCGAGATCCGACTGTCCTGTTTCTTATTCGGGTGGGGTATCCGGGGATCATCCCCCTGACAACTTGAAAACCAAGAAAGGATCAAGGCATCCTTGTGGGGTAAGAACGTCACTTGGGCGAAATGTGCGCGCGCTCCCTTTTGCTTTTCGAATTTTGATCCGGCTGAGCCTGGCGGTTGCGCTACCCGTGACGTCAATGCTGACGCCGGCCATGCGCGCACGCGCCATCATTGCTCTGCGGCGGCCAGCGTAACGTCCGGTCGCACGTCGCCACGGGGAACTGTTGTCCGGCGCTTCGGTTCTCGTCCCAGGATCTTCTGCGCATCCCGTCCCGGCGCATGGGATCTAGGCGGCGGTTGGGATGTGGGTTGCCTGGATGCGCACCACGTGGCCCTGCCGACGGTTCCCCTTCCGATCCTTTAAAGGGATGCCGCACGAGAGGCAGTTCTTTTCCTTCGCTCCCCCGCTGCAATCTTTCTCTCCTTCTCGCGCGCTGCTGCTCCTGTGCTCTTGCCTTCTGCGCCGCCCGCTCGCCGCCGTCGACGCTACGGGCCACCGTCACTCCTCTGTTGCCGCTCCTTCTCCTCAGCCAGAAATGGCCGCTGACCATGGAGCCTGGTGCGGCTCCTCCGTCACCGAGGATCAGATCGCGAAGTATCGTGCGACCCGTGTCCTCCTGCCGGCGGAGGAGGTGGCGGTGCGGTTGGCACCGGTCGGGGAAGTGTTGCCACATCCGACGGAGGGGGAGCGCGTTATCTTCCTCTCGCACCTGGCGCGCGGGTTTGCTCTGCCGCTCCACCCCTTCTTTCTGACTTTTCTGGCCTTCTTCGACCTCCGCCTCCACCACCTCGGCACCAACGCCATCGGAACGCTGGCGCACTTCATGGTGTTCTGCGAGAGCTACCTCGGGATCCAGCCGGATCTCGGGGTCTTCTGCCGGCTCTTCCGAGTTCGGCCACAGGTCCAGTACACGAAGGGACCGCTAGTCGTCTGCGGTGGCGCCTCCATATACTCCCGCTCCCAATCTGGCTACCCGAAGTTCTTGCTCCAGGACACGGTACGGCTGTGGCAGCAGTCGTATTTTTATGTCAAGAACGTCACCGATGTCGACCGGATAAACCTGCCGGCCTTCCAAGACGTCGAGTCCAGCCAGCAAAACTGGGACCTGAAGGTCTACGGCGACAAGGCGGAGACGGACGCGATGCTGGCATGCATGTGATCCCTTGTCACCTGCCAGCTAACCGGTCGGGACATCACCCTTAGCTGGATGTCCCTGCTGATGATGCCGCTCCAGCAGCGGGCGCACAAGATGTGCTTCTACTCCGGCCGGCTGGACCCGACCCGGCTGTCGCGCCGCGATCCCCACTACCACAACTTGAAGGAGTGGTTGTGGACGATCAGCAAGGAGCGGCTGCCGGAGAACTAGAAGTTCAGCCTGGCGCCCTACAGCCGGGAGAACCGCGCCCCCGGGTAAGTTCTTGTAGCCGGATTTTTTGCTTAATCCCTCTGTTATCTCCTTGTTCTGTCTGGCTGACCTTTTGCATTCGCCAGATCTTCCCCTGCATCCTTCATGAGGAGGGCAACGCTCCTCTCGAGGTGTTCGCGCCGGACTTGCCTGAGCCGCACGCTCGGTGATCCGGCGAGGAATCGGATGGGGACGGCGATGCCTTCTCCAGCCGGAACGACGAGCCGGTCGTCGACCCGCACGCGGAGGTGCACGAGGAGGAGGAGGCCGGGCCAACCACGGAGCCGGCAACATGCTCCGTGGCGGACGGTGAAGCAGGCGGGAGCGGCTCCGGCCATTCCGGCTCCCGCCGGCCTGCGGCGGAGGAGCCGGCTCCGAAGAGGGGCCGGACTAGCGCCCTGCCGCCAAGCCGTCTTGGTTGGAAGAAAGGGCCGCCCCCGGTTGTGCCGGGGTACGTTTTTCTCCCTCCCCCTCGGTGCTTGCTGTTTGTTTTTCCTTGTCCTTGTTTTTCTGACTTTAGCCTGTTTTGCTCTTGTCTGTTCCTCTTTCCCTTTAGCGCACTGGTTTCTTTCGGCGCCGCGAGCCCGGCTCGGATGCCAGACGGGTCGCCGCCTCGCGCCCTGACTGATCCAACCGGCACCTCCCCTTCCTCTGAGGCGCAGCCTCCTTCTCCTCCTCAAGCCGAGTCGGCTGCTCCCTCCCAGCTAGAGGGTCCCCAGCCAGAAGCGAATCGCTCCCAGCCGGAAGGTTCCTCCTTCGGCGCGCGGGGGGCTACTGGCAAGGAGCTTGTCGTGGTTGGCGACGACGACTCCGACGAGGCGCTCGGGGAGGAGTGGCAGACAGCGGTGCTCGTGCCGAAGGAGTCCTTGGCCGTCAACGCCGTGGACGATGACGCCTCCTCCGCTGCTTCGCTGTCGGATCTTGCCGCCACGCTCGAGCTGGCAGTCAAGGAGATCCAGCTGCTTGAGGCCACAGCCGGTGGAACCCGCAGCCTAGAGCAGAAGCTTGCTGCTGCCAATGGGACCTCCCAGAGTAAGTCCGCCTTATCCGTCTGGCTCTTTTTTTAATATTCGGCTTCGTTGCAGCCATCCTCGTGTGTGCTCAGCGCGAGATCGATCGCTTGAAGAAAGCGAACGACCGGCTGAGCAGGTCCAACTCCATGCTGCGCTTGCAGAACAAGGACTAGCACGTGCGGGTAGACGGCTTGGAGGCTACCGTCACGGAGCACGATGCCTCGCTCGCTAGCCGGGCCGAAGCCTTCTCCCTTCTCGAGGCCCGGAACAAGGACCAAGAGAAGGAGATAAAACGGCTGGCGGTCAAGGAGAAGGCGCTGGTGGAGGAGCTGATGCAAGTCGGCCACACTGCCAAAGGTGAGTTCTTTCTTCCGTCTTCTTTTCTTTCCGGATCCGGTAGCCAGATTTGAGTCCTCTTTTCTGACAGCCTTTTACCCCGGCATAGACCTGCTGGCCTACAACCGACTGCAGGAGAACTGGCCGGGAGCGCAGCCGACGGCTCAGGAGCTCGTCGTCCTTCTTAGCGAGGAGGCCGCGAATCTTCGTCAGGCGGCACGGGACATCTTCTCCTTTATGTGGCCGGAGGCTCCGGTTCCGGAGACGATGGCGCAGCTGGCGGCGAAGGTGGGAGAGGTGCCGGCTGCGGTGGACCGGCTGCGGGATCTGGCGGCGCGGGGTGGAGCGGAGATGGCCTTGGCACTGATGCTTTCCTGGTACAAGGATGCTCGTGTCGAGAAGATCGATGGGGGCTTCCGCGCCGGAGCCGATCTTGCCGCCATCTGCCAAGCCCATCCGGAGCTTCGTGGGTCCGCCATCAAGATCGCCGACTACGTGGATCCGGACGAGGTGCTCACCGACTCGGAGTCCCCCGACACTCCGGATGCGGAGTCCTCGGTGCCGCCGCCTGCCAGCGCCGGAGCCGGAACAAGCACTACGGCTCCGCCCCCGCCTCCAGCATCTGCCAGCCAGGAACCCCCCACGGCAAAGGCCCTGCCGTTTAGCTGTTGCCCCGGGATGCCGGGTGTATTTGTCTTGTTTTTAGGTTATCGTGGAACTTGTCTGTCTGTACCGGCTATCTGTGATGCCGGGTAACTCTCGGGAGCTTCGTCTCCCTTTTGCTTGTTAATATTAAATTCTTGAGTCTTCCTTTGCTTGTGTCTTGAATTTTCTTTTGATATCTTTGCCAGCCCACTTCGCCCGGCTGACCTAGTCCGGCTACACACTTTTAGCCGGACGAACTACACCTCCAGTGGGGGCGCGCGAGCGCACCCACTGGGTGTAGCCCCCGAGATTCGGAGTAGCTGGCGTAGCCAGGTGCTTCGAATCTTCCTGGTTCTTCCCCGTTCTTCTAACTTTATCTGACTGGCCTCGCCCTAGTCGGCTGCTTTCGTCGGCTGGACGCCTTCAGCCGGGGGAACCAACATTCCAGTGGGGGCGCGCGAGCGCACCCACTGGGTGTAGCCCCCGAGATTCGGAGTAGCTGGCGTAGCCAGGTGCTTCGAATCTTTCTTGTCTTTTATTGCTCCCGCCCTTGCCCTCACCTGGGCTCCGAACTGCCGGCTAAACGCCCTTAGTCGGCCAGGAACTACAAGATTCCACTGGGGGCGCGCGAGCGCACCCAGTGGGTGTAGCCCCCGAGATTCGGAGAGCTTGATGAAGGCAAGGGCTTCGAATCTTCTTTCCTTCTCCTGAATTCCGACTTGAAGTAGTCGGACAAGAACGCACATATGCATACACATACATCTTCATAGGTAAATAGGTTAGTCCGTCAAATCGTAATCAGGAAACGGCTTATTTTTCAAAAACTGGCTTGCTCCTTTCTAAACACTTACTCGCTTTCTCGTGTGTTCTGCTGTTTTCGCTGCGTCCTTGCCGGACAGCTGGGTTGCGGTCTGCAGCCGGAATCGAAGGGAGCTGACAGTACATTACGCACGGTACTAGCGGCTTAGCGGCTGGATTGGTTTGAGCTAGTTGCGGGGCCGGGACGCCCGATCTGTCACGCCTCTTCCCTGTTTTTCATGTGGGATGCCTCGGGCTTTTGCTCTTGCTAGCCGGATAGCCGGGTTGCGGTCTATAGCTAAGACGAAGAGTGGGCCTCTGACATCATCGCACACTACTCAGCCGGTTTGTTGGCTTAACAGGCCAGGCCAGCCGGCGAGCCCCCGGGTAGGGGTAGCCGGAGCCGGAAAATTTTAATCGGGGAACAGGTACGCACACATTTCCAGAAGGAGCCCCCGAGATTCTCGTGGGAGTCCGCATTTTCATTTATGAGGTTTTCGGGATACATACACTGTTTGGCGACTAGGTGTAAAACGGGCGTAGCAGGGCTGCGTTCCAAGGACGTTCGGTCTCCTCGTCCGATTTGTCCATCTTGTTCTTGCGCGGCTGCTGTGCATCGATGAGGTAGTAAGAGTCGTTGGGCAATGCTCGGCTGATGATGAAGGGGCCCTCCTAGGGTGGTGATAGCTTGTGCATGCCCTTTGTGTCTTGCACCAACCGGAGAACCAGGTCACCCTCGCGGAATGCGACTGGGCGAATTCGGCTGTACTGGTAGCGGCGTAGTCGCTGCTGGTACAGGGCAGATCTGGACAGGGACAGCTCGCGGGCCTCCTCTAGGAGATCTACCCCGTCCTCCCGCGCCTCCTTGTTGGCTTGCTCATCATAGAGGAGCTTGTGGGGGGAGTCGAATTCGATGTCGGCGGAGAGGACGGCTTCCGATCCGTAGACCAGGAAGAATGGCGTGTAGCCGGTTGACCTATTCGGTGTGGTGCGGAGGCTCCACAGCATAGCCGGAAGTTCTTCGATCCAGCATCCGGGTGACCGCTCCAACCGCTCGATGAGACGTGGTTTGATGCCGGCTAGCACCAAGCCGTTTGCTCGTTCGACCTGCCCGTTGGACTATGGATGTGCAACGGAGGCGAGGTCTAGCCGGATGCCCTTTTTGCTGCAGAACCGGGCGAAGGCCCCCTTGGCGAAGTTCGTGCCATTGTCGGTGATGATGCTATTGGGGTAGCCGAAGCGGTTGATGATGTCGGTGAAGAAGGTAACAACCGTTGCCCCATCCAGCTTCCGGATAGGCTTGGCCTCGGTCCACTTTGTGAACTTGTCCACCGCTACCAGCAGGTGGGTCATTCCCGCGCGAGCTCGATTGAAGGGTCCGACCATGTCGAGGCCCCAAACCGCGAAGGGCCAGGTGATCGGTATGGTCTTGCGCACCGAGGTTAGCGAGTGCCTGAGCTGCCCGAAGCGTTGGCACCCATTGCACGCGTGGACCAGCTGCTCGGCATCCTCGAGGGCGGTGGGCCAATAGAAGCCATGGCGAAACGCCTTGGCAACTATCACCCTTGACGAAGTGTGGTGCCCACACTCGCCCTGGTGGATGTCCTTGAGTAGCCGGTAGCCTGTGTCTACGTCGACACATCTTTGGAAGATACCGGATACACTGCTCTTGTATAGCTCGCCGTTTATGATGGTGTATGTATGCGCGCGGCGTCGGATTTGTCTGGCCTCCACCTCATCATCTGGGAGTTCGCTGTTGGCGATGTAGTTCATGAAGGGCTGCGCCCAGGGTGGCACTTCCCAGATGACGAGGATGCTCCTGTCCTCCGGCTGTCGGGTGTCGGTGGGTCGTCTGGGTGGGATATCCGGGGCAGCAGCCCCTGAGCCACTGGGCAAGCCGGTGGCCCCTGGGTCCTGCGAGCCGGGGGCACCGCCTGGCCGGAGTTGGCACGAGTTTTCTTCTTTGGTGGCTCCGCTTGCTCCGCCTCCTCTGCCCCGGCTGCCAGGACGCTCCCCGCCTAGATGATGGAATCTGATTCCGGCGACGGGTTGATGGATGGCTTCCGTAGGTGCTCCAGGGAGACCCCTAGTGAGATGGCCTGTCTGGTGGACCCTATCTTGGAGAGCGCGTCGGCTGCCTCGTTGTTGGTGCGGGGGACGTGACGAAATTCGCACCCGTCAAAGGAGGAGCTGAGCTTCTGGATGTGGAACCGGTAGAGGGCCATGTTGGCATCTCTGGCGTCCCATTCCCCGGATACCTATTGTACCACCAAGTCCGAATCGCCGAAGCACAGGATCCGGTTGACGCCGATTTCTTTGGCCAGCCGGAGACCGTGCGCCAGTGCCTCGTATTCGGCTACATTGTTGGAGGCCTTGAAGTGGATCTGTAACACGTACTCCAGCCGGTCTCCCTTGGGCGAGGTGAGCACGATGCCGGCTCCCAAGCCCCCGAGCATCTTCGACCCGTCGAAGTGCATCCTCCAGTGGTCCGAATCCGAAACCGGTGGGAGATACTAGGTCTCGGCCCAGTCGACGAGGAAGTCCGCCATTGCCTCTGACTTGATCGTGAGCCGGGGCTCGTACTAGATGGAGTAGGCGGCGAGCTCGATGGCCCATTTGGCAACCCGGCCGGTGGCGTCCTTGTTGCCGATGATTTCCAAAAGGGGTGCAGTGCACACGACCTTGATCGGGTGCTCCTAGAAGTAGTGCTTGAGCTTCTTGCATGCTAGGTACATGTCGTAGCACATCTTTTGGTAGTGGGGGTAGTTTTGCTTGGAGAGGGAGAGAACCTCGCTGAGGTAGTAGACGGGTCTTTGAACTTGTTGAACCTTGCCTTCCTCGGGGCGCTCCACCACCAGGACGACGCTGACGACCCGGCTGGTGGCTGCTATATAGAGCAACATCGGCTCCTTGCTAGCCGGCGTGGCTAGAACCGGCGCTATGGACAACATGCGCTTGAGGTCGTGAAACGCGGTGTCGGCCTGCGAAGTCCAGGAGAACTTGTCCTTCTTTTTCATCAGCTGGTACAACGGAAGTGCCTTCTCCCCCAGCCGGCTGACGAAACGACTGAGGGAAGCCAGGCATCCGGTGAACTTCTGGACTCCAAGCAGGTTCTTGGGCGGTTGCATCCTTTCGATGGCCGCGATCTTCTCCGGATTTGCCTCGATGCCTCGCTGAGATACAAGGAAACCGAGTAGCTGGCCGGATGGCACTCCGAAGACGCATTTTTCCGAGTTCAGCTTCATCTGGTACTGGCGGAGGTTGCCAAATGTTTCTTCCAGATCCTCGAGGAGGGTGTGCTTTTCCTTGGTCTTGATGACCACGTCATGCACATAAGCGTGCACGTTTTGGCCTATCTGCGAGTGCAAGCATTTCTGCATACATCGCTGATAGGTGGCGCCTGCGTTCTTTAGGCTGAAAGGCATGGTTACATAGCAGAAAGCCCCGTAGGGGGAGATAAATGATGTCTTAATCTGATCAGCCGGGTTTAGCCGGATCTGATTGTATCCGGAATAACAATCTAGAAAAGACAACAAATCACAGCCGGCCGTGGAATCGATGACCTGATCGATACGGGGCAAGGCGAAGGGGTCTTTCGGGCACGCCTTGTTTAGGCTGGTGTAGTCGATACACATGCGCCAGGTCTTGTTCTTTTTCAACACCAGGACTGGGTTCGCCAGCTAGTCCGGGTGGTACACTTCCATGATGAACCCGGCTGCGAGGAGCCGGGTGATCTCGTCACCGATTATCTTTCTCTTTTCTTCTGCGAACTGGCGCAAAGGTTGCTTAACCGTCTTGGCATCCGGACGCACATGAAGTGAGTGCTCGGCGAACTCCCTCGGCACACCCGGCATGTCTTTGGGATACCATGCGAAGATGTCCCGATTCTCACGGAGGAAGTCGACGAGCGCGCCTTCCTATTTGCTGTCTAAGCCGGCACCAATGGTGACGAACTTAGTCGGGTCGGAGGGGTCGAGCAAGATCCTCTTCGTCTCCTTTGCCGGTTGGAAGGCTCCTTCTCCAGCCAGTTTGCTGCTAGCCAGGACGTCCTGCTGGGCCATGGCCACATTGCGCATGATCGCGCGCTTTTCTTCGACTATGATGAGGGCCTCTGCTAGTTTGGAACCGGCTGAGGCGCACTCCATCGATCGCCTGAAGCAGCCGGCGACGGTGATCACGCCGTGGGGTCCTGGAATCTTCGTCTTGAGGTATGCGTGGTGGGGGACAGCCATGAACTTGGAGAGGGCGGGGCGCCCGAGGAGAGCGTGGTAGGAGCTCGTCAAATTTACCACCTCGAACCAGATTGGTTCGCGGCGAAAGTTCTCCTCGGTCCCGAAGATGACGTCCAACTGGATTTTTCCCAGTGGAGCGCAGGCTGGCCCCGGCAGTACGCCGTGGAACGTCGTGGTAGTCGGGCGCAGGTCGCTTTCGCAAATGCCCAACTTCTCCAGCGAGGACTGGTAGAGGAGGTTGAGGCTGCTGCCTCCATCAATGAGGACGCGTGAAAATCGGCAGGTGCGCGCGTTGGAGACGATGAGGGGGTCGAGCACCATGGCGTAGCCCCCGAGAGTCGGCAGATGCTTAGGTTGATCTGCCCGGCTCCAGGTGATGGGGGTTTCTGACCAGTTTAGGTATTGGGGGATCGGAGAAACGATGGTGTTGACCTCCTTGGAGCATCGCCTGCGGCTGTGCTTGTCGTCCTGCTCCGTCTCGAAGATGTGGTAGGCGGCGTGTGGCTGGGGGTAGCCATTGTTGTTGTTGCCGCCTTTACCATCATTACTGGCTTCCCTAGCCGGTGGTGGGGGTCCACCCGGTGGGGGAGGCGGGAGACGAGGCTGGTTGCCCTGGTCCTTTAGCTGGCGAGTCCAGCTGCAGTTCCGGGTGGTGTGCATAGCCGGTTTGAAGGGACCGCTATGCCACTTGCACGGGCCGTCAATCATCTGGTCGAAGGTGAGCCGGGGCTTCTACCTTCTTGTGTCGTTAGCCGGTGCGTCGGGCGCACCCTCTACGGCATTGACCTGCCGCGCGTGGTAGCGAGGCTTCTGTTGCCTGTCCTGGCGGTCCCGTGGAACCGGTTGTCGTTGTCGTGGCGCCTGGAGGATCCGGCTTCACCAGCCGGATTGCTCAGACGGTCGCGAGCCGGCTTCGTGGGATTCGGACGGCCTTCCGCGTTTACTCGGAGGGGCTTCTTCATGGCGGCATCCGCCGTGGCGTACTGGTCGACAACCGTCATGAGCTCCGCCATGGTTTTCGGCTCGTCACACAGTAGCCGGTGGCGAAGCATGGTGCCCTCTCGGCATCCTTCCATGAAGAAACCAATGGCTTGGCTCTCCAGGATGCCCTCGCAAGTGTTGCGGAGCTCCGTCCACTTGGCGAGGTACTCGCGGTCGGTCTCGCGGTCGCCCTGGACGCACAAGGCCAGGTCGCGCGGGCGCCCTGGGCGCTTGTACGTGCCGTTGAAGTTGCGGACGAAAACCTTCTCGAAATCGGGCCAGGCGTTGATGCTGTTGGGCGCGAGGCTATTGAGCCAGGTCCTTGCCGACCCGGTTAGCATGAGAGGGACGTAACGCACGGCTGTGCGCTTATTCCCGTGGGCGATGCCAACTGCCGTGGCGTAGTCGGCCAACCAGTCTTCTGGCTTCATGCTGTTGTCGTACTTGGGGGTGTCCCTGGGCAGGGAGAATTTATCCGGAAACGGCTCGTTCCGGATGCGGGGTCCAAAACAAACTGGTCCGGTAGAATCTTCCTCCTCCGTGACGCACGCTTGAGCGATTAGCTCGATGCGGTCGCGGGCATCCGGACAATCCGGGTTGGGCGCGCCCACCCGGCCCGAGAGGCGGGAACCGGCTGGTCTGGGTGCTCCGGCTGGTGGGGGTGGAGGTGGCGGGTTGCTGTTGACCGTCTTCTCCTGACGCAGCTGGCCCCTGTTGCCGGAGCTGCAACGCCTGCTGTGGGCCTAGGCCGGCTGAGGGGAGGACGCCTGCTGCGTGTCACGTGGTGCGCCCCTGCTGTTGGCGGGTAGCCTGCTTTCTCTGGAGTAGCTAAGGTCCTCCTGCGTCTGCCGGTTGGCGCCGGCCTGCTCATCCGCGACGCGGAGGAGCTCCTGGACGCGAGCGTGCTGGCGGGCTCGCTCCTCGCCCTCTAGGCTGGGTAGTTCTTCTGCTGGGGCTCACGCCGCGTGCAAGTTCTTGATGGGCGTGCTGTAGGTGGGCCGTGTAGGGGCAGGCACGGGATCCGGTTCTCCGTCCTTCTCCATCTTGCCGCCTAGCTCACCGCCCCGACGTCGTACCTGGCCGCGCCGGCTCGGCTCCGCGGTAGCCGGGGTGAGGCCGTGCGCGCGGTCATACTCGCGCCTGGCGATCTCCAGCTGCTTGCGGGCTGCTGCCAGCTCCATGGCCTCCTGGAGGAGGATCTGTCTCTCCATGGTGAAGTTGGCCTCCTTCTCCTCCGGGTTGTGCCCGAGGGTAACCGGCGTTAGGAGCCGATCAACGGCATCCTCGACTGGGTTCCGAGGCTGCGAGGGAGCGGAAGTTCCGACCTCGTCCACGCCTCGCTCCCGCGGCCGGCGGGGCTGCGAGCTGGATCCGGCCATCATGACCTCCACGCCGCAAGGTGCGGCGGAGGTGCCGCCGCTTGAGCATGGAGGCCCCGTGACAGAGACGATTTCCCTAGGGAAACGCTCCGGGACGGTGGCGATGTAGACGGGGAGATCGCCGAATAGCAGAACGGTGTCGTTTGCCGGAAAGGAAGTTCCGGCGAAGCAGGAGGCGTTGTCGATGATGTAGTCGAGCTTGTCGAGCGTGAGTACCAGGCCGGAGGCCACGCGCTCACCGGCTGAAGTGCGGGGTCCCGTGCGGAACGTGACTCCGGTCGAAGCCATTGGCCCCACGGTGGGCGCCAACTGTCGTTGTATTGGGAACGGCAGTACCTAAAAAGGTTAGATAGAGGTGTGGGGACTAGTAGGAAATCTATCGACGGTGTCCGCAGGCGAGATTGGATACGAGCGAGCATAGCGGGACGCAAGAAGTACCCAGGTTCGGGGCCCTCGCGGTGAGGTAAACCCCTACTCCTGCCTGATCTGACTATGTGGAATATACGAGCTACAAGTGCTCCTCGAGCTGTATTCTTTAGCTACTGCCTTAAATGAACTGAGACCAACCCTTTCTACTGAGGCCCTCCCTCTCCTTATATAGGAAGAGAGGCAAGGGTCTTACTGGCTGGTCCGACTGGCGGGCCCCACAGGCGGGTCCCAGCCGACTAGTCATCTACAGCACCCAGCATGGTGTGTCACATCGATGTATGAGCGGTATGGATGTCGTAGGTACAGTGGACATCGTGTGAGCCCGTCGTCAGCACAGGCCACTGTTCCCCCGTCAGCCACGCCAAGTCTTCGGTATGGGCGGGTGGTTGCCCGTCTAGTCGTCGTACAGGGCGTACCGTGCACTAATACACATGTCGTATTGTCCCTCTGATTGGATCCGGCTATGTTGTTGTATCCGGCTACCCCTTCAGGGTCCGGCTACCGGGTGGTAGCCGATCCATCCTACCAGGTCCGGCTGCATCCGGTCAGCCGGCCGAGATCCGACTGTCCTGTTTCTTATTTGGGTGGGTTATCCGGGGATCATCCCCCTGACAACTTGAAAACCAAGAAAGGATCAAGGAATCCTTGTGGGGTAAGACAAGGATTCGTGGGGGAGTAGGACTCTTCCCCACCTCCTTGATCCGCCGGCCAAGGGAGAGGGGAGTCCTACAAGGACTCCACCTCCCCATGGCGCCTCCCTCCTTTAAATAGAGGGGTGGAGGCACAAGCCCCTAGCCCCTTCTATTCTCTATATCTAAAGTTGCCTCTCTCCTCCTCCTTCCCTCTGCTCTGGCTTAGGCGAAGCCCTGCAGAATTATCTACTCCACCACCACCACCACGCCGTCGTGCTGCTGGGATTCCGTGGAGAGATCTACTACCTCCGCTGCTCGCTGGAACGGGGAGAGGAAGGTCTGCTTTGACTCCGCACGTGTGACCGACTGCGGAAGCGCTGCCGGAACGCGGCGCCGGACGGATCGTCTACTCGATCTTGAGATCAGCAAGTGATCGACTACATCAACCACGAGATCCGATCTCGTAACGCTTTCGGGTCTACGAGGGTTAGTACAGATCTATCTCATTGCACATGTCTAATAGATTAGATCTTGGCTTTTATCTAGATTAGATCTGGGTTTTCTTCGTTCTTGCGGTAGAATTTTTTTGTTTTCCATGCTACGAACCCATCAGTGGTATCAGAGCCGTGTCTATGCGTAGATCTGTTGCACGAGTAGAACACAATGGTTTTGTGGGCGTTGGTGCTCGTGCCGTCTTTTGCTTTGTGTACTTTGCATCTTGTGGTATGGTGGGATGAAGCGGCTCGGGCTAACCTTACATGTCATCGCACATGAGACTTGCTCCACACTTGACGTGCAACTCGTATTGCACAAGTGTCTTTGCGGGTGTCTGTCTCTCCCATCATAGTATAGATCCAATCTACACTTTGCACTTGATAGCACTTGTATCAACGTTGTGGTTCAGTTTCGTAGGTAAGATCCGTTCTTATTCGAAAGCCCCAAACCACGTAAAACATGCAAAGAAAATTAGAGGCGTCTAACTTGTTTTTCAGGGGTTTTGTGATGTGATATGGCCATCATGTGATTGTGATTATATTTGATGTATGCAATGATCCTTGTTGTAATATGGCAACCGCAAGAGCCTAATGGTTGTCTTTAATTCTGTTAAGACCTGCGTGTCTATTCATCTTGTAATAGCTTTATTCCAAGTAGTTGTAATAGTTGCTAGTGATGATGGACAACCATGAAGCGGCGCCACTAACCTTGACGCAATGCTGGTGATGATGGAGATCATGTCCGTGATTTGGAGATGGAGATCAAAGGCATAAGAAGAAAGGGCCATATCATATCACACTAATTATGAATTGCCTGTGATGTTAATCCTTTATGCATCTTGTATTGCTTAGATCGCGACGGTAGCATTATAAGATGATCCCTCTCACTAAATATCAAGTAATAAAGTGTTCGTCCTTAGTAGGCACCATTGCTAAGACTCGTTGTTTCAAAGCATCTCGTGATGATCGGGTGTGATAGATTCTACGTGTGCATACGACGGGTGCAAGCCAGATTTGCACATGCGGATACTAAGGTTAACCTTGACGAGCCTAGCATGTACAGACATGGTATCGGAACACGAAATACCGAAAGGTAAAGCATGATTCATATGGATGATATGATGAACATGTTGATTGTTCGCCTTTAAAGCTACATTAACTCACGTGATGATCGGACTTGGTGTAGTGGATTTGGTTCGTGTAATCACTAAAACAACTCGAGGGATGTTGTTTTGAGTGGGAGTTCATTTGTAATTTGGATTAGTCAAACTCAATTTATCATAAACACAATCAAAGTGAATTTGCATAGTTTGTTGTAGTCGTTGGCATCCGTTCACCACCTTACGCTTAGTTATAGTTGAGATAGTGGAACTATAGAAATTCTGGATATTTGCTTTACGAACTGGTATCGTATTGTTTTGAGTGTCAATCTAAAGTTTAAAAGTCATGTTGCAAACCTTCAGCAAACTCCATTTACTCTGTGAAGTTTAATAAACAGTATTAAATCAAGAGTAACAATTCCAGTGTTAGTATGTAATGTATCATGTTTCCCTCCATGATTCTTGATACTCAAAAGATTGTTTTTAATATCAAGCTTATCTAAGAGCTGAAAGCAATGTTTCAGAAACCATCATATGTGAAAGGTATTGCGATATCTAAAACAATGTGTTGGTTATAACATGATAGAGTATATGTCCTCATATTTGATGAGAATTTGTGAAGGTTGGAGACGCTAGTCGTCCTAATCCTCCAAAACCTTTTGGAAAAGAAACATTATACTCGCAATTCACCTTTATAAGCTATAGCAGCTTGATCATGAAAGTTGTCATGATAAGGATGAATAGAAGATGTAAGTAAAATGTTTACTACACTAAAAGATTACTAAAGAATGGAATTTTGAAAGAATGCCAAACATTTGATGAAGGTGATCCACTTCAAAGTGCAAGTCCAAAGGTATTAGTATTTGACTATACACACTTTGTACTATGTGTCATGTGAATGACACCACTATTGATGTTGATAGATTCTTTTAAAAGAAAAGGAATTGTTGAAAGAGAATCTATAAAATATTTGGCAGAAAAGAAAAGATTGGAGATGTCCAACTTCGGTATATAGAAGATACATGTTATGGCAATATTCCTTGGTTGTTAAACAATGTGGTTCTGCGGTATTGGATACCAAATTGGTTGGTATGAAGTGTCATACAGGACAACACAATTCATGAACTGCAATGGCCTAAGTAACTAGCAAGAGAATATGTGATGATGTTCATCGAAAACAAACAAAGGGTTGTTGTGTTGCTCGTTAACATCAAAGCTTACCTTCAAGATTTGTTTCAATAATTGTTATTTTGATCAGGTATTATGACGACAAAAAGTTGTTCAAATAATTACCGTATTCCATAATAGATGGATGATATACAAGTCTGGTTGGAGAAATAACGACCATAAAACTAATGCTAAAATGTCGCAAGACAAATAATTGAAAGATCACTTGCGAAGTGACATCACCGTTTAAATTATATTAGGGATACATGAAGAAACTCCATGTTGATGGATTTTTGGAGTCTTTGATTTTGATCAAATGACGCTTGTGATACTTTCCTGGAGATAATTAAAACTCCGTTCGTAGGCCAAAAGAGGAACGGACGACTAACTGATTGGAATTTGTACATATTGATGTATATAGTCCATTATGTGTAGTCGTGGGCGATGGATTTCAACTTCATATGCTTTCTCCGAAGATTTGAGTGAGTATATGTATATACTTACTCAATAAGGAAGAAGTATGAAACATTTGAAAATGTTCAAAGACTTTCAAGATGAAGTGGAAAATTATTGTAATAAGAAAATAAAAAAATTATGATTGGATCATAAAGATGTTTGAGTTACAAGTTTAGCAAAACACCTAAGATTTGAGGAATCGTTCCATGGATTTGCATTTCCCAAAACACCATAGGAGTATGGAGTGTTCAAGATATGTAATGAAACCTTGTTTGACATGGTAAGATCAAAGGTGTCATTTATAAAACTGCCATTATATTTTAAAGATTAAAGCTTTAGTGACTACCGCTTTTACACTGAAAAGAGCTCCATCGTGATCCGTTGAAATGACACCATATAAGTCATGGTTTGGGATAAAACCCAGGTTGTCCTTTCTTGAATTTTTGGTATGCTAGGCATAAGTAAAGTGTTTACAACCAAAGTCAAATGAGCATGTCTTTGTAGGTTATTTCGAATAACCATTGGGTATTCCTCCATAACACCGAAGACAAAAGTGTTTGTCGCTTAGAATGTCGAGTTTCTTGAGAAGGAATTTTTGGGAAAAGTTAAGTGGGAGGACAATAGAACTTTGACAAGGTTGTTGAACCTTGGCTAATATGTGCTGAGTTGCGCAGCATCGGTAAGTGTCCCGGAGGCAGCAACAATGCTCATGGCTCACATGCCTCAAAGGATGTGGTCACGGGGATCTAAGTTCCTATTGAACCAAGTAGGTTGGGTAAGTAATCAAATGCCAAGATTTGAGAGTTAAATCATTGTTGTTTGCAATGGTGAACCGACTACATGCAAATAATCAATGATGGGCCCTGACTTCGTTAAGTGGCTTGAAGCCATAAAATCCGTGATAATTCCATACACGAGAAATCAAGCTTTGAATTTGAAAGACCCTCTGGAAAGGTGCAAGACCTTATAGTCGTATATGGATCTATAAAGAAATAGACATGGATGTTTCACATCTATGAAATAGTCGACATGATGGAAAGAGTTTGCGACAATGTTCAAGGAATTGACTATGATAAGATTTGATCTTTCATAGCGATATTTAGTCTGGACGGATTAATGTAGCAACCACTACATATATTTTGGTATATGGTAGTTGAACAAACAAAACAAGTTCTTCTAATAGAATGGTTACCTAGGATGTGTCCATGACACGATTCAAAGGGTTTTGTTTATTCAAAGGATGCTAAAAGAGTATGCAAAACTTCAATGGTTAAAGTGAGCATCGCGGAGTTGGAATCTTCACCGTGATGAAACCGTTAAAAGGTTTAATTTCATCAGAGACGATGAAGATGTTTGCATTTTGCAAGAAATTAAGTGGGAGCGCTAAGACATATTTCTAATACATTATGTGAAAGACATATTGTTGATTAGAAATGATGTATCTTTTATTGACACAGGTTAAGAATTTCATTTCGATGAAAGACTTAGGCATAACCCAAGAATTAGGCATCAATGTCTATATGGATAGATTGAGGCGCTAATATGGTTTTGCCAAATGTACATAGATAAGATGTTGAATGAGTTCAATATGGAAACAACAAGAAAGGTTCTTGATGCACGGAAAGGACTGAATCAAGATTCAAGTGTGTTGACACGAGATTCAAGTGTTTTGACACTTGGTGAAATCACAAGAATATTTTGATCAATCATTCTTTGAGATGTACACATCCAGATATGTCCTATGCTCTAAATGTTATGAGCCTATACCAAAATGACTCATAAGATGATCATTGGACAATAGTAGGGATATTCCTATGATCTTTGGAAGAACTAAGAATATATTATTTATATAGTGGTGACAAATAGTTCATTGTAAATTGTTGCATTGATACTAGTTTTGTCACAAATTAAGTTTATCTCAATTTAAACTATGGGTGGCACAATGTAATGGAAAGGAAGTTCCATAACGGATTTGGTTGAGTACCAAAGTTAAAACATTGTGACAGATACTACAACAAAAGGCTAAGTATATGACAGCTATTTTAGCAGCAAATGAGGGCATTTGCGTCAAGTAGTTTGTTATCAAACTAGGTGTGGTTCATAGCGGGATAATACTATGAAGATACATTGTATGACAATTGTATCGACATGATTTAATCCCAAGGAACTAAAGGTCTCACCAAAGGACCAAATTTATACAATGCCATCTCATTGGAGAATGAGTAATGCGTAGAGACGCAAGGACATGCAAATACACACGGACCTGGAAGTGTCAGATCCGAAGATTATGTTTACCACTAGCAATAGTGTCTATACAACACCAGAAAGCCATAGGTGTTGAATGCACAAGTTTTTAACTAGATTATTGACTCTAGTGCAAGTGGGAGATTGTTGGAGATATGCCCAAGAGGCAATAATAAAGTGGTTATTATTATATCTTTATGTTTATGATAAATGTTTACATCCCATGCTATAATTGTATTAACCGGAAACATTAATACTTGTGTGTTTTGTAAACATAAAAGAGTCCCTAGTAAGCCTCTTGTTAAGCTAGCTTGTTGATTAATGGATGATCATGGTTTCCTGATCATGGACATTGGATGTCGTTAATAACAAGATCATATCATTAGGAGAATGATGTAATGGACACACACCCATAGTAAGCATAGCATAAGATCAAGTCATTAAGTTCGTTTTGCTACAAGCTTTTCAAATGCATAGTAACCTAATCCTTCGACCATGAGGTTATGTTAATCACCATCACCGGATGGGTACTTTGATGACATCAAACGCCGCTTCGTAATTGGGTGGTTATAAAGGTGACATTGGGTATTCTGAAAGTATGTGTTGAAGCGCATGGACCAAGATTGGGATTTGTCCATCCATATGACAGATAGATATGCTCTGGGCCCTCTTGGTGGAATGTCATCTAGTTAGCTTGCAAGCATGTGACTAGGTCACAAGGGATGACATATCATGGAACGAGTAAAGAGTACTTATCAGTAACGAGGTAGAACAAGGTATGGAGATACCGATGATCAAACCTCGGATAAGTAGAGTATCGCGTGACAAAGGGAATTGGTTTCGTATGTTAATGGTTCTATTGATCACGAAGTCATCGTTGAGTATGTGGGAGTTGTTATGGATCTCCAGATCCCGCTAATGGTTATTGATCGGAGATGTGTCTCCATCATGTCTACATGTTCACGAACCGTAGGGTGACACACTTAAGGTTCGAAGTTGTTTTAAGTAGATATGGAATGTGCGTTGGAGACCAAATGTTGTTCGGAGTCTCGGATTGGATCTGGGACATCACGAGGAGATCCGTAATTGTCCGGGGAATAAGATTCATATATTGGGGATCATTTTCTAAGTTAGGAAATGTTCCGGAGTATTTGTATGGGGATTCTAGAAGGTTTCGGAATGTTCCGGAAGGTTCTAGAAGATTTATTGGAGTTTACTTGAAAACCAAGAAAGGATCAAGGAATCCTTGTGGGGTAAGACAAGGATTCGTGGGGGGGTAGGACTCTTCCCCACCTCCTTGATCCGCCGGCCAAGGGAGAGGGGAGTCCTACAAGGACTCCACCTCCCCATGGCGCCTCCCTCCTTTAAATAGAGGGGTGGAGGCACAAGCCCCTTGTCCCTTCAATTCTCTAGATCTAAAGTTGCCTCTCTCCTCCTCCTTCCCTCTGCTCTGGCTTAGGCGAAGCCCTGCAGAATTCTCTACTCCACCACCACCACCACGCCGTCGTGCTGCTGGGATTCCGTGGAGAGATCTACTACCTCTGCTGCTCGCTGGAACGGGGAGAGGAAGGTCTGCTTCGACTCTGCACGTGTGACCGACTACGGAAGCGCTGCCGGAACGCGGCGCCGGAAGGATCGTCTACTCGATCTTGAGATCGGCAAGTGATCGACTACATCAACCACGAGATCTGATCTCGTAACGCTTTCGGGTCTACGAGGGTTAGTACAGATCTATCTCGTTGCACATGTCTAATAGATTAGATCTTGGCTTTTATCTAGATTAGATCTGGGTTTTGTTCATTCTTGCGGTAGAAATTTTTTGTTTTCCATGATACGAACCCATCAGGTAGAACATATCTTGAAGGCCAATATTGGAGAGAATTTGCTAGAGTCTACAATCTGGATGTTGGAACGGAGCTTGTCTTCTCTACCGACACACAAGGTCCATCTACCCCTGTGACGTCGATCAACCTACCGATCACCCACCCATGTAAGTAACTGCTTATTTGAAGTACTCCCTCCGTTTACAAATATACGATGTTTACGAGTTTGTATAAAATGGATGTATATATGTAGATCCACTAAAATATTTAGGTTCACCCATTTTGCTCGGTTTCTAGTCTACTTTGTAATGTGTAGAATGTCACCGATGGAATTGTCTCTAGTTTTTTCCTTATGAAAAAAGAAGTAGTTACTTTGTGTTTAGCACGATATTTTTTCCTTGTTCCTAAACAATCTTAATGTTGACGTATCTACCATGCATTAATCTTAATTTTGATTCAGTAATATTCATTTAATTAAGTATTTGAACTTGTACAACATATTACAATCTGACCGAGGATAAGAAAGGCATACTTGACGCTATGCATGCCACTGATGGAACCATAATTAACTAGAGAATGATGGAGTCAGTGGTCAGCAATGTTGACATCATTGACACGCTGGTTGATGAACATGGAGCTGGGCCTTATCATGTCGGAAAATGTGAGTCTCTGATCCACACATTAAGCTGGACAAATTGCGTGAAGAAAGAGCTGGTAAGTATGAGTGATCTACTTTGTTGTGCCTGTAATTTTCCGATTAACAAATGTTCACATTGTGCATGTGGACCAAGAACAGAAACTCCCGCGACGCCTTGTCCCTGAAGACATGGCTGAATATGGTGATATCACAATTGTGTGTGATAAATACACAAAGGTCAAAGGGTCGTACTCAATTTCTCCTGAGGATGGCCGAGTATGCTGTGCTGGGTGGAGGAAAGTGATGTCACGGTAGGAGGATTTTCGGCGAATTGGAGACAAGATGTTTTTCATGTTGTACGTGGGACGTAAGGGGGCTTTCCTATTTGCCTTCTATGTTCCAAATGTGGAACTTTAGTAGCCTTGATCATTTTCACTATGATGGTCATGGGTCATTTGTCGATCTAATAATATGAGGTGTTAAGACAATATTTTACGGTCCTTTCATTATGTGGCATTAGTGTGTCTAAAGACATGGTTAAGTGTAATGGTACTATTAATATTTTTATGAGCTGAAATATATTATGCCTGTCGTTGCTGCCAATTATAGTGAAATCGTGTTAATTGAGTTCATTTCATCAGTATCTATGAATATTTTATGAGCTACAAATTTTATGCGTGCACAACTTACTAGACGGACATGTCTGTCGCGTAGGTTGTGTCACGTAAAGAAGTATCTATCTACAGTAAATCTATTTTGCCGCTCGAAGTAAGTATGACAAAAACAAGCAAAAACATCTAGGTACGACCATATATATCATTGTAATTAATAATTTTGTGTATAACATGGTTACTGGGAATTGAATGCAACAGTCTCCATAACTAGTATCAAACAGTACAATTGCGTGCTAGTATTTTAGTAACGCATTTTCATAAGGTACTAGTCAATATCACTATCAACATCTGAAATGCTCCTCCCAAATTCATCGACAACCGGTTCCAAGTCTTCTTGTTCCTCGTCGCTCGGGTCCATATCATTGTTTACACCATTTTTCCCTGCTAGTTGTCTAACAGTCTGAGAGTCAACAAATATCACATCATCAGAGCGATCAGCCATGTCGTCTTCATGATCATCAACATATTCATCTTCCTCGTCCTCAATTTGGTGAAAAATGTGATCTTCCGAGCCTAGGTCTTCCTGGTATGCACCTGCATTGCCTTCATCATCTTTTTCTGGAACATCGTATACATTCCTGTTCTTGAAAGTTTGCACCACCTTCCAAGGATCACCAAATTTTGTGTCTTTCAAGTAAAAACAAGTTTCTGCTTGGTGAGCTAATATGAAAGGGGCGTTCTTGTACCACAAGACAGACGTATTGATGCTTTTAAAGTATCCATCATCCTTCATCTCCGTGGTTTTCCTACTTCCAAGGTCAAACCAATCACAGCGGAACATGAACACGGATCTGTCGCCGTGCTTGTTTCTCGGGTACTGTAACTCAAGAACATCCTTCATCACACCATAGTATTCTTGATCTTGTTCGTCAGAAACGGATCCCCTTGTCATTATGCCTGAGTTTTGAGTCCTCATGTTCTTCTCACGCTCGACGGAACGGAACCTAGCGCCATTTACATTGCACATAGGGTGTACAACTACATGAGCATCTGGACCAAGTGCTAGTGATTTTAAATCTTCTGGATCATTGTCCAAATTACTGACATGTTTTTTAAACCATGCAGGGAATTCTTTCTCTAGTTCCTCCTCAATGTTGTTCACACCCCTGTTCTGTAGTTGTTGTCAGAAATTCCTAAAAATCAAAAACAAATTAGTAATGGTACTGCTATAACACAAAATATTACTGAAAATTTTAAATGATTAATAAAAAGGTAAATATACCTACCAAATATAATTTTGTGCCTCATCACAGTTCTGAAGTACATACCAAACCATACTGTCAAATTCTTTGGGAAAATACTTCAACTTGGATAGTCCTAAACCTCTGGCTCCATCTGAAAAAATATCAAACTCTAGCGGATCAACTCTTTGTTTCTTATCTTGGTTCCTCTCAAGCTTGTTATGTCTGGTTTCTATGACATCGCCCAAAAATTTAGAGCAATGATGCAAGCACTCATCCACGATATATCCCTCAGCAATTGAACCTTCAGGCCTTGATTTGCTACGCACAGTTGATTTCAGGTACCCGAGCCTTCTTTCAACTGGATACATCCAACCATATTGAACAGGCCCCCTCTAAAGTGCCTCATCAGGTAGATGAATAGCCAGGTGCACCATTACATCAAAGAATGATGGGGGAAATAGCAGCTCAAGCTTGCAAAGAATTATGACAATTTCAACCATCATTCGACGCAGCACAGATGCTCTTAGAGTTTTGGCACACAACTCCCTGAAAAAGTTTCCCAGTTCAGCAATGGTCTCATACATCGCCTTTGATGCAATCCCTCTCAGACCAGCTGGCAACACACGCTGCATAAGTATGTGGCAGTCATGTGTCTTCAGACCGTGCACTTTACCCCCTGGGATGTCCACACATCTTGCTAAGTTTCCAGCAAAACCATTTGTGAACCTAGTGTTGGCCAAATACTTGCACAATTTTTGTTTGCCTTCCTTTTGAAGCGTCCACGGTGCTTTCTCCTTTGAAAAACCCTTGGCCTCAGGTTTCATCCAGAACTTCTTCCTGACATTAAATTTCTCCAAATCCATTCTACCACCAACAGTGTCCTTGTTCTTTCCATCAAGCTCAAAAAGGGTACCAAGGATATTGTCCAATATGTTCTTCTCAATGTGCATCACATCTAGGTTGTGAACAAACTTCAATCTTGACTAGTATGGCAGATCATATAAGCTGATCTTGAGGTGCCAGGTTGGCTCACCAGTCATGCCACGCTTTCTCTTCCTAGTTGATGGATTTTTCCCTGGCCTGTAATCCTGAACTCTCTGTACCCTCTCCTCTCTTTCTGCAAGTGTGAAACTTGTTGGTGCATCCTTAGGTTCAGGTTTTCCATTGAAGGCTCTGCTACTCCTCCACTTGTGATCGTGAGGCAGAAATCGACGATGACCAATATAACCAATTTTATTATGCAAAGACCTGTAGAAAGCATCCTTATCGCAGTGCGCACATGCGAAAAACCCTCTTGTGCTACGGCCAGACATCGTGGCATATCCAGGATAGTCATGAATCGACCAAAGAAACGCAGCATGCAACGGAAACTCTCTAGCTGTGCACGCATCATATGTGCCCATGCCACTCCATAGCTTCATCATATCTTTTATCAATGGCTGCATAAATACATGAAAATCCTTTCCTGGTGAATTTTTTCCAGGGATTAGCAATGACATCATGAAGTTGGATTGATCCACGCACATCCACGGTGGGAAGTTGTATGGAATGACAAAAACTGGCCACATACTGTATGAACTACTCATGTTTCCGTATGGGTTGAATCCATCTGTCGCAATACCAAGCCTTATGTTACGGGCATCTGAAGCAAACCATCCAAACTCCTTGTCAAAGTGCTTCCATGCTTCACCATCAGCTGGGTGCCTCAAAATACCCGGTTGTGCAACCCTCTTCTCCGTGTGCCACTTGGCGTTCATCGACGCTTCCATGGAAACAAAAAATCTTTGTAACCTTGGGATTATAGGAAAGTATCGAAGCACCTTGTGGTGAATCTTTCTCTTTGCTTCCGGGTCTTTCCACCTTGAAAATCCACACTCGGGACAATGAGTTTTTTTGGCATGGTCTCCCCAAAACAGAGCACAGTCATACTTGCAAACATGAATTGTGTCATAACCAAGCCCAACCTCAGAAAGAACACTCTTAGCTTCAGCATAGGACTTGGGAAAATTCACTTTTGGCAAACCAGCACATAAGACAACCATAAATTGATCAAAAGCTCTATTTGTGACCCGGTTGTATGATTTCACATAAAGCATCTTCATAATGAATGACAACCTTGTCTCAGTGGTGCATCCCTCGTGAAGCTCTTTCTTAGCTTCTTCGATGAGGTTCGTATAGAAATTAGTGTCACTTGGGCCTCTGTCACCAGAATCATGCAGCCCATCTAACATCTTGTCAACATGATCATTATGATTCTCATTTCCATCATCATAATCATCATCGTCGTCGCTTTGATACAAACTATGATCATAGTTTTCATCAGGACCATCATCTTCTCCATGACAACTCCACTTTGTGTACGAAACGGCCATACCATTGACGTATAAGTGATACCCATCAGTGTCCTGAGTCTGCTGCATAATATTAAGGCATTTTTGGCATGGGCACAATATTGATGCACCTTCGTTGCAGTTTGCACGCGCAAACTCCATAAACTCGCGGACACCTTGTATGTAAAAAGGGGTGAACTTGCGCCCATGAGTAATCCACTGTCGATCCATCGCCTACAAAAATATATATAATGTATTCCACTCGAGTCATGATGCCATTCAATTTGTACTAATCGATGTGAAAATTGTTTACCAAAGTCCAAATAAATCACAATGTGTAACATAAACACCAATCCAAATCAATTTCATAACAGATCTCAAAGGAACTCACATGTGCTTCCTATCGCCGTGCGCCGGCCTGCCATGAAGCCTCGCTAGCTGGGATCGTGATCGATCGTCGTGATCGCGTAGGCGCAAGTCGCCGGGACTTGTAGATGAAGGGCCAGCGAATGTCGTGATCGCCTGGACAAGGGATACCCTTGACGGGCGCTCGTTCGCAAGAACAGAGAAGAAAATTGTTTGGAAGATCGCACAAGTCCTAACTATAACGATCCGTGTTTATACATGCCACGTACTGCACATAGAGTTTACAAAATGGTAGGCCAATCAAACAATTCAAAAACCTAACGGTAGCCCAGCGGTAACGAAATGTTTTACTTTGTACTAGGTCCTCGGTTCGAAACTCATCTTTGCCCTTTTATCGTTTTTAACACAATTGCTAACTCGTTGGTCCCACGAACAATCGGTGACGGCTTAAGCTACGACACTCTAAAATCCGTCGTGCGGATAATCGGCGACGGTTTGCCGTGACGCGAAACGTGACCGTCACGCATTATCAAGCATACGTGACGCCCAAAACTAATATGTCACCTATGGTTACTTTCGGTGACGGTTCTGAATTTTGTCACCAGGCAATTCGTCACCGATTCTAGGATCTGTTGTAGTGAGCGGCTACACCGACCATGACAACCCCGACCAGGACTACATGACGCTCGGCTACCTCGATGATGATGACAATCTCGATCACGGCTACATCACTCTTGGCTAACTCGACATTGACATAAAAAATACGTCTGCAACAACTCAAGGACTCAAGTCAACAGCATCTGCGTTGTCACTTGCGTCCACAACACTCATAATGTGGCCAGAGGAGGGAGGAGAAGGAACCAGAAGGGGACGATGATGATGACAAGGTGTGGAAGAAGACGGATGCTCAGGACTTCTCCAATCGCAAGCGTCTGCTTCTCTCCCGCTACGACTGAGGGCTACGACTGAGGGGGATATTGGAATACATAACTATACATGTAGAGATAGACTAGGACTCTATATCATCTTGTACTCTAAGTCTTCACCTACCCTCATGTACCTCTATATATACCCCCACGAGGGTCAGATCTAAATACAACGAAATATTCTGGGATTACAACTTTAACAATCACAACTTGGAGACATAATATTTTAATGTTGTTTCATTGGGTTTCATTGGATTTCAAAATCATCATTATGTTTCATTGTGTTTCCAAATTTAGGTTTTGAATTTTATCGAAACAAAACCTATTTTGAGCTTGTTTAATAGATATTGTCCAAATAAATACACATGTTTAAACAGATTGTTAATATGATATTTATTTTAAAACACATTATCTTTTTAAATCCAACACTACAAAGGAAAAGGGAGTACTAGAAAGTGGCAAAAGGAGCAACGATCTTCCATTCATGTGTCACCCTTGGGAGGATAGAGAGAGCCAGATCCAAAATAAAAGATGAATGGCTCTAGCATGCACGCTACCTCGCACAAACACTAGAGTTGTGTTTCTTATCATCTGTGCCTATCATTATTTGAAATACAAGGTCCGGATCCACCGACGTGTTATACAAAATGCTAAACCCCTTCACTTTTGAATCAGTCCTTGTGATGCAGGCGCCGCGGGGTCGTGGTCGGATGGTATATTTGCTCCTGTAATTGGGTTAGTGTCTCGTTGATCCTTTTGGAAGGCTAGTAGCGTTGTTCATGAGGAACATGTCTTGGTTTTTTATCGTTTTTTCCATTTAATGTATTTTTGTATAAAACGCAACATATGAATATCACAATGATCTGGGCCTCTACAACAAGTCTGCAACATATCGAGAATGACCATAGGCAAGACCAAACTTCAAACTATGCCTTCAACAAAGGAACGTCAAGAAACACCACCACTTCACCCAATTAAGGTCAGAATTAGGATGGCCTTACACATCTACTTCTTTTAGAGATTTTCGGTATAGCAATTTTTAAGAAAGAAATCTACATATTGTAGTATAGAAGTTATAATGATCTATGAAGTATGACGTTAATATGTTGTGCTATTTAGGAGAAACAAAAAAAAACTTGCTAGTACCATTTTTTATAGTATAAGAAAAATCTAAACTTATTGGGTGTGTATGTATCAAGATGCGCAATCACAACTTTCTCTTGGGATAAATCAAATAGTTCGTACATAGAGCAACGCAATGGACATTCTTTTGTCTTCAAAAGGAATATTTGGGCTCAATCAAATAGTTCATACATGCAGCAATGCAATGGAGATTCCTTTCTCAGGCTAAACCGAACAGCAATAATTCTGTAGTTGCATAGGACTATCTTTTTTGGAATATCGTAGTCCAAATTATAGTCAGCAAGAATTAAGCCTAGTCATCAGCTCCAGTAAGATGGAGGGGCAGCTGCTCCTTAGATGTAGCCGCACAACGTCTTCTCACAAATCAATTTGAGCCTGTCCAGGTTATATCTGTCCGCCGCTACTAGCAAATGCTGTGCCATCTCCATAGCCTCGCCCTCGTCAATCTCAGGCAACGAGGCGTTAATATGTTGTGCCATTTAAGAGAAACAAAATAATAAACACATGCTACCATTTTTTAGTATAAGAAATATCTAAACTTGGTGTGTATGTACCAAGATTGCTCAATCACAACTTTCTCTTGGGATAAATCAAATAGTTCATACATGGAGCGAGGCAATGGACTTTTTTTTTGTCTTCAAAAGGAACATTTGGGCTCAATCAAATAGTTCATACATGCAGGATGCAGCAATGCCATGGACATTCCTTTTTCAGGCTAAAACAAACAGCAGTAGTTCTGTAGCTGCACGCAAGTATCATTTTTTGGAGTAGTAGATAAGAGCAACATATTTAAAATAACAGAAACCTCCAAATTATAGTCAGCAAGGAGAAAGCCTAGTGACCAGCTCCTCTAAGATGGAGGGGCAGCTGCTCCTTAGATGCGCAAAGCCATCACTAGCCACGACTGCCTTCAGGTTTTCGACTGAAGCGAGAAACGTGAAGCATGCCTCTTTGAGCCCTTCACAGCCATGCTGCTCAGCCAAGGCCAACGTGAGGCCCGCCGTGCTTCTGCTGATGTAGTCACACAATGTCTTCTCACAAATCAATTTAAGCCTCTCCAGATTGTATCTGTCTGCTGCTACTAGCAAATGTTGTGCCATCTCCATAGTCTGGCCCTCGTCAATGTCAGGCAACGAGTCGGTGTAGATGAAGTGGAGCATGGCTTTGAAAACTCTAGCTTCCATGTCATCGATCTGGATGCAGCTTGCCTCCTTCTCTTTCATGGGACCAAAGAGCTCCGCCATGAAGACCGAGGACCGAGCAGCAAGGATGTACCTATGCGCTGTGAACGACTCACCGCCGACCTCAAAAGTCACATCCCCTGCCTGTCCGCTTGTCAAGAGGTGGAGCAGGTGCCGGTGCAAGTCGGACGGCGGCACCACGACGAACTGCGCAGCACGTGTCTCACCGACGACAGTGCGGATCGCATTTGTGATAGTGATGTCACACTTGAGGCTGAAAGAGTCGTCTTTGAGATAGTTGGATTCCTCCAAATCTTTCCTCCTGATAAATTTATTGAATCCCCAACCGCCTTGGGGACTAAACGCACGAAGTTCACTTGCGTGGCTGTGTGACGACACCGGTAGCCCATCCTGATCAAGCAAACTGATCTTGAATGTTGCCTTGACATCCTCATCAGTGTTATCATCACGCCGTAGATGGACGGCTACCCAATCAGCATCCTCCGTGACCTGACCATCAGGGTAGTATCTGATACACCAGTCATGACCCCCAATGGCGAACTTCTCGGATGTGATGCACTTGCCAATGCCAAGCCCCTTTGTGCGGGAGTAGCCCTTGATTGTGAGGACATGCGAACCTGATACGACCTCGGCGACAATTGCAGAAGCGGTCTGCGACGGTGTACCACCATTGGTGGCACCTACGTTGACGGTGGACGGAGAGGAGTTGGACATTGTAGGCTGGCTGGGCAAGACTAATGCCCCCTGCAACGACAAAAGTTAGGAAGAGAATAGATCAAGCAAGTTGTAATGGTAGATCGAGATGAACTCGTGAGGTTCTTAAACATGAGGCTTAATGTTAGATAACCTGCACATATTGATGGCGCACATCGATCACACCAGCTGTCGACAGCGCCTAACTCTGATGACCCGTGAGGTTGATTTTCACAGCTAGTAGTTTCAATTCATACATGGCCACATCGGCGTCTAACTCTGTTCAGAACAGAGCATGGCAGCAAAAAATCAAGAACCTTTACCAAAAAGACTGTAAATACAACAAATCAAGTAGTAATTCCAAAAGAAAAGGTGTGCACAATCAATCTTGCATACGAGGAGTTGCTGCTCTGCTCACTTCTAGGCGGCGGCGGTGGTGCAGGCAGGTCGACGGCGGTGTAACCGTGCAAGAAGCCCTAGGACGTCGGGGACCGATAGGCCGAGGGCGGGCGTCGCTGGGCGGTGCTCTAGGGAGACGGCGGTCGGCGGTAGCTACGCGGGGCGGCGGCGGTGGAGGTGCGAGTGTGCGGCGGCCATGGGGATTGGAAGGAAGGGAGGAAGAAGGGTAGCAGAGGGAATCGGCTGTGTCTCACCTGGAGTCATGACCCCGCAGGGCTGATGCGGGTTGAACTTTTCTTTTTTTTTTGAATGGAGCGGGTTGAACTTGAGCGCACGGGTTCAGTCTAGGGTTTGGTGGACGTCCGCCGGCGTCCCTAGTTCAGCCCTTTCTCTTTTTTTACCCAAACGAGCGGCGCTAAAAATTGGCGCTGTATAAGTCGTTTGGCGTGCGCTGTATCACGTTTGCCGCGCGCAACTCCGTTTATCAAAAGACAGAAACGCTAAAAACAGGTTATAGCGCGCGCGGCAAAAAAAAGCGAAATGACAGGCGCTGTAAATTTTCACAGCGCGCGCACGAACAACAAAATCACATACAAATGACAAAAAAAAGATCAAACACACACAATAAATCAAGAATAAATAGTTCAAATATTCATACAACATCAACACAAATGAATAGTTCAAAGTACCGATACAACAACAACACATACAACAATCATAAAACAAATGTATCTAAAAGAACATGCAACAATCATAGGAGAACATCAATTTCCTCCATTCCAAACCCACCACTCCGCCATGACATCCTTTTGGAGATCATCATGCACCTCATTAACTCGAATGGCATGGTAGGAGGTAAGGAACCGGGCTATCCTATCTTGCCTCCTTCGAATTCGGACGGGTTGTCCCACATACTCATAGTTGTAGTCGAGGACATCCTCACCACGCTCATCCTCTATGATCATGTTATGCATGATCATACAAGCCATCATGATGTACCAAAGGATCTCTTGATTCCAAAACCGAGTCGGTCCACACACAATTGCAAATTGAGCTTGCAATATCCCGAATGCTCTCTCCACATCTTTCCTTGCCGCCGCTTGTGCACTATGGAAATCGACTTCTCTCTTGCCTTCTGGATCCTTGACCGGCTTCACAAATGTCCTCCACCTTGGGTAGATGCCATCGGCAAGGAAATAGCCATAGGTGTATGTTTTGTTGTTTGCCACAAACTGCACCGGTGGAGTTTCACCATTAGCTATCCTAGCCATGAGTGGTGACCGCTGGAGAACATTGATATCATTGCAAGATCCGGGCATCCCAAAAAAAGCATGTCAAATCCATGTCTCATAATCGGCCACGGCTTCAAGGATGATGGTGGAATCCTTCTTGTGGCCTTTGAATTGTCCATGCAAAGCTGCATGACAATTCTTCCAACTCCAATGCATACAATCAATAGAGGCAAGCATTCCGGTGAACCCATGATGACCCACAAGTATAGGGGGTGTATCGCAGTATTTTTGAGGGAAGTGAAACCCAATTTATTGATTCGACATAAGGGGAGCCAAAGAATACTTATCAGCCTTAACAACTGATTTGTCAATTCAGCTGCACCTGAAAACAATCTTGCTCACAGCAGTTTATCAGTAGCAACAGTTTTGTAGTAGGAATAGCAAAGTAACAGCAGTAGTAAAGCAAAGACAGTAGTAACAAAAGCAGTAAACAGTGGGATTCGAGTGCGGTAGGCATAGGGATGGATGGACGGGCGTTGCATGGACAAGACAATTCACATAGCAATCAGAACATAGGGCAATTGCAGATAAATAAGATAAAGCATCCAAGTACTAGACAATCCTAGGCATGTGTTCCATATATATTCATACGTGCTCGCAATGAGAACTTGCACAACATCTTTTGTCCTGCCAGCCCGTTTGCAGCGGGGCCTCTAGGGAACTACTGGCAATTAAGGTGCTCCTTTTAATAGAGCACCGGAGCAAAGCATTAACACTCTGTGAACACATGTGATCCTCACATCAAAGCCTTTCCCTTCCGGCTACCCTGATTTATGTCACTTCAGGACCATAGGTTCTGGACAACGACGTGTGTATACAACTTGTAGATAAGACCAGAAACAATACTATCATAATGAATCAATAATAAGTTCAGATCTGAAATCATGGCACTCGGGCCCTAGTGACAAGCATTAAGCACAACAATTCGCAACAAAATCATAAAGCACTAATAAAAGATACTAGGCACCATGCCCTAACAATCTGATGCCATTACATGAACGATCTCATCCAATCCCTACCATCCCCATAGCCTACAGCGGGGGATTACTCACTCATAGATGGGGGAAACATGGATGGTCGATGGAGAAGCGATGGTGATGATGATGGCGATGGCGATGATCTCCTCCAATTCCCCGTCCCGGCAGAGTGCCAGAACGGAGTTTCTGGTGCTGTTTCGTGGAATCTGGTGGTGGCGGCGGAGCGGAACTCCTTCTGGAAAAACGTCGAACCCCCCGAAGTTTTTAGGTCAGAAGGCTCCTTATAGGCGAAGAGAGAGGCCGAGGGGGTGCCTGGGGGGCCCACACCACCCCCTGGCACGGTCTGGCCTGGCCCGCGCCAGCAGGTGGTGTGGCCACCCCAGGGCTCTTCTCCGTCTCGTATTCTGGCTCCTGGAGTCTTTGGGTGAAATAGGATTTTTGGCATATTTTCCGGGATTTTTCCTGATAGTTGATTTTCTGCACAAAAAGTAGACACCAAGGCAATTCTGCTGAAAACAGCGTCAGTTCGCATTAGTTGCATCCAAATCACACAAGTATAAAGGAGAAATAATAGCAAAAGTGTTCGGGAAAGTAGATACGTTTTGGACGTATCAACTCCCCCCAAGCTTAGGTTATTGCTTGTCCTCAAGCAATTCAGTTGAAAACTGAGTGCGATAAAAGAACTTTCACGAACACATTTGCTTCATATGATCTAAATATTCTCAGCAATGTGATCAACTACTTAGACAATTCATAATAAAGAGTATGCAACTGAGTCTACTTAGTAGTCACTGCAAGCTATGAAGAGATTCCAACTCAAGAATAATAAGTAGCACAAAGCACAAACATAAGCAACATTACAATGCTCATAGAAAGGTATGATAGAGTGGTATCTCGCTTGCCTTTGATTATGAATGTCAATGCACCTCTGAAGTTCAAGTGATGACTAGAAGTAAAGATATCAAGGATACAAGCATCAAAGTCATAACACAAATAATCAAGTAATGAAACAAACATAAATAATGACAACTATGCTCTCCAGAAGGTGCTCAAAGAATATGTGGAGACTCAACAAGTAGAAGAAAAAGGTTTTGAGAAATTTGAAAGGCTTCCAAATGCTGAAAGTATGGTACTTGTTAGCTTTGAGCTCTCATTGCCCCTATCATAGGCATCTTTAATGTGGTTAAGGTGAAAGTGAGGTCCAATCTGAGTTATATGCTTGACAGACTATAAACTGGAAATCCCAAGTCCCTTGGGTACAAGGGCCGCTCCTCATGCTACTCAACTTTAGTTACCGGTAAGTTCTTGTCATCGTAAGTATGTGCGTATCATTGAGAACTACCAACGGGGTACCCCTTGCCCGATGATACGAAAGAATCCCCATATCAAAATGACAAGACAAGCAGACAATGAGTATCTCAGCAATCTTCTTATTTACCATGGGAAAATGGTGTTTTTTTTCTCTCTTTCCTCTTTTCATAAATCTCTTTTTTTTCTTTTTCTCAATAGCTATCTCTCTCTTTTTTTATAAGAAGAATGCTTCATAGATATCATTATGGTTACGCTGCAGGTTTCCACCATGTCAGCATGGATTAGACCAACGGCCCAGGCGTTTCTCTAACACACATACATAACTCCATAGACTTACAAGCTCTCCTTTTATTTCACACCGACGACATCCGCAAACAAAAGAGCAAGGTATCAACTGGGTATATATTTACAAGTGTTGAAAGCGTTCCCCGTGACAGCATGGTTCTGCTAATCCCCAGCCTATAATTAGCAAGCATATAACTTTTATGGAGAGTTCACAATGGTTCAGATTTATTAAGTGCGGAAAATAAAGTGTGCCATCAAGTTAGTGAGAGCTTTACTAACTAACTTTCTCATAACAAGCAAACATTTTATTCGGAAGAAAACAAGGCATATTGAATATGCACGGAAGTAGCAAATGATGCTAATGGGTAGGTATGGTGGACACTTTGGAAATATTTGGTTTAGGAAATTGGAAACATGAGTAAGACACTCAGTGGAAGTGAAGGCTAGCAAAAGTAAGGGAGCGACAAACGAGAGAGCAATAGCTGTTATTATCATGCTTGCAACAAAACAAGACTACTCATGGCATGAAAATGATTCAAGATCCTCAAGGCAAAATAATTCGTCAAGGCTTAACTGATTATTACAGTCATGTGCATGCATGAGCATGTGCCAAGTCGATCAAATGAAACATTCAGAGGAGGATACCACAGTGTCATACCAATTTATGAATAGAGTAATGCAAGCAAACATTCATGAGACATGCTACAAACTATTAGCGAGCTGGAGCTAATCACAAGAAAGCAAGAACTACTAAATATCCAAAGATAACATACACTCTACATGAACGGACTAAACAAGCTCACAATGATGAGTATACGTACAAAAATGAAAACAAATAGAGTTCGTTACCAGCCTCTTACCACGCCTCAAGTTGTCATTAATCCTCATTATTGCTCTTTACTTGTGTGGCTTGAATAATAATATGAAACCAATAATCCACTGAGAACTGCCGAACCCTATAGCCAACTCACAAAAACCAAAGAAGAACGACAAATATTTTTGGTGTTTTCGATTTTTAAACAAAAACCAAAAGAGAAAAACAAGCAAAGCAAAATCTTTTTGGGTTTTTCAAATAGTTCAAGCAAAGCAAAAAGGAACAAGCAAACCAAAGCAAAAACAAGAAGCAAACCAAAGAGAAACAACAAAAATATTTTTGATCTTTTTGTGTTTTAGAAAGCAAAAGCAAAGAAGAACGAAAACTAAAAAGAGAACGAAAGCATGAATATACAAAGAACCGACGCAATCATGATATGGAGATGAGTGCGGTGTCGGCGTACCTCCCCCCAAGCTTAGGCTTTTGGCCTAAGTGGGTATCAATCCATGTACGAATAGGGGTTCCAAGCAGGCGGATCTTGGTAAGAATGGTCGTAGCTAGGCCCATGAGAAGAAGAAGAAGCTCCCCAATCATAAGCGGGCTGCTGATATGAAGACTCTCCCTCATTCGAGGGCTGGACGAATCATCCGTGACCTTCCTTCTAGTGTCCTGCTCCTGTTGGGAGAGCTCTCCCAAGTACGTGTCAAGCTCCTCCTCAGTGAGGGACCATTCTTCCCTGTTATCAAGGTTAAACAAAACAGGTGCAGGCAAAAGAACAACACGCTCAGACTTGCTCTTTCTCCAACCAACTTTGAGAAAGGTTATTTCATAAGACAACTCACTCAAACTAGCCCACGAGGAAATAAATTTATGTTGTATCGTGGAATTAAAATCAAGCCTCTCTATGGGAAACTGAAGGTCTAGATGATGAGGCACTAAACCATGCAATGCTAGTAAACGAGAAGCAATAAGGCCTCCACAGATTCCACCTTTCTCACGGTTAGCAGTAAGACGGAAGGCTATCAAAGCACCTAAGTTGTAAGACCTATCTCGTTTAAGAGCAGCAGAGATAAATGCTAGATCAAACGAAGATAACTTATTGGCAGTTTTCCTAGGAAGAACACACTTGGCAATAAAGTAAGCAAAGTAACGAATGGAGGGAAGATGAATGTTACGGATTTTTCCATTCTCCTTTGAGAAGATACTCCCTTGACAAATTTCTGCGTATAAATCCATGAGTGGTTCTGGTCTCTCTTTAATCTTCTTACATGATCCCCATTGAGGTACCTTAATGGCTGCACAAAAATCATCAAGAGAAAGATTGATAGCAATATTGTAAATTTTGTAATGGACCATGGGGTTAGGCAAAGAGTGACTAAATTGGAAATCCTGCACCATAGACATGGTTAGCTTCACAAATTGACAAGGTTCATCTTCCAAGAAACGCTCTAACCCTGCATTAGAAACCAAAGTGTGTAAATCTTATAGAATTCCTGCAGCTCTCATGAACTCAGGGCATGGATATATGGAGGGAAAAACTTCCTCCTCCCTGTGGACCTTCATGACCTCAGGCACCCAAAGCTCATGTTGGTTTAGGTGGTGCTCACTCATCTTTTATTCTGAAATTTAAACACGTATTAAACAAGTGATTGCAAAGTAATTATAATGAAGGATTCTACTCATAGGGACTAGCAAGAGGCCTAAACATGCATCAAAACTATATCTCTAAGCATCAAACAAGCTTACAAGCTCTCATAACCAGTCACCTACAACAGCAAAATACTCAACATACAATCAACTAAACACAAATCTATTTGGACAAGGGGAGGAGTCACATACCAAGGAACAATTGCTCCAAATTTCAGCAAGAAAGATGGGTTGAGCAAAGAGATCGAAGAAATCTAGGGAAAGCACAGAGAGAATGCGATTTTGAGCTATGAACTGGAGCTTACTCGGAAGAGAGCAGAAAGTGGCAGGAGAGAGAGGTAGTAGGGGGGCCAGGGGTGGCCCACACCAAGGCATGGCGCCACCTAGGTCTGGCCGCACCACCATGTGGTGTGCCTGCCTGGTGGGCCCCCTGGTACCTACCAGGTACTCCTCTACCCCTTTTTTCACGTAAAAATTTAATATGAATTTTCTCGAATTTTTCGAGACACTTTATTTTTGGGCATTTTTCAGGAATAGAAGAATGATTTTTCTGACAGACAGATTTTTTCTTTTGGAAACATGATGCAAGGACAAAACAAGGCTAGAACTACAGAAGTTCTAGCATGCAAGCGAACTAACAACACAAAGAAAACTAAACGAAAGCAAAAACTAAAATACAAAGGATAGAAATAAACGGAGATAATCATAATGAAAACATTGTTTTGTTTAATGGAATCCTTTTGTTAGCAAGGTTGATCAAGTCTTGCTACCAAAACAATTGCATATGAGACAAAACTTTGTATTCCACTAATGATTATGTTACCTCAACTTTGATAGCAATGGTCCCAATCATAATAGTTTTAAATTTTTATTTTGGTATGGGACAATATATTTCTCCAAATTGAATGCCTTCAACATGTTCAATTGAATTTAAACCATAAGTCCTTTCAATCTTCTTGGGGAAATAGACAATATGCTCCTTGTCATTGACATTGAAGGTCACCTTTCCTTGATTACAATTAATAATAGCTCCTGCAGTATTAAGAAAAGGTCTCCCAAGAATAATAGACATATTATCATCTTCAGGCATTTCAAGCACAACAAAATCAGTTAATATCAAGCAATTATGAGCCACCTGAATAGGTACATCCTCACATATACCCACAGGAATAGTGGTAGACTTATCAGCCATTTGCAAAGATATATCAGTTGGTATCAATTTTTCAAGCTGAAGCCTCTTATAGAGAGAGAAAGGCATAACACTAACTCCAGCTCCCAAATCACACAAAGTAGTTCTAACATAACTGTTCTTAATAGAGCAAGGGATAGTTGGAATCCCTGGGTCTCCAAGTTTTCTAGGAACCTTACCATTGAAGGAATAATTAGCAAGCAAAGTAGAGATTTCTTCATTAGGGATCTTCCTTTTATTCGAGACAATGTCCTTCATATACTTTGAGTAAGGAGGCAATTTAATAGCATCAGTCAAAGGAATTTGTAAGAATAAAGGTTTCATCCACTCACAAAACTTATTATAGTGTTCATCTTCCTTTGACTTGTGTTTCTTATCAGGGAAAGGCATAGGTTTTTGGACCCAAGGTTCTCTTCCACTACCATGTTTCTTAGCAACAAAATCTTCTTTAGTGTATTTAGTATTCTTAGTGTGGTTTTCAGGTTCTTCTTCAACTTTTTCTTCATTAGGAACTTCATTTTCTTCATTACCACTTTCAGTTTCAGCATCAGAGATAGATATACTATTAGGATCTGTAGCAGGTTCAGAGGGTTCTACAACAGTTTTATGTTTCTTTTTCCTTTTCTTACGAGTAGAACCACTATTTTCAGCTTGTTGAGAATCCTGCTCAATTCTTTTGGGATGCCCCTTAGGATATAGAGGATCCTAGGTAGCAGCACCACTTCTAGTTCTAATTTCATAAGCATGTTTTTCTTTAGCAGCATTAACTAGCAAGTCATTTTGCACTTTAACGAGTTGATCTATTTGAGTTTGAACCGTTTGAAAGTGTTTAACAATCATTTTAACATCATTAGAGGTTTTTTCCACAATATCTTTCAACTCAACAATAGCTCTAGTGTTTCCATAAGATGATTTTGCACCCTTTTATTAAAGTTATCTTGCTTAACAATAAAGATATCAAATTCTTCTAAGCATTGATCAGGAGGTTTCAAGTAAGGGATATCACCTTCATCAAAGTGTTGGAGAGAGTGTACCTCAATAGTGGATGAGTAGGGAATATGCTTACATAATTCTTCTATAGGAGGTAAATTCTTGACATCTGCAGCTTTAATTCCCTTCTCCTTAAGACATTTCTTAGCTTCCTTCATCACTTCATCATTTAATTCAATAACTCCCCTCTTCTTTGATGTTGGAATAGGCACAGGAATAGATGGTTCAGGTACAATTACTTCAGGTATAGCTTGTTTAGGAGGAGTCCAATCTTCATAATTCTTGCTTATTTTAGCCATTAATTCCTCAGCTTCCTCCGGAGTCCTATTCCTGAAAACACAATCAGCACAACTATCTAGGTATATCCTAGATTCTTTGGTTAGTCCATTATAAAATATATCAAGTAGTTCATTCTTAGGTAATGGACTTCCAGCCTGTGCATGAATCAAAGCACAAAACCTTGCCCAAGATTCGGGCAATACCTCTTTTTCTCCTTGTTTAAAAACAAAAAGTTCCTGCAAAACAGCATGTCTAGCACTAGGAGGAAAATATTTCTGCAGGAAAGTATTAAACAAGCACTCAGGGCTATCAATAGATCCAGGAGGTAAATTACCAAACCAAGTTTTAGCTTCTCCTTTCAGTGAAGAAGGGAAAATCTTAGCAACAAAGTAAGTACGCATTTTAATATCATTAGAAAACAAGCCACTCATGGTAGAAAGTTCATTCATATGTGCTACCGCACTTTCATTCTTAGTCCCACAAAAAGGTTCTTTCTCGACAATAGCTATGTAAGATAGATCGAGAGAGAAATCATAATCTTCATCTATAATGTTTATGGGAGAAGCAGCAAACTTAGCAGCAGGAGATAATTTGGGTCTAATAGTACGCCTCTCAAGGAGATTCTTAGCAGCGCTCCTATCATGGGTGTTCCTACATTCTTCAATAAACTCATCAGTCATCTCAACATAATCTTCTTCAGCATCATAATTCTCAGGTGAGCTAACAGGTGTGGCAGTGTCTTCATTAGGAGTTTCGGTATTTCCAGCTATAGTTCTAACAATCGTAGCATCTAGGAAAGGACCTAATGAACCACTCTTATCAAGCACAGTAGAAGCAGCATCATAAGCATCAGAAGTTTCAGATTTAGCAGTAGTAGCAGTGTGTGTAGCATGTGTATGTGGTGGTGTAAGGAACTTACTCAGAACAGGCGGTGAATCAAGAGCAGTAGAGGTGTTCAGAACCGTACCTCTTCTTGTAGTGGATGGTAAAATAGGAACCTTGCCATCACGAGACTTACCCATGATGAAAAGCAGCGAACAATAGAGAATCCAAGTGAACTTGATAAATAAAGCTATGCTCCCCGGCAATGGCGCCAGAAAATAGTCTTGATGACCCACAAGTATAGGGGGTGTATCGTAGTATTTTCGAGGGAAGTGAAACCCAATTTATTGATTCAACACAAGGGGAGCCAAAGAATACTTATCAGCCTTAACAACTGAGTTGTCAATTCAGATGCACCTGGAAACAATCTTGCTCACAGCAGTTTATTAGTAGCAACAGTTTTGTAGTAGGAATAGCAAAGTAACAGCAGTAGTAAAGCAAAGACAGTAGTAACAAAAGCAGTAAATAGTGGGATTCGAGTGCGGTAGGCATAGGGATGGATGGACGGGCGTTGCATGGACAAGACAATTCACATAGCAATCGGAACATAGGGCAATTGCAGATAAATAAGATAAAGCATCCAAGTGCTAGACAATCCTAGGCATGTGTTCCATATATAGTCATACATGCTCGCAATGAGAACTTGCACAACATCTTTTGTCCTGCCAGCCCGTTTGCAGCGGGGCCTCTAGGGAACTACTGGCAATTAAGGTGCTCCTTTTAATAGAGCACCAGAGCAAAGCATTAACACTCCGTGAACACATGTGATCCTCACATCAAAGCCTTTCCCTTCTAGCTACCCCAATTTCTGTCACTTCGGGACCATAGGTTCCAGACAACGACGTGTGTATACAACTTGTAGATAAGACCAGAAACAATACTATCATAATGAATCAATAATAAGTTCAGATCTGAAATCATGGCACTCGGGCCCTAGTGACAAGCATTAAGCACAACAAGTCGCAACAAAGTCATAAAGCACTAATAAAAGATACTAAGCACCATGCCCTAACAATCTGATGCCATTACATGAACGATCTCATCCAATCCCTACCATCCCCATAGCCTACAGCGGGGGATTACTCACTCATAGATGGGGGAAACATGGATGGTCGATGGAGAAGCGATGGTGATGATGATGGCGATGATCTCCTCCAATTCCCCGTCCGACAGAGTGCCAAAACGGAGTTTCTGGTGCTGTTTCGTGGAATCTGGTGGTGGCGGCGGAGCAGAACTCCTTCTGGAAAAATGTCGAACCCCCCGAATTTTTTAGGTCAGAAGGCTCCTTATAGGTGAAGAGAGAGGCCGAGGGGGTGCCTGGGGGGCCCACACCACCCCCTGGCGCGGCCTGGCCTGGCCCGCGCCAGCAGGTGGTGTGGCCACCCCAGGGCTCTTCTCCGTCTCGTATTCTGGCTCCTGGAGTCTTCGGGTGAAATAGGATTTTTGGCATATTTTCCGGGATTTTTCCTAATAGTTGATTTTCTGCACAAAAAGTAGACACCAAGGCAATTCTGCTGAAAACAGCGTCAGTTCGCATTAGTTGCATCCAAATCACACAAGTATAGAGGAGAAACAATAGCAAAAGTGTTCGGGAAAGTAGATACGTTTTGGACGTATCAACCCACGCCGCTTGTTTTGCTCCAATAGCCTTGCCGTGTATTGAACATTGGGGGATCTCAAGTACTCCTCCCAGAACACTCTCACGATAGCCACGATAAAGCGGCGGACACAAAGAATGGCGGTGCTCTCCCCTATTTCCAAGTGGTCATCAACCAAATCCGCCGAAATACCATATGCCATCATACGCAAGGCGGCGGTCACCTTTTGGTAGGTGCTATGCCCAAGCTCCCCGGCGGCATTCCTCCTTTTCCCAAAGAAATGACCAAACTCCATCACACTCTCGGCGATGTTCTTGAACAATCTTGTGCTCATCCTAAACCGGCACCGGAAGTAGCGCTCGGGGAAGATGGGCTTCTCGATGAAATAGCTTCTCATCAATTTGGCATGGCCTTCCAACCTCTCCCTCCATAATCTCTCTCAACCAATCACGGAACCACCATGCTTCGGGCGCTTCATCCTAGCGCGAACGGCCAAAATGATAGCAAGATCTTCCTCTTCTTTCGCATCCCATTCATCATCGGACTCTTCCTTCAACCGGCGGCGCACCATCTACATAGGGCGGCTACGTCTAAATAATATCCTAAATGAGAAGGTATGGCAATGGAGGACACTACATACCTTGGTGGGGATTAGCGCCGGTGGAGGCGCGGAAGCGATAGCGGCGGCGGTGGACGGCCGGGGCAGCGCCGGATCTATGCTCGCGGAGCTCGAATCGGCAGGGAGTGGCACCGGTGGTCGCGCGGAAGCGACGGGGGCATGACGGCGGTCGTCGATTAGCGGCGGGGGAAGCTTCGGCGTGGCAGCGACGGGGGCGGGGGAAGCTTCGGCGTGGCGGCGGCAACAAGCGGCGGCGTTGTCGACGCCGGCGGGAGCTGTCGGCGCCGGCGGGAGCTGTCGGCGCCGGCGGGATTTGGGAATGGGGAGAGAGGAAGCGCGGGGGCGAGGGGGGATTTCAGCTCTGCGCGTGAGTGTGCGTTTCCAGGACGCCGAACCAGGAGCCCCAGATGTGGCGCTCGCGATAGCGCATATACTGCACGCTGGAATTTTTTTTTACCGCGCGCGCTAGTTTGCAGTCGCTGCTGGAGCGCCGAAAACAAGGCTCCGCGCGCTAAACAAGCGGTTTATTGGGCGCGCACAATTTTTAGCGCCGCTGCTGGAGATGCTCTAAGGGCGTGTTCGGTAGTCTCCCGATGCACAACTTTTGCAGTTCGTCTGGTAGCATAGGTCGCATTATTTGAAACTGTAGTCCGTTTAGTTTCCTGTTTTTTTCAGCAGATGCAAAAAAAAGATGTTTGGTGTCCAGTCTTATTGTTTCTCTTTGTACACACATGTTGATACACTCATCATATTCAAATATGGTGATCTTACCACAATACATGAACATAACACACTAGCATGGATCAGATCACATCACACATTTATAGTAACTAGAAACTAGAATGGGCACATTCACAGAAACTAGACAAGAAACTGGACTAGGCAGGTAAGTCCATAGTCAGGTCCATCCCATGGCATATGACAGGTTGTTCATGTCAGGGGTACACATGGCACCTGACAGGTTGTTCATGTCAGGGGTACAAACCCTGACCCAAAGACCCCTAGAAGATAGTGGTTCGACATTAACATCCACCAGAGAAACTCGGCTAGAAAATTGGCGGCAAATCTCGGCTAGAAAGTCTCGAAAACAAATAGAAATAACTAGAGATAAAGTGTTGAATATGGTAGGACCATCTAAGCCGGTAAAGGAAAACATGACTCATATCTTGGCCATGGTGGACAAGTTTACCAAGTGGATTGAGGTAAAGCCAATCAGGAAATGTGATGGGGCAACAGCTATGACATTCCTCAAATATATAATCTTGAGATATGGCTATCCTCACAGTATCATAACTGATAATGGCACAAACTTTATTGAAGGAGCATTTGCAAGGTTCTGTCAAGAAAAAAAGATCCAGCTAGATATAGCCTCAGTGGCCCATCCCGCATCGAACGGACAAGTGGAAAGATCCAACAGACTAATTTTGTCCGGACAAAGACCCTGGCTCATAGAGCCGTTGCGAAGATCAACGGGATGCTAGATAGAAGAACTACCAGCTGTACTGTGGAGTTTAAGAACAACTCTGAATCGATCAACAGGCTATACGTCATTCTTTCTAGTATATAGGGCGGAAGCTATACTACCAGCTGAAATAGAGCATGATTCGCCAAGGGTCACCCAATACACAGAAGCCAAAGTACGAGAAGCCCGGCAAAATGATGTTGATCTACTGGAAGAAGCGAGAGAACTGGCCTTGTCCAGATCCGTCACAGCAAAATCTCCGACGCTACCATAGCCGGAAAGTAAACCCCCGAGTCATCCGGGAAGATGATCTCGTACTTCGGTTGGTGCAGCGCACTGTTGGCATGCATAAGTTATCCCCTCCATGGGAAGGACCTTTCATTGTAAGCAAAGCTTTGCACAATGATTTCTACTATCTTATCGATGCACAACCATAGGAGAATAATAAGGCGGACATGTCCGGCGAGGAATCTAAGCGTCTATAAAATGTAGCTTTACTTCGTCCATTTTACACATAGCAAAGAGGTGAATGTATCTGAATCACTCAGATGTCGGTACTTTGGCACCCCTAGCAGAAACTCGGGGACTGCCTTAATAATTATCTTTTCGGTATTTACTTTCTATATGTCGGCTCGATTAAATTACTTACACCTTAGCCGGATTAGTAGTGTGTAGGCACCAAAAACCTAACTCTTCGAATTTGCTGTTGTCCAATAAGAATTGGCTTCATGGCAAGCAAGAGCACAAGTTTGGAATTGCAAGGCACATGAAAAACAACTATGGAAAGGAACGTAATCGAGCTGACATTTATTATTCAGACTAACCCTATATTTACTCTATTTATGTTACATTGAATTATTTTGAGCTAATCCCAAAGTTTCAAGTATTGTTAAGTCAATTTTTTGAACCTCGGACTCGTAAGTCAAAAAAACAAATCAAGGTAGACGCAAGCCAAATTGGGGGAACAAGAAAAGGAAACTCGGGGACTACGTCCAAGTTAATACGACATTAAAAACTTAGTGACAAAACACATGCAATTGTAGCAAAACGAACCACTGTGTTTAAATACAATTGCACTCGGCATACCGGGGATCTGATGAATATCAAAGTGTTTCTGGCTCATGGAGCAGCAGCAGGAGCTGAATCAGCGGTTGAAGGAGCCGGATCATCAGCCGAAGGAGGGGGTAAGTCGGTGTCTGTAGGCGGAGCACTGGTACCCGCCTCATCCTCTGGGTTAGCGCCCTCGTTCTCCAGATCTTCTGCATCCTCGCCGAGATCAGAGGATTCTTCGTCTTCTTCGTCGCTTTCGCCATCAGACACATATGCATCATCAACGGCCTCGAGGAAGCTCGTACCCTCATTCCAGCGGTGGCAAAAAGGCGTACTGAATAAGGTTGTTGGCGCAAACCTGGCGTTGAGCGATGCATTCTGGATGATTGGTCCACCTTAACCCGGTGCGCATGCGGTCAAGCAACCCCAGATCCAGCGTCTTATACCATGAGAGGATGAAGCTCAATGTCGTGTCTGCCCCGGCACACGCATCAGATTCTCGCCAAAGGTTCAGCTGAGTTTCACACTCCATTAGTTTTGATAAGAAAGTTGTGTTGTCTTTGGGAGTGGGGTCAGTTGGCCAGAGAGCATTGAATATCCGAACTGCTGCTGGCATAATGTCTGTGCCGTAGTTTTTCATGACTTTAATGTGATAGCAAGGCTCACCAGCGATGGCGGTGGGGTAGTCGGCGGGACCTGCGACGACGAGCGGGCGCCATGTAGGTTACCTTGTGAAGCGCGGCGGCGGTGCTTGAAGTAGGCAAAGAAGACCCGGCGACGTGACAAAGACCATGTGCAGACGGCGGTGATCCGCGCCGTAGGAGATGGCGCGGTGAAAGCTGAGGCCGTCGATGCACGAGGACAGCGAAGTAGACTGCGTGTAGCCATGCTACGACCCGAGGGGCGGCATAGCTGCAGGGCGCAAGTCGGTGCAGTGGCTGGGAGACCACCAACGACGTACACGCAAAGAAAGGCGTGTTAGAAGCCAGTAGCATGGACCAAAGGCGGCGGCGCTACGACCCGACAGGGCGACACAGCGGCAACCCGTAGCTCGATCGGTGGTAGGCGCGTGCTCGGAGACGTGCATGGCGTAGACAGGCGCGGGATCGGTTGATCAGACCGACGGTGCACCGTATGCGCCATGGCATGGACGAGTGTAGATCGGAGTCGATGGCGGCGTTGTCGGTGAAGTCCCGGTCGATGACGATGAAGATGATCCTAGGGGGATAGCCGCGACAGCCTTCCAATGGAAGGCGTAGCAGCCATCCGCGGTGCGCGGAAGCCTGCCCTGAGGCCGCGACAGCCTGCCGAGGCAAGCACAACATCGGAGGAGGCAGGCGCACGTGCGCGGTGTAGATCCTCGATGCCGATGGTCGGAGTAGAGGCGCGGCGATGACGACGGCGATGGGCGACTCAATCCGATCTAAGATCGGTAAACCAAATAAGAAAACCGATCAAGAAATAAAAAAAGACTTACAGGACAGCCGATCACGGATCGGCGGACGAACCCTACGTGCGGGTTGCGCCCCCCGGCGGAGATCATGGAGATCAGCCTCCCCGGGGACGGCGCGGCGCGGAAGTGTGTGCGACGGCTAGCGTGGTGCCATGGGGACGGCGGTGCTAGGGTTTGGGGGCGGGGGAGCCGGCGGCGCCTGGGAGGAGGGGCGGCGGCTAGGGTAGAAGAATCGTGGTTAGGCTGATATCATGTAGAAGGATAGAGAGGGAGAGAGATTGGCGGAATATGTTGGGTGTATTATTAAGCCTCATGAGCGAGTATATATAGGCGTACAGAGATCATCTTTGAGTGCAAGACAAGACACGAGATCTATCGCTATCCTAGATTACCTAATCGTACACGTATACTCTAACAATGGGGAACATGCCTTAGTTTTTTTATCGTTTTATTATCCAATAAATGTATTTTTCCATAAAATGCAACGTATTAATATCACAATGATGGCATACATTTGGGCCTCTACAACAAGTCTGCAACATATCGACAATGACCATAGGCAAGACCAAACTTCAAGCTATGTCATCAACAAAGGAACGTCAAGAAACACCACCACTTCAGTACTTCACCCAGTTAAGGTCAGAACTAGGAGGACCTTACACATCTACTTCTTTTAGAGATTTTCGGTATAGCAACTTTTAAGAAAAATAATCTAGTACATTTTTTTACGGGTCTAGTACATATTGTTGTAGTATAGAAATTATAATGGCGTTAGTATGTTGTAGTACTATTTAAGAGAAACAAAAAAAACTTGCTAGCACCATTTTTTATAGTATAAGAAAAATCTAAACTTTTTTTCTTTTGGAAATGAGCATATATTAATATCACACGGATACCAATTACACTCAGCCTCTGCAACAACGCATACCCTATTGGCAATACGGATGCACACGGCCGAAAAAAGAAGAAGAATTATAAAAAAGAAAAGTCCCGCTGCAGGAATCTGATCCTTAATAGCAGCGACACTACCACCACCAAAACAACACCAGAAGTCCAACCCCTCCAAAAACGACGCCTCCAAGAAAAAAATAGTGCACAAGCGCTGTCATCGCCCGATCAAAGATCTTAGGTTTTCACCCTGTAGAAAGTCCTCACTTGCAAGCAATGCCTTCTGCAAGCCATTGTCAGGCACAACCAATAAAGGCCAGACCTTGGGTTTTCACCCTACAAGGTAAGACTGTGAACTCCTCCTGTGATGTCGTCCCTCTAACAGACGCTGTTGCGAGTCACAGATATCCAAGCCAAATCCTCATCGCCATAAAGACTCAAATCACCATAGCTCGCCCACATGTCTCTGCCTTCATGACATTCTCCGCATATGACTTCACCATGTGTATCGTCAAAGACATGTCGCATGATGGTAACAGGTAGCAGAGCTTCACCGCGCTCCCACTGAAACCAATCGGCCAGCAAAAAACACAGGTGCGCATGACCGAATTTCTTCCGATCCAGCAAGTTCCAGGCATATGCGCCCATGGGAGTTCACCGGCGAAGACTTCCGAAACCAGACACTCCAGCCAGATCAATGGAGACCCGCATCAAGTAGATCTTCGTCTTGGTGCGAGATAGATCCGAGGACCACCCCCTTTATTGAAACCGAGCCAGCAGCCCCCACGCTACCCGCCGGAAACTAGCAGGATCCGCCGCAAAGCGGCAAGATCGCCCGGCCGACCACTCCGACGGAGAAGGAAGTCACCACCACCATGCCAGGGGTAGCAACCCCAAGCGCCCTAGTGCCGCGAGCATGGCCCGGAGATCTTGAGCGCCGGCGTCGGCGAGGAACGGAATAGATCTCGGCTCGTAGGCACGGATTCCCGCCGCCGCGTGCAGCCATCTGGACCAAGGACCCCCAGCCGCCGCCAGCCACGATACCACCGCCGAACCAGCGCGGGCGCGGACGCCGCCGCCGCCACGCCAGATCGCGGCCAGGGTCGCCGCCGCCACTGCCACGCCGCCAGATCTTTGCCCGGCGGCGGGCGGGAGGATCTTGAGGGGAGGGTCGGCCGGGGAGGAGAGGGGCCGCCCGGCGCGGCGCCGCCGCGCGGGTGCGGGAGAGAGGGTCAAAAATGGAGGGAGGATTTTACTTCCCCGGTCTCTGCACCAACTAGGGATGCACACAGCCATTAAGCATGAGTACCAGGATTTTTAAACTTAGTTAACACCAAGCCTGGTCCTCAAGATAAATTGCATGAGTACCAGGATAGCCTGGTCCTCAAGTATAAATAGGAACCTAAATTCGCATCCATAAGAATTTGAACCTAGGTGTTGGGTTTGTATATCCACTCTCCCAACCAGATGAGCTAAAAATCTAAACTTATTGGGTGTGTATGTAACAAGATGCACAATCACAACTTTCTCTTGGGATAAATCAAATAGTTCATACATAGAGCAAGGCAATGGACATTCTTTTGTCTTAAAAAGGAACATTTAGGCTCAATCAAATACTATAGTTCACACATGCAGCAATGCAATGGACATTCCTTTCTCAGGCTAAACCGAACAGCAATAATTCTGTAGTTGCATGGGAATATCATTTTTGGAATATCATAGTCCAAATTATAGTCAGCAAGAATTAAGCCTGGTGATCAGCTCCGGTAAGATGGAGGGGCAGCTGCTCCTTAGATGCGCAAAGCCATCACTAGCCACGACCGCCTTCAGGTTTTTGACTGAAGCGAGAAACGTGAAGCATGCCTCTTTGAGCCCTTCACAGCCATGCTGCTCAGCCAACGCCAACGTGACGGCCGCCGTGTTTCTGCTGATGTAGCCGCACAACGTCTTCTCACAAATCAATTTGAGCCTGTCCAGGTTATATCTGTCTGCCGCTACCAGCAAATGCTGAGCCATCTCCATAGCCTCGCCCTGGTCAATCTCAGGCAGCGAGTCCGTGTAGATGAAGTGGAGCATGGCTTTGAAAACTCTAGCTTCCATGTCGTTGATCCGGACGCAGCTTGATGACTCCTTCTCTTTCATGGGACCAAAGAGCTCTGCCATGAAGACCGGAGACCGAGCAGCAAGCATGTACCTATGCGCCGTGAACGACTCGCCGCCGACCTCGAAAGTCACATCCCCTGCCTGTCCGCTTGTCAAGAGATGGAGCAGGTGCCGGTGCAAGTCGGACGGCGGCACCACGACGAACTGCGCGGCGCGTGTCTCACCGGCGACAGTGCGGATCGACTTTGCGATAGTAACGTCACACTTGAGGCTGAAAGAGTCGTCTTTGAGATACTTGGATCCCTCCAAAACTTTCCTCTGGACGAATTTGTTGAATCCCCATCCTTGGTTGGGACCAAACGCACGATGTTCACTTGTGCAGCTGTGCGACGACACAGGTTTCCCATCCTGACGGAGCAAACTGATCTTGAATGTTGCCTTGACATCCTTACCATCGGTGTTATCATCACGCCATAGATGGACGGCTATCCAATCAGCATCCTCCTTGACCGTACCATCAGGATAGTATTTGATACACCACTCATGGCCCCCGACGACGAACTTCTCGCACGTGATGCATTCGCCGATGCCGAGCCCTTTGGTGCGGGAGTAGCCCTTGATCTTGAGGACGTGCGACCCGGACACGACCTCGGCGACGATGGCCGAAGCGGTCTGCGACGGAGTACCACCACCGACGTTGACGGTGGACGGAGAGCGGGATGAGTTGGACATTGCAGGCCGGCCGGGCAAGCCTAATGCCCGCCTACAACGAGAAGAGTTAGGAAGAGAACAGATCGAGCACGTCGCAGTTGTTGGGACTTCACCCACGGATCGAGATAAACAGGCACACACGAAAAACTTTTGATCGCGCCCGTCCTTGATCCTCTATTTTCGTGTCAAATCCCACGGTACAACTTCACAGCCTAGATGTGCATATATACACGCACGGCCGGACAAGGACCTAGACGGCCTACATGGACTCAACACACAGTTGCTTTAGCTCAACCTACTAGTACTCGGACCTGATACGAGACCTACTCCATTTCTATCTCTGACTTGCTATGATTGCTCTAAACCAGCTCCAACGAGTACTACAGGTCTACAGCACGCAAACAGCTAGCTGATGCAAACTAAACAAACCGGACTAGTAACTCTAAACCCACATGGAAAGATTATTTCTAACAGGAGTGGTGGATCGAGATGAACTCGTGAGGTTCTTAAATGGAGGCGCGTGACGCTCGATAACCTGCATATATTGATGCCGCGCATCGACATCGACCACACCAGCGCTAGACGCGCGTATGCGTATATACAAATCCAAAACACTTGTTTCGGGACGGAAGGAATATGTAAGAGCATCTCCAACGGATGCCTAAAAATAGCCTCGGTGCCCTAAAAACCGGGTTTTTTTTACGGCGCCGCCGACACGACTCTTTTCCTCTCCAGCACATGCCGGCGCCGCATAATTTTTTTTTGACACGCCGTAAAAAGCCGGCCTCGGGGCTTTATATATCGGACATGCCCAAAAATATCCAAACCCGCGACCGCTTCCAACTACCGTGAAAAATCCGCTTCCCCATTCCCGCCGCTTCTGTGCCGCCCCGTAGCCATAGATTCAAACCCGCCATGCCACTGCCTCCCCGCCCTGTCACCAGTAGTTGTAGATCAGTCTGCGTCGAAGCCCCGATGGCCATTTCCCTACCTGATTCTGCGGACGCGAGCTAACCCTAGCCCGGTCGCCACGATGCAGCCGCGCGCTCGGAGCCACAACGGCTGGGTCGGCGTCCACGAGCACGTTGGCTGTTGGTCGGCGGAGATCTCTTGCCAGAGGGAGAGCCTCTGGCTCGGGACGTTAGACACACCCGAGATCACGGCCCGCGCGTACGACCTTGCGGCGTGGAGGTTCGGGCGGCCTCGGTCAATGCTGAACTTCCCGGAGTGCGAGAATCTCCACGAGGCCCAGCAGCTGGCGCCGAAGGTACGCTACTCCACCGCCGCGGAAGAGCAAGAGCACCGTTGGGCGCTGTAGCAGATCGCGGGAACACCGTGTTTCTTCTGATGTACTCGCACAACGTCTTCTCACAAATCAGTTTGAGCCTCTCCAGGTTATGGCTGTCCGCCGCTACTAGCAAATGTTGTGTCATCTCCATAGCCTCGCCCTAGTCAATCTCAGGCAACGAGTCGGTGTAGATGAAGTGGAGCATGGCTATGAAAACTTTAGCTTCCATGTCATCGATATGTAGACAGCTCGCCTCCGTCGTTGATTGCAGCCCCGCCCTGCCACCACCATCCCGCCCCGCCGCCAGTAGTTGTAGATTAGGCCGAATCGAAGCCCCAACGACCATGTCCCTGTTGGGTCCGCAGCATAGAAAACAAAAAATTTCCTACGGTGTGAACTACACGCCAAGATCTATCTACTAGGTACAAAGCAACGGGTGGACATACATCCAACGAGAACTTACCCTCGTAGACAACGAGCTTTGTTAACGAGTAGGAACTCGTGGTTGATATAGTCGTACACTTGCCGATCTCAAGATCGTGATGAAGTGCAGCAGGTCTGGCTCCAGTACGTCCATCAGATCCAGCTCCAGCACCACCAAGTCCAGCACCGCAAAGCAGCGATGCATCCGTGATCGCACACACGTCCGGTACCCCGACAACCTCCATCCCTCGCTCCAGCAAAGTAGCGGAAGCAGCAACTCCTTTCCAGATAAAGCCACCGGGAACATGTATCTCGCTAATCCGAGACCATGGGGAAATAATACTAGAGGGGGAGAGAGATCCTTCACAAGGAGGTGTGAGTATGAAGGTGTGAGAGGGGGGACTTTTATAGGAGGAGGGGAGGGTACCCCTCCCCATGGCCGGCGCCCCAAGGGGTGACCCCTCACCTTCTCATTCATGTGGTGGTAACTCCCTCCACATAAATTTGCCCCTTCACATTCTCTTTTAAAGTCCCCACTTTAAATGCATTAAATTTCTCCAAATTTAATGCTCTCTCATTTAATAAAACTCTTTTATTAATTTTATTCAGAATTTTGTTAATTACTTTAATTAACAAATATTCACATAAAACCCCCTGCAATATTTCAATATTACATGCAGAACCAATTTCAGCATTTTCACCCGAAACAGTTTCGGTGTCTATTGAAATAATTCCAGCGCTTTCTTAAATCTTTATCTGAAACATATTTGCTCCAAATGGTATCGGTATCCCTTAAGTGTGTCACCCTACGGTTCACGAATAATGCAGACATGATCGAGACCCCTCGATCAATAATCAGCAGCGGGACCTGGAGATCCATACTGACTTCTACACATTCAACGATGACTTCTGTGATCGTGAGAACCTTTAACGCTAGTAACTAAATCCCTTTGTCCCGCGATATATTACATGTCCGAGATTCGATCATCAGTATCTCCATACCTAGTTTGATCCCGTTACCGACATGCACTCTTTTCTCGTTCCCGTGATATAACATTCTAGTGATCACATCACTTGCTTGCAAGCTATTTCAATGTGATATCACCGAGAGGGCCTAGAGTATATCTATCCGTCATCGGGATGGACAAATCCCACTCTTGATCCATGAGCCTCAACATAACACCTTCGTAGCACTGAACCCACCTTTATAGTCACCCTGTTATGGTGTGACGTTTGATGTTATCAAGATACTCTTCCGGTGTTAGCAATTAACATGATCTCATGGTCTAAGGACTAAGATTACTTCGTATGATGTTATAGCAATATAAACATAATGACTCTGATCGTAATGCTATACTTCGGATGAATGTTCATCACATCATTCCACCAATGTTGTGACCTCGTTATTAACAACATCCAATGTCCATGATCAGGAAACCTTGATCATCTTGTTAATCAACGAGCTAGTCTATAAGAGAGGCATGACTAGGAACCTTTTATTTGTTTATTAAACACACATGTATTGACGTTTCCTATCAATACAATTATAGCATGCAAAATAAACATTTATCATAAACAAGGAATAAGATAATAACCACTTTATTATTGCCTCTCGGGCATATTCCCTTCAGTCTCCCACTTGCACTAGAGTCAATAATCTAGTTTGAAAAACTTTGCGTATTGAACACCTATTGCTTTCTGGTGTTGCATATACGCTATTGCTAGTGGTTAACATAATCTCCGGATCTGACAGTTTCAGGTCCGTGTGTATTTGCATGTCTCTGCGTCTCTACACATCACTCATTCTCAAATCAGATGGCATTGTATAGATTTGGTCCTTTGGTGAGACCTTTAGTTCGTTCGGCTCAAAATATGTTGATATTATTGCCACACAATATATCTTCATAGTATTAGCCCACTTTGAACCACATCTAGTTTGATAACAAACTACTTAACACAAATGCCCTCCTTTGCTGCTACTATAGCAGTCATATACTTACCCTTTTGTTGTAGTATTCGTCACAATGTCTCAACTTTGGAACTCATCTGAATCCATCATGAAACATCATTTCCATTACATTGTGCCACCCATAGTCTAAATTGAGATAAATTTAATTTGTATCTTGTGACAAAACTAGTATCAATGTAACACTTCACAATGAACTACCTTTAACTATTTGTCACTTATACATTATATATTCGTAGTTCTTCCAAAGCTCATAAGAATATCTTTACTATTGTCCAATGATCATCTTATGAATCATTCTGGTATATGCTCATAACATTTAGAGCATAGGACATTCTGGATAAATACATATCATGGTATAATCGATCAAAATCTTCATGTGATTTTACTCACCAAGTGTTGAAACACTTGAATTTTGATACAATCCTTTCCATGCAGCAAGAACCTTTCTTGTTGTTTCCATATTGAACCCTTTCAATATCTCATATATGTATGTCTGGCACAACCATATTAGCGCCTTAATCTATCCATATAGATATTTATGCCTAATATTCCGGGTTTGCCCAAGTCTTTCATCGAAATCTTATTTTAATGAAATTCTTGACTTGTGTCAATACAAGATACATCATTTCCAATCAACAATATGTCCTCTACATAATGTATTAGAAATATGTCTCAGTGCTCCCACTTAATTTCTTGCAAATGCAAGCATCTTCATCATCTCCGATGAATTTAAACTCTTTTAACAGTTTCATCATGGTGAAGATTTCAACTCCGCTATGCTTACTTCAACTATTGAAGTTTACATGCCCTTTTAGCACCCTTTGAATTAACAAAACCCTTCGTACCATGTCATGTACATGTCCTAGGTTACCGTTCTATTAGAAGAACCTTGTTTTGTTTATTCAACTACCATATACCAAATTATATGTAGTGGTTGCTACATTAATCCGTCAAGACTATATATCGCTATGAAAGATCAAATCTTGTCATAGTCAACTCCTTGAACATTGTCGTAAACTTCTTTCCGACATGTCGACTATTTCATAGATGTTAAACATCCATGTCTTATTTCTTTACAGATCCAAACATGACCCATAGGCTTCACGCCTTTCCGGAGGGTCTTCCAAGTTCAGAAACTTGATTTCTCATGTATGGATACTATCACAGATTCTGTGACTTCTAGTCATTTTATGGAGTCAGGGCCCATCATCGCTTCTTTGCATGTAGTCGGTTCATCATTGTCAAAACAATAACGACTTTTGTTTCAAATCTTACTATTTGATTCTTACCGACCCACATGGTTCAATAGGAACTCTAATCTCCGAGATCACACCTTTTGTAATCACGAGAGCCATGAGAATTGTGGCCTCCACCGGGACACTTTCCGGCGCTGCGCTACTTAGCACATATAACTAAGGTTCAACAACCTTATCAAAGTTCTATTGTCCTCTCACTTACCTTTTCACGAAAAGTTCCTTCTCAAGAAACTTGACGTTCCAAGCGACAAACTCTTTTGTCCTTGGTGTTATGGAGAAATTCCCAACAAATTCTTTGGGATAACCTACAAAGATGTGCTTATCCGACTTTGGTTGTAAACATTTTACTTATGCATAGCATACCAAAATTTAAGAAAAGACAATTCGGGTTTTATCCCAAACCATAACCCATATGGTGTCATTTCAATGGATCACGATGGTGCTCTTTTCAGTGTAAAAGCGGTAGTCTCTAAAGCTTCAATCTTTAAAACATAATGGCAGTTTTATAAATGACACCTTTGATCTTACCATGTCAAACATGGTTTGATTTCATCTCTCGAATATGCCATACTCCTATGGTTTATCGGGAAAACACAAATCATGGAACAATTCCTCAAATCTTAGGTGTTTTGCTAAACATGTAACTCAAATATCTTCCTTTATGATCGAATCATAAACTCTTTATTTTCTTGTTACAATGATTTTCAACTTCATCTTTAAAGTCTTTGAACAATTTTCAAATGTTTCATACTTCTTCCTTATTAAGTAAATATATAGATATATTCACTCAAATTTTCGGAGAAAGCATATGAAGCAAAAAGATCCATCGCATATGGCTACACATAATGAACTATGCACATCAGCATGCACAATTTCCAATAAGCTAGTCATCCGTTCCTCTCTGGCCTATGGACGGAGTTTCAATTATCTCGAGGAAAGTCTCACATGCGTCAATTGATCAAAATCAAAGACTCCAAAAATCCATCAACATGGAGTTTCTTCATGTTTTCTTTCAAATATAATTTAAACAGCGATGTCACTTCATAAGTGATCTTTCAATCATTTGTCTTGCGACATTTTAGCAATAGTGTTTGTGGATGTGATTTCTCCAACTAGACTTGTAAAAGTTCATCCATCCTTTATGGAATACGGTAATTATTTGAACAGCCATTATTCTCATGATACCAGAACAAAATAACAATTATTTAAACAAATATTGAAAGCTTGGTTTGATGACAACGAAAAACACAATAACACTTTATTTGTTTTTGATGAACATCATCACTCATTCTCTTGCTGGTTACTTAGGCCATTGTATTTCATGAATTGCGTTGTCCTGTATGACACTTCATACCAACCAATTCGGTATCCAATACCGGTATCCAATACCTAAGAACCACATTGTTTAACAAGCAAGGAATATAGCCATAACATGTATATCTTCTATATACCTAAGTTGGACATCTCCAACCTTTTATTTTCTGCCAAATATTTTATAGATTCTCTTTCAGCAATTCCTTTTCTTTTAAAAGAATCTATCAACATCAATAGTGGTGTCATCAACATGACACATGGTACAAAGCGTATATAGTCAAATACTAATACCTTTGGACTTGCACTTTGAAGTGGATCACCATCATCAAATGTTTGGTGTTCTTTCAAAAATCCATTCTTTAGTAATCTATTAGTGTAGTAAACATTTTACTTACATCTTATATTCATCCTTATCATGACAACTTTCATGATCAAGCTATTATAGCTTATAAGGAAGAATCACGAGTATAATATCAGTTCCCAAAACCTTTTTGGTAGATTCGGATGCCTAACATCTCCATCCTTCACAAATTCTCATACAATATGAGAACATGTATTTTGCTAAATTATACTCTATCATAATGCAACCAAAAAACATTGTTTCAGATATCACAATATCTTTCACATATGATGGTTTCTGAAAAAAATTTCAGCTCCAATATAATCTTGATATTAAAACAACTTTTGAATATCAATAATCATGGAGGCAAACATGATACTTTAGATACTAACATTGGAATTCTTACTCTTGATTAATACTACTTATTAAACTTCATGGAGTAAATAGAGTTTGCTGAAAGTTTGCAATAGGACTTATAAACCTTAAATTGACATTCGAAACAATACGATACCAGTTCGTAAAGTAAATATCCAGAATTCTATAGTTCTATTATCTAAAATAAAAACTAAGCATAAGGTAGAAAACGAATGCCAATGACTACAACAAACTATGCAAATTTACTTTAATTTAATTTATTACAAATTTGGTTCGACTAATCCAAATTAGAAATGAACTCCCACTGAAAAACGACATCCCTCGTGCCTTTTTGGTGATTACATGAACCAAATCCACTACACCAAGTCCGATCATCATGTGAGTCAGTGTAGCTTCAAAGGCGAGCATCTATATGGGCATCATATCAACTATATGACTCATGCTTAACCTTTCGGTCCGTGTTCCGAGGCCATGTCTGTACATGCTAGGCTCGTCAAGTAAGAACCTGAGTATTTGCGTGTGTAAAACTGTCTTACACCCGTTGTATGAAAGCCTAGAGTCGAGAACACCCGATCATCACGTGATGCCTCAAAACACGATCCACAAAATGGTGCATACTTAAGGAAGAACACATTTTTATCTTGATATTTAAATGAGGGATCATCTTACAATGCTACAGAAAACGCCAAACTAGCAGTATAAGATGCTAACATCTAATGTGTAAAGTGAGATGATATGGTCCATGCATTTGATATCTATCACTTGCATCGTGGTATGATCTCTATCATTCCTTTGTGTGTAAGGCCAAGGTCTATGGAACTTACACGTTGAGTGTGTTGTAAGAGTATCTATCATACATCTACTTACAACAATACCATATCAATACACTAGCCCAGCAACGATCTAAACTAGACGCCTCTAATTTATCAATTGCAAGTTTTACGTGGCTTAGGGCTTTCGGAGATAGAACCGTTCTTACCTACGAACATGAACCACAACGAGGATAACTAAGTTATTAGCAACTTGTTGTAAATCAAATATTGACTATAGTAGGAGAGATAGACACCCGCCAGCCACTTATGCAAAACAAGTTGCATGTCAGTCGTGGAACCGGTCTCATGTACGATGACATGTAAGGTTGGTCCGGGCCGCTTCATCCCACTATGCCACCAATATCCAAAATACATAGAAGATGCAATAACATGATCATAATCGCCCACATATCAACATATGTGTACTACCCATGCTAAGCACCTACGCGTAGATCAGGCTCTGATACCACTGTTGGGTCCACAGCATAGAAAACAAAAAAATTCCTACGGTGTGAACTACACGCCAAGATCTATCTACTAGGTACAAAGCAACGGGTGGACATACATCCAACGAGAACTTACCCTCGTAGACAACGAGCTTTGTTAATGAGTAGGAACTCGTGGTTGATGTAGTCGTACACTTGCCGATCTCAAGATCGTGATAAAGTCCAGCAGGTCCGGCTCCAGCACGTCCATCAGATCCAGCTCCAGCACCACCAAGTCCAGCACCGCAAAGCAGCGGTGCATCCGTGATCGCACACACGTCCGGTACCCCGACAACCTCCATCCCTCGCTCCAGCAAAGCAGCGGAAGCAGCAACTCCTTTCCAGATAAAGCCACCGGGAACATGTATCTCGCTAATCCGAGACCATGGGGAAATAATACTAGAGGGGGAGAGAGATCCTTCATAAGGAGGTGTGAGTATGAAGGTGTGAGAGGGGGGCCTTTTATAGGAGGAGGGGAGGGTACCCCTCCCCATGGCCGGCGCCCCAAGGGGTGACCCCTCACCTTCTCATTCATGTGGTGGTAACTCCCTCCACATAAATTTGCCCCTTCACATTCTCTTTTAAAGTCCCCACTTTAAATGCATTAAATTTCTCCAAATTTAATGCTCTCTCATTTAATAAAACTCTTTTATTAATTTTATTCAGAATTTTGTTAATTACTTTAATTAACAAATATTCACATAAAACCCCCTGCAACATTTCAATATTACATGCAGAACCAATTTCAGCATTTTCACCCGAAACAGTTTCGGTGTCTATTGAAATAATTCCAGCGCTTTCTTAAATATTTATCTGAAACATATTTGCTCCAAATGGTGTCGGTATCCCTTAAGTGTGTCACCCTACGGTTCGCGAATAATGCAGACATGATCGAGACTCCTCTCCGATCAATAATCAGCAGCGGGACCTGGAGATCCATACTAACTCCTACACATTCAACGATGACTTCTGTGATCGTGAGAACCTTTAACGCTAGTAACTAAATCCCTTTGTCCCGCGATATATTACATGTCCGAGATTCGATCATCAGTATCTCCATACCTAGTTTGATCCCGTTACCGACATGCACTCTTTTCTTGTTCCCGTGATATAACATTCTAGTGATCACATCACTTGCTTGCAAGCTATTTCAATGTGATATCACCGAGAGGGCCTAGAGTATATCTATCCGTCATCGGGATGGACAAATCCCACTCTTGATCCATGAGCCTCAACATAACACCTTCGTAGCACTGAACCCACCTTTATAGTCACCCTGTTATGGTGTGACGTTTGATGTTATCAAGATACTCTTCCGGTGTTAGCAATTAACATGATCTCATGGTCTAAGGACTAAGATTACTTCGTATGATGTTATAGCAATATAAACATAATGACTCTGATCGTAATGCTATACTTTGGATGAATGTTCATCACATCATTCCACCAATGTTGTGACCTCGTTATTAACAACATCCAATGTCCATGATCAGGAAACCTTGATCATCTTGTTAATCAACGAGCTAGTCTATAAGAGAGGCATGACTAGGAACCTTTTATTTGTTTATTAAACACACATGTATTGACGTTTCCTATCAATACAATTATAGCATGCAAAATAAACATTTATCATAAACAAGGAATAAGATAATAACCACTTTATTATTGCCTCTCGGGCATATTCCCTTCAGTCCTCACCCGATTCCACGTCCACGAGCTAACCCTAACCCGGCAACCACAATGAAGTCACACGCTCGGAGCCACAACATCTGGGTTGGCGTTCGCGAGTGCATCGGCTGTTGGTCAACGGAGATCTCTTGCCCGAGGGAGTGCATCTGGCTCGGGATGTTCGACACACCCGAGCTCGCGGCCCATGCGTACGACATTGCGGCGTGGAGGTTCGGCCACCTAGGTCGATGTTGAACTTCCCGAAGTGCAAGAGTGTCCACGAGGCCCAGCAGCTCGTGCCGGAGGTCCAGCAGCTGGTGCCGAAGGTCCACTACGCCACCGCCGCTGAAGAGCGGGAACACCGCTGGGCGCTGTAGCAGATCGCGACACACGAGTCCGACGAGCGGTGGATGGCGCTCTATGCGGAGGCGCACCTGGACGAGGTGATTGCCGAGCTCGAGTTCTACGCGAGGAAGAAGGACGAGGAGTAGAAGCAGAAGAGGAAGGATAAGGAGAAGTGCAATCAAGGGTTATCGAAGCGTCCGGTGCGGGTGGACTCTGACAACAACGAGGGGTGGCTTGTAACATCCCAAAACTCTAATCCAAGTGATCAAGATCCAATCCACCCAATTTAGGGTTAACAAAAACTTTTCCTATTTAAAAATCTTTAAGCATTCATATGTGTATGCATTTACAATAGGAGTTGTTTGAAATGCCATGTTTGAGTGATCTATTGATTGTAAAATGATTCTAAGGTGAATTAAACATCATCTAGATCATTCCCAAACAAATCCCAAAGAAAAAGAAATCAAAAAGAATTAATTAAGCCAATGGTCACTTTTGCCATTTTAATCACATAGCCTACTTTAGCTATTCCTAGAACTCAAATCTTAACAAACAATTATGGTTCTTTGCATCCCTTGCTAGTACAAGTAGTGATGTGCCAAGGCCCACTTTGTTTCATCCCAAAAACTTTCAAACACTAATTTTAAATGACATTTGAAAATTGAATGTAGTTCATATGCATAGATCACACTTATTCCAAAACCACTCAAATGAACTCCATTTTTAAATCCCAAGCAAACCTAGATGCTTAAGCATAAGATGAATCACTCCACCAAAAATCTCCCAAAAATTCAAATATTTTCTTCATGCAACCATTTGTGTCGAACACCTGGCAGGCAGATAAAAAGTGGCCTAACTATTATTGTTGCTAGTTAAGCTCTTGTCCCCCTCTTAGCCCTCTCTGCACTCCCCTGTCCCCCTAGCATCTAACCAAGCCCAGACCAGCACCCCCCTTCCCTGCAGCGCCAATGCAGCGCCGCCCAAATAAGGTCACCGCCGGCCGAACGCGGGCAGCACGCTAGAGACCGAGCCACGCCATTCCAGCGTGCCCACTAGCTCCGCCCAACCCTACCGCCGCCCACGGTCTACCCCTCGATCAACCCCAGCCCCTGGACCACCTCAGCACCACGCCACCCTTTCTCTCTGCTCGCAGCCAGAGCGCGCCAGAGCGCGATCGCCGCCAGCACGCAGCAGACCGCGCCTTGACACCATATCGCGCACGCCGCTCCGCCTCGACCCCAGCAACCCACCAGACACGGCCGTGCACCACTGATGGCTCATGCTGATGTAGAGATCGTTGGGAACCCCAAGAGGAAGGTATGATGAGCACAGCAGCAAGTTTCCCTCAGTTATGAAACCAAGGTTTAATCGAACCAGTAGGAGCAAGGAAACACCCCAAAGGTGTTGCTAGCTGAGCCTTGGCAGGACGCACTACCGGTGGTTTATCTACTACCTTAGAAGTGGTAGTAGCATTACCAAATAAGAAACTCAGCGAATTATCCATAACAAAAATAAAGCAACTAGCAGAAGTAAACAATACTCATAGTAGAAGTTTTCTTTACTAGTTCCACTCTCCAATAGCGCTTCACTCCTCGGCAACGGTGCCAGAAAATAGTCTTGATGACCCACAAGTATAGGGGGCGTATCGCAGTATTTTTGATAAGTAAGAGTGTCGAACCCAACGAGGAGCAGAAGGTGCTGGCTAGTGGTATGGATCAGGAATTCTCTGCAAATACTTAGCAAACGGATTTTTAGGGGTTTTTGATAAAGCAAGTAAACAAAGTATGAGTAAATAAAAGACAGTAGGAATAAATGCAGCAAGTGGCCCAATCCTTTATGCAGCAAAGGACAAGCCGGTTGTATTACTTAAGATGACCAAACGTTCTCGAGGACACATGGGAAGACTGTCAAGTGCTTTCGCTTCATGTAGTTGATTAATCTTCTCTAGCTAGCTAAGTGTTGTGTGGGTGAACTTGTGCTAATGTACCGCCCCATCCAAAACTAATACATACTTGTGATTATACCCCTTGCAAACATCCGTAAGTACAAGAAAGTAATTAAGGTAGAAACCTAACCCCGGCTTTAAACTCTAAGACCCTTACGTCCCTTGTGCAATGGTTTCCTAACGGGGGTTCAGGTTTCTGTCACTCCGGCAACCCCTACGATTAGTAGCCAAATACACAATGCATTCCCCTAGGCCCATATAGGTGAAGTGTCATGTAGTCGACGTTCACATGACACCACTAGAAGAAGTACACCACAACTTAAATAACAATCTATTGAATCTTTCTCAACACAACTCCACTACTAACAACATGACTTCTCCCATGTCCTCAAGAACAAAACGAACTACTCACAAGACATCATATGGATCATGATCAGAGATGGAATAATGATGTATAACAATCTGAACATAAACAATAATTCAATGGTTCACTCAATAGCATCAACTACAAAGAGTAATCAACACCGAGAAAGTTTCCCCTATGAACTAATGCAAGATTCAACACAATTATTACAGCAATATGGAGATGGTGATGAGGGTGTTGATGGTGATGATGATGATTATCCCGATGAAGTCCAGCTTGATGGTGGTGTTGATGGCGACGATCTCTCCTCTCTGGGAAGGAATTTCCCCGGCAGAAATCTGTCTGCCAGAGAGATCTTTCTCTCTCGCTGTTTTTCGCCCCGCAGAGGCGGCGGAATCTTTCTGCGGTTGCTCCCCGAGTCTTAGGGTTTCGGGAGGATGATATATGCCAGAGGGGGGAGGCTGGAGTGGGCCAGGGTGGCCACACCACCTGCTGGCGCGGCCTAGGGCTGCCCACGCCAGGGGTGGTGTGGGCCCCCTATGGCCCATCTCCACTCCGTCTTTTGGCATCCTTAGTCTTTTGGAAAAATAGAATTTTCCGTATATTTTCCCGGATTTTCTAATCTTCGCGAATTTTGCCTCCAAACAACACCTTTTCCATCAGAATCCTGACTGCAGCGGTCCATGCTCCAAAAGTCATCAACCATGCAAAAACAGATGAAATAACATAAGTATCACCTCTCTATATAAAAATATCAATGAATAATAGTGAATTAAGACATAGAATAGTGATGCAAAATGGACGTATCATCCCCTCCAGTATTAAGTTACAAGCAATAGATTATTGTTTTACAAATTGCGTGTAAAGTAAACAATACGATTGTTCTATGAACAAAGGATTGTTGTTTTCTCCCTAGTAGCAACAACATATCTAGTACCTTAGAGATTTCTGTCACTTCCCCAGATTACCAGAGGCATGAACCCACTATCGAGCATAAATACTAACTCTTGGAGTTGCTAGCATCTACTTGGCCAAGATAGCTACTAACAACGGAAAGCATGCAAGATCACAAATAACAAACACATGATAGAATCAATAATCAATCTGAAATAGCATCTCAATATCCATCGGATCCCCGCAAACACAACATGCAGAATTACAAAGAGATGATCTTAATCATGAACGGAGCTCACAAGATCTAGACATGAAAGCACAAAGAAGGAGAACCAGCCATCTAGCTACTACATGAATCTGTAGTCCAAGGATGAACTACTCACGCATCACACCGGAGGCTTGCATGGTGATGAAGAAGGCCTCCAGGGTGAATTCCCCTCTCTGGCAGGGTGCCGAGAAGAGCTTCAGATCCCTCCTGATCTAGGGATGGAGATGACGGCGGCTACAGACTCTTTCGTGGATTTTTGATCGGGTACTTAGGGTTTTCGTCCCGAGGGCAATATATAGGCGGAAGGAGAGGCCGAGGGGGTGCCTGGGCTAGCCACACCACCCCCTGGCGTGGGCCAAGCCTGGCCGCGCAGCCAGGTGGTGTGGCCGCCCTCTGGCCCTTCTCCATCTCGTATCCTGGCATCTGATGACTTCCGGAAAAATAGGCACTTTGGCTTTTGTCCCGTCCAATTCCGAGAATATTCATTTTCTGACTTTCCAAGAACCAAAAACAGCAGAAAACAGGCAGCTGACACTGTGGCTCTTGTTAATAGGTTAGTCCAAGAAATCATATGAAAAGCACTCCAAAGTGTGGATAAAACACAAGAAAGTGGATAAAACCAAGCATGGAACATCAAAAATTATAGATACATTTGCAATGTATCAACATCCCCAAGCTTAACTCCTGCTCGTCCTCGAGTAGGTAAGTGATAAAAAGAAAGAATAATTTTTGAGGTGACATGCACCATCAAAGACTTGATCAAAGTATTTGTAAAACATTCGAAGCTAGAATCATAGTACTTCAATCATAACATGAAAGAAAAAGTTCTAGCAATAAGACAAATAAACTATGATGCAACATGAAAAGGCACAAACAAAAGATTCATGAATAACAATGCTTTGCAAGACGTTTGTTTGTTTCACATAAAGAAAACATAGCATAATAGTATTCAGCTTGTCACTCATAGAGTAGCAAATATAAATGCATATGACACCTTCAAAGTTCATAAGAGTGACTAGATACAAATAGTTTAAAACAAGCAATATCAAGTTATGCATCAATCAACTAGTCTTGGGACAATGCACATAGAACTAAGAATGGCCACTATGCTCTGAAAGTAGGTGCATAAAGATAGAAGGTGGAGACTCAATATAATGATGGAAGAAAGGCCTTCATAGAAGGAAGTAGGGATTCAAGTCTCATAAAGAGCTTCCAAAAATTATGGTACTTGTAGCTTTCAGCTCTCATTGCCCCTATCATAAGCATCTTTAAAGTGATTAAGGTTAAAGTGACACAACTAAGAGGATATGCTTGACAAGTTATAAACCAAAATCGCATGCCCCTTACTTACGAAGACCGAACCTCATGCTACTCAACTTTAGTCACGAGTAAGCTCTTGTCATTATAAGTACATGTGTATCATAAACAACCGCCAACGGGGTACCCCTTGCACATGATACAGGAGCTATCCCATAATCAAAATGACAAGGCAAGCAGACAATGAGCATCTCAGCTATCTTTTTATTTGCTATTTGCATAGGTTTTTATTGAGGATGCTTCATAGAGTGCTCATTATGGTGATGCTGCAAGTTTCCACCATGATTAGGCATGGCTTAGGCTAGCAGCCCAGGCGTTTCTCTAACACACATACTGGTGGGTTCGTAGCATGGAGAACAAAAATTTTCTACAGCAAGAACGAACAAAACCCAGATCTAATCTAGACAAAAGCCAAGATCTAATCTATTAGACATGAGCAACGAGATAGATCGGTACTAACCCTCGTAGAACCGAAAGCGTTACGAGATTAGATCTCGTGGATGATGTAGTCGATCACTTGCCGATCTCAAGATCGTGTGGACGATCCTTCCGGCGCCGCGTTTCGGCAGCGCTTCCGCAGATGGTCACACATGCGGAGTCGAAGCAGACCTTCCTCTCCCCGTTCCAGCGAGCAGCGGAGGTAGTAGATCTTCTCCATGGAATCCCAGCAGCACGACGGCGTGGTGGTGGTGGTGGAGATGAGAATTATGCAGGGCTTCGCCTATGCCTGTGCAGAAGAAAGGTGGAGGAGAGAGGCGGCTGAGATTGGTTGTTATGATAGAGGAGGTAAGAGGGGGTGCCCCCTCCCTTCTATTTAAAGGAGGAAGGCGCGCCTGGGGAGGGGGAGTCCTAGTAGGACTCCCCTCCTCCTTGGGCCGGCGGGTTGGGGGGAGGAGTCCTCCTCCCCCACGAATCCGTGTATTGCCCCACTTGGTCTCCTTGATCCCTTTCTTGGTTTTCAAGCAAACTCCAAGAAATCCTCTAGAACCTTCCAGAACATTCCGAAACCTTCTAGAATCTCCATACAAACACTCCGGAACATTTCCTAACTTAGAAAATGATCCCCAATATATGAATCTTATTCTCCGGACCATTCCGGATCTCCTCGTGATGTCCCGGATCCATTCCGAGACTCCAAACAACATTCGGTCTCCAACGCAAATTCCATATCTACTTAAAACAACTTCGAACCTTAAGTGTGTCACCCTACGGTTCGTGAATATGCAGACATGATGAAGACACCTCTCCGATCAATAACCATCAGCGGGATCTGGAGATCCATGATGGCTCCCACATACTCAACGATTACTTCGTGATCGATAGAACCATTTAACATACGAAACCAATTCCCTTTGTCACGCGATATTCTACTTATCCGAGGTTTGATCGTCAGTATCTTCATACCTAGTTCTTCCTCGTTACTGATAAGTACTCTTTACTCGTTCCATGTTATGTCATCCCTTGTGACCCAGTCACATGCTTGCAAGCTATCTACATGACATTCCACCGAGAGGGCCCAGAGTATATCTATCCATCATATGGATGGACAAATCCCAATCTTGGTCTATGCGCTTCAACACATACTTTCAGAATACCCAATGACATCGTTATAACCGCCCAGTTATGAAGCGGCGTTTGATGTCATCAAAGTACCCATCCGGTGATGGTGATTGACATAACCTCATGGTCGAAGGATTAGGTTACTATGTATTTCAAAGCTTACAGCAATGCGAACTTAATGACTTGATCTTATGCTACGCTTACTATGGGTGTGTGTCCATCACATCATTCTCCTAATGATATAACCTTGTTATTAATCACATCCAATGTCCATGATCAGGAAACCATGATCATCAATTAATCAACAAGCTAGTTCAACAAGAGGCTTACTAGGGACTCTTTTATGTTTACAAAACACACAAGTATTAGTGTTTCCTAATAATACAATTATGGCATGGGATGTAAACTTTCATCATAAACACAAAGATATAATAATAACCACTTTTGTTATTGCCTCTTGGGCATATCTCCACAGTCTCCCACTTGCACTAGAGTCAATAATCTAGATTACATGGTAATATACCGAACACCCATGGCGTTCTGGTGTTGGTCATGCTTTGCTCTAGGGAGAGGTTTAGTCAATGGATCTGCTACATTCAGATCAGTGTGTACTTTGCAAATCTTTATGTCACCATCTTGGACATACTCGCGAATAGCATGGAACCGTAGCTTGATGTGCTTTAGCTTGCTATGTGACCTTGGCTCCTGTGCATTAGCTATGGCACCTGTGTTGTCACAGTAGATGGCCATCGGGTCCAACGCACTGGGAACCACGCCAAGTTCAGTAATGAACTCCTTCATCCATATGGCTTCTTGAGCAGCCTCCGAAGCAGCTATGTATTCCGATTCAGTTGAAGATTTCGCCACAACGCTCGGCTTGGCACTCCTCCAGCTTATTGCAGCACCATTCAAAATAAATACGTATCCAGACTGTGACTTCGAGTCATCTGGATCGGTGTTCCAACTAGCATCAGTGTAACCATTTACAACAAGTTGTTCATCACCTCCATAAGAAAGAACCATATCCTTAGTCCTATTCAGGTACTTTAGGATATTCTTGACCGCTGTCCAGTGTTCCATTCCAGGATCACTTTGATATCTGCTAGTCAAACTAACAGCATGTGTTATATCCGGTCTCGTACACAGCATGGCATACATGATAGAACCTATGGCCGAGGCATAGGGAATTTTATTCATCTTTTCTCTATCTTCTGCCATAGCCGGACTTTGAGTTTTACTCAAGGTCTTACCTGACAACATGGGCACGAACCCTTTCTTGCTCTCTTCCATTCTAAACTTCTTTAGAACTTTGTCTAAGTATGTACTTTGTGAAAGCGCTATTAGGTGTCTTGATCTATCTCTATAAATCTTGATGCCTAGAATATATGCCGCTTCGCCAAGATCCTTCATCGAAAAACTATTATTCAAATAGGTTTTGACGCTATTAAGAAGTTCTATATCATTCCCAATCAACAATATGTCATCTACATATAGTACTAGGAATGCTACAGAGCTCCCACTCACTTTCTTGTAAATACAAGCTTCTCCATAAGTTTGTATAAATCCAAAGTTTTTTGATTACTTTATCAAAACGTTGATTCCAACTCCGGGATGCTTGCTTCAGTCCATAAATGGAGCGCTGAAGTTTGCATACCTTGTCAGCATCTTTAGGATCGACAAAACCCTTGGGTTGTACCATATACAACTCTTCCTCAATGTCACCATTAAGGAACGCCGTTTTGACATCCATCTGCCAAATTTCATAATCGAAATATGCAGCGATTGCTAACATAATCCTCACAGACTTTAGCTTCGCTACTGGTGAGAAAGTCTCATCGTAGTCAACTCCTTGAATTTGTCGGAACCCTTTCACGACAAGTCTAGCTTTATAGACGGTAACATTACCATCAGCATCTGTTTTTTGTTTTGAAAATCCATTTGTTCTCGACAGCCTTACGGCCATCCGGTAAGTCCACCAAAGTCCATACTTGGTTTTCGTACATGGATCCCATTTCGGATTTCATGGCTTCTAGCCATTTGTCGGAATCTGGGCTCACCATAGCTTCTTCATACGTCGCAGGGTCATCAGTGTTGTCCACTAACATGACGTTTAAGGCAGAGTCATACCACTCAGGAGTGGTACGGACCCTCGTTGACCTACGAGGTTCAGTAGTAACTTCGTTCGAAGTTTCATGATCATCATCATTAGTTTCCTCTCCAGTTGGTGCAGGCGGCACAAAAACATCTTTCGGTGTTGTGCTACTCTCAACTCTGAGAGAAGGTTCAATAACCTCGTCGAGTTCTACTTTCCTTCCAGTCACTTCTTTCGAGAGAAATTCCTTCTCCAGAAAGGATCCATTCTTGGCAACGAAAACTTTGCCTTCGGATCTATGATAGAAGGTATACCCAATTTTTTCTTTAGGGTATCCTATGAAGACGCATTTCTCCGCTTTGGGTTCAAGCTTATCGGGTTGTAACTTCTTTACATATGCTTCGCAACCCCAAACTTTAAGGAACGACAACTTAGATTTCTTTCCAAACCACAATTCGTACGGTGTCATTTCAACGGATTTAGATGGTGCCCTATTTAAAGTGAATGCGGTTGTCTCTAATGCATAGCCCCAAAATGATAACGGTAAATCTGTAAGAGACATCATAGACCGAACCATATCTAAGAGAGTTCGATTACGACGTTTGGACACACCATTACGCTGTGGTGTTCCCGGCGGTGTCAACTATGAAAGTATTCCACATTTCTTTAAATGCATGCCAAACTCATAACTCAGATATTCACCTCCGCGGTCAAAACGCAGAAACTTAATCTTCTTGTTATGATTATTTTCCACTTCACTTTGAAATTCCTTAAACTTCTCGAAAGTTTCGGATTTATGTTTCATAAAGTAGACATACCCATATCTACTCAAGTCATCCGTGAAAGTGAGAACATAACGATATCCACCACGCGATGCTACACTCATTGGACCGCACACATCGGTATGTATTATTTCCAATAAGTCTGTAGCTCGCTCCATTATACCAGAGAATGGAGTCTTAGTCATTTTACCATTAGACATGCTTCACATCTTTCAAGTGATTCAAAATCAAGTGATTCAAGAAGTCCATCAGAATGGAGTTTCTTCATACGCTTCACTCCAATGTGACCAAGACGACAGTGCCACATGTATGTAGAATTATCATTCAATTTTATTCGTTTAGCATCTATGTTGTGAACATGTGTATCACTACTATCGAGATTCAATAAGAATAAACCATTCATCTCCGGTGCATAACCATAAAAGATATTACTCATATAAATCGAACAACCTTTATTCTCAGACTTAAAAGAGTAACCGTCTCACAATAAACAAGATCCAGATATAATGTTCATGCTTAACGCAGGCACCAAATAACAATCATTTAAATTTAAAACTAATCCCGATGGTAGATGTAGAGGGAGCGTGCCGACGGCGATCACATCAAACTTGGAGCCATTTCCAACACGCATCGTTACCTCGTCTCTCGCCAGTCTTCGTTTATTCCGCAACTCCTGTTTCGAGTTACAAATATGAGCAACCGAACCAGTATCAAATACCTAGGCACTACTACGATTACTAGTAAGATACACATCTATAACATGTATATCGAATATACCTTTCTTCTTGATGTTGCCGTTCTTCAGATCCGCCAGGTATTTGGGGCAGTTACGCTTCCAGTGACCAGCACCCTTGCAGTAGAAGCACTCAGTTTCAGGTTTAGGACCAGCCTTGGGATTCTTAGCAGGTGCGGCAGCTTTCTTGCCGTCCTTCTTGAAGTTGCCCTTGTTCTTAGGCTTGCCCCGTTTCTTGAAATTGGTGGTCTTATTGACCATCAACACTTGGTGCTCCTTCATGATCTCCACTTCAGCAGTTTTTAGCATGGACGATAGTTCAGGCAACGTCTTGTTCATGCAGTGCATATTGTAGTTCATCACAAAGTTCTTGTAACTTGGTGGTAGTGATTGGAGGACACGGTGAATCCCCAATTCATTAGGAGTCGGTATCCCCAACTCTCGGAGTTTGTTTGCGTGCCCAGACATGGTGAGCACGTGCTCGCTAACGGAGCTACCCTCTTCCATCTTGCAGGTAAAGAACTTCTCGGAAGCTTCATAGCTTTCCATGGACGTGCGAGTATCAAAAATGAGTTTGAGCTCCTTAATGATCTCAAACGGGTCATGGTGCTCAAAACGCTTTTGAAGCTCCGATTCTAAACCGTACAGGATGGCACACTGAACTGTGGAGTAGTGATGTTTCTGAGTGGCATAAACATTCTTTACACCATCGGTGGCATGTTCTGCAGGTGGGTCACCTAGCGGTGCTTCGAGCACATAGGTCAACTGACCAGCCCTGAGGACGATCTTCAGTCCATGGAACCAGTCCGTGAAATTGCTTCCATTGTTCTTAAGCTTTTCTTTCTCTAGGAACACATTGAAATTGATGGAAACGTTCGCCATAATCTACAACAAATTTGCAAGTAATTTAGACTAAGTTTATGATAAATAGTGTTCAAATTTAATTCTTAAATCAAATAGGTGAACTCCCACTCCCACTCAAAACAACATCCCTCGAGTTGTTTTAGTGATTTCACGAACCAAATCCACTACACCAAGTCTGATCATCACGTGAGATGATGTAGCTTCATCGGCGAACAATCTTCATGTTCATCATATCAATCATATGACTCATGCTCTACCTTTCGGTATTCCGTGTTTCGAGACCATGTTTGTACATGCTAGGCTCGTCAAGATTAACCTTAGTTTCCGCATGTGCAAATCTGGCTTGCACCCGTTGTATGCACACGTAGAGTTTATCACACCCGATCATCACGAGATGCTTCGAAACGATGAGTTTTAGCAACGGTGCCAACTAAGGACGAACACTTTATTACTTGATATTTAGTGAGAGGGATCATCTTATAATGCTACCGTCGCGATCTAAGCAATACAAGATGCATAAAGGATTAACATCACAGGCAATTCATAATTAGTGTGATATGATATGGCCCTTTCTTCTTATGCCTTCGATCTCCATCTCCAAAGCACGGACATGATCTCCATCATCACCAGCATAGCGTCAAGGTTCGTGGCGCCGCTTCATGGTTGTTCATCTTCACTAGCCACTATTACAACTACTTGGAACGAAGCTATTACAAGATGAATCGACACGCAGGTCTTAACAGAATTAAAGACAACCATTAGGCTCCTGCCGGTTACCATATTACAACAAGGATCATTGCATACATCAAATACAATCACAATCACATGTAGGCCATATCACATCACAAAACCCCTGCAAAAACAAGTTAGACGCCTCTAATTTTCTTTGCAAGTTTTACGTGGCTTGGGGCTTTCGACTAAGAACGGATCTTACCTACGAAACTGAACCACAACGTTGATACAAGTGTTATCAAGTGCAAAGTGTAGATTTGATCTATACTATGATGGGAGAGACAGACACCCACAAAGCCACTTGTGCAAAACGAGTTGCACGTCAAGCGTGGAGCAAGTCTCATGTACGATGACATGTAATGTTAGCCCGAGCCGCTTCATCCCACCATACCGCAAGATGCAAAGTACACACATAGCAAAAGACGGCACGAGCACCAACGCCCACAACCTCATTGTGTTCTACTCGTGCAACAGATCTAAGAATAGACAAGACTCTGATACCACTGATGGGTTCGTAGCATGGAGAACAAAAATTTTCTACCGCAAGAATGAACAAAACCCAGATCTAATCTAGACAAAAGCCAAGATCTAATCTATTAGACATGAGCAACGAGATAGATCGGTATTAACCCTCGTAGAACCGAAAGCGTTACGAGATTAGATCTCGTGGATGATGTAGTCGATCACTTGCCGATCTCAAGATCATGTGGACGATCCTTCCGGCGCCGCGTTTCGGCAGCGCTTCCGCAGACGGTCACATGTGCGGAGTCGAAGCAGACCTTCCTCTCCCCGTTCCAGCGAGCAGCGGAGGTAGTAGATCTTCTCCACGAAATCCCAGCAGCATGACGGCGTGGTGGTGGTGGTGGATATGAGAATTTTGCAGGGCTTCGCCTATGCCTGTGCAGAAGAAAGGTGGAGGAGAGAGGCGGCTGAGATTGGTTGTTATGATAGAGGAGGTAAGAGGGGGCACCCCCTTCCTTCTATTTAAAGGAGGGAGGAGAGCCTAGGGAGGGGGAGTCCTAGTAGGACTCCCCTCCTCCTTGGGCCGGCGGGTTGGGGGGAGGAGTCCTCCTCCCCCACGAATCCGTGTATTGCCCCACTTGGTCTCCTTGATCCCTTTCTTGGTTTTCAAGCAAACTCCAAGAAATCCTCTAGAACCTTCTAGAACATTCCGAAACCTTCTAGAATCTCCATACAAACACTCCGGAACATTTCCTAACTTAGAAAATGATCCCCAATATATGAATCTTATTCTCTGGACCATTCTGGATCTCCTCGTGATGTCCCGGATCCATTCCGAGACTCCGAACAACATTCGGTCTCCAACGCAAATTCCATATCTACTTAAAACAACTTCGAACCTTAAGTGTGTCACCCTACGGTTCGTGAATATGCAGACATGATGAAGACACCTCTCCGATCAATAACCATCAGCGGGATCTGGAGATCCATGATGGCTCCCACATACTCAACGATTACTTCGTGATCGATAGAACCATTTAACATACGAAACCAATTCCCTTTGTCACGCGATATTCTACTTATCCGAGGTTTGATCGTCAGTATCTTCATACCTAGTTCTTCCTCGTTACTGATAAGTACTCTTTACTCGTTCCATGTTATGTCATTCCTTGTGACCCAGTCACATGCTTGCAAGCTATCTAGATGACATTCCATCGAGAGGGCCCAGAGTATATCTATCCGTCATATGGATGGACAAATCCCAATCTTGGTCTATGCGCTTCAACACATACTTTTAGAATACCCAATGACATCTTTATAACCGCCCAATTATGAAGCGGCGTTTGATGTCATCAAAGTACCCATCCGGTGATGATGATTGACATAACCTCATGGTCGAAGGATTAGGTTACTATGTATTTCAAAGCTTATAGCAATACGAACTTAATGACTTGATCTTATGCTATGCTTACTATGGATGTGTGTCCATCACATCATTCTCCTAATGATATAACCTTGTTATTAATCACATCCAATGTCCATGATCAGGAAACCATGATCATCAATTAATCAACAAGCTAGTTCAACAAGAGGCTTACTAGGGACTCTTTTATGTTTACAAAACACACAAGTATTAGTGTTTCCTAATAATACAATTATAGCATGGGATGTAAACTTTCATCATAAACACAAAGATATAATAATAACCACTTTTATTATTGCCTCTTGGGCATATCTCCAACACATACAAACTCCATGATCTTACAAGTTCCACTTTTATTTCACACCGCCGGGATCCGTAAGCAAAAGAACATGATATCAACGGGGTACAAAGTATAAGTGCAATGTTGAAAGCGTTCCCCATGATACATGGTTCTGCTAATTTCAACTTATAAAGCGCAAGCATATATGCAACAAAGAAGGACCCAATGGTTCAAGTTTATTAGATGCAAAAAAGTAAAGTGTGCCATCAAGTTCGTGAGAGCTTTAATCACTACTTTTCTCATAACAAGTTTAATTTGGAAGGTAAACAAAAGCATAAATATACTTGGAATAGCATAAGCTAGTAGGTAGGTATGGTGGATGGAATAACTTGGTTTAGGGAGTTGGATGCATGAGTGGAACTCATACTTGGTTGTGGAGGCTAGCAAAATACTGGGAGCGACAAACTAAGAGAGCAATAATGGCCATAATCATGCAGAGCGACAAAACATCATTGATCAAAGCATAAAGTGATACTACAAGTTGAAAACTAAAGGATCATAAAGGCTGTGGTGACTTGAGATAGTCATAACATGGTGTGAGCATGCGCCAAGTCAACCCAAATAAAGCATCAAAGGAGAATACCACTATACTATGCTTTAATATGCTAAAACAACGCATGATTCATCCAAGGCACATTAAGCAATCTCAATTGTTTATAACAAGTCATGCTACAAAAAAGACTACTAAGTATAAAGCCAAAACAATATCAAGCATGGCATGACAAAGCATAGGCCATAGTCAAAAACAAGCTCTTTTTACCACATAAGTATGAACTTTCCTACTCTTTTCCAAACCAAACCAAACCAAACTATTTGCAAACCAAAGTATGAAAGAGGGGGTCCAACTAATTTATTCAGCAAACTAAGCAAACAAAAAACCAAAATGAAAACGAAAAAGAAGACGCTCCAAGAACAACACAACTATGCATGAAACAATAAAAATGAAGCGTTTGGAAGAAACCTGGGATTTTTATTGATGAAGAAGGGGATGCATTGAAAGAACATTTCATATTTTCCTATGTTTTGCGTGTTAGATAACAATACTATGGAGACTTTTCATGTGTGCTAAGTGTGCAGGAAGTTTTGAGGGGGGCCGGATAATCCGGCCTACCTCATCTCTCAAGGAAGCCAAGGCGCGTCGCTCAGTGTCCAGGCGGATTTTCTCCCAGAAAATCCGAACTGGGGCAGTTTTTCCTCCCCAGGCCGGATAATCCGGGTTTCGCAAGGTCCGGATAATCCGGCCCCCAGTTTTCGAGCAAAAGGAGCCAAGGCGCGTCGCTCAGTATCCGGTCGGATTTTCTACCGGAAAATCCGAACTAGGGCGGTTTTTCTCCCCAGACCGGATAATCCGGCCTTCGCATAGGGCCGGATAATTCGGCCCCCAGAAGTTGATCAAGGGCAAGCTCGGCGTGACGCTCAGAGAGGGGGGCGGATTGTCTGTCGGATATTCCGAGTCTGGGGCTGAGTTTCCCTAGACCGGATAATTCGGCCCTCACTTGGGCCGGATAATCCGGCCCCCAAAGTGTGCAACGGCTGGTTTTTGGAAAGGGGTATAAGTACCCCTTCTTCCCCAACGTCCAGATCTCTTGATTCATTCGAATTTGACCAGACCCTATGCAAGAGCTCTAAATCTCGATCTCCCACTTCAACCACGCTAAGGTCTTGATCTTTGGTGGAATTGAAGGAGGAGAAGTTCATCATCAACATCAAGAATCAAGCACTTCAACTCCTCTCCATTCACTTGGAGAAATCCCTGATCTAGTATTCTCATTAATACCTAGATCGTGTTATTGTATTTGACAACTTTGTTCTTGTGGCAGCTTGTTGTCATTTCGGGAGCCTCCAAGTTGTTGTGGAGTTGTTGCCCCGCTAGTTGTGTAAAGGCGCCGGTGCCCGCCTCGAAGGGTACCTATAGTGGAAGGTGGATCAGGCCTGTTGTGGCGAGATCCATCGGAGAACAGGGTGAGGCCTTTTGTGGCGTGGTGGTCTTAGTACCGCCCACCCCTCCAACGCAGACGTACTTCCCTTAACAAGGAAGGAACTGCGGTCAAACAAATCCTGTGTCTCCATGTGCTTCACTTCGGTTCACTCGTTCCTCCTCCACTCGCTCCTTACTCGCTAGTAGATAGGTTTGCATATAGGGAAATTCCACACATTAGTTTATCTAGAGAATTTACCTTTGTGCTAAGCCTAAAATTGAAAAGGAATTAAAAAATTGGTATAGCACCTATTCACCCCCCCTCTAGGTGCCCATACGATCCATTTCAATTGGTATCAGAGCCCTGGCTCTTAATTCAGTTTTAACCGCCTAAGAGTAGTATGGGTACAAGGGATGATGGAAATGAGGCTGTGGATAAGGTCACAATGGATGATCTCAAGTCGTTGGAAACAACCTTGTTGAAATCCTTCGAGGCCAAGATGGAGGAGATGAATCAAATGATTGCTCGCCGTACATCATCCATAGCCCCATCTCCATCCTCCTCTGAGGCTCCCTCACCATCATCTAAGGAAAAGGGTAACACCGGATCCAAGGATGATGATGTGGAAGGTGAAAAACTAAATGGTTCCACCTCTAAAAAGGGAAGTGGTAAGGAGGAATATAGTGAGGTTCGCCACGTATATTACCCCCGACCCACCTATCCCTCATCCTCATATAAACAATAGGGGTGATCCACCCAAGCTCACTGCATCTTCTTTTAACCAATGGCAATTTCTAATGAAATCTCATGTTTGCAGCTCCTCTATTGAATTGTGGAGGATCATTGAAGAAGGTCTTCATGTTGGAGATCAAACCAATCTAACAAGAAGGGAAGTTGTGTATAGCCAGTTGAATGCCACTGCTCTCCACATGATACAGCTAGGTGTGGGTCCCAAGGACATTCCACACATTGAACATCTCAACACGGCTAAAGAGGTGTGGGATTCTCTTACGGGCCTTTTTGTTGGAAATGAAAGCATGAGAAGAAACCAGTATGATGCCCTTAGTAACGAAGCTGAGGGATTCTACATGTTGGATGGTGAAAACCATGAGGACATGTATAGAAGACTCAAGGGCATCGCAACAACATTTCGGAAGCATGTGGCCACTCACATTGATGATGCATGGATAAAAAGGAAGTATGTGAGTGCCTTAATGCCTTTCGAACCGACGGATTTGAAGAGCTTGCAAGGTAGACACAACTATCATCAAATGACATCCAATGAAGTCATGCAAGAAATGGCGTCATTCAAAGTGGCGGCAAAGAATGCTGAAGATGCCCGTGCTCGGGCCATTGGAATGCAAAAGGGTGTCAATATGGCTCTCAAAGCCAATGTTGCTGAGCAAGAGGATGATGAAGGAGCATTTGAGAGGATATCCATGGACTGCCCCGATGAGGTCAAACGTGCTCATGGTGAGTACATGGCATTCTATGCAAGGAACTTTTGGAAGGACCCTGCCAAAGCCAAGTCTGAACTTGAGCGCAAGAACGAGTTAAATGGAAGAAGAGAAAGTGGCCCAAGATTGAGAACTTGCTTCAACTGTGGAGATAGACTACACTTTGTAGCCGAGTGTCCTTATGAAAATAGAGAAGAAAATGGTGGCAGGCTCATTCTTAAAGAGAAATCCAAAGTTCCTAAGAAGAAGCCATTTGCTAAGAAGAATGGTCCTTTCAAGAAGCAGCCCAAGATGGTCCTTGTAGCTCAAGAGGAATACTCCTCCGCAAGTGAAGATGAAGAGGATGATGATAGTTCCCGCGAAGTGGCTGCTATAGCCACCACATCGACTCCCTCCTCTCTCTTCGACTCTCCGAACGAGAACGCCATCAACAACAACGCCACTTGCCTAATGGCAAGAGGATCCGAGGGCTATGCTTTCGGTGGTTCTAAATGGGTACTCGATAGAGGTTGTACGAGTCATATGACCGAAAGCAAGGAGATCATCACGGAGATGCGGCCAAACCTTGAATACATTACCGTCTCCTATGGTGACAAGTCAAAATCTGAAGTATTGGGTCTCGGCAAAGTTGTGGTGGCTCACGATATCTCCCTCGAGACGTCATGCTTGTTGAAACCCTCAGGTATAACTTACTTTTAGTTCGTGCCCTTGATCGTGTCTGCAGGGCGTGTGTTGAAGGGAAAATGCATGATTCTCCTCATCGAAGGAAAACCATTATCTCTTCAAAAAGGATCTTGGAGCTTCTTCATGTGGATCTTTTCGGACCTCCATCTCATGCAAGCCTCGGTGGGAAAAAGTATTATCTAGTGATTGTTGATGATTACTCAAGATACACTTGGGTTTATTTCTTCAAGTTGAAGAGTGAAACTCAACAAACTGTCATCGACTTCGCCAACGAGGTTCAACGTCAACACAACGTCCCCATTCTGGCTATAAGGAGTGATAACGGCTCGGAGTTCAAGAACTACACCTTAAATGAGTTCCTAAGTGAAGAGGGGATAAGACATCAATATTCCGCTGCGTACACCCCTCAACAAAATGGTGTAGCCGAGAGGAAGAATCGAACTCTAATGGACATGGCAAGATCAATGTTGGCCGAATTCAAATCTCCATATAACTTCTGGGCTGAAGCAATCTCTACTGCTTGTCATTCATCCAATCATTTATACCTCCGCAAGATTTTGGACAAGACTCCGTATGAAATACTTACCGGTAACAAGCCAAACATCTCATACTTTCGGGTATTCGGGTGTAAGTGTTTCTTTCTTATTAAAGGAGTTCGTTTATCTAAGTTTGAATCTAAGGCTCTAGAAGGTATTTTTGTTGGTTATGGTGCCGAATCCCACACTTATAGAGTCTACAATAAGCTCTCCGAAACTGTTGTAGAATCTTGTAGTGTGGTGTTCGAGGAAAATGACGGTTCCCGTGCGGAGCAAGTTGGTGTTTGTGATGCAGATGTTGAAATACCCCAAGATGCCATAAGAAGAATGCGCGTGGGATTCTTCCGCCCCATTGAGGAACCCCTTGTGGCGGACCGGGAAGGACAATGCTCTACTCATATAGAGCCCTCATCTACACATGCGCAACACGCTCCAACCACGAGGGCATCTTCTACACATCTCCATCAACTGCTGAAGGTCAAGATGCTCCAGAAAGCTCCAGGCCGGATTTTCCGGTGGATACCGGATTATCTGGCCACCCCGCTCCAGCAGCTCTTGGTGGTGAAGATATCAACACAAGCTCCATGACGGATTTTTCGGCTGACCCCGGATTATCCGGCTCCTTGCCAGGTCAAGCCAGTCCCAGGCTTCCTGATGATGCTGCTGCAAGTTCTCCCAGGCTGGATTATCCGGCCACTTCATCGGCCGGATTATCAGGCCCTGACTCTCTAGTTCTGTAGCCTCCTGTTATGGCTACGGACTCACCTCAAGGGCATGCATCTCCACCACCTGCTACTGATGTTCCAGCTACTGATCAAGGCGGAGAAAATGCCTTCAATGAAGACTCAAGTGATGAATCTCCTCTACCAAGAGACAACAAACTTATTGAACTTCGTCGCAAGTCTCGGGCTGATCGCAACCTTGAGTTGAGGGGTCACACTCTCGACAAGGTTGTTGGTGATCTTTGACGAAGGGTGTCTACTAGAAGAGAATTGGCCAGTTTTGGTGAGCATCAAGCTCATATCTCCATGGTGGAACCTAAGAAGGTCTTTGAAGCTCTTGAAGACCCAGACTGGGTGTTGCTATGCATGAAGAATTGAACAATTTCGAGCGCAACTAAGTCTGGAAACTAGTGGAGAAACCCAAAGAGTGCCGCAATGTTATCGGCACCAAGTGGATTTTCAAGAACAAGCAAGATGAGAATGGCATCATTGTGAGGAACAAGGCAAGACTTGTGGCACAAGGTTACTCCCAAGTTGAGGGCATCGACTTCGGCGAGACCTATGCTCCTGTGGCTCGTCTTGAGTCCATCCATATCCTACTTGCTTATGCTGCTCATAACAATTTTAAGTTCCAGCAAATGGACGTCAAGAGTGCCTTCCTTAACGGTCCTCTACATGAGTTGGTATACGTAAAGCAACCCCCGGGATTTGAGGATCCTAACTTCCCGAACCATGTCTACAAACTCGATAAGGCACTCTATGGCCTTAAACAAGCCCCACGTGCGTGGTATGAGCACCTTAAAGAGCTTTTGTTAGATCGTGGCTTCGAAGTTGGGCAAATCGACCCCACTCTTTTTACTAAGAAGGTTAAGGGGGAGCTCTTCGTATGCCAACTATATGTAGACGATATCATTTTTGGTTCTACTAACAAAGCTTTTAACGATGAATTTTCAAAGCTTATGACTGACAGGTTTGAGATGTCTATGATGGAGGAATTACGGTTCTTTCTTGGATTCGAGATCAAGCAACTAAGACAAGGAACCTTTATTAATCAAGCAAATTACATCCAAGACATGCTCAAGAGATTCAAGATGACGGATCTAAATGGTGTCGCTACTCCGATGCAAACAAAGTGTCATCTCGAACTCAACCCTCATGGTAAAGATGTGGACCAAAAGGTATACCGGTCCATGATCGGCTCTCTTCTTTACCTCTGCGCATATAGACCCGATATTGTGTTGAGTGTGGGAGTGTGTGCAAGGTATCAAGCGGCTCCTAAAGAAAGCCATTTAGTGGCGGTCAAGAGGATCTTTCGATATTTAGTTCATTCCCCCAACTTTGGTCTCTGGTATTCCAATGGCTCCAATTTCTCTTTATGTGGTTATACTGACTCAGATTGGGCTGGTGATAAGGATGATCGGAAGTCAACTTCTGGAGCTTGTCAATTCTTGGGAAGATCTCTTGTATGTTGGTCCTCCAAAAAGCAGAATTATATATCTCTCTCCACCGCCGAAGCTGAATATGTTGCTGCTGCCAGCGCTTGTACTCAATTATTGTGGATGAGGCAAACTTTAAAGGAATACGGTGTCAATTGTGACAAAGTGCCTCTTTTATGTGATAATGAAAGTGCTATCAAAATTGCATACAATCCAGTTCAGCACACAAGGACGAAGCATATTGAGATTCAGAATCATTTTATTCGTGACCATGTTGCTCGAGGTGATATTGATCTATCTTTTGTGAGCACGAAGAATCAACTAGAGGATATTTTTACAAAGCCACTTGATGAAGCAAGATTCTGCTATTTGAGGAATGAGCTAAATATCATTGATTCCGGGATCTTGTCTTGATTACTCATGCACCCACTCGTACATCTCAATCCTTGTTTGGTCTAGGTGTGGGCATGGATATAGGGGGAGTGTGGTCCTAACATATTGGGCTAACCCTCCCCCCATAATGCCAATAGCAAGTTATATCATTTCTCTTAATATCATGTTGTGATATGTGAGCTTATTGATGAGTATTGGTCGTGAACCCAAGATATATCTTCGCGGTGTCACACCATACACTCCAACAAGGTGGCTTCGTCCACCACCCTCTCCTTCGTGGAGAATTGGATCTTTTTGGCTGTTCTTTGCTCTCTCATGTTCTTATGGGAATCACACTCAATCTTGGCTTTTATTTGATTTGGATTTTGCAATTTTGAGTGTTTAGTACCATCTCAGTTTGGCATTCTCAATCCTAAGCCTTCCCTACCCCTAAGAGATCTATTCTTGCACACAAGTCCCTTGTACACCTTGTGGGGGTGTTGTCTGGGGACGCGCGGGCCTGGTTCTGTGTATAACAGAATCCTAGATTTTAGGCCGGATAATCTAGCCCAAGTATTGGCCGGATAATCCGGCCCTGGCGGATTCAATCTTAAAGGGCAGGGCTCGGGGAGAAGGGCTCATAACGAGCAGCACTTCTCCCCCAGCCCTCTCCTTCTCCCCAGTCGCCGCCTGCCGCCCCTCACCCTCCCCGGAGCCTCTCCGGCCACCGGATTTTCCGGGTCTTCCCGGATCTTCTTCTCCGCGCCTTCGGGTACCTTCTCCTCCGCGTTCTTCCTCCAATGAGTGAGGGTAACTCCCTCCCTCCCCATCTTTGGCTAGATGTGTATCTTGTTGGATGGAACGTTGTCTAGAAGGATGTGGTTTCGCATAGAACTCGTAGTCTTACAGTTTCTAGGCCCGATCTACTTTTTTTGCATGCATTCATGGTGAAATCGAAAATTTCTGCCAGGGCCGGATTATCCGCCCCTAGCCAGGCCGGATAATCTGGCCTGACAGATTCCAGTCTGCTTCAGTTTCACTATGGTGTATGTTTTAAGTAGTTTTGACCGATGAATTGTTTTGCCTACTTGTTCCATACTCTCTCCTGGACTTGTGTGTATGCTTATCCCCTTGCTATCACCCTTATTCTCCTCACAGGTAGTTCCGGTGTTCCCAAGACATACAAGCGCCGTCCTCGCGGCAAGTACTTTCGGGACGATGGTCAAGGTAACCTAGTGGACGAAGTTGAATTGAGGAGAAGAAAGAACGAGGAAAGGCGCATGGCTGAACAATCCAAGAGGACTCGGAAGGGCGTGTCCAAGAGGAAGGGAAAGGAGCCCAAGATCAACTACAGGGCTTTGGATGCAGTCTCCTTTTCCGCCATCCGTCACCGTGACTTGTTTGCTGAGCTGCCTCGTGATGCTGAGCTGGGGGATTCCCGCTTTTGGTGTGCCGAACAGAAGGGGATTTATGAAGACATCTATGCTAGGCTAAACATTAGGCCTATGCACCCTCTGGTACTTGCTGATGCTTTGGAGAAGGCGCATCTTGTTGATGCAATGTATGTGGCTGAGCGGATGGGGCTGCTCCATCTCATGTCCCTCCAGTGCTCCTTTGACTCTGAGGTGGTGAAGCAATTCTTCTCCACTCTGGTGATTTGTGGTGATGAGCGTCACACTATGAAGTGGATGACTCATGACAGGCCCATGACTGCTGATTTTCACGTGTTTGCTGAGGTTTTGGGGTACTCCTTCCGCAGCAGGGATAGAGCCAGTGGCCACAACATCATCACTCAATTGAAGCCCAACAAGGATGCTGCTCTCTCTCCGTGCACTGTGGACAATGGTATTGTTGGTACTGTGACTGGTCTTGCCCCCATCTATGCTGCATTGGTGGGTCTCTTCCGTGACTCTATTACACCGAGTGGGGGCAACAATGACAGCATCCATGGCCACCTCGTTCAGCTACTTCAATTTTCTCATGAGGTTGCCTCCTGCGAGGACGAGTCAGTGCAGTACAGGCTGGATGTCATGGACTTCATTTACCATGAGTTGTGTCATGCTATGTTCAACCGTCTGTCCATTCCCTATGCGCCCTACATTATGTTGCTCATCCGCCACCTGCTTCCTGCCGAGGAGTTTCACATTGACTCGCTGCACAAGGCCAAGAAGATTAACAACAAGGTTCGGAAGACTGCTCACCCTTCCTCTGCTCCTGAGGGCCTCATGAGGGATGCTCGTTGGCCCCCAGTGCCTCCCGTGGCCCGTGAGATCAAGCAGCTGAACTGGTTTCAGCGTCACATCCTCTGTATGGGCATGGACACACGCAAGGGTCAGTATGAGGCCTACAGGTAGTGCCATGAGTTGGCTCACTCCCAGCAGCTCATTCTCCACCACGTGTCTGGCGCTTCAGGTGCTCCTCCGGCTCCTACACCTCCCACTCCATATGCTCGGTGGAACTCTTCCTCCGGGCTGAACTATGGTGAGCTGGAGCGTCACTTGTTCCCCTCTGCGCCTGCTGCTGATGCTGATGATGAGGAAGGTGACACTGATGAGCTTGAAGATGAGGATGAGGAAGAGCATGTGGACGAGGACGAGGACGAGGCCTATGATGAGTGATCCCATGGGGCGCTAGCATCGCTCTTCTCCCTTTTTGGTGTCTCGATGCCAAAGGGGGAGAAGTAGTTCTATTAGGTTGTCCGTGGATTTTCATGGGTCGGGCATAAGCACTTGCACTTTTTATTCGTTATTTATTGCTTATGCCCATTTAGCGTTGAACTTTTATATTCGTGGTTTGTGATTTGTGGTTGAGACTTTATGTGGTTGTCTGGATGATACCTATGGACTTCATGTGGTTCATTTCATGGATTATGCTCATGGTTATATCTATTCATATCCTACTGCTGGTGGTTTATCACGGAAGGCTCGCGCTCATAATGGTTATCCACTAATAATGGTGATTTATGTCAAGGGATGCCTATTCTCTACTTCGGTGGTATGTGTTTTTGCCCTTTTATCTATGGAATAGATTCACCGATTTGTGTGCATTTGTATTCCAATGCAAAACTCTATTATGCACACATTGAGGGGGAGTCCCTTCCATAGTTATCTCTGTTTGTCTTGTGTCTTTCTCCTGCAAATCCTGGTATTGTCATCTAACACCAAAAAGGGGGAGATTGAAAGAACATTTCATGTTTTCCTATGTTTTGCGTGTTAGATAACAATACTATGGAGACTTTTCATGTGTGCTAAGTGTGCAGGAAGTTTTGAGGGGGGCAGATAATCCGCCCCTCCAAGGGCCGGATAATCCGGCCTACCTCATCTCTCAAGGAAGCCAAGGCGCATCGCTCGGTGTCCAGGCAGATTTTCTCCCGGAAAATCCAAACTGGGGCGGTTTTTCCTCCCCAGGCCGGATAATCCGGGTTTCGCAAGGGCCGGATAATCCGGCCCCCAGTTTTCGAGCAAAAGGAGCCAAGGCGCGTCGCTCAGTATCCAGTCGGATTTTCTACCGGAAAATCCGAACTAGGGCGGTTTTTCTCCCCAGACCGGATAATCCGGCCTTCGCATAGGGCCGGATAATCCGGCCCCCAGAAGTTGATCAAGGGCAAGCTCGGCGCGATGCTCAGAGAGGGGGGCGGATTGTCTGCCGGATATTCCGAGTCTGGGGCGGAGTTTCCCCAGACCGGATAATCCGGCCCTCACTTGAGCCGGATAATCCGGCCCCCAAAGTGTGCAACGGCTGGTTTTTGGAAAGGGGTATAAGTACCCCTTCTTCCCCAACATCCAGATCTCTTGATTCATTCGAATTTGACCAGACCCTGTGCAAGAGCTCTAAATCTCGATCTCCCACTTCAACCACCCTAAGGTCTTGATCTTTGGTGGAATTGAAGGAGGAGAAGTTCATCATCAACATCAAGAATCAAGCACTTCAACTCCTCTCCATTCACTTGGAGAAATCCCTGATCTAGTATTCTCGTTAATACCTAGATCGTGTTATTGTATTTGACAACTTTGTTCTTGTGGCAACTTTTTGTCATTTTGGGAGCCTCCAAGTTGTTGTGGAGTTGTTGCCCCGCTAGTTGTGTAAAGGCGCCGGTGCCTGCCTCGAAGGGTACCTATAGTGGAAGGTGGATCAGGCCTGTTGTGGCAAGATCCATCGGAGAACAGGGTGAGGCCTTTTGTGGCGTGGTGGTCTTAGTACCGCCCACCCCTCCAACGCAGACGTACTTCCCTTAACAAGGAAGGAACTACGGTCAAACAAATCCTGTGTCTCCGCGTGCTTCACTTCGGTTCACTCGTTCCTCTTCCACTCGCTCCTTACTCGCTAGTAGATAGGTTTGCATATAGGGAAATTCCACACATTAGTTTATCTAGAGAATTTACCTTTGTGTTAAGCCTAAAATTGAAAAAGAATTAAAAAATTGGTATAGCACCTATTCACCCCCCCTCTAGGTGCCCATACGATCCATTTCACTTGGGCATCCCCAAGCTTTGACGTTTGTACTTCTTGGATATTTCTTGGGGTGACACGCGTGGCATCCCCAAGCTTGAGCTTTAGTCCATCCTTCATCTCATTACTCATTCCTTCCATACACCTGAAATTTTTACTTCATACAAAACTTCACACAATCTTTATTAGCAACATTAGTGTACTCAAGATAAATAAGTCTTAAGGTTCAGTTCTAACTCCAAATAAACTTTCATTAGAACACTAGCTACTGTAGCACTTCCCTCAAAAAGCTCAATTCCCCAAAAGAACTCAAAAAGGAACCAACAAGAAGCAAATGCAGAAAATGGCAGAAATCTGTCAAAACAGAGTAGCAGGTAAATACGAATTTTTTCGAAGATCTTCTATTGCTCAAATCAAAAAGTGTTGAACTAACGAAAGTTAGATAACATCCTGGGTCAGAAGCACAAAAATTCACGCCTTAAAAAGACATTCATAGATTTTACACGAATGTTTACGGTGAAGCACAGAAATCTGTTTCGGGACAACAACTTTCCCAATCATTATTTCTCTCTCATTAGAGGTTACTCTTGGCACAAAAAGCAAATAAAAAGGATAAGGAGCGGTTATTACTGAAGTAATAATTTCCAAGACTCATCTAAAACTTTTGGGTTATCTCCCAATAAGTACTTTTCTTTAACGCCTTTAAGTTAGGCATAAGAAGCAAGAAGAAGGATCAAGTGTTCTCAAATGAAGAAGCATTAAAACCAAATTTCTTGCCCTTACCTCTCTTACTTTTGTTCTTAACCTTTGGGAAAATATGATTGTTTGGTGGAGAAGAAAGGTGCATGGTCCCTTTTCCCACATCTATTATTGCTCCAAGGGGTTCTAATAGGGACCTTCCAAGTGTAATTTGTCCTTTTCCTGCACATTTAATAACAAGATAATCAATAGAAATCATTTTCCCAATGATCTTTATAAACACTCCTTCAACTATTCCAATAGGTAACATGGTAGCATTATTAGCAAGAGATATTTCTTTTCCTCCTTTAGTAAGCCCCCAAGTATTCAAAGATTCATAAATATCTTTGGCATAAGACAAAATTCACACATGATATCACAGCGAGCTTGAAAAGTTTCAGTGTTTATCTCAATCTTTACTGTAGGTAGCCACTTTGATGGTTCAGAATTTATTAGAACATAATTGTGATGCTTCCTAAGCGTATTATAGCAATCTTTTAAGCTAGTAGTGCTAGTCTCAAGAGTGTTCAATCTAGCAAATATTCTTGCGAAAGAAATATCAGTTTGGCTAGGCAAGTTGTAAGTGAGGATCAATTTCTTTATAGCATTAATAGCATCATCCTCATTACATTGGAGGAAATCTCCTCCCACAACAGCATCTAAAGCATCTCTATAGCAAAGAGCAATTCCAAGGTAAAAGCTGCTAAGGAACAAGCTTTGAGTCATTTTAGGCTTAGTTTTTTATGTAGATCAGAGATTCTAGACCAAGCTTCTTTGAAAATCTCTTCAATTCCTTGTTTAAAAGTGAAAATCATTTCCTCGGGTGACATAGTGATTCGAGCAAGGCTAGACATAAAGGCAACTTAAGATAGGAACTAATTTTTTTATGTGTTTTTGATAAAGAAAGCAAACTAGTAAAACTATTTTTTTTGTGTTTTTGATAACAAAACAAGCAAACAAAGCAAAAAGGAACTAAGCAAAACAAAAAATAATAAAGTAAAGAGATTGGTTATGAGGGACTCCCCTTGTGAAGATGTCCTTGACTCCCCGGCAACGGCGCCAGAAAAATGCTTGATGGCTCGTGTTGATGTAGTGCTCGTTGGAAACCCCAAGAGGAAGGTATGATGAACACAGCAACAAGTTTCCCTCAGTTATGAAACCAAGGTTTAATCGAACCAGTAGGAGCAAGGAAACACCCCGAAGGTGTTGCTAGCTGAGCCTTGGCAGGGCGCACTACCGGTGCTAGTAGCAACGTGGAGACCTGCACAACACAACCACATAACTCTGTCTCCAACTTGCGATGAGGTTGTCAATCTCACCGTGTTTTGCTGAAAACTAAGGATTAAACGTATCGAATGGAAGGAAGTGAAGTTTGCAGAAAGTAAACACAAAGCAGTAAACAGTTTATAGATTGTATGTAAAGAAAAGGACCGGGATCCATAGTTCACTAGAGGTGGCTCTCCTTAAGATAGATAACATGCTGGGTGAACAAATTACAGCAGGGCAATTGACAAACATCAAGAAAGCAATACATGCATATACTAATCATCTTGACTCCTTTGGAACTTGACTGGGCATTACAACATTATACATAGACCGCCATCCAACTGCATCTATGACTAATAATCCACCTTTAGGTTATCATCCGAACCCCCTCTAGTATTAAGTTGCAAGCAACATATTATATCTTTACGAATTGCATGTAAAGTAAACAATACGATTGTTATATGAACAAAGGATGGTTGTTTTCTCCCTAGTAGCAACAACACATCTAGTACCTTAGAGATTTCTGTCACTTCCCCAGGTTACCAGAGGCATGAACCCACTATCGAGCATAAATACTAACTCTTGGAGTTGCTAGCATCTACTTGGCCAAGATAGCTACTAACAACAGAAAGCATGCAAGATCACAAATAACAAAGACATGATAGAATCAATAATCAATCTGAAATAGCATCTCAATATCCATCAGATCCCCGTAAACACAACATGTAGAATTACAAAGAGATGACCTTGATCATGAACGGAGCTCACAAGATCTAGACATGAAAGCACAAAGGAGGAGAACCAGCCATCTAGCTACTACATGGATCCGTAGTCCAAGGATGAACTACTCACGCATCACACCGGAGGCTTGCATGGTGATGAAGAAGGCCTCCAGGGTGAATTCCCCTCTCTGGCAGGGTGCCGGGAAGAGCTTCAGATCCCTCCCGATCTAGGGATGGAGATGACGACGGCTACAGACTCTTTCGTGGATTTTTGATCGGGTACTTAGGGTTTTCGTCCCGAGGGCAATATATAGGCGGAAGGAGAGGCCGAGGGGGTGCCTGGGGTGGCTACACCACCCCCTGGCGCGGGCCAAGCCTGGCCGCGCGGCCAGGTGGTGTGGCCGCCCTTTGGCCCTTCTCCGTCTTGTATTCTGGCATCTGATGACTTCCGGAAAATAGGCACTTTGGCTTTTGTCCCGTCCAATTCCGAGAATATTCATTTTCTGACTTTCGTGGAACCAAAAACAGTAGAAAATAGGCAGCTGGCACTATGGCTCTTGTTAATAGGTTAGTCCAAGAAATCATATGAAAAGTACTCCAAAGTAAGTATAAAACACAAGAAAGTGGATAAAACCAAGCATGGAATATCAAAAATTATATATACATTTGCAATGTATCAACCGCCGTGTGACCCACAGTCGCCATGATTGCCGTCGAGCACCGCCTTTGTCCCCCAGAGCGCGTGAAGCCCCCGATAGTTAGGCACCGCCCCTAGCCGTGCCATTGCGCCATAGCTGACCGCCAGCAGACCACCCACCGTCCGCCTACCTCGCCACGCCGGTAGCCTCCCTGTTTCGCCGTCATCGACGAGCCGCGCCCATACCTCTCGGTCTCACCGTCGAGCCTATATAAGCAGGCCTCCCCAGCACCATCTCTTCACACCATTCCACTCCCCTCTCCCTACTGACCATTTCCCCTCTCTCACCGGAGCCGCTCGAGCCGCCGTTCACCGGAATTGCACCGGAGGAGGCCGCTGCAGAGGAGGAGAAGCTGTCGTCGATTCCGTCCACCTCAGCCCCTGCCGCGACTTCGCCTGCGCTTGCCGTCGTCCACCAGTTTGTTTTCCCGCCTTGCCGCACTAGCTGGAGCCCTGGTACGTCCCCAGTAGACCCCCACTGGCCATTTAGGGTTCGGTCTCGCCGGTGATGAGTCCGTCGTCGACGACGACTGTGGACCGTTGATCTATGTTTTAATCATAGCGCCCAGATCGTCCCGTACCGCTTCGCGTTTAAAGAGTCACTAACAGGCGGGACCGCCCTGTCAGCAGCCCTCTGCGCCGCGGAGCACCACTGGGCCGGCCCATTTAGTTTCCCGCCTAAGCCCGTAGATTCAAAAATAGGTTTTGTTATTTTAATTCAAACCTAGTTCTGTCCCTTAGTTTAAAAATCAATTCAGAAAGATTTACTAAACCAAATTGAGTGATTCCAATTTTGTTGGAAAGCTTCTGAAAAGATCTATCCAAGCCCGTTGGATTTAATTCATTTAGAGTTAGAGATCTCTCCTAGTAAAAATAACAAGACAGAAGCATTTGCACATTCAAACATTTTTATAAAATCAACCATAATAGCTTTGGAGTTGATTCCAACTCTCAAAAATCACATTTAACCATACCTATCTGAATATGTAATCATATTAAGGTTTACATGGAGTGACTTTGGACTAGTACCAAAATAATGCTATATAGGCATTTCTAGTCACTTTAAATCATTAATTATTAAACTTAAACTTATTAAAATGTGATCCAACCCTTAAATCATATTCCCATATGTTAGAATATGTGGTGATGACATGCTTCCACATGATCCCATATTTTAAATGGAGAATATTAAATCTTAGTTAATTTCAATGAGTAGAAATTACTTTTCTCAAATAAAAAGAATGAGGCTAGTTAATTCAACCTTGTGATGCTTGTGATGATATTAGATCATCAAATGTGTGCCTTAGTGTGCTAAGTAGACTAGTTAAGTATTATTTGGTGATTGTGTATTCCGTATGTATTTATAGACGATAGTACCGACCAAGCTTTCGAGGAGGAGGAGTTCTACCAAGAGGAGGAGGAAGAAAACTTCAACCACTTCACCAACCAAGGCAAGCTATTGTTAGCAAACTAGAATTAAACAAGATAACCTAAGCAAGATGCATTAGGCATGCTTTGGTTATACCATGTTGACTTATACCTACTCCCAGTTTTATTTACAAGCTTTACTTTCTTTACTTTACCAAAGTCCTTTACTTGTTTGAAGGTAGCATAAAGAGTATAAAACTTGACCTATCTAGTTAGACTTAGATGTCATTCTATGGCATGAGATTGACATTAGCATCCCACATTAGTGAACACTCTTAACTTAGTAGTTGGAACAGAACCCAAAATTTGATTTCACTTTAGATGGGAATACTTGGTGAAAATGAATTGTGAAAACCTTGGAATGATGAGTCATTCTATTGAGATGTTTTGACAGGTGTTGAGAAACACAAATGGTTTGTAATGATGATGAAAATGTTGAGGCATGAGCCTTATCCCTTTTACAAAACTGATGGTTGGGTTCGGATGCGATACCATTCCAATTTTACCGTACAACCATAATACCTGAATTGGGTAAGGCTTAGCCGGAAGTTTATATGCATTAGTATTAGTTCCCTCGCGGGAGAGATTTGAGCTGAGGCTACCTCTCGATGTTGTCCACCTATGCAGTGCCCAAGATGACAGATGGTCATGGTTGGGAGGCCATGCTCATAGGAGAGGTGCTTATACTAGGGTGTGTAAAGGAAAGGTTATGTTTGATTCAGGGTTATCCCTGATAGATGTATCGAATCTTGTGGTGAAAGTGTATCACCTCTGCAGAGTGTCAAACTATTTGAATAGCCATGTCCGCGGTTATGGACAGTTAGAGTGGCCATACTGTTCCGTTGTCAGATGTTTTCAAAACAACTTATGAAAAGAATTGTGACATGACTTGACCACAACAGAGTTGTGACTATGACAATTAAGTTCCCACTTAAGTGTTTTCAAACTTCTTTTATCTTTCTTTGTTTTAGAACTCAACTTAGGTTTCAAACTTAACTTTATAAATAAAATTAGAGTTAACATTCATACTAGAACTATACTACTTGTTAGTGGTAGTTTGCAAGTACTTAAAGAGTACTCATGGCTTTGTCCCTGGCTATTCCTATGGCCAGACTATGAAGGAGATTACCAAGACGAAGGACAACAGGACGACTATGATAACTAGGACTATCTTCCATTGTCAGCATTGCCCATGACTCTGAAGATGGACCCCACCGCTACGCTATTTATTCTGCTACTTGATTGTACTAAGACTGGATCATGAGATCCTTATTTGTGTAAGACCTTATTTATGGTTTGTAATGGATGATGTACTGTGATATCCAATCTGTTATGTCTCGCAAAAATGGTAAGCCTGGGATTGCGAGGTATGGCATAACAGGCATCTGGGATTAAAAATCCGGGTATTGACATTGCTCGATTACTACTTCGGAACCTCCTCCGACAAAGAATAATAAGTTTTTAGGTTTAATTTCCATATTGTAGGTTTAGGTATGTTTAAATTTCCAAGTGTCTTGTAAAAATGTTGTTAAATTTGAAGTACGAGTTTAATTTTTGTAAAATCTTGCTAAAATGCATTTTGACGATGCCCTATTTTACGGCATCTAAAATTTCACTCGTGCCCTATGTTGGGTATCTAAAAAAAGCTAAACTAGTTTTGGTGCCCAAAACCCAAAAAAATGGTGCCCCAAAACCAAAAACATAGTGGTCTATTTTTGCGCACCTACCAGAGAGGCCAACTCCAACGGCCCCCCACATTTCGAACATCGAATCGGTCCATTTGCAGGGGTGGTGGACAGGTCGTCCGGGCTGAGCCCGTTTGCGGTGGCATGTGCCCCCAACGGTCCACCCCATTTGCAGGGCCCCCTTGTCCGCGGGGAGCCATCAAGCTCAAGTTGATGGTCAATCGGCGCTAATGGCGACTGACGTCCCCGTGCGATTCTCCTGCCAGGACTCCAGTTCCCGCCGGCTGGTCGCAGCCTTTCCCGCTAGGCCGCGACATTTCTCACCCGTGCTCTCCCTTCCCGCCCTATGTTCCTATTGAGGACTGTCGTTCCCACCGAACACCGCCCGCGAATATAAAAAAGGGCTGGCAGCCAGGACGAGGGAGAACCAACCCCCTCGCCATGCTGAACAGCCGCCTCCCTGTGACCCGGGACGAGCTCAGCAAGTTCGCCCTCGCCACATATCCCCCTTCCACTTCCCCTTCTCCTTCCCGCACGAGGGGTGAATCTTGGGGGAGGACGTGGTGCAGGAGTGGGATGCCGACGAGGATCTCTAGACTAGACCCACAAACCAACACTAGTTTTTCATGCGCACTTTGTCTCACTCGTGCGTACCCGGGACCCACTTCACGGTCGGGCACCCATCCTCAAATTTCTCTAGGCCAAACACACTTAACCTCAGAGTTCTTCTCAGATGAGCTTCCAAAAAAGTTGCAACTTGTTGATATTGTTATCCTATCAATCCTATTAAGCCATGCATTAGAATCTCACATACACCCACCCTTAGAAGATCGACGCCCTCGTCGATTAGCCACAAGTCAGGAACGTCCCCTCTTGGCACACGTTTGTGCGTCCAGTACCGGCACATGTGCCATGCCCTGTCCACTATGGACCACACACGCCATGCTCCACATGTCAGCCACTAACCCGCAGACGCCCATGTAACTGTGAGGATCGACTCTGATACGAATTGTAACACCCTGGACTCTCTGTGCCTGGGCTTTCATCCCTGGTAGCTTACTAGGATCTCTAGACTTGTCCCACAAACCTACACTAGTCTTTCCTGCGCACTTTGTCCTCACTCGTGCGCACCCGGGACCCATTTCCCGGTCGGCCACCCATCCTCAAATTGCTCTAGGCCAAGCACGATTAACCTCAGAGTTCTTCTCAGATGAGCTTCCGAAAAAGAAGTTGTAAGGATATAGGTATCCTATCAATCCTATTTAGCCATGCATCAGAATCTCACAAGGAGGACATGGGAGAGTTGGAGGCCGACATCCACGGCGAAGTCGACAGCCCATACACAGCCCACTACGTCCTAGAGAAGCATGTCCTCTAGTTTCCCTAGGACTCCGCCGGTCGGCAACCCAACGGGAGCTGCTGTGGCTGGAGTCTGTGGCCATCGTGAGGGAGGCAGAAGCGTCCCTCGAGGAGCGCAACAAGCGGGAAGCCAAGGAGTCGATGGAGGCCGAGAAGATCGTTCGGATCGTCGCTGAGGCCTCCGCGGAGGAGGACGGTGGCGACAGGACGCGCGGGAGATGGCGGATGTCGCTTCCTTGGACCGCATCTTGTCATGCCGGTACCGCAGCAGGGAGACCGCCCTCAATACATTCACCCACAAGCAAGTCGGGGCGGTGGCCTTTGGTGCGAGGGTGGCGGTTGCTGCCAAATGGGAGGCGAGGGTGGCGCGCAACCGCACATCCGCAACGGCGGCCAATCAGAGGGAGGCGGAGATCCTCGCGTGCCACTGCGGGAGGTAGGCAGCAAAGGCAAAGAAACACGACCTTGGCGGCCTCCAGCCAGGACATGGCCGACGCAGAGTAGATTAGTTTAAGAACTGTATTAATTATTATTATTTTTAATGAAAATAAGTTATTAGCAATTTTTCTGTGTATGACGGGCGGGCCCATAGGAGGGCAGGAACGGACGCGCGGTTTGTCCGTGCCCCCGCAAACCGAGCTCAATTTTTAACTTGATTTACGTCGAAACGGATGGATCCGGGGCTGCCTCTCGATTTGCGGGTGCGAGTTAGACCATGACCTCAGTCTGAAAGGACATAATCAGACCCGCGTGGTCTATTTGCGGGGCCATTGGAGTTGGCGCAATGGTGGCCGCTGGAGTTGGCCCAAGTACCATTGCGCGTAGCCGCCAGTGCATAGTCTATAGCATGTTTTCCTTCTCCATTTTCTTTTTTCGTTTTTCATTTAAAGAAAATTTGTTGAGAAATTCTTACGAACAGGAGTTGAAGGCTTTGCGATGTTAGAAATTTAAGATATGTTACTAAGATGAAGATACAGTTTAGCAAAATTCGTGATCTAAACATCTCAGCCGTTGAACCATATCCAGATTGTTCCGATGTTCGATGAGTGCTCAGCACAAATCTCCACGCCCCTTTTTCCTTCACGCTCCGCCAACTCGTGGTTCCTCCGCGCGCGCCGCCGTTGCTCAGAGCGTCGCCGCGGACGCGCCGTCCTCTTGCTGGCCCAGTATCTGCCCCTCCGTCGAGCTCCGCAGCCGCCCCTTATCGTGCCGCCCTCTTGGAGCCGGAGCCGGAGCCTCCGCCGATGCCCATCTGACATCTCCGTCTCCAACCGCCGCTCACCGCAGCCTTCACGGATGACAACGTCCCCCGAAGGTTCGCGTCCCGCAACGGCCGCACCCCCTGGCTTTCTTCTTCCCCGACGTACACCTCCAAGCCTGCAGCTGCTGCCTCCCGAAGCCACGCCAAGCCTGCAGCCCCAAGGTGAGCTCGCCAAGTCTGCAGATGTAAGCATAGTAGGATAGTTATGGACGATTGTGGGATATACTCTTAGATTAGTATTGCAAATTGCTTGCAACCATTTTACAGTTGAGATTTATTGGTACTGGCAATGATGCTCATGCATCACTGTGAACACCGATTGCTATTGGCAAACCTGTGCATGTATTTCTAGGGATAGTGGTTCATTGTTTGTTTGTGATGAATTAAATTGAGCCTTTGCCATTGCTTGGCCATCTCTCCTCCATTCTATGGGTACCAAGAAAAAGTATGTTAGCTTACTTATACTTGGTTGGTTTCTTCATTTGGTCTTTAAAAGATATCGTTCAGTAAACAGTATTCTTATCTTGTTGGCCATTTTCCAGTCTCTTTTGTTGGAAATACTATTGAACCCCGCGGTGGTTGTTAAAAATAATATCAGGACAGGGAGGTTGAAATGCTTAATTTTCCTCCGAAACCGCAGAGTCCTAGTCTCTTTTGCAATTGATGATTAAAGTCCATTTTCACTCGGTTTTGGAAGTTACTTTTACTCTTTGCCTTACGGAAGTTCATTGTCAGACAGGTAGATACATTCATGTTCTGACCAAAGAAACATTTCCTTTAAGTATTCCTTGCTTAGGTTGTGAATGAAGATGATACTAATTATCAGTACATGTTTTTATGTATAGAAGGTTCAGTACATGTATGTTCATATGCTAATAATCTGTCCCTCTGTTTGGCAACTTTAGCAGGAGTTTGCCTTGTAATTGGGTTCTGATGGAGTATTCCGACTTTGCGCCGATTAAATGGGAGAAATTCCTTCGTGGGACTTCAGTACTACGAGTCTAATGAACTGCCAGATGTCTACTGTTCTCTCATTTAAGGTCTGGCATCTTCCAGTACAGCAGCTTCAATCAAATGAGCCTTAACTCGCCACAGCAGGTTTCAGTATCACTTAGAATTGCACACACCGCTGTCCAAGCTGGGAGCTTTTACTAGTCAGGATGAATGCCTGCACAAGACAGCATTAATGGGGTGCTTATGAGCCCAATTTCTGGAGACTTAGAATTGCGTATATGCGTGGTATGAGCTGCGAAATCTTAGCTGGCCGGTATCTTTCATCAAAAGTGGCCTGACCTCCCCCCCATTCAAGTCCTACCCACAAGATAAAACAGTGCTTCATTTATGCCCGTTATTAATTTTGGTTAGTTAGCTGCATTGCTTTTCTTCATTCTTACGCACCATAGGTTCCTGCAAGCAAGTATTAATTGTAGTTGCAGTATTTTATTTTTCAGTATACTTTTTTTAAATAGTTCCTTTTAATGGTTCAACAGGAAAGAAAACTCATTATTTTTTCAGACATAAAGAGAGATACTGACAGAGGGAGCGTGTGTATTAAATTTTTGAAAGGAAAAATAAAATGAGGTTGAGGTCATGTTGCTTTTTCTAAGGATTTTTGTCATGAGAATTCATTCACCTAATCTGATGATCCTGTAGGATCAAACATACGTAAATATGGGAAACCTGTAAAATTCCAGTTGAAAATCCTATGATTCAAAGAGGCCCTAAATAATTTTTGAATGTAAGTTTTCACATTGAAGCCTTGCCTTGACTATGAATATGGATAGGTGGATCTCGTTTCATGAAGTTTCTGGAGGTTAGATGCATCTAATATCGATCCGTTGGAAGAGGGAAAAGGGGAAATTATCGGAAACGTGTAAAGATGGCGATTTGACCAATGGATGTGTGGGCACCCATGGCACCCGATCCGAATTGGTTAGGTAGAGTCGTCGTTTTCGGTCATTGGCATACCCATGGGTTACCTGACTAGTCATGGTTAGAGGTGTGACTGTGGGTTATCCGTTTGTTGATTAATATTAGTAACTAAATAACTTTTTACCCAAGGGGCATGGTTATCATGATGTTTCGGTCTGATTATAGAAACATGGGTAGTGCCATGCACAGGTGATGGCATGGGTTTGATAATGACCAACAAGATGAAACTCACATGATTGCCACATTTACAAATCTCTTTGTGCATACAAGATTAACTGGAAATAACACCACAGGTGCACAGCGATCCAGTACTCTCTCTGTTTTCCTTTTGGAGATATGGAATTTTTGGAACTTGTTCGCTGTGGGACTTTAACTGCTCCACAAGATAGCAATAGTAGTGGCTATCTTGTTACTACATACTTTTTTATTTAATCTATTTGACCTCTAAATAAGAACTGCCCACTAGATAAAACACATGAAATATGTTCTTACATGTTTTTCCTATATAGAAGTATACTTAATTTGAAGCAGTCTAATAAATGTGTTACTTTTACAATAAATTTGTACTACACTCTGTTGAGACATCATGAAAGCACACCGATAAATAATACTTAATTTCATTGATTCACACTGTTCTAGTCCAGCTACTCCTGAAAAACATCACTATCTATTTCAGGCAAAGTCCAACAAGTAATAAGTACTCCCTCCGTCTCAAAATAAGATGTTTTAGTTTTGTGAAAGGAGTGTATCTAGACCGCTTTTAGTGTGTAGGTTCACTCCAAACCTAGATGAGCCTACACACTAAAAGGTGTCTAGATACACTCTTTTCATAAAGCCAAAACATCTTATATTTTGAAACGGAGGGAGTATTAACTAATAACCTGCTTATTTGCTTTTTTTAATTAATTTCTCATGAAGTGTCAGTGCTCATATTCTGTAGATGTAATGGTATTTTAAGCATTCGCCCATAATTTATTTCTCAGAAGTGGTAAAGTTCTGTCCATGTCACTTTAGGGAGTCTTGTATCATTAGCAGCTGTTGTTTAAGAGATTTGTAATGGAGAAAACGTTTTCTATGACCGGTATTGTTTACCAATTGGTTTATCAAGGATTCAAGAAACAGAATAATATCACTAGAGCAATTTTGAATAAGTAGTGAGGCTAGCTCACTTGGTTGGGTAGTGGATATACAACCCCATCATCTGGGTTCAAGTTGTCAAAGACAGGACGAGTTCCTATTCATTTGAAAAAAAAAATTTGGGGGCTTCCTCACCGCTTTTCTGAAAAGAGAGCATTGCATGTACTTACAATTCCAAAGAATTTCACGTTAAAATTAGCATCCACTTAAACTCTTGGTTTTCTCATCCTTTGGTGCAAGCAGTCCAATCCAATCCAAAATGCTAGTACTAGTTATGACTTATGACCCTTTTTGTACATTTCAATCATCTGTTATGTTTATCTATTGAGATAGTTATATTTTTATTTCATGTGTTGAGCATAACTGCGCTTACAAACTAGTCCTGTGCAGAAAAACAGCTAGGAAAAGTAAATCAAGTCCGGCGAGACAGCAGAGGAAGCGAAAAAAATTGAAGTCCTTAGCTGTTGTTGCATTCAAGTGATCGCCATGCCGTCCCCCCTTTCCTCCCCAGGGCGTAGCACTATATATAGCAGGTCGCCCCATTCCCCCTCACCACAAACACAGCTCCTCTCTTCCTGTGCGCGCTCACCGTTGCACAGTATCCATCCATGAGCATATAGGTGCAGTAACGCCATCAGTACGTGTTTAACCAGCTGATCTAGCTCGGCTAGGTAGGGAGTAGGCACGTAGGTAGCCAGGGCAGGAGCTGATCCATCCATTCCATGGCAAGCACGGTGGACTCGCCGACGAGCTCGTGCGTGTCGTCGGACACGGAGGAGGAGGCCGCGGTGGTGGCGAAGCCGATGGTGGTGGTGGGGTGCCCGCAGTGCCTCATGTACGTGATGCTCTCGGAGGCGGCGGAGGAGCAGCCCAGGTGCCCCCGGTGCAAGAGCCCCGTGCTGCTGCACTTCCTCCACGGCGCCGCTGCCGCCGGCGCCACCATGAACAACAGGCAGATCAGCAAGAGCTAGCCAAGCTGCTGCTTGATTGCTAGTACTTGCTGACCAGCCGCTAGCTTCTCCTCTCGTCGATTTCCTCCATGATGTTCTAACGCGTGTGTTTTGCTGCACTCTGTAATCCTCCTTTTGTTGACGATGATCTCAGTTCGAGTAGGTGTCCACGGATCAGGTTTAATTTGCCAGTATCATTCTGTTCAAGCTCAAGCAGTAGCTGGCTTCCATTACCAAAATCTTCTACGTACTACTTCCTGGTGCAATTTGTTTAGCTTATTGGTGGATATGCCGTCAGTGCATTCTCGGTAAGCAGTGTGTGCTGTCTGTCTTTTTCCAAACTTTTAGATGTATGCACGTGTTGTTGATTCGTGAAGAAGATCGATGTCCATCAGTGTTTACTCTGCTCCTTTTGGTTTGCAATGTACTAGTACCGTGCGAGTAGGGGCTCTTCTCGCTCGTCTCTTAATTGAGTACTATCATAATCATGTGGACGATTGCATTGCATGACTACTCCCTACTTTAATTGAATTTTATTAAAGATGGGTTCGTGGCCGATCAACCCCCAGCTAGCTACAGCAACATAGCCCGGATGGTGACTGAAAAAGATCAAAGTAAAGAGGGGATCCGCGACTTATTATGATGGGTGGATGCATGGATCAATCGACCGCTCATGGAAAACCTGTGCCCGTTTTAATTGGGGATACTATACGAGTATAGCAGGTGGAATAAATACAGGCAATAATTAGGAGCAGTTGAGGGGAGGAATCGGGCTTTAGCACGTACGATGGCAGGGTACCCATTACTCCCATTACTAGCATATATACTAGGCGGCTAAAACCCATCCAAAGTACTCCCTCTATTCACAATTACCTCGCATCCAAAGTTAAACTTTAAAAAATTTGACCATATATTTAATAAAAAATATCAACATTAACAACATAAAAACTGTTGTATTAGAATTGTTATAAACTATATTTTCATATGATATGCATTGGAAATCTTGCATGTTGATATTTTTTCTTATATTATTAGTCAAACTTTGCAAAGCTTGACTTTGATTAAACCCAGAACATAAGGTAATTGTGAACGGAGGGAGTACAAGTATATGAGATAAAAATTATTTCATCCGTGTTGCAAATTTATCTAAATTCGAATGTATATATAATAGTGTGCATCCAAATTTAGACAAATCTATTCGAAAAAATAGACAAATCTGCCTTCTCAGGACGGATGGAGTATAAAAATGATCCATGTGTATGTAATGGGAAAATATCAAGCGCATCGGGTAGAGCAGGTTAGGATATGGGATTGTAGAATACATCCTCTTACCCATGTACATGTCCCAAATTTGACAAGTGAGGCTTTTGTAATATTCTAACATACTTATTTTTTTCCTTAATCATATATTGATTGTTGTTAGTTAGGACGAACCTCACGCTTCCTAATCTCATTATCGTTGGTAGGTTAGTTAGGTCACTTCATTACTCAATGTTTCTTAAGTGATCACATACAGATTCTCGAGCGATCAATATTGCTTTCGTTATTTCTCATCTCCTGATTACAACTACTTTTTGCTCAATATGATATGGTGTAAGTACGGGTATTTTTACACATGGGTTATCATTTATCTTGTCAGGTGACGGATATGGGAAGAACTTGTACCCATTGGCGGGTATTGGTATAGGTGAAGATATCGGAAGGAATGGTACACGTTACATTCCGTTAATTAGAAGTCCAACTGTAAGCAAAGATGCACACATATTCGACACATATTCAACATCTACCATCCTCCTTACCACAAGGGACACTGTGAAATGACTCCAATGAACTATAATCAGCAAGCAAAAAAAGTTATACTAATTAAAATTCTAATTTTGTTCTAAGTCAAACTATTACAGTAAATTTAACCGGATTTAAATAATATGTCAATATCTACAATGTCAAGTCCATATAGGATGAAAAATTATTTTATGATGGATTTAGTAGAACTATATTAATGTCGTAGATTGTGATATATTTTTTGTCAAACTTAAAATAGTTTCATTTTCAACAGCGAGAGTGAAAATATACAAATTTGTGTCTTGCGTATGTAAAATTCCATAATAATTGTTTTCTCTCCTAGACTAGATAAAAATCTAATTATTTTTCTCCCACCAAAAAAATATATATTAAGGGCACGCCTAGCTCTCGATCGGTCTAGGTAGGTCTTCCACAAATCTCCATGTTTTCCTTTCCATGGTTTTTCCATGTGTAACTAAAAGCCCAGTTGAAATTTGACACGGGAAAATCAAATAAAAAAGCACACATAGAATTTAAAATTGCACACGTATATGTGCAATAGCAGGTCTATATGTAATTGCATATGAAAAAAGTTTAATAGTGCACATCTCCGTGTGTAATTGCATAGTTGTACAGTATATGAAAAAAGTTTATATTGGGCAAAGTCCCTGCCACCAACCACTTCCAAAAACGGGTCAATGAAAAAAAACCGCCATGATCCACCAATCCTCGTGATTCTTCTCGTTCAATAAATAATAATTGATGTAATTATTGGCTTACGATGGAAGACACAAAAGTTGCTCGAGCGCCAAGATAAATATCAGAAAATAAACATTAAGTAAAAAATCCATGAAAAGAAATCTAGTCAAAAGAAAAATAAAAACAAAGGCAAGGCATAGAACGCTACAAACCAGCCAAACACTAAAATGGGCCGTCTCACTTAAGCAGCCCTAATACAAATAAATAAGAAAGCAAAAATAACATGGCAAACTACAATCAAACCCCACGACTACCGTTGGCGACTCGGCGACAGAAGGCTTCTTCCCGACCACGATCTTCTCTCGTCTCCCTTCTCTGATCTGTGATCCGCTCAGGCTGACCAAGGGGACGCCTGGTGCGTCTACCCGGCCTTGGCGGCGCGATCTGGAGGAGCGGCAGGGCGGGATCGAGGCGGCGCTTGACACCCTAGGATGGCGGCAAAGCTCCCACGCGAGGGAGGCTCGTCAGAACCCAAACTTGCGGTGGATTTGCAGGAGCTTCTGAAGAAACTCGTCCTCAACAACGAGGAGCGCGATGATGTGATACTCCCTAGGGAGGATTTTGTCGGTCTGCGTGAAGGTGCTAGATGGATGGCAGTAGTCAAAGTGCACACGACCAAACACTTCGGAAACCAGCCGTTCTTCCAGCGGATGGGCGTGGCTTGGGGTTTCGCGAGGGAGTGGAACTTTCGCCTAGTGCAGGACAATATGTTCGTCCTCTAAGTCTCATGCCTAGGCAACTTGAACAGAGCTACGCTGGAAGGTCCTTGGATTTTTCAGCAGATGGGAGTGATGCTAGAGCCTTATGACGGAAGCGTGGATCCCTCATCGGTGGTTCTGAATTGCATCCATTCTTGGGTGCAGATCCACGACATTCCTATGTTGTTTTGGAAGGATGCAATCATGCGAGATATGGCGGCGCGCATCAGAGAGGTGCTGAGTGTGGACCTGGATGCTCTGTGCGCGAGCGGAATGAGCTTTGTGCATGTGAGAGTGAAGCTTGACGTGGAGAAACCACTGACTCGGGTGGTGGGGCTGCACCCAGAGGGCTCTGGGAGGATGACTTTTCAGGTGATGTTCGAGAATTTCCCAAATTCTGTGAGATTCGTGGGCTTTTTGGCCATGGTGAACTTGATGGGTTCGTAGCATGGAAAACAAAAAAAATTTACCGCAAGAACGAACAAAATCCAGATCTAATCTAGATAAAAGCCAAGATCTAATCTACTACACATGAGCAACGAGATAGATTGGTACTAACCCTCGTAGAACCGAAAGCGTTAACGAGATTAGATCTCGTGGATGATGTAGTCGATCACTTGCCGATCTCAAGATCGTGTGGACGATCCTTCCGGCACCGCGTTCCGGTAGCGCTTCCGCAGACAGTCACACGTGCGGAGTCGAAGCAGACCTTCCTCTCCCCGTTCCAGCGAGCAGCAGAGGTAGTAGATCTTCTCCACGGAATCCCAGCAGCACGACGGCGTGGTGGTGGTGGTGGAGATGAGAATTCTGCAGGGCTTCGCCTATGCCTGTGCAGAAGAAACATGGAGGAGAGAGGCAGCTGAGATTGGGAGTTATGAGTGCAAGAGGGGGCGCCCCTCCCTTCTATTTAAAGGAGGAAGGCGCGCCTGGGGAGGGGGAGTCCTAGTAGGACTCCCTCCTCCTTGGGCCGGCGGGTTGGGGGGAGGAATCCTCCTCCCCCACGAATCCGTGTCTTGCCCCACTTGGTTTCTTTGATCCCTTTCTTGGTTTTCAAGCAAACTCCAAGAAATCCTCTAGAACCTTCCAGAACATTTCGAAACCTTCTAGAATCTCCATACAAACACTCCGGAACATTTCCTAACTTAGAAAATGATCCCCAATATATGAATCTCATTCTCCGGACCATTCCGGATCTCCTCGTGATGTCTCGGATCCATTCCGAGACTCCGAACAACATTCGGTCTCCAACGCAAATTCCATATCTACTTCAAACAACTTCGAACCTTAAGTGTGTCACCCTACGGTTCGTGAATATGCAGACATGATGAAGACACCTCTCCCATCAATAACCATCAGCGGGATCTGGAGATCCATAATGGCTCCCACATACTCAACGATTACTTCGTGATCGATTGAACCAATTAACATATGAAACCAATTCCCTTTGTCTCGCGACATTCTACTTATCCAAGGTTTGATCGTCAGTATCTTCATACCTAGTTCTTCCTCGTTACTGATAAGTACTCTTTACTCGTTCCATGTTATGTCATCCCTTGTGACCTAGTCACATGCTTGCAAGCTATCTAGATGACATTCCACCGAGAGGGCCCAGAGTATATCTATCCGTCATATGGATGGACAAATCCCAATCTTGGTCTATGTGCTTCAACACATACTTTCAGAATACCCAATGACACCTTTATAACCGCCCAGTTACGAAGCGGCGTTTGATGTCATCAAAGTACCCATCCGGTGATGGTGATTAACATAACCTCATGGTCGAAGGATTAGGTTACTATGTATTTCAAAGCTTACATCAATACGAACTTAATGACTTGATCTTATGCTACGCTTACTATGGGTGTGTGTCCATCATATCATTCTCCTAATGATATAACCTTGTTATTAATCACATCCAATGTCTATGATCAGGAAACTATGATCATCAATCAATCAACAAGCTAGTTTAACAAGAGGCTTACTAGGGACTCTTCTATGTTTACAAAACACACAAGTATTAGTGTTTCCTAATAATACAATTATAGCATGGGATGTAAACATTCATCATAAACACAAAGATATAATAATAACCTCTTTTATTATTGCCTCTTGGGCATATCTCCAACAGTCTCCCACTTGCACTAGAGTCAATAATCTAGATTACATGGCAATATACCGAAAACCCATGGCGTTCTGGTGTTGGTCATGCTTTGCTCTAGGGAGAGGTTTAGTCAACGGATCTGCTACATTCAGATCAGTGTGTACTTTGCAAATGTTTATGTCACCATCTTGGACATACTCGCGAATAGCATGAAAACGTAGCTTGATGTGCTTCAGCTTGCTATGTGACCTTGGCTCCTGTGCATTAGCTATGGCACCTGTGTTGTCACAGTAGATGGCCATCGGGTCTAACGCACTGGGAACCACGCCAAGTTCAGTAATAAACTCCTTCATCCATATGCCTTCTTGTGCAGCCTCCGAAGCAGCTATGTATTCCGATTCAGTTGAAGATTTCGCCACAACGCTCTGCTTGGCACTCCTCCAGCTTATTGCAGCACCATTCAAAATAAATACGTATCCAGACTATGACTTCGAGTCATCTGGATCGGTGTTCCAACTAGCATCAGTGTAACCATTTACAACAAGCTGTTCATCACCTCCATAAGAAAGAACCATATCCTTAGTCCTATTCAGGTACTTTAGGATATTCTTGACCGCTGTCCAGTGTTCCATTCCAGGATCACTTTGATATCTGCTAGAAAAACTAACAACATGTGCTATATCCGGTCTCGTACACAGCATGGCATACATGATAGAACCTAAGGCCGAGGCATAGGGAATTTTATTTATCTTTTCTCTATCTTCTGCCATAGCCGGACTTTGAGTTTTACTCAAGGTCTTACCTGACAACATGGGCACGAACCCTTTCTTGCTCTTTTCCATTCTAAACTTCTTTAGAACTTTGTCTAAGTATGTACTTTGTGAAAGCGCTATTAGGCGTCTTGATCTATCTCTATAAATCTTGATGCCTAGAATATATGCCGCTTCGCCAAGATCCTTCATCGAAAAACTATTATTCAAATAGGTTTTGACGCTATTAAGAAGTTCTATATCATTCTCAATCAACAATATGTCATCTACATATAGTACTAGGAATACTACAGAGCTCCCACTCACTTTCTTGTAAATACAAGCTTCTCCATAAGTTTGTATAAATCCAAAGTTTTTGATTACTTTATCAAAACGTTGATTCCAACTCCGGGATGCTTGCTTTAGTCCATAAATGGAGCGCTGAAGTTTGCATACCTTGTCAGCATCTTTAGGATCGACAAAACCCTTGGGTTGTACCATATACAACTCTTCCTCAATGTCACCATTAAGGAACGCCGTTTTGACATCCATCTGCCAAATTTCATAATCTAAATATGCAGCGATTGCTAACATAATCCTCACAGATTTTAGCTTCGCTACTAGTGAGAAAGTCTCATCGTAGTCAACTCCTTGAATTTGTCGGAACCCTTTTGCGACAAGTCGAGCTTTATAGACGGTAACATTACCATCATCATCTGTTTTTCTTTTGAAAATCCATTTGTTCTCGACAGCCTTACGGCCATCCGGTAAGTCCACCAAAGTCCATACTTGGTTTTCGTACATGGATCCCATTTCGGATTTCATGGCTTCTAGCCATTTGTCGGAATCTGGGTTTACCATAGCTTCTTCATACGTCGCAGGGTCATCAGTGTTGTCCACTAACATGATGTTCAAGGAAGAGTCATACCACTCAGGAGTGGTACGAACCCTTGTTGACCTGCGAGGTTTAGTAGTAACTTTGTTCGAAGTTTCATGATCATCATCATTAGCTTCCTCTCCAGTTGGTGCAGTCGGCACAGAAACATCTTCCGGTGATGCGCTACTCTCAACTCTGAAAGAAGGTTCAACAACCTCGTCGAGTTCTACTTTCCTTCCAGTCACTTCTTTCGAGAGAAATTCCTTCTCCAGAAAGGATCCATTCTTAGCAACAAAAACTTTGCCTTCGGATCTATGATAGAAGGTATACCCAATTGTTTCTTTAGGGTATCCTATGAAGACGCATTTCTCCGCTTTGGGTTCAAGCTTATCAGGCTGTAACTTCTTTACATATGCTTCGCAACCCCAAACTTTAAGGAACGACAACTTAGGTTTCTTTCCAAACCACAATTCGTACGGTGTCGTTTCAACGGATTTAGATGGTGCCCTATTTAAAGTGAATGCGGCTGTCTCTAATGCATAGCCCCAAAATGATAACGGTAAATCTGTAAGAGACATCATAAACCGAACCATATCTAAGAGAGTTCGATTACGACGTTCGGACACACCATTACGCTGTGGTGTTCCCGGCGGTGTCAACTGTGAAAGTATTCCACATTTCTTTAAATGCATGCCAAACTCATAACTCAGATATTCACCTCCGCGGTCAGAACGCAGAAACTTAATCTTCTTGTTACGATGATTTTCCACTTCACTTTGAAATTCCTTAAACTTCTCGAAAGTTTCAGATTTATGTTTCATAAAGTAGACATACCCATATCTACTCAAGTCATCCGTGAAAGTGAGAACATAACGATATCCACCACGCGATGCTACACTCATTGGACTGCACACATCGGTATGTATTATTTCCAATAAGTCTGTAGCTCGCTCCATTATACCAGAAAATGGAGTCTTAGTCATTTTTCCCATTAGACATGCTTCGCATCTTTCATGTGATTCGAAATCAAGTGATTCAAGAAGTCCATCAGAATGGAGTTTCTTCATACGCTTCACTCCAATGTGACCAAGACGACAGTGCCACATGTATGTAGAATTATCATTCAATTTTATTCGTTTAGCATCTATGTTGTGAACATGTGTATCACTACTATCGAGATTCAATAAGAATAAACCATTCATCTCAGGTGCAAAAGCATAAAAGATATTACTCATATAAATCGAACAACCTTTATTCTCAGACTTAAAAGAGTAACCGTCTCGCAATAAACAAGATCCAGATATAATTTTCATGCTTAACGCAGGCACCAAATAACAATTATTTAAATTTAAAACTAATCCCGATGGTAGATGTAGAGGGAGCGTGCCGACGGCGATCACATCGACCTTGCAGCCATTTCCAACGCGCATCGTCACCTCGTCTCTTGCCAGTCTTCGTTTATTCCGCAGCTCCTGTTTCGAGTTACAAATATGAGCAACCAAACCAGTATTAAATACCCAGGCACTACTACGATTACTAGTAAGATACACATCTATAACATGTATATCGAATATACCTTTCTTCTTGATGTTGCCGTTCTTCAGATCCGCCAGGTATTTGGGGCAGTTACGCTTCCAGTGACCAGCACCCTTGCAGTAGAAGCACTCAGTTTTAGGTTTAGGACCAGCCTTGGGCTTCTTAGCAGGTGCGGCAGCTTTCTTGCCGTCCTTCTTGAAGTTGCCCTTGTTCTTAGGCTTGCCCCGTTTCTTGAAATTGGTGGTCTTATTGACCATCAACACTTGGTGCTCCTTCATGATCTCCACTTTAGCAGTTTTTAGCATGGACGATAGTTCAGGCAACGTCTTGTTCATGCAGTGCATATTGTAGTTCATCACAAAGTTCTTGTAACTTGGTGGTAGTGATTGGAGGACACGGTGAATCCCCAATTCATTAGGAATCGGTATCCCAAACTCTCGGAGTTTGTTTGCGTGCCCAGACATGGTGAGCACGTTCTCGCTAACGGAGCTACCCTCTTCCATCTTGCAGGTAAAGAACTTCTCGGAAGCTTCATAGCTTTCCATGGCCGCACGAGTCTCAAATATGAGTTTGAGCTCCTTAATGATTTCAAATGGGTCATGGTGCTCAAAAGAGCTTTTGAAGCTCCGATTCTAAACCGTATAGGATGGCACACTGAACTGTGGAGTAGTGATGTTTCCGAGTGGCATAAACATTCTTTACATCATCGGTGGCATCTTATGCAGGTGGGTCACCTAGCGGTGCTTCGAGCACATAGGTCAACTGACCAGCCCTGAGGACGATCTTCAGTCCATGGAACCAGTCCGTGAAATTGCTTCCATTGTTCTTAAGCTTTTCTTTCTCTAGGAACGCATTGAAATTGATGGAAACGTTCGCCATAATCTACAACATATTTGCAAGTAGTTAAGACTAAGTTTATGATAAATAGTGTTCTAATTTAATTCTTAAATTAACTAGGTGAACTCCCACTCAAAACAACATCCCTCGCAGTTGTTTTAGTGATTACACGAACCAAATCCACTACATCAAGTCCGATCATCACGTGAGATGATGTAGCTTCATCGACGAACAATCTTCATGTTCATCATATCAATCATATGACTCATGCTCTACCTTTCGGTATTCCGTGTTCCGAGACCATGTCTGTACATGCTAGGCTCGTCAAGATTAACCTTAGTTTCCGCATGTGCAAATCTGGCTTGCACCCGTTGTATGCACACGTAGAGTCTATCACACCCGATCATCATGAGATGCTTCGAAACGACGAGTCTTAGCAACGGTGCCAACTAAGGACGAACACTTTATTACTTGATATTTAGTGAGAGGGATCATCTCATAATGCTACCGTCGTGATCTAAGCAATACAAGATGCATAAAGGATTAACATCACAGGCAATTCATAATTAGTGTGATATGATATGGCCCTTTCTTCTTATGCCTTCGATCTCCATCTCCAAAGCACGGACATGATCTCCATCATCACCAGCATAGCGTCAATGTCCGTGGCGCCGCTTCATGGTTGTCCATCATCACTAGCAACTATTACAACTACTTGGAACAAAGCTATTACAAGATGAATAGACACGCAGGTCTTAACAGAATTAAAGACAACCATTAGGCTCCTGCCGGTTGCCATATTACAACAAGGATCATTGCATACATCAAATACAATCACAATCACATGTAGGCCATATCACATCACAAAACCCCTGCAAAAACAAGTTAGACGCCTCTAATTTTCTTTGCAAGTTTTACGTGGCTTGGGGCTTTCGACTAAGAACGCATCTTACCTACGAAACTGAACCATAACGTTGATACAAGTGCTATCAAGTGCAAAGTGTAGATTTGATCTATACTATGATGGGAGAGACAGACACCCGCAAAGCCACTTGTGCAATACGAGTTGCACGTCAAGCGTGGAGCAAGTCTCATGTACGATGACATGTAATGTTAGCCCGAGCCGCTTCATCCCACCATACCGCAAGATGCAAAGTACACACATAGCAAAAGACGGCACGAGCACCAACGCCCACAACCTCATTGTGTTCCACTGGTGCAACAGATCTACGCATAGACAAGGCTCTGATATCACTGATGGGTTCGTAGCATGGAAAACAAAAAAATTCTACCGCAAGAACGAACAAAACACAGATCTAATCTAGATAAAAGCCAAGATCTAATCTACTAGACATGAGCAACGAGATAGATCGGTACTAACCCTCGTAGAACTGAAAGCGTTAACGAGATTAGATCTCGTGGATGATGTAGTCGATCACTTGCCGATCTCAAGATCGTGTGGACGATCCTTCCGGCGCCGCGTTCCAGCAGCGCTTCCGCAGACGGTCACACGTGCGGAGTCGAAGCAGACCTTCCTCTCCCTGTTCCAGCGAGCAGCAGAGGTAGTAGATCTTCTCCACGGAATCCCAACAGCACGACGGCGTGGTGGTGGTGGTGGAGATGAGAATTCTGCAGGGCTTCGCCTATGCCTGTGCAGAAGAAACATGGAGGAGAGAGGCGGCTGAGATTGGGAGTTATGAGACAAGGTGCAAGAGGGGCGCCCCCTCCCTTCTATTTAAAGGAGGGAGGCGCGCCTGGGGAGGGGGAGTCCTAGTAGGACTCCCTCCTCCTTGGGCCGGTGGGTTGGGGGGAGGAATCCTCCTCCCCCACGAATCCGTGTCTTGCCCCACTTGGTTTCGTTGATCCCTTTCTTGGTTTTCAAGCAAACTCCAAGAAATCCTCTAGAACCTTCCAGAACATTCCGAAACCTTCTAGAATCTCCATACAAACACTCCGGAACATTTCCTAACTTAGAAAATGATCCCCAATATATGAATCTCATTCTCCGGACCATTCCGGATCTCCTCGTGATGTCTCGGATCCATTCCGAGACTCCGAACAACATTCGGTCTCCAACGCAAATTCCATATCTACTTAAAACAACTTCGAACCTTAAGTGTGTCACCCTACGGTTCATGAATATGCAGACATGATGAAGACACCTCTCCCATCAATAACCATCAGCGGGATCTGGAGATCCATAACGGCTCCCACATACTCAACGATTACTTCGTGATCGATTGAACCAATTAACATACGAAACCAATTCCCTTTGTCTTGCGACATTCTACTTATCTGAGGTTTGATCGTTAGTATCTTCATACCTAGTTCTTCCTTGTTACTGATAAGTACTCTTTACTCGTTCCATGTTATGTCATCCCTTGTGACCTAGTCACATGCTTGCAAGCTATCTAGATGACATTCCACCGAGAGGGCCCAGAGTATATCTATCCGTCATATGGATGGACAAATCCCAATCTTGGTCTATGTGCTTCAACACATACTTTCAGAATACCCAATGACACCTTTATAACCGCCCAGTTACGAAGCGGCGTTTGATGTCATCAAAGTACCCATCCGGTGATGGTGATTAACATAACCTCATGGTCGAAGGATTAGGTTACTATGTATTTCAAAGCTTACATCAATACGAACTTAATGACTTGATCTTATGTTACGCTTACTATGGGTGTGTGTCCATCATATCATTCTCCTAATGATATAACCTTGTTATTAATCACATCCAATGTCTATGATCAGGAAACCATGATCATCAATCAATCAACAAGCTAGTTTAACAAGAGGCTTACTAGGGACTCTTCTATGTTTAAAAACACACAAGTATTAGTGTTTCCTAATAATACAATTATAGCATGGGATGTAAACATTCATCATAAACACAAAGATATAATAATAACCTCTTTTATTATTGCCTCTTGGGCATATCTCCAACAGAACTGGAGTATGGGGATGGCGTCCACAACATCGAAAGTAAGCAATATGGCTAGTGGATGATAGCTCCGATCAAAGATTGGCACCCCAAATCCACGAGGGTGCGTTATAGGGCGCCCACCCGTGACGGAGGCCAAAGTGGTCGGGGAGGCCGTGGGCGTGGCGGCGGGATTGACACACGCAAGCATCCTCCTGGTGAATCACCACCTAGCGTGGGAAGGGGAGACATAGGATGAGGAAGGGGTGGACTACTGCAGATCATTGAGAAGGGAAGCCACCCGAAAGTAAGGAAAAACCTGGACGCGGCTCTTGCAGAGGATGGGGCTTTGAATCAAATACCATCTCCAGTGAAACCAGACCCAAATAGGGTGAGGAAGACGAACAAGGAAACTAAAGTTGCGGACTCCGGATCGGAGTGCTGCCCGGAGCAATGAGTTCTATATGTTGGAACTGTCGTGGTCTTGGTAGTGACGCGATAGTTCGGGAGCTTCGTGATCTTGTGAAGTTGTTTAAACCTACCGTCCTATGTGTGGTTGAGACACAGATTAATAATTCACGTGTGGAGGGCCTAGCTAGGCTGCTAGGTTTTGATCGTTCTTTTGCTGTAAGCAGTACAAGCCAAAGTGGTGGTTTGAGTATGTCCTGGAATAATGAAATCTTTGCTGTATTCTCAGTATCATATTGATGCGAGGGTTACAGAGAGGGGAAGCAATCCATGGAGACTCACATATATTTATGGAGAAGCCTAGGTTTCGGAAGCATTTCAAGACCTGGGATATGTTAAAATTCATAAAATCTGCAAACCCATCGTCGTGGGTGTGTATTAGGGATTTCAACGAAGTGTTATTTCAATATGAACACGAGGGAGCTGTGGAAAGGAGTTTGGCTCTGAAAGGATAGAGATGTCGCCTAGAGGGGGTGAATAGGCAATTTTAAAAACTATTACGGTTTTAGCTTGATAGAATGCGGAATTAAACTAACGTTTATTTTACAAGCACAAAACTTAAATACACTAGGATCAACTAAGTGCACCAACAACAAGATAAGCTAAGCAAGATAGCACAAGATAAATATACCACAAGTGATAAGCAAGATATAAGTACTTCAAGCTCGATGGCTATCACAAGGAAAGTAAGCTCGGATATAGATATAACTGAGGCACGCGGAGACGCAGATGTATTCCCCTGTTCCCTTACAAGTAAGGTACGTCACGTTGGAGAGGTGTGGGATTCCACGAAGGATTTCCCAACGCCACGAAGGCTCACCTTCTTCTCCGAGTCTATGCCACGAAGGAATAGGTCCTTTCCTTATGGCTAGCTTTTCCTCCACTCCGGAGATGGCAAGCTCCACAACCACTTCACAAGCTCCACGAAGGAGAATCCCGGGTCTCTTCACAATCTTCCACGAAGAGGACACCGCGGCACCAACCGCCAAGCCAACTAGGAGGTCACCCTCCAAGAGCAACAAGCTCACGGTCTCTCACTCGAACAAATCGTAGCGGAAATCTCAACACTTATGCAAGAATGCAAAGCAAGAACACCAAGGGCATTCAAATCCCACCAAAGCAACAAGTGCTAGGGAGGAATTAGAGAGGAAGAACAATGGTGGAAGTCAACCAATGACTCCAAGATCTAGATCCAATGGGTTCCCCTCACTTAGAGGAGGAATTGATTGGTGGGGATTATAGATCTAGATCTCCTCTTCCAAAGCCCTCAAAAAGATGCAAGAATCATAGGAGGGAAGGGAGAAGAAGCAAGCTCAAGAGGTTCAACAATGTAGGTCAATTTCGTGGTCAAGAACACCCAAAAACGTTGGGGGAAGAACCCCCTTTTATAGGGGAAAGAAAATATGGCCATTGGGAGGAAATCTGTGAAAACTCGGTTTAAAAGTCGTTTGGACTAGCCCCAGAACCGGGAAACTCGGTCCCCAGGCCGGAGGACCGAACTACAGACCGGAAAACCTCTGTTTGCCAACTCGGAATAGACTCGGTCGTGAAAACCGGAAAATCCAGTCTGAGATCCGATCTACCGGCGCTGGCACCGGACCGTCCAGTGTGGGGCTCGGTTGAACCGGATCCACAACCGGGATGAAACAGACTTCATGAAAAATACAATAACTTTTGCATCCGGACTCTGATTTCGATGATCTTGGGCTTGTTTTGGCGAGGACAACAAGCTCTACAATATGGTGCATGAAAACATCATAGTCCAACAAAGGAAGATAGAACCAAATGAGGAAAGGTATGGAGCCTTCCTATAAGAAGAACCGGTAAAACCTTCAAACTCGAAAACACCATATAAGATGCATACGAATTCCATTTTCGATGAACTTGGGCTTGTTGAAGAGCTAGCAACAAGATCAAGAACCTCACATAGAGAAAATACCAAGAAGCAACAAAATAGGAAGATGCAAAGTATGCAAAGGATTGAGCTCCCTAAGACAGTGTGATCAAGTCACCCAACCGAAAGCCCCTCTTGATAGTGCAGCTATATATCCTATAACCCGGTCTCCCAATAACCACCTTGAGACCGGTAAAAGGAAAACCTATCAAGGACATACCTTTGCCTTGCGCATCCCACTTGATCTTGATGACAATGCTTCAAGCTCCATCCAAGCCAGAATGCATCACTTGATCATTGTTGCTTCGTGAAGACTCGTAATTTTCTCCCCCATACACCACTATGGGATAGCTTCATTAAGACACGTCTTCACATGTACATTATCACCAATATGGATGGCAAGCTTCAAGCAAATGATCTTCTTGAGTTTCTTATCTTGAACTTGCCCTTCTCAAACTTTGATGACGATCACCACTTGATGTCATCCTCTCATGGGCTATATGAGATCTTCACTTTTGAAGCATTCCCATTGAAAGATACCTATCCCATATAGAAAATGCAAAGGCACATATATAATGGGTTAGTTCATGATGCATAAATGACAAGGCTTACCATACCACAAGATCCACGTGGTACATTCTTTATGCTTCATGTGTTAACCAACTTGAAATCACTCTTCACTCTTTGTATTGGTCAACCAAGTATCTTCTCATGCTCCATCTCAATATCTTGAGGTACATAAAGAATTTTTCATTTGATTACATGCTCTGAATCTTAGTCAACCATAGCTCAACTAATGAGGCTATCATGACACCGACTTAGAGCCATATCTTGAATTCTTCTATTGAGATCACACTCTCAAGATCTTGAACATATCATATTCTTCTCTTCAATTTGATGATCTTGATGCCAAAACTCAAGGTATATCTTTATCTTCATGCCATCCATGCATGAATCCAACATATGGACTACAAGCATGACCTATGGAATATTACTTCATATAAAACTCAATGAAAACATTAGTCCATAGGGATTGTCATTAATCACCAAAACCACACACAGGGGCAATTACCCTTTCAATCTCCCCCATTTTGGTAATTGATGACAATCACAACAAGAGGGTTTATATAATGAATATTAGAAACAAGTACGCAACTTATCCGAGAATAAGTCGTATACAAGAGGTTGTATTTGATATGGTTAAGTAACACAAAGATACTAGCCCATATCAAAACCAATTCTACTCACACAAACTACAACTAATGCAAGTGATGTGAGTAGAACCAACATATATAGAGCAAACTCCCCCACAATATATGCACGTGTGATGAACTTGAATTTCATTGCATACATTGTCAAGCGTAACCTTTGGGATAGTTTCCACTATATATTCAACCATGCAATACATAATAAAGCTGAAATGCATGAAAGGCAAACACTTAAGAACAAACCAATCTTAAGTAGAAAACCATTTCCCTTAAAACCGTCTAAACTTCCCCCCATTGACAACAAGTGCCAAAATGGATGACAAAGTTAGAAGGCCAATATAGTTCAAGTTCCTCCCAAGGTGTGCATTTCTCGTAATATGAGTGAAATCATATGCACATATCCAATAACAAATACTTGGAGGAAATCAACTATATTGAGGATCAAATATTGCTAAAAGGATAACAAGGTGAAGAAACTTCAAGGATGAAGAAAGCAATCAAAAGATCCAAATAATCAAATGGACAAATAGTGATCTAAATGAAATAAGGAAGCTCCCCAAGGTTTGTGCATAAATGAGTTGTTTCATTTGAATACAATATGCACAAACATGGAATCCTCACTCCCTCTATATCATTTAGAACACAACCAAGATACAAGGAGTAGAGATATAAATCAATACACTTGTCAAGACAAGCTTAAGTCCAAAAGAAACCAAATATGAGATATGAGTGCGCGAAGATGCAATAAAAGTAAACCGAGCACTCATAAATCAATACCTTACCAAAACCATTAAAAACTAAGCGGATAAGTGAGATGGTTGGCAAAAGGCAAGGATATCAAGGCGAGAGATTAACACTGTTGTGTATATACGTTTCTAAGTGGGAAAACATGAGAATAATCCACAAAGAAACATCCACACATAAGAGGTTAATAAAAATAAGAAAACATGATATCCAAGAGGAAGTCATAAGATATACCAAAAAAAGATATTTTGCTTAAGTGCATATATAGCCCATGGCTCTATTTTCTCTCATGGTATATCAATGAACTTCACCAAAGAAAAAGAAAAACCTCAAAAACATCACAACTAACACTAAGGGAACTAATGCTAGTTGGGATATTTTGAGAAAGGCAACAAGTATCAAAAGGAAGGATTCAATGCAATTTTCACAATATTGCACATGAGAGTGCCATGAGGAATTGATATGCAATAAATTGCTAGAAGGCATATTTGGAATTGGTGAATCATGAACATGATTTTATATACTCCCCAAAATATGCATCATCTCAAATTACTCACATAAGCAATAAGGATAGAGAAGTCTTTCAAAGATCCTTGCAAGAACCACAACATTTACAAACAAATAAATCCATGCCAAGATGTAACCTACAAGAGATTGGATGGAAAAATAGTATGCATGAATAAGATATTTGTTACCGAGATAGCAATGGTATGATATAGTAGATAAGAATTCTTCAATCGTCCTAGCTTGGCTACAATTATCATGTGGTGACAACACCTTCCTTATAGATAAGACACGCATCCATTGCATCTCCAATGTACCTAAAACAATATTCAAGTACATCTTGGTCCCCAAACTTATTGGGTCCAAAGTGGTTAGACTAACCACAACACATAGGACATACTCCATAAAAATATGTGCATATTTAGAGATGAAATTTGAATTTCATGCACATCATAGCCGTTTAAGGATTTTATGGAGTATACCCTATATATTGGATCAAAGAAAGCAAAACATGATATAAGATATATATTTAGTAAACATGCATGCACAAGGCTTTGAAGAACCAACGAAGATATAATTTGGACAAACACCAAAATATTCAAGAAGGCATACAAGGTGTGACAAAACACATTTGTTGTCCAAACTATATCAAAGAATCAAATCAACACAAGATTTATTCAACAAAGTTCAACAAATGAACCAAGCAAAAACTATTGAGCATAAAAGATGAGATAAAAACAAAAATGCTCAAAGATTTATCTCACTCAAGCAAATAACATAGAGAAGAAAGAATGAGATAACAAACTCCCAAAAGAGCAAGGTTTCAACAAATAAACCAAACCCTTAACACTTTTCACAATGGCACAAGGTTCCGAGAAGAAAAGGTTTGTCTTCCACTAAAAGCACATTTGATAATAATGAAAAACACCATCACACAGATGTTCAAAAGCCAAGGAAGACAATGGGAGCCACAACAATTTTTTTAAATAAAAAAGGCAATAGCAGGTGAAATCCAAGGTGAAGATGATCCACAAATGCTACCACACCCAAGTATATCAATTGTCAAAGACAATGAGTGTATTGGAATTTATTTCCGGTGGTATATTGCACGGATATTAAAGATAAATCTTCACAATAAAAAGCATATGATAGGAATAAAAAGATTAAGCACTATGCAAAGATAGAGATTCTTGATAGCTTCAACTAGTCACATAATCATGCAAAGCAATGATTATAATAACTTGAAGCAAATGGTCTCCCAAATAAGATACAGAGATATGCATTTGAGGAAGGGCCACACCAAGAATTTCTTACTCATGATAACACGGCTAGGCTTTGCCAGGTCAGTAATGAAAAAGTATTGGCCGACTTAGCTAGCCAATACCCACGGATTATTTTTTGCGGTGACAGTTATTGATTTGGCCTCATAACCATGGTGGTGAAATACCGGTCTTATTTCTCGATGCTCTTGGCCCATCTAACATAGAGCATCGGCACCTTCTCTCCATAGTAGTCGAGCTCCTAGATCTCCTCGATCCTTCTGTAGTATCTTTCCTTGATAGTAGTCAAGTCATTGGTGAAGGATTGCATAGTTACTCCTGAGTTACGATATTCATTGTTCTTGTCCTTTTCCTCGGTGTAGAATGTGTAGCCATTGATGTGGTACGCTTGATAGGTCATCAGGTTGTGCGCAGGGCACTGTGACAAGGCTAATATGAGTTTTTTTTCTCTTACGTAGGAGGCATGTGCGGGGGATAACTCAGTAGCTTGTCCTTGAGCCAACACGTGAAGCTGGAGTTGTGCTATTTGATTATTTCTCCCTTTGTTCTAGGCTAACCTAGGTCGTTATACTTCTTTGCAATAAAGATTTTGTGCTCTGCCAACCAAGGGTCGACCAATTCTATATGTTGTAGATCGACTAGGTTTTCCCTATCAAAGTTGGCGTGTCGCTTGTATCGCGGTGATCCTCATGGTGATCACATCCAACGAGCCTGCCGAGGTGCCTACTGTTGCTGGGCAGACCAACAGGTTCCTCGGCGCCTAGATAAATCTGGCAGAAAGAGTTTCACTCGTCGGTCATAAAACCCTTGGCTATGCTTCCATCTGGATGGGACATGTTACGAATAAAGCCTTTGATGATTCCATTTATCATTTTGAATGGCATCATGTTATGTAGGAATGCCGATCCGAGATGGATGATATCATTCACGACATGGACTAGCAGATGCACCATGATTGTAACACCCCAAAACTTTTAATCAAGATTATTAAGTTCCAATCACCCAATTTAGGGTTAACAAAAACTTTTATTAATAAAATGAATATGAATGCATGTGTGTTTGCATTAGTGTAGATTTGAGTGCTTATGCCATGCTTGATTTTTCTAAATGATGTGAAATGGTTTAAAGGTGAATACTACATCATCTAGGCCATTTACAAACTAAATCCAAAGAGAAAGAAATCAAATATGAATAAATAAACCAAATGGTCATTTTGACCAAAGTAAACCACTAGGCCACTTTGACTGTTCCTAGAAGAGAAATTCTAACAAAAACATTTCCAACTCTTTTCACCCCTTGCTAGACCAAGTAAAAGTGTATCAAGGCCCATCTTACAAACTTACAAAAACATTTTCCAAATCAATTTAAAGGACATTTGAAAATTGAATCAAGTGTATGTACTAAGATCACACTTTTTCAAAAACCCTTCAAACCAATTCCCCTTGACTTCTCCAAGCAAACATAGTTACTCAAGCTTAAGATCAAACTACTCAAAAAATTTGAATCAAAATTTCCAAACTTTAGTTCATGCGGCTATTTCCACAAACACTTGACCTGCACTAATTAACCCTCTGCCTAACTTCACTGTTGTGCACAGTAATCCTCGACCAATTGGTCTCCACTTCACTCCTCTGTCTCCCCTGAGTCTAACCATGCCCCAGACCAGCCCCCTTTTGCCGTTTGCATAGTGGAGCGCCGCCCGTTTGTGGTCATCACCGGCTGACAGTGGGCAGCACGCCAGGAGCCGCGCCAGCCTTGCCCACGACACGCACTAGACATGCCTCGGTCTACCGCCACCCCTTGTCCCAGCCTCGACCCCAGCCGAGCCCTAGACCACCCTAGCTACGCCGCGTCCTGCCTCTCTGTGCCATGCCCATAGCGCGCTAGCTCGCCCAGGCCGTGCCTTGCCCTTAATGCGCACACGCACGCCCGCCATGATCACAGCACCCTAGCAGACACCCCCGTTCGCCGCCGCGTGACCCGCAGTTGCCGCACACCGCCGCAAACACCTCTGCGTCCGCGCGGAGCGCCGCACGCTCCCGACCGAACCATGCCACCCCACGCCTCGCCATTACGCCCATAAGAACCGTCGGGGAACACAGCACCGCCCACTAGCCACCGCCATGCCGATAGCCGCCTGTAGCCTCGTCACCGACGAGCTCGCGCCACACCGCTCGGTCCCCTTGCCGCGCTATAAAAGGAGGCCACCCCGCCTCCATTCTCCACACCATTCCACCCACCACCTCTCAATGACCCTCTCCCACTTCTTCTCAAAGCAAGGCGAGCTCTCTCTCACCGGAATTTGGCTGGAGCCCGCCGCTGCTGGAGGAGAAGGGCGCCATTGATTTCGACCACCCTAAGCCCTGTCGTGACCGCGCCTCGCCTCGCCGTCGTCTACCACGTCGATTACCCCCGTCGCCGACCCTAGCTGGAGCCCAGGTGAGCCCCGCGAGACCTCCACTGCCGCGCTAGGTTTAGTTCCTCGCCGGAGCAGTTTGTCGTCGACAATGACTCCCAGCCATTGATCTGTCTTCTAATCGCACGGCCTAGATCCACCGATACCGTTTCACATTAGATGAGCCGCTGACTGGTGGACCCCGCCTATCAGTAGCCCGCTGCGCCGCGTAGTGTAACTAGGACGGCCCGTTTAACTTCCCGCGCTGGCCGGGAAATTCAAATAATTGTTTTTCCATTTAGGTTTAAACTAGTTTCTATCCATATATTCAAAAATCAACTCAGAGAGTTTCACTTAACCAAATTGCATGATTCAAATTTTGCTAGAAAGGTAATTAAATTATATATCCAAGCCCGTTGGATTTAAATCCTTTGGAGTTAGATATAATCTTTAGTAAAAATAACAAGACATATACTTTTCTACATTCAAACATTTTTCAAAAATCAACCATAATAGCTTTTGAGTTGATTCCAACTCTCAAAATTCACCTTTGATAATATCTATCTGAATATGTAAAAACATTTAAGTTTGCATGCAGTGACATTGGACTAGTACCAAAAGAATGCTATTAGGGCATTTCTAGTCACTTTAAGTCTATTAAATGATAATCTTAAACTTTATAGAATATGATCAACCTTTTTAAATCACATTCCCATGTATTAGAATATGTGGTGATGACATGTGTCAACATGATCCCATATTTTAATTGGAGAATATTAAATCTTAATTTATTTCAATGAGTAGAAATTACTTTTCTCAAATAACTAAATAAAACTAGTTCTTTATTTCATGTGATAATTGTGATGATACTAGATCATCAAGTGTGAGCCTTAGTGTGCTAATTAGAACTACTTAAGTATTGTTTGGTCATTATGTATTACGTATTTACTTATAGACAATAGTACCGACACCGGATACGAGGAGGAGGAGTTCTACCCCGAAGAAGAGGAGGAAAACTTCAATCACCGCACCAATCAAGGCAAGCTAGATCTATGCAAGCTATTATTGGCAAGCTATAATTATACAAGTTAACCATGCAAGCTTTAACCTAAGCAAGATGAATTAGGCATGCTTTGGTTATACACCTTTGATTTATACCCATCCCAAGTTTTACTTGCAAGCTTTACTCTTTTACTTTACCAAAGTTCTTTACTATTAGTTAATGCTTTGTGAGGTTTTGGAAAGATAGTATAGATAGCATAAAGAGTATAAAAGTAGGTCTATACTAGATGTCATTCTATGGCATAAGATAGGAGATTAGCACCCTCATTAGTGAACACTCTTAACTTAGTGGCTAGTGCTAAGCATAAAATTTGATCACTTTAGATGGGAATACTTGGTGAAAATAATTATGAAAACCTTGGAATGATGCTTCATTCTATTGAAATGTTTTGACATGTGTTATGGACACAAACGGATTTGATGATGAAAATGTTGAGGCATGAGCCTTAGCCCTTTTATAAAAACTGATGGTTGGGTTCGGATGCGATACCATTCCAATTTTACCGTACAACCACAATACCTGAATTGGGTAGAGCTTAGCCGAAAGCTCATATGCCTTAGTATGGGTTCCCTCGCGGAAGAGGTTTGAGCCGAGTCTACCTCGTGAGTGTGAATGTCCACCTATGCAGTGCCTAGGATGGCAGATGGCCATGGCTGGGAGGCCAAGCTCATAGGGGAGGTGCCTATACTAGAGTGTGTAATTTAAAGGTTATGATTGATTATCCGCATACTAAGTATGATGATTCAGGGTTATCCCTGACGAATGTATCGAATTTTGTGGTGAAAGTGTACCACCTTTGCAGAGTGTCAAACTATTCGAATAGCTACGTCGAGGTCATGGACAGTTGGAGTGGCCATACTGTTCCGTCGTCAAATGTTTTCAAAATGACTTGTGAAGTGAACTATGATTTTGACTTGACCACAACAGGGTTGTGAATATGAAAACTAGGTTCCCACTTAAGTGAATTTTGAACATTAACTTGGTTTTCTTTACTTCTAAACTCAGTTTTAGATAAATCTGGCTTTTTGCAAATAAACTTAGAGCTTAGGACTCCTACTAGAACTACCTTACTTGTTAGTGATAGTTTGCGAGTACTTAAAGGGTGCTCATGGCTTTGTCCCTGGCTATTCCCGTGGCCAGACTATGAGGAGGACTACCTGGAGGATGGACAGCAGGACGTCTACAACAATTAGGATCATCTCCCATCGTCAGCATTGCCTGTGACCTTGAAGATGGGGCCCACTACTATGCTTATTATTCTGCTTCTTGTTTGTATCAAGACTGGATAATGAGATACTTTATTTGTGTAAGACCTTATTATGGTTTGTAATGGATGATGTACTATGATATCCAATCTGTTATGTCTCACAAAAATGGTAATCCTGGGATTGTGATGTATGGCATAACAGGCATCTGGGATTAAAAATCCGGGTGTTGACAAGTTAGCATCAGAGCCATCCTGACCATAAGAGACCCTAGTTAGAATGGACGTCCGAACACAAAAACTTAGTTTCAAAACAAAAGAAGTGAGTATTTATGAAAACCTATTCCCACTCTTACCCTTGAGATTCTTTTAGAAAAATTTCAGGTTCCTTAAAAATTCTTACAATCCTATCTAAAATTTGACACACTTGATCACTTCACTAACTTACTCATCCTAAATTCTTGTAGATGGAAATCCAGTATTGCAAGTTCTACCGGTTGGGAAACAGAGGTCACCTGATCTTTGATAGGGATCTTGAAGCACTGTCAGAGTATCTTGAGCGCCCGCATCCGGAATTCTTCAGGGTTCAACTCAACAATCACAACGGAGGAGATCTACAATGGCTGATAGTTGCAGATCTCAGAGGCAAGATGGAAGCACCACTTTCTGAGAAGATTCAATTCACCTTGCGTGAGAACAACTGGCTAGATGGATTGCCAGGGCTATGCATGAAGCTCTTGCCCATTTGTGTGGGCAAAACATCAACTTGATCCAGGGAACTCGCTTTGCGCACTTCACAAGGCATGATTCTATGGGAATGCCATTGGAGATTCCATGTCACCCAGAGCTGAAGCACCATGTGGACAATCTTGACTTCATGTTGTATGATAGGCAGAAAGAGTTGGACAATGCTTGAGCCTACGCCAACCACAACCTTGCCATTGCCACCAAGAAGGACCAGACTCTCACCATGCTCGTCAAGGAGCGCCAATCACTTCGTCGTCAATGCGAGAAGAAGGATCACACCATTGCTCGTCTTTGCAAGAAGGTGGTCGATCTCGATAAGACCATCCGTGAACAGGAAGTCTAGCTTGAGGCAAAAGAGGAAGAGGAGGAAGGTGAAGACATCCAGGGAGAACTTCACTCTTACCTCAGTGATGACAACGACTACCTGGAGGATGATGCCATGGATTTCTACACCGATGATGATGATTCCGACTTCATTGATGATGAGTAGATGCACTTGATCACTACCGTAAGAATGAGTTGTATCGGTCCCACTGTATCTTAATTCACAGAATGTTTCTTAAAACCATCTGTTTTATGTTTGTGTGTGGTGTGTGTTGTATTGTGTGCTTTAACTGAATGAATGAGAAGAAGAAGTTAGTTTGCAAAACCCGAGTCAAGCTCAAAGTTAAAAGCTTTTTGAACAAAATCATGAACCTTAGAACTTCCCTCTTATCTCTTTATCTATCTCAATCTTCAGATGCCTCGTGGAAACCCGGAGGAAGCAGCTCATCACAGGACCTGATGTTGCAGTTTCTGCAGATGCTAGTTTCCGACCGTGAAGCTAGTAGAGCCGAACGCCAAGCCAACCTAGCCACTCTGCAACAGATAGCTCATATGACCCACAATAATCAAGGCCACGGAAACCAAGACAACCATGGATCCAAACTTAAGAACTTTCAGAATACCAACCCCCCCATCTTTAATAAGTCTGAGGATCCCTTGGATGCTGATGATTGGCTGCAAACCATGGAGAATAACCTGGAGGTCGCAGGAGTTGACGCCAACGAGAAAGTACTGTTTGCCACCCATTATCTGGCAGGAGATGCAAGAGCCTGGTGGAATAGCACCCGTACTATGAACCACGGTCAGATGATGACGTGGGAAGCATTCAAGATCAAGTTCAGTCGCACCCATGTGCCACAAGGTTTAGTCACTAGAATGAGAGATGAGTTCAGAGAACTGAAGCAAGGAAGGATGACAGTAGTTGAGTACCGTGACAAATTTCTGTCACTAGCTAGATATGCCCCTGATGAGATTAACACTGAAGCCAAGAAGAAGGAGAGATTCCTGAACGGATTGCATGATGAGATGCAGACTGTTTTAGTCAACATCCGTTTCGAAGATCTAGAAGAGCTAGTCGACTCTGCCATTCAGATGAAAGGGAAGATAAACCAAGCCAATGACAATCGCAAGTGCATGATGATGAACCAGCCTGGGTCCCATAATACCCAGAAGTATCGCCCCAAACCGTCTGCAGGATATGCCTCGAGAAACAATAAACCCCCGATGTCTCGTCCAAGCTACCCCAATCGTAGCGGAGGAAACTTGAATTCTGGAGGAAACCACAACAACAACAACAACCCTGGCAACTCCAACAACTTCAACCGTGCACCGCCCAAGTCCAACAACAACAACAATAACAACAACAACAACAATACTGCCCCAAGGACTGGAAGTAATGTTGTGCCTGTTGCAGCCAAAGACAAGTCACAGATCACTTGCTTTGAATGTGGAGTCAAGGGTCACTACTCCACGAGTGTCCCAAGAAGCTTGTAGCCACCACCAATGTGAATGCACCCGCTTAGCAGAAACGCCATGTTCATCTTGGAAGGAGATTTGCCCCAGGGAACTCGCTCAACCGCAACGGCCGTCTGTTCCACATGAATGCTGAAGAAGCCTAGGAAGCGCCAGATGTCGTGCTGGGTATGTTTTCTGTTAACTCAGTACTTGCAAGAGTGTTGTTTGATTCTGGAGCATCACACTCGTTTGTTAGCGAAGAATTTGCATGCACTAGTAAGATTCAACCAACAAAATTGAAGCATGTTATGATAGTTCAAATTCCTGGTTCAACCACCAAAGCTAGAAAAATTTGCAAGGCTGTACCTATCAGAATCCATGGAATAGTTTTTATGCCAGTCTAATAGTACTTGGAACCAAAGGTTTGGAAGTAGTACTAGGAATGGATTGGATGTCAAAACATAAAGGATTGATCGACTGTGCCAAGAAAGCCATAACCATGCCCAGTAGCTCTGGAGTATCAGTAGAGCATGTATCTGAGACCTTGCCCCGTCAGTTCAAATGCAACCAGAGTCTAGCCCAACCAACTCTAGACCAAGTCAGAGTAGGCTGTGAATACCCCGACGTATTCCCAGATGAATTGCCTGATATGCCCCCAGATCGGTATATCGAGTTCATTATTGAACTAATTCTTGGAACCAGACCCATAGCTCAGAGACCTTATAGTATGGACCCCTCTGAACTAGTGGAGCTGAAGAAGCAACTTGATGCTATGTTGGTGAAAGTTCTGATTCAACCAAGCACATCGCCATGGACATCGCCTGTTTTGTTTGTGGATAAGAAAGATGGAGGTAACCGTTTGTGTACGGATTACCGGAAGCTGAATGATGTCACCATCAAGAACAAGTACCCACTGCCAAAGATAGAGGATTCGTTTGATCAGTTGACTGGTGCCAGAGTGTTCTCTAAGATTGATCTTAGAACTGGTTATCATCAACTCAAGATTCGTGCAACGAATATTCCAAAGACTGCCTTCACCACCAGATATGGATTATATGAGTATACGGTCATGTCTTTTGGATTAACAAATTCCCCCGTTTATTTCGTGAATCTCATGAATAAGATTTTCATGAACTTCCTGGATAAGTTTGTCGTTGTTTTTATCGATGATATTCTAATCTACTCCAAGTCAGAAGAAGATCATGAGATACACCTGAGAACCAGACTAGAAACACTGAGAGAGCATCAGTTGTATGCCAAGTTTAGCAAATGTGAGTTCTGGTTGAAAGAAGTAGGATTCCTAGGACATATTGTGTTGGCAAGAGGAGTCGCTGTTGATCCAGCCAAGATCAAAGATGTTGAAGCATGGGAAGCCCCAACCACTCAAACCCAAGTCCATGTATTTCTCGGATTAGCGGGATATTACCGCAAGTTCGTTGAAGGATTTTTTAGCATTGCAAGACCAATGACCCAATTGTTGAAGAAAGATAAGAAGTTTGAATGGATGGATAAATGTGAAGCAAGTTTTCAAGAGCTCAAGAAGAGATTGATTTCAGCCCCAATCTTGATTATGCCAGATATCAAGAAGCCTTTTGATGTGTATTGTGATGCATCCAAGATTGGTCTCGGATGTGTGTGGATGCAAGAAGGCAAAGTCATAGCCTATTTGTCAAGAAAACTGAAGCAGCATGAACAAAACTACCCTACCCATGACCTTGAACTAGCAGCCATAGTGTTAGCCTTGAAGACATGGCGTCATTACCTTATGGGTAACCGCTGTGAGATTTATTCGGATCACAAGAGTCTGAAGTATATTTTCACTCAGAAGGAGCTGAATATGAGGCAAAGGATATGGATAGAGTTAATCAAGGATTATGACCTTGACATTCACTATCACGCCGGCAAAGCCTATGTGGTAGCGGATGCTCTTAGCAGGTTGCCGTGCAGATTAAACACCATGATCAAAGAAGCCCAACCAAGTTTGCATGAAGAATTGGAGCAATTAAGAATGGAGCTAGTTAGCAAAGGATTTTTAGCTAGCATTGAACTTCAACCCATGTTGATCAGTCAGATCAAGGAAGCCTAGAAGGGAAACGCAAGTATCGACGGAATCAAACATCGTATCGGTACACGGAAGGTACCCAGATTCACAGAAGATGAAGAAGGAGTTTTGTGGTATAAAGGACGTATCTCTGTGCCAGCAGATTCCGAGCTGAAGCAAGTTATCATGCAGGAAGCTCATGATACTCTTTATTCTATCCACCCCGGAGGAACAAAGATGTATCAGGATTTGAAGGAGCAATTTTGGTGGCACAAGATGAAGAGAGAAATCGGAAGCTACATAGCCAAGTGTGATATCTGTCAAAGAGTCAAAGCGGAACATCAGAGACCCGCATGACTTTTGCAACCATTGCAGATTCCGGAATGGAAATGGGATTCCGTCGAAATGGACTTTATCACTAGTTTGCCTACTTCTAGTAGGGGAAATGACTCTATCTAGGTCATAGTTGATAGACTGTCCAAGGTAGCCCATTTTATACCTGTCAAGATAACCTACCAGAGTTCGAAGCTAGCAGAGTTGTACATTGCTAGAATCGTCAGTTTACATGGAACCCCCAAGACCATAGTATCGGATCGAGGAACCCAGTTTACCTCGAGATTTTGGAAGAAAGTCTAAGAAGGATTAGGAACCAAGTTGAATTTCAGCAAGGCTTATCACCCGCAAACCGATGGACAGAGTGAAAGAGTCAACCAAATCTTAGAAGATATGTTGAGAGCTTGTGTTCTAGAATATGGATCAAAATGGGAAGATTGTCTGCCTTTCACAGAATTCTCATACAACAACGGTTATCAAGCAAGTTTGCAGATGGCCCCATTTGAATTTCTGTATGGAAGAAAGTGTCGTACCCCTTTGAATTGGTCGCAAGTAGGAGAGAGTCAGATTTTCGGACCCGATATCCTACGATAAGCCGAAGAGAAGGTTCACAAAGTCCGTGAGCACCTCAAGACCGCCCAATCCAGATAGAAGAGTTATGCTGACAAGAGACGTAGAGACTTGACTTTCAATGTCGGAGATTTTGTGTATCTCAAAGTGTCACCTTTGAAGGGAATGCAACGTTTTCAGCTGAAAAGAAAGTTAGCCCCTAGATATATTGGACCCTTCAAGATTTTGAATCGCCAAGGAGAAGTATCATATCAACTGGAACTGCCAGAAGAGATGTCAGCCATCCATAATGTGTTTCATATCTCGTTACTTCTCAAATGCTTAGAAGTTCCGGAGAAGACTGAAGTTTTCAAGAACATCGATCACCGAGCCATAGATATCAACAAGGATCTGACATATCGCAAAGTACGCATTCGTATTTTGGAAGAAGCCTTCAGAACCACCAGGACCCGGAGTATCAAATTTCTCAAGATCCAATGGAGCAACCATACCAAAGAAGAAGCTACTTGGGAGCGAGAAGATTACATTAAGACTGAGTTTCCAAATCTCTTTAGTTCCTAGTTTTTCTTAAATCTCGGGACGAGATTTTGTTTAAGGAGGGAAGGTTTGTAATACCCCAACACTTTTAATCAAGATTATCAAGTTCTAATCACCCAATTTAGGGTTAACAAAAACTTTTATTAATAAAATGAATATGAATGCATGTGTGTTTGCATTAGTGTAGATTTGAGTGCTTATGCCATGCTTGATTGTTCTAAATGATGTGAAATGGTTTAAAGGGGAATAATGCATCATCTAGGCCATTTACAAACTAAATCCAAACAGAAAGAAATCAAATACGAATAAATAAACCAAATGGTCATTTTGACCAAAGTAAACCACTAGGCCACTTTGAGTGTTCCTAGAAGAGAAATTCTAACAGAAACATTTCCAACTCTTTTCACCCCTTGCTAGACCAAGTAAAAGTGTATCAAGGCCCACCTTACAAACTTACAAAACCATTTTCCAAATAAATTTAAAGGACATTTGAAAATTGAATCAAGTGTATGTACTAAGATCACACTTTTTCAAAAAGCCTTCAAACCAATTCCCCTTGACTTCTCCAAGCAAACATAGTTACTCAAGCTTAAGATCAAACCACTCAAAAATTTTGAATCAAAATTTCCAAACTTTAGTTCATGTGGCCATTTCCACAAACACCTGACCTGCACTAATTAACCCTCTGCCTAACTTCACTGTTGTGCACAGTAATCCTCGACCAATTGGTCTCCACTTCACTCCTCTGTCTCCCCTGAGTCTAACCATGCCCCAGACCAGTCCCCCCTTTTGCCGTTTGCAGAGCGCCGCCCGTTTGTGGTCGTCGCTGGTTAAAAGTGGATAGCACGCCAGGAGCAGCGCCAGCCATGCACCAGACACGCCTTGGTCTACCGCCACCCCTTGTCCCAACCTCGACCCTAGCCGAGCCCTGGACAACCCTAGCTATGTTGCGCCCCGCCTCTCTGTGCCATGCCCAGAGCGCGCCAGCTCGCCGCACCCGACCAGCTCGCCCAGACCGTGCATTGCCCTCACCGCACACACACACGCCTGCCATAATCACAGCATCCCAGCAGACACCCCTGTTCATCGCCGCGCGACCTGCAGCTGCCGCACACCGCCGCAAACACCTCTGCGTCCGTGCGGAGCGCCGCACGCTCCCGACGGAACCACGCCGCCCCACGCCTCACCAGTACGCCCATAAGAACCGCTAGGGAACATAGCACCGCCCACTAGCCACCGCCATGCCGATAGCCGCCTGTAGCCTCGTCACCGATGAGCTCGTGCCGCACCGCTCGGTCCCCCCGCCGCGCTATAAAAGGAGGCCACCCCCACCTCCATTCTCCACACCATTCCACCCACCACCTCTCACTTACCCTCCCCCACTTCTTCCCGGAGCAAGGCGATCTCTCTCTCGCCAGAATTTGGCTGGAGCCCATCGCTGCTGGAGGAGAAGGGCGTCATTGATTTCGACCACCCCAAGCCTTGTCGTGACCGTGCCTCACCTCGCCGTCATCTACCAAGTCGATTTCCCCCGTCGCCGACCCTAGCTGGAGCCCAGGTGATCCCCGTGAGACCCCCACCGCCGCACTACGTTTAGTTCCTCGCCGGAGCAGTTCATCATCGACAATGACTCCCAGTCGTTGATCTGTCTTCTAATCGCATGGCCTAGATCCACCGATACCGTTTCGTGTTAGATGAGCCACTGACTAGTGGACCCCGCCTATCAGTAGCCCGCTGCGCCACGTAGTGTAACTGGGCCGGCCCGTTTAACTTCCCGCGCTGGCATGGAAATTCAAATAATTGTTTTTCCATTTAGGTTTAAACTAGTTTCTATCCACATATTCAAAAATCAATTCAGAGAGTTTCACTTAACCAAATTGCATGATTCAAATTTTGCTAGAAAGGTCATTAAATTATCTATCCAAGGCCATTAGATTTAAATCCTTTGGAGTTAGAGATACTATTTAGTAAAAATAACAAGACAAATACTTTTCTACATTTAAACATTTTTCAAAAATCAACCATAATAGCTTTTGAGTTGATTCCAACTCTCAAAAATCACCTTTGATAATATCTATATGAATATGTAAAAACCTTTTAAGTTTGCATGCATTGACATTGGACTAGTACCAAAAGAATGCTATTAGGGAATTTCTAGTCACTTTAAATCTATTAAATGATAATATTAAACTTTATAGAATATGATCAACCTTTTTAAATCACATTCCCATGTACTAGAATATGTGGTGATGACATGTGTCAACATGATCCCATATTTTAATTGGAGAATATTAAATCTTAATTAATTTCAATGAGTAGAAATTACTTTTCTCAAATAACTAAATAAAACTAGTTCTTTATTTAATGTGATGATTGTGATCATACTAGATCATCAAGTGTGAGCCTTAGTGTGCTAAATAGAACTAGTTAAGTATTGTTTGGTGATTATGTATCCCGTATTTATTTATAGACGATAGTACCGACACCGGATACGAGGAGGAGGAGTTCTACCCCGAAGAAGAGGATGAAAACTTCAATCACCGCACCAATCAAGGCAAGCTAGATCTATGCAAGCTATTATTGGCAAGCTAGAATTATACAAGTTAACCATGCAAGCTTTAACCTAAGCAAGATGCATTAGGCATGCTTTGGTTATATAGCTTTGATTTATACCCATCCCAAGTTTTACTTGCAAGCTTTACTCTTTTACTTTACCAAAGTTCTTTACTGTTAGTTAATGCTTTGTGAGGTTTTGGAAAGATAGTATAGATAGCATAAAGAGTATAAAACTAGGCCTATACTAGATGTCATTCTATGGCATAAGATAAAAGATTAGCACCCTCATTAGTGAACACTCTTAACTTAGTGGCTAGTGCTAAGCATAAAATTTGATCACTTTAGATGGGAATACTTGGTGAAAATAATTATGAAAACCTTGGAATGATGCTTCATTCTATTGAAATGTTTTGACATGTGTTATGGACACAAAAGGATTTGATGATGAAAATGTTGAGGCATGAGCCTTAGCCCTTATATAAAAAACTGATGGTTGGGTTCAAATGCGATACCATTCCAATTTTACCGTACAACCACAATACCTGAATTGGGTAGGGCTTAGCCGGAAGCTTATATGCCTTATTATGGGTTCCCTTGTGGAAGAGGTTTGATCTGAGGCTACCTCGTGAGTGTGAATGTCCACCTATGAAGTGCCCAGGATGGCAGATGGCCATGGCTGGGAGGCCAAGCTCATAGGGGAGCTGCCTATACTAGAGTGTGTGATTGAAAGGTTATGATTGATTATCCGCATACTAAGTATGATGATTCAGGGTTATCCCTGAAGGATGTATCGGATTTTGTGGTGAAAGTGTACCACCTTTGCAGAGTGTTAAACTATTTGAATAGCCGTGTCCGTGGTCATGGACAGTTGGAGTGGCCATACTGTTCATTGTCAGATGTTTTCAAAATGACTTGTGAAGTGAACTATGATTTTGACTTGGCCACAATAGGGTTGTGAATATGAAAACTAGGTTCCCACTTAAGTGATTTAGAACATTAACTTAGTTTTCTTTACTTCTAAACTCAGTTTTAGATAAATCTGGCTTTTTGCAAATAAACTTAGAGCTTAGGACTCCTACTAGAACTACCTTACTTGTTAGTGATTGTTTGCGAGTACTTAAAGAGTACTCATGGCTTTGTCCCTGGCTATTCCCATGGGGAGGACTATGAGGAGGACTACCAGGAGGATGGACAGCAGGACGTCTATGACAATTAGGATCATCTCCCATCGTCAGCATTGCCTGTGACCCTGAAGATGGAGCCCACTACTACGCTTATTATTCCGCTGCTTGTTTGTATTAAGACTGGATCATGAGATCCTTTATTTGTGTAAGACCTTATTATGGTTTGTAATGGATGATGTACTATGATATCCAATCTGTTATGTCTCGCAAAAATGGTAATCCTGGGATTGCGATGTATGGCATAACAAGCATCTGGGATTAAAAATCTGGGTTTTGATAATGATGTCAAAGAATGCGGGCGAGAAGTAAACCTCAATCTCCCATAGTACAGTGACGATCTCTTCCTATAGCCTCACGAGCTCCTAGATGCTGACCGACTTCCGAGAGATGACATCAACAAAGTTGCAGAGGCCAAATAGCGTCTCACTGACGTGCTCATCCATTATACCTTGGATCGCAACAAGAAGTATATGTGTCATCAACACGTGACCATCGAATTTATCCCGTTGAACCTCTTGTTCACTTCATCTATATATCTGCTTATCTTTCCTGAGTAACCGTAAGGAACTTTCACTCCTAGTAGGCACTTGATAAACTGCTTGAGGTCCTTCTGACTTAGAGTGAAGCATGAAGGGGTCAACAATATTCATAATTCTCGGCCCTTTTGCCCCATCGGTAAACTTTTGTCTCCTTCATCTGATCATCATCATCATCATTGGGGCGTCCTCCCTGAAGATCTTCCTTGATGCCCAGATGTTTTAGGTCATTTCTTACTTTGGCCCATATTTGGTCCTCTCCGGCATGTTGAGCAGGGTGCCAATCAGACTCTCACATGTTCTTCATTATGTGGATGACATCAAGGCTATGGGGCGTGTGGAGGATATTCCAATATGATAGGTCCTAGAAAACAGACCATACTTTCCGTACATTCAGTAGCGGCTTCAGTCTCTTTCGTTTCTTTCCTGTCTCAAGGCACTCTTTCTAGTTTTCAACAACTCGTCGATTTCTTTTTTGCTCCTCGGACGTGGGACTATTCCGGGATTAGCTCTACCATTGAACATATCTCCGAGTTTTATCCATGAGTCATCCTTGAGAAGCCACCTTAGAGTCCTTGGGTACATAGTTTTCGAAGACCCGACATATTTTCTAGTTGGAGATGCGATGTATGATCCATGAACTTGACACATGCATTATGCCATGGTTCACTTGGCACAAGACATATGTGTAACTAGGATAGTCTTGCACCATTGTGAGCAACACGACTCTCAAAGGGAAATATTCTTCTGAGACAACATCCCACGTGGTTGGCGTCTCCCACAATGTGGCTAGCTCATCTTTTAATTGCTCAAGATATATATGGATGTCGATACCTGGTTGTTTCAGGCCCCGAATCATAAAACTCATGTGTACATACCTCCTCTTTATGCACAGCTAAGGGGATGTTGTACAACCATACAAACACGAGTCAGGTGTTTTGTGTGCTGCTCTGGTTGCCAAACAGATTTAGTCCATCGATGTGCATACCCAGCTTAATGTTCCTTGGATCGTCCCCAAAAAAACGGGAAGTCAATGTCCAATGCATTCCATTGGCAAGCATCTGAAGGGTGTGTCAGTTTCTTATCCTTATCTGGATTATCTTCTGACTTCTTCCTTTCCACGTGCCAATGCATGAGTTTTGCTTCCTTAGGACCTACAAAATACTGCTCCATAGGAGGAGTGATCGAAAAGTACCATACCACTTTTCGAGAAATTTTCTTCCCTCTCTTGTATCGTGCATGGATGCACACTGGACATGTGGTTCTCTCCGTGTACTCTTTCCGATATATGATGCAATCATTAATGCATGTGTCGTATTTAACGTGTGATAGATTGAGAGGGCACATAATTTTCTTGGCCTCCTCGACACTTGTTGGACAAGTATTCCCCCTAGGAAGATGATCGTGCAAGAATATAATATTATTGTTGAAGCTTATGTCGATTCATTTGTGTTTCGCGTTCATCTCTAAAGCCTTGAGTGTTGCATTCAAACGGGTAACTACGGGCTGGTATTCTTCATACAATGGAGTATTCTTGTCTATCTCCAGTTGCATCAGCTTGGCTTTCTCTCTGGTAGCAGCTTTGGTATTGCCCGTCTCCTTTAGGAACAGTTCTTGAACATGAGGGTCTCGCAAGGATGTTAGCAGCATTTGCGTGTCCACATCTTCTCCATCATCAACCCCAACATCTTCTTCATGATGATCATGTCCGAGAGACTCTTCGTATTCTCTCCTACCCTCCCGGTATTATCATGCCACCCTTCCTCATTTCCTACCACCCCATTAACGTCTGCATCATATCAATCACTAATCCAATGAGTGAAGTCGGACATCAAACCACGCATGTGCAGGTGGTTCTCCAATACTCCAGAATAAGGGTCGATCAAGTTCCCGAGTTTGCATTTGTGACACGGACATCTTATCTAGATCTTGTTGTTATGAATCATGTCGATCGTCACGCCTTTCAAATATTTAGCCACGAGCCTTTCGCTCATCTTATTACCATGATCGCCCACACAATAAAGAGCAAGAGAATATTTTAGAACCATAATGCACACACATGTTCGCTAGAAAATTTTGACATGACCTTTCCTAAAATTAGGACATACGCATAGTGCAAAAAATTGCCGAAATGAAAATGGTTTGACATTTCTGAAAACATGTATACACCACACTGGCACAATCACAAGCTTCATTACATATACAAACATGCATACAACAAGTTTCACATACAGAAATATGCACACACCACGTTGATGCAACCACAAGCTTAACATGCATATGCATGTCCTTCCAACTACTCACCCAGTAGACGATGGAGGAGGAGGAAAAAAGAAGTGTTGTTTAGTAGGTCTACAAGATTGAGAAGCTTCCCTTTACAAATCTACCAACTAAAATAGCTTTAGCAACATAAAATGGGTGAAATCATGGGAGAAATGAGGTGAGAAGGGGGAGGAAGACGACCATATTTGATCTTATGTAGGGGAGAGGAGGTGAAGTGGGTGGAGGTAGGTGGGAAAAATGCATTAAATGGGTGCAGCCAGATTACCAGTAGCGCACCATGAGCCCATGCTCCACGGGTATTCTACATACCTGTGGCACATCCTAAAGAAGTGCGCCACTGATAACATAGGAACTTTCTATAAAGTTGGCCCCTGGAATATCCGTGGCACACCACAACATGATGCATCATTGTTAGTTCATACATCTGTGGTGCATCCCCACCTGGTACACCACGGATAAGTTAGGGCACACCTATAAGTGGTAATTATAGATAGTGCCACATTACCAGTGGCGTACCACCTAGGCGATGTGTCGTCGATAAGTGGACTACCAAAGGTGCATATTTTTGTGGTGCGCTATAGGTACTTATCTATGGCGCATCTCCTAGATGGTGCACCACTAGGTGTCCGACCCATGGATAGTTATTTTCCTAGTAGTGAGAAGTTCGTGGCGGTGGTAGATGAGCAAGAGCCCCACCATGTCATGTTGTGGGTGCCTGGCGGCACGACTGACCATTGGTTCGTGGAGGTGCTACTCGATCGCTACGGCCATATGTACCTCGCCAACGGTTGGAAGGAGTTCGCCCGCGCGCACCAAATCAAAGTTGGGCACTTCCTCGTCTTCAAGTACGATGGTGAAGCTATGCTCACCTCAAGCGTCTTCGACAACACCATGTGTCGTCGCCACTACCACTCCGACTCCGATGATTAGGCGAAGACGAGAAGAAGACCATGGTCTGCTACTTTATCTTATGTTTTTCGCATATATTTGCTCCATGTCTTTGAACCATGTATCAAACAAGTGTGGCAACAATTTTTTGTAATGAAAAACTTCCATTAATAGTAGGCATATTACAAGCTATTGAATGCGATACAACAATCTAAACTTGCGTTGGCTACGACAATGCGACGGTGGCGGGAAAACAACACCCACTCCCCTTGGAGAGAGCGGTAGACCACCCTTGTGTCTATAGGTCCTCAACAACTTGGGTGAGGCGGGCATAGAAGGCCGCATGTCGGGATTAGCGTGCACCCTTCCATGACCTCAGCTTTCACTTGGGTGAGTGCTTGACGCTGAGGGCAAGCCGGCAGGATGATGTTGACGTGACCGTCGCACGAGAAATGCTCAACAACAGTCCTGTTGCATGGTATTTCCTCTCATGGCAGCCTCCAAGAGTTGTCGGGTAGGAGCCCTCGCGTCGATTCCGTGGAGTCGAAGATAGCCCACTGGTCCAGTGCTGTTAACTCCCTCGGCCCTCCCCTACCATGATTGCGAGCACCAGTGGCACGAAGATGGAGACCAGACATGGTGGTTGTTGGGAGGATGGGGAATCCTCCACCGCTGGCCTCTCATTTTATTGAGCTAGACGCCATGAGAACCGTCCAGAAACTAAGGGAAGTAACCAAAGTGGTGGAAAACAAGGGCGGAAAACGGCAGGGCGGCGGGAAGTCACTGAAAACGCACCGGTGTCGGTCATGTTAGCACCACAGTGATGGCCAAAATTTACTCACCGCGAACAGGATGGGTCGCGTCGTTGGGCACACTGGCCAAACCAAATTCTAGCCCAATCCATCTCACACAGAATCAGACGGTTTGCGTAGGCTATTTAGGTCGGTCCGCTAAAGGTGCCCTAAGGCCAACTCCAACGCCCCCTGCAAACGGACATATTCGGCATGGGTTGGTTCGACCGGACAAAGTGTAGCACGCAACAGTCCACCACAAATGTCGATTTGTTCATTTTTAGCCGGACCGCCCCATTTCTTCCGAAAACTTGGGCCGGATTTGCGGTGAAACGGACAGAAAAACGAGTCTGGTCTATCCACCCCTATTCGCCCAGTGGCCCACGCGTTAGCCTCTGATACATTGCAAACGTATCTATAATTTTTGATGTTCCATGCTTGTTTTATATCTACTTTCTTATGTTTTGTCCATACTTTGGAGTATTTTTATACACTTTCTGGGACTAACCTATTAACAAGATGCCACAGTGCCAAATGCCTGTTTTCTGCTATTTTTGGTTCCAAAAAAGTCAGAAAATGAATATTCTCGGAATTGGACGGGACAAAAGCTAAAGTCAAGATTTCACTGAGGGGAACACGGAGCCAGATGACAAGACGGAGAAGGGCCTCGAGGGGGCCACACCCCTGGCCACGCGGCCTGGCCTGGCCCATGCCTAGGGGGGGTGCAGCCGCCTCGGGCAACCCCTCGGCCTCCCCTTCGCCTATAAGAAGCCTCTGATACAGAATCCCTATGCCCCCGATCAAAATTCCATGAAAGAGTCTGTAGCCGCCATCATCTCCATCCCTAGATCGGGAGGGATCTGAAGCTCTTCCCGGCACCCTGCCGGAGGGGAGAGATCACCCTGGAGGCCTTCTTCATCACCATGCCTGCCTCCGGTGTGATGCGTGAGTAGTTCATCTCTGGACTACGGGTCCATGTAGTAGCTAGATGGTTGGTTCTCCTCCTTTGTGCTACCATGTTTAGATCTTGTGAGCTCTGTTCATGATCAAGATCATCTATTTGTAATCCTACATGTTGTGTTTGTAGGGATCCGATGGATATTGAGATGCTATTTCAGATTGATTATTGATTTTATCATGTCTTTGTTATTTGTGATCTTGCATGCTCTCCCTTGTTAGTAGCTATCTTGGCCGAGTAGATGCTAGCAACTCCAAGAGGGAGTAATTATGGTAGATGCTAGCAACTCCAAGAGGGAGCAACTCGAGAGTGGTTCATGCCTCTAGGAATCTGGGGAAGTGACAAAAATCTCTCAGGTACTAGATGTGTTGTTGCTACTAGGGAGAAAACAACAATCCTTTGTTCATAGAACAATCGTATTGTTTACTTTACACACTTTGCTTAATGCAATTATATGTTGCTTGCAACTTAATACTGGATGGGGTTCGGATGATAACCTGAAGGTGGATTATTAGTCATAGATGTAGTTGGATTACGGTCTATGTATAATGTTGTAATGCCCAATCAAATCTCATAGGAGTCAAGATGATTAGTATATGCATGTATGCTTTCTCGATGTTTGTCAATTGCCTCGCTGTAATTTGTTCACCCAACATGTCATCTATCTTAAGGAGAATCACCACTAGTGAACTATGGACCCCGGTCCATTCTTTTACCATCAATCTACAATCTATTTACTCTTTTTTGTTTACTTTCTGCAAAACAATTACCATCTTCCACACAATACGTTTAATCCTTTGTTTTCAGCAAGATCGGTAAGATTGACAACCTCACTGTAAGTTGGGGGTAAAGTTCTGTGATTGTGTTGTGCAGGATTTCAAGTTGGAAACAACACCTTGGAGGTGTTTCCTTGCTCCTACTGGTTCGATAACCTTAGTTTCATAACCGAGGGAAAACTTGTTGATGTGCTCATCATACCTTCCTCTTGGGGTTCCCCAATGAGCTCTACATATTGAGCAAGCAAGACTTTTTCTGGCGCCGTTGCCGGGGAGTCAAGGACATCTTCACAAGGGGAGTCCCTCATAACCAATCTCTTTACTTTGTTTTATTTGTTTTGCTTAGTTTATTTCTGCTTTATTTGCTTGTTTCTTTATCAAAAACACAAAAAAAAATAGTTGTACTAGTTTGCTTTCCTTATTAAAAACACAAAAAATGACTACTCTTGAAAACACTAAGTTGTGTCAATTCACTAGCACCAACAACAATAATTTTCATGTGCACGCCTATTGCTCCACCTATTTCTGAAGCTAATTTCTTTGAAATTAAACCTGCTTTGCTCAATCTTGTTACGAGAGAACAATTTTCTGGAATTGGTACTAAAGATGCTACTTGATACATTGCAAATGTATCTATAACTTTTGATGTTCCATGCTTGGTTTTATCTACTTTCTTATGTTTTGTCCACACTTTGGAGTACTTTTCATTTGATTTCTTGAACTAACCTATTAACAAGATGCCATAGTGCTAGTTGCCTGTTTTTTGCTATTTTTGGTTCTAGTAAAGTCAAAAAATCAATATTCTCGGAATTGGACCGGAGAAAAGCCAAATTCGATATTTTACCGGAAGACTCACGGAGCCAGAAGACGAGACGAAGAGGGGCCAGGGGCTGGCCACACCACCTGGTGGCGCGGGCCAGGCCAGGCCACGCCAGGGGGTGGTGTGGGCCCCTCCGGCACCCCCTCGGTCTCCCCTCTCGCCTATAAGAGCCTCCCGATGCATAAACCCTAAGTAGTCAATCAGAAATCCATGAAAAGTTCCGCAGTGCCGCCTCCACCGAAGGGGAGATTCGGGGGACAGAAAGTCTCTGTTCCGGCACCCTGTCGGGATGAGGAAGTGCCCCTGGAGCCATCTCCATCGATCTCCACCACCATCTCCATCACCATTGCTGATTCCTATGATGAGGAGGGAGTAGTTCTCTCTCGAGGCTAAGGGTTCTACCGGTAGCTATGTGTTCATCTCTCTCTCTCTATGCATGATCTTATTGAGATCATGAGCTTGTAATCTATAGATCTACCATGCTACTCAAGTGCTTTAATAGATCTCTGCTCTCCCCATGTGTGTGAAAGTGACAGCATGCACACCATGGTGGCACTTAGGCTACAGATTACAAATACTTGCTATGAGTTATATTTGGAGTTGGATGTCTTTATGAAATTGTGGTGTTTGTTGGACTCATCTAGTACTCAAAGTGACAGTGTGGGGTTTTCTAGATGGGAAAGACTTACTTTGAGGTGTGCTGTTATAGCCCTACCATTGATTAGAGTGTTCAACCGGAGAGTAGTTCAGCGTAGTATCATAAAGAAGAATATATCTATATGAGAGTGTTCACTAGTGAAAGTATGATCCCTAGGCCTTGTTTCTAAGCACTGAAACACCGTTTGCTATTAGATCTATTACATGTTTGCTTGCTTCTATCTTTATTTCAGTTTGCTTTTAGTCTCTTCCATGCCATCAAGCTATTTTCTTTCACCGTTACCACTTATAATTATCCATACCACTTGTATTTCACTATCTCTTCGCCGAACTAGTGCACCTATACACCTGATAAGTGTATTGGGTGTGTTGGGGACACAAGAGACTTCTTGTATCTTGATTGCAGGGTTGCTTGAGAGGGGATACTTTTGACCACTTCCTCCCTGAGTTCGATAAACCTTGGGTGATCCACTTAAGGGAAAACTTGCTGCTGTTCTACAAACCTCTGCACTTGGAGGCCCAACAACTGTCTACAAGAATAGAAGTGCGTAGACATCAAGCTATTTTCTGGCGCCGTTGCCGGGGAGGTAAGGTAAAAGGTACTCACATACTCTGGTGTGAGTGCTCGAAGTTATTTCCTTTAGATTCTGCAATTTTGTCTTTTTGTTTCTTGTTTTCACTAGTTAGGCTTAATGGAAAACAACAACAAAATTAGAGAGCTTTATAGTATTTATCTTGAGTTAGGACATGAAGTGTTTGAAGATAAACTTAAAAAACCTATGGAACTTTATTTGCGTGCTAATAGCAATGTTATTAGTATGAATTCTTTGGACACTATTATTGCTAATGCTATGGAAAAGTCTAAGCTTGGGGAAGCTAGTTTTTACGAAAATGATCTTTTTAGTTCCCCAGCTTTGGAAGATAGCTATTATATTGCTTATGATGATACCAAACCACCAATATATGATGATTACAATGACGAATATGATATTCTCAGTCCACCTACTATTGAGGAGAAAATTAATGATTACAATATGCCTCCTATATTTGATGATTATGGTGATGAGAATAATAACGATAGCTATTTTGTTGAATTTGCTCCCACTATAATTAATAAGAATGACTATGCTTATGTGGAGAGTAATAATTATTATATGCATGTGGCTCATGATAAGAATGTTTTATGTGATAGTTATATTGTTAATTTTATTCATGATGCTACTTAAAGTTATTATGAGAGAGGGAAACATGGTTTAATGTATCTCAACAATATTAAGTTTCCCTCTTTATGTTGAAAATCTTGAAGTTGCACTTGTTTTGCTTTATTATGCTTATTGCTTTGTGTTTTCATGACTTGTTTCTTTACAAGATTCCTATGCATAGAAAGTGGGTTAGACTTAAATGTGCTTTGAATTTGCTTCTTGATGCTCTCTTTTACTTCAATTCATATTTCTTATGTGAGCATCTTCTAAAACTATCATGTCTAACTTAAAGGCGTTAAAGAAAAGTACTTATTGGGAGATAACCCAAAAGTTTTAGATGAGTCTTGGAAGTTATTACTTCAGTAATAACCTCTCCTTGTCCTTTTTATTTGCTTTTTGTGCCAAGAGTAACCTCTAATGAGAGAGAACTAATGATTGGGAAAGTTGCTGTCCCAAAACAGATTTCTGTGCTTCACCATAAAAATTCGTGTAAAATCTCTGTACGTCCTTTTGAGGCGTGAATTTTTGTTCTTCTGCCCCAGGTTGTTATCTAACTTTTGTTAGTTCAACACTTTTTTATTTGAGCAAAATAAGGTCTTCGAAAAAAATCGTCTTTACCTGCTGGTCTGTTTTGACAGATTTCTGCCATTTTCTGCATTTGCTTCTTGTTGGTTCCTTTTTGAGTTCTTTTGGGGAATTGAGCTTTTTGAGGGAAGTGCTACAGTAGCTAGTGTTTTAATGGAAGTTTTATTGGTGTTGGAACTGAACCTAGAGACTTATTATCTTGAGTGCACTAATGTTGCTAATAATGATTGTGTGAAGTTCTGTATGAAGGAAAAATTTCAGGTGTATGGAAGGAATGAGTCATGAGATGAAGGATGGACTAAAGCTGAAGCTTGGGGATGCCATTCATGTAACCCCAAGAAATATCTAAGGAGTACAAGTGTCAAAGCTTTGGGATGCCCAAGGCATCCCCCTCTTCATCAATAAAAATCTCAGGTTTCTTCCAAACACTTCATTTTTATTGTTTCATGCACAGTTGTGTTGTTCTTGGAGCGTCTTTGTTTTGGTTTTCGTTTTCTTAGTTTGCTGAATAAATTGGTTGGACCCCCTCTTTCATGCATTGGTTTTCAAATAGTTTCGTTTGGATTGGAAAAGAGTAGGAAAAGTTCATGCTTAAGTGATAAAGAGAGCTTGTTTTTGACTGTGGCCTATGCTTTGCCATGCCATGCTTGGTATTGTTTTGGTTTTAGGCTTAGTATTCTTTGTTGTAGCATGACTTTTTATAAACAATTGAGATTTCTTAATGTGTCTTGGATGAATCATGCGTTGTTTTAGCATATTAAAGCATAGTATTGTGGTATTCTCCTTTGATGCTTTATTTGGGTTGACTTGGCACATGCTCACACCATGTTATGACTATCCCAAGTCACCATAGCCTTGATGATCCTTTAGTTTTCAACTTGTAATATCACTTTATGCTTTGATCAATGATGTTTTGTCGCTCTACATGATTATGGCCATTATTGCTCTCTTAGTTTGTCGCTCCTAGTCTTTTGCTAGCCTCCACAACCAAGTATGAGTTCCACTCATGCATCCAACTCCTTAAACCAAGTTATTCCAAAGAGTCCACCATACCTACCTACTAGCATATGCTATTCCAAGTATATTCATGTTTTTGTTTACCTTCCAAATTAAACTTGTTATGTGAAAATTAGTGATTAAAGCTCTCACAAACTTGATGGCACACTTTACTTTCTTGCATCTAATAAACTTGAACCATTGGGTCCATCTTTGTTGTGTATATGCTTGCGCTTTATAAGTTGAAGTTAGCAGAACCATGTATCATGGGGAATGCTTTCAACATTGCACTTGTACATTGTACCCCGTTGATATCATGTTCTTTTTCTTATGGATCCCGACGGTGTGAAATAAAAGTGGAACTTGTAAGATCATGGAGTTTGTATGTGTGTTAGAGAAACGCATGGGCTGCTAGCCTAAGCCATGCCTAATCGTGGTGGAAACTTGCAGCATCACCATAATGAGCACTCTATGAAGAATCCTCAATAAAAACCTATGCAAATAGCAAATAAAAAGATCGCTGAGATGCTCATTGTCTGCTTGCCTTGTCATTTTGATTATGGGATAACTCCTGTATCATGTGCAAGGGGTACCCCGTTGGCGGTTCTTAATGATACATATGTACTTACAATGACAAGAGCTTACTCGTGACTAAAGTTGAGTAGCATGAGGTTCGGTCTTCGTAAGTAAGGGGCATGAGATTTCGGCTTATAACTTGTCAAGCATATCCTCTTAGTTGTGTCACTTTAAGCTTAATCACTTAAATATGCTTATGATAGGGGCAATGAGAGCTGAAAGCTAACAAGTACCATAACTTTTGGAAGCTCTTTATGAGACTTGAATCCCTGCTTCCTTCTATGAAGGCCTTTCTTTTACTTTTATGTTGAGTCTCCACCTTATCTTTATGCACATACTTTGAGAGCATAGTGGCCATTCTTAGTTCTATATGCATTGTTCCAAGACTTGTTGATTGATGCATAACTTTGATATTGCTTGTTTTAAACTATTTGTATCTAGTCACTCTTATGAACTTTGAAGGTGTCCTATGCATTTATGTTTGCTACTCTATGAGGGACAAGCTGAATGCCACTATGCTATGTTTTCTTTATGTGAAACAAACAAACGTCTTGCAAAGCATTGTTATTCATGAATCTTTTGTTTGTGCCTTTTCATGTTGCAACATAGTTGTTATGTCTTATGGTTAGAACTTTATATTTCATGCTATGTTAAAGTACTTTGATCCCAGCTATCAATGTTTTGCAAATACTTTGATCAAGTTTATGATGGTGCATGTCACCTTAAAAATTATTCTTTCTTTTTATCACTTACCTACTCGAGGACGAGCAAGAGTTAAGCTTGGGGATGTTGATACATTGCAAATGTATCTATAATTTTTGATGTTCCATGCTTGGTTTTATCTACTTTCTTATGTTTTGTCCACACTTTGGAGTACTTTTCATTTGATTTCTTGAACTAACCTATTAACAAGATGCCACAGTGCCAGTTGCCTGTTTTCTGCTATTTTTGGTTCCAGGAAAGTCAGAAAATCAATATTCTCGGAATTGGACCGGACAAAATCCAAAGTCGATATTTTACCGGAAGACTCACGGAGTCAGAAGACGAGACGGAGAGGGGCCAGGGGCTGGCCACACCACCTGGTGGCGCGGGCCAGGCCAGGCCGTGCCAGGGGGTGGTGTGGGCCCATTCGGCACCCCCTCGGTCTCCCCTCTCGCCTATAAGAGCCTCCTGATGCATAAACCCTAAGTAGTCAATCAGAAATCCACGAAAAGTTCCGCAGCACCGTCCCCACCGAAGGGGAGATTCGGGAGACAAAAAGTCTCTATTCCGGCACTTTGCCGGGACGGGTAAGTACCCCCGGAGCCATCTCCATCGATCTCCACCACCATCTCCATCACCATTGCTGATTCCTATGATGAGGAGGGAGTAGTTCTCTCTCGAGGCTAAGGGTTCTACTGGTAGCTATGTGTTCATCTCTCTCTCTATGCATGATCTTATTGAGATCATGTGCTTGTAATCTATAGATCTACCTTGCTTCTCAAGTGCTTTAATAGATCTCTGCTCTCCCCATGTGTGTGAAAGTGACAGCGTGCACACCATGGTGGCACTTAGGCTAGAGATTACAAATACTTGTTATGAGTTATATTTGGAGTTGGATGTCTTTATGAAATTGTGGTGTTTGTTGGACTCATCTAGTACTCAAGGTGACAGTGTGGGGTTTTCTAGATGGGAAAGAGTTACTTTGAGGTGTGCTGTTATAGCCCTACCATCGATTAGAGTGTTCAATCAGAGAGTAGTTCAGCATAGTATCATAAAGAAGAATATATCTATATGAGAGTGTTCACTAGTGAAAGTATGATCCCTAGGCCTTGTTTCTAAGCACTAAAACATTGTTTGCTATTAGATCTATTACATGTTTGATTGCTTCTATATTTATTTCAGTTTGCTTTTAGTCTCTTCCACACCATCAAGCTATTTTCTTTCACCGTTACCACTTATAATTATCCATACCACTTGTATTTCACTATCTCTTCGCCGAACTAGTGCACCGATACACCTGACAAGTGTATTGGGTGTGTTGGGAACACAAGAGACTTCTTGTATCTTGATTACAGGGTTGCTTGAGAGGGGATACCTTTGACCACTTCCTCCCTGAGTTCGATAAACCTTGGGTGATCCACTTAAGGGAAAACTTGCTGCTGTTCTACAAACCTCTGCACTTGGAGGCCCAACAACTGTCTACAAGAATAGAAGTGTGTAGACATCACTGCTCATCTTAATAACTTTGTTGAACTTTGTGAGATGCAAAAACATAGGGATATAGATGGGGATATTTTTAAGCTTAAATTATTTCCTTTCTCTTTGAGAGGAAAAGCTAAAGAATGGTTGCAATCCCTAACTAGAAATAGTATTGATTCTTGGACTAAATGCAAAGGTGCTTTCATTGGAAAATACTATCCTCCTACTAAGATTATATCTATGAGAAGTGAAATAATGAAATTTAAACAATCTGATAATGAACATGTTGCTCAAGCTTGGGAAAAATGAAATCTTTGGTAAAGAATTGTCCCACTCATGGACTGACTGCTTGGATGATTATCCAAACCTTTTATGCAGGACTGAATTATTCTTCAAGAAATCTGCTGGATTCTGCTGCTGGAGGTACCTTTATGACCATTACTTTGGGTGCTGCAACAAAGCATTTGGATAATATGATGGTTAACTATTCTGAATGGCACACTGAGAGAGCTCCACAAGGTAAGAAGGTAAATTCTGTTGAGTAAACCTCCTCCTTGAGTGATAAAATTGATGTTATTATGTCTATGCTTGTTCATGGGAAGGCTCCTATTGATCCAAATCATGTTCCCTTAGCTTCTTTGGTTGCTCAAGAAGATCAAGTTGATGTGAACTTTATAAGAAATAATAATTTTAGCAACAATGCCTACATGAATAATTTTGGTAATAATAATTATAGGCCATATCCTCCCAATAATGGTAATGCTTATGGAAATTCCTACAACAATAATAGGAGTGCACCCTCTGAACTTGAAGTCATGCTTAAAGATTTTATTAGTAAACAAACTGCTTTCAATAAAACTATTGAGGAAAAACTCTCTAATTGAAAGAAATATATCATTTGTCTTAAGCACAATCCTCTTTGATTAATAAAATGGCTGCCAAACCTGAAACTATTGAAAATCCCTTTGCTGCTACTAATGCCATACAAGTTAGAATTGATGAAAATGTTAGACTAATCGCTGAATTGCATGCTAAGCGGGAAAGAAAAGGTGAAATTGCTAGAAATATTAGTATTTCTACTATCACTACCACTAATGTTGAAGCTAGTAAACCCAATGGAACATTTTCTAATAAAAATGCTGAAATTCTTCGAAACATGGGAAACAATAGCTCTACTACTTTAGCTGATAATTATGGTTTTGATCTTGATGGTTGCAATATCTTTGAAGTAATTATGTTCCTACAAAAGCTTGCAAAAATTCCTAATGCTAGTGCTATGAATATGGCCTTTACAAAACACATTAGTGATGCTCTCATAAAAATTAAAGAAGAAAAGATGAAACATAAAGCTTCTATTCCTATGAAATTAGAAGATGGTTGGGAACCCATCATTAATATGAAAGTAAATGATTTTGATCTCAAAGCTTATGTGATCTTGATAGTAGTGTTTCTATTATGCATAGAAAGATTTATGAAATGCTTGATTTGCCACCATTGGAAGGTTGTTATTTAAATGTCCCACTTGATGATAATGCTAAAAAGAAACTCATGGGGAGTATTAATGATGTTCTTATTATGGTTAACAATGCCTATGTCCCCATTGATTTCTATGTTTTGGATGTTGAATGCAATGCTTCTTATCCTATTACTTTGGGAAGACCTTTTCTTAGAACTGTTGGTGCCATTATTGATATGAAAGAAGGCACCATTAAATATCAATTTCCACTCAATAAAGGTATAGAAAACTTCCCTAAGAAGAGAGAGAAGATTCCTTTTGCCTCTCCTATTAAAACAAAATTTTCTCTTAATGCTTCTTCATTTGAGAATACTTGATTCTTTTCTTGCTTCTTATGCCTAGCTCAAAGGCTTTAAAGAAAAGCACTTATTGGGAGATAACCCAAAAGTTTTAGTTGAGTCTTGGAAGTTATTACCTCTGTAATAACTGCTCCTTATCATTCGTGTGTGGTTTTTGTGCCAAGAGTAACCTCTAACGAGAGAGAAGTAATGCTTGAGAAAGTTGTTGTCCCAAAACAGATTTTTGTGCTTCGCTGTAAAAATTCGTGAAAACTCTCTATATGTCGGTTTGAGATGTAATGTTTTGTTCTTCTACCCCAGGTTGTTATCCAACTTTCATTAGTTCAACACTTTTCGATTTGAGCAACAGAAGATCTTCGAAAAAATTGGTTTTTACCTGCTGGTCTGTTTTGACAGATTTCTGCCATTATTTGCATTTGCCTCTTAATCTCTTTCTCTTTGAGTTCTCTTTGATCACTTGAACTTTTTAAATGAAGTACTACAGTAGCTTGTGTTTTAATGGAGGTTTTACTTGTGTTGAGACTAAGCCAAAGGACTTATTATCTTGAGTGCACTAATGTTGCTAATGAAGATTGTGTGAAGTTTTGTATGAAGGAAAATTTTAAGTGTAGGGAAGAGTAATGTGATAAGATGAAGTATGTACAAAAGCTCAAGCTTGGGGATGCCACCCGTGTCATCCAAAGAAATATCCAAGAAGTACAAGCGTCAAAGCTTGGGGATGCCCAAGGCATCCCCTTCTTCATCAATAAAAATCTCAGGTTTCTTCCAAACACTTCATTTTTATTGTTTCATGCACAGTTGTGTTGTTCTTGGAGCATCTTCATTTTTATTTTTTGGTTTTTTCATTTGCTTAGTTTGCTTGAATAAATTGGTTGGACCCCCTCATTCATACATTAGTTTTCAAATAAGGTTGGTTTGGATTGGAAAAGAGTAGGAAAAGTTCATGCTTAAGTGGTAAAAAGGAGTTTGTTTTTTGACTGTGACCTAGACTGTATCATGCCATGCTTGATATTGTTTTGGCTTTATGCTTAGTGATTTTTGCTATAGCATGAAATGTTATAAACAATTGAGATTGCTTAATGTGCCTTGAAAGAATCATGTGTTGTTTTAGCATATTAAAGCATAGTATTGTGGTATTCTCCTTTGATGCTTTATTTGGGTTGACTTGGCGCATGCTCACACCATGTTAAGACTATACCAAGTCACCACAGCCTTTATGATCCTTTAGTTTTCAACTTGTAATATCACTTTATACTTTAATTAATGATGTTTTATCGCTTTGCATGATTATGGCCATTATTACTCTCTTAGTTGGTCGCTCCCAGTCTTTTGCTAGCCTCCATACCAAGTATGAGTTCCACTCATGCATCCAACTCCCTAAACCAAGTTATTCCAAAGAGTCCACCATACCTACCTACTAGCTTATGCTATTCCAAGTATATTCATGCTTTTGTTTACCTTCCAAATTAAACTTGTTATGAGAAAACTAGTGATTAAAGCTCTCACGAACTTGATGGCACACTTTACTTTTCTTGCCCCTAATAAACTTGAACCATTGTGTCATCTATGTTGTATATGCTTGCACTTATACGTTGGGATTAGCAGAACCATGCTGTCATGGGGAACACTTTCAACATTGCACTTGTACATTGTACCTAGTTGATATCATGCTCTTTTGTGTATGGATGTCGTCGGTGTGAAATGAAAGGGGAGCTTGTAAGTCCATGGAGTTATGTATGTGTGTTAGAGAAATGCCTAGGCGGCTGGTCTAATCCATGCCTAATCATGGTGGAAACTTGCAGCGTAACCATAATGAGCAATCTATGAAGCATTCTTCTTATAAAAAAAGAAATAGTGATTGAGAAAAAAGAAAGAAAAAAGATGAGAAAAGAGGAAAGAGGGAAAAAGCACCATTTTCCCATGGTAAATAAGAAGATGTTGAGATGCTTATTGTCTGCTTGCCTTATCATTTTGATATGGGGATTCTTCTGTATCATTGGGCAAGGGGTACCCGTTGGCGGTTCTCTATGATACACATGTACTTACTATGACAAGAACTTACCGGTAACTAAAACTTGAGTAGCATGAGGAGTAGCCCTCGTATTCAAGGGACATGAGATTGCCAACTTATACTTTGTCAATCATATACTCCATAGTTTGTTCACTTTAACCTTAATCACCTCAAGATGCTTACAATAGGGGCAATGAGAGCTGAAAGCTAATAAGTATCATAATTTTTGGAAGCTCTTTATGAGACTTGAATCCCTGCTTCCTTCTATGAAGGCCTTTCTTTTACTTTCATGTTGAGTCTCCATCTTATATCTTTATGCACCTATTAAGAGAGCATAGTGGCCATTCTTAGTTTAATGTGCATTGTCCCAAGACTTGTTGATTGATGCATAACTTTGATATTGCTTGTTCTTAAACTATTTGTATCTAGTCACCCTTATGAACTTTGAAGGTGTCCTATGCATTTATGTTTTGCTACACTGTGAGGGACAAGCTGAATACCACTCATTATGTTTTCTTTATGTGAAACAAACAAACGTATTTCAAAGCATTGTTATTCATGAATCTTTTATTTGTACCTTTTCATGTCATGACATAGTTGCTATGTCTTATTGTTAGAACTATATCTTTCATGCTATGTTAAAGTACTATGATCCCAGCTATCAATGTTTTATAAATGCCTTGATCAAGATCGTGATGGTGCATGTCACCTGGAAAATTATTCTTTCCTTTTTATCACTTACCTACTCGAGGACGAGCAAGAGTTAAGCTTGGGGATATAGATACATTGCAAACGTATCTATAATTTTTGATGTTCCATGCTTGTTTTATATCTACTTTCTTATGTTTTGTCCATACTTTGGAGTATTTTTATACATTTTCTAGGACTAACCTATTAACAAGATGCCATAGTGTCAGTTGCCTATTTTCTACTGTTTTTGGTTCCAAAAATGTCAAAAAATGAATATTCTCGGAATTGGACGGGACAAAAGCTAAAGTCAATATTTCACCGAGGGTAACACGGAGCCAGAAGATGAGACGGAGAAGGGCCTCGAGGGGGCCACACCCTTGGCCGCGCGGCCTGGACTGGCCCGCGCCTGGGGGGTGCAGCCGCCTCGGGCACCCCCTCGGCCTCCCCTTTCGCCTATAAGAAGCCTCCAATACAGAAACCCTAAGCCCCTGATCAAAATTCCACGAAAGAGTCTGTAGTCGCCGTCATCTCCATCCCTATATCAGGAGGGATCTGAAGCTCTTCCTGGCACCCTGTCAGAGGGGAGAGATCACCCTGGAGGCCTTCTTCATCACCATGCCTGCCTCCGGTGTGATGCGTGAGTAGTTCATCTCTGGACTACGGGTCCATGTAGTAGCTAGATGGTTGGTTCTCCTCCTTTGTGCTACCATGTTTAGATCTTGTGAACTCCATTCATGATCAAGGTCATCTACTTGTAATCCTACATGTTGTGTTTGTGGGGATCCGATGGATATTGAGATGCTATTTCAGATTGATTATCGATTTTATCATGTCTTTGTTGAAAAGGATACAGATGCCGCCTAGAGGGGGTGAATAGGCGGTTTAAAACTTTTACGAGAAGGGCTTAACAAAGGTGGAATAAAACTAGCATTTACTTTGTTAAGCACAAAACCTATATATACTACGGTTCACCTATGTGCACCAATAACTTATGCTAAAAAAACAAGCAACTATGTGATAGCTAGATATAAGACTTCAAGCACGAAGACTATCACAAAGTAAAGTGCATAAGTAAATAGCTCGAGTATAGAGATAACCAAGGCACACAAAGACGATGATTTATTACCGAGTTCCTCCCATAAAGAGAGTACGTCTCATTGGAGGGGTGGGTGGTACTAAGACCACCACGCCACAAAAGGCCTCACCCTATTCTCCTGTGAACCTCGTCACAAGAGGCCCGGTTCACTTCTTCACTATCGGTGCATTTGTCGGTGGCAATCCGTAACCTCTCACAAAGGTTGGGGCACTTCTCCACAACTCAATTGGACACTCCCAACAAAGAAGCTCGGGGAAAGCTTCAACACTTAATTGGAGGCCCCAAGTAATCCATAAACCTGCAAAACAACTAAACCGTCTAGGGTTCCAAGAACCCAAGAGTAAAAAGTTTCTCACCTTTCACCCAATCGAATCCTCACCGAGAACTCAAACCGATGCACCAAATGCAATGGCAAGAACACAAGAAGTGCTCAAGTTCTTGTTTCCCAAATTCCACCAAAGGTACAAAAGCTAGTGGGAGAATAAGAGAGGAAGAACACAAGAGGAAATCCACAAAAGAAACCCGAAGATCTAGATCCCAATATGTTCCTCTCACATAGATGAGATATGGATTGGTGGAGTTGTAGATTTAGATCTCCCCTTTCAAATCCCCCAAAAAAGATTCAAGAAATATGGGAGGGATTGAGGGTATTTGCAAGCTCTTGAAGGTCAAAACAATGGAGGAGAGAGAGAATGCAAGCAACCAGCCTAAGGAGGAAGAATGGGTCTATTTATACCCCTCCCCAACGAAATATGACCGTTTGGGACCTCCCAGGCCAGATAATCCATCCCTCCCCTGGATATTTCAGGTTCCCCGGGCCAAAATATGGCTAAGGACTTCGCGACGCGACCCTCTGTATAGGGGGCGGATAGTTAGGCCGGATAATCCGCCCCTGGATGCCCGGATAATCCGCCCCTGTTACAGGGAGCCACGCCTTAAAGTCCTTAGCCGTTTTTCGAAAATTGGGCCGGATAATCCGCCCCCATGGCCGGATAATGCGCCCCCCTAAAACTGGCAGAAATAGCGAAACTGAAATAATCATAACTTTTGCATATGGACTCCGTTTTTGATGATCTTGGGATAGTTTTAAAGAGGACAATGAGCTCTGAAAGATCATCCAGAGAAACACATAGTCCATAAAGGTAGGATAGAATCAACTGACGAAAGGTTTGACCTCTCTCAAAAAGACGAACCGATAAAACCTCCAACATCGAAAACACAATAGAGAATGCATATGAAATTCGTTTTCGATGAACTTGAGCTTGTCATGGAGATTAACACAAGATCTAAATACTCACAAGAGTAAGACCCAAATAAGAACTAAGAAATATGATGCCAAGTATGCAAAGATTTGAGCTCTCACCAAGGGATATGATCACTTTACTCACTCGAGAGCCCCTCTTGATAGTACGGTTATCTATCCTATAAACCGGTCTCCCCAACTAACACCATGAGACCAGTAAGAAAGAAACCCTATCAATATCAAACAATTGCCTTGTGTATATTCCACTTGATGTTGATGATGATGATCTTCTACACCTCAAGATGGAACACCTTTTTTGATTGCGCTAGCTTGGTGAAGACTTGGAATTTGCTCCCCCATACTCCACTATGGAAGAGCCTCTCTTTTAGGCATATCTTCACATATCCATGATCACCATAAGGATGGCAAGCTACACTTGAGATCATGTTATTATTCAAGACACACTTGCCATAGGCTCAACTTCTACTTGACCAATCTTTGGATCATTCCATGAAACCTTGATCAACACTTGATCTTCTTCACTTTCTTCTTCTTCCAACCTTGAAGCCAACATATGGTTCAAGCATTGCCTATGGACAAATCCTACAAGTAAAACTCAATGCACACATAATTCCATAAAGAGTGTCATTAATTACCAAAACCACACATGGGGCACACATGTTCTTTCATTTGTTACTTGTGATCTTGCATGCTCTCCATTGTTAGTAGCTATCTTGGCCAAGTAGATGCTAGCAACTCCAAGAGGGAGTATTTATGCTCAATAGTGGGTTCATGCCTCTAGGAATCTGGGGAAGTGACAGGAATATCTAAGGTATTAGATGTGTTGTTGCTACTAGGGAGAAAACAGCAATCCTTTGTTCATAGAACAATCATATTGTTTACTTTACACACTTTGCTTGATGCAATTATCTGTTGCTTGCAACTTAATACTGGAGGGGGTTCGGATGATAACCTGAAGGTAGATTATTAGTCATAGATGTTGTTGAATTACGGTCTATGTATAATGTTGTAATGCCCAATCAAATCTCATAGGAGTCAAGATGATTAGTATATGCATGTGTGCTTTCTCGATGTTTGCCAATTGCCCCGCTGTAATTTGTTCACCCAACATGTCATCTATCTTAAGGAGAATCACCACTAGTGAACTATGGACCCTGGTCCATTCTTTTACCATCAATCTACAATCTATTTACTCTTTTTTGTTTACTTTCTGCAAAGCAGTTACTATCTTCCACACAATACGTGTAATCCTTTGTTTTTAGCAAAACCGGTGAGATTGACAACCTCACTGTAAGTTGGGGCAAAGTTCTATGATTGTGTTGTGCAAGATTCCAAGTTGGAAACAACACCTTGGAGGTGTTTCCTTGCTCCTACTGGTTCGATAACCTTGGTTTCATAACTGAGGGAAAACTTGTTGTTGCGCTCATCATACCTTCCTCTTGGGGTTCCCCAACGAGCTCTACATATTGAGCAAGCAGTCACACTGATGCCCACCTACCCTACTTCTTCCTACACCACCACCATCGCCATGAACTTGCAGTGTGTGCCCCACAGCCGGCGTGCACGTCAGCTGCCGCACCGCCGGTGGCCACCCCTCCTCCCCTGTACCGCACGCACGCCGTCCATCGCTTCCCGCGTGCCCCTCCCCCGCGTGCACGCCCCTCCTGTTCTCCTCCCCCGCGCACACGCTGTCGCTTCCCGGCGGCCCCTGCGCGCACTTCGACGCCGAGCACCACCGCTCGGCGCTGCTTCCTCCGGCTAGCCGGGCTCGAGGCGGAGCTCCCCGCCCGGCGCCACCGCCCCGTGTTGCGAGCTCACCATCGTCTTCTCCAGCCACGTATGTGACATCTCGTCGTCTTCTCTAGCGGCGGCGATGGCACCGTCCGTATGCGGTTGAAGCCCCTTTGGGAGCAAGTGTAACACCCTAGCATTAGATCTTAGAAATAAGCTGAACACAGGTGTGTGCATTGCATTCATGAATAGAAAATCCGAATAATTTTCGCGCTTTTAAATAAAAGTTGTCAACGTGATTGAAGCTTCTCTTGACTTGGTGGAACTGAAGTAGATCATCAAGTTGACTACGATAAGTTTCAATATGACCTCTGCTAAAACCTTATCTTTGGGTAATATAATTTGATCTAAGGGTATATCAAATGTAATAAAACTAAGTCATAACAAACTACTTAATAAGGAGTACTGGATCTTCTAGAGATCATTACATGGTATTCCATACCACAACTCAAGGATGAATACTTAATGTTCTAATAATGATATCAAGGTATTATATACAACAAACACTGAATACCAAGTTAAGTATGTAACTTAAGTAAAAGAAACTCTATAATTAAATCTTGATACACTTGTTTGCTATATTTGTTCCTACCATGGGTATCATGGTAGTTCTTAAACATTAACTCTTGTCATAGATAGATTAGAAAGGAATTCATGCCAAGACCATCCCGCATGTACTCTTAATATGATATTAAGAGGTGACATTCCTATTTAACCTAGTCCTAGTGTCAATGGATCATCACTATTGAGTGATCAATTCTTGACCTAGAACTTATTGACTCATAGCCTTTGACCTATTGTGTTGACCTTCCAAATACCTTAAGTAAGTTAATCTGAAATAAGAACTAGATATGGTTGAGTGTACCATCATCAATGGAATGTGATCCCTAGTAAAGATCAAATCATTTGATGTTGGAGGAGTTAACTCACTCATGAGTTAACTAGAAGCAGTACCTAAACTCAAGAGTTAAGCTAATAGTGGAGAAGCTATGAGAAATCTAGTAGTATTAGTACATTAGATAACAATCTTGTTAGGGCAAGTGGATATAGACTTAGAGTAAGCTTGCTTAACAAGATAGGTCTATAGAGAGACTAATACAAGTTTACTACTTAGTTGAGTATAGTTCTTGATCAAACAATGAGAAGCCTAAGCTTTGTATGATCAAAGGATGGTGGTCATTATTCTCAAGTCACTTGAGAATAGATGATTAGGTGTTGAAGAAGAGTTATGAATATACCAAGTTAGGCAAGTCCTAGTAAGATGAATCATCTAGCTTGATCATTAGAAGTCAAGCTAGAGTATGATGAAGTACTTGATGAGTTGTATGGAGTAGTTGGAGGCATAGTAGCTCAACCAAGTTAATATAAAGACAACTGGTATTATGGGAGTAGTACTATACCTATTTCAAAGGATTGATATCCTTTGTATGTATAGTGAGGATTGTAGTCTTGTAAGCCTTGGAAGTAGTTGCAAGATGAAGTTAAGGAAGTTAATAGATGGAGTTAGCAGTAGCTAGATTGATAGGTGCATCAATGGTAGTTAATTAAGAGGAGTTATATACTAGGAGTAAGAATGGAGTAATGTTGAAATGGCATGACCATGTCATCATATGATGATGGATATGGTGGAGTCAGATGATTGTCTTATTCAAGAAGATGTGATCTTTGTGAATAAGATAAGAGAGATTTATAGAGTAAATTTAGGAAAGGAATTCATTATCTCAAGATAACCTTAGTGAGGTATTAAGGTAAGGATTCTTTAGAAGCCTTAACCAAGATCTTATCAAGCCATGACAGACCATGTCTACGTCATTGTTCAAAAACCTAGAATGATAGAATTGTCATGATCATATTACTAAGTAAATCCAATATCACACTCTATGTGGAGACATCAAACCCACTCATAGATTTAGAAGTAGTATTCCTAAACCTTGATCCTTGTCCCTATCTATAATTGAATATGGGTTATTAAATCTTCTCAAATCCTTAGTACTTATCTATTCATTATTGGTATTGATTCGTCATTACCTAACCAAAAGTGTTCTATGGTAATTATAAATTTTACAAACCAAGTAGAATTGGATTTGGCAAATCCTTAAATGAGGAGAACCATGGATCTCAAATCACCATGATACCAACCCTAGGGTTTAATATCTTATTATGTAAGTACAATTCAATTATGAGGGGAAGTATTAATAAGATTCTATACACATAAATCATTAGCCTCTTAAACCTCTACCATTGCATTCTTTTAGTGGTAATACAAATTATTTCTATAAGATTTTCTTATAGGAAGTAAATTCCTAAAACCCTAAATTATATTTACTTTACTAAATAATAGAATCCTTCATATAGTTATGAATATTTCTGGTGCAATAAGAGATTATGAGAAGAAGATCATACTTGATTTATACAATAATGTTCATGACCTACAAATTCTCTGCATATTTAAATCCCTGAAGAAATTCCAATTTGAAGGGAATTTATAAAAGAAAACAGAAAAGATTAAAGAAAAAGGAAAAGGCAACCAGCAGCTCGGCACACGGCCCGTAACTTTCTTGCGCTAATCACCGCCCATGAACACCAGTCTCCACCCTTCGCTCGCTTCGTCATAGCCCAAGACCGGCCCAAGCCCAGATACCCTTTCGCCATTTCTTTTCCCTTTCTTCTTCCTCTCGCCAGAAGGACAGCACCGGCCAAGCAGCTCGCAAGCGCTCTGCTCGCCGTTTGCCGTCGCCGGGATCCTCGCCCGTGTTAAGATGAATGCTACTGATGCCATCATCGACTATTTAAACCCCTCCGCCGCACTAACAAACCCTATCTTCCTCTCTTCCCTATTTTTCCTCTCTGCCTGAAAACCCTAGCTTAGAGGTGTGCCAGTACCCGTCAATTCTGAGCTCTCCTTGGCCATTTGAGACCATGATGGTGTTTGTCGTGTTCTTCTCAATCCATTGCCCCCATCTGTGCAAGCCGAGGAAGCCCCAGGCGTCTGGATTGATACCTCCTAACCGAAGTCTGGTCACCGTCCTCCTCGTTGATTCCGGTCACCATCCGCTTCACCGACCGCATCGCCGCGTTGCTGGTGAGCTTCTGAGGCCGATAATATCTCTCCTTTCTGCGATTGCTTCCTATATCGCCCTGCCGCCATGGACCTGTGATCACCGTCGTGGTTGCTCGCCGTGGGGGTGGTTCCGATGGTCATTTCCGGGCGGCGCCGCCACTAACGAGTCCACCTTGACACCCTCATTCCAGCAAGCCCAACCATAGCCGCGCGTGAGCATCCACACGACCGATCGATCATCGATCTGTGAGGATCAACCTCGCGTGACGTCACGATGACGTCATCCTGTGCCTAGCCATCGAGTTTGACCCGGTCCTTGCCCATGTGGCAAGTGACGTGGGCCCAGACCCGCTTGTCATTGAGCCTGGGTAGAAATAGGGTTAGTAATAAAAGTTATTTGACTGATCTAAGCTAACGTGGATGATGACGTGGCCACGGGCCCATTAGTCAGTGTCTGTGGCTAGGTTAGATAGCACTGTAAAAAAGATTTTCTGTTTAAATGTTTAGATAAAACAATATAAGTCTAAATATAATATATTTTAAGAATTTAGGAAAATAGTTAAATTTTATAAATTGAATATCTTTTGTTTTATAATTCAGAAAAATTTATATAATATATCAAAATGCTTAGAAAAATAAAATCTATAATTTAACCTTATTATCAAATATTTATTGTGTTAATTATTTAAATAATTATTATTTAATAAAGATTTATAAGTAATAAAACTTTAAAAATTCATATTTTCATATTAGCAAATAAGAAAAATTTAAATAAAATACCAAAATTCTTATAAAAAAATCTACATTTATAAACTTGTTTAAGTTATTTTTGTATCACTTAACCAATATTATTTATTTATTAGGTATTTATAAAGTGAATAAACTTATAAAAATCATATCTTATTATTTAAAATTCACAAAAATACTTATAATATACCAAAATGATCACAAAAATGAAATGTACACACTAAAAAATATCAACTCATACTTTTGAAGTAAAATAAAAGGTAAAGGTCTAATAAACCTTAATTAAACCCTTTTCTTTTATTTTAATTCATTAAAAATATATAAATACTTACTATTACCTTTAGTATTATTTGTTTAAATTTAAAAGTGTAATAATAAATGCAAGCTATGTTTAAATGAAGTTAAGATAGGTCTAACCCATTCAACTTGTACTCACTAAAACTACCATTTAAAATTAAGTAAATCTTACTCTCCAAAAATATTTTATCAAGTATAAGATCAACTAAAATGGTATATTGTTTATCACCAGAATCCTATGCACTTGTAACATCACCAAACTTTTATTTACTAATTCCTTCACCAGTTTCAAAAAACTACTCAAAGATTTAAACCAAACTCCAAAGTAATTGAAGTAATACACATTATTTACTTATCAAGTAATCATTGATTTTAAAATAGAAAGGTAAATGCATCCACATATGCTATGGTTGTTTAAAGTAGTGATGTCTTCCTTCTTAATAATCTTAGCTAATAAGAAAACCTTAAAGTGTTAACTTTAAGTTTGAATACTTTTTACTTTATAAAAGTAATCTTTCCTCAAAGGTTATTATTTTAAGAAACATTAAAAGTAATCCTTGAACACCTATTTAAAAACTCTAATGGAATCTTAATCTTGTTTAAGAAATATTCTAGATACCATGATCCATTTGAATGCTTTAGTATTGTATACTACTTGTTGTATTTACTTAATGTTTCACACACACTCTCACAAGCCTTAATAAGAAGCACAAATGTGAATCTGTTATAAAAGTGCAACACATTCTAAAGAACTCATTCCTAGATTCCAAACCCTAGATTAGATACGACTGTTTCGGGAATTCACGTTTGTTAAATTGCATTATATTACTTATGCATAATTGCATCTTGCTTCTTTAAACATTAGTCTTTATCGGACCAATGATGTTGTTTACAGAATTTGGATCTTCTATTATCTCGAAGACCGTGAGTGCATAATCTTGCCATCATAAAAGGCAAGTTCACAACTTGCTCATGTTCTTTGATTATTTTCTATGCTTGTAACTCAACTATGTCATCACCTGCATTTCAAAAAGGTTAGAAAACACTATTTTCATAATAATATGATTATGGATTATTTACCAAATGGTAATAATCTATTGATATAGTTCCAGTGGTAAAGTAACATAATATCTAGGACTTAACAACCAATGTCGCCAGTGATTCTAGCGTCGTATATTACGCGTCAACCATGAGACTTGGAATGGGACGGGAAAGTCAGCTGTATCTTCTCCCTTTCGTATGGACGGATGACCTTATCATGAGGCTGTTGATTTCTCGTGGAGTTCCAGAGAATCCAGCACATGGGTGGGACCCCTTAGTTCCCCTCGATCCAGGTGTCTAGATTACCTGTGCATCTCTGACTGGGTCTGAGTTCACCATAGCTGATGGTGACCGCCAGACAGAGCTGCGTACGGAGTCTCCGAGAGGCTACCCAAAGAGTAACTGTGGTAGTTGTCTCGGGGGATCGTGTCTCATACGGGGTCACGGAGAGGGAAGTACTGGCTTGGAACTTAAGTTGGGCCTCAAACTATGGAAGTTTGAACGGGGACATATTCCCGGTTGTGTAACAAAGCTTAAGATCTCTTGTGGGAAAAGTGACGCACCTCTGCAGAGTGTAAGAATTATGACATGTTACTCCCTATTCCGGGAAGGAGATACGAACGAGCAGGAAAGGAACTACATAAAGTTCTGGTCAACCTGTGAAGGATGTCGGACATAGTTTTCGAAAATAAAAGCAACCTTTGAAGAAATGTTTACGAAAACCTGCATTACCTACGACCTCTGGTCTGTGGATGTAGAGATAGTGCATCATACACTCCTTTTTAGTGAACTTGCTGAGTACGCCCGTACTCAACCGTACCTTCTTAACCCTTGCTAGGTTCTAAGCCATTGAAGCCGATGTCAACATCAATTTCTGCTCAAGAAACCATCATCGACAACTCAAGTTCTTCAATAAAGTCAATGAAGTCAACATATACATCAGCTGAAGTGAAGATGAAGTGTCGGTTTAGATAGGAGTAGATTCTCTAGCCATAAAACCTATTTCTGTAGAGCATTGCAATAGCAGCAATGGCAAGCCACATAGTTTAGATGCTAGTCTTAGTTACTAGATATTTCTGAGTTATTATTTCTGGTTCTTCTTTGTAAGAAGTTCTTTCTCTCTCTTTCACCTAGAGTGTTTTCTGGATCTTTTGTAAAGAGTCGAGTTGTAATCTATAGTCATGTCTTGGACCTGCTGTGTTTCTGTTGTACCACTCTGAGGTATGTAATACTAGTGAACGGTGTTTCATTGGTATTATGTCAACGACTATAGTGTACTACATCATGCAGTGGTATGTTGGGTCACCACAACAAGTGCAAAATTAGACCGAACATCATCCGTTTTTGGGCCGAACCACCATGCAAACGGATCAAATCGGATTTGGTCTACGCGTTGGATTGGCCTAAAATATTAACGAAGTCCGGATGCTGTCGTGTTTGTATGTCATCTCAACTCCAGTTTCGGAGTTTGTGATTTCGAATTTTGTTCGAAAACTATCGCGATTCTTTTGAGGCAAATACAGCCATGCACGTAGATCGATAAAGATGTATTGTACGCTCTCTTTTTGTTTTCATTTGCCCTTTGTCCGCACCCCTTTGGCTTTGACAAATATGTGATTGACGATGTTAGCAAGATTACTCTTCTGGCTTGGTCTGAGCAGGGTTAGAGCATCTCCACTCGTTGGCCGTTCCTAGGCCAAAATCTGGACCTAAATAGCGCCATACGGAGGAAGGTTTTGGCCTAGGAATGGCCGATTTCCCACTCGCATTCTCAGGCCGAGTTCCCAGGCAAAGTAAAAAACGACGACATTTTCGAATTTTCTCGTTCTCGTGGCGAAATCTTGGCCATAGGGTGTTCGACAAAAGTACGCCCAAAAACATTTGGCCATCAAATTATTACAGAACAAGATAAAATGGGTCGGTGATCAGTCGTCGATGGGGGTGATCTCCTCCGACGTGTCCGGTGCGACGGGGATGGGTTCGTCGGTGTTCCTGCCATCTAACTGGTTGGAGGAGGTCGAAGCGGAGCTCAGCAAGGGCACAATGACGGAGGTGTTCGGTGGAGAGCTTGGCGTGCTCTCGGCGTTGTCCTCCTGGAGGATGGCGTTGCGGCGCGCCATGTACTAGGCCTTGACCAGCGTGCTCATCGTCGAGGTGTCTTCACCGCCCATGAGAAATTGCAGATCTGTATTCCTCTTCCTGGCGGCGAAGTTCGCTTTGAGGAGATCGAGCTTGCGGTCTTGGTTTTGTAGCAGTTGCGCCCATCTCTGCTCGGCCTTCTCCTCCCTCTTCTTGATGTGGACCTTCGTGTCGGCGATGCACCTCTCGATGGATTCCTGGAGGCGCTCAGCTGGAGGTCCTACGGCTTTGAGCATCTTCGCCTTCTTCTGGCCGAGCTCTAGCTTTCCTTCGCCGGCAGCAGGTGGAGGAGCCGTCGGGTTGTACACGACATCCATCGTCTTGGCGAGGGTCAGCCGAGTATCCGCCCAATTCTGGCATTTCTCAATCGAAGGAAACACGTGATGAAACTTGAACTCCGTCCCGGTGTCGTTCCGGTACATGCCGAGTGCGCCGAGGAGCTGCAAAGGCAAGGCAAAGTGTGTCAGGATAGGCATGAACAAGTACCTTCAGCTAGTGTTTGGCGAAGTACCTTGCCATCCATGCTCTCGCCACTGACGGGTGTGCGTTTGACCTCCTCGAGAAGGCCGTGCCACTTGCTGAACGCCTACTGGATGAGCCCCCAGTGGTTGGTCATGGATTTCTCGCCGCACTCCATGTGGACTTTGTTGTACGCCGGGTCGTAAAGGTTGTGTTCGTTGAACGCTAGCTTCACGCGCTTCCAGTAGTTATCCGAATTTTGGTTAGTGCCAGTGATGGGATCCATGCTCACCGATTTCCAGGCGTCGGCGAGGCAAAGGTCCTCAAGCGCCATCCACTTGATTCGGGGCTCCGTCGCCGAGGTGCCTTTGCCCTTCGCCGGAGTCAGGCCATCGCCTTCCTCTTACTCCTCGGTCTGGGTCTGCTCGGCAAAATCCTGAGACTCGATGCCATGTTCGGCATCGTCCTGGGACTGTTCTTGGGTGAAGAAACCGGCATTGCCGGCCGCAGCCGCCGCCGATCCTTCGGCGATCATGCCCTGCATGTAGGCTTCATTCGACATTCCACCGAACATGTTCTGGGCGTCGGTCTCGTCGTGGGTCACGTGCGACGAGGTTCCGGCGAACGACAGTGGGCCGCGGCGCGCCGTCGAGAAAGCGACGTACGCCGGAGAGGAGGGGTAGGGGCGTTGATGTCGATGCTAAAGGCCGAAGGAGGGCGTGGTGCGAGGCAGGGAAAGACGATGTTCGGGTTGAATCCGTTGTCGAACTCGGGGGAGGAGGAGTACCTCTGCCGTGGGTTCGCCTGGTTCTCCTGGAACATCGTCGGCGAGAAGCCGACCGGCGAGTATCCGGCAGGCGAAGCGACGCTTGGTCGGCTCCCCCAAACGCCGTCGTACTGCGCACGCGATGATGCCGCTGCCGCGTCCCTCATCGCATGTGCCTCGGCCGCCGCTCCCCTCATCGCCTGAGCGTCGGCGAGCTCCTTCGCCTGCTTGGCCCTTGTCTTCCTGTCCCTACGGCCATCCGTAGCGAACTTTCTCTTCGTGGATAGGGCCAACCAGGCGGGGGCGCTCATGCCTTCAGGTCTCGGCGCGGGCGCTCTCGGCTTCCTCACCTTTTTCTCCTTTGGTTCGCCGGCGGCGGATCGAGGTTTGGCGAAAGCTTTGGACGACATGGCGGGCGGGAGCTTGACGAACTGGCGAAAGATTTGGGGGATTGTGGAGGGAAGACGGGAGGGGAAGAGGAAAAAGACGGAAACTCGGCCTCCGCTTGTCGATAGGGCTAGCCTATCCTCGTTTTTTCTTCATCCGGCGTTTTCAGACCGTTCGTGGCGCCTCGGGTTCGGCATGGATGCTGTCCTGTTTCGATGTCATCTCAACTCCATTTTCGGAGTCCATGATTTCGATTTTTGTTCGAAAACTATCGCGATTCTTTTGAGGCAAATGCAGCCACGCACACAGATCGATAAAGATGTACTGTACGTGCAGAGAACGGGCGTCGTGAAGGTCTCACACCGAGGGCATGACTAGTAAATATTCACACCGAGGGCATGACTAGTAAATACTACAGCAGTCTTAGGTTGGGCCCCTTGCACGCACATCCCAAGGAGAGCAGAGCACAGTGCCGTGAATCGTGGTTTCAAATGGGGCTCCATTTATTCCAAAGCCTGCAGCAAGCAGCCAAAACACGCACTGAGGCGCGGACACACAGAGAGAGAGAGTGAGAGTGATAGTGAGAGATGGGTTCCATGGCGCTCCTCCGTTCTTCGGCCTGCTTCATCTTCCTCCTCAGCTCGTCGCTCGGGGCTGCGAATGGGATGTACCGCAGGGCTGGCGGGGAGGCCGACGAGGAGGGGGCCAGCAGGAGCGTCACCGACGGCGCCCGCGGCGCCAGGAGGGCGTGGCCGGGGTACCTCTACACCAGAGCAGTCGGGCGATGCACGCCGCAGTAAGCACACGCTCCCCCATTCATCTTCTTGGGTCCATTTCATGGCCTCCCCTTGCAGAACTTTCAAAACCTGCATTTTTTCTTATTCTGGGTATAGTTATTAGTGGTCGCCACTCAGCTACTGTTCTAAGTTAGGAACCAAATCTTGGGTAGTACTACTCAGAAATCTATTGCTCGCATCTAGTACATGTTTGGAAATGAGCGACGCGGCCGCGACGAACAGTAACGTCAATGAGCTCGGGGAGGAGTTCCAAGAGTGTGATTTCCAGGTTTACTGTCCGCGCAAAAGCGACTACTTTTGCCCAATTCCGTAGATCTGAAAATGTTGTTTCACCCTAAAAGGGACAGCGAAATCTGCACTAGGTTGCAAGCATGGTGTGGTCTCTCGCGAGCCCACAACCTTTACTAATCTGCTTTTATGAAATCCCTTGTCGTACGTGCAAAGCCAAAGTGTTCAACTTATTACGGTCCATGTAACATCCTGTCAAGTACTACTCCAGTATCTGCCCTTTAAAGTGCAGAGTACATTTCGAGTACGTAATAACTTTGTTCTCGCATTCTACGGTAATCTAGACAAAACCAAATCACTTATTTCTGGACGGAGGGAGTAGCAGTTTATCTGAATATCGAGCAGCTGATCTATAGCAATTTTTCTGAATGTTGAGCTTACTGCTGCTGAACTGCCTACAGTATTGAATCAACAAACTAACATAACTACTCCGGTTGAGCATCAAGGCAAGTCCTGTCCATTTTCATTGATTGCGTCTTGTAATTCTGTTTCGTGTTTCCCACGCTCTGATTGTTGAAGTACAGATCTCGTGGGTCATTCCGTTGTGAGTAACTGCTGTGGCCTTGTGTCTTTGTGCCTTTGTGGGGCATTTCTCTGCTAAGAGTGCCTGTTATCGTAGCTTATGGGCCAATTTAAGCTCCTTTCTTTGGTAGGGAAATGGGTACCACTACCACGTCTAAAAATCATGGCATAACATGTGGAATGTGTGTGAATTTGTGCATTAGTAAGTTCGAGTTCAGTAATGTTAACCTGCTTGTTGGATAACCTGCCCCTATGCTGAGGATCAAGTCAAAGCAATGCCATTCCAAAACTTGATTTTCAGCAATATACTAACAAGTTTCCACTAATAATACCGTGCTAAGCCATCATCTTGCTTCCTGTGGAACTCTGCAGGTTCTGGAGTAGTGGAGCTGAGCAGTGGCCCAACATCGTCCCTCAGGAGGCGGCAGTGTGGAAGGTGTTCGGCTCCAGGTCCATCGACAAGTACGGGCCGCGCCTCACCCTACTGGAAGCTACCATGAGGACCGACGACATCGGTGGCAGCCCCTTCACCAAGCTCGTGAAGCACGGAAGCGCGGCTCTCATCAACGCCTACACTAGGAAAGGTTTCCCTTTTGATTCCTGGGAAGTGAAGGCATTGCTGTTGGAGGCACTCGTCTCCGAGGATGCTGCCGCTGCCCAGGCCGAGCGGTTCGAGCAGGCAAACGAGTCCTGTGTCTGAATTCTGAAAACCGATGAAACAGCCGTGTTTCTGCGTTACCTGGAAGTTGCTTCAATCTGCAGAATGGTAGTATAGTACTGTAGTAGTGTGTTGGTAGTAGGTCACCGCTCTTGTGACTTGGAGATCTGAAGCAATGTTCAGTATGTTACTCGTGTATGCTTAGGGGATTTTCTGAAATGTAACTTGCACTCGTGTGCTTGCTAGTGCAATGTGTGTCATTTGTATCTGTGTTGCCATTGTACCGCTGTACCTTCTACTATGTTGGGATTTGATGGAAGGTTTTATGTCGCAGTATCACATTTCTAGTTCTATGCTATACTATTGACCATTTTTATTCTTGTGAGATTAACAGATTATGCTTGTAATTTCCTCGGCGTGTAGTGGCACTGAAGTCATGATTTATAATCAGCACTGGCACTTTGCACTGTGTCTTGGTTCGTAAGGAAAGCTGGATGTGGTCCGAAGTAGTGTGTGGCCGTGTGGGGGCCGGCACCGATGGGAGACGAGATTTGCACGGCGCTGGCTCGTCGTGAGCTCGAGGCTCTGGCGCAGTCATGGAGAGGTTGGACCACGGGAATGAAAGGCGAGAGTACTTGTCATCAGTGGTGCGCGGCGACGGGACCTGCCGGCGGCCGGCCGGGGCTGACGCACGGCGTATCGAAGAGCCTACCCGAGTCATCAAGAATTCAAGATCAGCTGCCGCTTCCCATAGCGGAACCCTATCAAGGCCATGTGAAGCCTGTGGACGGAGAGCAGCTCGGCACAGCGCAAAAGATGTTCGACCTGATGTAGTAGGATTTTTTGTATTTGAGAAGCCTGATCTAGGCGCTAGGGAAGGGAGTTGGTGGGCTGGGCTGGGTTCTCTATGCGGGCTAGGATGCATTTGGGCGACTTCTAGCGCAGATTTGCGGTGCATTTGACAGAATGTAGTTATTTCTCAAAGCAAAACAAAACAAAAACTGACATAATGAAGAACAAAGTTCCTAGGATTGTGTCACACCATCCGTTGAACACTTGGACTGTCTGTCATTTCGACTGCGAGTTCTGCAAACGCGAAGGACATACGTAGGTTTGTTAGCTCGTCGTTTAAAATAAATACTACTTCCTCCGTTCAAAAATATAAAACGTTTTAGCTTTGTGAATCGAATATATCTAGACGTCTTCTAGTGTATAGATTCATAGATGTTCGCAGTGAACCTATACACTAAAAAGGGTCTAGATGCATTTATTTTATAAAGCTAAAATATCTTATATTTCTAAACAGAGGGAGTAGTATTTATATTTTCCAAACGATCGTTCAATTTGGTTTATCTCCATCTGGCGATCTTCGGAAAGACTATTGCTAAAAAACAAGTAGAGATTTGGTGTACATGGGTACCAGTGATCCCTTTAAAAAAACATATTTATGAGTTTCAAAAATATAAAAATAAACCAGGATGTGGTCAAAGATGTATACCACGGGGGTGCAAAATCTCAATTCAAAACAATGTATATTTTGAGCTAAAAAAAATGACAAAATTGTAAATCTAAGCATATAGTTATTTCAAATAAAAAAACAATGAGTCTTTGTTATTTTTGTGTAGCTCAGGATACAAAATATTTCGAATTGAGATTTTACATGTTTATTGGATACATCATTACCTACCTTTAGGAATTTATTTCAAGATTCTTTTAAACTTATAAATACAATTTTTATTTTTTTAATTCGCAGGGAGCACTGGAGCCCACGAGCCAAAGGGACTTCCCGAGAAAAAAGACTAATAGTTATATTTTAAGTATTAGGAGGTTTTTATTCTTTTGGGTAGATACTTTTGCCCCAAACTTTGGATATGAAAATGGGAAGTTTTTAATTTGGGCCCCGCAACTACTTCTTTTTGGAGAAAATACTCAAAGGCCCTGCTTATATTGAAAGCTTAAGGTATTATTACAAAAAGTAGAAAGTGGGTTTGACTGATTACACTTGAAAGACAATCAAAACACTTGGGACATCCAAACTCTAAATTGAGAACATAACTCGCAAAACTAACCATCAAAACATAAAATTAGAACTATGCTACATTACATCAGCTTGTTGGATTTATTTCTTCCGACACTCTAGGGCTTAGTTAATTCACTATGAGGATGATATTCGACATTGCTTATTCAATCCTTGGTTGTCGTTTTGGCATTGACAGCTGACATGGGTATAACCTATCGGGTACCCACTGTTAGTATACCTAGATAAGCTAGCAGCTACGGAGCATCAGAAGTCTCAATTCATGGCGTGTGGAACAAGAACAAACCCATGATTAGAAAACTCTAGGGTTTGCCCTTAATCTGTAACCGATTCGGTCACGGTACCTGAGACATAGCCTCCTATATAAAGTCTAGGAGGGACCGCAATGGAAAGCTCTCGAACTCACGCATAATATTTCATAGGCAAGATCCAATCTACACTACCTAAGTTGCGCATACCCTACAGGTACTCGAGTTCAGCATATATAGTCTAGATACGGCAGAAACCCACGATGTTGCCAAGGCCCAATACAGGATTCCAGTGACTCACGGACACTCTGATTGCTTGCAGCGCAAGAAGAAGCTTAAGATAAAAAGTTCAAAGAGACGAACCCTAATCTATAACCGACTCGGCCTGCCACCTGAGACCTAGCCTATCTATATAAAGGCTAGGAGGGGCGGCGAGGAGGACAATCACAATCCTAGTTTCCACAACCTCGCCAGATTGCATCTGCGCACCCCTGTAACTTTCGACTCCCTCGATAATTCCAAAAGTAGACAAGCAGGAGTAGGGACCTTTACGAGGCCTGAACCTGGTTAAACCTTGCGTCCCTGTGTGCTTGTTTGCTAGCCGATTGATGCCACCAGCGCTCCCTCCTTCTTCAAAAACCAAGTCCATAACAATGGGCATTGACGAGTTAAACCCTCGTCAGTTGGCACTGTCTGTGGGAACTGGGAGTGCTGATGTCGCGGCTTCTTCGGCCCCGTCAACCGTGATCTACAACTCTGCAACTGCGGAGATTCGCCAACTCTTTGGCGCCTTCGACTTCACCGTCCACACGCCAGCCACTCGTCCAGCTTTCGAGTCTGTAGGCGACGGAATCGGCTTGGCAATCAAGAGATTACGCTTCCAAGTCAGTCAACTGGGCACACTTCACCTTCCTAATCAGTCGATAGCTCTCGCGATTTCTCCAGTATCGTGGTTTCCACCACCAATCAGCACCCCGAGCGAGCTCAACGCCCCGACAATAGTCGAGGGTACGGACAGCGACAACAGTCGCGGATCCGATCTAGGTGACCTAGCCACAGAGAATGGGGCCTATGGCTCCGGATCTGAGAGTTGTGGGAGCAACAGCTTCCCCCAATCACTTCATGTGCACCATCATCAGCGCAGGCGACACCGGTGTCAATCGGGACAACACCGGCATTGGTCCGTCCAACGGCGGGAACGGCGCCCCCACCAATGGCGCACCCACCAACGGTGCACCCGTCAACAACGGAACGGACGGGAACCCGAACCTCACGGCGAATGGGCACGCTGAGGAGCGCATGTTGATCAAACTCAACGACAACGAGTGGGCCTGCTGCTGCGAGGCTCTACGGTGTAATCCTTTTCGCCTAGGCTCATCGCAACAGATGCTGATGGGCTACCACTAGCTTCTCAACGAGGAGTACAGGCGCCAGCAGCAAACAATCACGCAACTCGATGAGTGCAGAAAAGCATTGGACGAGTCGAGTGTTCGACGGGCTCAGCTTTCCTCCATGAGAGGATCCTCTTCCAAGGGCAACGACTACGTGGCTGCCAAACGTTGACCTCGACTAGCCCACCTCACCGACAAGGAGCGCAAAGAAGCCGCAAAAGTCCTCAATTTAGGCTCTATGACGGTGGATACGCGAGGCAATGTGCTCCCGAAGACGCTGCAAGAAGCGGTGATAGCGACCACCATGTACCTCCTCAACAACCAGCCACCAGCTGGAGATCCTCGAGCTGCCATGCATCGATCTACGATCGTAGGCCTGGGGCTAGTCGAGGCTGCCCTCGTCAAGGAGCCGACATCGGAGCCGAAGAAAGGCAAAACTCTAGAAAAAATACTACTACTCGTACTCCTCTAGCGACAACAACCATGATCTGTCACGGCGACGTCGCTGACAGTGGCATGACCGCGACTACGACACGCGTGATGACATCACGCAGCACAAGGTCGACAAGATGCAGGCAAGGCGCGCTCGTTCGACTGACTTGGAAGATGACGAGGTGGAGCTCTGCGGCGCCAGATGCTTCAGCAGGGCCATCAGGCAGAAGCGAATGCCTAAGGGGTTCAAACTCCCATCAGAGAACCCGGAATTTGATGGCCTACATGACTCCACGATCTGGCTGGAGGATCACATCTCCTCTGTTAGGCTACACGGCGGAAGCTCAAGCACGACAATGCAATGCCTATAGCTACAGCTGCAAGGTGCTGCCCGCGCATGGCTCAACAATCTCCCGCGCGGATCAATTTGCAGTTGGGAAGAGCTGGTCTATAGCTTCATGCGCAACTTCAAGGGCACTTACAAAAGGCCCGCGGCAATCGAAGAACTAAGAGGCTGCCACCAAAGGTCTGGCGAGTCGCTGCGCTCATACATCCAGAGGTGGTCCATCATCAAAAATTCCGCAGAAAATATCTCGGAGGACCGTGCAATCGACGCGTTCAACGACGATGTTCCCCGTATAGAGCTCAGGGAGGAGCTAGGCCGCTCGAAGCACAAAACAATCGACGACCTAATGGAGATCGCAAATTGGTGGGTGGACAGAGAGGACTTGGTGAAAACCGTACCTACTCCGATGATGACGACGACCTTGGGCGTAGATGCGACCGCCAAGGAAAACGTCTAATGCGCGTCTACAAGGACCACGAAGAAGTCAACATGGTCGCGGCGGGCTACGCCGACAAACGCGATGACAACCGCAACAGCGGAAAAACCGTGCAAGTGTGGCAACGCCACACTCGCGATGACACGCCTAGGCAATCCATCCAGGATAAACTGCCTGGGTGATTAGTATATGCATGTATTGCTTTCTCGGTGTTTGCCAATTGCCCCGCTGTAATTTGTTCACCCAGCATGTTATCTATCTTAAGGAGAGCCATCTCTAGTGAACTATGGATCCCGGTCCTTGTCTTTTACATACAATCTACAATCTTTTACTGCTTTGTGTTTACTTTCTGCAAATTATTACTTCTTTCCATTCGATATGTTTAATCCTTTGATTTCCGCAAAACACAGTGAGATTGACAACCTCATCGCAAGTTGGGGACAAAGTTCTGTGGTTGTGTTGTGCAGGTCTCCATGTTGCTACTAGCACCGGTAGTGCGCCCTGCCAAGGCTTAGCTAGTAACACCTTTGGGGTGTTTCCTTGCTCCTACTGGTTCGATTAAACCTTGGTTTCATAACTGAGGGAAACTTGTTGAGGGCTCATCATACCTTCCTCTTGGGGTTCCCAACGAGCTCTACATCAACACCGCTCTAGCATTTTTCTGGCGCCATACATAGAGCCATCAAGCATTTTTCTGGCGCCGTTGCCGGGGAGTCAAGGACATCTTCACAAGGGGAGTCCCTCATAACCAATCTCTTTACTTTGTTGTTTTTGTTTTGCTTAGTTTCTTTTTTTTTTGCTTGTTTCTTTATCAAAAACACAAAAAAATAGTTTTACAAGTTTGCTTTCTTATTCAAAAACACAAAAAAAATTAAGTCTCCTTTAGTTGTCACCTCTTCCTTAGCTCACCATGTTGATCCCCAAATTCACCCTGAAAGACCTTTCAATTGGTAGTGGTTCTATAATTGGGAAAGATAATATTGAAGAATTCTTTAATCATGTTAGTAAGCATGAAGATACTGAGGATAAATCCCTTGTAGAACTTGCTCCAAACTATGAGATTGCTACAGCTTCTTTAATTCACATGTTAGAAGCTAGGTTTATTAACCTCAACCCCTTAATGCAAGTAATGTTTCTTAAGCTTAAAGAAATTGAAGACCCTGAAAAGAGGGATTTTATTCTAGAAACTTTGTTTAAGGAGTTCTATGATGTTGCCAAGGAAGCTAGGAAAGTCTTTGAACGTTTCAATATGCTAGGCTCATGTGTATATGTTGTTGGTACACGAGAAAAGATGAACAAAACCGAACCTAATGGGAAGGAACCTAAGATACCAATACCCTTTAAACTAGTAGCAATACATGATGCCATAGAAAAGAATCTTGATTGGATTGTTCCTGCAAACCCTTTTGATGAGAATAGTGAACCTAAGAGCATTGAGAGAGGATCCTCTAGAACTTATTTGGATGATATACCTTGCCTTGTTGAAAATATTTCTGGTATTGATCTTAATGCTTCTTCATTTGAGAACACTTAATTCTTTTTCTTGCTTCTTATGCCTAACTTAAAGGCGTTAAAGAAAAGTACTTATTGGGAGATAACCCAAAAGTTTTAGATGAGTCTTGGAAGTTATTACCTCTGTAATAACCTCTCCTTATCCTTTTTATTTGCTTTTTGTGCCAAGAGTAACCTCTAATGAGAGAGAAGTAATGATTGGAAAAGTTGCTGTCCTAAAACAGATTTCTGTGCTTCACCGTAAAAATTCGTGTAAAATCTCTAAACGTCTATTTGAGGTGAGAATTTTTTGTGCTTCTGCCCCAGGTTGTTATCTAACCTTCGTTAGTTCAACACTTTTTGATTTGAGCAACAGAAGGTCTTCGAAAAAATTTGTATTTACCTGCTGGTCTGTTTTGACAGATTTCTGCCATTTTCTGCATTTGCTTCTTGTTGGTTCCTTTTTGAGTTCTTTTGGGGAATTGAGATTTTTGAGGGAAGTGCTACAGTAGCTAGTGTTCGAATGGAAGTTTATTTGGTGTTAGAACTGAACCTTAAGACTTATTTATCTTGAGTGCACTAATGTTGCTAATAAAGATTGTGTGAAGTTTTGTATGAAGAAAAAATTTCAGGTGTATGGAAGGAATGAATAATGAGATGAAGGATGGACTAAACCTCAAGCTTGGGGATGCCATGCGTGTCACCCCAAGAAATATCCAAGAAGTACAAGCGTCAAAGCTTGGGGATGCCCAAGGCATCCCCTTCTTCATCAATAAAAATCCCAGGTTTATTCCAAACGCTTCATTTTTATTGTTTCATGCACAATTGTGTTGTTCTTGGAGCGTCTTCTTTTTTGTTTTCGTTTTGGTTTTTTGTTTGCTTTTGTTTGCTTAGTTTTCTGAATAAATTGGTTGGACTCCCTCTTTCATATATTGGTTTGCAAATAGTTTGGTTTGGTTTGGAAAAGAGTAGGAAAGTTCATGCTTATGTGGTAAAAAGAGCTTGTTTTTGACTGTGGCCTATGCTCTGTCATGCCATGCCTGATATTGTTTTGGCTTTATGCTTAGTATTCTTTGTTTTAGCATGACTTATTATAAACAATTGATATTGCTTAATGTGCCTTGGATGATTCATGCGTTGTTTTAGCATATTAAAGCATAGTATAGTGGTATTCTCCTTTGATGCTTTATTTGGGTTGACTTGGTGCATGCTCACACCATGTTATGACTATCTAAAGTCACCATAGCCTTTATTATCCTTTAGTTTTCAACTTGTAGTATCACGTTATGCTTTGATCAATGATGTTTTGTCGCTCTACATGATTATGGCCATTATTGCTCTCTTAGTTTGTTGCTCCCAGTCTTTTGCTAGCCTCCACAACAAAGTATGAGTTCCACTCATGCATCCAACTCCCTAAACCAAGTTATTCCAAAGAGTCCACCATACCTACCTACTAGCTTATGCTATTCCAAGTATATTCATGCTTTTGTTTACCTTCCAAATTAAACTTGTTATGAGAAAACTAGTGATTAAAGCTCTCACGAACTTGATGGCACACTTTACTTTTCTTGCCCTTAATAAACTTGAACCATTGTGTCGTCTATGTTGTATATGCTTGCAATTATTTGTTGGGAATTAGCAGAACCATGCTTTCATGGGGAACGCTTTCAACATTGCACTTGGTACTTGTACCTAGTTGATATCATGCTCTTTTGTATATGGATGTCGTCGGTGTGAAATGAAAGGGGAGCTTGTAAGTCCATGGAGTTATGTATATGTGTTAGAGAAACGCCTAGGCCGCTGGTCTAATCCATGCTAACATGGTGGAAACCTGCAGCGTAACCATAATGAGCTGTCTATGAAGCATTCTTCTTATAAAAAAAGAGTCCTATATTGAGAAAAAAGAGAAAAGAAAAAAAAGAGATTATGAAAAGAGGAAAGAGAGAAAAAGCACCATATTCCCATGGTAAATAAGAAGATTGCTGAGATGCTCGTTGTCTGCTTGCCTTGTCATTTTGATATGGGGATTCTTTCGTATCATCGGGCAAGGGGTACCCTGTTGGCGGTTCTCTATGATACACATATACTTACAATGACAAGAACTTACCGGTGACTAAACTTGAGTAGCATGAGGAGCGGCCCTCGTATACAAGGGACATGAGATTTCTAACTTATACTTCGTCAAGCATGTACACCATAGTTTGTTCACTTTAACCTTAATCACTTCAAGATGCTTATGATAGGGGCAATGAGAGCTGAAAGCTATAAGTACCATAAATTTTGGAAGCTCTTTATGAGACTTGAATCCCTACTTCCTTTCATAAAAAATCCTTTCTTCCACCATTATATTGAGTCTCCATCTTCTACCATTATGCACCTACTTTGAGAGCATAGTGGCCATTCTTAGTTCTATGTGCATTGTCCCAAGACTAGTCGATTGATGCATAACTTGATACTGCTTGTTTTAAACTATTGTGTCTAGTCACTCTTATGAACTTTGAAGGTGTCCTATGCATTTATATTTGCTACTCTATGAGGGACAAGCTGAATACTATTATGCCATGTTTTCTTTATGTGAAACAAATAAACGTCTTGCAAAGCATTGTTATTCATGAATCTTTTGTTTGTGCCTTTTCATGTTGCATCATAGTTTCTTTGTCTTTCATGTTATGATTGAAGTACTATGATCCCAGCTTTGAATGTTTTGCAAATACTTTGATCAAGTCTTTGATGGTGCATGTCACCTCAAAAATTATTCTTTCTTTTTATCACTTACCTACTCGAGGACGAGCAGGAGTTAACCTTGGGGATGTTGATACATTGCAAATGTATCTATAATTTTTGATGTTTCATGCTTAGTTTTATCCACTTTCTTGTGTTTTGTTCCAACTTTGGAGTACTTTTCATATGATTTCTTGGACTAACCTATTAACAAGAGCCATAGTGCCAGTTGCCTGTTTTCTGCTGTTTTTGGTTCTAGGAAAGTCAGAAAATGAATATTCTCGGAATTGGACGGGACAAAAGCCAAAGTGCCTATTTTCCGGAAGTCATCAGATGTCAGACTACGAGACAGAGAGGGGCCAGGGGGCCACCACACCACCTGGCTGCGCGGCCCAGCCTGGCCCACGCCAGGGGGTGGTGTGGCCGCCTCCGGCACCCCCTCAGCCTCCCCTTCCGACTATAAGATGCCCTCAGGACGAAAACCCTAAGTTCCTGATCAAAAATCTATGAAAGAGTCTGTAGCCGCTGTCATCTCCATCCCTAGATCAGGAGGGATCTGAAGCTCTTCCCGGCACCCTGCCGGAGAGGGGAATTCACCCTGGAGGCCTTCTTCATCACCATGCAAGCCTCCGGTGTGATGCGTGAGTAGTTCATCCTTGGACTACGGATCCATGTAGTAGCTAGATGGCTAGTTCTCCTCCTTTGTGCTTTCATGTCTAGATCTTGTGAGCTCCGTTCATGATCAAGATCATCTATTTGTAATTCTTGCATGTTGTGTTTGCGGGAATCCGATGGATATTGAGATGCTATTTCAGATTCATTATTGATTCTATCATGTCTTTGTTATTTGTGATCTTGCATGCTTTCTGTTGTTAGTAGTTATCTTGGCCAAGTAGATGCTAGCAACTCCAAGAGTTAGTATTTATGCTTGATAGTGGGTTCATGCCTTTGGTAATCTGGGGAAGTGGCAGAAATCTCTAAGGTACTAGATGTGCTGTTGCTACTAGGGAGAAAACAACAATCCTTTGTTCATATAACAATCGTATTGTTTACTTTACACATAGTTCGTAAAGCAATAATCTGCTGCTTGCAACTTAATACTGGAGGGGGTTCAGATGATAACCTGAAGGTGGATTATTAGTCATAGATGCAGTTGGATGGCGGTCTATGTATAATGTTGTAATGCCCAATCAAGTCTCAAAGGAGTCAAGATGATTAGTATATGCATGTATTGCTTTCTCGATGTTTGTGAATTTCCCCGCTGTAATTTGTTCACCCAGCATGTTATCTATCTTAAGGAGAGCCACCTATAGTGAACTATGGATCCCGGTCCTTGTCTTTTACATACAATCTACAATCTTTTACTGCCTTGTGTTTACTTTCTGCAAACCATTACTTCTTTCCATTCGATATGTTTAATCCTTTGATTTCCGCAAAACACGGTGAGATTGACAACCTCATCGCAAGTTGGGGACAAAGTTCTGTGGTTGTGTTGTGCAGGTCTCCATGTTGCTACTAGCACCGGTAGTGCGCCCTGCCAAGGCTCAGCTAGTAACACCTTTGGGGTGTTTCCTTGCTCCTACTGGTTCGATTAAACCTAGGTTTCATAACTGAGGGAAACTTGCTGCTGTGCTCATCATACCTTCCTCTTGGGGTTCCCAACAAGCTCTACATCAACACCGCTCCAGCATTTTTCTGGCGCCATACACAGAGCCATCAACCACCTGCGGCTGCACCAGTCCAAAACCGTGGGGAAGAGCCATACCCATGGGCACTGGGCAATATGGGTATGATCCTAAAGGGGCGTCCCTCAAATCGAGTGCAAAAGGCAATCACTTGCCAAGTCAATTTGGCGATAAATTCTCCACCTTCCACCACTGAGTACCTCAGTGGAAGCGAATCCTGCATCACCTTCGACAAGCGCGACCACCCGCGCCAAGTACCTCGCCCAGGCCATTGTCTCCTTGTACTCGAGGCACAAATCGGGGGCTTCGATATGAGTCACGTCTTCATGGACGGCGGGAGCGGCATCAACCTCATGTTCGCAAGTACCTTGCGCGCAATGAGGATCCCTCTGACATGTCTGGAAGTGTCAAACACGATGTTCCATGGCATCGTCCTAGGAAAGGGAGTGTACCCCCTGGGCAAAATCAACCTCGATGTCATCTTCGGCACGCCGCAGAATTTCCGGCGAGAACGCATCGACTTCGAAGTTGTTGACTGGCCCTCACAGTACCACTGCATCCTCAGACGTGTCGCGTTCGCGAGGTTTATGGCGGTACCACACTACACCTATCTGCAGATGAAGATGCCAGTACCAAACGATGTCATCACAATCAACGGAAGCTTCGAGAGGTTTGATAGCTGTGACAGGGAATTCAACAGAATCTCCTAGTCCTTCAGCATGCAAGAGAAACTCGCAATGTTGAAGAAGTCGACAGACAATAGTCTGCCTCCCCTGAGCAAGCCAAGCTCACCTGACCTCTCCTTCGACTCGTCGGTGCACACCAAGAAAGTCCAGGTCCACCCAACAGACCCAGCCAAGATGGCCCTCATCGCTAACAACTTGAGTTCCACATAGGAACTCGCGCTCGTCAAATTCCTCCGTGAGCACTGGTGACAGGATCGTATGGGCACCTAGAGGGAGGGTGAATAGGTGCTACTCCAAATTTTACTCTTTTTCAATTTAGGGTTTGACACAAAAGGTAAATTCTCTAGATTATGCAACTAAGGTGAATTTACCTATATGTCAATCTAGCACAAGTACTAATAAATAACTAGATAAGTAGAGTGCGGTAAAGGATAGAAGTAACAAAAGTGGAGCACGCGGAGACACAAGGATTTGTTTCCCGTAGTTCCTTCCTTTTGAGGGGAAGTACATCTACGTTTGGAGAGGGGGTGGTATCAAACCACCAATGCCACGAGAGGCCTCCCTTGTTCTCCGATGAACCTCACCCCAAAGGGTTCGATTCACCTCTTCCACTATACGGCAACCTTCGAGGTGGAAGCCGGCACCTTTACAACGAGTTCGGGGCACACATCCACAACTTAATTGGAGGCTCCCAAATACAAGCAAACTGTCAAACGATCAAAGACAAGCTTGTAAGAACCAAATCAAAAGCTAGGGTTTCAAAAGAAACACTAGAGCATGGGGCCCTCAAGTGAATGAGGGGGAAAGGAAGATCTCTCTTGGTGAAGCTGTAGATCAAGGCCTCCTCCTTCGATTCTCGAAAGATCAATGACTTTGGATGGTTGGATGAAGAGATCTTGTTGATTTGGTGGCTCAAATGGGCATGGTGTTCTTGAGGTGGACGAGCAGCTGGAGGAAGGGGATAAAGTCCTCTATTTATAGCCCTTCACTCCACTGAACTGTTTTCTGACCGTTGGAGAAAAGTCAGATCGGAGACTCCGGTGTGCACACCGGAGACTCCGATCTACACCGGAGAATCCGTTCAATCTCCGGACCAGCCTCCGGACCATCGAATAGAATGACCCAGCCCATCTGCGAGCCAAGTGGGCCGAAGACTCCGGTCCCTCTACACCGGAGACTCCGGTCTAAGGCAAGGACCAGAGACTCCGGACCTTCCTCTGGACCAAGCTCCGAACCACCTCTCTGGCCGACCCAGGCAGGAAATAGGAACCCCCTACGGAGACTCTTGGGGAAACTCCAGACCACACCGGAGACTCCGGTCCAGGCAGACCGGAGACTCTAGTCTGGAATTTCCGGGAGACAAGTAAATATGCAGGGAACGTTCCGCAGGCCAAGGGTCCTTTTCACTTTGTAATATATCAACCTATAGACAATAGCATACTGTAAAAAGGCTCTACTTGTTGTTAACGAACACCAAAAGTGATTATGACAGTAAATGTCCTTTCAATCTCCCCCGTTTTGTTGTTCGATGACAACAAGTGATTTTGCATGGAAAAATAATCTGCAATGAATTATGACAGTGTATGAACATGCTCCCCCTGACTATGTGCACGAAGATAAACATGTAAAGCAAGCATGGTAGGTAGTACATGGATAAAACACATAGTTCTCACATGAGTTACAATAATGTAGGAGCAACCACAGAGTCACACACAAATAGCAAATAGTATCTCGCAATAACATAAGGCAAATAGGTACGAAGGTCGAGATAGCAAATAAGAATCAAATAGCCCAAGCCCATGCAAATCCCGATGACAATGTCTTCTCCCCCTTTGGCATCGAAACGCCAAAAAGGGAAAAGACCTAAGCTAGCGCCCCAACGGATCAGTAGTCCTCGTCATCATCCTCCTCGTCCTCCTCATCCATATCCTGATCCTCATCATCATCATCATCATCATAGTCCTCATCACCATCTGGAGTTGTAGGTCCTTTGTCGTGAGGGCGAGAAGAGGAGGTACCTTGGTACCCATATCCAGAAGTGACATCAGAAAAGGTCTTCCAATCCACCAAGCTGTCATGTTGGGCATTCCATGCCCCAAAAGAAAGAGTGTAATCTGACTCAGCAGATGGTTGAGCGCCATGCTCATTAGTGTACTCATCATCTCCTTCCTCATCATCTGCTGCACCCTGAGCCTTGATCTCCTTTAGGGTTTCTCTATGCAACGGTTGCTCTTGTAGGAGCCTTCTTGTACAGAATGGCATGGTACATCTCCTCAAATATGTAATCCATAACATCAATAGGATCTGCGTCCGCCTCGGGGCTAGCCATGTAAATCCTGTGAGTATGATATAGTAAGTTGACCAAACCACATCCGATGGCATCATCATTTCCAACACTGGGGCAGATGGTTTGGAGGAATATCCGCAACATCAGATTGTAGAGAGGTTTGAGTCCCTTGGACCCCCCCCCCCCCCACAACACCCTCACTGCCATACAACGGGGCAAGCTTGGTTTTGTTCACCCCAAGAGCTGCTGAGTGCATGCGAACCCCAACATGAGTGGACACGCCCTGGAAGGTCTCAAATATGGCCTCAGCAAAGTCATAGAAAGTTATAGAGCAGCGGTGATTTCCAGTCATCCAAGTCATAGTCCTGGCCTGGTCAGTCCCAAACACAACTATGGCGTAAAACTGTTGCACAAGAGTGATGTTGTAATCTTCACGGAGCTCCATCAAGTTGAACAGCCCTAACTTCTTACTAATCCACAGTGCATCAGAGAAGTAGGATCTCTTCCTCATCTTCTCAATGCTCAAGTACTTCTGGGGGCACACAGGTGATCTCTTGAGCATGTTGTAAATGTCTTTCATGAAGACAACTTGCTCCTTTCTCCAATAGCATGGGTCCTCGCTGGTGCGAGACAAGGCATAGAAATTAATCTTCCTCAGCTCACGATACTCCTTCTTTGACATGTGGGCCAAAGACTGAAGGTTGTCGTACTTTTCCCTCTTGGCACGATTCTCTTCCTCAGCCCTTTCCTGTTCACTCCTCATATAGGCTGCATCACGGGACTGCTGTCTTCGGTTGGACGGGGGCACAATATACTAACCCCCGGACTCATCATAGCGAGGATCTGCTCTCTTTAACTTGGCCTTGGTACGGGGAGGACGACAAGAGCCAGAACCTGTGAACAACAGTGAGGGAGATAACATGGAGGTAAGTATATATGTCCCAAGGAGGCAGCACAGGACCTACGCATTGCAAGATTTGTTTGATCCATCCCACACCAGAGTCTCTGTGGTCCACAGTAGAGTCTCCGGCCCTGAGGCCGGAGTCTCCGGCCAGGAGACTCGGGGGAAGACCAAGGAGGCTCCAGTAGTGTTGAATCCAACAGATCGGGCAAGGAAACAAGGGTAAAGTACTCGTTTGCATGCAAACACGAGATTCCCATGGGCAAAAATAGTACCAATCCTCAAAAAACAAAGCAAGGGATGGACCCTAGGTGAGAAAGGAGGAGGAGAGGTACCAGATCTGTCCATGGGATTGATTCCACCGTTGGGAATCACCCAATGGTGGAGGGGAGAAGATTGGCCGGCGGCACGGCGGATCCTGGGGGCTTCTTGACCTCCGGGGAGGAGATTTTGGGGAGGAGGCAATGGGGTAGTGAGGGTAGGATGGGGGTGGATGAATGAAACTGTCTGTTTCAGTTCACCCTGTTCTCCCTCTAAGTGGCCAGAAACCGTCCAGACCGGAGACTCCGGTCTACATCGGAGACTCCGGTGTGAGCACACCGAAGACTCCGGTCCTCCTCGACCAAAAACTCCAAGATTTGTGTATGGGGACATATATGAGATAGAGAGTGTTTACAGGACCAGGAAGAGGCTTGGGTTAAGATGACCTACTGTGAAGAATCAAAGAAACCACAGAAATCCATTCAAATGTTCATTAACGCGCCAAAGAAACCCGAACTAAGAACTAACTCTTCAATGATAAGAGGGTGGTGGCCGAGGCCACCATGTAAGAGTTTGTGGCATGACACCGCGAAGAATTATCCTTGGGTTCATAGCCACTACTCATCAATGAAGCTCACATATCACTAAATGATATTAAGAGGATTGAATTTATTAATGTTGGCATTATGGGGGGAGGGATAGTCCAATGTATTAGGACCGCACTCCCCCTATCTCCATGCCTACACCTACACCAAATATGAGTCAAGACATAGGTGAATATGCAAGGTAATCAAGTCAAGCTCCTAGAATCTATGATATTTAGTTCATTCCTCAAATAGCAAAATCTTGCTTCATCAAGTGGCTTCATGAAAATGTCGGCAAGTTGGTCTTTGGTTGACACATAGGATAGCTCAATATCACCTCGAGCAACATGATCTCTAATGAAGTGATCATGGATCTAAATATGCTTTGTCCTTGTATGATCCATTGGGTTATAGGCAATCTTGATAGCACTTTCATTGTCACATAAAAGAGGCACTTTGTCACAATGGACATCGTATTCCTTTAAAGTTTGCCTCATCCATAGCAATTGAGTACAAGCACTAGCAGCTGCAACATACTCGGCTTCGGCGGTGGAGAGATATATACAATTTTGCTTCTTAGAAGACCAACACACCAAGGACCTCCCAAGGAATTGGCAAGCCCTGGAGGTTGATTTCCTATCATCCTTGTCACCGGCCCAATCCGAATCTGTATATCCACAAAGAGAGAAAGTTGAGCCCCTAGGATACAAAATACCATAGTTTGGGGTATGAACCAAATATCGAAAGATTCTCTTGACCGCCATCAAATGGATTTCTTTAGGAGCCGCTTGATATCTTGCACACACTCCTACACTCAACACAATATCGGGTCTAGATGCACAAAGGTAAAGCAAAGAGCCAATCATGGACCGGTATACCTTTTGATCCACATCATTACCATTTGGGTTTAGTTCAAGATGAGTCTTTGTTGCCATGGGAGTGGGAGCTCCATTTAGATCTTTCATGTTGAATCTTTTGAGCATATCTTGAGTATACTTGGCTTGGTTGAAGAATGTTCCTCCTCTCACTTTATTGATCTCAAAACCAAGAAATACTCTCAATTCTCCCATCATAGACATCCCGAACCTGTTAGTCATAAGCTTTGAGAATTCATAATTAAAAGCTTTGTTAGATGAGCCAAAGATAATATGTCTACATATATTTGGCATACAAAAAGTTCCTCATTGACCTTCTTAGTAAAAAGAGTGGGATCGATTTTCCCAACCTCAAACCCATGATGTAACAACAACTCTCTAAGGTGCTCATACCACGTGCGTGGGGCTTGTTTGAGCCCATAGAGTGCCTTATTGAGTTTGTAGACGTGGTTTGGAAAGTTGGGATCCTCAAACCCTGGGGGTTACTTCACATATACCAACTCATGCAATGGACCATTAAGAAATGCACTTTCTACATACATTTGTTGTAATTTAAATTTATGATGTGCCGCATAAGCAAGAAGGATACAGATGGAATCAAGGTGAGCCACGGGTGCATAAGTCACTCCATAATCAATGCCTTCAATTTGAGAGAACCCTTGTGCAACCAATCTTGCCTTGTTCCTCACCACAATTCCATGCTCATCTTGCTTGTCTTGAAAATCCACTTGGTGCCTATAACATTGCGGCAATCTTTTGGCTTTTCAACTAACTTCCATACTTTGTTTCTCTCAAAGTTGTTGAGCTCTTTATGCATTTCATCCAACCAATTCGGATCTTCAAGAGCCTTCCAAACTTTCTTTGGTTCCACCATGGAAATGTGTGCTTGGTGCTCACCAAAGTTCTTCAGTTGAGCTCGAGTGGATATCCCTCTTCTTAGATATCCTACCACATTCTCAAGAGTGTGGTCTCTTAATTCCAATATTCTATCCATTCTAGCTTGGCGACGAGTTTTGATCTCCTTGTTGTTTCTTGGGGGGATCACTTCATCATTTTGGTCCTCGTCTTGACCATTAACTTGACCTTGATCATCATTGGATTTATTCTCTTCTTCAAGAGGCAAAGATTGACCTTGGTCTTGATCAAGCATACTTCTAGACAGGCATTGAGCTTCCCTTATGGCAGTTTCTATAGATCTTCCTTTTGTAATAGACTTAGCACCACTGGACATTCTGGCTAATGGAGACTCAAGTAGCTCCTGGCTAGAGGTTTCTTCTTGATCAGCAGGTTGAGGTTCCACAACTTGTCTTTGGCATGAGTCATTATCCTCCTCGAAAGGAGCTTGTTGATGTTGTGAAGATGAGGGCTCCACTTGAGTAGAGCATATTTCTTCTCGATCCGCCATAAGGGGTTCCTCAATAGGACGGATGAAACCCACACCCATTCTTCCTATGGCATCCTGAGGCATTTCATCATCTACATCACATACATCAACATGCCTCGCTTGGGGACCATCATATTCTTCAAACACCACACTACAAGATTCGATGACGGTTCTAGAGAGCTTGTCATAGATTCTATAAGTGTGGGATTTGAGACCATAACCAACAAAAATACCCTCTAATGCTTTGGAATCAAACTTGGACAAACGAATACCCTTAATGCGATAGAAGCACTTACAACCGAACACCCGGAAGTAAGAAACGTTGGGCTTGTTACCAGTAAGGATTTCATATGGAGTCTTGATCAATTCTTTGTCTAGGTAGAGACGGTTTGATGCATGGCATGCAGTGGAGATAGCTTCAACCCAAAAATTGTAAGGAGATTTGAATTCCGCCAACATGGTCCTAGCCATATCAATAAGAGTCCGGTTCTTCCTCTCAGCTACACCATTTTGTTGAGGGGTATATGTAGCGGAGTATTGATGTTTAATTCCCTCGTCACTAAGAAATCTATTCAATGTGTAGTTCTTGAACTCGGTACCGTTTTCACTTCTTATTGTTAATACCGGGACATTGTGTTGGCGTTGAGCCATGTTGATGAAGTCAATGAAGTTCTCTTGAGTCTCACTTTTCAGCTTGAAGAAATATACCCAAGTGTATCTTGAGTAGTCATCAACAATCACCAAGCAATATTTCTTCCCACCAAGGCTTGCATGAGATGGAGGACCAAAGAGATCCACATGAAGGAGCTCCAAGATCCTCTTGGACTTGATGTAGTTCTTTGGCTTGTGGGGAGAATCATGCATCTTTCCTTCAACACATGCCCTGCAAACACGATCTTTGGAAAAGCAAACATTTTCTTTTAGTCCAACAATATGACCATCCTTGTGGATGCTTTGCAAAGTTCTCATGTTGACATGGGCTAGACGGCGATGCCATAGCCAACCCACATCGGCCTTTCCGAATAAGCACATCGGACTTGTAGTGGTTTTCCCCGAGAAGTCCACCACATACAAGTCATTTTCGACGTACCCAACAAAAGCGACCTTGAGAGACTTGCTCCACAAGAGGATCACAATATCATTATCAATAAAGACGGCAAAACCAATCTTTCCAAGAGCACGGACTGAAAGTAAATTATAGCCAAGGGTTTCAACAAGCATGACATCCATGAGGGTGATATCGTGTGCAACCACAACTTTGCCGAAACCCATTATCTTAGACTTTGGCTTGTCGGCATATGTCACGGATATTTGATCAATATTTGGTCTCAACTCCTTGACACTAGATGCGCTTCCGGTCATATGACTTGTGCATCCACTATCAAGCACCCATTTTGACCCTCCAGAAGCATAGGTCTACAAAAGATCAAACTAGTTTTTAGGTACTATCGTGGAAATGGCCACGGCAGTCGCTGCTACTGGCAGCGATTGATTGTAACATGAGGAAGAGTTGGCGGCCATTTGCGATGCAAGATGGGGGCGGATGCACATGGTTTACCCAGGTTCGGCCCCCCGGAGGGTAAAGACCTACTCCTGCTAGATTGGATTAATGGAGAGCGAGTTACAAGGATGGCGAGCTCAGCGTCTAAGCAGCGAGTCACTCGAGGGGGTGTATGATGGAACGTAAGTCCTTAGGATACCCTAGGGAGGTTTATATAGGAGGCACCTCGCTAGGGTTTACAAGTTACAACCGAGCCAGATATGGACTCGGAGGCTTTTTGACCTAATCTGACTAGGCTTCAGATACGCTCCTAGGCCTTCAGTTTCCAGTCGCCAGGCTTCTCCTTCAGTCGTAGTCCAGTCGCCGTCCTTCAGGCCCACTCACAGGCCCTTCGGCCCAATCGGAACATCCTGCTGGGCATACCCTCTTTGGCATATCCCCATCAGTAGTCCCCGAGGCCATCGTTGATTCAAGTGCAGGTGTCCCTTTGGCGAGCGAAGTAGGCGAGCCCAATTCGGACACCCAGTCGAGTCGGCGATGGACTCCATTAGAATCGAGGAAAATTTCCCTAGGCTTCCACTCGCCACCCCGACGAACGTTACTGCTACCAAGTTGCCACTTCGGCGAGTGGAGAAGACTAGCGGGTAGCGGGTGGAATGGAGGAGTTGGACCGTCAATTCTGGTCAAACTATCCGTTGGAATTTCCAACGGTAACTTCGGCACAATTACCGTAAGTAACGGCTACCCCGAATTTGGTGGGTGGCGTTCCCATATAAGGGGAGTGATGATTCAGTTCTGCAAATCCTTCTCCGCATTCTTCATTCTCCCATATTCATTCTTCCTGTCTTCAATCTTCCTGCCTTCAACCTTCCGATTCGACCTTTCCGCACCGTGCGATTCCACGTCCTACCTGATGGTGCCTCCCAAAGGCTCATGGGGAAAATCCAAATGCACCACAGCCAACTCAAGTCCTTCGAGGACGCCGGAGTCCTCCGCAAGGGGAACTAGCGGGTTCCCCCCTCCTCCGAGACCAAGCCGAAGCTGTGAGCCGACAAATTCATCTGCTTCCCCATCCATCTAGAAAGGGGTCTGGGATTCCCCACCTCGCTTTTCTTCCGGATCTTCTGCGCGTATTACGCGATCAAGCCGTCGGATCTCGGCCCGCACAGCATCGAACAGCTGGCGATGTTCGTCGCCTTCTGCGAGTGCTACCTCGGCCGTAGACCGTATTTCTCGCTGTGGTTGGAGCTCTTCCACGGCCGCATCAGGTGCGAGGCATCCGGCGGCTTGATATTGGCTGCAGGCGGCGTCACGTTCCAATTGAAGCCGAAGGCTAATTTCATCAAGCTCCTTCTGCCAAGAAAAGCCGCCAACAAGTGGAAGAAGAGTTGGTTCTACGTAAAAGAATCCACTCCCCCGACAAGGTGGAACTTCCCAAGTTCGTCGCCGAGAGGAGCGAGCCTCGCCGGTTGGTGCTGAAGAAGCTTCCCGAAGACCAGAGGATGGCCGTCGTGGAGATGGACCAGATCCAGAAGCTGAAGGACCGGGGGTTGACTTCGATCAACCTTTACAACTGTTGGATCGGGTGGCACCTGGTTCCGCTAGCGGCTCGGCTGCATTGGATGCACGAATATAGCGGGAAGCATGACCCCTCCCGAACTAGCAAAGAATCGTGGGAGGCCAAGGACTACAAGGATGCCCTAAAGATGATCACTGAGACGGAGTTCACCAGCCTGTTGGTCGGGCTCGCCCCATACACTCCCGTGAAGAATGAAGCCCCCACAGTAAGTTTTCTCCCCAGTCGCTATTTCTGTACCTCAATTCTCAGTCGCTGCATTTGGTGCTTACTCGTGGTGGTTCTCAGCTGTTTCAGGTGTTGGAGGGCTGGCTTCCTCCACTCGATGAAGAGGTTCCCCAGGAGCTCGAGGAGGCCTCCAAAGGAGACTCTTCCGACAACGACGGGGAGGAGGAGGAGGTTCCTCCTCTAGCGCCTATGGCTCGCAAGACTCGCATGCAGAAACACCGTGAGTTCGAGGCAAGTCGTAGCCTCGATGAACACGAAGGAGGCGACGAGGTCGCGCAGGAGCACACCTCCCGATGTACGGCCACACCATCGAAGCCCGCGTGCAAGCCCAAGTCACCAGCGAGGAATCCAATGTCGCTGACCAAGTCGGCGGTGGTGTTCGAGTCAGATAACGACTCTGACGATGAAGGCTCCCCCAAAATCTCACACAAAGCTCCGGAGGGTGCGATCCTGACGAAAGGGTTGGAGGGCGAGGACACCGAGGCCGCAGTAGAGCTTCCCCTGGTGGTGATCGTGCCAACGGTTTCAGGGGTCCCGAGTCAGGAAGCGATTGAGGCGGCAGCGTCTAAATCACCGCAGCCATCGAGAGCGGCTGCGTCTGCGGAGGCAGAAATTCCGGCGACCGCGGCTTCGTCGTCGAGGAAGCCTGCGGTGTCGTGCGCTTCAAACGTCTTTGAGAAGGGGCTCACTCGCAAGCTGGGTCCAGAATTGGATAGGCCTGCCCACATCAGCACCGGGCTACGTGTTCTCCCGGTTGCTAAGTAAGTATTGGTTCTTCATTCCGACTCGCCTCTTGTTTTTGTATAGTTGTTATATTGATTGTGGGAATTTGGGCAGATCTGGAGCCAAGAAGATTGGCCGTCCTTCGGTGGCGAAGATTCCACCGGCCGCCACCATGGGAGAGGGCGACCTCCCCAAGAAGAGGAAGCCCGTCGGAGATGTGGCGACCACGGAAGGCGCGAAGAAGCAGAAGGGGGTGCCGATGACGCCACAGCCATGGACGGCACCGTGAAGCCCAATTTTGCGGCAGTTGCTGAAGAAGTGGTGGCGGCACGATCGGAGCCAGTCTTGGTTGCGGCCGCGTCGGAGGCGCCGGCCCCGACAACCAGTGCTCCCGCTAGAGTGTCGGCGATGTTCCCGCGCTTCATGGCTAGGGGGTTTCCAGGCTTGGCAGACACCCAGTCTCCACAGAGTCCGGAGATCGTCGATGCGGACATTGGGTCCTGTCGTGGGTGCACTTCCTTCACGATCCCGTCGACTGACGCCGGAGAACTCCACAGGATGCTTGGTGCCGCTATTCAGGTATGTCCAGTCCCCGAGTTCTTAGTCGCTGAACTTCAGCGGCTAGGAACTGAATTTCTTTCTACTCTCCAGTCCCCAAGTTCTTAGTTGCTGAATTTCAGTGGCTAGGAATTGAACTTTTTCCTACTCTCCAGTCCCCAGTTCTTAGTCGCTGAATTTCAGCGGCTAGGAACTGGATGCTGATTTTGGTAAGTGCTGAGTTGTATTGTTTGTTTGCAGGGTTTGCAAAGGGAATCTACCGATCGGCAGGCCACAAGGAAGCGCTTGGAGCGGGATCTGCACGAAGCGTAGGAGGCGAACCAGCGGCTTCAGGAAACTATTGGTAAGTATCTGCCTTTCTGTCCTTTCCTATGTCAAGTGTGAACTGTTGGTGTATGGCGCGCTGATGGTTTCTTTTTCAGATGGTCTCCCGGCTGCGATTTCCAAGGCCCACGAAGGGTATGTTCCAGTCGCCAAGCTGGACGTGGCGAATGGGCGAATTGCCTCGCTGATCCAAGACTTGAAGGAGGCGAAAGCGACCTCGGTTTCTTCGGAGGATCGAGCTAAGGCTGCTATCGCTGCGGCTGAGGAGGAACGTAAGGCCGCGGATTCGATCATCGTGGGGCTGCACAATGATCAAGACGCCTTGGAGAAGCATGTCATGGAGAACTGCCGCAAACTCCTTGGTGAGTCTCCGTCTTTGCCTGACTTGTTTGGTGAGTCCCTGATTGGGGAGGTCCGTAGTTTCACTGACGTCTGATTTTGCAGCTATGATAGGCCAAAGCGACCCGGTGGTTCAGACCTTCAACGCTTCGCAGTGCGAGACTGCCGTGGTGAACGCGGCCACGGCTTCGGCGTTATGTGTCCAAGCGGTTCTTCAAGGCATGTCCCCCACCGAGGTTATTCCTGGGGGGCTTACGGAGGTGTGGCGCTATCTGGAGGAGGCGCCTGTCATCGTGGAGTGGATGGCACGCTCGGCGTTCAGGCATGGGGCCACCACGGTATTGAGCTTGGGTCTCACCCACTTCCCCAACGACTTCGACCTTGATGACGTGACGAGTGGCTACCCATCAATGACCGGCATGGTGGAGATGTCAGAGGTACTGAAGCTGACTGCAAAGGCCGCCCCTTACGCCGATCGGGTCCTGGCTATGGGGGATCTTCTGCCATACCAGGAGACGGTGTTGGCGCCTGGTGACCCCGAGCCGGAGAATCGCAATATGAAGTCGGAGCAGCCCTTCCGGTCGGCATTGTCGAAGTCGCTGACGACGTACCCGACGAACCCGTGGCAGCCTTTTGTTCGTGTCAAGGGGGGTGGTGGTGCTTCTTCATCAGGACCTGTGGAATAAACAAAGTAGTTGGGCAGTTTGTGATGTATGCCAAGTGGCGACTGCTGTAATGTGTTTTGTAATATATGCCAAGGGGAGTCAATTGACTCGTATTGCGACCAGGATTGTGTGGTGTGTTTATTTTTGATTGAGCGAGTCCCCGAGCGCGTCCGCCCTTTAATGGGGTATAACTCGATTGTATACGTTTGTGTTTTGTTTTGGTTGTGCATTGTTTTATCTCTCGCGTCTTCTGAGTGGTGAGTACCCGAGCGCGAGTGGGATTGTTTTGTAGGCGAGTCTCCGAGCGTGGTGCTCAACCATATTGGTCGCGTTCCTGGTGTAGGTTGTTGATGCGTTGTTTGTAATGCGTCTCCTCCCCTGGCCCAGAGAGCCAGTCGCTTGGCGAGTCCAAGGCAGCTCTCTTACTTGGTGTGTTCCCGAGCCGCGTGGGGGTTCCCGTTTTGTGGAGTCCCCGTGTGTGGTACTTAACCGTTCGAGTCGCTTTGCACGAGGATGGGAGGGACAGGTCGCTATGAGAAGCGTATACCGGTTGTCTTGGCCCGGAGGGCTAGTCGGGCTAGGCGACTCCAATGGCAGCTCCGGGTTGGCGTTTTCGTGGACGACCCAAGACCCGAGTATTTTTGGTGCCCTTGTGCCGCACTACTTAGCTGTGCCGGTCGCTCGACAAAAGGTTGACTTCCGTGAGTAGCATATTGCTAATATGTACGAGTGCGAGTGACACAAGAATACGGCGAGTAGACACAATTTGTGTGATCCGAATGAATTTCATTATATATGCCAGTTGAGTACAATCTGAGGTTCTATGTATAGAACTTTCTGAGGAGGTTTACATTCCATGGCCTCCCAACCTCGAGCTGGCCGTCACCCCGGATGGCGATGAGGTAGTAGGCGTCATTGCCGAGGACTCGTCCTATGGACAATGGACCCTCCCATGGGGGAGAGTTTGTGCATGACTTTCTTGTCTTGGGCCAGTCATAGGACCAGGTCGCCTTCCTGGAAGGTGTGAGTCCGTACTCGGCGGCTGCGGTAGCGGCAGAGTCCTTGCTGGTAGATGGTGGTGCGAGAGCGAGCCAGGTCGCGTGCCTCATCGAGTTGATCGATGTTGTCTTGGCGGGCGACCTCGTTGGTCGCCTCGACGTAGTTGGCGACTCGAGGTGAATCATGTTCTAGGTCAGTTGGCATTACGGCCTCGGCGCCGTACACCATGAAGAAGGGTGTGAACCCGGTGGAGCGATTGACGGAAGTGCGGATCCCCCATATTACGAAGGGGAGCTCGTCGACCCAGCATCCTGGGGTGTGCTCGAGGGGCACCTAGAGTCGCGGCTTGAGCCCGTGGAGGACGCTCTGGTTGGCACATTCTGCTTGGCCGTTCGACTCCGGGTGGGCGACTGAAGCGAGGTCGAGTTGTACGCCATGTTCTTCACAGAATTCCGCCATGGCCCCCTTGGCAAAGTTGGTGTCGTTGTCTGTTATGATGCTGTGCGGGTAGCCGTATCGGTAGATGAGCTCGCGTAAGAACTTGGTGGCCGTTTTGCCGTCACACTATTTTATTGGCTTGGCCTCGACCCATTTGGTGAACTTGTCGAACGCGACCAAGAGATGGGTGAAGCCAGATGGGGCCTTCTTGAATGGGCCTACCATGTCCATGCCCCATACGGCGAATGGCCATGTAATGGGGATGGTCTTGAGTGCCGAACCAAGGAGGTGCGTCTGGTGGGCGTACTTCTGGTAGCCGACGCATCGCTGGACAATGTTGGTGGTGTCGGCGTGTGCGGTGAGCCAGTAGAAACCGTGCCGCATGGCCTTGGTGACTAGCGACTTGGCGCCGGCGTGATGGCCGCAGTCGCTGGCGTGAATGTCCTGGAGGATCTTGCAGCCTTCTTCTGGCTGTACGCAGTGTTGGAACACGCCAGTCATGCTGCGTCCGTGGAGCTCGCCATTGATGATGACGAAGGATTTGCAGCGGCGCATGATCATTCGCGCGTCAGTCTCATTGCTTGGTAGGATCTTGTGCTCCAGGAAGGCGACGTATGGTGTTGTCCAGTCGCTAGGCTCCACAACCATGGCGATTAGGGCCGGCTCTGGTTGTAGCGGTATCCCGACGTCGATCTCCTTTGGTGGGCTGACCGAAGGTTTGTGGATGATGTCGAAGAAGACACCTGCTGGTGGCGCTTGTCAGGCCGACCCGATGCAGGAAAGGGCGTATGCCTCCTCGTTCTTGCGTCTGTCAATCCACTCGACAGAATAGCCGTCAAAGTGCCCTCCCAGCTGGTCTACCGCTTGGCGGTACGCGGTCATTGTTGGAGAGATGGCGTCCCATGTCCCGGTGACCTGGCCGGCGACTAGGTCGGAGTCGCCATAGCATCGTAAGCGGTTGACGTTCATCTCCTTAGCGGCTCTCATGCCGTGAAGGAGGGCCTCGTATTCTGCCATGTTGTTGGTGCAGGGCTTGAAGTTGAGGTGGAGCATGTAGCGGAGCTTGTCTCCTTTGGGAGAGGTCAGTATGACCCCTGCCCCTGCACCATCGGCGTTCTTGGAGCCGTCAAAATGGAGCGACCAGTAGTGGAGGTACGGGAGCTTCTCCGACTGTTGTGCTTCTTCCCAATCTACGAGGAAATCAGCTAGGGCTTGTGACTTGATCGCTTTGCGGGGATCGTATTTGATGTTGTGGACGCAGATTTCGATGGCCCACTTGGCGACTCACCCGGTCGCCTCGCGGTTGCGTATTATGTCCTGCAGAGGTGCGGAGGAGATCACCGTGATCGGGTGCTCCTGGAAATAGTGTGGGAGTCGCCGCTGAGCTCGAAATACTGCGTACACCAGTTTCTGATACTGTGGGTAGCGCTGTCATGAATCTGTCAGGACTTCGCTGATGTAGTAGACAGGGCGCTGTATGAGGCGCTCCTTGCCCTCCTCCGGTCGTTCGACGACCATCACGGCGCTGATGACTCGAGTGGAGGCTGCGACGTAGACGAGCATTGGCTCTTTGTCGAGTGGAGCGGCGAGGAGTGGAGCCACGAGTAGCACTTCTTTGAGCGCTTTGAGTGCATCATCGGCCTCCGCGTCCTATTGGAACATGGGGTTCTTGCGCATCAGGCGGTAGAGGGGCATTGCCTTCTCGCCTAGTCGGGGGATGAAGCGACTGAGGGCCGCGACTCACCCTGCCAACTTCTGGACGTCGCGCAGGCACTCGGGTTTCCCGAGTCGTGTGATGGTGTCGATCTTGGTGGGGTTGGCTTCGATGCCTCGCTTGGAGACTACATATCCCAGGAGCTGTCTAGTGGGGATGCCGAAGGTGCATTTTCCGGGGTTCAGCTTGATGTTGTACCTCCGCAGGTTTGCGAAAGTTTCGGCCAAGTCGTCGAGCAGGTCGTCCTGGCGGGTGGATTTTACCACCATGTCGTCGATGTAGACGTGAATGTTGCGGCCAATTTGGCTCGCTAGGCACTCCTGCATGCATCTCTGGTATGTGGTGCCGGCGTTCTTGAGGCCGAACGTCATGGTCATGTAGCAGAAGGCGCCGAATGGCGTGATGAACGCCGTCTTCTCCTCATCCTCGACCACCATCTTGATCTGGTTATAACCAGAGTAAGCATCGAGGAAGCACAGCGACTCCGATCCCGCGGTCGAGTCGATGATCTGATCGATGCGCGGTAGGACAAACTCCTCCTTCGGGCAGGCGCTATTGAGGTTGGTGTAGTCGATACACATTCTCCATGTGCTGTTCTTTTTTAGAACCAGGACTGGGTTTGCCAGCCACTTGGAGTATTTGATTGGCCGAATGAAGCCTGCGGCTAGCAGACGCTATACTTCTTCGGCGATTGCTCGATGGTGCTCTTCATTGAAGGGCCATAGCGACTGCTTTACTGGTCGCACTTTGGGGTCGGCATTGAGTTTGTGCTCTGCGAGTTCCCTCGGGACACCTGACATGTCAGATGGCTTCCATGCGAAGATGTCGCGGTTCTCACGGAGGAACCCGATGAGCGCGCTTTCCTATGTGGGGCTCATGTGCGCCTCGATGGTGACCGTCTGGCTAGAGTCACCTGGGACGAGCTCGACGGTGCGGGTGTGCATGGTCGCCTCAAACGTGGAGTTCGCGGCGGTTGGTTTCTTCAGGATAGTAGGGTCGTCCTTGTTGATGTTGCCCGTGTATTTTGCGAGCTCCTCCACGTGGTCGGTCTCCGCGGCGATGACGGTGTCGGTGAGCTCGGCTCCTTTGTCCTCACATTCCACGGCCATGTCGGGGTCGCGGTGGACGGTGATGATGCCGCTTGGCCCTGGGAGCTTCATCATGTTGTACGCGTAGTGGGGGGTCGCCATGAATTTTGCAAACGCCTGGCGTCCCAGCATGCAATGGTAGGGGTTGTGGAAGTTCACCAGCTCAAACTCGATTCGCTCAGTGCGGTAGTTCGTCGGTGTGCCGAAGGTGACGGGGAGCATCACTTTTCCGATCGGGTATGCCTTCCAACCGGGGACGATACTGTGGAAGGTTGTCAGGGTCGGCTGGATTGCCAACTCCGGGAGCTGTAGCCTCTTGAACGTGTCCAGGTACATGATGTTGATGGAGCTCCCGCCGTCCATCAATGTCTTGGGTAGCCAGTAATCGGCCACTTTGGGCCTGACTACCAGGGCGATTCGCCCTGGGTACTCGATTCTGGGGGCATGGTCCTAGCGACTCCAAGTGATACTCTGCTTGGACCAGTTGAGGAAGCGTGGGATGTCGACCTGTGTCACCACATTGACGGCGACCGCGCGGGCGAGCACCTTCCTCTCGCGCTTGGTGCCGAGTCCGGTGAAGGTGTGTAGCGAGCCGACGGTGTTACCGAAGCCGCCAGCGTTCTCGTTGTCCCGGGGTGGGTTGTTGTTGGGGTCCTCCCTTGCTCGCCTCGCCTTTTCAATCTCTTTGAGCGAGTGGCAATCCGTGGTGGTGTGGGTGGCGGGTTTTCCCTCCCTGCTATGGTAGATGCAGGGCTGATTGAGCAGGGCAGCGGGGTCGAATTTCGGCCTCGCTGTATTGTTGGAGCGGTGGTTTCCGCTATCGCGGTAATTTCCTCCGTCACGGCGGTAGCTCTTGGGGTCAAGCTGGCCATAGCCAGCGTTGGCGACGAAGTCGACTCACCCGTCCGTGCGGCGCTTGCCGGTGATGCGGGTGTTGCTATAGCGCATGTCGCTTAGGCGCCCGCTATCGTGGATGTTAGTTCGGCGTCTTCCTCCCGACTCGTCGTCGGAGTCTTGGTTGGGGTCCTCCTCCGCGTAGAGCTTGGCGATCTCGAGGAGGTTGGGGATGTTGTCGAGCGTGCGGTAGACCCTCTTGATCTTAGTGACCAGGAGTTCACATCGGCACGCGTTCTTGAAGCAATGTATCGCCGTATCTAGGTGGATGCCGGAGGCATTGATCCATAGTTCTTGCCATCTTTGGATCCAACGGCAAGTCGACTTGCGTTGTCCCTGGATGCATTGCTCCAGATCTTCTATGGTGGTGGCGCGGGTGTAGGAGCCCTCGAAGTGCCTGATGAAGGCGTCCCACATTTCTTCCTAGGAGTCGATGTTGTCGGCGGGGAGGGTGTTGATCCATTCCCCAGTCGCACCCTCCATCATCAGGGGAAGGTAGCGAGCGGCGACCAGGTCGGTGTGTCCTGCGATTTCCATTGCCATGAGGTATGTGTCCAGCTAGACAGCTGGGTCATACGCCGGGTCGTACTTTTCGATCTCTTTGGGAGCCTTGAAGTTGGTGGGGTATTTTTCCCCACGGATCATGGGCCCAAAGCATTGCGGTCCGACTTGACTGAGCGAGCCTCTTGGTTTGGGGTCGCCGCGGTTGGTGAGGGTGTGCCTCAAGTCGTTGGGCTGGCACACCCGCCATGCCTGGTTGATGGTGATGTTCGTTCGGGCATCAATGGGCTGCCCGTTGGCGGCGACCGTGTTATTCGCCGGTCGCGGCTCATTGGTTGACAGGCGGGGTTGGCGGCCCATGGCTGGTTCGCCAGGGGCTACGGTGGAGGGCAAGTCAATGCGTTGGCGACGGTGGGGTGACCGCTTGACGCCGCTCTGCTTACGGAGGAACGGGAATACATCCGCCCCCGCGGGTCGACTCCCGCAGCTTGTTGTTCGACGGCCCTGACGAGTAGGGCCTTGGCATACTGGATCTGTAGCGCGCTGTCGCCTTGGACGTCGAGGTTTGCGATCGCGGTGTCGGCCACGACGACGTTGTCCATCGGGGTGGAGTAGAGTGGTAGTCCGTTGGCGTCGCGGGCTTGAGGCGAGATGATGATCTGCGGTTGGTCCAGCGGGGGCGTGCGGCCGATGGGTGGTGGAGGTGCTCCGGTCGCCGGTGCGCCGGGTGGTGGTCTCGCGGGATTGCTTCCGCCAGGCGGTGCGTTCTCACAGTATTCACGCTCGGATGCGCGTGCAGGGTCGCTTTCGTCGTTGAAGTTCAGGACACGGCCCTGGACGTTGGAGTTCAGGCGGGTCCTGATGCGGCGCTAGTGGTAGAGCGATAGCTCCCGCGCCGTTTCCCGCTCGAGGCGGTACTTCTCACGCTCGGCGAGTTCGTTGCGTTGCGCCTCCGCGAGCCGCAGGCGGGCTTCCTCCACCTCTGTGGCTGTCGCAGTCGGCGGGATCGGCGTTGAAGCGATTGGATCTAGCACGGAAGTCTTCAGGCGATTCTGAGCCAGAGTCGGAGTCGAAGATCCCGAGGATGGAGGGGTCCTCGAAATCCTCCGGGTTGGAGACTCGCATGATGGAGTCCTCTCGTGATGCGGCGGTGATAGATCCGTCAACCGAGGCAGGGGTCGCAGAGTCGGCATCGTCGTTTAGGGCCTCATCATTGGTGGCGGCGTTGGTTTCGGCCGTGCCGCTGGCGGCCGAGTCATACTTGGTGACGAGGCTCCTGATGGAGCGGACCTGCTCTTCCGAGAGCAGGTCGTGGTGCGGTGGCGATCCGCCGATGATCATCGTTGTAGCTAGGTCGACTGCGCCAGTGAAGCCGGCAAAGGGGTTGATGGAGCCGACTGGCATCACCGCGTCGTGAGTGACCGGGCATGACACCGGGATGTAGCTGCTTGGAAGGATCTGTAAGATCCCGCCAATGGTGATCATGCGGTCGGTGGCGAGCGGCCGATCGATCGGCGAGTAGGGTCTCGCCGCAGAACTCAGGCTAGTCCTGCTATGCCCCACGGTGGGCGCCACTGTCGTGGAAATGGCCACGGCAGTCGCTGCTACTGGCAGCGATTGATTGTAACATGAGGAAGAGTTGGCAGCCATCTTCGGTGCGAGACGGGGGCGGATGCACATGGTTTACCCAGGTTCGCCCCCCGGAGGGTAAAGACCTACTCCCGCTAGATTGGATTAATGGAGAGCGAGTTACAAGGATGGCGAGCTCGGCATCTAAGCAGCGAGTCGCTCGAGGGGTTGTATGATGGAACGTAAGTCCTTAGGATACCCTAGGGAGGTTTATATAGGAGGCACCTCGCTAGGGTTTACAAGTTACAACCGAGCCAGATATGGACTCGGAGGCTTTTTGACCTAATCTGACTGGGCTTCAGATACGCTCCTCAGCCTTTAGTTTCTAGTCGCCAGGCTTCTCCTTCAGTCGTAGTCCAGTCGCCGTCCTTCAGGCCCACTCACAGGCCCTTCGGCCCAATCGGAACGTCCTGCTGGGCATACCCCCTTTGGCATATCCCCATCAGGTACCTATTTTTCAATGGTCCTCTTTTGTTATCAATAAGGGTCTTGGGAACCCAAATAGACCAAGCAATATAACCATCATATGGCCCAACATATTGTGCATACACATCACCATAATAATCACGCATTAAAACATAGTGAGGGTTAGCACTTCCCGCAAAATCATCATGAGACATAGTTTTGCCATTCGTGGACTTACTATCCACAATGACCTTGTCCTTTCCTTGTGTGGGCTTGGCCTTCTTCTTCTTCTTGTTCTTCTTCTTCTTCTTCTTCTTCTTCTTCTTCTTCTTGCCATTAGAGACAAAACCATTGCCCCCTTTTTCACTACTTGTCCTTTGCTTACTCAAGAGGTCATCAATTGACTTGTTACCCTTGGGAAAGGTGGCCTTAGCAAGCTCCCCCTTCAACCTAGCATTTTCTTCAAGTATACAAGTACAACTAGAGGGAATGAAAGTACTAGGTGAAGTAATATTAGTCAATTGAGTTTGAGACTTTTCACGAGACTTTGTGAGCAACAAGAGTTCACTCTCCAAGGCCTTGTGAGCCTTGTCAAGTATCCTAAAGTCCTCGGCAAGTTTTTCATGAACAACATCAAACTCAATCTTGTCCTTTTAGCCCTTTTATATTTGGCAATAGTAAGGTCATGTTCCTTGATGAGTTTATTAATAATGAGATCATTTGCTTCATCAAGACCTTCAAGTTTAGTCTCAAGAGATATTCTAGTTTCTTGTTCTTCTTCTAGAGCATTATTTAGAGCTTCTACCTCAATCATGTGCTCTCTTCCTAATTTACATCTCTCATCTAGAAGTTCTTGTGTGTGTGCAAGTTGATTTAAGAGGTCCACAACATGTTTCTTGTGTTCCCCTTGCAAGTTGTTCATAAACACATCAAAAGCAACTAGTTCCTTTTTGACCTCAAGAGATAACTCATCATCAAAATCATCATTGATTAAGGAGGTGGAATGAGATGATGTCAATACCTCCGTTCCTCTTGCCATAAGGCAAGTGACGTTCTTGTTGGTCAAAAAGTGAGTATGTAGGGGTAGAAGTGCTGGCAAGAGCCGCCACACCACTTGATGTTTCCTCTTCTTCATCTTCATCATCATCATCATCGGAGGAGGGGAATTCTTCATGCATGATCAAGACAATTTCACCCGACTTCTTGTTGGTTGCATTCCTTTTGATGAAGGTTTCTTGTAAGGAGCTTTGGAGGTCTTCTTCAACACAAGTTTACCCCCATGATCTTCTCTTTTCTCATAGGGACAAGCAACAACAAAGTGATAGCGGTCACCACAATTGAAGCAAGTTCTCAACTTGGACCCATTATCTCTTCTCCCATTGGGGTTGCTTCTTCGTTGCATTTCCATCTTAGCCTTGGCGGGATCTTTCCAAAAGTTTCTTGCATAGAAGGCCATGTATTCACCATGAGCAACCTTGACATCTTCGGGGTGGCTCATTGAAAGTACCTCATCACTTCCTTCATCTTCATCAAACTCCACAACCTTGGCCTTCAAGGCAAGATTGACACCACTACTCATTCCAATGGCACGAGCACGGGCGTCTTTGGCATTCTTGGCAGCAACCTTAAAGGCGGCCATCTCTTGCATAACTTCATTGGAGGTCATGAGATGGTAGTTGTGTTTTCCTTGGAGACTTTTCAAGTCAGTAGGCTCGAAGGGCATGAGAGAACTCACATACTTCCTCTTGATCCAAGCATCATCAATGTGAGAGGCACCAACATTCCTGAAGGCGGTGGCTGTGGATTTGAGTCTTCGATACATGTCTTCATGATCCTCACCATCCTTCATGAAGAAACCTTCGGCCTCATTGCCTAAGGCATCATATCTATTTCTTCTCATACTCTCATTGCCAACAAACAAGTCAATGAGAGCATCCCAAGCTTCCTTGGCGGTATTGTAGTGCTCAATGTGGGGAAAATCCTTTGGCCCCACTCCAAGTTGGATCATGTGCAAGGCAGTCGCATTGAGTTAGCTATTGACCACTTCTCTTCTAGTCAAGTTAGTTGGATCCTCAATTTTGAGACCTTCTTCAATAATATTCCACAAATCAATGCAGAGCTGTGTACATGAGATTTCATTAAAACTTGCCATTGAGCAAAAGTATGTGCAGCTAACTTAGGTGGGTCACCTCTATTATTTATATGTGGGTGAGGGATAGGGGGGTCGGGAGAGTACCATCCGGGGACCGCATGGTGCTCTTCCTTCCCGTCACCCTTTTTGGTGGTGGAGTCAGTGGAATTATGTTCATCCCCCGCCACTTCCTCCAACGGCTTAGCCGGAGCATTTTCCTTTGGGTTAGGTGGTGTTTCCACATGAGAGGGAGGATGTGAGGTTTGCTTATCCCTAACAAGTTGCTCAACGAGTTGGTGCAACTGTTGGATTTCATTGCCCAAGGTAGAGCTCAAGCTTGTTTCCAAGTTCTTGAGATCTACCATGGTCACCAAATGGCTAGCCTCACTTTCTCCCTCATTTGGGTTGCCTATAATCTCTTAGGCGGTTAAGCCCGAATAAAGAGCCGAGGCTTTGATACCAATTGAAGGATCGTATGGGCACCTAGAGGGGGGTGAATAGGTGCTACTCCAAATTTTACTCTTTTTCAATTTAGGGTTTGACACAAAAGGTAAATTCTCTAGATTATGCAACTAAGGTGAATTTACCTATATGTCAATCTAGCACAAGTACTAAGCAAGAACTAGATAAGTAGAGTGCGGTAAAGGATAGAAGTAACCAAAGTGGAGCACGTGGAGACACAAGGATTTGTTTCCCGTAGTTCCTTCCTTTTGAGGGGAAGTACGTCTACGTTTGGAGAGGGGGTGGTATCAAACCACCAATGCTAGGAGAGGCCTCCCTTGTTCTCCGATGAACCTCACCCCAAAGGGTTCGATTCACCTCTTCCACTATACGGCCCTTCGAGGTGGAAGCCGGCACCTTTACAATGAGTTCGGAGCACACATCCACAACTTAATTGGAGGCTCCCAAATACAAGCAAGTTGTCAAATGATCAAAGACAAGCTTGTAAGAACCAAATCAAAAGCTAGGGTTTCCAAAGAAACACTAGAGCATGGGGGCCCTCAAGTGAATGAGGGGAAAGGAAGATCTCTCTTGGTGAAGCTGTAGTTCAAGGCCTCCTCCTTCGATTCTCCAAAGATCAATGACTTTGGATGGTTGGATGAATAGATCTTGTTGATTTGGTGGCTCAAATGGGCATGGTGTTCTTGAGGTGGACGAGCAGCTGGAGGAAGGGGTTAAGGTCCTCTATTTATAGCCCTTCACCCACTGAACCGTTTTGTGACCATTGGAGAAAAGTCAGTCCAGAGACTCCGGTCTACACCGGAGAATCCGGTCAATCTCTGGACCAGCCTCCGGACCATCGAACAGAATGACCCAGCCCATCTGCGAGCCAAGTGGACCGGAGACTCCGGTCCCTCTGCACCGGAGACTCCAGTCTGAGGCAAGGACCGGAGACTTCGGACCTTCCTCCAGACCACCTCTCTAGCTGACCCAGGCAGGAAACAGGAACCCCCTCCGGAGACTCCTGGGGAAACTCCGGACCACACAGGAGACTCCGGTCCAGGCAGACCAGAGACTCTGGTCTGGAATTTCCAGAAGACAAGTAAATATGCAGGGAATGTTCCGCAGGCCAAGGGTCCTTTTCACTTTGTAATATATCAACCTGTAGACAATAGCATACTGTAAATAGGCTCTACTTGTTGTTAACGAACACCAAAAGTGATTATGACAGTAAATGTCCTTTCAACTAGGAAATCTTCGCCTGGTGTCCAGTGGACATGCTAGGGGTTCCCAGGGAATTCGCCGAGCACTCACTCAATGTGAATCCAGACGCAATGCCAGTCAAGTAGACGATACGGCGACTATCTGAACCAAGAGCAAAAGCAATCGGTATGGAGATCAATAGACTCCTCGACGCAAATTTCATATGCGAGATCAAGGAAAGCACCTGGCTCGCCAACACAGTGCGTGTGCCTAAAAAAGACCCGGATATCCTGCTGATGTGCGTGGACTTCACCTCCTTGAACAAGCACTACCCAAAGGATCACTTCCCGTTGCCACGGATCGATCAAATAATCGAATCCACGGTAGGATGTGAGCGCCTCTGCTTCCTCGACGCCTACTCAGGCTACAATCATATTCGAATGAAGGAGGAAGACCAAGAGAAGATGGCATTTATGACACCCTACGGTGTGTTCTGCTACAACACGATGCCCTTCGGGCTAAAAAACGCCGGAGTACCAGCGATGTATGCAGGCCTGCCTCAAGAACCAACTTGGTCGCAATATCCAAGTCTATGTTGATGACATCGTCATCAAAACCAAAGAGGAAGCCATGTTAATCGATGATCTCCACGAGACCTTCGATAACCTCGATCGCTACCGGATCAAGCTCAATCCGGACAAATGCGCCTTCGGTGTACCATCTGGGCAATTACTTGGGTATCTCATCTTTGTGAGAGGGATCGAAGCAAACTTGAAGAAAATAAAAGCCATACTGGCCATGGAAAAGCCGAAGAACATAAAAGGCATCCAGCAACTGGCTGGGCGAATCGCGGCGCTCAGTCGATTCATTAGTCGTATGGGCGAAAAGGCACTGCCCTTCTACCAATTTCTCCGCAAAGCCCACAAGTTCGAATGGACAGACGAAGCACAAGAAGCATTCGAAGACCTCAAGCGTCTACTGTCCACCTCGCTAGTACTGGTGACGCCTCGTGAAAAGGAGCCGCTGCTGCTATATATCTCTGCCACCAACCAGGTGGTCAGCACTGTGCTCGTGGTGGAACGAGCCAAAAAACAAAGTCCATGGGGTACAACGCCCAGTATACTACCTCAGAGAGATTCTCACACCAACAAAGCAGCGGTACCCACACTACCAGAAGTTGGCGTACGGTGTCTTCATGACAGCCAGGCGATTGCACCACTACTTCCAGGAGCACCCAATCGTGGTGGTGAACGATGCCCCACTCGGACACATACTCAATAATCCTGATGCTACTGGGTGAGTCACGCTTTGGGGCATAGAGTTGTCGCCATGCGACATCACATACGAGAAGCGCGATGCAATAAAGTCGCAAGTTCTCCCGGACTTCCTCGTGCACTGGATGGAGAACCATCTCCCCAACAAACCAGATATGTCCATCTTCGGACAATGCACTTCGATGGGTCCAAGCGAAAGGACAGAGATGGCACAGGTGTCATACTGACATCGCCCCAGGGAGACAAGATGAAGTATGTTCTGCCAATGTAGTTCACAACCTCCAATAACAAAGCTGAGTACGAAGCCTTGATCCATGGAATGAGGATGGCGAAAGCCTGCAGCGTTAAGAGACTAGTCATCTATGGCGACTCCAAACCGGTGGTCAACCAAACAATGCACGAGTGTGATGCTCTGAGCGACAACATGATCGCCTATCGCGACCTCTACGACACACTCGAGGGAGACTTCGACGGCTACGAGCTGTGACACGTTGGCCACCAAAGCAACGAAGAGGCAGATATACTCACCAACATCGGCTCCACCTGTGCCCCAATACCACCTGGAGTATTCCTCGAGCGCATCCGTGAACGCTCCATCAAGCCCAAGGCTCTAGAGAAGAAAACAAGCACGTCAACAAACTCAGGGCCACGCCACCCAATGAGCTAATGGCACCCGATGGCATGGAGCTTGGTACATGACTCGAGGGCCCAATGGAGGTCATGATGATCGAGCCATCTTGGACACAGCCTACATCACATACCTGCTCAGCAAGAGGCTGCCAGATGACCCGACTGATGCGCGACACATAGCGCGACGATCCAAGGCATTCGCCCTCATCAACGGCAAACTATACAAGCGCAACATCACAGGAGTTCTTCAGCGGTGCGTCTCCAACAGGGACGGAAGAGCCGTCCTCCTTGACATACATGAAGGCACTTATAGACACCACGCTGGCAGTCGTGCTCTCGTCGCCAAAGCTCTACGAGCTGGATTCTATTGGCCAATCACCATGCGCGACGCCAAGGACATCGTCCATCGCTGCAACGCTTGCTAGCGATTCGTGGACAAACCGCACGCACCTGGGGCAGAACTCAGTCCAATACCATTGGCTTGGACCTATGCACAATGGGGACTCGATATGGTCGGCAAGCTCCCAAGATCCTCGCGAGGAGGCTACGTCTACCTACTAGTCGCAGTCGACAAATTCACCAAGTGGATCGAGGCCATGCCAGTGATGAATCAGTCAAGAGCCAGCACCGTCAAGTTCTTCGAGTCCATCGTCCACCGTTTTGGGGTGCCACATAGCATCATCACGGACAACGGGACAAACTTCACCTCCAAGGAGTTCCAGGAATTCTGTGAAAACCTAGGAATAAACATCAGCTACGCCTCGGTGGCTCACTCTCAGACCAATGGTCAAGTCGAAAAGGCCAATGGCCTCGTCTGTGGCGGAATCAAGAAACGACTCCTTTGGCCACTCGAACAAGCCACCGGATGGTGGGTAGACGAGCTGCAATCTGTACTTTGGAGCTTACGCATAACTCCCAACAGCGCCACGGGCTACACTTCGTTCTTCATGGTGCACGGCGCTGAAGCGGTGCTACCCGTAGAAGTGCGCTACAAATCCCTGCGAGTGGTTGCATACACCGAGAAGGAGTCAACTCTCGCACTCGAAGACTCCGTCGACCTCCTTGACGAGGCACGCGAGATTGCGGCGGAAAGATCCACGATCTACCAGCAGAGCCTCCGCAACTACCACATCAGAAGGTTACGCCTAAGGTCCTTCGTCGAAGGAGACCTGGTTCTGCGACTAAAGCAGCAAGGGCATCTCAAGTTCGAGTCCCCTTGGGAAGGATCTGATGTGATTACCGAAGTAATCCCAGGTGGCACCTATCGCCTTAAAGATTTCAAGAGCGGAGTCGCATACTCCAACCCTTGGAACATCGTGCAGCTATGCCGTTTCTACCCTTAGTCGTTTTTACTTTACAAATAAGGCTATTTAGGCAGGCTACTTAGCTACACATTGTACATCGTACTATCCTGCGAATAAATAAAGCTAAGTGTTCCAAAACTCTGTGTCTTTTCTATTTTTTGTAATTATTCACTCGGGGTCTGCGCCACCCTTTACACCTTCGTTCTACGAACAAATCGTAGTATCCTGAGTAGCTGACACACTACCAACCGAACCCTTGATAAACACCAACCTAGCTGCAACGCACCTGACAGGTTGGCAAGGCGCTGAGATAAATACACGTCAGGCTAACGAAAGGAAACTGCAAAGTACAATATGCTCAAAAATCATACAAGCTAGCAAGCTTTTCACGTATTAATGGGTATCAAATACACCCACCACAATCATATGAACTTTACAACACTTATACATCTATGTGCAGGATACAAATTACACTACTACTGCAAAATAGGAACATTCATTTGCTCTTCAAAGAAGTCGATGATATCCTCTGCTGGACGGTCAACCGCCTGATAGTGCGGTACCATGTTCCAGGTCATCCCTTCTGGCGGCGGTCTAGCAGCAACAGACGCTATATCCACATCTAGACAATGCAGTCGCACCAGCGACATGGCAGCCTTCGCACCTGCGACCAGCTGCTGTCGCACGCACTCGCGGACCGCGCTTATATCTTGAAATTTTGCTAGAAGAGCCAAAAGGCTTGAAGGTACGGCATCCAACGGAAACATCATCTGGAAAATATACTTTAGGCAAGATTGCGCCTTCTTCAAGCATTGAAACACCCGCGAAGCGCGATCTTGCAAAGTTGCCAACGCGACTGCACGGTCATGATCCACCCAGAAGTACCCACTAGCTTGTAGCTGCTCCTGGATTAGGTTATTCATTCAAATGGCCACCCGGTCCTTCTCATCCTATAGATGGCGAGCGCTCACAACTACAAAAGCAAGACCAACAGCATAAGCCAATACATCGTTGCGAATGGCTAAGGAAAGGATAAGAAGACAGAGAGCTAGCATTTAAAGTGCTCATTCAACTGAGCAACTTCATCTAGAAGATACTTCTCGCGGGCGGTAGCCTTTTCCGCCTTCGACTTCCACACAGTCGCGGACAATGGGACACTCCTGCTCCAACTGCTTAATACGGTCACACAGTCGTGAAAGAAGCGACAGCTTCTCCACCTTCGAACGCGGTTGCGCTGCGTTTTCATCAGTGGGAGGAGAGTCACGAGGATCACTCAAAGGACCCTATTACAATCAAGCAAGAAGCAAATAAGGGAACAAGAATGCATCGATAAAAGTGTGAATGCATTCAAACGTAGCAAAGTATTCACAGGGACACTCCCACAAAGTACAGTCTAGTCAAAAGGAAGCTACAGCTATTACAGGTGGCAACTAAGGAGCAATCTGCTTCTTTGACTTGGACTTTGACTTCGGTGGCCTCATCGAATCCGTGGCAGCCTCAGACGCCACAGACTTTCCGGTGGTAGCCCCAGACGCCGCAGTCTTCACCGCCTTCACTCGTTGCAGCTCCATAGAATATCTCATGACTGTATCGATGAGCTGAGGCCTGTACTTACCACAGCTAGTAGCAAAGGGAGCAAATAGTACATGTTGGCCATCCGCGTCAACAGGCATCGTCTTGGAGATCGCACTGGTGTCTAACTCCACGCCATGGGCTTGCGCCATCGCGAGTGCCATGGTGGCGTCGATAGATCATTGGGAGTTCTTGAAATCCATGGGAATACCTTCGGCGAAGGATTCACCGGGTCATCAAGATTGTCAATTAGGCTGGCCTTGGGGGTCAGGTCCTCTCGGAGGCGACTCAGCACACCTTTGGCTTTCCCCAGCGTCTCTTGGAGGGAGACACCGCGGTCCTCGACTGCGGCCACGGCGCCAGCAAGAGCATACTCGCGACGCAAGGCCCGGGCGTTGAAGCTGAGACCAGCGGCATCTGAAGAATACAAGGTGTCAGCAGAAGGACAAGAAAACCAAGATAGGTAAAATACAAGTGAAGCATTGCAAGTACCTGAGAGTGCCTTCGCAGTCGAGAAAAGTTGTTCCACCACTACTAGGGAAAACCTTACCCGAGGTGCACCAAAAGGTGTCAGCATATGATACGCGCCTCTAGTATTTGTTATGCAAGGTGCATATCATATGCGCCTCCTATATCCTAGATATGCGAGGCACATATCGATCATATTCAGAATATGCGAGGCACATATTGATCCGAATGCGCCTCCTATATTCTGCATATGCAAGGAGCATATTGATCCGAATGCACCTCAGATATTATTTTTGAATTTCAAAAAAAATGGCGGCCAGATCTAGATCTGGCCGTAATTTTGTCGGAGCTCGTCGGAGACCGTGCCCGCGGCCACAACCTACCACTGCAGGAAAGTGCGGGAGGCCATGGCCATGGGGGTCGCCGGAGATGGTGGAGGAGGATGAAGCCGCCGGAGGTGGAGGAGGAGGTGGTGGTCGGTGTGGTTGTGGAGGCCATGGCCGAAGTGATCGCCGGAGGAGGAGGAGGTCGCCGAAGGTGGAGGAGAAGGAGGAGAAGGGGAGAAGGAGGAGAGGTGGAGGATAAGGCGAAGGAGAAGGCGAAGAGGTGGAGGAGAAGGAGAAGGAGAGGTGGAGGAGAAGGAGAAGGAGAAGGAGGAGAGGTGGTAGGTGTGGTATAGGTGGCTGTTTCGAATTTGAATCCGGCTCTACTTATGCGAGGCGCATATCATGATATGCGCCTCGAATATTTTTTATTTTTTTGCAGGAAAAAATCTTCTTTCGGCCATAACATTTTACTCTTCTCGAATTTGGGGATTCTATAAAATCCAAAACCACCATAGATCGTTGAATTCGAATAGGAAATTTCTAGACGATCATTTTGATAGGTTAAAGATTTTTTTTCCGACATCGTTGCAAAAGTTATAGCCGTTTTACCGTGCCATGACCTATTTTTTGCAAAATACATCAAAATTCATGTTTTTCAATTTTGTCTAGATCTATACCCTAAAATCTAACTACAACTCAAAGGAATTATTTTTTTGAAGTTTCTATTGTTTTTGTTTATTTTTTACAAAACTTAAAAGGCGTTCCCGGGGGGTGGGATCTGCCAGCCCATATGCGCCTCGCAAATTATCAAGTATAGGAGGCGCATATTGCCATATGCGCCTCGCATATTCGACCACAGATCTCCTCCCGGGCCCATGCAACTTATGCGAGGCGCATTCTTCCCATATGTGCCTCGTCTATCTAATATATTAGAGGCGCATATTATAAAAATGCGGCTCGCATAATATGGGGATGCCAGATTTCGTCCGTATAGAGACTAGAGGAGGCGCATCCTACAAATATGCGCCTCGCCTATTTTAATACTAGAGACGCATGTAAGTGCCGTGCGCCTCGCCTATTTTATCGGAGGTGCATATAGTATAAAGGCACCTCAAATGAGCATGTCTCCTATAGCCTTTTCTCTAGTAGTACGCGAACAGCTTCTCCCTCTCAGCAACAGAAGCGCGTAGGTCTTCCTCACGCTTCTGCGACTCCTCCAATGCCGCAATTGCCTCGTCGCGCTTCTTCTCCGCCGCAGCGAGCCCCTTCTCGAGGGAAGTGAAGCGATGAAGAAGTTCATTATGCTCACCTACAAAGGGCAGAGCATGGCAAGTACATGAGTCTACAAATTTTAATACAAAGGAGAGTGAAGATACAACGATTAGAGCAAACCTTCGAATGCGCGATGGCGGTTGTCCAGCAAGGCGTGCTGTCGACCTAAAGCAAGGACCTACTCTGCGAGGCGAGTGGAATCCTTCATGATAGGCTACATCCAAAGAAAACAAAACTTCAGTGTCGACAAAAGGCACAAGCTCCACAATTCGACTGCCAACGGCAAAAAAGGCACTGACGTGTTCCTCTAGGGACTCTGAAGATGCCTGTCGGGTAGGCATCCGTGCAACCATCTGGTGCCCCCAGCATGGGGGAACTCGAAGAATTGGCGCTGGAGTGGGCCGCCACCGGAGGAGAAGGCGACTGTACAGCCACCTCCTTGTTCTTAGAGTCTGCGACTCTAGATTCTTTCACAAATTGAATGTCATCAGAAGATGATGACGCCGTTTGACTGCAAAATAGGCCCGACGCCACTTTAGAAAAGAAACTTCAAAGAAAACAAGAAGAACTCGCGAATAGAAAACTCACGAGTTAAATTTTTTGAGGTCAAAGGAGTCATCCGACGACTCCTTCGGCAACATCAGCTTCTTCCGAGCGGGAGGAGCCATGGCGCGTATAGGCACGGCAGGAATCGGCTCCTCTGCAGCAGCAGTAGGAGAACCCTCCAGCGTCGACAGTGAGGAAGCATCCGAATCCTCGCTACGGGAGCGTTTGCAAGTCCCGCGGTCACCGGACTCGGGGGCTTGCTCTTCTTCCTCCTCGAGGACGGTGGAGCCTGACTCATCCTCTTCCTCCGCTTCACGCGGGATAACTCCTTCAGGCAGAGGAGGCAAGCTAGCAGCCACGCTCCAGTCCTACAAGAAGAAGAAACATCATTATATATCAAGCACCTGACAAGCAGTCGAAGACATATATACACTTCATCGCGAAACTCTACCTCGGGTGGAGGATTGTTGGAGTCAAAAGGAGGCACGACTGATTCGCCTGGGAGATCTTCCTTGGCGGTGTACTTGGTCACCAGCCGCAACCTCCTGTCCACCTCACCCGAAGAAATGCCCTCCGCAGATATGCGAGTGACATCGCTAGTACCAATCCAGCAGTACATCGGATGGGCTCTGGCCTGCAGAGGCTGAATGCGGTGGTGCAACCAGGTGCGAATGAGTGCAACGCCACCTTCCTCTTTGCCTATACGGCTTTCTAGGTCGCGGACACGTTGATACAGCATCTCTGTCTCCTTGGACTCGCTAGGCATCACGACATTCTTCTAGGAGCGCCTCCTCTTGCAGGCAGCCACGAGATCGAAGGGCGCAGTTCCGTAGTGCTCTCCGTCGACCTTCTGGTCGCGGATGTAGAACCACTTATCTCTTCACCCTTGGACAGACGTGGTGAGTTTGATGTCAAAGTAAGTGGCGGAGGAGTCGACGTGGATCCCGCAGCCCCCTACATCGTAGACTATAGAACCTGACCCCGGCTGACGCTTAAGCTTAAAAAGCTTTTTGAAGAGACCGAAGTCATCTCGTCGTCAGCACTGACGTCATCAATTCCAGCAGAAGAACATTTTGACTACTTTAGTCCTTGCTCGAGTCATCGACTCAACCAAGCACTCGAGGACTACTCCTAACAGGAGCGCTGGCCGCGCACCCGAAAGAATTTTTATGCAGGTATACAGGCTTCACGAAAACCCTTCACTCGAATCAACGATTCGATTGTGGACTATGGGTTACTCCCATAGGGAGCGCTAGAAGCACATTTGACTGAAACAAGCAACAAAAGACGCCATTAGTCGCAAAATGTTTTTTAGTACCCACTCGAGTCTACGACTCGAATAGGCACTCGGGGGCTACTCCCATAGGGAGCGCTGGTCGCGCACCCTATGATTATTTTTCTTGTGCACTGTGCTGTGTGTTGATAACATCCACACTCGAAGGCTATGGCGACTCCGCCTCATATTTTCGTACAAAGAGATTAGGGTCTCCTGGGCCACCCGAATCATCTCCGTGATGACAAAAATTCGAATGTCGCGCTTACAACATGAAGATAAGACCTGAATAAGACCTGACAACGCATCTGCTGTGTACTACCAGAAATATATTTGTGCCTGCAGGTACGATAAACATGCCTTGACTGACGCGTTGAGTGCTCACAATTATACACTGGAATTTGACTCCTGTAAGACCTCCGCGGCTTGAGTCGAATTACACCAGCACTTCTCTGAATTCGAGTCCGGGGACTCGAGTTTGAGTAGATTGCGTTGTCTTGCCCTAAGGCAGTTAACTGATACAGATACATCGGATAAATCAGGCACGTATATCAACAATCCCTATGACACAGACAGAACACTCGAAAATATGCTTAGCCATGCACTCGAAAGGCTTCATAAAGTCTCCAGTCGAAGCTATGATTCCACTGGACACTCGGAGGCTACTGACGTGGGCATACCTTACAGGTACTCGAGTTTGGCATATACGGTCTAGATACGGCAGAATCCCACGACGCTGCCAAGGCCCAATACAGGATTCGGGTGACTCACGGACACTCTGATTGCTTGCAGCGCAAGAAGAAGCTTAAGATAGAAAGTTCAAAGGGACAAACCTTAATATGTAACCGACTCGACCTGCCACCTGAGACCTAGCCTATCTATATAAAGGCTAGGAGGGGCGGCGAGGAGGATAATGACAACCCTAGTTTCCACAACCTCGTCAGATTGCATCTGCGCACCCCTGCAACTTTCAACTCCCTCGATAATTCCAAGAGCAGACAAGCAGGAGTAGGGACCTCTACAAGGCCTAAACCTGGGTAAACCTTGCATCTCTGTGTGCTTGTTTGCTAGCCGATTGATGCCTCCGGCGCTTCCTCCTTCTCCAAAACCCAAGTCCATAACAATGGGCATTGACGAGTTAAACTCTCGTCACTACCATAGCCATTTCGGCGACCTTCTAATCTTCATCAATAATCAAGAACAGCCAAGCATGAGTAGAGTATTACACTCCGAGGACATGAACCTAGGTAAACCTCGTCTTCTTCCTTGTTTGTTACCCGATAAATCTACCAACGCACCTTATTCCCTAAAACTCAAGTCCATCATCCATGGCCATTGTCGTGGATACCCCATGTCAACAGCGGCTTCTACTGGCACATTAGAGAGTAAGCTTTCTATAATGGTTGCAAATGATTGTACAACACTTTATGCTTGAAAAAATTGTCATTCCTAGCAACCCAAAGTGTTCAAGACATGATTGCAAACCAAAAGTAACATATAGGTTTTAGGACACGAAAGGGTGGAGACAGGAATTTTTCATTTGCATAACATGCATCCTAAAATGTGCGGAAATGTCAAAAATTTATTTCAAAAGAAAAAAGATCGACAAGGTGAGTGGTACAAATTGCAACATGGCATTTGTGAATTTTCAAACTTGCATGGAAATTAAACTTAAAATTATATTTAAGTGGAGTCTATGACTCATTATAACTAAAGAACATACTAGCAAAAAGAACATTTGAATTCAAAAGGAAATTTGAATAATATATTCAAATTAAATTCAAACACATAATTACAACCAAATCACTGAGATAAATGTTGACACCCATTTTTGCCCGGTAGGCAGTCAAACACGAAATCCTGTCGTGACGATCAGGGTGAGGTGCACCTAGGAATGAGCTCGAAACATGGAAACTCGCTAGGAGACAGGCGGGAGCGAGGCATAGGAGAGGCATGTTATGACCAAGTTCAACTCTCTTAAAACGCCAGCCGGCTAGGTTGGCTACCGCAAGCTATCATATCAGCAGGCAGATGACCATACTCCGATGCCTCCATATCCTAATCCGGAGGTCCGCCATGCTCCAGCCAGTATAAGTTTTGTAACTTAAGAGTGTTGCCAACTTAATGTTCTTAACATCATTTTTCTATATCCCCATTCCCTCTTATCATAAAAAAATGTAAATCTAAGATCCCAAAAATGGAAACAATACTATAGTGGTGACGAATATTTTGGAGTAGTTGTGATTTTTTTTCCAATGGCAGCTTCGTGCGTTCTTTCCCGCTGGATTGACATCCTAGCCATGCAAATGCAAGTTCCTAGCCCGCCTACCTGGCACAGACGGCTCCAACACATCCACATCGAGGAGCATGACCAACAAAAGTCCAAAAGTGTGTTACAACTCAGAGCAGAGAGCACCTAGCGCATCCTGCAAGCCGTGGACACACAATCACACAGTGCATGGAAATAAGGAATGTACCCTGGCATCTATCTATTTTCCGCACGCGTCGCCAGCTGCAGCCGTCGTCTTCCGCCCAAGATGACATCGTCCCCACTGCGTGATGTAGCCATCATCCATGCCTTTTACCCCCATTCCTTTCTGTCCCACGCACAGTTTGCACGGTCACAGCTTACACGACGCAATCACACGAAGAAAAGATTGTATACTAGTACAAGTGTACAATCTTCGTCAGTGAGTCGTTGTAAGTAACAGCTCCAGACAATCAATCAAAGCCATAGGTACGCTGGCTATGATGTTGAGTAGTACGGGGCCAAGCACTTGGGAAGACAAGTTTGAACTCCAGAAAGTGATATGAAATAGTTCATGGCGTACCGCATCAACCGTGATGAAATAATCATACAAGTACTAACTCCGTTCCAAAAATATAAGATGGTTTGCTAGATCATTTTAGCCTATCAAAACATACTCCATTATATTATGTAACAAAGGTAATCTCTCAAATTTGTCAAGATACGAATATATCTAATACTAAATCATCTCTAGATATAATCAAATCTAAACAAATCTAAGTGAACTAATTTAGATCGGAGGGAGTAGTATATATATACTTCCTCCGTTTCAAAATATACTTATATTTTAAAACGAAGGGACTACTAATTAAGAGCATTATAGAAGACGCCGAGGATACAATACTATTTTTTGTGAATATGTACGTCCGTAGGCATATATTACTGTACTTTTATTCATAAATGATATACTAGTACTACTTTTATTCTTTAGATTAGACATACTAATGACCAAATATATCTATCTTTGACAAATGAGTTGGCCAACTTGCCAAAGTAGACGTCCTCGCTGGTCCACATGCGAACAGTACCTACGATATTTCGCTTTGCCCCAAAAGTCCTATACAAATAATATGGAACTCTTGCCTCGCCGACAATGGCTCAAAGCAGGACTTATCTAGGACAGGTTGTGTTGGCCGCGTTGGAGTGTCGAAATTGTGCTGTGGCATGGTTCCCGTCAATCTTTGATTCTCCAAAAATCAGCGATCCTGCAACAACTGTGCTCTCGCCACTGCCCCAAGTAAGTTCAGGTACTACGACTCTGGTCCGTAACAAGAATGATCATCAGGTCCATCTCTCACTCGATGTTTCCGATTAATTTCCTAAAATTTGGACGTAGCATCATGCATGTCAGGTAACGCTTCCATTAAAAACTGGTGAAACACGCCGACTAAATGTGCGCAACATGATCGTGCCGTTCATATATTAACATCATCAACTGGTGGCACTACAGCGACACATCCTCTCTTTTCAATTCAGGTGTCGTTGTAAAGTAGCAGACTTTTCGACCACTTAGCCCCGACGCATCTTTTTCTCCGATGCAAAATAAGCATATGAATAGACTGCCAGGATGTTTAACTATTTGTTCTTGCAATGGTACCTACGATATTTCAAGATGCGATAAAGTTGAGCATCCTTCCTCATGGTTTCGTTATGATACTGAAAACACACTTGATCAGCAAGCGAGAGAGCGGACAAATTAGCCAACCAGCTATAACTATTTAGAAACAGTTTCTAGCGGCACGGAGAAAGCGATAACATATCAGTATTCAGGAGTAGTACTACACATGCAGTGCCGTACCGGCTGCTTACGCTGAGTGGTCTTCCTCAGAAAAAGCAATGGCTGCTTGCATTGAGATCACATGTTCTTACTTAAGCTTATTAGTGGTCCAAATCATGTCATCATTTCGGCCATCCTGACCAGTTGTGCCTGCACATGTAGTGCTGCTGCAACCACATTTATACTCCTGGAGATGGACAGAGACGCCAGAATTCTACACTGGAGCTGCCTCACTTAACAGCTATCGTTCCGTCATTTTTCTCTTTTCACAAGCTTCCTGGCATCTTCTTCAGCTTAAGTGTACAGATGATGTGGCTATGGCTGTGAACCCTCCATATTTTCAGTCTTCTTCTGTTTCTAGCCTCTAATATATACTTTCTGAATCAATATTGACCTAACATCAAGATATTCCTCCAAGATTTTCTCAAAAAATAAAGATATTCCTCCAAGATTTTTGTTGGTGGAATTGGTCTAATCAAGGCAGAACTTTGTATGCCATACTTTTGACTTCAAAGTTGAGATAATGTAACCAAATCTCCATGTTTATTCTTCGTTCTCCACGCCCTTCATAATCATGCATAAAAAGCGTGCAGAACCCTTTATGTTCACATAACCACATGGCTCAAGAAAGCCCAAGCCCTTTGGCCTTTATGATGTGGGTGGCGACCAGGAAGAAAATAATTTGCACTTGTATATTCAGACACACAGGAAAGCCTATCATTGAGCTAACAGCAGCCACCTCCACTAGCACTGTGAGTAGTTGTGTACTGTCTGCTGAAAATAGAACCTGATAAGGTGACGTTCAAAACAGGGAAATGGTAAGATGACATGAACCTGGTCTATCCATGACCATTTCTGAATCTAACTAGTTACTTAGACCAATAATTAGGGATTGTACTCAAGCCTAGCTTACTTGCTAGCAAGAGGACCAATTCTGATGTACTGATGCCTACGCTGCTTTTTCAGATTCTACAACGAATATTGTTCATGTGACAAACAAGAAAATTATGCAAACATATAGGAACTTAATTGCCCGATACAATGAACCACGAGGCGAAGAAAAATCGGTAGTACAAAAAAACACGCGTGCAAGTGCAAAGAACAATTCCAGACTCCAATAGTTACAGGTAGTACCAACTCGGACCTGATTGGGCCGTGGCAAATACTTTTTCTCCTCGAGTTGCAAAGTTTGATGGGGCACTTCAAGTATTGTACAGAGTACTATACTACTAATTCTGAAGGCAGTGACAAGTTCAGGCTTTGCAACATAAAGCGCTTTAGTAATTTTCTAACCCTACTTTGCTCTAAAGCTAATTACCACTGGTCAATTTCTCATGCGGGCAGAATGGGCAGAGTTGTGTTCAAAACAGTAAAGTGTTTGGACGAATTCCGCATGCGAGTTTGACTTCATCAACCTGCGTTGAAAAAACGGACAAAGCTGCTGAGTTTAGATAGGGTGTACGTCACGTATGATGCTTACATACACCATGAATCGTTCTACTATCAGATATGTTCTGTACACACAATTTTCTGAGTCTAGATGGAGCTTTATACGTTCAGAATGTTCTCGAGGTTCTTATGTGCCTTTTAAAACCCTGAACCCCGACTCAGCTAGTTCTACCTCAAATACTCTGCTTGTCGACTCGGGCAACTACTTTGACTTGGCAACAACGCTCAAGTGTTCACAACTACTTTTTGGGAAAAATCAGGGCGTATAAACAAAAGTAATACGTATATGCGATTTTTTAAAGACAGACTGGTAGTGATGGTCATGAAACTGTCGGTGATAATGAGCAGTGTATTCTACTCATATATCGAACAGCTCAAAAGAAATGGTCGACAATACAGTATAACACCTCCAGCATAAACAAACAAATGCTTTTGAGCCGAGTTGAATACTGGTAGCAAAGCTTGAACACAATTGGAAAAAGTTGGAACAGAAAATCGATAAATATCTGCGTGTGAATCAGTATGGCACATGTTGTTCGCTTACTTTTTCTTTTCCAGATCAAACAGAGGTGACTGATGATACAGAATCCACGACAAGACATCCAGATCTGTCGGTGCCATTATTTAACTCTGAGAAACTCCAGAAAGAAATCTTTCGTGCAGCGTACACTGATAGCAGGACAAAAGACCCGTACACTGATGGAACTTTTAATTTTTCACATTCCTATGAAAAGATTCACATGATGCAAGATTAATTCTGATTAAGCAAATATGAGAAGAGCAGAGAGGAGTCCGTTTCAGATGATCTCCCTCCATGGTACAGAAACATTTTGGTGCAGCTTGTGCAGCAGAGAGTCTCTCTCTCTCTCAGGATGATGCTCCGATCGCTGAGTCCCTCCTCTCTCTATACAAGAAGGTAGTAGTAGCACTAAACAAGATGGATCAAACAAGAGCTAATTCATGATTCGCGTTCATCCTGCCTAATTCCTCCACGGGCACACTCTTCTCTGTTAGCAATCCCTCCGATGCAAAGATGGCGCAGAGCGAGAGAAAAAAGAACGATCAAATTAGGAGCAAAGAAAGCTGCCTAGTATCTCTCTAAATCTGCGGTAAGTCTAGCACGTCTTGGTCGCCGCCGCCGCCTTCCATGAACACTCGGAGCCAGTAGTCCATGTCGCCGTCCGACGAGTTGCCGCCGAACGTCTCCTGTGGCCCCTCCGGCTCCATCGACACCACGTCCATGATGTCGTCCAGCGGCATCGACAGCGTCTCGGACCAGAAGCTCTCGTCGATCTGGAACTCCTCCGACTCCGACGTGAAGCTCTCCTCCTTGACAGACACGGAGCTGCTCCCGGCCGAGTTCCCCGAACTGCCGCCGTGCTCCGCCGCCGCGGCAGCAGAGACCGTCGACGTCGACGAGTCGGTCACCGTCGACGACAGGGACCGCTCGGGCGACACGGGCGGCACCGCGTCGGTCTTCCTAGCCTTGCTCTCGCCGGTCTTCCGCGACGCCGGCTTGCGCTTCTTGGCGGCGCCGGCCTGCTCGTGCTGCTCCTGCTCGCTGGGCTCCAGCCGCTTCTTGAGGTGCGTGTGCCACACGTTCTTGATCTCGTTGTCCGTCCTCCCTGGCAGCCTGGCGGCTATCGCGGACCATCTGCAGACGGAATCCAGAGCTGATCAGCGCACCGTAATTTTTTTGACAGAAAAAAGAAAAAGAAACAGCTATGACATGATTTGTTTTTGTATGTTTATAGTAAATGTTTGATTGATTGGTCCGATCTTGACGTGATTCGATTCCCACAACGGTGGCCTTGTTTAATGCCAAATTGCCAGTGTTTGCGGCACTGAAATCAAGGAGGCACAGCGCCGTCGCCGGAACGGCCAAACAGAACGGAATCCTTTTAAGATCTCGCGCATCAGCAAAACAAAGTGGCACTTGCTAATTTTTTTTTTTCATTATTTTGCCTAGAGGAGGGAGGGAGGGACCCATGAGGATAACATATTGTATATGCCCCCACCACAAGAAAAAAAAGGGAATAAACCTCCCTTCTTTTGCATTTGAAGCAAGGATCAATGATTGCTCCAATTTTACCGAAATAAAAATGCAGAGCAATTAAGGAGGAGGAAGGGAAGAAGAAGAAGGCGACAAGAAGTAAAAGCAGGCGCAGTACCTGTTGCCGAGCAGCTGGTGCAGCTGGATGATTGATTGCTCCTCCTCGTCGGAGAAGTTGCCGCGCTTGATGTCCGGCCGCAGGTAGTTGATCCACCGGAGCCGGCAGCTCTTGCCGCACCGCAGCAGGCCTGAAAGACACAGACAAAGGAAGAGCAGATCTTAATTAGCGCCCATGGTCGCCACTGTTTCCGGCCGCCGCATCACGCGCGCGAGAGATTGCATCGATCTGATATCGGAACGGCGACTCACCGGCTTGCTTGGGCAGCGCGCGCCAGTTGCCGTGGCCGAAGCTCTGGATGTGGGCGACGAGGACCTTGTCCTCCTCCGGCGTCCACGGCCCCCTCTTGAGCCCCATCTTCTCGCAGCACGGAGCCCTCCCCATTTTTTTACCGCTCCTCCTCTTCCCCTGATCCGCTCCTCGGAATCTCTCGCTCGCTCGCACGCTCGGTCTCGCCGATCCCTGGTAGAGAGGTGTGTGTATGTGCGTGTGCTGGATGCGCGTGGCCTCTGTCCTTTGGGGAGGGAGCACACGGGTGCAGGGCGAGCTAGCTTCGTGCCGCAGAGTAATGGCAGAGTCGCCGGGGGTGTCCGGGTATTTATGCCTGGTGGAGTGGTGTGTGTGCGGGAGCCGGGGGGCGCTTTGGGACTTTGTTAGAACAGAAAAAAACGTGCCAGGGCCAATTCTCGCAACTTCGAGGAAAGGTGGTGCACGAACACGAGGGGAAATTCTTTGTTTTTCTCCTTATTTTTTCTACGTACTAGGAGTACACTCCATCTTTTCCGCTTTGGATTTGGACCCGGCTGCTGCTGCTTCTGTATTTCTGCTGTCTAATGCTGATTGATGGGCAGGTTATGATGGTTAATCGATTCAGAACGTGGTCGTTTATCATCAATTTATTACCAAGGCCGTGTGGATTAAACATTTTCCCACGAGGGGTCAAAAGATTTTAGTAGTCCATAGTGGTGGAAATCTCAAGGATTGCGCTGGAAGATATTTAGAAAACGGTTTAATCAATGGATAGGTCAATGCGTCGGTAAAAATTGATGATATAGATGCGGTCATATATTCAGTGGATCTACCCAATAAATACAGCATATCCTATCGTGACTTCATGAACCGCGAGGGCCCCGTTCAAAAAAAAAAAAAACCGCGAGGCCTGATCCAACCATCGCTTTGCATCATCCTTGACACGTGGTACGTGTATGTATAGATCTGTGCGTGTATGCACGCTTTATACGTAATTTTTTCACTCGCCTATATTATCCGTGGCAAGGTTAACTTTCACGTGCACCGTGTACTCGCTCAAACAGAGCATATTTCGGGGATGTTAGCACTGCACATTTCGAGATTTGATGCACATGGGTACCCGTGCTTCTTTCATTTAAAAAAAATGAAAATGATATTTTCTGTTAGATTTTTTAAAATAAAATCTAGTAGAATACAAGTACATGGTCCATATAACTGTGTGAAATTTCAGTAACAAAATCATTTATTTTACGTTAGAGAGAAAAAACAGTTTCTAACATTGAATAAGACTAGAAATACTACCGTATGTTTTTCCAAAATTTTATCTTTTTGTGTGCCCTAAAATACAGCAGAGTTGTAAATAGAATTTCTGGTGTACATTCTAGATATATGTATCTAGCGATATAATGTTTTTCAGAATCTTTGGAGACCAAAAAGTACAAGTTTTATTTAAAAAACATAAGTACCGGTGCCGATGTGCCAAGTACACTTTCCGACACAAAAATAGTACGGTTATATAGTCAACAAAATAGTAGGTGACATTTTGGCCCTTTTTTCTTCCCACCTTTGATGTCTATTTTTGCAGTCCCTCAATTTTTCACTGATTCATTATCGTTACTCATGTTTGTGGCTAATTTCTTTCGTGATAATTCCTTATTTTCATCGATTTACCGGGGTTGCCGATGTTAGTGATTCCCAGCAAGAGGTCATTTCCTTATTTTTACCCATCTCATTAGTAAAGCGAAGGAAATAAAATTTTGACACTAAGAAATCTTTTGTCCTCACCTTTTGCACCAATTATCGAGTCTCTCATTTTTCAATGATTCATTCCGGTCGACCAAAATGTCATTGCCTTCTATTTACCCACCTCAGACATAAAGATGAAAAAACATTTTGGTGCTAAGAATTTTTCTATCCCAACCTCTTTTACTAACTTTTGGCATCCTCATTTTTCATCAATTCAATAGCGTCACTAGTTAATGTCCGTGATTCCCGCAGAAGAATGAATATGTTATGTCATTCTATTTTACCCATGTAACATGCAAACCGGAAGGAAATAACAAACTGGAACTCAAAAAAATGTGATCCCTCCTTTGATGTTTTTTTTGCGGTCCCTCCTTTTTTCATCAATTCATTGGGGTCAGTGATGTTTGCGCTTCACATGCAAAAGGCTATTTCTTCTGTTTACTCATCTCACACATAAATAGAAGGAAGTAACATTTCAACACTAAATTGGCACTAATATTTACAGTCCCATGCTTTTCGATTCGTTAGGGTCAGTTGCCATCCAAAAGGACATAGATGTTAATTCCTTCAATTTACGCATCTCACATGCAAATGGAAGTAAAATAACATTTTGACAGTAAGAACTCACCTTTGGTGCTAATTTTGGCATCCCATCATTTCTCATTGATGCATTCGGGTTATTGTCTTACTGATGTGTGCGGTTCCCATGGAAAAGTACCGCGATATGGTCTCTTATTTCCTTTTTAGGTCCTACATGAAAATCCTCTTCCTTCCACATCATTGTATCATTTTTACCCACAATTCGTCGCTCCATGACCTCGTCTTCCAAATACTCATCTTATTTAACATTGCACTTATGTACATCTGGTTTGTTGCTCGCGGTGTGATGGTCGCGTGACAATAGCAACATAGAAGGACCGCCGAGCTATAGACCACTACGATGATAGGCCTCAAACATGGCATATCACACATAAACACCATTAAACTCGTGACACCAAGAAACCAATGTGACATCATGTGCCACAACATGCCACCTATACATATCACCCTCTGATTGTTGTGCATCGGCCTTTGTACACAGAAGAAAAGTTAGATCTAGCATCTGTGATGAAAGAAGAAGGGGTGCGTCATATCTGCTCTCCTTCCCAAGCTTATGTTGTCTCGAGCTCTCGGATTGGCACATAATATAGTGTATGCCGCCGGGGGAGAAGAAGATAACTAGACAGTGTGGCGCAAGGAAAGAGATGGTGGTGCATAGATCCATTATGTTGAGCTTTGTTTGGATGCATTATCTTAACTTGGGAGATTGGAAGTACTAGTGAGTTTTCGGGTTTTTTTTTTGTTATGGCGTACACTGTCACTAGGCATTTCCATTTCTACTATTAATGCACGCAGCCTTAGTGAAGAGCTATCGGGGCCGTTGCTTTCAAAATTCAAACGATCCGACGATAGACAGCTATCTTGCTTGTTTGTCCAGGACAGGATTAATTACACCCCCTGCTGTTTTCCTATTTGCAAATTAGGAGACGGATGATTGATCCAAGTTGTAGTACATCAAGTGCAAAATTATAAAACTACTAGGAAGCCTGCGAACCAATGACAGGATCGAGCCGTGCTAGGTCGAATATAAAACTAGCGAAGAAAGATGGAGCAAGGAATTCATATAGCGTTCACCGCATCTGGCCGGGATCGGTCACTGGCTAAGCCTGAGCACGTCACGTAACTCGATTGGCAAGCGACTTGTCACCCTGCTAGCTGGAAAATTAGTCAAGCTGGGGAGTTTGGAAGGGGACGTGTGGTGCGGACAGACAAGTCTGCAGATGCGTTCTCTGACAGCTATAGCTTCGTCGATCGGCCCGATCGATCAGCCGGCGTACGCGCGCATCGAATCTGAGAAGCACTTCACTTTGCTCGATCGGTGATCGTCGCACGTCGCCGCGGCACGGTACGCGCCCAGCGAGGGAGCGAGCCGGCCGGCGCCGGGCGCCGAACTTTCAACTCTACTCTATACCACGAAGATGTCTAATATAGTGCTTTTTAGCGTAAGTTTGATTAATTAGGACGGCCTTATTGTAGCACTAATGTGGTCCATGTAGATAAAGTGATAAACTGTTTTATATACAGTATTTTATTTTATTTTCCTGCCGCTTTTTTGGTTATCTTTGTGTTTTCTTTCGGGTAGATAAAGAGGCTTTAGTTGGATATATTGCCGGTATTTCCGTGACGCGTATTCTCTGGCGGCTGTGATGCCATTGCCATGCCAGCAAAGTAGACCGCGATGCCCATACAGCCGGATCACTTGCACAGTACTCGAACAGCTGGGTTCAGATACTTGCTCGCTCAGCTCGGACGACGACGTGGGCCCATCGAACTGACCGACGCAGCCGATCGAAGCTCCACGCACGAGATTTCAGATAGGGATGAACTCGAACTGGGTCTGCGAGTGTGGCATACTGTAGCGACACGACTTTTCTAACAACCGACGAAGTACAGAGGCGTACGCTCTGAAGACGAAGACGAGAATAGTATAGCTAGACATGCACATGCGGGGAAACGTATACTAGCTCGGCCGCATGCGCGTCAACGGATTGACCAACGCCGAAACCCGACCCGGAGGACATGAGATGAGCGGCTTGGCGTGCTACGGACGCGGACGAGGTCAAACGGTCAGCAATAATTCGCGCGCGGGCGGGCCCCGCACCCGCATGTACACGGCCGCTTTGTTTGGCCAACGCTACTATGCGAGCGATCCGGAGCAAACTCGCAGTCCGGTCGTAGGTTGTGTGTGTCAAGTCAGCTAGCCACGGCGGCGTGTTCCATTTTGGGTGACTCGTGCGTGGGAGATCTGTTCATACTACCATAATAGAGTTTGTACGTACCTAGCGCTGCTAGTTGGTTTATATTTTTATTTTTATTTTTATTTTTTGCGAGTAAAAGTGCTGCTGGTTGGTGCGGAACAACGGTGATCGTCTATTTTGGCATCGGTCTTTCTCTTGCGTGCATGCACACGTACGTGCATGTCTCTTTTTTTGTGTGTGCGGGTGCTCGTATTCCCGTGGAACAATGTAGCTGCTCACACGGTTAAAGATTAAACCAGGGAATGCTTGTCGATTAGTAGAAAAAAAGAGTTAACCCAACTTATATGGAAAATCAAGTAAACCAGCTGAAAGCTGCTGGGAAAAACCGGGAGTGGAGACAGTTTAACTCAACCTTGTGATTAACAGACTCTTAACGTGATATCAAATAAACGGCGGAATTAATTTAAACTTCAACAACACTTGTATACTATTTCGCGGATCACTGCTCTTCCCGGATGTGGATAAACTGTCTAAACACTTTACCGGACGCTCCTAGAGCTAATGTCTGAAATAGTGCTTAGGATTTCAAACGGAGAACCGCACTAGCAGATCACACACATAGACACCAAACCATTTTACGTGAAAAACCTCTCAATTTGAGAGGAAAAGCCACGGACTGAAGTCACACAAATTTTCTTCCACTATTATCAAAGAATAGGGATATAACTTTTTTCTTTCTTTAGAGAGTATTATACGATCTCATACATCAAGATACACATAGATCTTGAATGTCAAACAACAAGATTTGGGACACGGGAGCTAGGGATTAGAACAATCTCATCAAAGATGGTGAAAATCACAGCTTGAAGGAGACAAGGTAGTGGATCTGGACATCACGACCTTGTGGGCAGAGCCCGTTGCTTGATTTAGCTTCTTCCTTCAACCTCTTCCACTTTCCTTCTCTCTTGGCTAACCTTGATTTTCGTCACTACACCTATTGATGTCTGGATGGGAGGATTATCCTCTCCTTTCCATCATGTGCAATATACAAAATGGCCCTCGGTCATAACCCTAAAGGTTGGTGTGATCTTGCACCAGTTTCGACTGTTTCATAAGGCCATCTCCTCAGAGCCCACGTGAGGAGGATATCCAACAAAAGTAAAATAGTCCACCAACATAAGCTAGACTTGGAGAACGCGGCCACTCGAGGTAGATGCACCATATCACCCTATGCAGCCCCTCATATGCGCCTCCGACCGACGACAAGGTGCCGAGAGCAAAGTGGTAATCTGGAATAAGGTCTCCACATCTTGTCCTTGTTCCACCGATGATGCTTTTGCTTCACCGGAGGCCACGTGGAGTTGCTCGTGGCTTGATCCATGGCTTCTTATTTGTTTTTTAGGTGGTCTTCAACGGAGTGGAAGACGGTGTTTTGTGTTTTGGTCTTCTGGCTTCTTTTGTGTTCAACGAAGCATGGTCATCTTTGGCATCGATGGGAAAGCTAGTGAGGCAAGGTGTCCCGTTTTTGTGGGGTGCTTGTCCAACCCTATTCAGCTCGTTCATCATCTTCGGGGCGATCTGATCCTCATACCGCCATCACCGGCACCTTCACTTCTAGTTCTAACCGTCGATTTACCGGCCAATGCGTCAGCGATGTTATCCTTGTTCCCAAGGTGTTTCGGAGATCCAGAGCCAGCATCGAGCTTTTTGCTTTCGACACACCCTCAGCAAGGAAGAGTGAGTTGATTTACCCATGGCCAGGTGTGTCATTTCCCGGAATTCCAGGGTTGAACATCTTTCATATGTAGCCTTAGTCTTCTCGTTAAAAAAAAAAGAGAAGCAATTAAAGTCAGAGTAAGCCTTTGCTAGTACTGAAAACATAGCAAACGTTCGCCAAGAAAACCTTGAAAATGGAGTATGCTAGCGTCGGGACCGTCAAACGGATAATTCCATCGGCACGCGCGCAGGTACGCACCATGACAAGGGACAAGTGCATGGAGAGATCAAAGGAAGAAAAATGCGTACTAGTACTAGGTAGCTTTCAGAGATCGCGATCGATCGATCACCGTCGACGTCACGCCCTCCTTCCACTTACATTACATGAATTCTTCGTCGTCAGTCAGCACTAGACTCGCCGGATATTATATCACCGCTTTGATTAAGTTTTCCACTGCACTAAGTACACGCCGTGTATTTTTTTTATTACGTGGCGTGTCCCTCGCTGATGCACAAGCTGATCGAGACGTGTACCGCCGGCCGTCGCCATCGATCGGGTTTATTCATCGTGGAAGATCGTAAAGAAGGTTCAACGTTCCTCGAGGCTGGACTTTCCTCCTAGCTCGATCTAGCGTAGTTCATGGTCATTAGCTAGATCTCACGTGCCGTAGTGGCATGTGCTTAATCCTCTACTGTGGAGATTAAAAAAAACTGCGTGATTACTACAAGGATAGAGACGTACGGGTCACAGCGGAACTATTGCACGTGCCTTTCGGAGGTGTGCGATGTGATTCCCTTTCAGGAACAGTGCCGCGTGCGACATTTCCCTGTGTATGTCTAGCCTAGTGGATAGTACATTATCGGTTTAGTTAACCGGTGGCCCTCATGAAGATGAAGGACAGTGGTATCTTGGGGAATATTCGAATAAACATATGCCTTCCAGGAATCCGCATATGATGGTTAACCAACCAGGGGCTCACGATCCATCTAAGTACATGTTATTCACCCAAGATCTCAAGGAATGACAGTACAATATATTTCAACAGTTTTTTCTCACGTCTACGTCCCTTTGAGCTTACTCTCTCTCCTCCCTCCCTCTGTCTCTCTCTTGCGTAGGACCGTTAGAGGTCGTAACTATTGTTATCAACACAATTGTTTTCATGATCTTGAACGCCGTCTTATTATTAGATTGCATTATTTCACCTAAAAAAATCTCAAGCTTATTCGGAAGGATATTGCCATATTTGCCGACATTAACACTAGAAGAAGACCCAACATTCTGCCGCAGAAAGTAAGTGCCCTCACTACACAAAGTGACATGGCTCTCGGTGTTGCTTGTTGTGGAATCTCTTGGCGGGTCCTGTGGGCCGGGTCAAGGACGTTGTTGTGAAGATTGTGCTCATGCGAACTAGAAGTCTTCAAGTAACAAGTGTGTCCGGGCTATGGGGGTGAAACCAGCTAAAGTGCGACCTTAATTTTTCTCTACCTGCAAATGGTTGATCTAATATTCTCAAACCTGTGCTCCAGGGCTTAAACTCGTGATCTTGCCATCAATAGCTGGATCCGACGCTGAGGTGGCATTGTGATCACTTCTCGAAGGCACTACATAATCCTCTCTTGGAGGCACTATGCTGAAGAAAACATTTCTTGATATAAGTATAATGCATGCGTCGCAAACTGCAGATGTTAATGCTGACCAATGACCATTTGGATGCCATGCTATTATTATTTTCCTTTTTCTAAGAATATGTCTATGTGCATCTTCAATGTTTTGACTAGCTTTTTTTTTTGCATGTCATGTGTTGTAGAAAACATGTGTATATTAATTGTAGTATGATGGTCGAGAATCTTCTTAAAATATTGTCAGCACCTAAAATATATTCCCTTCATTCTAAATGCAATGCAACGTAAGATTTTTCCATCTTAATATTGAAGTCAAACTTCGTAACTCTAAACCATTTTATGTAAAGAAAAATAGCAGCACTTACAGTGCGGAATTACTCCACTGTAGATGTTGATTTCTTGTATAGATATATAAGTTTGACCTATCTACACGACTTTGACAGAATAATGCTGCTCCTCCGGTCGTTGCTCAAAGCACGGCCGAGTAAATTCGTCCAACGGGTTTCTTCAGACTTATAAAAGTCTTGTTGAAAACGAACACACGATTAAAAGACGATCCAGCGGCACAACTTTCATGCGACGAATCCAAATACGCCGGGACAAGCTTGACCAAAGAAGCACAGTCAGCCTAGTAGCGGTATAAATTCGATTTAGGTGTCGCCCTTTCACTGCTACCGCTCTGCTACCGAACAAAGTAATGGTAAAACATGGACGCGACTAGGCGAGCGAGCGGACGGGCGAGGACGGAAGGAAGGAACCGGGCGTGCGGCTTCCTCCCGGGACCGGGAGACAGCCCAGCAGCGACGGCCGCCTGCGCGCGCGCGCACGTACGCTCACTCCGTCGGTCCTCCTGTCGTGCCGTGCGTACGTTGCCCGCGCTAGGTTTCAAATTACAACGTCGCCTCGTCGCCATGCCTTCGTCAGACGCCACCGTGCGTATGGACGCCGCGCGGCCGTCGATTTGCCCTTTTCACCCTCGCGGGCTCCTTCTTTTGCCCCGTTCCAAATGTGAAACGCGAGCGGATGCCGGACATGGTTAGCCTTTTGGCGTTCTGGATATGGATGTGCTGTGATTCACAAAAAAGATATGGATGTGCTGGGTGGCGGCCGTGTCCGTGCATGCAACGGACTGTACGTAAAAGTGTGTTCCCATACATATTGGGGGTGAGGGTGGGGTGGCCGGGTCAGGGACGAAAAGTTCTTTGACACATGGGATCCTGATCTTTCTATATTATTAAAAAAACTACTAGTTCAATGTCCGTGCGTTGCAACGGTTTTAAAATAACATGTAAATTTTATTTTATATAAGTAGATTAATATATTTATACCCACATTTTTAGAATAAAATATGTCTAAAGTTTTATCCTCACTCCATTTATACAATTACAAATACCTATACTATTTAATGCCAATAACGGTAGTTTTTGTCTGACCCAAATTTTTTATACCTCTTGCATGCAAGTGGTACTTTCCGATGGATGTGAGGAATTTGATTGCATAACGCTTTCTATGTATGAAAATATCTAGATCATTGCACATAAACAGTATATCTTCTAGCTCATATTTTATGAAAAAACAAGATATCCTCGGACAAGCTTTGCCTGGCTCCGGTGATGGAGGGGTGAGGACGGCGGTGCGTCTTCGGCTCGTGCCAGTGTTTGTAGTCGTCGCTAGGTGGTCCAATGACCTATTTATATTTTTTATTACTTTTAGAACTCTTTGTACTATTGTTGATGATTATTAATAGATCGGTGAAATTTCGCAAAAAACAAATACCTGCGGACAGTGGCAAAACAAGTCCGGCTCATCTTAGCGTGCCAACGGGTCGAGAAAAAGCAGGCATGTCCACAGTAACACCCATAGAGGAGCGGGTCAAGGCACGTTTGTCCTCGGCGACTTCATCTAATCAACATCGATGCCGGTATAATTGTCAATTCACCAAAGTTTAAAATACATACAAACATTTCTCTAAAAAAATACATACAAACATACAGACAAATTGGCTAAAATAACTTAATGCAATATCTAATTGGATAGAGAAATCGGTAAACTCTGTCCACCACGTGCTTCTTCCTCATTATCCCTCCGTCCTCTTGACAGTAAAATTAAGATATTGCTTTTTGTACTAATCTGTAAGATATTCCAGCCGGAGATTCATTCTGTATGCACGAGATCATGGTGGCCCAGGAGAAGATCCCCGGTTCATATGCTGCAGAATTGTGAACCTTAGCTGCTTCCCATGTAAGCCCGCCTTCGCAATTCCTGTCATGTATCTACCTGAATGATTGATATGAAGATTTACCAGCATTTCGTCAGAGTTTCATTCCTTTACCTTAGTTGTTATCCTCTGAATCTCATTACAATAGCTTTGTCTTCGTAATTTTGTTCTTGACCAGGAAGAACAAAGAAGCATTAGCGGACTCGCATCAGACCAGAGCAAATTACTGAATTCTGGATCCCGGTGGAGAAGCTGTAGACCAGCACGCCCAGATCTGAGGGTCGTCGGGGGGAAAAGCACCGTCCTCGCCACAGGCGGTCCCTGCGCTCCCGCTCCGCTCTGGACCAATTACGAGAATCCAGGCCCTCCCCGCCGCTGTCCGCGTCAATTCCCGTCCTGACCTGCCGGATTCTGGCAAGGAACAGCTCGCTAGAGGTGGATTCCGGCCAAGAACGGCTCGCTTGAGGTGGATCTCGACGCGGCCTCGTGCCCAACTCCAACTCCTCCACCCCCTTCTCCAACGGCCGGCGGCGACGCAACAGGGCAGGCCGGGCGGCCTGCATTAGCGGTAGTCGAGCAGAGTAGCAGTGCATGATTTCCTCGACTCCATTGGCATGCGCACGGTAGTTCAAATCAGCACTCACCTCTGATCGCGAGGCAGGGAATTTCAAGGGCGCCGCCGGTCAAGCAGGGTGCGGGTGTGGTGGGGCGCCACCGGTCAAGCAGGGTACGGGAGTGGTGGGGCGCCGCCGGAGAGAGGATGTGTGCGGGCGGCCCGACCCACCGCGGGGGTGCGGGTTCGTCCTAGTGGTCGTATGTACGTGTTCTAAGACGGTGGCGGCGGGGCAAGCCAGGGGCGAGGATTTTTTCTACCATACGCTCGCGGACACCACTGGCGGACTACTCCGAGCGTGGGTGGCTGGCGGCCGGCGACATCGAAGGCGGCGCGCTCGCATGCGAGAAAGTTCAGGGACATGGGACAGTCGGGCCGCGACGGGTTATTTCCACTTAGCGGTGGCGGGACATGCAATACGTCCAAACCAGCAGGGGTAAAAGCGTAAAGAAGTGGCATGCGGAAATTTTGGGGCGACGAACGTCGCGAGTGTAATTAATAGTACTCCCTTCGATCCAAATTAATTGACTTGGATCCATATTTGTGAGTTCCAAACAAAAAGGAAACAATTCTCAACTTTTTTTTGCAGGTAACAATACTAAACTTTGTTACTAGTATATTCTACGAGCCTACAAAACCACAATACAAAATTGACCTATGCAAAAAAAATCTCATTATTTTTAAAGATTTAAAAATGTGATACTCTTTTTTTACGAAATTCTACCGATATATTAATAATCATCAACAACAGTACAGAAGAAGCCAAAAGTAATAAAAATACAAATAGATCATTGGTCCACCTAGCGGCGAATACATACACTAGCACGAGCAGAAGACGTGTCGCAGCCCTCGTCCTTCATCGCTGGAGCCGGACAAAGCTTGTTATAGTAAAGCTTGTTGTTATAGACGGTCGGAAAGTCTTCGTGCTAAGGTTCCGAAGGACCAGGCACCAGAGTAGCAACCATCACCGAAGATGATAATCGTATATCAAAGGAGATTGACCTTAAATCACACCAAACAAATAGGAAAAACGACCGGATTCCAAGAGATCCATCAGAAACACAACTCAAAGCGCCCTCCCCTGGCGCTAGGCGCACCACCGAGGCGAAGATAGGCCGGAGAGTACCTTATTCTGACTTGACTTCTAGACGTAGTTATCGCCTCAACGTGATGAAAAAGACACTACAAACAGTCTAAACAAAGAACGTGAAGCTTCACGTAGGCGAGATGCAATGGTCTGCCGCACCTCCAAGGCACCAAGGCCAGCGAAAGTGGAGCGGACCTGCGGCGTCGCCGGTGGGAGGGACGAAACCCTACTTGGGTTTTACAAGGACCGTCACCTCTCTCCTACCAGACATGCGTGTATGTGTTCGGATAAAAATTGTGATACTGAGATGCACTGTTTACCATTTCTCTGTATCTTAAAATATACATAATTTTTAATTGATAGTTGGCACATTTAAGGTACATTACTGATTATATCCTACTCCCTTCGTTTAGAAATATAAGACATGCGTGTATGTGTTCGGATAAAAATTGTGATACTGAGATGCACTGTTTACCATTTCTCTGTATCTTAAAATATACATAATTTTTAATTGATAGTTGGCACATTTAAGGTACATTACTGATTATATCCTACTCCCTTCGTTTAGAAATATAAGACTTTTTATCTTTGTGAAATGAATGTATATAGCCGTTTTTAATGTATAGGTTTATTCCGAACCTCTACAAACCTATACACTAACATCTAGATACATTCGATTATATTTCTAAAAAAAATTGATAGACAACTTTTTTAGCAAATGGAATCACGAGTGGCTGTATGTACCAAATCTCCACTCAACTAGGGGCCGGGTATTTTAGATGGCAGATGCCTTTCCGCTTTGGATCGTCGTAAACAAATGGATATGACAATCTGCACCACCTGCCAGCAGCAGTGGTTTGGTTTGGTTCACGTGTCCACTTACGACAGTGGCAGCACAGGAGCAAACTACGAGGATAATTTAGCCCGCAGAGGATCTGTGCCCTGATTTTATTCCTTATATTTTTGTCGTTGGTGCGGCTCGCGGTCGTGCCGACGCTTTGCCTTTGCGAATTTCGACTCTCCCTTTTACAACGTTCAGACTCGTGCTGCCTTCAGTATCTCTTTTTTTTTTTTTGGAAAAAGATCAGATCTATTTCATGAGTTCATAAGAAGTACAAAGTATACTAAACATAATAAAAATTACATCGAGGTCTTTGGACCACCTAACGAATACTACTGCCGTCAGAGCGAGCCGCCGACGCGCCGCTGTCGCCGCTCCATTACCGGAGCCGGCATGCCATTGTTGATGACAGTCGAAAAGTCTTCGTGCACGTGCCCCTAAGGACCAGCGCCCCAGAGATGAAGTTGTCGCCATTGAACCCTTGAATTGATCCGAAACTTGTAGCACCAAACCTAAAACACACGTAGACTAGACGATCCAGAACACACGTAGACTGGACGAGATCCACCACTCCATGGAAGCGGCGACCAGACGAATCCCCACCCTCCTCAACGCCAGCAGCAGGATCGTCGCCGACGAGGTGGAAGAGGAAGCGGGTATACCTTATTCTTGTCCCGCACAACCGTCATAGCCACCATAACGACGATGCCGGATGACCAAACTCTAACTTTAGGGACCCTTCTACACCACCGAGCGCAGGTCCGAGGTCCCCACCTCCTCCCGCCGCCGGAGCAGCAAGCAGAGGAGGCGAGGACCCGTCGATGCTCGGTCGCAGACGGCAAGGACGAAGTAGATTGTGACGGCTGCTAGGGTTTTTACCCTAGCCGCCGCCTCGTTTTACCCTACCCTAGTCTGTTTTTAGCTCGCATCTAGTATCTCTTTTTCTTGCATCTCTGAGAAAAAGAAGGTCTTTTAGTTCAATTCGTATCAGACGCACGCAGTCCTCATTGTTTTTTTAGACCGTAGGCCGCGTGAAATTAATGACGTCAATGGCGAAAGATACAAAGTGTTGAACCAGCTTACAGAGAACACATACACACAAAAACAAGCCATCGGTTTGTGCAAAGACAGAAAGAGAAAACAACAAGCTGGGTCGACGACAACGCGAAACAACAACAAATAGCCCTTGCACGGACCAAGCCGCCGCCGAGGTTGAAACCAATGGGCCTGAGGCCAGCGCCGCCTCACCTTCATCCATTGTCACCGGAGGGATCCCTATCCCTCGTCAACAAGAAGGCAGAACCAACGGGCTAAAGTTCCCCCTAGAGCTCTAGCCACGCACGAGCACACACTGCACCTCGCCAAAAAACGCCAACACCGAAGCGACTCCGCCACCAACAAACGCCCATGCGACTGCTACCACACTACCATCGGAAGAGAGACGGTCCAAGGACTCCAAGACGACGCCTTCAAGAACGGAATGACACTAGAGTTCCGCCACCGCCCGATCAAAGGATCAAGGGTTTTCACCCGGAGCATCGGGAAGAGAAGGGAGAGGAGTCGTGACGGTGCCTTCAAGAAGGGGACGACACCCATGGGCGTCGCCACCGCCGGCCAAGACAAAGTTTGGCGGGTTTTCACCCTGGTGGAGGACTCCACCTCCAACACCGAGTGCGGCCAGCCGCCGAGATAGCTGCCGGCACACATCCAGAACACGCCGCTCGCCATGCATCATGCCGCCCGAACGGCCTTGAACACCGGCCAACACTTGAGCCACGGCCCCCGCTCGGCGCGACGACTTCCACTGTCTCGGGGCCGCCACCCCTACTTCCAAAGCCCCCAGCGAGGACACCACCGGCAACACCTCCCTACTGGGGGCCGCCCAAGCCAAGGTCCGAGATCCAGATCGAAACTACCCGCCACAAGGGAGGGCATCCGCTGGATTCGACCACCTGGGAAGGGGGGCAGAAGAGGAGGCGAGCAGCAGCAGCATCGACGACGGCGAGCGGGCCCCGACCCGTGCAGCAGCCTCCTCCCTTCAGCCACGCGAGGCCCGGGAGGCCAGATCCCCGCCACCCCTTCACCAGCGCCGCGCACCTTTGGACGGCGGTTCTCTGGGGGCGACGAGGAGGGGGTGGGAGGGTGGGGGAGGTGGCGTCAAGAGGCTAGGGTTCGCCGCCTCGGTCGCCTGGAGGAGACGACGCGACGGGGACTGATGTGTTCTCCGATGGACACCCCTGCGGATTTCATTGTCACGCGCCAATTCTAAAACGCAACCAACACAGCGAGCTACCTACGGCATTTCTAACTTTCATCTCCAGCTTTGCCCATAGACGTACCCAACCATCCCTAAAGTGGCCAGGCTTCCGACCGTCCGGCAAGATTAATTTAATAACAATTTGATCAAAAAGTAATATCATTAGCTTTAAAATACATTATTTATCCAGTTTTTGAATAATTCTTAGGTCGGCCACTGACTTTGCCCAATCAAGATGCCAATTGCCCATTTGGTTCTATCCGCATCCGATCTTCATGTTGACTTTGCAACTGAACCAACGTGACTTTCTCTGATCTCTCTACCCATGAGAGCGCCCAGATGTAAACGCATTGCGCTTAACTAATTTCTCGATGATTCGTCCCGTGCCACGACCACACTCCGGCCAGAGTGTCGACCGACCGGTCACTACGCAGTAGCCGTAACTTGTTAGCCCAGAGAAAAGGCTGTGGCTAAATTGGTGTTAAGTACAGACTAGTAGTCGAGTCTACAGGCTTCACGTTTTTCCTGGTCAATTACAGAAAAACATGCATTCCTTTTGCGCCCAAAACTGAAGCCAACACCGCAATTGTGGATTTTAGCATACTACTAGTAGGATACAAGCTGATAACTTCCATAGTCTTTCGGTTGATTTTTCGACTGTTCTGCGTAGCCCAGCCAGGCAGGAACCGACTGGTCATATGCTCGTCGATGTGGGGAGCTTTAATTTGGCTTGCTCGGCGATCTCCCGCAAAGGTATGAATCCACTGATTCCTCTCTAAACCTTATCAATTTCGTACATTGCTCATGTCGAATGTACAAATTCCGAATTTATAGTGGCAATTTGAATGAGTTGTCGTCATTTGTGAATCTGTTGAATGACAGTGTTGTTGGCATTGTGGAAACGACGCTCGGGGTGTTAACATGGGATATGTCGATGTGGGTGTTGATGAGGATGGGGATGAAGAGGTGGAGGAGATATAGAGGAGGGAGGGTTCGATGCCTCGCAACCTACCCAGCGCAAGAGAATGAAGAACTACTCAGAGGTTGAAAATACTTGTTTGTTGAAGGCATGGGAGAGTGTGTCACTCGATATCGTCACCGCAATGACCAACGGGAAGAGGTATTGGCAAAGGATTGAGGACCAATCCTTTTGCTTGATACCTCGGTTTGTTTTCACACAACCGCGCGCCTATAGATCACTCCAAGCCGATGGGATGTGATCAAAGCGTCTTGTATCCATTGGAGTGGGAGTTTGGGTCTAGTGGGGAATGCACCTCTGAGTGGTGTTACCAGCATCTTCTAGTTCTAACCGCTCACGAGTTGACGAGTCAACATTGTTATCCTTGCTCTCGGGGTGTTTCGGAGATCCGGAACCGGCATCGAGCTTTGCTTTTAACACACCCTCGGTGAGTGCAGGAGGAAGAGGAAGTCGTGTGTCCTTTGCCAGAATTTCAGGGTTGGATATCTTTAATATATGGCCTTAGTCTTGTCGTAGTAAAAAAAAGCAATTAAGAGTACTCAGACTATGCCTTTGGAACTGAAAACAGAGCAAGGTGCGCCACGAAAACCTTCGAAATAGAGCGTCGAGGCTGCCAAACGGATAATTCCATCGACACGCGCTAGCACGCACCGTGACAACGAGCAAGTGCATGGGAGATATTGAAACAAGAAAAATGGGCAGCCGCGTAGGTAGCTGTCAGACGTCGCGATCGATCACCGTCGACGTCACGCCCTTCTTCCCCTTACATGATGAATTCGTCGTCAGTCAGCACTAGACTCGCCGGATATTACCACCCATTTCATTAAGTTTTTCACTGCACTAAGTACACGCCCTGTAATTTTCTCATCCGTCGCCATCGATCGGGTTCATCGTGGAAGAACGCAAGAAGTTTCAAAGTTCCCCGTGGCAGGAGCAGGACTTTCCTCCTCGATCTAGCTAGTTCATGGTCATTAGCTAGATCTCACGTGCCATATTGGCATGTGCTTGATCCTCTATTGTCCAGATCAAAGCTGCGTGATTGAACAAGGATAGCGACGTACGGGTCACAGCCAAATTATCGCACGTGCTGTTCAGAGGTGTGTGATGTGATTCCCTTTCAGGAACTGTGATGCGTGCGACATTTTCCTGTACGTGTATTGTCTAGCAGCCTAGTGGATATAGTATTATCGGTTTAGTTAACCGGTGACCCTTCAGAATTGAGATGAAGCACAGTGTGTGGTATCTTGGGGAATATGCGAATAAACATATATGTCTTCCTCTCCACGAATCCTCATATGACGGTTAAGTTTTTTTGGGGGAATATGACGGTTAATCAACCAGGGCTCACGATCTAACTATATATGTTCTTCACGCCGGCCATCTTCTTGGCCTTGGGGCCTGGTTTGGTAGCGGCGGCGGGGTTGCGGGAGCAGCAATCATTTCCCGGCACCGATGACCGGCCGCGGCGCCACGAAACATGGCTGGCGTTGAGGCGGCGGCATAGGGTTTGTCATAGCAGTGTCGGCACCGAGGGCGGGGGATGGCCAGAATTGGTTGTGGTCGCAGAGGAATCAGTGCGGGGGGAGGAGGGGGAGGTGGGAGGTCGTGCATGGCCTCCGGTGGCCGACGGCGAGCAGTCTGCGGCAGATCCGCGGCGGGGGAGGCGAGTGGGGCGCGCACGGGGTTTTTCAGCAGAGCCTTTGCGGAGTCGCGTGCGCGATCGATCTGTTTTACGACAACGCACTGCTGCCGCAAATATGCGGCGGGAGGGGTTTTTTTTGGGCTTGCCAAAGAAACCTTTGCTGTTTAGGGCTGCCATTGAAGACGTGTTTTGATCATTTTATGCCCTATATGACAGTTTATAGGGTAGTAAAGAAATATAGGGCTACTATTAGAGATACTCTAATAACTTCTCGAGGCAAACTCCGAATAACATTTGATCGTTTTATGTAAGAGAAACAGAGCATCTATATTGTAGACGTTGATTTCTTTCATATATATAAATTATATACTCCCTCCATTCAGCAATAAATGATTTAAATTTATCTATATTTGTATGTATTAGACATATTTTAGGTTATAGATATATCCGAATTTAGACAAATAGTCAGTTATTGGTAGACGGAAGGAGTATTTAATAAGTTTAACCTATCTATACACGACTTGGACAGAATCTACTCCTCCTTGGGTCGTTGCTGAAAGCACGGCCGAGTAAATCCTTCCAACGGTTTTCAGACTTATAAAAGTCTCGCTGAAAACGAACACACGACGATCCAGCGGCACAACTTTCATGCGACGAATCCAAATATGCCCGGACAACCTAGCTTGACCAAAGAAGCGCAGACTACACGTATTAGGTGTCGTCCTTTCACTGTTACGCACAGCCTACTGGTATGTACTCTCTCCGTTCAAAATATAAGATGTTTTAGTTTTGTGAATAAAGTGTATCTAGTGTTAAAAATAATGAGCTAAATAAATAAGGCCATATAGATTTCAGATTTTTTCTAAATCTCAAAACCCATGTGTGATTTGGCCCAATTTGGTGGCAGCTCACATATGAGTGGAGTGGGAGCTAAAGTTTAGTACCACATGAAAAGTTGAGGAGAGTTACACCATCTTATAAGGTAGAGTGGTTCACCACTTAGTAAAGTGAGTGAGAAGAGGAGAACTACACGCGCGCTCCTCCGACGACGACGCCGCCCGCCCGCCCGCCCCACGCATATACTGAAAACCAATCTAGGGTTTGCCAACCTCTCTGCTTGCGCCGCCACCGTAGTCTACTGCTGCGACCAATCTTCTCCAAGGCTACTGCTGCTGCCTGTTTCCGTTCATCTTGTTGTTTAGTACATCTAGTATATGCGAGTAGCTGGTATTATCATGTTTAATATTCTTGAATTAATCACGGAAATTGTGTCTAATTATCCAACAGCTAGACCTCTTTTAATGTCTAGATTTGGAGTGAACCTAGACACTAAAAAAATCTAGATACACTTCATTCATAAAGCTAAAATCGTCTTATATTTTGAAACGGAGAGAGTACTACCGAACAAATTAAAGGTAAAACAGTACTACACGCGAGCGGGCGAGGACGGAAGGAACCGGGCGTGCGGCTTCCCGCGCACGTACGCTCTCTCCGTCGGTCCTCGCGTGCCGGGCGTGCCTGCGTCACCTCGATCGTGGCCATGCCTTGGTCACAGGCCACCGTGCACGGACGCGGCCGCGGCCGTTGATTTGCCCTTTCCACCCTCGCGGGCTCCTTTTGGCCCCGTTCAATGTGAAACGCGAGCGGACGTGTCCGTGCATGCAATGGACTTTGTTGTACTACCTAAAAGTGCGTTCCCCATGTACGAGTAAACAGATGGGGCTGCTGAGGGACGGTAGTTTTTTTTGACACATGGGATCCAGTAACCTTTCTATATTAAAATTATAAGTTTAAAAATTGAAAACAATTTTAACTTTATTTTATTAATGATATACTATCTCTGTTTGAGATTATTAGTCCTAGGGCCAAGTTGCTAATATCAAGACACTGCATAGCTCTCTCTTATTAATATATGCATGCCCCAATAGTTTTACATGCAACAAACGAAAAAAAAACCTCCGCGTCTCGCGTCGCCCCCGCGCGGGCGACGGAGACGCTAACCCTAGTGCCGCCTCCTTCTCCCTCCTCCTCCCACCCTCCCCCACCGCCGCTGGTGTGCGCCGCCCGGCTAAGACCGTGCGGTCCGGCGGTGGCGGGTCTTCCTCTACCCGGCGCTGGAGGGTCTCGCGGGAGGGCTCTGCTGGCGACGGTGCGCCATGGCGGGACGGCGAGCCCGCCCGACGGCGCAACGGCAGGTGCGATGCACGACTATCACGGGGTCGCAAGGCGGCACGGCGGTGGCGCTCCGGCATCGCTGGTGACCTGCTCGGGACGGGGCGGCTGCGGCGGGGCATCCGAGGCTCTCCGGCGGCGGGACACGGCAGCTTGGCCGGCACGGCTTTGACGGGGTAGGGCGGCCTAGGTCGCAGGGCGACGGCTGCGCGGCTTCCTGGCTGTAGCGGCGGAGCCGCCGACCCGGATATGGGCCTGATCTGGCCTGGCCGGCGGGCCGGGCCTGATCTAGGCCTAATCTAAGCCTTGCTGACACTGCTGCGGCTTCGGACGGCAATCTCCATGGTAATGGTGATGGAGGGCGGTCCCCTCCCCTAGGCGATCGGGTGGCTCGACACCTGCTGCTCCGTTGCCGTCATACCGGGTTCTACCCGACGGCCTTGTGGTGCGACGTTTGTTGGAGCCTTGACGCGAGTTTATGGATGTCGGGGCCCCGGAAGGTGGACTACACGGGTGTCTCGGAGGCGGGACGGCGTTGCAGTGGTGGTGGGCCTTCTCTTTGGTCCACGCGGGTGGCAAGGTGTGGGATTCGGGGGCTCCTGGTGGTGGCAGCGCCTAGATCGCGTTTGGAAGCTCGGCTCGAAGCATGGTGGGGGTCCGCGGTACCATTGGGGGTGAGAGTTTTTCCGGGCGAAAGCCCAGTGCTTCGGCGCCGGCAACGGCGACGCCCGCGGGTGTCGTGACCCTCTTGGGGGCGTTGTTGTGGCTACTCTCACCTCAGAGGACTCCGGGTGAAAACCCTTGACCCCCGTGGTCTCGGCGGCGGCGGCGGCTCCTAGGGCGTCGTTACCTTCTTGGAGGCGTTGTTGTGGAGCTCCGGTCTCCGTAGCCTCGCCGTCTTCGGTCAAGCTAGTCGCTTCCTAGGTTTCAGTGTTTTATCTTTGGTCTGCTTGTAAGAGGAACCCCTCACCACTTTGTATCTGTTTGGTCGTTTGGCTTTATTTATAAAGCGGGGCGAAAGGCTAATTCATTATAGTTTTACATGCATAAGAGAAGTGAGAGAAAAGGAAAACATGCATTGGACGAAAGAGACTAATAAATGAGATAGTCCTTATAATCTCAAACAATATAAAAAACTTCTTAGGACTAATAATCCTAAACAGAGGTAGTATTCTCCAAGCATGCAAGTCGCAATACAAAAATATTTTTATCATTAGCTATACAAAAATGCCACTCACTCCGATCCATAATAAGTGTCACTAATTTAGTAAACTTTGTATTAAACCAAACCACACTTATTTTGGCAGTACTCTCTCTGACCTAAATTAGTTGATTTAGTTTTGTCTAGATTCGAAGATATCTAGCACTAAAGCAAGTCTAGATACATTCGAATTTAGACAAATCTAAGTCAACTATTTTGGATAGGAGGTTGTAGTATTTCTTGAAGATTTAAAAAAGATGATTGCCAGATCCACAGTTTTGTCATTGTTGTGTAGCTCAGAATGCATACGGTATTATTTTTAATTGATAATTTGCACATTTATTGCATACATCGCTAGCTACGTAGTACTGTTTTGTTTTAGTACAATTTTAAATAAAACTCAAATAATTGATACTCGAATTTTTGAAAGACGGGATCATACGGACCGAATCTCCACCCGGGAGGGGGCATTTTAGACGGCAGATGCCTTTCCGCTTTGGATCGTCGTAAACAAATGGATATGACAATCTGCACCACCTGCCAGCAGCAGCAGTGGTCTCGTTTGGTAGTTCACGTGTCCACTTTACGGCAGCAGTAACACGGGAGCAAAACTACGAGGATAATTTAGCCCGCACACGATCCGTGCCCTGATTTTATCCCTAGTATTTTTGTCGATTGTGCGGCTCGCGGTTGCCGACCGACGCTTTGCCTTTTTGAGTCCCCGTTTTACAATGTTCAGACTCGTGCTGCCTTCAGTATCTCTTAGTTGAATGCGTATCAAACGCATGCACTTCTCATTGTCACGCACCAGTTCTTCGACACAGCTAGCTACCTACGGAATTTCTAACTTTCATCTCAAGCTTTTTATACCCAATCAAGGTGCCAATTACCCATTTGGTTCTAACTAAAGCAGCGTCCGATCTTCATATTGACTTTGAAAATGAACAAACCTTTACTTTCTCTGCTCTCAATACTAATTTCTCGGTGATTCGTTCCGTGCCACGACCACACTCCGGCCAGAGTGTCGACCGACCGGTCACTAATTCACTTGTGATGTACTCCCTCCGTTTTAAAATATAAGATGTTTTAACTTTGTACAAAAAGTGTATCTAGACTTTTTTTAGTGTGTAGGTTTATCTGGATTTAAAGTGAACCTACACCTACGAAGAGTCTAGATACACTCCTTATACAAAGTTAAAACATTTTATATTATAAAATGGAGGGAGTACTACATTAGCAGTAACTTGTTAGCGCAGAGAAAAGGCTGTGAATAATCGGTCTAAGCACTAACTAGTCGAGTCGACAGGCTTCACGTTTTTCCTGGTCAATTACAGCAAAAGCATGCATTCCTTTTGCGCCCAAAACTGAAGCCGCAATTGTGGATTGTAGCATACTAGGATACAAGCCGGTAACTTCGATAATCTGTCGGTTGATTTTTCGACTGTTCTCCGGCCGCAAGCCCAGCCAGACAGCCACCGACTGGTCATGCTCGTCGACGTAGGGAGCCGTTAATTTGGCTTGCTCTGCGGTCTGCAAGACGACGAGTCGTGAGTCCACGACGTGCCGCCCTCAAACTGGATCGAGCCTTTTTTTTTCTTTTCTACACCGACTTGCAGTAGTGATCATGTAACCGTACTCTGATACGAGTGGCGTACACGCACATATGGTTTCCGGTGGACTCGTGGAGTGAACGGTTATGTCAGTCACCAGTCATCACGGCAGCATCTTGACTGAACATTCGCCCATTCTCTGTGATAAATAATACGCTCCCTCTGTTCTAAATTTTAAGATGTTTTAAAAACGCATGTGCCTATACATCTTTTATTGGGTATGTTCGGAGCAAAATGAGTGAACGTACACCCCCAGACACATCTAAATAATGTGTTTCAAAAAAAGGCTAAAACATGGAACAGAGGGACTGCAGTGAAGCTAGGCTAGAACGGTAACACTATGATTGACATCAGGCATAAAAGTGTTTACGAACAACCATGAAGCAAAATTTTATCTGACCATCCCTGCAACTCTGAAAAACTGCAGGTAGGATGCACCGCCTCAACGGTCCGTGTCCTTCCCTCCAGAGCATACACAGCAGCTACTCGGATTTCACATACGCGATCCGACTGTGATTTCCATCCAAGAACTGACCCGTGTACCAGCCCCTGCTCTTAACCTCCGACACGAACACGGGAAACACGCTCTCCATCTTCTGATAGGCTTCACTTAGAACCGTATCGCGTGATCCGACGCCTGATCTCTCCATCTCCGAAGCAAAGGCGGCGACCAGCCAACCCCGAAGTGCGTCCTCTCCGGTTGCACTCTGCTCAAGAACCATGTATGTCTTGCCGCCTTTCGGGCTCAGCAAGAATTTCTCTTTTGGGAAAGTAGCTCTCAGCTGCTCGACGCGCCCTGGGCTCAAAACCCTGCGGAGAGGCTGTCCGACTTTCACGCTTCCTGCTTCCTCTATTAATCGGTTCGGGAACAGAAGGTCTTCCCTGTACCTTAGCTCGGCTGGGCTAGAAACATTTCCACTCTGCAGCATACAGAAAAGATAATCAGCATTGTAACTGGGAAGACTGGCAAATGCTTACAGTTACAGGTTAATTGTAAAAAACCTTGATAAAATCAGCCACCACCATTGCTGTTCTCTGTGGATTAAGTGTGTTTATAGGAGTGGCTCTCATCTCTTGCACAACTCCCCATATATGTACAGCAGAAAGCAATGGGCCTACAATTAGCTGGAAGAACAAATAACAGTGATTAGAAGCTTGTATCGAGTAGAAAGTTCTTGCACATAATAACAAGTCCTGTAGTCTGATGGTATGCAGCAACCGAGAACAGAATAAGTGAATACAACGAAAAGAGCCATCAAAACATGTATACACTGTAATTCTCTTCTCCAACTTCTGACAGGGAACAATATATAGTTCCAAGTGTTAGGTGCGGTCTGATTAGAGCATAGCTATATGCACTCAGCACCACAGAGGTGGGCTAACAAAGTAATGTAGTACTACAGATTCGACTCTTTCTACCATAGGCAACAACTGGAATGTTCTCAATCTTTACTCACATACCTGTCCATCATACTGTGTGGCCTGCATGCTAAGAGCAGGTAGATGGACCATATCCAACGTACCAAGTTCACTGTACAAGCAACTCTTTTTATGCTGTGTTTGTTTCGGCGTATGTAGTATACGCAAATCACACACACAAACTAGAATGGACGCCATACCAAACTATTCACGGAGTACAGATGAGGATGGAAAACCAAAAAAGCTAAAAACAATTCTTCACAGTACCTGATGCCATGATAATGCTGGACACCTCATGGATAACATTTTGTTTTTTAAATCAAACCACTTATCTTTTACAGGTTCATTTAGCATAAGAGAACAATGCTTTATGCTATGTTTCTATAACTCAAGACTGATATAGTTAAAGTAATGGTCATTCTTGTAATGCACATTTTACTTTGTGTATTTCCCTGACAAAGCAAAAGAGTAAGTGAACAGGTGTATTTCTGCGAACATGTACCTTCCCTTGAGTTGATGAACATACAGTAGATGATAGTCCAATGCCAGCTCCTATGCCCATAACGTTGAAAAGTGTCGAAATGGCCTCCCCTTTAGCAAACAAGTCACTAAGGTTACCTTCTTTGGCAAAAGACGAATAGATTGGCAGCCTCGTCGCTCTGGCAGCAACAACAGCCATTCCCTACAAGGATAAATCGGAACTTATTTGTGTGGTAACCTGATTTTAGGCAGAGAAAACCTGGACAAACATGTTAATAGTTTTATTGATGCCATTCTATAATCTATTCCCTCCGTCTAGAAATATAATACGTTTTAGCTTTGTGAAACGAATGTATCTAGACGACTTTTTTGTATAGATTCAGAGTGATTCTGTACACTAAAAGACATCTAGATACATTCATTTCATAAAGCTAAAATGTCTTATATTTCTGAACGGAGGAAGTACATAGTTATATCTTATAGCATCAGTTGCAGAAGACACTGTCTATATCTTTGAATAAGCTCTAAACAAATTATATATGCTAAAGTCAAACACAAGACTATATCACAATACAAATGCCATCTGAAGTGCAACATGCAAGTTAAAAATCTGCACCTTTGCAAAATTTCCCAAGCCTGCCACTTGAAGAAAAAGTTGTGGACACAATGGTGAAATGATGTCCAATGTAGTACCAAAATCATAGAGAACATCAGCTGACACACCACAGAAATAGCAATGAATATAACGTATCTTAGAAAGGATAATTCAATACTAAGACAATCAACAAACAGAAATATCAGAAAAAGGGTGACAAAATTGACATAGTTATAACCTACCAAATATCCTCCAACTCTTCGGCTCTGAATCCATTCTTGCCCCCATGCCGCTACAGATGAGCTTTCCCGCGTGCTGCATTCCATCTTTTAGAATCTGAAATGGATATATAAAATCAGCCGAGATGTTTGGTTGTACTAAGTGCTTGCAATTTTAGCATCTCTGTCAATATATGCTTACCCAACTTACAGCAGTTGCTTGCGCAGGAGTAGGTCGTAGACCTGCAGCAAATAACAAAGACTGAGCCACAGCCCACATGGGCAGTCAGTTGAAAGGCACTATGTTTCTCCATCAAACAAAGCAGGTAAAAGTAAAAGAAAAGAAATCAAGCGTTCTAGAAAACTGGCTAAAATTTATGGAAATGACACAAGTTGTTAAATGATGACTCTTATTGCTAAGAAAAATATAGTAGCAAGCAGAGAAATTGACCTGGGTTGATAACACATGCAGCATAGCACTAGAAAAATGCTGGAGTGCTCGGAATTTGGTATATGTTAGGTAACCCTCATTCACACTGCATGATCGGTAGCAACACTTATCAAAGAATGTGGTCCATCAGAGTGTCAACAATATCAACAATGTCAGATAACTCATACCTGTATGGATAACCTGACGGAAAGAATTTGTTCAAGAAAGAATCAACCAACTTATCATGTACCAGTCTGTTATCCTGGACAACTTTTACCTACAGGAAAATAGGAGTTATAACTTAATCAAATAACATATAATTCACGATGAACTACACAATTATCATGAGAGTAACAGTCCAGTACTTTGACTATGGAATTATGCTTCCTCACCGTGAGATTATTTAGTTATCTAGGTAAGCAGTAAACATTTAGAGGTCATTTTACAGGTCGTGAATGCTTGAATTTGTAAATTTGCAAAGTGCAAGAAGCAGGAAAAGGCTGCTTGCCGGCACACCGACTCAAACAACAATTTGCAAGGTTGATAGCCATTTGCACTATTAGAACAATACAATAATGTAACATGTCTCACTAGTTGAACGATGAAACCAAACAACTGTACTACACTTTGTGTCTAAATAACACTCAGAACTGGCGATGTACTGGTGCTACAAATTACTGTTTATACCTTCTCTGAGCAGCTACTCTCATAAAAAGTGAAGCATCCTTGCATCGTGGTTACTGTTTATACCTTCTTTTAGTTAGAACCAAGATTCATTGTTCAATTGGGTAATGCTAAAATTATTGCTGTATGCCAGTAATTATCTAAAGTTCAGCAGCAAAACAAACCCCGACCCGAAAATTGATTTATTCACACAAGGTCATTATCTAACAAACCTCAACCCATCGTAACAATTAGAGAAAATAAATTCAGATATTTGCCCAACCAATTTCAGATGCTAGAGGGCGGGGGAATGTAATCTGATGCTATGTGAAAACAACATTCGTACTTTATCATCCTAGTTTTATGCTGGGAAAAATTGTATTGTTCACAGGAATGGAAAAAAGAACAATCCGGCTCTACAATGTCGGGAAAGCCAAAGAGGAAAAGTAGAAGGATTACAGATATGCCGCCGCCACTATTCCCGGCGTCGAAGGTGCAGAGCCGCGAGACGGACTCGGAAATCTCCACCCAGGAATCCAGCTTCCGGGGCATCTCCATAACCGCCGGCTTGTCGCCGCCTCCACGTATCTTCTCCTGCGGAAGATTGGCGCACAAAACTAAGAGAGGGTTTCGCCGAGAAGAGCTGCGGCGCACGGTGAGTAGGGATTGCAAGGTAGGTTAGCAGCGCTTACGAGTATATTCATTGGGGGGGCGTATAGAAGAGACGACTCGCCGGGGCTCGTGTTATCCTTTCGGGGCCGCTCTGGTAGACCGAGACGGTGGCCGGCGGCGAAGCGGCAGCGGAACGGATGTGGGTAGCCGGCCGTGGAGGGCGGGGATTTCCAACACCCTGTGTCACGTAGTCACGTGTAGACGTGTAAGCAAGCGGGCCGAGTGGCTTGGCGGCTGAGCCCGGCCCGCCCCGTCTCCGGCCCACGATATCTCATTTCCGCGGTTCCTCCCGTCACTATCGCCTCGCCTGAGCCGCCTCGAGAAGTCCAAAACGGACGAACTCATTTGACCGGGATACTACTAATCTCGATGACAAAATCGCCATAGCAGCACTGGGGAACGAGAGATAGCCACACCTCGCGATCCCGAGCACGAGCAGCTCCGATTCGAAGCCGCCCCACCTCCTGCTATAGGTCTACCGCTGTGGTGAGATCCCGCACGGGCCGGGCCTCGATGGGATCGCCGCCGTCCAGGCGGCCCCTCCTGGCGGCCCTCATCGCGGTGGCGCTGCTCTCCGGGGCGCTGGCGGCGACGGAGGAGGCCTACGTCACGCTTCTTTACGGCGACGAGTTCGTCCTCGGCGTGCGCGTCCTGGGCAAGTCCATCCGGGACACCGGCACGATGCGCGACATGGTGGTGCTCGTCTCCGACGGCGTCTCCGAGTACTCCCGGGAGCTCCTCGAGGTTTGCGAAATCACCCACATACGCCAACTCTTAGGTGGTAGATTCAGCTTACCACTTCTGTCAAGTAGTAGCTTTAGCGCAAATTTGTGTGGGGTTGACTAGTGAGTAGGATGTTCGGGCTTAATGTGATCTCAGTTTACAAAGTTCATCAGATTTATGGTAGGTTCGTGTACAATGAAATGTTATCCGTTTAGTCCATATTACTTCAAAATATTCCTTAAAGTAAAAATATATATGTTACTTCAGAAAATGCCACATAACAGGGAAATTATTTTTAATCTTCTTGCCTGCAATGTAGTTTCCGGCTTTCCGCTAGTGTTTCCACATAATCTGGATTTAAGCTAACCGCAGATAAATTGCAGGCTGATGGTTGGATCGTGAAGCGCATAACTTTACTTGCTAATCCTAATCAAGTGAGACCAACAAGGTTTTGGGGTGTCTACACAAAGCTAAAGATATTCAACATGACAGACTACAAAAAGGGTATATTTCATAGCACTTTAACTGTGTTTTATTTTTCTTTTTTTCACCCAAGTCCATCTGTTACATTTGAATTGAATGAGCAGGGCTACTGCCATCTGTTCCGAAATGATAACAATAGCTTCAGTTTTTTTTTATAGTATTTTGTTTGACATGCCTTTCGTATCATAAGTTTTATTACTGTACTAAAAAGTTGCTGTTCCCCAGTTGTTTATCTTGATGCAGACACTATAGTTGTAAAAAGTATCGATGATGTTTTCAAGTGTGGAAAGTTCTGTGGGAATTTGAAGCACTCTGAAAGAATGAATTCTGGAGTGATGGTTGTAGAGCCATCTGAAACTCTTTTCAAGGATATGATGGACAAAGTAGACCGGTTGCCTTCCTACACTGGAGGTCAGTGCACTTACTTTCCTATTCTGTATTGTTCATTTTTAGGCTTGTTCCTGTATGAGAAGGTCACACTCACATTAGTAGTTGGTTATTCTTTTATATTCAGGCATTTGTTTGGAGAACACAAACCGATTGACTGTAAATAGTTTGCTCACATTTATTGCATTTTGGTGCATACTAGTGCATATAGAAAAGAACTTTAAGGTAATAAACCTGAGACTAATCGCACACCACAAATGTGTTTTTGTTGCATAGAAGAAAAGATCATCCTCAGGGGTAACTTGATAAGTGCTTTTAGATACTTTGCTCTCTCACTTTTGAAATGTAAACAGTTACTCTATTTAATCTGTTACTTTTTCGTAAATTTGGCATGTTAGTGCATGTAAACAAAAGTTATCGTGTAACAAGTTGTATAATACTATCTGTTTTTATTGCGTAATCAGGGGGTAATTTTGTACAGTTACAACACTTGTAGAAGCCCATGAATTTCGTAGAAAAACAGTTGAATCACATATGCTTAGAAAACTAGACTCAGTATTTTAGTGCATGATAGTGTATCCATATTGAATAGACGCTTGCACACCACCACCTTGCAGTTACACCTGAATTCTTCAGCCTGCCGCCATCTTTGGCCTGCTGTAACCAGCCTTTTGGTGATATGTTGGCCTTCTGATGCATTGTCAGGTCCTCTTTTAAGTTTACAATGACAACACCAGTGCAATCCTCAGCCATCCCATCACACCATAAACACTTCCAGGTGTTAATCGACTGTGGCTGCAGAACCTGCTCCTAGACTACTCACCTCTTCTTATCATTCCCCATCACGCCCAAGATCGAGGACACTGCTGCTCCCCTCAACGTCAATATCTATTCCCTTGCTAGTTCTGTTGAAGATAGAGGAGGGTCAGTATGACCATCGTGGGAAATAGTCTAAGGGGGCTTATTCTAGTAGGATATATTTGCAATAGACCGATAGCCCATGGTCGTTAGAGGAGATATGATGCCCAGTTGGGAGTTGTGTTGGTCCTTTGATGATTATATTTAGCATTATTGTTGATTTTATGTTCTGAATCTAATCCGGGATGCTGAATTAATTCATGCAGGGGACCAAGGTTTTCTTAATTCGTATTATGCTGATTTTGCTAACTCCCGTGTGTATGAGCCAGACTCACCTTTAAAACCAGAACCTGAGACACAGCGCCTTTCTACCTTGTATAATGCTGATGTTGGTCTTTACATGCTAGCCAACAAGGTAATACTATTTACATGCATTGGTAATGCCAAATACATTTGATTATTTATCTGACTTAATACTCCCTCTGTCCAGAAAAGAATGTTGCATATTTGTCTAGATTCACATGTATCTAGACACGTTTTACTACATACTCCTTCCGTTCCAAATTATAAGATGTTTTAGCCTTTTTCTGAGATGCATGTATCTAGACGCTTTTTAGTGTGTAGGTTCGGAGCACAATAAGTGAACCTACATATTAAAAGCGTCTAGATACATGTGTTTTAGAAAAGGCTAAAACAACTTATATTTTGAAAAGGAGGCAGTAGATACATGCGAATTTAGACAAATATGCGACGTCTTTTTCCAGACGGAGGGAGTATAAACTGTTTGATAAGGTAATCGACAATATGACCACTCTAAGTGGCCTGATCGATCTGTTTTGCATGTGAACCTAGAGCATCGAAAACTCTCTTCATTTCATCAATGCCGTGCATGTTGATTGTCACAAAATATTTGCTTTGGAGTTGTGCATTGGTGCATTACATTTTCTGCAAACTTGATACTGCATGTGCCTCACCTTCTTGTATTGAAAAAACAATCATGCCACCTAAGTCCCAACACTGTACTCCATGTTAGTTTAAACCTTGTTGACTTGTCATTGACAAGAGAAATGATTCTAGTGAGGTATGCAAGTAAGCAACCCACTTACAATTTACCGCTGTTTGAATTGGTAGTATCAGATTGTACTGTCACAAGTCTCAGCTATTTTAGTATTTTTAATACATGGAAGAAGGTCCTTGATAGTACAAACTAAGACAATGTTTTTGTTTTTTATGCTCATTTGTCGTCTTGTGCTCCAAAGTACAAAACTAAACCTTTTTTTGGGTAGCCTTTAGATATTTATTTACATGAACCATATACAGCGTGGTGCTTTTTTTGGGACCTAATTATGCAACTTATGTTGCAGTGGATGGTTGATGAGAAGGAACTAAGAGTTATTCACTACACACTAGGTCCCCTTAAACCCTGGGACTGGTGGACAGCTTGGCTTGTAAAACCTGTGGAAATATGGCAGGTAAAATTGAATTTCATTTATCTGTTCTTTACTTATAATTTAACATTTTCTGATAGTGAATTAGTAGCATGATGGTAATAAAGTTATGCTCTGTGATTGCAGGATATTAGGCAAAAGCTTGAAGATTCTCTTCCGGGAACTGGTGGGGGGAAGAACCCTCATGACCAGCTGATGGTCAAATTTTTATTCATTATTCCCTTCTGCCTGCTGTTATTTGGTTATTACCAATCATGTTTTCAGGTTAAAAATGGTTCCATGCTGCTAGCTATTTTTACGTTGTAGGTGCATCTTATTATAAGAGTTGTTGTCTTATCGACTTCATATATGCGATGTTTTTGACAGAACAATAAGAAGTTTCCAAGTGTGCAGTCTTTATGTGCGTTTGCTAGAAGAGGCCGTCACAAATACAAGTCTGAAGAGGCACTTCCATCTTATTCAGCAGTTGGTGTTTCATCATCTACATTTTCTAATTCAAATCAAAGAGTTAGTTCTCTACTCCTCTTCAATAGCATGTATTATGTATGTTTTGTCACTCAAAACAAATGAAGGTCTGCATTTTACACTTGTATTACATTTTATTGAACATTGACTATTTGACCTATACGTTTCACCTTGTAGAATGAATATGAAAACTATGGAGAACTGCCGTTTATGATGTAAAATTGTCCCAGAATATAAGATAATGTTTATATTACAAATATTGATAAAGCATCAACCTTGGATGAGGTTATCTTATTCTATATGATCTTATCCTCCTAGTATCATTTTGTTACTCGGTATACTCTTCTTACTGAAATGTTGATGATCATATGATGTTGGCCTAATGGTTGCTTAACACTGTCACAGATCTCAAATGGGCCACATTTGATGCTGCCTTCTTATTTCGGGGCGTTTGCTGTGCTAGTCTGTTTTATGTCTGTTGGTGTCTCTCTCGCCTTTGCTTTCACTATCATTCCACGGCAAATTATGCCATGGACAGGTTTGCTCCTCATGGTTGAGTGGACCTTTGTGGCATTCTTCTTACTGTTTGGTAGTTATCTCCGTTTTGTCTATCGATGGGGAAGTATCAGCGCAAATTATTCTGATTCATCAGAGAATCGTGTAGGTACAGGTGTGTTAAATTATATAACTTCTTACAGAGTTTTCTCTTTCTTGCCTAGAAATCTTAGGTATCTAACAGCTTGGTCTTTTGCAGGCCATCAGCATAATATGTCTGACTGTGACAGGGAGGCGACATTTTACTGGACAGGGATGGCAGTCATAGCTCTTGTTACTGTATTTTCACCAACTATCTTGGGTATAACTGCGTTATTTACAAAGTAAGGCACTGACTTGTCCATCCCATTTAATATAAAGGAAAAAGGGAGAGAAACTTGCTGTACTGATTAGTACAATCTTGAGTATGTATATATAAATTAGGGCCCGTTTGATTCATAGGAATGGCAAAGGATTTTTGCAGGATTGTGATCCTAAGGATTTTTTCCTATGACCGCTGTTTGATTCGGAGGAATCGATCCCGTAGGATTCGTTCCTGTGGTTGTTTCCCTAGTCTATACCGTAGGAAATTTTCCATTCGCTCTGAGCTCTTGGAAATTTTCCTGTGGCAGGAAGAAAAGCGCGAGCGCCGCTCGCTCCGCTCTTGCCGCCAAGTACCTTGGCTTTCCTTTCCCGTGCTACCATCAAACAACCACTTGTTCCCATTCCCATAGATTTTATTCCTATAGGATTCATTGGGACATGCCATACCAATCCTATACTTTTCCTATCCCTACATTTTTCCTACCCTATGAATCAAACAAGCCTGTATGGGAGCTTTGTCCTGTGGCTGTGGGCGAGTGCGAACTTCTTAGACCACATAATTAATTTTGTGTAGCGTGTAGGTTACAAAATGGCTAGTTAGATTTTGGCTCATTGGCTGGCATATTTCGTAGCTCTCTGAAGTATATAGTACCATATCCTTATTTCTAGCTTACTGAAACTTGACAAAAAATAAAACCCAAGTTGAATGCATATGTGGGATTCTTGATTTAAGGATTCTTATTAGTTACTCTTGACAACCGGTCTGAAGGATATCTTGCGTAATTGTACTAACATTTTTTAGTTTCGCTTGCCAGTAAACTGATCAGCCCCTGTGCATGTTCTTTCAGGCTAGGGTTGATGGTTGTTGGCGGTGTTGTCCTCGCGTCGTTTATGACATATGCTTCTGAACATCTTGCTATCTCAGCCTTTTACAAGGGCCAGAAAGATAGGAGTGGGTCGAGAACTAGGAGAATTTGCTTTTTGTGTTTGTAGCAAGTTTGTACTTAAGTTATTGATTAGTTCATGTTGTTGTTGTACATTTTTATACGGGAAAATTTTGGTGGTTCCTTTGACAGAGAGATTCCATTTTGTAACACTGATGTAATCAAAGGTACAGTACATAGATTCCAACGATGTCCTTGTTCTGCAGTTGACATGCAGCTCAAAACAGACCTGCAACTGTAAAGCTTACTGTCTATAAAAATACCTGGCTCCATTTGCTCGTTGCATTTTCTTTTTGTTACTGTACTGTGATCGTTGGTTCTATATGGAACTCCTCAAGTTAGAATTCAACTGTATTTGGAGTTTGGTAGGAGTGCTGCTCACAACTAACCGTGGCCGGCCTTAAATTGGTTTGTGACAACTGGCCGGATTAGGGCCTTCTTGTTTCAAAGATGAAAGATGTAGGTATGCATTTGGAAGATTGCAATCTTTCCTACGTAGTTGTGTTGTATCCTATGAGATTTTTGTGGAGTTTGTAAAGCACAAGTCTTTGGGCCTCTTTGATTTACAGAGAAAATTTGGGGTTCTATTTTTTCTACTGCATTTTTTTTTCTATAGAGCTTACTCGGTAGGATGTAAAAGCATACGATTTTATAACGGACTGTACTACATGCAAGTTCAAAGAAAAAGTTCATTGATTCCGTCTTTGTAGTAGCAAATTCTCTTTGATTGCAAGATAACTAAGGCAATCACCTAATCTGTAGAGAATATTACACGTTTTCTGCGGTGCGCCTAAGCAATATTAATAAATTCTATGTCCATGTGTTTGCAGTATTTAACATGTCATGACAACTAGGAGTAGTTTTTTTTATCTTATTTTTCCTTCTTATTCATGTGTTTCAAAAATGATGTAGTGTCAGTCTATCAGAGATAAATTCCCTCCCCACGCAAAGAAAGAGAGGAGAAATTCCCGTGGACTCACATCTTTACCAGAATGGATCTTCAATGGCATATGCTGGCATAGAATGTAAGTAATCGGACTTTTTTTTTCCCACAGTGCTACACAGAATACCAAGGCTGAAACACGATGTGCCATGAACATGATACGAAGGCGATCTCCGTATCTGCTTATGTTCCAGAACGAGCTAGTGCGTATATAAACTAAGAACGATCCACTACGCCACATGCGATTTCAAAAAAAGAAGAATCACATTCTCAAAGAGAAGTGTGTTAAGTGCAAAGCCCCAAATATATTCCCCTAGAGTATTGCTTTTTGGCAAACAAATACTCCATTCCCGCGTGGCGCGACAGCTACGTTAGAGGCGCTGGAGAGATGGCTTATATAACTACGTGATCTTATCAGGAAACGGATTTTCGAGGGGGTATCAGAAAACGGATATGCGGGCCCATTTGTTCCTCCCGTTACCGTCACGACGTGGCAAAGCGTGCACGCACGGCGGGAGGTCCGGAGAGGCGGAGAGATGTACGTGGTCGAGCGCCTCGCCGCTCGTACCTTGCCCGTCCGGAGAAAGGCCACACCGGCCAGTGGAAACCGGAGACGGCCGAAACTTTTTCCAAAAGCCGTTAGTGCTCTGGACGTTATGGTCCGTGACGAAGTGCCAAGCGATCGCGTGTGTTTAGCAAACGTATGGGCTGTGAACCTCCTGCCCCGCGTGCAACCAAGGCGGTGCATCTGGGTGACGATCGAGAACACGATGATGTCTAAATTCGGCGTGTTTATATTATTTAGGGCTGATGGACCTAGCAAGAACACGAGGGACAAGCATGGAAACATGTCATAAGCGTGTGATGATTGACGATTGCATGCGAGCGGAGGTTTCAAAACTTTCAAGCCACCATAACATTGCAAAAGATCCTTGGACGAATTTCACAAGACACCTACTCATATTATTCGTCGAAGGATTTATTTGCTGTTGTGTCAGCTTATTTGATGGGCCAAATCCATATATTTCCAAGCTAGGTAATATAGGGCATTTCTGGAGGTTGTTTGTATGAAGGAAAGCCCATCTAGAGATGTTTTTGGCTGGCTCATTAGGATCGGACAAAAATCCTCTCTCTTTCTCCATATAAACCCCATCTCAACAGTCATTAGATCACCTCCACCTCCGTATCACCACCACCACAATTTCCACCGCCATCAATCTAGTACGGTCTAGCTTAGGACCAGCACAATATCGTCATCGAGCGTTTATTCAACTTGCATCGCTTTGCTCATCCTTTTGTAAGCCTCCTAGCTACAGCTCCACATATTCCTACTTTGTATCGTGTGATGTCTTCAGACAATCACTTTGCTAATCTTTGGAGTTATTTGATACTGCTGGTTGCCGATCGCCACCTTCTGCATGGTAAGACCTTGTAAGAATGTGATATTTTCAATTATGTGAGCGATTTGTTTCTTGTTTTCTACTAATCATGATAGGTTCCGGGGTTAGAAGATTTTGGGATACGACTATGGCCGGAGATGTGTGGTCGGCTACCAAAATACAATGACTACAGCGAGAGGTCGAGACATGGAAGAATGTACATGATCAGGTTACCGTTTATATGTCATCCTTTAATGGTCATTATAAGACTGATTTATATATTGAATAGGAATTTGAGATGAACAATATGAACACAAGAAAGTAAAAGGTGCAATTAGTACATTCACTAGTTTGGCTTATATTTGGTGGAATGAATATTGTCGATTATATCCTGATTATATACCTACTACTTGACTTGATTTGAAACTTGCTATGCGACATAAATTTGTCCATCATATTATACACGTGACATGATGAGGAAATTACAACAATTAAATCAAGATAGTAACACTATGAGAGAATATTATGATGTTTTAGAAACTAGTGTGTTGTATTCCTTTATAGAGGAAAGTGAAAATGATTTTATGAATAGATTTTAGAGAGGTTTAAACCATGACATCCAGGATATACTTGTGCATAAAGAATTTTATTTTATCAATTGCATGTTTTATTGTGCTTACCAAGCTGAACCGAAAATAAAGAGGTGTGTGACAAGCAAGTGCAAGAGGATGGTGAATGTTTCTCCTTCTCTGCCAACCGTGATTGAATTGTCTCGAGATGTTGACGAGTCAACTCCAATAGTACCTCCATCATATGTAGCAATTGTACAAGGTACTAGTAAAGATACTAATTTTATTCATGCACATGAGATTGATCAATGCCCTCTTGATTTAACTAGGTCATGTGTTGAGATTGCCAATGATTTGGTCACATCACTTTTTGTAGATGATTGGGTTGTTGGTTTAAATATATCGTGTGATCAAATAGTTGAGATGCCTACTGTTTTGAGTGCAGCTATAGATGAAACTAATTTTTCTAGTGGTATGAGTGCACCTGTTGTTGATTTGAATTCTTCTAGTGAGATGAGTACCCTCACTGAAATTATTGCTGCTAAAATTAACCATGTAACTTGGTTAGGAATCAGGGGTGGACCTAGGCCCTGGGCTAGACGGGTTGAAGACTGGGTCGAGCCCAAGGGAGGAACAGAGCAGATTTGCATTGCTCATTTGCTCTATACTATTCCCATGCAACTCGGTGCCTCAGCCCCCATCGGGCCATCAAGCAATGCCCAGGCTGCAGCCCAGCAATGAATGGACGTTCCTGTCCCAACCGAGCGCAGATGATCGATCGTTGGTACCGAAGCGTTGCCCTGTGCCCGTGCCTCCCGATCGATCTAGAACCGATCTTGTCGCTGCCCACATCCTTCTCCCCCTACGGCCGACGCTCTTGCCTCCTCCTGGTGGTGCTACCCCCACCTCTCCCGCATGCTGGCATTAAGCAGCACAGGTGCCCAGGAACTATCCGCGTGCAGCCACGAGCCAACAAAGGCACACTAGAGGAACTCCCCAGGATCACTCCTAGCTTGCTGTCTGCAAATAATTTGTCTAGATTTTTTAGCTAAACTATCACTACTCTTGCCTTCCGTGGGTATTTTTCTAGAAATTGGTACTTGTCTACTTGAGTTACATATATCATCTGTTTACCCAAAAAATAAAATATATCATATGTTTAATTACTGTTAGAGGCTAACTAGTTTTTGTTCAAAACACTTGCAGTTTATTAGAATTCAGATGGATAGATTCTACAGAAGAGAAGATGCCTCTAGCAGTAGTAGAGCTTTAGTACCTAAAGATGAAGGTAGCAATGCAAAAATAAAACATGGCAAATTGAGCTTTTGTATTTGTGGTTTTACTACTGAAGATCATTTGTAATACCAATTTATAATATATATGCACTACTTTACATGCAGGTTTTTACATACTTTTGAAATCTCAGCTCTCATGCGCTCATGATGCCAATATGCAGTGATGGATCCGACCTTCACTAATTCGTATTGATCTAGTAAGAATACATTTCTTTACACATTCATTGACAATTTTAAAGTTCTTTAAAAACTATTAAGGTTTGTGCAACTTATTAAGTACTACATTACCATACAATTTTATAGTTATATCTAGCAATGTTTTAGATATGCATAAGTCAACCCCTCCTTTGTCCATTCCTGGGTCCGCCACTGTTAGGAATAGTGAAGTGTTGGATACACTATCTCAGAATACAAAGCACGCTTAAAGTGTTGAGAATATGGACCAAGTGATGTGGATATTATATCCGATTTAGATAGTATACTGTTGGTTATAAATGATGAAGTGATAAATAAATTTTATGCTGCTACTTCTTTGTGGTCTATTACAATTGATCGTCCTATGTCCTTGTCACATGCTAGAAATATAATTGCAGAAATCACATGTTTGGAGAGTGTTTACGTCTCTGATTATACTTTTTATTTTGTTAGAGAATGGCGTAGACGATATTTTTATGGTGCATAGGATTTAAATGACATATGACAAACTAGCTTGTTTGCGAGAAGATAAATATGTGCATATGCTTCATCATTTTGATATGACCTCCAATGTTAGTATAGATTTTGAGCTAGATAGCTTGATGCATGAATTTTTATCTAAACACATCGTAGCTCGTACTTTGGAAACACTAAATTTTTCTTTACCAATTTCGGGATGGTTTGTAACACTCTCGAGTCGGCCCTATGCATATTTTAGCGATTTTCTCCAAACCCACATAGAAATGATTCAAAGATGCCCACCAAGCACTTGCGTATGGGTGGAAAACAAAGTAATACCATTATACAATAGTTCACGATGGAACCCACAAGAACATATATATACAACAATAACTCAATGAGTCAAGAATACAGATATACATTATAAAGATCCAAAACACGGTGAAAATGATACAACATCTGAGTATGGACAAGAGGCAAATGGGACTAAGAGCCCTAAATAATAACCAATGACGTCCATAACTCTGGCCAGACCAAGCCGGAAGGACAACCTTGCTAACGTCGTTGAACTTATACCTGTTAAAACAAAAGGGGTGCCGACAAAGGGCAAAGAAAAAGGGAGCGGTCAGTACTAAGGTCAGTACACGACGAGTCTAGAATTCGACGGCTCTCGCCTACATAGATATCTGGATTGAAGCGACAGTGAAGATGCACTAAACAACCTATAAAAACTCGATACAACTATCGGCTATCAGAGAGGGATAAGAAAGACCTATTCGGAACTAACCTGAAACTAACACCAAACATACACATCCTAGTAATTCCTCCTCGAGATCAAACGAGGAAGTCATTCCGAGGAAAACTCCACAATTTTATACATTTATTTCATGGTGGTTGTCCAACTTACTAGTCATGTCAGATTCAAGTCAAATTGTAATTGTAATTCTTTAGTTATAGTGTCTATGATTGAGATACTATGCTCCAAGTCGTCCATAACTGCGGACATGGTTTTTCGAAAAGATTTAACCCTGTACGAGTACACCAAAGTATCCACACGCACTTGCATCCTGTTTGCCAGATCAATTAACATACAGCTATCAGTATGTTGGTAGGGCTTCAGACACGACGTGTTCCCAGATCCAAAGCAAGTATATGGGGGTCACCCAAAAGAACTACATGTATGAGGTATTGCTAATCCTCATACGGACCCTGAGGTTGCATGCACTTATCACGCGAGCCATAGACAATATATTTTCGTGACAGAGTACCGCACCTATGCAATAGTAATAAACGCTCATCAAGCAATAGGTAATAAACATCTCATACATGACATAGGTATAGTAGGTAACATATGAAGCCCGAACTAATTTTGTGGCCTCTAGTATAGTACTTTGAAATCAGGTAATAAGCCGATAGGGGTGCCTATACACCCCACATGTGGTTAGCGCGCTCGATCTCGGAACATGTGTCAAGACCTTCGGTCCTAGGTGTACATAAGTGGGCGGGATAATAACCAGATCTCAACTATTGGCCACCGATGCCTCTGCATTATATCTATTTTCAGCATTTTAATTATCAAGTTATAAGTAAAACCATGATTATCTCTACCATTAAGCATATGCCAACCCCCAACAACGGTGGAACATCGACGACACGAAGCAACAGCTAGACAAGCTACTACGACTCGTAAGGCCAACTGTCTACCAAACAACAAACAATAGGAGGTGTCCAAAACAACATGCAATAGGAGGTGTCCAAGGCAATATATGCTACAGGAGATATCAATGGTACAAAAACTAAAGCATAGAACACAAGGATAGCAATAGACCAATAGGAGGAAGTAAAGACTATAAATGCAAAAATAGGTAGAAAAGAGGGAGAATGCTCGCCTAGAAAATACTGCCGAAGATACATCCGAAGAACGGGTCGAAGCTCGTATCAACTCAACGACCTAATCCGCGAAGAAGCAAATTACTAAAAGAAACAGTGAATGCACTATTTAATACTACGACAGAAGATCGGGCATTTTGCATGTATGATGCATGGCATGGCAAAGATGCGATTCAACTAGGCAATATTAAGCGGAAACGGGGTCCCGATAATTAATTATAAGGTTCATGTTGTTTAGTTACCCTGCAATTTAAATACTGATTTAACAAAGCAAAACATAGTATCGGTTCGCTACACAAATTTAAATGGAGTCGAGATAAGTAAAATATAGCTCGCATATGCACTCCATATTTAATTAATAGATGAATCGGCTAAATGCCTGCAAACCACAAAAATATATGCAATCATGAGTGATTGATATGCAACAAGGTAGATGTCATATTATAAATATAGGGGTCTCGGATGGAGCTCATATAGATGTCCTCGTATTTTTTTTATGTTTGTTTAGGCGCATCACTATTGTCAAAATTTCGGGTTCTGCACGGTTTTGTAACGTGCTCTTGATTTTTTTTGTTACACAACCATTTTTGTTGCATTACTTTTTTTGAAATGCAACAAAACATTTTGCACAGTTGTAACATCTACCTTAAAAAATATTGTGACAAACTTTTGCTTGGCAAATATTTGTTACATCAATTAAAGTAATCTCGCTTTTTTTTTGCATTTTCGTAACATTTTCAGAAAAAATACGATGACAATCTGTTGTGATAGTATATTTGTTTTTGCTACGTGGTGTGACGATTTTGTTTGGAAAGAGGGAGAGACTTGTATACGATCTCTCCATTAGGTGGGATCATAGGAATTAACTCATATAAATCATATTTAGAAATTAATAAAAAATCTGAAATTTCTATAGGACATACTTAAGGTATGTATCTACAACTCACAAGAAATTTCAGTCCAAAATTTGATCTACATTTTTAAAAACAAAAAAGATAAATTGTACCATGAATAGTGTCAGCTTCCGGGTGAATAGTATTTCACACTATTCATCCCCAGGTTTATCTTTTTTTGCCTCTCTAAGCGTAGGTCCAATTTGAAGCAACAGACGTGTGTTGTCATTTTTTTTTAGAATATCTTAACATGTTTTGCATTTTCAAAAAGAAATGATCTCATAGATCCCCTAGGAAATATTTAGTGTTCGGCACAGATTACTCCTGGAGTCGTGCTGCTTGCTAACTCCGCCCTGAGTCTAATACAATATCCAACTAATAGCAATCGTGATATAATTAGATAAGGGTATTGTAGTAAATGTAATCCAAATTAGATGGAGTCCGAGCGGAACTGTAGCAGTAGACGCGAGGGCAGAATTGGAAAAAGAGTGGAACTCGGGTGCCGGTCCAGTCCAGAAGGATCCGAATATTCGGCTCTCGCCCCCGCAGTTCCGGGGCTCGTCGTTAAATAGGCGACCCACCTGCCCTGGATCGAGCTATCCTCAAACGAAACGAAGAAAAAAAAGATCAACTCCGGGAGGATAAAAAACAGATCTGCCTATATGAGTGAGGAACTCAACCGCGACTACGAGATCGGCGAGGAGATCGGTCGCGGCCGCTTCGGCGTCGTCCACCGCTGCGCCTCCCGCTCCACGGGCGAGCACTACGCCGTCAAGTCCGTGGACCGGTCGCGCCTCTCCGACGACATGGACCGCGGCCTCGCCGAGCTGGAGCCCAAGCTGGCGCAGCTCGCCGCCGCGGGGAACCCGGGGGTCGTGCAGGTGCACGCCGTGTACGAGGACGAGTCGTGGACGCACATGGTGATGGACCTCTGCGCGGGGCCCGACCTGGTGGACTGGGTCCGCCTCCGCCACGGCGCGCCCGTGCCGGAGACCGAGGCCGCCGCGGTGGCCGCGCAGCTCGCCGAGGCCCTCGCGATCTGCCACCGCCGCGGCGTCGTGCACCGCGACGTCAAGCCGGACAATGTGCTCCTCGACGCCTACGACGGCGGCGACGGGCGCCCCCTGCGCGCGCGGCTCGCGGACTTCGGGTCCGCCGCACTGGTCGTCGGCGGGGAGAGCGCGCAGGGGGTCGTCGGCACGCCGCACTACGTGGCGCCGGAGGTGATCTCGGGGGGCGAGTACGGGGAGAAGGCCGACGTGTGGAGCGCCGGGGTGGTCCTGTACGTGCTCCTCACCGGCGGCGCGCTGCCCTTCAGCGGCGAGACGGCCTCGGACGTGTTCTCCGCCGTGCTGCGCGGAAGCCCTAGGTTCCCGCCGAGGCTCTTCTCCGGGGTGTCGCCGCTGGCCAAGGACCTGATGAGGCGCATGATCTGCCGCGACGTCTCCAGAAGGTTCTCCGCGGAGCAAGTCCTCAGTAAGCACACATCACGTTGGATGAATCCTTCAGATTATTTATTTTTCGTGCCGCATTTGGAATATTTTGAGGAATAGTAGTAGTATAATTTACTTCAAACGTACATGATTCCTTTCCATTGTTAGACTAGATTATTATCGAGTCGACGGTAGATCGTATCCTGCCCCTGACTAGCTTATTATCTTAATCCGAAATAAATTAATAATTCCAGGGCACCCGTGGATCCTGAGCGGAGGAGGAGCCCGAGAGGTGGTGGTGGAGCCAACCTGAAGAGCCACGTCGACTCTCCCCGTACTAGAGATAATGTTCTTCCCGTTTTGTACATGCAGTGTGCGATGATGCAGTAGAGGTTTATCGACTGTCGAGTACCATTGTATCAAATCCAGGAGTGCCGAAAGAAGAGATCGTAGGAGGGTTTAGCCCGATCTCTTCCTTTTCATCTTTCTTTCTAGGCCTTTTTTTTTTGCAGCCTTGGTTAGAGAATGCCTACCTGTTCGATCGGTTTATGTGTGATGGGATTGCTAATGTACATTACTAACCCTTCATGTATAAAATCTACTACTAGTATATGAAGTGAATGATCTTTCTCCAGTTCCTCACATTGTGCTCAAATAATCTATGTAGTCGATCGTGCATCCGGCTAATCCGAGGAAGCCTGAATCCCCTTCCACATGGTTTCTAGATGACTGAATTTTCCCTTTTTGTCTCGTTGACACAAGATCCCTCCACGTGGTTCACATCCGTGGCATATCTCTGTCCTCTTCCGGTCTTTTAATTAGAGAAACCCACTACTGTTATACTAGTACTAGGAGCTTTAATTTTGGTTTGCTAGAAGTTTGGGAACCGGTGGTGTGTTTACTAGTGTTGTCGTTGTACACTGAAACGCAACAAAGAAACATCTGCTGCCTTGTGAATCCACCAACGTCGACAGCTTTGTAAGCATCCAGGATCTCGTTAAGTTTGCAAGTTAATAGCCAGTGACATCGCTGTGAGCAGACAAAAATAGACGACCCACCTTATCTTCCACGGGAGCTAACCTAATCCATCCTCCATAGTAACAGATAGAGTTTCAAAAGCCATCTGTTTTGTTCCGGTTGGGGAGGACCGCATTCCGCTATCACTTATTTACGTCACGTATCTTGTCCTCTCGACACGGACACTTGTTTTCGAAATATATACTGTATTTTCTGTACACGGAGCAACGAATCAAAGACCGTTTTGCGCAAAGGACTGCCCCTTAATTTTCTGTACACCGAATTCTCCTTTTCCAATAAGCAATGCGAGAAACGAGATTGATAGGAGGACCGAAGAAATAAACGATACATAGCGTAATGAGCCCGTGATTCCCTTCCAACCGCGTCTCTGATATTCCCGGAACACTTGTATCTTTTTCTGGCGGTTTTTTAACAGAAGAAGAATCCGGTGCTGTAAACTTTGGCGTGCGTTTTGGTCGCACTCACACCTCGCTTTGTTTACAGAAAGACCTCGCCGCATTATGTTATGCTTGTGAATTGTGATTTGCGTGATAGGCAAACGGATCGCATTATATGCCACCCCCACCGTACACTGGAGCCGCATATCCTGGGGTTTATCCTCTTCTCCGTCCGGCCGGGTACTGCGCTCTGTACCTCCCATGCTTGGTCTTCAAGCTTCCGTCGAATCGGCGCAGAAAGTTGGCAGGTGGAGGAGGACGCGGAGGGAGATGCTGATTCAGATTCGCCTCTGGTCGACTGTATGGTCGGTTTCAGAAGACGTGTCACTGTAGACACAAGACATGATACAGCAACCCCCTACCCCGTCGAAAAGATCTTCCAATCGGTCCTACTCCGGGCTGGAAAGACCCCCACGTAAAACAACAGAAAAGGGAAATAAATCCTACTAAAAGATCCTCTCCTCCTATGTCCGCTGACACATGTCCGTCTTTTCAGTTTTCTAGCTTTTTTTTTATCCGTTAATAGTTATTTTTTTAGCCATTATGTATGAAGGTGGGTCTATCATTTATAGATACATACCGCCTCTCATAGGCTAGTCATACTGGAAGTAACTTCGAATTTTTTTTTCTTCTAGGATATGTCCTGGCCAAACACATAGAGTAGGAAGGCCGACGGCCGATACATCGCCAAAAGGCTACCACACCACACACTCCACACGACATAACTCTCACAAGATACAACGTCAAGCGGCTTACAAAACATCCTCCACAATGACCCGACAGTAGCGCAAAGCAACCGAACCGCGTCATGATCAAAGCGAGACTCCACCATAGCATGACCATGACTCCGAGGTGAAGGGAATATGCCCTGAGATGCAATAATAAAGTTGTTATTATGTATTCCTTGTATATGATAGATGTTTATTTTGCATGCTATAATTGTATTGATAGGAAACATCTGTGTGTTTAATAAACAAAAGGGTTCCTAGTTATGCCTCTCTTATAGACTAGCTTGTTGATTAACAAGATGATCAAAGTTTTCTGATCAAGGACATCGGATGTTGTTAATAACAAGGTCACAACATTTGTGAAATGATGTGATGAACATTCATTCGAAGTATAGCATTACGATCAAGTCATTATGTTTATATTGCTATAACATCATACAAAGTAGTCTTAGTCCTTAGACCATGAGATCATGTTAATTGCTAATACCGGAAGAGTATCTTGATAACATCAAACGTCATACCGTAACAGGGTGACCATAAAGGTGGGTTCAGTGCTATGAAGGTGTTATGTTGAGGCTCATGGATCAAGAGTGGAATTTGTCAATCCCGATGACGGATAGATATACTCTGGGCCCTCTCGGTGATATCACATTAAGATAGCTTGCAATCAAGTGATGTGATCACTAGAATGTTATATCACGGGAACAAGAAAAGAGTGCATGTCGGTAACATTGCCACTACCCTGGTCTCCTAGATCCACTGCCATTACCTACTTCTGCCTACTTTATCTATCTTTGAGGGTCTTCCCAAATCATGGGGCAAAGAAGTCATATTGTTGGTGGCTCACTAACGTAGTCGATGGACAACAGGTCAATATTCCTGTACTACCCCTTGTTGGTACGGAGGGACGGAGGAGGCTAGGTTAGCCGAAAGATGGTTATAGGTTTAAGGACACAAGGTGACCCTGCTTTTTCAGGGAAAATCGAATAGGTTAGCTGCTGATCTTCTAACCACTCAGAGTCAGAGTCAACATCAAAGGTGGTGACATAACCAGTAGTTCGAAAGCAGAAAGAGGGAAGAACTCAGATAGAAAGAAAGGCGGGTGAAGAAAACTCTCGTTCTTCTTACATCTTGACCTTTTCTTTTGTCTCCTTAACCCTTCCTCCTCTTACTAATACTACAGAATGTTCTTGTAAATTATGGAAGATTTTTAGGTTTTCGTTCAATTCTGGGTCATTTAGCTCAGTTCGAGGTGTTTCTGAGCGATTGTGAGTTGGCTTTCTTTCCCAGCTTGAGCGCATCTGTTTTGGGTACAGAGGGCCATAGGTTCGAATCCTGTCACCTTGATGTGGTATTCACACCAACGGCTGGGGACAATGCTGTGGGTGGTCATTGCAATTTCGATTCCTATAAATATAGCTCTCTGTCTATCTATGACATTTTTGGTTTTTCGCCACGTGCAGACCCACATAGCCACGCAGGCAGCTGGTACTTACGGTTTCGGTGGAGTTCCGGCCTAGATTGGTCTCACATCAGCAAGCAAGAAGATCTGAAATCAGTCATTCCCTTATTTGAGTCCTGCAAGCTTACTCAATTTTATGGACTGAAGCAGAGAGGTCTCTCTCTGCCCCCGCCCCAAAACTGACCCACGACACAGCGCCCATTCGTTTCCCGTGCGGGAAGGCAACGACGTTAGGTTTGGAGAGAGATGGGACCTGTTATAGTTTAGGGGGAGCAGATGCAAGCTTTTTCTTTCCATAGCCGGCCAAATGACTACCGGATCATCGGTCTACTCTACCTCAATTCACCATTTCGACGAAAAGGGTTCTCTTCTCTTCTGGTAAGGAGTTCGACTAGAGCCTGCCGCTTTTCCAGGTTTGGGTGTGGGTGGATCTCATATCTTAGAGGACAGGGCGAGGCTTATTCCCAAGGTCAGGTCCACTCAAGACTTCATTTTACAGCATATAGAGGTGTACCAATCCCACCATGATCGCCAGAGCAAGATTCATTCTTTAATCGCTACCAGATCAAACATGAGACCAGCATCCTAAAAAAGAAAAAGGCGTTGTCACCCGCCTGTTTCTTAGACCCCTCTTTCCGTTTCCTTCTCGGGACACAAGTGATACGAAAAGCGGTCTTCTTCACAAGCCGAAGAGGTTATTCAGCCGGGGGATCAAAATCCGATCATCCTTTCTTCGTGAGAGGTCTCCTAATTATGTATATACAGGATGAGTCACATCTTGACCGGAGCACAAAAAGTGAGGAGAAAGGATCCACCAAAAGAGAGAAATGAAAGTTGTTCCTCCCGCCCCGAGATAGGGATGTGATTGAAGCTACTCGGATGCCTCTCACGCAGAAAGGGCCCTTCGCCCAAGTAAACTAAACGAGCCGTAGCACTATCTTCAGTTGTGTGTTTTTTCGATGTCATTCTTTTGTTCATTGCTATACCATCGTTTGCTCTGTTATACTCAATGGACGGGGTATTAGTAGATCCAGCCATTAATATCAAAGCTATTGGACATCAATGGTATCGGAGTGCGCCTCTTAACGAGGGTGATTTAAGTGCAACGAAATGTACCGGTGGTTCGCGAAGAGCAACAAAGTTTTCTTTTGGAGAAACACTATTATTATGGGGCAGGCTCAATGGACAATGGGGATGGAATAGCTGTTGGCTGGTTAGGACATCCCGTTTTTAGAGATAAAGAAGGACGTGAGCTTTTTGTACGCCGTATGCCTACTTTTTTTGAAATATTTCCGGTTGTTTTGGTAGATGAAGAGGGAATTGTGAGAGCGAACTTTAGCTGGATAAGGGGCGGATGTAGCCAAGTGGATCAAGGCAGTGGATTGTGAATCCACCATGCGCGGGTTCAATTCCCGTCAAACAAACCTTTGAGCCAGACAGATAAAGGACAGTGGTCGGTGATGTTAAGAAAGTCAGTATGTACACTTCCCATTGTCATAGAAAACCAGATGACGTAATAGGAAAGTCTGCCGCCGAGTCAGAGTACTCAAGGAGTAGCAAGGAGAAGTAAGGAAGTAGGCGCCGATCAAACTAGGTATTTGGATATCGATGATCGAATCTCGGACATGTATTATATCAGGAGACAAAGGGATTAAATTGCTGACGTTAAAGATTCTCACGATCACAGAAGTCATCGTTGATTATGCAGGAGTCAATATGGATCTCTAGGTCCTGCTTCTGATTATTGATCTGAGAGGAGTCTCAATCATGTCTGCATTATTCGCGAACCGTAGGGTGACACACTTAAGGGTTGCCGGACACCATTTAGGAGCACATATGTTCCAGACAAAAGGTTTGCAAAGCGCAGAAAATGTTTCGATAGAAACAGGAATTGTTTCGATAGAAACCGGAATTGTTTCGGGTGAAATTGCAGAAAGTGGTTCTGCATGTGATATTGAAATGTTGCAAGGGGTTTTATGTGAATGTTTGTTAATTAAAGTAATTAACAAAATTCTGAATAAAATAAATAAAAGAGTTTTATTAATTGAGAGTTGCATTTAATTTGGTGGAAATTAAATACATGTGAGTGGGATTTTGGGTGGAGGCCATGTTTATGTGAGTGGAGGTTCACCACATGAATGAAGGAGGGGAGGAGTCCCCCCCTCATGCGCCGGCTATGGGAGGGGAGGGGTCTCCCTCCCTCCTATATAAAGCCCCCCTCTCCCCTCTCACAAAACACACCTCCTCGTGAAGGATCTCTCTCCCCCTCTAGATATTCCCCCATGGTCTCGGATTAGCGAGATACATGTTCCCGGTGGCCTTGCGTCTGGAAGGAGTTGCTGCTTCCGCTGATTCGCTGGAGCGAGGAGGTGGAGGTTGTCCGGTGGCTTGAACGTGTGTGCGAAGATAGATGCGCTGTTGATTTGCGGCGCTCGGACTTCCACACGATCTTGAGATCGGCAAGCGTACGACTACATCAACCACGAGTTCCTACTCGTTAACAAAACTCGTTGTCTTCGAGGGTAACTGTATCTAGTAGATAGATCTTGGCATATAGTTCTCATCGTAGAATTTTTTTTGTTTTCTATGCTGTGGACCCAACAGTGGTATCAGAGCCTGATCTATGCGTAGGTGCTTTGCACGGGTAGTACACATATGTTTATATGTGGGCGATGATGATCATGTTATTGCATCTTCTATGTACTTTGGATATTGGTGGCATAGTGGGATGAAGCGGCCCGGACCAACCTTACATGTCATCGTACATGAGATCGGTTCCACGACTAACATGCAACTAGTTTTGTATAAGTGGCTAGCGGGTGTCTGTCTCTCCTACTATAGTCAATATCTGATTTACAATGAGTTGCTAATAACTTGGTTATCCTCGTTGTGGTTCATGTTCGTAGGTAAGACCGGTTCTATCTCCGAAAGCCCTAAGCCACGTAAAACTTGCAATTGATAAATTAGAGGCGTCTAATTTAGATCGTTGCTGGGCTAGTGTCTTGATATGGTTTTGTTGTAAGTAGATGTATGATAGATACTCTTACAACTCACTTAACGTGTAAGTTCCATAGACCTTGGCCTTACACACAAAGGAATGATAGAGATCATACCACGATGCAAATGATAGAGATCAAATGCATGGACCATATCACCTCACTTCACACATTAGATGTTAGCATCTTATATTGCTACTTTGGCGCTTTTGGTAGCATTATAAGATGATCCCTCATTTAGATATCAAGATAAAATGTGTTCTTCCTTAAGTATGAACCGTTTTGTGGATCGTGCTTTGAGGCATCACGTGATGATTGGGTGTTCTCGACTCTACGCTTTCATACAACGGGTGTAAGACAGTTTTACACACGTGAATACTAAGGTTCTTACTTGACGAGCCTAGCATGTACAGACATGGCCTCGGAACACGGACCGAAAGGTTAAGAATGAGTCATATAGTTGATATGATGCCCATATAGATGCTCGCCTTTGAAGCTACACCGACTCACGTGATGATCGGACTTGGTGTAGTGGATTTGGTTCATGTAATCACCAAAAGGACACGAGGGATGTCGTTTTTGAGTGGGAGTTCATTAGTAATTTGGATTAGTTGAACTCAATCTATCATAAACTTAGTCTAAATATATTTTACAAATTCTGTTGTATATGGCACCACCTGCTTTTAATTTCAATGTGTTCATGGAGAAAGAGAAGCTTGTTGCGAATGGTAGCAACTTCACCAACTAGGCTATGAATTTGAGGATTCTCCTTACTGCTGCACAAAAGCAATATGTGCTAGAGGCGCCGCTAGGCCCCCCACCAGCTCCTGATGCCCCTGACAAGGAAAAGAACGTCTATATAACTCGTCAGGAGGACCACAACTTAGTTCATTGCGGCATACTGTATGGGCTAGAGCCAGAACTTCGAAAACGTTTCGAAAATGGCAATGCCTTTGATACCATGGGAGAATTGAAAATGATTTTCGATACCCATGCTGTCGTAGAGAGTTATAATGCTTCTGAAAAGTTCTTTAGCTGCATGATGGAAGAGAACAACTCCGTTAGTGAGCACGTACTCAAAATGTCTAGGTACGCCGGTAAGCTTGTGTCCTTGGGAATAATGATTCCCATTGACTTAGGCATACATCGTGTTCTCCAATCTCTGCCACCTAGCTACAAGAGCTTCGTGATGAACTATAATATGCAGGGCATGAAGAAGTCTCTTCCCGAGCTTCTGTCAATGCTTAAGACTGCAGAAGTGGAGATTAGGAAAGAACATCAAGTGTTGATGATCAATAAGACCACTGGTTTCAAGAAGGGCAAGAAAGGCAAGTAGAAGGGAAAGAAGGGCGGCAAATATGTTGCCGCGCCTGAAAAGAAACCCCGAGCTGGCCCTAAGTCTGACACCGAGTGCTACTACTGTAAGGGGACTGGCCATTGGAAGCGCAACTGCCCCAAGTATTTGGCGGACAAGAAGGTCGGCAAGGCAAACAAAGGTATATGTGATATACATGTTATTGATGTGTACTTGACTAGTACTCGCAGTAGCACCTGGGTATTTGATACGAGATCGGTTGCTAATATATGTAACTCGGTTCAGGGGCTGCGGAACAAGCGACAACTAGCAAGGGATGAGGTCACGATGCGGGTCGGCAATGGATCAAGAGTTGATGTGATTGCCGTCGGAACGCTGCCTCTCCATATGCCGTTGGGATTAGTTATAAACCTGAATAATTGTTATTTGGTGCCTGCACTGAGCATGAACATTGTATCCGGATCGTGTTTGATGCAAAGTGGTTATTCGTTTAAGTCTAAAAACAATGGTTGTTCGATTTATATGAATAATATCTTTTATGGTCATGCACCTGTGTTGAATGGTTTATTTCTATTGGATCTCGATAGTAGTATTACGCATATTCATAATATTGATGCTAAAAGGATTAAACTTGATAATGATATATCTGCATATATGTGGCACTGCCGTCTAGGTCATATTGGCGTTAAACGCATGAAGAAACTCCATTCTGATGGACTTTTGGAATCACTTGATTTTGAATCATTTGATACAAGTGAGCCATGCCTTATGGGCAAGATGACTAGAACGCCGTTTTCCGGTTCAATGGAACGGGCAACAGATTTATTGGAAATCATACATACTGATGTGTGTGGACCAATGAGTGTGTCGACGCGAGGTGGATATCGTTATTTTGATACTTTCACGAATGATTTGCGTAGATACGGGTATATCTATTTGATGAAACATAAGTCTGGAACCTTTGAAAAGTTCAAAGAATTTCAGAATGAAGTGGAAAATCATCGTAACAGAAAGATCAAATTTCTGTGGTCCGACCGTGGAGGAGAGTATCTTAGTTACGAGTTTAGCACACATATGAAAGACTGTGGAATAGTTTCACAACTCACGCCTGCCGGAACACCACAACGTAATGGTGTGTCAGAACATCGTAATCGTACTTTATTGGATATGGTTCGATCTACGATGGCTCTGACTGACTTGCCACTGTCATTTTGGGGTTATGCACTGGAAACCGCTGCATTCACTTTAAATAGGGCACCATCTAAATCCGTTGAAAAGACACCGTATGAATTATGGTTTGGAAACAAACCTAAGCTATCATTTCTTAAAGTTTGGGGATGCGATGTTTATGTGAAGAAACTTCAACCGGATAAACTCGAACCCAAAGCGGAAAAATGCGTCTTCATAGGATACCCTAAGAAAACGATTGGGTATACCTTCTATCACAGATCCGAGGGCAAGGTCTTTGTTGCCAAGAATGGATCCCTTCTTGAGAAGGAGTTTCTCGCGAAAGGTGTGAGTAGTCGGAAGGTAGAACTCGAAGAGGTTATTGAACCTTCTCTTCATGAAATGGCGAGTAACGCAGCACCGGAAGTTGTTTCGGAGTTGACTTCACCTAATGAAGAGAGAGCTAATGATATTGATCATGAAACTCCGAAAGAGGACACTACCGAACCTCGCAGGTCAAGCAGGACACGTGCAGCTCCTGAACTGTACGGCAATCCTGTTATGAATTTCATGATTGATGAAATAGATGACCATGCGACGTATGAAGAAGCGATGATGAGCCCTGATTCCAACAAATGGCTAGAAGCCATGAAATCTGAGATGGAATCCATGTATGAAAACCAGGTTTGGACCTTGGTGGACTTACCTCACGATCGAAAGGCCGTTGAGAATAAATTGATTTTCAAAAGAAAAACTGATGCTGATGGTAATGTAACCATCTATAAGGCTCGACTTGTCGCAAAGGGGTTTCGACAAATTCAAGGTGACATGGGTATACCCTACAGGTACTCGAACTTGGTATATACGGCCCAAATACGTACAGGCCCACGGTGTCGCAAAGGCCCGGATGGAGGGACTCGAGTAACCTATGGACTCTCAATTGCTTGAAGGACAAGAAGAAGCTAAAGATAGAAAGTTTGAAGGGGAAAACCCTAACTTGTAACCGACTCGACCTGCTACCCGAGACCTAGCCTATCTATATAAAGGCTAGGAGGAGGCGGCGAGGAGGACACACGCAACCCTAGTTTTCGCAACCCTCGCCAGATTTCATCTGCGCATCATTGTAACTTTCGACTCCCTCGATAATTCCACGAGCAGACAAGCAGGAGTAGGGACCTCTACGAGGCCTGAACCTGGGTAAATCCTTTGTCCCCTGTGTGCTTGTTTGCTAGCCGATAGATGTCTCCAGCGCTCCCTCCTTCTCCAAAACCCAAGTCCATAACAATGGGCATTGACGAGTTAAACCCTCGTCAATTGGCGCCGTCTGTGGGAACTGGGAGTGCTGATGTTGCGGCTTCTTTGGCCCCATCAAACGCGATCTACAACTCTGCAACAGCGGAGATTCACCAACTCTTCGGCGCCTTCGACTTCACCGTCCACACGCCGGCTACTCGCCCGGCCTTCGGGTCCGTGGGCGACGGAATCAGCTTGGCGATTGGGAGTTTCCGCTTCCAAGTTGGTCAGATGGGCACGCTTCGCATGCCTGATCAACCAACAACACCGGCGATTGCCCCGGCCTCATGGTTCCCTCCATCGATCGGTACCCTCAGGGAGCTCAATGCTCCAGCGGCGATCGGGAACATGGTAAGCGACAACAGTCGCAACTCCGATCTAAGCGATCTGGCCACTGAAGAGGGAACCTACGGTTCCGGATCTGAAAGTTGCGAAAGCAACAGCTTCCCAAATCACTTCATGTGCGACGTCATCAACACGGGCGACACCTCCGCCAACCGCGGCAACGGCACCGACCCGCCTAACGCCACCAACGGCGGCAACGGTGGCAATGGAGGAGCAGTCGAACCCCCTACCATAATCAACGAGCAAACCGGCGAACGCGTCGTGATCAGGCTCAACGAGCAAGAGTGGGAACGCTGCCGCGAAGCCCTACGAGGTACACCTCTACCCTTCGGGTCCTCGCAAGAACTACTGATGGGCTACCACTGGCTCCTAAAGGAGGAATTCAAGCACTAGAAACAAGCAATCACGGAACTTGAGGCGCGTAAAAAGGCGGCAGACGAGTCAAGCCTTCGTCGTGCTGGGCTCTCTTCCTACGAAGGATCCTCCTCAAGAGGCAACGAGCACCTCGCCAAGAAGAGGCAATCGCAGATGGCTCACCTCACCGAGCAAGAATGCATAGACGCCGCGAAAATCCTCGACTTCGGCTCCATGACAGTCGACACGAGAGGCAACATGGTTCCCAGGACGCTGCAGGCCGCGGTGACGGCGGCCACCATGTACCTTCTCAATAACCAGCCACCGGCTGGAGATCCCCGGACGGCCATGCACCGATCTACGATCGCGGGCCTTGGACTAATCGAGGCCGCCCTCGACAAAGAACCAGTACCCGACCCAAAAAAGGGCAAGGCGTTAGCAAAACGCTATTCCTCGTCCTCGTCAAGCGACGATAATCACAACCTGTCTCGACGCCACCGTTCGCGACGGCACGATCGCGACTACGATGCACGCGACGAGCTCACGCAGCGCAAGATCGACAAGTCAAGGGCACGACGTGCTCGGTCAACTGATTCGGAAGAAGAAGATGGAGAGCTCTGCGGTGCCAGATGCTTCAACAGATCCATCAGGAAGAAGCGAATGCCTAAAGGGTTCAAACTCCCATTAGAGAACCCGAAATTTGACGGTCTACAAGACCCCAAGATCTGTCTGGAAGATCACATCTCCTCAGTCAGGCTGCACGGGGGCAGTCGGAGTACCGCCATGCAATGCTTGCAGCTACAGCTGCAAGGCGCCGCCCGGGCATGGCTCAATAACCTCCCGCGCGGATCCATTCGCAGCTGGGATGAGCTGGTCTACAGCTTCGTGCGCAACTTCAAGGGCACATACAAACGCCCCGCTTCAATCGAAGTACTGAGATGCTGCCAGCAAAAATCTGGCGAATCGCTGCGCTCTTACATCCAAAGGTGGTCCATCATCAAGAACTCCGCGGAGAACATCTCGGAAGACCGTGCGATTGATGCATTCAACGACGGTGTCCGCCGCATAGAACTCAAGGAGGAGCTAGGACGCTCAAAGCCCAAGACCATCGACCACCTGATGGAGATCGCGAACCGGTGGGCTGATGGAGAAGATTTGCTGAAGAACCGCGCTCACTCTGACGAGGAAGCAGAACTCAGACGCGACCGCCGAGGCAAACGTCATATGCGCGTCTACGATGATAGCGATGACGTCAACATGGTCGCCGCTGGTTATGCCGATAGACGCGACGACAACCGCAACAGCGGATACCGTAGCAGCGGATATCGCGACTCCGAGAAAACCACGCAAGTATGGCAACGCCGCACCCGCGATGAAGCACCCGCGACCACCATCGAAGATAAACTGTCCGGACCATGCACGGTACACTTCTACATCGACAAGCATGACGACAAGAGAAAGTCTAGTTACCTCCTCAAGGACTGCCGCGAGTTCCTCAAGCTACACGAGGGGTTGGTGCGGATGAACCGCAACGCGGTTGAAAGAGGCTACAGAACCGCTCCAGGCGCAGTGGCACATGGCGCACCACCACCACCACCTGGGCCACCCCCGAATGGAGCTGCACCGGACCAGCGTCACGGAGGCGAACCATACCCACGGGCCATGGGCACCATGATGATCCAAAAGGGACGCCCCTCGAACAGGGTGCAAAAGGCCATCACTCGCCAAGTCAATCTGGCCACGCACTCGCCACCATCCACCACTGAGTACCTCAGTGGCAGTGAGTCGTGCATTACCTTCGACAAACGCGACCACCCGCCTCGCCTAGGTCATTGCCCCCTCGTACTCGAGGCGCAAATTGGAGGCTTCGACATGAGTCGCGTCTTCATGGACGGCGGAAGCGGTATCAACCTCATATTCACGAGTACCTTGCGAGCAATGAGGATCCCCCTAACCTGCTTGGAGGCATCGGACACAATGTTCCACGACATCGTCCCAGGAAAAGGCGTATATCCCCTAGGCAAAATCAACCTCGACGTCATATTCGGCACGCCGAAGAACTTCCGGCGTGAGCACATCGACTTTGAAGTTGTCGACTGGCCCTCACAATACACTGCATCCTCGGGCGCGTCGCGTTCGCTAGGTTCATGGTAGTACCTCACTACGCCTATCTATAGATGAAAATGCCAGGTCCCAACGGCGTCATCACGATCAATGGGAGTTTCGAGCGATCTGAAAGTTGCAACAGGGAATTCAACAGAATCTCCCAGTCCTTCGGCATGCAGGAGGAACTCGTGCGATTGAAGGAAACGACAGAAAACAGTCTGCCCCCTCTAAGTAGGTCAAGCTCACCTGATCTCTCCTTCGACTCATCTGTGCACACAAAGAAGGTGCAGGTACATCCATCGGATCCCGCTAAAACGGCCCTCATCGCCAACAACTTGAGTCCCGCATAGGAACTCGCGCTCGTCGAATTCCTCCGTGAGCACTGGGAAATTTTCGCCTGGTGTCCTGCGGACATGCCAGGAGTTCCTAGGGAATTTGCCGAGCACGCACTCAATGTCAACCCCGACGCAAGGCCAGTCAAGCAAACAATCAGGCGATTATCTGAGCCACGGGCACAGGCAGTCGGAACGGAGATCAACAGACTCCTCGAGGCCAAATTCATACGCGAGATCAAAGAAAGCACTTGGCTCGCCAATACAGTACTAGTGCCAAAGAAGGACACGGATATCCTGCGGATGTGCGTCGACTTCACTTCTCTTAACAAGCACTGCCCAAAAGATCACTTCCCGCTACCACGGATCGATCAAATCATCGACTCCACTGCTGGATGCGAGCGCCTCTGCTTCCTCGATGCCTACTCAGGCTATAACCAAATTCGAATGAAGGAGGAAGACCAGGAGAAGACCGCGTTTACAACGCCCTTCGGCGTGTTCTGCTACAACACAATGCCCTTCGGGCTAAAAAACGCAGGAGCCACGTACCAGCGGTGCATGCAGGCCTGCCTCAAGGAGCAACTTGGTCGCAACATCCAAGTCTATGTCGACGACATAGTAATCAAAACCAAGGAAGAAGCCTCTCTAATCGACGACTTGCGCGAAACCTTCGCCAATCTCGATCGCTACCGGATAAAGCTCAATCTGGACAAATGCGCTTTCGGCGTACCCTCCGGACAACTGCTCGGGTATCTCATCTCCGCGAGAGGGATTGAGGCAAACTGGAAAAAGATAAAGGCCATACTGGCCATGGAGAAGCCAAAGAACATAAGAGGCGTTCAGCAACTAGCTGGGCGAATCGCGGCCCTCAGTCGATTTATCAGTCGAATGGGAGAAAAGGCGCTACCCTTCTATCAGCTCCTCTGCAAAACCGACAAATTCGAGTGGACCAATGACGCGCAAGAAGCATTCGATGACCTCAAGCGCCTGCTATCCACCTCGCCAGTGTTGGTAACTCCACGAGAAAGGGAACCACTGCTGCTGTACATCTCCGCCACCAACCAAGTGGTTAGCACAGTGCTCGTCGTCGAACGGGCCGAGGAAAACAAGGTCCACGGCGTATAACGCCCCGTATACTACCTCAGCGAGGTCCTCACGCCAACAAAACAGCGGTACCCGCACTATCAGAAGCTGGCGTACGGCGTCTTTATGACCGCCCGGCGACTGCGCCACTACTTCTAGGAACACCCAATCATGGTAGTCAACGACGCCCCATTGGGACATATCCTCAATAACCCTGACGCCACAGGGCGAGTCGCGCTTTGGGGAATCGAACTGTCTCCATGAGACATCACATACGAAAAGCGCGACGCAATCAAGTCGCAAGTTCTCCCGGACTTCCTCGTACATTGGATGGAAAACCAACTCCCGGACAAGCCAGACATGTCCTACCTCTGGACAATGCACTTCGATGGGTCCAAGAGAAAAGATGGAGCAGGAGCAGGTGTCATACTGACATCGCCTCAAGGGGACAAGCTGAAGTACGTCCTGCGAATGCAGTTCACAGCCTCAAACAATGAGGCTGAATACGAGGCCCTGTTACACGGGATGGGGATGGCAAAAGCCTGCGGCACAAAGAGGCTAATCATATATGGCGACTCCAAGCTGGTCGTAAACCAAACAATGCACGAGTGCGACGCACTAAACAATAACATGATCACATACCGCGACCTCTACGACACACTTGAAGGAGACTTCGACGGCTGCGAGTTGCGACACATAGGGCGCGAAAGCAATGAGGAGGCGGACGCACTCGCCAACATAGGTTCCACCTGCACACCCATACCACCTGGGGTATTTCTCGAGCGCATATGCGAACGCTCCATCAAGCCAAAGGCCGCAGAGAAGAAAACAAGCGCAGCAACGGACTCGGGGGCTACGCCACCCAATGAGCCAACGACAATCAATGACTTGGAGCTCGACACAGGACTCGAGGGACCAATGAGCGTCATGATAATCGAACAATCCTGGACGCAGCCGTACATTACGTACCTCCTCAGCAAGCGCCTATCGGACGACCCGACAGATGCACGACACATCGCGCGACGCTCCAAGGCATTCGCCGTTATCAATGACGAACTGTATAAACGCAGCATCACAGGCATGTTACAGCGATGCGTCTCCCTAGCCGATGGAAGAGCAGTCCTCCTCGACATCCATGAAGGGACCTGCGGGCACCACGCCGGCAGCCGCGCCCTCGTCGCCAAAGCTCTACGAGCTGGATTTTACTGGCCCACGGCCATGCGCGATGCCAAGGATATAGTCCAAAAATGCAACGCCTGTCAGCGATTCGCAGACAAGCCACACGCACCAGGCGCAGAGCTACAACCTGTTCCATTGGCCTGGCCCTTCGCCCAGTGGGGACTCGACATGGTCGGCAAACTTCCAAGGTCCTCGCAAGGAGGCTACGTCTACCTCTTGGTCGCAGTCGACAAGTTCACCAAGTGGATCGAGGCCATACCAGTGACCAAGCAATCAGGGCACAGCGCAGTCAAGTTCTTCGAGTCCATCGTCTACCGCTTCGGCATGCCACACAGCATCATCACCGACAATGGAACGAACTTTACATCCAAGGAGTTCCAAGATTTCTGCGAGAACCTGGGGATCAACATCAGTTATGCCTCAGTCGCACACCCACAGACCAACGGTCAGGTGGAAAAGGCAAACGGGCTCGTCTGCAACGGCATCAAGAAGCGACTCTTCCGGCCACTCAAACAAGCCGCGGGCTGCTGGCCAAACAAACTGTAATCCATACTCTGGAGCCTGCGTACAACTCCAAACAGCGCCACCGGCTACACACCATTCTTTATGGTACATGGAGCAGAGGCAGTATTACCCGCCGAGGTACGGTACAGAGCGCCACGCATAGTCGCCTACAGCGAGAAGGAGTCATCCCTCGCACTCAAAGACTCTGTCGACCTCCTTGACGAAGCAAGAGAAATCGCCGCCGAAAGATCTACGATCTACCAGCAGAACCTGCGCAACTACCATAGCAGAAGGCTTCGCCCAAGATCCTTCGTCGAAGGTGACCTGGTCCTGCGACTGAAGCAGCAGGAGCATATCAAGCTCGAGTCCCCCTGGGAAGGACCGTACGTGATTACAGAAGTAATCCTAGGTGGCGCCTATCGCCTTCAAGATTTAGAGACAGGAGTCGCATACTCCAACCCTTGGAACGTCGCACAACTGCGACGCTTCTACCCTTAGTCGTTTCTTCTTACTTTTGAATCGCAAATAAGGCTATTCAGCCAAGACTACTTAGCCGCACATTGTACTACGTATTGTTCTCCGAATAAATGAAAGTTAAGTGCCCCAAAACTCTGTGCTCTCTTTTCTTTTGTCAACTTTCATACTCGGGGGCTGCGCCACCCTATATACATATGTTCTTCGAACAATAACGCGACATCCTGAGTAGCTGGCACATCAATCGAACCCCTAAACACAAACACAACCCAGCTGCCACGCAGCTGACAGGTTGACAGGGGAAAGATACAAAGATGGTCAGGCTAACGAAAAGGACTCGCATAAGTGCAACGCACCCCACGCTTATAAAGCTATTTGTAAATTATCTACAAAACTATATATGAGCTTTACAACACCAGTACACTTGTATGCAGGATACATATTTGGCTACCCTTGCAACAGAAGAACACTAGTCTGTTCCTCGAAGAAGTCGACGATTTCCTCAGCTGGGCGATCCACCGCTTGATAGTGCGGCACCATGTTCCAGGAAGATCCTGCTGGTGGCGCCGGTGGCCCAGATGCAATGGCGGCGACATCCACGTCAGGCCTGTGCAAACGCACCACGGAGAGCGCAGCCTTGGCACCAGCCACCAGCTGCTGCCTCACGCACTCGCGAACCGCGGACATATCTTGAAATTTCGTCAGAAGGGCCAGCAGGCTTGACGGAGTATCATCCACGGAAACATCGCCCGGTAGATGTTCTTCAAGCATGGCTGCGACTTCTTCAGAAAAAGCAGCACTCGCGAGGCACGATCTTGCAAGGTCGCTAACGCAGTCGCACGATCATGATCTACCCAGAAGTATCCACTCTCCTGAAGTTGCTATTGGGTGACATCATGAAGACGAATGGCAATCCTATCCCTCTCGTCCTGCGGACGGTGCACGCTAACAACTACACGAAGCAGCATCAACAACATGAGTACAACGTACCATTGCGATCATCTACAAAGGAAAAAACGAGGATGAGCAAACTAACACTTAAACTGGTCGTCCAGCTGCGTCACCTCGCCAAGCAGATATTGCTCACGGGCGGCGGCTTTTTCAGCCTTCGACTTCCACACGTCCGCGCTACCACGGATCACAGGCAACTCACGCTCCAGCTGCTTAACGCGATCACGAAGTCGCGAAAGCAAGGAAAGCTCCTCTACTCTAGAGCGAGGTGGTGCTATTGTATCCTCAAGAGATGGCGAGACCGGGGTTCCCCCCACAGGGCCACTTGACGGACCCTGTCAAAAAATCAAGTTAGAAGCAAAATAAGGCGACCAACTCAAAAGTCAAAAGTAAACAGGTGCATTCAGGATCAATAAAAAGTATGTACAAACACATTCGCCAACAGGCATGATCTCCAATCAAAAGAGCGAGTTCGTCAGCTATTACAAGAAACTAACTACGGAGCAGCTGGCTTCTTTGACTTCGAGGACCTTGGGGGCTTTATCAAGTCCGTGGCAGTATCAGATGCCACTGACTTTCCGCCGGCCCCTGAGGCCGAAGTTTTCGCCGCCTTCTTTGCGCGATTCAGCTCCTCCGAATACTTGGCAACGGTGTTTATCAAGGAATAGCCATATTTGGCACAAGCAGTCGCAAAAGGAGTGAACACTACCTGCTGACCATCCGCGCCAACAGGCATTGTCTTTGACACCGCAGAGGGATCCACTTCGACTCCGTGGGCTTGCACCATGGCAAGCGACATGGTCGCACCAGCTGCGCGGAGGGAGTTCTTGTACGTGGCAGGTACACCCCCAGCGAGTGACTCCACCAGCTCCTCCACATTGTCTACCAGCTCCGCCTTCGGCATCAGCTCCTCCCGGAGGCGACTCAGGGTGGCCTTGGCTTTGGACAACATGTTTTGGACAACGGCGCTACGATCTTCGACTGCAGATACCGCGCCCGCAAAAACGTCATCGCGACCAAGGGCTTGCGGATCAAAGCTCAAGCCACCAGCATCTACAACAAAATACGTACACGGATCAAACTCCTAAGGCCACCGGCACTACATAGGAAAATAAGAACATCGATAAATATCTACCAAGTAGAGGTACCTGAGAGGGCCTTGGCGACTGAAAAAAGTTGCTCTTCAAACAACTTCTCCCTAGCCACAAAGGAGGCACGCAGATCCTCTTCGCGCTTCTGGGCCTCATCACGAGCCGCGAGTGCCTCGTCGCGCTCCTTCACTGCTGCGGCCAGCGTCTTCTCCAACGTGGCGATATCACGCCGTAAAGCATTATGCTCAGCTACAGGACAGTCAAAAATCTGGCTGTCAGTCGATAATGCCAAAATACAGAGAAAACGAAAAGAACAGGTATAGAATACTCACTCTCAACCACGCAGTGGCGCTTCTCCAGTATCGCATGCTGGCGACCTATCGCCATCACTTGCTCCGCTACCTGCGCGGCTTCCTTTATAAGGATCTGTCGCACAAAGCAAGGAATCAGCAGAGGGCAACAAACGGCGTTTGACTGCCAACTTATAAAAAAAAGATGGGGAGATATACTGACATGGTCCTCCAGCGACTCCGAAGAAGATTGCTGAACCATCATCCGAGCTACTACTCGATGCTCCCCTACGTGAGGAGAGCTCGAAGAATTGTGCCCGGAGTGGGCCGTCGCCGGAGGAGAATGAGCACGCTCGACCTCTATCTTGGCCTTTGAGGTCGCGACTCCTGATTCCTTCAAAAATTCGACGTTGCCAGACGATGACGACGCCTCTTGGCTGCAAGATAAAACACACACTCAGAAAAGGGCAAAGTCAACAAGAAGAAAACAAGCAAAGAACGAATGCACTAGCAAAACTTACCAGTCAAATCTATCAAGATCAAATGTGGCCTCCGTCGATTCCGACGAAGACTCCTTGGGCAATCGCATCTTCTTGCGAGAAGACGGTGCCACAGCCCTCACTGGAACGGCGGGAATTGGCGACTCCGCGCCAACAGTTGCGCCTCCTAGATTGGAAGTCAGACTGGTCCTCTTCCACAGCCTCACGAGGAATAATCCCCTCAGGGAGGGGAGGCATGCAGGGCGATACCGCCCACTCCTGCATACAAAAAATAAAACAGATAAGTACGAGAAGACGCAATCGAAGAAAAAAATATACGCTACTACGTGGCACAACCATACCTCAGGAGGAGGATTTGAAGCATCGAAAGGAGGAACGACTGACTCGTTCGAAAGCACATCCTTGAGGGTATACTTCGTGACCAGTCGCACCCTCTTATCTACCTCACTCGCGGACATGCCATCGGCAGACACGCGAGTGGGATCATCAGAGCCACCCCATTGGAACATGGGATGGACCATGGCCTGGAGAGGCTAGACGCGACGATGCAACCAGGTCCTGACAAGGGCGCAACCTCCCTCTTCTGCGCATATGCGACCCTCGAGGTCGCAGACGCGCTGATATAGCACGTCTGTCTCCGCGAGTTCGGAAGGCATGATCACGTTCTTCCAAGAACGCATCTTCTTGCAGGGAGTCACGGGATCGAAGGGAGCAAGTCCAAAGTGCTCGTCATTGGCCTTCTGATTGCGCACATAAAACCATCTGTCCCTCCATCCCTGGACGGACTTGGCGAGCTTGATATCAAAGTAGGTGGCGGATGGATCAACATGGATTCCGCAACCACCTACATCATAAACTAAAGAGCCAGATACAGACTGACGCTTCAATTTAAAAATGCGTTTGAAAAGACCAAAGTGCGGCTCGATTCCGAGCCAGCACTCGCAGAGAGTGATGAAACAGGTGATGTGGAGGAGAGAATTTGGGGACAACTGGTGGAGCTGGAGCCCATAGAAACACAAAAGACCCCGAAGAAAGGGGTGAAGAGGCAAGGAAAGACCGCGAATGATGAATGCAAGAAACATCACTCGATAACCAGCGGGAGGCACAGGAACGGTCTCACCGCTGGGGACGCGCGAATCGGCGACTGATGCAGAAATCACTTCGTCTTGGCGAAGAAGACGGAGATCCAACGCCTTGATGATGGAGGGGCGCACGCGCCATTAGTCACGCGGGTGCCCACGACCTTCTTCTTCCCGGCGGCGGCGGCGGCGCTGGTGGCCGCAGCAGCGTAGCCACCCTTCTTCTTCGCTGCAGCGAGGGTGGCCACGGAATTGGCGGTAGCGCCTCCCTTCTTCTTCCCCATTGCGCGGCGACGATGAGAGCGGAGAAAATAGCTGGGGAACGAACGGAAATCGAGGAGGCACAGTTAAAAATAAGATTACGCATGCCCAGTCAAATCAAAGTCAGAAAGTGGGACCCACAGCTCGTCACGTCCCGTCAAAACCGCTCACGCGGGCAACTAAGGTCATACAAGCGTCAACACTGACGTCACCAAAGGCTATGCAATGGAGAACTTTGACTATTTTTAGTCCTTGCTGGAGTCTTCGACTCCACCAAGCACTCGGGGGCTACTCCCATAGGGAGCGCTGGCCGCGCCCCTACGATTTTTTCTTTTCTTGTTGCAGGAACATGGACAATCACAAAAAGCAAACCCAACCACTCGAAACACAGTTTGATTATGAACATGGGTTACTCCCATAGGGAGCGCCGGAAACAAGCAGGTGAAAGACGACAGCAGTCGCGAAAATATTTTAGCTGCCTGAGTCATCGACTGAAACAAGCAAGCAAAAGATGACAACAGTCGCAAAAGTGTTTTAGTACCTGCCTGGGTCATCAACTGAACAAGCAAGCAAAAGATGACAGCAGTCGCAAAAGTTTTTAGTCCCTGCCTGAGTCTTCGACTCAACCAGGCACTCGGGGGCTACTCCCATAGGGAGCGCTGGTCGCGCACCCTATGATTATTTGAACAAAAAACTATGTGTTGATAACATCCACACTCAAAACTCATGGCGACACCGCCTCATAATTTTTCTCCTACAAAGAGACTGCGTCTCCTGGGTTACCCGAATCGTCTCCGCGATGATAAAATTCGGATGCCACGCCTACGGCGTGAAGGTAAGACCTGCATAAGGCGTGGCAACGCATTTAACTGCGCACTACCAGAAACATATCCGTGCCCACATGCACGATGAACATGCCTTGACGGACGCGTCAAGTGCTCACACCCATATAACTGGAATTCGACTCCTGTAAGACCTCTGCGGCCTGAGTCGAATTACACCAACACTTTTCCGGATTCGAGTCCGGGGACTCGAATTCGAGTAGATTGCATTGTTTCACCCTAAGGTGGTTAACTGATACTGATACTTCGGTTATATCACGCACGTATATCAACAATCCCTATGACACAAATAAAAGCAATCGAAATATACTCATTCAGGCACTCGAAGGCTTCAAAAGTCCCCAGTCGAATCTGCGATTCCACTGGACACTCGGGGGCTACTGACATGGGTATACCCTACAGGTACTCGAACTTGGTATATACGGCCCAAATACGTACAGGCCCACGGTGTCGCCAAGGCCCGGATGGAGGGACTCGAGTAACCTATGGACTCTCAATTGCTTGAAGGACAAGAAGAATCTAAAGATAGAAAGTTTGAAGGGGAAAACCCTAACTTGTAACCGACTCGACCTGCTACCCGAGACCTAGCCTATCTATATAAAGGCTAGGAGGGGGCAGCGAGGAGGACACAGCAACCCTAGTTTTCGCAACCCTCGCCAGATTTCATCTGCGCATCATTGTAACTTTCGACTCCCTCGATAATTCCACGAGCAGACAAGCAGGAGTAGGGACCTCTACGAGGCCTGAACCTGGGTCAATCCTTTGTCCCCTGTGTGCTTGTTTGCTAGCCGATAGATGTCTCTAGCGCTCCCTCCTTCTCCAAAACCCAAGTCCATAACAATGGGCATTGACGAGTTAAACCCTCGTCACAAGGAGTTGACTACGATGAGACATTCTCTCCCGTAGCGATGCTTAAGTCGGTTAAGATTATGTTAGCAATTGCTGCATATTTCGATTATGAAATATGGCAGATGGATGTCAAAACTGCGTTCCTCAATGGTAATATTGAAGAAGAGTTGTATATGATACAACCTAAGGGTTTTGTCGATCCTAAGGATGCTGATAAAGTGTGCAAACTTCAGCGATCCATCTATGGACTGAAGCAAGCATCCCGGAGTTGGAATCTCTGCTTTGATGAGGTGATCAAAGAGTTTGGATTTGTCCAAACTTATGGAGAGGCTTGTATTTACAAGAAAGTGAGTGGGAGCAATGTGGCATTTCTGATATTATATGTGGATGACATATTATTGATTGGAAATGATATAGATCTTTTAAACAGTGTTAAAAGTTATCTAAACAGCAAATTTTCGATGAAAGACCTTGGTGAAGCATCATATATATTAGGCACTAAAATCTATAGAGATAGATCAAGGCGCCTAATTGGGCTATCATAGAGTACATACCTTGATAAGATATTAAAGAAATTTAATATGGACGAAAGTAAGAAGGGGTTCTTACCTATGTTGCAAGGCAAGACATTGAGTAAGACTCAAAGTCCGGCTACGCGGAAGAAAGAGAGATGATGGATAAGATCCCCTACGCCTCAGCCATAGGCTCTATTATGTATGCCATGCTATGTACAAGACCGGATGTGGCACATGCTATTAGTTTGACTAGTAGGTACCAATCTGATCCAGGTTCGGAACACTGGATAGCGGTAAAGAACATCCTCAAGTACTTGAGAAGAACTAAGGATATGTTTCTTGTATACGGAGGTGAAGAAGAGCTAGTCGCTAAGTGTTATGTCGATGCTAGCTTTAACACTGATCCGGATGACTCTAAGTCTCAATACGGATACGTATTTCTCTTGAACGGAGCAGCAGTTAGTTGGAGGAGCTCCAAACAACCTGTGGTGGCTGGATCAACGGCGGAGGCGGAATATGTTGCTGCTTCAGAAGCAGCGTAGGAAGCGGTTTGGATGAAGGACTTCATAATGGAACTAGGTGTGGTTCCTAGTGCGTTGGACCCAATGGTGATCTATTGTGACAATAATGGAGCCATAGCCAACGCCAAGGAACCAAGGTCTCACAAGAATTCCAAGCATATTAAGCGCCGGTTTCACTCCATCCGCGAGCATGTCAAGGATGGAGATATAAAGATTTTTAAAGTGCACACGGACCTGAATGTAGTAGATCCGTTGACTAAAGTACTCCCTAGGGAAAAACATGATCAACACCAGAACTCCATGGGTGTTAGATTTATCACTATATAAACTAGATTATTGTCTCTAGTGCAAGTGGGAGACTAAAGGAAATATGCCCTGAGAGGCAATAATAAAGTTGTTATTATGTATTCCTTGTATATGATAGATGTTTATTTTGCATGCTATAATTGTATTGATAGGAAACATCAATACATGTGTGTTTAATAAACAAAAGGGTTCCTAGTTATGCCTCTCTTATAGACTAGCTTGTTGATTAACAAGATGATCAAAGTTTCGTGATCATGGACATTGGATGTTGTTAATAACAAGGTCACAGCATTTGTGAAATGATGTGATGAACATTCATCCGAAGTATAGCATTACGATCAAGTCATTATGTTTATATTGCTATAACATCATACAAAGTAGTCTTAGTACTTAGACCATGAGATCATGTTAATTGCTAACACCGGAAGAGTATCTTGATAACATCAAACGTCACACCATAACAGGGTGACCATAAAGGTCAGTTCAGTGCTATGAAGGTGTTATGTTGAGGCTCATGGATCAAGAGTGGAATTTGTCAATCCCGATGACGGATAGATATACTCTAGGCCCTCTCGGTGATATCACATTAAGATAGCTTGCAAGCAAGTGATGTGATCACTAGAATGTTATATCACGGGAACGAGAAAAGAGTGCATGTCGGTAACGAGATCAAACTAGGTATTTGGATACCGATGATCGAATCTCGAACATGTATTATATCATGAGACAAAGGGATTAAATTGCTGACGTTAAAGGTTCTCACGATCACAGAAGTCATCGTTGAATATGCAGGAGTCAGTATGGATCTCCAGGTCACGCTTCTGATTATTGATCTGAGAGGAGTCTCAATCATGTTTGCATTATTCGTGAACCGTAGGGTGACACACTTAAGGGTTGCCGGACACCATTTAGGAGCACATATGTTCCAGACAAAAGGTTTGTAAAGCGTAGGAAATGTTTCGATAGAAACAGGAATTGTTTCGATAGAAACCGGAATTGTTTCGGGTGAAATTGCAGAAAGTGGTTCTGCATGTGATATTGAAATGTTGCAAGGGGTTTTATGTGAATGTTTGTTAATTAAAGTAATTAACAAAATTCTGAATAAAATAAATAAAATAGTTTTATTAATTGAGAGTTGCATTTAATTTGGTGGAAATTAAATACATGTGAGTGGGATTTTGGGTGGAGGCCATGTTTATGTGAGTGGAGGTTCACCACATGAATGAAGGAGGTGAGGAGTCGCCCCCCTCATGCGTCGGCTATGGGAGGGGAGGGGTCTCCCTCCCTCCTATATAAAGCCCCCCTCTCCCCTCTCACAAAACACACCTCCTCGTGAAGGATCTCTCTCCCCCTCTAGATATTCCCCCATGGTCTCGGATTAGCGACATACATGTTCCCGGTGGCCTTGCGTCTGGAAGGAGTTGCTGCTTCCGCTGATTCGCTGGAGCGAGGAGGTGGAGGTTGTCTGGTGGCTTGAACGTGTGTGCGAGGACGGATGCGCTGCTGATTTGCGGCGCTCGGACTTCCACACGATCTTGAGATCGGCAAGCGTACGACTACATCAACCACGAGTTCCTACTTGTTAACAAAACTCGTTATCTTCGAGGGTAAGTTCTCCATGGATGTATGTCCACCCGTTGCTCTGTATCTAGTAGATAGATCTTGGCGTATAGTTCTCATCGTAGGAAATTTTTTGTTTTCTATGCTGCGGACCCAACATGAGGATGCATGGATAAACGCACCTCCCCTCGTACACCTAGAAGAGATCGGCGAGAAGTCGGCAGGATCCAGCCAGACTCGAGGAAGACATCAACTAAGTGGCGCCCACCATGATGTACGTTGCGCCCCTGATGCCCGTGCCCTGAGCAGCACCCAACCACCCACACTCCACAAATCAGGCCCTTCCCGTGCAGCCTCGACGACGTCTTCAAGAAGATCACGACACCGTGGTGCCGCCGCCGTCTGGTCCGTTGACCCGAACCAAGGGGTTCCCCCGGCACCCGAGAACATGAAGACACGATACATGCCATGACCGCGCCCCCAAGGAGGTAACGACACCCGCAGGCGTTGCCGCGACCAGCATCAGCTCCAGCCGAGCAGGGTTTTCACCCGGCCATAGATCGTGTCACCGAATCCCACCCAAAGGACAGCGTGGAGTGGGTGGACGGGGACACAAGATGCCGGCTTGAGACGCTACAATAGGAAGGAGAGAAGCACCGCTGGCCTCATCGTCAAAGAAGAGAGGCGCCTCGGCCACCACCGGCTCCACGACCAGCCTGCATGGGCTCGGAGGAGGAGGCCCCCCTTGCTGGCTCGCCACCACCACTACTACGCCAACATCGCTCCAGAGACGAGGCCTCGCGCTTCCTCGCTCCGCCACCACACCCCGAGGCCGCGGCCCGCCCGGCCCGTAGGGGCCTAGATCGGGCCCAGCTGCCATAGGCGACCACAGACCGCGGAGGCACATTACCCGCGTAGCAGCCCCCGTGCTGACCACTCCGTCACCGCGCGCCCCCCATGCGTTGTCAAGATCTGCAGGGCGAGCTCGGGCCCCTACCGCCGCCGGCTACAGCGGCCACCAGCCACACCACCTGCCGCCGCCTCCAGCAGCGCGAGACGGCCCCGACACAGCACGCCGTCCGTCGCCACGCCGAGCTTCGCCGCCCCCGCCTATGCGCACCGCGCGCCGAGGTCTCCGTCCCGCTCGGGTCCCCTCGCCATCGGGGAATGGAAGTCCGCCGCCGACGGCACCGCGCGAGCTTTGCCAGACGACGGTGGAGGGGGAGGGGGTGGTGGGGAAGGGAGGGAGCTAGGGTTGCGGTCGCCGCTTCCGTCGCCCGTGGAAGGGCGACACGAAGCGTTGCTCGCCGGTTGTCTCTATTGTAGTTTCAATGTAACTTCCGGAGTAACTAAGTGTCTAACTCAACAAAATTGCTTACGTGGCTGTGAGTTAATGAAAAGAGAGGAAGATGGAGTAACATCACACGTATCAAGATGAAATGAGTTTATCATCTAATAAATATGTATTATACGAAGTAGTATGACTTATATGTTACTCTTCACTATGAAGCTAGTAACATAGACTGTAATTTTCTCCACTGTGATCAGGCTAAGATTTTTTTTCTCCTGTGACAACGCGCTCGTGGAGTCCGGCCGGGTCGAGGATGATCGCCGTGTACGGTGCAATCGCCGTCCCAACTCCGAGGACCTACTACACCTTATCTCTAGCCACTCAACACAGATCTCACTGCAAAGAAGCTAGTGATGGATTGGACAAGTTAGGCGTCGATGCGTGACGAGTCACCTCTTCAGTCTATTGACATGCAAGGGAAGGCGTATACCGTGCTTTCACATGGCGGGGCCCATGAGCTTGCAGCTGTTTTAGTGCAAGGAAGCCAAGTGTACGTATCCGTGATAAATTGTCGCCATCGCCGCCATAGAACGGAAATGGCTTCGCACCAAAACAGCAGGCAGGGCCCGTCACGTGACGGAGTACGTGTGCTTATACCAACCGGCCGGACTACGGTTCAGGTTAGGGCATCCCCACCCACCCCGCCGACAAATTCCACCACAGCGGTTCGAATCGGTCCGCGCGAAAAAAAACGGTCTGACCTAAATGACCACATTTGTCTAGACCGACCCATTCCACGTTTTAAAATGCGCTGGGAATGTGTTGTTGTGAACGCGTCACAAACGCAGCACGTATCCTTTCTCATCTTCTCGTGTCCTCCCTAAGTCTGCCTGGTAGCGACCCAACAGCCATTGGCGTCCAACCCAAACATCATCAATGGAGTAGGCTGACCCATAGCCTGGTCGCACCGCCTGACGCCTGGGCTGCACGCGCCGCCCAACGCGTGGGTTGGCCGCTCGACATCAATGTCGGCTTATCGACCGACGCGTCGGCATCCAATGTCCTCGCCTTTTTAAACACGCACCACGGTCATCTCCTCCACACACCACATCCTTTTATTCCCCTACCCTCCACAAGCAATGCGGCAGCCATGGCAGGCGGTATAGATTCGAGGGGAGGACGGGTGGGCATGGTTGGGCCGTTTCACCGGCGCCTTTCCCGTCGCCATCGGCGTCGCCATCTCCTTCACCTCTGCCACCACTTGTGACCATCAACATCCTTCGTGGGCAGGAGCCCCACCATGTTGTGCTGCAGGTACCCGGCGGTGCGATCGGCCTTTGGTCCGTGGAGTTGTTGTTCGACCGTCTCAGACAGATGTACCTCGACAACGGGTGGAAGAAATTATGTCGTGCGCATGACATTGAGGTCATGCACTTTCTCGTATGATGGATCGCACTGAATCCGAGTCCGACGACTAGGCGAAAACGAGATGGAGTTTTCTAGATTAAATCTACTACTTTTTTTTACCTTCCCTATATGCCTTTGCAGCAATCAAATTGCCAGCATATGCCAAGACGGAGTCTTCTAGATTAAATCTACTATGTATGCAATATAAAGCAATTGTAAGCAAAACTGTGTATACAATGCAAGACAATTGTAAACAAAATCTATGAAGCTACGTATGCAACGCAAGTTATATCTAGACATGAATTTTGTTTAAAAATGGATCAGCGCCGCTGGAGGCACTCGACCCAAACGGATAGAGACCAAAATAGCATATTTTAGTGCACACAGAACTGATTCGGACACCTCTAAATTGTGAATTGTGATTTGCCTGATTACGAAGGCGTGATATGCCGCCCCCACCGTACACTAGAACGGCATATCTATCCTCTTCTCCATCCGGCCGGGTACTGCTCTTGTACCTCCCCTGCTTGGCCTGCAAGCTTCCGTCGAATCGGCCCAGAAAGTTGGCAGGTGGAGGAGGACGCGGAGGGAGATGCTGATTCAGATTCGCTGCCTATCATCGGTCGTGACTCTGACTGTATGGTCGGTTTCACAAGCCTAGATGGTCACCGTTTTGTGTTCCATGTGCAAGACATGAATCTCTAGGGAGCTGGCCAAAATAAATAGTACTACTGTACTGTAGGTGCTGTGTCAGTCATGTGTGGTGACACAAAATCTTGGACGAATATGTAGACACTGCAGAAAGTGTTCTTTACTCTGTGTACTAGCCTACTATACTTCATAGAATTATGTGTCACCCCGTCTTCCGGTACACTATGGCTCACATAGATGTGTCACTGTAGAGGGTGGACGTGATATTGATACACATACAGGCAGCAACCCCTTGCCCCGTCGAAAAGATCTTCTGATCGGTCGTACTTAACTCCGGGGTGGAAAGACCCCACGCGCGTAACAACAACAAAAAGGGAAGGACATATCACGTGGTGACCCTGTGAGCTGTGACCCTGCGTTGGTACCTCGTGGAGTCCGGTCCGGCCGGGTCCAGGACGTCGCCGTGTCCGTGTACGGTGCTCCCGGGGTTGCGCTACCCGCATGCAATCGCCGATCCCAGGACCTACTCCCTCCGTTCTAAAATATAATATATTTTAACTTTGTAAATAGAGTGTATCTAGACTTCTTTTAGTGTGTAAATTTATCTAGGTTTAGAGTGAACTATACACTAGAAGGGGTCTAGATACATTTCATTTATAAAGCTAGAACATCTTTTATTTTGGAACCAAGGGAGTACACTGCAAAGATGCTAGCGATGGACTGGACCAGTCAGGCGTTAGATGCATGACGAGTCACCTATCATTCTACTGACGTGCAAGAGGTTCCGTGCTTTCACATGGCGGGGGCCACGTGCTTGCAGCTGTTTTAGTGTGAGGAGCCAAGTGTACGTATCCGTGATAGATTGTCGCCATCGCCAACATACAGTACTAGAACGGAAATGGCTTCACACCAAATCAGCAGCAGGCAGGGCAGGGCCCGTCACGTGACGGAGTACGTCGAGCTCCAAGACTCTTGTTGTTGTTGTGCTTGTACCAACCGGCCGGACGACGGTTCAGGTTAGTATCGCGTAAAGCCATGTCAAAATCAAGATCATCGAGTGGTTCGGCTCCACCAATGACATCAATCCTCTCCCCCACGGCTCTCCCCTCCTCAACCTGATCCTCTAGTTTGAGAGTCGGCCGCTGGCCGCCGGCCCTGTCCATCGGAATTGCCGGTTGGAGTGGGGTTTGGAAGGGTGCCGGACCTAGCTGTAGGTTTAGTACTAGTAGGTGGCGGCTCCATGCCGTAGTTTGGCGTCATGCCGGGAGAGGGAAGAGGTTTCTTTGGGCGGTGCTTCTTCCCGACTGGCTGGCTCTTCTCCCTGTGCTCCTGCGGTCGGACAAACTGGTGGAAGCCGGCACTGGCAACTCCTTGAATAAGGCCTGGTCGTTCCTCCCCTTGGTGCTCCCCTGTGGCTTCTTCTTCCCCTGTCCGCCGGCCATGGCAGCGTGGGACTTGGGAAAGGAAGCAGGGTGGCGCACTGGTGGGGAGGAGACGACATCTTGGACCTTCTCTCGCTAGTGGTAGCCCGTGCCACGGTGAGAATGTCAGCGGGTGTGCACAAGAGGCTTCCATGGTGGAAATCGCCGACACGCTCGGGTTCGGGTCCTCTAAATAAACGCGTGCTCCGGCGGATTACCGCGGTTCCTGCTCTGATCTCTCTCCTGGCCGGCCGTGGTGGCGAGGGGGAGTGGTGTCTCGGTGGTGTGCTGCGCTCATCCGGCCGGGGTGTTGGTTGGCGTCGGCCTACTCGGCCTGCGCTAACGGCTGCATTTGGTGTCGATTGGCAGTGGCCGGATGGCAGCGGTGGTGCCACTGGGCCGGTGCCTCTTCTAGTCTAAAGGCGACTTTGGGTTTCAACCTCCTTCGGAGGCCCTCTTCATCGGATCCTTCCGTCGGAGCTCGGCGTTGCTTCACCCCCAAGTGGTTTCGTCCCCGGGAGTGTCTCGGCGACCGGCAGATCGTATTCCTCGCCGGGCAGGAGGCCCCCCTTGAGCATAGCCTCTGACCTCGGCTCTGCCTTGAGGTTACAGGTGAGCGGTAGATATGGAGCTCTGGGACTGGATTTGCTTTTCTACTCTTTGTTCCAGGGTTCTTTTCACAAAATTACAGCCCCTTTCTCCATCAGAACTTTGTGCAGTGGATGACTATATGAGGCTGGATGTAATTTGTATCCCACCATTTTTAATTCAGACAGCTTCTATGCGTTCAAAAAAAAAATCAAGATCATCACCAATGCCCACTGTGGCACTATCGCACTGATTGCGTTTTCTCTGCCATTCGATGCTTCGCCACGCTCTACAGCTCACCGTTGGAAACTTGCATGAGCAAGTGAACTATGAGCGCTGCAAAATCGCGCGGTAAAATTGGTTTACAACGCTGGTTTTTGACATATTGCGCATGCTATCGGTTATTGCTTCACCGGAATTGCTATGTTGCAGCGTGCTGTAAATTGCAAAGCAGACGCCTCACCCAGCGCTGCATATTACAGCGCGCGCTAGCGCCACAAACAATTTTCACACACATATAGAAGCAACAAGATAAAACATACCAAAATAAATTTACAACTTGTCCATTATTACAATAACTGCAATAAATACAACAACTTTTCCATCAACAATATAATAAATTGTTTTCAACAATATACAACAAACATACAAATAAATAGACACCAGGTATTTTGTTGCCCGTTCCATTTCCACCACTCCTCGATTACATCATATTGAAGATCATCATGCGTCTCCGCACAACGAATTGAATGATATAAGGCAATAAAATGAGCCACCCTCTCTTGATTCCTTCTCACTTGCTTGGGAACCCTATCAAGTCGAAGTAGGAGTTATCTACATCTTTGCCACTATCATCCTTCATGATCATGCTGTGCATGATTAGACAAGCATTCATGGAATACCGAAGGATAACTTGGTCTTAAAATCTAGCAGGTCCTCTCACAATAGAAAATTTGGCTTGCAAAATCCCGAATGCTCTCTCAACATCTTTCCTAGCCACCGCTTGTAAATTTGTGGCATTTGAATTGTCCATGCCATGTCGCAGGACAATTCTTTCAACTCCAATGCATACAATCAATTGATTCAAGCATACATGGAAACCCTCGAGCCTTATTCACCTCCAAAAGCCTAGCCATGTCGTTAGCATTGGGGGATCTCAAGAATGTGGGTCCGAACACTCGCACAATTGCTACTGCAAAGCGCTTGCCACACTTGATAGCTTGGCTCTCACCCATAGCCAAATGGTCATCCACTAGATCCGCTATGCAAACATACACAAGGCGACAGTCACCTTCTGATAGGTGCCATGGCCAAGTTCTCCGGTGACATTCCTCCTCTGCTAAGAAAACCGATCAAACTTTGTTACCTCTTCCGCGATGTTCTTGAACAAGTTGATGCTCATTCGAAAACGCCGACGAAAGTAGTTTCTAGTGTATATCAGATTTTCAATGAAATAGCTTTGGATCAACTTGTTGTGGCCTTCAATTTGTTCCCTCCATAACTTCACTCTACCTGACATGGGTATACCCTATAGGTACTCGAGTTTGGTATATACGGCCTGGATACAGCAGAAGCTCACGGTGTTGCCAAGGCCCAATACAGAATTCGAGTGGCCCACGGACTCTCGATTGCTTGTGAGACAAGAAGAAGATTAAGATAGAAAGTTCAAAGGGAAAACCCTAATCTGTAACTGGATCGACCTGCTACCCGAGACCTAGCCTATCTATATAAAGGCTAGGAGGGGGCAGCGAGGAGGACAACCACAAACCTAATTTCCACAACTCTCGCTAGATTGCATCGGCGCACCCCTATAATCTTCGATTCCTTCGTTAATTCCAAGAGCAGACAAGCAGGTGTAGGGACCTCTACGAGGCCTGAACCTGGGTAAAACTTGCGTCCCTGTGTGCTTGTTTGCTAGTCGATTGATGCCTCTAGCGCTCCCTCCGTCTCCAAAACCCAAGTCCATAACAATGGGCATTGACGAGTTAAACCCTCGTCAATTGGCGCTGTCTGTGGGAATTGGGAGTGCTGATGTCACGGATTCTTCGGCCCCGTCAACCATGATCTACAACTCTGCAACAGCGGAGATTCGCCAGCTCTTGGACGCGTTCGACTTCACCGTCCACACGCCGGCCACTCGCCCGGCTTTCGAGTCCGTGGGCGATGGAATCGGCCTAGCGATTGGGAGCTTCCGCTTCCAGGTTGGTCAACTGGGCACACTTCGCATGCCTGACCAGCCAACGACACCCGTGATTGCTCTAGCATCGTGTTTCCCGCCACCGATCGGCACCCTCAGCGAGCTTAACACCTCAACGGTAGCTGGGAGTACGGACAGTGACAACAGCCGTGGATCTAATCTGGGTGACCTAGCCATAGAAGATGGAGCCTACGGCTCTGGATCTGAAAGCTGCGAGAGCAACAGCTTCCCCAACCACTTCATGTGCGACGTCATCAACACGGGCGATACCATCGTCAATCGCGAAAACACTGGCACCAGATCTGGCATCGGACCGCCCAACGGTAGCACGCCCAACGGTGGCATACCAGTCGCGAACGGCGGCCCCACCAACGGTGGTAACAGCATGCCCGTCAACAACGGGACATGGGGAGAACCGGTGCTCACGACGAATGAGAACACCGGCGAGCGCATGCTGATCAAGCTCAACGACAACGAGTGGGCCCGCTATCGCAAAGCTCTACGGGGCAATCCTCTACCCCCCAACACACCGCAGGACATGCTAATGGGCTACCATTAGCTGTTAAAAGAGGAATTCAAGGACCAGCAACAGGTGATTGCACAACTCGAAGCGCGCAGAAAGGCGGCGGATGAGTCGAGTCTTCGATGAGCCGGACTCTCCTCCCACGGAGGATCCTCCTCCAAAGGCAACGAGTACGTTGCCAACAAGCGGCGATCTCGACTGGCCCACCTCACCGAGCAAGAATGCGTAGAGGCCGCGAAAGTCCTCGACTTCGGCTCTATGACGGTAGATACGCGGGGCAACGTGCTCCCAAAAACGCCGCAAGCCGCAGTGACGGTGGCCACCATGTACCTCCTCAACAACCAGCCTCCGGCTGGAGATCCGCGAGCTACCATGCACCAATCTACGATCGCGGGCCTGGGGCTAATCGAGGCCGCCCTCTACAAAGAGCCAACACCGGAGCCAAAGAAAAGAAAGGCTCTGGAAAAGTACCACTCGTACTCCTCTAGTGACGACCGTCACGATCTGTCACGGCGACATCGCTCACTGCGGCATGACCGCGACTACGACACGCGCGATGACCTCACGCAGTGCAAAGTCGACAAGATGCAAGCAAGATGTGCTCGTTCGACTAAGATCAATGGTGCTAGATGCTTCAGTAGGGCCATCAGGCAGAAACGAATGCCTAAGGGGTTCAAACTCCCGTCGGAGAACCCAAAATTTGATGGCCTGCAGGACCCGAAAATCTGGTTGGAGGACCACATCTCCTCCGTTAGGCTACACAGCGGGAGTCGAAGCACGTCCATGCAATGCCTGCAGCTACAGCTGTAGGGCGTCGCTCGCGCATGGCTCAACAACCTCCCGCGCGGATCCATTCGTAGCTGGAAAGAGCTAGTCTACAGCTTTGTGCGCAATTTCAAGGGCACTTACAAAAGGCCCGCATCAATCGAAGAACTGAGAAGCTGCCAGCAGAGATCTGGCGAATCTCTATGCTCATACATCCAAAGGTGGTCCATCATCAAGAACTCCACAGAAAACATCTCGGAGGACCGCGCAATCGACGCGTTCAACGGCGGCGTTCGCCGCATAGAGCTCAGGGAGGAGCTGGGCCGCTCGAAGCCCAAAACGATCGAGCACCTAATGGAAATCGCGAATCGGTGGGCTGACGGAGAAGACTCTACCTAATTTGATGAAGACAACAACCTCGAGCGCAGACGCGACCGCCAAGACAAATGTCGGATACGCATCTACGATGACCGCGGCGAGGTCAATATGGTCGCAGCTGGCTACGCCGTCAAATGCAACGATAACCGCTACAGCGGATATCGCAGTGGTGGATACCGCGACAGCGGAAAAACCACGCAGGTGTGGCAACGCCGCACTCGCGAAGAGGCACCCGCAACATCTATCGAGGACAAACTGTTTGGGCCATGCAACGTGCACTTCTATATCGACAAGCACGATGGCAAGAAGAAATCCAGCCACCTTCTCAAGGACTACCGCGAGTTCCTCAAACTCCACGAGGGCCTGGCTCAGATGAATCGCGACGCGGTCAACAGGGGCTACGGAGCCGCCTAGGCACTATGGCACACAGAGCTCCTCCACCACCGCCCGGACCACCACTACCCGTGGCCGCGCCGGTCCAGCACCACGGAGGCGAGCCATACCCACGATCCGTGGGCAACATGGGGATGATCCAAAACGGGTGTCCCTCAAATCGAGTGCAGAAGGCCATCACTCGCCAAGTCAACTTAGCGATAAACTCTCCACCTTCCACCACTGAGTACCTTAGTGGAAGCGACTCCTACATCACCTTCGACAAGCGTGACCACCCATGCCAAGTTCCTCGTCCAGGCCACTGTCCCCTCGTACTCGAGGTGCTGATCGGGGGCTTCGATATGAGTCGCGTCTTTATGGACGGCGGCAGCAGCATTAACTTCATGTTCGCGAGTACCTTGCGAGCAATGATAATCCCTCTGGCTTGTCTGGAAGTTTCAGACACTATGTTCCATGGCATCATCCTAGGGAAGGGCATATATCCCGTGGGGAAAATCAACCTCGACGTCATCTTCGGCACGCAGCAAAACTTTCAGCGAGAGCGCATCGACTTTGAAGTTGTCGACTGGCCTTCACAATATCATTGCATCCTCGGACGTGTCGTGTTCGCAAGGTTCATGGCAGTGTCGCACTATGCCTACCTGCAGATGAAATTGCCAGGTACAAACGGCGTAATCACAATCAATGGCAACTTCGAGAGGTCCGACAGCTGCGACAGGAATTCAACAGAATCTCCCAATCCTTCGGCATGCAGGAGGAACTCGCAAGATTAAAGGAGTCGATAGACAACAGTCTGCCTCCCCTGAGCAGGCCAAGTTCACCCGACCTATTTTTCGACTCGTGGGTCCACACGAAGAAAGTCTAGGTCCACCCAACGGACCCGACCAAGACGGCCCTCATCGCCAACAACTTGAGTTCCGCGTAGGAACTCGCGCTCGTCGAATTCCTCCGTGAGCACTAGGAGATCTTCGCCTGGTGTCCAACAGACATGCTAGGGGTTCCTAGGGAATTCACCGAGCACTCACTCAACGTGAATCCAGATGCAAGGCCAGTCAAGCAGACAATTCGGCGACTGTCTGAACCAAGAGCAAAAGCAGTCGGAATGGAGATCCACAGACTCCTCGACGCAAAATTCATACGCGAGATCAAGGAAAGTACTTGGCTCGCTAACATAGTGCTTGTGCCTAAAAAGGACACGGATATCCTGCGGATGTGCGTGGACTTCACCTCCTTGAATAAGCACTGCCCAAAGGATCACTTCCCGTTGCCGCGAATCGACCAAATCATCGACTCCACCGCGGGATGTGAGCATCTCTGCTTCCTCGATGCCTACTCAGGCTACAATCAGATTCGAATGAAGGAGGAGGATCAGGAGAAAATGGCGTTTACGACCCCCTTTGGTATGTTCTGCTACAACACGATGCCCTTCGGGCTCAAAAACGCAGGAGCCACCTATCAGCGGTGCATGCAGGCTTGCCTCAAAAACCAACTTGGTCGCAACATCCAAGTCTACGTTGACGACATCATCATCAAAACCAAAGAGGAAGCCTCGCTAATCGACGATCTACGCGAGACCTTCGCCAACCTCGACCGCTATCGGATCAAGCTCAATCCGGATAAATGCGCCTTCGACATGCCATCTGGGTAGTTACTCGGGTATCTCATCTCTGCGAGAGGGATCAAAGCAAACCCGAAGAAAATAAAGGCCATACTGGCCATGGAGAAGCTGGAGAACGTAAAAGGCGTCCAACAGCTGGCTGGGCGAATCACGGCACTCGGTCGATTCATCAATCGAATGGGTGAAAAGGCACTGCCCTTCTACCAACTTCTCTGCAAAGCTGACAAATTCGAGTGGACAGATGAGGCGCAAGAAGCATTCGAAGATCTCAAGCGCCTACTATCCACCTCGCCAGTACTGGTGACTCCTCGCGAAAAGGAACCACTACTGCTCTACATCTCCACCACCAACCAGGTGGTCAGCATGGTGCTCGTGGTGGAATGAGCCAAAGAAAATAAAGTCCACGGGGTCCAGCGCCCAGTCTACTACCTCAGCGAGGTGCTCACGCCAACAAAACAGCGATACCCGCACTACCAAAAGCTGGCGTATGGTGTCTTCATGATAGCCAAGCGACTGTGCCACTACTTTCAGGAGCACCCAATCGTGGTGGTAAACGACGCCTTCTCGGGCACATACTAAATAATCTTGATGCCATCGGACGAGTCGCGCTCTGGGGAATCGAACTGTCTCCATGAGACATAACATACGAGAAGCGCGACGCGATCAAGTCGCAAGTTCTCCCAAACTTTCTCATGCACTGGATGGAAAACCAGCTCCCCGACAAGCCAGATATGTCCTACCTCTAGACAATGCACTTCGACGGGTCCAAGCGAAAGGACGGAGCTGGGGCAGGTGTCATACTGACATCGCCCCAAGGAGACAAGATGAAATACATCATGCAAATGCATTTCACCGCCTCCAATAATGATGCTGAGTACGAAGCTCTAATCCATGGGATGCGGATGGCGAAATCCTGCGGCGCCAAAAGGCTCATCATCCACGGCAACTCCAAACTGGTGGTCAACCAAACGATGCACGAATGCGACGCACTGAGTGACAACATGATTGTTTGGTCCGCAGCATAGAAAACAAAAAATTTCCTACGGTGTGAACTACACGCCAAGATCTATCTACTAGGTACAAAGCAACGAGTGGACATACATCCAACAAGAACTTACCCTCGTAGACAACGAGCTTTGTTAACGAGTAGGAACTCGTGGGTGATGTAGTCGTACACTTGCCGATCTCAAGATCGTGAGGAAGTCCGAGCGCCGCAACTCAGCAGCGCATCCGCACTCCCACACACGTTCAAGCCACCGGACAACCTCCACCTCCTCGCTCCAGCGATCCAGCGTAAGCAGCAACTCCTTCCAGACGAAATGCCACCGGGAACATGTATCTCGCTAATCCGAGACCATGGGGGAATAATTCTAGAGGGGGAGAGAGATCCTTCACAAGGAGGTGTGAGGATGAAGTAGGGAATGGGTGGCCTTTTATAGGAGGAGGGGGTGCCCCTCCCTCCATGGCCGGTGCATGGGGGGGGTGACCCCTCACCTCCCCCATTCATGTGGTGGTAACCCCTCCATATTAAAATGCCTCTTCACATTCCCTTTTAAAGTCTCCACTTTAAATGCATTAAATTTCTCCAAATTTAATGCTCTCTCATTTAATAAAACTCTTTTTATTAAATTTATTCACAATTTTGTTAATTACTTTAATTAACAAACATTCACATATAGCCCCTTGCAATATTTCAATATCACATGCAGAACCACCTTCTGCAATTTCACCCGAAACAATTTCCGGTTTCTATTGAAACAATTCCTGCGCTTTGCAATTCTTTCGTCTGAAACATATGTGCTCCAAAATGGTGTCCGGTAACTCTTAAGTGTGCCACCCTACGGTTCACAAATAATGCAGACATGATCGAGACCCTTCTCCGATCAATAATCAGCAGCGGGACTTGGAGATCCGTACTGACTCCTACACATTCAACGATGACTTCTATGATCGTGAGAACCTTTAACGCTTGTAACTAAATCCCTTTGTCTCTCGATATTACATGTCTGAGATTCGATCATCAGTATATCCATACCTAGTTTGATCTCGTTACCGACATGCACTCTTTTCTCGTTCCCGTGATATAACATTCTAGTGATCACATCACTTGCTTGCAAGCTATCCTAATGTGATATCACCGAGAGGGCCTAGAGTATATCTATCCGTCATCTGGATTGACAAATTCCACTCTTGATCCATGAGCCTCAACATAACACCTTCGTAGTACTGAACCCATCTTTATAGTCACCCTGTTACGGTGTGACGTTTGATGTTATCAAGATACTCTTTCGGTGTCAGCAATTAACATGATCTCATGGTCTAAGGATAAAGATTACTTCGTATGATGTTATAGCAATATAAACATAATGACTTGATCGTAATGCTATACTTCGGATGAATGTTCATCACATCATTCCACCAATGGTGTGACCTTGTTATTAACAACATCCAATGTCCATGATCAGGAAACCTTGATCATCTTGTTAATCAACAAGCTAGTCTATAAGAGAGGCATGAATATGAACCCTTTTTGTTTATTAAACACACATGTATGGATGTTTCCGAATCAATACAATTCTAGCATGTAAAATAAACATCTATCATGTATAAGGAATAGATAATAACAACTTTATTATTGCCTCTCAGGGCATATTTCCTTCAGTCTCCCACTTGCACTAGAGACAATAATCTAGTTCACATAGTGATAAATCTAACACCCATGGAGTTCTGGTGTTGATCATGTTTTGCCCTAGGGAGAACTTTAGTAAACGGATCTGCTACATTTAGGTCCGTGTGTACTTTACAAATCTTTATATCTCCATCCTTGACATGCTCGCGGATGGAGTGAAACCGGCGCTTAATATGTTTGGAATTCTTGTGAGACCTCTGTTCCTTTGCGTTGGCTATGGCTCCATTGTTGTCACAATAGATCACCATCGGGTCCAACGCACTGGGAACCACACCCAGTTCCGTAATGAACTCTTTCATCCAAACTGCTTCCTGCGCTGCTTCTGAAGCAGCAACATATTCCGCCTCCGTCGTTGATCCAGCCACCACAGGTTGTTTGGAACTCCTCCAACTAACTGCTGCTCCGTTCAAGAGAAATACGTATCCGGATTGAGACTTAGAGTCATCCGGATCGGTGTCAAAGCTAGCATCGACATAACACTTAGCGACTAGCTCTTCTTCACCTTCGTATATAAGAAACATATCCTTAGTTCTTCTCAAGTACTTGAGGATGTTCTTTACCGCTATCCAGTGTTCCGAACCTGGATCAGATTGGTACCTACTAGTCAAACTAATAGCATGTGCCACATCCGGTCTTGTACATAGCATGGCATACATAATAGAGCCTATGGCTGAGGCGTAGGGGATCTTATCCATCATCTTTCTTTGTTCCGCGTAGCCAGACTTTGAGTCTTACTCAATGTCTTGCCTTGCAACATAGGTAAGAACCCCTTCTTACTTTCGTCCATATTAAATTTCTTTAATATCTTATCAAGGTATGTACTCTGTGATAGCCCAATTAGGCGCCTTGATCTATCTCTATAGATTTTAATGCCTAATATATATGATGCTTCACCAAGGTCTTTCATTGAAAATTTGCTGTTTAGATAACTTTTAACACTGTTTAAAAGATCTATATCATTTCCAATCAATAATATGTCATCCACATATAATATCAGAAATGCCACATTGCTCCCACTCACTTTCTTGTAAATACAAGCCTCTCCATAAGTTTGGACAAATCCAAACGCTTTGATCACCTCATCAAAGCGGAGATTCCAACTCCGTGATGCTTGCTTCAGTCCATAGATGGATCACTGAAGTTTGCATACCTTATTAGCATCTTTAGGATCGGCAAAACCCTTAGGTTGTATCATATACAACTCTTCTTCAATCTTACCATTGAGGAACGCAGTTTTGACATCCATCTGCCATATTTCATAATCGAAATATGCAACAATTGCTAACATAATCCTAACCGACTTAAGCATCGCTACGGGAGAGAATGTCTCATCGTAGTCAACTCCTTGAATTTGTCGAAACCCCTTTGCGACAAGTCGAGCCTGATAGATGGTCACATTACCATCAGCATCAGTTTTTCTTTTGAAAATCCATTTATTCTCAACGGCCTTTCGGTCGTGAGGTAAGTCCACCAAGTTCCAAACTTGGTTCTCGTACATGGATTCCATCTCGGATTTCATGGCTTCTAGCCATTTGTTGGAATCCAGGATCATCATCTCCTTCTTCATACGTCGGAGGGTCATCCTATTTCATCAACCATGAAATTCACAACAGGATTGCCATACAGTTCAGGAGCTGCACGTGTCCTGCTTGACCTGCGAGGTTCGGTAGTGTCCTCTTTTAGAGTTTCATGATCATTATCATTAGCTCTCTCTTCATCGGGTGAAGTTAACTCCTAAACAACTTCTGGTGTTGCGCCACTCGCCATTCCATGAAGAGAAGGTTCAATAACCTCTTCGAGTTCTACCTTCCGACTACTCACACCTTTCATGAAAAACTCCTTCTCAAGAAAGGATCTATTCTTGGCAACAAAAACCTTGCCCTCGGATCTGTGATAGAAGGTATACCCAATTGTTTCCTTAGGGTATCCTATGAAGACGCATTTTTCCGCTTTGGGTTCGAGTTTATCCTGTTGAAGTTTCTTCACATAAACATCGCATCCCCAAACCTTAAGAAATGACAGCTTAGGTTTGTTTCCAAACCATAATCCATACGGTGTCGTTTCAGCGGATTTAGATGGTGCCCGATTTAAAGTGAATGCAGCTGTTTCCAGTGCATAACCCCAAAATGACAGAGGTAAGTCAGTCAGAGACATCATAGATTGAACCATATCCAATAAGGTATGATTACGACATTCCGACACACCATTACATTGTGGTGTTCCGGCAGGCGTGAGTTGTGAAACTATTCCACACTCATTCATGTGTGTGCTAAACTCGTAACTTAGTTACTCTCCTCCACGGTCAGACCGTAGAAATTTGATCTTTCTATTACGATGATTTTCCACTTCATTCTGAAATTCCTTGAACTTTTCAAAAGTTTCAGACTTGTGTTTCATCAAATAGATATACCCGTATCTACTCAAATCATCCATGAAAGTAACAAAATAACGATATCCACCTCGTGCTGACACACTCATTGGTCCACACACATCAGTATGTATGATTTCCAATAGATTTGTCGCCTGTTCCATTGAACCGGAAAACGGCGTTCTAGTCATCTTGCCCATAAGGCATCTCACATGTATCAAATGATTCAAAATCAAGTGATTCCAAAAGTCCATCAGAATGGAGTTTCTTTATGCGTTTAACGCCAATATAACCTAGACGACAGTGCCACACATATGTAGACATATCATCATCAAGTTTAATCTTTTTAGCATTAACATTATGAATGTGCGTAATATTACTATCGAGATCCAACAGAAATAAACCATTCAACATAGGTGCATGACCATAAAAGATATCATTCTTATAAATCGAACAACCATTGTTTTCAGATTTAAAGGAATGACCACTTTGCATCAAACACGATCCAGATACAATGTTCATGCTCAGTGTAGGCACCAAATAACAATTATTTAGGTTTATAACTAATCCCGATGGCAGGATTATGTGCAGGATTATGATCGCCTAAATTATTATTTCCTTCAACTTGTACAATTATGTGCAGGATACAAGTCATGCTACTACTGCCTCTCCATATGCCATCGGGATTAGTTATAAACCTAAATAATTGTTATTTGGTGCCGGCACTAAGCATGAACATTGTATCCGGATCGTGTTTGATGCAAAGTGGTTATTCGTTTAAGTCTGAAAACAATGGTTGTTCGATTTATATGAATAATATCTTTTATGGTCATGCACCTATGTTGAATGGTTTATTTCTGTTGGATCTCGATAGTAGTATTACGCATATTCATAATGTTGATGCTAAAAGGATTAAACTTGATAATGATATATCTACATATATGTGGCACTGCCGTCTAGGTCATATTGGCGTTAAACACATGAAGAAACTCCATTCTGATGGACTTTTGGAATCACTTGATTTTGAATCATTTGATACATGTGAGCCGTGCCTTATGGGCAAGATGACTAGAACGCCATTTTCCGGTTCAATGGAACGGGCGACAGATCTATTAGAAATCATACATACTGATGTGTGTGGACCAATGAGTGTGTCGGCGCGAGGTGGATATCGTTATTTTGTTACTTTCACGAATGATTTGAGTAGATAGGGGTATATCTATTTGATGCAACACAAGTCTGAAACTTTTGAAAAGTTCAAAGAATTTCAGAATGAAGTGGAAAATCATCGTAACAGAAAGATCAAATTTCTGCGGTCCGACCGTGGAGGAGAGTATCTTAGTTACGAGTTTAGCACACATATGAAAGACTGTGGAATAGTTTCACAACTCACGCCTGCCGGAACACCACAACGTAATGGTGTGTCAGAACGTCGTAATCGTACTTTATTGGATATGGTTCGATCTATGATGTCTCTGACTGACTTGCCACTGTCATTTTGGGGTTATGCACTGGAAACCGCTACATTCACTTTAAATAGGGCACCATCTAAATCCGTTGAAAAGACACCATGTGAATTATGGTTTGGAAACAAACCTAAGCTGTCATTTCTTAAAGTTTGGGGATGCGGTGTTTATGTGAAGAAACTTCAACCGGATAAACTCGAACCCAAAGCAGAAAAATGCGTCTTCATAGGATACCCTAAGGAAACGATTGGGTATACCTTCTATCACAGATCCGAGGGCAAGGTCTTTGTTGCCAAGAATGGATCCTTTCTTGAGAAGGAGTTTCTCGTGAAAGGTGTGAGTAGTCGAAAGGTAGAACTCGAAGAGGTTATTGAACCTTCTCTTCATGAAATGGCGAGTAGTTCAGCTCCAGAAGTTGTTTTGGAGTTAACTTCACCTAATGAAGAGAGAGCTAATGATATTGATCATGAAACTCCGAAAGAGGACACTACCGAACCTCGCAGGTCAAGCAGGACACGTGCAGCTCCTGAACTGTACTGCAATCCTGTTATGAATTTCATGATTGATGAAATAGATGACCCTGCGACATATGAAGAAGCGATGATGAGCCCGGATTCCAACAAATGTCTAGAAGCCATGAAATCCGAGATGGAATCCATGCACGAGAACCAAGTTTGGAACTTGGTGGACTTACCTCACGACCAAAAGGCCGTTGAGAATAAATAGATTTTCAAAAGAAAAACTGATGCTGATGGTAATGTGACCATCTATAAGGCTCGACTTGTCGCAAAGGGGTTTCGACAAATTCAAGGAGTTGACTACGATGAGACATTCTCTCCCGTAGCGATGCTTAAGTCGGTTAGGATTATGTTAGCAATTGCTGCATATTTCGATTATGAAATATGGCACATGGATGTCAAAACCGCGTTCCTCAATGGTAAGATTGAAGAAGAGTTGTATATGATACAACCTAAGGGTTTTGTCGATCCTAAGGATGCTAATAAGGTGTGCAAACTTCAGCGATCCATCTATGGACTGAAGCAAGCATCATGAAGTTGGAATCTCCGCTTTGATGAGGTGATCAAAGAGTTTGGATTTGTCCAAACTTATGGAGAGGCTTGTATTTACAAGAAAGTGAGTGGAAGCAATGTGGCATTTCTGATATTATATGTGGATGACATATTATTGATTGGAAATGATTTAGATCTTTTAAACAGTGTTAAAAGTTATCTAAACAGCAAAGTTTCGATGAAGGACCTTGGTGAAGCTTCATATATATTAGGCATTAAAATCTATAGAGATAGATCAAGACGCCTAATTGGGTTATCGCAGAGTACATACCTTGATAAGATATTAAAGAAGTTTAATATGGACGGAAGTAAGAAGGGGTTCTTACCTATGTTGCAAGGCAAGACATTAAGTAAGACTCAAAGTCCGACTACGGTGGAAGAAAGAGAGATAATGGATAAGATCCCCTATGCCTCAGCCATAGGCTCTATAATGTATGCCATGCTATGTACAAGACCGGATGTGGCACATGCTATTAGTTTGACTAGTAGGTACCAATCTGATCCAGGTTCGGAACACTGGATAGCGGTCAAGAATATCCTTAAGTACTTGAGAAGAACTAAGGATATGTTTCTTGTATACGGAGGTGAAGAAGAGCTAGTCGCTAAGTGCTATGTCGATGCTAGCTTTGACACTGATCCGGATGACTCTAAGTCTCAATCCGGATACGTATTTATCTTGAACGGAGCAGCAGTTAGTTGGAGGAGCTCCAAATAACCTGTGGTGGCTGGATCAACAATAGAGGCGGAATATGTTGCTGCTTCAGAAGCAGCGCAGGAAGCGGTTTGGATGAAGGAGTTCATAACGGAACTGGGTGTGGTTCCCAGTGCGTTGGGCCCGATGGTGATCTATTGTGACAACAATTGAGCCATAGACAACGCCAAGGAACCAAGGTCTCACAAGAATTCCAAGCATATTAAGCGCTGTTTTCACTCCATCCGCGAGCATGTCAAGGATGGAGATATAAAGATTTGTAAAGTGCACACGGACCTGAATGTAGCAGATCCGTTGACTAAAGTACTCCCTAGGGCAAAACATGATCAACACCAGAACTCCATGGGTGTTAGATTTATCACTATGTGAACTAGATTATTGTCTCTAGTGCAAGTGGGAGACTGAAGGAAATATGCCCTGAGAGGCAATAATAAAGTTGTTATTATGTATTCCTTGTATATGATAGATGTTTATTTTGCATGCTATAATTGTATTGATAGGAAACATCAATACATGTGTGTTTAATAAACAAAAAGGGTTCCTAGTCATGCCTCTCTTATACACTAGCTTGTTGATTAACAGGATGATCAAGGTTTCCTGATCATGGACATTGGATGTTATTAATAACAAGGTCACACCATTGGTGGAATGATGTGATGAACATTCATCAGAAGTATAGCATTACGATCAAGTCATTATGTTTATATTGCTATAACATCATACGAAGTAATCTTTATCCTTAGACCATGAGATCATGTTAATTGCTAACACCGGAAGAGTATCTTGATAACATCAAACGTCACACCGTAACAGGGTGACTATAAAGATGGGTTCAGTGCTACGAAGGTGTTATGTTGAGGCTCATGGATCAAGAGTGGAATTTGTCAATCCAGATGACGGATAGATATACTCTAGGCCCTCTCAGTGATATCACATTAGGATAGCTTGCAAGCAAGTGATGTGATCACTAGAATGTTATATCACGGGAACGAGAAAAGAGTGCATGTCAGTAACGAGATCAAACTAGGTATGGAGATACCGATGATCGAATCTCGGACATGTAATATATCGAGAGACAAAGGGATTTAGTTACAAGCGTTAAAGGTTCTCACGATCACAGGAGTCATCGTTGAATGTGTAGAAGTCAGTACGGATCTCCAGGTCCCGCTGCTGATTATTGATTGGAGAAGGGTCTCGATCATGTCTGCATTATTCGCGAACCGTAGAGTGGCACACTTAAGAGTTACCGGACACCATTTTGGAGCACATATGTTTCAGACGAAAGAATTGCAAAGCACATGAATTATTTCAATAGAAACCGGAAATTGTTTCGGGTGAAATTGCAGAAGGTGTTTCTGCATGTGATATTGAAATATTGCAAGGGGCTATATGTGAATGTTTGTTAATTAAAGTAATTAACAAAATTCTGAATAAATTTAATAAAAGAGTTTTATTAAATGAGAGAGCATTAAATTTGGAGAAACTTAATGCATTTAAAGTGGAGACTTTAAAAGGGAATGTGAAGAGGCATTTTAATGTGGAGGAGTTACCACCACATGAATGGGGGAGGTGAGGGGTCACGCCCCATGCGCCGGCCATGGAGAGAGGGGGCACCCCCCTCCTCCTATAAAAGGCCACCCATTCCCTCCTTCATCCTCACACCTCCTTGTGAAGGATCTCTCTCCCCCTCTAGAATTATTCCCCCATGGTCTCGGATTAGCGAGATACATGTTCCTGGTGGCATTTCGTCTGGAAGGAGTTGCTGCTTCCGCTGGATCGCTGGAGTGAGGAGGTGGAGGTTGTCCGGTGGCTTGAACGTGTGTGCGAGTGCGGATGCGCTGCTGAGTTGCGGCGCTCGGACTTCCTCACGATCTTGAGATTGGCAAGTGTACGACTACATCAACCACGAGTTCCTACTCGTTAACAAAGCTCGTTGTCTTCGAGGGTAAGTTCTCCATGGATGTATGTCCACTCGTTGCTCTGTACCTAGTAGATAGATCTTGGCGTGTAGTTCTCATTGTAGGAAATTTTTTGTTTTCTATGCTGCGGACCCAACATGAACTACACACTCAGTTGTGCCACCTCCTCCAAGAGATACTTCTCACGGGCAGTGGCCTTCTCCGCCTTCGACTTCCATACATTTGTGCTACTGCAGAGGATGGGCAACTCACACTCCAATTGCTTAATGCGATCACGCAGTCGCGAAAGCAACGACAACTCCTCCACCTTCGAGCGCGGCTGCGCCAAGGTTTCATCGGTGGGCGGAGGATCATGAGGACCACTCGAAGGACCACTCAATGTACCCTATCACAAACCAAGAAAGAGAAAATGAGGGGACAAGAATACAATGATAAAGGAATAAATGCATTCAAGCACAACAAAGTCTCGACAGGGACACTCCCACAAATGCATTATTCCAACAGAAAAGGCTAAAACACTACAGCTATTACACACGCAAACTAAGGAGCATTTTGCTTCTTCGACTTGGACTTTGGCTTCGGGGGCTTCATCGCATCTATGGCAGTCTTCGATGCCACGGACTTGCTGGTGGTAGCCCCAGACGTCGCGGCCTTCGCCGGCTTCGCTCGCCGCCGCTCCTCGGAATACTTGGCGACTGTCTCGATAAGTTGTGAACCATATTTTGTGCAGCTACCAGCGAAGGGAGCAAACACTACCTGCTGGCCTCCGACGTCGACATGCATAGCCTCGGAAATAGCAGCGGGATCCATCTCCATGCCATGGGCTTGCACCATCGCGAGTGCCATGGTGGCACCGACGGACCGCTGCGAGTTCTTGAAATCTGCGGGAATACCTCCAGCGAGGGATTCCACTAGGTCTTCAAGGTTGTCGATCAGCCCAGCCTTGGGAGTTAGATCCTCGCGGATGCGACTGAGCACACCCTTGGCCTTCGTCAATGTCCCCTAAAGAGAAGTGTTGTGGTCCTCGACTGCGGCCACGACACCGGCCAACGCGTCTGCACGGTGAAGGGATTGGGCGTCGAAGCTCAAGCCACCAGCATCTACATAGAAAGGTGTTAGCACAACAATATGACATCAAACAAGAAAGAATACAACATCAAAAATGGCAATCACTTGAGAGGGACTTGGCAATTGAGAAAAGTTGTTCTTCGAACAACTGCTCTCTTTCAGCAGTGGAGGAGTGTAATTCCTCTTCGCGCTTCCGCGACTCCTCCATGGCAGCCACTGCTTCGTCGCGACCCTTCGCCGCCGCGGCAAGCGCCTTCTCGAGGGAAGCAGCACGACGAAGAAGTTCGTTGTGCTCAACTACAAAGCACAGGGTGAATCATCAATCGAATCTTGAAATTTAACGAAGACAAGGACAAAGCCAATACTAACCTTCGACAACACGATGGCGATTGTCTAGCAGCGCATGCTGTCGACCCATGACAAGGACTTGCTCCGCCAGGCGAGCAGCTTCCTTCATGATGAGCTGCCTCAGAAGAAAATAAAGGATCAGCAAACAATACCAAGTATAAATTCGACTACCAAAACAGCAAAAGGACGCTTACATGATCCTCTAGAGACTCTGAAGATGACTGTCGCACAATCATCCGGGCAACCATCTGGTGTTCCCCAGCATGCGGGGAACTCTACGAATTGTGCCTGGAGTGGGCCGCCAATGGGGGAGAAGGACACCGTTCAGCCGCTTCCTTGGCCTTGGAGTCTGCGACTCCGGACTCCTTCACAAATTGGACGTCATCAGAAGACGACGACACCGCTCGACTACAAAACACATCAAGTAAAAACTTCAGGGAAAAAGCAACTCCAAAAAGAAACCAAAGTAAGGTCACGAATGCAAAACTCACCAGCTAAATTTATCAAGGTCGAAATATTGCTCCTCCGACTCCGACGACTCCTTTGGTAGTCGCGGCTTTTTCTGGGCAGGAGGAGCCATGGAGCGCATAGGAACAACGGGGATTGGCTCCTCTGCAACAACAGAAGGGCCTTCTGGCGTTGTTGGTGATGAGGCATCTGAGTCCTCGCTGCGAGAACACTTGGGAGTATCATGGCCGCTGGACTCGGGGGCTCCCTCCTCTTCTTCAATTGGGACGGTCGATTCCGACTCGTCCTCTTCATCCACTTCGCGAGGGATAACCCCTTCAGGACGAGGGAGAAAATTGGAAGACACCTTCTAGTCCTGCAATCAGAAAAATATATCACTATATATCAACTACCTGGTGGCAATCGAAATAAAGAACTACATCGTAGTACAATTCTACCTCAGGAGGAGGGTTAGAGGCATCGAAAGGAGCCACGACTGGTTCTCCCGGGAGATCCTCCTTGGCGGTGTACTTGGTCACCAATCGCACCCTCCTATCAACCTCACCCGCAGAAATGCCCTCGGCAGACACGCGAGTGACATCATCAGCGTCGGTCCAGCTATACATAGGGTGTACTCTGGCCTGCAGAGGCTGGACGTGGTGGCGCAACCACATGCGAATGAGAGCGGCACCACCCTCTTCTTTACCTATGCGGCTTTCGAGGTCGTAGACGCGCTTGTACAACACCTCCATTTCCTCGGACTCGCTGATGACCCCCAAGTATAGGGGGTATATCACAGTATTTTCGATAAGTAAGAGTGTCGAACCAAACGAGGAGCAGAAGGTGCTGGCTAGTGGTATGGATCAGGAATTCTCTGCAATACTTAGCAAACAGATTTTTAGGGTTTTTTGATAATGCAAGTAAATAAAGTACGAGTAAATAAAAGACAATAAGAACAAATGCAGCAAGTGGCCCAATCCTTTATTCAGCAAAGGACAAGACGGTTGTATTACTTAAGATGACCAAACGTTCTTGAGGACACACGGGAATTCTGTCAAGTGCTTTCGCTTCATATAGTTGATCAATCTTCTTTAGTGTGCTAAGTGTTGTGTGGGTGAACCTGTGCTAATGTACCGACCTTCCTAGGACTAATACATACTTATGATTATACCCCTTGCAAACATCCATAAGTACAAGAAAGTAATTAAGGTAGAAACCTAACCACAACTTTAAACTCTAAGACCCTGACGTCCCTTGTGCAATGGTTTCCTAACGGGGATTCAGGTTTCTGTCACACCGGCAACCCCTACAATTAGTAGCCAAATACACAATGCATTCCCCTAGGCCCATATAGGTGAAGTGTCATGTAGTTGACGTTCACATGACACCACTAGAAGAAGTACACCACAACTTAAATATCAAACTATTGAATCTTTCTCAACACAATTCCACTACTAAACATGACTTCTCCCATGTCCTCAAGAACAAAACGAACTACTCACAAGACATCATATGGATCATGATCAGAGATGGAATAATGATGTGTAACAATCTGAACATAAACGATAATTCAATGGTTCACTCAATAGCATCAACTACAAAGAGTAATCAACACCGGGAAAGTTTCCCCTAAGAACTATGCAAGATTCAACCCAATTGTTACAGCAATATGGAGATGGTGATGATGGTGCTAATGGTGATGATGGTGGTGATGATGATGATGATCCCGATGAAGTCCAGCTTGATGGTGGTGTTGATGGTGATGATCTCCCCTCTCCGAGAAGGAATTCCCCCGGTAGAAATCTGTCTACCGAAGAGATCTTTCTCTCTCGGTGTTTTCCGTCCCGCAGAGGCGGCGGAATCTTTCTCTGGTCGCTCTCTAGGTATTAGGGTTCCGTGGAGATAATATACACCAGAGGGGAGAGCTGGAGGTGGGCTAGGGCGGCCACACCACCAGGTGGCGCGGCCTAGGCTGGCCCGCGCCAGGGGGTGGTGTGGGCCCCTTGTGGCCCATCTCCACTCCTCCTACTGGCAGGTTTTGTCTTCTGGAAAAATAGGATTTTCCATATATTTTCCTGGATTTTCTGATCTTCGTGAATTTTGCCTCCAAACAGAACCTTTTCCATCAGAATCCTGACTACAGCGGTCCATGCTCCAGAAGTCATCAACCATGCAAAAACAGATGAAATTACATAAGTGTCATCCCTTAATATGAAATATATCAATGAATAACAATAAATTATGATATAGAATAGTGATGCAAAATGGACGTATCACTCGCGAGGCATCACGATGTTCTTCCAGGAATGCCTCCTCTTGCAAGCTGCTACGGGATCGAAGGGCGCGAGTCCGTAGTGGTCTCCGTCGGCCTTCTGGTCGCGGATATAAAACCACTTGTCCCTCCACCCTTGGACAGACACGGTGAGCTTGATGGCAAAATAGGTGATAGAAGAGTCGACGTGGATCCCGCAGCCTCCTACGTCGTAGACTACCGAATCGGACGCCGACTGGCGTTTCAGCTTAAAAAGCCTCTTGAAGAGGCCAAAGTGCGGCTCGATTCCTAGCTAGCACTCGCAAAACATAATGAAGCAGGAGACGTGGAGAATGGAATTTGGGGACAGCTGGTGAAGCTAGTGCCCATAGAAACAAAGGAGACCACGAAAGAAAGGATGCAGAGGGAGAGAAAGACCTAGGATGATGAACGCAAGGAAACCCGGAGGAGGACAAGGGATTACCTCCTCACCGGGCACTCGCGAGTCATCTTCCGCAGGAGGAAGAACTCCATCTCGACATGAAGTTGCAGTTCGGCGGGCTTGATGATGGACGCTCGCCAGGCGCCATTGGTGATGCGGGTGCCCACACCCTTCTTCTTCCCAGCGCCAGCGGCGCTGGTGCCCATAGTGGTGGTACCGCCCTTCTTCTTGGCGGTGACAATGGTGGCCGCTGATCCAGTGGCGGCGCCTCCCTTCTTTTGGCCCATCTTTCGATGGCGGTGTGAACGGAGGAAGTAACTGGGGAAGACACAAAGCTGGTCCAATGCCACGAAGATGAAGTGCACAAGGAAGCAGAGAGCAGCAGCAATAGCGAAGGAGGCACGAGCAAAGAAGACAGATGGAGAAAATTACCGCAGTTGCGCTACTACTTAACCTCCTCGCGGATGCCATCCAACGACTAGTAGAAACCCTACTGGACACGTGGCGTACATCGCCATCGACACGTGGCAAGGGTGAACCACGAACCGTCCCCCACTATCTCCATTACGCGCGGAAATCGAGGAGACGCAGTTAAAACAGAAGATTACGCTGAAGGGTTCGCAGCATAGAAAACAAAAAAATTCCTACGATGGGAACTATACGCCAAGATCTATCTACTAGATACAAGCAACGGGTGGATATACATCCATGGAGAACTTACCCTCGAAGACAACAAAGTTTTGTTAATGAGTAGGAACTCGTGGATGATGTAGTCGTACGCTTGCCGATCTCAAGATCATGTGGAAGTCCTAGCGCCACAAACCAGCAGCACATCCGCACTCGCACACACGTTCAGGCCACCGAACTGAAGGGGATCGCAGCAGAAAACAAAAAAATTCCTATGATGTAACCCCCAAAAATGCCTAGGATCTATCTATGTAGTAATGCGGTAATGGCCAATGCGTATAGAATACATACCCTTGTAGACCATATGCGGTTAACGTTTCGCGGGGAACATGGTTGAAGTAGTCGTACTCGTAGTCGACCTCAAGGTCGCGATGCTCCTCGCAGGTCACCCCTTGCTCCTTCTTCATCTTCATCGCGCAACAGCTCCGGCTCACGACATTTAAGCACCCCAAGTGTTGCGCCTCGTGTCTTTGTACACATCCGGTGCATGATGAGATCTCCGGCTCGCTGATCCTGCCGGGAGTGCGAAAGTTGATATCCGGCTAGGAATCCCTGCAGTGAGAGGGACCAGGGATATCCATGTGACCCCTATGCATTCCTGATGACAATGCCATTTGAACCGCTAAATGTAGCATCCTCTTCCTTTTGTTTCTCGATACGACTTGTCCGAGATCCGATCATTGGCCCATACCTTGTTCAATCTCGTTCATAACAAGTTCTATTTTATTGTTACTGTGATATTACATCCCCGTGACCGAGTCACATGTTGCAACATTTATAGATGTAATCTCACCAAGTCGGCTGTATGTATCTTTACCCGTCATGTGGGTGAACAAATCCCGGTCTTGCAGTCACATGTCATCTACTGTTCCTTCGGAATACCCAACGTACACCTTTATAACCACTGTATTACCAAGTGGCGCTTGATGCAGTCTAAGCAGCCTCGGGAAACAATGAGTAATATGAGCTCACGGTCTAAGGAAAAGGAGTCTAGGTATAGCTGTTGCAACAATGAACTATATGACTTGTTCGTGTTGCAATGCTTCGAGGAATGTCCAATCACATCATTCTCGAATGATATGATCCCGTTGTCAGTCGGCATAAATGCCCATGATCTTGAAACCCAGATCATCCTCATGACCAACGAACTAGTATGAATAGAGGCTACTAGGGACTTTGTTGTTTCATACCACACCTGTACCAATGTTTCTACTTGGCACAGTTCTAGCACAATATGAAACTATTATAAACTAATTGAGATATGACAATAAAAATCTATTTATTATTTGCCTCTAGGGCATATCTCCTTCAGTCTCCCACTTGCACTAGAGTACAAATAACCTAGCTTGAATTTTACTCATATAAAACATATATCATATGCGTTTATAGATCATGCATGCTCATGGGAAACGTCATGTCCATGTTCTGTTTTACCAGATCATTATGTCTTTTGCAAATCGTTAATGTCTTCCTAATTTTGACATTCACACCATTATCTTATAATGGGTCGAAGAATTTGTTTGGCGACAAAGGGAGAATTTTGTTTCTAGTGTTTATGATGACGGTCGTTTTCACCGTTGTCATCTAAACTTTGAAACACATTTTGCTATCCTTTGTCTATATACTATAGTCATGGCAGCAGAACAAGGCTGGATTCCAGGAGCTTACAGTGACTTTAGATCAACCTCGAGGGCTTTCTCATGGGCACTAGGCCTTGGGACACATCATTCTATGTTAAAAGCGAACTAGCCCCGCCATAACATTATACATCACATCAGATGTAGCCTTTGTACTTCTATATCTATGTAGATCCTAGTGCATGAAATGCATCTATGCCACTTACATTGCTTCTTGCCATTTAAGTACAAACTTGATTCTGGTTCAGTGATCAACTCAGGAATCACTTAAGGACATGCTCTTACAGTTAAGACTTTGTCCTACCAACCAGAACCTTGGGTCACATTACGTCGAGTATACAACATGGTTAAATGGAAGAACCTATGACTGAGGCATAGGAGATGTAATGCATCTCTTTCTTTCAACCATAGTTGCAATACTAACTCAATGCTTCATATAGTAAGAACTACTTTCTTACCTTGTTCCATTTTGAGCTTCTTCAGAATGTTGCTTAGGACATTCTGAACATCTTCCAGAATGAAGTCCAGGAAGCATTCGACATTCAGTGTTTATTAAACTCACCAATCTATCTCGATAGATCTTATTGTTTAATAACTTCAACTTCATCCTTATTTATCTAACTTAAACATTATTAACACCAATCACATCATTCATATATGTCGTCTACATATCACAGAATGATTTCACGCTCCCACTCAAATATGACATTCATGTTTGAGATCAAGGGATTTCACTTAGCTCCCACCCAAAATATGTCAGCTACATATTATGAATTAGCCAAGATGATTTGCTCCCACTCAAATCTAGGTCCTCTCGATAATCTTGGACATTCCAAAATTCCTTGATCACCATCAAATCGAGAATTCCACTAACAAGATTTCAATGACCATTCATTTCTCACACTTAGGTCCATCACGCTTCTTTGTATTTCGTGGGTATGTCTTGTTCAAAACATGACAAGTGAATCAACAATACAATTCCACAAACTTGTAGAATATATAGTTGAATCCTACTTTCTTTAATAAAAGTATTCGCTAAAACTTTATGATTAGTTTCTCCTCTATTTGTAGAGTTTGGTTTCATGAAACAAATTCCGCTGCGCCACTCAACAATCCGGAGGTAAGGTCAAATACCTTGTTTTGATATTTTACTTTCTTCCACCTGTATCTTCATCAAGACATGTCAACTTAGGACAACAGCAAGTTTGCCCCTTGTGGAAGATGCATTCATAGCTTCCTAAGAATGCTCTACAAAGACTTGTTTATTCGCCACGATTTCGACTTATCGAAATCTCCAGAAACTCGAACTTGCCATAACACTTATGGTGTTGTTTCCACGAATCTTTAGATGTTCCTTTGTATTTCAAATGAGTGTTTTGCTTATTTCGATCTCTAACTCTAAACGACAACTATAACCCCTATAAGAGATAATACTATACCATATGTATCTTAATACATAATGATTATGACGTTTAGATATTTCAGCAAAGTTTGAATTCATCAAATTATCATAATTTGTGAAACATCTTTCACAAGTCCCTTTTATGCTAAACTTAACTTGAATACCTTAGTCATGTCGATCAAATCGAAGAGACTTTGTATTCTTGTTAATTTCAATATCCTCTTATCGTTGTGAACTCATTTGAACAATTCAAATCTTTTCAAAACTTCAGGTTTCATTAAGTAAATACGCTTATTCACTTAAGTCCACAATTAACTAATGATTTCCACTATTTGTTGAAAATATGATACATCACTATGTATAAGATTCAACATTTCTTCGCATATTACCGTTTTACCAGAATGCAGAGTTTTAGTCATTCTGCCCAAGAGGCATGGTTTTGCAAAGTCTCTAGATCAAGCATCTAGGACCCCGATCTTAATTTACAATGAAGAACATGCAATAACCAAAATGACTTAAACTATAGTGTCATTTAATTTTTAAACTTTGGATATCTTTTAGCATTTTAATCCTTTATAAATGTTTAAACCATTATCATTAACATAGTGATGAGAATAACTTATTTATAATCATAATGTGACCATAAGGTATTGTTCATAAGAATAGTACAAACTGGCTTGTAACTTGTTCATATGAATAATCATCTCGCCAAAAGCAAGACACACAAACTAGGGTTACAAAATTATATTCAAGTCCACTAATCCAAATGACAAACTTTGAGCGAAGAGTTGATGTCGGCCATCAACTATTTTGCTTGCCGTCATCAAGTCACGTTGCCTCAAAACCAGCAATTCTCAAGCAGATCATCCTGTTTTCACAAAACGGGACAAGTATTAAATACTTTGCAAACTGCAACAAGTTCTGCAAAAACCACATTTATAGTTTGTATATCTTATATATAGCTTTTCATTCATGACCTCCATTTGCAATCAAGCCCTTCTAAGAGTTCCCAACTCTAATGCAAGATCGCTAAGTGTTTTTCCAAACATTTTGGAGTCATCGAATTATCTCCTAATGGTTATTGTATCAAGAAGAGAAGATCACCTTTTACGACGATATCCCTCAGGCGTGGGTATTAATCTATGAAGTTGGACCATTTTGCTAAGTTTCAAATTAAGCAATATATTCCCATGGTCGCAAATGACCTGAGTGGGATAGGCTAAGATCTACTAAGATATTTGCAAATAGACATCTAGACTAAGTTTATAATAAGAGATGGTCTCCACTAAAATTGTCATCCCCTGGATGATTTTAGTGATCGCATGATCCCTATCCTCTACACCTCCCCCGATCAACACGGCCATCAGTGCATTATCAAAGGTAGACATTCAACAATGCCAATCACATCATCCATGTGACTCATGCTCGATCTTTCGATCTCTTGTGTTCTGAGGCCCACGCTTCTATGCCGTGCTAGGCTCGCCAAATCTAACTTGTGTGTATTCGTAGTGCAACATGGCTTACACCCACTGTATGTGAACGTAGATATGTCTGACCCCTACTCACCGCAAGGCGCCTCATACCGAAGAACTTTCTTGGTGGTGCACACACAAGGGGAACACGGATACTTGGAATTCTATAGGGATTATCTTATTTGCTACCGTTGAGTATCTAAATACTAGCACACAATAAGATGTAAAACAGGTATCAACATCATATGTATAATGTGATATGATATGGTCTTTCTTGTGCCTTGATCTCCATCGAGCGCTCCGGCATGATCTCCATCTTGCCCTTGGTTTGACGCCAAGTCCACGACGCCTCCACCAGGTCGTCCATCGTAACGATGACTATTACTATGCTAGTTAGTGTTGGGGGGATACCCCCGGATAGGGTCATGCCGGGGTATAAAGGCCGAGTTAGCCGAGGTTCGGCAAGGCTAAAGCGGATGCTGGCCGGGTCACCTCAAGGCAGGCCGAATCACGGGGTAACCCGGACCAGGGGTGTCCACCTAACTAGGTCTCAACCGACTTAAGCCGTAAGTCGGAATGGCATATTTAACTTGTATGCAGAAACGGGTGTGGCCAGTTCAACTATGACTCGGGTCATATCTAGCTTCTAGGAGAAGGAAGGAATCTCGCTGGTCAAAAGAAGCCCCGGTACGCACTGCATGAGCGAAGCGAACAAGGGCAGGACCATCGAGGCGTGGCCGATAGAGGTGACGACGCCCGTGTCGGCTGACGCAGGCGGCACAGAGGCTCACGTAGCCTCTGCATGGGTGACGCGGGGGAAAAGCACCCCGGTCGGTTTGCTATTTTGGGAGGAGGCATATTCCCTAGAATATGCCTCCACGTATGCCCTAAGTGGAGACCTAGCCACCCCTATATAAGGAGGGCTAGGGCCTCTGTAGAAGGGGTTTCTCGATTCAGATTGGTTTTAGGTTCTAAGGGTCTTGTACGGGTTAACTGTGGGTGAGAGTAAGAGAGTTCCTTCTTCCTCCTCTCGCCAATACAGCTCTAGGAGCACTTGTAATCTGTGAAGTGAATCGAATACAAACCTTCCGTGTGGGGGAATCACCTCACTATCCCTCCCTGGATTCCCCTAGTGTTATTAGTCCCCACCTTTAGCCTATCCATGGCATCTGCCGTGACACCACCACGACAGTTGGCGCCCACCGTGGGGCTAGCAGCGCTAGCAGGGGTGAAGATCCGGATGGGAAACCTCATCGGCACCGGCGAACGCATCGGCTCCGGGCTCAGCAGTCATTGAATATGACGCTTTGGAGCGCTGGACTACGTCAGCGACAACGCTGGCTGCTTCGGCACGCGCCCACTTCCGTGCAACGGCCTCTTCGTCAAGCTTGGTGCGCACAAGGTCTACGTTGCTGTGGACGTATCATGCGTTCATCCACGGCATGTCGTCGAGGCATGGGAGCCACCCCTTAGCATGGTTCACGGGGCGCGTATCGCTGGCTCCCCGGACCGTGCTGAGGTGATGATGACTGCGCCAGGTGCAGGCGCAAGCAAGGATCCGGCACCAGATCTGGAGGTAACACCTAAGGCACCAAGGAAAGGTAGAGGACCTCCACTAGAGAGACCTGAGAATGTACTGAGAGAAGCTATGGATAGCTTGGCAAACCCGGTAGCAGCAGTGGTAGATCCGGCTCAGGCATAGGCCGAGCTAGAGGAAACTAGGCAGAAAATTCTAGAGGGAGCGAAAAAGATTGCTGCGGCTCAGCAGTCGTTGAATATGACGCTACGTGAGTATGCAAAGGCAAATAAAGTAGATGCTGTAAAAGTGAAGGGGATAAATCTCATGAGTGAAATGAACAAAGAGGGTGATACTAGGATTGAGGAGTCAGAGAACTGTTTGTCCGTGGGGCTGCCGAAGTACAGTACCCCGGCAAAAAACCTCAGAGCAGCAGATGCAGCTGCATCCGAGCTAGAGGGTCTAACGGGTGAAGCCCGTCAGAGACAGCAAGATAGGGTCAATGAGTTGGTTCGGATCGTGAACATGCAAAATGAGGAACTGCTCAGGGCAAACCCGGAGAGAGCTGGGGCCTCCAAGATCGTTCATTCGGCGGTGGGTAACCCGGAGAAATCCGCTGGAGCCACTTCGTCCCCTCATGGTGGTCCTAGGAGAGAAGAGGTAGTAACCTCGGCCAGGAGAAACAAGCAGATTGTTCCGTATGACCCGACAAGGGCAGGAAAAGCAAAAGTGGTACAAAGAAATGACGATCGACGGAGTGTAGCCGAGGTGAAGCTGGCCGAGGTAACCGTGACCAAGGCAATGCCGGTCAAGGAAACGCTGTTAATGGCAATGCCGGACAGCGCAACTCGGCAGGACAACCGCAGCAGCGGAATATACCAAGGCAAGAGCAAAGTGTTGGCCAAGGTATGCAACAGAGAGATGTGCCACGAGAGCGAGACCGGTATAATGATGGAGATTCGGAAATGGTGAATGCAGGATACCCAAGGCCGGACTATCATGTGATAGGGTCGAGATTGGGAAGCAGGGATCTGATGCCGGACGACGCCAGGTTGAAACTGGATCGGCTGTATAGGTCGGAGCAGATTGAAAGTCAAGGTCCTCCGGGTCCTGCGTGTTTTGGACCCCGGATCATGAAAGAGCCACCGGTACCTAACTTCCAGTTACCCAGAGGCACAAAGACGTATGACGGCAGCACTAAGCCGGAGGATTGGTTGATAAACTATGCTACAGCTGTGAAAATTGCTACGGGCAACTTACGATGGGCTGTGAGATACGTACCCCAGATGTTGGAGGGGGCAGCAAGGGTATGGTTGAACAATTTGCCACCCGGAAGTATTAACTGCTGGATCGATTTTGAGGAAATGTTCATCAGCAATTTCTCAAGTACATATCAGAGACCAAATAGGCCGCAGACCCTAGCTATGTGCAAGCAAAGACCGAATGAGACGGACCGGGAGTTTTTGACCCTGTGGTGTACCGTGAGAAACTCATGTGAGGGCGTGATAGAGTCACAGGCCATAGCATGGTTTGCGCAGGGGTGCAGGTATGCAAGCAAACTGTGGCAGAAGTTGCAAAGGAAAATGCCAACTACGTTTGTAGAGATGATCCGGATTGCTGATTCGTATGCTTTGTGTGATCCGACTCAACCTAGGCTCGTGTCGAATGAGTCGAATGAGGAGTACTACCAGAGAGATGGAGCCGGATCATCCAGGAGGAATGATTACAGAGGTAAAAGGAGAGATGACAGATCAGATCACCGGTACAGTTCGCAACAAGTTGCAGCTGTGAATCAAGATCAACCCGGAACAGGGAGCAACCAACGTCAGAAAACTGGAGGCAACAATGGACACCAAGGAACGATGGCAAGAAAACTTGGACGCCAGAGCAAAAGAAACAATGGCAAGAAAAGAAGGACCGTCCGAGGTACACTTATGAGTCGATGTTGGATCAGCCGTGTAAATTTCACACGCCAAATCCGAGTAACCCAGCGGGTCATACAACGAGGCAATGTGAGTGTATGCGCAAGATAGAACAAGGTGGTTTGGGGAATGCTCAGGCACCCCGGAATGATCAACCTTGGCAGGAGTTACCCCGGCAGCAATTGCTCTCCGGAGCGAACACGCAACAGCTAATGTTGCCTCCCCCTCCGCCGAGGTATGATAACCATGAGAGAAGGGATGCAGTGCATCAAGTAGAAAACCAGCATCAACCGGATCAGAGGTACCCCAGAAATGAGGGGAGGAATGAGTACAGGGAGCATCATCAGAGTTACTGTGTATTTACCACTGAGGAAACAGATAGAAAGAGCTTGCAGCATCGACATATGGAGGTTAATGTAGTAATGCCTGTAGTGACGAGGTATATGCCTTGGTCGGACCAGGAAATTACCTGGAACATCAAAGATCATCCCAAGATTATGCCGAGTCCTGGTTCATATGCGTTAGTGCTGGATCCGACATTCATTGGGCCAAACATCAATGTGAGGTTCTCCAAGGTATTGATTGACAATGGCAGTAGCATTAACATCATGTATGCGGATACAATGCGCAAGTTGGGTATCTCAGAGAACATGCTCCAGGCTACAAGGACAACTTTCCATGGTATTGTACCAGGCATTTCTTGTGAGCCCATAGGCAAAGTCTGGGTTGACGTGTTATTCGGCACGAGAGATAACTGCCGAACTGAGAATTTGGAGTTCGAGGTGGTGAACTTGGAAAGTGCGTACCACGCGTTACTCGGAAGACCAGCATTGAACAAGTTCATGGCAAGCTGTCACATCAGTTACTTGAAGATGAAGTTGCCCGGGCCAAATGGAGTGATTACCATTGCTGGAGATTTCCGACGTTCCATTGAGTGTGCCTCAGCCGGGTCTAACTTAGCCGAGTCACTTGTGATTGCGCAAGAGAAAAGAAAAATCCAAGAGGTGGCGGCATTAGCTCAGTCCGCGCAGCAGTATATGCCGGCGTTGAGTAACCCGCATGGTAGCATTTCGTTCCAAGCCGCAAAGGATACTAAGAAAGTGCCTGTTGATGATATGTTCCCAGAGCGCACCGTAACAATTGGTTCCGGGTTGAATGATAAATAGGAAAGCGAGCTCGTCAACTTCCTCCATGAGAATCAGGATATTTTTGCTTGGTCCACACAGGACTTGCAAGGTGTTCCGAGGGAGTTGGCCGAGCACTCTTTGAACGTGAGACCCGGAGCAAGGCCGGTGAAGTAACCTCTCCGCCGCTTCGCCGAGGATAGGAGAAAAGTCATTGGAGATGAAATAGCTCGGTTACTAGCAGCAGGATTTATCATGGAAGTACTTTACCCGGATTGGCTATCTAATCCGGTGCTGGTGGAGAAGAAGAAAGATGATCCGAATGTGGCAGTGGTTTGGCGTATGTGTATCGATTACACGAACCTGAACAAGGCGTGTCCAAAAGATCCATTTCCACTGCCGAGGATAGATCAAGTCATAGACTCAACTGCTGGATGTGAACTGTTTCCACCAGATACCTCTGAATCCGGATGATCAAATAAAGACTGCATTTATCACCCCGTATGGGGCTTATTACTATCGCACCATGCCATTTGGTTTACGTAATGCAGGGGCAACGTACCAAAGATGTATGCAGAAATGTTTACACGACCAAATAGGGCAAAATGTACAAGTGTATGTGGATGATGTGGTTATCAAGACCAAGGAAAGCAAAACACTCCTTGACGACATCAGGCAGGCATTCGCGAACTTAAGAAGGTTTCGAATGAAGCTTAACCTGGAAAAATGTACCTTCGGTGTCTCGGCTGGAAAATTACTCGGATTTCTTGTTTCCAGCCGAGGTATCAAAGTTAATCCAACTAAAATCCGGGCCATTGAACGAATGGAACTGTGGAAGTGTCTTAACGATGTCCAGAAGTTCACTGGTTGCCTGGCATCGTTAAGTCGGTTTGTATGTCGGTTGGGAGAAAATGCATTGCCTCTCTACCAACTCATGAAAAAGTCGGATAAGTTCGTTTAGACGCCACAGGCCGATGAAGCCTTTGCCCACTTAAAAAATATGTTAGCCACTGCACCAGTGTTAGCCTCTCCACTATCCAAGGAGCCAATTTTGCTCTACATAGCCGCAACCAACCGAGTTGTAAGTGCAGTGATTGTGGTAGAGCGCGACGAAGAGGGTAAGTCGATGCAAAGGCCAGTGTATTACTTGAGCGAGGTATTATCTGCCTCAAAGCAGAACCACAGCCACCAGATCCAAACTATTGGAGGATGCATTTTGACGGGTCAAAAACAAAAACCAGGCTAGGCGCCGGAGTCGTGCTTACCTCGCCAAAGAAGGACCAGCTGAAATATGTGCTGCAGATCCATTTCACGGCATCAAACAATGTCGCTGAGTATGAAGCACTTGTGCATGGGCTCAAAGTGGCAAAAGAGATTGGGATACGTCAGATACTATGCTTTGGCGACTCAGATTTGGTAATACAGCAAGTGTCGGGATTGTGGGACGCCCTTGATCCAAACATGGCTCTGTATAGATTTCATGTGCAGTAGATATCTGGTTACTTTGAGGGATGTGAATTTCACCATGTACCCCAAGTGGAAAATGAGGCTGCCGACATGCTGTCGAAGCTCGGATCAACCCGACAAGCAATTCCACCGGGTGTAGCATTGGAACACCTCAGAAAACCGTTCATCGGGTCGTCCCCAGGAACCGACTCAATTTATGTCCCAGAAGATACAGAATCCGGAGTTGTGCCCATGGACATTGACTTGGGAGGTAGTGCGCGAAACCCGGGGACTTCATCAGCAAACTCGGGGACTGCCTCAGCAAACCCGGGGACTGCATCAACAAACCCGGGGACTGCCTCAGCGAACCCGGGGACTGCCTCACAGGACCCGGGGACTGCTCAACGTGATCCGGTTGAAGTTATGCCGGTGGATCGGATGGAAATTGATGAGGATGTGTTCCCTGTGCGAGCAATACCAGCCTGGGCACTGCCTATATTTCAATTCCTAAAAGATGGAACGTTACCCACTAAGGAGGTGTTATCCAGGCAAACTCAGAGGAGAGCAAAGGCATACACAATCATCAATTTCGAGCTATACAAACGGAGTGTGACCAATGTCCTCCAGCGATGCGTTGACCCGGAAGAAGGGCTTGACATCCTCCGAGATATACATCAAGGGGAGTGCGGGCATCATGCCTCGTCCCGAGCCTTGGTGGCAAAAGCTTTCCGACATTGATTCTACTGGCCAAGTGCCTTAGAACAAGCAGAAGATATGGTGAGAAAATGCAATGGTTGTCAGAGGTACGCTACCAAGACACATATGCCAATGTCAGAACTCAAAACCATACCAATCACGTGGCCATTTGCCGTATGGTACTTGGATATGGTTGGCCCGTTTAAACCAGCAAGGGGAAATATGACTCACATTTTGGTCATGGTGGATAAGTTTACAAAATGAATTGAAGTGAAGCCTATAAGAAAATGTGATGGAGCTACGGCCGTAACATTTATCAAAGACATTATCTTGAGATACGGTTATCCTCACAGTATCATAACTGATAATGGCACAAATTTTGCTGAAGGAGCATTTGCGCGATTCTGCCGGGATAAGAAGATCCGGCTAGACGTTGCCTCAGTAGCTCATCCCGCATCAAACGGACACGTGGAAAGATCCAACGGATTAGTATTATCCGGGATAAAACCCCGGCTCATTGAGCCGCGGCAAAGATCAGCGGGGTGCTAGATAGAAGAACTACCAGCGGTACTGTGGAGTTTAAGAACAACTCCGAATCGATCAATAGGCTATACGCCATTTTTTTCTGGTATATGGGGCAGAAGCTGTATTACCAGCCGACATAGAGCATGATTTGCCTAGGGTCACTCAATACACAGAAGCCAAAGTGCAGGAAGCCCGACAAAATGATGTTGATCTGCTGGAAGAAGCGAGAGAATTGGCATTGTCCAGATCCACCATATATCAGCAAAATCTCCGACGCTATCATAGCCGGAAAGTAAGCCCCCGAGTCTTCCGGGAAGGCGATCTGGTGCTCCGGTTGGTACAACGTACTGCTGGCATGCATAAGTTATCCCCCCCATGGGAAGGGCCGTTCATTGTGAGCAAAGCATTACACAATGATTCTTATTATCTTATCGATGCAAAGCCACAGGAAAAAAACAAGGCGGACAGGTCCGGTGAGGAATCTAAGCGTCCATGAAATGTAGCTCTACTTCGTCCTTTCTACACTTAGCAGAGAAGTGTATGTATCCGAGTCTTCTCATATGTCGGTATGTATGCCGGCAATGAGCCTATCAATGAAATATTGGCACCTCGAGCAGTAACTCGGGGACTGCCTTAATAATATTTGTTGTCTTTTATTATTTATACGTCAGCTGGAGTAAATTGTTCTACTTAACTCGGATTAGTAGTGTGTGAGCACCAAAAACCCAACTCTTCGACTTGCTGCTGTCCAACAAGAATTGGCTTCATGGCAAGCAAGAGAACAAGTTTGGAATTGCGTAGCATATGAAAAACAACTAAGGAAAAGAACTTAATCGAGCCGACGTTTGTTTTTTGGACTAACCTTGTATTTACTTTCAAATTATTATGCTGAATTATTTTGAGCTAAGCCTAAAGTTTCCAAGTATTGTTAAAACAATTTTTGAAGCTCGGATTTGTAAGTCGTAAAACCGAATCAAGGTAGACACGAGCCGAGCCATAAGATTGGACGAACAAGAAAATGAAAATCGGGGACTACACCCAAGTTAATCCGGCATAGAAACTTAGTAGCAAAATATCACATGTGTACTGAATACAATTCCACCGGCATACCGGGGATCTGATAAGTTTTCAAGTGTTTTCACTCAAGGAGCAGCAGGAGGAGGAAGTTCGGCGTCATCTTCGCCGTCTTTGATATCTGAGGCATCGTCCTCTCCATCCTCGTCCGAACCATCTTCAACATTCTCAACCTCTTCGTCACCAGCGGCTTCCAGGAAGCTCGGTCCCTCGGTCCATTCATGAATGGGAGCATATTCGATGAGGCTATGGGCGCAAGCCTGGAGCCGAGCTACCCACTCCGGGTCATTGGTCCATTTGGATCCGGTGCGCAGGCGCGTCAGGAGGTTGAGGTCGATCTTCTCATACCACGTGAGTATGTGGTGAAGAACGGACTCAGCTGCGGCACGTCCAGCGGACTCCCTCCAAAGGTCGAGCTGGGTCTCGATTTCCGTCATCTTTTCAGCGAGAATTGCGATTCTCTCCGGAGTGTCTTCGCCAGGCCAGAACATGTTGAAGACTCGGACTGAAACGTCAAGGAGATCCTTGCCATAGTTCTTGATGATTTCCACGCGAGATGACAAGCTGACCAATAGGTCCTCCATGTCATAGGGAATGTCTTCACCATCAGGAGCAACGGGTGTACCCCTATCTCGGCGGAAATTGGCAACGGCGGCGCTCGCAATGGGAGTACCCTCTGGAAATTTTCCTAAAAACAAGACCAGAGAAGCAAGTAATGAAAAGACATGTGAGGTAACCCGGAGACGTATGCCGGATAAGGAAAAAGAACTTACGTAAAATGTGGCTGTGGATCCGGGTCAATTCATTGGTACAATCATCGCGTCTTTTGTGGAGCTGCACCAGTTCAGCGTTCGCCGACTCAAGCTTGACGTCGGCCTCCTGGAGAAGTTCTCGGTCCTTGGAAATTTGGAGATTGAGGTGCTCGCACTCATCGGTGTAGTCCTGGCCAGCCTTTTCAAGCTCGGTTTGGTGTTGCGCTTTCATCTTCTTCATTTCTGCCTTTAACTTGGCAATCTCGTCATCCTTGGTTCAGAGGAGGGCAAGCTCATCGTCTTTCTTCTTGAGCTCGTCCTGATGATGCCCTGCTTGTTCGAGAAAATGCAGCATCATATCAGGCACGGGCACACTATCTTCCAGCGATACTGAAATAGTTTGTTAACCCGGCAAAGACGAGGTATGAATGTTTGCCGAGCCAAGAAGAAAAGGAGATGGAAAGCAAAGCAAGGTCGGACAAAGTAGCTTACCCTTAATCTGATCCAGATTCTTCCTCATAAGCTTGTTCTCAGCCTCCACCCCAGCTGCGAAAACCGAATGACGGATTAGTTTGGCAGAAAAAGATGAAGGAAAACAGAAAAATGCGAAGAAGAGAACTTACCCCTTTTCTCGTACTCAGCGAGATGCGCATTGTGCTTTGCGAGCAGCATTTTGTGAGTGTCCAGGAGACGCTGAAACTCAGTGCTCCGGCGGGTTGTGGTCACCTGAAAAGTGTACAAAAATTTAGCTTAAACCTTGTGCATATTCGAAGTGTACAAGATCCGGGCCAAGTGGAACTTAACCCGGCTCTAGGTGTGTGCATATTCGAAGTGTACAAGATCCGAGCCAAGTGGAACTTAACCCGGCTCTAGGTGTATGCATATTCGAAGTGTACAAGATCCGGGCCAATTGGAACTTAACCCGGCTCTAGGTGTGTGCATATTCGAAGTGTACAAGATCCGGGACAAGTGGAACTTAACTCGGTTCTAGGTGTGTGCATGTTCGAAGTGTACAAGATCCGGACCAAGTGGAACTTAACCCGGCTCTAGGTGTGTGCATCTTCAAAGTGTACAAGATCCGGGCCAAGTGGAACTTAACCCGGCTCTAGGTGTGTGCATATTCGAAGTGTACAAAATCCAGGCCAAGTGGAACTTAACCCGGCTCTAGGTGTGTGCATATTCGAAGTGTGCAAGATTCGGGCCAAGTGGAACTTAACCCGGCTCTAGGTGTGTGCATATTCGAAGTGTGCAAGATCCGGGCCAAGTGGAACTTAACCCGGCTCTAGGTGTGTGCATATTTGAAGTTGTCAAGGAGCTAAGTTAGTTTTCTATAAGGAGCATCCGGCCGAGTAACAAGTTACTCCCCCGGAGGCTCAGGGACTAATGGTTATATCGCTAGTGCATGCTAAGGAAAAGGTGAAGTAACGTACCTCCATCATCCGACCCGCAAGGTTAATCGCCTTAGCGGCTGTGTTCGTCTGAGCAGAGAACTCAGCGGGACCGAACTTCTCCGGGAGATCGTCGTTATAGACGAACTCCGCCTTGTTCCAGTCGTTATAGACGAGCATGTGGGGCGCCACCAAGCCCTTGCCATGCGCTTCCCTCCTCTCAACCTGAGCAAGGGCTGGACTGGTGTGCAGAACAAGTTGCTGCGCATTAGTTGGCTCGGCAGGGGCGTCCTTCAGTGCTGGAGGATTCTGGGCAAGCATGGACGTGAGGGTGCGTTGTCTAGACCCGGCGGACGCTGCCCTGGTGGCGTCAGGGGCTTTCTTTCCTTTGAGATGCTGAGAGGAGGAAGTGGTTGTGGCTGATTTTCCCTTAGGAGCTGCCTGGGTACTTCCTCGCCGAGACTGAGAAGACTCGGACGAGGCGGAGGAGCTTGGCGCTGGTGCTCTTGTTGCTGGACTTGGTGCTGCTGCTGATGTTCTTGCTGCCGGAGTTGGTGCTGGTGCCGGAGTTGGTGCTGGTGCTGGAGTGGTTGATGGTGCTTGTGCTAGAGCTGGGGCTGGTGCTGAGGTAGTCTCGGTAGTTGCTGGTTGCGGCGAAGCCGAAGTGGTGGATGCCGCTGCCTCGGCTGGGCCGGTCTCCCCCGCTCCGAGGTTGCCCCCCTCTTGATGAGGTGGGCTGGAACCCGGAGCAGCCGCAGAACCCTCTGGAATAGGGCTCAGCGGGCGTGACTCGTCGTCACGAGGGGGAGAAGGGCTAAGTCGGAGTGGCGAAGAGATGCTAGATCCACTCTAGGGGACCTCCTCCACAGCACTACCGAATCAAATAATGTCAGAAGAGAAACTAAAACAATGCAAGGAAGAATAAGTTGCAGAGGGAAAAGAGGCTTACGCATCCGAGGTCAGGGGCTCCTTGGGTTTCCGAGCCCTTCGTGCTGGGGCCTTGCCTGCTGGCTTGGAGGTGGTTTTGTCTCCAGACTTCTTTCGCCTTTTGGAGGGTTGAGAAGGTCCGGAGGAGGAACTTGATGCAGCTCCACGCCTCTTCTTTGGCGCTACCGGAACAGGTTCACCCGTAGCAACGGGAGGGTCCTCGTGGATCTTCCCACCGGGGTTAGATGATGCCGGAAAAGCATAAGAAAGGGGGACAGCGTCAACAACTTCCATCACCTCAATATCCGAGTCATCCTCATCGTCGGGCCAATCTCTAATAGAAGAGAGTTTACCGGTGGGTTGCTTGGTCGCGTCGGACATTGGGAGGAACATCTCCTGGTCCGATTCTTCCTCGTCCGAGCTCTCCCGGTCAGGCGCGCATTTGAGGGTGGGGTCGGTGCCATCCTCAATAGTCTGCTGAAGGAATTGCTAAAGGAGAAAAAAGACAACGGAGTTAACAATAAAACAGCAACCGACATAAGATCTAATTCGGAGAAAGTTGGTGGCACGAAGCTTACCATGGGAGGAAGCCTATCCCGGCAATAATGCTCAATTCCCCACGTCCACTCAGAGGAGAAGTCCTTGTGGGTGGTGAAGAGCGCCTTGACCCGGCGGTAGATTTCTGTGTTGCTAAGCTCGAAGGACGAGGTCCGGTTGGGGCCGCGGCCCCAGCTCATGTGGCACACCTTGTGAGTGCGCTTCTGGAGAGGGGAGATCCAGTTGCGGACGAATGTGATCATGGCGTCCTCATTGCACAACCTGAGATCCTTCAGCTCCTTGAACCTCTTATTGACCTAGTTGGCCAAGACGGTGGGCTTCTTGGGTACAACGTCCCATAACTCCGGGTTAGGAGGACCCGGAGCATAGGGGCGAAGCCGGATCAAATCTTCAGTGCCTTCATTCCGAACATAAAAGAAGGTCCGGGCCCATCCTTTGCAGGAATCCAGCCCGATAACCCGGGGAAAGACAGAGAACCTCCAGGGTGAAATGGACGCAGCGCCGAACTGCGTAAGTTGTTTATCCTCTGGCTCTAGATCTATATTCGGAATGACATTACGACGGAGGCCAAAAAACCAGATCCATAGCTCCTTCGTGGGCCATAATCCGGTGTAGCCCTCGATCGTAGAGGCAAAAGCAGAGAGAGAAGTAATTGCATTGGCAGGAAGATGGTGCGGCTGGAGTTCGTATGTGCTTAACCAATCATGGAAGAAATCGCTGACCGGCAAACCGAACCCCCGCTAGAAGTGGGACAAGAACACAACGTACTCACCCGGATTAGGTGAGGGGGCGAGTTCGGTGGAGGCGAGGCGCGTGATGACGCCGGTGGGAATGCGTCTGGTGCGGTAGATCCAGTCCAGGTTGTCTTGGCAGACCTAGGACCCGGCCCACGCACCGCGGTCCGCCGTGGCGGTGTCTTCTTCCATCTCTTGCTCGGCGACGATGAGCTCCTCTTCTGTCATCTCCAGTTCGTTGCCCTCACTGTCGCTAGCAGCGGTGGGGGTAGCGGCCTAGATTGACAGCGACCCGTGGCGGAGGAGGTGCGCAGCGGCGACGGAGATGCAGAGGTGTGGGGAAGCAGTACGGTGGCGGCGCTGCTACTTACAAGTAGTGGCGGCGGCGCTGTCGCGGGGAAGACGAAGAAGAAGAAGAGCTAGAGGCAGAGGGGCGCGGAAGGGGGAAAAGACCTAAGGGGTGCGCCCTCCCCTATTTAACCACTCCCTCGAGGGGTAAGTGGGATCGTGTCATACGGGTGCGCCACACGGTGTGGCCGTGTATTGCCCGTGTCAACCGATCAGTAGCGAGCCACATGGAAGGCCACAGGGTGTAGATGATCCCATGACGTGACGCATTGATGCGGTTAACGAGGAGACAGGCCAGACGTGACGTGCTCCACAGTGATAACTGACAATTACTGCAACGGTTATTGTGGCTGGCCCTTAAAATGAGGCAACCTGATGATTAGCTTCCACGTGGGTTAGCGTACGAGAGAAGGAAAGAAGACCCGGATGGGAGCGTGGTAACCCGGCCAGCAAGTGAAAACTTGGAATGTGCCAAGGGGAGGTAAAACCATGAGGTCCGAGTTGAGGTGGTAACCCGGCCAACAAGTGAAAACTTGGAACGTGCCAAGGGAACGTAAATCCATACAACCCGAGATAAGGAGATAACTCGGAAATGACATCCAAAGCTCGATAGAATTGAACCTGATGTGGCCTTAGCAGCCAAGGCAGCTAAGACCGCACCAGCTTCGGGGACTAATGTTGAGGGGATACCCCCGGGTAGGGTCACGCCAGGGTATAAAGGCCGAGTTAGCCGAGGTTCGGCAAGGCTAAAGCGGATGTTGGCCGGGTCACCTCAAGGCAGGCCGAATCACGGGGTAACCCGGACCAGGGGGCGTCCACCTAACTAGGTCTCAACCGACTTAAGCCGTAAGTCAGAATGGCGTATTTAACTTGTATGCAGGAACGGGTGTGGCCGGATCAACTATGATCCGGGTCATATCTAGCTTCTAGGAGACGGAAGGAATCTCGCTGGTCAAAAGAAGCCCTGGTACGCACTGCATGAGTGAAGCGAACAAGGGCAGGACCACCGAGGCGTGGTCGACAGAGGTGATGACGCCCGTGTCGGCTGACGCAGGCGCCACAGAGGCTCACGTAGCCTCTGCATGGGTGACGCGGGGGAAAAGCACCCCGATCTGTTTGCTATTTTGGGAGGAGGCATATTCCCTGGAATATGCCTCCACATATGCCCTAAGTGGAGACCTAGCCACCCCTATATAAGGAGGGCTAGGGCCTCTATAGAAGGGGTTCCTCGATTCAGATTGGTTTTAGGTTCTAAGGGTCTTGTACGGGTTAACTGTGGGTGAGAGTAAGAGAGTTCCTTCTTCCTCCTCTCGCCAATATAGCTCTAGGAGCACTTGTAATCTGTGAAGTGAATCGAATACAAACCTTCCGTGTGGGGAATCACCTCACTATCCCTCCCTGGATTCCCCTAGTGCTATTAGTCCCCACCTTTAGCCTATCCATGGCATCTGCCGTGACACCACCACGACAGTTAGTAACAGAAAAGTAAACTACTTTACCTTCGTAACGACCAATGCCATATCATAATCACATGCCCCCTGCAAAATAAAGTTAGACGCCTCTACTTTATCTATTGCAAGTTTTACGTGGTTGTTAGGGCTTTCACAATAGAACCATTTCTAAATTATGAACTTTCCAACCACAACATGGATCCAACAGTTGTCTCTATTACACCCCTTTTGGGCCCTCCTTTGTAAATGCTATAGCAACTATCGAATGAGAGACAGACACCCCCTTTTGGAACCAGTCTCGTGTACGAATACGTGTAAGGTCGGTCCGGGCCGCTTCATCAAACAATACCGCGATATAAACAAGTACACGTTAGAAGGTAACAACTAAGGAATCAATGCCCACACAAAACTTGTGCGTACTGGCCGTACAGCACTCCTACGCATAGATCGGCTCTGATACCACTGAAGGGGATCGCAGCAGAAAACAAAAAAATTTCTATGATGTAACCCCCAAAACTGCCTAGGATCTATCTATATAGTAATGCGGTAATGGCCAATGCGTATAGAATACATACCCTTGTAGACCATACGCGGTTAACGTTCCGCGGGGAACGTGGTTGAAGTAGTCGTACTCGTAGTCGACCTCAAGGTCACGAAGCTCCTCGCAGGTCACCCCTTGCTCCTTCTTCATCTTCATCCTGCAACAGCTCCGGCTCACGACATTTAAGCGCCCCAAGTGTTGCGCCTCGTGTCTTTGTACACATCCGGTGCACGATGAGACCTCCGGCTCCCCGATCCTGCCGGGAGTGCGGAAGTTGATATCCGGCTAGGAATCCCTGCAGCGCAATGGCGTGCTGCAGGTGTGCCTCGATCGCACAGCCCAGACTTGGGGCCATGGTCACAAGGTATAGAGAGAGAGAGGGAAGAAAGTCAACCAAAGGATTTCTCAAGTTGTGTGTTTAATCCCACCCATGGGCACCCCTTTATATAGGCGGAGGGGGTGTGCCCTCCCCATTAGGTTAGCCATGTGGGACTAATAGTAAAAGAAAAATACCAGGTATTTTCGTCCTGGCCGGTTGGGCCAAAAACCAGCCCAATAGCCAAAACCGAAAATAGCTAATAAAAAGGAAAAAGGGGCAGCCAGCCGGGTGGGCTAGCGAGCCGCACCGCGGCCCAGGAGCAAGCGGTGGCAGCTGGCGACCGGGTGGGCCGGCACTTCCCCCCGCGTCCCAGCTCGCTAGCGCCCTACGCAGCGGCCAGCAGCCAGCGCCTAGGTGGGTCGCCTGCCCCGTCGGCCCGGCTAGCTAGCCGGCTCCCCTGCGAGCCCCGCATGGGTCGGGGTCGAGCCAGGCCGGCCGCCGCGGCTGGTAGGTGGCACCTGCCCCTGTGCGGTACGGAGTATCCGCCGCCCACGGGCGGTCTGGCAGTGGCGGTCGCTACGTGCTGCTACCCCCGTGCAGCAGCAACTTATCTGCCGCCCACGTGGGCTGTTCCTTTTTCTCATTTTCTGCAGATTTACTCTTAAGCCTTTTCCCTCCAGGGATTTGGCCTATTATAGAAGTTTCCTTTATAAATCTTAATATAAATATTATTTAGAATATATTAATTCACAATTAACATATAATAAATATATATTCAAATTCCCATTTATCTGAAAACACTTTTCCGGTCTTTTCCTTTATTCTTTCTCCGAACAACTTCAGATCTCTCTGCGGAACATTTCCGGCTTTCTCTTTCTCTACTGTGATTCCGTCTTACGAATGATCGCTCTCATCGTACCCTTAAGTGTATTGTCTCACAACTCGGGAATGCTCTAGACATGATCTGTATCAATGATCAACAGAGGGACCAGGGATATCCATGTGACCCCTATGCATTCCTGATGACAATGTCGTTTGAACCGCTAAATGTAGCATCCTCTTCCTTTTGTTTCTCGATACGACTTGTCCGAGATCCGATCATTGGCCCATACCTTGTTCAATCTCGTTCATAACAAGTTCTATTTTATTGTTACTGTGATATTACATCCCCGTGACCGAGTCACATGTTGCAACATTTATAGATGTAATCTCACCAAGTCGGCTGTATGTATCTTTACCCGTCATGTGGGTGAACAAATCCCGGTCTTGCAGTCACATGTCATCTACTGTTCCTTCGGAATACCCAACGTACACCTTTATAACCACTGTATTACCAAGTGGCGCTTGATGCAGTCTAAGCAGCCTCGGGAAACAATGAGTAATATGAGCTCACGGTCTAAGGAAAAGGAGTCTAGGTATAGCTGTTGCAACAATGAACTATATGACTTGTTCGTGTTGCAATGCTTCGAGGAATGTCCAATCACATCATTCTCGAATGATATGATCCCGTTGTCAGTCGGCATAAATGTCCATGATCTTAAAACCCAGATCATCCTCATGACCAATGAACTAGTATGAATAGAGGCTACTAGGGACTTTGTTGATTCATACCACACCTGTACCAATGTTTTTACTTGGCACAGTTCTAGCACAATATGAAACTATTATAAACTAATTGAGATATGATAATAAAAACCTATTTATTATTTGCCTCTAGGGCATATCTCCTTCACGAACAACCTCTGCCTCCTAGCTCCAGCGATGCAGCGGAAGCAGCAACTCCTTCCAGATGAAATGCCACCGAGAACATGTATCTCATTAATCCGAGACCATGGGGAAATTATTCTATAGGGGGAGAGAGATCCTTCACGAGGAGGTGTGTGGAAGAAGGGTGAGAGGGGTGGCCTTTAATAGGAGGAGGGGGAGTACCCCCTCCATGGCCGGCGCCTCATGGAGGTGACCCCTCACCTCCCCCATTCATGTGGTGGTAACTCCCTCCACATTAAAATGCCCCTTCACATTCTCTTTTGAAGTCTCCACTTTAAATGCATTAATTTTATCCAAATTTAATGCTCTCTCATTTAATAAAACTCTTTTATTAACTTTATTCAGAATTTTGTTAATTACTTGAATTAACAAACATTCACATAAAACCCCCTACAACATTTCAATATTAAATGTAGAACCAATTTCAGCAATTTCACCCGAAACAGTTTCGGTGTTTATTGAAATAATTCTAGCTCTTTGCAATTCATTCGTCTGAAACATATTTGCTCCAAATGGTGTTAGTGTCCCTTAAATGTGTCACCCTATGGTTCGTGAATAATGCAGACATGATCAAGACCCCTCTCAGATCAATAATCAGAAGCGAGACCTAGAGATCCATACTGACTCCTACACATTCTATGATGACTTCTATGATCGTGAGAACCTTTAACGCTAGTAACTAAATCCCTTTGTCTCGCGATATATTACATGTCCGAGATTTGATCGTCGGTATTTCCATAACTAGTTTGATCTCGTTACCGACATGTACTCTTTTCTTGTTCTCGTGATATAACATTCTAGTGATCTCATCACTTGCTTGCAAGCTAACCAATGTGATATCACCGAGAGGGCCCAGAGAATATCTATCCATCATTGGGATGGACAAATCCCACTCTTGATCCATGAGCCTCTACATAACACTTTTGTAGCACTGAACCCACCTTTATAATCACCCTTTCACAGTGTGACGTTTGATGTTATCAAGATACTCTTCCAGTATTAGTGATTAACATGATCTCATGGTCTAAGGACTAGGATTACTTTGTTAGATATTATAGAAATATAAACATAATGACTTTGATCGTAATGCTATACTTCGGATGAATGTTCATCACATCATTCCACTAATGTTGTGACCTTGTTATTAACAACATCCAATGTCTATGATCAGGAAACCTTGATCATCTTGTTAATCAACGAGCTAGTTTATAAGAGAGGCATAACTAGGAACTTTCCTTTTGTTTATTAAACACACATGTATTAAAATACAATTATAGCATGTAAAATAAACATCTATCATATACTTGGAATATGTATAATAACAACTTTATTATTGCCTCTCAGGGCATATTCCCTTCAGTCTCCCACTTAAACTAGAGACAATAATCTAGTTACATGGTGATAAATCTAACACCCTTGGAGTTCTGGTGTTGATCATGTTTTGCTCTAGGGAGAGTTTTAGTCAAAGGATCTGCTACATTGAGATCCGTATGTACTTTACAAATCTTTATATCTCCATCCTTGACATGCTCATGGATGGAGTGAAATCGGCGCTTAATATGCTTGGAATTCTTGTGAGACCTCGGTTCCTTTGCGTTGGCTATGGCTCCATTGTTGTCACAATAGATCACCATTGGATCCAATGCACTAGGAACCACACCCAGTTCGGTAATGAACTCCTTCATCCAAACTGCTTCCTGTGCTGCTTTTGAAGCAGCAATATATTCCGCCTCCGTTGTTGACCTTGTTACCACGGGTTGTTTGGAGCTCCTCCAACGAACTGCTGCTCCGTTCATGAGAAATACGTATCCAGATTGAGACTTAGAGTCATCCGGATCAGTGTTAAAGCTAGCATCGACATAACAATTAGCGACCAACTCTTATTCACCTCCATATACAAGAAACATTTCCTTAGTCCTTCTCAAGTACTTGAGGATATTCTTGGCCGCTATCTAGTGTTCCAAACCTGGATCATATTGGTACCTACTAGTCAAACTAATAGCATGTGCCACATCTGGTCTTGTACATAGCATGGCGTACATTATAGAGTCTATGGCTGAAGCATAGGGGATCTTATCCATTATCTCTCTTTCTTCCGTTGTAGCCGGACTTTGAGTCTTACTCAATGTCTTGTCTTGCAACATAGGTAAGAACCCTTTCTTACTTTCGTCCATTTTAAACTTCTTTAAAATCTTATCAAGGTATGTACTCTGTGATAGCCCTATTAGGCGTCTCGATCTATCTCTATAGATCTTTATGCCTAATATGTATGACGCTTCACCAAGGTCCTTCATAGAAAATTTGTTGTTTAGATAACTTTTAACACTGTTTAAAAGATCTATATCATTTCCAATCAATAATATGTCATCCACATATAATATCAGAAATGCCACATTGCTCCCACTCACTTTCTTGTAAATATAAGCCTCTCCATAAGTTTGGACAAATCCAAACTCTTTGATCACCTCATAAAAGCGGAGATTCCAACTCCGTGATGCTTGCTTCAGTCCATAGATGGATCGCTGAAGCTTGCACACCTTGTTAGCATCCTTAGGATCGACAAAACCCTTTGGTTGTATCATATACAACTCTTCTTCAATATTACCATTGAGGAACGCAGTTTTGACATCCATCTGCCATATTTCATAATCGAAATATGCAGCAATTGCTAACATAATCCTAACTTATTTTAGCATCGCTACGGGAGAGAATGTCTCATCGTAGTCAACTCCTTGAATTTGTCGAAACCCTTTTGCGACAAGTCGAGCTTTATAGACGGTTACATTACCATCAACATCGGTTTTTCTTTTGAAAATCCATTTATTCTCAATGGCCTTTCGGTCGTGAGGTAAGTCCACCAAGGTCCAAACCTGGTTTTCGTACATGGATTCCATCTCGGATTTCATGGATTCTAGCCATTTGTTGGAATCCGGGCTCATCATTGCTTCTTCATACGTCGCAGGGTCATCTATTTCATCAACCATGAAATTCAAAATAGGATTCCCGTACAGTTCAGGAGCTGCACGTGTCCTGCTTGACCTACGAGGTTCGGTAGTGTCCTCTTTCAGAGTTTCATGATCATTATCATTAGTTCCTTCTTCATTTGGTTAAGTCAACTCCGGAACAACTTCCGGTGTTGCGCCACTCGCCATTTCATGAAGAGAAGGTTCAATAACCTCTTCGAGTTCTACCTTTCGACTACTCACACCTTTCGCGAGAAACTCTTTCTCTAGAAAGGATCCATTCTTGGCAACAAAAACCTTGCCCTCAGATCTGTGATAGAAGGAATACCCAATTGTTTCTTTAGGGTATCCTATGAAGACACATTTTTCCGCTTTGGGTTCGAGTTTATCCGGCTGAAGTTTCTTCACATAAACATCACATCCCCAACTTTAAGAAATGACAGCTTAGGTTAGTTTCCAAGCCATAATTCATACGGTGTCGTTTCAATGGATTTAGACGGTGCCCGATTTAAAGTGAATGTAGCGGTTTCCAGTGCATAACCCCAAAATGACAATGGCAAGTCAGTCAGAGACATCATAGATCGAACCATATCCAATAGAGTAGGATTACGACGTTTCGACACACCATTACGTTGTGGTGTTCCGGCAGGTGTGAGTTGTGAAACTATTCCACACTCTTTAATGTGTGTGCTAAACTCGTAACTTAGATACTCACCTCCACGGTCAGACCGTAGAAATTTGATCTTTCTATTACGATGATTTTCCACTTCATTCTGAAATTCCTTGAACTTTTCAAAGGTTTCAGACTTATGTTTCATCAAATAGATATTCCCGTATATACTCAAATCATCCGTGAAAGTAACAAAATAACGATATCCACCTCGCGCCGACACACTCATTGGTCCACACACATCAGTATGTATGATTTCCAATAGATCTGTCGCCCGTTCCATTGAACCGGAAAATGGCGTTCTAGTCATCTTGCCCATAAGACATGGCTCACATGTATCAAATGATTCAAAATCAAGTGATTCTGAGAGTCCATCGGAATGGAGTTTCTTCATGCGTTTAATGCCAATATGACCTAGACAGTAGTGCCACATATATGCAGATATATCATCATTAAGTTTAATCCTTTTAGCATCAACATTATGGATATGCGTATGAGTACTATCGAGATTCAACAGAAATAAACCATTCATCACGGGTGCATGACCATAAAAGATAGTATCCATATAAATCGAACAACCATTGTTTTCGGATTTAAACGAATAACCGCTTTGCAATAAACATGATCTGGATACAATGTTCATGCTCAGCGCAGGCACCAAATAACAATTATTTAAGTTTATCACTAATCCTGATGGCATATGGAGAGGCAACGTTCCGACAGCGGTCACATCAACTCTTGATCCATTGCCGACACACATCGTGACCTCATCCCTTGCTAGCTGTCGCTTGTTCCGCAGCCCCTGTATCAAGTTACATATATTAGCAACTGATCCGGTATCAAATACACAGGTGCTACTGTGAGTACTAGTCAAGTACACATCAATAACATGTATATCACATATACCTTTGTTTGCCTTGCCGGCCTTCTTGTCCGCCAAATACTTGGGGCAGTTGCGCTTCCAATGGCCAGTCCCCTTACAATAGTAGCGCTAGGTATCAGACTTAGGGCCAGCCCGGGATTTCTTTTCAGGCACAGCAACAGATTTGCCGCCATTCTTTCTTTTCTGTTTACCCTTCTTGTCTTTCTTGAAACCGGTGGTCCTATTGACCATCAACACTTGATGTTCTTTCCTAATCTCCACTTCTGCAGTCTTAAGCATTGACAGAAGCTTGGGAGAGTCTTCTTCATGCCCTACATGTTATAGTTCATCATGAAGCTCTTGTAGCTAGGTGGCAGAGATTGGAGAACACGATGTATGCCTAGGTCAATGGGAATCGTTATTCCCAAGGACACAAGCTTATCGGCGTACCCAGACATTTTGAGTACGTGCTCACTTACGGAGTTGTTCTCTTCCATCATGCAGCTAAAGAACTTTTCTGAAGCATTATAACTCTCTACGGCAGCATGGGTATCGAAAATCATTTTAAATTCACCCATGGTATCAAAGGCATTGCCATTTTCGAAACGCTTTCAAAGTTCTGGCTCTAGCCCATACAGTATGCCGCAATGAACTAAGTTGTGGTCCTCCCGACGAGTCACGTAGACATTCTTTTCCTTGTCAGGAGCATTAGGAGCTGGTGGGGGGCCTAGCGGCGCTTCTAGCACATATAGCTTTTGTGTAGTACAGAGGAGAATCCTCAAATTCATTGCCCAGTTGGTTAAGTTTCTACCATTCGCAGCAAGTTCTCTTTCTCCATGAACACATTGAAATTAAAAACAGGTGATGCCATCTACAACAGAATTTGTAAAGTTTATTTAGACTAAGTTTATGATAGATTGAGTTCAACTAAACTCCCACTCAAAAACAACATATGTCGTGTCTTTTTGGTGATTACATGGACCAAATTCACTACACCAAGTCCGATCATCACGTGAGTCGGTGTAGCTTCAAAGGCGAGCATCTATATGAGCATCATATCAACTATATGACTCATGATTAACCTTTCGGTCTGTGTTCCGAGGCCATGTCTGTACATGCTAGGCTCGCCAAGTAAGAACCTTAGTACTTGTGTGTGTAAAACTGTCTTACACCCGTTGTATGAAAGCGCAGAGTCGAGTACACCCGATCATCACGTGATGTCTCGAAACACGATCCATAGAACAGTGCATACTTAAGGAAGAACACAATTTTTATCTTTATATTTAAATGAGGTATCATCTTATAATGCTACTAAAACGCCAAATAAGCAATATAAGATGCAAACATCATATGTGTAAAGTGAAATGATATGGTTCTTGCATTTGATCACTACCATATGTATCATGGTATGATCTTTATCATTCCTTTGTGTGTAAGGCCAAGGTCTATGGAACTTACACGTTAGGTGTGTTGTAAGAGTATCAACTATACATCAACTTACAACATTGCCATATCATGACACAAGCCCAGCAACGATCTAAACTAGACGCCTCTCATTTATCAATTACAAGTTTTACGTGGCTTAGGGCTTTCGAAGTTAGAACCGTTCTTACCTACAAACATGGAACCACAACGATGATAACCAAATTATTAGCAACTCGTTGTAAATCAGATATTGACTATAGTAGGAGAGACAAACACCCGCCAACCACTTATGCAAAACTAGTTGCATATCAGTCGTGGAACCGGTCTCATGTGCGATGACATGTAAGGTTGGTCCGGGCCGCTTCATCCTACTATGCCACCAATATCCAAAGTACATATAATAAGCAATAACATGATCATCACCGTCCACATACTCTTATGTGTTCTACCCGTGCAAAGAACCTACGCATAGAACAAGCTCTGATACCACTAAAGGGTTCGCAGCATAGAAAACAAAAAATTTCCTAGATGGGAACTATACGCCAAGATCTATCTACTAGATACAAGAAACGGGTAGATATACATCCATGGAGAACTTACCCTCGAAGACAACAAAGTTTTTTTAACGAGTAGGAACTCGTGGATGATGTAGTTGTACGCTTGCCGATCTCAAGATCGTCTGGAAGTCCTAGCGCCGCAAACCAGCAGCGCATCCGCACTCACACACACGTTCAGGCCACCGAACAACCTCCGCATCCTCGCTCCAGCGATGCAGCGGAAGCAACAACTCCTTCCAGACAAAATGCCACCGGGAACATGTATCTCACTAATCCGAGACCATGGGGAAATTATTCTAGAGGGGGAGAGAGATCCTTCACGAGGAGGTGTGTGGAAGAAGGGTGAGAGGGGTGGCCTTTTATAGGAGGAGGGGGGTACCCCCTCCATGGCCGGTGCCCCATGAGGTGACCTCTCACCTCCCCCATTCATGTGGTGGTAACTCCCTCCACATTAAAATGCCCCTTCACATTCTCTTTTAAAGTCTCCACTTTAAATGCATTAAATTTCTCCAAATTTAATACTCTCTCATTTAATAAAACTCTTTTATTAAATTTATTCAGAATTTTGTTAATTACTTTAATTAACAAACATTCACATAAAACCCACTGCAACATTTCAATATTACATGCAGAACCAATTTCAGCAATTTCACCCGAACAGTTTCGGTGTCTATTGAAATAATTCCAACGCTTTGCAATTCATTCGTCTGAAACATATTTGCTCTAAATGGTGTTGGTGTCCCTTAAGTGTGTCACCCTACGGTTCGTGAATAATGCAGACATGATCGAGACCCCTCTCAGATCAATAATCAGAAGCGAGACCTAGAGATCCATACTGACTCCTACACATTCTACGATGACTTCTATGATCGTGAGAACCTTTAACGCTAGTAACTAAATCCCTTTGTCTCGCGATATATTACATGTCCGAGATTTGATCATCGGTATTTCCATACCTAGTTTGATCTCGTTACCGACATGTACTCTTTTCTTGTTCTCGTGATATAACATTCTAGTGATCTCATCACTTGCTTGCAAGCTAACCAATGTGATATCACTGAGAGGGCCTAGAGAATATCTATCCATCATGAGGATGGACAAATCCCACTCTTGATCCATGAGCTTCTACATAACACTTTCGTAGCACTGAATCCACCTTTATAATCACCCTTTCACAGTGTGACGTTTGATGTTATCAAGATACTCTTCCAGTATTAGTGATTAACATGATCTCATAGTCTAAGGACTAGGATTACTTGTTAGATGTTATAGCAATATAAACATAACAACTTTGATCGTAATGCTATACTTCGGATGAATGTTTATCACATCATTCCACTAATGTTGTGACCTCGTTATTAACAACATCCAATGTCTATGATCAGGAAACATTGATCATCTTGTTAATCAATGAGCTAGTTTATAAGAGAGGCATAACTAGAAACTTTCCTTTTGTTTATTAAACACACATGTATTAATGTTTCTAAATTAATACAATTATAGCATGTAAAATAAACATCTATCATATACTTGGAATATGTATAATAACAACTTTATTATTGCCTCTCAGGACATATTCCCTTCATATGCACGCTCAGTCAAATCGAAGTCAGAAAGTGGGACCCACCGCTCGTCACGTCCCGTCAAAGCCGCTCACACGGGCAACCGAGGTCATCACATCGTCAACACTGACGTCATCGATTCCAGTAGCACAAGATTTCAACTATTTTAGTCCTTGGTCGAGTCTTCGACTCAACCAAGCACTCAGGGGCTACTCCTAACAGGAGCGCTGGCCGTGCACCCTAAAGAGTTTTTATGCAGATATATAAACATTCAAGACAAACCCTCCACTCGAATCATCGATTCGACTGGGAACTACGGGTTACTCCCATAGGGAGAGCTGAAAGCACATTCGACTGAAACAAGCAACAAAATACGACAACAGTCGCAAATATTTTTAGTCCCCACTCGAGTCTACGACTCGAATAGATACTCGGGGGCTACTCCCATAGGGAGCGCTGGTCACGCACCCTTTGATTATTTCTCCTTGAACATCGTACTATATGTTGATAACATCCACACTCGAATGCTATGGCGACTCTGCCTCATATTTTTCCTACAAAGAGACTGCGTCTCCTGGGTCACCTGAATCATCTTCGCGATGACAAAAAATTCGGATGCCGCGCTTACAGCGTGAACATAAGACCTGAATAAGGCCTGGCAACGCATATGCTACGCACTACCAGAAACATATCCGTGCCTGCAGGTACGATGAACATGCCTTGACGGACGCGTCGAGTGCTCATACTTATACACTGGAATTCGATTCCTGTAAGACCTCCGCGGCCTGAGTCGAATTACGCCAGCACTTTTCCGAATTCGAGTCCAGGGACTCGAGTTTGAGTAGATTGCGTTGTTTTGCTCTAAGGCAGTTAACTGAAACCGATACATCGGATAAATCAGGCACGTATATCAACAATCCCTATAACACAAACTGAACACTCGGAAAATGCTCAGGCATGCACTCGAAAGACTTCATAAAGTCCCCAGTCGAATCTGCGATTTTACTGGACACTCGGGGGCTACTGACATGGGTATACCCTACATGTACTCGAGTTTGGTATATACGGCCTGGATACAGCAGAAGCACACGGCGTTGCCAAGGCCCAATACAGAATTCGAGTGGCCCACGGACTCTCGATTGCTTGTGAGACAAGAAGAAGCTTAAGATAGAAAGTTCAAAGGAAAAACCCTAATCTGTAACCGACTCGACCTGCTACCTGAGACCTAGACTATCTATATGATAAGGCTATGAGGGGGGCGGCAAGGAGAACAACCACAACCCTAGTTTCCGCAACTCTCGCCAGATTGCATCTGCGTATCCCTGTAATCTTCGATTCCTTCGTTAATTCCAAGAGCAGTCAAGCAGGACTAGGGACCTCTACAAGGCCTGAACCTGGGTAAAACTTGCGTCCCTGTGTGCTTGTTGCTAGCCGATTGATGCCTCCAGCGCTCCCTCTTTCTCCAAAACTCAAGTCCATAACAATGAGCATTAACGAGTTAAACCCTCGTCACTACCAAAAACCAAGCCATCGTGCTTCGGCTTCTTATTGGCGCGCCAAGTCAAAATCATGCATGCCATCTCTTCTTCCTCAATATCAAATTCATCATCGGATGAATCATATGCTGAAGTCAATTACAAACATGTAAATTCATCTTTACTTCAACTACCAACTAAATTAAACTAGAATCTAGAAAAAAATGACGCGTTGGCTACGGGACATATTGTGCGGGGTCGGCGACCACCTTGACGCCAAGTTCCTATACGAAGACATCGTCGATGCGGCAGCGTAGTGCCCCGATCGACTCAATGATGCGCGTAGTCACCAAATCGAGCGGCAACAGGGAAAAGGAGGCGCGGTGACGACAGCTAGCGCGATTTATCGTGGCGTCGGCGCCGGAAAAGCCGTGCGAAGGCGTGGCTGCGTAGGTCTGCATCGCGAGGGTGCCAACAGGGACTAGTTGGCGTCGCGGCATCGTCGGAGTGCGCGAGCACGAATGGGGAAGGCAAGAACAACCAGACACGAGGGGATTTTCAGTGCAGTTAGAGTTCGCACATGAGCGAGTGAGTTTCAGCACTCTGGAGCTGATGCAGCATATTTGGGCGCGTAATAGCACAATATCCCGTGCACAAAATTTTATCCAGCGTGCACTAGTTTACAGTGCCTGCTGGAGCACTGAAAACTAGAATCGGCCTTGTATATTGGCGGTTTTTAGAGATGCTCTTAGGTACCGCCGCAACTTGAGCTTCGCGCGGCCGATCAAGGAAAGAAAACCCGTTCCTCGAGAATCGGTTACTGGAATTATGCCTGTGTGCCGCATGATATTTTATTCAATCTAAAATCCGTGGTATCAACAGTGCCTTGTAGTGTATTTTTTTGCTTTTGTATGCAAAGAAGAAGGGTGCGAATGCTCATAGGCTAGTCCATCTCGACGACCCGATTATGGCGATGATTAATTTTTTTGTTTAGGTTTAAATTTAGTTAAATATGTCTATTTTGTAAAGTTTCATCCTATTATGAATGAAAAATATTTAATTTTGAATTCAAAAACCTACCGATGGACGTCGTTTGGGGCTCGTGGCCGAAGATGCTCTTACAGTGCCCTTTCATCTTAAGCAAGTATTGCCCATTCACCATGGTTCGACGATACTACCAATATACTAACTAGAATATTTGGATTTTTTGAGTAACCACGTATTTTATTAATAAAAAAATCAAGTTACAAATAAGAGCATCTTCACCCAAAGGCCTTTTTTTGCGCCGGCAAAGCGTTTTCCTCTCAGTCATCCGAATTTTCGCCGAATTGGGTCTAACTTTCAACCGTGAACCCAAGCCAAAGCTTGCACGTTGAGGTTCTATTGGGGGCACCAGCAGAAAGAAAAAGGCGAGTGGGCTAGCTCTATCAGTGAGACAACACATATCCCCGCCGAGATTTGCATGCTCGCCCCACATCTTCCCCCTGTCGCCATGCCGTCGCCGACACCACCCCTCCCCACTCCGCCCAAAGCTTGCCGCTAGAAAAGGCGTCCTCCACTGCACCAACCTCTACCTTCTTGTTCCCTGAGATTTTGCAGTGACTCCACGCCGTTGGCAACTCCTCAGCAACCGCGCTCACGAATTTCTCGGTGTTTTATTTACTCGGTGATAGACTCCAACAATGAGTATGTGTTCGCCATGCTAATGGAGGAGACCATCGCAACCGCAGATGATGAACAACACTTGAAGCTCCTCTCCTGCCTGCGCGGAATGCAAAGCCACGACGCGGTGGCTCGGCACTAGGCCGCCACAAGAGCAAGCTGAGGCAACGTCTGGAGGGGCATTCTATGTTGTACACCGACTGAAAGTGCGTGTGTGCTTCATGTGTGGTTTTGGTAATTAATGTCAATCTCTATAGACTAATGTTTGAATTGAGTTTCACTTGTAGAATTTGTCTATTGGCATTGGTTGTATCATATGTTGGTTTAAAGGTTGAAAAATGAAGAAATGAAGAATTAAAAATGTCCAAGGGCTTTGTGACTATTGGAATCTTGTAGAAGAAGAATAAAATCAAATATGTCTTGAAGAAGAAGATGGAGATCCTCATGGTTATCTTCAAGACATCATCCTAACGGAGTTAGAAGAAATGAAGTTCAAGCTCAAGATGCGCCAACTCTAGAAGATCACATGCTTGAAGCTTCCTATCCTCGGTGATCACAGAGTGATGAAGACAAGTTCAAAGAATAGGTTTCCCTATGGAGTATAGGGGAGAAATTCGCAAGTCTTTATCAAGCGAGCGCGAGAAAATACAATCAAGAAAGGTGTTTCATCTTGAAGAAGACAAGATCGTGTACATCAAGCTCAAGTGGAATGCTCAAGACAAAGGTATGATCTTGACAGGTTTTCTATTTTATCGATCTCTTGTAATTTTTGGGAGACCGGGTTTAGGATAGATAGCCGTACTATCAAGACGGGCTCTTGAGTGAGTAGCTCATTCGTTTTCTTCAGTGAGAGCTCAAACATTTTCATACATAGCATCATGTTTTTTGCTTGTTGTTTGGATCTTGTCCATGTGAGGATCTATAGCCTTTGGTTATCTTCATAACAAACTCTAGTTCATCAAAAACGGATTTTCCTTGAATATCTTATTGCGTTTTTGATCTTGCGGGTTTTCCGGCTCCACACTGTGGGAGATATGTCACATATTTATTCATGGTATTTTCTCCCTTGGTTATACCCCATATTTCAGATTCTACATGTCGTTATCTTTCCAACAAAATTGTTTTCATACTATTTGGAGTTTGGATGCAAAAGTTATGGCAGTTTTGGTTCTAGAGTTTTTCCTGACCAGAAGTTTTGCTGCCTCACCGGAAGTACCGCTAGGCCAATTGGTGCGTCACCCATTCTATTTTTTATGCATGCATGTTTAACGGTACTTGGGACAGTAGTAGACCGGTAGCACCAGTCAGAAGAGTCGTCGGAGCAGTGCGACCGGAAGTACCGGCCATGCACCGAAAGTACCACTCGAGCATAATTTGCCGCTGATAGTACTGGCTGAAATTCCGGCTGACTTCCGCTCAGCTCGTGACACCCTGCAGTCATCTCTCTGTTTGGTCATGTTTTATTATCGGTACTTGGTCGGTAGTAGACCGGTAGTACCGACCGGAAGTTCCGGCCTAGGTCGGGCGGAACTTCCTGCCTGTACAACCAAGTCATTTCAACTGCTTTCTAGCCATTAGAGCTGGGCTGACCGGGACTTCTGGTGGCTCACCGATACTACCGTCTAGGCACATAATTGTCCCAAACAGTCAGACCTAGGAGCCCTTTAAAAGGGGGTCCTCTTCCCCTTCGTGGGGCTAGCTCTTTTGGTCCGTTTTCTCTCTCTCTCTCCCCTCCATTGTTGAACTTGAAGAGCTTATACTCTCCCCTCTCCTCCTATGATTCTTGCATCTTTTTGAGGTTTTGAGAGAGGAAATCTAGATCTACAGCCCCACCAAACCAAATTCCTCCTTTGTGAAGGAATCCTTGGGATCTAGATCTTGAATAGTTTTGTGTCCCTCTCTTGTGTTCTTCCTCTCTTATTCCCCCCAATAACTTTTGTAGCTTTGGTGGAATTTGAGAGTGAAGAACTTGCCTTTTACATTTGGTGGTTTGAGTTCTCCACGGAGATAGGGCGAGTTCAAGCTTGAGGGCTTGTTTCTCTTTGGTTCTTGGAACCCTAGACGGTTGTGTGGTTGTGGTGTGATTCCCTCAGGGACTCCGATTGAGTTGTGGAGTGTCCTCAAGCTAGAGGCCTTTGTGGTGATTGTTGGGAGCCTCCAATTGAATTGTGGAGATAGCCCCAACCTTGTACGGGTTCGGTGACCGCCCTCAAGTGTCCCATAGTGGATCGTGAGTAGGCCTTTATGGTGAGCTCATGAGAGAATAGGGTGAGCCTATTGTGGCGTCGGTGAGTTGCGTGCCTTCACATCTTGGGGAGACGCCTTGTGTGGTGCTAGGTGAGCATTGAGCCCCCACACCTCAAGGTGATCCATTTGTGGCATTTGGAGAGAATTGCGCCATCGCACCTCTACAACGGAGACATAGCTTCTTTGAAGTGAACTTCGGGATAAAAATCATCATCTCTGCGTCCATCGGTTATCTCTCAACCGAGACCTTTACTTATGCAATTTACATTATGATAGCCATCATACATGAAGTATTATATCTTGGTATCACCTTGTTGCTTGTCTTGCTTAGCATAGGTTGTTGGTGCACTTAGTTGAACCTAGTGGTTTTAGGTTTTGTGCTTTTATAAATTAAACGTTAGTTTTATTCCGCATTTACTAGAGCCTAAATCGTAATTATTTTAAAATCCTATTCACCCCTCTAGGCGACATCCATTGTCCTTTCACCGATGATCCGTTGCACAATGAGCGGTATTTTGGCACCATTTCTGGATGGGCCGGAAGCTCTTCATCAATATTGTGCATGCCATCCGGGAGTTTGACACATCTTCAAATGCAAGAAGGGCTGCACCGTCACAGTAGGATTTTCCTCAATCCAAAAGTGCACGACCGCTTTGAGGATTCTTGCATATGAATCCCTTGATGATACACAAGATAAATATCTATGCATGGCTGAGTCCACCACCATTGAGTGCATGTACAAGTTCTGAAGGGTAGTGGTTGTACTGTTTGGACCAATATACTTGAGATCACCCAATGCTAAAGACACTGCTCGGATCCTAGCAATGAATGAAGCTCGAGGATTTCTAGATGCTTGGAAGCATTGACTGTATGATTGGGCATGGAAGAACTTCCCATTTGCTTGGCAGGGAACATACAAAAGCCACAAAGGAGTTTGAAGTTTGATACTTGAGGCAGTGGCTATACATAATCTCTGGATTTGGCATCCCTTCTTCGAAATGGTAGGATCTCATAACGGTATCAACGCCCTACAGTGCTCAAATGTCTTCGCCAAGCTTGTTGTAGGCCATGCTTCCCAGATGGACTATGTGATCAATAGGAACCACTATAACAAGGAATACTACCTCACATATGGTATCTATCCAAGATGGTCAACATTTTTGAAGACTATCACAGATTCCGTTGTGGGCAAAATTCCAACTTTTCCAAGGAGCAAGAAGTTTGTAGGAAGGATGTCGAGCAGGTGTTTGGTATGCTCCAAGCCCAATTTGTTGTTGTCTGGAACCCCGCTATGATCTGGTCGAAAGATCGGATGTGGGAGGTGATGAATGCTCGCGTAATCTTGCACAACATGATCACTGAGAGTGAGCAGGAGGAGCCGGTGACTGACAATGAATCATATTTCAGTCAGGGTCCTCTTGTAGTTGTTGACCACGAGGTGTCGACATCATGGGCTACCTTTATCACTATGTGTCAGGAGATCCGAGACCCATAAGTGCATCAACAACTGCAGCATGATCCGTGGAGCACCCGTGGAGGCGCAAAGGCAACACCTAGTTTGATGTGTTTTAGTTTAGTTTCAAAACTTGTTAAATTTATGCCGAATTATGTGCTTTGTTGTACTATTTGCTAACTTTGGTCGACCATTGGCCGAATTTATGCCTAAATCATGTGGAATGTGATGAATTTAAGCTGAATTTGTTATGTTTTTTTCCATCAAAATTGTCGATTGGGGGCCCGAACCGGGGGCATGACTGGGAATCGGCGCTGCCACGCCAAAAATTACCGCCGATGCCCCCCAAGTGACCCAATTTATCGTCAAAAAATGGCCTGGGGGGCACTACGGCTGGAAATGCTCTAAGCAAAACCCGTGGAAACTAGACACAAACCGGGATTATCCTAAAAACTTTGTAGATAAAATTTCAAGAGATCGAGAAATACAAAACGATTTCTAGGGTTTTCTACAACCACCGAATCCAGAGGCCACCATCCAACTCTAGTGCCGCCGAGTCGCACACCAGAAGGAACGGTGAGCCTCAACCATTGCTAGATAAAAAAAACACCATTGCAACGAGGCTTTGTGAGTCGATGAACATGCCTACTGTATGCAACAAGGCACATGTTGTCGTGACACGTCGACCGGGGACATCCCCATGCTCTTTGGACCAAGACCCACCATATCTGGACCAGTATCCTCGCTCTGGAGTAACCACCTCGCTCTGGCCGCCAGCACTGTCGTGGATAACAACAAACGCCAGCGACACACCGAGAAATAGAGCTCGCTAGATCTGAAGAACCGCAAGAAGATCAAGCTGTCGATCTGAAGGATCGACCGACACACGTTGCCATCAACTCCGAGAGAGACGCCAAGGTCACCCCGATGTGGGAGTAGAATTAAGAAGATTTATTTGCGGAACGCCGCTCCCACAACCCAACGGTGCACAACAACAGACTGATCCGAACCCTAACTACTAGGCGGAGGAACGAGATCCCTCTCCCTCAAGCAGGAAGCGGAGGAATAGGGGACAAGCCTCCCTATCAAAATTTTGATGAATCTATATACTTCCTCCGTTCTATAATAATGACTCAACTTTGTCTAAATATAGATATATCTAGTCTAAATACTTAACTAAATACATACGAATTCAGATAAAATTGAGGTCATTCATATGAAGCGGAGGGAATACTAAATAATAGTGTCTGAATTCATCTAAATTTTATTAAATCTGTCACGTCATCTATTCTGAGACGAAGAAGAGAGTATTTGGAGTTGTTGTGTTGGTAGGAATTTGTGTTGTGTCACGACGGCGCATTACCTGGGTGAATTACTTACGGGGAAAATCCGAGTTAGCTGAATATTTTCTTGGATAGCCGTTCAGAGAGATGCCGAAGCGATTGTTTGCCGATTACAGCCGTGAAAGAATAAACTCGTCGTGATACCTGAATTCTTGTCCGATCCGAGAGAAAAGTTCGCCGGATGAATAAAACCGTCGTGGGTTGCGGAGGGATGAGGCGCCGCGGCCACTGCCGAGGGCGACACCGACGCCGCCCGACTCCGCCGAGGGGTCCCGCGATGAGCCCGTCTGCTCGGTCGTGGCCGAGCCCATTCCCGTGGCCGCCGCCGCCGTGGTTGTCGAGGCGACGCTCGCGGTGGAGGGCCTCGTCCCCTGTTAGCAGCGATCTTGGCTTTCTGCGCGGCTCCGCTCGGCGTTCGACCGCGTCGCCGCCGCCTTGGCAAGCTTATCCTTTGCCCTTTTTCCTCCTCTCCACCCATTCAACTATTATTTCCTGATGCCCTTCAATCAATTTTATTGATTTGATCCGAATTAGTTCCAGATGGTTCCCCGTTGTGGATGAAATTATTGAAATGGAATAAAAGTTGTTCATGTTTCTTTTCTTCTACAAACGCTTTTTTTATTTGATAATACTGGAGTTTTTAATTCGCTGTTTTACAAGCAAATGTAAAGAAAAAAACTTCAGAGTAGAAAATCTTACATACTTTCCAAGGTGGAGTCCAGTCTGCTCTGTTTATTTTTCTGTAAGGTGAGACCAAGTCAGCCATGTGACTCACTCGTTCCTGACGCACCTTTGGCGATAAGAACTCTTGGTGTATACAACTATACATAACGGCATAACGCTCAGGTGTTCTTTAGACAACTACCGAAGCAATTTCCAAAGTTCCGCTGTTCTTTATATTTTAGGGAATCAACGGAGGGCGATCTGCCCACCCTGAACTTTGCTCCAGTGTTGTCGGTGTATTGGGAAAGATAGATCCTTCTTCTATTCGAGGAGAACTGGACCCTTCCATTATTTCAGGTGAGTTCTGTTAACATATTTTCAAGAATGTGTCTTCTAGGATCCTCTTTCAGTTAGTCCTTTCTTTTGCTTGACGGTTAATTGTACTACGAATGTTCTTCCTTTTCTTTTCACGGGCCTAAACGAATGCTTATCTGCACCATGGCCAATACCCAGTAGCTATCCAAAAATAAATTCTGCATGCTTGTGTTGTGTTATGACCTGTGATCATCTGATCGAGTAGGTTGCTGAAGGAAGAGTTAGGTTCTTCGCAGAACAAGCTAGGAATAGTTTTGTTCCTTCACAGCAGATCCTGCTTTTGTTAAGCATCATCTAGCAAAACTACACCTGTCGTCTCTCCCCATATCTTATCTGTGGAGTTGGAATTCTATAGGTCATTTTTAATGAATAGAACATCATCGTAGAGTTTCCTTGCAACTTGGACAGATAAAGACGAAACATCCTTAGGGTCATCAAAGTACTTAGAAATCCTTTTCTTTTCTTAAAAGACTAGAATCCTAATAGAAATTTTTCTACGTAGCCCGCTGAAACAAAGGAATGAGCTTGTGGAATCTGATGGAATTTTTATGGAATGGATTGCTGGAAAATTTTAACATGAGTTTGGACCACACGGGAAAATCCATTTCAGTCTTCCATGGATCTTTCCCTTCAAAATTGAGGTTTAGCACTAAAATAGCCAGTTTTGCACATTCTAGCATTTTTGTGTTACATAGGATTTTTTTAATATAATCATTAGGAACTACTCACAGTTTTCATTAACAGTTTTTAATATTTGTTATTAGTATTAGAGGAGCCAGACTGCCCCGATTTCATTAACAAATTGAATTCTGTTATCTAACACTTCCGACAAATTACATGGATTGCATCGAACAGATGCCAGGGAATAACCTACTGGTTGTCTAAAATTGGGTCACATCTAACATAGCTTAAAGAGGATTGTAAACAATGCAGTCTTGCCGGCTCCAAAGACCTGCGTACCATATGTCTGTAGTTGGCTATTGTCGTTTTAGCCTATGAAGGCTCTAGCTGTAGGAGGTCTCTCCAAAGCGTGCCATATGTACGTAGTTCTGGCTTATTGGTTTTGGTCCCTGGGGCTGTCGCTATTGCTCTTGTTTGACCCCTGTTTTGTATTATTGAGCTTTATTTCTCCCTTCTTAATACAATACGCACAATTCTCTTGCATGCTTTTGGTTTAACAATGCATACTGGTGTAAGCAGCTGTACGGCCTCCATTTTCTATGGTACCATTAAATTTTTCTGTAACAAAGCTGTCAATTTAGTTAACATTATCATGTTTGCTTATTCTCCAGCAAAAGAATATGCAAGTGTTCTTGCAGCTTGGCCTCAGCTTTGCACTGCTTGCAGCACAATGCACACCTGGAGCTGCAGTTCCTAGTTCACAGTGCCGAAGGCAGTGTGGTACTGTTGAGATACCGTATCCGTTCGGCATTGACCCAAACTGCTCACTCTCAGAAGGCTTCGACCTCAGTTGCAAGGTCCAAGATGGCATCTCTAAGCCATTCAACGGTGACTTCGAGGTGCTCAGCATGTCCTTGACTCAGGGTACGATGCGGGTGCTCAATTACATCGTGGCCAACTGTTACAACACCTCTACAAGGAGCATGGAGTTTATGGGCCGTTACACCGGGTTCGTGGGTCAACCTTCCTCTCCGTACCGGCTCTCTGATGTCCAAAATAGGTTCACCGTCATCGGATGCAACGCCCTCTACTTGATCGCTGACAAAAATGGAACAGGCTACCAGGGGCTGGGTTTCTCAACATGTCGCAACTTTTCAGACTTGGTAGACGGGTCATGTTCCGGCATAGGATGCTCCCAGACTATGATACCCAAGATGATGTACAACTATGGCACAGATTCCTCGGATTTGTTCAACACAAGCCAAATCTGGGAGTTCAACAGATGTAGCTACGCCGTGCTGATGGAGGCAGCCACATTCAACTTCAGCACCACATACGTAAGCACCACTAAGTTCAATGACACGAATGATGGGCGGGTATCCATGGTCCTTGACTGGGCTATAAGAGATCAGAAGTGTGATGTCGCCGCAAAGAACAAGACAGGCACTTATGCATGCCTTAGCAGCAACAGCGTGTGCATCGATTCTGTCAATGATAATGGATACATGTGCAACTGCTCCCTGGGGTACAAAGGCAACCCCTATCTTCCAGATGGCTGCCAAGGTACTAATTAGGTCTGAACTGAATGTATATATGCAAAAATGCTATTAAAATTCCACGCTGAATGTATAAGGTCCTTTGTTAGCCAGAAATTATAATATCTAGTTTTGCTTATCTTACCGCAGATGTCGATGAATGCAGAGACAACCCGTGTCCTTCAGGCGGCGTTTGCCACAATACGGTTGGAGGCTACCGATGTTCTTGTCGAGTAGGAAGAAAATTGGAAAGCAATACATGCAACCCTGATACCGGCTTAATAATAGGTAACACCAGAAAAGGGATCACCTAGCTAAATCAGTAATTTTTATCACATTTTCTGTTGAAAACATTAGACCAACTATGCTGTCCAATCTGATGTTGTTATGCAGGAATTACAGTGGGAGTAGTTGGTGCAATGGTTATCATCATGATCGTTGTCTTCTGGGGACAAATAATAATCCAAAAAAGAAAATTGAACAAAGTAAGGCAGGACTACTTTCAACAACATGGAGGCTTGCTTTTGTTTGATAGGATGAAATCAGAGAATGGTCTTGCATTCACAGTATTTTCAGAAGCTGAACTCGTACAGGCTAGTGACAACTTTGACAATAGCAGAATACTTGGAAAAGGAGGCCATGGAACCGTCTATAAAGGAATAATAAAGAACAACATGCCGGTTGCAATTAAAAGATGTGTATTAGTTGACGAAAGGCAAAAGAAGGAATTTGGCCAAGAGATGCTCATTTTGTCTCAGATCAATCACAAGAACATTGTTAAACTCTTAGGTTGCTGCCTTGAGGTGGAAGTTCCAATTCTAGTCTATGAGTTTGTCCCAAATGGTACACTATTTGAGCTTATCCATGGCAAGAACCAAGCATTACAAATCTCTTTTAGCACTCTCTTAAGGATTGCTCATGAAGCAGCCGAAGGACTCAGCTTCCTACATTCGTATGCGTCCCCCCCAATAATTCATGGTGATGTGAAAACTTCCAACGTCCTTCTTGATGACAACTACATGGCCAAAGTGTCAGACTTTGGAGCCTCCATACTAGCCCCATCTGACAAAGAGCAGTTTGTCACAATGGTTCAAGGTACTTGTGGATACCTTGATCCTGAATACATGCAAACATGTCAGTTAACAGAGAAATCCGATGTGTACAGCTTCGGAGTTATCCTTTTAGAGATCCTCACTGGTCAGTTGCCACTGAAGCTCGAAGGGCCTGAGAAGCAAAGAAGCTTATCATTGATTTTCCTATCTGCAATGAAGGAGAACAATCTGGATGCTGTATTGGTAAGCTATGTGAAAGGTCAAGAGAGCATGGAGTTGCTGAGAGGACTCGCAGATCTCGCTAAGATATGCCTAGATATGTGTGGTGACAACAGGCCCTCGATGAAAGAGGTCGCAGACGAGCTTAATAGATTGAGGAAACTTACAACACATCCTTGGGTACGTCTTGATGTGGAGATGGATGCAGAGAGCCTTCTTAGAGGAGAATCTACCAGTGGTTATCAAATAGAATTAAGTGGGTATCCAATGGGTGAAAGTGAGGACCAGCCCATAAACCCAAGAAGTTCCTATTATGCAAGGTGATTCAGATACACACAATTATATGTTAAAGCGTCAAACTGCAGATAATAATGTTTCTTCTGGACCTTGCTACCATGTATGTTTTATTTTGAGGTTAGCATTGCTGCTACTTGATTCGATTGCGTGTACTATTTGTAATAGGGACTAGTCTATCTCTTACAACTTGTAAATTAGAAGTCGTCTTTTTAATCAATTTGATACAGTGTTAAATGATAGGTTCCCGTTGAGGAATTTTCTTATTAAGAAGATTCAGGGATGTTTCTTTCTTGGGAAATAGCACATGATAACGACTTGACTGCGAGTCTGCTCCGCTTATTTTTTGGGATGGAACTGGCATGTGGCCATGTTGCTTCCTTTGACTAGTTACCAACGGTTCAACCGTTGACGTCAACAGCTCTTTTTGTATACAATAGAAAACTGGAGGTGCTGCTTCTTCAGAAAACATGTACGGAAGCAAGCTCTAAAATCAAAAGTGGTATGCTGCTCTTGGTGTCTTAGGAAACACAGACCCTTGAGCAAAGTTAATACCTCCAGGATACGTCTTCCATACGACGAGACCTGAACCTCCTCGTTATTTCAGGTGAGTTTTATGTAGAACAAAATTTCTGTTTTTACCAGCTTTCAGTTTGTTTCCATTTGAAGGTTGGATGCTAGGGAAACTGGGTGAATTCTTATTTGTTTTGAAGACTCTGAATTGCTAGCTGCAAATATGCAATAGCTGTCCAAAGTTTAACTTCTGTGCGCTTGTGCTGCTACCTGTGAGTAGGTTACTGAAGGCAGACACCTGCTCACGGTCGATGATGCCTAAATATTTAGAGTAAACCCCCAATTTAACCAACCAATGCAATTCTCTCAGTCCATCTAAGCCGCTAAGGTGCCATAAACTGTAGTATGGGTACATGGTCTCCATTTCTTTATGGTACCAATTTTCTTTTTCTGAACAAAGGTATCGATTTAGTTGACATGTGATGTTTACCTATCCTCCAGCCGAAGAATATGCAAGTTTTCTTGCAGCTTGGCCTATGTCTAGTACTGCTTGCAGCACAATATGTCCCTGGAACTGCAGTTCCTGGTAGTTCGCAGTGCCGAAGGCAGTGTGGCAACGTTGAGATACCATATCCATTCGGTATCGACCCAGGCTGCTCGCTTGGAGAAGGCTTTGACCTCACTTGTGAGGTTCAAGGTGGCGTCCAGAAGCCAATGCTCAGGAGTGACTTTGAGGTTCTCAACATTTCCTTGACTGAAGGCACGACCCGGGTGCTCAATTACATCTTAGGGTTCTGCTACAACAACTCTACTGGGAGCATGGAGTATTTTGGCCGATACGGGGGGTACAACGGAGGAGATTCTTCTTCTCCCTACCGTCTCTCCGATGTCCAGAACAGGTTCACGGTGATCGGTTGCAATGCCCTAGGCTCCATCTCGGATCCTGATGGTACAGGCTACCAAGGGTATGGTGTTGCAACGTGCCGCAACCAGTCAGACTTAATGGATGGATCTTGCTCCGGCATCGGCTGCTCCCAGACTACGGTACCAAAGAGGATGTACTACTACGAAACAACCTTCTTCCACTCGGTCAACACAAGTCAAATATTTAAGTTCAACCGGTGCAGCTATGGTGTGCTGATGGAAGCAGCAGCATTCAAGTTCAGCACTACGTACATAGACGCCACCAGGTTCAATGACACATATGATGGACTTGTGCCTATGATTCTTGACTGGGCAGTGAGAGATGTGAAGTCATGTGATGCTGCGAAACAGAACAAGACGGGCACTTACGCATGCCTCAGCCGCAATAGTAAGTGCGTGGATTCCACCAATGATCAGGGATACATGTGCAATTGCACCAATGGGTATGAAGGCAACCCTTATCTTCCAGACGGATGCAAAGGTACTATGTTAATCTATATATAATTATATATGCAGTAATGAATACCAGTCAAATTGCACCTGTGATGGACGGCTCCAGTTATCTTGGTCAAAGCTTTAATACTTCTTTTCGCTGATTGTATTGCAGATGTTAATGAATGCAATCACAACCCATGCCCTTCCGATGGACTTTGTCGCAATAATGTTGGAGGGTACCGGTGTTCTTGTCGAGTAGGGAAAAAATATGTCAAAGAAAACAATACATGCAGTCCTGACACCGGCTTAATAATAGGTAACACCCAAACAAATCTGATCTACTTTATCGTAATATTTTGCAATGTCATGAAATAAAACAGTAGTGCAAACCAATCATGCATCTAATGTGCCAATGTACACAACCTATGTTTTATACTCTCCCTCTCCTCAATCTCAATACTAATTGTCCCATCTACTGATGTTGTTAGGAATCACAATGGGAATATTTGGTCTAATGGTTATCGTCATGATCACTGTCTTCTGGGGACAGATGATACTTCAAAAGAGAAAATTGAATAAAGTTAAACAAGAGTATTTTCGCCAGCATGGAGGCTTGCTTTTGTTTGATAGGATGAAATCAGAGAAAGGTCTTGCTTTCAATGTGTTTTCAGAAGCTGAACTAATACATGCCACTGACAACTTTGACAGTAGCAGAATACTAGGAAAAGGAGGCCATGGAACTGTCTACAAAGGGATAACAAAAACCAACATGCCAGTTGCAATAAAAAGATGTGGGGTAGTTGATGAAAGACAAAAGAAGGAATTTGTCCAAGAGATGCTCATTTTGTCCCAGATCAATCATAAAAACGTTGTTAAACTATTGGGTTGTTGCCTTGAGGTGGAAGTTCCAATTCTGGTCTATGAGTGTGTCCCAAATGGTACACTATTTGAGCTTATCCATGGCAAGAACCAAGCATTGCAAATATCCTTTAGCACTCTCTTAAGGATTGCTCATGAAGCAGCTGAAGGGCTGAGCTTCCTGCATTCTTACGCATCTCCCCCAATTATTCATGGTGATGTGAAAACTTCCAACATCCTTCTTGATGACAACTACATGGCCAAAGTGTCAGACTTTGGAGCCTCCATACTAGCCCCATCTGACAAAGAGCAGTTTGTCACAATGGTTCAAGGTACTTGTGGATACCTTGATCCTGAATACATGCAAACATGTCAGTTAACAGACAAATCCGACGTGTACAGCTTCGGAGTTATCCTTTTAGAGATCCTCACTGGTCAGTTGCCACTGAAGCTCGAAGGGCCTGAGAAGCAAAGAAGCTTATCGCTAATTTTCCTATCTGCAATGAAGGAGAACAATCTGGATGCTGTGTTGGTAAGCTATGTGAAAGGCCAAGAGAGCATGGAGTTGCTGAGAGGACTCGCAGATCTCGCTAAGATATGCCTAGATATGTGTGGTGACAACAGGCCCTCGATGAAAGAGGTCGCAGACGAGCTTAATAGATTGAGGAAACTTACAACACATCCTTGGGTACGTCTTGATGTGGAGATGGATGCAGAGATCCTTCTTAGAGGAGAATCTACCGGTGGTTATCAAATAGAATTAAGTGGGTATCCAATGGGTGAAAGTGAGGACCAGCCCATAAACCCAAGAAGTTCCTATTATGCAAGGTGATTCAGATACGCACAATTATATATATGTTAAAGTGACGAACTGCAGATAACAATGTTTCTTCTGGACCTTGCTACCATGTATGTTGTATTTTGAGGTTAGCATTGCTGCTACTTTATTCAATTGTGCGTACTATTTGTAATAGGGACTAGTCCATCTCTTACAACTTGTAAATTAGAAGTAGTCTTTTTAATCAATTTGATACAGTGTTCAATGATAGTTTCCCTTCAGGAATTTTTCTTATTAAGAAGATTCAGGGATGTTTCTTTCTTGGGAAATAGCACATGATCTGCTTCGCTTACTTTTGGGATGGAACTGGCATGTGTCCATGTTGCTAATCTTAGAGCCGAACAAAGTTTGACGTCGTTTGTACTCCGAGATGCGCTTGATCGCCCGACTGTCGCGTATGTGCCACCATCGTTCTAACGATCCATTTTCCGACGGCTTGTGGCGATCTCCATTCACCTTGGGTACGCCTTGGCACCTCCATTGCTACGATTACCAAGGTGTTGATGGGAGATCAAAGGCGAGCGTGTTCGAAGAAGATCGGACAGACACTTGAGGTACCATCTCGCACGCTATGTACAGATTCAAGGAACACTAGCATCGGATAAGGAGAAGGCGACGATTGCAATTTAGTGTAGTGTGGCTATGTCCACATCAAAACTACGTGTGCAATGTCTGTAAGTTGAACGATTGGTGTTTTGCAGCAATATTCTCGACTAGTGGGAGCGGCAACACATGTTGACTTTTTTCTTGGCAGTGCTCTTCGAGCTGTGTGTCTTAGTTTCCGGGGTGGAGATCTTAGGTCTAACCTTCGGTGGTTGAACCTGGCAACGATGACTCCCTAATTGTTTACTTGTTGAAGGCATTATTGGAGATTGGACATTCTCCGGGTGAAAACCCAGGATCTGACCATGCTGGTTAGACCAGACGATGATGTCACTTGTGCATTGTTACCTTCCTTGAGGCGTCGTTCTGGAGAACCTTTTACGAAGTCTAGGTGTCGCCACCCCTGATAGTGGCTCTTGCTGCTCCGAGTCTCCTATTGATTCGACGGGGTCTTTGTTTTTTGTTTTATCATTTTCCGCTCACTTGAGGTACCATCTCGCACGCTATGTACAGATTCAAGGAACACTAGCATCGGATAAGGAGAAGACGACAATTGCAATTTAGTGTAGTGTGGCTATGTCCACATCAAAACTACGTATGCAATGTCTGTAAGTTGAACGATTGGTGTTTTGCAGCAGTATTCTTGACCAGTGGGAGCGGCAACACATGCTGACTTTTTTCTTGGCGGTGCTCTTCGAGCTGTGTGTCTTAGTTTCCAGGGTGGAGATCTTAGGTCTGACCTTCGGTGGTTGAACCTGGCAACGACGACTCCCTAATTGTTTACTTGTTGAAGGCATTATTTGGAGATTGGACATTCTCCGGGTGAAAACCCAGGATCTGACCATGCTGGTTATACCAGACGATGATGTCACTTGTGCATTGTTACCTTCCTTGAGGCGTCGTTCTGGAGAACCTTTTACGAAGTCTAGGTGTCGCCACCCCTAATAGTGGCTCTTGCTGCTCCGAGTCTCCTATTGATTCGACGGGGTCTTTGTTTTTTGTTTTATCATTTTCCGCTCACTTGAGGTACCATCTAGCACGCTATGTACAGATTCAAGGAACACTAGCATCGGATAAGGAGAAGACGACGATTGCAATTTAGTGTAGTGTGGCTATGTCCACATCAAAACTACGTATGGAATGTCTGTAAGTTGAACGATTGGTGTTTTGCAGCAGTATTCTCGACCAGTGGGAGCGACAACACATGCTGACTTTTTTCTTGGCGGTGCTCTTCGAGCTGTGTGTCTTAGTTTCCGGGGTGGAGATCTTAGGTCTGACCTTCGGTGGTTGAACCTGGCAACGACGACTCCCTAATTGTTTACTTGTTGAAGGCATTATTTGGAGATTGGACATTCTCCGGTGAAAACCCGGGATCTAACCATGCTGGTTAGACCAGACGATGATGTCACTTGTGCATTGTTACCTTCCTTGAGGCGTCGTTCTGAAGAACCTTTTACGAAGTCTAGGTGTCGCCACCCCTGATAGTGGCTCTTGCTGCTCCGAGTCTCCTATTGATTCGACGGGGTCTTTGTTTTTTGTTTTATCATTTTCCGCTCTTTTTGGTTGTGTGCATGCTTGATGTCTAGGCTTGCTCTTGACAGTGGCGGAGCTATGTATAGCTCAGGGGGGGCCACCGCCCCCCCAAACTTTGTATATTCATTGAAGAAAATATTTTTTTAGAACTCAGATCAAAGAAAATACTCTAATTTGCCCCCCCAAATATTCATAGTTCACATTTTGCCCCCCCATAATTCTTGTGCTAGCTCCGCCACTGGCTCTTGACATTATGTTGTTGTAGAGGTCGGATGTAATTGGTATCATCCTGGTATTAATATAATCTTTTTGTTGAAAAAAAATGTGACCATGTTGCTTCCTTTGACTACTTACCGATGATTCAACCGTTGACGTCAACAGCTTTGTGTATATACAATAGAAAACTCGAGTTGCTGCTTCTTCAGACAATATGTACGGAAGCAAGCTCTAAAGTCTAAGGCGCGTGCTAGGCGTCCCCGGACGATGGGGAGTTTTCATCATCCCGGTCCCTGCTTGACACGTGTTCTCTAAAATTTTCCTAAATCTCGCTTTTGCTGCAGTAGCAAAAAAGACTCGTTTTTGCTATAGTACCAAAACACGATTCGGTCCAGAAAATAGGAAAACTATCCCCAATCCTGTTTTTGCTGCAGTAATAAAAAAAAGCCTGCTTTTGCTGCAGTAGCAAAAAAAAGTTTGGCACAGAAAATTCGCCAGGAAAAACCTTCGCCGGAGACGACGTAGCAAAAAATTTAACCTATTGTAGCAAACCTCGTAAACGGTGATAGCTGTTTTTTTGCTAATGTAGCAAAAAATCTACTTCGCCGGAAACTTCACCAGAGACTTTTACCAGGGACCTCGCCAGAGAACTCGCTGGACATGTCGTAGCAAAAAAATTGCGCTATTGTAGCAAAACCATAATATAGTTGTAGCAAAAAAATTGCATCATTGTAGCATCATTCAAGCATTTTTTTCTGGGTGAAAAAATAGTGTACCACTAAGAGCAATAGAAAATTAGCAATACAGATACGAGTATGCAGCTAAAAAATATACAATATGTAGCCGAAAAATAAAACTAAAAATCTACAGCCTTGGAAAAGGGCAGGCTGAGGAGGCCTCGACGGCCATGGCCGCAGGCCACCTCGCTCCCCTCGACAGTTGCGTCACTGCTTCGCAGGCGCGGAGGAGAGCAGGGGGCGGAGGCCAGCGCGGGACGGTGGAGACCTCGCCGGAGGCGGCGTCGGCCAGAACCACCATGTGAGCCCGGCGGGGAGTAGCGCGCGGGAGGAGTGCGTCACGGAGGAGGTGCGGCAGAGGCTCGCGGCGGTGCCACTGGCATCCACCATGTGAGCACCATGGATGGGGAGAGAGAACGTAAACAGAGGACGACATGTAAACGGAGGACGGCCTGGCGGAGCACCATGGGATGGGGAGGGAGTAGGGCGGAGGACGACACTTAAACGGAGGACGGACTAGTGGAGGAGTCTCGTGGCGTCGGAGGAGGCGCAACAGGCCGGCGGCGGAGGAAGCGCAGTGTGCCGGCGGCGTTGGGAGAAAACTAGAGCTCGGCATGGAAAGAGAATGGGGTGGAGAGGATAACGTGTGCAGGACCCACCCATGACCTAGTGTCGCGAGGCTGTACCTCGACAGACGATGGAAGTCACACGGTCCGGAGGATACATATCATTTTCCCAAGTCTAAACTGGTATGGTGCTCTTTGTGTCTTAGGAAACACAGATCCTTGAGCAAAGTTAATACCTCCAGGATACTTGTCTTCCATACGACGAGACCTGAACCTCCTCGTTATTTCAGGTGAGTTTTATCTACTCCTTTCGGTCCATATTAATTGCCTCAACTTTGTCGAATGCATCTAGTTTAAATACTTAACTAAGATACATATGAATCTAGACAAAGAACTAAGATACATATGAATCTAGACAAAGATGAGACCATTAATAGACCGTAGGGAGTAGAACAAAATTTCTGTTTTTACCAGCTTTCAGTTTGTTTCCTTTGAAGGTTGGATGCTAGGAATACTGGGTGAGTTCTTATTTGTTTTGAAGATTATGAATTGCTAGCTGCAAATATGCAATAGCTGTCCAAAGTTCAACTTCTGTGCACTTGTGCTGCTACCTGTGAGTAGGTTACTGAAGGCAGACAGTTCCTCACGGGACCTTATCTTTGGATACTAAGTCGAGTATGCCTAAATATTTAGAGTAATCCCCCAATTTAACCAACCAATGCACTTAATTCGGTTCAGCTAAGGTGCCATAAACTCCAGTGCATGAAAAAATAGTGGACTAAGAAGGATGTCTACAAGAACGAAGAACACGAGAATAGTACAATAGAGAACTGAATCAGTAGTTGTTAGTATCAAGTTTGAACCTCTATCCTACATTCTACTCATGCAGGTCTTCCATACCGAAACCGTTCGACTGAGTAACACGAAGCTCTAATCAGTCACAGCAGACTACCTAAACACTAAGTACTAGAAACTTCAACTCAAAATATAGCTGCTACAGGCACTATGAGCCTACACATGATTTACACTTCATTTTCAATTATGTTTTTGATCATTTCAACAGGGATTAGCCCCTCAGTCCTAATGGCGTCTTTGCTTTGATCTGGGCTAAAGAAATACAGCGTCGGAAGTCCTCGGACCTGTATGTTCCAGCAATGACGGCGTTCAGAAAATGATGCAAACATGATCAATAGCAGCATGTTAGGCTCGATGTGTGCCAGGATGTGTTTACCTGCATATCTCTTGCAAATTCATATTCGGCATCTGTGTCCACCTTAACAAACAAGGCGTTGTCCTCATATTCAACCGCAAGCTGCAATACATAATTCCAAGGAATGTTGGTGTAAGTTTATGCTACTGCAAGGGGGAAATTTAGTGCAAGCAATACGTCCCAATAACAAACGAGGGGTGGAAAATACATTTAATTAATGGAGTTGATGGGTTCAGTTCATTGGGCTGAGCTCACAATTAAAATAAGTCAAGTTTAATGAAACACTGCACTTTTCTGGATGGTTTTTGCTCGGCTCGGTAGCTCGATAACAGAATTTATCCAAGTCATAAAGATGGTGATAAAACTGTTTTAATTTCAGAGAAAGCTCAATAAAAGCTTGCAGCTCTGAATGTTTCAACATTCTATGACATCTAATTCCTCTTTTTTTCTATTCCTACGTTTTAAAAACCTGCAAAGACATCTAATTCCTAAATTTTCCTATTCCTACTTCTTTTAAATCCTACAAACCAAAGAGGTTTACACTACGGGATTTTATTTGCACCAAGGTTCTTTTGATTGCAACAAAGTAAGGCCTCTTTGGTTCAAATGTATTCCATGGGAATTTGGGAGGATTATATTCCTTAAGAATTTTTAGCTTGTTTAATTTGAAGGATTGTAAACCATAGGAAATTTCCTATGAGCTTACTTTGCATGTAATTCCATAGAAAATTCCTCTGAGTCCAACCTTATGGTCTTTTGTTTCAGTGACAGCTTTATCATGCAACTAATCCTTCAAAAAAAATCCTGCATTTTTCTTGTGGCTCAACCAAACAACACCTACTACACATTCATGTGTTTTCAGTTTCTGTAGGATCCAACATGCCATGACATTCAATTGTTACATTCTTTTTTCTATTGCTGCATTCAAAATCCTGCAAACCAAACAAGCCTTAAAAAGGATTATTTCCAAGAAATTTGAGTGGATGGAAATTTTCCTATAAAACGTAGTGCAACTAAATCCTTAGGATTTTTTTTATAGGACTCAATCCAACAAAAAGGACCCACATAGCAAATTTTTCTATAGGTTCCAATCCTCCAAAAGTCCCATGACAATCCTTGAATCAAATAGATATTTCAGATGCATTACAAGGAGTGCAACCAGCTACAAATTTCAGGATTTCAACAGAAGTCAGGCATCTTAGTTTAAGTGAATGTAGTTTTTCATCATGTACATAAATATAGCTACTTCACAATGTTCAAAGAATTGGAAAGAGAAAGGACAAGATACCAAATAGTTGAATTTATTTGTAATAAGTGTATTCTTCAGCACCATATCCGCTACCAACACAAGGCAACTACAGACAACAGTCATATACGGCTAAACCATCCACATGCCTGGGCTACTTAGATTCTTGGAAGGAACCTTAAATCCCCCAACAGTGACCTATTTTATTTTTTCAAAAGCTTCACGCATTGCCTAATCAACTGAGTAGATAACCCAGAGTAGCAAAGTAGTTTCATTGTCCACTAATTTTCTTTCTGAAGTCTCAGTGTTTCCAGAGTAAAAGAACCTCTCATTGGTAACAGATATTGTGTTGGCTAAAACTAGCCAGCCAGCGCATAGCAATGCACATATTTCAAAGGTGCGAAACTAACAGGGGCATACCATCTCGATATCCTGTGCCATCAGAACGCAAGGACCACACCAGGTAGCGTAGAAATCCACAATGAGTGGCACCTTCCTCTCCCCCCTCACGAGCTCCTCCACTTCCTTGGCCGACACCTTCTTCTGCAAATCCACGAGCAGAGACCCACTCACACTCAAGACTACACTACAGCAAAGTAGCAAGTACGTATAACAGGAAGAAGGCATACCACGAGGTAGTCGGGCGCGATGTACTTGCCGGAGCCCGGGACGTAGGTCTCTGCGGAGTTCCGTCGAACGGTTGGCCTGCGGCTCCTGACGCTCAAGCTGTAAGAAGTGGCGGTCTTGGACGCAGAGGGTGCCGGGGTGGAGAGGATGCAGGTGGTCGCGGTTGTGGGGAGATGAAACCCTAGGGAAAAGGAAGGGGCGGTGGATGCCAGAAGGAAGTAGGCGGGTGCGGCCATGGCCGGAGAGAGCTAGGAGAGGGGCGAAGAGGGAGATAAATCCTATCCTGTCTCAGCCCTTCCTCGCACTGCACTAGTCACGCAGGGGGTCGCGGAGGAGAAATACTGCTCCCTCGGTCCATAAATACTACTCGCTCCGTTTAGAAATTCAGAAATATAAAATATTTTAGTTTTGTCGCGTCACGATGTTGAGGAACTCCACGAGACCGACTCTAACTTCAGATGACACAAGTCGACGCACCGCACACCCAAAAGCGACTAAGGTTGGCGAGAGAACAGCAGGACCACACCAGACTGAAGGAGGTGTCGACGAAGAGCATCGTCAAGGTTGTACATAACGCCCCAGAAGCCCATGCTCGGAGTGGTGACCAAACATTGACTCCAATAACTAGCGCACCGAGGACTCGGCGAGCCACCTAGGTGGCGCCTCCAACGATGGAACGGCACAACCGTGTCGCCGCCGCCCGATCCGAAGGCCAGGTCTGGGTTTTCCCCCGGTGCTCCAGGCGGGGAAGCATGGACATGGCCATGACGACGCCTCCAAGAAGGTGACGACACCTGCGGGTGTCGCCGTTGTCATCATCACACTAGGATTTCTCCCCAGCCCCTCCATCGACCCCCAAGCCCAGCGAACGTGCAGCAATGAGCCATCTTTCGGCCACTCCGCCGATGAGAGGCGAGCCACAAGTCGTTGGCGGAGTAGGAGGTGCCAACTACCGTCTCACCACTGTCGAACATGGGCTAGGAGGTGAGAACCTAGCCCGCCACTGCCTGGCCGGCCGTCGGCACCTCCGTGGTGCCCAACAACAGGCATCTTCAGGCGACCATGCGCACACCCGCTACCCTAGGCCCAAATCTGCATGCCTAGATGGGCCGCTGTAGCAGCAGGGGCGCCTCCTCCGCGGGGAGGCCGCGTCTCCGCCATCGATGATGAGTCGCGTGCTCCGACGGTGTCCCACAGTACCCTGTCACCGAATCGCCACCAGAACCACGTGCACCCGCCGCCGGAAGAACACGCCGTCGCCGTACAAGGGAGAGGTCCCCGCCGCCGTTGTCACCGCGAAGGTTTTGCTCGATGGGTCCTCCAGCGGCGATGAGGTGGGAGGGAACAGAGGAGGAGAGGGCTTGAGGCTAGCAGGGACGTTGTGTGTGCGAAAGCTCCTATTAAAAAATAAGTGACATGTTTATTCCTGGACGGAGAGAGTACATGGGTGCTTGTGATTCTTGACTAGGAGGCGAGAGATGTGAAGTCATGTGATGCTGCGAAACTGAACAAGAATATCACTTAGAGCATTTCTAGTAGATACCCGATCTCGTAATACTGCAAAATGCGGATGCGGTGTAATGCAAAATACTTTTTTATCTAAAAAATGTCTGTGCAAAAGCAAAACAGAATATACCCGCGAATATTCTATCGTCTTCGAAGCTAAACCAATAGCTAGTAAATAAGCATGCCGATCGATTCAAGCACCAGTTAGCTAGCTAGCTAAATCAAACAGCCGGCTGGGCAACCCAAAGTCGCATGGCTGCATGCGCAAGCTGCCGGCTAGGCACATGTGCGCATGCTGATCGATTCAAGCACCGACAATGGCAGGCAGAAAAATTAGCGTTGACGAAGCTTGGTAGACAACGACCATTTCTAGTGTAACACCCTAGACTCTTAATGCTCAGGCTACCACTTTTGGCAGCTTAATAGGATATCTATACTAACTCCACAAACCAATATTAGTCTTTTTTTTGCACTTTATTCTCACTCGTGTGCACTCGGTACCCACTTACCGATTAGTCACCCATCCTCAAATTTCTCTAGGCCAAGCACGCTTAACTTTAGAGTTTTTTTCAGATGAGCTTTCGAAAAGAAGTTGCAACTTGTTGATATGGGTATCCTATCAATCCTATTAAGCCATGAGCCAGGGTCTCACATACATCCATCCTTAGAAAATCGGCGCTCTCGTCAATCAACCACAAGCCAGGAACATCCCCTCTTGGCACACGTCTATGCGTCCAGTGCCAGTACATGTGCAATGTCGTGTCCACTCTAGGCCACACGCGCCATGCTCCACATGTCCCACCACTAACCTGCACACGCCCATGTAACCGCGAGGATCGGTCCTGATACCACTTGTAACACCCCGGAGTCTTCGTGCCCGAGCTATCACTTCTGGCAGCTTAATAGGATATCTAGACTGGCACGCTTAACCTCAGAGTTCTTTTCAGATGAGTTTCCGGAAAAGAAGTTACAACTTGTTGATATGGGTATCCTATCAATCTTATTAAGTCATGCGCTAGGTTCTCACATCTAGCTCCGGCAGCCGACTTCCGGTGGTGGCAGCGACGTTGGGATGGCCGGAATCGACCTCCGGCGGTGGCGGCGGGGAGAGTACGGAGGCACTGTAGCTGAATATTCCTTTCCGCCAACCGTCTTTTCGTTTGCAGTAAACTGTATCGGGAGTCCTCCATATGGAAAATATGAAGCACATAAGCGTCCATTTGCAGCGAACCGCAAAATTTTTTTCGATACGGTACGATTTGCGGTATCTAGAAAAGTCACCTTTTCTGTGTCATACCGCATACTGATGATTATTTTACGAGACGAGACCAGATATCTGCTAGAGATGCTCTTACGCATGTCTCAACAGCAACATCAAGTGCGTGGATTCCACCAATCAGCCTAGAGCCAGGATGACCGGGCAATGTGCCACATCCAAGATCCACCGTCCCATATTCACGTAGCGACCGACAACTCACCACGCAGAAACCGGCTAACAGCCGGTAAAGCGGGATTTAGGAAAAGTACGACGAAGCGACGTGGACTCGAGACCAGGAAGGGCTGCGACGCACGAATACGTACGCCTCCCAGCCGCCATCTCTCCTAGAGCTGGCCGCCGCCAACACCTCCTCCTCCATAGATCGGGTCTCCCTTCTCCGGCAGGCTTCGCCGGGTCACGAGAGGTGGGGTTCTCAGTAAAATAGTGTTTAAAAAAAATTAGTTTAGGGTTTTGGCAGATATCTTCTTGGCATCTACGTCAATGGATACGCCATCGTTCGCAATAAATGATCTTCAACCCTTTATTCAATGGCGAGGTTTTCCCTGCGTCAATGGTGGTATTGTAAGATTGAAGTTCTATAGGTACGGTCTTTTCAATCTTGCTTCGCCAGGTTCATCTTGGATTTTTTTCTCATGGTTGCCGCGAAGAAAATTATCCTCGCAATATCGTCCCGGCTGATACACCCTCGACAATGGAGATTCATACTATTGAGCCCCTACGACGTCGATCAGGCTGTTTGGTTTCCTTTCCCTGAATTACTAGTGGTGGTACTCTTGGTGATGTTGATTGATTACTCTAATGGTTGCGTGCGTGCACGTAGCCTTGGCATTTTGGCTCAAAGTAAAATTATAGGAGAACCTTCATTGGTATTATCAGGTCTATCATCTAACATCTATGTCACGTTAATTGGTATGCCTTCAAATGGATGCAAGCTTGTGTTATGGAAGAATAAGATTTGAAGACCTTCAAGTTTTGCTCGTTTTCTTTTAGAATTTATTTTATAATTGTTGGAAACATTCTATGTATCTCTACCATGTACTATTCGCTACTATAAATATATCGTGGTATTGAATGTCAAAAAGGAAGGACTGTGACACGCGACATGGATGCGTATCATTGGAGGAGCGTGGAAATCTACAGTAATGCATCGTGTCCGAATCTAATAGGCTCAAATTGATCACCCTTTTATATAGGTATATCTATCTATGTGACCAGGACTGAGGCCCTTGGGAAAAGTTGATGACATGGGCCCTGTAAGGATAATATATGTCACTAGGGTAAAAGTCGGGAAAAAGGGTGGGCGGAGGGCCAAAACACAAGTTCCACTAATTCATAGCTCGTAGTAACTATACTATATATATTCTAGAAGCTAGCATAAATAGACATGAGAATTGCGAATTTATCATAATGTAGTAATCACCTCTATTTTTCTGGCATTTCCAAACTTTCATCTTCAGAAAAGTGGTCTATAACATAAAATAAAGCTCATCTAAAGTTACCTCACATGGAGTTGGACAAGGAGTATGGTTAGGTATAATGTTCGGTGGAAATTCACCGGAATCATGATCACTGGATGCGGCCGGGGAAGATTTTTTTAATTTAGGAAGCAATCCACAATATCTTTAGTTCTTTACAACAACAAAATTAGCAAAATAAATTCCATAATACTAAAATGCATACCACGTTATCATATTGGTGAAATTAGTCTTACTTAAATTCTGCATGGACGGAAAGACTATTTAAGTGCTAAATTCACTACGTGACTACATACCACCAAACAAATATTTTAACTTACAGCAAACCACAAAAAATAGAACACTTTATCTGATAATTAATCAAACCCTAAAAATGTGGTCGAACTGAGATATGAGTATAGAACTACAGATGGATAAAACGCTGTCCTATGACGGCGACGTAGTAATTGTGAACTTTTTTACCTGTGTGTTTTCATTTTCGGACTGTTAGACCTATGCTTGTCTGGTGGGCTGCTGCCTAGTTATTTTAAGGCCAACATAAATACATACAGACGTACAAGAGGATGGAATCATGGGCCCCCTCAGGACGTGGATCCTAGGGCATCACCCATATTGGCCGTTGGTCAGAGCCGGCCCTGTATGTGACTGCACCAAACAGATGCAAAGGTACTGATTAGTTTCGAATGTCAATCTATATATGCACAAAATTAACATCAATCAAACTGCAACTTGAATGTAGGAGTTCCTTTGTCTTGTTCAAAACTACAATTCTTTGTTTTGCTAATTCTGCCGCAGATGTTAATGGATAATGCAATCACAACCCGTGCCCTTCCGATGGCTTTTGTCGTAATAATGTTAGAGGGTGCCGGTGTTCTTGTCGAGTAGGAAAAAAATATGTCAAAGAAAGCAATACATTATACATGCAACCCTGACATCGGCTTAATAATAGGTAACGCACAAACAAATCTAATCTCCTAGCTAGACCATTACTTTATCGAACCCGTTTGCAATGTCATGAAATGAAAGAATAGTGTAAAAAACAATCATGCAATCTAGTATGCCAATGTACTTTATATTGTCCCTCTCTTCAATCCCAATACAAATCTTCTCATCTACTAATGGTTGTTAGGAATCACAATGAGATTATTTGGTCTAATTGTTATCATCATGATTGTCAAGCTTCATGCACTATCCAACACAATCAAAAGTTCGAATTAATGAAAAGGACTAGTGCATTTCACTTATACACTTCAATACTCCCTCTCATATGTGAGAGAAAGACAAGTCAACATGTGTAGACTCAAAGGTAGGCTCAAAAGGACTTATACATGGACCGGTGACTCAGAGGTATGGCTCAAGATGCTTATACGTGAACATAAGTGGGAGAAGAGACAAACTGACTCAAAATGTGGACAGGGTAGGAGATATCTGGATGAGTGACAGCAAGGTAGACAAAGCTTCCAATCAAATGGCGGTAGCACGACGGATCAGACATAGGATCACCATCAGAAGCCGCATCTAGTTGGGACATGCCTACAATTTAAAATTAGTTAATATTGGATTAAACTCAATAAAAATAGCTAGAAATCGAGAAAATCATCATATCTCGGATTGCACATCTCCCAAAATTTTGTTTATGTGAAATTTGGTACATGCTTCACCAAAAACCACCTTTTGCACTCAAAAGATGGAAATTTACAAACAAATTTGGAAACTCCTTTTGGGACTTTTGTTTGCAATGTCAAGATGTAGCTTTGTGGAAAATTTTGGGCTAATTATCTCGAGGAATGACATGGATTTGGGCGTGAACATGGTCTTTATGGTAGAAAACCAGGTTAGCTCATATATGCAATTATGGATAACAAAAAGAAAGTGAATCTTGTTTATCTTCCTGGCAAACCTAAGGTACTAGATCATATTAAACATGATACATGTATGTTTAAGAAAAATTATGGAGAATCGTTGAAAAATGCTTGGTATAGGCTACATGAAATCCATGACAAAGATCCTAGACAATGTAGTGAAGCTAAATTAAATATGCACTTTTATTTCGGTTTGGAATCATGGAGTAAAAATGCTTGTAGGAGGTAGTTTCATGTTAGCACCACTAGATGAAGTTGCCATGGATATTAAAAATCCCTTTGGTATTTGTATGGATAAGAGAAAAGAAATAGAAGAGATGAATACTTTGCTTAAGTCTTTCGAAGGTGGAATTGAAAACTGTTCTAAGAGGTTGCCTGCTAAAAGAAATCTAGATCATCTTGAATTATTCAACAAAGCTATGATATTCAATATTGAAGGTGCTATTTTGGTTATCACGAAGAAACTAGATCTATTTGAGAATGAATTAAAGAAGGATGATAAGCCTATTGAAGATGCTCAAAATAGGATCTACTACTTATGTGATATTCTTAAAATTATGATTTGTTTTAAAACTGTTCCTTAACAAAGTCCTCGTACTTATACTTTAGAAAATGTGGTAAATGGAAAATAAAACGAGGAAACTAAACAAATAGAGAAAATAAAAAATGCTTAGTGATGTTCCTAACAATCCTATACTTAATCTTCATAAATGTAGTTTGTATGAACTCATGTCTATCTTACAAAAATTTGCTAGTGATCCCTCTATCAATGTTCGTCAAGCAGGTTTTGGATCTTACATAACGGATCATGTGTTAAAAAAAGATAGATAGATAGATACAATAGAGGATCTATGATCACATTTGATATTGGGGATATATGGGAACCAAAAAATACAAACTATTGTTGGAAAAGTTACATGGAACGTTATTCTTGATTTAGGATCTAGTGTTTCGGTATTCGTAAACTTTTATATGAAACTTTTAAAATTGCTCCCATGAAAAATGCAACCTTGATCTCTTTCTTATAGATTACTTTACTGAACAATCTTTAGATAGAGTTAATAATGTTATAGTTGAGTTGCATGTGAGTCTTGTGCATATATATTTTGCTATAATGGATATGGAGGTGGGTAATTCCTCGTGTCGACCTTTCTTGAGAACCACATGTGCTATAATTTATTCCAATGAAGCGAATGCTAATTTTTGTTTCTCACACAATAAATTCATGGCGCACTTACCAAGGAAGAAGGATTGAGCAATGAAGAACAAGCATTCCCTCCTGACACGTGCCCATCCTAAAAATAAGGTAAGAAGTCTAGCTATATAGCTATTTAGAAAACTCTTTGCAGGAGGCGCCTAGTACTTTTATCTTGCGTTTTTCTGAGTCCTTGATGTAGTAAGAAAAAAGTCCCTTTTTTGTTCTATGGATTTTTTTAATAAAATGACAAGTTAACCCATTTGGATTTTAATCAATGCCATCAATTGCATTGATCGAGTTGTAAATTTATGCACATTGCTTTTAACTTCCCAATTTTTATAAACTTATCGAAATCCCCTAAATTCAAAAATAAAATACTATAAGTACAACTTTTAGTCCTCTACATGCTCGTAAATTTTCATATTTTTCTGATATTCCTAAGTGGTCGAATTGTAAGAGTTGCTAAGTTGAGTTTCAACTTGATTATTTTTTGGTATTTTTATATATTTTTTGGATATTAGTCACTTAAACAAATATTTGTATATTTAAAACCAAAATTTATTTTGAGTTTTGATCACAACAATGATATTATGTTTTGCCACCAACGTCACCCCATAGAAAAAGAATGGGGGACATTGTTGTAGTGAAGTTTTTTTCACGAGGAACGAAGGAACACCAAACATTGAGCTGCCGAAGAATGGTGAACAAAATAAGCTTGGAGATGTCCTAGGAATCCCTACTATGCCTAGACCCCCGCAGTTTATAAACCTTCTAACTTGTTTTTTGAGCACTATGATGATTTTGCATAAACTTGAAGCGTATGTATCTTATATTTTGTGTTTTACTTAAACCTATACATTTAGAATAAATACCACCATTTCTAGATATGATTATTGTTTATCTTTTAGCTACCAGAATAAAAATAAAAGTGGAATAATATGCATACAAGAAAGTGGAAAAGGATAAATAGTTACATAGAAGAAAGTTTGATTGTTTCTACTCTTTGCGTAGTATTTGTTTATGGATAGATGTAGATTGTAAGTGTCATATTTAGTACTAGGTTTAATTAAATTAAATTATGTATGATAAGTAGGTTATGTTGCACTTTAGAAAATGAGGTGTACTATGGACACTATTGCATTCTTTCTTTAGTGGTGAACTTTCTGTCAGATTGCTAGCATTTCACTTATGAGCATGATATAGTGCTTATGTGTCCAAAGCCTTCAATCCAAGTTATTTTTATATCTTTTTCCACCATATGTACCTATACCTGGTATCCATTTCCATTCAAAGTAAACTTTGCATGTGTTATTATATTTAGATTCTAAATTCTTATGCTTTTGTATGTGTTTAGCATGGAAAATTAGTGAAGGAGATTGTAATATTTCATGCTTAACAAGTTTTTCCCTCATTCTAAAAAATGATGATCATTAGTATTGTGCTTGTTTCAAAAATGCAAGAGTAGGAATGGTGTGCCTAGTCCCAAAATATTTTACGAATGAAAAAAGGTAAACTCCTCCTCTAGAGTTGAGATACTAAAGCGGGGAGGGAGCGTAAGTATAGGTTTCACTCTAAAACCTCTAAGCAATGTTAGCATGGAAGGTTATGAATTTATTTGTTGCGATAAATCATTGACTAAGCATTCACTTAAGAAATGGATTTTGGAAGTTAAATTTTTGCATATGTGTTAATCACTGCTTCCCTCTACGAAGAGCTTTCTATTTTTTTCGAGTCAAGGAAAAAATTCTCATAAATATATTCTTAGACCAATGTCAGGAACAATTCCTTTTTGCATAGGCTTGCTGATGTTTCACACTTGAACATCTTGCATTTGGACAATATTTTTCTTCATTTTCCATGGTACTTAGTTTGAGTAATTTAGTGCAAGATATTCTATTTCTTTTATATGATCAAAGTTTATTTAATCTTCTACTTTATGTGATGATCTCTTGCTGCCATTACTTGTCAAATAAATATTATACTTATGGTAGTAATGATAATTCTTGAACATACTATCTATTGACAATAAAACTTTGAAGTCCATGATGAAGAGGGAATAGTCCACTCCTGGACTACATGTTGGTGGCAGTAGCTCTATCTCTCTCTCTCTCATTGTTTTAAAACCATATGCGATGCTCTACATGATTATAGTCACATATGTAATTTCTTTATGGTGAATATTTTGATTATTCAATGAGTATATGAGATTACAACCTTTTGTTTGTGTTTGATGTATTTGTAGATGTATATTTGTACCCACTTCTGCTATGCATGTTCTGATCAAACAAGTAAGTGAGGGGACATGATGGGAAACTTGTGCATTAAATGGAGCAACTCATAGTAGCAACTAGACAACAATGACAGAAAATTGGGAACCTACTATGTTTTTACATTTCAGTTGTTACCTCACTACGGACGAATCAATGAATGTGTTACATCTACCTAGTAACATCAAAGGTGATCTCATTTGTTTGAGGTAGAATATTTGATATTCAATATCATGTTAAAGTACCAAATACAATACTTTATCTATTTTAAATCTAGTTTGCAGAGTTTTCTCTTACTAGACTAGTATTAGTAAGATGCGTTGCATCATCTCAAAATAAAACGTGTTGCCCATGTGAATATGTATCAAACACACTAAACTTGGATTAATGTTATCTCATTGTAAAAAATTATATTCATATCACCATGTTTATGAGAGAGTAGACAAGTAAACACATAAAGCCTGGTCCATTTTAAGCATAAGAAACACCCTTTAGTTACGCATTTTAATTTTCTACATTTAATTAATTAAAAAATAAAGACATACTTTTAGCTTGCATTCATAGTTTACTTATTATTTTCGTCATTCTCATTACCGTTGCATTACTTTATATCATCACATTTACTTTTTTTCATCTCACTTACACATCGCGTGCTTCACAACCATTACGGTGAAGTTGGGAACACATGACAAGGCATTTTGTTTTGTAGGTTGCATACAGAGGACGAGGAAGGGTTCTACTATTTGTTGAAGAGTTCTATATTAAATTCCAGTCAACCTTGCGGGGGGAAAGCAATCACCCTTGTGAGGAAAAAGCACACTTGCTACAACACTCTTTGCTTGGAGTCAAACACACTAATGTACGCTAAGATTGTCGCCATCGCCGCCAGAGCACATCACATCAAAGAACATTGAGCATGAAGGAGGGAACCGGAGCAACAAGGCATCCACGATGGAGAACATCAGACTAAGGGAGTCCGGGAGAGGTGGACGACGGAACTATGCGGCGGGAAGAGCAAAGCCAGGGAGCAACAAAAATAGGACCTCAAATTCTCAAACCTGGGATGCGCGTTGTCTTCTGTCGCGTGGTAGCTCGCAAGGATAACCATCACAACTACAAGTAAGCCAGGGAGGACCACGTGTAAGGAAACATGTCAAACAAACACAAGTTAGCCAGAACTAATGGTAGCATACATCAAGTGAATCCAGTGGTATAGAAGTAATAATAACACTGAATTTAGCGGTGTCCATCCAATTCAACGAATCATGGTGACACAATCATAATTTTCAAGAGAGCTAGGAGACGATCGTAATAAACCTTTTAATTTAAATTTGATGAGAACACACAACCCTTTAATTCAAATTTGATCTTAATTGCAGAACATACAAAAGACATCTAATCTTGACTGAGATATTTTCTTGGACAGCCATTTACATAGAGGACGAAAAGATAGTTTTTTTTTGAGGTTGGAAACTTGATTCTGCTCAGCAATATCGCTGGCGACCAAACGTTTACAAAATCAGGGGCAGTGCCCATCCATATGGATGAGGCACCAGCATCCTGGAAGCTAAAGTATGAGCTAACTTATTACAATCACGGTCACAAGAAATTACTTCGGCATTATCAAAATGCAGAACATGCAGGCTTCTAGCTTCACGCAATAGAACTCCAGTTTCAGCAAAGTCCAAGGTGCCATTTGCGATAGATGCAACAAGAGTGAAGCAATCAGACTCGAACTGAACCCGATATATCCCTAGGTCAGCAGTAGCTTCCATTGCCGCAATGCAAGATTCAGCTTCACCATGCAATGCGCTTCTCAGGTAGGAAAGCTTCCCGGCACCTGCCTGGATGAATTCTCCCGTATCCGAGTGAATAACGTACCCATGGGCACCTGATCTCGACTCAGCAACAAAGGAGGCATAAAAATTGACCTTGGCAAAACCTGGTGGAGGTAGCTTCCATTTCTCCATTGGCTTTAGGGCTTTGGCTACAGTGTTGGTCGCAGGGAAGAACTCCTGGTGGTGTCGCATGATAATGCGGCAGACCTCCGTCGTTTTCCTATCTTCTCCAGCTCGTTCACCTTGTTTCTCTCCGTCCACCAATCCCACAACAAAAGTACGACCAAGTTTTGCTGCTTCATTGGCATGGCGACGATCCTGTCCATCACAGATTTGGCATCCACACACTCGAGCAGTTGTAACCTTTCATTCTCCATGTCCATCTGCCGCCAAATATACTTTACAAATTTGCAGTGAAGGAAGATATTGTTAGACCGTGTATATACTCAGATAACGTTCAGCTTATCTAGACTAGGTCTGTACCTATCCATGCAGGACACGCAGCACTACACGCACTCCTCCCGGTAGACTAGGATCTATTGTTAGTTAGTTGACTGCGTGTGTATCATCTGACTCATGTGTACTGTCCTATATATTATACCCCATGTGGATGAATACGAGTGTGCTTCTCCCTCTCTAATCTTGCAGACATGACCGCCGTCCTCATCCAGTCAGCTGCACAATGGGCATCTAGTATCCAGATCAATTCCTTTCCTCTAGATATTTTTCCTCGTCGGTAAGCTATTTCACGCCAACCACCATAGGAAGATCAAAGACTTTTCCCGGCAGCTTGCTTTTCCACAACCTCTGCCAGCTCGAATGGACCTTCTCTTCCAGATTGGATGAGCTTTATCACGCTGCTGCTGGGAGTCTTGCATACTGACTCCTACCCGATAGGCTAATTTGACACTGAACATGCCCTTATCATCAAAGTGCCATGCGATGTTGTCCTCCATATCCGGCCTCAGCGGTATAGCCAGAATGTCGTCAGCATCAGCAGCATTAAATTGTCACGCACCCGCTCCTCGTCCCAGATCTTGGTGGTGGGGTTTATGAGATCACTAACCGTGGTGATCAACGACCTGCCTCTGACGATGGATGGGTGCCGTGTTGACCCTCTCAGGATCCAAGGATCGTACCAGACCTTAATGTTGTCTCTATCCCCAACACGCCAAATAACTCCCTCTTTCAGGATTAAGCCCTTTGAGTATGCTTTGCCATGTATATGACATACCAGACTGTGGTTTCGCTTCCAAGATAGAAGACCGTGGGAAATACTTTGCCTTTAGTACAATGGCACATAGGGAATTCGGCTTCAGCACAATTCTCCAACATTGCCTTGCCAACATGGCTAGATTAAAGATGTGGAGGTCTCTGAACCCAAGTCCTCCGATCTCTTTTGCTATTTCATCTTCTCCCAGCCCACCCAGTGACATTTGTTAGTCCCATTCTGATGACTCCACCAGTACCGGCAAATCATGGTGCTAATCTCCTCACGTAGCTTCTTCGTCAAATCAAAGCAGGACATTGCGTAGGTGGGTATTGCTTGCGCAAGAGCCTTAATGAGAATGTGAAGGGAATATGCCCGAGAGGCAATAATAAAGTTGTTATTATATTATTCCAAGTATATGATAGATGTTTATTTTGCATGCTATAATTGCATTGATTGGAAACGTTAATACATGTGTATTTAATAAACAAATAAATGGTTCCTAGTTGTGCCTCTCTTATAAACAAGCTCGTTGATTAACAAGATGATCAAGATTTCCTGATCATGGATATTGAATGTTGTTAATAATGAGGCCACAACATTGGTGGAATGATGTGATGAACATTCATACGAAGTATAGCAATACGATCAAAGTCATTGTGTTTAAATTGCTATAACATCATACGAAGTAATTCTAGCCCTTGGACCATGAGATCATATCAATCACTAACAATAGAAGGGTAACTTGATAACATCAAACGTCACACCATAACAGGGTGACAATAAAGGTGGGTTCAGATACTCCGAAGGTGTTATGTAGAGGCTCATGGATCAAGAGTGGAATTTTTCCACCCCGATGACGGATATATATGCTCTGGTCCCTCTCGATAATATCACATTGAGATAGCTTGCAAGCAAGTGATGTGATCGCTAGAATATTATATCTAGAATGTTATATCACGGGAACGAGAAAAGAGTGCATGTCGGTAACGAGATCAAACTAGGTATGGAGATACCGATGATCGAATCTCGAACATGTAATATATCGTGAGACAAATGGATTCAGTTACTAACATTAAAGGTTCTCACGATCATAGAAGTCATCGTTTAGTGTGTGGGAGTCAGTATGGATCTCTAGGTCCCGCTGCTGGTTATTGATTGGAGAAGGGTCTTGATCATGTCTACATTATTCGCGAACCATAGGGTGACACACTTAAGAGATACCGACACCATTTGGAGCAAATATGTTCTAGAGAAAAGAATTGTAAAGCGCTGGAATTATTTCAATGGACACCAGAATTGTTTCAGGTGAAATTGCTGAAATTGGTTTTGCATGTGATATTGAAATATTGCAGGGGGTTTTATGTGAATGTTTGTTAATTAAAGTAATTAACAAAATTCTGAATAAAATAAATAAAAGAGTTTTATTAAATGAGAGCTGCATTAAATTTGGTGAAAATTTAATAGAGATGAGTGGAATTTTGAGTGGAGGGAATATTGATGTGAGTGGGAGCTCCACCACATGAATGATGGAAGAGATGGGTGCACCTCCATGGCCACTGGCCATGGGAGGGGGCTTCCCCCTTTTCCTATAAAAGGCCCCCACTCCCTCCTCTTATCTCACACCTCCTCGTGAAGGATCTCTCTCCCTCTCTAGAATTATTGCCCATGGCCTCGGATTAGCGAGATATATGTTCCCGATAGATTTTCGTTTGGAAGGAGTTGCTACTTCTGCTGCATCACTGGAGTGAGGAGGAAGAGGTTGTTCGATGGACCGGACGTGTGTGCGATCGCGAATGCGCTGCTGATTTGCGGCGCTGGACTTCCTCTCGATCTTGAGATCGGCAAGCATATGACTATATCATCCACGAGTACAACCTCGTAACACGTTGTTGGTATTCAATGTTCTCTATGGATGTATATCCACCTATTGTTTGTATCTAGGTAGATAGATCTTGGTGCTTAGTAGTTCCCATCATAGGAAATTCTTTGTTTTTTATGATGCGAACCCAATAGGATGTCCTTACCCGCCTTGGAAAGTATCCGCTCTTTCCAACCCTAAATGCGCCACCAAATCTTTTCCTTTATGTATTAAAATGTAACACCCTCGGGATTAGGGTTAAACAAACCCTGGATTAACCACCGAGATAAACTTAACTCCAACCTCAGAGACTCACATTATATTATTTTATAACATCACAAAACATAGGGATACGACAACATAAGTTTAAACTCTTAACAGAGTATGATATCATATTATTACAAACTAGGGGTCACATACCTATCATCACACTAAACATCGAAAGAAAATTATGTTGTTCTACACAACAAACTTAACAAAGGGCCTAAGAGGCCATGAACATAAGCGACGTCCAACCCATGGTCCTCAGGCTGCTACATGGGACCCCCAACTACTCGTCGATGTCAACGTAGAAGCCACCTTTAGTTGCAACTAGATTATCTATAGAAAAGCAACAATGGCGCAAGGCTAAGTACGAGAATGTACTCCACAAGACTTAGATAACCTAGTATCTACGTGCTCTGGCTAGAAAACCTTTCTCTGGATTTTCTTTGCGTAAAGCCAACTTTGTCTGTAAACAAGAGAGAGTAGAGGCTCGTCTACACAGAATACTTTTAAAACGGGTAAGAGAGCGAAGACTCCATCTTGAACATCCAAACTTGTTAACCAAGTACATCTAAACTCCTCATCTAGAATCACCCCCTCGAACCCTCGAGGAAGCATCCTTAAGCACACGTGGATCACCAGGTTTTATCTTTATTTAATGTTGTCTATGATCTTAGAATTCGGTCACCAAGCGTTCATAACCGTGAACACGGCTTTTCGAAAAGATTTAACCCTGCAGGGGTGTACAACTTTACCCACACGTACCAATCGAATCTTAGTGCCAAATATTATTTGCCCTCTTCCTTGGAGGGACGACAAAGGGTGGTTGACCACGACCTTTACCTTGCTGTCGTCGAGACCATGAGTCATGCCCTAAGGAGGGTTCTGCCGTAACGGGTCAAATCCCGAAGCCGGTCCCTAGAGATGTGAGGCGAGGTTGGTTTACCATGGGCTCTATCCACCCCAAGCAACCCCGGCCATGCTTACCTACCTGTTATGATGCAACTCCTTCTCCTCCGATTTTGAAAACATTTTCAATGCGTATGCCAAATGGAAAGCCCGAACTATGTGACTCATGGAATCTACAAGGAAAGTTAGTTAGTCGAGGGCTTTTCCAGGCCCCGTGTGGCTGTACACTCGTCTCGGTTCCAATGGCAAGAACTCGATTCCTAGTGGTGGCGAGCATGGGACTACAAAAACCACACCCATCGTGTCCTCCCATACAAGTCGTAGCATGTTTGTCAGTCACCTTCAATCTTGTTTTCATCTCCTACCTTTCTAGATTCTTTGGCATCTTGGATTCATCATCGGGATGGATCAGCTGTAATTACTAAGCAAGGCTAAGCTTGATGGTCAAAGAAGCTCTAGCAACACTCACATGCCAGACCTAGGTGTGCTACGAGCAGTGGATTAGGTGTATAAGGCTACAACAGGGAAACTATGCAGCAGATAGGTAACTCTAGCTACTGACAAAAGACCACATTGAAATCGTGTGCAATATAGCAGGAAAGTAGGTACTTTATAAAACATAGGTTCAGAATGAGAGGTTACGCTTGCCTTGTTCTTCAGTAGACATGTATGGATCTTTGGTGTCGTTGACATCGGCCTCGTGCTCTGATCCTATCACGAAATACCAGAAAGGAAGGCAACAATAATCATCTCAGACCATGCAATGCGTAAGCACATGAATGATATGTCAAATTAAAGTTATCATGTCAACCCTAGGATTAGCATCGATTTAAATGGGTTCAGAGTGTCGAGGGTTTGACATTCCATCAATCCCATATGCAATTAGGGGGGTTCGATGTTCCTCTAAACTAGCTAGGGTTTAGGTTGATCAACAATGGATGATTATATTTTTAAACTGTAGATCTCATTTTTTTGATCATTTTGATATATTATTCATATTTTTCGGATTAAATATGAATTAGTTATGAATTTTATAAGATTATAACATTTTTTGCAAATTTTAAATCATTTCTAAAAATAATACAAGCCTTTATGATGTCGGCCTGACGTCAGCTAAACCTAACCCTAAATATTTTACACAGAAGCTGTGTCTAGCCGCAGTCACTGATGGGAGGGTCCCAGGCCACGTCATGGCCACGCTGGCGCCACGGCGGACACGGTGGCACCGCTAGTTAGTGGTCACCGACGGCGATCCGGCGTGCCCCAGCAAGCACGGCTGGGTTCGTTGGAACCACATAGAGACGAGGAGCATGATAGTGCCATCCCCGCTTGATTTTGGACATCGGAAACTCGTCAGCAGCGAGGTACAACGACAGCGCAATCGGGCTAGCGTGGGCAGGACACTACAGCAAGCGAGCCGCGGATCTGAGGGTACTGCAGGGTCTAGGAGCTCATCGAGAGCGTGCGAAGCTTGGCGGCGAGGCGAAGCCTGAATCAACGACGAGCGGCATCGTTTGACAGGGGGAGGGCCACTCGATTTTGGTGATTGGAGGCGCGCTAAGCTGCGTGAACTAGATGGGAAGAACGAGGAGATGATGGCGGTCACGACGATGGTCTTAGCCGAGCTCGGGGCGAGCGGAGACAGCGAGGGTGATAGCGGCAGTGAGCTAGATCTTGCCGGCCATGGCGGGAGAGGATAAGGGAGAGGGGGAAGTGGCGTCTGGGGGTTCTCCTCTGCGGAGGCCGAGCTTTTATAGATGCTGGGCATGAACCTTGTCGCGCGCACGGCGACGGCGACGCCACAGAGCTGCTTCTTTGTCGTCGACAAAGACGACAATGCAGACAGCTGTCAAAGAGATGCATGCCACTTCTGGACCCATTTTGGGCCGGTTGAGGCTGCTACTGGGCCATGGAAAGGTAGAGGGAAGGGCTGGCTTGCTGGGCTATAGCCCTTTTCCCTCTCTACTCACATTTTTTTTCTAGACACTCTTTTCTATTTGTTTTGTCTCAAATTCCTCTTTGTTTGCACTCAATTCAAATTACTTTGAACAAATTTGAGTGAGGCAAGGGTTCAGAAACTTTTGTAAATCTTTTGAGCATTTAAATAGTAGGGTCCACCTGTGGATCCATTTTACCAAATCAAAACCATTTTAAATGGGATAGAATTGAGAAGGAAAACGATTTAGAGATTAGGTTTTTTATCCCCTCTTGTCTCTAAAACATAACAAGAATGCAAAAGATTCATGCATGCTATGCTCTTGAGTAATAATTACATATATTACAAACTTGGGTTGTTACAGCTCTACCCCCTTACAAGAATCTCACCCCGAGATTCCTAAGTTTTAGAAAAGAAGGCAGGGGGTACTCAGACCAAAGACGATGTTCTTGTTCCTAGGTTGCTTCGTCCTCAAAGTGATGAGACCATTGAACTTTTAGAAACTTGATGCTTTGACGACGAGTCTTGTGCTCAACTTCATCAAGGACACAAACATGATACTCTCGATAAGTTAGATCCTCTTGAAGGTCAAGCGTTTGGTGATCAACACCACGGACAGGGTCTTTGAAGCAACGCTTGAGTTGAGACACATGAAAGACATCTTGCACCTCAGGGAAATTTGTAGGTAGCTCCAATTGATATGCGATCTTACCTCGCTTGGAAAGAACACGGAAAGGACCAACGTAGCGAGGAGCCAGTTTGCCCTTGATACCAAAGCGATGGACACCCTTTAACAAAGTGACTCGAAGATAAGCTTGATCACCAACTTCATATTCAACATGTTGATGTTGACAATCATGATAGCTCTTCTGATGAGACTGAGAAATTTTCAAATGATCTCATATAATACAAACTTGATCTTCTGCTTCCTTGATCATATCCGGTCCAAAGAACTTTCTTTTGCCGGTTTCAGACCAATTTAGAGGAGTAACGACATGTTCTTTCATATAAGAACTGAAAAGGTGCCATATCTATACTAGACTGATAACTGTTGTTGTAGGAGAACTCAGCAAAAGGAAGACATTTCTCCCAGGTCTCGCCAAAAGATATAGCACATGCTCTAAGCATGTATTCAAGGATTTGATTCACCCTTTCAATTTAACCACCGCTGTTAGGATGACAAGCTGTGCTGAAGGATAACTGAGTTCCCATAGCTTGTTGAAAACTTGACCAGAACCTTGAAGTGAACAAACTTCCTCGGTTAGAGACAATTTTCTTTGGAACTCCGTGAAGGACGACTATCTGGGAGATATATAAATCTGCCAACTGACTAGCAGTAATGCTCTCACGGACAGGTAGGAAATGAGCAACCTTGGACAAATAGTCGACGATTACCCATATGGCATCACTTCCCTTTTGATTTTTAGGAAAACCAGTGATGAAATCCATACCAACTTCATCCCATTTCCACTCAGGGATACGGTGTGGTTGTAGGAGACCAATGGGTCTTTGGTGTTTAGCCTTGCCGCGATGGCAAACGTCACACTCAACAACGAATTGGGCGATATCTTGCTTCATACCAGACCACCAGAACCTTTGGCGAAGATCCCGATACATCTTGGTACCTCCAGGGTGAATGGAGAGAGGTGATGCATGAGACTCTTTAAGAATTAAACCCCTCAACTTTGTTCTCTTTGGCACTACCAGACGGTTACCAAAATAGACAATACCTTGATCATTAATAGAGAAATATTTAGCCACTCCCTTAGCAAGGCTCTCTTTGATCTCAACAACTTCATAATCATTCCTTGGAGCAAGCTTGATTTCATCCTCTATAGAATACTTCACCTCAAGAGTAGAAAGAAATCCACAAGGAGCAACTTCAAGATTCAGTCGATAAAATTCCCCATGAAGAGAAGGTTGAGCTTGTTTGATCAACATATTGTTGCAATCAGACTTTCAACTTAGTGCATCAGCAATGACATTGGCTTTGCCGGGTTGATAGTTGAAACCCAAATCATAATCCTTGATAAGTTCCAACCATCTTCTTTGCCTGAGGTTCACATCAGGTTGTGTAAACAAATACTTCAGACTCTAATGATCCGAGTATAACTCACACTGACTACCGATGAGGTAATGTTGCCATTGCTTAAGAGCATGAACAACAACTGCAAGCTCGAGATCTTGAGTTGGGTAGTTATTCTCATGTGGTTTCAGCTGTCGGGAGGCATAGGCCACCACATGACCATCTTGCATCAACACACATCCGAGACCTTGGTGAGATGCATCACAAAAGATGACAAAGTCTTTGTTGGTGTCTGGAAGAACTAGTACCAGAGCAGTTGTTAGCTTGGTTTTCAAAACCTAGAAGCTTTCTTCAGCCTTGTCAGACCATTCAAACTTCTTATCCTTCTTAAGAAAATTAGTCATTGTCTTGGCAATCTTGGAAAAGTTCTCAATAAACCGACGGTAATAACCCGCTAACCCGAGAAAACTTTGAACATCCTTAACGGACTTGGGGGATTCCCAATCAAGAATAGATTGAACCTTGCTCGGAATAATGGCAACCCCTTCGGCAGAAACAACATGACCAAGGAATATGAGTTCTTGTAACCAAAACTCACATTTGGAGAACTTGGCATAGCGACGATGTTCTCAAAGCTTTGTCAACACCAAACGCAGATGTTCAGCGTGTTCTTCTTCAGTCTTGGAGTAGACCAGAATATCGTCAATATAGACCGCACCAAACTTGTCGAGTTACTCCATGAATATAGAGTTCATACGCCGCATAAAGTTGGATGGAGCATTGGTAAGACCAAATGACATAACAGTGTACTCGTAAAGACCATAACGAGTGGTGAAAGTAGTCTTTGGAATGTCTTCCTTTCGGATCTTGATTTGATGATACCCTGACCTCAAATCCATTTTGGAAAAGATGGTGGCACCACTTAACTGATCAAAAAGATTGTTGATCCTAGGGAGAGGATACTTGTTCTTGATAGTCACAACATTGAGAGGGTGATAATCCACAACCAGACACGTGATACATCGCAAATGTATCTATAATTTTTGATGTTCCATGCTTGGTTTTATCCACTTTCTTGTGTTTTGTTCCAACTTTGGAGTACTTTTCATATGATTTCTTGGACTAACCTATTAACAAGAGCCATAGTGCTAGCTGCCTGTTTTCTGCTGTTTTTGGTTCCAGGAAAGTCAGAAAATGAATATTCTCGGAATTGGACGGGACAAAAGCCAAAGTGCCTATTTTTCCGGAAGTGATCAAGTGCCAGAATATGAGACGGAGAAGGGCTAGGGAGACACCACACCACCTGGCCGCGCGGCCAGGCCTGGCCCACGCCAGGGGGTGGTGTGGCCGCTCCCGGCACCCCCTCGGACTCTCCATCCGCCTATAAGTTGCCCTCGGGACGAAAACCCTAAGTACCCGATCAAAAATCCACGAAAGAGTCTGTAGCCACCGTCATCTCCATCCCTAGATCGGGAGGGATCTGAAGCTCTTCCCGGCACCCTGCCAGAGAGGGGAATTCACCCTGGAGGCCTTCTTCATCACCATGCAAGCCTCCGGTGTGATGCGTGAGTAGTTCATCCTTGGACTACGAATCCATGTAGTAGCTAGATGGCTGGTTTCTCCTCCTTTGTGCTTTCATGTTTAGATCTTGTGAGCTCCGTTCATGATCAAGATCATCTATTTGTAATTCATACATGTTGTGTTTGCGGGGATCCGATGGATATTGAGATGCTATTTCAGATTGATTATTGATTCTATCATGTCTTTGTTATTTGAGATCTTGCATGCTTTCTGTTGTTAGTAGCTATCTTGGCCAAGTAGATGCTAGCAACTCCAAGAGTTAGTATTTATGCTCGATAGTGGGTTCATGCCTCTGGTAATCTGGGGAAGTGACAGAAATCTCTAAGGTACTAGATGTGCTGTTGCTACTAGGGAGAAAACAACAATCCTTTGTTCATAGAACAATCGTATTGTTTACTTTACACGCAGTTCGTAAAGCAATAATCTGTTGCTTGCAACTTAATACTAGAGGGGGTTCGGATGATAACCTGAAGGTGGATTATTAGTCATAGATGCAGTTGGATGGCAGTCTATGTATTATGTTGTAATGCCCAATCAAGTCTCAGAGGAGTCAAGATGATTAGTATATGCATGTATTGCTTTCTCGGTGTTTGTCAATTGCCCCGCTATAATTTGTTCACCCAGCATGTTATTTATCTAAGGAGAGCCACCTCTAGTGAATTATAGATCTCGGTCCTTTTACTTTACATACAATCTACAATCTTTTACTGCTTTGTGTTTACTTTCTGCAAACTTTTACTTCTTTCCATCCGATACGTTTAATCCTTTGTTTTCCGCAAAACACGGTGAGATTGACAACCTCATCGCAAGTTGGGGACAAAGTTCTATGGTTATGTTGTGCAGGTCTCCACGTTGCTACTAGCACCAGTAGTGTGCCCTGCCAAAGCTCAACTAGCAACACCTTTGGGGTGTTTCCTTGCTCCTACTGGTTCGATTAAACCTTGGTTTCATAACTGAGGGAAAACTTGCTACTGTATTCATCGTACCTTCCTCTTGGGGTTCCCAACGAGCTCTACGTCGAAAGTCGAGCGCATCAAGATTTTCTGGCGCCGTTGCCGAGGAATCAAGGACACCTTCACAAGGGGAGTCCCTCATAACCAATCTCTTTACTTTGTTGTTTTTGTTTTGCTTAGTTTCTTTTTCCTTTGTTTGCTTGTTTTGTTCTTCAAAAAACACAAAAAAATTAGTTCTACTTGTTTGCTTTCTTATTTGAAAACCCAAAAAAATGACTACTCTTGAAAACACTAAGTTGTGTGACTTCACTAGCACCAACAACAATGATTTTATGAGCACACCTATTGCTCCACCTGTGGCTGAAAATACCTTCTTTGAGATAAAACCTGCTTTGCTCAATCTTATTATGAGAGAACAATTTTCTGGTATTGGTAATGAAGATGCTGCTTCCCATCTAAATAACTGTGTTGAACTTTGTGAGATGCAAAAGCATAGGGATATATATGGTGATATTATTAAACTGAAATTGTTTCCTTTCTCTTTGAGAGGAAAAGCTAAAGAATGGTTGAATTCCTTAACTAGGAATAGTATTGATTCTTGGACTAAGTGCAAAGATGCTTTTATTGGAAAATACTATCCTCCTGCTAAGATTATATCCATGAGAAGTGAAATAATGAAGTTTAAACAACTTGATAATGAGCATGTTGCTCAAGATTGGGAAAGAATGAAATATTTGGTAAAGAATTGTCCCACTCATGGACTGACTGCTTGGATGATCATCCAAACTTTTTATGCAGGATTGAACTATTCTTCAACGAACCTATTGGATTCAGCTGCTGGAGGTACCTTTATGACTATCACTTTGGGTGCTGCAACAAAACTTTTGGACAATATGATGGTTAATTATTCTGAATGGTATACTGAGAGAGCTCCACAAGGTAAGAAGGTAAATTCTGTTGAGGAAACCTCCTCCTTGAGTGATAAGATTGATATTATTATGTCTATGCTTGTTAATGGGAAAGCCCATATTGATCCAAATAATGTTCCTTTAGCCTCTTTGGTTGCTCAAGAAGAGCAAGTTGATGTGAACTTCATAAGAAATAACAATTTTGGCAACAATGCTTATGGTAATAACAATTATAGGCCCTACCCTCCTAATAATACTTATGGCTATAATGGTAAACCTGGATTACCTAGTGAAGGAAGAATTTTAGAAGTTGAAAGATCCACTAAAAGCTTCATGCAAATGCAATATGAGCAAAATAAACTATTCACTAAAACTATGGAGGAACAATCTATCATTTTGAAGAACATTAGCCATCAACTTGAGAGTCTAAATAGAGAAATTCCTAGTTTACAATTAAAACTCTCTAATGCTGAAAGAAATATATCATCTTTGTCTGAAGCTCAATCTTCATTGATTAATAAAATGGCTGCTAAACCTGAAACTAATGAGAATCCCGTTGCAGCTACTAATGCTATACAAGTAAGAATTGATGAAAATATTAGACTATTAGCTGAATTACATGCTAAGTGGGAAAGAGAAGATGAAATTGCTAGAAACATTAGTGTTTCTACTATCACCACCACTAGTGTTGAGGCTACTAATAGTTCTACTACTTTAGATGATAACATTGATTTTGATCTTGATGGTTGCAACATCTCTGAAGTTATTAAGTTCCTACAAAAGCTTGCTAAAAGTCCTAATGCTAATGCTATGAACATGGCTTTTACACAACACATTGCTGATGCTCTCATAAAGATTAAAGAAGAAAAGATGAAACATAAAGCTTCTATTCCTATAAAATAAGAAGATTGTTGGGAACCCATCATTAATATGAAAGTGAATGACTTTGATTTCAAAGCTTTGTGTGATCTTGATAGTAGTGTTTCTATTATGCCTAGAAGGATTTATGATATGCTTGATTTGCCTCCTCTTGAAGATTGCTATTTGAATGTCCCACTTGATGATAATGCTAAAAAGAAACTCATGGGGAGTCTTAATGATGTTCTTATTATGGTTAACGATTCCTATGTCCCCGTTGATTTCTATGTTTTGGATGTTGAATACAATGCTTCTTGTCCTATTACTTTGGGAAGACCTTTTCTTAGAACTGTTGGTGCCATCATTGATATAAAAGAAGGCACCATTAAATATCAAATCCCACTCAAGAAAGGTATAGAACACTTCCCTAAAAAGAGAGAAAATATTTCTTTTGCTTCTCCTATGAAAACAAAATTTGGTTTTAATGCTTCTTCATTTGAGAACACTTGATTCTTTCTTTGCTTTTTATGCCTAACTTAAAGGCGTTAAAGAAAAGTACTTGTTGGGAGATAACCCAAGAGTTTTAGTTCAGTCTTGGAAGTTATTAACTCTGTAATAACCTCTCCTTATCCTTTTTATTTGCTTTTTGTGCCAAGATTAACCTCTAATGAGAGTGAAGTAATGATTGGGAAAGTTGTTGTCCCGAAACAGATTTTTGTGCTTCACCATAAAAATTCCTGAGAGAGCTCTGTATGTCGGATTCAGCTGTAATTGTTTGTGCTTCTGCCCCAGGTTATTATCTAACTTTAGTTAGTTCAACACGTTTTGATTTGAGCAACATAAGGTCTTCTAAAAAAATCGTATTTACCTGCTGGTCTGTTTTGACAGATTTCTGCCATTTTCTGCATTTGCTTCTTGTTAGTTCCTTCTTGAGTTCTTTTGGGGGATTGAGCTTTTTGAGGGAAGTGCTATAGTAGCTAGTGTTCTAATGGAAGTTTATTTGGTGTTATAACTGAACCTTGAGACTTATTTATCTTAAAGTGCACTAATGTTGCTAATGAGATTGTGTGAAGTTTTGTATGAAGGAAAATTTTCAGGTGTATGGAAGGAATGAGTAATGAGATGAAGGATGGACTAAAGCTCAAGCTTGGGGATGCCACACGTGTCACCCCAAGAAATATCCAAGAATTACAAGCGTCAAAGCTTGGGGATGCCCAAGGCATCCCCTTCATCAATAAAAATCCCAGGTTTCTTCCAAACGCTTCATTTTTATTGTTTCATGCACAGTTGTGGTTTTCTTGGAGCGTCTTATTTTTCGTTTTTGTTTTGGTTTTTAGTTTGCTTGGTTTGCTTAGTTTTCTTAATAAGTTGGTTGGACCCCCTCTTTCATACTTTGGTTGCAAATAGTTTGGTTTGGTTTGGAAAAGAGTAGGAAAGTTCATACTTTTGTGGTAAAAGAGCTCGTTTTTGACTGTGGCCTATGCTTTGTCATGCCATGGTTGATATTGTTTTGGCTTTATGCTTAGTATTCTTTGCTGTAGCATGACTTGTTATAAACAATTGAGATTTCTTAATGTGCCTTGGATGAATCATGCGTTGTTTTAGCATATTAAAAGCATAGTATAGTGGTATTCTCCTTTGATGCTTTATTTGGGTTGACTTGGCACATGCTCACACCATGTTATGACTATCTCAAGTCACCATAGCCTTTATGATCCTTTAGTTTTCAACTTTTAGTATCACTTTATGCTTTGATCAATGATGTTTTGTCGCTCTGCATGATTATGGCCATTATTGCTCTCTTAGTTTGTCGCTCCCAGTCTTTTGCTAGCCTCCACAACCAAGTATGAGTTCCACTCATGCATCCAACTCCCTAAACCAAGTTATTCCAAAGAGTCCACCATACCTACCTACTAGCTTATGCTATTCCAAGTATATTCATGCTTTTGTCTACCTTTCACTTGTTATGAGAAAACTAGTGATTAAAGCTCTCACGAACTTGATGCCACACTTTACTTTTTGCCTCTAATAAACTTGAACCATTGGGTCCTTATTTGTTGTGTATATGCTTGCGCTTTATAAGTTGAAATTAGCAGAACCATGTTTCATGGGGAACGCTTTCAACATTGCACTTGTACTTTGTACCCCGTTGATATCTTGTTCTTTTGCTTACGGATCCCAGTGGTGTGAAATAAAAGTGGAACTTGTAAGATCATGGAGTTTGTATGTGTGTTAGAGAAACGCCTGGGCCGCTAGCCTAAGCCATGCCTAATCATGGTGGAAACTTGCAGCATCACCATAATGAGCACTCTATGAAGCATACTCAATAAAAACCTATGCAAATAGCAAATAAAAAGATTGCTGAGATGCTCATTGTCTGCTTGCCTTGTCATTTTGATTATGGGAAAGCTCCCGTATCATGTGCAAGGGGTACCCTGTTGGCGGTTCTTAATGATACACATATACTTACAATGACAAGAGCTTACTCGTGACTGAAGTTGAGTAGCATGAGGATCGGTCTTCGTAAGTAAGGGGCATGAGATTTCGGTTTATAACTTGTCAAGCATATCCTCTTAGTTGTGTCACTTTAACCTTAATCACCTTCAAGATGCTTATGATAGGGGCAATGAGAGCTGAAAGCTATAAGTACCATAATTTTTGATGATACCCTGACCTCAAATCCATTTTGGAAAAGATGGTGGCACCACTTAACTGATCAAAAAGATCGTTGATCCTAGGGAGAGGATACTTGTTCTTGATAGTCACAACATTGAGAGGGCGATAATCCACAACCAAACACGTGATACATTGCAAATGTATCTAATTGATGTTCCATGCTTGGTTTTATCCACTTTCTTGTGTTTTGTTCCAACTTTGGAGTACTTTTCATATGATTTCTTGGACTAACCTATTAACAAGAGCCACAGTACCAGCTGCCTGTTTTCTGCTGTTTTTGGTTCCAGGAAAGTCAGAAAATGAATATTCTCGGAATTGGACGGGACAAAAGCCAAAGTGCCTATTTTTTCGGAAGTGATCAAGTGCCAGAATACGAGACGGAGAAGGGACAGGGAGCCACCACACCACCTGGCCGCGCGGCCAGGCCTGGCTCGCGCCAGGGGGTGGTGTGGCCGCTCCCGCCACCCCCTCGGCCTCTCCTTCCGCCTATAAGTTACCCTCGGGACGAAAACCCTAAGTACCCGATCAAAAATCCACAAAAGAGTCTGTAGCCGCCGTCATCTCCATCCCTAGATCGGGAGGGATCTGAAGCTCTTCCCGGCACCCTGCCGGAGAGGGGAATTCACCCTGGAGGCCTTCTTCATCACCATGCAAGCCTCCGGTATGATGCGTGAGCAGTTCATTCTTGGACTACAGATCCATGTAGTAGCTAGATGGCTGGTTTCTCCTCCTTTGTGCTTTCATGTTTAGATCTTGTGAGCTCCATTCATGATCAAGATCATCTATTTGTAATTCATACATGTTGTGTTTGCGGGGATCCGATGGATATTGAGATGCTATTTCAGATTGATTATTGATTCTATCATGTCTTTGTTATTTGAGATCTTGCATGCTTTCCGTTGTTAGTAGCTATCTTGGCCAAGTAGATGCTAGCAACTCCAAGAGTTAGTATTTATGCTCGATAGTGGGTTCATGCCTCTGGTAATCTGGGGAAGTGACAGAAATCTCTAAGGTACTAGATGTGCTGTTGCTACTAGGGAGAAAACAACAATCCTTTGTTCATAGAACAATCATATTGTTTACTTTACACGTAGTTCGTAAAGCAATAATATGTTGCTTGCAACTTAATACTGGAGGGGGTTCGAATGATAACCTGAAGGTGGATTATTAGTCATAGATGCAGTTGGATGGTGGTCTATGTATTTGTAGGGGTTCGTAGCATGGAAAACAAAAATTTTCTATCGCATACAAACAAACAAGCCAAGATCTATCTACTAGATTGTAGCAACGAGTCGATGGAATAACTCACCCTCGAAGATTCCAAAGTGTTTAACGAGAGCAGATTCTCGTGGGTGATGTAGTCGTACTCTTTCCGATCTCAAGATCGCGTAGACGATCCTTCCGGCGCCGCGTTCCCGCAGCGCTCCCGCAGTCGGTCACACGTTCGGTACTCGACGAAGACCTTCCTCTCCCTTGTTCCAGCAGGCAGCGGAGGTTGTAGTATTCTCCTCGCGATTCCGGCAGCACAACGGCGTGGTACCGGAAGTAGAGGGGAAATCCCGCAGGGCTTCGCCTTAAGCCGGTGCGAGTATGGTGGAGCTTATGAGAGAGGCTATTAGTGGTCTAGTAATTAGACACACCAATTAGAGGGCTCTAAACCAATTAGAAGGCTCTAAACCGCTGGCTAAAGCAATTAGAAGCTCTAAACCAAAACGGCTCTAAACCTGAAATTTAGAGGTGGAAACTATGTGTTGTGTAGAGAGGGGAGCCCTGCCCCTCCCTTTATAGGTGGGAGGGCCGGCGGCCAAGGGGAGGAGTTCCTCCCCAACTCGGCCTTGGGAGGTGCGCCGGCCAAGGGGAGGAACCCTCCTCCAACTCGGCCTCCACCTCTCCTCCTCTTTCTCCTCTTTCCGAAAACTGGCAGTTTGACCGAAAACTGGCAGTTTGACTTTTTCAATTAGGATTTGAATTAACCCTTTATTTCGGACAGCGAGAACACTTAGTATATGATGCAATCATTCCAACATGTAATGACACATTCATGTACCCCTTCCCCCTCCGGAGTGCCGGACATTCCGGGACCTTCTAGAATGTTCCCGATGAAAACACCGGAACCATTCCCCAACTCCGAAACGGGACTTTCCTTATATGAATTTTATTCTCCGGACCATTCCGGATCACCTCGTGATATCCCGGATCCCATCCGAGACTCCGAACAGCATTCGGTCTCTTTCTCATAATACAATAACTACTCAAACAACGTCGAATCCTTAAGTGTGTCTCCCTACGGTTCGTGAATTATGCGGACATGATCGAGACACTTCTCCGAACAATAACCAATAGAGGAATCTGGAAATTCATATGGCTCCCACATATTTCTACGATTACTTTGCGATCGAATGAACCACTTACATACGATACCAATTTCCCTTTGTCTCACGATATGTTACTTATCCGAGGTTATGATCGTCGGTATCTCTGCATACCTAGTTCATCCTCGTTACCGATAAGTACTCTTTTCTCGTTCCCGTGATATGTGATCCCTTGTGACCATGTCACATGCTTGCAAGCTAATTGGATGACATTCCACCGAGAGGGCCCAGAGTATATCTATCCGTCATGTGGATGGACAAATCCCACTCTTGATCCATGTGTTTCAACCAATACTTTCCGAACACTCAATGCCACCTTTATAGCCACCCTGTTACGGTGTGGTGTTTGATGACATCAAAGCATCCATCCAGTAAAGGTGATATGCATGATCTCATGGTCGAAGGAATTAGGTTACTATGTATCAGAAAGCATATAGCAATTGAACTATTGAAATGACTTGATCTTTATGCTACGCTTGTCTATAGGAGTATGTCCACCATATCATTCTCCTAACGATATGACCTTGTTGTTGATAACATCTCAATGTTCATGACAAAGAAACCACATCATCAATCAACCAACAAGCTAGTGAAGTATAGAGGCTATACTAGGGACTTCAAATTAAGTTTACAAATCACACAAGTATTAATGGTTTCCTTGTTAATACTATTATAGCATGAATGCAAACATTTATCATAAACACAAAGATATATAATAATAACTATATTTATTATTGCCTCTAGGGCATATCTCCAACAGTCTCCCACTTGCACTAGAGTCATCTAATCTAGATTACATGGTAATATACCGAACACCCATGGCAGTTTGGTGTTGGTCATGTTTTGCCCTCGGGAGAGGTTTAGTCAACGGATCCGCCACATTCAGATCTGTGTGTACTTTGCAAATCTTTATATCCCCATCCTGGATATGTTCTCGAATAGCGTGAAAACGTAGCTTGATATGCTTCAGCTTCTTGTGTGACCTTGGTTCTTGCGCATTGGCTATGGCGCCCATGTTATCACAGTAGATAGACATTGGGTCCAGCGCACTAGGAACCACACCCAGCTCTGTAATGAACTCTTTCATCCATATCGCTTCTTGTGAAGCCTCCGAAGCAGCCATGTATTCCGATTCAGTTGAAGATCTCGCCACAACGCTTTGCTTTGCACTCCTCCAGCTAACTGCTGCACCATTCAAAATAAATACGTATCCAGATTGTGATTTAGAATCATCTGGATCGGTGTTCCAACTAGCATCGGTGTAACCATTAACAACGAGCTGTTCATCACCTCCATAAGAAAGAACCATATCCTTAGTTCTTCTCAAGTACTTAAGGATGTTTTTGACCGCTGTCCAATGATCCACTCCTGGATCACTTTGATATCTGCTAGTTAAACTAACAGCATATGCGATGTCGGGTCTAGTACATAGCATGGCATACATTAGAGATCCTATGGCTGAGGCATAGGGAGTCTTACTCATCCTTTCTCTATCTTCTGCCGATGTCGGACTTTGAGTTTTACTCAAGGTCGTATTGGGCAACATGGGCAAGAACCCTTTCTTGCTATCTTCCATTCCAAACCTCTTTAGAACTTTGTCCAAATATGTACTTTGTGACAATGATATTTGGCGTTTCGATCTATCTCTATAAATCTTTATGCCTAATATGTAAGCTGCTTCGCCAAGATCCTTCATTGAAAAACTATTATTCAAATATTCCTTGACACTATTAAGAAGGTCTACATCATTCCCAATCAACAATATGTCATCCACATACAGTATTAAGAATGCTACAGAGCTCCCACTCACTTTCTTGTAAATACAAGCTTCTCCATAAGTTTGTATAAAACCAAAACTTTTGATTACCTTATCAAAACGTTGATTCCAACTTCGGGATGCTTGCTTCAATCCATAGATGGACCGTTGAAGCTTGCATACCTTGTTAGCATCTTTAGGATCGACAAAACCTTTGGGTTGTATCATATACAACTCTTCATCAATGTCTCCATTGAGGAATGCTGTTTTGACATCCATCTGCCATATCTCATAATCATAATATGCAGCGATTGCTAACATAATCCTCACAGACTTTAGCTTCGCTACCGGTGAGAAAGTCTCATCGTAGTCAACTCCTTGAATTTGTCGAAACCCTTTTGCGACAAGTCGAGCTTTATAGACAGTAACATTACCATCAGCATCTGTTTTCTTCTTGAAAATCCATTTGTTCTCGACAGCCTTCCGGCCATCCGGTAAGTCCACCAAAGTCCATACTTGGTTTTCGTACATGGATCCAATCTCGGATTTCATGGCTTCTTGCCATTTATTGGAATCTGGGCTCATCATCGCTTCCTCATATGTCTCGGGGTCATCGGTGTTGTCCACCAACATGACATTCATAACGGAATCATACCAATCTGGAGTGGTACGAGTTCTCGTTGACCTCCGAGGCTCTGTAGCAACTTCAACCGAAGTTTCATGATCACTATCATTAGCTTCCTCTCTTATTGGTGCAGGCACCACAGGAACTTCTTCCGGTGCTGCGCTACTCGCAATTTCGAGAGAAGGTTCGACAACCTCGTCGAGTTCTACTTTCCTTCCAGTCACTTCTTTCGAGAGAAATTCCTTCTCTAGAAAGGATCCATTCTTGGCAACAAAGATTTTGCCTTCGGATCTATGATAGAAGGTATACCCAATAGTTTCCTTCGGGTATCCTATGAAGACGCATTTTTCCGCTTTGGGTTCAAGCTTGTCCGGCTGTAACTTCTTTACATAGGCTTCGCATCCCCAAACTTTAAGGAACGACAATTTAGGTTTCTTCCCAAACCATAATTCATACGGTGTCGTTTCAACGGATTTAGATGGTGCCCTATTTAAAGTGAATGCGGCTGTTTCTAATGCATAACCCCAAAATGATAGCGGTAAATCTGTAAGTGACATCATAGAACGAACCATATCTAAGAGAGTTCGATTACGACGTTCAGACACACCATTACGCTGTGGTGTTCCCGGAGGTGTCAATTGTGAAAGTATTCCGCACTTCTTTAAATGCTCGCCAAACTCGTAACTTAGATATTCACCTCCACGATCAGAACGTAGAAATTTAATCTTCTTGTTACGTTGATTCTCTACCTCACTTTGAAACTCCTTAAACTTCTCGAAAGTTTCGGACTTATGTTTCATAAAATAGATATACCCATATCTACTCAAGTCATCCGTGAAGGTAAGAACATAACGATAACCACTGCGCGATGCTACACTCATTGGACCACACACATCGGTATGTATGATTTCCAATAAGTCCGTAGCTCGCTCCATTATACCAGAAAATGGAGTCTTAGTCATTTTTCCCATCAGACATGCTTCGCATCTTTCAAGTGATTCAAAATCAAGTGATTCAAGAAGTCCATCGGAATGGAGTTTCTTCATACGCTTCACTCCAATGTGACCAAGACGACAGTGCCATATATAGGTCAAATTATCGCTTGATTTCAAACGTTTAGCCTCAATGTTATTAATATGTGTATTTCTACTATCGAGATTCAATATGAATAGACCATCTATCAAAGGTGCATGTGCATAAAACACATTACTCATATAAATCGAACAACCATTATTCTCGGATTTAAACAAGTAACCGTCTCGCAATAAACAAGATCCTGATATAATGTTCATGCTTAATGCAGGCACCAAATAACAATTATTTAAGTATAAAACTAATCCCGATGGTAGATGAAGAGGTAGCGTGCCGACCGCGATCACATCAACCTTTGATCCGTTTCCTACGCGCATCGTCACCTCGTTCTTCACTAGCTTCCGTTTATTCTGCAGCTCCTGTTTCGAGTTACAAATATGAGCAACCGAACCAGTATCAAATACCCAGGCACTACTACGAGTACTAGTGAGATACACATCAATAACATGTATATCAGATATACCTTTCTTCTTGATGTTGCCGTTCTTCAAATCCGCCAAGTACCTTGGGCAATTCCGCTTCCAGTGACCTTCTCCCTTGCAGTAAAAGCACTCAGTTTCAGGTTTAGGTCCAGCCTTGGTCTTCTTCGTCGGCGTGGTAGCTTTCTTACCACCCTTCTTGAAGTGTCCCTTTTGCTTAGACTTGCCTTTCTTGAATTTGGTGGTCTTATTGACCATCAACACTTGGTGCTCTTTCTTGATCTCCACTTCTGCAGATTTTAACATAGCAAATAGTTCTGGCAACTCTTTGTTCATGTTCTGCATGTTGTAGTTCATCACAAAGTTCTTGTAACTTGGTGGTAGTGATTGGAGGATGCGGTAAACTCCCAAAGTATTAGGAATCACTATACCCAAACTTTGAAGTTTATTTGCGTGCCCAGACATCTTAAGCACATGCTCACTGACGGAGCTACCCTCTTCCATCTTGCAGTTAAAGAACTTTTCAGAAGCTTCATAACTTTCAATTGCCGCATGAGTCTCAAAGATTAATTTGAGATCCTCGACAATATCATATGGATCTGACTCTTCAAACCTTTTCTGAAGCTCCGATTCTAAACCATACAAGATAGCACACTGAACTATGGAGTACTGATTCTTCCGAGCGAGGTAAACATTCTTTACTTCATCGGTAGCATCAGCTGCAGGTGGGTCACCTAGCGGTGCATCCAGCACATAGGTCAAATTACCAGCTGTGAGGACAATCCTCAAATTGCGGAACCAATCCGCGAAGTTGCTTCCATTGTTTTTCAACTTTTCTTTCTCTAGGAACGCATTAAAATTGATGGTAGGGGCTGCCATTGATCTACAACATATTTGCAATAGTTTAGACTAAGTTTATGACAAATTGAGTTCAAATTAATTAATGAAATTAAACTAGGTGAACTCCCACTCAAAACAACATCCCTCACATTGTTTTAGTGATCACACGAACCAAATCCACTACATCAACACCGATCATCACGAGAGCTGATATAGTTTTAATGGCGAACAATCATCATGTTCATCATATCTACTATATGATTCATGCTTTGCCTTTCGGCGATCCGTGTTCCTGAGGCCATGTCTGTACATGCTAGGCTCGTCAAGATCAAACCTTAGCTTCCGCATAAGCAAATCTGGCTTGCTTACGTTGTATTCACCCGCGGAATCAAAGACACCCGATCATCACGTGGTGCTTCGAAGCAGCAAGCTTTGGCAACGGTGCATACTAAGGGTGAACACTTTAGAACTTGAAATTTATGTGCATGAGGGATCATCTTATAATGCTACCGTCGTCTACTAAGCAATACAAGATGCATAAAGGATTAACATCACATGCAATTCATAATATGTGATATGATATGGCCTTTCTTCTTTGTGCTTCCGATCTCCATCTTCAAGCACGAATATGATCTCCATCATCACCGGCATAGCATCAAGGTCAATGACGCTTCTCCATGGTCGTCGTCCACCAGCTTCAACTATTACAACTATTTTGAATAGACACGCAGGTCTTTAACAGAATTTAAAGACAACCATATGGCTCCTGCCGGTTGCCAACTTACAATAAGGAACATTGCATACATCAAATATAATCACAATCATGGCCATATCACATCACTGCACACCCCTGCAAAACAAAGTTAGACGCTTCTACTTTCTTTGCATATTTTACGTGGTTTGGGGCTTTCCATAAGTGTCGTTCTAACTTACGAACAAGAACCACAACATTGATACTAGCATTGTTGATCACCCGTTGTAAATTGGATCTTTACTATGCTAGGAGAAACAGGCACCCGCAAAGCCACTTATGCAAAACGAGTTGCATGTCAAGCGTGGAGCAAGTCTCATGAACGATGTCATGTAAGGTTAGCCCGGGCCGCTTCATCCCAACATACCGCAAGATGCAAAGTACACAAAAAGCAATCTACAATAAAAGCATCAACGCCCACAATGACCATTGTGTTCTACTCGTGCAACAGATCTACATATAGACACGGCTCTGATACCACTGTAGGGGTTCGTAGCATGGAAAACAAAAATTTTCTATCGCATACAAACAAACAAGCCAAGATCTATCTACTAGATTGTAGCAACGAGTCGATGGAATAACTCACCCTCGAAGATTCCAAAGTGTTTAACGAGAGCAGATTCTCGTGGGTGATGTAGTCGTACTCTTTCCGATCTCAAGATCGCGTAGACGATCCTTCCGGCGCCGCGTTCCCGCAGCGCTCCCGCAGTCGGTCACACGTTCGGTACTCGACGAAGACCTTCCTCTCCCTTGTTCCAGCAGGCAGCGGAGGTTGTAGTATTCTCCTCGCGATTCCGGCAGCACAACGGCGTGGTACCGGAAGTAGAGGGGAAATCCCGCAGGGCTTCGCCTTAAGCCGGTGCGAGTATGGTGGAGCTTATGAGAGAGGCTATTAGTGGTCTAGTAATTAGACACACCAATTAGAGGGCTCTAAACCAATTAGAAGGCTCTAAACCGCTGGCTAAAGCAATTAGAAGCTCTAAACCAAAACGGCTCTAAACCTGAAATTTAGAGGTGGAAACTATGTGTTGTGTAGAGAGGGGAGCCCTGCCCCTCCCTTTATAGGTGGGAGGGCCGGCGGCCAAGGGGAGGAGTTCCTCCCCAACTCGGCCTTGGGAGGTGCGCCGGCCAAGGGGAGGAACCCTCCTCCAACTCGGCCTCCACCTCTCCTCCTCTTTCTCCTCTTTCCGAAAACTGGCAGTTTGACCGAAAACTGGCAGTTTGACTTTTTCAATTAGGATTTGAATTAACCCTTTATTTCGGACAGCGAGAACACTTAGTATATGATGCAATCATTCCAACATGTAATGACACATTCATGTACCCCTTCCCCCTCCGGAGTGCCGGACATTCCGGGACCTTCTAGAATGTTCCCGATGAAAACACCGGAACCATTCCCCAACTCCGAAACGGGACTTTCCTTATATGAATTTTATTCTCCGGACCATTCCGGATCACCTCGTGATATCCCGGATCCCATCCGAGACTCCGAACAGCATTCGGTCTCTTTCTCATAATACAATAACTACTCAAACAACGTCGAATCCTTAAGTGTGTCTCCCTACGGTTCGTGAATTATGCGGACATGATCGAGACACTTCTCCGAACAATAACCAATAGAGGAATCTGGAAATTCATATGGCTCCCACATATTTCTACGATTACTTTGCGATCGAATGAACCACTTACATACGATACCAATTTCCCTTTGTCTCACGATATGTTACTTATCCGAGGTTATGATCGTCGGTATCTCTGCATACCTAGTTCATCCTCGTTACCGATAAGTACTCTTTTCTCGTTCCCGTGATATGTGATCCCTTGTGACCATGTCACATGCTTGCAAGCTAATTGGATGACATTCCACCGAGAGGGCCCAGAGTATATCTATCCGTCATGTGGATGGACAAATCCCACTCTTGATCCATGTGTTTCAACCAATACTTTCCGAACACTCAATGCCACCTTTATAGCCACCCTGTTACGGTGTGGTGTTTGATGACATCAAAGCATCCATCCAGTAAAGGTGATATGCATGATCTCATGGTCGAAGGAATTAGGTTACTATGTATCAGAAAGCATATAGCAATTGAACTATTGAAATGACTTGATCTTTATGCTACGCTTGTCTATAGGAGTATGTCCACCATATCATTCTCCTAACGATATGACCTTGTTGTTGATAACATCTCAATGTTCATGACAAAGAAACCACATCATCAATCAACCAACAAGCTAGTGAAGTATAGAGGCTATACTAGGGACTTCAAATTAAGTTTACAAATCACACAAGTATTAATGGTTTCCTTGTTAATACTATTATAGCATGAATGCAAACATTTATCATAAACACAAAGATATATAATAATAACTATATTTATTATTGCCTCTAGGGCATATCTCCAACAGTATTATGTTGTAATGCCCAATCAAGTCTTAGAGGAGTCAAGATGATTAGTATATGCATGTATTGCTTTCTTGGTGTTTGTCAATTGCCCCGCTGTAATTTGTTCACCCAGCATGTTATCTATCTAAGGAGAGCCATCTCTAGTGAACTATGGATCCCGGTCCTTTTACTTTAGATACAATCTACAATCTTTTACTGCTTTGTGTTTACTTTCTGCAAACTTTTACTTCTTTCCATTCGATACGTTTAATCCTTTGTTTTCTGCAAAACACGGTGAGATTGACAACCTCATCGCAAGTTGGGGACAAAGTTCTGTGGTTGTGTTGTGCAGGTCTCCACGTTGCTACTAGCACCGGTAGTGCGCCCTGCCAAAGCTCAGCTAGCAACATCTTTGGGGTGTTTCCTTGCTCCTACTGGTTCGATTAAACCTTGGTTTCATAACTGAGGGAAAACTTGCTGCTGTATTCATCGTACCTTTCTCTTGGGGTCCCCAACAAGCTCTACGTCGAAAGTCGAGCGCATCAACACGGTATATTGGTCTCCCGCTTCTTAACAAAGATGGTAGGACATCCCCAAGAAGATGTACTAGGCTGGATGTACCCTTTTACCTCTAACTCCTCTATTTGCTTCTTCAACTCCACTAGCTCATGAGGGGGCATTACGGTAGGGTCTCTTGGAAACAGGTGCAGTTCCAGGGACCAACTCTATGACAAAATCCACACTTCAATCAAGTGGCATGCCAAACAACTCTTCAGGAAAGACATCAGTGAATTCACATACCACGGAAACATCTTGAATCTCTAACGGAGGTTGAACTTCAAGAGCATACAACTCCACTTGAGGAATAGAAACAACTGAAGGAGATAGTGACCCTACGGTCCAATATGTGACTGTTATGCCAGCAGGACTTGTTAGAGTCACATACTTGGTTGCATAATCAATGAGCGCTTGATATTGGGACAACCAGTCCATGCCCAAAATGGCGTCAATATTAGTTGACTTGAGGGCAATAAGAGAAGTGGGGAACATCTGGGAGGCAACATTGATTAGGTTCCCATGACTAACCATGGCGGTATGCCAACTAGAACCAAGAGATTAAACCAGCAAAGGTTTAGACAACCCCTCAAAACTTATCCCATGCAATTCAGCAAAAGCTTGTGACATGAATGAATGCGATGCTCTAGAATCAAACAAACTTTAGCTGGAATGTGATTGATACGAAGCATACCCATAACGGTGCTTGGATCCTCCTGAGCCTCTTCAGCAGAGATATGGGTCAGACGACCACTTCCAGCAGCTTAAAGCTTGGTATACTTCTTTGGTGGTGCTCTCTCGGCCGCAGTCTTTTGTAGAAACTCCCTTGCAAAGTGACCTGACTGGCGGTAGTTGAAGTAGATAAGACCTAATGCCGTACCAGTAGCAGGATAGTTTTTCCCACTAGTATTGCTTGAAGTAGCATTAGGGCGAGGATCATATCCAACAGACCTTGGGGTGTAAGGAGAACGTGGCACAACACTATAGGGTACAAAGATTCGATGCTTCTTTGTCCTTGAACCAGCCTTGTTGGAACATTCGTAAGAACGCTTGCGGGTTTCCTCATACTCCACCTTTCCACGCTCTGCTTTCATTGCCTTGTTCACAAGAGTTTGCAGATTCCCAAAATCCAACATATGAAGGTCATGATGAACATCAGGGTCCAGTCCCTTGTGGAACAAAGCTTGCTTCTTAACATCAGCGGAAACTTGTTCAGGAGCATAGCAGGCGAGACGATTGAAGTTGCGCTGGTAATCATACATAGAACTAGTGCCTTTTTTCAGCTTGAGGAACTCCTCCCTCTTTTCATCCATTAGATCCTCCGGAATATGATAAGCTCGGAATCATTCAGTGAATTCTTGCCAAGTAACAACATGTTGGGCGGCTTACATTGCCAAGAAATTTTCCCACCAGGAGTTAGCTGCTCCCTCCAGATGGTAGGTAACAAAGGTTACCCAATCAGCTTCAGGAACATGGCCAACATGAAGTTTGCGCTCCATGGTACAAAGCTAGTAGTCTGCATCAAGTGGCTCAGTGGAAAAGCTGTATACTAGCGGAGTGATACGTTTGAAATCCTTGATACCGACTTGATTATTTGGGTGCTGGGTATTGCGCTCAATCCTTTCAAGGAGCCTCATGTTGTCAGCACGGTTGGTCTCATACATAGCCATGAGTTGAACCATTTATGGTGGTGGAGGAAGATTAGAAGGATCATCCTCATTCCTAGAACCACGAGCATGAGCACGGGTGCGACATCGAGAAGTGTCACCCATCCTGTAAGAATAGAAGGAGTCAGCCAAAGGATTCAAAGACAGAGGATACTGGATATAAAACATATCATCTCATCAAGCATGGTAGTATCAAAGCATACTAACGTATACACTATCCAGTTGACTTACAAACCATGACAATGGAGCATTAAGATATTATGCATCAAGCAGAACTGAGATATCTTGATAACTCTGAGAATAACAACCATTTACAGAGTACTTCGAAAAACAACCCAGAAAACAGGATCCTAAAAGTTTGAAATTAAGGATAAGGAATAAAAACCTTTTCAAACCAAATAGGATAAGAAAACTCCAGCATTAGAATCACACCAGAAAAGGAGTAAAAAGATTCCTAGTTAGAGTTTTTGCAAATAATTTTGAACTTTTAAATAGTTTTATCAACATCTAGACTCAACATCGACCAATACTAGGGTTTCCTACAGGCAGTCCTGCTCTGATACCAAAACCTGTAACACCCCCGGTATTAGGCTTAAATAAACCTCGAATTAACCTCCGAGATAAACTTAACTCCAACCTCATCGACTCACAATATATGATTTGATAACATCACAGAACACAGGGATACAACAACATAAGTTTAAATTCTTAACAAAGTAAGATATTAGATTATTACAAACCAAGGGTCATAGACGCATCATCACACTGATACGTTGCAAACTTATCTATAATTATTGATGTTCCATGCTTGTTTTATATCTACTTTCTTATGTTTTGTACACACTTTGGAGTATTTCTATACACTTTCTGGGACTAACCTATTAACAATATGCCACAGTGCCATTTGCCTGTTTTCTTCTGTTTTTGGTTCCAGAAAAGGAAGAAAATCAATATTCTCGGAATTGGACGGGACAAAAGCCAATATGCCTATTTTTCCTGGAGCAACACGGAAACACAAAGCAAAGATGGAGTAGGGCACCAGGGTGGGCACACCATATGGTGGCGCGGGCTAGCCCTGGCCGCACCACCAGGTGGTGTGCGCCCCTTGGCCTTCCACCGACCTTGCCTCTTCGCCTATAAGATGCCTCCCGATGCAAAAACCCTAAATTGACCAACCTACAGCCACGAAAAGTTCCACAGCACCGCCACCGAAGGGGAGATTTGGGGGATAGAAAGTCTCTATTCCGACACCCTGCCGGGACGGGGAAGTGCCCCCGGAGCCATCTCCATCGACCTCCACCACCATTTCCATCGTCGTTGCTGATTCCCATGATGAGGAGGGAGTAGTTCTTCCTCGAGGCTAAGGGTTCTACCGGTAGCTATGTGTTCATCCCTGTCTCTATGCATGATCATATTGTGATCATGAGCTTTGTAATCAAGTAGATCTACCTTGCTACTCAAGTGCTTTAATAGATCTCTGCTCTCCCCATGTGTGTGAAAGTGACAGTGTGCACACCGTGGTGGCACTTAGGCTAGAGATTACAAATACTTGTTATGAGTTATATTTAGAGTTGGATGTCTTTATGAAATTGTGGTGTTTGTTGGAACCATCTAGTGCTTAAGGTGATAGCGTGGGGTTATCTAGATGGGAAAGGCTTACTTTGAGGTGTGCTGTTATAACCCTAGCATGGATTAGAGTGTCCAACCGGAGAGTACTTAAGAGTGGTATCATAAAGAGAAGATATTTATATGAGAGTGTTCACTAGTGAATGTATGATCCCTAGGCCTTGTTTCTAAACATTGAAACACTGTTTACAATTAGAGTTGTCACATGTTTGCTTGTTCTATCTTTATTTCAGTTTGCCTTTAGTCTCTTCCACGCCATCAAGCTATTTTCTAGCACCGTTGTTTTTTATCCATACCACTTGTATTTCACTATCTCTTCGCCGAACTAGTGCACCTATACACCTGACAAGTGTATTGGGTGTGTTGGGGACACAAGAGACTTCTTGTATCTTAATTGCAGGGTTGCTTGAGAGGGGATACCTTTGACCACTTCCTCCCTGAGTTTGATAAACCTTGGGTGATCCACTTAAGGGAAAACTTGCTGCTGTTCTACAAACCTCTACACTTGGAGGCCCAACAACTGTCTACAAGAATAGAAGTGCGTAGACATCAAGCTATTTTCTGGCGCCGTTGCCGGGGAGGTAAGCTAAAAGGTACTCACATCCTCCGGTGTGAGTGATCGAAGTTATTTCCTTTAGATTCTGCAATTTTGTCTTTTTGTTTCTTATTTTCACTAGTTAGGCTTAATGGAAAACAACAACAAAAATTAGAGAGCTTTATAGTATTTATCTTGAGTTAGGATCATGCAGTATTTGAAGAGAAAATTAAAAAACCTATGGAACTTTATTTGCATGCTAATAGCAATGTTGTTAGTATGAATTCTTTGTACACCATTATTGCTAATGCTATGGAAAAGTATAAGCTTGGGGAAGCTAGTTTTTTATGAAAATGATCTTTTTAGTTCCCCAGCTTTGGAAGATAGCTATTCTATTGCTTATGATGATACCAAACCTCCAATATATGATGATTACAATGATGAATATGATATTTTCAGTCCACCTACTATTGAGGAGAAAATTAATTATGATTATAATATGCCTCCTATATTTGATGATTATGGAGATGAGAATAATAATGATAGCTATTTTGTTGAATTTGCTCCCACCACAATTAATAAGAATGACTATGCTTATGTGGAGAGTAATAATCATTTTATGCATGTGGCTCATAATAAGAATGTTTTATGCGATAGTTATATTGTTAATTTTATTCATGTTGCTACTGAAAGTTATTATGAGAGAGGGAAACATGGTCTTATGCATCTCAATAATATTAAGTTTCCCCTCTTTATGTTGAAAGTCTTGAAGTTGCACTTGTTTTGCTTTCCTATGCTTGTTTGCTTTGTGCTTTCATGACTTGTTTATTTACAAGATTCCTATGCATATGTAGTGGGTTAGACTTAAATGTGTTTTGAATTTGCTTCTTGATGCTCTCTTTTACTTCAATTCATATTTTCTATGTGAGCATCTTCTCAAACTATCATGCCTAACTTAAAGGCGTTAAAGAAAAGTACTTATTGGGAGATAACCCAAAAGTTTTAGATGAGTCTTGGAAGTTATTACCTCTGTAATAACCACTCCTTATCCTTTTTATTTGCTTTTTGTGCCAAGAGTAACCTCTAATGAGAGAGAAGTAATGATTGGGAAAGTTGCTGTCCTGAAACAGATTTTTGTTCCGCACCGTAAAAATTCTTGTAAAATCTCTATACTTCTTTTTGAGGCGTGAATTTTTATGCTTCTGCCCCAAGTTATTATATAACTTTCGTTAGTTCAACACTTTTTTATTTTAGCAACATAAGGTCTTCGAAAAAATTCGTTTTTACCTGCTGGTCTGTTTTGACAGATTTCTGCCATTATTTGCATTTGCTTCTTGTTGGTTCCTTTTTGAGTTCTTTTGGGGAATTGAGCTTTTTGAGGGAAGTACTACAGTATATTTTGTTTTAATGGAAGTTTTATTGGTGTTTAAACTAAACCGAAAGCCTTATCTTGAGTGCACTAATGTTGCTAATAAAGATTGTGTGAAGTTTTGTATGAAGGAAAAATTTCAGGTGTATGGAAGGAATGATGTAATGAGATGAAGAATGTACTAAAGCTCAAGCTTGGGGATGCCACGCATGTCACTCCAAGAAATATTCAAGAGGTACAAGCTTCAAAGCTTGGGGATGCCCAAGGCATCCCATGGCATCCCCTTCTTCATCAATAAAAATCCCAGGTTTCTTCCAAACACTTCATTTTTATTGTTTCATGCACAGTTGTGTTGTTCTTGGAGTGTCTTCTTTTTTGTTTTTGTTTTGGTTTTGGTTTTCTTGGTTTTCTTAGTTTGCTTGAATAAATTGGTTGGACCCCCTCTTTCATACATTGGTTTTCAAATAGTTTGGTTTGGATTGGAAAAGAGTAGGAAAAGTTCATGCTTAAGTGGTAAAAGGAGCTTGTTTTTGACTGTGGCCTATGCTTTGTCATGCCATGCTTGATATTGTTTTGACTTTATGCTTAGTGATCTTTGTTGTAGCATGAAATGTTATAAACAATTGAGATTGCTTAATGTGCCTTTGAAGAATCATGCGTTGTTTTAGCATATTAAAGCATAGAATTGTGGTATTCTCCTTTGATGCTTTATTTGGGTTGACTTGGCACATGCTCACACCATGTTATGACTATCCCAAGTCACCAAAGCCTTTATGATCCTTTAGTTTTCGACTTGTAATATCATTTTATGCTTTGATTAATGATGTTTTTTCGCTCTGCATGATTATGGCCATTATTGCTCTCTTAGTCGGTCGCTCCCAGTCTTTTGCTAGCTGCCATAACCAAGTATGAGTTCCACTCATGCATCCAATTCCTAAAACCAAGTTATTCCAAAGAGTCCACCATACCTACCTATTAGCATATGTTATTCCAAGTATATTCATGTTTTTATCTACCTTCCTAATTAAACTTATTATGAGAAAACTAGTGATTAAAGCTCTCACGAACTTGATGGCACACTTTACCTTTATTGCATTTAATAAACTTGAACCATTGCGTCCATCTTTGTTGCGTATATGCTTGCGCTTTATAAGTTGAAGTTAGCAGAACCATGTATCATGGGGAACGCTTTCAACATTGCACTTGTACCTTGTACCCCGTTGATATCATGTTCTTTTGCTTATGGATCCCGGCGGTGTGAAATGAAAGGGGAACTTGTAAGATCATGGAGTTTGTATTTGTGTTAGAGAAACGCCTGGGCCGCTAGCCTAAGCCATGCCTAATCATGGTGGAAACTTGCAGCATAACCATAATGAGCACTCTATGAAGCATCCTCAATAAAAACCTATGCAAATAGCAAATAAAAAGATCGCTAAGATGCTCATTGTCTGCTTGCCTTGTCATTTTGATTATGGGATAGCTGCTGTTTCATGTGCAAGGGGTACCCCATTGGCAGTTCTCTATGATACATATGTACTTACAATGACAAGAGCTTACTTGTGACTAAAGTTGAGTAGCATGAGGTTCGGTCTTCGTAAGTAAGGGGCGTGAGATTTCAGCTTATAACTTGTCAAGCATATCCTCTTAGTTGTGTCACTTTAACCTTAATCACCTAAAGATGCTTATGATAGGGGTAATGAGAGCTGAAAGCTAATAAGTACCATAATTTTTGAAAGCTCTTTATGAAACTTGAATCTGTACTTCCTTCTTTGAAGTCCTTTCTTTTACTTTTATGTTGAGTCTCCACCTTCTATCTTTATGCACCTACTTTGAGAGCATAGTGGCCATTCTTAGTTCTATGTGCATTGTCCCAAGACTTGTTGATTTATGCATAACTTGATATTGCTTGTTCTTAAACTATTTGTATCTAGTCACTCTTATGAACTTTGAAGGTGTCCTATGCATTTATGTTTGCTACTCTATGAGGGCCAAGCTGAATCCCATTATGCTATGTTTTCTTTATGTGAAACAAACAAACGTCTTGCAAAGCATTGTTATTCATGAATCTTTTGTTTGTATCCTTTCATGTTACAACATAGTTGCTATGTCTTATTGTTAGAACTTTATCTTTCATGCTATGTTGAAGTACTATGATCCCAGCTATCAATGTTCTTCAAATACTTTGATCAAGTTTATGATGGTGCATGTCACCTCAAAAATTATTCTTTCTTTTTATCACTTACCTACTCGAGGACGAGCATGAGTTAAGCCTGGGGATGTTGATACGTTGCAAACGTATCTATAATTTTTGATGTTCCATGCTTGTTTTATATCTACTTTCTTATGTTTTGTCCACACTTTGGAGTATTTCTATACACTTTCTCAGACTAACCTATTACCAAGTTGCGATAGTGCCAGTTGCCTGTTTTCTTCTATTTTTGGTTCCAGAAAAGGCAGAAAATCAATATTCTCGGAATTGGACGGGACAAAAGCCAATATGCCTATTTTTCCCGGAGCAACAGGAAACACGAAGCAGAGACGGAGTAGGGCACCAGGGTGGGCACACCATATGGTGGCGCAGGCTAGCCCTTGCCACGCCACTAGGTGGTGTAGGCCCCCTGGCCGCCCACCGACCTTGCCTCTTCACCTATAAGATGCCCCCTGATGCAAAAACCCTAAATCAACCAGCCTCCAGCCACGAAAAGTTCCACAGCACCGCCGCCACCGAAGGGGAGATTCAGGGGACATAAAGTCTCTGTTCTGGCACCCTTCCGGGACGGGGAAGTGCCCCCAGAGCCATCTCCATCGATCTCCACCACCATCTCCATCGTCGTTGCTGATTCCCATGATGAGGAGGGAGTAGTTCTTCCTCGAGGCTAAGGGTTCTACCGGTAGCTACATGTTCATCTCTCTCTATGCATGATCATATTGTGATCATGAGCTTTGTAATCAAGTAGATCTACCTTGCTACTCAAGTGCTTTAAAAGATCCCTGCTCTCCCCATGTGTGTGAAAGTCACAGCGTGCACACCGTGGTGGCATTAGGCTAGAGATTACAAATACTTGTTATGAGTTATATTTGGAATTGGATGTCTTTATGAAATTGTGGTGTTTGTTAGAACCATCTAGTGCTCAAGGTGACAGTGTGGGGTTATCTAGATGGGAAAGGCTTATTTTGAGGTGTGTTATTATAGCCCTACCATGGATTAGAGTGTCCAACCAGAGAGTAGTTAAGAGTAGTATCATAAATAGAAGATATTTATATGAGAGTGTTCACTAGTGAAAGTATGATCCCTAGGCCTTGTTTCTAAACCTTGAAACACCGTTTGCAATTAGAGCTGTTACATGTTTGCTTGTTTCTATCTTTATTTCAGTTTGCCTTTAGTCTCTTCCACGCCATCAAGCTATTTTCTAGCATCGTTGTCTTTTATCCATACCACTTGTATTTCACTATCTCTTCGCCGAACTAGTGCACCTATACACCTGACAAGTGTATTGGGTGTGTTGGGGACACAAGAGACTTCTTGTATCTTTATTGCAGGGTTGCTTGAGAGGGGATACCTTTGACCACTTCCCCCCTGAGTTCAATAAACCTTGGGTGATCCACTTAAGGGAAAACTTGCTGCTGTTCTACAAACCTCTGCACTTGGAGGCCCACAACTGTCTACAAGAATAGAAGTGCGTAGACATCACACACCAAACAGCGAAAGCAAATTATGTTGTTCTACACAACAAACTTAACAAAGGGCCTAAGAGGCCATGAACATAAGCGACATCCAACCCATGGTCCTCAGGCTGCTACCTGGGACCCCCAACTACTCGTCGATGTCAACGTAGAAGCCACCTTCAGTTGCAACTAGATCATTTGTAGAAAAACAACAATGGCGCAAGGCTGAGTACGAGAATGTACTCCGCAAGACTTAGATAACTTAGTATCTACATGCTCTGGATAGAAAAGCTTTCTCTGGATTTTCTTTGTGTAAAGCCAACTTTGTTTGTTAACAAGAGAGAGTAGAGGCTCGTCTACGCAAAATACTTTTAAAATGGGGTAAGGGAGCGAAGACTCCATCTTGAACATCCGAACTTGTTAACCAAGTACATCTGAACTCGTCATCTATGATTACCCCCTCGAACCCCCGAGGGAGCATCCTTAAGCACACGTTGATCACTAGGTTCTATCTTTAGTTAATGTTGTCTATGATCTTTGCATTTGGTCACCTAATGTTTATAACCATGAACACGGCTTTTCGAAAAGATTTAACCCTGCATGGGTGTACAACTTTACCCACACGTACCAACTGACTCTTAGTGCCAAATATTATTAGCCCTCTTCCTTGGAGGGCCGACAGAGAGTGGTTGACCACGACCTTTACCTTGATATCGCCGAGACCATGAGTCACGCCCTAAGGAGGGTTCTCCCATAACGGGTCAAATCCCAAAGCTAGTCCCTAGAGATGTGAGGTGAGGTTGGTTTACCATGGGCTCTATCCACCCCAAGCAACTCCGGCCATGCTTACCTACCTGTTATGATGCACCTCCTTCTCCTCGACTTTTGAAAACATTTTCAATGCGTATGCCAAATGGAAATCCTGACCTATGCAACTCATGGAATCTACTAGGCAAGTTAGTTAGTCGAGGGGTTTTCCAGGCCTCGTGTGGCTGTACACTCGTCTCGGTTCCAAATAGAAGAACTCAGTTCCTAGTGGTGGAGAGCATGGAACTACAAAAACCACACCCAACGTGGCCTCCCATACAAGTCGTAGCAAGTTTATCAGTCACTTTCAATCATGTCTCCTTCTCCTACCTTTCTAAATTCTTTGGCATCTCCGATTCATCATCATCGGGATGGATCTGGCATAATTACTAAGAAAGTCTAAGCTTGACGGTCGAAGAAGCTCTAGCAGCACTGACATGCCAGACCTAGGTATGCTAGGAGTAGTGGATTAGGTGTATAAGACTACAACAAGGAAACTATGTAGCAGATAGGTAACTCTATCTATTGACAAAAGACCACATTGGAATCGTGTGCCATATAGCAAAAAGGTAGATACTTTATAAAACACCGATTCAGAATGAGAGGCTACGCTTTCCTTGTCCTTCAGTAGATAGGTATGGATCTTCGGTGTCGTTGACTTCGGCCTCGTGCTTGGATCCTATCGCGAAGAAGAAATACCGGAAAGGAAGGCAACAATCATCATCTCGAACCATGCAATGCGCAATCACATGAATGATATGTCAGATTAAAGTTATCATGGCAACCCTAGGATTAGCATCGATTTAAGTAGGTTCGAACTACCGAGGGTTTGGCATTCCATCAATCCCATATGCAATTAGGGGGGTTCGATTTTCCTCTAAACTAGCTAGGGTTTAGGTTGATCAACAATGCATGATTATATTTTTGATATATTATTCTGATCATTTTTTTGATCATTTTGATATATTATTCATATTTTTCTGATTAAATATGAATTAGTTATGAATTTTATAAGAATATAACAATTTCTACCAATTTCAAATCATTTCTTAAAATAATACAAGCCTTTATGATGTCATCCTGACGTCAGCTAACCCTAACCCTAAATGTTTTACACAACAGCTGTGTCTAGCCGCAGTCACCGATGGGAGGGGCCCGGGCCACGTCATGGCCACATCGTGGACACGCTGGCGCCATAGTGGACACAACGGCACCACCAGTTAGTGGTCGCCGCCGGTGATCCGGCGTGCCCCAGCAAGTGTGGCTGGGTGCGTTGGAACCGCACAGAGACGAGGAGAACGATGATACCTTCGATCCGGATTACAGATGTAGTATAGCTCTTTTTCCCTAGTAGACCTAGGTTATCGAATCCTCGGGAAGCAGAAAGCATAGTGAAGATCATTTAATGGACCTTCGGGAGTTTTAGAATTCTTTTTGTGTTTTACCGGACCAAGAGTTTGCTGCCTTTTGTTGTTGTCGATGATGAAGTGAGAGGGCCTAGGGCTTCCAGTTTCACCTGTAGCTATGCAAAACATTTGATGGGAATAAAAGATAATAATAAAGTATGTATGTAATTTTTAGAGCAAGATAATTATATGTGGGCAGTGCATCCATAATTGCTATTGCCTCCACAACCGCTTATAGAAATAACCTACTAGTCTCATCCATAGAAGAAAGAGAACTAATGATACGCGTAGTGACGTCACTGTTAATCCCAAGTAAATCCCTCACATACAGCCGTACTACCCCTTCTGTCACTAGGGTTCCCAACCTACAGATTAGTCATTACTCATACTCCCTATACCTGGCTCAATCCTCGGGGTCTTGGGTACCTGACAAGTCCTTGGATTGTCATACAAACTAATACATGATCCCATCTATGATAAATAACATGCACAAAAGCTACATGGCTAGGCCGAAACCCTTAGCCCAAGGAGAATTACTCACACATAGAGATGAAATCAACGATCATAAACATTTCAATGGAAATCATAAGATTGATAGCAAATAGTCTTACAATGTCACCAATCAAAGATGATATCTACTATTACAAGGGTTTGGAGATTAGATCTAAGTCTATTCCTCCGGCGGCTCTTCGGTGTTGTGGATGCGGTGGCTTGACGAGAGGGAAATTGAGCAGAGCAGGGGCCAGGATGTTTCTTGTCGCCTAAGGCCTCTTTATATAGGGTCCATTCACGAAAGCTGTTCTATTTGACCTAGTGGTGGCGGCGGCAACTATACAGCCAGAATTTTATTCCCACGGTATAGTTGGTCATTAAAGTGTCTGTCTCCATTTCACGACTCCTGGTTTCTTTGGTTTGTTGGAAATCTTGTATCTTTGACTTTAATGTAGTGATTCCCATCATCAAACGTCATTGTCTGCACAGGGAAAAATAGAGAGAATGTATTGCATACCCCTTTGATCATTATGCATTAGTGGCAGGGTTTAGAGAGATATTTCATAAAAAAATATGAATAATATCCAGTTTAAATGTGGACGTAGATGGCTATATTTCACAACCATCAACCTCCCCAAACTTAAACTTGATCGTCCTCGAGCAAGAAAACCAAAATCAAAAAGGAACTCGCCATTTAAACTGAAACAACAACTGAAACAACGAGATGATGATCTTACTCATGATTGGTAGTCTCATGTTTCCTCCACTTTATAAATCTGAAAAACTTCAGCATAGATATATTAATGGCAAGCATAGCATATGAGTTTTTATGCATCCTTATAGCGCAACAAAATTATTGTTATCATGGATGATGCAAATGAGTAAATCTCATTCCATGTCATGTAATCAACTCATATGCTTGCCTTTGAACAGTAAAGTATAATCATATAAAATTGAGAGTATGAGAGTTGGCATGAGAAGCATATACACTAGAGTATCTCAATTCTCCGACATCAATAAATCAAGACTTTTCAAGTACTACTTTTCCATTCATTGTCCCTCAAGAATTTCAGTTCTTAAGTAATTGAGAGCATGCCAAAAAAATAATTAGTTTATCGGGCTGTGATGGACACTCGTGGAATCACTAAGGTTTTTTTTCCTTTTGCACAATGATTACTCATATTAGCCAGAGGAGTGATTCCATCATGAACACAACTACCCAGAAGTGCCAAGAATCTAACCCATTATAGCATTATTGCTACATATGTTTAATCAACTCATAGTCGAAATCTAGGAGTTTCCTCTATGAAGATCGTTCGTAGGCTAGCGGAGTTGTTGGCATCCAATGAAGTTTGACACGCATAAAGCTATATCATTCTAATGATTCACAAGTCAAACTTTGGCATGCTCACAAAAACCGCTAAACATTAATTCAATTGAACAAATACTTTTAAAGAGAGCTATCAAGTATGTCATCATTTTCTGTGGTGTTGAGTGTCTCTAAAATAAGCCTTCAAGATAAACACAACACCCAAGCCTTCAATTGTGAGACTTTTTCTTACTATAATTGTTTAGAAAATTTTAGGAAGACTTGGTCAACTACAATAGCTGGAACAAAACATACCCAACTAAATACCCATGCAAACAAAATTTTACTACCATATAAAGACTCACTCCAACAATATAATATCTTAACATTTACTACTAACTAGCATGGGTATCTCAAACTTCAAAAGTGGGGAGTCATAAGGCATACCTCTCATGTTTGGTTCCACTTCTCTTTTCCTATTTGATTTGCTTCTTGGAAACTCGAAGTCAATCACTCTTCCTGCAAATACATGAGAACCTCGAGGCGAAAAGAAAAGAAAAGAAAGAGGGAAAATAAAGATAAATGGAGAAATCCTTTTGTTGTTTAAGAGAGAGGAATTGAAGAATAGAAATATGGCGGCAAAGCTCGACTAGAAAATCTTGAAAACAAAAAGAAATAACTAAAAATAAAGTGTTGGGGGAACCAACATGAGTGCTTATAAACTCGAATTAAAAAAATAACCTTGAAATAAATGATAGCAAATGAACGCCAAATAAAGATAATGAGGAAACTTCCCCAAGCTTTGGCTTTTGCAAGCCCTACAAATCATTGTGGTGGTGGGAAAAAGTTGTTACTCTAGTTCGCAAATTGAGTTGATAGATTACTAGTTGTTCCTCAGAGGTTCAAGTAGAGGTTATGCATCCTATCCAAAGTCCCTCCAAGTTCTTGGAAGTCTTGGTATGTAGCGAACCGGGTTGGTGGCTGCTCCTTTTGATAAGGAACTTCTTGCTCCTCTTCTTGGTCCTCATCCTCATCCAGAATCTCCTCCTCGGGTTGGTGTTTCTCAACCTACAAGTCATATAGAAAACATCCTTCCTCGATAGAGAGAAGACCATTAGGAAAAGGAGCGGGGTAGAGACACCCAGCTCTAGAAATATGCAAGTAATAAACACCACCTCTCCTAGTGAGCATTCCACAAGCCTTTAAAGTAGAGAAACCAACATGTCGCTCACCTAGGACAAGTTGCAACTCTCCTAGGTCGATGCCTAGGGCAATGGCAAGCACGGTCATGACGCCTCCACCTATGATTGGTCCTTGGCTTTGGGAGGATTGGTCCTCCAGGTAGCACACAAGGATTGTGCCCAAGTTGAGTGACAAGTCGCAGTTGTTGAAGTCAGCTTTTGCAAGGACTAATATGTCCTCCTCATTGAGTCTCGTGAACTCATTTCGTGCCTGCAAGGTGTTAGCAATAATATAGAACAAATAGCGAGTTGTTGGATGTTGAATATTCTTCCCATTGCTTAGTCTAGAAGTGAAACTCATTCCATTATAATAAAGTTCTAGGGAAGGGTCTAAGCCAGTAAAGGATGCACGTAAGGCATTAACATCATTGTTTGGAAAATTAAAACATGCGCACCATTCATCTAGTGATAAAACATAATTGTTGTTCATAAGTCGGAAAGAAATCATGTCCTCTCCATGCCATAGTTTAACGGTGCTTTGCAAAGAACTTAGAAATTCAAGAGTTAACCGGCGATAAGTAGGCACATCATTGAATACAAAGTTTTGCAGGCAAACCCTATTGCAAAGTAAATTGAAGTCATTAGAAATACCAAGTTGATTCAATATAATGGGGCAAGTCCACTTGGTTCCCTTCACTTCTCGGTTCTTGATCTTGTTGAAGCGATCAGGTTGGAGCTCATCCCTGAACCGTATCCCCATGATAGCACACTAAAGAATCCCCTCAAAATAATAATCTAGGCAAGAGAATCATGTCAATTAGTTCAAAGTAGGTCTTACCCTAGATTGATAATGACAAAAGATCGAAGATGAATTTGCAAAAATTAATTGGAGGATCGGAGGAGAAACATACCGTAGATCACTTATGTGTGAGGAAATCGAATGAAATTGAGTAGATATGAAGATCTCTTGAGGTTTTGAGGTACAAGAGAGAAAAAGGATTGAAGTTTTGGGTTGGAGGTACCTCCCGTGGCGATTTTGTGGTCGGACGCAACTATACGACCAAACTATACAGCCGAAACAATTTGTTCCTGCCGTATAGTTGGTATGAAGTCAAAATTTTAGGGTTTCCTCCTGGCGGCGCAGCTATACGGCTGGAACAATTTGTTCCCACCGTATAGTTGGTCGTCAAACCTTTTGTATCTGAAAAATAAATTTCACAACAACATTGATATCTATACGACCAGAGCTATACATCCAGAATTTTTATTCCTGCCATATAGTTGGTCGCTAAACCTTGAGTACCTGGAAAAGAAATTGTACGGAGGCATCGATATCTATACGGCCAGAACTATACGGCCGGAATTTTTATTCCCGCCATATAGTTGGTCATTAAACCTTCAGTACTTAAGAAGAGAAATTTGTCGATGGCCAAGATATCTATACGACTAAACTATATGGCTGGAATTTTTATTCCTGCCGTATAGTTGGTCGTTAAACCTTATGTAGTCATCAAAAAAATTCTATTTCTTCGTGAACTCTTTCTTATCCTGAAACTTAGCGAAACACCTTGTTTTTGACAGAAAAATGACAGAAAATATTATCGACCAATATCAGCATGTATAAAGCAGGATTTTTAGTACTACCGAACTTCTTCTCCTTGATTGGAGTTTTCTAGCACTCTTTATTGAACATTAAACTTAAACTAAAACTTAAAAACTTTACTTAAACCTTTATTTCACATGGGTTGCCTCCCATGAAGCGCTCCTTTATGGTCCATAGCTTGACCTCAATGTTGCTCACTTAGGCCAGATGAGTGGAACACCCACTCCAAAATAGTTGGCCTTCAAAGTGATGGCCTCCTTTTCATCATGCTTGGCTTTCTTTTTCCTGGGAAAATGAATAACAAAAGATCCCGTGAAGGCAATTGAAGCTTCACGTTCCCTTCATGTGGATTAATCAAAGTCTTAATAGTCCTTAAGAATGGATGTCCTAATATAATAGGAGCAGTAGCATCTTTAGGCATGTCAACAATAACAAAATCAATAAGAGCAGGGCAGCCTTTAATGTATACTAACGTATTTTCTTTAATCCCTACAGCTTGTTTGTAGGTGGAATCTGCTAGATGCAACTTTAACTCGGTGATTTCAAAAGAGCCAAGATTTAACTTATTAAAAAGACTTTTTTGGAATTGTTGAGACACTTGCACCTAGATCACAAAGTGCAGCTATCTCATTGGTCCCAATTTTAATCTTAATAGTAGGCTCAAATATATCATCAAGCTTCACAGGTAACTTTTCAGCAATTTTCTTATATTCTTCCTCAAGCTCACGTACCTTTATTGCTACCTGATTAATGAAGTGTTGATACTGATACCTTCGATCTCTATTACGGATGTATTATAGCTTCTTTTTCCATAGTAGACCTAGGTTATCGAATCCTCGAGAAGAAAATGCGTAGTAAAGTTACTTTAATGGACCTTCAGGAGTTTTAGAATTCCTTTTGTGTTTTTATCGGACCAATAGCTTGCATCTTTTTTGTTGTTGTCAATGATGGAGCGAGAGGGCCTAGGGCGTTCGGTTTCACCTGTAGCTATGGAAAACATCTGATGGGAATAAAAGATAGAAATAAAGTACGCATGTACTTGTTAGAGCAAGATAAATTATATGTGGGTAGTGCATCCATAATTGCTATTGCCTTCACAACCGCTTATAGCAATAACCTACTAGTCTCATCCATAGAAGAAAGAGAACTAATGATATGCATAGTGATGTCACCGTTAATCCCAAGCAAATCCCTCACATACAGTCGTGCTACCCCTTCTATCACTGGGGTTCCCAACCTGCAGATCAGTCATCACTCATACTCCCTATACCTGGCTCAACCCTCGGGGTCTTGGGTACCTGACAAGTCCTTGGATTGAGGCAAGATAGGATACAATAATAATCATGTCATACAAACTAATACACGATCCCATCTATGATAAATAACATGCATAATTGCTACATGGCTAGGGTGATGCCCTTAGCCCAAGGTGAATTACTCACACATAGAGATGAGATCAACAATCACAAACATTGTAATGAAAATCATAAGATTGATAGCAATAGTCTTACAATGTTGCTAATCGGAGAAGAGATCTACTATTACAAGTGATGTAATATGGCTATGGAGATGGAGAATGGTTTGGAGATCTGGAGGTGGCTGGTGATCTGTGGCAGAGACTTTTTTGGCGAGGTCTAGCTTTTTTCTCATCGCCCGAGGCTTCTTTATATAGGGGTACCTTCATGAAATTTGTTCTGTTTGACCTGATGGTGGCGGCGCCAACTATACGACTGGAGCTATACGGCCGGAATTTTTGCTCCAGTCGTATAGTTGGTCGTTAAAGCGTCTGCCTCCGCTTTACGGCTCCTAGTTTCTTCTGGTTGTTGGAAATCTCGTATCTTTGACTTTAATGTAGTGATTCCCTCCTTCAAATGACATTATCTATGTAGGAAAAATATAAAAGAAAGGATTGCATACCCCTTTGAATATTAGCATTAGTGGCAGGGTTTAGAGAGATATTTCATCAAAAATATGAGTAATATCTAGTTTAAATGTGGACGTAGATGGCTATATTTCAGAGCCATCAACCTTCCCAAGCTTAAACTTGATCATCCCCGAGCAAAAAAACCAAAAATCAAAAAGGAACTCAGCATTTAAACTGAAATAACGAGATGGTGATCTTACTCATGATTAGTAGTCTCATGTTTCCTCCACTTCATAAATCTGAAAAACTTCAGCATAGATAGAGCAATGGCAAGCATATCATACGGGTTTCATGCATCCTTATAGTGCATAAAAATTATTATAAACATGGATGATTCAAATGAGTAAACTTTATTCCATGTCAAGTAATCAACTCATAGGCTTACCCTTGAACAGTAAAGTATAGTCATGTAAATTAAGAGTGTGAGAGTTGTCATGAAAAGCATATACACTAAAATATCTCAATTCTCCCACATCAATGGATCAAGACTTTTCAAGCACTACTTTTCTATTCATTGTCCTTCAAGAATTTTAATTTTTAAGTAATTGAGAGCATGCCAAAAAAAATTAGTTTATCGAGCTGTGATGGACACTCGTGGCATCACTAAGGTTTTGTTCCTTGCATAATGATTTCTCATAACAGCCAGAGGAGTGATTCCATCATAATTACAGCTACCTAGGAGTGCCAAGAATCTTACCCACTATAACATTGCTGCTATAAGTGTTTAATCAACTCATAGCCGAAATCTAGGAGTTTCCTCCATGAAGATCGTTCATAGGCCAACGGAGTTGTTGGCATCCCATGAAGTTTGACATGCATAAAGCTATACCATTCTTATGATTAAGAAGTCAAACTTTGGCATGCTCACAAAAACCGCTAAACATTAATTCAATTGAACAAATCCTTTCAAAGAGAGTTGTTAAGTCAATCAACATTTTCAGTGGTGTTGAGTATCCCTAGAGATAAACCTTCAAGACTAAGCACTACAACACCCAAGCCTTCAACTGTGAGACTTTTTCTTATTACAATGGTTTAGCAATTTTTACGCAAGACTTGGTTAATTATGAGAGATGGAACAAAATGTACCCAATTAAATACCCATCCAAACAAAAATCTTACTACAATACAAAGACTCACTCCACCAATATAATATCTCAACATTTAATACTAACTAGCATAGGTTTCTCAAACTTCACAAGTGGGGAGTCATAAGGCATATCTCTCATGTTTGGTTCCACTTCTCTCTTCCTTTTTTATTTGTTTCTCGGAAACGCGAAGTCGATCACTCCCCTGCGAATATATGAAGACCTCGAGGCAGAAAGAAAAGAAAGAGGGAAAATAAGGAAAAATGGAGAAATCTTTTTGTGGTTTTTAAGAGAGGGACTTTAAAGAATAGAAAATTAGCGGCAAAGCTCGGCTAGAAAATTTTCGAAAGAAAAAAGAAAGAACTAAAAATAAGGTGTTGGGGAAACCAACACGGGTGCTTATAAACTCAAATAAAAACATAACCCTCTAAACAAATGAAAGAAAATAAACACCAAATAAAGATTCATGAGGAAACTTCCCCAAGCTTAGGCTTTTGCAAGCCCTTCAAATCATTGTGGCGGCGGGAAAAAGTTGTTACTCTAGTTCGCAAATTGAGTTGAGAGGTTACTAGTTGATTCTCGGAGGTTCAAAGAGAGGCTATGCATCCTCTCCATAGTCCCTCCAAGTCCTTGGAAATCTTTGTATGTGGCGAATCGAGTTTGTGACTGCTCCTCTTGATAAGGAACTTCTTGCTCCTCCTATTGGTCCTCATCCTCTTCCAGTATCTCCTCCTCGGGTTGGTGTTGCTCAACCTGCAAATCATATAGCAAACGTCCTTCCTCGATAGAGAAAATACCATTAGGCATAGGAGCGGGATAGAGACACCCAGCTCCAACAATATGCAGATAATAAACACCACCTCTCCTAGAGAGCATTCCACAGGCTCTCAAAGTGGAGAAACCAACATGTGTCTCACCTAGCACGGGTTGTAACTCACCTTATGGGTTCGTAGAATGGAAAACAAAAAATTTCTACCGCAATAATGAACAAAACCCAGATCTAATCTAGATAAAAGCCAAGATCTAATCTATTAGACATGTGCAACGAGATAGATCTGTACTAACCCTTGTAGATCCGAAAGCCTTGTGCCAGATCGGATCTTGTGGTTGATGTAGATGATCACTTGCCGATCTCAAGATCGAGTAGACGATCCTTCCGACGCCGCGTTCCGGCAGCGCTTCCACAGTCGGTCACACGTGCGGAGTCGATGCAGACCTTCCTCTCCCCGTTCCAGCGAGTAGCAAAGGTAGTAGATCTCTCCACGGAATCCCAGCAGCACGACGGCATGGTGGTGGTGGTGGAGTAGAGAATTCTGCAGGGCGTCGCCTAAGCCTGAGCAGAAGGAAGGAGGAGGAGAGAGGCGGCTAGGGCAAGAGTGGAGGGGCAAGGGGGGTGGCGCATCCACCACTCTATATATAGAGGGAGGGGTGCGGCCTAGGGTTCCCACCCCTAGGCCCACCTCCTAGGGCCGACGCACAAGGGGGGCTTGGGGGGAGTTTCCTTCCCCCCTAAGTTTCCCCTTTTTCTTTCTTGGTTTTCAAGTAAACTCCATAGAAATTTCTAGAACCTTCCGGAACATTCCGAAACCTTCTAGAACCCCCATATAAACACTCCGGGACATTTTCCGAACCTAGAAAATGATCTCCATTATATGAATCTTATTCTCCGGACAATTCCAGATCTCCTCATGATGTCTCAGATCCAATCCGAGACTCTGAACAACATTCGGTCTCCAACGCACATTCCATATCTACCTAAACAGCATCGAACCTTAAGTGTGTCACCCTACGGTTCGTGAATATGCAGACATGATGGAGACACCTCTCCGATCAATAACCATCAGCGGGATCTGGAGATCCATAACGGCTCCCACATACTCAACGATGACTTTGTGATCGATAGAACCATTAACATACGAAACCAATTCCCTTTGTCACGCGATACTCTACTTATCCGAGGTTTGATCGTCGGTATCTCCATACCTAGTTCTACCTCGTTACTGATAAGTACTCTTGACTCGTTCCATGTTATGTCATCCCTTGTGACCCAGTCACATGCTTGAAAGCTAACTAGATGACATTCCACCGAGAGGGCCCAGAGCATATCTATCTGTCATATGGATGGACAAATCCCAATCTTGGTCCATGCGCTTCAACACATACTTTTAGAATACCGAATGACATCTTTATAACCACCCAGTTACGAAGTGGTGTTTGATGTCATCAAAGTACCCATCCGGTGATGGTGATTAACATAACCTCATGGTCGAAGGATTAGGTTACTATGCATTTAAAAGCTTGTAGCAATACGAACTTAATGACTTGATCTTATGCTACACTTACTATGGGTGTGTGTCCATCACATCATTCTCCTAATGATACAACCTTGTTATTAATGACATCCAATGTCCATGATCAGGAAACCATGATCATCTATTAATCAACAAGCTAGTTCAACAAGAGGCTTACTAGGGACTCTTTTACGTTTACAAAACACACATGTATTAGTGTTTCTTTATAATACAATTATAGCATGGGATGTAAACATTCATCATAAACACAAAGATATAATAATAACCACTTTTATTATTGCCTCTTGGGCATATCTCCAACAGTCTCCCACTTGCACTAGAGTCAATAATCTAGATTACATGGTAATATACCTAACACCCATGGCGTTCTGGTGTTGGTCATGCTTTGCTCTAGGGAGAGGTTTAGTCAACGGATCTGCCACATTCAGATCAGTGTGTACTTTGCAAATCTTTATGTCACCATCTCGGACATACTCGCAAATAGCATGGAAACGTAGCTTGATGTGCTTCAGCTTGCTATGTGACCTTGGCTCCTGTGCATTAGCTATGGCACCTGTGTTGTCATAGTAGATGGCCATCGGGTCCAATGCACTAGGAACCACGCCAAGTTCAATAATGAACTCCTTCATCCATATGGCTTCTTGTGCAACCTCCGAAGTAGCTATGTATTCCGATTCAGTTGAAGATTTCGCCACAACGCTTTGCTTGGCACTCCTCCAGCTCACTGCAGCACCATTCAAAATAAATACGTATCCAGACTGTGACTTCGAGTCATCTGGATCGGTGTTCCAACTAGTATCAGTGTAACTGTTTACAACAAGCTGTTCATCACCTCCATAAGAAAGAACCATATCCTTAGTCCTATTCAGGTACTTTAGGATATTCTTGACCGCTGTCCAGTGCTCCATTCCAGGATCACTTTGATATCTGCTAGTCAAACTAACAACATGTGCTATATCTGGTCTTATACACAACATGGCATACATGATAGAACCTATGGCCGAGGCATAGGGAATATTATTCATCTTCTCTCTATCTTCTGCCATAGCTGGACTTTGAGTCTTACTCAAGGTCTTACCTGACAACATGGGCACGAACCCTTTCTTGCTCTCTTCCATTCTAAACTTCTTTAGAACTTTGTCCAAGTATGTACTTTGTGAAAGCGCTATTAGGCGTCTTGATCTATCTTTATAAATCTTGATGCCTAGAATATATGCCGCTTCGCCAAGATCCTTCATTGAAAAACTATTATTCAAATAGGCTTTGACGCTATTAAGAAGTTCTATATCATTCCCAATCAACAATATGTCATCTACATATAGTACTAGGAATGCTACAGAGCTCCCACTCACTTTCTTGTAAATACAAGCTTCTCCATAAGTTTGTATAAATCCAAAGTTTTTGATTACTTTATCAAAACGTTGATTCCAACTCCGGGATGCTTGCTTCAGTCCATAAATGGAGCGCTGAAGTTTGCATACCTTGTCAGCATCTTTAGGATCTACAAAACCCTTGGGTTGTACCATATACAACTCTTCCTCAATGTCACCATTAAGGAACGCCGTTTTGACATCCATCTGCCAAATGTCAAAATCGAAATATGCAGCAATTGCTAACAAAATCCTCATAGACTTTAGCTTCGCTACTAGTGAGAATGTTGTTGGTGATATGCCCAAGAGGCAATAATAAAGTGGTTATTATTATATATTTATGTTTATGATAAATGTTTACATCCCATGCTATAATTGTATTAACCGGAAACATTAATACTTGTGTGTTTTGTAAACATAAAAGAGTCCCTAGTAAGCCTCTTGTTAAACTAGCTTGTTGATTAATGGATGATCATGGTTTCCTGATCATGGACATTGGATGTCATTAATAACAAGATCATATCATTAGGAGAATGATGTGATGGACATACACCCATAGTAAGCATAGCATAAGATCAAGTCATTAAGTTCGTTTTGCTACAAGCTTTTCAAATGCATAGTAACCTAATCCTTCGACCATGAGGCTATGTTAATCACCATCACCGGATGGGTACTTTGATGACGTCAAACGCCGCTTCGTAACTGGGTGGTTATAAAGGTGTCATTCGGTATTCTGAAAGTATGTGTTGAAGCGCATGGACCAAGATTGGGATTTGTCCATCCATATGACAGATAGATATGCTCTGGGCCCTCTCGGTGGAATGTCATCTAGTTAGCTTGCAAGCATGTGACTGGGTCACAAGGGATGACATAACATGGAACGAGTAAAGAGTACTTATCAGTAACGAGGTAGAACTAGGTATGGAGATACCGACGATCAAACCTCGGATAAGTAGAGTATCGCGTGACAAAGGGAATTGGTTTCGTATGTTAAATGGTTCTATCGATCACAAAGTCATCGTTGAGTATGTGGGAGCTGTTATGGATCTCCAGATCCCGCTAATGGTTATTGATCGGAGATGTGTCTCCATCATGTCTACATATTCACGAACCGTAGGGTGACACACTTAAGGTTCGAAGTTGTTTTAAGTAGATATGGAATATGCGTTGGAGACCGAATGTTGTTCAGAGTCTTGGATTAGATCCGGGACATCACGAGGAGATCCAGAATTGTCCGGAGAATAAGATTCATATATTGGGGATCATTTTCTAAGTTAGGAAATGTTCCGGAGTGTTTGTATGGAGATTCTAGAAGGTTTCGGAATGTTCTGGAAGGTTCTAGAAGATTTCTTGGAGTTTGCTTAAAAACCAAGAAAGGATCAAGGAGTCTTTGTGGGGCAAGACACGGATTCGTGGGGGAGGAGGATTCCTCCCCCCTCCCAATCCGCCGGCCAAGGAGGGAGGGGAGTCCTACTAGGACTCCCCCTCCCATGGCGCCTCCCTCCTTTAAATAGAGGGGAGGGGGCGCCACCCCCTAGATCTCTCCCATAACAAACCCTAGCCGCCGCCTCTCTCCTCCTCCTTCGCTCTGCTCCGGCTTAGGCGAAGCCCTGCAGAAATCTCTACTCCACCACCACCACAACACCGTCGTGCTGCTGGGATTCCGTGGAGAAGATCTACTACCTCCGCTGCTCGCTGGAACGGGGAGAGGAAGGTATGCTTCGACTCCGCACGTGTGACCGACTGCGGAAGCGCTGCCGGAACACGGCGCCAGAAGGATCGTCCACTCGATCTTGAGATCAGCAAGTGATCGACTACATCAACCCTGAGATCCAATCTCGTAACGCTTTCGGATCTACGAGGGTTAGTACAGATCTATCTCGTTGCACATGTCTAATAGATTAGATCTTGGCTTTTATCTAGATTAGATCTGGGTTTTGTTCATTCTTGCGGTAGAATTTTTTTGTTTTACATGCTACGAACCCATCAGTGGTATCAGAGCCAGGTTTATGCATAGATCTGTTGCACGAGTAGAACACAATGGTTTTGTGGGCGTTGGTGCTCGTGCCGTCTTTTGCTTTGTGTACTTTGCATCTTGCGGTATGGTGGGATGAAGCGGCTCGGGCTAACCTTACATGTCATCGCACATGAGACTTGCTCCACGCTTGACGTGTAACTTGCTTTGCACAAGTGGCTTTGCGGGTGTCTGTCTCTCCCACCATAGTATAGATCCAATTTACACTTTGTACTTGATAGCACTTGTATCAATGTTGTGGTTCAGTTTCATAGGGTAGATCCGTTCTTATTCGAAAGCCCCAAACCACGTAAAACATGCAAAGAAAATTAGAGGCGTCTAACTTGTTTTGCAGGGGTTTTGTGATGTGATATGGCCATCATGTGATTGTGATTATATTTGATGTATGCAATGATCCTTGTTGTAATATGGCAACCGGCAGGAGCCTAATGGTTGTCTTTAATTCTGTTAAGACCTGCATGTCTATTCATCTTGTAATAGCTTTATTCCAAGTAGTTGTAATAGTTGCTAGTGATGATGGACAACCATGAAGCGGCGCCACTGACCTTGACGCAATGCTGGTGATGATGGAGATCATGTCCGTGCTTTGGAGATGGAGATCAAAGGCATAAGAGAAAGGGCCATATCATATCACACTAATTATGAATTGCCTGTGATGTTAATCCTTTATGCATCTTGTATTGCTTAGATCACGATGGTAGCATTATAAGATGATCCCTCTCACTAAATATCAAGTAATAAAGTGTTCGTCCTTAGTAGACACCATTGCTAAGACTCGTCGTTTCGAAGCATCTCGTGATGATCGGGTGTGATAGATTCTACGTGTGCATACGACGGGTGCAAGCCAGATTTGCACATGCGGATACTAAGGTTAACCTTGACGAGCCTAGCATGTACATACATGGTCTCGGAACACGGAATACCGAAAGGTAAAGCATGAGTCATATGGATGATATGATGAACATGTTGATTATTCACCTTTAAAGCTACATCATCTCACGTGATGATCGGACTTGGTGTAGTGGATTTGGTTCGTGTAATCACTAAAACAACTCGAGGGATGTTGTTTTGAGTGGGAGTTCATTTGTAATTTGGATTAGTCAAACTCAATTTATCATAAACACAATCAAAGTGAATTTGCATAGTTTGTTGTAGTCATTGGCATCCGTTCACCACCTTACGCTTAGTTATAGTTGAGATAGTGGAACTATAAAAATTCTGGATATTTTCTTTATGAATTGGTATCGTATTGTTTTGAGTGTCAATCTAAAGTTTAAAAGTCATATTGCAAACTTTCAGCAAACTCCATTTACTCTGTGAAGTTTAATAAAAAGTATTAAATTAAGAGTAACAATTCCAGTGTTAGTATCTAATGTATCATGTTTGCCTCCATGATTCTTGATACTCAAAAGATTGGTTTTAATATCAAGTTTATCTAAGAGCTGAGAGCTGAAAGCAATGTTTCAGAAACCATCATATGTGAAAGGTATTGCGATATCTAAAACAATGTATTGGTTACAACATGATAGAGTATATGTCCTCATATTTGATGAGAATTTGTGAAGGTTGGATACGCTAGTCGTCCTAATCCTCCAAAAGGTTTTGGAAAAGAAACATTATACTTGCAATTCAGCTTTATAAGCTATAACACCTTGATCATGAAAGTTGTCATGATAAGGATGAATAGAAGATGTAAGTAAAATGTTTACTACACTAAAAGATTACTAAAGAATGAAATTTTGAAAGAATGCCAAACATTTGATGAAGGTGATCCACTTCAAAGTGCAAGTCCAAAGGTATTAGTATTTGACTATACACACTTTGTACTATGTGTCATGTGAATGACACCACTATTGATGTTGATAGATTCTTTTAAAAGAAAAGGAATTATTGAAAGAGAATCTATAAAATATTTGGCAGAAAAGAAAAGATTGGAGATGTCCAACTTAGGTATATAGAAGATACATGTTATGGCTGTATTCCTTGGTTGTTAAACAATGTGGTTCTGCGGTATTGGATACCGAATTGGTTGGTATGAAGTGTCATACAGGACAACACAATTCATGAACTGCAATGGCCTAAGTAACTAGCAAGAGAATATGTGATGATGTTCATCGAAAACAAACAAAGGGTTGTTCTGTTGCTCGTTAACATCAAAGCTTGCCTTCAAGATTTGTTTCAATAATTGTTATTTTGATCAGGTATTATGACGACAAAAGGTTGTTCAAATAATTGCCGTATTCCATAATAGATGGATGATATACAAGTCTGGTTGGAGAAATAACGACCATAAAACTAAATGCTAAAATGTCGCAAGACAAATGATTGAAAGATCACTTGCAAAGTGACATCGCCGTTTAAATTATATTGAAAGGGATACATGAAGAAACTCCATGTTGATGGATTTTTGGAGTCTTTGATTTTGATCAAATGACGCTTGTGATACTTTCCTGGAGATAATTAAAACTCTGTTCGTAGGCCAAAAGAGGAACGGACGACTAACTGATTGGAATTTGTACATATTGATGTATATAGTCCATTATGTGTAGTCGTGGGCGATGGATTTCAACTTCACATGCTTTCTCCAAAGATTTGAGTGAGTATACGAATATACTTACTCAATATGGAAGAAGTATGAAACATTTGAAAATGTTCAAAGACTTTCAAGATGAAGTGGAAAATTATTGTAACAAGAAAATAAAAAAATTTATGATTGGATCATAAAGATGTTTGAGTTACAAGTTTAGCAAAACACCTAAGATTTGAGGAATCGTTCCATGGATTTGCATTTGCCAAAACACCATAGGAGTATGGAGTGTTCAAGATATGTAATGAAACCTTGTTTGGCATGGTAAGATCAAAGGTGTCATTTATAAAACTGCCATTATATTTTAAAAGATTAAAGCTTTAGTGACTACCGCTTTTACACTGAAAAGAGCTCCATCGTGATCCGTTGAAATGACACCATATAAGTCATGGTTTGGGATAAAACCCATGTTGTCCTTTCTTAAATTTTTGGTATGCTAGGCATAAGTAAAATGTTTACAACCAAAGTCGGATGAGCATGTCTTTGTAGGTTATTTCGAATAACCATTGGGTATTCCTCCATAACACCGAAGACAAAAGTGTTTGTCACTTAGAATGTCGAGTTTCTTGAGAAGGAATTTTTGGTGAAAAGTTAAGTGGGAGGACAATAGAACTTTGACAAGGTTGTTGAACCTTGGCTAATATGTGCTGAGTTGCGCAGCATCGGTAAGTGTCCCGAAGGCAGCAACATTGCTCATGGCTCACGTGCCTCAAAGGTTGTGGTCACGGAGATCTAAGTTCCTATTGAACCAAGTAGGTCGGGTAAGTAATCAAATGCCAAGATTTGAGAGTTAAATCATTGTTGTTTGACAATGATGAACCAACTATATGCAAATAACCAATGATGGGCCCTGACTTTGTTAAGTGGCTTAAAGCCATAAAATCCGTGATAATTTCATACACGAGAAATCAAGCTTTGAATTTGAAAGACCCTCTAGAAAGGTGCAAGACCTTACAGTCGTGTATGGATCTATAAAGAAATAGACATGGATGTTTCACATCTATGAAATAGTCGACATGTCGGAAAGAGTTTACGACAATGTTCAAGGAATTGACTATGATAAAATTTGATCTTTCATAGCGATATTTAGTCTGGACGGATTAATATAGCAACCACTACATATATTTTGGTATATGGTAGTTGAACAGACAAAACAAGTTCTTCTAATAGAATGGTTACCTAGGACGTGTACATGACACGATCCAAAGGGTTTTGTTAATTCAAAGGATGCTAAAAGAGTATGCAAAACTTCAATGGTTGAAGTGAGCATCGTGGAGTTGGAATCTTCACCGTGATGAAACCGTTAAAAGGTTTAATTTCATTAGAGACGATGAAGATGTTTGCATTTTGCAGGAAATTAAGTGGGAGCTCTAAGACATATTTCTAATACATTATGTGAAAGACATATTGTTGATTAGAAATGATGTATCTTTTATTGACACAGGTTAAGAATTTCATTTCGATGAAAGACTTAGGCATAACCCAAGAATTAGGCATCAATGTCTATATGGATAGATTGAGGCGCTAATATGGTTTTGCCAAATGTACATAGATAAGATGTTGAATGAGTTCAATATGGAAACAACAAGAAAGGTTCTTGACGCACGGAAAGGACTGAATCAAGATTCAAGTATGTTGACACGAGATTCAAGTGTTTTGACACTTGGTGAAATCACAAGAATATTTTGATCAATCTTTGAGATGTACACATCCAGATATGTCCTATGCTCTAAATGTTATGAGCATATACCGGAATGACTCATAAGATTATCATTGGACAATAGTAGGTATATTCCTATGATCTTTGGAATAACTAAGAATATATTATTTATATAGCGGTGACAAATAGTTCATTGTAAATTGTTACATTGATACTAGTTTTGTCACAAATTAAGTTTATCTCAATTTAAACTATGGGTGGCACAATGTAATGGAAAGGAAGTTCCATAACAGATTTGGTTGAGTACCAAAATTAAAACATTGTGACAGATACTACAAAAAAAGGCTAAGTATATGACTACTATTGTAGCAGCAAATGAGGGCATTTGCGTCAAGTAGTTTGTTATCAAACTAGGTGTGGTTCATAGCGGGATAATACTATGAAGATACATTGTATGACAATTGTATCAACATGATTTAATCCCAAGGAACTAAAGGTCTCACCAAAGGACCAAATTTATACAATGCCATCTCATTAGAGAATGAGTAATGCGTAGAGACGCAAGGACATGCAAATACACACGGATATGGAAGTGTCAGATCCGAAGATTATGTTTACCACTAGCAATAGTGTCTATACAACACCAGAAAGCCATAGGTGTTGAGTGCACAAGTTTTTAACTAGATTATTGACTCTAGTGCAAGTGGGAGACTGTTGGAGATATGCCCAAGAGGCAATAATAAAGTGGTTATTATTATATCTTTATGTTTATGATAAATGTTTACATCCCATGCTATAATTGTATTAACCGGAAACATTAATACTTGTGTGTTTTGTAAACATAAAAGAGTCCCTAGTAAGCCTCTTGTTAAACTATCTTGTTGATTAATGGATGATCATGGTTTCCTGATCATGGACATTGGATGTCGTTAATAACAAGATCATATCATTAGGAGAATGATGTGATGGACACACACCCATAGTAAGCATAGCATAAGATCAAGTCATTAAGTTTGTTTTGCTACAAGCTTTTCAAATACATAGTAACCTAATCCTTCGACCATGAGGCTATGTTAATCACCATCACCGGATGGGTACTTTGATGACATCAAACGCCGCTTCGTAACTGGGTGGTTATAAAGGTGACATTGGGTATTCTGAAAGTATGTGTTGAAGCGCATGGACCAAGATTGGGATTTGTCCATCCATATGATGGATAGATATACTCTGGGCCCTCTCGGTGGAATGTCATCTAGTTAGCTTGCAAGCATGTGACTAGGTCACAAGGGATGACATATCATGGAACGAGTAAAGAGTACTTATCAGTAACGAGGTAGAACTAGGTATGGAGATACCGACGATCAAACCTCGGATAAGTAGAGTATCGCGTGACAAAGGGAATTGGTTCGTATGTTAAATGGTTCTATCGATCACAAAGTCATCGTTGAGTATGTGGGAGCTGTTATGGATCTCTAGATCCCGCTAATGGTTATTGATCGGAGATGTGTCTCCATCATGTCTACATATTCACGAACCGTAGGGTGACACACTTAAGGTTCGAAGTTGTTTTAAGTAGATATGGAATATGCGTTGGAGACCGAATGTTGTTCGGAGTCTCGGATTGGATCCGGGACATCACGAGGAGATCCGGAATTGTCCGGAGAATAAGATTCATATATTGGGGATCATTTTCTAAGTTAGGAAATGTTCCGGAGTGTTTGTATGGAGATTCTAGAAGGTTTCGGAATGTTCTGGAAGGTTCTAGAAGATTTCTTGGAGTTTGCTTGAAAACCAAGAAAGGATCAAGGAGTCTTTGTGGGGCAAGACACGGATTCGTGGGGGAGGAGGATTCCTCCCCCCTCCCAATCCGCCGGCCAAGGAGGGAGGGGAGTCCTACTAGGACTCCCCCTCCCATGGCGCCTCCCTCCTTTAAATAGAGGGGAGGGGGCGCCAGCCCCTAGATCTCTCCCATAACAAACCCTAGTCGCTGCCTCTCTCCTCCTCCTTTGCTCTGCTCCGGCTTAGGCGAAGCCCTGCAGAAATCTCTACTCCACCACCACCACCACACCGTCGTGCTGCTGGGATTCCGTGGAGAAGATCTACTACCTCCGCTGCTTGCTGGAACGGGGAGAGGAAGGTCTGCTTCGACTCCGCACGTGTGACCGACTGCGGAAGCGCTGCCGGAACGCGGCACCGGAAGGATCATCCACTCGATCTTGAGATCGGCAAGTGATCGACTACATCAACCCCGAGATCTAATCTCGCAACGCTTTCGGATCTACGAGGGTTAGTACAGATCTATCTCGTTGCACATGTTTAATAGATTAGATCTTGGCTTTTATCTAGATTAGATCTAGGTTTTGTTCGTTCTTGCGGTAGAATTTTTTTGTTTTACATGCTACGAACCCATCAAATGTCTCATCGTAGTCAACTCCTTGAATTTGTCGGAACCCTTTCGCGACAAGTCAAGCTTTATAGACGGTAACATTACCATCAACATCTGTTTTTCTCTTGAAAATCCATTTGTTCTCGACAGCCTTACGGCCATCCGGTAAGTCCACCAAAGTCCACACTTGGTTTTCATACATGGATCCCATTTCGGATTTCATGGCTTCTAGCCATTTGTCGGAATCTGGGCTCACCATAGCTGCTTCATACGTTGCAGGGTCATCAGTGTTGTCCACCAACATGACGTTCAAGGCAGGGTCATACCAATCAGGAGTGGTACGAACCCTCGTTGACCTGCGAGGTTCAGCAGCAACTTCGTTCGAAGTTTCATGATTACCATCATGAGCTTCCTCTCCAATTGGTGCAGGCGGCACAATAACATCTTCCGGTGCTGCGCTACTCTCAACTCCAAGAGAAGGTTCAATAACCTCGTCGAGTTCTACTTTCCTTGCAGTCACTTCCTTCGATAGAAACTCCTTCTCAAGAAAGGATCCATTCTTGGCGACGAAAACTTTGCCTTCGGATCTATGATAGAAGGTATACCCAATTGTTTCTTTAGGGTATCCTATGAAGACGCATTTCTCCGCTTTGGGTTCAAGCTTATCAGGTTGTAACTTCTTTACATACGCTTCGCAACCCCAAACTTTAAGGAACGACAACTTAGGTTTCTTTCCAAACCATAATTCGTATGGTGTCGTTTCAATGGATTTAGGTGGTGCCCTATTTAAAGTGAATGCGGCCGTCTCTAATGCATAGCCCCAAAACGATAGCGGTAAATCTGTAAGAGACATCATAGACCGAACCATATCTAAGAGAGTTCGATTACGACGTTCGAACACACCATTACGCTGTGGCGTTCCCGGCGGTGTCAATTGCGAAAGTATTCCACATTTCTTTAAATGCATGCCAAACTCATAACTTAGATATTCACCTCCGCGGTCAGAATGCAGAAACTTAATCTTCTTGTTATGATGATTTTCCACTTCACTTTGAAATTCCTTAAACTTCTCGAAAGTTTCGGACTTATGTTTCATAAAGTAGACATACCCATATCTACTCAAGTCATCCATGAAAGTGAGAACATAACGATATCCACCACGCGATGCTACACTCATTGGACCGCACACATCGGTATGTATTATTTCGAATAAGTCTGTAGCGCGCTCCATTATTCCAGAGAATGGAGTCTTAGTCATTTTTCCCATTAGACATGCTTCGCATCTTTCAAGTGATTCAAATTCAAGTGATTCAAGAAGTCCATCAGAATGGAGCTTCTTTATACGCTTCACTCCAATGTGACCAAGACGACAGTGCCACATGTATGAGGAATTATCATTCAATTTTGTTTGTTTAGCATCTATGTTGTGAACATGTGTATCACTACTATCGAGATTCAGTAAGAATAAACCATTCATCTCAGGTGCATTACCATAAAATATATTACTCATATAAACCGAATAACCTTTATTTTCAGACTTAAAAGAGTAACCGTCTCGCAATAAACAAGATCCAGATATAATGTTCATGCTTAACGCAGGCACCAAATAACAATTATTCAAATTTAAAACTAATCATGAAGGTAGATGCAGAGGGAGCGTGCCGACAACGATCACATCAACCTTGGAGCCATTTCCAACGCGCATCGTCACCTCGTCTCTCGCCAATCTTCGCTTATTCCGTAGCTCCTGTTTCGAGTTACAAATATGAGCAACCGAACCAGTATCAAATACCCATGCACTACTATGATTACTAGTAAGATACACATCAATAACATGTATATCGAATATACCTTTCTTCTTGATGTTGTCGTTCTTCAGCTCCGCCAGGTACTTGGGGCAGTTACGCTTCCAGTGACCGGCACCCTTGCAGTAGAAGCATTCAGTTTCAGGCTTAGGACCAGCCTTGGGCTTCTTAGCAGGTGCGGCAGCTTTCTTGTCGTCCTTCTTGAAGTTTCCCTTGTTCTTAGGCTTGCCCTGTTTCTTGAAATTGGTGGTCTTATTGACCATCAACACTTGGTGCTCCTTTTTGATCTCCACTTCAGTAGTTTTCAGCATGGACGATAGTTCAGGCAACGTCTTGTTCATGTAGTGCATATTGTAGTTCATCACAAAGTTCTTATAACTCGATGGCAGTGATTGGAGGACACGGTGAATCCCTAACTCATTAGGAATCGTTATCCCCAACTCTTGGAGCTTGTTTGCGTGCCCAGACATGGTGAGCACATGCTTGCTAACGGAGCTACCCTCTTCCATCTTACAGTTAAAGAACTTTTCGGAGGCCTCATAGCTCTCCACGGCCGCGTGAGTCTCAAAAATGAGCTTGAGCTCCTTAATGATATCGAACGGGTCATGGTGCTCAAAGCGCTTCTGAAGCTCCGTTTCTAAACCGTACAGGATGGAACACTAAACTGTGGAGTAATGATTTTTCCGAGTGGCATAAACATTCTTTACGTCATCGGTGGCATCTTCTGCAGGTGGGTCACCTAGCGGTGCTTCGAGCACATAGGTGAACTGACCAGCCCTGAGGACAATCTTCAGTCCACGGAGCCAGTCCGTGAAGTTCCTTCCATTGTTCTTAAGCTTTTCTTTCTCTAGGAATGCATTGAAATTGATGGAGAGGTTAGCCATAATCTACAACAAATTTGCAAGTAGTTTAGACTAAGTTTATGATAAATTGAGTTCAATTTTAATTCTTAAATTAACTAGGTGAACTCCCACTTAAAACAACATCCCTCACATTGTCTTAGTGATTACACGAACCAAGTCCACTACACCAAGTCCGATCTTCACGAGAGAAGATGTAGTTTCATCGGGGAACAATCTTCATGTTCATCATATCATTTATATGATTCATGCTCTACCTTTCGGTATTCCGTGTTCCGAGACCATGTCTGTACATGCTAGGCTTGTCAAGATTAACCTTAGTTTCCACATGTGCAAATCTGGCTTGCACCCGTTGTATGCACACGTAGAATCTATCACATCCGATTATCATGAGATGCTTCGAAACGACGAGTCTTAGCAACGGTGCCAACTAAGGATGAACACTTTATCTTATAATGCTACCGTCGCGATCTAAGCAATACAGGATGCATAAAGGATTAACATCACAGGCAATTCATAATTAGTGTGATATGATATGGCCCTTTCTTCTTATGCCTTTGATCTCCATCTCCAAAGCACGAACAGGATCTCCATCATCACCAGCATTGCGTCAAGGTCATGTGGCACCGCTTCATGGTTGTCCATCATCACTAGCAACTATTACAACTACTTGGAATAAAGCTATTACAAGATGAATAGACACGCGAGTCTTAACAGAATCAAAGACAACCATTAGGCTCCTGCCGGTTGCCATATTACAACAAGGATCATTGCATACATCAAATATAATCACAATCACATGATGGCCATATCACATCACAAAACCCCTGCAAAAACAAGTTAGACGCCTCTAATATTCTTTGCATGTTTTACGTGGTTTGGGGCTTTCGAATAAGAACGGATCTTACCTACAAAACTGAAACCACAACATTGATACAAGTGCTATCAAGTGCAAAGTGTAAATTGGATCTATACTATGGTGGGAGAGACAGACACCCGCAAAGCCACTTGTGCAAAGCAAGTTACACGTCAAGCATGGAGCAAGTCTCATGTGCGATGACATGTAAGGTTACCCCGAGCCGCTTCATCCCACCATACCGCAAGATGCAAAGTACACAAAGCAAAAGACGGCACGAGCACCAACGCCCACAAAACCATTGTGTTCTACTCGTGCAACAGATCTACGCATAGACACGGCTCTGATACCACTGATGGGTTTGTAGCATGGAAAACAAAAAATTTCTACCGCAAGAACGAACAAAACCCAGATCTAATCTATTAGACATGTGCAACGAGATAGATATGTACTAACCCTTGTAGATCCGAAAGCCTTGTGCGAGATCGGATCTCATGGTTGATGTAGACGATCACTTGCCGATCTCAAGATCGAGTAGACGATCCTTCTGGCGCCGCGTTCCGGCAGCGCTTCCGCAGTCGGTCACACGTGCGGAGTCGATGCAGACCTTCCTCTCCCTGTTCCAGCGAGCAGCGGAGGTAGTAGATCTCTCCATGGAATCCCAGTAGCACAACGGCGTGGTGGTGGTGGAGTAGAGAATTCTGCAGGGCTTTGCCTAAGCCTGAGCAGAAGGAGGAAGGAGGAGAGAGGCGGCTAGGGCAAGAGTGGAGGGGCAAGGTGGGGTGGCGCCTCCACCCCTCTATATATAGAGGGAGGGTGCGGCCTAGGGTTCCCACCCCTAGGCCCACCTCCTAGGGCCGGCGCACAAAGGGGGCTTGGGGGGAGTTTCCTTCTCCCCCAAGTTTCCCCTTTTTATTTCTTGGTTTTCAAGTAAACTCCATAGAAATTTCTAGAACCTTCCGGAACATTCCGAAACCTTCTAGAACCCCCATATAAACACTTCAGGACATTTCTGAACCTAGAAAATGATCTCCATTATATGAATCTTATTCTCCGGACAATTCCGGATCTCCTCGTGATGTCTCAGATCCAATCCGAGACTCCGAACAACATTCGATCTCCAACGCACATTCCATATCTACCTAAACAGCATCGAACCTTAAGTGTGTCACCCTACGGTTCGTGAATATGCAGACATGATGGAGACACCTCTCCGATCAATAACCATCAGCGGGATCTGGAGATCCATAACGGCTCCCACATACTCAACGATGACTTTGTGATCGATAGAACCATTAACATACGAAACCAATTCCCTTTGTCACGCGATACTCTACTTATCTGAGGTTTGATCGTCGGTATCTCCATACCTAGTTCTACCTCGTTACTGATAAGTACTCTTTACTCGTTCCATGTTTTACGTTTACAAAACACACATGTATTAGTGTTTCCTTATAATACAATTATAGCATGGGATGTAAACATTCATCATAAACACAAAGATATAATAATAACCACTTTTATTATTGGCTCTTGGGCATATCTCTAACATCACCTAGGTCGATGCCTAGGGCAGTGGTGAGCACGGAGATGACGCCTCCACCTGTGATTAGTCCTTGGCTTTGGGAGGCTTGGTGCTCCAAGTAGCGCACAAGGATGGCGCCCAAGTTGAGTGACAAGCCGCAATTGATGTAAGCAGCCTTTGCAAGGACTAGGATGTCCCCCTCGTTGAGTCTCGTGAACTCATTACGTTCCTGCAAGGTGTTAGCAATAACATAGAACAAATAGTGAATTGCAGGATGTTGAATATTCTTATCCTTGTTCACTCTACTAGTGAAACTCATTCCATTATAGTATTGTTGAAGGGCAGGTTCTAAGCCAGTAAAGGATGCGCGTAAGGCATGAATATCATTGTTTGGCAAATTAAAACATGGACACCATTCCTCTAATGTTAAGGTGTAGTTTTTGTTCATCATACGGAAAGAAATAGTGTCCTCTCCTTGCCATTGTTTAACGGTGCTTTGCAACGAACTTAGAAATTCAATGGTTAAGCGGCGATAAGTAGGCACATCATTGTACACAAAGTTTTGCAAGCCAGCTCTATTACAAAGTAAATTTAAGTCATCAGAAATACTGAGTTGATTCAATATAATAGGGCAAGCCCACTTGGTGGCCTTCACTTCGCGGTTGTTGATCCTGTTGAAGCGATCACGATGGGCCTCATCCCTGAACCATATCCCCATGCGTTCCTGAGCGGCAGCCAGAGAAGCGCTAGCGGTGGGACGAGCACGAGTTTGGCTCCTTGTGTTCATCATCTAAAACATTGAAGAAAGGCAAAAATAAAACTTTTTGATGCAACAATAGTAAGTGCATCATATTCCTCATCATAGCACACTAAAGAATCTCCTCAAGATAGTAATCTAGGCAAGAAAATCATGGAAATTGGCTCATAGTAGGTCTCACCCTAGATTGATAATGACAATAGATCGAATATGAATTTGCAAAAAGTAATTGGGGGATCGGAGGAAAAACATACCGTAGATCACTCGTGTGCGAGGAAATCGAACGAAATTGAGTAGAGATGAAGATCTCTTGAGGTTTTGAGAGAGTTTGGAGGTAGAAGAAAGAAAAATGATTGAAGTTTTGGAGTTGGAAGTACCTTCCCATGTGTTTTTATGGTCGCATGCAACTATACGGTCAGAACAATGCATTCCGGTCGTATAGTTGGCTTTCTGTCAAAATATTAGGGTTCCTCCTAGCGTCGTAGCTATACAGGCACAACTATACGGCCGGCCGTATAGTTGGTCGTTAAACTGTGTGTCCCTGCAAAAGAAAAAATATACAAAGGCATCGATATCTATATGACCGGAACTATACGCCCGAAAATTCTCGCCGTATAGTTGGTCGTTAAACTATTAGTACATTAGAAAATAAATTGTATGGAGGCATTGATATCTATACAACCGGAACTATACGGTCGTAATTTTTATTCCCGATGTATAGTTGGTCATTAAACTCTCAGTACATAATAAAGAAAAAAAATCGATGGCAAAGATATCTATATGGCCGGAACTATATGGCCAGAATTTTTATTCCCGCCGTATAGTTAGTCGTTAAACTCTCCATGTGCATCAAAATAATTATGTTTCTTCAAAAACTATTTCTTTTCCTGTAACTTAGTGATATACCTTGTTTTTGATAGAAAATTGATAGTAAATATTGTCGACCAACAATAGCATGAATAAAGCAGAATTTCAAGTACAACCGAACTTCTTCTCCTCAAATGGAGTTTTCTAGCACTCTTTATTACACATATACTTAAACTAAAACTTCAAACTTAACTCAAACCTTATTTAACATGTGTTGCCTCCCATGGATCGCTCTTTTATGGTCAATAGCTTGACCTTGATGATACTCACTTGGGCCAGATGAGTGGAACACCCACTCCAAAGTAATTGGCCTTCAAAGTGATGGCCTCCTTTTCATCATGCTTGGCTTTCTTCTTCCTGGGGAAATGAATAACAAAAGGATACCGCGAAGGCAATTGCAGCTTCATGTTACCTTCATGCAGATTAATCAAAGCCTTAATAGTTCTTAAGAAAGGACGACCTAAAATAATAGGAGTTGTAGCATCTTCAGGCATGTGAACAATAACAAAATCAATGAAAGCATGACAACCTTTAATGTATACTAAAGTGTTCTCCTTAATTCCTACATCTTGTTTGTAGGTAGAATCTGCTAGATGCAATTTTAATTCAGTGATTTCAAAGAAGCCAAGATTTAACTTGTTAAAAAGACTCTTTGGAATCGTTGAGACGCTTGCACCTAGATCACAAAGTGCAGCTATCTCATTGGTTCCAATCTTAATCTTAATAGTAGGCTCAAATATGTCATCAAGCTTCACAGGTAATTTTTCAGCAATTTGCTTATATTCTTCCTCAAGCTCACGTACCTTTATTGCTTATATTCTCCTTCTTGTATTTGTGGAGGCTTGTCTTTAAATTTGGAAAAGTGGAATTTATTTTCCGTTCCCCAAGCTTAAGAGACACAATCTCCTTCTTGAAATTAACATAGGCACCTATATCACCCAAAAAGTTCCTTCCAAATATAACTAGGTAAAGAGTGTCAGCTGCATATCAACAACTAGAAAATCGATAGGAAAGTTTTTATTGCCAATTGTGACAGTTGCATCTTCAACTACTCCCATTGGAATTCTCAGATTTTTATTGGCTAACATAATTGTCATATCAGTATTTTCAATTGTAGCCGGTCTATTTTTTCTTTTATTTCTAAGTAGTAATCATAAGATATAACATTAACTTCGGTGCCAAGATCACATAAACCGTAATGCGAGGTTTCTTTAAATATGTAGGGAAGAATAGGCTTACCCACATCTTTTACCTTTGTTTTACCTTCAACCAATATGGAAGTCTCTTCATCAAGTTCAAGTATGTTACAATGTGAGTACATAGCCATAATTGCTTCCTTGGTTACCTCTTCATCTTTGGTTTCTTCCAGATGTTCCACGACTTCTGGCATGCTTTCCTCCTCTCTTCTCCTGTACTACTTTCACCTATTCATACTCAAGAATATGCTTTTGTGCAATGTTAAGAAAAGGCAATTCATGCATTGGTTCTAGGAAGGGAAGTGTTGCTTTATCTTCTGTTTTCTTATCAGGTTCGGGTGGTGGATCATACTTGACCGGATCCTCTTTCAGAGATTTGATATGTTCTATAAAAGATTTAACAACTTGCAACACAAGATCTGAATCCTAATAAAGTTCTTTAGATAATTCTTTAACATGGCCCTTTTTATTGAAATCATGAATACAATCATGCCCTATTTCTATGCCTCCTTCACTTCCTAGACCAAAATTCCATGAAACTCTATGATCATGGATTTTATTAAGTAAAGCCCAAGTTTTAGGTATAGAAAGATTCATAAAGGCTCCTTCCGCGAAAGAGTCTAGTTCAATTTTATTAGGTTCAATTAAACCACCATAAAATATATGTAGTAAATACCATTTAGGCAAATCATGATGAGGACATAGTCGTAGTAAATCTTTAAATCTAATATAAGCTCTTACCAGTCCTTCATTAGAACGATTCTTCCAAGTCATTATAAGACGCCTGATTCCAAAAGATTTTGATAATGGATAATATTTTGATAGAAATTCATAGGCCAAATTATCCCCAGTAGAAGTGGCTTTAGGGGGTAGAGATCTATACCATGAGAGAGAGTTGTACTTGTCAAAGTTTGACTAAAAAGTTTAACCCTTAACACATCAGCGGTATATCTCGTCAATAGAAAAGTGCCACATATATCCTTGAAACATGCAATATGATCATATGGATCAGGATCTTCTTCATCTCTAGTAAATTGCTTCTTATGTAAAATACTAAGTAGTAGAGGATTTATTTCAAAGCCCCTTGTCTTCTCATTGGAGTTGTCTCTTTTATAAATATCATACGACTTCCCAAAGTGGTTGAGTGGGCTAACACTAGTCATATGTTCATACTCCATCATGTTGGTGGAAACCTCTAACTCAAAACAAAATTTAGTAAGACAAAAATAAATAAGCAAAAACTAAAAGACCTACAGCGCTTAGCTCCTCGGCAACGATGCCAGAAACTAGCTTGATGACTGCAAGTGCACAGATCATTTGTAGCTAGTTTTGAAATAAAGATATTGATCCCACAGGGAGTAGGAGTCTGAAGTCTAATAACTCTTGAAATAAATATTACGATAGAAATGCTAGATAAAGTTCTAAGTGACAAGGTAAAATGCGAGTATTGTGTAAAAATGTGTTTTTGGGTTTTGGGTATAAGAGCAATAATAAAGTAAAGTAAACAACTGAGTACAGAAAGTAAGTGTATGTAAGAGATTGGAACTGCAGTAGGGAAAAAGCGTTCTCAGGGAGTAGCGGATACACCACTAGTATTATAAAGATTTAAGATAAAGATTATCATCATGAACATTCTCAACTATGTATGTGTGGGAGAAACTCTATAATTGGACAAATAGGCAGTAACCGCTGCTCACATCATCCTCATAACCATAGTAGTCAACAATCGACATCAATCGAATTACTGCGCTATTAAGGGACGTAATCCCGTAGGACGTATCCCATGGCATGGATAGTGTTTCGTGAGTTCCCTTGGTTTCCCAAGTTGATACGTAAGGGGTGCCAACAACTTTATAGTCATTATAAGTGCTAGAACACCTCCGCCTACCAACAAGTAGTTTCCTCCATCAAGTCCCCACAAGAGGCAAATATTGATAGGTTGCCTTCTCTCAACATCAAGATGTAGAAAATCTAACATATGGTCACAACAATGAATATCATAATAGACTTTCCCTTATTTCAATCTCATACTAGGGTTTCTCCATCTCCCCAAGAACTAAATGATCTACTCAGACATGGAGGCAATCAACATCACGACAACGGTAATGGAAACAATCATAGATGAATAGTACTTGTATAAATCCACAACGAGTACGGGAATTACAACAAGATCTAGACAAGATGTAGATGGGATGGATGGAGATGGTGGTGATGCAGCGGTGGATGATGAAGATCAATGCCTTAGCCTCCCGGATCTGCGCAGGGTGAAGATGGATCCTTGGTGAATGAGTTCCCCCTCTAGATGCCTTCTGGAGGTGAGGTTTCTGTGATTTCTAGGTGTTCTGTGTGTCGTCTCCTCGAACCAATTGCATGGGGTAAAACTATTTGACGAGGCGGAGGCGGCGCCAACTATACGGCTGGAAAATTTGCTCCGGTCGTATAGTTGGTCGTTGGACTCTCTATGTCCCTTGTTTGCTTCTGATTTTCTTCTGGTATTATTAATATGTCCCAAATAAGCGATTTACGTTGTTTTGACTCCTTTTCTCCATAGTACAACTGCTCCAAGAATTGTATCTGTTGGATCCATCATCTGTCCTGATCCTGATGAAAATAGATATAAAATGTGCGTGCGAGCACCATAAAATACCAAGATCCTACATCTACAATGAAAAATAATAATGTAAAACATGATGCAAATATGCACTCATCAGCTAGGCCGAAACCCTTATCCCAAGGAGAATTACTCACACATAGAGATGAAATCCATGATCATAAACATTACAATGGAAATCATAAGGTTGATAGCAAATAGTCTTACAATATCGCTAATCGAACATGAAATCTACTATGACAAGTGGTGAAATATGGATATGGTGGTGGAGAAGAGTTTGGAGATTAGATCTAAGTCTATTCCTTCGGCAGCTCTTCGGTGTTGTGGATGCGGTGGCTTGACGAGTGGGAGATTGAGCAGAACATGGGCCAAGATGTTTCTCGTTGCCTGATGCCTCTTTATATAGGGGTCCCTTCATGAAAGTTGTTCTATTTGACCTAGTGGTAGCGATGGCAACTATACGACCGGAACTATACGACCGTAATTTTATTCCCGCCATATAGTTGGTCGTTAAAACGTTTGTCTCCACTTCATGACTCCTTGTTTCTTCGGTTTGTTGGAAATCTCGTATCTTTGACTTTAATGTAGTGATTCCCATCATCAAACGTCATTATCTGCGCAGGGGAAAATAGAAAGAAAGGATTGCATACCACTTTGATCATTAGGCATTAGTGGTAGGGTTTATAGAGATATTTCATAAAAAATATGAATAATATCCAGTTTAAATGTGGACGTAGATGGCTATATTTCACAATCACATGATAGTGCCATCCCCCTTGATTTTGGACACCGAAAACTCGTCGGCGGCGAGGTATAGCGGCGGCACAATTGGGCTAGCGCGGGCAGGATGCTACAGCAAGCGGGCCACAGATCTGAGGGTACTATGGGTCTAGAAGGTCACCGAGAGCGTGCGAAGCTTGGCGGCAAGGCGAGGTGAAGCCTGAATCAATGGTGAGCAGCGGCGTCTGATGGCGGGAGGACCTCTCAATTCCGGCGATTGGAGGTGCGCTGAGCTATGTGAACTAGATGGGAAGAATGAGGAGATGATGATGGTCACGATGATGGTCTCTGCCGAGCTCGGGGCAACCGGAGATGGCGAGGGTGTGAGTAGAAGCAAGCTAGATCTCGCCGGCCATGGCGGGAGAGGATAAGGGAGAGGGGGAAGTGGCGTCTGGGGTTCTCCTCTCCGGAGGCTGAGCTTTTATAGATGCTGGGCGTGAATCTTGTCACGCGCACGGTAGCCGACGGTGACGGCGATGCCACGGAGCTGCTTCTCCGCCGTTGATGAAGACGATGATGCGGACAGCTGTCGAAGAGATGCAGGCCACTTCTGGACCCAGTTTGGGCCGGCTGAGGTTGCTGCTGGGCCGCGGAAAGGTAGAGGGATGGGCTGGCTTGCTAGGCTATAGCCTTTTTCCCCTCTGCTCACATTGTTTTCTAGACACTCTTTTCTATTTGTTTTCTCTCAAATTATTCTTTGTTTGCACTCAATTCAAATTACTTTGAACAAATTTGAGTGAGGCAAGGGTTTAGAAACTTTTGTAAATCTTTTGAGCATTTAAACAGTAGGGTCCACCTATGGATCCATTTACCAAATCAAAACCATTTTAAATGGGATAGAATTGAGAAGGGAAACGATTTAGAGATTAGGGTTTTTATCCCCTCTTATCTCGAAAACACAACAAGCATGCAAAAGATTCATGCATGCTACGCTCTTAAGTAATAATTACATATATTACAAACTTGGGTTGTTACATCAAACTCCTGGCTCTTTGACATGCCCAAGTGAACCGGTAATCCGAGATACCTTTGGTTCTATGATTCCCTCGGAATACCCATCGCATTTAGAATTGAGCGTTTAGTTTGAAACCTTGTTCCCTTACTAAAAAAGGCCTATGATTTCTCCTTATTGATCATCTGCCCAGAATGTGATTCATATAGAGCTAAGATTTCCTGTAATTTTTGGGCACACTAGACTATATCCTTCATTATAATGAGTGAGTCATCTACAAAGAATAGGTGATTAATCTCTGGTGCATCTGGGCATATCTTAACGCCTGGCATCACCCCATCCTTCCTTACATGTTGGAGAAGCTGAGAAAAGGCCTCGACACATATGATGAAGAGATACGATGATAGAGAATTACCCTGGCGTAATCCATGCTCCGGGATAAATGGATCGGACAACTGACCATTTATCCGAACCCTATAGGACACTGAACATACATAATCACATGTACCCAATGTGCTGCAAACCCCATTATGTTCATCATGTTCTCCAAAAAACCCCACTCGACCCCATCATAGGCTTTACTCATATCTCTTATTGGGGATCTTCCTGGGGCGCTCGCCCTCAACATCACCAGGGTCATCTCATCTGATCTTATATCGCAATGCAGTGCATACCAGGCATGCATCCAAATTCTCGTACTCCTCAATGCGGTAGAGGATGCAGTCATTATTGCATGCATGTATCTTCTGCACCTCTAATCCTAGAGGGCAGACAACCTTATTTGCTTCATATGTACTAGCAGGCAATTCGTTATTCTTTGGAAGCAGCTTCTTCATTATTTTCAGCAACTTTTCAAATCTCTTGTCGGTCACACCGGTCTCTACCTTCCATTGCAACAATTCCAGTGTGTTACCTAGATTTTTGTGGCCATCTTTGCAATTTGGGTACAACAACTTGTTGTGGTCCTCTAACATCTGCTCGAACTTCAACCTCTCCCTTTTACTTTTGCATTCTCCCTTTGCATCAGCAATGGCCTGACCAAGATCATCATCAAGCTCATCTGATGCCCGTTCTTCAGCTTATTCTTTATCATTGTCTTCCATTGTACTACCACCGTATTCAAGGGACATAGTAGGGTAGTGGTTATCATTCTCTTCTTCTTTGTTGTCTTCCATCATAACCCCTCTTTCTCCGTGCTTGGTCCAACAATTATAGACGGTCATGAAACCGGACCGAAACAGGTGGCCGTGAAGGACTCTTGCGGAAGAGTATTCCTTATGATTCCGACAGACACCACATGGAAAACACAAAAAACCATTACGCTTGTTTGCCTCGGCCACAAGGATAAAAGTATGCACGCCTTTAATGAACTCGCATGACAGTCGTTTAGCGTACATCCATTGTCGGCTCATCTGCATTATATAATTAAGTACATCAAATAGAATCATGATGCAAGAATTAGTACTGGTCTAAAAAAACAAAATTAAAGCACACAACGGGGACTAATGATATGATGAACCTTTAGTCCTAGTTGGAGGCACCAACCCGGGTGTGGCGACAACACTACATCATGGGTGAGTGTCGATACTATGTCCTGAGTGGGCAACACTATGCTAGTGAGTGCCGACACTATTTGGGTGGGTGGAGACACTATGACAGGGGTGAGTGTCGACATTATGTCGTGAGTATCGACACTATGTTGTGCCGCTTAATCTATAAATAGGCAATATGCATCCTTGTGAAGTTATAAACTGCAAGATGGTGTGCGAGAGCAGGGACACCACAACGGTGGAACTTCTCGAAGATGTCTTAGGATCCCGTCCTCAGACATCTTCGAGGTGCGCGCCATAGGCACTCCCTAATATGTGAAATTTGTTAGTTACCTGGCATATTAATCTATAGCTAGAGGAGTTATAAACTCCAAGATGGTGCGAGAGGGACACCACTACAACGGAGCTTCTTGAAGAGGTCTTAGGATCCCGTCCTCAGACATCTTCGAGGAGCTCGCCATAGAGGAGCTTCTCGAAGATGTACTGTGATGTCTTCTTATCAAGATTTTGTGAATTAACCCTATTTTTGTTACATTTTTTGTCAGTTTGCTAAAGGCAGGTAGAAGAAGAAGGGCATTTTGCCCAGCTAGCTAGGATGAACTCATGGATGTATCTCTGTGCTTCTATGAATCAAATGAATTTGGAGACTATGTTCCAAAACAAGATATAGATAGAATCCACATATTGAAAATGATATTTACCTTGGACTTTATTACATTAATACAAGATAAATTGAATCTAAATTAACACAATTTCATCGATCTCATGTTATTATTGTGAAAATTACTACCAAACTAAATCCACAAATCCATCTACTTGTAGAGAATAAAATGAGCTAATATAGCAATGAGAGTTGAAAGGATGAAGTTGCTCACCTTTTAGAACCTTTGGATAGATGGGGCGCCGCAAAATCTTGACAAATCTTGAGAAAATATGGGCATGAACTCGAGCTTGAAGGAAGAAGAGAGAGGAGCCACCAGATTGAAATGGAGAATGGCTCGGGCAGGGAGAAGATGATATAGCCTAGAAATTAGTCCCGGTTGGTATCCAGAATCGAGACTAAAGGTCCATCTTTAGTTCTGATGCGTGTCACAAATCGGGACTAAAGGGTTTGGCGCCGGCCCTAGCCTGCCTGAAACCCTTTAGTCACGGTTTGTTACATGAAATGGGACTAAAGGGTCTGTTCGAACCAGGACTAGTGTCCACCGCCTCCTGCGGCTAGTTCTGGTCGTTGGGACCAGGGCATTTGTCCTGGTTTGTAGCAAAACCAGGGCTAATACCCCCAAACCAAAGGCCTATTTTCTACTAGTGTCCCTCCATCTCTAAATAGATGTCAGATTTTTTTTTTCTAAATTTGGATATATCTATATACTAAATAGTTTCTAGATACATCTAAATTTAGATAAATTTTCGACATCTATTTTGAGATGGAGGGAGTACTTCTTTTTGTTGATTGTACTACAGATGTTAATGAATACAATCACAAGTAGATTTAGACAAAATAACCCTTTTTCCAAAGTTTAATGGACTTTAACCCTTGACCGAGAGAATTTTAAAATCTAACCCATTTCCTTAGCATCTCCATGTATGGAGATACATTCCATGCGGCAGCGCCCTGCAAAATGTAGCTACCCTCCCTGCCAGCGTGGCAACGCAGGCCCACTGGCGGGTTGTGTAGCTCCACAAGGAAAGGATTTAGCCCATTAGGGTAACTCCATGCACAAAGGAACTACCCCTCCGAGATGGGATATAGCCCAACTAGACTAATGTACATGAGTCGCTATTTCTTGGAGCATCGCGTGTTGGAGGAGCATCGGCAGCGGCGACCTGGATCTTCGCCGGCAGCGCCCAGGTATGCTCTCCCCACCCTCCTCTCCCTCGTCCCGTCCCTTTCCTACCCCCTTTCATCGAGCTTACACCCCCTCCTGTGAGCCCACTCTTAACCTAGCTTATCGGTTGGCGAGAGGGAGAGCACCGACAGGATGGCGAGGGACAATGTGGTGTGGAATGTGGGGGGGGGGGGTAGTTCCTAGGCAAGGCAACACCATGCACTTGTAGTAAACACCTCACGACAATGCCTCAAAAAATTATAATAAATTAAAAAACTTGACGATGCAATATAGCCTATGGCTGTAGATATATGAACATGCTAATATGACATCCATAGCTCATTAATTATTGGTGTAGTGGCCTTAATATAGTGTATTATTATACATCCAGTAGGCAATTTCTGACCCCTCTGTCCAAAATTGAACATCATGCATAGTTCTAATTTTCTTGATAGTGTAGACTGCATTTGCTTGATTCAATTTGATCCAAACACAACTTATGCGAAATTTGAATCTTCTATCTCTTATAAGTTTGATTTTGTGAAATATTATGTAGGATGTCGCTCTTCCATCCCCACTATGATCCTGAAGACCGTGCAAGGTTTATGGTGGAGGAGACACTACAAGAAATATTGGCTTTTACCATGCACGGTTTTTGTGGTTAAACAATCTCCTATGACAGATGAGTACCTGTGGTAAGAGCCCTGTCACCAAAGATTCTCCTAGATTTTTTACGACCATGCGGATCCCACCGTGGGAGATGTGTTTCGCTAGCCCCCTTGACTGCTGACGTCATGCAAACTACCACGTGACAAACACCATTAACGACATGTTACCATCATTAATGCTCACAAAAACTATGGTAGAAGCTAGGCCTAGACGATTCCTGCGAAATATTAAGTTGACCGACCCATGAGAGAAGCCCAATAAGAAGACGACTTGTTATTGTTTCGGTCTGCGAGAGGCCTGGGCTACTTAATGGGGGCCCATCACTTTGTAACCCATATGTGTCCTGTTAAATTTTTGGTCCATTACTGTTCTGGCCTATATAAGGCCCATCATACCGGTATTGTGTGGCCCATTAATGGCCTCGCCCCGTCAGTCCAGTACTATTTATGCCTATAGAAGCCCGTTACTATTCATAAATCATGTCACGTGCTGTCCACTAATGGCCCCTTTTTGTGGAGGTTCGTTACTGTTCTGACCTTCTAGCAATCTGGCCTTTCACTGTTCATGCCAGTTAAGATTTTTGGCCTATTACTGTTCGGCCTATTATGATTCTGGACATTTACTGTTCAGGACCATTATGGTTTGTGGTATTTTACTGTTTCGGCCCGCATGATTCTGACCTGTTATTGTTCAGGCTTTTTACTATTTATAGGAGCCCACCCATGGTGTCCCTTTAAGGTCTTTTGGAATTGTGGCCCATTATTGATCCGGCCTTCTATTTTCTAGTTTATTACTATTATACCCTTTTACTGTTAGGGCCTGCTACTGCATGCCAACCGCAATGATCGGAAAGGTACAGTCTTTTACTATTCATTATCAGCACAACATAGAACATGTTGATAACAAAGCTCAATGATGTTCCCTTTTTGACTTGGCTGGCCTAGTTATGGTACCGCCATGTATGGACAACTTCAACTAAATACCTACATAGCCTATGTGATTTACCTACATATTACATCAGCTGCAAACTTCTTAAAATTATTACATATTATAAAAAGGGTAAGAAAATCGAGCATTTCAGTTGTGAATTTGGATTGAGCCCACAGATAGTAGAATCCTCAATTTTGTTTCTCAATCTATCAATTGCATCTTACTTTTAGAGTGACAAATACATTTGGAAACGACCTTGATACATGATCTTGTAGCCCTATCTTTGGTGGCGATAGCAATAAGTGCAGTATGAAACAAATTAATATAGTAAACAAGGCAAATAAACAACCATCTTCATTATCAAAGAATATGAAACTACTCATTTGACTAATATGACACGAGCTATGAACTGGAGTTTACTAGAGTCCCATGGTTCAATTGTTAACCAACACGTTACACAAAACAGGACAAGCAAGCATTAAACAAGTATAGCTGCAATGAAATGAGCAATCAAACAATGTGTGACTTAAATTTTAGCAAATATAAACTAGCCAGTGCTGGAAATATGCCCTAGAGGCAAATAATAAAAGATGTTTATTATCATATTTCATTAAGTTCATAATAGTTTTATACCATGCTATAAGTGCGTCAATTGGAAACATTGGTACACATGTGGTATGTAAACAAACCAGGTCCCTACTAGCCTCTATTCAACTTGATCAAGGTTTCCTGATCATGGAGCATTTATGCCAATTGACAATGAAGTCATATCATTATTGAATAATGTGATGGACATACCCAATATAAGTATTGTGACTCGATCAAGTCAAAGAGTACATCGTTGCAATATTTAGAAATGAAGTATCCTACTCCTTAGACCATGAGATCATATCAAATCACTATCACACGAGGCTGCCTTGACTGCATCAAGCGTCACACCATAATAGGGTGATCATAAAGGTGTCTATCTAGTATTTTAGAGGGATATGTTGAGGCATATGCATCAACATCGGGATTTGTTCTCCTGTGTGATGAAAAGATACACTGGTCCCAGTCGGTGAGATTACATCCATAAGTTGCGCAGCGTGTGACTAGGTCACGACTTAAGCATCACTTGTCAGTAACGAGATTGAACAAGGTATGGTGATACCGATGATCATATCTTGGACAAGTCAAGTATCAAAGTAACAAAGGGAATTGGAATCGATGTTTATGGTTCAAACAAAATTGATATCGTGGAATGCACATGGGTCATTATGGGTATCCAGATCCCGCTAATGATCATTGATCCGAGAGGCAGTTTGATCATGTCTGTGATTTTCCTGAACTGTAGGGTAACACACTTAAGGGTTCTACAATGCATGGAGATCGTTTTGGAATCATCGGGATTAGTAGAAGAAAGATATGAGAATGTCGGAAGTGTTCTATGAGAGAACCGGAATCATTCTATAAGAATTCGAATGAAGTTCGGAATGATCGAAAAGGAGTTTTTGATCATGAGGAAATGTTAAATATGTTTTTAATATTAATATTGAATTAATGGTTAAATATAATATATATAATAAATTTTGGGCTAAAACTTCCTTAATATGCCACTTCTTGGAGGGAAGGGCCCATGAGAGGGGGGAGCCTCCTCCCATGAGGGCCCACTTCCCTAGGGCTCCATCCCGGTCGGCCTTGGGTGGCGCATGGGTTGGAGGGGCCACCCGTCTGGCCTCCCCCATGGCACGCCTCCTCCTCCCTCTGATTTAGTCCCACCCCGAGACTTGGATAGGAAGGGTCTCCCCTTTTCCCCTATATAAGAAGGGTCTTAGGAGGGAAAATACACACAATATTCTCTAAGGCAATTTCCTCTCTCTTGTTAGCTTTCGTGTGTGCGTTTCCAAGAAAAACTGCAGTGTTGGAGATGATGTATCTTCAGCACTCCATCGTGCTACTGGATCCCTGGTTCCAAAAGGTCTACTTCTACATCTCGTCTGGATCAGGAGGATGGAGGTTGTCGTCGAACATCATATGTGTGCGAGACCCCGGGGGTGCTGGCACTTGTGGCACCTGGATTATCGTGCGAGGGGCAACTCGACCTTGAGGTCGGCTACGATTACGACTACATCATCCATGTTCCCATGAACGTTAAACATTTTCGGTCTACAAGGGCATGTCATAGAAAACTTCTCCGTTACAACATTACTCCTAGATAGATCCTGGCATATGGTGTTGCGCTAGTTATGAAAAAATATTGTTTTCTAACGCGAACTCCTTCAGTGGTATCAAAGTCGATCTATGCGTACTATTTCTTGTACGGTTAGAACACATGTTGAATGTGGGCATTGATCCTATAGTTGTTACCCTCTCACATGCACTTATTCATATCACATTTCTATTTGATGAAGCGGCCCAGACCAACCTTACGCATAATCTTACACAAGAATCGTTCCATGCTCAACATATGGCTTGTACCATATAAGTGACTAGTGGTGTCTGTCTCTCTCATAGTAGTTGGTATGGAATTTGCAATGGAGGGTCCTGAAAGGGGTGTCATAGAATCAACGGTTTGATCAATTTTGTGGTTGGAAGTTCATAGGTAAGAAACAATTCTATTGTGAAAGCCCTAGCAGCCACGTAAAATATGCAAAAGATAAAGTAGAGGCGTATAACTTTATTTTGAAGGAGGCATGGGATTTGATATGGTTATGGTCATGATTGAGGTAAAGTAGTTTACTTTTCTGTTGCTAAGTTGTAGTAATAGTCATCGTATCGACGGACGACCAGACAATGGCATCGAGGACTTACCATAGTACTAGTGGGAAAGATGGAGATCATGCGGAGCGCTCGATGGATATCAATGCGCACAAAGAAGGACCATATCATCTCACTATAACTGCATGTGATGGTAATCCTTTTATGCATCTTATTGTTTGCTAGTATTAGATACTTGACGGTAGCATTATATAAGATGATACCTTATTTAATACCAATAAAATTGTTATCCCTTAGTGTGCACAACTAAGAAAGTTCTTCATTATGAAACATGCCGTGATGATTGGGTGTTAGCCATATCAATGTTCGCATATGGTGGGTGTAAGTCATGCTACACAACAAATACACTTCGGTTAAATTGGTGAGCCTAACATGTACATGTAGGGGTTCGTAGCATGGAAAACAAAAATTTTCTATCGCATACAAACAAACAAGCCAAGATCTATCTACTAGATTGTAGCAACGAGTCGATGGAATAACTCACCCTCGAAGATTCCAAAGTGTTTAACGAGAGCAGATTCTCGTGGGTGATGTAGTCGTACTCTTTCCGATCTCAAGATCGCGTAGACGATCCTTCCGGCGCCGCGTTCCCGCAGCGCTCCCGCAGTCGGTCACACGTTCGGTACTCGACGAAGACCTTCCTCTCCCTTGTTCCAGCAGGCAGCGGAGGTTGTAGTATTCTCCTCGCGATTCCGGCAGCACAACGGCGTGGTACCGGAGGTAGAGGGGAAATCCCGCAGGGCTTCGCCTTAAGCCGGTGCGAGTATGGTGGAGCTTATGAGAGAGGCTATTAGTGGTCTAGTAATTAGACACACCAATTAGAGGGCTCTAAACCAATTAGAAGGCTCTAAACCGAATAGCTCTAAACCGGGGTCTAGATCTAGGGTTTAGATTAGAGGATAGGAAACTTGTAGTGTGTAGGAGGGGAGGCCCTGCCCCTCCCTTTATAGGTGGGAGGGCTGGCGCGCCAGGGGAGGGAGGGAGTCCCTCCCCAACTCGGCCTAGGGCTGGCCGCCGGCTTGGGGAGGAGGACTCCTCCCCCAAGTCGGTTTCCTCTTCTCCTCTTTCCCACTTTCCAATTTTGGCAGTTTGACTTTTCAAACTTGCTATTTGACTTTCCAATTTAGGATTTAAATAAACCCTTTATTTTGGACAGCGAGAACACTTAGTACATGATGCAATCATTCCAATATGCAATGACACATTCATGTACCCCTTCCCCCTCCGGAGTGCCGGACATTCCGGGACCTTCTAGAATGTTCCCGATGAAAACACCGGAACCATTCCCCAACTCCGAAACGGAACTTTCCTTATATGAATCTTATTCTCCGGACCATTCCGGATCACCTCATGATATCCCGGATCCCATCCGAGACTCCGAACAACATTCGGTCTCTTTCTCATAATACCATAACTACTCAAACAACGTCGAATCCTTAAGTGTGTCTCCCTACAGTTCGTGAATTATGCAGACATGATCGAGACACTTCTCCGAACAATAACCAATAGAGGAATCTGGAAATTCATATGGCTCCCACATATTTCTACGATTACTTTGCGATCGAATGAACCACTTACATACGATACCAATTTCCCTTTGTCTCACGATATGTTACTTATCCGAGGTTATGATCGTCGGTATCTCTGCATACCTAGTTCATCCTCGTTACTGATAAGTACTCTTTTCTCGTTCCCGTGATATGTGATCCCTTGTGACCCAGTCACATGCTTGCAAGCTAATTGGATGACATTTCACCGAGAGGGCCCAGAGAATATCTATCCGTCATGTGGATGGACAAATCCCACTCTTGATCCATGTGTTTCAACCAATACTTTCCGAACACTCAATGCCACCTTTATAGCCACCCTGTTACGGTGTGGTGTTTGATGACATCAAAGCATCCATCCAGTAAAGGTGATATGCATGATCTCATGGTCGAAGGAATTAGGTTACTATGTATCAGAAAGCATATAGCAATTGAACTATTGAAATGACTTGATCTTTATGCTACGCTTGTCTATAGGAGTATGTCCACCATATCATTCTCCTAACGATATGATCTTGTTGTTGATAACATCTCAATGTTCATGACAAAGAAACCACATCATCAATCAACCAACAAGCTAGTGAAGTATAGAGGCTATACTAGGGACTTCAAATTAAGTTTACAAATCACACAAGTATTAATGGTTTCCTTGTTAATACTATTATAGCATGAATGCAAACATTTATCATAAACACAAAGATATATAATAATAACTATATTTATTATTGCCTCTAGGGCATATCTCCAACAGTCTCCCACTTGCACTAGAGTCATCCAATCTAGATTACATGGTAATATACCGAACACCCATGGCAGTTTGGTGTTGGTCATGTTTTGCCCTCGGGAGAGGTTTAGTCAACGGATCCGCCACATTCAGATCTGTGTGTACTTTGCAAATCTTTATATCCCCATCCTGGATATGTTCTCGAATAGCGTGAAAACGTAGCTTGATATGCTTCAGCTTCTTGTGTGACCTTGGTTCTTGCGCATTGGCTATGGCGCCCATGTTATCACAGTAGATAGACATTGGGTCCAGCGCACTAGGAACCACACCCAGCTCTGTAATGAACTCTTTCATCCATATCGCTTCTTGTGAAGCCTCCGAAGCAGCCATGTATTCCGATTCAGTTGAAGATCTCGCCACAACGCTTTGCTTTGCACTCCTCCAGCTAACTGCTGCACCATTCAAAATAAATACGTATCCAGATTGTGATTTAGAATCATCTGGATCGGTGTTCCAACTAGCATCGGTGTAACCATTAACAACGAGCTGTTCATCACCTCCACAAGAAAGAACCATATCCTTAGTTCTTCTCAAGTACTTAAGGATGTTTTTGACCGCTGTCCAATGATCCACTCCTGGATCACTTTGATATCTGCTAGTTAAACTAACAGCATATGCGATGTCGGGTCTAGTACATAGCATGGCATACATTAGAGATCCTATGGCTGAGGCATAGGGAGTCTTACTCATCCTTTCTCTATCTTCTGCCGATGTCGGACTTTGAGTTTTACTCAAGGTCGTATTGGGCAACATGGGCAAGAACCCTTTCTTGCTATCTTCCATTCCAAACCTCTTTAGAACTTTGTCCAAATATGTACTTTGTGACAATGATATTTGGCGTTTCGATCTATCTCTATAAATCTTTATGCCTAATATGTAAGCTGCTTCGCCAAGATCCTTCATTGAAAAACTATTATTCAAATATTCTTTGACACTATTAAGAAGGTCTACATCATTCCCAATCAATAATATGTCATCCACATACAGTATTAAGAATGCTACAGAGCTCCCACTCACTTTCTTGTAAATACAAGCTTCTCCATAAGTTTGTATAAAACCAAAACTTTTGATTACCTTATCAAAACGTTGATTCCAACTTCGGGATGCTTGCTTCAATCCATAGATGGACCGTTGAAGCTTGCATACCTTGTTAGCATCTTTAGGATCGACAAAACCTTTGGGTTGTATCATATACAACTCTTCATCAATGTCTCCATTGAGGAATGCTGTTTTGACATCCATCTGCCATATCTCATAATCATAATATGCAGCGATTGCTAACATAATCCTCACAGACTTTAGCTTCGCTACCGGTGAGAAAGTCTCATCGTAGTCAACTCCTTGAATTTGTCGAAACCCTTTTGCGACAAGTCGAGCTTTATAGACAGTAACATTACCATCAGCATCTGTTTTCTTCTTGAAAATCCATTTGTTCTCGACAGCCTTCCGGCCATCCGGTAAGTCCACCAAAGTCCATACTTGGTTTTCATACATGGATCCAATCTCGGATTTCATGGCTTCTTGCCATTTATTGGAATCTGGGCTCATCATCGCTTCCTCATATGTCTCGGGGTCATCGGTGTTGTCCACCAACATGACATTCATAACGGAATCATACCAATCTGGAGTGGTACGAGTTCTCGTTGACCTCCGAGGCTCTGTAGCAACTTCAACCGAAGTTTCATGATCACTATCATTAGCTTCCTCTCTTATTGGTGCAGGCACCACAGGAACTTCTTCCGGTGCTGCGCTACTCGCAATTTCGAGAGAAGGTTCGACAACCTCGTCGAGTTCTACTTTCCTTCTAGTCACTTCTTTCGAGAGAAATTCCTTCTCTAGAAAGGATCCATTCTTGGCAACGAAGATTTTGCCTTCGGATCTATGATAGAAGGTATACCCAATAGTTTCCTTCGGGTATCCTATGAAGACGCATTTTTCCGCTTTGGGTTCAAGCTTGTCCGGCTGTAACTTCTTTACATAGGCTTCGCATCCCCAAACTTTAAGGAACGACAATTTAGGTTTCTTCCCAAACCATAATTCATACGGTGTCGTTTCAACGGATTTAGATGGTGCCCTATTTAAAGTGAATGCGGCTGTTTCTAATGCATAACCCCAAAATGATAGCGGTAAATCTGTAAGTGACATCATAGAACGAACCATATCTAAGAGAGTTCGATTACGACGTTCAGACACACCATTACGCTGTGGTGTTCCCGGCGGTGTCAATTGTGAAAGTATTCCGCACTTCTTTAAATGCTCGCCAAACTCGTAACTTAGATATTCACCTCCACGATCAGAACGTAGAAATTTAATCTTCTTGTTACGTTGATTCTCTACCTCACTTTGAAACTCCTTAAACTTCTCGAAAGTTTCGGACTTATGTTTCATGAAATAGATATACCCATATCTACTCAAGTCATCTGTGAAGGTAAGAACATAACGATAACCACTGCGCGATGCTACACTCATTGGACCACACACATCGGTATGTATGATTTCCAATAAGTCCGTAGCTCGCTCCATTATACCAGAAAATGGAGTCTTAGTCATTTTTCCCATCAGACATGCTTCGCATCTTTCAAGTGATTCAAAATCAAGTGATTCAAGAAGTCCATCGGAATGGAGTTTCTTCATACGTTTCACTCCAATGTGACCAAGACGACAGTGCCACATATAGGTCAAATTATCGCTTGATTTCAAACGTTTAGCCTCAATGTTATTAATATGTGTATTTCTACTATCGAGATTCAATATGAATAGACCATCTATCAAAGGTGCATGTGCATAAAACACATTACTCATATAAATCGAACAACCATTATTCTCGGATTTAAACAAGTAACTGTCTCGCAATAAACAAGATCCTGATATAATGTTCATGCTTAACGCAGGCACCAAATAACAATTATTTAAGTATAAAACTAATCCCGATGGTAGATGAAGAGGTAGCGTGCCGACCGCGATCACATCAACCTTTGATCCGTTTCCTACGCGCATCGTCACCTCGTTCTTCACTAGCTTCCGTTTATTCTGCAGCTCCTGTTTCGAGTTACAAATATGAGCAACCGAACCAGTATCAAATACCCAGGCACTACTACGAGTACTAGTGAGATACACATCAATAACATGTATATCAGATATACCTTTCTTCTTGATGTTGCCGTTCTTCAAATCCGCCAAGTACCTTGGGCAATTCCGCTTCCAGTGACCTTCTCTCTTGCAGTAAAAGCACTCAGTTTCAGGTTTAGGTCCAGCCTTGGTCTTCTTCGTCGTCGGCGTGGTAACTTTCTTACCACCCTTCTTGAAGTGTCCCTTTTGCTTAGACTTGCCTTTCTTGAATTTGGTGGTCTTATTGACCATCAACACTTGGTGCTCTTTCTTGATCTCCACTTCTGCAGATTTTAACATAGCAAATAGTTCTGGCAACTCTTTGTTCATGTTCTGCATGTTGTAGTTCATCACAAAGTTCTTGTAACTTGGTGGTAGTGATTGGAGGATGCGGTAAACTCCCAAAGTATTAGGAATCACTATACCCAAACTTTGAAGTTTATTTGCGTGCCCAGACATCTTAAGCACATGCTCACTGACGGAGCTACCCTCTTCCATCTTGCAGTTAAAGAACTTTTCAGAAGCTTCATAACTTTCAATTGCCGCATGAGTCTCAAAGATTAATTTGACATCCTCGACAATATCATATGGATCTGACTCTTCAAACCTTTTCTGAAGCTCCGATTCTAAACCATACAAGATAGCACACTGAACTATGGAGTACTGATTCTTCCGAGCGAGGTAAACATTCTTTACTTCATCGGTAGCATCAGCTGCAGGTGGGTCACCTAGCGGTGCATCCAGCACATAGGTCAAATTACCAGCTGTGAGGACAATCCTCAAATTGCGGAACCAATCCGCGAAGTTGCTTCCATTGTTTTTCAACTTTTCTTTCTCTAGGAACGCATTAAAATTGATGGTAGGGGCTGCCATTGATCTACAACATATTTGCAATAGTTTAGACTAAGTTTATGACAAATTGAGTTCAAATTAATTAATGAAATTAAACTAGGTGAACTCCCACTCAAAACAACATCCCTCACATTGTTTTAGTGATCACACGAACCAAATCCACTACATCAACACCGATCATCACGAGAGCTGATATAGTTTTAATGGCGAACAATCATCATGTTCATCATATCTACTATATGATTCATGCTTTGCCTTTCGGCGATCCGTGTTCCTGAGGCCATGTCTGTACATGCTAGGCTCGTCAAGATCAAACCTTAGCTTCCGCATAAGCAAATCTGGCTTGCTTACGTTGTATTCACCCGCGGAATCAAAGACACCCGATCATCACGTGGTGCTTCGAAGCAGCAAGCTTTGGCAACGGTGCATACTAAGGGTGAACACTTTAGAACTTGAAATTTATGTGCATGAGGGATCATCTTATAATGCTACCGTCGTCTACTAAGCAATACAAGATGCATAAAGGATTAACATCACATGCAATTCATAATATGTGATATGATATGGCCTTTCTTCTTTGTGCTTCCGATCTCCATCTTCAAGCACGAATATGATCTCCATCATCACCGGCATAGCATCAAGGTCAATGACGCTTCTCCATGGTTGTCGTCCACCAGCTTCAACTATTACAACTATTTTGAATAGACACGCAGGTCTTAACAGAAATTAAAGACAACCATATGGCTCCTGCCGGTTGCCAACTTACAATAAGGAACATTGCATACATCAAATATAATCACAATCATGGCCATATCACATCACTGCACACCCCTGCAAAACAAAGTTAGACGCTTCTACTTTCTTTGCATATTTTACGTGGTTTGGGGCTTTCCATAAGTGTCGTTCTAACTTACGAACAAGAACCACAACATTGATACTAGCATTGTTGATCACCCGTTGTAAATTGGATCTTTACTATGCTAGGAGAAACAGGCACCCGCAAAGCCACTTATGCAAAACGAGTTGCATGTCAAGCGTGGAGCAAGTCTCATGAACGATGTCATGTAAGGTTAGCCCGGGCCGCTTCATCCCAACATACCGCAAGATGCAAAGTACACAAAAAGCAATCTACAATAAAAGCATCAACGCCCACAATGACCATTGTGTTCTACTCGTGCAACAGATCTACATATAGACACGGCTCTGATACCACTGTAGGGGTTCGTAGCATGGAAAACAAAAATTTTCTATCGCATACAAACAAACAAGCCAAGATCTATCTACTAGATTGTAGCAACGAGTCGATGGAATAACTCACCCTCGAAGATTCCAAAGTGTTTAACGAGAGCAGATTCTCGTGGGTGATGTAGTCGTACTCTTTCCGATCTCAAGATCGCGTAGACGATCCTTCCGGCGCCGCGTTCCCGCAGCGCTCCCGCAGTCGGTCACACGTTCGGTACTCGACGAAGACCTTCCTCTCCCTTGTTCCAGCAGGCAGCGGAGGTTGTAGTATTCTCCTCGCGATTCCGGCAGCACAACGGCGTGGTACCGGAGGTAGAGGGGAAATCCCGCAGGGCTTCGCCTTAAGCCGGTGCGAGTATGGTGGAGCTTATGAGAGAGGCTATTAGTGGTCTAGTAATTAGACACACCAATTAGAGGGCTCTAAACCAATTAGAAGGCTCTAAACCGAATAGCTCTAAACCGGGGTCTAGATCTAGGGTTTAGATTAGAGGATAGGAAACTTGTAGTGTGTAGGAGGGGAGGCCCTGCCCCTCCCTTTATAGGTGGGAGGGCTGGCGCGCCAGGGGAGGGAGGGAGTCCCTCCCCAACTCGGCCTAGGGCTGGCCGCCGGCTTGGGGAGGAGGACTCCTCCCCCAAGTCGGTTTCCTCTTCTCCTCTTTCCCACTTTCCAATTTTGGCAGTTTGACTTTTCAAACTTGCTATTTGACTTTCCAATTTAGGATTTAAATAAACCCTTTATTTTGGACAGCGAGAACACTTAGTACATGATGCAATCATTCCAATATGCAATGACACATTCATGTACCCCTTCCCCCTCCGGAGTGCCGGACATTCCGGGACCTTCTAGAATGTTCCCGATGAAAACACCGGAACCATTCCCCAACTCCGAAACGGAACTTTCCTTATATGAATCTTATTCTCCGGACCATTCCGGATCACCTCATGATATCCCGGATCCCATCCGAGACTCCGAACAACATTCGGTCTCTTTCTCATAATACCATAACTACTCAAACAACGTCGAATCCTTAAGTGTGTCTCCCTACGGTTCGTGAATTATGCAGACATGATCGAGACACTTCTCCGAACAATAACCAATAGAGGAATCTGGAAATTCATATGGCTCCCACATATTTCTACGATTACTTTGCGATCGAATGAACCACTTACATACGATACCAATTTCCCTTTGTCTCACGATATGTTACTTATCCGAGGTTATGATCGTCGGTATCTCTGCATACCTAGTTCATCCTCGTTACTGATAAGTACTCTTTTCTCGTTCCCGTGATATGTGATCCCTTGTGACCCAGTCACATGCTTGCAAGCTAATTGGATGACATTTCACCGAGAGGGCCCAGAGAATATCTATCCGTCATGTGGATGGACAAATCCCACTCTTGATCCATGTGTTTCAACCAATACTTTCCGAACACTCAATGCCACCTTTATAGCCACCCTGTTACGGTGTGGTGTTTGATGACATCAAAGCATCCATCCAGTAAAGGTGATATGCATGATCTCATGGTCGAAGGAATTAGGTTACTATGTATCAGAAAGCATATAGCAATTGAACTATTGAAATGACTTGATCTTTATGCTACGCTTGTCTATAGGAGTATGTCCACCATATCATTCTCCTAACGATATGATCTTGTTGTTGATAACATCTCAATGTTCATGACAAAGAAACCACATCATCAATCAACCAACAAGCTAGTGAAGTATAGAGGCTATACTAGGGACTTCAAATTAAGTTTACAAATCACACAAGTATTAATGGTTTCCTTGTTAATACTATTATAGCATGAATGCAAACATTTATCATAAACACAAAGATATATAATAATAACTATATTTATTATTGCCTCTAGGGCATATCTCCAACAGTACATGCATGGACTCGGAACACGAGAGATCGAAAGATTGAGCATGAGTCACATGAATGATGTGATCGACATTGTAATGTGCACCTTTGCCACTATATCATTGGCCATGATGATCGGGGGTGGTGTAGTGAATTAGGATCATGTAATCACTAAAGCCATCTTAGGGATGATAGTTTTAGTGGGAGCTGAATAAATAATTTGATATCGTATTATGAACTTAGTCTAAGCATCTTTGCAAATATCCTTGTATATCATGGCCACTTCCAATGTTCAGGACATCTTTGGTCCATTCTTCAATGGTGAGAAACTTAAGCTAGATGGGTCAAACTTTACCACCTGGTACCAGCACTTGAGGACGTGCTCACTAGGAACAATCTTCTCTATGTCCTATGAGAACCAATAGGAGATTTCCCCAAAGACTTCGTGGGTATGAAAGATGATGTCAATTATCAAGATCGCTGTGAAACTTTCGTGACTGTAAAGTACACCATAATTCATACAATGGAGTCTACCTACGAGTACATATTCACAAAATCGAAGCGTATAGTATGTTCGATGGACTAAATGTGATGTTTCTGCCGCAAGTTAGTATCATGAAGTATGAGTACATGAACAAGTTGCTTTCAACCAAGATGGAAGAAAACACCTAATTTGAGACCCACTTGGATGTCATGGAAGAGATTCATGAGCGCCTTGTGGATATCATGGGCTACTAGTTGACAGACAAGTTTGTGGTAGATGGGGCGTTCCGTTCGCTTCCTCCTAGATACAAAGATGTCGACAGGGGCTATGTCATGGAAGGGATAATGTATTCCTTTCATGAGTTCATGGCTAAGTTGAGAACTACGATAGTATAACCCATTACAGGGGATGTCATCGACGAAGCAGGTATATATTTGATATACAAGTTGTAAATGTGTTTCATACAAACACTTATGTAGTTTACTAAGTATTTGATGCTTGTTCTATTTTATGAAAATTGGACCTTCTTCTTGAGAGTTGTTGGAAGAGATGAGGAGACAATGGCATGTTGATAGGAAAGCAAGCTGGTTGATGGCCGACGACATTCTCCCTCAACATATATCATTTCGATTAGCTTATAGATTTGAATAAAAGCTTTGTAATCGATATGTGTGTGTGTGTGAAACTTATTAGTGAGTCTTGCATGTTGTGAGATCGTTATTCATATAAGTGAGATACAAATCAGTTGTATTATTTCTATGAATAATTTGTTTTGTGGTCACATTATGGTTATGAATGAGTTATTCTTGTCTTTATCTCGATGATAGTAGTTTCAGCATTTATAAAATATTGAAAATGCCAAAATATATTAAAACTTAATAATGACATCACCTTCGGGTAACTCTACTGTTTAAGTCATATTGATAGGTTCATTATGATGAAACATGAGGTCTTAGATACTCGATCTTTGACTTATGCTAACCATGCCTCCCTAGGTGAGATGACTAAAACTCTGCGTTCTGGTAAAATAGATTGTTGATTGAATTGATGAATATCATGCATGATGATTGTAATTTAGCAAAGTGGTGGATATCATTATTTCATCATTTTCATTGTGAATTTTAGTGAATATGTGTGTTTACTTGATGAAACACAAGTTTGAAAGTGATCTGTTCAAAGAATTTCAGAATAAAGATGGGTATTAAATCAACAAGAATATCGAAGTCTCTACAATTTGATCAAAATGACAAGTATTTGCGTTAAGTTTTGGCATAAGGACTTTTGAAAGATGTTTTTTCTGAAATTGCGATGTTTGGACACTTCAAATGTTGGCACGTCCAAGTGTTATAATCATATTATATTAGATACTGTATGGTCTAGAAATTATCTCTTACCGGGTTACCGTTAATAATTAGAGTTACGTCAAACACTCATTTTAGAAATAAGGAACCATCTAAGATTCGTGGAAACAACACCATGTGAATTATGGCATATTTGAGTTTCTAGAATGTTGAGTTATGTGATAATTCGAGTAATGAATAAATCTTTGTAGTGTATTCTTAGGCAACTATGAATACATCTTCCACAACTAAGCCAAAAAGTGAAAACCTACTGTTGCATAACACATTGTTTTCTCGAGAAGGTGTTGCTTGATGTGAAGTGTTGGTGGAAGAAAGTAAAATCTCAAAACAAGGTATTTGACCTTATCTCTAGAATGTCGAGTAGCACACCAGAATATGTTCCGGGAACTAAACTCTACAAGTGGAGGAGGAACTATTGATAAGAATCATGACATTTCAGCTAATACTTTTACTAAAGAAAGTAGGATTCAAGAATACATCCCGCCAATTTGTGGAATTGTATTGTTGATTCACTTGTCATGTTGATGGGACAAGACATACCTACGAACTACGAATAAGTGTGATGGACCTAAGTACGAGAAATGACTAAGAGTCGTGGAAATCCCATATTAAGTTACATTTAAGATTGCAAAGTAAGATGTTACTTGATCTTTCCAAATAACTTCAAAGTTATAAGGAAGAAATAAAACTTAAAGGAAGACACAAAAGCTCAATTTGTCACAAAGTATGTTTTGACAAATTCAAAACATTGACTATGATATGTAGAAATACTTAAAGTCTATTAGGTTTACACCAACAATTACTACAATTTAATAATTGGTAGAAGGTTGTCAAAACTGTGTGTTCTTCAATGACAATATTGACAAAGAATTGTAATTGGTATAACAAGCATGGATTTTGTCAATTATATGAATGCTAGTATCTCGTAGCTAGAATTCTCGAGTTGACGGATGATCAAGGAATTTTGTAATTACCAAAATATCTGGAGGACCTACATTTACAATAAACTAAGTGGGATGTAAATAGCTTTCCTAATCTGAATATGTAAACGACATATTTTGAGTGGGACCTAAGAGAATTCCCTGATCTCATATGTGGATGACATATTTGAGTGAGAGAGTGACAACATTCTTGTATATGTGGTTGACATATGGTGAATGATGTAATTGGTATTAATAGTTATTTAAGATAGTAAATGTTTAATGGATGAAGTTGAAAAAGCATTAAACATTAAAATCTATCAAGATAGATTGATACGTTTAATAAATATTATTGTCAAAGTGTTTCCTATCTTTGATTATGAAGTTGTTCAAGATGTCCTAGATAAGATTTTGAAGAAGTTCAGAATGGAACAAGCTAAGAAAGTTTTTCTTGCTTGTATATCTAGGTGGAGCATTGAGTTAATCTCGATATGACAATAATGGTTAAAAGGGAAGAAGTGAGATGATTTTCATCTCCTATGCTTCGGCCATAAGGTCTTACATATAACCATACTGTATACTCGACGTAATGTGGCCTAAGATCTTGGTTAAGAGGACAAGCTCTGAAGTGATTCTCGAGTAAAATCACTGAACCAGAGTTAAGTTATCTTTAAACTGAAAGGCGCGTGGTTATACATCGAAACTGCATACTATGCACTACCGATTAAATCTACATTGATATAGAAGTATGTGTTTGCTTTTGAAGTGGCAAGTACAATTGTTATGGATAAGGATATTCGACTGTGTTTTCGGTATACATGACGACAATGAAAGTCCACTTGACTGAACAACTATCATTGTAGACACCGGGAAACAAAGTCCCACTCTACCACCAAACATATACTTCGACATATTATATGATAATAGGATAATTTCAAACAAGGTAACATTAAATGATTTGCAAAGAACATAAGTATCTGTAAGATACAGATCATTGATAGAACATTTCTCCATGAGAAATCAAGATCAATAAACACATATGTGATATGGTTTATGATTAGTAACAAATGCAACCAAATTGTTTATACTCTAGTGCAAGTGGGAGACTGTTGGAAATATGCCCTAGAGCCAAATAATAAAAACGTTTATTACTTCCTCCGATCCATATTACTTGTCACTGAAATGGATGTATCTAGACATGTTTTAATACTAGATACATCAATTTCAATGACAAGTAATATGGATCGGAGGGAGTATCATATTTCATCAAGTTCATAATAGCTTTATACCGTGCTATAACTGTGTCAATTGGAAATGTTGGTACATGTACGGTATGTAAAAAAACCAAGTTCCTAGTAGCCTCTGTTCAACTAGTTCATTTGGCAACTGATGATCATGTTTCCTGATCATGGAGCATTTATGCCAATTAACAATGAAGTCATATCATTATTGAATGATGTGATGGACACTATACCCAATATAAGTATTGCGACTCGATCAAGTCATAGAGTTCATCGTTGCAATAATTAGAAACAAAGTATCCTACTCCTTAGACCATGAGATCATATCTAATCACTATCACCCGAGGCTGCCTTGACTGCATCAACCGTCACACTGTAAGAGGGTGATCATAAAGGTGTCTATCAGGTATTCCAAAGGGATATGTTGAGGCGTATGCATCGAGATCGAGATTTGTTCTCCCGCGTGATGGGAAGATACACCGGGCCCACTCAGTGAGATTACATCCATAAGTTGTGCAGCGTGTGACTAGGTCACATGGATGGAATATCAAGGGAACGAGTTAAGCAACACTTGTTGGTAAGGAGATTGAACAAGGTTTGGTGATACCGATGATCATATCTTAGACAAGTCAAGTATTGAAGTAATAAAGAGAATTGGACTCGACGTTCATGGTTCAAATGACATTGATATCATGTAATGCACATGGGTCATTATGGGTATCCAGATCCCACTAATGATCATTGATCCGGGAGTCGTCTCGATCATGTATGTGATGTTCCTGAACTATAGGTTAACACACTTAAGGGTTCTACGACACTTGGAGATTGTTTTGGAATCATTGGGATTACCGGAAGAAAGAGATGAGAATACTGGAAGTGTTCCGTGAGAGAACCAAAATCGTTCCGGTAGAATTCAAAGGAAGTCTGAAATGATCGAAAAGGAGTTTTTGATCATGAGGAAATGTTAAATATGTTTTTAATATTAATAATTGAATTAATGGTTAAAAATCATATTTAAAATAAATTTTGGTCTAAAACTTCCCTAATGGGGGTAGCCCCTAGGGCTCCCGCTCGGTGAAAGAACATTTCATGATCTCTAGTGTTTTGTGTGTTAGATAACAAAGCTAAGGATTATTTAATTGTGTGTTTCGTGGTGCGGAATACTTTTCCACCAAATACAGCTAAACAAGTGATTAGGGGGTGGATTATCCGCCCCTACCAAGGGCTAGATTATCCGCCCCGCCTAGTTCATATGCCGCTAAGGCGCATCATGCAGAAGGGAGGGTGGAGTTTCCCCAGATTAACCGGCCAGGGCTAGAGCTTTTGCCCGGGCCGGATAATCCACCCACTAGGGGGCCAGATAATCCGCCCCCTAGGAATTTTTTCAAAGACATCCAAGGCGCGTCACCCAGAGAGGGGGCGGAAATTTGGTTCAGATTATCCGATTCCGAGCCAGATGTTTGCCCGGACCAGATAATACGGCCCTCACTTAGGACAGATAATCTGGCCCCCTTTTCTTCCAACGGCTGGTTTCTGGCATGGGGTATAAATACCCCAATTTATCCTCTTGTCAGATCTCTTGATTCATTCAAAAAGTGCAGAGCTATTGTTTCTAATTCTCACGAGATCTCCATGTTCAACCACCCGAAGGTTCTGATCTTTGGGGAATCGAAGGAGGAGGCCTTGATCTACATCAGCACCAATCGAGATCTTCATTTCCCCTCCATTCACTTGGAGGATTCTTGATCTAGTATTCCTTGCAAATATCTAGATCTCTATTTCGGTTATTAATTAACTTGTTCTTGTGGTAGCGTGTTGTCATCATGGGAGCCTCCAGTTCAGTTGTGGATGCATGCCCCTCTAGTGCTGTAAAGGCACCGGTCGCCGCCTAGAAGGGTACCAAATAGTGGAAGGTGGATCAGGCCTCTCATGGCAAGATCCATCAGAGAACAGGGTGAGGTCTTTTGTGGCGTGGTGGTATTAGTACCACCCACCCCTCCAACATAGACATACTTCCCTTAACAAGGAAGGAACTATAGTAAAACAAATCATTTGTCTCTGTGTGCTTCACTATGGTTACCTCATTCCACCCTCTTCGCCTTTACTCGCTTAGTAGTTAGGTTGACATATAGGGAAATTCATCTTAGTTGCATATCTAGATAATTTACCTTTGTGTTAAGCCTAAAATTGAAAAATAATTAAAATTTGTAGTAACACCTATTCACCCCGACCCTCTAGGTGCCCATACGATCTATTTCAATTGGTATCAAGGCCTGGGCTCTTTATTCAGGCTTTACCTCCTAAGAGAGTATGGGTATTAAGGAAGATGGTAGTGGGGATGGGAGTAAAGTCACCATGGATGATCTCAATACCTTGGAAACAAGCTTGATTAAAACCGTGGAGACCCAAATGCAACAGATGCGTGAAATGATAGCGTGTCTCACGCCACCCACAATGCCTCCTCCATCTTGCACTGAGGCCACAACTCCTATTTATAAGGACAAAGCTAAGGCTAACTCTGAAGAAAAGGAGTTGGAGGGCGAAGGTAAAAACAAGGGTTCCTCTTCCAAAAATCAAAGTGGTAAGGAGGACTATAGTGAGGTTTCACAGTTATATTCGCCCGATCCACCAATTCCCCATCCTCATATAAACAATAGGGGTGATCCACATAAGCTTAGTGCATCTCCTTTCAATCAATGATAATTTTTAATGAAGTCTCATGCGTGCAGCTCATCGATTGAGTTATCGAAGATCATCGAGGGTGGTCTCCACATTGGGGATCCAACCAATTTGACAAGACGTGAAGTTGTCGATAGTCAACTCAACGTGATGGCTTTGCACATGATCCATCTTGGTGTGGGTTCCAAGGACATGCCACACATTAAGCATCTAAGCACCACTAAAGAAGCTCGGGATGCCCTCACCGAGCTATTCATTGGAAATGAAATCATGAGAAGGAATAGGTATAATGCTCTAAGCAACCAAGTTGAAGGGTTCTATATGATGGATGGTGAGGACCACGAAGATATGTATAGAAGGCTCAATTCCATTGCCACCACATTTAGAAACCATGGTGCAACACATGTTGATGATGCTTGGATCAAGAGGAAATATGTAATTATCACCAAATGACTTCCAACAAAGTCATGCAAGAAATGGATGCATTCAAAGTTGCGGCAAAGAACGTTGAAGATGCTCGTGCTTGAGCAATTGGAATGCAAAAAGGTGTGAATGTTGCTTTGAAGGCCAATGCCATTGAGCAAGAAGAAGATGATAAAAGCCTTGACATAGTTCCCATGAGCTATCCCGAGGAGATCAATCATGCTCATGGTGAGTACATGGCATTCTACGCAAGAAACTTTTGGAAAGACCCGGCCAAAGCAAAATATGAACTTGAGCGCAAGAATGGGTCAAGTGGAAGAAAAGAAAATGGTCCAAAACTGATGTCATGTTACAATTGTGGCGACCATTTGCATTTCGTAGCTGAGTGCCCCTATAAAAGTAGAGAAGATCATGGGGGAAGACTAGTTCCCAAGGAGAAGTCAAAGGCTCCTCGCAAGAAGCCATTTAACAAGAAGAATGCTTCCTACAAGAAGCAACCAAAGATTGTGTTGGTAGCCCAAGAGGAGTACTCATCCATAAGCGAAGACGAAGAAGGTGATGATAATTCAAGAGAGGTGGCTGCCATAGACACTACATCTACACCAACCGCTTCACTCTTCGATTCTCCAAATGAGAATGTCTTCAACAAGAATGTCACTTGTCTCATGGCAAGAGGTTCCGAGGTATCACCTTCCATCACTTCCTTTCCTAAGACTACCATGAATGCTGATATGGATGATTCCACTAGTCTTAAGGTTAAGGAAGAAGTTATTTCCTTGGATTGTTTTATGACCAACTAGCATGGTGAATGTAAAATGCATTTTGAGGCTCTCATGAGTAAATTGTTCACTCGGAAGAACTCCTTGAATAAAAGGGCATAATTGAAAGGGAGGATGCAATGGAAATAGCATCCTTGAAAAATGCTCTAGAAGAAGAAGAGATTTAGGCCTCCCTTGAGGAGAGGCTTGAGTCAATTGAGGAGTCAAATGATGAACTTATGGCCAAACTTGTGAAGGAACGGGATCATGCTATTGCTAAGGCAAGGAAGCTAAAAAGGGAGAAGGTTAAATTTTGGGCTGCTCATGCTAGACTTTCCGAGAAGCTAGAGACACTTGACATTGCTCACAAGGCATTGGATAGTGAATACTCTATTCTTAATGAGTCTCATGACCAGCTCCAAACTCGACTAGCCAAGTATGATGTTCCTAGCACCTCTACTTCAGTGTGCAATCATGAAGACATCCTTCAAGAAAATGCTAGATTGAAAGATGAGCTTGCCAAGTCATCTCCCCAAAGGTAAGGAAGTTCTCGATGAGCTCTTGAGCAAGCAAAGGACAAATAATGGAAAGGAGGGACTAGGATATGTCCCCAAGACTAAGAATAAGAAGAACAAGAAGAAGAAGTCCAAGAATACTCAAGCAAAGACAAGCACCACTGAAAAGAACATCACGAAGGACAAAACTGATTATGATGGTTTTGAAGGGTCTAATAATCCTCACTATGAGTTATTTTGTGATTATTACGGTGATGTTTATGCTAGTTATGTTAGTCCTTATGATAATTACATTTCTTGGTCTATTTGGGTTCCAAAGACCCTTGTTACTAACATGAGAGGACCATTGAAAAATGGGTACCTAAAACCAAGAAGTAATTCTCTTGTAGGGTTATGCTTCCAGCGGGTCGAAATGGGTGCTTGATAGTGGATGCACAAGTCATATGACCGGAAGCAAGGAGATCATCACATATATGAGGCCTAATCATGATCAAATAACCATCTCCTATGGTGACAAGTACAAGTCTAAGGTATTGGGTCTTGGCAAGGTTGTGGTTGCCCACGATATCTCTCTCGTGGACGTCATGCTTGTTGAGACCCTTGGATATAATTTACTTTCTGTTCGTTCCCTTGGTAAGATGGGCTTTGCAATTTTCATTGATGGTGATATCGTGGTACTCTTGTGGAGCAAGTCTCTCAAGGTCTCTTTCGTGGGGTACGTCAAAAACGACCTATATGTGGTGGACTTTTGGGGGAAAGCCACTGCAGGTCTGATGTGCCTATTGGGAAAGGCCAATGTGGGTTGGCTATGGCATAGCCGGCTATCTCATGTCAATATGAGAACTTTGCAAAGTCTTCACAAGGGTGTACACATCCTTGGATTAAAAGAAAATGTTTCCTTTTCCAAAGATTGTGTTTGTAAGGCTTGTGTTGAAGGAAAGATGCATGACTCTCCCCATCGAAGGAAGACAATCATATCATCAAAGAGGATCTTAGAGCTTCTTCATGTGGATCTCTTTGATCCTCCATCACATGCAAGTCTTGGTGGCAAGAAGTATTGCATTTTTATTGTTGGTGACTATTCAAGGTACACATGGGTTACTTCTTTAAGCAGAAAAGTGAAACTCAACAAACCATCATCGGCTTTGCCAATGTGGTACAACAACAACACAATGTCCCCATTTTGGAAATAAGAAGTGATAATGGCTCCAAGTTCAAGAACTACACCTTGAATTAATTCTTAAGTGAAGAGGGGATAAGACATCAATATTCCGCTGCATATACCCCTCAATAAAATGGTGTAGCCAAGAGAAAAACCAGACCTTGATGGATATGGCAAGATCTATGTTGGCTAAATTCAAGTCACCATACAACTTCTGGGCTGAAGCCATATCCACCGCTTGTCACTCTTCAAACCGGCTTAACCTCCACAAGCTCTTGGACAAGACTCCCTATGATATACTTACCGGTAACAAGCCAAACGTCTCATACTTCCAGGTATTTGGTTGTAGTTGTTTCTTTCTCATTAAAGGAGTTCATTTATCTAAATTCGAGTCTAAGGATTTAGAAGGTATTTTTGTTGGTTACGGTGTTGAATCCCACACTTATAGAGTCTACAACAAGACCATCAGGATTGTTGTGGAATCTTGCAGTGTGGTGTTCGAAGAGAATGACGGCTCCCATGTGTGGCAAGTTGATGTTTGTGATACAGATGTTGAAATACCCCAAGATGCCATAAGAAGAATGGGTGTGGGATTCTACCACTCATTGAGGAACCCCTTGTGGCGGATCGGGAATGACAATAGTCTACTCAAGTAGAGCCCTCATCTACACAAGATCAACAAACTCTACCTGTTGAAGCAACTATTGCACCAACACAACAAACTTCTAAAGATCATCAAGCTAGAAGTCCCAGGCCGGATAATCTGGCCAAGGGGCTATATTATCCGGCCCTGCATCTCCCTCACAGTCTAGGAACAAAGAAGATACTGAAACTCCCAGGCTGGATTATCCGGCCACTCCCATGGCCAGATTATCTAGCCCTGGAAGCTCAAAACAACAACCTCCTATTACAGTTGCTGAACAAAATGGGCAAGTTACTCCTTCAACTATTAGTGCTGAACAATCTATTGGCCAAGCTGTTAGTCAAGACAAAGAACAAGATGATGAATTTATCCCTCCAAGGAACAATGAGGAAATTGAGACTTGTCGCAAAGCTCGAGCTGAATGGAACCTAGAACTCAAGGGTCACACACTTGATAGGGGACTACCCTCGTGAGGTGCTGGGAGCCTTGCAGGCCTAGAGAGCCACCAGTGGCACCACACAAGCACCGTCTTCGGGAATGATCGCTGGGAGTCTGGTGCGATGACTGTAGCCTCGCCCCACGAGGCCGCTGCCCCAGGATGCCTAGACTCTCGACGAACGCCTAGAGAGATGCCCCAATAAAAGAAGGCATGGGCGACCATCACTGGCTTCGGCAAAGACAGCGCCATGCCACAAACATACATCAAACTCCAGGCACGACAATAACAAACAGAACAAGGGCCCTTACTGGGAAGTTCATCCCGAAGTCTTAATTACAAGGCAAAAGGAAGCAACAATTGTTCCAACATCACACCTCCAAGGACCAGGCTCTGTGCTCCCCAGCGGCGCGTAACATCCATGCCTACTGGGCGGCCTGAAGGCGAGGAGGATATTCGAAACGGTACAACTGCGTGTCGAACACCGAGATGGATAAGTCACCCTCGATGGTATACATGAACCACAACATGAAGCTGTGCTGGATGCGGTGGTCAGAGAGGAAGCGATGCTAGCTGCCAGAGAGGAAGTTCTCGCCTCTTGTGAAGGTGGTGACGCTAAATTCCCATTGCTCGCGCCCCCGGAGTGGCACAGCCGCACCTCGTTGGGGAGGTCGCGCACGGTCCCAAGCACGAATCACTTGGGAAGCTCCACCCTTATGAGCCAGTCCAGGCCGTCGAGGATGACGATGAAGTCGATGACCCTCTCCGGCTCAGGGTCATCCTTGATCTTGATGACCACTAGGGTGGGGGCCTCTAGAGCCGAGGCCTCGGTGGCAGCGGGAGTGTTCGGGCTGGATCCATCCATGGTCATGCCACCGATCCCTCTGTGGCGGCCCCTCCCGCTTCCACGGGGGCAACCGCGCCCGTGTTTGGTGGGGGCCTCTCCCTACCCAGCGCTTGCCTCCGCAGATGTGCGCACGGCGATAGCCATGCCGACACCACCGTGCCTCCCACATCCGCTCCCACGCGGTCGCCCGTGGCCACGCTTCACCAGGGGAGTCTCTACCGCCTCGGTTGCCACGACCTTACCCTTCTCCTCGATAGAGAGGAGTGGAGGTGCCATGGAAAGGGGGGTGAAGGTTTCAACTCGAGAGCGCAAGGGAGGAAGGAAGAAAGCGACAGTGTGTAAGTGAAAAGATTCTTTCCCCACCTTTAACCTCACCAGTTGAAAAAGACGTATCACTGCACCACGCGTGGGGTATTAACTGCTAGGCCCCACACACCATCGAATCGTGGGAACGACTCCCAAAGTAGTGCACCCCAAATACATGGGCGGGCACTCGCGACCGGTTGGGCCTCACGACCAAGATCCGAGCAGACCTGGTCTTCGTTGACCAAGCCAACACAGGGGCACGTCCACCATCTAGGCCACCTGCCCCTTCGAGCCCACACAGAGACATGTGCAGGCCAAGCGCCCGGGGGATACTGTCGGAGCCCTCGCACCCGGGGTGACATGTCCCCATGTCGGGCGAGCCCCACGCCCTGGGAGTCCTCGCCTTCGAGAGGTGGGACACCTCCGGAACAGGGGTAAGCCGTGCAGGCATCGCGATGCCCCCTCTCTAGGGAGAGGGCGCCTCTCTAGAAGTGACACCTCCTGAGGGAGGTTCCTGCAACGTCATGTGTCGCCCGTGCGCCTCAGATACCCTCAGGTGCGTCCGAGGGCAGGACGGTAACTACATCGAACAGGGTACAGACTACGGCCCCGGCAGCAAGCGCAGGGTTTCTGCAGTGTCAGCCGCCTCGGTAAAGAAGACTCAGTCTACCCCCTTTTTTGCAGGGAAGGGACATGCGATCTCACAATGGGAGGAGGCTTACCCAATTGCGATTTTAGTGAAAGGGGAAAAAGTAGAGAGTGTCGGATGAAGACAAGCGACATCAACAAAGGACACCTTTTGGGAGAGTGGAGTGAAGCACAGCGAGATGGACCAAGTCCATGTAAAGTGGCCTCCTAGACCGCGCCTACGGGAGGAGGTACTGGGGTAGCCCTCCCCACCCATGAACCGGGGGAAAGGCCTGACACCGCCCTATATAAAGAGTCCTTCCCCTACCTTGTAGGAGGACAGATCCCAAAGATCTGAAACCCTAGACTTTCATCCACCATTATAACCTCACGAGGCAAGTGAGCAATACAACAAAGCAAGAGTAGGGGCTTTACCTCCTCGCGAGGGTCCCGAACCTAGGTAAAAAAAAACTGTGTCTACTCTCTGTCGTGCATCCTCTTCACTACCGTAGCCGTCACCGAACTCCTTCGGAATCGCGTGTTCAGACCTCTCACGAACCAAGGGATCGTTGGACCCTAGTTCCTTCGCAGGAAAAATCTCCGATAGTGTTGCCACTTGTGGAACCTGGATTGTGGTGCGAGGAGCAACACGACCTTGAGATTGGCTACGAGTACAACTATATCGTCCATGTTCCCATGAATGTTGAACGCTTTCGGTCTACAAGGATATGTCACTGAAACCTTCTCCATTATAGCATTACTCCTTAGATCTTGGCATATGGTGTTGCGCTAGTTAAAAGAATATTGTTTTCCGCTGCGAACTCCTTCATCCAGGTCATTTCAGCAAATATGGAAGCAATTGATAGCCTGGAATGCAACAACCATTGGGTGACTCAGAATCTGTGGTGAACTATACAATAGCATATAGTTACTATCGTAGCTAAGAATGAACTATACATAAATTATAGTGGCATCATATGTGAACATGTAGAAGTGGGAATGCAAACCACAAATTAACAACACTATAGAGGATAGTTATGTCGTTTCTTAGGACGAACAAGAGTCAAATACGAAATGTAATGGCATCGCTTGTGAACATGTAGAACATGCTATGTAAAGCAACATGTTTAGTGTTTCATGTTTGAGTTCTATACAAAGGAAGAGAAAATAGTTAGTGTTGCAGCTTTTGACGAACCAGATACAAATACAAAACTATAATCGAATTAGTATGAAAAGTTTAAATGGGTACTACATGATAGCGGAAGGATGTCAGGGAGGAAATAATGGAAGGAACTTAGCTCAGCACGAATCAGATAGAAGTCAGCAACTATGGACCAGAGAATACAAACTAATATTTTTCAGTGACTTATATTTTGCAAGAACTATACAATATCAGGCAATTACGGTTATACGGATTAGCCAAGAATATGTGCATGACAAAAATAACAAATATATGCATGACTTAAAATTTTTAGAGCAAGTGATGCAAGTTGATATGTTTAGTGAAGTTGTATGTAGCACAAAGAATAAGCGTGCGCAATGACTTGATATGTAGCACGCTTACCAAAATATAGTTCATTGCGATAGGCTTTAATCTGCTATACTACTGACAAAACAAAAACGGGTTGGATATTTGGTTACCTTGATCGGAGGGGCATCTAAGCATCATCTGTATCCTGCCGGGGACGTCTAAGCATCATCCATATCCGTGTTGCGGTTGCGATGGCTATTGGCATCGGAAAAACAGATCTAGGTTGGTTGATGCCGGCTTGAGCATCACTGTGTTAGATCTGGTGCAACTTTCCTTTACATGATTCTACGCTTACCTCTGAGTCATGTATAGTGTATCGATCAAAGTTGAATGGACTTGCTTTGCCCCTGTTTCATCTGCTACATCTTTAGTCCCATCTCGAAGGCTTGAAGTGGTTTCTACCAGCTTATAAACCAAAAGGCGCATCTCAGATCAGCTATCTATTGGTGTTCCCCTTAGGGCCTCCCAGTCTAGGGCCTCCTGGTCCCTAAGCCAGAGCCCCAAGACATGACTTTTATACTCTTATTAAGTAGACGGAATAGGAGTTTGCTTAATTAATTCATTTCATCGACCTGTTACAAACTCATGATACGCTCACTTCCACTTTTCCCATAGACCATCTGTCTTAACTCCTATAATCAACGTTCGGTTTGACTGCCATGCCCCGGGAGCGCAAAGAGGGATCAAGTATAAATAATAATAACATATTTATTATTTTCTCTATGGAATATTTCCAACACACGGGCCTCGAAGGTGGTGGGCGACATCGACCTTGCAGTAGGAGGCGTTCGTTAGGGTTGTAAGGCGTTTTCCTTGGTTGCGCGGGGAGCAAGGTGGTGGACGGCGCGAGTCGTGGTGCAGAGGCTTTCCTGATGGCTATTTTACGCAAGATATGAAGTTTTCATATCTTCTTGGTGCCTCTCGTCTCACCCCTTGGCCCCGGATCTCAGTAGCCTTTGCCCTTCCCGCTGTTGGTGTGGATGGCCGGAGGTGGTGACTCTTGACCGGGGGAAACCCTTGGTCATCGGTGGTGTCTACCATGTCGATGGCGCTCACGTGCGGCTTCCTTCTTGAAGGAAACAACGAGTTTTAATCCCCTCCCGATCCTATATGTCCTTGGTGAAAACCCTTATGTTTGGACTAGGCGGCGGCGCTCCGAGCCGTCTCCTCCTTTGAGGCATCGCCTTGTAACATTGAGGGTGGTAGATAAGCTCAATGGTGGGCGATGGGCAGCCGGTAGTATTTCTTCAAATCACTTGCAACGTGGTGTTGTGCTGGCCATGCCAGCTGCTCGATGCTTTTCTTCCTGGAGGTACCTACACGTCAGCGAGCTGATGCCCTCGATCCTAGGAGAGAGGGGAAGTGCTTCCCTCTTCGGCATCAATGTTATCTCGATGGTAAGATGAGGTAGCTCGACATTGTCATTTAGTTTAACTGGTCATGTCTGGCGGTTTGTATCCTTGGTGTGATTTGGACGGCGGTGGTGTTCGTGAGTTGCAACGGTAGTGCGTGTTATTAGAATACAGATACATATACGTATATAAGGTAGACTAGGACTCTAAGATTATCTTGTACTCCAAGTCTACCTATCCCTTGTAACTCTATATATACCCCCACGAGGGTCAAATCAATACAACGGAAATATTAGAGATTCTATATTTTCTACATGGTATCAGAACGGTTAGCCCCCGTCGCCGATCCTAGGTTCTTCCACCACTTCCGCAACGCGCTGCCCCCGGGGAGATTACTCCTCGGGGGCGCAGCACCCGGTCTCGATCAAAAATTGGATCGGTTCTTTAAATTAGATCTTAGATCCAGTTTTTGTTAGATCCAATTAGTCCCATAAATTCAATCCAATTAGCCAAATAAATCCCTAAATACTTAGATACTACTCTCCGGTGAAAATCAAGTATAGATTCGTACACGGCGGCGCAGGCTTCGAAGACAGCGGACCGACCTCAACCTGGAGAAAGGAGCGTGCACAACTCGGCGGCGTCAACATCCATCGCGCGGCTACAGCCACGCTCGGACAGCTACAACCGAGAGCCCAACCGCCGCCAACATCAGATCGCGGGAGAAAAAAATCCCGCGCGCTGGACCGATCTGATCAGATCTGATGTCTTCACGCGTCGCTCCGGTACCACGCACCCGCCTCCACCAGCTGCATGCGCGCGCCTCTCCACCAGCTGCATGCGGCTATGCATGAGTACTCGACCGTAACATGCATACGCGTGGAATCTTCTGCTACTTCGTCACGTTTCCACGCCAAATAATCATGCGTGCAATTGCATGCACTAGAGGCGAGCTCTATCTTCTGCGCAGGAACAATATCAGAGACTCCGACTCCATGCATCCAGGAGACGCACGCTACACGAACAACAGCGATGGCATACTCTGCCGTCTCGTACGAGGAACATGTCTACATCGACTACACTGTATCAAACCGGACTACATCGACCCAAATCACGACATCAAGTTGTACGACTACACCAGAATCTTCGTCGAGCACATCCACAGAGAAGCGACATCAACATCATCCACACGCCAGGCCGGTGTGGGAAATGACTTCGACGGCTTCTCACGTGCAGGACGGCATCGACACCAACGTCGCCACAAGAGACGCCTTCAAGCGATGCTCTACGTCATGCCTACTGTGACATCGCCGACAATATCATCGCCAAGGTCTACATCAACATGGTCTTCATCAACATCTTCGTCAACACACACCGCCGCCGCTACATTGTCCACACGATGGACATACAACTACGACGCCCTCTGGCAGTACACGTACCGCAAGGCACGACGACGGCATGGCCGCGTCCACGACCCCGACGACGGCATCGACCGTGTCCACGACACCGACGACAGCATCAACAAACCGGCATCACAATTAGTGGTGCCCATACGACCGCGCATACGGTTCTGGTAAAATCGTGTGTGCTTGGCTTCCTCCAGTCCTGGCAAAACTGGTGGTCTCACCTACGACCGGGTCCATGAGACGTCCCCGGCGGTACCTTTACAAGGTGCAAAACGTCTACAACTGCAGCTTCGTCAACAACAACAACAAAAACCGCGCAATTTTTTGCGCCTCTGGCACCGGCAGCCACACAACATACGACATCGACCACACCCACCTTGACCACGGCTACATCACGATCGGCTTCCTCGACATCGATATTAAGAACAACGTCTACAGCAACTCAAAAACTCCAGTCAACAGCGTCCGCGTCGTCACTTGTGTTCACGCCACTCCGTTGTGACTGCAGGAGGGAAGAGAGGCACCAGAAGGGAACGCAGACACCGTCTCTAGGTGCCAGCTATGATCATGTCCACATAGGTGATGATGATAAGGAGGTGAAGACGACGAAAACGCAAGCAAGACTTCAAATCCAGTCGCAAGCGTCCGCTTCACTCCCGCTTCGACTGAGGGGGATATTAGAATACATATACATATACGTATATGAGGTAGATAGGACTCTAAGATTATCTTGTACTCCAAGTCTACCTACCCCTTATAACTCTATATATACCCCACGAGGGTCAAATCAATAAAGGGAAATATTAGGGATTCTATATTTTCTACACGCTTTGGCTCCTCCCCTGGCAACCTGTTTGTAATGGCCATGCATGCTTAGGGGGGAGCTTCTCTACCTCTTGACAGGTACGGTGCCTTCCAACGAGGGCGAGAAGGTAGTGGCTTTTGGAGGTGAAGCCATTGTCACTGCGACTTGCCTAGTGGGGGTCGAAGACGACGTTTCTCGTACTTTGGCGTGCTCATTCACTCTTCGCTTTGTCTCCGGTTGGTTCGCGGATGGGCAAGGGACTCAATACTCAAGCGGCGCTCCATTTTTATTTCTCTTTGCTTGTTGTAATTGTTGCTTCAGCACTATGTAAAGTTAGTATAGTGGCTTTATTAATTTATAAAGCCGGACGGTTAACCCTTGCATTAAGAAAGTACATATACCTGCGACTAGTCGACGATAGTGCCCCTTCTTGCTCAGCAACGACTCGTTCCGCGCGTGACTAATCTTCTATAGTAAAAAAATTTAGTCGTTCCACTACTAGTCAGTCAGTGGAACCTAACATGCATCTTGCTAGATGTTATATAGAGCATGACAAGTTGAAGCAAGCAGCCGTGTACTACCACCACGAAGTATACATACACAAGATGAGCACGGCCATGGCATCGCTCGTCCTTGCAGTCCTTGTGTCGCCGTTGGCAACAGCTGCCGCGGTGACTACAAGTAGAAGAAACTGCTCCGACACTTGCAGTTATAATCAGATACCTTATCCGTTTGGATTAGGTCCTTCGTGCTCCTTGCCTGGTTTCAGTCTCACTTGTCCCGATGAGGTCCTGATGCTGGGCAACTTAACCGTGATGTTAAGTATGTCCACTGCATCCGGCCACTCCCTGCGCCTGATGAACAGTTTGTCATACTCCGTGAACATGATCCCTGGCGTCCTCGACTACTCTGGCCCTCTTCTTTTTAGCTTCTTGGCCAGCTTCTCCCAGAAGCTACCCTCAACCAGCTTCTCCCAAAATCTCATCTGCCAAAATCATTTATACTTTTAAATTGACATTGAAACTACTAGTTAAAAAGTTTGAACGAATTTTAAAGATGAGATTCTGGGAGAAGCTGGTCGAGGATAGCTTCTGGGAGAAGCTGGTCAAGAAGCTGAAAAGAAGGGGGCCTCTGTCTACTGGGAAGCTCCAGGCAGGCCCTTTGCCATATCTGGCTCGTCAAAGATGTCCATGTTCGTTGTTGGCTGCGGGGTCAATGCCTCGCTCTTCGTTGGCAACTCGGCCATTGAGGTCGGGAAGTGCTCCATCGCATGTGCGGAAGCTAAAATTATGGAGAAACTACCTGTGGGGAAGTGCGATGGCATCGGGTGCTGTTTCATTGACATACGGGTGAACCTAAGAGCCTTCACCATCAAGATCTCGCGCACCAGCGATTCTTCTGCACGCTCGGAGAAGGTGCAGGCTTACATCAGCGGCAATAAGAACCAAACATTCCTGCCAATTGACGCCCTAAGATCTCTGTTACCAGTGCAACTCGGGCTCCACCAAGTACTGGAATGGGCTATTCCCTACCAGCCTAACTGTATGCGCGCCATGGAGGACATGGACAGCTATGCATGCGTTGCTAATCGCAGCAACTGTGAGGACTCGAAGATCGGTGGATACTTTTGCTATTGCCTGTTGGGCGATGGCAACCCCTACATCGACGGCGGGTGCCCGGAATATCAACCACCTCCGCAATCCCTGCTGCCTCGCCCTCCGGCAGGTCAGCTCTACATTAAACTACCTAGATGTGGCGTGGGTTCGTTGGATTTACCTGTGGTTAGGGTTAACTCTTTTTTTTCAGCGATGTGGTTAGGGTTAACTCGAATTCAGCTACTCCGGATTCAAATTAATGTTCTTGGATTTGTCTAGATTCAGATGTATCTATTCATGTTTTACTGCTAGATACATCCAAATCTAGAGAAATCTAAAAACATTATTTAGTATCGGAGGGAGTACAAAATTAAAAAATATTGCGAGAAAGGTAATTGTTTAATTGGAACTCGTTCTTCCAACAGCTAAGATAAAATTATAGATTGTGATAATATGCTAGCCATAATGAGAGTATCATCGCTAGTGTTATTTATGCCGTGGCAAAAATATGATATGGGACAATAATTAATAAAAAAACCATTAGAGTATCATACGTAGATACGTATTGTAGCACGTAAAACTAGAAATTCTAATAGTAAGTAAATCTTGTACATAATTTTACATTAAGATTCTACAAATTAATAAATATAATATTATAATAGTACTACCGTATGATAAAATGCCCTATAGAGATAGTATCTTATAGTAATATTATATGCATGATACTACTACCTGATGCTCCTCACTATGGTTAGCCTTATGATATTGTTTCTTTTCTTAAAAAAAGGCAAGGCAAAAGACTCCATTTACATTGACTAAGAAGAAGATACTTTACCCGATTAATTATCGGAAAACTAGCCTAAAGCGGAGATATCATATCCTGGCATGCACAAGTTTGATTAGGTTTATATTATGGAAAGACCCAAAACTGGAGTCTTTTTTCCCTTTATATACTCTCTAAATAGGTTCTCCTTTTATAATTAAAACCAAACGGCCAAATCTATAAAAAGTGGCTGAATCGATACAAAGTGACAACCCTGATCCTCTTACAAAGCAAATCAAAAATTAAAAAAAAGAAAGAACAAGGAGAACCAAACCTGCCAGCGAGGTACCAGGACGCGAACGACCGAAGCCCCATGATGACGTCCTCAAGAGGGTAACGACGTAGCATGTTACCGTCGCTGAGACAGACGGTTAAGGGTTTTCAACTGAAGTCATAACGCGGCGAAAGTACCCACAACATCGTCCCCAAGAGGGTCACGATACCGGCAGACATCATCGTCGTTGGCATCAAAGCATTGAGCTTTCGTCTAGACAAACCTTCACATCACGCCTGGTTTATATGTCGGACTGCCCATTGCTCCCGAGCTAGACCTCTAGAATGTGACCTGGGAGCTTATTTTGCTGAAGCGCTGCCACCAGCAGGATCCCTACCGTCTGCTTCTCGCCATCCACATGATTGTAGAGCCGCGTGGTCCACCTTCCAGGGCCGCCGCTCCGACGTCCACAAACTCGAGCCCAGTCAGATGGTGCAACGACAACGGACCGTGTCTAGCCAACTTATCACATGAGGTATGCCGACGACAGATCGAAGCCCGAGTGAGGCATGAGCGGCAACCCCAACCAATAGAATAAGATCAGCCGTCCTTGGCACCGCCAAAGGAAAACATAGATCGGTCTCTCGCTAAAAGAGAAAACATAGAAGTCAAACTATCATATACGTACATAACATTTCTGTAGTAGGTATTTTTTTTTTCGAAAGGTCGGCAGGAGCTCTGCACATTCTCTAGATGGAGGAAAAAAGTCACACGTTACATGTTACACCCAAAGAAAAAAACAGAAAACAAAAACTTAGGCCAGGTCATCATTTACAATCCTGAAGAAGGCCGACGCACGCAAAGCGACCGCCTCCTTCGCCAACAGAAGGACCCGGCCCAACCAACGGATTATTCGGCCTAAAAAAATGCGCTGGCTTCTTTGTTTCGATAGATTCCAGACTGCATACCGCAACGATACCCATCGACCCGAACCCTGGACTGACTCGGCTGGGTCTTCCTGAGCTGATGACGCCGGGAAAGGAGGGACTAATTGGCCTTCTTTTTTTTTTACCGAAAATTACACCGAGACTACTAATAAACATACAGATTATAAATAGGTTAGCAAAGACTACAAACAGTATCACGATTCACGAGCAAAGGCGCGCCGCCGTTATATACAATTGGCTCGTCAGGGACCAAGTTGCATCTGATTGCACGGCCTAGTATACGCTAACGAGCCAATTGTCTATAATGACATTTTGAGGCAATTTTATAGCCAAGCAAATCTAAATTAAATTTTAGATAATTTTAAAAATGCATGAAGGTTCAAGTTTTTGGTTTTGTCCCTCTCTTTCTCTCCTTTTGTCATTTCATTTTGTCCTTCCGCCGCTGTCTCCTAAGAGCAACTCCAACAGATACGCTAAATTTTGGAGCTGTAAACCTAGTATGCAGCGCGCGCGAATCTCCTCTGCCAGAGGCGTGAAAACGTGCACGTTAAATTTACAGCCCGAACCGTCCAACAGGCGCACTGAATTAGAGCGCGCAAACTGGGTTTTGCAACAAATATAATAGAAAACATATCTAGAAATTGAAAGAAAATTACATAGAACATGAACATAGTGCGAGAAAAATACTAGAAATTAGTACTACTACTAGAAACTAGTACTACAATCTAGTCCGACAAGGAGATCGTGAAGGAAATATGCCCTGAGAGGCAATAATAAAATTATTATTATGTATTCCTTGTATATGATAGATGTTTATTTTACATGCTATAATTGTATTGATAGGAAACATCAATACATGTGTGTTTAATAAACAAAAAGGGTTCCTAGTCATGCCTCTCTTATAGACTAGCCTGTTGATTAACAGGATGATCAAGGTTTCCTGATCATGGACATTGGATGTTGTTAATAACAATGTCACACCATTGGTGGAATGATGTGATGAACATTCATCCGAAGTATAGCATTACTATCAAGTCATTGTGTTTATATTGCTATAACATCATACGAAGTAATCTTTATCCTTAGACCATGAGATCATGTTAATTGCTAACACCGGAAGAGTATCTTGATAACATCAAATGTCACACCGTAACAGGGTGACTATAAAGATGAGTTCAGTGCTACGAAGGTGTTATGTTGAGGCTCATGGATCAAGAGTGAAATTTTTCAATCCAGATGACGGATAGATATACTCTGGACCCTCTCGGTGATATCACATTAGGATAGCTTGCAAACAAGTGATGTGATCACTAGAATGTTATATCACGGGAACGAGAAAAGAGTGCATGTCGGTAACGAGATCAAACTAGGTATGGAGATACCGATGATCGAATCTCGGACATGTAATATATCGAGAGACAAAGGAATTTAGTTACAAGCGTTAAAGGTTCTCACGATCACAGGAGTCATCGTTGAATGTGTAGGAGTCAGTACGGATCTCCAAGTCCCGCTGCTGATTATTGATCGGAGAAGGGTCTCGATCATGTCTGCATTATTCGCGAACCGTAGGGTGGCACACTTAAGAGTTACCGGACACCATTTTGGAGCACATATGTTTCAGACGAAAGAATTGCAAAGCGCAGGAATTGTTTCAATAGAAACCGGAAAATGTTTCGGGTGAAATTGCAGAAGGTGGTTCTGCATGTGATATTGAAATATTGCAAGAGGCTATATGTGAATGTTTGTTAATTAAAGTAATTAACAAAATTCTGAATAAATTTAATAAAAGGGTTTTATTAAATGAGAGAGCATTAAATTTGGAGAAACTTAATGCATTTAAAGTGGAGACTTTAAAAGGGAATGTGAAGAGGCATTTTAATATGGAGGAGTTACCACCACATGAATGGGGGAGGTGAGGGTTCACCCCCAATGCGCTGGCCATGGAGAGAGGGGGCACCCCCCTCCTCCTATAAAAGGCCACCCATTCCCTCCTTCATCCACACACCTCCTTGTGAAGGATCTCTCTCCCCCTCTAGAATTATTCCCCCATGGTCTCGGATTAGCGAGATACATGTTCCCGGTGGCATTTCGTCTGGAAGGAGTTGCTGCTTCCGCTGGATCGCTGGAGCGAGGAGGTGGAGGTTGTCCGGTGGCTTGAACGTGTGTGCGAGTGCGGATGCGCTGCTGAGTTGCGGCGCTCGGACTTCCTCACGATCTTGAGATCGGCAAGTGTACGACTACATCAACCACGAGTTTCTACTCGTTAACAAAGGTCGTTGTCTTCGAGGGTAAGTTCTCTATGGATGTATGTCCACCCGTTTGCTTTGTACCTAGTAGATAGATCTTGGCGTGTAGTTCACACCATAGGATTTTTTTTTTGTTTTCTATGTTGCGGACCCAACAGTGGTATTAGAGCCTGATCTATGTGTAGGTGCTTTGCACGGGTAGTATACATATGTTTATATGTGGGTGATGATGATCATGTTATTGCATCTTCTATGTACTTTGGATATTGGTGGCATAGTGGGATGAAGCGGCCCGGACCAACCTTACATGTCATCGTACATGAGACCGGTTTCACGACTGACATGCAACTTGTTTTGCATAAGTGGCTGGCGGGTGTCTGTCTCTCCTACTATAGTCAATATCTGATTTACAACGAGTTGCTAATAACTTGGTTATCCTCGTTGTGGTTCATGTTCGTAGGTTAGACAGGTTCTATCTCTGAAAGCCCTAAGCCACGTAAAACTTGCAATTGATAAATTAGAGGCGTCTAGTTTAGATCGTTGCTGGGCTAGTGTTTTGATATGGTATTGTTGTAAGTAGATGTATGATAGATACTCTTACAACTCACTTAATGTGTAAGTTCCATAGACCTTGGCCTTACACACAAAGGAATGATAGAGATCATACCACGATGCAAATGATAGAGATCAAATGCATGGACCATATCACCCCACTTCACACATTAGATGTTAGCATCTTATACTGCTAGTTTGGCGCGTTTGGTAGCATTATAAGATGATCCCTCATTTAGATATCAAGATAAAATGTGTTCTTCCTTAAGTATGCACCATTTTGTGGATCGTGTTTTGAGGCATCACGTGATGATCGGGTGTTCTCAACTCTACGCTTTCATACAACGGGTGTAAGACAGTTTTACACACGCAAATACTAAGGTTCTTACTTGACGAGCCTAGCATGTACAGACATGGCCTCGGAACACGGACCGAAAGGTTAAGCATGAGTCATATAGTTGATATGATGCCCATATAGATGCTCGCCTTTGAAGCTACACCGACTCACGTGATGATCGGACTTGGTATAGTGGATTTGGTTCATGTAATCACCAAAAGGACACGAGGGATGTCATTTTTGAGTGGGAGTTCATTAGTAATTTGGATTAGTTGAACTCAATCTATCATAAACTTAGTCTAAATATACTTTACAAATTCTGTTGAGGATGGCACCACCTGCTTTTAATTTCAATGTGTTCATGGAGAAAGAGAAACTTGCGGCAAATGGTAGCAACTTCACCAACTGGGCTATGAATTTGAGGATTCTCCTCACTGCTGCACAAAAGCAATATGTGCTAGATACGCTGCTAGGCCCCCCACCAGCTCCTGATGCTCCTGACAAGGAAAAGAACGTCTATATAACTCGTCAGGAGGACCACAACTTAGTTCATTGCGGCATACTGTATGGGCTAGATCCAGAACTTCGAAAGCGTTTCGAAAATGGCAATGCCTTTGATACCATGGGAGAATTAAAAATGATTTTCGATACCCATGCTGCCGTAGAGAGTTATAATGCTACAGAAAAGTTCTTTAGCTGCATGATGGAGGAAAACAGCTCCGTTAGTGAGCACGTACTCAAAATGTCTGGGTACGCCGATAAGCTTGTGTCCTTGGGAATAACGATTCCCATTGACTTAGGCATACATCGTGTTCTCCAATCTCTACCACCTAGCTACAAGAGCTTCGTGATGAACTATAATATGCAGGGCATGAAGAAGTCTCTTTCCGAGCTTCTGTCAATGCTTAAGACTGCAGAAGTGGAGATTAGGAAAGAACATCAAGTGTTGATGATCAATAGAACCACCGATTTCAAGAAGGACAAGAAAGGCAAGCACAAGGGAAACAAGGGTGGCAAGTCTGTTGCCACACCTGAAAAGAAACCCCGAGCTGGCCCTAAGTCTGACACCGAGTGCTACTATTGCAAGGGGACTGGCATTGGAAGCGCAACTACCCCAAGTATTTGGCGGACAAGAAGTCCGGCAAGGCAAACAAAGGTATATGTGATATACATGTTATTGATGTGTACTTGACTAGTACTTGTAGTAGCACCTGGGTATTTGATACGGGATCGGTTGCTAATATATGTAACTCGGTTCAGGGGCTGCGGAACAAGCGATAACTAGCAAGGGATGAGGTCACGATGCGGGTCGGCAATGGATCAAGAGTTGATGTGATCGCCGTCGGAACGCTGCCTCTCCATATGCCATCGGGATTAGTTATAAACCTAAATAATTATTATTTGGTGCCTACACTGAGCATGAACATTGTATCCGGATCGTGTTTGATGCAAAGTGGTTATTCATTTAAGTCTGAAAACAATGGTTGTTCGATTTATATGAATAATATCTTTTATGGTCATGCACCTATGTTGAATAGTTTGTTTCTGTTGGATCTCGATAGTAGTATTACACATATTCATAATGTTGATGCTAAAAGGATTAAACTTGATAATGATATATCTACATATATGTGACACTGCTGTCTAGGTCATATTGGCTTTAAACGCATGAAGAAACTCCATTCTGATGGACTTTTGGAATCATTTGATTTTGAATCATTCGATACATGTGAGCCATGCCTTATGGGCAAGATGACTAGAACGCCATTTTCCGGTTCAATGGAACGGACGACAGATCTATTGGAAATCATACATACTGATGTGTGTGGACCAATGAGTGTGTCGGCGCGAGGTGGATATCGTTATTTTGTTACTTTCACGGATGATTTGAGTAGATATGGGTATATCTATTTGATGAAACACAAGTCTGAAACTTTTGAAAAGTTCAAATAATTTCAGAATGAAGTGGAAAATCATCGTAACAGAAAGATCAAATTTCTACGGTCCGACCGTGGAGGAGAGTATCTTAGTTACGAGTTTAGCACACATATGAAAGACTGTGGAATAGTTTCACAACTCACGCCTGCCGGAACACCACAACGTAATGGTGTGTCAGAACATCGTAATCGTATTTTATTGGATATGGTTCGATCTATGATGTCTCTGACTGACTTGCCTCTGTCATTTTGGGGTTATGCACTGGAAACAGCTGCATTCACTTTAAATCGGGCACCATCTAAATCCGTTGAAACGACACCGTATGAATTATGGTTTGGAAACAAACCTAAGTTGTCATTTCTTAAGGTTTGGGGATGCGATGTTTATGTGAAGAAACTTCAACCGGGTAAACTCGAACCCAAAGCGGAAAAATGCGTCTTCATAGGATACCCTTAGGAAACGATTGGGTATACCTTCTATCACAGATCCGAGGGCAAGGTTTTTGTTGCCAAGAATGGATCCTTTCTTGAGAAGGAGTTTCTCGCGAAAGGTGTGAGTAGTCGGAAGGTAGAACTCAAAGAGGTTATTGAACCTTCTCTTCATGAAATGGCGAGTAGCGCAGCTCCAGAAGTTGTTTCGGAGTTGACTTCACCTAATGAAGAGAGAGCTAATGATATTGATCATGAAACTCCGAAAGAGGACACTACCGGACCTCGCAGGTCAAGCAGGACACGTGCAGCTCCTGAACTGTACGGCAATCCTGTTGTGAATTTCATGGTTGATGAAATGGATGACCCTGCGATGTATGAAGATGTAGGGGTTCGTAGCATGGAAAAACAAAAATTTTCTATCGCATACAAACAAACAAGCCAAGATCTATCTACTAGATTGTAGCAACGAGTCGATGGAATAACTCACCCTCGAAGATTCCAAAGTGTTTAACGAGAGCAGATTCTCGTGGGTGATGTAGTCGTACTCTTTCCGATCTCAAGATCGCGTAGACGATCCTTCCGGCGCCGCGTTCCCGCAGCGCTCCCGCAGTCGGTCACACGTTCGGTACTCGACGAAGACCTTCCTCTCCCTTGTTCCAGCAGGCAGCGGAGGTTGTAGTATTCTCCTCGCGATTCCGGCAGCACAACGGCGTGGTACCGGAGGTAGAGGGGAGATCCCGCAGGGCTTCGCCTTAAGCCGGTGCGAGTATGGTGGAGCTTATGAGAGAGGCTATTAGTGGTCTAGTAATTAGACACACCAATTAGAGGGCTCTAAACCAATTAGAAGGCTCTAAACCGAATAGCTCTAAACCGGGGTTTAGATCTAGGGTTTAGTTTAGAGGATAGGAAACTTGTAGTGTGTAGGAGGGGAGGCCCTGCCCCTCCCTTTATAGGTGGGAGGGCTGGCGCGCCAGGGGAGGGAGGGAGTCCCTCCCCAACTCGGCCTAGGGCTGGCCGCCGGCTTGGGGAGGAGGGACTCCTCTCCAACTCGGTTTGGAGCTCCTCTTTCCCACTTTCCAATTTTGGCAGTTTGACTTTTCAAACTTGCTATTTGACTTTCCAATTTAGGATTTAAATAAACCCTTTATTTTGGACAGCGAGAACACTTAGTACATGATGCAATCATTCCAATATGCAATGACACATTCATGTACCCCTTCCCCCTCCGGAGTGCCGGACATTCCGGGACCTTCTAGAATGTTCCCGATGAAAACACCGGAACCATTCCCCAACTCCGAAACGGAACTTTCCTTATATGAATCTTATTCTCCGGACCATTCCGGATCACCTCATGATATCCCGGATCCCATCCGAGACTCCGAACAACATTCGGTCTCTTTCTCATAATACCATAACTACTCAAACAACGTCGAATCCTTAAGTGTGTCTCCCTACGGTTCGTGAATTATGCAGACATGATCGAGACACTTCTCCGAACAATAACCAATAGAGGAATCTGGAAATTCATATGGCTCCCACATATTTCTACGATTACTTTGCGATCGAATGAACCACTTACATACGATACCAATTTCCCTTTGTCTCACGATATGTTACTTATCCGAGGTTATGATCGTCGGTATCTCTGCATACCTAGTTCATCCTCGTTACCGATAAGTACTCTTTTCTCGTTCCCGTGATATGTGATCCCTTGTGACCAAGTCACATGCTTGCAAGCTAATTGGATGACATTTCACCGAGAGGGCCCAGAGAATATCTATCCGTCATGTGGATGGACAAATCCCACTCTTGATCCATGTGTTTCAACCAATACTTTCCGAACACTCAATGCCACCTTTATAGCCACCCTGTTACGGTGTGGTGTTTGATGACATCAAAGCATCCATCCAGTAAAGGTGATATGCATGATCTCATGGTCGAAGGAATTAGGTTACTATGTATCAGAAAGCATATAGCAATTGAACTATTGAAATGACTTGATCTTTATGCTACGCTTGTCTATAGGAGTATGTCCACCATATCATTCTCCTAACGATATGATCTTGTTGTTGATAACATCTCAATGTTCATGACAAAGAAACCACATCATCAATCAACCAACAAGCTAGTGAAGTATAGAGGCTATACTAGGGACTTCAAATTAAGTTTACAAATCACACAAGTATTAATGGTTTCCTTGTTAATACTATTATAGCATGAATGCAAACATTTATCATAAACACAAAGATATATAATAATAACTATATTTATTATTGCCTCTAGGGCATATCTCCAACAGTCTCCCACTTGCACTAGAGTCATCCAATCTAGATTACATGGTAATATACCGAACACCCATGGCAGTTTGGTGTTGGTCATGTTTTGCCCTCGGGAAAGGTTTAGTCAACGGATCCGCCACATTCAGATCTGTGTGTACTTTGCAAATCTTTATATCCCCATCCTGGATATGTTCTCGAATAGCGTGAAAACGTAGCTTGATATGCTTCAGCTTCTTGTGTGACCTTGGTTCTTGCGCATTGGCTATGGCGCCCATGTTATCACAGTAGATAGACATTGGGTCCAGCGCACTAGGAACCACACCCAGCTCTGTAATGAACTCTTTCATCCATATCGCTTCTTGTGAAGCCTCCGAAGCAGCCATGTATTCCGATTCAGTTGAAGATCTCGCCACAACGCTTTGCTTTGCACTCCTCCAGCTAACTGCTGCACCATTCAAAATAAATACGTATCCAGATTGTGATTTAGAATCATCTGGATCGGTGTTCCAACTAGCATCGGTGTAACTATTAACAACGAGCTGTTCATCACCTCCATAAGAAAGAACCATATCCTTAGTTCTTCTCAAGTACTTAAGGATGTTTTTGACCGCTGTCCAATGATCCACTTCTGGATCACTTTGATATCTGCTAGTTAAACTAACAGCATATGCGATGTCGGGTCTAGTACATAGCATGGCATACATTAGAGATCCTATGGCTGAGGCATAGGGAGTCTTACTCATCCTTTCTCTATCTTCTGCCGATGTCGGACTTTGAGTTTTACTCAAGGTCGTATTGGGCAACATGGGCAAGAACCCTTTCTTGCTATTTTCCATTCCAAACCTCTTTAGAACTTTGTCCAAATATGTACTTTGTGACAATGATATTTGGCGTTTCGATCTATCTCTATAAATCTTTATGCCTAATATATAAGCTGCTTCGCCAAGATCCTTCATTGAAAAACTATTATTCAAATATTCCTTGACACTATTAAGAAGGTCTACATCATTCCCAATCAACAATATGTCATCCACATACAGTATTAAGAATGCTACAGAGCTCCCACTCACTTTCTTGTAAATACAAGCTTCTCCATAAGTTTGTATAAAACCAAAACTTTTGATTACCTTATCAAAACGTTGATTCCAACTTCGGGATGCTTGCTTCAATCCATAGATGGACCGTTGAAGCTTGCATACCTTGTTAGCATCTTTAGGATCGACAAAACCTTTGGGTTGTATCATATACAACTCTTCATCAATGTCTCCATTGAGGAATGCTGTTTTGACATCCATCTGCCATATCTCATAATCATAATATGCAGCGATTGCTAACATAATCCTCACAGACTTTAGCTTCGCTACCGGTGAGAAAGTCTCATCGTAGTCAACTCCTTGAATTTGTCGAAACCCTTTTGCGACAAGTCGAGCTTTATAGACAGTAACATTACCATCAGCATCTGTTTTCTTCTTGAAAATCCATTTGTTCTCGACAGCCTTCCGGCCATCCGGTAAGTCCACCAAAGTCCATACTTGGTTTTCATACATGGATCCAATCTCGGATTTCATGGCTTCTTGCCATTTATTGGAATCTGGGCTCATCATCGCTTCCTCATATGTCTCGGGGTCATCGGTGTTGTCCACCAACACGACATTCATAACGGAATCATACCAATCTGGAGTGGTACGAGTTCTCGTTGACCTCCGAGGCTCTGTAGCAACTTCAACCGAAGTTTCATGATCACTATCATTAGCTTCCTCTCTTATTGGTGCAGGCACCACAGGAACTTCTTCCGGTGCTGCGCTACTCGCAATTTCGAGAGAAGGTTCGACAACCTCGTCGAGTTCTACTTTCCTTCCAGTCACTTCTTTCGAGAGAAATTCCTTCTCTAGAAAGGATCCATTCTTGGCAACAAAGATTTTTGCCTTCGGATCTATGATAGAAGGTATACCCAATAGTTTCCTTCGGGTATCCTATGAAGACGCATTTTTCCGCTTTGGGTTCAAGCTTGTCCGGCTGTAACTTCTTTACATAGGCTTCGCATCCCCAAACTTTAAGGAACGACAATTTAGGTTTCTTCCCAAACCATAATTCATACGGTGTCGTTTCAACGGATTTAGATGGTGCCCTATTTAAAGTGAATGCGGCTGTTTCTAATGCATAACCCCAAAATGATAGCGGTAAATCTGTAAGTGACATCATAGAACGAACCATATCTAAGAGAGTTCGATTACGACGTTCAGACACACCATTACGCTGTGGTGTTCCCGGCGGTGTCAATTGTGAAAGTATTCCGCACTTCTTTAAATGCTCGCCAAACTCGTAACTTAGATATTCACCTCCACGATCAGAACGTAGAAATTTAATCTTCTTGTTACGTTGATTCTCTACCTCACTTTGAAACTCCTTAAACTTCTCGAAAGTTTCGGACTTATGTTTCATAAAATAGATATACCCATATCTACTCAAGTCATCCGTGAAGGTAAGAACATAACGATAACCACTGCGCGATGCTACACTCATTGGACCACACACATCGGTATGTATGATTTCCAATAAGTCCGTAGATCGCTCCATTATACCAGAAAATGGAGTCTTAGTCATTTTACCCATCAGACATGCTTTGCATCTTTCAAGTGATTCAAAATCAAGTGATTCAAGAAGTCCATCGGAATGGAGTTTCTTCATACGCTTCACTCCAATGTGACCAAGACGACAGTGCCATATATAGGTCAAATTATCGCTTGATTTCAAACGTTTAGCCTCAATGTTATTAATATGTGTATTTCTACTATCGAGATTCAATATGAATAGACCATCTATCAAAGGTGCATGTGCATAAAACACATTACTCATATAAATCGAACAACCATTATTCTCGGATTTAAACAAGTAACTGTCTCGCAATAAACAAGATCCTGATATAATGTTCATGCTTAATGCAGGCACCAAATAACAATTATTTAAGTATAAAACTAATCCCGATGGTAGATGAAGAGGTAGCGTGCCGACCGCGATCACATCAACCTTTGATCCGTTTCCTACGCGCATCGTCACCTCGTTCTTCACTAGCTTCCGTTTATTCTGCAGCTCCTGTTTCGAGTTACAAATATGAGCAACCGAACCAGTATCAAATACCCAGGCACTACTACGAGTACTAGTGAGATACACATCAATAACATGTATATCAGATATACCTTTCTTCTTGATGTTGCCGTTCTTCAAATCCGCCAAGTACCTTGGGCAATTCCGCTTCCAGTGACCTTCTCCCTTGCAGTAAAAGCACTCAGTTTCAGGTTTAGGTCCAGCCTTGGTCTTCTTCGTCGTCGGCGTGGTAACTTTCTTACCACCCTTCTTGAAGTGTCCCTTTTGCTTAGACTTGCCTTTCTTGAATTTGGTGGTCTTATTGACCATCAACACTTGGTGCTCTTTCTTGATCTCCACTTCTGCAGATTTTAACATAGCAAATAGTTCTGGCAACTCTTTGTTCATGTTCTGCATGTTGTAGTTCATCACAAAGTTCTTGTAACTTGGTGGTAGTGATTGGAGGATGCGGTAAACTCCCAAAGTATTAGGAATCACTATACCCAAACTTTGAAGTTTATTTGCGTGCCCAGACATCTTAAGCACATGCTCACTGACGGAGCTACCCTCTTCCATCTTGCAGTTAAAGAACTTTTCAGAAGCTTCATAACTTTCAATTGCCGCATGAGTCTCAAAGATTAATTTGAGATCCTCGACAATATCATATGGATCTGACTCTTCAAACCTTTTCTGAAGCTCCGATTCTAAACCATACAAGATAGCACACTGAACTATGGAGTACTGATTCTTCCGAGCGAGGTAAACATTCTTTACTTCATCGGTAGCATCAGCTGCAGGTGGGTCACCTAGCGGTGCATCCAGCACATAGGTCAAATTACCAGCTGTGAGGACAATCCTCAAATTGCGGAACCAATCCGCGAAGTTGCTTCCATTGTTTTTCAACTTTTCTTTCTCTAGGAACGCATTAAAATTGATGGTAGGGGCTGCCATTGATCTACAACATATTTGCAATAGTTTAGACTAAGTTTATGACAAATTGAGTTCAAATTAATTAATGAAATTAAACTAGGTGAACTCCCACTCAAAACAACATCCCTCACATTGTTTTAGTGATCACACGAACCAAATCCACTACATCAACACCGATCATCACGAGAGCTGATATAGTTTTAATGGCGAACAATCATCATGTTCATCATATCTACTATATGATTCATGCTTTGCCTTTCGGCGATCCGTGTTCCTGAGGCCATGTCTGTACATGCTAGGCTCGTCAAGATCAAACCTTAGCTTCCGCATAAGCAAATCTGGCTTGCTTACGTTGTATTCACCCGCGGAATCAAAGACACCCGATCATCACGTGGTGCTTCGAAGCAGCAAGCTTTGGCAACGGTGCATACTAAGGGTGAACACTTTAGAACTTGAAATTTATGTGCATGAGGGATCATCTTATAATGCTACCGTCGTCTACTAAGCAATACAAGATGCATAAAGGATTAACATCACATGCAATTCATAATATGTGATATGATATGGCCTTTCTTCTTTGTGCTTCCGATCTCCATCTTCAAGCACGAATATGATCTCCATCATCACCGGCATAGCATCAAGGTCAATGACGCTTCTCCATGGTCGTCGTCCACCAGCTTCAACTATTACAACTATTTTGAATAGACACGCAGGTCTTAACAGAAATTAAAGACAACCATATGGCTCCTGCCGGTTGCCAACTTACAATAAGGAACATTGCATACATCAAATATAATCACAATCATGGCCATATCACATCACTGCACACCCCTGCAAAACAAAGTTAGACGCCTCTACTTTCTTTGCATATTTTACGTGGTTTGGGGCTTTCCATAGGTGTCGTTCTAACCTACGAACAAGAACCACAACATTGATACTAGCATTGTTGATTACCCGTTGTAAATTGGATCTTTACTATGCTAGGAGAAACAGGCACCCGCAAAGCCACTTATGCAAAACGAGTTGCATGTCAAGCGTGGAGCAAGTCTCATGAACGATGTCATGTAAGGTTAGCCCGGGCCGCTTCATCCCAACATACCGCAAGATGCAAAGTACACAAAAAGCAATCTACAATAAAAGCATCAACGCCCACAATGACCATTGTGTTCTACTCGTGCAACAGATCTACATATAGACACGGCTCTGATACCACTGTAGGGGTTCGTAGCATGGAAAAACAAAAATTTTCTATCGCATACAAACAAACAAGCCAAGATCTATCTACTAGATTGTAGCAACGAGTCGATGGAATAACTCACCCTCGAAGATTCCAAAGTGTTTAACGAGAGCAGATTCTCGTGGGTGATGTAGTCGTACTCTTTCCGATCTCAAGATCGCGTAGACGATCCTTCCGGCGCCGCGTTCCCGCAGCGCTCCCGCAGTCGGTCACACGTTCGGTACTCGACGAAGACCTTCCTCTCCCTTGTTCCAGCAGGCAGCGGAGGTTGTAGTATTCTCCTCGCGATTCCGGCAGCACAACGGCGTGGTACCGGAGGTAGAGGGGAGATCCCGCAGGGCTTCGCCTTAAGCCGGTGCGAGTATGGTGGAGCTTATGAGAGAGGCTATTAGTGGTCTAGTAATTAGACACACCAATTAGAGGGCTCTAAACCAATTAGAAGGCTCTAAACCGAATAGCTCTAAACCGGGGTTTAGATCTAGGGTTTAGTTTAGAGGATAGGAAACTTGTAGTGTGTAGGAGGGGAGGCCCTGCCCCTCCCTTTATAGGTGGGAGGGCTGGCGCGCCAGGGGAGGGAGGGAGTCCCTCCCCAACTCGGCCTAGGGCTGGCCGCCGGCTTGGGGAGGAGGGACTCCTCTCCAACTCGGTTTGGAGCTCCTCTTTCCCACTTTCCAATTTTGGCAGTTTGACTTTTCAAACTTGCTATTTGACTTTCCAATTTAGGATTTAAATAAACCCTTTATTTTGGACAGCGAGAACACTTAGTACATGATGCAATCATTCCAATATGCAATGACACATTCATGTACCCCTTCCCCCTCCGGAGTGCCGGACATTCCGGGACCTTCTAGAATGTTCCCGATGAAAACACCGGAACCATTCCCCAACTCCGAAACGGAACTTTCCTTATATGAATCTTATTCTCCGGACCATTCCGGATCACCTCATGATATCCCGGATCCCATCCGAGACTCCGAACAACATTCGGTCTCTTTCTCATAATACCATAACTACTCAAACAACGTCGAATCCTTAAGTGTGTCTCCCTACGGTTCGTGAATTATGCAGACATGATCGAGACACTTCTCCGAACAATAACCAATAGAGGAATCTGGAAATTCATATGGCTCCCACATATTTCTACGATTACTTTGCGATCGAATGAACCACTTACATACGATACCAATTTCCCTTTGTCTCACGATATGTTACTTATCCGAGGTTATGATCGTCGGTATCTCTGCATACCTAGTTCATCCTCGTTACCGATAAGTACTCTTTTCTCGTTCCCGTGATATGTGATCCCTTGTGACCAAGTCACATGCTTGCAAGCTAATTGGATGACATTTCACCGAGAGGGCCCAGAGAATATCTATCCGTCATGTGGATGGACAAATCCCACTCTTGATCCATGTGTTTCAACCAATACTTTCCGAACACTCAATGCCACCTTTATAGCCACCCTGTTACGGTGTGGTGTTTGATGACATCAAAGCATCCATCCAGTAAAGGTGATATGCATGATCTCATGGTCGAAGGAATTAGGTTACTATGTATCAGAAAGCATATAGCAATTGAACTATTGAAATGACTTGATCTTTATGCTACGCTTGTCTATAGGAGTATGTCCACCATATCATTCTCCTAACGATATGATCTTGTTGTTGATAACATCTCAATGTTCATGACAAAGAAACCACATCATCAATCAACCAACAAGCTAGTGAAGTATAGAGGCTATACTAGGGACTTCAAATTAAGTTTACAAATCACACAAGTATTAATGGTTTCCTTGTTAATACTATTATAGCATGAATGCAAACATTTATCATAAACACAAAGATATATAATAATAACTATATTTATTATTGCCTCTAGGGCATATCTCCAACAGAAGAAGCGATGATGAGCCTAGATTCCAACAAATGGCTAGAAGCCATGAAATCCGACAGGATTTGTCCAAACTTATGGAGAGGCTTGTATTTACAAGAAAGTGAGTGGGAGCAATGTGGCATTTCTGATATTATATGTGGATGACATATTATTGATTGGAAATGATTTAGATCTTTTAAACAGTGTTAAAAGTTATCTAAACAGCAAATTTTCGATGAAGGACCTTGGTGAAGCTTCATATATATTAGGCATTAAAATCTATAGAGATAGATCAAGACGCCTAATTGGGCTATCGCAGAGTACATACCTTGATAAGATATTAAAGAAGTTTAATATGGACGGAAGTAAGAAGGGGTTCTTACCTATGTTGCAAGGCAAGACATTGAGTAAGACTCAAAGTCCGGCTACGGCGGAAGAAAGAGAGATAATGGATAAGATCCCCTATGCCTCAGCCATAGGCTCTATAATGTATGCCATGCTATGTACAAGACCGGATGTGGCACATGCTATTAGTTTGACTAGTAGGTACCAATCTGATCCAGGTTCGGAACACTGGATAGCGGTCAAGAATATCCTTACGTACTTGAGAAGAACTAAGGATATGTTTCTTATATACGGAGGTGAAGAAGAGTTAGTCGCTAAGTGTTATGTCGATGCTAGCTTTGACACTGATCTGGATGACTCTAAGTCTCAATCCAGATACGTATTTCTCTTGAACGGAGCAGCAGTTAGTTGGAGGAGCTCCAAACAACCTGTGGTGGCTGGATCAACAACGGAGGCGGAATATGTTGCTGCTTCAGAAGCAGCGCAGGAAGCGGTTTGGATGAAAGAGTTTATTACGAAACTGGGTGTGGTTCCTAGTGCGTTGGACCCCATGATGATCTATTGTGACAACAATGGAGCCATAGCCAACGCAAAGGAACCAAGGTCTCACAAGAATTCCAAGCATATTAAGCGTCGGTTTCACTCCATCCGCGAACATGTCAAGGATGGAGATATAAAGATTTGTAAAGTGCACACGGACCTGAATGTAGCAGATCCGTTGACTAAAGTACTCCCTAGGGCAAAACATGATCAACACCAGAACTCCATGGTGTTAGATTTATCACTATGTGAACTAGATTATTGTCTCTAGTGCAAGTGGGAGACTGAAGGAAATATGCCCTGAGAGGCAATAATAAAGTTGTTATTATGTATTCCTTGTATATGATAGATGTTTATTTTACATGCTATAATTGTATTGATAGGAAACATTAATACATGTGTGTTTAATAAACAAAAAGGGTTCCTAGTCATGCCTCTCTTATAGACTAGCTTGTTGATTAACAGGATGATCAAGGTTTCCTGATCATGGACATTGGATGTTGTTAATAACAAGGTCACACCATTGGTGGAATGATGTGATGAACATTCATACGAAGTATAGCATTACGATCAAGTCATTGTGTTTATATTGCTATAACATCATACGAAGTAATCTTTATCCTTAGACCATGAGATCATGTTAATTGCTAACACCGGAAGAGTATCTTGATAACATCAAACGTCACACCGTAACAGGGTGACTATAAAGATGGGTTCAGTTCTACGAAGGTGTTATGTTGAGGCTCATGGATCAAGAGTGGAATTTGTCAATCCAGATGACGGATAGATATACTCTGGGCCCTCTCGGTGATATCACATTAGGATAGCTTGCAAGCAAGTGATGTGATCACTAGAATGTTATATCACGGGAACGAGAAAAGAGTGCATATCGGTAACGAGATCAAACTAGGTATGGAGATACCGATGATTGAATCTCGGACATGTAATATATCGAGAGACAAAGGGATTTAGTTACAAGTGTTAAAGGTTCTCACGATCACAGGAGTCATCGTTGAATGTGTAGGAGTCAGTACGGATCTCCAGGTCCCGTTGCTGATTATTGATCGGAGAAGGGTCTCGATCATGTCTGCATTATTCGCGAACCGTAGGGTGGCACACTTAAGAGTTACCGGACACCATTTTGGAGCACATATGTTTCAGACGAAAGAATTGCAAAGCGCAGGAATTGTTTCAATAGAAACCGAAAATTGTTTCGGGTGAAATTGCAGAAGGTGGTTCTGCATGTGATATTGAAATATTGCAAGGGGCTATATGTGAATGTTTGTTAATTAAAGTAATTAAAAAAATTCTGAATAAATTTAATAAAAGGGTTTTATTAAATGAGAGAGCATTAAATTTGGAGAAACTTAATGCATTTAAAGTGGAGACTTTAAAAGGGAATGTGAAGAGGCATTTTAATGTGGAGGAGTTACCACCACATGAATGGGGGAGGTGAGGGGTCACCCCCCATGCGCCGGCCATAGAGAGAGGGGGCACCCCCCTCCTCCTATAAAAGGCCACCCATTCCCTCCTTCATCCACACACCTCCTTGTGAAGGATCTCTCTCCCCTCTAGAAATATTCCCCCATGGTCTCGGATTAGCGAGATACATGTTCCCGGTGGCATTTCGTCTGGAAGGAGTTGCTGCTTCCGCTGGATCGCTGGAGCGAGGAGGTGGAGGTTGTCCGGTGGCTTGAACGTGTGTGCGAGTGCGGATGCGCTGCTGAGTTGCGGCGCTCGGACTTCCTCACGATCTTGAGATCGGCAAGTGTACGACTACATCAACCACGAGTTCCTACTCGTTAACAAAGCTCGTTGTCTTCGAGGGTAAGTTCTCTATGGATGTATGTCCACCCGTTTGCTTTGTACCTAGTAGATAGATCTTGGCGTGTAGTTCACACCGTAGGATTTTTTTTTGTTTTCTATGCTGCAGACCCAACAGATCAAGATGTAGTCATCGCCGGACGAGACCGGTGTTAGTGTCGGACACTGGCGATGACGACCAGTAGTCATACCAACAGGGATCATTGTCGGAGATGGTCGTCGGCCCGGCCATCTACGCTTCGATGAAGGCGCGGCTCTGCGCCTTGTCCTCCTGGCGGTTGTGGCGTTCCTGGTGCTTCGTCACCCTCGCCGCCGCCTTGGCCGGGGCCTGTTTGGCGTCGTGCTTGCATTGCGCCGCGACGTCTTCGGGGAAGTGGCGGCGCCACTCCTAGCGCAGGCGCTCGTTGCCCTCGACGATGAGAAGACGACGCTTCGTTTTGCGCCGGCGACGGTGCTCCTACTCCGTCACGGGGCGAGGCGGCGGCGCCAGCGCCTCCGCCTACTCGTGCGTCCAGACGTCGTGGAAGTTAAACGACGCACGCATGGCTGCCAAGCCACGACGTCGTAGGCGCGGGCGGCCTCGTGTGCGGTGTCGAAGGTGCCGAGGGCGATGCGCTCGTCACCGGTCCGTATCTCGGCGTAGAAGGTGCCGGTAGGACGCGCGTGTATGCCGTGGTACCCGGAACTTCCCCGGCGCGGCGGCATGGTGGCGGTGGTGGCGGTCGCGCGGTCGCGTCGGCAGAGAGGAGGGAGGGGAGGGGATTTTCCTGCGCGCGCTGAAGGGGAAGTGGCAGTTTGCGTATGTAGCGTTGCGCTACATTTAACGAGCGTGCGCTGAGCGGTACGTCAAAACAAGCGCGCCGAACCAAGCACGTGGCAAAGTTTTATCCGTGCGCCGGAAAATACAGCGCCTGATGGAGGGCGCGCGGCGCGGGCTCTCGCACGTGAAATTTTCAGTTTTAAATCCGCGGGCGTGGTTTTAGCGCGTCTGTTGGAGTTGCTCAAAGAGCGCGACGCGATCACCATCACCTGCACCACCATGAGGGAGAAGCTCGTCCATGATGGGAGCCGCAACACCACCGAGTAGTGTCTACCAAAATCCGTCAGAGAGCTCCTCAAAGTTAGTGCCTTTCGTAGTCCATCACCGCGGCCGTCTCCAACATCCCTCCTAGTCAACAACATATGCTCGGGGAGAGATAACGACTACTAGGGTGCTGGGGAGGATGGGCGGCCGCGTCGGTGAGGACCTGGTCAACCCCCGAGCGTAGCAGGGCAACATACCTGAATCCCCCGCCGCATAATTAAATTGCGATGGCTATTGGTGAAGGAGTAGGGAGCAATGGCTGCTGAGGGAGGAGGAGACGATGACCACTATTTGGGGAGGGAAGATGAAATTCCATGGAGATAGATAGAGTCATAGGAGAGAGAAAATAAAAAAGAGAGATGTTGTCGCTGCGGGACCGGGGTATCCCGGATCCTACGAGTGGGCCACGACTCTCGGCAGCGAGAAGTCTCTTAGCGGATCGGCGACCAAAGGCGTACCCGATGCCTTGGCAACAACATCCTCAGAATCAAGGACGGCGGTTAAACACCTAGCCGCGAACAGACGGATGGGACAAGACATGGAGCTACACCCTGCGCCCCCTAAAGTCGGGCTGAAGAGCCACTCCGCCACGTCGTACCTATGCACGGAGCGCCTCGCCATGTGGTGCCGACCCATGTGGTATCCCCTTACACTATAAACGGAGGACCAAGCTGATGAAAAAGAGGGGAGATCATCCGTAGGATACTCAAGCTAGCTTAGAAAGGAATGAATCGACGTATCCTTCCCGGTCATTTCATCATCCATTGTATACACCATAGTTGCAGGGCGTAGGGTTTCGCACAATGCGGTATAAACCTGGGTAAAAAAAATATGTCTCTTTGTATTCTTGTGATCTTCATGTTCACCGATTGAGCTTGCCACGAATTGCGCCTCTGGCCGAACTAAAAGAGGAGTGCATATCCCTAGTGCCTAAATCTAGGATATGACAAGAGATGAGATGAGCTGAGCTGAGCTACAACCGTGGAGCCCGGCCCCGCCGGTTAGCCTCGGTGCTTAACCGGCCTAGAAGTACAAAAGGTTGTGTTGTTAACTTTTTACATAAAAATGATTTAACCTTGTAAATTTCATAACTATTTTATATGATCTAAAAAATTGTATAATATGTCAAAATCTTTATAAAAAATCCTCTATGGGTTTATGTAAAATCCATGCATGTTTAAGCAACTTTTAATATTGGTGTTAATATAAAACACATAACCTAGATGTCGTTAGGAGGTGGGGAATATGCGTTTTAAAACTATTATGATTTTTGATTAAATGAATGCGAATTAAAACTAGCATTTAATTTATAAACCATAAAACATATGCTAGAATCAATGGCACCAACAACTTCAGATATAATAAGATATTTCACATCAAGCGTGGCGGCGATAAATGCATAAGTAGAAAAGCTCAGAGATAGAGATAATGAGGCACGCAGAGATGAGTTTGTAACCCGAAGCCCACACCCTTGCGGGTGCTAGCTACTCTCTATTGGAGTGATGTGGAGGCACAATGCTCCTCAAACATCATAATAGCTCACAGTATTCTCCCCGTGCCTTCCCACCAATGGTAAGTTCCTTGATCCATTAGTGGACCCTTGGGGGTAGTCACCAGATCCATACAACAAGCTTGGGGCGATCTCTAGAATTTAATTAGATGGTCCCAAGAATTCTACCAAGCTTTACACCACAATGATTGAGCTAACACAAACTATCTAGGGTTCCAAGAACCTAAGAGGAACAATCTCTGGATACAAGCACACCAATAGTAATATGCTTCTTAGCTTTCAATTCTACGAATCCTTGTCGAAAACTCAAAACGATGCACCAAATGCAATTAAAGGAAGACAAGTGCTCAAATACTTCACTCCTAATATTTGGGGGGGGGGGGAGAGACGCTATGTAAAACAAGAAAATTCATGCATGTGTAATCAAGATCACCATGGAGTTACAAGTAACATATCATACCCTCGTAGATCGATCTAGCAGAGTTGTTGATGATGAGGTTGATGTAATCATGATTCGATCCGTGCAACTAGACTTTTCTAGTCGCAAGGAGATGTATTATCCCTCGAGCCGCTCCCACGATCAAGGGCCGAAGTAGATGATTCCTCAGAGGTAATCACATGTTCCAGGAAGCATTATCGCTCGTTGCATGATCAAGATCACGATTGAAGCAGGAAGATGGTGATGAGGATCCTAAGACTTCGCATTCACCATCTAGATTGGATCTAAGTTGATTAGAGATCTGGCAGCGCTTCGCTATGGAGAGGGATGGTGGCACCAACAGCAAGGATGGCGACTACTTGGAGGAGGAGGCAGCGCAGACATTTTTGGGTTTGGGGCATGGGGCAATTGAGGCTTGGAGTGCTCTCCTTGCGTCCTATATATTGGGTGGCCAACTCTGGTGCTGGTGTTGGCCTATGGGGAGTCCTAGACTCCCCTAAGTAAACTTCATTTCTTTTGGAACTTGGCTTGCCCTCTCCTTTCCATATCTAATCTGCCTAGGAAAGTGCCCTAGCCAAGTCGGCTAGGTTTTCCTCCCTCCTCCTTGTTCAGTTGGCCAAGGTGATACCTTGTCCCTCAAGAAAAGTTTCCCCCATATATTCTAGAATGTATTGACTTTATAATTTTCTTCAACATTATTCCAAACAATTCCAAAACCTTCTGAAAATATTCGGAAGCCTGACAAAAATTCACGGGATGATTTTGAACATTTCTAGCAACACACCAGACACCTCCATACTATTTTGATACCTTTTCAATCATTATGTATTCTCTGAGAAACTTCTCGAAAGTCATTCTCTCATATCTTCATACCCAAAGAATTTTCTAAATGGCGTTGAACTGATAACGGTGTGACCCATAGGGTTCAGTCATATGTGGACATATTAGAACTAATTCCAATAATAATCAACATTGGACTCTTAATAGTCATAATGATTCCCACATACATCCATGAAGATCTTTATTGTGTGAATGACAAGTATTCTATTCGTTAGTGTTTCTCATTACTTCTCGATACTTTACATAACCTAAGGTGAAACGGTTATGTTATCCTTGTTACCTGGCATGTAGTATTTTCTCGTTACATATTACCAGTGTCCCTACAACTAAATCTTTTGATACGTGCTCGGTCATATGATGAAGGACATCATAATACCGAGAGGGGCCAGAGTGTATCTCTCCATCGTCGAAGTAGTAATTCCCAATCTTGACATATCTGTAACATCGACATACTTTCCGATATGCACATAATATGCTTTTATAATTACTCTTTCTCGAAGTAACATTAGACTTCACATTGCATTTTATTTGGTAACCTAGTTTACAATATTTTCATGGCCAAGTGAATCTATTAAATGACAATACTAATATTTGAGGAAATACCGACTACCAATTGATAAAGTGTTTCACGGAATATCAACAAGTTCTATCCAACAATATTGTTACCATATATTATTGGCATCCTTGTAACTCATTACATATACCCATTGTAAGGAAAACCATAACTAACAATAATACATGAGCTAGAATAAGAGGCAATGCTAGGGATATCTCCATGTCTTTATTTTCCACACAAGTTGTTAGGTTTTTCATCCAAATCAAATATCCTGGAACTAACACAATTACAGTATATAATAATAAACTTTATCATGATAATGGAAAATAAATAATAACACATTTATTATTGCTTCTCGGGCATATTTATTTTCAATAGTATCCCACTTGAACTAGATTAAATAAGGTAGTTCACAGTTTTAGTAGTCTCAGACCTATGGCATTTCGGTGTTGTTCATGCTTTTGCACCGATAGAGGTTTCATTACTAGATCTGACACTTTCAGGCATGTATCAATTTTAGACATACTTATCACCTTCTTCAGCGAACTGTTGAATAAGGTGAAATCATCTTTGTATGTGTTTGGATTTATGGTGAGATCTCGGTTCCTTGGCTTGAGCTATGTCACCATTATTATCACAATAGATCTTTCTTGGATCTAATGCACTCGACACCAAACCTAGTTCTACCATGAACTTCTTCATCTGCAATACTCTTCTTAGAACTGTTCCAACTTAGGGCATCACTTTTAAAAGTAAAGACATAACCCGAGTGATATTTTGAATCATCAGGATCAATGATGAAGCTTGCATCAGCGTAACCCTTTACAACTAGGTCTTTATCACCTCCATAAACGAGAAACATGTCTTATTAGTTCTTACCAAGTACTTAAGTATCATATTCACTCCTATCCAATGAACCTTTCCACTCTAGAATCTTCTCGTACCACATAGAGCATATGACACGTCCAGTTGTGTACATATCATAGCATATATGATTGGTACAATTGCCGAAGCATGTGGAACTTTGCTCATGTATTCTCACTCATCACGTGTTCATGGACACTGAATCTTCATTAGTGACTTGTTGACAACCACTAGAAGAATTCCCTTCTTAGAATCTTTCATTCCGAACCGTTTCAGAACTTTATCTAGATATGTACTCTAGCTAAGACCTATTAAGCGTTTTCATCTATTTTGTAGTTCTTAATGCCTAATATGAAAGTTGCATCGCCTAAGTCTTTTATTGAAAAACTAATTTTCAATGATTCCTTAATTGTGTTAAGAAAAGGTATTCCATTTCCAATTAACAATATGTTGTCCACATAAAAAATTAGATATGCTATTGCACTCCCACATAATTTCTTGTAAGCACAAGACTCTTCACTATTCTTGATGAAGCCAAATCCTTTGACTACTTCATTAAAATGAAGATTTCAACTTAATGATGCTTGTTTCAGTCTGAAGTTTGCATACCTTTCCAGTATTTATTTTTATCGACATACCCTATGGTTTATCATGTATACATCCTCGGTTAACATTCCATTAAGAAATATTGTTTTGACATCATCTGCCAATTGAAATATGCAGCAATAGCTAGAATAATCCAAACATACTTTAGCATTGCTATTGGAGAAAAGTCTTATCATAGTAAATTTCTTGAATTTTTGAAAACCATTTGTGACAAATTGTGCTTTATAGTTTTAAACATTTCTTCCTTTAAATCCATTTACATTTGATAGGCCAACACCTTCAGTAGGATATTCCAAGATCCAAACTTGATTCTCGTACATGGATTTAATTTCAAATTCAATGGCACCGTGCTATTTAATGGAGTTAGTGCTTCCATGTATGTAGCAAGTTTATCATTATCCAAGAACAATACTTTGTATGCAAACCTTGTGCGTTGATTATGAATCCTACCCGACCTACATGGTTCAGTAGCAACCTAGACCGATTTGCCCATAACACTTGTAGGTGCCTTCGTCTTTGTTGCCATGGGAATCTCCGGACCAATTTTTGGGGTTGCACCACTTTGCTCTGATGGAGTTTCTCTAGTAACCTCATCGAGTTGCACTACCCATCCACCTAAAACTTTCACGAGAAATTATTTATCGAGAAATATGTGAACTATACAAGTTCATAATACCCATTGATGAAAGAAAGGGATTCTTGGCGACAAACACTTCGCCATCGGTTTTATGGTAAAATGAATACCCATCGGTTTCCCTAGGACAACCTACAAAGTTACAAACATCAGATCTAGGTTCCAGTTTGTTTAGCTAGAAACATTTCACATAACCCTTGCATCCCCAGATTTTATGAAAATAAAAATTGGGTTTCCTCCCATTCCATACTTCATATGGTGTCGTTCAATAGATTTTGATGGTGGTCTATTCGGTGTAAATTTGCGGTCTCTGAAGAAAAGCCCAAAATGATAATGGTAGATCAGTTAATGACATCAATGATATCACCATGTCCAACAAGGTTCATTTACGCCCCTCGGACACACCATTTCGCTACGGAATTCCAGGAGGCATAAGTCCTAGAACTATTCTGGAACTTTTTAGATATTCTCTAAACTCGTAACTCAAATACTCGCCTCCACGATCTAATAGTAGAAACTTGATTTTCTCATTATGATGATTCTCTACTTCGACCTATAAATCTTTGAACTTTTTAAATGTTTCAGACTTATTCCTCATTAAGTGGTACCAATATCTACTCAAATCATCAGTTAAAATCAGGAAGTACAAGTATCCACCGCGTGCGGGTTCACCCGTTTGACCACATACATCCATATGTATGATTTCTAATAATTCACTCACTCGTTCAACATGTCCTTTGAACGGAGTTTAATCATTTTACCCATTAGAGAAGGTTGACATGTATCAAATTAGTCAAAATAAAATGATTGAAAAAGTCTATCGTCATGGAGTTTCTTCATGCATTTATGTCCAATATGACCTAACAGACCATGCCACAAGTATGTGGTATTATCATCATAAGTCTTTCGATGTTTGGCAGCAGTTTTTCGGATGTGTGTTTCACTCGCAAGATTCAAAATATAAAGTCCCTTCTTCACAGGAGCATAGCCATAAAATATTATTCGTATAAATAGAACAACAATTGTTCTGTGACTTAAAATAATAACCATATCATAATAACTAATATGCTGATATAATATTCTTACACAGAAGTAAAAATTAATAAGTTCCAAAGTCAATGTAGAGGGTAGATGTAGATGCATCATCGATGGTGATCACTACAACTCTTACTCTGTTTCTGACATGCATCGTCACCTCGTCCTTTGAGAGTGTCCTACTTTCTGTAGTTCCTACATCAAATTGCAAATATGAACAACTTTTCTAGTATCGAGAATACCCAAGAATTAATTTTAGGACAAGGTAAGGTAAACATCAATAACATCTATATCAGATATACCTGACCTGGAGTTTCCTCTAGTCTTCTTCTTTGTGAAGTACTTTGGGTATTTTCTCTTAAATGACCCTACTTCTCAGTCTTCTTCTCGACCAACAAGTCCCCTAGATAACTAACTTGGGGGGATTGGGGGAGCGGAGTTCGTATGAAACTCGGCGCCCTCCACCCAGCCTTTCCCAATCCGATCCACCTAGGGGAGGGCCCTAGACTAGTTGTTTATGGTTTCCTCCCCTCCTCCTTATTTGTTCAGCCAAGGGGCTGCCTTTGCCCTAGAAAAGGTGCCCCCACATATTCTAGAAGGTTTTAACTTTATAATTTTCAGCAAAATTATTCTGGACAACTTTGAAACCTTCTAAAAGTATTCTGAAGCCTTAAAAAAATTCTTGGGACGATTTCAAACATTTATATCAACACTCTGGACACCTCCAGAGTATTCTGATACCTTCTCAATCATCCTGTCATTCTCCAAGAAACTTCTCGAAAGCAATTCTCTCATATCTTCATATCTATAAAATACCTAAATGACATTGAACTGTTAAGTGTGTGACCCATAGGGTTTGGGCATATGTGGACATAGTAGAACTCCTTCCAATAATTTCAATATCGGTCTCTTGATAGTCGTAATGCTTCTCACATACATCCACCAAGATATTTATCGTGTGAACCGCAAGTAACCTATCAATTGGCGTTCCTCCTTACTTCTCAATACTTTACATAATCCGAGGCCAAAATATTATGTTACCCTCCTTGCCCATCATGTACTCTTTTATTGTTGAGTATTATAGATGTCCCTACAATAAAATCTTATGTTATGTGTCTTGCTAGACGATGAAGGACATCATAATGCTGAGAGGGTCCAATGTGTATCTATCCATTGTACTTTCCGATATGCACATAATCCGCTTTTATAATTACTCATAAACGAAGTAACGCTTGGCTTTATAGAGCATTTCATTTGGTAACCTAGCTTAGGATATTCTCATGGTTAAGTGAAATTGTTAAATGGTAATACTAAGCTTTGAGGAAATACTGACAACAAATTTACAAAGTGTTTGGCGGTATATCAATATGGTCTATCGAACAACACCGTTACTCATAACAATATTGTACCCATGTATTGTTTGTATCATTGTTACTCACTGCATATACATGCAGTCAGCAAAACCGTGACTAACAATAATACATGAGCTAGCATAATGGGGCAATGCTAGGGATATCTATATATGTTTATTATTCGACACAAGTTGATAGGTTTTTCCTCTGATCAAATATCCCAAAACTAACAACTTTAGCATAGAACAATAAACTTAATCGTGATAATAGAAATAGAAATAATAACACATTTATTATTGTCTCTAGGGTGTATTTCCAATAGTCTCTCACTTCCATTATAGAGTCAATAATCTACTTTACATTTTAAGAAATCTCACACCTATGACATTCCAGGTTGTTCATGCTTTTGCATCGAGAGCTGTTTAGTTAGTGGATCTGACACATTCAAGCACATATGAATTTTGGACATCTTGATATCACCTTCTTCAAAGAACACTCGAATAAGGTGAAACTGTATTTGTATAGTTTTTCGATTTCTAGTGAGATCTCGGTTCCTTGGATTGAGCTATGACACATTTATTGTCATAATGAATTCCATTGGCACTAATGCACTTGGCACCACACCTAGTTCTATCACGATCTTATTTATCTAAATGCCCTCCTTAGCTGCTTACGAGGCCACATTATATTTTGCTTCAGTTGTAGAATCCACTACGGTACTCTATGTAGAGTTCTTCTAGCTTACTGCATCACCATTTAAAGTAAACACATATCCGAACGGAGAATTATACTTGTCAAGATTAGCGATGAAGCTTGCATCGATGTAACCTTTTACAACTATCTCTTCACCACCTCATAAACGAGAAACATGCCTTCAGTTCTTCTCAAATACTTTAGTATCATTTCCATAAATGAGGAATGTGAGAGGAAGAACAAATAAAGATTGACAACACATTTCTCTAAGGTATAAACAAGCATCCCTTCACAAAGAAAAGATATTGATCAGTGGACATGTATATTTAGATCTCCTCTCTCGTTTAACTAAAGAACATGCAATAAACATAGGATAACTAGAGAGAAAGGAAAACCTCTTCAAAGTCAATAATGGAGGAGAGAGATTAAGAAGCCAACTTCCTCTTAGGGAAGAAGAGGGTCATTTATAGGTCCCCCAAAATTTAGCTGTTTTGGAGGTGTTAAAACACCAAAGTTTCGGACGGAAGGTAGGCACTTCCAGAAACTTCCATTCTAATTTCTAGACAAACTTATGGACCTATTATAGAGAGTATAACCATCTAGCACAGATCAAAATAATTATACCTGAAATTTTGGTGTTTTCACGCTAGAACTTCTGAACACTGGACCTTGCGTCCCGTAAAGCTAGAAGAAACACCAACAAGAAAACGACCATAACTTGAGCATTTAGACCATGATTTAGGTGAGCTTGGGCTCATTTCGAACATAACGACGATCTTTAAGATCATAGAGATAAAATTCAGAGTACAAGAAATGACAATAAAACAAAGAGATGAAATGTTTGGCCTTTATAAAAAATGAACGAGCAAAACCTCCAATTTAGGAACTCAATATTTTTTTCATACAAAATCTATTTGTGATATACTTGAGATTGTCTTGAAGAAAATCAGAAGATTTAAAAACTCACATAGCGAAAATACAAATAAAAAATAAAGGTGATTGCAATTATGCAAAAGTTCGTCCACTCTATCAATGGTGCAATCAAGCTACTCACTCGAAAACCCCCTTGATAGTACCGATTTCTACCTTATAACCAGGTATCCCAACTAGCATAATGAAAATGGTAAAGTAGAAACCCTATCAAGATCAATATTGTTTCCCTGTGCTCGTGTCAAGTTGGAACACTTTTCTTGAATGTTCTTGCTCAGTGAAGTCTCGAAAATTGCTCCCCCATATTCCACTATGGGAAAGCCACACTTATGCACATATTCACATGCCCATTATTACCAAATGTCTGACAAACTTCAAGCATATGATATCTTTGTGATGGCTTGTTTTGAACTTGACTTCTCATCCTTATATCATTTATTCTCCATTCTTTATTTTGATGTCTCGAAGGTAACCATGAATACTCACTTAATCTTATTCTTGAACACATGATTCCAGTAGGCTCAACTCTCACATGGCCATTCTTTGGACCACGCCTCGAATATCAATTTAGCCATCACTTGATATTCTTTACTTTCTTCTTCTTTTTGCCTTAAAATCAACATATGGTCTAAAAGAATTTTCTATGGAAAATATCTTCAAGTACATCTCATGCAAACATTAGTATATAGGGATTGTCATTGATTACCAAAACCACACATGGGGCTCCATGCACTTTGAAAAACAAAATGACCCTTTTATTTAATCATGAAGTTAATGAACATGCTATTTTAAAGCATTATACCAACCTTTAAATTTTTCACCATGACATAGGTGTAACTTAAGTCCCTTTAACTTGTAGTGCCATCTCTTCATGATGTAGGTGTTCACCATGGCAAACTATTTAACATGTGCCATAGATTGGACGTTATTTTCCTTCCCGTGTTTACTTCTTCTCATAAGAACATGAGCCTGAGGTAGAGATCAACAACACATAAAATCATTACTTGTCCATTAATGAAAAATATAAGCATAAACCCCTTTTGTACATCTCAAAATCCTAATTTTAGTTTGGGAAAATCAGCCGAAACACATTTAAATGGGAAAGGTAGCTACAAAGTGAGATAATGTGTTATATCTGGTATTTGAACATCCAATGTGTAAAACTTTGCGTGAAAATGGGGGTGGTTCCATTTTGCAATGGTGACATTTTCTCCTTATTTTTGGTATGCACTTCACAAAAAACAATTTTCACTCTTTTTTGCACAAATAAAATGGTAAATCATTTTCTATCAAAAAATTGAAATATCGTTTGCCAGGAAAATATGCACATCCATACCAAATTTGGACACATTATCACGACGTCTGCAAAAGTTGTTTCAATTAACAATCACTTGCATGGAAAGCCAAGTTAGCTCATACATGATAGTGTTATTTGTGATTTTTTTGAAATTACCCTATTGCAAGTTTGGTACTTTTACCGGAAACAAATTGGCATAGAAGGACTTCATGTTCAAGATTTTCAGTTTTTGAATTTATTTTGTACAATTCAAATTTGGGCCAACTTTGTCAACACGACCATTCTTACGGGAGGCGGATATTTTGATGTTTTAGGGTATAGAATCACATGAGTAAGAAGGTAAAGCTACTTATTACCTCAAACTAGAGTGCCACAACTCTAGTTATCTATGCACTAAAAATTAAAGAAACGATGGAAATTGATTTGATACTTGAAAGTAAAATGCAACGAAGTAATGGATAAACCAATCCTGTAAAATGCAAGAGAAAAAGGCGAATGTTTACTCTTATGTTGACAGTGGACATGGGTTCTGTTAGGAATGATTCCCTAGAGGTGACACTTTCTGCCTTATATGCACGAGTAGTCCATGTATGAACTCTTTGTACTAGTGATTGAATACATGATTTAATTATGGAACCTTGTTCTTAATTTAGTTTATGCAAGTTCGTTCTTAGTCATTTGAGGTTGTGCTTGACACACAAACTACCGAGACTAATGTGTGTAATGTAGACGATGGCTAGGTTCCACCTGTCATATGCATGGAGATGCTAGCCGGCTTACGCTGACTATGCAAAAGAACTATGCTAATTGAACTAACCAGATGTTTAGTCGGTGTGAGTACACATTATACGATATGGCAAGTACAATGAACTCCCTAGACCTGAGGTGATTTCACAATTTGGGTTATGGACTAGCCAGATTTGAGGCCGCTAGACGAGGTCAATAACTAGTAGATATAAAGGACCTTGGTCTGACTAAAAAGTAAGTCACATGACATGGATCGACCAAGACAGGATCCCACTCCGCCATATAGAGATATTCTTTGGGCCCTCTCATGTGGTATGATTCGAAAGCATGATCATGCGCTACTCGGTTAATTATAGATATCTCGATGTTATCTAGAAGGAGTAACTTATCACAGATATGAGAAAAGAGAGTTAAGTTGACACTGGGATGGCCTTAAGTCCATGCGCCTTACCACTGATATCGTGAGGCAATGGGAATTGGACAAGCTGTCACGTTGATGCCATTCATGGGTATCTCGGAGCCAACATGCATTGGTAAAATCCACTACCATGTCACTAGCTCTAAGCGTAACTCATTGAACCGTGTCCAGCTTACCTTGAGCCATCAGGGTCACACACTTAAGAGAGTGGATCTAAGCAGATAATGATCTGGCTAACATGAGCCAACTAAGTGGATATAAACCAGATAGTGGCACATGTTAATGGGTTCAACACTCACCTACTCCCTATATATTAGAGGATGGACTAGTGCAGATGGTATCGGAACACTTTTATGCAAGCCACCTCCTTTGTCCTAAGGGCGGTGGAACCGAGGAACGTACCTAACCACCTATGCTTTCACCCTGTATTGTGCGAGCCAGCTGAGGCACCACACTTGGGTCTCAGGCAACACTATGTGATACCTTCGATCCAAATTACAGATGTACTATAGCTTGCTTTTTCCTAGAAGACCTAGGTTTATCAAATCATTGGGAACAATCCACTGTTGGCTATGAGTCGGATGCTTGAATCATTGACCTCTTTTACTTGGGAAAGTTGCCAACTCGTAATCTTTCTTTAATTTTCCGGATTTCATCCTTAATGTGTATTTTTGCAATGAAATAAATGACCAAGAGAATTTGCACATATATGCAATACTTAGTGATTAATGGCAGGTCTAGAGGATAATATCATCAAATTCATGAGTAATATCCGGTTTAAATGAGAATAAAAATGAGTGTATTTTCCACTCATCACTACGATGTTGGTGCTAGACATGAGAAGAAATACAAGGACAACACTGCCTTGATATACACTTGCACGAGCTTCTTGGTGGTGCCTCGCCAGAGTTGCAGGAAAAAGTTGTATTGCTTGTTTTGCACCGAACGTGGCCCAACAATTTCATGGGTTCACTTGATATCTCTCTCCAGCAATGGTCGCATAGTTATGAGAAATCAATCATACACAAGTGTTATGCAAAACATTCATATGGACAACATGTTCTAGGATCAAAACATACCTACTATCCTAATTTTGTATATCTAATACTTCCTAAGGAAGTGGACCCCGTAGGCTTAGATTTAAGTAATTAAACAGATTATTATATTAAGTTTCATGACATGAGATTGAGAGCTACAAGACCTTTAAACATGCACCTCGTGTTACTAGGTGACAAGTAATTCGTTCTCTTCTTATCTCTAGACTACGTCTTTCAAAGATGTGTTTACTATTTATCTCATTAACAAATAACACCGATGTTTGACTATATCTAACACACACCATAGTATCATATAGTCTACTTCAAGAATTAAACACAAAAGAATTACATGGAAGCACACTTATATCATCTAGATGGCATAATTCCATATGTGGTGTGCGCCCCGCACTCTCTCTTTATCTACCTACTTGGTGTTGTTACACACCTCATGACATTGGTAAACAAGGCATTGAGAATAAGGAACTTGATGATGAAAAGACCTAACCATTGCATGATCTATTGACATAAATGTTTCTTATTTGGGAGGAGTCATAAATAGATGAAGCGTACACGTGCAATTACATCCTAGTGATCAATCTCTAGGCCACTTTCGTGCGCAAGCAAGGGATGAATTAAGACTAACTTCCAACTACTTCATAAATCTTCGAGGTCCCCTTATTTCTTCTACAATATGCATCGAAAGAATTTGGTCTTTGTTTCTGTCAATTCAGACCAACATGCATCTACTTCAACAAAGTATAGCACAATCCTATCACATATGCAAATAGACCGAATATAACATCCATCTATAAATATCTCAACATAACAACAAGTTCACCATCTCATAACCAAAGATCCACCATGGGAGTTACATCAATAGCATTGTAATCATGTAGGGCAGCTCATACAGACTAGAACAAATAATAATGCATGGATAGTTTCGATCAAGTTACTACCACAAACCCATATCTATGTGGTGTACTACACCTCTTCATGGTGGATAGAGTCAAGGAGACCATGATGATGGAGGAAAGGCGGCCAGAGGCGATTTCGGCAGCGGTTCCCCCTCTAATTCTCCTTAGGCAGTGCACTACAATCTAGTTGTTTCTATATAACTCCACTATGCCGCTGTTCGTCGCGAAATACAATACCCAAAGGTATATTTAGATAGATTGTTTAGGTCAAAATCATTCCGATAGCACGAGAAAAACAAGGCAATCAGACTCTCTAGGCTCCGGGACCACCTCATGGCATGACCATAGGGGGATCCGCACCATGGGCTCTCCTGGCCGACCTGTTGGGCTCCTAATTCTCTACTTATATTGTTGGACTCATGTCAAAATTCTCACATGCTCTTTGATTTTGCTCTTTTTGGAGTCCCGAAGCTTCCTTAAAGGTGAAAATACTAACATGAGGTTTTTCTGCCATCGAGAGTTAAATACCGAAATAATAAGATTTTGTAAAAAATCCCACAAATCATTAAAAATAGTGGTAAAAACTACTAATGTGATACACACATGATGTATTATAATACAATAAACTATAAAATTCATGGATTAAATTCCAATGTATTAGTGCTTCAAAAGGTAGTGGTACTGAAAGCAGCAGAAGGGGATCTTATAGGTGGAGGCGCATGCGGTAAGCGAATTCTTGCTTTCTTATTCCTCCTCTGGGACGAGGAATGAGATCCTGTGCTACGGTGGATGCAACGTAGGGTCTCAACCTACAATTATGGCCATGGTCAAGCCAGTTGGGCACCTCGGCGAGCATAGCCTATATTAGGGTCCACTTCTACATCAAGGGATGTGTATATCTGGTATTTCTTCGCAAATTTTATAAAAACCGAATCGTATATTTTCTTTGTACAATCTAGATTCACATAAATTGCAACCGGAAAGTACAAATAACCTAAGTAATAGACATGATTTTACCATGTGAATGTAGATTGTACAATGAAAATATATGAAAGCATATTGTCTATTGTCAACTTCTACTATATATGTGAAAGCATGACACACCATAGAGAAGAAAAAATATAGTATGTTAAAAAAATCACAAAACACGAAACATTCCACCATCGAATAGTTGAACCCACATTATTGCATAGTGGTAAGTGCTTAGATTTAAACAAAATTAATATACATGGGAAGAAGTTCACTTCCTTAACGTTGATGACTATTATACTCAATTACACTATTTTTTAATGTTTTATGTGATATATTATCAACTGATATCTGTTGCTTATTTGCAAAAACTTGTGGCATGATCTCTCCGGCCGGCAACAACAGTGCTAGTATACGATTCCATCCAGCCGAGAAAGGATTGTCCTACATCATGCGGGAACGTAAGCGTCCCATTCCCCTTCGGTACAGAGATTGGCTGCTTTGCAAAACTCCCTCTCTACCTCGCATGTATCCCAAAGCCAACGTCTGCTCTTTCGGTCCTTAAATGGACCGACCAAACAATCGTCACAGACATATCTATCGACGACGGTATCTTGCACGTTCGTGAGGTTGACGATTATTTCATTCCTGGTTGGGGCTCGGATTCCACCCTCTACGCCACATCCGGAAAATTGGGTGTGGTGAAGTGGGCCACTGATAATGTGACATGCGAGCATGTGAAGCTAAACAAGAGCGACTACAGATGTTTCAGCTCCTACAGCGACTGTCTTGATGTCACCGATGATGCAACACTCAAACATCTCGGTTACCGGTGCAAGTGCTCTTCTGGTTTTGAAGGAAATCCTTACATTAAAGATGGATGCACAGGTATCTTATCTCTCATAATATTCCGGAGTTTTGATAATACTAATAATAATATGCTAAACTATGATGCTCGGCATTACCAAAATGCTGAACTTCTGAAACTACACTAGCTAGATAATTAAGATTTAAGACCCTAAAAGCTGGTCAGGCGCCGGAGTTTTGTATGTACCACCACTGACGTTGTTGTGCGGTTTACAGATACCAACGAGTGCCTTCAGCCAGATAAATTCATCTGCAATGGTATTTGCCACAATAAGTTCTGGAGCTATACATGCTTCAGTACTGTGATATTGGGTAAGCGATCTATACCCCACATTTTTACCACTTGTGTTCCCATCAATGCCTTCAAATGAAGAAATGTTCGTCTGCCTTGCTGCTTGTCTGCTTCCACACCTGAGAGGATAAACTAGACTGAAATGTCAATAAATGCAGGTGTCACCATTGGACTAAGCAGTGGTGGAGGCATCTTGTTTCTTGCTGTGATTGTTGCTATTATTAGCAGGAGATGGAATAGATTCATCGAGAAGCGGCTTAGAAAAAAGTATTTTCGGAAGAACAAAGGCATGCTGCTAGAACAACTGCTATCTTCCGACAGAATTACCAGCGACGGCACAAAGGTATTCTCCCTAGAGGAGCTGCAGAAGGCAACCAACAATTTCGATCACTCCCGTGTGATCGGACGCGGTGGTCATGGCACCGTCTACAAGGGCATCCTGACCGACCAGCGCGTGGTGGCAATCAAGAAATCGACGCTCGCGGTAATCGGCGAGATCGACCAGTTCATCAACGAGATGTCCATCCTGTCGCAGATCAACCACAGGAACGTGGTGAAGCTGCACGGATGCTGCCTGGAAACCGAGGTCCTTCTGCTCGTCTACGAGTTCGTCTCCAACGGCACTCTCTACGACCTCCTGCACCGCGAGAACGACGGTAGCCTGCTGCCGATGTCATGGGAGGAACGCCTGAGGATCGCCACCGAGATCGCGGGCGCGCTCACGTACCTGCACTCCGCGGCTTCCGTGTCCATCCTCCACAGGGACGTCAAGTGCATGAACGTTCTCCTGAACGACAGCCGCACCGCGAAGGTCTCGGATTTCGGCGCGTCGAGGCTGATCCCAATCGACCAGACCCACCTGGTCACCGCCATCCAGGGCACGTTTGGGTACCTGGATCCGGAGTACTACCACACCGGCCAGCTCAACGAGAAGAGCGATGTTTACAGTTTCGGAGTGATACTTGTTGAGCTGCTCACAAGGAGGAAACCGATCATCCAGAATGATCACGGCGAGAAGCAGAACCTGTCGAACTACTTCATGTGGGCTATGAGGGAGAGGCCCCTCGAGGAGACGGCGGACGCGCAGATCCTGGAGGAAGGAACAGAGGAAGGGGTTTTGTGCATGGCACGATTGGCGGAGGAGTGCCTCAGCCTGACCCGAGTGGAGAGGCCTACCATGAAAGACGTGGAGATGAGGCTGCAGCTCCTCACGGGGCGCCGTGTTGCTCCGAGGGCGAGGGGACTTCGCTGTGAAGCTCCGGAAGAAGATGGGCATGCTGCTAGCGCCGTTCCGGTGGCTGGTCACCACGGCTCACGCCAGTACAGCCAAGAGCAGGAGTTCATGTCTTCGCTGAGTGTACCACGCTAGATCACCGCCGTATCCAAAATTCTTTTTCCCCTTGCCTGCAATTTTTTCTCGGCTGTGCATTTCAAATTTGACATGAAACATATAAAGAGTACATTGTATTTTATGTTAGAGTATGTAATATCGGTACGTGTACGTGTATGAAGTAGTACTCCGACCGCATACGTACAAACTCTCTACTGTCACGTAGGGGTTTTTTCCCTACTCTATATACTCCCTCCGTTCACACTTCGTGTTTTGGATTTAGTCAAAGTCAAACTTGGTAAAGTTTGACCAAATATTTAGAGAAAAATATCAATATTTATAATATAAAACTATATAGTATTGGAATCTTCATAAAGTATATTTTCATATTATATGTATTTGCAATGGTGGAAATTAATATATTTTGTAATATTTTTGGTCAAACTTGACAAAGTATGACTTTGACTGAACCTAGAACGCGAAGTAAATAAAAACGGAGGGAGTAACACGCAACCGATGGCCCGAGATGGCATGCATCGTTCCACCAAAATCAACATGGTATCAGAGTGAACCTCTTCCCCGTCTAAAATCGTCGCCGCCACAGCTCTGTCGCGGCCGCATCCTGTCGCCACCGCCTCAAGCCCAAGTCTACGACCAAAAACCCCTCTGCCGCCACCGCGGTACCTCCTGCCTTCGCCGCATCGAGCTGAAGACCTACGACCATGACTACGATCAAGATGTGCTCTGTTGCTGCCGCATCTTGCCGCCGCTACATCGAGCCATACACACACAAGACAAAACTGCCGCCGCCGCATCTATGTCGCTCACTGAGACGTTGCTAACGTATCCATAATTTTTGATATTTCATGCTTGATTTTATCTACTTTCTTATGTTTTGTCCACACTTTGGAGTACTTTTTATATACTTTCTTGGACTAACCTATTAATAAGATGTCACAGTGCCAGCTGCCTGTTTTCTGTTGTTTTTGGTTCCAGGAAAGTCAGAAAATAAATATTCTCGAAATTGGACGGGACAAAAGCCAAAGTCAGTATTTCACCGAGGGGGACACGGAGCCAGAATACGAGACGGAGAGGGACCAGGGGCCGCCCACACCACCTGGCCGCGTGGCCAGGCCTGGCCCGTGCCATGGGGTGGTGCGGCCACCCAGGGCACCCCCTCGGCCTCCCATTTCGCCTATAAGATCCTTCCGATACAGAAACCCTAAGTACCCGATCAAAATTCCACGAAAGAGTCTGTAGCCGCCGTCATCTCCATCCCTAGATTGAGAGGGATCTGAAGCTCTTCCCGGCACCCTGCCGGAGAGGGGAATTCACCCTGAAGGCCTTCTTCATCACCATGCAAGCCTCCGGTGTGATGCGTGAGTAGTTCATCTCTGGACTACGGGTCCATGTAGTAGCTAGATGGTTGATTCTTCTCCTTTGTGCTATCATGTTTAGATCTTGTGAGCTCCGTTCATGATCAAGATCATATATTTGTAATTCCTATATGTTGTGTTTGCGGAGATCCGATGGATATTGAGATGCTATTTTAGATTGATTATTGATTCTATCATGTCTTTGTTATTTGTGATCGTGCATGCTTTCCGTTGTTAGTAGCTATCTTGGCCAAGTAGATGCTAGCAACTCCAAGAGTTATTATTTATGCTCGATAGTGGATTCATGCCTCTAGTAATCTGGGGAAGTGACAGAAATCTCTAAGGTATTAGATGTGTTGTTGCTACTAGGAAGAAAACAACAATCATTTATTCATAGAACAATCGTATTGTTTACCTTACACGCAATGCGTAATGCAATTATCTGTTGCTTGCAACTTAATACTGGAGGGGGTTCGGATGATAACCTGAAGATGGATTATTAGTCATAGATGCAGTTGGATTACGGTCTATGTATAATGTTGTAATGCCCAATCAAATCTCAAAGGAGTCAAGATGATTAGTATATGCATGTATTGTTTTGTCGATATTTCTCAATTTCCCCGTTGTAATTTGTTCACCCAACATGTCATATATCTTAAGAAGAGCCATCACTAGTGAACTATGGACCCGGTCCTTTCTTTTATCATCAATCTACAATCAACTATTTACTGCTATCTGTTTACTTTTTACAAACTATTACTTTCTTCCACACAATACGTTTAATCCTTTGTTTTTAGCAAAACCGGTGAGATTGACAACCTCACTGTAAGTTGGGGCAAAGTTCTGTGGTTGTGTTGTGCAGGTTTCCACGTTGCTGCTTGATACATTGCAAATGTATCTATAATTTTTGATGTTCCATGCTTGGTTTTATCTACTTTCTTGTGTTTTGTTCATACTTTGGAGTACTTTTCATAAGATTTCTTAGAATAACCTGTTAACCAGAGCCACAGTGCCAGCTGTCTTGTATTCTGTTGTTTTTGGTTCCAGGAAAGTCAGAAAATGATATTCTCGGAATTGGACGGGACAAAAGCCAAAGTTATTATTTTACGGGGGGACACACAGAGCTAGAATACGAGACGGAGAAGGGCTAGAGGGCGGCCACACCACCTGGCCGCGCGGCCAGGCTTGGCCCGCGCCAGGGGGTGGTGTGGCCAGCCCAGGCACCCCCTCGGCCTCTCCTTCCACCTGTATATTGCCTCTGATATGGAAACCCTAAGTACCTGATCAAAACTCCACGAAAGAGTCTGTAGCCGCCATCATGTCCATCCCTAGATCGGGAGGGATCTAAAGCTCTTCCCGGCACCCTGCCGGAGAGGGGAATTCACCATGGAGGCCTTCTTCATCACCATGCAAGCTTCCGGTGTGATGCGTGAGTAGTTCATCTCTAGACTATGGGTCCATGTAGTAGCTAGATGGCTGGTTCTCCTCCTTTGTGCTATCATGTCTAGATCTTGTGAGCTCCGTTCATGATCAAGATCATCTATTTGTAATTTTGCATGTTGTGTTTGCGGGGATCCGATGGATATTGAGATGCTATTTCAGATTGATTATTGATTCTATCATGTTCTCCTCCTTTGTTTTTAGCAAAACCAGTGAGATTGACAACCTCGTTGCAAGTTGGGGCCAAAGTTCTGTGGTTGTGTTGTGCAGGTCTCCACGTTGCTACTAGCACCGGTAGTGTGCCCTACCAAGGCTCAGCTAGCAACACCTTTGGGGTGTTTCCTTGCTCCTACTGGATTGATAACCTTGGTTTCGATGGAAAACTTGTTGTTGTGCTCATCATACCTTCCTCTTGGGGTTCCCCAATGAGCTCGATATATTTTGGGCCATCAAGCTCTTTTTCTGGCACCGTTGCCGGGGAGTCAAGGACAACTTCACAAGGGGAGTCCCTCATAACCAATCTCTTTACTTTGTTATTTTTGTTTTGCTTAGTTTACTTTTGTTTTGTTTGCTTGTTTCTTTATCAAAAACACACAAAAAATAGTTCTACTAGTTTGCTTTCTTTATTAAAAACACAAAAAAATGACTATCCTTGAAAACACTAAGTTGTGTGACTTCACTAGCACCAACAACGATGATTTTATGAGCACACCTATTGCTCCACCTGTTCCTGAAGCTACTTTCTTTGAGATAAAACCTGCTTTACTTAATCTTGTTATGAGAGAACAATTTTATGGTATTGATCTTAATGCTTTTCATTTGAGAACACTTGATCCTTTTTCTTGCTTCTTATGCCTAACTTAAAAGCGTTAAAGAAAATTACTTATTGGGAGATAACCCAAAAGTTTTAGATGAGTCTTGGAAGTTAATACCTCTGTAATAACCGCTCCTTATCCTTTTATTTGCTTTTTGTGCCAAGAGTAACCTCTAATGAGAGAGAAGTAATGATTGGGAAAGTTGCTGTCCCGAAACAGATTTCTGTGTCTCACCATAAAAATTCGTGTAAAACTCCGTACGTCCTTTTGAGGCGTGAAATTTTGTGCTTCTTCCCCAGGTTGTTATCTAACTTTTGTTAGTGCAACACTTTTTTATTTGAGCAACAGAAGGTCTTCGAAAAAATTCGTCTTTACCTGCTGGTATGTTTTGATAGATTTCTGCCATTTTCTGCATTTGCTTCTTGTTGGTTTATTTTTGAGTTCTTTTGGGGAATTGAGCTTTTTGAGGGAAGTGCTACAGTAGCTAGTGTTTTAATGGAAGTTTTATTGGTGTTATAACTGAACCTAAAGACCTATTATCTTGAGTGCACTAATGTTGCTAATAAAGATTGTGTGAAGTTTTGTATGAAGAAAAATTTCAGGTATATGGAAGGAATGAGTAATGAGATGAAGGATGGACTAAAGCTCAAGCTTGGGGATGCCACGCTTATCACCCCAAGAAATATCCAAGAAGTACAAGCGTCAAAGCTTGGGGATGCCCAAGGCACCCCCCTCTTCATCAATAAAAATCACAGGTTTCTTCCAAACGCTTCATTTTTATTGTTTCATGCACAGTTGTGTTGTTCTTGGAGCGTCTTCTTTTTCGTTTTCGTTTGCTTTGTTTGCTTAGTTTGCTGAATAAATTGGTTGGACCCCTTCATACATTGGTTTTCAAATAGTTTGGTTTGGATTGGAAAAGAGTAGGAAAGTTCATGCTTAAGTGGTAAAGAGAGTTTGTTTTTGACTGTGGCCTATGCTTTGTCATGCCATGCTTGATATTGTTTTGGCTTTATGCTTAGTATTCTTTGCTGTAGCATGACTTGTTATAAACAATTGAGATTGCTTAATGTGCCTGTAATACCTCGGACATTACGCTCTAAGTTCAGGCCTGGACAAACCAAAAGTGGATAAGTGACTCTACCGCAGAGGCCCAAGGCCACCCACGTGTAGGCCTGTTGAAGCGGAGTAGGGCACGGTACCGGCCTACCACCTTATCCACTTTCAAGAACATCAGGACAAGAGCGAGCGGCGTAAGCGGCAGGTAACACGACCACGACATACACAAATGAGTATATATGCCTGCGACTTACGATAGACATCAGAGTCACACCGTCTAAAAGAAATAGATATATTGCAACGCCATACGACAAGATCCAAATATCCTAGATAGATATAATATTTTAGGATATCTCCTCATACATCAAGCAACAAAGTATCAAGCGGAAGCGGAATACAAGATCCGAGTACGGATAAGAAGCAAATCGGCATAGGATGCCACAGAACGAAGCACATCCCGCCCACGGATCTCACGGATCTCCATCCCCAGAATCTCTACACCTGATGGTCATTGCCACCATCATCCGTCTCCTCAACCCAGTAACCTTCCTGAGAGTATACTTGTCCATCTGAACCAAATATTTATCGTGTGAGACCCTAGGGGTACTCAAAAAGTCTTAATGCATCTAAAGGGAACAACCTGGGGGTGACGCAATTGCAGCGAAAGATAATATCTACAAAGAGCTATAGAGACTCGCTACACATCCGCCCAACCAGAAATGGACGGACGCACGTTAATTAATAGAAACAGTTATATAAGCAACATCAATAACCTCGCTCGTCCTCCTTCTCGCTTACCGACGAGAAGACGGAAGAACAACCCGTCCGTTAGCAATTTTATTAACCATTTCATGAGTGTTGTATTGATTACTAGTCATGTCTTAGTCAGATTAAAGGCGGTACTTTAGTTATGCTTGTCTTGAACAAGAAACCATGCTCCAAGTCATCCATAACCGCGGACACGGCTTTCAGAAAGATTTACCCTGTAGGGGTGCACAAATAGTAACACACACATGATCAACCTCGGGAAGAACCAAATAAAACGCAACGAGGCCTCACGGCAAAGCATTCATAGGATTCATAAATCATTTCAGGGGAGCACCCTATTAAGCTACCCGCTACGAAGTTGGCCGGCTCCGAGACGGACCCAAGGTTTGTGTAGACGGTTGTAAACGACTGGGAACCCAAAAGTGTGACTAGGCTTGTCGATACCGCGGAAACGTGTCACAAGTCCTAAACAGTACAGGTGCTCCACGCACAATAGTAAATAAAGCAGTAAAGCATGGCATAAGTACATGATAGTAATAAAGCCCCAAACTACTTTGTGGACCCAAGAAATAAAGTGTGAATCAAGCTCAAGAAAATGGGGATACATAGAGTCTCCCGTATGTGGATAGTGCGAATAGTCAAGGAACAGTTATCAAGTACTCGGGGCCTACGGGACACAAGTGAGCGTGGAAAAACCAAATATTAGCTATTGCCCACCGATGCCTCTGCACTAGTTATATCTATTCCCAGCATTTTAATATCAAGTTGTAATTAAATCCATGATCATCTCCACCATTAAGCATGTGCCAACCTTTCAACAACGGTGGAACGACAACAACACGAAGCAACACCTAAGCAAGCAACTACGACTCGCAAGGCCAACTATCTATCAAACAATAGGCAATAGGAGGTGTCCAGGGCAATATAGAGGCTGCGAGGAATATAAAGGGGGCACGGAAACTAAAGCATCGCAACACGGATAACAATAGATCAACCGGATGAAGTAAAGACTACAAATGCAAAATAGGTAGAAAAGGGGGAGAATGCTCGCCTAGGAAACACTGCTGAAGATACATTATCTGAAGGACTTGCCGATACTCGCATCAACTCATCAGCCTAATCCGCGAAGAAGCAAAGCACTAAAAGAAACACCGGATGCACTATTTAATACTACGGCAGAAGATCGGGCATGATGTATGTATGATGCATTCCATGGCAAAGATGCGGTGCAATTAGGCAATATTAAGCGGAATCGGGGTCTCGACAATTAATTAAATGGTTCAAGTTATTTAGATATCCCATAATTTAAATATCGTATTAACAAGGCAAATCATAGCATCGATTGGCTACACAAATTTAAATGGAGCCAATACAAGACTAGAAAAGCCTACATGTGGTCTCCACATTTAATTATGAGGTGAATCGACTAAATACCCCCAAACAAATGAATATGTATGCGAGCATGAGCAATTTAGTATGCAACAAGTATATGTTATTTATTATAAAATATGGGGTCTCAGAAAAGGGGATCACATGTGGCGGTTTGAAGATCTTGGGCTCTGAGGATTCGACGGGGTTCGGTCTTCGGGTTTGGGGACGGGGTCTCGCCATCGGTTCCGGGAAGGACTCAGTGTTCCGTGAAGAAGAGCTTCGGGTCATCAGCTCTGGTAGAAGAACTTTGGCGTCCATGTTAGAGTACTTGGAATCCATGTCGAAGGTCTTGTCGATGGTTCATCGGGTGCCGCCGGGTTCGGTATGGTCTTCGCGTGGTTCCCTGTTCCTTCTTCAACAGTAGCGGGGCAACAAGAAGATCTTGTCGGTGGTTCTCCTAGTGGCGCCAGGCTCTTTCTTCGGGACATTGTCATCGGAGCCACGTAATCTTGGTAACGGGTAGGAGCAACAAAAGATAAAAACACGAGGAGATTTCGTCTGCAGGCACAGTTGCACAAACACATAAGCACACACAACGAGGATGTTCCAATTGAAACATGACAGAGGATCTTGTGGAGAGGAGGACCCTTCTGGTGACCTGCATGCATCAAATGGTGGATGGCATCATGCTAAGGTGGTGTGCTCGGGGATGGAAAACTGCACCAGCAGCAAGAACGCACACGCGCAGAGCAAAGAGCGGAGCAGCAGAACCGCGGACGTGCTGTAGAGGAGGGTGGCGCGAGGCTGCCAGGTCGAGGACAATCAGGGCACGGAGTGGTGCCTAGCCTACAGTGATGGCCAGAGAAGAGGGCGGTGAGGAACCCTGGCCAGGGAGAGCTACAAGGCGACAGGGATCAGAGGACGATGAGGACGCGTCTGGGCACGTGGAGGTCGACGCGCGGCAGATGGCCGGATGGCGGGACGGACGCAGGTGGGTGACCCTGGGGTGGAGGGGATGGAGATCGGCGGCGATGCCGCGAGGCACGGGACGGCGAGACACAGGGCGGCGGAGCTTGGGATTTGGCGAGGGGACCGGACGGAAGGCGACAACAGGAAGGAGGCCAACGACAACCTTGGAGGCGTACGCGGCGTCTGCTGGGCTCGGCGGGCGGCCAAGGTTGAAGGAGGGCCAGGCGAACGGAGCAGCGGCCCGCTCGGAACCTAGCGACGAGGGTGCCAAGCGGCAGCGCATGAGGCGGAGGCCACACGATGGGATCGAGATGGGAATCGCGGGAGGAGACGCGTCGATGGGGTGGGTCCACGCATGGTCACGTGATGGGCAGGGATGCGGGACGGGCGAGGAGGTGGGGCTAGGCCGCCAGGGGAGCGTCACGCACGGGCGATAGGATCGAGGAGGCCGCGTCAACGCAGGGTGGACCGTGTTGAGGTGCTGGGTCGGTAGCGGGAGCGTGTAAGGAGGGTTGTGGGGCCGGGCGGGACACGGCATGCGCGAGGCACTGCGGTGCACCGCGGGCAGCGTGCGTGTGTGTTGCAGCGGCGCATGGTGAGGTTGGGACTAGATGGGATTAGGTAGGGTAGAGTTAGAGTTTGGTCTGGAGGTGGCTGGTTGGGCTTTTGGGCCTGGCTGGCTGCCTCCCAAAAATAATGTAAGTTTTATTTATTCATCTATAAGACTATTGTAATTATTTTTAGACAAACAAAATATTCTGGTAGACCCGGAGTTTTGACTTTGAATAAAAGAGAGAGGATTATTTTAGAAAACAAACTAGGGCTTTTAGAAAATAGTTTTAGACAAACCATGCATGATGACATGACGATGCTCAAATGCAATGTGGCATGATGACATGAGCATGCAGTCGTGATGATGCACAAAACAAAAACACAGCGATTTTCTAGTAGTGGTTTTACCGGAGTGCTACAATTTGACACCACTAACAATGGATCTCGCCCTCGAGATCCGCCTCATGGTACGGGAAAGAAGGCTAACGATCTGAATCTTCTCTCTTCGTGTAGATTCTCGCGACACCACTAACAAGGATTCTTACTCCATCTTCAAATTGGCGACACCACCAACAAGTGGTCGTTGCTCACGTTTGTCGAGAGAACACTCCAGAGAAACAAAGGATGAAGGCAGAGGTATCAAAAATAAGGCCACCTTTAACTGCCGTAAGAGGAGAGAATAAGTGCCATCTAATCCACTTCAATGTACGAGAGCGAATAGAATGAGTACTCGGCATGGGGGCCAATCCATCACGCACCCAAACTATTACTTCGCACATGCAGTATAAAATCATGCAACCCATTCTCTGAATTTAGACTGAAGATTTTCACAAGCGATGTTCAGAAACAAAGGATCGATGCAGGCTCTTCATCAGATCTGATGTAGATGACGTCGTCGCATTGGAAAACTCCAGGAGGTACAAAGAAAAATTTAGTGGATTTTAGAACAAACAAAGGTACGGCAGAGGAAGGATTCCTCAGATAGCATGAAGACTGGGTGCAGAACACCGTTACAAGAGGAAGGAAGCAAAACCCTGAAGGTACGACAGAAAACCCAACCACGAGAATTCCTGGACTTGAAGAAAGGTAAGAGAACAGATTCAAAACCCGCAAAGGTAAGAGGAGAATAACATAGGGGTAAGGAGTAAAAGAAGAACTAATCAGATCTATCCAACCGATTTTGCAAAATTGTTTTGACACTCTACATTGTCCATTAGCTAGGTTATCCTATAGGCTGGATCAGTGGGGTATCGTAACTGTTGACCTCTGATACCAATTGTAATACCTCGGACATTACGCTCTAAGTTCAAGCCTGGACGAACCAAAAGTGGATAAGTGACTCTACCGTGGAGGCCCAAGGCCACCCACGTGTAGGCCCGTCGAAGCGGAGTAGGGCACCTTACCAGCCGACCACCTTATCCACTTTTAAGAACATCAGGACAAGAGCGAGCGGCGTAAGAGGCAGGTAACGCGACCACGACATACACAAATGAGTATGTATGCCTGCGACTTATGATAGACATCAAAGTCACACCATCTAAAAGAAATAGAAATATTGCAATGCCATACGGCAAGATCCAAATATCCTAGATATATATAATATTTTAGGATATCTCCTCATACATCAAGCAACAAAGTATCAAGCGGAAGCGGAATACAAGATCCCAGTACAGATAAGAAGCAAATCGGCATAAGATGCCACAGAACAAAGCACATCCCGCCCACAGATCTCACGGATCTCCATCCTCGGAATCTCTACACCTGATGGTCATTGCCACCATCATCCGTATCCTCAACCCAGTAACCTTCCTGAGAGTATACCTGTCCATCTGAACCAAATATTTATCGTGTGAGACCCTAGGGGTACTCAGCAAGTCTTAATCCATCTAAAGGGAACAACCTGGGGGTGACACAATTGCAGCGAAAGATAATATCTACAAAGAGCTATAGAGACTCGCTACACATCCACCCAACCATAGATGGACGGACACCCGTTAATTAATAGCAATAGTTATATAAGCAACATAAATAACCTCGCTCGTCCTCCTTCTCGCTTATCGACGAGAAGGCGGAAGAACAACCTGTCCGTTAGCAATTTTATTAACCATTCCATGAGTGTTGTATTGATTACTAGTCATGTCTTAGTCAGATTAAAGGCGGTACTTTAGTTATGCTTGTCTATGATCGAGAAACTGTGCTCCAAGTCGTCCATAACCGTGAACACGGCTTTCAGAAATATTTACCCTGCAGGGGTGCACAAATAGTAACACACACAATCAACCTCGGGAAGAACCAAATAAAACGCAACGAGGCCTCACGACAAAGCATTCACAGGATTCATAAATCATTTCAGGGGGCCACCCCAATAAGCTAGCCGCTACAAAGTTGGTCGGCTCCGAGACGGGCCCAAGGTTTGTGTAGACGGCTGTAAACGACTGAGAACCCGAAAGTGTGACTGGGCTTGTCGATACCGCGAAAACGTGTCACGAGTCCTAAACAGTACAGGTGCTCCACGCACAATAGTAAATAAAGCAGTAAAGCATGGCATAAGTACATGATAGTAATAAATCCCCAAACTACTTTGTGGCCCCAAGAAATACATTGTGAATCAAGCTCAGGCAAAGGGGGATTCATAGAATGTCCCGTATGTGGATAGTGCGAATAGTCAATGAATGGGTATCAAGTACTCTGGGCCTACGGGACACAAGTGAGCGTGGAAAAACCAAATATTAGCTATTGCCCACCGATGCCTCTCCATTAGTTATATCTATTCCCAACATTTTAATATCAAGTTGTAATTAAATCCATGATCATCTCCACCATTAAGCATGTGCCAACCTTCCAACAACGGTGGAACGACAACAACACGAAGCAGCACCTGAGCAAGCAACTACGACTCACAAGGCCAACTATCTATCAAACAACAGGCAATAGGATGTGTCCAAGGCAATATAGAGGCTGCAAGGAATATAAAGGGGCACAGAAACTAAAGCATCACAAGACGGATAGCAATAGATCAACAGGAGGAAGTAAAGACTACAAATGCAAAATAGGTAGAAAATGGGAGAATGCTGGCCTGTGAAACACTACCGAAGATACATAATCCGAAGGACTTGCCGATACTCGCATCAACTCATCGGCCTAATCCGCGAAGAAGCAAAGCACTAAAAGAAACACCGGATGCACTATTTAATACTATGGTAGAAGATAGGGCATGATGCATGCCATGGCAAAGATGCGGTGCAATTAGGCAATATTAAGCGGAATCGGGGTCCCGACAATTAATTAAATGGTTCAAGTTATTTAGATACCCCGCAATTTAAATGTTGTATTAACAAGGCAAATCATAGCATCGGTTCGCTACACAAATTTAAATGGAGGCAATACAAGACTAGAAAAGCCTGCATGTGGTCTCCACATTTAATTATGAGGTGAATCGACTAAATACCCCCAAACAAATGAATATGTATGCGAGCATGAGCAATTTAGTATGCAACAAGTATATATTATTTATTATAAAATATGGGGTCTCGGAAAAGGGGATCACATGTGGCGGTTCAAAGATCTTGGGCTCTGAGGATTCGACGGGGTTCGGTCTTCGGGTTCGGGGACGGGGTCTCGGCCATCGGTTCCGGGAAGAAGGACTCAGTGTTCCGTGAAGAACAACTTCGGGTCATCAGCTCTGGTAGAAGAACTTTGGCATCCATGTTAGAGTACTTGGAATCCATGTCGAAGGTCTTGTCAATGGTTCATCGGGTGCCGCCGGGTTCGGTATGGTCTTCGCGTGGCTCCCTGTTCCTTCTTCAACGATAGCGGGGCAACGAGAAGATCTTGTCGGTGGTTCTCCTAGTGGTGCCAGGCTCTTTCTTCAGGACATCGTCATCGGAGCCACGTAATCGTGGTAGCGGGCAGGAGCAACAAAAGGTAAAAACACGAGGAGATTTCGTCTCCGGGCATAGTTGCACAAACGCATAAGCACACACAGCGAGGAGGTTCCAATTGAAACATGATAGAGGATCTTGTGGAGAGGAGGACCCTTCTGGTGACCTACAAGCATCAAATGGTGGACGGTGTCATGCTAAGGTGGCGTGCTCGGGGACGGAAAACAGCACCAGCACCAAGAACACACACGCGCAGAGCAAAGAGCGGAGTAGCAGAACCGTGGACATGCTATAGAGGAGGGTGGCGCGGGGCCGCCAGGTCGAGGACGAGCAGGGCACGTGGCGGTGCCTAGCCTGCAGCGATGGCCAGAGAAGAGGGCAGCGAGGAACCCTGGCCAGGGAGAGCTGCAAGGCGACGGGGATCGGAGGACGACGAGGACGCGTCTGGGCGGGAAGGACGCATGCAGGCGACCCTGGGGTGGAGGCGATAGAGATCGGCGGCGATGCCGTGAGGCAGGGGACGGCGAGACACAGGGCGGCGGAGCTTGGGATCCGGCAAGGGGACCGGACGGAAGGCGGCGGCAGGAAGGAGGCCGACGACAACCTTGGGGGTGTACGCGGCGTCTGCCGGGCTCGGCGAGCGGCCAAGGTTGAAGGAGGTCTAGGCGGACGGAGCGGCGTCCCGCTCAGAACCTGGCGACGAGGGTGCCAAGCAGCGGCGCACGAGGCAGAGGCCACGTGATGGGATCGAGATAGGACTCGCGGGAGGAGACGCATCGATTGGGTGGGTCTGATGGCCCAAATATATCGAGCTCGTTGGGGAACCCCAAGAGGAAGGTATGATGAGCATAGCAGCAAGTTTTCCCTCAGTAAGAAACCAAGGTTATCAATCCAGTAGGAGCAAGGAAACACCCCAAAGGTGTAGCTAGCTGAACGTTGGGAGGGTGCACTACCGGTGCCAGGAGCAACGTGGAGACTGATGTCTATGCACTTCTATTCTTGTAGACAGTTGTTGGGCCTCCAAGTGCAGAGGTTTGTAGAACAGCAACAAGTTTTCCCTTAAGTGGATCACCCAAGGTTTATCGAACTCAGGGAGGAAGTGGTCAAAGGTATTCCCTCTCAAGCAACCCTGCAATCAAGATACAAGAAGTCTCTTGTGTCCCCAACACACCCAATACACTTGTCAGGTGTATAGGTGCACTAGTTCGGCGAAGAGATAGTGAAATACAAGTGGTATGGATAATTATAAGTGGTAACGGTGATAGAAAATAACTTGATGGCGTGGAAGAGACTAAAGACAAACTGAAATAAAGATGGAAGCAAGCAAACATGTAACAGATCTAATAGCAAACGGTGTTTCAGTGCTTAGAAACAAGGCCTAGGGGATCATACTTTCACTAGTGAACACTCTCATATAGATATATTATCTTCGTGATACTACTCTTAACTACTCTCCAGTTGAACTCTCTAATCGATGGTAGGGCTATAACAGCACACCTCAAAGTCCACTTTCCCCATCTAGATAACCCCACACTGTCACCTTGAGCTCTAGAGGGTTCCAACAAACACCACAATTTCATAGAAAGATCCAACTCCAAATATAACTCATAACAAGTATTTGTAATCTCTAGCCTAAGTGCCACCATGGTATGCACGCTGTCACTTTCACACACATGGGGAGAGAAGAGATCTATTAAAGCACTTGAGTAGCAAGGTAGATCTATAGATTACAAGCTCATGATCTCAATAAGATCATGCATAGAGAGAGATGAACACATAGCTACCGGTAGAACCCTTAGCCTCGAGAGAGAACTACTCCCTCCTCATCATGGGAATCATCAATGGTGATGGAGATGGTGGTGGAGATCGATGGAGATGGCTTCGGGGGCACTTCCCCATCCCGACAGGGTGCCGGAACAGAGAATTTCTGTCCCCCGAATCTCCCCTTCGGTGGCGGCGGTGCTGCAGAACTTTTCGTGGCTGGAGGCTTGATGATTTAGGGTTTTGGCTTCGGGAGGCTTCTTATAGGCTAGAGGGCAAGGTCGGTGGGCGGCCAGGGGGCCTACACCATGCCCTGGCGCGGCCTAGGTGGACCCGCTCCTAGGGGTGGTGTGGCCACCCTGTGGCCCCCCTCTGGCTCTCCTTCTGGATCTGTGAGTCTTCCGGGAAAATAGTAACTTTGGCTTTTGTCCCGTCCAATTCCGAGAATATTCATTTTCTGACTTCCTGGAACCAAAAACAGCAGAAAACTGGCAACTGGCACTGTGGCATCTTATTAATAGGTTAGTCCAAGAAATCATATGAAAAGTACTCCAAACTGTGGACAAAACATAAGAAAGTAGATAAAACCAAGCATGGAACATCAAAAATTATAGATACAGCTCATTATAGGACTCTTTTTTCATAATATCTTTTTTTTTCTTTTTCTCAATATAGGACTCTTTTTTATATAAGAAGAATGCTTCATAGACAGCTCATTATGGTTACGCTGCAGGTTTCCACCATGTCAGCATGGATTAGACCAGCGGCCCAGGCGTTTCTCTAACACATATACATAACTCCATGGACTTACAAGCTCCCCTTTCATTTCACACCGATGACATCCATATACAAAAGAGCATGATATCAACTAGGTACAAGTACCAAGTGCAATGTTGAAAGCGTTCCCCATGAAAGCATGGTTCTGCTAATTCCCAACAAATAAGTGCAAGCATATACAACATAGACGACACAATGGTTCAAGTTTATTAAGGGCAAGAAAAGTAAAGTATGCCATCAAGTTCGTGAGAGCTTTAATCACTAGTTTTCTCATAATAAGTTTAATTTGGAAGGTAAACAAAAGCATGAACATACTTGTAATAGCATAAGCTAGTAGGTAGGTATGGTGAACTCTTTGGAATAACTTGGTTTAGGTAGTTGGATGCATGAGCGGAACTCATACTTGGTCGTGGAGGCTAGCAAAAGCCCGTAGCGATGCTTAAATCTATACGGATCATTCTAGCCATTGCTGCATATTTCGATTATGAGATATGGCAGATGGACGTCAAGACGGCTTTCTTAAATGGAATCCTTACTGAGGACGTGTATATGATGCAGCCCGAAGGTTTTGTCGATCCAAACAATGCTAGAAAGGTATGCAAACTTCAAAAGTCTATTTATGGGCTGAAGCAAGCATCTCGGAGTTGGAACATTCGATTTGATGAAGTTGTAAAGGAGTTTGGTGAAGGAAATATGCCCTGAGAGGCAATAATAAAGTTGTTATTATGTATTCCTTGTATATGGTAGATGTTTATTTTGCATGCTATAATTGTATTGATAGGAAACATCAATACATGTGTGTTTAATAAACAAAAAGGGTTCCTAGTCATGCCTCTCTTATAGACTAGCTTGTCGATTAACAAGATGATCAAGGTTTCCTGATCATGGACATTGGATGTTGTTAATAACAAGGTCACACCATTGGTGGAATGATGTGATGAACATTCATCCGAAGTATAGCATTACGATCAAGTCATTGTGTTTATATTGATATAACATCATATGAAGTAATCTTTATCCTTAGACCATGAGATCATGTTAATTGCTAACACCGGAAGAGTATCTTGATAACATCAAACGTCACACCGTAACAGGGTGACTATAAAGATGGGTTCAGTGCTACGAAGGTGTTATGTTGAGGCTCATGGATAAAGAGTGGAATTTGTCAATCCAGATGACGGATAGATATACTTTGGCCCTCTCGGTGATATCACATTAGGATAGCTTGCAAGCAAGTGATGTGATCACTAGAATGTTATATCACGGGAACGAGAAAAGAGTGCATGTCGGTAACGAGATCAAACTAGGTATGGAGATACCGATGATCTAATCTCGGACATGTAATATATCGAGAGACAAAGGGATTTAGTTACAAGCGTTAAAGGTTCTCACGATCACAGGAGTCATCGTTGAATGTGTAGGAGTCAGTATGGATCTCCAGGTCCCGCTGCTGATTATTGATCGGCGAAGGGTCTCAATCATGTCTGCATTATTCGCGAACCGTAGGCTGGCACACTTAAGAGTTACCGGACACCATTTTGGAGCACATATGTTTCAGACGAAAGAATTGCAAAGCGCAGGAATTGTTTCAATAAAAACCGGAAATTGTTTCGGGTGAAATTGCAGAAGGTGGTTCTGCATGTGATATTGAAATATTGCAAGGGGCTATATGTGAATGTTTGTTAATTAAAGTAATTAACAAAATTCTAAATAAATTTAATAAAAGGGTTTTATTAAATGAGAGAGCATTAAATTTGGAGAAACTTAATGCATTTAAAGTGGAGACTTTAAAAGGGAATGTGAAGAGGCATTTTAATGTGGAGGAGTTACCACCACATGAATGGGGGAGGTGAGGAGTCATCCCCCCATGTGCCGGCCATGGAGAGAGGGGGCACCCCCCTCCTCCTATAAAATGCCACCCATTCCCTCCTTCATCCTCACACCTCCTTGTGAAGGATCTGTCTCCCCCTCTAGAATTATTCCCCCATGGTCTCGGATTAGCGAGATACATGTTCCCGGTGGCATTTCGTCTGGAAGGAGTTGCTGCTTCCGCTGGATCGCTGGAGCGAGGAGGTGGAGGTTGTCCGGTGGCTTGAACGTGTGTGCGAGTGCGGATGCGCTGCTGAGTTGCGGCGCTCGGACTTCCTCACGATCTTGAGATCGGTAAGTGTACGACTACATCAATCACGAGTTCCTACTCGTTAACAAAGCTTGTTGTCTTCGAGGGTAAGTTCTCTATGGATGTATGTCCACCCGTTTGCTTTGTACCTAGTAGATAGATCTTGGCGTGTAGTTCACACCATAGGAAATTTTTTGTTTTCTATGCTGCGGACCCAACAGTGGTATCAGAGCCTGATCTATGCGTAGGTGCTTTTCACGGGTAGTACACATATGTTTATATGTGGGCGATGACGATCATATTATTGCATCTTCTATGTACTTTGGATATTGGTGGCATAGTGGGATGAAGCGGCCCGGACCAACCTTACATGTCATCGTACATGAGACCGGTTCCACGACTGACATGCAACTTGTTTTGCATAAGTGGCTGGCGGGTGTCTGTCTCTCCTACTATAGTCAATATCTGATTTACAACGAGTTGCTAATAACTTGGTTATCCTCGTTGTGGTTCATGTTCGTAGGTTAGACAGGTTCTATCTCCGAAAGCCCTAAGCCACGTAAAACTTGCAATTGATAAATTAGAGGCGTCTAGTTTAGATCGTTGCTGGGCTAGTGTTTTGATATGGTATTGTTGTAAGTAGATGTATGATAGATACTCTTACAACTCACTTAACGTGTAAGTTCCATATACCTTGGCCTTACACACAAAGGAATGATAGAGATCATACCACGATGCAAATGATAGAGATCAAATGCATGGACCATATCACCTCACTTCACACATTAGATGTTAGCATCTTATACTGCTAGTTTGGCGCGTTTGGTAGTATTATAAGATGATCCCTCATTTAGATATCAAGATAAAATGTGTTCTTCCTTAAGTATGCACCATTTTGTGGATCTTGTTTTGAGGCATTACGTGATGATCGGGTGTTCTCGAATCTACGCTTTCATACAACGGGTGTAAGACAGTTTTACACACGCAAATACTAAGGTTCTTACTTGACGAGCCTAGCATGTACAGACATGGCCTCGGAACACGGACCGAAAGGTTAAGCATGAATCATATAGTTGATATGATGCCCATATAGATGCTCGCCTTTGAAGCTACACCGACTCACGTGATGATCGGACTTGGTGTAGTGCATTTGGTTCATGTAATCACCAAAAGGACACGAGGGATGTCGTTTTTGAGTGGGAGTTCATTAGTAATTTGGATTAGTTGAACTCAATCTATCATAAACTTAGTCTAAATATACTTTACAAATTCTGTTGTAGATGGCACCACCTGCTTTTAATTTCAATGTGTTCATGGAAAAAGAGAAACTTGCTGCGAATGGTAGCAACTTCACCAACTGGGCTATGATTTTGAGGATTCTCCGCACTGCTGCACAAAAGCAATATGTGCTAGATGCGCCGCTAGGCCCCCCACCAGCTCCTGATGCCCCTGGCGAGGAAAAGAACGTCTATATAACTCGTCAGGAGGACCACAACTTAGTTCATTGCGGCATACTGTATGGGCTAGAGCCAGAACTTCGAAAGCGTTTCGAAAATGGCAATGCCTTTGATACCATGGGAGAATTGAAAATGATTTTTGATACCCATGCTGCCGTAGAGAGTTATAATGCTACATAAAATTTCTTTAGCTGCATGATGGAGGAAAACAGCTCCGTTAGTGAGCACGTACTCAAAATGTCTGGGTACGCCGATAAGCTTGTGTCCTTGGGAATAACGATTCCCATTGACTTAGGCATACATCATGTTCTCCAATCTCTGCCACCTAGCTACAAGAGCTTCGTGATGAACTATAATATGCAGGGCATGAAGAAGTCTCTTCCCGAGCTTCTGTCAATGCTTAAGACTACAGAAGTGGAGATTAGGAAAGAACATCAAGTGTTGATGATCAATAGGACCACCGGTTTCAAGAAGGACAAGAAAGGCAAGCACAAGGGAAAGAAGGGTGGAAAGTCTGTTGCCACGCCTGAAAAGAAACCCCGAGCTGGCCCTAAGTCTGACACCGAGTGCTACTATTGCAAGGGGACTGGCCATTGGAAGCGCAACAACCCCAAGTATTTGGCGGACAAGAAGTCCGGCAAGGCAAACAAAGGTATATGTGATATACATGTTATTGATGTGTACTTGACTAGTACTCGCAGTAGCACCTGGGTATTTGATACGGGATCGGTTGCTAATATATGTAACTCGGTTCAGGGGCTGCGGAACAAGCGACAACTAGCAAGGGATGAGGTCACGATGCGGGTCGGCAATGGATCAAGAGTTGATGTGATCGCCGTCGGAACGCTGCCTCTCCATATGCCATCGGGATTAGTTATAAACCTAAATAATTGTTATTTGGTGCCTGCACTGAGCATGAACATTGTATCCGGATCGTGTTTGATGCAAAGTGGTTATTCATTTAAGTCTAAAAACAATGGTTGTTCGATTTATATGAATAATATCTTTTATGGTCATGCACCTATGTTGAATGGTTTGTTTCTATTGGATCTCGATAGTAGTATTATGCATATTCATAATGTTGATGCTAAAAGGATTAAACTTGATAATGATATATCTACATATATGTGGCACTACCGTCTAGGTCATATTGGCGTTAAACGCATGAAGAAACTCCATTCTGATGGACTTTTGGAATCACTTGAATTTGAATCATTTGATACATGTGAGCCATGCCTTATGGGCAAGATGACTAGAACGCCGTTTTCCGGTTCAATGGAACGGGCGACAGATCTATTGGAAATCATACATACTGATGTGTGTGGACCAATGAGTGTGTCGGCGCGAGGTGGATATCGTTATTTTGTTACTTTCACGGATGATTTGAGTAGATATGGGTATATCTATTTGATGAAACACAAGTCTGAAACTTTTGAAAAGTTCAAAGAATTTCAGAATGAAGTGGAAAATCACCAAAACAGAAAGATCAAATTTCTGTGGTCCGACCGTGGAGGAGAGTATCTTAGTTATGAGTTTAGCACACATATGAAAGACTGTGGAATAGTTTCACAACTCACACCTGCCGGAACACCACAACGTAATGGTGTGTCAGAACGTCGTAATCGTACTTTATTGGATATGGTTCGACCTATGATGTCTCTGACTGACTTACCACTGTCATTTTGGGGTTATGCACTGGAAACAGCTGCATTCACTTTAAATCGGGCACCATCTAAATCCGTTGAAACGACACCGTATGAATTATGGTTTGGAAACAAACCTAAGCCGTCATTTCTTAAGGTTTGGGGATGCGATGTTTATGTGAAGAAACTTCAACCGGATAAACTCGAACCCAAAGCGGAAAAATGCGTCTTCATAGGATACCCTAAGGAAACGATTGGGTATACCTTCTGTCATAGATCCGAGGGCAAGGTTTTTGTTGCCAAGAATGGATCCTTTCTTGAGAAGGAGTTTCTCGCGAAAGGTGTGAGTAGTCGGAAGGTAGAACTCGAAGAGGTTATTGAACCTTCTCTTCATGAAATGGCGAGTAGCACAGCTCCAGAAGTTATTTCGGAGTTGACTTCACCTAATGAAGAGAGAGCTAATGATATTGATCATGAAACTCCGAAAGAGGACACTACCGAACCTCACAGGTCAAGCAGGACACGTGCAGCTCCTGAACTGTACGGCAATCCTGTTGTGAATTTCATGGTTGATGAAATGGATGACCCTGCGACGTATGAAGAAGCGATGATGAGCCCGGATTCCAACAAATGGCTAGAAGCCATGAAATCCGAGATGGAATCCATGTACGAAAACCAGGTTTGGACCTTGGTGGACTTACCTCACGACCGAAAGGCCATTGAGAATAAATGGATTTTCAAAAGGAAAACTGATGCTGATGGTAATGTGACCATCTATAAGGCTCGACTTGTCTCAAAGGGGTTTCGACAAATTCACGGAGTTGACTACGATGAGACATTCTCTCCCGTAGCGATGCTTAAGTCGGTTAGGATTATGTTAGCAATTGCTGCATATTTCGATTATGAAATATGGCAGATGGATGTCAAAACTGCGTTCCTCAATGGTAATATTGAAGAAGAGTTGTATATGATACAACCTAAGGGTTTTGTCGATCCTAAGGATGCTAATAAGGTGTGCAAACTTCAGCGATCCATCTATGGACTGAAGCAAGCATCACGAAGTTGGAATCTCCGCTTTGATGAGGTGATCAAAGAGTTTGGATTTGTCCAAACTTATGGAGAGGCTTGTATTTACAAGAAAGTGAGTGGGAGCAATGTGGCATTTCTGATATTATATGTGGATGACATATTATTGATTGGAAATGATTTAGATCTTTTAAATAGTGTTAAAAGTTATCTAAACAGCAAATTTTCGATGAAGGACCTTGGTGAAGCTTCATATATATTAGGCATTAAAATCTATAGAGATAGATCAAGACGCCCAATTGGGCTATCGCATAGTACATACCTTGATAAGATATTAAAGAAGTTTAATATGGACGGAAGAAAGAAGGGGTTCTTACCTATGTTGCAAGGCAAGACATTGAGTAAGACTCAAAGTCCGGCTACGGCGGAAGAAAGAGAGATAATGGATAGGATCCCCTATGCCTCAGCCATAGGCCCTATAACGTATGCCATGATATGTACAAGACCGGATGTGGAACATGCTATTAGTTTGACTAGTAGGTACCAATCTGATCCAGGTTCGGAACACTGGATAGCGGTCAAGAATATCCTTAAGTACTTGAGAAGAACTAAGGATATGTTTCTTGTATACGGAGGTGAAGAAGAGCTAGTCGCTAAGTGTTATGTCGATGCTAGCTTTGACACTGATCCGGATGACTCTAAGTCTCAATCCGGATACGTATTTCTCTTGAACGGAGCAGCAGTTAGTTGGAGGAGCTCCAAACAACCTGTGGTGGTTGGATCAACAACGGAGGCGGAATATGTTGCTGCTTCAGAAGCAGCGCAGGAAGCGGTTTGGATGAAGGAGTTCATAACGGATCTGGGTGTGGTTTCCAGTGCGTTGGACCCGATGGTGATCTATTGTGACAACAATGGAGCCATAGCCAAAGGAACCAAGGTCTCACAAGAATTCCAAGCATATTAAGCGCCGGTTTCACTCCATCCGCGAACATGTCAAGGATGGAGATATAAAGATTTGTAAAGTGCACACGGACCTGAATGTAGCAGATCCGTTGACTAAAGTACTCCCTAGGGAAAAACATGATCAACACCAGAACTCCATGGGTGTTAGATTTATCACTATGTGAACTAGATTATTGTCTCTAGTGCAAGTGGGAGACAGAAGGAAATATGCCCTGAGAGGCAATAATAAAGTTGTTATTATGTATTCCTTGTATATGGTAGATGTTTATTTTGCATGATATAATTGTATTGATAGGAAACATCAATACATGTGTGTTTAATAAACAAAAAGGGTTCCTAGTCATGCCTCTCTTATAGACTAGCTTGTCGATTAACAAGATGATCAAGGTTTCCTGATCATGGACATTGGATGTTGTTAATAACAAGGTCACACCATTGGTGGAATGATGTGATGAACATTCATCCGAAGTATAGCATTACGATCAAGTCATTGTGTTTATATTGCTATAACATCATACGAAGTAATCTTTATCCTTAGACCATGAGATCATGTTAATTGCTAACACCGAAAGAGTATCTTGATAACATCAAACGTCACACCGTAACAGGGTGACTATAAAGATGGGTTCAGTGCTACGAAGGTGTTATGTTGAGGCTCATGGATCAAGAGTGGAATTTGTCAATCCAGATGACGGATAGATATACTCTGGCCCTCTCGGTGATATCACATTAGGATAGCTTGCAAGCAAGTGATGTGATCACTAGAATGTTATATCACGGGAACGAGAAAAGAGTGCATGTCGGTAACGAGATCAAACTAGGTATGGAGATACCGATGATCGAATCTCGGACATGTAATATATCGAGAGACAAAGGGATTTAGTTACAAGCGTTAAAGGTTCTCACGATCACAGGAGTCATCGTTGAATGTGTAGGAGTCAGTACGGATCTCCAGGTCCCGCTGCTGATTATTGATCGGAGAAGGGTCTTGATCATGTCTGCATTATTCGCGAACCGTAGGGTGGCACACTTAAGAGTTACCGGACACCATTTTGGAGCACATATGTTTCAGACGAAAGAATTGCAAAGCGCAGGAATTATTTCAATAGAAACCAGAAATTGTTTCGGGTGAAATTGCAGAAGGTGGTTATGCATGTGATATTGAAATATTGCAAGGGGCTAGATGTGAATGTTTGTTAATTAAAGTAATTAAAAAAAATTCTAAATAAATTTAATAAAAGGGTTTTATTAAATGAGAGAGCATTAAATTTGGAGAAGCTTAATGCATTTAAAGTGGAGACTTTAAAAGGGAATGTGAAGAGGCATTTTAATGTGGAGGAGTTACCACCACATGAATGGGGGAGGTGAGGGGTGACCCCCCATGCGCCGGCCATGGAGAGAGGGGGCACCCCCCCTCCTCCTATAAAAGGCCACCCATTCCCTCCTTCATCCTCACACCTCCTTGTGAAGGATCTCTCTCCCCCTCTAGAATTATTCCCCCATGGTCTCGGATTAGCGAGATACATGTTCCCGGTGGCATTTCGTCTGGAAGGAGTTGCTGCTTCCGCTGGATCGCTGGGGCGAGGAGGTGGAGGTTGTCCGGTGGCTTGAACGTGTGTGCGAGTGCGGATGCGCTGCTGAGTTGTGGCGCTCAGACTTCCTCACGATCTTGAGATCGGCAAGTGTACGACTACATCAACCACGAGTTCCTACTCGTTAACAAAGCTCGTTGTCTTCGAGGGTAAGTTCTCTATGGATGTATGTCTACCCGTTTGCTTTGTACCTAGTAGATAGATCTTGGCGTGTAGTTCACACCGTAGGAAATTTTTTGTTTTCTATGCTGCGGACCCAACATTTTCATCTCATTACTCATTCCTTCCATACACCTGAAAATTTTCCTTCATACAAAACTTCACACAATCTTTATTAGCAACATTAGTGCACTCAAGATAATAAGTCTTTAGGTTCAGTTTCAACATCAATAAAACTTCCATTAGAACACTAGCTATTGTAGCACTTCCCTCAAAAAGCTCAATTCCCCAAAAGAACTAAAAAAGGAACCAACAAGAAGCAAATGCAGAAAATGGCAGAAATCTGTCAAAACAGACCAGCAGGTAAAGACGAATTTTTTCGAAGACCTTCTGTTGCTCAAATCAAAACGTGTTGAACTAACTAAAGTTAGATAACAACCTGGGGCAGAAGAACAAAACATTACAGCTCAATCCGACATACAGAGCTCTCTCACGAATTTTTACGGTGAAGCACAAAAATCTGTTTCGGACAGCAACTTTCCCAAGCATTACTTCTCTCTCATTAGAGGTTACTCTTGACACAAAAAGCAAATAAAAAGGATAAGGAGCGGTTATTACTTAAGTAATAACTTCCAAGACTCATCTAAAACTTCTGGGTTATCTCCCAATAAGTACTTTTCTTTAACGCCTTTAAGTTAGGCATGATAGTTTGAGAAGATGCTCACATAAGAAATATGAATTTAAGTAAAAGAGAGCATCAAGAAGCAAATTCAAAGCACATTTAAGTCTAACCCACTTCCTATGCATAGGTATCTTGTAAAGGAACAAGTCATGAAAGCACAAAGCAACAAGCATAGGAAACCAAAACAAGTGCAACTTCAAGACTTTCAACATTAAGATGGGAAACTTAATATTGTTGAGATACATAAAACCATGTTTCCCTCTCTCATAATAAATTTCAGTAGCATCATAAATAAAATTAACAATATAACTATCACATAAAACATTCTTATCATGATCCACATGCATAAAAGAATTAATACTCTCCACATAAGCATAGTCGTTCTTATTAATTATAGTGGGAGCAAATTCAACAAAATAGCTATCATTATTATTCTCATCACCATAATCATCAAATATAGGAGGCATATTGTAATCATAATTAATTTTCTCATGAATAGTAGGTGGACTGAAAATATCATATTCATCATTGTAATCGTCATATATTGGAGGCATAGTATCATCAAAGTAAATTTTCTCCTCCATGCTTGGGGGACTAAAAATATCATGCTCATCAAAACCAGCTTCCCCAAGCTTAGACTTTTCCATAGAATTAGCAATAATGGTGTCCCAAGAATTCATACTAACAACATTGCTATTAGCATGCAAATAAAGTTCCATAGGTTTTTTAATTTTTTCTTCAAACACTTCATGTCCTAACTCAAGATAAATACTATAAAGCTCTCTAATTTTTTTGTTGTTTTCCATTAAGCCTAACTAGTGAAAACAAGAAACAAAAAGACAAAATTATAGAATCTAAAGGAAATAACTTCGAGCACTCACACCGGAGGATGTGAGTACCTTTTACCTTACCTCCCCGGCAACGGCGCCAGAAAATAGGCGTTTGCCGTGGGAGGTTCTTCTTCTTTAATCCTCCGGTGTGAATACCTTTTACCTTACCTCCCCGGCAGCAGCGCCATAAAATAGCTTGATGTCTACGCACTTCTATTCTTGTAGATAGTTGTTGGGCCTCCAAGTACAGAGGTTTGTAGAACAGTAGCAAGTTTTCCCTTAAGTGGATCACCCAAGGTTTATCGAACTCAGGGAGGAAGTAGTCAAAGGTATTCCCTCTCAAGCAACCCTGCAATCAAGATACAAGAAGTCTCTTGTGTCCTCGACACACCCAATACACTTGTCAGGTGTATAGGTGCACTAGTTCAGCGAAGAGATAGTGAAATACAAGTGGTATGGATAATTATAAGTGGTAACGCTGATACAAAAATAACTTGATGGCATGGAAGAGACTAAAGGCAAACTGAAATAAAGATGGAAGCAAGCAAACATGTAACAGATCTAATAGCAAATGGTGTTTCAGTGCTTAGAAACAAGGCCTAGGGATCATACTTTCGCTAGTGAACACTCTCATATAGATATATTATCTTCGTGATACTACTCTTAACTACTCTCTGATTGAACTCTCGAATCGATGGTAGGGCTATAACAGCACACCTCAACGTCTGCTTTCCCCATCTAGATAACCCCACACTGTCATCTTGAGCTCTAGATGGTTCCAACAAACACCACAATTTCATAGAAAGATCCAACTCCAAATATAACTCATAACAAGTATTTGTAATCTCTAGCCTAAGTGCCACCATGGTATGCACGCTGTCACTTTCACACACATGGGGAGAGCAGAGATCTATTAAAGCACTTGAGTAGCAAGGTAGATATATAGATTACAAGCTCATGATCTCAATAAGATGATGCATAGAGAGAGATGAACACATAGCTACCGGTAGAACCCTTAGCCTCGAGAGAGAACTACTCCCTCCTCATCATGGGAATCATCAATGGTGATGGAGATGGTGGTGGAGATCGATGGAGATGGCTCCGGGGGCACTTCCCCGTCCCGGCAGGGTGCCGGAACAGAGACTTTCTGTCCCCCAAATCTCCCCTTCGGTGGCGGCGGCGCTGCGGAACTTTTCGTGGCTGGAGGCTTGATGATTTAGGGTTTTGGCTTCGGGAGGCTTATTATAGGCTAGAGGGCAAGGCCGGTGGGTGTCCAGGGGGCCCACACCATGCCCTAGCGCGGCCTAGGTGGACCCGCGCCTAGGGGTGGTGTGGCCACCCTGTGGACCCCCTCCGGCTCTCCTTCTGGCTCCGTGAGTCTTCCGGGAAAATAGTAACTTTGGCTTTTGTCCCGTCCAATTCCGAGAATATTCATTTTCTGACTTCCTAGAACCAAAAACAGCAGAAAACAGGCAACTAGCACTGTGGCATCTTGCTAATAGGTTAGTCCAAGAAATCATATGAAAAGTACTCCAAAGTGTGGACAAAACATAAGAAAGTAGATAAAACCAAGCATGGTACATCAAAAATTATAGATACATTTGCAATGTATCAGAGACCTGCACAACACAACCACAGAACTTTGCCCCCAACTTGCGATGAGGTTGTCAATCTCACCGGTTTTGCTGAAAACAAAGGATTAAACGTATCGAATGGAAAGAAGTAATAGCTTGTAGAAAGTAAACACAAAGCAGTAAACAGTTTATAGATTGTATGTAAAATAAAAGGACCGGGGTCCATAGTTCACTAGAGGTGGCTCTCCTTAAGATAGATAACATGTGGGGTGAACAAATTACAGCGGGGCAATTGAAAAACATCAAGAAAGCATACAAGCATATACTAATCATCTTGACTCCTTTGAGACTTGATTGGGCATTACAACATTATACATAGACCGCCATCCAACTGCATCTATGACTAATAATCCACCTTCAGGTTATCATCCGAACCCCCTCCAGTATTAAGTTGCAAGCAACAAATTATTGCTTTATGAATTGCGTGGAAAGTAAACAATATGATTGTTCTATGAACAAAGGATTGTTGTTTTCTCCCTAGTAGCAACAACACATCTAGTACCTTAGAGATTTCTGTCACTTCCCCAGATTACCAGAGGCATGAACCCACTATCGAGCATAAATACTAACTCTTGGAGTTGCTAGCATCTACTTGGCCAAGATAGCTACTAACAACAAAAGCATGCAAGATCACAAATAACAAAGACATGATAGAATCAATAATCAATCTGAAATAGCATCTCAATATCCATCGGATCCCCGCAAACACAACATGCAGAATTACAAATAGATGATCTTGATCATGAACGGAGCTCATAAGATCTAAACATGAAAGCACAAAGGAGGAGAAACAGACATCTAGCTACTACATGGACCCGTAGTCCAGAGATGAACTACTCACGCATCACACCTAAGGCTTGCATGATGATGAAAAAGGCCTCTAGGGTGAATTCCCCTCTCCAGCAAGGTGCCGGGAAGAGCTTCAGATCCCTCCCGATCTAGGGATGGAGATGACAGTGGCTATAGACCCTTTCGTGGATTTTTGATCGGGTACTTAGGGTTTTGGTATTAGAGGCAATATATAGGCGGAAGGAGAGGCCGAGGGGGTGCTAGGGTCGGCCAAACCACCCCCTGGCACGGGCCAGGCCTGGCCACGCGGCCAGGTGGTGTGGCCGGGCCCCAGCCCTTCTCCGTCTCGTATTCTAGCTCCAGATGTCTTCCAGTAAAATAGTGACTTTGGCTTTTGTCCCGTCCAATTCCGAGAATAATCATTTTCTGACTTACTGGAACCAAAAACAGCAGAAAACAGGCAGTTGGCACTGTGGCTCTTTGTTAATAGGTTAGTCCAAGAAATCATATAAAAAGTACTCCAAAATGTGGACAAAACACAAGAAAGTAGATAAAACCAAGCATGTAACATCAAAAATTATATATACATTTGCAATGTATCAACATCGCCAAGGTTAACTCCTGCTCGTCCTCGAGTAGGTAAGTGATAAAAAGAAAGAATAATTTTTGAGGTGACATGCACCATCATGAACTTGATCAAAGTATTTGTAAAACATTCAAAGCTGGGATCATAGTACTTCAATCATAACATGAAAGACAAAGTTCTAGCAATAAGACAAAGCAACTATGATGCAACACGAAAAGGCACAAACAAAAGATTCATGAATAACGATGCTTTGCAAGACGTTTGTTTGTTTCACATAAAGAAAACATAGCATAATAGTATTTATCTTGTCCATCATAGAGTAGCAAATATAAATGCATAGGACACCTTCAAAGTTCATAAGAGTGACTAGATACAAATAGTTCAAAACAAGCAATATCAAGTTATGCATCAATCAACTAGTCTTGGGACAATGCACATAAAACTACGAATGGCCACTATGTTCTCAAAGTAGGTGCATAAAGATTGAAGGTGGATACTCAATATATATAAGTGGGAGAAAGGCCTTCATAAAAGGAAGCAGAGATTCAAGTTTCATAAAGAATTTCCAAAAATTATGGTACTTATAGCTTTGATCTCTCATTGCCCCTATCATAAGCATCTTGAAGTGATTAAGGTTAAAGTGAACAAACTATGGTGTACATGCTTGACAAAGTATAAGCCAGGAATCTCATGTCCCTTGAATACGAGGGCCGCTCCTCATGCTACTCAAGTTTAGTCACCAGTAAGTTCTTATCATTGTAAGTACATGTGTATCATAGAGAACCGCCAAAGGGGTACCCCTTGCCCGATGATACGGAAGAATCCCCATATCAAAATGACAAGGCAAGCAGACAACGAGCATCTTAGCAATCTTCTTATTTACCATGGGAATATGGTGCTTTTTTCTCTCTTTCCTCTTTTCATAATCTTTTTTTCTTTTTTTCTCAATATAGGACTCTTTTTTTATAAGAAGAATGCTTCATAGACAGCTCATTATGGTTACGCTGCAGGTTTCCACCATGTCAGCATGGATTAGACCAGCGGCCGAGGCGTTTCTCTAACACATATACATAACTCCATGGACTTACAAGCCCCCCTTTTATTTCACACCGACGACATCCATATACAAAAGAGCATGATATCAACTAGGTACAAAGTACCAGTGCAATGTTGAAAGCGTTCCCCATGACATCATGGTTCTGCTAATCCCCAATAAATAAGTGCAAGCATATACAACATAGACGACACAATTGTTCAAGTTTATTAAGGGCAAGTAAAGTAAAGTGTGCCATCAAGTTCGTGAGAGCTTTAGTCACTAGTTTTCGCATAACAAGTTTAATTTGGAAGGTAAACAAAAACATGAATATACTTGAAATAGCATATGCTATTAGGTAGGTATGGAGGAATCTTTGGAATAACTTGGTTTAGGGAGTTGGATGCATGAGTGGAACTCATACTTGGTTGTGGAGGCTAGCAAAAGACTGGGAGCGACAAACTAAGAGAGCAATAACGGCCATAATCATGTAGAGCCACAAAACATCATTGATTAAAGCATAAAGTGATACTACAAATTGAAAACTAAAGGATCATAAAGGCTTATGGTGACTTTGGATAGTCAAAACATGGTGTGAGCATGCGCCAAATCAACCCAAATAAAGCATCAAAGGAGAATACCACTATACTATGCTTTAATATGCTAAAACAACGCATGATTCATCCAAGGCACATTAAGCAATCTCAATTGTTTATAACAAGTCATGCTACAACAAAGAATACTAACCATAAAGCCAAACAATATCAAGCATGGCATGACAAAGCATAGGCCACAGTCAAAAACAAGCTCTCTTTACCACTTAAGCATGAGCTTTCCTACTCTTTTCCAAACCAAACCAAACTATTTGAAAACCAATGTATGAAAGAGGGGGTCCAACCAATTTATTCAGCAAACAAATCAAACAAAGCAAACGAAAAAAAAAATGAAAACGAAAAAGAAGACGCTCCAAGAACAACACAACTGTGCATGAAACAATAAAAATGAAGCGTTTGGAAGAAACCTGGGATTTTTATTGATGAAGAAGGGGATGCGTTGGGCATCCCCAAGCTTTGACGCTTGTACTTCTTGGATATTTCTTGGGGTGACACGCGTGGCATCCCCAATCTTGAGCTTTAGTCCATCCTTCATCTCATTACTCATTCCTTCCATACACCTGAAAAATTTCCTTTATACAAAACTTCACACAATCTTTATTAGCAACATTAGTGCACTCAAGATAATAAGTCTTTAGGTTCAGTTCTAACACCAATAAACTTCCATTAGAACAGTAGCTACTGTAGCACTTCCCTCAAAAAGCTCAATTCCCAAAAGAACTCAAAAAGGAACCAACAAGAAGCAAATGCAGAAAATGGCAGAAATCTGTCAAACCAGACCAGCAGGTAAAGACGATTTTTTTTCGAAGACCTTATGTTGCTCAAATCAAAAAGTGTTAAACTAACGAAAGTTAGATAACAACCTGGGGCAGAAGCAAAGAAATTCACGCCTCAAAAGGACGTACAGAGATGTTACACGAATTTTTACGGTGAAGCACAAAAATCTGTTTCGGGACAGCAACTTTCCCAATCATTACTTCTCTCTCATTAGAGGTTACTCTTGGCACAAAAAGAAAATAAAAAATATAAGGAGTAGTTATTACTGGTAATAACTTCCAAGACTCATCTAAAACTTTTGGGTTATCTCCCAATAAGTACTTTTCTTTAACGACTTTAAGTTAGGCATAAGAAGCAAGAAAAAGGATCAAGTGTTCTCAAATGAAGAAGCATTAAAACCAAATTTCTTGCCCTTACCTCTCTTACTTTTATTATTAACCTTTGGGAAAATATGATTGTTTGGTGGAGAAGAAAGGTGCATGGTCCCCTTTCCCACATCTATTATTGCTCCAAGGAGTTCTAATAGGGACCTTCCAAGTGTAATTTGTCCTTTTCCTGCACATTCAATAACAAGATAATCAGTAGAAATCATTTTTCCAAGGATCTTTGTAAACACTCCTTCAGCTATTCCAATAGGTAATATTGTAGCATTATTAGCAAGAGATATTTATTTTCCCCCTTCAGAAAGCCCTCAAAGATTCAAAGATTCATAAATATCTTTGGGCATAAGACAAAATTCAGACATGATATCGCAGTGAGCTTGAAAAGTTTCACTATTTATGGCAATCTTTACTGTGGGGAGCCACTTTGATGGTTTAGAATTTATTGGAACATAATTATGATGCACCCTAAGCGTATTATAGCAATCTTTTAAGCTAGTAGTGCGGGTCTCGAGAGTGTTTAGTCTAGCAAATATGCTTGCGAAAGAAATATCAGTTTTGCTAGGAAAGTTGTAAGTAAGGATCAATTTCTTTATAGAATTAATAACATCATCCTCATTACATTGGAGGAAATCTCCTCCCACAACAGCATCTAAAGCATATCTATAGCAAAGAGCAATTCCAAGGTAAAAACTGCTAAGGAACAAGCTTTGAGTCATTTTGGGCTTAGTTTTTTCATGTAGATCAGAGATTCTAGACCAAGCTTCCTTGAAGCTTTCCTCAATTCCTTGTTTAAAAGTGAAAATCATTTCCTCGGGTGACATAGTGATTGGAGCAAGGCTAGACATAAAGGCAACTTAAGATAGGAACTAATTTTTTTGTATTTTAATAAAGAAAGCAAACTAGTAAAACTAATTTTTTTGTGTTTTTGATAAAGAAACAAGCAAACAAAGCAAAAGTAACTAAGCAAAAAAATAACAAAGTAAAGAGATTGGTTATGAGGGACTCCCCTTGTGAAGATGTCCTTGACTCACCGGCAACGACGCCAGAAAAAGTTGTTGATGGCCCAAATATATTGAGCTCGTTGGGGAACCCCAAGAGGAAGGTATGATGAGCACAGCAACAAGTTTTCCCTCAGTAAGAAACCAAGGTTATCAATCCAGTAGGAGCAAGGAAACACCCCAAAGGTATAGCTAGCTGAATATTGGCAGGGCGCACTACCAGTGCCAGCAGCAACGTGGAGACCTGCACAACACAACCACATAACTTTGCCCCCAACTTGTGATGAGGTTGTCAATCTCATCGGTTTTGCTGAAAACAAAGGATTAAACATATCGAATGGAAGGAAGTAATAGTTTGCAGAAAGTAAACACAAAGCAGTAAACAGTTGATTGTAGATTGAATGTAAAAGAAAGGACCGGGGTCCATAGTTCACTAGAGGTGGCTCTCCTTAAGATAGATAACATGTTGGGTGAACAAATTATAGCGGGGCAATTGACAAACATCGAGAAAGCATACAAGAATATACTAATCATCTTGACTCCTTTGAGACTTGATTGGGCATTACAACAGTATACATAGACCGCCATCCAACCGCATCTATGACTAATAATCCACCTTCAGGTTATCATCCGAACCCCCTCCAGTATTAAGTTGTAAGCAACAGATTATTGCATTACGAATTGCATGTAAAGTAAACAATACGATTGTTCTATGAACAAAGGATTGTTGTTTTCTCCCTAGTAGCAACAGCACATCTAGTACCTTAGAGATTTCTGTCACTTCCCCAGATTACCAGAGGCATGAACCCACTATCAAGCATAAATACTAATTCTTGGAGTTGCTAGCATCTACTTGGCCAAGATAGCTACTAACAATGGAAAGCATGCAAGATCACAAATAACAAAGACATGATAGAATCAATAATCAATCTGAAATAGCATCTCAATATCCATCGGATCCCCGCAAACACAACATGTAGAATTACAAATACATGATCTTGATCATGAACGGAGCTCACAAGATGTAAACATGAAAGCACAAAGGAGGAGAACCATCCATCTAGCTACTACATGGACCCGTAGTCCAGAGATGAACTACTCACGCATCAAACCGGAGGCTTGCATGATGATGAAGAAGGCCTCCAGGGTGAATTCCCCTCTCCGACAGGGTGTCGGGAAGAGCTTCAGATCCCTCCCGATCTAGGGATGGAGATGATGGCGGCTACAGACTATTTCGTGGATTTTTGATCGGGTACTTAGGGTTTTGGTATCGGAGGCAATATATAGGCGGAAGGAGAGGCCGAGGGGGTGTTGGGGTCGGCCAAACCACCCCCTGGCACGGGCCAGGCCTGGCCACGCGGCCAGGTGGTGTGGCCGGGCCCCAGCCCTTCTCCGTCTCGTATTCTGGCTCCAGATGTCTTCTGGTAAAATAGTGACTTTGGCTTTTGTCCCGTCCAATTCTGAGAATATTCATTTTCTGACTTCCTGGAACAAAAAACAGCAGAAAACATGCAGCTGGCACTATGGCTCTTTGTTAATAGGTTAGTCCAAGAAATCATATAAAAAGTACTCCAAAGTATGGACAAAACACAAGAAAGTAGATAAACCAAGCATGGAACATAAAAAATATAGATACATTTGCAATGTATCAGAGTCCACGCGTGGTCACGCGATGGGCAGGGATGCGGGACCGGCGAGGAGGTGGGGCCAGGCCGCTAGGGGAGCGTCGCGCGCGGGGCAATAGGATCAAGGTGGCCGCGTCAATGCGGGGTGGACCGTGTTGAGGTGCTGGGTCAGTAGCGGGAGCGTGCAAGGAGGGTTGTGGGGCCGGGCGGGACGCGGCGTGCGTGTGTGTTGCGGCGGCGCATGGTGAGGTTGGGACTAGATGGGATTAGGTAGGGTAGAGTTAGGGTTTGGTCTAGAGGTCGCTGGCTGGGCTTTTGGGCCTAGCTGGCTATCTCCCAAAAATAATGTAAGTTTTATTTATTCATTTATAAGACTATTGTAATTATTTTTAGACAAACAAAATATTCAGGTAGACCTGGAGTTTTGACTTTGAATAAAAGAGAGAGGATTATTTTAGAAAACAAACTAGGGCTTTTAGAAAATAGTTTTAGACAAACCATGCATGATGACATGACGATGCTCAAATGCAATGTGGCATGATGACATGAGCATACAGTTGTGATGATGCGCAAAACAAAAACACAGCGATTTTCTAGTAGTGGTTTTACCGGGGTGCTATAGTGAAGGAAATATGCCCTAGAGCCAATCATAGAGATGATTGTATTTCATATGTATCCATGAGTTATTATAATGTTCCTTTTATATCCATATATCAGGCAACTTGTATTGATTGGCAATTATGTGAATTATTTGTGAAACTCTTTACTTGTATGGTTATCTAATATTTGTCCCTAGTCGGAGTTCATGTGAGGACACATGTGAATATTAGACTAGCGCATCGATTGGTTGATGACTATGTTTCGAAAGTCATAGACATGTAGATGTCAAACCAATGACGTGGACACATGTTATGAACATAGGGTTGGACTGACCCAACATGAGACTGGCAATAATACTTGCAGCTCTCTCTACACATCGTGTATGTTTTGTCCTTAGACCTGAGATTGTCGTATGTACTTGAGATGTGGATCGACCTACTTTGGGGCTATCAAACACTACTCCGTAACTGGGTAGTTATAAAGGTAGCTTTCGGGTTTGTCCTGATACATGCTACAAGGCATCGGTCAATCAAGATGGGATTTGCCCCTCTCTACTTGAGAGAGATATCTCTGGGGCCCTCGAGTGATCGGATCCAGAAATGCATGGCCGTGCTACATATGGTTAAGAGTTAACCTAGTAAAGGGATTCTGAATCACATTATCAAGAAAGAGAGGTCAGCTTGGAGCTAGACCAAATATCGTGAGGTAAAGGGAAAGACATGTACTCAACCTTGTGATGGTTCGTCCGAATGATCTTTATATGCGTTTAGGAGTTGGCATGTCTTGCTAGAGGCCGCTACCAACTATTGATGGAGTAAGTGTACTCGTGTCATGTCTATACGTGTATGAACCTATAGGGTCACACACTTTAGGGGCTGGAAGCCTAATGAGGATTGGATCCGAATTAGACCAGGCTTAGGCTGCTAATGGGCTACTAATGTAGAAGCCCACCAGGGATGCCTATATAAGAGAGAGTGGGGCAAGCTGAATAGGGTAGAGCATTCCACCTAGCCGCCACTCCTCTTTCGCCTGTGTTGCACGTGCAGACCTAGCAGTCTAGCGTGTGACAGCTTCCACTCCGGACGTGTGGATACCTCGGAGGTGCTGCATCTTTAGCACTTGGACGAGCCACGCAAAGGGGAGCTGCTCGTGGGACGAGGGCAAGGAGGAGATGTAGAACATCTACACTGACGCGACGTGCTTCATCAAGTTCCGCACCTGCGCGTCTAGCGGTAATCCCATGATCTATTACAATAGTATTCCTGGTTGACGTGGTAGAAAATTTTGATTTTACGCTAGTGTAGCCTACCCGTAACCCTACAATGGTATCAAAGCCGATGCTATTTAGTCATAGGTTTGGGAAGTTTGCATATGGTGATATGTAGATTGATATGAATGATGTGATCGTTTGTATGGCGGTGGTTCTGGATTGATCTATGATCTTACTTTTCATGATCGTGATTCTAAGGTCGTCGAACGACTTACCCCTACCGGTCAGTTTCCGCCATCGGGGTAGACAGTGACACATAAATCCTTTTGAATCACGCGAAGATCAATATGATTGATCGAATCGGGAATTAGATCTAAATCGACGTACCATGATCAAAGGAGTTTGGTCGAATCGGAACTATGGTCGGTTTATGGTAAATTTGATTTGCCGATCAAAATCCTTAAAGAAAATTGTATAGATTTGATCTCTCATTTTTCACAAATGCACGTTAAGGTTCATAGGTGCTGCGATTTCACATGATCTGGTAGAATGCGATTCTATGCACAACTTGTTTTTCTAGGATGTATGTGATCAGTATGGCCCAAATATGTATGTGATGCATGTATGTTTTTTTTCCATGACCTGCGTGTCGTGAGTAGGGCAACACGGTTGGAGCCATATGTGTTGTCAGTTATTGTAATGGCCTGCTTGCCAACTTGTGATGATCCCATTACCATGTAATTTTGATTACTAGCTGTTAGGAGTAATAGCTTGTATTAGTTCTTGGAGAACTCATCACTTAGAGGATGGCTCGCATAGAGCATGAAGATGGAGATCATCATGGTGCACAGGTTCTATGGCGATGGAGATCACCATGAGAAAAATGGGCCATACTGTATCACATCTATGTGAATGCTATTCTTATACGTTTTACTACTATGCATGCTTAGATGATAGAAGTAGAACGATCCCTCACAAAGTTTAAGTTAAACAATGCCCTCCCAACCAAACCTTGCACCATCCTATGCCTTGTACAATCGTTGGTGGGTCTATGAAATTAGGGTGCCGCGGTTTTCCTTGGCTGGATGGGTTTGTATCGGATACCTACACGCATAAGGGTTGGTGAGCTTAACAAGGTCATCTTAACAGTTAAGGACCTTGGGGCATAAAGGTTGGGTGCCTAGTTTTGACATAGAGATGTCACCCAACAACAAGAGTCATATGTGATATGATTAGCAAAGGTTGCTTACCGATTTACCTTGTCTTCTAGCAGTGATGCTAAAGCTCACTAGTCGACTTGTTAATTGTGGATCTTGAATCACTTAGTATCAATAGAGGGATGTTGATTTAAGTGGGAGTATATGCTATTAAATTGTTTAATATGTTTTACTCTTTCATGGTTACATGGCTTAGTATTTTGCATTTTTTTTGTTGTAGATCAATGGCACCAAACAATTCATCACCTTTTGCTTTGCGTTCGATTCTTGAAAAGGATAAACTAAATGGAACAAACTATTCGGACTGGGTCCGTAACCTGAGAATTGTTCTCAGGGCTGAGAAAAAGGAAACTGTTCTGGATACCCCAATCCTGGATGAACCTACTGATAATGCAACTGTTGCCCTTAAGAATGCCTACAAGAAAGCATGTGATGAATCTCTTGAGGTTAGTTGTCTTATGATTGCATGCATGGAACCTGATCTTCAAAAGCAGTTTGAGGATCAGGAAGCGTACGATATGATCGTTGCGCTTAAGGACATGTTCCAGACTCAGGCTAGGACTGAGAGGTACAATGTTGCTAAGTCCTTTGTGGAATGCAAGCTAGCAGAGGGAGCAGCTGTAGGCCCCCATGTGATCAAAATGGTTGGTTACAGTCAGACTTTGGAAAAGCTTGGTTTTCCATTAGGCCAAGAGTTGGCCACTGATTGGCATCTCTTCCATCTAGCTATGGGCATTTCATTTCGAACTACCATATGCATGGGGTGGAGAGGGGCCTTAATGAATTATGTGGGATGCTAAAAACAGCAGAATGTGACATTAAGAAGTGTGCAGGGCATAGCCATGTGATGGCTGTGCAGAACAAGCCTAGCTTCAAGAAAAAGGGCACTTCTTGGCAGAAGAAGAAGAAGTGCAAGCCTAAGGATACGATCCCTAAGCCAAACCCTGCACCCAAGCAAAAGGCTGGACCTGCAGGTGACACTGAGTGTTTCTTTTATCATGAATATGGCCACTGGAAGAGAAACTGCAGCAAGTACCAGGCTTCTTTGAAGAAGGGTGGAAGTAAGAGTACTTCCCACTCAGGGTACGCTTGTTGTAAATGTTGTGGACATTTTTCTCGCAGATTCTTATGTTAACTCTTGGGTATTTGATACCGGATTGGTTGCTCATATTTGCAATTTGATGCAGGGGCTAATAAGGACTAGAGAAGTGCAGAAAGGCGAAGTGGATTTTCGCGTCGGAAATAAAGCAAGGGTTGCTGCATTGTTCGTCGGCGTCATGCAACTTCACCTTCCGTCAGGATTTATCATGGAATTGAATAATTGTTATTACATTCCTAGTATGGGTCGAAACATTTTATCACCTTCATGTTTGATGAGGGATGGTTATTCATTCGCGAGTACAAACAATGGTTGTGTAATCTCTAAGAATGCTATGTTTGTGGCTGATGCTCCCATTGTGAATGGGTTATTTATTTTAAATCTTGATAATGCATGTGTTTACAATGTTAGTGCTAAAAGGCTTCGGCCAAATGATTTGAGTCCTACCTTTTTATGGCATTGTCGTTTGGGGCATATAAGTGAAAAGCGCATGAAGAAGCTCCATGGTGATGGTATTCTAACTTCGTTTGATTTTGAATCATACGAGACATGTCAAGCTTGTTTACTTGGAAAGATGACCAAGACGCCTTTTACGGGGTTTCCCGAGAGAGCGACAGACTTGTTGGAACTCATACATACTGATGTATGTGGACCAATGAGCACGACAACCAGAGGAGGATATCACTACTTCATTACTTTCACTGATGATTTTAGTAGATATGGCTATGTCTACTTGATGAAGCATAAGTCTGAAACTTTTGAAAAGTTCAAAGAGTTTTAGAGTGAGGTAGAGAATCAATGTGGCAAGAAAATAAAGTCCTTAGCGATCTGATCGTGGAGGTGAATATTTGAGTCACGAGTTTAGCAATCATCTTAAGAGTTGCGGAATTGTTCCACAGCTCACGCCGCCCGGAACGCCTCAAAGAAACGGGGTCTCTGAACGGCGTAATCGAACTTTGTTGGACATGGTTCGATCGATGATGAGCCATTCGGATTTACCATTATCATTTTGGGGTTACGTGCTAGAAACAGCAGCTTTCGCACTAAACAGGGTAACCTCTAAAACCGTAGTTAAGACACCATATGAGATGTGGACTGGAAAGAATCCTAGTTTGTCTTTTCTAAAGATTTGGGGTTGTGATGCATTTGTCGAGCGACTTTAGTCGGACAAGCTGACACCCAAATCGGATAAGTGCATTTTTGTGGGATATCCAAGGGAAACCTTAGGGTATTACTTCTACAACCGAGAAGAGGGCAAAGTGTTTGTCACTTGTAGCAGTGTTTTCCTAGAGAAAGAGTTTCTCACAAAGGGAACGAGTGGAAGGTCGGTGCGACTTGAAGAAGTTCAAGATGAGCCAGTCGGGGATGCTTCTACGAGTGATGCTATTGTAGCAGAACAAGTTGAGGAACCCGTGGCAACAGAAGCACCATAACCACGAAGGCCGGCGAGGCGCCGCGAAGCGCGGGAATTATTATTGTTAGACAATGATGAGCCTGCGACCTATGCAGAAGCGATGGTGGACCCAGACTCTGAGAAATGGTTGATTATCATGAGATCCGAGATAGAGTTCATGGGACACAATCAAGTTTGGAACTTGGTTGACCTGCCTGATGGTTTTAAAGCCATCGAGTGCAAATGGATCTATAAGAAGAAGATTTATATGGATGGAAATGTTCACATCCATAAAGCTCGACTTGTTGCAAAGGGTTTTCGACAAGTTCAAGGGGTTGACTACGACGAGAATTTCTCGCCCGTAGCGATTCTTAAATCTGTACGGATCATTCTAGCCATTGCTGCATATTTCGATTATGAGATATGGCAGATGGACATCAAGACGGCTTTCTTAAATGGAATCCTTACTGAGGATGTGTATATGATGCAGCCCGAAGGTTTTGTCGATCCAAACAATGCTAGAAAGGTATGCAAACTTCAAAAGTCTATTTATGGGCTGAAGCAAGCATCTCGGAGTTGGAACATTCGATTTGATGAAGTTGTAAAGGAGTTTGGTGAAGGAAATATGCCCTGAGAGGCAATAATAAAGTTGTTATTATGTATTCCTTATATATGATAGATGTTTATTTTACATGCTATAATTGTATTGATAGGAAACATCAATACATGTGTGTTTAATAAACAAAAAGGGTTCCTAGTCATGCCTCTCTTATAGACTAGCTTGTTGATTAACAAGATGATCAAGGTTTCCTGATCATGGACATTGGATGTTGTTAATAACAAGGTCACACCATTGGTGGAATGATGTGATGAACATTCATCCGAATTATAGCATTACGATCAAGTCATTGTGTTTATATTGCTATAACATCATACGAAGTAATCTTTATCCTTAGACCATGAGATCATGTTAATTGCTAACACCGGAAGAGTATCTTGATAACATCAAACGTCACACCGTAACAGGGTGACTATAAAGATGGGTTCAGTGCTACGAAGGTGTTATGTTGAGGCTCATGGATCAAGAGTGGAATTTGTCAATCCAGATGACGGATAGATATATTCTGGGCCCTCTCGGTGATATCACATTAGGATAGCTTGCAAGCAAGTGATGTGATCACTAGAATGTTATATCACGGGAACGAGAAAAGAGTGCATGTCGGTAACGAGATCAAACTAGGTATGGAGATACCGATGATTGAGTCTCGAACATGTAATATATCGAGAGACAAAGGGATTTAGTTACAAGCGTTAAAGGTTCTCACGATCATAGGAGTCATCGTTGAATGTGTAGGAGTCAGTACGGATCTCCAGGTACCGCTGCTGATTATTGATCGGAGAAGGGTCTCGATCATGTCTGCATTATTCGCGAACCATAGGGTGGCACACTTAAGAGTTACTGGACACCATTTTGGAGCACATATGTTTCAGACGAAAGAATTGCAAAGCGCAGGAATTGTTTCAATAGAAACCGGAAATTGTTTCGGGTGAAATTGTAGAAGGTGGTTCTGCATGTGATATTGAAATATTGCAAGGGGCTATATGTGAATGATTGTTAATTAAAGTAATTAACAAAATTCTGAATAAATTTAATAAAAGAGTTTTTATTAAATGAGAGAGCATTAAATTTGGAGAAACTTAATGCATTTAAAGTGGAGACTTTAAAAGGGAATGTGAAGAGGAATTTTAATGTGGAGGAGTTACCACCACATGAATGGGGGAGGTGAGGGGTCAACCCCCCTCCCCATGCGCGGGCCATGGAGACAGGGGGCACCCCCGCTCCTCCTATAAAAGGCCACCCATTCCCTCCTTCATCCACACACCTCCTTGTGAAGGATCTCTCTCCCCCTCTAGAATTATTCCCCCATGGTCTCGGATTAGCGAGATACATGTTCCCGGTGGCATTTCGTCTGGAAGGAGTTGCTACATCCGCTGGATCGCTGGAGCGAGGAGGTGGAGGTTGTCCGGTGGCTTGAACGTGTGTGCGAGTGCGGATGCGATGCTAAGTTGCGGCGCTCGGACTTCCTCACGATCTTGAGATCGGCAAGTGTACGACTACATCAACCACGAGTTCCTACTCGTTAACAAAGCTCATTGTCTTCGAGGGTAAGTTCTCTATGGATGTATGTCCACCCGTTTGCTTTGTACCTAGTAGATAGATCTTGGCGTGTAGTTCACACCGTAGGAAATTTTTTGTTTTCTATGCTGCGGACCCAACAGTGGTATCAGAGCCTGATCTATGCGTAGGTGCTTTGCACGGGTAGTACACATATGTTTATATGTGGGCGATGATGATCATGTTATTGCATCTTCTATGTACTTTGGATAGTGGTGGCATAGTGGGATGAAGCGGCCCGGACCAACCTTACATGTCATCGTACATGAGACCGGTTCCACGACTGACATGCAACTTGTTTTGCATAAGTGGCTGGCGGGTGTCTGTCTCTCCTAGTATAGTCAATATCTGATTTACAACGAGTTGCTAATAACTTAGTTATCCTCGTTGTGGTTCATGTTCGTAGGTTAGACAGGTTCTATCTCCGAAAGCCCTAAGCCACGTAAAACTTGCAATTGATAAATTAGAGGCGTCTAGTTTAGATCGTTGTTGGGCTAGTGTTTTGATATGGTATTGTTGTAAGTAGATGTATAATAGATACTCTTACAACTCACTTAACGTGTAAGTTCCATAGACCTTGCCCTTACACACAAAGTAATGATAGAGATCATACCACGATGCAAATGATAGAGATCAAATGCATGGACCATATCACCTCACTTCACACATTAGATGTTAGCATCTTATATTGCTAGTTTGGCGCGTTTGGTAGCATTATAAGATGATCCCTCATTTAGATATCAAGATAAAATGTGTTCTTCCTTAAGTATGCACCGTTTTGATGATCGTGTTTTGAGGCATCACGTGATGATCGGGTGTTTTCAACTCTACGCTTTCATACAACGGGCGTAAGACAGTTTTACACACGCAAATACTAAGGTTCTTACTTGACGAGCCTAGCATGTACAGACATGGCCTCGGAACACGGACCGAAAGGTTAAGCATGAGTCATATAGTGGATATGATGCCCATATAGATGCTCGCCTTTGAAGCTACACCGACTCACGTCATGATCGGACTTGGTGTAGTGGATTTGGTTCATGTAATCACCAAAAGGACACGAGGGATGTCGTTTTTGAGTGGGAGTTCATTAGTAATTTGGATTAGTTGAACTCAATCTATCATAAACTTAGTCTAAATATACTTTACAAATTCTGTTGTAGATGGCACCACCTGCTTTTAATTTCAATGTGTTCATGGAGAAAGAGAAACTTGCTGCGAATGGTAGCAACTTCACCAACTGGGCTATGAATTTGAGGATTCTCCTCACTGCTGCACAAAAGCAATATGTGCTAGATGCGCCCCTAGGCCCCCCACCAGCTCCTGATGCCCCTGAAGAGGAAAAGAACGTCTATATAACTCGTCAGGAGGACCACAACTTAGTTCATTGTGGCATACTGTATGGGCTAGAGCCAGAACTTCAAAAACGTTTCGAAAATGGCAATGCCTTTGATACCATGGGAGAATTGAAAATGATTTTCGATACCCATGCTGCCGTAGAGAGTTATAATGCTACAGAAAAGTTCTTTAGCTGCATGATGGAGGAAAACAGCTCCGTTAGTGAGCACATACTCAAAATGTCTAAGTACGCTGATAAGCTTGTGTCCTTGGGAATAACGATTCCCATTGACTTAGGCATACATCATGTTCTCCAATCTCTACCACCTAGCTCCAAGAGCTTCGTGATGAACTATAATATGCAGGGCATGAAGAAGTCTCTTCCCGAGCTTCTGTTAATGATTAAGACTGCAGAACTGGAGATTAGGAAAGAACATCAAGTGTTGATGATCAATAGGACCATCGGTTTCAAGAAGGACAAGAAAGGCAAGCACAAGGGAAAGAAGGGTGGCAAGTCTGTTGCCACGCTTGAAAAGAAACCCCGAGCTGGCCCTAAGTCTGACACCAAGTGCTACTATTGCAAGGGGACTGGCCATTGGAACCGCAACTGCCCCAAGTATTTGGCGGACAAGAAGTCCGGCAAGGCAAACAAAGGTATATGTGATATACATGTTATTGATGTGTACTTGACTAGTACTCGCAGTAGCACCTGGGTATTTGATACGGGATCGGTTGCTAATATATGCAACTCGGTTCAGGGGCTGCGAAACAAGCGACAACTAGCAAGGGACGAGGTCTCGATGCGGGTCGGCAATGGATCAAGAGTTGATGTGATCGCCGTCGGAACGCTGCCTCTCCATATGCCATTGGGATTAGTTATAAACCTAAATAATTGTTATTTGGTGCCTGCACTGAGCATGAACATTGTATCCGGATCGTGTTTGATGCAAAGTGGTTATTCATTTAAGTCTGAAAACAATGGTTGTTCGATTTATATGAATAATATCTTTTATGGTCATGCACCTATGTTGAATGGTTTATTTCTGTTGGATCTCGATAGTAGTATTACGCATATTCATAATGTTGATGCTAAAAGGATTAAACTTGACAATGATATATCTACATATATGTGGCACTGCCGTCTACGTCATATTGGCGTTAAACGCATGAAGAAACTCCATTCTGATGGACTTTTGGAATCACTTGATTTTGAATCATTTGATACATGTGAGCCATGCCTTATGGGCAAGATGACTAGAACGCCGTTTTCCGGTTCAATGGAACGGGCGACAGATCTATTGGAAATCATACATACTGATGTGTGTGGACCAATGAGTGTGTCGGCGCGAGGTGGATATTGTTATTTTGTTACTTTCACGGATGATTTGAGTAGATACGGGTATATCTATTTGATGAAACACAAGTCTGAAACTTTTGAAAAGTTCAAAGAATTTCAGAATGAAGTGGAAAATCATCGTAACAGAAAGATCAAATTTCTGCGGTCCGACCATGGAGGAAAGTATCTTAGTTACGAGTTTAGCACACATATGAAAGACTGTGGAATAGTTTCACAACTCACGCCTGCCGGAACACCACAACATAATGGTGTGTCAGAACGTCGTAATCGTACTTTATTGGATATGGTTCGATCTATGATGTCTCTGACTGACTTGCCACTATCATTTTGGGGTTATGCACTGGAAATCGCTACATTCACTTTAAATAGGGCACCATCTAAATCCGTTGAAAAGAAACCGTATGAATTATGGTTTGGAAACAAACCTAAGCTATCATTTATTAAAGTTTAGGGATGCGATGTTTATGTGAAGAAACTTCAACCGGATAAACTCGAACCCAAAGCGGAAAAATGCGTCTTAATAGGATACCCTAAGGAAACGATTGGGTATACCTTCTATCACAGATCCGAAGGCAAGGTCTTTGTTGCCAAGAATGGATCCTTTCTTGAGAAGGAGTTTCTCGTGAAAGGTGTGAGTAGTTAGAAGGCAGAACTCGAAGAGGTTATTGAACCTTCTCTTCATGAAATGGCGAGTAGCGCAGCTCCAGAAGTTGTTTCGGAGTTGACTTCACCTAATGAAGAGAGAGCTAATGATATTGATCATGAAACTCCGAAAGAGGACACTACTGAACCTCGCAAGTCAAGCAGGACACGTGCAGCTCCTGAACTGTACGGCAATCCTGTTATGAATTTCATGATTGATGAAATGGATGACCCTGCGACATATGAAGAAGCGATGATGAGCCCGAATTCCAACAAATGGCTAGAAGCCATGAAATCCGAGATGGAATCCATGTACGAGAACCAAGTTTGGAACTTGGTGGACTTACCTCATGACCGAAAGGCCGTTGAGAATAAATGGATTTTCAAAAGGAAAACTGATGTTGATGGTAATGTGACCATCTATAAGGCTCGACTTGTCGCAAAGGGGTTTCGACAAATTCAAGGAGTTGACTACGATGAGACATTCTCTCCCGTAGCGATGCTTAAGTCGGTTAGGATTATGTTAGCAATTTCTGCATATTTCGATTATGAAATATGGCAGATGGATGTCAAAACTACGTTCCTCAATGGTAAGATTGAAGAAGAGTTGTATATGATACAACCTAAGGGTTTTGTCGATCCTAAGGATGCTAATAAGGTGTGCAAACTTCAGCGATCCATCTATGGACTAAAGCAAGCATCACGAAGTTGGAATCTCCGCTTTGATGAGGTGATCAAAGAGTTTGGATTTGTCCAAACTTATGGAGAGGCTTGTATTTACAAGAAAGTGAGTGGGAGCAATGTGGCATTTCTGATATTATATGTGGATGACATATTATTGATTGGAAATGTTTTAGATCTTTTAAACAGTGTTAAAAGTTATCTAAACAGCAAATTTTCGATGAAGGACCTTGGTGAAGCTTCATATATATTAGGCATTAAAATCTATAGAGATAGATCAAGACGCCTAATTGGGCTATCGCAGAGTACATACCTTGATAAGATATTAAATAAGTTTAATTTGGACGGAAGAAAGAAGGGGTTCTTACCTATGTTGCAAGGCAAGACATTGAGTAAGACTCAAAGTCTGGCTACGGCGGAAGAAAGAGAGATAATGGATAGGATCCCCTATGCCTCAGCCATAGGCTCTATAACGTATGCCATGTTATGTACAAGACCGGATGTGGAACATGCTATTAGTTTGACTAGTAGGTACCAATCTGATCCAGGTTCGGAACACTGGATAGCGGTCAAGAATATCCTTAAGTACTTGAGAAGAACTAAGGATATGTTTCTTGTATACGGAGGTGAAGAAGAGCTAGTCGCTAAGTGTTATGTTGATGCTAGCTTCGACACTGATCCGGATGACTCTAAGTCTCAATCCGGATATGTATTTCTCTTGAACAGAGCAGTAGTTAGTTGGAGGAGCTCCAAACAACATGTGGTAGCTGGATCAACAACGGAGGCGGAATATGTTGCTGCTTCAGAAGCGGCGTAGGAAGCAGTTTGGATAAAAGAGTTCATAACAGAACTGGGTGTGGTTCCCAGTGTGTGGGACCCGATGGTGATCTATTGTGACAACAATGGAGCCATAGCCAACACCAAGGAACCAAGGTCTCACAAGAATTCCAAGCATATTAAGCGTCGGTTTCACTCCATCCGCGAACATGTCAAGGATGGAGATATAAAGATTTATAAAGTGCACACGGACCTGAATGTAGCAGATCCATTGACTAAAGTACTCCCTAGGGCAAAACATGATCAACACCGGAACTCCATGGGTGTTATATTTATCACTATGTGAACTAGATTATTGTCTCTAGTGCAAGTGGGAGACTGAAGGAAATATGCCCTGAGAGGCAATAATAAAGTTGTTATTATGTATTCCTTATATATGATAGATGTTTATTTTACATGCTATAATTGTATTGATAGGAAACATCAATACATGTGTGTTTAATAAACAAAAAGGGTTCCTAGTCATGCCTCTCTTATAGACTAGCTTGTTGATTAACAAGATGATCAAGGTTTCCTGATCATGGACATTGGATGTTGTTAATAACAAGGTCACACCATTGGTGGAATGATGTGATGAACATTCATCTAAAGTATAGCATTACGATCAAGTCATTGTGTTTATATTGCTATAACATCATATGAAGTAATCTTTATCCTTAGACCATGAGATCATGTTAATTGCTAACACCGGAAGAGTATCTTGATAACATCAAACATCACACCGTAACAGGGTGACTATAAAGATGGGTTCAGTGCTACGAAGGTGTTATGTTGAGGCTCATGGATCAAGAGTGGAATTTGTCAATCCAGATGACGGATAGATATATTCTGGGCCCTCTCGGTGATATCACATTAGGATAGCTTGCAAGCAAGTGATGTGATCACTAGAATGTTATATCACGGGAACGAGAAAAGAGTGCATGTCGGTAACGAGATCAAACTAGGTATGGAGATACCGATGATTGAGTCTCGAACATGTAATATATCGAGAGACAAAGGGATTTAGTTACAAGCGTTAAAGGTTCTCACGATCACAGGAGTCATCGTTGAATGTGTAGGAGTCAGTACGGATCTCCAGGTCCCGCTGATGATTATTGATCGGAGAAGGGTCTCGATCATGTCTGCATTATTCGTGAACCGTAGGGTGGCACACTTAAGAGTTACTGGACACCATTTTGGAGCACATATGTTTCAGACGAAAGAATTGCAAAGCGCAGGAATTGTTTCAATAGAAACCGGAAATTGTTTCGGGTGAAATTGCAGAAGGTGGTTCTGCATGTGATATTGAAATATTGCAAGGGGCTATATGTGAATGATTGTTAATTAAAGTAATTAACAAAATTCTGAATAAATTTAATAAAAGAGTTTTTATTAAATGAGAGAGCATTAAATTTGGAGAAACTTAATGCATTTAAAGTGGAGACTTTAAAAGGGAATGTGAAGAGGCATTTTAATGTGGAGGAGTTACCACCACATGAATGGGGAAGGTGAGGGGTCACCCCCCCCCCCCCCATGCGCCGGCCATGGAGAGAGGGGGCACCCCCCTCCTCCTATAAAAGGCCATCCATTCCCTCCTTCATCCACACACCTCCTTGTGAAGGATCTCTCTCCCCCTCTAGAATTATTCCCCCATGGTCTCGGATTAGCGAGATACATGTTCCCAGTGGCATTTCGTCTGGAAGGAGTTGCTGCTTCCGCTGGATCACTGGAGCAAGGAGGTGGAGGTTGTCCGGTGGCTTGAACGTGTGTGCGAGTGCGGATGCGCTGCTGAGTTGCGGCGCTCGGACTTCCTCACGATCTTGAGATCGGCAAGTGTACGACTACATCAACCACGAGTTCCTACTCGTTAACAAAGCTCGTTGTCTTCAAGGGTAAAAGTTCTCTATGGATGTATGTCCACCCGTTTGCTTTGTACCTAGTAGATAGATCTTGGCGTGTAGTTCACACCGTAGGAAATTTTTTGTTTTCTATGCTGCGGACCCAACATTCGGCTTCACCAACAACGAGCAAGAACCTTGTGTGTATAAGAAAGAAAATGGGAAATCACTTGTGTTTCTAATATTATATGTGGATGACATATTACTGATTGGAATGGCACTCGTATGCTAGAGTCTTTTAAGACCTCATTGAAAAATATTTTTCTATGAAGGACTTGCGAGAAGCGGCATATATTCTGGGTATCAAGATCTATAGAGATAGATCAAGGACGCTAATTGGATTAAGCCATAGTACGTACATTGACAAAGTGTTGAAACGGTTCAGCATGTAAGAGGCTAAGAAGGGGTTCTTGCCCATGTCTCAGGGCATTAAACTCAGCAAGACTCAGTGTCCTTCGACCACTGATGAGCGAGAACACATGAGTAGGGTTCCATATGCTTCGGCTATTGGATCCATCATGTATGCAATGACATGTACTCGCCCAGATGTTTCCTATGCTCTAAGCGTTACGAGCAGATACCAGGCTGATCCAGGTGAGAGTCACTGGACAGCGATAAAGAATATCCTTAAGTACTTGAGAAGGACTAAGGATATGCTCCTAGTTTATGGAGGTGAGGTTGAACTCAGTGTAAAGAGTTACACAGATGCGAGTTACCTCAGCGACTCAGATGACTCAAAATCGCAATCATGTTATGTGTTTGTCATGAATGGTGGTGCTGTGAGCTGGAAAAGTTCCAAGCAAGATACAGTGGCCTCCTCTTCAATAGAAGCTGAATATATTGCTGCCTCAGAGGCTGCAAAGGAAGTTGTTTGGATTAGGAATTTCCTGATCGCTCTTGGTGTGGTTCAGGGCTCGTCTAATCCCTTGGACGTTTATTGTGACAACAATGGTGCTATTGCACAAGCCAAGGAACCTAGACAGCACCAGAAGAACAAACATATTCACATGCGTTACCATCTGATTCGTGAGTTCATTGATGATGGTAGTGTCATGTTATGCAAAATACATACGGACTCAAATGTTGCTGATCCCTTGACTAAGCCACTCCCGCAGCCTGCGCATGAAGCGCACACAAGAGCAATAGGTATTAGATACTATCTAGATTGACTCTAGTGCAAGTGAGAGACTGAAGGAAATATGCCCTAGAGCCAATCATAGAGATGATTGTATTTCATATGTATCCATGAGTTATTATAATGTTCCTTGTATATCCATATATCAGGCAACTTGTATTGATTGGTAATTATGTGAATTGTTTGTGAAACTCTTTACTTGTATGGTTATCTAATAGTTGTCCCTAGTCGGAGTTCATGTGAGGACACACGTGAATATTAGACTAGCGCATCGATTGGTTGATGACTATGTTTCACAAGTCATAGACATGGAGATGTCAAACCAATGATGTGGACACATGTTATGAACATGGGGTTGGACTGACCCAACATGAGACTGGCAATAATACTTGCAGATCTCTCTACACATCGTGTACGTTTTGTCGTTAGACCTGAGATTGTCGCATGTACTTGAGATGTGGATCGACCTACTTTGGGGCTATCAAACACTACTCCATAACTGGGTAGTTATAAAGGTAGCTTTCGGGTTTGTCCTGATACATGCTACAAGGCATCGGTCAATCAAGATAGGATTTGCCCCTCTCTACTTGAGAGAGATATCTCTGGGCCCCTCGAGTGATCGGATCCAGAAATGCATGGCCGTGCTACATATGGTTAAGAGTTAACCTAGTAAAGGGATCCCGAATCACAGTATGGAGAAAGAGAGGTCAGCTTGGAGCTAGACCAAATATCATGAGGTAAAGGGAAAGACATGTACTCAACCTTGTGATGGTTCGTCCGAATGATCTTTATATGCGTTTAGGAGTTGGCACGTCTTGCTAGAGGCCGCTACCAACTATTGACGGAGTAAGTGTACTCGTGTCATGTCTATACGTGTATGAACCTATAGGGTCACCACTTTAGGGGCTGGAAGCCTAATGAGGATTGGATCCGAATTAGACCAGGCTTAGGCTACTAATGGGCTACTAATGTAGATGCCCACCAGGGATGCCTATATAAGAGAGAGTGGGGCGAGCTGAATAGGGTAGAGCATTCCACCCAGCCGCCACTCCTCTTCCGCCTGTGTTGCACGTGCAGACCTAGCAGTCTAGCGTGTGACAGCTTCCACTCCGGACGTGTGGATACCTCGGAGGTGCTGCATCTTTAGCACTTGGACGAGCCACGCAAAGGGGAACTGCTCGTGGGACGAGGGCAAGGAGGACGTAGAACATCTACACTGCCGCGACGTGCTTCATCAAGTTCCGCACCTGCGCGTCTAGCGGTAATCCCGTGATCTATGACAATAGTATTCTTGGTTGACGCGGTAGAAAATTTTGATTTTACGCTAGTGTAGCCTACCCGTAACCCTACATACAGTGCCTTGGATGAATCATGCGTTGTTTTAGCATATTAAAGCATAGTATTATCATATTCTCCTTTGATGCTTTATTTGGGTTGACTTGGCGCATGCTCACACCATGTTATGACTATCCCAAGTCACCATAAGACTTTATGATCCTTTAGTTTTCAACTTGTAGTATCACTTTATGCTTTGATCAATGATATTTTGTCGCTTTGCATGATTATGGCCATTATTGCTCTCTTAGTTTGTCGCTCCCAGTCTTTTGCTAGCCTCCGTAACCAAGTATGAGTTCCACTGATGCATCCAACTCCTTAAACCAAGTTATTCCAAAGAGTCCACCATACCTACCTACTAGCTTATGCTATTCCAAGTATATTCATGTTTTTGTCTACCTTCCAAATTCAACTTGTTATGAGAAAACTAGTGATTAAAGCTCTCACGAACTTGATGGCACACTTTACTTTTTTGCATTTAATAAACTTGAACCATTGGGTCCTTCTTGAAAGGGTTTCGCAGCATAGTAAATCAAAATTTTCTACGGAAGCGAACAGAAGGAAAGCCAAGATCTAATCTAGGAGATGCAAACAACGAGAGAGATTGGATTAGATCTTCATACCCTTGAAGATTCGCACAGCGGAACGTTCGTCGGAACGTGGGTGATGTAGTCGTACTCGCTTCTCCTCCTCGCGATCCGATCCGATCTAGCACCACAAGTGGCGGTGCCTCCGTGAGATGCACACGTGTAGAACCTCGACGTCTCCTCCTTCCTCGGACCAGCAAGTATGGTGGAGAGATGGATTGGATCTACAGCACGACGACGTGGTGTATATGGTGGAGAATTTCTGCTGCAGGGCTTCGCCTACAAACAGTCGGGAGGGAGGGAGGAAGGCAGCAGGGCTACTAGGGCTTGGAGGGAGATGTGTGTTGGGGGGGAGGGGGCGCACCAGCCCTCTATATAGAGAGGGGGTGGTGGTGGCCAGCCCTAGCCCTTCCTCCAAGCCTATCTCTAGTTTAAACAATTTAAACTTTCCCCTTATCTAGATAACCCTATCTCTAGTTTAAACGAACTTAAACTTATCTAGGATCGGCTGGGCCCTATGGGGCCTTGTGCCCCTGGCCCAATGCGGCCAGGACACTCCCTCATAGGCCCATGCCCCCTCCCAGAAGGTGGGACCACGTTGGCCCCCTTCCGGAAGGTTCTAGAAGCTTCCGGTACAATACCGATTAATCCGGAACAATTCCGAACTCCAAAAACTGCACTGCCTTATATGAATCTTATTCTCCGGACCATTCCGGAACCTCTCGTGATATCCCGGATCCCATCCGAGACTCCGAACACAAATTCATAAACCAAGTATCCAATCTATCCTAGCGTCGAGACACGTTAAGTGTGTGACCCTGCGGGTTCGAGAATATGCAGACATGATCTTCTATCAATAATCAACAGCGGGGTATGGGCACCCATATTGACTCCCACACATTCATCGATGATCATATCGGATGAACCACGATGCCAGGATTCAATCAATCCCATATATATATATTCCCTTCGTCTCGCGATATTTTACTTGCCCGAGATTCGATCGTCGGTATCGTCATACCTAGTTCAATCTCGTTCACAGCAAGTACTTTACTCGTTCCGTAATCCGATATCACTTTGTGATTAACTCCTTCACCACATGCTTGCAAGCGGTGTCGATATCGATTACCGAGTGGGCCCGAAGTATATCTCTCCGACTTGGGAGGGACAAATCCCATCTCGATACATACAACCCAACAGATACTTTCCGATCACCTGAGAGACACCTTTATGATCACCCTCTCATAGGATGACGTTTGATGACCTCAAAGCTTTCTTCCGATACCAGGGAGTTGTATTATCTCATGGTCTAAGGAATACAATATTTGACATAGGAAAAGCTTCGCAAAGATGAACACAATGACACGATCTAATTGCTTCGCTTAGTTTGGGTCTGTCCACCATATCATTCTCCCAATGATATGATCTCATTATTAATCGACAACTCATGTCCATGGCTAGGAAACCTTAACCATCATTAATCAATGAGCTAGTCCATAGAGGCATACTAGGGACACGGTGTTGTTCACAAACCACACAAGTATTAAAGTTTCCGCTTAATACAATTCTAGCATGGAATATAAACATTATCATGAACAAGAATTATAATAATAACATCTTTATTATTGCCTCTAGGGCATAATTCCAACAGTCTCCCACTTGCACTAGAGTCAATAATCTAGTTTACATCTGGCAACAATCTCACACCCATGGCACTGAGGTGCTGATCATGTTTTACACGTGGAAGGGTTTAGTCAATGGATCTGCGACATTCAGATCTGTATGTACTTTGCTGATCTTCAGATCTCCATCTGCTATATAATCTCGGATTATATGAAACTTGCGGTTGATATGCTTGGGCTTTGGATGATATCTTGGTTCCTTAGCGAGTGCTATGGCGCCAGTGTTGTCACACAATATCTCCAGTGGGTCCAATGTACTTGGAACCACACCAAGCTCAGTGATGAAGTTTCTGATCCAAACTCCTTCACTTGACGCTTCTGCAGCAGCCATGTATTCCGCTTCTATTGTAGATCCCGCGATCACGCTTTGCTTGCAGCTTCTCCAGCTCACAGCTCCTCCATTCAAAATATACACGTATCCTGTCTGAGATTTAGAATCATCCTTGTCGGTGTCGAAACTAGCATCGACGTAACCTTTTACGACGAGCTGTTCATCACCCCCATAGACTAAGAACATTTCTTTAGTCCTATTTAGGTACCTTAGGATGTTCTTCACGGCTGTCCAGTGTTCCACTCCTGGATCACTTTGATATCTGCTCGTCAAACTAAGAGCATTGGACACATCCGGTCTAGTACACAGCATGGCATACATGATGGAACCTATGGCCGAGGCATAAGGCACTTTGCTCATAGCTTCCCTATCATTTATCGTAGCTGGACACTAAGCCTTGCTCAATATCTTACCTGACAACATAGGCACTGAACCTTTCAATGCCTTATCCATTCTGAACCTTTTCAGAACTTTGTCTAGGTATGTACTCTGGCTTAAAGCTATCAGGCGTCTTTGTCTATCTCTATAGATTTTGATGCCCAATATATAAGCAGCTTCACCTAGGTCTTTCATTGAAAAACACTTGTTCAAATAACTCTTCACATCGTTAAGCATGCTGATGTCATTTCCAATAATCAATATGTCATCCACATATAGTACCAGAAACGTCACCGAGCTCCCACTCACTTTCTTGTAGATGCAAGCTTCGTAGCAATTTGGAACAAATCCAAAGCTCTTGATCACTTCATCAAAACGAAAGTTCCAACTCCGAGATGCTTGCTTCAGTCCATAAATGGAACGCTGAAGTTTGCGTACTTTATCAGCATCCTTAGGATCGACAAAACCTTCGGGTTGCATCATATACAACTCTTCATCAATGTTGCCATTGAGGAAAGCAGTCTTGACATCCATTTGCCATATTTCATAATCATGAAACGCAGCAATTTCTAATAAAATCCGAATGGACTTAAACATCGCTACGGGAGAGAAAGTCTCATCGTAGTCAACACCTTGAACTTGTCGAAAACCTTTCGCAACAAGCCGTGCTTTATAGACGGTAACATTACCATCCGCGTCCGTTTTCCTTTTGAAGATCCATTTGCACTCAACGGCCTTTCGGTCGCTAGGAGGGTCCACCAAAGTCCATACTTGGTTTTCGCTCATGGATCCCAATTCGGATTTCATGGCTTCTAGCCATTTCTCAGAGTCTGGGCTCATCATCGCTTCCTCATAGTTCGTAGGTTCACTGTCTTCTACTAACAAGACAGTCAAGACAGGGTTGCCGTACCACTCAGGAGGGGCACGCGACCTTGTCGACCTGCGACGTTCAGTAGCAGCATCGTCCGAAGCTTCATGATCCTTGTCATTTGCTTCCTCTATTGTTGGTGCAGGCGGCACTGGAACAATTTCAGGTGCTGCGCTACTCTCCAATTCAAGAGAAGGTTCAATAACCTCGTCTAGCTCTACTTTCCTCCCACTCACTTCTTTCGAGAGAAACTCCTTCTCAAGGAAGGAACCGTTCTTTGCGACAAACACTTTGCCTTCGGTTCTGTGATAGAAGGTATACCCAATAGTTTCCTTAGGGTATCCTATGAAGACGCATTTCTCCGCTTTGGGTTCGAGCTTGTCCGGCATCAACTTCTTGACGTAAGCTTCGCATCCCCAAACTTTAAGAAACGACAACTTAGGTTTAGCACCAAACCACAGTTCATACGGTGTCGTCTCAACGGATTTAGATGGATCCCTATTTAAAGTGAATGCAGCGGTTTCTAATGCATAACCCCAAAATGATAACGGCAAATCAGTAAGAGACATCATCGATCGGACCATATCTAATAGGGTTCGATTCCGGCGTTCAGACACACCATTGCGCTGTGGTGTTCCGGGTGGCGTGAGTTGTGAAACGATTCCACTTGCTTTGAGATGCGTGAGAAAATCATAACTCAAATATTCGCCCCCATGATCGGATCGTAGAAACTTAATCTTTCTGTTACAATGGTTCTCCACTTCATTCTGAAATTCTTTGAACTTTTCAAACGTTTTAGATTTATGTTTCATTAAATCGATATACCCATATCTACTTAAGTCATCGGTAAAAGTGAGAAAATAGCGATATCCACCGCGCGTCGAAACACTCATCGGTCCGCATACATCGGTATGTATGATTTCCAACAAGTCCGTTGCTCGCTCCATCGTACCGGAGAACGGGGTTTTGATCATCTTGCCCATGAGGCATGGTTCGCATGTGTCAAATGATTCAAAATCAAGAGACTCCAAAAGTCCATCAGAATGGAGTTTCTTCATGCGCTTTACACCAATATGACCTAGACGACAGTGCCACAAATAAGTAGTATTATCACTATCTACTCTGCATCTCTTAGCCTCAATGTTATGGATGTGTGTTTCATCCCTTTCGAGATTTAGAAGAAATAAACCATTCACAAGAGGTGCATGACCATAAAAGATGTTACTCATATAAATAGAACAACCATTATTCTCCGATTTAAATGAATAACCGTCTTGCAATAAACACGATCCAGAAATAATGTTCATGCTCAACGCAGGCACATAATAACATTTATTAAGGTTTAAAACTAATCCCGAAGGTAAAACTAAGGAGAGCGTGCCGATGGCCATCACATCAACTCTTGATCCGTTGCCAACGCGCATCGTCACCTCATCCCTCGCAAGCCGCCGTCTATTCCGTAGCTCCTGTTTCGAGTTACAAATATTAGCAACTGAACCGGTATCAAATACCCAGGCACTACAACAAGGGCTAGTAAGGAAAACATCAATAACATGTATATCAAATATACCTTTGATGGTGCCAGCCTTCTTGTCCGCTAAGTACTTCGGACAGTTGCGCTTCCAGTGACCCTTGTCCTTGCAATAGAAGCACTCAGTGTCCGGCTTGGGACCAGACTTGAGCTTCTTCTCAGCAGGGGCAACGCGCTTACCGCCGCCTTTCTTGAAGGGCTTCTTTGCACCTTTACCTTTCTTAAAGGAGGGCTTGTTGACCATCAACACATGATTATCCTTCTTGACGTCCACCTCCGCAGCCTTTAGCTTTGCGAAGAGCTCGGTGATCGTATCAGTGGAACCAATCTGATTATGAGTCACTACAAAACTTTTGTAGCTGGGAGGGAGTGATTGCAGAACCCTGTCAATCTTGAGCTCCTCTGGAATCTTGCAGTCCAGTTGCTCAAGGCGTTGAGTGTAGCCCGACATCTTAATGGCGTGCTCACTAACGGAACTCCCTTCCTCCATCTTGCAGTTAAAGAACTTCTCAGAGATCTCATATCTCTCAGAACGGGCCTGAGTCTGAAACATGGTTTTCAGCTCCTCGAGAATCTCAAAGGGCCCGGGATAGTTTTCAAAACGATTGTGAAGTTCCGGTTCCATAGCAAACAACATGGTACTCTTAATCACACCATAATCATCTTTGCGTGACTGATAGACAGCTTTCTCATCAGCCGGCGCAGTTGCAGCAGGGGGGTTACCTAACGCTTTCTCAAGGACATAGTCCTTTTGTCCGCCAGACAGAATGATTCTTAGATTGCGGAACCAGTTGGTGAAGTTAGACCCATTGTTCTTAAGCTTTTCTTTCTCAGCAAAAATGTTGAAGTTGAAGTTGGACTTGGCCATGTGATCTACAGTATTTGCAAGTACAACTTAGACTATGTTCATGATAAATAGTTCAACTTAATCAAATTACTAGATGAACTCCCACTAAATTCAACATCCCTCAAGTTGTTTAGTGAACACGATCCAAATTCACCACACCTAATCCGATCATCACGAGAAGAGATGTGGTTTCAATGGTGGACAACGAAGTGTCGATCATATCATTCATATGACTCATGCTTAACCTTTCGGTTCTTGTGTTCCGAGGCCATGTCTGTACATGCTAGGCTCGTCAAGCTAGACCCAAGTATTTCCGCGTGTGCAAAACTGGCTTGCACCCGTTGTATGTGAGCGTAGAGTCTATAGCACCCGATCATCACGTGATGCTTGGACACGACGAACTTTCGCAACGGTGCATACTTGGGGAGAACACAGTTTTTATCTTGATCTTTAAGTGAGGAATCATCTTATAATGCTACCGTCGCGATCTAAGCATAATAAGATACATAAAAGGATAAACATCACATGCATATAACTTTATGTGACATGGTATAGCCAATCTTCGCGCAATGATCTCCATGTTGTGCGTTCCGGCATAATCTCCATCACTTCACCATGATTGCCTCCACCACGAATAGCAACTACAACTATTGCTAACTACTTAGCGATAAAGTAAAGCTATTACATGGCGTATAATAAGTTGACTCGCAGGTCATACACAATTATAACGACAACCATATGGCTCCTGCCGGTTGTGTACTCATCGACATGCAAGTCGTGAAACATTACAAAACATGATCATCGCATACAATATACACATCACATCTTGGGCCATACCATATCACAGAAAACACTCCCTGCAAAAACAAGTTAGACGCCTCTACTTTGTTGTTGCATGTTTTACGTGGCTTATGGGAGTAGATGCTAAGAACGATTCTTACCTACGGAAAGCCACAACGGTGATATTATGGTTGCCAAACTCCGGTGTTAATCCCATGACAACTATAGTGAGAGAAACTGACATCCACCAGCCGCATGTGTGGTACAAGCCACACGTCAAGTGCGGAGCCGGTCTCGCGAACGACGTCGCGTAAGGTTGGCCTGGACCGCTTCAATCTCACTATCCCGCGTCATAAGAAGAACACAAACAAGAGGCTTGCAACAGAAAACATCAACGCCCGCAACAACCATGTTGCGTTCTACTCGTGAATCACATCTACGCATAGATCTAGCTCTGATACCACTGAAAGGGTTTCGCAGCATAGTAAATCAAAATTTTCTACGGAAGCGAACAGAAGGAAAGCCAAGATCTAATCTAGGAGATGCAAACAACGAGAGAGATTGGATTAGATCTTCATACCCTTGAAGATTCGCACAGCGGAACGTTCGTCGGAACGTGGGTGATGTAGTCGTACTCGCTTCTCCTCCTCGCGATCCGATCCGATCTAGCACCACAAGTGGCGGTGCCTCCGTGAGATGCACACGTGCAGCACCTCGACGTATCCTCCTTCCTCGGACCAGCAAGTATGGTGGAGAGATGGATTGGATCTACAGCACGACGGCGTGGTGTATATGGTGGAGAATTTCTGCTGCAGGGCTTCACCTACAAACAGTCGGGAGGGAGGGAGGAAGGCAGCAGGGCTACTAGGGCTTGGAGGGAGATGTGTGTTGGGGGGGAGGGGGCGCACCAGCCCTCTATATATAGAGGGGATGGTGGCGGCCATCCCTAGCCCTTCCTCCAAGCCTATCTCTAGTTTAAACAATTTAAACTTTCCCCTTATCTAGATAACCCTATCTCTAGTTTAAACGAACTTAAACTTATCTAGGATCGGCTGGGCCCTATGGGGCCTTGTGCCCCTGGCCCAATGCGGCCAGGACACTCCCTCATAGTCCCATGCCCCCTCCCGGAAGGTGGGACCACGTTGGCCCCCTTCCGGAAGGTTCTAGAAGCTTCTGGTACAATACCGATTAATCCGGAACAATTCCGAACTCCAAAAACTGCACTGCCTTATATGAATCTTATTCTCCGGACCATTCCGGAACCTCTCGTGATATCCCGGATCCCATCCGAGACTCCGAACACAAATTCATAAACCAAGTATCCAATCTATCCTAGCGTCGAGACACGTTAAGTGTGTGACCCTGCGGGTTCGAGAATATGCAGACATGATCTTCTATCAATAATCAACAGCGGGGTCTGGGCACCCATATTGACTCCCACACATTCATCGATGATCATATCGGATGAACCACGATGCCAGGATTCAATCAATCCCATATATATATATTCCCTTCGTCTCGCGATATTTTACTTGCCCGAGATTCGATCGTCGGTATCGTCATACCTAGTTCAATCTCGTTCACAGCAAGTACTTTACTCGTTCCGTAATCCGATATCACTTTGTGATTAACTCCTTCACCACATGCTTGCAAGCGGTGTCGATATCGATTACCGAGTGGGCCCGAAGTATATCTCTCCGACTTGGGAGGGACAAATCCCATCTCGATACATACAACCCAACAGATACTTTCCGATCACCTGAGAGACACCTTTATGATCACCCTCTCATAGGATGACGTTTGATGACCTCAAAGCTTTCTTCCGATACCAGGGAGTTGTATTATCTCATGGTCTAAGGAATACAATATTTGACATAGGAAAAGCTTCGCAAAGATGAACACAATGACACGATCTAATTGCTTCGCTTAGTTTGGGTCTGTCCACCATATCATTCTCCCAATGATATGATCTCATTATTAATCGACAACTCATGTCCATGGCTAGGAAACCTTAACCATCATTAATCAATGAGCTAGTCCATAGAGGCATACTAGGGACACGGTGTTGTTCACAAACCACACAAGTATTAAAGTTTCCGCTTAATACAATTCTAGCATGGAATATAAACATTATCATGAACAAGAATTATAATAATAACATCTTTATTATTGCCTCTAGGGCATAATTCCAACACTTCTTTGTTGCGTATATGCTTGCGCTTTATAAGTTGAAATTAGTAGAACCATGTATCATGGGGAACTCTTTCAACATTGCACTTGTACTTTGTACCCCGTTGATATCATGTTCTTTTGCTTATGGATCCCGGCGATGTGAAATAAAAGTGGAACTTGTAAGATCATAGAGTTTGTATGTGTGTTAGAGAAACTCCTGGGCCGCTAGCCTAAGCCATGCCTAACCATGGTGGAAACTTGCAGTATCACCATAATGAGCACTCTATGAAGCATCCTCAATAAAAACCAATGCAAATAGCAAATAAAAAGATCGCTGAGATGCTCATTGTCTGCTTGCCTTGTCATTTTGATTATGGGATAGCTCCTGTATCATGTGCAGGGGGTACCCCGTTGGTGGTTCTTTATGATACATATGTACTTACAATGACAAGAGCTTACTCATGACTAAAGTTGAGTAGCATGAGGTTCGGTCTTCGTAAGTAAGGGGCATGAGATTTTGATTTATAACTTGTCAAGCATATCCTCTTAGTTGTGTCACTTTAACCTTAATCACCTTCAAGATGCTTATGATAGGGGCAATGAGAGCTGAAAGCTAATAAGTACCATAATTTTTGGAAGATCTTTATGAGATTTGAATCCATACTTCCTTCTATGAAGGACTTTCTTTTACTTTTATGTTGAGTCTCCACCTTCTATCTTTATGCACCTACTTTGAGAGCATAGTGGCCATTCTTAGTTCTATGTGCATTGTCCCAAGACTAGTTGATTGATGCATACTTTGATATGGCTTGTTTTAAACTATTTGTATCTAGTCACTCTTGTAAACTTTGAAGGTGTCCTATGCATTTATGTTTTGCTACTCTATGAGGGACAAGCTGAATACTATTATGATATGTTTTCTTTATGTGAAAGAAACAAACGTCTTGCAAAGCATTGTTATTCATGAATCTTTTGTTTGTGACTTTTCATGTTGCAACATAGTTTCTTTGTCTTATTGCTAGAACTTTGTCTTTCATGTTATGATTGAAGTACTATGATCCCAGCTTTGAATGTTTTACAAATACTTTGATCAAGTTTATGATGGTGCATGTCAACTCAAAAATTATTCTTTCTTTTTATCACTTACCAACTCGAGGACGAGCAGGAGTTAAGCTTGGGGATGTTGATACATTGCAAATATATCTATAATTTTTGATGTTCCATGCTTGGTTTTATCTACTTTCTTGTGTTTTGTCCACACTTTGGAGTACTTTTCATATGATTTCTTGGACTAACCTATTAACAAGAGCCACAGTGCCAGCTGCTTGTTTTCTGCTGTTTTTGGTTCTAGGAAAGTCAGAAAATGAATATTCTCAGAATTGGACGGGACAAAAGCTAAAGTTATTATTTTACCAGGGAACACACGGAGCCAGAATACGAGATGGAGAAGGGCCAGAGGGCGGCCACACCACCTGGCCGCGCGGCCAGGCTTGGCCTGCGCCAGGGGGTGGTGTGGCTAGCCCAGGCACCCCCTCAGCCTCTCCTTCCGCCTATATATTGCCTCTGATTCGGAAACTCTAAGTACCCAATCAAAATTCCACGAAAGAGTCTGTGCCGCCGTCATCTCCATCCCTAGATCGGGAGGGATCTGAAGCTCTTCCCGGCACCCTGCCGGAGAGGGGAATTCACCCTGGAGGCCTTCTTCATCACCATGCAAGCCTCTGGTGTGATGCGTGAGTAGTTCATCTCTGGACTACGGGTCCATGTAGTAGCTAGATGGCTGGTTCTCCTCCTTTGTGCTATCATGTCTAGATCTTGTGAGCTCCGTTCATGATCAAGATCATCTATTTGTAATTCTGCATGTTATGTTTGCGGGGGTCCGATGGATATTGAGATGCTATTTTAGATTGATTATTGATTTGATCATGTCTTTGTTATTTGTGATCTTGCATGCTTTCCGTTGTTAGTAGATATCTTGGCCAAGTAGATGCTAGCAACTCCAAGAATTAGTATTTATGCTTGATAGTGGGTTCATGCCTCTAGTAATCTGGGGAAGTGACAGAAATCTCTAAGGTACTAGATGTGTTGTTGCTACTAGGGAGAAAACAACAATCCTTTGTTCATAGAACAATCGTATTGTTTACTTTACATGCAATTCGTAATGCAATAATCTGTTGCTTACAACTTAATACTGGAGGGGGTTCGGATGATAACCTAAAGGTGGATTATTAGTCATAGATGCAGTTGGATGGCGGTCTATGTATACTGTTGTAATGCCCAATCAAGTCTCAAAGGAGTCAAGATGATTAGTATATGCTTGTATGCTTTCTCGATGTTTGTCAATTGCCCCGCTATAATTTTTTCATCCAACATGTTATCTATCTTAAGGAGAGCCACCTCTAGTGAACTATGGACCCCGGTCCTTTCTTTTACATTCAATCTACAATCAACTGTTTTCTGCTTTGTGTTTACTTTCTGCAAACTATTACTTCCTTCCATTCGATACGTTTAATCCTTTATTTTCAGTAAAACCGGTGAGATTGACAACCTCATCGCAAGTTGGGGGTAAAGTTCTGTGGTTGTGTTGTGCAGGTCTCCACGTTGCTACTAGCATCGGTAGTGCGCCCTGCCAAGGCTCATCTAGCAACACCTTTGGGGTGTTTCCTTGCTCCTACTGGATTGATAACCTTGGTTTCATACTGAGGGAAAACTTGCTGTTGTGCTCATCATACCTTCCTCTTGGGGTTCCCCAACGAGCTCGATATATTTTGGCCCATCACTGCTGGCGCCGGTAGTGCGCCCTGCCAAAGTCCAGCTAGCAACATCTTTGAGGTGTTTCCTTGCTCCTACTGGATTGATAACCTTGGTTTCATAACTGAGGGAAAACTTACTGTTGTGCTCATCTTTCCTTCCTCTTGGGGTTCCCCAACGAGCTCGTTAATACACGAGTCAGCAAGTATATTTTCTTGCGCTATTGCCGAGGAGTCAAGGACATCTTCACAAGGGGAGTCCCTCATAACTAATCTCTTTAGTTTGTTTTATTTTTTTCCTTGTTTCTTTATCAAAAACACACAAAAAAACAGTTTTACTACTTTGCTTTCTTTAGTAAAAACACACAAAAAATAGTTCCTATCTTAAAGTTGCCTTTATGTCTAGCTTTGCTCCAATCACTATGTCACCTGAGGAAATGATTTTCACTTTCAAACAAGGAATTGAAGAAAGTTCTAAAGAAGCTTGGTCTAGAATCTCTGATCTACATGAAAAACTAAACCTAAAATGACTCGAAGCTTATTCCTTAGCAGTTTTTACCTTGGAATTGCTCTTTGATATAGATATGCTTTGGATGTTGTAGTGGGAGGAGATTTCCTCCAATGCAATGAGGATGATGTTGTTAATTCCATAAAGAAGTTGGTCTTTACTTACAACTTGCCTAGCAAATCTGATTCTTCCTTTATAAACATATTTGCTAGATTGAACACACTTGAGACCCGCAATACTAGTTTAAAGGATTGCCATAACACGCTTAGAGAGCATCATGATTATGTTCCAATAAATTCTGAACCCTCAAAATGGCTTCCCACAATAAACATTGTTATATATAATGAAACTTTTCATGCTCGCTGTGATATCATGTCTGAATTTTGTCTTATGCCCAAAGATATCTATGAATCTTTGAATCTTTGGGGACTTTCTAAAGGGGGAGAAGAAATATTTCTTGCTAATAATGCCACAATATCACCAATTGAATAGCTGAAGGAGTGTTTACAAATATCCTAGGGAAAATGGTTTCTACTGATTATCTTGTTATTGAATGTGTAGGAAAAGGACAAATTACACTTGGAAGATCCCTATTGAAACTCCTTGGAGCAATAATAGATGTGGAAAAGGGCACCATGCACTTTTCTTCTCCACCAAACAATCATATGTTCCCCAAGGTTAAACATAAAAATAAGAGAGTTAAGGGCAAGAAATTTGGTTTTAATGCTTCTTCATTTGAGAATACTTGATTCTTTTTCTTGCTTCTTATGCCTAACTTAAAGGCGTTAAAGAAAAATACTTATTGGGAGATAACCCAAAAGTTTTATATGAGTCTTGGAAGTTATTGCTTCAGTAATAACCGCTCCTTATCTTTTTTATTTGTTTTTTGTGCCAAGAGTAACCTCTAATGAGAAAGAAGTAATGATTGGGAAAGTTGTTGTCCTGAAACAGATTTATGTGCTTCACCATAAAAATTCGTGTAGAATCTCTGTACGTCGTTTTGAGGCGTGAATTTTTGTGCTTCTGACCCAGGTTGTTATCTAACTTTAGTTAGTTCAACACTTTTTGATTTGAGGAACAGAAGGTCTTCGAAAAAATTGGTTTTTACCTGCTGGTCTGTTTTGACAGATTTCTGCCATTATTTGCATTTGCTTCTTGTTGGTTCCTTTTTGAGTTCTTTTGGGGAATTGAGATTTTTTAGGGAAGTGCTACAGTAGCTTGTGTTTTAATGGAAGTTTTATTGGTGTTGAAACTGAACCTAGAGACTTATTATCTTGAGTGCACTAATGTTGCTAATAAAGATTGTGTGAAGTTTTGTACGAAGAAAAATTTCAGGTGTATGGAAGGAATGAGTAATGAGATGAAGGATGGACTAAAGCTCAAGCTTGGGGATGCCACGCGTGTCAACCCAAGAAATATCCAAGGAGTACAAGCTTCAAAGCTTGGGGATGCCCAAGGCATCCCCTTCATCAATAAAAACCTCAGGTTTCTTCCAAACACTTCATTTTTATTATTTCATGCATAGTTGTGTTGTTCTTGGACCGTCTTATTTTTCGTTTTCATTTTGGTTTTTCATTTGCTTGGTTTTCTTAGTTTGCTGAATAAATTGTTTGGACCCCCTCTTTCATGCATTGGTTTTCAAATAGTTTGGTTTGGATTGGAAAAGAGTAGGAAAGTTCATGCTTAAGTGGTAAAGAGAACTTGTTTTTGACTGTGGCCTATGCTTTGTCATGCCATGCTTGATATTGTTTTGGCCTTATGCTTAGTGATCTTTTCTATAGCATGACATGTTATAAACAACTGAGATTGCTTAATGTGCCTTTGAAGAATCATGCGTTGTTTTAGCATATTAAAGCATAGTATTGTGCTATTCTCCTTTGATGCTTTATTTGGGTTGACTTGGCTCATGCTCACACCATGTTATGACTTGAAGGGAATATGCCCGAGAGGCAATAATAAAGTGGTTATTATCTTATTCCATGTTTATGATAAATGTTTATTTTACATGCTAGAATTGTATTGATCGGAAACATCAATACATGTGTGTTTAATAAACAAAAAAGGGTTCCTAGTTATGCCTCTCTTATAGACTAGCTTGTTGATTAACAAGATGATCAAGGTTTCCTGATCATGGACATTGGATGTTGTTAATAACAAGGTCACACCATTAGTGGAATGATGTGATGAACATTCATCCGAAGTATAGCATTACGATCAAAGTCATTATGTTTATATTGCTATAATATCATACGAAATAATCTTTATCCTTAGACCATGAGATCATGTTAATTGCTAACACCGGAAGAGTATCTTGATAACATCAAACGTCACACCGTAACAGGGTGACTATAAAGATGGGTTCAGTGCTACGAAGGTGTTATGTTGAGGCTCATGGATCAAGAGTGGAATTTGTCAATCCCGATGACGGATAGATATACTCTGGGCCCTCTCGGTGATATCACATTGAAATAGCTTGCAAAAAAGTGATGTGATCACTAGAATGTTATATCACGGGAACGAGAAAAGAGTGCATGTCGGTAACGAGATCAAACTAGGTATGGAGATACCGATGATCGAATCTCGGACATGTAATATATCGCGGAACAAAGGGATTTAGTTACTTTGATGGATTTTTGGAGCCTTTGATTTTGATCAATTGACGCATGTGAGACTTTCCTCGAGATAATTGAAACTCCGTCCATAGGCCAGAGAGGAACAGATGACTAGCTTATTGGAAATTGTGCATGCTGATGTGCATAGTCCATTATGTGTAGCCATATGCGATGGATCTTTTTGCTTCATAAGCTTTCTCCTAAAATTTGAGTGAATATATCTATATATTTACTTAATAAGGAGGAAGTATGAAACATTTGAAAGTTGTTCAAAGACTTTCAAGATGAAGTTGAAAATCATTGTAACAAGAAAATAAAGAGTTTATGATTCGATCATAAAGTAAGATATTTGAGTTACATGTTTAGCAAAAACACCTAAGAATTGAGGAATTGTTCCATGATTTGTGTTTCCCGATAAACCATAGGAGTATGGCATATTCGAGAGATGAAATGAAACCATGTTTGACATGGTAAGATCAAAGGTGTCATTTATAAAACTGCCATTATGTTTTAAAGATTGAAGCTTTAGAGACTACCGCTTTTACACTGAAAAGAGCACCATCGTGATCCATTGAAATGACACCATATGAGTTATGGTTTGGGATAAAACCTGAATTGTCTTTTCTTAAATTTTGGTATGCTATGCATAAGTAAAATGTTTACAACCAAAGTTGGATAAGCACGTCTTTGTAGGTTATCCCAAAGAATTTGTTGGGAATTTCTTCATAACACCGAGGACAAAAGAGTTTGTTACTTGGAACGTCAAGTTTCTTGAGAAGGAATTTTTCGTGAAAAGTTAAGTTGGAGGACAATAGAACTTTGATAAGGTTGTTGAACCTTAGCTATATGTGCTAAGTAGCGCAGCGCCGGAAAGTGTCCCGTGGCGGGCCGCAATGCTCATGGCTCTCGTGATTACAAAATGTGTGATCTCGAAGATTAGAGTTCCTATAGAACCGTGTGGGTCGGTAAGAATCAAATAGTAAGTTTTGATAAGCAAGTCGTTATTGTTTTGACAATGATGAACCGACTACATGCAAAGAAGCGATGATGGGCCCTGACTCCATAAAATGACTAGAAGTCATAGAATCCGTGATAGTATCCATACACGAGAAAACAAGTTTCTGAACTTGGAAGACCCTCCGGAAAGGCGTGAAGCCTATCGGTTGTGTTTGGATCTATAATGAAATAAGACATGGATGTTTAACATCTATGAAATAGTCGACATGTCGGAAAGAAGTTTACGACAATGTTCAAGGAGTTGACTATGACAAGATTTGATCTTTCATAGCGATATATAGTCTTGATGGATTAATGTAGCAACCACTACATATAATTCGGTATATGGTAGTTGAATAAACAAAACAAGGTTCTTCTAATAGAACGGTAACCTAGGACATGTACATGACATGGTCCGAAGGGTTTTTTTAATTCAAAGGGTGCTAAAAGGGCATGTAAACTTCAATAGTTGAAGTAAGCATAGCGGAGTTGGAATCTTCACCATGATGAAACTGTTAAAAGAGTTTAAATTCATCGGAGATGATGAAGATGCTTGCATTTGCAAGAAATTAAGTGGGAGAACTGAGACATATTTCTAATACATTATGTAGAGGACATATTGTTGATTGGAAATGATGTATCTTGTATTGACACAAGTTAAGAATTTCATTAAAATAAGATTTCAATGAAAGACTTGGGCAAAACTGGAATATTAGGCATCAATATCTATATGGATAGATTAAGGCGCTAATATGGTTGTGCCAGACATACATATATGAGATATTGAAAGGGTTCAATATGGAAACAACAAGAAAGGTTCTTGCTGCATGGAAAGGATTGTATCAAAATTCAAGTGTTTCAACACTTGGTGAGTAAAATCACATGAAGATTTTGATCGATTATACCATGATATGTATATATCCAGAATGTCCTATGCTCTAAATGTTATGAGCATATACCAGAATGATTCATAAGATGATCATTGGACAATAGTAAAGATATTCTTATGAGCTTGGAAGAACTAAGAATATATCATGTATAAGTGACAAATAGTTAAAGGTAGTTCATTGTAAAGTGTTACATTGATACTAGTTTTGTCACAAGATACAAATTAAATTTATCTCAATTTAGACTATGGGTGGCACAATATAATGGAAAGGATGTTCCATGATGGATTTGGATGAGTTCCAAAGTTGAGATATTGTGACGGATACTACAACAAAAGGCTAAGTATATAACTGCTATAGTAGCAGCAAAGGAGGGCATTTGTGTTAAGTAGTTTGTTATCAAACTAGGTGTGGTTTAAAGTGGGCTAATACTATGAAGATATATTGTGTGACAATAATATCAACATATTTTGAGCCGAACGAACTAAAGGTCTCACCAAAGGACCAAATCTATACAATGCCATCTCATTTGAGAATGAGTGATGCGTAGAGACGCAGAGACATGCAAATACACACGGACCTGAAACTGTCAGATCCAGAGATTATGTTAACCACTAGCAATAGCGTATATGCAACACCAGAAAGCCATAGGTGTTCAATACGCAAAGTTTTTCAAACTAGATTATTGACTCTAGTGCAAGTGGGAGACTAAAGGGAATATGCCCGAGAGGCAATAATAAAGTGGTTATTATCTTATTCCATGTTTATGATAAATGTTTATTTTACATGCTAGAATTGTATTGCTCGGAAACATCAATACATGTGTGTTTAATAAACAAAAAAGGATTCCTAGTTATGCCTCTCTTATAGACTAGCTTGTTGATTAACAAGATGATCAAGGTTTCCTGATCATGGACATTGGATGTTGTTAATAACAAGGTCACACCATTGGTGGAATGATGTGATGAACATTCATCTGAAGTATAGCATTATGATCAAAGTCATTATGTTTATATTGCTATAATATCATACGAAGTAATCTTTATCCTTAGATAATGAGATCATGTTAATTGCTAACACCGGAAGAGTATCTTGATAACATCAAATGTCACACCGTAACAGGGTGACTATAAAGATGGGTTCAGTGCTACGAAGGTGTTATGTTGAGGCTCATGGATCAAGAGTGGAATTTGTCAATCCCGATGATGGATAGATATACTCTGGGCCCTCTCGGTGATATCACATTGAAATAGCATGCAAGCAAGTGATGTGATCACTAGAATGTTATATCACGGGAACAAGAAAAGAGTGCATGTCGGTAACAAGATCAAACTAGGTATGGAGATACCGATGATAGAATCTCGGACATGTAATATATCACGGGACAAAGGGATTTAGTTACTAGCGTTAAAGGTTCTCACGATCACAGAAGTCATCGTTGAATGTGTAGGAGTCAGTATGGATCTCCAGGTCCCGCTGCTCATTATTGATCGGAGAGGGGTCTCGATCATGTCTGCATTATTCGCGAACCGTAGGGTGACACACTTAAGGGATACTGACACCATTTGGAGCAAATATGTTTCAGATAAAGATTTAAGAAAGCGCTGGAATTATTTCAATAGACACCGAAACTGTTTCGGGTGAAAATGCTGAAATTGGTTCTGCATGTAATATTAAAATGTTGCAGGGGGTTTTATGTGAATGTTTGTTAATTAAAGTAATTAACAAAATTCTGAATAAAATTAATAAAAGAGTTTTATTAAATGAGAGAGCATTAAATTTGGAGAAATTTAATGCATTTAAAGTGGAGACTTTAAAAGAGAATGTGAAGGGGCAAATTTATGTGGAGGGAGTTACCACCACATGAATGGAGGAGGTGAAGAGTCACCTCCTCCATGCGCCGGCCATGAAGGAGGGGCACCCCCCTCCTCCTATAAAAGGCCACCCCCTCCTCACTTCTCACACACACCTCCTTGTGAAGGATCTCTCTCCCCCTCTAGTATTATTCCCCCATGGTCTCGGATTAGCGAGATACATGTTCCCGGTGGCTTTATCTGGAAAGGAGTTGCTGCTTCCGCTGCTTTGCTAGAGTGAGGGACGGAGGTTATCGGGGTACCGGACGTGTGTGCGATCACGGATGCACCGTTGCTTTGCGGTGCTAGATTTGGTGGTGCTGGAGCTGGATCTGATGGACGTGCTGGAGCCGGACCTGCTGGACTCCATCACGATCTTGAGATCGGCAAGTGTACGACTACATCAACCACGAGTTCCTACTCGTTAACAAAGCTCGTTGTCTACGAGGGTAAGTTCTCGTTGGATGTATGTCCACCCGTTGCTTTGTACCTAGTAGATAGATCTTGGCGTGTAGTTCACACCATAGGAAAATTTTTGTTTTCTATGCTGCAGACCCAACATGACTATCCCAAGTCACCATAGCCTTTATGATCCTTTAGTTTTCGACTTGTAGTATCACTTTATGCTTGGATTAATGATTGTTTGTCGCTCTGCATGATTATGGCCATTATTGCTCTCTTAGTTGGTCGCTCCCAGTCTTTTGCTAGCCTCCGTAACCAAGTATGAGTTCCACTCATGCATCCAACTCCTAAAACCAAGTTATTCCAAAGAGTCCACCATACCTACCTATTAGCATTTGCTATTCCAAGTATATTCATGTTTTTATCTACCTTCCGAATTAAACTTGTTATGAGAAAACTAGTGATTAAAGCTCTCACGAACTTGATGGCGCACTTTACTTTTATTGCCCTTAATAAACTTGAACCATTGTGTCGTCAATGTTGTATATGCTTGCACTTATATGTTGGGGATTAGCAGAACCATGCTGTCATGGGGAACGCTTTCAACATTGCACTTGTACTTTGTACCTAGTTGATATCATGTTATTTTGTCTATGGATGTTGTCGGTGTGAAATGAAATGGGAGCTTGTAAGTCCATGGAGTTATGTATGTGTGTTAGAGAAACACCTAGGCCGCTGGTCTAATCCATGCCGACATGGTGGAAACCTGCAGCGTAACCATAATGAGCTGTCTATGAAGCATTCTTCTTATAAAAAAAGAGTCAGATATTAAGGAAAGGAGAAAAAAGAGATATGAGAAAAGAGGAAAGAGAGAAAAAACACCATTTTCCCATGGTAAATAAGAAGATTGCTAAGATGCTTGTTGTCTACTTGCCTTGTCATTTTGATATGGGGATTCTTCTGTATCATCGGGTAAGGGGTACCCCGTTGGCGGTTCTCTATAATACACATGTACTTACTATGACAAGAACTTACCGGTAACTAAACTTGAGTAGCATGAAGAGCGGCCCTCGTATTCAAGGGACATGAGATTTCCAACTTATACTTCGTCAAGCATATACATCATAGTTTGTTCACTTTAACCTTAATCACTTCAAGATGCTTATGATAGGGGCAATGAGAGATCAAAGCTAACAAGTAATATAATATTTCGAAGCTCTTTATGAAACTTGAATCCCTACTTCCTTCTATGAAGGCCTTTGTTTTACTTTTATGTTGAGTCTCCACCTTCTATCTTTATGCACCTACTTTGGTAGCAGAGTGGCCATTCTTAGTTCTATGTGCATTGTCCCAAGACTTGTTGATTGATGCATAACTTTGATATTGCTTGTTTCAAACTATTTGTATCTAGTCACTCTTATGAACTTTGAAGGTGTCCTATGCATTTATGTTTGCTACTCTATGAGGACAAGCTCAATTCCACTATGCTATGTTTTCTTTATGTGAAATGAACAAACGTCTTGCAAAGCATTGTTATTCATGAATCTTTTGTTTGTGCATTTTCATGTTGCAACAATAGTTGCTTTGTCTTATTGTTATAACTTTGTCTTTCATGTTATGATTGAAGTACTATGATCCCAGCTATCAATGTTTTACAAATACTTTGATCAAGTTTATGATGGTGCATGTCACGTCAAAAATTATTCTTTCTTTTTATCACTTACCTACTCGAGGACGAGCAGGAGTTAAGCTTGGGGATGTTGATACGTTGCTAACGTATCCATAATTTTTGATGTTCCATGCTTGGTTTTATCTACTTTCTAATGTTTTGTCCACACTTTGGAGTACTTCTTATATACTTTCTTGGACTAACCTATTAACAAGATGCCACACTGCTAGCTACATGTTTTCTGCTGTTTTTGGTTCCAAGAAAGTCAAAAAATGAATATTCTTGGAATTGGACGGGACAAAAGCCAAAGTCAGTTTTTCACCGAGGGGGACACGGAGCCAGAATACGAGATGTAGAGAGGCCAGGGGCCGCCCACACCACCTGGCCACGCGGCCAGGCCTGTAGCCGCCATCATCATCTTGGTCGCCGTCATCTCCATCTCTAGATCGGGAGGGATCTGAAGTTCTTCCCGGCACCCTGCCGGAGAGGGGAATTCACCCTGGAGGCCTTCTTCATCACCATGCAAGCCTCCGGTGTGATGCGTGAGTAGTTCATCTCTGGACTACGGGTCCATGTAGTAGCTAGATGGCTGGTTCTTCTCCTTTGTGCTATCATGTTTAGATCTTTTGACCTCCGTTCATAATCAAGATCATCTATTTGTAATCCCTACATGTTGTGTTTGCGGGGATCCGATGGATATTGAGATGCTATTTCAGATTGATTATTGATTCTATCATGTCTTTGTTATTTGTGTTCTTGCATGCTTTCCGTTGTTAGTAGCTATCTTGGCCAAGTAGATGCTAGCAACTCCAAGAATTAGTATTTATGCTCGATAGTGAGTTCATGCCTCTAGTAATCTGGGGAAGTGATAGAAATCTCTAAGGTACTAGATGTGCTATTGCTACTAGGGAGAAAACAACAATCCTTTGTTCATAGAACAATCGTATTGTTTACTTTACATGCAATGCGTAATGCAATTATCTGTTGCTTGCAACTTAATACTCGAGGGGGTTCGGATGATAACCTGAAGGTGGATTATTAGTCATAGATGCAGTTGGATTATAGTCTATGTATAATGTTGTAATGCCCAATCGAATCTCAAAGGAGTCAAGATGATTAGTATATGCATGTATTGCTTTCTCGATGTTTGTCAATTGCCCCGCTGTAATTGGTTCACCCAACATGTCATCTATCTTAAGGAGAGCCACCACTAGTGAGTTATGGATCCCGGTCCTTTCTTTTATCGTCAATCTATAATCAACTATTTACTGCTTTCTGTTTACTTTCTGCAAACTATTGCTTTCTTCCACACAATACGTTTAATCCTTTGTTTTCAGCAAAACCGGTGAGATTGACAACCTCACTGTAAGTTGGGGGCAAAGTTCTGTGGTTGTGTTGTGTAGGTTTCCACGTTGCTGCTGGCACTGGTAGTAGGTCCTGCTAAAGTCCAGCTAGCAACATCTTTGAGGTGTTTCCTTACTCCTACTGGATTGATAACCTTGGTTTCATAACTGAGGGAAAACTTACTGTTGTGCTCATCTTACCTTCCTCTTGGGGTTCCCCAACGAGCTCGTTAATAGATGAGTCAGCACTCACACCGCCGTTGCAGTTCCTCTACCTCCGCCGCCTTTGAATCCCCAAGTTCGCCATGTCTTTGTCCACCAACGCCATGGCGCTTGCTACAGCTCTCTGATCTCCTCCGTCCCAGCTCCTCACGTGTGAAAATGCCCTGATCTAGAAAGCCTTAGTCATCCCGACCCTTCGTGGTGCTCGTGTCCTGGAGCTCATTGAGGGGACCGAGAAGGAACTGGAAAAGGTCCTGGAAATGATGGATGTCAACAAGAAAAATGTCATGATCGAGAACCCAGAGTATACCGCCTGGATCTCTCGTGATCAACAAGTGCTCCGTTGGATCCTCAATACACTGTTCCTCGACGTGCTTGCACATGTCATTGGCCTTGAGACCGCTGCCGAGTTATGGGCAGCCATCAACACCCACGTCTCCACCACATCCAAGAAATGGGTCTAGCAGCTCCGCTCCGCCCTCAACGACGCCCGTAAGAATGATCTCTCTCTCCAGACAAATACTTTGCAAAGATGAAGTGTATTGCATCTGAACTTGCTGCTGCGGGAAAACCACTTGACGATGATGAGTTGGTCTGGTATGTCCTCAGTGGTCTCGGGAGCCACTACAATAATATGCGTACTGCTGTCGATGCAAATCCTGGTACCACGCTTGCTGATCTTCTCACTCAGGTTTAGGATTTCGATTGTATGCACAAGATCGAGGACATCAGCTTCTCCCCCTCGGCTCACATGGCTCGCCGTGGGTCTGACTGCCCGCGCCAGGATGATCACCCTAAACAACAGCCCTATGATGACCGTCCCTGCTATGATGATCGTGGCCGTGGATATGACCGTGGATGTGGACATGACTATGGTCGCCAGCAGGAGTATCGCGACCGCCGTGATGATCATGGACGCCGTGATGATCGGGGTCACCATGATGGAGGTGGATACCAAGGAAGCCGCTATGAGGATGAGTGTCCTCGTCGCCGAGATGATGGTGACAGACGTGATGATGGTGGGCGTTGCTGTGACCGCCAGCCCACCCCGTATGTTGACACCACCTGTCAGATTTGCTTATTCATGGGCACCCTGCTCGGGATTGTTGGTGGCGCTATGGATATGACCGTGGTCGTGATGGATACCGTGGCAACAAAGGGGCCAACTTCACATCTCATGGAGTTGACTCCAACTGGTACTATGACACTAGCACCACTGAACACCTCACCGGCGAGATGAATAAGGTTTCCACACATGAGAAGTACCATGGACAAGACTGTGTTCACATAGCTGATGGTATAGGTATGTACATTAGTCATATTGGTCATTCAATTTTGCGCACCCCTCATAATTCCTTCCAACTAAATGATATATTGCGTGTTCCTAGTGTGTCCAAAAATCTTTTATCTGTTCATAAGTTTACTCTTGATAATTATGTCTTCACTGAGTTTCATCCTTTCTTTTTTTTGATCAAGGACCAAGCCACACGACGAATTTTGTTTAAGGGCCCTTGTTATGGAGGTATTTATCCCTTGATGCCAATTTCCAATGACTCCTCCAAGCATGCCTTCGTCACAATAAATCCGTCATCCTCTACATGGCATCGTCGCTTAGGACACCCTTCTTCTTTTGTGGTTCAACAAGTTCTTAGAAGAAATAAGATAGCTTACACCCCAGAAATTACTCCTTATGTATGTGATTCTTGTCAGTTAGCCAAGAGTCACCAGTTTCCAGACCCCATCTCCACCAGTAGATCCACTATTCCTTTGGAGCATGTTTTTTCTGATGTTTGGGGTCCTGCTCCGCTTTCTATTGGGAAACATGCATACTATGTAAGCTTTATTGATGATTTTAGCAAGTTTACTTGGATCTATTTGCTTAAAATTGTTCTGATGTCTATCAAGCTTTCCTCAATTACCAGCAATAAGTTGAACGTAAGTTTGATAGGAAAATTATTACTATGCAAACCGATTGGGTGGTGAGTATGAAAAACTTAATGCCTTCTTTCAAAAGGTTGGTACCACACACCATGTTTCATGTCCACGTGCTCACCAACAAAATGATTCCGCTGAACGAAAACATCGCCATATAGTTGAAGTTGGTGTTTCCTTGCTTGCCAATGCATCTATGCCTCTCAAGTATTGGGATGAAGCTTTTCTCATAGCCATATTTCTCATAAATATGCTTCCTGGCAAAGTCATTGATCTTGAAACTCCCGCTAAACGCCCCCTTCATATTACACCAAATTATGATGCCCTTCGAACTTTTGGTTGCGCTTGTTGGCCCAATCTTCGTCCCTATAACACTCGAAAACTTGCTTTTCGGTCTAAATGGTGTGTTTTTGTTGGCTATAGTCCCCTCCATAAGGGTGTAAAATGTCTCGATGTGTCTATAGGCTGTGGTTACATCTCTAGTGATGTTGTTTTCGATGAAATTGTCTTTCGTTTTGAAGATCTTCATCTAAATGCGGGTGACCTTTTTAAAAAGGAATTTTACTTCTTCCATCATCAACTTCTCATGAGGGTGCACATAATATTGATGATCATATGCCTACTACTGTGCTTGTTGTTGTTCCTCCTAATTATGTTTCACGTGATGCTGAAGCCGCAGGTGTAATTCTCACTCAAAATAATGAACTAGAGGCTCCCCAATCTTCTGTTGAAACCAGCCAGCGAAATGACAATAATAGCACTGAACATGAAGTTGATTCGGGGGAACATTCCCCTAGCAGTACCGATCCTGAGGGCTCTCCAACCGGAGCAGATCCTCTGCTGACGTCGCCTGCTCGTGGTCGGGCCTCGATCCCCGTGCCGGACAGACGCGCAAATGCGCCCTCCCCAGACCACGCCACACTTGGCTCCACTCCCACCTCGCCACGCGTCGCCGGGTCCCCCGATGTCTCCTCCGATGGCAGCACGAGCCATGTTGCCTCCTCCGGATCGTTTACATCATCGTCTTCTGCATCCTCCGCTGCACCATCTCTGCATGTTGGATCTGCCGGATCACATATGGCTCCTTCTGCTGCATCTGATGATGTTGCACCCTCGCCGTGGCCACCGGCTCCTCGCACTCGCTTACTGATGGCTCAAAATATATAGAGCTCGTTGGGGAACCCCAAGAGGAAGGTATGGTGAGCACAGCAGCAAGTTTTTCCTCAATTATGAAACCAAGGTTATCGAACTAGTAGGAGCGAGGAAACACCTCCAAGGTGTTGTTTCCAACTTGGAATCCTGCACAACACAACCACAGAACTTTGCCCCCAACTTACAGTGAGGTTGTCAATCTCACCGGTTTTGCTGAAAACAAAGGATTAAACGTATTGTGTGGAAGATAGTAATTGCTTGCAGAAAGTAAATAGTAAACAATAAATAGATTGTAGATTGATGGTAAAAGAATGGACCAGGGTCCATAGTTCACTAGAGGTGATTCTCCTTAAGATATATGACATGTTGGGTGAACAAATTACAGCGGGGCAATTGACAGACACCGAGAAACCATACATGCATATACTAATCATCTTGACTCCTATGAGATTTGATTGGCCATTACAACATTATACATAGACCGTAATCCAACTGCATCTATGACTAATAATCCACCTTCAGGTTATCATCTGAACCCCCTCTAGTATTAAGTTGCAAGCAATAGATAATTGATTAAGCAACGTGTGTAAAGTAAACAATACGATTGTCCCATGGACAAAGGATTGATGTTTTCTCCCTAGTAGAAACATCACATCTAGTACCTTAGAGATTTCTGTCACTTCCCTAGATTACTAGAGGCATGAACCCACTATCGAGCATAAATACTCCCTCTTGGAGTTGCTAGCATCTACTTGGCCAAGATAGCTACTAACAACGGAAAGCATGCAAGATCACAAATAACATAGACATGATAGAATAAATAATCAATCTAAAATAGCATCTCAATATCCATCGGATCCCCGCAAACACAACATGTAGGATTACAAATAGATGATCTTGATCATGAAGGGAGCTCACAATATCTAAACATGGTAGCACAAAGGAGAAGAACCAACCATCTAGCTACTACATGGACCCGTAGTCCAGGGATGAACTACTGACGCATCACGCCAGAGGCAGGCATGGTGATGAAGAAGGCCTCCAGGGTGATCTCTCCCCTCTGGTAGGGTGCCAAGAAGAGCTTCAGATCCCTCCCGATCTAGGGATGCAGATGGCGGCGGCAATAGACTCTTTCATGGAATTTTGATCGGGTCCTCAGGGTTTTTGTTCTGGGAGGATTTTATAGGCGAAGGGGCAAGGTCGGTGGAGTACCAGGGGGCCCACACCAGGTGCCGGCGCGCCTAGGGATGGCCGCGCCACCCTGGTGCCCCTCTTCGTCTCCCCTCTGGACTTCGTGTTGCGCGGGTAAAATATTGACTTTGGATTTTGTCCGGTCCAATTCTGAGAATATTTCCTTACTAGATTTTCAGAAACCAAAAACAGCAGAAAACAGGCAACTGGCACTGTGGCATCTTGTTAATAGGTTAGTTCCAGAAAATGTGTAAAAATACTCCAAAGTGTGGACGAAACATAAGAAAGTAGATATAAAACAAGCATGGAACATCAAAAATTATAGATATGTTTACGACATATCAACATCCCCAAGCTTAACTTCTACTCGTCCTCGAGTAGGTAAGGGATAAAAAAGAATAATTTTTGAGGTGACATGCACCATCACAATCTTGATCAAGGTATTTGTAAAACATTGATAGCTGGAATCATAGTACTTTAACATAGCATGAAAGATATAGTTCTAACAATAAGACATAACAACTATGTTGTAACATGAAAGGGTACAACAAAAGATTCATGAATAACAATGCTTGGAAAGACGTTTGTTTGTTTCACATATAGAAAACATAATGAGAATGGTATTCAGCTTGTCCCTCATAGTGTAGCAAAACATAAATGCATATGACACCTTCAAAGTTCATAAGGGTGACTAGATACAAATAGTTTAAGAACAAGCAATATCAAAGTTATGAATCAATCAACAAGTTTTGGGAAAATGCACATTAAACTAAGAATGGTCACTATGCTCTCTCAATAGGTGCATAAATATAGAAGATGGAGACTCAACATAAAAGTAAAAGAAAGGCCCTTCATAGAAGGAAGCAGGGATTCAAGTCTCAAAAAGAGCTTCCAAAAATTATGGTACTTATTAGCTTTCAGCTCTCATTGCCCCTATCATAAGCATCTTGAGGTGATTAAGGTTAAAGTGAACAAATATGAGGATATGCTTGACAAGTTATAAGCTGAAAATCTCATGCCCCTTAATTACGAGTACCGTTCCTCATGCTACTCAACTTTAGTCACAAGTAAGTTCTTGTCATTTTAAGTACATATGTATCATAGAGAACCGCCAACGGGGTACCCCTTGGCCGATGATACGGAAGATTCCCCATATCAAAATGACAAGGCAAGCAGACAATGAGCATCTCAGCGATCCTTTTATTTCCTATTTGCATAGGCTTTTTTCTCTCTTTTTTCTTTTCTTTTTTATAGAGGATGCTTCATAGATTACTCACTATGGTTATGCTGCAGGTTTCCACCATGATTAGTCATGGATTAGACCAGCTGCCCAGGCGTTTCTCTAACACATATACGAACTCCATGAGCCTTACAAGCTCCCCTTTCATTTCACACCGCCGGGATACATAAGCAAAAGAACATGATATCAACTAAATAAAGTGCAATGTTGAAAGCGTTCCCCATGATAACATGGTTCTGCTAATTCACAACTTACAAAACGCAAGCATATACGCAACATAGATGGGCACAATAGTTCAAGTTTATTAAGTTCAAGAAAAGTAAAGTGTGCCATCAAGTTCGTGAGAGCTTTAATCACTAATTTTCACATAACAAGTTTAATTCGGAAGGTAGATAAAAACATGAATATACTTGGAATAGAAAATGCTAATAGGTAGGTATGGTGGACTCTTTGGAATAACTTGGTTTTATTTGGAGTTGGATGCATGAGTGGAACTCATACTTGGTGTGGAGGCTACTAAAAGACTGGGAGCGACCAACCAAGAGAGCAATAATGGCCATAATCATGCAAAGCGACAAAACATTATTAATTAAAGCATAAAGTGATATTACAAGTCGAAACCTAAATGATCATAGAGGCTATGGTGACTTGGTATAGTCTTAACATGGTGTGAGCATGCGCCAAGTCAACCCAAATAAAGCATCAAAGGAGAATACCACAATATTATGCTTTTATATGCTAAAATAATGCATGATTCTTTCAAGGCATATTAAGAAATCTCAATTGTTTGTAACAAGTCATGCTACAACAATAATTACTAAGCATAAAGTCAAAACAATATCAAGCATGACATGATAAAGTCTAAGTCACAGTCAAAAACAAGACTCTTTTTATACCACTTATAAGCATGAACTTTCCTACTCTTTTCCAATCCAAATCAACCTATTTGAAACTATATAAGCATGCGGGGGTCCAACTAATTTATTTAATAAAACTAAGTAAACAAAAACTAAAAACTAAAATGAATATGCTCCAAGAACAACATAATTGTGCATGAAACAGTAAAAATGAAGTGTTTAGAAGAAACCTAGGATTTTTATTGATGAAGAAGGGGATGCCTTGGGCATCCCCAAGCTTTGACGCTTGTACTTCTTGAATATTTCTTGGGGTAACACGGGTGGCATCCCCAAGCTTGAGCTTTTGTCCATACTTCATCTTATCACATTACTCATCCCTACACTTTAAAATTTCCTTCATACAAAACTTCACACAATCTTCATTGGCAACATTGGTGTGCTCAAGATAATAAGTCTTTTTTGTTCAGTTTCAACATCAGTAAAACTTCCATTAAAACACAAGATACTATAGCACCTCCTTTTAAAAAGTTCAAGTGAGCATAGAGAACTCAAAGAGAAACAGATTAAGAGGCAAATGCAAATAATGGCAGAAATCTGTCAAAACAGACCAGTAGGTAAAAACCGATTTTTTCGAAGACCTTCTGTTGCTCAATCAAAAAGTGTTGAACTAATGAAAGTTGGATAACAACCTGGGGCAGAAGCACAAACAATTACAGCTCAAACCGACATACACAAATTTTTCACGAATTTTTACAGCGAAGCACAAAAATCTGTTTCGGGACAGCAACTTTCCCAAGTCTTACTTCTCTCTTATTAGAGGTTACTCTTGGCACAAAAGCACACAAAAGGATAAGGAGAGGTTATTATTGAAGGAATAACTTCCAAGACTCAACAAAAGATTCCTAAAGAAATTTGGGTCATCTCCCAATAAGTGCTTTTCTTTGACGCCTTTGAGCTAGGCATAAGAAGCAAAAATCAAGTATTCTCAAATGAAGAAGCATTAAGAGCAAATTTTGTTTTAATAGGAGAGGCAAAAGGAATCTTTTCTCTCTTCTTAGGGAAGTGTTCTATACCTTTCTTGAGTGGGAATTGATATTTAATGGTGCCTTATTTCATATCAATAATGGCACTGATGACCCACAGGTATAGGGGTGTATCGCAATATTTTCGATAAGTAAGAGTGTCGAACCCAATGAGGAGCAGAAGGTGCTGGCTAGTGGTATGGATCAGGAATTCTCTGCAAATACTTAGCAAACGGATTTTTAGGGGTTTTTGATAAAGCAAGTAAACAAAGTACGAGTAAACAAAAGATAGTAAGAATGAATGCAGCAAGTGGCCTAATCCTTTATGCAGCAAAGGACAAGCCAGTTGTATTTCTATAGATGACCAAACATTCTCGAGGACACATGGGAAGACTGTCAAGTCCTTTCGCTTCATATAGTCGATTAATCTTCTCTAGCTTGCTAAGTGTTGTGTGGGTGAACCTGTGCTAATGTACCGTCCCATCCAAGACTTAATACATACTTGTGATTAAACCCCCTTGCAAACATCCATAAGTACAAGAAAGTAATTAAGGTAAAACCTAACCACAGCTTTAAACTCTAAGACCCTTACGTCCCTTGTGCAATGGTTTCCTAACGGGGGTTCAGGTTTCTGTCACTCCGGCAACCCCTACGATTAGTAGCCAAATACACAATGCATTCCCCTAGGCCCATATAGGTGAAGTGTCATGTAGTCAACGTTCACATGACACCACTAGAAGAAGTACACCACAACTTAAATAACAATCTATTGAATCTTTCTCAACACAACTCCACTACTAACAACAAGACTTCTCCCATGTCCTCAAGAACAAAGCGAACTACTCACAAGACATCATATGGATCATGATCAGAGATGGAATAATGATGTATAACAATCTGAACATAAACAATAATTCAATGGTTCACTCAATAGCATCAACTACAAAGAGTAATAAACACCGGGAAAGTTTCCCCTACGAACTATAGCAAGATTCAACCAATTGTTACAGCAATATGGAGATGGTGATGAGGGTGCTGATGGTGATGATGGTGGTGGTGGTGGTGATGATGATGATCCCGATAAAGTCCAGCTTGATGGTGGTGTTGATGGCGACGATCTCCCCTCTCCGGGAAGGAATTCCCCCGGCAGAAATCTGTCTGCCGGAGAGATCTTTCTCTCTCGGTGTTTTCCACCCGGCAGAGGCGGCGAAATCTTTCTGTGGTCGCCCCCCGAGTCTTAGGGTTTCGGGAGGAAGATATACGCCAGAGGGGAGAGGCTGGAGTGGGCCAGGGTGGCCACACCACTCCTTGGCGCGGCCTGGGCTTGCCCGCGCCATGGGGTGGTGTGGGCCCCCCGTGGCCCACCTCCACTCCATCTTCTGGCATCTTGAGTCTTTTGGAAAAATAGAATTTTCCGTATATTTTCCCGGATTTTCTGATCTTCGCGAATTTTGCCTCCAAACAGCACCTTTTCCATCAGAATCCTAACTGCAGCGGTCCATGCTCCAAAAGTCATCAACCATGCAAAAACAGATGAAATAACATAAGTATCACCTCTCAATACAAAATATATCAATGAATAATAGTGAATTAAGACATAGAATAGTGATGCAAAATGGACGTATCAACTCCCCACAAGCTTAGACTTCGTTTGTCCCCAAGCGAAACTGAGCTCAATAAACATGACCTCAGGTTTATGGAGTGAAGGCGATAAAAGAATACAGACAAGAAGCATCACATTCATCAAATACATAGATCATAATAGAAGACAACTCACTATTATACAACTCAACTTGCAATGAGTAAAGAAAACACAATAAATATACATAGAGTAAAACATCATTGGTAATGGCAAACTTAGCTCTTGGTCGAAGAATAGTTGATAATTTGCTGGAATTCACAAATAGCTGGTTTTTTCAAAGAAAGCTTTCAAAGTAATAAACTTCAAGATAAGAGCAATGTGCAAAACAAGGAACATAAGAAACATGATTGAATAAATCATCATATGAATGAATGAAACACATCAACTCAAAATACTTGCTGAGATAGAAGGGAATAGGTTTACTGACTCAACTACAAAGTGAAAGAAAGGGCCCTTCAAAGAGGGAAGCAGGGATTACAAGTCTCATAAAGAGCTCCCAAAAATTATGATACTTACTAGCTTTCAGCTCTCATTGCCCCTATCATAGGCATCTTTAGGTGATTAAGGCTAAAGTGAGGTCCAATCTGAGTTATATGCTTGTCAGACTATAAACTGAAGATCCCAAGTCCCTTGAGTACGAGGGCTGCTCCTCATGCTACTCAACTTTAGTTACCGGTAAGTTCTTGTCATTGTAAGTATGTGCGTATCATTGAGAACCGCCAACGGGGTACCCCTTGCTCGATGATACGGAAGAATCCCCATATCAAAATGACAAGGCAAGCAGACTATGAGTATCTCAGCAATCTTCTTATTTACCATGGGAAAATGGTGCTTTTTTCTCTCTTTCCTCTTTTCATAGTATCTCTTTTTTTCTTTTCTTTTTCTCAATAGCTATCTCTCTTTTTTTATAAGAAGAATGCTTCATAGATATCATTATGGTTACGCTGCAGGTTTCCACCATGTCAGCATGGATTAGACCAGCGGCCCAGGCGTTTCTCTAACACACATACATAACTCCATGGACTTACAAGCTCCCCTTTTATTTCACACCGACGACATCCGCAAACAAAAGAGCAAGGTATCAACTGGGTATATATTTACAACTGTTGAAAGCGTTCCCCGTGACAGCACGATTCTGCTAATCCCCAGCCTATAATTTGCAAGCATATAACTTTCATGGAGAGTTCACAATGGTTCAGGTTTATTAAGTGCGGAAACTAAAGTGTGCCATCAAGTTCGTGAGAGCTTTAATCACTAACTTTCTCATAACAAGTTTAATTTGGGAGGTAGACAAAACAGGAATTTACTTGGAATAGCAATAATGCTACTAGGCAGGTATGGTGGACACAAATGGCAAAGGTTTTGGTTTAAAGGAGGTGGATGCACGAGAAGAAATCCCTCTCAGTACAGGTTTTTGGCTAGCAAGGCTGGGTAGCAAGTACAAGAGTTGAAGGAAACAAACAAACATACAAGTGATAAAGACAAACATGCAATCTTCCTTGGAAGCACAAAAGATCTTAACTAGAGAATACTAAACTTATGAGCAAATCAAGAAAGAAAGATGATGAAATTATTTCTCTCTCTAGTACTTCTATCTTTTTCTTTTCAACTCTCAAAAAGGTGTTACTACTGACCGAGCCAGGTTTGCCAAAACCAACTAAATTAACTCAAAGATCCCAAAGTGCTACCAATACTAACAACAAGATCAAGCATATAACCACGAATTGAAAACTAATATAAGCTATGCAAAAGAGTGAATGAAAGAACTTCTCATTAATAATCCATAATGGCAACTCACACCAAGGGATACATATCTAATGAGAGAGGGGACACTTCCATAATGCAAACCATACTACATAATAACTCCTCTATTCAAGATATGACTCTACTAATAAGGTAAAAAGATAGAAGATAGTGATATGATACCGCGGCACTCCCCCAAGCTTGGAACAAACCAAGGGGATGCCAAACCTGATGACGAATTACTCCTTTGGTGGTGGTGGTATCCTCTCGATGAGCTCTCTGATCAGTTTCCCCAAGTCCTCAATCTCGAAGGTGAGAGTACGAATCAACTCTGAGTTATGCTCAATACGGCTCGTGATCATTTCAGTTCGTGGATCCCAGCTCTTGTGATTCTTCTTCCATTCTTCCCACTTGGAGTCTCCTTTTCCTGCATGGTTATGGGTAAAGGTATGGAAGGTACTCTTGGTGTTTGGAGAGGGTGTCCTTGGTGCCAAACAGTGACGCGGAGGCTTCCCTCCAGTTGACATCTGTGCCGTCCTTCTGATCTTGGTAGGTTTCACCACTCCAATGCTCGCAATGGTGGTGCCGGTGTGCGGACGTCGGCCTTGCTCCTCTTCACCTTCACTCTTGGTCTCCTTCTCCTTCCTGGGTCTTGGAGGTCTTCCTCCATGGGATCCTTCCCTTTATCCTTGGCGGACACCATTGTGCTTCTAAGCTCTCAAAGAGTATGTCCTGACAGAAACAGATCGAAACAAAAACACGACGAAAACACAATATACGGACCTCGGGGGATCCGGGGGTTATATATTACGAAATTTCATATCAAAAGGAAGGTACTGGGAGAAAACGGGTCGGAGACGGAGTCCTGGGTGGCCTCACCACCTGGTGGCGCGGCCAGGGGGAGGCCCGCGCCATGGGGTGGTGTGGTCCACCCTGGCTCCGTTTCCGTCCCTTTTTCGCTTCGTAGCTTTCCTTATTGACTGAAAACTGCAAAAATATAGTTGGATTATACTTTCGCGGAACTTTTCTTACCAGAACTGTTACCTATTCGAATACGGACTCTGCAGGTCTCTGAATTTGGTATCTAGTAGATCCTTCTGGAGTCATCACTTGAATATCATCGATATCTTCATCTTCATATATTTATTACTTGAGTCATAAAACCTTTCTCTTCCTTATTACACCATTATCTCCACTTTCCTGGAAATTTCTTCCACACAAAACTTCACACAATTCTTATTAGCAACATTAGTATAAGTGAAGTGATAGAACCTGTTGAGTCCAACTTCAACTGAAAACCATCAAAACATAAGATACTGTAGCAACTCCTTTCGAAAACCCAAAAAGAATTCAAAAAGGAAATCGAATAAAGAAGCAAATGCAAGAGTGGCTAAATCTTTCAAAACAGACCAGCAGGTAAAGATCAAATTTTTCGAAAATCTTCTGTTGCTCAAATCAAAAATTTCAAAACTAATGAAAGTTAAATAACAACCTGGGGCAGAAGCACAAAAAATTACAGCTCAATCCAACATACAGAGATCTCTCGCGAATTTTTACGGTGAAGCACAAAAAATCTGTTTCGGGACAGCAACTTCCCCAAATATTACTTCTCTCTCATTAGAGGTTGATCTTGACACAAAAACCAAACAAAACGGATAAGTAGCGGTTATTACCGAAGTAATAACTTCCAAGACTCAAAGAAACAAAAACAAACTGAAAGCATAAATTGGGTTGTCTCCCATAAAGCTCTTTCTTTATAGCCATTAAGATGGGCATGATAATTTTGAAGAAGCTCTCATAGGGATATGATTTGAAGTGAAAGAGAGCATTAAGAAGCAAAAACACACACATTTAAGTCTAACCCACTTCCTATGCAAGGGAATTTTGTAAACAAACAAGTTGTTGAAACCAAAGGAAACTTGCATCAGAAGGCAAAAGAAGTGCAGCATAAAAACTTTCAACATAAAACGGGGAAACTTGATATTATTGAGATGCATAAAAACACTTTTCCCTCTCTCATAATAACTTTCAGTATCATGCATAAACTTAACAATATAGCTATCACAAGGACCATCATAGCAATGATCACTTATTCTAACAGAAAACACAGGAATACTAGCTCTCATAACACTACTATGTGAAACAATATTAGAGGTATCCTTACAAAGGATAGGGTGTCCCTCTTTTTCATATTTAGCAACAGAGTCTTTCACATTTGCTACAATAGGTTCATCAACCATTTTTTATCAGGTTCAACAACTTTATTCATACTTTCATTAACCATACTAGCTATCATAGAATGTTCCTTTACCTTAACTAGAAAAGGCATTTTCTCAATATAAGGTTTGGGTAAGACATGACTAGCATTATAAACTTCATTATTTCTTGCAGGAACACTCTTAGCAATATCTTTATAAGGTTCATGATACTTATTCCACTTCTTTTTAGGCACTTCAGTGTAAGAAGCAAAAGCCTTAAAATAAGAAGCAATAGCTTGAGAGTCTAGACCATAAGCATTTTTAATATTTTGAAAGTCATCAGTTCCCATAAAAGATTCAATGCATTCATAATCATAATTTATACCTGACTTTCTACCTTTGTCATTCTCCCAAGCTTCAACATTGTCTTGAATACGATCTAGAAGGTCCCATTTAACTTCTTCTTCCATGCGAGTGAATGATCCAGCACAAGAAGCATCTAATAAATCCTTGTCATGTAGAGGGAGCCTTGCATAAAAGTTAGTGATAATAATATTGTTGGGGAGCTCATGAATGGGACATTTGAGCATTAGTAACTTCAATCTCCCCCAAGCTTGAGCTGTACTCTCTCCATCAAGAGGCCAAAATTTGTATATTTGATTCCGATCTTTATGAATCTCACTAGGAGGATAAAACTTTGAATAAAAGAGAGGCACTATTTCCTACCATTCCAGAGCTTGACCATTCTTCAGCATCTTATACCATTCCTCAGCTCTTCCTTTCAGTGATAATGAGAATAACTTCTTAACTTGATCTGTAGTAATACATGCACACTTGAACAACCCGCATAATTCGTGTATAAAGAGTAAATGATCACCGGGATGGACAGTTCCATCCCCAACATAGTAGTTATCCATAACACGATCAATAATTCTTGTAGGTATTTTGAAAACATCTTTCTCAGCAGGTGGTGGCTTATCTACTACCTTAGCAGTGGTAGTAGCATTACCAAATAAGAAACTCAGCGAATTATCCATAACGAAAATAAAGCAACTAGCAGAAGTAAACAATACTCACAGTAGAAGTTTCCTTTACCAGTTCCACTCTCCAATAGCGCTTCACTCCCCGGCAACGGCGCCAGAAAATAGTCTTGATGACCCACAAGTATAGGGGGTGTATCGCAGTATTTTCGATAAGTAAGAGTGTCGAACCCAACGAGGAGCAGAAGGTGCTGGCTAGTGGTATGGATCAGGAATTCTCTGCAAATACTTAGCAAACAGATTTTTAGTGGTTTTCGATAAAGCAAGTACACAAAGTACGAGTAAACAAAAGACACTAAGAATGAATGCAGCAAGTGGCCCAATCCTTTATGCAGCAAAGGACAAGCCGGTTGTATTTCTATAGATGACCAAACGTTCTCGAGGACACATGGGAAGACTGTCAAGTGCTTTCGCTTCATATAGCTGATTAATCTTCTCTAGCTTGCTAAGTGTTGTATGGGTGAACCTGTGCTAATGTACCGTCCCATCCAAGACTTAATACATACTTGTGATTAAACCCCCTTGCAAACATCTGTAAGTACAAGAAAGTAATTAAGGTAAAACCTAACCACGGCTTTAAACTCTAAGACCCTTACGTCCCTTGTGTAATGGTTTCCTAACGGGGGTTCAGGTTTCTGTCACTCCGGCAACCCCTACGATTAGTAGCCAAATACACAATGCATTCCCCTAGGCCCATATAGGTGAAGTGTCATGTGGTCGACGTTCACATGACACCACTAGAAGAAGTACACCACAACTTAAATAACAATCTATTGAATCTTTCTCAACACAACTCCACTACTAACAACAAGACTTCTCCCATGTCCTCAAGAACAAAGCGGACTACTCAGAAGACATCATATGGATCATGATCAGAGATGGAATAATGATGTATAATAATCTGAACATAAACAATAATTCAATGGTTCACTCAATAGCATCAACTACAAAGAGTAATCAACACCGGGAAAGTTTCCCCTACGAACTATAGCAAGATTCAACCAATTGTTACAGCAATATGGAGATGGTGATGAGGGTGCTGATGGTGATGATGGTGGTGATGATGATGATGATCCTGATGAAGTCCAGCTTGATGGTGGTGTTGACGGCAACAATCTCCCCTCTCCGGGAAGGAATTCCCCCGGCAGAAATCTGTCTGCCGGAGAGATCTTTCTCTCTCGGTGTTTTCCGCCCGCGGCGGAATATTTCTGTGGTCGCCCCCCGAGTCTTAGGGTTTTGGGAGGAAGATATACGCTAGAGGGGAGAGGCTGGAGTGGGCTAGGGTGGCCACACCACCCCCTGGCGCGGCCTGGGCTTGCCCGCGCCATGGGGTGGTGTGGGCCCCCTGTGGCCCACCTCCACTCCATCTTCTGGCATCTTGAGTCTTCTGGAAAAATAGAATTTTCCGCATATTTTCCCGGATTTTCTGATCTTCGCAAATTTTGCCTCCAAACAGCACCTTTTCCATCAGAATCTTGACTGCAGCGGTCCATGCTCCAAAAGTCATCAACCATGCAAAAACAGATGAAATAACATAAGTATCACCTCTCAATACAAAATATATCAATGAATAATAGTGAATTAAGACATAGAATAGTGATGCAAAATGGACGTATCAGGCACCAACAGTTCTAAGAAAAGGTCTTCCCAAAATAATAGGACAAGAAGCATTGCATTAAACATCCAAAACATAGAAATCAACGGGGACATAGGCATTATTAACCATAATAAGAACATCATTGATACTCCCCATGAGTTTCTTTTTAGCATTATCATCAAGTTGGACATTCAAATAACAATCTTCCAATGGTGGCAAATCAAGCATTTCATAAATCTTTCTAGGCATAATAGAAACACTACTATCAAGATCACATAAACCTTTGATATCAAATTCATTCACTTTCATATTAATGATGGGTTCCCAACCATCTTCTAATTTCATAGGGATAGAAGCTTTATATTTCATCTTTTCTTCTTTAATTTTTATGAGAGTATCCGTAATGTGTTTTGTAAAGGCCATATTCATAGCACTAGCATTAGGACTTTTAGCAAGCTTTTGTAGGAACATAATTACTTCAAAGATATTGCAACCATCAAGATCAAAATCATAATTACCATCTAAAGTAGTAGAGCTATTGTTTCCCATATTTCGAAGAATTTCAGCATTTTTATTAGAAAAGGTTCCATTGGTTTTAGGCATTTTTGCAAAAGGAATGGGGACTTCATTGGGTTTGCTAGCTTCAAAATTAGTGGTGGTGATAGTACAAATACTACTATTTCTAGCAATTTCATCTTCTCTTTCCCACTTAGCATGCAATTTAGCTAATAGTCTAACATTTTCATCAATTCTAACTTGTATGGCATTAGTAGCAACAAAGGGATTTTCAATAGTTTCAGGTTTAGCACCATTTTATTCAAAGAAGATTGTGCTTCAGACAATGATGCTATATTTCTTTCAGCATTAGAGATTTTTCCTCAATAGTTTTATTGAAAGTAGTTTGTTTACTAATAAAATCTTTAAGCATGACTTCAAGTTCAGAGGGTGCACTTCTATTATTGTTGTAAGCATTACCATTATTGGGACGATATGGCCTATAATTATTATTACCAAAATTATTCTTGTAGGCATTGTTGCTAAAATTATTATTTCTAATAAAGTTCACATCAACTTGCTCTTCTTGAGCAACCAAAGAGGCTAAGGGAACATGATTTGGATCAATATGAGCTTTCCCATTAACAAGCACAGACATAATAACATCAATTTTATCACTCAAGGAGGAGGTTTCTTCAACAGAATTTACCTTCTTACCTTGTGGATCTCTCTCAGTGTGCCATTCAGAATAGTTAACCATCATATTATCAAGAAGTTTTGTTGCAGCACCCAAAGTAATGGTCATAAAGGTACCTCTAGCAGCAAAATCCAGCAGATTTCTTGAAGAATAATTCAGTCTTGCATAAAAGGTTTGGATAATCATCCAAGCAGTCAGTCCATGAGTGGGACAATTCTTTACCAAAGATTTCATTCTTTCCCAAGCTTGAGCAACATGTTCATTATCAGATTGTTTAAATTTCACTATTTCACTTCTCATAGATATAATCTTAGCAGGGGGATAGTATTTTCCAATGAAAGCATCTTTGCATTTAGTCCAAGAATCAATACTGTTTCTAGTTAGGGATAGCAACCATTCTTTAGCTTTTCCTCTCAAAGAGAAAGGAAACAATTTAAGCTTAATAATATCTCCATCTATATCCCTATGTTTTTTCATCTCACAAAGTTCAACAAAGTTATTAAGGTGAGAAGCAGCATCTTCAGTACCAACACCAGAGAATTGTTCTTTCATAACAAGATTGAGCAAAGCAGGTTTAATTTCAAAGAAAGTAGCTTCAGGAACAGGTGGAGCAATAGGTGTGCACATGAAATCATTATTGTTGGTGCTAGTGAAGTCACACAACTTAGTGTTTTCAAGAGTGGTCATTTTTTGTGTTTCTAATATAAAGAAGCAAACTAGTACAACTAATTTTTTGTGTTTTGATAAAGAAACAAGCAAACAAAGCAGAAATAAACTAAGCAAAACAAAAAAAGTAAAGATATTGGTTATGAGGGACTTCCCTTGTGAAGATGTCCTTGACTCCCCGGCAACAGCGCCAGAAAAAAGGCTTGATGGCTCAAAATATATCGAGCTCGTTGGGGAACCCCAAGAGGAAGGTATGATGAGCACAGCAGCAAGTTTTCCCTCAGTTATGAAACCAAGGTTATCCAACCAGTAGGAGCAAGGAAACACCTCCGAGGTGTTGTTTCCAACTTGGAATCCTGCACAACACAACCACAGAACTTTGCCCCCAACTTACAGTGAGGTTGTCAATCTCACCGGTTTTGCTGAAAACAAAGGATTAAATGTATTGTGTGGAAGATAGTAATTGATTGTAGAAAGTAAATAGTAAACAGTAAATAGATTGTAGATTGATGGTAAAAGAATGGACCAGGGTCCATAGTTCACTAGAGGTGATTCTCCTTAAGATAGATGACAGGTTGGGTGAACAAATTACAGCGGGGCAATTGACAGACACCGAGAAAGCATACATGCATATACTAATCATCTTGACTCCTATGAGATTTGATTGGGCATTACAACATTATACATAGACCGTAATCCAGTTGCATCTATGACTAATAATCCACCTTCAGGTTATCATCTGAACCCCCTCCAGTATTAAGTTGCAAGCAACACATAATTGCATTAAGCAAAGTGTGTAAAGTAAACAATACGATTGTCCCATGGGCAAAGGATTGATGTTTTCTCCCTAGTAGCAACAACACATCTAGTACCTTAGAGATTTCTGTCACTTCCTCAGATTACTAGAGGCATGAACCCACTATGGAGCATAAATACTCCCTCTTGGAGTTGCTAGCATCGACTTGGCCAAGATAGCTACTAACAATGGAAAGCATGCAAGATCAAAAATAACATAGACATGATAGAATCAATAATCAATCTGAAATAGCATCTCAATATCCATTGGATCCCCACAAACACAACATGTAGGATTACAAATAGATGATCTTGATCATGAACGGAGATCACAAGATCTAAACATGGTAGCACAAAGGAGAAGAACCAACCATCTAGCTACTACATGGACCCGTAGTCCAGGGATGAACTACTCACGCATCACACCAGAGGAAGGTATTGTGATGAAAAAGGCCTCCAGGGTGATCTCTCCCCTCCGGCAAGGTGCTAGGAAGAGCTTCAGATCCCTCCCGATCTAGGGATGGAGATGGCGGTGGCTACAGACTCTTTCGTGGAATTTTGATCTGGTCCTCGGGGTTTTTGTCCTGGGAGGATTTTATAGGCGAAGGGGCAAGGTCGGTGGAGTACCAGGGGGCCCACACCAAGAGGCGGCGCGCCTAGGGCTGGCCGCGCCACCCTAGGGTGTGGCCGCCCTGGTGCCCCTCTTCGTCTCCCCTCCGCACTCCGTGTTGCTTCGGGTAAAATATTGACTTTGGCTTTTGTCCAGTCCAATTCCGAGAATATTTCCTTACTAGATTTTCTAACACCAAAAACAGTTGAAAACATGCAACTGGCACTGTGGCATCTTGTTAATAGGTTAGTTCAAGAAAATGTGTAAAAATACTCCAAAGTGTGGATAAAACATAAGAAAGTAGATGTCATACAAGCATGGAATATCAAAAATTATAGATACCTTTACCGCATGGAACATCAAAAATTATATAAAACAAGCATGGAACACCCGGCCAACGGTCAAAAATCTGTGACACAAAAGATAGAAAACGACCCTGGCCGATACTACCGCTGGTGCATCGGTACTACCGCTAAGCGAGGCCAGAATTTCTGCCAACTTCCGATGAACCACAGATAAATAACCATTTCATAAGATGCAATGTACTAAGCAAAAAACATCCCTCAGCAGAAGTAGGACAGAACTTCCACCGGTACTACCGACATCAAAATGCCCGAGCAGTACTTCTGGTGGAGCAGCGGTACTTCCGCCCAGGACGGTACTACCGCTTTTACTTTCGATCATAGTTCCGTCAAATAGCACACTACAAACAGAGAGGTTACTGAACCGAAACCAGACTAAGCGGAAGTATCCCGGTACTTCACCCGGTACAACCGACGGCAAACATGCCCTAGCGATACAATCGGTGGCGCGTCGGAACTTTTGCCCATGGAAACTTCAGAACCAAAACTGCATAACTTTTGCATCCAAACTCCAAACGAGATAAAACCAATTTTATTGGAAATATAACGACGTGTAAAATCCAAAAAAAATAACTTGAGCTTGTTATGAATATAACCACAAACTCTAGATCCGCACATGTACAATATCCAAACAACAACCAAGAAACATGATGCTATGTATGCAAAGGTTTAAGCCCTCTCTCTGAAAGATACGATCGAGCTGCTCACTCGAGAGACCCTCTTGATAGTACGGCTATCTATCCTAAACATGGTCTCCCAACACTACAAGAGACCAATAAAATAGAAAACTTATCAAGATCATACCTTTTCCTTGAGCATTCCACTTGAGCTTGATGTAGACAGTCTTGTCTTCCTCAAGATGGAACATCTTTCTTGTTTTCTATTGCTCGTGATTTGCTTGATGAAGACTTGCGACTTTCTCCCCATACTACATGGGGAAACCTCTTCTTTGAACTTTTCTTCATCACTCCATGATCACCGAGGATGGCAAGCTTCAAGCATGAGATATTCTAGAGATGGCGCATCTTGAGCTTGCACTTCATTTCCTTATGAAGTCTTGAAGATATCCATGAGGAACTCCATCTTCTTCTTCAAGACACTCCTGGTCATCTTCTTCGTCTTCTTCTTCATTTCTTCATTTTTCAACCTTGAAACCAACAAATGCCCAAGCGATGCCAATGGACAAATCTTACAAGTGAAACTCAATTCAAACATTAGTCCATAGAAATTGTCATTAATTACCAAAACCACACGTGGGGGCATACATGCCCTTTCAACTAGAAAATAGATTCTTCTCTTTCAAGTGTGAGTACCCTAAGATAATAGTCGCATATTTAGTTGAGAATTTGAATGATACATTTTAAAATTGACTAATGAATCGGATCGGGGGAACCAAAATTTATTCTCCATAAACCATAGAGTATCTAGTTTTTGCCATAAAAACTTACTGGGGACAATTAAAATTTGACCATTTTGTTGTCCCTTGAAAAATATCTATAGGGATATGCATTGTTGTGTTGCAAATATATCCTACCTACAGTAATATAAGGGGAACATTCACTTGCTAAAATGACATGTGAATGAATGCCCAGAGCTCATGACATATATAATTACTTAGTATGAGACGGTTGGACGTGTATGAAATAAGAAAGCAATAATAAGAACACATGAACATGCCTGTGTTACCTTGCCTTCTCCGTTAGCAACACAATATGTGTCCTCCTAGAAATAGTAAATCAATAATGTTGGATATTCGCTAATTAATTTCTTAGCCATATAACCATGGAATACATATATTATGGGGAAATATAAATTGTTTAACCTAAGTACACTTGAGCTTGAGAACCTCACAACGAGAATAGGACAATCTGCATCTAAGGATTAGAACATGCCTTCCTTGTGTCAGTCTCATGGTACAAGTACTGGTAATAGTATGGATCCAGCATCCCTGTGCCTTTTGCAGCTAGTCTGATCCTAATAAAACAAATATGTATCATGGCCACAATGCAAAGAAAAGGTAGGACATTATCTAGATTGATCATGAGAGATTAAATGACAAACTTAACATACCTCATATCTTGGTGCACACCCCCGCTGACTAGGGATTTAGCTCCGTTCCATGATAATTCATCGTCATTCTCTCCTAGCTCAACGAAACTTGAATTCTCCCCTTCTCGTCTCGTAGATTTGATAATCTCATTTTCAATAACAATTGGACACCATTATGGTTGTAGTAAAGATTCAGAGGTAAAACTGCATGAACGAGTGTACCTATCCAGCAATCATAGTCGCAAATGAAGCTCAGCCAGTTCCTGTGAGTAGTTACTCAATAGAAACAGAAAAGGAATGAGCACTACAATCCCTAAATAAAGTCAGTTGGCTACGAAATGTTGGCGTCCATGAGATCACAGAGAAGGCAGAGCATTGTAGGAAAAGATAACAACCCTAAGCAAGCAACATTGCTGATGAACAATAGAAGACCAAAGGCGAGATGGAAGGGTTAAGGAAAATTAATTGACCGCTGCAATGTTGAGCTTAATCACCATAATTATAGGAGGGGGAGGGTCGAAATTTATACCACCATAAACACTGACAATAATTTTAGTTAGCAAACCATGATTCTGTCGTCGCTTGCACAAACGTAAGGGGAGGCATTGCTCCGAGGTGGGTCGGATTCAATGCGAACTAAAGGTGCCCATGCCCACTGGAAGGAATCCACGTAGGCGACGAGACGAAATGCACGAATTGGGCGGCCTCTTCTAAATACGCAAAACAGAGTGATATGGGCAACCAACATGCATCGCCTCCCCTCGCCGACTCCTCACCCTCATGAATCCCTCATGGAGGTAATAGCCGACGAGGTAACGAGTGAGTAAAGGCAAAACGACGGTGCGACTAGGGGATATAGGAAGCAAAAGGGGTGACTTTGTTGTTTCCTTTTACTGGACACCGTGGAGCTGTTGCTCCTGCAAAAAAGGGCTCAATGGGTAATGCCCATATAAGCGTTTCTGGACCCGATTAACCAGGAGGAGTCTAACTTGGTCCGCGGAGTAGCATCCTGGTTACGGTGGGCTTGACCACTTACCGCGATTAAACGACTTAACAAAGACTAGGGATAGTTCAGAAATGTTGGGACGATCTTAAGTGTTGGATTAACCAATCCGACCAGGTCAAAGTAAAAAAAAACAAATCCAATGGTCCAAGGTGCCAAATCGCCGTGAAGGGCAGTAGGTTGCTGAGTTTTACTGTTTCCTAATAACTAGGAAATATGCATGTGCATTGTAGCCGCATAAAAAAATCTATCATGAAGGTGCAAAATGATTAGTACATGTTACACAAACAAAAGTATTATGAAATTTTCAATCTAATGTTGAGTACAAATAATTTTCTAGTTTTACCTTCCATTATGTGTGTCGAGTGCTGCCTCATTCCAACATTCCATCAAATACAGTTCCCATATTTCATCAGATACAATGATAGACATCACTCTGAGAAGAATATATGTGTAATAGATTTTTTATGGATAAAAGAATCTAGGTGGGAAGTACACTATTGAATTCTTTCAAGGGATATGCATCATCCACTTTCTACCTTTCCTTGGGTCTGCAAAACTGAAAACAAAATAAAGTAGCTTAATTATTCCATTATAGACTTCATATATTTGGACTATAACAGTTTAAAACTGATGAAAATAATGATGTCTCAGTTGTCTGATTTCCAGATTAAAGTTAGCAAGTCCCTACCTCCTAATAAAAGTAATATCATGTAAACTTACATCATATCGACAACCCAGATCAATAATCTGAACAGAAGGTGCATCACATAGGAAAACTAAAAAACGAAATAAAGCTATGAAGCATAATACCATCAACATTAATATCTTCTGTAATGATAATAAATATTATATTCTACAGTTAGTAGATGACCCATTTTTATCCTCATCAATATGTGTTTTCCCCAAATAGAACTCCTTAAAGTATGCTTAGAACTTCAGATCATCCATCGCAGTGCATTGGAATAACATATTCCTCACAATGATGCTAATTATCCCCTTCAAGGAATTTTTGAAGGATCTTTATTCCATAAATTTTCATGGAATCTGAATAACAAAGTTCCACATCTATCAAAAAAAAATAAACAAAAATCTAAGCATATAAAACTTGTTGTGCAAAATTTAGAGGTAATACATGTATAGCAATTTACCTGATTATGCAAACCACCAAAATAACTGGAACATATTCCCAATATTATAGGTTCTATAATAACACTCTGTAATGAAAAATATACTAACACTTCAAATAATAATTGAAAAGCACTCTCTAATGAAAAATATACTAATACTTCAATTCATAGATCTATACAGTTAGTCACGCAGTATGGAAATTAGACATTTCTCATGTACTTTGTGTTAAGAGATATTATGAGATCAATAAGTATCATCACAGCAAGTGTACAAACATCTATAGTAAGAGATCACAGAAAATGATTGGTCCAGTGGCTATTGACTTTCAATACCAAGCGCTCTTAATATTTTTCTTATGCCTATGATATCCAAATTCCATAGTAGTGTATCATTCAGATACTTTCTAAGTCTTCTGAAATTACGGCGTCATCCCTATTCACATGTTAAAATCATGCCCAAAAAACCAGTGCAGGTCGTAAACTCACCACTCACTGGGGCCTTATACACATTCCTAAATAATAATGAGTCCTCAAGAAAGGAGTTATGTGCAGTTCCTTAGTACAAAAAGAGACAATCCTTAGATCTTGGTCCCAATAAAAAGCACACTTGTATATCAAAAGTTCTAATTCTCCGAGTAGAATGTCTCATGACATCCTTCCGTAATCTTGATCCCATGAGCATAATGTTGGAAATATGCCCTAGAGACAAATAGTAATAAGGATTTTTATCATATTTCATAAAGTTTATGATTAAGTTTTATGACATGTTATAATTGTATTGAAAGGAAACGTCAATACACGTGTGATATATAAACAACCAAGAGTTCCCGGTGATACTCTAGTCATTAGTTCACTAGTCAAAACATGATCGAGGTTTCTTGATCATGTGGCATTTATGCATGTTAGAAATGGAGTCACCTCATTATGAGAATGAGATGATGAACTATACCCAACCTAAACATTGTGACCCGATCATGTCATGAAGTTCAAGTTACGATGATTAGAATAGACCTAGTGTACTATTTCTTAGACCGTGAGGCTATATCAATCACTATAACCCGGTGGTACTTTGATAGCATCAAACATCACTTTGTTAAATAGTGATCTTAAAGATGTGTTCAGGTATTCGGAGGAATAGTAGAGGCAATATATGTCAAGAGCAAGATTTGTCTATCCGCGTGACGGAAAGATACTCGAGGGCCCACTTGGAAAAGTTATATCCAATAGTTGCGCGGCGTGTGATTTGATCACGGGGATATCACTTGTCGGAACAAGTCAAGTAGCATTTGTCAGTAACGATATTGAACCCGACATGGTGATTTCATTGAACAGATCTCGGGAAATGCAAGTATTGAGAGACAAAAGGAATATGACACGACGTTCATGGTTCAAACGAGGAAAGATTTCATGGAATGCATAGGGCTCACATGGCCATTCAGGTCCCTCTGTTGATCATTGGTGCGGGAGGGTCCCGACCATGTCTGGAGTGTTCCCGAACCATGGGGTATCACTCTTAAGGGCTTGGTGATGCTTAGAGAGTGTTTGTAGGATCGGTAGAATCACTGAAGAAAGAGAAGAGAGAAAACCAGAAGGGTTTCGGTAAGTCTAGAAGTTGTTCGGAATGAGAGGGAATGGTTTCCACATCAATGGGGAATTAAATAATATGTAAATATATCTTAATTATTGAATTATACATGTATTTATATTTATTTAATATTTAAATATGATTTAATGGGGCAGCCCACCTAATGGGCCAAATCCCGGAGGGAAAAAGGCCCAAGAGGGGGCTGCCGCCCTAGGAGGGGCCTAGGAGGGCCGCTGGCCACATGTGGGTTGCTCCCCACATGGGGCCCATGTGGGGGGCTGGCCGGCGCGCCTTGATACGTCCAAAATGTATCTACTTTCCCGAACACTTTTGCTATTGTTTCTCCTCTAAACTTGTGTGATTTAGATGCAACTAACGCGGACTGACGCTGTTTTCAGCAGAATTGCCTTGGTGTCTACTTTTTATGCAGAAAATCAACTATCAGGAAAAATCCCGAAAAATATGCCAAAAATCCTATTTCACCAAAGACTCCCGGAGCCAGAATACGGGACGGAGGGGGGCTGAGCCCAGGCCACACCACCTGGCCGCGCGGGCTAGCCCAGGCCACGCCAGGGGGTGGTCTAGCCGCCCCAGACTCCCCCTCGGTCTCCCTCTTCGCCTATAAGTTGCCTTCTGACCTAAAAGCTCAGGGGGGTTCGACGTTTTTTCCAGAAGGAGTTCCGCTCCGTTGCCACCACCAGATTCCACGAAACAGCACCAGAAACTCTGTTCTGGCACCATACTGGGATGGTGAATTGGAGGAGATCATCGCCATCATCATCACCATCGCTTCTCCATCGACCATCCATGTTTCCCCCATCTTTGAGTGAGTAATCCCCCGCTGTAGGCTATGGGGATGGTAGGGATTGGATGAGATCGTTCATGTAATGGCATCATATTGTTAGGGCATGGTGCCTCATATCTTTTATTAGTGCTTTATGACTTTGTTGCAACTTATTATGCTTAATGCTTGTCACTAGGGCCCGAGTGCCATGATTTCAGATCTAAACATGTTATTGATTCATTATGATAGTATTGTTTATGGTCTTATCTGTAAGTTGTATACACGCGTTGTTGTCCAGAACCAATGGTCCCGAAGTGACAGAAATCGGGATAACCGGAGGGAATGGCTTTGATGTGAGGATCACATGTGTTCACGAAGTGTTAATGCTTTGCTCCGGTGCTCTATTAAAAGGAGCACCTTAATTGCCAGTAGTTCCCTTGAGGCCCCGCTGCAAACGGGCTGGCAGGACAAAAGATGTTGTGCAAGTTCTCATTACGAGCACGTATGACTATATATGGAACACATGCCTAGGATTATCTAGTACTTGGATGCTTTATCTTATTTATCTGCAATTGCCCTATGTTCTGATTGCCATGTGAATTGTCTTGTCCATGCAACACCCGTCCATTCATCCCTATGCCTACTGCACTCGAATCCTACTGTTTACTGCTATTGTTACTATTGTCTTTACTTTACTACTGCTGCTACTTTGCTATTCATACTACAAAACTGTTGCTACTGATAAACTGTTGTGAGCAAGATTGTTTCCAGTGCAGCTGAATTGAAAACTCAGTTGTTAAGGCTTATAAATATTCTTTGGCTCCCCTTGTGTCGAATCAATAAATTGGGTTTCACTTCCCTCAAAAATACTGCGATACACCCCCTATACTTGTGGGTCATCAAGACTATTTTCTGGCGCCGTTGCCGGGGAGCATAGCTTTATTTATCAAGTTCACTTGGATTCTCTATTGTTCGCTGCTATCCATCCATCATGGGTAAGTCTCGTGATGGCAAGGTTCCTATTTTACCATCCACTACAAGAATAGGCACTGGTCTAGTGAAAGTTATGATATTGAAGATGGTTATGTTGAGATGATCGATGAATTTATTAAATAATGTAAAAACACCCATGATAGGAGCGCTGCTAAGAGTCTCCTTGAGAGGCGTACTATTAGACCCAAATTGTCTCCTATTGCTAAGTTTGCTGCTTCTCCCATAGACATTAAAGATAAAGATTATGATTTCTCTCTCGATCTATCTTACATAGCTATTGTTGAGGAAGAACCTTTTTGTGGGACTAAGAATGAGAGTGCGGTAGCACATATCAATGAGCTCTTTACCATGAGTGTCTTGTTTTCTGATGATATTAAGATGCGTACTTACTTTGTTGCTAAGATTTTCCCCTTTTCACTAAAAGGAGAAGCTAAAACTTGGTTTAGTAATTTACCTCCTGGATCTATTGATAGCCCTGATTGCTTGATTAGTACTTTCCTGCAGAAATATTTTCCTCCTAGTGCTAGACATGCTATTTTGCAGGAACTTTTTATTTTAAACAGGGAGAAAAAGAGATATTGCCCGAATCTTGGGCAAGTTTTTGTGCTTTGATTCATGCACAAGCTGGAAGTCCTTTACCTAAGAATGAGCTTCTTGATATATTTTATAATGGACTAACCGAAGAATCTAGGACATACCTAGATAGTTGTGCTGATTGTGTTTTCAGGAATAGGACTCCCAAGGAAGCTGAGGAATTAATGGCTAGAATAAGCAAGAACTATGAAGATTAGACTCCTCCTGAATCAGCTATACCTGAAGTAATTGTACCTAAACCTACTATACCAGTGCCTATTCCAACATCAAAGAAGAGGGGAGTTATTGAATTAAATGATGAAGTGATGAAGAAAGCTGAGAAATGTCTTAAGGAGAAGGGAATTAAAGCGGCAGATGTCAAGAATTTACCTCATATAGAAGAATTATGTAAGCCAATTCCCTACTCATCCACTATTGAGGTACACTCTCTCCAACACTTTGATGAAGGTGATATCCCTTACTCTAAACCTCCTGATCAATGCTTAGAAGAATTCAATATCTTTATTGTTAAGCAAGATAATTTTAATAAAAGGGTGCAAGATCATCTAATGGAAAACACTAGAGCTATTGTTGAGTTGAAAGATATTGTGGAAAGAACCTCTAATGATGTTAAAATGATTGTTAAACACTTTCAAATGGTTCAAAATCAAATAGATCAACTCATTAAAGTGCAAAAAGACTTGCTAGTTAATGCTGCTAAAGAAAAACATGCTTATGAAATTAGAACTAGAAGTGGTGCAGCTACCCAGGATCCTCTATATCCTGAGGGGCATCCCAAAAAAATTGAGCAGGATTCTCAACAAGCTGAAAATAGTGGTTCTACTCATAAGAAAAGGAAAAAGAAACATAAAACTATTGTAGAACCCTCTGAACCTGCTATAGATCCTAATAGTATATCTATCTATGATGCTGAAACTGAAAGTGGTAATGAAGAAAATGAAGCTCCAAATGAAGAAAAAGTTGAAGAAGAACCTGAAAAGCACACTAAGAATACTAAATACACTAAAGAAGATTTTGTTGCTAAGAAACATGGTAGTGAAAGAGAGCCTTGGGTCCAAAAACCTATGCCTTTCCCTGATAAGAAACGCAAGTCAAAGGAAGATGAACACTATAATAAGTTTTGTGAGTGGATGAAACCTTTATTCCTGCAAATTCCTTTGACTGATGCTATTAAATTGCCTCCTTACTCAAAGTATATGAAGGATATTGTCTCGAATAAAAGGAAGATCCCTGATGAAGAAATTTCTACTTTGCTTGCTAATTATTCCTTCAATGGTAAGGTTCCAAAGAAACTTGGAGACCTAGGGATTCCAACTATCCCTTGCTCTATTAAGAATAGTTATGTTAGAACTGCTTTGTGTGATTTGGGAGCTGGAGTTAGTGTTATGCCTTTCTCTCTATAAGAGGCTTCAACTAGAAAAATTAATACCAACTGATATATCTTTGCAAATGGCTGATAAATCTACCACTATTCATGTTGGTATATGTGAGGATGTATATGTTCAAGTGGCTCATAATTGCTTGATATTAACTGATTTTGTTGTGCTTGAAATGCCTGAAGATGATAATATGTCCATTATTCTTGGGAGACCTTTTCTTAATACTGTAGGAGCTCTTATTAATTGTAATCAAGGAAAGGTGACCTTTAATGTTAATGACAAGGAACATACTGTCTATTTCCCCAAGAAGATTAAAAGGACTTATGGTTTGAATTCAATTGAACATGTTGAGGGCATTCAAGTTGGAGAGATATATTGTCCCATACCAAGAGGAAAATTTGAAACTATTATGACTGGTACCATTGCTATCAAGGTTGAGGTAACATAATCATTAGTGGAATACAAAGTTTTATCTCATATGAAATTGTTTTGGTAGCAAGACCTGATCAACCTAAGGTTAACAAAAGGATTTCATTGAGCAAAACAATGTTTTCACCGTGATTATCTCCGTTTAATTTTGTTCTATCCAGTTTAGTTTTTGCTTTCATTTAGTTTTCTTTTTGTTCTTAGTTGCTTGCATTTTAGAGTGTCTTAGAACTTCTGTAGTTCTAGCCTTGTTTTGTCATTGCATCTTTCAAAAAAAATCTGTCTGTCAGAAAATCATTCTTCTATTCCTGAAAATTGCCCAAAAATAAAGTGTCTCGAAAAACTCCAGAAAATTCATATTAAATTTTTACGTGGAAAAAGGGGCAGAGGAGTGCCTGGAAGGTACCGGGGGACCCACCAGGCAAGCACACCACCTGGTGGCGTGGCCTGCCCTGGGTGACGCCATGCCATGGTGTGGGCCACCCTGGCTCTCCACAAACTCTCTCACCTGTCACTTTCTTCTCTCTCCCGAGTAAGCTCCAGTTCATTGCTCAAAATCGCGTTCTTGCTGTGCTTGCTCTCGATTTTTTCGATCTCCTTGCTCAGCCCATCTTTGTTGCTGAAATTTGGAGCATTTGTTCTCCGGTATGTGACTCCTCCCCTTGTCCAAGTAGATTTGAGTTTAGTGGATTATATCTTGAGTATTTTGCTGCTGTAGGTGACAGGTTATGAGAGCTTGTAAGCTTGTTTGATGCTTAGAGATATAGTTTTGATGCATGTTTAGGCCTCTTACAAGTCCCTATGAGTAGAATTCTTCATTTTATTCACTTTGCAATCACTTGTTTAATAGGTGTTTAAATTTCAGAATAGAAGATGAATGAGCATCAACTAAACCAAGATGAACTATGGGTGCCTGAGGTCATGAAGGTCCACCGGGAGGAGGAAGTTTTTCCTTCCATTTATCCATGCTCTAAGTTCATGAGAGCTGCAGGAATTCTCCAAGATTTCCACACTTTGGTTTCTAATGCAGAGTTGGAGCACTTTTTGTAAGATGAACCTTGTCAATTTTTGAAGCTAAACATGTCTATGATGCAGGACTTTCAATTTAGTCACTCTTTGCCTAACCCCATGGTCCACTACAAAATTTACAATATTGCTGCCAACCTTTCTCTCGATGACTTTTGTGCAGCTATTAAGGTACCTCAATGGGGATCATGTAGAAGGATTAAGGAACGACCTGAACCACTTATGGATTTATACGCAGAAATTTGCCAAGGGAGCAGCTTCTCGAAGGAGAGTGGAAAAATCCGTAACATTCATCTTCCCTCCATTCGCTACTTTGCCTACTTTATTGCCAAGTGTGTTCTTGCTAGGAAAACTGCCAATAAGTTATCTTCATATGATCTAGCATTTATCTCTGCTGCTCTTAAACGAGATAGGTCGTACAACTTAGGTGCTTTGATAGCTTTCCGTCTTGCTGCTAACCGTGAGAAAGGTGGAATTTATGGAGGCCTCATTGCTTCTCGTTTACTAGCATTGCATGGTTTAGTGCCTCATCATCTAGACCTACAGTTCCCCATAGAAAGGCTTGATCTTAATTCCATGATACAACATAAATTTGTTTCCTCGTGGGCTAGTTTGAGTGAGTTGTCTTATGAAATAACCTTTCTCAAAGCTGGTTGGAGAAAGAGCAAGTCCGAGCGTGTTGTTCTTTTGCCTGCACCTGTTTTGTTTAACCTTGATAACTGGGTAGGATGGTCCCTCACTGAGGAGGAGCTTGACACGTACTTGGGAGAGCTCTCCCAACAGGAGAAGGATACTAGAAGGGAGGTCACGGATGATTCGGTCCAGCCCTTGAATGAGGGGGAGTCTTCATATCAGCAGCCTGCTTATGATTGGGGAGCTTCTTCTTCTTCCCACGGGCCCAACTATGACCATTCTTATCATGATCCTCCTGCTTGGAACCCTTACCCATATCTGGATTGATACCCACTTAGGCCAAAAGCCTAAGCTTGGGGGGAGGTACGCCGGCATTGCACTCATCTCCTTATCATGTTGCGTCGGTACTTTGTATATTCATGTTTCGTTCTCTTTTTAGTTTTTGTTCTTTCTTTGCTTTTGCTTTCTAAAACACAAAAAGACCAAAAATATTTCTGTTGTTTCTCTTTGGTTTGTTTATTTTTCTTTTCGCCTTGGTTTGTTTTTCCCTTTTTGTTTTGTTTGAACTATTCGAAAAACCCAAAAATATTTTTCTTTGCTTGCTTTTCCTTTTTGGTTCTTATTTTAAAAATCGAAAACAACAAAAATATTTGCCGTTCTTGTTTTGTTTTGTGAGTTTGCTACAGGGTTTAGCAGTCCTCAGTGGATATTGGTTTCATATTATTATTCAAGCCACACAAGTGAAGAGCAATGATGAGGATTAATGACAACTTGAGGTGTGGTAAGAGGCTGGTAACAAACTCTATTTGTTTTCATTTTTGTACATATACTCATCATTGTGGGCGTGCTTAGTCTGTTCGTGTAGGGTGTATGTTATCTTTGGATGCTTAGTAGTTCTTGCTTTCATATGATTAGTTCCAGCTTGCTAATAGTTTGTAGCATGTCTTACGAATGTTTGCTTGCATTACTCTATTCATAACTTGGTATGACACCGTGGTATCCTCCTCTGAATGTTCCATTTGAATTGACTTGGCACATGCTCATGCATGCACATGCCTGAAATAATCAGTTAAGCCTCGATGAATTGTTTTGCCTTGAGGATCTTGAATCACTTTCATGCCATGATTAGTCCTGTTTTGTTGCAAGCATGATTATGACCGATATTGCTCTCTCGTTTGTCGCTCCCTTACTATTGCTAGCCTTCACTTTCACTGAGTATGTATTACTCATGTTTCCAACTCCCTAAAACCAAATATTGCCAAAGTGTCCACCATACCTACCTATTAGCATCATTTGCTACTTCCGTGCATATTCAATATGCCTTGTTTTCTTCGGAATAAAATGTTTGCTTGTTATGAGAAAGTTAGTTAGTAAAGCTCTCACGAACTTGATGGCACACTTTATTTTCTTGCATTTAATAAACCTGAACCATTGTGTCCTTCTTTGTTGCGTATATGCTTGCGCTTTATAAGTTGAAGTTAGCAGAACCATGTATCATGGGGAAAGCTTTCAACATTGCATTGGTACTTAGTACCTCGTTGATATCATGTTCTTTTGCTTATGGATCCCGGCGGTGTGAAATAAAAGTGGAACTTGTAAGATCATTGAGTTTGTATGTATGTTAGAGAAACGCCTGGGCCGCTAGCCTAAGCCATGCCTAATCATGGTGGAAACTTGCAGCATAACCACAATGAGCATTCTATGAAGCATCCTCAATAAAAATCTATGCACATAGTAAATAAAAATATCGCTGAGATGCTCATTGTCTGCTTGCCTTGTCATTTTGATTATGGGATAGCTCCTGTATCATGTGCAAGGGGTACTCCATTGGTGGTTCTCTATGATACGTATATACTTACAATGACAAGAGCTTACTCGTGATTGAAGTTGAGTAGCATGAGGATCGGTCTTCGTAAGTAAGGGGCATGAGACTTCGATTTATAACTTATCAAGCATATCCTCTTAGTTGTGTCACTTTAACCTTAACCATTTAAAGATGCTTATGATAGGGGCAATGAGAGCTCAAAGCTAATGAGTACCATACTTTCAGCATTTGGAAGCTTTTCAAACTATTCAAAACCTTTTTCATTTCCTTGTTGAGTCTCCATTTATTCTATGAGCACCTTCTTGAGAGCATAGTTTTCATTCTTTGTGCTTGTCTCATTACTTGATTATTTGTGTTATGACTTTGATGCTTGTATCTTTGATACCTTTACTTCTAGTCTTCACTTGAACTTCAGAGGTGCCTTGGCATTCATAATCAAAGGCAAGCGAGATACCACTCTACCATACCTTGTTATGAGCATTGTAATGTTGCTTATGTTTATGCTTCATGCTACTTATTATTTTTGAGTTGGAATCTCTTCATAGCTTGCAATGCCTATTAAGTAAACCTAGTTGCATACTCCTTATTATGAATTGTCTAAGTAGTTGATCACATGCTGAGAATATATACATCATATGAAGCAATGTGTTCGTGAAAGTTCTTTTATCGCACTCAGTTTTCAACTGAATTGCTTGAGGACAAGCAATAAGCTAAGCTTGGGGGGAGTTGATACGTCCAAAGCATATCTACTTTCCCGAACACTTTTGCTATTGTTTCTCCTCTAAACTTGTGTGATTTGGATGCAACTAACGCGGACTGACGCTGTTTTCAGTAGAATTGCCTTGGTGTCTACTTTTTGTGCAGAAAATCAACTATCAGGAAAAATCCCGGAAAATATGCCAAAAATCCTATTTCACCAGAAGACTCCCGGAGCCAGAATACGAGATGGAGGGGGGATGGGCCCAGGCCACAGCACCTGGCCAGTGGCCTAGCCCAGGCCATGCCAGGGGGTGGTCTGGCCACCCCAAACTCCCCCTCGGTCTCTCTCTTCGCCTATAAGTTTCCTTCTGACCTAAAAACTCAGGGGGGGTCGACGTTTTTCCAGAAGGAGTTCTGCTCTGCCGCCACCACCAGATTCCACGAAACAGCACTAGAAACTCCGTTCTAGCACCCTGTCGGGACGGGGAATTGGAGGAGATCATCGCCATCATCATCACCATCGCTTCTCCATCGACCATCCATGTTTCCCCCATCTATGAGTGAGTAATCCCCCGTTGTAGGCTATGGGGATGGTAGGGATTGGATGAGATCGTTCATGTAATGGCATCAGATTGTTAGGGCATGGTGCCTAGTATCTTTTATTAGTGCTTTATGACTTTGTTGCAACTTGTTATGCTTAATGCTTGTCACTTGGGCCCGAGTGCCATGATTTCAGATCTGAACATGTTATTGATTCATTATGATAGTATTGTTTATGGTCTTATCTACAAGTTGTATACACACGTTGTTATCCGGAACCAATGGCCCCGAAGTGACAGAAATCGGGATAACCGGAGGGAATGGCTTTGATGTGAGGATCACATGTGTTCACGGAGTGTTAATGCTTTGCTCCGGTGCTCTATTAAAAGGAGCACCTTAATTGCCAGTAGTTCCCTTGAGGCCCCACTACAAATGGGCTGGCAGGACAAAAGATGTTGTGCAAGTTCTCATTGCGAGCACGTATGACTATATATGGAACACATGCCTAGGATTATCTAGTACTTGGATGCTTTATCTTATTTATCTGCAATTGCTCTATGTTTTGATTGCCATGTGAATTGTCTTGTCCATGCAACGCCCGTGCATTCATCCCTATGCCTACTGCACTCGAATCCTACTGTTTACTGCTATTGTTACTACTGTCTTTACTTTACTACTACTGCTACTTTGTTATTCCTACTACAAAACTGTTGCTACTGATAAACTGTTATGAGCAAGATTGTTTCCAGGTGCGGCTGAATTGACAACTCAGTTGTTAAGGCTTATAAATATTCTTTGGCTCCCCTTGTGTCGAATCAATAAATTGGGTTTCACTTCCCTCGAAAATACTGCGATACACCCCCTATACTTGTGGGTCATCACGCCTCCCCACTGATGACCGCAAGTTCACAGATCGTTTGTAACTAGTTTCGAAATAAAGATATCTATCCCACAGGGAGCAGGAGTCTGAAGTCTAATAACTCTTGAAATAAATATTACTATAGAAATGCTAGATCAAGTTCTAAGTGACAAGATAAAATGCGAGTATTGTGTAAATATTGTTTTTGAGTTTTAGGAATAAGAGCAATAATAAAGTAAAGTAAACATCTGACTACAGAAAGTAAGTATCACGTATGTAAGAGAGATTGGAACTGTAGTAGGGGAAAAGCGTTCTCAGAGAGTAGCGGATACACCACTAGTATTATAAGGATCTAAGATAAAGATTATCATCATGAACATTCTCAATTATGTATGTGTGGGAGGAACTCCGTAATTGGACAAATAGGCAGCAACCGCTGCTCACATAATCCTCATAACCACAGCAGTCAGCAATCGACATCAATCGAATTACTGCGCTATTAAGGGACATAATCCTGTAGGACGTATCCCATGGCATGGATAGTGTTCTGTGAGTTTTCCTCGGTTTCCCAAGTTGATACGTAAGGGGTGCCAATAGCTTTATAGTCACTGTAAGTGCTAGCACACCTCCGTCTACCAACAAGTAGTTTCCTCCATCAAGTCCCTGCTAGAGAAAAATATTGAGAGGTCGACTTCTCTCAACATCAAGATGTAGAAAATCTAACACATGGTCACATCGATGAATATCATAATAGAATTTATCTTATTTCAGTCTCATACTAGGGTTTCTCCATCTCCCCAAGAACTAATGATCTACTCAGACATAGAGGCAATCAACATCATAGCAATGGTAATGGAAACAATCATAGATGAATAGTACTTGTATAAATCCACAACGAATACGGGAACTACAACAAGATCTAGACAAGATGTAGATGGGATGGATGTAGATGGTGGTGATGCAGCGGTGGATGATGAAGATCGATGCCTTAGCCTCCCGAATCTGCGTAGGGCGAAGATGGATCCTTCCCCCTCGAGATGCCTTCCGGAGGTGAGGTTTCTGCGATTTCTAGGTGTTCTGTATGTCGTCTCCTCGAACCAATTGCACGGGTGAAACTATTGATGAGGCGGGCGCGGTGCCAACTATACGGCCGGAGCTATACAGACGGAAAATTTGCTCCGATCGTATAGTTGGTCGTTGGACTCTATGCCTCCCTTGTTCGCTTCTGGTTTTCTTCTGGTATTATTAATATTTCTCAAATAAGCGATTTACGTTGTTTTTGACTCCTTTTATCCACAGTACAACTGCTCCAAGAATTGTATCCATTGGATCCATCATCTGTCCTGATCCTGGTGAAAACAGACATAAAATGTGTGCACGAGCGCCGTAAAATACCAAGATCCTACATCTACAATGCAAAATAATAATGTAAAACATGATGCAAATATGCACTCATCAACTTCCCGAAGCTTAGACTCTTGCTCGTCCTGAGCAAGTTTTAGCTTAATGGATGTGATCCTCATATTCATGAAGCTGAGTCGATAAAATAAATGAGGCAGTTGCAGCATGCGTTTATCATGTACGATACATGGGAATAAGTTCATGAATAGTACCTTACTAGAACCATCTGAATAGTATTAGCAGGCTTCCACACCTTAGTGATCAACAGTTCATAAAATATGAATCTCAACATAATGTAAAAGTATCCGGTTCAACTGAATGAGTTAGCGAGGTAGTCCCAAGTGTTTTAGGATCAATGTATTCACTTGGGATTTAGAATCTCAAAAGTATCTCTTTGTCCTACTATAATACAGTGGTATATGCCTACTTGCTCTTTGCGCACTCGCCATTTTACTTCTTCCTTTTCTTTTCTCTTATATATATGCTCACAATTTTGTTTAAGTGTTGTGCAAAGGAGCTAGCCATACATTCCACTTCATGTAGGAATTCAAAGTTTAACGATCTCAATTACCAAATTCCATTTGTATATGAAGCATTCTTATGACTTGAGGATTCTACTTCGACTTGTTCTCACTCTATTTTGATAGAACTTTCATTTTCCTTTGTTCAAGGTTTCTTCAACTTAACTGTATAGATAATTTTTCTTAAATCAAACCATAGACTTACAACATATTGACCAAATTATCTTTAGGTGTTCCATTAATACCAAAGGTGTGGAAGACTCCTATTGCTATCATCAAGTGCAAGAAAAATTATACTCAAGTCATTAATATATTAATAAAGAAAACACAAACTCAATATTGCTCCATATATAATAATAAACTCGGAATTTCATGAAAGGGATCGACTATTCCTGAAGGGAATTCTAATGATGCAAACTTTATTGCTAGTTTGAACTAATGCGAAAATAGTAATAAAAACTTATAGGATAGATTACAAGGTCTTAAAGATCTCCCCAAGCTTGGAATCAAGCTAGGCGGGATCAAATAATCCCTTGCAATTATTTGATACCATGATTGTTGTAGATCACTATGGCGCCATGGCACGCGGTATCTTCTCCTCATGGGCCAGCCTGAGGCAGAGAGATTGATTGACAACTTCTAATTATTTAACACGCATCTTGTAGAAAAGATTATTCCTCTCTAGAACCTTCACTTGTTCTTTAATGAACTCATTATTATCCTAAAGTGTTTGTAGCTCCTTAAGGCTCATAGAAAAACCTACTTCGATTGTCCGCTTGATATCTTCATCTAGTTTATCAAGATAAAGTCATAGCAATCGAAGGTGCTTGGGTGTCCCTGGCTTCTCATTGTCTAACTCTTCAATCTTCAGATCCAGGGCCTTCAAATCCCTCTTCCAGCACCCATGGTCGGCGTCAAGGAACTCTATATGGATGGTCTTGATCTCCTTGCCTTGCTCGCTATTGCTCCCGATATCCATACGAGGTTTCTTCTTGACCTCTATCCCTAGATTGAGATTCCTCATGTGTGAATAAGAGGTAGATTGGTTTCTAGAGATTATGATTAGAGAGAGAGACGATGGCAGTATATCAGGGGGGGTCAGAGGTCGGTAAAACTCGCGAGAAACACCAAATTGTCGCTTAAGAAAAGAATCTGAACAAAACAGGGAAAGAAATCACGGATTTGGAAGCTTCCTGCCGCGTAACGACCAATTATACAGGCGCGACTCGTATAGCTCCGGCCGTATAGTTGGTTATGGGCAGATATTTTCAAATATCTCGAGTCCAGGTCGATTAAATCATGACTCGGAACCAACAATACTGTTTTTTTAGATAAATAAACGAAAGATCAAACGAAAAAGTGTCTAAGAGTTTAACGACCAACTATATGGCCGGAATTTTGGCTTCGGTCGTATAGTTGCGACCGTATAGATACAAATACGAAAAATCAAAAGTGTCTGAGAGTTTAACGACCAACTATACAGCCGGAATTTTGGCTCCGGTCGTATAGTTGCGACCATATAGATATAGACACCAAAAAGAAAAAGTGTCTAAGAGTTTAACGACCAACTATACGGCCGGAATTTTGGCTCCGGTCGTATAGTTGCAACCATATAGATACAGACACCAAAAAGCAAAACCATCTGAGAGTTTAACGACCAACAATATGGCCAGAATTTTTGGCTCTGGTCGTATAGTTGCGACCGTATAGGCTCAGATAGCAAAAATAATTTCACGAAGATGATACAAAGATTTTAACGACTAACTATACGGCGGGAGCTTCCTCTCCGGTCGTATAGCTCTGCCCGTATAGTTGGTAAAACCCCTCTAAAACTTCAGAAAAACACAAGGAATTCAAAGGAGGAATTTTCAAAAGTAAAAATTGTGAAAACAAATCACTTATTTGAGTAAGAACACTTACCTTCGTTTATTCGGGGATGAAAAGTTCCTCCCACAACAAAGACTTCTTCTCACTTGGAGGAATTGACCTTAATTCATTGAATAATTCTCGTAAACAAAAATCACCAGGACTAAAGTTACTCTCAATAAGATTGGTGTCTTGTTGGGTAATCATGGACACTGCATTCAACATCTTTATTTCTTGCCTCTGCATAATCTACAACTCAAGTTCGTGATGTGAAAGAATCCAACGGATTAGTCTTGGCTTATGGTCTTTCCTCTCAAGGAGTTCATTTAAGCCATCACAATCCATGTGAACTCTTACCTTTGCATCAACTATATAGGAATGAAATTTATTATAAGAGAAAAATACAGCAAAAAGTTCCTTTTCTTCCTTAGGGTAATTCTTTTGAGAACCATTAAGAGTTCTACTAGCATGATGTATAATATTAAATCTTCGACCAGTATGTTGTCCCAGAGTTACTCCTACAACATCATCACTAGCTTCACATATTAAGTCAAAGGTTGTATCCTAGATAGATGGTTTAATAATAGGAGCACAAGATAAAGCATTTTTGAGTCTGTCAAAGGCTTCAAGACACTTATCATCAAAATTAAATCTTATTCCCTTTTGCAGGAGGTTAGTCAAAGGTTTAGGTATTCCAGAGAAATTTCTAATGAACCTTCTATAAAAACCCACATGACCAAGAAAACTTCTTATACCTTTAATATCCCTAGGTTATGGCATTCTCTTTATTGCCTCAACCTTAGCTCTATCAACTTCAATTCCCTTACCTGATACCTTGTGTCCAAGGACTATACCTTCTTTGACCATAAAATGGCATTTCTCCTAGATTAGAACAATATTAGTTTCTTCACAACGCTGCAAAACTCTTTTGAGATTATCCAAGCAACTAGTAAACGAAGTTCCATAGACAGAAAAGTCATCCATAAATACTTCCATTATAAGTTCTATAAAATCCGCAAAAATAGCATTCATACATCATTGAAAAGTAGCTAGAGCATTACATAAACCAAAAGGCATACGTCGGTAAGCATGTAAACCATAAGGACTAATGAAAGTTGTTTTAAGTTGGTCATTAGGATGAACAACTATTTGAGAAAAACTAGAGTATCCGTCCAAGTAGCAAAAATAAGTATGGTTTGCTAACCTTTCTAGAGTTTGATCTATGAATGGTAATGGATAGTGATCTTTCCTAGTCTCTTTATTTAATTTTCTGAACTCTATGCACATCCTATGCCTAATGATAGTTCTAGTAGGTATCAATTCATTGTTTTCATTAGGAACAATAGTAAAATCGCCCTTCTTAGGGACACGGTGAACATGACTTACCCATTCGCTTTCTTTATCAGGGTAGATTATACCTGCGTCCAGTAGGCGTACAATTTATTTTTTTACCACTTCCTTCATTTCAGGATTCAATCTTCTATTAAATTCTGTAACTGGTTTAGCACCTTCTTCCATGAATATTTGATGGACGTCTCATGACACACAAGTATAGGGGGTGTATCGCGGTATTTTCGAGGGAAGTGAAACCCAATTTATTGATTCGACACAAGGGGAGCCAAAGAATATTTATAAGCCTTAACAACTGAGTTGTCAATTCAGCTGCACCTGGAAACAATCTTGCTCACAGCAGTTTATCAGTAGCAACAGTTTTGTAGTAGCAATAGTAAAGTAATAGCAGTAGTAAAAGTAAAGACAGTAGTAACAATTGCAGTAAACAGTAGGATTAAAGCGCGGTAGGCATAGGGATGGATGGACGGGCGTTGCATGGACAAGACAATTAATATGACAATCAACACATAGGGCATTTGCAGATAAATAAGATAAAGCATCCAAGTACTAAATAATCATAGGCATGTGTTCCATATATAGTCATACGTGCTCACAATAAGAACTTGCACAATATCTTTTGTCCTGTCAGCCCATTTGTAGCGGGGCCTCAAGGGAACTACTGGCAATTAAGGTGCTCCTTTTAATAGAGCACCGGAGCAAAACATTAACACTCCGTGAACACATGTGATCCTCACATCAAAGCCATTCCCGCCGGTTATCCCGATTTCTGTCACTTCGGGGCCTTTGGTTCCGGACAACGACGTGTGTATACAACTTGCAGGTAAGACCATAAACAATACTATCATAATGAATCAATAACATGTTCAGATCTAAAATCATGGCACTTGGGTCCTAGTGACAAGCATTAAGCATAACAAGTCACAACAAAGTCAAAAAGCACTAATAGTAGATACTAGGCACCATGCCCTAATAATCAGATGCCATTACATGAACGATCTCATCCAATCCCTACCATCCCCATAGCCTACAGTGGGGGATTACTCACTCATAGATGGGGGAAACATGGATGGTCGATGGAGAAGCGATGGTGATGATGATGGCGATGATCTCCTTCAATTCCCCATCCCGACAGGGTGCCAGAATGGAGTTTCTGGTTCCAAATCACGGAATCCGGTGGTGGCAGCGGAGCGGAACTCTTTCTGGAAAAACGTCGAACCCCCCTTGGTTTTTAGGTCAGGAGGCAACTTATAGGCGAAGAGGGAGGCCGAGGGGGTGCCTGGGTGGCCAGACCACCCCCTGGCGCGGCCAGGCCTGGCCCGCGTGGCCATGTGGTGTGGCCGGGCCCCAGCCCGTCTCCGTCTCGTATTCTGGCTCCTGGTGTCCCTCGGTGAAAAACTGACTTTGGCTTTTGTCCCGTCCAATTCCAAGAATATTCATTTTCTGACTTTCCTGGAACCAAAAACAGCAGAAAACAGGCAGCTGGCTCTGTGGCTCTTGTTAATAGGTTAGTCCAAGAAATTGATGACCCACAAGTATAGGGGGTGTATCGCAGTATTTTCGAGGGAAGTGAAACCCAATTTATTGATTCGACACAAGGGGAGCCAAAGAATACTTATCAGCCTTAACAACTAAGTTGTCAATTCAGCTGCACCTGGAAACAATCTTGCTCACAGCAGTTTATCAGTAGCAACAGTTTTATAGTAGGAATAGTAAAGTAACAATAGTAGCAAAGCAAAGACAGTAGTAACAAAAGCAGTAAACAGTGGGATTCGAGTGTGGTAGGCATAGGGATGGATAGACGGGCGTTGCATGGACAAGATAATTCACATAGCAATCAGAACATAGGGCAATTGCAGATAAATAAGATAAAGCATCCAAGTACTAGACAATCCTAGGCATGTGTTCCATATATAGTCATACGTGCTCGCAATGAGAACTTGCACAACATATTTTGTCCTGCCAGCCCGTTTGCAGCGGGGCCTCTAGGGAACTACTAGCAATTAAGGTGCTCCTTTTAATAGAGCACCGGAGCAAAGCATTAACACTCCGTGAACACATGTGATCCTCACATCAAAGCCTTTCCCTTCCGGTTATCCCGATTTCTGTCACTTCGGGGCCATAGGTTCCGGACAACAACGTGTGTATACAACTTGCAGATAAGACCAAGAACAATACTATCATAATGAATCAATAACATGTTCAGATCTTAAATCATGGAACTCGGTCCCTAGTGACAAGCATTAAGCACAACAAGTCGCAACAAAGTCATAAAGCACTAATAAAAGATAGTAGGCACCATGCCCTAACAATCTGATGCCATTACATGAACGATCTCATCCAATCCGTACCATCCCCATAGCCTACAGCGGGGGATTAGTCACTCATAGATGGGGGAAACATGGATGGTCGATGAAGATGATGGTGGAGATCGATGGAGATGGCTCCGGGGGCACTTCCCCGTCCCGGCAGGGTGCCGGAACAGAGACTTTCTGTCCCTCGAATCTCCCCTTCGGTGGCGGCGGCGCAGCGGAACTTTTCATGGAAAAACGTCGAACCCCCCGAAGTTTTTAGGTCATAAGGCTTCTTATAGGCGAAGAGGGAGACCGAGGGGGTGCCTGGGGCCACCACACCATGCCCTGGCGCGGCCAGGCCCAGCCCACGCCTGGGGGGTGTGGCCAGCCCCTGGCCCTCCTCCGTCTCGTATTCTGTCTCCTGGAGTCTTCTGGAAAAATAGGCACTTTGGCTTTTGTCCCGTCCAATTCCGAGAATATTCATTTTCTGACTTTCCTGGAACCAAAAACAGCAAAACAGGCAGCTGGCACTATGGCTCTTGTTAATAGGTTAGTCCAAGAAATCATATGAAAAGTACTCCCAAGTGTGGACAAAAGACAAGAAAGTGGATAAAACCAAGCATTGAGCATCAAAAATTATAGATACATTTGCAATGTATCAACATCCCCAAGCTTAACTCCTGCTCGTCCTCGAGTAGGTAAGTGATAAAAAGAAAGAATAATTTTTAAGGTGACATGCACCATCAAAGACTTGATCAAAGTATTTGTAAAACATTCAAAGCTGGGATCATAGTACTTCAATCATAACATGAAAGACAAAGTTCTAGCAATAGGACAAAGAAACTAAAATGCAACATGAAAAGGCACAAACAAAAGATTCATGAATAACAAAAGCTGGGATTTTTATTGATGAAGAAGGGGATGCCTTGGGCATCCCCAAGCTTTGATGCTTATACTTCTTGGATATTTCTTGGGGTGACACGCGTGGCATCCCCAAGCTTGAGCTTTAGTCCATCCTTCATCTCATTACTCATTCCTTCCATACACCTGAAATTTTTCCTTCATACAAAACTTCACACAATCTTTATTAGCAACATTAGTGCACTCAAGATAAATAAGTCTTAAGGTTCAGTTCTAACACCAAATAAACTTCCATTAGAACACTAGCTACTGTAGCACTTCCCTCTAAAAGCTCAATTCCCCAAAAGAACTCAAAAAGGAACCAACAAGAAGCAAATACAGGAAATGGCAGAAATCTGTCAAAACAGACCAGCAGGTAAAGACGAATTTTTTCGAAGACCTTATGTTGCTCAAATCAAAAAGTGTTGAACTAACGAAAGTTAGATAACAACCTGGGGCAGAAGCACAAAAATCACGCCTCAAAAAGACGTTCAGAGATTTTACACGAATTTTTACGGTAAAGCACAGAAATCTGTTTCGGGACAGCAACTTTCCCAATCATTACTTCTCTCTCATTAGAGGTTACTCTTGGCACAAAAAGCAAATAAAAAGGATAAGGAGCGGTTATTACTGAAGTAATAACTTCCAAGACTCATCTAAAACTTTTGGGTTATCTCCCAATAAGTAATTTTCTTTAATGCCTTTAAGTTAGGCATAAGCAAAAACTGAAATGGATAGAATGGAAGTAAGCAGAGATAGTCATGGTGAAAACATTGTTTTGTTCAATGAAATCGTTTTGTTAACAAGGTTGATCAGGTCTTGTTACCAAAACAATTTCATATGAGACAAAACTTTGTATTCCACAAATGATTATGTTACCTCAACCTTGATAGCAATGGTCCCAATCATAATAGTTTCAAATTTTTCTCTTGGTATGGGACAATATATTTCTCCAACTTGAATGCCCTCAACATGTTCAATTGAATTCAAACCATAAGTCCTTTCAATCTTCTTGGGGAAATAGACAGCATGTTCCTTGTCATTAACATTGAAGGTCACCTTCCCTTGATTACAATTAATAACAGCTCCTGCAGTATTTAAGAAAAGGTCTCCCAAGAATAATAGACATATTATCATCTTCAGGCATAAAAGTTTGAGAGGATGCTCTCATAAGAAATATGAAGTGAAGTAAAAGAGAGCATCAAGAAGAAAATCCAAAACACATTTAAGTCTAACCCACTTCCTATGCATAGGAATCGTGTAAGCAAATAACAAAGTGACGGGCATAGGAAGATAAAGCAAGAGTAACTTCAAAACTTTCAGCACATAGAGAGGTGTTTCAATACCATGAAAACTTCTACCACCATATTTTCCTTTCTCGTAATAATTTTCAGTAGCCTCATGAATAAACTCAACAGTATAACTATCACATAAAGCATGCTCTTCATGATCTACAAGCACTAGAGCTTTATCATAAACATCTTCAAAAGAATCCTCAGGAACATAACATTCATCCTTCTTTAGTAAGCATGGGGGACAATCAAATAATGTAAGGGATAAAGAGTTACTCTCATTAGAAGGTAAGCATGGGTAGCTAATCCATTCTTCCTCCTTTTGTTCATCACTCTCCTTCTCTTTTTCATCTAATGAGATTTCAGGTTCATCAATTTCTTCTTCCATAGGATCCTGCAAGGTATTAGTCTCTTCCATTTGTGGAAAGCATCTATTGGTATATTCAAGAATATAGCCGTTTTCTTCCTTGTAATTCTCAAAGCAAAATTTAAGTATACCATAAACCTCATGCTTATAAGGTGAATCATCAATATTTTCAAGCAAATTAGCAAGTTCAAATGCACCCTTCCAAGCAATAAATTCCTCAATTTGTTCCACATCATAAAGATCATAATTTCCCTTAACATAGGAAGATATGGTAACATTATCATTATACTCACATTGAAAGGGAGGTGTTTGTACCTCCTACAGCAACAAGATTTATCAAAGCAATAAGTAACATTATAAGTAGAGCACACGTTTCTAGCAATGGTATATAATCTATCAATTTGTCCCCATAAGTGTTTCCCTTTTTGTGACAAGCGGTGTTCCTTATAATGATATTTTTCATCTTCCGTGAACCCACCTTGCCAATAAGCTTCAGTTTCAAAGAAACCAACCATTGACAACAAGCATGATAAGGCAAGACAATAACAGACCAACGAAAATAACAACTAGAGTAGGAACTATTTTTTTTGTATTTTTGATAAAGAAACAAGCAAACAAGGAGAAAATAAACTTAGCTTGAACAATAGTGAATCCAAGTGGACTTGATAAATAAAGCTATGCTCCCTGGCAACGGCGCCAGAAAATAGTCTTGATGACCCACAAGTATAGGGGGTGTATCGCAGTATTTTCGAGGGAAGTGAAACCCAATTTATTGATTCGACACAAGGGGAGCCAAAGAATACTTATCAGCCTTAACAACTGAGTTATCAATTCAGCTGCACCTGGAAACAATCTTGCTCACAGCAGTTTATCAGTAGCAATAGTTTTGTAGTAGGAATAGTAAAGTAACAGCAGTAGCAAAGCAAAGACAGTAGTAACAAAAGCAGTAAACAGTGGAATTCGAGTGTGGTAGGCATAGGGATGGATGGACGGTCATTGCATGGATAAGACAATTCACATAGCAATCAGAACATAGGGCAATTGCAGATAAATAAGATAAAGCATCCCGGTACTAGACAATCCTAGGCATGTGTTCCATATATAGTCATACGTGCTCGCAATAAGAACTTGCACAACATCTTTTGTCCTGCCAGCCCGTTTGCAGCGGGGCCTCTAGGGAACTACTGGCAATTAAGGTGCTCCTTTTAATAGAGCACCAGAGCAAAGCATTAACACTCCGTGAACACATGTGATCCTCACATCAAAGCCTTTCTCTTCCGGCTACCCCGATTTCTGTCACTTCGGGACCATAGGTTCCGGACAACGACGTGTGTATACAACTTGTAGATAAGACCCAAAACAATACTATCATGATGAATCAATAACATGTTCAGATCTGAAATCATGGCACTCGGGCCCTAGTGATAAGCATTAAGCACAACAAGTCGCAACAAAGTCATAAAGCACTAATAAAAGATACTAGACACCATGCCCTAACAATCTGATGCCATTACATGAACGATCTCATCCAATCCCTACCATCCCCATAGCCTACAGCGGGGGATTACTCACTCATAGATGGAGGAAACATGGATGGTCGATGAAGATGATGGTGGAGATCGATGGAGATGGCTCCGAGGGCACTTCCCCGTCCCGGCAGGGTGCCGGAACAGAGACTTTCTGTCCCCCGAATCTCTCCTTCGGTGGCGACGACGGAGCAGAACTTTTTGTGGAAAAACGTCGAACCCCCCGAAGTTTTTAGGTCAGAAGGCTTCTTATAGGAGAAGAGGAAGACCGAGGGGGTGCCTGGGGCCACCACACCATGCCCTGGCGCGGCCAAGCCCCGCCCGCGCCTGGGGGTGGTGTGGCCAGGCCCTGGCCCTCCTCCGTCTCATATTCTGGCTCCGTGAGTCTTCTGGAAAAATAGGCACTTTGGATTTTGTCCCGTCCAATTCCGAGAATATTCATTTTCTGACTTTCCTGGAACCAAAAACAACAGAAAACAGGCAGCTGGCACTGTGGCTCTCGTTAATAGGTTAGTCCAAGAAATCATATGAAAAGTACTCCAAAGTGTGGACAAAACACAAGAAAGTGGATAAAACCAAGCATGGAGCATCAGAAATTATAGATACATTTGCAATGTATCAAGGTCCACCCTGGAGATCGAAGGCGGCATGCCACCGCCTTACGAGATCCAAAGCCTTGGAGGACAAGGCAATGCATTTTACTAGTTCGTTTAGGATTATCCCGGTAACTCTAGGCTCTGGCGTCATTATAAGCCATCCTATGGGAGCCCTTAGGGCAAGACAACTTACACGCAACATTGTAATCATGCACTTGTTGCCATTATAGTGAAATTATATCAGGGATAGGATCTCGCCACTATCATGAGATCTAAACCTAGGTAACTCGTGCCTCACCATCCTGGTTGCGCCCTGCCTTACGACCCCCTATCTCACTCCCCGCCTTGAGCCCCCCCCCCCCCCCCAAGGCGTACTCATCTACAGTATCACGACAGTTGGTGCCCACCTTGGGCAATAGGCGCCCATCAGTTGGCCCACAGATGGTGTCCATCTTGGACAACATCACAAGAAGCTGGACAACGACAGTTGTTGCCAGGTGGCCCCTAGATGGTGGTTAGGCCCATGACCTAACTAGACAGCCCAGTTGCTAATATCAAGCCGGAGGTTCAGCTCGGAGATGGAAGACGGCGTGTCATTGCCTTACGAGAGCAGGTGTTCTAGGACTCTCTAACAAATCCAGTTAGAACTCTCCATCTAACCCTAGGTTCTAGCATCTTTATAAGCCGATCTATAGGAGCCCTTAGGGCAAGATAACTTACATTCAACATTGTAATTGTGCATTTGTTGCCATTATAGTGAACTTATTGCACGAGTAGAATCTCACTACCATCGTGAGATCTGAACCTAGTTAACTTGTGCCTCACCGTCCCGGTTGCGACCTGCCTTACAACTCGCTCTCTCACTCCCTGCTTTGAGGTACCCCTGTACTCGTCCACAATAGCACGGCTATAGAAGTAACAATAACTTTGAATCTAGTGGCATCCATCTAATTCACCGAATCGTACTGACACGTTCGTAATCTTTAAGAGAGCTAGAAAGGATGTCGTAATAAATCCTTTAATTTAAATTTGATGAGAACACACAATCCTTTAATTCAAATTTGATCTTATTTGCAGAACACGCAAAAAAGACATCTAATCATGAAATATTTCTTGGACAGCCATTTACATAGAGGCCGAAACGATAGTTGTGAGAGAACCAAATGAGCGCCGGAGGAGATCAGGGTTCGTCCTCGTCGTGGGTTCCGGAATCCGGAGGGATGAGTCGCCGCTGTGACTGCCGAACGCGAGAGCGAGACGCCGCTCGACTCCCTCCGACGGATCCCGCGATGAGCCCGTCTACTCGCCCGCGGCCGAGCCCATGCCCGTGGCCGCCGCCGTGGTTGTCGAGGCGACGCTCGCGGTGGCGAGCCTTGTCCCTGTGGAGCTCCATCTTGGCAGCGGCGACCTTGGCTTTATGCGTGACTCCTTCGCCTTCCTTTTCCTCTCCACCATTATTATTATTTCCTGTTGTCCTCTTCCATCAATTTTGTTGGTTCGATCCGAACTAGTTCCAGACGGTGTCTCGTTTTGAAATTTTGATAAATTTAAAAGGTATTCAGTTGCTCATGTTCATTTTCTTCTACAAAAGCTTTCTATTTATATTAATTCGGTGCATTCAAAATACACCTGTAACTATTTGTTGGTAAAAATACATACCTTCGAAGCTGAGTCGAGTCTGCTCTGTTTAATTTCAGGACGGCGAGACGAAGTCAGCCATGTGACTATCAGACTATGTCGTTGTCTTTTGACTCGTTCCTGCCGCACCTTTGGTGACAAGAACTCTCGATGTATCCGATGTATACATACATGCCCAGGTGTTCTTCAGACTGCTACTGGAGCAATCTCTAAAGCTCCAGTGTTCTGTTTTTTTTCCCTTTTTGGAGGGAATCAATGGAGGGCGATCTTACCACCTGAACTTTGCTCCAGTGCTCTCGGTGAATTAGGAAAGAGAGATCCTTGAGTACCAGTAAATCCTCCCAGACACTTCTTCTATTCTAGGAGAACTGGACCCCTTCATTATTTCAGGTGAGTTTTGTTAACATATTTTCAAGAGTGCGTATTCTAGGATCCTCTTTCAGTTCATATTTTCAGTACTTTCAAGCTTAATGGATGCTACAAAAACAAGACAAATGTTTTTCTTCTGACAGCCTAGATGAATGCTTATCTGTTCGAGGACTCTGAATAGCTGAGGCCGGCTAATGGCCAATACCCAATAACTAGCCAAAATAACTTGTGCACGCCTGTGTTGCGGCCTGTAATCGAGTAGGTTCCCAAAGGCATAGTTAAGTTCTTCGCTGAACAAGCTTTAACTATGCATGATTTTGTTTCTTCACAGCAGATCCTGCTTTTCTTAAGCATCATCTAGCAAAACTACACCTATTCCCTATCGTCTCGCCCCTCTATCTGTATCTGTGGAGTTTTTTTACGGTACCTTTTGCTACTACCAGATAAAGGTTTTTTTACAGTGCCTTTTGCAACTTGGACAGTTAAAGATAAAAGATCCTTTAGGTCATCTCTGTAACGTAAAAATCTTGGAGAAATCTTTAAAGACTAGAATCCTATAAGAAAATTTTCTATGTAGCCCACTTAAACAAAGAGAATGATCTTGTGTAATCTCATGATTTTTCATGTAATGGCTAAATCCTAGGGACTTTGGAATGATTCTAACATGAGTTTGGACCTCATGGAAATTCATTTGTGTCTTCCTTGGATCTTCTCTCCCTTCAAATTGGCGTTTAGCATTAAGGTATCCTTATTTGCATATTCTAGTGTTTTTATTTTGTTTTGTAGGGATCGAATCTAGCATAGCTTAAAGCGCATTCTAAACAATGCAGTCTTGCCGGCGCCAAAGGCCTGCATGCCATATGCTTGTAGTTGGCTTATTGCTTTTGGTCACTGGGTCTGTCACTATTGCTCTCGTTCCGCCCCTATCCTGTAGTGTTGAACTTTCATTCTTCTTTTTAATATAATACATGCAATGCACATGGTTTGAAAAAATAATACGTTTTCCATTATTTCTCGCGTTTTTACATTTGTTTCAAAGAAAGTCAGCTAATCGTGTGAAATTTCATTTGGATTCTAATTCAAAATATTTGCCCGCAGTTTAAGTTTAACAGTGCATACCCATTGAATTTCTCTGTAAAAAATCTGTCGATTTAGTTAACATTTTCATGTTTGCTTATTGTGCAGCCAATCAATATGCAAGTGTTCTTTCTGCTTGCTCTCAGCTTTGTACTGCTTGCAGCACAATGCACACCTGGAGCTGCGGTTCCTAGTTCACAGTGCCGAAGGCAGTGTGGTTCTGTTGAGATACCGTATCCGTTCGGCATTGATCCAAACTGCTCACTCGCAGAAGGCTTCGACCTCAGTTGCAATGTCCGAGATGGCATCTCCAGGCCATTCAATGGTGACTTTGAGGTGCTCAGCATTTCCTTGACTCAGGGCACGATGCGGGTACTCAATTACATTGTGTCCCACTGCTACAACACCTCTACAGAGAGAATGGAGTTTATGGGCCATTTCATTGGGTACACAAGTGGACCTTCCTCTCCGTACCGGCTCTCCGATGTCCAAAATAGGTTCACGGTCATTGGATGCAACGCCCTCTACTTGATCGCTGACATCGATGGCAAGGGCTACCAGGGCATGGGCGTCTCAACATGTCGCAACTTCTCAGACTTAGTAGACGGGTCATGCTCCGGCATAGGATGCTCCCAGACTATGATACCGAAGATGATGTACAACTATGCCCTAAGCTCCTCTAGTTTGTACAACACAAGCCAAATCTGGGAGTTTAACAGATGCAGCTATGCCGTCCTAATGGAGGAAGAATCATTCAAATTCAGCACCCTGTACGTAAGCACCACTAAGTTCAATGACACGAACGATGGGCGTGTACCCATGGTCCTTGACTGGGCTATAAGAGATCAGAAGTGTGATGTCGCTGCACAGAACAAGACAGGCACATATGCATGCCTTAGCAGCAACAGCGTGTGCATCGATTCCGTCAATGATAATGGATACATGTGCAATTGCTCCCAGGGGTACAAAGGCAACCCTTATCTTCCAGATGGCTGCCAAGGTGCTAACTAGCTTCGAACCGAATGTGTATACACAGAAATGCCAATCAAACTCAACACATGGTATGTAGAAGGTTCCTTGTTTATTCAAAATTCTAATATTTAATTTTGCTTACCTCACCGCAGATGTTGATGAATGCATTGACAACCCATGCCCTTTAGGTGGCATTTGCCACAATACGGTTGGGGGATACCGATGTTCTTGTCGAGCTGGAAGAAAATTGGAAAGCAATGTGTGCAACCTTGATATCAGCTTAATAATAGGTAACACAAGAAAAGAGATCAGCGAGTTAAATCAGTACTTGTTATCGCATTATTGTGCAATGTCAAAACATAAAATAATAAATTGAAACCAATAACGCATCTCTTGCAGGCGAATATTTGATGAGCTATGATCTCTCTCTCATGGTTGTCCAATTTGATGTCATTGTGCAGGAGTTACAATGGGATTATTTAGTTTAATGGTTATCATTATGATCATTGTTTTCTGGGGACAGATGATAATCCAAAAGAGCAAATTCAACAAAGTTAGGCAGGACTATTTTCATCAGAATGGAGGCTTGCTCTTGTTTGATAGGATGAAATCAGAGAAAGGTCTTGCTTTCACAGTATTTTCAGAAGCTGAACTCATACAGTCTACTGACAACTTTGACAATAGCAGAATACTTGGAAAAGGAGGTCATGGAACCGTCTATAAAGGAATAATGAAGAACAACATGCCGGTTGCAATTAAGAGATGTGTATTAGTTGACGAAAGGCATAAGAAGGAATTTGGCCAAGAGATGCTCATTTTGTCCCAAATCAATCACAAGAACATTGTTAAGCTCTTGGGTTGTTGCCTTGAGGTGGAAGTTCCAATTCTAGTCTATGAGTTTGTCCCAAATGGTACTCTCTTTGAGCTTATCCATGGCAAGAACCAAGCATTGCAAATATCATTTAGCACTCTCTTAAGGATTGCTCATGAAGCAGCCGATGGACTCAACTTCCTACATTCATACGCATCTCCCCCAATAATTCATGGTGATGTGAAAACTTCGAACATCCTTCTTGATGAAAACTACATGGCGAAAGTGTCAGACTTTGGAGCCTCCATACTAGCCCCATCTGACGAAGAGCAGTTTGTGACATTGGTTAAGGGTACTTGTGGTTACCTTGATCCTGAATACATGCAAACATGCCAGTTAACAGAAAAAAGCGACGTGTACAGCTTCGGGGTTATCCTTTTAGAGATCCTCACTGGTCAGTTGCCACTGAAACTTGAAGGGTGTGAGAAGCAGAGAAGCTTATCGTTGATTTTCTTATCTGCTATGAAGGAGAACAATCTTGATGCAGTGTTGGTGAGCCACGTGAAAGGACAAGAGAGCATGGAGCTATTGAGCGGACTCGCAGACCTTGCTAAAAGTTGTCTAGATATGTGTGGTGACAATAGGCCATCGATGAAAGAGGTCGCGGACGAGCTGAATAGATTAAGGAAACTTTCTATGCATCCTTGGGTACGGCTCCATGTGCAGACAGATGCAGAAACCCTTGTTGTAGGTGAACCTACCGGTGGCTATCAAACAGAATTAAGTGGGTACCCTATGGGCAAGAGTGAGAACCAGCCCATAAACCAAACAAGTTCCTATTTTGCAAGGTGATTAAAACACCTAGCAGTATAATAATCTGTCAATGCGAAATAGAAACGTTTCTTCTTGAATTTGTTACCATGTCTTTTGTATTTTGAGGTTTGCATTGCTGCTAGTTGATTCGACATCGTGTACTCTTTGTAACATGGACCAGTCTATCTCTTACAACTCATAAACTATAAATCGTGTTTTATTTCATTCGATGTGATGTTAAATGATTGGTTCCATTTTGATGGAATTTGTTTATTAAGAATATTCTGAGATGTTCCTATCAACTTGTAAACTCCGAAGCCGTACACATCACCTTATTCTGTTAACTGGCATGTTTGCACGTATTTAGGATCAAGGTAACCACAAGCACCCTTAACTATTGTTACAAACTGCTCTTTGTTAGATGGGGCTAGTATGGAGGCTCCAAAGTTTGACACTTTGGCCATGTAGTTGATTCAACATCGTGTACTCTTTGTAATATGGATTAGTCTATCTCTTACAACTTGTAAACTGCAAATCGCCTTTTATTCCATTCGATGGATGTTAAATGATTGGTTCCCTTTGAGGAATTTGTTTATTAAGAAGATTCTGCGATGTTCCTTTCGGTGATCGTTAGGCAGCCAAGGATAACTCCAAAGCTGTACACATCACTTTATTTTTTTTATTTTTTTTGAAAATATATCACTTTATTCTGTTAACTGGCATGTTTGCTACTCACTCCGTTCCAAAATAAGTGACTTGAGTTTGTCTAGATTCGCAAGTATCTAGACATGTTTTAGTATATAGATACATGCAAATTTAGACAAAGGCAAACCACTTATTTTGGGACGGAGGGAGTATTTAGGATAAAGGTAACCACAGAGAGCGGCGTAATGGCACCACGGCACGGATCCCTTTATACTTTTTTCCTTTTGAATCTTTGAAAATTTTAAATTTAAAGATTTAAAAAAATACGAAAAAAATACGTGCATGTAGATACACGCGTGCCAAAAAATGTGTGAAAATACATTATATTTTGGGCTCAGCAAAAAAGACAAATTTTCAGATCTAAGGCGTAAACAGTACACATATGAAATCGAAATTTGTCTTTTTAGCTGCACCCGGAATATAATAAATTTGGGATTGAAACTTTTCAGATGTGTGGTGCGAGTCCTTGGCTACATGCCGATATTCTTTTCGCATTTTTTAAGCTTTTTCGGAAAGACAAAATCAACAAAAGTGTAATTGGGTGACCAGGATATAGAGCTAAGTGTAGCTCGTGTCCCAATAGAGGTATTCGCAAGCAGCCAAGCACCCTTAACTATTGTTACAAACTGCTATTGTCAGATGGGGCTAGTATGGAGACTCCAAAGTTTGACACTTTGGCAATGTAGTTATCATCAAACAGGATAGAATATACTCCCTCCGTTTTAAAATATAAGATGTTTTAGCTTTGTGAAGCAAATATATCTAAACTTCTTTTAGTGTATAGGTTCACTTAGGTTTGAAATGAATCTACACACTAAAAGAAGTCTAGATACATTTTCTTTACAAAGCTAAAATATCTTATATTTTGAAACGGAGGGAGTATATCTCTTTCTCTCTCATCCTTAGGCAGCCAAGGATAACTCCGAAGATGTACAAGATGGCGTTCCACCGAACCCACCAAGTTATCGCTAGAGAGGGCCACCTTCCCTCTCGCTAGTTGCTTCGGAACATGGCGCATCCATCCAGCAAACGGATAACGAGGGCTGAAAACGATGGCAACAAATTCACGTATAAAAGATAGAAGATACCGAGGCCACCTCATGTCAGAGCCGAAGAAGCTTCACACCAGGGTCAAGGCATACCGATGATGCAGAAACACGTACATCTGCTCCCCGATGATGCCCCCAAGAGGGTAACAACGCGTCACGCCGCCACCGAGCCCAAAAAATCCTACTATGGTTTTCACCCGGAGCCCTGACATAGAGAAGGACCCATAAAGATGTCCCCAAGAGGGATACGACACCCGTGGGTATCATTGCCGCTCGGTACCTCACTCGTGGCACCCGAGGGTCGCCGACCAACCAAGGGTTGGACAGCCTCAGTCGGCCAAGAGTTCCAGATCTAGACTAGGAAGTCAGCACTGCCAAAGCCACAACAACATCAGGATCATCCACTGTCCTCCCCTCACTGCCCAACTAGCCAAGCAGAGAGACGTCACCACCGCTGCAACATTGCCCGCTGCCAAGCTACTAGTGCAGCCTCACAACCTAGGGCTGCCGCCCCAGCTTCCATGCCCCATGAGTAGCAACAGCGGCTTCCATAATAACTATGGCTCGACAACCCGAAGACGAACCAACAAGGGGGGCGCCATCTGTCTGGCCTAGATCTGGCTAGCACACGCACAATAGCCCTTTAGAGCAAGTACAATAATGCCCAGTCAGCTGGCTATAAGCTTTGCTATGTCATGGTAGTCCTATGTGGAAGAGGGAGAAATGGGAAAAGAGAGCACAACCGCTCTTATTCTACCGCCGGTGGTAGCACATGCTCGAAGGCCCATGCTAGCTCTATGACCAATGGCATGCAAGGAAATATTTAATAAACCAAATCTAACAGCCGGTGTATAACTAGTCTATTGCATGGCTTTGGCTCTATGCTAACTTTAGATGACATGACAGAGCCAGCAGCCTAGGCTGCACCCGCTCCAAGCCACCGTAGGCCCGCCTATACCGTTGTAGCTCGGGGCCCATTCCACATGTTTCTTGACAAGGAGGTTGCGTCCGGATGCTGCGTGTGATGCAGCCACACCATGTCGTTGCACCACCAGCTAGCGCCAGGTCACACCGCCGCAAGTCAGGCCCATCCCACACAGACCCCCTTGCGAGCGGGTAAAGGAACACCCACCTGCATTGCTCGTCGGTGGCAGGGGCAGGAAAGGAGGAGGGGGAGGGCGCTAAGGTATCGTGTTTTGATCGCCCGCCAAATTACTTTGAAGACTTACCATGCTCCAGCTTACTCTTATGATTTCGCGCATGTGCTTCTCATTGGTTGTGGTTTAATGTATGTCTCGATAAAAATCATACAGTACGAAATTTTTCGATGCCAGATTTCAATTTGCACTGTTTCCACTATAGCGGCGAATTGTTGCATTAGCAGTTTTTTTCAATGATTTTTTGTGTGGACGTGGACACGTGCCTCGTGGGCCTGCTCGCCACCACCAGGCTGCTGGCGGGGTGATTGCCTTCTTCCTGGGCCGTTTCGTCCTCACCGCCTGGTGCGCCATGCCGTGCCGTCCTACTCATCCTGGAACTAGGCAGGGCTTCCATGCCGCCGCTGCCGCCCCCAGGCCCCACCCTGTGCGCCTTTCTCTACTTCTTCACCTCGAATTCGAAAGCGAAGAGGGGTAAAGCTGGCGACGTACCGTTCGGTCGATAGCTATAGTATTAGCTAGCTCCGGAGAGTGAGGAGTAGTACTACGAACGGAGCTTCCTTTCACCGCCATGAATGCCGCCGCCGCCGCCCCGTGCCGCGAACCCCATCCGCCTCACCGCACCGTCACGCAGCCTTATCTCCTTCCCGGCCTCAAAGCGATGTGTGCAAGAATCTCCAACTCCATCGACAACTTCGAGACGCGGTTCGTTACTCGGCCGATCCTTCCTCGCATCACATTATTGGAGAGAGGACGTACGTACGTACGTACCGGTCGAGAATCTGCGGCTGTACTCGGATGACATCGGTATCCATCCTTCTTCTGCTAGTTGCCGGCCGGCCCGTACACACCTCTTTCCCCAGCCGACGGATCGACGCAGAGACACTGGAGGAGGAGGAAAGGACTACGTAGTGTACTCAACTCACACCACGGTGATGTACCATCTCCACGCGTTCATGAACAACACCGTGTTCTTTATACTACTACCCATTGCGTGGTCAACATGGGCGAGCTAATAAATTCGTGCCAGGCTGACCGCTGTCGCTTGCGCCAGACTGCAAGGCACACACATTTGACCAGAATTTCAATCGTGGCAGGCAGAGTGCCTCGATTATCCATAGAAAGTTAGGCAAGCGCATCATATTGGGGGCAAATCCAGGTAATTTTCAGCAATGGCGACATCACCGTGTACGTAGTGCCAAAGTAGAGTTGCCCGCATAACTATGCGTGACAGGAATCCTCATGTCTGTTGAGAGAACCACTTCCGAAGCTGCCGTCTAGACGTGCGCATGCCATTCCGTTCAGACGTACAGTACTACTGCCAAGGTACGATCGATCCTTTTTTTTTTATCTTCCTTATTAATTTGCATACGTACATCCAAACGTCACCTCCCTCAACCGTCTATTTTACACAGCACATGCCTTGCGGCTGAAACCATTAATATATCGATCAACCCACATGGCACAATCCCAGTTGCATACCATACCAGTATCTGCCTGCAGCCTGCATGTATATATACGCAGCATCTAGCAACCACACCGCCCTCATAGGTACGTTCGTTCAAGGCTTCAAGCAGCATGAAGGCAGGACGACGCTCCTCCTCCAATACTAGCAGCAACAGTAGGCTCCTCACGTCCTTCCTGAACGCGTGCAGGAAGCTCGGCGCCGCCCCGACGGCGGGCGAGTACTGGGCGCAGCTCCACGCCGGCGACGAGTCCGCCATCCCGGTGGACGTGCCGAGGGGCCACACGGTGGTGTACGTCGGGGAGGAGCTGCGGCGGTACGTCGTCCGGGTCTCCTCCCTCGACCACCCGCTGTTCCGGGACCTGCTCGACCGCGCAAGGGAGGAGTACCAGTTCGCCGCCGGCGAGAGGCTGTGCCTACCCTGCGACGAGGACATCTTCCGAGCCGTGCTCTGCCACGTCGACTCCAGGCAGGAGTACTGCCGTAGGCTGGTGCTGTGCAGCTGACGCCAGCCGCGCGCGGCACTGGTAGTACACGATTAATTGCTGACCGCGGGGGGCGGTTAATTGCTCCGAGATAACGAAATTTGTGTGCTACTACTCCAGTATATACGTACATGATTTCCTAGGTCTCAGACTCTCGGATGTAATAGGGTCGGTATGTGTACATATCAAGTTCCGGTGCTCGATCCATGCTCTGTATTCCATTCTTCAAGGTACATGTGCCCGCATACTGCCGCCGTGCCGTGCAGAATATATGGGGGTCGTTCCAACTTGCAATTCGTGACCCATCATGATCCAGCCTTTTTGCTGTTACGACATTGGGCCGCCATCTTTTGGTCCATGTTGATCGTATCGTAGATAGAAAGTGTGTTTTAGGGTTTCCGTGGGGCCATGTCTTATCACGTCTTCCTTTGTATAATGATCAGCAGAATACAACGGTGTACAAGTAATATACTATACAGACTAGAACTACTTTAACACTTTCTCTCAATTTAAACTTCTACTCTGTACAAGATTCAGATTGGTCTTAAAGCGGTCTAACATTTGTCAAGTGGTTGGTTTAGTAAACACATCAGCCAGTTGATCATCGGAAGAAATAAATCTGACCTGCAAAGCTCCAGAGGTCACGCGTTCTCGCACAAAATGGAAAGCAATCTCAATGTGCTTAGTCCGTGCATGAAAAACTGGATTGGCCGTCACATAGGTAGCATCTAAATTATCACACCACAATATTGGAGTGCGCTGCTGAGAAATTCCTAACTCCTTGAGTAGTGACTCTATTCAGATAGCTCTGGCTGCTCTATTCGCCAAAGCTTTATAGTCAGCCTCGGTACTGGATCTCGACACCGTAGGCTGCTTCTTGGAACTCCAAGAGATGTGGTTTGGTCCAACAAAGACTGCAAAATCTCCTGTGGATCGACGATCATCAACACACCCTGCCCAATCCGCATCAGTAAATATACTTATACCGGTGGAGGTAGACTTACGAATCAGCAACCCTATACTCAGTGTTCCCTTCACATATCGCAAGATACGCTTCACCGCTTCCCAATAAACATTTGTGGGCTGTGAGAGAAACTGGCAGACCTTATTCACCACAAAAGAAATGTCTGGATGAGTGAGAGTCAAGTAATAGAGTCCTCCAACAACACTATGATGTCGGAAAGAATCATCAGTACTAAGTGGAGTACCAGACTCACATGCAAGGCGATCTCCTGTGGCCAAGGTTCATCGGAAGGAAACGAGAGACCATCTTCTAGAGTGGAATCATCGACCTTAACACCAGGAGTGGCATAGGGAAACACAGATGCATCAAAGACAACATCACGAGAAATATAAATACGTCACGCGGAGCGATCCAAGCACTTGTACCCTTTGTGCATCGGACTATAGCCTAATAAAACGCACATAGTGGAATGAAAAGAGAGCTTATGTGCGTTGTACTTGCGGAAGCTAGGCCAACATGCGCAACCGAAGGTGCGAAGGAATGTGTAGTCGGGTTGCACCTTGAGAAGCCGATGAACTGGCGTGTCCTATTGTAGAACAGGAGTGGGCATACGATTAATGGGGTAGCAGACCGTCAAGAAAGCTTCATCCCAAAAAACGAAGTGGGAGAGAGGAGTGCGCCAGGAGAGCAAGACCTGTTTCTACCAAGTGGCGATGCTTGCGTTCGGTAACTCCATTTTGTTGCGAGGTATGGGGGAATGAAACGTGATGAGAGATGCCCGTGAGCTGAAAATAGCGATGAAACCTATGATCCTCGCCACCCCAATCTGACCGAACAACTTTGATTTTAGTGTTTAAGAGACGCTCAACATGAGACTGAAACTCATAAAAGACATTCTCAACATCAGACTTATACTTCAGGAGATAAATCCAGGTAAAACGAGAGTAATCATCGACAAAACTGACATAATACTTGTACCCACCCGAAGATGCAATGGTAGGACCCCAAACATCGGAATGAATTAAATCAAGAGGCATGGTAGAAACACGATGAGAAGCAATATAAGGTAATTGTCGACTCTTAGCACGCTGACAAGCATCACAAATGGAACTCTGATTATTGGAAGAACACACTAAATCATTTTGCCTAACAATAGTTTGCACGACATTATTGGTGGGATGCCACTAGGAGGAGGTGGTCCGGACGCTGGAGGACGCCTTGCGTGGTGACGAGGATGACACGCGACCAAAGGTATGGGGTAAAGACCGTCATGACTTCTACCATGAAGAAGAACTCTCCTCGTGGTCTTGTCCTTATAACAAGGAAAAAAGAACGATGAAATTCGACAAAAACATCATTGTCGCTAACAAGACGATAAACTGAGAGAAGATGCTTGCTAATGGACAGAACATGAAGGATATTTTTCAAGTGGAGAGATGAACCGGATAAAAATGAGTTACCAATATGTGAAATATACAAACCTACACCATTGGCCACTTGAACTTGATCATTCCCGCCATAGCGCTCATGAATGTGAAGATGCTCGAGATCACTCGTGAGATGATCGGTAGCACCGGAATCCATGATCCAGCAAGGCTCGGGAGAGGAGGTCGACGCGGCGTTGCCGACACGCTGGTCGGGCTCGTAGCGCTTGCGGTAGTCCATCGCCTCATGCCCCCAGTTTGAGCTGATCTAGCACTGGGGGCGGTTGCACCGGTTGCGTCCATTGCCTCCTCTGTTGCGGCCATTGCCTCCTCTGTTGCGGCCATTGATGCCGTTGCCGCCGTTACGATGACGGTCTTGGTTGCCCGAGCCCTGTCTGCCCGAGCCCAGGCCGTAGGAGGGCTGGTCGTGGCTGCTCTGCCCCTGCCCCTGCGGTGCACCATTCGCGGGGGGAAACGTGGGACCGGAGTTGGTGGTGTAGACCGGTCGTGACGCGCTGTTCACCGAGGATGACCAATCCTCGGGCTCCGCTTGCTGCCTCTGAAGAGCTTCGTAGCTGAGAACATTAGAGTAGAACGTGGCGAGCAAAACAGGGGCACCTACAAAATTCATGGAGGCAGCAATTGGATTAAAGGCCGGGCCGAGTCCGGTCAGCATGTAGTCGATGATATCATCATCGCTTAGGGGAGAGCCGGCGGCCTCCATAGCGTCCGCAAGAGATTTTACCTGCTGCATGTATGCAGCGGCAAGCTTGTCGCCCTTCCGAAGCGCTTCGGAAGCGGTGGTTGGACTACTTGTGTTGTTCTGATGGTGTTAGTGTGGTTGCTTTGAGGAATCATTCTCTGTAGCAGGACTTTCCTTTTTGTAATTCTTTTTTTTCGTGGGTTGTGTGTATCCATAAGGCCGCTAGGGCATGCGTTGGTGCAGAGACTGGGTGTAATTGATATCTCCGTGATATTAATATATACTCTTTTCCAAAAAAAATGTCCACGGACCACCGCGTAGTTTATCAGGACCACTGTTAAGTACTCCCTCTGTCCAGAAATAACTGACTTGAGTTTATCTAGATTCGAATCTATCTATATATTCGAATCTAAATAAACTCAAGTCAGTTATTTCTAGTTGGAGGGAGTAGATCATGTGAGTGTGTATAGGAGTATCCGTGTTTTTTCCTCTTTTTCTATTCCACGTTGTCAAATAGATCATTATTTTTCTGTACTGATTTTTGTATAGCTCTAAGAGTATCTGTGTACAGAATTTTTTATATAAGCCGGAGTATCTGTGTACTGATTTCTTGTTATTTATTCACATATACTCTCTCCGTTTTTAAATATAATATGTTTTAGCTTTGTAAAGCTAATATATCTAGTCCCTTTTTAGTGGTTTGGAGTGAACCTACACACTAAAGGGTCTAGATTCATTACTTTTATAAAGCTAAAACATCTTATATTTTAAAATAGAGGGAGTACACGACAATACTGATGCGCAATGGCCCCGGTCGCATGAAGCGTGGAGTTTCCGCATCAGTTTCAGGAGACCTTGAGTAATGTTTCTTTCCTGATGCTCTATTCGGGGACCAGGGTGTGCGGCAATGTGCAATGTGCATTTGTTTGGTTCCGATTGTGCAAGAAATTTCAGCTTCAATGAAGTTGGGAGCGTGAGTGCTCTTTTAGTCGAAAAAAAGTTGCACACTGTGGTCGTTTGCTGATCCTAGGGGTGTGCAAAATCTCACACCGTACAAACCGTGGAAACCGGCTGGGGAGAGCTAGTTCATTCTCCTTCACAAAATCATTCCGGACTTCCAGTTTAGTGCAAAAAAAAAAAATGGAAGTGCATTCTCTGGAAGTGATTCACCTCTTCATTTGTCCATTCTAGTCTAGGAAAAAATGTACTCCTCTATCATGGTAACAGATGATACATTTAGAAGTTCAAACGGAGTAGCTTGGCGTAGTACGGATTCCAAACATGAAACCTATACACTATCATGGTGGGATTGAAGTTTGTATGGGGCACAAGTGACACTGACACAAGAAATACTGGCGCAAATGTTGCTGGTCAGATCTGCTGGGCAACACTGCTATACAGAGGAAATATCAAGAAAGGACTGTCGCTCGCCTATACTATACCTTACTAGTACTCCATACATTCTCAGTATACTTGTCTGTCTAGTTGAAGTCGGGCTTCTCAGGGTAAGTGCAGCCAGAACGCTGGATGATGACGTTTGCAGCGTAACAAGCAGCTCTGACACACTCTCGATGCTCTTCCCTTGAACCAACTGGGAGAGGAATCCTCTGACAAAGGCGTCACCTACAGAACCAAAAATGATGCAGATCACAAATATATATTGAAGGCGTATGCAAATTTCTGCTATTACAATCATTTAAACTGCTTAACGGACGTGAGACGCTCACGGCACGTAAGAAGCTGATGCTAAAAGAAAGGATAGCACTGGGAAAAGAACAATTCAAATGCATTTTTAACATCACCGCCCGAAAGTACGGAGTAATGAGTACCTGCGCCATTAGTATCAACAAGTTTCTCCTTGGGCAAAAGAATCACAGGAAACGTTTTGACCTACAAGCAAAAGAATAATAGAGAGTTATGCAGATTAGGCAAGTTAACTGTACGTTGGGAATGCTTCATTATGTCCAACTTTTTGTAATCTTATTCGTAGGCAAGGTAACTGTACGTTGGGAATGCTTCATTATGTCCAACTTTTTGTAATCTTATTCGTAGGCAAGGTAACTGTACGTTGGGAATGCTTCATTATGTCCAACTTTTTGTAATCTTATTCGTAGCGACAAATGCGGTTCAATTATCTCTAAGCTCGTGGTAACATCTAAATCGTTGAAAAAAAGCCTTTGAATCATCAGACCAATCCTTAAAGCAGACCACCAATTGGACTTCATCTTCAAGGAAAAGATATCACCCACTATTTCTTAGATCAACCAACAGAATGCATGCAGAGAAATTGAATAGACTGGACTTTGCAATACGTGCTAAAGCAGGCGCTGTGGCTCCAGGCTCCATGGAAAAAATTTAGCGACGCTGCTCCAGTTGTGTGCATACAGTTTTAAAGCAGGTTCTGAAATTGATGAAACTGGAAAAACCAGCATGGTTACATAATACCATATAGTTTAGGTCGATTCCCTAAAGTTTGTTCAATCAAGGATTGATGAGTGTTTGCAAACATTCTGTACGGTCTGAACAGAATGCTATTATCACAATGTTGTAAAGCCTGTCCACAAAACCCGCAGGAACAATATAGCATGATATTTACCTTTCCATCATCAGCCACAACTACTGGATCACAACCTTGAGTAATAACAGTAATCCTCTTGTGTGTTCCTGAAGCCTTGGGCAATTGTGAGATCTTCAAAGCAATCTCCTCAACATTGTCAGTCTACAATTTTTTATGGGAATTTTGTCACAGCCTTAAAGCTGTACTAATAAAAATATTAGGTGATAAATGAATACCTCCCAACCACGAACTTTAGCAAATGTCCTTGCCTCTGTTTCATTTCCAAATATGTAGTCGACATACCTAAGTTTGGTAACAAAAAGAACTTCAGATTCTTATCGGCATTGCAAATATAGCAATCTTTACACAAAAAACTGAAGGTGTTCTGCAATGCTATCACATGGTGGGGTCCATTACTTACTGAAAAGCTTTCTCTTGGGCATCACGGAAAAACTCACAGATAAAGGGGGCAGAAAGGTTCATCATAAACACCTGCAAATAGTACGATCAATTGTGCTCGAACATATAAACTAGAATTGGACTCCTTTTAGTGATTAGTATTAACCTTGTTAGTTGCAGCAGCGTGCTCAGCAACAAGTTGAATACTATCAGGGGACACGGTAAGGAAAAAGCCAGCAATGTAAACGTATTTTGCCTTCTCAACTGTAATTTACGATATTATAATTGTCAAAAATGAATCTATCAAACAAAAATATAGTGCAAAGTGCAAGAGAGTATTGGAGAGAGTAAAATCAGATGACTTGTACTAAATCTCTGTTAAGACAACTCCAAACAATAGCATATCACAAAATTTATATTAGACTTGAAATGGAAGGTACCATCATCCCAAACAACATATTCATTACGAAGCGAACATAAAGATGAAAATTCACAGAGGAGTTCAAGTGATCATTTTTATTACCAAGCGTCCAATTCTCAGGTCTCTTTAGATGTTCAGACGTGTAGCAGTTTGCTGCGGACAAATTTGCAACAAGTGACCTGGTTACATATACAAGGAAATAATTTAAACTGAAGTCACATATATTTGAGTGCGAACAAGACAGACATACACAGAAGTAATGGAGCAGTTTAAGAACAGGACATGAACATCCAAAAAAATCTATGTTGATTCAGAAGACCGTTGTTTGTAATCAAATAGACAAAGAAGTTTAATACAACACAATCATTGATAATGCATCGCTGCAGTAACTCAGTGCCCGAATAATACATCATTGGTTTGAGTATTACTTAGTTCAAGCTTAAGTGATATTGTCCACTTATTTTGTTACTTTTGCTATTTCTGTTAACCAAATATTAAGGCAACTCTTAAAGCACATGTAGAACAAACAAATGGCAATGCCTTGTAGAATAGCATGCATACTAGAAACATTATTACAGGCCCCAGAAACTATTGATTACTCATTAAAATAAAAAATAAAAGAGGCATAATTGCTTGACGAGTATAGTTATTCTAGGGGGGGGGGGGGGGGGGGGGAACATAGTATCAGAGAAAGACAGTCTAGTGCAAGAAAATACACATTTTTATGAAAGGGACACTTTTAGTAAACACAAATAAACAATTGCAGGTTAGAGTACTAGATAGACTGTCATAAGACAAATTTAACAAACAAGTAGATGTTCTTAACTGCTAAACTATTCCACATTCCTTCACAACAGGATCATGGTAACAACTTTAGGGAAGCTTAATGCAAAGTCAAGAGCAGTACTAGGCAAATACCACTCTAGGTGACATACCTCTCACCACCAACAACACAGACAGCACATGTGCCGGTTGGAGCATTGGCATCCTCATAATAGTGGGCCTAAATATATAGATGACAAGGTTAAAGTGGTTGAGTGTGCAACATAGTGGACAATGGAGTGTCATAGCATGTAGAGCGGGGGGAAATAAGTTATAGTTTACATTGACACTAGCAGCTTGTGCATTGTTCTTCATCTCCTCGCCAAACTTGTCCTTCCCAATGCAGCCCATGAAACTAGTTGCACCAGGAATTTGAATCATCCACTGCAAAAACATAATAAGGATTGTATCAAGTTCTGAGCATATGATAAACGATAAGGACTGGAAATAGGACTTGGTTTGCTCTCAGCTTACTTGGGCAACCCTAATAGAGTTCTGAGTGGCTCCTGAAGGAATCAAACACAATAAACACAAATAGTGAGAAAGTAAACCATGAAACAGAAATTACTGCATTCACGTTATCAGTTAGCACAAACATGCAGAAATAATACCTCCAGCAATGTATTCAGTGTTGTCCTTGCTACCCAATTCATCGTACCTAGTAGCACAACAAACAATTCAAGAATATTAGTAACCTGTAGCCTTCAGTGATGCATCCTTATAAACAAATTCCCAATTATGGCATGTGAACAAGGCAATTTGCTTACTGAATTCGAAACGAGTACATATCTGGCCACTTAACATGGTACGATTGATTCAGGTGGCTAGTGTGACAGTATCAGGCTTTTGTTTTCTATTCGTGAATCTGCCAACAAGAGCATCCGGTAATGCAAGTGAAGTTGAAAGGAGAAAGAAATTTACATGGGCAAGTACTTTTCCTCTGCAAGAATGGAATTTCCCGGTTTGAGGTCATACCTAGAACACAGGCGCAGAGAGTTAGCTGATAATAACAAGAACAGTCACATCTGACTCTCCACACATGCAACCTAGAGAGCATGGTCCAATCCATTAGACAAATTCTGAAGAAGAAACAGCGTAGTATCAGATTTCATTTTCTGGGATCTTGAGTTTACAGCTATGGTATAATTCCCAATGAAACGGAAATTTCTCTAAAAGAGAAACGAATGAGTTTAATTGCACCAACCGACACTGAAATAGAACTTTTATATTTGATCAGCTGCAGTTTTTCTTTTTGTCATGATCAGCTGTAGTTCGGCACAAGCGTACTGTCTGCATCTTGTTCTTTCAGTGGCATCAAGGTCTTACACTCATTCGGCAGATTGTTCACAGTTGCATAGGTACCAACTAAAACTTGGAAGTGATGCGAGTTTACTCCCAAGTCCCAACAAAGCTATACTATACAACAACCAACATGACTGGGGGTAAAACGCACAGTAATCGCAGATTGGATGATAGGAACATAGCAATGATTGGCAGGAAAGGCATATCTGAAAACCAAGTAATACATGAAATAGAGGAGGAGGAGCAGATTACTTCGCGAGGAAGGCTTCGTCGACGACGGCGGAGATGTCGAGGAGGGGGTTGCCCATCCCCAGGAGGACGCCCTCGTAGCTTCCGCTCGCCATTTTCCCCCCTCTCTTGCGGTTGCGCCTCGGTGAGCCAAGCTAGGCGGCGGCGAGGTGAGAAACTTGGAAGTGTGGGTTTGCTTGGGAGAAAGAATTGGGAAAGCGGAGGACGGATCGATCGATCTCCTGGATTACCTGCTGCGGAGATCGGTACACGCATGTTTTTTTTTCGGAGAAAACGTTTTACACTCCGAACGGAGAGAGAGAGGCAGCCGAGCCTAGGCCTATTCCGAGCCTAGGTCCATCAAGGAATATGCCAAGATCGCTCCACCATCTCTAGAAAACGAGCTCGACCCAAATTAAACTGAGCTGAATAACTGGATATTGCAAAGTTCCCTCAAAACTCTGAGCTGAATAATTGGATATTGCAAAGTTCTGCTCAAAAGAAAGAAAAAAAACTGGATATTGCAAAGTGGAAATTTTGTAAATTTTCGAAAATTTAGGAGGCCATAGCAACACACAGGCATTCAGCTATATCAATATTTTACAATGTGTTGAGGAACATGTCTAGCCTCTTGAAAGAAATTACGTGTGAATTCCTGCAGCTAATCAAAAGCCACTCTAATGTTTTGGCAACAGAGGTGACTTAAGTATTTTTTTTCCCTAGGCTGCTTACAGAACATTGTACTACCTTGCCAACAAATTGTTGTCGGTACTGATACATTCAAACTCATAAAGAGATCTGCATGGCAATAACTTGGCATCAGCTACGGCTCCAGATTGTTCAAGCTCGTGGAACCAAGTCCTCCGCTCCCTTTGCGATTGTAGGTGAGGGAGATATGCTAGTGGGGAGAAACATTCAGGGCGTTTAAGAGCCGTGCTAACTGCATCTGCTGCATGGTCAACCTGAACGAACGCAAACTGCAGTAGTTAGATACTGGGTGGTAAGTTTCGGTACAGGGGTATCTGCATAACTGACAAGAAAGCCTTGCAGCGGATAACCTTAAGAAATGACATGTTAAATTTAACTATTGGCTACACATGAGAAAGCTGTGTGCTTCGACGTCTTATATAGATCATTATCAGAAGTGACAAAAATACTGTTGATCGTTATTCTGAAGCAATGGCAAGATATGCAAATGATCCACACAGGTGATGACATTAATGGTCTTAGCAAATTCAATATTCGTAGAAAAATGTTTACAACTTTACATAAGAATCATATATTGTACAAACATGTACTACCATAATTTGACCACAAAAGTGTCACTCGGATATTAACAGGACAACATATACAGTTAGTTGGTCAAAGACATGTGTAGAGTTCCTATTGATACAAAACCAGCACCACTGGGGATTTGAAAATTGCATAATGATGAACTGGAAACTTTCAATGAAATTAACAGATACCCATTTTATTTTTTTCATCAAATTGTGTCAAGTGTTACAAACAGAAGGCTTGAAAAGCATGTGCTGACTAAGGAGCAACCGAACAAGATCCACTTTTCATTTTGGGCAGCATAGTAAAACAAATATAATCCATGGAAATAATTGATCCTATTGATAGAAGGTTAATGTAAAGGATTTACTGATTCACCAACTATATGCTTTCTAACAGACAAATAGCATGCCACATCACAAAAACCATGAATGAACCATAATGGAGACCTAATATTGATGGTTTTGAGAGACCAGGGTATAAATAAAATGGTGTTTGGATAGGGGTGAAAATTAAACCATGGAAATACTTGAGTTTCAAGATTACACTTCTCCAAGATGAAAACAAATCATGTAATCAAATGAACAGTATTTTTAACCTCAGAAGAAACTGAACTGAAACTATTTAGTCCTGTGGTGTTTTAGTTATGAAAAAACAAGAGTAAAGATTAGCTTGTTATTGCAAATAATAATAACAGGATTATCTAATTCTTAAATATGTATGTCCACCAATTATCTCCTAATGTCATCCCATGCTGACAACCCAACTCTAGAGTCTAGACAACCTTTTCCATCTTTGAATGCCAAGTATCAAACATGATCCATGAGCCTGCCGCAGCACCACAAATACAAGGAGCGCAAGAATATGGAAACTACATTGATGACTACTACATGTTTTTGAGGGATTGGTAGCTACTCCTATCACATATGAAGCAAGTTGTTTTACTTGATGATATAGTTAGGTTTTGTTTTTGCGAAAAGATGATATAGTTAGGTTACTTTACGTATATGTGCAATATCATTGAATAGCCTGCTTTCGTCACAAACAATACGAAAAATAATCGTCACATCACTAGAATGTTCATGAGGTCACATAGGTTCATCTATTGTGCACATAATATATTCTAAATCTAACGCTGTGAGTTTCAAATGATATACTCCGTACAAGATATTCTGGCAGCAACACACAGCAATAAAATCTTGAAACCCAAATCAAACGTCTACTGTAAACACGAAACTACTAGTAAGACAGATGTAGGGTCCAAAATACAGTATAGGCTGATTCAATGGTTGGATTAGGGTGCACAGCTATCACCATGGGTAGCCCACTATTTCCCAATTATCCTATCCTACCAAGTATCGTGCCAATTAAATAATTACAGATCCATTCGAGAACCAATCAATCAGGTGACCACGCGGTAAATCTTAGCCCAAATTGAGCAAGCAACAAAACAGAATTATAATCAATCTCGACAAAAGTTGATTACCGAAGATACAGCCGCGTTCATCAGCGCCTGCGCCATGGGGAGTATGCAGAACCTGAAACACAGGGTGGGCAAGGGATCAGACATCAGTACACGTAGGGAACAAATTTAAGAATTCGGGCAGAAGGCCGACGTAGTGTGCTAACATTCCCCTGCCACCGGAGAGGGCGGAAACAGCGGGGTCCGTCCACTCGTCGAAGCTGCGGTGGAGAAGACAGCAAACTAGCGAGTGAGACAAAGAGCCAAGGGAGCAGAACCAGGCGAGAGACGGAGAAAGGGTTAGGGATCGGTGTACTCATACATCCATCCGTAGCGGCGATCGAAAACGAGGCGGCGCTGGCGGCAGTGGAGGTCAGGACGCCGCGGATTGTAGGAGGAGGTCTCTACCGCCGCCGCCATGCCCTCAGATGAGGAGAAGTTTGCAGCAGCAAGGCCTTGCTTGTGGACGCGGCTATTTTACTATCGGGTGAATCCTTTATTTGAGTTTTTTTTTAAATGCCATTTTTTTTTGAAAAAATATGTGCGTGTATATATCCACATTTTAGGTGCTGACAAGATCGTTTCACAAAAAATAGACATCATTTAAAAAAGATAAATTTAAATGCTAAAATAAGAGCCTCTCCACAATGCATGTTTTTTGTAATTTTTACACAAGCCACAAAACATATTGGTTTTTTGTGAAACTGCACGTGAGCCCGTAGAATATACAGATACACTCGAATATATATATTTTTTTAATATTTTAAAATATGTGGTTTTAATAAAGGGAGCAGGAGAAACAACCCGTGGTTGGATGGTTAGGAGGACAGTGGTACCTCCAGCCCACCGGAGTTTAAACCTCAGGTTTGACGCTTTGGTGTCTCGTAAAGGCGAAATATTCTTTTAGTGATAGGCGACGTTTCCGTCGATAGCGAGACGCCTGTGATGACTTCATCAATCTCAAGACCCGCCGGCTCAGTCTCTCGGAGGTGCTCATAGGAGTAGGGTGTGTGTGCATGTGTTCATAGGGGTGAGTATATGTACGCTTTGTGAGCGTCTACGTTTATACTGTATTTCTCAAAAAAAAAAAGAGCATACGCACATGAGATCGAATGTGCATTTCCGCTTGTTTGGTAGAGTCTTTGTGGGGATCCCTACTTTGTTGCTGCCAAAAGTAGGTTGGTTCCGAAGCATTGTGCTAGTTCAATCCTTATTTTTACTTTTCTTAGAGCAACACAACTTCTATCATAAATATCACAGAGTTTAGTAGCAAGATCACTCAAATACTTCAATAAGCCTTGTAATTATTTTTCCTTTTCAGAAGCATGGTAGTTTATGACTATATTAAGAGCACGTTCCACATCATCACCTTCAGCTATAGAACCTCTAAAAATCCCCTTCATACTTTAGCATACATACTGTAGTAAATAAGAGCTAAACTATTGTTTTTAGCTTTTAATATATAAAAAGTAAAGACAAATATAAAATAAAGTAAAAACGAATACTAAATGTACTTAGGCAAGCAAACAAAAGAAAAGAATGACATAAACAAGACAAACAAAAATTGCTTCAAAGATCTAAAGGGAAAAAAAGCTCATAGAGGTGCACTTCCCCAAGCTTGGTTTGTTGCACAATCGTGATGGAAACGGCACCAGGAAACTCTAGCAATTGCAGTGGTAGATCAGCCGTTCTCCAAAGCTTGATGATAAACCAACTCTGAGGTGCACCTTATGTTTCCCGGCAATGGTACCAGAAAATACTCTTAATAGCACCAAACTATGTGGACACCAATTCGTTATGACTCCAAGCGCATTGCTTTCCCCACAAAAGTGACTCGAGGTTTATATCGAACTATCTAGAAAATAATAAATGTACATGTGTACTTCCTCTTCTAGCAACCTGCAAAATAAAGTTGATTGCAATTTGTATTAGAATTGAAAACAAACGTTGAAATAAAATAAGTAAAGTAAACATGCAGCAAGTACAATAAACTAAATGCAATATAAAAGACAAATTGTATGCTATGCAAGAGTGTGATGTAATAGTGTTGATAGTAATGCAAACTATATGAAAGAACTAAATGCAAGTATGCTAATTATTTTTGTATTTTCGGAATAAATGAGTATTGAAAATAAAAGGAATTTTAAATACAAAAGGTGTTTCTTATAATTAAAAATGTACCATGTTCCATAGTTTCACTTGTGTACTCCCTCGTAAACATGGTGAGATAAAAAACAACTCCTCATAAGCATACTATTGATGCAACTTCATAATCTGTTTGATAGATATTCATATGGGCATCATGTCCTATACTTCAGATAATACAACACATCTCAATAATACTCCACTGGTAAGAGAAAACTCTAGAAATTAGTTTTAAAAACAAACAGAGTATTTTCTTTGTTTCTATGGCATAATGTTGGATACATAACACTATCTCAAAAGACATGAGCTCATCTAAGGTTGTCATTAGGCAATAGTAGTACTTGTATTCATTTATCCCTAGTGAGGTAACAATGGAAAGGTAAAAATCATAGTAGGACCTGAGCTTTCTATCACTATCTAATTCCATACTTTCATATTACTCCATCTAATGCACATGTTCCTCTCATGTCCCATCATACAAGTTTGATCAGAACGAAGAAATCAAGAACCTGGTACATAATATACATCTACTTAAACATCAAACACAATCTAAAAATTCCAATCTCAAATACTCAAATCATAAAAACCAAAGATCCACCACAAAGGATTACATATAGATGGCATAATCATGTTGGACAACTCATATGGCACTAGGACATTGATACCATGAGAGAGAGAGAGAACAAGCTACTTTCACAACCCCATACTTCGGGGCTGGACTACTCACTCTTCATCATAGTGTCGATGGAGATGTTGGACAGCGAGCCGACCGTGCTTCCCCTCCAATCTTCGTAGGATCTCCTATGTTTCGTGTTTATGTATCTGTGGTGCGCCGTACATCGCGATCGGTCCCCTTTTATAGATGGTTTTAGGTCAAGACAAAGACACGGGAAAATTGTAGGGGTTCTGCATATTAAAACAATAATTTTTACCCTACGCCCCTGAACCCCTGATGTTGTCAGGACCTATCTATTAGTAATGCAGTAACGGGAGGGGCTTTTCGCGAACTTACCCTTGAAGACCGAAAAGCGTTGTCAACACTCAGGAGAACGTGATTGATGTAGATGAGCCGAAGCCGACCTCAAGGTCGTGATGAAGTCCTTGCGCTCCTGTGGTTCCAACGACTTGAGTGCCTCAAGTGTGACACCTCGCAGGGAGTTACACACATCCGGTGCCTGACGATGACTCCCGCTTCCCCGATCTAGTAGCAGTTGCGGAAGTAGAGCCCCTCGATCTGAATCCCGCAGCGCGACGGCGCTCCGCGGTGAAGATGTCTCTCGTTCGTGCAGTCCGAACTTGGGACCACGGTCACGAGAGAGAGAGAGAGAGAGAGAGAGAGAGAGAGAGAGAGAGAGAGAGAGAGAGAGAGAGAGAGAGAGAGAGAGAGAGAGAGAGAGAGAGAGAGAGGGAGAGAGAGAGAGAGAATATCAATTGGAAGTCTCCCCAAAAGTGAGGAAATCTTTATTGAATATTGTGTGTATTTATCTGGCCAAATACCCCCACTATATATAGGGGAAGGGGAGGTACTACCTCCCTCAAAGTCCCGGGGTGGGACTAAAGGAGAGGAGAGGGGGAGGGGTGGCGCCGCCGGCCACCCCATGGGCCCCGCGCGGGGGCTGGCTCACTAGGGCGTCGGCCACCCTCTTTGGCCCTTCTCCCTCTTGCCTTTCCCTAATGGGCCCTCTTCCCTCCGGAATTGGCCCATTAAGCCTTTTGACCTTTAAATTGATTTTCTTTTTTATTAAATAATTATGAATAAATGACTAAATCAAGATTTAACATTCATTCACATATTATTAAATCTTCGTGGCTATGGAACACCTTCCATCTCCACTCTGGACATCCTCCGGACTTACCGAAACCCTTCCGGTTTTCTCTCTACTATTCTTCGGTGATTCTTCCGATCCTATAAACACTCTCTAAACATCATCAAACCCTTAAGCGTGATACCCTATGGTTCGGGAGCACTCCATACTGAAGGAGTTATGCCCTAGAGGCAAATAATAAAGTGCATTATTTGATATACCTCCTGTATGTTCATAATACATTTCATATTGTACTATAACTGTGTTAATACGAAACGTTAATACACGTGTGGTATGTAAACAAACCATGTCTCTAGTTACCTCTAGTGAACTAGTTCATTGGTCATGAGGATGGTCTATGTTTCAAGATCATGGGCATTTATGTCAACTGACAATGAGTTCATGTTATTAGTTGAATAACATGATAGACAAACATCCGACCGTTATATATTAATGAGATCTAGTTACAAAGTTCACCATTGATGATAAAACACAGAGAACCTTGCAACCTGATCCTTCGACTGTGAGGTAATGCAAATCACCATTCTGGAAGAAGCTTAGATGGTTATCAAGTATCATCTCGTAACAGAGTGATCAAAAAGGTGCCACTCAGGTTTTCCGAAGGAATGTGTAGAGGAGTACATATCAAGACCAGGATTTGTCTAGTCCATGTAACGGACAGATATATGTGGCCATCTCGGTGACATCGCATTAATGAAGCTTGCAAGCATGTGACTAGGTAACGGAATGCAACGACATGAGAACGAGAAAACAAGTTCATCAGTAACAAGATCGAACTAAGGTATGGAGATACCAAAGATCAAGTCTCGGATGAATTAGGTATCGAATGACAAAGGGAATGGGGAACGACTATCTCACGGTTCGAGCGATTGTATTCGTGAAACGCACGGGGGTCACATGGCCATCCAGGTCCCTCTGTTGATCATTGATATGAGAGTGGTTTCTATCATGTCCAGAGTGTTTACGAACCGAAGGATGTCACGCTTAAGGGTAGAGATGCTGATGGTAGATGAGGTATCGTATGATAAATAGAGAGAGAGAAACCAGATAGTTTTGGTAACATCCGATGGAGATCGGAAAGGGGTCCGGAAGTTGTTCTGGAGTGAAGAGATAATATAATATGTGTATTTGAATGTTAATTGGAGAATTAATATTAAATATATATTTTTTATTTTATTTTTAAAGGCTCCATATTGCTAATGGGCCTCACCCGAAGGGAGGCCCAAGAGGGCAAGGTGCCTAGAGAGAGGGGGCCGGTCGCCCTAGGGCTGGTGGGCCGCCCCAGTGGGGCCCACCTAGGGCCGGTGGCTGCCCCAAGGTGGCCGACGGGTGTGGGATTAGTCCCACACCGCCTGGCCCCTGGGTGGTGCACCCCCTCCCACTATATAAAGGGGTTCCCTCCTTCCCCTTTGGAATCACCCCATTCCTCTCATTCTCTCTCTCTCATCTACTGAGGACTTTCCCGTAATATTGGGAAGGACCTCGTAGTTGAGTTCTCCACCTTCTCACTACCGTCGTGTGATCAGGCGATTCGGCATCTACTTCTTCCGCTACTTGGCTGGATCGAAGTCCGGTTAACGTCTCCTTCACCAGACGTGTGACGAACTTCGGAGGCACCACACTTGGGGTGCTGCTCGTCTTCATCAATATACGCCTTCCTGTGTAAGGCATGCCTCTGTTTGCAAAGGTATGAATACTGTATTCTTTCTCCGTTAATTATGTCTACATAGTATAGATCCTGGTATTAGAGTTTGAGTAGATAGATTTTTTTTGTTTTCTGCTACGGAACCCTTAAGTGGTATCAGAGCGGGTCTATGGGTAGACATGTCGTACGGATAGAACACATGGTTGTATGTGGGCATTGATTCTCTAGTTGCTACCCTCTTTAGTATTGTTGTTCATATCGTGGCACTGTTTGATGAAGCGGCCCCCAACCGACCTCACGTGGTGATTCACGAGACTGGTCCACAAATCAAAGTGGCTTAGGGGGGTGTCTGTCTCTCTTCAGTAGTTGATATGGCATTGATGCTGGAGGGCCCTGAAAAGGGAAGAAGAACGGTAATCATTGAATCCATGTTGTGGCTCGACGTTCGTAGGTGGGAAGGGGTTCTACTGCGAAAGCCCTAAAGCCACGTAAAACATGCAATAGTTAATATAGAAGCGTCTATCTTCATTATTGCATAAGGGCAAGTATTATATCATAGCGACAAACAAGTTTGTGAAACTTTGAAGTTGTTGATGATGATCATGAAGCTATAGCCATGTTATAACACTTTACTTTTGAAGTATTACTTATTGTGCTAGTATACTTACTAGACGGTAACATAATAAGATAATCCCTCGTAGTATTCCAGTTATCGTATTCCCCTTGTGTGTGCAACACCAAGAAAGTTCTTCGGTATGAGGCCGGCTGTGATGATCGGGGGTCAGACATATCTACGTTCGCATACAGTGGGTGCAAGCCATGTTGCACTACGAATACACACAAGTTAGAACTAGCGAGCCTAGCATGTACATACATGGCCTCGGAATACAAGAGACTGAAAGGTCGAGCATGAATCACATGGTTGATGTGATCGACATTAGGGAATGTCCACCTTTGATATTGCACTGATGGTCGTGATGATCAGGGGAGGTGTAGGGGATAGGGATCATGTGATCACTAAATGAGTAGAGGGATGTTCGTTTAAGTGGGAGTTCCTTTATTAAAATTTGAACTCATTATTATGAACATAGTCTAAACACTTTGCAAATCCTTTGTAGATGTCTCGCCCACCCACCTTCAACCTAAGCACTTTCCTCGAGAAGGACAAGCTGAAAACTGATGGAACCAACTTCACCGCATGGTTCTGCAATCTTAGGATCCTCCTAGTCCCCTACAAGTTGACTTATGTCATCGAGGCTGAGCTTGCGGCTAAGCCTGCAGATTCCGCCTCCCAGGACGAAAAGAATGTCTGGCAGTCCAAGGCGGATGATTTCTCCCTCATCCAGAGTGGAATGCTCTATGCCATGGAGCCGGAGCTTCAAAAGCGTTTTGAGAAGATGAATGCTTTTGAGATCATTAAGGATCTCAAGGCTGTCTTTGCTCCGCAGGCTCGTGTAGAGAGGTATGATGCTTCCGAGCTCTTCTTCTCTGCAAAGATGGAAGAGCACAACAGTATTAGTGAGCACGTGGTCAAAATGTCTGGCTACGTTAAGCGTCTAAATGCCCTGGATTACAAAATCCCGGAGGAGCTCGCTATAGATAGGGTGCTGCACTCGCTGCCCCCTAGCTATAAGAGTTTTGTGATGAACTACAATATGCAAGGGATGACTAAGACCCTTGCTGAGGTGTTCTCCATGCTCAAAACTGCTGAGGTTGAAATTAAGAAGGAGCACACGGTGCTGATGGTCAACAAGACCACCAACTTTAAGAAACCGGGGCAAAAGGGAAAAGGCAAGGGTAAGAAGTCTAAGAGGGATGGCAGGTTTGTTCCCAGCACCTCAAAGACTGCCAAGCCTGGCCCTAAGCCCGGCACTTCATGCTTCTACTTCAAAGGGGATGGGCACTAGAAACACAACTGCCCTAAGTACCTTGAAGACAAGCGAGCTGGCAAGATAGCCATCTCGGACAAAGGTATATATGATATACATGTTATTGATGTATTCCTTACGAGCGCTAGGAGTAACACCTGGGTATTTGATACCGGATATGTTGCTCACATTTGTAACTCTCAGCAGGATCTGTAGAGTAGGAGGCGCCTGAGGAAGGACGAGGTGACGATGCGCGTCGGCAATGGTTCGAGAGTCGAAGTGATGGCCGTTGGCACCCTGCATCTCCGCCTACCGTCAGGATTATTGTTGGTTTTGAATAAATGCTATTATGTACCCGCACTAAGTATGAATATTGTGAGTGGGTCTTGCTTGTTGCAAGACCATTATTCGTTTAAATAAGGAACAAATGGTTGTTCAATTTATATGAATGATGTTTTCTATGTTCATGCTCCTGTACGTGATGGTTTATTCTTACTTGATCTTGATTGTGATACACACATCCATAGTGTTGATGTTAAATGTTGTAAGCATAGTGACAATAATTCCATGTACATATGGCATTGCCGTCTCGGTCACATTGGCATAAAGCGCATGAAGAAGCTTCATTCAGAAGGGCTTCTTGGATCATTGGATTTTCAATCCCTTGATACATGCGAGCCATGCCTCATGGGCAAGATGACCAGGACACCATTCTCCGGAATAGTAGAGAGAGCTGTAGACCTACTTGGGATCATACATACGGATGTATGTGGACCAATGAGCGTCTCAACACGCAATGGTTATCGTTACTTTGTTACCTTTACTGACGACTTGAGCAGATATGGATATATCTACTTGATGAAGCACAAATCTAAAACCTTTGAAAAGTTCAAGGAATTTCAGAAAGAGGTAGAGAATCAACTTAATAAGAAAATCAAGCACCTTCGATCGGATCAAGGAGGCGAGTATTTGAGTTATGAGTTTAACATTCACTTGAAGGACTGTGGGATTATCCCACAGCTTACGCCAGCCGGAATACCACAGCGTAATGGTGTGTCGGAACGTCGTAGCCGAACCCTATTGGATAGTGTACGGTCCATGATGTCTTTAACTGATTTGTCTGTGTCTTTTTGGGGGTATGTGTTAGAAACCGCTGCTTTTATTTTAAACCGAGCACCATCCAAATCCGTAGAGACAACCCCATATGAGATATGGTATGGGTAGAAGCCAAAGTTGTCTTTTCTGAAAGTTTGGGGATGTGAGGCGTACGTTAAGAAACTGCAGCTTGACAAACTCGAACCCAAGTCAGAAAAATGCATATTTGTAGGATATCCAAGGGAAACCATTGGGTATACCTTCTACAATCAAGCCGAGGGCAAAACTCTTGTCGCAAAAACCGACACCTTTCTCGAGAAAGAGTTTCTTGCAAAAGAAGGAAAATCGAGTTAGATGAAATTGTTGACCCTTCTCTTCGTGTTCCGAGTAGCACAATGGAAGCTGTTCCGAAACCGCTCTCCAACATGGAGGAAGAGCCCATTGATAATGATCAAAACAATGACATCGAGACTCCTGAGGTTCGCAAGTCTACAAGGGTTCGTGCCACTCCAGATTGGTATAGTAGCCTTGTAATGTATGTCATCCTGGATGAACAGGAAGAACCTGCAAACTACAAAGAAGCTATGGATAGTGCTGACTCTGAGAAATGGCTAGAAGCCATGAAATCCGAAATAGGATCCATGCATGAAAACCAAGTTTGGACCTTGGTGGATCTTCTAGAGGGCCGCAAGGCCGTGGAAAATAAATGGAACTTTAAGAAAAAGACAGATGTGAATGGTAATGTGACCATTCACAAAGCTCGACTTGTCGCAAAGGGGTTTCGACAAATTCAAGGAGTTGACTACGACGAGACTTACTCTCCCGTAGTAATGCTTAAAGCTGTCAGGATTTTAATAGCAATTGCTGCACATTTCGATTATGAAATTTGGCAGATGGATGTCAAGATCGCATTCCTCAATGGTCACATTGATGAAGAGTTGTTTATGATGCAACCGGAAGGTTTTGTTGATCCTAAGGATGCTAGAAAGGTATGCAAGCTCCAACAGTCCATTTATGGGTTGAAGCAAGCATCTCGGAGCTAGAACCAACGTTTTGATCAAGTGATCAAGAGTTATGGATTTGTCCAAAACCAACAAGAGTTCTGTGTTTACAAGAAAGCGAGTGGGAGTTCAGTTGTTTTCTTAGTAGTATATGTGGATGACATATTGCTCATGGGAAACAATGTGGATCTTATGAATAGCGTGAAAGCATATTTGAGCAACCAATTTTCCATGAAGGATCTAGGTGAAGCTGCATACATATTAGGAATCAAGATCTATAGAGATAGATCAAGGCACCTAATAGCATTAATTCAGAGTACTTACATAGATAAGATTTTGAAAAGGTTCAAAACGGAAAACACCAATAGGGGTTTTACATCCTGTGATGAAGAATTGCAACTTGAGTATGACTCAGTGTCCTGTAACGGACAATGATAGAGAGAAGATGTCTTACATCCCTATGCTTCAGCAATAGGGTCTATCATGTATGCAATGCTTAGTACCCGACCTGATGTGGCATTGGATCTTAGTTTGACGAGCCGATATCAGAGTAATCTAGGACCAGATCACTGGACAGCTGTGAAAAATATCCTAAAGTATCTGAGAAGAACAAAGGATATGTTCCTAATCTATGGAGGAAATGATGAGGCTCTAAACGTAATAGGTTACGTAGATGCGAGCTGGAATTCAGATCATGATGACTCGAAGTCTCAAACAGGATTTGTCTTCTTGGTGAATGGTGAGGCGGTAAGCTGGAAGAGCAAGAAGCAGCCGGTGGTGGCACAATCTTCAATGGAGTCTGAATACATTGCTGCAGCTGATGTAGCGAATGAAGTTGTTTGGCTAAGGAATTTCGTCATCGAACTAGGAGTTTTTCCCAATGCGCAAGACCCCGTGACGATCTATTGTGATAACCCGGGAGCTATTGCAAATGCAAGGGAACCGAGAACTCATTCCACAGCCAAACACATCAAGCTTAGATTTCACGTCATCCGGCAGATTGTTGACGAAGGTGAAGTCAAGATTTGCAAAGTAGATACGGAACTAAATGTGGCAGATCCTCTAACTAAAGCTCTCCAACTGGATAATCACGAACAACACCGAGATTCCATTGGTGTTAGGTTCCTGCCTATTGTAAACTAGTTTTGTATACTCTAGTGCAAGTGGGAGACTGAAGGAGTTATGCCCTAGAGGAAAATAATAAAGTGCATTATTTGATATACCTCATGTATGTTCATAATACATTTCATACTGTGTTAATACGAAACGTTAATACACGTGTGGTATGTAAACAAACCGTGTCTCTAGTTACCTCTAGTGAACTAGTTCATTGGTCATGAGGATGGTCTGTGTTTCAAGATCATGGGCATTTATGCCAACTGACAATGAGGTCATGTTATTAGTTGAATAACATGATAGACAAACATCAGACCATTATATCTTAATGAGATCTAGTTACAAAGTTCACCATTGATGATAAAACACAGAGAACCTCGCAACCTGATCCTTTGACTGTGAGCTAATGCAAATCACCATTCTGGAAGAAGCTTAGATGGTTATCAAGTATCATCTCGTAACAGGGTGATAAAAAAGGTGCCACTCAGGTTTTCCGAAGGAATGTGTAGAGGAGTACATATCAATACCAGGATTTGTCTAGTCCATGTAACGGACAGATACATGTGGCCATCTTGGTGACGTCGCATTAATGAAGCTTGCAAGCATGTGACTAGGTCACGGAATGCAACAACATGAGAACGAGAAAACAAGTTCATCAGTAACGACACCGAACTAAGGTATGGATATACCGAAGATCAAGTCTCGGATGAATTAGGTATCGAATGACAAAGGGAATGGGGAACGACTATCTCACGGTTCGAGCGATTGTATTCGTGAAACGCACGGGGGTCACATGGCCATCCAGGTACCTCTATTGATCATTGATATGAGAGTGGTCTCTATCATGTCCGAAGTGTTTCCAAACCGAAGGATGTCACGCTTAAGGGTAGAGACGCTTAGGGTAGATGAGGTATCGTATGATAAATAGAGAGAGAGAAACCGGAATAGTTTTGGTAACATCCGATGGAGATCGGTAAGGGGTCCAGAAGTTGTTCCAGAGTGAAGAGATAATATAATATGTGTATTTGAATGTTAATTGGAGAATTAATATTAAATATATATATATATATATATTATTTTAAGGGGTTCCCCCTCCCCCTTTGGAACCACCCCATTCCTCTCATTCTCTCTCTCTCATCTACTAAGGACTTCCCCGTAATATTGGGGAGGACCTCGTAGTTGAGTTCTCCACCTTCACACTACCGTCGATTGATTAGGCGATCCGACATCTACTTCTTCTGCTGCTCGGCTGGATCGGAGTCCGGTTGACGTCTCCTACACCAGACGTGTGACGAACTTCGGAGGCACCACACTTGGGGTGCTGCTCGTCTTCATCAATATACGCCTTCCTGCGTAAGGCGTGCCTCTGTTTGCAAAGGTATGAATAATGTATTCTTTCTCTGTTACTTATGTCTACATAGTATAGATCCTGGTATAAGAGTTCGAGTAGATAGAATTTTTTTGTTTTCTGCTATGGAACCCTTCACATACATGGTCGGGACACTCCCGGACCAATGATCGACAGAGGGACCTGGATGGCCATGTGACCCCTGTGCGTTCCACGAAGATCTTTCGTCGTTTGAACCGAGACGGTCGTGTCTTATTCCCTTTGTCTCTCGATACTTGCATTGCCTGAGATTTGATCAATGACATCACCATGTCATGTTCAATCTCGTTACTGAACAATGCTACTTGACTCGTTCCGACAAGTGATATCCCTGTGATCAAATCACACTTTGCGTAGCTATTGGATATAACTTCTCCGAGTGGGCCCTTGAGTATCTTTCTGTCACGTGGACAGACAAATCCCGCTCTTGACATATATTGCCTCTAAAGTTCCTCTGAGTACCTGAACACACCTTTATAATCACTGTATTACCAAGTGACGCTTGATGTTATCTAAGCACTCTCGGGAGACACTGATTGATATAGCCTCACGGTCTAAGGAATAGTCTACGAGGATCCATTTCTAATCATCGTAACTTGAACTTCGTGACATGATCAGGTCACGATGTTTAGGTTGGTCATTGGTTCATCGTCTCATTCTCAGAATGAGTTAACTCCATTTCCAACTAGCATAAATGCCACATGATCAGGAAACTTGATCATCTGTTGACCAATGAACCAGTGACTAGAGTTTCACTGGGAACCCCTGGTTGTTTATATATCACACGTGTATTGATGTTTCCACTCAATATAGTTATAGCATGATATAAAACTTAATCATAAACTTCATGAAATATGATAATAGTCCTTATTACTATTTGTCTCTAGGGCATATTTCCAACAGTCTCCCACTTGCACTAGAGTACAAATAAACTAGCTGCATTTGTTCTTAATCATTGGCACCATATATCCGGTACCCTGAACATGATTGCTCATGGAAGAGATTGAGTCTTGGGCCTGTACTTTACAGTCCCAAATCCTTTGCAACTTACTAATGTCACCTTGATTGACATTAATACTTTATCATCACATGATAACATATGTGTGTATGCATCGTTGCTATGGCAGCAGAACGAGGCCTGATTCCAGGAGCCTATAGTGACTTTAGATCAACCTCGAGGGCTTTCTCATGGGCACTATGCCCTGGGACACATCATTCTACATTAAAAGCGAACTAGCCCCACCATAACATTATACAACACTTTAGATGGTACTCTTATCTATTATTATAAATGTAATCATCGAAACACGAGTGCACTCTGTGAGTCTTTCGATGTTTTGTTCACCTTGCTTCCTACTTGACTTTAGTCGGTATTACGGGAGTTTCCAACATATTCCCTTATAACATAACCCTTTATGATTTAAGATATTTCATCCTTTATGGATTTGGAAAACATGTCTACAGTTCTCTATTAGACACTACGGACAAACTTAGCTCAACATTCAGTGATTCGAACTTAATCACTTTTAAACGTTTCTTCTTGGATCATATATTATGTTAAGTTACTATCATGGTTTTTCTAAGATAGAACCTATGTCTCAACATAGTGGATGATAATCATCCTATTCTTTCTTTCAACCATTGATGTTAAACTTAATACTATTCCTAATTGAGTTATTAAGGACCAGTTCCTTAATTAACTTCTATTCCGAAACTCTTTTTAGAATTCTTTAAGGAATACTACATAATATCGTAATATTCTTATTATCAACTTCTACTCCCTATAAATCTTTATTTATCGATACTTGCGCTTTTATTCTTAACACACTTAAGAATCACTCTATAAGCTCTCACTCAAAATATGTTCCTAACATATTTGGGTATGAGTCACTACTCTTACTCAAACTATGTTCCTACATATTTGAATTTGAGACTTATATTGCTCCCACTCAAAAATATGTCATTCACATATTGTTTTAGGAAGACTTTTATAGCTCCCACTCAATTTCATGCAAATTGCATATCCACTCACTATTTTGAACGATTTCAAAATTCTTTGATCAAATATCAAACTTGGAGGTTTATTATGAGATACTAGTACCTTTACTAGTTTTAAATCCACTAGACATTTAGCACACTTGAATCAAATTCATTTGAATTCATCCAATACTTGACAAATTGTGCTTTTGTCATTTACCCCCTTTTCCACTATGGCTTTGGAGTCATTTGGGAAAATCCAAGTAACTCCTTTACTTGTGAGATTCAGCAACGAATTGCTTTCTAATCTCAAGGGAATTTTGCTTCTAGGATTTCTCATAATTCTAGTTTACCATTATTTCCTTAGTAGTTCGTAGGTATGTCATGTTCCAAGAATCATGACAAATGATTCACAAATGTCTCCATACAACATATGGGTTACATTTTGAATCCTGCTTCATGTAGTGAAAAACACTAGTGGGGAAAATCACAATGATCATAATCATTGATTCTTTCCTTTTGTGAAGAGAATCATTCAGGAACGTTTTCCGTTGCGCTTCTCAACACTCTGATGCAAGGTTTTGAATCGTCATCGTGTTTCACACTATCTTCCATTTGCTCCATAATCGAGAAATATTACTAGAAATGAACTTTCTCAAGAATGCACCAAAATCCAAGCAATACAGGTTTTGCTTTCCTTTTAGTTTCATCTATGGATTTCGTATTCAAAGTTTCCAATGAATACTCTACAAGGACTTATTCGCTATTGTTTTGGTTATATAAAATAACCCCAAAACTTTCATGACGATCCATACTAGATATGGAGCCGCTTCACGAATTCTAATGGTTCACTATATATTCTAATTGAGTGGTAACTATTTCTAACTAATGGTTTCTACATCTATACTACAACAATTTATTTGGTGCCATCTATTCACCCACTTTGATATCAAATATCATATTATGATGCTCTGCATTTTGACATTTCAAAACGCTTTGCATCCCACAATTTCTTCTATGCCAATCTTATAAAGTTGAATTTCATTACTATTGATCAAATCGTAGTAATTAGATTCCTTTTTATCTTTAATACCCTTTGTTTGATGAAACAATTTGATCATATCAAATAGTTTCATACTCATGTTTCCTTTGGTAAACTTCTTTACACATTTAAACAATCATATAATGATAATTACCATTTTGTTAAAACATAATACATCGAATATGTATTTACTTTTAACAATTCATTAAAACACTTTGTATTCAAGTAATACATAGTGTTAAAGTTATTTTGCCGAACTTAGGCATGATTTATACGTGACAAGAAATCGAATGTCTTTCACATATTATCATTATAACTTTGAATTTAAACAATGGTTTCATTCATTAATGAACATATCATTGAGTTGGGTATTTTAAGGCATTTCAGTATTTTACAAATGTTCATGCATTATCAATTAGTTTCAAACAACAAGGATAATTCACATATAATCAAACAAGATATGAACACAAATAGAAATCATTCATAAAAGTGGAACAACTGTTTGTTACAAACTGATATTAATAACCGTCTCACAAAATGTGAGACACACCAAAGAGGTTCACAATCTTTTGATTACAATAACTATCCAAAACATAAACTAAGTGATAAATGTCGAGAGAGAGTGTCATTGGCCATCATCATCATGCTCGCCATCAACACGCAACGTCACCTCCTCTCCATCAAGCACCTCTATGCAGAAGGACCTGTTTTCCGTAAAACATAACAAGTATCAAATATACTTAACACGACAAATGTGTTTGCAAGATTATAACATTTATAAAATTGTATATCAAATATATACATTTGTCATCGATGACCTCACCGGTGATTGGTTTAACCTTTACGTTCCTGAAACGTAATATGAACTCTTGGAAATCCAATGTTTTCGTATCACCACTCATGATGCTACTCCGGACATGTCCTTCATAGCTGGGAGGCAACAATCAAAGCAGCACGCCTATCGCAAATGGATCATCCATCTAGTAGTCCATGAAATGAACCATTCTCATCTGTGCATCAAGCATGCGCTCCAAGTGACCATTCAGACATGTGTGCTCCTCCATCTGTATAGAAAGGAACTCTCCAAGCAGCTCGTGCTTCCACATGCACACATGGCTTATGAACTTTGCTCTTAGTTGATCCACCATTGAATATGGATCAAGATCACCCATGAGCGGATGGAGTTCATCCACCATCCCGTAACGCATTATTATCTGAATGTAGGTGGACATCTCTTGACGATAGTAGCGGTCTGCCAGCTCTTGTGTGGTCTCATAGTGGTCTGGCTCAGTCAAATCCATCATGCGGCGTATGTAGTCCACCACATGATTCCTAGTAAGGAGATCATTCAGGCGCACAAGCCAACTAGGGAAGTTGGATCCATCAAGTCTAAGTTTCTCACCCATTACCCATTCCTCAATGACAAAGTAAGCTTCATGGTGAGCCATCTCTACATTTATAATTGCAAAAGAAATTTAGACTAAGTTTATAATTAAATGAGTTAATAATAACTCCACTCAGAAACACCTATCCCCTGAAGGGTTCCTAGTGATAACACGGCCCCTTTTCCCCACATCTCCCCCGATCATCACAGCCATCAATGTGGGTTCTAGGGTGGACGCTAAACGTCGGTCACATCATTCATGCGACTCATGCTCGATCTTTCGACCATCTATGTTCCGAGGCCATGTCTCTGTAACGTGCTAAGCTTTTTGGGTTCGCAACATAGAAAACAAAAAAATTGATACGATGGGAACTATACGCCAAGATCTATCTACTAGATACAAGCAACAGGTGGATATACATCCATAGAGAACTTACCCTCGAAGACAACAAAGTTTTGTTAACGAGTTGGAACTCGTGGATGATGTACTCGTACACTTGTCGATCTCAAGATCGTGATGAAGTCCTTCAGGTCCAGCAGTTCCAGCACCATCAGGTCCAGCACCATCAAGTCCAGCACCGCAAAGTAGCGGTGCATCCGTGATCACACACACGTTCGGTCCACTGAACAACCTCCGCCTCCTCGCTCCAGTGATGCAGCGGAAGCATCAACTCCTTTCCAGATAAAGTCACCGGGAACATGTATCTCGCTAATCCGAGACCATGGGGAATAACTAGAGGGAGAAGAGAACCTTCACGAGGAGGTGGTGCAAGAGGAGAGGACCATGGGGATCCTTTTATAGGGGAGGGGCGCAGCCCCAAGGACATGGCTGGCCGGCCATGGTGGGTGCCCCCACCTCTCCCTCATTCATGTGGGTGGAGCTTCCACTAAGCCCACTGACATCAATTTCAACTCCACTCAATTTGCATTTAATGTCCACCAAATTAAATGCATTTTCTCTTTAAATAAAACAATTTTATTTATTTTATTCAGAATTTTGTTAATTACTTTAATTAATAAACATTCACATAAAACTCCCTGCAACATTTCAATATCACATGTAGAACCAGTTTCAGCAATTTCACCCGAAACAATTCTGGTTTCCATCGAAATGAGTCCAGCGCTTTCTTAATCTTTATCTAAAACATATTTGCTCCTAAATGGTGTCGGTATCCCTTAAGTGTGTCACCCTACGGTTCGTGAATAATGCATACATGATCGAGACCCCTCTCCGATCAATAATCAGCAGCGGGACCTGGAGATCCGTACTGACTCCCACATATTCAACGATGACTCTTGTGATCATGTGAACCTTTAACGTCATAACTAAATCCCTTTGTCTCGCGATATATTACATATCCGAGATTCGATCATTGGTATCCCAATACCTAGTTTGATCTCATTACCGACATGCACTCTTTTCTCGTTCCCGTGATATAACATTCTAGTGATCACATCACTTGCTTGCAAGCTATCTTAATGTGATATCACCGAGAGGGCCCAGAGTATAACTATCCGTCATCGGGATTGACAAATTCCATTCTTGATCCATGAGCCTCAACATAACACCTTCGGAGCACTGAACCCACCTTTATAGTCACCCTGTTATGGTGTGACGTTTGATGTTATCAAGATACTCTTCCGATGTTAGCAATTAACATGATCTCATGGTCTAAGGACTAAGATTACTTCGTATGATGTTATAGAAATATAAATATAATGACTGTAATCGTAATTCTATACTTCAGATGAATGTTCATCACATCATTCCACCAATGTTGTGACCTCGTTATTAACGACATCCAATGTCCATGATCAGGAAACCTTGATCATCTTGTTAATCAACGAGCTAGTTTATAAGAGAGTCATAACTAGGAACTTTCCTTTTGTTTATTAAACACACATGTATTAATGTTTCCAAATTAATACAATTATAGCATGCAAAATAAACATTTATCATAAACAAGGAATAAGATAATAACCACTTTATTATTGCCTCTCGGGCATATTCCCTTCAGTCTTCCACTTGCACTAGAGTAAATAATCTAGTTTGAAAAACTTTGCGTATTGAACACCTATGGCTTTCTGGTGTTGCATATACGCGATTGCTAGTGGTTAACATAATCTCTGGATCTTACAGTTTCAGGTCCGTGTGTATCTGCATGTCTTTGCGTCTCTACGCATCACTCATTCTCAAATGAGATGGCATTGTATAAATTTGGTCCTTTGGTGAGACCTTTAGTTTGTTCTGGTTAAAATATGTTGATATTATTGTCATACAATATATCTTCATAGTATTAGCCCACTTTGAACCACACCTAGTGACATGGGTATGCCCTATAGGTACTCGAGCTTGGTATATACGGCCTGAATACATGGAGGCCCACGGTGTCGCTAGGGCCCAAATGAAGAACTCGAGTAACCTACGGACTCTCTATTGCTTGAAGAACAAGGAGAAGCTAAAGATAGAAAGTTTAAAGAGGAAAACCCTAACCTGTAACCAACTCGACCTGCTACCTGAGACCTAGCCTATCTATATAAAGGCTAGGAGGGGGCGACAAGGAGGACACACGCAACCCTAGTTTCCACAACCCTCGCCAGATTGCATCTGTGCACCATTGTAATCTTCGATTCCCTTGATAATTCCACGAGCAGACAAGCAGGAGTAGGGACCTCTACGAGGCATGAACCTGGGTAAACCTTCGAGTCCCATGTGTGCTTGTTTGCTAGCCGATAGATGTCTCCAGCGCTCCCTCCTTCTCCAAAACCCAAGTCCATAACATTGGGCAATGATGAGTTAAACCCTCGTCAATTGGCGCCGTTTGTGGGAATTGGGAGTGCTAATGTTGCGGCTTCTTCGGCCTCATCAACCGTGATCTACAACTCCGCAACAGCGGAGATTCGCGAGCTCTTCGGCGCGTTCGACTTCACTGTCCACACGCCGGCCACTCGCCCGGCTTTTGAGTCCGTGGGTGATGGAGTCAGCCTGGCAATAGGGAGCTTCCGCTTCCAAGTTGGTCAGATGGGCATGCTTCACATGCCTGACCAGCCGAAGGTGCCGTCGATTGCCCCAGCATCATGGTTCCCTCCATCGATCGGCACCCTCAGTGAGCTCAATGCCCCGACAAATAGTTGAGAACACGGTCAGCGACAACAGTCGCAACTCCGATCTGAGCGAACTGGCCACTGAAGATGGAGCCTACGACTCCGGATCTGAGAGTTGTGGAAGCAGCAGCTTCCCCAATCACTTCATGTTCGCCGTCATCAACGCAGGCGATACCTCCGCCAACCGCGATAACACTAGCAATCGCGGTAACGGAACCGACCCACCTCTTGTTGGCAATGGCGGCAACGGTGTCAACGACGGTAATGGTGGCGATCGCACCAACGCCAACAACGGAGGAGCAGTCGAACCTCCAACCATAATAAACGAGCAAACCGGTGAGCGCGTCGTGATCAGGCTCAACGAGCAAGAATGGGCTCGCTGCCGCGAGGCCCTACGAGGCACTCCTCTACCCTTCGAATCTCCGCAAGAACTGCTAATGGGCTACCACTGGCTCCTGAAGGAAGAATTCAAGCGCCAAGTACAAACAATCGCGCAACTCGAGGCACGCAAAAAAGCAGCAGACGAGTCGAGCCTTTGTCGTGCTGGGCTCTCCTCCCACGAAGGGTCCTCCTCAAAAGGCAACAAGTACATTGCCAAAAAGAGGCAATCTCGGATGGCCCATCTCACCGAGCAAGAATGCATAGAAGCTGCAAAGGTCCTCGACTTCATCTCTATGATAGTCGATACACGGGGCAATGTGGTCCCCAAGACGCCGCAGGCTGCGGTGACAGCGGCCACCATGTACCTCCTTAACAATCAGCCGCCATCTGGAGATCCCCGAGCCGCCATGTACCGATCTACGATCGCGGGCTTGGGATTAATCGAGGCCGCCCTCGACAAGGAGCTAACATCGGAGCCAAAGAAAGGCAAAGCGCTACTCCTCGCCCTCATCCAGTGATGACAGTCACGACCTGTCTCGACGCCGCCGCTCACGACGACACGACCACGACTACGACACACGTGATGACATCACGCAGCGCAAGATCGACAAATCAAGGGCGCGACGTGCTCGGTCGACTGACTCGGAAGAGGAAGATGTGGAGCTCTGCAGCGCCAGATGCTTCAGCAGATCCATCAGGCAGAAGCGAATGCCCAAGGGGTTCAAACTCCCGTCGAAGAACCCGAAGTTTGACGGCCTACAAGACCCAAAGATCTGGCTGGAGGACCACATCTCCTCCGTCAGGCTCCACGGAGGCAGTCGAAGCACGACCATGCAATGCTTATAGCTGCAGCTGCAGGGCGCCGCCCGAGCATGGCTCAACAACCTCCCACGCGGATCCATTCGCAGTTGGGATGAGCTGGTTGACAGCTTCGTGCGCAACTTTAAGGGCACATACAAGTGGCCCACATCAATCAAAGAGCTGAGATGTTGCCAGCAAAGATCCGGCGAATCGCTGCGTTCCTACATCCAAAGGTGGTCCATCATCAAGAACTCCATAGAAAACATCTCGGAGGATCACACGATTGACGCATTCAATGGCGGAGTCCGCCGCATAGAGCTCAGGGAGGAGCTGGGCCGCTCAAAGCCCAAGACCATTGACCACTTGATCGAAATCGCAAATCGGTGGGCCGATGGAGAAGATTCGGTGAAAAATCGTGTCCACTCCGACGAGGAGGCAGAACTCGAGCGCAGACGCGGCCGCCGAGGCAAACCCCGCATGCGCATCTACGATGACCGCGACGATGTCAACATGGTTGAAGCTGGCTAAACCGACAGACGCGACGATAACCGCAATAGCGGATATCGCGACTCCGAGAAAACCATGCAAGTGTGGCAACGCCGCAACTGTGATGAGGCACCCGCGACATCCATCGAAGAAAAACTGTCCGGGCCATGCATGGTGCACTTCTACATCGACAAACATGATGGAACGAAGAAGTCCAGCCACCTCCTCAAGGACTACCGCGAGTTCCTCAAATTACATGAGGGTCTGGTTCGAATGAATCGCAACGCGGTCGAGAGAGGTTACGGAGCGGCTCCAGGCGCCATGGCACATGGCACTCCACCACTGCCACCTGGAATGCCCTCAAATGCAGCCGCGCCGGACCAACACCAGGGAGGTGAACCCTACCCAGGGGCCATGGGTACTATGATGATCCAAAAAGGACGCCCCTCCAATTAGGTGTAGAAGGCCATCACTCGCCAAGTCAACTTGGCCACACACTCGCCACCATCTACCACTGAGTACCTCGGCGGAAGCGAGTCCTGCATCACCTTCGACAAACGCGACCATCCGCCTCAAGTACCTCGTCCAGGCCACTGTCCCCTCGTACTCGAGGCACAAATTGGAGGCTTAGATATGAGCCGCGTCTTCATGGACGGTGGAAGCGGCATCAACCTTATATTCACGAGTACCTTGCGAGCCATGAGGATCCCTCTGACTTGCCTAGAAGCCTCAGACACAACATTCCACGGCATCGTCCCAGGCAAGGGCATGTATCCCCTGGGCAAAATCAACCTCGGCGTCATCTTCAGCATGCCGAAAAACTTTCGGCGCGAGCGCATCGACTTTGAGGTCGTCGACTGGCCCTCACAGTACCACTGCATCCTCCGACGTGTCGCGTTCGCTAGGTTCATGGCAGTGCCACACTACGCCTACCTGCAAATGAAAATGCCAGGTCCCAATGGCGTCATCACAGTCAACGGGAGCTTCCAGAGATCCGACAGTTGCGACAGGGAATTCAACAGAATTTCCCAATCCTTTGGCATGTAGGAAGAACTTGCGAGACTGAAGGAGTCGACAGATAGCAATCTGCCTCCCCTAAGCCGGCCAAGCTCACCCGATCTATCTTTCGATTCATCGGTGCACACAAAGAAAGTGCAGGTCCACCCATCGGATCCCGCCAAGACGGCCCTCATCGCCAACAACCTGAGTCCCGCATAGGAACTCGCGCTCGTCGAATTCCTCCATGAGCACTGGGAAATTTTTGTCTGGTGTCCTGTGGACATGCCAGGAGTTCCCAGGGAATTCGCCGAGCACGCACTCAACATCAACCCAGACGCAAGACCAGTCAAGCAAACAATCCGGCGACTATCTGAGCCACGGGCGCAGGCAGTTGGAATGGAGGTCAATAGACTCCTCGACGCCAAATTCATACGCGAGATCAAGGAAAGCACTTGGCTCGCCAACACGGTGCTGGTACCAAAAAAGGACACAGATATCCTGCGGATGTGCGTGGACTTCACATCTCTAAATAAGCATTGCCCAAAGGATCACTTCCCATTGCCGCGCATCGACCAGATCATCGACTCCACCGTGGGATGCGAGCGCCTCTGCTTCCTCGACGCCTACTCAGGCTATAATCAGATTTGAATGAAGGAGGAAGATCAAGAGAAAACAGCGTTTATAACGCCCTTTGGTGTGGTCTGCTACAACACAATGCCCTTCGGGCTAAAGAACGCGGGAGCCACCTACCAGCGGTGCATGCAGGCTTGCCTTAAGGAAAAACTTGGTCGTAACATCCAAGTCTATGTCGACAACATAGTAATCAAGACCAAAGAGGAAGCCTCCCTAATCGACGATTTGCACGAAACCTTCACCAACCTCGACCGCTACCGGATCAAGCTCAATCTGGACAAATGCGCCTTTGGCGTGCCATCCGGGCAACTACTCGGGTACCTCATCTCCGCAAGAGGAATCGAGGCAAACCCGAAGAAAATAAAAGCCATACTGGCCATGGAGAAGCCGAAAAACATAAGGGGCGTTTAACAGCTGGCTGGGCGAATCGCGGCCCTCAGTCGATTCATTAGTCGGATGGGTGAAAAGACGCTGCCCTTCTACCAACTCCGCAAAACTGAAAAGTTCGAGTGGACCAACGAAGCGCAGGAAGCATTCGAAGACCTCAAGCGCCTGCTATCCACCTCGTCAGTACTAGTGACCCCGCGAGAAAGGGAACCATTGTTGCTATATATCTCCGCCACCAACCAGGTGGTCAGCATAGTGCTCGTTGTCGAGCGAGCCAAGGAAAACAAGGTCCACAGGGTACAACGCCCAGTCTACTACCTCAGCGAGGTCCTCACGCCAACAAAACAGCAGTACCCGCACTACCAGAAGCTGGCGTACGGCGTCTTCATGACCGCCCGGCGACTGCGTCATTACTTCCAGGAACACCCAATCGTGGTGGTCAACGACGCCCCGTTGGGGCATATCCTCAATAACCCTGACGCCACGGGACGAGTCGCGCTTTGGGGAATAGAATTGTCTCCATGAGACATTACTTATGAAAAGCGCGACGCAATCAAGTCGCAAGTTCTCCCTGACTTCCTCGTGCACTAGATGGAGAACCAGCTCCCTGACAAACTAGATATGTCCTACCTCTGGACAATGCACTTCGCGGGTCCAAGCGGAAGGACGGAGCAGGTGCAGGTGTCATACTGACATCACCTCAAGGGGACAAGCTGAAGTACATCCTGCGAATGCAGTTCACCGCCTCCAACAACGAAGCTGAATATGAGGCCCTGCTACACGGGATGAGGATGGAAAAATCCTGCGGCGCCAAGAGACTCATTATTTACGGCGACTCCAAGTTGGTCGTCAACCAAACAATGCATGAGTGCGACGCACTGAACGACAACATGATCGCCTACCACGACCTGTACGACACACTCGAAGGGGACTTCGACGGCTGCGAACTGCGACACGTAGGCCGCAAAAGCAACGAAGAGGCGGACGCACTCGCCAACATAGGCTCTACCTGCGCCCCCATACCACCTGGGGTATTTCTCGAGCGCATCTGCGAACGCTCCATCAAGCCAAAGGCAGCAGAGAAGAAAACAAGCGCAGCAACGGACTCGGGGGCTACGCCGCCCAATGAGCCAATGGCACTCGACGACCTGGAGCTGGACACAGGACTCGAAGGACCCATGAGCGTCATGATGATCGAATCATCCTGGACATAGCCGTACATCATGTGCCTCCTCAGCAAAAGGCTACCGGACGACCCAACTGATGCACGGCACATCGCACGGCGATCCAAGGCATTCGCTGTTATCAACGGTGAACTATACAAACGCGGCATCACAGGAGTGCTCTAGCGATGCGTCTCCACGGCTGATGGAAGAGCTGTCCTCCTCGACATCCATGAGGGAACCTGTGGACACCACGCGGGCAGTCGCGCCCTCGTGGCCAAAGCTCTGCGAGCTGGGTTCTACTGGCCTACGGCCATGCGCGATGCCAAGGACATTATCCAGAAATGCAACGCATGTCAACGATTCGCGGACAAACCGCACGCACCTGGTGCAGAGCTCCGACCAATCCCATTGGCCTGGACCTTCGCATAATGGGGACTCGACATGGTCGGCAAACTCCCAAAATCATCACGCGGAGGTTACGTCTACCTCCTGGTGGCAGTCGACAAGTTCACCAAGTGGATAGAGGCCATGCCAGTGACCAATCAATCAGGACACAGTGCGGTCAAGTTCTTCGAGTCCATCGTCTTCCGCTTCGGAGTGCCACATAGCATCATCACAGATAATGGAACAAACTTCACATCCAAGGAGTTCCAAGAATTCTGTGAGAATCTGGGAATCAGCATCAGCTACGCCTCGGTAGCACATCCACAGACCAACGGTCAAGTTGAAAAGGCGAACGGGCTCGTCTGCGGCGGCATCAAGAAGCGACTCCTCCATCCACTCGAACAAGCCGCGGGTTGCTGGCTAGATGAACTGCAATCAGTACTCTAGAGCCTACGCACAACTCCAAACAGTGCTACGGGCTACACCCCGTTCTTTATGGTGCACGGGGCCGAAGCGGTGCTACCCGCCGAGGTACGATACAAGGCACCACGCGTGGTCGCTTACAGCAAGCAGGAGTCATCCCTCGCACTCGAAGACTCCATCGATCTCCTTGACGAGGCAAGAGAAATCACCGCAGAAAGATCAACGATCTATTAGCAGAACCTGCGCAACTACCACAGTAGGAGGCTATGCCCCAGATCCTTTGTCGAAGGTGACCTGGTCCTGCGACTAAAGCAACAGGGGCATCTCAAGCTCGAGTCCCCCTGGGAAGGACCATACATGATTACAGAAGTAATCCCAGGTGGCGCCTATCGCCTTCAAGATCTAGAGACAAGAGTCGCATACTCCAACCCCTGGAACGTCGCACAGCTGCGATGCTTCTACCCTTAGTCGTTTTTACTTTTACATCACAAATAAGGCACTCAGCCAAGGCTACTTAGCCACACATTGTACTTCGTACTGTCTCACGAATAAATAAAGTTAAGTGCCCCAAAACTCTGTGTTCTCCTTCATTTTTCTGCAACTTATCCACTCGGGGGCTACGCCACCCTATAGACACCTGTTCTACAAACTGAAACGCGATATCCTGAGTAGCTGACACATCAATCAAAACCCTTGACACAACATCAACCCAGCTGCAACGCACCTGACAGGTTGACAAGGGAATGAGATAAGAGCATGGCCAGGCTAACAAAAAGGAATCGCATAGTGCAACGCACATACACGCTAAAAAGCTCTTTATACATAATCAACAGTCAATTATACATAACGTCTATATGAACTTTACAACATTGGAACACTTATGTGCAGGATACAAATTAAGCTACTACTGAAACAACAGAACGTTGGTGTGCTCCTCAAAGAAATCGACGATCTCCTCTGCTGGGCGATCCACTGCCTGGTAGTGCGGCACCATATTCCAAGCAAAACCTGCTGGTGGCGCAGGTGGCTCAGCCGCAATTGCCGCAACGTCTACGTCAGGTCTGTGCAGTCGCACCAGCGATAGAGCGGCCTTGGCACTAGCTACCAGCTGTTGCCTTACACACTCGCGAACCACGGCCAAGTCTTGGAACTTGGCAAGAAGGGCTAGCAGGCTTGAGGGAGGAACATCCAGTGGAAACATCATCCGATAAATGTTCTTCAAGCATGACTGCGACTTCTTCAGAAAGTGCAGCACTCGCGACGCACGATCCTACAGGGTCGCCAGTGCAATCGCACGATCATGATCCACCTAGAAGTATCCACTCTCCTGAAGTTGCTCTTGGGTCAGATCATGCATGCGAATGGCAATCCTATCCTTCTCATCCTGCGGATGGCGCGTGCTGACAACTATACAAAGCAACAACGGAAGCATAAGGACAACACATCGTTGCGAGTGACTACAAGGAAAAGATAAGAGTAAGCAAACTAACACTTAAATTGGTCGCCCAGCTGCGTCATCTCCCCCAGCAGATACTGCTCTCTAGCGGTGGCTTTCTCTGCCTTTGACTTCCATACATCCGCGTTACCGTGGAGCATGGGCAATTCACGCTCCAACTGCTTCACGCGGTCACGCAGTCACGAAAGCAGCGACAGCTCATCCACCCTGGAGCGCGGTGGTGCCAAAGTATCATCAAGGGGCGGCGAGTCATGAGGTTCCCTCAAAGGATCACTTGATGTACCCTACCACAAACCAAGCAAGAAGCAAATAAGAAGATCAAATCGACACAAAGACAAAATATTCGAGTGCATTCAAGATTGGCAAAAGTATCAACAGATACACTCACCAAAGGCATGTTCTTGACAAAAGGCATAAACTAATCAACTATTACAAAGCTACTGAGGAGCGATTGGCTTCTTCGACTTAGATGGCTTCGGGGGCTTCATCGAGTCCGTGGCGGTATCAGATGCCACTGACTTTCTGCCAGCCCCTGATGCCGTAGCCTTTGCCGCCTTCTTGGCTTGCTGCAGCTCCTCAGAGTACTTCGCCACTGTGTTAATCAGTTGTGGCCCATATTTTCCACAGGCAGTCGCGAAGGGAGCAATGACTACCTGCTGGCCGTCCGTGTTAACGGGCATCGCCTTCGAAACCGCTGCAGGATCAACCTCGACTCCGTGGGCCTACACCATGGTGAGTGACATTGACGCGCCAGCTGCACGGTGCGAGTTCTTGAAGCTTGCAGGAACACCCCCAGCGAGAGACTCCACCAGCTCGTTCATGTTCTCGATTAGCTCAGCCTTGGGCATCAACTCCTCCCGAAGGCGACTGAGCACGCCCTTGGCTTTGGAAAGCATATCCTGAACGGCGGCGCTGTGGTCCTCGACTGCTGAAAGTGCACCCTCCAAGGCATCATCGTGACGGAGGGCCTGAGGGTCGAAGCTCAAATCGCTAGCATCTGTACACAAACACACACATGGACACAAACATCAGCGCCAACGGCAAAAGTCGAACGAAGAAAGATGATGATATCCAAACATAGTACCTGAGAGGGCCTTGGCAATCGAGAAAAGTTGTTCCTCCCTGGCCGCGATGGAGGCACGCAGATCCTCTTCACGCCTCTGAGCCTCGTCACGCGCTGCGATTACCTCATCGCGACCCTTCACAACCGCGGCGAGTGTTTTCTCCATGGTGGCAGCGTTGCACAGGAGGGCGTTATGTTCAGCTACCAAACAAAAGGGATTGACTATCAGTCGACTATATAAAAAGGAGAAGAAGAGGAAATGAAGAACACTTACTTTCAACCATGCGATGACGCGTCTCCAGCATTGCATGTAGACGACCCATCGCAACCACTAGCTCCGCCAAGTGAGCGGCTTCCTTCACAAGGGGCTATCACACAACAAGGGATCAGCAGATGGCATAGATAACATAGACTGCAACATCAAAAGAAGAAATCCTACACTTACATGATCCTCCAATGACTCCGAAGTCGATTGGTGTGCAGTCATCCGGGCAACCATTCGATGCTCCCCTTCATGCGGAGAGCTAGAAGAGTTGTGCCCGGAGTGGGGCGCCAATGGAGGGGAAGGAGCACGCTCGACCTCTTTCTTGGCCCTTGAGGTTACGACTCCTGATTCTTTCAAAAATTGGATGTCGCCAGAAGATGATGACGCCTCTTGACTGCAAAAACAAAACCAACATCAAGGACAAGGCAAAGCCAATGAAGAATCACAAAGGACAAACCAAATACTTACCAATCAAATTTATCAAAGTCAAAGGTTGGTTCCCCCGACTCTGACGAAGACTCCTTTGGCAGTCGCATCTTCTTGCAAGAAGATGGCGCCACGATGCTCACAGGAATGGCAGAGATTGGCGACCCCGCACCAACGCCTGCACCTTCCGGAGTCGAAGGAGACGACGCATCGGAATCCTTGTTGTGCGAACGCTTGCGAGTATCCGGACTACCCGACTCGGGGGCATCCTCCTCCACATCGGATAGGACGGTCGACTCTGACTCGTCCTCTTCCAAGTCCTCGCGAGGGATAACCTCCTCAGGAAGAGGGGGCATACAGGGTGACACCGCCCAATCCTGTATACAGACAACAAATTCAGCACAAAGCAAAGAAACAGCAAAGAAGCAATCAACAAACTAAGCTACTACGTAGCACAATTGTACCTCAGGAGGAGGGTTAGAAGCGTCGAACGAGGGAACGACTGGCTCACTAGGGAGAACATCCTTGACGGTGTACGTGGTAACCAGTCGAACTCTTTTATCCACCTCACTCGCGGACATGCCATCGGCAGACACGCGAGTGACATCATCAGCGCCAGCCCACTGAAACATGGGATGGACTCTGGCCTGCAGGGGCTAGACGCGACTCTCTCCTTGACGGTGTATGTGGACACTTATGTGCAGCCTCCCTCCTCTTTGCCTATGCGACTCTCGAGATCGCAGACACGCTCGTACAGCACATCCGTCTTTGCGGACTCGCCAGGCATGACTACATTCTTCCAGGAGCGCCTCCTCTTGCACGGCGTCGTGGGATCGAAAGGTGCGAGTCTGAAGTGGTCTCCGTCGGCCTTCTGGTCGCGAACGTAGAACCACTTGTCCCTCCACCCTTGGACATACTTCATCAGCTTGATGTCGAAATAGGTGGCGGATGGATCAACGTGGATTCCGCAGCAGCCTACATCATAGACTAAGGAGCCAGATGCAGATTGGCGCTTCAACTTGAAGAGGCGCTTGAAGAGGCCGAAGTGCGGCTCGATTCCGAGTCAGCACTCACAGAGGGTGATGAAGCAAGAGATATGGAGGATAGAGTTTGGGGATAGCTGATGGAGCTGAAGCCCGTAAAAACAAAGGAGGCCCCTGAAGAAGGGATGCAGGGGCAACGAGAGGCCACGAATGATGAACGCCAAGAACATCAAACGAAAACCAGCGGGAGGAGAGGGGATTATCTCACCGCCAGGGACGCGCGCGTCGGTGACTGCGGCGGACAGCACTCCATCTTGACGAAGAAGACGAAGATCAGAGGACTTGATGATGGACGGACGCCACACACCATTCGTGACGCGGGTGCCCATGCCCTTCTTCTTCCTGCCAGTGGCGGTGCTGGTGCCTGCAGCGGCGGGGCTACCCTTCTTCTTCACCGTAGCAGCGGTAGCTGCAGAATCGGCCGCAGCACCTCCCTTCTTCTTCCCCATTGCACGGCAACGATGCGACTGGAGAAAATAGCTAGGAAATGCACGGAGCTGGTCCAGCGCCGTGGAGGAAAAGAGAGCAGAGAAAGCAGGGGAGCAGCCGCAATGGAGATGAAGGCAAAAGATGAGCGAAAGCAGATGTGAATTTTACCGTCGCAACACCACTACTTAACCCCTGGAAGATGCAATCCGACGGCCCAGAAAAACCCTAATGGACGTGTGGCGATCATCATGCTAGACACGTGGAGGAGCTGAAACATGAACCGTCCCCCACCACTCCCATTATGCGCGGAAATCGAGGAGGCGCGGTTAAAATAAAGATTACGCACGCCCAGTCAAATCAGAGTCAGGGAGTGGGACCCACCGCTCGTCACGTCCTGTCAAACTCGCTCACGCGGGCAACTGAGGTCATGAGATCGCCAGCACTGACGTCATCAACAACTACGCAGCAGAAGACTTCGATTACTTTAGTCCTCGCTCGAGTCTTCGATTCCACCAAGCACTCGGGGGCAACTCCCATAGGGAGTGCTGGTCGCGCACCCTACGATTTTTTCTTTTTCTTTTACAGGAACATGAACAATCACAGCAAAACCCAATCACTCGAAGCACGGTTCGACTATGGACATGGGTTTACTCCCATAGGGAGCGCCGGAAGCAAAATCGACTGAAACAAGCAAATAAAGACGACAACAGTCGCAAAAGTAGTTTAGTCCCTGCCCGAGTCTTTGACTCAACCAGGCCCTCGGGGGCTACTCCCATAGGGAGCGCTGGTCGCGCACCCTATGATTACTTGTGCAAAGTATTGTGTGTTGATAACATCCACACTCGAGGTTTATGGCGACACCGCCTCATAATTTCCCTACAAAGAGACTGCGTCTCCTGGGTCACCCGAATCGTCTCCGCGATGATAAAATTCGGATGCCGCGCTTACAGCGTGAAGGTAAGACCTGAATAAGGCCTGGAAATGCATTTGCTGCGCACTACCAGAAATATATCCGTGCCTGCAGGTATGATGAATATGCCTTGACGGACGCGTCAAGTGCTCACACCCATATACTGGAATTCGACTCCTGTAAGACCTCCGCGACTTGAGTCAAATTACACCAGCACTTTTTCAGATTCGAGTCCGGGGACTCGAGTTCGAGTAGATGGCGTTGTTTTACCCTAAGGTAGTTAACTGATACCGATACATCGGTTAAAATCAGGCATGCACATCAACAATCCCTATGACAGCAGTCGGAAAATATACTTAGTCATGCACTCGAAAGGCTTCATAAAGTCTCCAGTCGAATCTACGATTCCACTGGACACTCGGGGGCTACTGACATGGGTATACCCTACAGGTACTCGAGCTTGGTATATACGGCCTGAATACATGGAGGCCCACGGTGTCGCCAGGGCCCAAATGAAGAACTCGAGTAATCTATGGACTCTCTATTGCTTGAAGAACAAGAAGAAGCTAAAGATAGAAAGTTTAAAGGGGAAAAGCCTAACCTGTAACCGACTCGACCTGCTACCCGAGACTTAGCCTATCTATATAAAGGCTAGGAGGGGGCGGCGAGGAGGACACACACAACCCTAGTTTCCATAACCCTCGCCAGATTGCATCTGCGCACCATTGTAATCTTCGATTCCCTTGATAATTCCACGAGTAGAAAAGAAGGAGTAGGAACTTCTACGAAGCCTGAACCTCGGTAAACCTTCGAGTCCCCTATGTGCTTGTTTGCTAGCCGATAGATGTCTCCAGCGCTCCCTCCTTCTCCAAAACCCAAGTCCATAACAATGGGCATTGATGAGTTAAGCCCTCGTCACATAGTTTGATAACAAACTAGTTAACACAAATGCCCTCCTTTGCTGCTACTATAGCAGTCATATACTTAGCCTTTTGTTGTAGTATCCGTCATAATGTCTCAACTTTGGAACTCATCCAAATCCATCATGGAACATCCTTTCCATTACATTGTGCCACCCATAGTCTAAATTGAGATAAATTTAATTTGTATCTTGTGATAAAACTAGTATCAATGTAACACTTTACAATGAACTACCTTTAACTATTTGTCACTTATTGTCATGGTGGTGTCACGACAGATGCCATGGATAGGCTAAAGGTGCGGACTAAATGAACTAGGGGAATCCAGGGAGGGATAGTGTGGTGATTCCACACACAGTAGCTTTGTATTTGATTCACTTCCATAGATTACAAGTGCTCCTTGAGCTGTATTGGAGAGAGGAGGAAGAAGGAACTCTCTTACTCTCACCACTAGCTAGCCCTCAGGAACCCAGTAAAACTCAACCCACTCGCGATCAACCCCTTCTACAGAGGCCCTAGACCTTCTTATATAGGGGTGTCTAGGTCTCCAATTAGGGCATACGTGGAGGCATATTCTAGGGAATATGCCTCCTCCCAAAATAGTAAGCCGACCGGGTTACTTTAACCCAGCGTCATCCATGCAGAGGCTACGTGAGCCTCTGCGGCGCCTTCATCACCCGACATTGGCATCGTCACCTTTGTCGGCCATGCCTCGGTGGTCCTGGCCTCTGTCCGCTTTTCTCACGCTCTGCATACAGTGGCCACCCTTTGACCAGCGAGATACCTTCCTTCTCTAGTAAGCTTGATATAACTCGGATCGTACCTAGTTGATCCGGCCATACCTTTTCCTGCATACAAGTTAGATACATCTCACCGACTTACGATATACCCTGGCGTGACCCTACCTGGGGGTATCCCCCAAACATTAGTCCCTGAAGCTGGTGCGGTCTTAGCTGCCTTAGCCGCTAAGGCCACTGCAGGTTCAATTTTATCGAGCCTCTGGTTTTCTTTCCGAGTTACCTCATAGTCCAGATTTTCATAGGTTTACTTTCCCTTGGCACATTCCGAGTTTTCATTCGCTGGCCGGGTTACCTCATACCCATTCAGGTCATTCTTCCTTCTCTCGTACGCTTCCCCATGTGGAGGCTAATCATTACTTCGCCTCATTTTAAGGGCCAGCAACAGTAACGGATGCAGTAATTGTCAGTTATTACTGTAGCGCACGTCACATCGTGCCTGCCTCCTCGTTAACCGCATCATAACGTCACCTCATGGGATTTCTTGCGTCCTGTGGCCTTTCCTGTGGCTTGCTGCTGATTGGTTGATTCGGGTTGTACACGGCCACACCGTGTGGCCCGCCCGCACAATGCGATCCCACTACCCCTCAAGGGAGTGGTTAAATAGGGGAGGGGTGCGCCCCTTGGGTTCTTTCCCCACTTTCGCACCCCTCTACCTCTGCTTCTTCTTCTTCCTCTTCAGCGACAGCGCTGCCGCCACCGCATCTGAGTAGCAGCGCTGCCGCTGCACTGCTTCCACGCGCACCAGCGTCGCCGCCACCTCCCCGCATCTCTTCCGCCACGGGTCCTTGCATATCCAGGCCTCTGTCACCCACCGCCGCCAGCGCCAGCGAGGGCAATGATCTGGAGATGACAGAGGAGGAGCTCGCCGTCGCAGAGCAGGAGATGGAGGGAGATGCAGCGAACGTCGACCGCGGCACGTGGGCAGGCTCCTGGGTTTGCCAGGATGACCTGGATTGGCTGTATCGCACCAGGCGCATCCCGGAGGGCGTCACCGTATGCCTCGCTGCCTCCGAGCTTGCCCCCTCACCCAATCCGAGTGAGTATGTGGTGTTTCTATCTCACTTCGAACGCGGGTTCGGTCTCCCAGTTAGTGATTTTTTCCACGACTGGCTTAATACGTATGAGCTTCAGCCGCACCACCTTCCGGCTAACGCCATCACGTCTCTATCTGCCTTCGCTTCCACCATCGAGGGCTATGCCGGACTATGGCCCACGAAGGAGCTCTGGATCCGGTTCTTTGGCCTTCGCCGGAACGTGATTCCGAACATCCAGCTTGACCCGGAGCACAAGCAGCTCACGCAGTTCGGTGCTGCGTCTATCTCTCCCTGAAAGCGGTCCATCTTCCCCTGAGTCACGGGGCTTGACTCTTGCAAGGGATGGGCCCGGACCTTTTTCTACGTCCGGAACAGCACAACTGAGGATCTGATCCGGCTGCGCCCGTATGTTCCGGGTCCTCCTAATCCGGATCTGTGGGACATTGTCCCCAAGAAGCCCACCGTCCTGGCGAACCAAGTCAACAAGAGGTTCCAGGAGTTGAAGGATCTTGGATTGTGCAATGAGGATGCCATGATCACATTTGTTCGCAATAGGATCTCCCCCCTCCAGAAACGTACACATAAAGTTTGCCACATGAGCTGGGGCCGTGACCCCAACCGGACCTCCTCATTTGAGTTGAGCAACACCGAGATCTTCCGCCTGGTCAAGTCCCTCTTCACCACTAAGAAGGACTTCTATGCTGAGTGGACGTGGGGGATCGAACACTTCTGCCGAGATAGGCTTCCCCCTGCGGTGAGTCTCATGCCCCAAACCTTTTCCGAATTAAATCATAGGTCGGTTTCTGTTGTAGGTTTAATCCCTTTGCCTTTTCTTTCCCTTAGATGTTTCTTCAGCAAACCATTGAGGATGGCGCCGAGCCTTCTCTCAAATGGGCACCTGACCGAGACACCTCGGATGAGGAGGAGCCGGATCAGGAGATGTTCTTACCGATGGCGGACACGACCAAGCGACCCACCAGTAAACTCTCTTCCATTAGAGATTGGCCCGACGATGAAGATGATTTGGATGTTGAGGTGATGGAAGCATTTGACGCTATCCCTCTTTCTTATGCTTTTCCGGCATCAGCTAACCCCGGTGGGCAGATCCATGAAGACCCTCCCCTTGCCGTGGGTGAGCCTGTCCTGGTCGCGCCGAAGAAGAAAAGGGGAGCTGCCTTTGCATCCTCCTCCGGACCTTCTCAGCCAGCTAAAAGGCGGAAGAAGTCCGGGGACAAAACTACCACCAAGCCCGCAACCAAGGCCACAGCCCGGAGGGCTCGGAAGCCCAAAGAGCCCCTGACCTCGGATGAGTAAGCCTCTTCTCCCTTTGCTATTTACTTGTTCTTCTTTTGTTATTGTTTCTCATCATACATTATTTGATTCGGCAGGGCCGCGGTGTAGTGTAGGGTTTCGTAGCTAGTATTGTTAATCACCCATTGTAAATTGGATCTCCACTATGCTGGGAGAAACAGGCACCCGCAAAGCCACTTATGCAATACAAGTTGCATGTCAAGCGTGGAGCAAGTCTCATGAACGATGTCATGTAAGGTTAGCCCGGGCCGCTTCATCCCAACATCCCTCAAGATGCAAAGTACACAAGAAGCAATCGACAATAAAAGCATCAACGCCCACAATGACAATTGTGTTCTACTCGTGCAATAGATCTACATATAGACACGACTCTGATACCACTGTAGGGTTTCGTAGCATGGAAAACAAAAATTTTCTACCGCATACAAACAAACAAGCCAAGATCTATCTACTAGATTGTAGCAACGAGTCGATAGAGGAACTCACCCTCGAAGATTCCAAAGCGGTCAACGAGAGTAGATTCTCGTGGATGATGTAGTCGTACTCTTTCCGATCTCAAGATCGCGTAGACGATCCTTCCGGCGCTGCGTTCCGGCAGCGCTCCCGCAGTCGGTCACACGTTCGGTACTCGACGAAGACCTTCCTCTCCCTTGTTCCAGCAGGCAGCGGAGGTTGTAGCACTCTCCTCGCGATTCCGGCAGCACAACGGCGTGGTACCGGAAGTAGAGGGGAGATCTCGCAGGGCTTCGCCTTAAGCCGGAGCGAGTATGGTGGAGTATGAGAGGGCTCCTCGGCGATCTAGGTTTTAGACACACCAAGGAGGAGGTGCTAGAGCCGGCGGCTAGGGTTTGGGGCACCCCAAGTCGGCGGCTAGGGCAACCCTGGGAGGTGGCGGCAGCAGCAGGAGGTGGTGGCGCCAATCTAGGGTTTTGGAGGAGAGGTACTTGTGTGTTAGGAGGGGCAGCCCTGCCCCTCCCTTTATAGGTGGGAGGCGTGGCCAAGGGGAGGGGAGTCCCTCCCCAACTCGGCTTGGAGGTGGGCCGGTGGTTGGAGGAGGGAATCCCTCCCCAACTCGGTTTCCCACTCCTCCTCTTTCCAAAACTTGTCGTTTGACTTTCAAACTAGCCGTTTGACTTTTCAAATTAGGATTTGAATAAACCCTTTATTTTGGACAGCAAAGACACCTAGTACATGATGCAATCATTCCAACTTACAATGACGCATTCATGTACCCTTCCCCCCCCCGGAGTGCCGGACATTCCGGAACCTTCTAGAACATTCCCGATGAAACACCGGAACCATTCCCCAACTCCGAAACAGGACTTTCCTTATATGAATCTTATTCTCCAGACCATTCCGGATCTCCTCGTGATATCCCGAATCCCATTCGAGACTCCGAACAACATTCGGACTCTTTCTCATCATTCCATAACTACTCAAACAACGTCGAATCCTTAAGTGTGTCTCCCTACGATTCGTGAATTATGCGGACATGATCGAGACACTTCTCCGAACAATAACCAATAGAGGAATCTGGAAATTCATATGGCTCCGACATATTTCTATGATTACTTTGCGATCGAATGAACCACTTACATACGATACCAATTTCCCTTTGTCTCACGATATTTTACTTATCCGAGGTTATGATCGTCGGTATCTCTGCATACCTAGTTCAACCTCGTTACCGATAAGTACTCTTTTCTCGTTCCCGTGGTATGTGATCCCTTGTGAGCCAGTCACATGCTTGCAAGCTAATTGGATGACATTCCACCGAGAGGGCCTAGAGTATATCTATCCGTCATATGGATGGACAAATCCCACTCTTGATCCATGTGTCTCAACCAATACTTTCCGAACACTCAATGCCACCTTTATAGCCACCCTGTTACGGTGTGGTGTTTGATGTCATCAAAGCATCCTTCCGGTAAAGGTGATATGCATGATCTCATGGTCGAAGGAATTAGGTTACTATGTATCAGAAAGCTTATAGCAAATGAACTATATTAAATGACTTGATCTTTATGCTACGCTTAACTATAGGAGTATGTCCATCACATCATTCTCCTAATGATATGACCCTGTTGTTAATGACATCTCTATGTTCATGATCAGGAAACCATGATCATATATTAACCAACAAGCTAGTTTAACAAGAGGCTTTACTAGGGACTCTTTTATGTTTACAAATCACACAAGTATTAATGTTTCCGGTTAATACAATTATAGCATGGTATGTAAACATTTATCATAAGTATGAAGATATGATAATAACCACTTTATTATTGCCTCTTGGGCATATCTCCAACAGTCTCCCACTTGCACCAGAGTCAATAATCTAGTTTCAAACCTTTGTGTATTCAACACCTATGGCTTTCTGGTGTTGTATGTACACGATTGCTAGTGGTCAACTGATCTCCGGATCTGACACTTCCAGGTCCATGTGTAATTGCATGTCTTTGCGTCCCTACGCATCACTCATTCTCTAATGAGATGGCTTCGTACAAATTTGGTCCTTTGGTGTGACCTTTAGTTCTTTGGGGTTAAAACATGTTGATAATATTGTCGTACAATATATCTTCATAGTATTATCCCGCTGTGAACTACACCTAGTTTGATAACAAACTACTTGACACAAATGCCCTCTTTTGCTGCTAAAATAGCAGTCATACACTTAGCCTTTTGTTGTAGTATCTGTCACAATGTCTTAACTTTGGAACTCATCCAAATCCATTATGGAACTTACTTTCCATTATATTGTGCCACCCTTAGTTTAGATTGAGATAAACTTAATTTGTACTTTGTGACAAAACTAGTATCAATGTAATACTTTTACAATGAACTAACCATCTATTTGCCACTTCTACAAAATAATATACTCTTAGTTCTTCCAAAAGATCATAAGAATATCCTTACTATCGTCCAATGATCATCTTATGAATCATTCTGGTATATGCTCATAACATTTATAGCATAGGACATATCTGGATTTGTACATATCACAGTATGATTGATATAAATACTCTTTGTGATTTCATACATCAAGTATCAATCTATACTTGAATCTTTGTTTCACTTACCAAGTGTCAATACACTTGAATATATCATCAATACTGAACTCATTCAATCCTTTCTGTGTGACAAGAACCTTTCTTGTTGTTTCTATATTGAACTCATTCAATACATCATCTATGTACTTTCGGCACAACCATATTAGCGTCTATTGATGCCAAATATTTGGGTTTTGCCTAAGTCTTTCATCAGGATGAAATTCTCAATATGTGTTAATAAAAGATACATCATTTCTAATCAACAATATGTCCTCCACATAATGTATTAGAAATATGTCTTAGCGCTCCCACTTAATTTCTTGTAAATGCAAGCATCTTCATTGTCTCCGATGAAATTAAACTCTTTTAACAGTTTCGTCATAGTGAAGATTCCAACTCCGCTATGCTTACTTCAACCATTGAAGTTCGCATATGCATTTAGCATCCTTTGAATTAACAAAACCCTTTGGACCGTGTCATGCACACGTCCTAGGTAACCCTTCTATTAGAAGAACTTGTTTTGTTTATTCAACTACCACATAACAAAATTATATGTAGTGGTTGCTACATTAATCCGTCTAGACTAAATATCGCTATGAAAGATCAAATCTTGTCATAGTCAACCTTTGAACATTTTGTGAACTCTTTCCCAACATGTCGACTATTTCATAGATGTGAAACATCCATGTCTACTTATTTATAGATCCAAACACAACTGTAAGGTCTTACACCTTTCTCGAGGGTCCTTCAAGTTCAAAACTTGATTTCTCGTGTATGGAACTATCACGGATTTTATGGCTTCAAGCCATTTGACGGAGTCAGGGCCCATCATCACTTCTTTGCATGTAGTCCATTCATTTTTCTCAAATAATGATTCAACCCTCAAATCTTGGTATTTGATTGTTTACTTGACCTACTTGGTTCAATAGAAACTTAGACCTCCGTGACCACAACCTTTGAGGCACGTGAGCCATGAGCATTGTTGCTGCCTCCGGAATACTTTTCGGCGCTGCGCAACTCTGCACATATAGCTAAGGTTCCTTTAACCTTATCAAAGTTCTATTGTCCTCCCACTTATCTTTTCACGAAAAATTCCTTCTCAAAGAAACTTGACGTTCTAAGCGACAAACACTATTGTCTCCGGTGTTTATGGAGGAATACTTAACAGTAATACAAAGACAGGTTTATCCGACTTTGGTTGCAAACATCTTTCTTATGCATAGCATACCAATGTTTAAGAAAGGACTACTTGGGTTTTATCCCAAACCATAACTTTATATGGTGTCATTTCAGCGGATTATGATGGAGCTCTTTTCAGTGGAAAACGGTAGTCTCTAAAGCTTTTAATCTTTAAAATATAATGGCAGTTCTATGAATTACACCTTTGATCTTACCATGTCAAACAAGGTTTAATTACATATCTCCAACGCTCCATACTCTTATGGTGTTTCGGGAAATGCAAATCCACGGAACGATTCCTTAAATCTTAGGTATTATGCTAAACTTGTAACTCAAATATCTTCCTTTATGATCTTATCATAAACTATTTATATTCTTGTTACAATGATTTTGCACTTCATCTTGAAAATCTTTGAACTTTTCAAATGTTTCATACTTCATCCTTATTAAGTAAATATTCATATATTCACTCAAATTTTCGGAGAAAGCATATGAAGTTGAAATCCATCGCTCTTGACTACATATAATGGATTTCATACAACAATATGTATAAGTTCCAATAAGCTAGTCATTCGTTCCCTTTTGGCCTATGAACGAAGTTTTAATTATCTCTAGGAAAGTTTCACAAGCGTCATGTGATCAAAAATCAAAAGACTCCAAAATTCCATCCACATGGAGTTTCTTCATGTTTTCTTTCCAATATAATTTAAACGGCGATGTCACTTCCTAAGTGATCTTTTAATCAATTTGTCTTTCGACATTTTTAGCACTAGTTTTATGGATGTGATTTCTCCAACGAGATTTGTAAATCATCCATCTTTTATGGATTACGACAATTATTTGAACAACCCTTTTGTTCTCATAATACCTGATAAAACAAATCTTGAAGGCAAGCTTTGATGTTTAACGAGCAACACAATAACCCTTTATTTGTTCTCGATGAACATCATCACATATTCTTTTGCTAGTTACTTAGGCCATTGTAGTTCATAAATTGTGTTGTTTCGTATGACGATTCACACCAACAAATTCAGTATCAAGTACTTAAGAACCACATTGTTTAATAAGCAAAGAATATAGCCATAACATGTATATCATCTATATACTTTAAACTGAACAATTCTAGTCTTTTCTTTTCTGCCATATATTTATGAGATTCTCTTCCAGTATTTCCTTTTCTTTTTGAAAGAATCTATCAACATCAACAGTGGAGTCATACATATGACACATAGTATAATTAAATACCAATGTCTTTGGACTTGCACTTTGAAGTAGATAACCATCATCAAATGTTTGGTGTTCTTTCAAATTCCTTTCTTTAGTAATCTATTGGTGTAGTAAACACTTTACCTACATCAAATATTCACCCTTATCATGGAATTATCCATGATCAAGCTACTTTTAGCTTATAACGGTGAACTGTGAGTATAATGTTGTTCTCCAAAACATTTTGGAGGATTAGGACAACTAGTGTCTTCAACCTTTTGCAAATTCTCATCAAATACGAGAACATGACTTTTGCCATATTATACTCTATCATGTTGCAACCAAAACTTTGTTTCAGATATCACAATATCTTCCACACATCATGGTTTCTGAAACAACTCTTTTAGATCCTAGATAACCTTGATATCAAGAATCATGGAGACAAACATGATACTCATACACTAACACTTGGAATTGTCACTCTTGATTTAATACTAATTATTAAACTTCATGGAGCAACCGGAACTTACTGAAAGTTTGCAATAGGACTTTTAAACTTTAGATTAACACTTCAAAACAATACGATACCAGTTCGTAAAGTAACTAACCAGAATTCTATAGTTCTATCATCTCAATTATAACTAAGCGCAAGGTGGTAAACGGATGCCAATGACTACAACAACTATGCAAATTCACTTTGATTTAATTTATGATAAATTGAGTTCTAATTAATAATTAAATTAATCTAGGTGAACTCCCACTCAAAACAACATCCCTCACATTGTTTTAGTGATCATACGAACCAAATCCACCACATCAAAACCGATCATCATGAGAGTTTATGTAGCTTCAATGGCGAAGAATCAACATGTTCATCATATCTACTATATGACTCATGCTTTACCTTTCGGTGATTCGTGTTCCTGAGACCATGTCTGTACATGCTAGGCTCGTCAAGATCAAACCTTAGCTAACGCATAAGCAAATCTGGCTTGCTTACGTTGTATACACTTGCGGAATCTAACACACCCGATCATCACGTGGTGCTTCGAAACAACAAGCTTTAGCAACGGTGCATACTAAGGGTGAACACTTTAGAACTTGAAATTTATGTGCATGAGGGATCATCTTATAATGCTACCGTCGTCTACTAAGCAATACAAGATGCATAAAGGATTAACATCACATGCAATTCATAATATGTGATATGATATGGCCTTTCTTCTTTGTGCTTCCGATCTCCATCTTCAAGCACGAACATGATCTCCATCATCACCGGCATTGCATCAAGGTCAATGACGCTTCTCCATGGTTGTCGTCCACCGGTTTAAACTATTACAACTACTTTGAATAGATACGCGGATCTTAACATAAATTAAAGAGAACCATATGGCTCCTTCCGGTTGCCAACTTACAATAAGGAACATTGCATACATCAAATATAATCACAATCATGGCCATATCACATCACTGCACACCCCTGCAAAACAAAGTTAGACGCCTCTACTTTCTTTGCATATTTTACATGGTTTGGGGCTTTCAATAAGTGTCGTTCTAACTTACGAACAAGAACCACAACATTGATACTAGTATTGTTAATCACCCGTTGTAAATTGGATCTCCACTATGCTGGGAGAAACAGGCACCCGCAAAGCCACTTATGCAATACAAGTTGCATGTCAAGCGTGGAGCAAGTCTCATGAACGATGTCATGTAAGGTTAGCCCGGGCCGCTTCATCCCAACATCCCTCAAGATGCAAAGTACACAAGAAGCAATTGACAATAAAAGCATCAACGCCCACAATGACCATTGTGTTCTACTCGTGCAATAGATCTACATATAGACACGGCTCTGATACCACTGTAGGGTTTCGTAGCATGGAAAACAAAAAATTTCTACCGCATACAAACAAACAAGCCAAGATCTATCTACTAGATTGTAGCAACGAGTCGATAGAGGAACTCACCCTCGAAGATTCCAAAGCGGTCAACGAGAGTAGATTCTCGTGGATGATGTAGTCGTACTCTTTCCGATCTCAAGATCGCGTAGACGATCCTTCCGGCGCTGCGTTCCGGCAGCGCTCCCGCAGTCGGTCACACGTTCGGTACTCGACGAAGACCTTCCTCTCCCTTGTTCCAGCAGGCAGCAGAGGTTGTAGCACTCTCCTCGCGATTCCGGCAGCACAACGGCGTGGTACCGGAAGTAGAGGGGAGATCTCGCAGGGCTTCGCCTTAAGCCGGAGCGAGTATGGTGGAGTATGAGAGGGCTCCTCGGCGATCTAGGTTTTAGACACACCAAGAAGGAGGTGCTAGAGCCGGCGGCTAGGGTTTGGGGCACCGCAAGTCGGCGGCTAGGGCAACCCTGGGAGGTGGCGGCAGCAGCAGGAGGTGGTGGCGCCAATCTAGGGTTTTGGAGGAGAGGTACTTGTGTGTTAGGAGGGGCAGCCCTGCCCCTCCCTTTATAGGTGGGAGGCGCGGCCAAGGGGAGGGGAGTCCCTCCCCAACTCGGCTTGGAGGTGGGCTGGCGGTTGGAGGAGGGAATCCCTCCCCAACTCGGTTTCCCACTCCTCCTCCTCTTTCCAAAACTTGCCGTTTGACTTTCAAACTAGCCGTTTGACTTTTCAAATTAGGATTTGAATAAACCCTTTATTTTGGACAGCAAAGACACCTAGTACATGATGCAATCATTCCAACTTACAATGACACATTCATGTACCCTTCCCCCCCCCGGAGTGCCGGACATTCCGGAACCTTCTAGAACATTCCCGATGAAACACCGGAACCATTCCCCAACTCCGAAACGGGACTTTCCTTATGTGAATCTTATTCTCCGGACCATTCCGGATCTCCTCGTGATATCCCGAATCCCATTCGAGACTCCGAACAACATTCGGACTCTTTCTCATCATTCCATAACTACTCAAACAACGTCGAATCCTTAAGTGTGTCTCCCTACGGTTCGTGAATTATGCGGACATGATCAAGACACTTCTCCGAACAATAACCAATAGAGGAATCTGGAAATTCATATGGCTCCCACATATTTCTACGATTACTTTGCGATCGAATGAACCACTTACATATGATACCAATTTCCCTTTGTCTCACGATATTTTACTTATCCGAGGTTATGATCGTCGGTATCTCTGCATACCTAGTTCAACCTCGTTACCGATAAGTACTCTTTTCTCGTTCCCGTGGTATGTGATCCCTTGTGAGCCAGTCACATGCTTGCAAGCTAATTGGATGACATTCCACCGAGAGGGCCCAGAGTATATCTATCCGTCATATGGATGGACAAATCCCACTCTTGATCCATGTGTCTCAACCAATACTTTCCGAACACTCAATGCCACCTTTATAGCCACCCTGTTACGGTGTGATGTTTGATGTCATCAAAGCATCCTTCCGGTAAAGGTGATATGCATGATCTCATGGTCGAAGGAATTAGGTTACTATGTATCAGAAAGCTTATAACAAATGAACTATATTAAATGACTTGATCTTTATGCTACGCTTAACTATAGGAGTATGTCCATCACATCATTCTCCTAATGATATGACCCTGTTGTTAATGACATCTCTATGTTCATGATCAGGAAACCATGATCATATATTAACCAACAAGCTAGTTTAACAAGAGGCTTTACTAGGGACTCTTTTATGTTTACAAATCACACAAGTATTAATGTTTCCGGTTAATACAATTATAGCATGGTATGTAAATATTTATCATAAGTATGAAGATATGATAATAACCACTTTATTATTGCCTCTTGGGCATATCTCCAACATGGAGGTCCCACAGAGTGGATCCGGCATTGCCTCGCCGCTCCGACACAGCCCTTCTCCCCCTTGTGGCGACGATTCATGCCCGTTGAGCCCCATTCCGGAAGGTTCAGTGGCTGCTCCGGGTTCCAGCCTACCTCGTCAAGAGGAGGGCAACCTCGGAGCGGGGGAGGTTGGCTCTGCTGAGGCAGCAGCAACCACCACTTCGGCGCCGCCGCAACCAGCTTCATCCGAGTTACCTTCAGCACCTCCACCGAAACAGAAATCAGCACCAGCACCATCATCAGCTCCAGCACCAGCAGCAACAACAAAAGCAACAGCCGTAGCACCAAGCCCTTCTACCTCGTCCGAGTCCTCCAAGGCTCGGCGAGAAGATACCAGCAGTACCAAGGCTAGCACCAAGGCAGCTCCCAAGGGCAAATCGGCTGCAGCAACTTCAACCTCTCAGCAGCAGCCTAGGGTAAAAAGGCTCCTGACGCCACCAGGGCAGCGTCCATCGAGGCTGGACAGCGCACACTTGCGTCCATGCTTCCGAAGAAGACTCCACCTCCGAAGGACGCCCCTGCCGAACCAGCTGATGCGCAACTTGTTTTGCACACTAGCCCCACTGCTGCCCAAGTTGAGAGACAGGAAGCGCATGCCAAGGGCCTAGTGGCGCCCCACATGCTCAGCGGCGAGCGATACCCTCCGACCTTGATCGAGTTTGTGAACAACTGGAACAAGGCGGAGTTTGTCCACAACGACGATCTCCCGGAGAAGTTCGGTCCTGCCGAATTTGCTGCGCAGATGAATACTGCTGCCAAGCTAATTAATCTTGCGGGTCGGATGATGGAGGTACGTTACTTCGTCTTTTCCTTAACATGTAGTAGACATTATTGATATAGCCATTAGTCCCCGAGCCTCCGGGGGAGTAACTTGTTACTCGGTCGGATGCTCCTTAGAGAACTAACGTAACTCCTTAATAACGTAGAATATGCACACACCTAGAGCCGGGTTAAGTTCCACTTGGCCCGGATCTTGTACACTTCGAATATGCACACACCTAGAGCCGGTTTAAGTTCCACTTGGCCCGGATCTTGTACACTTCGAATATGCACACACCTAGAGCCGGGTTAAATTCCACTTGGCCCGGATTTTGTACACTTCGAATATGCACACACCTAGAGCCGGGTTAAGTTCCACTTGGCCCGGATCTTGTACACTTCGAATATGCACACACCTAGAGACGGGTTAAGTTCCACTTGGCCCGGATCTTGTACACTTTGAATATGCACACACCTAGAGCCGGGTTAAGTTCCACTTGGCCTGGATCTTGTACACTTCGAATATGCACACACCTAGAGTCGGGTTAAGTTCCACTTGGCCTGGATTTTGTACACTTCGAATATGCACACACCTAGAGCCGGGTTAAGTTCCACTTGGCCCGGATCTTGTACACTTCGAATATGCACACACCTAGAGTCGGGTTAAGTTCCACTTGGCCCGGATCTTGTACACATCGAATATGCACACACCTAGAGCCGGGTTAAGTTCCACTTGGCCCGGATCTTGTACACTTCGAATATGCACACACCTAAGCTATCTTTTTGTACTTTTTTCAGGTGACCACCAATCGCCGGAGTGCTGAGTTTCAGCGTCTCCTGGATACTCACAAAATGCTGCGTGCGAAACATACTGTGCTTATCACCGAACACGATAAACGGGGTAAGTTTCTTCCTTGGCATTTTTCCGTTTTTCTTCATCTTCTTCCGCCGAACTAATCCATCATTCGGATTTCGTAGCTGGGGTGGAGGCTGAGAATACCATCATGAGGAAAAACTTGGATCAGATCAAGGGTAAGTTATTTTTGCTCAACCTTGCTATGCTTTCTATCTCCTTTTATCCTTGGCTCGGCAAACATTCATACCTCGGCTTTGCCGGGTCCATAAACTATTCCAGCATCTCTTGAAGATAGTGTGCCCGTGCCTGATATGATGCTGCATTTTCTCGAACAAGCAGGGCAGCATCAAGCTGAACTCAAGAAGAAAGATGATGACCTCGCCGTCCTCCAAACCAAAGATGATGAAATTGCCAAGCTCAAGGCAGACATGAAGAAGTTGAAAGCGCAGCACCAATCTGAACTTCAAAAAGCTGGCTAGGACTTCACTGAAGAGCATGAGCGCCTCAACCTCCAGATTGCCAAGGACCAAGAATTGTTGAAGGAGGCCGACTCTAAAATTGAGTCGACGAATGCTGAGCTTGTTCAACTCCGGGAGAGGCGTGACAAGTGCACCAAGGAGCTAACCCGGATCAATAGCCACATTTCTCGTAAGTTCCTTTTCTCTTCAATTGTCATGAATCTCTCCGGGTCAACCTTTCTCACTTATTTCACCTGTCACATTTTCAGACAAATTTCTAGAGGGCAATGCTGTTGCAACTACCGCCATCGCCAAGTTCCGCCAGAAGAGGGGTACCCCAATTGCCCCTGGCGCTGGAGAAATTCCATATGACATGGAGGACTTGCTGGTCAGCTTGTCCTATCGTGTCGAGATTGTGAAGAACTACGGCAAGGACGTCTTGGATGTAGCAGTCCAGATCTTCAATGCCTTTTGGCCTGGAGAAGATACTCCGGAAGGTGCCCCTGCTCTTTTTGCCAGGCTCATGGAATGCGAGACTCAGCTCGATCTCTGGAGAGAATCCGCTGGACGCGCCGGAGCTAAGATCGTTCTTCACTGCGTGCTTACGTGGTACGAGAAGATTGACCTCAAACTCCTTGAGCGCATGCGCACTGGATCAAGGTGGTCTACTGACCCGGATTGGGTAGCTCGGCGCAAGGCTTGCGCTCATAGATTCATCCAATACGCCCCCATTCATCAATGGAACGAGGGACCAAGCTTCCTAGATGCCGCCGACGATGAAAATGCTGAAAACACTGAAGATGACTCGGATGAGGACGAAGAGGACGAAGCGTCAGACGTCGAGGAAGATGTCGATGACTCTGAAGCCGAGGCTGGGGCTGCGCCTGCTGGCGCCGAATTACCTCCTGCTGCTGCTCCTTGATTATAAACACTTTAAATTTCATCAGATCCCCGGTATGCCGGGCGCAATTGTATCAAGCGCACAAGTGATATTTTGCTACTAAGTTTTTATGCTGGATTGACTTGGGCGTAGTCCCCGAGTTTCATTTTCTTGTTCATCCAATCTCTTGGCTCGGCTCGTGTCTACCTTGGTTCGGTTTTATGACTTACGAGTCCGAGCTTCAAAAATTGTCTTAACAATACTTGGAAACTTTAGGATTAGCTCAAAATAATTCAGCATAATAAATCGAAATTAAACATAAGGTTAGTCCGAAAAACAAACGTCGGCTCGATTAAGTTCCTTTCCTTAGTCATTTTTCATGTGCTACGCAATTCCAAACTTGTTCTCTTGCTTGCCATGAAGCCAAATCTTGTTGGACAACAGCAAGTCGAAGAGTTGGGTTCTTAGTGCTCACACACTACTAATCCGGCTTAAGTAGAAAAACTTACGCCAGTCGACGTATTAATAATAAATACAGAAGACAACAAACATTTTCAAGGCAGTCCCCGAGTTACTACTCGAGGTGCCCACATTTCATTGATAGACTCATTGCCGGCATACACACCGACATATGAGAGACTCGGACACATACACTTCTCTGCTAAGTGTAGAAAGGATGAAGTAGAGATACATTCCATGGACGTTTAGATTCCTCGCCGGACCTGTCCGCCTTGTTCTTCTCCTGTGGTTTTGCATCGATAAGATAATAAGAATCATTGTGCAATGCTTTGCTCACAATGAATGGCCCTTCCCATGGGAGGGATAACTTGTGCATGCCAGCAGTACGTTGTACCAACCAGAGTACCAGATCACTTTCCTGGAAGACTCGGGGGTTTACTTTCCGGCTATGATAGCGTCGGAGATTTTGCTGATATATGGCGGATCTGGACAATGCCAATTCTCTCGCTTCTTCCAGCAGATCAACATCATTTTGCTGGGCTTCTTGCACTTCGGCTTCTGTGTATTGGGTGACCCTAGGCGAGTCGTGCTCTATGTCGGCTGGTAATACAGCTTCTGCCCCATATACCAGAAAGAATGGCGTATAGCCTGTTGATCGATTCGGAGTTGTTCTTAAACTCCACAATACCGCTGGTAGTTCTTCTATCCAGCACCCCGCTGATCTTTGCAGCGGCTCAATGAGCCGGGGTTTTATCCCGGATAATACTAATCCGTTGGATCTCTCCACTTGTCCGTTCGATGTGGGGTGGGCTACCGAGGCAACGTCCAGACGGATCTTCTTATCTCGGCAGAATCGCGCAAATGCTCCTTTAGCAAAATTTGTGCCATTGTCTGTTATGATACTGTGAGGACAACTGTATCTCAAGATGATGTCTTTGAGAAATGTCACGGCCCTAGCTCCATCACATTTTCTTATTGTCTTTACTTCAATCCACTTTGTAAATTTATCAACCATGACCAAAATGTGAGTCATATTTCCCCTCGTTGGTTTGAACGGTCCAACCATGTCCAAACACCATACGGCAAATGGCCAGGTGATTGGTATGGTCTTGAGCTCCGACATTGGCATATGTGTCTTGGTATCATACCTCTGACAACCATTGCATTTTCTTACCAAGTCCTCTGCTTGTTCTAAGGCACTTGGCCAGTAGAATCCATGCCGGAAAGCTTTTGCTACCAAGGCTCTGGACGAGGCATGATGCCCACATTCCCCTTGATGTATATCTCAGAGGATGTCAAGCCCTTCTTCCGGGTCAACACATCGCTGGAGGACATTGGTCACACTCCTTTTGTATAGCTTGGAATTGATGATCGTGTACGCCTTTGCTCTCCTCTAAGTTTGCCTGGATAACACCTCCTCAGCAGGTAAAGTTCCATCTTTCAAGAATTGAAATATGGGCAACGCCCAAGCTGGTACAACTCGCACTGGGAACACATCCTCATCAATTTCCATCTGATCCACCGGCATAACCTCAACCGGATCACGCTGAGAAGTCCCCGGGTCTTGCGAAGCAGTCCCCGGGTTTGCCGAGGCAGTCCCCGGGTTTCGCGTACCATCTCCCATGTCAATGTCCATGGGTGCAGCTCCAGACTCCGGATCCTCCGGGACGTAGGTTGAGTCGGTTTCTGGGGACGGTCTGATAGATGGTTTTTTGAGGTGTTCTAATGCTACACCCGGTGGAATTGCTTGTCGGGTTGATCCGAGCTTCGACAATACGTCGGCAACCTCATTTTCCAACCGGGGTATATGGCGAAATTCGCATCCCTCAAAGTAACCAGATATCTTCTGCACATGGAATCTGTATAGTGCCATGTTTGGATCAAGAGCGTCCCACAGCCCCGACACTTGCTGAACTACCAAATCCGAGTCACTAAAGCATTGGATCCGACGTATCCCAATTTCTTTTGCCACTTTGAGCCCATGCACAAGTGCTTCATATTCGGCGACATTGTTTGATGCTGCGAAATGGATCTGTAGCACATACTTCAACTGGTCATTCTTTGGCGAGGTAAGCACAACTCCGACGCCTAACCCGGTTTTTGTTTTTGACCCGTCAAAGTGCATTCTCCAATAGTTCGGATCTGGTAGTGGTGGTTCATATTGCACCTCGACCTAGTCCACAAAAAAGTCGGCCACATCCTGAGACTTGATTGCTTCTCTTCTGTCATATTGTGGCGCATAAGGAGCTAGCTCAATTGCCCATTTCGCAATCCTGCCACTTGCATCCTTGTTACTCATTATCTCGGATATGGGAGCTTCACATATTACTTTGATGGGGTGCTCCTCAAAATAATGTTTTAGGTTCTTTGCCGACATATACACACCATACGCCACTTTCTAATAGTGCGGATAATTTTGTTTTGAGGCTGATAATACCTCGCTCAGATAATACACTGGCCTTTTCACTGACTTACCCTCTTCGTCACGCTCTACCACAATTACTGCACTTACAACTCGGTTGGTTGCGGCTATATAGAGCGACATTGGCTCCTTTGATAGTGGAGAGGCTAACACTGGTGCATTGGCTAACATCTTCTTTAATTGAATAAAGGCTTCATTGGCCTGCGGCGTCCAAATGAACTTGTCCGACTTTTTCATGAGTTGATAGAGAGGCAGTGCCTTTTCTCCCAACCGACATACAAACCGACTTAACGATGCCAGGCAACCAGTGAACTTCTGGACATCGTTAAGACACTTCGGCTCTCCATTCGCTCTATGGCCCGGATTTTAGTTGGATTGACTTCAATACCTTGGCTGGAGACGAGGAATCCGAGTAATTTTCCAGCCGGGACACCGAAGGTACATTTTTCTGGGTTAAGCTTCATCCGGAACCTCCTTAGGTTCGCGAATGTCTGCCTGATATCGTCAAGGAGTGTTTTGCTTTCCTTGGTCTTGATAACAACATCATCCACATACACCTGTACATTTTGACCAATTTGGTCGTGCAAACATTTCTGCATACATCTCTGGTACGTTGCCCCTGCATTACATAGACCAAATGGCATTGTGCGATAGCAATAAGCCCCATATGGGGTGATAAATGCAGTATTTATTTGATCATCCGGATTCAGGTGTATCTGGTGGAAACCAGAATATGCATCAATGAATGACAACAGTTCATACCCAGCAGTTGAATCTATGACCTGATCTAGCCTTGGCAGTGGAAATGGATCTTTCAGACACGCCTTATTCAGGTTCGTGTAATCGATACACATACGCCAAACCACTGCCACATTCGGATCATCCTTCTTCTTTTCCACCAGCACCGGATTAGATAGCCAATCCGGTAAAGAACTTCCATGATAAATCCAGTTGCTAGTAACCGAGCTATCTCATCTCCAATGACTTTTCTCCTATCTTCGACGAAGCGGCAGGGAGGTTGCTTCACCGGCCTTGCTCCGGGTCTCACATTCAAAGAGTGCTCGGCCAACTCCCTCGGAACACCTTGCAAGTCCTGTGTGGACCAAGCAAAAATATACCGATTCTCACGGAGGAAGTTGATGAGCTCGCTTTCCTATTTATCTTTTAACCCGACACCAATTGTTACGGTGCGCTCTGGGAACATGTCATCAACAGGCACTTTCTTGGTATCCTTTGTGGCTTGGAATGAGACACTACCATGCGGATTACTCAACGCCGGCATATATTGCTGCGCGGACTGAGCCAACGCCGCCACCTCCTGTATCTTCCTTTTCTCTTGCACAATCACGAGTGACTCGGCTAGGTTAGACCCGGCTGACGCACACTCAATGGAACGTCAGAAATCTCCAGCAATGGTAATCACTCCATTTGGCCCGGGTAGCTTCATCTTCAGATAACTGATGTGACAACTTGCCATGAACTTGTTCAGTGCTGGTTTACCGAGTAATGCGTGATACACACTCTCTAAGTTCACCACTTCAAACTCCAAATTCTCAGTTCGGTAGTTATCTCGCGTGCCAAACAATACGTCAATCTGGACCTTGCCTATGGGCTCATAGAGATGCCTGGCACAATGCCATGAAAAGTTGTCCTTGTATCCTGGAGCATGTTCTCCGAGATACCCAACTTGCGCATTGTATCCGCATACATGATGTTAATGCTACTGCCATTGTCAATTAGTACCTTTGAGAACCTCACATTGATGTTAGGCACGATGAATGTCGGATCTAGCACTAGCGCATACGAACCAGGACTCGACATAAGCTTGGGATGATCTTTGATGCTCCAGGTAATTTCCTGGTCCGACCAAGGCATATACCTCGTCATTGCTGGCATTACCGCATTCACCTCCATGTGTTGGCGCTGCAAGCTCTTTCTATCTATTTCTTCTATGGTGAACACACAGTAACTCTGATGATGCTCTCTGTACTCATTCCTCCCCTTGTTTCCGGGGTACCTCTGATCCGGTTGATGCTGGTCTTCCACTTGATGCACTGCATCCCTTCTCTCATGGTTGTCATACCTCGGTGGAGGGGGAGGCAACATTAGTTGTTGCATGTTCGCTCCGGAGAGCAATTGCTGTCGGGGTAACTCCTATCGAGGTTGATCATTCCGAGGTGCCTGAGCATTCCCCGAACCACCTTGTTCTATCTTACGCATCCACTCACACTACCTTGTTGTATGACCCGCTGGGTTACTCGGATTTGGCGTGTGAAATTTACACGGCTGATCCAGCATTGACTCGTAAGTATACCTTGGACGGTCCTTCTTTTCTTGCCACTATTTCTTTTGCTCTGGCGTCCAAGTTTTCTTGCCATTGTTTCTCGGTGTCCATTGTTGCCCTCCAGTTTTCTGACGTTGATTGCCCCCTGCGCCGGGTTGATCTTGATTCATAGCAGCAACTTGTTGCGAACTGTACCGGTAATCCGGTCTGTCATCTCTTCTTTTACCCCGGTAGTCATTTCTCCGGGATGATCCGGCTCCATCTCTCTGGTAGTACTCCTCATTTGACTCGTTTGACACGAGCCTGGGCTGAGTCGGATCACCCAAAGCATATGAATCAGCAATCCGGATTGTCTCTGCCAATGTAGTTGGCATATCCCTTTGCAATCTTTGCCACAACATGCTCGCATATCTACATCCTTGCACGAACCATGCTATGGCCTGTGACTCAATCACACCCTCACATGAGTTTCGCACGGTACACCACCAGGTTAAGAACTCCTGGTCCGTCTCATTCGGTCTCTGCTTGCACATTGCTAGGGTCTGTGGCCTATTTGGCCTCTGATACGTACTTGAGAAATTGTTGATAAACATTTCCTCAAAATCAATCCAACAGGTGATACTTCCGGGTGACAAATTGTTTAGCCATACCCTGGCTGGCCCCTCCAACATCTGGGGTACGTATCTCACAGCCCATCTCAAGTTGCCTGTAGCAATCTTTATAGCTGTAGCATAGTTAATCAACCAATCCTCCGTCTTTGTGCTGCCATCGTATGTCTTAGTGCCTCTAGGTAGCTGGAAGTTAGGTACCGGAGGTTCCTTCATGATCCGGGGCCCAAAACACGCAGGACCCGGGGGACCTTGACATTCAATCTGTTCCGACCTATACAGCCGATCCAGTTTTAATCTGGCATCATCAGGCATCAAATCCCTGCTTCCTAATCTTGACCCTATCACATGATAGTCCGGCCTTGGGTATCCTGCGTTCACCATTTCTGAATCACCATCATTATATCGGTCTTGCTCTTGTGGAGCACCTCTCTGTTGCATACCTCGGCCGGCACTTTGCTCTTGCCTTGGTATATTCCGCTGCTGCGGTTGTCCTGCTCCTGCCGAGTTGCCCTGTCCGGCATTGCCATTTACAGCATTTCCTTGACCGGCATTGCCTTGGTCGCGGTTACCTCGGCCAGCTTCACCTCGGCTCACACTTCATCGATCCTCATTTCTCTGCACTTCTTTTCCTTTCCCTGCCCTTGCCGGGTCATACGGGACTATCTGTTTGTTCTTCCTGGCCAAGGTTACTACCTCTTCTCTCCTAGGACCACCATGAGGAGACGATGCAGCTCCAGCGGATTTCTCCAGGTTACCCACCGCCAAATGAACGATCTTGGAGGCCCTAGCTCTCTCCGGGTTAGCCCTGAGCAATTCCTCGTTTTGCCTGTTCGCGATCCGAACCAACTCATTGACCCTATCTTGCTGTCTCTGACGGGCTTCACTCGTTAGACCCTCTAACTCGGACACAGCTGCATCTGCTGCTCTGAGGTTTTTCGCCGGGGTACTATACTTCGGCAGCCCCACGGATAAACAGTTCTCTGACTCCTCAATCCTAGTATCACCCTCTTTGTTCATTTCACTCATGAGATTTCTCCCTTTCACTTTTACAGCATCTACTTTATTTGCCTTTGCGTACTCACGCAGTGTCATGTTCAACGACTGCTGAGCCGCGGCTATCTTTTTTGCACCCTCTAGTATTTTTTGCCTAGTTTCCTCTAGCTCGGCCTGTGCCTGAGCCGGATCTACCGCTATTGCTACTGGGTTTGCCAAGCTATCCATCGCTTGCTGCAGCATATTCTCTGGCCTCTCTAGTGGAGGACCTCTACTTTTCCTCGGTGCCTTAGGCGTTACCTCCGGATCTGGTGCCGGATCCTTGCTTGCGCCTGCACCTGGCGCAGTCATCATCACCTCGGCACGGTCCGGGGAGCGAGTGATACGCGCCTCGTGAACCACGCTAAGGGGTGGTTTGCCTCCTTCGACGACGTGCCGCGGGTGAACGCGCGACACATCGACAGCAACGTAGACCTTGTGCGCGCCGAGCCTGACGAAGAGGCCGTTGCGCGGAAGAGGACGCTTGTCGAAGCAGCCAGCGTTGTCGCTGACAAAGTGCAGCGCTCCAAAGCGCTGAACGAGCCCGGAGACGATGCGTTCGCCGATGCCGATGAGGTTTCCCGTCCGGATCTTCACCCCTTCTAGCACCGCTAGCCCCACGATGGGTGCCAACTGTCGTGGTGGTGTCACGGCAGATGCCATGGATAGGCTAAAGGTGGGGTCTAAATGCACTAGGGGAATCCAGGGAGGGATAGTGTGGTGATTCCACACACAGTAGCTTTGTATTTGATTCACTTCCACAGATTACAAGTGCTCCTTGAGCTGTATTGGAGAGAGGAGGACGAAGGAACTCTCTTACTCTCACCACTAGCTAGCCCTCAGGAACCCAGTAAAACTCAACCCACTCGCGATCAACCCCTTCTACAGAGGCCCTAGCCCTCCTTATATAGGGGTGGCTAGGTCTCCAATTAGGGCATACGTGAATATGCCTCCTCCCAAAATAGTAAGTCGACCGGGTTACTTTAACCCGGCGTCATCCATGCAGAGGCTACGTGAGCCTCTGCGGCGCCCGCGTCACCCGACATTGGCATCGTCACCTTTGTCGGCCACGCCTCGGTGGTCCTGGCCTCTGTCCGCTTTGCTCACGCTCTGCGTACAGTGGTCACCCTTTGACCAGCGAGATACCTTCCTTCTCTAGTAAGCTTGATATAACCCGGATCGTACCTAGTTGATCCGGCCATACCTGTTCCTGCAAACAAGTTAGATACATCTCACCGACTTACGATATAAGTCGGCTGAGACCCAGTTAGGTGGACATCCCCTGGTCCGGGTTACCCCGTGATCCGGCCTGCCTTGAGGTGACTCGGCCAGCATCCGCTTTGACCTCACCGTACCTCGGCTAACTCGGCCTTTATACCCCGGCGTGACCCTACCCGGGAGTATCCCCCCAACACTTATACATGATATATTCTTAGTTCTTCCAAAACTCATAAGAATATCTTTACTATAGTCTAATGATCATCTTATGAATCATTCTGGTATGTGCTCATAACATTTAGAGGATAGTACAAATCTAGATATATACATATCACGGTACAATCGATCAAAATATTCATGTGATTTTACTCACCAAGTGTTGAAACACTTGAATCTTGATACAATCGTTTCCATGCTGCAAGAACCTTTCTTGTTGTTTCCAAATTGAACCCTTCCAATATCTCATATATGTACGTCTGGCATAACCATATTAGCGCCTCAATCTAACCATATAGACATTCATGCCAAATATTCTGGTTTTGCCCAAGTCTTTTATCCAAATCCTATTTTAATGAAATTCTTAACTTGTGTCAATAAAAGATATATCATTTCCAATCAACAATATGTACTCTGCATAATGTATTGGAAATTTGTCTCCACGCTCCCACTCAATTTCTTGCAAATGCAAGCATCTTCACCATCTCTGATGAAATTAAACTCCTTTAACATTTTCATCATGGTGAAGATTCCAACTCCGCTATGCTCACTTCAACTATTGAAGTTTGCATGCCCTTTCAGCACCCTTTGGATTAACAAAACCCTTCGGACCGTGTCATGTACACGTCCTAGGTAACCATTCTATTAGAAGAACCTTGTTTTGTTTATTCAACTACCACATACCAAATTATATGTAGTGGTTGCTACATTAATCCGTCAAGACTAAATATCACTATGAAAGATCAAATCTTGTCATAGTCAACTCCTTGAACATTGCCGTAAACTTCTTTCTGACATGTCGACTATTTCATGGATGTTAAACATCCATGTCTATTTCTTTATAGATCCAAACTTGACTGATATGCTTCACGCCTTTCCGGAGGGTCTTCCAAGTTCAGAAACTTGATTTCTCGTGTATGGATACTATCACGGATTCTATGACTTCTAATCATTTTATGGAGTCAGGGCCCATCATCGCTTCTTTGCATGCAGTCGGTTCATCATTGTCAAAAAGACAACGACTTTTGTTTCAAATCTTACTATTTGATTCTTACTGACCCACATGGTTCAATAGGAACTCTAATCTCCAAGATCACACCCTTTGTAATCATGGGATCCATGAGCATTGTGGATGCCATCAGAACACTTTCCGGCACTGCGCTACTTAGCACATATAGCTAAGGTTCAACAACCTTGTCAAAGTTCTATTGTCCTCCCACTTAACTTTTCACGAAAAAATCCTTCTCAAGAAACTTGACGTTCCAAGCGACAAACTCTTTTATCCTCGGTGTTATGGAGAAATTCCCAACAAATTCTTTGGGATAACCTACAAAGACATGCTTATCCGACTTTGGTTGTAAACATTTTACTTATGCATAGCATACCAAAATTTAAGAAAATACAATTCGGGTTTTATCCCAAACCATAACTCATATGGTGTCATTTCAACGGATCACGATGGTGCTCTTTTCAGTGTAAAAGCGGTAGTCTCTAAAGCTTTAATACTTAAAACATAATGGCAGTTATATAAATGACACCTTTGATCTTACCATGTCAAACAAGGTTTGATTTGATCTCTCGAACATACCATACTCCTATGGTTTATCAGGAAATGCAAATTCATGGAACAATTCCTGAAATCTTAGGTGTTTTGCTAAACCTGTAACTCAAATATCTTCCTTTATGATCAAATCATAAACTCTTTTATTTTCTTGTTACAAAGATTTTTCACTTCATCTTGAAAGTCTTTGAACAATTTTCAAATGTTTCATACTTCTTCCTTATTAAGTAAATATATAGATATATTCACTCAAATTTCTAGAGAAAGCATATGAAGCAAAAAGATCCATCGCATATGGACACATAATGGACTATGCACATCAGCATGCACAATTTCCAATAAGCTAGACATCTGTTCCTCTTTGGTCTATGAACGGAGTTTCAATTATCTCGAGGAAAGTTTCACAAGCGTCAATTAATCAAAATCAAAAGACTCCAAAAATCCATCAACATGGAGTTTCTTCATGTTTACTTTCCAATATAATTCAAACAGCGATGTCACTTCATAAGTGATCTTCCAATCATTTGTCTTACACCATTTTAGCAATAATGTTTATGGATGTGATTTCTCCAACTAGACTTGTAAAAGTTCATCCATCCTTTATGGAATACGGTAATTATTTGAACAACTATTGTTCTCGTAATACCAGAACAAAATAACAATTATTAAAACAAATCTTGAAGGTTAGGTTTGACAACAACGAAAACACAATAACACTTTATTTGTTTTCGATGAACATCATCACTTATTCTCTTGCTAATTACTTAGGATGTTGCAGTTCATGAATTGTGTTGTTCTGTATGACACTTCACACCAACCAATTCGGTATCCAATACCGGTATCCAATACCTCAGAACCACATTGTTTAACAAGCAAGGAATACAGCCATAACATGTATATCTTCTATATACCTAAGTTGGACATCTCCAACCTTTTCTTTTCTGCCAAATATTTTATAGATTCTCTTTCAACAATTCCTTTTCTTTTAAAAGAATCTATAAACATCAATAGTGGTGTCATTCACATGACACATAGTACAAAGTGTATATAGTCAAATACTAATACCTTTGGACTTGCACTTTGAAGTGGATCACCATCATCAAATGTTTGGTGTTCTTTCAAAAATCCATTCTTTAGTATGCTATTAGTGTAGTAAAAAATTTACTTACATCTTCTATTCATCCTTATCATGATAATTTTCATGATCAAGCTACTATAGCCTATAAGGAAGAATCGCGAGTATAGTGTTAGTTCCCGAAACCTTTCTGGTAGATCCGGATGCCTAGCATCTCCATCCTTCACAAATTCTCATACAATATGAGAACATGTATTTTGCTAAATTATACTCTATCATAATGCAACCAAAAACATTGTTTCAGGTATCACAATATCTTCACACATGATGGTTTCTGAAACAATTTTTCAGCTCCTAGATAATCTTGATATTAAAACAACTTTTGAATATCAATAATCATGGAGGCAAACATGATACTTTAGATACTAACATTGGAATTCTTACTCTTGATTTAATACTACTTATTAAACTTCATGGAGTAAATAGAGTTTGCTGAAAGTTTGCAATATGACTTCTAAACTTCAAATTGACATTAAAATGATACGATACCGGTTCGTAAAGTAAATATCCATAATTCTATAGTTCTATTATCTCAATTAAAACTAAGCATAAGGTAGTGAACAGATGCCAATGACTACAACAAATTATGCAAATTCACTTTGATTTAGTTTATGACAAATTGAGTTCGACTAATCCAAATTAGAAATGAACTCCCACTCAAAAATGACATCCCTCGTGCCTTTTTGGTGATTACATGAACCAAATCCACTACACCAGGTCCGATCATCATGTGAGTCAGTGTAGCTTCAGAGGCGAGCATCAATATGGGCATCACATCAACTATATGACTCATGCTATTGTTTTCCTTTTAGTTTCAGCTATGGATTTTGTATTCAAAGTTTCCAATGAATACTCTACAAGGACTTATTCGCTATTGTTTTGGTTATATAAAATAACCCCAAAACTTTTACAACGATCCATACTAGATATGGAGCTGCTTCACGAATTCTCATGGTTCACTATATATTCTAATTGAGCGCTAACTATTTCTAACTAATGGTTTCTACATCTATACTACAACGATTTATTTGGTGCCATCTATTCACCCACTTTGATATCAAATATCATATTATGATGCTCTGCATTTTGACATTTCAAAACGTTTTGCATCCCACAATTTCTTCTATGCCAATCTTATAAAGTTGAATTTCATTACTATTGATCAAATCATAGTAATTAGATTCTTTTTTATATTTAATACCCTTTGTTTGATGAAACAATTTAATACCCTTCGGTAAACTTCTTTACACATTTAAACAATCATATAATGATAATTACCATTTTGTTAAAACATAATACATCGAATGTCTTTCACATATTATCATTATAACTTTGAATTTAAACAATGGTTTCATTCATTAATGAACATATCATTGAGTTGGGTATTTTAAGGCATTTCAGTATTTTACAAATGTTCATGCATTATCAATTAGTTTCAAACAACAAGGATAATTCACATATAATCAAACAAGATATGAACACAAATAGAAATCATTCATAAAAGTGGAACAATTGTTTGTTACAAACTAATATGAATAACCGTCTCACAAAATGTGAGACACACCAAAGAGGTTCACAATATTTTGATTACCATAACTATCCAAAACATAAACTAAGTGATAAATGTCGAGGGAGAGTGTCATTGGCCATCATCATCATGCTCGCCATCAACACGCAACGTCACCTCCTCTCCAGCAAGCACCTCTATGCAGAAGGACCTGTTTTCAGTAAAACAGAACAAGTATCAAATATACTTAACACGGCAGATGTGTTTGCAAGATTATGACATTTATAAAATTGTATATCAAATATATACATTTGTCATCGATGACCTCACCGGTGATTGGTTCAACCTTTACGTTCCTGAAATGTAATATGAACTCTTGGAAATCCAATGTTTTCGTATCACCACTCATGATGCTACTCCGGACATGTCCTTCGTAGCTGGGAGGCAATAATCAAAGCAGCACGCCTATCGCAAATGGATCATCCATCTAGTAGTCCACGAAATGAACCATTCTCATCTGTGCATCAAGCAGGCGCTCTAAGTGACCCTTCAGACATGTGTGATCCTCCATCTGTATAGAAAGGAACTCTCCAAGTAGCTCGTGCTTCCACATGCGCACATGGCTTATGAACTTTGCTCTTAGCTGATCCACCATCGAATATGGATCAAGATCACCCATGAGCAGATGGAGTTCATCCACCATCCTGTAACGCATTATTATCTGAATGTAGGTGGACATCTCTTGACGATAGTAGAGGTCTGCCAGCTCTTGTGCGGTCTCATAGTGGTCTGGCCCAGTCAAATCCATCATGCGACGTATGTAGTCCACCACATGATTCCTAGTAAGGAGATCATTCAGGCGCACAAGTCAACTAGGGAAGTTGGATCCATCAAGTCTAAGTTTCTCACCCATTACCCATTCCTCAATGACAAAGTAAGCTTCATGGTGAGCCATCTCTACATTTATAATTGCAAAAGGAATTTAGACTAAGTTTATAATTAAATGAGTTAATAATAACTCCACTCAGAAACACCTATCCCCTGAAGGGTTCCTAGTGATAACACGACCCCTTTTCCCCACATCTCCCCCGATCATCACAGCCATCAATGTGGGTTCTAGGGTGGACGCTAAACGTCAGTCACATCATTCATGCGACTCATGCTCGATCTTTCGACCATCTTTGTTCCGAGGCCATGTCTCTGTAACATGCTAAGCTTGTTGGTTAGCAACATAGAAAACAAAATTTTTCCTACGATGGGAACTATACGCCAAGATCTATCTACTAGATACAAGCAATAGGTGGATATGCATCCATAAAGAACTTACCCTCGAAGACAACAAAGTATTGTTAACGAGTTGGAACTCGTGGATGATGTAGTCGTACACTTGCCGATCTCAAGATCATGATGAAGTCCTTCAGGTCCAGCAGTTCTAGCACCATCAGGTCCAGCACCATCAAGTCCATCACCGCAAAGTAGCGGTGCATCCGTGATCGCACACACGTTCGGTCCACCGAACAACCTCCACCTCCTCGCTCCAGCGATGCAGCGGAAGCAGCAACTCCTTTCTAGATAAAGCCACCGGGAACATGTATCTCGCTAATCCGAGACCATGGGGAATAACTAGAGGGAGAAGAGAACCTTCACGAGGAGGTGGTGCAAGAGGAGAGTTGCCATGGGGATCCTTTTATAGGGGAGGGGGCGCAACCCCAAGGCCATGGCTGGCCGGCCATGGTGCGTGCCCCCACCTCTCCCTCATTCATGTGGGTGGAGCTTCCACTAAGCCCACTCACATCAATTTAAACTCCACTCACTTTGCATTTAATGTCCACCAAATTAAATGCATTTTCTCTTTAAATAAAACACTTTTATTTATTTTATTCAGAATTTTTTTAATTACTTTAATTAACAAACATTCACATAAAACTCCCTGCAACATTTCAATATCACATGCAGAACCAGTTTCAGCAATTTCACCCGAAACAATTCTGGTTTCCATCGAAATGATTCCAGCGCTTTCTTAATCTTTATCTGAAACATATTTGCTCCTAAATGGTGTAGGTATCCCTTAAGTGTGTCACCCTATGGTTCATGAATAATGCAGACATGATCGAGACCCCTCTCCGATCAATAATCAGCAGCGGGACCTGGAGATCCGTACTGACTCCCACATATTCATCGATGACTCTTGTGATCGTGTGAACCTTTAATGTCGTAACTAAATCCCTTTTTCTCGTGATATATTACATGTCCGAGATTCGATCATCGGTATCTCCATACCTAGTTTGATCTCGTTACCGACATGCACTCTTTTCTCGTTCCTGTGATATAACATTCTAGTGATCACATCACTTGCTTGCAAGCTATCTTAATGTGATATCACCGAGAGGGCCCAGAGTATAACTATCTGTCATAGGGATTGAAAAATTCCATTCTTGATCCATGAGCCTCAACATAACACCTTCGGAGCACTAAACCCACCTTTATAGTCACCCTGTTACGGTGTGACGTTTGATGTTATCAAGATACTCTTCCGGTGTTAGCAATTAACATGATCTCATGGTCTAAGGACTAAGATTACTTCATATGATGTTATAGCAATATAAACATAATGACTCTGATCGTAATGCTATACTTCGGATGAATGTTCATCACATCATTCCACCAATGTTGTGACCTCGTTATTAACGACATCCAATGTCCATGATCAGGAAACCTTGATCATCTTGTTAATTAACGAGATAGTTTATAAGAGAGGCATAACTAGGAACTTTCCTTTTGTTTATTAAGCACACATGTATTAATGTTTCCAAATTAATACAATTATAGCATGCAAAATAAATATTTATCATAAATAAGGAATAAGATAATAACCACTTTATTATTGCCTCTTGGGCATATTCCCTTCAAGGCTCGCAACCTCAACCTTAGTGTATTCACTGTGCAACATGGCTTACACCCACTGTATGTGAACATAGATATGTCTGACACCCGATCATCATGGCTTGTCTCATACCGAAGAACTTTCTTGGTGGTGCACACTAAGGGGGAACACAATCATTGGCAATTTTAATAGGGATCATCTTATTAGGCTACCGTCAAGTATCTAATACTAGCACACAATAAGATATACAAACAATAATATTGAATGTAAATGCGATGTGATATGGTCTTTCACGTCGTGATCTCCATCCGTCGTCACCAGATTTCGGCTCCAAGGTTCCGGCGCCGTAGACACCAGGGTACCGGTGTCTTTCCGGTGTGGTAGTACGTCACCTCCGTGACTATCTACTACTACGTAACATAAGGTAATAACTTTACCTTTGCCACAACCATATCACAAAGCAACGCCCCCTGCAAAACAAAGTTAGACGCCTCAACTTTATCTTTGCATGTTTTACGTGGCTGAATGGGCTTTCGCACAAGAACCGTTCTTACCTACGAACTGTCACCACAACGCGGATCAAATAGTTGTCTATACTACACCCCTTTCGGGGCCCTCCGTTGCAAATGGCATACCAACTAATGCGAGAGAGACAAACACCCCCCAAAGCCACTTTATACGGTACAAGCCGTAAGTCAATCGTGGACCAGTCTCGCGAATGAGCGCGTAAAGTCGGTTGGGGGCTGCATCATCAAGCATTACTGCGGTATACACAAGTACACGTATGAGGGTAACAACTAAAAGATCAACGGCCACACGCTACATCTCGTGTGTTCTACCTGTACTAGCATTACTACGCATAGATCTAGCTCTGATACCACTTTAGGGGTTCCGCGTATGAAAACAATAATTTTCACCCTCCGCCCCTGAACCCCTGATGTTGCCAGGACCTATCTATTAGTAATGCAGTAATGGGAGGGCCTTTTCGTGAACTTACCATTGAAGACCGAAAAGCGCTGTCAATGCTCAGGAGAACATGGTTGATGTAGACGAGCCGAAGCCGACCTCAAGGTCGTGATGAAGTCCTTACGCTCCTGTGGCTCTAACGAATTGAGTCCCTCAAGTGTGACACCTCGCGGAGAGTTACACACTTCCGGTGCCTGACGATGACTCCCGCTTCCCCGATCCAGCAACAGTTCGGAAGTAGAGATCCTGGATCTGAATCCCGCAGCACGACGACGCTCCGCGGTGAAGATGTCTCACGTTCGTGTAGTTCGAACTTGGGACCACGGTCACGAGAGAGAGAGAGAGAATATCAATTAGAAGTCTCCCCAAAAGTGAGTAAACCTTTATTGAATATTGTGTGTATTTATCTGGCCCCCCACTATATATAGGGGAAGGGGAGGTACTACCTCCCTCAAAGTCCCGGGGTGGGACTAAAGGAGAGGAGAGGGGAGAGCGTGGAGACGCTGACCACCCCATGGGCACCGCGTGGGGGGGGGCTGGCCCACTAGGGCGCCGACCACCCCCTTTGGCCCTTCTCCCTCTTGCCTTTCCATAATGGGCCCTCTTCCCTCCGAAATTGGCCCATTAAGCCTTTTGACCTTTAAATTGATTTTCTCTTTTATTAAATAATTATGAATAAATGATTAAATCAATATTTAACATTCATTCACATATTATTCAATCTTCGTGGTTATGGAACACCTTCCATCTCCACTCCGGACATCCTCCGGACTTACCGAAACCCTTCCGATTTTCTCTCTACTATTCTTCAGCAATTCTTCCGATCCTATAAACACTCTCTAAGCATCATCAAACCCTTAAGAGTGATACCCTATGGTTCGGGAACACTCCAGACATGGTCGGGACACTCCCGGACCAATGATCGACAGAGGGACCTGGATAGCCATGTGACCCCTGTGCGTTCCACGAAGATCTTTCGTCATTTGAAGCGAGACGGTCGTGTCTTATTCCCTTTGTCTCTCGATACTTGCATTGCCCGAGATCTGATCAATGACATCACCATGTCGTGTTCAATCTCATTACTGAACAATGTTACTTGACTCGTTTCGACAAGTGATATCCCTGTGATAAAATCACACGTTGCGTAGCTATTAGATATAACTTCTCCGAGTGGGCCCTTGAGTATCTTTCCGTCACGTGGACAGACAAATCCCTAAATAAAAAACTGCTCTTGACATATATTACCTCTACGGTTCCTCCGAGTACCTGAACACACCTTTATAATCACTGTATTACCAAGTGACGCGTGATGCTATCAAAGCACTCTCGGGAGACAGTGATTGATATAGCCTCACGATCTAAGGAATAGTCTACGAGGATCCATTTCTAATCATCGTAACTTGAACTTCGTGACATGATCGGGTCACGCTGTTTAGGTTGGGTATTGGTTCATCATCTCATTCTCAGAATGAGTTGACTCCATTTCCAACTAGCATAAATGCCACATGATCAGGAAACTTGATCATATGTTGACCAGTGAACTAGTGACTAGAGTTTCACTTGGAACCTCTGGTTGTTTATATATCACACGTGTATTAATGTTTCCACTCAATACAGTTATAGCATGATATAAATTTAATCATAAACTTTATTAAATATGATAATAGTCCTTATTACTATTTATCTCTAGGGCATATTTCCAACAAAAATAATCGATGGCATCAAAGTCACAAGGGGGAAGAGGCCCTCCCATGCAGCCAAGGTATGAGGTTTTAGGTCGGATAAGGAGAGACCACAGGTGTGCATTGCATTCATGCATTATAAAATCCGGAGATTTTTCACGCAAAACTAAAAGAGGTGTAAAGGGATTGAGGTTTCTCTTGTTCTGATGAAAACATCGGGACAAGTGCGACAGATTTCGACATGACCTCTGTTGAAACTTTGTGTTTGAAGGAAGTGAATTCAAATGAGTGTTTTAATTTGACATTTGAAGTTAGTTGAAATTTAAATAAAGTTGGGTTTAGTTTACTTAATAAAGCTTAAGTAATTAAGATTTAAATTTTAAATGGTAACTGAACAATAATAATAATTAAATAATTGAATTCTTATTTCTAAATAAGATATAAATATTTACAAGTTCAAATTCCAAAAATAAGAGAAAACTAAATTTTATTAAATATTTTATAAGAATACATTGTCTTTACAATGTCCAACAATAAAATAGATTGCAAAATGAATAATTACAAACAAAGAAAAGGAATATAATTCAATACATAAAGAAAAGGAGTTCTTTATTTGAATATACACATATTACATTGTCTTTACAAATTAATAAAAGAATTACAAAAGTAATAATGAAAAGCCTAAACTATTTTCCTATTAAATCTAATCTTCTTAACTTCTTGTTCTTGTGCCTGTTTCCTGCAAGAAGACAAAACAAAATAAAGAGAGAAAATGTGAGGGTTTAGTGTTAGTGTAAGTGCTCTCAGTTTGACAGTGTGATGCATTCTTAATCACATCATTGAGCTTGATTATAAAAAGGGGCCAAAGTGTATAATATGTTCTTATCACAAGTATGGCCTCAGACTCGTGCATCACAAGCGTGGGGCAGATTAGTAACTGTTCTTATCAAGATTAAGTCTTCAGGCTTAGCATCATAAGACAGGGGCAAGTTTCACCATTCAATGTTTAGTAATCCATTTGGCAACACAAAACTAATAGCCAATTCTAGATAACATCACACCAGCCGAAACACATCCACATGCACAGGTTCTAGGAGTGGAAGATTGCACCATGAGGGGCCCAGCTATAAGCAGCTTGGTCATAGCATACTGTTGTGTGGTGTTGAAAACACAGCAAGAGAGGGCCTTGAAGGAGTTAAGAGGAAGGAAGCAGTTGTAGCACAACCATCTCCACACATGTCCACTTTACCTAGACCATCACATCACATCACTAGTAGTTCTTTCTAGCTCATCACCAAAATACCTAGAACACCACTAACACTCTCATAGCCACCATGGTTACCTAAGCAAGGAGCAAGCCATGAGTACCAGGAGGAGAAAGCATCAGCAACAAGAAGGAGTAGATCAAGTACTAGGCCATGAAGGACCAGTAGTTCAAGCACAAGGACTAGCATAGCAAGTTGATCAAGTACAAGCACAACACCAACAAGATTCAGCAACCTTCACAGTACCAGGTTGATATCCACCACAAAGATCATGTATAGCATATGTTCTTGTTATCTTGTACCATCAGAATCAAAGATAGTAATGGTTATGCTACAAATCCATCCAAATCTAGCTACCTCTCCACTAAAGCTGTTTAGGAGGATTAAAATAAGGGGTTTCTCTCAGTTTTGCATAGAGATGCTATGCAAAGCCCATCATAGATAATTAAAAACCACAAACTAAGTATCTATTCTTATAGAATTTTGCCTCAGCCTTTGCATCATAGGCATGGCTAAGGAATCAAGAAAAGTATCTATCCCTATAAATATATGCCCACAGATTTGTCCAGTAACATGTATGTACATGTTTTAATAACCACTAAAAGCAACCAAGAAATAAAGGAGCATCCAAAAATAGTAAGACCAAGTAAGATGTACTTGTTCTTATCAAAGGCATATCGTACCATACTACTTTGGGTCACCACTATGCACACTCCCAGTGGGAGGCACCACAGTAGCAATCCAAAAGTTAGTAGAAGACATTATATTGTTGACAATAGTAAGAAACTTGCTAAGCAAGATCACAGTAGGAGCAATAATATAAGTACTCATCATAGTTTTCCTAATCATATGTTAGTAAGTAGAATTTATGTTCATATCATTTTCCTAGTAGGAATCTAGGAATCAAGGTCATACCCTAGTTTCACTGTCAATATTGACAGAAAGGTTAAATTTATCCAAGCCATTTTCCTTGGTATTACATTACACTTCTTGAGTGCTAGTTTGACAACAACAGTTCCAATAATTTCTTATTGGAATAAGGATATATATAAACTATCACAACTAGTGCTAGTATAAGATCTAATTGTAGTATCTCTGATAACCAAAAATTACTGCATGCTTCCAATCATCAAGACCAAGAAATGTCCGACCTAAAGTCTCAATAACACCCAACCAGGAACATGAATAACTCAAGTCCAATATCAAATCCAGCAGGATTTGTTCCACATCAACACTAGCAAGTTACTAGAAACTACACATAGCACCTAGAAAGGGGAATCCCTAATAAGGGTCGATGAAGAGCAATGGGGATAGACGGAGAGGCAATAGAGCTAGAGGAGAAGAAGAAATCAGAGGAGAAGAGGGAACCAAAGAGGGGAGTTGGGAACATGTACCTAGAGCCTATGATGCCACTACAACAACGTGTAGGGACAGGGCCTACACGACCGCGCCGGCACACCACGAGGATGACTTCACTGTTCGCCGTGCGCCATTACCAACACCGCATCCCCATTGTGCACCTCATCGTGTGGTGGTCACCGGGATCCAGTAGCACCAATGTTGTAATTATTTCCATCCCACCGGTGTTAGAGGACGGAGAAGAAAGAGTCCAGAACTTTAGCCTCGCATCAGCCAAGCCACATCACCACCAGGACACCACCGGAGCACGGTGAAGCCTGGGTCATCAAAACCCTAGAAACATAGTATTGAAGGGGCGAGCCAAAGATGGGGACATTGGTGAATCTAGCTAGATAAAAAGGTATAACAGGAGGTGGCGCATCGATTGCTACCGGCGGCAGCGACCAGAATGGATAGGCTCGCCGAGGTATGGGGAGAGAGTGACAGCGCCTGCAAAGTCAAGGGCTAGAGGGGAATCACTTAGGGAAGAATGAGGCTGGGGTGGGCCGACCCAACCCTAGGGGTTAGGGTTGGACCCAACGCTAGCCAGCCAATCGGGTCAGGTGGGCCTTTGGGATGGCTGGGCTGGTCACGGGCACGGACTAGCCCTAGGGTAAAAAGAGGAAGAATTGGATGAAAACTTATAGATATTACAAAAAACATCCTTATGAATATTTAGACCCTAGAAAAAATATAGAAAATTCTAGGAAAATCATAAAAATATATATAATATGTTAAAGTGTTCACAAAAAATAAAATCTAACAAAGAAAAATACAAAGTTGATTGTTTGAAATAACTAAAATTTAAAACCACTACATCTTCAGTGAAATTTAACAAAATAAGGAAAAATCCTAAAAACAAATAAAAATCACTTTTGTGTACAAAAAGAAATCTATTATTTTATGAAAATGCTAATTATGAAATTTCAAGTTATCCTAGGATTTATAAAAATAAATGTTATATTTGGGTTTATAAAAATCCTTTTTATTGGAAAATAGAAGGAATGTATTTTCTTTATCTTTAAAAAATCAAGATAAATTCCTTTTAGTCTCACTTAAGTTATATAAAATTCTTTGTCTTAAATACAAGACTATTATTTTCTTTATAGATGAAATAAAGATGTTTTCACATCTTAAAATTATTATCTACCTAATAATTTAGGTAAAACACCAAATAAAGATTAAGTCTAGATACTAAAATTAAAACCATAATTATGGTTTATAATAAAACTTAAATGAGTATTGCTAATCAAATAACATTCCCTTAGAATCTTATATCATATATAAGTTAAAGATTTACAAGTTCATTTTGCATATCATTCACTTATGATTGAAGCAAATGATCTCAACCTATATAACCATATTTAGCATGACTCTAAAACTTGATAGTAACTTAACAAACCATATAGTGAGTTCACCTATTCTTCATAACCAATTCTTGCCATATAATATATTTACATTAGACATGTCTGATCTGGATCTCTAAAACTATACTTCATCTCTATAGGATTCGTCTTCGATCATGCCTAAGAAAAACCTTATAAGTCATTAGTGATATAAAACACTATGTCTTAATTCTAGTTATGTTTTATAGTTAACTTTGGTTTGTTTCAATTAAAACACAAGACATTTTAAGTGCAAGTTGTCCGAGCAATGCCAACACCATAACCTTTTGCTAATCTGAAAGGTTATTTAAACCTTATTGAAGAAACCTTTTATTCAAACATTATTCTTTTTGCTACTTCAAACAAAAACACTAGGTTATTTTCTTTTAAGTCTTAACAACTTAAAACATGGATTTTCATAATAGTTACATGGTACCAATCAATCTTAATCTTGTATTACTATTATGCTTTACCTTTTGTATCTTGTATGTTAGTCTTAAGTTCTTTGTAGATATATTTGCTTGTGAAGTATACTTGAAGATAAACCAAATTTGAAATAAATCATCTAAGTTCAACTCATTTAGAATATTGAGTATTACTTCGAGGTTTTACGAAATGCATAGCATTACTTATGCATAGTAGCATATTGATTCTTTAAACTTTAGTCCCTACCAGACCAATGATGTTGTTATCAAATATTGGAATTTATATTTTCTCGAAGACCGTGGTTGCATAATCCTGTAATCACAAAGCCAAGTTTACACCTGCTCATGTCCTTTGGTTATTTTCTATCAAGTGTTTGCAATCTATTATTGTCATCACATGCATTTCAAAAAGGACGACAAAAACACTATTTACATGATTAATATGAACTATTGGTTACTGATTTAGGGTGATCAGTTAATCTATTATGACTAGCAATAGAATAACCATTGTACATGAATGTATCATCTAGTACTTAACAACCAATGTCACCAGTAATTCTTGTGTCGCATAATACGCATTAACCATAAGACTTGGAATGGGACAAGAAAGTCATCTGAATCTTCTTCCTTTAGCATTCCACGGACACTAGTCTAGGTGTTTTGTAAGTTGTAGATCATGTGTAAAGCCATATATTTCGGAACAAGCCTACTATGGATCTGGGCGTACAAAAGTCTGATTTCTAGTGTTTATGGTTATCTTGCATATCAGACTAAGGTAAAGTCGTATTACCAGGACAAAGTCTGCCTTGAGTTCTGATAGTACAACAATTGCGGGTATGCGGGGTCATGGAGAAGGGCAGAGAATAGCTTGGATCATCTACTGGGTCCCACATCATGGAATTGTGGATGGGAAAGATTGCTTGGTTGTGCAACAAGGATTTTGATCTCTTAATCTCTTATGGGTAAAGCAGCTTACCTCTACAGAGTGTAAAAATTGTGACATGTTACTCCCTGTTCTAGGAAGGAGCTACAAATACGACAGGAAAGGAACTCTATAAAGTTCTGGTAAACCTGAGAAGGTTGATAGACATAGTTTTTCAGAATAAAAGCAGCCTTTGAAGAAATATTTACGAAAACCTACATAACCTACGACCTTTAGTCTATGGTTGTAGATAGTACATCAAACACTCCTATTTAGTGAACTTGCTGAGTACGCTCGTACTCAACCGTACCTTCTTAACCCTTGCTAGATTCTAAAGCCAATAAAGATAACGTCAACACCGAATGATGCTCAAAAGGATCATTACAAGAAGCTAAAGTTCTTCTATGAGGTCTACATACATCAACTAAAGTGAAGACGAAGTTCCTGATTAGATAGGAATATAATCTCTAGCCATAGAACCTATTTCTTTAGAGCATTGCTATAGCAGCAATCACAAGTCATAAAGTATATTAGTAGTAGTATTTTTAGGATAGACTTTGAGATGTTATTTATGGTTTTCCTTTGTATATTTGTTTTCCTCACTATTTCGTGAAAGTTACTGGATCATTTGTAAAGTTTGAGTTGTAATATATAGTCATGTCTTGGACCCGTGATGGTTCTGTTTTACCACTCCGAGGGATGTAATACTGGTGGAACGGTATTTTATTGGTGTTATGTCAACGACTACAGTATACTACATCACGCAATGGTATGCTGGGTCACCGCAGTAGCGGGAGAGAGATTAGGTTGGGGGAGAGGCCTAACGCCAGGAAGATGAGAGGCCCCCGATCGCCTCGCTTGGGGAGGCGGAACAAGGTTGGGAGCGGTTTTTAGTGTCGTTGATAGTGTTGAATCCTATGATATCCACTCATCCGCACCTCAAAATCCCGTCGTTGCAAGAAAAAATCTCTACAAATCCCTTCGTCCAAAAAAGATATCAAAGATTTGTATAGATTCATATATATCATACACTAAAACGTGTGTAGGTACATGTGAACATTGACATCTTTTTTTGAATACGTACGCCCGCATACATTACTTGTATTTATAACTATAGCAATATAAATATGATACATATAAAAGTAACAGAAAATAAGGAAAAAACAAGCGGTTAAACATCTGCAAATCGTCCTCTCCACAACTACTAAGAACCCAAATCCTCCGCCATCGCTAGAGAAGAAGAAGATCAGTAGTAGCTGGTCCACACTTTGGCACTAAAGAAACCCCTAGCCATGAGGTGTCAATGAGCCGCAATAATCACCAACCTTGTAAGACTAGATCTAGCATGTTGCTAAAGAACATCGGCTAGAGGAGCCCTCCGAGCATCTTCAACGCCGGATCTGGGGCCATCGCCACCCCGCCTATCAAGCGGCTGGATCCTTCCCCATCTACCACACACCAGCAACAATCCGCACCACCGCACTCCAAGACCACCAGGACTAGACCGACACGAGATCAACACCACACAAAGTCGAAGCACATGCCTGGTAAAGACACAATCCCACAAGCTTCTCGCCGCCGTAAACATCGCCGAGATAGGTTTGAAGCTAAGGTACCATTATTCGATGTAGCGCATCCACCGCCATCTGAGATGCGCCACCACGACACCACAAAAACGCTAACTTTAGGGACCTTGAAGAACATCAGGCGTAGATCCTGAGTCCCCACACCCACCCGCGCGCGTGAGCGAAAGCGGGGAAGGCAAGGACCCGTCGATCATCGGCGGGGAGGAGGCGTTTTTTGGAGGAGGAGGAGGAGCAGCAATAAGGGATTTACATTGACATATATTTTTGGACTAACAACATCAAAACATTTTATTTTTTACTGTACACCAAGTAAACGCACACAAAACTGACATCACCGTCGGATCATCTCTACTTAATGAAATCTAACTGCTGAGATGAATCGAATCTAGCATCAATGTGCACTTAGCAAATAACCAAGGCAGAGGGCAGAGGAGGTGTGCCGCTGGCCAGACCACTCCCCCGTCAGTGCGCCCTTGGTCGTCACTGCTGCCGACGCTGGCGGCGGTGGTGGCTCCCATCCCGTCGAAGGCAGAGGGCAGAGGAGGTGCGCCGCTACAGAGAAGCTTTGACAACGGGCGGGTCGTGAGATGGAGTAGTGGAGATGCAGGCGAGGTGGCGGTGTTGGGTGGTGGAGATGTAGGCGAGGCGGTGGTGGAGGTCCTAGGAGCGGTGGCGAAGCTAGCAATGTCGCAAGCAGCGGCATGGGCCCGATCTAGGCCCGTAGGGCCACGGCCGTTCCGCGCCTCGATGTGCTACTGCGACATGGCGACTGGGCAGCAGGCTCCGCCGTGGTTCCAGGTGCTGAGCGGCGCGGGACTATGGGAGGTGGCGACCCGGATCCATTTTGGGCCCAATCTGGGCTTTGAGGGCCACAATCGGAGGTTGAGCAGGACGATGTTGCATGCTCTTCGCTAGTGCGGGGTGATGACCCAAAATATATAGAGCTCGTTGGGGAACCCCAAGAGGAAAGGTATGATGAGCACAACAGTAAGTTTCCCCTCAGTTATGAAACCAAGGTTATCAAACCCGTAGGAGCAAGGAAACACCTCCAAGGTGTTGTTTCCAACTTGGAATCATGCACAACACAACCACAGAACTTTGCCCCCAACTTACAGTGAGGCTGTCAATCTCACCAGTTTTTCTGAAAACAATGGATTAAACGTATTGTGTGGAACATAGTAATTGCTTTGCAGAAAGTAAACAGAAAATAGTAAACAGTAGATTGTAGATTGATAGTAAAAGAAAGGATCAGGATCCATAGTTCACTAGTGGTGATTCTCCTTAAGATAGATGACATGTTGGGTGAAAAAATTACAGCGGGACAATTGACAAACATCAAGAAAGCATACATGCATATACTAATCATCTTGACTTTTATGAGATTTGATTGGGCATTACAACATTATACATAGACCGTAATCCAACTGCATCTATGACTAATAATCCACCTTCAGGTTATCATCCAAACCCCCTCCAGTATTAAGTTGCAAGCAACAGATAATTGCATTAAGCATTGCGCGTAAAGTAAACAATATGATTGTTCTATGAACAAAGGATTGTTGTTTTATCCCTAGTAGCAACAGCACATCTAGTACCTTAGATATTTATGTCACTTCCCCAGATTCCTAGAGGCATGAACCCACTATCGAGCATAAATACTCCCTCTTGGAGTTGCTAGCATCTACTCGACCAAGATAGCTACTAACAACGGAGAGCATGCAAGATCACAAATAACAAAGACATGATAGAATCAATAATCAATCTAAAATAGCATATCAATATCCATCGGATCCCCGCAAACACAACATATAAGATTACAAATAGATGATCTTGATCATGAACGGAGCTCACAAGATCTAGACATGGTAGCACAAAGGAGAAGAACGAACCATCTAGCTACTACATGGACCCGTAGTCTAGGGATGAACTACTCACACATCACACCGGAGGCAGTCATGGTGATGAAGAAGGCCTCCAGGGTGAATTCTCCCCTCCAGCAGGGTGCCGGGAAGAGTTTCAGATCCCTCTCGATCTAGGGATGGAGATGACGACGACTATAGACTCTTTCGTGAAATTTTGATCGGGTACTTAGGGTTTCTGTATCGGAGGCGATATATAGGCGAAAGGGGAGGCCGAGGGGGTACCCTAGGAGGCCACACCACCCCCTGGCGCGGGCCAGGCCTGGCCGCGCGGCCATGGTGTGGCCGGCCTCTGGCCCCTCTCCGTCTCGTCTTCTGGCTTCGTGTCCCCCTCGGTGAAATATTGACTTTGGCTTTTGTCCCGTGTATTTCCGAGAATATTCATTTTCTGACTTTCCTGGAACCAAAAACAGTAGAAAACAGGCAGCTGGCACTGTGGCATCTTGTTAATAGGTTAGTCCAAGAAAGTGTGTAAAAATACTCCAAAGTGTAGACAAAACATAAGAAAGTAGATATAAAACAAGCATGGAACATCAAAAATTATAGATACGTTAGCAACGTATAAACATCCCCAAGCTTAACTCCTACTCATCCTCGAGTAGGTAAGTGATAAAAGGAAAGAATAATTTTTGAGGTGACATGCACCATCATAAACTTGATCAAAGTATTTGTAGAACATTGATAGCTGGGATCATAGTACTTTAACATAGTATGAAAGATATAGTTCTAACAATAAGACATAGAAACTGTGTTGTAACATGAAAAGGTACAAACAAAAGATTCATGAATAACAATGCTTTGCAAGATGTGTGTTTGTTTCACATAAAGAAAGCATAATGAGAATGGTATTCAGCTTGTCCCTCATAGTGTAGCAAAACATAAATGCATAGGACACCTTCAAAGTTCATAAGGGTGACTAGATACAAATAGTTTAAGAACAAACAATATCAAAGTTATGCATCAATCAACAAGTCTTGGGACAATGCACATTAAACTAAGAATGGCCACTATGCTCTCTCAATAGGTGCATAAAGATAGAAGATGGAGACTCAACATAAAAGTAAAAGAAAGGCCTTCATAGAAGGAAGCAGGGATTCAAGTCTCATAAAGAGCTTCCAAAAATTATGGTACTTATTAGCTTTCAGCTCTCATTGCCCCTATCATAAGCATCTTGAAGTGTTTAAGGTTAAAGTGAACAAAGTATGGAGTATATGCTTGACAAAGTATAAGTTGGCAATCTCATGTCCCTTGAATATGAGGGCCCCTCCTCATGCTACTCAAGTTTAGTTATCGGTAAGTTCTTGTCATAGTAAGTACATGTGTATCATAGAGAACCGCCAACGGGGTACCCCTTACCTGATGATACGGAAGAATCCCCACATCAAAATGACAAGGCAATCATACAATGAGCATCTCAGCAATCTTCTTATTTACCATGGGAAAATGGCGCTTTTTTACCTCTTTTCTCATCTTTTTTTTCTCTTTTTCTCTTTTTCTCAATCTCTATCTCTTTTTTTATAAGAAGAATGCTTCATAGATTGCTCATTATGGTTACGCTGCAGGTTTCCACCATGATTAGGCATGGATTAGACCAGCAGCCCAGGCGTTTCTCTAACACACATACATAACTCCATGGACTTACAAGCCCCCCTTTCATTTCACATCGACGACATCCATAGACAAAAGAGCATGATATCAACTGGGTACAATGTACAAGTGCAATGTTGAAAGAGTTCCTCATGACAACATGGTTCTGCTAATCCCCAACGTATAAGTGCAAGCATATGCAACATAAATGACACAATGGTTAAATTTTATTAGGGGCAAGAAAAGTAAAGTGTGCCATCAAGTTCGTGAGAGATTTAATCACTAGTTTTCTCATAACAAGTTTAATTCGGAAGGTAGATAAAAACATGAATATACTTGGAATAGCAAATGCTAATAGGTAGGTATGGTGGACTCTTTTGAATAACTTGGTTTTATTTGGAGTTGGATGCATGAGTGGAACTCATACTTGGTTATGGAGGCTAGCAAAAGACTCGGAGCGACCAACTAAGAGAGCAATAATGGCCATAATCATGCAAAGCGACAAAACATCATTAATTAAAGCATAAAGTGATATTTTAAGTCGAAAACTAAAGGATCATAGAGGCTATGGTGACTTGGGATAGTCTTAACATGGTGTGAGCATGCGCCAAGTCAACCCAAATAAAGCATCAAAGGAGAATACCACAATACTATGCTTTAATATGCTAAAACAACGCATGATTCTTTCAAGGCACATTAAGCAATCTCAATTGTTTATAACATGTCATGCTACAACAAAAATCACTAAGCATAAAGCCAAAACAATATCAAGCATGACATGACATGACAAAGCATAGGCCACAGTCAAAAACAAGCTCCTTTTTACCACTTAAGCATGAACTTTTCCTACTCTTTTCCGATCCAAACCAATCTTATTGGAAAACTAATGTATGAATGAGGGGGTCCAACCAATTTATTCAAGCAAACTAAGCAAACCAAGCAAACGAAAACTAAAAACGAAAAACGAAGACGCTCCAAGAACAACACAACTGTGCATGAAACAATAAAAATGAAGTGTTTGGAAGAACCTGAGATTTTTATTGATGAAGAAGGGGATGCCTTGGGCATCCCCAAGCTTTGACGCTTGTACTTCTTGGATATTTCTTGGGTTGACACAGGTGGCATCCCTAATCTTGAGATTTAGTCCATTATTCATCTCATTACATCATTCTTTCCTTACACCTGAAAATTTTCTTTCATACAAAACTTCACACAATCTTCATTAGCAACATTAGTGTACTCAAGATAATAATTCTTTGGTTTCAGTTCCAACACAAGTAAAAATTCCATTAAAACACAAGCTACTGTAGCACTTCCCTCAAAAATCTCAATTCCCCAAAGAGAACCCAAAAAGGAATCAACAAGAAGCAAATGCAAATAATGGCAGAAATCTGTCAAAACAGACCAGCAGGTAAAAACCAATTTTTTCTAAGACCTTCTGTTGCTCAAATCGAAAAGTGTTGAACTAACGAAAGTTGGATAACAACCTGGGGAAGAAGCTCAAAAAATTACAGCTCAAACCGACGTATAGAGATTTTACACGAATTTTTACAGCGAAGCACAAAAATTAGTTTCGAGACAGCAACTTTCCCAAGCATTACTTCTCTCTCATTAGAGGTTACTCTTGACACAAAAAGCAAATAAAAAGGATAAGGAGAGGTTATTACTTAAGCAATAACTTCCAAGACTCAATTAAAACTTTTGGGTTATCTCCCAATAAGTCATTTTCTTTAACGCCTTTAAGTTAGACATAAGAAGTAAGAAAGGAATCAAGTGTTCTCAAATGAATAAGCATTAAGATTAATACCAGAAATATCTTCAACAAGGCAAGGTATCTCATCCAAATAAGTTCTGGAGGATCCTCTCTCAATGCTCTTGGGTTCACTATTTTCATCAAACGGGTTTTCAGGAACAATCCAATCAAAATTCTTTTCTAAGGCTTCATGCATTCCTACAAGTTTGAAAGGTATTGATATCTTAATTTCCTCCCCATTAGGTTCCGTTTTGTTTATCTTTTCTCGTGTACCAATAACATCTACACATGAGCCTAGCATATTAAAACGCTGAAAGACTTTTCTAGCTTCCTTAGCAACGTCATAGAATTCTTTATTCCAGAATAAAATCTCTCTTTTCGGGATCCTGAATTTCTTTAAGTTTAAGAAACATTACTTGCATTATGGGGTTAAGGTTAACAACCTAGCTTCCAACATGTAAACTAAAGAAGCTGCAACAATTTCATAATTTAGAGCAAGTTCTGCAAGGGATCTATCCTCAATATCCTCATGCTTGCTAACATGATTAAAGAATTCTTCAATATTATCTTTACCAATTATAGAGCCACTACCTATTGAAAGGTCTTTCAGGGTGAATTTGGGGATCAACATGGTGAGCTAAGAATGAGGAAACATTTTTTTATGTTTTTGATAAAGAAAGAAAACTAGTACAACTAATTTTTTTTGTGTTTTTGATAAAGAAATAAGCAAACAAAGCAGAAATAAACTAAGCAAAACAAAAATAACAAAGTAAAGAGATTGGTTATGAGGGACTCCCCTTGTGAAGATGTCCTTGACTCCTCAGCAACGGCGCCAGAAAAATATCTTTGATGGCGCGTGGTTGACGCGGGAGCTTCTTATTCTTCAGTCCTCGGCACCGGCGCCAGAAAAATAGCTTGATGGCCCAAAATATATCAAGCTCGTTGGGGAACCCCAAGAGGAAGGTATGATGAGCACAGTAGCAAGTTTTCCCTCAATTATGAAACCAAGGTTATCGGACCAGTAGGAGCAAGGAAACACCTCCAAGGTGTTGTTTTCAACTTGAAATCCTGCTCAACACAACCACAGAACTTTGCCCCCAACTTACAGTGAGGCTGTCAATCTCACCGGTTTTGCTGAAAACAAAAGATTAAACGTATTGTGTGGAAGATACTAATTTTTTTGCAGAAAGTAAACAAAAAATAGTAAATAATAGATTGTAGATTGATAGTAAAAGAAAGGACTAGGATCCATAGTTCACTAGTGGTGATTCTCCTTAAGATAGATGACATGTTGGGTGAACAAATTACAGCGGGAAAATTGACAAACATCGAGAAAGCATACATGCATATACTAATCATCTTGACTTTTATGAGATTTGCTTGGGCATTACAATATTATACATAAACCGTAATCCAACTGTATCTATGGCTAATAATCCACCTTCAGGTTATCATCTGAACCCCCTCTAGTATTAAGTTGCAAGCAACAGATAATTGTATTAAGCATTGCGTGTAAAGTAAATAATATGATTGTTCTATGAACAAATGATTACCGTTTTCTCCCTAGTAGCAACAACACATCTAGTACCTTAGAGATTTCTGTCACTTCCCCAGATTCCTAGAGGCATGAACCCACTATCGAGCATAAATACTCTCTCTCGGAGTTGCTAGCATCTACTCGGCCAAGATAGCTACTAACAATGGAGAGCATGCAAGATCACAAATAACAAAGACATGATAGAATCAATAATCAATCTAAAATAGCATATCAATATCCATCGGATCCCCGCAAACACAACATATAAGATTACAAATAGATGATCTTGATCATGAACGGAGCTCACAAGATCTAGACATGGTAGCACAAAGGAGAAGAACCAACCATCTAGCTACTATATGGACCCGTAGTCTAGGGATGAACTACTCATACATCACACCGGAGGCAGTCATGGTGATGAAGAAGGCCTCCAGGGTGAATTCTCCCATCCGACAGGGTGCCGGGAAGAGCTTCAGATCCCTCCCGATCTAGGGATGGAGATGACGACGACTACAGACTCTTTCGTGCAATTTTTATCGGGTACTTAGGATTTCTGTATCGGAGGCGATATATAGGCGAAAGGGGAGGCCGAGGGGGCGCCCTAGGCGTCCACACCACCCCCTGGCGCGGGCCAGGCCTGGCCGCGCGGCCAGGTGGTGTGGCCGGCCTCTGGCCCCTCTCCGTCTCGTCTTCTGGCTTCGTGTCCCCCTCGGTGAAATATTGACTTTGGCTTTTGTCCCGTCTAACCAAGAATATTAATTTTCTGACTTTCTTGGAACCAAAAACAACAGAAAATAGGCAGCTGTCACTGTGGCATCTTGTTAATAGGTTAGTCCAAGAAAGTGTATAAAAATACTCCAAAGTGTGGACAAAACATAATAAAGTAGATATAAAACAAGCATGGAACATCAAAATTTATAGATACGTTAGCAACGTATCACGGGGAAGAGAAAGTTTCGGCCAGTAACACTTGGCTGGTCGCGTAGGAGTGTCAGGCTGGTGTAGGACAAGCTCCTGCATGGGAAAGCACGAGCGATCATGGAGGCATAGGAAGATGGGCAGTCTGGCGCTACTGTGGCGAGTGGCTGGGCGAGGTACTGGCGGCTGGCGAGAGATGAATGGCGCTAGGATGGGCGTTGCATCCTTCTGTCCAAAGGGTTGAGGAAGAAGGTTGTGCGGCATGTCGGGTTGGCCTGGATGATTCTTGAGTGATCAATGCCTCTCTCGCTAGTGACAAGAGTTGGCCTCTCATTGGTGGCTTGTCCGGCCTTCGGCTGGTTTGTTCTTATGGAAAACGGGGTTGATGTTTGGGCTGGGAGAAATCCCTATGCGGTAGCGGATGGCGGTGATGCCCGCGGGTGTCGTCACCTTCTTGAAGGCGTCGTCTAGGCCCTCTTAGTCATTTCCCATTACGTGCAACGGGGGAAACCCTAGATCCATCTTGCTGGTTCAGGTAGTGGCGACGCTACGGTGTGTTCCCTCCTTGGAGGCGCTGTTCGGGTTGCACATGGAGTCCTAAGACAACTGTTGTAGTCAAGGTTGGCAGCTGCTTGGAGCGTGGGCCCCTAGGGCGCGATGTACACTGATGCGACATCTCGTCGACGACGCTCTCCTCGGATTCCGTCGGGTCCTGCAGTCTATACCGTCACTATTTTTCTAGGCGTCAAGGGTAGATTGTACGTTGACACGTTTCGTGTGAGGGTTGCGTTTGCGAGCCATCTTGCTTCGGTTGTGAAGGGGTTTAGTGGCTCTGTGTCCTTACCTCTTGCCTACTCGGCTAGGTTAGGCAAGGCCGAGTCTTCGTTGTGTGCTTTTTGGTTGTCCATTATAAGCCGATAGACATTGTCTATACGGTTTTTGTGTCTGATTTTCCTCATAAAGTGAACCAACTTTCTATATGTTCAATAAATTTAGCTCATGCTAACATTAAATGTTTATTTTTCAAGGCATCCGCAGCTCACGATCGCGCAATCGTCGCAAGAAAAAAAAGGAAAGAAAAAAAATTCCAAACAATCGCACGGCCGCCTTCTCCCCAGAGGCCAGACTGCCGCACTGTCGCCCTGCCCTGCGCCTCCATCTCCCCGGTCCCGAGACCACGCCGCCGCCTTCCTGTCCCACCCAGTCGCCTCCCTACACCGCACCGCCACGCGGCCACGCACATGGTCGTCGACGGCACCTTCGGCACCTCCTCCTCCTCCACCGCGTCCTCCCAGCCGGCGACGCCCTCCGAGAACTCCTCTCCGCATCCAGTGCCACGTCGTCTTCACCTCCAAGGCTCCAACTGTGTCCTCGCCGAGCTCAGGTGCCCCTACTCTTCTTCTCTTCTATGTGTTGTTGGTTGATGCTTTTGTTACGAGCTCCGAGAGTTCAGCTAGCTAGCGATTTCGGTGCTATTCCATTCTTGAGCCTGGGGCTGGATCCTGGATAGCGGGTACGTGCGACTAGGCAATGGTTGTTGTGCCGAGGGTAACATGCGTTACAGGCTAATAGCTATCCCAACTGAACCTCCAGAACCACTTCTGTGTTCTTTCTCATCTTACGCTTGTTGCTCTGTTGTCTGGACATCTCTGCAAGACAGCCACGGAATTGTTCAGGGATCAAACTATAGTGATCTTCCAGCACCATGTTCATTTGCATTGTTCCTGCCAGTTTACAATGTATGTATACAGAGGTGCTGGCCCCTTAATTGCTTCGCATCTATCCTCTTTCCAAACACCAAAATAACCGGTGGTGCCGCAGCATCACCGACATCACCTGTGATGGCTTCTGGCCCCCAAATTAAGTCTGCATTTTCACGCAGCCCTACCAGGCCAATGTCCCCTGACCTAAACGCTAATTGGACATTTTTTTCAGCTAAGCTTTATAAACTGTTAGACCAAAGCCAATTATGCACTGTTTGAGTTATAGCCAACAGAAGAAAAAGGCTAATCTAAGCGAAGAGGTGTACTGGATCCTAGGCAAAGGTGATGTCATCTTCACTGTGGAGCAATTTCACTGTCATTTTGTCTTCTTCTAACTTGCGAGCATTCCTGCTTCTACACCACCTGTAGTGAGGTTTCTGGACAAAGCCAACTAACTAATTCTGGGAATGAGTTATAAAATATCCGTGTATAACACCCTTGTTGAACTAGCTACCTGTCCCGCAGATGCAACACATTGTCGAGTCAAGTGAGTAAAACAACTACTTAGAAAAATGTGACCTGATCTCCTGTTTTTAGTTGTAGGTTTATAGAAGAAGCAATTAGACAGAGAAAGGCCCCAAGCGAGTACCTTTGATCCTTGGAATTCATTGAATCTTTGCTCCACAGGTTGTTCTCTTTTTTTCATCGGAAAGTTGTCCAAATCTGATGCTATTATTTTGACTCAAAAGTGGATGGGAATATTTCAACTAGGCTCATATAAGTTATCTTGATGTCAAGGTAGATCCATGTTCATTGGTCTATGCAGAATTAGGATATGCATCTAATGCATTGTCCTTTCCCCTTTCCGTTCTCAGTTTTCATTTTTTATGTAATCTTATAGATGAGTACAAACCTGGCATTTTAGGATTATGAAGACCAATGTGTAAGTATGAATGGTTTGTGGGAAACATGGCACATAGAATTATTTACTCTTCTTGTGGGATATATAACACGGGAGTCATATTTAAGATATTTGTTTCGACATGGAACTACAGTTCAAAACGAAATTATCGAGAATCTGGATCCCAATAGCTATATCCAGCACCTAGTATTTTGAACTGGATATTTGCAGTAGGGGTGGGGTGGGGTTGGTTGGTACTAATTGATTTCGTGCATCATCATATGAACCATCCATAACTAAGGTAAACTATACACCTTTTCTATGTACTCCCTCTGTGGCTCTGTCCCAAAGTCCCAAATTAGATGTCACATATTTGTCTAAATTTGCATGTATCTACACACTAAAACACATCTGGATACATGCAAATCTAGACAACTCCGCGACATTTAATTCAGGGCGGAGGGAGTACAAACTTTTATACTCCTGAATAAACTATGACATATCATGAGAAAACACACTATTGGAAAAATACCATAACATTTCACGTTTTTGTATTTTTGTGATTTAATTTTAACACTAAACTAATTCGGTAATGGCTTGTAGGGACAATTATTTGATTGATCTTTAAGTTTAACACTCAACTAAATCCGTAATGGCGTATAGGGACAATTATTTGATTGACGTGTATGGGACAGTTTTCATAATATACTGGATCCAACAGAAGATTATAATCGTTTGGAGCACTATAAATAAGAAAGTGTGCATTTGGACCAAAGATTATATAATGAAGCATCATATAATTTTTTTTTGCGATATTTGGATACAGAGGGCAAGCTGATTCAGAATAAATGATATTTAAAATTATCTCTACAAATCAGGAATTATGGATTATGCACTTGGTGTGGAATTTCAGAATTTTAAGAAAGTTTGAAATAATTAATTATGCTTGATACATTTGTGTGCTGCACGTGCCCACTTTACTAGTGAAACAAATAATCTGAATTCAAAATTCTCAGTATGATCATTTACCGAGAGTTCTTGTCAAAATTTAAAATTTCCAAAAATTTTGGATTTTTTTTTGCTTGGTATGACCATTTACCGAGCAGTAACCGGGTTTCCTGACGAGTAATCAAAACCCATCACATATCCTATTCGGATCTCATCTGCAGTTCATCTGCTTCCTGTCGATGCAAAAGGATACGAAAAATAGAGCAGTCTTCAGAAGCCCGAGAAACTCCATCTGTATGTTGCACTGGTGGGCATATATGTTACTACTAAATTAACGGTTTCATTGTTAGTGTCTTCATTATTTTGGCATTTTCTCTTGCTTCCTATCTTAATAGTCGACGGTAGTTGGACAACACCAAATCAGGTAGGAGGACCACATATTACATGTTTCTATTAGATTCCAGGGAGAAATAGGGAACTATAGATGCCAGATTGAGAACTCAGTAAGCTCAGTTGTACCACGTCGCTGGAGCTACAAGTCCGAAGATACCACTGACCGCGCAAGCACAACCTTTCCGTTCTGAACTATTGGCATGTCATGCCCTTGCACCAAATGGATGCCAATATAATCTCCAAAAAAAAAGGATGCCAATATTACATTAGATAGATTCTTTGGACCGTTCAAAGTTGCCTCAGGAAACAGAATATTGATATATAAACAAAGGACTAGTCCATTTATCATGTATACTTATTATCACAGTGTACCCTTTTACTGTAACTAACATCATATAAGTTATACAAGCTAAACACCACTACCCAGTAATGTAATTATCTTTTCCAGCTGGCATTGACTGCACCTTTGGAAGAACGTTGCCAACATCGACAACAAGAAATACAACAAAAAAACAGTATGAAGCTTTCTGAATTCTGAAGTACTCTATTTTTGAGTTCGTTGATTCAGTCTTCAGAAGATAGGCAGGGGCTCACCGTTCCACTCCTTGAGGCACTCAAGCAGCGCGTCGATGTGCTTCCCCTGGTTCATGGCAACGAATACCTTGTCCACCTCTTCACCAGGAGACCTCGTCTTCTCTCCGGTCAAGTACTCCGTTCCGAGCTCCTTGCGCACGAAGCGATAGAGCGGGTATGACCGGCATTCGGCGATGCGGTTCTGCTGCGTGGCAGTGCCATTCTCCACGGCGCACCGGGCAGACTCGACCTCCCTTGGAAGCGCCGCACGGAGTTCCTCCTCGAATGTGGCGAGCTTGGCGAACACCGAAGTCTCCACATCCCGCTCGGCCTCACCATTGGCCAAGGCGTGCTCCACGAGAACTGCACGCATCTTCTGCATAAGTGGGTAGTTGGCGCTGCAAGGGTCATCCGCGTAGGCGAACACAGCCTCGCGGTCGATCGTCAAGAGCAGGTCCTTCTCGCAGAAGCGTGCGTTGTGGAGATTGCCATTGTCATTGGTGTTCAGCGTCTTCCTTGCCACCGTCTTCACACAGTTCTTGACAGCATTCTTGACATTCTCCTCAAGGTGGCGCAAGTCGATAGCTTGGCACAACGCCACCATGAATGTTGAGGACATGAGCTTCAGAATGTCGATGGCCTCAGCGGTCTTCCTGGAAGAGATGAGACCGAGAGAGTTGACGTCTTGGTTGTGCTGCTCCGCACTCTGCACATGGTTAGTCACAGGGTTTCCCAAGAACTGGAGCTCGGAGCAGTACGAGGCCATGGCAATCTCAGCACCCTTGAAGCCGTAGTCCAAGCTCGGGTTACGCCCACCAGAGAGGTTTGAAGGCAAACCATTGTTGTAGAAGTCGTTCACTAGCTCGGAGAACTGGGCAAACATGAGCTTGCCGATCGCAGCAATGGCAAGCCTGGTGTTGTCCATGGACACACCGATGGGGGTGCCCTGGAAGTTGCCACCATGGATAGCCTTCCCACGGGAGACGTCGATGAGCGGGTTGTCGTTGACGGAGTTAATCTCACGCTCGATCGACTTGGTGGCGGCCCGGATAACCTCAATCTGAGGTCCAAGCCATTGCGGCGATGTGCGGAGGGCATACCTATCTTGCTTCGGCTTCATCAGTGGGTCGAGCTCGCCGAGCTTCTTGGCGAGCATCATGTAGGAGCTGCCTTCAAGGATGTGCTCCATGATGGCCGCGGCCTCGATCTGACCAGGGTGGTGCTTCAGCTTGTGTGTGAGGTGGTCGGTGAACTCCGGCTTGCCGTTCATGACCTCACAAAAGACAGCTGACAGAACCTCAGCAAGGACGCCAAGGATGTTTGCCTCAAAGAGCACCATGGAGGCGAGCCCGGAGCCCACCGCCGTGCCGTTGACCATGGCAAGGCCTTCCTTTGGCTGCAGCTCGAAGAAGCCATGCTGGATGCCGGCGATCTTGAATGCCTCTGCTGCGTTAACCTTGGTGCCATCTGGAGCGGTCGCCACGGAGTTTGGGCGGCCGGTCACAAGGCCCGCGATGTAGGACAGCGGGACGAGGTCTCCAGATGCCGTGATCGTGCCCCGGAGAGGTAGGCACGGTGTCACGTTGGCGTTGAGAAGCGTGGCGATGGTCTCGAGGATCTCGAAGCGGATGCCAGAGTAGCCCTGGAGCAGGGTGTTGACGCGGACGAGCATGGCCGCCCTCGTTGTCGCGGCGGGCAGAACGTGGCCATCGCTGCCGGTGCCAAACGCTCCGGCGTTGAGGAACCTGATGAGCTCCCTCTGAAGAGCGCCGCCCTCCTTGGTCCTCCGGTGTGAGGTGGCGCCGAAGCCGGTGGTGACACCGTAGCTGTCGGTGCCGTTGGCCATGCTGTTCATGACCCAGTCGCTGCTCTCCTTGACGCGTCCGCGGGCGGACTCGTCGAGCTCCACCCGGGTGTCGGCACCGGCAGCCACGGCGGCGACCATGGCGATGGTCAGGCTGGCGCCCTCCATGGTGACGACTGGCCTGCGGTACTCCTCCACCATCCGCTTGACGGCCTCCAAATGGCTCCCCGACAGCTCCTCTGCTGCCTTTCCCCAGTTGAGAGGGTCGGCCCGGGCCGGCTGTGCCACGCACAGGCCATCGCCGTTGGCGGCAACGCGTCCGTTCTCGCACTCCATGGAGATATGCAAAGAAGTAGTAAAGCAGGTAAGCTAGCTTGACGCCGGTAGGTGTATGTGTATCTGGATTCTGAAAGTGGTGTCGGATTGATCGGTGTCTGGACGGACTTGCGCTTAAGAGGAGCTCAAATGGCAGAAGAAGGCGAGGCTCTTCTTGGAGGGGAATGGAGGTAGGGCAGGGATTAAATAGGCAGCGGAGCTGAGCAGGGTTGGTGCAGGGTTGGGTTGGTGTGGACCTGGAAGGCGAGGCTGACCACTGCATTGGTGGGTGCAGAGCTGCAGTGGTCATGACAGCGTACGGGCTGGGCGTTCGTGGCAGTTGGGCTCAACCGGGGTTGGTGCGGGTGGAGGGAGAGTCAGAGCGCTGCGGCATGGCGACGAGAGGGGGAAGAGATCGAGCAGGCTGGACCTTGTCGTGCCGGGGTGCGATTCTGACTGCGTCGTCTCCCAAAAATTATTGTTTTGTTCATCAGTCCATGCCAATTTTTGACAGTAGTAGAGGTAGTACACATTTGCTCTGGAGCAAGAAACGCGCATCGGTTCATCTCCGGGCTTAAGACGACGAGCATCTCGTAGAAGTTTTATTGTACTACTGTACTACTAGTATCGATCATGCATCCTATGCTCAGAAGCTTATGTGTTAACTGCCAATCTACCAATCGTATGAAATAGTACAAAATTATTGTCTAGTCTGTCGCAGCTGGTACCACTTGTTGCTTAAGGCGGCTTTAGCTAACTCAGGAAAATAATTCTATGGGACCTGTTTCACGAAATCAGCTCCGTGGACCAACTCCTGTGATTGACACGTGGCATTTGTGGCGGTTTAGATCTAAAAATACACACAAATGCTGTGATTTTTCTCTTTCTTGAACATGTGTCAATCACAGGAGTTGGTCCACGAGGCTAATTTCGTAGACCAGGTCCCATAAAATTATTTTCCGCTAACTGATACCAGGAGTACTGAACTTCGAGTTATGAACGCGCAAACCATGCTAATGTAACCGTGTCCTTTTGTCGACACTGGAGCATTTTAAGACAAGTGGGGGAGGCTGCTTACACCGTGTGTAGAAAACTACAAGAAAAGAAATCTTGTCGTACACAAATCGGATACCATTTGCCGTAGTAGTTTCGTATTTTTCTTTACCAGAAAAGGGTCCAGTATGATTCCTCTGTTTGAGTTGAATGGATGCTTGCAGTAGAAAGTGTATCGACCATCTTGAAAGTATATATACGTAGCACAAATCCAGGGGATTAGGGAGACGTGTCTTGAGTCGGTGGTCATTAAGGAGCAAGTCATTTACTCTAACAAAGAAGAATCCTCGCTATTTTGTATACTATTCCAGTATAATATATACATTTCTAATTATCTATACATTTATCTTCTATTAAACAAAATATATATGTGATGTCTTTATTTGATTTCTGTTCAACAGTGCAATGGAAAAACAAGCTCAGTTATTTGCTTCACGGTAGTTTTATGAAAGATGAAACTTAAAAAATGATGCTTCCCATCTTGTATATGTCGTGCTGCTATTGTTACAATCACGAGCTTTGTTAGTACATATATATGTTTAGTTTGAAATTAGTATCCCACTCAGTTTATTTGTGCAAGTCATTGTGTTGCTTGGATAGGTGCATCTACCTCTTTTCACACAAATGGATGCACGTAGAAATGAGATATTTGTTTGGAACCATGTCCTTTATTTTCAATTCCATAGATAAATAATAGTTTTTTTTTGTTATATTAGCTTTTGTATGAAAATATTATGCTATTTAACACGTGCATTGCAGCGTGCACCATTAGGGCATGTTTAATGGAGACGCTAGGCTTAATTTCTTGGCCGTTAGGGCTGAATCCCATCTGATGCTAGGATTTGGTCTTGCGTCGACGCAAAAGCAAACGTCGGGCACTAAGGCTTTTTCTGATCGCAGGATCCAATTAACCAGCGCTCTCCATCCTCATCACCGACCCGAAATAAGCGTCCTGCGTTGGGAGCCAGGACTCTTAGGTGATTTTCCGATTTTGTTGCATTTATTTTTTCTCACCATAGCGCCTAACTAAGCGTCTACGAACTGTACATGCCCTTACTAGTATGCTTAAAAGCTTGTGTTAGCTACCAATCTATAGCTAGTAACCATGCATCGCATGATAAGTTGTCCACCGCTCCAATCGCACGAAACGCGCTAGTGTCTTCTTCGTGCTAACCGCTATCACCTATCGCTGAATGTAATCCTCAAGAAAAAAAACTATTGCTGAAAGTGAAAGCGGCTTTACCTAATTGTTGCCAGAAACTCTGCACTTGGAGTAATGAACGTGCAAAACATACTAATGTATAACCATGTGATTTTGTCGACACTAGCGCATTTTAAACAAGGGGACAGAATGCTTGCACGAAACCTACTAGTAGTAGAAAATAAACCTTGACACGACAAAGGAGCTATAGGTTTGTTTAGTCGAAGCAAAGTGGGCTTCTGATATGGACAACCGGAGTCGTTATCTGCTACTGCTCCATAGGCTCTCACTCCTATTCTTTCTTGGGTGTGATAAAGAACCCTAGATTTTCCTACATTTTCTAGTTTAGAGTAAGCTAGCCGCCTAGCACACATGGTCATATGCATGGGGCTTAAACTCGATCGCAACTTAGTGTTTCCTATTGCAGCATGACGCTTTCCTGCTGTCTCTCTTCGGAAATTTGTTTGTTGCGTACAGCTGTGTTTAAAACGAGACAGACCACCGATCAGTCCTAGCAGGGTCAGTCAAGTCGCGCGGCTCGCGACAGAAAATTGGGTGGTGATCGGAAATTCGAAATCACATGGACGTACTTTATATTTCTGCAATAAGCTCCACTGATCTATTGAAGCTTCGTCAAAAAAAAGAAAATGCAAAGACTCTGAAGCTCCACTGACCTAACTGATACCAGGAATACTGAACCTCGAGTTATGAACGTGCAAACCATGCTAATGTAATCATGTCCTTTTGTCGACATTGGAGCATTTTAAGCGAGTGGGGAGGCTGCTTACACCGTGTGTGCAAAACTACAAGAAAAGAAATCTTATAATGAAAAGGAGCTAGGTTTGTTTAGCCAAAGCAGGTTATCTGCTAGTGCTCCATAGGCTCTTGCTGCTATTCTTTTTGGAGTGTGAACTTGGTCGTGGCCTTGAACAAGTGGGGTGGCCCCACATTTTCTATTTTAGCACACATGGCCATATGGGGCTTGAACTTGGTCGTGGCCTCGAGCATTTCCTATTGCAGTATGACGTTTTCCTGCTGGCTCTCTTCCGATATTGTATGAATTTGTTTGTTGCGAAGAGCCTTACGTTTAAAACGAATAGTATGAATTTGTTTACGATATAGTAGTATGAATTTGACCGCCGATCACTCGTAGCAGGGTCAGTCCAGCCGCGAGTCTAGTGAAGCTTCATCTAAAAGAAATACGGAGACTCGTTTTTGCTCGTGACTTGGTCGTCCGTGCTATTCCCTCTTCAAATGAATGAATGAATGACGAGGCATATTCCCGTCTGAGTATATTCCCACTCTGAGTTTCTGGTGATGCAAACTTCCGGTCAGATCGAGCCACTCCCTGCGGTCAGTGTGAAGTTTCGTTCACAGCGCACACTTGACTGCGTTGAGCAGACAACTCTGGGACTATAAATTCGTTCCCATCTCTTTTGTTCCTTAAGCTCGATCCACTGATCTACTCACTCTCAGGAGATGGAAACCTGCTTTTGTTCGTGTCTTGGTCGTCTTGGTCTATGCCAACAAATGACGATGCATATTCCTGCCTGGATGTAAACTTCCGGAAAACCAGACGGTCAAGCCACTCCTCCGGGTGTGAAGTTTCGTTCTCATTGCACACACTTGACCTGACAGACTTGACTGTGTTGAGCAGATGGAGAGAGATTACATTTTCTTTTGGAGGGAAACGGGTATTTGCATCAAAATAACCTAAACTTGAAAGAAATTCACAGATTGAACTTTGGCCGGATTTTTTTTACTAAATCTAACCCTTTTTGCAGCGCCGTATAGAGTGGCGCCGCACTCTACACAACACAGTGCAGCGCCGTCGTTCACGGCGTTGCACTTTTAAAGTGTGGCGTCACCTGTCGTGGCGTTGCACAACACAGTGCAACGCCGTGAGTCATGGTGTTGCACTATAGAGTGCGGCGCCACTCTATACGGCGCTGCAAAAAGGGTTAGATCTAGTAAAATTCTTTCGGCTAAAGTTTAATCTGTGAATTTTTTTCAAGTTTAGATTAAATTGATGCAAATACCCGAGGGAAACAGAGAGTGATTTTGCATGGTAACTGCAAAAAGTTTCAGCAGTTACTGCACCGAAGTAGAGTAGCAAGCGAGAGCTAGTGAGGCTGCAGCATCTGGTCTGGTTTTCTCCTCAGTGGCCAGTCAGGTCCAGATAGGGCCAATCGCGGGCGCTAGCGGCCATGAAGCCTCCTGTACTAGTCTATAGGCACGCGCGTTGGCCTGGTCGGTCATCCGCATGCACACTATGACCACGCATACAAAGTCCGGAGCGTCTTTGCGAGATCGAGTCAGTCAGGCAGCTCTTATGGACCGGTGGTCGGTCGGCGTGCACACACGGGCATGGGCATGTTCTCAAGATGAGGTTCGTTCGGCCGGTGGAAAAAAGATTGTTAGTGACATTTTGCTGTGCCTTCGCAAGGAAAAGGCCCCTGCCTGCTTGTACGCTGGTTTTGGTGGGAATGCGTCCAACTTTCTTGAGAAGCAAATGGCTTGGTCGTGCTCGTGCGAAGACATTTGCCGAGCGATAACGTGGAAACCCCTACCGTCTTTTGTCTCCACACATGCGCAGCCTTTTCCACGTGCCTTTTGTGGGCTTTAGGATTTACCAAGAACTCCCGTTGACAAATCAACGGCGACATTTTTTTCATCTCGGTAGGTCAATTAAAAGTTCAAAGCATCGTGGTATTAGGGCAAGTACCATGCGAAAATAGAGCAGTGAACCTGGGTGCGCGCACACCCTATATTGCAAAAAAAAATAGTAATTCAATAAAGGTTCAAAAAAATTCAAAACTTTCAGTCGGGTCTTCGGTTTCAAGTATTGTACTCGTAAAAAAGATTTTACCAACAGACAACTTTTATTTCAACCTGGGCGAAGAATTTTTCAAAAACAACACTATATTAACATTACGTACATGCTATATACGTCAGAAATTTTACTTTTTTGCCTGGTTTTGTATACGAGTCATTTTTTGTTCAAAGTTTTTACACAACTACAATACATGATTATCTTTGACCCCAAAAAATTTCAACACGTTTTCTAATTTCTATATTTTTTTACTCATATAGGGTGCGCCCGTACCCGAGTGCACCAAGTCCGGGTTAAAGTACCATGCTACTATCTTAGGAGTGCCACTTAGGAGTGCCACGCAGGATAAATAATGAGCTAGAGAAATGAAAAAGGTTTTAAAAGGCTTGTTTTCTCTTAATTAAGAGACGACCTTAGGTAGGGATGCAAGTGGACGTTCGTCACGCTATGATTTTCTGTCCGCCTAATTTTTTTTCACGTATAACTAGCAGGAGACTAATTCGTTTCTAAGCGTACATGCACTCCGACGGATTGTCCGCCTCATCCGCCGGATGGTCCACTTGCATGCCTAATCTTAGGGCATGGACAATGGTTTTATCTTGGTCGTATCTTACAAACACCAAGTAGGATGATTTTTGAGGTGGAGGAGAGAGAAAAAAACATTTCCTTTCTTTAGCTAAGAGATGACCTCTTAGCAATAATATGTCTCACCACATATCTAGAGATATATGTGCTAGATATAAGACAAACAAAATCTATTGTATATTATGTTTTGTTGTTATATCAAATTTATCGTGTCATCTAAGATAAGACAATCATATCAGCCATTGTACATGCACTATACAACAAACTCTCTCATCACATATTTAGAATTTCTGAGTACTAGAGAGAAGACTAAGGGCATGTACAATGGTTTGATAAGGCATTCTGTTTTATACATGCCACACCATAATCTTGATATGACTATAAAATATGATGGACAATGGGGTTATTTTTCTAGTCTTATCTCCAATGAAAGATATCCCTAAATATGTGGTGTCTCTTAGCTAAGAGAAGGCAGATGTCTTTTCTTGTTTCTCTCTCCTCCAACACACAGTGTCTCTTAGCTAAGAGAATCGGTCCAACCGGTAAAAAAGCCCGTCTCCATGTGTCGCTCACCGAGTTGGTTTTTTCTGCAACCGACTCTGACTCCAATAATAAAGTATTAGAGTTGGGTAAAACGAGCTTCAGAGGCGTTTTAACGAAACTCAATAAAATTAAAGTTGGTTAAAATAGATATCTAACTCCAATAGTATTGATATTCAGATGAACCAAACGAAGTGACTCCATTATTATCTTTCGGGAGTTGGTTATTTAAAAAACCGAGTCAACCTTGTAACCGCAAAACTTTCCTTTTCTATATTGACTTTTCAGTAAAGAGTGGATATATTCAAAGGCAATGACAGCATTATCCGTTATAAATTTACCAGGGATAAAAGCACTTTGATATAGCACTATTATATCTCGTAACAACGGTCTCAATCTCTTTACCAAATATTTAAAACCACCTTGTATATGACATTGCATAAACTAATTAGTCCAAAGTCTCTTAGGGAAACATGGTTTTTCTTTTTTGGAATCAAGACAATCACAGTATCATTAATTGATTTAATTCCTTCTCGCATAACTCCTGTACGGAAGAATTCTTTCACCGCCTCTGTAATATCACTCTTGAAAATGTCGTTGATAAAATCTCGCGGGAAAGCCATCTCTCTCCTGGGCCTTCAGCGGTCCAATTTGGAAGAGTGCATTACCAATCTCTTCCTCAGAAAATTCCATACGCAACTTCATATTCATATCTTGCAATATCAGAGGTATAACAACATCTAGAATTGCTTTTGGTCTTACCTATGGGTCGACTGTATAGAGATTCTCAAAGAAAGTGGTAGTCATTGTTTTCATCTCTTCATTTTCTTCTGTGATAGAGCCATCATTTTTTTAGCCTTTCTATATATATATTTTTCTTTGCTCTCCATGTTGCTTTCTGATATTTATTTTTTGTATTTCGATCACCTTCTTTCAACCAATTAATCCTCAACCGTTGTCCTCACAGATCGTTGTCAATGATATAAGCTGGCCGAAGAAGCAGAACATTAGGCGAGAATAATTGGAACCAATACTCTTATATACTGCAAATTTATCACACTACAGTTACAACTTGCATTACCGAATATCTACTGGCTACCTACCACATGTAGGTGAAACCTTCTGTACTTTGAAGCACACCACTCATCAATTCCTTGATCCTCTTTTTAGCAGATTGGTAGGGGCTCACCGTTCCACTCCTTGAGGCACTCGAGCAGAGCGTCGATGTGCTTGCCCTTGTTCATGGCAGCGAACACCTTGTCCACCTCTTCACCGGGAGACCGCGTCTTCTCTCCGGTCAAGTACTCCGTCCCGAGCTCCTTGCGCACGAAGCGGTAGAGCGGGTACGACCGGCATTCGGCGATGCGGTTCTGCTGTGCGGCGGTGCCGTTCTCCACGGCGCACCGGGCAGACTCGACCTCCCTTGGAAGCGCCGCACGGAGCTCCTCCTCGAATCTGGCGAGCTTGGCGAACACCGAAGTCTGCACGTCCCGCTCGGCCTCACCATTGGCCAAGGCATGCTCCACGAGAACTGCACGCATCTTCTGCATAAGTGGGTAGTTGGCGCTGCAAGGGTCATCTGCATAGGCGAACACCGCCTCACGGTCGATCGTCAAGAGCAGGTCCTTCTCGCAGAAGCGTGCGTTGTGGAGATTGCCATTGTCATTGGTGCTCAGGGTCTTCCTTGCCACTGTCTTCACACAATTCTTGACGGCATTCTTGACATTCTCCTCGATGTGGCGGAGGTCAATTGCCTGGCACAACGCGACCAAGAATGTCGAGGACATGAGCTTCAAAATATCAATTGCCTCGGCGGTCTTCCTAGAAGAGATGAGACCGAGAGAGTTGACGTCTTGGTTGTGCTGCTCCGCACTCTGCACATGGTTAGTCACAGGGTTGCCCAAGAACTGGAGCTCAGAGCAGTACGAGGCCATGGCAATCTCAGCACCCTTGAAGCCGTAGTCCAAGCTGGGGTTGCGCCCACCAGAGAGGTTTGAAGGCAAACCATTGTTGTAGAAGTCGTTCACCAGCTCCGAGAACTGGGCAAACATGAGCTTGCCGATGGCGGCAATGGCAAGCCTGGTGTTGTCCATGGACACACCGATGGGCGTGCCCTGGAAGTTGCCGCCGTGGATAGCCTTCCCACGGGAGACATCAATGAGTGGGTTGTCGTTGACGGAGTTGATCTCGCGCTCGATCGACTTGGTGGCGGCACGGATGACCTCAATTTGAGGGCCGAGCCACTGTGGCGATGTGCGGAGTGCATACCTATCTTGCTTCGGCTTCATCAGTGGGTCGAGCTCGCCGAGCTTCTTGGCGAGCATCATGTAGGAGCTTCCTTCGAGGATGTGTTCCATGATGGCGGCAGCCTCGATCTGGCCGGGGTGGTGCTTTAGCTTGTGCGTTAGGTGGTCGGTGTACTCTGGCTTGCCGTTCATGACCTCGCAGAAGACGGCCGACAGAACCTCAGCGAGGACGGCAAGGATGTTTGCCTCGAAGAGCACCATGGACGCGAGCCCGGAGCCTACCGCGGTACCGTTTACCATGGCAAGGCCTTCTTTGGGCTGCAGCTCGAAGAAGCCATGTTGGATGCCAGCGATTTTGAATGCCTCTGCTGCGTTCACCTTGCTGCCGTCCGGAGCCGTAGCCACGGAGTTGGGGCGGCCGGTCACAAGGCCCGCGATGTATGATAGCGGGACGAGGTCGCCGGACGCCGTGATGGTGCCCCGGAGCGGGAGGCACGGTGTCACGTTGGCGTTGAGAAGCGTGGCGATGGTCTCGAGGATCTCGAAGCGGATGCCAGAGTAGCCCTGGAGCAGGGTGTTGACGCGGACGAGCATGGCCGCCCTCGTCGTCGCGGCGGGCAGAACGTGGCCATCGCTGCCGGTGCCAAACGCTCCCGCGTTGAGGAATCTGATGAGCTCCCTCTGGAGAGCGCCGCCCTCCTTGGTCCTCCGGTGTGAGGTGGCGCCGAAGCCGGTGGTGACGCCGTAGCTGTCGGTGCCGTTGGCCATGCTGTTCATGACCCAGTCGCTGCTCTCCTTGACGCGTCCGCGGGCGGACTCGTCGAGCTCCACCCGGGTGTCGGCGCCGGCGGCCACGGCGGCGACCATGGCGATGGTCAGGCTGGCGCCCTCCATGGTCACCACGGGCCTGCGGTACTCCTCCACCATCCGCTTCACGGCATCCAGATGGCTCCCTGACAGCTCCTCGGCGGCCTTTCCCCAGTTCAGAGGGTCGGCAGCACGCGCCGGCTGCGCCACGCACAGGCCATCGCCGTTGGCGGCACACTCCATCGACATATACAAAGAAGTGCTGAAGCAAGTAAGCTAGACGCCGGCAGCGGCAGGTGTATGTGTATCTGCAAGTGTGGTGATGGTCTGGATCGATCGGCTTCTGGTGGACGGAGTGGTGATGAAGAGGAGCTGGAATTGCAGAAGAGGCGGAAGCTCTTCTTGGAGGGGAATGGAGGGGAGGGAGGGTTTAAATAGGTAGCGCGCGCGGGCGAGCAGGTTGGGTGTGGAGGGTGGGTTGGTGTGGACCGCTTCGACTAGTGGCCGTGGGAGTCGTAGAGTTGGTGGCTTCGTGGCAGCTGGACTCGCCGGCCGGGGCTCCTGCAAGTTGGAACTGGTTGGTGCGCTCCGGGCGAGCAAGGGGTAGTAGGTGCGGACGCGGCACTCTCCTGTCTCTTCGATTTCGAGTTTGAAGGCCAGGTGCTCGACGGTTTTCCCAAGCAGCCCACATACACACAGGCATGTGCCTCTTTCTCCTTTTCCCTTTTTAGAGCAGGTGTGGTGTGCATCTTTAGGTTGTTCTGGCATGGGCTGATGATTACAACAATATTCATTGGGCGCCTGCCTCATTTTCCTTGCTTGCTTACATGCTAAGTGGCGAGTGTTAATCATGCATCATGTGCTTCTGCGATAATTAGGTGCCAGATGCTCCGGGGAAACGGGCCTATATTTCGTCAAACAGAACAGCGTTCTTGTACTGATCCATGCGTCATGAAATTGTTAGAGGTTCACCACTGATCCGCATGAGGTACACCGGCGTCTGCTGCTTGCTTCTACTACCTGCACGAAGACTGTAAGACCCATCCCCCTCCCCCCTACGTGCTACCTACCAGGTCATTTCTTTGACGGAGTAGCTTTGGTTGTTTCTCCAAAGCCAGTTGAGTCCTTCTATGGACAACTTGAGTTTTTATATGCTAATGATGCATGAGCTTTCATAGTATTTTTTTTATAAAAAAAACCAAGCTAGCACATTGGGCTTGAGATCTAGTATATGTAGATGCACTAGGACTCATTCCTGCTATTTTCTTTTATAAATAGGTTGTTGCAGGGAAGCTTTCATGTTTCACTGACTTTTCTGTTTTAAATTGGGACAGTCCACCGATCAGCCTACAACGGTGAGTCAGTCATGGTCTAACTTGGTGGTCACCAGAATCAGTCACATGCATTTTCTTCCTTTAGTAGGCACCACTCTCCACTTGGTATACAGGAAGCTTCATGCCAAGTACGCCAATTAAGGAAACCGGCCTTTATTTGTGTCTTGGTCGATCGTCTGTGTTATTCCATCTGCAAATGTGTAAATGACGAGGGATATTCCGGTCTGGATGTAGAGCCAATATGCAAACTTTCGGTCCAGCGCGTTCCCCTCGTGTGAAGTTTCATTCCCAGTCCATACTACCTGACGGACTTGACTGGGTTGACCAGGAGAAACAAGGGGAAATCTTTCTTAGAGTTGGAGATTGCAGCGATTACAATTTACATGGTAACTGCAGAGAGTTTCAGCTGTGCCTGCATCGAACTATCACGAGCTCTACAAGGCGTGGAGTTTCGAGGCCTATTTACGGAGGGTTGTATCCGCTCGGAGGATACGACGAAAGATTTTTTTTTCAGAATGGATGGCAGCGTAATATGATTAAACTTTCATCTTTCTAGGCGTTTTGTTTGATGGAATCTGATGATTAAACTTCCATCTTCCTAAGCGTTTTGTTTTAATCAAACGATTGTGTACTTCTCGTCTAGTTGATTTTTTTGTGTGTAATAATGGATGTTTGTTGAACGTGTACATCTTGTTATGCAGAGGTTTGGTATAATATTGCTAAATTAATAAAGCGTCTATTTCTAAAAAAGGTGTCACGATCTCTGAGACAGAAATGGCGAGTTGGCCAGACCTTTGCAGCATGTAGTTTTCTGTTCGTCGGGGCAAAAAATAGGCTATCTCCAATGGGCCCAAACAAAACAAATACCAAAATCAGGTTGTTTCTATCCATTTGGATTGCGGGAGGATAGAAACACATGAGTTGTCCCCTCTATCCAGGTGTGCTCCCAACGGGGTGTGCTATTTGTCTATTTACTTTTGGCTTTCGTGTATACTAGATGGACCCAGCGTACTCTGCTGCGCTGTCCTCTGCTAATATCGTTTAAATTTTATGGTAAGAGTGTTTATTCGATGGTAGATTTATGGATTATTTTGTTGCAACACATCAGCAACAAACCTAGCAGAACCGTGCGCAATAAAAACGCAAGCACACAGGACGACTCGCAGCCGACGTACCTGATGGTTCAACAAAATCACATTGGATATCACGGATACCAAAGAACACAACGCACAAGCATTGGATATCACGGATACCAAAGAACATAACGCACAAGCATTAATATAACAACACACAAGATATAAGGAGAAACAAAATAACAAAGCCAAACAAGATTGAAAGAGTGAAAAATAAACTACAGACACGCTTCCAACCGCGGTGGCCTCGCACTAGCTGCCCGACATCCATCCAAGTAAGCGAAAAACTAACGACCCTAGCCACACCCGTCCAAACATGTCGCGCCAAGAATACCGACGAAATTTAGAGCACACCCATACAATCAACAGCGAGATGCATACTCGCCAAAGCACTAATGACATATGCACACCACACTAGCAACGACATGAACCGACCCACCATACGAACCGCAAATAATCAATCCAAGTAGTCTTCGCCCCATGCAGCTCAACGACACACACGCTGCCCAAAACAGTAGCAGCAAACCAATCACCGTAGCAATCGAATAAAATAGTCCATGAGATACACCCCACCCCAACCCCCAAATCCACAGGAACGGCACACCACATCCACACATTGCCCCAACTCTCATCCAATGGCTGCACCGACAACCAACACAGATCCATGACACAAACACACCCATACATTGAACACATCCTACCGCCGGAGCCAATCCCCACAACATGGCACATAAATGTGGAGCAAAGAAAAAGAACACAAGCGGGCGTGGCGTCCGCGAATAGAGCCCGTCGGACTGACGAAACAAAGGAGGCGAGGACGCATGAGCTCACACCAACACAAAAGGAAACCACCGACACAGTGAGAAGAGCAGGAGAAAGACCGATATGATGATCGAGGCGGCCGCCGCGCTTCCCCTCCACGTAGAACACATGCGCCCACGCATGACCTACCGCACCCAGATTATAAATCCTAGCTCCGTCCATGGGCGAAGCACCACTATGGTTGGTGTTGTACGCGACAGAAAAAGATAAGTGAGTGAGTTGTCAACTGGAAGAAGAGAGATGAGTTCATACTTAAAAATAAGCCACAAACCCTGAACCAACAACTCAGATAGTTTCTCCGGCACAACAGACATCCTGCTGCTAGAATGGGATAAGATATATGAACCGAACATCGTTGGAACCAAGCAGTAAATTGGAGCGGTCGAACCGGGTGACAAAATTCTCGAACAAGAAAAACACACGCGCAGGATTTTGGACCCACGTATAGCAAAAACCCAAATTACGGCCAATAATTAACCCCCCTCTACTATGTCCATGCCAACTAGGTGTATCTCAAACTATTGTACTTACTCCCTTCATTATAAAATAAGTGACTTGCATTTGTCTAAATCGCATGTATCTATATACTAAAACACGTTCAGATATATGTGAATCTAGACAAATCCAAGTTACTTATTTCAAGATAGAGAGAGTATATTTTTGGCTATATTAATCCATGATCTTATTTTTGCACGTATCAAACTTGTCGTTGAATCACAGGAACCAGTTATTTTTTTTGAACAAACGACCCGATGAACCAATGACCTAGCCGATTTACTCACCAATCTAGCCTTCAAAAGTATATGGATAAGTGGGTCAACATATGTATGTGATGTCACCATTTGGTTGGAGGACCTTAGGAGCAATGAGAGGCCACCAATTCTAGAGAGCTTGTAAGGATTTTCTCGCCATTTTGGCCTTCTTGACCATTTGCCCATATCTCATTCGCCTAAATAGTTCTAATAACTTAAACAGTTCAATCTATCGTAGTTTCACCATTACAATTAGGTTCAAATCAAATAAGTTCCAATAAAACCACTATTTTTGTCCTAGGTAAGCCCACCTATGCTCAAACAAATTATTCCGAAGTGTATTATGATCTGCACAGTCACGAATTTCATGATGCGCATGGAGTAACTCTTAGAACATTGTCGGTCCGTCGTGGGGGTCAACCAACTCGCCCTGGTACTCCCACCCTTAGTCGAAGATACTGTCATCACGCTCGTTCTCTACAGTCATGTTGTGCATGATCACACAAACATTCATCACCTCAGACATCCTCTTGGTACTCCATGTTTTTGCAGAGTGCCAAACAATCACCCAACAATATTAGAGCAGTCCAATGCCCGATTGACATCCTTCCTGCACTCGTGTCGGCTGGGGCGGCATCCAATGTGCCCGTGATGGCCGGGGGGCGAAGCGCTGTAGCTGAGCTCATCACAACAGGATATTGTAGATGACTAGCCGGCTTAGGCCCTCTTGTGGGACCTGCCAACCGTCCATACCTGTGTAACCATTACCCTAGTAGTATATAAGGGTTAGTAGGGCTTCCATACCAAGAGTTGGCCTCAGTTAGTTGGATAGTACTCATACAACTCAAAAAGCGCTCTATAGTTCTCATGTTCATCATCCCATAGTCAGATCGGTAGGAGTAGGAGTGTTACCTCACCACGAGGGCTCCGAACCTGGGTACATCTTGTGTCCCGCTATGCATGGTTGTATCTAATCCCGCATGCGGACGCTGTCTTTACCTTCCATGCTTGTTCCCACACCTCAACCAACTCTTCTTAGACACTACAGTTCCACCTACTACGACATGTAGAGACATGTTGATTTCTATGATAATAAAGTTAGATGTGTTGTTGTCTTAAAACAAGATGTATTATTCTTCACTTATAAGAACTTAAGAATTATCTAAGTCTATAGAAACAAAGTCATACGAGTTATGACATTTAAGAAATTCAATGAGTTGTTTGTTATGAATATTTGGATTTTATGCTTGTTTTAAAGAGTTATAGAAAACAAGGTCAAATTAAATATCATACAAATTTATTTTGTAGGGCATTCAAGGTTGAATGTTTTCTCCTACTCCTAAGACAAATAATTTTTCACCTAGATAATGTTTTTCACTAGAGCGAGTAGAAGAACATTATTGCCAAGTAATAAATGTTAAATTATGAGAAGGTCCAATTCTGAAGAATGCAAAAAGTATTATCTCGGATAATGAATCTGTACATTACACAATAATGATATGATATTATAACTCCTATAAATGACTTAGAGTTATGTTATCCGTAATGAATCCATATATGACCCAAATTTTGGAATTTTGAAGTCCATTCAAAGGATAGGAAGTCAAATGGATTTGTTGGACAGATAAAGGATGAACATGTATTCATCCATTTTGACTCAAAAGTTTGAGAAAAATCTACTGATTTTAGATAGATTGAATGTAGAAATATGTACAAATATTATTAGTAACAATTGACTATCATGATGTGGCAAGAAGATTTCAAAATCAAGGACTTGTACTTGGTACAATTATGAGGAATTTGTCAATATGTGAAATACTAATAAAAATGATGCATATATTTTAAAGAGTTGAAGTAAGCGTTAAAATGAGCAAGAATCTTTGTCTTGATGAAATAGTCAAAAGAGTTTTATTTCATCTGAAAGGATGGAGAGATGCGAAAGTAAGTAGGAGTAGGTACCTCCATGATAATATATGCGGGAGACATATATTTGAGTTGACTTGTAATTTCTTAATAAATGGTTGATGTAAGACATTTATAAGATTTATGCTAAGTTATGGATATAATGCATTAAGGTATATAATGATAGATAAAGATGCAAATATCACTTAGTAGAAAAGTAAGTGTTTTAAATGGATTTGAAAGGATCAAATTTGAGTTGTTAAAATTGATGAGCAAAAGAATATATATGAGATATATCTGTATGGTTCTAAAATTACTATATTGTTCGCAAAATACACCATAGAACTCCATGATGGGATTATAAATGCAGTTGATAAAGTCTCTTGATGAATAAAATACTTCTAAGTTCAGATATAATAAAGAGTGCAATTGTAAAGTGTTACATTGACTTTATTACTAATCTAGATGAGTGAAAAATTTAAAATCATGCATGAGTAAAATTTTATTAAGTGGTGCATTAAGATATAAAGAGTTCTATGAAATTCCCTAGAGTGATATCTACATGTTGGCGTAGTTTCATTATGTTTTGAGACAAATGGAAGACTTTTGGATAATAAATTCGTTATTCTTAGAAAGTTCAATAATTACTACTGAAAGTTAGTATGAAAGAAAAGATGATTCAAATTGTCCAACATGCAATTGTTATTCTTATTCAAAAATAAGGTGTAGTTGCCAGAGTTTCTACTTATGTTTCCCTCATTTGTATAAGTATTAGTTACAAATATTTTAAGATAATTTAACATGCACAAGCTGATGATACAATGCTTGTATTTGATGATACAATGCTTCATGATACAAGTGGACCGGATCCACAACCGGGATGAAACATACTTCACGAAAAACGCAATAACTTTTGCATCCGGACTCCGATTTCGATGATCTTGGGCTTGTTTTGATGAGGACAACAAGCTCTACAATATGGTTCATGAAAACATCATAGTCCAACAAAGGAGGATAGAACCAAATTAGGAAAGGTATGAAGCCTCCCTATAAGAAGAACCGGTAAAACCTTCAAAGTCGAAAACGCCATAGAAGATGCATACGGATTCCGTTTTCGATGAACTCGGGCTTGTTGAAGAGCTAGCAACAAGCTCAAGAACCTGGCATGGAGAAACACCAAGAAGCAAAAAAATAGGAAGATGCAAAGTATGCAAAGGATTGAGCTCCCTAAGACAATGTGATCAAGTTACCCAACCGAAAGCCCCTCTTGATAGTGCGGCTATCTATCCTATAACCCGGTCTCCCAACAACCACCTTGAGACCGGTAAAAGGAAAACCTATCAAGGCCATACCTTTGCCTTGCGCATCCCGCTTGATATTGATGACAATGCTTCATGCTCTGTCCAAGCCGGAATGCATCACTTGATCATTGTTGCTTTGTGAAGACTCATAATTTGCTCCCTCATACACCACTATGGGATAACTTCATTAAGACACATCTTCACATGTCCATTATCACCAATATGGACGGCAAGCTTCAAGAAAATGATCTTCTTGAGACGCTTATCTTGAACTTGCCCTTGTCAACCTTGATGATGATCACCACTTGATGTCATCCTCTCATGGGCTATATGCGATCTTCACTTTTGAAGCATGCCCATGGAAAGATACCTATACCATATAGAAAACGCAAAGGCACATATATAATGGGTTAGTTCATGATGCATAAATGACAAGGCTTACCATACCACAAGATCCATGTCGTACATTCTTTATGCTTCATGTGTTGACCAACTTGAAATCACTCTTCACTCTTTGTATTGGTCAACCAAGTATCTTCTCATGCTCCATATCGATATCTTGAGGTACATAAAGAATTTTTCATTTGATTACATACTCTAAATCTTAGTCAACCATAGCTCAACTAATGAGGCTATCATGACACCGACTTAGAGCCATATCTTGAATTCTTATATTGAGATCACACTCTCAAGATCTTGAACATATCATATTCTTCTCTTCAATTCGATGATCTTGATGCCAAAACTCAAGGTATATCTTTATCTTCATGGCATCCATACTTGAATCCAACATATGGACTACAAGCATGACCTATGGAATATTCCTTCATTTAAAACTCAATGAAAACATTAGTCCATAGGGATTGTCATTAATCACCAAAACCACACATATGGGCAATTACCCTTTCAATCTCCTCCATTTTGGTAATTGATGACAATCACAACAAGAGCGTTTATATAATGAATATTAGAAACAATCTCTAGCTTATACGAGAATAAGTTGTATACAAGAGGTTGTATTTGATATCGTTAACTAACACAAAGATACTAGCCCATATCAAAACTGATTCTACTCACACAAACTACAACTAATGCAAGAGATGTGAGTAGAAACAACATATATAGAGCAAACTCCCCCACAATATATGCACATATGATGAACTTGAATTTCATTGCATACATTCTCAAGCATAACCTTTGGGAGAGTTTCCACTATATATTCAACCATGTAATACATAATAAATATGAAATGCATGAAAGATAAACACTTAAGAATAAACCAACTTAAGTAGAAACCATTTCCCTTAAAACCCTCTAAACTTCTCCCCCATTGACAACAAGTGCCAAAATGGATGACAAAGTTAGAAGGCCAATATAGTTCAAGTTCCTCCCAAGGTGTGCATTTCTCATAATATGAGTGAAATCATATGCACATATCCAATGACGAATACTTGGAGGAAATCAACTATATTGAGGATCAAATATTGCTAAAAGGATAACAAGGTGAAGAAACTTCAACGAATGAAGCAAGCAATCAAAAGATCCAAATAATCAAATGGACAAATAGTGATCTAAATGAAATAAGGAAGCCCCCCAAGGTTTGTGCATAAAATAGTTGTTTCATTTGAATACAATATGCACAAACATAGAATGCTCACTCCCTCTATATCATTTAGAACACAACCAAGATACAAGGAGTATAGATATAAATCAATACACTTGTCAAGACAAGCTTAAGTCCAAAATAAACCAAATATGAGATATGAGTGTGTGAAGATGCAATAAAAGTAGGCCGAGCACTCATAAATCAAGACCTTACCAAAACCATTAAAAACTAAACGGATAAGTGAGATGGTTGGCAAAAGGCGAGGATATCAAGGAGAGAGATTAACACTCTTGTGTATATAAGTTTCTAAGTGGGAAAAACATGAGAATAATCCACAAAGAAACATCCACACATAAGAGGTTAATAAAAATAAGAAAACATGATATCCAAGAGGAAGTCATAAGATATACCAAAAAATGATATTTTGCTTAAGTGCATATATAGCCCATGGCTCTATTTTCTCTCATGGTATATCAAAGAACTTCACCAAAGAAAAAGGAAAGCCTCAGAAACATCATAACTAACACTAAGGGAACTAATGCTAGTTGGGATATTTTGAGAAAGGTAATAAGTATCAAAAGGAAGGATTCAATGCAATTTTAACAATATTGCACATGACAGTACCCTGAGGAATTGATATGCAATAAATTGCTAGAAGGCATATTTGGAATTTGTGAATCATGAACATGATTTTATATACTTCCAAAAATATGCATCATCTCAAATTACTCACATAAGAAATAAGGATAGAGAAGTCTTTCAAATATCCTTGCAAGAACCACAACATTTACAAACAAATAAATTCATGCCAAGATGTAACCTACAAGAGATTGGATGGAAGAATAGTATGCATGAATAAGATACTTGTTATCGAGATAGCAATGGTATGATGTAGTAGATAAGAATTCTTTGATCATCCTAGCTTGGCTCTAATTATAATGTGGCTCCAATTATAATATTCAAGAAGGCATACAAGGTGTGACAAAACACATGTGTTGTCCAAACTATATCAAAGAATCAAATCAACACTAGATTTGTTCAACAAAGTTCAACAAATGAACCAAGCAAAAACTATTGAGCATAAAATATGAGATAAAAACATAAATGATCAAATATTTATCTCATTCAAGCAAATAACATAGAGAAGAAAGAATGTGATAACAAACTCCCAGAAGAGCAAGGTTTCAACAAATAAACCAAACCCTTAACACTTTTCACAATGGCACAAGGTTCTAAGAAGAAAAGGTTTGTCTTCCACTAAAAGCACATTTGATAATAATCAAAAACACCACCAAATAGATGTTCCAAATCCAAGGAATACAAAGGTAGCCACAACAATTTATGTAAAGAAAAAAGGCAATAGGAGGTGAAATCCAAGGTGAAGATGATCCACAAATGCTACCACACCCAAGTATATCAATTTTCACAGACAATGAGTGTAAATTTATTTCTGGCGGTATATTGCACGGATATTAAAGATAAATCTTCACAATAAAAAGCATAGGATAGTAATAAAAAGATTAAGCACTATGCAAAGATAGATATTCTTGATAGCTTCAACTAGTCACACAATCATGCAAAGCAATGATTATAATAACTTGAAGCAAATGTTCTCCCAAATAAGATATAGAGATATGCATTTGAGGAAGGCCACACCAAGAATTTCTTACTCAATCAAAGATCGAAAAGACGAGCAATAAAAGCTTCTAACAAAAATTAGGACCTTGTTTGAGCTAGCATGCCACCTAGATACAAGATAATCAACAATATCAACTCTAAGTGGCACCACCTCATATGTTCACATTTCCTAGGATTGTGATATGCAAAAGTAGCATATTACTCCCCCATAATGTGGTATTCTTTTTTTCTTAATAAGAGGAAAAACAACCTCAACTAGAGATAATTAATGGACATTTAGAATTTGAATTTCTCATGAGTATGACACACCACATGGTGACTAGATAAGCTTGTAGTATCAACACTAAGTGGTAGTACTCATGTACACACATTTTAAGGTTTGAGAGATGCGCGAGGCATATCACTCTCCCAAATGGGATGTTCCATTAATCACTCGAAAAGAGCCCAAAAATATATCGTCAAGATGCATTAGAGGCTCAAAGCAAAACACACAAGTAAATGATGTGCCAAACACATAGACATCCTTGAATACACAAAATAAGCAAGCATGAGGCACAACAAATACAAACACATACTTGGTACAAAACCAAAACATGTAAAGGGGCAAGTGACTTACAATATAAAAGAGTTGAGTTCGAGTTACCACAAAGAGGCGCATTGGGTATATGGTAGGGAGATGATAATCCTTATAACTTGGCTTGATCAAATATAGTATATGAAGATCCCTTAATTCTTCATGAGTGAGCCAAGTCTCCAATGCCCTCCAAAAACACATATTGATCAAGTTTGAGATTTTTGGTCCCCAACCAAGTTGGGTCCTAAGAGGTTAGTCACAATAGGCTTGGGAACCCAAATGGTTCTTTTCTTAACACCACTTTGAGTTCCAACAAACTTGGCAAACACATTTCCATCATTATCCTTCCCAATGTAATAATCATCGTAAATAATGATAGGGTTAGATAAGGTATCGTTTGAACATGAAGAGGCAAAGTGCCCCTTCACACAACATATGTAGCAGCAAGTGCTCCCCTTTTTATTCTTCATTAATTTCTTGGCTTGGGGAGCCTTATCTTGATTCTTCTTGGGAAGTGGCCTAGATTCAAATTGAGGTTGATATTGGGCTTGACCTTGAACTTGTGGCCGCTTCCCTTGTTGCTTCTCACTGAAGTGCTTTTTCTTTAATGGACAAGATCTTACATGATGTCCTACAACCTTGCACTTAAAGCAAATAATCTTGGCCGAATTCTTTACTTGGTCTTGGACCTTCTTATTGTTGATCTTGGACTTGTTCTTGTTATTGGAGTTGAATCCACGTCCACTTTTATAATTGGGGTATTTTTGCACACTCAAAATATTATCAAGTGTGGATTTGCTTTCATGAAACTTTTCCAAGTATTTCTTCAAAGAAGTGACTCGGGCCTTGAGCTCTTTGATTTCGTGTACATGGTTAGTAGAAATAGAGGTACTAGAGGAAGTAGAAGCTTCATTGTTAGAGCAACAAGGCAAATCAAGTAATCCAATACAAGGTTTATCAATAGTATGACAAGAAGGATCACTAGGAATAGCACATGGCAAAATAGCATTTTGAGTAGAAGTTATGCTAACGTCCAAATGAGGCTCACAAGATGTTACCTTAGTGATACTTGCCCCACGAGCTAACTTTATCCCATCACAGGAGATTATAAGATCATTATGAGAGGCCGAGAGCTTTTCATGAATTCCTTCAAATTTCCCATAATTACTAGTTAGCAACTCAAGTTGATCCCTTAGCTCAACATTCTCCTTTAACATAGATGCTTCACAAGAATTAGAGTTAGTATCACTAGCATCATTAATATATTTTTCATTTTCAAGCTCATAAGATTCAATTTTTTGTGTGAGGAGACAATTAGTGTGCTTCTCCTCGGCAAGCTCTTGCTTAAGGAGATGGAATCTACGACTCCCACCATCAAGTTGGAAATCCAACTCCTTTATGGTTTCCGTTTGTTTAGTTATGGTGTCCATAACATGTTTGAGACAAGCAACAACCTTATTATCACCACAAAGAGAGGTACACAAAAAGGTCAACTCAAGCACAAGAGCACTAGTATCCTCATCAAGGTCATCATCACTATCATCATTATCATTGCTATTATCTAGAGAAGATATGTTGGGATCCAAAGTAGGAGATACCTTTGATCCTCTTTCCATAAGGCTCATGTAAGCACGGGAGGATGAAGATGAGGATATTCTTGAATCTTCATTCATGATCGTGTCTTTCTCCATAGGGTATTTGATTTCCTCTACATTGTTAGATACACAACTAGAGGAAATAGAAGCATTTTGTTTATTGGAACATGACAAATCAAGCATATCATCTACACTAGTACTCAAATAATTTCTAGACAATATGCAAGGACTAGCAACACAAGGGGATATACAATTATCATTGCAAGAAGTGCTTAAGTCCAAACTCTCTACACCATTAGCATTTATAGAACATGAATAATTGGTGTAAAGAGAACCACTACCATCATTACATATGATTTCTCCACTCACCATGCCATTACCTTGTGACTTGTCACATGTAGGTGAAGTGGAGGGAATTGAAATCTCATCGCGGCAGGTGGTGGAAGCCACTTGGAGCTCTTCATGATGTGAAGGAGAAGAGAGCTCCTCGGAGATACCACCGATCCTATGAGAAATGGACCCACCAAATATTTCTTTAAGCTTGGTCCACATCTCATGAGATGACTTACGCTTCACAATCGTCAAGAACAAATTAACTATGGGGCTCAAGGAGAAAAAGAGCTTATTAGATACTTGAGCTTCGAGATGTAAATTTTTCTCATCCTCTAAAGATAGATTTTGAGTATCCATCGGAGGAGAAAAACCTACATCTAGAAATCGCTCAATATTTGGACACAAGGTCCTAAGATTACAAAGCAAGCAATTTCTCCACAAAATATAATTTGTCCCATCAAAGATAATTGTGTCAGTGTGCACTATACTACTAGCCGACATCTTTACACTCTAGGCGGTGAAGCCTAAAGAAGGAGATACCTTGCTCTGATACTAATTGAAAGGATAGAGATGTCGCCTATAGAGGGGGGGTGCATAGGCAATTTTAAAACTATTACGGTTTTGTCCTGATAGAATGCGGAATTAAACTAACGTTTATTTTAAAAGCACAAAACCTAAATACACTAGGCTCAACTAAGTGCACCAACAACAAGTTAAGCTAAGCAAGATAGCACAAGATAAATATACCACAAGTGATAAGCAAGATATAAGTACTTCAAGCTTGATGGCTATCACAAGAAAAGTAAGCTCGGGTATAGAGATAATTGAGGCACGCGGAGACGAAGATGTATTCCCGTGTTCCCTTACAAGTAAGTGATGTCTACGCACTTCTATTCTTGTAGACATTTGTTGGGCCTCCAAGTGCAGAGGTTTGTAGAACAGCAGCAAATTTTCCCTTACGTGGATCACCCAAGGTTTATCGAACTCAGGGAGGAAGTGGTCAAAGGTATCCCTCTCAAGCAACCCTGCAATCAAGATACAAGAAGTCTCTTGTGTCCCAACACAACCAATACACTTGTCAGGTGTATAGGTGCACTAGTTCGGCGAAGAGATAGTGAAATACAAGTGGTATGGATATAAGACAACGGTGCTAGAAAATACTTTGATGGTGTGGAAAAGACTAAAGGAAAACTGAAATAAAGATGGAAGCAAGAAAACATGTAACAGATCTAATTGCAAACGGTGTTTCAATGCTTAGAAACAAGGCCTAGGGATCATACTTTCACTAGTGAACACTCTCATATAAATATCTTCTCTTTATGATACTACTCTGAACTACTCTCCGGTTGGACACTCTAATCCATGGTAGGGCTATAACAGCACACCTCAAAGTAAGCCTTTCCCATCTAGATAACCCCACACTATCACCTTGAGCACTAGATGGTTCCAACAAACACCACAATTTCATAAAGACATCCAACTCCAAATATAACTCATAACAAGTATTTGTAATCTCTATCCTAAGTGCCACCATGGTGTACACGCTATCACTTTCACACACATGGGGAGAGCAGAGATCTATTAAAGCACTTGAGTAGCAAGGTAGATCTACTTGATTACAAAGCTCATGATGACAATATGATCATGCATAGAGAGAGAGATGAACACATAGCTACCGGTAGAACCCTTAGCCTTGAGAGAGAACTAGTCCCTCCTCATCATGGGAATCAGCAATGGCGATGGAGATGGCTCCGAGGGCACTTCCCTGTCTCGTCAGGGTGCCAGAACAGAGACTTTCTGTCCCCCGAATCTCCTCTTCGGTGGCAGCGGCGCTGTGGAACTTTTCGTGGCTGGAGGCTGGATGATTTAGGGTTTTTGCATCGGGAGGCATCTTATAGGCGAAGAGGCAAGGTCGGTGGGCTGCCAGGGGGACCAAATCACCTGGTGGCACGACCAGGGCTAGCCTGCGCCACCACATGGTGTGGCCACCCTGTGGCCCCTCTCCGTCTTGTCTTCTGGCTCCGTGAGTCTTCCGGTAAAATATCGACTTTGGCTTTTGTCCGGTCCAATTCCGAGAATATTCATTTTCTGACTTTTCTGGAACCAAAAACAGAAGAAAACAGGCAACTGGCACTGTGGCATCTTGTTAATAGGTTAGTCCAAGAATGTGTATAGAAATACTCCAAAGTATGGACAAAACATAAGAAAGTAGATATAAAACAAGCATGGAACATAAAAAATTATAGATACGTTTGCAACGTATCAACATCCCCAAGCTTAACTCCTGCTCGTCCTCGAGTAGGTAAGTGATAAAAAGAAAGAATAATTTTTGAGGTGACATGCACCATCATAAACTTGATCAAAGTATTTGTAAAACATTGATAGCTGGGATCATAGTACTTCAACATAGCATGAAATATAAAGTTCTAACAATAAGACATAGCAACTATGTTGTAACATGAAAGGATACAAATAAAAGATTCATGAATAACAATGCTTTGCAAGACGTTTGTTTATTTCACATAAAGAAAACATAGAATAGTGGAATTCAACTTGTCTCTCATAGAGTAGCAAACATAAATGCATAGGACACCTTCAAAGTTCATAAGGGTGACTGGATACAAATAATTTAAGAACAAGCAATATCAAAGTTATGAATCAAGCAACAAGTTTTGGGACAATCCACATTAAACTAAGAATGACCACTATGCTCTCTCAATAGGTGCATAAAGATAGAAGATGGAGACTCAACATAAAAGTAAAAGAAAGGCCTTCATAGAAGGAAGTAGAGATTCAAGTTTCATAAAGAGCTTCCATAAATTATGGTACTTGTTAGCTTTCAGCTCTCATTGCCCATATCATAAGCATCTTGAAGTGATTAAGGTTAAAGTGACACAACTAAGAGGATATGCTTGACAAGTTATAAGCCGAAATCTCATGCCCCTTACTTACGAAGACCGAACCTCATGCTACTCAACTTCAGTCACAAGTAAGCTCTTGTCATTGTATGTACATATGTATCATAGAGAACCGCCAACGGGGTACCCCTTGCACATGATACAGGAGCTATCCCATAATAAAAATGACAAGGCAAGTAGACAATGAGTATCTCATCGATCTTTTTATTTGCTATTTGCATAGGTTTTTATTGAGGATGCTTCATAGAGTGCTTATTATGGTTATGCTGCAAGTTTCCACCATGATTAGGCATGGCTTAGGATAGCGGCCCAGGCGTTTCTCTAACACAAATACAAACTCCATGATCTTACAAGTTCCCCTTTTATTTCACACCGTCGGGATCCATAAGCAAAAGAACATGATATCAACGGGGTACAAAGTACAAGTGCAATGTTGAAAGCGTTCCCCATGATAGATGGTTCTACTAACTTCAACTTATAAAGCACAAGCATATACGCAAGAAAGATGGACACAATGGTTCAAGTTTATTAAATGCAAGAAAAGTAAAGTGTGCCATCAAGTTCGTGAGAGCTCTAATCACTAGTTTTCTCATAACAAGTTTAATTCGGAAGGTAGATAAAAACATGAATATACTTGGAATAGCAAATGCTAATAGGTAGGTATGGTGGACTCTTTGGAATAACTTGGTTTTATCTGGAGTTGGATGCATGAGTGGATCTCATACTTGGTTATGGAGGCTAGCAAAAGACTGGGAGCGACCAACTAAGAGAGCAATAATGGCCATAAACATGCAAAGCGACAAAACATCATTAATTAAAGCATAAATTGATATTACAAGTCGAAAACTAAAGGATCATAGAGGCTAGGGTGACTTGGGATAGTCATAACATGGTGTGAGCATACGCCAAGTCAATCCAAATAAAGCATCAAAGGAGAATACCACAATACTATGCTTTAATATGCTAAAACAACGCATGATTCTTTCAAGGCACATTAAGCAATCTCAATTGTTTATAGCATGTCATGATACAACAGTAAATCACTAAGCATAAAGCCAAAACAATATCAAGCATGACATGACAAAGCATAGGCCACAGTCAAAAACAAGGTCTCTTTGCCACTTAAGCATGAACTTTCCTACTCTTTTCCAATCCAAACCAAACTATTTGAAAACCAATGCATGAAAGAGGGGGTCCAGCTAATTTATTCAGAAAATCAAGCAAACAAAAAACCAAAACGAAAACGAAAAAGAAGACGCTCCAAGAACAACACAACTGTGCTTGAAACAATAAACATGAAGCGTTTGGAAGAAACCTGGGATTTTTATTGATGAAGAAGGGGATGCCTTGGGCATCCCCAAACTTTGACGCTTGTACTTCTTGGATATTTCTTGGGGTGACACGTTTGGCATCCCCAAGCTTGAGCTTTAGTCCATCCTTCATCTCATTACTCATTCCTTCCATACACCTGAAATTTTTCCTTCATACAAAACTTCACACAATCTTTATTAGCAACATTAGTGCACTCAAGATAATAAGTATTTAGGTTCAGTTCCAACACCAATAAAACTTCCATTAAAACACAAGATACTGTAGCACTTTCCTCAAAAAGCTCAATTCCCCAAACGAACTCAAAAAGGAACCAACAACAAGCAAATGCAAATACTGGCAGAAATCTGTCAAAACAGACCAGCAGGTAAAGACGAATTTTTTCGAAGACCTTCTATTGCTCAAATCAACAAGTGTTGAACTAACGAAAGTTAGATAACAACCTGGGGCAGAAGCACAAAAATTCATGCCTCAAAAGTACGTACAGATATTTTACACGAATTTTTACGGTGAAGAACAGAAATCTGTTTCGGGACAACAACTTTCCCAAGCATTACTTCTCTCTCATTAGAGGTTACTCTTGGCACAAAAAGCAAATAAAAAGGATAAAGAACGGTTATTACTGAAGTAATAACTTCCAAGACTCATCTAAACCTTTTGGGTTATCTCCCAATAAGTACTTTTCTTTAACGCCTTTAAGTTATAGTTTGAGAAGATGCTCACATAAGAAATATGAATTGAAGTAAAAGAGAGCATCAAGAAGCAAATTCAAAGAACATTTAAGTCTAACCCACTTCCTATGCATAGGAATATTGTAAAGAAACAAGTCATGAAAGCACAAACCAACAAGCATAGTAAAGCAAAACAAGTGCAACTTCAAGACTTTCAACATAAGAGGGGAAACTTAATATTATTGAGATGCATAAAACCATGTTTCCATCTCTCATAATAACTTTTAGTAGCATCATGAATGAAATTAACATTATAAATATCACATGAAATATTCTTATCCTGAGCCACATGCTTAAAAGAATTAATACTCTCCACATAAGCATAGTCATTCATATTATTCAACAATATAGCTATCATTATTATTCTCATCACCATAATCATCAAATATAGGAAGCATATTGTAATCATAATCAATTTTCTCCTCAATAGTAGGTGGACTGAGAATCTCATATTCATCATTGTAATCATCATATATTGGAGGCATAGTATCATCAAAGTAAATTTTCTCCTCCATGCTCGGGGGACTAAAAATATCATGCTCATCAAAACTAGCTTCCCCAAGCTTAGACTTTTCCATAGCATTAGCAATAATGGTTTTCAAAGAATTCATACTAATAGCATTGCTATTAGCACATAAATAAAGTTCCATAGGTTTTTTAATTTTCTCTTCAAACACTTCATGTCCTAAATCAAGATAAATACTATAAAGCTCTCTATTTTTTTTTGTTATTTTCCATTAAGCCTAACTAGTGAAAATAAAAACAAGAAACAAAAAGATATAATTGCAGAATCTAAAGGAAATAACTTTGAGCACTCGCACCGGAGGATGTGAGTACCTTTTACCTTACCTCCCCGACAACGGCGCCAGAAAATAGGCGTTTGCCGTGGGAGGTTCTTCTTCTTTAATCCTCCAGCGTGAATACCTTTTACCTTACCTCCCTGGCAACGGCGCCAGAAAATAGATTGATGTCTACGCACTTCTATTCTTGTAGACAGTTGTTGGGCCTCCAAGTGCAGAGGTTTGTAGAACAGCAGCAAGTTTTCCCTCAAGTGGATCACCCAAGGTTTATCGAACTCAGGGAGGAAGTGGTCAAAGGTATTCCTCTCAAGCAACCCTGCAATCAAGATACAAGAAGTCTCTTGTGTCCCCAACACACCCAATACACTTGTCAGGTGTATAGGTGCACTAGTTCGGCGAAGAGATAGTGAAATACAAGTGGTATGGATATAAGACAACGGTGCTAGAAAATACTTTGATGGTGTGGAAAAGACTGAAGGCAAACTGAAATAAAGATGGAAGGAAGAAAACATGTAACAGATCTAATTGCAAATGGTGTTTCAATGCTTGGAAACAAGGCCTAGGGATCATACTTTCACTAGTGAACACTCTCATATAAATATCTTCTCTTTATGATACTACTCTGAACTACTCTCATGTTGGACACTCTAATCCATGGTAGGGCTATAACAGCACACCTCAAAGTAAGCCTTTCCCATCTAGATAACCCCACACTGTCACCTTGAGCACTAGATGGTTCCAACAAACTCCACAATTTCATAAAGACATCCAACTCCAAATATAACTCATAACAAGTATTTGTAATCTCTAGCCTAAGTGCCACCATGGTGTGCACGCTGTCACTTTCACACACATGGGGAGAGCAGAGATCTATTAAAGCACTTGAGTAGCAAGGTAGATCTACTTGATTACAAAGCTCATGATGACAATATGATCATGCATTGAGAGAGAGATGAACACATAGCTATCGGTAGAACCCTTAGCCTCGAGAGAGAACTACTCCCTCCTCATCATGGGAATCAGCAATGGCGATGGAGACGGCAGTGGAGATGGCTCTGGGGGCACTTCCCCGTCCCGGCCGGGTGCCGGAACAGAGACTTTCTGTCCCCCGAATCTCCCCTTCGGTGGCGGCGGCGCTGCGGAACTTTTCGTGGCTGGAGGCTGGACGATTTAGGGTTTTTGCATTGGGAGGCATCTTATAGGCGAAGAGGCAAGGTCGGTGGGTGGCCAGGGGGCCCACACCACCTGGTGGCGCGGCCAAGGCTAGCCCGCGCCACCACATGGTGTGGCTACCCTGTGGCTCCTCTCCATCTTGTCTTCTGGCTCCGTGAGTCTTCCGGTAAAATATCGACTTTGGTTTTGTCCGGTCCAATTCCGAGAATATTCATTTTCTGACTTTTCTGGAACCAAAAACAGAAGAAAACAGGGAACTGGCACTGTGGCATCTTGTTAATAGGTTAGTCCAAGAATGTGTATAGAAATACTCCAAAGTGTGGACAAAACATAAGAAAGTAGATATAAAACAAGCATGGAACATCAAAAATTATAGATACGTTTGCAATGTATCAGTAAGGTACATCATGTTGGAGAGGTGTGGGATTCCACGAAGGATTTCCCAACGCCATGAAGGCTCACCTTCTTCTCCGAGTCTATCCCACGAAGGAATAGGCCCTTTCCTTATGGCTAGCTTTTCCTCCACTCTGGAGATGGCAAGCTCCACAACCACTTCATAAGCTCCATGAAGGAGAAGTCGGGTCTCTTCACAATCTTCCACGAAGAGGACACCACGACACCAACCGCCAAGCCAACTAGGAGGTCACCCTCCAAGAGCAACAAGCTCACGGTCTCTCACTCGAACAAATCGTAATAGAGAGCTCAACACTTATGCAAGAATGCAAAGCAAGAACACCAAGGGCATTCAAATCCCTCACTCTCAAATCCCACCAAAGCAACAATTTCTAGGGAGGAATTGAAGAGGAAGAACAATGGTGAAAATCAACAAATGACTTCAAGATCTAGATCCAATGGGTTCTCTTCACTTAGAGGAGGAATTGATTGGTGGGGATTATATATCTAGTTCTCCTCTTCCAAAGCCCTAAAAAATATGCAATAATCATAGGAGGGAAGGGAGAGGAAGCAAGCTCAAGAGGGTCAACAATGGGGGTCAATTTCGGGCTCAAGAACACCCAAAAACATTGGGGGAAGAACCCCTTTTATAGGGGAAAGCAAATATGGCCGCCGGGAGGAAATCTGCGAAAACCCGGTCTAAAAGTCGGTTGGACCGGCCCCGAAACTGGGAAACTCGGTCCCCAGGCCGGTGGATCGGCCTACAGATCGAAAACCCTCTGTTTATCCACTCGGAATAGATTCGGTCACTAAAACCAGAAAATCCGGTCTGAGATCCGGTTTTTGGGTGCTGGCACCGGACCACCCGGTCTGGGAGCCGGTAGGACCGGATTCACAAGTGGTATGAAACAGACTTCACCAAAAACGCAATAACTTTTGCATCCGGACTTCGATTTCAATGACCTTGGGCTTGTTTTGACGAGGACAACAATATCTACAATATGGTGCATGAAAACATCATAGTCCAACAAAGGAGGATAGACCCAAATTAGGAAAGGTATGAAGCCTCCCTATAAGAAGAACCGGTAAAACCTTCAAAGTCGAAAACGCCATAGAAGATGCATACGAATTCCGTTTTTGATGAACTTGGGCTTGTTGAAGAGCTAGCAACAAGATCAAGAACCTCACATGGAGAAACACCAAGAAGCACCAAAATAGGAAGATGCAAAGTATGCAAAGGATTGAGCTCCCTAAGATAATGTGATCAAGTTACCCAACCGAAAGCCCCTCTTGATAGTGCGGCTATCTATCCTATAACCCGGTCTCCCAGCAACCACCTTGAGACTGGTAAAAGGAAAACCTATCAAGGCCATACCTTTTCCTTGCGCCTCCCGCTTGATCTTGATGACAACGCTTCATGCTCTGTCCAAGCCGGAATGCATCACTTGATCATTGTTGCTTTGTGCAGACTCATAATTTTCTCCCCATACACCACTATGGGATAGCTTCATTAAGACACATCTTCACATGTCCATTATCACCAATATGGATGGCAAGCTTCAAGCAAGTGATCTTCTCGAGATGCTTATCTTGAACTTGCCCTTCTCAACCTTGATGATGATCACCACTTGATGTCATCCTCTCATGGGCTATATGAGATCTTCACTTTTGAAGCATGCCCATGGAAAGATACCTATACCATATAGAAAACGCAAAGGCACATATATAATGGGTTAGTTCATGATGCATAAATGACAAGGCTTACCATACCACAAGATCCATGTCGTACATTCTTTATGCTTCATGTGTTGACCAACTTGAAATCACTCTTCACTCTTTGTATTGGTCAACCAAGTATCTTCTCATGATCCATCTCAATATCTTGAGGTACATAAAGAATTCTTCATTTGATTACATGCTCTAAATCTTAGTCAACCATAGATCAACTAATGAGGCTATCATGACACCGACTTAGATCCATATCTTGAATTCTTCTATTGAGATCACACTCCCAAGATCTTGAACATATCATATTCTTCTCTTCAGTTCGATGATCTTGATGCCAACACTCAAGGTATATCTTTATCTTCATGGCATCCATACTTGAATCCAACATATGGACTACAAGCATGACCTATGGAATATTCCTTCATTTAAAACTCAATGAAAACATTAGTCCATAGGGATTGTCATTAATCACCAAAACCACACATAGGGGCAATTACCCTTTCAGTTTCCTTAAATATTTAACACATAAACCTCCTTTACTCTTTGATTTACAACTTCAGTTCCACTTAACCAAATAATAATTTCCTTTCTTATCCTTAATAATGCCAAAAAAATCTCCTATGTTAATCCATTTTCTCAATAAAGGATTTATTCAGCAAAAATAATGCCATGAAATAATAAGGGGTACCATAAAGAGAAAATTTCAACAAGATTAGTCTAGAAGCAGAAGATGATCCATTCCCTATCCAAGCATCTAACTTCTTAATCAACCTCTCATCCAAGAAGTCCCAATCACTCTTTTTCAAAGTAGAAAAACAAACAATAATTCTAAAATATATTATTGGTAAAGAACCAACTTGACAGTGAAACATATTTGCATAGAATTCAACCACATCATTATCATCCCCCTTAGCAAAAACCTCACTATTGAAGTAACTAATCTTAAGACATAAGCTCAGAGAGATAAAGCAATAGTTTTAAATTAAGTGATTTTTCAGGATCATGAGCAATACAAATAAAATTGTCATATGCACATTGTAATATAGCCACTCCATTTTCTATCAAATTAGGAGCCATACCAACAATAAAATTATCTCTTTGTGCCTTGAGAATCATCTTATTCAAAACATCACCATCAAAATTAAACAACAAGGGAGATAAATGGTCACCTTGTTGAACCCCTTTTGCAGTTTTAAAATAGGGACCAAGAACATCATTAAATGTCACAAATAGTGCCATTATTCAAAATTGGTTGAACCATATTACACCAATGATCAAAAAACTTCTCATTTTATGACAATCAGTCAAGAATTTTAATTAAATTTACCATAAGACTTTTTTTGGAATCAAGCTATAAAATGATCCCTACTTGTTTCTTAACATGTGCATGATGGATTATATCATGTAAGTAAAAAATGACATCTAAAATATTATTGCCTTCTATAAAGTCATTTTGTTGCACATTTATACATACACTTTATATCATCATATTACCATCATATAGTGATAGTTTTTAATGTTATTTGGATTGATTTTATGTTATTTCCACTTATTTAGATGATTTATGGGATTTTCCTACAAATACTTTTGTTTTGGTATTTAATTCATGGGAGGTAGAAAACCTACTGTTTCGCATTTTTATGTTTCAAAGACCGCTAGTAATCAAATAAAATAATTCAAGGAAAAACATGAAAGTTGTCCATTGAAACGAAGTTCATGGCACTGGACGTCAATGGGGGAGGCCATGAGGTCCAGGATGGACCTACCCATGCGGCTTGATACCCTAGAATCATGAGAAGGGCCTATATCTCCCTCATGTGTTGCCTCTCTATCTTTTTACCAAGATATCCATATCATGAAAAAACCTATGCCATATTTTCCCGAGATTTATAGAGGTGGTGGCAGAGGTGAAAGTCTTCTCCTACTCTAGGAGAGGGCAGATCCTGCTCCTTTGAGGCCTTCATCGCGGGGGAACCACTTACATCATGATCAACTCCTCCTTGGCATAGGGGAGGGTTTCTCCATCACCATCTCCATCACCCAACAATAACACCATCTCCATCTCAAGATCCACTTCAGCCCCATCGTAGTTTGTGATAGAACGAAACCTTAAATAAGTTTCTAGTGGTGTGCTTTTGCTTGGTAACTTGTTGTTATTTGGTGGTTTGAGATTTTGTTTTATACCACATGCCACTAATCATTGCCATGTTTCACCATCGTGAGTAGTTCCCCATGTTCTCGAGGGCATAATATGGATTGGTTACGACTTCTATATAGTAATTCTATGAGTATATGGTCAAGTTTTATACTTTTATGTGGTTTTATGATGCTAACATATCAACATCGATTGTGTGTTACTTCACCTATATGTTCTCATAGGGTTATACTTTGATGTAATGAAGGGACTAGGGATAGTAGGAGAAGATAGAAATTGTATACATATCTTTAGAGTTGCATTAGGAGGGTTTATATAATTGGGGACCACTAAACTTAAGACAACAATTGGAAATTTATGTCTTAATGACTCCCTTATTTCATCATGTATATGGCCTTGGGACCAACCATTAGGGTGTATTGATCCATCCTACAGGAATAAAACTTGACAAGATACTTACCATGCTTGTCTAGTACGTGTGCCATGAAATCTGTGCCGCCCTTAGGAACTCTTTTCACATATAAGAACACACCCCAATATTCTCTTCTTACTGAATAGAGTATTGGGCTTTCTATGAAAATGATCATTCACATCACCTGCATTCATTCCATAAGCATTTTAATGCATTTGTTCCTAGCAAAACATAATTCAGAAACATAAACATTTACATTGTTTTGTTGTTTATTTGTTGAATTTGCTAACCAATACCTTCATCTCCTCATGGGTTCGACAACCATTTCTATTATAAAGTACTACAATTGATCCCCTACACTTGTGGGGTATCACACACTAAAAAACTTATTAGCATAAGGATCCAACCTAATATACAAGGTTTTAGTAATGCACTTATATATGCATCTTAGCAAACAAAAAGGGGGAAATTTTTGTATTTTATTTGCAGCATCTATCTTAGGAAGTAAAGTAATCACCCCATAGTTTAATCTCTGCACATCTAATCTCCTAGCATGAAAACAATGGAACATGAACATTATATTGTATTTTATAATATCTTAATAATTCTGTTAAAACTCCACATGAATATTGCGCAACCCTGGAGCTTGTTATTTTACAATGCAAAATGGGCATGTTTAACTTCCTCTGAAGAAAGCATTCTACATAAATCAGGATCATCATATTCACTCAAATTCTCATGGTTAGCCCACAAATCTCAATCCATTTTAAAAGATTTCTAGGGGAAGGATTAAACAAGTTCTTATAATATTTAGTAGCATGATTTCTAAGGTTTTAAGTCCCCTCAATTTCCACATTTCCATCATTTAAAGATTGTATATTCTTCTTCCACTTTATACCATTAGCTACCCTATGAAAATAGGTAGCGTTGTTATCACATTCCAATAACCAACGCTCAATTGATATTTGATGCTAATGCAACTCTTCATTAGCATACATTACTAAAAACTTAGTTCCAATTGTTGCTTTTCTATACATTTCATCACCATTCAAAATATTTGTCTCTTATAAATTTTCCAACATCTCCAACTCTTCAAAAGATCCATTTTATTTTTCTTAGTGTGACCATATAAACTTGATCCCCATCCTTTAAAGTATTTCTTAAATATTCTTACCTTAATATTGATAATATCAACATGATCAATACTTAGCACAGGTTTCTCACATATTTCATTCACTTTTGCTAGGAAATAATCATATTTAAACCAGACAACATACAATCTAAATTCCTTTCCTGTCTCATTTTATCCTTTCCACCATACTAAAGAAACATTATGATCAAACAATTCTCTAACATGTTTTCTGATATTAACTAGAGGAAACAATTCTTCCAAACTAAATGACATCAGAACTCTATCCAGATTTTCAAGTGAAGGAGGAGACCACTTCCAAAAAATATACCATTAGGATCCAACATCCTAAAAAGGCCGAAGAAAAATCATTTTCATGGTTTCTTGTACAAAAATAAAATCCACCACATAATATTTCATGATGTCAGTGAGGCAAGCAATAAACCTCTCTTTCTTGTCCCCCTCAGGTTCCAAAAGGTCATTATCATTTAAAGCAACTAGGGGTATTTCTCTTCCTAGTACTTCTGCAGGGAGCTAAGGTAGAAGTACTAGCCTTTTATTGAATTCTAGTCATAGATCTAGAAATCAAACAATTTTTTCTATAGTTATTATTATTATATTTTTATGTGCAATAGTGGTAAAGAATCATTGGCCACATCATCATGAAACACCAAGTTAATTTACAAGAATTTTTCCGACCAAGATTATGTTAAATAAAAAGAACATTAGGTATTGATTTTTTCAATGACATTTATCACTCAAATCATTTCCAGCTTTTTATAAATCATGAAGTAAATCCACGACAGCAAAATTACCTCAAGGAAAATCAACTACCATCAAGGAATCCCTAACCATAATTTCCTTATTTGAGTTTCTTTTAGCAATAGGAGGGGAATCAAATTTACCTTCCAAGTTTCTTTTCCTTGAAGGACATGTTGCTTCATTCGCCACATTCTCCATCTTTCGAGAAAAAATTATGATCCCATTAGTTGCTAGACCCCCTCTTGAAACATCATCAGTAGCAACATTATCCATCTGCTTTTCAATCACAGGTGATTCATATAGTGATTGCACCAAATAATCAGGAGATGCAACTAGTAATCTCATTGGTCCACCCTCAAGTTAAGTAACCACATGATACAAAGGAGGCCATTCACTAGGAGACAACACACGTCTTTGTTATATTTTCAGTATTTGCAGAAGTAGGAGGAGATTCTTGTGCTAGAATAGGAGTTATAGGAGCCATGGAACTGAGCACAAACCATTTAGAAGAATCTACCTTAGAAGGGGTAGACGAAACATCCTCCTCACAATATCATCATACATAATTTCCATGTTACCCATCACCTTAGAGACAATGTTTGTTTCATAATCCTGATCCATGTTCCTAGTAATAGAAACAGTCCCCCTCCACAACATTTCTAGGATCATCTCCTTTCCCTTTTCCCTACCCCCCATTTTCATCATATACAACTTCCTCCTCATATTCATTAAAGCTAGTTTTATATTTCCTTTCCTTTTCTAATTATTCCAGTAGAAGCTCCCCATCATCCTTACTCTACTCTTTGGATTCATGCTTAGAAACAGTTACTAGCACTTGCCAATAGGAATTTTTCCTAATATCAGATTGATTTCCAGAAACAACCCTAGAAATTCCCACATAAGAATTATCATTAGCAACATAAAAAGTGAGTGGTATTCCTAGCATGACCACCCACAACAATATTTTCAACTTGATAATAGAAATCATAGAAATAATCACCAAGATCACCTTCAGCGGATTCAGGTAGTTCATGGATATTTTTATAACCAAGCAAAATTCCACATTATTCTAGTTTACGCAAGGTTGCAATCAACTTCCAAAGTCACACCAACTAGGTAACCAGTATAAGATGCATTTGCATGAAATGTATTATCAAATTGAAAGTTCCTCACTTTTAGACATGCCTTATGCATCATAGTTTTCGCCCCCATAGCAGACCAAGGAGAAACATTAATAGCAACCTCACAACATTTTATTCTCATACAACTCACAAAGAAACAAGATCATTCAACATATGTAGGGTTAGGAAATCTCATAAATAGATGAGATGGACAAATAATTCTAGCTGTGCACCGCCACCCAGATCCAAAAAACTCATTGAGCTCATTTTCAATACCATGAAAAGTTAGATTCCCTTCAAGATCCAAAATGATAACACTAGATGCATGACTCTTTTATGATTTTGTTAGAACTAGAATCTGGAAAATAAAAGAATCCCTTCCCACATGATTGAAATCCGCACATCACAAAATACACTCCCAAGGCCGAATAGTTTGACAATCTTAAGAGATATGCCCAGTTTACCACAACTATCACAACGTTAAAATCATGGGAGATCAAGCAACAAAGTGACCATAAATGTTACAATTAGGGTAAGGATCTTGATTCACCACCATGGAAAAAGAGTCATGGCCCTGTTGCACCATCGTCTTCATCTGCCCATTTGAGCATCCTGTTGCCAAGGCTCCATATTTCGCTTGAGGATTCATCTCTCCTTCTATATAATCCTAGTACTTCTCCTGAGATCTCCTCTCATTGTCCTAACTCGTAGCCATCAAGAAATACTGGCTTGAGCCTGACATCATATCCCTTTGCCACACCATGTTGCAATTATTATTGTTAGAATGCTGAGCATAATTGTTCTTCAAATTGTTTCCTTGCCCACCACCACCACCCTTAAAATGACCCCCTCTAGCACGACCGCCATGGTCACCCATCGATATCAATGTGGCACCACCTCTCAAATCATGCACTAGGGAATTCATGCGATCATAAGACTCAACTACCTGAGCATAAGATCTTGAATCACAATCAATTTTTCTAGGCCACCAATGAAAGGAATCATGAGATGGAGGCGAACACGGGGAGGAAACCCTAGGTTTCTCCTAGAAGTGAGTGAGAAGGGAAGCCAGATCTCGATTTGGGGCTGAAAAGATGAGGATGGGATCCGAGGATCTCACCTCACCTCCATGGGGGGAAGCTTGACATGTGGAGGTCCACTCACCTATGACTCAACCACGTGCATGAATCGCGATCCACCGGAAGTAGCTCCAAGAATCCTCGGTACGTCCGGTCATAATGGTGGAACATGACATGTATGCACCTCTCCCATCATATGTAGATAAGGATCCACGATCGTCACTAGAGCGAGAGTCCTCATCAAGATTTGTGCCACATATCGTGTGAAAATGACGGTTCCATAAATGGCTATGTGCTCACTCTCCTAAAGAGCACGAGCCTCCATGATGACCTCATTCATGTCTAGGAGCAGGATCTGACCGTGCTCATGGCGGATGGGAGGCCACAGACAGTGTAAGTGACACGCTAACTCGTGATGCGAGAGCTAGATGATGTCTACGCACTTCTATTCTTGTAGACAGTTGTTGGGCCTCCAAGTGCAGAGGTTTGTAGAACAGCAGCAAGTTTTCCCTTAAGTGGATCACCCAAGGTTTATCGAACTCAGGGAGGAAGTGGTCAAAGGTATCCCCTCTCAAGCAACCCTGCAATCAAGATACAAGAAGTCTCTTGTGTCCCCAACACACCCAATACACTTGCCAGGTGTATAGGTGCACTAGTTCGGCGAAGAGATAGTGAAATACAAGTGGTAAGGATAATTATAAGTGGTAACAGTGATAGAAAATAGCTTGATGGTGTGGAAGAGACTAAAGGCAAAATGAAATAAAGATGGAAGCAAGCAAACACGTAACAGATCTAGTAGCAAACGGTGTTTCAACGCTTAGAAACAAGGCCTAGGGATAATACTTTCACTAGTGAACACTCTCATATAAATATATTCTTCTTTATGATACTACGCTGAACTACTCTCCGGTTGAACACTCTAATCGATGGTAGGACTATAACAGCACACCTCAAAGTTCATCTTTCCCATCTAGAAAACCCCACACTGTCACCTTGAGTACTAGATGAGTCCAACAAACACCACAATTTCATAAAGACATCCAACTCCAAATATAACTCATAACAAGTATTTGTAATCTCTAGCCTAAGTGCCACCATGGTGTGCACACTGTCAACTTCACACACATGGGGAGAGCAGAGATCTAATAAAGCACTTGAGTAGCAAGGTAGATCTATAGATTACAAGCTCATGATCACAATATGAGCATGCATAGAGAGAGAGAGATGAACACATAGCTACCGGTAGAACCCTTAGCCTCGAGAGAGAACTACTCCCTCATCATCATGGGAATCAGCAATGGCAATGGAGATGGTGGTGGAGATCCATGGAGATGGCTCCGGGGGCACTTTCCCGTCCCGGTAGGGTGCCGGAACAGAGACTTTCTGTCCCCCGAATCTCCCCTTCGGTGGCGGCGGTGCTGCGGAACTTTTCATGGATTTCTGATTGACTATTTAGGGTTTTCGCATCGGGAGGAATATATAGGCGAAGGAGGTAAGGTCGGTGTCCGGCCAGGGGGCCCACACCATGCCCTGGTGCAGCCTGGGGTTGCCTGCGCCTGGGGGGGTGTGGCCACCCTATGGCCCCTCTCCAACTCTCCGTCTGGCTCCGTGAGTCTTCTGGGAAAATAGTAACTTTGGCTTTTGTCTCGTCCAATTCGGAGAATATTCATTTTCTGACTTCCTGGAACCAAAAACATCAGAAAACAGGTAACTGACACTGTGGCATCTTGTTAATAGGTTAGTCCAAGAAATCATATGAAAAGTACTCCAAAGTTAGAACAAAACACAAGAAAGTTGATAAAACCAAGCATGGAACATCAAAAATTATAGATAAATTTGCAATGTATCAACATTCCCAAGCTTAACTCCTGCTCGTCCTCGAGTAGGTAAGTGATAAAAAGAAAGAATAATTTTTTAGGTGACATGCACCATCATAAACTTGATCAAAGTATTTGTAAAACATTCAAATCTGGGATCATAGTACTTCAATCATAACATGAAAGACAAAGTTCTAGCAATAAGACAAAGAAACTATGTTGCAAAATGAAAAGGCATAAACAAAAGATTCATGAATAACAATGCTTTGCAAGACGTTTGTTTGTTTCACATAAAGAAAACATAGCATAATGGCATTCAGCTTGTCCCTCATAGAGTAACAAACATAAATGCATAAGACACCTTCAAAGTTCATAAGAGTGACTAGATACAAATAGTTTAAAACAAGCAATATCAAGTTATGCATCAATCAATAAGTCTTGGGACAATGCACATAGAACTAAGAATGGCCACTATGCTCTCAAAGTAGGTGCATAAAGATAGAAGGTGGAGACTCAATATAATGGTGGAAGAAAGGCCTTCATAGAAGGAAGCAGAGGTTCAAGTTTCATAAAGAGCTTCCAAAAATTATGGTACTTATAGCTTTCAGCTCTCATTGTCCCTATCATAAGAATCCTGAAGTGATTAAGGTTAAAGTGAACAAACTATGGTGTATATGCTTGACGAAGTATAAGTTGGAAATCTCATGTCCCTTGAATACGAGGGCCGCTCCGCATGCTACTCAAGTTTAGTCACCGGTAAGTTCTTGTCATTGTAAGTACATGTGTATCATAGAGAACCGCCAACGGGGTACCCCTTGCCCGATGATACGGAAGAATCCCCATATCAAAATGACAAGACAAGCAGACAACGAGCATCTCATCAATCTTCTTATTTACCATGGGAATATGGTGCTTTTTTCTATCTTTCCTCTTTTCATATATCTCTTTTTTTTCTCTTTTCTTTTTCTCTTTTTTCTCAATATCTGAATCTTTTTTATAAGAAGAATGCTTCATAGACAGCTCATTATGGTTACGCTGCAGGTTTCCACCATGTCAGCATGGATTAGACCAGCGGCCCAGGCGTTTCACTAACACATATACATAACTCCATGGACTTACAAGCTCCCCTTTCATTTCACACCGACGATATCCATATACAAAAGAGCATGATATCAACTAGGTACAAGTACCAAGTGCAATGTTGAAAGCATTCCCCATGACAGCATGGTTCTGCTAATCCCCAACAAATAAGTGCAAGCATATACAACATAGACGATACAATGGTTCAAGTTTATTAAGGGCAAGAAAACTAAAGTGTGCCATCAAGTTCGTGAGAGCTTTAATCACTAGTTTTCTCATAACAAGTTTAATTCAGAAAGTAAACAAAAGAATGAATATACTTGGAATAGCATAAGCTAGTAGGTAGGTATGGTGGACTCTTTGGAATAACTTGGTTTAGGTGTTGGGTCCGCAGCATAGAAAACAAAAAATTTCCTACGATGAGAACTACACGCCAAGATCTATCTACTAGGTACAAAGCAACGGGTGGACATACATCCATCGAGAACTTACGCTCGAAGACAACGAGTTTTGTTAATGAGTAGGAACTCGTGGTTGATGTAGTCGTACACTTGCCGATCTCAGGATCGTGAGGAAGTCCGAGCAGGTCCGGCTCCAGCACGTCCTTCAGATCCAGCTCCAGCACCACCAAGTCCAGCACCGCAAAGTAGTGGTGCATCCGTGATCACACACACGTCCGGTACCCCGACAACCTCCATCCTTCGCTCCAGCAAAGCAGCAGAAGCAGCAACTCCTTTCCAGATAAAGCCACCAGGAACATGTATCTCGCTAATCCGAGACCATGGGGGAATAATACTAGAGGGGGAGAGAGATCCTTCACGAGGAGGTGTGAGGAAGAAGGGGAGTGAGGGGGGCCTTTTATAGGAGGAGGGGGTACCCCTCCCCATGGCCGGCGCCCCACGGGGGTGACCCTTCACCTCCTCTTTCATGTGGTGGTAACTCCCTCCACATAAATTTGCCCCTTCACATTCTCTTTTAAAGTCTCCACTTTAAATGCATTAAATTTCTCCAAATTTAATGCTCTCTCATTTAATAAAACTCTTTTATAATTTTTATTCAGAATTTTGTTAATTACTTTAATTAACAAACATTCACATAAAACCCCCTGCAACATTTCAATATTACATGCAGAACCAATTTCAGCAATTTCACCCGAAACAGTTTCGGTGTGTATTGAAATAATTCCAGCGCTTTCTTAAATCTTTATCTGAAACATATTTGCTCCAAATGGTGTCGGTATCCCTTAAGTGTGTCATCCTACGGTTCGCGAATAATGCAGACATGATCGAGACCCTTCTCCCATCAATAATCAGCAGCGGGACCTGGAGATCCGTACTGACTCCTACACATTCAACGATGACTTCTGTGATCCGTACTGTCTCGCGATATATTACATGTCCGAGATTCGATCATCGGTATCTCCATACCTAGTTTGATCTCGTTACCGACATGCACTCTTTTCTCGTTCCCGTGATATAACATTCTAGTGATCACATCACTTGCTTGCAAGCTATCTCAATGTGATATCACCGAGAGGGCCCAGAGTATATCTATCTGTCATCGGGATTGACAAATTCCACTCTTGATCCATGAGCCTCAACATAACACCTTCGTAGCACTGAACCCATCTTTATAGTCACCCTGTTACGGTGTGACGTTTGATGTTATCAAGATACTCTTCCGGTGTTAGCAATTAACATGATCTCATGGTCTAAGGATAAAGATTACTTCGTATGATGTTATAGCAATATAAACATAATGACTTGATCATAATGCTATACTTCGGATGAATGTTCATCACATCATTCCACCAATGTTGTGACCTCGTTATTAACAACATCCAATGTCCATGATCAGGAAACCTTGATCATCTTGTTAATCAACGAGCTAGTCTATAAGAGAGGCATAACTAGGAAGCCTTTTTGTTTATTAAACACACATGTATTGATGTTTCCGATCAATACAATTATAGCATGCAAAATAAACATTTATCATAAACATGGAATAAGATAATAACCACTTCATTATTGCCTCTCGGGCATATTCCCTTCATTAGGGAGTTGGATGCATGAGTGGAACTCATACTTGGTTGCGGAGGCTAGCAAAAGACTGGGAGCGATGTATCTTGTGACAAAACTAGTATCAATGTAACACTTTACAATGAACTACCTTTAACTATTTGTCACTTATACATGATATATTCTTAGTTCTTCCAAAGCTCATAAGAATATCGTTACTATCGTCCAATGATCATCTTATGAATTATTCTGGTATGTGCTCATAACATTTAGAGCATAGGACATTCTGGATATATACATATCATGGTATAATCGATCAAAATCTTCATGTGATTTTACTCACCAAGTGTTGAAACACTTGAATTTTAATACAATCATTTCCATGCAGCAAGAACCTTTCTTGTTGTTTCCATATTGAACTCTTTCAATATCTCATATATGTATGTCTGGCACAACCATATTAGCGCCTCAATCTATCTATATAGATATTTATCCCTAATATTCTGGGTTTGCCCACGTCTTTCATCGAAATCTGATTTTAATGAAATTCTTAACTTGTGTCAATACAAGATACATCATTTCCAATCAACGATATGTCCTCTACATAATGTATTAGAAATATGTCTCAGTGCTCCCACTTAATTTCTTGCAAATGCAAGCATCTTCATCATCTCCGATGAATTTAAACTCTTTTAACAGTTTCATCATGGTGAAGATTCCAACTCCGCTATGCTTACTTCAACTATTGAAGTTTGCATGCCCTTTTAGCACCCTTTGAATTAACAAAACCCTTCGGACCGTGTCATGTACACGTCCTACGTAACCATTCTATTAGAAGAACCTTGTTTTGTTTATATAACTACCATATACCAAATTATATGTAGTGGTTGCTACATTGATCCGTCAAGACTAAATAATCACGCAGAGCGACAAAACATCATTGATCAAAGCATAAAGTGATACTACAAGTTGAAAACTAAAGGATCATAAAGGCTATGGTGACTTGAGATAGTCATAACATGGTGTGAGCATGCGCCAAGTCAACCCAAATAAAGCATCAAAGGAGAATACCACTATACTATGCTTTAATATGCTAAAACAACACATGATTCATCCAAGGCACATTAAGCAATCTCAGTTGTTTATAACAAGTCATGATACAGCAAAGAATACTAAGAATAAAGCCAAAGCAATATCAAGCATGTCATGACAAAGCATAGGCCATAGTCAAAAACAAGCTCTTTTTACCACATAAGCATGAACTTTCCTACTCTTTTCCAAACCAAACCAAACTATTTGCAAACCAATGTATGAAAGAGGGGGTCCAACTAATTTATTCAGAAAACTAAGAAAACAAAAGCAAATGAAAAAAACAAAACAAAAACGAAAAAGTAGACGCTCCAAGAACAACACAACCGTGCATGAAACAATAAAAATGAAGCGTTTGGAAGAAACCTGAGATTTTTATTGATGAAGAAGGGGATGCCTTGGGCATCCCCAAGCTTTGACGCTTGTACTTCTTGGATATTTCTTGGGGTGACATGCGTGACATCCCCAAGCTTGAGATTTAGTCCATCCTTCATCTCATTACTCATTCCTTCCATACACCTGAAATTTTTCCGTCATACAAAACTTCACACAATCTTTATTAGCAACATTAGTGCACTCAAGATAATAAGTCTTAAGGTTCAGTTATAAAACCAATAAACTTCCATTAGAACACTAGCTACTGTAGAACTTTCCTCAAAAATTTCAATTCCCCAAAAGAACTCAAAAAGGAACCAACAAGAAGCAAATGCAGAAAATGGCAGAAATCTATCAAAACAGACCAGCAGGTAAAGACGAATTTTTTCGAAGACCTTATGTTGCTCAAATAAAAAAGTGTTGAACTAAAGAAAGTTAGATAACAACCTGGGGCAGAAGCAAAAAAATTCACGCCTTAAAAAGACGTTCAGAGATTTTACACGAATTTTTACGGTGAAGCACAGAAATCTGTTTCGGGACAGCAACTTTCCCAATCATTACTTCTCTCTCATTAGAGGTTACTCTTGGCACAAAAAGGAAATAAAAAGGATAAGGAGAGGTTATTACAGAGGTAATAACTTCCAAGACTCATCTAAAACTTTTGGGTTATCTCCCAATAAGTACTTTTCTTTAACGCCTTTAAGTTAGGCATGATAGTTTGAAAAGATGCTCACATAAGAACTATGAATTGAAGTAAAAGAGAGCATCAAGAAGAAAATTCAAAGCACATTTAAGTATAAACCACTTCCTATGCATAGGAATCTTGTAAATAAACAAGTCATGAAAGCACAAAGCAACAAGCATAGGAAAACAAAACAAGTGCAATTTCAAAAATTTCAACATAAAGAGGGGAAAGTTAATATTATTGAGATGCATAAAACCATGTTTCTCTCTCTCATAATAACTTTCAGTAGCATCATAAATAAAATTAACAATATAACTATCACATAAAACATTCTTATCATGAGCCACATGAATAAAAGAATTAATACTCCCCACATAAACATAGTCATTCTTATTAATTATGGTGGGAGCAAATTCAACAAAATAGCTATCATTATTATTCTCATCACCATAATCATCAAATATGGGAGGCATATTGTAATCATAATTAATTTTCTCCTCAATAGTAGGTGGACTGAAAATATCATATTCATCATTGTAATCATCATATATTGGAGGTTTGGTATCATCATAGTAAATTTTCTCCTCCGTGCTTGGGGGACTAAAAATATCATGCTCATCAAAACCAGGTTCCCCAAGCTTAGAATTTTCCATAGCATTAGCAATAATGGTGTCCAAAGAATTCATACTAACAACATTGCTATTAGCATGCAAATAAAGTTCCATAGGTTTTTTAATTTTCTCTTCAAAACTTCATGTCCTAACTCAATATAAATACTATAAAGATCTCTAATTTTGTTGTTGTTTTCCATTAAGCCTAACTAGTGAAAACAAGAAACAAAAAGACAAAATTGCAGAATCTAAAGGAAATAACTTCGAGCACTCACACCGGAGGATGTGAGTACCTTTTACCTTACCTCCCCAGCAACGGCGTCAGAAAATAGGCGTTTGCCGTGAGAGGTTCTTCTTCTTTAATCCTCCGGTGTGAATACCTTTTACCTTACCTCCCCGGCAATGGCGCCAGAAAATAGCTTGATGTCTATGCACTTCTATTCTTGTAGACAGTTATTGGGCCTCCAAGTGCGGAGGTTTGTAGAACAACATCAAGTTTTCCCTTAAGTGGATCACCTAAGGTTTATCGAACTCAGGGAGGAAGTGGTCAAAGGTATCCCCTCTCAACCAACCCTGCAATCAAGATACAAGAAGTCTCTTGTATCCCCAACACACCCAATACACTTGTCAGGTGTATAGGTGTACTAGTTTGGCGAAGAGATAGTGAAATACAAGTGGTAAGGATAATTATAAGTGGTAACGGTGATAGAAAATAGCTTGATGGTGTGGAAGATACTAAAGGTAAACTGAAATAAAGATGGAAGCAAGCAAACACGTAACAGATCTAGTAGCAAACGGTGTTTCAACGCTTAGAAACAAGGCCTAGGGATAATACTTTCACTAGTGAACACTCTCATATAAATATATTCTTCTTTGTGATACTACGCTGAACTACTCTCCGATTGAACACTCTAATCGATGGTAGGGCTATAACAGCACACCTCAAAGTTCATCTTTCCCATCTAGAAAACCCCACACTGTCACCTTGAGTACTAGATGAGTCCAACAAACACCACAATTTCATAAAGACATCCAACTCCAAATATAACTCATAACAAGTATTTGTAATATCTAGCCTAAGTGCCACCATGGTGTGCGCACTGTCAACTTCACACACATGGGGAGAGCAGAGATCTAATAAAGCACTTGAGTAGCAAGGTAGATCTATAGATTACAAGCTCATGATCACAATATGAGCATGCATAGAGAGAGATGAACACATAGCTACCGGTAGAACCCTTAGCCTCGAGAGAGAACTACTCCCTCATCATCATGGGAATCAGCAATGGCAATGGAGATGGTGGTAGAGATCGATGGAGATGGCTCCGGGGGCACCTACCCGTCCCGGCAGGGTGCCAGAACAGAGACTTTCTGTCCCCCGAATCTCCCCTTCGGTGGCGGCGGTGCTGCGGAACTTTTCGTGGATTTCTGATTGACTATTTAGGGTTTTCGCATCGGGAGGAATATATAGGCGAAGGAGGCAAGGTCGGTGGCCGGCTAGGGGGCCCACACCATGCCCTGGCGCGTCCTGGGGTTGCCTGCGCCTGGGGGGTGTGGCCACCCTGTGGCCCCTCTCCGACTCTCCTTCTGGCTCCATGAGTCTTCCGGGAAAATAGTAACTTTGGCTTTTGTCCCGTCCAATTCCGAGAATATTCATTTTTCGACTTCCTGGAACCAAAAATAGCAGAAAACAGGCAACTGGCACTATGGCATCTTGTTAATAGGTTAGTCCAAGAAATCATATGAAAATTACTCCAAAGTTGGAACAAAACACAAGAAAGTAGATAAAACCAAACATGGAACATCAAAAATTATAGATACATTTGCAATGTATCACTAGACATGACCCGTCTAGGAGCATCCCTCGTCTCTCCATTTAAGTTAAATGAAAAAGTAGAAAGAAGAACTTGTATGATTTGATGATATGGTACCACAGATGTAGAGTCCATACTCTAGACACAGAGATTATAATAGAACGTATTGGGTGAAGATGCATTACACCTTGTGCCGCAACACTACATGTTAATATAGTCTGGTTAACCAAAATTAGGAGGATTACATGGAAGAATACAACAATTCTAGATCTCATCAAATATCTTGACCTTATCAGATCATCACCCACATTAACAACCATACCGTCGCTTCTTATAGATACGGATGTGCGGTACACAATATGTTCTACATGTGAATGACCCAAATTGCTAACACACCCCCTCAATCATAACTTTCCTGAGATAAGATTGTCTCTAAAGGTTTAAAGTTGGTGTAATATAAAAGGTTTAGTAGACCATCTGCAACTTGATCACATGTTGGAGTAAACCCATCCGCAACTTGATCACAAGTTGTAATAAACTTAATGTCTAATAATTTTTGAGCTACTCGTTCTCGAAAAAAGTGATAATCAACTTATTTGTGCTTAGTTCTAGCATGGAAAACTGGGTTTGGTGAAAGGTAAGTTGCACCCATGTTGGCCCACCATAATTGTGCAGTAGAAGGATGTTGAACATTTAGTTCATCAAGAAGGGTTTGTATCCGCATAACTTGTATTGTGGAATTAGCCAAGGATTGTACTCAACTTCTGTACTTTATCTTGAGACTGTGGCTTGTTTTTTGGCACTCCATGAGATTAAGTTGGGGCCAAGAAACACTGCAAAGCCACATGTATATCTCTTGTCATTAGGACATCATTCCCAGTCTACATCTAAAAAAGCACTCACATGCATAGAAGATGACTTGCTAAATTTTAAACCAATACTAATGGTATGCTTGAGATATCTCAGAATTCTCTTTACAATAGTCCAATGTAGTGAGGTTGGTGGATGCAAGAACTGATAGGCTTTGTTGACAAAAAAATGAAATATATGGTCTGGTAAGTGTTAAATACTACAATGCACCAACAATGCTTTTGTACCTTGTCGAGCCCTCTTCTCCAAGAGGAATACCTTAATGTGTAGATAGCTTCTCACTTGTTGACATAGGCGTGTTGGTAGGCTTGCAACTCATCATACCCACTCTCTTGATGTCAACACCCGGATTTTTAATCCCAGATGCCCGTTATGCCATACCTCGCAATCCCAGGATTACCATTTTTGCGAGACATAACGGATTTGATATCACAGTACATCATCCATTACAAACCATACATAAGGTTTTACAAAAATAAGGATCTCATGATCCAGTCTTTAATACAACAAGCAGCGGAATTAAACGATAGCGTAGCGGTGGGGTCCATCTTCAGGGGCACAGGCAATGCTGACGAAGGCAGATAGTCCTAGTTATCATAGCCGTCCTGCTGACCATCATCTTGATAATCTCCTTCATAGTCTAGCCATGATAATAGCCAGGGACAAAAGCCATGAGTACTCTTTAAGTACTCGCAAACTACTACTAACAAGGGTTACCATTCTAAGTTAAAGTACTGAATTTAAAGAATAACTATCAAGTTATGTTTGAAACCTAAGCTGAGTTCTGAAGCAAGAAAAGATAAAATAAAAGTCTAGAATCACTTAGGTTGGGAAGCTATTTTCATCTACACAACCCTGTTGTGGTCAAGTCAAGGTTCATCATTCATTTCAAGTTATTTAGAAAACATCTGACAACGAAACAGTATGGCCATTCCAACTGTCCATAACCGCGGACGCGGCTATTCGAATAGTTTGACACTCTGCAGAGGTGGTACACTTTCACCACAAGATTCGATACATCTGTCAGGGATAACCCTGAATCATCATACTTGGTATGCAGATAATCAAACATAACCTTCCCTTTACACACCCTAGTATAAGCACCTCTCCTATGAGCATGGCCTCCCAACCATGACCATCAGTCATCTTGGGCACTGCATAGGTGGACAACATTGAAAGGTAGCCTCAGCTCAAACCTCTCCCGTGAGGGAACTAATACTAATGCATATAAATCTCCAGCTAAGACTTACCCAATTCAGGTAATGTGGTTGTATGGTAAATTTGGAATGGTATCGCATCCGAATCCAACCATCAATTTTATAAAAGGGTTAAGGATCATGCCTCATCATTTTCATCATCATAAATCAATTGTGTTTCTCAACACATGTCAAAACATCTCAATAGAATGACTCATCATTCCAAGGTTTTCACAATTCATTTTCACCAAGTGTTCCCATCTAAAGTGACTCAAGTTTTGATCTATTCTAAAACACTAGGTTAAAAGTGTTCACTAAGGTGGAAAGGTGGGATCAATCTCATGCCATAGAATGACATCTAAGGGTTTCTAAGTAGGTCAAGTTTTATACTCTTTATGCTACCTTCAAAATTAATTAAAGAACTTTGTGTAAACTAAGGGGGTGTGATCAAAGTATGCTTAAAGCATCTTTACTAAACTATCTGGTTTTATTCTAGCTTGCTACAATAGCTTACTAAAGCATGTTTTGCAAGGGTTAGCTTGCCACTAATAGCTTGCCTTGGTTGGTGCAGTGGTTGAAGTTTTCTTCTTCTTCTCCTTCTTGGTAGAACTCCTCCTCCTCGAAGGCTTGGTCGGTACTATCGTCTAGAAATACATAGGGAGTGCACAATCACCAAACAATACTTAACTTGGGCTATGTAGTATTCTAAACCACACAATTTATGATATATTATCATCCCAAACATCACAAGTTTTAATTCAATAGTTTCAACCTTTTTATCTTGGAAAAGTAATTTCTACTCATTGAAATATTAACTAAAATTTAATATTCACCACCAAAATATGGGATCATGTGGACGCATGTCCTCACCACATATTCTAACATGTGGGAATGAGATTTAAAGGTTGGATCAATATTACTTTGGTTTAAGTTTATTATTTAATGATTTAAAGTGACTAGAAATGTCTATATAGCATTATTTTGGTACTAGTCCAAAGTCACTGCCTATAAACTTTAATATTATTACATATTTGGATAGATATGATGAAATTCGATTTTTGAGAGTTGGAATCAACTCAAAAGCTAACTTGGTTGATTTTACAAAAATGTTTCAAGTTGCAAAAGCTTCTGTCTTCTTATTTTTATTAGGAGAAATCTATAACTCTAAATGAATTAAATCCAACGGGCTTGGATAGAGCATTTCAATACCTTTCAGACAAAATTAGTTTCATGTAATTTGGATTTGTCAAACTCACAGAATTGGATTTTGAAACACTGGACAGAAACTATATTCTAACTAAAAAGAAAAACCTAGATTTGAATCTACGGGCTTGTGTGGGAAAGGAAATGGGCCGGCCCAGTGGCGCTACGCGGCACGGGGCTCAGCTGACAGGGGGGTCCACTTGTCAGTGGCACTTAAAACGTGAAACGGTACGGCGCTGTGGGCCGTGCGATTAGAGGCTAGATCTACGGCTGAGGGTCGTCGTCGACGACGGACGGGTCGCCGGCGAGCTCGAACCCTAGCGGCTCGGTGGGGGTCTACTGGGGCGTACCAGGGCTCCAGCGGGGTCGGCGATGCGGGCGAACGAAGTGGAAGACAACGGCGAGGCGAGGCGTGGTCGCGACGGAGCTTGGGGTGGCCGGAATCAACGGCACCCTTCTTCTCCAGAGGCGGCGGCTCCGGCTCCAATTCCGGCGAGCTGCTGCTCCACTTGCTCCGGCGAGGGGTGGGTGAGGTTCAGAGAGGTGAGGGGAGTGGAGTGGTGTGAGTCTTTGGTGCTGGGGAGGGCTCCTTTTATAGGCTCGACGGTGAGACCGAGCGGGATGGGCGGTCGACGGTGGCGACATGGCTACGGCGAGCTAGCGGCATGGCTGGGGATGGCGATCGATGGGCGGTCCCCTGGCGGTGCTCTAGTGCTTCAATGCGGCCGTAGGGGCGGTGGCATGCAGTCGGGGTGAGGTGGCGCTCTGCGCGGCCGAAGCGGCTGTGTCCACGGCGAGCGGTGGCTGTGGGGCTTTGGGCGGCGAACGGAGGTGTCTGGGGTGTTCTCTAGGTCGAGGCGGAGCGGTGGGTGCGGGCTGGTGTCGAGCGGCGGGTTGTGCACGCGGGGACAGTGCGCGCTCTGCGGGCGGCGTCGGCATGGTTCGGTGGCACTGGGTGCGGGTTCTCCTCTGTGGTCCATGGCTGGTCTTGGCTCGGGCAAGGGACAGAGAGGGGCGGTGCGGTGCTGGCTACCTCCTAGACATGGAGAGGAACGAGGAGGTGGTCTGCTGCAGCGGGGCAAGTTTGGCCGGCCAGGGTGGTGCTCGGCATGGCATGGCATTGCTACTAGGGTGTAGGGGATGGGTTGCAAATGGCATGGTTTGATCAGAGGGGGACAAAGAGATTAAATGGAGATCAAATGGGGGCAAAACTCTGTTCAAAACAGTGAGCTAGGATTAGAGGTGTGATTCTGCCTGCCAAGTGTTTGATGAAATGGCCGCAAGAGAAAAAGTTTTGAATTTTGAGTTCAAAATTTTTGGGTGATCTCCACTAGTGATAGGTAGTCTCTGGTTGCAAGGGTTTTGAAAATGGAGCTCAAATACATGGTTTTTGAAATAGGGGTGATCTATGCATATGCATTAGATTCAATTTTAAACTGTCATTTAAAGTAGTTAACAGAAGGTTTTTAGTAGCTCAAAAGGTGGGCCTTGGTACCTCATTATGTGTACTAGCAAGGGGTGTAAAGATCCATAATTTTTTCTGTTAAGAAATGAGTACTAGGAATAGCCAAAGTAGGCATGAGAGTTAAATTTGTCCAAATGACCATTCCTTCATTTTAATTCTTTTTGATTTGATTTTCTTTAGGAAAAGTTTGGGAATGATGTAGAGGATGTTTAAATCACCTAAGAAACATTTTAGAAGCAAAGGATCACACAATCATGGCAATTCAAAACAACTCCTATTTTAAATGCACACCTATATGAATGCTTTCATTTTAAATATGGAAAAGTTTTTGTTAACCCCATTTTTGGATGATTTGATCATGATAAGCTTGGATTGAAGTTTTGGGATGTTACAAACCTCCCCCCTTAAATAAAATCTCATCCTGAGATTTACAAGAAAGCTAGGAGCTAAAGAGATCTGGGAACTCTGTCCTAATGTAATCCTCGCGCTCCCAAGTGGCTTCCTCCTCCGTATGGTTGCTCCACTGAATCTTGAGAAACTTGATACTCCTGGTCCTGGTGGTTCTGTAGGCTTCCTCTAAGATACGGATGGGCACTTCCCGATAGGTCAGGTCATTGTTGATTTCCACTGCTCTGTGATCGATATTCTTGAAAACTTCAGTCTTCTCAGGCACTTCCAAGCATTTGCGAAGTAACGAGATATGGAACACATTGTGGATGGCTGACATCTCTTCCGGGAATTCCAACTGATACGATACTTCTCCTCGGCGGTTCAGAATCTTGAATGGTCCAATATATCTAGGAGCTAACTTTCCCTTCAGGCTAAAGCGTTGGGTTCCCTTCAATGGTGAAACCTTGAGATATGCGAAATCTCCGACATTGAAAGTCAGGTCTCTCCTTCTCTTGTCAGCATAGCTTTTCTGTCTGGATTGGGCGGTCTTGAGGTGCTCATGAACTTTGTGAACTTTCTCTTCTGCTTCTCGAAGAATGTTGGGTCCAAAGATCTGACTCTCTCCTACTTGCGACCAATTCAAAGGGGTACGCCACTTTCTTCTGTACAAGAATTCAAATGGCGCCATCTGCAAACTAGCTTGATAGCTGTTGTTATATGAGAATTCTGCGAAGGGGAGGCAGTCTTCCCATTTTGATCCGTATTCCAACACACAAGCTCTAAGCATATCCTCCAAGATCTGGTTGACTCTCTCAGTCTGTCCATCTGTTTGCGGGTGATACGCGGTACTGAAGTTTAACTTGGTTCCTAAACCTTCCTGAACTTTCTGCCAAAATCTTGAAGTAAACAGAGTTCCTCGATCTGATACGATGGTCTTGGGGGTTCCATGCAGACTAACAATCCTAGCAATGTACAGCTCTGCTAGTTTTGCACTCTGGTAGGTTGTCTTGACTGGTATGAAGTGGGATACCTTGGATAGTCTATCAACTATGACCCAGATTGAGTCATTTCCCCTACTAGAAGTAGGTAAACCGGTGATAAAGTCCATTCCAACGGAATCCCATTTCCATTCCGGAATCTGCAATGGTTGCAACAATCCTGCAGGTCTCTGATGCTCCGCTTTGACTCTTTGACAAATGTCACATTTGGCGATGTAGCTTCCAATCTCTCTCTTCATTTTGTGCCACCAAAATTGCTCTTTCAAATCCTGATACATCTTTGTTCCTCCGGGGTGGATAGAATAAAGAGTATCATGAGCTTCCTTTATGATAATTTCCTTCAGCTCCGAATCTGCTAGCACACAGATACGTCCTTTGTACCACAGTACACCTTCTTCATCTTCGGTGAATCTAGGTACTTTGCCTGTACCAATACGACGTTTGATTCTGTCAATACTTTCATTCCCCTTCTGGGCTTCCTTGATTTGGCTAATCAAAGTGGGTTGAAGTTCAATTCTAGCTAGGAATCCTTTGCTAACTAACTCAGTCCTAAACTGCTCCAACTCCTCATACAAACTTGGTTGCTTCTCTCTGATCATGGTGTTAAGCCTACATGGCAATCTGCTAAGAGCATCCACTACCACATTGGCTTTGCCGGGGTGATAGTGAATGTCAAGGTCATAATCCTTGATTAACTCTATCCATCTTCTTTGCCTCATATTCAACTCCTTCTGGGTGAAGATATACTTCAAGCTCTTATGATCTGAGTAAATCTCACAGCGATTACCCATCAAATAATGATGCCATGTCTTCAATGCTAGAACCACGGCTGCTAGCTCAAGATCATGGGTCAGATAGTTCTGCTCATGCTGTTTCAGTTGTCGAGACAGATACGCGATGACTTTGCCTTCTTGCATCAATACACATCCTAGACCAATCTTTGATGCATCACAATACACATCAAACGGCTTCTTGATGTCTGGCATGATCAAAATTGGGGCTGATATCAATCTCTTCTTCAGCTCCTGGAAACTGGCTTCACACTTGTCTGTCCATTCAAACTTCTTGTCCTTCTTCAACAATTGGGTCATTGGTCGGGCTATGCTTGAGAATCCTTCTACGAATTTGCGGTAATATCCCGCTAATCCGAGAAATGAACGGACTTGGGTTTGATTGGTTGGGGCTTCCCATTCCTGGACATCTTTGATCTTGCTGGGATCAGCAGAGACTCCTCCGGCAGACACAATATGTCCTAGGAATCCTACTTCTTTCAGTCAAAACTCACACTTGCTGAACTTGGCATATAACTGATGTTCTCTCAGGGTTTCTAGGATGATTCTCAGATGTTGCTCATGCTCTTCTTCTGACTTGGAGTAGATAAGGATGTCGTCGATAAACACAACTACAAACTTATCTAGGAAATTCATAAAGATCTTATTCATGAGATTCATGAAATAAGCAGGGGCATTGGTTAATCCAAAAGACATAACCGTATACTCGTATAAACCATAGCGAGTAGTAAAGGCGGTCTTCGGAATATCCATTGCACGAATCTTAAGTCGGTGATAACCAGTCCTAAGATCAATCTTTGAGAATACCTGAGCTCCAGTCAACTGATCAAATAGATCCTCTATCTTTGGAAAGGGGTACTTGTTCTTGATGGTGACATCATTCAACTTTCTGTAGTCTGTACACAGACGGTTGCCTCCATCTTTCTTGTCGATGAATAACACTGGTGATCTCCATGGCGATGCGCTTGGCTGAATCAAGCCTGTTGCTAACATGGCATCCAACTGCTTCTTCAGTTCTACTAACTCTGAGGGGTTCATGGTATAGGGTCTCTGGGCTATAGGTCCGGTTCCAGGGATTAGTTCGATAATGAACTCTATATCCCTATCCGGGGGCATACCTGGCAATTCATCTGGGAATACGTCGGGGTATTCACAGACTACTCTGACTTGGTCAATGGTAGGCAGGGCTACACTTTTGTTGCATTTGAATTGACGGGGTAAGGTTTCAGAGATATGTTCTACTGTTACTCCAGAACTACTGGTCATGGTGATGGCTTTCTTAGCATAGTCTATCAGTCCTTTATGCCTTGACATCCAGTCCATACCTAGTACTACTTCCAAACCTTTGGTTCCAAGTACAATTAGGTTGGCATAAAAATCTATCCCATGAATTCTGATAGGTACAACTTTGCAAATTTTTCTAGCTTTTGTAGTTGAACCGGGGATTTGAACTATCATGACATGCTTCAGGTTGGTTGGGAGAATCTTACTAGTGCATACAAATTCTTCGGTGACAAATGAATGCGATGCTCCAGAATCAAACAATACTCTTGCTAAAACTGAGTTGACAGAAAACATACCCAGCACTACATCTGGTGCTTCCTAGGCTTCTTCTGCATTCATGTGGAAGAGACGACCGTTGCGGTTGTGCGGGTTCCCTGGGGCAAATCTCCTGCCTGGTTGAACACGACGCTGCTGCTGAGCTGGGGCATTCACAGGGGCATTGGCGGCAGTCTTCTTGGGACACTCATTGGAGTAGTGACCCTTCACTCCACACTCAAAACAAGTGATCTGGGACTTGTCCTTGACTGCAACAGGTATAGCATTGCTGCTAGTTCTAGGGTCAGTGTTGTTGTTGCTCTTGGGAGGGGCACGGTTGAAGTTGTTGGTGTTGCCGGAGTTGTGATTGTTTTCTCCGGGCTTCACATTTCCTCCGCTACGGTTGGGGTAGCTTGGGCGAGAATTTGGGGGCCGGTTGTTCCTTGGTGCATATCCTGGTGAGGGGTTGGGACGGTACTTCTGGTTTCTGCTGGATCCAGACTGCTGCATCATACGACGCTTGCGGTTGTCGTTAGCCTGGTTAATCTTCCCTTCCATCTGAATGGCAGAGTCGACTAGTTCTTCAAGATCCTGGAAACGGATGTTGACGAGGACAGTCTGCATCTCATCATGCAGTCCGTTTAAGAATCTCTCTTTCTTCTTGGCCCCCATGTTGATTTCATTCGGTGCATATCTGGCAAGTGACAAGAATTTGTCATGGTACTCTACTACAGTCAATCTTCCTTGCTTCAGTTCACGGAATTCATCTCTCATCCTATTGACAAGACCTTGCGGCACGTGGGTGCGGCTGAACTTGACCTTGAATGCTTCCCAGGTCATCACCTGGCCATGGTTCATGTTGCGGACGCTATTCCACCAAGCTCTTGCATCTCCTGCCAGATAGTGGGTGGCAAAGAGAACTTTCTCATTCTCCTCAACTCCTGCAACTTCGAGGTTGTTTTCCATGGTCTGTAACCAGTCATCAGCATCTAATGGGTTTTCAGATTGGTTGAAGATTGGGGGATTGGTGTTCTGAAAGTTTTTGAGTTTAGATCCATGGTGATCCTGATTTCCATGTCCTTGGTTGTTGAGAGCCATTTGGGCGATCTGCTGCAATGTCGCTAAGTTGGCTTGACGCTCGGCCCTGCTTGCTTCACGGTCTGCGATGAGATTCTACAAGATCTGCAGCATTGGGTCCTACGATGAGCTGCTCCCTCCTTGGTTTCCACGAGTCATCTGAAGATTGAGATAGATATAGGGGTAAGAGGGAAATTCTAAGGTTCATGGTTTTGGGTTTTCAAAGCTACACTTTGAGTTAGACTCAGGCTTTTCAAATAATTTTACTTTCATTCATGCAAGCAAGCACACGATACAACACACACCACAACAACAAAAGGGGAAAACAGATGGTTTTAAGAACCATTCTGTAAACTACGATACAATGAGATGATACATCTCATGCTACGATAGTGCTCTAGTGCATCTACTCATCGTCGATGAAGTCGGAGTCTTCATCATCAGTGTAGAAGTCCACAACATCCTCTGCCAGAAAATCGTCATCGTTGCTGAGGTAAGAATCCATATCTCCCTGGATGTCTTCACCCTCATCATCTTCTTCTTTGGCAGCAAGCTGAGCTTCCTGCTCCTTGACGGTCTTCTCGAGGGCGGCCACCTTCTTGCGAAGACGGGCGATGGTGCGATCCTTCTTGGCACGCTGGCGACGAAGAGCCTGGCGATCTTGGACGAGCAGTGTGAAAGTCTGGGCCTTCTGGTCGGCGATGGCCCGGTTCTGGTTGGCTAACTCTCTGGCATTGTCTAGTTCCTGCTGTCGGTCATGAAGCAAGAAGTCAAGGTTCTCCACTTGATGCCTCAACTCTGGGTGACTTGGCATCTCCATCGGCATTCCCATGAAGTCACGTCTTGCATAGTGGGCAAAACGGGTTCCTTGAATCTTGTTGACGCCAAGGGCACATAGACGTGCGAGAGCTTCATGCATTGCCCTGGCTAATCCATCTAGCCAGTTGTTCTCTCTCATAGAGAACTGAATTCTCCCGGAAGTTGGTGCTTCAATGCTTCCTCGAAGATCTGCGGTGACTAGCCATTGTAGGTCTCCTCCTGGGGGTCCTGGAAGTTGAGCTCCAAGAAACTCTGGATGTGGGCGTCCTAGTAATTCTGACAGTGAATCCAGATCCCTCTCGAAGATCAGCTGACCTCCGTTTCCCAACTGGTAAAACTTGCTGAACTGAGTCTCCATCTACAAGAATTTAGGATGAGGAAATTAGTGGAGTGATCAAGTGTGTCAAATTTTAAGTAGTAATGTAAGAATTTTGAGGAATATGTATTTTTGAGAAAGAATGAGTTCACAAGGGTAAGAGGGGAAATAGTTTTTCATAAATACTCACTTTGGTTTTGAAGCTAAGTTTTTGGTTTGAACGTCCATTCTAACTAGGGTATCCTATGGTCAGGATGGCTCTGATACCAACTTGTCAACACCCGGATTTTTAATCCCAGATGCCCGTTATGCCATACCTCGCAATCCCAGGATTACCATTTTTGCGAGACATAACGGATTGGATATCACAGTACATCATCCATTACAAACCATACATAAGGTTTTACACAAATAAGGATCTCATGATCCAGTCTTTAATACAACAAGCAGCGGAATTAAACGATAGCATAGCGGTGGGGTCCATCTTCAGGGGCACAGGCAATGCTGACGAAGGCAGATAGTCCTAGTTATCATAGCCGTCCTACTGACCATCATCTTGATAATCTCCTTCATAGTCTGGCCATGATAATAGCCAGGGACAAAAGCCATGAGTACTCTTTAAGTACTCGCAAACTACTACTAACAAGGGTTACCATTCTAAGTTAAAGTACTGAATTTAAAGAATAACTATCAAGTTACGTTTGAAACCTAAGCTGAGTTCTGAAGCAAGAAAAGATAAAATAAAAGTCTAGAATCACTTAGGTTGGGAAGCTATTTTCATCTACACAACCCTGTTGTGGTCAAGTCAAGGTTCATCATTCATTTCAAGTTATTTAGAAAACATCTGACAACGAAACAGTATGGCCATTCCAACTGTCCATAACCGCGGACGCGACTATTCGAATAGTTTGACACTCTGCAGAGGTGGTACACTTTCACCACAAGATTTGATACATCTGTCAGGGATAACCCTGAATCATCATACTTGGTATGCAGATAATCAAACATAACCTTCCCTTTACACACCCTAGTACAAGCACCTCTCCTATGAGCATGGCCTCCCAACCATGACCATCAGTCATCTTGGGCACTGCATAGGTGGACAACATTGAAAGGTAGCCTCAGCTCAAACCTCTCTCGTGAGGGAACTAATACTAATGCATATAAATTTCTAGCTAAGCCTTACCCAATTCAGGTAATGTGGTTGTACGGTAAATTTGGAATGATATCACATCCGAATCGAACCATCAGTTTTATAAAAGGGTTAAGGCTCATGCCTCATCATTTTCATCATCATAAATCAATTTTGTTTCTCAACACATGTCAAAACATCTCAATATAATGACTTATCATTCCAAGGTTTTCACAATTCATTTTCACCAAGTGTTCCCATCTAAAGTGACTCAAGTTTTGATCTATTCTAAAACATTAGGTTAAAAGTGTTCACTAAGGTGGAAAGGTGGGATCAATCTCATGCCATAGAATAACATCTAAGGGTTTATAAGTAGGTCAAGTTTTATACTCTTTATGCTACCTTCAAAATTAATTAAAGAACTTTGTGTAAACTAAGGGGGTGTGATCAAAGTATGCTTAAAGCATCTTTACTAAACTATCTAGTTTTATTCTAGCTTGCTACAATAGCTTACTAAAGCATGTTTTGCAAGGGTTAGCTTGCCACTAATAGCTTGCCTTGGTTGGTGCAGTGGTTGAAGTTTTCTTCTTCTTCTCCTTCTTGGTAGAACTCCTCCTCCTCGAAGGCTTGGTCGGTACTATCGTCTAGAAATACATAAGGAGTGCACAATCACCAAACAATACTTAACTTAGGCTACGTAGTATTCTAAACCACACAATTGATGATCTATTATCATCCCAAACATCACAAGTTTTAATTCAATAGTTTCAACCTTTTTATCTTGGAAAAGTAATTTCTACTCATTGAAATATTAACTAAAATTTAATATTCACCACCAAAATATGGGATCATGTGGACACATGTCCTCACCACATATTCTAACATGTGGGAATGAGATTTAAAGGTTGGATCAATATTACTTTGGTTTAACTTTATTATTTAATGATTTAAAGTGACTAGAAATGTCTATATAGCATTATTTTGGTACTAGTCCAAAGTCACTGCCTATAAACTTTAATATTATTACATATTTGGATAGATATGATGAAATTCGATTTTTGAGAGTTGGAATCAACTCAAAAGCTAACTTGGTTGATTTTACAAAAATGTTTCAAGTTGCAAAAGCTTCTGTCTTCTTATTTTTATTAGGAGAAATCTATAACTCTAAATGAATTAAATCCAACGGGCTTGGATAGAGCATTTCAATACCTTTCAGACAAAATTAGTTTCATGTAATTTGGATTTGTCAAACTCATAGAATTGGATTTTGAAACACTGGACAGAAACTATATTCTAACTAAAAAGAAAAACCTAGATTTGAATCTACAGGCTTGCGTGGGAAAGGAAATGGGCCGGCCCAGTGGCGCTACGCGGCACGGGGCTCAGCTGACAGGGGGGTCCACTTGTCAGTGGCACTTAAAACGTGAAACGGTACGGCGCTGTGGGCCGTGCGATTAGAGGCTAGATCTACGGCTGAGGGTCGTCGTCGACGACGGACGGGTCGCCGGCGAGCTCGAACCCTAGCGGCTCGGTGGGGGTCTACTGGGGCGTACCAGGGCTCCAGCGGGGTCGGCGATGCGGGCGAACGAAGTGGAAGACAACGGCGAGGCGAGGCGTGGTCGCGACGGAGCTTGGGGTGGCCAGAATCAACGGCACCCTTCTTCTCCAGAGGCGGCGGCTCCGGCTCCAATTCCGGCGAGCTGCTGCTCCACTTGCTCCGGCGAAGGGTGGGTGAGGTTCAGAGAGGTGAGGGGAGTGGAGTGGTGTGAGTCTTTGGTGCTAGGGAGGGCTCCTTTTATAGGCTCGACGGTGAGACCGAGCGGGATGGGCGGTCGACGGTGGCGACATGGCTACGGCGAGCTAGCGGCATGGCTGGGGATGGCGATCGATGGGCGGTCCCCTGGCGGTGCTCTAGTGCTTCAATGCGGCCGTAGGGGCGGTGGCATGCGGTCGGGGTGAGGTGGCGCTCTGTGCGGCCGAAGCGGCTGTGTCCACGGCGAGCGGTGGCTGTGGGGCTTTGGGCGGCGAACGGAGGTGTCTGGGGTGTTCTCTAGGTCGAGGCGGAGCGGTGGGCGTGGGCTGGTGTCGAGCGGCGGGTTGTGCACGCGGGGACAGTGCGCGCTCTGTGGGCGGCGTCGGCATGGTTCGGTGGCACTGGGTGCGGGTTCTCCTCTGTGGTCCATGGCTGGTCTTGGCTCGGGCAAGGGACAGAGAGGGGCGGTGCGGTGCTGGCTACCTCCTAGACATGGAGAGGAACGAAGAGGTGGTCTGCTGCAGCGGGGCAAGTTTGGCCGGCCAGGGTGGTGCTCGGCATGTCATGGCATTGCTACTAGGGTGTAGGGGATGGGTTGCAAATGGCATGGTTTGATCAGAGGGGGACAAAGAGATTAAATGGAGATCAAATGGGGGCAAAACTCTGTTCAAAACAGTGAGCTAGGATTAGAGGTGTGATTCTGCCTGCCAAGTGTTTGATGAAATGGCCGCAAGAGAAAAAGTTTTGAATTTTGAGTTCAAAATTTTTGGGTGATCTCCACTAGTGATAGGTAGTCTCTGGTTACAAGGGTTTTGAAAATGGAGCTCAAATACATGGTTTTTGAAATAGGGGTGATCTATGCATATGCATTAGATTCAATTTTAAACTGTCATTTAAAGTAGTTAACAGAAGGTTTTTAGTAGATCAAAAGGTGGCCCTTGGTACCTCATTATGTGTACTAGCAAGGGGTGTAAAGATCCATAATTTTTTCTGTTAAGAAATGAGTACTAGGAATAGCCAAAGTAGGCATGAGAGTTAAATTTGTCCAAATGACCATTCCTTCATTTTAATTCTTTTTATTTGATTTTCTTTAGGAAAAGTTTGGGAATGATGTAGAGGATGTTTAAATCACCTAAGAAACATTTTAGAAGCAAAGGATCACACAATCATGGCAATTCAAAACAACTCCTATTTTAAATGCACACCTATATGAATGCTTTCATTTTAAATATGGAAAAGTTTTTGTTAACCCCATTTTTGGATGATTTGATCATGATAAGCTTGGATTGATGTTTTGGGATGTTACACTTGAGCACATATGATGTGTATTTTTCTTATCTTAGCAACAACCCATCTTACACCTTCTTAACCTCAATGCCTAGGATTAATGTACATTACTAAGATCCTTTAAGGCAAATGCCTTATGGAGATATCAAACAAAGGGTTGTAGTTGCATTATGACGGGAGCTGGCAACAATTATTTCATCAACATAAACAAGTACAAATATAGAAATATCTCTCTTGGAGTAAAATAATAATGATGTATCATCCTTGGATAGTTAGAATCCAATTGCTTGTAACTTTGTACTTATCCTCGAGAATCATGCTCTTGGGTCTTGCTGCAAGCCATAAAGGGATTTATCAAGTTTGCATATATGGTTGGTTTTTTACTTTGACCTCATAACCTAGTAGTTGCTTCATATAGACATCTTTCTCCAGAACACCATGAAGAAACGTGTTCTTCACATCTAGCTATTGAAGACTCCACCCCTGGGTACTATAATTGAGAACACAAGACGAATGGTTGGCGCCTTGAACACGGGATTAAAAGTATCCTCGTAGTCAATACCATATCTTTGCTTAAAACCCACAGCAGCTAGGCCTGCCTTATATCAATCTATACTATCATCAACTCTATGCTTAGTTTTGTAAACCCATATACAATATATGACATCCTTTCCATCATATTGTGCAGAAACTAAATGCCAAGTTCTATTTTACATGAGTGATCGATATTCCTCATCCATAACACTTTCCTAATTTTTATTTTTAAATGCCTCCTCTAAACTATCAGGTTCACCTGTGGCTGTGAGATTAACATACTTTATCATATTTTGATATTTTCTGGATTGTAATTTACCTATTTGAAGTCGTGTATTCATAGTTGACACATGCGAGCCAGCAGGTACACTTGTCATAGAGGATCCATCACCCAAAGTGCCGCCAGGCGCGTCTTGTGCAGAATCTACTCTAGGATCATCATCATCGAGCCATGTGCTCAGATCCTCTCCGGTATCGATGTTACTGGCCGCAAGGGATCCGACCAGGTTGGTGTGGCGGCTTGTTGATGTTGAAGCAGGCATAGAGGATCCGCTAGTAGGATTGTGCACATGTAGGTGGGGCCCGCCTCTGGGAACTGCACGCGCGTGAACTGTCGCGCTGGCGTGGCATCGCTGGACTGGTTGTGCGTTGTTGGACAAAGATTTAGTGATGCATTTTCTCTAGCTAACGACGCAGTTTCTTCGCCGCGGTCAGGAGTGGGTCCCACAGAACCCTAGGCTTCCATGCTAGTACAATATAATAGCATAAAATCATGCTGCATCACCGTTTCTTGAGCGTTGATTGCTGCTGCATCATTAATTTCATCTGTATTTCCTATAGTCTCATGGCCAATATTAGTAGGCATTAAAGTATTATTATCCACAATTGAATTATTTATATGTCTGCCCCTATGATCGATTGTGGTCGCATTAAGAAGGCTAGGTGGAAGTAATAGAATTTCTGACAGAAATCGTTGGCTGGCATTGTCATGAAGTGTTAAAAATGGGAATATAGTCTCATAAAAAATACCAATTTGCTTAATAAAGGAATTAATACGCTCATATTATCCTCCCCAATCAGATTGTAAGGTAACAATTTTCCTTCCAAAGCATCTTTCAACAAGAGCTCAGAATTGATGTAAGATATTAAAAACTTCAGAACGATGTATGAACAAAATAAATCCATGTAAATTTACTAAAATCATCGATGAAACTAACATAATAGTTCTTATGATCAAAGTAATCGGGGGCAAGAGTAAGGAAATTTGTGACTCTTTGCCTTTTTACATGCTTCACATATGGACTGGAACACTAGTGGAGCAAGAGTAAGGAAATTGGTGACTCTTTGCCTTTTTGCATGCTTCACATATGGACTCATTATTATCACTAGAACATGAAAGATTATTTTTACTAATGACTTGTTGAACAGTAGATGATGCCATATGTCTTAAACAACGATGCCACAATGATGGGATGACTTGATGACTCCATAGGCTTGCTTGGATGATGGGGGTGTTGGTGATGCGGGTAGAGGATAGAGACCATCTCTACATGATCCTTTAAGAAAAAATCTGTTCGTAGCTTGATCCTTGCCGCAAAAGAATTTAGGGTGTATTTTAACGAAGGCGTGGCTATGATTGGTAAAACGATGTGTGGAAATAAGGCTTTAACTAGCATCAGGAACATGGAGAATATCTTTTAGATGGATATTTTGGTCATAAGTTGGAATAATAGAATGACCAATGTGGTTAATATCCATACCTGCACTGCTTGCGGTGTGAACTTGTTCATTGCCATGATACTTTTCATGGGCATGGAGCTTCTCTGGTTCGATGGTGATGTGGTTGGTACCACCGATGTCCATGACCCAAGGTCCATTGCCCCTATTGTTATAGTTGATGGCATTGGCGAACCTCTCTCGTGGAATGAATTAGTCATCATAACGATACCAATAGTCTTTGACTACATGGTACGTGACGTTGCACAACTGCAACATGGTGCAACATGGACGTTCATCGGTATTGTCATTGCCACGATCGTAGCCATTGTTGGTGTAGTTGCCATAGCCACCATTATTCTAGTGGCCGTTGTAGCCACCATTGCCACCGCCTCCATTGTTACCGCGGCCTTGTGCACCACGGCCTCCTCCGTGGCCACCAAAACGTGCACGTTCACCGCACATGGTAGCTTTAGCGGAGGATTGCGGTGATCCAAGAAGCATTTGCTGGCGACTCTCATAGGACAAAAGATGTGAATATAATTCGCTCACCGAGATGGGTTCAGAACAAGCGACGATGGCGGCAATGAGGGAGACATAGTTGATTTTCTTGAGACCAGCGACGTAGGATACCATGTCCTCATCATAGAGGGTCTTGTAGGTGGACATCATATCATTCTCCTGAGTTTTCATCATGGAAACATACTTAGCCATGGTCTTGGGGCCCTTCTTGGCGTTGGCGAGGGTGATGTCGTGTGTTGGTGGTGTGGGCGCGGGACTTTTCCGCGCACATTTCCTGCAGGGTGTCCCAGAGCTCGGCCGTCATCTTGGCAGAAAAAGTGTGAGGAAGAAGCTCCCATGATAGGGAGGAGATGAGAAAGCCCAGGACCTGTTGGTCCCTAGCCACCCAAACACCATAATCCGGGTTCTCCTTCTTGATGGTGGTCTCGCCGTTCTTGATGATGATATCAACATCTAGCGCTGCATGGTCGCTGTCAAGGAAGCCTTCTAGCCGCACCCCTCTGATCGTCGAAAGAACTTGTGCCTGCTAGACCACAAAGTTGCCTTTGCCCAGCTTTTCCGTGACTCCCGAGCCGAACAGGGAGCTAGGAGTTATCGATGATGACGAGGCCATGGACTCCTCGATCTTGTTTTGGAAGGTGTCGTGGGTTTTGGGAAAGCTAGATGATATTGGAGGTTAGCTCTGATACCATATAATAAAACGTATTGGGCGAAGATGTGTTTCACCTTATGCTGCACCGCTGCGTGTTAATATAGTCCGGTTAACCAACACCGGGAGGATTACATGGAAGATTACAATAACTCTCAATCTCATCAGATCTCTCGATCTTATCAGACCAACACATACGATAACAACCATACCGGCGCTCCTTATAGATACGAATGTGCGGTACACAATATGTTGTACACGTGAACGACCGAACTCGCTAACATGTGGCACCGCCTCTCAAATCACGCACTAGGGAATTCGTGTGATTAGAAGACTCAACCACCTGAGCATAAGATCTCGAATCAGCATCAATTTTTCCAAGCCACCAATGAAAGGAATCGGAGGTGGAGTAGAACGCGGGGTGGAAACCCTAGGTTTCTTCTAGAAATGAGTGAGAGAGGAAGCTAGATCTTGATTAGGAGCTGAAAATATGAGGATGGGATCCGAGGCTTTCACCTCGTCGCCATTGGGGGGAGCGGGCAGCTCGACCTGTAGAGGTCCACTCTCCTGGGACTCAACCACGTATGTGACCCGTGATCCACCGAAAGCAGCTCCAAGAATCCTCGGCGTGTCCGGTCGTAACGGCAGAACATGACATGTACGCACGTCGCCCATCGGATGCGGATAAGGACCCACGACCACCACCGGAGCGAGAGGCCTCATCGGGATCCGTGCCACATGTCGCGTGAAAATGATCGATCCATCAATGGCGATGTGCTCACTCTCCCGAAGAGCACGAGGCTCCACGACGAATTCCTTTGTGTCTAGGAGCAAGATCCGACCCAACTCTTGGCAGATAACAAGAATTCCGTCGCCCCGCAAAAAAAAGACAAGAATTCCGTCAAGGAACATGGCTTCCCGGCGGCCGCACACAGTGTAGGTGACATGCTAACTCGTGACGCGAGAGCTAGACATGGCCTGTCTAGGAGCAGCCCCCGTCTCTCCACGTAAGTTAAATGCAACATTAGAAAGAAGAGCGTGTAATCTATCAGGATATGGTACCACACATGCAGAGTCCATACTCCAGATCTAGAGATGTCTCGGCGAAGTGCCAATGTATGAGCACAACTGACAGTGGATAGATTGAGGAACACCAAAAGGAGTCAATTATGATTATGCACGACATACATTCGCGAGCAACCTTTTGTCTATTTCCTTCCACATATAAAACATAAAACAGTGCGATCTTTAAAAGGCCAGAGAAACATTTTTCGCATGCGCAGTCTTATGGGTAACTTATCATGAAAATTTCTCACAAGCTATATTTATTAACTTGACCTTGCAAAAAAAGACCGCACCACACCATGTAATGCAAATGCAATATTTGGTAATGGATGGCCTTGGAGCTTTTGCAAGCATCAACTTCAGGAAATACGATGAAACAAGAAACAGTAAACTATTCTTATCAGCTAAACAGGGGGGGGGGGGGGGGGGGGCTTCTGAATTCTGGAGAACACTATCTTCTCTTCAATTGTTCAGCAGATTGGAAGAGGCTCACCGTTCCACTCCTTGAGGCACTCAAGCAAAGCGTCGATGTGCTTGCCCTTGTTTATGGCAACGAACACCTTGTCCACCTCTTCACCAGGAGACCTCGTCTTCTCTCCAGTCAAGTACTCCGTCCCGAGCTCCTTCCGCACGAAGCGATAGAGTGGGTACGACCGGCATTCGGTGATGCGGTTCTGTTGCGTAGCGGTGCCATTCTCCACGGCGCAGCGGGCAGACTCAACCTCCTCTGGAAGCACCGCACAGAGCTCCTCCTCGAATGCGGCGAGCTTGGCGAACACTGAAGTCAGCACATCCCGCTCGGCCTCACCATTGGCCAAGGCGTGCTCCACGAGAACCGCACGCATCTTCTGCATCAGGGGATAATTTGCGCTGCAAGGGTCATCCGCATATGCGAACACGGCCTCACGGTCGATGGTTAGGAGCAGATCCTTCTCGCAAAATCGTGCGCTGTGGAGATGTCCATTGTCATTGGTGCTCAGGGTCTTCCTAACCACCATCTTCACACAGTCCTTGACGGCATTCTTGACATTCTCCTCGAGGTGGCGCAAGTCGATAGCTTGGCACAACGCCACCATGAATGTTGAGGACATGAGCTTCAGAATGTCGATGGCCTCAGCGGTCTTCCTGGAAGAGATGAGACCGAGAGAGTTGACGTCTTGGTTGTGCTGCTCCGCACTCTGCACATGGTTAGTCACAGGGTTGCCCAAGAACTGGAGCTCGGAGCAGTACGAGGCCATGGCAATCTCAGCACCCTTGAAGCCATAGTCCAAGCTCGGGTTGCGCCCACCAGAGAGATTGGAAGGCAAACCATTGTTGTAGAAGTCATTCACCAGCTCCGAGAATTGGGCAAACATGAGCTTGCCGATGGCAGCAATGGCAAGCCTGGTGTTGTCCATGGACACACCGATGGGGGTGCCCTGGAAGTTGCCACCATGGATGGCCTTGCCACGGGACACGTCGATTAGCGGGTTGTCGTTGACGGAGTTGATCTCACGCTTGATCGACTTGGTGGCTGCACGGATAACCTCAATCTGAGGGCCGAGCCATTGCGGCGATGTCCGGAGAGCATACCTATCTTGCTTCGGCTTCATCAGGGGGTCGAGCTCGCCGAGCTTCTTCGCGAGCATCATATAAGAACTACCTTCAAGGATATGCTCCATAATGGCGGCGGCCTCGATCTGGCCGGGGTGATGCTTCAGCTTGTGCGTGAGGTGGTCGGTGAACTCCGGCTTGCCGTTCATGACCTCGCAGAAGACGGCCGACAGAACCTCAGCAAGGACACCAAGGATGTTTGCCTCGAAGAGCACCATGGACGCGAGCCCGGATCCCACCGCAGTGCCGTTGACCATGGCAAGGCCTTCTTTGGGCTGCAGCTCGAAGAAGCCATGCTCGATGCCGGCGATCTTGAATGCCTCCGCCGCGTCCACCTTCATGCCGTCCGGAGCCGTAGCCACCGAGTTTGAGCGACCGGTGACCAGCCCCGCAATATAAGACAGCGGGACAAGGTCGCCGGACGCGGTGATGGTGCCCCGGAGCGGTAGGCACGGTGTCACGTTGGCGTTCAGAAGTGCGGCGATGGTCTCTAGGATCTCGAAGCGGATGCCAGAGTACCCCTGGAGGAGGGTGTTGACACGGACAAGCATCGCCGCCCTCGTCGCCGCCGCGGGCAGAACGTGGCCGTCGCTGCCGGTCCCGAAGGCTCCGGCGTTAAGAAATCTGAACAGAAAAGATATAGCTAGTACAATTAAGGCTTCCGTAACTCTTTTGGTAGTAAGCAAATAAATAGCTACAATTAAGGCAGTGTGTTATTGTCTTTATCCTTACCTGATGAGCTCTCTCTGGAGAGCGCCGCCCTCCTTGGTCCTCGGGTGCGAGGTGGCGCCGAAGCCAGTGGTGACACCGTAGCTGTCGGTGCCGTTGGCCATGCTGTTCATGACCCAGTCGCTGCTCTCCTTGACGCGTCCCCGGGCGGCCTCGTCGAGCTCCACCCTGGTCTCGGCGCCGGCGGCCACCGCGGCGACCATGGCGATGGTCAGGCTGGCGCCCTCCATCGTCACCACCGGCTTGCGGTACTCCTCAACCATCCGCTTGACAGCATCCAGATGGCTCCCCGACAGCTCCTCCGCGGCCTTCCCCCAGTTCAGAGGGTCGGCCCACGCCGGCTGCGCCACGCACAGGCCATTGCTGTTCGCGGCGAGGTGCCCGTTCTCGCAGTCCATCGAGATACGCGAAGAACTGAGTGAGCTCTGGAGTCTGGAGGATGCACTTGTGCTGAAGAGAAGCTGGAGGATGGAGGCGCTGAAGATCCTGTTGGAGAGGAACTGAGGGGAGAGGAGGGGATTAAATAGCTAGCTAGCGCAGGGCGAGTGTTGGCGATGTGGGTTGGTGTGGCACACTGGTTGGTGGGCCGCGTGGCTCGTGAGGCAGGGCGGGGGGAGTAGGTGCGGTGGAAAGATAGGCACAGCGCTCGCGTGCTGACGCGGCCTGCTTCTTCCGTTTCTTGTTCCGACGTCAGGTGCCTTGGCGCTTTGCGCTGGCAAAACGTGTGTGCTTCCTAAATTCGTCTTTTTCTTGCCCGTTTTGGATGTCAGGTATGGTGTTCAGTATTAATCACGCAACGTACGTATGCTTGTGCTGGCAGTAGTGCTAGGTGTATCCTTGTGTTGAATTACTCTAGAGCTGTATGTGGGGAATGATGTACTGTACAATATATATGGTTCTGATGATAAGTAAAAAGAGGCTATATGATCTACATTGTCGCTTCAAAAAAAAAGTTTAATGCCCGGTGAAGCGATTAGTGGACTAATTAAAAACCATCATTATAGCCAATAAATATGGTGAAATTAATGTATGGTATAAATGGGAATATACGCTAATAAGTGAAACATAAATTTTGCCTTGTCCTGTAGTGATAAATTGGTCACGTGTGTATATATTTGTTTAGCACCATGATAGTTTTTTCTTCACTGGTTTCCCTTCTAAACCGGACACGTGTGTATACCAGTTATATCGGTTTTCTGCCTTTAAACTGGACAAATCTTTTCTACTTTATGAAAAGGCGAAGCTAGGTTGGTTACCCTAAAAACATAAATTGGTCGTGAGGTATATGATACCTCATTGGCTGGTGGAAAATATATCCAGCGACGCCAAAAATTGTCGTTAATACCGAAATTATTATCGTTATTTTCTTAAATTGACAATGACACACTGTTTTGTCGTTAACGATGGAGAAAAGTACATACCCATTACGATGAAGAAAAATATATAGCCGTTATTTCCTTAAATTGACAACGACACGTTATTTTGTCGTTAACGATGGAGAAAAGTATATAGCCATTATCAACTTAAATGGCAAAGCCAATAACGACAACTAACGACAAGAATGCAACTTTTAACTCCCACGTATCATGTCGTCAATAACCTTTTTCTTAGTACTTAGTAGTGTCTATTGCTTCATGGTATGCTTCATTGTTCGCCCTCCGAGCGAGCCGTTGTTGTAGGTGGCGGTACCTAATTGATGCCAAAAACCTTTGCACACTTCCATTTTATCTTGTGATTTGTTAACCTGCGAACCATGTGCTTTTCTTAGATATTTCTCCATTTAGAGCAAGCGGGTGGCTTGCAGTATGTATTTATAAATTATATGATACCTCTTAGGGTGATATCCCCGACTTGGGTCTCACTCAAAAGTATCTTTTGTCTATATATAGTTGTTGAAATTTGGATTATGTCTTCGGTTTTTAGTACTTCCTCCAATCCATAATAAGTGGTGTTGACTTCAACGACACTTACTATGGATTAGAGGAAGTAGATTGCTTGAAAGATGCTAATAACTCAATCAACATGCTAGTCAATAAAACTAGAGAAGTAGTCCCCTAGGGTTTCTATCTTCTAGCGGCTCCCTACGCCGTGAGTTTCCACGACACCCTGGTCCCCCGTGCGCCAGCCATGGGTGATTGAGGCGAAACAAGTAACCCATCTCAGAATGGGAAAGAAGATGTGGAGGATATGCTTGGGCGGCTAAACCTCTATGAGGAAGAAGCTGACGAGTTCATTTAGGAGGAAGAAGCCCCTGATCTGGCAGAAAAGGCGAAGTGGTTAGCCCCAACAATATGAGGTCGGCATGGAACGCTGCTAAGGAGGTGGCATGAAGGAGGAAGATTGATGACAATTTGTTTACTATCCAATTTGGATGTCTCAATAATTGGAGCAAAGCCACTATAAGGGTATTTGTCCCTATGTGTGGTTTTGGTAAGTAATGACAATCCCTATGGACTAATGTTTTCATTGGGTTCTATTTAAAGGAATATTCCATAGGTAATGCGTTTAGTCCATGTGTTGGATTCAAGTATGGATGTCATGAAGATAAAGATATACCTCGAGTATTGGCATGAAGATCATTGATTTGAAGAGAATAATATGATATGATCAAGAAGAAGAAATGAAGATGGAGTTCTTGTGTGGAACTCAATTTAGCCATGATTTACCTCATGGGTTAAATAATGGATGATCAAGATCTTGAGAGTTTGATCTCAAGAGAAGAATTCAAGATATGGCTCTAAGTCAGTGTCATGATAGCCTCATGAGTTGAGCTATGGTTAACTAAGATTTAGAGCTTGCAATCAAATGAAGAATTATTTATGTACCTCAAGATATGAGATAGAGCATGAGAAGATACATGGTTGACCAATACAAAGAGTGAAGAGTGAATTCAAGTTGGTCAACACATGAAGCATAAAGAATGTACCACATGGATCTTGTGGTATGGTAAGCCTTGTAAATTATGCTTCATGAACTAACCCATTATATATGTGCCTTTGTGTTTTCTATGTGGGTTGGGTATATTTCCATGGGCATGCATCAAAAGTGAAGATTTCATATAACCCATGAGAGGATGGCATCAACTGGTGATTGTCATCAAGGTTGAGAATTTCAAGTTCAATATAAGCATCTCAAGAAGATCATATGCTTGAAGCTTGATGTCCATATTGTTTATAATGGACATGTGAATATGTGCCTTAATGAACCCATAGTGGTGTATGGGGAGCAAATTATTAGTCTTCATGAAGCAACAATGATCAATTGAACCATTCCATCTTGGATGGAGCTTAAAGCATTATCATCAAGATCAAGTGGGATGCGCAAGGCAAAGGTATGTCCTTGCTAGGTTTCCCTTTTACCGGCCTCATGGTGGTTGTTGGGAGACCGTATTATAGGATAGATAGCTGCACTATCAAGAGGGGCTTTCAGCTGGGTATCTTGATCACATCGTCTTAGGATGCTCAATCCTTTGCATATTTTGCATCTCCCTATTTTTTTGCTTCTTGGTGTTTCTCTATGTGAGGTTCTTGAGCTTGTTTCTAGCTCTTCAACAAGCCCAAGTTCATCAAAAAGGAATTTGTGTGCATCTTCTATTGTGTTTTTGAGTTTGGAGGTTCTACTAGTTCTTCTGTTAGGGAGGTTTCATACTCTCCTTATTTGGTGTTTTGCACCTTGATTCTTCCTATTATTTCCAGTCTCTATTAGATAGATCTTGTTCTTGGCCTTTCAAAAATCCCAGGTTTTCTGCAATCGTAGTTCGTTCGCAAAAGTTATCACCGTTTTAGTGTTCGATGTTTTCTATCTAAAAACCGGTTGGCAGACTGGCACCACCGCAGCTGCTGCCGAACCAGGCCGTGGGCTACTGGTTTACACCAATTTCGGCCAAACCGCCATATTGTTCACTCGTTCGGTGGGGCACCGATTCAATCTAGCGCGATGCCGGTTTGTTCGGCAGGAAAACCTGCACGACAGGCCTAGTGCCGATTCTTTTGGTGCACGGTTCGGTGCCGCTGAACTTACCGCCGATTCTGCCTGGACTTCTCGGTTTTGTCCCCAACGGTCTGATTTTCCTTGCCTATAAAAGGGGTTTCTTCCCCAACAGTTTTCCAATGTCCTTGAACACAAAATTTACCACCATTGTTGACCCCTTTGAGCTTGCTTCCTTTCCCTTCCCTCCTATGATTCTTGCATCTTTTTGAGGGTTTGCAAGTGGAGATATCTAGATCTACAATCCCTACCAATCAATTCCTCCTCTAAGTGAGGGGAACCCATTGGATCTAGATCTTGGAGTCTTTTGTTGACTTCCACCATTGTTCTTCCACTCTAATTCCTCTAGAGCACTTGTTGCTTTGGTAAGATTTGAGAGTGAAAGATTTGAGAACCCTTTGTGTTCTTGCTTTGAATTCTTGCATAAGTGTTGAGCTCTCCATTTTGATTGGTTCGAGTGAGAGACCGTGAGCTTGTTACCTCTCCAAACATGACGTACCTTACTTGTAAGGGAATAGGGGAATACAACTTCGTCTCCGCATGTCTCAATTATCTCTATACCCGAGTTTACTTTCCTTGTGATAGCCATCGATCTTGAAGTACTTATATCGTGTATATCACTTGTGTTATATATCTTGTGCTATCTTGCTCAGATTAACTTGTTATTGGTGCATTTAGTTGAGCCTAGCATATTTAGGTTTTGTGCTTATAAAATAAATGTTAGTTTAATTCTGCATTCTTTCAAGCCAAAAACCGTAATAGTTCTGAAATTGCCTACTCATCCCCCCTCTAGGCAATATCTCTATCCTTTCATCCATGACTATGGGTCCTTGGCTTTTCAGGAACAACTATGCCTTATTGATTGAAGAGTACGATGGGTTTTAGAACCCTAGATCGATAGTTCTTGATAAATTGGCTATATGGGCTAGGGTAATGCAACTTTTCGACAATTATCTGAAGGAACCTGTGATCAAGGGGGTGAGTAGATCTGTCAGAGAGATTATGGAGGTCTAGATTAAATTACCAGCATGATTTGTGGGGGAGTCTATGCGGATCAGGGTGAAGATTGATGTTAACAAAAATCTCTCCATATTTGCATCAGTTACCAAGGACAGAAAGAAAGTTTGGTACCAACTAAAGTACAAGAAACTTTTGGTGTTTTGCAGTACTTGTGGACTGCTTGATCATTGTTATCAGGAGTGTGGCACCGGTGAGTATGATGCAACAAAACTAGAATGGCGTGATTTTATTTTAGCTGATGGAGGAAGAGGTCGTGGCAGAGGTCGAGGCATGGGGCATGGGAAGGGAGATATGAACCCACCTATGGGAAGGGGAAGAGGAAGAGGCCTCTCTGATTTTTATGAAAAGGATTGGACAGAAACATGGGAAAAGAATTCAAAAGAGGCTCCCGGCGATGATATGGATGAGGATGAACTCAGCGCAAGCAGGGAACGAGGTGCTAATTCTCGTGCAAATGTTGGCATGTTGGGTGATATGCTAAAGGATGGCCGGTGAGACGGGAGTCTTAGTATCTAGGGATAATGTTAGCAAGGTTGGAGCCATGGTGAATCAGTTCGAACCGATGGCACCTCCGAGTCCTACTCTAGTGAGAGATCCAAAGAGGACGAAGAAAGGAGAATATGGTGGAAAAAACCCTAATACGAATGCAGGATCGACGTCACTCCTCGAGGGTGACAACCGTGCACAATGAATTGCATCAGATGGAACTATCGGGGAGCAGGGAACAAACCGACAGTTCGTGATCTCAAGTGTTTAGCAAGAGCTAGCCAGTTTGGTGCTCCTATGTGATACTAGGAAAAGTGTGAAAAAGTCAGGCGTATGATAAATAGATTGGGTCTTAAAGGAGTTGCGGGTACGATAGTGATGGTCTCAGGGGTAGTTTAGCTTTATTCTGGGTGCACATATTTTTGTAGATTTATAGAATGTTAATGAGAGTTTTATCGATGTCCATGTTCGATCTGGTCATGATGAACCATTGTGGTGGTTTACATGTGTTTATGGAGAACCCAGAACTAAAAAATCGTCATCGCATGTGGAGCATTATGCAAGATCTCAAAACAAAGCCAGACATGTCGTGGTGTGTTTTGGGTGATTTTAACAAAGCAATGTGGTCATTTGAACACCTTTTTATGGCAGCGAGGCCGAAAAAATAAATGATCACTTTTCATGATACTCTGGAGGTGTGTGAACTGGTTGACTTGGGTCTTTCTATACTATATTTTACGTATGACAATAAGAGGGGAGGAAGAGCAATGTGAGGGTGTGACTAGACAGAGCCATTGCGACTAACATGTGGAAAAATCTTTTCGCTGATGCAAAAGTTTTGCACCTTACATCATCCTGCTCAGATCATTTTCCTATTCTGGTATAGTGTGTGAAGGAGGAGGCGACAAGGTTTCGACCAACTCACCAGCACTATGAGAAAATGTGGGATTGTGATGCGAGTCTACCTGAACATCTGAGAAATGCATGGGCTAACAATAGGCCAAACCCGAACTTCGGTGATGTAAGCATGGGCTTATGCAAGCTGATGCGTCATTTGCAGTCGTGGAGTAGCGTTTGGTTCTATTGTCAAGGAGATTTAAAAATCAAGAACCAGTTTTGAAGAGCTACTAGCGATGAATGTGGACAAGCAAGAAATCCGAGAAATAACTGACCATCTAAATGAGTTGTCGTACCAGGAGGAGATGATGTGGCTACAACGCTCTAGGATAAATTGGTTGGGAGAAGGCCACCAGAATACAATTTTTTTTCATCAAAGAGCAGTGTGGCGAGCAAGGAAAATTAAAATAAAAGGCTTTGAGGATGAGATGGTAATTGGCATGCTCATCCTATGACCATGAGGAAATTGGTGATGGAGTATTATGAAAACATATTCACAACTGATCCAAATCTGCAACCGGACCTAGTCCTGGATTTAATTGATGAGAAGGTAACCATGGCCATGAATGAATTGTTTTGCTCTGACTTTACTAACAAAGAAATTGCTGATGCACTATTGCAGATAAGCCCTTTGAAAGCGCATGGGCCAAATGGTTTCCATGCTAGGTTTTTCAGAGAAACTAGGCTATTTTGCATGAGGAAATTGTGGGTGTCGTGAAGGAACTTTTTGCTACAAGTAATATGCCCATGGGTGTAAATGATACTACTATAGTGTTAATACCAAATAAGGATAATGCATGGAAGGTTTCTGACTACAGGCCGCTTATGTAATGTAATTTATAAGGTGGTCTCGAAGTGTTTGGTTAATAGGTTCCGTCCTATCCTTGGGGAAATTATATATGAGGAGCAAAGTGCGTTTGTCCCGGACAGACTCTTTACTGACAACACTCTACTAGCTTTTGAGCGTTTACAGTATATTCAGACACAGAAGAATCAAAGAATAATTTCTAGAGGTATATACACTTTTAGTCCTATATCTTGCACCGCTAGAGCGTTTTAGTCCCACATCTTGTAAAGTGAGCAACACTAGTCCCACAACTTGCTTCACGGGAACATTTTAGTCCAATTTGACTAAATTCGTCGACCTATGGTGTCAGAATTTTTTCAAAATGAACCCTGTGAATTTTTTCTCGAAAACTTGTGTCCTTGGTGCGGACTGGCCCATCTCTCGGTAGATGTACAAGTAATTAAAATAATGAACACGGTAGGAACTTGAACACCAGACCTTTGTATAGTTCACCGCCAGCATAAGCCACTACGTCAAACCATGCTATTTGTTTTACCGGTAGATGTACAAGTAATTAAAATAATGAACACGGTAGGAACTTGAACACCAGACCTTTGTATAGTTCACCACCAGCATAAGCCACTACGTCAAACCATGCTATTTGTTTTACCGGAGGACGTAAATTATTTATACAATGTGGACGCATACATGAACATACTCACGTCGTCTCTGATATAACCGGAATCTTGTGCGTGACTGATACGCAACTCCTTTCTGTCTTTCATGTCTTTCTGTGCGTGGAGATGAGCAGCTAGGACTCACAATGAGTCACGCTTGTAGGCGAGATAAGACGTATCAGTAACGTATTGTATAATAATAAAACGTTCTTTAGATTAGCATGTCGTCTCACGCACTCTAGTGGTAAGCTTAAATTTCTTTAGCAAGAGGCCTTGAGTTCGAATCTCTAAACCACTGTTAGGTTTTTATTATTTGTACAACCACTGACATGTGGGGCCTGCCTATCAATCTGTACCTAGTTCACAAACAGTAGACAAAAATACAGAGGGGTCATGAGGGGTCATTTTACAAGAACTGTGAAGCCACATGTCAGTTCAGGACAGGTGGATGAATTCGATCAAAATCGTAGAAATACAATCGAATTTAACTAATATGCTCTCCGGTGCAAGTTGTGGGACTAATCTTGTTCAATTTGCAAGATGTAGGACTAAAACGTCCCCAGGATACAAGTTGTGGGACTAAATATGTATATACCTCTAATTTCTATGCGTACAAACTAGACCTATCAAAGGCATATGATCGAGTGGATTGTATTTCTTGAAGTGAATGTTGCAAAAATTGGGCTTTTCTTGCTGTGGGTTGGATGGATAATTGATTGTGTCACCATGGTAAGATATTCGGTTAAATTACATGGAGCCCTCTTGGATACGTTCACACCTTCGCATGGGCTTTGACAAGGTGATCCTTTGTCCCCTTTGTTGTTCCTGTTTGTGGCTAATGGTTTTTGACGTTGCTAAGATGTGGTGTGCAAAATAATGAGGTCATATCGATGAAGGTGTGCCCTAGAGCCCAAGGGGTGTCCCATCAGTAATTTGCAGCTGTACTATTTTTAAGGCTACACAAGATCAGGTGTTGAGGATGTATAACATAATTAATACTTATTCGTTGGCGACTGGACAACTTATCAACCGTGACAAAATGTTCTTTTCATTTGCTGACCAATGCCCAAATAATATTAAGGAGCTTGTGAAGATTGCCTTACTTGTGCAAGTGGATAGTATGCAGGAAAAATATCTTGGTCTACCTACACCTGAGGGGCGTATGCATAAGAGAAAGTTTCAGAATTTACAAGAGATGTTGACAAAGAGAATTATGATGTGGGGTGATGGTTACCCCTCTAGTGTCAGTGGAGATGCTAATTAAGGTGATTGCTCAAGACATTCCAGCATATATTATGGGCGTGTTTAAACTTTCTATGTCAGTCTATGATGACCTATGGATGGTGAGAAATTATTGGTGGGGTTCTAAGGATGGGAAGAGGAAAACCCACTAGATGTCTTGGGATCAAATTACTAAACCTAAGATGCGTGGAGGCATGGGTTTTAGATACTTTTGTAAATTCAACAAAGCTCTACCGGCTCGCCAAGCTTGGCATTTATTATCAAATCCCAAAAGTTTGTGTGCAAGAGTCCTTAAGGAAAAATATTATCCTAATGGTCAGCTCCAGGATACGGTCTTTATAGGTAATGCTTCGTCAACTTGGCAAGCTATCCAATATGTTCTGGAGCTTTTGAAGAAGGGGCTGATTTGGAGGATTGGAAATGGGATACAAGTCCGTGTTTTGGAGATATCATGGAACCCGAGGCCCGATTCCTATAGACTGATCACCCGGCAGGGTGATTGCCGAATTAGGAGAGTCTCTGATCTCCTAGATGACCAGGGTATTTGGGACATGGAGCTATTACAGTGCTGGTTTATGCCATTGTATATTAATGATATAATCAAGATTCGTTCCTCGGCAAGGTTTCTTGATGAAGTTCTTGCTTGGACCCCGACAAAGAATGGCATTTTCACTGTCCGGAGTGCGTACTGGTTGGCTATGGAGGAAAGATAATGGCCTTTTATAGACGCCAGGAGCAGGGCACCGGATGGTCATTGAGCCATCTGGAAGGCTATATGGGAGTTCCCTAACCCCCAAAGGTACGCATCTTCATGTGGAAGCGGGCTACAAATACTCTCCCAACTTGGGAAAAATAAAAGAAAACGTAAACTTGAGGTGTCTAATGTTTGTATGTTGTGTGGTATTGAATATGAGGACAATTTCTACTCCTTCGGTAGGTGTCCCATGGTGGTCTCCCTATGTCGAGGGATGGAGGGCGTTTGGCAGCTACTGAACCTGCTAAGCATCGTCAACACGGGGATGGAGTGGCTGATGGTTTTTCTCTCGTAGAAGATGGAGCTGGAGCGTGCAAGACTTCTCATGTTATTCTTGAGGATATGGCATGTGCGCAACGGAGTCGTCCACTACAAACCTGCACCGTTGGTCGAGGCATCATGTCGATTTCTATGCAGATATCTTGAGTCGATTATGGTGATCAAGTATTACCCACATGTGGATGGAGTAAAAGAGAAGATGCCAGTGAATCTGGTAGACCGTAAGCATGCAATAACAAGCAATAGCTCAGGCCCTGGATAGACGGTATCGTGCGCTAGGTGTCGCCGGATGTGGGTTGGGCAAAGTAGATGGCTCGTTCCATAAGAAGGAGAAGACAGGACGCGCAGAGATTATATTACGTGATGATAGGGGGAGATTATTTTCTCCCCCTTAGATATTTGTGAGCTTGTTCTTCACCTTTGGAGGTGGAATTATCAGCTGTCTAGAAGGGGTCGTGTTGACCATGCAATGGTGCAATCGATAGGTGGAAATCGAGATGAACTGCTTGGAGGCGGTGAACATGATCAGAAGTGATGAAGATGGTAGGTCATCAGTAGTGTTTCTATTGCATGAAATTAAGAGGCGTCTTGAAGGCCTAGAGTTTAAGGTTTTGCACATTCGGTGTGAGCAGAACTTGGTGAGCTATGCTCTAGCTAATATAGAGAGGTTAGAGGCTAGGACGACGGTGTGGCTTCGTTCAGGACCTGCAAATATACCAGAACTCTGTATTGAGGTTTGTAATCATGTGATTTGAGTAATACAAATATTTAAATAAGCACTCAATCAATATGCTCACATTCATACTTAAAGAACAGTTATAGGCAGGACACACCATGAAAAAATTATTTGTACTTTTTCTCTGTCAGTTATATGCCTTCACACAAACTGTTAGTTGATTTATCTCGTTGCCAGATTGGCATCGATATACACTGAATAGATATAGTAAATAAAGGCAGTATATATATATCACTAGAAACACAACAATATTTAGGTAGCAACCTTTTCGTGAAGTATATTAGGTTGTTGAAACAATAGTATGTGAGAACTGAACCCCTGTATGGTTTGTGGTTTACCATATACTATCACACAAAATTCTAGCTTTACCTTTTTCATTTTACCCCACCATGTTTGTTAGTACTCAACTATGCATCAACTATGTTTTTTTATGATCATGAACTAAACACAAGTATCAATATGCATGTGCCAAAAGCACTATGATATTTTCCCCATCACCCTTATTATTGGTTGTTTATCCTAGGTGCAATGTCATGTGTCTAATATAGTTATTTGCATGTTTATTCTTAGCGTGATTACCTATGTCTCTAGTCCACCATGCAATGTGACAAATGGTGTATAGCGAAAATATTTTCGAAAGATTTCTCGTTTAGTGGAATCCATGGTTTTTTGCTTCCAACATTTAATCTTGAAACATAACATTGTTCAAATAGAAATGACATCAGGCCACAAGGATCCCCAAATTCTGAAAAAAAAATCGAAGGCATATATTATAATGTTACAAACATATGAAAGATATACATGTACATATGAATAGGAGTACTTGTAAATTTTAATGCAATGCATCTTTTAATGTGTTGGTACATAAAAAAGATGAATGTATGAACCCAGAAATAGCAAATAGTATATATATACTATTTGCTATCATAAATCCACATTTTTCGATTGTGAGTAGATCAAATGTTAAACTATTTATATTAATAAAGTGTTAGCCTCATCTTAAATTATGTCCATATATTTTAATCTTTTAAATGTTATTTTCAATCATGTTTAAATAACAGTCTTAAGGATCACACTCAACTTTATTTTGTTCCATTGGCTTGATACACTTGCGCATCTTCATGGCATGTGGAGCAGCATTTATGTGTCGACCTAGGACTCAAACACACTTAACTTTTAGATTCCCTAATTCTTCCCTACATACCACTTCTGTCTTCAAGCGACCGTGAACTCTATCAGAGAGCTTCCCTCCATCCATTGTCTGCGTACATCTATGCCAAACGTACATAAGGGATCGGTGTATGTTTAATATATATATTTAGCATATTAGGTAGACATTGTGCATCCATCAATTACATCGTAATTCATACTATTTGTTCGAATCAATTTTGAGGTTAGGTGACTCGGGTGGTCCCACAGAGGAGAAACAAGGCCCACTAGTCAGAGGGCGTCGCAGCCCAGTGAATCAGCGTGCGTCCAACAACCAAGTTGCCTCATCAACTTGGAACAAAACACAAGTCAAATATAGCTACACACGAATCCCCGGATAAGATTATAACGGACTCAGATCAGGTCTATATTAGTCAGTTTGTGTTTTCACTTTTATCCTTCCACATATAAACTGACTTGGTCACCTGTAACCTTAACCTTCGTCAATATATACAAAGCAAGGTAGGAGATGCTGAGCGGGATGGCCCAACACCTTCAATCATCATACACATCCACCATAGTGGAATTGATATACCCTCTCTAGATCGCATCTGAGCACAAGAAGATAATCAAAACCAGCCAGAAATAGAAGTAGGGTTGTTACTGGACGTTGGTTCTCTAGGCACAAACCCGTCTAAATCATCTTAAAGTGCTACCATTGACTTATAATAAGCTCATCACCCCCTCTAAGTATTGTCAGGAGATTACTATGATAGTAGCACCCACTATGGGGACGATGTGTTTACATGTACAATAGTGGTCGATGGCCTACATCAAGATCAACTCAGACACTTTCCATCACGCCCGGGTAGGGCTTCCACTTTGGGTGGCCTCATGTGGGGACGGTGCATTTATGGACGCGTTTGGTAGGCCTCCTCCCCTCCAAGCAGGCTGAATCCGTATGATTTTGGCACGTTTGGTTGCTCAAAGGGGGTTTGCATTCTAGCCCGTACCATCTGCAAAGCACCCCAAAGGTATGCCCAATGACAACGCCTGAATCGGCTATTTCCGTGGAGCCATGCCCCGGAGATGCAAAATGGAGGTGATGGCATGCACGCGTCATCCGTGGCCGCGTAGGAGGGAAATGGGAGATCCCCCCCCCCCCCCCGGGTTCATGCCAAGAGTAGCCTCACCTGCCATTGTCACTCACCTCTTTCCTTGGCCCTCCCCTTCACCCAAAAAACCTTCTTCCTCTTGCGACCCACGTGGCGGCGGCAGCGGGGTACTGATGGCTGAAATGCATATCTACCTTAGCGGTTGCTTCCTTCGACCCCTGCAGTTGAGCAATGGCAAGAACTAACTCCGCACATCTTTCTCCCTCTCCCCAGCTTTCAACTCCCTCGACTTCCATGGCAGAGGTAAATCATCGTCAATTCCTCTCCCATATTTTTTCGAGTCGGTCTACAATCTCGATTTATGAAGAACTCATGGTACAATCTCCTCATTAGGTTAATCGGGCGTCACTTATCCATCAAGCATTTGCGCTTATAGTTGTCACTCAGGCCTAGATCTTGATGTTGCACAAGTGGGATATTAGGTGATGACTGCAAAGTGCACATATCGCTTGTAGCTAATTTCTAAATAAAGATATCGATCCCATAGGGAGCAGGAGTCTAAAGTCTAATAATCCTTGAAATAATAATTGCAATAGAAATGCTAGATAAAGTTCTAAGTAACAAGATAAAATACGAGTATTGCGTAAAAAGGTGTTTTTGGATTTTGGGTATAAGAGCAATAAAGTAAAGCAAAATAACTTAATATAGAAAGTAAGTATCGCGTATGTAAGAGAGATTGGAACTGCAGTAGGAAATACGTTCTCAGGGAATAGCAGATACACCACTAGTATTGTAAAGATTTAAGATAAAGATTATCATCATGAACATTCTCAACTATGTATGTGTGAGAGGAACTCCGTTTTGGAAGAATAGGCAGCAACCGCTACTCACATGATCCTCATAACCACAACAGTCAGCAATCAACATCAATCGAATTACTACGCTATTAAGGGACGTAATCCCGTAGGACGTATCCCATGGCATGGATAGTGTTCCGCGAGTTTTCTCGATTTCCCAAGTTGATATGTAAGGGGTGCCAACAACTTTATAGTCACTATAAGTGCTAGCACGCCTCCGTCTACCAACAAGTAGTTTCCTACATCAAGTCTCCACAAGAGGCAAATATTGAGAGGTCGACTTCTCTCAATATCAAGATGTAGAAAATCTAACACATGGTCACAGCGATAAATATCATAATAGATTTTATCTTATTTCAATCTCATACTAGGGTTTCTCCACCTCCCCAAGAACTAATGATCTACTCAGATGTGGCATCCCGCTAAAACCACTACTAGAAAATCGCGTTGTTTTTGTGCATTGCATCGTCATGACCGCATGCTCATGTCATCATGCCACATTGCATTTGAGCATCGTCATGTCATCATGCATTTGTTTGCCTAAAACTATTTATCTAAAAGTCTAGTTTTGTTTTCTAAAATATTCCCCGTCTTTATTCAAATCAAAACTCCGGTCTATTTCCTGATAGTTTTATTTGTCTAAAATTATTTACAAGGGACTATTTTAAAATAAATAAAATTCTTAAGTTGTTTTTAAGGAGGCAGCCCGCCAGGCCCGAAAGCCCGGCCGGCCCCCTCCAAATCCTAGTCTAACAAGACCCTAACCCTAACTAGACAAAACCCTAGCTACCCCATCTCCCCAACCCGAGCCAGCCGCCACCCACCGCCCCGTGTTCGCGCCCCAGCCGCGCGTCGCACTTAGCCACAGTACACGCACAGACGCGCGGTGTACCGCCCCAACGTGCCGCCCCTAGCGCAGCACTACACGCCACTTGCCAGCTCTACCTAACCAGCCGCAGCAGCCGTACCCAACCCGCCTCGCACGTCGCACCCCACGCGGTTCCTACACGCCATCCCTGCCCACAACCTCCCCCATCGGGATCTCCGCCCTCAACCGGACCCACCACTCGGCCCCACTCGCCCGTCCCACACGCAAACAGCCACCCCTGCTCTCCCACCTACCACGATGCGCGCCCCAGCGCGAGCGCGACCCCACCTACCCCGATACCTTTCCTCTTCTCCAGCGACGTCCGCCGCCGGTCCGTCCTCGCCTCGCCCTCCGTCCACCGGCCTTCCTCTTCTCCATCGCCGGAAGCCGCCAGGCCTCCTCTCGCGCCGGCCTCGCCTCCCCTGCAGCCGCGCCGCCACCGGAGCCGCGCCTCCACCGCGTCGTCCTCGGCCGCCAGCGCCTCGCCGCGCCTCCTCCTCCCTGTTTCTGGCCGCCGCACCACGGATCCTCATCCGCAACCACTGGCCCCAGCGGTTGCCACCCGGAGCTCCACCGGCGCCTCCCGTTCGGCTTCCCGTGGTACGCCGCCGCCCTCCAGCGCCCTGCCGTCAACCGATGCCGCCCCGCCAACAACCGTCACCTGCCGCCAGGACGACCTCCGCCTCTCCGTTCGGCCGCGAGCACACCCTGTGCCTCCGTCAGTGAGACCTGTTGCACCTCTGCTTGGCTCCTGGGCGCTAGGACCCTGTGTCCTTCCTCGATCCGCCAAGGCCACCGTCGTCGGCCGCGAGACCCTCTACAGTGCCACCGTGCTCCTCGCCGGTCTCCTCGTCCTCGTGCGGTCTGCATCCTGCAGCTGCACCGGGTCATGCACCCCTCTCTCTGGAGTTGGTTCGTTTCTGCTTGGGAAGTGTCGTTGTTTTGAGGGTGAAGGGTTGGTGAGGTGATCGATGGGCATCTGGTGCTGCTCCTATGCGAGCCTGTAGCGCTGTGACCTTGTAGCCTTTTGGTGAAATGGGTACTACCACTTGTGCCGAGAACTATCCTAGACTCTCAATATCTTCGCAATCGGTGGCCTCCGTGTACCTGGACCCGTCAAGATCTTCAGGGCGACAAAATCGACATCCACGTGGAAAAACCCCAGGGACCACGCCGAGACGCCGAGGTCTACCTCATGGATCCGAAGCCCGATCCCGGAGTCCGACCCCGAAGACCGATCCCGCCGGAACCGAACCCCATCGACCCCCGGTGAACACCAAGTTCGTCGAACCCTAATGTGATCCCCTAACCAAGACCCCTATTTTATAAATGTCATCTATATAAATTGTTGCATATCAATTATACATCCTTGCATACATATTTCGCGGGTCTGTGTTGTATAGTCGAATCACATCATAATTAAATATGGAGTCTATATGAGGGCTTTTCTAGTCTTATATTGGCTCCATTTAAATTTGTGTAGCGAACCGATGCCCTGTTTGAAGGGTTTCGCAGCATAGTAAATCAAAATTTTCTACGGAAGCGAACAGAGGGAAAGCCAAGATCTAATCTAGGAGATGCAAACAACGAGAGAGATTGGATTAGATCTTCATACCCTTGAAGATTCGCACAGCGGAACGTTCGTCGGAACGTGGGTGATGTAGTCGTACTCGCTTCTCCTCCTCGCGATCCGATCCGATCTAGCACCACAAGTGGCGGTGCCTCCGTGAGATGCACACGTGCAGCACCTCGACGTCTCCTCCTTCCTCGGACCAGCAAGTATGGTGGAGAGATGGATTGGATCTACAACACGACGGCGTGGTGTATATGGTGGAGAATTTCTGCTGCAGGGCTTCGCCTACAAACAGTCGGGAGGGAGAGAGGAAGGCAGCAGGGCTACTAGGGCTTGGAGGGAGATGTGTGTTGGGGGGAGGGGGCGCACCAGCCCTCTATATATAGAGGGGGTGGTGGCGACCAGCCCTAGCCCCTCCTCCAAGCCTATCTCTAGTTTAAACGATTTAAACTTATCCCTTATCTAGAAATTCTATCCCTAGATTTAAACGATTTAAATCTATCCAGAATCGGCTGGGCCCTATGGGGCCTTGTGCCCCTGGCCCAATGCGGCCAGGACACTCCCTCATAGGCCCATGCCCCCTCCCGGAAGGTGGGACCATGTTGGCCCCCTTCCGGAAGGTTCTAGAAGCTTCCGGTACAATACCGATTAATCCAGAACAATTCCGAACTCCAAAAACTGCACTGCCTTATATGAATCTTATTCTCTGGACCATTCCGGAACCTCTCGTGATATCCCGGATCCCATCCGAGACTCTGAACAAAAATTCATAAACCAAGTATCCAATCTATCCTAGCGTCGAGACACGTTAAGTGTGTGACCCTGCGGGTTCGAGAATATGCAGACATGATCTTCTATCAATAATCAACAGCGGGGTCTGGGCACCCATATTGACTCCCACACATTCATCGATGATCATATCGGATGAACCACGATGCCAGGATTCAATCAATCCCATATATATATTCCCTTCGTCTCGCGATATTTTACTTGCCCGAGATTCGATCGTCGGTATCGTCATACCTAGTTCAATCTCGTTCACAGCAAGTACTTTACTCGTTCTGTAATCCAATATCACTTTGTGATTAACTCCTTAACCACATGCTTGCAAGCGGTGTTGATATCGATTACCGAGTGGGCCCGAAGTATATCTCTCCGACTTGGGAGGGACAAATCCCATCTCGATACATACAACCCAACAGATACTTTCCGATCACCTGAGAGACACCTTTATGATCACCCTCTCATAGGATGACGTTTGATGACCTCAAAGCTTTCTTCCGATACCAGGGAGTTGTATTATCTCATGGTCTAAGGAATACAATATTTGACATAGGAAAAGCTTCGCAAAGATGAACACAATGACACGATCTAATTGCTTCGCTTAGTTTGGGTCTGTCCACCATATCATTCTCCCAATGATATGATCTCATTATTAATCGACAACTCATGTCCATGGCTAGGAAACCTTAACCATCATTAATCAATGAGCTAGTCCATAGAGGCATACTAGGGACACGGTGTTGTTCACAAACCACACAAGTATTAAAGTTTCCGCTTAATACAATTCTAGCATGGAATATAAACATTATCATGAACAAGAATTATAATAATAACATCTTTATTATTGCCTCTAGGGCATAATTCCAACAGTCTCCCACTTGCACTAGAGTCAATAATCTAGTTTACATTTGGCAACAATCTCACACCCATGGCACTGAGGTGCTGATCATGTTTTACACGTGGAAGAGGTTTAGTCAATGGATCTGCGACATTCAGATCTGTATGTACTTTGTTGATCTTCAGATCTCCATCTGCTATATAATCTCGGATTATATGAAACTTGCGGTTGATATGCTTGGTCTTTGGATGATATCTTGGTTCCTTAGCGAGTTCTATGGCGCCAGTGTTGTCACACAATATCTCCAGTGGGTCCAATGCACTTGGAACCACACCAAGCTCAGTGATGAAGTTTCTGATCCAAACTCCTTCACTTGACGCTTCTGCAGCAGCCATGTATTCCGCTTCTACTGTAGATCCCACGATCACGCTTTGCTTGCAGCTTCTCTAGCTCACAGCTCCTCCATTCAAAATATACACGTATCCTGTCTGAGATTTAGAATCATCCTTGTCGGTGTCGAAACTAGCATCGACGTAACCTTTTACGACGAGCTGTTCATCACCCCCATAGACTAAGAACATTTCTTTAGTCCTATTTAGGTACCTTAAGATGTTCTTCATGGCTGTCCAGTGTTCCACTCCTGGATCACTTTGATATCTGCTCGTCAAACTAAGAGCATTGGACACATCCGGTCTAGTACACAGCATGGCATACATGATGGAACCTATGTCCGAGGCATAAGTCACTTTGCTCATAGCTTCCCTATCATTTACCGTAGCTGGACACTGAGCCTTGCTCAATATCTTACCTGACAACATAGGCACTGAACCTTTCAATGCCTTATCCATTCTGAACCTTTTCAGAACTTTGTCTAGGTATGTACTCTGGCTTAAAGCTATCAGGCGTCTTTGTCTATCTCTATAGATTTTAATGCCCAATATATAAGCAGCTTCACCTAGGTCTTTCATTGAAAAACACTTGTTCAAATAACTCTTCACATTGTTAAGCATGTTGATGTCATTTCCAATAATCAATATGTCATCCACATATAGTACCAGAAACGTCACCGAGCTCCCACTCACTTTCTTGTAGATGCAAGCTTCATAGCAATTTGGAACAAATCCAAAGCTCTTGATCACTTGATCAAAACGAAGGTTCCAACTCCGAGATGCTTGCTTCAGTCCATAAATGGAACGCTGAAGTTTGCATACTTTATCAGCATCCTTAGGATCGACAAAACCTTCGGGTTGCATCATATACAACTCTTCATCAATGTTGCCATTGAGGAAAGCAGTCTTGACATCCATTTGCCATATTTCATAATCATGAAACGCAGCAATTGCTAATAAAATCCGAATGGACTTAAACATCGCTACGGGAGAGAAAGTCTCATCGTAGTCAACACCTTGAACTTGTCGAAAACCTTTCGCAACAAGCCGTGCTTTATAGACGGTAACATTACCATCCGCGTCCGTTTTCTTCTTGAAGATCCATTTGCACTCAACGGCCTTTCGGTCGCTAGGAGGGTCCACCAAAGTCCATACTTGGTTTTCGCTCATGGATTCCAATTCAGATTTCATGGCTTCTAGCCATTTCTCAGAGTCTAGGCTCATCATTGCTTCCTCATAGTTCGTAGGTTCGCTGTCTCCTACTAACAAGACAGTCAAGACAGGGTTGCCGTACCACTCAGGAGGGGCACGCGACCTTGTCGACCTGCGACGTTCAGTAGCAGCATCGTCCGAAGCTTCATGATCCTTGTCATTAGCTTCCTCTATTGTTGGTGCAGGCGGCACTGGAACAATTTCAGGTGCTGCGCTACTCTCCAATTCAAGAGAAGGTTCAATAACCTCGTCTAGCTCTACTTTCCTCCCACTCACTTCTTTCGAGAGAAACTCCTTCTCAAGAAAGGAACCGTTCTTTGCGACAAACACTTTGCCTTCGGTTCTGTGATAGAAGGTATACCCAATAGTTTCCTTAGGGTATCCTATGAAGACGCATTTCTCCGCTTTGGGTTCGAGCTTGTCCGGCATCAACTTCTTGACGTAAGCTTCGCATCCCCAAACTTTAAGAAACGACAACTTAGGTTTAGCACCAAACCACAGTTCATACGGTGTCGTCTCAACGGATTTAGATGGAGACCTATTTAAAGTGAATGCAGCGGTTTCTAATGCATAACCCCAAAATGATAACGACAAATCAGTAAGAGACATCATCGATCGGACCATATCTAATAGGGTTCGATTCCGGCGTTCAGACACACCATTGCGCTGTGGTGTTCCGGGTGGCGTGAGTTGTGAAACGATTCCACTTGCTTTGAGATGCGTGAGAAAATCATAACTCAAATATTCACCCCCACGATCGGATCGTAGAAACTTAATCTTTCTGTTACGATGGTTCTCCACTTCATTCTGAAATTCTTTGAACTTTTCAAACGTTTCAGATTTATGTTTCATTAAATAGATATACCCATATCTACTTAAGTCATCGGTAAAAGTGAGAAAATAGCGAATCCACCGCGCGTCGAAACACTCATCGGTCCGCATACATCGGTATGTATGATTTCCAACAAGTCCGTTGCTCGCTCCATCATACCGGAGAACGGGGTTTTGATCATCTTGCCCATGAGGCATGGTTCGCATGTTTCAAATGATTCAAAATCAAGGGACTCCAAAATTCCATCAGAATGGAGTTTCTTCATGCGCTTTACACCAATATGACCTAGATGACAGTGCCACAAATAAGTAGTATTATCACTATCTACTTTGCATCTCTTAGCCTCAATGTTATGGATGTGTGTTTCATCCCTTTCGAGATTTAGAAGAAATAAACCATTCACAAGAGGTGCATGACCATAAAAGATGTTACTCATATAAATAGAACAACCATTATTCTCCGATTTAAATGAATAACCGTCTTGCAATAAACACGATCCAGAAATAATGTTCATGCTCAACGCAGGCACATAATAACATTTATTAAGGTTTAAAACTAATTCCGAAGGTAAAACTAAGGAGAGCGTGCCGACGGCCATCACATCAACTCTTGATCCGTTGCCAACGCGCATCGTCACCTCATCCCTCGCAAGCCGCCGTCTATTCCGTAGCTCCTGTTTCGAGTTACAAATATTAGCAACTGAACCGGTATCAAATACCCAGGCACTACAACGAGGGCTAGTAAGGAAAACATCAATAACATGTATATCAAATATACCTTTGATGGTGCCAGCCTTCTTGTCCGCTAAGTACTTCGGACAGTTGCGCTTCCAGTGACCCTTGTCCTTGCAATAGAAGCACTCAGTGTCCGGCTTGGGACCAGACTTGAGCTTCTTCTCAGCAGGGGCAACGCGCTTGCCGCCGCCTTTCTTGAAGGGCTTCTTTGCACCTTTACCTTTCTTAAAGGAGGGCTTGTTGACCATCAACACATTATTATCCTTCTTGATGTCCACCTCCGCAGCCTTCAGCTTTGCGAAGAGCTCGGTGATCGTATCAGTGGAACCAATCTGATTATGAGTCACTACAAAACTTTTGTAGCTGGGAGGGAGTGATTGCAGAACCCTGTCAATCTTGAGCTCCTCTGGAATCTTGCAGTCCAGTTGCTCAAGGCGTTGAGTGTAGCCCGACATCTTAATGGCGTGCTCACTAACGGAACTCCCTTCCTCCATCTTGCAGTTAAAGAACTTCTCTCAGAACGGGCCTGAGTCTGAAACATGGTTTTTCAACTCTTCGAGAATCTCAAAGGGCCCGGGATAGTTTTCAAAACGATTTTGAAGTTCCGGTTCCATAGCAAACAACATGGTGCTCTTAATCACGCCATAATCATCTTTGCGCGACTGATAGACAGCTTTCTCATCAGCCGGCGCAGTTGCAGCAGGGGGGTTACCTAACGCTTTCTCAAGGACATAGTCCTTTTGTCCGCCAGACAGAATGATTCTCAGATTGCAGAACCAGTTGGTGAAGTTAGACCCATTGGTTCTAATCTTTTCTTTCTCAGAAAAAAACATTGAAGTTGAAGTTGGACTTGGCCATGTGATCTACAGTATTTGCAAGTACAACTTAGACTATGTTCATGATAAATAGTTCAACTTAATCAAATTACTAGATGAACTCCCACTAAATTCAACATCCCTCAAGTTGTTTAGTGAACACGATCCAAATTCACCACACCTAATCCGATCTTCACGAGAAGAGATGTGGCTTCAATGGTGGACAACGAAGTGTCGATCATATCATTCATATGACTCATGCTTAACCTTTTGGTTCATGTGTTCCGAGGCCATGTCTGTACATGCTAGGCTCGTCAAGTCAAACCCAAGTATTTCCGCGTGTGCAAAACTGGCTTGCACCCGTTGTATGTGAGCGTAGAGTCTATAGCACCCGATCATCACGTGATGCTTGGACACGACGAACTTTCGCAACGGTGCATACATGGGGAGAACAAAGTTTTATCTTGATCTTTAAGTGAGGAATCATCTTATAATGCTACCGTCGTGATCTAAGCATAATAAGATACATAAAAGGATAAACATCACATGCATATAACTTTATGTGACATGGTATAGCCAATCTTCGCGCAATGATCTCCATCTTGTGCGTTCCGGCATGATCTCCATCACTCCACCATGATTGCCTCCACCACGAATAGCAACTACAACTATTGCTAACTACTTAGCGATAAAGTAAAGCTATTACATGGCGTATAAGGAGTTGACTCGCAGGTCATACACAATTATAAAGACAACCATATGGCTCCTACCGGTTGTGTACTCATCGACATGCAAGTCGTGAAACATTACAAAACATGATCATCGCATACATTATACACATCACATCTTGGGCCATACCATATCACAGAAAACACTCCCTGCAAAAACAAGTTAGACGCCTCTACTTTGTTGTTGCATGTTTTACGTGGCTTATGGGAGTAGATGCTAAGAACGATTCTTACCTACGGAAAGCCACAACGGTGATATTATGGTTGCCAAACTCCGGTGTTAATCCCATGACAACTATAGTGAGAGAAACTGACATCCACCAGCCGCATGTGTGGTACAAGCCACACGTCAAGTGCGGAGCCGGTCTCGCGAGCGACGTCGCGTAAGGTTGGCCTGGACCGCTTCAATCTCACTATCCCGCGCCATAAGAAGAACACAAACAAGAGGCTTGCAATAGAAAACATCAACGCCCGCAACAACCATGTTGCGTTCTACTCGTGAAACACATCTACGCATAGATCTAGCTCTGATACCACTAAAGGGTTTCGCAGCATAGTAAATCAAAATTTTCTACGGAAGCGAACAGAGGGAAAGCCAAGATCTAATCTAGGAGATGCAAACAATGAGAGAGATTGGATTAGATCTTCATACCCTTGAAGATTCGCACAGCGGAACGTTCGTCGGAACGTGGGTGATGTAGTCGTACTCGCTTCTCCTCCTCGCGATCCGATCCGATCTAGCACCACAAGTGGCGGTGCCTCCGTGAGATGCACACGTGCAGCACCTCGACGTCTCCTCCTTCCTCGGACCAGCAAGTATGGTGGAGAGATGGATTGGATCTACAACACGACGGCGTGGTGTATATGGTGGAGAATTTCTGCTGCAGGGCTTCGCCTACAAACAGTCGGGAGGGAGAGAGGAAGGCAGCAGGGCTACTAGGGCTTGGAGGGAGATGTGTGTTGGGGGGAGGGGGCGCACCAGCCCTCTATATATAGAGGGGGTGGTGGCGGCCAGCCCTAGCCCCTCCTCCAAGCCTATCTCTAGTTTAAACGATTTAAACTTATCCCTTATCTAGAAATTCTATCCCTAGATTTAAACGATTTAAATCTATCCAGAATCGGCTGGGCCCTATGGGGCCTTGTGCCCCTGGCCCAATGCGGCCAGGACACTCCCTCATAGGCCCATGCCCCCTCCCGGAAGGTGGGACCACGTTGGCCCCCTTCCGGAAGGTTCTAGAAGCTTCCGGTACAATACCGATTAATCCGGAACAATTCCGAACTCCAAAAACTGCACTGCCTTATATGAATCTTATTCTCTGGACCATTCCGGAACCTCTCGTGATATCCCGGATCCCATCCGAGACTCTGAACAAAAATTCATAAACCAAGTATCCAATCTATCCTAGCGTCGAGACACGTTAAGTGTGTGACCCAATGGGTTCGAGAATATGCAGACATGATCTTCTATCAATAATCAACAGCGGGGTCTGGGCACCCATATTGACTCCCACACATTCATCGATGATCATATCGGATGAACCACGATGCCAGGATTCAATCAATCCCATATATATATTCCCTTCGTCTCGCGATATTTTACTTGCCCGAGATTCGATCGTCGGTATCGTCATACCTAGTTCAATCTCGTTCACAGCAAGTACTTTACTCGTTCCGTAATCCAATATCACTTTGTGATTAACTCCTTAACCACATGCTTGCAAGCGGTGTTGATATCGATTACTGAGTGGGCCCGAAGTATATCTCTCCGACTTGGGAGGGACAAATCCCATCTCGATACATACAACCCAACAGATACTTTCCGATCACCTGAGAGACACCTTTATGATCACCCTCTCATAGGATGACGTTTGATGACCTCAAAGCTTTCTTCCGATACCAGGGAGTTGTATTATCTCATGGTCTAAGGAATACAATATTTGACATAGGAAAAGCTTCGCAAAGATGAACACAATGACACGATCTAATTGCTTCGCTTAGTTTGGGTCTGTCCACCATATCATTCTCCCAATGATATGATCTCATTATTAATCGACAACTCATGTCCATGGCTAGGAAACCTTAACCATCATTAATCAATGAGCTAGTCCATAGAGGCATACTAGGGACACGGTGTTGTTCACAAACCACACAAGTATTAAAGTTTCCGCTTAATACAATTCTAGCATGGAATATAAACATTATCATGAACAAGAATTATAATAATAATATCTTTATTATTGCCTCTAGGGCATAATTCCAACACTGTTTCGCCCTATTAATACAACATTTAAATTGCGGGGTTCTAAATAACTTGAACCATGTAATTAATTATCGGGACCCCGGTTCCGCTTAATATTGCCTAATTGCACCGCATCTGTGCCATGCCATGCATCATATCATAAGCATGCCGGATCTTCTGCCGTAGTATTAAATATTGCATCCGGTGTTTCTTCTAGTGTTTGCTTCTTCGCGGATTAGGCCGATGAGTTGATGCGAGTATTGACAAGTCCTCCGGTTATGAACCGTCGACAGTGTTTCCCAGGCAAGCATCTCTCCCCCTTCTACCTATTTTGCATTTATAGTCTTTATTTCCTCCTGTTGATCTATTGCTATCTGTGTCACGATGCTTTAGTTTCTGTGCACCAGTTATATCCCGTGCAACCTCTATATTGCCTTGGACACCTCCTATTACCTATGGTTGGTAGATAGCTGGCCTTGCAAGTTGTAGTTGCTTGCTCAGGTGCAATCTCGTGTTGTCGAGTACCACAGTTGTTGGAATGCTGGCAGATGTTTATGGTAGAGATGATCATGACTTTAAATACAACTATTAAATTGCTAGATATAACTAATGCAGAGGCATCGGTGGGTAATAGATGCTATTTGGTTCTTCCACGCTCACTTGTGTCCCGTAGGACCCCGAGTACTTGATACCTATTCCTTGACTATTCGCACTATCCACATCTGGGAGGCCTTATGGACCCCCCTGAGCCAGAGCTTGATTCATTTCTATTTCTTGGGGCCACAAAGTAGTTTGGGGCTTTATTACTATCCTATACTTATGCCATGCTTTACTGCTTTATTTACGATTGTGCGTGGAGCACCTGTACTGTTTAGGATTGCAGAGTGTTTTCGCGGTATCGACAAGCCTAGTCACACTTTCGGGTTCCCAGTCGTTTACGGCCATTGGCGCAAACCTTGGGTCTGTCTCGGAGCCGGCCAACTTCGTTGCGGGTAGCTTAATGGGGTGGACCCCTGAAATATTTATGAATCCTGTGATTGCTTTGTCGTGAAAGCCTCATTGGGTTTTGAGTTGGTTTTTCCGAGGTTGATCGAGTGTGTGTTGCTATTTGTGCACCCCTGCGGGGTAAAACTTTCTGAAAGCCGTGTCCGCGGTTATGGACGACTTGGAGCATAGTATCTCGATCATAGACAAACATAACTAAAGTAGTGCTATAAATTTGACTTATTATATATGACTAGTAATCAGCTTACTATAATGGAATGGATATTAAAAATGCCAACCACTGCTGGATCCGGGATGTTTGTTATATCTGCCTAGTAAGTATTGCAACTCCAATGGAATGTGATAAAAGTGCCAACAACTGCTGGGTTTTGGGTTTCCTCGGGACAATTTATATCTGACTAGTAAATGTTCCAACTACAACGGAATGGTTAATTAAACTGCCCACTACTTATGCTTCAGGATGACTCATGCTATCTATACCTGATTAATAAGTACTACAACTATAACGGAATGAGTAAAATTGCCAACCGTGTGAGTTCCTTGGTCCGACTTCCTCGTTTGGACTCGAGGGGGAAATACCAGGATGGGTTTGTCTGGTGTTAGCTTCAGGCTGAATCCGGATAGGTCTTTCTTACCCCAAACTGATAACCGCCAGTTGTATCGAGTCTCTATAGGTTGTTTAGTGCCGCTGCGCTGCCGCTTCAGCCCACCATACCTATGTAGGTGAGATCCACTGAATTCTAGCCTTGCCGTGTACTGGCCTCAGTACTGACGCTCCTCTTTTTCCTTTGCCCTTTGTCGGCACCCCTTTTGTTTTAGCAGGTTTGAGATCGTCGTCGTTAGCAGGGTTACCCTTCCGGCTTGGCCTGGGCAGGGTTATGGACGCCATTGGTTATTCTTCAGGGCTCTTAGCCCCATTTGCATCTTGTCCATAGTCAGACGCTCTATCGTTTTCCAGGTGTTTTGGATCTTTGAATTGTATATCTGTATTCTTGACTCGCTGAGTCGCTGTTGTATATATATCTGTTCTATGGGTCCCATCGAGGACTGTTGTGTAATGGTATTACTTCGTTTTCCACCCGCACGAAAGTGCCTGGTGGGCGTCCTTGAATCGTTTCCATGCGGGTTTTGGCGGAAAGGGATAAAACTTGCATAGGGCCGATTCGAGGGTGTTACATCAGACATGGAGGCAATCAACATCATGGCAATGGTAATGGAAACATTCATAGATGAATATTACTTGCATAAATCCACAACGAGTATAGTAATTACAACAAGATCTAGACAAGATGTAGATGGGATGGATGGAGATGGTGGTGATGAAGCGGTGGATGATGAAGATCGATGCCTTAGCCTCCTGGATCTGCGCAAGGCGAAGATGGATCCCTGGTGGATGGGTTCCCCATCTAGATCCCTTTTGGAGGTGAGGTTTCTGTGATTTCTAGGTGTTCTGTATGTCTTATCCTCGAACCAATTGCACGGGGTATTTGACAAGGAGGAGGCGGCGCCAACTATACGGCTGGAGCTATACGACCGAAAAAATTGCTCCCGCCGTATAGTTGGTCGTTGAACCTTCTGCCTCCCTTGTTCATTTCTGGTTTTCTTCTGGTATTATTAATATTTCCCAAATAAGCGATTTATGTTGTTTTTACTCCTTTTCTCCATAGTACAACTGCTCCAAGAATTGTATCCATTGGATCCATCATCTGTCTTGATGCTGGTGAAAACAAACATAAAATATGCGCGCGAACATTGTAAAATACCAAGATCCTACATCTACAATGCAAAATAATAATGTAAAACATGATGCAAATATGCACTCATCAACTTCCCCAAGCTTAGACTCTTTCTCGTCCCGAGCAAGTTTTAGCTTAATGGATGTGATCCTCATATTCATGAAACCAAGTCGATAAAATAAATGAGGCAATTGCAGCATGTGTTTATCATGTACGATATAGGGGAATAAGTTCATGAATAATTCCTTACTCGAACCATCCGAATAGTATTAGAAGGCTTCCACACCTTAGTTATCAACAGTTCATAAAAGATGAATCTCAACATAATGTAAAAGTATCTGGTTTAACCCGATGAGTTAACGAGGTAGTCTCAAGTGTTTTAGGATCAACATATTCACTTGGGATTCAAAATCTCAAAAAGTGTCTCTTTGTCATACTACAATACAGTGGTATATGCCTATTTTCTCTTTGCACATTCGCACTTTTTCTTTTTTTCTTTTCTTTTGCATATATGCTCACACTTTTGTTTTAAGTGTTGTGCAAAGGAGCTAGCCATATATTCCACCTTATGTAGGAATTCAAAGTTCGACGATCTCAATTATCAAATTCCAAATGTATATGAAGCATTCTTATGACTTGGAGATTCTACCTCGACTTGTTCTCACTCTATTTGGATATCACTTTTATTTTCCTTTGTTCAAGGTTTCTCTTTTAACTTAATTGTATAGATGATTTTTCTTTGTGAATAAAACCATAGACTTGCAGCATATTGACCAAATTATCTTTATGTGTTCCATTAATACCAATGGTGTGGAAGACTCCTATTCCTATCATCAAGTGCAAGTAAAATCATACTCAAGCCATTCAAATATCATTAAAGCAAACAGAAACTCAATATTGCTCCATATATAATAATAAACTCGAAATTTCATAAAAGGGATCGACTATTCCTGAAGGGAATTCTAATTATGCAAACTTTATTTCTAGTTTGAACTACTGCAAAAAATAATAATAATAACTTATAGGATGGATTACAAGGTCTTAAAGATCTCCCCAAGCTTGGAATCAAGCCAGGCGGGATCAAATAATCCCTTGCGATTATTTGATACCGTGATTGTTGTAGATTACTGTGGTGCCATGGCACGTGGTATATTCTCCTCACGGGCCAGCCTGAGGCGGAGGGATTGATTGATAGCTTCTAATTCTTTAACATGCAGCTTGTAGAAAAGATTGTTCCTCTCTAGCACTTTCACTTGTTCTTTAATGAACTCATTGTTATCCTGAAGTGTTTGTAGTGCCTTAAGACTCATAGAAAAACCTGCTTCGGTTGTCCGCTTGATATCTTCATCAAGTTTATCAAGATAAAGTCGTAGCAATCGATGGTGTTTGGGCGTCCCTGGCTTCTCCTTGTCTAATTCTTCAATCTTAAGATCCAGGGCCTTCAAATCCCTTTTTGACACCCATGGTCAACGTCGAGGAACTCTATAGGGATGGTCTTAATCTCCTTGCCTTGCTTGTTGTTGCTCCTGATCTCCATGGGGGCTTTTCTTCTTGACTTCTATCCCTTGGTTGAGAGCCCTCACGTGTAAATAAGAGGTAGATTCGTTTTTGTAGATTGCGATTAGAGAGAGAGACAATGGCAGTATATAAGGGGGGACCAGATGTCGGTAAAAAACTCGCTATAAACACCAAATTATCATCCAAGAAAAGAATCCAAACGAAACAGGGAAAGAAAACATGGATTTGGAAGTGTCCTGTCGCGTAACGACCAACTATACGGGCGCGACCCGTATAGGTTCGGCCGTATAGTTGGTTTCGGGCATATATTTCCAAATATCTCGTGTCCAGATCGATTAAATCATGACTCGGAACCGACAATAACATTTTTTTAGATGAATAAAAGAAAGATCGAACGAAAAAGTGTCTGAGAGTTTAACGACCAACTATACGGCCAGAATTTTTGCTCCGGTCGTATAGTTGCGACCGTATAGATACAGACACCAAAAAGCAAAACTATCTGAGAGTTCAACAGCCAACTATACAGCCGGAATTTTTCTTCCGGTCGTATAGTTGCAACCGTATAATCTCAGATATCGAAAATAATTTCACAAAGATGATACAGAGAGTTTAATGACCAACTACACGGCATGAGCTCCCTCTCCGGTCGTATAGCTCCACCCGTATAGTTGGTAAAACCCCTCTAAAAGTTCAGAAAAACACAAGGATTTCAAAGGCAGAATTTTTAGGAGTAAAATTTGTGAAAACAAATCACTTATTTGGGTAAGAACACTTACCTTGCACTTACCATTTTCTTAATCAGGGATGAAAAGTTCCTCCCACAACAAGGACTCCTTCTCTTTTGGAGGAATTAACTTTAGTTCATTAAATAATTCTCATAAATGAAAATCACAAGGACTAAAGTTCCTCTCAATAAGATTGGTGTTTTCCTAGGCAAACATGGACACTGCATCTAACATTTTTATTCCTTGGCTCTGCATAATCTGCAACTCAAATTCTTGAAGTGAAAGAATCCAATGGATCAGCCTTGGCTTATGGTCTTTCCTTTCAAGGAGTTCTTTTAAGCCATCACTATCCGTGTGAACTCTCACCTTTGCATCAACTATATAAGAACGAAATTTATCGCAAGAGAAAAACACAGCAAAAAGTTACTTTTCTTCCTTATGGTAATTTATTTGAGCGCCATTGAGAGTTCTACTAGCATGATGTATAATATTAAATATACGACCAATATGTTGTCCAAGAGTTACTCCTACAACATCATCACTAGCTTCACATATTAAGTCAAAGGTTGTATCCTAGATAGGTGGTTTAATGGTGGGATCACGAGCTAAAGCATTTTTTAGTTTATCAAAGGCTTCAAGACACTTATCATAAAAATTAAATCACATTCCCTTTTGCAAGAGGTTAGTAAAAGGTTTAGATATCCCGGAGAAATTTCTAATGAACCTTCTGTAAAAACCCACATGACCAAGAAAACTTCTTATACCTTTAATATCCCTAGGTTGTGGCATTCTCTCTATTGCTTCAATCTTAGCTCTATCAACTTCAATTCCCTTATCTGATACCTTATGTCCGAGGACTATACCTTCTTTGACCATAAAATGGTACTTCTCTCAGTTTAGAACAAGATTAGTTTCTTCACAACGCTGCAAAACTCTCTTGAGATTATCCAAGTAGCTAGTAAATGAAGTTCCATAGACAGAAAAGTCATCCATAAATACTTCCATTATAAGTTCTATAAAATCCGAAAAAATAGCAGTCATACATCATTGAAAAGTACCTGGAGCATTACATGGACCAAAATGCATACATTGATAAGCATGTAAACTGTAAGGACTTATGAAAGTTTTTTTAAGTTGGTCATCCGGATGAACAACTATTTGAGAGAAACCAGAGTATTCGTCCAAGTAACAAGAATGAGTATGGTTTGCTACCTTTCTAAAGTTTGATCTATGAACGGTAATGGATAGTGATCTTTCCTAGTTTCTTTATTTAATTTCCTGAAGTCTATGCACATCCTATGCCCAACAATAGTTCTAGTAGGTATTAATTAATTGTTTTCATTAGGAACAACAGTAAAACCACCCTTCTTAGGGACACAATGAACGGGACTTACCCAATCACTCTCTTTAATAGGATAAATTATACATGCGTCCAGTAGGCGTACAATTTCTTGTCTTACCACTTCTTTCATTTTAGGCTTTAATCTTCCATTAAATTTTGCAACGGGTTTAGCACCTTCTTCCATGAATATTCGATTGACGGCTATCATGGGACTAATGCCCTTCAAGTCATCCATTGAGTACCCAAAGGCTTGGCGATGCTCCTTAAGTATCCTCATGAGTTCCTCTTCTTCTTCTCCTGAAAGTTTAGCACTAATAATAATAGGAAATTTATTTGTATCATCTAGAAACCTGTATTTGAGATTGTCTGGTAGAGTCTTCAACTCTGGGGTGGTAATTCCTTGTCCCCTCTCTTTTTTAGCTCTTCAAAAGCCTCCTCGGTTGGAGGTCCCAAAATGGGAAGTGAATCGAATTCATCTTGTAGTTCTTCTAGGGACTTGTCCTCCATAACTATTTCTTCATAATTTGGATCTTCATTTATTTCTTCTTCTTGATTACCAAAGAAAAGAGCCGCCATTTCCTCAATAGTTTTATCTTCCTCTTCTTCTTAAATTTGTGGAGGCATGTCTTTAACTTTGGAAAAATGGAATTTATTTTCCGTTCCCCCAAGCCTATGAGACACAATCTCCTTCTTGAAATTAACATAGGCACCTATATCACCCAAAAAGTTTCTTTCAAATATAATAGGGCAAAGAGTGTTTGCTGGCATATCAACAACTACAAAATCGATAGGCAAGTTTTTGTTGCCAATTGTGACAGTTGCATTGTCAACTACTCCCATTGGAATTCTAAGGTTTTATTGGCTAACATAATTGTTATATCAGTATTTTCAATTCTAGCTGGTTATATTTCTTCTTTTTTTTGTAGGTAGAAATCATAAGATATAACATTAACTTCGGTGCCTGATGACCCACAAGTATAGGGGGTGTATCGCAGTATTTTCGAGGCAAGTGAAACCCAATTTATTGATTCGACACAAGGGGAGCCAAAGAATATTTATAAGCCTTAACAATTGAGTTGTCAATTCAGCTGCACTTGAAAACAATCTTGCTCACAGCAGTTTATCAGTAGCAACAGTTTTGTAGTAGGAATAGTAAAGTAACAGTAGTAGCAAAGCAAAGACAGTAGTAACAAAAGCAGTAACAGTGGGATTCGAGTGCGGTAGGCATAGGGATGGATGGACGGGCGTTGCATGGACAAGACAATTCACATAGCAATCAGAACATAGGGCAATTGCAGATAAATAAGATAAAGCATCCAAGTACTAGCCAATCCTAGGCATGTGTTCCATATATAGTCATGCGTGCTCGCAATGAGAACTTGCACAACATCTTTTGTCCTGCCAGCCCGTTTGCAGTGGGGCCTCTAGGGAACTACTGGCAATTAAGGTGCTCATTTTAATAGAGCACCAGAGCAAAGCATTAACACTCCGTGAACACATGTGATCCTCACATCAAAGCCTTTCCCTTCCGGTTATCCCGATTTCTGTCACTTCGGGGCCATAGGTTCCGGACAAAACCGTGTGTATACAACTTGTAGATAAGACCAAGAACAATACTATCATAATGAATCAATAATAAGTTCAGATCTGAAATCATGGCACTCGAACCCTAGTGACAAGCATTAAGCACAACAAGTCGCAACAAAGTCATAAAGCACTAATAAAAGATACTAGGCACCATGCCCTAACAATCTGATGCCATTACATGAACGATCTCATCCAATCCCTACCATCCCCATAGCCTATAGCGGGGGATTACTCACTCATAGATGGGGGAAAGATGGATGGTCGATGGAGAAGCGATGGTGATGATGATGGCGATGATCTCCTCCAATTCCTCGTCCTGGCAGGGTGCCAGAATGGAGTTTCTGGTGCTGTTTCGTGGAATCTGGTGGTGGCGGCGGAGCGGAACTCCTTCTGGAAAAATGTCGAACCCCCCGAAGTTTTTAGGTCAGAAGGCTCCTTATAGGCGAAGAGAGAGGCCGAGGGGGTGCCTGGGGGGCCCACACCACCCCCTGGCGCGGCCTGGCCTGGCCCGCGCCACCAGGTGGTGTGGCCACCCCAGGGCTCTTATCCGTATCGTATTCTGGCTCCTGGAGTCTTCGGGTGAAATAGGATTTTTGGCATATTTTCTGGGATTTTTCCTGATAGTTGATTTTCTGCACAAAAAGTAGACACCAAGGCAATTCTGCTGAAAACAGCGTCAGTTCGCATTAGTTGCATCCAAATCACACAAGTATAGAGGAGAAACAATAGCAAAAGTGTTCGGGAAAGTAGATACGTTTTGGACGTATCAACTCCCCCCAAGCTTAGCTTATTGCTTGTCCTCAAGCAATTCAGTTGAAAACTGAGTGCGATAAAAGAACTTTCACGAACACATTTGCTTCATATGATGTAAATATTCTCAGCAATGTGATCAACTACTTAGACAATCCATAATAAAGAGTATGCAACTAAGTATACTTAATAGTCATTGCAAGCTATGAAGAGATTCCAATCTCAAGAATAATAAGTAGCATAAAGCACGAACATAAGCAACATTACAATGCTCATAAAAAGGTACGATAGAGTGGTATCTCACTTGCCTTTGATTATGAATGCCAAGGCACCTCTGAAGTTCAAGTGTTGACTAGAAGTAAAGATATCAAGGATACAAACATCAAAGTCATAACACAAATAATCAAGTAATGGAACAAACACAAAGAATGACAACTATGCTCTCAAGGAGGTGCTTAAAGAATATGTGGAGACTCAACAAGTAGAAGAAAAGGTTTTGAATAATTTTGAAAGGCTTCCAAATGCTGAAAGTATGGTACTCGTTAGCCTTGAGCTCTCATTGCCCCTATCATAAGCATCTTTAACGTGGTTAAGGTGAAAGTGAGGTCCAATCTGAGTTATATGCTTGACAGACTATAAACTGAAAATCCCAAGTCCCTTGAGTACGAGGGCCACTCCTCATGCTACTCAACTTTAGTTACCGGTAAGTTCTTGTCATCGTAAGTATGTACGTATCGTTGAGAACCGCCAACGGGGTACCCCTTGCCCGATGATATGGAAGAATCCCCATATCAAAATGACAAGGCAAGCAGACAATGAGTATCTCAGCAATCTTCTTATTTACCATGGGAAAATGGTGCTTTTTTTCTCTCTTTCCTCTTTTCATAGAACTCTATTTTTTCTTTTTCTCAATAGCTATCTCTCTCTTTTTTTATAAGAAGAATGCTTCATAGATATCATTATGGTTACGCTGCAGGTTTCCACCATGTCAGCATGGATTAGACCAGCGGCCCAGGCGTTTCTCTAACACACATACATAACTCCATGGACTTACAAGCTCCCCTTTTATTTCACACCGACGACATCCGCAAACAAAAGAGCAAGGTATCAACTGGGTATATATTTACAAGTGTTGAAAGCATTCCCCGTGACAGCACGGTTCTGCTAATCCCCAGCCTATAATTTGCAAGCATATAACTTTCATGGAGAGTTCACAATGGTTCAAGTTTATTAAGTGCGGAAAATAAAGTGCGCCATCAAGTTCGTGAGAGATTTACTAACTAATTTTCCCATAACAAGCAAACATTTTATTCGGGAGAAAACAAGGCATAATGAATACCCACGGGAGTAGCAAATGATGCTAATAGGTAGATATGGTGGACACTTTGGAAATATTTGGTTTAGGGAGTTTGAAACATGAGTAAAACACTCAGTGGAAGTGAAGGCTAGCAATAGTAAGGGAGCGACAAACGAGAGAGCAATAGCTGTCATTATCATGCTTGCAACAAAACAGGACTACTCATGGCATGAAAGTGATTCAAGATCCTCAAGGCAAAATAATTCATCGAGGCTTAACTGATTATTACAGTCATGTGCATGCGTGAGCATGTGCCAAGTCAATCAAATGAAATATTCAGAGGAGGATACCACGGTGTCATACCAATATATGAATAGAGTAATGCAAGCAAACATTCATGAAACATGCTACAAACTATTAGCGAGCTGGAGCTAATCACAAGAAAGCAAGAACTACTAAGCATCCAAAGAAAACATACACTCTACATGAATAGACTAAGCACGCCCACAGTGATGAGTATATGCACAAAAATGAAAACAAATAGAGTTCATTACCACCCTCTTACCACGCCTCAAGTTGTCATTGATCCTCATTATTGCTCTTCACTTGTGTGGCTTGAATAATAATATGAAACCAATAATCCACTAAGAACTGCCGAACCCTGTAGCAAACTTGCAAAAACCAAATAAGAACGACAAATATTTTTGGTGTTTTCGAATTTTAAATAAGAACCAAAAGAGAAAAACAAGCAAAGCAAAATGTTTTTGGGTTTTTCGAATAGTTCAAACAAAGCGAAAAGGGAAAAGCAAACCAAGGCAAAAAGAAGAAGCAAACCAAAGAGAAACAACAAAAATATTTTTGGTCTTTTTGTGTTTTTAGAAAGCAAAAGCAAAGAAGAACAAAAGCTAAAAAGAGAACAAAAACATGAATATACAAAGTACCGACGCAACATGATATGGAGATGAGTGCGGTGTCGGCGTACCTCCCCCCAAGCTTAGGCTTTTGGCCTAAGTGGGTATCAATCCATGTACGAATAGGGGTTCCAAGCGGGCGGATCTTGGTAAGAATGGTCGTAGCTGGGCCCATGAGAAGAAGAGGAAGCTCCCCAATCATAAGCGGGCTGCTAATATGAAGACTCTCCCTCATTCGAGGGCTGGACCGAATCGTCCATGACCTCCCTTCTAGTGTCCTGCTCCTGTTGGGAGAGCTCTCCCAAGTACGTGTCCAGCTCCTCCTCAGTGAGGGACCATCCTTCCCTGTTATCAAGGTTAAACAAAACAGGTGCAGGCAAAAGAACAACACGCTCGTACTTGCTCTTTCTCCAACCAGCTTTGAGAAAGGTTATTTCATAAGACAACTCACTCAAACTGGCCCACGAGGAAATAACTTTATGTTGTATCATGGAATTAAAATCAAGCCTCTCTATGGGAAACTGTAGGTCTAGATGATGAGGCACTAAACCATGCAATGCTAGTAAACGCGAAGCAATGAGGCCTCCACAAATTCCACCTTTCTCACGGTTAGCAGCAAGACGAAAAGCTATCAAAGCACCCAAGTTGTAAGACCTATCTCATCTAAGAGCAGTAGAGATAAATGCTAGATCAAACGAAGATAACTTATTGGCAGCTTTCCTAGCAAGAACACACTTGGCAATAAAGTAGGCAAAGTAGCGAATGGAGGGAAGATGAATGTTATGGATTGTTCCATTCTCCTTTGAGAAGCTACTCCCTTGACAAATTTCTGCGTATAATTTCATGAGTGGTTCCGGTCTCTCTTTAATCTTCTTACATGATCCCCATTGAGGTACCTTAATGGCTGCACAAAAATCATCAAGAGAAAGATTGACAGCAATATTGTAAATTTTTTAATGGACCATGGGGTTAGGCAAAGAGTGTCTAAATTGGAAATCCTGCACCACAGACATGGTTAGCTTCACAAATTGACAAGGTTCATCTTCCAAGAAACGCTCTAACCCTGCATTAGAAACCAAAGTGTGGAAATCTTGTACAATTCCTGCAGCTCTCATGAACTCCGGGCATGGATAAATGGAGGGAAAAACTTCCTCCTCCCGATGGACCTTCATGACCTCAGGCACCCAAAGCTCATGTTGGTTTAGGTGGTGTTCACCCATCTTCTATTCTGAAATTTAAACACCTTTTAAACGAGTGATTGCAAAGTAAATATAAGGAAGGATTCTACTCATAGGGACTTACAAGAGGCCTAAACATGCATCAAAACTATATCTCTAAGCATCAAACAAGCTTACAAGCTCTCATAACCAGTCACCTACAGCAGCAAAATACTCAACATATAATCCACTAAACACAAATCTACTTGGACAAGGGGAGGAGTCACATACCAAGGAACAAATGCTCCAAATTTCAGCAAGAAAGATGGGCTGAGCAAGGAGATCGAAGAAATCGAGAGCAAGCACAGAAAGAACGCGATTTTGAGCTATGAACTGGAGCTTACTCGGGAGAGAGAAGAAAGTGGCAGGTGAGAGAGTAAGTGGGAGGCCAGGGGTGGCCCACACCAGGGCATGGTGCCACCCAGGGCTGGCCGCGCCACCACATGGTGTGCCTGCCTGGTGGGCCCCCTGGTACCTACCAGGTACTCCTCTGCCCCTTTTTTCATGTAAAAATTTAATATGAATTTTCTGAAATTTTTCGAGACACTTTATTTTTGGGCTTTTTTTCAGAAATAGAAGAATGATTTTTCTGACATACAGATTTTTTTTGTTTTTTGGAAACATGATGCAAGGACAAAACAAGGCTAGAACTACAGAAGTTCTAACATGCAAGCAACTAACAACAAAAAGAAAACTAAACAAAAGCAAAAACTAAAATGCAAAGGATAGAAATAAATGGAGATAATCATAATGAAAACATTGTTTTGTTCAATGGAATCCTTTTGTTAACAAGGTTGATCAAGTCTTGCTACCAAAATAATTGCATATGAGACAAAACTTTGTACTCCACTAATGATTATGTTACCTCAACCTTGATAGCAATGGTCCCAATCGTAATAGTTTCAAAATTTTCTCTTGGTATGGGACAATATATTTCTCCAACTTGAATGCCTTCAACATGTTCAATTGAATTCAAACCATAAGTCCTTTCAATCTTCTTGGGGAAATAGACAGTATGTTCCTTGTCATTAACATTGAAGGTCACCTTTCCTTGATTACAATTAATAACAGCTCCTGTAGTATTAAGAAAAGGTCTCCCAAGAATAATAGACATATTATCGTCTTCAGGCATTTCAAGCACAACAAAATCAGTTAATATCAAGCAATTGTGGGCCACCTGAACAGGTACATCCTCACATATACCCATAGGAATAGTGGTAGATTTATCAGCCATTTGCAAAGATATATCAGTTGGTATCAATTTTTGAAGTTGAAGCCTCTTGTAGACAGAGAAAGGCATAACACTAACTCTAGCTCCCAAATCACACAAAGCAGTTCTAACATAACTGTTCTTAATAGAGCAAGGGATAGTTGGAATCCCTGGGTCTCCAAGTTTCTTAGGAACCTTACCATTGAAAGAATAATTAGCAAGCAAACTAGAGATTTCTTCATTAGGGATCTTCCTTTTATTCGAAACAATGTCCTTCATATACTTTGAGTAAGGAGGCAACTTAATAGCATCAGTCAAAGGAATTTGCAAGAATAAAGGCTTCATCCACTCACAAAACTTATTATAGTGTTCATCTTCCTTTGACTTGTGTTTCTTATCGGGGAAAGGCATAGGTTTTTGGACCCAAGGTTCTCTTTCACTACCATGTTTCTTAGCAATAAAATCTTCTTTGGTGTATTTAGTAGTCTTAGTGTGGTTTTCAAGTTCTTCTTCAACTTTTTCTTCATTAGGAACTTCATTTTCTTCATTACCACTTTTAGTTTCAGCATCAGAGATAAATATACTATTAGGATCTATAGCAGGTTCAGAGGGTTCTTTAACAATTTTATGTTTCTTCTTCCTTTTCTTACGAGTAGAACCACTATTTTCAGCTTGTTGAGAATCCTGCTCAATTCTTTTGGGATGCCCCTCAGGATATAGAGGATCCTGGGTAGCAGCACCACTTCTAGTTCTAATTTCATAAGCATGTTTTTGTTTAGCAGCATTAACTAGCAAGTCTTTTTGTACTTTAACGAGTTGATCTATTTGAGTTTGAACCATTTGAAAGTGTTTAACAATCATTTTAACATCATTAGAGGTTCTTTCCACAATATCTTTCAACTCAACAATAGCTCTAGTGTTTTCCATTAGATGATTTTGCACCCTTTTATTAAAGTTGTCTTGCTTAACAATAAAGATATCAAATTCTTCTAAGCATTGATCAGGAGGTTTAGAGTAAGGGATATCACCTTCATCAAAGTGTTGGAGAGAGTGTACCTTAATAGTGGATGAGTAGGAAATAGGCTTACATAATTCTTCTATAGGAGGTAGATTCTTGACATCTGCAGCTTTAATTCCCTTCTCCTTAAGACATTTCTTAGCTTCCTTCATCACTTCATCATTTAATTCAATAACTCCCCTCTTCTTTGATGTTGGAATAGGCACAGGAATAGATAGTTCAGGTACAATTACTTCAGGTATAGCTTGTTTAGGAGGAGTCCAATCTTCATAATTCTTGCTTATTTTAGCCATTAATTCCTCAGCTTCCTTAGGAGTCCTGTTCCTAAAAACACAATCAGCACAACTATCTAGGTATGTCCTAGATTCCTCGGTTAGTCCATTATAAAATATATCAAGAAGCTCATTCTTAGGTAATGGACTTCCAGCATGTGCATGAATCAAAGCACTAAACCTTGCCCAAGATTCGGTCAATACCTCTTTTTCTCCCTGTTTAAAATCAAAAAGTTCCTGCAAAATAGCATGTCTAGCACTGGGAGGAAAATATTTCTATAGGAAAGTACTAATCAAGCACTCAGGGCTATCAATAGATCCAGGAGGTAAATTACTAAACCAAGTTTTAGCTTCTCCTTGCAGTGAAAAAGGAAAAATCTTAGCAACAAAGTAAGTATATCATCAGAAAATAAGCCACTCATGGTAGAAAGTTCATTCATATGTGCTACCGCACTTTCATTCTTAGTCCCACAAAAAGGTTCTTTCTCGACAATAGCTATGTAAGATAGATCGAGAGAGAAATCATAATCTTCATCTGTAATGTTTATGGGAGAAGCAGCAAACTTAGCAGCAGGAGATAACTTGGGTCTAATAGTACGCCTCTCAAGGAGACTCTTAGAAGCGCTCCTATCATGGGTGTTCTTACATTCTTTAATAAACTCATCGGTCATCTCAACATAATCTTCTTCAATATCATAACTCTCACTAGACTCAGGTGAGCTAACAGGTGTGGTAGTGTCTTCATTAGGAGTTTCGGTATTTCTAGCTATAGTTCTAGCAATCGTAGCATCTAGGAAAGGACCTAATGAACCACACTTATCAAGCACAGTAGAAGCAGCATCATAACCATCAGAAGTTTCAGATTCTGCAGTAGTAGTAGTGTGTGTAGCATGTGTATGTGGTGGTGTAACGAGCTTACTTATAACAGATGGTGAATCAAGAGCAACAGAGGTGTTTAGAACCGTACCTCTTCTTGTAGTGGATGGTAAAATAGGAAACTTGCCATCACGAGACTTACCCATTATGGATGGATAGCAGCGAACAATAGAGAATCCAAGTGAACTTGATAAAAAAGCTATGTTCCCCGGCAACGGCGCCAGAAAATAGTCTTGATGACCCACAAGTATAGGGGGTGTATCGCAGTATTTTCGAGGGAAGTGAAACCCAATTTATTGATTCGACACAAGGGGAGCCAAAGAATATTTATAAGCCTTAACAACTGAGTTGTCAATTCAGCTGCACCTGGAAACAATCTTGCTCACAACAGTTTATCAGTAGCAACAGTTTTGTAGTAGGAATAGTAAAGTAACAACAGTAGCAAAGCAAAGACAGTAGTAACAAAAGCAGTAACAGTGGGATTCGAGTGCGGTAGGCATAGGGATGGATGGACGGGCGTTGCATGGACAAGACAATTCACATAGCAATCAGAACATAGGGCAATTGCAGATAAATAAGATAAAGCATCCAAGTACTAGACAATCCTAGGCATGTGTTCCATATATAGTCATATGTGCTCGCAATGAGAACTTGCACAACATCTTTTGTCCTGCCAGCCCGTTTGCAGCGGGGCCTCTAGGGAACTACTGGAAATTAAGGTGATCCTTTTAATAGAGCACCGGAGCAAAGCATTAACACTCCGTGAACACATGTGATCCTCACATCAAAGCCTTTCCCTTCCGGTTATCCCGATTTCTGTCACTTCGGGGCCATAGGTTCCGGACAACAACGTGTGTATACAACTTGTAGATAAGACCAAGAACAATACTATCATAATGAATCAATAATAAGTTCAGATCTGAAATCATGGCACTCGGGCCCTAGTGACAAGCATTAAGCACAACAAGTCGCAACAAAGTCATAAAACACTAATAAAAGATACTAGACACCATGCCCTAACAATCTGATGCCATTACATGAACGATCTCATCCAATCCCTACCATCCCCATAGCCTACAGCGGGGGATTACTCACTCATAGATGGGGGAAACATGGATGGTCGATGGAGAAGCGATGGTGATGATGATGGCGATGATCTCCTCCAATTCCCCGTCCCAGCAGGGTGCCAGAACGGAGTTTCTGGTGGTGTTTCGTGGAATCTGGTGGTGGCGGTGGAGCGGAACTCCTTCTGGAAAAACGTTGAACCCCCCGAAGTTTTTAGGTTAGAAGGCTCCTTATAGGCGAAGAGAGAGGCCGAGAGGGTGCCTGGGGGCCCACACCACCCCCTGGCGCGGCCTGGCCTGGCCCGCGCCACCAGGTGGTGTGGCCACCATAGGGTTCTTCCCCGTCTTGTATTCTGGCTCCTGGAGTCTTTGGGTGAAATAGAAATTTTGGCATATTTTTCGGGATTTTTCCTGATAGTTGATTTTCTACACCAAAAGTAGACACCAAGGCAATTCTGCTGAAAACAGCGTCAGTTCGCATTAGTTGCATCCAAATCACACAAGTATAGAGGAGAAACAATAGCAAAAGTGTTCGGGAAAGTAGATACGTTTTGGACGTATCAGTGCCAAGATCACATAAACCTTAATGAGAGGTTTCATTAAATATGCAGGGAAGAATAGGCTTACCCACATCTTTTACCTTTTATTTTACCTTCAACCAATACGGAAGTTTCTTCATCAAGTTAAACTATGTTACAATGTGAGTACATAGCCATAATTGCTTCCGTGGTTGCCTCTTCATCTTTGTTTTCTTTCAGGTGTTCTGTGACTACTGGCATGCTTTCATCTTCCTTCTTTTCCTGTACTGCTTTAACCTGTTCATATTCAAAAATATGCTTTTGTGCAGTGTTAGGGAAAGGTACTTCATATATTGGTTCTATGGAGGCAAGTGTTGCTTTATCTTCTCTTTTCTTTTCTGGTTTGGGTGGTGGGTCATGATGACCCACAAGTATAGGGGGTGCATCGCGGTATTTTTGATAAGTAAGAGTGTCAAACCCAACGAGGAGCATAAGGTCTTGATGAGTGGCTTGGAGCGGAAATTCTCTGTAAATACTTAACAAACGGATTTTTAGGGGTTTTTGATAATGCAGATAAATAAAGTTCGAGTAAAATAAAATACAATAAGAATAAATGCAGCAAGTGGCCCAATCCTTTCTTTAGCAAAGGACAAGCCGGTTGTATTACTTAAGATGACCAAACGTTCTCGAGGACACACAGGAATATCATCAAGTGCTTTCGCTTCATATAGTTGATTAATCTTCTTTAGCTTGCTAAGTGTTGTGTGGGTGAACCTGTGCTAATGTTCCAACCTTCCTAGGACTAATACATACTTGTGATTATACCCCTTGCAAGCATCCGCAAGTACAAGAAAGTAATTAAGGTAGAAACCTAACCATAGCTTTAAACTCTAAGACCTTGACATCCCTTGTGCAAAGGTTTCCTAACGGGGGTTCAGGTTTCTATCACTCCGGCAACCCCTATGATTAGTAGCCAAATACACAATGCATTCCCCTAGGCCCATATAGGTGAAGTTTCATGTAGTCGATGTTCACATGACACCACTAGAAGAAATACACCACAACTTAAATATCAAACCATTGAATCTTTCTCAACACAATTCCACTACTAACAACATGACTACTCACAAGACATCATATGTATCAAGATCAGAGATGAAATAATGATATGTAACAATCTGAACATAAACGATAATTCAATGGTTCACTCAATAGAATCAACTACAAGGAGTAATCAACATCGGGAAAGTTTCCCCTAAGAATTATGCAAGATTCAACCCAAGTGTTACAGCGGTATGGAGTGGTGATGATGGTGCTGGTGGAGATGATGGTGATGATGATGATCCCGATGAAGTCTAGCTTGATGGTGGTGTTGATGGCGACGATCTCCCCTCTCCGGGAAGGAATTCCCCCGGCAGAAATCTGTCTGCCAGAGAGATCTTTCTCTCTCGGTGTTTTCCGTCCCGCAGAGGCGGCGGAATCTTTCTGTGGTCGTTCCCTGAGTCTTAGGGTTTCGGGAGGAATATATACGCTAGAGGGGAGAGCCAGAGGTGGGCCAGGGCGGCCACACCACCTGGTGGCGCGGCCTAGGGTGGCCCGCTCCAGGGGGTGGTGTGGGCCCCCTGTGGCCCATCTCCACTCCCCCTTCTGGCAATCTTCATCTTATGGAAAAATAGAATTTTCCATGTATTTTCCCAGATTTTCTGATCTTCGCGAATTTCGTCTCCAAACAGCCCCTTTTCCATCAGAATCCTGACTGCAGCGGTCCATGCTCCAAAAGTCATCAACCATGCAAAAATAGATCAAATAACATAAGTATCATCTCTTAATATGAAATATATCAATGAATAACAGTAAATTATGCTATAGAATAGTGATGCAAAATGGACGTATCAACTCCCCTCAAGCTTAGACTTCGCTTGTCCCCAAGCGAAAACTGAGCTCAATAAACATGACCTCGGGTTTATGGAGTGAAGAGTCAATAAAAGAATACGGACAAGAAGCATCACATTCATCAATACATAAATCATAATAGAAGACAACTAACTATTATATACCTTAACTTGCAGTAAGTAAAGGAAACACAATAAAGATACATCAAGTAAATAACAATTGGTAACGGCAAACTTAGCTCTTGGTCGAAGAATAGTTGACAATTTGTAGGAGTTCACACATAAAGGGTTTTCAATGATAGCTTTCAAAGTAATAAACACTAAGATAAGAGCAATGTGCAAAACAAGAAACATGATTGAATAAATCATCATATGAATGAATGAAACACAACAACTCAAAGTACTTGCTGAGATAGAAGGGAATAGGTTTACTACCTCAACTAAAAAGTAAAATATAGGACCTTCGCAGAGGGAAGCAGGGATTTCAAGTTTCATAAAGAGCTTCCAAAAATTATGGTACTTATTAGCTTTCAGCTCTCATTGCCCCTATTATAGGCATCTTTAGGTGATTAAGGTTAAAGTGATCAAATATGAGGATATGCTTGACAAGTTGTAAGTTGAAAATCTCATGTCCCTTAAATACGAGGGCTGCTCCTCATGCTACTCAAGTTTAGTTACCGGTAAGTTCTTGTCATAGTAAGTATATGTGTATCATAGACAACCGCCAACGAGGTACCCCTTGCCTGATGATACGGAAGAATCCCCATATCAAAATGACAAGGCAAGCAGACAACGAGCATCTCAGCAATCTTCTTATTTACCATGGGAAAATGGTGCTTTTTTCTCTCTTTCCTCTTTTCTCATCTCTTTTTTTCTTTTTCTCAACCTCTGTCTCTTTTTTTATTAGAAGAATGCTTCATAGATTGCTCATTATGGTTACGCTGCAGGTTTCCACCATGATTAGGCATGGATTAGACCAACGGCGCAAGCATTTCTCTAACACACATACATAACTCCATGGACTTACAATCTCCCCTTTCATTTCACACCGACAACATCCATAAATAAAAGAGCATGATATCAACTAAATAAAGTGCAATGTTGAAAGCGTTCCCCATGACAGCATGGGTCTGCTAATTCACAACTTACAAAGCGCAAGCATATACGCAACATAGATGGGCACAATGGTTCAAGTTTATTAAGTGCAAGACAGTAAAGTGTGCCATCAAGTTCGTGAGAGCTTTAATCACTAATTTTCACATAACAAGTTTAATTCGGAAGGTAGATAAAAACATGAATTTACTTGGAATAGCAATAATGCTAATAGGTAGGTATGGTGGACACAAATGGCATAGGTTTTGGTTTAAGGATTGGATGCACGAGAAGCATTCCCTCTCAGTGCAGGTTTTTGGCTAGCAAGGCTGGGTAGCAAGCATAAGAGTTGAAGGAAACAAACGAACATACAAGTGATAAAAACAAACATGCAATCTTCCTTGGAAGCACAAAAGATCTTAACTAGAGAATACTAAACTTATGAGCAAATCAAGAAAGAAAGATGATGAAATTATAATTCTTTAGAGTATTTTTTATCTTTTTCATTCAATTCTCAAAAATAGTGCTGCTACTGACCAAGCCAGGTTTGCCAAAACCAACTAAATTAACTCAATGATCCCAAAGTGATACCAATACTAACAACAAGATCAATCATATAATCTAAATTGAAAACTAATATAAGATATGCAAAAGAGTAAATCAAAGAACTTCTCATTAATATTCCATAACGGCAACTCACACCAAGGGATACATAGATATCTAACGAGAGGGGGACACTTCCATAATGCAAACCATCCTAATGATAACTTCTCTATTCATGATATGACTCTACTAAAAAGGTAAAAACATACAAGATAGTGATGTGATACCGTGGCACTCCCCCAAGCTTGGAACAAACCAAGGGGATGCCAAAACCTGATGACGAATTACTCCTTCGGTGGTGGTGGTGTTCTCTCGATGAGATTTTTGATCAATTTCCTCAAGTCCTCAATCTCGAAGGTGAGAGTACGAATCAACTCTGAGTTTTGCTCAATGCGGCCCATGATCATGTCGGGTTGCGAATTCCAGCTCTTGTGATTCTTTCCCACTCTTCCTCCTTGAAGTCTTCTTTTCCTGCATGGTTAGAACGAGGCATATCCCAATTGGAGGGTAGTTTCTCCTTGGGCATATTCTGGAATTGATGCTCATGGATAAGGGTATGGAAAGGATTCTTGGTGCGTGGAGAAGGTGTCCGTGGAGCCAAACAGTGACGTGGAGGCTTCCCTCCAGTTGACCTCCGTGCAGTCCTTCTGATCTTGGCAGGGTTTGCCAACACTCCAATTCTTGCAATGGTAGTGCCGGTGTGCGGATGCTGGCTTTTCTTTGCCTCCTCTTCATCGATCTCCTTCTCCTGCCCGGGGTCTTGGGGATCCTCCTCCGCAGGCTCCTTTCCCTTATCCTTGGCGGAGACCATTGTGCTTCTAAACTTTAAGAATAGTTCCTAGAAGAAACAGATCGAAACGAAAACATGACGAGAACACGATATACGAACCTCGGGGGATCCGGGAGATTATATATTACAAATTTTTACAACATAAGGAAGGTATGGGAGAAAACGTGTCAGAGACAGAGTCCGAGGTGGCCACACCACCTGCTGGCGCAGCCAGGGGGCCCGCGCCAGGGGGTGGTGTGAGCCACCGTGGCTCCGTTTCCGTCCCTCTTTCGCTTCGTTGCTTTCCTTGTTGGATAAAAACTCCAAAAATATAATTGGACAGAATTTTCGCGGAACTTTTTTTACCAGAACTATTACCTATTCGAAAACGGACTCTGCAGGTCTCTGAAGTTTTAGTAGATTCTTCCGGAGTCACCGCTTGAATACCATCAATATCTTCATCTTTATACACATGTTACTCGAGTCATGAAACCTTTCACTTTCTTATTACACCATTTTCTCCAATAACCTGGAAATTTCTTTCACACAAAACTTTACACAAATCTCATTAGCAACATTAGTGTAAGCGAGGTAATGAACCTTTTAAGTCAAATTTCAACTGAAATCCATCAAAGAATAAGATACTGTAGCAACTCCTTACGAAAAACCAAAAAGAATTCAAAAAGGAAATCGATTTAAGAGGCAAATGCAAGAGTGGCACAAATCTGTCAAAACAGACCAGCAGGTAAAGATCAATTTTTTCGAAAATCTTCTGTTACTCAAATCAAAAAGCACAAAACTAACAAAAGTTAAATAACAACCTGGGGCAAAAGCACAAAATATTACAGCTCACTCTGATGTACATAGATCTCTCACGATTTTTTACGGTGAAGTACAAAAATCTGTTTCGGGACAGCAACTTCCTCAAATCTTACTTCTCTCTAATTAGAGGTTGATCTTGACACAAAAACCAAACAAAAGGATAAGGATATATTATTGCCGAAACAATAACTTCCAAGACTCAAATAAACAAAAACAAACCGAAAGCAAGAATATATTGGGTTGTCTCCCAAAAAAGCTCTTTCTTTATAGCCATTAAGATGGGCATGATAATTTCAATGATGCTCACATAAGAATATGAATCGAAGTAAAAGAGAGCATCAAGAAGCAAATATACACATGTTTAACTCTAACCCAGTTCCTATGCAAGGGAATTTTGTAAGCAAACAAGTCGTTGAAACCAGGGACTGCTAGCATAGGAAGGCAAAACAAGTGCAACATAAAGACTTTCAGCATAAAGCGAGGAAACTTAATATTATTGAGATGCATTTGAACAGTCTTCCCTCTCTCATAATAACTTTCAGTATCATGCATAAATTTAATTATATAACTATCACAAGAACCATTGTAGCAATGATCACTTATCCTAACAGAAAACATAGGGACACTAGCTCTCATAACACTACTTTGTGAAACAATATTAGAAGTATCCTTACAGAGGATAGTGTGTCCATCTTCTACATATTTAGTGACAAAGTCTTTCATATTTGCTATTATAGGTTCATCATTTTGTTCATTGATGGCCCAAAATATATCAAGCTCGTTGGGGAACCCCAAGACGAAGGTATGATGAGCACATCACCAAGTTTTCCCTCAGTATGAAACCAAGGTTATCAATCCAGTAGGAGCAAGGAAACACCCCAAAGGTGTAGCTAGCTGAACGTTGGCAGGGCGCACTAACGGTGCCAGCAGCAACGTGGAGACCTGCACAACACAACCACATAACTTTGCCCCCAACTTACGATGAGGTTGTCAATCTCACCGATTTTCCTGAAAACAAAGGATTAAACGTATCGAATGGAAGGAAGTAATAGTTTGCAGAAAGTAAACACAAAGCAGTAAACAGTTTGTAGATTGTATGCAAAAGAAAGGACCGGGGTCCATAGTTCACTAGAGGTGGCTCTCCTTAAGATAGATAACATGCTGGGTGAACAAATTATAGCGGGGCAATTGACAAACATCGAGAAAGCAATACATGCATATACTAATCATCTTGACTCCTTTGGAACTTGATTGGGCATTACAACATTATACATAGACCGCCATCCAACTGCATCTATGACTAATAATCCACCTTCAGGTTATCATCCGAACTCCCTCCAGTATTATGTTGCAAGCAACAGATTATTAACTTTATGAATTGCGTGTAATGTAAACAATACGATTGTTCTATGAACAAAGGATTGTTGTTTTCTCCCTAGTAGCAAAAACACATCTAGTACCTTAGAGATTTCTGTCACTTGCCCAGATTACCAGAGGCATGAACCCACTATCGAGCATAAATACTAACTCTTGGAGTTGCAAGCATCTACTTGGCCAAGATAGCTACTAACAACGGAAAGCATGCAAGATCACAAATAACAAAGACATGATAGAATCAATAATCAATCTGAAATAGCATTTCAATATCCATCGGATCCCCGCAAACACAACATGTAGAATTACAAATAGATGATCTTGATCATGAACGGAGCTCACAAGATCTAGACATGAAAGCACAAAGGAGGAGAACCAGCCATCTAGTTACTACATGGACCCGTAGTCCAAAGATGAACTACTCACGCATCACACCGGAGGCTTGCATGATGATGAAGAAGGCCTCCAGGGTGAATTCCCCTCTCCGGCAGACTGCCGGGAAGAGCTTCAGATCCCTCTCGATCTAGGGATGGAGATGACGGCGGCTACAGACTCTTTCGTGGATTTTTGATCGGGTACTTAGGGTTTTGGTCCCGAGGGCAATATATAGGCAGAAGGATAGGCCGAGGGGGTGCTGGGGTCAGCTAGAACACCCCCTGGCACGGGTCAGGCTTGGCCGCACGGCCAGGTGGTGTGGCCGGCCCCCAGCTCTATTCCGTCTTGTATTCTGGAATCTAATGACTTCCGAAAAAATAGGCACTTTGGCTTTTGTCCCGTCCAATTCCGAGAATATTCATTTTCTGACTTTCCCAGAACCAAAAACAGCAGAAAACAGGCAGCTGGCACTATGGCTCTTGTTAATAGGTTAGTCCAAGAAATCATATGAAAAGTACTCCAAAGTGTGGACATAACACAAGAAAGTAGATAAAACCAAGCATGGAGCATCAAAAATTATAGATACATTTGCAATGTATCATTCATCAGGTTCAACAGCTTTATTTGTAGTTTCATTAACCATACTAGCTATCATAGAATGTTCGTTTACTTTAACTGGGAAAGGTATTTCCTCAATGTAAGGTTCACGTAAAACATGATTAGCAGTATAAACATTAGTATTTCTTGCAGGAACACTATTAACAATGTCTTTATAAGGTGCATGATACTTATTCCATTTCTTTTTAGGAATTTTAACATAGGAAGCAAAAGCCTTAAAATAAGTTGCAATAGCTTGAGAGTCTATACCATAAGCATTTTTAATATTTTGAAAGTCATCAGTTCCCATAAAAGATTCAATGCATTCATAATCATAATTTATACCTGACTTTCTTCCTTTATCATTCTCCCATGCTTCAGCATTGTCTTGAATACGGTCTAGAAGATCCCATTTAGCTCCTTCTTCCATGTGTGTAAATGATCCAGCACAAGAGGCATCAAATAAATCCTTATCATGAAGATAAAGCCTTGCATAAAAGTTATTGATAATAATATTGTGAGGGAGCTCATGAATAGGACATTTGAGCATTAGTAACTTCAATCTCCCCCAAGCTTGAGTTGTACTCTCTCCATCAAGAGGCCAAAAGTTGTATATTTGATTCCGATCTTTATGAATCTCACTAGGAGGATAAAATTTAGAATAAAAGAGAGGTACTACTTCCTCCCATTCAAGAGCTTGACCATTCTTCAGCAGCTTATACCATTCATCAGCTCTTCCTTTCAGTGATAATGAGAATAACTTCTTCTTGACTTGATCTGCTGTAATACCTGCACACTTAAACAACCCGCATAATTTGTGTATAAAGAGCAAATGATCACCGGGATGGATAGTTCCATCTCCAACATAATAGTTATCCATAACATGATCAATAATTCTTGTAGGTATTTTAAAAGTATCATTCTCAGCAGGTGGTGATTCATCTACTACCTTAGTAGTGCTAGTAGCATTACGAAATAACAAACTCACCGAATTATCAATATTGAAATAAAGCAACTAACAGAAGTAAACAATACTCATAGTAGAAGTTTCCTTTACCAGTTCCACTCTCCAATAGCGCTTCACTCCCCGGCAACGGCGCTAGAAAATAGTCTTGAAGACCCACAAGTGTAGGGGGTGTATCGCAGTATTTTCAATAAGTAAGAGTGTCGAACCCAAAGAGGAGCAGAATGTGTTGACGAGTGGCTTGGAGCAGGAATTCACTGTAAATACTTAACAAACGGATTTTTAGGGGGTTTTGATAATGCAGATAAATAAAGTGCGAGTAAAATAAAAGACAATAAGAATAAATGCAGCAAGTGGCCCAATCCTTTCTTTAGCAAAGGACAAGCCGGTTGTATTATTTAAGATGACCAAACGTTCTCGAGGACACACGGGAATATCATCAAGTGCTTTCGCTTCATATAGTTGATTAATCTTCTTTAGTTTGCTAAGTGTTGTGTGGGTGAACCTGTGCTAATGTACCGACCTTCCTAGGACTAATACATACTTGTGATTATACCCCTTGCAAGCATCCGCAAGTACAAGAAAGTAATTAAGGTAGAAACCTAACCATAGCTTTAAACTCTAAGACCTTGACATCCCTTGTGCAAAGGTTTCCTAACGAGGGTTCAGGTTTCTGTCACTCCAGCAACCCCTATGATTAGTAGCCAAATACACAATGCATTTCCGTAGGCCCATATAGGTGAAGTGTCATGTAGTCGACGTTCACATGACACCACTAGAAGAAATACACCACAACTTAAATATCAAACCATTGAAGCTTTCTCAACACAATTCCACTACTAACAACATGACTTCTCCGATGTCCTCAAGAACTAAACGAACTACTCACAAGACATCATATGGATCAAGATCAGAGATGAAATAATGATATGTAACAATCTAAACATAAATGATAATTCAATAGTTCACTCAATAGCCTCAACTACAAGGAGTAATCAACACCGGGAAAGTTTCCCCTAAGAACTATGCAAGATTCAACCCAATTATTACAGCGGTATGGAGTGGTGATGATGGTGCTGGTGGAGATGATGGTGGTGGTGATGATCATGATGATCTCGATGAAGTCCATCTTGATGGTGGTGTTGATGGCGATGATCTCCCCTCTCCGGGAAGGAATTTCCCTGGCAGAATTCTGTCTGCCAGAGAGATCTTTCTCTCTCTGTAGTTTTCCGCCCCGCAGAGGCGGAGGAATCTTTCTGTGGTTGCTCCCTAGGTATTAGGGTTCTGTGGGGATAATATACGCCAGAGGGGAGAGCCTGGAGTGGGCCAGAGTGGCCACACCACCTGCTGGTGTGGCCTATGGTTGCCCGCGCCAGGGGGTGGTGTGGGCCCCCTATGGCCCATCTCCACTCCCCCTTCTGGCAATCTTCGTATTCTAGAAAAATAGAATTTTCCATGTATTTTCCCGGATTTTCTGATCTTCGCGAATTTCGCCTGCAAACAGCCCCTTTTCCATCAGAATCCTGACTGCAACGGTCCATGCTCCAAAAGTCATCAACCATGCAAAAACAGATGAAATAACATAAGTATCATCTCTTAATATGAAATATATCAATGAATAACAGTAAATTATGATATAGAATAGTGATGCAAAATGGACGTTTTAGGTCATACTTGATTGGACCCTCCTTTGGAGCTTTAATATGTTCTGTAAAAGCTTTAACAACTTGCAACACAAGACCTGATTCCAGATAAAGTTCTTTAGATAATTCTTTAACATGGCCCTTTTTATTATAGTCATAAATACAATCATGCTCTATTTCTACGCCTCCTTCACTTCCTAGGCCAAAATTCCGTGAAACTCTATGATCACAAATTCAATTAAGTAAATCCCAAGCTTTAGGTATAGGAAGATTCATAAAGGCTCCTTCCACGAAAGAGTCTAGTTCAATTTTATTTGGTTCAATTAAACCGCCATAAAAGATATGTAGTAAATACCATTCAAGAAAATCATGATGAGCACATAGTCGTAGTAAATCTTTAAATATAATATAAGCTCTTACTAGTCCTTCATTAGAACGATTCTTCCATGTCATTATGAGACGCTTGATTCCAAAAGATTTTGATAATGGATAATATTTTGTTAGAAATTCACAGGCTAGATTATCCCAAGTAGTAGTGGCTTCAGGGCGTAGAGATCTATACCATGAGAGAGTTTTACTTGTCAAAGTTTGACTAAAAGGTTTAACCCTTACCTCATCAGCGGTATATCCCATCAATAGAAAAGTGCCACATATATCTTTAAAACATGCAATATGCTCATATGGACCAGGATCTTCTTCATCTCCAGTAAATTGCTTCTTATGTAGAATACTAAGTAGTAGAGGATCTATTTCAAACCCCCTTGTCTTCTCATTGGAGTTGTCTCTTTTATAAATATCATACGGCTTCCCAAAGTGGTTGAGTGGGTTAGCACTAGTCATATGCTCAAACTCCATCATGTTGGTGGAAACCTGTAACTCAAAACAAAATTTAGCAAGATAAAAAATAAATAAGAAAAAACTAAAAGACCTACATCTCTTAGCTCCCTGGCAACGGTGCCAAAAATAGCTTGATGACTGCAAGTACATAGATCGTTTGTAGCTAGTTTCGAAATAAAGATATCGATCCCATAGGGAGAAGGAGTCTGAAGTCTAATAATCCTTGAAATAAATATTGCGATAGAAATGCTAGATAAAGTTCTAAGTAACAAGATAAAATGTGAGTATTGTGTAAAAAGGTGTTCTTGGGTTTTGGGTATAAGAGCAATAAAGTAAAGCAAAATAACTTAATACAGAAAGTAAGTATCGTGTATGTAAGAGAGATTGGAACTGCAGTAAGGAAAAAGCTTTCTCAGAGAATAGCAGATACACTACTAGTATTGTAAAGATTTAAGATAAAGATAATCATCATGAACATTCACAACTGTGTATGTGTGGGAGGAACTCTGTATTTGGATGAATAGGCAGCAACCGCTGCTCATATCATCCTCATAACCACACCAGTCAGCAATCAACATCGATCAAATTACTGCGTTATTAAGGGACGTAATCCCGTAGGACGTATCCCATGGCATGGATAGTATTCCGTGAGTTTCCTCGGTTTCCCAAGTTGATACGTAAAGGGTGCCAATAGCCTTATAGTCACTATAAGTGCTAGCAGCCTTCGTCTACCAACAAGTAGTTCCCTACATCAAGTCCCCACAAGAGGCAAATATTGAGAGGTCGACTTCTCTCAACATCAAGATGTAGAAAATCTAACACATGGTCACAGCGATGAATATCATAATATACTTTATCTTATTTCAATCTCATACTAGGGTTTCTCCATCTCCCCAAGAACTAATGATCTACTCAGACATGGAGGCAATCAACATCATGGCAATGGTAATGGAAACAATCATAAAGGGAATAGTAATTGTATAAATCCACAACGAGTATAGGAATTACAACGAGATATAGATAAAATGTAGATGGGATGGATGGAGATGGTGGCGATGCAGTGGTGGATGATGAAGATCGATGCCTTAGCCTCCCGGATCTATGCAGGGCGAAGATGGATCCCTAGTGGATGAGTTCCCCCTCCATATCCCTTCCGGAGGTGAGGTTTCTGCGATTTGTGGGTGTTTTGTATACCGTCTCCTCGAACCAATTGCACGGGGTGAAACTATTTGACAAGGTGGAGGCGGCGCCAACTATACGGCCGGAGCTATATGGCCGGAAAAATTCTCCCGCCGTATAGTTGGTTGTTGAACCTTCTGCCTCCCTTGTTCGCTTCATGTATTATTAATATTTCCCAAATAAGAGATTTATGTTGTTTTTGACTCCTTTTCTCCACAGTACAACTTCTCCAAGAATTGTATCCATTGGATCCATCATCTATCCTGATCCTGCTGAAAACAGACATAAAATATGTGCGCGAGCGCCGTAAAATACCAAGATCCTACATCTACAATGCAAAATAATAATGTAAAACATGATGCGAATATGCACTCATCATTAGGCATGCGGGTTGTCCTCGACTGATGTACAGTTCTATCCTGACTCGAGATTAGGAGAAGGATGGAAAATCTGAACTACATATACAACTTCAATGATGTAGAGGCTCTAGAGATGCTCTAGATAAAAAGAGCCCCTTCTTTGCACTCGTAAGAAGGTTACGGGAGAGTGGTTTGTTGGAAGACAACATGCATAGAGAAAATTTGTAAGTTCCTACATGTGGTTGGTTATAACCAGCGATTTAGGGTCATCCACAACATATTCAAAGAAGCATGGATACATTGCCACGTTATATTCAACCGGGTGTTGTTTGCAATTAGGGAGTTGAGAGGAGATATGATCAAGTCGCCAAATGGTCAAACACTTCCCAAGATACGCAATAGCATAAGGTGGTGACCATATTTCAAGGTGATCACTTATACTATATTTTTGTTCTATTGCATATCTCTATTGGCTACAAAAATGATTGTATCATGCTCCTGTAATAGGATTGTATTAGTGCAATTGATGGTACTCATGTCAATTCTAGAGTTCTGAGATCACAAGTTGCATCTTACAAGGTAAGGAAGTACTTCCCAAGCCAGAATGTGCTTGCTACCTATGATTTCGAGATGAGGTTCACATATGCTAGCTTGTTGGGAAGGATCAGATGCAACCATCTTTGTTGACAACATCTCTAGACCTCATGGGATCAATATCCCTGATGGGAAGTTCTACCTAGGAGATGTTGGCTATGGTTATCTCCTAGGATTCTTCCACCGTTGAGGTCTAGAAGGTACCATCTGAACGAATTCACTGGAAGGAACATCGATAGAATGCGAAGGAGCTATTCAATCGCAGGTACTCTAGCCTTAGGGTCACCATTGAGAGGGCATTCTCTGCTTTGAAGAATAGGTTCAAGATCCTTGATCAGAATCCATTCCATCAGTTTTCCCACCCAGGTAAAGCTAATGCTAGCACTTTGCATTCTCCACTAGATCTTGGGGTATGTCCTTGATGATTTTTCCTAGATGAGGAAAGTGTAATTCCTAACTACAATGATAATGGGCTTGGTGTCGAGCCATACGATAATGAAGCTTGGAAGAACAAGATGATGGAGTGGGCAACCACTATATGGAATGACAGAGGTCCCATGAACTATTACTACTACTACTACTAATAATAATAATAATAATAATAATAATAATAAGAAGAAGAAGAAGAAGAAGAAGAAGATTCATGATCCTACGGGATGTGAGGATGTAGAACTTCTCATTTATTTGTAGTAGCTAGGGGTGAACTGATGAAATGCCATTCATTTTAGCTAGGGTTGTGATGGTGAACTACTTGTGACGATGAACTGTCTCAGATGGTGAATACTAACCTTTGGGTGGTCATACAAGGGTAAGGTCACCCATGGAGACATGAGGTGAGCACAAACCAATGGCGGAGGCAATCAAAAACACACATTTGTGCTCTGTGCTTGTAAGCAACAAACTATAGAAAGCGACCTATTTATCCGACCCAGCATATCAAATGGGCTACGCAACATGGCACAAATGTTTTTAGCTAGTTCAGCTGGCCTTGCACTGTCAGGACAGGCTATAAAATCGGCCTAGACTACCAAACACGTCGGGCCTGTTTGGTAGCCTGCATCCATTTTTTGGCCCAGCCCGGCAGTGTTGTGGCTGGCACTGCCAGCCTCATACAGGCCTTGGGCCATGAATGGCAGTCCATTTGGAAGCCTGCATACCTTTTTTGCATCCACAAAAAACAGAAATGTGGCTATTTGGTTGCCTGCATGCATCTATGAACACAAGAAAGCCATGATTTTGGTTGCCTGCAGCACTGCTGATAGGGTCACCTCTTTTGGAGAGAGGTGAGGATACCACTAAAAACAATCATAAACACAAATGTTGATCAATGATAGTTCAAGACATCGCACAAAAAGGTCTAGTTCATCGATGATGGCTCCTATTTTTGCCATCTTCCACTGCGTTTAAACGTTGTTTTTGGTCAAGCAATTGCCAAAGAAACTCTCAACTCTTGCCACTAATGACTAATAATTGCAAAGATATGCAAATACTCTCTTTGATTTATGTTCTGCAGGAAATCACAGTTTTTAATGCGAAATAAGGAGTCATAATGAAGGATTTTGAGGAAGTACACACGGCCAATTATATGGAGAGGTGTTCCAGGGCATCAGCAAGCTTAACGACCACTGGTACGGGCGCGGTCCACCCGTACCGCCCATCCGTACCAGGTGGCGATGACTCCGTCTCGTCAAACCGTACAACTTTCATGAAGACGCCTATATATTTTGAGGCTCCAGTCGCCGGCCAGAGAGCCGCCATTCTCAGATTGCATCACAACACCACCAAAGAAGATCCACACCATTATTCATCCATTGTTCATCACTTCCCCCATCCATGCATCCACTAGCCATAGCCATTGCTTTGTACTTTAGATCTCCTTGTGATTTGGCAACCATTGTAAGAATATTTGATTTCAATTTAGGTATTTGTATGATGTTTTTTATCTACGATCTATTTGTTATAAGTGAGTAGTCCTCACGGGCTACGGGTTGGGGAGAAACCTCGTAGCGATTATGTGCATATAGATCATGGGAGAATTGTATTTTGTTTGGAATTGTGATTATTATCTTTTATTTCTTCGTCTCTTGTCTCGATCTGTGGACTTGTAGGTACCCAAGATCACATAGATTGATAAAGGCTTGAGGTGAGATAATTGGCTAGCGGCAATCAGATAGGAACCTTAGTGACAGAAAGGATAGTACGGTCTTCGCTTAACGCCCCATTCGGGATCAACAACAACATCACCACTTAAAGCTTTGATCTGTGTTTTACACTTAATAATCTTTTGTAACCCGTGGCTTCGATGTGCTCTCGGTTGGATTAAAAGTATATTGCTATGCCCCCTGCATCACGGGGGCTCTAGAATATTAGGATGTGTTGTCCATAAAATATTATCTCCATACAAACATTATACATGACTATGCTTATTATTATCTTGTATCCCATTTGATGTGCAGCTGAAGGTGGATCTTCAATCCTGACCCATCTCCATCCATTGATTCAAACCTATTATAAAGTAAACTAGATTGGTCCGGTCAACTAAGGTAAAACGAATAAACAAAGTCTTGTAGACATGTCTTTTTTTATTACCTTTTAGTAGTGCTTTCCGAGGTTCAATTAAACCTATGTCTTCTAGGGAAAAAGCTATTATACTACATCCGTGAATCCGGATCGAAGGTATCAACCCTTTTTCTGGCGTCGTTGCTGGGGAAGCAATTTCGCTATCCTGGCGAGGTCATTAGAGACCTTGTTTTTAGTTTTATTATTATTTGTAGTTTAATTCTTATTATTAGTTTACTTTTTGTTATCTATTTGAAAACCCAAAAAATTAGTTACTTGTTATTCATTTTCATTACTTAAAAATTACCAAAAATATAAAAGCGATGGCTCAAAAGAGATTAGGGGAGTATGATACTCCCACCGATAAGTTTATTCGTGCACCCATCACTCATCCCATAGTTGATGCGGAAACACATGAGATAAAACCTAAACTTTTAAGTTTGGTTCAACAAAACCAATATTGGGGTTCATCCGCTGAATATTCGGGATTGCACTTAAATACTTTTATTGAAATTTGTGACATGATGCGTATTAAGGATGTAGATCGAAATATTGTTAATCTAAGATTGTTTCCTTTCTCTCTTAGAGAAAAGGCTAAGGATTGGTTGCTATCTCTACCAAAGGGCACTATTAAATCTTGGGAGGAATGTACTAATTTGTTTATGACTAAATTTTCTCCCCCAGCTAAGACTATGCAGCTAAGATCCAACATTACAAGTTTTAGACAAGAAGACCGTGAGCCACTAGCTCTTGCATGGGAACGGATGAAAGAAGACATAATGAACTGTCCTAGTCATGGGATGGAAGAGTGGCTTATATTACATTTGTTTTATAATGGTCTTAACCCAATGTCTAAGTCCATGCTAGATACTTCATCGGGAAGAACGATCATGGGAAAGCAAGTGAGTGTTGCAAATAAGTTACTTGATGATATGCAAAATAACCATGCCTAATGGCATGTGGAAACAACCTCGAAGAGAGTAAGTTCAATTACCGAGGTAAACAATGAAGATCTTACATCTAAGGTAGATGAGTTGCTTATTAGCTTAGTAAAGGGTAAGGAAGATACCCAAGTTAATGCTATCACTACCAATGTTAATGATGTTAATTTTATAGCTCATACTCCTTTTAATCCTGCATTAAAAAATAATTATGCTTCCAATGTTCAAAAATATCATGCTAATCCGTCAGGAGCTCCTTATAATAACTATGATAATACTAATGGAGCAAATCATGGCAATCTCCTGTTTGAGCAAACCGTTATAACGTTTATACAAGCTTAAACCGAGAAAAATAATATGCTTATTAAGATAACGGAGAACCATGAAAGTAGTATAGGAAGATTATCTAACCAGGCCGTTGCAATTAGAAATGATGTGCAAGCTCGACAAGAAAGAACAAAGACCGTGGAGGCTCAGTTGGGTAAGGTAGCCAAGAGCCAAGCTCTCATACTAGCAAAGTTTGCTGGAAACCTGAGCCAAATCCGGTAGAAGACCTCAAGATGACGAGGGTGGTAACCAATGAAGAAAAACCTGAAGAGCTAGATTATAGCAACGCGCCAACACCGGAATATACCGTGGAAGATCTATTGAAGATGATCACCGTTAAGAATCTAGGTATAGAACAAGGTAATGATGCTATATACAAAAAATTTATACAACAAGTAGTATCTAAGGTTCATGATTTAGAGATGGAGTATAAAAAACTAGCCGATAAGTTTCCAGCTAAGCTAGATGATATATTTGAACCCACTATTAAAATTAAGTTTGGAGTTAATGAGATATCTGCACTTTGTGATCTTGGTGCAAGAGTCTCAATAATTTCTAAAAGCCTATTCAATAAATTAAACTTGGGGAAATTTGTTACAACTGAATTGAGACTCCATCTAGCTGATTCAACTTATAAACAAGCCGTTGGGATAAAAAAAATATAGTTGTTGAAATTAAAGGTAGTTCCGCTCTTATTGACCTTGTTATTGTGGACATACCTGAAGATCCTATAGCACCTATAATTCTAGGTAGGCCATTCCTAAGAACTATTAAGCTTTGATTAATTTGCATGAAAGGAATGTGAGAATAAGGCTACCATCTAGAGATCCTTTTGTAGTCCACTTCCCTAGGAAGAAGAAGGTCAAGCCTAATGATGATGATGGTGTAATTACTTTAAAAGCCAACTACTTTGAGTGGGTGTTCCACTTCACAAACCTAAGTGGTTGCCATCAAGGTCAAGCTAATTGACCTTAACTAGAAGCGCTTCATGGGAGTTAATCCATGTGAAGTAAATTATTTTTTTATATTTTCTATTGTATTAGTATTATGTTAGTTTTGTTTCTGTTTTTAATAAAAAGTGTTCAAGAAGACCTATAGAGATAGGAGAAGAAACAAGGTAATCCTCTATATTTTATTTTACTAACACATGGTCTAAGGAGTATTGTTGGATCATTACTTAGTATTTTAGCTGTTATCTAGCCCTTTGATAAGATGTGCAAAGGTGCATGGAGCTACTAATCAAATTTCTTGAGTTTTGTAGTTCACAGTGTTCTTAACGATCACTTGTACGGCCGGAGTGGACCGTACCGTGCGCCCGTACCACATCAAGCCAAAGAAGATAATTTTTTGATGTTTGCCGAAAGGAACAGTGTCGATAACGACCACTGGTATGGTCGGACGCGCCCGTACCGCGTGTCCGTACCAAACCCCCGAGCAAAGATCAGATTTCAAGCAAAGTCACCGCAACATTAACAACTAGAAGTACGGGCGCGCGCGACCGTATCGTGCACCCGTACCGAGTGCATCGCCTGGGAGCAGTCGTTGCCCCCAAGGTAAGCCACCCGGTACAGGCGGGCTCCGGCTGTACCGCTTGCCGGTACCACGTACGCGGTCGCCATAAGCACCCCGAGGAGGTAACCTAAAAATCCCAAAATATTTTTTTCTCTTTCTTCTTCCTCCAAACTCCAAACCATCTCTATTGGATCTTCATATTTACTCAATTTTTCTTCAATTCTTTGCACTCATTCGATCTAAGGTATGTTTCTCCTCCGATGTCCAACTTATTTGTCCAAAAGCTTCACTCAATCATTTATCATTGTCAATCTAGACATAGGTTTTGTTCTTGATTCAATCTTGATATTAAGTGTTCTTAGAATTGATTTTAGTGGAGTTTCTTTTGTAGTTAGTGTAGAGAATCACTTATGCTATGTTTCTATTGGACCAAAAAAACTATTAGCAATCTTTATTTACTTTGTCTTGTTTTTATTTATTAGATGAACACGAGGAGTCATACACGTGAGATGGCTGCGGAATCCTTCGCACCACCCGTTGATACGTTAACCCCTGAGTCACTTGGTATCGAGTTCACCGAGGAGTTCCATCTGAGCTGTTTCGATCGTCTCAAGATTTGAGAGATCAAGTCCACAAAGTGGGCGTGTCCTTATATCTTGAACCAACTTGGCATTCGTAGTGATTTCAATTTACTTTGCAACAATGTTGGTTTATACAATTGGTTCTTTCAGGATGTTGCCACGTATCACCGCTTGACGCTTGTGTTCTTAAGCACCTTGACGCACACGGTGGATCCTTATGGTTGTTCCAAGTAACAAAGGCCCGGAGTTGATCGAATCAAATTTCGCCTTATGAACTATTAGTACATTTTAACACTCAGCCAATGGGCTCAATGCTTTGTGTTTGCCAACAACACCACCGATGTACGCACAACTACCTTTATTTTAGATCCTTATCCTTCACAATACTTTAATTTGATGAGAATTCGTGGAAACACATCCAAGGGGAACCAAATTGATCATCCAGCTATTCGATATTTATTCTATGTGATTGCTAACACATTGCAGACATGTGGTGAGTTTATTAGAGTTAATGAGAAGGACATGTTGATCCTTGCAAAAGCTTCCCTTATCAATTGTAACTTAACGCCAAATTTGGGCGCTCTTCTTGTGTTTTATCTTAAGTATCAGGCTCTTCAATCTCGAGGACCCATATGTGGAGGAGGAGTTGTGATCGTTCTTGCACGCGCACTTCATATCAACCTAGGAAACATCCATCCGTTGACTGGAAGTAACCATCTCGGTCTTTCTACTCTAAGAGCATGTGGTATGATTTCTAAAAATCATGGTAGATTTTTCTTCGACATACCTGGAGAAGATCACTTGATCCTAACTACTTTGCCTAACGATTTATTCTCTATGGAGGATGGAAGTTTACTTTATGACGCACAGGTTCAAGCTAATCTACCCCAACAAGAAATACTCATGGGAGAAGGAGAAGATGGAGAAGTAGAACAAGGAGGACCCAAACAAGATGTACAACCACCAAACTACTACACCACCTTTGAAGATATCTATGCACTCAAAGGAAATATTTAAAACATGAACAACCTCTCCATCAACTTTCGAGATGCCACTTCAAGCCTCGCCACCCAGTTCCATGATTGGAGCAATCAATGGAATGTGGAAGATTATCCACAGCCACCACAATAAGCAATAAAAGGGTTTGCAAAAGCCTGAGCTTGGGGATGTGTTCCCTTGACAAATTTATTTGTGTAATAACAAGGTTGTACTCTAACTCTTTGAGAGCTTTGAAACACTCGTGTCGGCTTGTTCCAACAGTTTGCTTTTTTTCCTTACTTTTTAATTCACTTTTGTTTTAGTTTATTTTTTATTCCATTTGTTATTTTCTTAAACGCTTGCTTGATCGCAAGTTCTTTTTTATTCTTTAATCCCTATCCTTAAAAATACAAAAAGATTTTTCCGTTTATTCTTTTTTCGTAAATATGGATTCATACTTTGCCTCTTTGCTTTAATATCATTATGAGAGTAATCATGTTTGAGTTTTTGAAGGAACACATCCCTATAAGGAAGAGGATCATAAAGTTACTTATGAGAGGTATGCCCTATGTCTCCCACTTATGAAGTTTGAGTTGTTTATCTTAGTTGGTTGATTTGCTAAGATGCCATGCTAGTGGGAAGTAATTTAATATGGTTAGAGTAAGACTTTTTATTGGTATGATGATTAGTTGTTGAAGCTCTTACTCTAGTTCTTTTAGTTAACCAAGTCTTTCCTTGGAAATAATATTGCCAAACAAGTACAATAAGAAAAAGTCTGAAATTTACGACTTGTTTGATGAATGATTGTCTTGAGAGTATACCCTTGATGATACTTAACCCCATAAATATTTTGATAGTCTTGACGACACTCATGAAAGGAGTTGTTTGATTGAAATAAAGTATATTGGTAATTGTGATGTATGCCAAAACTAACCTTGTGGATCAAACTGCGGTACTATCTCAAAAAAAAGAGAAAGAGAAAGAAGTGAGACAACTTTGTTCTATGTCTCTAATGCACACCTTTGGGATGCCAACAACTCCGCTAGCTTTTGAATGATCTATGGTATAACCCCGGATTTCGGCTATGAGTTGATGACATGAGTGGCATTCGTGTCAATATATGGGCAAAAGTATTGGTATTCTCAAAGGTTGTGCAAACATTTGCAAAAGAAACAATCAGCGATCCTTGAAAAAAATGAATGAAAGAAAAACGATATCTATGAGGATCCACATAACAAGTCCTCGGCATGGTCTCAATACTACTTTACAATTTTTTCTTGAAAGACAATGATTGGATTAGAAGTGTTTTAGATAGACTTGATTTATTAATGTGGGTGTAAATAAGACACTTCATTATTATACTACTTGGGACATAAAACTCTCTTACTCAATTATGCTATTTAAACATCCTAGTGTTCCTTGGCAAGTTAAGAGTTAATTAGAGGAATTGGATTGATTGCTACACTTTTAATTACTTATACTTATATTAAACTTTACTTTGATTATCTTGACTTACTGAAGCTTGTATAGTATTCTTTTCATCTCTCTAAGTTTGACAAGCTTCGCAAATAAATGAAATGTTGAGCACATACGACTACCAACTGTAAGTGAACTCTTATTCTCGTTATTTCAAGTCTAAACGCTAAATTCCTTATAGTTCTTTTGGTTCTTCTTGCTCGAGGACGATCAAGGTTTGAGCTTTGGGGAAGTTGATGGCTCCAATTTTTGTCATCTTTCACTGCATTTAAATATTGTTTTTGGTCAAGTAATTGCCAAAGAAACTCTCAACTCATGCCACTAATGACATTGCAAAGATATGCAAATCCTCTCTTTGATTTGTGTTGTGCGGAAAATCACGATTTTAATGCGAAATAAGGAGTTGCAATGAAGGATTTTAAGGAAGTACACACGATCAAGTAATTGGAGAGGCGTTTCAGGGCATCAGCAAGCTTAACGACCACTAGTAAGAGCATGATCTGTCCGTACCGTCTGCCCGTACCAGATGGCGACGGCTCCGTCTCGTCAAACCCTACAACTTTCTTGGTTTGACTCTGCTATTCTATTCTATTTGCAAGTGAGTAAATGACGAGAGATGTTACAGTTTGAAAGTGAAGCCATCCTGGCGACGAACATGAGTTTCCGGTCCAGTCGCGACAGTGCGTCTCGTGTGAAGTTCCATTCTCGGTGCACACTTGTCTTGACAGACCTGAATGGAATCTGGCATAATTTCTTGATCGATCACATGGTTCGTACTGTAACTATTAGTAGGAGTACTGCAAGGAGTCTAAGGGCCTGTTTGTTTGGGTTGTGGCTGGCTGGCTGTGGCTAGCTGTGCAGCTGTGCAGGGAAAGCTGCTGTGCAGGAAAAGCTACTTTTCTGAGTTTGACTGTTTGACCACTTGGCTGGCTGTCTGGCTGTAAGGAATTGTCTGTAATGTCCCTGTAATTAATATAACACGTAAACTTTACTATTGAAGTGCATAAACACATATGTTACATATTACATACCATATGTCACATATTGGTTTGTCCAAAATATATATCCAACCATTAAACAAATAAAGATAGTCGCATAATAAACATAGAAACATCCACACCGAACAAACTGATCATCTTCTTCTAGCATTGTATAATGCAGTAGCGATGCGATCACGCGTTGAGTTCATGTCTACTGTGTGTAGTCCATTCGGAGCAGTATCACCGGAAGTTGTTACTGATTGCCTTTGGACCTTAGGAATGTAGTCCTCATCTGCATCACACCGATCAAACTGTTTGTCGCGTAAGTTGGAGCCTCTAATGAAATTGTGAAGCGCTATGCAAGCCAGAATAATTCTTTTTTGAGTAACCAGACCGTAAGAAGGAATATACTTCAATATGCGCCACTTGTTTTTCAATATACCGAAGACACGCTCGATAGCATTCCGGAGCGATGAGTGCAGATAGTTGAAAATCTCTTCCCTATTTGTTGGTCTTCCTTCTCGACGAAAATCTGGTATATGGTATGTGTTCTGCTTGTAAGGAGCTAAGAACCCTTTTCTATTTGGATAACCAGAATCAACAAGGTAATATGTATCTGCACATGAACGAAAAAATCAAACATCAATGGCAATGCATTTGTAACTATGTGTGTACCATGTAGACAAAGATATAGAAAATTACCACCAGGAGGGGTCGGAAACTGTATTGGATACTTCTCAATGGCGCGTTGTAGGATGCGTGTATCATGCGCCGAACCAGGCCATCCAGCAACAACAAAGGTGAATCTTAAATCGAAGTCACATATCGCCAGAATATTCTGCGATGTGTAACCATGTCTTCCTGTATGGTTAACCGTCTCTTCTGCAGGTACTTCAACTGGAATGTGTGACCCATCTATGGCGCCAATGGCATCTTTGAAATGAGGCCAAAAGCGTGCATCTTGAAGTCTTGGATGCACATCCTTGAAAGTTCGATCTACTGGCTTTATGTTATCCTTACCCAACTTGTTCAAACAATTCAAAACCATGTGAAACTTCCTATGAATTGTTTCGGTTGAACGACTAAAATGGTTCTCAACTTGGCTAAATGACTGTGGTCCTCCAACCATCCATAGAAACATAGCTAGGCATTCAACAGATGACATGTCTCTAGTTGACACCAACCCATATCTAGAAACTAGAAGGTTATGCAATTCATGAAACACATCAGGGTACATTCTAAACATTTTGTAGCATCTTTTTCTATTTCCAAGCTGTTCATTCACCCATTCAAGCCCAGTTTGCTCCGGAATCGTCCTAGGTTCTTTATTTAAATACTTCTGGGTATAGAGATTACCATAGTACCCCAACACGGCAAGATCATGAGCCATTCCGAGCAACTGCCGTGTCCTTTCTAGTTCGTACTCACGATCATCGTCACCATCATCCATCTGCAAAGAGAAAATTATAACATGTCAAAATGCTTCACACACTAATTTACTAGACAGGCAACAATCAACAAATGCTTCACACAACAATTTACTAGAAATGCAACAATCAACAAATGCTTCACACAACAATTTACTAGACGCGCATCAATCAACAAATGCTTCACACAAAAATTTACTAGACACGCATCAATCAACAAATATTATCACCAAATCATATCAATAGTGGAACAGGAATCGAATAATAAGTAGTAGTTTTACAATCATCACAAATAGTCCCGACCAAATAAAAAGGAAAGGAATAATACATGGTACACACAAGTTCTGCAATGATAATAAATAAATGGTGCACACACTACTTGTTCATCTCATCGTGTGTCCTCTGGAGCCAATCGAGCCTTCCCTCAGTTGTTGCAAATGCTGCAAACACCTCCCTTTGATCCTTGTTCATAGCTAGCTTGCCCGCGGTGTACATGATAGCAGTTCCTTCAAGCACTCCACAATCTCGAACCATCCCTAAAAATTCCTTCATAGTTGGGACCTCATCACCTTTGCTGCAAGAACTGCCCTCGGTGTGCCTTGAAACAATTGTGTTCAATGCATTATTGTAAGCCGAGAAAAAATCCTTCTCTACATGCTTGCGCTTCCCTGTTTTCTTTGAGCTAGCTTGCCCGCAGGTATCATCATCAAGCATTATTGGAGCTTCATTGCCAGTTTCTTCCTCCTCACCTGCAATGCCAGCTGATTCTCCAGTGACATGAGCTTTCCTAAACATAACATCCTGTTGTTCCAAGTTGGCAGGTGGACCATTCCTAAACTTTGCATGGTCAGGACGAATCTGAAAATAAAAACATTACGAGGATATCAGTCCAATGATCATAATAACAATACAGAAGAAAAGACAAGTAAAGACATGATAACTTACAGCTAGGTGATTCTTCCACCAATCATCATCTGCATCCATAGTTTTTGCTATAGGATCCCAACCTAGCCCGGTTGCATTTAGCAATTCCATCCACCCCGTGTAATCCTTCTTCATAGCATCCCATTTGTTCTTGAATTGCTTCTGTGTTCTTCTATCCCCTGTTTTCTCAGCAAATTTGTCCCCAAGATTCTTGTAACCCTTTCTACTCAAGCAACCCCCCTCCCTATTGTTGCCGTTCACTTCCTCCATACAAATGTCACAGAAAACTCTAGTGTAGTATGGATTCCAAACCGCCTTCGACATTGCAAATGAATCTCAAGCTATAACAGGAAAATGTACGAAAGATAGCTTTTTATTTCCACCAAACAACATAGCAATACAAGCAGTACCATAGCAAGCCACATAATTTCTAGCAGTATCACGTGAACCAAAATTTGTAGCACTAACATGTGAACAAAATTTTCTAGCAGCACCATGTCAAGTAAAATTTCCACCAAACAAAATTTCTAGAAATACCATTACTAGACACACATCAATCAACAGTCTGCCGCCTGACCATGGCTATAGACAAAAGTTGTAGCGCGATCTGGAGATACCAGCCTTCTCTATTGATTGATTTCTAGACAAAAGTTGTAGACAAAAATTGTTTTCTAGAAATCAACTTTGAGCTAACCGTCTTCTCTGTTGATTGATTAGCCTATACATACGATCTGGAGAACTCAATGGTCGTACAAAATTCTGGTAGAAATACTCGTCGGAAAGAGAACGCTACAGTTTGCTATTGGCGTGCGTGTCACCGGATCACCCGCCTCCAGCTGAAACGCCTGGCTGTGGCGAGCAGGCCAACCCCGACGCACATCAAGCAAGGCTATGCCTTCTACACATCAAGCACCCTTCCATGCTAATTTTGAACTCTGTGGGTTACATCAATTCAATAAAACTCTCAATGCAAGTAAGTTTCAGGGGACATTACGGCTATGTCAGTATGTTCCAGAGGTCAGCTTTGTGGTCTTGGACGTCTCACGCTGGAGCAGATCCTCAGGTACGGAGCATATATTGCTCGTGGAGTAGCAGAGTTACATGCAGCGGGTATTGTTTGTATGAGTATAAAACCATCCAATATTCTTTTAGATGCGAATGGCCAGGCAGTCGTTTTCGACTATGGTCTTTCGGCTATACTGAAGAACCTCACTAGTCGGAAAGTACCTGATGACTCTAACATGGCTGGCATGGATGCTACTGTGCTTAGCCCCAACTATACAGCCCCAGAGGCATGAGGAACTATTGTACGTATGCGAGGTCACATGCACACATGCAGGTTGCACTGGGACGTACAGGAGCAGGAGGCCAAGGCTAGTCCGCATAAAACTACTCTTGCAAGCTATCTACACATCAAGCAACCCAAGGCTGTACCATATGAATGAGGCCTCACCTATGCGTGTGACGACGTGGGCCAGGGAGGAGGTCTGCGGCGCGATGAGGTCTAGCTGCTCCGGCGATCTTTACCTTTCCTGTAGATCTGGAACAGCAGTCGGCAGGAAGAAGGAGCTCGGCGGCGGGGGTGTGGAGGCGGGGAGGAATAGGCAGGGAGTAGCTCGGCTAGGAGGGCAGGTAGGGAGGGGGCGGGAGGGAACGCTGCGGCGGCGGGTGGAAGGCTGGCGGCGGGAGGAGTCGCTAGGTCCAGGTCGGGGCGAGAGGACGAACGGATCGCGTGGGGGTGTACGGAGGTTGGTTGGTTTTTTCAACATACGATTTTCCTTACTGCTGTTTCTGAGGGGCACGAACGGGTGGCATCTGGCTAGTAATTTTTGGCAAAACGGTTCGCTGCCTCGCGGGAAGCCGCGGAAGCACCCCGGGACGTGCTTCCCGGTATAGCCTATTTTCGCAACCACTTCGGCCGAAGCCTACCGCACAGCTACTCCGTTTGGTTCGATTTTTTGGCTTTTTCTAGTGGAAAGCACCAAAAGCCCAAACAAACACCCCCTAAGGTTGCTCGGGCTGCACCGACATGTCTGAACTTCGTACCAGTGTCCTGCCCAGTGAGATCCAGATCGAGTCAATCATATGCGCACTCGTGACAAGGGGGTCGCACGGCACGCGTTGCACGCGGCATGTGCATTGTCGCGTCGCTGAGTTCCGCCGCAACGACTGGGGTATCTCTTGAGCCTTGCTTGAAATTCTACTCGGACTCCGGACAGTTCCATCCATATGCACGGCGAACGAAAGAAAACGGAAGGAATTCACGGCCGGGGTTCTCTGGTCTCTGGTCTTGCGCCTCGTCGGTCATCCGCGTGCACACCGCGACCAGAGAACACACGAGAGGCTCGGCGTCAGTCCAATGCGTACAAACATGGAAAATGTTCTTCTAGAGTACTCCCTCCGTTTTAAAATAAATACTCCTATAAGATGTTTAGTTTTGTATAATAAGTGTATCTATATCCCTTTTAGTGTGTAGGTTTATACGTAGGTTTAGAGTGAACATACACACTAAAAAATATCTAAATACACTCATTTCACAAAATTAAAACATCTTACATTTTGAAACGAGAGAGTAGAATTTTTCTTATTTTGGGCCGGGAGTAAAGTGTCATATCGCGTGCCTTTAGGGGTTCTATTTCTTTGTTTGCCAAGCCATTTGTGCTCAGTTACTTATTTTATGACTCATGTTTTGGCGAGTGTTTATTTGTTTCACTTTGTAAAATCCTCTTTGCACGAAGTGAAAATAGTTAGATCGTTGGCCTGGGACGTCGGGGGAGAAAACCCTAGCCCACCGCCTCTGGCTCTCTCCCTTCCCCCTCCTCCCCTCGCTGCCTCCGCTGGGCACGGCCGGGTGAAGCCCGTGCAGCGTAGGCAGCGATGGAGTCCTTCCCTCGCGTGGAGCCCAGGGCGGCGCGGGGCGGCCCTCCACGGCGGGGGTTCGGATCCGAGTGGTCTCCGGCGGCGGGGATGCGTGTGTCCGGTCACGGCGGTACCTGGGGAGGCGGTGAGCGGCGGCAGTGATGCGGGGGCCAGAGCGGCTCCTCGTTTCAGCTCATGGAGCTTTCTTGGGCCTATCCATGGGGGCAGCGGGAAGAGGCCATGGAGGGTGTCGGCTGGCGGCGGGGACGGAGGTGGCCCGCAGGGTTGGCCTGCTGCAGGTGGCGACCTAGGAAAATGCGGTGGCAGAGGGGCGCTGGCCCAATCTAGGCCTACCGCGGGCCCGATCTGGGTCAAAAGGGCGTTGGGCTAGGCTTCGGTCTGGCCGACGGCGTTCGACCGGGAGCGGGTGTTGCCCCTTCCCTGGTGTGGAGCGGCAGAAGCTACCTGACCGAGCCAGGCGGGCCTAGGTAGGAAGCTTGCCCTACAGGCTAGGTGGGCATGTAGGTTGCGGCTGCTGCCATACTTGACCCTCTGCCTGTCCGTGTGGCCTAGATCCGAGCCAGGTGGACTTGGATTCGGTGTTGAAGTCCTATCTCTCCGCTTAGGCGAGCCAGAGGTGGAAAAATCCCGGCCTACTCTGGGGGCCTCTGGCCTCTCCCCACTCGCGGGTCATGTCTCTAGGCGGCCTGCGGTGGTGCTCCTAAGATCGGCGGCGGTCCGGTAGGCCCGGGTGACCATGGTGGCGATGGCGTTGCAGCTTGGCGGCGGGGATCTGCGGTGGCGGCAAATTCACTGGTGGACGGAGGAGTAGGGACTAGAGCTAGGGTTGGCAGCAACGGTGACACCGTTACTACAGTGTGGCGGTGGGGCTTCACGAGTCCTTTTGGGCTCGGCCAGGCCAGTGAGGGCCTGTTTTGCCCTTGCTGCTACATCCAGTCGGCTATCGCCCTCCAGCAGTGAAGGTAGTTCCCTCCCGTGTGTTGCTGTATGCCTGTATCGTCGACCCCCGCCAAAGTTGCTTCTTTTTGGTCGTACCAGCGTCACATAGTGGGTCACGATGAGACGATGGTGGTGACTACAAGACCGTGGTTGCGTGTGTTGGTGGGCGGCGAGCTTGGTGGAGCAATTTGAAGCGTCCAGGAGTGTGGTTTTTCTGAGGGGTCGGGAGAAATCTTTATCGTCTTGACACCGACGTGGTGATGCCTGCGGGTGTCACCGTCCTTCCTGAAGGGCGTCGGGTGTACCTCTTCCCCACCTTTCGTAGCGTATCGAGGGAAACCCTAGGACTTGTCCGGGCAGCAGCGTCGTTATCGTCGCTTTCTTTCTTAGAGGTGTTGCTTGCTACGCGACGCTTCGGAGCGCTAGGAGCATGGTGGAAATTTTCCGGTGGACACAGCAGTGGCAGTTCATCCTCGTTTCTGTCGAGCCACTGTTGTCAGTTTTTTTTTTCTTTGTTGTTTCTTTTAACGTTGTGCTGTCTAGTCCAGCAGCGATCTCAATCGTGGTTGCTATAGAGGAGGTGAAAATAGTTATAGATATAACTCCAAGTCTCCAACGTATTCCCAATCGTTTCTTGAAAGTCTTTTTTTCAGTTTGCGGTATTCGATTGTTGTACCGTACTTACATACGCCATGTTTGAGACTATCAACAGCGTGATCGGTTGCGAAAACGCCAGGGCCTCAACGCAAGCTGAGTCCCACGGGATGGCCGATGTGTTACATGCCACACCGATCACCTGAACTTGATCCGCGTTGATATTCACATCGCGGTCAAGCGCTTTTGATACGTATTGACTTCAGTGATTGCCATCAACTCGATCTGAATGCATATCAAAAGCGATCAATCGGACGACGGGGACTATAACTAATTAGTTGGTCAAAGGGTCAAATTAAAGGCGTAGTTATTATACTGCATAAACAGATTTTGCCAATCCAATAATTTGCCGCGTCCTCCACGTACAACTCTGCATGTGATGTACTCCCTCCCTCCGTTCAAAAATATAAGACGATGTTTTAGCTTTGTGAATCAAATGTATATAGATATTTTTTTATTTTTTTAGTATATAGATTCGTAGAGTTTTAGAGTGAACTTATACAGTAAAAAACATCTAAATTCATTTATTTTACAAAATTAAAATGTCTTATATTTTTGAACGGATGGAGTAGCTTGCTACCAACTCCAGACGTTCAACACATCTAGGAGTTCAATATATGGTGTTGTTCAGTGGGCTGATGAGACCTGGTCGAAGAAAGTTTTACTGCACGAGTTCAACGCTTACTGTGGGGAACTAAGTTGGGGACTTGGTCTATGGTTGTAACCAAAAGGCAGTCGACCACGGCTTGGTCGTACATATCGGCCATATATCAGGATCCTGTATGATGATGATTACGACGACGATATAACCATTGATCTTTATTAGTACGGAACATATTTGGTCAGCAGCCTCCATTGAAACGATGGAGCCAATGGAAAACATAGACAAATACTCCCTCCGTTTCTAAATATAAAATGCTTTAGCCTTATCCTGAAGAATTGTATCTAGACATTCTAGTATGTAAGTTCACTTATTTTGTTATAAACTTACACACGACGTCTAAATACATGCTTTTAGAAAAAAACTAAAACATCTTATATTTTGAAATGGAGGGAGTATACAATAAACAGTGGAGTTAAACTTTAGAACTGGTCCGTCTGGAGACAACTAGCCCTGGATCTAGCAAGGAGATTGCTTGTCTTCTGGATGAGAAGACTTCGAGTGGCAAAATACAGAAGGTGAAGGAGTGTCTGAGGAGAAAAAAGAAGAAGAGTGGTGTCACAAGGAAGGAGTTCGCAGCTCTTTGATGGAGAGTTTTGAGATCTTTGTACTTGTGTCTTTAGGGAGATTAGCTTACGTGTGATGGTCAATGCGTTGAGAGTTTGTGGTTATAGAAGGTGCTTGCTTAGGAAGTAGCCAACGTGTCTTGTAACGGTTTTTGTCCCGTTTTCCATAATTAATTAGGCAATTCTTCTTCTTAATTAATAGATTGGGACAAAGATTTTGCCCCTGTTTTGAAAAAAAAAACTTCAGAACTAGGACCAGCTGGCCCAAATGTAGTTTGACAAATCCTATATGGTAAACTACTACTGTACTGTTCTTGGATGCGGAAAATTAGAGTTGAAACCATAGTGCACATACAAAGTTGACCCAATCGAGGATCTTGGCTGGCTTCATCACAGAAAGCAAGGGGATGCGTGGTAGGTAAAGAAAGACACACACACACGGTTGCCTCTTCTGGATCACCATTTTAGGTCTTTGCTTTATCTCGTCTGAAATGATTCTCCTCAAGATAGTCACCAACCAAGACGTACTCGGCGACCAAACATAGAGAAAACCACATGGACGCCCTGTTTTAGTGCTCGACGGTAGGCACAAGGATTTGAACATCACCAAGACACCTACCACACCCTGCAAGCTGGACCCGGTTAGTCAAGCCAAATGTACGTCCATTTCGGAATTGTAGCCGTACCTGCACCCGAACAAAATCCATCACCCACGTCGACTCTGACGAGTGATCACAAAACAAACAGATAATCATCGTAGGTATGCCGAGACATGTCGCTGGAGCAGGTGCCACGTTGTTCTGTTCACGCCTTCGTACACCGATCATCAATGCCATGGATGCTTGCCGACGCACGACAAAGCTGGCCACATGAAACTGCATGATCCTTGGTAACTGGCGTGAACTGTAGGCCGGGCTGGATCTGTCTTGCTCGTCGATCGATCGCATCATTCATGAATCATGAAGAAGGAGGCGGCCCACGTTAACCTACATGCATAGCATGTGTGGTTCTCTATCTCTTTCGGCTTATCCCCAACGTGGCCCGTGCACGCGCACAACGCTAGCCATAGATCCACACCCATTGCAGTTCTTTGATTACAAGAACACAAAAAACTTTGATTGCGAAATTTCACTTAATGCAACAAAATCAACCGTTGTGATAGGTTGTTTTGCTTGTAGTGGATCTAGTTAGGCTTAATATCTACTAGACTTAAAATTCACCCTATTCCTAAGTCCAAACTCTAAGTTCACTAATTCGGTGCACGTGTCAGTCGATTCCTCACGTGTGCTAGCTTGAGACTTGTGAGGACATTGATCGAGCCGCACACCGCAAACCCCCAAATGTGCATAGACTCGACAATGACATGGGTCGCCTGGCATGGATGTTGACGGTCATCTCACTGCATGCAGTCGTCGGGTACCGTAGGGTAGTATAACATGAGTCAAGTGGACCGGATGCCAAGCACACAGTGTAAGCATTGAGTCGTTAATCAAAGTCATGGATTGGCTACCAACAACAAATAGATTAATTGAATGAGACGGGTCACTATCTCTTCTTATGAGCTTAACGCTAAAAATGAGCTATACTAAGCTAAGCGTTTTTTCCTTGGGTAGCGTTCTTTGAATTCAATTGACGTGGTTCTAGCTCATTTTAAGGAGCTTATAACGAGTTTTGCTTTGTCCCTCTTGACGTCGTTGGTCATCCCAACTCGTATTAGCTATCGAAAGCCGTACTTACTTTTTTTGCTTGCCACAAGTAAGCATGGGTACACGGCAAGTTGGCGGTGACTAGTAGGATATTTAAAAATTATGTTGAGTTTGCGATGTCAATACATCACATCTATATTGTGCCTACATCTAGCCGATTGTTGTCTACATGCGTTTGTGTTTGCAGTTCTATCGGACATGCGGCGTTTTTGGGTTCCCCCAAGGTTATCTATGTTGTTTTCGTACTTTGTTGATGGTAAGTCGATTTCTTGAAAAGGGTGAGTATCAATTTTGTGCATCCGGTCTTGATCCTATGGTTGTTGGGGCTATCTTGCTTAATCTGGTAGCATCTCAGGCGCCCCTTGAGATATTGGTTGGGGCTCCGGCAAGTGTCAACACTAATGACTCTCTCGAGCATCGTTCAATTTTCTGGATATTTAAAAATTATCCCCGAAGTTTTGTTTGTTCGTTGGTTCGGCTAGTTGGTGTTCTTGTGTGAGCTAAGGATCTAATATGGTTTTGGTCGGATTTGATGGCAGGTCCTCGGTGGAGAGTCTCGGCGTAAAGCAAGGATAACTCATTGCAAGGATAAAGCAATATTACTTTTTACAAAATGTTGTGTAGTCAATGGATATATACCTGGCGACGGTATATTATATACAACCCTATATATCCCGTGTGGGTGAAACAGATGCTACGTACGTTATGCACGTCGAGGTAGGTAGACGATCGGCGCCATGGGTATATGCCTGGCGATGCACGACAAAGCTGATCGACCACATGAGGAAGCAAGCACATGATTCGTGGTAGCGGAAGTACGTGAAAGCCTTGCGGGCCTAGACCTGTCTAACTGTCCTGCAGTGTCCACCTTACCGATCGAGATCGGAGCATTCATGGAGACAGGTGCATATGTCTCCACCGATCTTCCGCCGGCAAGTAGACGATGGGCGCCCGGCAGCGACGCTCTGCTGGTCGGCCTGGCGAGACGAGCATCCACAGGTTCCACCTACCACATGCAACGGAAGCCGGTTGGCGCATGGCCCGCAGGCGCAGCGCGGGTAGCCGGGTAGGTGTGCTGCGTGGAGCGTGAGAGCCTTGCACCGGTCGCGACGCTTGCTCCACATGTGTGCCATGCGTATGCCGCACAGGCTAAGGCCGAACGACCAGGCTGCGTGGACTGGTTGGTGCGTGCGCGCTCCTTTTCGTTGCGCTTTGTGTTCGATCATCTGGGTGGCGTACCATACCACCAAGAGTTTTGGTTGCTGGCACTCTGGGAGGGAATGATGTGATGTGTGCTGGCGAAGGAGTCAAGCCGAACCAGAGTGGTTTTCTCCATGGAGACGAACAACTATTGATGTGGATTGTTATCTCCTTTTTTTTCCCAGTCCCCTATAATGATAGAGCTGCACACTGGAGACGTCTAATAGTGAAGTGAGGGAGCCGCATAGCAAGAAACTCCGTGGCTGCTGGCCATCAACATAGATGACTGGGGTCCAAGCCCATGACTTTTGTTTTTTGATATGGTCCAAGCCGGGAATAAATCCTATAAGACCTGGTCTATTGATAGACCTACTCCTATGGCTGACATGTGTCTGTTTTTTCAGTTTTTTACACTTTTTTTCGTCTGTTAATTAGTCTTTTTTCTGTCGGTTATGTATCAGGATGGGTCTATGACTTGGGATTGAGCCATTGGTAATTCGCAAAAAAAAAAAAACATTGGTGTATGACCGTCGAGATTGCCAGCTCTTTTATTTTTATTCCAAGACAAATTGCGACAACGGGGCCTGCATAATCCAATGGCTTCACGCGGCCCAAGTTCTGTGGGCGAGCTATTATGGGCTTCTAGCCTGTGTTTTTTTTTAAATGGCTTCTAGCCTGTGTCAGGGAAACAAAAATATCATTACGGTTTTGCCTCCTCCCTCCCTTTTGTAAGACGTTTTGGCAAAGACAAATTAAGCTTGCCAAAATGTTGTAAAAGGGGAACAAACGTAGTAGTAACGAGATGAAACATTTATTGGTTTTGTTTAAAAATGTTTATTATTTTTATTAATTATGAACAATAAAAATACTAGATAAATGGAGGAAACCCAGACACAAAACTAACATTACAACACGTCCACAAGGTTGTCATAGAACATGAAATCCTACCACCCTACCGGGACACCCTCGACTGGCCTAGCCACCAAGACAATCTCGATATAAACAACTATATACTTAAACATCAAGGTTGTGCAACACCATGACCATCACTCGTCGCATTTTGTTGTACGACTTCGACTTCACATGGCACAACCACCATGATATTTAGATGTCACACCGAAACCATGCATCCCTGCCAAACAACTGAGCGATGTTTTGAGGTAAGGCAGCTTCGATTTTGCCAACGACCAACATATACAGACGAATGTCGCAAGCTTCACATGACCTATTTCTAAGACAACCGAAGATCCCCACTACTAAAACCACCCTTTATAAGTCATCATTGAAATGATGTGTAGCTTAAACTCTTATGTGAAACACCACGACAAAGCTTTGTAAAGGTCCCGCTAGCTGTGATGGATCGACCCCACGCTAGGTGATGTGAAACACATCCAAAGATACAATCGTCTGTGTTGATGGAGGCTGCCTCACCACATGGGCAGAGCTACCCCGTCTTCATGTAGTACCTCGGCCCGTTAGTGGAGGCTCATGTGGGAGTTGTGTGGTGGGATTAGTCTTTGGTGAAAACTTTTGGAGAGATTTTGGCCAAGACATATACCTCTATGATTTAAAATGTGAACATTTGTGTTAAACCTTTTACACAAAGAAAAGACATCTAAGAGGGGTGCTATTTATATGTGAGCCCACCCATAGGTGTGAAGTGTAATTGAGCTAATTTGTGACTAGTTTGTTACACCTCTTGAGTAGGGAAGACCATCACAATCGTTTGGTACGTACTTGTGGGCAAGTCTTGCATTGGACTTCACCTTGGACAACGCTCTTGAAGTTACACTGGCTACACCGTCGAGATAAAGTAACCGTGATGAGTTGCGACTGGATATATGACGTGTAGGGTGTCAGGTGGGATCCTACCAAATCCCACTTCTAATTCATTTGTCAAAATCTAGTGTAAATATTTGCTCAAATTTTAAACTAGATTTTAGATAATGAACTAAAGGTGGGACTTTGGTGGGATCTCACTTGACACCCTAGTGACGTGGCCTTCTGGAATGATAACCTTGATGTCACAATCCCAACACCTTGGAAGGCACTCTGATCAACTCTTCACATGTGCAAGGAATAGGACTGGATATGGTCAGGCCAACTTAATTTAGACATGAGACAAATTGAAATGTTTATACTAAACTCTTATACTTTGAAAAATTAATGTCACGGTGTTAACGAGTATAATTTCATATTACATCGTTGGCATAGATGGCCACCAAAGAAAGTTGTTAAATATTAGTTGTAGTGTTGTTTCTTATACCTGTATATAGTTCGATAAATACACTTGTTATGTCTTTAATTGTATTGTGCATCATTATTTTCTGTGATTAATTTTTACAACCGCATAATATATACATATTTATGGTAAGATCTATAAAGCACACGGTCCAAGGAAATATCTTAATAGTGTTTTATTCTATGATTAGTGTATCACTGAAACTTCTAGAGTGTAAGCTGAACTACTGGCATGATTTTGTACAGTGTATCGTCAAATGTTTCTGAGTTATGGTGGATCCAGTAATAAGTTGACAATGTGTGTATGCTATGTACTTAGTACCAAAATATCATTGATAATAGTAATCACTAATCACTAACTAAAATAATAATACAATGGATACTTAGTATTGAAAGATCATTGATAATATCAATCGCTAACTAATAAATAATGCAGTGAATTCTGCTAATAATTGCATACATATGATTCTGCTACTAATCCACTTTTGTATAAAAATTAAGTGACATAAGTCCACGGTCGAGAAAATGTCTAATGCTTTCGTTCTCCTAACCAACTGGCGTGTAGCAAAATGTCATGGAAAAGGTTAAAAAGTAATTGCGTGTATTGATATAAGTAACACCTAGAATGCTAAAACGACAACTCTCAATTCCTCTCAGACATTGAGAAACAAAAGAAAACAAATGCCAGACAATCAAACCTGAATTTAGCTTTGAAATTTTGCATGATATTATTTCAATGTTTTGTGGTATAACTACCATAATTATCCTAGTGTAAAAAAACTACAACCTCCTACCCGATTTAATTGTTGCGGTCTTAGGCAAACTTTGTCCTAAACCTTGCCTAAACCAGCGACAATTAAATGGATATGAGGGAGTACTATTTTTTATCAATGTTCTAGTGCCTCATCGCCCACCAAGGGAAGCTGGGGAGCAACACCTTCTTCTCCCACGTTGTCCATAGAGAGATGTCTTGAGTTTTTTCTGAACCATTTTCGGACAAAAAGAGCTGACCAAAAATATATTTTCTCCTGCTCCTTTTCTGCACGACAATGGGCCAACACCACCACTCACAAATGCAACATTTTCTTGACCCTACAAATGCTTGATCAACGATGTCTTTGTCCTTCCCCCATAGATTGGTTTCAATTGTCGTGTTCAAAAGCCATACAACGATTGAGGCATATTTTGGGAAAATGACAAAATTAACTTGTTGACGGGAGTTAAGCACATAATAACCTGGTTCTGAAAATATTTCACAAAAAAACCTATTCGCATGGTTCTCTACCGGACGGAGCCATCCTCTACATCATGACGCCGCCACCGGGAGCACCATGGTCACCATGACACTACATTCAACATCGTCGTGGGCCATCCGACGTGGTAGGCTACGGGGCCAGAACTCTAAGTATGGCACTCCAATGACTGACTTCGTGGTATGTTGCATGACACGCCCTCGCAGACGGTGACACATGGTTTGAGAAAATAATTGAAGTTGCAAACATGTGCCTCACTTACCCATTCAAGAGGAAGGAAGAACAGAGACAACGTTCGGCGGAACCCCTTTCCCTCACATCAAATCCCTACCCCCAAACCAATAGATCTGAAGCCCGGTGGCACCCCTCTCCCTGCCCTTCCATTCCTTTGAGGCAATTTCTTTCGATTCATTTGTTTTTATCGGTTGAAATTGTCCAAATGCCCCGATTTTGTGAACCCTAGTTCATCCAATTTTCTAGGAATTCTTTGGATATCAACCCTAGTTGATGGTAGCTCATACTTGGAATGGGATTTTGTGTTGTGTGATCTACTGAGCTCTTCTCTCTTAGTTTATAGAGATCAAGTAATAAGTAGGACATGGATTTCATTGCTGGTCATTGTTGGGATGTATGCAAATCATGGTGCCCTTATAGTCCATGTCCTCTACAATTTTCCTCCACATCACCTACCGCATTGTCATAAAGCCCACGCTCCAATTCATCATCCCGTCATCATCCTCAATTTGGGGTGCTTCATATTGGTCATTGCGAACCGGGCTCATGGGAGGTTGGATCATTGTGAGATTGGCTCATGGGAGATTGCCTCATTGTTGTAGCGTACACATGTAGCTCGCCTCCAACTAGGCTAATGGAAGCACGCAGATTCAAGTCAATGAGCAACCGAGCTCCAACCTCCCTTGTATGCATGTTCAAGTCAATGTGCAACCGAGCTCTAACCTCTCTTGTAGAAAATAGCTCGAGCACCCAGCCTCTATAACAACGTATTACCCTATTAGCATTATAAATGCACACAACCCAAAAAAAATTACATAAAAGAAAAATCCCGCTACAGTGATCAGTTCCTTGAAACCGCAGACTAAACACCACCAAAGCAGCACCATAAATCTAAGAACTCCAAAAGAGATGCCTCCAAGAAGGAACGGTGCTCAAGCGTCGTCATCGCCCTGATCAAAGACCATAGGTTTTCACCCTGGAGAAAGTCGCGCTCACAAAACAATGCCTTCAACAAGGTCATTGTCAGGCACAACCAGTTAAAGTCAGACCTTGGATTTTCACCCTAGAGGTTTAGACACTGAATTCCTCCAGTGTTATTGTCCCCACTTTCCAATTCCGTTGCTCCAAGTCACAAAACACTAAACCAGAATCCCTACACCCTCAGAACTCAAACTTCCATTGGCAGTCTTCAGTTCCCAGCTTCCATGCCATTCTCTATGTCTTACTTCACCGTGGAACCAAGGCATGTCCCATGATGGCAATAGACTGCAGAGGAGCTTCACAATGGCCCCTTTGAAATCAAACGGCTAGCAAAAAACATGGTTGCGCGCGACCGAAACACCATCCGCACTGGCAAACTCCAGGCATGTCGTCCATTTGGAATTCACCGACAGAGTTTTCCGGAACTCGGTATTCCACCCAAGATCAATGACGGCCGACAACAGGCAGTTCTTCATCATGGCGAGAGAGAAATCCAAAGACTACCACATTTATTCAAAAAGGCACCAGCGGCCCCCACACCACCAGCCGGAGCGGAGAAGAAGACGAACTCAAGATGCCAAAATAGGGGTAGATAGTCGCATGGCCGGCAGGCACCATGCGACACCGAGATCAGGCCAGATCGGGTCCAGAACGGCCCACCCTTTCTCCAGCGCTGCGCCGCAACCAGCACAACGCCGCGCCGCCACCGGCCACATCCCTCCTTTGTCCGCTCCTCCGCGAGACATCCAAGACCCGCTGATACCGTACCCCACCGCCCATGGAGATCAGCCGCGCAAGCCCTCTCCTGCCCTCCGCCTTCGGCGAGAAGGGCACCGCCACCGCCGCCGGCGTCAGCGGCAGCCTTGTGGGGCTAGAGGTGGAGGGGCTAGACGGCGGCGGCCGGGGGGCCTCCCGGATCGCCCAAGCAGGGGGGGAGCCCGGGAGGGATCCTATTTTCGTGGGATGGACTTCCAAGCAAATACATTAAGGCATGTTCTTGTGGCTAGAACATATTTATCTGTTTATTTGAAAGAAAACAAGTGCACTCAAAATAGGCTAAGACCTTTACTATCCTACCAGATAATTCAGTGTTGTAACTGTAAGCGGCCTGAGACTTTCCGCCTAGGCAGCGCACTGTCATGACGGAACGGAAAATACATTCACAAAGTTGCAGCAAGCAATACAGTTGTATGAAGAACAGAAGAAGAACAGTTCACCCGTTTACTAGATAATAAAGGAGCATCCACACTGTACTACTTGAACACTCGTGCAACATGAAGAACATACCAGCACTTGCAGGACGAAAAGAGAGAAAAGAACGGTACAGTACTACCACAAGCAAATCAGGGGAGGAGAAACGGACATGGTTCCTGCTGCTACTTGGGCGGTGCCGGTGGAGCGAACTGCTGCGGCGCCGCCGCCTCGGCCCAGCCTTGGTTCCGGCCGAGCACGTAACAACCCAGCGCGAGCACGAGCAGCAGGAGAATCGCCTGGTTTGAGCGCGAGCGGTTAAGGTTGACGCTTCCGAGCAAACTGGCGTGTAAGCCCGGACCAGCTCTGGGTTGCTTCAACTGCGTTTCTGCTCGTCACCGAAACCTGGCTTTTTACTAGACAGAAGAGGCTAAGATTACTGTTTCTTCATAGAGGTTAGGATTACTGCTGGGATTCCTCTGTGGAGGAAAACGACGTCGAAACCACCAGCTGACGTTGATCGATTCCGATTGGACGTCTACCCAAAACCGCTCTTCGTTTAGACCTCGGCCATCTTTGATTCGAGAAGATTAACCAAGTGTTGACAGTACATGATTGCACTTTTCTCTCTCAGTTTGTCCACACAAGACATCCGAGGTAAGGTGCGGAGTGTGAATGTTCCTATGAAATGGTACAAAACTAACAGAACAGTTCTCTAATTCCTAAATTCTACTGTAGGAGTATAAGAAAGAAGAAGAAATGCAGAGAGGGTTGTATGCATGGGCAGTCTCCCTGAAGACATAGAGGATACTGGAGACAATTTCACGGATCTCAATGGGAACAAGATACTTTGAAGAGGATGAAAAATGAGAAAAACTAAAAATTACACAACTAGGACTGAGGTTGTAGGCTTAGTGACGTGCAAATTGAGATGGCAAGATTATTTATTAAAGTTTCAGGCAACTTACATCTTCCAGGGAAAGTACAGCACAAGGGATACAAAACAACAGGTGTAAATTACAGATAAACTGTTTATTTCTAGTTCCCCAGCCAAAAATAATCAAACAGATAGTTTGCACCTTATTTATTACAGATAAACTGTTTATTACAAGAGGAACTAGTTAACACCATCAACATATGTTTTTGCATTTGACGATTATCTGCCTCGTAGAAGATAGTTTGCACCTTGTGAGATGGTCCCCAGATTACTACAACGCATAGAAAAGCCAAATCAGCTTATATATTCAACCGAACAAGATATGTGAAATGTGAAAAATGGACAACTAAAGAAATGGTAGTTTCGGAGGTGTTGCAACATTTTCAGCATGGACACGCCAATATGAGCACTGGTACTCCCTCTGTTCCAAAATATAAGATGTTTTAGCTTTGTGAAAGAAGTGAACCTACATACTAAAAGAGGTCTAGGTTCACTTCTTTCACAAACCTAAAACATCTTATATTTTGAACAGAGGGAGTAGTTTGTAATTTGTATAATTGTATTTGCTGGTGTAGCTACTCCCATGTTCATGAATCTATACTTTTGCAAAAAGACATAGTAAAAAAAAGATCTTATGCTTGAAAGCCCTTTCAGTTTCTCACAGAGGCTGGTGCCAAGGAACATAGTAGTGAGTAGTGAATGATGATGCCTTCACGGAATAAGAACATGACAGCTGGAAGAAGTTTCAGCACATGCTTAAATGCGAAAGAAGGTAAGGAGAGCAAGGGTAGAAGGATTATACCTCTGAAAGAACACGACGAGATACCGGAGGATGTACCAAATAAGGCAAAGCATCAACGTATCTGTATCAGTTAAGTGGTAACATATTTTGAACATTTTGGATAATTTGCTAAGATACATCAGAAATTGAAAATAATTGAAGTGGCCAACAGAAATAATAGTAAGAACTCCTGAATCTTTTAGACTTTCTTCGACATAATCAGAAAATATTCCCAGTTTCCACAAATTTGCTGATGAACAAACAGAAAAAAAAAAAAGTGTACCTGCTGATTAACAACATTCCACAATTCCACTATACCAGTACACATTTTCTAGGCAAGGGAGTGGACACACTAGAAATATCATAATATCTAGGACAGTCTTTGTACAAGTGTTAAGGCAATGTCGCCTGCAAACTTAGTCCTGCACTGCACTTCGTAGTAGTCAATTATCCAGGTTGCAGGGTTATTATACTGAATGCAGCTTGGCTTGCCTCGACAAATTGATTGGATACTGGAGATACCTTATATCCTAGATGGCCATATAGTAGACTAAATCGGTTAACACAGTACATTAAGAACTAAACTAAAACCCTTTGATGCCAATTTTGAACTCTGTAGGTTAAGCAAACAGTAATGACGGTGTTTCCATGATGTCTGCCGATACCAAAAGCATCCTAGTAAAAACGGGAAAGATAATTCCTTTTACACACAGGACATGTGATTCAAATTCGGAAAGACCCCTAAATACCATAGACTATAGAAATTACTACACCCAGCATGGCTTCACCAGATTCAGCAAGCAAACTGCCTAAGCACCATCAAAACGCACTTCAAATTACGAAAAGGCGAAATCTTAACAGTAGAGCAAAGGGAAAACGAGAAGGTAGCTGTGGAAGGATACTGAACAGGTAGCGCTCCCACCAATCGAGCATGTAAAGGCCGATGTTGACATTGTATAGGTGGATCTTGCGCCCGATCCAGTTCATGCTCCCCGAAGAGTCCCTGCTCCGTAGATCCATCGCTCAGATCTGAAGGAAGCGGCGGGGTGTTGGATTTTCAGAGGAGGGAGAAGGGCGTGGTGTTTGGTGTGATCAGGGCGGACTTTTAAGAGGATCTGGATCGATCCCGTCTGCTCGTTTAAATGCGAGTTGGTGCCGGTCGACGCTTTGGCATCAAATATTGCAGCATGGCCAGTACATAGACGATCTACTTTTACTTCCAAGTGAACAATACTCTCATCAGTTATTTTAGACCACACTGTTTTGGTCAACTTCCCATCAGTTATTCTACTGCAGACTATAGTTGTTCGGTGAAAACTACAAGTCTGAAGCTAGATTTAGCGTAAACAACAAGTTAACCGGTTCAGTTTTTGGTCAACTAGTTGTAGACCGTTGGATGGACAATAGAGAGCGGATGGGAGGGGCCAGTACAGCATGACTTGCTGTGGCCATGTCACTGAATCCCAGTCCGATCAGGAAGGTGTGACAACCCACTCTCCATCGAGATCTGGATAGCACACGGGGATAAATCAAATTGGATGTAGGTGAGGACATCTACACTTATATAATCCCAGAAGGTAAATATTTTTTCTCTCTCGTCCAACTCAGAAATCATTTTACATGGTATTGCTAAGAAAAGACCATTGTATATGTCCTAAGGCCCTAAGGAAAGTAAGCAATAGATGGGAGATAGAGATAGAAAGGTGAGGGACTCAATTCTAAGTTTACTTCATCAATACCTATTACAGAGTCCAGACGGGTACTTATCCTGGGCAAACCTAGTTTGCGGTCGAACGTTCAAAACCCCTAGACAGTCACTTTGGGGTTGTTTGGTAGCCTGCAGGTGATTTTCGTCCCAGCCCAGCAGTGCTGGTCGTGGCACTGCCCGTTGTGAACAAGCGCTGGGCCAACTTCTGCAGCCCGTTTGGTAGTTTGGGTCGCATCTTTTGGGCTGAGATTGCAGCCCATTTGGTTGCCTGTTTTTTTCCAGCGGATGCAAAAAAGGTGTTTGGTGCCCAGCCTGGTTCCCCCTCTTTGCGCACACACATGCTGATACACTCACCACATTCAAATGTGGTGATCTTACCACATCACATCTACACAACACACATTCATGAAACAGATCACATAAGAACAAGGCATAGAAACTAGCCTAGGCAGGTTAGTTCATAGTCAGGTGCATCCCATGGCACCTGATAGGTTGTTCATGTCAGGGGTACACACCCCTGACCCAAAAGACACCCAGAATACAGTGGTTCCACATAGCATCCAGCAGATAAACTAGACTATATATACAATCAACAATAGATAGGACGATCAGATGAGCTTATCGCAGGTGATCAACTCCTCCGTGCTGTTGAAAGCCCTGAAGAGACTCACCTTGAAGCCCTTCTGCTTGTTGATGTACTTGAAGGCAAGGACATCACCAACCTAGAGCTTGATCTTCGCCACAAACTCACTCCAGCCCTTCATGAAGTACATCTGCCGCTCGAGCATCTGCAGCGGCACACCATACTCACAGAAGGAGGAGGTCTTCAGGGGGAGAGTGCAGACCTGTTGCCTTATCTACAACTGCTTCAACACTACCACCTTCATGTTTTCCTGGAGCTGGAGTGCAGTCAGGTCCGTGGCCTTGATCTGGACGTAGAAGCGATGAGGGAGGTCGTCATTTCTGCGGTGACCAAGGTGAGGCTTGCGGTCCTAACGTTCCTTCTTCTTCCTTATCTACACTTCCGCCAGCAAGCTGTTTAGGGCCGGTCTAGCCGTTGTGGGAGGGAGGTCTCAGATGTAGTCCTCGTACCCAGGCATAGGAGGAACTATGTTCCTGGACAAGGTGTCCCAGTCCTGCTTGGATACCTTGCAAATCAGAATTTATCAGAAAACAGTAGCAAATGCATTGTGCAAATCAAACAGATCAGTGACAGAGTGACAGTCGAACAGATCAAACCAAAATGGCAGTGGCTTTCATCTACACATGCATAATGTTGCCGACAAGCATGTAGACAAGCAAAATGGCAGTGGCATCCATCTACACATGCACAATGGTGTTGCCAATCATGTGGACAGGCAAAAATGGTGGTGGCATTCATCTACACATGCACAATAGTGCTGCCAAGCATGTAAACAAGCAAAAATGATAGTGACATTTATCTACACATGCACAATGGTGCTTCCAAGCATGTATACAAGCAAACATGACAGTGACAATCATCTACACATGCACAATGGTGCTTCCAAGCATGTAGACAAGAAAAAATGGCAGTGACATTCATCTACACATGCATAATGGTCCTTCCAAGCATCTGCACAACTAAAATGGTAGTGTCGTTCATGTACACATGCATATAGGTAGTGACATTCATCTGCACATGCATAATGGTGCTGCCAAGCATCTACAGAACCAAAATGGCAGTGACATTCATGTACACATGCATAATGGTGCTGACATTCATCTACACATGCATAATGGTACTGCTAACCATTACACAAGCAAGAATGGCAGTGACATTCACCTACACATGCATAAAGGTGCTTCCAAGCAACAGATCAAATCTTCCCTTGCACAATGGTCACATATCAAGCAACATATCTAGCAAACCTATGAATTTGTACAGAGGAAACAAGAACAGATAGGGAAAAGAAAACCCTTTCCTACGGCGGAGTAGTGGACGACCTAGTCGCCAGAGGTGTTGGTGAAGCAGCGGCGGATCTAGCCTTCATGACGGCTGCTGGAGGGGTTGTGCTGGGTGCGTCCTGCCCGGGGGGGCACCGGCGGGTACTGCCGTAGCTAATCCTTGCAGAAATGACGAGGGCAAGCCAGGAAACCCTATCGGGATTGGACCGAACCCCGGCGAGAATGGAATGTCCCCGCTCGACGACGCGGTCGTGAAGGAGGACGGACCAGCCATGTCACCGCTCCACCCTAGCGCCCCCTCCATCATGGCCGCTGCCCTCAATGTGCTGGCGGAGGGGTCGGTGTTGAAGCGTGTCGGGACAGGGAAAAACCCTGATGCAATCCTCATGGATCGCATCGCCCCGACCGCCGTGGCCCTAACTGGCGCCTCGCGTGGCACCCTCGAAAGCGGCGATGGCCGCCATAGAGAGGGGACTACGACGTGGTCAGCTGGAGCCACCGCGCTCCTAAATCCCACCGATATGTTGCTAACGTATCTATAATTTTTGATGTTCCATGCTTGGTTTATATCTACTTTCTTATGTTTTGTCCACACTTTGGAGTACTTTTTATACACTTTCTTGGACTAACCTATTAACAAGATGCCACAGTGCCAGCTGCCTGTTTTCTACTATTTTTGGTTTCAGGAAAGTCGAAAAATGAATATTTTCGGAATTGGACGGGACAAAATCCAAAGTCAATATTTCACCGAGGGGGACACGGAGCTAGAATACGAGACGGAGTGGGGCCAGGGGCCGCCCACACCACCTAGTCGTGCGGCCAGGCCTGGCCCGCGCCAGGGGGTGGTGTGGCCGCCTAGGGGCACCCCCTCGGCCTCCCCTTTCGCCTATAAGATGCCTCTGATACAAAAACCCTAAGGACCCGATCAAAAATCCATGAAAGAGTCTGTAGCCACTGTCATCTCCATCCCTAGATTGGGAGGGATCTGAAGCTCTTCCCGGCACCCTGCCGGAGGGGAGAATTCACCCTGGAGGCCTTCTTCATCACCATGCAAGCCTCCGGTGTGATGCGCGAGTAGTTCATCCTTGGACTACGGGTCCATGCAGTAGCTATATGGTTGGTTCTCCTACTTTGTGCTATCATGTTTAGATCTTGTGAGCTCCGTTCATGATCAAGATCATCTATTTGTAATCATACATGTTGTGTTTGCGGGGATCCGATGGATATTGAGATGCTATTTCAGATTGATTATTGATTCTATCATGTCTTTGTTATTTGTGATCTTGCATGCTCTCCGTTGTTAGTAGATATCTTGGCTGAGTAGATGCTATCAACTCCAAGAGGGAGTATTTATGCTCGATAGTGGGTTCATGCCTCTAGTAATCTGGGGAAGTGACAGAAATCTCTAAGGTACTAGATGTGTTGTTGCTACTAGGGAGAAAACAACAATCCTTTGTTCATAGAACAATCGTATTGTTTACTTTACACATAATGCTTAATGCATTTATCTATTGCTTGCAACTTAATACTGGAGGGGGTTCGGATGATAACCTGAAGGTGGATTATTAGTCATAGATGCAGTTGGATTACAGTCTATGTATAATGTTGTAATTCCCAATCAAATCCCATAGGAGTCAAGATGATTAGTATATGCATGTATGCTTTCTCGATGTTTGTCAATTGCCCTGCTGTAATTTGTTCACCCAACATGTCATCTATCTTAAGGAGAATCACCACTAGTGAACTATGGACCCCGGTCCTTTCTTTTACCATCAATCTACAAGTGTACTGTTTTCTGTTTACTTTCTGCAAGCTATTACTTTCTTCCAACAATACGTTTAATCCTTTGTTTTCAGCAAAACCGGTGAGATTGACAACCTCACTGTAAGTTGGGGGCAAAGTTCTGTGGTTGTGTAGTGCAGGATTCCAAGTTGGAAACAACATCTTCGAGGTGTTTCCTTGCTCCTACTGGTTCGATAACCTTGGTTTCATAACTGTGGGAAACTTACTGTTGTGCTCATCATACCTTCCTCTTGGGGTTCCCCAACGAGCTCGACATCAACCACGAGTCAGCAAGTATTTTTCTGGCGCCGTTGCCGAGGAACAAATAAGAAGAAGCTCCCATGTCAACCACGCGATCAAAAGTATTTTTATGGCACCGTTGTCGGGGAGTCAAGGACATCTTCACAAGGGGAGTCCCTCATAACCAATCTCTTTACTTTGTTGTTTTCGTTTTGCTTAGTTTATTTTTGCTTTGTTTGCTTGTTTCTTTATCAAAAAAACACAAAAAAATTAGTTGTACTAGTTTGCTTTCTTTATTAAAAACACAAAAAATTATTATTAGTTCTTATCTTAAGTTGCCATTATGTCTAGCATTGCTCCAATCACTATGTCACCTGAGGAAATGATTTTCACTTTTAAACAAGGAATTGAAGAGAGTTTCCAAGAAACTTGGTCTAGAATCTCTGATCTACATGAAAAAACTGAACCTAAAATGACTCAAAGCTTGTTCCTTAGCAGTTTTTACCTTGGAATTGCTCTTTGCTATAGATATGCTTTGGATGCTATAGTGGGAGGCGATTTCCTCCAATGCAATGAGGATGATGCTTTTAATGCCATAAAGAAGTTGGTCTTTACTTACAACTTGCCTAGCAAATCTGATTCTTCCTTTATAAACATATTTGCTAGATTGAACACTCTTGAGGCCAACACTGCTAGTTTACAAGATTGCTATAATACGCTTAGAGAGCATCATGACTATGTTCCAATAAATTCTGAACCCTCAAAATGGCTTCCCATATTAAATATTGTTATTAATAATGAAAGTTTTCATGCTCGCTATGATATCATGTCTGGATTATGTCTTATGCCTAAAGATATCTATGAATCTTTGAATCTTTGGGGACTTTCTAAAGCAGGAGGAGAAATATTTCTTGCTAATAATGCCACAATATTACCCATTGGAATAGCTGAAGGAGTGTTTACAAATATCCTAGGGAAAATGGTTTCTACTGATTATCTTGTTATTGAATGTGTAGGAAAAGGACAAATTACACTTGGAAGATCCCTATTAAAACTCCTTGGAGCAATAATAGATGTGGAAAAGGGCACCATGCATTTTGCTTCTCCACCAAACAATCATATGTCCCCAAGATTAAGAATAAAAATAAGAGAGGTAAGGGCAAGAAATTTGGTTTTAATGCTTCTTCATTTGAGAACACCTGATTCTTTTTCTTGCTTCTTATGCCTAACTTAAAGGCGTTAAAGTAAAGTACTTATTGGGAGATAATCCAAAAGTTTTAGATGAGTCTTAGAAGTTATTACCTCTGTAATAACCGCTCCTTATCCTTTTTATTTGCTTTTTGTGCCAAGAGTAACCTCTAATGAGAGAGAAGTAATGCTTGGAAAAGTTGATGTCCCAAAACAGATTTTTGTGCTTCATTGTAAAAATTCGTGTAAAATCTCTGTATGTCGTTTTGAGGCGTGATTTTTTTTGCTTCTGCCCCAGGTTGTTATATAACTTTAGTTAGTTCAACACTTTTCGATTTGAGCAACAGAAGGTCTTCGAAAAAATTGGTTTTTACCTGTTGGTCTGTTTTGACAGATTTCTGCCATTATTTGCATTTGCTTCTTGTTGATTCCTTTTTGGGTTCTTTTTGGGGAATTGAGCTTTTCAAGGTAAGTGCTTCAGTATCTTGTGTTTTAATGGAAGTTTTATTGGTGTTTAAACTGAACCCAAAGACTTATTATCTTGAGTGCACTAATGTTGCTAATAAAGATTGTGTGAAGTTTTGTATGAAGGACAATTTTCAGGTGTATGAAGAGAATGATGTAATGAGATGAAAAATGGACTAAAGCTCAAGCTTGGGTATGCCACGCGTGTCACCCCAAGAAATATCCAAGAAGTACAAGCGTCAAAGCTTGGGGATGCCCAAGGCATCCCCTTCTTCATCAATAAAAATCTCAGGTTCTTCTAAACACTTCATTTTTATTGTTTCATGCACAGTTGTGTTGTTCTTGGAGCGTCTTCGTTTAAGATTGCTTAATGTGCCTTGAAATAATCATGCATTGTTTTAGCATATTAAGGCATAATATAGTGGTATTCTCCTTTGATGCTTTATTTTGGTTGACTTGGCGCATGCTCACACCATGTTATGACTATCCCAAGTCACCATAGCCTTTATGATCCTTTAGTTTTCGACTTGTAATATCACTTTATGCTTTAATTAATGATATTTTGTCGCTTTGCATGATTATGGCCATTATTTCTCTCTTAGTTGGTCGCTCCCAGTCTTTTGCTAGCCTCCATAACCAAGTATGAGTTCCACTACTGCATCCAACTCCAAATAGAACCAAGTTGTTCCAAAGAGTCCACCATACCTACCTATTAGCATATGCTATTCCAAGTATATTCATGCTTTTATCTACCTTCTGAATTAAACTTGTTATGTGAAAACTAGTAATTAAAGTTCTCACGAACTTGATGGCACACTTTACTTTCTTGCACTTAATAATCTTGAACCATTGCTTCCATCTTTGTTGCGTATATGCTTGCACTTTATAAGTTGAAGTTAGCAGAACCATGTATCATGGGGAATGCTTTCAACATTGCACTTATTATTCCGTTGATATCATGATTATTTTGCTTATGGATCCTGGCGGTGTGAAATAAAAGGGGAACTTGTAAGATCATGGAGTTTGTATGTGTGTTATAGAAACGCCTGGGCCGCTAGCCTAAGCCATGCCTAATCATGGTGGAAACTTGCAGCATAATGATGACCCACAAGTATAGGGGGTGTATCGCAGTATTTTCGATAAGTAAGAGTGTCGAACCCAACGAGGAGCAGAAGGTGCTGGCTAGTGGTATGGATCAGGAATTCTCTGCAAATACTTAGCAAACGGATTTTTAGGGGTTTTCGATAAGGCAAATAAACAAAGTACGAGTAAATAAAAGACTGTAGGATTAAATGCAGCAAGTGGCCCAATCCTTTATGCAGCAAAGGACAAGCCGGTTGTATTACTTAAAATGACCAAACGTTCTCGAGGACACATGGGAAGACTATCAAGTGCTTTCGCTTCATATAGTTGATTAATCTTCTCTAGCTTGCTAAGTGTTGTGTGGGTGAACTTGTGCTAATGTACCGCCCGATCCAAGACTAATACATACTTGTGATTATACCCCTTGCAAACATCCGTAAGTACAAGAAAGTAATTAAGGTAGAAACCTAACCATAGCTTTAAACTCTAAGACCCTTACGTCCCTCGTGTAATGGTTTCCTAACGGGGGTTCAGGTTTCTGTCACACCGGCAACCCCTACGATTAGTAGCCAAATACACAATGCATTCCCCTAGGCCCATATAGGTGAAGTGTCATGTAGTCGATGTTCACATGACACCACTAGAAGAAGTACACCACAACTTAAATAACAATCTATTGAATCTTTCTCAACGCAACTCCACTACTAACAACAAGACTTCTGCCATGTCCTCAAGAACAAAATGAACTACTCACAAGACATCATATGGATCATGATCAGAGATGGAATAATGATGTATAACAATCTGAACATAAACAATAATTCAATGGTTCACTCAATAGCATCAACTACAAGGAGTAACCAACATCGGGAAAGTTTCCCCTATGAACTAATGCAAGATCCAACTCAATTGTTACAGCAATATGGAGATGGTGATGAGGGTGCTGATGGTGATGATGATGGTGGTGATGATGATGATGATCCCGATGAAGTCCATCTTGATGGTGGTGTTGATGGCGACGATCTCCCCTCTCCGGGAAGGAATTCCCCCGGCAGAAATCTGTCTGCCAGAGAGATCTTTCTCTCTCGGTGTTTTTCGTCCCGCAGAGGCGGTGAAATCTTTCTGTGGTCGCTCCCTGAGTCTTAGGGTTTCGGGAGGTTGATATACGCAAGAGGGGAGAGGCTGGAGTGGGCCAGGGTGGCCACACCACCTCCTGGCGCGGCCTAGTCCTGCCCGCGCCATGGGGTGGTGTGGGCCCCCTGTGGCCCATCTCCACTCCATCTTCTGGCATCCTTAGTCTTCTGGAAAAATAGGATTTTCCGTATATTTTCCCGGATTTTCTGATCTTCGTGAATTTTGCCTCCAAACAACACCTTTTCCATCAAAATCCTGACTACAGCGATCCATGCTCCAAAAGTCATCAACCATGCAAAATAGATGAAATAACATAAGTATCACCTCTCAATACGAAATATATCAATGAATAATAGTGAATTAAGACATAGAATAGTGATGCAAAATGGACGTATCAACTCCCCCCAAGCTTAGACTTCGCTTGTCCCCAAGCGAAACTAAGCTCAATAAACATGGCCTCAGGTTTATGGAGTGAAGAGTCGATAAAAGAATACAGACAAGAAGCATCACATTCATCAATACATAGATCATAATAGAAGATAACTCACTATTATATAACTCAACTTGTAACAAGTAAAGGAAACACAATAAAGATACATAAAGTGAATCATAATTGGTAATGGCAAACTTAGCTCTTGGTCGAAGAATAGTTGATAATTTGCTAGAGTTCACAAATAGCTGGTTTTCAATGAAAGCTTTCAAAGTAGTAAACATCAAGATAAGAGCAATGTGCAAAACAAGGAACATAATAAAAATGATTGAATAAATCATCATATGAATGAATGAAACACAACAACTCAAAATACTTGCTGAGATAGAGAGGAAGTAGGTTTACTGACTCAACTACAAAGTAAAAGAAAGGGCCCTTCAAAGAGGGAAGCAGGGATTGCAAGTCTCATAAAGAGCTCCCAAAAATTATGATACTTACTAGCTTTTAGCTCTCATTGCCCCTATCATAGGCATCTTTAGGTGATTAAGGTTAAAGTGATCAAACATGAGGATATGCATTGACAAGTTGTAAGTTGAGAATCTCATGTCCCTTGAATACGAGGGCCGCTCCTCATGCTACTCAAGTTTAGTCACCGGTAAGTTCTTGTCATCGTAAGCATATGTGTATCATTGAGAACCGCCAATGGGGTACCCCTTGCCCGATGATACGGAAGAATCCCCATATCAAAATGACAAGGCAAGCAGACAACAAGTATCTCAGCAATCTTCTTATTTACCATCGGAATATGGTGCTTTTTTTCTCTCTCCTCTTTTCATAACCTCTTTTTTTCTTTCTTTTCTCTTTTTCTCAATCTCTATCTCTTTTTTTATAAGAAGAATGCTTCATAGATACTCGTTATGGTTACGCTGCAGGTTTCCACCATGTCAGCATGGATTAGACCAGCGGCCCAGGCGTTTCTCTAACACACATGCATAACTCCATGCTTACAAGCTCCCCTTTCATTTCACACCGACGACATCCATAGACAAAAGAACATGATATCAACTTGGTACAAAGTACCAGTGCAATGTTGAAAGCGTTCCCCATGACAGCATGGTTCTGCTAATTCACAACTTACAAAGCGCAAGCATATACGCAACATAGGTGAGCACAATGGTTCAAGTTTATTAAGTGCAAGAAAGTAAAGTGTGCCATCAAGTTCGTGAGAGCTTTAATCACTAATTTTCACATAACAAGTTTAATTTGGGAGGTAGATAAAACAAGAATTTACTTGGAATAGCATAATACTAATAGGTAGGTATGGTGGACACAAATGGCAAAGGTTTTGGTTTAAAGGAGTGGATGCACGAGAAGGGTTCCTCTCAGTACAGGTTTTTGGATAGCAAGGCTGGGTAGCAAGTACAAGAGTTGAAGGAAACAACCAAACATACAAGTGATAAAAACAAAACATGCAATCTTCCTTGGAAGCACAAAAGATCTTAACTAGAGAATACTAGACTTATGAGCAAATCAAGAAAGAAAGACGATGAAATAATTTTTCTTTAGAGTACCTTTATATTTTTCATTCAACTCTCAAAAATAGTGCTGCTACTGACCGAGCCAGGTTTGCCAAAACCAACTAAATTAACTAAATGATCCCAAAGTGATACCAATACTAACAACAAGATCAATCATATAACCACGAATTGAAAACTAATATAAGCTATGCAAAAGAGTGAATGATAGAACTTCTCATTATTATTCCATAACGGTAACTCACACCAAGGGATACATATCTAACGAGAGAGGGGACACTTCCATAAGGCAAACCATACTACATAATAACTCCTCTATTCATGATATGACTCTACTAAAAAGGTAAAAAGATAGAAGATAGTGATGTGATACCGTGGCACTCCCCCAAGCTTGGAACAAACCAAGGGGATGCCAAACCTGATGACGATTTACTCCTTAGGTGGTGGTAGTATCCTCTCATCTTTGTCCGTCTTCCAAGGTAAAGGCTTCCCATCAACAAAGGACATCGTGGTTTCCAAGATCCTGAAACTTGCAGCAGCACTTATGAGTTTAAATCTAGCCTCATACTCACAGTTTTGATTTTGAACGTCATAGAACTGTGCTTGCAGTTTGTTGGTTGTTTGGCGGAGTGAGAGGACTTCGTCTTTGAGTTCAGTAGTCTCCTTTTGGTGCTCGGTGATGAGTTCAGTAGTCTTTGAGGCCAGGATCTAGGTTGCTCTAAGACCCGTGCTAGACACAACGCATGGGAGCCCAGGTAACCGAACATGCCTTTTTTGCACTAGCGGGTCTGTTTGGACCTGATGCAGCCAACCAAAGGCACCCTTTCAGACCAGGTTCTCCTTCATTTTCAGCTACAATGCACTTTTAATTTTTGGAAACGACAAGATAATAAGGATGTCTCCTCACACCGCTTTCCTTCTCGTGCTAGCTTAGAGAACCTCCACTCGTTAGGCGTTCTTAGGACGAAATCTAGTGTTATTTGGTGCCGGATGGATAAAACTTTTGTCCTGAGAATGACCAATTTCCCACTCGCATTCCCAAGAAAACCCATAAATCAGTGATATATTTTTGAAAGTTCGTCTTTCCGCCCAAAATAAACACAAGTTCAACATACACTCGCCTAAACACGTAGTTCGGCGATCGACAACAAGTAACCCATGTCCGACTTTCAAATTGTTAAAAAAAGAATCACTCGTCCATCGGGATAGACTCCTACGCCATAGGGGCCGGTGACGCCTCCACCGTAGCGGTTGTGGTAGAGCTTGGTGATGGGTTGGAAGATGTGGATGCAGAGCTCGGCGAAGCAGTGGTGGCACAGAGCTCGGCGTGGTTGTTGGCGTTCCCGTGGCGGGGAGGTCCTCGTCCAGAATGGCATTGCGGTACACCATGTACCACACCTTGACCTTGGGGCTCATCACTGAAGTGTCCTCGCCAACTATGAGGAATGCCAGGTCATGTTCCTCTTCTTCGTGATGAAGTTGGCCTTGAGTAGGTTGAGCTTCTTGCCTTGGTTCTGCAGCATCTGGCTCCACCTTTCTTTGGACTTATCCTCCCTCTTGTCGTCATGGATTTCCCATCGTCCATGCACTTCTGAATCAATGCATGAAGACGTTCGATAGGCGGACCCATGGCCTTCAACACCTTGGACTTCTTTTGGCCGAGCTCCGTCCTTCCTTCAACGACAGCTGGGGGTGGCGCTTCGGGGTTGTAGACGCAGTCCTTGGCCTTGGCGAGTGACATGCGAGTGTCCGCCCACTTCTAGCACTTCTCGATACTGTGGAACACATGGTGGTACCTGGACTTAGTGTTGGTGTCATTGCGGTACATGGCGAGAGCACGGGCTAGCTGCGGCAAAGTGTCAGTCGCAAGAATGGCATTAACTTGGCACCGTGATGGCATAATCTCGGCGCAGGTATGATGAATTGCATACCTTGTTGTCCATGCTAGTGCTAATGATTGGGAGATGATTGATTTCCTCTTTATTCCCATGCCATTTGCTACACACTTGTTGCACGACCCCCTAATGATTCGTCATGGCCTTCTCGCCATGATCCATGTGGACCTTGTTGAAGTCTGGATCCATCAGGTTGCGCTCATCAAACACAATCTTGATAAGCCTCCAATAGTTCTCCGAGTTTTGATTCGCACCGGTGATCATGTTGAGGCTCACCGACTTCCATGATTCAGTGAGTCACTCGTCTTCAAGGGCGGTCCACTTGATATAGGGCTCGTTTGATGGTGCCATCTTTGGCTTCCTCTTCCTCTTCCCCTTGCCCTTGATGATCGTCGTGGTTTCCTCTTTGGTTTCTTCTTCCTCTTTCCCTTGCGTCTGGTCATCACTGGCTTTTTCATCCGCCTAGTTGTCGGCAAGATCCTGCAAGTCAAGGTCGTGCTCGGCGTTGGCACGAGACTGCTCTTGCGTGAAGCACAAGTCCTCGGTGGCGGCAGAGCTGGAAGCGATCATCTCGACCATGTAGGATTCACTCGATATTCTGCTGAACGCACTACATGCGTCGTTGTTGTCAAGCTGGGTGGAGGATCCAACAACCTTGCTTTGGGCAAAATCCAGGGGACCATGGTGCAAGGCATGCAAGGGATATCCGACGTAGGGCACGTTGATGTCGGCATTGAAGCCGGGCGGACCGTGAAGTGCAACAAAGTGGGGGAAGACCACGTTGGGGTTAAATCCACCCAGTTGGTCGCCCTCGAATTCGGCGGACGCCGAGAATCTCGGGCGCGGCATCGTCTGGCTCTCGTAAAACAGCGCTGGTGAGAAAGGCGAGAAGCTGGCCAGAGATCCGATGCTGGTGTGGCTTGCCCATGGTAGGCCATACTACGCTGTGTGGAGAGGCGGATGGCCCATGGCCGCTCGTGTAGCCGCCATGCTGCGCTCGGACACCGCTTTCACCTCCATAGCACCTGCACATCCACCTCGTCGTCGACGTCCTGCTTCTTCTTCACCCTTTCCCTCTGGTGGCCTGACTCGATTTTCCTCCGACGACAATCCTTTGCCCAGGCTGCGTCGGTCCAGTCGTCCGGCTTCAGCTACGGTGCTCTTTTATTTATTTGCTTTGTCTACGCAGGATTGCTGGTGGTGGTGCGAGGGTTGGCGAATTTCCTTGGTGGCATGTCGGGCGGATCTCGGGGAATTGGCGGGATCTATGGCAGATAGTTGGGGAATGGGGAGGAAATGGAGGGAAGGGGAGAGGAAGGCAAGAACTCGGCCTTCTATGGCCGATAACTCTAGCCCACCCATTTTTTCGCTTCATCCAACGTTCCCAGGCGACACCCGGTGCATTGGGTTGGCCTGGGAATGTCAGAAGTTGGGCCAAATTCGGCTAAAAAGGCGTGCTGAGAACGCGAGTGGGCAAAATTTCGCCATCCGAATGAAAAACGGCATAGGCAGGTCCTCCTGGGAATTATAGTGGAGGTGCTCTTATCCATTCTTTCCTTTCCGAGCATTCTTAGCCATTCAAGGTTCTCTTGTCCATTCTTTCCTTCCCGGGCTGGCTTAGCCATTCTTTTTCGGCGCATGCTCGCTCGTTTGTTTCCATCGTTCCCTTTGAGTGCACCGCTATTGATTTCAAATGTAGGTGTGGAAAATTCAACCTTTTTTATTTCCTTTGTCTTATATTCCCTTTATACGCTCCTTCTAACTACGGAAATCGACCGCCGAGGGCCAACTGCCCTCGGCATAGCCCTAAAATACCGCCAGCGCAGGCTGTGCCGAGGGCAGCTCTCGTGTAGCCCCCTCGGCTTAAGGACCTGTCATCATAGGCACTTTTGGCCGATTGTAAAAAAATCATTTTTTTTCAATTTTTTTAATCTTTGAATTCTTTGACTCGTTAATCTCTCACTTAGAATATTTTTAAAACTAATTACACTTAATCTTCGATCAAATTGCAGTCTTGGACAAACTTCCTGATCGGTCATCCATCCTTACGCTACTCCACCCTAGCATGCTTAACTTCTCTGTTCCTTCTATATGAGTTTCCGAGAAGCAATGATGTCAGCACTCGAACGGGTGGCACAGTTGGGGACGGTCCGGTGGTATGCGCCCGGGGTTTAGTCCCACCTCGCTAGTTGACGGAGGTCGATACCAGCTTATATAGCTGGGCAAACCTCTCCCTTCAGGCCGGTCTCTTGGGATGAGAGAGGCCCTGGGCCTCTGAATACGCTGGTTGAGCGTGGGCTGGTCTTTGAGCCGCTAACATCTGGTATCAAAGCTAGCGATCGCCATGTCTTCCTGAGGGGCTTCTCAGCGGGATGGATGTTAGGCTGCTATTGACCGGTGAGGCTACAAGAAGTTTAGTCCCACCTCGCCTACGGAAGGAGGCTACACCCACCTTATAAGGGAGAGATTCCTTCCTCCTTTCAGTCCGGTCTTTTGGGATGGAGTGGGCTCTCTTATTATAGTTGGGCCGTGAGCGCATGAACGTCCAGAACGTAGGCTGAGTGTTGGGCTGGGCCAAGTGGACGCTAACATCTGGTATCAGAGCCAACGTGCGCACCGCCATTAGGTGTGTGGCGATCTGCATCGCTCCTGTTTAGGAGGTGGGATGTCAGCACTCGAACGAGTGGCACGGCTGGGGACGGTCTGGTGGTATGCGCCCGGGGTTTAGTCCCACGTCGCTAGTTGACGGAGGCCGAAACCAGCTTATATAGCTGGGCAAAACTCTCCCTTCAGGCCGGTCTTTTGGGATGAGAGAGGCCTTGGGCCTCCGAATACGCTGGTTGAGCGTGGGCTGGTCTTTGGGCCGCTAACATCCTTGCTGCCAGTACTATGATATCAATCCTATTAACTCTTATATTATTATATCACATGTTTTTATTATTTAAAATTACAAACAATTATTTAAGTAAACAACAATGAATAAATAATAATATTATTGAATTCAAATAAAAATATAATGATTTTACTTTTGTGTATTTTTCTATTAAATATGGAATAATTAATATCTTTAAATCCGTAAATTAGAATTCGACAAATAATATGTTCATATAGATTAGAAAAATGAGAGGAATCCAAATATGATATCCATATCATCTTATCACAAACTATACAGCGATTCTAGCCATAATTTCATTTGCCCGTTTCGAACTATGGTCAAAACGGTGGACATGAAGATCGTTAGCTCGGGGCTGAGCCTCTCTAAGTTTGAAGTGAATCTCTGATAAAATAGAATATTGTGAACCTAAAAATGATTTTTCTAAAAAATTATGAGCATTAGATCATGTACATGTAGTTTAAATCTAACCGACTTCCTATCGATTCGGTAGGAATTTGTCTTTTTCATGAGACATGGACGAAAGGTTTAAGATAGCACGGTTGCAAAATTGTCCATGTAAGATGATCTATTATTTTTGGAAAATGGGGTAGTACGAATGTAAACTTTCATTTGGTGGTTGCTTCACAAAACATGCCGTCTTTGGCACTCGGAAAAAGGACAATAGCCTTTTGATACGATAAAAAGGAAAACTTCCTCCTGTAAGATTATAAGTCATCCCAAGATGCACATACGTGCACAATATGGCACATTATCACAAACTATATCGTGATTCTAGTCATAATATTGGTCGTTTGGTCTGAAAGCCATGAAACCTCGAACATGATAGCTCATTTTGAGAAGGTTTTTTTTGTGGTATTTACAATATTCTAAGTTTGATATTTTCCTTACAACTATATCACATAATATGACACCACGTGAAAGTTTTATATTGTTTGGATCGTTTTTGAATATCTTATGTCTATTCAAACTATGGTCAAAACGGCGGGCATGAAGATTCTTAGCTCGGGGTTGAGCCTCGGTAAAATTGAAGCGGATCTCTGATAAAATAGCATATTGTGAACTGATTTTTCCAAAAGTCATGAGCATTAGATCATGTACATGTAGTTCAAATCTGACCAAGGTCCTATCGATTCGGCAGGAATTTGTCTTTTTATGAGGAGTAGACGGAAAGGTTTAAGATACCCTGCTTGATAAATTATCCATGTAAGGTGGTATAGTATTTTTGATAAATGGGGTAGTACCAATGTGAAACTTCTATTTGGTGGTTGCTCCACAAAACACCCTGTTTTTGCACTCAGGAAATGGAAAATAGATTTTTGGTGCAATAAAAAGGTAAAATTCCACCTACAAGATTGTAAGCTATCCCAAGATGCACAAGTATGCATAATAATGGCACATTATCATGGCCGCGATTCTAGCCATAACATTGATCGTTTGGCCTGAAAGCCATGAAATCTCGAGCATGATAGCTTATTTTGAGAAGGTTTTTGTGGTATTTACAATATTCCAAGTTTAATATTTTTCCTTGCAACTATATCATATAATATGACACCACGCAAATGTTTTACATTGTCTGGATTATTTTTGAATTTTTTATGCCCATTTCAAACTATGGTCTAAATGGCGGGCATGAAGATTCTTATCTCGGGGTTGAGCCTCACTAAACATAAAGTGGATCTCTGATAAAATAGCATATTGTGAACCTAAAAATGATTTTTCCAAAAAAATCATGAGCATTAGATCATGTACATGTATTTCAAATCTGACCGATTTCCTACCAATTCGGCAGGAATTTGTATTTCTCATGAGGAGTGAACGAAAAGTTTTAAGATACACCGGTTGGGAAATTGTCCATGCAAGGTGGTCTAATATTTTTGAAAAATGGGGGTAGTACCAATGTGAAAATTTTATTTGGTGGTTGCTTTACAAAACACCCCGTTTTTGGTACTTGGAAAATGGAAAATAGCTTTTTGGTGCGATGAAAAGAAAAACTTTCTCCTGTAAAATTGTAAGCCATCCCAAGATGCACATGTGTGTATAATATGGGCACATTATCATAAACTATGTCACGATTCTAGCCATAACATTGGTCGTTTAGCCTGAAAGTCATGAAACCTCGAACATGATAGCTCATTTTGAGAAGACTTTTTATGGTATTTACAATATTCCAAGTTTGATATTTTCCTTATAACTATATGACATAATATGATACCACGCTAAGGTTTTACATTGTTTGGATCGTTTTTTAATTTCTTATGCTCGTTTCAAACTATATGTAATGTTTTTATGTTTTACTTAATTTTTATTTACAAATATATAATATTTGAGTGTAGATAGATCTTATTTTTGCAATATTTGTATATTATTTGTATTTTTCTGAATTAGAATGATTTAGTTATGATTTTTCTAAGATTAATGTGGCAAAAAGGAAAATAGCTACGCCGAGGGCATTGTCGTCGACATAGGTATACTACGCCGAGGGAAATCCTACACCGACGACCAGCTTCGTGGGGTGCCCGGCTCATGGCCTACGCCTACAGCCCCGACTTTTGGCCGTCGGCGTAGCCTCTGGCCCTCGGCGCCTTCGAGTTTTCCTGTAGTATCTGCTATTAAAATTTGAAAAAAAATCCTTCTTTTTTTCCGTTTTTGGGACAGCGGTATTTTAGGGAAAAAGGGAGGGGAATAGGAAAAAAACACTTTCAACAAGAATGTGGTACCACTTTCAACATGAATATGAAGAGCTATGCTCTGCCATAAAGAAAACTGAACTAGCCACTGACTCCCACATGCTCAACACACTGCTAAAGGTACAAAATAATATGGCTACGAGAAAAGAAATCTCACCAGCATAACACTTGGACCAAACAATTTTGCTGCCCTAAATCTGATTGAACCCCTTCACATGGAAGATTCTGCTGCATATATCAGACTGAACAAAACCAAGCAGAACCACGTCGTCTAAATTATTACATAGTGGCAATATATGAACCCAGATCATGGCATGTCTAGGTGAATTTCAAGAAATCCACAAAAAGAACCCAAATTATGGGAGCTCTTCTGAACTCCGAGAAACTCGCAAATCCCCTTACAGGATACAAGATACTACATATCCAAAACAAAAATTTGCTATACCTGAACGATGGCGATGTCGGGAGACCAACGACACATGGGTAAGCTGTGTTCGCACACGAACACGTCACGCATACCTCCGGCGTCGAGCACGATACACAAGACACATCGCCGGAGGAGCCTAACCAGAAGCACGATACGCAAGACAGCTGGCGAGATCTTTTCAGCATCCGAAACCCCACGTGTCTGGGAGGGACCCCGCCTGGACGAACGGCGGTGATGGGCTTCCCTAGCTCGGTTCGCCCACCCCTAGGACCTCTTGGATCAACACTATCCAACACGAAGAACGTCGACGAACGATGAGCAGAAAACCAGGACGAGAGAGAAAAAGTAGAGATTGTAGATTGATTTTTGCAGTTGTGTGTTATTATTCAATCGGCTATCACCCCTCACGTATATAAGGGACGGATGGACTTTCTGTGCAATATAGAGGGTTGGATTCACGTCCAAAATCCAACTCGGATAGGCAAACCTGACATTTACGTAACTGTTCGGTTAAAGACTTGTATGTACTTTTTCGATCACTTTTGAGGTACTAAACGATCGTAGATTAAAATCGCGCAAAAAGCAAAGTTGTTCGTCTCGAAAAAACGAAGAACTCTGATGTTATAAACTTTTCCAACAAAGTTGAACTTAATAGCGTTTTTTAAACTTTTTTTCTCAAACTTGGATTTTGGTCGAACGAATTTAACTCTATTCAGCCGTATTTTAAATCTGTAGGTCGTATACTTGCTCAGCTGAAGGTGGCCCCAAAAGAAAAGTTGTTCGTCTAAATATAATGAAGATCTTTGATGTTTTGCACTGTTTTATCCAAGTTCATTTTGACAACTTAATTTAAATTATAAGAAGATAGATTAACTTAGCGGTTTTCAAACTACTTTTGGGCTTTTGCTCATGCCCAAGGAGAGACCATGTATGTGGTCGGGCGACCATAGTACTCACCCGAGTAATTCAGGCTCTTATAGTATTTTTATTCTCAAATTTGCACACTAACTTAGATTGAGATGATTCAAAAATCAAAGTTGCTTATCTCGATGAGATGCACAACTTTCGTGCTGAGCTTTTTTTGATTTGTCGTAATCTTAGAGGAATCATAGTGAGAGCCTCCATATATCAGTCTTCGAGTCTTCTCTGAAAGCTAGCATAATCAGCTATCAAATTTTATCATGACTTGATTTGATACGGTCGACATGGCGTCTCTTTGATGATGATTAATAACCCTCAAAGTGGACCTTTCCGAGTGTGTCTTACTATTTGTCTTGGTCACCTACAAGACCAAAACGAGTGGCAACACATGCCTCCTGTTTTCTGGTAGAGTTTGAGTTCAAGAAAATAACTTGCACCATTTTTATTCTAAGAACGATGTCAATACTCCATTGCCTATTTGTTCTTAGGACGATAACTCTATATTGGTCATATATGCTAAGAGTGATAAGTATATATATGCCATATGTGTGCTTAACCTGCTTGCCACGCACTCAAGTAGGACTTCTTTAGATATCTTCCAAAGATCGAGATCGAGATCTGGATCGTACACAGGTATAAATCGAATTGAAGGTAGGTGAGGAAAGCAAGCAAGAGGCGGGAGATCTAAAGACATAATTGCTAGGGAAGTAGAGAGCTCGGTGAAAATCAAAACTGATCGGTCATTGGATCTCCCATTGCTTTTCACTTTGTGGTATAAAAAGGAGCAGCGAAGCGGTAGAAACCCTATCCGCCAGTCATTCCTGCTCTAGCCCTTGTCGCATCCTCCCTCCCATCGCGGGCGCCCCTCCCCTTCCTACCCGCCCTCCCCCTCTTCTCTCCCATCATAGGCCATCGTCGTTGCCCTCCCCTTCCTGCTCGTCCTCCTTCGCTTCTCTCCCATCGCTGACCTTCTCCTCTTCCAAACCCTAACCCCCTGTTCTCCACCATACCTCTAGCAGCTAGGAGTGACCACGACGTCATCTTCCCTATCCCGAGTGCCGCTACCACTCCTACTTTGGCTCGAGGTCCCATCATCACCATCGCTAGGAGCAGTGCCGACCGTCGTCCGCCATCTTCGCTCTCCCTCTCTACCCTATCATAGCCACCAACGGCAATGACGGGGAGGCAGGGAGGCAGCATGCGAGGAGAACGAGATCTACTGGTGTGTCCCCAACTCCACGGCCAACGTTAGCGGGGGCATCTTGCTGCTGGTGTGTTCTAGACTGCATCTTGAAGGTCATCCGTCCGACATCCTCTTGCACAGAATCTCCAGCATCTGCTTCACATCCTCCTTATAAAAAGCAAGGTGAGTATTGATGAGTGCATATTTGCATCATGTTTTACATTATTATTTTGCATTGTAGATATAGGATCTTGGTATTTTACGGCATTCGCGCACACATTTTATGTCTGTTTTCATCAGGATCAGGACAAATGATGGATCCAATGAATATAATTCTTGGAGCAGTTGTATTGTGGAGAAAAGGAGTAAAAAACAACGTAAATCACCTATTTGGGAAATATCAATAATATCAGAAGAAAACCAGAAGCGAATAAAGGAGACAGAGGGTTCAACGACCAACTATACGACCGGAATAAAATTTTCGGCCGTATAGTTGGCGCCGTCTCCGCCTCCTCAAATAGTTTCGCCCCGTGCAACTGGTTCGGGAGACGACATACAGAACACCCAGAAATCGCCTAAACCTCACCTCCGGAAGGCATCTAGAGGGGGAACTCATCCGCCGGGGATCCATCTTCAACCTGCGTAGATTCGGGAGGCTAAGGCATCTATCTTCATCATCCACCGCTACATCACCACCATCTCCATCCATCCCATCTACATGGTGTCTAGATCTTGTTTTAATTCCTGTACTCGTTGTGGATTTATACAAGTACTATTCATCTATGATTGTTCCCACTACCATAGCTATGATGTTGATTGCCTTCATGTCTGAGTAGATCTCTAGGTCTTGGGGAGATGGAGAAATCCTAGTATATGATTGAGATGGAATAGAGATTATTATGTTATACATCATTATGTGTATGTGTTAATTGTCTTCATCTTGATGTTGGGAGTTGTGCACCTCCTTAATATTTGCCTCCTATGGGGACTCGATGAAGGGGACTACTTGTTAGTAGATGGAGGGATGATAACACTTACTGTGACTATAAAGCTGTTGTCATTCCTTACGTGCTAACTTGGGGAATCAAGGAGAACTCATTAAGCCATGTTCATGCTGCGGGAGAAATCCCTTAATAGCGGGATAATACAATTGATGTCGTTTATTCGCCAGCTGTGGTTATGAAGGATGATGTGAGCAGCGGTTGCTGCCTATTTGTCCACATATGGAGCTCCTCCTACATACATACATACATGTTATGAGAATATTCGTTATAATAATCTTGATTGCTTAGTCGAAATTGCTAGCGGTGTATCCACCACTCCCCGAGAACGCCTTTTCCCTATTATAGTTCCAAAGTTCTATTGCACACGCGATTCTTACTTTCAGTATTAAGTTTTTGCCTTACTTTAAATTACCTTGTTCAACCAAAAAACCAAAAACAACTCTACTATTCTTGCATCTTAAAGTTATTTCTTAAGTACTTCGTTTAGTCATAGTTAAAAGCATTTTAGTCGTTCACCTACTGCTCCCTATGGGATCGATATCTTTATTTTGAAACTAGCTACAAATAATCTGTGCACATGCAGTCATCGAGCTATTTTCTGGCGCTTTTGTCGAGGAGCTTAGCGCTATAAGTCACTTTACTTTTAGTTATTTACTTTCGTTGTACTAATTTTTACTTGAGTTGTAGGACCACAACTATGGACATCACTCAGCATTTAAACCAGCTTGAGGTAGTAAGGAAAATGGGTTAAAAGCATAAATCCGGATGGAATCGAGATCCACCCTTTATTATTTGAACTATTGCACTCTAAGAAATTTGTAGGAACCAATGAAGAAAGTCCATATGGACATTTACAATTCTTTGAAGACGTTCTCAGTTCCTTTATTTTTGACGACTATAATCTTGACATGGTTGATGACCCACAAGTATAGGGAGTGTACCACAGTATTTTCGATAAGTAAGAGTGTCGAACCCAACGAGGGGCAGAAGGTGTTGACGAGTGGCTTGGAGCAGGAATTCTCTGTAAATACTTAGCAAATGGATTTTTAGGGGGTTTTGATAATGCAGATAAATAAAGTACGAGTAAATAAAAGACAATAATAATAGATGCAGCACGTGGTCCAATCCTTTCTTTAGCAAAGGACAAGCCGGTTGTATTACTTAAGATGACCAAACGTTCTCGAGGACACATGGGAATATCGTCAAGTGCTTTCGCTTCATATAGTTGATTAATCTTCTTTAGTTTAATAAGTGTTGTGTGGGTGAACCTGTGCTAATATACTGACCTTCCTAGGACTAATACATACTTGTGATTATACCCCTTGCAAGCATTCGCAACTACAAGAAAGTAATTAAGATAAAAACCTAACCACAGCCTTAAACTCTGAGATCCTACACTCCCTTGTGCAAAGGTTTCCTAACGAGGGTTTAGGTTTCTGTCACTCTGGCAACCCCTACGATTAGTAGCCAAATACACAATGCATTCCCCTAGGCCCATAAAGGTGAAGTATCATGTAGTCGACGTTCACATGACACCACTAGAAGAATAACACCACAACTTAAATAACAAACTATTGAATCTTTCTCAACACAATTCCACTACTAACAACATGACTTCTCCCATGTCCTCAAGAACTAAATGAACTACTCACGAGACATCATATGGATCAAGATCAGAGATGAAATAATGATAAGAAACAATCTAAACATAACAATAATTCAATGGTTCCACCCAATAGCATCAACTACAACAAGTAATCAATACAAGGAGAGTTTCCCCTAAGAACTATGCAAGATTCTACCCAATTGTCATAGCGGTACGGAGTGGTGATGATGGTGCTGGTGGAGATGATGATGATCCCGATGAAGTCCAGCTTGATGATGGTGTTGATGGCGACGATCTCCCCTCTCCGGAAAGGAATTTCTCTGGCAGATTTCTGCCTGATGGAGAACTCTTTCTCTCTCTGCAGTTTTCCACCCTGCAGAGGCGGCGAAATCTTTCTGTGGTCGCTCTCCAAGTCTTAGGGTTTCGTGAGGGATATATACGCCAAAGAGCAGAGCCAGAGGTGGGCCAGGTTGGCCACACCACCTAGTGGCGCAGCCAAAGGTGGCCCGTGCCAGGGGGTGGTGTGGGACCCCTGTGGCCCATCCCCGCTCCCCCTTCTGGCATCCTTCGTCTTCTGAAAAATAGGATTTTCCATGTATTTTCTGAAATTTTCTGATCTTCGCAAATTTCGCCTCCAAACAGTACCTTTTCCATCAGAATCCTGACTTCAGCGGTCCATCCTCCAAAAGTCATCAACCATGCAAAAACAGATGAAATAACATAAGTATCATCTCTTAATATGAAATATATCAATGAATAACAGTAAATTACGATATAGAATAGTGATGCAAAATGGACGTATCAACTCCCTCAAGCTTTGACTTCGCTTGTCCCCAAGCGAAAACTAAGCTCAATAAACATGACCTCAGGTTTATGGAGTGAAGTGTCGATAAAAAGAATACGGACAAGAAGCATCACATTCATCAATACACAAATCATAATAGAAGACAACTGATACATTGCAAATGTATCTATAATTTTGATGTTCCATGCTTGGTTTTATCTACTTTCTTATGTTTTGTCCACACTTTGGAGTACTTTTCATATGATTTCTTGGACTAACCTATTAACAAGAGCCACAATGCTAGCTGCCTGTTTTCTGCTGTTTTTGGTTCCAGGAAGTTAGAAAATGAATATTCTCGGAATTGGACGGGACAAAAGCCAAAATTATTATTTTACCGGGGGGACACTTGGAGCCAGAATACGAGACGGAGAAGGGCCAGAGGGTGGCCACACCACCTGGTGGCGCGGGATAGGCCAGGCCGTGCCAGGGGGTGGTGTGGGCCCCTCTGGCACCCCCTCAATCTCCCCTCTCGCCTATATATTCCTCCCAAGGCAAAATCCCTGGATAGTCAATCAGAAATCCACGAAAAGTTCCGCAGCGCCACCGCCACCGAAGGGGAGATTCGGGGGACAGAAAGTCTCTATTCCGGCACCCTGCCGGGACGGGGAAGTGCCCCCGGAGCCATCTCCATCGATCTCCACCGCCATCTCCATCACCGTTGCTGATTCCCATGATGAGGAGGGAGTAGTTCTCTCTCGAGGCTAAGGGTTCTACCGGTAGCTATGTGTTCATCTCTCTCTCTGTGCATGATCATATTGTGATCATGAGCTTTGTAATCAAGTAGATCTACCTTGCTACTCAAGTGCTTTAATAGATCTCTGCTCTCCCCATATGTGTGAAGTTGACAGTGTGCACACCATGGTGGCACTTAGGCTAGAGATTTCAAATACTTGTTATGAGTTATATTTGGAGTTGGATGTCTTTATGAAATTGTGGTGTTTGTTTGAACCATCTAGTGCTCAGGGTGACAGTGTGGGGTTATCTAGATGGGGAAAGCGAACTTTGAGGAGTGCTGTTATAGCCCTACCATGGATTAGAGTGTCCAACCGGAGAGTAGTATCATGAAGAGAAGATATTTATATGAGTGTTCACTAGTGAAAGTATGATCCCTAGGCCTTGTTTCTAAGCACTGAAACACCGTTTGCTATTAGATCTATCACATGTTTGCTTGCTTCTATCTTTATTTCAGTTTTACTTTAGCTTTTCCACGCCATCTAGCTATTTTTCTAGCGCCGTTGCCGGGGAGGTAAGGTAAAAGGTATTCACACCGGAGGATTAAATAAGAAGAACTTCCCACGGCAAACGCCTATTTTCTGGCGCCGTTGCCGGGGAGGTAAGGTAAAAGGTACTCACATCCTCCGGTATGAGTGCTCGAAGTTATTTCCTTTAGATTCTGCAATTTTGTCTTTTTTTTCTTGTTTTCACTAGTTAGGCTTAATGGAAAACAACAACAAAATTAGAGATCTTTATAATATTTATCTTGAGTTAGGACATGAAGTATTTGAAGAGAAAATTAAAAAATCTATGGAACTTTATTTGCATGCTAATAGCAATGTTGTTAGTATGAATTCTTTGGACACCATTATTGCTAATGCTATGGAAAAGTCTAAGCTTGGGGAAGCTAGTTTTTATGAAAATGATCATTTTAGTTCCCCAGCTTTGGAAGATAGCTATTCTATTGCTTATTATGCTAGCAAACCTCCAATATATGATGATTACAATGATGAATATGATATTTTCAGTCCACCTACTATTGAGGAAAAAATTAATTATGATTACAATATGCCTCCTATATTTGATGATTATGGTGATGAGAATAATAATGATAGCTATTTTGTTGAATTTGCTCCCACTACAATTAATAAGAATGACTATGTTTATGTGGGGAGTATTAATTCTTTTATGCATGTGGCTCATGATAAGAATGTTTCTTGTGATAATTATATTGTTAATTTCATTCATGATGCTACTGGAAGTTATTATGATAGAGGGAAACATGGTTTTATGCATCTCAATAATATTAAGTTTCCCCTCTTTATGTTGAAAGTCTTGAAGTTGCACTTGTTTTGCTTTACTATGCTTGTTGCTTTGTGCTTTCATGACCTGTTTCTTTACAATATTCCTATGCATAGGAAGTGGGTTAGACTTAAATGTGCTTTGAATTTGCTTCCTGATGCTCTCTTTTACTTCAATTCATATTTCTTATGTGAGCATCTTCACAAACTATCATGCCTAACTTAAAGGCGTTAAAGAAAAGTACTTATTGGGAGATAACCCAAAAGTTTTAGATGAGTGTTGGAAGTTATTACTTCAGTAATAACTGCTCCTTATCCTTTTTATTTGCTTTTTGTGCCAAGAGTAACCTCTAATGAAAGAGAAGTAATGATTGGGAAAGTTGCTATCCCGAAACAGATTTCTGTGCTTCACCATAAAAATTCGTGTAAAATCTCTGTACGTCCTTTTTAGGCGTGAATTTTTGTTCTTCTACCCCAAGTTGTTATCTAACTTTCGTTAGTTCAGCACTTTTTTATTTGAGCTACAGAAGATATTCGAAAAAATCGTCTTTACCTGCTGGTCTGTTTTGACAGATTTCTGCCTTTATTTGCATTTGCTTCTTGTTGGTTCCTTTTTGAGTTCTTTTGGGGAATTGAGCTTTTTGAGGGAAGTGCTACAGTATCTAGTGTTTTATTGGAAATTTTATTAGTGTTAGAACTGAACCTAAAGACTTATTATCTTGAGTGCACTAATGTTGCTAATAAAGATTGTGTGAAGTTTTGTATGAAGGAAAAATTTCAGGTGTATGGAAGGAATGAGTAATGAGATGAAGAATGGACTAAATCTCAAGCTTGGGGATGCCACGGGTGTCACACCAAGAAATATCCAAGAAGTACAAGCGTCAAAGCTTGGGGAATGCCCAAGGCATCCCCTTCTTCATCAATAAAAATTACAGGTTTCTTCCAAACACTTCATTTTTATTGTTTCATGCACAGTTGTGTTGTTCTTGGAGCGTCTTCTTTTTCGTTTTTGTTTTGGTTTTTCGTTTGCTTTGTTTTCTTAGTTTGCTGAATAAATTGGTTGGACCCCCTCTTTCATACATTGGTTTTCAAATAGTTTGGTTAGGATTGGAAAGAGTAGGAAAGTTCATGCTTAAGTGGTAAAGAGAGCTTGTTTTTGACTGTGGCCTATGCTTTGTCATGCCATGCTTGATATTGTTTTGGCTTTATGTTTAGTATTCTTTGCTGTAGCATTACTTGTTATAAACAATTGAGATTGCTTAATGTGCTTTGGATGAATCATGCATTGTTTTAGCATATTAAAGCATAGTATAGTGGTATTCTCCTTTGATGCTTTATTTGGGTTGACTTGGCGCATGCCCACACCATGTTATGACTATCTCAAGTCACCATAAGCCCTTATGATCCCTTAGTTTTCAACTTGTAGTATAACTTTATGCTTTGATCAATGATGTTTTGTCGCTCTGCATGATTATGGCCATTATTGCTCTCTTAGTTGGTCGCTCCTAGTCTTTTGCTAGCCTCCACAACCAAGTATGAGTTCCACTCATGCATCCAACTCCTTAAACCAAGTTATTCCAAAGAGTCCACCATACCTACCTACTAGCTTATGCTATTCCAAGTATATTCATGCTTTTGTTTACCTTCCAAATTAAACTTGTTATGAGAAAACTAGTGATTAAAGCTCTCACGAACTTGATGGCACACTTTACTTTTCTTGCCCTTAATAAACTTGAACCATTGTGTCGTCTATGTTGTATATGCTTGCACTTATTTGTTGGGAATTAGCAGAACCATGCTGTCATGGAGAACGCTTTCAACATTGCACTTGGTACTTTGTACCTAGTTGATATCATGCTTTTTTATCTATGGATGTCGTCGGTGTGAAATGAAAGGGGAGCTTGTAAGTCCATGGAGTTATGTATATGTGTTAGAGAAACGCCTGGGTCGCTGGTCTAATCCATGCTGACATGGTGGAAACCTGCAACGTAACCATAATGAGCTGTCTATGAAGCATTCTTCTTATAAAAAGAGAGAGTCAGATATTGAGAAAAAAGAGAAAAAGTAAAAAAAGACATTATGAAAAGAGGAAAGAGATAAAAAAGCACCATATTCCCATGGTAAATAAGAAGATTGCTGAGATGCTCGTTGTCTGCTTACCTTGTCATTTTTATGGGGATTCTTCCGTATCATCGGGCAAGGTGTACCCCGTTGGCGGTTCTCTATGATACACATGTACTTACGATGACAAGAACTTACCGATGACTAAACTTGAGTAGCATGAGGAGCGGCCCTCGTATTCAAGGGACATGAGATTTCTAACTTATACTTCGTCAAGCATGTACACCATAGTTTGTTCACTTTAACCTTAATCACTTCAAGATGCTTATGATAGGGGCAATGAGAGCTGAAAGCTATAAGTACCATAATTTTTGGAAGCTCTTTATGAGACTTGAATCCCTACTTCCTTTTACAAAAGGCCTTTCTTCCACCATTTTATTGAGTCTCCACCATCTATCTTTATGCACTTACTTTGAGAGCATAGTGGCCATTCTTAGTTCTATGTGCATTGTCCCAAGACTAGTTGATTGATGCATATCTTGTTATTGCTTGTTTTAAACTATTGTATATAGTCACTCTTATGAACTTTGAAGGTGTCCTATGCATTTATGTTTGCTACTCTATGAGGGACAAGATGAATGCCAGAATGCTATGTTTTCTTTATGTGAAACAAACAAACGTCTTGCAAAGCATTGTTATTCATGAATCTTTTGTTTGTGCCTTTTCATGTTGTAACATAGTTGCTTTGTCTTATTGTTAGAACTTTATCTTTCATGTCATGATTGAAGTACTCTGATCCCAGCTATCAATGTTACAAATAATTTGATCAAGTTTATGATGGTGCATGTCACCTCAAAAATTATTCTTTCTTTTTATCACTTACCTACTCAAGGACGAGCAGGAGTTAAGCTTGGGGATGTTGATACATTGCTAACATATCTATAATTTTTGATGTTCCATGCTTGGTTTTATCTACTTTCTTATGTTTTGTCCACACTTTGGAGTACTTTTCATATGATTTCTTGGACTAAACTATGAACAAGAGCCACACTGCCAGCTGCCTGTATTATGCTATTTTTGGTTCCAGGAAGTCAGAAAATGAATATTCTCGGAATTGGACGGGACAAAAGCCAAAGTTATTATTTTACCGAGGGACACTTGGAGCCAGAATACGAGACGGAGAAGGGCCAGAGGGTGGCCACACCACCTGGTGGCACAGGCCAGGCCAGACCACGCCAGGGGGTGGTGTGGGCCCCTCCGGCACCCCCTCGGTCTCCCCTCTCGCCTATATATTCCTCCCGAGGCAAAAACCCTAGATAGTCAATCAGAAATCCACGAAAAGTTCCGCAGCGCCGCCGCCACCAAAGGGGAGATTCAAGGGACAGAAAGTCTCTGTTCCGGCACCCTGCCGAGACGGGGAAGTGCCCCCGGAGCCATCTCCATCGATCTCCACCACCATCTCCATCACCGTTGCTGATTCCCATGATGAGGAGGGAGTAGTTCTCTCTCGAGGCTAAGGGTTCTATCGGTAGCTATGTGTTCATCTCTCTCTATGAATGATCATATTGTGATCATGAGCTTTGTAATCAAGTAGATCTACCTTGCTACTCAAGTGCTTTAATAGATCTCTGCTCTCCCCATGTGTGTGAAGTTGAAAGTGTGCACACCATGGTGGCACTTAGGCTAGAGATTTCAAATACTTGTTATGAGTTATATTTGGAGTTGGATGTCTTTATGAAATTGTGGTGTTTGTTTGAACCATCTAGTGCTCAAGGTGACAATGTGGGGTTATCTAGATGGGGAAAGTGAACTTTGAGGAGTGCTGTTATAACCCTACCATGGATTAGAGTGTCCAACCGGAGAGTAGTTTAGAGTAGTATCATGAAGAGAAGATATTTATATGAGAGTGTTCACTAGTGAAAGTATGATCCCTAGGCCTTGTTTCTAAGCACCGAAACACCGTTTGCTATTAGATCTATTACATGTTTGCTTGCTTCTAGCTTTATTTCAGTTTTACTTTAGTCTTTTCCATGCCATCAAGCTATGTTCTATCAATGTTACCACTTATAATTATCCATACCACTTGTATTTCACTATCTCTTCGCCGAACTAGTGCACCTATACACCTGACAAGTGTATTGGGTGTGTTGGGGACACAAGAGACTTCTTGTATCTTGATTGCAGGATTTCTTGAGAGGGATACCTTTGACCACTTCCTCCCTGAGTTCGATAAACCTTGGGTAATCCACTTAAGGGAAACTTGCTGCTATTCTACAAACCTCTACACTTGGAGGCCCAACAACTGTCTACAAGAATAGAAGTGCGTAGACATCAACAACTCACTATTATATAACTTAACTTGCAATAAGTAAAGGAAACCCAATAAAGATACACAAAGTAAATCGTAATTGGTAATGGAAAACTTTGCTCTTGGTCAAAGAATAGTTAACAATTTCCAGGAGTTCAAACATAATGGGGTTTTCAATGATAGCTTTCAAAGTAGTACTCACTAAGATAGGAGCAATGTGCAAAACAAGGAACATAAGAAACATGATTGTATAAATCATCATATGAATGAATGAAACACAACAACTCAAAATACTTGCTGAGATAGAAAGGAATAGGTTTAGTGACTCAACTAAAAAGTAAAAGATAGGCCCTTCGCAGAGGGAAGCAGGGATTTCAAGTTTCATAAAGAGCTTCCAAAAATTATGGTACTTATTAGCTTTCAACTCTCTTTGACCCTATCATAAGCATCTTTAGGTGATTAAGGTTAAAGTGATCAAATATGAGGATATGCTTGACAAGTTATAAGCTGAAAATCTCATGCCCCTTACTTACGAGTACCGTTCCTCATGCTACTCAAGTTTAGTCCCAGGTAAGTTCTTGTCATTGTCAGTACATGTGTATCATAGAGAACCACCAACGGGGTACCCCTTGCCCGATGATACGGAAGATTCCCCATATCAAAATGACAAGGCAAGCAAACAATGAGCATCTCAGCAATCCTTTTATTTCCTATTTGCATATGACTTTTTTATCTTTCTCCCCTTTTTTTCTTTCCTATTTTTATAGGGTTTTTTATATATAGGATGCTTCATAGATTTCTCACTATGGTTACGCTGCAGGTTTCCACCATGATTAGGCATGGCTTAGACCAGCCGCCCAAGCGTTTCTCTAACACATATACGAACTCCATGAGCCTTACAAGCTCCCCTTGCATTTCACATCACCGGGATCCATAAGCAAAAGAACATGATCTCAACTAAATAAAGTGCAATGTTGAAAGCGTTCCCCATGGTAACATAGTTCTTCTAATTCACAACTTACAAAGCGCAAGCATATACGCAACATAGATGGGCACAATGGTTCAAGTTTATTAAGTGCAAGAAAGTAAAGTGTGCCTTCAAGTTCGTGAGAGCTTTAATAACTAATTTTCACATAACAAGTTTAATTTGGAAGGTAGATAAAAACATGAATTTACTTGTAATAGCAATAATGCTAATAGGTAGGTATGGTGGACACAAATGGCATATGTTTTGGTTTAAGGATTGCATGCATGAGAAGCATTCCCTCTCAGTACAGGTTTTAGGCTAGCAAGGTTGGGTAGCAAGCATCAGAGTTGAAGGAAACAAACAAACATACAAGTGATAAAAACAAACATGCAATCTTCCTTGGAAGCACAAAAGATCTTAACTAGAGAATACTAAGCTTATGAGCCAATCAAGAAAGAATAATGATGAGATTATATTTCTTAAGAGTACTTTTATCTTTTTCATTCAATTATCATAATAGTGTTGCTACTGACCGAGCCAGGTTTGCCAAAACCAACTAAATTTACTTAATGATCCCAAAGTGATACCAATACTAACAACAAGATCAATCATATAACACAAATTGAAAACTAATATAAGATGTGCAAAAAGTAAATGATAGAACTTCTCATTAATATTCCATAACGGCAACTCACACCAAGGGATACATAGATAACTAACAAGAGGGGAGACACTTCCATAATGCAAACCATTCCATATGATAACTTCTCGATTCATGATATGACTCTACTGAAAAGGTAAAAAGATAAAAGATTGTGATGTGATACCGCGGCACTCCCCCAAGCTTGGAACAAACCAAGGGGATGCCAAAACCTGATGACGAATTATTCCTTTGGTGGTGGTGGTGTTCTCTCGATGAGCTTTTCAATCAATTCCCTCAAGTCCTCAATCTAGAAGATGAGGGTATGAATCAACTCCGAATTGTGTTCAATGCGGTTCATGATCATGTCGGGCTATGAATCCCAGGTCTTGCGATTCTTTCCCCTCTCTTCCTCCTTGAAGTCTTCTTTTCCTGCATGGTTAGAATGAGGCATATCCCAATTGGAGGGTAGTTTTTCCTTGGGCATATTCTAGAATTGCTACTCATGGATAAGGGTATGGAAGGGATTCTTGGTGCATGGAGGAGGTGATCGTGAATCCAAGCAATGACGCATAACCTTTCCTCTAGTGGACATCTGTGCAGTCCTTTTGAACTTAGCGGGATTTGCCACCACTCTAATGCTTGCAATGGTGGTGTTGATGTGCGGATGCTAGTCTTCCTTTGCCTCCTCTTCAACTTCACTCTCGATCTCCTCCTCCTGCTCAGAGTCTTGGAGATCCTCTTCCGCAGGCTCCTTGCCCTTATCGTTGGCGGAGACCATTGTGCTTCTAAACTTTAAGAATAGTTCCTGATAGAAACAGATCGAAACGAAAACACGACGAGAACACGATATACTAACCTCGGGGGATCTGGGGCATTATATATTATGAAGTTTAACAACAAAAGGAAAGTACTAGGAGAAAACGGGTCGGAGACGGGCTCCAGGGTGGCCTCACCCCCTGGTGGCGTGGCCAGGTGGGCCCGCGCCACGGGGTGGTGTGGGCCACCCGGGCTCCGTTTCCGTCCCTCTTTCGCCTCATTGCTTTCCATGTTAGATAAAAACTGCAAAAAATATAAATTGACAGATTTTTCGCGGACCTTTTCTTACCAGACTGTTACCTATTCGAAAACGGACTCTGTAGGTCTCTGAATTTGGCATTTAATAAATTCTTCCGGAGTCACCGCTTGAATAACATCAATATCTTCATCTTTATAAACATATTGTTTGATTCATTTAACCATTCACCATCTTATTACACCATTTTCTCCTATAACCTGGAAATTTCTTTCACACAATTCTCATTAGCAACATTAGTGCATGCAAGGTAATAAACCTTTTAAGTTCAATTTCAACTTAAATCCATCAAAACATAAGCTACTGAAACAACTCCTTCCGAAATCCCAAAAGGGATTCAAAAAGGAAATCGATTTAAGAGGCAAATGCAAGAGTGGCAAAAATCTGTCAAAACATACCAACAGGTAAAGATATTTTTTTTTGAAAATCTTCTGTTGCTCATATCAAAAAGTGCAAAGCTAACGAAAGTTAAATAACAACCTGGGGCATGCGCACAAAAATTTACAGATCAGTCTGATGTTCTAGGATTTGTAGCGATTTTTTTATTGTGAAGCACAAAATTCTGTTTTTTGCACAACAACTTCCCCAAATATTACTTCTCTCTCATTAGAGGCTGATCTTGACATAAAAACCAAACAAAAGGATAAGGAGAGGTTATTGCAGAAGCAATAAATTTCAAGACTCAAATAAACAAAAACAAACTAAAAGCAAAAATATATTGGGTTGTCTCCTAAAAAGCTCTTTCTTTATAGCCATTAAGATGGGCATGATAATTTCAATGATACTCACATAAGATTATGAATTGGAGTAAAAGAGAGCATCAAGAGGCAAAAATACACATGTTTAAGTCTAACCCACTTCCTATGCAAGGGAATTTTTTAAGAAAATAAATTGTTAAAACCAGAGGCTGCTAGCATAGGAAGGCAAAACAAGTGCAACATAAAGACTTTTAGCATAAAGCGAGGAAACTTAATATTATTGAGATGCATAAGAACAATTTTCCCTCTCTCATAGTAACTTTTAGTATCGTGCATAAATTTAATGATATAACTATCACATGAACCATTGTAGCAATGATCACTTATTCTAACAGAAAACACAGGGACACTAGTTCTCATAACACTACTTTGTGAAACAATATTAGAAGTATCCCTACAGAGGATAGTGTGTCCATCTTATACATATGGAGTGACAAAGTCTTTCATATTTTCTATTACAGGTTCAACAACTATTTGTTCTTCAAGTTCAACAACTTTATTTGTACTTTCATTAACCATACTAGCCATCATAGAATGTTCCTTTACCTTGACTGGGAAAGGCATTTCCTCAATGTAAGGTTCAGGTAAAATATGATTAGCAGTATAAACTTCGGTATCTCTTACAGGAACACAATTAAAAATATCTTTATATGGCTCATGATACCTCCATTTCTTTTTAGGAATTTCAATATAAGAAGCAAAAGCCTTAAAATAATGTGATATACTTTGAGAGTCTAGACCATAAGCATTACTAATATTATGAAAGTCATCAGTTCCCATAAAAGATTTAATGCATTCATAATCATAATTTATACCTGACTTTCTTCCTTTATCATTCTCCCACGCTTCAGCATTGTCTTGAATACGGTCTAGAAGATCCCATTTAGCTTCTTCTTCCATGCGTGTAATGATCTAGAAGCATCCAATAGATACTTATCATGAAGAGAAAGCCTTGCATAAAAGTTATTGATAATAATATTATTGGGGAGCTCATGAATAAGACATTTGAGCATTAGTAACTTCAATCTCCCCCAAGCTTGAGCTGTACTCTCTCCATCATGAGGCCAGAAGTTGTATATTTGATTGCGATCTTTATGAATCTCACTAGGAGGATAAAACTTTGAATAAAAGAGAGGTACAATTTCCTCCCATTTAAGAACTTGACCATTCTTCAGCAGCTTGTACCATTCCTCAGCTCTTCCTTTCAGTGATAATGAGAATAACTTCTTCTTGACTTGATCCGTTGTAATACCTGCACACTTGAACAACCTGCATAATTCATGTATAAAGAGCAAATGATCATCAGGATGGACAGTTCCATCTCCAAAAGAGTAGTTATCCATAACACGATCAATAATTCTTGTAGGTATCTTAAAAGTATCATTTTCAGCAGATGGAGGTTCATCTACTACCTTAGCAGTGGTAGTAGCATTACGAAATAAGAAACTAAGTGAATTATCCATATTGAAATAAAGTAACTAATAGAAATAAACAATACTCACAATAGAAGTTTCCTTTACCAGATCCACTCTTCAATAGCGCTTCACTCCCCGACAACGGTGCCAGAAAATAGTCTTGATGACCCACAAGTATAGGGGGTGTATCGCAGTATTTTCGATAAGTAAGAGTGTCGAACCCAACGAGGAGCAGAAGGTGTTGACGAGTGCTTGGAGCAGGAATTCTCTGTAAATACTTAGCAAACAGATTTTTAGGGGGTTTTGATAATGCAGATAAATAAAGTACGAGTAAATAAAATACAATAATAATAGATGCATCAAGTGGCCCAATCCTTTCTTTAGCAAAGGACAAGCCGGTTGTATTACTTAAGATGACCAAACGTTCTCGAGGACACATGGGAATATCGTCAAGTGTTTTCGCTTCATATAGTTGATTAATCTTCTTTAGTTTGATAAGTGTTGTGTGGGTGAACCTATGCTAATGTACTGACCTTCCTAGGACTAATACATACTTGTGATTATACCCCTTGCAAGCATTCGCAACTACAAGAAAGTAATTAAGATAAAAACCTAACCACAGCCTTAAACTCTGAGATCCTACACTCCCTTGTGCAAAGGTTTCCTAACGGGGGTTTAGGTTTCTATCACTCCGGCAACCCCTACGATTAGTAGCCAAATACACAATGCATTCTCCTAGGCCCATAAAGGTGAAGTATCATGTAGTCGATGTTCACATGACACCACTAAAAGAATAACACCACAACTTAAATAACAAAATATTGAATCTTTCTCAACACAATTCCAGTACTAACAACATGACTTCTCCCATTTCCTCAAGAACTAAACGACCTACTCACGAGACATCATATGGATCAAGATCAGAGATGAAATAATGATAAGCAACAACCTGAACATAACAATAATTCAATGGTTCCACCCAATAGCATCAACTACAACAAGTAATCAATACCGGGAGTGTTTCCCCTAAGAACTATGCAAGATTCAACCCAATTGTCATAACGGTACAAAGTGGTGATGATGGAGCTGGTGGAGATGATGATGATCCCGATGAAGTACAGCTTGATGATGGTGTTGATGGCGATGATCTCCCCTCTCCGGGAAGGAATTTCCCCGGTAGATTTATGCCTGCCAGAGAGCTCTTTCTCTCTCTGCAATTTTCCGCCCCGCAGAGGTGGCGGAATCTTTCCGTGGTCGCTCTCTGAGTCTTAGGGTTTCATGGGGGATATATGTGCCAAAGAGCAGAGCCACAGGTGGGCCAGGGTGGCCACACCACCTGGTGACTTGGCCAAGGGTGGCCCGCTCTAGGGGTGGCATGGGCCCCCTATGGCCCAGCTCCGCTCCCCCTTCTGGCATCCTTCGTCTTCTAGAAAAATAGGATTTTCCATGTATTTTCTGGAATTTTCTAATCTTCACGAATTTCGCCTCCAAACAGTGCCTTTTCCATCAGAATCCTGACTTCAGCGGTCCATCCTCCAAAAGTCATCAACCATGCAAAAACAGATGAAATGACATAAGTATCATCTCTTAATATGAAATATATCAATGAATAACAGTAAATTATGATATAGAATAGTGATGCAAAATGGACGTATCAATGGTTAAAACCCAGTTGTTTAGACAAACTCTCTCTAATAATGTTTGTGACTGGTATAGATATTTTTGTGTAGAAGCACCGAGGACTTGGGAGGAATTGACAACCAAATTCCTATCAAAATATTATTCAGAAAGCAAAGCTCACAGGATGAGAGGTATTATTATCAGTTTCAAAAATAATCCTGGTGAGGGCTTATATGAAGGATATCTAAGGTACAAAAGATACCTAGATAATTGCCCGCATCATCGTTTGCCTAATTGGTTAATCACCCATTCTTTTTTGAGGGCTAAACATTGAAAATAGGATGAATCTAGACACTGCTTCTAACGGCAGTTTTGTATCTTATACCTATGATGAAGCTTGGAATCTAATAATAAAAATGAGAGAAGCAATGGAAAATCTTAAAAATAAGGAAAACATTACAAATAGTTTTTCTGAATATGCTTGCATTAATGAATTTCTTGCAGATGAAAGGACAAATACAATGATTAAAACCCTCGGTATTGATTCTTACTCAGTAAAAAAATATTGAGAATTATGAAGGGCATTTGCAGGTACCTACAGAATGGGAACCCCATAAACCCCCTCGAAGAAAAGAAGCGTGCAAGAGCGCTAATGGAAGAGTTCTCCTCGATACCTATTCATTGGATCGTCGAAAATAGACAAAAAGAGGAAGAACAAATAAAAAAGAGATCAAAGAAACCAGAAAGGAATTCTGAAGCTACAAATGTAAATAATGTTATATTAAAGGATCTTATGGAAGCACGAATAGTGGATGATGAAGTGGTTATGCTAGACCTTGAAACCTTAGAATTCATCAAAGGTAAGGTTCGAGGTAACGAAACTCCTAAACCAATGACCCCTATATATTGTCGAGAAACTTTCTTATATGGAATCTGTGATCCAATTTCCACTATAAATATTATGCCTTCATAACTTTATGAGGAACTCCGTTACAATTTAAATAATCCAGATGTGGAACGGTAGACACTACTATTAAAATGTCTAATAGAACCAACATAAAACCGGAAGGAGTAAACAGAAATATCTATATATTTATTGGGTCACTCATGTACCCCCTTGATTTTCATATTGTTGATATGCCTCGAGATTCTTTTTGTCCTATTCTTTTAGGCAAGCCTTTTATTTGCATCACCAAAGCTCGAGTTGATAATAAGAAGGAGACTATTTCATTGATGTTTGGAGAAGAGGAAATGACATTCCACTTCGCCAAACTAAAAAAGAGGCCATATGAAGTGGGGGATATCAAGGAAGAGAAAACGATTGCCGAGCTGGCGGTAATTCATTTTAGTACTCTACAAGATGAATTAGAGAGGAGCCTGATTAATTAGGAGGAAGACCCAGATGATGAGGAGAATGAAGACATGGATGATTACCTTGATTCAATTCCGGAAGCACAAAATCCACATGACTATGAAGAACTGGTAAGAAAAGGAGATGAAGAGCCTCCACTAGTTGAATTGAAACAACTTCCAGATGGTATGAGGTATGAATTTTTAGATAATGAAAATAAATGTCCTTTTATTATTAGCAAGAATCTATCGTAAAATGAAACGAATAAACTCATTTCAGTTTTGGTTAAGCATCATGAAGCCTTTGGATATACACTGAGTGATATTAAAGGAATAGATCCATCTATCATAACACATAAGATTACCATGCTTGATGATGCTGAACCTGTAGTATATACACAAAGAAGGCTTAATCCTAAAATGAAGGAAGTAGTAAGAAAATAGGTTATATGCTTACTAGATGCTGGCATAATATATCCTATTTCTGACAGTAAGTGGGTTAGCCCAGCACATTGCATACCAAGACAAGGTGGTCTTGATGCTACTATGAATGAGGATGGTGATCTACTTCTTGTAAGGCCCATCGTAGGATACCGTATGTGCATTGATTTTAGGAAGCTATACCGCAAGACGCAGAAAAATCATAAACCTATACCATTCATGGATAAAATTTTAGAAAGACTTAGCAATAATTCTTATTTTTGTTTTCTTGATGGTTTTTCTGGATATTCTCAAATTGCCATACAACCGAAAGATCAAGAGAAAACAACTTTCACTTGTCCTTATGGCACATATGCTTATAGATTAATTCCGTTTGGCTTATGTAATGAAGCAACAACTTTTCAAGAATGTGTTCTAAAGATTTTTTATGATTTTGTTGAGAAGACTATGGAAGTTCTAACAAATGATTTTGTTGTTTGTGGATAAACTTTTGATAATTTCCTCTACAATCTGACCAAAGTCTTGCAGAGATGCAGGCAAGCAAACTTGGTTTTGAATTGGGAACAATGTCGTTTCATGGAAAGAGAAGGTAAAGTTTTCGGGCATAAAGTTTTGGAGAAGGGAATATAAATAGATAAAACCAATGTAAATGCTATAGAAAATCTTCCAATGCCTCACGACATTAAAAACCTAAAAATGTTTCTAGGACATGCAGGTTTTTATAAGCGGTTTATAAATGATTTCACTAAAATAGCTATGCCCCTCACTAATATTCTTGATAAAGAAACTCCATTCTACTTAGATCATGACTGCATTGCAACTTTTGAAAACCTTAAGAATAAATTAGTTTTAGCACCTATCATGCAATCTCCAAAATGGGATGAACCTTTCAAAATCATGTGTGATGCTAGTGACTATGCTCTAGGGGCTGTGTTGGGACAGCGAGATGGAAAGAATTTGAATGTTATTTATTATGCTAGTAGACCGCTTAATAAGATTCAAAAACATTACACTACTACAGAAAAAGAGTTCCTAGCTATAATTTTTGCTTGCGGCAAATTCAGATCTTACATCATTAAATCTAAAGTAATAATTCATACGGATCACCAAGCTTTGCGTCACCTCCTTGTGAAAAAGGATGTTAATCCCAGGCTGATTAGGTGGGTTTTATTATTACAAGAATACGATTTGCAAATAGTACATAGGAGGGGTAAAGACAATCCTGTAGCAGATCATCTCTCTAGGATGGAGAGAATAATTAATAACCCCGTACCTATTAATGAATCATTTCTAGAAGAATATTTAGCAAATGTTGAAATTGCTAACCCTTGGTATGCGAATTACACAAATTATCTAGCAACAAAATTTATACCTCCTGGTATGTCAAGAAATCAAAGGATGAAATTCTTTAATAATCTTAAATATTACTTTTGGGATGATCCGTATCTATATCGCCATGGACCTGACAGAATGATTCGGAAGTGTGTTCCTAGTCATGAAATGAATGCAATATTGAAAAAGCTTGTCATGATAGTCCGTACGGTGGGTATCATGCAGGTAAGAGAACTGCTACAAAGGTACTTGAATGCATAAAGGTATGTGGAATACTGTGATGCTTGCGAAAGAAGAGGTATTATAGGTAGGAGATAAGAAATGGCAATGAATTATAGTCTCATAGTTGAACCATTTGATGTATGGAGAATGGATTACATGGGACCATTTATAGAGTCGAATGGTTATACTCATATTCTTGTTGCTGTTGACTATGTTACTAAATGGGTTGAAGCTATTCAACAAATCATGCAGATGCAGCTACCTTAGTGAAGATGATCAAGGATGCCATATTCCTCAGGTTTGGAGTTCCTAGATTTTTAATTACTATGGTGGTTCTCATTTTATGAAAAGAAATTTCAGAAAAATCCTCAGCAAATATGGAGTAACTCACCGTGTTGCTTCACCATATCACTCCCAAACAAGTGGTCAAGTGGAACTCTCTAATAGAGAATTAAAGACCATACTCGATAAGACGCTGGACAAATCAAGAAAAGATCGGTCATACAAGTTAAATGTGTTGGGGTTCCGCATATGAAAACAATAAAATTTTACCCTACGCCCCTGAACCCCTGAAGCTGCCAGGACGTATCTATTAGTAATACAGTAATGGGAGGGGCTTTTCGCGAACTTACCCTTGAAGACCGAAAAGCATTGTCAACGCTTAGGAGAGCGTGGTTGATGTAGACGAGCCGAAGCCGACCTCAAGGTCATGATGAAGTCCTTGCGCTCCTTTGGCTCCAATGACTTGAGTGCCTCAAGTGCGACACCTCGCGGGGACTTACACACGTTCGGTGCCTAACAATGACTCCCTCTTCCCCAATCCAGCATCAGTTGTGGAAGTAGAGCTCCTAGATCCGAATCCCACAGCGCGACGGCGCTCCGCGGTGAAGATGCCTCTTGTTCACGCAGTCCAGACTTGGGACCACGGTCATGGGAGAGAGAGGGGCGGAGAGAAAATATCAATTAGAGGTCCTCCCAAAAGTGAGAAGACCTTTATTGATTATTGGTGTATTTTATTTGGCCAAATACCCCCACTATATATAGGGGGAGGGGAGGTACTACCTCCCTCAAAGTCCCGGGGTGGGACTAAAGGAGAGGAGGGTGGAGGGGTGGCACCACCGGCCACCCCCATGGGCCCCACACAGGGGGGCTGGCCCACTAGGGCGCCGACCACCCCCTTGGCCCCTTCTCCCTCTCTCCTTTCCCTAATGGGCCCTCTCCCCTCCGGGAATTGGCCCATTAAGCCTTTGACCATTTAAATTGATTTTTCTCTTTAGTAAATACTTATGAATAAATGATTAAATCAATATTTAACATTCATTCACATATTATTCAACCTCCGTGGTTATGGAACACTTCCACCTCCACTCCGGACATCCTCCGGACTTACCGAAACCCTTCCGGTTTTCTCTCTACTATTCTTCGTCTATTCTACCGACCCTATAAACACTCTCTAAGCATCATCAAGCCCTTAAGCGTGATACCCCACGGTTCAGGAACACTCCAGACATGGTCGGGACACTCCCGCACCAATGATCGATAGAGGGACCTGGATGGCCATTGATACGTTGCTAACGTATCCATAATTTTTGATTTTCCATGCTTGGTTTTATCTACTTTCTTATGTTTTGTCCACACCTTGGAGTACTTTTCATATGATTTCTTGGACTAACCTATTAACAAGAGCCACAATGCCAGTTGCCTGTTTTCTGCTATTTTTGGTTCCAGAAAGTCAGAAAATGAATATTCTCGGAATTGGACCAGACAAAAGCCAAAGTTGTTATTTTCCTAGAAGATTCATGGAGCCAGGAGGAGAGACGAAGAGGGGCCATAGGCGCGAGTCCCCCTGGCCGCGCCAGGGCATGGTGTGGGCCCCCTGGCCAGCCATCGACCTTGCCCCTTCGCCTATAAAATCCTCTCGATGCAAAAACCCTAAATCGTCAATCAGAAATCCACGAAAAGTTCCGCAGCACCGCCGCCACCGAAGGGGAGATTCGGGGGGCAGAAAGTCTCTGTTCCGGCACCCTGTCGGGACGGGGAAGTGCCCTCGAAGCCATCTCCATCGATCTCCACCACCATCTCCATCGTTGTTGCTGATTCCCATGATGAGGAGGGAGTAGTTATCTCTCGAGGCTAAGGGTTCTACCGGTAGCTATGTGTTCATCTCTCTCTCTCTATGCATGACCTTATTGAGATCATGAGCTTGTAATCTATAGATCTACCTTGCTACTCAAGTGCTTTAATAGATCTCTGCTCTCCCCATGTGTGTGAAGTTGACAGTGTGCACACCATGGTGGCACTTAGGCTAGAGATTACAAATACTTGTTATGAGTTATATTTGGAGTTGGATGTTTGTATGAAATTGTGGTGTTTGTTGGAACCATCTAGTGCTCAAGGTGACAGTGTGGGGTTATCTAGATGGTAAAGGCTTACTTTGGGGTGTGCTGTTATAGCCCTACCATGGATTAGAGTGTCCAACCAGAGAGTAGTTCAGAGTAGTATCCTAAAGAAGAATATATTTATATGAGAGTGTTCACTAGCGAAAGTATGATCCATATGCCTTGTTTATAAGCATTGAAACACCGTTTGCTACTAGATCTGTTACATGTTTGCTTGCTTCCATCTTTATTTCAGTTTTCCTTTAGTCTCTTCCACGCCATCAAGCTATTTTCTAGAACCGTTACCACTTATAATTATCCATACCACTTGTATTTCACTATCTCTTCGCCGAACTAGTGCACCTACACACCTGACAAGTGTATTGGGTGTGCTGGGGACACAAGCGACTTCTTGTATCTTGATTGCAGGGTTGCTTGCTGAGTTCGATAAACCTTGGGTGATCCACTTAAGGGAAACCTTGCTGCTGTTCTACAAACCTCTACACTTGGAGGCCCAACAACTGTCTACAAGAATAGAAGTGCGTAGACATCAAGCTATTTTCTAGCGCCGTTGCCGGGGAGGTAAGGTTAAAAGGTACTCACATCCTCCGGTGTGAGTGCTCAAAGTTATTTCCTTTAGATTCTGCAATTTTGTCTTTTTGTTTCTTGTTTTCACTAGTTAGGCTTAATAGAAAACAACAACAAAATTAGAGAGCTTTATAGTATTTATCTTGAGTTAGGACATGAAGTGTTTGAAGAGAAAATTAAAAAACCTATGGAACTTTATTTGCATGCTAATAGCAATGTTGTTAGTATGAATTCTTTGGACACCATTATTGCTAATGCTATGGAAAAGTCTAAGCTTGGGGAAGCTAGTTTTTATGAAAATGATCTTTTTAGTTCCCCAGCTTTGGAAGATAGCTGTTCTATTGCTTATGATGATACCAAACCTCCAATATATGATGATTACAATGATGAATATGATATTTTCAGTCCACCTACTATTGAGGAGGAAATTAATTATGACTATAATATGCCTCCTATATTTGATGATTATGGTGATGAGAATAATAATGATAGCTATTTTGTTGAAGTTGCTCCCACTACAATTAATAAGAATGACTATGTTTATGTGGGGAGTATTAATTCTTTTATGCATGTGGCTCATGATAAGAATGTTTCTTGTGATAGTTATATTGTTACTTCAATTCATGATGCTACTGAAAATTATATTTATATGAGAGAGGGAAACATGGTTTTATGTGTCTCAACAATATTAAGTTTCCCCTCTTTATGTTGAAAGTCTTGAAGTTGCACTTGTTTTGATTTCCTATGCTTGTTGCTTTGTGCTTTCATGACTTGTTTCTTTACAAGATTCCTATGCATAGGAAGTGGGTTAGACTTAAATGTGCTTTGATTTTGCTTCTTGATGCCCTCTTTTACTTCAATTCATATTTTTTATGTGAGCATCTTCTCAAACTATCATGCCTAACTTAAAGGCGTTAAAGAAAAGTACTTATTGGGAGATAACCCAAAAGTTTTAGATGAGTCTTGGAAGTTATTACTTCAGTAATAACCGCTCCTTATCCTTTTTATTTGCTTTTTGTGCCAAGAGTAACCTCTAATGAGAGAGAAGTAATGATTGGGAAAGTTCCTGTCCTGAAACAGATTTTTGTGCTTCACCGTAAAAATTCGTGTAAAATCTGTGTATGTCGTTTTGAGGCGTAATTTTTTGTGGTTCTGACCCAGGTTGTTCTATAACTTTCATTAGTTCAACACTTTTCGATTTGAGCAACAGAAGGTCTTCGAAAAAATTGGTTTTCACCTACTGGTCTGTTTTGACTGAATTCTGCCATTATTTGCATTTGCTTCTTGTTGATTCCTTTTTGGGGAATTGAGCTTTTCAAGGGAAGTGATACAGTAGCTTGTATCTTAATGGAAGTTTTATTGGTGTTGAAACTGAACCTAAAGACTTATTATCTTGAGTGCACTAATGTTGCTAATAAAGATTGTGTGAAGTTTTGTATGAAGGAAAAATTTCAGGTGTATGGAGAGAATGATGTAATGAGATGAAGAATGGAAAAAAGCTCAAGCTTGGGGATACCACCCCGTGTCACCCCAAGAAATATTCAATAAGTACAAGCATCAAAGCTTGGGGATGCCCAAGGATCCCATTCTTCATCAATAAAAATCTCAGGTTTCTTCCAAACATTTACTTTTTATTGTTTCATGCACAGTTGTGTTTTTCTTGGAGCGTCTTTGTTTTTGTTTTTAGTTTTCTTTTGTTTGGTTTGCGTAAATAAGTTGGTTGGATCCCAACACACTTATTTTAGAGAGAGACACACTCTGTTTTCATTGCCTAGAACACTCTTCACTCTTATTGTTTTGCGAGTGTTCTCTTTTGCTAGCACTGTGTTTAGCCTTAGTTTTGTTGTGCTTTCAGCTTAGAACTTTTTAGTTATTCTTTGTGGATTTGTGAGACCAGCTCACTGATCTTTATTTATTATTATCTTTGTGAGTTGTTTCAAATAGGTTGATTTGGATTGGAAAAGAGTAGGAAAGTTCATGCTTAAGTGGTAAATAATGAGCTTGTTTTTGACTGTGGCCAATGCTTTGTCATGTAATGCTTGATATTGTTTTGGCTTTATGCTTAATGATTTTTGCTGTACCATGACATGTTATAAACAACTGAGATTGCTTAATGTGCCTTTAAAGAATCATGCGTTATTTTAGCATATTAAAGCATAGTATTGTGGTATTCTCCTTTGATGCTTTATTTGGGTTGACTTGGCGCATGCTCACACCATGTTATGACTATCCCAAGTCACCATAGCCTTTATGATCCTTTAGTTTTTGACTTGTAATATCACTTTATGCTTTGATTAATGATGTTTTGTCGCTCTGCATGATTATGGCCATTATTGCTCTCTTAGTTGGTCGCTCCCAGTCTTTTGCTAGCCTCCATAACCAAGTATGAGTTCCACTCAGGCATCCAACTCCTAAAACAAAGTTATTCCAAAGAGTCCTCCATACCTACCTCTTGACATATATGAAGGGAATATGCCCGAGAGGCAATAATAAAGTGGTTATTATCTTATTCCATATTGATGATAAATGTTTATTTTGCATGCTATAATTGTATTAATTGGAAACATTAATACATGTGTGTTTAATAAACAAAATCCAAAGTTCATAGTACTGCCTCTCATATAAACTAGCTTGTTGATTAACAAGATGATCAAGGTTTCCTAATCAGGGACATTGGATGTTGTTAATAACGAGGTCACAACATTGGTGGAATGATGTGATGAACATTCATTCGAAGTATAGCATTACGATCAGAGTCATTATGTTTATATTGCTATAACATCATACGAAGTAATATTAGTCCTTAGACCATGAGATCATGTTAATTGCTAACATCGGAAGAGTATCTTGATAAAATCAAACGTCACACCGTAACAGGGTGACTATAAAGGTGGGTTCAGTGCTACGAAGGTGTTATGTTGAGGCTCATGGATCAAGAGTGGGATTTGTCCATCCCGATGACGGATAGATATACTCTGGGCCCTCTCGGTGATATCACATTGAAATAGCTTGCAAGCAAGTGTTGTGATCACTAGAATGTTATTTCACCGGAACGAGAAAAGAGTGCATGTCGGTAACAAGATCAAACTAGGTATTTGGATGCCAATGATCGAATCTCGGACATGTAATATATCGCGAGACAAAGGGATTTAGTTACGACGTTAAAGGTTCACACGATCACAAGAGTCATCGTTGAATATGTGGGAGTCGGTACGGATCTCCAGGTCCCGTTGCTGATTATTGATCGGAGAGGGGTCTCGACCATGTCTGCATTATTCGCGAACCGTAGGGTGACACACTAAAGGGATACCGACACCATTTGGAGCAAATATGTTTCAGATAAATATTTAAGAAAGCGCTGGAATTATTTCAATAGACACCAAAACTGTTTTGGGTGAAATTGCTGAAATTGGTTCTGCATGTAATATTGAAATGTTGCAGGGGTTTTATGTGAATGTTTCTTAATTAAAGTAATTAACAAAATTCTGAATAAAATTAATAAAAGAGTTTTATTAAATGAGAGAGCATTAAATTTGGAGAAATTTAATGCATTTAAAGTGGAGACTTTAAAAGAGAATGTGAAGGGGCATTTTAATATGGAGGGGGTTACCACCACATGAATGGGGGAGGTGAAGGGACTGATACATTGCAAATGTATCTATCATTTTTGATGCTCCATGCTTTGTTTTATCCACTTTCTTGTGTTTTGTCCACACTTTGGAGTACTTTTCATATGATTTCTTGGACTAACCTATTAACAAGAGCCACAGTGCCAGCTGCTTGTTTTCTGCTGTTTATGGTATACTTAAATTTTGCTTTGATAATTACAAGGATGAAAATAGCTATATCCTTGAATATTTTAATAGATGCTTTCCACAAATGGAAGAGACTAATGCCTTGCAGGACCCTATGGAAGAGACTAATGCCTTGCAGGCTCCTATGGAAGAAGAAATTGATGAACCTGAAATCTCATTAGATGAAAAAGAGGAGGAGAGTGATGAACAAAAGGAGGAAGAATGGATTATCTACCCATGACTACCTTCTAATGAGAGTAACTTTTTATCCCTTACATTATTTGATTGTCCTCCATGCTTACTAAAGGAGGATGAATGTTATGTTCCCGAGGTTTCTTTTGAAAATGTTTATAATAAAGCTCTAGTGCTTGTAGATCATGAAGAGCATGCTTTATGTGATAGTTATATTGTTGAGTTTATTCATGAGGCTACTGATAATTATTATGAGAGAGGAAAATATGGTTGTAGAAGTTTTCATGGTATTGAAACACCTCTCTATGTGCTAAAAGTTTTGAAGCTACTCTTGTTTTATCTTCCTATGCCTGTCACTTTGTTATTTGCTTACACGATTCCTATGCATAGGAAGTAGGTTAGACTTAAATGTGTTTTGAATTTTCTCCTTGATGCTCTCTTTTACTTCAACTCATATTTCTTATGAGAGCATCCTCTCAAACTTTTATGCCTGAAGATGATATTATGTCTATTATTCTTGGGAGACCTTTTCTTAAATACTGCAGGAGTTGTTATTAATTGTAATCAAGGGAAGGTGACCTTCAATGAACACATTTTCTATTTCCTCAAGAAGATTGAAAGGAATTATGGTTTGAATTCAATTGAACATGTTGAGGGCATTCAAGTTGGAGAAATATATTGTCCCATACCAAGAGAAAATTTTGAAACTATTATGATTGGGACCATTGCTATCAAGGTTGAGGTAACATAATCATTAGTGGAATACAAAGTTTTGTATCATATGAAATTGTTTTGGTAACAATACCTGATCAACCTTGTTAACAAAAGGATTTCATTGAACAAAACAATGTTTTCACCATGATTATCTTCGCTTACTTCTTTTCTATCCATTTTAGTTTTTGCTTATGCCTAACTTAAAGGCATTAAAGAAAAGTACTTATTGGGAGATAACCCAAAAGTTTTAGTTGAGTCTTGGAAGTTATTACCTCTGTAATAACCTCTCCTTATCCTTTTTATTTGCTTTTTGTGCCAAGAGTAACCTCTAATGAGAGAGAAGTAATGATTGGGAAAGTTGCTGTCCCGAAACAGATTTTTGTGCTTCACCGTAAAAATTTGTGAGAGAGCTCTGTATGTCGGATTGAGCTGTAATTTGTTGTGATTCTGCCCCAGGTAGTTATCTAACTTTCGTTAGTTCAACACTTTTTGATTTGAGCAACATAAGGTCTTCCAAAAAATTCGTCTTTACCTGCTGGTCTGTTTTGACAGATTTCTGCCATTTTCTGCATTTGCTTCTTGTTGGTTCCTTCTTGAGTTCTTTTGGGGAATTGAGCTTTTTGAGGGAAGTGCTAAAGTAGCTAGTGTTCTAATGGAAGTTTATTTGGTATTAGAACTGAACCTTGAGACTTATTTATCTTGAGTGCACTAATGTTGCTAATAAAGATTGTGTGAAGTTTTGTATGAAGAAAAAAATTTCAGGTGTATGGAAGGAATGAGTAATGAGATGAAGGATGTACTAAAGCTCAATCTTGGGTATGCCACGCATGTCACCCCAAGAAATATCCAAGAATTACAAGGGTCAAAGCTTGGGGATGCCCAAGGCATCCCCTTCTTTATCAATAAAAATCTCAGGTTTCTTTCAACCACTTCATTTTTATTGTTTCATGCACAGTTGTGTTGTTCTTGGAGCGTCTTTTTTTCCGTTTTTGTTTTGGTTTTTAGTTTGCGTGGTTTGATTAGTTTGCTGAATAAATTGGTTGGACCTCCTCTTTCATACATTGGTGTTCAAATAGTTTGGTTTGGATTGGAAAAGAGTAGGAAGCTTAAGTGGTAAAGAGAGCTTGTTTTTGACTGTGGCATATGCTTTGTCATGCCATGCTTGGTATTGTTTTGGCTTTATGCTTAGTATTCTTTGCTGTAGCATGACTTGTTATAAACAATTGAGATTGCTTAATGTGCCTTGGATGAATCATGCGTTTTTTTAGCATATTAAAGCATAGTATAGTGGTATTCTCCTTTGATGCTTTATTTGGGTTGACTTGGCACATGCTCACACCATGTTATGACTATCTCAAGTCACCATAGCCTTTATGATCCTTTAGTTTTCAACTTGTAGTATCACTTTATGCTTTGATCAATGATGTTTTGTCGCCCTGCATGATTATGGCCATTATTGCTCTCTTAGTTTGTCGCTCCCAGTATTTTGCTAGCCTCCATAACAAAGTATGAGTTCCACTCATGCATCCAACTCCCTAAACCAAGTTATTCCAAAGAGTCCACCATACCTACCTACTAGCTTATGCTATTCCAAGTATATTCATGCTTTTGTTTACCTTCCACTTATTATGAGAAAACTAGTGATTAAAGCTCTCACGAACTTGATGGCACACTTTACTTTACTTGCCCTTAATAAACTTGAGCCATTGTGTCGTCTATGTTGTATATGCTTGCACTTATTTGTTGGGAATTAATAGAACCATGCTTTCATGGGGAACGCTTTCAACATTGCACTTGGTACTTGTACCTAGTTGATATCATGCTCTTTTGTATATGGATGTCGTCGGTGTGAAATGAAAGGGGAGCTTGTAAGTCCATGGAGTTATGTATATGTGTTAGAGAAACGCCTGAGCCGCTACTCTAATCCACGCTGACATGGTGGAAACCTGCAGCGTAACCATAATGAGCTGTCTATGAAGCACTCTTCTTATAAAAAAGAGTCCTATATTGAGAAAAAAGAGAAAAAGAAAAAAAGATTATGAAAAGAGGAAAGAGAGAAAAAAGCACCATATTCCCATGGTAAATAAGAAGAATGCTGAGATGCTCGTTGTCTGCTTGCCTTGTCATTTTGATATGGGGATTCTTCCGTATCATCGGGCATGGGATACCCCGTTGGTGGTTCTCTATGATACACATATACTTACAATGACAAGAACTTACCGGTGACTAAACTTGAGTAGCATGAGGAGCGGCCCTCGTATACAAGGGACATGAGATTTCTGACTTATACTTCATCAAGCATGTACACCATAGTTTGTTCACTTTAACCTTAATCACTTCAAGATGCTTATGATAGGGGCAATGAGAGCTGAAAGCTATAAGTACCATAATTTTTGGAAGCTCTTTATGAGACTTGAATCCCTACTTCCTTTTACAAAAGGCCTTTCTTCCACCATTATATTGAGTCTCCACCATCTATCTTTATGCACTTACTTTGAGAGCATAGTGGCCATTCTTAGTTCTATGTGCATTGTCCCAAGACTAGTTGATTGATGCATATCTTGTTATTGCTTGTTTTAAACTATTGTATCTAGTCACTCTTATGAACTTTGAAGGTGTCCTATGCATTTATATTTGCTACTCTATGAGGGACAAGCTGAATACTTTTATGCTATGTTTTCTTTATGTGAAATAAACAAACGTCTTGCAAGGCATTGTTATTCATGAATCTTTTGTTTGTGCCTTTTCATGTTGCATCATAGTTTCTTTGCTTATTGCTAGAACTGTCTTTCATGTTATGATTGAAGTATTATGATCCTAGCTTTGAATGTTTTGCAAATACTTTGATCAAGTCTTTGATGGTGCATGTCACCTCAAAAATTATTCTTTCTTTTTATCACTTACTTACTCGAGGACGAGCAGGAGTTAAGCTTGGGGATGTTGATACATTGCAAATGTATCTATAATTTTTGATGCTCCATGCTTGGTTTTATCCACTTTCTTGTGTTTTGTCCACACTTTGGAGTACTTTTCATATGATTTCTTGGAATAACCTATTAACAAGAGCCATAGTGCCAGCTGCTTGTTTTCTGCTGTTTTTGGTTCCAGGAAAGTCAGAAAATGAATATTCTCGGAATTGGACAGGACAAAAGCCAAAGTGCCTATTTTTCCAAAAGACTCTAGGAGCCAGAATACGAGATGGAGGAGGGCCAGGGGCTGGCCACACCCCCCCAGGCGCGGGCTAGGCCTGGCCGCGCCAAGGCATGGTGTGGTGGCCCCAGGCACCCCCCCGGTCTCCCTCTTCACCTATAAGAAGCCTTCTGGCCTAAAAACTTCGGGGGGTTCGACGTTTTTCCATGAAAAGTTCCACTACGCCGCCGCCACCGAAGGGGAGATTCGGGGGATAGTAAGTCTCTGTTCCGGCACCCTATCAGGATGGGGAAGTGCCCCTGGAGCCATCTCCATCGATCTCCACCATCATCTCCATCAACCATCCATGTTTCCCCCATCTATGAGTGAGTAATCCCCCGTTGTAGGCTATGGGGATGGTAGGGATTGGATGAGATCGTTCATGTAATGGCATCAGATTGTTAGGGCATGGTGCCCAGTATCTTTTATTAGTGCTTTATGACTTTGTTGTGACTTGTTGTGCTTAATGCTTGTCACTAGGGCCCGAGTGCCATGATTTCAGATCTGAACTTATTTTTGATTCATTATGATAGTATTGTTCTTGGTCTTATCTGCAAGTTGTATACACACGTCGTTGTCCGGAACCTATGGTCCCGAAGTGATAGAAATCGGGGTAGCCGGAAGGGAAAGGCTTTGATATGAGGATCACATGTGTTCACGGAGTGTTAATGCTTTGCTCCGGTGCTCTATTAAAAGGAGCACATTAATTGCCAGTAGTTCCCTAGAGGCCCCGCTGCAAACGGGCTGGCAGGACAAAAGATGTTGTGCAAGTTCTCATTGCGAGCACGTATGACTATATATGGAACACATGCCTAGGATTGTCTAGTACTTGGATGCTTTATCTTATTTATCTGCAATTGCCCTATGTTCTGATTGCTATGTGAATTGTCTTATCCATGCAACGCCCGTCCATCCATCCCTATGCCTACCGCACTCGAATCCCACTGTTTACTACGTTTGTTACTACTATCTTTGCTTTACTACTGCTGTTACTTTGCTATTCCTACTACAAAACTGTTGCTACTGATAAACTGATGTGAGCAAGATTGTTTCCAGGTGCAGCTGAATTGACAACTTAGTTGTTAAGGATGATAAGTATTCTTTGGCTCCCCTTGTGTCGAATCAATAAATTGGGTTTCACTTCCCTCGAAAATACTGCGATACACCCCCTATACTTGTGGGTCATCAGGGACACCCTCCCCTCCTCCTATAAAAGGCCCCCTCTCACTCCTTCTTCCTCACACCTCCTCGTGAAGGATCTCTCTCCCCCTCTAGTATTATTCCCCCATGGTCTCGGATTAGCGATATACATGTTCCCGGTGGCTTTATCTAGAAAGGAGTTGCTGCTTATGCTGCTTTGCTGGAGCGAGGGACGGAGGTTGTCGGGGTACCGGACGTGTGTGCGATCACGGATGCACCGCTGCTTTGCGGTGCTGGACTTGGTGGTGCTGGACTTGCTGGAGCTAGATCTGGAGGACGTGCTAGAGCCGGACCTGCTGGACTTCATCACGATCTTGAGATTGGCAAGTGTACGACTACATCATCCACGAGTTCCAACTCGTTAACAAAACTTGTTGTCTTCGAGGGTAAGTTCTCCATGGATGTATATCCACCTATTGCTCTGTATCTAGTAGTAGGTCTTGGCGTATAGTTCTCATCATAGGAATTTTTTTGTTTTCTATGCTACGAACCCCAACAGTGGTATCAGAGCCTGATCTATGCGTAGGTGCTTTGCACGGGTAGTACACATATGTCTATATGTGGGAGATGATGATCATGTTATTGCTTCTTTCATGTATTTTGAATATTGGTGGCATAGTGGGATGAAGCGGCCCGGACCAACCTTACATATCATCGTACATGAGACTGGTTCCACGACTGACATGCGACTAGTTTTGCATAAGTGGCTGGCGGGTGTCTGTCTCTCCTACTATAGTCAATATCTGATTTACAACGAGTTGCTAATAACTTGGTTATCCTCATTGTGGTTCCATGTTCGTAGGTAAGAACGGTTGTATCTCCGAAAGCCCTAAGCCACGTAAAACTTGCAACAGATAAATTAGAGGCGTCTAGTTTAGATCGTTATTGGGGTAGTGTCATGATATGGTAATATTGTAAGTAGATGTATGATAGATACTCTTACAACACACCTAACATGTAAGTTCCATAAACCTTGGCCTTACACACAAAGGAATGATAGAGATCATACCATGATGCATATGATAGAGATCAAATGCATGGACCATATCATCTCACTTTACAAATTAGATGTTTGCATCTTATATTGCTAGTTTAGCATTTTAGTAGCATTTTAAGATGATCCCTCATTTAGATTTCAAGATAAAAATGTGGTCTTGCTTAAGTATGCACCGTTCTATGGATCGTGTTTCGAGACATCACGTGATGATCGGGTGTACTCGACTCTACGCTTTCATATAACGGGTGTAAGACAGTTTTACACATGCGAATACGAAGGTTCTTACTTGGCGAGCCTAGCATGTATAGACATGGCCTCGGAACACGGACCGAAAGGTTAAGCATGAGTCATATAGTTGATATGATGCCCATATTGATGCTCGCCTTTGAAGCTACACCGACTCACGTGATGATCGGACTTGGTGTAGTGGATTTGGTTCATGTAATCACCAAAAAGGCACGAGGGATGTCGGTTTTGAGTGGGAGTTCATTTCTAATTTGGATTAGTCGAACTCAATTTGTCATAAACTAAATCAAAGTGAATTTGCATAATTTGTTGTAGTCATTGGCGTATGTTCACTACCTTATGCTTAGTTTTAATTGAGATAATAGAACTATAGAATTCTGGATATTTACTTTACGAACTGGTATCGTATTGTTTTGAATGTCAATTTAAAGTTTAGAAGTTCTATTGCAAACTTTCAGCAAACTCTATTTACTCCATGAAGTTTCATAAGTAGTATTAAATCAAGAGTAAGAATTCCAATGTTAGTATCTAAAGTATCATGCTTGCCTCCATGATTTTTGATATTCAAAAGTTGTTTTAATATCAAGATTATCTAGGAGCTGAAAAATTGTTTCAGAAACCATCATGTGTGGAAGATATTGTGATATCCGAAACAATGTTTTTGTTTGCATTATGATAGAGTATAATTTAGCAAAATACATGTTCTCATATTATGAGAATTTGTAAAGGATGGAGATTCTAGGCATCCGGATCTCCCAAAAAGGTTTTTTGGGAACTAACATTATACTCGCGATTCTTCCTTACAGGCTATAGTAGCTTGATCATGAAAGTTGTCATGATAAGGATGAATAGAAGATGTAAGTAAAATGTTTACTACACTAATAGATTACTAAAGAATGGATTTTTGAAAGAACACCAAACATTTGATGATGGTGATCCACTTCAAAGAGCAAGTTCAAAGGTATTAGTATTTGACTATATACACTTTGTACTATGTGTCATGTGAATGACACCACTATTGGTGTTGATAGATTCTTTTAAAAGAAAAGGAATTGTTGAAAGAGAATCTATAAAATATTTGGCAGCAAAGAAAATGTTGGAGATGTCCAACTTAGGTATATAGAAGATATACATGTTATGGCTGTATTCATTGCTTGTTAAACAATGTGGTTCTGAGGTATTGGATACCGGTATTGGATACCGTATTGGTTGGTATGAAGTGTCATACAGGACAACGCAATTCATGAACTGCAATGGCCTAAGTAACTAGCAAGAGAATAAGTGATGATGTTCATCGAAAACAAATAAAGTGTTATTGTGTTTTTCATTGTCGTCAAACCTAGCCTTCAAGATTTGTTTAAATAATTGTTATTTTGTTCCGGTATTACGAGAACAATGGTTGTTCAAATAATTACCATATTCCATAAAGGATGGATGAACTTTTACAAGTCTAGTGGGAGAAATCACATCCATAAACACTATTGCTAAAATGTCGCAAGACAAATGATTGAAAGATCACTTATGAAGTGACATCGCTGTTTAAATTATATTGGAAAGAAAACATGAAGAAACTCCATGTTGATGGATTTTTGGAGTCTTTGATTTTGATCAATTGACGCTTGTGAGACTTTCCTCAAGATAATTGAAACTCTGTCCATAGGCCAGAGAGGAACGGATGACTAACTTATTGGATATTATACATATTGATGTACATAGTCCATTATATGTAGCCATATGCGATGGATCTTTTTGCTTTATATGCTTTCTCCAGAAATTTGAGTGAATATATCTATATATTTACTTAATAAGGAAGGAGTATGAAACATTTGAAAATTGTTCAAAGACTTTCAAGATGAAGTGAAAAATCATTGTAACAAGAAAATAAAAGAGTTTATGATTTGATCATAAAGGAAGATATTTGAGTTACCTGTTTAGCAAAACACTTAAGATTTGAGGACTTGTTCCATGATTTGTATTTTCCGGTAAACCATAGGAGTATGGCATATTCGAGAGATGAAATCAAACCATGTTTGACATCGTAAGATCAAGGGTGTCATTTATAAAACTGCCATTATGTTTTAAGGATTGAAGCTTTAGATACTACCGCTTTTACACTAAAAAGAGCACCATCGTGATCCGTTGAAATGACACCATATAAGTTATGGTTTGGGATAAAACCCAAATTGTCTTTTCTTAAATTTTGGTATGCTATGCAAAAGTAACATGTTTACAACCAAAGTCGGATAAGAATGTCTTTGTAGGTTATCCCAAAGAATTTGTTGGGAATTTCTCCATAACACCGAGGACAAAAGAGTTTGTTACTTGGAACGTCAAGTTTCTTGAGAAGGAATTTTTTCGCGAAAAGTTAAGTGGGAGGACAATAGAACTTTGATAAGGTAATTGAACCTTAGCTATATGTGCTAAGTAGCGCAGCACCGGAAAGTGTCCCGGTGGCGGCCACAATGCTCATGGCTCCCGTGATTACAAAGGTTGTCATCTCGGAGATTAGAGTTCCTATTGAACCGTGTGGGTCGGTAAGAATCAAATAGTGTGATTTGATAAGCAAGTCGTTATTGTTTTGACAATGATGAACCGACTACATGCAAAGAAGCAATGATGGGCCCTGACTCCATAAAATGACTAGAAGTCATAGAATCCATGATAGTATCCATACACGAGAAATCAAGTTTCTGAACTTGGAAGACCCTCCGGAAAGGCGTGAAGCCTACCGGTTGTGTTTGGATCTATAAAGAAATAGACATGGATGTTTAACATCTATGAAATAGTTGACATGTCAGAAAGAAGTTTACGATAATGTTCAAGGAGTTGACTATGACAAGATTTAATCTTTCATAGTGATATTTAGTCTTGACGGATTAATGTAGCAACCACTACATATAATATGATGTATGGTAGTTGAACAAACAAATAAATGTTCTTCTAATAGAATAGTTACCTAGGACGTGTACAAGACACGGTCCGAAGGGTTTTGTTAATTCAAAGGATGCTAAAATAAAGGGCATGCAAACTTTAATAGTTGAAGTAAGCATAGCGGAGTTGGAATCTTCACCATGATGAAACTGTTAAAAGAGTTTAAATTCATCGGAGATGATGAAGATGCTTGCATTTGCAAGAAATTAAGTGGGAGCACTGAGACATATTTCTAATACATTATGTAGAGAACATATTGTTGATTGGAAATGATGTATCTTGTATTGACAAAAGTTAAGAATTTCATTAAAATAAGATTTCGATGAAAGACTTGGGCAAACTCGGAATATTTGGCATCAATATCTATATGGATAGATTGAGGCGGTAATATGGTTGTGCCAGACATACATATATGAGATATTGAAAGGGTTCAATATGGAAAAAACAAGAAAGGTTCTTGCTGCATGGAAATGATTGTATCAAGATTCAAGTGTTTCAACACTTGGTGAGTAAAATCACATGAATATTTTGATCAATTATACTGTGATATGTATATATCCAAATATGTCCTATGCTCTAAATGTTATGAGCACATACCAGAATGATTCATAAGATGATCATTGGATGATAGTAAAGATATTCTTATGAGCTTTGGAAGAACTAAGAATATATCATGTATAAGTGACAAATAGTTAAAGGTAGTTCATTGTAAAATGTTACATTGATACTAGTTTTGTCACAAGATACAAATTAAATTTATCTCAATTTAGACTATGGGTGGCACAATGTAATGGAAAGGATGTTCCATGATGGATTTGGATAAGTTCCAAAGTTGAAACATTGTGACGGATACTACAACAAAAGGCTAAGTATATGACTGTTATAGTGGCAACAAAGGAGGGCATTTGTATGAAGTAGTTTGTTATCAAACTAGGTGTGGTTCAAAGTGGGCTAATACTATCAAGATATATTGTATGAAAATAATATCAACATATTTTAACCCGAACGAACTAAAGGTCTCACCAAAGGACCAACATTTATACAATGCCATCTCATTTGAGAATGAGTGATGCGTAGAGACGCAAAGACATGCAAATACACACGGACCTGAAACTGTTAGATCCGGAGATTATGTTAACCACTAGCAATCGCGTATATGCAACACCAGAAAGCCATAGGTGTTCAATACGCAAAGTTTTTCAAACTAGATTATTGACTCTAGTGCAAGTGGGAGACTGAAGGGAATATGCCCGAGAGGCAATAATAAAGTGATTATTATCTTATTCCATGTTTATGGTAAATGTTTATTTTGCATGCTATAATTGTATTAATTAGAAACGTTAATACATGTGTGTTTAATAAACAAAATCCAAAGTTCCTAGTACTGCCTCTCATATAAACTAGCTTGTTGATTAACAAGATGATCAAGGTTTCCTGATCATGGACATTGGATGTTGTTAATAACGAGGTCACAACATTGGTGGAATGATGTGATGAACATTCATCCAAAGTATAGCATTATGATCAGATTCATTATGTTTATATTGCTATAACATAATACGAAGTAATCTTAGTCCTTAGACCATGAGATCATGTTAATTGCTAACACCGGAAGAGTATCTTGATAACATCAAACGTCACACCGTAACAGGGTGACTATAAAGGTGGTTTCAGTGCTACGAAGGTGTTATGTTGAGGCTCATGGATCAAGAGTGGGATTTGTCCATCCCGATGACGGATAGATATACTCTGGGCCCTCTCGGTGATATCACATTGAAATAGCTTGCAAGCAAGTAATGTGATCACTAGAATGTTATATCACAGGAACAAGAAAAGAGTGCATGTAGGTAACGAGATCAAACTAGGTATTTGGATGCCAATGATCGAATCTCGGACATGTAATATATCGCAAGACAAAGGGATTTAGTTACGACGTTAAAGGTTCACACGATCACAAGAGTCATCGTTGAATATGTGGGAGTCAGTACCGATCTCTAGGTCCCGTTGCTGATTATTGATCGGAGAGGAGTCTAGATCATGTCTGCATTATTCGCGAACCGTAGGGTGACACACTTAAGGGATACCAGCACCATTTGGAGCAAATATGTTTCAGATAAATATTTAAGAAAGCGCTGGAATTATTTCAATAGACACTGAAACTGTTTCGGGTGAAATTGCTAAAATTGGTTCTGCATGTAATATTGAAATGTTGCAGGGGTTTTATGTGAATGTTTGTTAATTAAAGTAATTAACAAAATTCTGAATAAAATTAATAAAAGAGTTTTATTAAATGAGAGAGCATTAAATTTGGAGAAATTTAATGCATTTAAAGTGGAGACTTTAAAAGAGAATGTGAAGGGGCATTTTAATGTGGAGGGGGTTACCACCACATGAATGGGGGAGGTGAAGGGACACCCTCCCTTCCTCCTATAAAAGGCCCCCCTCTCACTCCTTCCTCACACCTCCTCGTGAAGGATCTCTCTCCCCCTCTAGTATTATTCCCCCATGGTCTCGGATTAGTGAGATATATGTTCCCGGTGGCTTTATCTGGAAAGGAGTTGCTGGTTCCGCTGCTTTGCTGGAGCGAGGGATGGAGGTTGTCGGGGTACCGGACGTGTGTGCGATCACGGATGCACCGCTGCTTTGTGGTGCTGGACTTGGTGGTGCTGGACTTGCTGGAGCTGGATCTGGAGGATGTGCTGGAAGCGGACCTGCTGGACTTCATCACGATCTTGATATCGGCAAGTGTACGACTACATCATCCACGAGTTCCAACTCGTTAACAAAACTCGTTGTCTTCGAGAGTAAGTTCTCCATGGATGTATATCCACCCGTTGCTCTGTATCTAGTAGATAGATCTTGGCGTATAGTTCTCATCGTAGGATTTTTTTGTTTTCTATGCTACGAACCCCAACAATATATTACCTCTACGGTTTCCTCCGAGCACCTGAACACACCTTTATAACCACTGTATTAACAAGTGGCGCTTGATGCTATCTAAGCACTCTCGGGATACAATGATTGATATACTCTCACGGTCTAAGGAATAGTCTACGAGGATCCATTTCTAATCATCATAACTTGAACTTCGTGAGATGATCGGGTCACGATGTTTAGGTTGGGTATTGGTTCATCATCTCATTCTTGGAATGAGTTGACTCCATTTCCAACTGGCATAAATGCCACATGATCAGGAAACATCATCATGTGTTGACCAATGATCCAGTGACTAGAGTTTCACTGGGAACCCCTGGTTGTTTGTATATCACACGTGTATTGATGTTTCCACTCAATACAGTTATAGCATGATATAAAACTTAATCATAAACTATATGAAATATGATAATAGTCCTTATTACTATTTGTCTCTAGGGCATATTTCCAACAGTCTCCCACTTGCACCAGAATACAAATACACTAGCTGCATTTGTTCTCAATCATTGGCACCATATATCCGGTACCCTGAACATGCTTGCTCATGGAAGAGGCTGAGTCTTGGGTCTGTACTTTACAGTCCCAAATCCTTTGCAACTTACTAATGTCACCTTGATTGACATTAATACTTTATCATCACATGATAACATCTGTGTGTATGCATCGTCGCTATGGCAGCAGAACGAGGCCTGATTCCAGGAGCCTATAGTGACTTTAGATCAACCTCGAGGGCTTTCTCATGGGCACTGTGCCCTGGGACACATCATTCTATGTTAAAAGTGAAATATCCCCGCCATAACATTATACAATACTTTAGATGGCACCCTTATCTATTATTATAAATGTATTCATCGAAACACCAGTGCACTCTGTGCAACTTTCGATGTTTTGTTCACCTCGCTTCCTACTTGACTTTAATCGGTATTTACAGGAGTTTCCAACATATTCCCTTATAACATAACCCTTTATGTTTTAAGATATGTCATCCTTTATGGATTTGGAAAACATGTCTATAGTTCTCTGTTAGACATTGCGGACAAACTTAGCTCAACATTCTGTGATTCGAACTTAATCACTTTCAAACGTTCCTTATTGGATCATATATTATGTTAAGTTATCATCATGGTTTTCTAAGATAGAACCTATGTCTCAACATAGTGGATGATGATCATCCTTTTCTTTCTTTCAACCATTCATGTTAAACTTAATACTATTCCTAATTTGAGTTATTAAGGACCAGTCCTTAATTAACTTCTATTCCGAAACCCTTTTTCAGAATCCCTTAAGGAATACTACATAATATAATACACCTATTATCAACTCCTACACCTTATAAACCATTATTTATAAGTATTTACGCTTTCATTATTAACACAATTAAGAATTACTCCTATAAGCTCCCACTCAAAAATATGTCAATCACATATTGTTTTAGGAAGACTTCCATAGCTCCCACTCAATTTAATGCTTTGCATATCCACTCACTATTTTGAATAACTTCAAAATCCTTTGATCAAATATCAAACTTGGAGTTTTACTATGAGATACTAGTACTTCTACTAGTTTCAAATCCACAAGACATTTAGCACACTTGAATCAAATTCATTTGAATTCGTCCAATACTTGACAAATTGTGCTTTTGTCATTCACCCCCTTTTCCACTATGGCTTTGCAGCCACTTGGGAAAATTCCAAGTAACCCCTTTTACTTGTGAGATTCAGCAACAAGTTGCTTTCTAATCTCAAGGGAATTTTGCTTCTAGGATTTCTCATAATTCTAGTTTACCATTATTTCCTTTGTAGTTCGCAGGTATGTAATATTCCAAGAATCATGACAAATGATTCACAAATGTTTCCATACAAGATATGGATTACACTTTGAATCCTACTTCATGTAGTGAAAACACTAGTGGGAAGACACAATGATCATTATCATTGATTCTTTCCTTCTGTGAAGAGAATCATTCAGGAACATTGTCCGTTGCACTTCTCAACACTCTGATGCAGGGTTTTGAATCCTCATCATGTTTTACACTATCTTCCATTTTCTCCATAATTGAGAAATATCACTAAAAGTGAGCTTTCTCAAGAATGTACCAGAATCCAAGCAATACGAATTTTGCTTTCCTTTTGGTTTCAGCTATGGGTTTCGTATTCAAAGTTTCCAATGAATAATCTACAAGGATTTATTCGCTATTGTTTTTGTTATATAGAATAACCCCAAAACTTTCACGAATTCAAATGGTTCACTACATTCTAATTGAGTGCTAACTATTTCTAACTAATGGTCTCTACATCTACACTACAACAATTTATTTGGTGCCATCTATCAACCCACTTTGATATCTAATATCACATTGTGATGCTTTGCATTTTGATGTTTCAGAATGCTTTGCATTCCACAATTTCTTTTATGCCATTCTTATAAAGTCGAATTTTATTACTATTGATCAAATCATAGTAATTAGATTATCATTTATATTATGTCTGTACCCTTTGTTAATGAAACACATTGATCAAATCAAATAGTTTCATATTCATGTTTCCTTTGGTAAACTTCTTTACACATTTAAACAATCATATAATGATAATTACCATTTTCATTAAAACACAATACATCGAATATGTATTTACTTTTAACAATTCATCAAACACTTTGTATTCAAATAATACACCGTGTTCAAGTTAATTTGCCGAACTTAGGCATGATTTATATGTGATAGAAATCGAATGACTTTCACATATTATCATTATAACTTTGAATTTAAACAATGGTTTTCATCCTGTAATGAAATATCATTTAAGTTGGGGTATTTTTAAGGCATTTTAATGTTTTACAAATGTTCATGCATTATCAATTAGTTTCAAACAACAAGGATAATTCACAAGTAATCAAACAAGATATGAACACAAATAGAAATCATTCATAAAAGTAGAACAACTGTTTGTTACAAACTGATATGAATAACCGTCTCACAAAGTGTGAGACACACTAAAGAAGTTCATAATCTATTGATTACAATAACTATCCAAATATAAACTAAGTGATAAATGTTGAGGGAGAGTGTCATCGGCCATCATCATCATGCTCGCCATCAACACGCAACGTCACCTCCTCTCCAGCAAGCACCTCTCATGCAGAAGGACCTATTTTCAGCAAAACAGAACAAGTATCAAATATACTTAACACTACAAATGTGTTTGCAAGATTATAACATTTATAAAATTGTATATCAAATATATACCTTTGTCATTGATGACCCCAGCGACACCGGGTTCAACCACCACATTCCTGAGATGTGTCACGAACCGGTGGAACTCCATTGATTCCACGTCACCCCTCATAATGCAAGTCCTGACTTGTTCTTGGTAACTTGGTGGCAGCGACCGCAGCACAACGCCGTTTGCAAAAGAGCCCGTCATCTAGCTATCCAGGAAGTATGCAGGCCTCATGTACACATCATGCATGCGCTCCAAGTGGTCGTCCAGTGATGAGTTCGCCTCCATCTTAATGGAGAGGAAGTCTCCCATCAGCTCATGCTCCCATATGCGTGCTTGTTCCGTGAAATGTGTCCTAAGCTATAGCATCACTGAACCCGGTTGACATCACCCACGAAAGGCCACATCTCATCCACCATTCCGAAACGCAAAGTAACTAAAATGAAGGAGGCCATCTCACAATGGAGATAGCGGTCTTTCGGCTGCTCTGGGGTCTCTAGGTCAATGGGCTGATCCAAATCCATCCCGTCGAGTATGTAGTCGACCATGTCTTTCTCGCTAAGGATAACGTGGAGACGCACAACCTATATGGAGAAGTTTGATCCATCTAATTTGAGCTTCTCCCCTTCTAACCAATCAATCGTCAACATGAAAGGTGGCATCTACATTTATAATTGCAAAAGGAATTTACACTAAGTTTATAATTAAATGAGTTAATAATAACTCCACTCAGAAACACCTATCCCCAAAAGGGTTCCTAGTGGTAACATAACCCCTATCAGCCACATCTCCCCCGATCATCACGGCCATCAATGTGGGTTCAAGGGTGGACGCTAAACGTCGGTCACATCATTCATGTGACTCGTGCTCGATCTTTCGACCATCCGTGTTTCGAGGCCATGTCTGTACATGCTAGGCTCGCCAACTCAACCTTAGTGTATTTGCTGTGCAACATGGCTTACACCCACTGTATGCGAACGCAGATATGTCTGACACCCGATCATCACGGCCTGCCTCATACCGAAGAACTTTCTTGGTGGTGCACACTAAGGGGGAACACAATCATTGGTAATTTTAGCAGGGATCATCTTATTAGGCTACCGTCGAGTATCTAATACTAGCACACAATACGATATACAAACAATAACATTGAATGTAAATGTGATGTGATATGGTCCTTCACGTCGTGATCTCCATCCGTCGTCACCGGATTCCGGCGCCAGGGTTCTGGCGCCGTGGACACCAGGGTACCGGTGTCATTCCGGCGTGGTAGTCCATCACCTCCGTGACTATCTACTACTACGTGACATAAGGTAATCACTTTACCTTTGCCACAACCATATCACAAAGCAAAACAAAGTTAGACGCCTCTACTTTATCTTTGCATGTTTTACGTGGCTGAATGGGCTTTCGCACAAGAACCGTTCTTACCTACGAACTTTCAGCACAATGCTGATCAAGTAGTTGTCTCCACTACACCCCTTTCGGGGCCCTCCATTGCAAATGGTATACCAACTAATGCGAGAGAGACATACACCCCCTAAGCCACTTTATATAGTACAAGTTGTATGTCAAGCATGGACCAGTCTCGCGAATGAACACGAAAAGTCGGTTGGGGGACGCTTCATCAAGCATTATTGCGGTATACACAAGTACACGTGGGAGGGTAACAACTAAACGATCAATGCCCACACGCTACATCTCGTGTGTTCTACCCGTACTAGCATTACTACGCATAGATCTAGCTCGGATACCACTGTTGGGGTTCCGCGTATGAAAACAATAAAATTTTACCCTACGCTCCTGAACCCCTGAAGCTGCCAGGACCTATCTATTAGTAATACAGTAACGGGAGGGGCTTTTCGCGAACTTACCCTTGAAGACCGAAAAGCGTTGTCAACGCTCAGGAGAGCATGGTTAATGTAGACGAGCCGAAGCCGACCTCAAGGTCATGATGAAGTCCTTGCGCTCCTTTGGCTCCAACGACTTGAGTGCCTCAAGTGCGACACCTCGTGGGGAGTTACACACGTCCGGTGCCTAACGATGACTCCCGCTTCCCCGATCCAGCAGCAGTTGCGAAAGTAGAGCTCCTGGATCCGAATCCCTCAGCGCGACGGCGCTCCGCAGTGAAGATGTCTCTCGTTCACGCAGTACAGACTTGGGACCATGGTCACGGGAGAGAGGGGGGAGAGAGAAAATATCAATTAGAGGTCCTCCCAAAAGTGAGAAGACCTTTATTGATTATTGGTGTATTTTATTTGGCCAAATACCCCCACTATATATAGGGGAGGGGAGGTACTACCTCCCTCAAAGTCCCGGGGTGGGACTAAAGGAGAGGAGGGGGAGGGGTGGCACCGCCGGACACCCCCATGGGCCCCGCGTAGGTGGGGCTGGCCCACTAGGGCGTCGGCCACCCCCTTGGCCCCTTCTCCCTCTCTCCTTTCCCTAATGGGCCCTCTCCCCTCCGGGAATTGGCCCATTAAGCCTTTGACCATTTAAATTGATTTATCTCTTTATTAAATAATTATGAATAAATGATTAAATCAATATTTAACATTCATTCACATATTATTCAACCTCCGTGGTTATGGAACACTTCCACCTCCACTCCGGACATCCTCCCGACTTATCGAAACCCTTCCGGTTTTCTCTCTACTATTCTTCGGCGATTCTACGATCCTATAAACACTCTCTAAGCATCATCAAGCCCTTAAGCGTGATACCGCATGGTTTGGGAACACTCCAGACATGGTCGGGACACTCCCGCACAAATGATCGACAGAGGGACCAGGATGGCCATGTGACCCCTGTGCGTTCCACAAAGATCTTTCGTCGTTTGAACCGAGACAGTCGTGTCTTATTCCCTTTGTCTCTTGATACTTTCATTGCCCGAGATCTGATCAATGACATCACCATGTCATGTTCAATCTCGTTACTGAACAATGCTATTTGACTCGTTCTGACAAGTGATATCCATGTGATCAAATCACATGCTGCACAACAATTGGTTATAACTTCTCCGAGTAGGCCCTTCGAGTATCTTCCCGTCACATGGACGGACAAATCCTGCTCTTGACATATATTGCCTCTACGGTTTCCTCCAAGCACCTGAACACATCTTTATAGCCACTGTATTACCAAGTGGTGCTTGATGCTATCTAAGCACTCTCGGGAGACAGTGATTGATATAGTCTCACGGTCTAAGGAATAGTCTACGAGGATCCATTTCTAATCATCATAACTTGAACTTCGTGACATGATCGGGTCACGATGTTTAGATTGGGTATTGGTTCATCATCTCATTCTCGGAATGAGATGACTCCATTTCCAACTGGCATAAATGCCACATGATCAGGAAACATGATCATCTGTTGACCAATGAACCAGTGACTAGACTTTCACTGGGAACCCCTGGTTGTTTGTATATCACACGTGTATTGATGTTTCCACTCAATACAGTTATAGCATGATATAAAACTTAATCATAAACTATATGAAATATGATAATAGTCCTTATTACTATTTATCTCTAGGGCATATTTCCAACAAAATGACACTCTAGGGGCATACCGTACTGCATTTAAAAATCCAATGGGTATGACACCTTATAAGATGGTGTACGATAAGGCATGCCATTTACCTTTAGAATTGGAACACAGAGCTTTTTGGGAAATCAAGAACCTAAATTATGATCTTAAAGCAGCAAGGGAGAAGCGTTTATTATATATTCATGCTTTAGATGAGTTTAGAAGTGAAGCCTATGAGAATGCTAGGTTGTTTAAGGAAAAAGTGAAAAGATGGCATGATAGAAAAATAGAGAATAAGACTTTTAAAAGTGGAGATAAAGTGTTGCTCTATAATTCTCGTCTTAAGTTGTTTCCAGGAAAGCTCAGATCAAAGTGGGAAGGCCCATATATAGTTGAAGAAGCTTATTCATCGGGAGTAGTGAAGCTCCAAGGAAAAACACCCTCTCTTGTATGGGTGGTAAATCGACAACTCTTGACGCATTATCGAGTAAAAGAAGATATAAGTGCAGTCACCATAGAAGTAATCACCCCAGAAGAAGTGATTAAGCAAAGGTATACAAGGAATGGCAACTGCAAAAAGAACGGACTCGAGACAAGATGAGCAATACTACGGTCAAGCTATTGACCATAAAAGAGCGCTTCATGGGAGGCAACCCATGCGAAATGAAGGTTTGAGTAAGTTTTTAAAATTTTAGTTAATTTTTATTAGAATATTGTGTTGAAATAAGAAACATGTGATGCTCTAGCAAAGAAGAAGGAAGGTTGATAAAGCCAAAATTGGTCGAAAATCTAAGCTGACATCTTTCTATCAAAACTTGATATTTCATTAAGTTTCAGATTAATAAAGAATCCTTGGAGAAGCAGAAATTTTTTGGTGGACATAGAAGGTTTAACGACCAACTATACAGCAAGAATAAAAATTTCGGCTGTATAGTTGCGGTCGTATAGTTGTTGCGACATCACCCCTTCCATCCATAAAAGGTACTGAGAGTTTAACGACCAACTATATGGCCGAAATTAAAAATTCTGCCCGTATAGCTAGGTCGTATAGATATCAACGCATTTGACAAAATAATTTCTTGAGTACGGAGAGTTTAACGACCAACTATACGGCCGGAATTAAAAATTCCGCCCGTATAGTTGTGATCGTTCTCCAAAATTTTATTCGGAATCCAGAGAGTTTAACGACCAACTATACGACGGGAATAAAAATTCCCGCCCATATAGTTCCGATCGTATAGTTAATTCCACCGTAGATTTAATCTATAGTCGGTTCATAACTATACAACAGGAGCTATACGGGTCGCGCCCGTATAGTTGCTCGTTACGACAGGTGGCTAGGGTTTTTAACCTCTCCTTTTTAAGCTAATAGCATCTAACCTTTTTCATTAAGTTTTCGCAGAGCCACAGCCTCCAGTCTTGAAAAATCCTCGACATCCCTATACAAGCCCCTCTAACAACATCCGTGCAGCGAAGCCATGCAGCCCTTCCATGTCAACATGATCTAGAAGAAGAAAGAAGAGAAGCCTGTGAAGAGGATCGAAGAAGTAGAACCTAAAGTATCATCGTCATCATCCAGCCAGGAGATCAAGCCTCTCCCAAATTGGGAGGACATGTTCCCACAAAGGATGGAGATGATGAGGCAAGCTGAGCGGGGAAGGAACAAGGATGAGTATCTCCCTAATCCTTATCGTTAAAACATAGGATCCTATTATAAACCTCCTCTTGATCCATCACCTCTTAAACCTAAGAAGGCGCAGCAAGATGAGATTCATGATAAGATCTATGAGTTAGAAAAGGCTTCGAAGGCATGTGTTGAAACAATTGGAGAAGGGATTGACTCCTACTAGATGATGAGCAAAGATCTTGAGAAAAATGTTGATGACATTGATGGTAGAGTTGGTTTCTTAATTAAAACTGTCTTTGAGTTGACAGATCAGGAGAAATTCCTCAAGAAGAAAATGTTGAAGCTCCAATATGACATGGTTGACCTCAGCATCTGCTTTGGAAGCATAGTTAAAGATGGCAACGTAAAAGAAGAGGGCGATGCTCTTTCTACCCAGGATGAGGAATAGGTACCAACAAGGAGTTATTTGATCCCACCTGGCTTGATTCCAAGCTTGGGGAGATCTCTAAAGACCTTGTAATTTACCTTATAAGTTTTATATCACTATTTTGTTTTGCATTAGCTCAAACTAGAAATAAAGTTTGCATCATTAGAATTCCCTTCAGGAATAGTCGATCCCTTTTGTGAAATTCCGAGTATATTATTATATATGGAGCAATATTGAGTTTGTGTTTGTTTTATTAGATATATGAATGGCTTGAGTATAATTTTACTTGCACTTGATGATAGCAATAGGAGTCTTCCACACCATTAGTATTAATAGAACACATAAAGATAATTTGGTCCACATGTTATAAGTCTACGGTTTGATTTACAAAGGAAAACTATCTATACAATTGAAGAAGAACAACCCTTGAACAAAGGAAAATGAAAGTGCTATCAAAATAGAGTGAGAACAAGTCGAGGTAGAATCTTCAAGTCATAATAATGCTTCATATACAATTGGAATTTGATAATTGAGATCGTTAAACTTTGAATTCCTACATAAAGTGGAATGTATGTCTAGCTCCTTTGCACAACACTTAAACAAAAGTGTGAGCATATATATACAAAAGATAAGAAAAGAAAGAAGAAAAAGAGCGAGTGTGCAAAGAGCAAATAGGCATATACCACTATATTGTAGTATGACAAAGAGACACTTTTGAGATTTTGAATCCCAAGTGAATATGTTAATCCTAAAACACTTGGGACTACCTCGCTAACTTATTCGGTTGAACCAAATACTTTTACATTATGTTGAGATTGATCTTTTATGAACGTTGATCACTAAGGTGTGGAAGCCTGCTAATACTATTCAGATGGTTCTAGTAAGGTACTATTCATGAACTTATTCCTATGTATCGTATATGATAAACACATGTTGCAACTGGCTCATTTATTTAACCGACTCAGCTTCATGAATATGAGGATCACATCCATTAAGCTAAACTTGCTTGGGACGAGTGCATATTTGCATCATGTTTTACATTATTATTTTTCCTTGTAGATATAGGATGTTGGTATTTTACGGTGTTCGCGTGCACATTTTATGTCTGTTTTCACTTGGATCAGGACAGATGATGGATCCAATGAATACAATTCTTGGAGTAGTTGTACTATAGAGAAAAGGAGTCAAAAAACAACGTAAATCACTTATTTGGGAAATATTAATAATACTAGAAGCGAATAAATGAGACAGAGGGTTTAACGACCAACTATACGACCGGAATAAAATTTCCGGTCGTATAGTTGGCGACGTCTCCGCCTCCTCAAATAGTTTCACCCCGTGCAACTGGTTCGGGGAGACGACATACAGAACACAGAGAAATCACCGAAACCTCACCTCCGGAAGGCATCTAGAGGGGGAACTCATCCGCCGGGGATCCATCTTCAACCTGCGCAGATCCGGGAGGCTAAGGCATCGATCTTCATCATCCACCGCTGCATCACCACCATCTCCATCCATCCCATCTACATCTTGTCTAGATCTTGTTGGAATTCCCGTACTCGTTGTGGATTTATACAAGTACTATTCATCTATGATTGTTCCCATTACCATTGCTATGATGATGATTGCCTCCATGTCTGAGTAGATCTCTAGTTCTTGGGGAGATGGAGAAACCCTAGTATATGATTGAGATGGAATAGAGATTATTATGTTATACATCATTATGTGTATGTGTTAATTGTCTTCATCTTGATGTTGGGAGTTGTGCACATCCTTAATATTTGTCTCCTATGGGAACTTGATGAAGGGATTACTTGTTAGTAGACGGAGGGATGATAGCACTTACTGTGACTATAAAGCTGTTGTCAATCCTTACGTGCTAACTAGGGGAATCAAGGAGAACTTATTAAGCCATGTCCATGCCACGGGAGAAATCCCTTAATAGCGGGATAATACGATTGATGTTTATTCGTCAGCGGTGGTTATGAAGGATGATGTGAGCAGCGGCTGCTGCCTATTTGTCCACATATGGAGATCCTTCCATATACATACATGTTATGAGAATATTCGTTATAATAATCTTGATTGCTTAGTCTAAATTGCTAGCGGTGTATCCACCACTCCTCGAGAATGCCTTTTCCCTATTGTAGTTCCAAAGTTCTATTACACATGTGATTCTTACTTTCAGTATTAAGTTTTTTCCTTATTTTAAATTACCCTGTTCAACCAAAAACCCAAAAACAACTCTACTTTTCTTGCATCTTAAATTTATTTCTTAAGTACTTTGTTTAGTTATAGTTAAAAGCATTTTAGTCTTTTGCCTACTGCTCCCTGTGGGATCGATATCTTTATTTTGAAACTAGCTACAAATGATCTGTGCATTTGTAGTCATCAAGTATGTGCTCTTCTCTAGCTGATCTGAAATAGCAGGATATTATTTGTAGTTTGGTGTGCTAAGAATGTAGAATAAGGGTAAATTACCCATGGTAATTTCTAGGAAACCATGTATATGTTATCATATGTTGATCTATTGATGCAGGGTTGCATTTCTCTCTATTTTGTGGGTTCGTATTTGTTATGATATAAGAAGATGAAGTTCTATAGAAGATTGGACCCAAACCTAGCAGGTAATGGTTAGATTTTTTCAGATCTGAACCATAGTACAATATATGGATCTTTCTCTCCATGTTTCTCTATTTTGGTTCAGATGTATTATGCAAGAAGAATATGATGCTTTTATCAAAGCATTGCTCAAATCTTGCAGGTAATTTTTGGGATGTTTGGCTCTGTTTATTGGCATTCAAGTATATACTTGTACTAATTAATGTTTGCATGCCCTTTTTGCTACTTACATATGTAACTAGAGGCATTGATGTTCTCTAATGTCACACCCATTTATTTGCACAATATAGTACAATTATGTAGAGATTTGGTAAAGTTTTACATACTACTTTAGTTTCAATATTTTTTATTCTCTCCGGTTTTGCTTCTCTCTGGTGTGTTCAATTGTTGCTTGGGTGATCTTTTGCAAAAACTGCGAAGCAGAGGTGAAAAGGAGGCTGAGAGGGAGGTTGAAGGGGGAATGAGATAGTGTGAGTGAGGAGGAAGAGGGGACACACAGTCAGTCCTGCACATAGTGGCATGGCGTATCTTCGCGAAGCTTTGAAGGAACCTTGTAAAGGGGGAGCACATGGGGGGAGGTGTGGCACACTAATCCCAAGTCCCAAGGCATATTTCCTCCATGGATTCTCTCTTTCTCTCTCTCTCTCTCTCGTTGGCTCCCATGGTTGCGGTTCCAAAAAGAATTACGCACGTGGGAGATGACTTGATCACCAGCACGCTGATGTCTGCGCACTTCTATTCTTGTAGACAGTTGTTGGGCCTCCAAGTGCAGAGGTTTGTAGAACATCATCAAGTTTTCCCTTAAGTGGATCACCCAAGGTTTATCGAACTCAGGGAGGAAGTGGTCAAAGGTATCCCTCTCAAGCAACCCTGCAATAAAGATACAAGAAGTCTCTTGTGTCCCCAACACACCCAATACACTTGTCAGGTGTATAGGTGCACTAGTTCGGCGAAGAGATAGTAAAATACAAGTGGTATGGATATAAGACACAATACCATAAAATATCTTGATGGCGTGGAAGAGACTAAAGGCAAACTGAAATAAAGATGGCAACAAGCAAACATGTAACAGATCTAGTTGCAAACGGTGTTTCAATGTTTAGAAACAAGGCCTAGGGATCATACTTTCACTAGTGAACACTCTCATATAAATATCTTCTCTTTATGATACTACTCTGAACTACTCTCTGGTTCGACACTCTAATCTATGGTAGGGCTATAACAGCACACCTCAAAGTTTGCTTTTCCCATCTAGATAACCCCACACTGTCACCTTGAGCTCTAGATGGTTCCAACAAACACCACAATTTCATACAAACATTCAACTCCAAATATAGCTTCTCGGATTCCCGTCACCCCATCTTAGGATGCAGTAAATCGAGCCTATCGGGCCCGTCCAGACTCGGAATCAGCTAAATTTTATGTCCAGAACGTTTGCCGTGAAATTTCCAACAACTTCGTAGTTAAAGAGTTTTCCGTTTGACGCCGTATTCGACCAGAAACGTTACCATCTTTAAAAAGAGTTCTGAGACGGATTTCTCGAAAATCCCAATTTGACTCCAACAAGGTTTCCACTTGTATTCTAGGTAATTCCTACACATCAAAGTGTAAAACAAGAACATTGTGCACTTTTGCAACTATTAGTAGGTTAGTACAAATAAATCATAAACTTTATATAAAAAGGAGTATCAAAAGCATATTATTAGCATAAAACCATCAAAAATTATAGATACATTATGGACGTATCAACATCCCCAAGCTTAGTTCCTATTCGTTCTCGAGTAGGTAAACGATAAAAACAATATAATTTTTGAGGTGACATGTATCCAACACAATCTTGATCATCATTATTGTAAAAGCATTTATAATTGGGATCAAGGTACTCTAAACATGAACATGAAAAATAGAGTTCTAACAATAAGACATAGCAACTATGTTGTAGCATGAAAAGGTACAAACAAAAGATTCATGAATAACAATGCTTTGAAAGACGTTTGTTTGTTTCACATAAAGAAAACACAATGAGAATGGTATTCAGCTTGTCCCTCATAGTGTAGCAAAACATAAATGCATAGGACACCTTCAAAGATCATAAGGGTGACTAGATACAAATAGTTTAAGAACAAGCAATATTAAAGTTATGCATGAATCAACAAGTCTTGGGACAATGCACATTAAACTAAGAATGGCCACTATGCTCTCTCAATAGGTGCATAAAAATAGAAGATGGGGACTCAACATAAAAGTAAAAGAAAGGCCTTCATATAAGGAAGTAGGGATTCAAGTCTCATAAAGAGCTTCCAAAAATTATGGTACTTATTAGCATTCAACTCTCATTACCCCTATCATAAGCATCTTGAAGTGATTAAGGTTAAAGTGAACAAACTATGGAGTATATGCTTGACAAAGTATAAGTTGGCAATCTCATGTCCCTTGAATACGAGGGCCGCTCCTCATGCTACTCAAGTTTAGTTACCGGTAAGTTCTTGTCATAGTAAGTACATGTGTATCATAGAGAATTGCCAATGGGGTACCCCTTGCCTGATGATAAGGAAGAATCCCCATATCAAAATGACAAGGCAAGCAGATAATAAGCATCTCAGCAATCTTCTTATTTACCATGGGAAAATGGTGCCTTTTTCTCTCTTTCCTCTTTTCTCATCTCTTTTTTTTCTCAATATCTATCTCTTTTTTATAAGAAGAATGCTTCATAGATTGCTCATTATGGTTACGTTGCAGGCTTCCACCATGGTTAGGCATAGATTAGACCAGCGGCCCAGGCGTTTCTCTAACACACATACATAACTCCATGGACTTACAAGATCCCCTTTCATTTCACACGATGACATCCATAAACAAAAGAGCATGATATCAACTGGATACAATGTACAAGTGCAATGTTGAAAGCGTTCCCCATGACAGTATGGTTCTGCTAATTCCCAACGTAGAAGTGCAAGCATATACAACATAGATGACACAATGGTTCAAGTTTATTAGGGGCAAGAATAGTAAAGTGTGCCATCAAGTTCGTGAGAGCTTTAATCACTAATTTTCACATAACAAGTTTAATTCGGAAGGTAGATAAGAACATGAATATACTTGGAATAGAAAATGTTAATAGGTAGGTATGGTGGACTCTTTGGAATATTTTGGTTTTATTTGGAGTTGGATGCATGAGTGGAACTCATACTTGGTATGGAGGCTAGCAAAAGACTGGGAGCGACCAACTAAGAGAGCAATAATGGCCATAATCATGCAAAGCGACAAAACATCATTAATTAAAGCATAAAGTGATATTACAAGTCGAAAACTAAATGATCATCGAGGCTATGGTGACTTGGGATGGTCTTAATATGGTGTGAGCATGCGCCAAGTCAACCCAAATAAAGCATCAAAGGAGAATACCACAATACTATGCTTTAATATGCTAAAACAACGCATGATTCTTTCAAGGCACATTAAGCAATCTCAACTGTTTATAACATGTCATACTAAAGCAAAAATCACTAAGCATAAAGCCAAAACAATATCAAGCATGACATGACAAAGCATAGGCCACAGTCAAAAACAAGCTCCTTTTTACCACTTAAGCATGAACTTTTCCTACTCTTTTTCAATCCAAACCAACTTATTTGAAAACTAAAATATGAATGAGGGGGTCCAACCAATTTATTCAAGCAAACTAAGCAAATGAAAACCAAGAACAAAAACGAAGACGCTCCAAGAATAACACAACTGTGCATGAAACAATAAAAATGAAGTGTTTGGAATAAACCTGAGATTTTTATTGATGAAGAAGGGGATGCCTTGAGCATCCCCAAGCTTTGACGCTTGTACTTCTTGGATATTTCTTGGGGTGACACAGATGTCATCCCCAAGCTTGAGCTTTTGTCCATACTTCATCTTATCACATTACTCTTCCCTACACTTTAAAATTTCCTTCATACAAAACTTCACACAATCTTCATTAGCAACATTAGTGCATTCAAGATAATAAGTCTTTTGGTTCAGCTTCAACACAAGTAAAACTTTCATTAAAACACAAGATACTGTAGCACTTCCTTTAAAAAGTTCAAGTGATCAAAGAGAACTCAAAGAGAAAGAGATTAAGAGACAAATGCAAATAATGGCAGAAATCTGTTAAAACTGACCAGCAGGTAAAAACCAATTTTTTCAAAGACCTTCTGTTGCTCAAATCAAAAAGTGTTGAGCTAAAGAAAGTTGGATAACAACCTGGGGTAGAAGCACACACAATTACATCTCAAACCGATGTACAAAGATTTTTCTAGAATTTTTGTAGCGAAGCACAAAATCTGTTTCGGGACAGCAACTTTCCCAAACATTACTTCTCTCTCATTAGAGGCTACCCTTGGCACAAAAACCACACAATAATGATAAGGAGAGGTTATTAATGAAGCAATAACTTCCAAGACTCAACTAAAACTTTTGGGTTATCTCCCAATAAGTACTTTTCTTTAACGCCTTTAAGTTAGGCATGATAATTTCGATGATGCTCACATAAGAAATATGAATTGAAGTAAAAGAGAGCAACAAGAAGCAAATTCAAAGCACATTTAAGTCTAATCCACTTCCTATGAAAAATAATCTTATAAAGAAACAAGTCATGAAAGCACAAATCAACAAGCATAGGAAAGGAAAACAAGTGCAACTTCAAAATTTTCAACATAAAGAGGGGAAACTTAATATTGTTGAGATACATAAAACCATGTTTCCCTCTATCATAATAACTTTCAGTAGAATTATGAATAAAATTAATAATATAAATATCACATAAAACATTCTTATCATGAGCCACATGCATAAAATAATTATTACTCTACCTATAAGCATAGTCATTCTTATTAATCATAGTGGGGGCAAATTCAACAAAATAGCTATCATTATTATTCTCATCACCATAATCATCAAATATAGGAGGCATATTGTGATCATAATTAATTTTCTCCTCAATAGTAGGTGGACTAAAAATATCATATTCATCATTGTAATCATCATATATTGGAGGCATAGTATCATCAAAGTAATTTTTCTCCTCCATGCTTAGAGGACTAAAAATATCATGCTCATCAAAACCAGCTTCCCCAAGCTTAGACTTTTCCATAGCATTAGCAACAATGGTGTTAAAAGAATTCATACTAATAACATTGCTATTAGCACGCAAATAAAGTTCCATAGGTTTTTTAATTTTCTCTTCAAACAATTCATGTCCTAACTCAAGATAAATACTATAAAGCTCTCTAATTTTGTTCAAGAAACAAAAGACAAAATTGCAGAATCTAAAGGAAATAACTTCGAGCACTCACACCGGAGAATGTGAATACCTTTTACCTTACCTCGCCGACAACGGCGCCAGAAAATAGCTTGATGTATACGCACTTCTATTCTTGTAGACAGTTGTTGGGTCTCCAAGTGCAGAGGTTTGTAGAACAACAACAAGTTTTTCCTTAAGTGGACCACCCAAGGTTTATCGAACTCAGGGAGGAAGTGGTCAAAGGTATCCCTCTCAAGCAACCCTGCAATCAAGATACAAGAAGTCTCTTGTGTCCCCAACACACTCAATACATTTGTCAGGTGTATAGGTGCACTAGTTCGGCGAAGAGATAGTAAAATACAAGTGGTATGGATATAAGACAATGGTACCAGAAAATAGCTTGATGGCGTGGAAGAGACTAAAGGCAAACTGAAATAAAGATGGTAACAAGCAAACATTTAACAGATCTAGTTGCAAATGGTGTTTCAATGTTTAGAAACAAGGCCTAGGGATCATACTTTCACTAGTGAACACTCTCATATAAATATCTTCTCTTTATGATATTACTCTGAACTACTCTCTGGTTGGACACTCTAATCCATGGTAGGGCTATAACAACACACCTCAAAGTTTGCTTTTCCCATCTAGATAACCCCACACTGTCACCTTGAGCTCTAGATGGTTCCAACAAACACCACAATTTCATACAAACATTCAACTCCAAATATAACTCATAACAAGTGTTTGTAATCTCTAGCCTAAGTGCCACCATGGTGTGCACGCTGTCACTTTCACACACATGGGGAGAGCAGAGATCTATTAAAGCACTTGAGTAGCAAGGTAGATCTACTTGATTACAAAGCTCATGATCACAATATGATCATGCATAGAGAGAGAGATGAACACATAACTATCGGTAGAACCCTTAGCCTCGAGAAAGAACTACTCCCTCCTGATCATGGGAGTCAGCAACGGCGATGGAGATGGCGGTGAAGATGGTGAAGAGGCGGCAACGGTGCCGGCGGCAGCGCGGAGGACTCCTTCCCCGCCGTCGGTATCACAGGGGAGCACCGCCCCTTATCCCCCTTCCTTCATGGCTTATTGGAAGCCCTCTCCCATGGAGATGGGATCCATGGGGGAGGCAAAAACGTGGCTTTGGTGGCTGCAAATTCGTGGGTGGAGGTGTCTCCCACGAATTAGGTTTCCTCCCTTTATATAGCTTCTTAGATACCCGTCACCCCATCTTGGGTTGCAGTAAATCAGGCCTATCGGGTCCGTCCGGACTCGGAGTCAGCTAAATTTTATGTCCAGAACGTTTGTCGCAAAATTTCCAACAACTTTGTAGTTGAAGAGTCCGTTTGACGCCGTATTCGACCCGAAACGTGACCATCTTCAAAAAGAGTTCTAAGACAGATTTCTGGAAAATCCCAATTTGACTCCAACAAGGTTTCCACTTGTATTCTTGGTAATTCCTACACATCAAAGTGTAAAACAAGAACATTGTACACTTTTGCAACTATTAGTAGGTTAGTCCAAATAAATCATAAACTTTATATAAAAAGGAGTATCAAAAGCATATTATTAACATAAAACCATCAAAAATTATAGATACGTTATGGACATATCACACGCCATCGTGCTATTGGATCCCTGATCCAAAAGGATCTACTTCCGCAATCTTCGCTGGATCAGAGAAACCTGGAGTTATTGTTGAGCAACGAACGCGTGCGAACTCACGAAGGTGCTGCCAATTGTGGCACCTGGTCATCGGAGCGAGGATCAACACGGCCTTGAGGTTGGCTACGTCGTTCGACTATTTCATCCATGTTCATCGTGAATGTTAAAGCTTTCGGTCTACAAAGGTATGTCATCGAAACCTCTTCTTATTATAGCATTAACTGATAGATAGATCTTGGCAATTGGGATACGCTAGTTAGAAAAATTATTGTTTTCTGTTGCAAACCCCTACAATGGTATCAGAGCCGATCTATGTGTAGTTATGCTTGTATGGTTAGAACACATGATGAATGTCGGTATTGATCCTATAGTTGTTACCCTCCCATGTGTACTTGTTTATATCACGATACTGTTTGATGAAGCGCCTAGATCAACCTTATGTGAGACTGGTTCCACACTTGGCATATGACTTGTACCATATATGCGGCTGGTCGATGTCTATTTCTCTTACATTAGTTGATGTGGTATTTACAATGAAGGGCCTCGAAAGGGCTGTCATAGTGACAATTGTTTGATCAATGTTATGGTTGGAAGTTCATAGGTAAGAAATGGTTATACGCGAAAGCCCTAGCATCCACATAAAACTTTTAAAAGATAAAGTAGAGGCATATAACTTTATTTTGCAGGGGCCAATGATATGATCATGATCATGATGTGAATTCTATATGTTGTATGCAATGCACATTATGTAAAGCAACTGACATGAGCCATTTGGTTGTTCGTTTTATTCGATGGCATGCGTGCCAAGATCATGCGATAAGTAGTGTTACTTTCTGTTACTAAGTAGTAGTAGTCGATCATCATGATGGACGACCAACTGGAGGCGTCATGGACTTGGGTGCCATGCTGGTGGGCAAGACGGAGATCATGGTGGAACGCTCGATGGAGATCAAGGCCCACCATGAAGGACCATATCATGTCACATATATAAACTGCATGTAATGTTAATCCTTTATGCATCTTATTGATTACTAGTATTAGATACTCAACGGTAGAATTTATAAGATGATCCCTAATTAATACCAACAAAAGTTTTCTCCCTGAGTGGGCATCACTAAGAAAGTTTTTCGTTATGAAGCACATTGTGACGATCGGATATTAGACATATCAGCGTTCACATAAGGTTGGTGTAAGCCATGTTCCACATCGAATACATTAAAGTTAAATTGGCGAACCTAACATGTTCAGACTGAAGGGATTCATAGCAGAAAACAATAATTTTTCTAACTAGCGCAACACCAATACCAAGATCTATCTATGAGTAAATGCAATAACAGGAGAGCTTTGGTGACATACCCTTGTAGACCGAAAGCATTTACTTTGAAGTTGCGTAAGTTGAAGTGCTTGATATGGTATCGATCATAGGTCATGTTGTATCAGAAAAGACAAGATAATGAAACTTTTGGTATTTTTTATGGAAAGTATCAAAATTTCTGAATTTGACAATAATTTCATTGATTTAATCAATGTTCAACAATTAATTTGGAAAAAATTACCATATTTTGACCAACCATTTTATAGCTTGGTCAACTATTGTTAAATTTAGCCAAATCTTGGTCAAATTCTAAAAAAACTAAACCGAAGATATAGCAAAGAATCGAGCGAGTAAATTAATGATCGGTCAGCAAGTGATCTAATTTTTCGAGATATTTTGGACTAATTGTTGAAAATTTTGGTTAGTTTTATTATATTTAGCAAATGTTTGGTCATTTTTTAGAACTTTTCAAAAAATTCTGAAAAATTACAGCAATCATCAACCTTCACAAATTAATCTAGGAAATGACAATACAAGTTCTATGAGCTGTTTTAAAGTTTGGTTATTTTTTGTTAAATAATAAAGTTAAATTTTGGTGAATTATTATTCTTAAAAGTAAACTTTTGAAAAATCCCGAGCAGATTGAACTTATTTTGTGAACAACGAGTGATTTGCTTGAATTCATCACCATTAATGTTTCTTCCTATAATTTCATCCATGTTGTTGTGTGATGTGGTTTGTCTTTTGTCATGTGAGTACTAACGCAAGGGGTTTGCTTTGGTATAGCCAAACCCAACTAATTAAGGATAATGTAGTAATTATATTTAGTTATGTAACTAAAGGATTTAACTAAATCAAGTCGCCATATTCCATATCCAAACCTTGTATACACATATATGAGCATATTGTATTCGTAGCGCTGTTGGATAATTAGGTACAATTTCCATGATTAATTTTAGAATATTAAACATGTCAGAACCAGCTACTAATATATGTAACTCGAACATACTAGAGATACTAAACAACAAGATGAACGGAAACAAGTAGCAGCTAAACATGTACTCGCAGAATATGATGAATAATCGGACAGCAGCACGTCGCATGTACCGTTTGCTTGCAGATGAAGTCGCGTAGTAACTTTGGGGAAGATTGATCGAAGGGGATGACGCCAAAGACAGCGATAGGCAGCACGGCCTGACTTGGATGGAAGACGAGCTATGATGCAGAACTCAAGCAGTCGCGCTTCCCAAAAACCTTATTCGCCCTCTCCCGTACAGGATCGCAAAGGCGAGTGGTTCCGGAGACCTTCTCTCCCTTCCGCCGGTGCTTGCTGGCAAGCGGGATGGAGTAGAATATTGGTTCAGTGGTAGTTTGTGGCGGTAGCCGCGCAACACTTTATATAGAGCGGCTCAGGAAACCCTAACGAAAGCGAACATGGGCCGAGTCCACGTAGCACGTCTGTCAAAACCTCACAAGTTTTCTTGAGCAGCAAAAAGAAAGTTCGGCTCGGTGAGATTCCCGCAACCCACAGCGTGTGCTCGCACGTCGTGACGGGACGGGCGGTGCGGTGCGGTGCGTGCGTGCACGACGGCATCGTCAGAGGAGGAGCACGCGTGTAGCTCTCCTCTTCTCACTCACTTTACTAAGTGATGAACCACTCCACCTTATAAGGTGGTGTAACTCTCCTCCAACTTTCTATGTGGGACTAAACTTTAGCTCCCACTCTCTCCCATGTGAGCTGCCCCAAACATGGGCCCAAACACATGTGAGTTGCCACAAACATGGGCTTTGGGATTTAGGAAAAATCTGAAATCTATATGGGCTTATTTTATTTGGCACATTATTTCTAACAATCCCCCACCGGATCTCAAATGCCCATTTGAAGATTTGCCAATCCCCGCTACTTGTTTATATACCAGTGTTTCAGCAGAGTCTGTTAAGTTGAACTTCCGCTTAGAACCTTGAGCTACGTCTATCAGCAACTTGAACAATGGACGAACCTTGAACTGCAAGTTTGGTGCTTTTAGATTTCACACAAAATCATAACTAGTACCTGGCTGCCAGTAGCCTACCCAGCGGGTTGGAGCATATACGTCATACTCCCTGGTCTCTTCATGAGTTTACTAGAGACCATCCAAGTCTCATAGACCGCGACGTTTACACTCGAGCTCATATAGGTGTGTTCTTTCAAGAATGCCCTGTAGGACGACATCTTTGCTAGTTATAGCCAACAGAAACACATTAAGGCATGTTGCCAACCTGCCTTACAGATTTTGAGAGTCACGCATCTTCACATAGAGAGGGTTATAAAATACTTTCCTCAGTCAAACCACTAGCTTGTTCTTCCTAGATCCTAATTCACGGGATCTCCAATCACATAGGTTGGGTTAGCACAATGTTGTGACATCCATGGGTCTCAACCCCATCTCCCTCGATGCATTTTCTATCACAATTCGTGATAGTCCCTTTGTAAAGGGATCTGCCAGGTTCTTATCTGTTTGAATATATGTAACAGTTATTACTCTAGAGTTTCTTAATTTCCTGACAGATTTCAAACGTCTCTTCACGTGTCTTGATGACTTCGCGTTATCCTTAGAATTGTTCACTTTGACAATAACAGTTTGGTTGTCACAATTCAAAAGGATTGCCGGCATAGGTTTTTCAACCACAGGCAAGTCCATCAAGAGTTCACGCAGCCATTCTGACTTAATAGTAGTTGTGTCTAAATCAGTAAGTTCTGCTTCCATAGTTGACCCCGTCAATATGGTCTGTCTACGAGATCTCCATGACACTACGCCACCTCCAAGGGTAAACACATACCTGCTCGTGGCGTAGAGTTCATCAATGTCAGAGATCCAGTTTGAATCACTATATCCTTCAAGCACAGCAGGGTGCCCTGAATAGTGAATCCCATAGCTCATTGTACCACATAGATAGCGCATGACCCTTTCAAGTGCATGCAAATGATCAGTACCCAGGTTAGACATGAACCTACTCAACTTGCTCACAGTAAAAGAGATATCGGGTCTTGTAGCCCTTGCTAAGTACATGAGAGAACCAACAATTTGTGAATATTTCAACTAGTCTGTTGGTTCCTTCCTATTCTTTCGCAAAGTCAAACTAGGATCATAAGGTGTTGGAGAAGTCTTGCCATCAATAAAGCCAAAACAACTCAAGACCTTCTCTACATAATGAGATTGTGTTAAAGTAATCCCATTCTCGTTCTTAATAAGCTTGATGTTCAGAATCACATCAGCCTCTTCCAGATCTTTCATGTCAAAACTCTTTGACAGGAAAGCCTTAACTTCATTTATTACATTCATGTTTGTACCAAAGATCAGAATATCATCCACGTATAAACATAATATAACACTATCGCTTCCACCATGGCGATAGTACACACACCTATCAGCCTCACTGATGACAAAGCCAGCGGAAAGTAATGTTCTGTCAAACTTCTCATGCCAATGCTTAGGTGCTTGTTTCAGGCCATATAAAGATTTTAACAACTTGCACACCTTTGTCTCTTCACCTTTTACCACAAACCCATCCGGCTGATCCATATAGAGATCCTCTTCCAACTCCATTAAGGAAAGTTGTCTTCACATCCATTTGATGAACGAGAAGACCATAAGAGGCAGCCAGGGAAAGTAGTACTCGTATGGTGGTCAGTCTAGCGACAGGTGAATAGGTGTCAAAGTAATCTTCGCCTTCTTTCTGTGTGTAGCCCTTTGCTACAAGCCGTGCCTTGTACTTCTCAATAGTACCATCAGGCCTTAGCTTCTTCTTGAACACCTACTTACATCCCACAGGTACTTCTCAATGGATCTGGGAGTATCGTCCACAAGGTACACGATGAAATCATTACCAAGGTGGTACACGATGAAATCATTACCACAACCCGCAACCCGCACGCGTCGAGATTCTGACGAGATTCCCGCAACCCGTGCTCGTCGTGTCGGGCGGGGCGGTGCGGTGCGTGGGTGCGAGCGACGGTGTCGTCGGAGGATGAGCGCGCATGTAGCTCTCCTCTTCTCACTCACTTTACTAAATAATGAACCACTCCATCTTATAAGATGGTGTAACTCTTCTCCAACTTTCCATGTGGGACTAAACTTTAGCTCCCACTCCACTCTCATGTGAGTTGCCCCAAACATGGGCCCAAACACATGTGAGTTGCCACAAACATGGGCTTTGAGATTTAGAAAAAATCTGAAATCTATATAGGCTTATTTTATTTGGCCCATTATTTCTAACAAGCGCCACATGTAACTCCCTCTCGCTCGTACTCACCTTGCTAGCTCCCATGTACTCGCCGACATCCATCAAAATTAGTGGTATTTGAGCTAAACCTAGGACCATAACACATTAGCGCCAAGGAGGAGTATTTAATTCTCGCTCACTTAATACGAGTGGAACAACTACCTTTATAAGGTGCTTCAACTCTCTTCCAACTATCATGATGAAACTAAACTTTGTCTCCTTGTGATTTAAGAATTTGTTGGAGTACAGCCCTGTCCATGTGGGGCCAGAGCTCATATAAATCTAATATGTCTACTACATCTTGGTAGTGAAAATGTCACGGCGTTTGCACGGTTTCTAGCTCTAGCGTTTGAGCCATTAACCATGGCGTTTGTCAGTTCTGCCCAAAAAGCCTAGACGTCCCGCGCGCGTTGCAAACATAGGCACACCCGGAGAAAACTTTCTAATAGAGGTCATTCAGTGGGGAAATTTTTGCTGAAACTCAGTTTTGTCGATTTGGCCTCGCCCAGGAGTACCCTAAGCAAAATAATACGGCTATGCATGATAGGATACTAGATTGAATAGTGCGCCTTGGCGCACGGTCCTGTTGGTTTAGAGGCATTTTGCGAGTATAATCGGCGCAAGTATTTACGAAACGGTGGAAATAGAAAGTAAGGAGATGAAAATGTAGCAGATTACTTAGAAATAGATATGTAATGTAAGAAAGATCAACATAGTTGAAAGTGATACATCAGTAGATCTACCTATACAATGTAACAATAGAAAGAGTAGGAGGCACATCAAAAGGAAGCAGCATATCTGGTTTGGACAGGGCAACAAATGTACCTATACAAACCAAAACCTTATCGTAGCAACAGATTTGTTCAGCAAACACTTGCTTAGGCTGACAAGAGATTGTAGGTAAAGCATAATATTAGGAGCAGTTGCTAGCTTGCATCAGGTAGGGCTCGCATTGCGCTCTTGCTGCTATGGAACTGTAGAAAATAGTCCATTTAGTCTGTGTCAACACATCTGATGTAATGAACACACACATGGGGCTCAGAATCACCAGCCGAAAGTGTTTTAAGAATCATCAGCTGCGTGAAAAGTAAGTAAAATTTGCGCATGCTAACCTTTTGAAGAGCTTATCAAGTTCTACAACATCAATAATCAGCACATTATAGGTAGAGATACGAATTTTCTATGCATGGTGGTAGCTACACACCCTTACATTTTTAGCTATACACCCTTACATTTTGGTCGATACAAGCCATGTATTCCTGTTTTAGCTTGTTTTCTTAGTGGATCACATAATTCTGGTATACAAAAGCTGTTTTAGAACTTTTGTTTGAATTTATTTTTGTCAAAGTTAACTCATGGTTTATCGAGTTGACTTTTGCAGAAGACAAAACATATTCAAACCAGAAAACTGAAACCATATTTCTACACTAAAAATGTGTGTTCTACAACAAAAATTGGCTAAAACCAGGTTTATTTGGCTTGAATCGGTGGGATGTGTAAAGGTGTGTAGCTACCACCCATGACATAGAGTTATTTTCGTTATAGGTAGCCTGATTTCAAAGAAATAATAATATAACCATATGTATGATTAGTAGCTCTTCTTTCGATGCAGAACACTAAAAATAAAACTATTGGGTGGTCAGATAAAACTTTAATTACATTAGATCAACAAATACTATTTATTTTCATAGAAAGCACCGTGAGGTAATCATATAATTCTACTTTGGTTAGGACGAACCAATATCTAAAATGATATGTTCCTCTGGATCATCCTAATGTGGATAATTCTACACAGTAAAGCATTCACTCTTACATGCATTTCAAGTTCAAAACACACTATTTGGCACTCAGTAAGTGGATAGACAAATCAAGAACTGCTAATGCCGTAAAAGCAAGAAAAATATAATATTAGTGGCCCTGAATTCTTAGTTGTCCAATGCAGAGAAAATCAATTTAGAAACCAGAGCAATAAGAGGAGGGACATGCAAAGTAATTCAAAATACGATGCATTTGCATTTGACTACAGTTTAGACTCGGCACCACAATACACGGAATCAATTAACAACCACTTGTGAATAATGTTAGGTGGATTTTGTCGTAGAAGGACTACCATACATACCAGGATGTAGGGCATAACATAATTAGTGGAGAAAATAAAGGTATTAATATCCAATGGGCTAGCAGAACATGCCATCATCTGATCAAAAGAACGTTATGTAGGGATAGTCTAATAGCCACCTAGAAAACCAACAACCAGACACCGACTTTTTTACTTGAACAACTAAATTCTAAATGTGAAACCATCCTAAGCAAAGAGTTAGCTACTTAAACAGTATGCAAAGTCTTTCCAAATTTCACCATAAGTGTACTATATTGTGAAAGCAATTGTGTGCTATCTGAATGTAAAGCATCAAAGAACATCCATACTTCCAGTTACATATGTAGGTAGAAAAAAAGGAAGGACAAACATTAATCAACATTGACTATGTGAATGATAAAAAAATAGAAGCTAAATATATCTAAGCATTTTGCTAATTACAGTAAGCAATGAGCACAAATAGCTAGTATATATTTTGTATATATTAGAAACAAATCCTAACTAATAAACATAAAATAAGTGTATTATGCAGGTATGGACTATATGAAAATAAATATGCATAAACATAAAGTAATTGCAGCATAGAGGATGTACCTTTTTTGCGGGTAAGAGGATGTACCTTGATATGGTAAACTATCAGGAAAATGTTCCGTCATAGGTTCTGCAGATGTGCCTATATCACATGTAGGAAACCAACATTAGTCATTTCAGTCATCCAATATAAAAAAGATAAACACACAATTGATTCGTTTGTCTCCCTACCAATGTCCCCTTTCAAAAATTAGCTTACCACCACCCACGTTGGTGGCTATTATTATATGGTTATGATTTTTTTACTTCATGCTAATTCATGAGACCTTATGTGTTTTGAACCATAAAGTAACATCTTACCGCCACAAAAGTTATCATTGATTCTTTATTTCACAACATAATCAGATAAAAGGAAATAACACAAAAGCTACACTCACAATTTTATCCATGCATCTTCGAAATAATGTCATATGAAAACCGCACAAGCACACCTTTTGTTCACATGTTTCTTGGTCAGCTCACCACTTGTTCAAAGATCTACACATAATGATTAGATAATATGGCCGAGAGAAGGCAATTACTTGCAGGTCAACTATAGGTGTCAAGGTTGATGGACTGCCGAGAGTATGCTAGAAGAACATACAAAATATGTGCTTAAGTAAATACATGTTGGGAGATAGCACAAACCAACTCCTATTCAATTTCTTTTTTGTTGCACAATTTTTAGAAGATACACACATGATAACTTAACTTATGATATATATAGCTCTAGGTAAAGCGTACACTAAAATTTCATAGTGTAAACCTACCACTCAATGCGGGAGCTAAATAATTTTAGAGTTTAGAGACATAGCACATGAAGCAAAATAAAGCAAAACACCTTCAACAGCAAATCGACAAAAACTCACCTCAGATCAATGTATCCATACGGCTCCACTTCCTGGTATCGCTTTTCCGCCGAGCATGATGGAGATATCCACATATTAAAAGCGGATAAGCTCGGAACTTCATCTCTACGGCATGTTACCCGGCCACTCGTCATCTTAGTATTTCTTCCTGAGTGGCTGCAAGAATAAAGGATCGACAATATAAAAACCCACCATTCCTTTGAATGTTAGCCAGTTTAAAAAAATAAGTCACTCCAACCATTGCATGTACATAGTTCTGATAAGTAATATAGAGCATATACCTTTTGCCTTGGTGTCTACCCACTCAAATAGAACTGCTAGGATATGCTACGTCCTCATAACTGAAGTTTAGAACAACATTATAGCCTGCAATAGGAACCAAGAATCCATGTTAAAACACAAAGCACCAAGAGGAATGGATCTGAGAGAATAAACAACTTACAAATCCAAGTTGAGCTATACACAACCTACAACCTCACAATATGGAGAAAAAAATGTTGCAGATAAGCATGGAATTAGAAAGAGATGTTCAAGGAAGAAAGTGGGGAGTCAATGTAAGGACAACCCACTGACGGCACCACTCCACCTCCTCCTCCCCCTCCTCTCTAACTTGTCTACTCTCTCCCGCATCAGCCGCTGGCCCCATGTCGCGAAATCTATGTGATGAAGGAGAATATAAATAGATGATGTACCACTATCTCCATCTAGTTGTCCATACAAACCAGATATATTATGGAAAATGACTCCGAGATAAATAATATGATGGAAATTACAACAATTAACACGTGAAAATGCTGAAAGTACATACCATGATAACAATCAAACAGTGGTTTGGAACAAAGCAATGTTTTAATTATCAACCAATGGACAACATAAATTTTGGAGTTAGTACTGAATAGAAATTGCCATGCAGTTACTAAGATAGCATACCTCCTTTGACAAACAACCCACAACACATAGTCGAAGCATGAGATTCCATCCGGTGAAACTTATCTTCTCAAAATTTCAGCCTCATCTTAGCGCACCTTGTATCCTCCTCTTTGACACACCTAAAAATATGTAAACAAAATCACTACAAGATCTCTTAAGAAAATTATATGCAGGCTTTACTGGAAATTTTTATTGTTGCCAAAAGGTACCAATCGGTTCAACTGCTCAATTCCAACTTCAAGTTGCCTTACAGAAGCTTCTACAATTGATTCTCTTTGTAATGCTCCTAGTAGTGTTTCTTCAATTGATCTCATCTGCAAGATAATTTATTTATGAAAGAATTTTCATGAGACACAGAATCGCACACTATTTTACCAGATTTAATATAATCCACTATTTTAAATATGGAAAAAACTCGAAAACGTAGGAAAAAACTCAACAGGATGTTCATCACGATTATGAATAATATATAAATATGTTTTTTCATAAAAATGATAATAATAACTTAAACGGCCTAAAATAAAATCAAGGTTGGTTAACCTGGTGGGCTTTCAATGTGTGTAACTTTAAATAACGAGTATAGTTTATAGAAATCCTGATAAAGGTGGATTAGCCAATTTGAAACTGTCAAATCTTGTAAATATTGTTATATCTCAAGCGACGATACATGCAGGACCAAGGTATAGTATTTGATATAGGCGCACCATATTTTATGGAACGGCTAGATGCAATAAGTCAAATTTCCTTCTTGAGAAACAACCAATTATATTCAACCAAAATACTGAATAATTGTAAACCAAGAATATATTCAAATACAAAATCACGTAAAAACAGAAACCCATCGGTCTGTGACTAACAGGGATGGTGTCAGTTGTTAATAGTAAGGTCCAGCAGCTGATCATAATCATATTAGCCACTTTGACAGTTCTGAACAAATAGAATCTATGTTTTGCATGATTTCGTACTTGTTCCGCTGAATCATGATAAATCGTACCTATAATAAAAAGTTTTTATTTAGCTGAAGGATCATGCTTACCAACAAATAATGTATGATAGCAGCAAAGCTACAACCACCTAGTTTTCAGGCCTAAATATCAAGGTTCACATGAATAAATGTGAGGGCACATAAGCAGGTTAATAAGTACCAGCAAAACTTTGAACATAAGAATTTCTGCCAGAAAGAAACATATGTGGATTCACCTTTGTGATGTGGCATGGGTAGTGTCGACTCTGTTCTTGCTGCATACTACTTGCCATTCTCCCTCGTGGCCAGCTTCTCCTTGTTGACAAACCAAAGCAAAAAAAGGAAGTTAAGCGTGTAGTGGTTGATTCGAGGTTAGGGGTTATTGATCTAAAAAATATATTGTGGCTTGGAGGGAAGAGAGGCTACACCGTGGCAAATGATAGATTCAAGAGGAGATTGATAGAGAGGGAGGGATTGGGACTCACCAAGGAGTGCCTCTGCCCTTGCTGCAGCCCTCTGCTGATGGCGGTGTGGCAAGACAGCAGGGATGACGCAGCGGCGAGCTCGCCATCGCCTTGGTGGTCGCTCGCGAACCCTCCTCTCTATCCTTCTCATCGCCTACAGTCGCTTCTCCTCGATATCATATGTATTAATTAAAAGGGGTTCCATGTACTTATGTTAATTAAAAGACTACTATCTAAGATTGTTGTATCATGGCATTTAAGAAAAAGTAGCTCGAGTGATTCACCTAAATCAAGTTTACCTCATATTATATACAACAGATTTTTTGTATCCCGAATGTTTTAGGCTTGAGATATTCCTGCAACACAGATCAAATAAATGGAAATAGCATAAGAGCTGAATCAAAAGGGCCATACCTAAATTTTCAATAGGAACACGAGGAGAAGAATAGTACCCTCCAACCTAGCACGACAAAATCCAATTATGAACCCATCGATCCAAGCCTTTATTGTGCCAAGATTCCATTTTTGTATTGAAAATTAGAACATTCTTCTGGCACCATAAACATGGAAGAAATGAGGTAAAGCAAAAAAAAAGTCAGTACTCATCTAGACTACAATTTCGTTTTGCGGAGAAGTAAACATCAACACAGTCCAAGTCGTTGTACTCCTGTAATGGTGCAGCTTAGTGAAATATCAACACAGTCCATCATATGTTGATTAATCAAAAGTGCATGCAACTAAAATTAGAGAACATTTATCTACGTTGAAGCAAATCTCAGTTTCTTGGTCCAAGCCACGGTGCTCCTGCAGTGCTCCATCTTAGTGAAATATCAAGCACGGGAAACATCAGAAGCATTTGGTGCAGGATGTGGGAAGGCGGCTCACCTCTAGTCCTTGGCATCGCCCTATAGCAGGGACAAGCGGTGGCTCGTGGAGCGGGGACGGCGGTGGTGCCGCTGTGAAAGACTCGTGTCGTCACACGTGCGCCTCCTTCCCACCCAGTGGCGCACACGCTATCTGCCGCCGGCCTGGCAACGAGCTCCTCGAGGACCCCTCCACCGCCGGCTAGGCCATAACGTCCCCTAAGTTCCCTCGGCCGCTAGCTGTGCCTCGCGAGAGGGAGAGAAGGGGACATGGACGAGAGGCAGGGAACTCACGGAGGATAGGGAGCCTGAGACGTCTCCGACGCCTCCTCTATGCCTTCTTGGTCATGGCGGCGGCAAATTGACGGCTTGCCAGCAAATCGAGCGGCGACCGGAGCTGCTCCTATCTACGGTGACGACGGGAGCTCGGCCTGAGGAGGAAGTGGCGCCGGAAGCACATGGAGGAAGGAGGCGAGAGAGTGGCGGTGGCCGGGGATGGGAAGAAGAAGACGGAGCTGGATTGGGCGGACTGGGCCTGCGTGTGGTGCTGGCCAATCGTGGCCTCTAGGGTTTGTGCCCAACGAGCGATGGGTAGTTTGGCCGGCTCCAAATCCCACGTCAAAACTTGCCATCCCCGCCATTAAAAAAATCAGATTGACGCTGAGTTGCGGGCCTCACGGACGACGGTCCCAGCAGCAGCGACCAGAACGGTGTGAGTCCAGCAGTAGGAAAAAACACTAGTCAAGGGGTCAAAAAAAATCTTACCGTGAACCAACGGTGGAGATGTGTTGTTAGTAGATTATCTGATGGCTGTAATTTGCTAATCGCTGTGGAGGCCTCTAGGGGTTGCCCCAATTACATCTTTAGATGCATTGCCAAATCGACAAAACTCTCAATGCAAGTAAGTTTCACACGACAATACGGCTATCATAGTCTGTTTCATAGGTCAGTTTGTCGTCTTGTACGTATTGTACCTATGTGAGGTCACATGCATATGCATGCATGCAGGTTTCAGAGGTCATGTAACGGGACGTACTCAAATAAGTGTAATTCAATCATTTGTAAGTGAAACTTAACAAAATTTAACCAACTTTATTATAAGAAAATGTAGCAACATTTATAACACTTAGTTAGTACCATTAGATCCCTTTTAAAATATATGTTTATAATATATAAATTTAATTTTATATATATTGCTACATTGTTCACAAAATCGGTCTAATTTTAAAATTTTGACTCAAAGCAAAAGTTAGAAGTACAGCTATCTGACGGATGCCGTGCGTGGGCAGGAAACCAGGACTCGGCACGCGAGAGCCAAGGGAAGACTAGTCCGCATGAGCAATTGGTACTGGCAACTGGCAACTGGCAAGGGTAGTACGACTGCCGGCCGGGCTCCCTGCGTTTGTTTGTTAATTGGGTTTTCATTGTAAGCAAGGGACTCTTGTTACTCTTGCAAGATACTGGCCAATAATATGTCACCAACTGTAATAAGTTCTAAGAAAACATCATGGCATGGCGTTTTGTGGACGACTAGAGACACTCGGCGTGGTGAACTATTTATTTGGATTTATTGAAATAATTACATATAGACCTAAATGAATTAGTGAGATATCAAATAACGAAAAAAGGATGGAAAACCTGGAATGGCAAAAGTGATTATAGTCTAACGGTGAAAAGTGTGGTGACACGGAATTTCGGGTTAACTACTAATTCAATGCAAATTTGCTTCAAGGCAAGTCATGATGTGCTATCGATACTTGTGTCAAAACTCTGCGACTAGGACGTCCCAGGAACGCATTACTATGAGTAAGACACCCCCTCCACAGTGCCCAAGGAGCAAGGAGCAAGTACCCGCGGCCCGAGAGCATGGCACGTCACGTCCAAGTCCTTATGTGGCCCACCAATGTCCGTGCAACTCCCAATGGTGACCACCACGAGACCGCACGCCCCGACCATCTCGCCGGCGTGCCCCACCACGTCATTCCCCTAGCAGCTCCCACTAGCTACCCCTAGGCGGTCTTATGGCACTACCTCTCGGAGAAAGTGTGTGAAGCCCCTAGTCCGCCGGAGAGGACGGCATAACAACACAAGCCCTTGATAAAAAGATGTGATAGAAATAAGGTCCACAGGGGCATCCATATAATATGTAGCAAGGACCTCATGCCTACTTAAAGGGGGCTTTGTAATAGCAAACTTTGCATAAAGTGACTAGACCAAAACAACCAACCCACTAGAGAGAGAGGAGAAAATATCTCCCTCCACCCATTAGGGCAAAACTGTAACTTAGATATTCCTACCCAACTCTATATTAAGCCCCCCACGCCAAAGTTGGTGGAGGTTTTTGACCCCTATACCCCACCCCCGAGAGAGAGAGAGAGAGAGAGAGAGAGAGAGAGAGAGAGAGACCCACTAGCTAGCGTCCCTCTACCACACCACGCCGAGTGTTGTCACCCCGTGATGGCTCCTCTCCTATAGATACTAGAACCCCATGATGGCATCCCTTATGGGTGCGGGATCCCCCTTCCGGCACTTCCTAACCAGGTACCTCGCTCTGCGAAGCCGTCACCATCGTCGGCTACCATCGTAACCTCACTGGATCCCCGCCTCCTCACCGGAGGTAGAGCAACCGGTAGGGATCCACATTGGAGTTGGGAAACGGGCATCAGAGCCTCACCGTGGAGTTGAGTCAACTCCCTGAATCCATGCCTGGATTATCATCCACCCCCACCGGAACATTCGGGTCCCCACGAAGCCTAGATGAACCTCTTCGGACCTCCTTCGGTCTGTTGGAGATATGCCCTAGAGGTAATAATAAATGTAGTTATTATTATATATCTTTGTGTTTATGATAAATGTTTACATTCATGCTATAATAGTATTAACAAGGAAACCATTAATACTTGTGTGATTTGTAAACTTAATTTGAAGTCCCTAGTATGGCCTCTATACTTCACTAGCTTGTTGGTTGATTGATGATGTGGTTTCTTTGTCATGAACATTGAGATGTTATCAACAACAAGATCATATCGTTAGGAGAATGATATGGTGGACATACTCCTATAGACAAGCGTAGCATAAAGATCAAGTCATTTCAATAGTTCAATTGCTATATGCTTTCTGATACATAGTAACCTAATTCCTTCGACCATGAGATCATGCATATTGCCTTTACTGGATGGATGCTTTGATGTCATCAAACACCACACCGTAACAGGGTGGCTATAAAAGTGGCATTGGGTGTTCGGAAAGTATTGGTTGAAACACATGGATCAAGAGTGGGATTTGTCCATCCACATGACGGATAGATATTCTCTGGGCCCTCTCGGTGAAATGTCATCCAATTAGCTTGCAAGCATGTGACTTGGTCACAAGGGATCACATATCACGGGAACGAGAAAAGAGTACTTATCAGTAACAAGGTTGAACTAGGTATGCAGAGATACCGACGATCATGACCTCGGATAAGTAACATATCGTGAGACAAAGGGAAATTGGTATCGTATGTAAGTGGTTCATTCGATCGCAAAGTAATCGTAGAAATATGTGGGAGCCATATGAATTTCCAGATTCCTCTATTGGTTATTGTTCGGAGAAGTGTCTCGATCATGTCCGCATAATTCACGAACCGTAGGGAGACACACTTAAGGATTCGACGTTGTTTGAGTAGTTATGGTATTATGAGAAAGAGACCGAATGTTGTTCGGAGTCTCGGATGGGATCCGGGATATCACGAGGTGATCCGGAATGGTCCGGAGAATAAGATTCATATAAGGAAAGTCCCATTTCGGAGTTGGGGAATGGTTCCGGTGTTTTCATCGGGAACATTCTAGAAGGTCCCGGAATGTCCGGCACTCCGGGGGGGAAGGGGTACATGAATGTGTCATTGCAAGATGGAATGATTGCATCATGTACTAGGTGTTCTCGCTGTCCAAAATAAAGGGTTTATTTAATTCCTAAATTGGAAAAGTCAAACGGCTAATTTGAAAGTCAAACTGCCAATTTTGGGAAGTGGGAAAAGAGGAGGATTGGTGGAGGCCGAATTGGGGGAGGACTCCTCCCTTGGCCGGCGCCCCACCAAGCCGACTTGGGGAGGGACTCTCCTCCCCATGGCGCAGCCAGCCCTCCCACCTATATAAGGAGGGGCAGGGCTCCCCTCCTAGTACACACAAGTTCCTATCCTCTAAACTAGAAACTAGACCTAGACCCCGGTTTAGAGCTGTTTCGGTTTAGAGCCTTCTAATTGTTTTAGAGCCCTCTAATTGGTGTGTCTAATTACTAGACCACTAATAGCCTCTCTCATAAGCTCCACCATACTCGCACCGGCTTAAGGCGAAGCCCTGCGGGATCTCCCCTCTACCTCCGGTACCACGCCGTTGTGCTGCCGGAATCGCGAGGAGAGTGCTACAACCTCCGCTGCCTGCTGGAACAAGGGAGAGGAAGGTCTTCGTCGAGTACCGAACGTGTGACCGACTGCGGGAGCGCTGCGGGAACGCGGCGCCGGAAGGATCGTCTACGCGATCTTGAGATCGGAAAGAGTACGACTACATCACCCACGAGAATCTGCTCTCGTTAAACACTTTGGAATCTTCGAGGGTGAGTTATTCCATCGACTCGTTGCTACAATCTAGTAGATAGATCTTGGCTTGTTTGTTTGTATGCGATAGAAAATTTTTGTTTTCCATGCTACGAACCCCTACAGTGGTATCAGAGCCGTGTCTATATGTAGATCTGTTGCACGAGTAGAACACAATGGTCATTGTGGGCGTTGATGCTTTTATTGTAGATTGCTTTTTGTGTACTTTGCATCTTGCGGTATGTTGGGATGAAGCGGCCCGGGCTAACCTTACATGACATCGTTCATGAGACTTGCTCCACGCTTGACATGCAACTCGTTTTGCATAAGTGGCTTTGCGGGTGCCTGTTTCTCCTAGCATAGTAAAGATCCAATTTACAACGGGTGATCAACAATGCTAGTATCAATGTTGTGGTTCTTGTTCGTAAGTTAGAACGACACTTATGGAAAGCCCCAAACCACGTAAAATATGCAAAGAAAGTAGAAGCGTCTAACTTTATTTTGCAGGGGTGTGCAGTGATGTGATATGGCCATGATTGTGATTATATTTGATGTATGCAATGATCCTTATTGTAAGTTGGCAACCGGCAGGAGCCATATGGTTGTCTTTAATTTCTGTTGAGGCCTGCGTGTCTATTCAAAATAGTTGTAATAGTTGAAGTTGGCGGACGACAACCATGAAGAAGCGTCATTGACCTTGATGCTATGCCGGTGATGATGGAGATCATGTTCGTGCTTGAAGATGGAGATCGGAAGCACAAAGAAGAAAGGCCATATCATATCACATATTATGAATTGCATGTGATGTTAATCCTTTATGCATCTTGTATTGCTTAGTAGACGACGGTAGCATTATAAGATGATCCCTCATGCACATAAATTTCAAGTTCTAAAAGTGTTCACCCTTAGTATGCACCGTTGCCAAAGCTTGCTGCTTCGAAGCACCACGTGATGATCGGGTGTCTTTGATTCCGCGGGTGACTACAACGTAAGCAAGCCAGATTTGCTTATGCGGAAGCTAAGGTTTGATCTTGACGAGCCTAGCATGTACAGACATGGCCTCAGGAACACGGATCGCCGAAAGGCAAAGCATGAATCATATAGTAGATATGATGAACATGATGATTGTTCGCCATTAAAACTATATCAGCTCTCGTGATGATCGGTGTTGATGTAGTGGATTTGGTTCGTGTGATCACTAAAACAATGTGAGGGATGTTGTTTTGAGTGGGAGTTCACCTAGTTTAATTTCATTAATTAATTTGAACTCAATTTGTCATAAACTTAGTCTAAACTATTGCAAATATGTTGTAGATCAATGGCAGCCCCTACCATCAATTTTAATGCGTTCCTAGAGAAAGAAAAGTTGAAAAACAATGGAAGCAACTTCGCGGATTGGTTCCGCAATTTGAGGATTGTCCTCACAGCTGGTAATTTGACCTATGTGCTGGATGCACCGCTAGGTGACCCACCTGCAGCTGATGCTACCGATGAAGTAAAGAATGTTTACCTCGCTCGGAAGAATCAGTACTCCATAGTTCAGTGTGCTATCTTGTATGGTTTAGAATCGGAGCTTCAGAAAAGGTTTGAAGAGTCAGATCCATATGATATTGTCGAGGATCTCAAATTAATCTTTGAGACTCATGCGGCAATTGAAAGTTATGAAGCTTCTGAAAAGTTCTTTAACTGCAAGATGGAAGAGGGTAGCTCCGTCAGTGAGCATGTGCTTAAAATGTCTGGGCACGCAAATAAACTTCAAAGTTTGGGTATAGTGATTCCTAATACTTTGGGAGTTTACCGCATCCTCCAATCACTACCACCAAGTTACAAGAACTTTGTGATGAACTACAACATGCAGAACATGAACAAAGAGTTGCCAGAACTATTTGCTATGTTAAAATCTGCAGAAGTGGAGATCAAGAAAGAGCACCAAGTGTTGATGGTCAATAAGACCACCAAATTCAAGAAAGGCAAGTCTAAGCAGAAGGGACACTTCAAGAAGGGTGGTAAGAAAGTTACCACGCCGACGAAGAGGACCAAGGCTGGACCCAAGCCTGATACTGAGTGCTTTTACTGCAAGGGAGAAGGTCACTGGAAGCGGAATTGCCCAAGGTACTTGGCGGATTTGAAGAACGGCAACATCAAGAAGAAAGGTATATCTGATATACATGTTATTGATGTGTATCTCACTAGTACTCGTAGTAGTGCCTGGGTATTTGATACTGGTTCGGTTGCTCATATTTGTAACTCGAAACAGGAGCTGCAGAATAAACGGAAGCTAGTGAAGAACGAGGTGACGATGCGCGTGGGAAACGGATCAAAGGTTGATGTGATCGCGGTCGGCACACTACCTCTTCATCTACCATCGGGATTAGTTTTATACTTAAATAATTGTTATTTGGTGCCTGCGTTGAGCATGAACATTATATCGGGATCTTGTTTATTGCGAGACGGTTACTTGTTTAAATCCGAGAATAATGGTTGTTCGATTTATATGAGTAATATGTTTTATGCACATGCACCTTTGATAGATGGTCTATTCATATTGAATCTCGATAGTAGAAATACACATATTAATAACATTGAGGCTAAACGTTTGAAATCAAGCGATAATTTGACCTATATGTGGCACTGTCGTCTTGGTCACATTGGAGTGAAGCGTATGAAGAAACTCCATTCCGATGGACTTCTTGAATCACTTGATTTTGAATCACTTGAAAGATGCGAAGCATGTCTGATGGGTAAAATGACTAAGACTCCATTTTCTGGTATGATGGAGCGAGCTACAGACTTATTGGAAATCATACATACCGATGTGTGTGGTCCAATGAGTGTAGCATCGCGCAGTGGTTATCGTTATGTTCTTACCTTCACGGATGACTTGAGTAGATATGGGTATATCTATTTTATGAAACATAAGTCCGAAACTTTCGAGAAGTTTAAGGAGTTTCAAAGTGAGGTAGAGAATCAACGTAACAAGAAGATTAAATTTCTACGATCTGATCGTGGAGGTGAATATCTAAGTTACGAGTTTGGCGAGCATTTGAAGAAATGTGGAATACTTTCGCAGTTGACACCGCCGGGAACACCACAGCGTAATGGTGTGTCTGAACGTCGTAATCGAACTCTCTTAGATATGGTTCGTTCTATGATGTCACTTACAGATTTGCCACTATCATTTTGGGGTTATGCATTAGAAACAGCCGCATTCACTTTAAATAGGGCACCGTCTAAATCCGTTGAAACGACACCGTATGAATTATGGTTTGGGAAGAAACCTAAATTGTCGTTCCTTAAAGTTTGGGGATGCGAAGCCTATGTAAAGAAGTTACAGCCGGACAAGCTTGAACCCAAAGCGGAAAAATGCGTCTTCATAGGATACCCGAAGGAAACTGTTGGGTATACCTTCTATCATAGATCCGAAGGCAAAATCTTCGTTGCTAAGAATGGATCCTTTCTAGAGAAGGAATTTCTCTCGAAAGAAGTGACTGGAAGGAAAGTAGAACTCGACGAGGTTGTCGAACCTTCTCTCGAAATTGCGAGTAGCGCAGCACCGGAAGAAGTTCCTGTGGTGCCTGCACCAATAAGAGAGGAAGCTAATGATGGTGATCATGAAACTTCGGTTGAAGTTACTACAGAGCCTCGGAGGTCAACGAGAACTCGTACCACTCCAGATTGGTATGATTCCGTTATGAATGTCATGTTGGTGGACAACACCGATAACCCCGAGACATATGAGGAAGCGATGATGAGCCCAGATTCCAATAAATGGCAAGAAGCCATGAAATCCGAGATTGGATCCATGTACGAAAACCAAGTATGGACTTTGGTGGACTTACCGGATGGCCGGAAGGCTGTCGAGAACAAATGGATTTTCAAGAAGAAAACAGATGCTGATGGTAATGTTACTGTCTATAAAGCTCGACTTGTCGCAAAAGGGTTTCGACAAATTCAAGGAGTTGACTACGATGAGACTTTCTCACCGGTAGCGAAGCTAAAGTCTGTGAGGATTATGTTAGCAATCGCTGCATATTATGATTATGAGATATGGCAGATGGATGTCAAAACAGCATTCCTCAATGGAGACATTGATGAAGAGTTGTATATGATACAACCCAAAGGTTTTGTCGATCCTAAAGATGCTAACAAGGTATGCAAGCTTCAACGGTCCATCTATGGATTGAAGCAAGCATCCCGAAGTTGGAATCAACGTTTTGATAAGGTAATCAAAAGTTTTGGTTTTATACAAACTTATGGAGAAGCTTGTATTTACAAGAAAGTGAGTGGGAGCTCTGTAGCATTCTTAATACTGTATGTGGATGACATATTGTTGATTGGGAATGATGTAGACCTTCTTAATAGTGTCAAGGAATATTTGAATAATAGTTTTTCAATGAAGGATCTTGGCGAAGCAGCTTACATATTAGGCATAAAGATTTATAGAGATAGATCGAAACGCCAAATATCATTGTCACAAAGTACATATTTGGACAAAGTTCTAAAGAGGTTTGGAATGGAAGATAGCAAGAAAGGGTTCTTGCCCATGTTGCCTAATACGACCTTGAGTAAAACTCAAAGTCCGACATCGGCAGAAGATAGAGAAAAGATGAGTAAGACTCCCTATGCCTCAGCCATAGGATCTCTAATGTATGCCATGCTATGTACTAGACCCGACATCGCATATGCTGTTAGTCTAACTAGCAGATATCAAAGTGATCCAGGAGTGGATCATTGGACAGCGGTCAAAAACATCCTTAAGTACTTGAGAAGAACTAAGGATATGGTTCTTTCTTATGGAGGTGATGAACAGCTCGTTGTTAATGGTTACACCGATGCTAGTTGGAACACCGATCCGGATGATTCTAAATCACAATCTGGATACGTATTTATTTTGAATGGTGCAGCAGTTAGCTGGAGGAGTGCAAAGCAAAGCGTTGTGGCGAGATCTTCAACTGAATCGGAATACATGGCTGCTTCAGAAGCTTCACAAGAAGCGATATGGATGAAAGAGTTCATTACAGAGCTGGGTGTGGTTCCAAGTGCGCTGGACCCAATGTCTATCTACTGTGATAACATGGGCGCCATAGCCAATGCGCAAGAACCAAGGTCACACAAGAAGCTGAAGCATATCAAGCTGCGTTTCCACGCTATTCGAGAACATATCCAGGATGGGGATATAAAGATTTGCAAAGTACACACAGATCTGAATGTGGCGGATCCGTTGACTAAACCTCTCCCGAGGGCAAAACATGACCAACACCAAACTGCCATGGGTGTTCGGTATATTACCATGTAATCTAGATTAGATGACTCTAGTGCAAGTGGGAGACTGTTGGAGATATGCCCTAGAGGTAATAATAAATGTAGTTATTATTATATATCTTTGTGTTTATGATAAATGTTTACATTCATGCTATAATAGTATTAACAAGGAAACCATTAATACTTGTGTGATTTGTAAACTTAATTTGAAGTCCCTAGTATGGCCTCTATACTTCACTAGCTTGTTGGTTGATTGATGATGTGGTTTCTTTGTCATGAACATTGAGATGTTATCAACAACAAGATCATATCGTTAGGAGAATGATATGGTGGACATACTCCTATAGACAAGCGTAGCATAAAGATCAAGTCATTTCAATAGTTCAATTGCTATATGCTTTCTGATACATAGTAACCTAATTCCTTCGACCATGAGATCATGCATATTGCCTTTACTGGATGGATGCTTTGATGTCATCAAACACCACACCGTAACAGGGTGGCTATAAAAGTGGCATTGGGTGTTCGGAAAGTATTGGTTGAAACACATGGATCAAGAGTGGGATTTGTCCATCCACATGACGGATAGATATTCTCTGGGCCCTCTCGGTGAAATGTCATCCAATTAGCTTGCAAGCATGTGACTTGGTCACAAGGGATCACATATCACGGGAACGAGAAAAGAGTACTTATCAGTAACAAGGTTGAACTAGGTATGCAGAGATACCGACGATCATGACCTCGGATAAGTAACATATCGTGAGACAAAGGGAAATTGGTATCGTATGTAAGTGGTTCATTCGATCGCAAAGTAATCGTAGAAATATGTGGGAGCCATATGAATTTCCAGATTCCTCTATTGGTTATTGTTCGGAGAAGTGTCTCGATCATGTCCGCATAATTCACGAACCGTAGGGAGACACACTTAAGGATTCGACGTTGTTTGAGTAGTTATGGTATTATGAGAAAGAGACCGAATGTTGTTCGGAGTCTCGGATGGGATCCGGGATATCACGAGGTGATCCGGAATGGTCCGGAGAATAAGATTCATATAAGGAAAGTCCCATTTCGGAGTTGGGGAATGGTTCCGGTGTTTTCATCGGGAACATTCTAGAAGGTCCCGGAATGTCCGGCACTCCGGGGGGGAAGGGGTACATGAATGTGTCATTGCAAGATGGAATGATTGCATCATGTACTAGGTGTTCTCGCTGTCCAAAATAAAGGGTTTATTTAATTCCTAAATTGGAAAAGTCAAACGGCTAATTTGAAAGTCAAACTGCCAATTTTGGGAAGTGGGAAAAGAGGAGGATTGGTGGAGGCCGAATTGGGGGAGGACTCCTCCCTTGGCCGGCGCCCCACCAAGCCGACTTGGGGAGGGACTCTCCTCCCCATGGCGCAGCCAGCCCTCCCACCTATATAAGGAGGGGCAGGGCTCCCCTCCTAGTACACACAAGTTCCTATCCTCTAAACTAGAAACTAGACCTAGACCCCGGTTTAGAGCTGTTTCGGTTTAGAGCCTTCTAATTGTTTTAGAGCCCTCTAATTGGTGTGTCTAATTACTAGACCACTAATAGCCTCTCTCATAAGCTCCACCATACTCGCACCGGCTTAAGGCGAAGCCCTGCGGGATCTCCCCTCTACCTCCGGTACCACGCCGTTGTGCTGCCGGAATCGCGAGGAGAGTGCTACAACCTCCGCTGCCTGCTGGAACAAGGGAGAGGAAGGTCTTCGTCGAGTACCGAACGTGTGACCGACTGCGGGAGCGCTGCGGGAACGCGGCGCCGGAAGGATCGTCTACGCGATCTTGAGATCGGAAAGAGTACGACTACATCACCCACGAGAATCTGCTCTCGTTAAACACTTTGGAATCTTCGAGGGTGAGTTATTCCATCGACTCGTTGCTACAATCTAGTAGATAGATCTTGGCTTGTTTGTTTGTATGCGATAGAAAATTTTTGTTTTCCATGCTACGAACCCCTACACGGTCTACACCGACCCTCTGACGATCCGTCTCCTAGAATCCCTTCACCCCAGTAACATGTAAGGTGATCCCATTGGAGGGAGTAGACGAGCAGTTTCCACATCGACCTCACAACATCCCCACCATCCTTCCCTAGGGTAGTCTCAAGTCTCTGATGTCCTTCCCGCTTACCACCTTCCTGAGTGGAAGAGAAGATGTACCCCTCCCGCGTCCAATCCTGATGGAGTTCGAGCAGGGCAAACAACATCAACGTGAGCTGTAATGAGGGACCACAAGACGAAGGGACATCAAGATAATGCCCCATAACCCAGAGAACCCCATAGTCCCGGAGGGGAGGAGTGCCACCACTGCCGGCCGGCGCATCACCATCATCGGCCTTTCAAGCCCGTCATTCCCAGCCGAGGGTGCATCAAGCCGCCATCATGCCAAGTTGGAAGAGGATAAGAGTTAGAAGGCTTGATGGGAAGGGACACGTCTTGATTCCTATATCAAAGGTGTCACCCAAAGAGAATTGCCACCTAACTCGGGACACCACCTTACTGCCTACCGATTCCCGTCGTCGATAGAAAGATGACGAATGGCAAATATGATTATAGCCTAACGGTGGAAAAATGGCGGAATGACAAAACTGAGGAGTATTATAACGAAGTAGTGGCAAGATTAGAGTTTCAGCTGGTAAAATGACAAAGCTTAGTTTTGGATTGATCATAGTGGCACAAACTATTAGAGTATATCACGGTTTGGACTATATTTGGTAGTTTAAGTTTCTAATCCAATTCTATTTCTAGTAGTCTTCTTGCCCTCCAAGTCTTCTAGTACTATATAAATATCCCAATGACTCTCAATGTAATTACCTCTCGCAATATCAATACAATCAATATATTTACGCAATCTATCATGGTATCAGAGCATCTCGGTCCTCAGCCTAGGGTTTAGCCACCACCGCTTCCGTTGCGCCGCCCCCGGGGAGATCGTTCTCCGCTGGGGGCCGCGCAACTAGTAGATTAGATCTTTCTTTGCCAATAATTTCCTGCCGCCTGCTTGACCGACGTTTCTTCTTCTTTCGCCGATCATAGATCGGATTGCGTCGTCCACAGGCACATGTCGTCATCACGCGCCTCTACTCCAACCTCGGCGTCGACTCATCTCCGACAAAATATCGCCAACAATCATGCCAAAGAGGCTTCGTGCGGCGCCCCAAGGGACGCCTTCACGCGTTACGTTCTCACGTCGTCACCATGCTGGCCCGTCTTTGCTAACATCAACCGGGGCGCACGGCCCCGAGTACGCGCCTTGCCGTCAACAAAGGACTACACCTTCATTAACTGTGGTCATCATCGCCGACAACCATCTACAGCAACAACATTGCCACATCGTCGTCGCCACCACCAATCGTGGTCATCGTCAAGGCCAACAAGTTCTTCTTCTTCACGAGTGACGTCGCGCTCATACAAGCGGAAAATACGGGTCTAATCCCCAAAATCAACTACCGGTACAATTCAATCATCATTAACAACTACTTCGCCGTCTTCATCCACCACGACCTCGCCGCCAGGGTCGCAGTCTAATTTTTATTTTCCAATAAATCAATTTTCTTCTTGTAACTACTTCATCTACTCTGACACATCGGCGGACAACTTCTACGCACCGACCGTTCATGGAGAATTTCTCTGCTGCTCCCTCTGGCTCTGGCTCATATGGTTCGTGATGGTCCCTGTCTTCACACATCCGATATTGGCAACATCGATGCGTGCTTTCGTTCCCGGCACGCTCCCGATTTTGGCAAGCTCGGCAAGGCGTGTCGCCTACCTCGACTACTCCGACTCCAGCTACGTCTACATCAATAATTACTACGGCGATTTCTCTAGGCTCAACGACGACATCGACCAGGACACCATGACAACATCAACCTTATCGACTTCATCAATGGAGACTACATCACCAACGGCACCATCGTCCACGACTACAGCACCCCACTTGACATCGGCATCCACTGGCTCCCTCTCCAGTTCGCGCTTTTGGCTTATGCTCCAGTCAGACCGTCCGCGACGCTCCTTCTGTTCGTGTCACTATCGATCCGACTGCGGGAGAGTGTTAGAGTATATCACGGTTTTGAACTATATTTGGTAGTTTAAGTTTGTAATTCAATTATATCTCTAGTAGTCTTCTTGCCCTCCAAATCTTCTAGTACACTATATAAACAGTTCAAGGACTCTCAATGTAATTATATCTTGCAATATCAATACAATCTATATTTCCGCAATCTTACACCAACGATAAAAACCTTGTTAATTTGGTGCACTCCAATCAGTCACCTAGCAGGTCACTTGGCCATCTGGTACATAGGGTACTCTCCCCAACTAGCTGGCTAGCCCCCGCGTACAAGTTCTCTGCGTGGGTTGTGCGTTTCGAGTATGCTCGTCTGGTCGGACCCCAAGTCTTGCCGGGAGACATCTTCTCTCTTCACTGTTGTGGAGGTAATAGCTTGGTTCATGTAAAAGACTGAGCATCGAGTGATCATACTAGGACTCTAGGAGGGGTAAGATGCCGGTGGATTAGTTATTTCCTAGATCAGAGTCAGAGATTCAGAGATAGATATGCCTTGTTGTAAATACACTGCCAATACCACCGAACGAGCTAGGGGCCGGCTAGGGCCCGTACACTGTGAGCCTGGGGGGCAGCACTACGCACGGCACACGTACACTGCGCGGGAACTGTTCAGCCTGGTGGAGTGAAGAGAAGTACGTCGATCGTACACGGCGAGGTAACTGTTCAGTCTTCAGCCTGAGAATGGTGCGGACTAAGTCTGGTGAGAGCGCTCCCGCCATCCGTCTTATTACGTGTTCAGTGTTCAGTCTTCAGGCTAATAACCGCGCACTACTGCGCGCGAGAGGGCGCTCCCACCATCCGTCAAGTCTGGTGCATGCATGCACACGGCTCTTCTTTTCCATTAATCCAAAGTACCCCTCCTTCCCAAAATACATTACCTATACATTTTTAGTCAAAGTCAAATTTCACAAGCTTAGACCAAGCAGGTAGAAACAGTTAGGTCTATCGTGAAATATATGTTTATACTGTATTATATTTGTGTCATAGATGCTGGTCTATTTTTCTAGATACTTAGTCCAACATTATAAAGATCAACTTCGACTACAAATAATATGCAAAACCTATTTTTGGAGGGAGAGAGTACTGTGCGATCCAGCAATGAATTCGATCGACCAGCATCTTAACTACTACTACTACTCTCTCTCTCTCACTCCTAAAAAAGATGTAAAAAAAATTATCATCATTTTCAAATCTCCACGCCACAATCCAAATATCCATAATACAAATATGCATAAATTTTATCCAAAATACATCAAATTGATCAAGTTAGATCCAAAAGTTCGGCCACTACCATGTCGGCACATTCATCCAAGCATGACACAATTTCACATCTTCTTTCTCGCTATAGTTAGCGGATCTCTTGCCTGGAGCCTTGTCCTTGCTCTTTCCCTTGCCTTTCCTCTTGCCCTTGGTTGGCGCCTCCACCTCGGTCAACTCTTCTTCGGCCTCCTCGGTGGCCTCTTCCTCTTCCCCGGCCAAGAAGCAGGGCCGGCCTGAGGGGGATCTAGAGGGGCGGCTGCCCGGAGCCCAAAAATTTTGGGGGCCCTTTCCAGATATGTGCTTCATATATGGCCTAGTATAGAACACAAAAATAGTAGTAGTTCAGTTTTCAATTGGGTTAGATTAGACCTTTTAGTTTTCTAGTCTAAACAAAGCATACGTACTAGGAGGCCAGGAGTCAGAGCGATCAGATCGGTCATTGTGTCATTGTTAATTGCATCGATCACGCGACTACGTGAGTCCGGTTCGGCCGTTCTCCTTGCCCTTTCCTAAAATCTTCGCCTAATCGTCTTTCATCTCGGCTCTCCGTACACAAGTCGTCGGTCCGTCGCCTCTCCCTGTCTCTCGTCTAACTCACAAGGACAGGCTGTTCAGACATTGCAGGTCTGATTCCAGTCTGCTATCTACATGGAAGTAGGAACGTGGAAGGTATGGAAGCATCTTTCCTCAACCAAACTTGGGTTAGGTACCGTTAGTTTATGCCCTAATTCTACTTCTGATTAATAGTTTTTTTAGTATGGTTAATTGGTTACGGTGCCTGATTTCGGTGTTAAGAAAAGGAAAAAGAGGCACTTTGAGGAATCCAGATGAGTTGGCATTGGTTCTTGTGGGGGAATAAAGTTATGTTGATCTAGATGACGATATTGGTATAGAGGACAATGTTGACATCAGCCCATATGATGACAATGTGTGTGATCATGAGTACGTATTTAATTCATCTCCTACAGAATCTACTAGTGTCGATGAGAAACCAATTATTGTAGACATTTATGATCCGATAAATTGGTCTCGTCTTGATAACAAAGCAAGGGATACATTAGTCGAGAAGGCTATTAGATAAGAAAATATTATTTTCCTTTAGATGGTACTACCTCGAGAAAATTTTCATATGAAGATTTTTGAGTTTGTCAAATAAGCGGATTATTATTCTAATATTTGGATCGCTTATTGGATCTTATTACTATGCCTGTGACTGTTGCATCAGTTAAAAAAAGCTTTTCAAAGTTGAAACTATTGACGAATTATTTGAGATCTAAAATATCTAAAGAGAGGTTAAATGGTTCGACAACTCTATGCATCGAGAAGAAGTTATTGGACGAGATTGATATTGATTCGATTGTCACCTACTTTGCTTCTAGGAATAAACGGATAAAGTTTTAAGGTAATATGTAAATATTGTTAATTTTTATATGAATTTTGCAATTGGGTATATTTGAAATATTTATTTTCCATTGTTTCATATATTTATATATTAAAAAATTAGCAAGGGGCCTATAATTTTAGTTTCGCCCTGGGCCCTCGAAATCCCAGGACCGGCCCTGCCAAGAAATCATCATCGGCCTCCTCGGTGGCCACCTCCTCGTCGCTGCTGAAGTTGAGGTCATCGAGGCCTTTGTGGTGAGAAGAATCGAGTTGGGACATGAACTCGGTGACGGTCACCTCGGTTTCACTCGGCGTCGGCATTTGAATTTCGTCGAACAACTCGCAGGCGCCATCTTCAGCTGACATGTTGGCCGTCGAGGAGGACGAAGGCGTGGCCTTGGAGGTCCCCTTGGGCTTGCCATTCTTATGTCGTGACACCATAGGCTTCCATGTCCCGTTTATCCATAGCGTCTCGTGCTCCTGATGTTGCAACCAACACCGCTCCTGTGCCACCACCTCTACCGCCACCTCCAACTGGTTCGTCTCCCAATACCAATCGTTTTGGTTGCGTGATTCGTCTAGTGGATCAGTTGTATCTCTTGGGTATTGACACTACTATGGATCATGTGTCTACTAAGCTTCGACATGCCAAGCAGGATCCCCACTGATGTGTGTCCATGGCAGACGAGCACCAGGCCGTCATGAAAACAACACATGGTCGCTTATTCCATGCCCATCGCAGGCAAATGTTGTCACCTTGACATGTCAAGAATGCATTCCTCAATGTCAATCTTGATGAGGTCGTCTAACGTCAGCAGCCCCCTAGTTTTGCTGATGCGGCCGAACCGGTTCATGTTTCTTGACTTCATAAATCCCTCTACGGCTTGAAGAAAACTCCGTGTGCGTGGTACCAATGGTTTGTTGCGTATCTTTCCACACTAGGATTCGTGGCCTCTGTTACGAACACCTCCTAGTTTGTTCTCTAGTCTAGTGGGGACATGGTTTACTTGATCCGCTATGTGGACGACATTATTGTCACCGCATCTTCCCTTGTATTTCTGTAGCGCCATTCTCGACAAAATACACAGGCATTGTTGTGAGAAAATATTTTGATGGTATGTTCTCTCCCAACGGCAATATGTTGGATGTTCTTCAGCACGCTGGTATGGATGAGTGTCATCCTACATCGACGCTAATATACATTCATGCTAAGGTCTCTGACATTGACGGTGAGCTCCTCTCTGACGCTATAGAATACAAGTGACTTTCTGGTGCGCTCTAGTATCTCACAGTGACGCGCCCGGATCTCCTATGTGGTCATGCAGATTTTCCTTCATATGCATGCTCCACACATGCCTCACCTTTCTCTTGTGAAGCGTGTCCTCTTGTGTGTCCCTCGTACTATGGATTTTGGTCTTCACCTTCGTGCTTTGTCCTTGACAGCTTTGACATCTTATTTCGACACCAACTGGGTTCCCTACTAATTCATGTAAAATGCGTCTCCGGTCTTTTTAGTTTATTGTGACATATTCAAACATATTTTCATCTTATCTATTCTTATAATCACGATTACAATGATTTATGGGTTTTCTAAAATCCCCTCTATTTGGGTTATAACTCTGCATGTCAGAAAATTCTTGTTTTAGGTATTTTTGACATTCAGAGACCTTCGTAGACTCAAAACTCTTTTGTCCTACTTTATAATTAAAGCAATGATATCCAGATAGAATTCGATACTAAGTAATTGTAGTAAATCGCCTAGTGCTACAATAGACCAAAGGGAAACTAGCAGCTCCCTCACCTCCTTGTTCCTTCTTTTCCTCTCTTAATACAATGTAATATTTACATAAAAGACCCTGACATAGTACTAGTCTACACACTAGTCCTTCCAACACTCCCCCTCAAGATGAGGCGAAGATGTCAATAAGCCTCATCTTGTTACGAATACTTACAAAATATACAACACTAACACCTTTTGTCAGAACATCCACTAATTGATCAGATGATTTTACATAAGTGATTTTAAGTGCACCTTCATCCAACTTCTCCTTAATAAAGTGCATGTCTATCTCAATATGTTTAGTTCGATCATGATGGACTGGATTATGTACTATGTTAATGGCATCTTGGTTATCACAATACAAGTAAATAGGTTCTCCATCAAACATCCGGATCTCTGACGGTAATATTCTCAACCACATCATTTCACATGAACCTGAGGCCATGGACCTATTCAGCTTCTGTTGTGGACCTTGCAACCACGCTTTGTTTCTTACTTCTCCAGCTCACCAAGTTATTTCCCACGAACACACAGTAGCCAGATGTAGATTTTCTATCATCCAAGTTTCCAGCCCAATCAGCGTCAGTAAACCCTTCTATTTTCAAATTTGCATGATTTGAAAATAAAATTCCCTTTCCTGGACACCCTTTCAAATATCTCAGTATTCTATTTACTGCATCCATATGGCAAGTTTGAGGATCATGCATATACCTACTAACCACACTTACAACATAAGCAATATCTGGCCTGGTATGGGATAGATAAATCAACCGTCCAACTAGTCTTTGATATCTATGCTTATCGACTCGTTCCTCTGAATCAGCTCTCACATGGTGATTCTGTTCGATAGGTGTACTAGCAATTTTATAGTTCAGCATTCTAGTTTCCTTAAGTAAATCAAGGACATACTTTCTTTAGGATAAGAAAATACCTTGCACACCATAAGCCACTTCAATGCCAAGGAAGTAGTGAAGATACCCTAGGTCCTTCACTTCAAATGCCTTTGCTAAAGCTTTCTTCAATCTCATCATTCCTCTTCAGCATTACATGTTATCACGATGTTATCCACATATACGATAAGTATAACAATTTTTTGTTCAACATGCTTGAAGAATAAAGTGTGGTCTGCATTGCTTTGTTGATAACCCCATGAACAAATTTCATTTCGAAGCTTGCCAAACCCGGCCCTTGGTGACTGTTTTAGCCCATATAATGCTCTCTTTAATCTACAAATTTTCCCAACTGGTGCTAAAGTTTCATCATAGTCTACACCATATGTCTGACTATATCCCTTGGCTACTAATCTAGCTTTATATCTCTCGATTTTGCCATATGGAATATGTTTTACAATGAATACCCACTTACAACCCATAACCTTTTTATTAGTAGGAAGAGTCGTAAAAATCCAAGTGTTGTTTTTGTCAAGTGCAGCCATTTCCTCCAACATGGCATCTCTCCATTTGGGGCAACTCTTAGCTTCCTGCCAATCATGGGGAATAGGTACAACTGACTCAAGTGCAGCAATAAAGGCTCTCTACTGAGGTCCCACAGAACAATATGAGACATAATTAGAAATATCATACTGGGACAAATTTGATGGCAGTTTCCCAGTGGTGGAGCAAGGTTGTTTTCTCTGAGCTATAGGGATATCCAGATCATCAAATGGAGCAGAAACTGTACCATCACTCGCGGAGGGGCTTGAATCTGAGCTATGCGAATCTTGCTAAACTTGAGCTTCAGAATTTTGACCCAATGGAGTATCTTCATCCCTCTGCACTTGATCATTCTCAGCTCTGTGTCTCCGCGAGTACAGTCGGACCTCTCGTTCTTCATTTGGTTTTGGCCACTGTGGTGCACCACCTGGTGTACCTTGTTCTGCTTCTGTAGGACCGACATTTCTATCTTCATGTCCGTCTTCTCGTGGTATTACTCCAATCACTATTTCCCTTGATGTAGTACGGTTACTCTCTACTCCCTTTTCTCCCCTGCTTCACTGTCTATATCTGAAACATCATCTCCATAAAGATCAGGAAAGACATCAGTTAAGTCCGCAGGTTCTCCATAAAATGGTTGATGTTCTCTGAAAACTACATCCATGCTCACAAACATTCGCTTTTGTGATGGGCACCAACATTTATATCCCTTTTGTTTTCCTAAATACCCCACAAACACACACTTTAGAGCTCTTGGATCAAGCTTGCTCATGGAAGGTCTATAATCTTTCACATAGCACATACACCCGAATACTTTTGGTGGAACCACATAAGAAATCTCACCAGTTAAACATTCTATTGGAGCTTTGTACCCAAGTACTCTAGATGGCATTCTATTTATCAGGTATGTTGTTGTCATCACTGCCTCACTCCACAAAATTTTTGGTACATTCATAGCCATCATTAAACACCGGGTAACCTCCAAAAGGTGCATGTTTTTCCTTTCGGCCAAGCCATTTTGTTTAGAGGTACCTGGACAAGTTGTTTGATGAATAATCCCAAAACTGGAAAAGTATTTGTCAAATTCCTTGTTCACATACTCCGTCCCATTATCAGTACGAAATATTTTCATGCACGCATTATATTGAGTTTTGATCATATTATGAAAATCAACGAAGCATTCAAACACATCATATTTGTTCCTCAACACATAAACCCAAGTGACTCTGGTACAACAGTCAATGAACATAACAAATGATCGGTAACCATTTAGATCTTGAACTCCACTGGGACCCCAGGCATTAGAATGAATAACTTCAAGTGGTGTGTTACTCTGATTATCAGCTAGCACATAAGAGCTTCTAGTTTGCTTTCCAAGTTGACATGCATCACATACTAGTTTCTCCTTCTTAACTTTATTATAAAGATCACGATAAAGGTGACTCAAAATAGGGAATGACATATGACCCAACCTGCGATGTTGAAGTAGAAACTCTTCTAATGGTGATGAAGATAGCACGGCTGCAACAGAGGGTGATACTTCCTTGTCTAGGTAATATAATCCATCATGTAAGCTCCCCATCCCGAGCTTTTTTCCAGTTCCAAGTTCCTGAAATATACACCATTTTGGGAACAAAATAGCAACACAATTAAGCTCCTGCGTAATGTTGGGTCTGCAGCATAGAAAACAAAAAATTTCCTACGGTGTGAACTACACGCCAAGATCTATCTACTAGGTACAAAGCAACGGGTGGACATACATCCAACGAGAACTTACCCTCGTAGACAACAAGCTTTGTTAACGAGTAGGAACTCGTGGTTGATGTAGTCGTACACTTGCCGATCTCAAGATCGTGAGGAAGTCCAGCAGGTCCGGCTCCAGCACGTCCATCAGATCCAGCTCCAGCAGCACCAAGTCCAGCACCGCAAAGCAGCGGTGCATCCGTGATCGCACACACGTCCGGTACCCCGATAACCTCCGTACCTCGCTCCAGCAAAGCAGCGGAAGCAGCAACTCCTTTCCAGATAAAGCCACCGGGAACATGTATCTCGCTAATCCAAGACCATGGGGAAATAATACTAGAGGGGGAGAGAGATCCTTCACAAGGAGGTGTGTGTGAGAAGTGGGGAGGGGGTGGACTTTTATAGGAGGAGGGGGTGCCCCTCCTTCATGGCCGGCGCATGGAGGAGGTGACCCTTCACCTCCTCCATTCATGTGGTGGTAACTCTCTCCATATAAATTTGCCCCTTCACATTCTCTTTTAAAGTCTCCACTTTAAATGCATTAAATTTCTCCAAATTTAATGCTCTCTCATTTAATAAAACTCTTTTATTAATTTTATTCAGAATTTTGTTAATTGCTTTAATTAACAAACATTCACATAAAACCCCCTGCAACATTTCAATATTACATGCAGAACCAATTTCAGCATTTTCACCCGAAACAGTTTCGGTGTCTATTAAAATAATTCCAGCGCTTTCTTAAATCTTTATCTGAAACATATTTGCTCCAAATGGTGTCGATATCCCTTAAGTGTGTCACCCTATGGTTCGCGAATAATGCAGACATGATCGAGACCCCTCTCAGATCAATAATCAGAAGCGAGACCTGGAGATCCATACTGACTCCTACACATTCAACGATGACTTCTGTGATCGTGAGAACCTTTAACGCTTGTAACTAAATCCCTTTGTCCCGCGATATATTACATGTCCGAGATTCGATCATCGGTATCTCCATACCTAGTTTGATCTCGTTACCGACATGCACTCTTTTCTCGTTCCCGTGATATAACATTCTAGTGATCACATCACTTGCTTGCAAGCTATTTCAATGTGATATCACCGAGAGGGCCCAGAGTATATCTATCCGTCATCGGGATGGACAAATCCCACTCTTGATCCATGAGCCTCAACATAACACCTTCGTAGCACTGAACCCACCTTTATAGTCACCCTGTTACGGTGTGACGTTTGATGTTATCAAGATACTCTTCCGGTGTTAGCAATTAACATGATCTCATGGTCTAAGGATAAAGATTACTTCGTATGATGTTATATCAATATAAACATAATGACTTTGATCGTAATGCTATACTTCGGATGAATGTTCATCACATCATTCCACCAATGGTGTGACCTTGTTATTAACAACATCCAATGTCCATGATCAGGAAACCTTGATCATCTTGTTAATCAACAAGCTAGTCTATAAGAGAGGCATGACTAGGAACCCTTTTTGTTTATTAAACACACATGTATTGATGTTTCCGAATCAATACAATTCTAGCATGTAAAATAAACATTTATGATAAACATGGAATAAGATAATAACCACTTTATTATTGCCTCTCGGGCATATTCCCTTCAGTCTCCCACTTGCACTAGAGTCAATAATCTAGTTTGGAAAACTTTCCGCATTGAACACCTATGGCTTTCTGGTGTTGCATATACGCTATTGCTAGTGGTTAACATAATCTTCGGATGTGACAGTTTCAGATTCGTGTGTATTTCCATGTCTTTGCGTCTCTACGCATCACTCATTCTCAAATGAGATGGCATTGTATAAATTTGGTCCTCTGGTGAGACCTTTAGTTCGTGCAGCTCAAAATATGTTGATATTATTGTCACACAATATATATTCATACTATTAGCCCACTTTGAACCACACCTAGTTTGATAACAAACTACTTAACACAAATGCCCTCCTTTGCTGCTACTATAGCAGTTATATACTTAGCCTTTTGTTATAGTATCCGTCACAATATCTCAACTTTGGAACTCATCCAAATCCATCATGGAACATCCTTTCCATTATATTGTGCCACCCATAGTCTAAATTGAGATAGATTTAATTTGTATCTTGTGACAAAACTAGTATCAATGTAACACTTTACAATGAACTACCTTTAACTATTTGTCACTTATACATGATATATTCTTAGTTCTTCAAAGCTCATAAGAATATCTTTACTATTGTCCAATGATCATCTTATGAATCATTCTGGTATATGCTCATAACATTTAGAGCATAGGACATTCTGGATATATACATATCATGGTATAATCGATCAGAATCTTCATGTGATTTTACTCACCAAGTGTTGAAACACTTGAATCTGAATACAATTCTTTCCATGCAGCAAGAACCTTTCTTGTTGTTTCCATATTGAACCCTTTCAATATCTCATATTGAACCCTTTCAATATCTTATATATGTATGTCTGGCACAACTATATTAGCGCCTTAATCTATCCATATAGATATTGATGCCTAATATTCCGGGTTGCCCAAGTCTTTCATCGAAATCTTAATTTAATGAAATCCTTAACTTGTGTCAATTCAAGATACATCATTTCCAATCAACAATATGTCCTCTACATAATGTATTAGAAATATGTCTTAGCGCTCCCACTTAATTTCTTGCAAATGCAAGCATCTTCATCATCTCCGATGAATTTAAACTCTTTTAACAGTTTCATCATGGTGAAGATTCCAACTCCGCTATGCTTACTTCAACTATTAAAGTTTACATGCCCTTTTAGCACCCTTTGAATTAACAAAACCCTTCGGACCATGTCATGTACATGTCCTAGGTTACTGTTCTATTAGAAGAACCTTGTTTTGTTTATTCAACTACCATATACCAAATTATATGTAGTGGTTGCTACATTAATCCGTCAAGACTATATATCGCTATGAAAGATCATATCTTGTCATAGTCAACTCCTTGAACATTGCCGTAAACTTCTTTCTGACATGTTGACTATTTCATAGATGTCAAACATCCATGTCTATTTCTTTATAGATCCAAACACGACCGATAGGCTTCACGCCTTTCCGGAGGGTCTTCCAAGTTCAGAAACTTGATTTCTCGTGTATGGATACTATCACGGATTCTATGACTTCTAGTCATTTTATGGAGTCAGGGCCCATCATCGCTTCTTTGCATGCAGTCGGTTCATCATTGTCAAAACAATAACGACTTCTGTTTCAAATCTTACTATTTGATTCTTACCGACCCACATGGTTCAATAGGAACTCTAATCTCCAAGATCACACCCTTTGTAATCACAAGGGCCATGAGCATTGTGGCCACCACCAGGACACTTTCCGGCGCTGCGCTACTTAGCACATATAGCTAAGGTTCAACAACCTTATCAAAGTTCTATTGTCCTCCCACTTAACTTTTCGCGAGAAATTCCTTCTCAAGAAACTTGACGTTCTAAGCGACAAACTCTTTTGTCCTCGGTGTTATAGAGGAATTCCCAACAAATTCTTTGGGATAACCTACAAAGACGTGCTTATCCGACTTTGGTTGTAAACATTTTACTTATGCATAGCATACCAAAATTTAAGAAAAGACAAATTCGGGTTTTATCCCAAACCATAACTCATATGGTGTCATTTCAACGGATCACGATGGTGCTCTTTTTAGTGAAAAAGCGGTAGTCTCTAAAGCTTCAATCCTTAAAACATAATGGCAGTTTTATAAATGACACCTTTGATCTTACCATGTCAAACATGGTTTGATTTCATCTCTCCAATATGCCATACTCTTGTGGTTTATCGGGAAATCCAAATTCATGGAACAATTCCTCAAATCTTAGGTGTTTTGATAAACATGTAACTCAAATATCTTCCTTTATGATCGAATCATAAACTCTTTATTTTCTTGTTACAATGATTTTCCACTTCATCTTGAAAGTCTTTGAACAATTTTCAAATGTTTCATACTTCTTCCTTATTAAGTAAATATACAGATATATTCACTCAAATTTTTGGAGAAAGGATATGAAGCAAAAAGATCCATCGCATATGGCTACACATAATGGACTATGCACATCAGCATGCACAATTTTCAATAAGCTAGTCATCCGTTCCTCTCTGGCCTATGGACGGAGTTTCAATTATCTCGAGGAAAGTCTCACATGCGTCAATTGATCAAAATAAAAGACTTAAAAAATCCATCAACATGGAGTTTCTTCATGTTTTCTTTCAAATATAATTTAAACAGCGATGTCACTTCATAAGTGATCTTTCAATCATTTGTCTTGCGACATTTTAGCAATAGTGTTTATGGATGTGATTTCTCCAACTAGACTTGTAAAAGTTCATACATCCTTTATGGAATACGGTAATTATTTGAACAGCCATTGTTCTCATGATACCGGAACAAAATAACAATTATTTAAACAAATCTTGAAGGCTTGGTTTGACGACAACGAAAAACACAATAACACTTTATTTGTTTTCGATGAACATCATCACTCATTCTCTTGCTGGTTACTTAGGCCATTGTAGTTCATGAATTGCTTGTCCTATATGACACTTCATACCAACCAATTCGGTATCCAATACTGGTATCCAATACCTAAGAACCACATTGTTTAACAAGCAAGGAATATAGCCATAACATGTATATCTTCTATATACCTAAGTTGGACATCTCCAACCTTTTATTTTCTGCCAAATATTTTATAGATTCTCTTTCAGCAATTCCTTTTCTTTTAAAAGAATCTATCAACATCAATAGTGGTGTTATCAACATGACACATGGTACAAAGCGTATATAGTCAAATACTAATACCTTTGGACTTGCACTTTGAAGTGGATCACCATCATCAAATGTTTGGTGTTCTTTCAAAAATCCATTCTTTAGTAATCTATTAGTGTAGTAAACATTTTACTTACATCTTCTATTCATCCTTATCATGACAACTTTCATGATCAAGATACTATAGCTTATAAGGAAGAATCACGAGTATAATATCAGTTCCCAAAACCTTTTTGGTAGATTCGGATGCCTAGCATCTCCATCCTTCACAAATTCTCATACAATATGAGAACATGTATTTTGCTAAATTATACTCTATCATAATGCAACCAAAAACATTGTTTCAGATATCACAATATCTTTCACACATGATGGTTTTTGAAACAATTTCCAGCTCCAATATAATCTTGATATGAAAACAACATTCTGAATATCAATAATCATGAAGGCAAACATGATACGTTAGATACTAACATTGGAATTCTTACTCTAGATTTAATACTACTTATTAAACTTCATGGATTAAATAGAGTTTGCTGAAAGTTTGCAATAGGACTTATAAACTTTAAATTGATATTCAAAACAATACGATACCAGTTCGTAAAGTAAATATCCAGAATTCTATAGTTCTATTATCTCAATTGAAACTAAGCATAAGGCAGTGAACAGATGCCAATGACTACAACAAATTATGCAAATTCACTTTGATTTATTTTATGACAAATTTAGTTCGACTAATCTAAATTAGAAATGAACTACCACTCAAAAACGACATCCCTCGTGCCTTTTTGGTGATTACATGAACCAAATCCACTACACCAAGTCCGATTATCACCTGAGTTGATGTAGCTTCAAAGGCGAGCATCTATATGGGCATCATATCAACTATATGACTCATGCTTAACCTTTCGGTCCGTGTTCCGAGGCCATGTCTGTACATGCTAGGCTCGCCAAGTAAGAACCTTAGTATTCGCGTGTGTAAAACTGTCTTACACCCGTTCCTATGAAAGCGTAGATTCGAGTACACCCGATCATCACGTGATGTCTCGAAATACGATCCACAAAACGGTGCATACTTAAGGAAGAACACGTTTTTATCTTGATATCTAAAAGAGGGATCATCTTACAATGCTACAGAAAGCGCCAAACTAGCAGTATAAGATGCTAACATCTAATGTGTAAAGTGAGATGATATGGTCAATGCATTTGATCTCTATCACTTGCATCGTGGTATGATCTCTATCATTCCTTTATGTGTAAGGCCAAGGTCTATGAAACTTACACGTTAAGTGTGTTGTAAGAGTATCTATCATACATCTACTTACAATAATACCATATCAATACACTAGCCCAGCAACGATCTAAACTAGACGCCTCTAATTTATCAATTGCAAGTTTTACGTGGCTTAGGGCTTTCGGAGATAGAACCATTCTTACCTACGAACATGAACCACAACGAGGATAACTAAGTTATTAGCAACTCGTTGTAAATCAGATATTGACTATAGTAGGAGAGACAGACACCCGCCAGCCACTTATGCAAAACAAGTTGCATGTCAGTCGTGGAACCGGTCTCATGTACGATGACATGTAAGGTTGGTCCGGGCCGCTTCATCCCACTATGCCACCAATATCCAAAATACATAGAAGATGCAATAACATGATCATCATCGCCCACATATCAACATATGTGTACTACCCGTGCTAAGCACCTACACATAGATCAGGCTCTGATACCACTGTTGGGTCTGCAGCATAGAAAACAAAAAAATTCCTACGGTGTGAACTACACGCCAAGATCTATCTACTAGGTACAAAGCAACGGGTGGACATACATCCAACGAGAACTTACCCTCCTAGACAACAAGCTTTGTTAACGAGTAGGAACTCGTGGTTGATGTAGTCGTACACTTGCCGATCTCAAGATCGTGAGGAAGTCCAGCAGGTCCGGCTCTAGCACGTCCATCAGATCCAGCTCCAGCAGCACCAAGTCCAGCACCGCAAAGCAGCGGTGCATCCGTGATCGCACACACGTCCGGTACCCGACAACCTCCGTCCCTCGCTCCAGCAAAGCAGCGGAAGCAGCAACTCCTTTCCAGATAAAGCCACCGGGAACATGTATCTCGCTAATCCGAGACCATGGGGAAATAATACTAGAGGGGGAGAGAGATCCTTCATAAGGAGGTGTGTGTGAGAAGTGGGAAGGGGGTGGACTTTTATTGGAGGAGGGGGTGCCCCTCCTTCATGGCTGGCGCATGGAGGAGGTGACCCTTCACCTCCTCTATTCATGTGGTGGTAACTCTCTCCACATAAATTTGCTCCTTCACATTCTCTTTTAAAGTCTCCACTTTAAATGCATTAAATTTCTCCAAATTTAATGCTCTCTCATTTAATAAAACTCTTTTATTAATTTTATTCAGAATTTTGTTAATTGCTTTAATTAACAAACATTCACATAAAACCCCCTGCAACATTTCAATATTACATGCAGAACCAATTTCAGCATTTTCACCCGAAACAGTTTCGGTGTCTATTAAAATAATTCCAGCGCTTTCTTAAATCTTTATCTGAAACATATTTGCTCCAAATGGTGTCGATATCCCTTAAGTGTGTCACCCTATGGTTCGCGAATAATGCAAACATGATCGAGACCCCTCTCAGATCAATAATCAGAAGCGAGACCTGGAGATCCATACTGACTCCTACACATTCAACGATGACTTCTGTGATCGTGAGAACCTTTAACGCTTGTAACTAAATCCCTTTGTCCCGCGATATATTACATGTCCGAGATTCGATCATCGGTATCTCCATACCTAGTTTGATCTCGTTACCGACATGCACTCTTTTCTCGTTCCCGTGATATAACATTCTAGTGATCACATCACTTGCTTGCAAGATATTTCAATGTGATATCACCGAGAGGGACCAGAGTATATCTATCCGTCATCGGGATGGACAAATCCCACTCTTGATCCATGAGCCTCAACATAACACCTTCGTAGCACTAAACCCGCCTTTATAGTCACCCTGTTACGTTGTGACGTTTGATGTTATCAAGATACTCTTCCGGTGTTAGCAATTAACATGATCTCATGGTCTAAGGATAAAGATTACTTCGTATGATGTTATAGCAATATAAACATAATGACTTTGATCGTAATTCTATACTTCGGATGAATGTTCATCACATCATTCCACCAATGGTGTGACCTTGTTATTAACAACATCCAATGTCCATGATCAGAAAACCTTGATCATCTTGTTAATCAACAAGCTAGTCTATAAGAGAGGCATGACTAGGAACCCTTTTTGTTTATTAAACACACATGTATTGATGTTTCCGAATCAATACAATTCTAGCATGTAAAATAAACATTTATGATAAACATGGAATAAGATAATAACCACTTTATTATTGCCTCTCGGGCATATTCCCTTCATGTAATGCAACTTATGGATATGAGATTAAGTGGGAATATGAAGCACGGATGAAAGTGACAAGTTAGGATTACATATAACTTTCCCTGAAGCCATGATGGCTTGAGCTGAACCATCGGCCAATTTAACACTCTGTTTACCCATCTCAGGAACATAATCATGAAATTCTCTATAGGAACCAACCATATGTCGAGATGCACCCGAATCAATCAGCCATGGTGCACCATTGCGATCAAACTCAATAGAAGTTGAAGCATTACTATAATGATCAGCAGAGACGGCAGTAGCTTCACTTTTCTTATCACCTTGTTTCACGCCCTTGAACTAGTACCATTTTTCCAAATCATCAATGGTCATCCTGACTATAACAATTTGGGATCTTCCACCATCAACACCTGCTCCACTAACACCTATATGACGAGCAACTCCACACAAATTACAGAATCTTCGAAAGGCAAAATTTATATTTCTACAGCTCATATTTGGACACAGACAATCACCATCTCGTTGCCAAGATTTTGTGGCACCGTCACCTAGTCCTTTACCTCTGCATGATCCATTATCCAATACCATTCCCTGCTTACCAAACCCACCAAACACAACTCAGGATTTTTCATCCATACACAATTGCAAAATCTCCAATCATAATGTTACTACCACTAGTTCCTTGGTCGAACTACCTGAGACCTTCTTCACAGCACAAATACACTCCGATTTTATTTACCTCTGCAATTTTTCAGCTCCACGAACCAATTCTGCCTCCAATACGGGAATCAAAAGTACCACCACCAACACACTTTAGCAGGAAAAGCAATGTACAAGTAGCTCAAGTATACCTCTTCATCTCTGCTGCAGAAACACACCAACAGTAGTTGTGGTACCTTCTTTCAGCTCTAGCCCATCGACAGCACAGCAGACTAGGTACCTCGATCTCTCCCCCTTAGTAGGGACACCACCGATTCAAGCAGCAAACGGCTGCCTCCTGTTGATTTCTCCTTTATGCACGATTCGAGCTAGCCTAGCTCTCTCCTCTTACCTCTGCTCACAAACAGAGCAACCCACCACAGCTACCTTCTTCTCTACAAGCCAGAAGCAGCCGTACCTCACCCAGCTGCCCCTTCACTTCCACCAATCCACCACCTAGAGTTGCTGACCTGCACTCACGCACGCTGCCAGCCCCAGGCTCCGACTCCTCTGATTTCAAACAGCCGCACTCCGCCTCCTGTTGTTGCCACCAATGCGCCACGGTCTGCAGCGCTTCCCACAGCTGGAACTCCACCACACGCTGCCGATTCACCGCCCGCAGAGGCTGACCGCCGTCTCTAGCTCTGATACCATGTAGTAAATCGCCTAGTGCTACAGTAGACCAAAGGGGAACTAGTAGATGATTTCTGGAAGGCTCCCTCACCTCCTCGTTCCTTGTTTTCCTCTCTTAATACAATGTAATATTTACATAAAAGACCTTGACATATTACTAGTCTACACACTAGTCCTTCCAATAGTCATGAAAATAAAATAAAAAATACTCCTGTGGAGCAATATCATAAACACGCCTTGTAATTTCTATTACTTTTAAGATTCTTTATACTGTTGTTGATGATTATTAACAAATCGGTGAAATTTCGCAAAAATAAATCATAAACCGGCTCAAACAGAAGAAAAAAGCGAAACACCCTAGGGGAGAGTGGAGCTCAGTGGCTGGACGAAGCTGGGTGACGCGCCACCTCCAACAAATCCCGGTGCAAGCTAATTTGGCTTATCAAAATATTTATACGAAGGGAGTACTATTTTAGCGTGTTGCTGCTCTCCACAAGCTCAACCGTGCAATGTTTCTTCATTTAGTTCGGTCTTCCGATTTGCAGAGGGGAGATTTGGTGTACGTGGGTAACAGTGATCTTTTTTGAAAAAAACTGAAGACCAATTTCTGAGTTAAAAAAAACATCTTGAAGTAGTCATCGATGTATTCGACAAACGTGGAAAATATCAATTTTAAATACTTTATATTATGAGCTACAAAAAAAATGACAGAAGAGTGGATATGGGTATGCATGTTTTCAAATCTCCAAATTTTATCAGATTTTGTCATTTTGTGTAGCCCATAATATAAAGAAATTCAGGTTACAATTTTGCATGCTTATAAGATACAATATTGCCTAAGCCTAGTATTTTTTTCAGATTTTTTGAACTTGTAATACGTTTGTTTAATTTTTTTAAATGAAGGGAGCAATGGAACTATGGAGCCAAAAACACTTCCCGAATTTGACGGCAATATTTACGAACGTAAAAGGATTATTTCCCAACCTGGAGCGAGAGATCGATTAATTGGACCAGTGGTCTCTCCATGAAATTCCTGATCGGGATATCATTGTTAAATTAAATCAGCAGTCAGCATGATGTACACATGCATATACGGACGTTCTCACGGAATCACATGGCACGGTCTTCATCTTCATGCCAGCACACCTTCTGCAACGGGATATAAAGATGGAGAGGAGGCAGCTGGGGCTATAATTCTGCATCTTTTCTAGAGCATGGACCATAACCTACACACTATATATATTTGTCCACAGGAGTAGATTTCCCATTAAGAGAGAGTTAAGTCGTGGCATGCAGCAAAAAATATCAACAACAGTGAAAACCTTGTAAGAGAGAGTACACTTCAGGAAAGTCAAAACTGTAAATAAATAAATAAAGTACTTTTGTCGAGGGTACTGCAAGGTGACCCATGTTACCTGAACCTGTAAAATGAGTATGCCTGCATATTTATTTCCACTGCGTTATTGAGTTAGAACAAGTCTAGCAGTTTTCCTAAAAAAAATTCTCCTATATCTTAAAATCTTGGACTCTGCTAAAAATATTCTTCCCTAAAAATATCCGACTCCAGCAATTTCCCCAAAAGATCTCCCATATTCTATATTTTAAGAATTTTCTGTAGCTACCATTTGAAAACGAACGACTACGCGCTTGGGAATGAGCTTTTCGGATTGCGGTTGGCGAGTTGGGGAGATGGATCGGGGAGCCATCCAGTTCCCCTATAAATGAGGGAATTGGGGAGAAGAATAGGAGGGTCATCCGGGGAACCGGTGGAGAGTCTTTTTTTTTTTTGCCGTAAAAACACTATTGAGGATATGATAAGGAAATTGCCGGACTTGCTCTGGGAGCTAGACATTCGGACACAGGAAGGATTCCCTGAGCTAGTAGCTAGTTAGCATGCTTCTGCTTCTCTCCCTTTGCAAGGAAGTCTGTCTGGTATCTTCTTCATAAGCCCTAACACCAAGTAACAGATAGTAGTAATATATATAACTAAGTAACAGGCAGTAATATATATACTATATAGGGCCGCGCCGTAGCCGTAGCGACATCATGTTTGTGGTCACGGTAGCCGCAAGCACGGTCTTACAGGAAAATGTAAACTAGTATTGCAGAGATCGTAGACATCCGAAGAGAAGAGACAAACTGTGACCGTCAACAATTCTTAATCTTTTACGGTGCAATCATACCACAGTACATCCTGCAGGTTCTCTCTCGGGGACGGGGAATCCAGCTGCTAGCTCAGGTAGAATAATATCGCAGTAAAGCTACTCGATCGGAAGAAGTTACCGCGCATAACTAATGAGCTTAGATGGGGCCGGAGTAGCTCGCGAGATACACATATATATAAACCGCCAAGGAGGAGATGCAATGAGTGTGTAGTGTAAGGCTCTGTAGTGGGATATCTCTTCGTCTTCACCGTTGCGACTTGCGGCTGAGAAATTAGAACAGATAGCTGCGGCGGAAGAGACCACGGGCCGTGTACAAATGGATAGAGTGGATGAGAGTGAGACGACGGAGATCAAGGCAGAGGCTCAGGCAGGAGCGCAAGTGATGGCGGCGGCGTCTCGGTTCAGGAGGATATGCGTCTTCTGTGGGAGCAGCAAGGGCAAGAAGATGAGCTACCAGGACGCTGCCGTTGAGCTTGGGGAGGCGCTGGTGCGTATTCATCTTGTCACTCTCTCTCTCCTTCTACATGGCCATTGGCATTTTTTCTTAACTCTAGCTAGTTTCTTTGAACTTCTCAAAGCTCTCTAGCTAGTTCCTTTGAACTTCCCTTCTCAAAACTCTAGCTAGTTCTTTGAACTTCACAAAATTCTATCTAGTTGATAGATCATACTCGCATTTGCAGTTATATTGCTTTTTCTTTCATATGGGCGCATGAAAGATTCAGCTCAGGTTTATTTTTGCTACTAGCACAAAAACAAGAGATACGACTAGCTAACTGATAATACCTGCATTTGCTGAATTTCGGACAACTTTTTGCATACTTTTGTCAGTTTCTCTCCATTTCTGACAACTAGTAGACTATCACTAATAAGTATAAATGCCCTTATGCCCCTGAGCTTGCCTTGTCGCTATTGTTTCATCAGGTAGCAAGAAACATTGATCTGGTGTACGGAGGAGGAAGCGTGGGGCTGATGGGCCTTGTCTCTCAAGCAGTCTACAGCGGAGGGAGGCATGTCATTGGGTATGTAAACACTCATCATGATTCATTCTTCAGCATATAGGAGTATATAGTACTACTGTCGCGCATGAAAAGAATAGTTCAAGACTTGCCGAGATGGCAACGAAAAAAACACAGTCGGATGGGTCGCTTCCTCACGTACTAATGCTATATAGTTTGTCATCTTGCTGTCCCTATGCAGGGTGATTCCCAAGACCCTCATGCCTAGAGAGGTAACTATGCACGCCTCCACCTCCCGACATTTCTGTCATTGTTTAATCACATGCCATGATTCTCGTAGCATCATTGTTCATCCATTATACTTCCATCGTATTATTTTATTTCCTTTGAAACGACATTTATTTATCAATTTTGTAGTGAACTCAGGGTCTGAAAACACCAAATGGACGCCCAGCTACATGTACCATTTATTGCATTTTAAATTTTCAAAATACTCTGAAAACAATTCTGGATCTAGCCATACTACAAACATGCAAAGTAATATCAGTAAAAACTACTTTATGTTTAGGCTATAAAAAATAACAAAAGTGTGGATCTGAGTATAGTGAACAGTGCACATTACAAAACAATAAAAAAATTCATGTTTTGTAGTTTTTGTGTAACCTAGAATATTTAAAAAAAAATACATTGAGATTTTGCACGCTTGTACGATCATGATTGACTGCATTTAATTTTATTTTATTTTTTTGAAACTTGCAAGTCTGATTTTTGAATTTATAAAAATAAAGGGCAAGATGTAACTCGGCCTCCATTTATTCACAATCACTCGGGGTGGGGGGGTGGGGGGGGGGTCCAACTAGTGAGCAGTCGAGTGAAACCTCAAATAAAATCAGTTATCCAAACAAAGGTAGAAATACAACAATATAAGTGGAAAATTACCAGAACATATAGCACAAAGACAATTGCATTTTTTTGTATAGTAAAGACCAATTGCATTTTATCACAGTGGTTGTTTCTAAGCACTTCACAGCTTAGTGATGAAAGTACGCGGAAAAAAAATAGTAGCACTAAACAACCTTGCTTGTTTATCTCTCTTGGTAGTGGGAAATTTAAAAAAGGATGCATTCCTATCTCCTCTCTTTGGAACAAATATCACATGCATGCAATGTTCAATGAAATCTTGTTTTCCTTTCCCTTAGAGGTGATAGCTTGCCGATCTTGATCCCTTTGTAGTGGCTTCGCCTTTGTTCTAAATCTAGGCCTTTATAAGCCTTTTAAGCTGCAGATACTGACTTTACATACTAATCAAAAAAGAAATGGCTCCCATATTTTCTTTTTGTCCCCCACAACAGCGTCATGATTACCTCTCCTGAACCTTGCATGCATGCATTGCCCTAATTATAATATACCTTCCATCCTTGACCCTTTGATGTGGTCTTGTCTCCTTAATTAGGCTTATAATACTACTAGTACATGGGATTGTTACATTGTAGTGTTCCATGATGTTTGGTTGTGGGTGCAGATAACAGGCGAGACAGTGGGGGAAGTGAAGGAAGTGGCAGATATGCACCAAAGGAAGGCTGAGATGGCCAGGCAATCTGATGCCTTTATAGCGCTCCCTGGTCAGTGCACCGTACCCTCCTAATACCTGCAAATCCCTACCAACTTCTTCAGTCGGCATGCAGATTTGCTAGTAGCTTTTTACGGTCGTTTTCTGCTCTCTGCCGGCCGTGTCATGGCCTCATGGTTAGTGGAAATCTGGGTGTAAAGCAGCTGGATAGGAAAGGTTTTTTTTTCTGAGATCAGCCGGATGTGGGGAATGCATGGGCTCCGATTCTGCTGCTTTTGTTTTGTTTTGTTGGGTTAGCTAGCACGTTGGACCTCCTGGACCAGCCGAAATAGGTGCACGGTGGAGGCCCAGAGTGGGACAGAAGCCTGTGGGCCTTTCGTGAAAGAGCTCGACAAAAACTTTCTGCTACAAGTACAGGAGTACAGACAGATGACATCTGAGCAAAATCACCATGATACTCCCTCTATGCCAGATTAGGACGCATATAGTTTTTCATCAAAATTTAACTAACTATATAGAAAAAATATCAACATTTATTATATTCTCTCTGTCCAGAAATAATTGACTTTGGTTTGTCTAAATTCGAATATATCTAAACATATTTTAGTGTATAGACATTTGAATCTAGACAAACTCAAGTCAGTTATTTCTAGATGGAGGGAGTATCAAAATTAGTATTGTTAGAACTTTCATGAAATATTTTTATATTACGTGCATTTTGTATGGTAGATGTTTATATTTTTTCTTATATAGTTGGTCAAACTCTATTTTTTTTACTTTGACAAAAAAACTATACGGTCCTAATTTGGAATAGAGGGAGTACCTATTTACCTTTTCCTGAAGAAACAAAAACAAAACCACCTCGAATGACATGCGAAAAATTCGAAGCAAAAAATGCAATGTTTTGTATACTAGTAGTAAGCATCCCTTGTTTGGATCTTTCAGGAGGGTACGGGACACTTGAAGAGCTCCTGGAAGTGATCACATGGGCGCAGCTTGGCATTCACGACAAGCCGGTACGTTCTTGGGTCTTCTGTCTCGAGCACATACTAGCTACAGAAACCTAACCTAACCTACGCACATGCCGAGTGAGATCCACGCGATCAAACGCCTGCACTACCAAGACGTACTGTTTGACACTATACACGGCCGGGAGCAGGTCGGGCTGCTGAACGTGGACGGCTACTACAACGCGCTGCTGTCCTTCATCGACACGGCCGTGGAGGAAGGGTTCATCAAGCCCACCGCCCGCCACATCATCGTTCTGGCTCCGACGCCCAGCGAACTGCTCGACAAGCTCGAGGTACGTACACCTACGTGTTCTTTGCCTGAGATTCATCGTCTCTTCCATCATCACAACGCATGCGTCTGAAAGGCATTGCTGCTCGCAGGAGTACTCTCCTCGGCACGAGGAAGTCGTGCCCAGGACCAAGTGGGAGACGCCGGAGCAGCTGATGAGCAGCTGCAAGAGCTTCGAGATCCCCGGGATGCTGGACGAAGGCAAGGCGATCATCCCAGCGCAGAGAGGCAGCATGCTGTGAGCCTGTGAGTGCAGACTGGCCCTCTGAACTTGCTGCCACTGTGTGCGCAAGCTGCGAATCAAGAGCGCTCCGGAACCGCATTTCGGTAGAAGGCTACTACAGTAGCTAGTTTGGGAACTGTTGGTTGATCATTGATCACTGCTGTAGGTACGTAGTCGTGTGTTATGTGCTAGTAGCTATGAGGTGTAGAGCCAAGATTCGGGTGTTATCGGAGTATGATGGAATTTGTGTGGCCGTGTTAGACAGACTGCTAGGCTTGTAGAGCAAGGGCTCAAATGTACCAATTCCAGATTATAACTACCTAGTAGGTAGTAGCACTAGCAGGAGTAAGTACAACTCCGTAATTATCTTCACTATTGCTCACGGACCCCTTTAGAATAGGTATAAGTAGTGTCGTCTTGTAACGTAAGCGCCGGTCAGCGATGAGTTGCTGCCGGAAAAGAAAAAGGTTCTTTGATGTTAATTAGCATGGTTCTTTGAAGATGAGATCTAAAGGACCGAGAAGAGATTTTGTGCACGTGGAACACCAGTTTATACCGGTCACTTTCCGATTTTTGAAAATTTTAAAACCACACACTTCTATGTCTAGATTCAGATGAATCTAGTCTAAATCATTAACTAGGTACATTTGAATCTAGATAAAGTTGAGAACAATAATATGTATCGGAGGGAGTAGCATTAAATATATAGATATGGATGGATATATACAGGAGTGTACGCAAAAAAATCCATTAGAATTTTTTTTATATTTTGGGAGATATAAAAATACAAATTTCAGACAGTAAATAGTAGTAAAAATATGTAAAATAGTATATCCTTTTGTCAGAAATTTGTTTTTTGTATTTCCCAAATACTACAATGTATTTTTTTTAAACGGAACTTTTTGTATACACTCCTGTGTGTATCTATCTATATATTTAAAGACACAATTTTTGGAGAAATAGAAGTGTGAGGTGTTTTAAAAATTTCAAAAATCTGAAAGTGAAGAGAGCATTGGTGCCCATATGCCGAAGACACTTTCCGAGATCTAAAAAACAAGATAAAGTACATCTTACTGGGATGCCACATATATGTGCATGACTGGATCCCGTAACAATAACACCTACCTCTATGTTTTTTCATGAAGGCGTTGTCTTGGAGTTCCACGATGAATTTTATGATCAAAACCAGGGCCGGTCCACAGATTTTGGCGGTCCTAGGACAAAATGAAATCAATAGCCCCTTGATTAATGTGCCAGAGCTTTCCTAGGATCAAGGGGGCCATTGCCCCCCTACCCCAAAAAATATATTATAGATATATTCAATATTTGTGCTAAAATTTTAAAGATTATTCAAAGGTTATCATGATTAGCGTTCTTGGGTGTCTCAATAATTTTTGTCAAGCTCGGCCACTTCTTCACACAAAAAAGACTTTATAAATGTTGTATTCCGCAAGAGAAATATTACTATAATACAATAAAAAAATCGATACATTGATAGATCCATGATATTTGAAATCTTGGTGAAGACATTTGAAACCATTCATTTCTATTGATCGAGCGAAATATATAACATGATAGTTATTTTATTAATTATGCTTGTGTACATATGCTTGTGCAAAAAAAATGAATAAACATATTAGGCATTGAATTAACAAGCGGGTGAAATAGTCTCTCAAACATATATGATGGGGACGAGTAGAATCATTGCGAATCAGAGAAAAGTTGCTTGCAGAATGATCGTGAGCGATCTCTGTATGTCGGATTGAGCTGTAATTTTTTGAGCTTCTGACCCAGGTTATTATTTAACTTTCGTTAGTTTTGCACTTTTTTATTTGAGTAACAGAAGATTTTCGAAAAAATTGATCTTTACCTGCTAGTTTGCTTTGACAGATTTTTACCACTCTTGCATTTGCCTCTTAAATCGATTTCCTTTTTAAATTATTTTTGGGTTTTCGGAAGGAGTTGCTACAGTAGCTTATGTTTTGATGGATTTAAGTTGAAATTGGACTTAAAAGGTTTATTACCTCGCTTACACTAATGTTGCTAATGAGAATTGTGTGAAGTTTTGTATGAAAGAAATTTCCAGGTAGGTGGAGAAAATGGTGTAATAAGAAAGTGAAAGGTTTCATGACTCAAGCAATATGAGTATGAAGATGAAGATATTGATGTTATTCAAGCGGTGACTCCGGAAGAATCTACTACATGCCAAGCTCAGAGACCTGCAGAGTCCATTTTCGAATAGGTAACAGTTTTGGTAAGAAAAGTTCCGCGAAAATTCTGTCTAGTTATATTTTTGGAGTTTTCATCCAACAAGAAAAGCTATGAAGCGAAAGAGGGATGGAAACGGAGCCAGGGTGGCTCACACCACCCCCTGCCCCCCCGGTCGCGCCAGCAGGTGGTGTGGCCGCTCCGGACTCCGTCTCCGACCCATTTTCTCCCCGTACCTTCCTTTTGTTGTAAAACTTCGTAATATATAATCCCCTGGATCCCCCGAGGTTCGTATATCGTGTTCTCGTCGTGTTTTCGTTTCGATCTGTTTCTGCCAAGAACTATTCTTGAGTTAGAAGCACGATGGTGTCCGTCAAGGATAAAGGAAAGGAGCCTATGGAGGAAGATCCCCAAGACCCTAGGCAGGAGGAGGAGATCAAGAGTGAAGATGAGGCAAAGCAAAGACAACACCCGCACACCGGCACTACCATTGCAAGCATTGGAGTGTTGGCAAGATCTGCCAGGGTTAGAACGACTGCGCGGATGTCAACTGGAGGGAAACCTCCGCGTCACTATTTGGCTCCACGGTCACTTCCTCCATGCACCAAGAATCCTTTCCATACTCTTATCCATGAGCATCAATACCAGAATATGCCCAAGGAGAAACTACCCTCCAATTGGGATTTGCCTAGTTCTAGCCATGTAGGAAAAGAAGACTTCAAGGGGACGAGTGGGGAAAGAATCGCAAGAGCTGGAATTCGCAACCCGACATGATCATGAGCCGCATTGAGCAAAACTCACAGTTGATTCATAATCTCACCTTCGAGATTGAGGACTTGGGGAAACTAATCAAAGATCTCATCGAGAGAATACCACCACCACCGAAGGAGTAATTTGTCATCAGGTTTTGGCATCCCCTTGGTTTGTTCCAAGCTTGGTGGAGTGTCGCGGTATCATATCACTATCTTCTATCTTTTTACCTTTTTAGTAGAGTCATATCATGAATAGAGAAGTTATCATGTAGGATGGTTTGCATTATGGAAGTGTCCCCCCTCTCGTTAGATATCTATGTACCCTTGGTGTGAGTTGCCGTTATGGAATATTAATGAGAAGTTCTATCATTCATTCTTTTGCATATCTTATATTAGTTTTCAATTCATGGTTATATGATTGATCTTGTTGTTAGTATTGGTATCACTCTGGGATCATTGAGTTAATTTAGTTGGTTTTGGCAAACCTGGCTCGGTCAGTAGCAACACTAGTTTGAGAATTGAATGAAAAAGATAAAAGTACTCTAAAGAAATATAATTTCATCATCTTTCTTTCTTGATTTTCTCATAAGCTTAGTATTCTCTAGTTAACATCTTTTGTGCTTCTAAGGAAGATTGCATGTTTGTTTTTATCACTTGTATGTTTGTTTGTTTCCTTCAACTCTTATGCTTGGTACCCAGCCTTGCTAGGCAAAAACCTGTACTAAGAGGGAATTCTTCTCGTGCATCCAATCCTTAAACCAAAACCAATGCCATTTGTGTCCACCATACCTACCTACTAGCATTATTGCTATTCCAAGTAAATTCATGTTTTTATCTACCTTCCAAATTAAACTTGTTATGAGAAAATTAGTGATTAAAGCTCTCACGAACTTGATGGCACACTTTACTTTCTTGCAATTAATAAACTTGAACCATTGTGTCCATCTTTGTTGCGTATATGCTTGCGCTTTATAAGTTGAAGTTAGCAGAACCATGCATCATGGGGAACGCTTTCAACATTGCGCTGGTACTTTGTACCTCGTTGACATCATGATTCTTTTGCTTATGGATCCTGGTGGTGTGAAACAAAACGGGAACTTGTAAGATCTTGGAGTTTATATGTGTGTTAGAGAAATGCCTGGGCCGCTAGCCTAAGCCATGCCTAATCATGGTAGAAACTTGCAGCATAACCATAATGAGCACTCTATGAAGCATCCTCAATAAAAACCTATGCAAATAGCAAATAAAAGGATCACTGAGATGCTCACTGTCTGCTTGCCTTGTCATTTTGATTATGGGATAGCTCCTGTATCATGTGCAAGGGGTACCCCGTTGGTGGTTCTCTATGATACATATGTATTTACAATGACAAGAGCTTACTTGTGACTGAAGTTGAGTAGCATGAGGTTCCGTACTCGTAAGTGAGGGGCATGAGATTTCAACTTATAACTTGTCAAGCATATCCTCTTAGTTGTGTCACTTTAACCTTAATCACCTAAAGATGCTTATGATAGGGGCAATGAGAGCTGAAAACTAATAAGTACCATAATTTTTGGAAGCTCTTTATGAAACTTGAAATCCCTGCTTCCCTCTGCGAAGGGCCTATCTTTTAGTTTTTAGTTGAGTCAGTAAACCTATTCCCTTCTATCTCAGCAAGTATTTTGAGTTGTTGTGTTTCATTCATTCATATGATGATCTATTCAATCATGTTTCTTATGTTCCTTGTTTTGCACTTTTCTCTTATCTTAGTGATTACTACTTTGAAAGCTATCATTGAAAATCAGTTACTTGTGAACTCCTGCAAATTGTCAACTATTCTTCGACCAAGAGCTAAGTTTGCCATTACCAATTATGATTTACTTTATGTATCTTTATTGTGTTTCCTTTACTTATTGCAAGTTAAGTTATATAAAAGTGAGTTGTCTTCTATTATGACTTATGTATTGATGGATGTGATGCTTCTTGTCCGCATTCTTTTATCGACTCTTCACTCCATAAACCTGAGGTCATGTTTATTGAGTTGAGTTTCGCTTGGGGCAAGTGAAGTCTAAGCTTGGGGGGAGTTGATACGTCCATTTTGCATCACTATTGTATATCATAATTTACTGTTATTCATTGATATATTTCATATTAAGAGGTGATACTTATGTTATTTCATCTGTTTTTGCATGGTTGATGACTTTGGGAGCATGGATCGCTACAGTCAGGATTTTGATGGAAAAGGTAGTGTTTGGAGGCAAAATTCGTGAAGATCAGAAAATCCGGGAAAATATATGGAAATCCTATTTTCCAGAAGACGAAGACTACCAGAAGGAGGAGTGGAGATGGGCCATAGGGGGCCCACACCACCCCCTAGCGCGGGCCACCCTGGGCCGCGCCACCAGGTGGTGTGGCCGCCCTGGTCCACCTCTGGCTCTCCCCACTGGCGTATATTATCCTCCCGAAACCCTAAGACTCGGGGGGCAACCACAGAAATATTCCGCCGCCTCTGCGGTGCGGAAAACACCGAGAGAGAAAGATATCTCCGGCAGACAGAATTCTGCCAGGGGAATTCCTTCCCGAAGAGGGGAGATTGTCGCCATCAACACCACCATCGAGCTGGACTTCATCGGGATCATCATCATCATCATCACCACCATCATCACCACCAGCACCATCATCACCACTTCATACCGCTGTAACAATTGGGTTGAATCTTTCATAGTTCTTAGGGGGAAACTTTCCCGGTGTTGATTACTCTTTGTAGTTGATGCTATTGAGTGAATCATTGAATTATTGTTTATGTTCAGATTGTTACACGTCATTATTTCATCTTTGATCATGATCCATATGATGTATTATGGGTAGTTCGTTTTGTTCTTAACGACATGGGAGAAGTCATGTTATTAGTAGTGGAATTGTGTTGAGAAAGATTCAATAGTTTGATATTTAAGTTGTGGTGTATTTCTTCTAGTAGTGCCATGTGAACGTCGACTACATGACACTTCACCTATATGGGCCTAGGGGAATGCATTGTGTATTTGGCTACTAATCGTAGGGGTTGCCGGAGTGACAGAAACCTGAACCCCCGTTAGGAAACCATTGCACAAGGGACGTCAAGGTCTTAGAGTTTAAAGCTATGGTTAGGTTTCTACCTTAATTACTTTCTTGTACTTGCGGATGCTTGCAAGGGGTATAATCACAAGTATGTATTAGTCCTAGGAAGGTCGGTACATTAGCATAGGTTCACCCACACAACACTTAACAAACTAAAGAAGATTAATCAACTATATGAAGCAAAAGCACTTGATGATATTCCCGTGTGTCCTCGAGAATGTTTGGTCATATTAAGTAATACAACCGGCTTGTCCTTTGCTAAAGAAAGGATTGGGCCACTTGCTGCATTTATTCTTATTGTCTTTTATTTACTCGTACTTTATTTACTTGCATTATCAAAAACCCCTAAAAATCCGTTTGCTAAGTATTTATAGAGAATTCCTGCTCCAAGACATTTGCCAACACCTTCTGCTCCTCGTTGGGTTCGACACTCTTACTTATCGAAAATACTGTGATACACCCCCTATACTTGTGGGTCATCACCAAACAAAAAAACAAAGTAAAGAGATTGGTTATGAGGGACTCCCCTTGTGAAGATGTCCTTGACTCCCCGGCAATGGTGCCAGAAAAAGTTGCTTGATGGCTCAAAATATATCGAGCTCGTTGGAGAACCCCAAGAGGAAGGTATGATGAGGACAACACCAATTTTTCCCTTGGTTATGAAACCAAGGTTATCGAACCAGTAGGAGCAAGGAAACACCTCCAAGGTATTGTTTCCAACTTGGAGTCCTGCAAACACAACCACGGAACTTTGCCCCCAACTTATAGTGAGGTTGTCAATCTTACTAGTTTTGCTGAAAACAAAGGATTAGGCGTATTGTGTGGAAGATAGTAATTGTTTGCAGAAAGTAAACAGAAAACAGTAAATAGATTGTAGATTGATGGTAAAAGAATGGACCGGGTCCATAGTTCACTAGAGGTGATTCTCCTTAGGATAGATGACATGTTGGGTGAACAAATTACAGCGGGGCAATTGACAGACACCGAGAAAGCAAACATGCATATACTAATCATCTTGACTCCTACGAGATTTGATTGGGCATTACAACATTATACATAGACCGTAATTTAACCACATCTATGACTAATAATCCACCTTCAGGTTATCATCCAAACCCCCTCCAGTATTAAGTTGCAAGCAACAGATAATTGCATTAAGCAAAGTGTGTAAAGTAAACAATACGATTGTTCTATGAACAAAGGATTGTTGTTTTCTCCCTAGTAGCAACAGCACATCTTGTATCTTAGAGATTTCTGTCACTTCCCTAGATTCCTCGAGGCATGAACCCACTATTGAGCATAAATACTCCCTCTTGGAGTTGCTAGCATCTACTTGGCCAAGATAGCTACTAACAACGGAAAGCATGCAAGATCACAAATAACATAGACATGATAGAATCAATAATCAATCTGAAATAGCATCTCAATATCCACCGGATCCCTGCAAACACAACATGTAGGATTACAAATAGATGATCTTGATCATGAACGGAGCTCATAAGATCTAAACATGGTAGCACAAAGGAGACGAACCAACCAACCATCTACCTACTACATGGACCCGTAGTCCAGGGATGAACTACTCACGCATCACACCGGAGGCAGTCATGGTGATGAAGAAGGCCTCCAGGGTGATCTCTCCCCTCCGGCAGGGTGCCGGGAATAGCTTCAGATCCCTCCCGATCTAGGGATGGAGATGGCGGTGGCTATAAACTCTTTCATGGAATCTTGATCGGGTCCTTAGGGTTTTCGTACTGGGAGAATTATATAGGCGAAGAGGCAAGGTTGGTGGAGTACCAGGGGGCCCACACCAGGTGGCGGCGTGGCTAGGGCTGGCTCCCCTCTTCGTCTCCCCTTCAGACTCTGTATTGCTTCGGGTAAAATATTGACTTGGGCTTTTGTCCGGTCCAATTTAGAGAATATTTCCTTACTAGCTTTTTTGAAACCAAAAAACAGCAGAAAACAGGCAACTGGCACTATGGCATCTTGTTAATAGGTTAGTTCCAGAAAATGTGTAAAAAGACTCCAAAGTGTGGACAAAACATAAGAAAGTAGATATAAAACAAGCACGGAACATCAAAAATTATAGATATGCTTACAACGTATCAGACGCATACTGGCTTTGCAACCTACTCTGCTTTCTCTAATTCTTTGATGAATTTGGCACCAGTAAGGCGATGGAGCTCCTTTCCATTGGCCATACGTTTTGGCTCTACGAAGCGACGAAGCGAATGTTTTACTGGCTTTGCCTTTGGATCCAAGTTTAATGCGTGGTCAGTGAGTTCCCTAGGAATTCCCAACATGTCAGAAGGTAGCCATGCGAAGATCTCCTAGTGCCCACGGAGAAACTCGATGAGCGCGTTTTCCTATGCGGGACCAAGATTGGAGGCCACAAATGTCGTCTTCTTCGGGGCGGTAGGGTGGATTTGTACTTCCTTTGTATCTTTTGCGGTGTCAAAAGCCTAATCAGGATTGACACGCGCTATTGCCAGAGGTTCTGCGGTTGCTGACATTTTTAGCTGCTCATAGTCAGTTGCCATCCTGAAAGATTAAGAAATTTTGTTGAACTCCAGATCACAATTGTCGGATCGTGTGAAGCTTCCCTTTACTGTTATGATTCCCTTTGGCACTGGCATTTTCATAACTAGGTATGCATAATGCGAGACTGCCATGAATCGTGCAAAAGTTGGGCGTCCCAGGATCACATGATATTGTGATGGCCAGTCCATGACTTTGAACTCGAGCTTTTCTCGCCTGAAATTGTCTTTGGATCCAAAAACAACGTCAAGAAATATTTTACCTAAGGGAATTTTGGCTTTACCTCGTATTATGCCGTGGAAGGATGTTTCTGTTGGTGCTAGATTTTCCAAAGAGTAGTCCATTGATCTCAATGTTTTGGCGTAAATCAAATTTATGTTGCTTCCTGCATTCATGAAAACTTTCCTCATGTCGAATCCTCCTACTTGCGCTTCAACTATTAAGGCCGAGTGACCCGGTCATGGTACTCAAAGTGGGTGATCAGCTCTGCTAAATGTGATTTCCTGTTCTGACCAGTGAAGATACTCGGGTGTGGCTAGTGGAGCCATCTCGGCCATGTTGACTTGTCTTGTAATTAGCTTCTGGATCCTGTTAGATGGGCACCCTTTCTGAATCATTGACGTTGCTCCCTTTGACCTAGGGTATTCACTACCTTGATCTGTTGTGTTTTGCGGTTGTCCTACTGGCTGGTGTACTGGCGGTGGTGGTGGTGCGCTGATGGCTAACATACCAGGTGTGGTGGTGTATCCTCGGTTTGTTGCTTCAGTTGCCTTTGCATTACATAACTCTTGCATCTTCAAAAACGTTTAGCAGTCTTTCATGTGATGGTTGGATCGTCGTTTGCTTGCCGAGTTGACATAAAAGTGCATATTATAGGGTCCTTCCAGCATTTGCATTGAGGACATAGGTGGGTCCCGAGCTCTTGGCTGATATCGCTACATTGATTGGCCTCCTCCTCCGACGTCCCTGCTATTGCAATCCCCACTATTGTAATTGTCGTTCATGTGGTTACCCTCTCCCGAGAAACTAGCTGCGACATAACTTGGTCCTGTGTGTCCGTCATTGTTCCTCTGTCTTCTGTCATTGTTGTGTTTATCCCTGTCTTCTTTGGGTGAGCGTGTTCATTTGTTATGCATCGCGTCCTCTCCATCATCCCAGCGATTTGATATGTCCATTAGTTGTGAGATTGTTTTGGGTTTGAACCGTCCTATTTCTTCTATGAACTCTCGACAGTGGAGGCCCTCATTGAAGGCGTCAATGGCCCTTTCGTCGGATATGGCTTCGGTTGAGTTCTTGATAATGTTCCATCGCTGAATGAAGGCTCTTATTGGTTCTCTGTGTTTATGTTTGCATGCCCATAATTGCTCCAGAGATATGGGTCGTTTAAATGTGGAGTGAAAGTGTTAGATGAACTTATCTTCAAGATCATTCCAGTTACTGATGGAATCTTCGGGTAGTTGTCTAAGCCATGACCGTGCAGCGCCAGTTAGGTGCAGCTACAAGCTTTGTATTGTGGTGGCTATGGATCCGCCCTGTAGCTTGACGGTGGTCAAGTAATCTGCTAGCCATGCTTTGGGTTCCTGTAGTCCATCATACTTTTGGCGGCCATGCGGAAGTTTGAAGTCCTTGGGTATTGAAGCTTTATGAATCCGTTGGGTAAAACAGCTGGCTCCGCATAACTCGTGGTCATCTTCACTGTCATTGTTATGGAATCATTGGCTACGGCCCTCATCCCTTGATTCGTCGTTCATGTGATGCATGTTATCATTTCTTGTGTTGTTTCGAAGTGCACCCGATGTGGTGACCGCGACCTTCGGGTGTGCCCCACCTGCCGAGGGCTGCTGCGACAGCATGGGGATCTGTCGGGTTAGTGTGTGATCCTTGTTCTGCTTGTGCAAGAGATACTCCTACCATGCCGAGGTTCATTAAAGCTGAGCATGAAGAGCCGCACGGGGATCATCGGGTGTGGGTTGAGTTATGATTAGATATGTTTATGCGGACATGGTTGCTGCCTGGGCTATTTTTGCTTTGATGTTCCCTGCTTGATCTACTAACATAAACGACAGATCGAGGTCTCAAATCAGTTCGTTTCTTTCGGCTTCAGGGATTTCTGCAATCAAGATGTTCCCCTTCTTGGCGGTGCTCCCCTAGTTACGCTCCCAAATCCTCTAGTAGAAGTTAATTATGCCCGTCTTAGGCTAGATTCATCGGCTAGCCTTTTTCTTTCATAGAGTTGCCTTTGCATCCTTAGCAGGTCTCTCTTCTTGTGATGAAGCAGGTATTGATATGATAGTAAATCATCATGGGTGGCTGATGTCTACGCACTTCTATTCTTGTAAACAGTTGTTGGGCCTCCAAGTGCAGAGGTTTGTAGAATAGCAGCAAGTTTTCCCTTAAGTGGATCACCCAAGGTTTATCGAACTCAGGGAGGAAGTGGTTAAAGGTATCCCTCTCAAGCAACCCTGCAATCAAGATACAAGAAGTCTCTTGTGTCCCCAACACACCCAATACACTTGTCAGGTGTATAGGTGCACTAGTTCGGCGAAGATATAGTAAAATACAAGTGGTATGGATGATTATAAGTGGTAACGGTGCCAGAAAATAGCTTGATGGCGTGGAAGAGACTAAAGACAATCTGAAATAAAGATGGAAGCAAGCAAACATGTAATAGATCTAGTTGCAAATGGTGTTTCAATGCTTAGAAACAAGGCCTAGGGATCATACTTTCACTAGTGAACACTCTCATATAAATATTATCTCTTTATGATACTACTCTGAACTACTCTCCGGTTGGACACTCTAATCCATGGTAGGGCTATAACAGCACACCTCAAAGTAAGCCTTTCCCATCTAGATAACCCCACACTGTCACCTTGAGCACTAGATCAAACACCACAATTTCATAAAGACATCCAACTCCAAATATAACTCATAACAAGTATTTGTAATCTCTAGCCTAAGTGCCACCATGGTGTGCACGATATCACTTTCACACACATGGGGAGAGCAGAGATCTATTAAAGCACTTGAGTAGCAAGGTAGATCTACTTGATTACAAAGCTCATAATCACAATACACGCATAGAGAGAGAGAGAGATGAACACATAGCTACCGGTAGAACCCTTAGCCTCGAGGAAGAACTACTCCCTCATCATCATGGGAATCAGCAACGGCGATGGAGATGGTGGTGGAGATCGATGGAGATGGCTCCGGGGGCACTTCCCCATCCCGGCAGGATGCCGGAACAGAGACTTTCTTCCCTCGAATCTCCCTTCGGTGGCGTCGGCTCTATGGAACTTTTCGTGGCTGGAGGTTGTTCGGTTTAAGGTTTTTGCATCGGGAGGCATCTTATAGGCAAAGAGGCAAGGTCGGTGGGCGGCCAGGGGGCCCACACCATGCCCTGGCGCGACCTAGGGTTACCCGTGCCAAGGGAGGGTGTGGCCACCCTATGGCCCCTCTCCGTCTTGTCTTCTAGCTCCGTGAGTCTTCCGATAAAATATCGACTTTGGCTTTTGTCTGGTCCAATTCCGAGAATATTCATTTTCTGACTTTCCTGGAACCAAAAACAGTAGAAAATAGGCAACTAGCACTGTGGCATCTTGTTAATAGTTTAGTCGAAGAAAGTTTATAAAAAGTACTCCAAAGTGTGAACAAAACATAAGAAAGTAGATATAAACCAAGCATGGAACATCATCAAAAATTATAGATACGTTTGCAACGTATCAACATCCCCAAGTTTAACTCCTGCTTGTCCTCGAGTAGGTAAGTGATAAAAAGAAAAAATAATTTTTCAGGTGACAAGCACCATCATAAACTTGATCAAAGTATTTATAAAACATTGATAGCTGGAATCATAGTAGTTCAACATAGCATGAAAGATAAAGTTCTAATAATAAGACATAGCAACTATGTTGCAACATGAAAAGCACAAACAAAAGATTCATGAATAACAATTCTTTGAAAGATGTTTGTTTGTTTCACATGTAGAAAACATGGCATAGTGGCATTCAGCTTGTCCCTCATGGAGTAGCAAAACATAAATGCAAAGGACACCTTCAATGTTCATAAGGGTGACTAGATACAAATAGTTCAAGAACAAGCAATATCAAAGTCATGCATCAATCAACAAGTTTTGGGACAATGCACATTAAACTAAGAATGGCCACTATGCTCTCTCAATACGTGCATAAAGATAGAAGGTGGAGACTCAATATAAAAGTGGAAGAAAGGCCTTCATAGAAGGAAGCAGGGATTCAAGTTTCATAAAGGCTGCCAAAATTATGGTACTTATTAGCTTTCAGCTCTCATTGCCCCTATCATAAGCATCTTGAAGTGGTTAAGGTTAAAGTGAACAAACTATGGAGTATATGCTTGACAAAGTATAAGTTGGAAATCTCATGTCCCTTGAATACGAGGGCCGCTCCTCATGCTACTCAAGTTTAGTTACCGGTAAGTTCTTGTCATAGTAAGTACATGTGTATCATAGAGAACTGCCAACGGGGTACCCCTTGCCCGATGATACGGACGAATCCCCATATCAAAATGACAAGGCAAGCAGACAACAAGCATCTCAGCAATCTTCTTATTTACCATGGGAAAATGATGCTTTTTTCTCTCTTTTCTCATATCTCTTTTTATTTCTTTTTCTTTTTTCTCAATATCTGACTCTTTTTTTATAAGAAGAATGCTTCATGGACAGCTCATTATGGTTACGCTGCAGGTTTCCACCATGACGGCATGGATTAGACAAGCGGCCCAGGCGTTTCTCTAACATACATACATAACTCCATGGACTTACAAGCTCCCCTTTCATTTCTCACCGACGACATCCATAGACAAAAGAGCATGATATCAACTAGGTACAAAGTACAAGTGCAATGTTGAAAGCGTTCCCCATGACAACATGGTTCTGCTAATCCCCAACATATAAGTGCAAGCATATACAACATAGACGACACAATGGTTCAAGTTTATTAAGGGCAAGAAAAGTAAAGTGTGCCATCAAGTTCGTGAGAGCTTTAATCACTAGTTTTCTCATAACAAGTTTAATTCGAAAGGTAGATAAAAACATGAATATACTTGGAATAGCAAATGCTAATAGCTAAGTATGGTGGACTCTTTTAAATAACTTGGTTTTAGGAGTTGGATGCATGAGTGGAACTCATACTTGGTTATGGAGGCTAGCAAAAGACTGGGAGCAACCAACTAACAGAGCAATAATGGCCATAATCATGCAAGGCGACAAAACATCATTAATTAAAGCATAAAGTGATATTACAAATCGAAAACTAAATGATCATAGAGGCTATGGTGACTTGGTATAGTCTTAACATGGTGTGAGCATGCGCCAAGTCAACCCAAATAAAGCATTTAAAGGAGAATACCACAATATTATGCTTTTATATGCTAAAACAATGCATGATTCTTTCAAGGCACATTAAGCAATCTCAATTGTTTATAACATGTCATGCTACAGGAAAAATCACTAAGCATAAAGCCAAAACAATATCAAGCATGACATGATAAAGACTAAGTCACAGTCAAAAAACAAGCTCCTTTGACCACTTAAGCATGAACTTTCCTACTCTTTTTCCAATCCAAACCAACCTATTTGAAAACTAATATATGAAAGAGGGGGTTCAACCAATTTATTCAAGAAAACCAAGCAAACAAAAACCAAAAACAAAAACAAAGACGCTCCAAGAACAACACAATTGTGCATGAAACAATAAAAATGAAGTGTTTGGAAGAAACCTGAGATTTTTATTGATGAAGAAGGGGATGCCTTGGGCATCCCCAAGCTTTGACGCTTGTACTTCTTGGATATTTCTTGGGGTGACACGGGTGGCATCCCCAAGCTTGAGCTTTAGTCCATTCTTCATCTCATTACATCATTCTTTCCTTAACACCTGAAATTTTTCCTTCATACAAAACGTCACACAATCTTCATTAGCAACATTAGTGCACTCAAGATAATAAGTCTTTGGGTTCAGTTTCAACACAAGTAAAACTTCCATTAAAACACAAGCTACTGTAGCACTTCCTTTAAAAAGTTCAAATGATCAAAGAGAAAGAGATTAAGAGGTAAATGCAAATAATGACAGAAATCTGTTAAAACAGACCAGCAAGTAAAAACCAATTTTTTCGAAGACCTTCTGTTGCTCAAATAGAAAAGTGTTGAACTAATGAATGTTAGATAACAACCTGGGGCAGAAGAACAAAAATTCACACCTCCAAGCGACGTACATATATTTTTTTCTAATTTTTACAGTGAAGCACAAAAATTTGTTTCGGGACAGCACTTCCCCAAATCTTACTTCCCTCTCATTAGAGGTTACTCTTGACACAAAAACCACACAAAAATGATAAGGAGAGGTTATTACTGAAGTAAGAACTTACAAGACTCAACTAAAACTTTTGGGTTATCTCCCAATAAGTACTTTTCTTTAACGCCTTTAAGTTAGGCATGATAGTTTGAGAAGATGCTCACATAAGAAATATGAATTGAAGTAAAAGAGAGCATCAATAAGCAAATTCAAAGCATATTTAAGTCTAACCCACTTTCTATGCATAGGAATCTTGTAAAGAAACAAGTCATGAAAGCACAAAGCAACAAGCATAGGAAAACAAAACAGGTGCAACTTCAAGACTTTCAACATAAAGAGGGGAAACCTAATATTATTGAGATGCATAAAACCATGTTTACCTCTCTCATAATAACTTTTAGTAGCATCATGAATAAAATTAACAATATAGCAATCACATAAAACATTCTTATCATGAGCCACATGCATAAAAGAATTAATACTCTCCAGATAAACATAGTCATTCTTATTAATTGTAGTGGGAGAAAATTCAACAAAATAGCTATCATTATTATTCTCATCACCATAATCATCAAATATAGGAGGCATATTTTAATCATAATTAATTTTCTACTCAATAGTAGGTGGACTGAAAATATCATATTTATCATTGTAATCATCATATATTGGAGGCATAGTATCATCAAAGTAAATTTTCTCCTCCATGCTTGGGGGACTAAAAATATCATGCTCATCAAAACCAGCTTCCCCAAGCTTAGACTTTTCCATAGCATTAGCAATAATGGTGTTCAAAGAATTCATACTAATAACATTGCTATTAGCATGCAAATAAAGTTCCATAGGTTTTTTAATTTTCTCTTCAAACACTTTAAATACTATAAAGCTCTCTAATTTTGTTGTTTGTTTTCCATTAACCCTAACTAGTGAAAACAAGAAACAAAAAGAAAAAATTGCAGAATCTAAAGGAAATAACTTCGAGCACTCACACCGGAGGATGTGAGTACCTTTTACCTTACCTCCCCGGCAACGGCGCCAGAAAATAGCTTGATGTCTACGCACTTCTATTCTTGTAGACAGTTGTTGGACCTCCAAGTGCAGAGGTTTGTAGAACAGCAGCAAGTTTTCCCTTAAGTGGATCACCCAAGGTTTATCGAACTCGGGGAGGAAGTGGTCAAAGGTATCCCTCTCAAGGAACCCTGCAATCAAGATACAAGAAGTCTCTTGTGTCCCCAACACACCCAATACACTTGTCAGGTGTATAGGTGCACTAGTTCGGCGAAGACATAGTAAAATACAAGTGGTATGGATGATTATAAGTGGTAACGGTGCCAGAAAATAGCTTGATGGCATGGAAGAGACTAAAGACAATCTTAAATAAAGATGGAAGCAAGCAAACATGTAATAGATCTAGTTGCAAACGGTGTTTCAATGCTTAGAAAAAAGGCCTAGGGATCATACTTTCACTAGTGAACACTCTCATATAAATATCATCTCTTTATGATTCTATTCTGAACTACTCTCCGGTTGGACACTCTAATCCATGGTAGGGCTGTAACAACACACCTAAAAGTAAGCCTTTCCCATCTAGATAACCCCACACTATCACCTTGAGCACTAGATGGTTCCAACAAACACCACAATTTCATAAAGACATCCAACTCCAAATATAACTCATAACAAGTATTTGTAATCTCTAGCCTAAGTGCCACCATGGTGTGCACGCTGTCACTTTCACACACATGGGGAGAGCAGAGATCTATTAAAGCACTTGAGTAGCAAGGTAGATCTACTTGATTACAAAGCTCATGATCACAATATGATCACGCATAGAGAGAGATGAACACATAGCTATCGGTAGAACACTTAGCCTCGAGGAAGAACTACTCCCTCATCATCATGGGAATTAGCAACGGCGATGGAGATGGTGGTGGAGATCGATGGAGATGGCTCCGAGGGCACTTCCTCGTCTCGGCAGGATGCCGGAACAGAGACTTTCTGTCCCCCGAACCTTCCCTTCGGTGGCGGCAGTGCTACGGAACTTTTCGTGGCTAGTGGCTGTTTGATTTAGGGTTTTTGCATCGGGAGGCATCTTATAGGCAAAGATGCAAGGTCGGTGGGAGGCCAGGGGGCCCACACCATGCCCTGGCGCGACCTAGGGTTGCCCGCGCCAAGGGGGTGTGGCCACCCTATGGCCCCTCTCCGTCTCGTCTTCTGGCTCAGTGAGTCTTCTGGTAAAATATCAACTTTGGCTTTTGTCCAGTCCAATTCTGAGAATATTCATTTTCTAACTTTGCTAGAATCAAAAATAGCAGAAAACGGGCAACTAGCACTGTGGCATCTTGTTAATAGGTTAGTCCAAGAAAGTGTATAAAAGGTACTCCAAAGTGTGAACAAAACATAAGAAAGTAGATATAAACCAAGCATGGAACATCAAAAATTATAGATACGTTTGCAACGTATCAGTGGCATCGGCTATCATTGGAACTGTGCCCGAAATTGCTTCCCTTTCCTTTTGCCATGTTGCGGATGGTAATTGGAGAGTTCACATTTCCCTTTCCTTTTGTCGTCGTTAGGTCCTAAGGAGACACTATCTAGGGGATCAGTGAAATCCAATGGTTCCTGTTCTGGGTAGATCTCGGCCTTTCTAATTCCAAAGTTAATACTTTCTCCACTTTCTTCTGGTTTCGTGTTTTCCGAGCTTGATCCTCGTGGTGTAGTTGACTGGTGGTTTGACCCAAAGGAGAGATCATCGTAAGATCATCAAGGTCCCCTAGATCTGTTGTGTTTTGATTGTTTTCGTTGGCTTTCTCCGCCAGCGGCATGGCTTCGCGAATGATCTGATGGGTAACGCAGTTATCGCTGTAGGCGCAGATTTTTCGACAGACGGTCCCGATGAGATCAGATCCGAGAGGTGCGGTTCTTAGGGATCCTCTACTTGAAAGTGGAAACTTCCGATGATGAGATTGGGTCCACTTTTAAAATCAGCGGGTGCCGAAACAGGGGTGGGCGGGCTTGGTTTCGCTTCCGTTGGATTGTTGCTTAATGAAAAGGGGTCTGCCGAATCCATGACTCCAGCGTTCAGGTTTCCCACAGACAGCGCCAATTGACGAGGGGTAACCTCGGCAATGCCCATGGTGATGGACTTAGGGTTTTGCGGAAAAGAGAATGTTAGGGATTTTGTTGGATGTTAGGCAAACGAGGGAGTCAAAGTCACCTGATTACTTGATGAAACAACACTATTACAGATCGCTTGGTTTTTTCTGTACCTCCTCATAGGCTTCTCCCCTCCTATATATAATAGGTCGGGTCTCAAAGTCGTATACGGATAGGTTACATATGTATTATTACAACACCAACATAACGTCGGTTCATATTTCCTTTCCTAATGCAACTAAGGTCTTCATCTGATGCTTCTTGGGCCACCATCTTGAATCTTCATGGGTCGTGAGCCTTTATGCAGCCAGGGTAACAAATCATAAGCACTTGAGTAATCATACCCATGTCAGATGGCATTACAAGTACAGAAGATGACAATGGGAAAAGAAATAAGAAGAGGGAAGCCAAGAACACATCTACATGGGGCATGTCGAAGAAGAAGTAGTGGCCGCGTCGATGTAGAGGCGGCAGAGGCCATGGCACGGCGGCACAGTGAGCATCGCAATGTTGCACCTATGCCAAGATGCGACCGACGACAGCAACCACGCTCCAGTGCACCAGTAGCATCTAGAGTAGCTAGTGGTCATCACCGACACACGGTGGCAGCGGGGTCCCGAAACCCTAGTTTCCAGTAGGAGTCAGCATGACCATGAGAGGGCAGCCAAACAAATCGAATTGGATCCATTGACAGAGCGGAGTGAGGCAGATCTATTGCAATCAACGATGGCGGCCAGAGAAGCCATAGCTCGTCGGAATCAAGCGGTGATGGCGCCACACCATGGTTCGCTAGAGGAAGAAGAAAGGATCGAGAGTGAGAGAGAGGGGGAGTTGGTTAGTCTGACCGAACTAGCCCAATGGGGTAAGGGTTTTGCCCAACCCAATGGTTCGGGCTGTCCAATGGGCTAGGTAGCCCAGTGGGCTAGGCCAGTTATAAATGAAAAGGAAATAAAAATAGATACTCTATAATACAAAAGGCCCTCAAAAATTAAGAAAAATCCTAAAAACAAATAAAAATCATTTTTGTGTATGAAAAATATTCATCTATCCTATAAAAATACTAAATATAAAATTCTAAGTGAAATTAGAATTATTAAAATTAGGGGTTATAACATGGATTATTTAAATCCAATTTTCTCATAAAATGAAAAGATAATAATTTAATTTTAAATTCTAATAAATTCTAATTAGCTTTTCAAAACTAATTTAGAATTTATGTTTATATGAAAAAGTATTCACTTACTTTTAAATGCTTTTATTCATTTATAAATCAAGAAAATACTTTAAATATCCTAAAATTGGGTAAAACACACAAAGAGGGGTAATAAGTCGAAATCAAACATTGCATAACATTATTATGCATAAAGTCATTATTTGCTTCTTTAAACATTGTCCTTACCTAGCAATGATGGTGTTTTGTAGAAACAAAAGGTTAGGGGCAAATCGAAGTATCTGACTTCATTACCTCTCAGTATCAAGGCAAGTTCATCACTTCCTCATGTCTTGATGATGTTTTATTGAGTACTTGCAATCTATTATTGTTTTCACCTGTATTTCGAAAAGGATGGAAACAAATATTATCTTCATAATAACATGACTTATTGATTATCGGCCCGAGTGGTGATAATCTATTATGGCTGGCAATGAAACCATGGTATGGTATGTGGATTGGTGGAGTTTCCATTTGCACGGAAATGTATTATCTAGGATTAATAACCAATGTCATCAGTGATTCAAGCGCCGTATTTTACGCATTAACCACGCAAAAGTCATCTAGATCGTTTTCCTTTCGCATGCTGACGGACGACCGTACTATAAGCTATATATCCGCAGGACTACATGCACATGGGTGGGACCTCATAATGTTCCACGGTATTGGTATCTATGATGGTTTGTAAGGGGCTATCGAAGGTAGATTATGCCATTTTGATGGGGGCTTACTAGGGGCGGATTCTCCTTACAAAAGTGGGTGAGCATAAGGGGTCGCGGAGAAGGAAAATGAATGGCTTGGATCATCGACTGGGCCCCATACTAGAGAGAGTGTGGACAGGAAGGTACGTCCGATTGTGCAACAAAGTTTTAATCTCTTATGGGTAAAGCAGCGCACCTGCAGAGTGTATAAAAGTATGACATGTTACTCCCTGTTTCGGGAAGGAGCTGCGAACGTGGCAGGAAGGAGCTCCATGAAGCTCTAGTAAACCTATGAAGGTTGGCGGACATAAATTTCTTAATAAAAGAAATCTTTAAAAAAGATATTTATAAAAACTACATTAAACTTACGACCTATGGTTTGTAGTTGTATTTAGTGCATCAAACTTCCCACCGTTAAAAACAAAATGAACTTGATATGTAACACTATTACTACTCTTTTCTTTGATACCCTCCTTAGACTCTGAAGACCAGGAGGAGGCTACGTTGAATGCTATTAATGATCAAGATGATGTCTTCTACGTGGTGTCAGATCTCTCCAGAGGAGTGGAGGGCGTAGACTATATTATGCACTACGGAGCCAGAGAGGAAGAATTAGAGTAGTCATCTGTAGTGCTAGTAGTATCTCGGTCGAGTTGAGCGGCATATAACCTTAATTAAATAAGTTGCTAAGCTCACAACTAGAAATTATTTTGCTTCTTATCGTTTTTAATTGTAACCGCACTAAGTCTAGTTGCTCGGGTATCCTTGTGTGAGGAGGATCTCGTTGTGAACACCTTTTTTGGTTTCTAGTAATAAATTTTGTGGATCCACAATGTTTCTGTCATACCACTCCGAGGGATGCAATATTTTTAGAACAGGATTGCCAGAGGCATTATGTCAACTACTTGTGTACTATAACATGATGTGATTTGTTGGTTCACTGCAGCAGCACAACCCTAAAGACCAAGAACAAAACTGCATAAACTAATTAAGCACAAGGTTCCACAACTGAATCACGAATTCGATGACAAGCGCAATAGTTCATACATCCACCGGGCGGACCATCTTGGGGACCACACTGGGCCGCGACCCGGTCTTTCCAAGACGAATTTCAGTTTAAACAGTATATTTGGCCCATTAAATGTCAAAGGTTTATGTATAAATTTTTATTCTATTACTTGGGGCTACAGAATTGGCCCGTCTTTGGATTGTCACGGTCCGTCGCTGCATACATGGACCTTATCTTATGAATACACACAGAAAGTGATACGTCTAGAGCATCATTCCTAACATGTATGTCTCCATTCTAACTCCTTCTCTTTATCGCTTCCCATGCATTTTAGATTAGGATTCTAATTTGCAAAATTCTAATATCATGTATTTACTTAGCTTCACAATTTTAGGTGTTATGAACTTTACAATATTGCCCGAGAAATATTTGCATAGTGCACAAAAAAGAATAATATAATCTGAGATGATAATTTATTCAATCAAAATGATTTTGCATCTAAAAACATTTGTCGCTCCTTAATGATTTTATTTCTATAAATATCCGATGAAGTTTTTTTGTGAAGTGTGGAAGCATTATTGTCGTTGGATTTATTGGAATTGGTTCTTATACGAGGTAATCATACTACCAGGACATACTAGTTTCATTGTCATGTTTTTTATCTTTACATATCATAATGTTCTTTTCTCAGACGTCTCAAACAAAGAATTTGGGCCTAGAAGTCTTTTCTTTTGCAAAACCCAGTACAAATACAGACGTTCACAAATACGCACGTATACTCACCCCACTGAAAAATATTTACCTTTTATGATTGAATTCTAGTTGACCGAAGATGTCACTGCCCTCTAACCATCCAACCAAAGGGTTGATTCTCAATTTGGACCCACAAGTTAATTTTTAATATTTTGCCACCAAAGCATGTCCGGACGATGCCCGGCGCACGTGATAAGCATAGATAACTCACCGAGCCTGTCGGCATGGTGTTGACGGAAGACACTAGCGCATTGTAGTCCTCGTGAAGTCCGTTCAAGATGAACTCGACCAGCTTGTCATTCCTCACGGTGGGCCGCGACAATAATGAGCTCGAAGGCAGATATCTATTCTGAGGTATTTTTTTCCTAGAAATCCATGGATCTATTAATAATTAGCAATAGTAGTACAAAGAGCGCTAAAATGATAAAATTATAAATAGGTCAATAGATCACTTTCTATCTTATGTGGTGCGTCGTCGCAGAATGCATAGAGTCATATGTTATGCGGATCTCTCGAGATCCGGCTGTTTTTCGTATTTGTTGGTGCGGTTTAGGATCAATCTCTTCCGATTTATGGTTATCATCTTTGTCGAAGGTTGCAGCTCTGATACGTTGGTTCTTTGGGTCTTAGCACGACGACTTCTCGTCTCTTTACTATAACAAGTTCTGCTACGGTAAGCTTTATCCAACTCCGTTGATGGAAGGTGATGATGATGACGTGCTTTGGGCCTGCGCTAGTGTCTATAGTCGTCGTTAGGTGGTCCGGTGATATATTTTTAATTTTCATTAATTTTATGGCTCTTTATACTTCTATTGGTGGTTATTAATTGATCTCTGAAATTTTCATATTGATTAAAGCTCGTTGGACGACGCTCGATTATTTGGGAACGGATGGAGTATCAAGTACTCTTGAAGATACGTGCCTGCAACTTGAATTCACCTAAAGGAAACTCGAAGATTTGTTTAGGTCGGTCCACTGATAAAAAATGGATCGCGGTCCAGCATACCAGGCCAGTGTGTTTAGCGGTCAGACCCAAACAATCCTAGTTGATTTCCACTTTTTTCCAACACAGAAAGCATACATGGCTAAAACATACATTATATGTAAAAATAAAATATTACGATAACTACGACACTGGCTTCCGGCGTTTTCGTGCGCCTGCGGTGACTCCGGCGCCGCCTACTCGTCATCATCCTCCATGAGATCGATGAATGTGGCGGTGGAATCGTGCTAGGGGAAAGAGGCGAAAGCGGAGGCTGTTGGAGGCGCGGATAGTTCCCGGCGGCGATGCAGCCCATGATGGAGGCCAGTGTGCGTCCCGAAACGTTCCACCAGAATCTACGCTAGGCGCGTTGTTATCCACCGACGAAGGACCGACACCGTAATACGTGGCGAGCCGCTTGCGGAAGAACTCAGTCCACGTGGCTAGGTTATCGGAATTTCACTGTGGATCAATTCGCTACTCTACCGTGAACCGCACCATACTTGTGTTGGATGGCCGCCAGCGGCTTCACACCATGCGGCATCGGTGGGATTGAGATACCGCGGGCGCTCAGCGTCCATCTTATGGGGTAGAAGGAGTTCGGGGGTACCAAATAGTTTGCCTCGTAGAAGGCACGCGTCTCCCAAACGTGAAGCCAACGACGGCCAGTGTACATGAGGGTGGTCGTGTGGTGGGTTTCCCGGCTTGACTAGTGGAGTTAGATGCCAATGGCGAAGGACAAACCGGAAGTGACCAAGATATAGTCACCGTGATAGAGGGAAAAGCGGTGGAACACACGGGAATTGGCTCTGTGTCCAACGGCGCAGGCAATGAAGCGATGTTGCAAGCGGTCAGTGGCGGCAAACGTCTTTTTCATCGGTTAATGTGGGTCAATGTGTGCCACTTACACATTTGCCCCATCGGCCGACGTCGGACACGTGCTTGGCCTACGATGCGACCTAACTGACGCAACCATGATTCAAATTTGGTAAACCGATGGACCGCGCCGGACATGTCGGTCCATTTAGATCGATCACGCCGCTGCAGCGTGTGCGTGCGGTGGTTCGAACATGGACAGGTTGGATTGTACCATTTGAGATGTCCTAAGGCTAGTCATAGTAGGAGTAACAGGAGTAGTAACATGAAACCACATGCAATGCCAGATAAGCATTTAGGTGACGTGTGATGCAATTAATTGAAGAAAGAGAGTGAGGTAGTAACATATTAGAGCAAGTTTAAAAGTATAGCCCATTATTGGCTATAGCCACTGCCATGTCATCTATAGTCATCAGTATAGCCAACAAGTATAATAGCTAACTACTGCCATCTCGATCTATTATTCTTGTTAATATCTAGATCTTGTGTTTTGATTTTGATAATATTTGTTCTTGTGGCAGCTTGTTGTCATTACGGGAGCCTCCAATTCGGTTGTGGAGTTGTGCCCCGCTAGTCGTGTAAAGGCATCGGTTCCCGCCTCGAAGGGTACCAATAGTGAAAAGGTGGATCAGGCCTTTGGTGGCGAGATCCATCGGAGAAAAGGGTGAGCCCTATTGTGGCGTGGTGGTCTTAATACTGCTCACCCCTCCAACGCAGATGTACTTCCCTTAACAAGGGAGGAACTGCGGTAAAACAAATCCTGTGTCTCCGCGTGCTCCACTACGGTTTCCTCGTTCCTCACTCTTACTCGCCTTTACTCGCTCGTAGTTAGGTTTGCATATAGGAAAATTCTTTGTAGTTCCATATCTAGAGAATTTACCTTTCATGTCAAGCCTGAAATTGAAAAAGCATTAAAATTTAAAGTAGAACCTATTCACCCCTCTCTAGGTGCCTATACGATCCATTTCAATTGCTGCTGGAGGAGGAGACCGTCCCTACGGCTACTCGCCGCTGTTGCCCCGGTCGCCGTTGTCGCGGCCACCACCGTAGCCACAGCCATCGTTGTCGCTGCCGTTGGCCTCGTCAATCGCCGCCCTAGACACCTAGATGGCCCCTTGCTAGAGGTGATCGTAGTAACGATCGCGCGCTCAGCTACGGGCCTCCTTCTTGCCGGCCACCTTTGTGCGCTCCGTCGCCGCCTAGTTGGCCAGGGCCTTCTCCATCTCGTCCGCCTAGTGGTCCCTCGCCTCCTGGTCCTCCGGCTCCATCGTCGTTGCCGTCCTCGCTGCCAAGGGAGCCACCATCTCCGAAGCTCCGTCGGGGCCGAAGCCCAGGGCTTGCACGATCTGCAGGGGGACGACAATCGCCCCATCCTCCTCTCCCTCCTCCGCAACCACCTGACCCCCCTCCTCATCGTCGTCCTCCACCTCCGTCTCGTCCCCGTCGACGAGAGCCCACGCGGTCGCCACCTCGGCGGTCATAGCCACGCGCAGCTCCTCCAACGTCGTGTCGACGGCGTGCTCCGCAGCTTCCACCGCACTGCGCGCGGCGGCGGCATGGCAAAGCTCGCAGACGACGATCTTGGCCGCCTCCTTGGCCACCTCCTCTAGCTTGGTCATGGCCGCCTCGTGGCGGATCTCAAGCAGAGGGCAGCTAATGCTGCCTCCTTGGCCACCGCCTCCACCGCCTCCTTGGCGGCGACGTGGTGAACCTCGCGCACCGCCCATTGGGCCGCCACCTATGCGGCCGCCTCCACCACTTGCTCTAGCGCCGCCTCGGCCACACGGCCTTCCCCCTCGAAGGCCGCCACTTCCGCGTCGGCCATGCACTAGGACAGGAGCTTGCGGTGAGGCATGGTTGTGGTTCTTGTTATGGCAGGCTAGTGTTCTGGCGGTGGTTCTTGCTTGGGCTTGTTGTCTCAACCACGCCGCGTGACCGTCTTTTATAGACCGCGGCGAGGACGGGAAACGGCCGGGGAGGCGCGCGAGAGGGAAGGCGCACACGAGAAACGGAAAGCAACAATGGCGGGAAACGCCGGCCGGAAGCCGCCGGTGCTGATAGCCGACGTCGCGTCGCCATTAACGTCCTATCGCCGGAGTGTCAAGCGGTGACAACGGGGGGAGACGTATAGATGGGTTGGACCGCTGGGCGTGGCTGTCTGGACAGGCCGGACTGCGGCTCCAAAATAACCGCGGGCCTACTCAAACGGATAAAACAGACTATTTCGGTTACACGTTTGGGTTGGGGCGATGGAGATGCCCTTGCACGCGCGTCCGAACGCCACGGCGTTGCGAGCGAGAGAAAAGGGCATGCCGTGCAGCGGCGGTCCAGAGAAAAGCTGCTGAAGAGGGGGGAAAAACTGTGCGCGCGTCGTCTGGGTGGTGGTCCTCGGCTCGGCCGTGCTCCGGTCCCCCGTCGCGAAAAACGCAGCAGCGGCAGCACACAACGACCGACCGGTGCGGGCCAATGATCCGACGACGGACTCAGCGTCTTACGCTAGAGGGGGGCAAGAAGTCAAGGCGCCGTGGGGGTGAGCGGCGACACTGCATCGGCCAGACTTCCATCCGTCGCCTTGTCACCGCTAGTACGTACTCTGCTTGCCATGAGCTTGCCAGCGGCCATCCACCGCTGGGGCGATGCCTCCTTTTCAAAAAAAAAGTTGAGCCTGCCTACTAGTAGTACGGGAAGACCACTGCCGGCTGCCGCTGCCGGTGAACCGATGACGTCACCTCATGCTAATCAAATTGTTGCGCAGTACAGCCGCTAGCAAACACTGATTCTTACAAATGGGAATACATTTAGACTTGTGAACTACAGTATATAAACCTCGTCAAAGTCCAGTCGATCGAGGACTACCCACGGACAGTTCTCCAGCTCAGCCGCCGTAATACGTTCGTTCCATCTAGCCTTGCTTTGGGCCAAAGGGCTAGAGCGACCACGACTGAGACTTCTTCATGAAGCGGTTGCATCTTCGGAAACTAGTACCGTCTAGCGTCGGTTCACGGTAGCTCGTCGGTTCGGATACGGTGCTTTCTTCGAGGATCGTTACGCGGTGCCTCTCCTCTCTACTCCCTCGCACGCGCGGCTGCCATTAGAGAGCTCCTTAAAGTCAGCGAGCGGCTGGAGAAGGTCACCCTGACAGAGGGAACGCGGGATGTCTTTAAATGGAGGTGGGATTTTACCGGCTGCTATTCTGCGAAGTCTTGTTACCAAGCCCTGTTTGCAAGCCGGACCTCGATGGCTGGGGCATTACAGATTTGGCGCTCTCGGGCCTCCGCCAGTTGTAAGGTCTCTCTTTAGCTGGCTGTGCGCAACAGATGCTGGACTGCCGACAGTTTGCAACGTCGCGGTCTGCAGCATCCGGCGACATGCTCTTTCTGCGACCAATGTGGAGAGTCCATCGACCATCTCCTCATGGGATGTGTCCTGGCACGTGAGGTGTGGAGCACCTGCCTTGGCTGGTGAGGCAAGGTTCAGTGGATGCCTGACCATGACACAAAGCTGGTCGTCTGGCTTCAAGGCAGACGTGGCGGCAGGGGCCGCGAGCGCGACCTCTGGACAGGCATCTCCTTGGTATGCTGGACGCTCTGGCGCCACAGGAACGATGTCGTCTTCGAGGGGGTCATCCCTTCCGCCGCAGCGGTTATCCAGAAGGTTTCCACGGAAGCCGAAACTTGGAGAGATGCGCGCCTTTTCCGCGACTGTTTGAGCCAAGTAGACATGTGGAGATGCCGCGAGTAGTCGACTAGTGGGTGCGTACTGCCCCTATGGCAGTGTGGGGTTGCGCTCGAGGCGTATGTGCCTCGGCGCGTTGTAAGATCTTGGCCTCTTGGCCCTCCTTCTAAGGAGGGAGGAGAACCTCGTTTCTCCGCATAGTTTGGCTAAGGGTATGTCTGTCGTGGGCGTCGGTGGGGTCGTGGGAGCGATGTCCGGACAAATAAATCTGCCTCAACTCTACTCCCGCTTCCACGGCGATCTTCATGGCGGCGTCTCGGAGTTGATGGCAACGTGTGCCGGTCGATCCTTCAGATCGACAGCCTGGTCTTCTCGTCGTTGTTTAGATCTAGCAAGATCAGTTTCTCGGTGTGTCGCTGGCGTTCGTCGTTATCCGCGATGGCGCTAGCGGCCGGGTCAAGGTGGTTTCTCTAAAGCAATGATGTTGGTCCGAAGATGGTGGATTTATCGTTCTTCTCCGACTTCATCGATGAGAGACGGCGGATCTTGGTCCAGGACAGCACGGGGACGTCCCCCGGTCGACGACCACAACGGCATATGCCTCACTGCGTGCAACAGGCTTGTTCATCGACTCACAAAGTCTCGTTGGCGATGGTGTTTTTCCGGGTCTTGCAATGGTGGAGGTTCGGCGTCTCTTCTGGCGTATGCCTCGACGGCGTTGGAGTTGGACGGTGGCTGCTGACTTCGGTGGTTGCAAGAAACCTTAGGGATCGTTTTGTATTTCTCGGTCTCTTAGGATGTTTCCTGCAAAGTTTTTAGGATAATTATTTTATCCCGCTATGTCTTTTAATGTCCACATGTGTTGCTTCATGTAACTCGATTTTCGATTAATGAAATTTGCAGTTGCTCTAAAAAAAGCCAGCCACCAAGGGCATGTTTGATTGCCCACAAAACCGTTTATCGCATCCAGTTGGACGAAAAAGGGTGCTTGGTTGGTCGCGGTTTTATGTGTTCTAGTCTGGCACGAAACTTAAAGCAAGATCGGACAGGTTTCAGAGAAACACTCAAATCAAACGTTTCCACGAGACAGGCACTAGCGAACGCAAGAAGGGAAAAGACATGCGCGGGGAGCCAGCACAAAGATGGCGGTAGGTGAAAATCTAGAGGCGCATTTTGGCGTGAAATGTAAGCCTCGCCTCCCTCTTACTCGGTCACCACCCGTGGAAAAACAAATCCATCATCATTTTCCTCTTGGGCGGTAGCTACTTTGACGGAAATTTAGATCTGCGACACTGGCTGCTGGTGTCCTCGTAGAACTCCGGTGCCGGCTCCTTCACTCCTTGTGTCTGGTACCGACAACCAGGGGCTCGCACATCTGCGACAACGGTCTGTCCTCATCACCGACTCATCCCCTTCGTCTCCGGCTTCGGTAGGTCGCCGCCATCTTCAACCATGTATGAGCACCTATAAGCCCCCCTAGCTCTGTAGCTAGGTAGTTTGACATTATGGATGGCTTGTTAGTTACTTATGCAACACCTATTTGATTAGGACCAACGGCTGAACATTATCATTCAGACAATTGCCCTCATAGTCATGTTTCAGGCTTGTTGAGTGCTTTTGATCCACAGAAGAGCGTCTGCTAAAAATTGTAGGGCCCCAGTCAAATATGGTCCCATGTTACACTACACCACAACAAAGAGAGGATGTCCAATCAAAACTACATCTAGAACAACAATGTAGAGGCTATCACCATGCTCCATATTAGAGCCCCTTTTAACCAACTTGTGAACACATTTAGGGTTAGGGGTTACTTAAAGATAGCCTCCACACTTGTATCAAAGACTAAGTGGCAATGTTCCTTCATGGTCTTGGACATAACCAAAGGTTTTGAGTGATACACAACATATGGAGGAGATCCACAGAGACAATATCCCAATATTTCCATCAAGTCATGTATGTTGTTGAGAGCTCAGAGGAGATATTATCAAGCCACCATCTGCTCAAACTCCAACGAAGATACAAGAGAGCTACCAATGGTTTCTATATTTCAAGGTGAGAAACTCTAACTTGTACTCAGTGACATGAATCATGATTGTATTGCAATGAGGTCTAACAATTTGTTCATGTTAGGATTATACTGGGGCAATTAATGGTACTCATGTGATTGCAAGAGTGCCTAGAAGTCACGCATATGCATACATGGGAAGAAAGCACTTCACCAGCTAAAATATGTTAGCCACACAGTTGATTTTGATATGAAGCTCACGTATGTGTTAGATGGATGGGAAGGATGAGTACAGCCACCACCATTCTGAATGACAGCTTGGAGAGAGTTCATGACTTCAGTATACCTGAAGGTAAGTTCTAGCTAGCAGATGCCGGATATTCTTGTCTCCTAGTATTCTTCCACCTTTCAGTTCAACAAGGTATCATCTCAATGAGTTCTCTACAAGGAATAGGAACGGAGATGAACTTTTCAATCTCAGACACTCTAACCTTATATTCACGGTCGATAGGGTTTTCACTGCACTTAAGAACAAATTTAAGTCCCTTAATCAGAAACCATTACATACTTTTTGAACCCAAATAAACTTGTTCTCGCATGTTATTACATAACTGAATCTTGAATTTGGCATGGATGCATTCTTCCTGGAAGAGGATGATGTGACACCTAGCGACAATGATCTTGACCATGGTGTCCCTCTAAATGATTGTCGTGCTTGGAAGAAGAAGAGACCGTGGTGGTCTAGCGACATGTGGGCAAACAGAGGCAACACTATGATCCAAAGAGGAAGCAGAAGTGAAGAATTGAAAAAATAATGTCGTGATGGGCAAAAATAGGAAACACTAGGATCCGAAGAGGAAGCAGAAGTGAAGAATTGATGTCGGCATGCTCTATGAACTACCCATATTTGTGTGTAGAACTACTATTTGAAGTAGCTAGGTAATATCATTGTGAATTGTTATTTTCTAATAGATAGGTAACATTGTAACGAACTGTCATTTGCTACTATCTAGGGCCAAGACGACGTTAATTTGCTGTTATGTGGTGGTTTAATATGCTGCCTATTAGTTTTATCTATGCATATCATCTAACAAAGTGCGTGATCTATGAGAAATGGTGACCACAACACTAGCACGTACGCAAACAAACAAACTGATTTTGCATCTAGCCAACAGTAATACATTTTGTTTACAGTCAAACAAGGTCCACGAATGAGCTCCAAAATAAATGTAGGCAACCAAACTAAATGTATAGGGTATCTCTAACCAATACCCAGAACTTTAGAGGAGTAAACGGACTCCTAAAACTTATAGGAGTAAAAGAAAAGTGGTTACTAACTGAAACCCTATATCTAGAGGAGTAAAACTATTTTTTTCCTTATTTTTAATACAATAGGTCCATACATACGCATATATTATCATAGATTAGTAGTCAATACATACCGATATGATACACCTAATAGATACTGATACAATCGAAACATAGATAATACATACTCCTCTAACCCGATATAAAACGACACAAACTGAAGTGTTTGAGTTATGCATTAGAACGCATAACAAGAATGTGCCATTTATTTAAGATTGATGAAAGCGATTTACCCTCTCCTTTTGTCTTTTCATTGAAATCCTCATGAATTTTCTTCCAAAAATGTTGTAATAGTGGACGAACACCAACTCCCTTCGTATAATGCATCATCTACAAGGCCTTGATGGTGCCATGCAAAATACAACTTGTTTTCTTCGTCCTCGGTCCATGTAGAATTTCTTTTACTTCATTTGTAAAAAAATCAAGTAAGTCACAACTTCTTCTACTTCATTTTACATAAAGAAAAAGAGGAAAACACATTTTCCTCCAAATGTGTTGGTTGCGGCCGGCGGTGCCGGCGATCCATCTCTGGCCAGAGCTTCCACCGATACCGGCCCTACATCCTCCAACTCCGGCCAGAGATCGCGCGCGCAGACCAAACCCGTTGTGGGCGGCGGTACTGGCAGTGCCAACCCTAAGACTCGCGGGATCTGCGGTGGGCGAGGAGAAGGGGTGAGCTTCGATGCGACATCAGTGGTGGCCAGCCTCCGGGAGCCAGTGTTGGGTTGTCGTGGTCACCGAAGGCGACGTCGGCTCCGCGCGACGGAGGCCGATTTGGAACAAATCGAGGCGGCGGCCGGCGAAATCTCAATCTCCTAGTCGATTCCGGCGATGGCAATGGCGAGAAGCGGCGAGCGGCGGAGAGGTGGGCTGGAGGGCGGCGCAAAGTACGGGTGGCGGCGGCGGGGTATGGTGGTCACCGGCGGCGACGCCGGCATGAATGGGTGTCGCAGGGGAGGAGGCGGGAGTTTTTCTCTAGAGTGGCACCCGACTCCTAAATTTACTCCTCCACGTCTGGTTTTACTCCTCTGACTCCTAATTTTTTTACTCCTTTAACCGTTTTGAATTTCGGTTAGGTACACGTTTCTTAGAATTTTACTGCTCTAACCACTTATTAGGGATCAGCAACCAACACGCCCCAAATATGTTGTCTTCTTTCAAATTTTGTAATCCCTATATCCAGAAACAAGTGTCTTGGATTTTTCTACGTTTGCATGTACTAGCCATGTTTTAGGATCTGGATACATGCGGATGTAGATACATCCAAGTCACTTGTTTCCGGACGGTGGGAGTATCTGTTCTCTACTGAAAACCGCACTGTAAACTGCGGTGTTGCTGCAATCATGCAATGGCGTCCCAGATCAAAAATAAAGTAAATTCGAGAACCGACGCTTGAAATCAAGTCCAAGAGGCCCCGCAGATCTGCGAGCCTTTTTATTCGAAACAATGGATTTCAGGTGGTGTTTGGTCGATGGGAGAGGGAGAGGGAGAGGTAGTACGAGAAAAGAGTGAGGCCGAAGGCTCACCAAACGGGGCAATGAAATGGGAGTCGTTCCCCTCTCTACGGATATGTGCTGTGTGCGCGGCTGTTGGGCCGTTACCTTTGCTTGCATTCACAGAAAGCCGATCGCTTTACAACCACCTGCCTCCTTCCAACCTTGCGCCCCAAGTGACAAAAGAAAAGGATTCCCTTTATTTACGTCAATTATTGGAGATTACAACAGGTTTTGATCCTCTTTTTTTAGCCTGGATTATATTAACTCTAGTGGATGCAACTTTGTTAGGTCCAAGCAACGGCGCCTGGTCGAAATGATGTGTCTGGCTGTTTGCTGCTGTTTTTATGTCGATTTTTTTTTTTGCTTAGTGTTTACCCTTTCACATATGTAGGCTGCATTTTACCCTGCTGGCAGGAAGAGAGAGTTTAATGCGAAGAAAATAGCACGAGGAACATGACATGCCACCTTCTCTAGGATGGTGGATTGTACTATATCCTAGTGTCGCTCTATGATTGGAAAAAAAAGAGCACTCGAGTTAAAGGTGCATACTAGTACAAGATTAATCTCAACAACATATCACCTGCTGCTCATACTTCCAGTGCTAACTGAAATTACCTCCTAAAATATGACGAATATGATCTTAGAAGACATGAAAGCATTTGTTATTATCATTGGTATGAAAGCTGGAACAAACATGCCACAAATTTCAAAGATATATTCAACCGACAAATGAAAAAGAAAAGGATAAATTATGTCTGAAAGCAAATCATAAAACAAAAAGTAAGTCATGAACAGCAATAATGGATGTGAGACGAGAAGCGCTGAATACGCTTTCAGTTATACTCATGTAAAAGTTATGTTTCATACATTGATTGAGATCAAACATCCTCTTCACATGGTCCTGGGTAAAGTAATAAGGAAACAATGTGCTGTAATAGTCTATTCTAGCAAAAGGAACCAAGGGTGATGGCCAGAGACGTGGCATATTTGGATGGTTGTACTTGTTGCAATGTGTTAAAATAAAAAATAAAAACTATATTGCTCTAGCAAAAGAAAACTCAGTTTCTGCTTCACCTCAAAAAGAATTCTCCCCAAGGCCCTGGAATGCTGGGAGCCTGGGACATATTATCTTCGCGGAAAACCCTATATTGTTCCATGATGGCGGTTTGGGCATGTTGTAATGGTTTTTGCCGGGGTTTCATAATTAATAGGACAATTTTTCTCTTCTTAATTAACAAATTGAGTCCTTTGACTCCGGTTTAAAAAAACTACTGCATTGTGTTGTTTTTTTTCCTTTACTACAGATTTCTGTGCGAATATATGGAGTTTTCGATGGCGAAAATATAATAGATTTGCATAGCTACAATATCAATTCTGTCGCAGATCATCTTTTAAGTAGCAAATCTGGCTGTTCACGGTGTCATTTTCTATGGCTACAGTGGCCCGAGGCTAGAATCTTTCGTTGGTTGAGAAAGAAATTGTGTCATGCGCGCTCGTGTAGCACCAGCATGTTGCACGATGCCTTATAGGCTCACGAAGGAAGCATCCACTGAACAGCATCAAAGCCAGCACCTAACTGCCCACCATACACGCACGCTCCCTCACCTTCCCCTCTAAACTTTGAACATAAAAGTGCTTCTCCCTCCCTCCCTTCCTCTTCCAAGGAGAGCCACCTTCTCTCATCTCTCTGTATCTCTCTCTCCCCCCATCTTTCTCTCTCAACAGCTAGGTGTGCCGTTCTTCGAGAAGAGGAAGACCACCAGTTGGAAAGGTACGGACTCACGAGTCAACATTCATCCGATCCATCCATAGTGCTGTTGTTTTCTCGAAACGGGATTCCTAGTGCTGCTTGACCTTAATGTTGCTTTGGTTCTCAGGTTATACAACTTTTAGATTTCTGAGACTCTTGTTTGTTGTGCATGCAATGCTTACTCCTGAAATCATGTCTCTATTTCCTTTTTTTTTTACTTTCTGATATATTTTCTCCAATTCATGTTTCATAGTAATTGCTTCGAGTAAATTGCATAGGAGTATCAGACGAATCGACAATGCAGAGATTTGATTTATGGTTTCTTTCTAAGCATAGGAGGCATATGAGCGTTACCTGGTAGGCTTTTCGCATGTCGCAGACTCATAGTTTTCTTACCCTCCAGGCTGCGCCAAATGATACACATAGACTATGAAGCTGGTATATATGATCAGAAAAAAACTAACAGATCAGTAGTCCCAAATGACCAAGTTATTATTCCTGCCAAGAAAAACACCAAGTTATGCAATTTGTCATGGATAGCATGCTGGCCATTCTTTGTTAGGGATATGTGGTTACAGTACATTATGAATTCCATGATCACATACATATAAGTAAGTTATCTACCTGTGTCATACAACATTGTGAACCATGTTAGTCATAACTGGCTAGTAAGACTGTACGCCTACATGAACATATACAAGTTGCCTACTGTAGCCTGACTTGTTTTCATGTCCTTTTTATATTTGAAAAATGTGCTGTCCAAACTTCTAAACGAATTGACCAGGATTCACATAACATTCAACCAGGGATGAACAGTTAGAAATTCAACCAGTAGTAGGTTGGACTGCAAGAGAAATAAAAGTCAGTTAAAATTAACCAATAATCAGCATCCATAAGATACATGAATCAGAAATTCCCCTTCTAAATAAAATCTTGACTTTATGGCATGTATTCCCCTTATTATTTAAAATCATTTCATCTGGCATATTGCTTAGGAAGTGAGATTTCTTCTTCTATTTGGTCATTTTAGAAACATCTTGCCAAAGTGGTCAATCATTTGAGAGTGACTGGAAACACCTTTCGGTTATTGTACCCTCCCAAAAACAGCCCAGTAGGTGGCAGGTACCAACTCTCTAGATTATAATTATAGGTCCATAGAAGCCAATAGTTAGGTCAGGATAACGTAGAGATGACAATGCACAGTCATGTTAAATAAAACAATATCATATAACATTTGCACCCCATGTTCTGGATCTGATAGTTAATTAGCTTATGAAACATTTGGACCCCATGTTCTGGATCTGCTAGTTAATTACTTAATGCATAGGCATATCTCACTTGCTAGTCTTAGTAGTTTCTTGTGCTTCTTTTGTGTAATGTGTCAATGATTATCCTGATCTTTTGTACAAATAGGTGCTGCTAGTATATCTGGATGTTGATTGCTGTGAAGCTTGGGTCTCTGTGAAGTTTATGTAGCACGTACTAATCTTAAGCATACCGCAATATAACAAACTCAAGAAAGATAATATCAGACTGCTATAATTCTTGTCCACGACTTAGGCCAGCTATGACTTTGACCCATTTCATTCTAGGATGAACATCGATAATTCAATTATTCCTCTCTATGGACATTGATAAATATTCAAATACTAACTACCTCCCAAATGACTCGACCAAATTTGGGCCCCTCGGTTCTCATGTTATCTTGTACATCAAGACAAAATAGCTGGTGTTCTATTTCATATGGAAACGGAAAGACATAGTCACGTGCAGCATAAAAGAACTAGACACTATCACACCATTTCTTTAGAAACTCTACGGTCAAAAGCAATTAATTCAGACTAATAGTAGGCTATGTTCTTCTGTGTGTATGTAGCATGCATACCTTGCACCTAACTCTCTTTATGATTAACGTAACTTCAGATAAACAAGGAAACACCAGCTGGTCAAGATGACAGCTGGTTTACAGCTCGGTGTGATTGGGTCTCTTGCGCTCTCCGTTGCATCTTCAGTTGCTATTGTCATCTGCAACAAAGCTCTCATCAGCACACTTGGTTTTCCATTCGGTTAGTACAGGAGTCATCATACTTTCAAGATTCGGCAGAATTTCAATAACAAACTAGAGGGCATGCATGGATCAATTTTGCATACTCACAGACAATTTATGCTGAATTATGTTGTTTTCGAACCTATGTAGCTACAACCTTAACAAGCTGGCATCTCATGGTGACCTACTGCACCCTACATGTGGCACAGCGCCTACATTTCTTTGAGCCCAAGGCAATTGATGGACATACAGTGATCCTCTTTGGGTTTCTGAACGGCACCTCAATTGGACTTCTAAACCTTAGTTTAGGATTCAACTCCATTGGATTCTACCAGGTAAGAACTGCTCTATATAGGTACCTTTTTTCATAAACCACGTTGCAGGTATTTTAAATTCGGTATGTTCTGCAGATGACGAAACTAGCAATCATACCTTTCACTGTGCTGTTGGAGACAATCTTCCTCAACAAAAGATTCAGGTTTTGAAATTTACTCAGTACTTTATCTTAAGAAGTCAACCACTATAAATTGCACCCATTTGTGGTCAGAGCAAAAAATATATACAGGATAGACAATGGTGCATGTACGTGCTATGCTGAAGTATACATTGAACTAGACACAAGAAATTCATGTGAATCCATAGTATACTTCCTATTCACAGTCAAATAACTTCAAATATGTTCTTTTACAAACATCAACGTTTTTGGATCAAACGATGAAAAGCTAATCACACATAAATGAGTCATGTATTTGTTTAGTTTTTCTGGGACTACGATATTTATTGTTATCATCACTCAGCTAATACCAATCCAACAATGTGCAGCGAGACTATCAAGCTCTCTCTTATGGTCTTACTTCTTGGAGTGGGCATCGCATCAGTTACAGATCTCAAGCTAAATATGCTTGGGTCTGTCCTTTCTGGCCTCGCCATCGCGACCACTTGTGTTGGTCAAATTGTATCCTACATTCAATGTTTTTCGTGCTCGTACCAAAAACTGCACGGTAAAAGAAAAAAACCTATTATTCAAAACCTCGTATTATCAAGAGTAAATTGCACAAAACCACCACTTTTAGGGTTTCAAGTGCAAGAAACCATCACATTTGGAATTTTTTGCACAAAACCACCACTTTCGGGTTTTAGGTTGCGGATAGGTGGAACAAACCCACCACTTTCAGGTTTTATGTTGCGGATAGGTGTATTTGGGGTATCTGCAACTTAAATCCCCAAGAGTAGTGGTTTTGTTCAAAAAATTCCGGAAGTGGTGGTTTCTTGCATTTGAAGACCCAAAAGTAGTGGTTTTGTGCAATTTACTCCATTATCAATGCACCCTGTAGTGCTCATAAAGCAGGTATTCATAAAGAAGCTAGGAAAGAATACAGTAACTGGAACCCTTATGCTCTGTGTGAAGCATCAAAGTTCTTATTACTTAGTGGTATTCCTTTCTGAATTATGTTGCATGAACTTTTATTATCCATAGTACCAACATATATCTAGTACGGAGTAGTTTAAATTCTTAACTTGAAACACGGACACATGATATCCTTAACCTGAATTTGAACGAAGCTCACAAACACAATACAGAAGAAACTGAAGGTCTCCTCAACGCAGCTGTTGTACCAATCTGCACCATACCAAGCAGCAATTCTGTTCGCAACTGGCCCCTTTGTGGATAAACTCCTTACAAACCGCAGTGTCTTCGACCACAAATACACCACTCCAGTTGTGGTATGTTCCAAATACTCATCCAGTTACAAATACCTGAAAGGGATAATTTTATATTGTTTCTGTCAGATTTTAATATTCCTTGAAAAAATGCCTGTCAAGATAGTATTGTGGAATTTCATAATCATGGATCTTCGAAGTGATATCCACATTTTTTTATTTCTAAGTAGCTAGCCAAAGTTCTTAAACCTAACATCCACAAGTTTCAAGTTTAAACCATGTGAAGTGCCTTCATGTGAGTTTATTTCACGTAATGAAAAATAGTGCAGTGATACCTGCAGAAGTAAAAAAGAAATCTAAGTTAGAGAGCTTCTCAAGTTGTTACTGCTAGAATGAATCAGCATTTTAATGACAGTATCAGTCAAATGCCATGCGCCTGCGTGAGACATTAAACTAACACTCACAGAGGTAGGCCTCAAATTTGAATGGACAATGACATGCAACATGATGCTCTCTCATGAATTCTATGCAGGGTTTCATCGTCCTATCTTGCTTGATTGCGGTGTCTGTGAACTTCAGTACATTTCTTGTGATTGGGACGACGTCTCCAGTGACATACCAGGTGCTTGGCCACCTTAAGACATGCCTGGTTCTCTCATTTGGCTACACTCTACTACACGATCCCTTCACCATGAGGAACATATTGGGGATTCTGGTTGCCATATTTGGTATGGGATTGTATTCCTTCTTCTCAGTCAGGGAGAGCAAGAAGAAGTCAACAAATGATGCGCTGCCAGTTTCACAGGTTTGATTTTGCCTTCAACCTCGCATAATATCTAAATAGCAATTATACTTCTGATGGTATGAATTCAAGAAAAATAATACTTACATGTATGGCAGCCATACTGATAATTCTTATGGTCCTACTCTCAGCAGCAACAGTAAATAGCCAATTTTCCATGTCAAATTAAAATATAGTAACAGTTGAATCTTCTATGGTGATAACAATGAATTAAACATTTAAATTTGAGACCATAAATCAAATGAAATTGGCATACTGATTTACAGAATCATTATTTTCTGAAAGCAAAAGGACAATGGTGTGCAGGGGCAGAAATTTTATGCACATTAGCCAACAACGCATGTACTCACAGCCATAAACAGCCCCAAATCAAGCTTGCCCCACATACTTTGCTAATGTCATGCTTCTGCGGGTCTATTAACCAAAACCAAACTGGAGCTTGACCATTTAGTTTCATTATATGTGAGAATAATACTCTTTAAGTATAATTTAAATGATGAATGTACTGAATAAATTGGCTAGTCTTCTACGAAGTACATTTCAGTTTGCTGCCAAATTCAGTTTCACTCATTTCATGTTTGACACGTATTTTTAGATGCAAGATAAGGAGACTGAACCACTTTTGGCAACCAAAGACAGCAGCGATACCAAAAAAGCAAATGGTGTTTCGCACGGCTGCTAAGAGCCTAAGACTTCCCTTGCTTAGTGTAGATATAGTGTGCACATCTGCTTTTCGAGTTTAAAGGACCTGGAAAGCCATTCCTTTCCATTCTTAATTTCTTTTGTAGAGAAGGAAATGAGTTTCATGCTGTAGACTGTATATTTTGACATTAAAATTATTATTTGCTTATCCCTTTTCACACCTAACAGTTCCATCTGAAAGTTTACTGGTGAAGATTGCCTTGCTGCTGCATACTCCCATTTATCAAAACCGAATTCTTATTACCTATAAAAGTATCCCGAACACATATTTGATTATGTCAACAGGATTGTACAGTGAGAATTAAAACTAAGGAATAGGCATGAATTTCATAGCAATTACGGTATCAACGTTTCCATTCATTTAACTGCATTACTAACTTACTTGGAGCTAATATAATAATTAATCCAATTGCTTCCTCCAACATGATATTAAGCATACAGTAGTCAATTGCTAGAGTGATGATCTATCAGAAATGTCTGTTACCTATCCTGTGGATTGGCATGCATTGTAGCACAGCTACTAACATTGGGATATACATAGTTTTCACATCAAACCTGATAACAAAATGTATCAGTAAAGGAGGAATTCCACAGATAAGCTCTATATTGCAACTGTAAATCTGCAGTAATACCTCATAAGTTGTTGGTGACTGTCATGTCTCCTGAGGAAGATAATGGTGTGAACTCAAGTCTGCTGAATTCTTTTTACAGTTCTCCATCATCATGTTGCTACGTGACTCTGTTGCTCTCTAGGTGAATTCATTCTGTAAGGTTGTCTTCACCAAATAAAAATATCCCCATAGCTAGCCCGCATGAGATGTGATACCCTTTAAAAGGAAAAGCTTCTCCGTGGTAGATTAAAAGAGAGCAGTCTTTGACCCTACTGCAGAGCTCAGATTCTTACCCAGTAACCCAGTATCCCACTCGATGACTAGAATCTTACTTAGTAAGAACATGTGGTCACTCAAGCAGATTGAACTTGCCCTTTATGTATCAACTAGCAAGGTCGCTTCTGCAGCTGCCTCAGCAGGCTCACTAGGTGCATTGTTCAATTCACCTGGTAAGACATATCTTTCCTCACATCTGGAAGCCAAAGGAAGGAACAAGACAATGGAAAGGAACAGCACCTGGTCACAGGCTTATCTTTTCTTCCCATTTATGTATGCAAAACCAAACCGGCAGCCTGCTGGACTACTGGTATAAGCTATCAGATATAGCACAAAGCCACAAAGACAAGCTTCATGCAGCTTTTGTAGGTTGGACAATTCTCTAACAGACGTCTAAGAAGACCTGAATCAACCATATTCAGTTAACATTTCTTCATCTGACAAATCACTATATGTATGGTCAAAACTATCATGCTTACATGACAGCTTTGGAACATAACCAGCTTTTATCATTTCCATTCCAACTAACTCCAGCATTGTGTATATTTCCTCCGACTCTGGATGTGATCTGTCCTCTACTATAAAGACTTTTAGCTCCCCCTTGAGCTTAACCCAACTCTTCCCTGGTGATTTCCTAACACCACTGCTTCGCATTGCCTTCTTCAATCTTGCGAACTCCTTCCAATCACCAGAAGCAGCATAAATGTTGCAAAGCAAGACATAGGCAGCTGAATGGGAAGGATCAAGGTGCAAAATACCTTCTGCTGCCCGCTTTCCCATCTCCACATCATTATGTGTTTTGCTAGCAGCTAGAAGGGTCTTCCACATTACAATATCAGGCTCAAATGGCATTTGATCAACAAATTTTGCTGCCTCAGTTAGTCTACCAGCACGTGATAACAAATCAATGACACATGAACAGTGTTCTCTAGTTGGAACAATGCCATGTTCAGGCTCCATAATACTATAGTAATAGCAGCCTTCATCAACAAAACCAACACGGCTGCAGGCTGTGAGAACCCCAACAAACGTTACATGACTTGGCTTGACCCCCAGGCTTCTCATCCGCATAAATAATTCAAGTGCTTTCCTTGCATAACCAGATTGGGCATAGCCAACAATCAAACTGCTCCAAGAGAACACATCACAATTGGTGCCCATCATTTCAAATATCTTTGTGGCGTCATCTAAACTTCCACACTTAGCATAAGTATCAATAAGACCATTGCTCAGCATAGTTTCATTCACCAGACCTACCTTGAAGGTATATGTGTGGACCTGTTTCACCATTTCAATGTAACCCAACTCAGCAGAAGCACTGAGAACATTGTTCAAACTGATCCTGTCCAGACTCGGTACAGACCTATGCAAGAGGTTAAACAACTTAAAGACTACATCCAGATGCTGGTGCTGTACACATGCAGTAAGAATGCTGTTCCAGGTGACAGCATCAGGTTCCCTTGTCTCATTAAAAACATCCATCGCGGAGGAGAAATCCATACATCGTGCATACATGCTGAGTAAAGAATTGCATACTGATACTTCCCCATCCAAACCAAATTTGACCAAGTAAGAGTGGACCAATCTTCCATGATGCAAAGCATCACAGCCCACACACGCACATAATAAGCCCCTAACAGTGATACCATCAGGCCTCAGATCAGAATCTCTCATCTCAGAGAAAAGGACCATGGCATCATTAAGTAGACCCTCAACAGAGCAACCATTTATTATGGAATTCCAACAAACCAAATCTGGAGCGTCGATCCTGTAAAACACTCTCCTTGCAGACTCCAATTTCTTGCACCGGGCATACATGTCACTCAATGAACACCCTGCATGAGAATTCCGATCCAACCTATACTTCACGGACAAGCTATGAATCTGCTCCCCGTGCTCCAAACTACCAAGAGCACCACATGCTCTAAACACGCTTCCGAAATGGAACTCGTTGGGATGATGCATGCCCTCAGCAATCATCTCGCTGAATATCTTCAGCGCCTCCGTTTCGCACCCTTGCTGTGCAAACCCTGCAATAATAGACCCCCAGGAAATCGGGTCTTTCTCCCTCATCCTCCTAAAGAGCGAGAACCCATCCCCAACCAAACCGCTCTTCGAGTACATCGTGACAAGCGCGTTCTGCACAATCAAGTCACTTCCATTAGCAGACTTCATAGCTTGTGCGTGCACCTGCCTCCCGACACCAACATCCCCAAGCTCGGCGCACGCGCGCACAGCACTGCCGAGCGCAAACTGGTCAGGCGCAGTCCCCATTCTTAGCATGGAAGAGAACAGTCCAAGTGCGTCAGCAGAGCACCTGTTCTGCACGTGGGCCGCGATGACAGATGCCCAAGAGACGGGGTTCTTGACGGGCATTTCGTCGAACACAAGGTGGGCAGAGTCTGGAGCAGCGCACCGGCCATACATGGTGATAAGGTGGTTGTTGAGGACAGTATTTCGGACAAGTCGGGCATCAGGGGAGGCGAGAATGTGGCGGTGTACGAGGCGGGCTTCGGAGAGGGAGCGGAGGCGAGAGCACGCGGCGACGAGGGCTGCGTATGTGGCGGCGGAAAGAGGAGCGGGAGTGGGGCAGGAGGAGAGCGATTGGAAGGCATGGAGGGCGGCAGAGAAACGGCCGGAGTGGTAGAGCTGGAGAATGGTGCCGTTGGGGTTCTGCATCTCCGACGGTTTTGAAATCGGAGTTGGAGGCGACAGGCGGACCCGTGGCGGTAGAGGACTACGGCCATAAACAGGGAGCGCGCGGTTTGTGAAATGCTTTAGAAGTTTGTTTGGTTACAGCATGAGCCCTATAAAGGCCAAAACCGTAAATTCCGGCGAGAATACCGACCGTGAGCCGTGAGACCGAGCTAACCCAGCCCGTAAAGACCTCGGCACGTATTCATTTTTTCCAGGCCCCCGCGAACACCACCTCGCGGCCTCTACAAGTAGCATCCGTGCGGGCGGATACGGGTTCCAACCCGTCCACCGCCGCCGCCTAGAAACCCTATCCCCTCGCTGCCGCCGTCTAGAAAGCTCCTCCGGCGAGCGATTCAGACCACCGCGGTTGCGGATCGACGACCCCGCCATCGCCATGTCCACGCTGCACGGCGGAAGCGGGCAGGGAAGGGGCTGCAGCGGCGGAGGAGGAAGTGGCGGCCGGCAGCCGCTCCCGTGGTCGTCCCCACATCCCTGCTCCGACGAGGCGGCCGCGAAACTCGCACGGTCCATCGGGGCTAAGCGTCGTGCGGCGCGCCACTAGACCAACAGGGGCCTACGGCCGCCCCCTCGCTGGCGGCGGAGGCGCCGCGGCCTCTCCTTTCCGGCGAGGCGTCGTCCTCGACCACCTCATCGCGCCCGAAGCGGACGCGCCACGGCGACGAGGATGAAATGGAGGAGTTGTTGCGCGCGCTCGTGGAGTCCAAGGCGGAGGTAGAGGAGGGGGACCGCCGCGAGCAGGAGGAGGTAGAGGCGGCCATCACCGTGGTGACCTTGGCCCAACGCGCCAAGGAGGTGGAGGCCGAGGCGGTCGCGGGCGGCGCCGACGAGCAGGTGGAGGTCGGCGTCTCTGGCAACGGGATGGAGGTGGACATCGTCGTCCTCGACGACTAGCCGGCTGCCGCGGAGCTCCGTGGTCGCACAGAGAGCTCGATTTTGGCCTGAAGCGGACGCAACGGCATCCCTGACGAGCTCTCTTTCCCTAATTAAGTTTGTTTCTAGGATTTTGATGTGTAATTATGTATGAACTGGTTGATCTGGCGACGAACTTGCGTTCGCGCGAAAAAATTGTCGCCGGAGTAGTTAAATTTTAAAAATGCGGGTTGAATTCACGGGCTCTGATCTGCGCCGGTTAACTAGAACCTGTAAATCACGAGTACAACAGCCTGTACTCACGATTTAAGGGTCAGGCTTTTATGGGCTCCATTAGAGATGCTCTTACCGGCGGAAACTTTTTTTTTCTAGGGAAGTGGCATTTTATTGATCAGGAGATATCGTTACAGAGTTCAACCCGGATAAGCTCCGGGATTACACCAACAGACAAATTATAAACTGAAAACTCAGCATATCGAGCCAATTTATGCGCTACCACATTCACCTTTCTACTGGAGAATTTAAACGAACAGGATTCGAAATCCAACGTCATATGTTTGATATCAGAAACCACTGCTCCAACGCCAGAACGATCTCGGACAGAGGAAAAAATACGTTGGACCAGGACAGGCAGTCAGAGACTATTACCACCTTCAGGAAACCATGATCCTTGGACAGTGACATTGCCCGTCTCACAACCTGGGCCTCCACCATCTCAGGTTCAACCGATCCTTTACTGCAGGAGAGGATGAAACTACCATTATGGTCTCTGAGCACAATCCCCCACCCCATCCGATTTTCAACTGGGAACAGAGCCCCGTCAACATTGACACAAATGCAGCCTTGGGGTGGTGGAGACCAACGCTGAACTGGAGCAACCGAGACCCTGTCGCTCGACTTTTCTCTAAACAAATGGATCACGATCATGTCAATATAAGCCAGAGCTTTAGCAGCGACTCTGGGGGTGTGGTTGTCCCTCCAAATTCCCGATCTCATTTCTCAATTCCCAGATATGCCAACATGTGACGGCCAAAACAGTGGCATGTGTAACACTTTCCCTCCGAATGAAATCAAAAACCCATTGTTTAGAACTTACCAGGGTTTTACGATTCAGGTGGATAGGGTGGTGCCCCTTCACTGCATTCCATATGGCTCTGGCGAATGGACAAAAGAGGAAGATGTGCTCCGCCCGTTCTGATTGGCCACAGAAGACACAAGCATTATCTGCAGCTGCAGGTATGTGACGGTGTTGCAGTTGAAAACCAGTGAGCAAGCAGTCATGAATCAAACGCCATGGGACAATCTTCATCTTATTAGGTGCGGTGATCGACCACACCGCCCTCCACATCTTCGCCTCCCTCTCTCTGTCAAAATCAACACCTCTGCCTGCATTACCCTGCTTTGTAAAGAAATAGGTGGTCTTAGCAAAGTTATAAGCGAGAGGACAGGAATGGAAACCGTCTCCACCTCATCTGCTAATAGGTATATGGAGAATTGTATTAGCCAGATCCTCATGAAAAAAAAGGCACGAACCGTCTCTGACTCCTAGCCAGTTCCCTCCTCATTCATCATGAATCGCACCTTGGCAGTAGACCAAATCAGTTACAATGGTTTAAAAGATCCAGTTGGAAACCCATGGATCTAGTTCTCTCTCATGATGTACACCCTCTCCCCATTTCCAATGCCCCATCGGAGACCACGAACCAACATATCACGACCATGAAGGAGCAATCGCCATGTGTAAGACGAGGACCTTGGTTTAACAGCTGAAAGGAAATCAGTATCCGGGTAGTAACGACCCTTTAACACCCTCGCAAAGAGGGAAGCAGGTTCGGTGATGAGCCTCCAACATTGCTTGATTCAAAAGACCATACTCTCGGAAACCCAAACCTCCAAGTGATTTAGGTCCCAAGAGCGCCAGAGCATTTTCTTTTACCCATCCTCAAAGCCCCACCAGTGGTTAGCCACACTTGATCTCATTTTGTCACAGATCGAAAAAGGCACTTGAAAAAAACTCATTACAGAGTTGGAGATGGACTGGACCACGGACTTGAGCCAAACTTCTTTTCCAGCATGAGAAAGAGGTCGGTTTGTGGTGCTCAAAACACAACGCCACACACTTTGTGAGAGAAACTTGAAAGAAGCCAAAATTTACAAGGGTTTTAGAATATATATATATAGTAACTTTATTAGACCCCCTAGGTGTAGAATAAGTTATTTCTGCACCCGGCCAAACGACCCAGCCGGTTTGGCCTTCTAGGCTCCACCGCACCCATGATTCGAGCGACCATCTCCACGCCGCTCTCCGACCAATATAATTTTTCTTTTCCCCGACGATTCCAACTTTTTTTTCTAATAATCGTGGGGGGTTTACGAGCTACTACTGCAGTCCCCGTAATTTCTGGACCTAGTCTAATTGGGGGCAAATCCGGCGAGCGGTTCCGGATGCGAGCGGCAGGAGCATCCGATGGCGAGCATGCGGCAGCTCCGGGTGGCCTTGTCGGCCGGCGGCACCATCCAGGCGGGCGGCGTTGCGGGAGGCCTCGTGGCGTGGTGAGTGGCCTGGCCTGCACCTCGACAAGTGCCCTATGCGGGAGGCTTTATGGTGTGATGGGTGGATCTGGCTCGGCTGCCCCATTTTTTTCTCTTCAATCTGTCATGCTTCGTCTCTAATCATGGCCGCTAGGCACAGTTCATCCGTTTGGCTCGCTCGATACACGCAGAGGATGAGCCGTCTGTCGTAGCTGCGGCCAGCAAGAGAAGCAGCGGCTCGCACTCCTCCGTGACCTCGTCGCCGGTGGAAGCGAGAAGCCCACTTAACCGAGCCGCCGGAGTCAATCGCCGCCTCCATACCTAAGCGCAACAAGTTTACCCCACCTCCAGATCCGTCAAATTTACCAGAGCAGCGGACATTCAGGTGAGGCATCGATCTTGGCACTTCTGTTTCCTTAATACGGTGTGCACATATATAGTTTCCTTACTTAGCAATGCAAATTAGTTGATGTTTCAATTTTCTTGTCTTCGTTTGGATCTGAGGTGTTCTGGGCGGCGGCCGATCTACTCCGATGGACGGCAGACAGGGAGTTTGGTGGACTGATCGCGTGGTTTGCGGCAGGCGGCCTACGGAGAGCGACGGCATCTAGGGAGTTTAGCGGATTTGAGGCCTGGTGTGTGGCGGGAGGGTCACGACGAGCACGCCCGATTTCCTAATTGACAGGTGAAGAATCAGGAAGGTTCAATTGCTGTGTGTTGTTTCGTCCATCCATATCATGGTAAGCTCGCTGCCCATCCAGGTTTTCAGTTCACAATCCATTGCAACCTATGTGAATCCGTGTGGTCCTGTCTATTCACCCTCTCTGATCTGGTGATTAACTAATTATGTTCCTTACCGTTTTATGCATGGCATGTGTTACTGCTTTCTGTGTATTTTAGTATTGATATGCCTAATAAGCTAAGATGGTTAGTAATTTTGTACAACATCAAAAGCTGTTTGGGCTCCCTTTAGATAACATACAACAGACTGGTCATATGGCTTATATAGTCTTGAAGACATGTTATACATTAGTGGGAGCAAATCGTATTGGGAGCCAGTGACCGGCTAACATGACAACAAAAGTTTGAATTTATTACCCATCATTTGAAATGCAGATATGTTAGCACCCATGTCCATTTCGAAAAATTTGGAATAGCTATGCCTAAGAGCCACTAGTAATCAGGCACGTGCACCGCACGTCTCCACATGCTTATGTATTTAAAATAAGCATAACCAGGGCAAGAAATATAAGACATCATTCTTATCAAAGTACAATTCATCCGGAATTGATCTTAAAATATTCTAGAATGAATTTTCAAGATATAATATGGATGAACATAAGTGTACGATCATTCATCCTATTTAAAATCTTTTAATGTCCTTAGAAGGATCGGTTTCATTTGGCTCAAAGCTGCAATACCGTAGAATAAGGATTTACAATGGAGAATACATCCATTTTAAAATCATGGCATCACTTCTCTCACCCGCACTGTTCATCCTTATATCTTACTCCCAACATTGTCAGCAGAACACAACAACATAATGGACCTGCATGTCACTGTCCCGCTCCATCACCTTTTTTTATTACCTCAACCTTCTCTTCTAAAGCTAAATGTTTAGAAGATTCATTTCAAAATAAACACCTTGTAAGAGAAGGAAGTGAAACAGCAACATAGGTAATAAAACACACCGTTTATTCGCAAAACCTAGATAGATAGTACTACTATTGAGAAGGCTCTGTTGTCTTGTGGCCCTACAGTGGCATAAACCCACTTGACTGCATCTTTACATAGCCATCTAGTAAATTTACCTTCATAGTTTTATACTACTCAATAACCATCAGAGGATATGCTACATGGTTGCAGCTTATCAGACTATTTATTGCTAGAACAGTGCCAAATATGCTTACAAAATGACAAAGGCAACAGTTCAGTGTAGCTGATAATTTAAACTGAGAGAAGAATCACAAGTTCTATCAATTTATGAAGGACAACGGTTCAGTTTAGATAATTAACTCCAGTTTAGCATTGCAACGTTTGCCATTTTAGATGTCAAAAGATATTTTAGATGGATTAAACTTGATGCAATCAAGTACTTCCTCCGACCCAAATTAGTCAAATTTATCAACATACGGATGTATCTAATACTAAATCATGTCTAGATACAATCGAATCTAGACAAATTTAAATCAACTAATTTGAGTCGGAGAGAGTAGAAAAGATAAAAGAGAATTAGAGAACCATTGTAAAGCCACTTTAGGTAAACAATTTGATCACTTGATGTTCCCTCTGGATACCCATTGTAAGAAGAGCTCATAAAATTTCAGATTAGCACAATGGTGGTAAATGTTCAGAAGACATGAGTTCTAAATACCTTGTAGTGCTCCTGTTCTGCAACCTTCAGCCACATCTTCACTTGAGTTCCGCTACAGACTCCTCCTTCTAGCATATATACAGCGGAGGGGTAATGATGTGGAAGAACATAATTAACAATGCAGCATGCATCTAATCATATATATGTCTACCCGGGTAATGATGGGGTATTAATTTAAGTTTGACAAGGGTAATAAATATTAGGTTAGTGTCCTTTTTTCTATTAATTAGTTGTCCATCATGTGTTGTGTAGACTGGTAATATACACGATCTGCAATCAGAAATTGGGATTGGGAAGGATGTGGGGCGACCCTTTGCACTGCTGCAGTGCCAAGAGCGCATGTGAGGCCAAACCGAACAGGTTCATAATCAGCTTTTAAAAATCAGCCAAGAGAAGCACGTTCAAACCTCACTGGAGAGAGAGCTGCTATCAGAATTAGGAGAACAAGGGCTGAAGCTTGAAGGTGATTACAGAAATTCAGCCTTTTATACCTTTATCAGTTAAACTATATATCTTCTTTGGTCTGTTTGTTTATAATCAGACCAGCATAATATGACGGAAGATCATCTTGCAACCCTTGTGATAATTTGTTTAAGAATAGTTCAACTGTATTTTAACAGTATCTAGCATCAAAATGTCACAGAAATGCTACTTGCATACAGGAAGAGACCAACTTCAACAGTTTTTGTGTTCATGACATGTAACTTGTGTCTACTAACATAAGTTTATTGCATCATATGATAATTTTTTGTACACCGTGAGTTTACCGTCTTGGAAATGTAGTTTCTTGTTCAAGCGATAAACCTAGTGCCTAGGTACATAAGCTTATTACATCAGATGACCAATTTTTTTACATCAGAAGTTCTTTTTGGGATTGGATAGAGAAATAGTACTGAAATCCTCTGACTTTCTTATCATTATGATGGTATAATATATCGTCTTCAGAATCTGTTATATAAATGACCATTTTCCAGTTGATATTTATTTTGGTGATGGAGAGTTTTTTAAGGACTACGAAGTGCTAATGGTGCTAGGTACAGATTCGATACAGATATATGCTTATAAAAGGCCGATCACTAATTCCATTGTGCATTTTTTAAGTGTGCACGTGCAAGTGTTAAATTGTTGGGAAGTATATATTTCTATACTGAGGTTTTTTGTAGATTGCCTATACTAGTTAATGGCTCGGCAAACAACACTTTTACACTTCCTTAGCGTCTCCCACAAGGCAGCTGCAACCTGACGCTTAGCGTCTCCGGCAAGGGAGCTGCAACCTAGCCCGCTCTATTCTAGTATCTCTCAGTTGCAACCTAGTCATTAGTATCTCTCAGCGTTTTCCGCAAGACAGCTGCAACCTAGTCCACTCTATTCTGCAGTCCCACTATTTTGTTAGTTTTGATCCTTGCACCTTAATGTGGGAAGGTTCTAATTGTTGAATACATAAGCAATAATCCATACGATTTAATCCGAATAATAAACTGATAAAACATGATCATACAGACAGTATCAAAACTAATCATGCAGATCAACAAAGTAGATGAACAGATTACATCTAAATAAGATAAACCTATCACATCTACACCGAACGCTAGAATAAGGAACTCCAGCAGAATCTGAAATAAGAAGTTCAGTGTTACGTACGGTAGAGCAGCGGCAGCAGCAGCCGCGGCGGTAGCAGCAGCGGTAGCAGCGTCGTCGCTCATGTTGAGGTTATCGAAGAGGTCGATGACGTCCGGAAAGAAGTCGTCGTCCGGGAACTCGTCGTCGGAAGACGTTGTGGAAGCCAGTAGTCGCGCAGAAGCGCTCCCCAAAAACCTGATCGCCCCTCACCCGTACAGGTTCACAAGAGGCGGGGTTCCGGAGGCCTACTGTCCCGATCTGCGGTGCACGCCGCAAGCCGGGATGGGGAAGACGAAGACGGCGGCGCAATAGACTGGAAGGAGACGCGTGTGGTAAGCGATACCCATTAGGGTAAGCGCGGAGGCTTTATATAGAGCAGGTCAGGGAGATCGTGGGACTCAGCCCACGTCTGAGTCGGTAACAGCCCATGTCCCATAAAGACTGGAAACGGCTGACTCATTAACGCGTCCGTTAATTACTCGTAATTAATCCAAGATTAATTTTCCCAACTAGCAAAAATAAAGCTCGGCTCGGCGAGATTCCCGCAACCCGCGGCGTGCATCGTGACGAGGCGAGGCGAGGCGGGCGGCGTCGGAGGAGGAGTGCGCGAGAGCTGCTCTTTTTCTCACACCTTAGTGAGTGGTGGAACAACCTAATATATAAGGAGGTGTAACTCTCACTCAACTAGCAGTATGAGACTAAACTTTGACACCACTTGCACAGCCATATGCTGCCATGCACAAATGGGCCAAAGAGAATTTCAGAATTTGTCTAATGGGTCAATAGCCCAAAACTCACCAAATTCCAACAATCCCCCACAAAGTCTCATTGGCACATCACCTCATTTCCATTCTAGAATATTGTTTTATATACCGGTGTGTAGTGGAGCTCTTAAGTTGAACTTCCACATTAAACTTCATGCTACACTAGCGAGCAACTTGAATAGTGGACTATGCCTTGAACTACAAGTTTTCTGTACACTAGTTTCACACAAAATCTAGACCGGTACAGGGCTGCCACAGGGCTTCCCCGCAGTTTGGAGCTTATGCGTCATACTCCAAGGCCTATCATGAGTTTATTAGAGAGCAACCAACTCTCACGGACTGCGACGTTTAACAGTCATACTCATATAGGTGTGTTCCTCAATAGATGTTCTGCAGGACAACATCTCTGTTTAGAAAACCACTTGGAACACATTAATATAAATATCAACCTGCCATGCAGAATAAGAGAATATTGCATCTTTATGGAGATGTAAATATAATATGGGCATACTCTCCTCTCAGCTGATCAACAGCTTGTCTCCCAGCTCTAATTCACGGGATCTCCGATCACATAGAGTGGGTTGCCACTGCGAACAACTCATTGTGTGGGTCTCAAACCCATCTCTCTCGATGCATTATCTATCACATTACGTGATAGGCCCTTTGTAAAGGGATCTGCCAAGTTCTTAGATGTTAGGATATAATCCAATGCAATAACTCCGGAGTTTCTCAGTTTCCTGACAGATTTCAATCTCCTCTTCACATGCCTTGATGACTTCATATTATCCTTAGAGCTGTTTACTTTGACAATCACAGTTTGATTATCACAGTTCATCAGGATAGCGGGTATTGGTTTTTCAACCACAGTTAAGTCCATCAAGAGCTCACGAAGCCACTCTGCTTCAACAGTGGCTGTGTTTAATGTTGTGAGTTCTGCTTCCATAGTTGACCTCGTTAAGATGGTCTGCTTGCAAGACTTCTAGGAAATAGCGCCACCACCAAGTGTAAACAAATAACCACATGTGGCCTTAATCTCATCAGCATCAGATATCCAATTTGAATCACTATAACCCTCAAGTACCCGTGGATACCCAGTATAGTGAATACCATAACTCGCAGTGCCTTTCAAATAGCGCAAAACTCTCTCAAGAGCATGCCAATGATCATCTCTAGGATTTGACACAAATCGACTCAGTTTGCTTACAGCAAAGGAGATGTCAGGCCTCATAGCGCTGGCTAAATACACGAGCGAGCCAATGATTTGAGAATATCTCAATTGATCTTTAGCATTCCTTCGATTCTTTCGAAGTAGCACACTCGGATCATAAGGCATTGGAGAAGATTTGCAGTCGCTATACCCAAAGCGACTCAATATCTTTTCCACATAGTGGGACTGAAGCAGTGTAATCCCACCATTGTCATCCTTCAGTAGCTTGATGTTTAAGATTACATCAGTCACTCCCAAGTCCTTCATCTCAAAGCAGCGAGATAGGAACTCTTTGACCTCCTCAATAACAGTGAGGTTGGTCCCGAATATCAATATGTCATCGACGTAGAGACACATAATAACTCCCTCGCCCCCACCATGGTGATAGTACACGCACTTATCAGCTTTGTTTACAACAAAGCCTTCAGCGGTTAAAGTTCTTTCAAACTTCTCGTTCCACTCCTTAGGAGCTTGCTTAAGACCATATAAAGACTTCACTAACTTACAAACCTTTCCTTCTTGACCATCTACTACAAATCCATCAGGCTGCTCCATATAAATTTCCTCATCTAGCTCTCCATTTAGAAAAGTTGTCTTAACGTCCATTTGATGAACGAGAAGACCATGTGAGGCAGCCAAGGATAGTAGTACTCGAATAGTGGTCAATCTGGCAACAGGTGAGTAGGTATCGAAGAATTCTTCACCTTCTTTCTGGGTATAACCCTTGACAACAAGACGTGCCTTGTACTTTTCAATAGTACCATCAGGTCTAAGATTTTTCTTGAACACCCACTTACATCCTACAGGTTTACACCCATAAGGACGATTAGTTACCTCCCATGTTCCATTAGCTTAGATGGAATTCATCTCACTACGGACAACTTCTTTCCAGTAGTCAGCATCTTGAGATGCATAGGCTTCTGAAATAAAGGTGGGAGTATCATCCACAAGGTACACAATGCAATCATCACCAAATGCTTTGCAGTCCTTTGTCTCTTACTCCTTTTGGGAGCTTCATTGTCGTCCTCCACAGGATGATCATAGTGTTCTATCGGCATAGTGGGTTCAGAAATTATAACAAATTCCTGACTAGATGAACTAGTCATCTCCTGAGTTGATGAGCTAGACATACCTTTCATGGGAAAGATGTCCTCAAAGAAAGTCGCATCATTCGACTCCATAATCGTACCAACATGCATGTCGGATACCTCAGATTTTACTATCAAAAATCTATAGCCAATGCTATGAAAAGCATATCCCAGAAAAACACAATCTACGGTTTTTGGTCCAAGCTTTCGCTTCTTGGGTATTGGAATATTGACTTTCCCAAACATCCCCAAGTTCGTAAGTAAGAGAGTTTGAGCCTTTTCTTCTCCCATTCCTCAAATGGAGTCATGGTTTTATCCTTTACGGGAACACGGTTTAGGACATGACACGCAGTCATTAGCGCCTCCCCTCACCATTCCTTGGAAAGACCCGATGTATCTAACATGGCGTTAACCAAATCAGTTAGTGCGGTTCTTTCTTTCGGCCACCCCATTTGACTGAGGTGAGTAGGAAGGCGTCCTCTCATGAATAATACCATGTTCCATACAGAATATATCAAATTCATTTGAAAAGTACTCTCCACCACGATCCGACCTTAACCGCTTGATTTTAAGATCAAGTTGGTTTTCTACTTCAGCTTTATAGTTTTTGAAGTAACTCAAAGCCTCATCTTTAGATTTCAGAAGGTAAACATAGCAGTATCTAGTGGAGTCATTAATCAACGTCATAAAGTATCTTTTTCCACCTCGTGTCAACACACCATTCATTTCACAAAGATCTGAATGTATAAGTTCTAGAGGTGCTAAGTTTCTCGGTTCCGCAGCCGTATGAGACTTGCGGGGTTGCTTTTGCTTGCACACAAACTTGGCACTTAGAACTTTTGACAGTGGTAAATTTCGGAATTAAACTCATATTGGCTAGCCGCGTCATGCAACCAAAGTTAATATGACAAAGTCGTGAATACCAAATATTGGACTCATTGTCATTGCAAATATGATTAATAACTTTAGTACATAAGTCTGACAAAGATAAGCGGAACAGACCTCCGCACTCATAACCCTTTCCAACAAATTGTACATACTTAGAAATTACAACTTTATTGGACTCAAAAACCAACTTAAAGCCATCTCGACATAGAAGTGATCCGCTGACGAGATTCTTATTGATGGAGGGAACGTGCTGCATATTCTTCAGCTGTACGGTCTTCCCTGAAGTAAACTTCAGATTTACCGTACCAACACCATGAACAGAAGCACGTGAGCCGTTTCCCATCAACACAGAGGAAGTCCTTGCGACCTGATAAGAAGAGAACATGGATATATCAGAACATACATGTGTATTAGCACCCGTGTCAATCCACTAATTAGGAGAATGACATACTAAAAGAATAGTAGGTAAAATACCGTACCCAACGTCCTTCATCTCAGTATCGCTAATAACAATATTAGCGGTCTTGCCGCTGTTTCCATGTTGCCGATTGTCAAAGCGATTAGGACAGCTAGGAGCCTAATGATCAGGATCACCACAGACGTGGCAAGAGCCTTTCTTCTTATCATTCTTCCTCTTAAAGTTGGTGGAGTGAGTGGCCTTGTTCTTGCGACAAACTTCCCTTTGCCATCAGGTTTGTTCTTATTCTTGAACTTGTGGGATTGGAAGTTTTTCTTCTGTACCAAATTGGCACTAGAGGCTCCCTCAAATCCTCGAGCACGTGTGTCCTTTGCTCTCGCCTTCCCTTCCACATGAAGAGACCCAATGAAATCCGTAACGGAAAACTCTTGTCTCTTATGTTTCAGAGAAGTAGCAAAACTCCTCCACATGGGAGGAAGCTTGGCAATAATGCCTCCGGCCACAAACTTGTCCGGTAAGGTATACTTGAACTGCTCGAGTTCTTTGGCAAGTGATTGTATCTCATGAGCTTGCTCAATGACGGAGCGCTTATCAACCATCTTGTAGTCATAGAATTGCTCCATGACATACAACTCAGTGTCAGCGTCAGAGACCCCAAACTTGGCCTCGAGCGCATCCCACGCGTCTTTGCCATTATCAAATGACATATATAGGTCAACAATGTTGTCCTCAAGAATACTGAACAGAGCCGCCATAAACATATTATCGGCTTTCTTAAAGGCCGCTTCCTGCTCAGCAGAAAGATCTCCTTCAGGTTTGCCAAGAGTGGCGCTATAGCAGTTTAGGTTTTTAAACCATAGAATTGCTCTCGCGCGCCATCTCTTATAGTGCATACCATCAAACGAAGAAGGCCTAATAGCCGCGGCTACACCAGTGAAATTCAGTTGCCTATAATCAGGCTTTTAGATTGTTGAATATATAAGCAATAATCTATACGATTTAATCCGAATAATAAACTGATAAAACATGATCATACAGACAGTATCAAAACTAATCATGCAGATCAACAAAGTAGATGAACAGATTAAATCTAAATAAGATAAATCTATCACATCTACACCGAACGCTAAAATAAGGAACTCTAGCAGAATCTAAAATAAGAAGTTCAGTGTTACGTACGGTAGATCAGCGGCAGCGGCAGCCGCGGCGGTAGCAGCAGCGGTAGCAGTGTCGTCGCTCATGTTGAGGTTGTCGAAAAGGTCGATGACGTCCGGAAAGAAGTCGTCGTCCGGGAACTCGTCGTCGGAAGATGTTGTGGAAGCCAGTAGTCGCGCAGAAGCGCTCCCCAAAAACCTGATCGCCCCTCACCCGTACAGGTTCACAAGAGGCGGGGTTCCGGAGGCCTACTGTCCTGATCTGCGGTGCACGCCGCAAGCCGGGATGGGAAAGACGAAGGCGGCGGCGCAATAGACTGGAAGGAGACGCGTATGGTAAGCGATACCCATTAGGGTAAGCGCGAAGGCTTTATATAGAGCAGGTCAGGGAGATCGTGAGACTCAGTCCACGTCCGAGTCGGTAACAACCCATGTCCCATAAAGACTGGAAACGGCTGACTCATTAACGCGTCCGTTAATTACTCGTAATTAATCCAAGATTAATTTTTTCAACTAGCAAAAATAAAGCTTGGTTCGGCGAGATTCCCGCAACCCGCGGCGCGCGCGTCGTGACGAGACGAGGCGTGGCGAGGCGGACGACGTCGGAGGAGTGCACGAGAGCTGCTCTTCTTCTCACACCTTAGTGAGTGATGGTACAATCTAGTATATAAGGAGGTGTAACTCTCACTCAACTAGCAGTATGGGATAAACTTTGACACCACTAGCACAGCCATATGCTGCCATGCACAAATGGATCAAAGAGAATTTCAGAATTTTTCTAATGGACCAATAACCCAAAACTCACCAAATTCCAACACTAATTAGGTATCAGATTTTGCACCAATAAGTTCATCTCTACTGATTTATATATTGCCGTGTTAGTGTCAATGGTTAATGTGTGTCGGAGCTGATACCTTGCAGTCTTATGTGTGTTGGCGTTGTGTGGCCTGAGGTGAGCTCAAGTCTGAATCTAATAGTTCAGGTCGTGTTACTAACTTACTATGGTTTATATGGGTTTTTTTTGCCACTAATTACGTCCCAATTGATATTTCAAGTTTAAGTTGATATTTTGCTTATTGGGTGTGTAAGCGATCTGACCTGTGATGACATGTATCAAATTGCCAGGCTGACAATGGAAGCAGAGGCATCACCAGCAGCTTGCCTTACAACATGTTCTTGCCAGATAGGTGCTGAGTTACAGTGCAATGGTTGATACCAGAGCTCCTATCCCCACCGATGGCCTCATGCCACCAATGGAAGAGGCGCCTGGGCTCTTATGGTACAACAGCGTCTTCTTATCGGGCATCAACAATTCTCTCCCGCACTGCTTCTCTACGGACTAGCTGGTTATCACAAGGCGCTGGAGAAAATTCTAGTTATGGCCAGAAGGAATAAATCTTGACAAAAACAATGTGATCCCAGGTATTATACTGAGGGAGGCAAGAGGTAGCGCGTAAAGACACTGATAGGATTGTGTTAGTCATGTGTGTTTTTCCAGTGGGTTGCTAATCAGTACTAGTGGTGATTGATGGGAAGTGAATTGTAATTAGTGGTTCTAAAAGTCCTTTACTGGAAGCTGGAATTTCATGACCCTGGAAATTATGGTGTTTGCTGTGTAATTCTTACATTCCATAAAGTGAGTCAATTCAGTTAATATTGAGAACAGTAGAACACGATATGTTTGTCCAAACATCATTATACCTTTAACCAACAATTAATCAAATCATCTTAGTCATTCATAGGTGATAGCTAAAAAATAAAATGTTTTTACGTTCACACTAATCTATTGTCTTTTTTAGGGGGAAAATCTAAAAAGAAAGACGATAGAATAGTGTGAACGTAAAAGTATAGTTGCCAAAAGTAATATTTATTTACTTACGAGAATCGCTTCTTATATTATGGATGGTTGAATGATATTCAATTAAAAAATCTGGCCGCTGCAGCTAGTATCTTACGTAGCTACCTTTTCTTTACCTCACATGCACGTTAGTTCCCCTGATCGGACGTAATTTTTCCAAGCTAGTTTACGTGGCCCCGAACACGGGCTCGGACTCCGACCGTGAATTTTATGACGTGTATTCTACACACAGGGAGTCAAATAGCGCGACTCTTTATATATATATATAGACGCGGATTTGCTGCGCTGCCCGGGGTGGCAGCAGCGCACAAATTTACAGGCGTCCGATATTGTTCTGTGATGTGTGCTACCGTTGTGCTACCGTTAACGTCCGTTAGACTTTGTGGTACCGTGCCCAGTCATCTGCATTTACTATACGCAAAAAAAGACATTGCCATTTGGATGGGAAAGCCTCCATGCTTGAAGCATACCCTGATTTTCTGGCCATTACAGCCTGTAAAGTATGACACATGTGGTGATCGGAAATTAATCAAAACAACCACTTAAATTAGAAAAATGAGACAGTGCCCGTTTGATATCGTTCTCTGCCTACTCTAGATTACCAAGGGAGTGGTGCTCCATACATTATGTAATGGTGCTTGTACAAAGCATGTGAATAAATTACAAAACACGAAAAGAAAGAATGGGATTTCCTCACATTGATGAAACATGGAACAAATCTAGATATTGAAAATGCCATACCCAAATCATAGATATTGAAACACCGAGTGAATGGAGCTCACCTAAAATCATTTATTGCCTGCCCAATCGCGAAAACAGGCAAGAATAAAAAAATACATAGAATACATTCTCATTGTTAACTTGGAAAAAATAACAGGTCCAAAAAAATGTTCTACTACAAATATGAAAAAAAATCAGAAAAGGAGAAGGCCTCCTCCATGCTCGCCGCACGCCACGGACGGTGTGCCCCTCCTGGACTCGTCCGTCCTTGTCGCAATACGCCGCGGCCGGAGTGGGCCTCCTCCCAGTGAACGATGACCTTCGGGAGAAGGACGGAGGGGCGCCGAGCGGTGAGCCTGTGACCAGCTCGTCCTGGTGGAGAAGGTGGAGCTGCACGGACCCACGTGGATGCAGATCTCCAGCCCCTTCCTCCTTAGCACCACGAGACGGGAGTAGTAATCTGCGTTTCAGTGTTGATTTAGAAAACAATACTTGCAGCATAAAAAGAACTGACTTACAAAACAACAATTGGTTTCGGCGTGGTCACCATGAAATCCTCACATGAAGCTGCATCGTAGCACTATAGACACAATTCCATCAGGCTAGCTCCAAAATTAACTAGCATAGTTAGAAAATGACTAATCCATCGGATGGAGCAGCAAGCAAACCGAACCTCAAATCCTATGTGCGAAACCACACAGCAAACCCCACAATCTAACAAAGTAAGAACAGAAACAAAATGCAAAGTGCAGATTGGAAAAAAAGAGAATGTATCACCAAGGCAAGAGCAACGGGAGATAAATAATCTCACGCGCTTTGACATGCAAATACAAATCCATCAATGACAGCAGCAGTAGAAGCCCCCGATGTTTCTCGTTGTGTACTCGTGAAAATCAAGTATAGTAGTCTCCAATACAACACGATTAGGAGATATCGATCTGGAACAGGAACACTTGCGCCAGATATCAATCTGGGTGTGGATCCGGAATACACCACACCATACCCGAAAAATCAACGCGGACCTGCCTTGAACGGTGAAGCAAATCCACGAAAAAATAATGAGATGAAACAAATCCAGATCAAGAAAAAAAGGCCAAACTCAATGCCAAATCCAGAGGTAGACGGACCGACGACTTACTGTGGGAAGGAAAGACTCCCTGTCTAGGACATCATGAGACCCCGTCTTGGCCCCCAGATCGCATCCGCCCACAGAGAGAAATCTTGTAGTGGCTCCACATCCTACCCTACTCGAGGGAGAGCAGGACCCGACCTCCTCTGTCTCTCGAGCCGGCAGATGCCGCGGAGAAGGAGCACAGGATGCGGCCCGAAGGCGCGGGATCCCGCCGGCGTCCGTGAGGCGTGGATGCGCATGTGTTCCCGTCGGCGCCCGGGAGGTGTAGGTGGGGGATTGTAGGAGGCGGGGGAAAGGGTGCAGGTAGGTGTTTCTCGGTGCGGAGAGAACGAAGAAACAAAGGGACTTGGGTGTTTAACGGCGTTAGTCAGATGATCGATGGAAAATTGTCTACGGGGTGATCCAAGGGCTATAACAGGGTGCACAGCTACCACCCTAGGCAGCCCATTATTTTACACACACATATATATATATATATATATATATATATATATATATATATATATATATATATATATATATAAACCCTTCAGCATCCAGGGTGCAGAATAGTTATTTTGCACTCCACATATTTTTATATTCTCACGTTTAGAAATTTATGTTTTGTATACTAATAATTATGTTTATATTCATCAGAAACACAAAAAAATGACATAAAATACAATTTATGAGTCATTATAGTGTAAAAAACATAGAAAATACGCATTTTATGTCGTATTTTTATACGGCATGTAAATAATTTTTTTTACGACATGTCTAAATTTTATTACGTTCTTCTTGACTTCCGAGATAAAAAAAATTTATGTGCCATAAAAATCATGTACGATTTGAAAGATAGAGAGTGGTGAAGAATAACTATTCTATATATATTAATTAGGTTAATTAAGTATTGATTAATTACTTTTATGAACTAATATTTTTGTGGATTGCTTGCAGGATCTTGGAGGCTGGCGAAATCAACGGTACAGCCGACGGTATAATCAGAGATTGTGTTACCCCTACTTGGTACTCACCATATGCATCGCAAACTATGTTCAACAAACACGAGATTCTCTTTAGCTATTCCGAGTCTTATTCTTATGGACGTGTTTTTATCGTCTTCTCAGACAGTTCCACCCAAAGGGAACACTTCTCTACGGCTACATGTTCTCTCAAACGCCACACAAAGGCTTAAATAAGAACTGCACGCAGAGGTTTCTCCTATAGAATCCCTAGTGTAAAAACATGCACCTCATAACAAGACAGGAATTGTATAAAAGGAACTCACTTTATTAAACAAAACATGCTTACATATGGCTTTCCCTTTCGGAAAGCCCCAAACAAAAGAACAAGAGTTGTGATTACCTTACAATACCAGAGATATCGCTTTTGCTCGGAGCACACTCTTTACAAAGAAGAAGGTGGAAGAACACTACTAGTAGTACGTACACAGGGACTCTCTCTCTCAGATGCTGCACTCTCTACTTCTGCAACTCGTGTCTTCAAATGTCTATGGCTGCTCCTTATATAGCAACGAGAGGAGACCTGAACGCTTTATTCTGCTTACACGTATCCTCCTAACGTGTACCGCTATCAGTATCCACCGCTTGCCGCGTTTCTTCAGGGGTCTTGAGAGTTCTCTTGTGAAGACTCATGTCTTCGTCTTTCATGCAGGACACAAACTTGCATGCTTGTATTTTCTTGGCACTAACTCCGTTGCTTGATGCCATCAAACTTAGAGTTTGGGCCATGCCTGATTCTTTTAGAAATCACTTGGAGTCTATCTTCTCAGCAACTCACATCCTTGGCTCCTTCTTGCATGTGTATTATGCATTTTACTCTTACTGTTTATTTGTTTATTTTATTTTTATTTTTTATTTTTTGAATTTTAAGGGTGGTCTACCCCGTCCATATAATTGATAATACCTTATCAATTTAAATTAGGGATGTACGGTCCACCGGGCCCTAATTATTGATATTCATATGAATATTGTGAGTTTAAAATTCCTCCATTTTGATATCATTCTTACTTTCAGTATCTTCCCTCATGAATTGACTGAATTCAAATGTTGTATCATATTCCTTTTTTAATTTCTCAAACTTTTCAGTTATTTCTTTTTGTACTTCTTTGAGTAATTCTTCTGTTATTTGTTTCTTCCATTCTGGGTAAATTTTCTCAAATTTCTCTTCAATCTTTTGATCAATGTATTCTCCATCAAGGGGATCAACTCCCTTGATTAAGCATTCTTTGTATGTAGGCCTTTTTGCTGATAATTGCCCTTCTTCTGTTACCTTGGTGGGTGTCTCAATTGGCACCTTTCTATTTTGAGCCATCTTAAATTTTTGGATATATTCTTTTGCTGCGGGTTCAATATAATAATTTACTCCCAATACATTTCTTGCAAATTCTAATGCAAGATCTATTTTTTCATATTTTTTCCAGGAGGCTCCTCCTGTGAATTTTGCTTTTACTTTTCCTCAATTATCTTTTCAAAGGTTAAATATATTTCTGGTACCTTTCCAACGTATGGGACATATAGTGCCCTTTCTTCTGGAGGTTCAATATTTTATGTTATTGGCATAACACCATTTATCATATTGAAATATTCTGCAAGACTATTTAGGACTGAGGGCATGTATCCTTTCTCTTCTTTCTTCTTGTACATATACCAGAAGTTATCTAATATGCATTCTTGTGTTTCGTCTAGGACTATATGGTCCTTTGGTTTGAATTTATATGTATTTGGTGGGAATATTCGAAGATTATTTTCTGTTCCAAATGAGATTGTTTCAATCCCACTGGCATTCATTGCTCTCTTCATGCCTGTAAAATTGGAGATCGAGAAAATATGTCAGCCAAACTATTGTCTTTACCTTTAATATGCTCAAACACAACTTTATATCCGTTTCCAGTTAGAATATCCTCAAACAAGACCCATCTTCTAGTAGAACTTTTCTTACTATTTATTTGATTATAATATCTGCATATTGCTTCGCAGTCAGTTTTTACTGTAAATTCTTTAAATCCTAAATATAGTCGGAAAGTGTTTATAGCATGAACTACTGCCAGGATTTCTCTATCTATATTATTAACTGTTTTTAACTTATAACTTCCAGATGCATATCTACATATTTTCTCTTCTGTTTTTGGGGAATATTTATTAGGCTCCTGCTTTAATATTGCACCCCATCCTATTTTTGATGCATCGGTTTCAATTATGAAATAATAATTATCTAATGGTAATTCTAAAGGTCTCAAACTTTTTACTTTTTCCTTTATGGTTTTAACTAATTTTATATCTTCTGAGTTAAAGTATTTTTGACCATTCTTTCTTAATTTTGCATATAAGGGTCCAGCTAATTTTGCTAGATTTTCTATATAATTTCTTGCATAGTTGACTATTCCTAAAAATTGTTGTAGGATCTTTTTGTCATTCATAGTATCCGGGAATTGTAGAATCTTCTTAGCTATATGTTCTTATAGGTGTATTTTTCCTTCCCCTATCTCATGACCAAGAAAATTTATTTTTTCTTTGCAGATTTCCATCTTCTTTTTAGATAGTATTAAACCATTTTGCTCTACCTTTCTAAAGAACACTTCAAGGTGAGCAATGTGTTCTTTATATGACTATGAGAACACAAGCAAATCATCTACATATACTAAAACAAAGGCTTGATTCTCATTAAATATGTTTTGCATTTTCCTTTGGAATAATGCAGGTGCGATTTTAAACCTAATGGCATGACAAGCCACTCATAGTTACCCTGTGGACATGTAAAAGCTGTCCAGGGAATGGATTCTTCTGCCATTTTTACTTGCCAAAACCCGGCTTTTAAATCAAATTTAGAAAAGTATTTACTTTGTTGTATCCTATTGATCCATTCTTGCTTATTAGGTATAGTATACGCATCATATATCGTATTATCATTAAGCCTCTTATAATTTATAACCATTCTAGATTTTCCTCTCACTTCTTCAGCATGATTTCTGACTATAAAAGCAACAGATCTATGAGGACTTCTGCTTTCTCTTATTGCCTTTAGTTTTAACAACTCCTCAATATGCATTTTAAATTCTTCCATGTCTTTTGGGGTTGCTTCTATTGGACATGCTTTAATAATATAGTCTGGATTTATAATATTTAACTTGCAAACTATAGAATTCTTATCCCAATATTTCATTAGTATCTCTCCAATGATTTGTAGATCTTCTAGTCTTTGTACGATTTTGTCAATATCTTTCTTGGACTTTATATCTCTATACCAGTTTGGTGCAAATGATTGTAGTCCTACACACTCTGTGCAAGTATTTTCTACATGATATTCTTCTATGTTTGCACTGAGTTCTTCTTTGTTAATGTAGGTTTCATGTAGAGTTTGGTTTGCACTACATTCGTCTTCTAGATTAGATGTTTCTGGATTTTGTATAACCCTTTTACTTTTCTTTATTTCTGTTATGAATGGGATAGTATCTTGGCATGGAACAAATGTAACACCTTCCTTATGTATAATGGTAGCTTCTAGTGACTGTTGTAAAAACCTTAAGCCTATGATCATATCATCATTTATTACTGATAAATCTCTAATTGTAATTTCATCTATTATGTACTTTGTACCATTTATATAACATTCAATATTATAGGCTAATTGATTGTGGAGTTTCCTTATATCTGACATGTCTGTGGATATTTCGGCTTTACTATCGTCTATGGTTTTAACTATTCCAGGACATCTTATGAAGTATTTGTCATGAATGATATTTTTAGTACATCATGTGTCTAATAATGCTAGAATTTTATAAGAGATATTTGGTTTTAGGACTATTCTGACCGGTATTCTTATACTTGATATTTCTTTGAATGGAAACCGAACTATATATTTACTTCCAAAACTAGTTATGGCATCCTTTAATTGGATTAACTTGTCTCCCTTATTGTTTCTTACAGTTATCATTTGGTCCTATAATTCTGTGTTTTTTATAATATTATCCTTCTGGTTCTTATTATTATTTTCTAACTGGTATTTTAACTCTTCTAATTCCACTTCTAATTTGTTTAATCTATTTTCCAAATTTCTTACTCTACTTGATAATATTTGATCTTCTGGCTCAAATTCTATTTCTTCTCTCCATCTTTGATTTTTAGCCTTTAAACAAGAGACACAGGCTTGCTTTAAACATAACCTACACGTCAACCTATACTCTTGACTTGGATAATATATACAAAATGCACATTTTATATTAAAATCACCCTTTCCCCTTATCCAGTCATGTTCACACTCTTCTTGATTCATCATTTCAACCTTTAGTCCAGCTAATTGGTCTATTAAATCTATCTCATCTTCACTTGATTCATCTTGTAGTTGTGCATTTTCTAATTCATCTGTTTCTATAATTGAGTATATGGACTCATCATCCTTTATTTCATCATCGCATACTAATATATTTTCATTAACACTGTCTTAATTAATACCTTTTCTTGTTCTTCATATTTACTAGAATATCTTTTTTGATCTCTATTAGGATATGTTTTACTAAGATGGTCAGGTGAATTACATATAAAACACCTGCATGTTTTATCATAAGATTTTCTAGGGTTATACCGCCTTACATTCCTCTTATGTAGGAACGGGGCTCTATTATCTGATCTTCTTAAAAAGTATCTTTTCTTTTTCCTAAAATTGTTGTCTCTCCTTTGAGGTTTATGATATCTTCTATATCTTTCTTCTCCATAGTTTAACGGGATTTGGACAATCTTATTACAAAAATTATAGTCAGCCCTTTTCATGGATCTTTGCGCTTGTATGTTAACACATATTTTTCTTAGTTGTTTAAACATGAAATTTCTGGCTTGAGAAATATTTATTACCTTATCTCCGACCTCTTTCTTATATTCTTCAAATATCATCTATCCTAAGGGGTTTGGTAGTTTATTAAAGTATCTTTCTACTACCCCTTTATTAAAACCTTGCTTAGCAGTGGTAGCATTGTATAAATAATGTTGAGAAAACTCTTTTATACCTCTCCAGTTTGTTAAAGTTAACTTTTCTATTTCTCTCAGCCTTTCATTTTGTAACGTGGTGTATCCTAACTCTGGATCTTCAGCTATTATAATATGGGATATAAGATTAGCAAAATTATAGGGGTTACTTCCAGCCGCTTTCAACTGTGCATATTCATTAAGACAAGTTTCTACCCCTTGTTCCCACAAAACTTTCACAGACTCTCCTAAAAATGTTTCTAGATAAGTTGTCAGATCTTCTATCTTGTTTTCAATATTATGCTGATTTTGTATATACTTTTGTATTATAAGACTTTTCCATATGCTAATTATATTAGGCCAGTCTATTGAATCATGGGCTGCTAAATTTAATATAGCACCATCACTTCTAGAGCTTTAGAATTCTACAGCTCTATCAAAGCGTCTTCCTTTACTACCCATATACTTATATTGACCTGGAATGTACGTAGGTTGATATTCATCTATTTCTGGCGGCCAATTTCCAGCCTTTCTAAAGGGTCTATATTGTGGTCCTTCATTTTTTATGAAATGCTCACCACCGTACCCTTCTCTCCTTCTCTTATTACCACTTCCACTTGTTGATGGATCTATTTCCATCGCTTCCATCGCATTATTTAGGTTATGTAAGCTTTCATCATCTAGGGAATTTACAAAATCATTATATTGCTCAGCATTATCAAAAAAATTATCTCTAAATGGCTCTTCTTCTTCATAGCTCTCAACTAATAGCTTATTATTTATATCCCATTGCCCTTCTTCACTTATTTCTTTATTCTTGTTATTTTGTTCTACTTTATTACTATGTTCATTTATAGCATTTGTTGATATATTTTTATTCGTATGGACTAATTTCCTTTCTTTCTTTAGCCTTTTTAATCTAGAAATCTCTCTAATATAAAACAATTCGTTTTCTCTTATCTTAGGCCAATCTTTAGTCATCGAGTTATTATATTCCCAGTCTATGCGTTTTAATTTTTCTTCCCAATGATTTAATTCATCAATTATGTCTATTCGCTCCATACATTCAGTTATATTCTTGCTATCTTCTATATTTATTACTGATGAAGAGGGATCAGCTTCATCTAAAGCTGCAAATTTATAATTTGTAAATCTAATGCTGCTACTTCCCTCACAATTCTGATAGCTTATGTATCCTTCAGGTTGTTTTAATTCTTTCTTCTCTATAAGATCACTTATATTCCATTCTTCGCCTGCTCTCTCTTCAGAACTTATTTTGAGAGGACTCATAAATTTTATACCTTTGGACTGCATATTTTCTATTACATCATTGACATTTACTCTATATCTAGAGCTGCTTTTATTAGTGAGTCTTCCTATAAACTCTATACTTACTAACAAGTTTGTTCCTTTGAAATCTTCATAACCTTTGGTTTGAAAGCCAAAACTCATTTTTTCAACAAATTCCTTTACGGGCATCATCAGATCTGGAGCTATATAGGTTATTAACCTATTTTCGTTCATATCTCCTTCCATAAATCCCGACGCTGCTTTATCGACTGATTCCCACCTTTTATCTAATAGAGTTATTAGAACCTTTGTTCCTAATTTCTTTCTTGTCATACCTTTAACTCCTATGATATACATACCTTGGTGAATAAACTTATAACCAGCATATTTAAGTTCATTTTCAATATTTTTACTCACAATTCTTAATTCGACCGGATGCGCCAACACACTTAATTCTATCTCTCTAGATATTCTATATAATTCACTTTTGCTTTCAAATATTCCCATATGATATACTTGTTGTGGTCTAATTTTTCTCAACATATCATTCTGATATCTTTCTAAGTCTCTTTCTAGATCAATAACTTCTTCTAAATTATCTATATCCTCTCCTTTGCAAGATATTCTATTCCTCAAAGTTAGGGGCTTAGAATCTTGCCTTACTAATTGGATGATTTTGTCTCTTCTGGTGAGGCTTTTAGGTAAATCCATTTTTCTGAGTCATTACTTTTTGACGATGATGCTAGTATTCCTGAGGAGGATAACACCAAATCTTTATTTTTCTCGCTATTTAACTTATCTAAAACCTGAACTAATAGTTGGAGAATAGTGTTATTTTGTCTTATTATTATACTGGAGTCTTCCTTTGGTGAAATGTGACTAGAAAATCCGATAGGTGGTGCCAAATGTTTTTCTACTTCTTGTAACGCCTGGCTGTATTCAGACATATATTTTATGAAAGAACCAGAGTTTTTACTTCTTCCACTAACTTTTTTAATTCAAGTAAGTCTTGTTTTGTCTCGGTTCCTAGCAAAGATTCTTTACTTACTAATATTTTATATAACAAACAGCCAAGATTCTTTTTCGTAGCTATTACTTCTTCTTTAATATAATCGTTATTCTTGTTAACTATATTTTGTTTCCCTTTCACTTCTTCTAGTCTGTGTATAACAAGATCAAGCTTATTATTTAGCACTGAGTACCTTTCTACCAATTTTTGATATTCTTTAAATAAGCTTTCTAATTTTTGGTCTAAATTATCTTGTCTTTTTCCCAGGTTATAAAAAAGTTATATATTAGATCGACAATAGTATTCAGCTGGCTATGAGACGTATGCCACGTATGCTCTTCAAGTGGGCTTATTCGGCACCGTATATTGATCTTATCTTTCGTATTTATTACCTGACCTGGACTTACTTCTAGATTTAGATATTTTAACTTTTCAATGACTGAACCAGGCTCTGATACCAATACACACACTATATATATATCAAATCTAATATCTAGACAAATATAAATAATCGGACACACAATATATTTAGAATTTCGGAATTAACTAATATTAATTATACGTCTAACAAATTAATTAGGTTAATTAAGTATTGATTAATTACTTTTATGAACTAATATTTTTGTGGATTGCTTGCAGGATCTTGGAGGCTGGCGAAACCAACGGTACAGTCGACGGTATAATCAGAGGTTGTGTTACCCCTACTTGGTACTCACCATATGTATCGCAAACTATGTTCAACAAAGATGAGATTCCCTTTAGCTATTTCGACTCTTATTCTTATGGACGTGTTTTTACCGTCTTCCCAGGCAGTTTCACCCAAAGGGAACACTTCTCTACGGCTATATGTTCTCTCAAAAGCCACACAAAGGCTTAAATAAGAACTGCACGCAGAGGTTTCTCCTATAGGATCCCTAGTGTAAAAACATGTACCTCATAACAAGATAGAAATTGTATAAAAGAAACTCACTTTATTAAACAAAACATGCTTACATACGGCTTTCCCTTTCGGGAAGCCCCAAACAAAAGAACAAGAGCTGTGATTACCTTACAACACCAGAGATATCGCTCTTGCTCAAAGCACACTCTTTACAAAGAAGAAAGATATAGAAGATATCATAAACCTCAAAGGAGAGACAATAATTATAGACAGACCCCTTAGGATCGATGATATTTGAAGAATATAAGAAAGAGGTCGGAGATAAGGTAATAAATATTTCTCAAGCCATAAATTTCATGTTTAAACAACTAAGAAAAATATGTGTTAACATACAAGCGCAAAGATCCATGAAAAGGGCAGACTATAATTTTTGTAATAAGATTGTCCAAATCCCGTTAAACTATGGAGAAGAAAGATATAGAAGATATCATAAACCTCAAAGGAGAGACAATAATTTTAGGAGAAAGAAAAGATACTTTTTAAGAAGATCAGATAATAGAGCCCCGTTCCTACATAAGAGGAATGTAAGGCGGTATAACCCTAGAAAATCTTATGATAAAACGTGCAGGTGTTTTATATGTAATTCACCTGACCATCTTAGTAAGACATGTCCTAATAAAAATCAAAAAAGATATTCTAGTAAATATGAAGAACAAGAAAAGGTATTAATTATAGACAGTGTTAATAAAAATATATTAGTATGCGATGATGAAATAAAGGATGATGAGTCCATATACTCAATTATAGAAACAGATGAATTAGAAAATGGACAACTACAAGATGAATCAAGTGAAGATGAGATAGATTTAATAGACCAATTAGCTGGACTAAAGGTTGAAATGATGAATCAAGAAGAGTGTGAACATGACTGGATAAGGGGAAAGGATGATTTTAATATAAAATGTGCATTTTATATATATTACCCAAGTCAAGAGTATAGGTTGACGTGTAGGTTATGTTTAAAGCAAGCCTGTGTCTCTTGTTTAAAGGCTAAAAATCAAAGATGGAGAGAAGAAATAGAATTTGAGCCAGAAGATCAAATATTATCAAGTAGAGTAAGAAATTTGGAAAATAGATTAAACAAATTAGAAGTGGAATTAGAAGAGTTAAAATACCAGTTAGAAAATAATAAGAAGAACCAGAAGGATAATATTATAAAAAACACAGAATTACAGGACCAAATGATAACTGTAAGAGACAATAAGGGAGACAAGTTAATCCAATTAAAGGATGCCATAACTAGTTTTGGAAGTAAATATATACTTCGGTTTCCATTCAAAGAAATATCAGGTATAAGAATACCAGTCAGAATAGTCCTAAAACCAAATATCTCTTATAAAATTCTAGCATTATTAGACACAGGATGTACTAAAAATATCATTCATGACAAATACTTCATAAGATGTCCTGAAATAGTTAAAACCATAGACGATAGTAAAGACGAAATATCCACAGACATGTCAGATATAAGGAAACTCCACAATCAATTAGCCTATAATATTGAATGTTATATAAATGGTACAAAGTACATAATAGATGAAATTACAATTAGAGATTTATCAGTAATAAATGATGATATGATCATAGGCTTAAGGTTTTTACAACAGTCACTAGAAGCTACCATTATACATAAGGAAGGTGTTACATTTGTTCCATGCCAAGATACTATCCCATTCATAACAGAAATAAAGAAAAGTAAAAGGGCTATAAAAAATCCAGAAACATCTAATCTAGAAGACGAATGTAGTGCAAACCAAGCTCTGCATGAAACCTACATTAACAAAGAAGAACTCAGTGCAAACATAGAAGAATATCATGTAGAAAATACTTGCACAGAGTGTGTAGGACTACAATCATTTGCACCAAACTGGTATAGAGATATAAAGTCCAAGAAAGATATAGACAAAATCGTACAAAGACTAGAAGATCTACAAATCATTGGAGAGATACCAATGAAATATTGGGATAAGAATTCTATAGTTTGCAAGTTAAATATTATAAATCCAGACTATATTATTAAAGCATGTCCAATAGAAGCAACCCCAAAATACATGGAAGAATTTAAAATGCATATTGAGGAGTTGTTAAAACTAAAGGCAATAAGAGAAAGCAGAAGTCCTCATAGATCTGCTGCTTTTATAGTCAGAAATCATGCTGAAGAAGTTAGAGGAAAATCTAGAATGGTTATAAATTATAAGAGGCTTAATGATAATACGATAGATGATGCGTATACTATACCTAATAAGCAAGAATGGATCAATAGGATACAAGGAAGTAAATACTTTTCTAAATTTGATTTAAAAGCCGGGTTTTGGCAAGTAAAAATGGTAGAAGAATCCATTCCCTGGACAGCTTTTACATGTCCATAGGGTCACTATGAGTGGCTTGTCATGCCATTAGGTTTAAAAAACGCACCTGCATTATTCCAAAGGAAAATGCAAAACATATTTAATGAGAATCAAGCCTTTATTTTAGTATATGTAGATGATTTGCTTGTGTTCTCACAGTCATATAAAGAACACATTGCTCACCTTGAAGTGTTATTTAGAAAGGTAGAGAAAAATGGTTTAATACTATCTAAAAAGAAGATGGAAATCTGCAAAGAAAAAATAAATTTTCTTGGTCATGAGATAGGGGAAGGAAAAATACACCTACAAGAACATATACCTAAGAAGATTCTACAATTCCCGGATACTATGAATGACAAAAAGATCCTACAACAATTTTTAGGAATAGTCAACTATGCAAGAAATTATATAGATAATCTAGCAAAATTAGCTGGACCCTTATATGCAAAATTAAGAAAGAATGGTCAAAAATACTTTAACTCAGAAGATATAAAATTAGTTAAAACCATAAAGGAAAAAGTAAAAAGTTTGAGACCTTTAGAATTACCATTAGATAATTATTATTTCATAATTGAAACTGATGCATCAAAAATAGGATGGGGTGCAATATTAAAGCAGGAGCCTAATAAATATTCCCCAAAAACAGAAGAGAAAATATGTAGATATGCATCTGGAAGTTATAAGTTAAAAACAGTTAATAATATAGATAGAGAAATCCTGGCAGTAGTTCATGCTATAAACACTTTTCGACTATATTTAGGATTTAAAGAATTTACAGTAAGAACAGACTGCGAAACAATATGCAGATATTATAATCAAATAAATAGTAAGAAAAGTTCTACTAGAAGATGGGTCTTGTTTGAGGATATTATAACTGGAAACGGATATAAAGTTGTGTCTGAGCATATTAAAGGTAAAGACAATAGTTTGCCTGACATATTTTCTCGATCTCCAATTTTACAGGCATGAAGAGAGCAATGAATGCCAGTGGGATTGAAACAATCTCATTTCGAACAGAAAATAATCTTCGAATATTCCCACCAAATACATATAAATTCAAACCAAAGGACCATATAGTCCTAGACGAAACACAAGAATGCATATTAGATAACTTCTGGTATATGTACAACAAGAAGAAAGAAGAGAAAGGATACATGCTCTCAATCCCAAATAGTCTTGCAGAATATTTCAATATGATAAATAGTGTTATGCCAATAACAGAAAATATTGAACCTCCAGAAGAAAGGGCACTATATGCCCTATATGTTGGAAAGGTACCAGGAATATATTTAACCTTTGAAAAGATAATTGAGGAAAAAGTAAAAGCAAAATTCATAGGAGGAGCCTCCTGGAAGAAATACGAAAAAATAGATCTTGCATTAGAATTTGCAAGAAATGTATTGGGAGTAAATTATTATATTGAACCCGCAGCTAAAGAATATATCCAAAAATTTAAGGTGGCTCAAAATAGAAAGGTGCCAATTGAGACACCCACCAAGGTAACAGAAGAAGGAAATCATCAGCATAAAGGCCTACATACAAAGAATGCTTAATCAAGGGAGTTGGTCCCCTTGATGGAGAATACATTGATCAAAAGATTGAAGAAGAATTTTGAGAAATTTTACACAGAATGGAAGAAACAAATAACAGAAGAATTACTCAAAGAAGTACAAAAAGAAATAACTGAAAAGTTTGAGAAATTAAAAAAGGAATATGATACAGCATTTGAATTCAGTCAATTCATGAGCGAAGATACTGAAAGTAAGAATGATATCAAAATGAAGGAATTTGAAACTCACAATATTGATATGAATATCAATAATTAGGGCCCGGTGGACCGTACATCCCTAATTTAAATTGATAAGGTATTATCAATTATATGGGCAGGGTAGACCACCCTTAAAATCCAAAAAAATAAAAATAAAAATAAAATAAACAAATAAACAGTAAGAGTAAAATGCATAATACACATGCAAGAAAGAGCCAAGGATGTGAGTTGCTGAGAAGATAGACTCCAAGTGATTTCCAAAAGAATCAGGCATGGCCCAAACTCAAGTTTGATGGCATCAAGAAACGGAGTTAGTGCCAAGAAAATACAAGCATGCAAGTTTGTGTCCTGCATGAAAGACAAAGACATGAGTCTTCACAAGAGAACTCTCGAAGACCCCTGAAGAAACGCGGCAAGCGGTGGATACTAATAGCAGTACACGTTAGCAGGATACGTGTAAGCAGAATAAAGCGTTCAGGTATCCTCTCGCTGCTATATAAGAAGCAGCCATAGACATTTGAAGACACGAGTTGCAGAAGCAGAGAGTGCAGCATCCGAGAGAGAGAGTCCCTGTGTACGTACTACTAGTAGTGTTCTTCCACCTTCTTCTTTGTAAAGAGTGTGCTCTGAGCAAGAGCGATATCTCTGGTGTTGTAAGGTAATCACAGCTCTTGTTCTTTTGTTCGGGGCTTCCCGAAAGGGAAAGCCGTATGTATAGTAAGCATGTTTTGTTTAATAAAGTGAGTTCCTTTTATACAATTCCTGTCTTGTTATGAGGTACATGTTTTTACACTAGGGATCCTATAGGAGAAACCTCTGCGTGCAGTTCTTATTTAAGCCTTTGTGTGGCGTTTGAGAGAACATGTAGCCGTAGGGAAGTGTTCCCTTTGGGTGAAACTGCCTGGGAAGACGGTAAAAACACGTCCATAAGAATAAGACTCGGAATAACTAAAGGGAATCTCGTCTTTGTTGAACATAGTTTGCGATGCATATGGTGAGTACCAAGTAGGGGTAACACAACCTCTGATTATACCGTCGGCTGTACCGTTGGTTTCGCCAGCCTCCAAGATCCTGCAAGCAATCCACAAAAATATTAGTTCATAAAAGTAATTAATCAATACTTAATTAACCTAATTAATTTGTTAGACGTATAATTAATACTAGTTAATTCCGAATTTCTAAATATATTGTGTGTCCGAATATTTATATTTGTCTAGATATTAGATTTGATATATATATATATATAGTGTGTGTATTGGTGTTCTTCCACCTACTTCTTTGTAAAAAGTGTGCTCCGAGCAAGAGCGATATCTCTGGTGTTGTAAGGTAATCACAGGTCTTGTTCTTTTGTTTGGGGCTTCCCGAAAGGGAAAGCCGTATGTAAGCATGTCTTGTTTAATAAAGTGAGTTCCTTTTATACAATTCCTGTCTTGTTATGAGGTACATGTTTTTACGCTAGGGATCCTATAGGAGAAACCTCTGTGTGTAGTTCTTATTTAAGCCTTTGTGTGGCGTTTGAGAGAACATGTAGCCGTAGAGAAGTGGTCCCTTTGGGTGGAACTGCCTGGGAAAACGGTAAAAACACGTCCATAAGAATAAGACTCGGAATAGCTAAAGGGAATCTCGTCTTTGTTGAACATAGTTTGCGATGCATATGGTGAGTACCAAGTAGGGGTAACACAACCACTGATTACACCGTCGGCTGTACCGTTGGTTTCGCCAGCCTCCAAGATCCTGCAAGCAATCCACAAAAATATTAGTTCATAAAAGTAATTAATCAGTACCTAATTAACCTTATTAATTTGTTAGACGTATAATTAATACTAGTTAATTCTGAATTTCTAAATATATTGTGTGTCTGAATATTTATATTATATATATATATATATATACGTCCGTAGGCATACGTTACTTGTATTCATAAAGGTAACAATACAAAGATGATACACATACAAACAACAGAAGATAAGTAGAAACCAAGCGGTTATACAATTGCTAACCGTCCTTGCCACAACGACCAAGAACCCAAATTATTCGCCATCACCGAAGAAGAAGAAGATCACCAGCAGCCGGTCTTCAGTTTGACTACACAAATTTGAAGTCCTGGCTACGCCGTTGTGCATGAGCTCTTGCGACCATGGAGATGACATGAGCTTGCGCGGTGCAGAGAAAAAGCAGGCGAGAGAAATTCGGTCATCTCCCGCTAAATTTGTTGTCCGATATGTACCCTCTTCCTCACCTCCCAAATCAAAAACCACCATTTTCCTCCATCGACCTCGAGTCATCGGTTGACATAAGTGACATCGCCCTCCACCTATGACGCCGGTTAGTCTACTACGTCCACTTCCTCGTGATGTCCACATGGTGATCCACCTTCACTTATGGTTGTAAGTACCTCACCTCCTTCAGTGGCGGACCTAGAAGTTTATCAGAGCCTAGGTAGACTTCAATCGAACAAAACCCACATATCACATACTTAGATAAATATTCGTGTGATTATAATATAATCAATAATATTTCATAGGCAAGCTGTATAAAAAACATGAATTATGAATCCGGGATCTACCGATGTTTTATTACGAAATTCGCTGATAAGTTACGGGGAAAAACTAACCTAGTGGTTCTTTGTTGCCGGTGTTGGTCGCCATCAGCGCCATCCGCCGTCGGAGTCGCTGCATGATTGGAGCCACAACGTTGTATCATATGTCCTTCCCCATTCAGCGCATCTGCGCGCGCAGTCCCTGGCTGTCCCATCGGTCTCGATGTCTCACGGTTACACAGCGACTCAAGAACAAAGAGAAACAGGTAGATCGATCGGTTCCTTCTCATTTTTTAGATGTGATTGATCAATCATTTTCTGAATGTGAGTAAAGATGGAGCGAAATGGGCCTTTTCCCTAGTTAGTCCTACAATGAAATAATCCCATGCTGGCCCACATAAAAGAATCGAGCGTATTTATCAGCTCGTTGGATCCTTCCGGCACCTCGATGGAGTGCATGCAACGGTGGAGGCGAGCCCAGGCACGTGCCCAGGGTGACCGAACGGTAGATCCGCCACTGACCTCCTACTAGGTTGGTTAGATCTATGAGCTTTGAAATTGTAGATGTGGCTGTTGGGTTGCTTATGCTATATGTGCTTGTTCATTATTAGATGTGTTCACTCATTGTAGTATGATCTAGTTCAACGTCGAGCATTACCATGTCCTGTTTACCTTCACCTTCTAGCTAGATTTGTGACTTGTTGTAGATTTTTGAATCCTTACTTGTTGTAGATCTTTGAATCCATGTCGTGTGTGATCAACTTAGGACTCCATTTATGGCGCAGCGGTTGTTTTTTGTTGTTCGAAATTTTAAGTAGTGGTGTGGAAATATAGTTACACACCATCAGTATCTATGTTACTCGTGGCGTGTCTCAAACACAATACTAGTACGTCAAATATTAGTGGCGTGATAGCGGTGGCGTGTAGAATACACGCCATTGGGGGTGTTTTTCCATGTCACGGATCATCATGGGTCAAAGGATAGCCAGGATTTGTCGGTGGTCACTAGCTCAAGATTGATTACTTCATGCAAAGTCGTGAATCCTGATATGTACATATATACTCACTATTTTTGACTGCTCGTGCGCAGAGGTTTTCACGAGGTGCGCCAAGCACAGGGCCGAAGCTAGAAAAGGTGTCAACTAAGTTAGCTCTATATTTGATGGGTTTATTTGTTGCATAGAAAAAAATCCTACGAGATTATAGAGGAAACCCAAGATCTAATCTAGTAGTATGCTAGTAACGGGAGGAGCAATATCCATATAACTTTGTAGTTCCAAAGTGTTCAGGGATTCAAATATCATGGTTGATATAGTTTACTTGCATCAAATCAGTCCTATCAACACTGAAATTGGCAACACCTCCAAACTTGTCACACGCACACATCGATGAAGACACCTCCTCCTTGTTCCAACAAGAAGAGAGATGTGGTAGATAGGATCTCCAGCAGCATAACAGTGTGGTGGTGGAGAGATTCTATGAACGGAGTTTTGTCTATTCGTAGGAGGCAGAAAAATAGAAAAAAACATAATGAAAACAGGAGAAAAAAGAAGGCTGTAGGAAACGGTGGCCGGTCTTGTGTCTTTGCCCACACAGTTGGGCCCCTATCAGTCCGTCTCCAGAATTTGGGGGTCCCGGTGCGGAATACGACACATAGATATAAAATCTAAAATTTTATATTATTAAAGTATAACTTAAATAAGTTATTTATTACAATAATTTTTAACATATTAAACACTAATAGATAAAAGAGCACATGACCATAAATAGACCATATTACAAATTTGACTTAAAAATAAAGAATTATGTGTGGTGTGCAATATTAATTGGAGCAGGACATGCAAACTTCTTTCCTCTTTCTACAAAGCGGAAGGCCAGGCTTCTTCTCATGCTTCCTTTTCTCCTCTGATTAAGCATGCATATTATTAAACTAATCAAGATAGGGGGCCCCAAACATTTGGGGGCCCTGTTCGGGTGATCACCTCGAACATGCTCATCAACGGGCCTGGCCCCTATATGGGACCAATCAAATTGGACCATGTAGACCTCTTCATGTGGACTATTTTTCATCTCATATTTATTTATGTCAAATAAATATTTATTAATTTATTTAATTTATAAATCATTAATCCTATTCCCAGAACAATCCGTAACTCTACGAAAACACTTTCCGTAATCACAAAACTATCTCTAGCATCATCAAAACTTAAGTGTGTTTCCCTACGGTCTGAGAATATGTAGACATGATTGAGACATCTCTCCGATCAATAATCATTAGTGGGATCTATATATCAATAATGACTCCTACATATTCATCGAAAATTATTGACCGATTGAACCTTGATGTTTATTAATGCATTCCATTTGTCTCGTGATATATTACTTGTCCGGGATATGATCGTCGGTATATAGTAACTAGTTTAATCCCATTCCTAACAAGTACTATTTACTCGTTCATAATACGACACTCCAGTGACTAACTCCTTAGTCACATGCTTGTAAGCGATGTAGAGTGTGTGTTACTAAGTGAGCCAAGAGTATATCTCTTCATCATGTGGATGGACAAATCTTATTCTTGATACATGCAACTCAACAAGAACCATCAAAGATATCTGAAAGACAACTTTATGGTCACCCAGTGATGAAGTGGAGGTTGATGTCCACAAAGCATTCTTCCGATATTAGGAAATGGTATAAACTCATGGTCTAAGGAATTATGTTACAACACTAATGGAATCTTCAGCAATTTAAACTATATGATTGGATCTAATTACTTTGCTAACTTAGATGTGTCTATCACATCATTCTCCTAATGATATGACATTGTTATTAAATTGATAATTCACATCTTTAGTCAGGAAATCATGACTATCATTTAATCAATGAGCTAGTCTAGTAGAGGCTCACCAGGAACTCCTTATTTATTTATGCATCCACACATTTATTTAGTTTATGATTCATACAATTATAGCATGGAGAATAAACACTTATCATAAATAGTAAATACAATAATAATAACTTGATTTTTATCTCTCGGGTATATTCCCAACAGTCTCCCACTTGAACCAGATTCAATTATCTAGTTTACATGGGTAAATATCTAATACCTATGGAGTCTTGGTGTTGATCATGTTTTTCTTTTGAAAGAGGTTTAGTCAATGGGCCCGTGACATTCAGATCCGTATATATTTTGCAAATCTCTATGGATCCTTCTTGGACATGCTCACAAATGTTGTGAAAGAGGTACTTGATATGCTTGGTATTGTTATGTGACGGTGAATCTAGAGCAAGGGCAATGGCACATGTGTTGTCATAGTACAAGGCGGTGGACTCAATGCACTAGGAACCACATCCAGCTCGGAGATAAAATCTTTCATCCAAACTGCTTCTCGTGCTGCTTCTGAAGCATCCACATATTTCGCTTCAGTTGAAGATGCTGCCACCATGCTTTGCTTGGAACTCCTCCAGCTTACTTCTCCTCCTAAAATAAATATGTTTCCAAACTAAGACTTAGAGTTATCCGGATTAGTGTCCCAACTAGCATCGACATAACATTTACGATGAGCTATTTGTTACCTCCATAAATGAGAAACATGTCCTTAGTCCTGTTTAGGTACTTAAGGATATTTTTAACTATCGTCTAGTGTTTCACCCCTGGATCAGTTTGGTACCTCCTGGTCAAACTAACAACATGGCACACATCTGGTCTAGTACACATCATGACATAAATGATGGAGCCTATAGTTGAGGAGAGGATGTTGATCATATTTTCTCTATCTTGTGCCATAGTTGGATATTGAGTCTTACTCAACGTCTAACGTTGCACATTGGTAAGAACCCTTTGTTTGAATTTTCCATTTTGAAATTCTTGATTGTTAAGATATGTACTTTGTGAAAGTCCTATCATGTGTCTTGACCTATCTTTATAGATTTTGATGGCTAATATATAAGCTGCTTCACCAAGGTCTTTCATTGAAAAACTTTTATTCAAATAAGCCCTCACACTTTCAAGTAGTTCTGTATCATTTCCAATCAATGATATGGCATCCACATACAATATTAGAAATGCTACAGAATTCCCACTCACTTTACTGTAGGCCTCTCTGTAAGTTTTGACAAATACAAACCCTTTGATCACCTCATCAGAACGAAGATTCCAACTTCAGGATGCTTACTTCAGTCCATAAATGAACCTATGAAGTTTGCATACTATATTAGCATTCTTAGAATAGACAAAACCTTTGTTTGTATCGTGTACAACTCTTTCTTAATGTGACCATTGAGGAACACAATTTTTTCATCCATATGCTAGATTTCATAATCATAATAGGCAAGAATTGCTAACATAATCTAACAAACTTTAGCATCGCTACGGGTGAGAAAGTCTCATCGTAGTCAACTCCTTAAATTTGTCTAAAACCCTTTGTGACAAGTCGTGCCATATGTTTTCCTTTTGAAGATCCATTTGATCTCAATAGCCTTGTGATCGTTTGGTAAGTCCACCAAAGTCTATACTTGGTTTTCGTACATGGATTCCATTTTGGATTTCATGGCTTCTAGCCATTTACTAGAGTCTGGGCTCATCATTGCTTCTGCATAGTTTGTAGGCTCACTGTTGTGTCTAAGATCATGGTGTTCATGACATGATTACCGTACCATTCAGGAGTAGTATGTGTCCTAGTCGATATGTGAGGTTTAGTAGTAGATTCGTCCAAAACTTCATGATCATCATTATTGGCTTCCTCTTTAGGTGACAAAGGCTACACTGGAACATCTTCGGGCGTTGCGCTACTCGCAAACTCAAGAGAAGGTTCAATAACCGCACCAAGCTCTACCTTTCTCCAACTCAATTATTTCGAGAGAAACTCCTTCTTCATAAAGGAACCATTCTTGGCAACAAAAATCGTTCCTTCTATTATGTGGTATAGGGTATACTCAATTATTTTTTTAGGGTATCCTATGAAGAAGCATTTTCTGCTTTGGGTTTGAGCTTATCAGGTTGTATACTTTTGACATAAGCATCGCATTCCCAAACCTTAAGAAATGATAGCTTCAGCTTCTTGCCGAACCATAACTCGTATAGTGTCGTCTTAATGGATTTCGATGGTGCCCTATTTAAAGTGAATAAACTGTCACTAATGCATAACTCCAAAATAATAGCGACAGAGCGGTAAGAGACATCGTAGATCGCACCATATACAGTAAATTATGATTACGATATTCAGACACACTATTACGCTATGGTATTTCAGTGGTGTGAGTTGCGAATCGATTCCACACGTCTTTAAATGCATACCGAACTCATAACTCAAATACTCACCTCCATAATCAGATCGTAGAAACTTAATTTTCTTGTTACGATGATTTTCTGCTTCACTCTGAAATTCTTTCAACTTTTTAAATATTTCAGACCTGTATTTCATTAAGTAAATATATCCATATCTATTTAGTTCATCAATGAAGATTATAAAATAACGATATCCAACCCATGCTGCAACACTCATTAGACCGCACACATCTTATGTTATTTTAAATAAGTTTGTTACTTTCTCCATTGTGCTGAAGAACAAAGTTCTAGCCATCTTACGTATGAGACATGGTTCGCATGTTTCAAATGACTCAAAGTCAAGTGAATTTAAAAATCCATCATAATGGAGCTTCTTTATAAGCTTTACACTAATATAACCTAAACAGCAGTGCAACAAGTATGCGGAATTATCATCATTTAATTTACGTCTTTTGGCATCAATATAATGAACATGCGTATCACTAATATCGAGATTCAACAGAAATAAACCATTCACAATAGATGCATGACCATAGAAGATATTATTCATATAAATAGAACAACCATTATTTTCATATTTAAACGAATAACCATCTCGCGTCAAACAAGATCTAGATATAATGTTCATACTTAACGTAGGCACCAAATAATAATTGTCGAGGTTTAAAACTAATCCTGAAGATAGATAGAGAGGGAGCATGCTGACAATGATCACATCAATCTTAGAGCCATTTTCAATGCGCATCGTCACCTCGTCTCTCGCCAACGTGGTTCAACTATCGATAAATCCGCATAAAGAAGCCTCGTCCTTGGGTAAGGAGGAGCCGGCCCTTGCCATGATCGACCGATGAGTCGTGATCTTAAGGTTGTCTACTAGGTAAACTTTATAATGTATGTTTGTTAGTAAGTATTTTTTTTTTGTGGGTGAACTAAGCATGTTTTATGCTAATGCTATTATGATGTTTGTTAGAATCTAGTTGTTACAGGTTCGCAAAAAAAAATCTAGTTGTTACTACTTCAGTTATGCATGTTCTTACTTAACTATTTTTGTATGTTGGTAACCTCACCGCTCTTAGAAAAGGTTACCACACCTCCTGTCTTGCGTGCAACGAAACACCAATGATTTGTTTATCTTGGTCCAGTGTTGACTCCTGAGCTCTAGTGCTTCCTTCGTTTAAAAAAATTAAGATCCTATTTACGAGTTTTAAAAATAAATTCTGGGCATCGACAATGTTAATGTTTTATCCTATAAGCATGCAAAATCGCAACCCAAAATTATTTATATTGTGGGCTACACAAAATTGACAAAAATCTGATAAAATTTTGGATGTAAAATGTATACTTAGATCTACACTTTTATCGTCTTTGTGTAGCTTATAATAGAAATTATTTGAAATAGGTATTTTGTATTTTGTGGCATACATCGGCTACATCCTGGATTTTTTTTCAGATTTTTTCAAAACTCAAAAATAAGATTTTCTAATTTAAAAAAAAATCAGAATCATTGGTGCCCATGTGCACCAAATCTTCACTCGCCAAATTTATCCTTCTATCAAACGACATGCAATCAAACAAAGCGCAAAACATTTTCTAAAGTTTACACCAGCCCACCTGACCATGTGTGTGTAGTAGGGAGTTTAAAAAATAACAGGGGCAACCAAACAGCCATGGAGACGACGAACCTATGCCACTTGGGCCGATTACAGTATTAGGCCTCGTAGATATGTTTGGGACTGCAAACAAATTTCTCCTCAGCCCATAAAATGTAACGGAAACATGGCCCCAACCTTGCAACCAGAACTAATTAAGCCCCACTCACTTTCCCCCCCTAAAAAATAACCTGACTCTTTTTTCGCGGGATCTGTAACCAAAACAGGAAAAAACAAGACCGTAGCTGCATGTCAAAGTGCAAAGAGCACGGCACATGGGCTCTTGCACCGTGCCAGACCGGCCGGTCCTGTCTCACACACCAAAGTCAGCTGGTGCCTGCGAGTGGCAGCGCCACCGGCCGCGCCCAACAATGTTCGCGCGCGCGACCACACCGACACCGCCCAAATGTGGGAAACCCCATTGCGTTTGGTCGTGGCTTCATCAATATTATGTCCGTCCGTTACTTAACATGGTAGTACCGTTGACCTGTGCCAACCTGAACACGCACACCTCAACATGCGCAGACCACGGCCAGGCGTGCACGCAATCACAGTCTCGATTTCTCCCATCTTAACGAACTCCAATTAACAAATAAATCGACACGAGATCGATTGATCGATCGGCCGCCCAACGCGCGCGCGTACATGTGGGCGCGACCGGCGAGTCGGAGCCGGCGCCGGGCGCTCCTCGTGGCGCGGCGTGCCGGTGTCATCACGTGGGCCTTAGCTGTGCCACCGGAATCTGCGTTCCGAGGTCACTGCACACCCATGCAATTGATCTCGGCTATTTTCTTATCCTTTCCCGCTTGGATCACTCTGTCTCTGCGCTGGTTCCTCCACGGAACGATCTCTCGATGCCCGCAAGTCAAACTCCTGGTGTCCAGGATCGAGCACCGCGCGCACAATCCGGAGTAGCGGCAACATGAACAAGTCAATGGGCCTTTTAATTCTAATTTTTTCGTTTCCCATGTTTCTACTACAGTAGTACGTGCGTGTCTGTGTGATCCCGAGATGTCGCTGCCCGGATCCCCGTGGTTCGCGCGCGCAGCGGTGACCACGGCCGGCCCTCCCCCTCTCTCTCTCTCTCTGCTCATCAGCTTCGCTAATCCTACTCCGGAAACAGTTGACCAGTGTTCAGTCTGACCATTCAAACATGCACCGTTGTCCCGGCCATGCATTCAACGATCAACACGGCCGTTCAAACCGGCCCTGCATGCATGGCACCTACTATGTTTTTTAGAATCCAAAACCTCAAGGCTGAAGGACCTCAACGATGATCCTATATTTCGGAGACGACAGACGAAGCTGGTACCAGCAGCCAGCCAGTTGAACAGTTCATGGTGGTGCGACATTTCTCTTTTGATGAATGAACGGCTGGTCTTGGACGACGATCCGGTCTGTGATGGAGACAGGGCCCGGTGCGGTTGCATCATCTCCATGCATGCGATGCGAGAGATCCACGTAGGGTAGGGACAGCCCTAGGCTGGAGCAAGGCGAGAGGGTACAGAAATGCGTGTAGGGACACACCCCTATATCCCTAGTGTTGGGGACATAATTGAACTGTAGACGCGGCCCGGCGTGTCGCCGGGAAAGCCAACAAAACCTGCAGAAAGAAAACAGATCTGGAGCACATTGGCAAGCGCCAGTTTGGCAGGCGCGTGGTCGATAGATGCTAGCTGTTGATGTGCATGATCCGGACAATGCATGCACTGTTGTGGCCATATATCATGTCTGCAGCACGAGACGTCGAGATGCCAACCGATAATAAAACTTGTACGTACGCTAGTGGCAATTAATTAAGGCGTACTTAGGTCACGTTGCGTGACGATTTATTAGCCCTTAATTCTCAAAGAAAAGACTAATTAGACCTTGGTTTATAATTTGATGTAGACTATCGATCGGGGGAGTGAGAGAGAGACACATTACATATGTCTCAGTGTGAAAGCGAAGTAATAAACATCCTAACATGAGACTAGTTTCGACTTCTCAATTACCATTGCCGGCCAACAACCAAGCCACACGCACGAGTCTTAAGCATGCCTTTTATCTACTCTCTCGGTCTCAAAATAAGTGACTTGGATTTGTATAGATTCATACGAAACCTCCGCTTTCAAAATAAGTGACTTGGATTTGGGACGGAGGGAGTATATTTTTTTGCGTTAGTGAAACCTCCGCTTTCAAAATTAAATTAAAAAGGTACTCCCTGATCCGCTGACCGATTCTTACACTTTCAGGCTAACATGGCCAGCTCCATCATTACTTTATTAGCAAGTCAAGATGCTTGCTCGGATAAAAGAAAAGCAGTGGATCGGTCGAGATCAGTACGCAGATCACCCATCGCATTCAATTGTCTGTGTTTGGGAGAAAACTATAGTACACTCCATGTCGGCATCTTGTCAAAGTTTCGTGAACTAGGGTGATCCTGCTGACACGCGAGCATTCTCTCGTCGGTTGAGAGACCAAAAACATTTGTCCACGAACTACTCCAAATCTGCCTTGGTTTACCACACACGATAAATTACTATACAAGCAGCGTCGTACATCGGTTGACAAAACAGCCCATGATCCATGTTCTGATCGATCGGGTCAGTAGCTAGCGCACCGGCTTTCGCACAAGAGTTATGCTGCATTGTCATTTGTCAAGGTTTACCGCTCCTGCCTCCATTCATGCCGCTTTAGTACTCGGTTTTTCCTCTGGCGTTGATCGTCGCTCAGTTTTTCTTTTTCTCCGTTCAAACCAGGCTTGTAAATAGCCACACCAAGGATTTTCATCTAGTCAACGCCCTCTACCTGAGTGGGTCGACTAAAAGCTTAAATGAGAGAGCCAAGACTCAGGCCGTTTGAAGCGACTAAAAGCTGTTAGAATTCTCGCCTAAATGGTTCAGCCCATATTTCACTTTAATAATTCCTAAAAAATCTTAGAGGTATTTTTAGTCCCACATTGCTAGTTGAAGAAAGATTTCACCACCTTATAAAGAGAGAGACGTACACGCGTGCTCCTTCTCCTCCACAGCCTGCCTCGTCTCGCCTCGCCTCGTCACAACGCGCGCGCGCCGCAGGTTGCGGGAATGCCTCGAGCCGAGAGCTTCACTTTCTTTTTGCCACGCATAAATGAATTAATAATCTGAACAATCTGCGTAAGTGGATGTTTAATATGTACTCAATGGAAATTTAATCCGAACGTTTTCTCTAAGAATTAATTTGACCGTTTTCTCTGAGATTTAATTTGAACTTAATGCATGCCGTTTCCTCTCCCGCGCTGCATGTTCGTCTGTCTGCCCATGCCTATAAGAGTGAGAGGTCGCTACTCTCCAGACACACGCCTCAGTACGTTTAGCGACTGCACCGACGACGTCTTCCCCAACGAGGACTTCTTCCTCGACATCAGCAACCTCTTCCTCGACGACATGGCTGACGACGGTGCCAACGCCAACACGGGCGGTTCCTCTAGCGGTCCCTCTGCTGTGATGTACATCGTCTTACTTAATCTTGTTTATCTTAGTCAGATAGTATATCGTTCTCTTTTAGTTTGCTACAGATATTGTTCTAATCTTATCTCAAGTTGTATGCTTTGCAATTCTCTTTGATATCTGTCTTAATATGTATCCGCTAAATCATATGATTAGTTTAATTTCTGTTATTCTATTCATATTTTATTTAGCATTTATCTTGGGTAAATTGCTCTTAAACTCAACAATCTAAAAACCTTATTGTAGGCAATTTTCTCCAAGTGGTTTTGTTGCATCCACGAAGCCACCTGTGTTTGAAGGTGTCAATTACAAAAGATGGCGTGTGAGGGCAGTGCTCTGGTTTTAGACCATGAGCTGCTATAATGCCATTTACAGCGCACCTGAGGGAGATCTTAATCCTGCTCAGGAAGAGGCCTTTCAAAAACTTGATACCACATTTAAGGCTACCTTGATCAGCATCCTTGGTGACAATATTGTCGATTCATACCTATCATTTAGCAATGGTAAGGATATGTGGGATGCGCTCGAGAGAAAATTTGGAGTCTCCGATGCTGGCAGTGAACTGTATGTCATAGAACAATTCTATGATTATAAGATGGTTGATGACCGCTCCATTGTGGAGCGGGCTCATGAAATACTATCACTTGCCAGGGAGCTTGAACACTTCACTTGTGTGTTATCGGACAAGTTTTTTGCCAGAGGCATTATTGCCAAGCTTCCCTAGTCATGGAGGAATTTTGCTACTTTTCTGAAGCACAAGACATAAGAGTTTTCCGTGACGGATCTCATTGGGACTCTTGATGTGGAAGAGAAGGCGGGAGCAAAAGACACACATGCTCGAGGTACCGAGGGAGGTTCTAATGCCAATCTGGTACAGGAAAGGAACTTCCAGCCTAGCAAGTTCAAGAACAAGGGCAAGTTTGATGGCAAAGGAAAGTTTGATGGAAAGAACAAGGCTTCACGGTCTACCAGCTTCAAAAAGAAGACTAATAAAAAGAAAGGTGCTTGTCATGTGTGCGGTGATCCTGATCATTGGGCTCCTGCTTGTCCCAACCACTTTGACAAGCATCAGCATAGGAAGGGCAGCAAGACTGCTAATGTTGTCATGAGCGACGTTGAGATGAAAGATGTTGGGTATGGTATATTAGTATATTACCTACTGTTCTTTCATTATGTCATTCTCCTAATTGGTGGATTGATATGGGTGCTAATGTACATGTCTGTTCTGATATCTCTATGTTTTCTTCATATCAGGTCAGAGGGACTCAAACCGTGTTGATGGGGAGCGAATCGCATGCTTCTGTTCATGGTGTTGGTATGGTCGATCTAAAGTTCACTTCGGGAAAGACCATGCGCCTGAAGAACATGCATCATGTTCCTGCAATAAATAAAAATCTTGTTAGCGGATCTCTTCTGTGTCGAGATGGCTACAAAATTGTATTCGAGTCCAATAAAATTGTAATTTCTAAGTATGGAACCTTTTTTGGTAAAGGTTATGAGTGTGGAGGCTTGTTCCGCTTATCTCTGTCAAACGTTTGTAATAAAGTTGTTAATCATATTTACACGAATTTTGAATCAAATGTCTGGCATTCTCGTCTTTGCCATATTAATTTTGGTTGTATGGCGCGACTATCCAAAATGAATTTAATCCCTAATTTCACTACTGTTAAGGGATCTAAGTTCCAAGTCTGCGTGCAAGAAAAACAACCTCGCAAGTCACATATGACTGCAGAAGCAAGAAATTTAACACCACTAGAGCTCATACATTCTGATCTTTGTGAGATGAATGGTGTGTTGACAAAAGGCGGAAAGAAATATTTCATGACGTTGATCGATGACTCTACGAGATATTGTCATGTATATCTTCTGAAATCAAAAGATGAGGCTTTGAGTTTCTTCAAAATCTATAAAGCTGAAGCAGAAAACCAATTTGATCGAAAGATTAAGAGGCCTAGGTCTGATCGTGGTGGAGAGTATTTTTCCAATGAGTTTGATTCCTTTTGTGCGGAACATGGTATAATTCACGAGAGGACGCGTCCCTATTCACCTCAGTCAAACGGTGTAGCTGAGAGAAAGAACCGTACTCTAACAGATTTGGTTAATGCCATGTTAGATACATCGGGTCTATCTAAGGAATGGTGGGGGAGGCTCTATTGACTGCGTGTCATGTCCGAAACCGAGTTCCCACGAAGAACAAAGAAATTACTCCATTTGAAGAATGGGAGAAGAAAAGGTTAAAACTCTCTTACCTAAGGACTTGGGGATGCTTGGCAAAAGTTCATGTGCCAATTCACAAGAAGCGCAAGCTTGGACCAAAAACCATTGATTGTGTATTTCTAGGTTATGCTTTCCATAGCATTGGTTATAGATTGTTGATAGTAAAATCCGAGGTACCTGACATGCATGCCGGTACAATTATGGAGTCGACTGATGCGATTTTCCTTGAGGATATCTTTCCTATGAAGGATATACCTAGCTCATCAAATCAGGAGATGCCTAGTTCGTCCAGTCAGAATTTTGCTACAAATTCTGAACCTACCACTGCAATTGAACATGTTGAAAATCCTAAGGAGGATGATAATGAAATTCCTAAAAGGAGCAAGAGATAGAGGACTACAAAGTCCTTTGGTGATGATTTCAATGCATACCTCGTGGATGATACTCCCACTTCTATTTCAGAAGCCTATGCATCTCCTGATGCTGACTACTGGAAGGAAGCCGTCCATAGTGAGATGGATTCCATCAATGGAACATGGGAGATCACTGACTGTCCTTATGGGTGCAAACCTGTAGGATGTAAATGGGTGTTCAAGAAAAAGCTTATGCCTGATGGAACTATTGAGAAGTACAAGGCACGACTTGTGGCCAAGGGATACACTCAAAAAGAAGGTGAAGACTTCTTTGAAACTTACTCACCTGTCGCCAGATTAACCACTATTCGAGTACTACTTTCATTGGCTGCCTCTCATGGTCTTCTTGTTCATCAAGTAGACATTAAGACAACTTTCCTAAATGGAGAGTTGGATGAGGAAATTTAAATGGATCAGCCAGATGGCTTTATGGTAAATGGTCAAGAAGGAAAGGTGTACAAATTTTTGAAGTCTTTATATGGCCTAAAACAACCCCCTAAGCAGTGGCATGAGAAGTTTGAAAGAACTTTAACTGCTACAGGCTTTGTTGTAAATGAAGCTGATAAATGTGTGTACCATCGCCATGGTAGGGGATAAGGAGTCATCCTTTGTTTGTATGTTGATGACATACTGATTTTCGGAACCAACCTTAATGCAATTAAGGAAGTCAAGGATTTCTTATCTCGTTCCTTTGAGATGAAGGATCTAGGTTTAGCTGATGTTATCCTGAACATCAAACTATTGAGATATGATGATGATGGGATTACATTGCTTCAGTCTCACTATGTGGAAAAGGTCTTGAGTCGTTTCGGGTATAGCGACTGCAAGTCTTCTCCTACACCGTATGATCCTAGTGTGATGATTTGAAAGAATCGAGGAAATGGAGTATGACGCATACGCTCCACCCGCGGGGAAGTTCCATGGCAGCCTAGTATCGGTCGATACTTTGTGTGAATCTAGGTTTGCAGCAAACTTGTAGTTCAAGGCATAGTCCACTGTACAAGTTGTAGCCTAGTGTAGCATAAAGTTCTAGGTGAAAGTTCAACTTAATAGTTTTCACTATAGTACCAGCATATAAACAATGTTTTGGAACTGAAGGCAAACTTCATGTGCCTCTGGGATTGTTGGAATTCTTGCCTAAATGGCCCAACCCATATTCCACTTTAATAATTCCTAAAAAATCCTAGAGGCCCATGTGGCCCATTCATGAATGGCAAGAGGTGGGACAAATATTTAGTCCCACATTGCTAGTTGAAGGAAGATTTCACCATCTTATAAGGGGGTTCTTACACTACTTGGTAAAAAGATGAGAAAGAGAGAGACGTACACGTGTGCTCCTCCTCCTCCTCCGCCGCCCGCCTCGTCACGACGCGCGCGCACGCCGCTGGTTGCGGGAGTGCCTCGAGCCGAGAGATTACCTTTCTTTTTTCCGTGCATAAATGCTTGTTCGTCTGCCTACCCGTGCCTATAAGAGTGAGAGGTCTCTACTCTCTAGACACACGCCTCAGTACGTTTCGCCTCCAGTTCCAGAGCATTGCGCTGCCGCTACGTTCTTTTCCATCCAATCTTATGGCGTGCACTACTAGTCGGGATCGTAGGCCTCCGAGACCCCGCTGCTTCGAGTCTTGTACGGGAGAAGAGCGATAAGGTTTTTGGGAGTGCTATCGGCGTGACAACTGGCTTCATCATGGACTCCTTCACGGATAGCGACTGTGCCGACGACGTCTTCCCCAACAAGGACTTATTCCCCGACATCATCAACCTCTTCCTCGATAACATGGCTGACGATAGTGCCAACACCAACACCGGCGGTTCCTCTGCTGTGATGTACATTCTCTTACTTAATCTTGTTTATTTTAGTCAGATAGTATGTCATTCCCATTTGGTTTGCTACAGATCTTGGTCTGGTCTTATATCAAGTTGTATGCCTTGCAATTCTCTTCGATATCTGTCTTAATTTGTATCCGCTAAATCATATGATTAGTTTAACTTCTGTTATTCTATCCATGTTTTATTTAGCATTTATCTTGGGTAAATTTCTCTTAAACTCAACATAAGCTTATTTAAAAGTATAATAGGTGCCACTCCATGAGCACCTCACAGCGATTTGAGCTTCCTAATCGTCAAATGGTGTCCTAACAAGCATCTCGGCCGTCTATTCATCGAACCACGTCATATAGAAAGCACAATCCAACACTCTGATACGTCCATTTTGCATCACTATTCTATGTCATAATTCACTATTATTTATTGATATATTTCATATTAGGAGATGATACTTATGTTATTTCATCTGTTTTTGCATGGTTGATGACTTTTGGAGCATGGACCGCTGTCAGGGGGATGATCCCCGGGTACCCCACCCGAATAAGAAACAGGACAGTCGGATCTCTTCTGGCTGACCAGATGCAGCCGGACAGGGTAGGACGAGCCGACTACCACCCAGTAGCCGGATCATGAAGAGGCAGCCGGATACGACGACGTAGCCGGATCCAATCAGAGGGACAGGACGACGTGCGTATCAGTGCACGGTACGCCCTATACGACGACAAGACGGGCAACCACCCGCCCATACCGAAGACTTTGTGTGGCTGACGCGGGAACAGTGGCCTGTGCTGACGACGGGCTCGCACGGCATCCACTGTGCCTACGACAGCCATACCGCTCATACACCGATGTGACATACCATACCGGGTACTGTAGATGACTAGTCGGCTGGGACCCGCCTGTGGGGCCCGCCAGTCGGACTAGCCAGTGAGACCCTTGCCTCTCTTCCTATATAAGGAGAGGCAGGGCCTCAGTAGAAAGGGTTGGTCTCAGTACATTTAAGGCAGTAGCTAGAGAACACAGCTTGAGGAGCACTTGTAGCTCATATATTCCCCATAGTTAGATCAGGCAGGAGTAGGGGCTTTACCTCACCACGAGGGCCCCGAACCTGGGTACTTCTTGCGTCCCGCTACGCTAGCTTGTATCCAATCCCGCCTGCGGACGCTATCGATAGCCTCCCTGCTAGTCCCCACACCTCTATCTAACCTCCTCAGGTACTGCCGTTCCCAATACAACGACAGTTGGCGCCCACCGTGGGGAAAATGGCTTCGACCGGAGTCACGTTCCGCACGGGACCCCGCACTTCAGCCGGTGAGCGCGTGGCCTCCGGCCTGGTGCTCACGCTCGGCAAGTTCGACTGCGTCATCGACAACGCCTCCTGCTTCGCCGGAACTTCCTTCCCAGCGAACGACACCGTCCTGCTATTCGGCGATCTCCCCGTCTACATCGCCACCGTCCCGGAGCGTTTCCCTAGGGAAATCGTCTCTGTCACGGGGCCGCCATGCTCAGGCGGTGGCACCTCCGCCGCACCTCGCGGCGTGGAGGTCATGATGGCCGGATCCAGCTCGCATCCACGCCAGCCGCGGGAGCGAGGCGTAGACGAGGTCGGAACTTCCGCTCCCCCGTAGCCTCGGAACCCGGTCGAGGATGCCATTGATCGGCTCCTGACGCCGGTTAACCTCGGGGACAACCCGGAGGAGGCGGAGGCGAACTTCACCATGGAAAGACAGATCCTCCTCTAGGAGGCCATGGAACTGGCAGTAGCCCGCAAGCAACTGGAGATCGCTAGACGCGAGTACGACCGCGCGCACGGCCTCACTCCGGCCACCGCAGAGCCGAGCCGGCGTGGCCAGGTACGACGTCGGGGCGGTGAGCTAGGCGGCAGGATGGAGAAGGACGGAGAACCGGATCCCGCGCCTGCCCCCACACGGCCCACCTACAGCACACCCATCAAGAACTTGCGTGCGGCGCGAGCCGCAGCAGAAGAACTACCCAGCCTGGAGGGCGAGGAGCGAGCCCGCCAGCACGCTCGCGTCCAGGAGCTCCTCCACGTCGCGGACGAGCAGGCCGGCGCCAACCGGCAGACGCAGGAGGACCTTAGCTACTCCAGAGGAAGCAGGCTACCCGCCAACAGCAGGGGCGCACCGCGCGACACCCAGCATGCGTCCTCCCCGCAGCCGCCTAGGGCCCGCAGCAGGCGTCGTGGCTCCGGCAACCGGGGCCAGCCACGCCAGGAGTAGACGGTGAACAGCAACCCGCCACCTCCCCCACCACCAGCTGGAGCACCCAGACCAGCCGGTTCCCGCCTCTCGGGCCGGGTGGGCGCACCCAACCCGGATTGTCCGGATGCCCGCGATCGCATCGAGCTGCTCGCTCAAGCGCGCGACACGGAGGAGGAAGATTCTACCGGACCGGTTTGTTTCGGACCCCGCATCCGGAACGAGCCGTTTCCGGATAAATTCTCCCTGCCCAGGGACACCCCCAAGTACGACAGCAGCATGAAGCTGGAAGACTGGCTGACCGACTACGCCATGGCAGTCGGCATCGCCCACGGGAATAAGCGCACAGCCGTGCGCTATGTCCCTCTCATGCTAACCGGATCGGCAAGGACCTGGCTCAATAGCCTCGCGCCCAACAGCATCAACGCCTGGCCTGATTTCGAGAAGGTGTTCGTCCGCAACTTCAACGACACGTACAAGCGCCGAGGGCGCCCGCGTGACCTGTCCTTGTGCGTCCAGGGCGACCGCGAGACCGACCGCGAGTACCTCGCCAAGTGGACGAAGCTCCGAAACACTTGCGAGGGCATCCTGGAGAGCCAAGCCATCGGTCTTCATCGAAGGATGTCGAGAGGGCACCATGCTTCGCCACTGGCTACTGTGTGACGAGCCGAAGACCATGGCGGAGCTCATGACGGTTGCGGACCAGTATGCCACGGCGGATGCCGCCATGAAGAAGCCCCTCCGAGTAAAGGCGGAAGGCCGCCCGACTCCCACGGAGCCGGCTCGCGACCGTCCGAGCAATCCGGCTGGTGAAGCCGGATCCTCTAGACACCACGGCAACGACAACCGGTTCCACGGGGACCGCCAGGACATGCAACAGAAGCCTCGCTACCACGCGCGACAGGTCAATGCTGTAGAGGGTGCGCCCGACGCACCGGCTAACGACACAAGAAGGCAGAAGCCCTGGCTCACCTTTGACCAGATGATTGACGGCCCGTGCAAGTGGCATAGCGGTCCCTTCAAACCGGCTATGCACACCACCCGGAACTGCAGCTGGACTCGCCAGCTAAAGGACGAGGGCAACCAGCCTCGTCTCCCGCCTCCCCCACCGGGTGGACCCCCACCACCGGCTAGGGGAGCCGGTAATGATGGTAACGGTGGCAACGACGGCAACAACAACAACGGCTACCCCCAGCCGCACGCCGCTTACCACATCTTCGAGACGGAGCAGGACGACAAGCACAGCCACCGGCGACGCTCCAAGGAGGTCAATGCCATCGTCTCTCCGGTCCCCCAGTACCTGAACTGGTCGAAAACCCCCATCACCTAGAGCCGGGCAGATCAGCCTGAGCATCTGCCGACTCTTGGGGGCTATGCCATGGTACTCGACCCCCTCATCGTCTCCAACGCGCGCACCTGCCAATTCTCGCGCGTCCTCATCGACGGAGGCAGTAGCCTCAACCTCCTCTACCAGTCCTCGCTGGAGAAGCTGGGCATTCACGAAAGCGACCTGCCCCCGACTACCACGACGTTTAACGGCGTACTGCCGGGGCCAGCCTGCGCTCCGCTGGGAAAAATCCAGCTGGACGTCATCTTCGGGACCAAGGAGAACTTACGCCGCGAACCAATCTGGTTCGAGGTGGTAAATTTGACGAGCTCCTACCATGCTCTCCTCGGGCGCCCCGCCCTCGCCAAGTTCATGGCCATCCCCCACTACGCATAACTCAAGGCGAAGATGCCAGGACCCCACGGCGTGATCATCATCGCCGGCTGCTTCAGGCGATCGATGGAGTGCGCCTCAGCCGGTTCCAAACTAGCAGAGGCCCTCATCATAGCCGAAGAAAAGCACGGATCATGCGCAATGTGGCCATGGCCCAGCAGGACATCCCGGCTAGCAGCAAACCGGCTGGAGAAGGAGCCTTCCAACTGGCAAAGGAGACGAAGAGGATCCTGCTCGACCCCTCCGACGCGACTAAGTTCTTCACCATTGGTGCCGGCTTAGACAGCAAATAGGAAGGCGCGCTCGTCGACTTCCTCCGTGAGAATCGAGACATCTTCGCATGGTCTCCCAAAGACATGCCGGGTGTGCCGAGGGAGTTCGCCGAGCACTCACTTCATGTGCGTCCGGATGCCAAGCCGGTCAAGCAACCTCTGCGCCGATTCGCAGAAGAGAAGAGAAAGATAATCGGTGACGAGATCACCCGGCTCCTCGCAGCCGGGTTCATCATGGAAGTATACCACCCGGACTGGATGGCGAACCCAGTCTTGGTGTTGAAGAAGAACAAGACCTGGCGCATGTGTATCGACTACACCAGCCTGAACAAGGTGTGCCCGAAAGACCCCTTCGCCTTGCCCCGTATCGATCAAGTCATCGATTCCACGGCCGGCTGTGATTTGTTGTCTTTTCTAGATTGTTATTCTGGGTACAATTAGATCCAGCTAAACCCGGATGATCAGATTAAGACATCATTTATCACCCCCTACGGGGCTTTCTGCTATGTAACCATGCCTTTCGGCCTAAAGAACGCAGGCGCCACCTATCAGCGATGCATGCATAAATGTTTGCACTCGCAGATAGGCCGAAACATGCACGCTTACGTTGATGACGTAGTCGTCAATACCAAGGAGAAGCGCACCCTCCTCGTAGATCTAAGAGAGACATTCGGCAACCTCTGCCAGTACCAGATGAAGCTGAACCCAGAAAAGTGCGTCTTCGGAGTACCATCCGGCCAGCTACTCGGTTTCCTCGTATCTCAACGAGGCATCGAGGCAAATCCAGAGAAGATCGCGGCCATCAAGAGGATGCAGCCGTCCAAGAACCTGCTTGGAGTCTAGAAGTTCACCGGATGTCTGGCTTCCCTCAGTCGTTTCGTCAGCCGGCTGGGGGAGAAGGCACTTCCGTTGTACCAGCTGATGAAAAAGACGGACAAGTTCTCCTGGACTTCGCAAGCCGACACCGCGTTTCACGACCTCAAGCGCATGCTGTCCACATCACCGGTTCTAGCCACGCCGGCTAGCAAGGAGCCGATGTTGCTCTATATAGCAGCCACCAGTCGGGTCGTCAGCGTCGTCCTGGTGGTGGAGCTCCCCGAGGAAGGCAAGGCTCAGCCGGTTCAGAGACCCGTCTACTACCTCAGCGAGGTTCTCTCCCTCTCCAAGCAGAACTACCCCCACTACCAAAAGATGTGCTACAGCGTGTACCTGGCATGCAAGAAGCTCAAGCACTACTTCCAGGAGCATCCGATCAAGGTCGTGTGCACTGCACCCCTTTCAGAAATCATCGGAAACAAGGACGCCACCGGCCGAGTCGCCAAATGGGCCATCGAGCTCGCCGCCTACTCCATCCAGTACGAGCCCCTGCTCACGATCAAGTCATAGGCGTTGGCGGACTTCCTCGTCGACTGGGCCGAGACCCAGTATCTCCCACCGGTGCCGGATTCAGACCACTGGCGGATGCACTTCGACGAGTCGAAGATGCTCGGGAGCTTGGGAGCCGGCATCGTGCTCACCTCGCCCAAGGGAGACCGGCTGGAGTATGTATTGCAGATCCACTTCAAGGCCTCCAACAACGTAGCCGAATACGAGGCACTGGCGCACGGGCTCCGGCTGGCCAAGGAGATCGGTGTCAACCGGATCCTGTGTTTCGGCGATTCGGACTTGGTGGTGCAACAGGTATCCGAGGAATGGGACGCTAGAGACGCCAACATGGCCCTCTGCCGGTTCCACATCCAGAAGCTCAGCTCCTCCTTCGACGGGTGCGAATTTCATCACGTCCCCCGCACCAACAACGAGGCAGCCGACGCGCTCTCCAATATAGGGTCCACCAGGCAGGCCATCCCACCAGGGGTCTCCCTGGAGCATCTGCGCAAGCCATCCATCAACCCGTCGCCGGAATCAGATTCCATCATCTGGGCGGGAAGCGTTCCGGCGGCCGAGGCAGCAGAAGCGGAGCCGGCAAAACCGCCAAAGAAGAAAACTCGTGCCAACTCCGGCCAGGCGGTGCCCTCCGGCTCGCAGGACCCGGGGGATACCGGCTCGCCCAGTGGCTCGGGGGCTGCCGTCCCGGATATCCCACCCGGACAGCCCCCCGACACCCGTCAGCCGGAGGACAGGAGCGTCCTCGTCATCCGGGAAGTGCCATCCTGGGCACAGCCCTTCATGAACTACATCGCCAACAGCGAACTCTCGGACGACAAGGTGGAGGCCAGGCAAATCCGACGCCGCGCGCATACATACACCATCATAAACGGCGAGCTATACAAGCGCAGTGTATCCGGTATTTTCCAAAGATGTGTCGATGTAGACACAGGCTACCGGCTACTCAAGGACATCCACCAGGGCGAGTGTGGGCACCACGCTTCATCAATGGCGATAGTCGCCAAGGCGTTTCGCCATGGTTTCTATTGGCCCACCGCCCTCAAGGATGCCGAGCAGCTGGTCCGCGCGTGCAATGGGTGCCAACGCTTCGGGCAGCTCAGGCACATGCCAACCTCGGTGCTCAAGACCACACCGATCACCTGGCCCTTCGCGGTTTGGGGCCTCGACATGGTCGGGCCCTTCAAGTGAGCTCGCGCGAGAATGACCCACCTGCTGGTAGCGGTGGACAAGTTCACAAAGTGGATCGAGGCCAAGCCTATCCGGAAGCTGGATGGAGCGACGGTTGTTACCTTCTTCACCGACATCATCAACCGCTTCGGCTACCCCAATAGCATCATCACCGACAACGGCATGAACTTCGCCAAGGGGACCTTCGCCCGGTTCTGCAGCAACAAGGGCATCCGGTTAGACCTCGCCTCCGTTGCACATCCGCAGTCCAATGGGCAAGTCGAACGAGCAAACGGCTTGGTGCTAGCCAGCATCAAACCACGTCTCATCGAGCCGTTGGAGCGGTCACCCGGATGCTGGATCGAAGAACTTCCGGCTGTGCTGTGGAGCCTCCGCACCACACCGAATATGTTAACCGGCTACACGCCATTCTTCCTGGTCTACGGATCGGAAGCCGTCCTCTCCGCTGACATCGAATTCGACTCCCCCTGCAAGCTCCTCTACGACGAGCAGGCCAACAAGGAGGCGTGGGAGGACAGGGTAGATCTCCTGGAGGAGGCCCGCGAGCTGGCCCTGTCCAGATCTGCCCTGTACCAGCAGCGACTACGCCGCTACCATTCCAGCCGGATTCGCCCAGTCGCATTCCGCGAGGGTGACCTCGTTCTCCGGCTGGTGCAAGACACGAAGGGCATGCACAAGCTATCACCACCCTGGGAGGGCCCCTTCATCATCAGCCGGGCGCTGCCCAACGACTCCTACTATCTCATCGACGCAGAGCAGCCGCAAGAACAAGATGGACAAATCGGACGAGGAGACCGAACATCCTTGGAACGTGGCCCTGCTGCGCCCGTTTTACACCTAGTCGCCAGACAGTGTATGTACCCCGAAAACCTCATGAATGAAAATGCAGACTCCCACGAGAATCTCGGGGGGTCCTAGAAATGTGTGTGTACCTGTTCTTCGATTCAAATTTTCCGGCTCCGGCAACCCCTACCCGGGGGCTCGCCGGCTGGCCCGGCCTGTTAAACCAACAAACCGGCTGAGTAGTGTGCGATGATGCCAGAGGCCCACTCTTCGTCTCAGCTACAGACCGCAACCCAGCTGTCCGGCTAGCAAGAGCAAAAGCCCGAGGCATCCCACATGAAAAACAGGGAGGAGGCGTGACAGATCGGGCGTCCCAGCCCCGCAACTAGCTCAAACCAATCCAGCTGCTAAGCCGCTAGTACCGTGCGTAATGTACTCTTAGCTCCCTTCAATTCCGGCTGCAGACCGCAACCTGGCTGCCCGGCAAGGACGCAGCGAAAACAGCAGAACACACGAGAAAGCGACTAAGTGCCTAGAAAGGAGCAAGCCAGTTTTTGAAAAATAAGCCGTTTTCCGGCTACGATTTGACAGACTAACCTATTAACCTGTGAAGATGTATGTGTATGCATATGTGCGTTCTTGTCCGACTACTTAGAGTCGGAATTCAGGAGAAGGAAAGAAGATTCCAAGCCCTTGCCTTCATCAAGCGCTCCGAATCTCGGGGGCTACACCCACTGGGTGCGCTCGCGCGCCTCCAGTGGAATCTTGTAGTTCCTGACCGACTAAGGGTGTTTAGCCGGCCGTTTGGAGCCCAGGTGAGGGCAAGGGCGGGAGCAAGAAAAGATAAGAAAGATTCGAAGCACCTGGCTAGGCCAGCTACTCCGAATCTCGGGGGCTACACCAAGTGGGGGCGCGCGAGGTGCGCTCGCGCGCCCCCACTGGAATGTTAGTTCCCCCGGCTGAAGGCGTCCAGCCGACGAAAGCAGCCGACTGGGACGAGGCCAGTCGGATAAAGTTAGAAGAGTAAAAAACAAGGAAGATTCGAAGCACCTGGCTACGCCAGCTACTCCGAATCTCGGGGGCTACACCCAGTGGGTGCGCTGGCGCGCCCCCGCTGGCGCACCCCCGCTGGAGGTGTAGCCAGACGAGGTTAGCCGGGCGAAGTGAGCCGGCAAAATATCAGAAGAAAATTCAAGACATAAGTTAAGGAAGACTCAAGAATTCAATATTAACAAGCAAAAGGGAGACGAAGCTCCCAAGTGTTACCCGGCATCAAAGACAGTCGGTACAGACATACAAGTTTCACGATAATCTAAGACAAGAAAAATACACCCGACATCCCGGGGCGACAGCTAAATGGCAGGGCCTTTGCCGTGGGGGAGTTCCTGGCCGGCAGAGGCTGGAGGCGGGGGAGGGGCCGTGGTGCTTGTTCCGGCTCCGGCGCTGGCAGGCGGCGGCACCGAGGACTCCACATCCGGAGTGTCGGGGGACTCCGAGTCGGTGAGCACCTCGTCCGGATCCACGTAGTCGGCGATCTTGATGGCGGACTCGCGAAGCTTCGGATGGGCTTGGCGGATGGCGGCAAGATCGGCTCCGGCGCAGAAGCCCCCGTCGATCTTCTCGACGCGAGCATCCTTATACCAGGAAAGCATCAGCACCAGGGCCATCTCCGCTCCACCCCGCGCTGCCACGTCCCGCAGCCGGTCCATTGCAGCCGGTACCTCTCCCACCTTCGCTGCCAGCTGCGCCATCGTCTTCAGAACCGGAGCCTCCGGCCACATGAAGGAGAAGACTTCCCGCGCCGCCTAACGAAGCTTCGCAGCCTCCTCGCCAAGAAGGACGACGAGCTCCTGAGCCATCGGCTGCGCTCCCGGCCAGTTCTCCTGCAGCCGGTTGTAGGCCAGCAGGTCTATGCCGGGGTAAAAGGCTGTCAAAAAAGAGGAGTCAAATCCAGCTACCGGATCCGGAAAGAAAAGAAGACGGAAGAAAGAACTCACATTTGGCAGTGTGGCCGACTTGCATCAGCTCCTCCACCAGCGCTTTCTCCTTGACCGCTAGCCGTTTTATCTCTTTCTCTTGGTCCTTGTTCTGGGCCTCGAGAAGGGAGAAGGCTTCGGCCCGGCTAGCGAGCGAGCCGTCGCGCTCCTTGACGGTGTCCTCCAAGCCGTCTACTCGCGCGTGCCAGTCCTTGTTCTACAAGCGCAGTGTGGAGTTGGACTTGCTCAGCCGGTCTTTCGCTTTCTTCAAGCGATCGATCTCGCGCTGAGCGCACACGAGGATAGCTGCAACGAAGCCGACTATTAAAAAAAAGGGAGAGCCAGACGGATGAAGCGAACTTACTCTGGGAGGTCCCGTTGGCAGCAGCAAGCTTCTGCTCTAGGGTCCGGTTCCCACCGGCTATGGCCTCAAGCAGCCGGATCTCCTTGACCGCCAGCTTGAGCGTGGCGGCAAGATCCGACAGCGAAGCAGCGGAGGAGGCGTCGTCGTCCACGGTGTTAACGGCCAAGGACTCCTTCGGCGCGAGCACCGCTGTCCGCCACTCCTCCCCGAGATCCTCGTCGGAGTTGTCGTCACCATCGCCAACACCGACGAGCTCCTTGCCAGCAGCCCCCTGCGCGCTCGCGGAGGAACCTTCCGGCTGGGAGCGATTCGCTTCCGGCTAGGGACCCTCCGGCTGGGAGGGGGCAGCCGGTTCAGCTTGAGGAGGAGAGGGAGGTTGTGCCTCAGAGGAAGGAGAGGTGCCGGTTGGATCAGTCGGGGCACGAGGCGGCGACCCGGCTGGCGTCTGAGCCGGGCTCGCGGCACCGAAGGAAACCAGCGCACTAAAGGGAAAGAGGAAAAGGCAAAAGCAAAACAGGCTAAAGTCAGAAAAGCAAGGAAGAGGACAAACAAATAGAAGGCACCGAGGGATGGGGGAGAAAAACATACCCCGACACGACCGGGGACGACCCTTTCTTCCGGCCAAGACGGCTTGGCGGCAGGGCACCGGCCTGGCTCCTCCGCCGCAGGCCGGCGGGAGCCGGAACGGCTGGAGCCGATCCCACCTGCTTCGCCGTCCGCCACAGAATGCGTCACCGGCTCCGCGGTCGGCCCGGCCTCCTCCTCCTCGTCGTGCACTTCCGCGTGCGGGTCGGCGGCCGGCTCGTTGTTCCGGCTGGGGAAGGCATCGCCGTCCCCATCCGATTCCTCGTCGGATCGCCGAGCGCGCGGCTCGGGCAAGTCCAGCGCGAATACTTCGAGGGGAGCCTCGCCCTCCTCGCGAAGGATGCAGACAAAGATCTAGCGAATGCAAAAGGTCAACCAGATAGAACAAGGAGATAACACAGAGGGAATGAGCAAAAATTCCGGCTACAAGAACTTACCCGGGGCACGCGGTTCTCCCGGCTGTAGGGCGCCAGGCTGAACTTCTAGTTCTCTGGCAGCCTCTCCTTGCTGATCGTCCACAACCACTCCTTCAAGTTGTGGTAGCGGGGATCGCGGCGCGACAGCCGGGTCGGATCCAGCCGGCCGGAGTAGAATCACATCTTGTGCGCCCGCTGCTGCAACGACATCATCAACCGGGACATCCAGCTAAGAGTGATGTCCCAACCGGTTAACTGTAAGGTGACGAGGGAGCGCATGCGTGCCAGCATCGTGTCCGTCTCCGCCTTGTCACCGTAGATCTTCAGGTCCTAGTGCTGCCGGCTAGACTCGACGTCTTGGAAGGCCGACAGGTTTATCCGGTCGACGTTGGTGATGTTCTTGACGTAGAAGTACGACTGCTGCCACAGCCGTACCATGTCCTGGAGCAAGAATTTCGGGTAGCCGGATTGGGTGCGGGAGTATATGGAGGCGTCACCGCAGACGACTAGCGGGCCCTTCGTGTACTGCACCTGCGGGCCGAACTCGGAAGAGCCGACAGAATAGCCCGAGATCCGGCTGGACCCCGAGGTAACTCTCGCAGAACGCCATGAAGTGCGCCAGCGTTCCGATTGCGTTGGCGCCAAGGTGGTGGAGGCGGAGGTCAAAGAAGGCCAGAAATGTCAGAAAGAAGGGGTGCAGCAGCAGCGCAAACCCGCGCGCCAGGTGCGAGAGGAAGATGACGCGCTCCCCCTCCGTCGGATGCAGCGACACTTCCCCCACCGGGGCCAACCGCACCGCCACCTCCTCCGCCGGCGGGAGGACGCGGGTCGCGCGATACTTCACGATCTGGTCCTCGGTGACGGAGGAGCTGCACCAGGCTCCGCGGTCAGCGGCCATTTCCGGCTGAGGGAGAGGAGCGGCAATGGAGGAGTGACAGTGGCCCGTAACGTTGACGACGGCGAGCGGGCGGCGCAGAAGGCAAGGGCGCAGGAGCAAGAGCACGCGAGGAAGAGAAAGATTGCAGCGGGGGAGCGAAGGAAAAGAACTGCCTCCCCCGCGGCGTCCCTTTAAAGGGTCAGAAGGGTAACCGCCGGCAGAGCCACGTGGCGCGCATCCGGGCAACCCACATCCCAACCGCCGCCTAGATACCGTGTGCCGAGACGGGATGCGCAGAAGATCCTGGAGCAAGAACCGAAGCGCCGGACAGCAGTTCCCCGAGGCGACGTGCGACGGGACGTTACGCTGCCCGCCACAGAGCAATGATGGCGCGTGCGCGCATGCCCGGCGTCAGCACTGACGTCATGGGAAGCGCAACCGCCAGGCTCAGCCGGATCAAAATTCGAAAAGCAAGAAGGAGCGCGTGCACATTTCGCCCGAGGGCGGAATCCACACGCGCTCGGGGGCTAGTGTCAGGGGGATGATCCCTGGGTACCCCACCCAAATAAGAAACAGGACAGTCGGATCTCTTTCGGCTGACCAGATGCAGCCGGACAGGGTAGGATGAGCCGGCTACCACCCAGTAGCCGGATCATGAAGAGGTAGCCGGATACGACGACGTACCGGATCCAATCAGAGGGACAGGACGACGTGCGTATCAGTGCACGGTACGCCCTGTACGACGACAAGACGGGCAACCACCCGCCCATACCAAAGACTTTGCGTGGCTGACGCGGGAACAGTGGCCTGTGCTGACGACGGGCTCGCACGGCGTCCACTGTGCCTACGACAACCATACCGCTCATACACCGATGTGATATACCATACCGGGTACTGTAGATGACTAGTCGGCTAGGACCCGCCTGTGGGGCCTGCCAGTCAGACTAGCCAGTGAGACCCTTGCCTCTCTTCCTATATAAGGAGAGGCAGGGCCTCAGTAGAAAGGGTTGGTCTCAGTACATTTAAGGCAGTAGCTAGAGAACACAGCTCGAGGAGCACTTGTAGCTCGTATATTCCCCATAGTCAGATCAGGCAGGAGTAGGGGCTTTACCTCTCCACGAGGGCCCTGAACCTGGGTACTTCTTGCGTCCCGCTACGCTCTCTTGTATCCAATCCCGCCTGCGGACGCCGTCGATAGCTTCCCTGCTAGTCCCTACACCTCTATCTAACCTCCTCAGGTACTGCTGTTCCCAATACAACAACAACCGCTACAGTCAGGATTCTGATGGAAAAGGTGCTGTTTGGAGGCAAAATTCGCGAAGATCAGAAAATCCGGGAAAATATACTGAAAATCCTATTTTTCCAGAAGACGAAGGAATCCAGAAGGGGGGCTGGAGATGGGCCACAGGGGGCCCACACCACCCCCTTGCGCGGGCCACCCTATGCCGCGCCACCAGGTGGTGTGGCCGCCCTGGTCCATCCCGGGCACTCCCCTCTAGCGTATATTATCCTCCCTAAACCCTAAGACTCGGGGGGCGACCACAGAAAGATTCCGTCGCGGAAAACACCGAGAGAGAAAGATCTCTCCGGCAGACAGATTTCTGCTGAGGGAATTCCTTCTCGGAGAGGGGAGATCGTCGCCATCAACACCACCATCAAGCTGGACTTCATCGGGATCATCATCATCATCACCATCAGCACCCTCATCACCATCTCCATATTGCTATAACAATTGCGTTGAATCTTGCATAGTTCATAGGGGAAACTTTCCCGGTGTTGATTACTCTTTGTAGTTGATGCTATTGAGTGAACCGTTGAATTATTGTTTATGTTCAGATTGTTATACATCATTATTCCATCTCTGATCATGATCCATATGATGTCTTGTGAGTAGTTCGTTTTGTTCTTGAGGACATGGGAGAAGTCATGTTGTTAGTAGTGGAGTTGTGTTGAGAGAGATTCAATAGTTTGATATTTTAGTTGTGGTGTACTTCTTCTAGTGGTGTCATGTGAACGTCGACTACATGACAGTTCACCTATATGGGCCTAGGGGAATGCATTGTGTATTTGGCTACTAATCGTAGGGGTTGCCGGAGTGACAGAAACCTGAACCCCCGTTAGGAAACCATTGCACAAGGGACGTAAGGGTCTTAGAGTTTAAAGCTGTGGTTAGGTTTCTACCTTAATTACTTTCTTGTACTTACGGATGTTTGCAAGGGGTATAATCACAAGTATGTATTAGTCCTAGGAAGGTCGGTATATTAGCACAGGTTCACCCACACAACACTTAGCAAGCTAAAGAAGATTAATCAACTATATGAAGCGAAAGCATTTGACAGTCTTCCCATGTGTCCTCGAGAACGTTTGGTCATCTTAAGTAATGCAACCGGCTTGTCCTTTGCTGCATAAAGGATTGGGCCACTTGCTGCATTTATTCCTATTGTCTTTTATTTACTCGTACTTTGTTTAGCTGCTTTATCGAAAACCCCTAAAAATCCGTTTGCTAAGTATTTGTAGAGAATTCCTGATCCATACCACTAGCCAGCACCTTCTGCTCCTCGTTGGGTTCGACACTCTTACTTATCAAAAATACTACGATACACCCCCTATACTTGTGGGTCATCAAGACTATTTTCTGGCGCCGTTGCCGGGGAGTGAAGCGCTATTGGAGAGTGGAACTAGTAAAGGAAACTTCTACTGTATTACTACAGATCAAGTTAAGAAGAAGCTATTCTCATTATCGCTGAAAGGTAGAGCTGAGGAATGGTATAAGCTGCTGAAGAATGGTCAAGCTCTGGAATGGGAGGAAATAGTGCCTCTCTTTTATTCAAAATTTTATCCTCCTAGTGAGATTCATAAAGATCGGAATCAAATATACAACTTTTGGCCTCTTGATGGAGAGAATACAGCTCAAGCTTGGGGGAGATTGAAGTTACTAATGCTCAAATGTCCCATTCATGAGCTTCCCGACAATATTATTATAAATAACTTTTATGCAAGGCTCCCTCTACATGACAAGGATTTATTGGATGCTTCTTGTGCTGGATCATTCACTCGCATGGAAGAAGCTAAATGGGATCTTCTAGACCGTATTCAAGACAATGCTGAAGCATGGGAGAATGACAAAGGTAGAAAGTCAGGTATTAATTATGATTATGAATGCATTGAATCTTTTATGGGAACTGATGACTTTCAAAATATTAAAAATGCTTATGGTCTAGACTCTCAAGCTATTGCTTCTTATTTTAAGGCTTTTGCTTCCTATATTGAAGTGCATAAAAAGAAGTGGAATAATTATCATGAACCTTATAAAGATATTGCTAAGAGTGTTCCTGCAAGAAATACTAAAGTTTATACTTCTAATCATGTTTTACCTGAACCTTATATTGAGAAACTCTCCCGGTTAAGGTAAAGGAACATTCTATGATAGCTAGTATGGTTAATGAAAGTACAAATAAAGCTATTGAACCTAATAAACAAATGGTTGATGAACCTATAATAGCAAATGTGAAAGACTTTGTTACTAAATATGAAGAAGAGGGACACACTATCCTTTGTAAGGATACCTCTAATATTGTTTCACAAAGTAGTGTTATGAGAGCTAGTATTCCTGTGTTTTCTATTAGAATAAGTGATCATTGCTATGATGGTCCTTGTGATAGCTATATTGTTAAGTTTATGCATGATACTGAAAGTTACTATGAGAGAGGGAAAAGTGTTCTTATGCATCTCAATAATATCGAGTTTCCTCGTTTTATGCTGAAAGTTTTTATGTTGCACTTGTTTTGCCTTCTTATGCAAGTAGCCTCTGGTTTCAACAACTTGTTTGTTTACAACACTCCCTTGCATAGGAAGTGGGTTAGACTTAAGCATGTGTAATTTTGCTTCTTAATGCTCTCTTTCACTTCAATTCATATTCCTATGTGAGCATCTTCAAAATTATCATGCCCATCTTAATGGCTATAAAGAAAGAGCTTTTTGGGAGACAACCCAGTTTATTTTTGCTTTCAGTTTGTTTTTGTTTCTTTGAGTCTCGGAAGTTATTACTTCGGTAATAACCGCTCCTTATCCGTGTTGTTTGGTTTTTGTGTCAAGATCAACCTCTAATGAGAGAGAGGTAAGATTTGGGGAAGTTGCTGTCCCGAAACAGATTTTTGTGCTCCACCGTAAAAAAATCGTGAGAGATATCTGTACGTCGTTTTGAGCTGTAATTTTTTGTGCTGCTGCCCCAGGTTGTTATTTAACTTACGTTAGTTTTGCACTTTTTGATTTGAGCAATAGAAGATTTTCGAAAAAATTGATCTTTACCTGCTGGTCTGTTTTGACAGATTTTGCCACTCTTGCATTTGCTTCTTTAATCGATTTCCTTCTTGAATTCTTTTTGGGTTTTCCGAAGGAATTGCTATAGTAGCTTATGTTTTGATGGTTTTTAGTTGAAGTTGGACTCAAAAGGTTTTATCACTTCATATATACTAATGTTGCTAATGAGAACTGTGTGAAGTTTTGTGTGAAAGAAATTTCTAGGTAGTGGAGATAATGGTGTAATAAGGAAGAGAAGGGTTTTATGACTCAAGTAATAAGTGTATGAAGATGAAGATATTGATGTTATTCAAGTAATAACTCTGGAATAATCTGCTTGATACCAAATTCAGAGACCTGCAGAGTCCGTTTTCAAATAGGTAACAGTTCTGGTAAGAAAAGTTCCGCGAAAATACTATCCAACTATATTTTTGCAGTTTTTAGTCAATAAGGAAAGCTATGAACCGAAAGAGGGACAGAAACGGAGCCAGGGTGGCTCACACCACCCTGTGGCGTGGGACCACCCTGGCCGCGCCACCAGGTGGTGAGTCCACCCCAGACTCCGCCTCTGACTCGTTTTCTCCCAGTACCTTCCATTTGATTTGAAACTTCGTAATATATAATCCCCCAGATCTCCCGAGGTTCGTATATCGTGTTTTCGTCGTGTTTTCGTTTCGATCTGTTTCTGCCAGGACATACTATTTGAAGGTTTAGAAGCACAATGGTGTCTGCTAAGGATAAAGGGAAGGAGCCTATGGAGGAGGATCTCCAAGACCCCGGGAAGGAGAAGGAGATCAAGAGTGAAGATGAAGAGGAGGCAAAGCACACCGGCACTACTGTTGCAAGCATTGGAGTGGTGGCAAACCCTGCCATGACGATGTCAATTGGAGGAAAGCCTCCTCATCACCCCATGCAGGAAAAGAAGACTTCAAGGAGGAAGAGTGGGGAAAGAATAGCAAGAGTTGGAATTCTCAACCCGACATGATCATGAGCCACATTGAGAAAAACTCACAGCTGATTCGTAATCTCACCTTCAAGATCGGGGACTTGGGGAAACTGATCAAAGAGCTCATCGAGAGGATACCACCACCACCAAAGGAGTAATTCGTCATCAGGTTTGGCATCCCCTTGGTTTGTTCCAAGCTTGGGGGAGTGCCGCGGTATCACATCACTATCTTCTATCTTTTTACCTTATTAGTAGAGTCATATCATGAATAGAGAAGTTATTATGTAGTATGGTTTGCATTATGGAAGTGTCCCCTCTCTCGTTAGATATGTATCCCTTGGTGTGAGTTGCCGTTATGGAATATTAATGAGAAATTCTATCATTTACTCTTTTGCATAGCTTATATTAGTTTTCAATTTGTGGTTATATGATTGATCTTGTTGTTAGTATTGGTAGAACTTTGGGATCATTGAGTTAATTTAGTTGGTTTTGGCAAACCTGGCTCGGTCAGTAGCAACACTATTTTTGAGAGTTGAATGAAAAGATAAAAGTACTCTAAAGAAATATAATTTCATCATCTTTCTTTCTTGATTTGCTCATAAGTCTAGTATTCTCTAGTTAAGATCTTTTGTGCTTCCAAGGAAGATTACATGTTTGTCTTTATCACTTGTATGTTTGTTTGTTTCCTTCAACTCTTATACTTGCTACCCAGCCTTGCTAGCCAAAAACCTGTACCGAGAGGGAATTATTCTCGTGCATCCACTCCTTAAAACCAAAACCTTTGCCATTTGTGTCCACCATACCTACCTATTAGCATTATTGCTATTCCAAGTAAATTCTTGTTTTATCTACCTCCCAAATTAAACTTGTTATGTGAAAATTAGTGATTAAAGCTCTCACGAACTTGATGGAACACTTTACTTTCTTGCATTTAATAAACTTGAACAATTGTGCTCACCTATGTTGCGTATATGCTTGCGCTTTGTGAGTTGTGAATTAGCAGAACCATGCTGTCATGGGGAACGCTTTCAACATTGCACTGGTACTTCGTACCTAGTTGATATCATGTTCTTTTGTCTATGGATGTCGTCGGTTTGAAATGAAAGGGGAGCTTGTAAGTCCATGGAGTTATGTATATGTGTTAGAGAAACGCATGGGCCGCTGGTCTAATCCATGCTGACATGGTGGAAACCTGCAGCGTAACCATAACGAGCATCTATGAAGCATTCTTCTTATAAAAAAGAGTCCAAGATTGAAAAAAGAGAAAAAGAAAAAAGAGATTATGAAAAGAGGAAAGAGAGAAAAAAGCACCATATTCCCATGGTAAATAAGAAGATTGCTGAGATGCTTGTTGTCTGCTTGCCTTGTCATTTTGATATGGGGATTCTTCCGTATCATCGAGCAAGGGGTACCCCATTGGCGGTTCTCTATGATACACATATGCTTACGATGACAAGAACTTACCGGTGACTAAACTTGAGTAGCATGAGGAGCGGCCCTCGTATTCAAGGGACATGAGATTCTCAATTTACAACTTGTCAATGCATATCCTCATATTTGATCACTTTAACCTTAATCACCTAAAGATGCCTATGATAGGGGCAATGAGAGCTGAAAGCTAGTAAGTATCATAATTTTTGGGAGCTCTTTATGAGACTTGCAATCCATGCTTCCCTCTGCGAAGGGCCTTTCTTTTACTTTTTAGTTGAGTCAGTAAACCTACTCCCTTCTATCTCAGCAAGTATTTTGAGTTATTGTGTTTCATTCATTCATTCATATGATGGTTTATTCAATCATGTTTCTTATGTTCCTTGTTTTGCACATTGCTCTTATCTTGATGTTTACTACTTTGAAAGCTTTCATTGAAAACCAGTTATTTGTGAACTCCAGCAAATTATCAACTATTCTTCGACCAAGAGCTAAGTTTGCCATTACCAATTATGATTCACTTTATGTATCTTTATTGTGTTTCCTTTACTTATTGCAAGTTAAGTTATGTAATAGTGAGTTGTCTTCTATTATGATCTATGTATTGATAAATGTGATGCTTCTTGTCCGTATTCTTTTATCGACTCTTCACTCCTTAAACCTGAGGGCATGTTTATTGAGCTCAGTTTCGCTTGGGGACAAGCGAAGTCTAACCTTGGGGGGAGTTGATACGTCCATTTTGCATCACTATTCTATGTCATAATTCACTATTATTCATTGATATATTTCATATTAGGAGATGATACTTATGTTATTTCATCTATTTTTGCATGGTTGATGACTTTTGGAGCATGGACCGCTGCAGTTAGGATTCTGATGGAAAAGGTGCTGTTTGGAGGCAAAATTCGCGAAGATCAGAAAATCCGGGAAAATATACGGAAAATCCTATTTTTTCAGAAGACGAAGGAAGCCAGAAGGGGGGCTGGAGATGGGCCACAGGGGCCCCACACCACCCCCTGGCGCGGGCCACCCTAGGCCGCGCCACCAGGTGGTGTGGCCGCCCTGGTCCACCCCTGGCACTCCCTCTGGCGTATATTATCCTCCCGAAACCCTAAGACTCGAGGAGCGACCACAGAAAGATTCCGCCGCCTCTGCGGGGCGGAAAACACCGAGAGAGAAAGATCTCCCCGGCAGACAGATTTCTGCCGGGGAAATTCCTTCCTGGAGAGGGGAGATCGTCGCCATCAACACCACCATCAAGATGGACTTCATTGGGATCATCATTATCACCACCATCATCACCATCAGCACCCTCATCACCATCTCCATATTGTTGTAACAATTGCGTTGAATCTTGCATAGTTCATAGGGGAAACTTTCCCGGTGTTGATTACTCTTTGTAGTTGATGCTATTGAGTGAACCATTGAATTATTGTTTATATTCAGATTGTTATACATCATTATTCCATCTCTGATCATGATCCATATGATGTCTTGTGAGTAGTTCGTTTTGTTCTTGAGGACATGGGAGAAGTCATGTTGTTAGTAGTGGAGTTGTGTTGAGAGAGATTCAATAGTTTGATATTTAAGTTGTGGTGTACTTCTTCTAGTGGTGTCATGTGAACGTCGACTACATGACAGTTCACCTATATGGGCCTAGGGGAATGCATTGTGTATTTGGCTACTAATCGTAGGGATTGCCGGAGTGACAGAAACCTGAACCCCCGTTAGGAAACCATTGCACATGGGACGTAAGGGTCTTAGAGTTTAAAGCTGTGGTTAGGTTTCTACCTTAATTACTTTCTTGTACTTACGGATGTTTGCAAGGGGTATAATCACAAGTATGTATTAGTCCTACTCCTCCCGCGTGTGGCGGCCCAATCCCCTGCCGCGATTGTCTCTCCCTCAATCCCAGCGGCTGCCTCTCCCCTAATCCCCTCCCGCCTCACTCTTCTTCTACTTCGCCATGGCTAGAGCAAGAAGGGAGACAAGTAGTCGTGGCACCATGGCTGGAGGAGGAGGAGATCGACCTGGAGGAGAACGTGGGCGTCCCAATCCCCTCTTGTGGTTGTCTCCCTCAATCCTAGGGGTTTTCTCTCCCCCATTCCCCTCCTGCCTTACTCCTCTTCTCCTTCACCATGGCTGGAGTAATCCTCTCCTATGGATGTCTCTCCCTCAATCCTAGCGGTTGTTTCTCCCCCATTCCCCTCCTGCCTCACCCTTCTTCTCCTTCACCATGGCTGGATTAAGGAGAGAGATGGGCAGTAGTGGCACCATGGCTGGAGGAGGAGATCGACCTAGAGGAGACCGACACGGGATTTGGTTTCCTCCTGCAGGACTATAGGCTGCAGCGATGGGGCTTTCCATGTTCAGCCTCCAGGTACATCTCTCTTTCTCTGGATCTTCTTCCTACAACCGCTCATTAAGAAATATGCGTGCGAATAATGGTGGTTGTGTCCCAACTCCCAAGCCCTAGGTTTTTTCCTCACAGTTTCTTCAAAATTTCAGGAAAGGAATCATCTCCCTGAAGTGTGCTCTAGCTCGTGGTTGTCGACCAGATCAATGGCCTAGCCAGAGCAAGGCATCGACGACGTCGACAACCTCACCACCTCTACATCATCCATAGGTATACCAGACCCTTGTCTTGTCTTCCCACATGCAAACCTGAACATTGTACTGTATTGTTCCGAACAAGGAAATGAGTCAGAGTCCCATCTCTGAAGATATGGATGAATCCCCAAATAACCATCAGGATTAATCTCATTTTACTGAGCCTATGTATGACCATATCCGACCATCTGAACCGGCTCAAGCTTGGCTGCCACATTTAGTAAACTTTGTTTATGTTCAGCGATTTTAGTTTCAATGAACACATGTAAAATTTGAACAACGCATTTCAGATTGAATGTGTATTGGAAGAGTAAAATATTATTGTCTCCTTAAAAAGTAAATAATATGATAGCATTCTTTAGAAACAACACGATGTTTTTCCAAATGTACTAATAGTTTATGTCTTGTGATATTAGGATGGTTATGGTGCTATTCAAGCCCAAATGGCAGCTGGTGGATATCAAGTGAAGTGGGCAGGCTATCAGTATACTGAACAAAAGTTGGCTTATCCAGAACAGTACATGCAACAAAGTACTATGCTTGATGGCTCTAGCAGACAAAGATAAAAGTCCAGGTTCTGTTTTCAAACGTGTTAATGGCAGGCTTAAGTGGCTGAGTCAAAAAGATGCACAGGCGAAAGACCCAAATTTTATCCCAGATAGTTACTCTAACTGTTATCTTGGTTATCAGAGGTATAATCAAGAGATTGGAGGGAGTGATGATGATGATGATTTGTCGAAGATGGATATGGGTCGAACATTTCAGCTTAATACCATGTTATTGATTTGACAATGCTTGTGTGATTGCTTGTTGCAGGGCTGAGTGCATGCCGCATGTGTGCTTGATTGTTTTCTTCCTAGCATGCCAATGGATTTTGCTTGATGTCGATTTTGTTGTTTGCCTGCTCACTACAGGAATGGACCAAGGCACCGACAGCCAAAAGCCGTCGGCGTATGCTACGCCGAGGGCAGCCGTCAGTGTAGCCTCCTCGGGCTAGCATTCCCTCGGCGCAGCCATGGAGCCCGTTGGCGTGTGACCATGTCGTCGGCACAGACTACGTTGATGGATTTTTCCTCGGCATAGGCTAACGGTCGGTTGTAAAAATAATTTCAAAAAAACAAATTGTTTTTATTTCAATTTTTTTCAATTTTTCTCAACTTCTTTTAATCTTTGAATTGTTGACATGTTAATCTCTCATTCAGAACATTTCTAACACTAATTACGCTTAATCTTTGATCAAATTGCAGTCTTGGTCAAACTTTTCGGTCGGTCATTCATCCTCACTACTCCACCCCGGTCTTGGTCAAACTTTAAATCCGTAAATAGTATTTTGAAAAATAATATATCTAAATTGGTCAGAAAAATGAGAAGAATCCAAATATGATATCCATATCAACTTATCACAAACTATGTCGTGATTTCAGCCATAATTTTATTTGCCCGTTTAAAAGGCAGGCATAAAAATTCTTAGCTTGGGGTTGAGACTCGCTAAACTTAAAGTGGATATCTGATGAAGTAGCATATTGTGAATCTAAAAATGATTTTTGTAAAAAATCACGAGCATCATACCATGTGCCTGTAGTTCATATCTGACCCACTTCCTACTGATTCGGCAGTAATTTGTCTTTTTACCAGGGATGGACGAAAAGGTTTGAGATCCCCCTGTTGGGACATTTTACATGTAAGGTGGTTTAGTATTTTTGAAAAATAGGATGGTAGCATTTTGAATTAGCCATTTGGTGGTTGCTTCATAAAACCCCCCGTTTTTTGCGCTCGGAAAATGGAAAATGGCTTTTTCGTACGACGAAAAGGAAAACTTCCTCCTGTAACATTGTTCTCCATCCCATGATGCACATGCATGCACAATATGGCACATTATTATATACTATGCCTTGATTCTAGCCATAATATTGGTCATTTGACCCGAAAGTGAGGAACCCTTGAATGAGATAGGTCATTTTGTGAAGATTTTTTGAGACATAATCAATATACCAAGTTTGATATTTTTTCTTCCAACTATGTCACATAATATGACACCACGCACAGGTTTCGCATTGTTTGGATCATTTTTTTTATTTCTAATGCCTGTTTTAAACTATGGTCAAACTTTGTCGAACGACAGGCATGAAGATTCTTAACTTGGGGCTGAGCCTCGCAAAGCTTGTAATGGATCTCTAATAAAATAGCATATTGTGAATCTAAAAATGATTTTTGTCAAAAATCATGAGTATCAGATCATATACCTATAGTTCATAACCGACTCACTTCCTACCGATTCGGTAGTAATTTGTCTTTTTCACCAGGGATGGACGAAAAGGTTTGACATTCTCCTACGGGGATATTGTCCATATAAGGTGGTTTAGTATTTTATGAAAATGGGGTGGTAGCATATTGAATTAGCCATTTGGTGGTTTCTTCACAAAACCCCCATTTTGAGCGCTCGGAAAATGAAAAATGGCTTTTTCATGTGACGAAAAGGAAAACTTCCTCCTGCAACATTGTTCGCCATACCATGATGCACATGCATGCACAATATGGACACATTATCATAAAATATGCCGTGATTCTAGCCATAACATTGGCCATTTGACCCGAAAGCCAGGAAACCTCGAATGAGATAGGTCATTTTGTGAATGTTTTTTTGAGACATAATCAACATACCAAGTTTGATATATTTCCTTCCAACTATGTCACATAATGTGACACCACGTGAAGGTTTCGCATTGTTTAGATTGTTTTTAAATTTCTTATGCCCGTTTTAAACTATCGTCAAACTTTGTCGAATGGCGGGCATGAAGATTCTTAGCTCGGGGCTGAGCCTAGCTAAACCAGCATTGAATATCTGATGCAAAAGCATATTGTGAACCTAAAAATGATTTTTGTAAAAAATCATGAGAATCACATCATGTACCTGTAGTTTATATCTGACCCACTTCCTACCGATTCAACACTAGTTTGTCTTTTTTCACCAGGGATGGATGGAAAGGTTTGAGATCAACCTGTTCAGACATTGTACATGTAAGGTGGTTTAGTATTTTAGAAAAATAGTGTGGTAGCATTTTAAATTAGCCATTTGGTGGTTGCTTCACAAAACCCCCTATTTTTTGCGCTCGAAAAATGGAAAATGGTTTTTTCATGCGACAAAAAGGAAAACTTCCTTCTGCAACATTGTTTACCATCCCATGATGCACATACATGCACAATATGGGCATATTATTGCAAAATATTCCTTTATTCTAGCCATATAATTGGTCATTTGACCTAAAAGTCAGGAACCTCAAATGAGATAGGTCATTTTGTGAAGGTTTTTAGAGACATAATCAATATACAAAGTTTAATATTTTCCTTCCAACTATGTCACATAATATGACACCACGCGAAGTTTTCACATTGTTTGGATTGTTTTTGAATTTCTTATGCCTGTTTTAAACTATCGTCAAACTTTGTCGAACGTTGGGCATGAAGATTCTTAGCTCAGGGCTGAGCCTCTCTAAACTTGTGTTGGATCTCTAATCAAAAAGCATATTGTGAACCTAAAAATGATTTTAGTAAAAAATCATGAGCATCATACCATGTACCTATAGTTCATATCTGACCCACTTCCTACCGATTTGATAGTAATTTGTCTTTTTCACCATGGATGGACGGAAAGGTTTGAGATCCCCCTGTTCGGACATTGTCCATGCAATGTGGTTTAGTATTTTTGAAAAATGGGATGGTAGCATTTTGAATTAGCCATTTTGTGGTTGCTTCATAAATCCCCTCGTTTTTTACGCTCAGAAAATGGAAAATGGCTTTTTCGTGCGATGAAACGGAAAACTTCTTCCTGCAACATTGTTCGCCATCCCATGATGCACATGCATGCACAATATGGACACATTATCATAAACTATGTCTTGATTCTAGCCATAACATTGGTCATTTGACCCGAAAGTCTGGAAACCTCAAATGAGATATGTCATTTTGTGAAGATTTTTTGAGACATAATCAATATAACAAGTTTGATATTTTTCCTTCCAACTATGTCACATAATATGACACCATGCGAAGGTTTCACATTGTTTGGATCGTTTTTGAATTTCTTATGCCTTTTTTAAACTATCGTCAAACTTTGTTGAACGACGGGCATGAAGATTCTTAGCTCAGGGCTGAGCCTTGCTAAACTTGCATTCAATATCCGATGAAATAGCATATTGTGAACCTAAAAATAATTTTTTAAAATCATGAGCATCAGATCATGTACCCGTAGTTCATATCTGAACCACTTCCTACCAATTTGGCAGAAATTTGTCTTTTTCACTAGGGATAGACGAATAGGTTTGAGATGCCCCTGTTGGTACATTTTACATATAAGGTGGTCTAGTATTTTTTTTTAAATTGGTTGGTAGCATTTTGAATTAGCCATTTGGTTGATGCTTCACAAAAAAACCCGTTTTTTATGCTCGAAAAATGGAAAATAGATTTTTCGTGCGACGAAAAGGAAAACTTTCTCCTGCAACATTGTTCTCCATCCTATTATGCATATGCATGCACAATATGGGTATATTATCACAATTTATGCCTTGAGTCCAGCCATAACATTGGTTATTTGACCCGAAAGCCAGGAAACCTTGAATGAGATAGGTCATTTTGTGAAGGTTTTTTGAGAAATAATCAATATACCAAGTTTTATATTTTTCCTTCCAATTATGTCACATAATATGACACTACGCGAAGGTTTCATATTGTTTGGATTGTTTTTGAATTTCTTATTCCCATTTTAAACAATCGTCAAACTTTGTCGAACGGCGAGCATGGAGATTCTTAGCTGAGGGCTGAACCTCACTAAGCATGCATTTGATCTCTGATGAAATAACATATTATGAATCTAAAAATGATTTTTGTAAAAAATCATAAGCATCAGATCATGTACATGTAGTTCATATCTGACCCACTTCCTACCTATTCGGTAGAAATTTTTCTTTTTCACTAGAGATGGACGAAAAGGTTTGAGATCCCCATATTAGGACATTGTCCATGTAAGGTGGTATAGTATTTTTAAAAATGGGTTGGTAGCTGATACGTTGCAAACGTATCTATAATTTTTGATGTTTCATGCTTGTTTTATTTCTACTTTCTAATATTTTTTCCATACTTTGGATTATTTTTATACACTTTCTGGGACTAACCTATTAACAAGATGCCACAGTGCTAGTTGCCTGTTTTCTGCTGTTTTTTGGTTTCAGAAAAGTCAGAAAATAAATATTTTCGGAATTGGACGGGACAAAAGCTAAAGTCAACATTTCACAGAGAGGAACACGGAGCCAGAAGACGAGACGGAGAAGGGCCTCGAGGGGGCCACACCCCCTGGCCGCGCGACCTGGCCTGGCCCGCGCCTGGGGGTGTGATACATCCATAACGTATCTATAATTTTTGATAGTTTTATGCTAATAATATGCTTTTGATACTCCTTTTTATATAAAGTTTATGATTTATTAGGACTAACCTACTAATAGTTCAAAAAGTGCACAATGTTCTTGTTTTACACTTTTATGTGTAGGAATTACCAAAAATACAAGTGGAAACCTTGTTGGAGTCAAATTGGGATTTTCCAGAAATCTGTCTCAGAACTCTTTTTGAAGATGGTCACGTTTCGGGTCGAATACGTTGTCAAACGGAAAACTCTTCAGCTACAAAGTTGTTGAAAATTTCGCGACAAACATTCTGGACATAAAATATAGCTAATTCCAAGTCCGGACGGGCCCGATAATCCCAATTTACTGGAGCCCAAGATAGGGTGACGGGAATCCGAGAAGCTACATAAATGGAGAAAACCTAATTCGTGGGAGACACCTCCACCCACGAATTTGCAGCCACCAAAGCCATATTTTTGCCTCCCCCATGGATCCCATCTCCATGGGGAAGGGTTCCCAAGAAGCCAAGAAGGAAGGGCGCTAAGGGGCGGTGCTCCCCTGTGATACCGGTGGCAGGGAAGGAGTCCTCGGCATCGCCGCCGCCTCTTCACCATCTTCACCGCCATCTCCATCGACTCCACCGCCATCTCCATCGCTGTTGCTGACTCCCATGATGAGGATAGAGTAGTTCTCTCTCGAGGCTAAGGGTTCTACCGGTAGCTATGTGTTCATCTCTCTCTCTCTCTCTATGCATGATCATATTGTGATCATGAGCTTTGTAATCAAGTAGATCTACCTTGCTACCCAAGTGCTTTAATAGATCTCTGCTCTCCTCATGTGTGTGAAAGTGACAGCGTGCACACCATGGTGGCACTTAAGCTAGAGATTACAAATACTTGATATGAGTTATATTTGGAGTTGGATGTCTCTATGAAATTGTGGTGTTTGTTGAAACCATCTAGTGCTCAAGGTGACAATGTGGGGTTATCTAGATGGGGAAAGCGAACTTTGAGTGTTGTTATAGCCCTACCATGGATTATAGTGTCCAACCGGAGAGTAGTTCAGAGTAGTATCATAAAGAGAAGATATTTATATGAGAGTGTTCACTAGTGAAAGTATGATCCCTAGGCCTTGTTTCTAAGCATTGAAACACCGTTTGCAACTAGATCTGTTACATGTTTCCTTGCTTCCATCTTTATTTCAGTTTGCCTTTAGTCTCTTCGACGCCATCAAGCTATTTCCTATCACCGTTGTCTTATATCCTTACCATTTGTATTTCACTATCTCTTCGCCGAACTAGTGCACATATACACCTGAAAAGTGTATTGGGTGTGTTGGGGAGACAAGAGACTTCTTGTATCTTGATTGCAGAGTTGCTTGAGAGGGATACATTTGACCCCTTCCTCCCTGAGTTGGATAAACCTTGGGTAATCCACTTAAGGGAAACTTGCTGTTGTTCTACAAACCTCTGCACTTGGAGGCCCAACATCTGTCTACAAGAATAAAAGTGCGTAGTCATCAAGCTATTTTCTGGCGCCGTTGCCGGGGAAGGTAAGGTAAAAGGTACTCACATCCTCCGGTGTGAGTGCTCGAAGTTATTTCCTTTAGATTCTGCAATTTTGTCTTTTTGTTTCTTGTTTTCACTAGTTAGGCTTAATGGAAAACAACAACAAAATTAGAGAGCTTTATAGTATTTATCTTGAGTTAGGACATGAAGTGTTTGAAGAGAAAATTAAAAAACCTATGGAACTTTATTTGCATGCTAATAGCAATGTTATTAGTATGAATTCTTTAAACACCATTATTGCTAATGCTATGGAAAAGTCTAAGCTTGGGGAAGCTAGTTTTGATGAGCATGATATTTTTAGTCCCCCAAGCATGGAGGAGCAAATTTACTTTGATGATACTATGCCTCCAATATATGATGATTACAATGATGAATATGATATTTTCAGTCCACCTACTATTGAGGATAAAATTAATTATGATTACAATATGACTCCTATATTTGATGATTATGATGATGATAATATAATGATAGCTATTTTATTGACTTTGCTCCTACTATAATTAATAAGAATAACTATGCTTATATGGAGAGTAATAATGATTATATGCATGTGGCTCATGATAAGAATGTTTTATGTGATAATTATATTGTTAATTTTATTCATGATGCTACTGAAAGTTATTATGAGAGAGGGAAACATGGTTTTATGCATCTCAATAATATTAAGTTTCCCCTCTTTATGTTGAAATTTTTGAAGTTGCACTTGTTTTGCTTTCCTATGCTTGTTGCTTTGTGCTTTCATGACTTGTTTCTTTACAAGATTCCTATGCATAGGAAGTGGGTTAGACTTAAATGTGCTTTGGATTTGCTTCTAGATGCTCTCTTTTACTTCAATTCATATTTCTTATGTGAGTATCTTCTCAAACTATCATGCCTAACTTAAAGGCGTTAAAGAAAAGTACTTATTGGGAGATAACCCAAAAGTTTTAGATGAGTCTTGGAGGTTATTGCTTCAGTAATAACCTCTTCTTATCCTTTTTATTTGCTTTTTGTGCCAAGAGTAACCTCTAATGAGAGAGAGAAGTAATGCTTCGAAAAGTTGCTGTCCCGAAACAGATTTTTGTGCTTCCCTGTAAAAATTCGCGTAAAATCTCTGTACGTCGTTTTGAGGCGTGAATTTTTGTGCTTCTTCCCCAGGTTGTTATGTAACTTTCATTAGTTCAACACTTTTCGATTTGAGCAACAGAAGGTCTTCGAAAAAATTGGTTTTTACCCTGGTCTGTTTTGACAGATTTCTGCCATTATTTGCATTTGCTTCTTGTTGATTCCTTTTTGAGTTCTCTTTGGGGAGTTGGGCTTTTTGAGGGAAGTCCTTCATTATCTTATGTTTTAATGGAAGTTTTATTAGTGTTGAAACTGAACCTAAAGACTTATTATCTTGAGTGCACTAATGTTGTTAGTAAAGATTGTGTGAAGTTTTGCATGAAGGAAAAATTTCAGGTATATGGAGAGAATGATGTAATGAGATGAAGAATGGACTAAAGCTCAAGATTGGAGATGCCACCCTGTTTCACCCCAAGAATTATCCAAGAAGTACAAGCGTCAAAGCTTGGGGATGCCCAAGGCATCCCCTTCTTCATCAATAAAAATCCTAGGTTTCTTCCAAACACTTTATTTTTATTATTTCATGCACAGTTGTGTTGTTCTTGGAGTGTCTTTGTTTTTTGTTTTTGGTTTTCATTTGCTTGGTTTTCTTAGTTTGCTTGAATAAACTGGTTGGACCCCCTATTTCATACATTGGTTTTCAAATAGTTTGGTTTGGATTGGAAAAAGAGTACGAAAGTTCATGCTTAAGTGGTAAAGAGAGCTTGTTTTTGACTGTGGCCCATGCTTTGTCATGCCATGCTTGATATTGTTTCAGCTTTATGCTTAGTGATCTTTTCTGTAGAATTGCATGTTATAAACAATTGAGATTGCTTAATGTGCCTTGGAAGAATCATGCGTTGTTTTAGCATATTAAAGCATAGTATTGTGGTATTCTCCTTTGATGCTTTATTTGGGTTGACTTGGCGCATGCTCACACCATGTTATGACTATCCCAAGTCACCATAGCCTTTATGATCCTTTAGTTTTCGACTTCTAGTATCACTTTATGCTTTGATTAATGATGTTTTGTCGCTCTGCATGATTATGGTCATTATTGTTCTCTTAGTCGGTCGCTCCCAGTCTTTTGCTAGCCTCCATAACCTAGTATGAGTTCCACTCATGCATCCAACTCCTAAAACCAAGTTATTCCAAAGAGTCCATGACGGCTCAATGCACGGCGCCCAGAAAAGTGTTGATGGCTCGTGGTTGATGTAGAGCTCGTTGGGAACCCCAAGAGGAAGGTATGATGAACACAACAACAAGTTTCCCTCAATTATGAAACCAAAGTTTAATCGAACCAGTAGGAGCAAGGAAACACCTCAAAGGTGTTACTAGCTGAGCTTTGGCAGGGCGCACTACCGGTGCTAGTAGCAACGTGGAGACCTGCACAACACAACCACAGAACTTTGTCCCCAACTTGCGATGAGGTTGTCAATCTCACCGTGTTTTGTTGAAAACAAAGGATTAAACGTATCGAATGGAAAGAAGTAATAGTTTGCAGAAAGTAAACACAAAGCAGTAAACAGTTTATAGATTGTATGTAAAGAAAAGGACCGGGATCCATAGTTCACTAGAGGTGGCTCTCCTTAAGATAGATAACATGCTGGGTGAACAAATTATAGCGGGGCAATTGAAAAACATCGAGAAAGCAATACATGCATATACTAATCATCTTGACTCCTTTGAGACTTGATTGGGCATTACAACATTATACATAGACCGCCATCCAACTGCATCTATGACTAATAATCCACCTTCATGTTATCATCCGAACCCCCTCCAGTATTAAGTTGCAAGCAACAGATTATTGCTTTACGAATTGCATGTAATGTAAACAATATGATTGTTCTATGAACAAAGGATTGTTGTTTTCTCCCTAGTAGCAACAACACATCTAGTACCTTAGAGATTTCTGTCAGTTCCCCAGATTACCAGAGGCATGAACCCACTATCGAGCATAAATACTAACTCTTGGAGTTGCTAGCATCTACTTGGCCAAGATAGCTACTAACAATGGAAAGCATGCAAGATCAAAAATAACAAAGACATGATAGAATCAATAATCAATCTGAAATAGCATCTCAATATCCATCGGATCCCCGCAAACACAACATGCAGAATTACAAATAGATGATCCTAATCATGAACGGAGCTCACAAGATCTAAACATGAAAGCACAAAGGAGGAGAACCAGCCATCTAGCTACTACATGGATCTGTAGTCCAAGGATGAACTACTGACGCATCACACCGGAGGCTTGCATGGTGATGAAGAAGGCCTCCAGGGTGAATTCCCCTCTCCGGCAGGGTGCCGGGAAGAGCTTTAGATCCCTCCTGATCTAGGGATGGATATGACGGCGGCTACATACTCTTTCATGGATTTTTTGATCAGGTACTTAGGATTTTCGTCCCGAGGGCAATATATAGGCGAAAGGAGAGGCCGAGGGGGTGCTGGGGTCGTCCAGACCACCCCCTGGCGCGGGCCAGGCCTGGCCGCGCGGCCAGGTGGTGTGGCCAGCCCCCAGCCCTTCTCCGTCTCGTATTCTGGCATCTGATGACTTCCGGAAAAATAGGCACTTTGGCTTTTGTCCCGTCCAATTATGAAAATATTCTTTTTCTGACTTTTCTGGAACCAAAAACAACAGAAAACAGGCAGCTGGCACTGTGGCTCTTGTTAATAGGTTAGTCCAAGAAATCATATGAAAAGTACTCCAAAGTGTGGACAAAACACAAGAAAGTGGATAAACCAAAGCATGGAACATCAAAAATTATAGATACATTTGCAATGTATCATTGTGGACATAAGAGACTTCTTGTATCTTGATTGCGGGGTTGCTTGAGAGGGATACCTTTGACCACTTCCTCCCTGAGTTTGATAAACCTTGGGTAATCCACTTAAGGGAAACTTGCTATTGTTCTACAAACCTCTGCACTTGGAGGCCCAACAACTGTCTACAAGAATAGAAGTGCGTAGACATCGGGGTGCAGTCGCCTCGGGCACCCCCTCGGCCTCACCTTTTGCCTATAAGAAGCCTCCGATACAGAAACCCTAAGTACCCGATCAAAGTTCCACGAAAGAATCTGTAGCCGCCGTCATCTCCATCCCTAGATCGGGAGGGATCTGAAGCTCTTCCTGGCACCCTGCCGGAGCGGAGAGATCACCCTGGAGGCCTTCTTCATCACCATGCCTGCCTCCGGTGTGATGCGTGAGTAGTTCATCCCTGGACTACGGGTCCATGTAGTAGCTATATGGTTGGTTATCCTCCTTTGTGATACCATGTTTAGATCTTGTGAGCTCCGTTCATGATCAAGATCATCTATTTGTAATCCTACATGTTATGTTTGCGGGGATCCGATGGATATTGAGATGCTATTTCAGATTGATTATTGATTCTATCATGTCTTTGTTATTTGTGATCTTGCATGCTCTTCGTTGTTAGTAGCTATCTTGGCCGAGTAGATGCTAGCAACTCCAAGAGGGAGTATTTATGCTTGATAGTGGGTTCATGCCTCTAGGAATCTGGGGAAGTGACAGAAATCTCTAAGGTACTAGATGTGCTATTACTACTAGGAAGAAAACATCAATCCTTTGATCGTAGAACAATCGTATTGTTTACTTTACACACTTTGCTTAATGCAATTATCTGTTGCTTGCAACTAAATACTGAAGGGGGTTCAGATGATAACCTGAAGGTGGATTATTAGTCATAGATGCAGTTGGATTACGGTCTATGTATAATGTTGTAATGCCCAATCAAATCTCATAGGAGTCAAGATGATCAGTATACGCTTTCTTGATGTTTGTCAATTTCCTTGCAGTAATTTGTTCACCCAACATGTCATCTATCTTAAGGAGAATCACCACTAGTGAACTATGGACCCCGATCCATTCTTTTACCATCAATCTAAAAAGCTATTTACTATTTTCTGTTTACTTTCTGCAAATCAATTACTATATTCCACACAATACGTTTAATCCTTTCTTTTCAGCAAAACCGGTGAGATTGACAACCTCACTGTAAGTTGGGGGCAAAGTTCTGTGATTGTGTTCTACAAGATTCCAAGTTGGAAACAACACCTTGGAGGTGTTTCCTTGCTCCTACTGGTTCGATAACCTTGGTTTCATAACTGAGGGAAAACTTGTTGCTGTGCTCATCATACCTTCCTCTTGGGGTTCCCCAACGAGCTTTACATATTGAGCAAGCAGTAACATTTTGAATTAGTCATTTGGTGGATGCTTAACAAAACTCCATGTTTTTTGCGCTCGGAAAATGGAAAACAGCTTTTTCGTGCGACAAAAATGAAAAATTATTGCTGCAACATTGTTTGCCATCCCATGATGCACATGCATGAACAATATGGGCATATTATCACAAATTATGCCTTGATTCTAGCCATGACATTGGTCATTTGACCCGAAAACCTCAAATGAGATAGGCCATTTTGTGAATGTTTTTTGAGACATAATCAATATACCAAGTTTAACATTTTACTTCCAACTATGTCACATAATATGACACCACGCGAAGGTTTCACATTGTTTGGATCGTTTTTGAATTTCTTATGCCCGTTTTAAACTATCGTCAAACTTTGTCGAACGTCGGGTGATACGTCCATTTTGCATCACTATTCTATGTCTTAATTCACTATTATTCATTGATATATTTCGTATTGAGAGGTGATACTTATGTTATTTCATCTGTTTTTGCATGGTTGATGACTTTTGGAGCATGGACCGCTGCAGTCAGGATTCTGATGGAAAAGATGCTGTTTGGAGGCAAAATTCGCGAAGATCAGAAAATCCGGGAAAATATACGGAAAATTCTATTTTTCCAGAAGACTCAAGATGCCAGAAGATGGAGTGAAGGTGGGCCATAGGGGGCCCACACCACCCCATGGTACGGGCAGGCCTAGGCCACGCCAGGGAGTGGTGTGGCCACCCTGGCCCACTCCAGCCTCTCCCCTCTGGCGTATATCTTCCTCCCGAAACCCTAAGACTCGAGGAGCAACCACAGAAATATTCCGCCGCCTCTGCGGGGCGGAAAACACCAAGAGAGAAAGATCTCTCCGGCAGACAGATTTCTACCGGGGGAATTCCTTCCCGGAGAGGGGAGATCGTCGCCATCAACACCACCATCAAGCTGGACTTCATCGGGATCATCATCATCATCATCACCACCATCATCACCATCTCCATATTGCTGTAACAATTGTGTTGAATCTTGCTATAGTTCATAGGGGAAACTTTCCCGGTGTTGATTACTCTTTGTAGTTGATTCTATTGAGTGAACCATTGAATTATTGTTTATGTTCAGATTGTTATACATCATTATTCCATCTCTGATCATGATCCATATGATGTCTTGTGAGTAGTTTGTTTTGTTCTTGAGGACATGGGAGAAGTCTTGTTGTTAGTAGTGGAGTTGCATTGAGAAAGATTCAATAGATTGTTATTTAAGTTGTGGCGTACTTCTTCTAGTGGTGTCATGTGAACGTCGACTACATGACACTTCACCTATATGGGCCTAGGGGAATGCATTGTGTATTTGGCTACTAATCATAGGGGTTGCCGGAGTGACAGCAACCTGAACCCCCGTTAGGAAACCATTGCACAAGGGACGTAAGGGTCTTAGAGTTTAAAGCTGTGGTTAGGTTTCTACCTTAATTACTTTCTTGTACTTACGGATGTTTGCAAGGGGGTTTAATCACAAGTATGTATTAAGTCTTAGATGGGACAGTACATTAGCACAGGTTCACCCACACAACACTTAGCAAGCTAAAGAAGATTAATCGACCATGTGTCCTCGAGAACGTTTGGTCATCTATAGAAATACAACCGGCTTGTCCTTTGCTGCATAAAGGATTGGGCCACTTGCTTCATTTATTCCTACTGTCTTTTATTTACCCGTACTTTGTTTACTTGCTTTATCGAAAACCCCTAAAAATCCGTTTGCTAAGTATTTGCAGAGAATTCCTGATCCATACCACTAGCTAATACCTTCTGCTCCTTGTTGGGTTCGACACTCTTACTTATCGAAAATACTGCGATACACCCCCTATACTTGTGGGTCATCAAGACTATTTTCTGGCGCCGTTGCCGGGGAGTGAAGCGTTATTGGAGAGTGGAACTGGTAAAGGAAACTTCTACTGTGAGTATTTTTTACTTCTGCTAGTTGCTTTATTTTTGTTATGGATAATTCGCTGAGTTTCTCATTTGGTAATGCTACTACCACTGCTAAGGTAGTAGATAAGCCACCACCTGCTGAGAATGATGTTTTCAAAATACCTACAAGAATTATTGATCGTGTTATGGATAACTACTATGTTGGGGATGGAACTGTCCATCCTGGTGATCATTTACTCTTTATACACGAATTATGCGGGTTGTCCAAGTGTGCAGGTATTACTACAGATCAAGTTAAGAAGAAGTTATTCTCATTATCACTGAAAGGAAGAGCTGAGGAATGGTATAAGCTGCTGAAGAATGGTCAAGCTCTGGAATGGGAGGAAATAGTGCCTCTCTTTTATTCAAAGTTTTATCCTCCTAGTGAGATTCACAAAGATTGGAATCAAATATACAACTTTGGGCCTCTTGATGGAGAGAGTACAACTCAAGCTTGGGGGAGATTGAAGTTACTAATGCTCAAATGTCCCATTCATGAGCTCCCCAACAATATTATTATCAATAACTTTTATGCAAGGCTCCCTCTACATGACAAGGATTTATTGGATGCTTCTTGTGCTGGATCATTCACTCGCATGGAAGAAGAAGTTAAATGGGACCTTCTAGATCGTATTCAAGACAATGCTGAAGCTTGGGAAAATGACAAAGGTAGAAAGTCAGGTATAAATTATGATTATGAATGCATTGAATCTTTTATGGGAACTGATGACTTTCAAAATATTAAAAATGTTTATGGTTTAGACTCTCAAGCTATTGCTTCTTATTTTAAGGCCTTTGTTTCTTATATTGAAGTGCCTAAAAAGAAGTGGAATAAGTATCATGAACCTTATAAAGATATTGCTAAGAGTGTTCCTGCAAGAAATACTGAAGTTTATACTGCTAGTCATGTTTTACCTAAACCTTATATTGAGAAAATACCTTTCCCAGTTAAGGTAAAGGAACATTCTATGATAGCTAGTATGGTTAATGAAAGTATGAGTAAGGCTGTTGAACCTGATAAACAAATGGTTGATGAACCTATAGTAGCAAATGTGAAAGACTTTGTTGCTAAATATGAAAAAGAGTGACACACTATCCTTTGTAAGGATACCTCTAATATTGTTTCACAAAGTAGTGTTATGAGAGCTAGTATTCCTGTGTTTTCTGTTAGAATAAGTGATCATTGCTATGATAGTTCTTGTGATAGATATATTGTTAAGTTTATGCATGATACTGAAAGCTATTATGAGAGAGGGAAAAGTGTTCTTGTGCATCTCAATAATATCAAGTTTCCTCGTTTTATGCTGAAAGTTTTTATGTTGCACTTGTTTTGCCTTCTTATGCAAGTAGTCTCTGGTTTCAACAACTTGTTTGTTTACAAAATTCCCTTGCATAGGAAGTGGGTTAGACTTAAATGTGTGTGTGTTTTTGCTTCTTAATGCTCTCTTTCACTTCAATTCATATCCCTTTGAGAGCTTCTTCAAAATTATCATGCCCATCTTAAAGGCTATAAAGAAAGAGCTTTATGGGAGATAACCCAATTTGTTTTTGCTTTTAGTTCATTTTTGTTTCTTTGAGTCTTGGAAGTTATTACCTCGATGATAACCGCTCCTTATCCGTTTTGTTTGGTTTTTGTGTCAAGATCAACCTCTAATGAGAGAGAAGTAAGATTTGGGAAAGTTGCTGTCCCGAAACAGATTTTTGTGCTTCACCGTAAAAATTCGTGAGAGATCTTTGTATGTCGGATTGAGCTGTAATTATTTGTGCTTATTCCCCAGGTTGTTATTTAACTTTCGTTAGTTTTGCACTTTTTGATTTGAGCAACATAAGATTTTAGAAAAAATTGATCTTTACCTGCTGGTCTGTTTTGACAGATTTTGCCAATCTTGCATTTGCTTCTTTATTCGATCTCCTTTTTTGAATTCTTTTTGGGTTTTCGAAAGGAGTTGCTGCATTAGCTTTTGTTTTGATGGTTTTCAGTTGAAGTTGGACTCAAAAGGTTTTATCACTTCACTTATACTAATGTTGCTAATGAGAACTGTGTGAAGTTTTGTGTGAAAGAAATTTCCAGGAAGTGGAGATAATGGTGTAACAAGGAAGAGAAAGGTTTTATGACTCGAGTAATAAGTATATGAAGATGAAGATATCGATGATATTCAAGTGATGACTTCGAAAAGATCCACTCAATACCAAATTCAGAGACCTGCAGAGTCCGTTTCCAACTAGGTAACAGTTCTGGTAAGAAAAGTTTCGCAAAACTACAATCCAACTATATTTTCGCAGTTTTCAGTCAATAAGGAAAGCTATGAAGCGAAAAAGGGACGGAACCGGAGCCAGGGTGGCCCACACCACCCCATGGTGCGGGTCCACCCCTGGCCGCACCACCAGGTGGTGAGGCCACTCTGGACTCCGCCTCCGACCCGTTTTCTCCTAGTACCTTCCTTTTGATATGAAACTTCGTAATATATAACCCCCCGGATCCCCCGAGGTTCGTATATCGTGTTTTCGTCGTGTTTTTGTTTTGATTTGTTTCTGCCAGGACATACTCTTTGAAGGTTTAGAAGCACAATGGTGTCCGCCAAGGATAAAGGGAAGGAACCTATGGAGGAAGACCTCCAAGACCCCGAGAAGGAGAAGGAGATCAAGAGTGAAGGTGAAGAGGAGGCAAAACACACCGGCACTACCATTGCAAGCATCAGAGTGGTGGAAAATCCAGCCATTGGAGGGAAGCCTCCTCATCACCGTTCAGATCCCTGGTCACTTCCTCCACGCACCAAGAATCCTTTCCATACTCTTATCCATGAGCATCAATACCAGAATATGCCCAAGGAGAAATTACCCTCCAATTGGGATTTGCCTCGTTCTAACCATGCAGGAAAAGAAGACTTCAAGAAGGAAGAGTGGGGAAAGAATAGCAAGAGCTGGGATTCTCAACACGACATGATCATGAGCCGCATTGAGCATAACTCGGAGTTGATTCGTACTCTCACTTTCGAGATTGAGGACTTGGGGAAACTGATCAGAGAGCTCATCGAGAGGATACCACCACCACCAAAGGAGTAATTCGTCATCAGGTTTGGCATCTCCTTGGTTTGTTCCAAGCTTGGGGGAGTGCCGCGGTATCATATCACTGTCTTCTATCTTTTTACCTTGTTAGTAGAGTCATATCATGAATAGAGGAGTTATTTTGTAGTATGGTTTGCATTATGGAAGTGTCCCCTCTCTCGTTAGATTTGTATCCCTTGGTGTGAGTTTCCGTTATGGAATATTAATGAGAAGTTCTATCATTCACTCTTTTGCTTAGCTTATGTTAGTTTTCAATTCATGGTTATATGATTGATCTTGTTGTTAGTATTGGTAGAACTTTGGGATCATTGAGTTAATTTAGTTGGTTTTGGCAAACCTGGCTCGGTCAGTAGCAACACCTTTTTGAGAGTTGAAAAGAAAAAGATAGAAGTACTCTAGAGGAAAATAATTTCATCATCTTTCTTTCTTGATTTGCTCATAAGTTTAGTATTCTCTAGTTAAGATCTTTTGTGCTTCCAAGGAAGATTGCATGTTTGTTTTTATCATCTGTATGTTTGTTTGTTTCCTTCAACTCTTGTACTTGCTACCCAGCCTTGCTAGCCAAAAACCTGTACTGAGAGGGCATTCTTCTCGTGCATCCAACTCCTTTAAACCAAAACCCTTGCCATTTGCGTCCACCATACCTACCTAGTAGCATTATTGCTATTCCAAGTAAATTCCTATTTTATCTACCTCCCAAATTAAACTTGTTATGTGAAAATTAGTGATTAAAGCTCTCACGAACTTGATGGCACCCTTTATTTTCTTGCATTTAATAAACTTGAACCACTGGGTCCTTCTTTGTTGCGTATATGCTTGTGCTTTATGAGTTGAAGTTAGCCGAAGCATGTATCATGGGGACCGCTTTCAACACTTCATTGGTATTTTGTACCTAGTTGATATCATGTTCTTTTGCTTATGGATCCCGGCGGTGTGAAATAAAAGTGGAACTTGTAAGATCATGGAGTTTATATGTGTGTTAGAGAAACGCCTGGGCTGCTAGCCTAAGCCATGCCTAATCATGGTGGAAACTTGCAGCATAACTATAGTGAGCATTCTATGAAGCATCCTCAATAAAAACCTATGCAAATAGCAAATAAAAAGATAGCTGAGATGCTCACTGTCTGCTTGCCTTGTCATTTTGATTATGGGATAGCTCCTGTGTCATGTGCAAGGGGTACCCCGTTGGCGGTTCTCAATGATACGCATGTATTTACAATGACAAGAGCTTGCTCGTTACTGAAGTTGAGTAGCATGAGGATCGGTACTCATAAGTAAGGGGCTTGAGATTTCAACTTATAACTTGTCAAGCATATCCTCTTAGTTGTGTCACTTTAACCTTAATCACCTAAAGATGCCTATGATAGGGGCAATGAGAGCTGAAAACTAGTAAATATCATAATTTTTGGGAGCTCTTTCTGAGACTTGCAATCCCTGCTTCCCTCTGCGAAGGGCCTTTCTTTTACTTTGTAGTTGAGTCAGTAAACCTATTCCCTTCTATCTCAACAAGTATTTTGAGTTGATGTGTTTCATTCATTCATATGGTGATTTATTCAATCATGTTTCTTATGTTCCTTGTTTTGCACATTGCTCTTATCTTGAAGTTTACTACTTTGAAAGCTTTCATTGAAAAACCAGTTTTTGTGAACTCCAGCAAATTATCAACTATTCTTCGACCAAGAGCTAAGTTTGCCATTACCAATTATGATTCACTTTGTGCATCTTTATTGTGTTTCCTTTACTCATTGCAAGTTGAGTTATATAATAGTGAGTTGTCTTCTATTATGATCTATGTATTTGATGAATGTGATGCTTCTTGTCCGTATCCTTTTATCGACTCTTCACTCCATAAACTTGAGGTCATGTTTATTGAGCTCAGTTTCGCTTAGGGACAAGCGAAGTCTAAGCTTGGGGGGAGTTGATATGTCCATTTTGCATCACTATTCTATGTCTTAATTCACTATTATTCATTGATATATTTCGTATTGAGAGGTGATACTTATGTTATTTCATATGTTTTTGCATGGTTGATGACTTTTGGAGCATGGACTGCTGCAGTCAGGATTCTGATGGAAAAGGTGTTGTTTGGAGGTAAAATTCGCGAAGATCAGAAAATCCGAGAAAATATATGGAAAATTCTATTTTTCCAGAAGACTCAAGATGCCAGAAGATGGAGTGGAGGTGGGCCACAGGGGGCCCACACCACCCCATGGCGCGGGCAGGCCTAGGCCGCACCAGGGAGTGGTGTGGCCACCCTGGCCCACTCCAGCCTCTCCCCTCTGGCGTATATCTTCCTCCCGAAACCCTAAGACTCGAGGAGCGACCACAGAAAGATTTTGCCGCCTCTGCGGGGCGGAAAACACCGAGAGAGAAAGATCTCTCCGGCAGACAGATTTCTGCCGGGGGAATTCCTTCCCGAAGAGGGGAGATCGTCGCCATCAACACCACCATCAAGCTAGACTTCATCGGGATCATCATCATCATCATCACCACCATCATCACCATCAGCACCCTCATCACCATCTCCATATTGCTGTAACAATTGTGTTGAATCTTGCTATAGTTCATAGGGGAAACTTTCCCGGTGTTGATTACCCTTTGTAGTTGATGCTATTGAGTGAACCATTGTATTATTGTTAATATTCAGATTGTTATACATCATTATTCCATCTCTGATCATGATCCATATGATGTCTTGTGAGTAGTTCGTTTTGTTCTTGAGGACATGGGAGAAGTCTTGTTGTTAGTAGTGGAGTTACGTTGAGAAAGATTCAATAGATTTTTATTTAAGTTGTGGTGTACTTCTTCTTGTGGTGTCATGTGAACATCGACTACATGGCACTTCACCTATATGGGCCTAGGGGAATGCATTGTGTATTTGGCTACTAATCGTAGGGGTTGCCGGAGTGACAGAAACCTGAACCCCGGTTAGGGAACCATTGCCCAAGGGACGTAAGGGTCTTAGAGTTTAAAGCTGTGGTTAGGTTTCTACCTTAATTACTTTCTTGTACTTACGGATGTTTGCAAGGGGGTTTAATCACAAGTATGTATTAAGTCTTGGATGGGACGGTACATTAGCACAGGTTCACCCACACATCACTTAGCAAGCTAAAGAAGATTAATCGACTATATGAAGCGAAAGCACTTGATTGTCTTCCCATGTGTCCTCGAGAACGTTTGGTCATCTATAGAAATACAACCAGCTTGTCCTTTGCAGCATAAGGATTGGGCCACTTGCTGCATTTATTCCTACTGTCTTTTATTTACTCGTACTTTGTTTACTTGCTTTATCGAAAACCCCTAAAAATCCATTTGCTAAGTATTTGCAGAGAATTCCTGATCCATACCACTAGCCAGCACCTTCTGCTCCTTGTTGGGTTCGACACTCTTACTTATCGATAATACTGCGATACACCCCCTATACTTGTGGGTCATCATCGGGCATGAAGATTCTTAGCTTGGGGCTGAGCCTCGCTAAACTTGCATTGGATCTCTAATGAAATAGCATATTGTGAACCTAAAAATGATTTTTGTAAAAAATCATGAGCATCATACCATGTACCTGTAGTTCATAACTTACCCACTTCCTACCGATTCGGCAGTAATTTGTCTTTTTCACCAAGGATGGACAGAAAGGTTTAAGATCCCCCTGTTGGGACATTGTCCATGTAAGGTGGTTTAGTATTTTTTAAATGGGGTCTTAGCATTTTTAATTAGCCATTTGGTGGATGCTTCACAGAACCCCCATTTTTTGCGCTCGGAAAATGGAAAATCGCTTTTTCGTGCGACAAAAAGGAAAACTTCCTCCTGTAACATTGTTCGCTATCCCATGATGCACATGCATGTAGAGTATGGGCATATTATCATCAACCATGTCTTTATTCTAGCCACAATATTGGTCATTTGACCCAAAAGTCAAACCTCGAATGAGATAGGTCATTTAGTGAAGGGTTTTTTGGGACATAATCAATATACCAAGTTTGATATTTTTTTCTTCCAACTATGTCACATAATATGACACCACGCGAAGGTTTCGCATTGTTTGGATTATTTTGTAATTTCCGATGCGAGTTCTAAACTATGGTCAAACTTTGTCGAATGGAGGGCATGAAGATTCTTAGCTCGGGGCTGAGCCTCGCTAAGCTTGCATTGGATCTCTAATAAAATAGCATATTATTAACTGAAAAAATATCTTTGAAAAAAATCATGAGCATCAGATCATGTACCTGTAGTTCATATCTGACCCACTTTCTACCGTTTCAGCAGTAATTTGTCTTTTTCACCAGGGATGGATGGAAAGGTTTGAGATCCCCATGTTGGGACATTTTCCATGTAAAGTGGTTTAGTATTTTCAAAAAATGGGGTGGTGGCATTTTGAATTAGCCATTTGGTGGTTGCTTCATAAGACCGCCCATTTTTTGCGCTCCAAAAATGGAAAATGGTTTTTTCGTGTGATGAAAAGGAAAACGTCCTCCTGTAACATTGTTCGCCATCCCATGATGCACATGGATGCACAATATGGACACATTATCATAAACTATGTCTTAATTATAGCCATAAAATTGGCCATTTGACCCGAAAGTCAGGAAACCTCCAATGAGATAGGTTATTTTGTGAAGTTTTTTGAGACATAATCAATATACCAAGTTTAATATTTTTTCTTCCAACTATGCCATAACATGACACCACGTGAAGGTTTCACATTGTTTGGATCATTTTTGAATTTCTGATACCCGTTTTAAACTATGGTTAAACATTATCGAATGATGGACATGAAGATTCTTAGCTCGGGGCTAAGCCTTGCTAAGCTTGCATTGGATCTCTGATGAAATAGCATATAGTTAACCTAAAATGATTTTTGTAAAAAATCAGGAGCATCAGATCATGTACTTGTAGTTTATATCTGACCCACTTCCTACTGATTCGCCAGTAAATTTTTTTCACCAGGGATGGACGGAAAGGTTTGAGAGTTCCCTGTTGGGACATTGTCCATGTAAGGTGGTTTAGTATTTTCTAAAAATGGGTTGGTTGCATTTTGAATTAGCCATTTGGTGGTTGCTTCATAAAATTTCCCTTTTTTTGCGCTCGGAAAATAGAAAATAGCTTTTTTGTGCGACAAAAAGGAAAACTTTGTCCTGCAACATTGTTCACCATCCTATGATGCACATGCATGAACAATATGGACACATTATCACAAACTATGCCTTGATTATAGCCATAACATTAGTCATTTGACCCGAAAGCCATAAAACCTCAAATGAGATAGGTCATTTTGTAAAGGTTTTTTGAGACATAATCAATATAACAAATTTGATATTTTTCCTTCCAAATATGACACCATGTGAATGTTTCACATTGTTTGGATCAATTTTGAATTTCTTATGCCCGTTTTAAACTATCGTCAAACTTTGTCGAACGGCATGCATGAAGATTCTTAGCGCGGGGCTGAGCCTCGCTATACTTGCATTGGATCTATGATGAAATAGCATATTGTGAATCTAAAAATGATTTTTGTAAAACATCATGAGCATCAGATCATGTACCTATAGTTCATATCTAACCCACTTCCTACCAATTCGGAAGAAATTTGTCTTTTCCACTAGGGATAGACGGATAGGTTTGAGATCCCTCTATTGGTACATTGTCTATGTAAGGTGGTCTAGTATTTTTTTAAAATTGGGTGGTAGCATTTTGAACTAGCCATTTGGTTGATGCTTCACAAAACCCCCCATTTTTTGTGCTCGGAAAATGAAAAATGGATTTTTCATGCGACGAAAAGGAAAACTTTCTCCTGCAACATTGTTCGCCATCCCATTATACACATGCATGCACAATATGGGAATATTATCACAAATTATGTCTTGATTCTAGCCATAACATTGGTCATTTGACTCGAAAACCAGGAAACCTCGAATGAGATAGGTCATTTTCTGATTGTTTTTCTGAGACATGATCAATATACCAAGTTTGATATTTTTTCTTCCAACTATGTCACATAATATGACACCATGTCAAGGTTTCACATTGGTTGGATCGTTTTTGAATTTTTATGCCCGTTTTAAACTATCGTCAAACTTTGTCGAACGACAGACATGAAAATTCTTAGCTCGGGGCTAAGCCTCACTAAACTTTCATTGTGAATAAAAATTGATTTTCGTAAAAAATCATGAGCATCAAATCATGTACATGTAGTTCATATCTAACCCACTTTCTACCGATTCAACAGAAATTTATCTTTTTCACTAGGGATAGACGGAAAGGTTTGAGATCCTCCTGTTGGGACATTGTCCATGTAAGGTGGTCTAGTATTTTTTAAAAATAGGGTGGTAGCATTTTGAATTAACCATTTGGTTGATGCTTCACAAAACCCCCCGTTTTTAACGTTCAGAAAATGGAAAATGGCTTTTTCGTGCGACAAAAATGAAAACTTCCTCCTGTAACATTGTTCACCATCCCATGATGCATATGCATGAACAATATGTGCATATTTTCACAAATTATGCCTTGATTCTAGGCATAACATTGGTCATTTGACCCGAAAGCCAGGAAACCTCGATTGAGATAGGTCATTTTGTGAAGGTTTTTCTGAGGCATAATCAATATACCAAGTTTGATATTTTTCTTCCAACTATGTCACATAATATGACACCACGCGAAGGTTTCACATTGTTTGGACCTTTTTAAATTTCTTATGCCCATTTTAAACTATCAAACTTTGTCGAATGACGGACATGAAGATTCTTAGCTCGGGGTTGAGCCTCGCTAAACTTGCATTGGATCTCTGATGAAATAGCATACTGTGAAGCTAAAAATGATTTTTGTAAAAAATCATGAGCATCACATCATGTACCTATAGTTCATATCTGACCCACTTCCTATCGATTCGGCAGAAATTTATCTTTTTCACTAGGGATGGACGAAAAGGTTTGAGATCCCCCTGTTGGTACATTGTTCATGTAAGGTGGTCTAGTATTTTTGACAAATATGATGGTGGCATTTTGAATTAGCCATTTGATAGATGCTTCACAAAACCCCCTATTTTGTGTGCTAGGAAAATGGAAAATGGATTTTCGTGCGACGAAAAGGAAAACTTTCTCTTGCAATATTTTCACCATCCCATGATGCACATGCATGCACAATTTGGGCACATTATCACAAACTATGCCTTGATTCTAGCCATAACATTGGTCATTTGACCAGAAAGGCAGGAAATCTCGAATGAGATAGGTCATTTTGTGAAGGTTTTTTTGAGATATAATCAATATACCAAGTTATATATTTTTCCTTGCAGCTATATCAGATAATATGACACCACGCGAAAGTTTTACATTGTTTGGATCGTTTTTAATTTTTTTATGCATGTTTTAAACTATATGTAATATTTTATGTTTCACTTAATTTTTATTTACAAATGTGTAATATTTGAGTGTAGATAGATAGATCTTATTTTTCTGCAAATTTTGATATATTACTTGTATTTTTCTAAGTTAGACTGATTTAGTTATGATTTTTCAAAGATTAATGAGGTAAAAGAAAAAATAGCTATGCCGAGGGCAGCCGTCGGCGTAGGCTATCCTACGCCGACAGCCTGCTTCGTGGGGTTCCCAGCTCGTGACCTATGCCGACGGCCCCGACTTTTGGCCGTCGGCGTAGCCTCTGGCCATCGGCGCCTAGATCCATTCATTTAGTGGTGTTGGGAGTATGATTGATATTGTTGTACCAACTTGCTGATATGTTGCTAACTTTGAGTTGGGATCGGAAGCAGGGGCCGGAAAGCATGTATGCTTAGAAGTTACAAACCAGCTTCTTTTTTTAAAGACTTCCCTCATGTATTATGCCTATCCTGATTAGTGGTACATGTTCCGTATAGATGTATGCCGGGGTATTTTTTAGTTTGCAATCCTTGGTATGCTAATTGAAAGAAGCAGATATTTCCTGCTTGAGTAAAATACATTAATCTCTAAAAGATAAAACTGAAAGTGTCATATTTTACCTTATACAAATTCTCTACCCCGATGAATGGTTTTTGATAAGAATAGAGAAAACAAGGGTTTTATTTTAATGGACAATGTATTTTAGTGAAATAAGTATATAGGCACACCTCATTTGTTTCTTTTAATTGGTTTTCACAATTTGATTTCTTCCACCTTTTGTGGTAGTTTCAGGTGTTCTATTTGCTTCCAAGCATATGCATACATGCACCCATGCACGTCTTCCCAAAACACAAGATTTGATCTTTTGGCTTTAGTGACTTGGTCTCCTCTAACACTGAATTATAATTGTTCTCAGCTCATGAAACCTACTTGTGATCATTTAAGGGCCAATGGAAGTGCTTTGTTTTCTCACATTTATTATGCTTAATTTCTTGCATGTGGATTTTGGTTGTGTCTACTGAAGCTAAAAAAATTGGTTGTGAAATAGCCTTTTTTGATCCATTCCAACAGTGCCTACAGATTCTCGAGTCGAGCCGTACAAGAATGAAAGCATGTAACCTTCATGTTTAACTTTTGTTTTGCAGTCGAGCCCTACAGGTTGTCGCATATTATTGTTCGTTGTCGGTTATGACAAATAACCAGGCTTAAGTTAGTCACATAAGCCCCATATATGCTTTTGCATTTTCCCCAAATATTTCGAACTTCATTTTTTTGCCAGTTTAACAACGCAATTGCTTTTTGTTTAGTTATACTATAAAAAAATCGTTACTAATCTGTTGTAAAATATTTCAATTATGGATAATTATTTTTCATCGTAGGACAAATTCCAGAGCTTCAAATCAAAGTTTCAGTAAATATGGGGGTAGGCATAGGATAAAGTGGTTTTCATATTTGTTCATTGAACCTAGGTAATGTATTTGATCTCACATTTTTTGCTAAAACAACAGCTTTGCTATTTATCTGCCAAAGTGCCACTTGACATACTTGAACATGAATTTTTTGCTGCATCTTCTTTGGTAAGCAATAGAGTCGGCCCAGTCTATCACTCTAAATTTACATTGGACTGTTTTGAGAGCTGAGAGCTTGGATTATATGCATGGTCGGCTATGAACATATAGTCTAATGGGTGAATCATGGTTGTATAATTTATAAGTACCAAAATGGGGACTATGGGCCTCCACATCAGTTAAGAAATAATAGCAGTAATAGTGACCTCATTTTTCAGTTTGCTACTTAAAGAAGAGGACTTCGTCTGTATATATATGCATGCACATCTCTTCGGAAGGGACATAGGAATCATCAGAGAAATAGAAAGTAGAGACTCGATTGACCCTGACATAGTTCTCAAAGAAATGCATACCCTTGTGAGCATTACAACCCTGCAATAAAGTGTCTGGTCTGGAATTCTCTTCTTTGGTGTATAAATCTGTTCATGTGCACTGTGCAATATCATCAAAGTGAAGAACATAGTGAACATGCAGTATTTTCTTAATCTTAAAATTCTTGCTCTCCGTATGCACCACCAGAGAAGTTAGAGAGAGCAAAATATAGGCCCACTGAAAGGTAAACATAGACGGCTTGTAAAATAGTGTTCTCTGCCACTTTAATGCAAATAAATGTTAGCATATATAGACCTAACAAATGTCATTGTGATTTGTTACTGGAACCTTTACTTGGCAGTATTACAACATGTTAGTTCCACTACTGCGCTATCAATGTGCTCTTAGAACTTAGGACATAACTCTCGAACTCTTCATGCTTAAAATGACTAATTGACTGCTTCTTTCAATTAAACATTGATTTGCGTGATGTTGCAATTCAGATAAGAGCTTAAAGTGTTTTTATACAGCACTACTTTCAGAAAGAAGTAGCAAAATAAGTCGACCAAATGTATCCTGCATAATTCTTTCAATTAAATAAAACCATATTAGTTCTAAACTATTTCTTGCATTTAGCATGCATGTATGACACATCAGGAATAAATTGCTCTATATTGTAATTTTACTAATCTAGACTTTTTTCTTGAAAACAAGGACTCCTGAAAATAGTTGTTTTTAGAAACCGATGGTATGTGGTTTGGACAGCACAGGTCTTGAAATGATGGATTTGGCCACAATTGATCCATGGTGTTTTTCTTTTTTATAAATTGTTCTTTCATGAGTTTACAAGCCAATGCTTTCTGTATTTTCTTGAAAGGTCTATGGGAGGACCGCCTGTCGTGGTGGTGGCACGGCAGATGTCATGAATAGGCTAAAGATGGGGCCAAAGTACGCTAGGAGAATCCAGGAAGGGATAGTGTGGTGATTCCACACACAAGTGTTCGTATATTTGCTCTATCACTGGTGGATTACAAGTGCTCCTCGAGCCATTCGTGAGAAGGAGACTAGGTTTCTTACCCCCCACAATTATGCTCTAGAGTTCTACCTTAGACAGAGAAAATGATCGATCCCCCTCTATGGAGGCCCCGGTGCTCCTTATATAGGCGAATCCAGGGTACAATGTTTAGGGCTTACGTGGAGGCATATTCCCCGAATATGTCCCTTGGTTAAAGCTAGATGCTTCTTTATTTGCTTTAAACGGCTCGTCCGGATTTTGGACGTAACCCTCTGCGTGCCCCTTGTCTTTTGGCGTCATCAGACACGGTTTACGTCAGCCGGCTTCGCTCGCGTCACCTTTGTCGGTCACGCCCCGCTGGTCCTTTCCTCTGCTCGCCTCGCTCACCCTACAGCGGGCAAATACCACCTTTTGACCAACGGGAGATTCCTTCCTTCTCTTAGAAGCCAAGCGGTAGCCCGGCTAGCGCATGGCTAACTCGGCCAGGAGGGTACCTGCACACATGGTAGATTAAGCATAGCCGACATATATTTTATGCTGGGCGGATAAGTGTTAGGTGAATGCTCTCCGGGCCAGGTTACTTCGTAAGTCGGCCTGTCTTGAGGAGACCTGGCCAGCATTTGCTTTGACCATGCCGTACCTCGGCTAACACGGCCTCTATACCCTAGCGTAACCCTACCCGGGGGTATGCCCCAACATTAGTCCCCGAAGCTGGTGCGGTCTTTGCAACTTCAACTGTTAAGGCCACAGCAGGTTCCCCTATCCGAATCTGCACTTCTTCAGCCAAGTTACCCAGTAACCCGGACTCTTTACCTCAATGCTCCCTTGGCTCGATCCGAGTTACTTCTTGCTGGCCGGGTTTCTGCCCATGTATCCGGGTTACCTTTCCTTATCTCATACGCTTCCCCACGTCCTACGTGGAGGGTAATCATTACTTTGCCTCATTTTAAGGGCCGCGCCAGTTTACTGTGTCGGTTACTGTAGTAAATGTCAGAAATAACTGCTCCGCACGTCCCGTCGTGGCAGCGCCTTGCTAACTGTATCATAACATCACGTCATGGGATCCTCTGTTTCCTGTGTCCCTTGGTGTGGCATGTGCCTGATTGGCTGTCGTGGAGGATACACGGCCACAGCGTGCGGTTGGGCCACAGCAACTGATCCCACTACGCGCCTGCGACGCGTGGTTAAATAGGGGGCAGGGGCGGTCCTTGGGGAAGTTCCCCCACTTCACATGCCCCCTGCCCCTCTTCTTCTCCACAGCAATGCCACCGCCGCCACCACTTCTGTGCTAGTGCTATGCCACCGCTGCCACGTTCAACCGCTCTCTGTGACCGTGCCACCGCCTCTGCTTGAGCCGTTCGCCATCGGGCCCTGCGCTTCCAAGTTTCCCACGGCCGACTACCTCTTCTCTGATTATCTTCTTGAGGATCTTGACCTAACCATGACAGAGGAGGAGGCCGCCATTGTTGCTGAGAAGGAGGAGGAGGATGAAGCCCATGAGCATGGCGCTTGGGCAGGCGCTTTCGTCTGCCAGGACGACATCGACTCGTGGTACGTGACAAGCCGCATCCCAGCGGGCGACACATGTTGCCTCGCCGCCGAAGAAATCTCTCCTTCGCCAAATCTAGGCGAGTATGTTGTCTTCCTCTCCCATTTCCAGCGCGGCTTCGGCCTGCCTGTCTCTAATTTCTTCCGTGATTTCATTTCCACCTACCAACTTCAGCGGCATCATCTCCCCGCTAATGCCATTACTTCTCTTTCCTCTTTCGCCTCTGGCATCGAGGGTTACCTTGGCCTCTGGCCTACCAAAGAACTTTGGATTAAGTTCTTTGGTCTCAAGAAAAACATTGTCCCAGACAAACACCTTGCTCTAGCCAAAAAGCATCTGACCCAGTGTGGTGGAGCCTCGATCTCTCCCCGTAATACTTCTCCTTTTCCCTGGGTTAACGACCTTGAATCTTGCAAAGGCTGGGCCCGGACCTTCTTCTATGTCCGGAACAACACAGATACGGATCTGATCCGGCTCGTCCCCTTTAAGGTGGGCGCCCCGGACACTTCTTTGTGGGAGAAGATCCCGAAGCGGCCCACGGCCTTGGTGAACCAGGTGGATCGTTCGATTAAGGAGCTCCTCGAGCTGCGGCTATGCAGTGAAGACATTATGATCACCTTTGTCTACAACCGAGTCTCCCCCCTTCAGAGGCACGCCCACAAGATCTGCTATCTTAGTGGCCCCTTTGACCCCCACCGGACCTCCTCCTTCGAGCTTGACAACTCGGAGGTGTTTCGTCGGGTCAAGGCCATCTTCAAGGTGGAGAAGGAGTTCTCCGAGGCTTGGAAATGGGGGCTTGCACCCTTTACCCAGGCTAATCCGCCTCCTAAGGTAAACACTTTTCTTGATATCTTGTACGGGTTTTGTAGTATGTCGGATAGCTCCCTAAATTAACCATTTAGTATTTTTGCTCTCAGCTGTTTCTCCAGCAGATAGTTGAGGATGGCAAGGAGTTGGCCCTCAAATGGGTGCCTGACCGTGCAGAACCGGATGAGGATCCTGACTCGGAGAGGTTCTTGCCTACCCCGGACAGCTCCAAACGACCCTCTGGTAAGGCCTCTTCTCTAAGGGATTGGCCGGATGACGATGACTCTGATGTTGAGGTTTTGGAGGTACTTGATCTTGTGCTTATCTCTTACGCATTCCTGGTTATGTCCGAATCTTCAGCTAACCTGTCCGGTCAGGTCCTCGAGGTTTCCCCTCTCGCCATAGATGATCCGGCTCCTGCTCCTTCTCAGAAGCGCGCGGCTATGTCGACCGCAGCTTTGGAGGCGCCACCGCCCAAGAAGAGGCAGAAGAAATCCCGGGTCAAGGCTCCGGCTAAACCCAGGGTCAAGAGCACAGTCCAGAGGGCACCCAAACCTTGGCCGCCCCCAACCTCGGACGAGTAAGTCGCCTTTCTTTCCCTTTCGCTTTTGAGTTTTTTCTGCTTCTACATTTGCCTTTCTCCTTTTGACTTGCTGTTTTTTCGTTCCTTCAGTGCTCCTAGGGTTATTCCCTAGATGGGCCCTAGCATTTCTTTTCCGATCCGGAGCGGCTCTTCTCCCCCCGCGACGATGATGTTCGTCTGCTAAGTCCTATCCAAGAGGACTCCGCGGCTGTGCCAAATCAGAGCCCACCTCGTCATGAGAAGGGCAACATCGACGTGGGGGGTAGTGGAGTGGCCAAGTATACGGCGATGCCGGATCTCCCCATCTCCTCTGCTCTGTCGCAACCGTCTAGTTCCGAGGTGCCAGCTTCATCGACACCGCCCCAAATAATTCCTTCTTCAGTTTTAGTCTCTCCAGCATCATCAGTAGCACCAGCAGCATCAGCAGTACCAGTAGTACCAGCACCAGCAGCACCAGTGATATGTTGCAAACGTATCTATAATTTTTGATGTTCCATGCTTGTTTAGTATCTACTTTGCTTTGCTTTGTCAACACTTTGAGGTATTTTTATATATTTTCTAGGACTAACCTATTAACAAGATGCCATAGTGCCAGTTGCCTATTTCCTTCTATTTTTTGGTTCCAAAAAGGCAGAAAATCAATATTCTCAGAATTGGAAGGGACAAAAGCCAAAGTTGATATTTTACCGGAAGACTCACGGAGCCAGAAGACGAGACAGAGGGGGGCCATAGGGCGGCCACACCACACCTTGGAGCGGGCAGCCCTAGGCCACGCCAGGGCATGGTGTGGGCCCCTGGCTGGCCACCGACCTTGCCCCTTCACCTATAAGAAGCCCCCGATGCATAAACCCTAATTCAACAAGCCTCCAGCCATGAAAAGTTCTGCAGCGCTGCCGCCACCGAAGGGGAGATTCGGGGGACAGAAACTCTCTATTCCGGCACCCTGCCGGGACGGGGAATTGCCCCCGGAGCCATCTCCATCAATCTCCACCACCATCTCCATCGCCGTTGCTGATTCCCATGATGAGGAGGGACTAGTTCTCTCTCGAGGATAAGGGTTCCAACGATAGCTATGTGTTCATCTCTCTCTATGCGTGATCTTATTGAGATCATGAGCTTTGTAATCAAGTAGATCTACCTTGCTACTCAAGTGCTTTAATATATCTCTGCTCTCCCCATGTGTGAAAGTGACAGCGTGCACACCATGGTGATACTTAGGCTAGAGATTACAATTACTTGTTATGAGTTATATTTGGAGTTGGATGTTTCTATGAAATTGTGGTGTTTGTTGGAACCATCTAGAGCTCAAGGTGACAGTGTGGGGTTATCTAGGTGGGGAAAGCGAACTTTGAGGTGTGTTGTTATAGCCCTACCATGGATTAGAGTGTCCAACCAGAGAGTAGTTCGGAGTAGTATCATAAAGAGAAGATATTTATATGAGAGTGTTCACTAGCGAAAGTATGATCCCTAGGCCTTGTTTCTAAGCATTGAAACACCGTTTGCAACTAGATCTGTTACATGTTTGCTTGCTTCCATCTTTATTTCAGATTGCCTTTAGTCTCTTCCACGCCATCAAAGTATTTTTTGGCACAGTTGTCTTATATCCATACCACTTGTATTTCACTATCTCTTCACCGAACTAGTGCACCTATACACCTGGCAAGTGTATTGGGTGTGTTGGGGACAGAAGAGACTTCTTGTATCTTGATTGCAGGGTTGCTTGAGAGGGATACCTTTGACCAATTCCTCCCTGAGTTCGATAAACCTTGGGTAATCCACTTAAGGGAAACTTGCTGCTGTTCTACAAACCTCTGCACTTGGAGGCCCAACAACTGTCTACAAGAATAGAAGTGCGTAGACATCAAGCTATTTTCTGGCACCGTTGCCGGGAAAGGTAAGGTAAAAGGTACTCACATCCTCCGGTGTGACTGCTCGAAGTTATTTCCTTTAGATTCTGCAATTTTTTCTTTTTGTTTCTTGTTTTCACTAGTTAGGCTTAATGGAAAACAAAAAAAATTAGAGAGCTTTATAGTATTTATCTTTAGTTAGGACATAAAGTGTTTGAAGAGAAAATTTAAAAACCTATGGAACTTTATTTATATGCTAATAGCAATGTTATTAGTATGAATTCTTTGGACACCATTATTGCTAATGCTATGGAAAAGTCTAATCTTGGGGTAGCTGGTTTTGATGAGCATGATATTTTTAGTCCCCCAAGCACGGAGGAGAAAATTTACTTTGATGATACTATACCTCAAATATATGATGATTACAATGATGAATATGATATTTTCAGTCCTCCTACTATTGAGGAGAAAATTAATTATGATTACAATATGCCTCCTATATTTGATGATTATCGTGATGAGAATAATAATGATAGCTATTTTGTTGAATTTGCTCCCACTATGATTAATAAGAATGACTATGCTTATGTGGAGAGTAATAATTATTTTATGCATGTGGCTCATGATAAGAATGTTTCATGTGATAGTTATATTGTTAATTTTATTCATGATGCTACTGAAAGTTATTATGAGAGAGGGAAACATGGTTTTATGCATCTCAATAATATTAAGTTTCCCCTCTTTATGTTGAAAGCCTTGAAGTTGCACTTGTTTTGCTTTCCTATGCTTGTTGCTTTGTGCTTTCATGACTTGTTTATTTACAAGATTCCTATGCATAGGAAGTGGGTTAGACTTAAATGTGTTTTGAATTTTCTTCTTAATGCTCTCTTTTACTTCAATTCATATTTCTTATGTGAGCATCTTCTCAAACTATCATGCCTAACTTAAAGGCATTAAAGAAAAGTACTTATTGGGAGATAACCTAAAAGTTTTAGATGAGTCTTGAAAGTTATTACCTCTATAATAACCACTCCTTATCCTTTTTATTTGCTTTTTGTGCCAAGAGTAACCTCTAATGAGAGAGAAGTAATGCTTGGGAAAGTTGCTGTCCCGAAACAGATTTTTGTGCTTCGCTGTAAAAAATCGTGTAAAATCTCTGTACGTCGTTTTCAGGGGTGAATTTTTGTGATTCTGCCTCAGGTTGTTATCTAACTTTCGTTGGTTCAACACTTTTCGATTGGAGCAACATAAGATCTTCGAAAAAATTGGTTTTTACCTGCTGGTCTGTTTTGACAGATTTGTGCCATTATTTGCATTTGCTTCTTGTTGGTTCCTTTTTGAGTTCTCTTTGGGGAATTGAGATTTTCAAGGGAAGTGCTTCAGTAGATTGTGTTTTAATGAAAGTTTTATTGGTGTTGAAATTGAACCGAAAGACTTATTATCTTGAGTGCACTAATGTTGCTAATAAAGATTGTGTGAAGTTTTATATGAAGGAAAAATTTCAGGTGTATGGAGAGAATGATGTAATGAGATGAAGAATGGACTAAAGCTCAAGCTTGGGAATGCCACCCCGTGTCACCCCAAGAAATATCCAATAAGTACAAGCGTCAAAGCTTGGGGATGCCCAAGGCATCCCCCTCTTCATCAATAAAAATCTCAGATTCTTCCAAACACTTCATTTTTATTGTTTCATGCACAGTTGTGTTGTTCTTGGAGCGTCTTCGTTTTTGTTTTTAGTTTTAGTTTGCTTGGTTTGCTTAGTTTGCTTGAATAACTTGGTTGGACCCCAACACACTTCTTTTGGAGAGAGACACACCCCATTATTCATTGGCTAGAACACTCTAGTTTTCATTCTTATTGTTTTGTGAGTGTTCTCTTTTGCTAGCACTGTGTTTAGCCATAGTTTTCTTGTGCTTTAAGCTTAGAAATTTTTAGTTCTTCTTTGTGGATTTGTGAGACAATCTCACTGATCTTCATTTATTATTATCTTTGTGAGTTCTTTCAAATAAGTCGATTAGTGTTGGAAGAGAGTAGAAAGCTTCATGATTTAGTGGTACAAAAGGGAGCTTGTTTTGACTGTGGCTTAGATTTTATCATGTCATGCTAGATGTTGCTTTAACCTTATTCTTAGTGATTATTTCTGTAGCATGACATGTTATAAACAATTGAGATTGCTTAATGTTCCTTGAAAGAATCATGCGTTGTTTTAGCATATTAAAAGCATAGTGTTCTGGTATTCTCCTTTGATGCTTTATTTGGGTTGACTTGGCACATGCTCACACCATGTTATGACTATCCCAAGTCACCATAGACTTTATGCTCCTTTAGTTTTTGACTTGTAATATCACTTTATACTTTAATTAATGATGTTTTGTCGCTTTGCATGATTATGGCCATTATTGCTCTCTTAGTTGGTCGCTCCCAGTCTTTTGCTAGCCTCCATAACCAAGTATGAGTTCCACTCATGCATCCAACTCCAAATAAAACCAAGTTATTCCAAAGAGTCCACCATACCTACCTATTAGCATTTGCTATTCCAAGTATATTCATGTTTTGATCTACCTTCCGAATTAAACTTGTTATGAGAAAACTAGTGATTAAAGCTCTCACGAACTTGATGGCACACTTTACTTTTCTTGCCCCTAATAAACTTGAACCATTGTGTCGTCTATGTTGTATATGCTTGCACTTATATGTTGGGGATTAGCATAACCATGCTGTTATGGGGAACGCTTTCAACATTGCACTTGTACTTTGTACCTAGTTGATATCATGCTCTTTTGTCTATGGATGTTGTCGGTGTTAAATGAAAGGGGAGCTTGTAAGTCCATGGAGTTATGTATGTGTGTTAGAGAAATGCCTGGGCCGCTGGTTTAATCCATGCTGTCATGGTGGAAACCTGCAGCGTAATCATAATGAGCAATCTATGAAGCATTCTTCTTATAAAAAAGAGATAGAGATTGAGAAAAAGAAAAAAAGAAAAAAAACAGAGATGAGAAAAGAGGAAAGAGAGAAAAAAGCACCATTTTCCCATGGTAAATAAGAAGATTGCTGAGATGCTTGTTGTCTGCTTGCCTTGTCATGTTGATATGGGGATTCTTCCGTATCATCGGGCAAGGGGTACCCCGTTGGCGGTTCTCTATGATACACATGTATTACTATGACAAGAACTTACTGGTAACTAAACTTGAGTAGCATGAGGAGCGACCCTCGTATTCAAGGGACATGAGATTTCCAACTTATACTTTGTCAAGCATATACTCCATAGTTTGTCCACTTTAACCTTAATCACTTCAAGATGCTTATGATAGGGGCAATGAGAGCTGAAAGCTAATAAGTACCATAATTTTTGGAAGCTCTTTATGAAACTTGAATCCGTGCTTCCTTCTATGAAGGCCTTTTTTGACTTTTATGTTGAGTCTCCATCTTCTATCTTTATGCACCTATTGAGAGAGCATAGTGGACATTCTTAGTTTAATGTGCATTGTCCCAAGACTTGTTGATTGATGCATAAATTTGATATTGCTTGTTCTTAAAATATTTCTATCTAGTCACCCTTATGAACTTTGAAGGTGTCCTATGCATTTATGTTTGCTACTCTATGAGGGACAAGCTGAATGCCACTATGTTATGTTTTCTTTATGTGAAACAAACAAACGTCTTGCAGAGAATTGTTATTCATGAATCTTTTGTTTGTATCCTTTCATGTTACAACATAGTTGCTATGTCTTATTGTTAGAACTTTATCTTTCATGCTATGTTGAAGTACTATGATCCCAGCTATCAATGTTTTACAAATACTTTGATCAAGTTTATGATGGTGCATGTCACCTCAAAAATTATTCTTTATTTTTATCACTTACCTACTCGAGGATGAGCAGGAGTTAAGCTTGGGGATGTTGATACGTTGCAAACGGATCTATAATTTTTGATGTTCCATGCTTGTTTAGTATCTACTTTGCTTTGCTTTGTCAACACTTCGAGGTATTTTTATATGTTTTCTGGGACTAACCTATTAACAAGATGCCACAATGCTAGTTGCATGTTTTCTTCTATTTTTGGTTCCAAAAAAGGCAGAAAATCAATATTCTTGGAATTGGACAGGACAAAATCCAAAGTTGATATTTTACCGGAAGACTCACGGAGCCAGAAGACGAGACGGAGGGGGGCCATAGGGTGGCCACACCACCCCTTGGCGCGGGTAGCCCTAGGCCGCACCAGGTGTGGCCCCCTTGGATGGACCGATTTTGCCCCTTCGCCTATAAGAAGCCCCCGATGCATAAACCCTAAATCGACAAGCCTCCAACCACGAAAAGTTCCACAGCGCCGCCGCCACCGAAGGGGAGATTCGGGGGACAGAAAGTCTCTGTTTTGGCATCCCGCCGGGACGGGGAATTGCCCCCAGAGCCATCTCCATCTATCTCCACCACCATCTCCATCGCCGTTGCTGATTCCCATGATGAGGAGGGAGTAGTTCTCTCTCGAGGCTAAGGGTTCTACCGGTAGCTATGTGTTCATCTCTCTCTGTCTATGCGTGATCTTATTGAGATCATGAGCTTTGTAATCAAGTAGATATACCTTGCTACTCAAGTTCTTTAATATATCTCTTCTCTCCCCATGTGTGTGAAAGTGACAACGTCCACACCATGGTGGCACTTAGGCTAGAGATTACAATTACCTGTTATGAGTTATATTTGGAGTTGGATGTTTCTATGAAATTGTGGTGTTTGTTGGAACCATCTAGAGCTCAAGGTGATAGTGTGGGGTTATCTAGGTGGGGAAGTGAAATTTGAGGTGTGTTGTTATAACCCTACCATGGATTAGAGTGTCCAACCAGAGAGTAGTTCGGAGTAGTATCATAAAGAGAAGATATTTATATGAGAGTGTTCACTAGCGAAAGTATGATCCCTAGGCCTTGTTTCTAAGCATTGAAACACCGTTTGCAACTAGATCTGTTACATGTTTACTTGCTTCCATCTTTATTTCAGATTGCCTTTAGTCTCTCCCACGCCATCAAAGTATTTTCTGGCACCGTTGTCTTATATCCATACCACTTGTATTTCACTATCTCTTCGCCGAACTAGTGCAACTATACACCTAACAAGTGCATGGTTGCTTGAGAGGGATACCTTTGACCACTTCTTCCCTGAGTTCGATAAACCTTGGGTAATCCACTTAAGGGAAACTTGTTGCTGTTCTAAAAACCTCTGCACTTGGAGGCCCAACAATTGTCTACAAGAATAGAAGTGCGTAGACATCAACCAGAACCCGTAGCACCAGCACCAGCAGCACCAGCACATGCGGCACCAGTACCAGCGGCACTAGCGCCAACACTTGTGTCGTGGTGGTGTCACGGCAGATGCCATGGATAGGCTAAAGGTGGGGACAAGATGCACTAGAGAAATCCAGGGAGGGATAGTGTGGTGATTCCACACACGGTTGCTTTGTATTTGATTCACTTCCAAGGTTTACAAGTGCTCCTTGAGCTGTATTAGGGAGTGGAGGAAGAAGGAACTCTCTTACTATCACCACTAGCTAGCTCTTAGGAAACTAGAATTGAACCAGTAAAGGCCAACCCTTTCTACAGAGGCCCCAGCCCTCCTTATATAGGGGTGGATAGGTCTCCAATTAGGGCATACGTGGAGGCATATTCCAGGGAATATGCCTCTTCCCAAAATAGTAAGCCAACCGGGTCACTTTTGCCCAGCGTCATCCCTGCAGAGGCTACGTGAGCCTCTGCGGCGCCCGCGTCATCCGACATAGGCATCGTCACCTTTGTTGGCCACGCCTCGGTGGTCCTGGCCTCTGTCTGCTTCGCTCACGCTCTGTGTACAGTGGTCACCTTTTGACCAGCGAGATACGTTCCTTCTCTTGCAAGCTTGATATAACCCGGATCATGCCTGGTTAATCCGGCCACACCAGTACCTGCATACAAGTTAGATACATCTTACCGACATACGACATAAGTCGGCCGGGACTCAATCAGGCGGACATCTTCCGGTCCGGGTTACTTCATGATTCGGCCTGCCTTGAGGTGACTCGGCTAGCACTTGCTTTTACCTTTTCATACCTCGGCTAACTCGGCCATTATACCCTAGCGTAACCCTACCCGGGGGTATCCCCCAAACATTAGTCCCTGAAGCTGGTGCGGTCTTAGTTGCCTTAGCCGCTAAGGCCACAACAGGTTCAATTTTACCGAGCCTTTTGCTCCTTTTCCGAGTTATCTCATAGTACGGATTCCATAGGCTTACTTTCCCTTGGCACATTCCGAGCTTTCACTCGATGGTCAAGTCATCCTTTGGTTATCCGGGTTATTCTTCCTTCCCTCGTACGCTATCCTACGTGGAGGGTAATCATTATCTTGCCTCATTTTAAGGGCCTGTGCCAGTAACCACCGCAGTTATTGTCAGCTATTACTGTTGCGCACGTCACATCGTGTCTGTCGCTTCGTTAACTGTGTCACCACGTCGCATCCTGTGGCTCGCTTCTGATTGGTTGATCCGGATTATACACGGCCACACCGTGTGGCCTGTCCGCACAGCATGATCCCACTACCCCTCCTGGGCGTGGTTAAATGGGAGGGGCGCGCCCCTTGGGTCTTTTCCCCATTCTCGCGCCCCTCTGCCTCTTCTTCGTCGTCGTCTCCCAGCGACAGCGCCGCCGCCACCGCACCTGCTTAGCTGCGCCGCCGCCGTACCATTTCCTTGCGCACCAGCGTCACTGCCACTCCCACGCAACTCCTCCGCCACGGATCCACGCCAGTCCAGACCACTGCCCCCACCACCATTAGGGCCAGTGAGGACAGTGACTTAGAGATGACAGAGGAAGAACTCGCCGTCGCGGAGCAGGAGATGGAGGAGGACACGGAGAATGCCGAGCGCGGCGCCTAGGCTGGGTCCTGGGTATGCCAGCACGACCTAGACTAGCTGTATCGCACACGCTGTATGCCGGAGGGCGTCATCGCCCGCCTCGCCGCCGAGGAGCTTGCTCCCTCACCTAATCCGGGTGAGTTTGTAGTATTCCTCTCCCACTTCTAGGGCGGGTTTGGGCTCCCCGTCAGCGACTTTTTCCACAACTGGCTCAATACCTACGAGCTTCAGCCGCATCACCTTCCGGCGAACGCCATCACTTCCCTCTTTGCCTTCGTTTCCACCATCGAGGGCTACACCGGATTGTGGCCCACCAAGGAGCTCTGGATCTAGTTTTTTGGTCTCCGCCGGAACGTGATTCCGAATAGAGATCTTGACCCGGAGGACAAGCAGCTCACGCAGTTTGGCGCAGCTTCTATCTCTCCTCGGAAATAGTCCATCTTTCCCCGAGTTACGGGGCTCGATTCCTGCAAGGGCTGGGCCGGAACCTTCTTCTATGTTAGAAATGGCACAGATGAAGATCTGATTCGGCTGCGCCCCTACGCTCTGGGTCCTCCTAATCCGGATCTGTGGGACCAGATCCCCAAGAAACCCATAGTCCTGGCGAACCAAGTCAATAAATGGTTCCAGGAGCTAAAGGATCAGGGATTGCGCAACGAGGATGCAATGATCACCTTCGTCCGCAACCAGATCTCCCCCCTCCAGAAACGCACGCATAAACTTTGCCACATGAGCTGGCGCCGTGACCCAAACCGGACCTCCTCATTCGAGTTGAGCAACACCGAGATTTACCGCCGGGTCAAGGCCCTCTTTACCACCAACAAAAACTTCTCCGCTGAGTGGGTGTGGGGGATCGAGCACTTCTACCGAGATAGGCTTCCTCCTGCTGTAAGTCTCGTGCCCCAATCTTTTTCCGAGTTAAATCATATGTCGGAGTTTGTTGTCGGTTTGATCCTTTGCCTTTTCTTTCTCTTAGATGTTTCTCCATCAAACTCTTGAGGATGGCACCAAGCCTTCTCTCAAGTGGGTGCCTGATCGAGATGCCTCGGACGAGGAGGAGTCGGATCAGGAGATGTTCCTGCCGTTGGCTGATGCGACCAAGCGACACACCGGTAAATTCTCTTCCATTAGAGATTGGCCTGACGATGAAGATGATTCCGATGTTGAGGTGATGGAGGCATTTGACGTTGTCTCCCTTTCTTACGCTTTCCCGGCATCAGCTAACACCGGTGGGCAGATCCATGAAGATCCTCCCCTTGCCACGGGTGAGCCAGTCCCGGTCGTATCGAAGAAAAGGGGGGCCGCATCTGCTTCTTCCTCCGGACCTTCTAAGCCAACAAAAGGCGAAGAAGTCCGCAGACAAGGCTGCCACCAAGTCCATGACTAAGGCCGTAGCCCGGAGAGCTCGCAAGCCAAAGGAGCCTTTGACCTCAGATGAGTAATTCACTTCTCCCTTTACTATTCATTTGTTCTTCCTTTGTTATAGTTTCTTATCATTCATCATCTGATCCAGCAGGGCTGCGGTGGAGGTTCCTCAGAGTGCATCCAGCATTGCGTCGCTGCTCTGACATAGCCCTTCTCCCCCTCGTGGCGACGATTCATGCCCGTTGAGCCCCATTCAGGAGCGTTAAGCGGCTGCTCCGGGTTCTAGCCCACCTCGTCAAGAGGAGGGCACCCTCGGAACAGGGGGGAAGCGGTTCTGCCGAGGCGGCGGTTGCTCCAGCCACCGCCGAGGTATCTACAGTGCCTCCGCCAAAGCCAACCCAGCACCAGCATCGGCTCCAGCACTAGTAGCAACAGCACAAGCACCAGCAGCAGCACCAAGCCCCTCCGCCTCGTCCGAGTCTTCCAAGACTCGGCGAGAAGGCACCAGCAGCACCAAGGCTAGCACTAAGGCAGCTCCTAAGGGAAAATCCGTCGCAACAACTTCAACCTCTTAGCAGCAGCCCAAGGGAAAAAAGGCTCCTGACACTGCCAAGGCAACGTCTACCGAGGCTGGACAGCGTACACTTGCGTCCATGCTTTCGAAGAAGACCCCATCGACAAAGGACACCTCTGTCGGGTCAGCTGATGCGCAACTCGTTTTGCACACCAGCCATGATGTTGCCCAGGTTGAAAGGAGGGAAGCCCATGCTAAGGGTCTGGTTGCGCCCCACATGCTTAGCGGCGAACGTTATCCTCTAACCTTGATTGAGTTCGTTAACAACTGGAACAAGGCGGAGTTCGTCCATAATGACGATCTCCCGGAGAAATTCGGGCCCGCCGAGTTTGCTGCACAAATGAACACCGCTGCTAAGGCAATCAACCTTGTAGGTCGGATGATGGAGGTACGTTACTTCGCCTTTTCCTTAACATGTACTAGATATTAGTGATATAACCATTAGTCCCTGAGCCTCCGGGGGAGTAACTTGTTACTCGGTCGGATGCTCCTTAGAGAATTAGTGTAGCTCCTTAGTAATTTCGAATATGCACACACCTAGAGCCGGGTTAAGTTCCACTTGGCCCGGATTTTGTACACTTCGAATATGCACACACCTAGAGCCGGGTTAAGTTCCACTTGGCCCGGATTTTGTACACTTCGAATATGCACACACCTAGAGCCGGGTTAAGTTCCACTTGGCCCGGATTTTGTACACTTCGAATATGCACACACCTAGAGCCGGGTTAAGTTCCACTTGGCCCGGATTTTGTACACTTCGAATATGCACACACCTAGAGCCGGGTTAAGTTCCACTTGGCCCGGATTTTGTACACTTCTAATATGCACACACCTAGAGCCGGGTTAAGTTCCACTTGGCCCGGATTTTGTACACTTCGAATATGCACACACCTAGAGCCAGGTTAAGTTCCACTTGGCCCGGATTTTGTACACTTCGAATATGCACACACCTAGAGCCGGGTTAAGTTTCACTTGGCCCAGATTTTGTACACTTCGAATATGCACATGACTAAGCTATCCTTTTGTACTCTTTTCAGGTGACCACCAATCGCCAGAGCGCTGAGTTTCCGCGTCTCTTGGACACTCACAAGATGTTGCATGAAAAACATACTACGCTTCTCGCCGAATACGAGAAAAGGGGTAAGTTTTCTCCTTGGCATTTTTCCCATTTCTCTTCGTCTTTTTCCGCCGAACTAACCTTATATTCAGATTGGGCAGCTGGAGTGGAGGCCGAGAACATCCTCATGAGAAAAAACTAGGACCAAATAAAGGGTAAGTCATTTTTGCTTAGCCTTCCTCTGCGCTCTATCTCCTTTTCTTCTTGGCTCGGCAAATATTCATACCTCGGCTTTGTCGGGTCAACAAACTATTCCAGCCTCTCTTGAAGATAGTGTGCCCGTGCCTGATATGATGTTGTATTTTCTCGAACAAGCAGGGCAGCACCAGGCCAAACTCAAGAAGAAAGATGATGAGCTCGCCCTCCTCCAGACCAAGGATGAAGAAATTGCCAAGCTTAAGGCAGACATGAAGAAGCTCAAGGCGCTCCACAAAGTCGAGATAGACAAGGCTGGCCAACACTTTACTGAAGAGCATGAACGTCTCAACCTCCAAATTGCCAAGGACCAAGAACTGCTGAAGGAGGCCGACACTAAGCTTGAGTCGGCGAATGCTGAACTTGCACAACTCCGGAAGAGGCGTGACAACTGCACTAAGGAGCTGACCCGGATCCACAGCCATATTTCTTGTAAGTTCCTTTCCTTCAGCCGGCATGAATCTCTCTAGGTCAACTTTCCTCACTTGCTTCACTTGCCATTGCAACTACTGATGTTGCCAAGTTCCGCCAGAAGAGGGGTACCCCAATTGTTCCTGGCGCTGAAGAGATTCCTTATGACATGGAGGACCTGCTGGTCAGCTTGTCTTCTCGTGTCGAAATTGTGAAGAACTATGGCAAGGACATCCTGGATGTGGCAGTCAGGATCTTCAATGCCTTTTGGCCTAATGAAGATACTCTGGAGGGGGCCGCTGCTCTTATTGCCAAGTTAATGGAGTGCGAGACCCAGCTTGATCTTTGGAGGGAATCTGCTGGACGCGCCGGAGCTGAAATCGTTCTCCACTACGTGCTTACGTGGTATGAGAAGATCAACCTCAATCTCCTTGAGCGCATGCGCACCGGATCAAGGTGGTACAATGACCCGGATTGGATAGCTCGACGCAAGGCTTGCGCCCATAGCCTCATTCAATATGCCCCCATTCATCAATGGAACGAGGGACCAAGCTTCCTTGGCACCGCCGACGACGAAAACGCTGAAGATGATTCAGGTGAGGAGGAAGAGGATGAAGCCTCAGACCTCGAAGGAGAAGAAGATGATGATGAAGCCAAGGCTGGAGTTCCACCTGCTGGCACCGAGTTACCTCCCCCTGCTGCTCCTTGATTAAAAACACTTTGAAGTTTATCAGATCCCCGGTATGCTGGGTGCAATTGTGTTAAGCACATAAGTTATATTTTGCTACTAAGTTTTTGTGCCGGACTAACTTGGGCGTAGTCCCCGAGTTTCATTTTCTTGTTCCTCCAATTTCTTGTCCCGGCTCGTGTCTACCTTGATTCGGTTTTATGACTTACGAGACCGAGCTTCAAAAATTGAATTAACAATACTTGGAAACTTTAGGATTAGCTCAAAATAATTCAGAATAGTAAACAATAAGTAAGGTTAGTCCGAACAACAAACGTCGGCTTGATTAAGTTCCTTTCCTTAATCGTTTTTCGCGTGTTACGCAATTCCAAACTTCTTCTCTTGCTTGCCATGAAGCCAATTCTTGTTGGACAGCAGCAAGTCGAAGAGTTAGGTTTTTGGTGCTCACACACTACTAATCCGGCTTAAGTAGATGCAACTTACGCCAGCCGACATATAAATAATAAATACAGAAAACAAACAATAAATATCACTAAGGCAGTCCCCGAGTTACTGCTCGAGGTGCCAAGATTTCATTAATAAGCTCATTGCCGGCATACATACTGACATATGAGTGACTCGGATACACACACTTCTTTGCTAAGTGTAGAAAGGACGAAGTAGAGCTACATTCCATGGACGCTTAGATTCTTCACCGGACATGTCGGCCTTGTTCTTATCCTGTGGTTTTGCATCGATGAGATAATAAGAGTCATTGTGCAATGCTTTGCTCACAATGAATGGCCCTTCCCATGGGGGAGATAGCTTATGCTTGCCAGCAGTACGTTGTACCAACCGGAGTACCAGATCACCTTCCTGGAAGACTCAGGGGTTTACTTTCCGGCTATGATAGCGTCGGAGATTTTGCTGATATATGGCGGATCTAGACAATGCCAATTCTCTCGCTTCTTCCAGCAGATCAACATCATTTTGCCGGGCTTCTTGCACTTCGGCTTCTCTGTATTGGGTGACCCTAGGCGAGTCATACTCTATGTCGGCTGGTAATATAGCTTCTACCCCATATACCAGAAAGAATGGCGTATAGCCTGTTGATCGATTCGGAGTTGTTCTTAAACTCCACAGTACCGCTGGTAGTTCTTCTATCCAACACCCCGCTGATCTTTGCAGCGGCTCAATGAGCCGGGGTTTTATCCTAGATAATACCAATCTGTTGGATCTTTCCACTTGTCCGTTCGATGCGTGGTGAGCTACCGAGGCTACATCTAGCCGGATCTTCTTATCTCGGCAGAATCGCGCAAATGCTCCTTCAGCAAAATTTGTGCCATTAGTTGTTATGATACTGTGAGGATAACCGTATCTCAAGATGATATCTTTGAGGAATGTCACGGCGGTATCTCCATCACATTTTCTTATTGGCTTCACCTCAATCCATTTTCTAAACTTGTCAACCATGACCAAGATGTGGGTCATGTTCCCTCTTGCTGGTTTGAAGGGGCCAACCATATCCAAACACCATATGGCAAATGGCCAGGTAATTGGTATAGTCTTGAGTTCCGACATTGGCATATGTGTCTTTGTAGCATATCTTTGACAGCCATTGCACTTTCTTACCAGATCTTCTGCTTGTTCCAAAGCACTTGGCCAGTAAAACCCATGACGGAAAGCTTTTGCTACCAAGGCTCTAGACGAGGCATGATGCCCACATTCCCCTTGATGTATATTTCGGAGGATGTCAAGCCCTTCTTCCGGGTCAACACATCGCTGGAGAATGTTTGTCACACTCCTTTTGTATAGCTCGGAATTGATGATCGTGTATGCTTTTGCTCTCCTCTGAGTTTGCTTGGAAAGCACCTCCTCACCGGGCAAGGTTCCATCTTTCAGGAATTGAAATATGGGCAGTGCCGAAGCTGGTATAGCTCGCACTGGGAACACATCCTCATCAATTTCCATCTGATCCACCGGCATAACCTCAGCCGGATCACGCTGCGCAGTCCCCGGGTCTTGCGAAGCAGTCCCCGGGTTTGCTGAGGCAGTCCCCGGGTTTCGTGAACCACTTCCCACGTCAATGTCCATGGGAACAACTTCTGATTCCGAATTTGCCGGGATATAAATTGACTCAGATTCTGGGGATGGTCTGATTGAGGGTTTTCTGAGATGCTCTAGTGCTACACCTGGCGGGATTGCTTGCCCGGTTGATCCGAGCTTTGACAATACGTCGACAGCTTCATTTTCCACCCGAGGTATATGGTGAAATTCGCATCCCTCAAAGCACCCTGATATCTTCTGCACATGAAATCTGTATAGTGCCATATTTGCATCCAAAGCATCCCATTATTCGGAGACTTGCTGGACTACGAGATCCGAGTCACCGAAGCATTGGATCCGACGTATTCCAATTTCTTTTGCCACTTTGAGCCCATGCACAAGTGCCTCATATTCTGCAACATTGTTTGATGATGTGAAGTGGATCTGCAGCACGTATTTCAGCTGGTCCTTCTTGGGTGAGGTAAGCACAACTCTGGCGCCCAACCCGGGGTTCATTTTTACCCGTCAAAGTGCATTCTCCAGTAGTTCGGATCTGGCAATGGTGGGTCATATTGCACCTCGACCCAATCCACAAAAAAGTCAGCCACAGCCTGAGACTTGATTGCTTCTCTTCTGTCATATTGTGGCGCATAATGGGCTAGCTCAATTGCCCATTTTGCAATCCTACCACTTGCATCCTTGTTACTCATTATCTCGGATATGGGGGCTTCACATATTACTTTGATGGGGTGTTCTTCAAAATAGTGCTTCAGCTTCTTAGCCGCCATATACACACCATATGCCATCTTCTGATAATGGGGATAATTTTGTTTCGAGGCCGATAATACCTCGCTCAGATAATATACTGGCCTTTGCACTGACTTACCCTCTTCATCACGCTTTACCATAATTACTGCACTTACAACTCGGTTGGTTGCGGCTATATAGAGCAACATTGGCTCCTTTGACAGTGGAGAGGCTAACACTGGTGTAGTGGCTAACATCTTCTTTAATTGGATAAAGGCTTCATTGGCCTGCGGCGTCCAAATGAACTTGTCTGACTTTTTCATCAGTTGATAGAGAGGCAGTGCTTTTTCTACCAACCGACATACAAACCGACTTAAGGATGCCAGGCAACCAGTGAACTTCTGGACATCATTAAGGCACTTTGGCAGTTCCATTCGCTCTATGGCTCGGATTTTAGTTGGGTTAACTTCGATAGCTCGGCTGGAGACAAGAAATCCGAGTAACTTTCCAGCCGGGACACCGAAGGTACATTTCTCCGGGTTAAGCTTCATTCGGAACCTCCTTAGGTTTGCGAATGTATGTCTAATATCGTCAAGGAGCGTTTTTCTTTCCTTGGTCTTTATAACAACATCATCCACATATACCTGCACATTTTGACCAATTTGGTCGTGTAAACATTTCTGCATACATCTTTGGTATGTTGCCCCTGCATTACGTAAACCAAAAGGCATGGTGCGATAGCAATAAGCCCCATACGGGGTGATAAACACAGTCTTTATTTGATCGCTTGGGTTCAGAGGTATCTGGTGGAAACCAGAATATGCATCAATGAATGACAACAGTTCACACCCAGCAGTGGAATCTATGACTTGGTCTATCCTTGGCAATGGGAATGGATCTTTCGGACACGCCTTATTCAGGTTCGTGTAATCGATACACATACGGCAAACCACTACCACGTTCGAATCATCCTTCTTCTTCTCCACTAGCACCGGATTAGACAGCCATTCCGGGTAAAGTACTTCCATGATAAATCCAGCTGCTAGGAGCCGAGCAATCTCATCTCCGATGACCTTTATCCTGTCTTTGGCGAAACGGTGGAGAGGTTGCTTCACCGGCTTTGCTCCGGGTCTCACATTCAAAGAGTGCTCGTCCAACTCCCTCGGAACACCTTGCAAGTCCTGTGTGGATCAAGCAAAAATATCCCGATTCTCACGAAGGAAGTTGACAAGCTCGCTTTCCTATTTGTCATTTAACCCGGCACCAATTTTTACGGTGCGCTCTGGGAACATATCATCAATAGGCACTTTCTTGGTATCCTTTGTCACTTGGAATGAGACACTACCATGCGGGTTACTCAGCACTGGCATATACTGCTGCGCAGACTGAGCCAATGCTGCCACCTCCTGGATTTTTCTCTTCTCTTGCGCAATCACGAGTGACTCGGCCAGGTTAGACCCGGCTAACACGCAATCAATGGAATGTCGAAAATCACCAGTTATGGTTATGACACCATTTGGCCTGGGCAGCTTCATCTTTAAGTAACTGATGTGAGTACTTGCCATGAACTTGTTCAGAGCTGGCCTGCCGAGTAATGCGTGATACGCACTTTCCAAATTGACAACCTCGAATTCCAAATTCTCAGTCCGGCAGTTATCTATCATGCCGAACAACACGTCAACCCGGACCTTGCCAATGGGTTCACACGAAATGCCTGGCACAATGCCATGGAAAATTGTCCTTGTAGTTTGGAGCATGTTCTCCGAGATACCCAACTTGCGCATCGTGTCCAAGTACATGAAATTTATGCTGCTGCCATTGTCAATCAGCACCTTTGAGAACCTCACATTGATGTTTGGCCCAATGAATGTTGGGTCCAACACTAACGCATATGAACTAGGACTTGGCATAAGCTTGGGATGATCTTTGATACTCCAGGTAATTTCCTGGTCCGACCAAGGCATATACCTCGTCACCACTAGCATTACCGCATTAACTTACATGTGTCGGCGCTGCAAGCTCTTTCTGTCTGTCTCTTCCATGGTGAACACACAGTAACTCTGATGATGCTCTCTGTACTCATTTCTCCCCTCATCTCCGGGGTACCTTTGATCTGGTTGATACTGATTTTCCACTTGATGCACTGCATCCCTTCTCTCATGGTTTTCATACCTCGGCGGAGGGGGAGGCAACATTAATTGTTGCGTGTTCGCTCCGAAGAGTAATTGCTGCCGGGGTAACTCCTGCCGAGGTTGATCATTCCGAGGTACCTGAGCATTCCCCGAACCACTTTGTTCTATCTTCTGCATCCAGTCACACTACCTAGTTGTGTGACCCGCTGGGTTACTCGGATTTGGCATGTGAAATTTACACGGCTGATCCAGCATGGCCTCATAAGTATACCTCGGACGGTCCTTCTTTTCTTGCCACTGTTTCTTCTGCTCTGGCATCCAAGTTTTCTTGCCATCATTTCTTGGGGTCCATTGCTGCCCTCCAGTTTTCTGACGCTGATTACTCCCTGCTCCGGGTTGATCTTGATTTACAGCAGCAACTTGTTGCGAACTGTACTGGTAATCCGGTCTATCATCTCTTCTTTTACCCCGGTAATCATTCCTCCGAGATGATCTGGCTCCATCTCGCTGGTAGTACTCCTCATTTGACTCGCTTGACATTAGCCTAGGTTGAGTCGGATCACCCAAGGCATACGAATTAGCAATCTGGATTGTCTCTGCCAGTGTAGTTGGCATGTCCCTTTGCAACCTTTGCCACAACATGCTTGCATATCTGCACCCTTGTGCAAACCAAGCTATGGCTTGTGACTCAATCATGCCCTCACATGAATTTTGCACTGTGCACCACCGGGTTAAGAACTCTCGGTCTGTCTCATTCGGTCTCTGCTTGCACATTGCTAGGGTCTGTGGTCTGTTGGGCCTCTGATACGTGCTTCAGAAATTACTGACAAACATCTCCTCAAAATCAATCCAACAGTTGATACTTCCAGGTGGCAAGTTGTTTAGCCACACCCTCGCTGGCCCCTCCAGCATTTGAGGTACGTATCTCATAGCCCATCTCAAGTTGCCTGTAGCAATTTTCACTGTTGTCGCATAGTTAATCAACCAATCCTCCGGCTTTGTGCTGCCGTCATATGTCTTGGTGCCTCTAGGTAACTGGAAATTAGGTACCGGAGGCTCCTTCATGATCCGGGGTCCAAAACACGCTGGACCCGGAGGACCTTGACACTCAATCTACTCCGACCTATAAAGCTGATCCAGTTTTGACCTGGCATCGTCAGGCATCAAATTCCTACTTCCCAATCTTGACCCTATCACGTGATAGTCCGACCTGGGATACCCAGGATTCACCATTTCCGAATCGCCATCATTGTATCTATCTTGCTCTTGTGGAGCTGCTCTCTGTTGCATACCTCGGCCGGCACTACGCTCTTGCCGTGGTATATTCCGCTTCTGCGGTTGCCCTGCACCCGCCGAGTTGCGCTGTCCGGCATTGGCGTTCACAGCGTTCCCCTGACCGGCATTGCCTTCATCACGGTTACCTCGGCCAGCTTCACCTCGGCTCACACTTCGTCAATCCTCATTTCTCTGCACTTCTTTTCCTTTCCCTTCCCTTGCCGGGTCATACGGGACTATTTGTTTGTTCCTCCTGGCCGAGGTTACTACCTCTTCTCTCCTAGGACCACCATGTGGAGATGACGCAGCCCCAGCTGATTTTTCCGGGTTACCCACTGCCGAATGAACGACCTTGGAGGCCCCCGCTCTCTTCGGGTTAGCCCTGAGCAGTTCTTCATTTTGTCTGTTCGTGATCCGAACCAACTCATTGACCCTATCTTGCTGTCTTTGCCGGGCCTCACCCGTCAAACCCTCTAACTCGGACGCAGCTGCATCTGCTGCTCTGAGGTTCTTTGCCGGGGTACTATACTTCGGCAGCCCCACGGACAGACAGTTCTCTGATTCCTCAATCCTAGTATCACCCTCTTTGTTCATTTCACTAATGAGGTTTCTTCCTTTTACTTTTACAGCATCTACCTTATTTGCCTTTGCATACTCACGCAGTGTCATGTTCAACGACTGCTGAGCCGCGGCTATCTTTTTCGCACCCTCTAGTATTTTTTGCCTAGTCTCCTCTAGCTCGGCCTGTGCCTGAGCCGGATCTACTACTGCTGCTACTACATTTGCCAAGCCATCCATCGCCTGCTGCAGCACATTCTCTGGCCTCTCTAGTGGAGGACCCCTACTTTTCCTTGGTGCCTTTGGTGTTACCTTCGGATTTGGTGCCAGATCCTTGCTCGCGCCAGCGCCTAGCGCAGTCATCACCTCACGTGGTCAGGGGAGCGAGTGATACGCGACCCACGAGCCGCGCTAAGAGGTGGCTCGCCTCCCTCGACGACGTGCCGCGGGTGAGCGCACGACACGTCGATAGAGACGTAGATCTTGTGTGTGCCGAGCTTGACGAAGAGGCCGTTGCGCGGAATAGGACGCTTGCTGAAGCAGCCAGCGTTGTCGCTGACGAAGTCCAGCGCTCCCAAGTGCTGAACGAGCCCGAAGACGATGCGTTCACCGGTGCCGATGAAGTTTTCCGTCCGGATCTTCACTCTTGCTAGCGCTGCTAGCCCCATGGTGGGCGCCAACTATCGTGGTGGTGTCACGGCAGATGCCATGGATAGGCTAAAGGTGGGGACAAGATGCACTAGAGGAATCTAGGGAGGGATAGTGTGGTGATTCCACACATAGTTGCTTTGTATTTGATTCACTTCCAAGGTTTACAAGTGCTCCTTGAGCTGTATTGGGGAGAGGAGGAAGAAGGAACTCTCTTACTCTCACCACTAGCTAGCTCTCAGGAAACTAGAATTGAACCAATAAAGACCAACCCTTTCTACAGAGGCCCTAGCCCTCCTTATATAGGGGTGGCTAGGTCTCCAATTAGGGCATACGTGGAGGCATATTCCAGGGAATATGCCTATTCCCAAAATAGTAAGCCGACCGGGTCACTTTTGCCCAGCGTCATCCCTGCAGAGGCTACGTGAGCCTCTGCGGCGCCCGCGTCATCCAACATAGGCATCGTCACCATTGTCGGCCACGCCTCGGTGGTCCTGGCCTCTGCCGCTTTGCTCACGCTCTACGTACAGTGGTCACCTTTTGACCAGCGAGATACCTTCCTTCTCTTGCAAGCTTGATATAACCCAGATCATGCCTGGTTAATCCGGCCACACCTGTACCTGCATACAATTTAGATACATCTTACCGACATACGACATAAGTCGGCCGGGACTCAGTCACGCGGACATCCTCCGGTCCGGGTTACTCCGTGATTCGGCCTGCCTTGAGGTGACTCGGCTAGCACTTGCTTTGACCTTGTCGTACCTCGGCTAACTCGGCCATTATACCCCAGCATGACCCTACCCGGGGGTATCCCCCCAACAACTAGCACTAGCAGCACCAGCACCAGCAGCATCAGCCACCGCCAAGCCCCCTTTGAAGTAAAAGTCTCAGTCCGCTGCCTCCGGATCCACTATGTCCATTAAGGAAAATTTTCAGCCAGCCTCCCAAGCTCAGTCCGGCTCCACAGCCTCGGCTCCTCTTCAGCGGCCTGCATCATCCGGCAAGAGTAAGAAAGCTGCCCAGCCAGTTAAGGATTCTGCTTTCGGGTCACCCACCGCCGGGTCTAAGAGTAGTAAGCAGTTGATCCTGCATACCAGTCCTGCTACTGCTCAGTCCGCGAGGCGAGAGGCCCATGCCAAGGGCTTGGTGATGAGCCATTCTCTCAGCGGCGAAAGCCACAGTCCGACGCTAATAGAGTATGTGCACAACTAGAATAATGTCGAGCTTATCGACCCGCAAGATGACTTGCCGGAGAGATTTGGTCTGGCGGAGTTTAGCGCTCAGATGAACTCCACTACAAAGGCCATCTCCCTTGCTGGTCGGATGATGGAGGTAACTCCTTTTCCTGCTAAGCCTTTTATATACGCAATAGATATACCCACTAGTCCCCGAGCCTCCGAGGGAGTAATTTATTACTCGGTCGGATGATCTTAGAGAATTTAGTGTAAGTCCTTAACGTTTTCAAATATCCACACACCTAGAGCCGGGTTAAGTTCCACTTGGCCCGGATCTTGTAGACTTCGAATATCCACACACCTAGAGCCGGGTTAAGTTCCACTTGGCCTGGATCTTGTAGACTTCAAATATCCACACACCTAGAGTCGGGTTAAGTTCCACTTGGCCTGGATCTTGTACACTTCGAATATGCACACACCTAGAGCCGGGTTAAGTTCCACTTGGCCCGGATTTTGTACACTTCGAATATGCACACACCTAGAGCCAGGTTAAGTTCCACTTGGCCCAGATTTTGTACACTTCGAATATCCACACACCTAGAGCCGGGTTAAGTTCCACTTGGCCCGGATCTTGTAGAATTCGAATATCCACACACCTAGAGCCGGATTAAGTTCCACTTGGCCCGGATCTTGTAGAATTCGAATATCCACACACCTAGAGCCGAGTTAAGTTCCACTTGGCCCGGATCTTGTAGACTTCGAATATCCACACACCTAGAGCCGGGTTAAGTTCCACTTGGCCCGGATCTTGTAGACTTCGAATATCCACACACCTAGAGCCGGGTTAAGTTTCACTTGGACCGGATCTTGTAGACTTTGAATATCCACACACCTAGAGCCAGGTTAAGTTCCACTTGGCCCGGATCTTGTAGACTTTGAATTACTTTCTCTTTACCCATGAACTAACATTGGTTCGTTTTTTAGATCACCACCAACCGCCGAAGTGCTGAGTTCCAGCGCTTGTTGGACTCATACAAAGATCTTCATGCCAGATACGACAAGTTGTTGGTTGATCACCAGAAGAAGGGTAATTTTCTTTGCTCAAGACCTTTTCCTTCTCGCTCCTTTGAATTACTCGTTATCTGTATTAAATTGTTATCCGAATCATATAGCCAAGGCTAAGGCGGAAAATGTCATCATGCGCAAGAACTTGGCTGATATCCAAGGAAACCTGTCTTGTTCCTTTAGCCTTTGCGTGCACTTTCCTTGACTCGGTAGATATTTATACCTCGGTTCTGTCGGGTCAACTCACTTTTACAGTTACACTTGAAGATAGCGTGGCCATTCTTGATATGATGACACATTTTCTCGAACAAGCAGGGAAGCACCAGGCTGAACTAAAGAAAAAGGATGACGAGATTGCTCAGCTGCGCCTCAAGGACTCGGAGATTACTCGGCTGAACGCTGAAATCCAAAGGCTCAAGGACCTCCACAAATTCGAGCTGGATAAGGCGGATCAGGAGTTCGCCGAGGAAAAGGAGTGCCTGACCACTCAAATTTCCAAGGACAAGGACTTGCTACAGGAAGCCGGCGTAAAAGTTACGTCGGTGACCTCTGAATATGAAAAACTCCAGGCCAGCAACGCCAACGTGTATGCCGACCTCACTCATATCCTTTTCCAGATTTCACGTGAGTTCCCTTCCTCTTTTTCAATTCCTATCTCTCTGGATTTAGTGTTCTTGCTCACTGACATCCCTCGTTCTATTTGCAGGCAAGTTCCTAGAAGGTGACCCTATTGCTTCTGGTGTCGTGGCTAGGTCTCGCCAGCAGCGGGGTGTCCCAATGGGTCCTACCACCGGGTCAATTCCCTATGAGGTGAAGGATCTACTGGTTAGCCTTGATGTCCGCCTTGAAATTGTGAAGAATTATGGCACAGACATAATGCCGACAGCATTTCAGATGTTCAACGCTCTTTGGCCTACTGAGCCCACTCCCTAAGGAAGCACTGCTTTTCTAGCAAAACTTATGGAATGTGAGACCTAAGTTCACCTTTGGTAGGAATCTGCTGCTCGAGCCGGAGCTGATACAGCGCTGAAGTTTGTTCTGTCTTGGTATGCAGAGCTGGATCTTAATCTGCTTGAGCGTTTGCGCACCGGGTCAAGGTGGTCCAATGATCCGGAGTGCATCGTGTAGCGCAAATCTTGCACCAACAAGCTCATCCAATATGTCTTCTGCCACAGTTGGAATGAGGGTCCGGGTTATCTGGATGTAATTGATGACGCCTACGTATCTGATGGTGGTGATGGTGGTGAGGAGGACGAGGAGGAAGCCTCCAAGCTCGGCGATGACGTCGAGGGCCCGGAGGACGAGGAGGCCAATCCTGAATATGAGGTCGAGGCTAGTGCCCCGCCTACAGATGTCGAAGTACCTCCTCCCTTGACCGATGATTCGGCTTCTGTTGTTTCCCCTTGAATTTGAAAAACACTTAACAATATTCGCCAGATCCCCGATATGCCGGGTGAAGTTGTACTTAAGCACAATCGTTTGGTTTTGCTACAATTAGTGTCGTTTGCTACTAAGTTCTTAACGTCGGATTAACATGGGCGAAGTCCCCGAGTTTCCTTTTCTTGTTCCCCCAATTTTATGACTCGGCTCGCGTCTACCTTGATTCGGTTTTTCGACTTACGAGTCTGAGTTCAAAAAATTGACTTAACAATACTTGAAAATTTGAGATTAGCTCAAAATAATCCAACAAAAAATGTATGAAGTCAATAAGGGGTTAGTCCAAATAACAAACGTCAGCTCGATCACATTCTTTTCCTTTGTCGTTTTTCATGTGCTATGCAATTCCAAACTTGTTCTCTTGCTTGCCATGAAGCCAAATCTTGTTGGACAGCAGCAAAGTCAAAGAGTTGGGTTTTTTGTGCTCACACACTACTAATCTGGCTAAGGTGTAAGCAACTTAACCCAGCCAGCGTATATAAAACACAAAAGCAAGGAAGACAATTATTATGGCAGTCCTCGAGTTTCTACTATGGGTGTTGAAGTTTCATTGATAAACTCATTGCTGACATACATACCGACATATGAGTAGCTCGGATACATTCACCTCTTTAGTCAGGTGTAAAAAGGACGAAGTAATGCTACATTCCATGGACGCTTAGATTCCTCTCTGGAGCTGTCCGCCTTGTTCTTCTCCTGTGGTTGTGCATCAATAAGATAGTAGGAGTCATTGTGCAAAGCTCTGCTTACAATGAAAGGTCCTTCCCATGGAGGGGATAACTTATGCATGCCAGCAGTGCGCTACACCAGCCGGAGTACCAGTTCACCTTCCCGGAAGACTCGGGGGTTTACTTTCTGTCTATGGTAGCGTCGGAGGTTTTGCTGATATATTGCGGATCTGGACAAGGCCAGTTCTCTCGCTTCTTCCAGCATATCAACATTGTTTTGCTGGGATTCGCGTAGTTCAGCTTCTGTGTATTGGATGACCCTTGGCGAATCATGCTCTATGTCGGCTGGTAGTATAGCTTCTGCCCCATATACCAGAAAAATGGGGTATAACCCGTTGATCGATTTGGAGTTGTTCTTAAACTCCACAGTACCGCTGGTAGTTCTTCTATCCAACACCCCGCTGATCTTTGCAGCGGCTCTATGAGCCAGGGTTTTATCCCGGTTAAGACTAGTCCGTTGGATCTTTCTACTTGTCCGTTCGATGCGGGGTGAGCCACAGAGGCAACATCTAGCCGGATCTTCTTCTCTCAGCAGAACCTCGCAAATGCACCTTCGGCAAAATTCGTGCCATTATCAGTTATGATACTTTGGGGATAGCCATATCTCAAGATTATATCCTTTAGGAACCTCACTACTGTTGCCCCATCACATTTCCTGATTGGCTTTACTTCAATCCATCTGGTGAATTTGTCCACCATAACCAAGATATGGGTCATTCCTCCCTTGGCCGGCTTAAATGGTCCTACCATGTCTAGTCACCATACAACAAATGGCCAAGTAATGGGGATGGTATTCAGCTCCGACATTGGCACATGGGTTTTGGTGGCGTACCTCTGACATCCATTACATTTCCTCACCAAATCCTCCGCTTGTTCCAAGGCATTTGTCCAGTAAAATCCATGCCGCAAATGTTGGTCCGCAGCATAGAAAACAAAAAAAATCCTACGGTGTGAACTACGCGCCAAAATCTATCTACTAGGTACAAAGCAACGGGTGGACATACAACCAACGAGAACTTACCCTCGAAGACAACGAGTTTTGTTAACGAGTAGGAACTCGTGGTTGATGTAGTCGTACACTTGCCGATCTCAAGATCGTGAGGAAGTCCGAGCGCCACAACTCAGCAGCGCATCCGTACTCGCACACATGTTCAAGCCACCAGACAACCTCCACCTCCTCGCTCCAGCAATCCAGCGGAAGCAGCAACTCCTTCCAGATGAAATGCCACCGGGAACATGTATCTCGCTAATCCGAGACCATGGGGGAATATTTCTAGAGGGGGAGAGAGATCCTTCACAAGGAGGTGTGAGGATGAAGGAGGGAATGGGTGGCCTTTTATAGGAGGAGGGGGGTGCCCCTCCTCTCCATGGCCGGCACATGGGGGGGTGACCCCTCACCTCCCCCATTCATGTGGTGGTAACCCCTCCACATTAAAATGCCTCTTCACATTCCCTTTTAAAGTCTCCACTTTAAATGCATTAAAATTCTCCAAGTTTAATGCTCTCTCATTTAATAAAACTCTTTTATTAAATTTATTCAGAATTTTGTTAATTACTTTAATTAACAAACATTCACATATAGCCCCTTGCAATATTTCAATATCACATGCAGAACCACTTTCTGCAATTTCACCCGAAACAATTTCTGGTTTTTATTGAAACAATTCCTGCGCTTTGCAATTCTTTCGTCTGAAACATATGTGCTCCAAAATGGTGTCCGGTAACTCTTAAGTGTGTCACCCTACGATTCGCGAATAATGCAGACATGATCGAGACCCTTCTCCGATCAATAATCAGCAGCAGGACCTGGAGATCCGTATTGACTCCTACACATTCAACGATGACTTCTGTGATCGTGAGAACCTTTAACGCTTGTAACTAAATCCCTTTGTCTCATGATATATTACATGTCCGAGATTCGATCATCGGTATCTCCATACCTAGTTTGATCTCGTTACCGACATGCACTCTTTTCTCGTTCCCGTGATATAACATTCTAGTGATCATATCACTTGCTTGCAAGCTATCTCAATGTGATATCACTGAGAGGGCCCAGAGTATATCTATCCATCATCAGGATTGACAAATTCCATTCTTGATCCATGAGCCTCAACATAACACCTTCGTAGTACTGAACCCATCTTTATAGTCACCCTGTTGCGGTGTGACGTTTGATGTTATCAAGATACTCTTCCGGTGTTAGCAATTAACACGGTCTCATGGTCTAAGGATAAAGATTACTTCGTATGATGTTATAGCAATATAAACATAATGACTTGATCGTAATGCTATACTTCGGATGAATGTTCATCACATCATTCCACCAATGGTGTGACCTTGTTATTAATAACATCCAATGTCCATGATCAGGAAACCTTGATCATCTTGTTAATCAACAAGCTAGTGTATAAGAGAGGCATAACTAGGAACCCTTTTTTGTTTATTAAACACACATGTATTGATGTTTCCGATCAATACAATTCTAGCATGCAAAATAAACATCTATCATATATAAGGAATACATAAGAACAACTTTATTATTGCCTCTCAGGGCATATTTCCTTCAGGAAAGCCTTTGCCACTAATGCTCTTGAAGACGCATGATGACCACACTCTCCTTGGTGGATATCTCGGAGTATGGCAAGCCCTTCATCCGAGTCAACGCATCGCTGCAGCACTGTGGTTACACTTCTTTTTTATAACTCGGTGTTGATGATAGTATACGCCTTTTCTCTTCACTGGATTTGCCTTGAAAGCACCTCATCATCGGCAAAATTCCTTAATTTAGGGAATCAAATATTGGCTTAGCACAAGTGGGTATAGGCTGGATGGAAAAGTTCTTCATCGATTTCCATTGCATCTACCGACATAACTCCTGGTAGGTTTAGCTAAACAGTCCCCGGTTTTGCTAAGGCAGTCCCCAGGTTTGCTGAAGCAGTCCCTAGGTTTACGGAAGAGCCTCCCCAATCTATTTCCATAGGTGTAGCTTCTGACCCAGAGAGAGCCAAGATATAGATTGACTCGGATTCCGGTGATGGTGTAATAGATGGTTTTCTTAAGTGCTCCAAAGCAACATTTGGCGGGATTGGTTGTCGGGATGAGCCCAACTTGGATAGTACATCGGCTGCCTCATTTTCAATCCGAGGTACATGATGGAATTCACACCCCTCAAAAAAACCCGCTTATCTTTTGAACATGGAATCTGTAAAGGGCCATGTTGGCATCCAAGGCATCCCAATTTCCAGATACTGCTTCACCACCAAATCCGAGTCTCCAAAGCATTGTATCCGACGTATTCCTACTTCCTTTGCCACTTTAAGCCCATGCACAAGTGCTTCATATTCTGCAACATTGTTTGAGGTGCTGAAATGGATTTGGAGGACATACTTCAACTGATCTTTCTTGGGAGAGCTAAGTACTACCCCGACGCCTAGTCCTTCCTTCAGCTTTGACGCGTCGAAGTGCATCCACTAATAATTTGAGTCCGGCAAGGGCGGTTGGTATTGCATCTTGGCCCAATCCACGAAGAAATCCACCACAGCCGGCGATTTGATCGCATCTCTTCTGTCGAACTGTGGTGCGTATGGGGCCAGCTAAATTGCCCACTTTGCTATTCGTCCGCTAGCATCTTTGTTGCTCATAATCTCTGATATGGGTGCCTCACATATCACTTTGATGGGGTGTTCCTCAAAGTAGTGTTTGAGTTTCTTGGTCGCCATATATACTCCATATGCCATATTTTGGTAATGTGGGTAATTCTGCTTTGAGGTCAACAATACCTCGCTTAGGTAATACACCGGTCTCTAGACTGATTTTCCCTCCTCGCCATGTTCCACCACTACCACTGCACTTACAACCTAGTTGGTCGCGGCTACGTAGAGCAACATCGGCTCTTTAGGTAGTGGGGTAGCTAGTATTGGTGCCGAGGACAGTATGTTTTTTAACTCCCGAAACGCGCTATCCCCTTGCGGTATCCATGTAAATTTGCCTGCCTTTTTCATTAACTGGTAGAGGGGTAATGCCTTCTCTCCCAGCCGACTTACAAACTGGCTCAACGATGCCAAGCAACTAGTGAACTTCTGCACATCGTTAAGGGACTTTGGCAGTTCCATTCTCTCTATAGCCCGGATTTTTGTCGGGTTAGCTTTGATACCTCGGCTTGATACAAGGTGACGAGGGTTTAACTCGCCAATGCCCATTGTTATGGACTTGGGTTTTGGAGAAGAAGGGAGCGCTGGAGGCATCAGTCGGCTAGCAAACAAGCACACGGGGATGCAAGATTTACCCAGGTTCAGGCCTCACAGAGGTCCCTACTCCTGCTTGTCAGCTCTTGGAATTATCGAAGGAATCAAAGATTACAGGGGTACGTAGATGCAATCTGGCGATGGTGGTGAAAACTAGGGTTGTGATTGTCCTCCTCGCTGCCCCCTCCTAGCCTTTATATAGATAAGCTAGGTCTCGGTTAGCGGGTCGAGTCGGTTACAGATTAGGGTCCGTCCTTTGAACTTTCTATCTTAAGCTTCTTATTATACCGCAAGCAATCAGAGAGTCCATGGGTCATCCGAATTCTGCATTGGGCCTTGGCAACGCCGTGGGCTTCTGTCGTATCTGGACCGTATATACCAAACTCGAGTACCTATAGGGTATACCCATGTCAGTAGCCCCCCGAGTGTCCAATGGAATCCCAGATTCGACTGTAGACTTTATGAAGTCTTTCGAGTGCCTGACTGAGTATCTTTTCGAGTGTTCTGTTTGTGTCATAGGGATTGTCGATATACGTGCCTGATTTATCCGATGTATCGGTATCAGTTAACTGCCTTAGGAAAAAACAACGCAATCTACTCAAACTCGAGTCCGTGGACTCGAATTTGGAAAAGTGCTGGCGTAAATCGACTCAGGCCGAGGAGGTCTTACAGGAGTCGAATTCCAGTGTATAAGTGTGAGCACTCGACGCGTCCGCCAAGGCATGTTCATCGTACCTGTAGGTACGGATATATTTCTGGTAATGTGCAGCAGATGCGTTGCCAGGCCTTATTCAGGTCTTATCTTCACACTGTAAGCACGACATCCGAATTTTTGTCATCGCAGAAATGATTCGGGTGGCACAGGAGACGTAATCTCTTTGTAGAGAAAATATGAGGCGGAGTCGCCATAGCATTTGAGTCTGGATGTTATCGACACACAGTACGATGTACAAATAATCATAGGGTGCATGACCAGCGCTCCCTATGGGAGTAGCCCTCGAGTGCCAATTCGAGTCGTAGACTCGAGTGCGGACTAAAAACATTTTTGCGACTGCTATCATCTTTGATTGCTTGTTTCAGTCGAATATGCTTCCAACACTCCCTATGGGAGTAACCCGTAGTTCACAATCGAATCATTGATTCGAGTGATGGGTTTGTCTTGAATGCTCATACACCTGCATAAAAATTCTTTCGGGTGCATGGCCAGCGCTCTTGTTAGGAGTAGCCCCCGCGTTCTTGGTTGAGTCGAAGACTCGAGCAAGAACTAAAGTAGTCAAAATCTTCTTCTGCTGGAATCGATGACGTTAGTGCTGACGATATGATGACCTCAATTGCCCGCATGAGCGGCTTTGATGGGACGGGACGAGCGGTGGGTCCCACTTTCTAACTTCGATTTTACTGGGCGTGCGTAATCTTCCGGTTTAACTACATCTCCTTGATTTCCGCGTGTATTGTGAGTAGTGGGGGACGACCGTGATTCCCCTTCGCCACGCGTCGATGACGATGTGCGCCACGCGTCCAGTAGGGTTTCTGCTGGCTGTTGGATGACATCTGCGAGGAGGTTAAGTAGCAGCGCAGCTGCGGTAATTTTCCCATCTCTCTTCTTGCTCGTGCCTCCTCCGCCATTGTTGCTCTCTCTGCTCCTTTGCGCGTATTCCCCAGCTACTTCCTTCATTCTCACCATCATCGAAAGAAGTGCAAGAAGAAAAGAGGCGCCGCCACTTGATCTGCGGCCACCATTGTCGCCGCCAAGAAGAAGGGAGGCACCACCGCCATGGGCACCAGCGCTGCCGACGCTGGGAAGAAGAAGGGTGCAGGCACCTGCATCACCAATGGCTCATGGCGCGCATCTATCATCAAGCCTTTCGAGCTGCATACTCTTTGTCAGGATGGAGCGCTTCCTTCCGCGGAAGAGGACTCGCGAGTGGGTGGCGACGAGGTAATCCCCCATCCTCCTGCGGGTTACAGAGTCATGTTCTATGCGTTCATCATTCGAGGTCTCCTCTCTCCCCCATGCATCTGTTTGTTAGGGGTATTCTCTGCTTCTATGGGCTCCAGCTGCATCAGCTGTCCCCAAATTCGATTCTTCATATCTCTTGCTTCATCACTCTCTACGAGTGCTGGCTCGGAATTGAGCCGCACTTCGGTCTTTTCAAGAAGCTTTTTAAGCTCAAACATCAGTAGGCGTCTGGTTCGGTAGTCTACGATGTACGAGGCTACGGAATCCACGTCGACTCCTCCGCCATCTACTTCAACATCAAGGTTACCGTGTCTGTCCAAGGGTGGAGAGACAAGTGGTTCTACATCCGCGACCAGAAGGCCGACGGAGAGCACTACAGACTAGCGCCCTTCGACTCCATGGCAGCTTGTAAGAGGAGGTGTTCCTAGAAGAACGTCGTGATGCCTGGCAAGTCCGAGGAAAAAGAGGTGTTGTATCAGCGCGTCTACGACCTTGAAGGCCGCATAGGCAAAGAAGAGGGTGGCGCCGTTCTCATTCGCACATGGTTGCGCCGCCACATTCAGCCTCCGCAGGCTAGAATTCACCCGATGTACCGCTGGGCTGGTGCGAGCGATGTCACTTGCATATCTATGGAAGGCATTTCTATGGGTGAGGTAGACAGGAGGTTGCGATTGGTGACCAAGTACACTGCCAAGGAGGATCTCCCAGGCGAGCTAGTCGTGCCTCCTTTCGACGCCTCTAACCCTCCTCCTGATGTAGAACTGTACCGTGAAGTAGTTTTCTTTGTCGATTGCCACCAAGTCCTTGATATATAATGATGTATCTTCTGATTGCAGGACTAGAGCGTGGCTGCCAGTTTGCCTCCTCAGCCTGAAGGGACTATTCCTCACAAAGCAGAGGAAGAGGATGAGTCAGAATCGACCATCCCAATTGAATAAGAGGAGGGAGCCCCCGAGTCCAGCGGCCACGACACTCGCAAGCGGTCCCGCAGCAAGGATTCTGACGCTTCTTTGCCGATGATGACGGAAGGTCCCTCTGCTGCTGCAGAGGAGCCAATTCCTGATGTACCTGTGCATGCTATGGCTCCTCCTGCTCGAAAGAAGCTGCGACTACCGAAGGAGTCGTCGGATGACTCCTTTGATCTTGACAAATTCAACTGGTAAGCTTTTAATGTCCGCGAGTTCGTCTTTCTTTCTTCGAGGTTACTTTTTCTAAAGTGGTGTTGGGCACGTTTTGCAGTCAAATGGCGTCGTCGTCTTCTGATGACGTCCAATTTGTGAAAAAGTCCAAAGTCCCAGACTCCAAGGCCAAGGATATGGCCGAACGGTCTCCTTCTCCTCCAGTGGCGGCCCACTCCGGTGCCAATTCTTCGAGTTCCCCAAATCCTATGGAGCACCAGATGGTTGCCCGGACGACTGCGTGACAGTCATCTTCGGAGTCCCTAGAGGAACATTTGAGTGTCCTTTTTGCTGCTTTTCAGTCGAATTTGTACTTTGGGTTGCCACTGAGTCTTCGTTTCCCTTGGTGTAGCTCATTGTGAAGGAAGCTGCTCGCCTTGCGGAGCAAGACCTTGCTATGGGTTGATAGCATGCTCTGCTGGACAATCTCCACCGCGCTGTCAAAGGTTAGTTTTGGCTTTGTCTTTGTCTTCGTGGAAATTTGTCAACTCGATTGGTGATACACCATGTGCTTTATGTAGGTGAACACAATGAACTTCTTCGTGGCGTTACGTCCCTCAAGAAGGGCTTTCTATGCCGTAGAAAAGGCGCGATGAGGTAGTTGCGGCTCTGAAGATCCGCAGAAGCGTGAGGAAGAGATGCGTTCTTCCACTACTGAAAGAGAGAAGTTGTTCGAAGAACAACTTTTTTCGACTGCCAAGGCTCTCTCAAGTAATTTTTAGTTTGATTTGCATTGCTCATTGTTTGACATCACATTGCTATGCTAACACCCTGTGTATGCAAATAACGCTGGCCTGAGCTTTGACGCCCAGTCTTTGTGTCACGTGGATGCTTTGGCAGGCGCTGTTGCTGTAGTCGAGGACCGCAGTGTTTCCCTTGAGGAGACATTGGGGAAGGCCAAAGGTGTGCTCAGTCGCCTCCGTGAGGAGCTGACTCCCAAGGCCAGGCTAATCGACGATCTTGATGACCTGGTGGAATCCTTCGCTGGAGGTATTCCCATGGAATTCAGGAACTCCCATCGGTCTGTCAGTGCCACCATGGCACTCGCGATGGTGCAAGCCCATGGCATGGAGTTGGATCCTGCCACGATCTCCGAGGCAGTGCCTATCAACGTCGGAGGCCAGCAGGTAGTGTTTGCTCCCTTAGCTAGTAGTTGTGGTAAATACGGCCCTCAGCTTATCAAGACCGTCGCCAAATACTCTGAGGAGTGGTGGCGAGCGAAGGCGGCAAAGACCATGGTATCTAGGGCTACCACTGGCAAATCCGTGGCATCGGAGAATGCCACGAATGCGATGAAGCCCCCGAAGTCGAAGTCAAAGTTGAAGAAGCGGAATGCTCCTTAGTCGCCATGTGTAACAGTTGTAGCTTAGCCTTTTGTCTGAACCATGCTTTTGTGGGGGGTGTTCCATTGACATTTTATTGAATTTGAATGTAGTCCTCTGTTTATCGATGTGTGATGAGTCTCATTTGCTTCTTGCTTGATTGTACCTAGGGTCCTTCGAGTGGTCCTCCTGATTCTCCTCCCACCAATGACACCACGGCGCAACCGTGTTCAAAGGTGGAGGAGTTGTCGTTGCTTTCGCGACTACGCAACCGCATTAAACAATTGGAGTGTGAGTTTCCCATCTCTCGCGGTTAAATCGGATGTGTGGAAGTCGAAAGCTGAGAAGGCCACCGCCCGCGAGAAGTATCTCTTGGAGGAAGTTGCGTAGTTGAATGAGCAGTTTAAATGTTACCTTTCTGCCTTCTCATCTTTTCTTTTAGTCAGTCGCGACGATGCCTTGTCTTCATACTTTGCTGCTTGCTTGGTCTAGTTGTTAGCGCTCGCCATCCGCAGGATGAGAAGGATCGGGTGTCAATTCGAATGAACAACTTGACCCAGGAGCAGCTGCATGCGAGTGGGTATTTTTGGGTGGACCACGACCATGCAGTCGCGTTGGCGACCCTGCAGGATCGTTCTTCTCGAGTTCTCCAATGCTTGAAGAAGGTGCAGTTGTGTCTTAGGCACATTTATCAGACGATGTTTCCGCTGGATGCCGTCCCTTCAAGCCTATTGGCTCTTCTGGCCAAGTTTCAAGAAATAAGCGCGGTACGCGAGTGCGTGCGTCAACAACTGGTCAAAGGTGCGAAGGCTGCCCTGTCACTGGTGCGACTTCATCAGCAAGATGTGGACATAGCATCCGTTGCTAGTGGGTCGCTGCTGCCGGAAGGGATGACATGGAACATGGTGCCAAACTACCAAGCAGTTGACCGGCCGACGGAGGACATCGTCGACTTCTTTAAAGAGCAGATGAATGTTCATCTTCTGCAGCAGTAGTGTAGTTTGTATCCTGCACATAGATGTATGAGTGTTGTAAAGTTCATATAATTTTGTTGGGTGTATTTAGTACCCATTGATATGTGAAGATCTTGCTAGCTTCTGTATTTTTCGAGTGTATTGTACTCTGCAGTTCCTTTTCGTTAGCCTAACTTGTGTTTAATCTCAGCACCTTGCCAACCTGTCAGGTGCGTTGCAACTGGGTTAGTGTTTATCAAGGGTTTGATTGGTATTGTGTCAACTATTCAGGATATTGCGATTTGTTAATAGAATGAAAGTGTAAAGGGTGGCGTAGCCCCCGAGTGATGAAATTGCAGGAAAATAAGGAAAAACGCAGAGTTTTGAGGCACTTAGCTTTATTTATTCGCGGAATAGTACGAGGTACAATGTGTGGCTAAGTAGCCTGGCTGAATAGCCTTATTTGTAATGTAAAAACGACTAGGGGTAGAAGCGACGCAGCTGCGCGGCGTTCCAGGGGTTGGAGTATGCGACTCTGCTCGCGAAATCTTTAAGGCGATAGGCGCCACCTGGGATTACTTCTGTAATCACGTAAGGTCCTTCCCAAGGCGACTCGAGCTTGAGATGCCCTTGCTGCTTCAGTTGCAGGACCAGGTCTCCTTCAGCGAAGGATCTGGGGTGTAGCCTTCTGCTGTGGTAGTTGCGGAGGCTCTGCTGGTAGATCATTGATCTCTCCACTGCTATCTCGCGTGCCTCGTCAAGGAGTTCGACGGAGTCTTCGAGTGCGAGAGTTGACTCCTTCTCGCTGTATGCAACCACCCGTGGGGCTTTGTAGCATACCTCTGCAGGTAGCACCGCTTCGGCACCATGCACCGTGAAGAATGGAGGGCTCCAAAGTACGGATTGCAGCTCGTCTGGCCAGCATCTAGCGGCTTGTTCGAGTGGCCGGAGGAGTCGCTTCTTGATTCCACTACAAACGAGGTCGTTGGCCTTTTCGACTTAACCGTTGGTCTGCGGGTGAGCCACCGAGGCATAGCTTATGTTGATTCCCAGGCTTTCGCAAAACTCCTAGAACTCCTTGGAGGTGAAGTTCATCCCATTGTCCCTGATGATGCTATGTGGCACTCCAAAGCGGTATACAATGGACTCGAAGAACTTGACAGCGCTGGCCCCTGATTGATTCGTCACCGGCATGGCCTCGATCCACTTGGTGAATTTGTCGACCGCGACTAAGAGGTAGACGTAACCTCCTCGTGAGGACTTTGGGAGCTTGTCGACCATGTCGAGTACCCATTATGGGAAGGTCCAAGCTAATGGTATTGGCCTGAGTTCCGCGCTAGGTGTGTGTGGTTTTTCCATGAATCGCTGGCAAGTGTTGCAGCGCTGGAGGATGTCCTTGGCATCGCGCATGGCCATGGGCCAGTAGAATCCAGCTCGTAGAGCTTTGGCGATGAGGGAGCGACTTCTAGCATGGTGCCCGCAAGTACCTTCATGTATGTCGAGGAGGACGGCCCTTCCATCCCTATTGGAGACGCACTGTTGAAGTACTCCTATGATGCCGCGCTTATACAATTCGTCGTTGATGAGGGTGAATGCCTTAGATCGTCGTGCGATGTGTCGCGCATTAGTCGGGTCATCTGGCAGCCTCTTGCTAAGTAGATATGTGATGTAGGGTTGTGTCCAAGATGGCTCGATCATCATGACACCCATTGGTCCTTTGAGTCATGTATCGAGCTCCATGTCGTCGAGTGCCATTGGCTCGTTGGGTGGCATAGCCCCCGAGTCCGTTGACGTGCCTGCTTTCTTCTCTGGAGCTTTGGGCTTGATGGAGTGCTCGCAGATGCGCTCGAGGAATACCCCAGGTGGTATGGGGGCGTAGGTGGAGCCAATGTTGACGAGTAGATCTGCCTCTTCATTGCTTCCGCAGCCCACATGTCGCAGCTCGTAGCCGTCGAAGTCTCCCTCGAGTGTGTCATAGAGGTCACGATAGGTGATCATGTTGTCGCTCAGTGCGTCGCACTCGTGCATCGTTTGATTCACCACCAGCTTGGAGTCACCGTAGATGATGAGCCTCTTGGCGCCGCAGGCTTTCACGATCCGCATCCCATGGATTAAGGCCTCGTACTCGGCTTCATTATTGGAGGCAGTGAACTGCATTCGCAGAATGTATTTCAACTTGTCTCCTTGGGGCGATGTCAGTATGACACCTGCGCCAGCTCCGTTCTTTCGCTTGGACCCATCGAAGTGCATTGTCCAAAGATACGACATATCTAGCTTGTCGGGGAGCTGGTTCTCCATCAAGTGCATGAGAAAGTCTAGGAGAACTTGCGACTTGATCGCGTCATGCTTCTCGTATGTGATGTCTCATGGAGACAATTCGATTCCCCAGAGCGCGACTCGTCCGGTGGCGTCAGGATTATTGAGTATATGCCCGAGCGGGGCCTCGTTTACCACCATGATTGGGTGCTCCTGGAAGTAGTGGCGCAGTCGCCTGGCTGTCATGAAGACACCATAGGCCAGCTTCTGGTAGTGCGGGTACCACTGCTTTGTTGGCGTGAGCACTTCGGTGAGGTAGTATACTGGGTGCTAGACCCCATGGACCTTATTTTCTTCGGCTCGTTCCACTACGAGCACCGTGCTGACCACCTGGTTGGTGGCGGAGATGTAGAGTAGTAGTGGTTCCTTTTCACGAGGCGTCACCAGTACTGGTGAGGTGGATAGTAGACGTTTGAGGACTTCGAATGCTTCTTGCGCCTTGTCTGTCCACTCGAACTTGTCGGTTTTGCGGAGGAGTTGGTAGAAGGGCAGTGCCTTTTCTCCCATTCGACTGATAAATCGACTGAGCGTCGCGATTCGCCCAGCAAGCTGCTGGACGCCTTTTACGTTCTTCGGCTTCTCCATGGCCAGTATGGCCTTTATTTTCTTCGAGTTTGCTTCGATCCCTCTCGCAGAGATGAGATACCCGAGTAGTTTACCTGATGGCACGCCGAAGGCGCATTTGTCCGGATTGAGCTTGATCCGGTAGCAGTCGAGGTTAGCGAAGGTCTCACTGAGATCGTCGATTAACGTGGCTTCCTCTTTGGTTTTGATGACGATGTCGTCAACATAGACTTGGATGTTGCGACCAAGTTGGTTCTTGAGGCAAGCCTGCATGCACCGCTGATAGGTGGCTCGTGCGTTTTTTAGCCCGAAAGGCATCGTGTTGTAGCAGAACACACCAAAGGGCTATCTAAACGTTGTTTTCTCCTGGTCTTCCTCCTTCATTCGAATCTGATTGTAGCCTGAGTAGGCATCGAGGAAGCAGAGGCGCTTGCATCCCGTGGTGGAGTCGATGATTTGATCGATCCGTGGCAACGGGAAGTGATCCTTTGGGCAGTGCTTATTCAAGGAGGTGAAGTCCACGCACATCCGCAGGATATCCGCATCTTTTTTAGGCACAAGCACTGTGTTAGCGAGCCAGGTGCTTTCCTTGATCTCGCGTATGAAGTTTGCGTCGAGGAGTCCGTTGATCTCCATACCGACTACTTTTGCTCTTGGTTCACACAGTCGCCGTATTGTCTGCTTGACTGCCCTTGTGTCTGGGTTCACGTTGAGTAAGTGCTCGGCGAATTCCCTGGGAACCCCTGGCATGTCTACTGGACACTAGGCGAAGATTTCCCAGTGCTCACGGAGGAAATTGACGAGCGCGAGTTCCTATGCGGGACTCAAGTTGTTGGCGATAAGGGCCGTCTTGGTCGGGTCCGTTGGGTGGACCTGGACTTTCTTCGTGTGTACCGACGAGTCGAAGGACAGGTCGGGTGAACTTGGCCTGCTCAGGGGAGGTAGACTGTTGTCTGTCGACTCCTTCAACCTTGCGAGTTCCTCCAGCATGCCGAAGGACTGGGAGATTCTATTGAATTCCCTATCGCAGCTGTCGGACCTCTCGAATCTTCCATTGATTGTGATGACACCGTTTGGACCTGGCATTTTCATTTGCAGGTAGGCGTAGTGTGGCACTGCCATGAACCTTGCGAACACGACACGTCCGAGGATGCAGTGGTATTGTGAGGGTCAGTCAACGACTTCAAAGTCAATGCGCTCTCGTCGAAAGTTTTGCGGCGTGCCGAAGATGACGTCGAGGTTGATTTTTCCTAGGGGATATACGCCCTTCCATGGGACGATGCCGTGGAACGTCGTGTCTAAAACTTCCAGACAAGTCAGAGGGATCCTCATCGCATGCAAGGTACTCGCGAACATGAGGTTGATGCCGCTCCCGCCATCCATGAAGACGTGACTCATATCGAAGCCCCCGATCTACACCTCGAGTACGAGGGGATAGTGGCCTAGACGAGGAACTTGGCGCGGGTAGTCGCGCTTGTCGAAGGTGATGCAGGAGTCGCTTCCACTAAGGTACTCAGTGGTGGAAGGTGGAGAGTTTATCGCCAAATTGACTTGGCGAGTGATGTCCTTCTGCACTCGATTTGAGGGACACCCTTTTTGGATCATCCCCATGTTTCCCACGGCTCATGGGTACGGCTCGCCTCCATGATGCTGGACTGGCGCGGCCGCGGGTGGTGGTGGTCCGGGCGATGGTGGAGGAGCTCCGTGTGCCACATCGCCTGGGGCAGCTCCATAGCCCATGTTGATTGCGTCGTGATTCATTTGGGCCAGGCCCTCATGGAGTTTGAGGAACTCGCGGCAATCCTTGAGAAGGTGGCTGGACTTTTTCTTGCCGTCATGCTTGTCAATGTAGAAGTGCACGTTGCATGGTCCAGACAGTTTGTCCTGGATGGATGTTGCGGGTGCCTCTTCGCGAGTACGGCGCTGCCACACCTGTGTGGTTTTTCCGCTATCGCGGTATCCACCGTAGAGATATCCGATGTTGTGGTTGTCGTCGCGTTTGTCGACATAGCCGGCTGCAACCATATTGACTTCGTCATGGTCCTTGTAGATGCGCATTCGATGTTTTCCTCGGCGGTCGCGTCTGCGCCCAAGATCGTCGTCATCATCAGAGTAGGTGTGGTTTTTCACCGAATCTTCTCCGTCCGCCCACCGATTCGCGATTTCCTTCACGTGGTCGATTGTTTGGGCTTCGAGCGGCCCAGCTCCTCCCTGAGCTCTATGCGGCGAATGCCGCCGTTGAACGCGTCGATTGCGCGATCCTACGAGATGTTTTCTGTGGAGTTCTTGATGTTGGACCACATCTAGATGTACGAGCGCAGCGACTCGCCGGACCTTTGGTGGCAGCCTCTTAATTCTTTGATTGACACGGGCCTTTTGTAAGTTCCCTTGAAGTTGCGCACGAAGTTGTAGACTAGCGCTTCCCAACTGCGAATGGATCCGTGCGGGAGATTGTTGAGCCATGCGCGGGCGGCGCCTTGCAGTTGTAGCTGCAGGCATTGCATTGTCGTGCTTGAGCTTCCACCGTGTAGCCTGACGGAGGAGATGTGATCCTCCAGCCAGATTTTTGGGTCCTGCAGGCCGTCAAATTTCGGGTTCTTCGACGGGAGTTTGAACCCCTTAGGAATTCGCTTCTGCATGATGGATCTACTAAAGAATCTAGTCCCGCAGAGATCTGTCTCATCCTCTTCCGAGTCAGTCGAACGAGCGTGCCTTGCCTGCATCTTGTCGACTTTGCGCTGCATGATGTCATCACGCGTGTCGTAGTCGTGGTCATGTCGCCGTGAGCGACGTCACCGTGATAGGTCGTGGTTATCGTCGCTGGAGGAGTACGAGTAGTAGTGTTTAGCCAGAGCCTTGCTTTTCTTCAGCTTTGGTGTTGGTTCCTTGTCGAGGGCGGCCTCGATTAGCCCCAGGCCTGCGATCGTAGATTAGTGCATGGTAGCTCGCGGATCTCCAGCTGGTGGCTGGTCGTTAAGGAGGTACATGGTGGCCGCTGTTACCGCAGCCTGCAGCTTCTTCGGGAGCACGTTGCCCCGCGTATCCACCGTCATAGAGCCAAAATCGAGGACTTTCGTGGCTTCTACGCGCTCTTGGTCGGTGAGGTGGGCCAGTCAAGATCGTCTCTTGTTGGCCATGTACTCGTTGCCTTTGGAGGAGGATCCTCCGTGGAAGGAGAGCCCAGCTCGCCGAAGGGTCGACTCGTCCGCCACCTTTCTGTGCGCCTCGTGTTACGCAATCACCTACTGCTGGCGCTTGAATTCCTCCTTCAGCAGCCAATGGTAGCCCAGCAGATGTCCTGCGGTGTGTTGGGGGTAGAGGATTGCCCCGTAGAGCTTCTCGACAGCAGGCCCACTCGTTGTCATTGAGCTTGATCAGCATGCGCGCTCCGGTGTTCTCATTCGCCGTGAGCGATGATTCTCCTCATGTCCCGTTATTGGTGGGTGCGCCATTGGTGGGGCCACCGTTGGGTGCACTACCGTTGGGTATACCACCGTTGGGCGGTCCAGTGCCAGGATTTTCACGATTGACGCTGGTATCGCCCGCGTTGACGACGGTGCACATGAGGTGATTGGGGAAGCTGTTGCTCCCACAACTTTCAGATCCGGAGCCATAGGCTCCATCTTCTGTGGCTAGGTCACCAAGATCGGATTCGCGATTTCCGTCATTGTCCGTGCTCCCAGCTGTTGCCGAGGCATTAAGCTCGCTAAGGGTGCCAATTGGTGGCAGGAACCACGTTGCGAGAGAAATAGCGTTAAGCTTCATCCGGAACCGTATGAGGTTTGCGAGCGTTTGCCAGATGTCATCAAGGAGCGTATTGCTTTCCTTAGTATTTATCACAACGTCATCCATGTAAACTTGAATGTTCTGACCTATTTGGTCATGTAAACATTTTTGCATGCATCGCTGATATGTTGCTCCAGCATTACGTAATCCGAGCGGCATAGTGCGATAGCAATAAGCCCCGTACGGGGTGATAAACGCAGTCTTTATTTGATCTTCCAGATTCAACGGTATCTGGTGGAAACCAGAATACACGTCGATGAATGACAACAGTTCACATCCGGCTATTGAGTCTATGATTTGGTCTATCCTAGGCAGTGGGAATGGATCTTTTGGACACGCCTTATTCAGGTTCGTGTAATCAATGCACATACGCCACACCACGGACACGTTTGGGTCATCCTTTTTCTTTTCCACGAGCACCGGATTAGAGAGCCAATCTGGGTAAAGTACTTCCATGATAAATCCGGCTACAAGGAGCCTAGCTATCTCATCTCCAATGACTTTTCTCCTGTCCTCGGCAAAGTGGCAGAGAGGTTGCTTCACCAGCTTAACCCCGGGTCTCACATTCAAAGAGTGCTCGGATAACTCCCTCGGCACACCTTGCAGATCCTGCGTGGACCAAGCAAAGATATCCTGATTCTCACGGAGGAAGTTGACGAGCTCACTTTCCTATTTGTCTCCTAACCCGACACCAATGGTTACGATGCGCTCTGGGAACGAATCATCAATTGGCACTTTCTTAGTGTCCTTGGTTGCTTGAAATGACACACTTCCATGCAGGTTGGTCAGGGCCAGCATATGTTGTTGCGCGGACTGAGCCAATGTCGCCACTTCCTGTATTCTCCTCTTCTCCTAAGCTATCACGAGTGACTCGGCTAAGTTAGATCCGGTAGAAGCACACTCGATCGAACGCCTAAAGTCCCCTGATACGGTTATCACTCCCCTTGCTCTGGGCAGTTTCATCTTTAGGTAACTTATGTGAGTACTTGCCATGAACTTGTTCAGAGCAGGCCTGCCGAGTAACGTGTGATAGGCGCTCTCCAAGTTCACCACTTCGAACTCCAAATTTTCAGTCCGGCAGTTATCCCTTGTACCGAACAACACATCAACCTGGACCTTGCCAATGGGCTCATAGGAGATACCAGGCACAATGCCATGGAAAGTGGTCCTAGTTGCTTGAAGCATATTTTCTGATATCCCCAATTTGTGCATGGTATATTGTACATGATGGTAATGCTACTACCGTTGTCCATTAGTACCTTTGAGAACCTTACATTGAGATTTGGACCAATGAACGTCGGTCCAGGACCAGAGCATAGGTCCCTGGACTAGGCATAATTTTCGGGTGATCCTTGATACTCCAAGTAATTTCCTAATCTGACCAAGGCATATACCTTACCATAGCCGGCATTACTGCATTAACCTCCATATGTTGGTGCTGCAAACTGTTTCGATCAGTCTCTTCCGTGGTAAACACACAATAGCTTTGGTGATGCCCCTTATACTCATTTCGTCCCTCATTAGCGTGGTAACCTTGATCTTGTTGCTGGTTGTTATTCACCTGATGCACCGCATCCCTTATTTCCTGGTTTTCATACCTCGGTGGAGGTGGAGGCAACATTAGTTGATGTCCATTTCCCCCATGAGTAATGGCTGCCGAGGTGCCTCATTCCGAGGTGCTTCATTCCGAGATGCCTGAGCATTCCTCGAGCTACCCTGTTCTAGCTTCCTCATCCACTCACATTGTCAGGTTGTATGGTTCGCCGGGCTATTCGGACTTGGCATATGAAATTTGCAAGGTTGGTCCAACATAGACTCGAATGTATACCTCGGACGATCCTTTCGTTCATGCCATTGCTTTTTCTGCTCCGGGGTCTAGGGCTTCATGCCTTCGCCCTTCTGCTGCCAGTGCTATCCTCCAATTTTCTAGCGCTGGCTAGCACCGGCATTGGGCTGATCTCGGTCTACTGCTGCCACCTGCTGCAAGTTATACCTATAATCCGGACGTTCGTCCCTTCTCTTTCCCCAGAAATCGTTTCTCCTCAATGACCCAGAGCCCTCTCTATTGTAATACTCCTCATTCGGCTTGCTTGACATTAGCCGGGGTTGAGTCGGGGCTCCCAAAGCATACGAATTTGCGATCTGGATCATCTCAACCAAAGTGGTTGGCATATCTCACTGTAATATTTGCCACAACATACTTCCATATCTACAGCCTTGGGCGAACCACGCAATTGCTTGTGATTCAGTTACCCCCTCACATGAGTTGCGCACGTTGCACCACCGAGTTAGGAATATCAGTCAGGCTCATTCGGTCTCTGCCGGCATAACGCCAAAGTTTGTGGCCTATTTGGCCTCTTGTAGGTGCTTGAGAAGTTGTTAACAAATAACTCCTTAGAATCCAGCCAACAGTTGATACTCCCTGGTGGCAAGTTGTTCAGCCAAACTCTCGCAGGTCCTTCCAACATTTGAGGCACATACCTTACTGCCCATCTCAAATTTCCTGTTGCGATCTTAACTGATGTTGCATGGTCAATGAGCCAATCCTCTGGCTTGGTGCTTCCATCGTAGGTCTTTGTTCCTCTAGCCAGCTGAAAGTTTGGCATTGGTGGTTCCCTCATGATCTGAGTTCCAAAGCACGCCGGACCAAGAGGACCTTGTACCTCGATCATCTTCGACCTATAAATCTGGTCCAGCTTTAGCCTTGCATCATCTGCCTGCAAATTTCTGTGCCCCAGCCTTGATCCGATCACATGGTGCTCCGTCCTAGGGAATCCGTCATTGACCATCACTGTGCAACCATCATTATACCTATCCTGATCCGGACGAGCATATTGTTGCTGCATTGACGGGCATGCACTTCTCTCCTGCCGAGGTATGTATTGCTGCTGCTGCCGCCGAGGTGCATTTTGCCCTGCTCCCGCCAGATCATGTTGTCCGGCATTGCCATTGGGAGTGTTCCTTTGACTGGCATTGCCTTGGTCGCGGTTACCTCGGCCAGCTTCACCTCGGCTGGTACTGTGGCGATCCTCATCAACTTGTACGGCCTTTCCTTTTTCTGGCTCTCACCGGGTCATAGGGGACCATTTGTTTGTCCTTTCTACCCGAGTTTACCACTTCTTCTCTCCTTGGGTCATGACCTGGGGAGGATGCAGCTCCAGCGGATTTTGCTAGGTTGTTCCTGGCCGAATGAACCATGTTTGACGCTCCGGGTGGCACCAGGTTTGCCTTGTTCATTTCCTTGTTTTGCTGGCAAGACACCCTCAACAAGTGGTTAACCCTCTCATGTTGCCTCTCCCGGGCCTCTCTGGTTAAACCCTCTAACTCGGACGCGGCTGCGTTTGCTGCCCCGAGGTTCTTCACCGGTGTACTATACCTCTCTAGCCCTCATGTTACTATTGTGGCTGTCTGACCTGGCCTAGCTTCACATTCCTTGTCAATCTCCGTAATCAGGTTTCTACCTCGGATTTTCACCCCATCTATGCGGTTTGTCTTTGCATATTCCCTCAAAGTGATGTTCAAATACTACTGTAACTCTGCTACCTTCTTCGCGCCAGCTAGCATTTTCTGCCTAGTCCCTCTAACTCAGCTTACGCCTGAGCCGAAACAACTACAGGAGCTATTGGCGTTGCTAGGCTATCTATTGCTTGCTGGAGTACATTCCCTGGCCTCTCTAGCGGAGGAAATCTAGACCTTGCCTGTTTTGGCGTGACTTCCGGATCTGGCGCCGGGTCCTTGCTTGCTCCCGTGTCTGGCGCGGCAATCATGACCTCAATGCTGCTAGTGGGGAGAGTGATACGCACACCGCAAGCTGCACTGAGAGGCGGTTCGCCTCCCTCGACGACATGCCGCGGATGAACGCAAGACTCGTCCATGCCGACATAGATCTTGTGCGCGCCAAGCTTGATGAAGAGGCTGTTGCATGGAGGAGGACGTCTGCCGAAGCTCCCAGCGGTGTCGCTGACGTAGTCCAGCGCTCCAAAGCACTGAACCAGGCCAGAGATGATGCGCTCACCGGTGCCGGAGATGCTTCCCGTCCGGATTTTCACCCCTGGTAGTGCTGCCAGCCCCACGGTGGGCGCCAACTATCATGGTGGTGGCACAGAAGGTGCCATGGATAGGTTATAGATGAGGCCAAAGTACGCTAGGGGAATCCAGGGAGGGATAGTGTGATGATTCCACACACAAGTGTTCATATATTTTCTCTATCAATGGTGGATTACAAGTGCTCCTCGAGCCGTTCATGAGAAGGAGACTAGGTCTCTTACCCCCCCCCACACACACAGTTATGCTCTAGAGTTCTACCTTAGAGAGAGAAAATGATTGATCTCCCTCTATGGAGGCCCCGTTGCTCCTTATATAGGCAAGCCCAGGGTACAAAGTTTAGGGCTTACATGGAGGCATATTCTCCGAATATGCCCCTTGGTTAAAGCTAGATGCTTCTTTATTTTCTTTAAACGGCTCGACCGGGCTTTGGACGTAACCCTCTACGTTCCCCTTGTCTTTTGGCGTCACTAGACACGGTTTACATCAGCCGGCTTCACCCACGTCACCTTTGTCAGCCATGCCCCGCTGGTCCTCTCCTTTGCTCGCCTCGCTCACCCTACAGCGGGCAAAGACCACCTTTTGACCAACAGGAGATTCCTTCCTTCTCTTAAAAGCCAAGCAGTAGCCTGGCTAGCGCATGGCTAACTCGGCCAAGAGGGTACATGCACACATGGTAGATTAAGCATAGCCGACATATATTTTATGTCGTCCGGGTAAGTGTTAGGTGAATGCTCTCCGGGCCGGGTTACTTCGTAAGTCGGCCTGCCTTGAGGAGACCTGACCAGCATTTGCTTTGACCGTGCCGTACCTTGGCTAACACGACCTCTATACCCTAGCGTAACCCTACCCGGGGGTATCCCCCTAACTCTGCCTCTGTGCTGGAGACGAGGAAGAATGGAGTGTAGCCGGTTGAGCGATTAGGCGTGGTGTGTAGGCTTCATAGTACTGCTGGCAGTTCCTCTATCTATCATCCGGGAGACCTCATCAGTGGCTCAATCAGCCGGGGCTTGATTCCGGATAGGACCAGGCCGTTTGCCCTCTCACATTGCCCATTTTACTAGGAATGCACGACAAATGCAAGGTCCAAGTGGATGCCCTTTTCTCCACAGTAGCGCATGAAGGCCCCTTTGACGAAGTTCGTGCCATTGTTGGTGATGATGCGATGGAGGTAGCCGAAGAGCATGATGATGTCCATGAAGAATTTGATCACTATGGATCCGTCCAGCTTCTTGATGGGTTTTGCCTCTATCCATTTGGTGAACTTGTCCACCACCACTAGGAGATGCGTCATGCCAGACCGCGTTGTCTTGAAGGGGCCGACCATGTCGATCCCCCAAACAACAAATGGCCAGGTGATAGGGATCGTCTTGAGTGCAGCAGCTAGTGTGTGCTTCTGTTGGATGAAACACTGGCAACCATTGCACGCTCGCACCATTTGCTCGGCATCCTCTAGCGTAGTCGACCAGTAGAAATTGTGGCGAAATGCCTTAGCTACTATGGCTCTTGATGATGTGTGGTGGCCACACTCTCCTTGGTGGATGTCTACGAGGAGACGGATTCCTTCTTCTTGGCTTACGCAGCGTTGGTAAATGCCTCTGATGCTGCGCTTGTACAACTCGTTGTTGATGATTGTGTATGCACTTGCGCTACACTTGATTTGTCTTGCCGCAACCTCCTCATCGGGGAGCTCGCCTTTGGCGATGAAGTCCATGAAGGGCTTGGCCCATGCAGGGATCTCCCGAATGGCGTACATGGTTTGGATGATCAGCTTTACTTCCTCACGCATGGCCAGGTCGGGCTTGTCAGGTGGCCTATCGGGTGGAAGGACGGAGCCGGAAGTCCACGTGTTGCTAGAGCCGGCTTGGGATGTTAGGGCCTTTGACCCGACAGTCCACGTCACCTTTGATCCGGTAGTCATCGTGACCTTCATGGCGATCTTCGGGTCCTTAGAGCCAGCAGTCCCCGGGTCTGTATCTAGGACGATGGAATCGGATTATGGGGATGGCGTGATGGAGGGCTGACGCAGGTGCTCCAGGGATACTCCAGGCAGAATTGCTTATCTTGTGGAGCAACTCGCGCAAGTGCGTTAGTAGCCTCGTTGTTGGCTTGAGGGACATGATGAAATTCGTACCCTTGAAGGAAGCACATTGTTGCTAGAGAAGAAGCGGTACATGGCCATGTTTGGATCCTTGGCGTCCTAGTCACCTGATACTAGCTGCACCACCAGAACCAAGTCGCCAAAGCAAAGGATCCGTTGGATACCAATTTCTTTTGCCATCTTGAGGCTATGGATGAGTGCCTCGTATTCAGCAATGTTGTTTAACGCATGGAAGTGGATCTGCAACACGTATTCCATCTAGTCTCCTTTTGGAGAAGTGATGAAGAATCTGGCTCCCAGCCCCTAATGATTGCAAGTTGCGGTGACCCAGCATACCACTGCATGATGTAGTACACTATAGTCGTTGACATAACACCAATGAAACACCGTTTACTAGTATTACATCCCTCGGAGTGGTACAACAGAAACACAGCAGGTCCAAGACATGACTATAGATTACAACTCGACTCTTTACAAAAGATCCGGAGAACACTCTAGGTTAAAGAGGAGGAAATAACTTCTTACAAAGAAGAACCAGAATAACAACTCATAACTATCTAGTAACTAAGACTAGTATCTAAACTATTTGGCTTACCGTTGCTGCTATTGCAATGCTCTATAGAAATAGGGTTTATGGCTAGAGACTCTACTCCTATCTAAACAGACACTTTATCTTCACTTCAGCTATGTATATGTTGACTTCATTGACTTTATTGAAGAACTTGAGCTGTCAATGATGGTTTCTTGAGCAGAAATTGATGTTGACATTGTCTTCAACAGCTTAAAACCTAGCAAGGGTTAAGAAGGTACGGTTGAGTATGAGCGTACTCAGCAAGTTCACTAAAAAGGAGTGTATGATGCATTATCTCTACAGCCACAGACCATAGGTCATAGGCAATGCAGGTTTTTGTAAACATTTCTTCAAAGGTTGCTTTTATTCTGAAAACTATGTCCGACGGCCTTCACAGGTTGAACAGAAACTTCGTGGGGTTCCTTTCCTGCCGTGTTCGTAGCTCCTTTCCGGAACAAGGAGTAACATGTCACAATTCTTACACTCTGCAGAGGTGCATCACTTTTCCCACAAGAGACCTTAAGCTTTGTTGCACGGCCGGCAGTATGTCCTCGTTCAAACTTCCATGGTTTGAGGCCCAACTTAAGATCCAAGCCAATCACTGCCCCCTTCACGGCCCCGCATGTCCCCTTGGTGTACGCCATGCCCACATCTTGAATTATAGCAATGGTTAGTACAGACCGTCAGATGCCAGAACTATCGTGGGACGTTGAGGACTCCCACCCATATGATGTATATCCTCTACGAATTACCAATAAATGCATGCTACGAGGATAACAGCCATGACCTGGCCATCCGGATGCATGCGAGAGGAAGTAGATACAACTGACTTCTCCGTCCCATTCCAAATCTCATGGTTGACGCGTAATATACGGCGCTAGAATCACTGGCGACATTGGTTGTTAAGTCCTATATGATACATTACTATACAATGGCATTTCCATTGCCAGTTATGAAAGATTAGCTGATCACCCTGGATCGGTAACCGATATTTCCAGTTAATTATGAAAATAGTGTTTTCGACCTTTTTGAAATACAGGTGATGACAACATTTGAGTTACAAGCATTTGATAGAAAATAATCAAAGGACATGAGCAAGTGTGAACTTGCCTTTTGTGATTGCAATATTATGCACTCATGGTCTTCAAGACAATAGAAGATCCAAAATCTGGAAATAGCATCATTGGCCTGGTAATGACTAATGTTTAAAGAAGCAAGATGCAATTATGCATAAGTAATGTAATGCAGTTTGATAAACACGAATCCTCGGACTAATCGTATCTGATCTAGGGTTCGGAAACTAGGAATGATTTCTTTAGAATGTGTTTCACTTTTATCTCAGTTTCACACTTGTGCTTCTTATTAAGGCTTGTGATAGTGTGTGAAACAATATGTAAATACAACAAGTAATATGCAATACTAAAGCATTCAAGTGTGGAATGGCACATAAAAACTCCTTGATTAGGATTGTCAACTCGTTAGAGTCTTCATAGAAATGCTTAAGGATTTCTCTTAATACTTCTTAAAAGAATAACTTTTGAGGAAAATATTACTTTACAAAGTAAAAGGTATTTAAACTTAAGGCTAACACTTTAAGGTTTTCTTATTAGCTAAGATTATTAAAGAGGAAAACATTACTACATTAAACAATCATAACATAAGTGGTGGAGATTTACATGTTTTGAACAAGGCACCACATTGTAGATGGTTGACTTCTTAACATTTCACAAAGATAGAATTTAAGTATTATTACTTGAATGAGATGGTGTTTTATTAGAGTTATAAGTGGATGCATTTACTTTTCTATCTTTAAAATCAATGGTTATACTTCATAAGTAAAGAATGGGTATTACTTCAATTACTTTAGAACTTGGTTTAAACCTTTAAGTGGTTTTCTCAAATTTGTGAAAGAATTAGTAAATAAGAGTTTGGTGATTTTATAAGTGCATAGGATTCTTGTGATAAACAATATACTATTTTAGTTGATTTTATAATTGGTAAAAATCTTTTTAAGAAAATTAAAATACCCTTAATTTGAGATGATAGATTTAGTAGATACATTTTAAAATGGTTTGACCTATGTTAACTTCACTTAAACATCAATTGACTTGTTATTACATTTTTAGACTTTAAACAAATAATGGCAAAGGCAATAGCAATGGTTAATATATTTTTAATGAATTAAAACAGAAGAAAAGGGTTTTAATAAGATTCATTAGACCTTTACCTTTTATTTGACTTCAGTTAAGAAATATGATATTTTTAATGTGTAGGATTTATTTTTGTGATCATTTTGGTATATTATATGTATTTTTGTGATTTTTAAATATTAAAATATGATTTTTATAAGTGTTATCATTTTATAAAAACTTAATAAATAATAAATATTAGTTAAGTGATAAAAATGTATAAAACAAATTTATAAGTCTTTATTGTGTTTTTATAAGATTTTTGATATATTATATTTATTTTGGGGAATTTAAAATAATAGAATATATTTATTTAAGATTTATCCTTAATAAGCTATTTGTTAAGTAATACTAATTATTTTATTTAAGTTGGAAAATAATTATAATAATAGGTTTATATTATAGGTTTATAATAATATGTTTATATTATTTTACAATAGGTTTTATTTTTCTGAATAAAAGATATTGATTTAATAAGATTTATTCATTTTCTGGAATTAAAAAAATAAATATTAAATGTTTTATTGCATTTGTGCTCACGTCAGCATGACACACACACGTAGGTTAGATCTTTTACACCGAGATAGACTCTAGTCTGAGTCACAGACAGGTGGGCCACTGGCCACGTCGGCTTTTCACTTAACCTCTTTACACTACAACTAACCCTAGCCTACATCCACTGACTAGTGGACCCGGGCCACGTCACATGCCACCGAGGCAACTGTGACTGACTGACCACACCGTCGCGGTCAATCGACGCCGGCGACCATTTGGTGGCGGCGCTACTATGCACGTGCGGACGTGTCGTGGCTTCTATTCGATGAAGTACATGATGGTCGACTCATCTAGGGCGGTGCGGTGCTCTGGGGTGATCGAGAACAACGTCAGCAACGGCCGGAGTAGAGATGGGACAGCGGCGCTCGATGTTACTAGGCTACATCAAGAATTAGCATGCGAGAGTGGGGTCTGGAGATGCGCTAGCTTACCTTGGTGCTTGTACAGCGGCTGACGGAGTCCGGCGTGGTCGGAGATGAGTGCAGAGTCACGGATTCTGGCGAAACCCCACGAAAGGAAACGGTGAAATTCACCCTCCTCAGAGCTCCCCTTGATGATGTGCTCCTCCCAATGGATCTACAAAGCACTGCGCTTCTTTCGGGCTACTCCAAGGTCACCGAGATGACCTCTAGTGACGATGGTGGTTGGCTTTGGCCGGCTAGGGTTTCGGTCCTCTGCGAGAAAGAGAAAGAGAGAGCACAAGAGAGAGTGGATGGGGATGAGTACAGGAGTACTACATGGTGGCGTTCTTATCCCTCCCAGCGACCGCATCACAGATCTTGGCGCGGCGACGGCGGCGCTGCCGCCAACGAGCTGCTTCACCGGCCGTACGTGAGGTGGACGACGACGATAGCCTGGACCAAACATTAACTGGGCCAGGCTGGTACTAGGACACATGCAGAGCGAGCGATTTGTTCCTAGGGCTGCACGCGAGCGACAGTTAGAGCTGAGACGACCTGGGCCGTGGGCCGAGCTACTGCGCTGCTTCTATCCTTTTTCTTTTTCAATTACATTTCATGTTTTCTCTTCTTTTACAAAACCTTTTTAAATTTGAATTTCTTCAGGGATTTAAATATCCAGAGAATTTATAAGTCAAGAATAGTATTGTATAAAGCAAGTATGACTCTCTTCTCCTGATTTCTTATTATGCATTAAAATATATTCATAATTATATGAAAAGTCCTTTTCATTAGGAAGTATTAATAAAGATTAAGGTTTTAAGAATTTGTTTCTTATAATAAGATTTCACAAAGATGATTTTGTTTTCACTTAATAATTATAATGGTAAAGATTTAAAATGGTGAAGGATATATATAGAATCTTATTAATGCTTAACTTCCTGAAGGAATTATGAATATTCATTATAAGCTATTAAACCTTGTGGTTCTTAATATGATGATTTGATTTTCATGGTTCTCCATACTTGGTGATTTCTCTTATTCAAATCCTTCTTGATTTATAGTGCTTAGGATTACCATGGACAAATTTGGTGAAGTCAAGAAGTATGAATGGCAATCATTAATGTAATTGTTCATTTCCAAACAATGGACATGAGTTTTTGGGAAGGTTTAATAATAGACTCATATTCCATTATGAATATGGGCAAAGATCAAGGTTTAGGGATACTACTTCTAAATCTATGAGTAGGTTTGGTATCTGCACTTAGAGTGAGATATTGGAATTACTTATTAATGTGATCCTGATAGTTCTATCATTCTAGGTTTCTATTAGGGTTTAAGAAAATAGGGTGGACAAGGCTTCCATCATTAAACACTCATCTGGTTCTCTAATTATCTCTTGGAAGCTTCATTTGTCCAAGAGACATTATTCAATGGTTACCTAGGAATAGGAAATGGTTCCACTATCAATTTGATCATGGGGTTTTAGACAAAGAGGGAGACATGGGTCTTGTCCTGATTTGATATGATCTTGGTTAAGGCTTCTAAAGAATCCTTACCTTAATACCTCAATAGGCTTATCTTGAGATAAGGAATTCCTTTCCTAAATATACTCTATAAATCTTTCTGCTTTCAATCACAAAGATCACATCTTCCTGAATAAGTCAATCATATGACTTCACCATATCAATCATCATATGATGACATGGTCATGCCACTTCAACAACACTCATTCCCCAGTCTTCTCCTAGTATCTACATAACTTCCATTACTATACTACCCTTGATGAATTCATCAATGTAGCTACTTCTAACTCCATCCATTAATTCCTTTAATTCCATCTTGCAACTATATCCAAGGCTTACAAGATTACAATCCTCACTATAGATAACAAAGGACATCAATCTTCTAGAAGAGGTATGATATTACTCTCCATAATACAAGTTTGTTCTTGTATTAGCTTGGTTAAACTATTATACTTCCAACTGCTCCTACAACTTATGTTATATGCTTCATTATACTCTAGCTTGACTTCTCATAATCAAGCTAGATGATTTAGCTTACAAGGGCTTTACCTAATTTGGTATACTCACAACTCTTCTTCAAAACCTAGTCATCTATTCTCAAATGACTTGAGAATAATGACCACCAACCCTTGATCATTCTTAGCTTAGGCTTCTAATTGTCTGATCAAGATCTATTAACACTAAGCAGTAGACTTGTATTAGTCTCTCTATAGGATTTATCTTGTTAAGAGCACTTACTTTAAGTTTATGCCCACTTGGTTTAACAAGATTATCATTGGATATTCTAATACTACTAGCTTCCTTATAGCTCCATGATCACTAGTTACTTCTTGGCTTTAAGTACTGCTTCTAGTTAACTCATGAGTGAGTTAACTCCTCCAACATCAAATGGTTTGATCACCACTAAGGATCTCATTACATTGATGATGACGTACTTCACCATAGCTAGTTCCTTCTAATTATTAACTTATTTAAGGTCTTTGGAAGGGTAATATAATAGGTCAAAGGCTATGAATCAATAAGTTCTAGGTCAAGAATTGATCACACACATTGATGATCAATAGACACTAGGACTTGGTTAAATAGGGTTGTCAGCTATTAACATTACACTAAGGTATGTGATGGATGGTCTTGGTTTGACTTCCATTTCTACTCTATTTGTAATAAGAGTTAGTGTTTAGAAACTACCATGGTTCTCATGGTAGGAATATCTATGGCAAACAAGTGTTTCAAGATTTAGTTGTAGAGTTTCTTTTACTTGGGTTATATACTTGACTTGGGATTCAGGGTTTGTAGTAGATAATACATTGATATCATCTTTAGAACATTAAGTATTCATCTTTGAGTTGTTGTATGGAATACCATGTGATCTCTAGGAGATCTAGTACTCCTTGTTAAGTAGTGTGTTGTGACTCAGTTTTTATTACATTTGATCTACCCTTAGATCAAATTATATTACCCAAACATAAGGTTTTAGCAAAGGTCATATTGAAACTTATCGCAGTCAACTTGATGATCTACTTCAGTTCCACCAAGTCAAGAGAAGCTTCAATCACTTTGGCAAGTTTTATTTAAAAGCGCGAAAATTATCTGGATTTTCTATGCATGAATGCAATGCACACACATGTGTTCAGTTTATTTCTAAGCTCTAATGCTGGGGTGTTACACAAGTGCGCAGATTGTTTTTAGCTAGTTTTGAAATAAAGATATCGATCCCACAGGGAGCAGGAGTCTAAAGTCTAATAACTCTTGAATTAAATACTACAATAGAAATGCTAAATAAAGTTCTAAGTAACAAGATAAAATGCGAGTATTGTGTAAAAAGGTGTTTTGGGGTTTTTGGTACAAGAGAACAATAAGTAAAGTAAAATAACTAAACACAAAAAGTAAGTATCACGTATGTAAAAGAGATTTGGAACTGCAATAGGGAAACAACATTCTCAGGGAGTAGCGGATACACCACTAGCATTATAAAGATCTAAGGTAAAGATTATTATCATGAACATTATCAACTATGTATGTGCGGGAGGAACTCCGTATTTGGACAAATAGGCAACAACCACTGCTCACATCATCCTCATAACCACGACAGTCAGCAATCGACATCAATCGAATTACTGTGCTATTAAGGGACGGAATCCCGTAGGACGTATCCCATGGCATGGATAGTGTTCCGTGAGTTTCCTCGGTTCCCAAATTGATACGTAAGGGGTGCCAACAGCTTTATAGTCATTGTAAGTGCTGACACACCTCCGTCTACCAACAAGTAGTTCCCTCCATCAAGTCCCCATGAGAGGCAAATATTGAGAGGTCGACTTCTCTCAACATCAAGATGAATACAATCTAACACATGGTCACAGTGATGAATATCATGATAAACTTTATCTTATTTCAATCTCATCCTAGGGTTTATCCATCTCACCAAGAACTAATGACCTACTCAGACATGGAGGCAATCAACATCATGGCAATAACATTGGAATCTATAATAGATGAATAGTAGTTGTATAAATCCACAACGAATATGGGAATTACAACAAGATCTAGACAAGATGTAGATGGGATGGATGGAGATGGTGGTGATGCAGCGGTTGATGATGAAGATCGATGCCTTAGCCTCCCGAATCTGCGCAGGGTGAAGATGGATCCCTGGTGGACTAGTTCCCCCTCCAGATGCCTTCCGGAGGTGAGGTTTTGGTGATTTCTGGTTGTTCTGTATGTCTTCTCCCTCATCCAGTTGCACGGGGTGAAACTATTTGAGAAGGCGGTGGCGGCGCCAACTATACGGCAGGAACTATACGGCCGGAAAATTTATTCCCGCTGTATAGTTGGTCGCTAAACCGTTGATACATTGCAAATGTATTTATAATTTTTGATGTTCCATGCTTGGTTTTATCCACTTTCTTGTGTTTTGTTCCAACTTTGGAGTACTTTTCATATGATTTCTTGGACTAACCTATTAACAAGAGCCATAGTGCCAGCTGCCTGTTTTCTACTGTTTTTGGTTCCAGGAAAGACAGAAAATGAATATTCTCGGAATTGGACAGGACAAAAGCCAAAGTGCCTATTTTTCCGGAACTGATCAAGTGCCAGAATACGAGACGGAGAAGGGCCAGGGAGACACCACACCACCTGGCCACGTGGCCATGCCTGGCCCGCGCCAGGGGGTGGTGTGGCCGCTCCCGGCACCCCCTCGGCCTCTCCTTCCACCTATATATTGCCCTCGGGACAAAACCCTAAGTCCCCGATCAAAAATCCACGAAAGAGCCTGTAGCCGCCGTCATCTCCATCCCTAGATCGGGAGGGATCTGAAGCTCTTCCCGGCACCCTGCCGGAGAGGGGAATTCACCCTGGAGGCCTTCTTCATCACCATGCAAGCCTCCGGTGTGATGCGTGAGTAGTTCATCCTTGGACTACGGATCCATGTAGTAGCTAGATGGCTGGTTCTCCTCCTTTGTGCTTTCATGTCTAGATCTTGTGAGCTCTGTTCATCATCAAGATCATCTATTTGTAATTCTGCATGTTGTGTTTGTGGGGATCCTATGGATATTGAGATGCTATTTCAGATTGATTATTGATTCTATCATGTCTTTGTTATTTGTGATCTTGCATGCTTTCCGTTGTTAGTAGCTATCTTGGCCAAGTAGATGATAGCAACTCCAAGAGTTAGTATTTATGCTCGATAGTGGGTTCATGCCTATGGTAATCTGGGGAAGTGACAGAAATCTCTAAGGTACTAGATGTGTTGTTGCTACTAGGGAGAAAACAACAAACCTTTGTTCATAGAACAATCGTATTGTTTTCTTTACACGCAGTTCGTAAAGCAATAATCTGTTGCTTGCAACTTAATACTGGAGGGGGTTCGGATGATAACCTAAAGGTGGATTATTAGTCATAGATGCAGTTGGATGGCGGTCTATGTATAATGTTGTAATGCCCAATCAAGTCTCAAAAGAGTCAAGATGATTAGTATATGCATGTATTGCTTTCTCGGTGTTTGTCAATTGCCTCGCTGTAATTTGTTCACCCAGCATGTTTTCTATATAAGGAGAGCCACCTCTAGTGAACTATGGATCCCGGTCCTCTTTCTTTACATACAATCTATAAACTGTTTACTGCTTTGTGTTTACTTTCTACAAACTTTTACTTCTTTCCATTCGATACGTTTAATCCTTTGTTTTCCGCAAAACACGGTGAGATTGACAACCTCATCGCAAGTTGGGGACAAAGTTATGTGGTTGTGTTGTGCAGGTCTCCACGTTGCTACTAGCACCGGTAGTGCGCCCTGCTAAAGCTCAGCTAGTAACACCTTTGGGGTGTTTCCTTGCTCCTACTGGTTCGATTAAACCTTGGTTTCATAACTGACGGAAACTTGCTGCTGTGCTCATCATACCTTCTTCTTGGGGTTCCCAACGAGCTCTACATCAACACCACCATCAAGCATTTTTTCTGGGCGCCGTGCACTGAGCCATCAACCGTCTATATGTTTTGATCGCTTCAGGTTTTCTTCAGGTGTTATTGATATTTCCCAAATAAGCGATTTACGTTGTTTTTACTCCTTTTCTCCCCAATACAATGATACCTTCGATCCGGATTGCGAATGTAGTATAGCTTCTTTTTCCCTAGTAGACCTAGGTTATCGAATCCTCGGGAAGCAGATGCTTAGTGAAGTTACTTTAACGGACCTTCGGGAGTTTTAGAATTCCTTTTGTGTTTTTATCGGACCAAGAGTTTGCGTCTTTTTGTTGTTGTAGATGATGGAGATAGAGGGCCTAGGGTGTTCAGTTTCACCTATATCTATGCAAAACATCTGATGGGAATAAAAGATAGAAATAAAGTATGCATGTAATTGTTAGAGCAAGATAAATTATATGTGGGAAGTGCATCCATAATTGCTATTTCCTCCGCAACCGCTTATAGCAATAACCTACTAGTATCATCCATAGAAGAAAGAGAACTAATGATATGCATAGTGATGTCACCGTTAATCCCAAGTAAATCCCTCACATACAGACGTACTACCCCTTCTGTCACTGGGGTTCCCAACCTGCAGATCAGTCATTACTCATACTCCCTATACCTGGATCAACCCTTGGGGTCTTGGGTACCTTACAAGTCCTTATATTGAGGCAAGAGAGGACACAATAATCATCATGTCATACAAACTAATACATGATCCCATCTATGATAAATAACATGCATAAACGCTACATGGCTAGGCCGAAGCCCTTAGCCCAAGGAGAATTACTCACACATAGAGATGAGATCAACAATAACAAACATTGTAATGAAAATCATAAGATTGATAGCAATAGTCTTACAATGTCGCCAATCGAAGAAGAGATCTACTATTACAAGTGGTGGAATATGGCTTTGGAGATGGAGAAGGGTTTTGAGATCTGGAGGCCGCTGGTGATCTAGGGCAGAGACTTTTGGACGAGGCAGGCTTGTTTTCTCGTCGCCCGAGGCTTATTTATATAGGGGTCCCTTCACAAAAGTTGTTCCGTTTGACCTAACGGTGGTGGCACCAACTATATGACCGGAACTATACGACCAGAATTTTGTTCCGATTGTATAGTTGGTCGTTAAAGCGTTTGCCTCCGCTTCACGGCTCCTGGTTTCTTCTGTTGTTGGAAATCTCGTATGTTTGACTTTAATGTAGTGATTCCCATCTTCAAACGACATTATCTGCACAGGAAAAATAGAAAGAAAAGGATTGCATACCCCTTTGAATATTAGGCATTAGTGGCAGGGTTTAGAGAGATATTTCATCAAAAAATATGAATTATATCTAGTTTAAATGTGGACGTAGATGGATATATTTCAGAGCCATCAACCTCCCCAAGCTTAAACTTGACTGTCCCCGAGCAAGAAAACCAAAATCAAAAAGGAACTCAACATTTAAACTAAAATAACGAGATGGTGATCGTACTCATGATTGGTAGTCTCATGTTTCCTCCACTTCATAAATCTGAAAAACTTTAGCATAGATAGAGTACTCGCAAGCATATCATATGGGTTTTATGCATCCTTATAGCGCAGCAAAATTATTGTCAACATGGATGATTCAAATGAGTAAACTTTATTCCATGTCATGTAATCAACTCATAGGCTTGCCTTTGAACAATAAAGTATAATCATGTAAATTGAGAGTGTGAGAGTTGTCATGAAAAGCATATACACTAGAGTATCTCAATTCTCCCACATCAATAAATCAAGACTTTTCAAGCACTACTTTTCTATTCATTGTCCTTCAAGAATTTCAGTTCTTGAGTAATTGAGAGTATACCAAAGATTTTTATTAGTTTATCGGGATGTGATGGACACTCGTGGCATCACTAAGGTTTGTGTTCCTTTTGCATAATGATTACTCATAACAGCCAAAGGAGTGATTCCATCATGATTACAGCTACTCGGGAGTGCCAAGAATCTTACCCACTATAGCATTGCTGCTACATGTGTTTAATCAACTCATGGCCAAAATCTAGGAGTTTCCTCCATGAAGATCGGTCGTAGGCCAGCGGAGTTGTGGGAATCCCATGAAGTTTGACACGCATAAAGCTATATCATTCTTATGATTAACAAGTCAAACTTTGACATGCTCAAAAAAACCACTAAACATTAATTCAATCGAACAAATCCTTTTAAAGAGAGCTATCAAGTCAATCAAAATTTTCCGTGGCGTTGAGTGCCTCTAGAAATAAGCCTTCAAGACTAAGCACTACAACACCCAAGCCTTCAATTGTGAGATTTTTTCTTAATACAATTGTTTAGCAATTTTTCGGCAAGACTTGGTTAATTACGAGAGCTAGAACAAAATGTACCCAACTAAATACTCATGCAAACGAAAATCTTACTACAATACAAAGACTCACGCCACCAATATAATATCTCGACATTTACTACTAACTAGCATGGGTTTCTCAAACTTCAAAAGTGGGGAGTCATAAGGCATACCTCTCATGTTTGGTTCCACTTCTCTCTTCTATTTTTTATTTGCTTCTTCGAAACTCGAAGTCGATCACTCTCCTGCAAATACATGAAAACCTCGAGGCGGAAAGAAAAGAAAGAGGGAAAATAAGGAAAAATGGAGAAATGTTTTTGTGGATTTTAAGAGAGGGGGTTTAAAGAATAAAAAATTGGTGGCAAAGCTTGGTTAGAAAATCTAGAAAGCAAATAGAAAGAACTAAAAATAAGGTGTTGGGGAAGCCAACACGAGGGATCATAAACTTGAATTAAAAACACAACCTCGAAATAAATAAAAGCAAATGAATGCCAAATAAAGATACATGAAGAAACTTCCCCAAGCTTAGGATTTTGTAAGCCCTTCAAATCATTGTGGTGGCGGGAAAAAGTCGTTACTCCAGTTCGCAAATTGAGTTGAGAGGTTACTAGTTGATCCTCGGAGGTTCAAAGAGAGGCTATGCATCCTCTCCACAATCCCTCCAAGTTCTTGGAAGTCTTGGTATGTAGCGAACCGGGTTTGTGGATGCTCCTCTTGATAAGGAACTTCTTGGTCCTCATCCTCCTCCAGAACCTCCTCCTCGGGTTGGTGTTGCTCAACCTGCAAGTCATATTGCAAACGTCCTTCCTCGATAAATAAAAGACCATTAGGCATAGGATCGGGTAGAGACGCCCAGCTCTAGCCATATGCAGGTAATAAACACCACCTCTCCTAGTGAGCATTCCACAAGCTTTTAAAGTAGAGAAACCAACACGTCGCTCACCTAGCACGGGATGCAACTCATGTAGGTTGATGCCTAGGGCAGTGGCAAGCATGGTGATGACGCCTCCACCTATGATTGGTCCTTGGCTTTGGGAGGCTTGGTGCACTAGGTAGCGCACAAGGATGGCACCCAAGTTGAGTGACAAGCCGCAGTTGATGTAAGCAGCCTTTGCAAGGACTAAGATGTCCTCCTCGTTGATTCTCATGAACTCATTATGTGCCTGCAAGGTGTTAGCAATAACATAGAACAAATAGCGAATTGTAGGATGTTAGATATTCTTCCCCTTGCTCACTCTAGTAGTAAAACTCATTACATTATAATATTGTTCGGGGGAAGGGTCTAAGCTAGTAAAGGATGCACGTAAGGCATTATCATCATTGTTTGGCAAATTAAAACATGCGCACCATTCATCTAATGTTAAAGTGTAGTTGTTGTTCATAAGTCGGAAAGAAATCATGTCCTCTCCTTACCATTGTTTAACGGTGCTTCGCAACGAACTTAGGAATTCAATAGTTAAGCGGCGATAAGTAGGCACATCATTGTACACAAAGTTTTGCAGGCCAGCACTATTGCAAAGTAAATTAAAGTCATCAGAAATACTGAGTTGGTTCAATATAATGGGGCAAGCCCACTTGGTGGCCTTCATTTCGCGGTTCTTGATCTTGTTGAAGCGATCACGTTGGGGCTCATCCCTGAACTGTATCCCCATGTGTTCTTGAGCGACAGCCCGAGAAGCGCTAGTGGTGGCACGAGCACGAGTTTGGCTCCTTGTGTTCATCATCTAAAACATTGAAGAAAGACAAAAATAAAACTTTTTGATCCAACAATAGTAAGCATGGCATATTCCTCATCGTAGCACACTAAAGGATCTCCTCAAAATAGTAATCTAGGCAAGAGAATCATAGCAATCGGTTCATAGTAGGTCTCACCCTAGATTGATAATGACAATAGATCGAAGATGAGTTTGCAAAAAGTAATTGGAGGATCAGAGGAGAAACATACCGTAGATCACTTGTGTGCGAGGAAATCGAATGAAATTGAGTAGAGATGAAGATTTCTTGAGGTTTTGAGAGAGTTTGGAGGCAGACGAGAGAAAAGGGATTGAAGTTTTGGAGTTGGAGGTACCTTCCCATGCGATTTGTGGTAGGATGCAACTATACGGCCAGAACAATGTGTTCCCACCATATAGTTGGCCTTATGTCAAAAATTTAGGGTTTCCTCCTGGCAGCGCAGCTATACGGCTGGAACTATACGATCGGAACAATATGTTCCTACCGTATAGTTCGTCGTCAAACCATCTGTACCTAGGAAAAGAAAATATACAAAGGCATCGATATCTATACGACCGAAGCTATATGGCCGAAATTATTATTTCTGTCGTATAGTTGGTCGTTAAACTGTCAGTACATTGGAAAAGAATTTGTATGGAGGCACCGATATCTATACGACTAGAGCTATACGGCCAGAATTTTTATTCCCGTCATATAGTTGGTCATTAAACTCTCAGTACATATGAAAGAAAAATTGTCGATGGCAAAGATACCTATACGAACGGAACTATACGGCCGGAATTTTTATTCCCACCGCATAGTTCGTTGTTAAACTTTCTGTATGCATAAAAAAAATCTGTTTCTTCGTAAATTATTTCTTTTCTTATAACTTAGTGATATACCTTGTTTTTGACAGAAAATTGATAGTAAATATTGTCGACCAACAACAGCATGAATAAAGCAGGATTTTTAGTACTACCGAACTTCTTCTCCTCAATTGGAGTTTTCTAGCACCCTTTATTGAACATAAACTTAAACTAAAACTTAAAAACTTTACTCAAACCTTTATTTCACATGGGTTTCCTCCCATGAAGTGCTCTTTTATGGTCAATAGCTTGACCTCAATGTTGCTCACTTAGGCCAAATGAGTGGAACACCCACTCCAAAGTAGTTGGCCTTCAAAGTGATGGCCTCTTTTTCATCATGTTTGGATTTCTTCTTCCTGGGGAAATGAATAACAAAAGGGTATCGCGAAGGCAATTGGAGCTTCACGTTCCCTTCAGTAGATTAATCAAAGCCTTAATAGTTCTTAAGAAAGGACGACCTAATATAATAGGAGCAGTAGCATCTTCAGGCATGTCAACAATAACAAAATCAATAAGAGCAGGATAGCCTTTAATGTATACTAAAGTATTCTCCTTAATTCCTACAGCTTGTTTGTAGGTAGAATCTGCTAGATGCAATTCTAACTCGGTGATCTCAAAAGAGCCAAGATTTAACTTGTTAAAAAGACTCTTTGTAATTGTTGAGACGCTTGCACCTAGATCACAAAGTGCAGCTATCTCATTGGTTCCAATCTTAATCTTAATAGTAGGCTCAGATATGTCATCAAGCTTCACAGGTAATTTTTTAGCAATTTGCTTATATTCTTCCTCAAGCTCACGTACCTTTATTGCTACCTGATTAACAAAGTGCTGGTATATAGCTTCCTCACTACTTTCACTTATCGGAATCTTAACGTTGATCCTTTTTACGAGATCTTCTACAGTGTAGCTTGGTGAAGGATCATTACTATAATCAAGTTCTTTAGGCTCCTCCCTTTGGATTCTCATCATCTTGAGGTCTTAAATGGGATTGGGCTTAGCTTTACCTGCAAATTTGGCTAGAATGAGATTTTGACTCTCGGTTATCTTACCTAGTTGTTCCTCAATGATCCTCATTCTTTCTTGGAGGGCCTACAAATCATTCCTAAAACTAACAACTTGGTTAGATAATTTACCAAGCATAGCATCATTGTTCTCCGTTATTTTAACAAGAATGTTGTTTTGTTCATTTTGTGAGTCTATAAAAGACTTAAGTGTTTCTTGGAGACTACCATTACTAGTTCCTATATTATTATTAGAGTTACCTGCAGGACTAAAATAATGTTTCTAAAAATTAGGATTATAATTCTTCTTCCAAGCAGGGTTATAATCATTACGAGCTATGAAGTCTATTTCTTCAATATTTGTTTCAAGGATGGCTCTTACCTGGGTTTCCTTACCTTTTACGGCTAGTATGAGCTCATCCAACTTAGCATTGAGTTCTTCATTTTCTTATGGTGAGACAGAGTTCACCTTCTTCGTGTTTGATCTATCCACATGCCATTGGTCATGGTTGTCTTGCATGTTGTCTAGCAGATGCTTTGCTTCACTAATATGTTTACCCATAAATGTTCCTCCAGTTGCAATATCAAGCATAGACTTAGACACGGGGTTAAGAGCATTATAAAATAGATGGAGATTAACTAGTCTTCCATCCCATGACTAGGATAGTTTCTCATGCATTCTTTCATCCTCTCCCATGCAAGCGCTAGTGGCTCACGCTCTTCCTGTCTAAAACCAGTAATATTAGATCTGAGTTGCATAGTCTTTGCAGGTGGGAAAAATTTAGTCATAAATAAAGAAGGCATTCCACCCATGATGTAATAGTATTTCTAGGCAAAGATAACAACCATTCTTTTGCTCTTCCTCTAAGAGAGAAAGGAAATAGACGCAATTTGACCGCATCAGGGTCACTGTCTTTTATACGCATCATATCACATATTTTAGTGAAAGTATTCAAGTGCATACCTACGCCTTCAACAACAGAGCCTCCAAATTGATTCTGTTGAACCAAACTTAAATAATGGGTCTTAATTTCATAGTCATCAGCAGCAATTGTTGGCTGAGTAATAGGAGCACGCAAATAATCATTATTGGGAGTAGCAAACTCCCTAAGCTTCTTTTCAGCCATAGTTCCTATGTTTTGGGGTTTTCTTAAACAGGGAATTATAATAGAAAAAGCAAGAATTAAAAGGCTAACTATTTTTTTGGTTTATCAAATAAAGACTAAAAGCAAACTAACAAAACTAAAAACAAGAATTAAAACTAGCAAGGTTCCTAATAACCTCACCAGGGTAGCTATTGCTTCCCCGACAACAGTGCTAGAAAAAAGGTTGATACCTTTGATCCAGATTACGGATGTAGTATAGCTTCTTTTTCCCTAGTAGACCTAGGTTATCGAATCCTCGGGAAGTAGATGCGTAGTGAAGTTACTTTAACGGACCTTCGGGAGTTTTAGAATTCCTTTTGTGTTTTTACTGGACCAAGAGTTTGTGTCTTTTTATTGTTGTCGATGATGGAGAGAGAGGGCCTAGGGTGTTCAGTTTCACATGTAGCTGTGCAAAACATCTGATGGGAATAAAAGATAGAAATAAAGTATGCATGTAATTGTTAGAGCAAGATAAATTATATGTGGGCAGTGCATCCATAATTTCTATTACCTCCGCAACCGCTTATAGCAATAACCTACTAGTCTCATCCATAGAAGAAAGTGAACTAATGATATGCATAGTGATGTCACCATTAATCCCAAGTAAATCCCTCACATATAGTCATATTACCCCTTCTTTCACTGGGGTTCCCAACCTGCAGATCAATAATTACTCATACTCCCTATACCTGGCTCAACACTCGGGGTATTGGGTACCTGACAAGTCATTAGATTGAGGCAAGAGAGGATACAATAATCATCATGTCATACAAACTAATACATGATCCCATCTATGATAAATAACATGCACAAACGCTACATGTCTAGGCCGAAGCCCTTAGCCCAAGGAGAATTATTCACACATAGAGATGAGATCAACAATCACAAACATTGTAATGAAAATCATAAGATTGATAGCAATAGTCTTACAATGTCGCCAATCAAAGAAGAGATCTACTATTACAAGTGGTGGAATATGGCTACGGAGATGGAGAAGGGTTTTGAGATCTGGAGGCGGTTGATGATCTAGGGCAGAGATTTTTGGACAAGGCAGGCTTGTTTTCTCGTCGCCCGAGGCTTCTTTATATACGGGTCCCTTCACGAAAGCTGTTCTGTTTGACATAACAGTGGCGACAGCCAACTATACGACCGGAACTATACGGCCAGAATTTTGTTCTGGTCATATAGTTGGTCGTTAAAGCGTCTGCCTCCGCTTCACGGCTCCTGGTTTCTTCTAGTTGTTGGAAATCTCGTATGTTTGACTTTAATGTAGTGATTCCCATCTTCAAATGACATTATCTGCGTAGGGAAAACAGAAAGAAAAGGATTGCATACCCCTTTGAATATTAGGCATTAGTGGCAGGGTTTAGAGAGATATTTCATAAAAAAATATGAATAATATCCAGTTTAAATATGAACGTAGATGGCTATATTTCAGAGCCATCATACAACTGCTCCAAGAATTGTGACCATTGTATCCATCATCTGTCCTGATCCTGGTGAAAACAGACATAAAATGTGCATGCGAACGCCGTAAAATACTAAGATCCTATATCTAAAGTGCAAAATAATAATATAAAACATGATGCAAATATGCACTCATTAGCCCCCCGTGCAGTTTTGAGCCGCCAATGCGTGGAGTCGGGGACCGGTGGAAGGTACTAGGTTTCTGCCCAATCGACAAGGAAATCAGCCAGGGCGTAAGACTTGATCATCGTTCTTGGCTCGTATTGGATGTTGTGGGTGGTGAGCTCTATTGCCCACTTCGCCACCGGCCCGTGGCGTCCTTGTTGCTGATGATCTCAGAGAGTGGTGCCAACGCTACCACTCGAATGGAGTTCTCTTAGAAGTAGTGCTTCAACTTCTTGGTGGCCATGTACATGCCATACACCAGCTTCTGGTATTGGGGGTAGTTCTGCTTCGAGAGCGAGAGCACTTAGCTTAGATAGTACACTAGGCGCTGGACCGGATGCACTTTTCCTTCCTCTAGCCTCTCCACCATGAGCATGACACTGACAACCCAGTTGGTAACCACAATGTACATTAGCATTGACTCCTTTACAGCTGGGGCCGCCATTATGGGTGGGGAGGAGAGCATGCGCTTAAGGTCATGGAAGGCTGCATTTGCTTGAGCTTACTAGACGAACCGGTTAGTTTTCTTCATGAGCTAGTATAGTGGAAGTCCTTTCTTTCCCATCCGGATGACGAACCGACCGAGGGAGGCCAGGCATCCAGTGAACTTCTTCATGTCGCACAGGTTCTGCGCTGGCTGCATGCGCTCGATTGCGCCTATCTTCTCCAGATTGGCCTTGATCCCTCGCTTTGAGAGACGAGGAAACTGAGGAGCTGGCCGGCTAGGACACCAAAGACGCACTTCTCTGGGTTCAGCTTCATCTGGAACCGGTGGAGGTTAGTGAATGTTTCCTTTAGGTTCTCGAGGAGCGTGTGTCCTCTTTCATCTTCACCACCACATCATCGATGTAGGCGTGTACGTTTCTCCCGGTCTGTTCCTGCAGACACTTATGCATGCAGCACTAGTACGTTGCCCTTGCATTTTTTAGTCCAAATGGTATAGTGGTATAATAGTAATCCCCATACAGGGTGATGAACAGCATTTTTATTTGATCCGTAGGATTCAACTTAATATGATGGTAGCCTGAATAGGCGTCCAGAAAGGATAACAGGTCGCAGCTGGCAATGGAATCGATGACTTGATCTATATGCGGCAGGGTGAAGGGATATTTGGGGCTGGCCTTGTTGAGGCTGGTGTAGTCGACGCACATGCGCCATGTCTTGTTCTTTTTCAGTACCAGCACCGGGTTTGCCAACCACTCCGATGGTACACTTCCATGATAAATCCGGCTACAAGGAGCCGGGTTCCTCACCAATTGTTTTTCTTTTATCCTCCACGAAGCGATAGAGAGATTACTTGACCATCTTCGCATCCGGCCAGAGTGAAGAGAGTGCTCGGCGAGCTCCCTCAGACCACTTGGCATGTCCTTGGGGGACCATGCGAAGATATCCCGATTCTCACGGAGGAAGTCAACGATTGCATTTTCCTTTCTATCAAGGTCGTCTCCCACCAGGAAGAACTTGTCTGGCCCGGCCTCGTTAAGCAAAATATTCTTGGTTCCCTTGGACGGCTTGAATTGTGTCTCTCCAGCTGGCTAGGGTCCGCCAGCCGGCATGTCAACTTGCGCCAGCGCCACGTTCCACATGATGATGTGCTTATCCTCTGTGATGATCATGGCCTCGGCTAGCTTAAAGCTGTCAGTGGTGTAGTCCATCGACTGCTTGTAGCAGCCGGCGATGGTGATCACTCCCCTGGATCTAGGAAGCTTCATATTGAGGTACGCGTAGTGTGGCGCTGCCATGAACTTGGTAAGCGCCGAGCGCTCGAGGATGGCATGGTACGCGCTGGAGAGGTTGACCACCTCGAACCAGATGGCCTCGCAGTGGAAGTTATCCTCCGTGTTGAAGATGACGTCCAGCTGGATTTTTTCAATTGGCGAATGTGAGGGGACTAGAACATCGCCATGGAAGGAGGTACTAGAAGTTGGGAGCTAAGACTCGCTGATGCCGAGCCGGTGCAGCGAGCTGCGGTATAGGAGGTTGATGCTGCTGCTTCTGTCGATGAGGATGCGTGAGAACCTATAGGATTCCTTCTTAGAGACAATGATGGGGTCTAGGACCATCACTTAGCTGCCCAGATTAGGTAGCACAGCCAGCTAGTCCTTCCTGCTCCATGTAATTTCTTGTTCCGACTAGTTCAGGTACTATAGGGGACGGGAGGGACGATAGCGTTCACCTCCGCCTCGTGGCACCTCTTGCTATGCTTGGTCTCCAGATCGGTGGTGAATATGTGGTAACTGCCCACTTGGCGAGGGTACCCATTGTTAGCCTCGTCCCGGTGTTGGCGGTCATGGTTGTCTTGCGGGCCACTAGCTAGCGGAGGCAGTGGTGGTGGTGGGAGTCCACCGGATTCAGCCATTCTCTCTGGTCCAGCTGCACTAGCAGGTCGTGTGCGTAGTCGGCTTGTTGCCTCCATTGTGGAACTGGCATGGCCCATCAAGCATTGACTCGATAGTGTACTTGGGCCTTAGGGGCCGGTCATCGGGCTTCTGCCTCCGGCTGCCTCCACCAGCTGGATCCTTCTGAACTGCTGCCACCTGCTTGGTATTGTATCGATTATTCGGTTGGTCATCTTTCCTCTTGCCATGGCAGTTGTCATGGCCGTGCCACCTAGAGTGGTGGTGGTGCTCACCCGGCTAGCACCGGTCCACCGAGTCATCCATAATGATTTGCCCTTGGTCATCCACCACGATGGCCTTCTTCATCACCGAGTTGGCAGTGGCGTACTTGTCCACGATGGCCATGGCCTAGGCCATGGTCTGGGGATCCACCCGACTGAGCTTGAGTTTAAGCATGGTGATGTCTCTGCAGCTGTTGGTGAAGAAATCGATGTCATGGTGTTCGCGTACCCCTTTGTAGGAGTTGTGCATGCTTGTCCACCAGGTGAGGTAGGCGTGGTCTGATTCGTCCTTGTCCTGAATGCAGAGGGCGAGCTCGTGAGGCCTGCCCTGCCGCTTGTAGGTACCGATGAAGTTGCAAACGAACGCTTCCTTGAAGTCCAGCCAAGCATTGATGCTGTTATCGGAGAGGCTGTTTAGCTATGTTCTGGCCGAGTCATGGAGCATGAGGGGGACATAGCGCACAGCTACCCGTTGGTTGCCGTTCACGATGCCCACCGTGGTGACGTAATCCACCAGCTAGTCCTCTGGCTTGACCGTGCCATTGTACTTTGGCGTATCCCTGGGAAGCAAAAATCCCTTTAGAAATGGCTCATTCCGGATGCACGGTCCGAAACATTTCAGACTGACCGGACTTTCCTCCTCCATGATGTGTGGCTGGACCAGGAGGTCGATGCGCGCATGCGCGTCCACGATGGCCGGCTCGTGGGGGTCAAGTTGTCCCGTCAGACAAGACACAGGGGGGTCCTGTCTCCCACCGGCTCTGTTGTTGCCCTAGGCCAGCTCCGTCAGCCAGAGCACGATTCATGTTGGTGACTGTTGCGGCTTCATGGGGGTGCTGCCCACGGTTGCCTGATCCGCCACACGAGCAACTGTTTTGCCTTGGACCGTTCGGCGAGCAGGCCTGTTGTGGCTGCTTGATCCCTCCTGGTGTTGTCAGGTCTTCCATCTAGAGGGGGATTGGGTCCTTGTTGTTCCATGCTTGGCTAAGACCTGCCTCGGCCTGTTGTTTGTTGACCACGGAGACAAAGAGTTGGACACGCTCCTGTTGGCGGCGTAGCTCGTTGCCTTCGAGGTGGCTCAGCTCCACGGCGGACACTTCCACTACCCTCGTGTTCTTGGCGGGAGTGTTGTAAACCGGTTGACCGCGTGGGTGCACGGTAGCGCAGTCTAGCTCTGAACTAAGGCCGCGGCCTCGATGCTAATTTTTCTGACTGGTGCTGGGTAGGCGGGCAAAGCCATGTGCGATGTTGTACTCGTGCACAGTCGCGTTTAGCCAGCGCTGGGCAGTTGCGACCCTATTGGCCTCTTCCAAGAGGTTTTGGCAGGTAGCCTCTAGTGCAGCTGCAGCCGTTGCCGGATCCGCCTCGAGAACGACGGGGTTACGGAGGTGCTGGATGGAGGCGGTTAGAAAATCTTGGTCCTGCTCATGCGAGGTGGCGTCGTTGCCTCCCGCATGGCGCTCGAGGTGGTGGGCAACGGTTTTTGCTAGAGCCAGCCATCATGACCTTGACGCTGTAGTTGGTTGCGGTGATGCGAGGAGTGCCAAAGTCAGGCTATGCGTTGGAGACCGTGATGATCTCATGAAGGAAGGCCTCAGCGATGGTGGCAACATAGACATAGTGGTCACCAAAGTGAAGGACGGAGCCGTCGCTAGGGAACGTTTCCCTTGCAAAGCACGATGCATTGTCGATGACACAGTCGAAGGAGTCGAGAGTGAGGACGAGGCCGAAGGTGACGCGCTCACCGGCAACGAGTGGAAGTCCCGTGCGAAAGATGACCTGAGCCGAAGCACTGTGCCCCATGGTGGGCGCCAACTATCGTGGTGTGGAACACGGCAGTGCTAGTAGGGATGGCTTAAGAGGGGACAATCAGGATGCAATCAGTGGCTATCGCAACGGGATTAGGCATAAGCATTGCAAACACAGCAAAGTACCCAGGTTTGGGGCCCTCTCGGCGAGGTAACACCCCTACTCCTGCAAGGATCTACTATATCGGGGGCGAATGCCCAATACAAGTGCTCCTGGAGCTGTATCTCTTCCTTAGCTAGCGCGAACTAGGAGTAGCGGATGAACTAGGGGAGTTGAGTCTGTCTGTAACCCTAGTTCTACCATCCCTTATATACTAGCTGGGGGTGTAGGATACAATGTGAGTTTTAGGGTTTACAAAGTGGACCAGCTGGCGAGGCCCAGCCGGTAGGCCTGGACCCAGTCAGTGTTATAGTGTCTGCTACTAGTGCTACAGTGCCCAGTCGCCAGACCTTTAGAGGTCAGCCGACAACGCTATGCTCAACCGCTAGCTTTGCCCCGCTCAGTGCGGTCATCACGTAGCGCCACTTGGGCTGCACTCTAGTCTGTCTGATGACGAGAGGACCTAGAGGCATGCTTCGTGAGGGTTCCACGTCCTCCATATCCTCGCCAACAAATCCGAGGCGACTAGGTGGAGCCGGCAACCTGGTAGGCTCTTCTGGTTACCCGGCTTGATGTGCCAGCCGGGGAAGCTTGACGGTGGACCGGTTGGAGCATTCCAACCGGATACAGATCTTCTGTCCTTTGGTCGTGTGGCCTGATATCTCTAGAGCTGACCTGCTTAGTCCAGGCTTATCCTATCCGGGGGTCATCCCCCCGAGACTCCTGAAAATGTCTCTAGGACCCATCATAAGGGGTGTAATTTCTCATATCTATGGATGCACCTAATTTAGGCTCTGCCCTAAAGAAATGAAACTTGATAAAATGTTCACCATGTTATGTAGAAATCTGAATTCTAAGTAAATCCATGCCTCCCTTGGGAATGCTTGTCACATATAACTTCACACACACTTGAGCTTGTCCTCTCACTGCATAGAGGATTGGGATTTCTCTCATTGAGAACATTCACTTATTGCTATTTACTTTCAGTACTTTATTTTACTGCAAACTACAAATCCAAAACACCAAAACCACTACACCCTTTTATTGTTTTACTTGTCAAACGTACTAACCAATACCTTCGGCTCCTTGTGAGTTTGATAACCTTTCTTATATAAAAGTACTACAATTGATCTCCTGCACTTGGGAGCCATCACTCACCACAAAGGCTTACTCACGATCCACTATGGGACACTTGAGGGTCGTCACTGAAACCGTACAAGCTTGGGGAAAACTCCACAACTCAATTGGACGGCTCCCAAGAATCACCACAAAGGTCTCGACTTTGAGGAATCTCCACAACTCAATTGGAGGCCGCAAGGGTATCACACCACTACCACACAATCGTCTTGGGTTCCAAGAACCCAAGAGAAACAAGCCCTCAAGCTTGAAATCGCCGACTCTTCGAGGAGAACTCAAACATATGCACCAAATTCAAGAGGAAAATCTTTCACTCTCAAATTTCACCGAAGCTACAAAAGGCTATTGGGGGAATAAGAGAGGAAGAACACAAAAGGAGAACACAAAACTCTCCAAGATCTAGATCCCAAGGATTCCTTCACAAAGAAGGGATTTGGTTTGGTAGGGTTGTAGATCTAGATCTCCTCTCTCAAATACCTCAAAAAGATGCAAGAATCGTAGGAAGGGAAGGGAGAGGACAAGATCTTCAAGGATAACAATGGAGGAGAGAGAGAGAGAGAGAGAAACAAACCAAAAGAGCAGCCATGAAGGGGAGAGGAGCCCCTTTTAAAGGGCTCCTAGATCTAACGGTTTGGGTCAAAATGCGCCTAGTCGGTAGTACCGGTGATCCATCGGAAGTCCTGGTTAGCCCCAGCTCCAATGGCTCAAAAGGAGTTGAAATGACCCAGTTGTACAGGCAGAAGTTCCACCCGAGCTATGCCAGAACTTCCGGCCGGTACTACCGGTTTACTATCGACCAAGTACCGATAAATAAAACATGACCAAATGGAGAGATGACTATGGGGTGTCACGGGCTGAGCGGAAGTGGGCTGGAATTTCCACCAGTACTACCGGCGGTAAAATATGCCCAAGCGGTACTTCCGGTAAACTACTAGCCCAAGAACTAGTAAATATGCATAAAAACAGAATGGGTGCTAGGGCGTTCCCATGCTCACCAGAACTAGACCGGTACTACTGGCACAAAAAAGTGGCCTAGCTGTACTTCTAGTGAAGAAGTGGTAGTTCCGGTCAGGGAAACTCCAGAACCAAAACTACCATAACTTTTGCATCCGAACTCCAAAAATATGAAACCAATTTTGTTGGAAAGATAACGCCATGTAGAATCCAACAAAAACTAAATATTGGGTCTTAACAAGGGAGAAAATACCATGAATAAATATGTGAGAAATATCCCAAGGTGTGGACCCAGAAAACCCGCAAGGTCAAAAACGCAATAAGATATTCAAGAAAAATCCGTTTTTGATGAACTAGAGCTTGTTATGAAGATAACCACAAGCTATAGATCCTCACATGGACAAGATCCAAACAACAACCAAGAAATATGATGCTATGTATGCAAAGGTTTGAGCTCTCCTGAAGAAAATGAACGAGCTACTCACTCGAGATCCCCTCTTGATTATACGGCCATCTATCATAAACCTGGTCTCCCAACAACTACAAGAGACCGGTAAAATATAAAACCTATCAAGATCATACCTTTGCCATGAGCATTCCACTTGAGCTTGATGTAGACGGTCTTGTCTTCTTCAAGATGAACCATCTTTCTTGATAGCTGTTGTTCGCGCTTTGCTTGACGAGGACTTGTTAATTGCTCCCCCATACTCCACGGGGAAACCTATTCTTTGAAGTTTTCTTCATCACACCATGATAACTAAGGATGGCAAGATTCAAGCATGTGATCTTGAGCTTGCACTAGATTTCTTCTAACTCCATTAGGATTATGTCTTGAAGATAACCATGAGGAACTCCATCTTCTTCTTCAAGACACACTTGATCGTCTTCTTCTTCGTTGTATTCTTATTCTACATGATTCCAATGGGCACAAAGCTCTTGGACATTGCCTCTTCTTCATTTCTTCACTTTCCAACCTTGAAACCAACATATGGCCCAAGCGATGCCAATGGACAAAACCTACAAGCGAAACTCAATTCAAATATTAGTCCATAGAGATTTCATTAATTACCAAAACCACACATGGGGGAACACATGCACTTTCAACTAGGTTTGGCTTGTGTGCACTTCTAGAGCTTATATCAGTGTCTTGCTTAGCCGTGCTTAGCTATTCGAGTCTGGTCCATTCAAAGATGTATCAGAGACGCAGAGAATCTAGTATGATAGGAGAATAAGGTATGAAGGTGATATGAGGTTAAACATGTTAAGGCTTGTATGGGAGGCCACGGTGGGATGTGTTTTTTGTAGTCCCATGCTCGCCACCACTAGGACCCAAGTTCTTGCCTTTGGAACCAAGACTAAGCATACAGCCACATGGGGCCTGGAAAACTCCTCGACCAACTAACTTCCCTAGTAGATTCCACGAGTCACATAGTTCGGCCGTTCCATTTGGCATACGCATTGAAAACGTTTTGAAAAGAGATGGAAAATGAGGTGCATCATAATAGGTAGGGAAGCATGAACAAGGTTGTTTGGGGTAGATAGAGCTTCTGGTAAACCAACCTCGCCTCATATCTCTAGGGACCGTCTTAGGGATTTGATTCGTTATGAAGGAACCATCCTTAGGGTGTGACTCATGGTCTCAGCGACATAAAGGTAAATTTCATGTTCAACCTCCCCCTGTCAGACTTCCAAGGAAGAGGGATCATAGGTTGACATTAAGAGCAGGTTGGTACATGCGGGTAAAGTTGTACATCCCTGTAGGGTTAAATCTTTTTGAAAATACGCGTTCACAGATATGGATGACTTGGAAACAGATCCTAAGATCATAGTGAACATTAAACTAATCGTAAAACTTGGCAGATCAACGTGTGCTTAATGATGCTTCCTCAGGGTACGAGGGGGTGATCCTAGTTGAGAGGTGATGATGATGACTGGGTGGATATCAAAAGATGATGATCAATTTAATTGGAGTTGACGCTCCCTTATCCCCTTTTAAAATGATCTGTTAGTCGAGCTTCTACTCCCTCTTCTTTTACAAACAAAGATAACTTTATGAAAAATAGATCCACCAACCATAAGTCTTGCATAGTACACCCTGTAATCACCCTTGCTTCATTGATACTTTTGTAGCACAATAAGTGTTCCCCTGAAGACGAGTTTTATGACATCGACACCGACGAGTAGCTTGGGGTTCTCGGCCAGCAACCTAGAATTTATGGTCTAGAACGACATCATTATGACTTAGACCTCTTAGGCCATTTGTTAAGTTTGTTATACTTAATAGTGTAATCTGCCTTCCGTTGTTTGATGTTTGTGGTCAGGGACCTCTGCTTGTAATATTTTGGTTCTCTACTCAGTTATGAGCTTGCTGTAATATTTTTTGTGTCGTAGGTCACTATTGTGTTACCGATTCTCTCATTGTATATCATTGAGATCTAGTTTAGGCTTATGTCAGAGTAAGGTCTGGGATTTGATCCTAGGTGTGTCACATGATATCATTGTTTTAGTACCACATGAGCTACCCAACATGATCATGGTCATCTATGTAATTCCTACATGGTGGATCTTTGTTTTATTAGTTGATATTTGAGATTGGAATTCTATTATGTGTAATATGTATTGATATATGCATATTATATGTTCCCCGTTGATGTATTCCAAGTGCAAGGGATCTATTGTAGAACCTTTCAATAATAAAAGGTTGTCGAACCCATGAGAAGCTGAAAGTATTGGTTAGCAAGTTTGGTAAGTAAAATAATGAAAGATGCAAAGGTTTTGTGTTTTGAGTTTATAGTTTGCAAGAAAGTAAATTGATGTAAAGTAAATTGCAATAAAGTAAATTCCTTTTTTAGAGAAATCCCAATACTCTATGCAGCAAGAGTACAAGCTCAAATGTGTACTTATATGTGACAAGCATTCCCGAGGGCAACATGGATTTACTTAGTATAAGGATTTCTAAACAGCATGAAGCATTTTGTCAAGTTTAATTCTCATTTGATGGAGACTAAAGTAGGTGGACCATATACATGAGCAAGTGCACCCCTAATGATTGTTCCTAAGAAATTTTCATGTGCAAACAAAGGATTCATTAAGACATAAATGTCTAACCATAGCAATAAGTTCTAGGGTCCCCGATCTAAAACACCCCTAATGCAACTCAAAGTCCAAGGACACGGTTTCTGTCATTCCTTCCCTCCCTTCTCTCTTCATTACATTAAAGTGTAGCCCTATGATCCCATATAGGTGAAGTAATATGAATTCGATGTTCGCATATCACCATCATAGAACCACATAAAAGACCATCCTCTAACGTCTACTGCTTGCCATGAACTTAACCAACTACTCATTGCATACTATATAAAAATCATAGCCAATTCATCCTATGCCCTCGAAAACAAGGGTAACTACTCACAACAGTGAAACATGATATGGATCAAACGGCATATGGATTACAACACAAACTTAAAATATAACTTCACCACCAAATAAATACAAGCTTTTTTTACCACCAAACCGTAGGGGAGCTCCCCCATGATAATTTTCTATTCATAACTCAAAAACAGCACCGAAAAAGAGTCTCAAAGTCTAAAAAATACAAAAAAGGTTGAGAAGATCAACCCATAGAAATAAAATAAAATGAACAAACACCAACAAGGTGTGAGAAAAAAACTAGGAGAGATTACTGACCCAAGCTTTCAAGCTATCAAGTTTTGTCTTTTTTATAGGGTGGCAAGTGATTCGGAGATCAGCAAGAAACTTAATTTTCCAGGATATAAAACTAGGCATCTTGTCCTCAGATAAAAAACCATTCCTCTCCTTCCATATACTCCAAACCGCACAGATGGTTATCTTGAGAAAGTTAGGACCTTGAAAAACCTTCTTGGCTTTCAGAAAATATCACTCATGGAGTTACCTGAAAGCCATTTAATCTTGCACAAATTCCAACATCGTTTGACAAAAGTATAGTCAAGGAATAAATGATTTCGGTCCTCTATAATGGATTGATTGCATAAGACACAATTCGAACCTGAGTTAAGATGCCACCATCTCCTGATCATCACATCATGTGCGTTAAGCCTATCCACTAAAAGGAGCCATGTGAAAATCTTAAGCTTTGGCACACATTTGCATTTCCATAGTTCAGGAAAGACGGGTTCCACATGTGTGTTCTGAAACACCAGCTATCAACGGTATTGTTGTTGATAGTTGGTGTTTGATGTCTAACCATCTGGTGGCTCATGTTCATGACCCAATACCACTGAGACATTTGTTAAGTTGTAATTTGTTGAGGACCCAATACCACCGAGCACATGCTCCCATCCCTTGCCTATGCGCCGCCACGGCCCCTTGAGCACCTACGGCTACCACGACGTGTGAGCACGGCCGATGGGAAACTTCTACATGGAGATCCACGCCACTGACTACCACCTTTCGTTGGGGACGTTCGATGCCGCGTGCGCGTATGGCGCGGTGGCGTGGAGGCTTCGCCGTCCGCGTCGTGACAAGAACTGTATCGAAGAAGCGGAGATGGTGGCACCTCCGCCTCGCTTCCTCACGAGCGAGGATCAACAGCGCCACCGCTAACGCCAGCGCGACTCGCCATCATCGAGGCGGACGAGTGCACCATAGCGGCGTGGAAGGTGAACTTTCCAGAGGATGTGCAACGCGAGGTAGAGTTCTACGCGCAGAAAAAGACGCGGAGGAGGGCCGAGAGGGCGGCAAAGTGGGAGAAGAAAGCGTTCATCAATGCACAGCTTGCCGGTCCGTGCACCATCGGCTCAGACGATGAAAGGTGGGACGACCTCTGGACCACTACTTCGGACGAGGACGACGTGTAGGTTAGTTTTAGTTTATGCACTGTTTGCGCTTAGCTTATGCACAATGTTTATCTTACTATGTCAGGTGAAACGCTGCTTGCCGCGCCTGGAGCTACCCCGCGCGCTAAAACAGCAAAAGTGACGTCGAAAACGTTTTTACCATGCGATAGCTAGTATCTCCTCAGTCCAACGGGATCGTGTACAGGTTGGGCGCCGTGTTCGGAGATGGAGCGCCCGTTGCCCCCGTTGCGCCCGACCCGCATGTTCCGCGTGTTGAGAGCGTCGCACGGCATCTACACCAGATGAGATTCAACGGCACTTATAAGAAGCCGCAAGGGGGCCATGGCGATTTGGGATTTGTTACTCGTTTACCGTGGGAACTGCTAGCCCCTACACACACGCCCCTCCTCCCACCTCCGCAGAACTCCCCTCCGAACGGCCCGTTCCCCTGCAACCGCAACTCCCCCCACTCACTCCATCCAGTCCTCCTCTTTACTCAGTCATACCATCATCATCCATCACTCCAGCAGCAGCCTGCGCGCCCGCCGACGTACTGCCCGCGACTTTGGGGTCGCAACGATGCTCACCTTCACGGAGCTGTCGTGCCCGGCGGCCTCCGGCGAGGACCTGGCGGCCGGGTCCGTCGACTCGCAGCTCTGGCTGGCCTGCGCGGGGAGCATGTGCACCGTGCCGCCCGTGGGCGCCGCCGTCTACTACTTCCCGCAGGGTCACGCCGAGCAGGCCACCGGCGCCGTCGACCTGTCCGTCGCGCGCGTCCCGGCGCTCATCCCCTGCCGCGTCGCCGCCGTGCGGTTCATGGCCGACGCGCAGACCGACGAGGTCTTCGCCAAGATCCGCCTCGTCCCGCTCCGCGCCGGCGAGGCGGTCGTGGACGTGGGCGCCGCCGCCAACGAGGGGAGGTTGCAGGACGACAGGCCCAAGCCGGCGTCTTTCGCCAAGACGCTCACGCAGTCCGACGCCAACAACGGCGGCGGCTTCTCCGTGCCGCGGTTCTGCGCCGAGACCATCTTCCCGGCGCTGGACTACAGCGAGGAGCCGCCCGTGCAGAACATCTTCGTCAGGGACGTGCACAGGGAGGAGTTCAAGTTCCGGCACATCTACCGGGGCACACCGCGCCGGCACCTGCTCACCACCGGGTGGAGCAACTTCGTCAACCAGAAGAAGCTCCTCGCCGGCGACTCCATCGTGTTCCTGCGCAGCGAGGGCGGCGAGGTCCACGTCGGCATCCGCCGCGCCAAGCGCGTCTTCTGCACCGACGACGGACACTCCGGGTGGGACCACTACAGAGGCCTGGTGCGGGGCAATGCGGGCTCCGGCGACGGCGGCGCCAAGGGGAAGGTCCCCGCCGAGGACGTGGTGGCGGCGGCGAGGCTGGCCGCCACCGGGCAGCCGTTCGAGGTGGTGTACTACCCGCGGGCGAGCACCCCGGAGTTCTGCGTGCGCGCGGCCGCGGTGCGGGCGGCCATGCAGGTGCAGTGGTGCCCCGGCATGCGGTTCAAGATGGCGTTCGAGACAGAGGACTCGTCGCGGATCAGCTGGTTCTTGGGCACCGTCGCCGGCCTCCACGCCGCCGACCCCACCCGGTGGCCGCTCTCGCCCTGGCGGCTCCTCCAGGTACACGCATGCATCATCACACTCTGGAATTAGCCTCATCAAGTCAGTCCACTCCACCACATGACTACTAGTATGGGCTATGGCATGGGACCAGAATATCGTACCAGTAGTAATCAAACAACATGATGGGCTACTAATTCCTTCCTGAAATTCGCATCGATCATGCAGGTGACCTGGGACGAGCCGGACCTCCTCCAGAACGTGAAGCGCGTATGCCCGTGGCTGGTGGAGCTGGTGTCCAGCATGCCCAACCTGCACCTGCCGTCCTTCTCGCCGCCGCGCAAGAAGCCGCGGATCCCGTCCTACGCGGACTTCCCCTTCGACGGGCAGCTCTTCCACCCGCCGCCGCCGCAGTTCGCTCACAGCCACCACCACCACCACGACCAGCAGCTGATGCACCCCAGCTACCCCGTTTTCCCCTTCCCGGACAGCAGTGGTGCTCCTCTCGCAGGCGTACAGGGAGCCAGGCATGCGCACCAATTCGGTCCGTCTTTTCCGGATCTCCACGTCAGCAACCTGCAGTCGGGCCTACCCTACCCCGGCGTCCGGCGCCCGGCCGCAGACAACGCCGCCCCTCGCGCGGCAAGGGTCAGCACCGACCTGACGATCGGCACGTCGCCCGTCCGCGAAGACGACGCGACCTGCACTCTGCCGAAGAAGGTTGTCAAGCCGCCGCCGCCGCCGCCGCCGCCGCCGTCGCTGCTGCTCTTCGGGCAGGCGATACTGACGGAGGAGCAGATGAAATCTGGCGGCGTGACGGCGGCCTCGCCGGGACGAGCCGGCTCGCCCAAGTGGGAGGGCGAGAAGGCGTCCAACGTCTCCGAAGAAGGCTCCGGGTCCGGCGTGATCCAGGGCAGCCCGAGCAACAACAACAACACGTCCTCCTGGAGGCTGCAGTGGTTCGGGGACAGCAGCAGCCAGTCGTCCTCGGAGCAGCTCGGGCTGGAGCCCGGGCAGTGCAAGGTGTTCGTGGAGTCGGACGCCGTGGGCCGCAACCTGGACCTCTCGGCGCTGAGCTCGTTCGAGGAGCTGTACGCCCGCATGTCCGACATGTTCGGCATCGACGGCGCCGACCTGCGGAGCCACGTGATGTACCGCAGCGCCGCCGGCGAAGTCAAGCACGTCGGCGACGAGCCTTTCAGGTGAGCGGGCGGCACAATATCCTTGTTCAAAACACTTGAAACGAAATTGCTTTTCATTATCGATCACTCATATTATGAATGAATTCCTGAGCTGTAACACGATCGATGGCTAATTTTCTCAGGGCGTTCGTGAAATCGGCCCGGAGGCTGACGATCCTGACGGACGCCGGCAGCGACAACACAGGGAGCTAGAGAGCAATGGTTGAGCCGAAGAATAACTTAGGGCGCCGGCCACTCCCTGCCTGTTAGTGAGCAATAAGACGAACCAGTGCAGCCGAATTATTATGAGCTGTGTGGTTTCTTGAGTGTTTCAGTTGCTAGCTCGTTTCCCTTCATTTCCGTAGCCGTAGCAGTCGCAAGAGAACAAAGTTGCTTCTCAGGATCATTCGAATGTAATGGTGTACTAGTACTTCCTGGTTGCCATCCGGTACGTACCAGATTAAAGATCTTTCTCGCATCGCATCGCCATCTGGTTGAGTGAATTGAATGGCGCTTGGCGCCTGCCTGACTGACTGACCGGTCCAAAGCGACAAAGCTCAGCAGCAGTTCGCAGCAGGCTTAAATGTAAATTGTGCGATGTTGGGACATTTACTGCTAGCTGTGATGCTGAATCATCTGTGGGTCTTGTTGGGCAGCATTGACGGCTCCAGGTGAAGGGGCCCCCTCCTTGTCCTTTTGCTGGCAGTGGCAAACATAACGCCGGTGCCTGCCCATTTTAGCACCGGGGACGGGTGAAATGGACATCTCATCTAACCGGACCAAAAGAACAACAGTGCCTGCACCAGCGACCGCCCATCATCACGCTACGCCACTGCTCCTCCTCTTGTCTAGTACTAGCAGTAAAGCAAAAGCTCTGGGGATATTTTACTTTTAGCGCCGCTGAAAACAGGCGTGGAACCACCGGCGGCGTACGTACGTTCCTCTTGTCATCGCGGTCGAGACTAATTCTCTCGCGCCTAACTTGTCTGGTGTTCTCAGTCCATGTTCATACCACGGCAGCACAGCACAAGGCCTGTCTGGCTGGAACCAGCAGATCGAGGTCGCCCGCGACGGTGGAGGTTGGACCGTTCGCCGGAGGGGACAGGGACGGCTCCCGCGTCCCGTCAGACGTTTGGACTCCGGTTCGCTTGTCTGGCAACAAGTGTTCTTGACCGCGTCCCTGTCACGACGACGACAGGGGGGAGGGAGAAGGAGCGAAGCAAGGTAAATGAGGTCGGGCAAGTTGGAGGCCGTGTCGTCAGTCCTGAAAGAATGTTGCAGCGTCGAGCGAAAGGTGCGTGCCACCGGACGACAGGCGCTTTTGCTTGCAGGGGGCGATCGAGCCGCTGTCCCGCTCTGCACGTACACGTGAAGCTAGCTGCCCTATTCAGAATTCGGTGGAGAGCTAGCAGATTGTCAAATAAAAATGTCAGAGTCCGGGAGGGTTTCTCTGGCTGTGACAAGAATATTCATTGTGTTTTTCTTGGATGACACGGTGGCGAGGGAGCTTTTGGTGCCGAGAGAAATGGATCGATCGATCGGAGACTCGCAATGAAGGCCGCGGGTCAAGGGGCCGGTTTGGTAGCCAAGATGAGGAATTCCCGGGCGTACTACTAGGATATACGCAAGTCGCCACGCTTGGTGGCGCAAGTGCAGGGCGTGCCCAATTAATCGTGGACTTAAAAATCGTCCATCGGGATCGCAAAACTAGTCTGTCAATGGTACGTACGGAGGAACCATTATCTTACTACTACGCACAGGTTTTTCTCTCTTCCGACGAGCTAAGCTAGCCAGAGTTTCTACCCCACTATTTTGACTTTCCCACGTTCCTCGTTCCCTTGCCACACACAACGCATCGTAGGGTCAAAGGCCCGCCGGCCGGCTGGCACGGGACGTGATGTGAAAACGTTTCGGTCGTCCCCGTCACCGACGTCCGCAAATCCTTGGAGAAACATGTAGTACATCTGCGGTAGTACGTGGGTGAGCGACGCGTCCAAGCCAAAGCTGCGAAATGGCAGCAAAGCAACAAAAGCGGAGCACGGGCCACCTGCTGCCGTGAAGCAATTCTATTCCATGTACCGCACGGTTGGAGGGTCCCTGTCGCTTGGAAAAATTAACCCAGGGGGGGAGTCTGTTCGCAGGTCTGTCGACGGCAACGTTTCTTTTCTTTTTGTCGTCGGCGCAGCGCGTGCAGCAACAGCTGCTGCTGTCTGCTGCCGATCGCTCGCTCGATGCCTTGCTTTCCCATGAAACAAGGGGGGTGACGCGTACGTGCAAATGGACGCCGGTCCACCCAACCACATACTAGTACTACTGGTAATTCACAACCAAACACGTCGGATTTGGTTAGTTTACAAACCAACGTTTGGGATGATGCAAGATGTGTGCTACTGACTAGTTTACGAGAGGTGGAAGGCGAGTGCATCGGCATCTCTGAATCGGGACGGAGAGTCGGCGGTTACCTATTGGGATATGCATAATGGGTATCACCGTCTATTCCGCCTAATCCGGATGTTCTACAGCGGTCCAGTTAGGTGGATACAGAAGGGAGGCCTATGCCGGATACAGGAATGTTACAGTACCGACATAGATAAAGTCGGAGCCTTGAAGTACAAGACACGAGGACTAGTTAATATTAGTTTAGCACTCTGTAACCTGTCCGGTATGGAATTTACCCTGTAATCCTAGTGCATCTATATGTCGGACCACTAGGAGCCATTACAACTTAGACAACTCAACTCTCGCACAGCGAACCACACAATCCCTGTAATTCGGCGTATTGTTATTATAGTGATTTATAGCAGGAGTAGGATTTCACCACTGTTGTGGGATCTGAACCTGGATAAAATGTGTTACCTCGTACCCGTCAACTCGCCACCTTACCCCACATCTCTAAACATGCTCTGTGAGTAACCCTCCATGGCATACTCATCAACAATACCACGACAGTTGGCGCCCACCGTGGGGCAAGAGGCGCTTCGAGCTCTACACCGGGCGAGGCCCGATCACTTCACGGGAATCAGAGACACCGTAGCCATTGTGCGTGTTCTCTTCTTCGGCGGTGTTCCAATCATCCCTCCGGGTGAGTTCTGCATCTCGACAAAGATGAACCCCACATGATGCTCCATCGTCCCAATCGGGGACATTCACATCTTCATCGGAGAAACCGGCTCGGGATCGAGCTCCTAGGAAGTTGGACACACGACAAGACCAGCACGGACCACCTTCGGGCTGGATACGATTGGGGAAGAACGATCTAGCTCGGATATCTCTTCTGAGTTTGTCAGCTTAGATCTCAATAATTCAAGACCCACCCAAACCGTCCATGTGCAGGATATAATGGTGGAAGACCAAAGAAGTTCCGCTTGGCTCGCCAAAGTGTTAGAGAATCAGAGGTCACACTTTGTCGGTACCTTGAGGGTCTTTGATATGTCATGTTGCGTGCAGAAGCCTGGTGAAACTCCACATGAGTACCTAGCCAGATGGCTTAGGTTGAAAAACTTGGTCTAGAGAATCTCCGAGCGAGAAGCCGCGTTCCACTTCGTCGAAGGACTCGAACGGGGTACACTTCTCCGGCATTCGCTAAGGCGGTAGGAGGCTATCGGACTACTGAGTTTCAACCAAGTGATCGTAGCTATTAACAGCTTTGCCAAGGCCGACACGGTTCCTACGGACACCTGCTCTGCCACTACCAGAAAAATTAAATTCATTGGCTACATTGCTTCAGGATCAGGATCTACCTCCTAAACCGCTGGCGATAACACTGATTCTGTCCTAGACACACTCTACGCCAACATCAGCAACATTGACTATGGGAGTGAGCCACCCAACTCGGAGGAACTTGACGCTGTCATGAAGGAGATCGAGCGAGAGGAGCGCAATGAACAAGTCATCACTTCCCACCAGGTACTTGTGACCATTAGGAATGTGGTCAAAGAAAATCAAGGGAACCAAGATGCTGGAGTAGTTCCGCTAGCACCAGACAATGTCGGGAGGGAAATGGCCATTGGTAAGAATGTCATGGATCCTACGGATCCGATGAAGGCCATGCCCCCTCCGACTATCCCACCGCAGCAAGTGCAGGAAATGGTTACCAGACCTAGTGGTCCCAATCAAGAAAATCCACCGCCAACACCATCCACTTTGGTGGCAGGCAATGTCTTACTCCGACCGACAGAGTGATGTAGGACGAAACTATCGTAGAGCCCGTGACTGTGGAGCATATCCGGAACGTTGTCCAGCTAGATGAGAAACACCAAGAGATCCTAGCAAAAGCCAAGTGCGTCACGGAGCAGAGCGCTCAACTCAACAAGGACCTAGCCAAGGCAAGGGACTCCATCAAGGAGGAAAGAGCAATGTAAGCAGAGTACGAAAAGATGTTTGCATAGCAGAAAGCAATACGATCATCTGCACACGTCGTCGAAGACCCCGGCGTCCGACCAAGATTGGGATGGCGACATGCTACGGTGGACAAATCAAAGGCTACCCCTTACATTGATAAGGCTGGGCAGCAGGTCATGCCAATTCTCGCCCTGAACATAGTCATCGCCAAGAACTTGCTAGAGCAGGATATATCACCTGCAGTGCTCCACCAGGTCTATGATCTAGTCACCAAGGATGTCAAACAATAGGAAAAGGCTACCTCATAGAGGCTTGAGACCAACCCGAAGTTTTGCTAGTCTAGTGCTTAGAACCAATGCAGGCCGAGATCTCCAGCTAAGCAAATTAAAGATCTACATCAAGACGTTGAACCTCGCACAAGTTCCATGGAACGAAGGTGGAGGGACACACGTAATCAGAATGATGCTATCCCTATATCCTTCGGCAACGGAGAAAAGGCGCATCATCGTCGCTCGCTTGCACCTCCCCGACATTCTCAGTGTTACGAGGAGGTGCAGCCTCATCAACGCACCAGCATGCCACCTCCAAGACACCCACAGGATGGCATCATGATACGCGATAACAGAGCACAGCAGGCTCACTATGGCGGAGAGCGCAGCGCTAATGACGGTCGACGGAGCCAGGCTCCAAGCAATCATGATAGGAACGGTAGTTCCCAAGATGGAGTTATCAAGAAAGATAACCCCCACCACCGCTGCCACTGTCACCCCCAAGCAGCCACCATGGCGGAGGATCTCGCAAGTCTCGTCCCTCGTGATGCAACTCCCCTCCCCATGGTGGTGAACAAAACATACAACAACCAAAGCCATACGATGCACGCCAACACCAATATGAGATCCAGGAAGCCTAGGAAGAACCCTACATGGGGCCATGATGCTTCAGCCTAGTCTTCCGAACAACAACTTACCCCAAGGGTCTCAAGATTGACAAGACTATCAAGCCTGGCGCCAGCACCGTCGGGCCAACTACATGGTTGCAGGACTACCGAGAAGTAATAGCAATCGCATGGGGAAACCCTAATGTCGATGTTAAGTACCTCCCACTAATGCTCACCAACACTGCCCGCAAATGGATCGATGACTTACCGAAGAAATCTATCTACAATTGGTTGGATATGCACGAGGCATTCACCAAAAACTCTGAGGGTACGTACAAGGGTCCCTGCACTCTCGGTGACCTACAACAGTGTGTACAGGAAAAGTATGGATCATCCCGTAACTATATTTCCCGTTGGCTTGACATGAAAAACTCGTGCGTGGGAGTACATGAACGAACTGCCATGGCCACCTTCATGGATGGTTTGGAAAGGGAATCTTTGCTCTAGCATACATTGAAGCGCACTCAGGATAAGGGCAAGCTTGATATCAATGCAATGATTGCTAAGGCCAATTAATTCGCAGCTGCCGACGATGATGCTTGTCATGCCTTACCTACAGTTGCCATCCCCAACCAAGCCAATAAGAACAAGAGTAAGAAAAAAATTCCGTATGGAGAAAAGCAAGTGGCTGACATGGTGATGCCCATAAGTATAGGGGGTCACTGAAATCTTCGATGGGAAGTATTACCAAATTTATAGTTAGACTCAAGAGGAACACAAGAATATCAATAATACTTTAGCAATTGAGACGTCACTCTCAACCACACATGTATGTCAATAAACTCACAAAGAAAATGGTGATTTTTGGTAGTTGATTCAGAACAATAAATAAAGCAGTAAACATTTGCAGTAGATTTCCAGTTTTCACCAGATGTTGTGTTGTGAAACTTTCAATGGCTAAAGCGCAGGCATGAGGTGATAGCAGGGTGTTGCATGGATGATATTCATCATATAATGTATCATAATAATATGGCATTTATCTCTAATTCAGTTGTGTGTAGGTGCGTGCTCCAAACATAATCATGCATATGAATTTGCATAATATTTTTTGTCCTGCCTGCCGATTTCATCGGGGCCAACTTGGAACTACAGGAAATTAAGATCTACATTTTCAAATAGACTGGAACAAAGCATTAACACTTCATGAACACACAATATACTCAAACAATCATATATTCCCATTGTTTTCCCTAACTGTCACCTTAGGGTTCACAGGTTCAACATAATAATAGGTAATACACTTTGCAAATACATACGAAACTCAAATATATGATGGGGTAAAAAAGTTCAGTACTGAAATCATGTCACTCGGGCCCTAGCAACAAGCATTAAACATAGCAAAAGTGTAACAACACTCATACAAGAATGTCCACAAGATAAACACCTCAAATCTCGATACATATGGATGATTACATGATGAATCTCATCCAATCCCCATCCACCTCACATTCCCATGGAGAATAACTCACACATGATGATGGGGGATGAACTCATGGTCGTTGGTGATGATGTTGATGATGATGGTGGTGGAGAAGACCTCTAAATCCCCCTCTCCGGCATGGAGAGCAGGACCAATCTGAACCCCGAAACGAAGATTTTGATGGTGGCGGCGCTCTGTTTTCGCGAAAAAGCCCATCCTCCTGGATAACTAGGTTTTTCAGGTATATATGGGGGTACACCAAAGGAGGGGCCGAGATGATGCTCCATGGCCAAAAGGGCATGGAGGGTGCGCCGACCCTTACTGCGCGCCCTCTGTTATCTTTTGGGCCTCGTGGATCCTCTCGCTTGATTCCAAAGCCCAGACTTCATTTTTGGTGAGAAACTAACAAGGTATTTTTTTCTTGATTTTATTTCCTGCGAAAACTGACAGAAAGAAGACTTTTGCTAAAAACAGTGTTAGATTCAGTAGTTTTAACCAAGTATGGGAAGATTCCAGAGCAAATCATCAAGCAAAGTACTTGGAAAAGTAGATAATTTAAGATCTCAATGATCTCAAAAGCATTCATCTTTTCAAAATGTTTTTGAAGCTCTGGATCCATGGCATAAAGCATTCCACTTTGGATGAGGGAGAAATCATCCGCCTTGGACTGCCAGACATTCTTTTCGTGCTGGGAGGCGGAATCTGCAGGCTTAGCTTGAGGCTCAGCCTCGATGACATAAGTCAACTTGTAGGTGACTAGGAGGATCCTAAGATTGCGGAACCATGCAGTGAAGTTGGTTCCATCAGTTTTCAGCTTGTCCTTCTCAAGGAAAGTGCTAAGGTTGAAGGTGGGTGGGTGAGACATCTACAATGGATTTGCAAAGTGTTTAGACCATGTTCATAATAATGAGTTCAAGTTTTAATTCATGTTCCTAAACTAAAACAAAAGAACTCCCACTCAAATGAACACCCCTCTATTCATTTCAGTGATCGCATGATCCCAATCCGTTGCACCTCCCCCGATCATCATGGCCATCAGTGCAGTTTCAAAGGTGGACATTCCCCAATGTCGATCACATCAACCATGTGATTCATGCTCGACCTTTCGGTCTCTTGTATTCCGAGGCCATGTCTACACATGCTAGGCTCGCCAGTTCTAACTTGTGTGTATCCGTAGTGCAACATGGCTTACACCCACTGTATGCAAACACAGATATGTCTGACACCCGATCATCACGGCCTGCCTCATAACGGAGAACTTTCTTGGTGGTGCACACACAAGGGGAATACAAAGACTGGAATTCTGTCAGGGATTATCCTATTATGCTACCGTCGTATATACTATCATACTAGCATAACAAGATGTACACAAAGGTAATTTATAAAGTAAAGTGTCATGACTTGGTTGCAACATCTTGATCATCATCGAGAGCTCCAATGGAAGTTTCATAAACTTGTCATTGCCATGTCACAACGCTAGCCCTTATGCAAATCAAAGATAGACTCCTCTATATTATCTATTGCATGTTTTACGCGGCTTTAGGGCTTTCGCGGTAGAACCCCTTCCCACCTACGAACGTGGAGCCACAACATGGATTCAATGATTGGCGTTCTTCTTCCCATTTCAGGGCCCTCCAATGTTGATGCCATATCAACTACTATAGAGAGACAGACACCCCCTAAGCCACTTTGATTCATGGACCAGTCTCGTGAATCACCACGCGAGGTGGGTTGGGGCTAATTTTTTTTAAATAATACACTTTTTTTTATTAATTTCAAGAATATTACGCAAAAAAAGGAATTTACAGATATAATACACTGTCGTTTTTTCATACAACGACGTGTCTAAGTTGTTTTTTCAGGACACGATCAGTGCGGGCCGTCTTTTGAGGCGCCGAAAGGGGCGCGGCGGACCCCACCCTGCCGGGCTGTAGGCGGACAACGTGCGCGTCGTTTTATGGTCAGACGACGAGATGGCGCGTCGTTTTATGGTCGGACGATGAGACTGGGTCGTCTTTTGAGACAACGACGAGACCGTGTCGTTTCTCGATGCAACGACCGGCTCCTTCTTATCCCTGCGACGCGCCCAGCCGAGCCCCGCGTCGGCGCATTCTTCTTCCTCCTTCCTCTCTCTCGTGTTCATCTGGCCAGTTCATCTGCCCACGCGAAGAGCACCGATTTGGAGCAATCTTTTGCCCTGTTTTCCACCAATATCTGCTGCTTAAACACATTAGACAGTTAGTATAGTCCTGATCTACTAATTGGATAATCTGATGAGGTGATTTGAGGCTTTTTTGTTGGGATTTCGTGGTGTTCTTGAGGGGCAATGGCTATGGTGGAGGTTAGTGGTGCAGCTTGAGTGGAGCTGTTCTTGAGTGGAGGCTGTCGATCCGTTGAGTGGAGGCAGCTGCACGTCAGGATTTCTCACGCTTCAAGGGTAAACTTTAATTTCTGGCTAACTATAGTCATTTGTGTAGTTTTATTTCATCTGTAGTATTGGATGTGATAGGTTAGCTGCTAGATTATTCGGCTATAGGATTATAATTATATTTGTGGGCTATGCAAGATTATTCGGCTATAGGAATATTAGTATATTTTTTTGCTAAAATCTGCCACTGTACGGGCATTTGACAAATTGTGGTATTTTTTTAGGGCAGAAGTTATGTCCAATAATATAGTGTTTAGGTTCTACTATGGTGACGGTGTCATCAAAACAAACCAGAATGGAGTTGATTTGAGCGATTTTAATTGTATTGATGAAGTGCTCCAGGATCCTGAAACCATCCCCATTATTGAGTTGAAAGATTGGTTATGTGCTCGTTTAGGGCTCCCTCCCACCCATACTGTCGGTGTGCATGTATTATGGACAAAGTCAAGGATTAAACCTGATTTTTTTTAGACCGGTAGAAGAGCCAGCTAAATGGGTCAAATGGGTGAAAGCCTGTCTGCATAGGGTAGTTAACCCCAGTGTCTTAGTGCTTCCTGTGGCGAAAGAGCCTGTTTATGATCAGGGCCAGAGTAGTCAGACACACCATGCTGGTGGTGGTTATGATCATGAGCAGAGCAGTCAAGCCGAAGACGGAGGTGGTGGTGGCTACTATGATGACCAGAGCAGTCAAGGCCAAGATGGCGGTGGTGATTATGAACCTGGGTAGAGTAGTTATGCACACACCGATGGAGGCAGTTATGAACCTGGTCAGAGTAGTTTTGCACACACTGGACATGAATCAGCTGAAGGTAGTCAAGGGACAGGAGAAGATATTTTCAGTGGTGAGGTCGATGAGGACGAGATACACGACGGTTGGTTGCAAGATCAGATGGAAGCCGAAGATTCAGAAGGGTACAGTGATAGCTCTTATGATTCCGCTGAGTCTGATCAAGAGGACCAACCTATTCCGGCATCATGGAATCAAGACCACACAACAGCAATGAATGTGAACGATGGGCATGCTTCCTCGTGGCACTATCACGCCAACAACATGTCCATTGGTGCATTATATCCTAGCAAGAGGCATCTACAGGAAGCAATCGTTGAGTGGGAATTGTCCACGCAGCGGGTTTTCAAAACAAAGGTGTCATCCCAGCAATATTTGACTTTGGTTTGCGAGGTAGCTAGGTGTCCTGCCAGGGTCCATGCCCATGTTCCTCGATATGGCACCAACTGGAAGGTTAGCAATGTTGTGCAGCACACATGTCAACTTGACAATGTCCTGCAAGACCATCGTAATCTCACGTCAACCCTCCTGGCTAGACTGTTATACACTAAGATAGTGGAGACGAAAGCCATGGTGATGAAAGCTATCATCAACAAAGTTGCTGTCAGATTTCGCTACAATATATCTTACGGAAAGGCTTGGAGGACTAAGCAGAGGGCACTGGAGACAAGATTTGGTTCGTTTCGCGATGGATACGACTGTTTTGTTCGGATGCTCCAGACACTGCAGGCTAGGAATCCAGGCACATACCTCGACATCCAACACTTAACATTGCCTCAAGAACCCAATTTGAGGGTGCTTCATCGAGTGTTCTTCTCATTTGCTATTTGCATAGAAGCTTTCACTCACTGTCGACCAGTCATTTGTGTAGATGGAACATTTCTCACTGGCAAGTACAGGGGCTAGATCTTGACTGCCATAGGTCAAGACGGGAACAATCAAGTTATTCCACTTGCATTTGCTTTCGTGGAGAGCGAGAACACTGAGAGTTGGGTATGTTTTTTAGGCAGCTGAAGATAGCAGTTGTGAGGGATGTACCGAATGTATGCGTCCTACATGACAGGCATCCGGGTATACTCAGCGCGATAAGGAAGCTGACTCAGCCTGCTCCAGATGAACCAACTCCATAGCTAGACATGCAGAGTCGTTGGTGCATGCGGCATCTAGGGGCTACCTTTTTCTCACAGTTCAGGAACAAGGCCCTGATGAACCTATTCAAGAAGCTTTGCAAGCAGAACCAGGAGTGGAAGTATATCAAGTGTCGGCCCTATCTAGATGAATTCACAAAAAAACATGTTAGGCAGAGGAGAGCAGCTAGAGCAGCAGCTGTGGTGGCTCATGCGGCCGCGGTAGCTACACATACAGTAGCTGGAGCAGCACCACCCGAGGAAGAACCAATTGCTCTTTGCGATTTGCCGGGATTTGACCAACCTGGTACTAGGAGGAGGCCTGGCAGACGGATTAAGATTTTTCACGAATGGATAGAGCACGAGCCTGTGGAGAGGTGGTCTCTGTTGCACGACACTCATGGTGCTAGGTTTGGCGTCATGACTACAAATCTTGCCGAAACTTACAACTTCGTCTTGAGAGGAAGCAGGGCTCTGCCATTAACAGCTATTGTGGAGTGTATTTTCACCGGAACATTGAAGTACTTCAGAGACAGACTTCAACTTGCTCAGATGCATATCATCAACAACCCAAACACGAGGTACTGTTCAAAGATAATGGATTACATGAATTCCAAAATGGAAAAGGCTCGATCTATGCACGTCGTCGCCATCGGTAATAAAGAACAAAGATTTGAGGTTCGCCTCCCTTCCAACAGGATCGGATCTAGAGAAGAGGTAAAGACACAAGAGGTGAGGATAGGCAATGAGGCTTGGCCGACGTGTGAGTGTACCTGCAACAAACCCAAGTTGCTGCATCTGCCTTGCTCTCATGTACTTGGTGCGTGCGGACGGTTAGGTATGGATGCGAGATCGTTTGTGTCTCCTTATTTTCTTAAGGAGTCGGTGATCAATACATGGACTGACGACATGATGGGATATAGAGCATGGGGCAATTTTAACAAAGTAAACCCTGGTGAAAGGATTTACATCCCAGATCCTGAACTAATGCGGACAGGCAGAGGAAGGCGAAAATGTGTTTGGATCCATAATGATATGGATGAATCTGAAGCCGGAGGCCCTACTAGACAATGTTTTCTATGTAATCATTTTGGTCATAGAGACACCAATTGCCATATCTTCGAGACTAGAGGAGCGGCTCCTCGTGGACGTGGCAGGCGAGGAACAAGAGGCAGAGGAAGAAACTAGTTTTAAATTTGTAATTCGTATGGAACCATGTTTTAAATTTATAATTCGTATGGAACTATGTTTTAAATTTGTAATTTGTATGGAACCATGTTTTAAATTTGAAATTCGTATAGAACTATGTTTTAAGTTTGTAATTCGTATGGAACTATGTTTTAAGTTTGTAATTCGTATGGAACTATGTTTTAAGTTTGTAATTCATATGGAACTATGTTTTAAATTTGTAATTCTTATGGAACCATGTTCTAAATTTGTAATTCTTATGGAACCATGTTCTAAATTTATAATTCTTATGGAACCATGTTCTAAATTATGCAGATGGCGGGATCTTTGCTTAATGCTGATATTGATAGAAAGCACCGGTCAACTTTATTGGATGCGGAACCAGGGAGATTAAAGCACCTTATCACTCGCACTCCCATGTCTAACTGGATGATACACCCTTATTGGCTGCAGAGGTATGAGACATTTATTCCTAATTCGTATGGAACTATGTTATAAATATTTAAGGGCCATAGTTAACAAATTGTAATTCTATCTCGGTATGCAGGTTGAAGTGGGTCGGGCTATTACCATTTGTGCGTATGGTTGAGGCCACTCATACGCAGGAGATAGAAGGACGACACCATGGATTCCAGACCACGCGCATGGGCTACGACGGGTCGTTGCTCACCTGCTTAGTGGATCGATGGCGGCCGAGACTCACACTTTCCACTTTCGGTGGGGGAGATGGCTCCTACACTGCAGGATGTCTCGTACTTGTTGGGCCTGCCGTTGGCTGGAGTGCCAATAGGCCCGATGGATGCACCGGAGAATTGGGCCCAAGAAATGGCCCAACGATTCTATGGTATTCGCGAAGGAGTTCCAGAGTTCAATATGAAAATCATGTGCCCAAATTTGATTGGTTGCAGAACTATCAGGTTCGTTTGTTACTAAGTATCTTCGTATTTGACACACCTATTTTCATATCACACGATGCTAAAACTTGTTCTATTAACCAATGCAGATACAGAGGTTCGGCTACCTAGGTGTTCTGATGACTGAGCCACAAATTACACGCAGCCTTGAGGCGTACTTATTGTGGATACTTGGGAAGGTGATGTTCACCGAGAACCACGTCTCAACCATCAGTGCACGCTACATCCGCTATGCTAGAGAGATCGCGGAGGCGACGTGCCAGAACGACATCACCCAATGGAGTTGGGGGTCTGCTGTCTTAGCAGCAACGTACCAAGGTATGTGCATGGGCTATACACTAACCAAGGAAAAATATGCCTTGCTAGGATGCCCATTGTTGCTGTAGCTGTGGTCATAAGAGAGGTTCCCTATTGGCCGACCGGAGGTAGCAAAAAATCAAGCGGTAATCATTCAGGGAGAGCGCCCCGTTGTCTATGAGTCGGATATGCTGTTTGACCACGAGAGAATTGACATGCCTACATTCGGTACACATTGGACACGACGCAAGGTAAGTTAAAAGGTTCTGTTAATTGCATGGTCCATATTGCACTACGAAGGAAACTAACAACTATTTAATCCAACAGTGTCGTTTCGCGGGAGAACAAGTAACCCGCTGCTACCCGGCGTTCAGCGAGCAGTTCGACATGTTGAAGGAGGAATCGGTGATTTGGGAGCTGTACACCACAGCTGAAGCATTCACAAGATATCCCGGCGGGTTATCTATTATGTGTCGTAGAGATGAGGACTACTGGCTCACTAAATCGAAGATCATCTTCGATTGTCAGGTGGAGGAGATGTCTCAACAGAGGGTCATGAGGCAATTCGGTCTTCGCCAGATGGTAGATCCTCCATGTCCGGAGGCGCCCCTTTCATTGGACGTGCATATGTAAGTTAATATATTATAGTATCTATAATTTTACACCGATTGTGTACTTATAAAATCTAAATGCAGGTACTCTCGGAAGGGTACTAAAAGAAGTGCAAATCAGTGGCTTCAACGGGTTAATACTTATATCAATGGTTGACAGAATGCAACAGCTGACGTGTGGACCACTCCTGCGTTTGATATGGAGCTATTCCGTGCATACTTATAGAGGTACATGAGCATGACACGGTTGCGTCCCGTCCACCACGCACATGATGATGAAAGATACCCTAGACATTCGACTATGGAGCCCAGACAATCAGCGGTAAATACACTTTTCTTCGTCACTCCACCTGGTAGCCTATATAATGTGTACTTATCCACTATACAAATGCAGGCCGATATGACATGGGAGCTACATAATGAAGTGAATCAGTGGGGACGTTCGCTCTCGTTCGCTCATCTTCTACTACCACGTCAAGGAGTTCAGTCCTTCGTAAGGCGTGTCCAGGACAGACTACAGAGTATCTATGCGACCATCACGTGCACGAACGTTTCAGACGTCGTTCAGCACCGAGCAGCACAGTGTCCACCTCGTCACTACATGGGGAAGGGCTAGCCGCGTCGCTCCACGCAGGCTCGCCCGCCACGTCACTCCACGCAGGAGCGCACCCCGCGTGCGGACCAGACACTGCTCCGAGGCTCACAACAGGAGACACCCACTGCACCTACCCGCCATGGGCCTCGTCCACGGATCTCACAGCAGGAGACACCGAGAGCACCACCCCCAGACCAGGCTGGAAGCTCAGCGTGGCAGCAGCAGCAGGAGACACCGAGAGCACCACCCCCAGACCAGGCTAGAGGATCGGCATGGCAGCAGCAGCCGTAGTTTACTTTCGACCAGTGGCAGCAGCAGCCGCAGCTTACTTTCGACCAGTGGCACCAGCAGCAGCCGCAAGTCCCATTCATGGGCTATCATCCTGAGGATACGCATTTTCCTATCTATTTTGGTTACATGTAGTGTATAATCGTTGAGTACTTAATATTTTTACATGGCAGGAGGATATGGAGACCCAAGCACGTCCTCAATGGGTTCTTGGGTGACTAATGAGGAGGATCAGCAGACTCATCAGGATCAGGTTGACTGGTTTGGACTGTATCAGACGCAGCAGACTCAGGAGACGCATCAGACTCAACCACCTATCCCCACACAGGATACACAGACGCAGGGTGACGGGTCAACTCTACCTCCCCGCAATGTGGTGCCTCCTAGAAGGTATGGATGGCCTACACCGACGCCAGGGCAACCTCGTGACCGGTGGCAGTGATATCTATCTATGTATCTGTCTGCGTATCTGTCTATGTATCTTGTATCGGTCTAGTTATCTATCTATGTATGAGACTTGTATCTTGTATCGGTCTAGTTATCTGTCTATGTATGAGACTTGTATCTTGTATCGGTCTAGTTATCTGTCTATGTATGAGACTTGTATCTTGTATCGGTCTAGTTATCTGTCTATGTATGAGACATATTTTTTTGACAAAAACTACAGCATAGCTTGCAACACAATTCAACATAACTTGCGGTAAATAAATAAGAGCGCTCTCTATCCCTACGACTATGCCCTTACACTTCAACGATGCCTTCTTCCTGGCCTGCTCTTCTTGCCCTTACCCTTCGACGATGCCTCGTCTTTACCCTTCTTATTGGCCTGCCTTTCGTCCCACTCAGCTCTCCACTTAGTCCCAACGGCAGGCGTCGTGAATATATCATCTTCATCTTCACTCTCTTCTAGCTTGTCATTGCTCTTCTTGCCCTTACCCTTCGACGATGCCTCGACCGATGATGGCTTGCCCTTACCCTTTGACAATGCCTCGTCTTTACCCCTCTTCTTGGTCTGCCTTTCGTCCCACTCAGCTCTCCACTTAGTCCCAACGGCAGGCGTCATGAATATATCATCTTCATCTTCACTCTCTTCTAGCTTTTCATTGCTCTTCTTACCCTTACCCTCGACGATGCCTCGACCGATGATGGCTTTCCCTTACCCTTTGATGATGCCTCGTCTTTACCCCTCTTCTTGGCCTGCCTTTCGTCCCACTCAGCTCTCCACTTGGTCCCAACGGCAGGCGTCATGAATATATCATCTTTATCTTCACTCTCTTCTATCCAAATCCAAGGGAGCGTGATGTTCTGCTGCCTTGCCCCTTCATTAGAGAATCTTTGCTTGCTCCACCTAGCATTGATCCGAAGTAGCTCTTGTCGTATCTACTCTAGAGTCCTCTTCGGCCACCCTTTCCTATGCAATCCCTCACGCAGCTCAGTGAGGAGACAATCACTACCAATTAGTTTCTCCAATGGGGCTGGATTGTTGTCTATCGTAAAGTTTCTAGCCAAATGAAAAAGGTCAAAGGACATGTCTGGCACGAAACTGCGATCATAAGGAAACATACTGGCTAAAAACGGGGTGGCTGCTGCTTAAACAACTGCGCGAGGAGGGGTTTTTATAGGGTAACATTCTGGCGGGAAAAAATCTAGCGGGAAACATTATGGCGAGAAGCATTTTGGCGGGAAAGATTTTGGCGGGAGATATTTTGGCGGGAAGCATTCTGGCGGGAAACATTCTGGCGGGAAAAAATCTGGCGGGAAGCATTCTGGCGGGGAAAAATCTGGCGGGAAGCATTTTGGCGGGAATTTTTTTGATGGAAAGCAACATTGGTCTAACATGTTGAATTAAAGATACATCACAACACTATAACTAAAATGAAGATACATCAAGACACTACAACTGAAAGAAAGTTACATCAAGACACTGCAACTGAAATTAAGATACATCAAGACACTACAACTGAAATTAAGATACATCGAGACACTACAAACTGAAATGAAGTTACATCAGGACACTACAATAGGAATTAAGATACATCGATACTAAGACATACGTCTACCTTCCCTGAGTATAGCGCGGGTACTTCCCGGTCTTGTCCCCACGTTCCTCTGTCGCCCGTGCCTCGGTAGCTCTTTCTCTTAATCTCTTCCTTTCCGCCTCATGGGCCTCCTTGTGCACCTCTTCCTGGCGCTCGCGGATTGCCTTCTCTTCTCCCTTCTATTCCTGTTCAGCTCACGGTTTTGAGCTTTCTCTGCTTGGAATTATTTCATTTCTCTCTCTTGTTCCTTCTTCGCCTCTTCGTCCATCCTTTCAGCGCGTTCCTCTTCATGAAAGGCAGCCCACGCAGCTCGGTTCCTGTCATGACACTCTTTCTTGGCCCAGGCTGGCTGCTCAGTGTCAATCCAATGGTACCACTTGCAAAGTGGAGGAGGAGACTGCAAGCAAATCAATGGAATGAATAAAAGAACTCATGATAACATGAATGGTTCATATTAACCATGCTCTGGGAACATACCAGAGGCCTCTCGTACGACGAACTTGCTTGCCGGGGCAGGCTTGCATCGTAGTTGGGACACATGAAAAACTTCATGCCCATACAGGTGGAGAAATCGATCGACTCCTTGACCTTCGCGAGATGGCCGCACCAACAACGCTCGTGTGTCACCCCTTGTGGCAACCTGGCATCTTTCGTCTTCGTAGGCCTATACTCGGGGTCCGAACATGGCACACTCATGATGGAAAGGGGAAGGAAATGGGAGAAATAGAGGAATAACAAGATGGAGAGATACCATCTCGGTGCCAGTATTTATAGAGGCAACTAGTAGACATTGGCGGGAGAAAACAGCGGGAACAAGTGGCGGGAGAGAAACGGTGGGAAGAATTGGCGGGAGAAAACGGCGGGAAGAAGTGGCAGGAGAGAAACGGCGGAAGAATTGGCGGGAGAGAAACGACGCAAAAAAATGGCAGGAGAAAACAGCGGGAAGAAGTGGCGGGAGAGAAACGGCACAAAAAAAGTGGCGGGACAAATACTAGCGGAAAGAGGTGGCGGGAGATAAACGGCGCAAAAAAGTGGCAGGAGAAATACTAGCGGGTAAAGGAATAGCGCAAAATAGTGGCGGGATTCTAGTTTGCGGGCGATAAACTTTAAACGGCTAGATTAGCCTAACGTAATGTGCATGATCCATGCAACCGTCTGCTTTTCAATAAACGATTTTGGATTGTCGTTTTTCCAAAAAACGATTTTGGATTGTCGTTTTTCCAAAAAACGAACAGCTGCCAGCCGATCTTGTCACCCTCTGGTCGTTTTTTCAACCAACGACATGGGCTGTCGTTTTTTCAAAAAATGACCTAACGCTGGTCGTTTTTTCAAAAAATGACAGTGCGCTAGATATGTAAATTCCTTTTTTTGCATAATATTCGTGAAATTCATTAAAAAAATGTATTATTAAAAAAAAATAGTTCGGTTGGGGGCTGCTTCATCAAACAGTGCCGCGATATGAACAAGAACATAAAAGAGGGTAGCAACTAGAGAATCAATGCACACATATTGCTATGTGTTCTATCCGTACGACATGTCTATCCATAGACCCGCTCTGATACCACTGAAGGGTTTCGTAGCAGAAAACAAAAAAATTCTATCTACTTGAACACTAATACTAGGATCTATACTATGTAGACATAAGTAACGGGAGAGAGAAAGACGGTATTCATACCTTTGAAGACCGAGGCACGCCTTACGCAGGAAGGCATATATTGATGAAGACGAGCAACACCCCAAGTGTGGTGCCTCCAAAGTTCATCACACGTCCAATGTAGGAGACGTTAACCGGACTCCGATCCAGCCGAGCAGCAGAAGAAGTAGATGCCGGATCGCTGATCACACGACGATGGTGTGAAGGTGGAGAAATCACCCACGAGGTCCTCCCTAATATTACGGAGAAGTTCTCAACGGATTAGAGAGAGAATAAGAGGGAATGGGATGATTCCAAAGGGGGGGGAGACCCCTATAATAGTGGGAGGAGGCGCACCACCCAGGGGCCAGGCAGTGTGGGACTAAACCCCACACCCGCCGGCCACCTAGGGGCTGCCGCCGGCCCTAGGTGGGCCCCACTGGGGCGGCCCACCAAGCCTAGGCTGGCTGGCCCCTCTCCCTAGGCGCCATGCCCTATTGGGCCTCCCTTCGGGTGTGGCCCATTAGAATTATAAAGCCTTTAATAATAAAATAAAATATATATTTAATATTAATTCTCCAATTAACATTGAAATACACATATTATATTATTCTTTTACTCCAGAACACCTTCCGGACCCCTTCCGATCTCCATCGGATGTTACACGAAACTATTCCGGTTTCTCTTTCTCTATTTCTCCTATGATACCTCATCTACCCTAAGCATCCCAACCCTTAAGTGTGACATCCTTTGGTTCAGAAACACTCCGGACATGATCGAGACTACTCTCACATCTATGATTAACAGAGGGACATGGATGGCCATGTGACCCCCGTGTGTTTCACGAATATAATCGCTCGAACCGTGAGATAGTCGTTTCCCGTTTCCTTTGCCACTTGATACCTAGTTCATCCGAGACTTGATCTTTGGTATCTCCATACCTTAGTTCAATCTCATTACCGATGAACTTGTTTACTCGTTCCCATGTTGTTGCATTTCATGACCCAGTCACATGCTTGCAAGCTTCGTTAATGCAACGTCACCGAGATGGCCACATATGTATCTATCCGTTACATGGACTGGCAAATCCTGGTCTTGATATGTGCTCCTCTACGTGCTCCTTCGGGAAACCTGAGTGGCACCTTTTCGATCACCCAGTCACGGTATGATACTTGATAACCATCTAAGCTCCCGCCAGAACGGTGATTTGCATTATCTCACAGTCTAAGGATCATGTTGCGAGGTTTCATGCGTTTATCATCAATGGTGAACTTTGTAACTAGATCTCATTGAGATACAACTTTTTGGATGTTTGTCTATCAAGTCATTCAACCAATGCCGTGACCTCATTGTCAATTGGCATAAATGCCCATGATCTTGAAACCCAGAGCATCCCCATGACCAATAAACTAGTTCGCTAGAGGTAACTAGAGACACGGTTTGTTTACATACCACACATGTATTAACGTTTCGTATTAACACAGTTATAGCATAGTATGAAACATATTATGAACATATAGGAGATATATCTAATAATACACTTTATTATTCGCCTCTAGGGCATAACTCCTTCAGAAATGATAATATACTTTGACAAGAACTTTGCTCTTTCATGCATAATAGTTTATCATGGCAAATATTTGAAACATAGCCTTATCAATGAATAGTAAAGAAATAATGAGAGGCCACTATGCTGGTGTGCAAATGATTATACATGGTGCAAAGGAAATAATATACGGCAACACTATTTGAGCATGATTACCTAATAGTGGCAATAAACAAAGTTCTCATATCGCATTTGAATGAATCATATGTAAGGTTTTTGAGGTCTTTGATTTTTTCAATTGTTGACAAGTAATTCATCATGCTTGCTTTGTGAACTAAATATTTTGGGACGTTGTATCCTTCCAGTCTTTCAACATTTGAACACTCATAGAAGACCCATACATGAGTAACTAACTAGTATCTTTAGTTGACAACTTGTGGAGTCGAATAGGATAGGCGCTTTTTTGGTATGTTTCTCGCACTTTTGCATGAGTGGTAGGAGTTCTTGGTTGCCACTTTTTTGGGCTTGCAAGTCTTTTTTCATTTTGCTTTGAGTGCATTTTCATATCCATAATGCATCAACATTTTGATATAGGCTTTGAACGAATAAGCATGTCTTGATTTTTTTCCTTGCTTGGTGGACACTTCTTAGTTTCAGCCCTTTTTCTTCCGAAGAAGAGCCAACTAAATGGGATATTGTTTTTTCAGGATAAGGTTTTCAAGGATGGGTGCCCACCAACACATTGATAGCCATGTTGGTGGAATTGGTTTAAAGGCTAGCGGAAAGGCTTAGTTGTCAACTAAAGATACTATCAACCCACTAACATATGACTCAACGATGAGATTCATAATTTGAAAGACTGGACTATCATACAAGCCTCAACCTCCATATTTCAAAGACACATATGAATATAAATATTCATCATTGAATATGTGATGTCAACAAGTAAAATGTGATGCATAAACTTTTGTTCAGAGCTACTATCATGCAATAAAGTTAAAATAATGTTCCCTAATAGCATCTCGTTTGCCTCATTATATATCCAAAAGGACACAAACAAAGTAATTATTCATTACCACTTCCCTAAGTATTGATGAAATTTTGCCCAGGCATTTGCTAATGTTAACTTGCATGCATAAGTACAGCAAAGGAGCCATACCTATTTTATCATTTCATACACATTGATTCATCATTGTTGTTCTTCCTCTCCCATCTTGAACTGCACAATATGCTCATATATGTTGAAATAAAGCAAATAGATATAGCTTGGTTCATTCCCGACTTCATTTTCATTAGGTTTAGAAATATTATTGTGGGGTTTTCCATTAATCACTTCTCATAAAATATGTTAACATTATGGTTTATAGTGGCTGTGATCCATATTTTATCATAGCATTAAATTAGGGATCATTTGCAAGTCAACTAGCCACTTTTAGTGTTAAAAATTGAAATCTGCCAACAAATTACTACGGCGATGCATCCCGGTATTTCCCTACTTAAACATCTCAGGAATTTTTGCCAAATTACTTTTGTGTGTGGGGTATGAAAAATTATAGTTGCTATGTAAATTTCAACCTAATCAGAGTTACAGATAAAAAATAAAAAAATATAGTGAACAACATCATGCAGATTTCTACAACTCCTTCTACGTGCGATTTAAAAAACAAAAATCTTTTTGTGGTTTTTAGTTTTAGATAACAAAGGAAATCAACTTAATGGCAAGTTAACTACATAAACAAGCAAAATATTTTTGGGTTTTGGGTTTGTATTTCAAACATCATATAATATTGCTTAAAGCTATACTCTGATTTGTTCTTAAATCAAGATTGCATGAAGATTTCTCTTTCTTGAGGAGTATAAGAGAGAGATGTATTCCATCTCAATATTAGAATGTGATGTCCATATTAATTCCTTTTATCAAGTACTTATAAAATTTCCATGGATCTTTATCATTGATGAATTGTTTTATGATCACTACAACCTAAAAAGAGAGCAGACAAGTGAACTCATGAACCCCGGTCCGATTTTTATCATAAGAAACATCTTTCCATTGCATCTACTTTCCTTTATAATTTCTGTAATTTATTATTTCGAAAATAAAAAAATACTTTCTCTACTTGCAATCACTTATAAAAACCCAAAACAACTCTATTATCTTCCATATCATCCAGTTTGCATTACTTTACTTTATTTGCTGTTTTTATTTTATTTTATTTCATATTACTAATACGAAATCTTATGCTTGACAACCACTTGGTGGAATTGGGGACACAAGACAAATTATTTTGCTTTACAGGTTGCTTGAAGAGGAGAAGATAAACATCCTTCCATAATCAATTCTCCGAGAGTTTGATATAAACCCTCGAGTCATCTTTGTGGGAAAAATAAACTTGCTACAACACTCTGCACTTGGAGTCCCAACAAAAAGTGGCAACATTTGTTGCCATTAGCCGTAGCAAGCCCATGGCTGGCCTAGTTTGTTCAATCTGACGAAAATTTTGAACCTCTCATTACTCTTTGTTATTGACCTAATCTTAGTAGGACCCCTCATGTTCCTCACATTCATCACTCGCACTTCATGTATCAAGGATGTAGACATGTAACTCAGGGTAGGAAGCTATTTTATGTGCACTAAAATTTAGCTAGCACCATGACTATAACTCAGCTAGAACTGTTACTAATATTCAGTTAGCACTTCGACTAAAATTCAGTTAGCACGATGATCAAAATTCAGCTAGCACTATGACTAAAATTCAGTTAGCATTACTATGGACTAAAATTTAGTTAGCACTATTGTGGACTAAAATTCAGATTCTACAATGTAACTTCATTTTCCTCTTCATCTGCGTCTGTCCATGCCTCTTCCTCTTCATCTTCCTCATTATTAGTGCCACTTTCATCCCCATTGTTATCATTATCGGTCATATCCTCTTGTTCTTCTTCCTGTGCCTCTTCATCCTCTTTTGTAGCTCCCTGACCTTCTTGAAACAAAGGATCTTACAGTTCATCCTCGGACTCATCTGGTGCGGCAGGCTGTAAGTGAAATTTAAGAGTAATTAGAAGCGGCTAGTAGAATTTATGGGTAAATCAGTAATGGTAGAACAACAATCAGGCAAGTATACACATCTCATCTATAACATTGTTCTGCCCAGGAACAACTGGATCTTCGTGAGAAGATGGTCGTATAAGGAACCTGGGTGCAAAATTCCTTTCCCCGATTCTTTCATTGTTCGCTGATATGGTTTCTAATATTCGCTTTTCATATTCTGATATTACAACCAGGGCTTCTTTCTACTACGAGGAAGCCCTTCTCTTCCCTCGCCGTGCCATCTATCGGATGGTAAAACGATGGGAACAGAGTCATGTCCAATGCACAGATGGAGGTAGTAAACACAAGGGGGCGGTTACTTTGATTGCATTGCCAGCAGCGGATGATTTCACAGTAAAATTTAATACCAATTGCCGTTCTTTTAAGAAGTTCCTTGCCTTACTAATGTAATAGTTACATAAAGCTCTTCCTTCCCCATCTGCTCTTTTCGGCTTAATTGAATAAGACTGGCCCGAGCCATACTTCTAATTATCGAGGATACCCAAATGGCTGTTGTTTTTATTTTCACCTTCGGTTCTTCTTCTTATTAGACTTACCACAATGACCAATGACCTAGGCGATGTCGGTGATGCATGGCGGAGGGGGCGGTGGAAGGGAGTTACTTCAGGCCGCCGTCGACCGGCCTCGGCAGCGTAATCAGTGGGTGGTCTCCAGAGTCGAGGGTTTAGTGTGCAGAGGGGAAAGGGGATTTTGAAAAGGGGAAAGGAAAAGATTTGCCTAAGGAGGACTGTGACGGTTTAATTTCAGGCTGATCCATTCGAATTTTAATCGGGACGGGTGAAAAGAGTGGAGGAAAAAGAAAAATTGGTCGTGGGCCCGACAAATGTGGATAGTCCTTTCCAATGCGATAAAATAAAACGACATGGATTGCGGCACATACAGGCGCCGCGAATCACACGACTGCGGCGAAAAAACGTCTGCCGCGACAACATGGTGTCACGACGGCCCATCCGCTGGGCATCCAACTATTGCAGGTACTTTTCGCTTTTGCTGCCCCAAAAATCTGCCGGGTATGGGAGTATTTTTGTAGTGCTAGTCATATGTTGTGTAATTCAGCGAGTGGGCGCAGTGTATCTTCCCATCACACAGGAGAACAAATCCCGATATCGATACATACGTCTCAACCTGCATTCTGGAAGACCCGACATACACATTTACGGTCACCGAGTTACGGTCATGACGGTTGGTGCAGTTAAGATAGACTTGGGTGACAGTGATTAAATATGATCTCACGGTGGACCAGGATTGCGGCGGTGGTAGCTCGGAGGACTCGAGCGGCAGCAGCAGCTGTGATACCAAGATGGAAAATAGGGCTTGGGGTAGACTTGCATGGGTAAGACCGTCACGCTGTCATGTTAATGTATACTAGATTTAGTGGTGCGCCTTGGCGCACGACCCCGTTAAACTCGCAGCGATTTTTGTTTTGTATAATGGCAAAAAAACAGGCATAAAAATGATAAGACACTATGCAGGCTTTACAAAATGAAGATTCTGGGATAAAAATACTTAATGACAATACTAAAATTTTAAGAAAACATAAGAAATAATGTCACGCTTTAAATAAATGACTACGTAAAAGTCTTTGTATTCTGTCAAAATACTCTGTGTACTTTGTGTCTCATCAATGATGTTGGCAGCCTTCTCCACGAATGCCAATTGTTCGAGTTCATTCTAAGTTCTGAACAGGAAGACAACAAATGACTCACTTTAAGCACAAAAATCAGCTGTAAATGCAAAGAAAAAATCCAACTGAAAATAGGAGGCAAGGAGTGATTTCTTAGTAAACTTCTCTTGGCAGGACCTACTTATTCTTATAATATTCTTTGAAGGTGGTACAACTTGATTCTGAAAATCTGGCAAAGACCATCGGGTCTTCTGATCCAAGAAAAGATCGGGACCTGGTTGTGCACACATGTTTTCCACTTCATGTATAAACCAATTTCTGAAACATGATTGAAGCAGGTCAAGCAACTATGTTAAACCATGAGTAAAAATAAAAATACTACCACCACATAGCTCATCCATGCCTGATAAAGATGGAACGATCACCCCACTTTGGCTGATATAACAAGTAGGTGGCAAGACTGGCACCTTCACCATGAGGTAATATTTATTGACTACCTTTCAGTGTACTGTTGATAAAATACAATCTGGGAAGTATAAATGTATACATGTTTAACATCTATAAGGATCCTACTTCTACCTTACTTCACCAAATAGACTCATGTCTATCAAGATGACTGTAAACTCTGAAGCTATTTTATGTAGTCTGAACAATATAAGTAAAATCTGGGAACAACTATTTTATGTTAAACAATATAAGTAAAATCAATTTTAAGAGCTATGGTGCTTTTCTCCAGTTTGACATTGTCTTCAGCATCAGCTTCTCCATCTGAACCCAAATCTGATCCAGTCCTAATGTTTTAGCTTTTATACCACATAATTAGTCACTAAATGATATGCATCAGTTCTAAGTTCTGAAGGTTCATTAATTGATATCCTCAAGCCATTTTGTAAATGAAGGAAAAAAAATTAGGTGGTACTGTACAATGGAACTGACCCCTCCCGTAGAGATTGATGGTATATACATTTATAGTGGTTGTTTAGCTAGCACCAGTAAATTTAAATGGTATAGAGGTTGGCTGTCGAGGAACACTACACTGAGCTGGAGTACTTCAGCTTATCATGCAGATTAGAATAAATAAATATCTATATGAAACTTTTGCTGCTCATGGCTAGCTAATACATCTAGGAACTTCCTACTCTAGGACCATATGTTCACTATGAATATTTAGACAGCTTGCATGTAGGCAACTGGAGATTTGCAGTTTACTTAAAAGAAACAACATATAAAAATCTTTACAACTCAAGTGCTTCGTAGGTAGCCCAAATATTGCATAGCCGATGGTTCTAAAATCTAGCTACCAGATCTAAAGAAAAGGTCATACACACTATTTGAACTTATTTTGACCAATCACAGAAGTTCGTGTGTAGAAGCTAAAGTATAGAGATTATACCACCGCAGATATATAATTGGAGATTATGAGTCTTCTGAAGAAACATTATATAACACCCAAATCCACTGCATATGAAACAACAGCTGATTTCGAAATCAGTATGCGACATCACCTTTGCTTTACTTATCCATCTCCACCAGCAGAACCACACAACAACACATCCACCAGTTCATGACCATGGCACTCCACCATGAGTCCAGCCTAGGGAAGAAAATAGAGAACCTGGATGAGCAAAGGAATAGATAAACACTATACAGGGATGTATATGTAAAGTGCTTACGCTAGAGAAGAAGAGAGCATGCCTCTTATTTGTCGAAGATGTGTCATATGCTTACGGTAGTTCCTTTAGATCATCGGCCATAGCTGGAGTAACCTGACATTGATCAGGTAAAATAAAGAGCTTATGAAGGTTTAATACTAAAACCAACCAAAGATCTACCGTAAACGATTCCTTGCTTATCAGCTGTGAATGGTAATCGACCGTAGTCCCACTGTTTACGCCTTATTCTTAACTATTTGAACATAAGAAATGCCCAACTCTGGCGAACAAAAAATGGAAACTTTAACCCACAAAGCTTTACAATAATAATGGTATGCTATTTCTCAAAAACATCACAACTGATTTGCTCACCCTTACTATAAGTGGATGTGTAGCAGCGGAGAGTTCCGATGTTAGACCGGAACACCATTAAGAGACATACTTGCCTAGAAATATATAGCATGCACTTCTTGGCTCAACATATCCTATCTAATCAATTATGTCTGCAATGAAAAAATATTACTTTATCCAGTGGCATATCTAGCCAATCTGAACATGGCTGTAAATTCTATCATGTGAAACAAATAGAGGAAAATTACTGGAAGAAGATTTTTTATGCAAATACAGAGGGACAATAAAAATGGTGAAAGAAAGGGAAATATGGTGAGATGACTCATGATAGAGTAGGTGAAAAAGGATTACCTTCTTGTAGGAAGCTCTTACATGGAGAGTTCTTCATCAGAGAGAAGCTGCACCCCATTAGTGAGTTCTAGGGGTCTAGAGGAAAAAACAGCTAAACTGAATATGGGTTATAAACTGATAAAAATATCAAATTGTCTGACTGAAACTATCAATCGGTTAAAAATAAACTGTACTATACATTCTATGAAACCATACCACTATACTATACTTCTTCTATCACTGAAACTGAATCTCTTGAACCACAACAATTTTATTCTGTTATACAATTTTATTCACTGCTTAGAAGCTACCGGTGGCAGGGGCATGACCCATGCACTCTTTCACAACTCACTCATGAAGAATAAATCAGATGGACAAGATAAAAACATGGTGAGAACGGGGATGCAAAGCTTGGTGATCAACTTTCCATCTGTTTCAAGTATGCACTCTAAGTACCACAATAAGAGAAAAATGGATAAGCAAGAACAAGATGAGAAGCAGGAAAAATCACAGAAAATGCAGATCAAGATGAAGGCAAAAGGATACTCACTCATCGCCGTGGCACCATGATGATGGTGGACTGATGGTGGTAAGGCTTCTCGGCGGCAGTGCAGTTATAACCTTCTAACCTTAAGCGGAACAAATGCAACTTCTCTCTTTCTTTTCTTGTCTTCCGATTTCTCTCATTGCTTATCCAGATTCTCTTGCCATTTCTTTGCTAACTTATTATTGTCACTCATGAAATACTTTTACATCCAAATTGATATATTAATCAACACTAGCGCAATAGAAAAAAAAACTGCATACACTAACATTTTTAAGTCCCCACAGTATAAGAAAAACTATTGCCTATGGGTTTAATTTCCTTCAAATTCAAATAGCTTTGAAATCATTAACGAATTATCATATTATGGGATGGACACAGCCATCGACACCATCAAGATATAGAGTAGTACTTGTAATCGACAACATCCTATAATCTTCTCACGATTCTATCCGTAATAGAACAATACATGCAGCGCTTCATAGTCAAATATGTAAACATGGAAAAGTAAACTTATTGACAAGACATCTAATATCAATAGATATAAAATGTTTCATACATCACTCTTTCCACATGAACAAAATATGAGAATGAATGCTTTCCAAACCTCATACTTCCTCAATATACCTGAATAAGTAAGCTTACACTGGCCTCGGCAGGAAGTCACAGCCAGCACCATAACCGGAGAAAATGTATTAGCCCATGTGGACAATTGTTCAAACACCTATCAAGCATAAACATTATGAAGCTAGAGGAAGTACATCGAAATCAAATCAGAGCAATCAGTCACAAGTATTAGCCCAATGCCACATCCCTTTGCAATGGCAAAATGGATCCAACACCAACGATTGGACAGGGAGGAAGTTAAAAATCTGAGAAAGGGGGAGAGGAAGAGGAGAAGCCATTAGCACCTAATATGACCTGGACCAACCTGCAAGAAGAGGCAGAGGAGGGCAACGACCTACCCGAGGTCCCCTCCGCCCCCAGCCATGAGCTCCGCCAAATCCCTTCACCGCCCGCGGGGCTGTGACCTCCCCCAGGCCCCCTTCGGCCCCATCCGCGAACCCCCTCCGCTGGGCGTTCTTGGCGGTGACGAGGATGAGCGGGACCATCCTCTGTCAAGCCTCTCTTCACTACTCCTTCTCCCTTTCTGCTCATCCTCTTCCTCTTGGCTCTCACCTGTAGCAACACATCGAAGAGCCTCGTGCTCCTCGATGGCCGCGGGAGGGGAATCGCGTGGGGGAGGAAGGCGAAGGCGGAGCAGGGGCTTCGTCCACCACACGTGAAGAAGAGGAGGAAAGGAGCGGCGCGAGCTTGGGCGTTTGGGCTGGGCACCGCCAAGAGCACGAAGACTACAAGCCATGTGCCTGCCGTCCCCACAGCGCTCACCGCCGCCGGCTGGCCACGAGCTCCCACGGGTCTCCTATGCCGAAGGCTGGACCGTGACCTCCACCAAGTTTCCTGCTGCCCACAGCCACCCTCCATGAATCCCCTCTGCTCCCCACCAACGAGGATGAGCGGCGTGGTAGAGGAGAAGGCCCGTGGTGTGGCTATTGTGCCCGCGGCAACGGGAGATAGGAGGAGAACGAGCGGTATGAGGATAGGGCATGACAAGAGGGGGACTCGATGGGGGCTAGATGCGGGAGAGAGTCAGGAGAGAGTGGCGGCTAGGGTTTGGGTTGCTTTTTTATACCACACGTACAGCTAGCGACCAACGGCCTAGATCCCCCCAAGAGTCCATCCAACGGCCAGGAACGTCAAATCGCTGTGAGGTGCCCCAGGACCCTCACCAATTACATCTTTAGATATGACCAGATTGCAAACCGTGTTACACACGGGTACAACACAAGACAGATAGAATACGCATGCTAGACTAAATACAATTCTAACACCGTTTCGCAGGTCAGTTGACGGTAACGTTTCTTTTGTTTTGTCGTCGGTGCAACAACAGCTGCCGCTCGCTTGCTGAAACAAGAAGGTGACGCGTACGTGCAAATGGGACATCGGTCGGTCGACCCAACCATAGACTAGTACGTACTGTAATTCACACGCATACACATCGGCTTTGATTAGTTTACAATCCAACGTCGGAGATCGGGGTGGTGAGACGAGGTGAAGAAAACAGCTCCGGTGGCAAGCTAGCGTCGGTGCGGTGCGCCGGTGAGGACAGCTAGCGCGTACCACATGGCACATGACCTGAGAGCTGAGAGGATGGGTCGATGGAGTGGAGAGAAGTCAACAGGTAGAGAGTTGCAAAGTCAGCGAAGGCGCGGTGGGGGCGCCGTGGCACACTGCACCATGCCGGGCTCCCTGGGTCCCACTCCTCTCCCCTCGCTATCTGCTCTACAGTACTAGAAGCCGTAATTAATTAGTTGGAGTAGTACTAGCATCTTATCCCGTCATCGATGAGAGAGGGGGACAGGGGAAGGCAGCGCCCGTGTGGGTGATGCACGGTGACGACAGCGGCAGAGCAACGGGGCGAATGTTCCGCCGCTTCGTGTGGGGCACCGCCTGACGCCTGTCCCCTCCCCCCAACCACGTTGACCGGTCCTTTTTACCTGCCTCATCACAGCCAAAAGGTGGAGGAATCTCTGGTGGAAGACGATACTGTACCGACCACAGTAAAGTCGGAGCAGTAGGCCAAAAGAAACTGAACGAGTTGGTGCAGCACTGCATAATTGTAGATACAGAGTTACTTCTACCATTAGCAATTGCCTAATTGGCAATAGAGAGAGCAAACAGGGTTTGTGTCATTGTGATGACCATGATACTCGCTCACTTCAGATCTTCAATTCTAGCTAGTGCTGTACGTAGTCCTCCTCCCCCAGGAAGTGGGTGACACCATGCAATGCAACCTTGTCCGAAGCGCGTCTCGCCTCACGTGCCCGTGCACGCATGCCAGTAGTAACCAGGGACAGGGACACTAGCATAGCATCGTCAATCCTAGTAGGTGTAGTATCCTACCTAGCGATCCTAACCGTGCAGCCTATGGACGCAACACAACAACGTGGGGTGCCGATTTTGAGCCTACAACCAGACTCCACAGCCCATACGCACCGCAACGCGTCTGGAGCTGTAGCTTACCCAAATAGAAAAAGCAAGCTAGTCCTAGGCAGACGTCTTGCTTTCAGTGCCCACACAGAAGCAGCTGCAGCAGCAAAGCCACAGGGATCGACACAAACACTGCAGAGAGAGGCTGGCCTCGCCGATCCCGACGCCGGCACTACAGAGAGCGATCGCCCACGCCCCGACGCCCCGCTAGTAGTATTGTAATGCTGGTTTGACCGGCGTAGCGGGCTTCGGCCACGGAAAACCGGCGGGAGTTGCTCCGGTGCCGGGGCGCTCGGTGTTCCCGGGGGGAAGCTAGTGGAGGGGAGGAGACCGCGGCGCGTGCGTGCGTCCGGCTTTGTTTTCGTGCGGCTTTGTTGCTTTCCTTTGTCAAAGGCTCAAAGCTCTGCCTCGGTTGGGCGCGAGGGCAGGTGGAATGGAAGAGTCCATGCCCCTCCCCTGTGCGCACGAACGGCCTTGGGCGTCGGTACCATGCCCCCGTTCTATGCTCCTTGGGCGTCGATAAATGAGAGTTAATATCCTTGGGCTCTGAATTGTGGTTTATGGAATGAAAAGAAAATTTTGCATTTCTGACGAGTACATTTTTTGTTCCGAGACATTTTCTTACAGTTTGAGCTGCTCTCAAAGTCTTTGACAATTTCTACCAAATAACTGTTCAAAATGGAGCTCTTAAACTTGCTCTCCACATTGGAGGACAAAACTACTCAAGCATCACCTCATGCATCCAATCTAGGCTTCAGACTAAATGAAAAGAAAACATACTACCACCATTTCTGGGTACTGCTCCTTCCTAAGTAATGAGAGGAAGAAGCTCCAGTGCAAAATCAAAACACTGCTACAGTAAACCGTACCCATGTTCACCATCCCGTGGCAAAGTACGTACATCTTGCTCTATGTTTTGCACTGCAGCAGTCACCTGTACCCACGATTCAACACAGGACCAAATCATTCATAGCTCAGAACACAGTACCGACATATACCAACCAGAACATCGACAATGCAGGTTGCCCCATATCTGACCATGCATTCAATCGTCTTAGTGAGTACTAGTAGCTCCAAATACATCCGTCTTTATTACAACCTCCACTCTATCTGAAGTTTCTTTTACATCAAACGACTATTCACTCGTAGGACACATTTTGACGCAGTGCTGCCTCGTCTACGTATCTAACGCTTCAGGGTCCCTCGTGTACGTTCTGAAGCTATGAATGCAATGGCTAATGGAATTGATCTAACGTGAACACTATGTCAAACTGTCTGATACACTAGACGTGGGGTACGTAACAATGCGCGCTGCCTAAATATTGACAGGAAGAGCGGTCAAGAAAGCCAACGTGTAGGGAGACGTGGACTTGCCGAAAGGCGTGCACCAACTCGGGAGCTTCTCAAGAACCGTAGCGACCATCGGCGTAACTCTATCCACATCTGTTCTTAGCTTCAGCAAGAGAGGAGAGTCTTGAGATTTAGCTTCTTCTGCAGATGTATGCGTTACGTTGCCTGACCAGAAAAGGGTTAACTGGAATTTCGTCGGTGAGCTCTTGCCACCTGCAAACTGGATGGTATGCCATCTGTCCACCTCGCTCTTACCACCCAGCTGAACCAACTCCTCTGAATCCACTGAATAAAATAGCGCATGGAAAGGTCAAAATAAGAAGGCAAGCAATTATCTAGTTCATCGATTTAGTGGAAACTCACCTTGAATCGTGAAATCATCGATTTCCTGCTTATTGATTGCGAGAGTCCAACGTGTAGATGACTTGGTATCAACAGAAACTACTGTCGTACGGGCATTGTCTGTAGCGGAATCACTTTCAACATGGAGCACAGGAACTTCCGATTTGCTCCATCCAACATTGCTCCCTTTGTAACTCCTACAGCCATACTTCATGGTAAATGTGACGAAGTCAATTGTCATATTTCTTCCACAAGAAAATTCTTCCCCGCTAAGGTCTGTCAATTCATTTGTCAACTTTCCAGGTGTGTTGGAAAACAGGGAAATATAGGATAATGGTTCTGTATTTCCATCTTCCATTCTTGTAGTATCAACAACATGCACAACCTGAGAAAAGAATGAAACAGTTATCATTGGTAGTATACCTTGATAATAGCTAGTAGTACTATTTTAAGACACAGTTAACTCCTCCTTGAGTGAGATCATAACATTATTAACCCTGAGCAAGCAATTAATACTACACGGTTAATGGAAATGTAAGATAATGCATTTTTTTAATGGTAAGATGATGCATTGTGTTTGGGAACGATTGAAGGACACAAGTCATTTCATCACGCACTACTTAATTCTTACGCACAGAACTATAACGGCTTGTATTTCAATCTGAAGGTCTCATTCATCATATGCATAAGAGATTATCTTAAAAGAATGCTGGATTGATTAAAACAAAAGTATCATCTTCAGGTTACAGAGATGGCAGATGATGACAAAATATCAAAATTGCAGGAGTCAAAACAGTTATCATTGACTCAAAATATTAGGATACCATAATCGAACAGTGCCATAAATAAAGTATACCAGTGCTTACATTTACAGGACGAGCAATATCGTCTGTGAATGCTGGAACTATGCCACTTGATACCAGTATAAGGGCAAGACCAAATAATGCACACAACACAGAAAGAAGTGTTCTTTTCGCACCTGCAGAAAACATTATCCTGGATATCAGCTTCTTTGGGATGTGCTGTGTGCAAGACAGAAGGCAGATGTATGTACATATTGCAGAAGTGCAAGAATTGGATGCAATGGTAGATGTCTGAGTACAGCAATGTCAGAGGGAAAAACTAGGAGCCTTCTTTTGATCAGAAAAAAACACAATTGTCACAAATCAATGATCATTCTCACTTTCTCAGATCAGTTTAGCTTTGAAGCTGATTGCAACTTTGGTTTCTTAGTTTGCATTTGTGGTCACCTTTGGTGGCTTGTAAATGTTAGTACCATTTTGGCATTATTCTAACACAAAGTGACACGCACTTAGGTGAGTTTAGCGGAAATGATCATTCCTCAGACTCAGAACAACACACCACTTACAGGCTTACACTACATATATCTCAAATCAAAGCAAAATCAAATATTATATAAATTAGATGGCAGAAATTTGATAAGACAGATGTGATATATATCAAACATGACATGGTTTACCTGAGATATGGACGTAAGAAAGAAGATACACAAACGTAAAAGAGATAACTATAGCGATGCCAACAGCAACTACTACATTTCCAATCCAATCTGGTAGTCCACCAGGGTTCCTGCATATATTGTATCAAGATTGACATTAGTTTCGTCAATTTAGATTAACTGACATTTTTGTTAACAGCATTTAAGTTAAAAGTTATCATCGTCCTACACATAACAAATGAGAAAATACAGAACACATTTGGAGATTGCAGGGTCTAAAGATTTACCTATCAGCCCGTACAATACTGCCGACCATCACATCAACCATGCGAATAAACAAACCAGCAGATGACACAACTGGCACAGCCAGAGCCAGAACCAATGTAAAGACCTTAAGCTGTTTAGGTGACCTTACAGGAGATAGTGTTGCTTCCATAAGACCATCTGCAACGAAACAACAACCATCAATACTCAAGGCAAAAACCAACATATTAACTACTCAAAAGGTCACCCCAACTTACATGCAAAAGCAGGCGAAACAAGCCAGATGAGTGCTACATAGGATGCTCCGACCTTCAAATAGGTTCCCAATATCAAAACTATGAGCCATTGGACAAAACCAGATTTGTAAATCCACCTCTCAGCTTCCAGGCCAACAATGTAATCTAATGTGTTACCAGTTAGGCCTGGCTTTGTTCTTGAATAGACTTGTTTAATGTGCTTCTTCAGGAAAATAAATCCAATATGCTGACCAATGAATGCCCCAAGCAGTGCAGGTGAACCAAATAAGCCAATAACTAACCACGGATTTGCAACAAAGGAGACTGGAAAGGGACATATATGTGGCAGAGCAAATGCTACCACAACCGGTAAGAAGACGGAAAATATCAGCATTAGAATAATGCTCAAACATGATATTCCAAATGACACAAGCCCAGGACGTCCACCCATAAGCAGCGATGTTCCCCATATCAGGAGTGACTGAAATATTATCGAGTTGTGAAACATGGTTGCTAGTTTTTGTGAGTAGACCACCATGTACATGCCCTGCAAAGTTGTAACATATAAGTGAGAAGCCAAAACAAAAGAAAATTCAGTTGAATGTGAAATGATGCTAACTAAATCCACATACACTTTTTCAAGATACCAACAAAATTGTTGTCTATTTTCCAGATACCACCAAACATGCATACACCTACTAGAATTATCTGCATATTTTCCTCCGGTTATATCATGGTCTAACTTTTCTTCGAGGGAATCCATTGTTCATATTTTGCTAGCAAAGCGAAACAACACCAATCATCAAAACAACTGGAGGTTTTTGAGAAACCATATGGTGCTCGGAGCAAGCACAGGTCCAATTCTAGCTCCAAACCTAATTCTGATGTTCAGTAGGAGCCATGGTATGACCTGGTCCCAGAACCATGCCCACTCCACATGATCATGAAGTCAAAAGGAGATGAGGAATAGGGCGGTGCCATGCAAAACACCGGATGACTCCGTTACATTGCTCTAACCAAACAATATCAAAGAACCATTAAAGATGGACAACTCATCCAAGAATTGGGTCATTCCTCAAAGAAAGATATGACCTAAAATATAGTTTCTTTCTATTATAACAAATATGAGATGCTTATTTTCTCATATTTGCACCTAACATACCTATAACAGCTCCTATTATATCTTGCCACCCCACCAAATTCAACTTTGCTTGGACATCACGACTGAAAAGGATTGTTTCAGAGAATACATTTTTGTTCCGTAACAAATTGTGGATAATAAAAACCAATTGGCCTGAAGTTGATACTGCCTCCGTTCCTAAATATAAGATGTTTTGGCAAGTCAATTTAGCTATACCAAAATATCTTATATTTAGGAACAGAGGCAGTAATAAGTAATTCACACCTTTCTGGTTTTACTATTGCCTGACAGCCTGAGTTACTACATGAGACATAATCACCTCAGAAACTCCAACATTGATTGAATTATTATGGTCCTTTATGATCTGAATCATTAGCTTGAATATGCAGACCAAGTGTACAGATCTATTTTCCATAGGAACATATGAAAATGCAAAAACTATGTGTGCTTGCTTAGCTTAAGGGAAAAAAAGATAATGCATGGTACAGCCATAATATTTGAAAGACAGCAAACAAAGATGATTTAATCACTATACCAGAACGTCAAAGAAAATAGCTTTCTTCTCCTCTGTGCTCTCTTGCTTTGCCTGGTGTGCATCTTTCATAAATTTTGGTGATGAAGCAGCATGCAGTAAGAAAGAAAGCATATTTTCTCCAATATGCTGAAGTGATCCTGGTTTCAGAAGCTCCATTTTGTCATTCTGCATAGAATACATCAATAAGATATCATGAGTAAGCAACTGAAACGTTTGGCACTCAAAAATATGGATTGAATCTTCCACCACTTATTCTTTTGACCTTGTATTACACATTCGAGATCACCAACATTATAGTTAGATCTAAAGCTACTACCACAGTTCGAATTTCTGATTGGCAGGCATAAATTACAATCTCATGGCAAATGAATTGTTGTAATCATATGTCACTAAGAAATAAATGACTGTAACTGAGTAGATAATATCGATACATTAGTTATTCGGTTCATAACAAATACAATTAAATGCATTTTAAGGTATTGGGCGGCTGTAATCTTCTCTTCGGAATCTTAATGAACATATTATATATACATAGCCAGGCATATCTGTTTATTGGGAAACAGAACACAAGCTAAATCTTTGCTATTAGTATACCATAAGGTACGTATATATGAAGTTGTCAAAGCAAACCTTTGTGTGATACACGGATGTTGTATCTGTATATGCAAAATCAAGGCCAGGAAGACCAGCAACTTCCTGATATATCTGGAAATCCGTAGCAGATTTTATTGCTCCAGAAAGGAAAATATCCTGCAATTAGAAGTTTGGTTATGCCATATCTGCTACGAAGACAAACTAAAGATTACGCTATGCTATTTGAGTAAAGTGCCATGTGAAACTGTATCCGTTCACTATAGCAACAGGATATCACTTGATATTTCTTCTCTAAGTTTGGACTTAGGACTAAACAAGTGGGTGTGAGGTGGATTATATCCATCTTTATAATGTAAGAGGTGAATTAAATAGGGCATTTTTTAAATTACAAATCGCTCAATGTTGCTCCGAGCTGCTTGATTTCGAATTGCTGGAAATGTGACAAAGTTGCCACATATTACTAGTCAAATGTTACCCACTAGCCGCTACTGCCCGAAATATATTTTTCTTTTTAGAGACCGATAGCTGGCCAAGAATAACTAGGAACAGGAAAATCACTCAAACTTTTATAGCAGGACGACTTTTGTACGTGGACAGCACCTGCGAAGGTAAATGAACCTCTCTATAAAGTGAAACTGTTCTTTCTAAGACAGCAAGGCTCGAGAATCCATATGAGAACAATGTATTACCTGTGTAGCTATCTGAGCAGATGGATATTTCGCTACAGCAGCAAAGCTCTCCAAAGCCCAATGATGAGTACCCTGTTATATGAACAAAAATTGGACACTAAGCTGAAAAAGTTCGAAATCAATGCTTTCATTACAAATAGAACAAAACGACATGGTGATATTGAAAGAAATTAAAAAGCAGATAAAATATCTTTTGGTGCCTAAATTTGAGAACATACAAAATAGCCCGGGAGATGATTAATCTTTTATTTTCTGCCATAGGAAAACACAAGAGAACTGTAACTCATGGTTTGCTTACAATGTGCAAAAACCTTATTTACTAGCATTAGTGACAAACTAAATTAAAAACAAGTACTCCGTACATGATTGTTACAATTCTAAATGCAAGCACAATTTCGAAAACAGGGGGAAACTAAAAATTGAAGTAAAATTAAAAACAAGTGCATGACTCCTACAATTGTAAATACAAGCATAATTTCTGAAAACAATGGAAAACTATAAATTTTGAGCCCAACCTGAAAAAGTGTGGATTTCCCACTGATACCCATAGCTTCCAAATCAACAGCGAAACGTACTGAGTTTCTCCAGTGGTGCTGCACAAATATCAGGAAAATTACATTATAGAGTATAACGAGTTAACGACAGTGACATGAGCCATGTATCAGTTATTCGGCATGATTTATGTGTGATGTATGAAAATAGTTACCTGAGTTATAAAACTGTGGGCCCCGTCAAGACCCTCTTCTTCCCCTGTGTTGAACAGAAACAGGACACCACTCTTAAACCCATGAGCCCACTGAGACACTCCCCGTGCAAGCTCTAGCATGACTCCTACACATGAACTGCAATCTCCGGCACCTCCACTGGAAAAGCATAGAAGTATATTTATGTTCTAAGAAACTAACAATTATTCTGCTGCAGTACATGCATTTGCAATGAATAAGCATTGGTTTGTCAATAAATTACATCCTACTTAACATTAGATGTACACTTGAACAGTCTGAATATCTGTCTAAACTACTAGTAAAAATCATCCTCGGACAGAATCAGGTAAACAAAACATGACAAGTATACAGAACGACTTCATCTGTATTGTTACTTCAAAATAAGGCACAAAGCTACACGCTCGTTCAACCTTCATGTGTTGTATTTATCCCAATATAGGATCACGAATCATGTTACATCTTGGACTTAGTTTATACCTAAAAGTCCTGTAAAGCTATCTGTAGAAAGTTTTGCTTCTCCATATGTGTCTTGCTTATGCTTAAAGAATAGTGGACAACTGAGCCCATATATTTTTCCAATCTAATTTATTTCGTTTACATTTCATTTAGTCCACTTTATGCACCCATCCCTTCCTCAATTGATGGTTGAATTCTTGCATATAATATTCTGCAAAAGTAATATACCATGTCCAAATTTGACCAATAAGTGTAAAAAAAGCATATGGAAACTCTTCATATCCGATGGTAACCAGTTAACATGTTGCTTAAGCATATTGATTGGAGTACATTGCATAATGCAACACAGAAGCAAAACTGTATCATAAGGAAGAAAACAAAGCCTTACGTTGTCGAAACTGTGTCAATATGAGAAGATACGAGAATCAAATTTTCTTCAGCTTCTGGTAAATACTTGGGAACAATTCTGAGGATCACGTGCTTAAGATCTGAATACAGGAGTGTTTTTCCATTGAAAAGGCCCCCAGCTAGACGATTTGCACCAATATCTGTGTGGAACAACTCCAGTTGAACATCAACGTCCCAATGAGCTGTCTTCTTTATTTTCTCTGCTTCTGCATATACATACTATTGCATGGCAATGTCAAAATGGATAGTGCAACTAAAAGGAGGTGTTATAGAAAAAATATAAGCTCCAAGAACAATTCACATGGTAAGTCAAGATTGTACCATAACACCATCATAATCAGAGAAAGAAGAAATGTAAAAAGATAATATAACTGAAAGATAAGATGGAAGAATAATTAGGTGGTTCCTCTGTTTAACTTAATCCCTTTATAACTTATGCCCAAACCCCAGGCCTTATTTTTCCTCAATCCCCAATTCCTCCATGGCTGAGCTTCTGGTGTGTGGTGTGTGCACTTCTGGTGGTCAAAGTCATGGCTGAGCTCATCTGGACTCCCAGCATAAGGGGGATAAACAAGGTTATACACATATTCTTACAAAGTTGGCACAAATTGGCATCCAATGTCCTAGCAATGCCTGGCTGCGCTAGCTTGGACCTGGCATAACCCAGTTAACACACTTCACTGAACAAGCTGGCGTGTTGTAAAACCGTGCCTAAATGAAAAACTAGCATGGTGCATAAATTCAGTGATCCACCATGAAATTTACTCCTGGATTGAATACATGGCAGTTTCTAGGTGCCATTTTAATGATAATGTGAAAGATGAGCTTAGTAGAAGTATTCTGCCACGCGACACAGATTGTTAACACTAAATAGTTACTCCCTCCGATTCTAATTACTGTTCTCAGTTTTGTCCAGATTCGGGTGTATCTAGTACTAAAACATGTCTAGATACATCCGAATCTAGACAAATCTGAGAACAATAATTAGGATCGGAGGGAGTACTTAAATTAGAACTTTTTTCAGATATAAAAAAAATCCAAAAAATAGTGCCGAAGAGTAAGACGCTCCAGCTTCGCCCAGCAACATAACTGATTACTACGACTTGCAATATTTTCAACACAAACCCATACAATGCAAACTTAAAGCAGCCTATTTCCTACTAGAGAATTCTATTCATTAAACAGGGCACTGCAATTAGCATCAACAATTTAACAGCCAACAAGCTTCTTACAACGTAATAGGAACATGTCACTGACCAAGCCTGTTTAGAATATATTAATGCTAACATTAACTGCAATGTTATAATTGGTCTGAACAATTTAATTGTAAGTAAAAACTGTTAAAAAGGAAAAGGAAAGAAAGTTAAGCACAACCTGCACAGCAAGATCGAGGGAATCTGAACCAACTGGATGAGGACCCAGGCCTGTCAAGTACTTCACATGCTCAAGGGCAGAAGCCTCTGAAAACCCGCGCTTACCAGCCTGCTCAGCATCAAGGGGGAAAGGAAGACTTGCAAACTGGGTACAGTAAACAGACCATGATCCATGAAGGAAGACTACCAACAATCCCAGCAACAAATAAGCGCTCCTCCTATGTCTGCTGTTATCTTCATCAGAACTGACTCTTTCATCAACTTTAGGCTTCTCAGGAACTGACACAGAAGAACCTTGCCCTCGAGGCATACTGCGTGTTCAAATGTAGCGAAACACCTGAAAAAATAGACTATTAAAAAAGAATTATCTTGGAAGCATCATAACAACACATGAAAATACTGCTGATAGGGGAAAGTTACAATACAAATAGTAAGAACTCCATGTCATACAAAAAGAATAAGTAACAATTAGCGTGTGTTCTTACTTTTTTAAAATTTTAGGCACAAGGGCAAGTTATGATGGGATTCCTGCAATTGAAACATAATGACAGTTAACTGTTTTTTAGTTCCAGCTACCAAAAGAAAAGATCCCCAACGGATCCAGACTAAATTAAACACTGCGAGTTTTTTCTTAAGCACTTCAAAAAAAATACGTGCTACCATGCTACCATTGCAACGAAATGGGTGTGTGCTAAGAGTGCGGACGTTAGGATTTTTTTTCAGAATTTTTTGAAACTTTAAAATGTTGTTTTAAAAAAAAAGGCTCCATGTAGCTCGAGCTCTAAAGTGAATTTTTGTGTGTGCTAACAGCTAACAACTTCCCACTCTTCCACATAAGACAGAGTCTACAAGGTTCACATCTTCAGAGCAGGGATGCTCCCAAGTTCAGCAAGCAAACAAACACACGTCCCTACTCCCTAAACTAGAAAACGAGAGAATGGATTGGCTATTCAAAACGGCCACAATTCCTTCTCGGACGAGAAGCAGACAGCTTCTGGCAGTCATCCTACAGGTTACCATAAAAACTACAGAGAGAAAAAATAGGCAGGTTCATTCACATTTACTGCGTCCACAGCCTGCAGGTTTTTATGAAGCTGGTGCGGACCAGGGCAGTAGGAAATCATATGGCAGGCCAGTGGGAGAATTTGCAGCCTCTTCCAGGTTAAATCTTTCACGAGGGCAGCAAAAGGGCCCCAGCTTGCCGTTCTGACCGACGCATTTACTAGAAAGTATGGGTACGGTGTGGCCTGACGACTCAGTCAGAAAAGGAACATGCCAGCCAACAATTACTACTACGAACTGATCTGAATAAATTCGGTAAGTATAGTACTGGTATCAACTTTGAAGTATCAATCAAGTAATTAAAAACGTAAGTGGATGCACCTCGCTGAACATTGGAGACAGGGAGCATGGGCCATGGAGGTTCAGTTTAACCCCCACATCTCTCGCTCTTTTAATTAATTAAAAAGTGCAGTTGACACTACTACTAGTTCAGGATGCAAAAACGTAGGTGGAACACTACTAGTGGCACCCGCTGATCGAATATTGGAGACATCGATCTTACGAAGAAACTAGTTGAACCATGGACGGGCGGATGGATTAGATTAGCAATAGAACCAGAGGAATTCGCAGCGAACTGGACAGAGAAACAGAGATTGAACACGATTCCGCTCACAGCCAGGGACAGTGCTGGAACAAAATTGACTTAGAACAGCAACGCAAAGCAAGTTAGCTAGGGCTTCCTTGATCCTTACCAAACAGCAGGAAGCACGTCCCGATCGGTCGCCACACTGTGTCGGTCCAGTGGATGAAGGCGACGACGACCGACGACGGAGGAGGGGTTAGGCGGGCGCCCTTGGGTGGTGTGCGTGGAGGCGGATGGGGGACGAGGCGTGGACTGGAGGTTGAGCGGGAGGTAGAGGCTGTTGAGATTCTGCGGCCTCCCTACGCGACGACGAGGAGCAGCCGCCCGCGCCGCGCGGAGATCGAGATATGGGGAGGAGCAGAGGACGGTAGCGCGAACAGAGGCGCGTCCCGTGTTGCTATGGGCTACTGCTATGATGCCAGCGGCCTGACGACGCGCTGTTGGGGCGGGCCCCCCTGGACCGTCTGGTACGCTGGTCCGGGGCTTGGGGTGGGAAGAGGCTCGACGAGGCCCGGCCGGGAGCCTGCGTCGACGGGCCCTGGTCCTGCTAGCCCTGGAGTTTGGATAGTCTGATGTGATGGGATCTTCGTACAGCGGGGACGTCTGCTGGTCCAGAAGGCGACAACTGGTGAACTGCGATGTGATCAGCCGATGGGGCTTGTCCTTCTGCTTCTGCCGCCGGCTCACAGGTTCATCCAAACATCACGGGTTTCTGCATCCTATGCCGGTGCACTGACAGATGCCGCCTGAGGTTGATAGGGCGAGCCAAAAGGATTGGCGAGCAGACACGTGAAAATGGACAGCAGCAACGGTGTAGGATACCTTCAGTGACAAGTGGGTGCGTCGACTTCTAGGTACCACAGTAATAAGTAGGCACAATTATGCTTGTCATAACATGGAAAAGGGTTTCCGAATAGCATTTTAACACCACGAATCAACTCAAGTTTCCAGAAATGAAAGTTGAAATTACTGAATGAACCTCAAACAAGTCGGGCGCAGAACAGAATAGGCATTCTTTTTGGCACAAATCAAAGCTCTCTCACGGCAACACTACATACATGCATGCGATAGAGTGGAAGACAAGCCCCCCAAGTCTCAAAATCAGGCAGCAATGATTGTCTCAAAATCGTTGCATCTCTATATTTTTCAGACTAGGGCGGCACTGATTGTCACTATTTTCGTTTACAAGTCTCGTACAGGTAAGGCACAGTTGCTCTGCAAATCAGGCAGGCAGGCAGGCAGGGGCAGCAGGATTTACCTCGCCCCACCCTTCTTTCCCAAGGGGTCAGCTCGCCGCTTAGCCTCCCTCTCTGCTGTCTGGACATAAAACTCAGCTCCAAGCATGTCGTTTATCTCGACATTTGATGATAGGCTTGCTTCGGCGGTCTGAATCACCAACTCGATGGTCAGAGTGAATCCTAGGGCTGAGAGCACACGCACGGCATTGGCGAGCCTGCAGATATGTTTTCTAGTTTCCATTGAGGTAAAAGTCTCCACTTCAGCGCTCGGCTTCTCTTGCTCTTCGTTCGGATTAGTAATTTCACGCACCACCACATGCTCGCCGACCCAGATGAAACCGTTGCAGCCAAGGATCAAGTCGACATCATACTGCTCCAGGTGATGGAAATGCTGCTTCCGCCGTTTTACCAAATATGCAGGTACTGTGAGCAACTGACCCCTCTTGAGCTGCATAAAGAAACTCGAAACAGTTCAATAACAAGTTCACAAATTAACACTGACAATGTTAGTTCTGAAAAGGTGAGATTGTAACTACAGCAGTCAAATACAAATCATGGACCTACCGTAGTCATTATCAACACTACAAAAAATATGCGGTATCTCTATGAACTAGTTCATTAACCTGCTTTGCATTGCTGCACTGGGTAATCAGCATAATCCAGCTTTTGAATGCACAGAAAAGAGCTAGCGTATCCCTGAGGACAATGCCAGGAGCTCTGCCTATTCGTTAAAGAAGTTTGAAATAGTTACAAGAGCCGTACTGTAAAAGCAGCACTTCAGCATAGCACCTTTGGCACATAGAAAGGCAGCATAACACTGTAGCCTAAACTGGTAGGGCACTGTGCAATAATAATAGCTGACAAAGAGTTGATCTGGCATCTACCTTTCCATATTTTTGACTCCTTGCTTGTAGTTGAAGAGATCCATCGTGTTGGAAACCACGAACTTCAGCCTGATGGTTGATTATATCCAAAGTAGCAGCGTCAGGTCTTGAACAGTATTAATCCAGTACAAAAAAAAAGTGACACTGTAAAAATGGTAAAGGACATAGACAAAACCATGTTTCCAATGTCATGAAGTAGATAAAACTGTTTGATGCTTGGATACACAAATAAAGTAAATGTAGGATAAACAGAAAGCTTAATCAGGGACATATCAGAGAATCTGTATTTATTTCAATCAATACATCACAGAACCAGTTCACCAAATGCAACATTTCCACACTAGAACTCTTTGTTGTAAAGAAAAACACAACACAGATATAGACAGAATACGTCACAAATTTCGTAACTCAATGATAAGATAATTTTGTTGTAAGATAAATCAGATTAATTTCAGCATCAAATGAAACCAACATATTGTTACCACAGTATAATCCATGAAAACTATCACCAAAGATCAAAGATTTGGCACATAAGTATCAGGTTTAAATCCAATACAGCCAGCTGACTTGTTATCAGCTGGGATAGATGCAACTCAGCAACTGTCTAAACTTTTGCGGCCCTTGAAGCAATAGATGCAACTTGTCTACTGTTTTGCCGCCCTTGAAGCTCTGAAGATGCCTCTTGATGTGGTTATCCCTAGTGTTGTATCTGTGTTGTAACCACTTATCATGCCACAAACCCTAGAAACTGACGCTACGTACAAAGTGGAGGGGAGCAAGGTATTGGTATCTTAGGTCCTCCGGAGTATGCTACGCATAATAATGATGTTTCAGTGTCTTTATTTTTGGTATGGTTTTATTCCTTGGGAATTATTGTTCAGTCACAAGAAGTACGGTGCAGTTACTGCAGTCTAAGCACATACGCTCTCTTGTCTTAGTTGCAGGTGAGGTACTAGCCATTTCTATGGTAGATGGCATAAAAACTGTTTATTTTGTGCTCCATTGTTAGGGTTTGTTTTTTCAAATTGCTGCATTTGTGTTGATCCCCAGGGCACAAGATTGGTTTTGTTCTTGCAGTTAGCAAGGATCAAACTGTGTATCCTCTTTCATTGCCATTATTTTCCATCCACTATACTTTCCACATATAGATTCTATTCTTTCATTGCCAACCTATAGTGCATGAATGCAGCCATGCACTTCTTCTGCGTCTATTTTCTACTGCCAGTTCCAATCTGCCATTGCATATATTTCACACCTATTAGTTCTTCCACACCTACGCTCTTGGCTGCCATATACTTCAGCAAGTCCCTACCACTTAGTCCATAATTAATTATGTTGGTCAACTCTGTTGCAAGAGATATCATATGTTTAGTTTCTAAGCAAACTCATCTACTAATTACTTCTGCTTGCGCGAGTGAAAGATCAGGGCATTTTAACATCTCAAATGAAATATGAGCTGTATCAGTTCTGAATTGAAAGATGGACAATCACGGTGAATTAGTAGTGAGCAACTTAGAATGATGGCTCAAACTGGCAACCAAAAGCAGAAGAAAATACTCCAGGACTAATAAACATATTTGCATTTTGCAATGAACAAGTTCAGAGAAATATGCCAAGCTGAACTGGTTATAACATTGTTCAGGCATAAATGTTACCCACAGGACAGATATACAAGCCACCAACATAAAATCATTAGTACAGGAGGTGGAAGCAATGTCTACTTACACAGACAACATCATTTTCTTCAAATATGCTCCGCATGTTAAGCTCATCAACCGCAGTTCTCCTTCTCTAATAATGGGATGCGAAAAAATCAATAACAATAATATGGAGAAGAATCACTAGTGGCAATTGTAAGTTGTAACGTACTACTGATGACAGTCATTGAGCTCTCTGAGCATGAAGTAACATTTAAGCAGGAAACTGAAGTTTCTTGGTCACTAATGTGCTCTGTATATATCTATGTGGGTGACAGTGTGGTACAAGTTTACTATAAAGGTCAGCTAGAAAGGGTGCTTTGAGGCATGTTGAAATGTCTATTGATATAGTGCATTGCATTATTTGTCTATGAAATTATATTGCAAGGATATCCCTGTGTTGAGCTGAACGCATCCCCAAAATTTGGGTGTTACAGGATAACGGTGCAGAACAGCATACCTGTATACCATCAGGCAAATTCATAGAAGAAAGCATCAAAACAGCATCTTGGCTAAAGTTTATCTCCAACCTCCAGCGCTTGGGAGCAATCTAGAGAAAAAAAACAACATAGTAACTGATATTGGTGAGAAATGAAATACAATGTTTACATGAATGCACAACAGGCAGATAGTGAATCACATTGGGATGGACTGACTATAATAACAGGTAGTTTTACCCACACTGCCCGACTATTCAGGCTGACATGTATCCAAGAGTAATAATTGAAGCTACTAACCTATCAAACACAGGGAAAAGCTAATTTTAATCCATATATGATATAAGATCTGACTAAACACATTTTTGCATCAGCAACTTTTAACAGCGTAGAATAAGACCCGCATTTTAACACGTATGCTTTAAGCCAAAACATAGAGCTTCCTCATGGCGCGAAACCATGCTACAAAAATGAGAGGAACATTGAAACAAGAGTGACCCAAAGTGTGCATACCTCAATGACACGGCCAACTATGATATCACCAACCTCCGGCTTATACCTGATAAGGTCGAAAAGAACAAAAAAGAGCCTTCAGGGTAAACTTGATGTTTTATTCCCTGCCCTAATAAGTCGTCAAAAATCATAACCACCCTGCTCTAATCCAACACCCCAATATTTCAGTATGAGACTACAGTACCTCACCCAGTCACCTGAGAACTGCGCTAATAAATTCATAGAGTCAAACCCAAACCCACTAATCTATTCATATGTACACCGCTATGCACTTACACTCGGTACGATAGTAATGCCACTGCATTGTGAGGACGAACACACAAATGAAAACTAACACACGAATTGGAGAAAGGCAGGGAGAGAATACCTCGCCCGGAGCGTCCGCACGTAGACGAGCTTGTCGACCCGCTCCACAACGCCACACAGCGTCGCCACCACCTCCCCATCCTGGTCCGTTGTACCATGCCCTCTACACACACAAAAAAAAAACGCACCCAAAAACCCCCAATCAGTCCACCGCCAAGCACGAGCAGGGAAATGGATAGAGAGGGGAAGAGACGGTAAAGTTTTACTTGAGGATGTTGTCCTCGTGGTTGACGGGGATGGTGTCCGCGACGGTGACGGCGGCGGCGGATGCGGCGGCGGGGGCGAGGGTCTGGAGCTCGTGGAGCGCGGCCTCGAGACGGACCCTCTGGGTCTGGTTCAGCGGGAGGTGTAGGTCTCTCATGGCCCGTACTCTGTGTCGACGAGAAGGGGGAAGATTCGAGGGGCGGCGGCGGCCGGCGCTGACCCCTGACGACGGCGAAGACAAGCAAAAACCCTAGTAAAACCTGACCAACCGGCAACCGACCGTCCGCGCAAGAAATCCGCTGGGTTCGGCGGCCGACGGGCCGAGCCCGAGGAGCATGGAGCTGCGGCAGGCCAGCCCAGCAGTAGAATTGGGCTTTAAATCGTAGTGGTGCGCCCTGAAATTTGCGCTTGCCACCCTGGTGTCTCGATGTTTTTATTTCTGCTTTTTTTTTTTTTTTGAGAAACGTTTCTTCCATGACCGTCTGCTACTCCACCGTAACTTGAAGCCAGAAGGCTTTTCCGACAGTGACGAGGATCGCTGATCACAGCTCTCTAAACATACTGATAACAGCAGCAGCATCCCACTTAGGGATGAGTGTAATTGTCCTGAAATTCAATCTTTCTTTGTTCCCCGTTTATGAGGATCAGAAAAAAAAAAAACCCGCTCCTCGCTCCAGAGCGACCTAGGGGAGGAAACCGTAGTTGCAGTGCCTCCCTCCTCCCTTCCCAGCACTACCTGGCCGCTGCCGGCGTGAGCCGTCGGGCGGCTGGCTCTTCTTTACCCGACACGAGGCTCCCTAGCGGCGGTGGGTTTCGGCAGGGGCGACCATGAACTGGAGCGGCGGAGGCCGGCGGGCGGCGGCGACTCTTGACCTCCCGGCGGCTGCAGTCTCCTGGAGCTCTTAGTGGCGGCTCGACGGTTCGTGGCGGCAGGGTGTGGTGATGACGCAGGAGCGGCGGGGCGACGCGTTGCTAGCGGCTGGCCAGGACGCCATATGGCCCTAGGCGGGCCTGCCTCTGCACGACATTGTCGCCCTATGGAGGTGGCGGAGGGGCTCGAGCAGGAGGGGTAGCGGTGGCATGGCATGCGTCCTGCAGCATGGTTGTGGGGCCTTTACGGGCCCGGCCGAGCCTGTCCGGGCTTGGTGTGGCCCTGCCGCCGTGTCCGGACGGCAATCGCCTACAGTGGTGGCGGACGGTTCTCCTCCAGGTGGTCGTGCTGATGATGCCCTCCGGTTTCTACCTACCTCCTTCCTCCGCCTCGCAGGTCGTACATGGACGCGAGTTCCCGGATACCGAGGCGATGGCCCCAAAAGGTGGACTGCACGGGCGTCTTGACGGCAGGGCGACATGGCGGTGGTGATGGCTCTTCTATTTGAACCATGAGGGTGGCAAGGAGTGGGCATCAGGAGTTCCTGGTGGTGGCAGCGCCCAGATCGCATTTGGAAGCTTGGCTCGAGGATTGGTGGTGGTCCGAGATACCGAATGTGGTAAGAGTTTTTCCGGGCGAAAGCCCAGCGCTTTAGCGCCGACAATGACGATGCCTTTGGGTGTTGTTACCCTCTTGGGGGCGTTGTTGTGGCTACTCTCACCATATTGGAGCTCCAGGTGAAATCCCTAGACCCTTGTGGTCACGTCGGCGACGGTGCTTGTGGCGTGGTTAGCTTCTTGGAGGCGTTGTCGTGGAGCTCCGGTCATCTTAGTCTAGTCGTCTTCGGTGTCAAGTTAGATGCTTCCTAAGCTTCACAATTTATCTTTGGTTTCCTTGTAAGAGGAACTCATCATCACTATGTATTAGTTTGGTCGTTTGGATTTATTTATAAAGTGGGGCGAAAGTCTAGTTCAAGAGATAAGATATTTATAAAAGAGAACAGATGGAGTAATATCTAAGGTCCACAAATGGACCTGTCAAGCAAAAGTTTGAAAGTCATTGAAAGATCACGGATACCGCCTAGAGGGGGGTGAATAGGCGGTCAAAAAAAATTACGAGATGGGCTTAACAAAGGTGGAATAAAACTAGCATTTTCTTTTGTCAAGCACAAAGCCCATATATACTATGGTTCACCTATGTGCACCAACAACTTATGCTAAGCAAGACAAGCAACAATGTGATAGCAAGATAGATTACTTTAAGCACGAAGGCTATCACAAAGTAAAGTGCATAAGTAAAGAGCCCGGGTATAGAGATAACCGAGGCACGCGGGGACGATGATATTTTACTGAGTTCCTCCCAACAAGGGAGTACGTCTTATTGGAGGGGTGGGCGGTACTTGTTGGGCCACGCATAGATAAACAAAACTTTTACCCTACGCGGTACTCCCAAGATCCAGCTCAGGTCATAGACCACGAGATTACCGCTAGACGCGCAGATGCGGAAGTTGATGCAGCGCGTCGAAGCAGTGTCGAACGATCCTCGGACAGCCTTCTGAATCCCACAGACAGCTTCTTCGGATCCCACGAACTCCTTCGCCAGATCCCCATGAGCTTCGCTGTCTCCAGCACCGCATGTGCAAATATGCTCCAATCCTTCACTCTCAAGTTCCAATAAAGCTACTAAAACAATTGGGGGAATAAGAGAGGAAGAACATAAGAAGAACACCAAATCCTCTAAGATCTAGATCCAAAGATTCACTCACAAAGATATGATATGGTTTGGTCAAAATGTAGATCTAGATCTTCTTAACCTTCCTCTCAAATATGTGCAAGAATCATTGGGGAGGAAGAAAGAAATCAAGCTCGAGATGTCAAATAATAAGGCAAAGCTTGAGGAAAAGAGGAAGAAGAAGTTGCCAAAAAAAAGAGGGAGCAGCTTATAATGGAAACCCGCAAGCGAGCGAAAGGGGATCGGGGGAGGGTGCGCGGTAGCAAGCGAGCTAGCGTGCGCGAGGCCGTGAGCAAGCAGCAGCAGTGGATCTAGGCAAGCGAGCTAGGAGAGGGAAGAGCGGCTGGGACGGCCTGGTAGTACCGGCCTGGCAGGTGGTAGTACCGCGCTGGACCGGTACAACCGGACCTGGGCCCGAAATGCTACCGGGCGAGGCAGAGAGGAGGGCGCGCTGCTCAGGTGCGGCCGATAGCTTCAACCGGCAGTACCGCCCGGCCCAGCAGATTCCCCTTTTTCTTTTTTTTAAATCAAATAAAAGGGCTAACTTCAAAATGCAATATCCAGAGTTTGGTAACTCCGATTGACCCAAAACTAATTTTGTTGGAAAGAGGACAACAAGAGTTACCCAATAAAATATTGGATACCACTAAGTGAAAATGTATCAAGTATTATAATGTGAGATACCTCCCTTGGTGGGGATTCGGAAAACCTTCAAGATCAAAACCGCAATAAGATATAAATGAGAGATCTGTTTTTTAAGAACTAGAGCTTGTAATGAACACAATTCTAAGAATGCAATGATTTGAGCTCTCTCCGAACGATATGATTGAGCTACTCACTTGAGAGCCCCTCTTGATAGTACGGTTATCTATCCTAATCCCGGTCTCTCAACTACCAACATGAGACCGGGTAAAGGGAAATACTATCAAGATTATACCTTTTTCTTGAGCAAACCACTTGAGCACGATGTAGACGATCTTGTCCTTCTCAAGATGGACACCTTTCTTGATTGCTTTTGCACACACTCGCTTGATGAAGACTTGCAACTTGCTCCCCATACACTATGGGAAAACCTTTACTTTGATCTTGTCTTCATCGAACCATGATCACCGAGGGTAACAAGCATCAAACATGAGATCTTCTAGATATGGCGCATTTTGAGTTTGCACAACATCTCTTCTAACTTCATATGATATCAAAAGGCCCAATGCCCTTGGACAATGCTTCTTCATCTTCATTTCTTCCACATTGAATCCAACACATGGTCCAAGCGAAGCCAATGGACAAATCCTACAAGTGCAACTCAATGCAAACATTAGTCCATAGAGATTGTCATTAATTACCAAAACCACACATGGGGGCCTGATGACCCACAAGTATAGGGGGTGTATCGCAGTATTTTCGATAAGTAAGAGTGTCGAACCCAACGAGGAGCAGAATGTGCTGGCTAGTGGTATGGATCAGGAATTCTCTGCAAATACTTAGCAAACGGATTTTTAGGGGTTTTCGATAAAGCAAGTAAACAAAGTACGAGTAAATAAAAGACAGTAGGAATAAATGCAGCAAGTGGCCCAATCCTTTATGCAGCAAAGGACAAGCCGGTTGTATTTCTATAAATGACCAAACGTTCTCGAGGACACATGGAAAGACTGTCAAGTGCTTTCGCTTCATATAGTCGATTAATCTTCTCTATCTTGCTAAGTGTTGTGTGGGTGAACCTGTAACACCCTCAAATCGGCCCTATGCAAGTTTTAGCCCTTTCCGCCAAACCCGCATAGAAACGATTCAAGGACGCCCACCAGGCACTTTCGTGCGGGTGGAAAACGAAGTAATACCATTACACAACAGTCCTCGATGAGACCCATAGAACAGATATATATACAACACGACTCCAAGAGTCAAGAATACAGATATACAATACAAAAATCCAAATCACCTTGAAAACGGTACAGCGCCCGAGTACGGACAAGATGCAAATTGGGCTAAGAGCCGTGAAGAATAACCAATGGAGTCCATAACCCTGCCCAGGCCAAGCCGGAAGGGTAACCCTGCTAACGACGTCGATCTCAAACCTGCTAAAACAAAAGGGGTGCCAACAAAGGGCAAAGGGAAAAGAGGAGCGTCAGTACTGAGGCCAGTACACGGCGAGGCTAGAATTCGGCGGCTCTTGCCTACATAGGTATGGTGGGCTGAAGTGGCAGCGCAGCGGCACTAAACAACCTATAGAGACTCGATACAACTGGCGGTTATCAGAGAGGGATAAGAAAGACCTATTCGGATCCAACCTGAAGCTAACACCAAACAAACCCATCCTGGTATTTCCCCCTCGAGACCAAACGAGGAAGTCAGACCAAGGAACTCACGCCGTTGGCAATTTTACTCATTCCGTTATAGTTGCAGCAATTACTAATCAGATATAGATAGCATGCGTCATCCTGATAGCATAAGTAGTGGGCAGTTTTAGTTAACATTTCGTTGTAGTTGGAACATTTACTAGTCAGATATAATTGTCTTGAGGAATCCCAAACCCAACAGTTGTTGGTACTTTTATCACATTCCATTGGAGTTGCAATACTTACTAGGCAGGTATATCATGTTACAAAACAACCCAGATCCACCAGCTGTTGGCATTTTTAATATCCATTCCGTTATAGTTGAATCTGATTACTAGTCATATATTAAGTCAAGTTTATAGCACTACTTTAGTTATGCTTGTCTATGATCGATATATTGTGCTCCAAGTCGTCCATAACCAGGGACACGGCTTTCAGAAAGTTTTACCCTGCAGGGGTGCACAAATAGCAACACACACTCGATCAACCTCGGAAAAACCAACTCAAAACCCAACGAGGCATTCACGACAAAGCGATCATAGGATTCAGAAATATTTCAGGGGGCCACCCCACTAAGCTGCCCGCAACAAAGTTGGCCGGCTCCGGAACGGACCCAGGGTTTGTGTCAATGGCTGTAAACGACTGGGAACCCGAAAGTGTGACTGGGCTTGTCGATACCGCGAAAACATTCCACGTTTCAAAACAGTACAGGTGCTCCACGCAAAATCGTAAATAAAGCAGTAAAATATGGCATAGGTACATGATAGTAATAAAGCCCCAAACTACTTTGTGGCCCCAAGAAATAGAAATGAATCAAGCTCTGGCTCAGGGGGGTCCATAAGGCCTCCCGGATGTGGATAGTGCGAAAAATCAAGAAACAGGTATCAAGTACTCGGGGTCCTACGGGACACAAGTGAGCGTGGAAGAACCAAATAACATATATTGCCCACCGATGCCTCTGCATTAGTTATATCTAGCATTTTAATAGTTGTATTTAAAGTCATGATCATCTCCACCATAAACATCTGTCAGCATTCCAACAACTGTGGTACTTGACATCACGAGATCACACCTGAGCAAGCAACTACGACTCGCAAGGCCAGCTATCTACCAAACACAGATAATAGGAGGTGTCCAAGGCAATATAGAGGTTGCACAGGATATAATTGGTGCACGGAACTAAAGCATCGCGACACGGATAGCAATAGATCAACAGGAGGAAATAAATACTATAAATGCAAAATAGGTAGAAGGGGGAGAGATGCTCGCCTGGGAAAACACTGCCGAAGGAGCGTATCCGGAGAACTTGTCGATACTCGCATCAACTCATCGGCCTAATTCGCGAAGAAGAAAACACTAGAACAAACACCAGACGCACTATTTAATACTACGGCAGAAGATCCGGCATGATTATGATATGATGCAGATGCGGTGCATTTAGGCAGTATTAAGTGGAATCGGGGTCCCGACAATTAATTATATGGCTCAAGTTGTTTAGATACACCGCATTTTAAATGTTGTATTATCAAGGCAACACATGGCATCGGTTCGCTACACCAATTTAAATGGAGTCCGGAATAAGACAACAATATCCCGCATAGACGCTCCATATTTAATTATGCGTTGGAATGGCCATACTGTTTCGTTGTCAGATTTTTTCCAAATAACTTGAAATGAATGATGAATCTTGACTTGACCACAACAGGGTTGTGTTTATGACAATAGATTCCCAACTTAAGTGATTCTAGAACTTTAGTTTATCTTTCTTTGCTTTAGAACTCAGCTTAGGTTTCAAACTTAACTTTATAGTTAAACTTAGATTTATCACTTTAACTATAGTACCTGTTAGTAGTAGTTTGCGAGTACTTAAAGAGTACTCATGGCTTTGTCCCTGACTATTCTCATGGCCAGACTATGAAGGGGACTATCAAGATGATGGCCAGCAGGACGACTATGATAACTAGGACTATCTGCCTTCATTAGCATTGCCTGTGCCCCTGAAGATGGACCCCACCGCTACGCTTATCTTTTATTTCTGTTGTTTGTTGTATTAAAGATTGGATCATGAGATCCTTATTTGTGTAAGACCTTATGTATGGTTTGTAATGGATGATGTACTGTGATATCCAATCCGTTATGTCTCACAAAAATGGTAATCCTGGGATTGTGAGGTATGGCATAACGGGCATCTGGGATTAAAAATCCGGGTGTTGACAAGTTGGTATGAGAGCCATCCTGACCATAGGAGACCCTAGTTAGAATGGACGTCGGAATAAAAACTTAGTTTCAAAACCAAAGTGAGTATTTACGAAAAACTATCTCCTCTCTTATCCTTGGGAATTCTTTCTTTCTCAAAAATCCATGTTCCTCAAAACTCTTACATTACTACTTAAAATTTGACACACTTGATCACTTCACTAACTTCTTCATCCTTGATTCTTGTAGACAAGTAGCATGAGGAGCGGCCCTCGTATACAAGGGACATGAGATTTCTAACTTATACTTCGTCAAGCATGTACACCATAGTTTATTCACTTTAACCTTAATCACTTCAAGATGCTTATGATAGGGGAAATGAGAGCTGAAAGCTATAAGTACCATAATTTTTGGAAGCTCTTTATGAGACTTGAATCCCTACTTCCTTTTATGAAGGCCTTTCTTCCACCATTATATTGAGTCTCCACCTTCTACCTTTATGCACCTACTTTGAGAGCATAGTGGCCATTCTTAGTTCTATGTGCATTGTCCCAAGACTAGTTGATTGATGCATAACTTGATATTGCTTGTTTTAAACTATTGTATCTAGTCACTTTTATGAACTTTGAAGGTGTCCTGCATTTATCTTTGCTACTCTATGAGGGACAAGCTAAATACTTTTATGCTATGTTTTCTTTATGTCAAACAAACAAACGTCTTGCAAAGCATTGTTATTCATGAATCTTTTGTTTGTGCCTTTTCATGTTGCATCATAGTTTCTTTGTCTTATTGCTAGAACCTTGTCTTTCATGTTATGATTGAAGTACTATGATCCCAGCTTCAAATGTTTTACAAATACTTTGATCAAGTTTATGATGGTGCATATCACCTCAAAAATTATTCTTTCTTTTTATCACTTACCTACTCGAGGACGAGCAGGAGTTAAGCTTGGGGATGTTGATACATTGCAAATGTATCTATAATTTTTCATGTTCCATTCTTGGTTTTATCTACTTTCTTGTGTTTTGTTCCAACTTTGGAGTACTTTTCATAGAATTTCTTGGACTAACCTATTAACAAGATGCCATAGTGCCAGTGGCCTGTTTTCTGTTGTTTTTGTTTCCAGGAAAGTCAGAAAATGAATATTCTCGGAATTGGACGAGACAAAAGCCAAAGTTCCTATTTTCCCGGAAGACTCACTGAGCCAGAAGGAGAGTCGGAGAGGGGCCAGGGCCTGGCCACACCCCCCAGGCGCGGGCAACCCTAGGCCGCGCCAGGGCATGGTGTGGGCCCCCTGGCCGGCCATCGACCTTGCCTCCTTCGCCTATAAGATCCTCCCGATACCAAAACCCTAGATCGTCAATCAGAAATCCACGAAAAGTTCCGCAGCGCCGCCGCCACCGAAGGAGAGATTCGGGGGACAGAAAGTCTTTGTTCCGGCACCATGCCGGGACGGGGAAGTGCCCCCGGAGCCATCTCCATCGATCTCCACCGCCATCTCCATCACCAATGCTAATTCCCATGATGAGGAGGGAGTAGTTCTCTCTCGAGGCTAAGGGTTCTACCGGTAGCTATGTGTTCATCTCTCTCTATGCATGATCTTATTGAGATCATGAGCTTGTAATCTATAGATCTACCTTGCTACTCAAGTGCTTTAATAGATCTCTGCTCTCTCCATGTGTGTGAAAGTGACAGCGTGCACACCATGGTGGCACTTAGGCTAGAGATTACAAATACTTGTTATGAGTTATATTTGGAGTTGGATGTCTTTATGAAATTGTGGTGTTTGTTGGACTCATCTAGTACTCAAGGTGACAGTGTGGGGTTTTCTAGATGGGAAAGGCTTACTTTGAGGTGTGCTGTTATAGCCCTACCATGGATTAGAGTGTCCAACCGGAGAGTAGTTAAGAGTAGTATCATAAAGAGAAGATATTTATATGAGAGTGTTCACTAGTGAAAGTATGATCCCTAGGCCTTGTTTCTAAGCATTGATACACCATTTGCAATTAGATCTGTTACATGTTTGCTTGCTTCCATCTTTATTTAAGTTTGTCTTTAGTCTTTTCCACGCCACCAAGCTATTCTCTATCACCATTACCACTTATAATTATCCATACCACTTGTATTTCACTATCTCTTCGCCGAAATAGTGCACCTATATACCTGACAAGTGTATTGGGTGTGTTGGGGACACAAGAGACTTCTTGTATCTTGATTGCAGGGTTGCTTGAGAGGGATACCTTTGACCACTTCCTCCCTGAGTTCGATAAACCTTGGGCGATCCACTTAAGGGAAAACTTGCTGCTGTTCTACAAACCTCTGCACTTGGAGGCCCAACAACTGTCTACAAGAATAGAAGTGCGTAGACATCACGCGACGGCGCTCCGCGGTGAAGATGTCTCTCGCTCGCGCAGTCCAGACTTGGGATCACGGTCACGAGAGAGAGAGGGGGAGATAGAAAATATCAATTGGAGGTCCTCCCAAAAGTGGGGAGACCTTTATTGATTATTGGTGTATTTTTCTAGGCCAAATTGATGGGTTCGTAGCATGAAAAACAAAAAATTTCTACCGCAAGAATGAACAAAACCCAGATCTAATCTAGATAAAAGCCAAGATCTAATCTATTAGACATGTGCAACGAGATAGATTTGTACTAACCCTCATAGAACCGAAAGCGTTACGAGATTAGATCTCGGGGTTGATGTAGTCGATCACTTGCCGATCTCAAGATCGTGTGGACGATCCTTCCGGCGCCGCGTTTCGGCAGCGCTTCCGCAGTCGGTCACACGTGCGGAGTCGAAGCAGACCTTCCTCTCCCCGTTCCAGCGAGCAGCGGAGGTAGTAGATCTTCTCCACGGAATCCCAGCAGCACGACGGTGTGGTGGTGGTGGTGGAGTAGAGAATTCTGTAGGGCTTCGCCTAAGCCGGAGCAGAGCGAAGGAGGAGGAGAGAGGCGGCGGCTAGGGTTTGTTATGGGAGAGGTCTAGGGGGTGGCGCCCCCTCCCCTCTATTTAAAGGAGGGAGGCGCCATGGGAGGGGGAGTCCTAGTAGGACTCCCCTCCCTCCTTGGCTGGCGGATTGGGAGGGGGGAGGAATCCTCCTCCCCCACGAATCCGTGTCTTGCCCCACAAAGACTCCTTGATCCTTTCTTGGTTTTCAAGCAAACTCCAAGAAATCTTCTAGAACCTTCCAGAACATTCCGAAACCTTCTAGAATCTCCATACAAACACTCCGGAACATTTCCTAACTTAGAAAATGATCTCTAATATATGAATCTTATTCTTCGGACAATTCCGGATCTCCTCGTGATGTCCCGGATCCAATCTGAGACTCCGAACAACATTCGGTCTCCAACGCATATTCCATATCTACTTAAAAAACAACTTCGAACCTTAAGTGTGTCACCCTACGGTTCGTGAATATGCAGACATGATGAAGACACCTCTCCGATCAATAACCATCAGCGGGATCTGGAGATCCATAACGGCTCCCACATACTCAACGATGACTTCGTGATCGATAGAACCATTAACATACGAAACCAATTCCCTTTGTGACACGATATTCTACTTATCCGAGGTTTGATCATCGGTATCTCCATACCTAGTTCTTACTTGTTACTGATAAATACTCTTTACTCGTTCCATGTTATGTCATCCCTTGTGACCTAGTCACATGCTTGCAAGCTAACTAGATGACATTCCACCGAGAGGGCCCAGAGCATATCTATCTGTCATATGGATGGACAAATCCCAATCTTGGTCCATGCGCTTCAACACATACTTTCAGAATACCCAATGACACCTTTATAACCACCTAGTTACGAAGCGGTGTTTGATGTCATCAAAGTACCCATCCGGTGATGGTGATTAACATAACCTCATGGTCGAAGGATTAGGTTACTATGCATTTGAAAGCTTACAGCAATACAAACTTTAATGACTTGATCTTATGCTACGCTTACTATGGGTGTGTGTCCATCACATCATTCTCCTAATGATATAACCTTGTTATTAATGACATCCAATGTCCATGATCAGGAAACCATGATCATCATTTAATCCACAAGCTAGTTCCACAAGAGGCTTACTAGGGACTCTTTTATGTTTACAAAACACACATGTATCAGTGTTTCCTTATAATACAATTATAGCATGGGATGTAAACATTCATCATAAACACAAAGATATAATAATAACCATTTTTATTATTGCCTCTTGGGCATATCTCCAACAGTCTCCCACTTGCACTAGAGTCAATAATCTAGATTACATGGTAATATACCTAACACCCATGGCGTTCTGGTGTTGGTCATGCTTTGCTCTAGGGAGAGGTTTAGTCAACGGATCTGCCACATTTAGATCAGTGTGTACTTTGCAAATCTTTATGTCACCATCTCGGACATACTCGCGAATAGCATGGAAACGTAGCTTGATGTGCTTCAGCTTGCTACGTGACCTTGGATCTTGTGCATTAGCTATGGCACCTGTGTTGTCACAGTAGATGGCCATCGGGTCCAACACACTGGGAACCACGCCAAGTTCAGTAATGAACTCCTTCATCCATATGGCTTCTTGTGCAGCCTCCGAAGCAGCTATGTATTCCGATTCAGTTGAAGATTTCGCCACAACGCTTTGCTTGGCACTCCTCCAGCTCACTGCATCACCATTCAAAATAAATACGTATCCCGACCATGACTTCGAGTCATCTGGATCGGTGTTCCAACTAGCATCAGTGTAACCGTTTACAACAAGCTGTTCATCACCTCCATAAGAAAGAACCATATCCATAGTCCTATTCAGGTACTTTAGGATATTCTTGACCGCTGTCCAGTGTTCCATTCCAGGATCACTTTGATATCTGCTAGTCAAACTAAAAGCATGTGCTATATCCGTTCTTGTACACATCATGGCATACATGATAGAACCTATGGCCGAGGCATAGGGAATATTATTCATCTTTTCTCTATCTTCTGCCATAGCCGGACTTTGAGTCTTACTCAAGGTCTTACCTGACAACATGGGCACGAACCCTTTATTGCTCTCTTCCATTCTAAACTTCTTTAGAACTTTGTCTAAGTATGTACTTTGTGAAAGCGCTATTAGGCGTCTTGATCTATCTCTATAAATCTTGATGCCTAGAATATATGCCGCTTCGCCAAGATCCTTCATTGAAAAACTATTATTCAAATAGGTTTTGACGCTATTAAGAAGTTCTATATCATTCCCAATCAACAATATGTCATCTACATATAGTACTAGGAATGCTACAGAGCTCCCACTCACTTTCTTGTAAATACAAGCTTCTCCATAAGTTTGTATAAATCCAAAGTTTTTGATTACTTTATCAAAATGTTGATTCCAACTCTGGGATGCTTGCTTCAGTCCATAAATGGAGCGCTGAAGTTTGCATACCTTGTCAGCATCACTAGGATCGACAAAACCCTTGGGTTGTACCATATACAACTCTTCCTCAATGTCACCATTAAGGAATGCTGTTTTGACATCCATCTGCCAAATCTCATAATCGAAATATGCAGCAATTGCTAACAAAATCCTCATAGACTTTAGCTTCGCTACTGGTGAGAAAGTCTCATCGTAGTCAACTCCTTGAATTTGTCGGAACCCTTTCGCGACAAGTCGAGCTTTATAGACAGTAACATTACCATCAGCATCTGTTTTTATTTTGAAAATCCATTTGTTCTCGACAGCCTTACGGCCATCCGGTAAGTCCACCAAAGTCCACACTTGGTTTTCGTACATGGATCCCATCTCGGATTTCATGGCTTCTAGCCATTTGTCGGAATCTGGGCTCACCATAGCTTCTTCATACGTCGCAGGGTCATCAGTGTTGTCCACTAACATGACGTTCAAGGCAGAGTCATACCAATCAGGAGTGGTACAAACCCTCGTTGACCTGCGAGGTTCTGCAGTAACTTCGTTCGAAGTTTCATGATCACCATCATTAGCTTCCTCTCCAATTGGTGCAGCCGGCACAAAAACATCTTCCGGTGCTACGCTACTCTCAATTTCGAGAGAAGGTTCAATAACCTCGTCGAGTTCTACTTTCCTTCCAGTCACTTCTTTCAAGAGAAACTCCTTCTCAAGAAAGGATCCATTCTTGGCAACGAAAACTTTGCCTTTGGATCTATGATAGAAGGTATACCCAATTATTTCTTTAGGGTATCCTATGAAGACGCATTTCTCCGCTTTGGGTTCAAGCTTATCAGGCTGTAACTTCTTTACATACGCTTCGCAACCCCAAACTTTAAGGAACGACAACTTAGGTTTCTTACCAAACCACAATTCATACGGTGTCGTTTCAACGGATTTAGATGGTGCCCTATTTAAAGTGAATGCGGTTGTCTCTAATGCATAGCCCCAAAACGATAGCGGTAAATCTGTAAGAGACATCATAGACCGAACCATATCTAAGAGAGTTCGATTACGACATTCGGACACACCATTACGCTGTGGTGTTCCCGGTGGTGTCAACTGCAAAAGTATTCCACATTTCTTTAAATGCATGCCAAACTCATAACTCAGATATTCACCTCCGCGGTCAGAACGCAAAAACTTAATCTTCTTGTTATGATGATTTTCCACTTCACTTTGAAATTCCTTAAACTTCTCGAAAGTTTCGGACTTATGTTTCATAAAGTAGACATACCCATATCTACTTAAGTCATCCGTGAAAGTGAGAACATAACGATATCCACCATGCGATGCTACACTCATTGGACCGCACACATCGGTATGTATTATTTCCAATAAGTCTGTAGCTCGCTCCATTATTCCAGAGAATGGAGTCTTAGTCATTTTTCCCATTAGACATGCTTCACATCTTTCAAGTGATTCAAAATCAAGTGATTCAAGAAGTCCATCAGAATGGAGTTTCTTCATACGCTTCACTCCAATGTGACCAAGACGACAATGCCACATGTACGTAGAATTATCATTCAATTTTATTCGTTTAGCATCTATGTTGTGAACATGTGTATCACTACTATCGAGATTCAATAAGAATAAACCATTCATCTCAGGTGCATTACCATAAAAGATATTACTCATATAAATCAAACAACCTTTATTCTCAGACTTAAAAGAGTAACCGTCTCACAATAAACAAGATCCAGATATAATGTTCATGCTTAACGCAGGCACCAAATAACAATTATTCAAATTTAAAACTAATCCCGAAGGTAGATGTAGAGGGAGCGTGCCGACGGCGATCACATCAATCTTGGAGCCATTTCCAACGCGCATCGTCACCTCGTCTCTTGCCAGTCTTCGTTTATTCCGCAGCTCCTGTTTCGAGTTACAAATATGAGCAACGGAACCAGTATCAAATACCCAGGCACTACTACAATTACTAGTAAGATACACATCAATAACATGTATATCAAATATACCTTTCTTCTTGATGTTGCCGTTCTTCAGATCCGCCAGGTACTTGGGGCAGTTACGCTTCTAGTGACCAGCACCCTTGCAGTAGAAGCACTCAGTTTCAGGCTTAGGACCAGCCTTGGGCTTCTTAGCAGGTGCGACAGCTTTCTTGCCGTCCTTCTTGAAGTTGCCCTTTTTCTTAGGCTTGCCCTGTTTCTTGAAATTGGTGGTCTTATTGACCATCAACACTTGGTGCTCCTTCTTGATCTCCACTTCAGCAGTTTTCAGCATGGACGATAGTTCATGCAACATCTTGTTCATGCAGTGCATATTGTAGTTCATCACAAAGTTCTTATAACTCGGTGGCAGTGATTGGAGGACACGGTGAATCCCTAACTCATTAGGAATCGTTATCCCCAACTCTTGGAGCTTGTTTGCATGCCCAGACATGGTGAGCACGTGCTCGCTAACGGAGCTTCCCTCTTCCATCTTGCAGGTAAAGAACTTTTCGGAGGCCTCATAGCTCTCCACGGCCGCGTGAGTCTCAAAAATGAGCTTGAGCTCCTTAATGATCTCGAACGGGTCGTGGTGCTCAAAATGCTTCTGGAGCTCCGTTTCTAAACTGTACAGGATGGCACACTGAACTGTGGAGTAATGATTTTTCCGAGTGGCGTAAACATTCTTTACGTCATCGGTGGCATCATCTGCAGGTGGGTCACCTAGCGGTGCTTCGAGCACATAGGTCATCTGACCAGCCCTGAGGACAATCTTCAGACCACGGAGCCAGTCCGTGAAGTTGCTTCCATTGTTCTTAAGCTTTTCTTTCTCTAGGAACGCATTGAAATTGATGGAGAGGTTCGCCATAATCTACAACAAATTTGCAAGTAGTTTAGACTAAGTTTATGATAAATTGAGTTCAATTTTAATTCTTAAATTAACTAGGTGAACTCCCACTCAAAACAACATCCCTCACATTGTCTTAGTGATTACACGAACCAAGTCTGATCTTCACGAGAGAAGATGTAGTTTCATCGGCGAACAATCTTCATGTTCATCATATCACTCATATGATTCATGCTCTACCTTTCGGTATTCCGTGTTCTGAGACCATGTCTGTACATGCTAGGCTCGTCAAGATTAACCTTAGTTTCCGCATGTGCAAATCTGGCTTGCACTCGTTGTATGCACACGTAGAATCTATCACATCCAATCACCACGAGATGCTTCGAGACGACGAGTCTTAGCAACGGTGCCAACTAAGGACGAACACTTTTATTACTTGATATTTAGTGAGAGGGATCATCTTATAATGCTACCATCGCGATCTAAGCAATACAAGATGCATAAAGGATTAACATCACAGGCAATTCATAATTAGTGTGATATGATATGGCCCTTTCTTCTTATGCCTTTGATCTCCATCTCCAAAGCACGAACATGATCTCCATCATCACCAGCATTGCGTCAAGGTCAGTGGCGCCGCTTCATGGTTGTCCATCATCACCAGCAACTATTACAACTACTTGGAATAAAGCTATTACAAGATGAATAGACACGCAGGTCTTAACAGAATTAAAGACAAGCATTAGGCTCCTGCCGGTTGCCATATTACAATAAGGGTCATTGCATACATCAAATATAATCATATCACATGATGGCCATATCACATCACAAAACCCCTGCAAAAACAAGTTAGACGCCTCTAATTTTCTTTGCATGTTTTACGTGGTTTGGGGCTTTCGAATAAGAACGGATCTTACCTACGAAACTGAACCACAACGTTGATACAAGTGCTATCGAGTGCAAAGTGTAGATTGGATCTATACTATGATGGGAGAGACAGACCCCCGCAAAGCCACTTGTGCAAACCAAGTTACACGTCAAGCGTGGAGCAAGTCTCATGTGCGATGACATGTAAGGTTAGCCCGAGCCGCTTCATCCCACCATACCGCAAGATGCAAAGTACACAAAGCAAAAGACGGCACGAGCACCAACGCCCACAAAACCATTGTGTTCTACTCGTGCAACAGATCTATGCATAGACAAGGCTCTGATACCACTGATGGGTTCGTAGCATGGAAAACAAAACAATTCTACCGCAAGAACGAACAAAACCCAGATCTAATCTAGATAAAAGCCAAGATGTAATCTATTAGACATGTGCAACGAGATAGATCTGTACTAACCCTCGTAGAACCGAAAGCGTTACGAGATTAGATCTCGGGGTTGATGTAGTCGATCACTTGCCGATCTCAAGATCGTGTGGACGATCCTTCCGGCGCCGCGTTCCGGCAGCGCTTCCGCAGTCGGTCACACGTGCGGAGTCGAAGCAGACCTTCCTCTCCCCGTTCCAGCGAGCAGCGGAGGTAGTAGATCTTCTCCACGGAATCCCAGCAGCACGACAGTGTGGTGGTGGTGGTGGAGTAGAGAATTCTGCAGGGCTTCGCCTAAGCCGGAGCAGAGCGAAGGAGGAGGAGAGAGGCGGCGGCTAGGGTTTGTTATGGGAGAGGTCTAGGGGGTGGCGCCCCCTCCCCTCTATTTAAAGGAGGGAGGCGCCATGGGAGGGGGAGTCCTAGTAGGACTCCCCTCCCTCCTTGGCTGGCGGATTGGGAGGGGGGAGGAATCCTCCTCCCCCACGAATCCGTGTCTTGCCCCACAAAGACTCCTTGATCCTTTCTTGGTTTTCAAGCAAACTCCAAGAAATCTTCTAGAACCTTCCAGAACATTCCGAAACCTTCTAGAATCTCCATACAAACACTCCGGAACATTTCCTAACTTATAAAATGATCCCAAATATATGAATCTTATTCTCCGGACAATTCCGGATCTCCTCGTGATGTCCCGGATCCAATCCGAGACTCCGAACAACATTCGGTCTCCAACGCATATTCCATATCTACTTAAAAAACAACTTCGAACCTTAAGTGTGTCACCCTATGGTTCGTGAATATGCAGACATGATGAAGACACCTCTCCGATCAATAACCATCAGCAGGATCTGGAGATCCATAACGGCTCCCACATACTCAACGATGACTTCGTGATCGATAGAACCATTAACATACGAAACCAATTCCCTTTGTCACACGATATTCTACTTATCCGAGGTTTGATCGTCGGTATCTCCATACCTAGTTCTTCCTTGTTACTGATAAGTACTCTTTACTCGTTCCATGTTATGTCATCCCTTGTGACCTAGTCACATGCTTGCAAGCTAACTAGATGACATTCCACCGAGAGGGCCCAGAGCATATCTATCTGTCATATGGATGGACAAATCCCAATCTTGGTCCATGCGCTTCAACACATACTTTCAGAATACCCAATGACACCTTTATAACCACCCAGTTACGAAGCGGTGTTTGATGTCATCAAAGTACCCATCCGGTGATGGTGATTAACATAACCTCATGGTTGAAGGATTAGGTTACTATGCATTTGAAAGCTTACAACAATACGAACTTTAATGACTTGATCTTATGCTACGCTTACTATGGGTGTGTGTCCATCACATCATTCTCCTAATGATATAACCTTGTTATTAATGACATCCAATGTCCATGATCAGGAAACCATGATCATCATTTAATCCACAAGCTAGTTCCACAAGAGGCTTACTAGGGACTCTTTTATGTTTACAAAACACACATGTATCAGTGTTTCCTTATAATACAATTATAGCATGGGATGTAAACATTCATCATAAACACAAAGATATAATAATAACCATTTTTATTATTGCCTCTTGGGCATATCTCCAACACAAATACCCCACTATATATAGGGGGAGGGGAGGTACTACCTCCCTCAAAGTCCCGGGGTGGGACTAAAGGAGAGGAGGGGGTGGGGTGGCCGCCGGCCAGCCCCTAGTGGGCCCCGCGGGGGGGGGCTAGGCCCAGCCGGCCTCCCCCTTGGCCCCTCTCCCTCTCTCCTTTCCCTTCATGGGCCCTCTCCCTCCAGAATTGGCCCATTAAGCCTTTTTGACCTTTAATTGATTTTCTCTTTATTAAATAAATATGAATAAATGATTAAATCAACATTTAACATTCATTCACATATTATTCAATCTCCGTGGCCATGGAACAGCTTCCACCTCCACTCTGGACATCCTCCGAACTTACCGAAACCCTTCCGGCTTTCTCCCTTCTTTTCTTCGGTGATTCTACCGATCCTATAAACACTCTCTAAGCATCATCAAGCCCTTAAGCGTGATACCCCACGGTTCGGGAACACTCCAGACATGGTCGGGACACTCCCGCACCAATGATCCATAGAGGGACCTGGATGGCCATGTGACCCCTGTGCGTTCCACGAAGATCTTTCGTCGTTTGAACCGGGACAGTCGTGTCTTATTCCCTTTGTCACTCCATACTTGCATTGCGCGAGATCTGATCAATGACATCACCATGTCGTGTTCAATCTCGTTACTGAACAATGCTACTTGGCTCGTTCCGACAAGTGATATCCTCATGATCTAATCACACGGTGCGCAGCTATTGGATATAACTTCTCCGAGTGGGCCCTTGAGTATCTTCCCGTCACATGGACGGACAAATCCCGCTCTTGACATATACTGCCTCTACGGTTTCCTCTGAATACCTGAACACACCTTTATAACCACCGTTTTACCAGATGGCGTTTGATGCTATCTAAGCACTCTCGGGAGACAGTGATTGATATAGCCTCGCGGTCTAAGGAATAGTCTACGAGGATCCATTTCTAATCATCATAACTTGAACTTAGTGACATGATCGGGTCACGATGTTTAGGTTGGGTATTGGTTCATCATCTCATTCTCATGAGAATGACATCATTTCCAACTGGCATAAATGCCACATGATCAGGAAACATGATCATTTGTTGACCAATGAACCAGTGACTAGAGTTTCACTGGGAACCCCTGGTTATTTGTATATCACATGTGTATTGATGTTTCCACTCAATACAGTTATAGCATGATATAAAACTTAATCATAAACTATATGAAATATGATAATAGTCCTTACTACTATTTGTCTCTAGGGCATATTTCCAACAACCTATTGATGACATGGATCTAGCTTTTCTGCACGTATTTGCATTGAATCGCTCATTGAATTGTTCACATATTTTTGGCAATGGCTGATGAACTCCACTCTCTTGGTGACATGCTTCTTCAGCGAGCACTTGTTGATGCAATGCAAAGTACAGAACATGGTCTTCATCGTCATTCTATTTAGGTTCTCTATGTTTCATCATAATGGAGCTACTAATTTCAAATGAAAATCTAGTAAGCAACATATGTGTACATTGTTAGAGTATGATACAGACATGGTATATACATGTTTTTCTACAATCACAAGAAGAAAAATCGATGCATTTTCACCTTGTTGGCGCTGTGCCGAACTGGGTGGATGTGGCTTTGGGGTTTGGAGAGGAAGGTGTCGTGGCTAGCACGGGTGCGACAATGGTGATGGCGAGCTCGGATTCTAGAGGAGGAAAACAGGACCGAGCATGGTCGACACGCTGATAGATCTCACCGGGAATCAATTCTCGTCCCCGCGCCGTGCCATGGGTGCGGCCATGGTGAGGTCGAGCTCTGACTCGGGATGGGGAGGAGAGTGGGGCCAAGCAGGTTCGTCCACGTCCCAGCTCCGCACCATGGCCGCGACGCCACCACAAATTGCCGCTCCGGGGAAGAAGAAGACGCGTAATGGATGCATGCGCCAACGCTGCAAGCCTACATGGCAGTCACGACGGGAGTGACGTAACAGCGAAAACTAACAGGGGGACCCTAACTTAAACGGACGTTAGCCTAATATTTTGTATTAAAACGTAAAGTTGAATCCGTGCCGAAAAAGACCTTCTGAGTATTTGGCACGCCAACTGTAGTCATGGCGGCTGATTACAGGCAACTTGGGTACCTCGTTGCCTGGGCACCTCAACTTTCGGGCCGCAAAATGATATTCTCCTTCGTCATGGTGAAGGTGCTGGAGTCATTGGAGGAGGGGGAGATCACACTGGCAGCGCCCCGCCGGAGTTTCCCCCCTCCAATCTTCTACATCTCGCCTCTCTATTTCGTGTTTATGTCTTCCGTGGTGCTTCTCTCCGAGAATCGTCGGGAGACCTTTTTTATACTTGGTTTTAGGTCAGATCCTTCGCCTGGGAGAAATAATCAACGGCATCGGAGACTCGAGGGGCAAACGAGCACATCAGTCGTGGACAGGGGGTGGGCCGTGGCTGGTTAGCTCGTTCCCTCCTCGGTCTTCTTTTCTTGCGGATCTTTGGCCCATTGTTCTTGGTTCTGATAAATACTAGGTCCCGTGAAGTTTCAGGTCAATTGGACATCGTTTGGGTACCTGAAAGTCAAAAGCATTGAAATAGGGGTTTTCTGCCTCAGCAGGGTTAATTCCAAAACAATATGAAAATTGTGAATTATTCTCAAATATCATTATAGAATATGAATATACCCCATATATGATGCAAACATGTTGGAATATCAAGTAATAAAGTGCAAAGTTTATGGATGCATTTTACATGCATCAGTTGTTCATGGATGTTTTGGCTACGGAGGCGAATAAGCTGCAACATGGACCGCATGTTACTGGATTGTGTTAGGTGTGTGGCAGGGAACAAGAAGATATTGTGCATATGTTGTTTCGCTTCCCTCATGTTGTGTCAATGTGGCTGGCTATGCAGGAGGAGCGGGTGTTGCCTAGTACTGGCTCTCTAGCTGGCCCTCGGGACTATTGGTTGTAGGAGCTTCTCCGTCCTCTAAATAGAGACGTGGTTGATCATGTTGTGATGATTATCTGGCACATTTGGTTTGTACGCAATGAATTCGTGCACGACAAGCCAATGCCCGCGGTTGAAGGGTCGAGGAGGTTTATGCAGTTATGTGGCGTCTCCTGTTAACACAAAGGAGCTAACTACCAAGGAGATCATGAATGGCAAAAAACCAATGCACCCTATGGGAGTGGAGATGGAGATCAGGGTGGCGACCCCGGTTACATGGATGCGACCACCTGAAGGGTATGTCAAACTTAATGTTGATGGCTCGTTTATGCTGAAGGATAGGTTGGCAAGCGCCGGTATCGATGTGGTTTTTCGTTGGAGGCCGAACTTCGAGCCTTAATAGAGGGTGTTTCTCTGGCGACCGAGTGATGTCAGGAAACCAATCCTAATTGAAACAGACCGTACTAAAATCCTCCATATGATGAAGAGCAATGAGCACTCTGAATTGGCAAATCTCACGGTTGAGGCTAGAGCTCTTGTGGGTTATCCTAGGATTTCGGGCCTCGCCAAAATCCCTTGAGCCCAAAATGTTGTGAGTCATGAATTAGCACAGTACGGTAGATTAAATAGCCGTACGGCTGTATGATTAGGGTTCGGGCATGATACTCTTCTGGATACGTGATTGTAACGATACTTCTATTTGATTAATATATACAATCCTTTTACCCCGTAAAAAAATTCCCATCTAAAAGGTTTTAGGAGTTCAGGATGCTCTAACCGGCGAGCGCCTAGGTCTGTCAATCCGGGTTCGAACGTGTACCGCGTGTTCTCATGGATGATTCTTTGAGCGTGTCAAAGTCAAACCTCGACAACGGGGCAGGCCTGCTGATTGGCTGATTAACACTCTTCAGCCCTCGACACTTCACTTAACACTGAACCAGACAGAGGCTTAATTGCTGGTGTACCCTCCCGCCAACAAGGAAGATGGTGGTCTGGATGACCAGTCCACGGTATAGACAGTGTCCCCAATAATTGTCATCCGATTACACCGTTCTCTCAGCTGCTAGCTAAATGGCATGGATTCCGTGTCGCGTGCACATCGAACTGTCTACTTATCCAGGAACGAGCGGGCCGCACGCCAGTAGGTGGGGTGCACCCAACGCGCTGGTCCACGTGGGCTCATGCTTGTACGCACGTCAGGCAGGGCACATCTGTACCCGCTCCAAACATCCCCGCTCCTGTTCAACTCTCTCTGCCCGCGCAGAGACAAATGAACTGTACGTACGCCTCGTCTCATCTCATCTCATCTCTATCCCCAGCCAGTCTGGCCAGCCAGGCCCCGGCCAGCAATCCAGCATTACACCGGTGCAGTGCACTCTCTCTAATCAACAAGCTGGCAGATGAAATGTCAATCTGTGATCCATTCCACATGCTGACATGCATGCATTGAGAAAGAAGAAAAGATCACCGGAGTAGCTAGCAGGCTACCCGTAACGTCAGCCGGGATCGATCACCCAGCGGCCAGCCAACCTACTAGGCTTCTGGGTTACGATCGCTGTCCTATCCTACTAGGCTGCTATACGATCGTCTCGTCTGTTTCGTGCGCCGTGTTGACATTAAGGCGGGGGACGTATGTACCTGATGCCGTGGCGATGTGGCGCATGCAGGCGTTGGCCAACCCGTTTTGCTTGCGGTGCTGGGTCTCCCTCGCCATCGATCGGTACAACTGCTCCGTTCCGGATAAAAAGATCGTTGCAAAAAGTCAAGGAGTGCTCCTGTGCTTTCTGTTTTTTTTTGGCACGCTTTCCAAAGCAGCCTGACGGCTGAGATTAAGGGTGCTAATTACACCTGCTTTGGGTTTGGATCATGCGGGTCGGGATCTGATGTCAGTTTCCTTAATCTCAGCCGTCAGACTGCTTTGGAAAGCGTGCCAAAAAATAGACGGAAAGCACAGGAGCACTCCACAAAAGTCAATGCTCCATGCCGTACGCGTACTGGACTGCTCGACCGTAGCTCGTGTCTTAGGATAGCAATTTATCTCTCAAACAAATTAAAAACGGATCACTTCTCCGTCATTTGATTTACCTCGATTCGTGAAATCTGAGAGTTACGCAAGGTTGCAACTCAGAATTAGCACAATAGTAAGCTGGCGTCAGGATTCAGACATACGAAGTTCTCATGCGCCTGATGATTCGTGGGGTGATCAAGTCAATACCTCAATACTTGATGGATTTGAGTGTAGGAAAGAGCGGCGCGCTGAAGACTTCATCGGCTAACAGACAAATATAAAAGGGACACGAGATTTAACCAGGTTCAGGCTTTCGGAGAGAAAACGCTACTCTTGCTTGTTGTTCTTGATTGATTGAGCAACCGAAGATTACAAGGACGTCGAGATGGCTATGGAGCGCAGATTGAATCTTGCGGGTATGTATGCTAGGGTTTAGATGATCCTCCTCGCTGCTCTCTCCTGACCTTTATATGGGGAGGCCAGGTCTCAGGAGACGTCACCCTCGACGTGGAACGATAGCGCGAGGCCCCCGAAGCATTTTCCTAGGGTTTCGGAGTGGCGATAGGCGGCGCGAGGCGATCGTCCAATCTCCTCGGCGCAAACCGATCTGCATCCTCTGCCTTTGAGCCTGGGCTGAATCTCATCCTTGGGATGGCGAGTTCGGTGCTGGGGGATGATCTAGGGAAGGGTGATGGGAAGGAACACGCCATGGGCCGTTTTGCGGACAAGTTCAAGAAACTTGCCCTGACGGAGAAGGAGAAGAAAGTACTGGTAATGGATGATCTAGAGGATGAAGAAGGAACAAAGATCGCTGTGATGGGGAAGGTACTGGCGCCATCAAAATTCCACATTGATACCATCCGCAGTGCTCTCCGCCCCCAATGGGGTAACCCTAAGGGGCTGGATTTCCAAGCAATGGGTGACAACGTCTTTGTGGCGACCCTAGAAAAGGAGCAAGATCGTAAAAGGATCTGGGAAGGGGCGCCATGGATGGTTGGTAATCACGCGGTGGTCTTGGAAAATTTTGAGACCAGCATGAGGCCATCGGAGGTTCGCTTTACGAGGCTTCCGATATGGATACAATGTCATGATATGCCGTTCAATTGGCTGAACTCTAAGAGAGCGGAAAATATCGCTAGCCAGATCGGGCAGTTTATTAAGCTGGATACTACGGGTAATGGTAGAGGATGGGGGCAGAGCCTGCGTGCTAGAATCTGGCTCAACATTGATGAACCTATCCAACGTTGTATCCCGATTGATTCACAGAAGCGGAAGGAGTTAGTTCACTACCCCATTCTGTATGAGAAACTTTCGTATTTTTGTTTCTCGTGTGGTTTGCTAGGCCATTCTGTAACACCCTCGAATCGGTCCTATGCAAGTTTCAGCGCTTCCCGCCAAACCCGCATAAAAACTATTCAAGGACGCCCACTAGGCACTTGCGTGCGGGTGGAAAACGAAGTAATACCATTACACAATAGTTCACGATGGAACCCACAACACATATATATACAACAACGACTCCATGAGTCACGAATACAAATAATAGAAAGATCCAAATCATCTTGAAACGATACAACATCCGAGTACGGATAAGATGCAAATGGGGCTAAGAGCCCTGAAGAATAACCAATGGCGTCCATAACCCTGCCCAGGCCAAGCCGGAAGGATAACCCTGCTAACGACGTCGATCTCAAACCTGCTAAAACAAAAGGGGTGCCGACAAAGGGCAAAGGAAAAAGAGGAGCGTCAGTACTGAGGCCAGTACACGACGATGCTAGAATTCGGCGGCTCTCGCCTACATAGGTATGGTGGACTAAAGCGGCAGCGCAGCATGCACTAAACAACCTACAGAGACGCGGTATAACTGTCGGCTATTAGAGAGAGATAAGAAAGACCTATTCGGAACCACCTGATACTAACACCAATCATACCCATCCTGGTATTCCCCCTCGAGACCAAACGAGAAAGTCAAACCGAGAAACTCACACAGTTGGCAGTTTTATTCATTCCATTATAGTTGAAGCACTTACTAGTCAGATATAGATAGCATGAGGCATCCTGATAGCATAAGTAGTGGCCAGTTTTAGTTAATCATTCAGTTGTAGTTGCACTACTTACTAGTCAGATACAACTAGCATGTGACATCTCAAACCCAGCAGTTGTTGGCACTTTTATTTCAATCCATTGGAGTTGTGATACTTACTAGGCAGGTATAACATGACACGATACACCCCAGTTTCATCAGTTGTTAGCACTTTTATTATCCATTCCATTGCAGTGAAGCTGATTACTAGTCACATATTAAGTCAAATTTATAGCACTACTTTAGTTATGCTTGTCTATGATCGAGATACTGTGCTCCAAGTCGTCCATAACCGCGGACACGGCTTTCAGAAAGATTTACCCTGCAGGGGTGCACAAATAGCAACACACACACGATCAACCTCGGAAAAACCAACTTCGTCGACTAACAGACAAATACAAAAGGGACACGAGATTTAACCAGGTTTAGGCTCCCAAAGAGAAAATCCTATTCTTGATTGATTGAGCAACCGAAGATTACAAGGACGTCGAGATGGCTATGGAGCGCAGATTAAATCTTGCGGGTATGTATGCTAGGGTTTAGATGATCCTCCTCGCTGCTCCCTCATGACCTTTATATAGGGAGGCCGGGTCTCAGGAGACGTCCGAGTCGGTTACAGGTATAAGGGTGGAACCCTAAATTTCTTATCTAGTCTTGCTGTATCCGCCAAGGAGTCGGATCCTTCATGGGCTTAGTCTCAACCGAATCGCCATGGGTTCACTGTCAGCAGCAGATCGTCACATGGGCCTCCCGCTGGGCTGGACCAGATGGGCCAATGGTAAGTACCGTAGGGCATACCTATATCAGCTGAGATCTAGGCGCTCCCAAAAACTCGAGTATTTGATCAAGTGTGCGCATGGAGAGAGCAGAATGTGTCGTTTCCAATATCTTTGTGGACGCGTTTCTGTATGGTTAAGCTAGTCTTTCCACTGATTTTGTTCTTTATTCAAGAAACTCACTGAAATGTGATTTCCTTCGCATATTTGTATGAATCATCAAGTATGGACTACGAAGAAGACCGAACCATCTGACTTTCGGCCAATTTCCCCTATAAACTGGTCATTTCTTTCTTCTTTATACCAGCTGTCCCCTCGGCCGCTGGTGCTACTGTCGTCGTTGGTTCTCCAACCCTTTGATGGCCGCTACAACAACTGGAGGGTGGGGAAACCTCGGATTGGGTGTCCGGTCCTGTATGGTATTCACGTTGTTCGTCTCTAGTGGATGGGGCATCAATGGCGATGAGAATAAATGTCCTTCAACCCGGCCTAGATTGATGTTCTTCCTCGGAGGAGCGTCGATGGACTGGATTCGACCGTCGGACGTTAGGTCTGGCGTGATAAGTGTCTATCTACGGCGGTGGTGTTCTCTGGAGGGGATGATGTCACAATATACTGGTGTCCTCAAGTTCCGCCTCTTCCTGGTGAAGCTCAACCATGTACAGCTTTGTCAGAAAAGTTACGAGTTCTATGTCCCCCATCTTTTTCTGGCCAGAGTTGGAATTAGCTCCCGATCCACCTCAGTACTAGATTTTTCGGGACAAATATCTCCCAAGATCTCGTAGTCGCTGACATCTTCTGTTCTACGTCCATGAATTCCCGACTGTTGTTTCTATAGGCGCTAGGGATTTTTTAAGCTATCGCCAACACAATCTTCGCTACGCTGCAGGCTTAGAGGAGATATCAAGCTTTGCTCACGGCGTGCTATTGAGGATGCACGAGGAAGATGGTGTTGCACCTTTCAAGTACTTGTGTTTTATTTTCTTATTGTAAGGGCTAGTTTTAGGTGGAGGCGGCAATTTGGCTCGTAGGTGCAAATACACCTATTATGAGAAAATATATTTTAAAATATCAAAAAATTTAAAAAATAAATGTGTACATATACATTCGAATATTTTATGCTGGTTCATAAGTTTTCAAAACGAAATAACATTTTATGCGTATTCACGTGACATTTTTTGTCTTTTTTATACACGACACATAAAATGTTATTTCGTCTCTAAAACTTGTGAACCAATATAAAATATTCGAATGTATATGTAGACTTTTTTTAAATTTTTTGATATTTTAAAATATGTATTCTCACAATGGGTGCATTTGCATCTGAGAGCCGAAGTGAATATCTGCTAGTTTTAGTTATTATATGGCCTTAGCTTTTATTGCGAAAAAAGGCAAGCGAACATCTTCTGCATAGATTTTATTTTAGAACGAACAGTCTTTTATTGAGAACTGTGAGAACATATATCTTCTACTCTCTCGGATCTATAATAAATGTCAGTGACTTAGTTTTTTTTGGTCTTAGTAGAAATACATTTGTAGACACTTCACTTGAAAAAGCCAGCTGCCAGCCCATTTAAGTATGATATACGTGGACCCAAATTGAACTAAGTTGGATCGGCTAAGGCTACATTGGGATAGGATGCAGGAAGAAGGCCGTGTCGGTTTGATGGCCCAAAGAAATAAAGACCTCCCTCGCAAACAGGCCAGACTTTAGAGCCCGGCACGCTGTTCATCAACGTTACGGTTCACTCGAAAAGAAAAAACCGAGACGGTTTGTTCTTCAGATAGAAACCCCAAAACGCTAGGATTTTGGGGGAAAGTAGAGGGTAACTGCAGATCGAAGTAAGCATCGCGGTCGCCGATGAGCGCGACGGAGAAGAGCAAGGAGGGGGAGGAGTCCCCGCGCGTGGAGGTGTTCCTCGACATCCTCAGCCGCGTCCCGCCGTCGGATGTGGAGGCGGCGCTGACCAACTGCGGCGTCGTCCCGACGGCGGAGGCCGCGGAGCTGGTGCTCAAGTCGCCCATCTGCTACTCCCGCCCGAAATCGGCTGTCCGCTTCTTCCGCTGGGCCAAGCAGTCCGTGCAGCTCACCGCCTATGCCTGGAACCTCCTCGTCGATATCCTCGGTAAGGCCGCCATGTTCGATCCCATGTGGGACGCCGTCCTCTCCATGAGCCAGGAGGGCGGCGGCCTCCTCTCCGTCGCCACCTTCGCCTCCATGTTCACCTCCTACTGCGCGCGCGGCAACTTCAAGGAAGCCGCCATGGCCTTCGACGTAATGGAGCGCCACGGCGTGTCGCCGGACGCCGTCGCTCTCAACTCGCTCATCTCCGCCATGTGCCGCCGGGATGGCGGCGCGCAGGCTGCGTGGGAGACGTTTGAAAGCTACAAGACCAAGGTCGCTCCTGACGCGGACACCTTCGCGATACTGCTCGAGGCGTGGGAGAAGGAGGGGAACGTCCAGCGCGCCAAGAGCACCTTCGGCGAGATGATTGTCCGTGTTGGGTGGGACACCAGCAACATGCCGGCCTACGATGCATTCCTTTCAACGCTAGTGCGAGGGGACCAGTTCAACGAGGCATTCAGCTTCCTGCAGGTGATGAGGACCAATGGCTGCCTCCCAGGGCTCAAGTTCTTTGCCAATGCGATTGACATCGGCATCCGCAAGGGAGACCATGTCAACGCTATCGCTATTTGGCAAATTATGGTCTCGGATGCAGGACTGGTTCCAAACCTCCCAATGTACAACGCCATGATCGGCCTCTGCTGCAGTGTCGGTAACACCGACTACGCCTTCCACATGCTTGACGAAATGCCCTTAAATGGGGTCTTTGCAGATTCTGTTACATATAATGCCATACTCGAGGGACTCATCAAGCAGAACAAGGCTCGTGAGGCTGAAGCTTTCCTCGCAGAGATGAGCAAGAACGAGCAGTTACCCTCCACGTCCAACTGTGCTGCTGCTATCCGCTTATTCTTTCAGGAGTTTAACCCATCTGCCGCAGTTGATGTCTGGCACTGCATTGTGGAGCACCAAATTACCCCAGCTGAGGAATCAGCGAAAGAGCTAATAGCTGGGCTTCTCAACTTTAGCAGGTTGACAGATGTGAAGAAATATACTGATGAGATGATTGACATTGGAATTGAGTTGCCCCAGTCCACCATAGAAAATATGAAGCGCACATTTGGCAAGGCTGACAAGCTCCACACATATGACCAAATTGCAAGAAGGATGAAGCGGCGGTAGCAACACATAAATGGTATAATTCATCAGGTATGTCCTCTTTCACATGGGTGCCACTTGCTGTTTTGGCTATTGCCACTGATTGTGTGAAACCGCCAGTTTTCATGACCTTATGTCACTTCTTAATTAGGCCTCGGGGTTTCTATTAAACTACTTGGAGGTATTATCCTAGATTACTACTAGTTTGGTGGCCTATGCTGTTCCATGTCTGGTTTCCTTGCTGCTCTGGCCTCTGGACATCTTACTTTCCTTATTTGAGAATGTTCAAGTGCCTCTTGGCACAATGCACAAGGCCTGATAAACAAGGACCCTTTTGCTGAATATTATTGTTTCTTTCTTTCCAATGCATTATTATCATTCCAACTCCTGGCCACCTGCCATCTTCATTTGAAGAACCAACACTCATGGAGATACCGTTTCGAAATATATACCTAAACAAGAATCTTTAAAAAAATACTTCATTGATCTGTTGGACTTGTGATTGTGTACTTTCCGAGTAATGACTTGCCATTTTCTTAATTTATTCTTTTGATCTAAATTTCACATTGATCCGGAGTCAATCTCTCTGTTTGCCGGCTACCACTAACGGTGGTTTGAGTGACGGTCTTGCATTTGTAATGCTATACATTGGCCTGAGAAAGCATTGATATACCAGACCAAAAAATAGTGATTGAGAGAATTGCTGCTGTGTCGTGAACCTGGTTCACGACAGAGGGGATAATGGCCCTAGGGCCTATATGAGGTTGCCTTGGACCCGAGAGGCGCGGCAGCTCCATGTGTTACCTCAAGGGTAGGGAGGAAGGACAGGGAATAAATTGATTGATTTATTCCTTGACTCATAACCAGTACAGAGGGTCCCTTTTATGGGGAAGACTCAACTTGGTATCCAAGAAAACTATCTCTACTTTCGTAACAAAACATTTCTCAATATTTCTGTTTAAGTAGAAATTCCCTGATTTAGATGAGTAACATTGACGATGGATATTTAATATCCCACCTCGGAACTGTGTACCCCATGTTCATGTGCATAGTCTAAAAGACTCTAGAAGGTCTATTCGAAGCCATTTAGAAGGAATCCCCCAGTTCAAAAGGAAAGACTTGAAGAGCAAGACAGGATACTTGAAGATTTGCTCCTGCACACATGAGACTACCATTCGTGCGCATGAGGACTCCTACATCCATGAAAGGCGTCCACCGACCTACCCGGGACTATATAAAAAAGACCTAATGCCCTCCTCAAGATCCAAGCTATTCAGATTTTCAAAAGCGGTCACCTTGTCATCGTCATCTTCATCATGTAGATCGATCTAGGGCACTTCGTCCTATTTCGAGCACCACAAAGAGCGATCAAGTTCATCATCCAAACTTGTGGGTCCACACATTGTAATTCTCTGTGTAGAAACCCCATATAATACAACCCAAGACAAGAGTAGGGCTTTGCCCGCACAAGGGTGAACCTGGGCAAATAACGTCCCTCTTAGCATTTGGTGATCTGATGGCCAAACAAAATACATACTCGCTCGGGTATGCTCGCGCAGTCGTAAGATCTCCATGATTTTATCCTCAACAAACAAGCCACCATATGATTGGTGTCAGTTGATGCCAATGGTTCTACCCTAGCCCCATCAGTGGGCGAGGAGAGGAGATGGGATAAATTAGATAACTTCTCGTCTGCTTTATATCCAGGGGGTCTCCTTATATTGGTGAGGACATTCCCAAAATAAGGAATACAAACTAACTTTCAAATCTTAAAAGAGAGGCCTAACTTGAGTGTCTCTCGTACTTTTTTACCACACAATAATTATTTCATTCCAAAAAGTTGTAAATGACAACCTTAGTACTTAGCTTATTTCTTTTCAAAGCCTTGCTTAGATACCGTGGGGAAGAAGGCAGGACTGCCACCTTCTAAATGGAACACGAAAGGATGGGGAATTGGAAGAATACTCTTGGCTAATTGTTAGACCACCTCTATACCTTCGTTGTCCTCCCATCCTAGGGACACGGTTTCACTCACAACCTTATTAACCATGTGTAAAACCCTTATAAGGCAGTTATGCTCCTAGTATGTACTCGCGAGGAAGTTTGTGGGCTAAAATCTCACACGCAATCATGGTAACCCAAAATGGCAAATTAAGCCATGGGAACCCCACCAGCTTGAGTAGAGTATATGTAATTAGGTATGATTCTTTGACTCTCGATTAACCTATTTATTCATCGGCTGAGCATGTGTACGATTTCTAACCCATTAGTTATACTTTAATTTGAATAAATCAGGTACAACCAAACAACATTTATATTTTTCTGTATGTGATGTTTAACTTGCAAATTGATCTTTAGGATCTCATTGGTTCCAAGGATTTTTATATCAGTTTTGGATAACAGGAAGTTCTTCTAAATTTCTTAGTTACGTTATTTAATTTGGGAGTACTATCCCATAGACTTTCTTTGAAGGATTTCTTTGCACTGCGTTTATAGGAATTTTCCATTGACTCAAACCTCTTCGGGAAGATTCCTTTATTTTCCCTATGATTATTGCTGCCGCTGGGTACCCAGCGCCCATATCCAAATCTATACCCATGTGGTTTGGATAGGGTACGGGTGAAAGTTTAATTACCCATTTCTGACTGGGTATGGAGAGGGTAATACCCAGCTTATCCAGTTCATCCAATCTCACCCGTAAATGTCGGAAGCAGAATAGCATGACCCCCGGCCCGTAACATCCCTCTCTCCTCTCATCTAAACGCAGGATTCGTTCGTCCCATGGAGTGCCACTCAGCAAGAGAATAGGGGGACCAGGGGAAGCGGCCGAGCAGCAGCGGCACAGCAGGTATCAAGCCGCCGCCCGCAGGCAGGGGGTCACCAGAGGCACGGACACATGATAACAGCCGCCGGTGGAGGTCCAGCAGCGGGCAGCATCGCCTGAGTAACTGAGAACCTGGGACAAGCCACCAAATCGATCCCCTGCTCACTTTTGTTTTGCATTCTCCTTCAACCTGGCCGGCCCATTGATTTCTTTGTAGCTCTGCTGCTTCCTCTTATCCATGGATTTGCCCAAATCCACTGGGCATTACCTAATTATTTTGGGTATGGGCAATCTGAAACCAGATGGGTATGGGTAATTTGGTGTTTGGGTTTGGATAACCAATACCCTACCCATCGGCAGGATTACCTATGATGCAACATGACAGTGCATCTTGTGTTTTCTTGTTCCTACGTTTTTAGAATCATGTGAATCCAAAAGGCCCAACATCGTTAAGTTATAGAATTGTTGAATTCTTTCAATTGTGTTGGTATGACAGGCCCCATGGCCAGTGGGCACCCACCACTGATTGGTGTGGCAAGTAGCTATGCCTGTCTATGGAATGCATTCCACGTTCATGGTCGACCTGTACCCATGACTTTCATCCCTAGATCTTATGCTATTACAACAGTGATGCATATATACCCTTCGCACTCGCAAATTTTTGCGTGACAAGTGGTTTCTGCTTACATGCACAATATCAAGGCTTCCATTGACACCTCACGTGATCAACTATGGTGTTTTATTACATGATATGCTTAAAAACCTGTGTTGTGAAGCTAAATCTAAGTAGAATGTTGTGCCATCCCAAATGTCGATGCGTAGAATCTGGTTGTGCCCACCTTTGTCACTATTGCTAACTAGGCATAGACGTCGTTGCATTACTAGAAGTGACAACCTACATTAAAGCTGTATCGACCGTCACTAAAGGTAACACCATGCTTTGAGACTTGTCTTGTGGAAACACCCCCTTGTGGGGCTATCGATACTCCAAAAGCCCCCGCGAGTGAGGACATGGCCAGTTTACCCAAGTTCCAGGTAGGTTGTTTGGTTTGTGTTGAGGAGATATTCTTCAATTTGAGCAATGGATTGCACAATCTAAGATTGGAATCCAAGTGCCTAAAGTGTGGGCTTGAGTGCTTGGTTTCCCCGAGGATTTCTTTGATGACATTGATCTTCTTTCGAGGGTTGTCCATTTGGTCAGTTAGGCATTGCGTTCTATGGTCTACCTTCATAATCATAAAATATCACCAGTACCTTGGGATAATTAGACCAGCGAAAATACCCAAGGACATCGAACCCACTGTGGAGATGTGGATTCACATCAAAAAAATTGTGCTCGAGGATCGCAAGATCATGTATAAAGATGATGAACATTTGGAAGAATGATAAGTGCAAGAACTTACTAATATGGGACTCATAGAGGTAATGGTGGAAACTCAGACTCTGGTTAGCCCCCTAATCAAGGGGTTCAGCAGAGCAAGGTGGAGACAAAGATGGTTGTGGAATCCCGAAATCAGTTACCAAGGAAGTTATGTTGCGGATTTAGAGAAGACTCTTAGTGGTATAAAAAGGCCAGATTTTCTTGCCATGCCAGCCCTTTCTGCTGCCATGATAACATTTTCTGCAGCCACGATACCAACAGCTCTTTCTGATGCGCCTGCCGTGGTAGCCATTTATGCTGCCACGACAGCGACTGTCCCTTGCTAATGATGGCAGGGAAATCTGCTCCCATATTAATGCCACTAAGAGCTTTCTCTAAACCCAAAATCAGGACTTCCTTGGTTGCCGATCCCGAGCCTCCGTCTTTATCTCCACCTTGTCTGGTAGACCCCTGATTAGGGGGCTCAAGGGATCTGAGTTTCCACCATCTATATGGTCTGTGTCCATGACCTTATGATTAGCTGACCAAGATTCAGATCATCTTTATCCATGACCTTCTCTCGGTCCTTGCTCAATTGATCCGGTGAAGCCACCTGGGTCACCTGTGCACTGTTAGCTCCATGTCCTTGGGTATTTTCGCTAGGCTAATAAACACAAGGTACATGCGCGGTACTTTATGCTTAAGAAGGTTGATCATATCCAAACACGATGTTTCACCAACCAAAGCGCCGACCCTCTAACGGTGATAACAATCATCGAAGAGATCCTCAGGGACACAATGCACATCAGCCCACTGTTTAGGCACTTGTAAAATGGACACATGCACATGAGCCCACTATTTAGGCACTTATAAAACAGCCTTAGATAGTCCATTGCTTATATTGAAGAATATAATCTAGGGGTTCTTGATATGGAGCTCCTCAAAACGGACCAAATGATTCAGTATCCACCTTAGGTTGGCATGGCAAAGGGACGATGAAAGCATCATCCTTATGTCTACCCCTCCATGGGAACCACCTGAGTAAGTTCACCAATACATCCTCTGCCAAACAGGTTCCACCTGAGGCATGAACTAGCACCACTGGAGAGCGATGTTTCTTCATTGATTTGTGTGTGTTTATGATACTCATACTGAGAGCTGATGATGTGATACCAGTGTACAAAAGCGTCAAACTCACTGGGTCACAAAGTGATTTGGGGTAGCACAAACGTCACATATAAGGGGTGTACCATCTGGACAAAGATTCCGACTTGGTTGGGCTGCATCTGCCGCTGAAGATTCTGCTGCTCGATCACTCCATTGCCTGCCAATAAAGGTGTCATCCTCTTTTCGCCCACCACAGCAAGCTAGCCACACTACAAGGAGCTACCTGTTGTTGTGCTCTCTCATTCTATTGTTGTGAGTCTTGTCAGCAGTGCATGCGATTATTGTCAGCACTCAGCACCATGCCTGGGTCCTAGTGGCTACTAGTTTCCAGCATCGTTCGCTTTCAGAGAGTGGGAAAGTGAGATCTGTTGAATGAGGAAGAGCAGCGGATGAGAAAGCCATGTTTTTATTTTGGACAAAATAAGACCCCATTGGTCATTGGATGCCCGTATGTCAGCTTAGTTAGCTTTTTATCCTGTGTGGCTTGTTCATTGATGGAATTAGCCCAAAGTTGTTGGACTAAACTAATCCCACCTGCAAGTTCACGGACCTCTGTTGTAATTTACTCTTCTAAAAATGCGCACAATCAGAGCTATGCTTACTTGATGGGGTACACTTCTCATGAGGTACGGTTACATTTTGCTTGTCTTTGCACCATCTCCATCCATCACCGCATTGATGAATGGAGACAGGAAACTATTTAGTTTTTGTTATAATTAGGGAAACCATCTCTAAATCGTCGTTAATTGTGTTACTTTTGTTTATGATTTTGCTCTTGCTATTAGGGGTGGAATTATAACTCGAAACTCGCGAGCTAATTGAGTAACTCATGACTCGGCTCTAACTCGGTGCTAACGAGTCGAGCCGAGTTTTAGATTTGAGCTTGTTTGTTCACCCAAGCTAAATATGCTACTCGCGAGCTACTCGTTTAGCTCATTAAACTTGTTCAAATACAAAGTCTGAAATTTTCCATAGGTGAGTGCCAAACTATGAATGTTCCTTGTACCTGTAATGGTGCAGAGCTAATATATTTTTATTGATCTTGCCTTCGTGCTATTATAGAAGTACTATCATCATTCTAGTTCTTAATTAGTAGGATAATTACTAGTTTTTGTTATATGTGCTGCTGTTCGCAACTTATAACAAGCTAAACGAGCTACTCGCAGTTTTACCGAGTCGAGCCGAGTTCCAAATATGAGCTAGTTCTGTGAACGAGACGAGCGAGCTAGCTCGTTAGTTGAACAAGCTTTAATGAGTCGAGCTGAGCTCGAATTCCAGCCCTACTTGCTATTACTGTGCATCGTCCAATTTAATTATTTGAAGGTGGTTTTTTTCTTCCAGAAATGGCATTTCACTGCCTTTCCGAGTCATTCTAATGCAGTATTATTTGGTTTATTATGTTCTCAATTTTGACTGAGCCAAGTGCGTCAGTGTCAGTTTGTAGCGTAGCATAGTCTGGATGGTTAACGTCTTCGATCCTACACTTATTATCATTACTTTTACTGCCATTGGTCATTTTGAGTCTTAATTTCATTGGGCATCTTCAGTCCAACCAACTTCTCTTCCGCCTCTCCTTTTCCTTTCACAGTTCATGTATGTGTACATGAGCACGTGCAGGTTAGAAAGAAATGTCAGCGACTTCCTGGCTAAGATAGTTGACCCCACTCTTGTATTTATCATATGATCACACAAGTATGACAGTAGTATGTTAGTATTACATTAAGACTTTTCCACTAAAAGATAGACCGCCTGCTTGCTGATTCCTTTTGTAGGAGTTAGTTTTCTGGAAATAAGCATGCCCACTTCTCTAGAATATCTGTTATTAAGTTCATGTTTCGGTATTTATGTGATTCAGTTTTTAACTGATTACCTGGGCAACATATGTTGGGCAATCTTTCTGGTGCATTAATTCAGTCAACTTCTCGTTTACAAACCAAATAATGCGTTTTTTTTCTCATTTTTGGTTAGTCGTAACATACCAGAAGTAGTGATTGCATATCATATGTTAAATAACCTGGTCATGGGAGTACCATTTAACTTCTAAACACGGGCATTAAAAATACCTCCCAGATCGGTGTGTTTCTAGCAAGACTGTTGAAGGTGATTGCAAAGCCGCTTTTGACTGCAGTTCACTCTTGTCAGGGACAGTTGAGGTTGGAGTTTACACAAAATGAAATTAAGGGACGCAATCTAAACATTGGGGTAATAGCTTAGGGATGAAAAGTACACTTATATCTCGTAGGAAATATCATCTTGTCAGCATGGATAAGAGCATCAATTATTTCTTCACTGGCTATGCTCCTTGGCTTGGATAAGAGCATCAAATCAGTGTAGCAGCCTTCTGTGAGAATCAATTGCCTTGCGGCCAGATGTTCTTTTTTTTTTCTGTCAATCTTTCATTGCCTAAACTCCTTTGCTCTTCTGCAGAAACGAGCGAGACAAGAGAAGCTGTGGGATTGGGTTTATGCTGCTTATGCAAGCTGTGGTACATCTTCAAAGGATGGAGGTATTTGGTGCAGCGGGTACATTTTTTGGAGTAGTTTTGCACCAAGGAGGCTCTTTGGAAGATGTTTCCTTCTTGCGGAAGAAACAGTTTCGTGATGGTTGTGAACTTGTACTGCTAGGCTTAGCTATTCATTTCGTTCAATCGCTAACTGGAACAACCTGTTGCCATTTCTTTTCTGTTGGTCTTTTCTGCAGTATTTGTTTGATTGTTGGTTCAGGTCTAGTAACCTAATATTCAGGTAGAGTTTGCCAAATATTCCATCAGTTCCACAATACAAGGTGTTTTGGTGAACTGTCTTAACTTGTAAAAACGTCTTGTACTGTGGAATGGAGGGACCGAGGGAGTAGGTTTTTGTTAGCCATATTTCCATTTTTAAGAGCTCATTTGATGACCCCTTAAAAAGGATCACCATGTTGCATAGGGCAGGGGCATGCCCACCCTACTTCCCCTCTCTCAGAAGAGCACTCGAAGTAGCTCATTGTGCTTGTAAAATATTTCCTCTATTCCAAAATATAAGATGTTTTAAAATATGTCCTCTATTCCAAAATATATAGATGTCTTTTAACGTGTAGGTTCACGTGAACCTATGCACTAAAAGGCGTTTAGATACGAGTATTGTTTTGTTCCAGTTTCAACGGATGATTGGATATCTGTCGTCCTCACCTGCTACCGCAGTTGTTGGAAGGCATCAAATAATTCGGCCTTAATAGAACTCAGAGTCGTCAGGCTAATCTCATCCATCCATAAAGTGGCAAATTATTTGAGTATGATTAAAAACAAGTGGAACAAGTGGATTGTTCGGTCTTTTTTTTTACCAGTGGACTGTTCGGTCCTTTGTTTTATTTAGCAAATTTTACAAAACCACAACTATTTGGTCAAAAGGTTTCACAGACCCACAACTGATTTTTTTTTGCTACAACTTTTGGGGTAAGTTGTTTCAAATAACCCGGTTAATTTTCCTCCAAATATTCCCCAAATAATTGTACGCGTGCAAGTGACCTTGGTATTGCGGCTCAAAGGAGAACCCTCATTAGTGTTTACAGATTATGACTTGGTATTTGTCCGTTTTGGACTGCCTTCAGAAGAGTACAAAAATGTCTATGAAGAAAAAAGGGTTTGAAGAACCTCAAAGATTTGCTAGTTACTTTTAGACTTTATATTTTGTAATCGTTGAAGTAAGCTTATGTATATGGTATCGATTGTCCAAAAAAAAAAATCATACAACCTAGCCTGTTTGATGGTGTTTTAGATAGTCCGGCCCCATTAGTCAGGCACACGTGGAAAAGCAGCCAGTTTTTCTTTGTCTTTTTGAAGGCTGAACACATCGACACCAGACTCAAATTGGACCGAAAGTTTTTTTTTTGAAAAATACGAAAATTCCAATAATTCTAAATAAAATGTGTTCATTAATTTGAGAAAAATATGAGATGGTTTTGACCAATACTTTTGAAGTTTGGACTTTTTTTTGTACATTTTGGCCAAATTCTACCAAAAAGTCAAACTTCTCAAAGCATTCCAAAAGATTCAGTAATTCTAAGTACATTTTTACTTGGCGCCGAGGAAAGATCAGGAAGAGGCTTGACCGAGCTGTCTTTGATCCAAGATGGAGTTCTATGTTTCCGCTCGCTGGAGTGGTGAATGAGGACTTCGGAAAATATGATCACATACCGATTCTCATTAACACGGAGTTTCATTCTGGAATGTGTGTTACTCACGAAAAGGGCCCTATGAGGTTTGAGGCTCGCTGGCTTTGTGAGGAATCGGTAGAGAATATACAAGATTGTGCATGAAGCTTTGCATAAGTGGGACAAATAAATTTTGAAAGGACCACGAAGGAGACTACGTGAGCTCTAAAAAGAACTGAATGAAATAATAGCTCGACCATTGACAGATGATGTTGTGGCTCAACAAAGAGAAATTCAGTTGAAGATGAAAAACTTATTAGAGCAAGAGGAGTTGTATTGGCTGCAGAGGGGACGGGTTAACTGGCTTTGCCATGGCGTCCGAATATTGTCTTTTTCCATCGATCGGCCACCACAAGAAAGAAAAAAAAATTGATTAAAATTCTGAAAGATGAAAGAGGGAATATTGTAGAAGACCAGGCCAGATCTGTTCTATGGCAGCAGGACATTTTGAGCATCTATTCACATCAGAGGTACAAAATCCTGATCAAACAGTAATTGACAAAGTACAACCTTATGTGACCAGGGTGATGAATGATATATTACTAGCTCCCTACTACAGGGAGGAGGTAAAAATGTGATGTTTAACATAGGTGATCTTAAAGCACCGGGACCAGATGGTCTACATGCCATCTTTTATAAGCGGTTCTGGCATATTATTGGAGAGGATTTGACGGATGAAGTGCTGAATGCAATTAATTTCAGGTTGATCCCAGAGGGATGGAACAACACCACTATTGTTCTTATTCCGAAAGTGGAAAGCCCTGAATCTATAACACAGTTCTGTCCGATTAGTCTGTGTAATGTGGTGTATAAAGTGATAGCAAAGCTTATTGCCACTAGACTGAAAAGTATTCTTCCTGAGATTATTTCACCAACTCAAAGTGCACTCGTACCGGGTCGTCTGATCACCGACAATGTCCTGGTGGCTTTTGAGAGTTACCACGCTATCAAAAATAAGAAGGTGGGCAAACAAAAATAAGAAGGTGGGCAAATACGGTTCTTGTGCAGTGAAACTGGACATGCACAAGGCATACGATAGAGTGAAATGGTGCTTTCTACAAAGAATGCTTATGCACCTTGGTTTTGATCCTATATGGGTGGACCTTATCATGGCTTGTATATCTTAAGTGAGGTACCAAGTAAGGGTTAATAATTCTATTTCTGATGTTATTTGTCCATTGAGGGTCCTTCGACAGGGAGACCTGCTCTCGCCCTATTTGTTCTTATTGTGTGCAGAGGGTCTCGTTAGCATTCTGAAGTTTGAAGAGGCAGCGGGTAACTTAACAGGTGTCAAGGTATGCCGTGGAGCCCATGTTGTGTCACATCTATTGTTCGCTGATGACTCGTTGATCCTTATGAGGGTGGATGTGCGGAGTGCTAACAACCTACGCAAAGCTTTGGATGATTATTGTACTGCTTCTGGCCAGCTGGTTAGTGAAGCCAAGTCGAGCACCTTCTTCAGTCCTTGCACGGATGTAGACACATGTGCTGACGTTTTCTCGATTTTAAATATTATGACTAAAGCAATCACTGATAAATATCTTGGCTTGCCACCCCTAGTTGGTGTGGACAAGTCAGATTGTTTCCAACACTTAATTGACAGAATCATCAAACTTCTGTCGGTTGGAAGGAGAGGAATATGTCCTTTGGAGAAAAAGAGGTACTTATAAAAGCCGTCATTCAAGCTATTCCGGCATACACAATGTCAGTTTTCAAGCTGCCCAAATAGATCATTAAAGGGATAATCACACAAATATCCTAGTTCTAGTGGGGAGATGATGATAAACAAAAGCATATGCACTGGTTTGCATGGTGGAAGATGTGTGTACCTAAGAGGGAAGGAGGCATGGGATTTAGAGATTTACATTGCTTCAATTTGGCAATGCTTGCTAAATAATGCTGGAGGTTAATTTCAAACCCTAATTCTATATGTGCTAAGGTGTTACGAGCAAAGTATTTCCCTTCAGGAGATGTTTTAAATTGTTAGCTGAAAAAGTGGAGTTCTTACTCATGGCAAAGCATTTGGGCGGGCATCCAAACTTTTAAAAGAGGTCATATCTGGAGGGTTGGAGACGGCTCCCAAATCAATGTTTGGGATGATCCATGGATACCGAGTGCTCCTAATAGGAAAATTGCAACATGGAGAGGGAATATAGTTTATACATCTATCTCGGAGCTTATTGATCACGAGACAGGAACATGGGATGAGGAGATCATTCGTGGTTTGTTTTGGCCTATCAATGCTAACCGTATTCTAAACATTCCTTTGGCTATGGGTTTGATGGAGGATTTTGTTTCTTGGCATCTCACAAAATCGGGAACCTTTTCGATGAAATCAGCATACCATTCAGAATGGGAGCACCAGCATGGGGAGAAACTAAGGAGGGCGTCTGGCTATGGCTATGGTACATCATCGACCCTACCAGTTTGGAAAAATTTATGGTCTCTCAATGTGCCAGCTAATATCAAGATTCACTATTGGAGGTCCTTATTGGGTGTGATACCGTGCAATGGAGTGTTGGCTAATCGACATATGCAAAATAGCTCTCAATGTCGGCTCTGCAAGTCCGATTGTGAGAGTATTCTCCACACCTTTTTCTTATGCCCTAGGGTTCGGGAGATATGGAACTTTCTGGGTATGGAAAATCTGATACTGCATGTGCGTGAGATGGATGAACGGGGGTCGTCAGTTATTGAAGTCTTGCTGCGTGATAAATCGGCGAAAGCCCCTTTGTTTAATGAAGTTGATCGGAATGACTTGCTTGTGACGGTCATATGGTACATCTGGTGGGAATGTCGGCAAGCGACACATGGGGAAGTGATCCAAACACTAGTGAGAACTGCTCAGGCCATCTCACCTTTAGTTCTGAACTACACGAGAGCAAGGAAGAAGAAGAAGGGGATAACCAGACATGGGTGGCTAAAACCTCGGGAGGACTTTGTCAAGTTAAACGTTGATGCTAGCTTTGATGTAGACTCTGGTACTGGAAGCTCTAGGGTTATTATTAGAGATGAGAGTGGCTACTTTGTTGATGCTAGCAATAGACACATTCCCATTGTCTCTGATGCTACTACGGCGGAGGCTATGACGCTGAAAGATGGACTTATCTTGGCAGGTCAAGTGGGGTGTAACAGGCTAGAGATTAACTCGTACTCTATGGAGCTCATCGATGTCATGCAGGAAGGAGGAAACTCCCTCGGCCATGCAGCTCCTATCTATGAGGAATGTAATTTCCTCTGTCGCAATTTTACATTTATATGCTTCAGTCATTTTTCCAGGGAAGCTAATGTAGCGGCAGATTCTTTAGCTAGGCAATTAGATGGACCCATGTCGAATGTCTGGCATGAGGAGCCTCCTGATTTCCTTAGACCAATTCTAGCTGATGATGTAACAACGTTGTAATTTGGTTTGATGGGCTGCAAGTTTCTGACACACTCTTTTTTCTTATCAGGGTACCTAAGTGGATTGGAAGATTTTAATGAGGCGGCTTGCATGCTTAATATATAAAGTTGTTACCTTAAAAAAGTATATAAGGGGTCTAGAGGTTTGGCGAGCCACAAATTATCTCACATCGCATTCATCCACGGCCATGACAAGCTCGAGACCTCCTCGAGTTTGTCCGCAGACACACCAAATAGTAGAAACTACCACAAGCAGGAGTAAGGCTGTTACCTCGGAGGTGTTTCCGAGGGCCCGAATGTGTATAACCTTGTCTTTGTATGCTACCATCCGATCCTGCTCAAAACGTGTCCGCTGAACACAAATTTACCGATGTGAAAATACCATGATAGGGAAATCTCAAATTCGCACGTATTTAATGCCTTGTCTATTTATGAGAGTCTCGTGATGGATAATCATATAGTATATAAGTAGAACATTGAAATGCACCTTTTGCATTACCTCTATTCATAAATAAAAAAATTCAATTACTACTTCATTACCAAATAGACAATTGCCTAGACACTTGCTCTCTTTTGTACCACTCGCTTTTCATTTACAATAGAGTAATTTTATTAAGAATTTACCTATTTACTACAACACCTTGTTATCTTTATCTTTCATTTATATGAAAAGTAGAAGTTACATAAATACATATTATCTTGCGTCCTAGTACATAATACTTGAAAAGTGCATAAAAAGGTATATAAGTGGCATATATAACTTGAGGGATAAATAACTGCTATTTTTTTTAATAATACATTTTTATACAAATTCTGAAAATAATACACGAAACGAGGAATTTCGGAATCTAGGTGTGCCTCGGCCTGGGCGAAACCGACTGGTCCTGTCGGCTTGGGCCAGGCTGACAACTTCCTTTCAGTCAGGCCGAAGCCGACTGGGCAGTCGCCCTGCATCGCATGCGATGCCAAATACTAATCGGTTTTGGCTAGGCCGACTGCACCCTAAGCTTAGCAATGCCCATGTCAATCAGCTTCGCCGCGGTCGATAACTCCTATCAGCTTCGCCGAGGCCGACTACATTATGATCGTCTTTAGTCACGCCGAAGGCTGCATGATCACCGTTACGTGTATGATCACTGCGCACTTAATTCCTCCCGCATTTTTTCCTGCCAGTTTCTCTCTCCATTTTTCCCACCAATTTCTCCTAACACCGTTTTCCGCTAATTTCTCGTGTGTGCTTCTATAAATCCGGGCATCGATATGTTGTGATGTACCAATTCACATCTTCCTCTCACCAATGAGATTCCACCATGAGTGTGTGTTGCTCGGACCCTGACTATAGGCCGAAGAAGATGAAAGATGCAAGGTTGCCACCGGTGGTGAGAGCGGAGTGGTGTTGGTGCGACCATCTTGCCAAGGTGAAGGAGAGCAAGAATTTTTCTCATAAGTTACATATGAAGTTTTTCATTGTGCCAACTATGACCATGATCCACCTGGACAAGCAAGCTCGTCGTTTGAGAGGCCTCAGGTATGTTCTAAAACCATCCTGAATATAGTTTATATATCATCCTTGTTCTTTTACTAATGTTCTTATTTTTGTTGTAGTCTCCTCCTCCCCTCTGCGAGTGGTATCATTGGATCGGCACTGAGCAGCCAGCTCGAGCACTGCAGGAGATCAAGGATAGGAGTGCTTGTGCATGGGAGTGCTTTTACGCTATGGAGCATGCCGAAAGGGCTAGTGCTCGGGAGAAAGAGGAGCAAGAGAGTGCATTAAAGAAATTAAGGGCGGAGAAAGCTTGAAAGCGTGAGATCAACCAAAGGAGGATGGAGGCCCTTGAGGCAGAAGAATAGAGGCGCAAGGTGTCCCGTGAGGCGAAAAGGCAGAGACTAAGAGAATGGCTACTAATACGCATGCAACAGAAAACACATGGTGATAAGACTGGAAAGTATCCACGTTGGAATCAAGATAAGTAGATTTATGTCTCAGCTGCAATGTATCTTAATTTCAGCAGTAGTGTAGTGGTATCTTAATTTTAGTTTTAGTATAGAGATGTATCTTAATTTTAGATGTTTTGTATCTTAATTTTTTATCGTAATAAAGATTGTTGTTGCTAAAGTCTTCCAGCAAAATTAATCGAGCTAACTTCTTGCCGTGAAATTTATCCTGCCAACTTCTTCCCGCAAATTTATTTCCACCAACTTCTTCCTGTCAAATTCTGCACGTCAAATTATTCCCGCCAACTTCTTCCTGCCAAATTATTCCAACTAATGAGTTCCCGCCAAATTCTTTCCACTAATCAGTTCCTGCGAAAATATTCCTGCCATATCCTCTCTTCTCACTCTATAAAACCGCCTCTTACTGATGTGTGTAAGAAGGCAAGTGTTTTTTCTTGAAGATATCGGGTTTTCCTTCCGATCGTAGTTTTCTAAAATGGATGTCTAAGTGCCTTTTGCAGTTTGCCAAAGAGTTTAGGATAGACAATACTCTAGTTACATGGGAGGAACTCATCAGTAGTGACATCCTCCTCAATGAGCTGGGTGAGGCATTACATAGGATAGGGTTGAAGGGGATCCACAACATAAAATAAAAAAAATCTGACGTTAGAACCCAAAACTGCCTAGAATCTATATATGTAGTAATGCAGTAACGGCCAATGCGTAGAGAATACATACCCTTGTACACCGTATGCGGTTAATGTTCCGAAGGGAACGTGGTTGATATAGTCGTACTCATAGCCGACCTCAAGGTCACGAAGTTCCTCGCAAGTCACCCCTTGCTCCTTCTTCATCGTGCAGCAGCTTCGGCTCACGACATTTAAGCGCCTCAAGTGTTGCGCTTTGTGTCTTCGTACACATCTGGTGCACGATGAGATCTCCGGCTCCCCGATCTCGCCGGGAGTGCAGAAGCTGATATCCGGCTAGGAATTCCTGCAGCGCAACGGCGTGCTGCAGGTGTGTCTTGTTCGCACAGCCCAGACTTGGGGCCATGGTCACAAGGTATAGAGAGAGAGGGAAGGAGGAAGCAACCAAAAGACTTCTCCAAATATTGGTGTGTTTAATCCCACCCATGGGTACCCCTTTATATGGCTAAGGGGGGTGTATTTTTTAAAGGCTAAGCCATGTGGGACTAATAGTCAAAGGAAAAGGGGCAAAAATGAGTGCAACAACCGGATGGGATGAATCAGCTCAGCCCAAAAGCCAACATGCAGCCAGCAGCACCTCTCAGCGATAGATGGGCCAGTGCCATCCCGCAGTGGCCGAGCAGCGTGACGGCCTGTGCTCGCAGATCGGGTGACCCGGGTGACCCGGGTGGGTCTTCGCTCGCGAGCGGCCCAGCCGCGCAGCCGGCTCCCTGTGGCGCCCTAGGGCGGTAGCCAGGTAGTGGGGCGGGTGGGCCTTTGCGCGGCCCACCGCGCGCCCAGCTCTGCTCGCGCGCCCGCCTGGCTCCTTGGCGCTCGCGTGGGCCAGGTCGAGCAGGCCTAGTGTGGCGGCCGGTGGCTGCCCTCTGCCCTGCGCGGCGGTTATTAAATACCGCCCGCCTGGGCTGTTTTCCTTTGCTTTTTCTGCAGCTTTTCTCTTAGGCTATTTCCCTCCGAGGATTTGGCCTAATATGAAAGTTACTTTTATAAATCTTAATTTAAATATTATATAGAATATATTAATTTATAATTAACATATACTAAATATATATTTAAATTCTCATTTATCTGAAAACACTTTTCCGGTCTTTTTCTTTATTCTTTTTCCAAACAACTTCGGATCTCTCTGCGGAATAATTCCGACTTTCTCTTTCTCTACTGTGATTCCGTCTTTCGAATTATCGCTCTCATCGTACCCTTAAGTGTATCCTCTCACGGCTTGTGAATGCTCTAGACATGATCTATATCAATGATCAACAGAGGGACCGGGGATATCCATGTGACCCTTATGCATTCCTGATGACAATATCGTTTGAACCGGTAAATGTAGCATCCATATTCCTTTTGTTTCTCGATACGACTTGTCCGAGATCCGATCATTGGTATCACATATCTTGTTCAATCTCGTTAACAACAAGTTCTGTTTTCTTATTACCGTGATATTACATCCCCGTGACCGAGTCACATGTTGCAACATTTATGGATGTAATCTGACCAAGCCAACCATATGTGTCTTTACCCGTCATGTGGGCGAACAAATCCCGTTCTTGACATATATTGCCTCTGCGGTTCCTCCGAGTACCTGAACACACCTTTATTGCCACAGTATTACTAGATGACGTTTGATGCTATCCAAGCACTCTTGGAAGACAGTGATTAATATAGCCTCACGGTCTAAGGAATTAGGAGTCTAGATTTAGCTGTTGCAACAATGAACTATATGACTTGATCGTGTTACAATCCTTCGAGGAATTTCCATCACATCATTCTCCAATGATATGATCGCGGTATCAATTGGCATAAATGCCCATGATCTTGAAACCCAGATCATCCTCATGACCAATGAACTAGTATGAATAGAGGCTACTAGGAACTTGGTTGTTTCATATCATACTTGTACCAATGTTTCTACTTGGCACAATTATAGCACAATATAAAACTATTATAAACTAATTGAGATATGACAATAAAAACCTATTTATTATTTGCCTCTAGGACATATCTCCTTCAAGGGCGGCCATGGAGGAACCCCGAGGAAATACGGCAAGAACTTCTCAGGACGAATTCAAGGTAGACAAAGATAAAATTTAAGAATGGATCTTCGAAGAAGTTTATGGCAAATAACCCTTGGTTGCGGATAGAAGAGAGCGAAGATAAAGATGATATCTTCATGCCACCGAGCAGCAAGAGCAAAAGAGCTGCCTAGGTGAAGGACATGAGTGCTTCATCATCGAAGGGTTAGCGCGCGACATCATCGAAAGGAAAGAGTGAGGCATCATTGCAGGACGACGATGATGACTTCATGTAGTTAGGTTATCTTAGTTTAACCCAGGTCGTGTTTGTATCTTAATTCTACGTTGCAATTTATTTTGAAATGTTTAACAAATAGCAATGCAAAATAATAATAATGTGTCTCTCACATACATAGATAGATACATGTCCCACACATAGATATGTACATGTCTCACAAGTAGATAGACATATGTCTCATACATAGATAGATGACTCATACAAAAGTCACATAGAGAGGTATCAATCTCGTCGTCTGGCACATCGTGGAGGTGGCAGATCAGTCGGTGTAGTTCAGCCATACCATGGGGTGGCCCAACATTATGAGCAGGAATCGGTGACCCCTCATCATGGTACTGTGTATCCTATATGGATTGGTCGAGGAGTCTGAAAAATACTCGTCCACTGAGCATGTAGATCCTATGTGTGCTGCACATCTTTGTACTCACTTTCCCACGTGAATCCGGACATAGATGGCTAATGTTCATAGGCTCCTACATGCGGAAACATTAAGCAATGAGGGATTACATATTGTATGAAACGGAATAGGTAGGAAAATACATACCATGTTGTTGGTATCGTAGACAATAATCAAATTTCCACATGGGAGGGTGTTGCTGCCATGACAAACCTCCAGCCTGATTAAGAGGGGTAGTCTAGGAATCGCCTCCTCTATAAGGCATGGACACGACTACTATCATTGTGGTGGTGGTAACTGCATACTCCGCGGCTGTTGCGTGGAGGGACGTGGGGGCACTGTGTTGTACATTGTCTGAAGCGTTGGTGCACATGATAGCCATGTAGTATACCTTGTAGCTTTTTATCAATGCACCGAAAAAAGGATGGATGTTGTGTATGGGCATCCTAGAAGAGGTCCGGACAAAAACTAACATCCATACTGAGCCACTTCACCCTCCAGATCAGATGTCAAATGCGTCTAAATTTGTATCGAATAGTATTAAATATGTGTGGCAAATTATATAACAAGTAGATGCCTTGGATAAAGAGGGAGTATTTACTGCATACTCTCTGGATCCCAAAGTAGACTGGCTCGGGTACATCTCATCCTCATGGGCATGATGGATGTGGCGTAGTCGTGTCATGGTCATGTACCTCTGTAAATAGGCATTGAATAGTTCTAGATCAAACTCAGCATCGTCTTGCCAGACTTGTGTCGTCACACTTTGCCAGTCCGTAACATAAGTATAAACCCGCTATAGCCATGTCGTTGCGGTCCTGTTACTTCCCTTATGTGTAAATATATGATTGAAGTGTGTTAGAAAATCAATCAAACATTGCATAAAGGTGGACAATTTTAAAAGACAGTCGTAAATTGCAAGTACGCGTGGATGATCGATGGTAGGGGACCTCCGTAGGTGGAGGATCAACCAACTAGCAAAGATATAACTGTCACATAACCCTCTGTTGGGCCATCTCTATAACATACCACCCTTATGTGTAATAAATAAATAACATGTTTGTGAGCATTGCGTACATGCATTTGAGTTATACAACTTTTGAAGTGAATTAAGAATCAAATAAAACCCTAAAACTCTATATACCTCTCTTTTAACTAACACCCCTAAACGGTGGGTTTTTTTTTTGAAAAAAATCCAAAATGTTTTGGACCTAGACTTGAATCAGGGTTAAATTATGACTCTGGAAAATGAATTCAAGTTCTGGTTATATTTTAAAAACGTTTAAAACAGAGCTAAGTTCGAATTCAAATAAAAAGAGGAAAAGATAAAAAGGAAAAGAATTTCAGAGAAAAAAATATAACAAAACCCTAGCCCTGGGCCACTTCTTTCTCTTTCCGAGCTTCTCTGTGGCCCAGCAGTAGCCGAACCGGCCCACCTGGGGCCCATCTACCGGCCCGGTACCGTTTCGACGCGGCTATCTTGTATCGTCTTCGACGACGACGAGCGAGCAGCTCGCTGTCATCGGCGATGCCGTACGCCACCACGCTGCGCCAAGATTGACGCCGTTGTCGCCCGTGCCTATAAGAACCATGTCGATGTTGCCGGAAAACCCTTGCATGCCACTCTCCCCTCTCCCTCTTATCCTCCCTGCCATGGACGACGAACCCTAGCTCCCGGACGCTGTTGTCCACGCCGATTCCAGCCACCCTAGCCCAAGCCAAGGCTATCACTGGCACCGTCGTCATTGACTCGTTCGCCTGAGCCCCCTCTTGCTTGTGTGTGCGCCCCTAATCAATGTGATCAAGCCCTCCTTTTCGCCGTTAGTCACCGTTAATAGCCGCTGCATCAGAGCTTGCCTCGCCTCACCGTCAAGTCCTACGTGATCCTGGTGAGCCGGAGGTCCTTGTGGCCCCCTCCATTTCCTCTCTCCCTCTCGGTTGCTTCCCCGATGAGCACCCGCAAGCTCTGCCGCCGCTCGCCATCGGAGAGGTCACTCGGTGACCAATCTAGGGCCACGCTGCCACTATTCAACTCAGCGTAGTCGCGCGGTCCAAATGTGCCCAACCTCGCTTGCTGGGGTGCTCTGGTTCGCCGCCAGCGACCACCATCCGGCGGCTCCACTGTGGGTGAGATGGAAGTGACGAGGCCACCACGTGGCCCTGACGTGGCCATAGTGTGGCAGTGACGTGGCTTGAGGTCACAGTGATGTCACACCTTGCTGACGTCACTCTGATGTCATTAATCTTTTTTATTTTTTGTTTTAGTTAAATCAATATGACAGGTGAGGTTCTCCTGTCAGATATTTAATAATTTTAGAAATGATTTTAATTTGGGAATTTGAATTAAATATTTGGAAATTCATAACTGATTCAATTTAAATCAGAAAAATATTTATGATATATCAAAATGTTTAAAAAAATGAGCCCTACCATTAAAAAATGTAAGCATTCACATTTATTCAACTTTGAACCCTACTTTATTTAGAGGAACACTAACACCCCCTAAGTACCATGGATTCGATGGTTCGTCTACCTAGGGCATCCCGAATTCATTTAAATTGATGTTGCACATAGGGCTACTTCCATACATGCAATATGTCATATCATCCATATTGTATGAGAATTGCACATGCATGTCTTGAATGTTGCTTTTCCTTTCCGGTGTTGGTTCTTCGCGAATAGGAATCGAGCCCGAGCCTGAAGTCAACGCCACCGAAGAGCAGTACCAGTCTAATGAAGGACAAGGCAAGCGTATCCCCATCATTCTGAATGTATGTTTTTAAAGTATTTCATTCTCGCTATATGCATGCGTTTCCAATTTGGTCTTTTGTTATAAGGTAGAGTATCCCATCTGCTACATGTTTTCCCCTTTGATACCAAGATACCAATCCACTGCTCCTAGCATAACTAGGAATTGGCCTATGAGAAATGCTAGTGCCATATATCAGTCGAGCTTAGCCATGTTTAGTGGTCTAAGACCGATCCATCCAGATGATGTATCGAAGATGCGATGAACCTAGTTTGACAGGATGTTGAGATATGATCAGAGATGGTTAATAAACATGCTAAGGCAGGTATGGGAGCCCACATTGGATGTGGTTTTTGTAGTCCCATGCTAGCCACCCCTAGGACCCGAGTTCTCGCCTCTTGAACCAAGACTAGCGTACAACCACACGGGGGCCTAGAAACCCCCTCGACCAAATAACTTGCCTAGTAGATTCCATGAGTCACATAGTTCGGGTGTTCCATTCGACATATGTATCTTGGTTGTTCTCGAAGGCGGTGAAGGAGGTACATGCATAACAGGTAGGTAAGCATGTCCAGAAACAAGAGAGGCACGACCTCCGTAATATTGTTCCCAGACACATCTACACATCTGTAAGGACCGACTTTGGTACTCGACCCATTACAGCGGCATCTCCTTAGGGTGTGACTCATGGTCTCAGCGAAAGCAAGGTAAAGGTCGTTGTCACCCACCCTCTGTCGGCCTTCCAAGGAAGAGGGATAATAATTTGGCATTAAGAGTCGGTTGGTACGTGTGGGAAAGGTTGTGCACCCCTCCAGGGTTATAATCTTTTCGATAAGCCGTGTCCACGGTTATGGAAAACTTAGGAACGGATTTTGTGATCATAGATAACTATAACATAATGGTAAAACATGGCAACTAATGAGAGTTCTGGATTACTTCCTCCGGGCTGTTTGAGGGGGTACTCTGAGTTGAGAGGTTCGGTTGATGATGAAACTTGGTGGAAACCAAAGACGATCTAAAAAGAGCTAGAAGTGTAGTCTTCTTATCCCTTTTTGTAATGATCTAATTAGACGAGCCTATTCTATTTCTTGTTTTTAAACAAAGCTGGCTTTTGCAAAGTAACCACATAATGCCTTTCTAAACCAAGCATGTACTCTAGGTTATTTAAGTCTTGCGGAGTATATCCTATACTCAGCCTTACCTCGTTGATGTTTTTCTATAGATGAAGTTATTCCAACTGAAGGTGGTTTCTACAATGACGTTGACGAGTAGTTGGGGTTCCCAGACAGCATCCTAGGATCTATAGAAGGGTCGTTGCTTATCTTTATGGCCTCTTAGGCTCTTTGCTAAGTTTGTTGTTTAGAACAACGTATTTGCTTCCCTTGCTTGTTGAAGTGTCGGGTCTCTAACCCCTGGCTTCTAATACTTGTTATGCAACTCTGCTAAGAGAGTACCTTAATATGTGGTTTGTATGTTCTGTGATGTTATCAAATATTCCCTGCATGTTTCTGAGCTCTAAGTTAGGCTTATGCTGGACTAAGGTCTGGGATTCGTCTAGCCCTAATTCCATGTCATGAAAATCTCCTCCATAGAGACATCAAATATGATCTTTGATTTCGTCAACCAGTACGCAGCATCTCTAGTGCACAAAGAAGAAATCCCATCGGGATAGCAAACCTTGTTGCACCCGTGTACGGCTCCAAATGACCGCATCCACGAGAAACACGTCAAACTGCTCACTGAACGACGGGTAGAAATTTTTGACTTGATCGTGAGCAAAGCGTTTTCTATCCAAAAACAATAGTTAGGTCCATCCAAAGTGTACCCGAAGTAGTGAATTAAATTAAATGTTTTGATGTACCTTGCGACAGGTCCAGTAAGTACCAAAAGTACGCATGTCTATCTGGTCAGCGTCAAACAACCCGTTAGAAGTGCATACAACCTATTCCATGATGGTAGGCAATATGTCTAGGCGGCCGATAGTGAACCTCTCCCACAACCATAGCTGCAACAATATTGGGCATCCAAGCAAGGATGCCTTACGAGCGGTCAGCTAGCGACCATTGCACATACCTTGGTACGTAGAGGATAAGAAAACAGAACCCCAACTCCTATATGTGATGTACTCCATGCATGTCGCATCAGGGATCTCCATAGCAATATTGATATATAGCGCACACTAATCATGGTGACATGGTTATCAGTGAACATCACCTTCCTAAGAACCCATATTATATATGCCTTGAGGTTTTGTGTGATCTTTGGCACATCTAACTGGGTGGATGGATACCCGAACTTTTGGATCTGTGTTTATCAAAGAAAAGTATACAACTATAATGATACAAATATTTGATGAATGGTATGCCAATGAATAAGATACAAGAGAACGAACTGGCCTAAAACTCGAGCAGCCAAACAAATTTTGGGATATGATCCTTGAACTTAAAGGGCCCAACTCCATCGCGAATACCCTGGAAAGGTTAAACCATGCCATGGGTCCAATTATTTGGTTCCTGCAACATGCCTATTGGTTCACCAGTTGATGATAGTCCTAGCAAGTAAGACACATCCTGAAGAGTAGGAGCCATCTCGCCCCAGCGAATGTGAAATGTGTGTGTCTCAAGCATCCATCAATCCCCTAAGAAGGCGAGAAATGATTGGTTATAGTTTAGTCGAGTAGTTTTGAAGCCGTGTTGCGCTCCGTCTACCTATTCTGCATGAGTGGCCTCTACCAGGCGCACGAAAGATAAAAGCACAACCCACTTCAAGCTGCATGTTCATAAAGCATACATTTCTGTTAGTGTGTCCCATAAATATACAACCAAGGGAGGAAAAATAAACATGTACCTCTGGACCCAATCAGGATGTATCATCTAGATTTCCTTAGGAGTGTGAGTGACCATCATATCAAGGCTTTTCGACGAATGCTCTAATATCACCGAACAATGCTTTCTATCGATGTCAGCACTAAGCAACGATCCTATTCCCACCATCTGCACATATTATAAATTTAAAACATAGTTCATCACATATTACAAATTTAGAATACAGTTCATCACATATTACAAATTTAAAACATAGTTCATCACATCTTAAGAATTTGAAACATAGTTAAGCACATATTAAAAATTTAAAACACAGTTCATCACATAGTAAGAATTTAAGATGCATATCCACACATATTACAAATTTAAGATGGTGTTCCACACATATTATAAATTCAAGAAGTAGTTCCACACATATTACAAATATAAGACATAGTTTTACACACATTAAGAATTTAAGACATAGTTACACACATATTACAAATTTGACACATAGTTCCACACATTTTATGGATTAAGACCTAGTTTCTTCCTTTTCCTCTTCGTCATCAGGAGCACCTTCAATGCGGAGTAGATCCTCCAGTCCCAAAGGTGGGAGAACCGGTGTCCCTATGGCCAAATTGATTGCATAGAAAACATTGTCAAGTAGGTCCTTCGGCTTTAGATTCATCCATATCATTCTATATGCATCGACACATGTGTTTGCCTCTTCGTGTCTGCATTAGTCCATGGTCGGGGATGTATCGCCTTTTACCTGGGTTTACGATGTTGAACTTGCCCATTGCTTGAAACCCCAACATCTTTCCAATCCATGTAATGGTTGTAGACTCTTTAAGATAATAGGAAGACATGAACGAGATTGCATCCATCCCTTTCTACCTGCAAACAGCAAGTACATGGGAGCAAGGCAGGTGAAGCAACTTCGGTTTGTTATAGGTGCACCCACATATTGGCTATGTTCATTACCAATCTTCAGCTCTTGTGTCCTTAGCTCATTTCCGCATCCAAACTTGCCAGTAGGTAAGTGCACCTCAAACCTTCTTTCTTGATTACCGGTGGCAATGATAGTGAAATACCAAGCTTTTTCCATCTTCTCATTCATGTACTTCATAATATTTCCATACTGGGGTGTGCTTGGGTTGTTCATGATATGCATCTCATCCATATGGCATCTGTTTATGAAATATTTCACAGTTCCATAGAAAATACCCTCCATAATGGCTATAGGTGGAGAAGCCATATTTCCTCAGAGGACAAAGTTATATGTTTCAGCGAGGTTTGTAGTCATGACGCTGAACCTAACTCCATGTGTGTCGTGCAACAAAGACCACCCCTCTAGAGGCTCCTGCTCTATCCATTGTTCAAAGGTTTAAATCCTTCTCACAATCCTTCTCCTAGTACCATGTCGGTCAAATCCTGACAAGTCACATAGAGCAAGGGGTTCTTCCTCCACTGGTGCTGCTCATGTTGTTGTTTGTGCAGCTACTGCTTGTGCATGAGCTTCTACTGCTGTGACTCGTGCATCTCTCCTATCCCTAACTTGTTTTAGTGAAATTATCAAGATACCGCACACCTTGAGATACTTCCCCTCCTAATTCTGCTTGTAGAGTTTTTTTTAATAGATTCATCAGGGCCGTATTCCTAAACTGTGAGTAAAAAATGGCCCCAAGATGGCGCATGCACCAACAGTTCTACATGTCCTACCATGGAGTTAGTTCATCAGGGACAAGCCGTGCCAATGTATTTATCGCATTGAGTATACCTACATGCCTGTCATGATGGATGTAGACATTCGGCTTATCTGGAACAACTGTTATTTTTAGCTGCCTGAAGAACCATAACCAACTCTCGGTGTTCTTGCTCCCCATGAAAGAAAATGCAAGTGGAATGATTTTTATTATTTTTGTCTTGACCAATGGCGGTCAAGGTCTGACCCCTATACTTGCTAGCAAGAAATGTCCCATCTACACATATAATTGGTCGATAGTGTTTGAAAGCTTCTATGATGGCAAAATATAAGAACACTCGATGCAACACCCCAACAATTGGTTCCTCTAGCAACATGAAGTGTTGGATGTCGACATAGGTGCATAGATTACTTGCTTAAAGTGTGTGGAGGAGCTGAACAATGCAGCCGTATCTATCCCGAAGCGTACCAAATCTTATCTCCGGTGCCCTTTGCTTAGTCCTCCAAACCTTGCCATAAGAAATGTTGTACTCAAATCTTACCCTGACTTTTCGATGATATCTTTTGCTTCCATCGATTATATCTCCAGTATATCTATGTATAATAGTCAAACCAGGAGTGTAGATGTCGGGTTATGATGATCTTGAAGGACATTAGGAAGCATACATGTGTTCAACACTAAGTCACTCACTTACCAGTTTGTGTCATACTTAGGGAAATGGACATGCACCCTTGCAGGACAACTGGCTTTATCACATTCCATTGTCACAAATCTTTGAGATGACATCTTAGTACTAAAAACCTTTTGTGTGCACATTTCCCACTCTATGATTGCTTCCTGTAAATATATCTTGCTCGGATACCAGGCACTTTGGCAATGTTGTTTTGGTGATACTGTCAGGTAGAATCTGAAGGAGATATGCCCTAGAGGCAAATAATAAATGGAGTTTATTATCACACCTCAATTAGTTCATAATAGTTTTATATTGTGCTATAACTGTATCAATTCATTGATACATGTATGGTATAAAACAAACCAAGTCCCTAGTAGCCTCTATGCATACTAGTTCATTGGGCAGCCGATGATCAAGGTTTCCTGATCATGGAGCTTTTATGCCAGTTGACAACGAGGTCATATCATTGGTGAATGATGTGATGGAAATTACCCAAAAATTGCGACATGATCTAGTCATGGAGTTTATTGTTGCAATAGTTAGAACCGTAGTCTCCTTCTCCTTAAACCATGAGATCATATTATTCACTGTCTCCTGAGGCTACCTTAACTGCATCAAACGTCACTCGGTGAAATGGAGATTATAAAGGTGTACGTTAGGTATTCTATAGGAACAGTTGATGACCTTTGAATCAAGACCAGGATTTTTTCACCCCATGACGGGTAAGATACATAAGGCCGACTTGGTGAGATTACATCCATAATGTTGCAACATGTGACTAGGTCACGGGGATGTATAACGCGGTAACAAGTAAAATGGAACTTGTCGGTAACGATATTGAACAAGGTATGTGATACCAATGATCGGATATCGGACAAGTCATATTAGAGAAACAAAGGGAATTGGACTCAACATTTTACGGTTTAAACGACATTGTCATCGTGGAATGCATAGGGGTCATTATGGGCATCCTGGTCCCGCTATCGACCATTGATGAGATCATGTGTGTGCCATTCACGAGCCGTGGGGAAATACGCTTAAGGGTACGATGAGCTAGAGATCCTCTATAAGTTAGAATCACCAGATGAAAGAGAAAAGAAAAGCAAAAAAGTTCCATGAGAGAACCGGAATCGTTCCGGGAAGTTCCGAAGTCATTTAGAGGAAATTAAAAGGGAACCGAAAAGTGTTTCAAGTCAAATCGGTTTTTGTAATATGTATTTACATATTAATTAATGTAATTAATATTAAATATAATTTGGAAGGGTATTCCACTAATGGGCCAAATTCCTAGGGAAAAAAGGCCCATGAGGGAAAACTGCTAGAGGGAAGGGCCAAGGGCCAAAGGGGCCAAGCCTAGCACCACATGGGGCCCACCTGGCTTTCCTTGGGCTGCACGCAGGGTGGGGATCCCCCTGGCCAGCTGGCCCATGGATCCCTGGAGGCCCATGTGCATCCTCCTCTCTCTCCCTTGTTTAGTCCCACATGGGAAACCCAAAGGGGAGGGCTCACCTCCCTCCGCCTATATAAAGGGGTACCCATGGGTGGGAATAGACACACCAATACTTCTCTAAAGCATTTTCCTTAGAGAATAAATCTCTCTCTCTAGTTGTCTCCTTGTGTTGGCACGTTCCCAACAAAGTACTGTACATGCAAGAGACGACGCACCTGCAGCACGCCGTTGCGCTATAGGGATTTCAAGCCGGAGATCTACTTCCACACTCCCGGCAGGGATCAAGGGAGTCAAAGGTTGTCATCATACACTGTATGTGTATGAAACCTCGAGGGTTCCTCCAAAGAGTGGCATATTGGATGTCGTGAGCCGGAGCAGCTGCACGATGAAGATTGAGAAATGAGTGACCTCCGAGGAGCTTCGCGACCTTGACATCGGCTACGAGTTCGACTACTTTAACCATGTTCCCCTCAAAACGTTAACCGCTTTCATACTACAAGGGTATGTATCTAGAACCTCGGCTGTTACTGCATTTCTTCTAGATAGATCTTGGGAAGTTGGGCATTCCAAAGTAGGAATTTTTTGTTTTCTGCCACGGAACCCTTCCGTGGTATCAGAGCCGATCTATATGTAGGAGTGTTGTACGGCCAGTACACATAAGTACTATGCAGGCATTGATCCTGTAGTTATTACCCTCTAATATGTACTTGTTTATATTGTGGTATTGTCTGATGAAGCGGCCCAGACCGACCTTATGCATGTTCTTACGCGAGACTGGTTCTACGCTCGACATACAGCTTGTCCCGTATAAGTGGCTAGCGGGTGTCTATGTCTCATTCAATAGTTGATATAGCATTTACAACGGAGGGCCCTTAAAGGGGTGTAGTAGATAAAACTGTTGGATCCATGTTATGGTTAGAAAGTTCGTATATTAGAAATGGTTCTATTACGAAAGCTCTAACAACCACGTAAAACTTGCAAAAGATAAGATAGAGGCATCTAACTTTATTTTGCAGGAGGGCTTGTGTTATGATATGGTCTTGGTCGTTACGAAGGTAAAGTAGTTTACTTTTCTGTTGCTAAGTAGTATAGTAATATTCATCATTCTGATGGACGACCCGCTGGTGGTGTCATAGACTTGGCGTCAAACCGGTGGCAAGATGGAGATCATGCCGGAGCACTCGATGGAGATCAAGGCACAAAAAGAAGGACCATATCATATCACAATATATGATGTGACTGAGTTCCTGGACCAAAAGAGGGTTATTGCAGTACTTGCATCAACAAATATTTAAGAGTTTGTCCCGATGGGAGCTCGACGAACACGACCCTCGCAGCTGCGTTGTCAATGCGACCACGTATGCACCCAAACTGTGGTTTGGAAATAAACTATTTTATAAGTTGCTAGGATAGATGAATTTAAGATGTTTTGTAATAACTACTACTAGAACTGGAAGAAAACTAGAACAAAAGTAAAACTGAAAATAGGTGAATGCAATGAGATGAAATATTAATGCTATGATTCCTCAAGTAATGTTGTGTATACCGGTGTGCATGATAAGTGTTTATGGAATAGCTATTAACTATAATTGTGGCCGTCCCTCATATATCGTTGTCTCCCACCGTTGATAAGTGGGAACTATACAACACAATTGTCCACACCCCCACCGTACATGGGTCATCCGTAAGAGAATAGTGTATTAAGGTAACAAGACCAATCAAGGTAAACCAGAGCAAAGGAATTAAGTTCTATGGACAACCGTACTCCTAAGCAAGTGTGCTAGTCACAAGATATCCCATATGTCACTTTGGGGTCAATCAATTCGCAACACTATACCTATCTATATCATGAGCGATCTTGAGGAAATTTAATCTAATGGGCGGTGCATCCTAAGCTGCTATTGCCTCCGCAAATAACTTATAGCAAACAACCTATTAGTTCGACCCACGGACTTGTCAGGCCCATGGAACGAGTAGAGACTAATGATAAATTTTGTTACACTCCGTGAATCCCTAGTAAACTCCTCAACAATGGATTGGACGTATCCAATCACTAGAATAATATCATGAATAGAACAATGTAAAGAGAAAGCACAAACATATTAATTAACAAGAATACACCACACTTCAATTACTTAAATCATCATAACATTAATAAAAGGGGGTTCAAGCCATGTTACAACCCATCACGAAGATCATGATGGGGGAAGGATGAAGGAGTAGCAGCGATGGAGATGGTGATGATGGCGCGGTGATGGTAGCGTCGGCGTGGTGATGGTGGCGTCCTCCTTCTCCTCCTCTTCTTGCTTGAATGGCTTGATGGTGTTGATGAAGATCTAGATCTTGGTGGATCTATAGAGGCTATGGAGGCGGCACGGCGGCAGGGCGCTGTCGTGGAGGTAGTAGATTGGATCTAGATCTTGTATATGGTTGATTGATGCTTCCTCTTGGGTCCTCCCTCCTTTATATAGGCCTTGGGAGTGTCCTAGGGTTCCCCCAATACCGTCATATGACTTAGGAAAGGTTCTGGAGCTTTTTTGGGGAAAATCCCGTTGTTTCCGACCTTTTTGGCAACTATACAGGCGGAGCTATACGACCAAAAATATTGCTTCGGCCGTATAGTTGCTCGTTAAACTTGCATATGCTTTTAGTATTTTGGCTGCCATTTCTTCATACGAACTCCGTTTTGGGTGTTCTTGGGCTTGTTGAGTTTGTATCGTCGAGGGATACAACCCTGTGTTCTTGGATCTTTATTTTGAGAAGTTGAAAAAATTGACTTTTCCAACCTCTCAATTGGCTAAGTTTGGTCCCTGCAGCTCCTCTATACTATGCTCTCTTTGTTACTTTTGCCTTTGTTTTGTCCATAATCATCATCAAAACCTACACACATGTCAAAGACAAGGAAGAGGGATAAAATTCTACCTAAACTACTAAATGTCCAAAGCTCATATTGATTTTAATAAAAACAAGTAATCATGCATATTAGGCATAGCAATAGTTAGATGGAGCATGATATGATAAGCAAATGACACAATTTATATTGCTAAAAAGTGTTGTATATCACAACCATCAATATACATGTGATGTTGATACCTGTTATTCATCTTATTGTGTGCTAGTATTAGATACTCAATGGTAGCATATTAGATAAGATAATCCCTAATAATTCCAATGGATGTGTTCTCCCTTATGTGTGAAAACACCAAGAAGGTTCATCATTATGAAGCCGGCCGTGATGATCGGGGGCTAGGAAGGACACTCGTGACCATTACCAAGGTTTCCCTTTTTTGTATAAAGATTTCTCATAATGGTTAGAGGAGTATTCCAACTTTCGCTTTTAACGCAGACCCATGAGAATACTAATGCATACCCAAATATAGCATTTTTGCTACATATGTTGGGCAACTCATAGCCAAACTCCTAGAGTTTCCTCTTTTTGGATTGTTTAAAGGTCAGCGGAGTTGTTAGCATCCCATGTTGTGCGACAGTGGCACAAGACACGCATAAAGCAATATCTCACTTTGATTTCCAAGACAAAATTTTGGCATATGTAATCTCAAAACTTTGGAACATTATTTCTTATTTGACAACTCACTCAGTAAGCATCTATTAAGACCATCATTTCTAGCACTATGGGGTCGTGCTACTCCATAACCATTCACTTAAGACAATTCTGAACAGTGTCAACTAGCAAGTTTCAAAGAAATTCTTTATTATATTTTTTCAAGATGTAGAGAACATGGCAATGTATATTAAGAGGATCACAATATTTTTCACAATCTAGATAAAAGTTGAACAAGGTGCATCAAATCTATGGCTTGTATCCTATGGGGCCTAACATGAGCAAGTATATCCCTTATATAAATATGAACAAAATCTCACCTAAGCAAGCATTCAAAAACAGAGAGATACACAATAGCATGAAAACTTTTTAAGATAAAGAACTTTGAACAAGACTCTGCGCATGCAAAATAACCTCCCCAAGCTAAGCTTGACAAGATCATGAAAACAAAAGAGAAAATACAGTTATCAAATGAGAGTATAAGAAGTGGTTACCTCCCCAAGCTTAAGTTAAAGCAAGGGTGACACACTTTACTGTTGAGGTGCTTTTAACCTCTACTTTTATGGACAAAGAACCTTTGCTTCAATGAATGTTTCACGATCTGGTGTATGCCTTCCTTAAGAACCTGGTAGGAACAAGACTAGAAAGAAGACAAAATACTTTTGTGTTTTTGATGACACGGGTTTAGCTCACAAGTGATAAAAATACAAGTCCCACTGAGTCGGTTCATCAACCTAAGCACCACGCTTAAGTCAACAAACTAGTTCTAGAAGAGGCCTCTCCTAGATTGTGATGAGGTGCAAGTGAAACAGGATACGAGACACGAGTGTGCAACCCCTATGTGCTTATTTAAAAAAGTTTGAGTTGGAAGGTTTTACCAGACACTGATTGTTGAAATGTTGAACTGAAGGAACCAAGTGGCTCATGCGAGTGTTTGCACGGTTGGCACTACCGTACATGTCGTCACACAAGGTTCAAGTACCTGCAAAAATAACACACAAAATAAAATGCATCAATTTTGTATACGAACATAGTTCATTTACCCCACCAATAAAAAGGAAAATAAAAAGGAAACATGAACTTCTATAGAGAATTACAGTCTAGGAAGTTTCTTAGGAGAAAGTATATCGGAATTTTGATACTAGGGTTACCTTCTCATAGCGATTTTGTGGTCATACCAACTATACAAGCGCAACTATATGGCCGGAACAATGCGTTCCCGCCGTATAGTGGCCTTCTATAAAAAAATTAGGGTTTCCTCCTGGCGGCGCAGCTATACGGGCACAACTATACGGCCAGAACAAAATGTTTCCGCTGTATAGTTGGTCGTCAAACTGTCTATCCCTAGGAAATAAAATATACAAAGGCATAGATATCTATACGACCGAAACTATACGACCAGAATTTTTTATTCCCGCTATATAGTTGGTCGTTAAACTCTTAGTATATTAGAAAAGAATTTGTACGGAGGCACCGATATCTATACGATCGGAGCTATATGGCCGGAATTTTTATTCCCGTCGTATAGTTGGTCGTTAAACTCTTAGTATATATAAAACAAAAAAAATCGATGGCAAAGATATCTATACGACTGGAACTATACGGACGGAGTTTTTATTCCCGCCGTATAGTTGGTCGTTAAACCTTCTGTATACATCAAAAAATTTCTATTTTTTCGTGAATTCTTTCTTATCTTGTAACTTAGTGAAATACCATGTTTTTACAGAAAAATAACAACTTTAATTTTCGACCAACAAATACATATAATTGAAGGATTCACCTGAAACTGATTTTCGAGTTTATGCAACACATAATAACAATAAATTCTACCTTTTGAAAACTTCAACAAGATTACTCTAATAGCAAGACAAGCGAAGAATAAAAGTGCCAATGCAACATGAATGCAACTAGACTCAAGACACAAAACTAAGAAAGACGCCTAATGACTTCCAGGTTGCCTCCTGGGAAGCGCTCTCTTTAAAGCCATAAAGCCATGCTAGGATGCTCCATACATTACCCACCTGGATCCCAAGGGATATCGACTCGAGGTGAGTTTGTACATACCGGCTTGGAGCATCTCGAAGTAGAGTTCGGTCAGAGTCGTACCCTCTTACGGTGCATCAGTATCATGTAGATGAACAAGTTCTCGCTTTCAAGCGAGTGTTGATGCACCAAGCTTGGTGAATATGCCTCCGTGTATAGCTACAATGAGAGGATTTGAGATTCATATAAAATTCTTAAATCTTTACTTTGGTTACCTATGTAGGGGAACACTTCATAGTATTCTTCCTTCATAACAGGGAGTTCAGGACCTTGCATGTTAGTATAGCAAGGTTCTATCTCTAGTTCATTATTATTAATGCTCTCCATATGAGTGTCTAGGCACAAGGCCCTCGCAGAACAATTATCAACAGTTTTAGCATCATAAAAATCACTACTAGAGTGAGAGGCATCACAAACAAAAGTTGTAGTGTGACTCTCTTTGTCAACCTCACCTTTTTTGTTCCTCCTTTTCATCGACTAGTGTTTTAATAGCAATGATAGAATCAAAAGTAGGAGTCGAAGGTGTGAGCGGGTGATCAATCCGTTCTCCCTCCTTGTGCTCCTTTTCCTCTCCACTTAAGTTATTTTCACAAAAGAGGAATATGAGGTATACTAAATTAAAAACTCCATCAAGTGCTTCACTTTCAACATCAATACTTCCTAGTCTAAATACCATTTCAGATGCACCTTTGAAAAGAACGTATTCTAATACTTCCAAACTAGCATAGGATTTATCTCTATTATAATTTGCTAGAGTAGGATTGTTGGAATACTTACATTGAAAATTAAGGTGGTCATCTGTTATACAAATTGTGCAATAAGATCCATCATTAGCACGTAACCATAATGAATGCATTTCCAATTGGTCCACCAATTTATTTATCAGCTCATGTCTAGCAACCAGGCTTGATGAACTTGGATCCTTTATCTCCTCCAATGCTTGTATTATCTGTTGAACAAAATTTATCTCGGAAGGCATGATTAGTAACAACAGTTTTTATAAATTTTTGGTTTTGTAATTTTTTATTGTTTTCAATATAAAAGAAAGCAGTAAGATAATAGCAACAAACAGAAATAAACTATGTGCGAGTAGATAACTGATGGTTCAAAATATATCGAGCTCGTTGGGGAACCCCAAGAAGAAGGTATGATGAGCACAACAACAAGTTTTACCTCAGTTATGAAACAAAGGTTATCGAACTAGTAGGAGCAAGGAAACACCTCCAAGGTGTTGTTTTCAACTTGGAATCCTGCACAACACAACCACAGAACTTTGCCCCCAACTTACAGTGAGGTTGTCAATCTCACTGGTTTTGCTGAAAACAAAGGATTAAACGTATTGTGTGGAAGATAGTAATTTCTTGCAGAAAGTAAACAGAAAACAGTAAATAGTAGATGGTAGATTGATAGTAAAAGAATGGACCGGGGTTCATAGTTCACTAGAGGTGATTCTCCTTAAGATAGATGACATGTTGGGTGAACAAATTACAGCGGGGCAATTGACAGACACCGAAAAAGCATACATGCATATACTAATCATCTTGACTCCTATAAGATTTGATTGGGCATTACAACATTATACATAGACCGTAATCCAACTGCATCTTTGATTAATAATCCACCTTCAGGTTATCATCTGAGCCGCCTCCAGTATTAAGTTGCAAGCAACAGATAATTTCATTAAGCAAAGTGTGTAAAGTAAACAATATGATTGCCCCATGAACAAAGGATTGCTGTTTTCTCCCTAGTAGCAACAACACATCTAGTACCTTAGAGATTTCTGTCACTTCCCCAGATTACTAGAGGCATGAACCCACTATTGAGCATAAATACTCCCTCTTGGAGTTGCTAGCATCTACTTGGCCAAGATAGCTACTAACAACGGAAAGCATGCAAGATCACAAATAACATAGACATGATAGAATCAATAATCAATCTGAAATAGCATCTCAATATCTATTGGATCCCCACAAACACAACATGTAAGATTATAAATAGATGATCTTGATCGTGAACGGAGCTCACAAGATCTAAACATGGTAGCACAAAGGAGGAGAACCAACCATCTAGCTACTACATGGACCCTTAGTCCAGGGATGAACTACTCACGCATCACACTGGAGGCAGTCATGGTGATGAAGAAGGCCTCCAGGGTGATCTGTCCCCTCCGGCAGGATGCAGGGAAGAGCTTCAGATCCCTCCCGATCTAGGGATGCAGATGGCGGCGGCTACAAACTCTTTCATGGAATTTTGATCGGGTACTTAGGGTTTTTATCCTGGGAGGATTTTATAGGCGAAAGGGCAAGGTCGGTGGAGGCTCGAGGGGGCCACACCAGGTGGCGGCGTGCCTAGGGCTGACCGCGCCACCCTAGGGTGTGGCCGCCTCGTGGCCCCCTTCGGCTGCCCTCCGGACTCCGTGTTGCTTCAGGTAAAATATTGACTTTGGCTTTTGTCCGGTACAATTCCGAGAATATTTCCTTACTAGCTTTTCTGAAACCAAAAATAGCAGAAAACAGGCAACTGGCACTGTGGCATCTTGTTAATAGGTTAGTTCCAGAAAATGTGTAAAAATACTCCAAAGTGTGGACAAAACATAAGAAAGTATATATAAAACAAGCATTGAACATCAAAAATTATAGATACGTTTACAACGTATCAATAACCAAACGCTTTGCTCCCTGGTAACGGCGCCAATTTGATGTGAGTCTTGCACCAAAATAGGGTTATTGCAGTACTTACAACAGCAAATATTTAAGAGTTTGTCCCGATGGGAGCTCGGCGAACACGACCCTCGCAGCCGCGTTGTCAATGCGACCACGTACGCACCCAAACCGTGGTTTGGAAATAGCCTATTCTATAAGTTGCTAGGATAGATGAATTTAAGATGTTTTGTAATAACTACTACTAGAACTGGAAGAAAACTAGAATAAAAGTAAAACTAAAAATAGGTGAATGCAATGAGATGAAATATTAATGCTATGATTCCTCAAGTAATGTTGTGTATACTGGTGTGCATGATAAGTGCTTATGGAATAGATGTTAACTATAATTGTGGTGGTCCCTCATATATCGTTGTCTCCCACCGTTGGTATGTGGGAATTATACAACTCAATTGTCCAGACCACCTCCGGACATGGGTCATCTGTAAGAGAATAGTGTATTAAGGTAACAAGACCAATCAAGGTAAACCAGAGAAAAGGCATTAAGTTCTATGGACAACCGTACTCCTAAGCAAGTGTGCTAGTCACAAGATATCCGATATGTCACTTTGGGGTCAAGCAATTCGCACTATACCTATCTATATCATGAGTGATCTTGAGGAAATTAAATCTTAATGGGCAGTGCATCCTAAGCTACTATTGCCTCCGCAAATCACTTATAGCAAATAGCCTATTAGTTCTACCCAAGGACTTGTCAGGCCCATGGAACGAGTAGAGACTAATGATAAATTTTGTGACACTCCGTGAATCCCTAGCAAACTCCTCAACAATGGATTGGACGTCTCCAATCACTAGAATAATATCATGAATAGAACAATGTAAAGAGAAAGCACAAACATATTAATTAACAAGAACACACTACACTTCAATTACTCAAATCATCATAACATTAATAAAAGGGGGTTCAAGCCATTTTACAACCCATCACGAAGATCATGATGGGTAAGGATGAAGGAGTAGCGGTGGAGATGGTGATGATGGCGCGGTGATGGTGGCATCGGCGTGGTGATGGCGGCGGCCTCCTTCTCCTCCTCTTCTTTCTTGGATGGCTTGATGGTATTGATGAAGATCTAGATCTTGGTGGAGATGTAGAGGCTATGGAGGCGGCACGACGGTAGGTCACCGCCGTGGAGGCGGTAGATGGGATCTAAATCTTGTATATGGTTGATTGATGCTTCCTCTTGGGTCTTCCCTCCTTTATATAAGCCTTGGGGGTGCCCTAGGGTTCCCCCAATACCGTCATATGACTTAGGAATGGTTCTAGAGCTATTCTAGGGTGAAATCCCGTCGTTTACGACCTTTTTGTCAACTATACGGGCGGAGCTTTACGACCAAAAATATAGCTCCGACCGTATAGTTGCTCGTTAAACTTGTAGATGCTTTTAGTATTTTGGCCTCCATTTCTTCATACGAACTCCGTTTTGGGTGTTCTTGGGCTCGTTGAGTTTGTATTGTCGAGCTTGGATATTTATTTTGGGAAGTTGGAAAATTGACTTTTCCAACCTCTCAATTGGCTAAGTCTGGTCCCTGCAGCTCCTCTATACTATGCTCTCTTTGTTCCTTTTGTCTTTGTTTTGTCCATAATCATCATCAACACATACACACATGTCAAAGACAAGGAAGAGGGATAAAATTCTACCTAAACTACTAAATGTGCAAAGCTCATATTGATTTTAATAAAAACAAGTAATCATGCATATTAAGCATAGCAATAGTTAGATGGAGCATGATATGATAAGCAAATGACACAATTTATATTACTAAAAAGTGTTGTATATCACAACCATCAATATCCATATGATGTTGATACCTATTATTCATCTTATTGTGTGCTAGTATTAGATACTCAATGGTAGCATATTAGATAAGATAATCCCTAATAATTCCAATGGATGTGTTCTCTCTTATGTGTGAAAACACCAAGAAGGTTCATCGTTATGAAGCCAGTCGTGATGATCGGGGGCTAGACATATCTACATTCGCATACGGTGTGGGTAACAAGCCATGTATGTGCCACATAATACACTAAGGTTAATTTTGCGAGCCTAGCATGTACAGACATGGCTTCGGAACACAAGAGACTGAAAGGTCGAACATGAGTCATAGGAATGATGTGATTGACATTGGGTAATGTCTACCTTTGAAACTACATTGCTGGCCATGACGATTAGGGGTGGTGTATTGGATTGGGATCGTGTGATTGCTAAAATCGTCCAGGGGATGATAATTTTAGTGGGAGCTTAATTATGAATTGAACTCATATTATGAACTTAGTGTAGATATCTATTTGCAAATATCTCAGTAGATTATGGCATATCCCATTGTCCTTTGCGACCATGGGAAATTTCTTGCTTGATGTGGAACTTAGTAGAAGGGTCAAACTTCATAGGTTAATACCCACGCTTGAGGGATATCCTCGTAATAAGATGTTCTTCTCTTGATACAATAACCATTAGGAGATAGTCCAATGACTCTGCAACGTTTGTGTTTTCTCCATAATCATCTAATAAGCCATTATCTATTCGATGGAGAGTTGGACTACAATTTTGTATTCTGCAATATCAGGCACGTACAGTATGAGCCATTGGATGAGTTTTCCTCCATCATCGATGAAAATGGAATATTTGGTGAGTCACTTAGCAATCTTTCATGAGAATTGAGAACTCTCAAAAGGGCTTGATTGTAAAGGAGGTCATGGATGAAAAGGGTATATGTTAGATATACAAAATTATAAATGTAATTCTTGCAAAACTCATTGCAGTTCACAAGTATTTTATACTTGTCCTATTTTGTGAAAACAAGATTGTCTGCTTGAGAATTGCTGGAAATGAGGCAATGTGGCTTGATGACGGCAAGAAAAATAGTTGATGGCCGACATCACCCTTTTCCTCAAAGTTTATCATTTGGATTAGTGAACTTGAATATAATTTTGTAATCCTTGTTTGTGTGTCTTGCTTTTGGCGAGACGATTATTCATACGAATAAGTTACAAGCCAGTTGTACTGTTCTTATGAATAATACCTTTATGGTCACATTTCGATTATAAAAGAGTTATTCTCATCACTACGTTATGATAATAGTTTAAGCATTTATAAAGGATTAGAATGCTAAATGATATCCAAAGTTTAATAATGACATGACACTATTGTTTAAGTCATGGTGGTTATTGCATGTTTTTCATTCTAAATGAAAATCGAGGTCTTAGATGTTTGATCTAGAGACTTTTAAAAACCATGCCTCGTTTGGCAGAATGACTAAAACTCTACATTCTGGTAAAACGGTGATATGTGAATAAATATTGAATCTTATACATAGTGATGTATCGTATTTTCAACAAATAGTGGAACTCATTATTTCATACTTCATTGTGGATTTAAGTGAATATGAGTATTTACATAATGAAACATGAGTTTGAAACTATTTGAAATTGTTCAAATGGTTTCAAAGTGAAGAAGGATATTGAATTAGCAGAAATACAAAGTCTCTTCGATTTGATCGACATGACTAAAGTATTTAAGTTATTTTTTGGCATAAAAGGACCTGTAAAAGATGTTTTACAAATTATGACAATTGGGCAAATTCAAAGCGTATTGAAATGCCTGAATATCACAATCATGTTGTATTAGATACATATGGTCTAATATAATCTCTTATGGGGGTTATATTTATTGTTTAGAGTTAGAAATCAAAATGAGCGAACACTTGTGGAAAGAATACCATAAGATTTATGGCACGTTCAAGTTTCTAGAGATTTTGGTAATTCGAAATTGTGGCAAATAAACAAGTCTTTATAGTGTATTCTTAAAAAACTATGAATACATCTTCCACAAAATGGAAAACCTGTTGTTGTCCTAAGTTCTATGTGTCCTTCTGAAGATACATATGGAAGAAAATAAAAGATCAAAATAAGGTATTTAACCTTTCCTCCAGATTGTTGAGTGGTGCAACAGAAGTTGTTCCGTGAAACCGAACTCTACAAATAGAGGACAAACTAATGTTAATGATCATAAAGTTTCAGCGAATGCTTTTACTAAAGAAAGTAAGATTCAACAATGTATTCTACAAGTTTGTGGAATTATATTATTGATTCACTTGTCCTGTTATTTGAACAATACATACCTGTGAACTACAAAGAAGTGTGATGGACCTGAGTATGAGAAATGACTAGGAGTCATAAAATCCTATATTAAGTCACATTTAAGATTACAAAGTAATATGTTACTTGATCTTATTAAGTAAAGATGTTACTTGATATTTCTAAATGACTGCGAAGTCATAAAGAAAGAAATGAAACTTAATGAAGGACATAAAACTCGATTTGTCATAGAGTGTATTTGGACAAATTCAAGGAGTTGACTACAAATGTAGTGATACTTGAGTCTATTGGATTTTCACCAGCAATATATGGATATTGGAATCTCATAGCTGGAATTCTCAATCTGATGATGATCAAAGAATTTTGGAATATCCAAGATTATTGAGAGGACCTACATTTGAGTGGGAGCTAAGTAGCTTGGCTAAATCGTAATATATAACAGACATATTTTGAGTGGGAGCTAAGTGACATCCCTGGATCTCATATATGGATGCCATATTTAAGTGGGAGCATAACATCATTCTGAAATATGTGGATGACATGCATGATTGATGTGATTGGTATTAATAACATTTAAGTTAGTAAATATGGATGAAGTTGAAAGAGTTATTAAATAATGAAATGTATTGAGATAGATTGGTAAGTTTAATAAATATTATTGTCAAATGCTTCCTAGACCTGATTCTGAAAATGTTCAGAATATCCTAGACAAGATTCTGAAGTAGTTCAAAATAGAACAAGGTAAAAAAGAATTTCTTACTTGTATGAAGCATTGAGTTAGTCTCAGTATTACAACTATGGTTAAAAGAGAGAAAGAGATGCGTAGCATCTCCTATGCCTCATCCATAGGTTCTTCCATACAATCATATTATATACTCGATGTAATGTGACCCAAGTTTCTGGTTGGAAGAACAAGATCTTGACTATAAGAACATGTCTTGAGGTAATTCCCGAGCTAATCACTGAACCATAATTAATTTTATCCTTAGATGGCAAGAAGCGTAGTTAGGCACATAGTTGCATTTATATGAACTAGGATCTACATAGATATATAAGTATAGTTTTTGACTAAAGAAGTCCGACTTCTGCTAAGTGTGTTTCAAAGTTTACGTGACAACAATGAAAGTTAAATTGACTGACCAACCGTCATTGTAAACACTAGAAACAAAGTTTCACTTTATCGCCAAACGAATATTTCAACCCATTATGATATAATGGTGTAAATTTCTAGATTTCCTAGGTTTTTTGAGACATTTCTTCCCTCCTTAAATTGTATTTCTCCCTCTTTTGAGGTGTTATCTGTACTTTTCATTTAATTTATAAAATTACACCGTAGGGGCTTCCCCTATGGTATTGGTGTCAAAAAATGGTGTAAATGTCAAAATTACGAAGACATTAACGATTTGCAAAAGACATAATGATCTGGTAAAACAGAACATGGACAGGATGTTTCCATGAGCATGCATGATCAATAAACACATGGTTTATGATTAGTAAAATGCGAGCTAGATTATTTGTACTCTAGTGCAAGTGGGAGACTGAAGGAGATATGCCCTAGAGGCAAATAATAAATGTAGTTTATTATCATATCTCAGTTAGTTCGTAATAGTTTCATATTGTGTTATAACTATATCAAGTGGAAACATTGATACATGTGTGGTATGAAACAAACCAAGTCCCTAGTAGCCTCTATTCATACTAGTTCATTGGGCAGCCGATGATCAAGGTTTCCTGATCATGGAGTTTTTATGCCAGTTGACAAAGAGATCATATCATTGGTGAATGATGTGATGGACATTACCCAAAGATTGCGGCACGATCAAGTCATAGAGTTTATTGTTGCAATAGTTAGAAATGTAGTCTCCTTCTCCTCAGACCATGAGATCATATTATTCACTGTCTCCCGAGGCTTCCTTAACTACATCAAACGTCACTAGGTGAAATGGTGATTACAAAGGTGTACGCTAGGTATTCCAGGAATAGTTGATGACCTATGAATCAAGATCAGGATTTTTTCACCCCATGATGGGTAAGATACATAAGGCTCACTTGGTGAGATTACATCCATAATGTTGCAACATGTGACTAGGTCACGGGGATGTATATCGCGGTAACAAGTAAAACGGAACTTGTCGGTAATGAGATTGAACAAGGTATGTGATACCAAAGATCGGATCTCAGACAAGTCGTATTAGAGAAACAAAGATAATTGGACTTGACATTTTACGGTTCAAATGACATTGTCATCATGGAATGCATCGAGGTCATTATGGGCATCATGTCCCGCAATTGATCATTGATGAGATCATGTCTATGTCATTCTCGAGCCATGGGGAAATATGCTTAAGGGTACTATGAGCTAGAGATCCTCTGTAAGTCGGAATCACCAGATGAAAGAGAAAAGGAAACCGGAAAAGTTCCATGAGAGAGCCTAAATCGTTACGGGAAGTTCCAAAGTTATTCGGAGGAAATTGAAAGGAAACCGAAAAGTGTTTCAGGTCAAATAAGATTTTGTAATATGTATTTACATATTAATTAATGTAATTAATATTAAAATCTAATTTGAAAGGGTATTCCACTAATGGGCCAAATTCCTAGGGAAAAAGGGCCTATGAGGGAAAACTGCTAGAGGGAAGGGCGAAGGGCCAAAGGGGCCAAGCCTAGCCGCCACATGGGGCCCACCTGGATTGCCTTGGGCTACGCACGGGGTGGGCCTCCCCCTGGCCGGCTGGCCCATGGAACCCTAGAGGCCCATGCGCCCTCCCTCTCTCTCCCTTGGTTAGTCCCACATGGGAAACCCAAAGGGGAGGGCTCACCTCCCTCCGCCTATATAAGGGGTGCCCATGGGTGGGCACAGACACATCAATACTTCTCTAAGGCATTTTTCTTAGAGAATAAATCTCTCTCTCTAGTTGTCTCCTTGTGTTGGCACGGTCCCAAGAAAGGATTGTACGTGAAAGAGACGACGCACCTGTATAACGTCGTTGCGCTGCAGGGATTCTAAGTCAGAGATCTGCTTCCACACTCTTGGCAAGGATCAAGGGAGTCAGAGGTCGTCATTGTTCATCGTATGTGTACGAAACCTCGAGGGTGCCTCCAAAGAGTGGCATCTTGGATGTTGTGAGCCGAAGCTGCTACACGATGATGATGGAGCAAGGGGTGACCTACAGGAGCTTCGCGATCTTGAGGTCGGCTATGAGTTCGACTACTTAAAAAATGTTCCCCTCGGAATGTTAACCGCTTTAGGACTATAAGGGTATGTATCCAGAACCTCGGCCATTATTGCATTTCTTCTAGATAGATCTTGGGGAGTTGGGGCGTTCCAATGTAGAATTGTTTTTGTTTTCTGCCACGAAACCCTTCAGAATCATGTCCATCATTCACAGTCATTGCTGTTGAGAAGTCATTAGTCCATGATTCAGGAATCAGTACCTCCTCTTCTTCGTATGACTCATCGGAATCATCAACAATATCACTATCATTACTTGTATCTTCCTCTTCCATATGATTTTGCATGCTACCATTTCTCTTGTCCGAATCTGCCTCCCCACTAAAAGGGTCTACGCATGTTTTCTGACTCGTCTGCCCTGATTCATAACCACCACCTCCAATTTGTGCATGACTACTCTTCCCTAATTCGTGCCCAACACATAACTTGTGCCTGACTTCTATGGCCATGACCGTATCCCCCCGCATTTAGGCGGGCTGACCTCCTTCGCCATAGGAAGCACTAAAGCGACATGGTTAAATCTCATGCTTTCGCAAACTTTTAAGTAGCCCAACCACTTAGAGTTCTGATCTATCAGCCTCATATAAAAGGAAATGTTTGCACTTGATTTTGCCTAGAATGCATGTACACCAATGGTGTATGTCTCAGGAAGCCCTAAACACCCTGTCAATCAGTCATTCAACTGACTAAGGGTCCATATTTCAGGGGGCTGTCAGATTAATCTCCATGAACAAAAACTCACTCAGATCATCTCCCAACGCATTTGTTCTAATAGTACCATTACCATAGTAAAAAAATAAACTTTACCATATCTGACTTATTTGCTGATCTAAAAAATATCGATCCTCGTAAAATACTAAGTAGCAATATTCGTACAGCTAACTAATCCGTCAGACCAATATTCGTACAACTCTATAAAGACTAGTTAACTAACTACATAAATAATACTGTAAAACATTTACTAATCCGTGAGACCAATATTTGTACAACTCTAAAAAAAGACTACCTGACTAACTACATAAATAATACTGTAAAATATTTACTAATTCGTTGGACCAATATTTGTACAACTAACTAACCACATCGACATGCACGCATAAGAATACACGATATACTGTAATTAGCGAGAGATTAGGGTGTACCCTTGAAGTGTGTGATGCCCTGCCATTAAACGGTCTTCAGTCACCGGACCAGTACCACCATGCAACTCAGACTACCACAACGCCTATATCCACCATTGCCATTGCTCCCAAAGAAAACCACCACCATTCCTCCTAAAGAGCACTGATGTCTACGCACGCTTCTATTCTTGTACACAGTGTTGGGCCTCCAAGTGCAGATGTTTGTAGAACACCAGCAAGTTTTTCCTTAAGTGGATCACCCAAGGTTTATCGAACTCAGGGAGGAAGTGGTCAAAGGTATCTGTCTCAAGCAACCCTTCAATCAAGATACAAAAAGTCTCTTGTGTCCCCAACATACCCAATACACTTGTCAGGTGTATAGGTGCACTAGTTCGGGGAAGAGATAGTGAAATACAAGTAATATGGATGATTATAAGTGGTAATTGCAATCTGAAATAATAATGGCAGCAAGCAAACATGTAACAGAACTGATTGTAAACCACTGTTTCAATGCTTAGAAACAAGGCCTAGGGATTATACTTTCACTAGTGGACACTCTCATATAAATATCTTCTGTTTATGATGCTACCATGAACTACTCTCCGGTTGGACGATGTAGGGCTATAACAACACACCTTAAAGTTCGCATTCCCCATCTAGATAACCCCTCACTATCACCTTGAGCGCCAGATGGTTCCAACAAACACCACAATCTCATAAAGACATCCAACTCAAATTATACTCATGACAAGCATTTATGTAATCTTAGCCAAAGTGCCACATGGTGTGCACACTGTCAACTTCACACACGTGGGGATAAGCAGAGATTCATTAAAGCACTTGAGTAGCAGACTAGATCTATAGATTACAAATCTCATGATCTCATAAGATCATGCATAGAGAGAGAGAGAGATGAACACATAGCTACCGGTAGAGCCCTTAGCCTTGAGAGAGAACTACTCCCTCCTCGTCATGGGAGTCAGCAACAGTGATGGAGATGGTGGTGGAGTCGATGGAGATGGCTCTGGGGCACTTCCTCGTCCCGACAGGGTGCCGGAACAGAGACTTCTGTCCCCCGAATCTCCTCTTTGGTGGTGGCGGCACTGCAGAACTTTTCGTGGAATTCTGATCTAGTGCTTAGGGTTTTTGTCCCGGGAGGAATATATAGGCGAAGGGGCAAGGTCGGTGGAGGCCTGAGGGGCCCACACCACCCCCTGGCGTGGCCTGGCCTGGCCCACGCCACCAGGTGGTGTGGCCAGCCCCTTGCCCCTCTCCGTCTCGACTTCTGGCTCCGTGAGTCTTCTGGTAAAATATTGACTTTGGCTTTTGTCCGGTCCAATTGTGAGAATATTTATTTTCCAGCTTTTCTGAAACCAAAAACACCAGAAAACAGGCAACTGGCACTGTGACATCTTGTTAATAGGTTAGTTCCAGAAAATGTATAAAAATACCTCAAAGTGTGGACAAAACATAAGAAAGTAGATACTAAACAAGCATGGAACATCAAAAATTATAGATATGTTTACGATGTATCAACATACCCAAGCTTAACTCCTGCTCGTCCTCGAGTAGGTAAGTGATAAAAAAGAATAATTTTTGAGGTGACATGCACTATCACAAACTTGATCAAGGTATTTGTAAAACATTGATAGCTGGGATCATAGTACTCTAACATAGACATGAAAGATATATTTCTAACAATAAGACATAGCAACTATGTTGTAACATGAAGAGGTACAAACAAAAGATTCATGAACAATAATGCTTTGAAAGACGTTTGCTTGTTTCACATATAGAAAACATAATGAGAATGGTATTCAGCTTGTCCCTCATAGTATAGCAAAACATAAATGCATAGGACACCTTCAAAGTTCATAAGGGTGACTAGATACAAATAGTTTAAGAACAAGCAATATCAAAGTTATGAATCAATCAACAAGTTTTGGGACAATGCACATTAAACTAAGAATGGCCACTATGCTCTCTCAATAGGTGCATAAAGATAGAAGATGGAGACTCAACATAAAAAGTAAAAGGAAGGCCCTTCATAGAAGGAAGCAGGGATTCAAGTCTCATAAAGAGCTTCCAAAAATTATGGTACTTATTAGCTTTCAGCTCTCATTGCCCTATCATAAGCATCTTTAGGTGATTAAGGTTAAGGTGGGAAAATATGAGGATATGCCTGACAAGTTATAAGCTGAAAATCTCATTCCCCTTGCTTACGAGTACCGTTCCTCATGCTACTCAACTTTAGTCACAGGTAAGTTCTTGTCATTGTAAGTACATGTCTATCATAGAGAACCGCCAACGGGGTACCCCTTGCCCAATGATATAGAAGCTTTCCCATATCAAAATGACAAGGCAAGCAGACAATGAGCATCTCAGCGATCTTTTTGTATGCTATTTGCATAGGGTTTCCCCTTTTTTTAGGATGCTTCACAGATTTCTCACTATGGTTATGCTGCAACTTTCCACCATGATTAGGCATGGCTTAGACTAGCCACCCAGGCGTTTCTCTAACACATATACGAACTCCATGAGCCTTACAAGCTCCCCTTTCATTTCACACCGCCGGGATCCATAAGCAAAAGAACATGATATCAACTAAATAAAGTGTAATGTTGAAAGCGTTCCCCATGGTAACATGGTTCTGCTAATTCACAACTTACAAAGCACGAGCATATACGCAACATAAATGGGCACAATGGTTCAAGTTTATTAAGTGCAAGAAAGTAAAGTGTGCCATCAAGTTCGTGAGAGCTTTAATCACTAATTTTCACATAACAAGTTTAATTTGGAAGGTAGATAAAACATGAATATACTTGGAATAGCAATAATGCTAATAGGTAGGTATGGTGGACTCTTTGGAATAACTTGGTTTTATTTGGAGTTGGATGCATGAGTGGAACTCATACTTGGTACATGTGGAGGCTAGCAAAAGACTGGGAGCGACCAACTAAGAGAGCAATAATGGCCATAATCATGCAAAGCGACAAAAAATATTAATTAAAGCATAAAGTGATATTACAAGTCAAAAACTAAATGATCATAGAGGCTATGGTGACTTGGTATAGTCTTAACATGGTGTGAGCATGTGCCAAGTCAACCCAAATAAAGCATCAAAGGAGAATACCACAATATTATGCTTTTGTATGCTAAAACAACGCATGATTCTTTCAAGGCACATTAAGCAATCTCAATTATTTGTAACAAGTCAGGCTACAACAATAATTACTAAGCATTAAGTCAAAACAATATCAAGCATGACATGATAAAGTCTAAGTCCCAGCCAAAAACAAGCTCCTTTTATACCACTTATAATCATGAACTTTCCTACCCTTTTCCAATCCAAATCAACTTACTTGAAACTATGTATGAATGTGGGGGGTCCAACCAATTTATTCAAGCAAACTAAGCAAACGAAAACTAAGAAAAAAAACAAAGACGCTCCAAGAACAACACAATTGTGCATGAAATAATAAAAATGAAGTGTTTGGAAGAAACCTGAGATTTTTATTGATGAAGAAGGGGATGCCTTGGGTATCCCCAAGCTTTGATGCTTGTACTTATTGAATATTTCTTGGAGTGAAATGGGTGGCATACCCAAGCTCGAGCTTTTGTCCATACTTCATCTTATCACATTCTTCTTCCCTATACTTTAAAATTTCCTTCATATAAAACTTCACACAATCTTCATTAGCAACATTAGTGTATTCAATATAATAAGTCTTTGGGTTCAGTTTCAACATAAGTAAAACTTCCATTAAAACACAAGCTATTGTAGCACTTCCTTTTAAAAGTTCAAATGAGCAAAGAGAACTTCAAAGAGAAAGAGATTAAGAGGCAAATGCAAATAATGACAGAAATCTGTCAAAACAGACCAGCGGGTAAAAACCGATTTTTTTGAAGACCTTCTGTTGCTAAAATCGAAAAGTGTTAAACTAACGAAAGTTGGATAACAACCTGGGGCAGAAGCACAAAAAATTACAGCTCAAACCGACATACAAAGATTTTTCATGATTTCTTACAGTGGAGCACAAAAAATTTGTTTCGGGGGAGCAACTTTCCCAAGTCTTACTTCTCTCTCATTAGAGGTTATTCTTGGCACAAAAACCACACAAAAAGTATAAGGAGAGGTTATTATTGAAGCAATAACTTCCAAGACTCAACAAAACAAAAATAAACTGAAAGCAAAAATATATTGGGTTGTCTCCCAAAAAGCTCTTTCTTTATAGCCATTAAGATAGGCATGATCAATTTTGATGATGCTCACATAAGAAATATGAATTGAAGTAAAAGAGAGCATCAAGAATAAAATATGGAACAAATTTAAGTCTAACTCACTTCCTATGAAAAATAATCTTGTAAAGAAACAAGTCATGAAAGCACAAAGCAACAAGCATAGGAAAGCAAAACAAGTGCAACTTCAAAATGTTCAACATAAAGAGGGGAAACTTAATATTGTTGAGACACATAAAACCATGTTTCCCTCTCTCATAATAACTTTCAATAGCATCATGAATAAAATTAACAATATAACTATCACATAAAACATTCTTATCATGATCCACATGCATTAAACAATTATTACTCTCCCTATAAGAATAGTCATTCTTATTAATCATAGTGGGAGAAAATTCAACAAAATAGCTATCATTATTATTCTCATCACGATAATCAACAAATATAGGAGGCATATTGTAATCATAAATAATTTTCTCCTCAATAGTAGGTGGACTAAAAATATCATATTCATCATTGTAATCATCATATATTGGAGGCATAATATCATCAAAGTAATTTTTCTCCTCCATCCCTGGGGGACTAAAAATACCGTGCTCATCAAAACCACCTTCCGCAAGCTTAGAATTTTCCATAGCATTAGCAATAATGGTGTTCAAAGAATTCATACTAATAATATTGCTATTAGCATGCAAATAAAGTTCCATAGGTTTTTTAATTTTCTCTTCAAACACTTCATGTCCTAACTCAAGATAATACTATAAAGCTCTCTAATTTTGTTGTTGTTTTCCATTAAGCCTAACTAGTGAAAATAAAAAAATAAAAAAAGATATAATTGCAGAATCTAAAGGAAATAGCTTCGAGCACTCACACACTAGCAACTGTACTAGAAGATAGCTTAGTAGCCAGAAGATGTGAGTACCTTTTACCTTACCTCCCCGGCAACGGCGCTAGAAAATAGCTTGATGTCTACACACGCTTTTGTTCTTGTAGACTGTGTTGGGCCTCCAAGTGCAGAGGTTTGTAGAACAGCAGCAAGTTTTCCCTTAAGTGGATCACCCAAGGTTTATCGAACTCAGGGAGGAAGTGGTCAAAGGTATCCCTCTCAAGCAACCCTGCAATCAAGATACAAGAAGTCTCTTGTGTCCCCAACACACCTAATACACTTGCCAGGTATATAGGTGCACTAGTTCGGCGAAGAGATAGTGAAATACAAGTAATATGAATGATTATAAGTGGTAATTGCAATCTGAAATAATAATGGCAGCAAGCAAACATGTAACATAACTGATTGTAAATGGTGTTTCAATGCTTATAAACAAGGCCTAGGGATCATACTTTCACTAGTGGACACTCTCATATAAATTTCTTCTCTTTATGATGCTACCCTGAACTACTCTCCGGTTGGACGATGTAGGGCTATAACAGCACACCTTAAAGCTCGCATTTCCTATCTAGATAACCCCTCACTATCACCTTGAGCGCTAGATGGTTCCAACAAACACCACAATCTCATAGAGACATCCAACTCAAATTATACTCATGACAAGTATTTATGTAATCTTAGCCAAAGTGCCACACAGTGTGCACACTGTCAACTTCACACACGTGGGGATAAGAAGAGATTCATTAAAGCACTTGAGTAGCAGAATAGAGCTATAGATTACAAAGCTCATGATCTCATAAGATCACGCATAGAGAGAGAGATGAACACATAGCTACCGGTAGAGCCCTTAGCCTCGAGAGAGAATTACTCCCTCCTCATCATGGGAGTTAGCAACGGTGATGGAGATGGTGGTGGAGTCGATGGAGATGGCTCCGGGGGCACTTATCCGTCCGGGCAGGGTGCCGGAATAGAGACTTCTGTCCCCTGAATCTCCTCTTCGGTGGTGGCGGCACTGCGGAACTTTTCGTGGAATTCTGATCTAGTGCTTAGGGTTTTTATACCGGGAGAAATATATAGGCGAAGGGGCAAGGTCGGTGGAGTCCTGAGGGGCCCACACCACCCCCTGGCACGGCCTGGCCTGGCCCACGCCACCAGGTGGTGTGGCTAGCCCCTGGCCCCTCTCCATCTTGTCTTCTGGCTCCGTGAGTCTTCTGGTAAAATATTGACTTTGGATTTTGTCCTGTCCAATTTCGAGAATATTTCTTTTCCAGCTTTTCTGAAACCAAAAACAACAGAAAATATGCAACTAGCACTAGGGCATCTTGTTAATAGGTTAGTTCCAGAAAATATACAAAAATACCTCAAAGTGTGAATAAAACATAAGAAAGTAGATACTAAACAAGCATGGAACATCAAAAATTATAGATACGTTTACGACGTATCAAGCACCACCAAATTACCTCCCCGAACTATCCCATTAGTAGATCAGGATTCCCCTACCTCCATATTACCTCTTAGATCAGATTTGGTGAAAATTTGGGCAAAATCAAGCTAAAATGGGCACATGGTAGTGGATCTCTCGAGTTGAAGATAGAGACAAGATAAAAGGAGGAAGGGAGTAAGAAGAAAGAGGGAGGAGCGGGTAGCCAGCCACAATATTTCTCCAGCATTGGCCTTATTAGCATGAGCGTGGCTAACCAGACTATCGGCTTTGGCATGGCCGACCGCCTCTGTTTATCCAACTGTCCGCCCAGTGGCGCCCGCGATGCAAGAAATATTGTCGGGCCATAGCCAACCAGCCCCTTGTCAGCTCCAACTAGACCAAAAGGCCTTTATTGTCTTTGGCCTGGCCGAAAAGAACAATCTAGAAGCACCATGGAAGCTGAAGATTAGAGAGAGCGTAAATTGATCATGGTACAAAGAACCGTCAGTTAAGGCATGATGAGGAACTACCGATAATGGTGGGATAGCAGGCAATGCACATATTTTCTAGAACCTGTGTCCTATTTCGACTTCACGCCCCCTAGCCTATTCTCTTTGTTTTGTCATTTTGAATCGGGACAGATCCTTCCTTCTGGTTGAAATGAATGAATAACCATGCTTTCCGCCGGCTAATCTCTTTTCTTTGAGTAATAGCGAACTTGCAAAATGGATATGTTCATCATAAAGAGGTTCGTTGTTCATGTAGGGATTCGCAAAAAAAGGATTTTGTAGCCACCTTTTCCTGTTGGGTAAAAAAATTCTTTATGCGAGAGCAATAGCGGTTGGGATACATCTATCTCTTTTGAGCAACATCTTTTGGATTCTTAAGACCACCCTTACAGTAGGATACCATCTTCTTTGGGTTCTTTATTATCTCCTTCGAGGGATTTTTAGGATCGTTCAAGCTATATTTAGTCTATTTTGGCTTTTAATGTCTACTTTTCTCTGGGAGATGGTTAAGGACCTTAGAAGATAGAGGAGAGCACCAATCACATATTTTCGAAATACTTCTACAGGGAATACTGACTGGATGAGCATTCTCCATATTATGCTTTGAAGAGGAATCGAACATCCACGCTCTTCAGCACGACAAGCCTTAGTCGATTTCGCCTAGACCGAGGCATACCTAGATTCCGAAATTCCTCAGTTCGTGTAATATATATAATTCCAATATGAATTATAGTTATTTTCCATTTTTTAAATTTCCCTTGAATGGTTTGTTTTTTCTTTGAAAAAATAGGAGGACTAAGCGAAATAAAAGAGAAAGAACAAAAAGTGGGCATACCTACCTAGCAGGCCAAACTAGGCAACCGGTCCAACCTGGGAGCCATCTCTCTGTCCTCCCCATATTTCATCTCAACACCATCCCAACCCCACCCAGCCCCTCTCCCTCACTATCATTGGGCCCTACCCCATCTCCTTCCTTCACTCGAGCCACCCTGCTACTCACGATCCCGAAGAAAAAGTTTCCCCTTTCCCACTGTCCCCACTTTTCCGAGCCATCCCAGCCTCACATGCGGCTTCCCCTTTAAAGCCCATTCTCTCCTCTCTATTTTGCTCCTACTCCCCCATGAAGAGACATTGCTAGGCCTCCCAATTCTCTCGCTAGAGCTCTGCATTGCCATTGCTATTAATCAGCGATTCCTCCACGTGTAGTAGGTCCGCAACCCTGTACTTTCTCCCTCCTCATTCTCCTTGATCTTGTGCATCATCTCATTTTTTTTCGCCATAGAAACAACGAGATCAAGGTTGACAGCAGGTCGCCACCACTATCGTCACTCCAACTGCTCCTTACCGCCGTTCCAGGAAGTGTAGGACAACGCCACCGCCACATGTGACCTCCCCTCAACACTCCGCTTCTCATCAACCCCAGTCGCCTAGGACCATCGTAGCCTCGCCGATATCCACAACCGAACATAGAGCTGTCGTCCCCTCCACTTTTGGTGACTGAGCCACATGGTTAGCATGTCACCCTCCCCTCTGTAGTCTGATCCTTCTTTGATGGATAGGATTAGATGGAGCCGAGCCGAGGTGGAAGCCGAGCCGAGGTGGAAAACGATACGTGAGCCAGGAAGATCTGGCCTTCGTTTATGTAAATCCGATGGCTCCTATTGCTTCTAGAAGTGAAGGGGTATAGTCCAATAGGATTCGGGCCAAGTGGCATTTCTTTTTCTATTAATTTATTTTTTGTTTTAAAATAGACAAAAAAATACCTCAACTTGCAAAATGCATAGAAAATATTCTACAAGGCCAAATTTAGCAAATAATATATGGATGGATTCAGAAATTACAATAGAACAATATTATGAAATAAAATTTGAAGTTTGATGAATCTAAAACTTTATAATTGTTAGAATATAAGTTTGAGTATTTTTATTATAAGAATAATTTTGTAAATCCAAATTTTACAAATAAAATATCTTTGGAAACCCTGTGACTTGTAGAATATTTTACCACTATTATATTTAAAATTTGAATAACTTAGTTTGGACATTATATCAAATTTGCCATAATATTATTTGGGCATACCTTTTGATTTAAAAATGATAATTAAGTGTTTCATTAAGCAAAATGCTACTAATTGAGTCCTCTATCTACTAGGACCATAGGATATAATTTTTAAATATTTTTACAACATAGAACTATATTTTTGAAACTACCTTTATAAAAACCATTTGGACATAACTTTATTTATAAAAATATTTTAAAAATAATCCTTTTTGCAAAATGTTTGAAATTGTTTCATGTGTCCAATAGGACTAAATGATAAACTTTTCAAACAAGATTACACCAAGCATATATAATTGTGATCTAGTGCTTCTAAAATCACTTCTTGCAAAAAATAAAGCATATGAAAATAAGCCTCTAGCCCTAGGGATTTATAAAATCATATCTTGGTTAGAAAAAGTGTTTTGATAAAGCATTTATAACAGAAACAAAACCTTTAAGCATCCTTGGAAAACCTTCCTTTGTATTGTATTGTTTGTGTGTTTGCTTTGTTTGTGTATTCATTGCAATGTTCGTTAAATGTGTAGATTGCGAGAGTAACTAGTGTGGTTGTGAGGAGAGTGAATTCAACAATTTCAACTAATATAAGTTTACTTCATCAATGTCATACTATTTTCTTACGCACTTAGTGGTTTTACGAGATTGCATGTATAGGCTTATTATCTAATTGCTTAAGCTGAGCAGCAGGGAGGCTTTTCAGGGCATTTTTCATGCGCGCTGCAGTTTGGTGTCTCTGTCAGTGGGCCTGTGTTGCTATCATCGCTGCCGGTAAAAGTTACGCCCGAAACACTCGCATCCAAAACGCCTTCATTTTCCCCTCCTCTCCCCGTTAACGAAAACCCTAACCCTAGCCCCGCCACTCTCTTCCACGCTCCCCTCCTCGAGATCCCGCTGTTTCGGCCGCGCGTCGGCTAGCCATGGCCTCCCACACCTTCGTGCGGTCGTAGGCTTTGGCCAGGCCAGCACACGCGCGACGGCCAGGAACTCCAACACCGGATCACGCCTGAAGGAAAGGACATCGACCGGCGTCTAATACGCATTGGGGGCATCGTGGTCGAGCGCTCAGGCGTGGTTTTTGCAGTAGGTAGGAATGTCCTCGTCTCTCTCTCCCCTGCCATCGGGATTTCTCCATTTCTCTCTGAAGCAGCGGCCAATAAAACGCGGCTGTACACGAGGCGACAACCGTGGGACCAAATGCTAGGCAAAGTTATGCGACGGGAGCACCACGACGACGCATTGAACCATTGCAGCTAGGCAGGGCATCCTCTACCTCACATCTCCCTCTCAATCCTTTTTTTCTGGATCTAACTGTGAGTCTTTCGTCCTCTCCTCATGACGAATTAGCCCTGGCTCCAGTATCCTCCCCGGTGGTTACTTCTCTCCCATATTCGATCGATCGGCTGGGGCCTCGACTCTGCTCTCCGCACCAGAGATGAGGAAACCCCTTCTCGGTTCCGTTCCGGGTGGGGAGTTCTCGGTGGTGGCGAATTTTGCAGCGGTGGCACCAGAGGTGAGAAAACCCCTTCTCGGCGTGACACGCAGTAGTCTTCATATCTTGCCGGAAGGTATTGGTTTGCCTTCCCCACAACAATTTTTTGCCCTATCTTGTCTCTATTCACGACATTGGTTATTGACCCTTCTTATCTTTCCAAGCCTAGAGCACTATCACTCCGATTGGTGTGGGAAGCATCCTCCCTGACTACCAGCTCGAGTGGTTCAATGAGACTGGCGCTCCTCTGCAGGTCAATCTTCTCCTTTTGCCATACTTTTGTATCCATTGTTAGACAGATCATGGGCATCGTAGTTGGATTTACATGATTCTAGAAAAGGTTCAACAATATCTGGTGCTCTGGTTTGTGATTTTTATGCCTAACAAGTGTTTGTTTTTATGCTTATATAAGAACCAATTCAGTGTATATTCAGATTTCTCATTTGGTCTGTCTATGTATTTTAAAGCAATGGTATTCAACTGATTTCTCATCTATATAAGATGCAGTGCATCTGGGCTTTCTTCTTCTTGCTAGAATTGATAATCTTATGGCTGTTTGGAGACGTATTCACATGGTTCGTGATTGCAAATTTCAGCTGCTTTTTTCTTATAGACCGCAACTAAATGAAGGATTAGTCGACATATTTGAGATGTTCATTGTGGTTGAAGCAAAAAGAGCGTACAGAGAGTTCAGCAAATCACTCCTCCTCTTGATAATTTTCCAATGTTTTAGTGCATAACCATTTGGTGTCTTAGGAATGTGTTGGGAAGTAATACTCTTCTATCTGGTGTCCCATGACTGATAATGGTTTGTCTCAATTCACATTTTTCTTCACTAACCAAACTCCCTTGGCCATAAAATGATGCTATGCTTCTGTCACACTAGATGTATTGGGTCCAAAAAAAGGAACTAAGAACATCATAATGTAATTTTGATGCAAAAAAATTCTTCTAAAATTATAGGACAAAATAATTTCAGAGTGTACACTGTTGATCATTTCCTTATATCAGCATACATCCTTAGTAAAAGTGAGACTAGGTAGAGGAGGTTGAAAATAAGGCCTACCATCTATATGGTACTGCTCGAACTCAAAAAGTCCCGGGCTCCTTCTTGCTGAAGTATAGATGCTACAAAATTTAAGAGGCTTTGTCACGCTTCTGCCCGCCATCTACAGAATTTATTTCCATTCTGAAATGTTAGCATTGTCTAGGTTTGTTGTGTATTTTTTGTTGTTGCTTGCTTATACCTCCTGGTTTCTTATTATTCTAATATATTTTTTTCCATCTTGTGTTGCTATCTACTTGGCCTAGCCGATCATATTATGGCATGACGCACATACCAGTATGCTATTTCTTAAGGATACAATTTTAGTCTACTTAAATTCATAAGGATTCATAACATACACTAATTATAAGGTTTTACATAATTATTGTGAAATGCTATGTATACTGTATGTATAGCCATTTTCTCTGCCAAGAATTTTGCACTATATTTATATGTCGATGTCCTTTGCTGTTTAAGGGTTGTCTTGATCTGATCAGCTAAATTAGCACCCCCCCTTTCATTGTCATTAGAATAAAGGTGCAAATAGGCCAAACATAGGAGAACCGGTTGAGGTTGCTTAACCGGACAGAAATATGCCTTTATTATTATCACCGTGTAGCCATACAAGTGATATTTCTTATGCCTTCACCTTTCTCATAGATCCTTTTTGCCTTAAAGAGATTAAGGAATCAAGAACTCCTTTTCTCTCTGGTTTTTGTTTCTTGCTAGAATAGTTGTATGAAACCCTAAACGAGTGAACTCTTTTCGTTTCATAATCCTGCTCAATGTTGCTTGGTACTTCAGTGAAAAAAGTGAGTTATGCTTAGTACTACTTCCGATCCAAAATTTCTTAAAAGCTTAAGCGTGGTGCTGGTCAAGCGATGTGGGGCTATCTGCTCAGCGGGCTACCTGTTTTGTTTCACTTCATGTGGGTCCTGCTATTTCCCTTACCGGATGCGGCGACCATGCCTGGTGGGTGAGCGTGTGATGCGGTGGCCTGGCTTGGCCACGCGTTCTCTGTAGGGAAGGTCGGGTGTGCGGTGGCTTTTTTCCCAATTGACATGTGGGCCGTGCTTTATGGGATACCCCTGTCAGTTTCCTGGTGGCTGGGTCGAACTTGTCTGTCTTACATTAGGTAGGAGTTGTCGGGAGTGCTTCTTCTGGTCTTCTCGGGGTTCCCTTCTCGAAGTCTTCTCGGCTGCTTTGACTGGGGCGGAACACGGTTGGATATCTTGGTGGCACCTCTGGATTTCTTGACAGCGGTGTGGGGATTTCTACCATGGTTCGATTTGTCGGTGGCGGAGCTGGATTTCTTGGCGGCGGTGTGGGGATTTCTACCGCGGTTGGATTTCTTGGTGGCGGGGTTGGATTTCTTGGCGGCGGTATGGTTCTTGGTGTTTGTTCTGGATGCTTCGCGGGATCTTGGCTTGGCGGGGTTGTCTTCGCGTGGGACGCCGGTGGGTGCTTGCTGATTGTTGGCGCGGTTGGTGTCTGTGAGGTTCGCTTCTTTTGACGCTCTAATTTTTGTACTACCTTCCGACCTCCTAGCTGTTGTGCTTTGGGATTTTGATTTGTATGGTGTTGTCTCTCTGGTGTTGTATTTTGGGGTTTAGGTCTGGATTCGTGTAGTGCTTCCTGTCTGTAGTTTGTTCTGTAATACTATCTTTAGTTTTTGAAATTAGTTGTTGTTGGTTTGGTTTTGTTAGTTTGTGTTATTCCGTGGCAGATTTGGTGGTTGGGGGCCACGTTACAAGTGCACCCCTCGGTTGGCCTGCGTGTTGGTTTTGCTGCGTCTACGAAGGTGAACCATTCGCTTGGTTAGTTGGTCAGTTAGGTGGGTCATGTTCCGAATTGCTGATGTTGTGTTTGGTTTCCTTCAATTAGTTCTGAATTGAAGGTAACCGAGACTCTATTCATATCCTGTTGAAAGCCTGCAACCACTACCACCTCTTCCAAATATTTCATTGGTATTGGTATTTAGCTTTTATGTGATAAATTGATGATCCAACTTTGTGATGCACTAAAGAACTCATGTACCAACAATTTTTGTGCCGTTTTGGAAACCTCAATGCTATGCAACTCAGTGAACCAGCTCCGCTTCGGGAGTTGCTGATGATGGCACTAAAAGATGACGAATCAACGAGTGATGAAAATGACAAGGAGAAACTAGAAATTGCAGAAGTAGGTTGTTTTCTTAATCGATCGAGTCTTTGTTAATTTTGTAGGTGATGGCACAAATGTAAATTCTTATCTCAAGTTCATGTTTCTTTTTTCTTGATTTTTTTTGTTTTACAGCTTCGTCCCTTGACTCCCTGTAGCATCACTCTGTTGATAAAGATACTACTTGTGTACAAGTGAACACAGAGATACTGAAAGAAAATGCCGAGATGATTAATGAGTACTTCTGTATTCACATTGACCAAAGCAGCAACCTGACCAGACTTCCTGTTGTACTTGACCAGCCTGATGTGGATCGTCTTCCAGAATTTGTGCTGACTCTGGCAAATGATGTAGGTTTCCTTTTATTAACCTGTCATGTTCATTGTATATTGTAATTAAATTTGGGCATGTTATTTGACTATCCACTCCCTGCTGAGGCAATGCATGTAGATTTACAGGGTGATACTGCGTGTTCAAATTTCAGTTTTGGTGTTTCATGTAGATATGCTAGCTAGGTATCCGGAAGTAACTTTTGTTTCCTGTTCTGCATTCTCTAAGTAGTTTTATAATCTCACTCTGAAGATATTTTGCTTTATGAAATATTTTGTTTTAGATTCTTCAATAGTTCTCCAAACTGGCAATCCTCATTTTGAGTGATTACCATCTTACAATAGGTTACCTGGGACGTTGAGAGAGGCTGCTTCAGAATGGTAGTAGCTACTATTGGGAACTTATATGCACTTTTTTTGCGCACAGAACTTCTATGCACTTCATCCTCCCATCCTTCCAAATCCATCTGGCAATGGCATTCAGTTATACAGGAAAAGTAAAGATTGCATGGCAAGTGGTGAACGTGATGACGATTTAACAAATACAGGTGGGATTGTTGGGAACTGTATTCTATGTTCATTGAAGTGCAAAGAACATGTATGCTTAGTGTAGCACCTTAATTTGCAATTGAGTCATTCTTCCCATTTTATACTCATTAACCACCCAGATAACATGATACTGTAATTGATATACGATCTGCAATGCTGCAGCTAGATATTCAATAGAGCCATTTTCGTATAGTATCAGCCAATTGAAGTGTTAATTCTATGTATGTATTTTTTTCCGAATCTACTGGGACTAATTACAGAATCAGAATATGTTTTTCTTGGTTTCCCTCTTTGTTTTTGAAAGATCATCTTCTCATGTTACATGGTTTATAAGTGTTTGTAACATACTAATCTGATGAAAGTTTTGTTGGTAGAAGCTTGAAAGTGTTGCAAGCGTTAAGCTTTATATTACTTTTCCAAATTTTTATTATAGCCGAATGTTATCTGTCATGGTGCTTGAGTTTCGGGGGTAATTTCTTATACTATTAAACCATAATGAGCTTTTTGAATAATTACTTATACTCCTGCTTTTCTTTTCATGTGGTTCCATTGAAATCCACCTATTTCTGGACTGATCGGGTTGTTCGATCTTAATAGGCAAGATATATTTCTCTGGATGCCAAGATCTTGATTGAATTAGCTACTAGATTTATTTCTCAGTTTTTACGAGTTATGTGGAGACCTTTATTGTTTCAGCTTGATCTCTGAATTGGGCATTTTCCTGGACTAGCTATGATGGTGTATTCTCCATTGTATTTGTGACTAGCTTCTGAGTGTAGATGTGTGTAGTGTAAGGATACAATGTTGTAGTTCTGTCGGATGTGTGTATATTTGACCGAAAATGTATATCTTTACTCGATACCTTAATCCTCTAGGTGCATAAGTGTTGCTTCAGTGATAGCTTAGAAGTGTTGTTCTTGCTCATGGAAAATGGAATAGAAAATTTCAGTAAGGCTGGCTACTCCCTTTTCCATTCATTGATTTCAGCTGGATATTTTCTTCTGTTACTTGGTAATATACTTTCCCGCATTTTGATTTGGTCCTGGTATAGGTCAAATAGGGGTTAAACTAATCACATATGGGATGTTTCATTTTTCTATCTGATGGGGAAGAGGCGTGCAAGTAGTTGCTGCATTGTTGATCAGGTTGCGGGAATATTCTGGTAGTAGAAGGAACTGCAAAATGTATACATGCTTTACAATTTTTATTCTAAGTTCTTATACAAGATTTATACTTTGATCTATGGACTTTCTGTAATCTGGAATTTATATTTTTAGTCCAACACTATGGATACTTCTAAAACTCTAAGAACCAACTCTAATCTGGTTTATGTAAGTGTTTAATGTCCATTATGGTTATTTTTGTGTTTGCAGCATATTGTTAAAAATATCTGGCATTATGCATTGATGTAAAAATCTATTTTTCTTGGTATTATGTATACTGCTTCAAGCGTCGTGGCATGTGTTTTTTCATATACCTAGCTGACGTCAAGTTTCCAACTAGCCCTACACGCTCCACTTACCACTCTCGACATATCAACCTATGGCTAGAGGGCAAGGCTGATGCCAAGCGAGCGACCACATCAGGGGGAGGAGCGCCTAGGGGCTGTACGACGAGGATAACGATGCCACGAATGTGGGTGAGGACCAACATTTATGGTCTTGGTGGTAAGAGGGGTGGACTTCTTTGAGATGCGGAAGGTAATTTTCACCCAGCACCCCTCTCGCCGTTGTTGCCTTCCATGCAACTTTGTTCTTGTCTGATAGGGACTAGCACAATAAGCTAGAAGTTATATGCTCAATTTCTCAGGTGGTGTTGATAAACCTTACTTTCTCATTGTTCGTGTAGAAGGTATCATGGTTACACTGCTGAATGCTTCAGTAGGTGCTACTATTGTTGCATTTCTGACTTCTAATTTGGGTGTTTAAAAGCAAGATGAAAGGCAAATATGAGCACTGATGCTGTAAATTGTAAGTTTGTCTTGATTTGGCTGTATATTGGTATCTGTTTGAGATAAAAAATGGTGTAAAACTGTATTATTTCTATCTTGCTACTTGCATATAATCGTAGTTAATCCTGCCGATCCATCTGAACAGTCGTACTTTTAGGCAGAATGTTGCTTAAATCTGTCATGGTTGAATGAATCTGCGAAGACTAATTTGGATCAAGGGGGTATTTACATTCCTTATTGAGCTGTTATTCCTCTGCTTGTCATTGTCCATATACCCTCAATTTATTACATCTTATGTCTGCATCTACAAACCTTTCAAACTATACCAGTTTTTTACTTTTAGGTAGATGTACCTCTGGTTTAGGGGGAAAATAGTAGCTTAGAGAAATAATCTCGAAAAAAGCTTAGATATTTGAACTGGAGTTTGTAAGAATGTGTTGTCTTTTAGCTAGGTAATCATACTTTATCCTTTGGTCGGCCGTCCAGTGAGATGAGATGGAGTCTGTAAGAATTTGTTGTCTTCTAGCTGGGTAATCGGCTGATGGGTAATCGGCTGACAGAGAAGAGATAGTGTCACCTTGGAAATTAACACTAGAACATAGACATATTAAACCAGGCTTTGTTACAAATCAAAGCGCTCTCAGATGTATCGCAAGAGCCATGACGTGTGACAATGTTATGCAGGTGGGCGAGGCGAAGCTCGTCTGTTCGTCTAGTTTATAGTATTATGCTATGTTATGCAACCCTATTAGGATAGCCATATGATTCTTGACTGATGAGTAGAAAACAATGTAGGAGAATGCTTAGCCATGCTATAGATTACATGGATGGGTTCATATCAAGTTGTGCGATAGTGAAAGATTATCTTTTTCAATGATGAAAACCAACTTAACTTAATGTACCACCTCGGTGAATGACATTGATATTTTGAGGTTAAGTGCCAATCAGAATAATTTATATGAGACCATATATATGGTGGCAACTCCATATCTATGGGGGGGGGGGGATTTCTATGCTTTGCTCCTCTCTTATGTGCACCCGCGGAAAGCACCCAGACTTAAAGAGATAGGAGGCATTCATGTTTAGGAGCTTACATGTACGACCACATGTATGGATTTGTCTTGACTATTAGGTTGCGAGACCTTGACCTGTCGTGACCAGAAAGGTAGAAAGTGTAGGTGGGTATGGTCCGAGGTGTCACTCACGGGACTACTTCTGAAAGGTCTCGTTTCGGTCTTCTCCCGGTCGTTTCACAACTAGGTGTTATGGGTTTGCGGAAGTTGACTGGGTTATGTGGGTAAAGTGTACAAACTTCTCTAGCGTGTCAAAAACTAAGTATTTAGCCATGTCCCTAGTTACAGATAACTTTGAGTGACTAGACATTGAAGCAGTTCAATAATCTCATCATTCCAATTTTTCTAATTAAACTTGATGGGTGAATAAGGGCAAGAGGGTTCATTGATTTCTACCAATGGTACTAAGGTTCACTGATTTCTATCACTGGTACCGCTTTAGTTAAAATAAAATTGTATTTCAAAATGATAGGAAAAAACCATTGCTTTATGCAAATTCAGTCCAAACCTCCACCTAACCAAATATGCATGTACAAGATAGTCTGAGATTTATATCTATAAAATAGGCGAGCTTACCAATACATTCAATGTTGACCATTCATGGCTACAACATTTTATGTTGGAGGCTGCTTTGAAAATGAGTGAGGTACGATGTTAGGCTCGCGAGTCTCCACTCAGCATGTTATCGCCTGTAACACTAAATTGAGCTCTTTATCCTTATTTGTCTCCCGCCGTTGAACTTTATTTGTGAGGGGCTAGCCCTTTTACTATGCAATTTGTATGTGACTATGTTATATTTCTCGATCATTCGATGTAATATAATTATGAGCTTTGTTTCATGACATTACATCTTGGACTGTGTGTCATAGCGAGTCGATCCAGGGATTAGCACTGTAAAGTATAGAGATTTGGACCCCCTACTAGGTCGGGTCACTTCAGTTGCGCATCTATTCGCTGCATCCACAACCCCTGGCCACATGTGCCCTCTCCTCCCCTCCAACATTTTCCGCGAGGGGGGGGGGGGGGGGGGGGGGGGAGGGGGGGGGGGGCACCTCCGCCGGCATGGGAGGCGGTTCCGGCCAGGGACAACCGAGAGGGAGGGGACCGGCGGTGGATCGGATCTTGCCTCCGGAGTCTCTCGAGCGGGGGGAGGGGGGTGATATACTGCAGAGTCCACACACGTATATAATAGTTCAAAAAATAAATGAACGGCAAACATCCAAGAAAACAAATGTTGTGGCAATACTAAATAACCATGCAACAAGAGTGCCTTTTCCTTCTACTAGCATATCATCTGCCTGACTTTGTATATAGCCGAGCAAACGCCCGAAGATGCTGGTAGTTTTTTCGAGTTCAAAGGGCATTGTTTCTTTGTCACCCGGTCCTTCTCTGCGCGAACCGGTGCTGCATGCCTGATTGCAACGGGTTGGTCGAATAATAGGCCACCCATTCGCTGGGCAGCGAGCACAGGTCATCTCTCTGTTTGTCTGTACACGGGAAGGAATTTTAGATTTGTTTTATAGTACAGATCAAGCCGAGAAAGAAAGAACCCGAGCAAAATAGAGTTGTTGGAGAACACATCAAATAATTGGGCATGAGTAGGACTCGAGCCGTCCGGCTCATCTCATCCATTCCTAAAGCAATAATAATGTGCGTGAGTGTTCCTCCAAAAAATTATACTACTACCACGCGTCAGTGTCACCGGTGGATTGGTCGGTGGTGGTTGTTTTCTTGCGTATGTTTAATCCGTGGCCGCGGCGCACCCATCCTTCGGGCCATGACCCGCATGCGCCTCGCGCATTGCGGTGCGGGAGCGCAAAAGCGCTCGCCCAGCGTGCTGTGATGTGAATGGAAATCTGGAGAAGATTGGGCGGCGATCAGTGTGGGACGGCCCACTTTCTGTTCGGTGATGTTGCAGCCGTCACCGGCGAAAAGCGAGATGAACCGGAAGCCATAAACATGAGCGATGGAGCCATGGATGGGCACGGTCGAGGAAAAGAGTGGCGAGCCTATGTCGTCAGAGCCAGCGGTCGCGTAGCTTTCTCGTGCCCGGAAGCGTGGCTCTGGCCTCTGGTTTGCCGGACGGTTCTGGTATTCGCAACTTGCGACTCGGAGAGGTTTTCACGCCGCGATCTGCTCGAACTCTCGTGCAGCTTCTGGAATCTGGACCTGACTGTTGCTTGATTGGGACATCCTGCCACAAGCTCTCTGTTCCGATTGATTGTACAGTATCAGAATGGCTGCTGTTCTCGTGATTGCTACGCCTACAGCTTGTAGCTAACCAGAGCTTTGGATGACACTGCCAATTAGCGAGTGGTTCGTTCTTGCGACGTGCCCGCGCATGATTAGCAACCAAACTAGCTGCCGAGTAAGCATCTGTTCATTAGTGGAGAAGAATACCTATGCTTGATTTGCCGCTGCCAGACAAATGTCAACAATATACAATACAAAATTGCCACCATATACTCGTAGCTAACCACTGACTCAAGACTTGGGTGGCAGCAATGTCACCAGTTCTCCACTTCAGCCTCTGAAATACAGAACACTCAATTAACCTGACGACAAATCTGCCATCACCTCAAATCATCGAATGCGTCTGTGCATACACCCGTCGCCGAGCTAAACTGGGCCACGAATTTAAACTATAAAGTAAGCTCCACCGTATTAGGCACAGCCACCGGTGAGCTATTTGCTCTGGAATGATGCAATGATGAGCGCTGTGGGCGGCAAAGTTTATACTACTAACCCAGAAGCACAACACTAACGAGAGGCGCCCTTAGCTGGGGCTTATCGTCCACTAATAAACCCTGGCGATTAAACAAACTAATCGCAAAGCGAGCGCCCTACGCCGGCCTTTCGTCGGGAGCCAATAGCCGCCCCGCGCCTCGCCGCCATAAATACCTCACCTCTCCTCGTCACTTCACACCACCACACGGAGCTCAGCCCGCAAAGCATTTTGCCCATCTGCCCCCGCACCACACGCACACGCACACAGAGCGCTAGCTAGCTTCTGCCATGGCAAAGGACGTCGAGGCGGCGCCAGGGGGCGGGGAGTACACGGCCAAGGACTACTCGGACCCGCCGCCGGCGCCGCTCTTCGACGCCGAGGAGCTGACCAAGTGGTCCCTGTACCGCGCCGTGATCGCCGAGTTCGTGGCCACGCTCCTCTTCCTCTACATCACGGTGGCCACCGTGATCGGCTACAAGCACCAGTCCGACCCCACCGTCAACACCACCGACGCGGCCTGCAGCGGCGTCGGCATCCTCGGCATCGCCTGGGCCTTCGGAGGCATGATCTTTGTGCTCGTCTACTGCACCGCCGGCGTGTCGGGGGGCCACATCAACCCGGCCGTGACGTTCGGCCTGTTCCTGGCGCGCAAGGTGTCGCTGGTGCGCGCCGTGCTCTACATGGTGGCGCAGTGCCTGGGCGCCATCTGCGGCGTGGGGCTCGTCAAGGGCTTCCAGAGCGCCTTCTACGTGCGCTACGGAGGCGGCGCCAACGAGCTCAGCTCCAGATACACCAAGGGCACCGGCCTCGCCGCAGAGATCATCGGCACTTTCGTGCTCGTATACACCGTCTTCTCCGCCACAGACCCCAAGCGCAGCGCCCGTGACTCCCACGTCCCCGTAAGTGAACTGCCTCTGCCTTCTCGTGCGATCGTCTCCAACGGAACGCGCTTCATCGATCATAACACGGATGCTGAAACGAATTGTTTGTTCAGGTGCTGGCTCCTCTGCCAATCGGCTTCGCCGTGTTCATGGTCCACTTGGCCACCATCCCCATCACCGGCACCGGCATCAACCCGGCCAGGAGCTTGGGAGCTGCTGTGATCTACAACAACGAGAAGGCCTGGGATGACCACGTACGTATACTGCCCCATATCTCCCAATTAATTCATGGCTCACAGAAGTTGTTGGTCATGATTCCTTTTTTAAGCAGTGGTCACAAATCACAATCACTTTGAGACTAAAACATAAATAAATAACTAGACAGAACTTTTGTGGTGTTCCTTGTACACAAGTTCCCAAGTACGTAGCAGTCAGAACTCGGAACAGATAGACTATCTTATCGAACGGCTCAGGATAAGGATCGCTTATTTAAACTCACATCATAGTACTGTGTCATCATCCCGAACTGACTAGTAACATTGAAATTTGGTGCTCTAGTACCCTCCTGTAGGTTATGGTTTGACTGACATATGCAAACGGCACTATTTGAAGTACTAAGTACACGCGTCCTGATCTCTTCGCACCCACCATCCAACTAAGCTAGAAACTCTACTCTCTGTGGCTCTATGGAGTACATAATTAATGATATCTTCTTGTTCTATACATGTCCATAGTTTCGTAGAGAGAGAAATTATTAGAATTAAGATCGATTCAATTTCCTTTGAGATATCTGACTCACAGTTGTGGTCATGTTTGTTTCAGTGGATCTTCTGGGTGGGGCCATTCATCGGCGCCGCCATCGCCGCCGCCTACCACCAGTACGTCCTGAGGGCCAGCGCCACCAAGCTCGGCTCGTCCGCCTCCTTCAGCAGGAACTAGATCGACCGGCCGCCGTCGGCACTGAACTGTAGATATATCAGAGGACAGAGGGGCCTCCAGAGTTGCAGCTGTTCGGGTCCTGGAGTCTGCTGGTCTTGCTGAGCTCGCCGCGTTTGCTGCTTGTTTTCTCTACCGATCGAGTGTGTTTTCATTACTACTGTTTACTTCCGTGTAGTACTATGTACGAATGATGATGTATGCATCTGGGTAAACCAGGGGAAAAATTGAAATGCAGTGTGAACGTACGGTTCGGTTTGTGAATTATTTGGACGTTTTCTCGCTCTCTTTCTTTTTGCACGGGAACGGGCCCGAAGGCCCTAGAAGCAGAGAGCCCCAGCAAGTACTTGGTATCACAGAATGGGCGGAACGGAGCCAGTGCCCCCTTACACACAATAATGGATGGAAATTTTGGTGAAAACCCCTAACTATTATGTACTTCCTCCGACCCAAATTAATTGACTTGGATTTGTATACATTCGATTCCTCCGACCCAAATTAATTGACTTAGATTTGTATACATTCGAATGTATCTAGCACTAAAACATGTCTAGATACATTCGAATCTAGTCAATTAATTTGGATCGGAGAGAGTAGAAAATATAGAAAATCTCCAAATTTACTTACATGGCCCCCTCTGAATAAAAAGATGTTGTCTCCGCCCCCCACCCCCACCATATGATTTCTGGCCCGGTCCCTGCAGAAAGGTTCTCGACTTTTACAAGAAAGAAAGATCTCAGGAAATAATTCTAAAACTCGATCCGGTCCTTCTTCTCTACCTCTGTTCTGACGAGATTTCATGGCGTGGCAGCTGCCGACGACACCAGGGACTACGCCACTTGGGTTGCCGGCAGCGAGGAACGCCACGATTGGATTGAAGACCCTCTGTCGTGGTGGTGTCACGGCAGATGCCATAGATAGGCTAAAGGTGGGGACAATATGCACTAGAGGAATCCAGGGAGGGATAGTGTGGTGATTCCACAGAGAGATGCTTTGTATTCACTAGGTTTCTAAGGTTACAAATGCTCCTTAAGCTGTAATGGGGAGAGGAGGAAGAAGGAACTCTCTTACTCTCACCACTAGCTTACTCTCAGGAAACAACTACCCAAACGCCCACTCACTAGCGATCAACCCCTTCTACAGAGGCCCTAGCCCTCCTTATATAGGGGAGGCTATGTCTCCAACTAGGACATACGTGTCCTTATATTCCCTGAAATATGCCTCTTCCCAAAATAGCAAACCGATCGGGTTACTTTTCGCCATCGTAAGCCATGCAGAGGCTACGTGAGCCTCTGCGACGCCAGCGTCATCCGACACAGGCAACGTCACCCTTGTCGGTCATGCCTCGGTGGTCCTTCCCTCTGTCCGTTTCGCTCATGCTCTCGCGTACAGTGGCCACCTTTTGACCAGCGAGATACCTTCCTTCTCTTGCAAGCCTGATATAACCCGGATCATGTCCGGTTAATCCGGCCCCGCGGGTACCTGCATACAAGTTACATGAATCCTGCCGGCATACTACATATGTCGTCCAGGACTCAGTTAGTTGGACATCCTCCGGTCCGGGTTACCCCGTGATTCGGCCTGCCTTGAGGTGACTTGGCCAGCACTCGCTTTGACCTTGCCGTACTTTGGCTAACTCGGCCTTTATACCCCGGCGTACCCCGGCGTGACCCTACCCGGGGGTATGCCCCCAACATTAGTCCCCGAAGCTGGTGCGGTCTTAGCAGCTTCAGCTACTAAGGCCACAGCAGGTTCAATCTTACCGAGCCTTTTGCTCCCTTTTCCGAGTTGCCTCATATCCCGGATTTCATTGGCTAGCTTTTCCCTTGGCACATTCCGAGTTTTCACTCGCTGGCCGGGTTACCCTTTAGTTTTCCGGGTTATCCTTCCTTCTCTCGTACGCTATCCCACGTAGAGGGTAATCATTATCTTGCCTCATTTTAAGGGCCTGCGTTAGTTACTGCAGCAGTTAATGTCAGGTGTTACTATTGCACACGTCACATCGTGTCTGTCTCCTCGTTAACTATATCACCACGTCACATCGTGGGATCTCCTACGCCCTGTGGCCCTTCCTGTGGCTTGCCTGTGATTGGCTGACTCGGTCAGATACACGGCCACACCGTGTGGCCTCGCCGCATCGCACGATCCCACTACCCCCGCTGGGGCGTGGTTAAATAGGGGAGGGGCGCGCCCCTTGGTATTTTTCCCCATCTCGCGCCCCTCTGCCTCTTCTTCTTCTTCTTCTTCCTAGCGCCAGCGCCGCCGCCGCATCTGCTCAGCAGCGCCACCGCCGCACCGTGCCTTTTCGCACCAGCATCGCTGCCGCTCCCGCGCAGCTCCACCACCACGGGTCCGCGCCAGTCCAAGGTTCTACCCCCACCTCCGATTGGGCCGGTGAGGATAGCGATCTAGACATGACCGAAGAAGAGCTCGCCGTCACGGAAGCAGAGATGAAGGAGGGGGCGGAGAACTCCAAGCGCGACGCCTGGGCTGGCTCCTAGGTGTGCCAGGATGACCTGGACTGGCTATACCGCACGAGCCGCATCAACGAGGGCATGGTTGCCCGCCTCGCCTCCGAGGAGCTCGCACCCTCACCCAATCCCGGTGGGTTCGTGGTGTTCCTGTCCCATTTCTAGCGCGGGTTTGGCCTCCCCGTTAGCGATTTCTTCCATGATTTCCTTGATATCTATGAACTTCAACTGCACCACCTTCCGATGAACGCCATCACTTCCCTTTATTCCTTCGTCTCCACCATAGAGGGGTATGTCGGATTGTGGCCCACTAAAGAGCTCTGGATCCGTTTCTTCGGTCTACGAAGGAACGTGATTCCGAATAAGCAGCTTGATCGGAGGACAAACATCTTACGCAGTTCGGTGCTGCTTCTATTTGTCCCTGGAAACAATCCGTCTTTCCCCGGGTCATGGGGCTAGATTCTTGCAAGGGTTGGGCCCGAACTTTCTTCTATGCCAGAAATGGCACAAATGAAGATCTGATCCGGCTGCGCCCCTACGCTTCGGGTCCTCCTAATCCGGATCTGTGGGACTGGGTTTCCAAGAAACCCACTGTGTTGGCGAATCAAGTCAAGAAACGGTTCCAGGAGCTGAAGGACGCGGGGCTGCGCAACGAGGACACGATGATCACTTTCATCCGCAGCCAGATCTCCCCTCTCCAGAAACGCACTCACAAGCTTTGCCACATGAGCTGGCGCCTTGACCCCAACCGGACCTCTTCCTTTGAACTGAACAACACCGAGATATTCTGCCGGGTCAAGGCCCTTTTTACGACCGACAAAAAGTTCACCGCTGATTGGGAGTGGGGGATAGAGCATTTCTGCCGAGACAAGCCTCCTCCTACGGTAACCCTCGTGTTCCAATCTTTCTCCGGATTAAGTTCTATGTCGGAGTATGTTATTTATCTGATCCTCTTGTATTTCTCTCTTAGTTGTTTCTTCAGCAAACTCTCGAAGATGGCACCGAGCCTTCGCTCAAATGGGCAAAGGATCGTCTTGTCTCGGACGAGGAGGAGCCGGATCAGGAGATGTTCCTGCCATTCCCCGATGCCACTAAGCGACCCACTGGTAACTTCTCTTCCTTAAGAGATTGCCCTGACGATGAAAATGATTCCGACGTTGAGGTGATGGAAGCATTTGATGTTGTACCCCTTTATTATGCCTTTCCGGCTTCAGCTAACCCAGGTGGGCAGATCCATGAAGACCCTCCTCTTGCCACGAGTGAGCCGGTCCCAGCCGCGTCTAAGAAACAGGCTGCAACCTCTGCTGCTTCCTCTGGACCTGCCAAAACGACTAAGAGGAGGAAGAAGTTCGCAGACAAGACCGCCACCAAGCCTCCGACTAAGGCTATAGTCCGGAGAGCTCGCAAGCCCAAGGAGCCTTTGACTTCTGACGAGTAGGTTACTTTCTTCTTCATCCAATTTTCTGCTTCGTGCTTCGCTATTCATATGTTTTTCCTTTGTTATAATTTATTATTCGTCGCTTGATTCGGCAGGGCTACGGTGGAGGTTCCCCAGAGCGGATCCAGCATCGCTTCGCCTCTCCGGCATACCCCATCTCCACCCCTGTGGCGACGATACACGCCCGCTGAGCCCCATTCAGGAGGGTTCAGCGGCTGCTTCGGGTTCTAGCCCACCTCGTCTGGAGGAGGGCAACCTTGGTGCAGGGGGAAGTGGTTCTGCCGAGGTAGCAGATGCTCCCAGCTCCACTTTGGCTTAGGCGCAACCTGCTACCTCCGAGGTACCAACAGCACCCCGCCAAAACAAGCACCAGCACAAGCACCAACGCCAGCACCAACAACAGCAGCACAAGTACCATTAGCAACACCAACTCCCTCTGCCTCGTCCGAGTCTTCCAAGACTCGGCGAGAAGGCCCAGTTAGCACCAAGGCTGCACCCAAGAGAAAACCCGCAGCTCAAACTTCAACCTCTCAGCAGCAACCTAAGGCCAAGAAAGCTTTTGACGCCGCTAGGGCAGCATCCATCAAGGCTGGACAGCGCACGCTCGTGTCCATGCTTCCGAAGAAGACCCCACCGAAGAAAGACACCTCCGCCGGGTCAGCTAACACGCAACTTGCATTGCACACTAGCCCTGTTGCTGCCCAAGTTGAAAGGAGGGAAGCCCATGCCAAGGGTTTGATTGCGCCCCATATGCTTAGCGGAGAGCGCTATCCTCCGGCCTTGATTGAGTTCGTCAATAACTGGAACAAGGTGGAGTTCATCCATAACGATGATCTCCCGGAGAAATTTGGGCCTGCCGAGTTTGCCGCACAGATGAATACAGCCGCCAAGGCTATCAACCTTGCCGGCCGGATGATGGAGGTACGCTACCTTGTCCTTTATTTAACATGTACTAAACATTAGTGATATAACCATTAGTCCCCGAGCCTCCGGGGGAGTAACTTGTTACTCGGCCGGATGCTCCTTAGAGAACTAGCGTAGCTCCTTAGTAACTTCAGATATGCACACACCTAGAGCCGGGTTAAGTTCCACTTGGCCCGAATGTTGTACACTTCGAATATGCACACACCTAGAGCCGGGTTAAGTTCCACTTGGCCCGAATCTTGTACACTTCGAATATGCACACACCTAGAGCCGGGTTAAGTTCCACTTGGCCTGGATCTTGTACACTTCGAATATGCACACACCTAGAGCCGGGTTAAGTTCCACTTGGCCCGGATCTTGTACACTTCGAATATGCGCACACCTAGAGATGGGTTAAGTCCCACTTAGCCCGGATCTTGTACACTTCGAATATGCACACACCTAGAGTCGGGTTAAGTTCCGCTTGGCCCGGATCTTGTACACTTCGAATATGCACACACCTAGAGCCGGGTTAAGTCCCACTTGGCCCGGATCTTGTACACTTCGAATATGCACACACCTAGAGGCGGGTTAAGTTCCGCTTGGCCCGGATCTTGTACACTTCGAATATGCACATGATCAAGCCAACTTTGCTTTTCTCAGGTTACCACCAATCACCGGAGCGCTGAGTTTCATCGCCTCTTGGACACACATAAGGCGCTGCGCTCGAAACATTCTACGCTTCTTGATGAGTTCGAGAAAAGGGGTAAGTTTTCTCCTTGGCTTTTTCCCCATCTTTCTTTGTATTTTCCCGCCGAACTAATCTGTTATTCGGATTGGGCAGCCGAAGTGGAAGCCAAAAACACCATCATGAGAAAGAACTTGGAGCAGATAAAGGGTAAGTCAGTTTTGCTTGATCTTCTTCTGCGCCCTCTCTCCTTTTCTTCTAAGCTCGGCAAATATTCATACCTCGGCTTTGCCGGGTCAACAAACTGTTTCAGCATCTCTTGAAGATAGTGTGCCCGTGCCTGATATGATGATGCATTTTCTCGAACAAGCAGGGCAGCAGCAGGCCGAACTTAAGAAGAAGGATGATGAGCTCGCCCTCCTCTAGACTAAAGATGATGAAATTGCCAAGCTCAAGGCAGAAATGAAAAAGCTCAAGGCGCTCCACAAAACTAAGATGGAGAAAGCTGGCCAAGACTTCACTGAGGAATGGGAACGTCTCAACCTCCAAATTGCCAAAGATCAAGAACTGCTGAAGGAGGCCGACGTTAAGCTTGAGTCGGCAAATGCTGAACTGGAGCAACTCCGGAAGAGGCGTGATAACTACACCAAGGAGCTGACCCGGATCCATAGCTATATTTCTCGTAAGTTCTTTTCCTTCAGCCGACATTAATCTTTCCGGGTCAACCTCCTTTACTTATTTCACTTGTCTTGTTTTCAGGTAAATTTCTAGAGGGTGATGCTATTGCGGCTGCTGTAGTTTCCAAGTTCCGCCAGCAGAGGGGTACCCCAACTGGTCCTGGCGCTGAAAATATTCCCTATGACATGGAGGACTTGCTGGTCAGCCTATCTTCTCGCATCGAGATTGTGAAGAACTATGGTAAGGATATCCTAGATGCAGCAGTCCGGATCTTCAATGCCCTTTGGCCTGGTGAAGATACTCTGGAGGGATCCACTGCTCTAATTAATAAGTTAATGGAGTGTGAGACCCAGCTTGACCTCTGGAGGGAATCCGCCGGACGCGCCGGAGCTGAAAACGTCATCCACTACGTGCTCACATGGTATGAGAAAATAAATCAAAATCTTCTTGAGCGCATGCGCACCGGATCAAGGTGGTCCAACACAAGGCTTGCGCCCATAGCCTCATTCAGTTTGCTCCCATCCATCAATGGAACGAGGGACCAAGCTTTCTCGAAGCTGTTGACGACGAATATGTTGAAGATGGTTCGGGAGATGAGGAAGAGGACGAAGCTTCAGATGTTTAAGAGAATGAAGACGATGATGAGGCTGAAGCCGGAGTTCCACCTACTGCTACTCCTTGAGCGTGAAAAAACACTTTGAAATTTATCAGATCCCCGGTATGCCGGGTGCAGATGTATTAAGCACACGAATTATATTTTGCTACTAAGTTGCTCGTGCCGGATTAACTTGGGCTTAGTCCCCGAGTTTCATTTTCTTGTTTCCCCAATTTCCTGGCTTGGCTCGTGTCTACCTTGATTTGGTTTTATGACTTACGAGTCCAAGTTTCAAAAATTGACTTAACAATACTTGGAAACTTTAGGACTAGCTCAAAATAATTCAGGATAGTAAATATAAAGTAAGCATAAGGTTAGTCCGAATAACAAATGTCGGCTCGATTAAGTTCTTTTTCTTAGTCATTTTTCGTGTGCTACGCAATTCCAAACTTGTTCTCTTGCTTGCCATGAAGCCAAATCTTGTTGGACAGCAGCAAGTCGAAGAGTTGAGTTTTTGGTGCTCACACACTACTAATCCGGCTTAGGTAGAAGCAACTTACACCAGCCGACATATAAATAACAAATATAGAAAACAATAAATATCACTAAGGCAGTCCCCGAGTTACTGCTCGAGGTGCCAAGATTTCATTGATAAACTCATTGCCGGCATACATACCGACATATGAGAGACTCAGATACACACACTTCTTTGTTAAGTGTAGAATGGATGGAGTAGAGCTACATTCCATGGATGCTTAGATTCCTCGCTGGACCTGTCCGCCTTGTTCTTCTCTTGTGGTTTTGCATCAATGAGATAATAAGTCATTGTGCAATGCTTTACTCACAATGAATGACCCTTCCCATGGGGGGGGGGATAACTTATGCATGCCAGCAGTATGTTGTACCAGCCGGAGTACCAGATCACCTTCCCGAAAGACTCAGGGGTTTACCTTCTGGCTATGATAGCGTCGGAGGTTTTGTTGATATGTGGCAGATCTGGACAATGCCAATTCTCTCGCTTCTTCCAGCAGATCAACATCATTTTACCGGGCTTCTCGCACTTCGGCTTCTGTGTATTGGGTGACTCTAGGCGAATCATGCTCTATGTTGGCTGGTAATACAGCTTCTGCCCCATACACCAGAAAGAATGGCGTATAGCCTGTTGATCGATTCGGAGTTGTTCTTAAACTCCATAATACTGCTGGTAGTTCTTCTATCCAGCACCCCGCTTATCTTTGTAGCGGCTCAATGAGCCGGGGTTTTATCCCGGATAATACTAATCTGTTGTATCTTTCCACTTGTCCGTTCGATGCAGGGTGGGCTACCGAGGCAACGTCCGGCCGGATCTTCTTATCTCGGCAGAATCACGCGAATGCTCCTTCAGCAAAATTTGTGCCATTATCTGTTATGATACTGTGAGGATAGCCATATCTCAGAATGATATCTTTGAGGAATGTCACGGCTGTAGCTCCATCACATTTTCTTATTGGCTTTACTTCAATCCACTTTGTAAACTTGTCAACCATAACCAAGATAAGAGTCATGTTTCCTCTCGCTGGTTTAAATGGGCCAACCATATCCAGGCACCATACAACAAATGGCCAGGTAATTGGTATGGTCTTGAGCTCCGACATTGGCATGTGTGTCTTGGTAGCATACCTCTGACAGCCATTGCATTTTCTTACTAAATATTCTGCTTGTTCCAAGGCACTAGGCCAGTAGAACCCATGCCGGAAAGCTTTTGCCACTAATGCTCTGGACGAGGCGTGATGCCCACATTCCCCTTGATGTATATCTCGGAGGATGTCAAGCCCTTCTTCTGGGTCAACACACCACTGCAGGACATTCGTGACACTCCTCTTGTATAGCTCGGCATTGATGATCGTATATGCCTTTGCGCGCCTCTGAATTTGCCTGGAAAGCACTTCATCACTGGGCGAAGTTCCATCCTTCAGGAATTGAAATATGGGCAGTGCCCAAGCTGGTATAGCTCGCACCGGAAACACATCCTCATCTATTTCCATTTGCTCCACCGACATAACCTCGGCCGGATCGCGCTGCCCAGTCCCCGGTTTCTGCGAAGCAGTCCCCGGGTTTCCTGAACCACTTACTATGTCGATGTCCATGGGTACCGCTCCGGATTTCGGATCTACCGGGATGAAGATTGAGTCGGTTTCCGGGGATGGCCTGATAGATGGTTTTCTGAGGTGTTCTAGAGCTACACCCAGTGGAATTGCTTGTCGGGTTGATCCGAGCTTCGACAATACATCGGCCGCCTCGTTTTCCAGCCGGGGTACATGGTGAAACTCGCATCCCTCAAAGTATCCCGATATCTTTTGCACATGGAATCTGTACAATGCCATGTTTGGATCCAAAGCGTCCCATTGCCCTGAGACTTGTTGAACTACCAAATCCGAGTCGACAAAACATTGGATCCGACGTATTCCAATTTCTTTTGCCACTTTGAGCCCATGCACAAGTGCTTCATATTCTGCAACATTGTTTGATGCAGCAAAATGGATCTGCAGCACATACTTCAGCTGGTCCTTCTTGGGCGAGGTAAGCACGACTCCGGCACCTAACCCGGTTTTTGTTTTTGATACGTCAAAATGCATTCTCCAGTAGTTCGGATCTGGCAATGGTGGCTCATATTGCATCTTGGCCCAATCCATGAAAAAGTCGGCCACAACCTGAGACTTGATCGCATCTCGCCTATTGTACTGCGGAGCATAAGGGGCTAGCTCAATTGCCCATTTTGCCATCCGGCCGCTCACATCCTTGTTGCTCATTATCTCAGATATGGGGGCTTCACATATCACTTTTATTGGGTGTTCTTCAAAGTAGTGTTTTAGTTTCTTTGCTGCCATATACACACCATATGCCATCTTCTGATAGTGAGGATAGTTTTGCTTTGATGCTGATAATACCTCGCTCAGGTAATAGACTGGCCTTTGCACTGACTTACCCTCCTCGTCGCGCTCTACCACTATTACTACACTTACAACTCGGTTGGTTGCGGCTATGTAGAGCAACATTGGCTCTTTTGATAGTGGAGAGGCTAACACTGGTGCAGTGGCTAACATTTTCTTTAACTGGATGAAGGCTTCATTGGCCTGCGGCGTCCATACGAACTTGTCTGCTTTTTTCATTAGTTGATAGAGAGGCAGTGCCTTTTCTCCCATCTGACATACAAACCGACTTAAAGATGCCAGGCAACCAGTGAACTTCTGGACATCGTTAAGACACTTCGGCAGTTCCATTCGCTCTATGGCTCGGATTTTAGTTGGGTTAGCTTCAATACCTCGGCTGGAGATAAGAAATCTGAGTAATTTTCCAGCCGGGACACCGAAGGTACATTTCTCCGGGTTAAGCTTCATTCGGAACCTTCTTAGGTTCGCGAATGTTTGCCTGATATCATCAAGGAGCATTTTGCTTTCCTTGGTTTTTATAACCACATCATCCACATATAGTTGCACATTTCGGCTAATTTGGTCGTGTAAACATTTTTGCATACATATTTGGTACGTTGACCCTGCATTACGTAAACCAAAAGGCATGGTGCAATAGCAATAAGCCCCATACGGGGTGATAAACGCAGTCTTTATTTGATCACTTGGGTTCAGAGGTATCTGGTGGAAACCAGAATATGCATCTATGAATGACAACAGTTCATACCCAGTAGTAGAATCTATGACTTGATCTATCCTTGGTAGTGGGAATGGATCTTTTGGACACGCCTTATTCAGGTTCGTGTAATCGATGCACATACGCCAAACCACTGCCACATTCGGATCATCTTTCTTCTTTTGCAACAACACCGGATTAGATAGCCAATCCGGGTAAAGCACTTCCATGATAAACCCAGCTGCTAGGAGCCGAGCTATCTCATCTCCAATGACTTTTCTCCTATCTTCGGCGAAGCGGCGGAGAGGTTGCTTCACCGGCTTTGCTCCGGGTCTCACATTCAAAGAGTGCTCGGCCAACTCCCTCGGAACACCTTGCAAGTCCTGTGTGGACCAAGCAAAGATATCCCGATTCTCACGGAAGAAGTTGATGAGCTCGCTTTCCTATTTGTCATTTAACCCGGCACCAATCATTACAGTGCGCTCTAGGAACAGATCATCAACAGGCACTTTCTTTATATCCTTTGTTGCTTGAAACGAGACACTTCCATGTGGGTTACTCAGCGCCGGCATATACTGCTGTGCAGATTGAGCCAATGCCGCTACTTCTTGGATCTTTCTCTTTTCTTGTGCGATCACGAGTGACTCGGCCAGGTTAGACCCGGCGGACGCACACTCAATGGAACGTCGGAAATCTCCTGCTACGGTAATTACTCCATTTGGCCCGGGCAACTTCATCTTCAGGTAACTGTTGTGACAACTTGCCATGAATTTGTTCAGGGCTGGCCTGCCGAGTAACGCGTGATATGCGCTTTCTAAGTTCACAACCTCAAATTCCAAATTCTCAGTTCGGCAATTATCTCTTGTGCCAAATAGCACGTCTACCCGGACTTTGTCAATGGGCTCACAGGAAATGCCTGGCACAATACCATGAAAAGTTGTTCTCGTAGCCTGGAGCATGTTCTCCGAGATACCCAATTTGCGCATTATTATCCACATACATAATATTGATGCTGCTGCCATTGTCAATCAGCACCTTAGAGAATCTTACATTGATATTTGGCCCGATGAACGTTGGGTCCAGCACCAGTGCATACGAACCAGGACTAGGCATAAGCTTGGGATGGTCCTTGATACTCCACGTAATTTCCTGATCCGACCAAGGCATATACTTTGTCACAGCCGGCATTACCGCATTCACTTCCATATGTCGGTGCTGCAAGCTCTTTCTATCTGTTTACTCTGTGGTAAACACGCAGTAACTCTGGTGATGCTCTCTGTATTCATTTCTCCCCACATTGCCGGTATACCTTTGATCTGGCCGATGCTGATTTTCCACCTGATGCACTACATCCCTTCTCTCATGGTTCTCATACCTCAGCGAAGGTGGTGGCAACATTAACTGTTGCGTGTTCGCTCTGGAGAGTAATTGCTGTCGGGGTAACTCCTGCCGAGGTTGATCGTTCTGAGGTGCCTGAGCATTCCCCGGACCACTTTGTTCTATCTTCCTCATCCACTCACATTGTCGCGTTGTGTGACCCGCCGGGTTACTCAGATTTGGCGTGTGAAATTTACACGGCTGATCCAGCATTGCCTCATACGTATACCTCGGCCGGTCTTTCTTTTCTTGCCACTGTTTCTTTTGCTCTGGCGTCCAAGTTTTCTTGCCATCGTTCCTCGGAGTCCATTGTTGCCCTCCAGTTTTCTGACGCTGATTACTCCCTGCTCCGGGTTGATCTTGATTTACAGCAGCAACTTGTTGCGAACTATACCGGTAATCCGGTCTATCATGTCTTCTCTTACCCCGATAATCATTCCGCCGGGATGACCCGGCTCCATCTCGCTGGTAATACTCCTCATTTGCCTCGTTCGACATAAGCCGGGGTTGATTCGGATCCCCAAAAGCATACGAATCAGCTATCCGGATCGTCTCTGCTAGTGTAGTTGGCATGTCCCTTTGCAACCTCTGCCACAACATGCTTGCATATCTACACCCTTGCGCAAACCAAGCTATGGCCTGTGACTCAATCACGCCCTCACATGAGTTTCGCACAGTGCACCAACGGGTTAAGAACTCCCGGTCTGTCTCATTTGGTCTCTGCTTGCACATTGCTAGGGTCTGTGGCCTATTGGGCCTCTGATACGTGCTTGAGAAGTTAATGATGGACATTTCTTCAAAATCGATCTAGCAGTTAATACTTCCGGGTGGCAAATTGTTTAGCCATACCCTTGCTGACCCCTCCAGCATCTGAGGTACATATCTCACAGCCCATCTCAAGTTGCCTGTAGCAATTTTCACCGCCGTTGCGTAGTTGATCAACCAATCCTCCGGCTTGGTGCTACCGTCATACGTCTTTGTGCCTCTGGGTAACTGGAATTTAGGTACTGGAGGTTCTTTCATGATCCGGGGCCCAAAGCACGCTGGACCCGGAGGACCTTGACACTCAATTTGCTCCGACCTATAAAGCCGATCTAGTTTTAACCTGGCGTCATCAGGCATCAAGTTCCTGCTTCCCAACCTTGACCCTATCACGTGATAGTCCGGCCTAGGGTATCCTGCGTTCATCATTTCCGAATCACCATCATTGTATATGTCTTGCTCTCGTGGAGCGCCCCTCTATTGCATACCTTGGCCAGCACTTCGCTCTTGCCGCGGTATATTCCGCTGCTGCGGTTGCCCCGCACCCACCGAGTTATGCTGTCCGGCATTGCCGTTTACATCGTTTCCCTGACCGGCATTGCCTTGGTCGCGGTTACCTCGGCCAGCTTCACCTCGGCTGACACTTCGTCGATCCTTGTTTTCCTGCACTGCTTTTCCTTTCCCTGCTCTTGCCAGGTCGTAGGGGACTATCTGTTTGTTTCTCCTCGCCGAGGTTACCACCTCTTATCTTCTTGGGTCACCATGAGGGGATGATGCAGCTCCAGCAGATTTCTCTGGGTTACCTATCGCTGAATAAACGACTTTGGAGGCCCCAGCTCTTGCCGGGTTAGCCCTGAGCAACTCCTCATTTTGTCTGTTAGCGATCCGGACTAACTCATTGACTCTCTCCTACTGTCTTTGCCGAGCTTCAGCCGTCAAACCCTCTAACTCGGATGCAGCTGCATCCGCTGCTCTGAGGTTGTTTGCCGGGGTACCGTACTTTGGCAGCCCCACGGATAAAACGTTCTCTGACTCCTCAACTCTAGTATCACCCTCTTTGTTCATTTCACTGATGAGGTTTCTCCCCTTTACTTTTACATCATCTACCTTATTCGCTTTTGCATACTCGCGCAGTGTCATGTTCAATGACTGCTGAGCCGCAGCTATCTTTTTTGCACCTTCTAGTATTTTCTTCCTAGTTTCCTCTAACTCGGCCTGTGCCTAAGCCGAATCTACTGCAGGTGCTATGGCGTTCTCTAGGCTATCTATCGCCTGCTGCAGCACGTTCTCTGGCCTCTCTAGTGGAGGACCTCTACTTTTCCTTGGTGCCTTGGGTGTTACCTCCAGATCTGGTGTCGGATCCTTGCTCGCGCCAGCGCTAGGCGCTATCATCATCACCTCGACGCGGTCAGGGGAGCGAGTAATACGCGCCCCGTGAGCCGCGCTAAGGGGTGGCTCGCCTCCCTCAACGAGGTGCTACGGGTGAACGCACGACACATCGACGACGACATAGATCTTGTGCGTGCCAAGCTTGACGAAGAGGCCGTTGCGCGGGAGAGGTCGCTTGCCAAAGTAGCCAGCATTGTCGCTGACGAAGTCCAGTGCTCCAAAGTGCTGAACGAGCCTGGAGACGATGTGCTCACCATTGCCGATGAGGTTTCCCGTCCGGATCTTCACTCCTGCTAGCGCCGCTAGCCCCACGGTGGGCGCCAACTGTCGTGGTGGTGTCACGGCAGATGCCATGGATAGGCTAAAGGTGGGGACAATATGCACTAGAGGAATCTAGGGAGGGATAGTGTGGTGATTCCACACACAGATGCTTTGTATTCACTAGGTTTCCAAGGTTACAAATGCTCCTTGAGCTGTAATGGGGAGAGGAGGAAGAAGGAACTCTCTTACTCTCACCACTAGCTTACTCCCAGGAAACAACTACCCAAACGCCCACTCACTAGCGATCAACCCTTTCTACAGAGGCCCTAGCCCTCCTTATATAGGGGAGGCTAGGTCTCCAACTAGGGCATACGTGGAGGCATATTCCAGGGAATATGGCCTCTTCCCAAAATTGCAAACCGACCGGGTTACTTTTCGCCATCGTAAGCCATGCAGAGGCTACGTGAGCCTCTGCGGCGCTAGCGTCATCCGACATAGGCAACGTCACCCTTGTCGGCCACGCCTCGGTGGTCCTTCCCTCTGTCCGCTTCGCTCATGCTCCCGCGTACAGTGGCCACCTTTTGACCAGTGATATACCTTTCTTCTCTTGCAAGCCTGATATAACCCGGATCATGCCTGGTTAATCCGGCCCCGCGGGTACCTGCATACAAGTTACATGAATCCTGCAGGCATACTACATATGTCAGCCGGGACTCAGTTAGGTGGACATCCTCTGGTCCGGGTTAACCCGTGATTCGGCCTGCCTTGAGGTGACTCGGCCAACACTCGCTTTGACCTTGCCGTACTTCGGCTAACTCGGCCTTTATACCCCGGCGTGACCCTACCCAGGGGTATCCCGCCAACACCCTCCGCATCGGCACGACAACCTAGAGGAAGAAATAGATCTAGAGCAAAGGCTCGCGAGGTGTGAAGCAGCCCCTTGGCCAAGGATAGCGGCGGCGTTTAATGCCGTCACTTGGAACCTTCCGCTCGGTGAGCTTCACCGCTTCCTGTTGTCGTCGAGCCCCATCAACCCACGCAATGATGGCTCAATGCACGGCGCCCAGAAAAATGTTGATGGCTCGTGGTTGATGTAGAGCTCGTTGGGAACCCCAAGAGGAAGGTATGATGAGCACAGCAGCAAGTTTCCCTCAGTTATGAAACCAAGGTTTAATCAAACCAGTAGGAGCAAGGAAACACCCCAAAGGTGTTACTAGCTGAGCTTTGGCAGGGCGCACTACCGGTGCTAGTAGCAACGTGGAGAACTTCACAACACAACCACATAACTTTGTCCCCAACTTGCGGTGAGGTTGTCAATCTCACCGTGTTTTGCGGAAAACAAAGGATTAAATGTATCGAATGGAAAGGAGTAAAAGTTTGCACAAAGTAAACACAAAGCAGAAACAGTTTATAGATTGTATGTAAAAGACAAGGACCGGGATCCATAGTTCACTAGAGGTGGCTCTCCTTAGATAGATAACATGCTGGGTGAAAAAATTACAACGGGGCAATTGACAAACACCGAGAAAGCAATACATGCATATACTAATCATCTTGACTCCTTTGAGACTTGATTGGGCATTACAACATAATACATAGACCGCCATCCAACTGCATCTATGACTAATAATCCACCTTCAGGTTATCATCCGAACCCCCTCCAGTATTAAGTTGCAAGCAACAGATTATTGCTTTACGAACTGCGTGTAAAGTAAACAATACGATTGTTCTATGAACAAAGGATTGTTGTTTTATCCCTAGTAGCAACAACACATCTAGTACCTTAGAGATTTCTGTCACTTCCCCAGATTACCAGAGGCATGAACCCACTATCAAGCATAAATACTAACTCTTGGAGTTACTAGCATCTACTTGGCCAAGATAGCTACTAACAACGGAAAGCATGCAAGATCACAAATAACAAAGACATGATAGAATCAATAATCAATCTGAAATAGCATCTCAATATCCATCGGATCCCCGCAAACACAACATGTATGAATTACAAATAAGTGATCTTGATCATGAACGGAGCTCACAAGATCTAAACATGAAAGCACAAAGGAGGAGAAACCAGCCATCTAGCTACTACATGGATCCGTAGTCCAATGATGAACTACTCACGCATCACACCGGAGGCTTGCATGGTGATGAAGAAGGCCTCCAGGGTGAATTCCCCTCTCCGGCAGGGTGCCAGGAAGAGCTTCAGATCCCTCCCGATCTAGGGATGGAGATGACGGCGGCTACAGACTCTTTCGTGGATTTTTGATCGGGTACTTAGGGTTTTCGTCCCGAGAGCAATATATAGGCGGAAGGAGAGGCCGAGGGGGTGCCGGGAGCCACCACACCACCCCCTGGTGCGGGCCCAGCCTAGCCGCACGGCCAGGTGGTGGGTCGGCCCCTGGCCCCTCTCCGTCTCGTATTCTGGCACTTGATCCCTTCCGGAAAAATAGACACTTTGGCTTTTGTCCCGTCCAATTCCGAGAATATTCATTTTCTGACTTTCCTAGAACCAAAAACAGCAGAAAACAGGCAGCTGGCACTGTGGTTCTTGTTAATAGGTTAGTCCAAGAAATCATATGAAAAGTACTCCAAAGTTGGAACAAAACACAAGAAAGTGGATAAAACCAAGCATGGAATATCAAAAATTATAGATACATTTGCTATGTATCAACATACCCAAGCTTAACTCATGCTCGTCCTCGAGTAGGTAAGTGATAAAAAGAAATAATTTTTGAGTTGACATGCACCATCAAAGACTTGATCAAAATATTTGCAAAACATTCAAGGCTGGGATCATAGTACTTCAATCATAACATGAAAGACAAAGTTCTAGCAATAAGACAAAGAAACTATGATGCAACATGAAAAGGCACAAACAAAAGATTCATGAATAACATGCTTTGCAAGACATTTGTTTCTTTCACATAAAGAAAACATAGCATAATAGTATTCAGCTTGTCCCTCAATAGAGTAGCAAATATAAATGCATAGGACACCTTCAAAGTTCATAAGAGTGACTAGATACAATAGTTTCAAACAAGCAATAACAAGTTATGCATCAATGAACAAGTCTTGGGACAATGCACATAGAACTAAGAATGGCCACTATGCTCTCAAAGTAGGTGCATAAAGATAGAAGGTGGAGACTCAATATAATGGTGGAAGAAAGGCCTTTTGTAAAAGGAAGTAGGGATTCAAGTCTCATAAAGAGCTTCCAAAAATTATGGTACTTAATAGCTTTCATCTCTCATTGCTCCTATCATAAACATCTTGAAGTGATTAAGGTTAAAGTGAACAAACTATGGTGTACATGCTTGACGAAGTATAAGTCAGAAATCTCATGTCCCTTGTATACGAGGGATGCTCCTCATGCTACTCAAGTTTAGTCACCGGTAAGATCTTGTCATCGTAAGTACATGTGTATCATAGAGAACCGCCAACGGGTACCCCTTGCCCGATGATACGGAAGAATCCCCATATCAAAATGACAAGGCAAGCAGACAACGAGCATCTCAGCATTCTTCTTATTTACCATGGGAATATTGTGCTTTTTTTTCTCTCTTTCCTCTTTTCATAGTATCTCTTTTTTTCTTTTCTCTTTTTTTTCAATATAGGACTCTTTTTTTATAAGAAGAATGCTTCATAGACAGCTCATTATGGTTACGCTGCAGGTTTCCACCATGTCAGCATGGATTAGACCAGCAGCCCAGGCGTTTCTCTAACACATATACATAACTCCATGGACTTACAAGCTCCCCTTTCATTTCATACCGACGACATCCATATACAAAAGAGCATGGTATCAACTAGGTACAAGTACCAAGTGCAATGTTGAAAGCGTTCCCCATGAAAGCATGGTTCTGCTAATTCCCAACAAATAAGTGCAAGCATATACAACATAGATGACACAATGGTTCAAGTTTATTAAGGGCAAGTAAAGTAAGGTGTGCCATCAAGTTTGTGAGAGCTTTAATCACTAGTTTTCTCATAACAAGTGGAAGGTAAACACAAGCATGAATATACTTGGAATAGCATAAGCTAGTAGGTAGGTATGGTGGAATCTTTGGAATAACTTGGTTTAGGGAGTTGGATGCATGAGTGGAACTCATACTTGGTTGTGGAGGTAGCAAAAGACTGGGAGCGACAAACTAAGAGAGCAATAATGGCCATAATCATGCAGAACGACAAAATATCATTGATCAAAGCATAAAGTGATACTACAAGTTGAAAACTAAAGAATCATAAAGGCTTATGGTGACTTGAGATAGTCATAACATGGTGTGAGCATGTGCCAAGTCAACCCAAATAAAGCATCAAAGGAGAATACCACTATACTATGCTTTAATATGCTAAAACAACGCATGATTCATCCAAGGCACATTAAGCAATCTCAATTGTTTATAACAAGTAATGCTACAGCAAAGAATACTAAGCATAAAGCCAAAACAATATCAAGCATGGCATGACAAAGCATAGGCCACAGTCAAAAACAAGCTCTTTTTACCACAAAAGCATGAACTTTCCTACTCTTTTCCAAACCAAACCAAATTATTTGCAAACCAATGTATGAAAGAGGGGGTCCAACCAACTTATTCAGAAAACTAAGCAAACCAAGCAAACTAAAAACCAAAACAAAAACGAAAAAGAAGACGCTCCAAGAAAAACACAACTGTGCATGAAACAATAAAAATGAAGCGTTTGGAAGAAACCTGGAATTTTTATTGATGAAGAAGGGGATGCCTTGGGCATCCCCAAGCTTTGACGCTTGTACTTCTTGGATGTTTCTTGGGGTGACACGCGTGGCATCCCCAATCTTGAGCTTTTGTCCATCCTTCATCTCATACTCATTCCTTCCATACACCTGAAATTTTTCCTTCATACAAAACTTCACACAATCTCATTAGCAATATTAGTGCACTTAAGATAAATAAGTCTCAAGGTTCAGTTCTAACACCAAATAAACTTCCATTAGAACACTAGCTACTGTAGCACTTCCCTCAAAAAGCTCAATTCCCCAAAAGAACTCAAAAAGGAACCCACAAGAAGCAAATGCAGAAAATGACAGAAATCTGTCAAAACAGACCAGCAGGTAAAGACGAATTTTTTCGAAGACCTTATGTTGCTCAAATCAAAAAGTGTTGAACTAACGAAAGTTAGATAACAACCTGGGGCAGAATCACAAAAAAGTACAGCTCAATACGACATACAGAGCTCTATCAGGAATTTTTACGGTGAAGCACAAAAATCTGTTTCGGGACAGCAACTTTCCCAATCATTACTTCACTCTCATTAGAGGTTACTCTTGGCACAAAAAGCAAATAAAAAGGATAAGGAGAGGTTATTGAAGAGTTAATAACTTCCAAGACTCAACTAAAACTCTTGGGTTATCTCCCAACAAGTACTTTTCTTTAACGCCTTTAAGTTAGGCATAAGAAGCAAAGAAAGAATCAAGTGTTCTCAAATGAAGAAGCATTAAGATCAATACCAGAAATATTTTCAACAAGGCAAGGTATATCATCCAAATAAGTTCGAGAGGATCCTCTCTCAATGCTCTTAGGTTCACTATTCTCATCAAAAGGGTTTGCAGGAACAATCCAATCAAGATTCTTTTCTATGGCATCATGTATTGCTACTAGTTTAAAGGGTATTGGTATCTTAGGTTCCTCCCCATTAGGTTCGGTTTTGTTCATATTTTCTCATATACCAACAATATCTACACATGAGCCTAGCATATTGAAACGTTCAAAAACTTTTCTAGCTTCTTTGGTAACATCATAGAACTCCTTAAACAAAGTTTCTAGAATAAAATCCCTCTTTTCAGGATCCTCAATTTCTTTAAGCTTAAGAAACATTACTTGCATTAAGGGGTTGAGGTTAACAAACCTAGCTTCTAACATGTGAATTAAAGAAGCTACAACAATCTCAAAATTTGGAGCAAGTTCTACAAGGGATCTATCCTCAGTATCTTCATGTTTGCTAACATGATTAAAGAATTCTTCAATATTATCTTTCCCAATTATAGAACCACTACCAATTGAAAGGTCTTTCAAGGTGAAAGTAGGGATCAACATGGTGAGCTAAGGAAGGGGTGACAACTAAAGGAGACTTATTTTTTTTTGGGTTTTCAAATAAGAAAGCAAACAAGTAAAACTAATTTTTTTCGTATTTTTGAAAAACAAAACAAGCAAACAAAGCAAAAAGAAACTAAGCAAAACAAAAACAACAAAGTAAAGAGATTGGTTATGAGGGACTCCCCTTGTGAAGTTGTCCTTGACTCCCTGGCAACGGCGCCAGAAAAATGCTTGATGGCTCAATGCACGACGCCCGGAAAAATGTTGATGGCTCGTGGTTGATGTAGAGCTCGTTGGGAACCCCAAGAGGAAGGTATGATGAGCACAGCAGCAAGTTTCCCTCAGTTATGAAACCAAGGTTTAATCGAACCAGTAGGAGCAAGGAAACACCCCAAAGGTGTTACTAGCTGAGCTTTGGCAAGGCGCACTACCGGTGCTAGTAGCAACGTGGAGACCTGGACAACACAACCACATAACTTTGTCCCCAACTTGCGATGAGGTTGTCAATCTCACCGTGTTCTGTGGAAAACAAAGGATTAAACATATCGAATGGAAAGGAGTAAAAGTTTGCAGAAAGTAACACAAAGCAGAAACAATTTATAGATTGTATGTAAAAGACAAGGACCAGGATCCATAGTTCACTAGAGGTGGCTCTCCTTAGATAGATAACATGCTGGGTGAACAAATTACAGCGGGGCAATTGACAAACACCGAGAAAGCAATACATGCATATACTAATCATCTTGACTCCTTTGAGACTTGATTGGGCATTACAACATAATACATAGACCGCCATCCAACTGCATCTATGACTAATAATCCACCTTTAGGTTATCATCCGAACCCCCTCCAGTATTAAGTTGCAAGCAATAGATTATTGCTTTACGGACTGCGTGTAAAGTAAACAATACGATTGTTCTATGAACAAAGGATTGTTGTTTTCTCCCTAGTAGCAACATCACATCTAGTACCTTAGAGATTTCTGTCACTTCCCCAGATTACCAGAGGCATGAACCCACTATCGAGCATAAATACTAACTCTTGGAGTTGCTAGCATCTACTTGGCCAAGATAGCTACTAACAACGGAAAGCATGCAAGATCAGAAATAACAAAGACATGATCAAATCAATAATCAATCTGAAATAGCATCTCAATATCCATCGGATCCCCGCAAACACAACATGTATGAATTACAAATAGATGATCTTGATCATGAACGGAGCTCACAAGATCTAAACATGAAAGCACAAAGGAGGAGAAACCAGCCATCTAGCTACTACATGGATCCATAGTCCAAGGATGAACTACTCACGCATCACACCGGAGGCTTGCATGGTGATGAAGAAGGCCTCCAGGGTGAATTCCCCTCTTCGGCAGGGTGCCGGGAAGAGCTTCAGATCCCTGCCAATCTAGGGATGGAGATGACGGCGGCTACAGACTCTTTCGTGGATTTTTGATCGGGTACTTAGGGTTTTCATCCCGAGGGCAATATATAGGTGGAAGGAGAGTCCGAGGGGGTGCCGGGAGCCACCACACCACCCCCTGGCACGGGCCCAACTTGGCTGCACGACCAGGTGGTGTGGCCGGCCCCTGGCCCCTCTCCGTCTCGTATTCTGGCACTTGATCCCTTCCGGAAAAATAGGCACTTTGGCTTTTGACCCGTCCAATTCCGAGAATATTCATTTTCTGACTTTCCTGGAACCAAAAACAGCAGAAAATAGGCAGCTGACATTGTGGCTCTTGTTAATAGGTTAGTCCAAGAAATCATATGAAAAGTACTCCAAAGTTGGAACAAAACACAAGAAAGTGGATAAAACCAAGCATGGAACATCAAAAATTATAGATACATTTGCAATGTATCACGCAACTCCACTTGTCGTTCTCCCCTCGCCACCACGGTAGGCCAGCGAACGAGGGAGGGAGGAGGGAGGGAGATGATACTCTGATCAACCATGATCCTTGAGATGGAGATGCTCGAGGCAACCACCTTCTTAGCTTCTGGTTCAAGCCATAGGAGCGCTCTGGCGAGAAGAGGCAGCCACAACAGCTGCTAGGTTCGGCTCAAACGACCTGACAGACATCTCCAGAGCAGCAACAGAGCATTGCTCCACTATTTTATCGTGGTGGCAGAACATGGCTCCGCAGTGTTCCTCCCCTTGCCGTCACTATCGGCCAATGGAAGAGGAACAAAACATCCAATCCACAAGAGGAGACAGAGAGTGGATTTATTGGAGGAGATGGTGGCCTTCGTCTTTGTCCCCTGCTCCGACTAGATAAGAATGAGCATGGCACCGACAAACCCTAAGCCCCAGGTCTGACTGCCATGGCCTGATGCTCCACTCTAAACTATGAGCAGAAGGCCCAACATCGACAAACTGCCAAAGAAGCTACACCTATCTACTTCAAGGCCTCTCCATGTCCATCCCTGAATGTCTATTCCAGTGGAGAGGACCCGGGAGGGTACTGGTCTCCAACGAGGCAGGCACAACTACTATTCACACACGAGAGCTAGACACCTTCAATAATTAAGCGGTACTGGTACTATTTTAGCAAGGACCTTACATTGGAAATTAAAGACTAACATGTCCTTGTAGTTTACATAAAAGACCCTAGAAACAAATTGGAAAAATCAATTTGGTTCCCTGTAACCACCGTCGCACTAGGAGCACAGAGCACGACCGTCTTCACAACGTCGGGGCTATCACCACTTGGTGCCAAGGAAGCATGGGTCGCCATCTCGAACTCTAATGAAGGCTCCACCTGAAGGTTGAAACTTCGGCCGGCAAAGAGAAAGGCCACCAGTAGGCCAACTGAAAGGGTTCGAAAGGTGTTTCAAAGTGAAATGAATCAATTAATATATATTTATTATTAATTAAAGGAATTAATAAATAAATATGATTTTTCAATTAATTAAATGGGCCATCCCACCTACATGGGCCTTCTAGGAGGGGAAGGGCCCATGGGGCTAGCCGCCCCATGGAGCAAGGAGCGTGGTGTGGGGCCCCACTCCCCACCATTGATCGGCCACGAGGCCAAGGCGCACGCGGGGTGGGGCCCTCCCACCACCGGTCGCCGCCTCTCCCTACTCCCTCTTGTTTAGTTCCACCCCAAACTTTGAGGGAAAGGGTGCTCCCTTTTCTCCTGTATAAGAAGGCGAGGTCCCTCTTCCCAAATCCATCTCATTGGCTTTTGCCTTCTCCTCTCTTTCCCTCTCTCCCTCACGTGTGTGTTCCCAAATTTTTGAATATGCAGAGAGGTAGATATTTCTCCACCATACGCACACCGTCGTGCCATTGGAGTCAGTCCGGATCTTCTTCTTCTGTTGCTTTGATGGACCGGAGCCCGGGAGACATCTCTACACCGAATGTGTGTAGAACTTCAGAGTCACTGCCAGTTGTGGTGCTAAACAATTGGACGACTACTCGACCTTGAGATCGACTACGCTGTTCGTCTACATCAGCAACGTTTGAACAGGAACGTGATCTCTCTTTTGGTCAAGGGTATGAACACCAAATCCCTCTCGTTACTTTACATCTGCATAGATAGATATTGGCTATGTTGTTCTTGTCGTTAGGAATTTTTTGTTTTCTGCTACGGAACCCTTTAGTGGTATCAGAGCCAATCTATGCGTAGATGTGTTGGTACGAATAGAACACATAGAAATATGTGGGCATTAATTTTGTAGTTGTTACCCTCCCATGTGTACTTGTTCATATCGCGGCAATGTTCGATGAAGCAGCCCGGACCGACCTTACACGCAAGCCTACGTAAGACTAGTTCCACGCTCAACATATGGCTTGTACCATATGTCGTGGTGGTGTCACGGCAGATGCCATGGATAGGCTGAAGGTGGGGACTAATATGCGCTAGGGGAATCCAGGGAGGGGTAGTAGAGTGATTCTCTACACAGAAGCTTTGTATTGATGTTCAGTCTCCCAGACCACAAGTGCTCCTCGAGCTATTTTTTGACTAGAGGAGGAAGAAGAGGCTCTCTTACTCTTGCCTACTCTCCCGTCCCAGAACTCCAGACCCACAAGTATTTCCCTTGCTATGTATCCGTGAAGACCCAACCCCCTTACCAGAACCCCAACCCCCCCTTATATAGGGGTGGTTCGGTCCTGGCCTAGGGCATACATGGAGGCATATTCCTAAGAATATGCCTCCTCCCAAAGTAGTAACCCGACAGGGGCGCTTTTCCCCCACGTCACTCTTGCTTTAGCGACGTTGCCTCTGCGGCGCCTGCGTCAGCCGATGTGAGCGTCGTCACCCTTGCCGGCCATGATCCGGTGGTCCTGCCCTTGCTTTATTCGCTCATCTAGTACGCACCGGGCCTTCTTTTTGACCAGAGATATTCCTTCCTTCTCCTAGAAGCCAAACGAGGATCTGGATCACAGTTGATCCGGCCACACCTGTTCCTGCATATAAGCTAGACAAGTGTCTCCGACTTACTCCTTGAGTCGGACGAGACGACGTTAGGCGACCCCCCTGGTCCGGGTTACTCTGTGATCCGGCCTGCCTTGAGGTGACTCGGCCAGCATCCGCTTTGACCTTGCCGACCCTCGGCTAATTCGGTCCTTATACCCCGGGGTGACCCTACCCGGGGTTATCCCCCCAACATTAGTCCCCGAAGCTGGTGCGGCCTTAGCGGCCTTGGTCACTAAGGCCACATCAGGTTCATTCGTATCCAAGCTTCGGCCTTATATGGATTTATGTTCCCTTCGCACGCTCCAAGTTTTCACTTGCCGGCCGGGTCACCACTTTGGCTCGGATCGTTTGGTTTTACTTTCCCTCCGCACGGTTCAAGTTTTCTCTTGCCGGCCGGGTTACCACCGTGGCTCGGATCCGTGCCTTGCTTCCTTCTCTCGTACGCCAACCCACGTAACGGTTAATCGTTACGTTGCCTTATTTTAAGGGCCTGCGCAGTAACCGCCGCAGTAAACGTCAGCGATTACTGTGCGGGGGTTACGTCACGTCTGTCTCCTCGTTTACCGCAACTGCACGTCGTGTCATTGGATCACATTCACTCTGCGGCCCCCGGTGTGGCTCCTCTCTGATTGGTCGATGCTGGTGATACATGGCCACATCATGTGGTGTTCCTGCATAGCACGATCCTACCTGTTGATGACTGGGGGTGGTTAAATAGGGGAGGGGAACACTCCTTAGAACTTTTCCATCTCCACGCCCCCTCGCCTGTTCCTCTTCTTCTTCCTCGCAACCGTGCCGCCGCTAGTGCCCGTTGCAGCAGCGCTGCCGCCGCATTTTCTTTGTTTCTCCGCACCGCGATCACCGCTGTGCCTCTATTCAGCCACGGGTCCTCGTCAGTCTAGACCGCAGAGCTCCACCGCCGCCAGCTCCAGCGAAGACACCGGAATTGAGATGACGGAGGAAGAGCTCGCCGTTGTTGAACAGGATATGGAGGAGGACGCCGACGCGGCGGACCGCGGCGCGTGGGCCGGCTCCTGGGTCTGCGAGGATGACATCTCTTGGCTCTAACGGACCCGGCGCATCCCCGCCGGCGTCGCTGCTCGTCTCCCCTCCTCGGAGCTGGCCCCCTCACCTAATCCGGGCGAATTTGTTGTTTTCTTATCCCATTTCCAACAAGGATTTGGGCTTCCAGTGAGTGATTTCTTCCAGGACTGGATCCGGACCTATCACCTGCAACCACATCATCTCCCGGCGAACACCATCACCTCTCTGTCCACTTTCGTTTCTTCGATCGAGGGCTACACCGGGCTATGGCTTACGAAGGAGCTGTGGATCCGGTTCTTCGGCCTCCGCCGCAACGTCGTCCCCAACATCCACGTCGAGTCGGAGGACAAGCAGCTAACTCAGTTCAGAGATGCCTCGATCTCGCCCTGGAGGTATTCAATCTTTCCCCGGGTCACCGGGCTTGACTCCTGCAAAGGGTGGGCCCGGACCTTCTTCTACGTCCGGAATGAAGGCACGGAAGATTTGATCCGGTTGCTGCCCTACACTCCGGGTCCCCCTGACATGGATTTCTGGGAGGAGGTTGCCAGGAAGCCTACAGCCCTGGCCAACCAAGTGAACAAAAGGTTTGCGGAGCTGAAGAAGCTCGGATTGTGCAACGAGGATGCCATGATCACATTCGTGCGCAACCGAATCTCTCCCCTTCAGCGGCGCACACACAAGTTGTGCCATATGAGCTTCAGTCGAGACCCCAACCGAACCTCCTCGTTCGAGTTGAGAAATACAGAGATCTTTCGTCGGGTCAAGGCTCTTTTCACCACCCATAAGGACTTCTCCGCCGAATGGACGTGGGGAATCGAGCATTACTGCCGTGATGGGCTCCCTCCCGCGGTAAGCTTCGCGGGGTAAACTTATTTTGGATCAATCTCATGTCGGTTCTTATCACATTCTTGACCTTGCTCCTTGTGCTTTTTTCTCAGCTGTTTCTCCAGCAAACCCTCGAGGATGGCCTGGATCCGACCCTTAAGTGGGCCCCGGACCAAGAAATTCCGGACGAGGAGGAGCCAGACCAGGAGATGTTCCTCCCCACACCCGACGCCACCAGACGACCCAGCGGTAAATTCTCTTCTCTTAGAGATTGGCCTGACGATGAGGATGACTCGGATATCAATGTGATTGAACCCGTTGAGGCTGTCCCTCTTTCTTTTGCTTACCCGGCATCAGCTAACCCCGATCGGCACATCCACGAGGATCCTCCCCTTGCCACGGGTAAGCCTGCTCCGGCAGCGTCAAAGAAGAAGCGCGGAACCGCGTCGAGTTCTTCTTCCGAACCTTCTCAGCCTTCCAAAAGGCAAAAGAAGGCCGGAGACAAGACTGCCTCCAAACGAGTAGGCAAAGCCCCGACAAGGAGGGCCCGGAAACCTAAGGAGGCAGAGACCTCGGATGCGTAAGCTCTTTTTTCACTGCGCGACACATTTCTCCCTGCTTCGGGGTAATTTCACTCCTGACATTACTTTCTCTTGCAGGGCTCCTGTGGAGGTCCCTCAGAGCGGATCGAGCATCTCCTCTCCTCTTCGCTCTAGTCCTTCCCCTCCCCGCGACGACGAGTCATGCCCGCTGAGCCCTATTCCGGAAGGCTCTGCGGTCGCTCCGGATTCCACAATACCTCCTTCAGAGGGACGCGACCTTGGATCGGGAGGGGTCGGATCGGCCGAGGCGATGGCGTCCGGCACTTCGGCATTGCCACAACCAACAACGAAGTCTACCGCAACTCCAGCCCCAGCAGCAGCCACCGAACCAGCGCCTGTCCCGGTTCCGAAGAATCCAACAGCAGCTCCAACGCCAGCCACCAAAGCTCCTGCGCCAAGCTCATCTGCCTCGTCCGAGTCATCTCAAGCTCGGCGAGGACCCACTCCAGCGGTTTCCAAGGGCAAATCCACTGCGGTCACTTCCTCCCAGCAGGCCAAAGGCAAATTCACCTCCGCCGAGGCTGGGCAACGAACCTTGTCGTCGATGCTTCCAAAGAAATCCCCAGCAGCGACGGATCCTCCTGCCGAGCCAGCTGATTCGCATCAAATGGTTCTTCACACTAGCCCAGCTCTTGCCCTGATTGAGAGGAAAGAAGCTCACGCCAAGGGCTTGGTGGCGCCTCACATGCCCACTAGCGAACGGTATCCTCCGAGCCTCATCGAGTTTGTCATGAACTGGAATAAGGCGGAGTTCGTCTACAACGACGATCTCCCGGAAAAGTTTGGCCCAGCTGAATTTTATGCTCAGATGAATACCGCCGCCAAGGCTATTAACCTTGCATGGCGTATGATGGAGGTACGTTGTTTCTTCCTTACATGCTGTAGATAATAACCATTAGTCCCCGAGCCTCCGGCGGAGTACCTGTTATTCGGCTAGATGCTCCTTAGAAGATCAACGTAGCTGCATGTAAACTTCAAACATGTACACACCTAGAGCCGGGTTAAGTTCCGCTTGGCCCGAATCTTGTACACTTCGAATATGCACATACCTAGAGCCGGGTTAAGTTCCGCTTGGCCCGGATCTTGTACACTTCGAATATGCACATACCTAGAGCCAGGTTAAGTTCCGCTTGGCCCGGATCTTGTACACTTCGAATATGCACACACCTAGAGCCGGGTTAAGTTCCGCTTGGCCCGGATCTTGTACACTTCGAATATCACCGAACTAACTTTTCATGCCTGTGCCTTTGTCAGGTAACTACCAACTGTCGGAGTGCCGAGTTTCAGCGCCTTCTTGATACCCATAAGACCTTGCGCGCAAAACACGTTGCACTTGGCGCGGAGCATGAAAAGAGGGGTAATTTCCTCTCTTAACACCTCATCGCTTCGTTTGTTTCTGCCGGATTAACCTCCTTGTTCGGTTTTTTGTAGCTGGGGTGGAGGCTGAAAACAAGATTATGCAAAAAAAATTGGAGGAAATCCGAGGTATGTCCTCTTTTCGGTCAACGTCGCTGTGTTTTCCATTCTTTCTTTTTCTTGGCTCGGCGAACATTCACTCCTCGGCTTTGCCGGGTCAACACACTATTTCAGCATCGCTTGAGGATAGTGTTCCCGTGCCTGATATGATGCTACATTTTCTCGAACAAGCAGGACAGCATCAAGCCGAGCTGAAGAAGAAGGACGATGAGCTTGCCCTCCTCCGGACCAAGGACGGCGAGATAGCCAAACTCAAGGCCGAGATGGAGAAGATGAAGGCCCAACACAAAACCGAGCTCCAGAGAGTTGGCCAGAACTTCACCGAAGAGCGTGAGCGCTTTACCCTTCAGATCTCCAAGGACCAGGATCTGCTCAAGGAATCCGAAGTCCGGCTTGGGTCGGTGCTTGCCGAGCTTGAACAACTTCAGCAGAGACGCGATAGTTGTATCCATGAGTTGACCCGGATCCATCACCATATCTCACGTAAGTTTCTTTTCCTTGCCCGATGCAGTTTTCCGGGTTAACTCATATGCCTTTGCTTCAGCATCCTCCCTTTCCTTATTTTCAGACAACTTTCCGGAGGGTACTGCCATCACCAGTGCTGTCGTTGCCAAATTCCGCCAAGAGAGGGGTACTCCCATCGCTCCTGATGGTGAGAGCATCCCCTTGGACATGGAGGACTTGTTGGTTAGCGTGTCAGCTCGGGTGGAAACTATCAAGAACTATGGAAAAGATCTCCTCGACGTTGCAGTCCAGATCTTCAACACATTCTGGCCAAGCGAGGACGCTCCAGAAAGGATCACGCTCCTTGCGGAAAAACTGATGGAGATTGAGACTCAACTTGACCTCTGGAGGGAATCCGCTGGGCGTGCCACGGCAGATACCCTTCTCCATCATATCCTTTCATGGTACGAGAAAATCGATCTGAGCCTCCTCACCCGTCGGCGCACCGGATCCAAATGGACCGATGATCCGGAGTGGGTAGCTCGGCGCCAGGCTTGCGCCTACAGCCTCATCGAATATTCTCCAGTCCATGACTGGGTTGAGGGGCCGAGCTTTCTGGAATCCGGCGAGGAGGAACAGATGGAGAACATGGAGGATGGGTCGGGCGATGACGGAGAAGATGCTGCTTCAGATATCGAAGACAGTGATGATGACGCCGAACGTCCTCCTCCTGCTGCTCCTTAATTCTAAAAAACTTGAAAATTTATCAGATCCCCGGTATGCCGGGTGCACTTGTATGCTGGATATGTGATATTTTGCTAGTACATTTCTATGCCGGATTAACTTGGGCGTAGTCCCCGAGTTTCATTTTCTTGTTCGTCCAATTCTCTGGCTCGGTCCGTGTCTACCTTGATTCGGTTTTACGACTTACGAACACGAGCTTCAAAAATTGTTTTAACAATACTTAGAAACTTTTAGGCTTAGCTCAAAATAATTCAGCATAGTAACTCGAAAATAAATACAGGGTTAGTCCGAAAAACAAACGTTAGCTCGAATAAACTCGTTTCCTTAGTCGTTTTTCATGTGCCACGCAATTCCAAACTTGTTCCCTTGCTCGCCATGAAGCCAATTCTTGTTGGACAGCAGCGAGTCGAAAGGTTGGGTTTTTGGTGCTCACACATTACTAATCCGGGATAAGTGAAACGAGTCATTCTAGCTAACGCATAAAAAATAACCACAATCATTTATTAAGGCAGTCCCCGAGTTACTGCTCGAGGCTCCGCTGTTTCATTGATAGGCTCATTGCCGACATACATACCGACATATGACTCGGGTACATACACTCTTTAGCTAAGTGTAGAACGGACAAAGTAGTGCTACATTCCACGGTCGCTTGGATTCCTCTCCGGACCTGTCCGCCTTGTTCTTTTCCTGTGGCTTTGCATCTATGAGATAGTAAGAGTCATTGTGCTATGCTTTGCTCACGATAAATGGTCCTTCCCAAGGGGGGGATAATTTATGCATGCCAGTGGTACGCTGTACCAACCGGAGCACCAGATCGCCTTCCTGGAAGACTCGGGGGCACACTTTCCGGCTATGATAGCGTCGGAGATTTTGCTGATATATGGTGGATCTGGACAGTGCTAGTTCTCTCGCTTCTTCCAGCAGATCAACATCATTTTGCCGGGCTTCTTGCACTTCGGCTTCTGTGTATTGGGTGACCCTAGGCGAATCATGCTCTATGTCGGCTGGTAACACAGCTTCTGCCCCATATACCAGAAAGAACGGCGTGTAGCCTGTTGATCGATTCGGAGTTGTTCTTAAACTCCACAACACCGCTGGTAGTTCTTCTATCCAGCACCCCGCTGATCTTTGCAGCGGCTCAATGAGCCGGGGTTTTATCCCGGATAGCACTAATCCGTTGGATCTTTCCACTTGTCCGTTCGATGCGGGGTGGGCTACCGAGGCTATGTCGAGTCGGATTTTCTTATCTCGGCAGAATCGTGCAGATGCTCCTTTAGCAAAATTGGTGCCATTATCAGTTATGATACTGTGAGGGTAACCGTATCTCAAGATGATGTCTTTGAGAAATGTCACAGCCGTAGCTCCATCACACTTTCTTATAGGCTTCACTTCGATCCATTTTGTAAATTTGTCCACCATGACCAGAAGGTGCGTCATGTTCCCTTTGGCTGGTTTGAACGGCCCAACCATATCCAAGAACCACACAGCAAATGGCCATGTAATTGGTATGGTTTTGAGTTCCGACATAGGCACATGTGTCTTGTGGGCATACCTTTGGCAACCATTGCATTTTCTCACCAGATCCTCCGCTAGCTCCAAGGCGCTTGGCCAGTAAAATCCATGCGGGAATGCCTTTGCCACTAAGGCCCGGGATGAGGCGTGATGCCCGCATTCTCCTTGGTGTATATCTCGGAGGATGTCAAGTCCTTCTTCCGGATCAACGCACCGCTGGAGGATATTGGTTACACTCCGCTTGTACAGCTCGGAATTGATGATTGTGTAAGCTTTGGCTCTCCGCTGAGTTTGCCTGGCTAGCACTTCCTCAGTGGGTAACGTTCTATCTTTCAAGAACTGGTATATAGGCAGTGCCCAAGCTGGTACTGCTCTCGCAGGGAACATCTCCTCGTCAATTTCCATCTGATCCACCGGCATAACTTCAGCCGGGTCACGCCGAACAGTCCCCAGGTCTGGTGAGGTAGTCCCCGGGTTTGCCGAGAGAATCCCCGGGTTGGCCGAGGTAGTCCCCGGGTTCGGCGTACTACTTCCCACGTCAAGGTTCATGGGCTCAGCTCCGGATTCCGCGTTTTCCGGGACATAGATTGAATTGGTTTCTAGGGACGGCCTGATAGACGGCTTTCTGAGGTGCTCCAATGCAACACCCGGTGGAATTGCCTGTCGGGTCGAGCCGAGCTTCGACAGCATGTCGGCAGCTTCATTTTCCACGCGAGGTACATGATGAAACTCGCATCCCTCAAAGTAACCCGAGATTTTCTGCACATGAAATCTGTATAATGCCATGTTTGGATCCAGGGCGTCCCACACTCCGGACACCTGCTGTATTACTAGATCCGAGTCGTCAAAGCAGATTATTCGACGTATGCCAATTTCCTTTGCCACTTTTAGACCATGCACGAGAGCCTCGTACTCGGCGACATTGTTTGATGCTGCGAAATGGATCTGCAACACGTACTTGAGCTGATCCTTCTTTGGCGAGGTAAGCACAACCCCGGCACCTAATCCGGCTTTGGTCTTCGATCCGTCGAAGTGCATCCTCCAGTAGTTCGGATCCGGTGGCGGTGGTTCGTATTGTACCTCGGCCCAATCCACGAAAAAGTCCGCTACAGCCTGGGACTTGATCGCTTCTCTTCTATCGTATTGGGGCGCGTATGGTGCTAGCTCAATTGCCCATTTCGCGATTCTGCCGTTCGCATCTTTGTTACCCATTATATCGGATATGGGGGCTTCGCATATTACTTTGATGGGATGCTCTTCAAAGTAGTGCTTTAACTTCTTTGCCGCCATATAAACTCCGTATGCCACCTTTTGAAAATGCGGGTAGTTCTGTTTTGAGACAGACAATACCTCGCTCAAGTAATACACTGGCCTCTGCACCGACTTACCCTCTTCATCTCGTTCCACTACAATCACTGCACTTACAACTCGGTTGGTTGCGGCTATGTAGAGCAACATTGGCTCCTTCGACAGTGGAGAAGCTAACACTGGTGCAGTGGCCAACATCTTTTTTAAGTGGGCAAAAGCTTCATCGGCCTACGACGTCCAGACGAATTTATGTGATTTTTTCATGAGTTGGTAGAGAGGCAGTGCCTTTTCCCCTAACCGACATACAAACCGACTCAGCGACGCCAGGCATCCGGTGAACTTCTGGACGTCGTTGAGACACTTCGGCAGTTCCATTCGTTCGATGGCTCGGATCTTAGTTGGATTAACCTCGATACCTCGGCTAGAAACGAGAAATCCGAGTAATTTCCCAGCCGGGACACCGAAGGTACATTTCTCCGGGTTAAGTTTCATCCGGAATCTCCTCAAGTTCGTGAATGTTTGCCTTATGTCGTCAAGGAGCGTTGCGCTTTCCTTGGTCTTGATAACCACATCGTCCATGTAAACTTGCACATTTTGACCTATTTGATCGTGCAGACATTTTTGCATACACCTTTGGTACGTTGCTCCTGCGTTTCGTAAACCAAACGGCATAGTGCGATAGCAATAAGCCCCGTACGGGGTGATAAAAGCAGTTTTTATTTGATCGTCCGGGTTCAGGGGTATCTGGTGGAAACCAGAATAGGCGTCGATAAATGACAACAGTTCACATCCCGTGGTAGAGTCGATGACCTGATCTATCCTTGGCAGCGGAAATGGATCTTTCGGACATGCCTTGTTCAGGTTCGTGTAATCGATACACATACGCCAAACCACTGCCACGTTCGGATCATCCTTCTTCTTTTCTACCAGTACCGGATTAGAGAGCCAATCCGGATATAGCACTTCCATGATAAGTCCTGCTGCTAGCAACCGAGCTATCTCGTCACCAATGACCTTTCTCCTATCTTCGGCGAAGCGTCGAAGAGGCTGCTTCACCGGCCTTGCTCCGGGTCTTACATTCAAAGAGTGCTCGGCCAACTCCCTCGGAACACCTTGCAAGTCCTGTGTGGACCAAGCAAAAATATCCCGATTCTCACGGAGGAAGTTGACGAGCTCGCTTTCCTATTTGTCAGTTAATCCGGCTCCAATTGTCACGGTTCGCTCTGAAAACACGTTATCCACCGGTATCTTCTTGGTGTCCTTCGCGGCTTGAAATGAAACGCTTCCATGCGGGTTACTTAACGCCGGCATATACTGCTGCGTGGACCGAGCTAATGCCGTCACTTCTTGGATTTTTCTTTTTTCTTGGGCAATTACGAGTGACTCGGCTAGGTTAGACCCGGCCGAAGCGCACTCAATAGAACGTCGGAAATCCCCAAAGATAGTAATTGCACCATTTGGTCCGGGCAACTTCATCTTCAGATAACTAACGTGGCAACTTGCCATGAATTTGCCCAGCGCTGGTCTCCCGAGTAATGCATGATACACGCTCTCCAGGTTTACCACTTCGAACTCCAGATTTTCGGTTCGGCAGTTATCCCTTGTACCGAATAGCACGTCGACCCGGACTTTGCCTATTGGTTCGCAGGATATGCCGGGCACGATACCGTGAAAAGTTGTTCTCGTAGCCTGGAGCATGTTCTCCGAGATGCCCAACTTGCGCATCGTATCCGCATACATGATGTTAATGCTACTTTCATTGTCGATCAGTACCTTGGAGAACCTCACATTAATGTTTGGTCCAATGAACGTCGGATCCAACACTAGTGCATACGAGCCCGGACTTGGCATAAGCTTGGGGTGATCTTTGATGCTCCAGGTAATTTCCTGGTCAGACCAAGACATGTACCTCGTCACTGTAGGCATAACCGCGTTAACCTCCATATGTCGGCGCTGCAAGCTCTTCCTATCTGTTTCTTCTGTTGTGAACACACAATAGCTCTGGTGATGTTCCCTGTACTCATTTCTTCCCTTGTTTCCGGAGTACCTCTGATTCGGTTGTTGCTGTGTTTCTATCTGATGTACTGCATCCCTTCTCTCATTGTTGTCATACCTCGGCGGAGGGGGAGGCAACATCAGTTGCTGCGTGTTTGCTCCGGAGAGCAATTGCTGCCGGGGTAACTCCTGCCGAGGTTGATCATTCCGAGGTGCCTGAGCATTCCCCAAACCACCTTGTTCTATCTTGCGCATCCACTCACATTGTCTCGTCGTGTGACCCGCCGGGCTGCTCGGATTTGGCGTGTGAAACTTGCACGGCTGGTCCAACATTGACTCGTAGGTATACCTCGGACGATCTTTCTTTTCTTTCCATTGCTTCTTCTGCTCCGGAGTCCATGTTTTCTTGCCATCGTTTCGAGGAGTCCATTGCCCTCCCGTTTTCTGGCGTTGGTTGCTCCCTGCCCCGGGCTAGTCTTGATTCACGGCCGCAACTTGTCGTGAGCCATATCGATGATCCGGTCTATCGTCCCTCTTTTTTCCCCTGTAATCGTTTGTCCGGGATGACCCAGATCCGTCCCTCGGATAGTACTCCTCATTTGAATCGTTCGACGCGATCCTAGGTTGAGTTGGATCACCCAAAGCATAAGAATCCGCGATCCGGATCATCTCTGCCAATGTGACTGGCATTTTCCTTTGCAATTTCATCCATAACTCGCTACCATATCTACATCCTTGTGCGAACCATGCTATAGCCTGTGACTCTATGACTCCCTCACACGAGTTCCTCACGGTACACCACCGGGTTAAGAATTCACGGTCTGTTTCGTTAGACCTCTGCTTGCACATTGCCAGGGTCTGCGGTCTGTTCGGTCTCTGATACGTACTTGAGAAGTTGCTGATGAACATCTCTTCAAAATCTATCCAGCAGTTGATGCTTCCGGGTGGCAAATTGTTCAGCCAAACCCTAGCCGGACCTTCCAACATTTGGGGTACATATCGTACAGCCCACCTCAAGTTGCCAGTTGCAATTTTCACAGCTGTTGTGTAGTTTATTAGCCAATCCTCCGGCTTTGTACTGCCGTCATACGTCTTCGTGCCCCTGGGTAATTGGAAATTGGGCACTGGCGGTTCCTTCATGATCCGGGGTCCGAAGCACGCTGGACCCGGAGGACCTTGACATTCGATCTGTTCCGACCTATACAGGCGGTCTAGTTTTAGCCTAGCGTCATCCGGCATCAAATCTCTGCTTCCCAATCTCGACCCTATCACATGATAGTCCGGTCTGGCATATCCCGCATTCATCATCTCCGAGTATCCATCATTGTATTGGTTTTGCTCCCATTGTGGTCCTCTCTGTTGCATACCATGGCCGGCACTTTGCTCTTGCCTTGGTGCATTCCCCTGCGGCGGTTGACCCGCTCCTGCCGAGTTTCGCTGTCCGACGTTGCCGTTGGCAGCATTCCCTTGACCGGCATTGCCTTGATCATGGTTACCTCGGCTCACACTTCGTCGATCGTCATTTTTCCGTATCTCTTTTTCCTTTCCCGCACGCTTTGGGTCGTACGGAACGATCTGCTTGTTCCGTCTGGCCGAGGTTACTACCTCTTCTCTTCTAGGGCCACCATGAGGCGATGATGCGGCTCCAGCGGATTTCTCCGGGTTACCCATCACCGAGTGGACGATTTTAGAAGCTCCAAATCTCTTTGGATTACTTCTCAACAGCTCCTCATTCTTCCTGTTCGCGATCCGAACCAGCTCGTTAACCCGGTCTTGCTGTCTTTGGCGAGCTTCACCCGTCATACCCTCTAGCTCGGACGCCGCGACATCTGCTGCTCTGAGGTTCTTCGCCGGGGTACTATACTTCGGCAACCCCACAGACAAATAGTTTTCCGACCCTTCTGGTCCATCATCACCCTCTCTGTTCATCTCACTTATTAGGTTTCTCCCTTTGGCCCTCGCTGCATCAACCTTGTTCGCTTTCGCGTACTCACGCAGCGTCATGTTCAACGACTGCTGAGCCGCTGCTATTTTCCTTGCGCCCTCTAGTATCTTTCGCCGGGTCTCCTCTAGCTCGGCTTGTGCCTGAGCCGGATCTACCACTGCTGCCACCGGGTTAGCCAAGCTATCCATAGCTTCCCTCAGCACGTTCTCGGGCCTCTCCAGTGGAGGACCCCTAGCTTTCCTTGGTGCTTTGGGTGTTGCCTCCGGGTCTGGCGCTGGATCCCTGCTCACGCCTGCGCTCGGTGCGGTCATCATCACCTCTGCATGGCTCGGGGAACGGGCGATACGCACCCCGCGAGCCACAGTGAGGGGTGGTTCCCCCGCATCGATGACGCGACGCGGATGAATGCCAGACACGTCCACGGCAACATAGACCTTGTGGGCGCCGAGCTTGACGAAGACGCCGTTGCGCGGAAGGAGGCGCGTGCCGAAGCATCCAACTTGTCACTGACGTAGTCCAGCGCACCGAAGCGCTGAACGAGCCCGGAGACGATGCGTTCACCGGTGCCGATGAAATTTCCCGTCCGGATCTTCACCCCTGCTAGCGTCGCAGGCCCCACGGTGGGCGCCAAATGTCGTGGTGGTGTCATGGCAGATGCCATGGATAGGCTGAAGGTGGGGACTAATATGCGCTAGGGGAATCCAGGGAGGGATAGTAGAGTGATTCTCTACACAGAAGCTTTGTATTGATGTTTAGTCTCCCAGACCACAAGTGCTCCTCGAGCTGTTTTTTGACTAGAGGAGGAAGAAGAGGCTCTCTTACTCTTGCCTACTCTCCCGTCCCAGAACTCCAGACCCACAAGTATTTCCCTTGCTATGTATCCGTGAAGACCCAACCCCCTTACCAGAACCCCAACCCCCCCTTATATAGGGGTGGTTCGGTCCTGGCCTAGGGCATACGTGGAGGCATATTCCTAAGAATATGCCTCCTCCCAAAGTAGTAACCCGACAGGGGCGCTTTTCCCCCATGTCACTCTTGCTTTAGCGACGTTGCCTCTGCGGCGCCTGCGTCAGCCGACGTGAGCGTCGTCACCCTTGCCGGCCACGATCCGGTGGTCCTGCCCTTGCTTTATTCGCTCATCCAGTACGCACCGGGCCTTCTTTTTGACCAGAGATATTCCTTCCTTCTCCTAGAAGCCAAACGAGGATCCGGATCACAGTTGATCCGGCCACACCTGTTCCTGCATATAAGCTAGACAAGTGTCTCCGACTTACTCCTTGAGTCGGACGAGACGACGTTAGGCGACCCCCCTGGTCCGGGTTACTCCGTGATCCGGCCTGCCTTGAGGTGACTCGGCCAGCATCCACTTTGACCTTGCCGACCCTCGGCTAATTCGGTCCTTATACCCCGGGGTGACCCTACCCGGGGTTATCCCCCCAACACCATATAAGTGGCTAGCGGGTGTCTGTCTCTCTTAAATTAGTTGATATGACATTTACAAAGGACAACCCTATAAAGGGACTTAGAGCGACAACTAGTCAATCCATGTTGTGGTTAATGTTTGAGGTAAGAAATGGTTCTTGTGCAAAAGCCCATGCAGCCACGTAAAATATGCAAAGATAAAGTAGAGGCGTCTAACTTTATTTTGCAGGGCATGTGATATGTATGGTCTAGGTAAGTGTTTATGAAATATACTGTCGATGGCATGGAGGCGCCATGAACCTGGTGCAATTCCGGCGCACTCGATGGAGATCAAGGCGCGACGACCATATTATATCGCATAACTTATTTAGATGTTGATTACTCATGCAACTTATTCTTCTAGTATTTTACTTATGATGGTAGCATTATAAGATGATCCCTCACACTCAGTTACAACATTCATGTTCTCCCGTTAGTGTGCACCACTAAAAAAGTTCTTCGTTATGAAGAATGATGTGATGGTCAGGTGTTAGACATATCGACGTTCGTCTACGGTGGGTGTAAGCCATGTTGCACTAAAATACACTAAGGTTAATGTTGGCGAGCCTAACATGTACCGGCATGGCCTCAGAACACAAGTGACCGAAAGGTTAAGCATGAGTCACATGATTGATGTGATTAATATGTCGATGTCTACCTTTAAAGCTATACCATTGGTCGTGATGATCAGGGGTGTTATAGTGAATTAGGATCGTGTAATCACTAAAACAACGATGATGAGGTATGTTTGTTTAAGTGCGAGTTCTAGTAATTTAGTTTAATTAAACATGAATTCATATTATGAACATAATTTTCATATATTTGCAACTACCATTGAGAAAGAAAAGCTTAAAACTGATGGGTCAAACTTCACCACCTGGTCCCATAATTTGAGGATTCTCCTTGTTTCCCAGAAGCTATCCTATATACTGGAAGATGCACTAGGCGAAAAACCCACAGATTCTGCACCCCAGGATGATACGAATGTCTTCTAGTCCAAGGAGGATGATTACGCATGTGTCTAGAGTGGCATGCTTATGCCATGGAGGCCGATCTACAAAAGCACTTTGAGAAGATGAGTACTTATGAGATAATCACTGATCTCAATGATGTATTTTCACTGCAAGCTAGGACCGAGAGGTATGAAGCCTCATAATTGTTCTTCTCAACCAACATGGAAGAGCACAACAGTGTGAGCGAGCATGTAGTCAAAATATCTAGCTATGTTCAACGCCTAAACCTCTCTGATTGCAACATCCACAATGAGATAGTGATTGATAGGGTGCTGCAATCATTGCCCCTAGCTATAAAGGATTCATCCTGAACTACAACATGAAGGGGGTGACCAAAACCCTGTATGAGTTGTTCTCTATGCTCAATCAAGCTGGGTGTAAATCAAGAAAGAGCACACTGTCTTGATGGTCAATAAGACCGTCCACTTTAAGAAGCCTATCAAGAAGGGTAAGGACTAGAGGAGCAAACCAAAGAAGGACGACAAGCCTATTGACGTTTCCTCCAAGGTGCCCAAGCCCAGACCCAAGGCCGGTGTCACGTGCTTCTACTGCAAAGGGACGATCACTAGAAGCGCAACTGCTCCAAGTACTAGGAGGATAAGGAGGTCGGCAGGATTACCGCGAAAGAGAAAGGTATATGTGATATACATGTTATTGATGTTTTACTCACAAGTGCTAGGAGCAACACTTAGGTATTTGATAATGGCTCTATTTCTCACACTTGTAGCTCTCAGCAGGAGTTGCGGAATAAGCGACGCTTGGTGAAGGACGAGGTGACGATGCGTGTTGGCAACAACCACAAAGTGGACGTGGTTGTTGTCAGCACTCTCCCTCTAAATCTACCTTCGGGGATTAGTTATAATGTTGAATAAATGTTACTTTGTACCTACATTAAGCATGGATATTGTGAGTGGATCTTGGTTGTTGCAAGATCGTTATTCATTTAAGTCAGAAACAAGTGGTTGTTCTATTTATATGAATGATGTCGTTTATGCTCATGCTCATGCGCTAGAAAGTAATGCTTTATTCTTGTTAAATCTCAATTGTAATGGTTCTCACATCCATAATATTGATGCCAAATGATGTAAGTATAGTGATGATAATTCTATGTATATGTGGCATTATCGTCTGGGTCATATCAGTGTGAAACACATGAAGAAGCTCCATTCTAATGGACTTTTGGAATCGCTAGATTTTGAATCTCTTGACCGATGTGAACCGTGCCTCATGGTCAAGATAACCAACATGACGTTATATAGTATGATGGAGCGGACGACAGATTTATTTGATATCATACATACCGATGTATATGGACCAATGAGCGTCTCAACACACAATGATTATCATTATTTACTTCGTTACCTTCACTGATGATTTGAGTACGTATGGGTATATCTACTTAATGTAACACAAGTCATTGAAGGTGAAAAAGTAACAAAACAATTGCGTGTGGAGACTCTCATTGGTCCGCATATATCATAATGTATGATTCCCAATAGGTCTGCAGCCCGTTCCATCATACCGTTGAACGGTGTCTTGGTCATTTTTCCCATAAGGCACGGCTCGCATCGATCGTGAGATTCAAAATCTATGATTCTAAGAGTCCATCAGAATGGAGCTTCTTCATGCGTTTCACATTGATATGACCAAGACGACAATGTCATATGTACATGGAATTATCATTACTATGCTTATATCGCTTGGCGTCAATGCTATGGATGTGTGTGTCATCACAATCAAGATTTAATAAGAATAAACCTTTACTCTGTCGTTCATGAGCATAAAACACATTATTCATATAAATAGAACAAACATTTTTTCTGATTTAAACGAACAATGGTCTTGCAATAAGCAAGACCCACTGACAATATTCAAGATCAAGGCCGGTACATAGTAAAATTTATTCAATATTAAAACTAGTCTTAAAGGGAGACGCAGAGGGAGAGTGCTGACAACCATCACATCCACTTTGTGGCTATTGCCGACACGCATCGTCACCTCATCCTTCACCTAGCACTGGCTATTCCACAACTCCTATTGAGAGTTAAATATATGAGAAACGGAACCAGTATCAAATACCCAGTCGTTGCTCCTAGCACTAGCGAGGAAAACATCAATAGTGTGTATATAATATATACCTTCTATTTGGCAACGATCATGCTAGCCTTCTTATCATTTAGGTACTTGGAGCAGCTGCACTTATAGTGACCCTCACCCTTCCAGTACTAGCACGTGGCATCAGGCTTGGCCTTGGGCACCCTGGAGGAGGACGCAACAGGCTTGCCGTCCTTCTTGGGTTTGCCCATTTTTCCCTTGCCGTTCTTTGTGGACTTGTTGAAGTCAATAGTCCTATTGACCATCAGGACCATGTGCTCCTTCTTGATTTACACCTCAACGTGCTTGAACATGGCGAACAACTCAGACGGGGTTTTGTCCATACCCTGCATGTTGTAGTTCATCACGAAATTATTGTAGCTAGGGGGCAGTGACTACATCATCCTATCTATCGCCAGCTCATCATTGATTTTGCAATCAAAATATTTTAGGAGTAGAACATAGTCAGACATTTTGACCATGTGCTTGCTCAAGCTCCTATGCTCTTCCATTTTTGCAGAGAAGAAGAGGTTGGAAACCTCATACCTCTTAGACCTGGCTCGAGGCGCAAAGATGGCCTTGATATCAGTGATGATCTCAAAGGCGCTCTTGTTTTCAAAGCACTTCTGCAGGTTAGTCTCCATGGCGTAGAGCATGCCACTCTAGACACATGCATTATCATCGGCCCTTTGCTTATAAGCATTTTTATCAGCTCGGGAGGCATTTGTAGCGGGTTGGTCTCCTAACGTAGCTTCAAGTATGTAGGAGAGCTTTAGGGGAACGAGGAGAATCCTCAGATTGCGGGACCATGCGGTGAAGTACGTCCCGTCAGTTTTGAGATTTTCTTTCTCAAGGAAGAGGCCAAGCTTGAAGGTAGGGCGAGACATCTACAATTGTATTTGCAAAGTAATTAATCTTATGTTCATAATATGGGTTCTGCTAAATACTAGAACTCCTACTCAAATGAACATCCCTCAACATTCCTTTGGTGACTACATGATCCCTTTACACCACATCATCCCCGATCATCACGGCCTTTGATGCAGCTACGAGGGTAGATATCAACATATCGATCACATCTCCATGTCACTCATGCTTAACCTTTCGGTCATCTATGTTCCGAGACCATGTCTATACATGCTAGGCTCACCAACTTTAACCATAGTGTATTGCAGTGCATACATGGCTTGCACCCACCGTATGCGAACGTCGATGTGTTTGCACTCGATCATCACGGCCTTCTCCACAATGATGGAATTTATTGGTGGTTCACACTTGTGGGAGAACACGAACATTGGAATTATAGTATGAGGTATTATCTTATTATGCTACTATCATAGTCTAATACTAGCACACCAAGATTCACACAATAGTTAACATCTAATGTAAATAGTTTATGTGATATATGGTGGTTGTCGCGCCTTGATCTCCATCGAGTGCGTCGACATTTGCACCAGGTTCACGGTGCCACCTTGCCTTCGGATGTTCATCCCACAAACACTTATCTAAACCACAAATATCAGTTTGCCCTCTCGTAACATAAAGTTATACGCCTCTACTTTATCTTTGCAAGTTTTACGTGGCTATTTGGGCTTTCGTACAAGGACCGTTTCTTACCAACGAATCCAACCACAACATGGATTAACTAGTTGCCGCTTTTAATCCCTTTTAAAGGTTGTTCGTTGTAAGTGCCATATCAACTAATGTCGGAGAGGCAGACACCCCTCAGCCACTTATATGGTACAAGCCATATGTTAGTCGTGCAACCGGTCTCGCGTAAGGTTACATGTAAGGTTTATCCGGGCCTCTTCATCCGACATTCTCGCGATATTAGCAAGTACACGTGGGAGGGTAGAAATTATAAAATCAATGCCCACACAATCCACGTGTGTTCAACTCGGACTGGTACATCTACGCATAGATATCTCTGATACCACTGAAGGGGTTCCATGGTAGACAACAAAAAAGTTCCTACTACGAGAACGCACCAACCCAAGATCTATCTATGGAGAAGTACAATAACGAGCGGGATACAGTATTCATACTTTGAAGACTGGTCACGGGATTACATTCCCGCACAAACATTGCTTATGAAGCCGAGCATAGCAGACCTCAAGTTCTAGAAGGCTTCAAGCATCCAACACCACTAATGGTAGTGCCTCGTCAAGTTTTACACATGTCCCATGTAAAAGACGTCTCCCGGGCCCCGGTCCAGCAAGACAGCGGAAAAAGAAGATCCAGACCGATGCCAGCATCATGACGGCGTGTGCTAGGTGAAGAATTCTCTGCCTTGTGGAGCACGTTCCAAACTTGGGAACACGCACGATAGAGGGAGAGAGGAGGGAGGGAGAGAATCACAAAGGCCAATTGTTGGATGGGTTTGGGAGAGGGATGCCTGAAAGGATCATATGGTCACCTAGAGGGGGGTGAATAGGTGCTACTTCAAATTTTACTCTTTTTCAAGTTAGGGTTTTACACAAAAGGTAAATTCTCTAGGTCATGCAACTATGGTGAATTTACCTATATGCCAATCTACCACAAACACTAAGCAAGGACTAGATAAGTAAGGTGAGGTATAGGATAGAAGGAACCAAAGTGGAGCACGCAGAGACACAAGGATTTGTTTCCCGTAGTTCCTTCCTTTTGAGGGGAAGTACGTCTACGTTTGGAGAGGGGGTGGTTTCAAACCACCAACGACACGAGAGGCCTCCCTTGTTCTCCGATGAACCTCACCCCAACGGGCTCGATTCACCTCTTCATTCCACTATACGGCAACCTTCGAGGTGGAAGATGGCACCTTTACAACGAGTTCGGGGCACACATCCACAACTTAATTGGAGGCTCCCAAATACAAGCAAGTTGTCAAACAATCAAAGACAAGCTTGTAAGAATCAAATCAAAAGCTAGGGTTTCTAAGAAAACACTAGAGCATGGGGGCCCTCAAGTGAGGGGGAAATGAAGATCTCTCTTGGTGAAGCTGTAGATCAAGGCCTCCTCCTTCGATTCTCCAAAGATCAATGACTTTGGATGGTTGGATTAGGAGATCTTGTTGATTTTGTGGCTCAAATGGGGGAGGTGTTCTTCAGTGGGACGAGCAGCTGGAAGAAGGGGATACGGTCCTCTATTTATAGCCCTTCACTCCATTGAACCATTTTCTGACCGTTGGAGAAGAGTCAGACCAGAGACTTTGGCCTGCACACCGGAGACTCCGGTGTACATCGGAGATTCCAGCCCACCTCCGGACCAGCCTCTGGACCAGCAGACAGTTTGACCCAGCCCTTCTAAGAGCCAAGTGGACCGGAGACTCCGGTCTGAGGCTAGGACCGGAGACTCCGGACCTTACTCCGGACCATGCTCCGGACCACCTCTCTGGCTAACCCAGGCAGGAAACCGGAGCCCCTTGGATACTTCTAGGGAAACTCCAGACCACACCGAAGACTCCGGTCCGGTCAGACCGGAGACTCCGGTCTGGAATTCCCTGGAAACAAGTAAATATGTAGGGAAAGTTCCGCAGGCCAAGGGTCCTTTTCACTTTGCATTATATCAACCTGTAGACAATAGCATACTGTAAAATGCTCTACTTGTTGTTAATGAACACCAAAAGTGATTATGATAGTAAATGTCCTTTCAATCTCCCCCTTTTTGGTGTTCGATGACAATAAGTGATTTTGCATGGAAATAATTTGCAATGAATTATGACAATGAACAATAGTGCTCCCCCTGACTATGTGCACTAAGATAAACACGTAAAGCATGCACGGTAGGTGGTACATAGATAAAGCACATAGTTTTCACATGAGTTACAATAATGTAGGAGCACACACAGAGTCACACACAAATAGCAAATAGTATCTCACAAGAACATAAGGCAAATAGTACGAAGGTCGAGATAGCAAATAAGAATCAAATCCAAGCCCATGCAAATCCCGATGACAATGTCTTCTCCCCCTTTGGCATCGAAACACCAAAAAGGGAAAAGACCTAGGCTAGCGCCCCAACGGATCAGTAGTCCTCGTCGTCATCATTCTTGTACTCCTCATCCATATCCTGATCCTCATCCTCATCCTCATCCTCATCATCATCATCATCATCATCATCATCATCATCATCATCATCATCATAGTCCTCATCACCATCAGGAGCTGCAGGTCCTTTTCCATGAGGGCGAGAAGAGGAGGTACCCTGGTACCCATATCTAGACATGACATCAGAAAAGGTCTTCCGATCCACCAAACTGTCTTGTTGGGCATTCCAAGCCCCAAAAGAAAGAGTGTAGTCCGACCCAGTGGATGGCTGAGCGCCATGCTCATCAGTGTACGCATCCTCTCCTTCCTCATCATTCGCTTCACCTTGAGCCTTAATCTCCTTGAGGAGTTTCTCTATGCGACGGTTGCTCTTATAGGAGGCATGTTGTTGCTTGCGGATGTCCACATTCATGCAACAAAGGGTCTTCTCCCAGAATGAGGCCTTCTTGACCTTCTCATGTACATAGTCACATGTAATGGGAGGCAGAGGTGCATTGGAAGCATTCTTCCTCCGAGCCCTAGTAGGAGAGGGGTCCCTCTTGGTCTCTGATATCTCCTCCTCCACATGGGCATGGGAGCATCTAGAAGAAGGCCTCATGTGCCCCGTCTGCTGTAGTGATACAAGAGTGTGCTTGGTAAGATTGGGAGCCAAGGCAAGTGGAGAACCATGTTCCTAGGTGTTGATGAGCCTCATGACAAGTGGTGCATATGGTGGAGCCTTCTTGTATAATATGGCATGGTACGTCTCCTCAAATATGTAGTCCATCACATCAATAGGATTTGCATCTGCCTCGGGGACAGCCATGTAAATCATGTGGGTATGATACAACAAGTTGACCAAACCACATCTAATGGCATCATCATTTCTAGCACTAGGGGAAATGGTCTGGCGGAAGATCCTCAACATCAGATTGTAGAGGCTTAAGTCCCTTGGACCCGCCCACGACACCCTCGCTGCCATACAAAGGGGCAAGCTTGTTCTTGTTCACCCCAAGCGCTGCAGAGTGCATGCTCACCCCCACGTGAGTAGACACGCCCTGAAAGGTCTCAAAGATGGCCTCAGTAAAGGCATAGAAAGTAGCAGAGCAGCGGTGGTTTCTAGTCATCCAGGTCATAGTTCTACCTTGGTTAGTCCCAACCACAACTGTGGCGTAAAACTACTGCACAAGGGTGATGTTGTAATCTTCACGGAGCTCCACCAAATTGAACAGCCCTAACTTCTCACAAATCCATAGTGCATCAGAGAAGTAGGGGCTCTTCCTCATCTGCTCAACACTCAAATACTTCTAGGGAAACATAGGTGATCTCTTGAGCACACTGTAAATGTCCTTCATGAAAACAGCTTTCTCATTCCTCCAATAGCATGGGTCCTCACTAGTGCGAGGCAAGGCATAGAAATCAGTCTTCCGCAGCTCATGGCAATCCTTCTTTGACATGAGTGCCAAGGACTTAAGATTGTCATACTTTGCCCTCTTGGCACGGCTCTCTTCCTCAACCCTTTCCTGCTCCCTCCTCATATATGCTGCATCATGGGCTTGCTGTCTCCGATTGGACAGGGGCACAATATATTTACCCTCGGACTCATCATAGCGAGGATCATCCCTCTTTGACTTGGCCTTGGTGCGAGAAGGACGACAAGAGCCAGAACCTGTGAATAGCAGTGAGGGAGATAGCACAGAGGTAAGTATATATGTCCCAAGGAGGCAGCACAAGAGCCTTGAGGCATTACGAGGTCTGTTTGAGCCAACCCACACTAGAGTCTCCGCAGTCCACACCGGAGTCTCTAGCTCAGACTGGAGTCTCCGGTCCTGAGGCTGGAATCTCTGGTCGTGAGACTCGAGCAAGAATAGGGAGGCTCCAGGAGGGGTTGAATCCAACAGATCGGGAAAGGCAACAATGCTAATGTACTAGAGTACACGCAAACAAGTGATTCCCGTGGGCAAAAACGGTACCAATCCTCAAAAACAAATCAAGGGATGAACCCTAGGGGAAAAAGAGGAGGAGAGGTACCAGATCTATCCATAGGATTGATTCCACCATTGGGAATCACCCAATGGTGGAGAGGAGAAGGTTGGCCGGCGGCATGGCAGATCCTGAGGGCTTCAACCTCTGAGGAGGAGTTTTGGACGAGGAGGCGATGGGGTTGTGAGGGGAGGGTGGGGGTGGATGAATGAAACTGACTGTTTCAGTTCACCCTGTCCTCCCTCTAAGTGGCCCAAAACCGTCTATACCGGAGACTCCGGTCCTCCTCGACCAAAAACACCAGGTTTTGTGTATAGGGACATATATGGGAGAGAGAGTGTTTTTAGGATAAAGAATAGGCTTGGGTTAAGATGACATACTGTGAAGAATCAAAGAAACCATAGAGAATGAACATTAATGCTCCAAATAAACACGAACTGAGAACCAACTCTTCAATAGGAAGAGGGTGGTGGCCGAGGCCACCATGTAAGAGTTTGTGGTATGACACCGCGAAGAATTATCCTTGGGTTCATATCCACTACTCATCAATGAAGCTCGCATATCACAACATGATATTAAGAGAATTAAATTTCTTAATTTTGGCATTATGGGGGAGGGATAGTCCAATGTATTAGGACCGCACTCCCCCTATGTGCATGCCCACACCTATACCAAATAAGGGTCAAGACATAGGTGAGTACGTAAGGTGATCAAGTCAAGCTCCTAGAATCTATGATATTTAGTTCATTCCTCAAATAACAAAACCTTGCTTCATCAAGTGGCTTCATGAAAATGTCCGCAAGTTGGTATTTGGTTGACACATAGGATAGCTCAATATCACCTCGAGGAACATGATCTCTAATGAAATGCTGACGAATCTTAATATGCTTTGTCCTTGTATGATCCACTGGGTTATAGGCAATCTTGATAACACTTTCATTATCACATAGAAGAGGCACTTTGTCACAATGGACACCGTATTCCTTTAAAGTTTGTCTCATCCATAGCAATTGAGTACAAGCACTAGCAGCTTCCACATACTCGGCTTCAGTAGTGCAGAGAGATATATAGTTTTGCTTCTTAGAAGACCAACACACCAAGGACCTCCTAAGGAATTGGCAAGCCCCGAAGGTTGATTTTCTATCATACTTGTCACCAGCCCAATCTGAATACGTGTATCCACAAAAAGAGAAAGTTGAGCCCTTAGGATACCAAATACCATAGTTTGGGGTATGAACCAAATATCGAAAGATTCTTTTGACCGCCATCAAATGGCTTTCTTTAGGAGCCGCTTGATATCTTGCACACACTCCTACACTCAACACAATATCGGGTCTAGATGCACAAAGGTAAAGCAAAGAGCCAATCATGGACTGGTATACCTTTTGATCCACATCTTTACCATTTGGGTTTAGTTCAAGATGGGTCTTTGTTGCCATGGGAGTGGGAGCTCCATTTAGATCTTTCATGTTGAATCTCTTGAGCATATCTTGAGTATACTTGTCTTGGTTGAAGAATGTTCCTCCTCTTACTTGCTTGATCTCAAAGCCAAGAAATACCCTCAATTCTCCCATCATAGACATCCAGGACCTATTAGTCATAAGCTTTGAGAATTCATCATTAAAAGCCTTGTTAGATGAGCCAAAGATAATATCATCAACATAGATTTGGCAAACAAAAAGCTCCCCATTGACCTTCTTAGTAAAAAGAGTGGGATCAATTTTCCCAACCTCAAACCCACGGTCCAACAACAACTCTCTAAGGTGCTCATACCACGCGTGCGGGGCTTGTTTGAGTCCATAGAGCGCCTTATCAAGTTTATAGACGTGGTTTGGGAACATGGGATCCTCAAACCCCGGGGGTTGCTTTACATATACCAACTCATGCAATGGACCATTAAGAAATGCACTTTCTACATCCATCTGTTGTAATTTAAAGTTATGATGTTCCGCATAAGCAAGAAGGATACAGATAGACTCAAGGCGAGCCACGGGTGCATATGTCTCTCGATAGTCATTGCCTTCAATTTGAGAGAACCCTTGTGCAACCAATCTTGCCTTGTTCCTCACAACAATTCCATGCTCATCTTGCTTGTTCTTGAATATCCACTTGGTGCCTATTACATTGCAGCAATATTTTGGCTTTTCAACTAACTTCCATACTTTGTTTCTATCAAAGTTGTTGAGCTCTTTGTGCATTGCATCCAACCAATCCGAATCTTCAAGAGCTTACCATACTTTCTTTGGTTCCACCATGGAAATGTGTGCTTGGTGCTCACCAAAGTTCTTCAGTTGAGCTCGAGTAGATATCCCTCTTCTTAGATCTCCTACCGCATTCTCAAGAGTTTGGTCTCTTAATTCCAATATTCTATCCATTCTATCTTGGCGACGAGTTTCGATCTCCTTGTTGTTTCTTGGGGGGGGGGGGGGGGGGGTCATTTCATCATTTTGGTCCTCGTCTTGACCATTAACTTGACCTTGATCATCATTGGAATTATTCTCTTCTACAAGAGGCAAAGATTGACCTTGGTCTTGATCAAGCCCGCAACTGGACAGGTATTCAGCTGTTCTTATGGCAGTTTGTACAGATCTTGCTTGTGTAATGGCCTTAGCACCGCTGGACATCCTGGCAAATGGAGACTCAATCACCTCCTGGCTAGAGATTTCTTCTTGATCAACAGGTTGATGGTCCACAACTTGTCTTTGGCATGGGTTATTGTCCTCCTCGATAGGAGCTTGATGATGTTGTGAAGATGAGGGCTCCACTTGGGTAGAGCATAGTTCTTCTCAATCCACCATAAGGGGTTCCTCAACATGGCGGATGAAACCCGCACCCATTCTTCCTATGGCATCCTGAGGCATTTCATCATCTACATCACAGACATCAACACGCCCCGCTTGGGGACCATCATATTCTTCAAAAACCACACTACAAGATTCTATGACAACTCCGGAGAGCTTGTCATAGATTCTATAAGTGTGGGATTCGAGACCATAACCAACAAAAATACCCTCTAATGCTTTGGAATCAAACTTGGACAAACGAATACCTTTAATGTGATAGAAACACTTACAACCGAACACCCGGAAGTATGAAACGTTGGGCTTGTTACCGGTAAGAATTTCATATGAAGTCTTGATCAATTCTTTGCGGAGGTAGAGACGGTTTGATGCATGTCATGCGGTGGAGATTGCTTCAGCCCAAAAGTTGTATGGAGATTTAAACTCCGCCAACATGGTCCTTGCCATATCAATAAGAGTCTGGTTCTTCCTCTCAGCTACACCATTTTGGTGGGGGTATATGCAGCGGAATATTGATGTTTTATTCCCTCATCACTAAGAAATCCATTCAATGTGTAGTTCTTGAACTCGGTACCGTTGTCACTTCTTATTGTTAATACCGGGACATTGTGTTGGCGTTGAGCCATGTTGATGGAGTCAGTGAAGTTCTCTTGGGTCTCACTTTTCAGCTTGAAGAAATATACCCAAGTGTATCTTGAGTAGTCATCAACAATTACCAAGCAATATTTCTTCCCACCAAGGCTTGCATGAGATGGAGGACCAAAGAGATCCACATGAAGGATATCCAAGATCCTCTTGGACTGGATGTAGTTCTTTGGCTTGTGGGGAGAATCATGCATCTTTCCTTCAACACATGCCCTGCAAACACGATCTTTGGAAAAGCAAACATTTTCTTTTAGTCCAACAATATGACCATCCTTGTGGAGGCTTTGCAAAGTTCTCATGTTGACATGGGCTAGACGGCGATGCCATAGCCAACCCACGTCAGCCTTTCCGAATAAGCACATCAGACTTGCAGTGGTTTTCCCCGGGAAGTCCACCACATACAAGTCATCTTCGATGTACCCAACAAAAGCGACCTTTAGAGACTTTCTCCACATGAGGATCACAATATCATTATCAATAAAGACGGCAAACCCCATCCTTCCAAGAGCACGGACTGAAAGTAAATTATAGCCAAGGGTCTCAACAAGCATGACGTCCACGAGAGTGATATCGTGTGCAACCACAACTTTGTCGAAATCCATTACCTTAGACTTTGACTTGTCGGCATATGTCACGGATATTTGATCAATATTTGGTCTCAACTCCTTGACACTAGATGCGCTTCTGGTCATATGACTTGTGCATCCACTATCAAGCACCCATTTTGACCCTCTGGAAGCATAGGTCTACAAAAGATCAAACTAGTTTTTAGGTACCCATTTTTCAGTGGGTCCTATTTTGTTAGCAACAAGGGTATTGAGAACCCAAATAGACCATGCAATATAACCATCAAATGTGCCAACATATTGTGCATACACATCACCATAATAATCATGCATTAAAACATAGTGAGGGTTAGTACTACCCGCAAATCATCATGAGACATAGTTTTACCACTTGTGGTCTTACTTCCCACAATGACCTTGTTCTTTTCTTGAGCGGGCTTAGCCTTCTTCTTCTTGTTGTTCTTTTTCTTCTTGGCTTTAGAGGTAAAGCCAATGCCCCCTTTCTCACCATTTGACCTTTGCTTGCTTAAGAGGTCATCAATAGATTTGTTTCCTTTGGGAAAGGAGGTCTTAGCTAGCTCCCCCTTCAACCTAGCATGTACTTCAAGTATATTTGTACAACTATAAGGAATGAATGTACTAGGTGAGGGAGTATTAGTCAATTGAGTTTGAAGCTTTTCAAGAGACTTTGTAAGCAACAAGAGTTCACTCTCCAAGGCCTTGTGAGCCTTGTCAAGTATCCTAAAGTCCTCGGCAAGTTTTTCATGAACAACACCAAACTCAACCTTATCCTTTTTAACCTTTTTATATTTAGCAATAGCATGATCACGTTCCTTGACGAGTTTATTAATAATGAGATCATTTGCTTCATCAAGAACCTCAAGTTTAGTTTCAAGAGACACTATAGTTTCTTGTTCCTCTTCTAGAGCATTATTTAGAGCTTCTACCTCAATCATGTGCTCTCTTCCTAATTTACATCTCTCATCTAGAAGTTCTTGTGTGTGTGCAAGTTTATTTAGGAGGTCCACAACATGTTTCTTGTGTCCCCCTTGCAAGTTGTTCATAAACACATCAAAGCAACTAATTCCTTTTTGATATCAAGAGATGACTCATCATCAAAATCATCATTGATTAAGGAGGTGGAGTGTGATGATGATAATACCTCCGTTCCTCTTGCCATAAGGCAAGTGACGTTCTTGTTGAAGATATTCTCATTTGGAGAGTCGAAGAGTGAGAATGTAGGGGTAGAGGTAGTGGCAAGAGCCACCACACCACTTGATGTATCCTCTTCTTCATCTTCATCATCATCATCGGAGGAGAATTCTTCATGTGTGATCAAGACAATTTCACCCGACTTCTTGTTGGTTGAATTCCTTTTGATGAAGGGTTTCTTGTAAGGAGCTTTGGAGGTCTTTTTCAACACAAGTTTACGCCATGATCTTCTCTTTTCTCATAGGGACAAGTGGCAACAAAGTGATAGCGGTCACCACAATTGAAGCAAGTTCTCAACTTGGATCCATTATCTTTTCTCCCATTGGGGTTGCTTCTTCGTTGCATTTCCATCTTCGCTTTGGCGGGATCTTTCCAAAAGTTTCTTGCATAGAAGTCCATGTATTCACCATGAGCAACCTTGACATCTTCGAGGTGGCTCATTGAAAGTCCCTCATCACTCCCTTCATCTTCATCATACTCCACAACCTTGGCCTTCAAGGCAAGATTGACACCACTACTCATTCGAATGGCACGAGCACGGGCGTCTTTGGCATTCTTGGCAGCAACCTTGAAGGCAGCCATCTCTTGCATAACTTCATTGGAGGTCATGAGATGGTAGTTGTGTCTTCCTTGGAGACTCTTCAAGTCAGTGGGCTCGAAAGGCATTAAAGCACTCACATACTTCCTCTTGATCCAGGCATCATCAATGTGAGAGGCACCAACATTCCTGAAGGCGGTGGCTGTGGATTTGAGTCTTCGATACATGTCTTCATGATCCTCACCATCCTTCATGAAGAAACCTTCGGCCTCATTGCTTAAGGCATCATATCTATTTCTTCTCATACTCTCATTGCCAACAAACAAGTCAATGAGAGCATCCCAAGCTTCCTTGGCGGTATTGTAGTGCTCAATGTGGGGAAAATACTTTGGCCCCACTCCAAGTTGGATCATGTGCAAATCAGTTGCATTGAGTTGGCTATTGACCACTTCTCTTCTAGTCAAGTTGGTTGGATCCTCAATTCTGAGTCCTTCTTCAATAATGTTCCACAAATCACTGCAAGAGCTACACACGTGAGATTTCATTAAGACTTGCCGTTGAGCAAAAGTATGTTCAGCTAACTTAGGTGGGTTACCTCTATTATTTATATGTGGGTGAGGGATAGGAGGGTCGGGAGAGTAACATCCGTGAACCGCATGGTGCTCTTCCTTCCCATCACTCCTTTTGGTGGAGGAGTTAGTGGCATTATGTTCATCCCCCACCACTTCATCCAAAGGCTTAGCCAGAGCATTTTCCTTTGGGTTAGGTGGTGTTTCCTCTTGATAGGGAGGAGGTGAGGTTGTCTTATTCCTAACAAGTTTCTCAACGAGTTGGCGCAACTGTAGGATTTTGTTGCCCAAGGTAGAGCTCAAGCTTGTTTCCAAATTCTTGAGATCTACCATGGTCACCGAATGGCTAGCCTCACTTTCTCCCTCATCTCCTAGGTTGCCCATAATCTCTTAGGCGGTTAAGCCCGAATAAAGAGCTGAGGCTCTGATACCAATTGAAAGGATCATATGGGCACCTAGAGGGGGGGGGGGTGAATAGGTGCTACTTCAAATTTTACTCTTTTTCAAGTTAGGGTTTTACACAAAAGGTAAATTCTCTAGATCATGCAACTATGGTGAATTTACCTATATGCCAATCTACCACAAACACTAACCAATGACTAGATAAGTAAGGTGAGGTAAATGATAGAAGGAACCAAAGTGGAGCACGCGGAGACACAAGGATTTGTTTCCCGTACTTCCTTCCTTTTGAGGGGAAGTACGTATACGTTTGGAGAGGGGGTGGTTTCAAACCACCAACGCCACGAGAGGCCTCCCTTGTTCTCCGATGAACCTCACCCCAACGGGCTCGATTCACGTCTTCCACTATACGACAACCTTCGAGGTGGAAGCCGTCACCTTTACAACGAGTTCGGGGCACACATCCACAACTTAATTGGAGGCTCCCAAATACAACCAAGTTGTTAAACAATCAAAGACAAGCTTGTAAGAACCAAATCAAAATCTAGGGTTTCCAAGAAAACACTAGAGCATGGGGGCCCTCAAGTGAATGAGGGGGAAATGAAGATCTCTCTTGGTGAAGCTGTAGATCAAGGCCTCCTCCTTCGATTCTCCAAAGATCAATGAGTTTTGATGGTTGGATTAGGAGATCTTGTTGATTTGGTGGCTCAAATGGGGGAGGTGTTCTTCAGTGGGACGAGCAGCTGGGGGAGGTCCTCTATTTATAGCCCTTCACTCTACTGAATTGTTTTCTGACCATTGGAGAAGAGTCAGACCGGAGACTCCGACCTGCACACCGGAGACTCCGGTGTACACCGGAGATTCCGGCCCACCTTCGGACCAGCCTCCGGACCAGCAGACAGTTTGACCCAGCCCTTGTGAGAGCCAAGTTGACCAGAGACTCCGGTCCATCTACACCGGAGACTCCGGTCTGAGGCTAGGATCGGAGACTCCGGACCATGCTCCGGACCACCTCTCTGGCTGACCCAGGAAGGGAACTGGAGCCCTGCCCGGATACTTCTGGGGAAACTCCGGACCACACCGGAGACTCCGGTCCAGTCAGACCAGAGACTCCGGTCTGGAATTCCTTGGAAACAAGTAAATGTGCAGGGAAAGTTCCACAGGCCAACGGTCCTTTTCACTTTGCATTATATCAACCTGTAGACAATAGCATACTATAAAATGCTCTACTTGTTGTTAACGAACACCAAAAGTGATTATGACAGTAAATGTTCTTTCAATGCCCCTCTTTTTTTTGAGGGAAAACAACATATATTAAGCATGCAAGCCGCCTCATTAAAACCTTCTAGTCCCCTTAAATACCCTGGTAAAAAAAAAGAGTGCGTCCGAAACTTGTAGGCTATCAAACAATCGTTACATCATTTATGAGTTTGTCTAAGAGAAAACTAGGGGGTTTGCACCAGGATATTTGCAACTGGCAGAGACAAAGTTGCCTTGAAAATCCCGCAATATCGCTCCGACCGATCCTGCACACATGTCAACATTAAATGAAGCATCTACGTTGAGCTTTACCGTCCTCGGATCAGGTTTGCACCAGCGATTTCCTGCAGGGATAGTAGGTCATGCATCACACTTTGCCGCATTAGCCATGATACCTAAAATGGACATCCTGATTTTATGAAGGGGCGGAACCGATTCATTTGTTATACATCGTCGTCGGATCCACCACAAATACCAACAAGCAACAATAATGAGTTCCTTCAAGCCAGCTCCATCAAAGTCAGGGATTTGGTTATCATCATGGCGAAGGATATGTTCTAGGACCGTAGAACCTGCACGATCAACTATTAGTGCTTCCTGGATCTTTTCAAAAATACCTAGCTGCTGCCAGACTTGCTGCGCCAAGGAGCAAGTAAATAAAAGATGTAAAATGTCTTCAGGTCCTTGAGTATAAAGCGGACATCGGCCGGACGCGCCAATATGTCTATTCATCAGAATACTTTTCAACGGAATGATTCCATGTAGCGCCCTCTAGTTGAATTTTTTCACTTTGCTTGGTACCTTTAATTTTCATAGAATTTTCCACACCGGGTTAGTACCCGATCCTCCAGGGATAGCAAGTTGTGCCGCACTAGGACCAAATTGATGTTTCCATTGAACGTGATATCCAGATCTCACTGTATAGCGGCCATGTTTGGTAAAATTCCAAGCAATGAAATCATCAAATCCCTGGTTAATCGGGATCTGCAATATACGGTTGGCATCTACTACATTGAATAAATCTCGTACCAACTCCTCGTCCCAGTGACCAGTAAGAGGAGAGATCAGTTCAGCAACCAAAGTAATTACAGTAAGAGGAGAGATCAGTTCAGCAACCAAAGTAATTACAGTATTACCTCTTGGACTTAAAACTTTTCTTGTAAGGCTCGCAGCAATCCAAGGATCGTCCCATATATTAATCTTCTGCCCATTACCAACCCTCCAAATGTAACCTCTCTTGAAAGAAGTAAGCCCCGCCAAAATACTTTGCCATGTAAATGAGGAATTCGATTTAGGGCCAGCCTTCAGAATATCACCGTGTGGATAATATTTGGCCTGTAGGACTTTTGCACACAGGGATTCAGGGTCATTGATAAGTTGCCAAGCTTTCTTAGCGAGCATGGCAAGATTAAAAGAGTGAAAGTCTCTAAACCCCATGCCCCCATCTTTTTTCGAGTAGCATAACTTCCACCAAGCAAGCCAATGTATTTTCCTACTATTTTCATCATCCCCCACCAGAATTAAGATATCGCATCCATCATACTTTTACACACTCCTTTGGGGATTTGAAAAACAAACATAGCATAAATAGGAATAGCTTGAGCCAAAGCCTTCAGTAAAATTTCCTTCCCACCCATAGATAAAAACTTCTCCTTACATCCATTAATTCTTTGGATAATCCTGTCAATAAAGTGTTTAAAGCAGTCACTCCTATCCGCTCCCACCAAAGGTGGGAGCCCAAGAACTTATCAGATAGGGCTTCTGTGTCAATGTGGAGCATCTCACAAATCTCTGCTCTCATCAAAGCATTTGTATTTGGGGAAAAGTAAATGCTTGATTTAGCTAAGCTCACCTGCTGTCTAGAGTTTGCACAGTACGTGTCCAGAACTTGTTGCAAGGAAGTTGCATTAGTCATATCAGCTTTCATGAGGATCAGAGAATCATCAGCAAATAGAAGGTGTGAAACTGACGGTGCATTTCTGCACACCCTTACCCCATCGATGCACCAACTTCTTCATACAACAAGAGACTAGATAACCCCTCCGCACACAAAAGGAACAAGTAGGGAGACAAGGGATCTCCTTGGCATAGACCCCTAGTAGGAACAAACATCTCAGTTTCGTCAGAATTAAATCTGACTTGGTATCTCACTGACTTCACACATGCCATTAATAAAGAGACCCACTCCTCGGCAAACCCCAGTAGCTTCATCATATTCTCCAAGAAAACCCATTCCACTCTATCATACGCCTTATGCATATCCAACTTTACCGCACAGTAGCCATTAACACCACTTATTTTGTTTTTGATAGCATGGACGCTCTCATATGCAACCAGAACATTATCAGTGATAAGCCGTCCAGGAACAAATGCACTTTGCATAGGTGAAATAACCCCAGGTAGAATTTCTTTGAGTCAAAGAGCAAGCATCTTTGAAATAATTTTATAAATCACATTGCACAAGCTTATAGGATGAAATTGGGTGATCAATTCTGGAACATCTACCTTTGGAATAAGCACAATGGTAGTATCATTCCAGACTTCAGGAATTACTCCAGCATCGATAGCCTGCAGAACTTACTGAGTAATTTCCTCTCCACATAAGCTCTAGAATTTTTTATAAAAGATTGCATGAATACCATCAGGTCCCGGTGCCTTAAAATACCCTATGCTGAACATGGCCTTCCTGACATCTTCCTCCGTGTACGGGGCCATCAGCCTATTATTCATCTCAGCAGTAATTTTTAGGACAATTTTCTCCAAAACCACAGGGTCAGTCACAGTAACCTCAGAGGTAAAAAGATGGGTAAAGTAATTTAACACTAGTGGCTTAAGAGGATCAATACCTTCAACCCATTCATTATTATCATTCTTTAGCTTCTTTATAAAATTCTTCTTTCGCCGAGCTGATGCAAACTTATGGAAGAATGAGGTGTTACGATCCCCCTGTTGAAGCCAGTTAGCACGAGACCGTTGCATCCAGTGTACCTCCTCTTGTTCTAGTAAGAGTTCAATTAAGCTTGCCATCTCCTTTGCAATAGTTTCATTTTCTTCATTCATGGGCCCGTTCATGGCCTTCTCCAAGTCTCCCTGCGCCTTCCAGTGACGGCGCTTCGGCTCCTTTAACGTTAAGCGGTCCCAATCATGCAACACCGCATGCATATGCTCGAGCTTGGGAAACATGCCACCACCAGTGATGTTGCCGGCCTCCTCCCATGCGTGTTCGACAATCTCTCAACGACCTTCCTCGCGTAGCCATTTCGCTTCAAACCGCTTTGGTTTAGATTCAGGACAATGGTTAAAAGCCTGATATTCTGTATCTAGAAGAATTGGTCCATGATCAGAACATGTGTACTCCAAATGCTGTACCAGAGCGCCCGGGTGCATGGTAACCCATACGCCGTTAGTGACAACACGATCCAGCGTCCACCTCATCTGTCCATGCTTCCATGTAAAAGGGTCTCCCGCGAATCCCGAATCCTCAAGGGAACAATCGGAGAGAGCCTCTCGAAAAGCTTGCATATAACCAGGAGGTCTAGGATTGCCTCCCTCATTTTCATGAGAAAATAAAATCTCATTAAAATCACCAATAATAGCCCACGGAAGATTGTGGTTCTGATTTAGTTCTCTTAGTTTATCCCAAATCTTATACTTATCTTCCCATCTAGGTTCACCGTAGATACCAGTTAACCTCCAAATTTTCTCTGGTCCTTCAATAACTTTCACATCAATATATTTAGGGGTAGAGAAAATTAGCTCAATTGACACTTCTCTTTTCCAAAGCATGATGACACCACCGCTTCTGCCATCACTTGGGTTGACTATCTTTGAATCCATCTTTAATCTTCTCCTTAAACACCCAGCCGGATATTTGTCGAGCCGTGTCTTCCACAAGAACATCACATCAGGGTGACTTCGCCTTTGGACATCCAAAAGCGCTCGAACTATCGGGTCGTTACCCAAACCCTGACAGTCAAACCTAATTTTTTCATTGCGCCAGGACAGATTCCTCGCGGGAATCCGCCGATCCTAGTGAAGAGGAGTCAACTCCATTCTTCTTTGGTCTTTTGTTAGTATCCTTTTCCTTATTCAAGTTACAATTTCATCCAGAGGGGAACTCTGCCCATCAGTGATCATCGCAACAGGGGGTTTAGTTATCCTACCAAAGGTTCCAACCTCTCTCGCTAAGTTGTTAAAATCATCCATGAGCCCACATTTAGCACCTGAGTTTGTGCTATTAGGATCGTCAACATCCATCTCCTTGGCCTTTATTGGACTGGTGGCAGTATCCTTAAGGGCATCATCAACCACCACAGTATCATCGACATAGGGAGTAGCATTAGCTCTCCAGCTAGTCTGGTTCATGAGCCCCCGACCTGCTGGGGCTCTTCCACGGTCTCCCAAACAGACCACCATCACGGCCACCCCTACTAGCTCCACGATTGCCTCCAGAACCACGACGATGCCAGGAATCCCAGTCAGCTTTCAGCCAATCCCCCACTTTAGATTTTCTTTCACATGCTCTCCTGAACCGCATTCCGCATGCCCCACAGAATCTTGGCATCTTCTCGTACTTGATCTGAAAAACTTCCCTCTGTCCAGCCCTTGACATGGACACAAAACGGGCTAAAACCTTGCGCACATCAAGCCTAACATGAACTCGCACAAAATTTCTAGCTCCTTGCATGTTCGTTTGCACCTCAAGAACCTTCCCAACTTTCTTCTCTGTTAAATTTGTCAGCAGTGTCTTGTTCCTATAGCCTACTGGTACCTTGTGAATTTGGATCCAAGGAGAGAAATAATTGAGATCCATAGTTTCCATGGACGCCAATCCATCATAAGGTTCAATACATAGTGCAGACTATCAAAACTGCCATGGACCTCCCCCCTCTACCTTTAGCCAGTCGCCAAGGCAGAAACATTGGACAGTAAATAGGTTACCTTCCAGATGGTGGAACTCCACATCGCGTGTAGGACTCCAGGCAACACGCATGTGCTGCTCAAACGTCGACGGGCTAAAAAAATTGTTGTATGCACCCTGGCCAAAGCCATCCACTTGATGCCCTCCTTTGGCGCTTCTTCCTGATCCTCAAACACAAGATCATCGAACTCCTCATCTTCGATCCCAAGACGTAGCAGCATGTCATCAACCCCTTCGCTTTTCTTTGTACCCGATCCACTCGACATATTTTCCAAGTTTGCTGAATTTGCCATTTCTTGTATCCCCAATACTTTTTAGAGCCCCGTCCAACACCTGAACTTTAGCAATCCAGGTCCAGAAAATTGAAGCCAACTGCACCCAAGATCCCACCACACTGCAGAGCCATCGTCAAGGAATCACTACTCCGTGCCGGCAAGGATCCAGCGATGGAGGAATTTGAAACCCTAGTCGGCCAGGCCGTCGCTAGAGCCCCAGGTCGTACGTACCGGTTCGCATGTACCGATCCTAAAGAAACATCGAGTCAAATACAGAGGGATGCCCCTCTTTATATAGGTGGAAAGGAGGTACTACCTCCCTCAAAGTCCTGGGGTGGGACTAAACAGGAGGGATGAGGTGGGAGGAGGCGGCGACCAGCCCCCACATGGGCCCCACATGGGTGGGAGGCCCACATGTGGTCGACGACCCCTCTAGCCTTCCCTAGGGTGCGCCCCCTTCTTGGGCTGGTGAGGCCCATTTAGGTGGGTTGCCCCATAAATCCATTTTAAATAATTTTTTTTAATATTAATTTGTCTCAAAAAACTATTTTTAATATTAATTCATTTAATTAATATTAAATACATATTATTTAATACCTATCATTTCAAAACACCTTTCAGACCCCTCCGATCATCATCGAATATCCCCGAAACACTTTTGGTATCTCCGCGGAACAATTCCGGAGTTCTCTCTTCATATTTCTATCTCGGTAGTGGATCAACCCGCAACGTCTTTACCCTTAAGTGTAACACCCTAACGGTTTAGGAATATTCAGACATGATCGAGACACCTCTCTAATCAATGACCAACATCGGTATCTGGAAACACATGATGGTCCCTTCACATTCCACGAATTAGATTGTTCACTTGAACCTTTTAGATGTTGAGTATTATTCCTTTTGCACAATGATACCTCGTTTGTTCAAGACATGATCTCATGTATCCATATACAATTCTATCTTGTTAAAGACAAACACGTTTACTCATTCCCGTGATGTTACATCCTTGTGACCTAGTCACATGCTTGCAAGCTTATTGATGTAATCTCACCGAGTGGGCCTAGAGTATCTATCTGTCACTCAGATAGGAAAATCACGATATCTATACATATGCCTCGTTTATTCCTCTGAAGTACCCAATATAGACCTTTATAGCCACCCAGTTACGGACATGGCAGTTGATGTGATCAAAGCAGATGTGGGGGATAGCGATTAAACATGATCTTACGGTAGAAGGATTAAGTTACTATGCTTTGCTAAATATTGCAACATTGAACATTATGACTGGATCACATTGCAATTCTATGGTCGGGTGTGTCCATTACTTTATTAAGTGACCTTGTTGTCAGTTGCCATTTTAATCAAGTCCATGATCGGGAAACCTCGATCATCATCTGCCCAACAAACTAGTACTAGAGGATACTAGGGACTTGATTGTGTGTATACCACACATGTATTATTGTTTCCACTTAATAGTGTTATAGCGTGATATAAAACTATTATGAACATTAGAGATATATTAATAAAAAAACTTTTTTGTTAGCATCTAGGGCATAACTCCTTCACTAGGAACACCTCTCACCGAGTGCGGTCATGCTCGCGTACTCTGACGGTGGGCCTATGGAGCATGCATGGTCCACCATACAGCGACGCGGGTTACGACCTCACACGTGACACTTGTCTGCGGTCTAGAATCTTTCTCCCTGGACCACAGCGGGACCCGCCTAACGGGATAGAAGGGATCTATTGCAACATCGCCGCCTGTCCTTTTGGGTGTCCATCCCACGTCCGAAAAGAATCAAGATGACGTGAATAGCAGTTTGAGCCAAAATAATCTAGCGATATTATTTACTCTGATGTTCATGATAAGTGTTTATTCTCCATGTTATAGCTGCATGTACCGGAAACTAAATACGTGTGTGGAGAAATAAACAACACAGAGTCCCTAGTGAGTCTCTTCTACTAGTTCGTTAGTCAAGTATTGGTTAAGATTTCCTAACCACGGGCATACATTGTGACTTGATAATGGGATCACGTCATTAGGAGAATGATGTGATGGACATACCGAATAATAAGCATAGCTGTTAATGGTGTCACTCAGTTTGATTGCTATCGATTTTGTACATGTCAAGTATTGTTTCCTTAGACCATGAGATTGTGTCACTCCCTGGCATTGAATGAATACTTTGTGGATATAAAATGTCACTTTGTAACTGGGTGATTATAAAGGTGGCTTTTAGGTATCTCCGATGGTGCTTGTTGATGAGTTACACAAATCAAGACTGGATTTGTTCCTCCACATGACAGAGAGATATCTCTGGGCCCTCTCGGTAGTATAGCATCCTAGAGCTTGCAAGCATGTTACTAATGTGTTTAGTCATGGGGATCGAGAACTTTCCGATAATGAGATTGAACTATGTATATCGATACCGACTATTGAATATTGGGCAAGTAATATATCGTGATACAAAGAGAATCGAATAACGGATTAATTAAATCCTCGACATTGTGGTTCAACCAATAAAATAACTTCATTGAATATGTAGGAACCGCTATGGACATCCCTGGTCTAACTACTGGTTATTGATCAGAGAGGTGCCACGATCATGTCTGAATGTTCTCCAACTTGTAGGGTCACACACTTAATGCTTTAGTGTTGCTAGGTTTTTTCGATCTAATAGATGGTGTAAACGTATGGTGATTTGGAGTCTTGGATTTGATCCTGGATATCATGAGGAGTTTAGGAATAGTCCAGAGATGAAGAAAAACTATATGGAATGAGGGTTTTTGGTTCAGGGATTTGTTTGGAATGTTTCATAATTGTTCTAAAAGGTTCCAGAATATTCTAGAAAGAGTTCCACCAGCCCAAAAGGGGGCATGGGCCTAAAGTGGGGGCACCCAACCTACATGGTCTAGGGCACCATGGCCACCAAGGCCCATGTGCCCCAAAATGGGTAAAACCCTAGCCGTAGGGATATCCCTTGGGGAAGAGGCTCCACCTTCTTGGTTGTCGCCCCTCCCTTGGAGGAGGGGTTGATGGGGGCCGGCCTCCTATCCCCTATATAAGGAGGGGCTAGGGAGGAGACGTCTACCCTTCCATACCCTAGCCGCTGCCCTCTCTCCCTCTCTCTTACCTCTCATTTGTAGTTTGGCTTAGCGGAGGGATGAGCTATCAGTTTACACTATTCGTGACGCCGATAGCCGATCTAGCAGTGGACCTAGCATCTAAAACCTTGGTCGTCCGCGGGTTCTTGCATTCGATAGGAGAGCTAGCAGTAGAAATTCTCGCCTTCGAGATGGCAGACGAGGTGGCAACGGAAGGCATGGGTGACGCGGGTTATCGCGTGCGAGAACAGAGCTAGCAACACAGACTGTTGTCGTAGACTATAGACCTCCGCGTTTTCCCGAGCGATGGGGCCCATCCACGCGTGTTATGGTGACCCTCTTATCCTGATAGAATGGCTGATATAGTCTTTAATAGACCTACTACAACATGCCCCTATAAAGACGTCGAACTCACTCCATTTATTGCTTCCATGAAACCCTAGCCACCACACGCAACAATCCGCTCCCCTCTCTTCTTCCCCAATGCACTCTCTCAGAGTTTTAGGTGCCACCTTAGGTTTCGCTATTGTATCAACTCTTTTTTTTGTATTGCAGATATCCGAGGACGTGGAGATGCTTGACGATAACATGTTGATGATGTTACAGAGAGAGTGGAGGCGACGTTTGGAATCTCAGGTATGTTGGCATGCTCGCTTCCTCCGCCTTCTTTTTTCTCATCGTTTCTTATAGATTTTTATTCTGTCTTATGCTATCTCTGTTTGGCATTTCAAGGGTCACGGACCTCACCAATAGATCGATGGCGGTGTCAACGACGGCGACACGTGGACAGGAAACGGTCCCTCTCCCAGGTATGTTGTCGTGCTCACTTCCTCTGGGTTCTTTTTCTTCAGCGTTTATTGCGCTATTTTGGTTCTCTGACTTGCGCTCTCCCTCTTTGACATTTCAGGGGACATGGAGCTCGCCAACAGATTGATGGGCTGATTGGAGGTGTTTGGCTCCTTCTTCTTTGACTCTGGCCATTCCCACCGCACGCCCGCGTCTAGGTCACATCCAGGTAAGTAGGTATTGTACCATCAAAGGGCCCTCCGCTTATCTAACTAAAATGTTTTTGTTTCTCTTCTATTTATCTTTAGCCTCTCACTACTTTGTTTCCCTCTTTCCGTAGCGGAGTTATCTATTTCAAGATGATAGAAGCGGAAGAAGCAACGACACTGGACAAGAGAAGTTGGCAAGCCGATGATGCTTGCCCTTCCAAGATGAGACAAGCAGGCGAAGCAAGTACGCTACTCCTTCCAGGACAAGACGAGTAGAACAAGCAACAACGACCATAGTATAGCTTTAGGATAGTTTAGATTTAGGTAGATTTCTACACTTCCATTCGTGATGAATGGGGTAATCTATAAATTTGTCTACTTGAGAAATCTATAGATTTCTCCATTTATCCAGGATAGTTGTGCATAGATCTATAGTTTTTTTGTTTATCTTTTGCATGTTTTAGACTAAGTGTCGGTAACACTTAAAAGTATATGAGTTTGCATAATTTTCGTGGATATGTTATTCCTGTTCTTCTTAATCATTATTTCTTATAGCATGAAGATTTGTCTTCACGTCTTTTGTTTAACACAACTGTGTTGAATGATTTCTATACTCACGTTTGTGAATGGTTTGCTTAGGCTTTTGCAATGATTGTATCCTTTGTTGTGAATTTTGTTCAAAAATAAACGCGACCGCTTTCTATGTCGCGGTTGTGAACGGCTTGCTTAGGCTAGGCACTTTATCAGGGTGTTCTCAACCTCCACGATAAGATGCATGACCTCCCACTTTACAAGGAAACATGACGCTTACTTCTGTCAGACAGTGCACACTGTTAGTCTTCATAGCCTACGTGGACTTTACGAGCGAGAGCAACGCGCTCATGTGAGAGACTACATGTCTCGTCTCTAGCCCACGTGTTTGGAACCGATGTCGCGTTGACATCGCTAGCAGCTACTAAAGATACAAACGCTGTGATGTGCTTAGCTCGACGGAAACAGTTGTGCATTAAACTTCATGCATGTGTTGTCTGCTCTGCTCAGAAATCGTTGATAGCGCCTCGCTTGATGCATCTTTTCGGTTCCTGTTTTCTGGTGTCAGTGAACCTAGGACTCTGTTTTCATCCTATACCGCTCGATTATGCCCTTTCTGCTACCTAGACTACATGCTTATGCATTTAATCTTACATCATTTTGCTTAACGGCTACACCCTGAGGGAGGCAGAGAGAAGTCTAGTTATGATTATGAGATCTGGCAGATGGATGTCAAAACTGCGTTCCTAAATGGTCATATTAAGAAGAGTTGTACATGGTACAACCCAAAGGTTTTGTCGATCATAAGGATGCTAACAAAGTATGCAAACTCTAGAGGTCCATTTATAGACTGAAGCAGACATCCCGAAGCTAGAATCACCGCTTTGATGAGGTGATCAATGGGTGTGGATTTGTCCAAACTAATGGAGAGGCCTGCATTTACAATAAAGTGAGTCGGAGTTTGTGGCATTTTTTGATACTGTATGTAGATGCCATATGTTGATTGGGAATGACAAAGAGCTATTATAAAGTGTGAAGGCCTACTTGAATATTTTTTTTAATGAAAGACCTTGGTAAAGTAGTGTATATATTAGGCCTCAAGATCTATAGAGACTGGTGAAGACGCCTTATAGGCCTTTCATAGAGTACGTACCTTGATAAAGTTCTGAAGAAGTTTAGAATGAACAATTCAAAGAAGGGGTTCTTGCCAATGTTGCAAGGTAAGATTTTGAGTAAGACTCAGAGTCCAGCAACGACACATCCCTATGCCTCAACCATAGGATCTATAATGTATGCCATGCTATGTACTACACCCGATGCATGCCATGCTGCTAGTTTACCCAGCATGTACCAAAGTGATCCAGTAGTGGAACACTGGACATCAATTAAGAATATCCTTAAGTACCTAAAAAGGACTAATGAAATGTTTCTCGTTTATGGAGGTGACCAAGAGCTTCTCGTAAAGGGTTACGTCGATGCTAGTTGGGACACCGATTCAGATGACTCTAAGTATCAATCTGGATATGTGTTCATTTTGAATGGAGGAGTGATAAGCTCAAGTCTTTCCAAGCAAAGCATGGTGGAAACATCTTCAATTGTAGCGAAATATGTAGCTACTTTAGAAGCAATGCGAAAAGTAGTTAAAAGAGTTCCTCTCCGAGATGGATGTGGTTCCTAGTGCATTGCATCCATTGGACCTGTACTATGACAACACATGTGCCATTGCCCTTTCCCAAGAGCCACATGCATACAAGAATACCAAGCATATCAAACATCGCTTTCACATCCTACGTGAACACGTCAAAGAAGGAGACATAGATATTTGCAAAGTACATACAGATCTGAATGTTGCAGACCCATTTACTAAACCTCTTCCACGAGTAAAATATGATCAACACAAAGACTCCATGGGTGTTATATTATTATCAATGTAAGCTAGATCATTGACTCTAGTGCAAGTGGGAGACTATTGGATATATGCCCAAGTGTTAATAATAAAACTATTATTATTATATTCAACTAGACTTCTCTATGCGCCCTCGGGCAGGGCTTGTAGGAAAACTCTTGATAATATGATCGCGCTACATGTTAGCGCAAAAGAAAAGACTGAACCAGCAAAATGAGAAGCATAACATGATAAACACGTCGATGAAAAAATAGTCGATGATCAAATCATTTGAATCTGTCAACCATAGCATTTTACAACATGTCAATGAAGTAAAGAAAGTAAACTCTTATAGTTTCATGCGACCATGGCCATTATGAAAGTAAAAAAACATACCCGAGATTGATCTATAAGATGCTTGAGACCGCTCTAGGCCATCGAGGTAAGACTAAATGTATAACTATTAAAACAGACAACTATAAGAGCCTTTTCCTCGCGCACGGATATCATACACGACGTGCGTCCAAGAAAACACTGATAAAACGATATAAAATATAGTATCCCACACGTTTGATACCTACGACCCGACCTACGAAGCGATATCTATAGCTCAAATCGAACGTAAAACCGGAAAGTTCACTTTCGAAAAGTCAGCAGCCGAAAAGTCAAAGCAATGTGCGAAAAAGTAAATGGACGAAACACGGCTAGCTAGAAAACACATTAACTAACCCTCCTATTTTATTGATTATTTAATCAGATTATAGAGCAAAAAGTAGAAAAGCAACGTTCTTCTCACAGATGCAAACACATGAAACGGTGACAATTTATTTATTCGGTCCGATTACAAACATAAGTATAAGTATGATAGAGAAAACGATCCAATTACAAAGTCAAGTGTCAGAAGAACACTTTTTTAGTCTCGCACAAGCAAACACATTATGTGATGACTTTTGTTTTATTTTTTTCCTGACTACAAACCAAAGTATTACAAAGACACGATATTTCCAATATCTAAACACAAACTCGATTAGAAAATGAAGCTGGCAAAAACACCATTTTTTTAATCTGACGCAAACACACGCATTACATGACAACTATTCTTTTATTTCTTGGCTCAGATTACAAACCTAACTATTACAAAGGCACAACTTCTTCAACAAACTAAGCAAGTAAAAAGTCCTATCAGATGTCCTACCCCTACTCCTAACTACCCATACTCCTACTCCAAGTACCAAACGGTCAGAAGAAGCCAGATCTAGAAGCTCGTCATCCATGACCGCACGCATGAAGACATATCAGTGGAAACGATAGGGCACGCAGATGGCATGATGATCCTCTCGAAGTGTCGATTGTCGTCCTGCAGCATCGACGATCATAGACAGTGTAGCAGGTAAGATACCAACCGACATGAAAGAAGAGCCAAAGAGATACGCGCGGACGACCCCACTGTGGTTCTTGAGGCGATGACACTCGTCCTCTCCATGTTTTCTGCCTACCTACGCCACCGTTGTTAGAGCATCTATGAACATGGACAAATAAACGAAGTAAGAATCTAAAAATGGAGTGAGCACGATGCACACATAAAAATACGGAAGAGCACATTACGAACGTTCACGACGAAGGAAGAAGCGGTCATGACCGAGACCACCACCAAGTCGGTCTTGTGGCTATATCATTCGTCTCGTACATCGATGTAGTTCTGGGCATGCATCATGTTCACCCGCAATAGTGACGCCGGAAGTGGAATGTAGTTGCTAAAAAAAGCAGAGCAGAGGTGGGAGCGAAGGTGGGAGAGAAGAAAGGCTATGTAATGTGTTGAGGAATAAGGAGCTGACGCTTGGTGTTTTATAGCCAATGTGTGGGCATGAAAAACCTGGGATGTTGCACGCTCGGCTCTCCACCGCGACAACCCATGATCGCCTATAGTCTAGGAAGCCAGCTGGGCTCTCGTCCGCGAGAACCCGCGTCTGACAAGAGTTTCCTTGGCCATGAAGGCTCTATACGGGACCCACCGTACGATATCGCCGTGGGAAACTGCAGGCACCTATGCCCTATGTTGCCATTTATGCTATCGGCGGGACCCATCATGCGATCTTGCAGCAAGAAATCACGGACGCCTATAGTCTATGCTGCCAGTTCATCTCTTTGCCGTGAGAACTAGCATCCACCCATGCCTTCTGATGCCACTCAGCTTCTAGCTTGCCTCTCCACCGCAAAAACCCACGTCCGTCAAGGGCCCATGGTGCCACCCGTGCTTGTAAAGGGTACCGTCATACAGTGGGTGCGAAGGCATGTTGTGCTAGGAACGCCTCTCACCAAGCATGGTCATGCATGTGTACGCTGGCGGCAAGCCCATGGAGCGCGAGCGGTCCACCGTATAGCGACGCCGGGTACAACCTCCCGCAGTACACCTATCGGCTGTTTGGAATCTTTCGCCCTAGACCACAGCAAGGCCCACCTCACGAGATAGCTGCGCTCTGTTGCAACATTGCTGCGTGTCCTTTTGGGTGTCCATCCCATGTTCAAAAAGAATCAGAACGACGTGGATAGCAGTTTGAGCTGAAATAATCTAGTGCTATTATTTACTATGATGTTCATGATAAGTGTTTATTCTCCATGTTATAACTGTATGTACCAGAAACTAAATACATGTGTGGATAAACAAACAACACAGAGTCCCTAGTGAGCCTCTTGTTCTAGTTCGTTAGTCAAGTGTTGGTTAATATTTCCTAACCATGGACATGCATTGTCACTTGATAACAGGATCACATCATTAGGAGAATGATGTGACAGACATACCCAATAATAAGCATAGTTGTTAACCGTGTCACTTAGTTTGATTGCTATCGCTTTTGTATATATCAAGTATCGTTTCCTTAGAGCATGAGATTGTGTCACTTCCTGGCATCAAAGGAATACTTTATGGACATCAAATTTCACTTCGTAACTGGGTGATTATAAAGGTGGATTTTAGGTATCTCCTATGGTGCTTGTTGAGTTACATGAATCAAGACTAGGATTTGTTCCTCCACATGAGGGAGAGATATCTCCGGGCCCTCTCGATAGTATAGCATCCTAGAGCTTGCAAGCATGTGACTAATGTGTTTAGTCATAAGGATCCTATACCACATAACGAGTAACGAGAACTTGCCTATAATGAGATCGAACTAGGTATACCGATACCGACTATTGAATATGGGGCAAGTAATATATCGCGAGACAAAGAGAATAGAATAACAGATTGATTAAATCCTCTACATCATGGTTCAACCGATAAAAGAACTTCGTTTAATATGTAAGAACCACTATGTGAAGGAGATATGCCCTAGAGGCAAATAATAAAAGGGTTTTATTGTCATATATCATTAGTGCATAATAGTTTTATATCATGCTATAACTCTATCAAGTGGAAACATTGATACAGGTGTGATTGTATGAACAAACCCAAGTCCCTAGTAGCCTCTATTCAACTAGTTTATTGGGCAGATGATGATCAAGGTTTCCTAATCATGGACTGTGAAGCAAAATCCACTAACAATGAAGTCATATCATATGGAATGATGTGATGGACACTTCCCATCAATCATTGTTGCAACATGATCATGTCACTTAGTTCATATTGCAATTGTCAAAAACAGAGTGTCCTAATCCTTAGACCTTGAGATCATATCAATCATTGTTACCCAAGGATTGCTTTGACTTCATCAACCATCACTTCATGATTGTTGATCATAAAGGTGCATGTTGAGTGCCCGAAGGAACATGTAGAAGCGTTATGCATCAACATCGGGATTTGTTCTCCTGTGTAACGGGAAGATACAACTGGGCCCACTTGGTGAATTACATCCATGTCGCGCAACACATGACTAGGTCATGGGGATGGAATTTCACGGGAACGAGTAAAACAGTACTTGTTGGAAACAAGATTGAAAAAGTTATGGTGATACCGATGATCAGATCTCAGACAACTTTTGTATCGCATAACAAAAGTAATTGGATATATCGTTTCAGGTTCGACACGATGGTGATTCATGGAGTGCATAGGGGGCAACATGGGCATTTAGGTACCGCTATTGATCATTGATGAAGATCATGTCTATAGCATTCCTGAACCATAGGGAAACACGTTGAAGGGTGATACAATGCTTGTAGATCCTCCTGCAAGATGGAATCACAGAAGAGAGAGAAATCAGAATCGTTCCGGAGAGATCCAAAGTTGTTCGGAGAAAGAAGGAAAGAAAATGGCCGAAAGGTGTTTCAGATAAATGGCTATTTATAATATACATATATTATATGTTAATTATGAATTAATATATTCTAAATAAATATTTAAATTTAGATTTCTAAAGTGACTTTCTTATTAGGCCAAAATCCTGGAGGAAATTGGCCCAAGAAAAAGGCAAAGAAAAACAGCAAATAGTCCTTGCTGGGCCGATTTTGAACCAGCCCAGCGGACAGGCATGCAGTAGGTAAAGGGCGCTGCCCAGGGCGGCGAAACGCTGGGCGTCGCACCACGCACCGCTGGCCCGTGATTGCCTAACCAGCCCACCCCGGCGACGGGCGGAGGTGACGAGCACCGTGCGAGCTAGGCTGCCAGCCATCCTACCCGAGCGCTGGCGTTGCAGGGCACAGCCGCTCACGGGCCGCAGGGGGTGTCTGGCCCAACCGAGCCGTTGTGCCGCCGCAAGGCCACACTGGCGCTAGGCCGCACGAGGAAGGCCCGCCTCAGCCGGCTGATCGATAGCAACTGCTGCTCCACGTGGGATGAGCCACGGTGGCCGTGTCGACCTACCTGGCTAGCCGCCTAGCTGCTTCTACTGGTTGTTGGGATGGCCGTCCTAGGCCCATCTGGATGTTGCCCTTTGTTTTGCCCCTTTCTTTTATTGTTTAGTCCCACATAGAGCACCTAATGGGGAGGTCACACCCCCTCCTATTATATAAAGGGGTGCCTATGGATGGGATTAAACACACCAAATAAGATATTCTCTGAGGCTAGATTATCCCCTCCCTCTCTCTCTAGTTGCCTTCGTCGTGGCATGGTCCCAAGTAAGGACTATACATGCAAAGTTAACGCATCTATGGCATGCCGTTGTGCTGCAAGGATTTCGCCAGGAGGTCTACTTCCGCAACCCCAGCAGGGATCAAGGAGTTCGGGAGTCATCGCATCGCACTGTATGCGTGTGATAATTCGGGGGAGCTGCGCTTGCAGCGACTAGGCCATCGTGCAAGGACCTGGACAAAGGGTGATGTGTGAGGATATTCACGACCTTGAGATCGTACGGGTACGACTACATCATCCACGCTCCTACATGAGCATAACGCTCTCTCGGTCTTCAAGGGTATGTTACCGCTGTCTTCCTTCATTACTGCATTACTTCTAGATAGATCCTTGGGCTTTCAGGGCGTTCCGCATAGTTAATTTTTTTGTTATCTACTGCAGAAACCCTACCGTGGTATTAGAGCCAGATCTATGGTTAGTATGCTAGTAGAGATATACACATGCAAAGTGTGTGCATCGATACCCTAGTTGTTACCTTCCCACGTGTATTTGTTTATGTCACGGTACTGTGAGATTAAGTGGACCGGACTGACCTTACGCGTAATCCTACACGATACTGGTTCCATGCTGGACACACGGCTTATACCGTATAAGTGGATAGCGGGTGTCTGTCTCTCCCATAGTAGTTGATATGGCATCTACAAAGGAACACCTCGAAAGGGGTGTAGTAGAGATAACTATTGTATCCATGTTGTGGTTGGAATTTTGTAGGTAGAAACAGTTCTAGTGCGAAAGCCTAAACAACCACGTAAAATCTGCAATAGATAGTGTCGTGGTGGTGTCACGGCAGATGCCATGGATAGGCTAAAGGTGGGGACTAAATGCACTAGGGGAATCCAGGGAGGGATAGTGTGGTGATTCCACACACAGAAGCTTTGTATTTGATTCACTTCCACATATTACAAGTGCTCCTTGAGCTGTATTGGAGAGAGGAGGAAGAAGGAGTTCTCTTACTCTCACCACTAGCTAGCCCTCAGGAACCAAGTAAAATCTAACCAACTAGCGATCTACCCAGTGAAAACTCAACCATTTCTACAGAGGCCCTAGCCCTCCTTATATAGGGGTGGCTAGGTCTCTAATTAGGGCACACGTGGAGGCATATGCCTCTTCCCAAAATAGTAAGCCGACCGGGTCACTTTTCCCCCGCGTCATCCATGCAGAGGCTACGTGAGCCTCTGCGGCGCCCGCATCAGCCGACATTGGCATCGTCACCTTTGTTGGCCACACCTCGGTGGTCCTGCCTCTGTCCGCTTCGCTCACGCTCTGCGTACAGTGGCCACCTTTGACTAGCGAGATACCTTCCTTCTCCTATAAGCTTGATATGACCCGGATCATACATAGTTGATCCGGCCACACCCGTTCCTGCATACAAGTTAGATTCGTCTGTCCGACATACGGCTTAAGTCGGTTGAGACCCAGTTAGGTGGACATCCCCTGGTCCGGGTTACCCCGAGATTCGGCCTGCCTTGAGGTGACTCGGCCAGCATTCACTTTAACCTTGCCATACCTCGGCTAACTCGACCATTATACCCCGGCGTGACCCTACCCGGGGGTATCCCCCAACATTAGTCCCTGAAGCTGGTGTGGTCTTAGTTGCCTTAGCCGCTAAGGCCACAGCAGGTTCAATTTCATCGAGCTTTGTGTTCCTTTTTGAGTTACCTCCTATCTCGGATTTCATGGGTTTATTTTCCCTTGGCACATTCCAAGTTTTTACTTGCTGGCCGGGTTACCTCATACCCATCCGGATCGCTCTTCCTTCTCTCGTACGCTTCCCCACGTGGAGACTAATCATTACTTTGCCTCATTTTAAGGGCCAGCAACAGTAACCGACGCAGTTATTGTCAGGAGTTACTGTGCGCATGTTACGTCACGCCTGCCTCCTCGTTAACTGTATCACTGTGTCACGTCATGGGATCCGCTACGCCCTGTGGTCCTTCGTGTGGCTCATCGCTGATTGATCAATCCGGGTTATACACGGCCACACGGTGTGGCCCGCCCGCGAAATGCGATCCCACTACCCCATACGGGAGTGGTTAAATAGGGGAGGGCGCGCCCCTTGGGTCATTTCCCCGCTCCTGCCCCCCTCTGCCTTTGCCTTTTCCTCTCCTTCCATCGACAGCGCCGTCGCCGCCGCACCTGAGAAGTTGCGCCGCCGCTGCGCTACCTCCACGCGCACTAGCGTCACCGCCGCCTCCGCGCATCTCTTCCGCCACGGGTTGCTGCCAGTCTAGGCCACTGCCACCCACCGCCGCTAGCGCCAGTGAGGGAAGTGACCTCGAGATGACAGAAGAAGAGCTCACCATCACCGAGCAGGAGATGGAAGAAGACGCAGCGACCACCGACCGCGGCGCGTGGGCTGGATCTTGGGTCTGCCAGGACGACCTGGATTGGCTCTATCGCACCAGGCGCATCCCGGAGGGCGTCACTGCACGCCTCGCTTCCGCCGAGCTTGCCCCCTCACCCAATCCGGGGGAGTATGTGGTGTTCCTTTCTCATTTCCAACGCGGATTTGGTCTCCCAGTCAGTGACTTTTTCCATGACTGGCTAAACACATACGAGCTCCAGCTGCACCATCTTCCAGCTAATGCCATCACTTCTCTCTCCGCCTTTGCCTCCACCATCGAAGGTTATGCCGGACTGTGGCCCACGAAGGAGCTCTGGATCCGGTTCTTTGGCCTTCGCCGAACCGTGATTCCGAATGTAGATCTAGATCCGGAGGACAAACATCTCACGCAGTTCGGTGTTGCGTCAATTTCTCCCTGGAGGCTATCCGTCTTCCCCCGAGTCACTAGGCTGGACTCTTGCAAGGGATGGGCCCGGACTTTCTTCTATGTCCGGAACAACACTACTGAGGATCTGATCCGGCTACGCCCTTACGCTCCGGGTCCTCCCAATCCGGATCTATGGGACGTGGTCCCCAAGAAGCCCACCGTCCTGGCGAACCAGGTTAACAAGAGGTTCCAGGAGTTGAAGGATCTCGGATTGCGCAATGAGTATGCCATGATTACGTTTGTGTGCAACCGGATCTCCCCCCTCCAGAAGCGCACACACAAAGTCTGTCACATGAGCTGGGGCCGCGACCCCAACCGGACCTCGTCTTTCGAGTTGAGCAACACAAAGATCTATCGCCGGGTCAAGGCCCTCTTCACCACCCACAAGGACTTCTCCTCTGAGTGGACATGGGGAATGGAACATTTTTGCCGAGATAGGCTTCCTCCTTCGATAAGTCTCGTGCCCCAAACTTTTTCCGAGTTAAATCATATGTCGGTATTTGTTGTTGGTTTTAATCCTGTTGCCTTTTCTTTCCCTTAGATGTTTCTTCAGCAAACCATCGAGGATGGCACTGTGCCTTCCCTCAAATGGGCGCATGACCGGGATACCTCGGACAAGGAGGAACCGGACCAGGAGATGTTCCTTCTTATGGCCGATGCGACCAAGCGACCCACTGGTAAACTCTCTTCTATTAGAGATTGGACCAACGATGAAGATGATTCGGATGTTGAGGTGATGGAAGCATTTGACGTTGTCCCCCTTTCTTATGCTTTTCCAGCATCAGCTAACCCCGGTGGGCAGATCCATGAGGACCCTCCCCTTGCCGTGGGTGATCCTGTTCCGGTTGCACCGAAGAAGAAAAGGGGAGCCGCATCAACTTATTCCTCCGGACCTTCTCAGCTAGCCAAAAGGTGAAAGAAGTCAGTGGACAAAACTGCCACCAAGCCTGCAACCAAGGCCACAACACGAAGGGCTCGGAAGCCTAAGGAGCCCCTGACCTCGGATGAGTAAGCCTCTTTTCCCTTTGCCATTTACTTGTTCTTCTATTGTTATAGTTTCTCATCCGACAATATTTGATTCGGCAGGGCCACGGTGGAGGTCCCTCAGAGTGGATCCGGCATTGCCTCCCCGCTCCGACACAACACTTCTCCCCCTCGTGGCAACGATTCACGCCCACTGAGCCCAATCCCGGAGGGTTCAGCGGCTGCTCTGGGTTCCCGCCCACCTCGTCAAGAAGAGGGCAACCCTGGAGCAGGGGAGACTGGCTCTGCCGAGGCAGCGGCCACCACTACTTCGGCTCCGCCGCAACCAGCTACCACCGAGGTTACCTCAGCACCTCCACCGAAGAAGAAACCAGCTCTAGCACCAGCAGCAACTTCAGCACCAGCAGCAAAAGCAACAGCAGCAGCACCAAGCCCCTCCGCCTCGTCCGAGTCTTCCCAGTCTCGGCGAGAAAGCACCAAGGCAGCTCCCAAGGGTAAATCTGCTGCAATGACTTCCACTTCTTAGCAGCAACCTAAGGGCAAGAAGGCCCCTGACGTCACCAGGGCAACGTCCATCGAGGCTGGACAGCGCACACTCGCGTCCATGCTTTTGAAGAAAACTCCACCACCGAAGGACGCCCCTGTCGAGCCAGCTAACGCGCAACTCGTTTTGCACACCAGTCCTGCTCTTGCCCAGGTTGAGAGGAGGGAAGCACATGCCAAGGTCCTAGTGGCGCCCCACATACTTAGAAGCGAACGATACCCTCCGACCTTGATCGAGTTTGTAAATAACTGGAACAAGGCGGAGTTCGTCCACAACGACGATCTCCCGGAGAAGTTCGGTCCCGCCGAGTTTGCTGCGCAGATGAATACTGCTGCCAAGGCCATCAACCTTGCGGGTCGGATGATGGAGGTACGTTACTTCATCTTTTCCTTGAGATGTTGTAGATATTAGTGATATAACCATTAGTCCCCGAGCCTCCGGGGGAGTAACTTGTTACTCGGCCGGATGCTCCTTAGAAAACTAACGTAGCTCCTTGATAACTTCGAATATGCACACACCTAGAGCCGGGTTAAGTTCCACTTGGCCTGGATCTTGTATATTTCGAATATGCACACACCTAGAGCCGGGTTAAGTTCCACTTGGCCTGGATTTTGTACACTTCGAATATGCACACACCTAGAGCCGGGTTAAGTTCCACTTGGCCTGGATTTTGTACACTTCGAATATGCACACACCTAGAGCCGGGTTAAGTTCCACTTGGCCCAGATTTTGTACACTTCGAATATGCACACACCTAGAGCCGGGTTAAGTTCCACTTGGCTCGGATTTTGTACACTTCAAATATGCACACACCTAGAGCCGGGTTAAGCTCCACTTGGCCCGGATTTTGTACACTTCGAATATGCACACACCTAGAGCCGGGTTAAGTTCCACTTGGCCCGGATTTTGTACACTTCGAATATGCACACACCTAGAGCCGGGTTAAGTTCCACTTGGTCCGGATTTTGTACACTTCGAATATGCACAAGGCTAAGCTATATCCTTGTATTCTTTTCAGGTGACCACCAACCCGCCGGAGCGCTGAATTTCAGTGTCTCCTGGACAGTCACAAAATGCTGCGTGCGAAGCACACTGTGCTCATCGCCGAACATGATAAAAGGGGTAAGTTTCTTCCTTGGCATTTTTCCGTGTTTTCTTCCTCTTTTTCTGCTGAACTAATCCAACATTCGGATTTCACAGCTGAGGTGGAAGCTGAGAACATCATCATGAGGAAAAACCTAGACCAGATCAAGGGTAAGTCGTTTTGGCTCAGCTCTGCTATGCTTTCTATCTCCTTTTCTCCCTGGCTCGGCAAACATTCATACCTTGGCTTTGCCGGGTTAACAAACTATTTCAGCATCTCTTGAAGATAGTGTGCCCGTGCCTGATATGATGCTGCATTTTCTCGAACAAGCAGGGCAGCATCAGGCCGAACTTAAAAATAAAGACGATGAGCTTGCCCTCCTCCGAACCAAGGATGATGAGATCGCCAAGCTCAAGGCAGACATGAAGAAATTGAAAGCGCAGCACCAATCCGAGCTTCAAAAGGCTGGCCAGGACTTCACTGAAGAGCACGAGCGCCTCAACCTCCAGATCGCCAAGGACCGAGAACTTCTCCAGGAGGCCGACGTCAAACTTGAGTCGGCGAATACTGAACTTGTGCAGCTTCGCAAAAGGCGTGATGACTATACCAAGGAGTTGACCCGGATCCACAGCCATATTTCACGTAAGTTCCTTTCCCTCATCTGGCATATTTCTCCGGGTTACTTCACATGTCTTTTCTTTACCTGCTTCTCTTGTCTTGTTTTCAGGCAAATTTCTAGAGGGCAATGCCATTGCGAGCACCGCTGTTGCTAAGTTCCGCCGAGAGAGGGGTACCCCCATTGCTCCTGACGCTGAAGAGATTCTCTATGACATGGAGGACCTGTTGGTCAGCTTGTCTTCTCGCGTTGAAATCGTGAAGAACTATGGCAAGGATATCCTTGACATGGCAGTCCGAATCTTCAACACCTTTTGGCCTGTAGAGGATACTCCGGAGGGGACCGCAGTTCTTGTTGATAAGTTGATGGAATGCGAGACCCAGCTCGACCTTTGGAGGGAATCCGCTGGACGTGCCGGAGCTGAGACCGTTCTCCACTACGTGCTTACGTTGTACGAGAAGATTGACCTCAACCTCCTAGCGCGCATGCGTACCGGATCCAGATGGTCCAGTGACCCGGAGTGGATAGCTCGGCGCAAGGCTTGTGCCCATAGCCTCATCGAATGTGCCCCCATTCATGAATGGAATGAGGGTCCAAGCTTCCTTGGTGGCGTGGATGATGAAAATGCTGAAAACGTTGAAGATGGCTCAGATGAGGACGAAGAGGACGAGGTTTCGGACATCGAGGAAGACGAAGATGAAGCTGAAGTCGAAGCTGGGGCTGCACCCGCTGGCGCCGAACTACCTCCTCCTACTGCTCCTTGAGAGAAAAAACTCTTAAATTTCATCAGATCCCCGGTATGCCGGGTGGAATTGTATCAAGTACACAAGTGATATTTTGCTACTAAGTTTTTATGCCGGATTAACTTGGGCGTAGTCCCCGAGTTTCATTTTCTTGTTCATCCAATCTTTTGGCTCGGCTCGTGTCTACCTTGATTCGGTTTTATGACTTACGAGTCCGAGCTTCAAAAATTGTCTTAACAATACTTGGAAACTTTAGGCTTAGCTCAAAATAATTCAGCATAATAATTCGAAAGTAAACACAAGGTTAGTCCGAAAAACAAACGTCGGCTCGATTAATTTCCAAACTTGTTCTCTTGCTTGCCATGAAGCCAATTCTTGTTGGACAACAGCAAGTCGAAGAGTTGGGATCTTGGTGCTCACACATTACTAATCCGGCCTAAGTAGAACAACTTACACCAGCCAACGTCTAAACAATAAATACAGAAGACAATAATCATTATTAAGGCAGTCCCCGAGTTACTGCTCGAGGTGCCAACATTTCATTGATAAGCTCATTGCCGGCATGCATACTGACATATGAGAGACTCGGATACATAAACTTCTCTGCTAAGTGTAGAAAGGACGAAGTAGAGCTACATTCCATGGACGCTTAGATTCCTCGCCGGACCTGTCCGCCTTGTTCTTTTCCTGTGGTTTTGCATCGATAAGATAGTAAGAATCATTGTGCAATGCTTTGCTCACAATGAATGGCCCTTCCCATGGGGGGATAACTTATGCATGCCAGCAGTACGTTGTACCAACCGGAGTACCAGATCACCTTCCTGGAAGACTCGGGGGTTTACTTTCCGGCTATGATAGCGTTGGAGATTTTGCTGATATATGGCGGATCTGGACAATGCCAATTCTCTCGCTTCTTCCAGCAGATCAACATCATTTTGCCAGGCTTCTTGCACTTCGGCTTCTGTGTATTGGGTGACCCTAGGCGAGTCATGCTCTATGTCGGCTGGTAATACAGCTTCTGCCCCATATACCAGAAAGAATGGCCTATAGCCTGTTGATCGATTCGGAGTTGTTCTTAAACTCCACAATACCGCTGGTAGTTCTTCTATCTAGCACCCCACTGATCTTTGTAGCGGGTCAATGAGCCGGGGTTTTATCCCGGATAATACTAATCCGTTGGATCTCTCCACTTGTCCGTTCGATGCAGGGTGGGTTACCGAGGCAACGTCCAGCCGGATCTTCTTATCTCGGCAGAATCGCGCAAATGCTCCTTCAGCAAAATTTGTGCCATTATCAGTTATGATACTATGAGGATAACCGTATCTTAGAATAATGTCTTTGAGAAATGTCACGGCCGTAGCTCCATCACATTTTCTTATTGGCTTTACTTCAATCCACTTTGTAAATTTGTCAAGCATGACTAGGATGTGGGTCATGTTTCCCCTTGATAGTTTGAACGGGTCAACCATGTCCAAACACCATACGGCAAATGGCCAGGTGATTGGTATGGTCTTGAGCTCCGACATTGGCATATGTGTCTTGGTAGCATACCTCTGACAACCATTGCATTTTCTTACCAAATCTTCTGCTTGTTCTAAGGCACTTGGCCAGTAGAATCCATGCCGGAAAGCTTTGGCCACTAAGGCTCGGGACGAGGCATGATGCCCGCACTCCCCTTGATGTATATCTCGGGGGATGTCAAGCCCTTCTTCCAGGTCAACACATCGCTGGAGGACATTAGTCACACTCCTTTTGTATAGCTCGGAGTTGATGATCGTGTATGCCTTTACTCTCCTCTGAGTTTGCCTGGACAACACCCCCTCAAGGGTAAGGTTCCATCTTTCAGGAATTGAAATATGGGTAGTGCCCAAGCTGGTATTGCTCATATAGGGAATACATCCTCATCAATTTCCATCTGATCCACCGGCATAACTTCGACCGGATCATGCTGAGCAGTCCCCGGGTCTCGCGAGGCAGTCCCCGGGTTCGCTGAGGCAGTCCCCGGGTTTTGCGCACCACCTCCCATGTCAATGTCCATGGGCACAGCTCCGGACTCCGGATCCTCCGGGACGTAAATTGAGTCGGTTTCTGGGGATGGTCTGATGGATGGTTTTCTGAGGTGTTCTAATGCTACACCCGGTGGAATTGCTTGTCGGGTTGATCCGAGCTTCGACAATACGTCGGTAGCCTCATTTTCCACCCGGGGTACATGGCAAAATTTGCATCCCTCAAAATAACCAGATATCTTCTGCACATGGAATCTGTATAGTGCCATGTTTGGATCAAGAGCGTCCCACAGCCCCGACACTTGCTGAACTACCAAATCCGAGTCGCCAAAGCATTGGATCCGACGTATCCCAATTTCTTTTGCCACTTTGAGCCCATGCACAAGTGCTTCATATTCGGCGACATTGTTTGATGCTGCGAAATGGATCTGTAGCACATACTTCACCTGGTCATTCTTTGGCGAGGTAAGCACAACTCCGGCGCCTAACCCAGTTTTCGTATTTGACCCGTCAAAGTGCATTCTCCAGTAGTTCGGATCTGGTAATGGTGGTTCATATTGCACCTCGGCCCAGTCCACAAAAAAGTCAGCCACAGCCTGAGACTTGATCGCTTCTCTTCTGTCATATTGTCGTGCATAAGGAGCTAGTTCAATTGCCCATTTTGCAATTCTACCACTTGCATCCTTGTTACTCATTATCTCGGATATGGTAGCTTCACATATTACTTTGATTGAGTGCTCCTCAAAATAATGTTTTAGCTTCTTTGCCGACATATACACACCATACGCCACTTTCTGATAGCGTGGATAATTTTGCTTTGAGGCTGATAATACCTCACTCAGATAATACACTGGCCTTTGCATTGACTTACCCTCTTCGTCGCGCTCTACCACAATTACTGCACTTATAACTCGGTTGGTTGTGGCTATATAGAGCAACATTGGCTCCTTTGATAGTGGACAGGCTAACACTGGTGCAGTGGCTAACATTTTCTTTAATTGGATAAAGGCTTCATTGGCCTACGGTGTCCAAATGAACTTGTCCGACTTTTTCATGAGTTGATAGAGAGGCAATGCCTTTTCTCCCAACCGACATACAAACCGACTTAACGATGCCAGGAAACCAGTGAACTTCTGGACATTGTTAAGACACTTCAGCAGTTCCATTCGCTCAATGGCCCGGATTTTAGTTGGATTGACTTTGATACCTCGGCTGGAGACAAGAAATTCGAGTAATTTTCCAGCCGGGACACCGAAGGTACATTTTTCCGGGTTAAGCTTCATCCAGAACCTCCTTTGGTTCGCGAATGTCTGTCTGATATCGTCAAGGAGCGTTTTGCTTTCCTTGGTCTTGATAACCACATCATCCACATATACTTGTACATTTTGACCAATTTGGTCGTGCAAACATTTCTGCATACATCTTTGGTACGTTGCCCCTGCATTACGTAAACCAAATGGCATGGTGCGATAGCAATAAGCCCCATACGGGGTGATAAATGCATTTTTTATTTGATCATCCGGATTCAGGGGTATCTGGTGGAAACCAGAGTATGCATCAATGAATGACAACAGTTCACACCCAGCAGTTGAATCTATGACCTGATCTATCCTTGGCAGTGGAAATGGATCTTTTAGACACGCCTTATTCAGGTTCGTGTAATCGATACACATACGCCAAACCACTGCCACATTCGGATCATCCTTCTTCTTTTCCACCAGCACCGGATTAGATAGCCAATCCGGGTAAAGAACTTCTTCAAAAAATCCTGCTGCCAGTAACCGAGCTATCTCGTCTCCAATGACTTTTCTCCTATCTTCGGCGAAGTGGCGGAGAGGTTGCTTCACCGGCCTTGCTCCGGGTCTCACGTTCAAAGAGTGCTCGACCAACTCCCTCGGAACACCTTGCAAGTCCTGTGTGGACCAAGCAAAAATATCCCGATTCTCATGGAGGAAGTTGACGAGCTCGCTTTCCTATTTATCATTTAACCCGACACCAATTGTTACGGTGCGCTCTAGGAACATATCATCAACAGGCACTTTCTTGGTATCCTTTGTGGCTTGGAACGAAACACTACCATGCGGATTACTCAATGCCGGCATATATTGCTGCGCGGACTGAGCCAACGCCGCCACCTCCTGTATCTTTCTTTTCTCTTGCGCAATCACGAGTGACTCGGCTAGGTTAGACCCGGCTGATGCACACTCAATGGAACGTCTGAAATCTCCAGCTATGGTAATTACCCCATTTGGTCCGGGCAACTTCGTCTTCAGATAACTGATGTGGCAACTTGCCATGAACTTGTTCAGTGCTGGTCTTCCGAGTAACGCGTGATACGCACTTTCTAAGTTCACCACTTCAAACTCCAAATTCTCAGTTCGGCAGTTATCTCTCGTGCCGAACAATACGTCAACCCGGACCTTGCCTATGGGCTCACAAGAAATGCCTGGCACAATGCCATGGAAAGTTGTCCTTGTAGCTTGGAGCATGTTCTCCGAGATACCCAACTTGCGCATTGTATCCGCATACATGATGTTAATGCTATTGCCATTGTCAATAAGTACCTTGGAGAACCTCACATTGATGTTAGGCCCAATGAATGTCGGGTCCAGCACTAGCGCATATGAACCAGGACTCAGCATAAGCTTGGGATGATCTTTGATGCTCCAGGTAATTTCCTGGTCCGACCAAGGCATATACCTCGTCACTGCTGGCATTACCGCATTCACCTCCATGTGTCGGCGCTGCAAACTCTTTCTATATGTTTCCTCAGTGGTAAACACACAGTAACTCTGATGATGCTCTCTGTACTCATTCCTCCCCTCATTTCCGGGTTCCTCTGATCCGGTTGATGTTGGTCTTCCACTTGATGCACTGCATCCCTTCTCTCATGGTTATCATACCTCGACGGAGGGGGAGACAACATTAGCTGTTGCGTGTTTGCTTCGGAGAGCAATTGCTGCCGGGGTAACTCCTACCGAGGTTGATCGTTCCGAGGTGCCTGAGCATTCCCTGAACCACCTTGTTCTATCTTACGCATCCACTCACATTGCCTTGTTGTATGACCCGCTGGGTTACTCGGATTTGGCGTGTGAAATTTACACGGTTGATCCAACATCGACTCATAAGTATACCTCAGACGGTCCTTATTTTCTTGCCACTGTTTCTTCTGCTCTGGCGTCCAAGTTTTCTTGCCATCATTTCTCGGTGTCCATTGTTGGCCTCCAGTTTTCTGACGTTGATTTCCCCTGCTCCGGGCTGATCTTGATTCACAGCAGCAACTTGTTGTGAACTATACCGGTAATCCGGTCTGTCATCTCTTCTTTTACCCCGGTAGTCATTCCTCTGGGATGACCCGGATCCATCTCTCTGGTAGCACTCCTCGTTTGACTCGTTTGACATGAGCCTAGGTTGAGTCGGATCACCCAAAGCATACGAATCAGCAATCTGGATTGTCTCTGCCAACGTAGTTGGCATATCCCTTTGCAATCTTTGCCACAACATGCTTCCATATCTGCATCCTTGCGCAAACCATGCTATGGCCTGTGACTCAATCACGACCTCACATGAGTTTCGCACGGTACAGCACCGGGTCAAGAACTCCCGGTCCGTCTCGTTCGGTCTCTGCTTACACATAGCTAGGGTCTGTGGCCTATTTGGCCTCTGATACGTACTTGAGAAATTGCTAATAAACATTTCCTCAAAATCAATCCAGCAGTTAATACTTCCGGGTGGCAAATTGTTTAGCCATACCCTCGCTGGCCCCTCCAACATCTAGGGTACGTATCTCACAACCCATCTCAAGTTGCTTGTAGCAATTTTCACAGCCGTAGCATAGTTAATCAACCAATCCTCTGGCTTTGTGCTGCCGTCGTATGTCTTAGTGCCTCTAGGTAGCTGGAAGTTAGGTACCGGAGGTTCCTTCATGATCCGGGGCCCAAAACACGCAGGACCCAGGGGACCTTTACATTCAATCTGCTCCGACCTATATAGCTGATCCAGTTTTAATCTGGCATCATCAGGCATCAAATCCCTGCTCCCCAATCTTGACCCTATCACATGATAGTCCGGCCTTGGGTATCCTGCATTCGCCATTTCCGAATCACCATCATTATACCGGTCTTGCTCTCTTGGAGCACCTCTCTATTGCATACCTCGACCGGCACTTTGCTCTTGCCTTGGTATATTCCACTGTTGCGGTTGTCCTGCTCCTGCCGAATTACGCTGTCCGACATTGCCGTTTACAGCATTTCCTTGACCGGCATTGCCTTGGTCACGGTTAACTCGGCCAACTTTACCTCGGCTCACACTTCTTCGATCTTCATTTCTCTGCACTTCTTTTCCTTTCCCTGCCCTTGCCGGGTCATATGGGATGATCTGTTTGTTTCTCCTCGCCGAGGTTACTACCTCTTCTCTCCTAGGACCACCATGAGGAGACGATGCAGCTCCAGCGGATTTCTCCGGGTTACCCATCACCGAATGAACGATCTTGGAGGCCCCAGCTCTCTCCGGGTTAGCTCTGAGCAATTCCTCATTTTGCCTGTTCGCGATCCGAACCAACTCATTGACCCTATCTTGCTGTCTCTGACGGGCTTCACCCGTTAGACCCTCTAACTCGGACACAGCTGCGTCCGCTGCTCTGAGGTTTTTCGCCGGGGTACTATACTTCGGCAGCCCCACAGACAAACAGTTCTCTGACTCCTCAATCCTAGTATCACCCTCTTTGTTCATTTCACTCATGAGGTTTCTCCCTTTTACTTTTATAGCATCTACTTTATTTGCCTTTGCGTACTCACGCAGTGTCATGTTCAACGACTGCTGAGCCGCGGCTATCTTTTTCCCACCCTCTAGAATTTTTTGCCTAGTTTCCTCTAGCTCGGCCTGTGCCTGAGCCGGATCTACCACTGCTGCTACAAGGTTTTCCAAGCTATCCATCGCTTCCCGCAGCACATTCTCTGGCCTCTCTAGTGGAGGACCTCTACCTTTCCTCGGTGCCTTAGGCGTTACCTCCGGATCTGGTGCCGGATCCTTGCTTGTGCCTGCACCTGGCGCAGTCATCATCACCTCGGCACGGTCCAGGGAGCGAGTGATACGCGCCCCGTGAACCATGCTAAGGGGTGGCTCGCCTCCTTCGACGATGTTCCGCGGATGAACGCACGACACATCGACAACAACATAGACCTTGTGCGCGCCGAGCTTGACGAAGAGGCGTTACGCGGAAGTGGTCGCTTGCCGAAGCAGCCAGCGTTGTCGCTGACAAAGTCCAGCGCTCCAAAGCGCTGAACGAGCCCGGAGACGATGCGTTCGCCGGTGCCGATGAGGTTTCCCATCCGGATCTTGACCCCTGCTAGCGCCTCTAGACCCACGGTGGGCGCCAACTGTCATGGTGGTGTCACGGCAGATGGCATGGATAGGCTAAAGGTGGGGACTAAATGCACTAGGGGAATCCAGGGAGGGATAGTGTGGTGATTCCACACACATAAGCTTTGTATTTGATTCACTTCCATAGATTACAAGTGCTCCTTGAGCTGTATTGGAGAGAGGAGGAAGAAGGAGCTCTCTTACTCTCACCACTAGCTAGCCCTCAGGAACCAAGTAAAATCTAACCAACTAGCGATCTACCCAGTGAACACTCAACCCTTTCTACAGAGGCCCTAGCCCTCCTTATATAGGGGTGGCTAGGTCTCTAATTAGGGCACATGTGGAGGCATATTCTAGGGAATATGCCTCTTCCCAAAATAGTAAGCCGACTGGGTCACTTTTTCCCCGCATCATCCATGCAGAGGCTACGTGAGCCTCTACGGCGCCCGCGTCAGCCGACATTGGCATTGTCACCTTTGTCGGCCACGCCTCGGTGGTCCTGCCTCTGTCCGCTTCGCTCACGCTCTGCGTACAGTGGTCACCTTTGACCAGCGAGATACCTTCCTTCTCCTACAAGCTTGATATGACCCGGATCGTACATAGTTGATCCGGCCACACCCGTTCCTGCATACAAGTTAGATTTGTCTGTCCGACATACGGCTTAAGTTGGTTGAGACCCAGTTATGTGGACATCTTCTGGTCCGGGTTACCCCGAGATTCGGCCTGCCTTGAGGTGACTCGGCCAGCATTCGCTTTGACCTTGCCGTACCTCGGCTAACTCGGCCATTATACCCCAGCGTGACCCTATCCGGGGGTATCCCCCCAACAGATAGAGTAGAGGTGTATAACTTTATGTTGCAGGGAAGGCTTTATGATGTGATATGGTTGCAAGTCGTGAAAAGGTAAGGTAGTTTACTTTTCCTGTTGCTAAGTCATATAGTAGTAGGCATCATGAAGATGAACGACAAGACCAGTGGCGTCATGGACTTGGCATCAAACGGAGCACCTGATGGAGATCATGGAGCGGGAAGACAACCATGTCACGTCACATTTAGATTACATGTGATTTAATATTTTTGTGCATCTTATTTGAGTGCAAGTATTAGATACACAATGGTAGCATTTAAATAGGATGATCCCTAATTAAATACCAATGATAGTGTTCACCTTGCTGTGTGCACCACCAAGATAGTTCACCATTATGAGGCACGTCATGATGATCGGGTGTCAAACATATCTGCGTTCGTATATGGTGGATGTAAGCCATGTCGCACAGCAACGCACATAAGTTATAATTGGCAAGCCTAGCATGTACAGACATGGCCTCGAAACACAATGATCAAAAGATCAAGCACGAGTCACATGGATGATGTGATGGACGAGTATAGTCCACCCTAGCACCCACATAAAAGGCCATGACGATCGGGGATGATGTGGAGAAAAGGGGTCATGCAATCACTAAAACTGTCATTAGGGATGATAGCTTAAGTGGGAGTTTGTTTGAACTCCATATTATGAACTTTGTCTTAGTCCTTTTTGCAAATGTCTTGTAGATTATGGCCATCCCCTCGGTTCAGGACATGTATACATATAGTCCACTAATGAACAGGAAGAAACCCAAGTTAGATGGGTCAAATTTCATCGACTAGTACGAACGCCTAAATAGGATCCTCATAGAAAACTATCTCCTTTATATCCTTTGTGAACCCCTGGAAGGTTTCCTTGATGAATCCGACGGTAGAGAAGATACGACTCTTTGTGACCGTTGTGATACCTTTGCCAAGGTAGAACCCAAAAGATGGGATCATCATCAACGGAAAGTGTATATGTGACATACAAGGAATAAACGTTTCCATGAAACGCTTATGCAGCTTTGAAGTATTGGATACTTAATATTGTTTTATTGAAAACATGACCCTCTGCGTGAGAGTTACATAATGGAATGAGGCACTAATGGCGTGATGACGGTAGGCAAGCTAGTCGATGGCCGACAAAACTCATTCCCTCAAAGTTTATCATTAGTATTAGTAGATTCGAATAAAAGATTTGTAATCAAGTTTGTGAAACTTATTAGTGTGTCTTGCTTATTGCGAGACGGTTATTCATATTAATAAGAAATAATTTAGTTGTTATGTTTTTATGAATGATATCTTTTATAATTCACATTGGGATTATAAACAAGTTATGTTAGTCTTTATCCTTATGATAAATGGATGTTTATGGAAATTGCCAAAAGATATTCAAGTTTAGATAATGAATAGCACTATTATTTAAGTTATTATGGTTATTGATCTAGAGACTTTACAAAACCATGCCTCATTGGACAGAATGATTAAAACTCCAATTCTGGTAAAACGGTGATATGCGAAGAAGTGTTGGATTTTATACATATGATGTATTGTACTTTCAACAGATAGTGGAAATCATTATTTTGTAAACTTCATGGTGAGTTTAAGTAAATATGTGTATTTACTTAATGAAACACAAGTTTGAAACGATTTGAATTGTTCAAATGATTTCAAAATGAAATGGATATTAGATTAACAAGAATACTGAGGTCTTTGCGATTTGATCCAAGTGATTTCGAATTCAAAGTAAATAGCAAATTGGCATATAAGGGACTTCTGAAAATAGTTTCACAAATTATATTGATTGGACTAATGAAATAGTATTGATATGTCTAATATATCATAATCATAGTATATATGATACATATGGTCCAAATGGTATTCGAATGGTTTAACATTTGGAATTAGAGTTAGAGATTGAATTAGTAAACACTCAAAAGTATTAAGAACATCTAATGATTCGCAGAAACAACACCATATGAGATATGGTAAGCTCGAGTTTCTAGAGATTTTGATAGTTCGAGATCGTTGCGAATAGTAAGTCTTTGTGGTATATTCGTAGTAAGACTATGAATACAAATTACAAACTAATGCCCAAAGAAGACAAAGTAAGTATTGTCTTAGCAAGGTACTTCTTTAAGAAATCATTTTCTTATAGAAGTGTTAGTATAAGAGAATAAAGTGTAAGCTGAAGTTTCAGCTATTACTTTATGAAACTAGGATTCAAGAATTTGTTCTGCCATTTGAAGAATTCCATTCTTGATTCACTCGTCCTATTATTAGAATAAGACATACCTACGAACTACAAAGAAAGAGTGATGGACCCAAGTACAAGAAATGACTTAGAGTCATGATGTTAGCAAAGGACTGATCAAAACCTACAAAGTCTTCAAAAGTTTGAAGAAAAAGGTTGTAGCTAGTACAACAGGAAGTTTTGACCAATCTGGAATTGCTAAAGCCTTGTAACGGAAAATTCTCGTGATTAAAGATCAAAGAATTTTGGATTTGCCAGGATTATCGAGAAAAGTCTGCAGGTTGAGTGGGAGCTAAGAAGTTTTCCAAGTCAAATATGTGGTGACATATTTGAGTGGGAGATGAGTGACATCCGAGAATATCAAATAATGATTTGAGTGGGAGATGAGTGACATCCTAGAATGTCAAATATTGTCAAAATATTTGAGTGGGAGCATGACAATGTTCTTGAATATGTAATCAACATATTAGTGAACAGTGTGTTTGGTATTAGGAATGATTAGATCATTAGATGGATGAAATTCAGCATATTTTAAATATAGAAGATCTATGCGATTAGATCGGGATGTTTAATAAACATTAGAATGTAAAAAATGCTTGGAGAATTCTGAAAGTGTTTACAAGGACCTGGTTGAGATTCTAAAAATAGTTCAGAATGGATTTAAGTGAAGAATTGATTCTTACTTAAGCAATTAAGAGAAGTATTGAGTAGTGACTCGGTATTCATAACAGTGGTTAAAAGGGAAAGAGAGATGCATCGCATCACCTATGCCTTGGCCATAGGTTTTTTTAGAAAAAACCCATGTTGTCTATACTTGACATACTATTACCTATGTTCTTAGTTGAAAAGAACAGAGATTCTAGAGTGATTTCTGAATCAATCATTGAATCAGAGTTAAGTTTGAACACAGCGAAAGAGTGGCTAGACATCAAAGTGAAAGTATTGCACTTTGATTAGAATTTACATAGATATAGAAGTATTAGAATACTTTAGTGATATCAAGTATGATTTTGGTCTAGAGAAAGTTTGACTTTCGACTAAGTGTGTTTTATAGTTATACATGACATCTTCAAAATTCGTTTGACTGATAGATTGTCATTGTATATACTAGAAAACATAAGTGTCACTTTGTCACCAAAATACTACAACACATTATATGATAATGGTGTGAATGTCAAAATAGTTGACATTAATGATTTGCAAAAATAGGACCTTATGAATCTGGTAAAACAGATTTAGGATAGGAAGTCCTCCATGAGAAAGCATGATCAATAAACGCATATGAGTTATGGTTTATGATTAGTAGCAATATAGCTAGATTATTTGTACTCTAGTGTAATTGGCAGACTGAAGGAGATATGCCCTAGAGGAAAATAATAAAAGGGTTTTATTGTCATATCTCATTAGTTCATAATAGTTTTATATATGCTATAACTGTATCAAGCGGAAACATTTATACATGTGTGATGTATAAACAAACCCATGTCCCTAGTAGCTGATACGTCGTAAACGTATCTATAATTTTTGATGCTCCATGATTGTTTTGTATCAACTTTCTTATGTTTTGTTTACACTTTGAGTTATTTTTATACATTTTCTAGAACTAACCTATTAACAAGATCTCGCAGTGACAGTTGCCTGTTTTCTGCTGTTTTTGGTTTCAGAAAAGCTAGTAAAGAAATATTCTCGGAATTGGATGAAACAAAGCCTGAAGTTCCTATTTTTTCCCTCACGAGACGGAGTCCAAAGTAGAGACGGAGGAGGGCCAGGGGTTGGCCACACCATAGGGTGGTGGGGGTCACCCCCAGGCGCGCCACCAGGTGGTGTGGGCCCCTCGGGCCTCCATCGACCTTGCCCCTTCGCATATATATTCCTCCCGAGATGAAAACCCTAGATATCAGATCAGAATTCCACGAAAAGTTCCACAGCGCCGCCACCACCGAAGAGGAGATTCGAGGGACATAAGTCTCTGTTCCGGCACCCTGCCGGGATGGAGAAGTGCCCCTAGAGCCATCTCCATCGACTCCACCGCCATCTCCATCGCTGTTGCTGACTCCCATGATGAGGAGGGAGTAGTTCTCTCTCGAGGCTAAGGGCTCTACCGGTAGCTATGTGTTCATTTCTCTCTATGCGTGATCTTATTGAGATCATGAGCTTTGTGGTAGATCTACTATGCTACTCAAGTGCTTTAATTAATCTCTGCTTATCCCCACGTGTGTGAAGTTGACAGTGTGCACACCGTGTGGCACTTAGGCTAAGGTTACATAAATACTTATCATGAGTATAATTTGGGTTGGATATCTCTATGAGATTGTGGTGTTTGTTGGAACCATCTAGCACTCAAGGTGACAGTGAGGGGTTATCTAGATAGGGAATGCAAACTTTAAGGTGTGCTGTTATAGCCCTACATCGTCCAACTGGAGAGTAGTTTAGGGTAGCATAATAAAGAGAAGATATTTATATGAGAGTGTGCACTAGTGAAGTATGATCCCTAGGTCTTGTTTCTAAGCATTGAAACACTATTTACAATCAGTCCAATTACATGTTTGCTTTGCTGCTACTCTTATTTCAGATTTCAATTACCACTTATAATCATCCATATTACTTGTATTTCACTATCTCTTCGCCGAACTAGTGCACCTATACACCTGACAAGTGTATTGGGTGTGTTGGGGACACAAGAGACTTCTTGTATCTTGATTGCAGGGTTGCTTGAGAGGGATACCTTTGACCACTTCCTCCCTGAGTTCGATAAACCTTGGGTGATCCACTTAAGGGAAACTTGCTATTGTTCTACAAACCTCTGCACTTGGAGGCCCAACACTGTCTACAAGAATAGAAGCGTGCGTAGACATCAAGCTATTTTCTGGCGCCGTTGTCGAGAACTAAAAGAAGAAGAAGCTCCCACATCAACAACGCGCTATCAAAGCTATTTTCCGGCGCCGTTGCCGGGGAGGTAAGGTAAAAGGTACTCACATCCTATGGCTACTAAGCTATCTTCTAGTACTGTTGCTGGTGTGTGAGTACTCGAAGTTATTTCCTTTAGATTCTGCAATTATATCTTGTTGTTTCTTGTTTTTATTTTCACTAGTTAGGCTTAATGGAAAAAAACAAAAACATTAGAGAGCTTTATAGTATTTATCTTGAGTTAGGACATGAAGTGTTTGAAGAGAAAATTAAAAAACCTATGGAACTTTATTTGCATGCTGATAGCAATGTTATTAGTATGAATTCTTTGAACACCATTATTTCTAATGCTATGGAAAAGTCTAAGCTTGGGGAAGCTGGTTTTGATGAGCATGATATTTTTAGTCCCCCAAGAACGGAGGAGTTTTTTTATGATACTATGCCTCCGATATATGATGATTACAATGATGAGTATGATATTTTCAGTCCACCTACTATTGAGGTGAAAATTCATTATGATTACAATATGCCTCCTATATTTGATGATTATGGTGACGAGAATAATAATGATAGCTATTTTGTTGAATTTGCTCCCACTACGATTAATAAGAATGACTATGCTTATAGGGAGAGTAATAATTATTTTATGCATGTGGCTCATGATAACAATGTTTTATGTGATATTTATATTGTTAATTTTATGCATGATGCTACTAAAAGTTATTATAAGAGAGGGAAACATGGTTTTATGTATCTCAACAATATTAAGTTTCCCCTCTTTATGTTGAAAATTTTGAAGTTGCACATGTTTTGCTTTCCTATGCTTGTTGCTTTGTGCTTTCATGACTTGTTTATTTACAATATTATTTTTCATAGGAAGTGAGTTAGACTTAATTTTTTTTCCATATTTTCTTTTTGATGCTCTCTTTTACTTCAATTCATATTTCTTATGTGAGCATCATCAAAATTATCATGCCTATCTTAATGGCTATAAAGAAAGAGCTTTTGGGAGATAACCCATTATATTTTTACTTTCAGTTTATTTTTGTTTTTTGAGTCTTGGAAGTTATTGCCTCTGTAATAACCTCTACTTATCCTTTTTGTTTGGTTTTTGTGCCAAGAATAACCTCTAATGAGAGGGAAGTAAGATATGGGGAAGTTGCTGTCCCGAAACAGATTTCCATGCATCATTGTAAAAAATTGTAAAAAATCTCAGTACGTAGGATTGAGCTGTAATTTTTTGTGCTTATGACCCAGGTTATTGCCCAACTTTCATTAGTTTTGCACTTTTCGATTTGAGCAACAGAATATTTTCGAAAAAATCGGTCTTTACCTGCTGGTCTGTTTTGACAGATTTCTGCAATTATTTGCATTTGCCTCTTAATCGGTTTCTTTTTGAGTTCTATTTGATCACTTGAGATTTTAGAAGTAATTGCTACAGTATCTTGTGTTTTAATGGAAGTTTTACTTGTGTTGAAACTAAACCCAAAGACTTATTATTTTAAATACACTAATGTTGCTAATGAAGATTGTGTGAAGTTTTGTATAAAGGAAATTTTCAAGTGTAGGGAAGAATAATGTGATGAGATGAAGTATGGACAAAAGCTCAAGTTTGGGTATGCCACCCGTGTCACCCCAAGAAATATTAAAGAAGTACAAGCGTCAAAGCTTGGGGATGCCAAAGGCATCCCCTTCTTCATCAATAAAAATCTCAGGTTTTCTTCGGAAACACTTCATTTTTATTGTTTCATGCACAATTGTGTTGTTCGTGCAGCGTCTTTGTTTTTGTTTTTAGTTTTTTAGTTTGGTTTGCTTAAATAAGTTGGTTGGATCCCAACACACTTCTTTTGGAGAGAGACACTCCCCGTTATTCATTGCCTAGAACACTCTAGTTTTCACTCTTATTGTTCTGTGAGTGTTCTCCTTTTCTAGCACTGCGTTTAGCTTTTGTTTTATTATTCTTTTGGCTTAGAACTTTTTAGTTCTTCTTTGTAGATGGGTGATACATGCTCTCTGGTCTTTATTGATTATTACCTTTGAGAGTTGTTTCAAATAATTCGATTGGTGTTGGAAAAGAGTAGGAAGTTTCATGCTTATAGTGGTACAGAAGGAAGCTTGTTTTGACTGTGACTTAGACTTTAGCATGTCATGCTAGATGTTGCTTTGACCATATGATTATTGTTGTAGCATGACTTGTTTCAAACAATTGAGATTGCTTAATGTGCCTTGAAAGAATCATGTGTTGTTTTAGCATACAAAAGCATAATATTGTGGTATTCTCCTTTGATGCTTTATTTGGGTTGACTTGGCACATGATTACACCATGTTAAGACTATGAACCAGTCACCATAGCCTCTATGATCATTTAGTTTTTTACTTGCAATATCACTTTATGCTTTAATTAATAATTTTTTGTCGCTTTGCATGATTATGGCCATTATTGCTCTCTTAGTTGGTCGCTCCCAGTCTTTTGCTAGCCTCCAGCTGTACCAAGTGTGAGTTCCACTCATGCATCCAACCCCCAAGAAAACCAAGTTATTCCAAAGAGTCCACTATAAATTCCTATGCATGGTGTGGTACACCATTCCAAGTATATTCATGTTTTTATCTACCTTCCAAATTAAACTTGTTATGTGAAAATTAGTGATTAAAGCTCTCACAAACTTGATGGCACACTTTAGTTTCTTGCACTTAATAAACTTGAACCATTGTGTCCATCTATGTTGCTTATATGCTTGCACTTTATAAGTTGTGAATTAGCAGAACCATGTTACGATGGGGAACGCTTTCAACATTACACTTATTATTCAGTTGATATCATGTTCTTTTGTTTATGGATCCCGGCGGTGTGAAATAAAAGGGGAGCTTGTAAGCTCATGGAGTTTGTATGTGTGTTAGAGAAACGACTGGGCGGCTAGCCTAAGTCATGCCTAATCATGGTGGAAACTTACAGCATAACCATAGTGAGCATTCTGTGAAGCATCCTCAATAAAAACCTATGCAAATAGCAAATAAAAAGATCACTGAGATGTTCATTGTCTGTTGCCTTGTCATTTTGATATGGGATAGCTCCTGTGTCATGGGGCAAGGGGTACCCCGTTGGCGGTTCTCCATGATACACATGTACTTACAATGACAAGAACTTACTTGTGACTAAAGTTGAGTAGCATGAGGTTCGGTACTCGTAAGCAAGGGGCATGAGATTTTCAACTTATAACTTGTCAAGCATATCCTCGTATTTGTGTCACTTTAACCTTAATCACCTCAAGATGCTTATGATAGGCGCAATGAGAGCTTAAAGCTAATAAGTACCATAATTTTTGGAAGCTCTTTATGAAACTTGAAATTCCTGCTTCCCGCTATGAAGAGCCTTTCTTTTTTACTTGTATGTTGAGTCTCTGATGTCTACGCACTTCTATTCTTGTAGATAGTTGTTGGGCCTCCAAGTGTAGAGGTTTGTAGAACAACAGCAAGTTTTACCTTAAGTGGATCACCCAAGGTTTATCGAACTCAGGGAGGAAGTGGTCAAAGGTATTCCCTCTCAAGCAACCGTGCAACCAAGATAAAAGAAGTCTCTTGTGTCCCCAACACACCCAATACACTTGTCAGGTGTATAGGTGCACTAGTTCGGCGAAGAGATAGTGAAATACAAGTGGTATGGATAATTATAAGTGGTAACGGTGATAGAAAATAACTTGATGGCGTGTGGTTGAGGTGGAAAAAGACTAAAGGCAAACTGAAATAAAGATGGAAGCAAGCAAACATGTAACAAATCTAATTGCAAACGGTGTATCAATGCTTAGAAACAAGGCCTAGGGATCATACTTTCACTAGTGAACACTCTCATATAAATATCTTCTCTTTATGATACTACTCTTAACTACTCTCCGCTTGGACACTCTAATCGATGGTAGGGCTATAACAGCACACCTCAAAGTCCGCTTTCCCCATCTAGATAACCCCACACTGTCACCTTGAGCTCTAGATGGTTCCAACAAACACCACAATTTCATAAAGACATCCAACTCCAAATATAACTCATAACAAGTATTTGTAATCTCTAGCCTAAGTGCCACCATGGTGTGCACGCTGTCACTTTCACACACATGGGGAGAGCAGAGATCTATTAAAGCACTTGAGTAGCAAGGTAGATCTATAGATTACAAGCTCATGATCACAATATGATCACGCATAGAGAGAGATGAACACATAGCTACCGGTAGAACCCTTAGCCTCGAGAGACAACTACTCCCTCCTCATCATGGAAATCAGCAATGGTGATGGAGATGGTGGTGGAGATCGATGGAGATGGCTCCGGGGGAACTTCCACGTCCTGGCAGGGTGCCGGAACAGAGACTTTCTGTCCCCCGAATCTCCCCTTCGGTGGTGGCGGCGCTGTGGAACTTTTTGTGGCTGGAGGCTTGGCGATTTAGGGTTTTGGTATCGGGAGGCTCTTATAGGCGAAGGAGGCAAGCTCGGTGGCTAGCCAGGGGGCCCACACCATGCCTTGGCGTGGCCTGGGGGTGTGTGGCCAGGGCCTGGCCCTCCTCCGTATCGTATTCTGGCTCCGTGAGTCTTCCAGAAAAATAGGCACTTTGGCTTTTGTCCCGTCCAATTCCAAGAATATTCATTTTCTAACTTTGTTGGAACCAAAAACAACAGAAAATAGGCAGCTGGCACTGTGGCTCTTGTTAATAGGTTAGTCCAAGAAATCATATGAAAAGTACTCCAAAGTGTGGACAAAACACAAGAAAGTAGATAAAACCAAGCATGGAACATCAAAAATTATAGATACATTTGCAATGTATCAACATCCCCAAGCTTAACTCTTGCTCGTCCTCGAGTAGGTAAGTGATAAAAAGAAAGAATAATTTTTGAGGTGACATGCACCATCATAAACTTGATCAAAGTATTTGTAAAACATTGATAGCTAGGATCATAGTACTTCAACATAGCATGAAAGACAAAGTTCTAGCAATAAGGAAAAGCAACTATGTTGCAACATGAAAAGGCACAAACAAAAGATTCATGAATAAAAATGCTTTGCAAGACGTTTGTTTGTTTCACATAAAGAAAACATAGCATAGTGGCATTCAGCTTGTCCCTCATAGAGTAGCAAACATAAATGCATAGGACACCTTCAAAGTTTATAAGAGTGACTAGATACAAATAGTTTAAAACAAGCAATATCAAGGTACGCATCAATCAACAAGTCCTGGGACAATGCACATAGAACTAAGAATGGCCACTATGCTCTCAAAGTAGGTGCATAAAGATAGAAGGTGGAGACTCAATATAATGGTGGAAGAAAGGCCTTCATAGAAGTAAGTAGGGATTCAAGTCTCATAAAGAGCTTCCAAAAATTATGGTACTTATAGCTTTCAGCTCTCATTGTCCCTATCATAAGCATCTTGAAGTGATTAAGGTTAAAGTGAACAAACTATGGTGTATATGCTTGATGAAGTATAAGTTGGAAATCTCATGTCCCTTGAATACGAGGGCTGCTCCTCATGCTACTCAAGTTTAGTCACTGGTAAGTTCTTGTCATCATAAGTACATGTGTATCATAGAGAACCGCCAACCGGGTACCCCTTGCCCGATGATACGGAAGAATCCCCATATCAAAATGACAAGGCAAGCAGACAACGAGCATCTCAGCAATCTTCTTATTTACCATGGGAATATGGTGCTTTTTTCTCTCTTTCCTCTTTTCTCATATCTTTTTTTTCTTTTTCTCTTTTTTCTCAATATAGGACTCTTTTTTTATAAGAACAATGCTTCATAGACAACTCATTATGGTTACGCTACAGGTTTCCACCATGTCAGCATGGATTAGACTAGCGGCCCAGGCATTTATCCAACACATATACATAACTCCATGGACTTATAAGCTCCCCTTTCATTTCACACCGACGACATCCCTAGACAAAATAGCATGATATCAACTAGGTACAAAGTACCCGTGCAATGTTGAAAGCGTTCCCCATGACAACATGGTTCTGCTAATCCCTAAAAATAAGTGCAAGCATATACAACATAGGCGACACAATGGTTCGAGTTTATTAAGGGCAAGAAAAGTAAAGTGTGCCATCAAGTTCGTGAGAGCTTTAATCACTAGTTTTCTCATAACAAGTTTAATTCCGAAGGTAAACAAAAGCATGAATATACATGGAATAGCATAAGATAGTAGGTAGGTATGGTGGACTCTTTGGAATAACTTGGTTTAGGGAGTTGGATGCATGAGTGGAACTCATACTTGGTTGTGGAGGCTAGCAAAAGACTGGGAGCGACAAACTAAGAGAGCGGTAATGGCCATAATCATGCAGAGCGATAAAACATCATTGATCAAAGCATAAAGTGATACTACAAGTTGAAAACTAAAGGATCATAAATGCTATGGTGACTTGGTATAGTCATAACATGGTGTGAGCATGAGCCAAGTCAACCCAAATAAAACATCAAAGGAGAACACCACAATACTATGCTTTAATATGCTAAAACAACGCATGATTCATCCAAGGCACATTAAGCAATCTCAATTGTTTATAACAATTCATGCTATAGCAAAGAATACTAAGCATAAAGCCAAAACAATATCAACCATGGCATGACAAAGCATATGCCATAGTCAAAAACAAGCTCTGTTTACCACTTAAGCATGAGCTTTCCTACTCTTTTCCAAACCAAACCAAACTATTTGAAAACCAATGTATGAAAGAGGGGATACAACCAATTTATTCAGAAAACTAAGCAAACAAAGCAAACTAAAAACCAAAACGAAAATGAAAAAGAAGACGCTCCAAGAACAACACAACTGTGCATGAACCAATAAAAATGAAGAGTTTGGAAGAAACCTGGAATTTTTATTAATAAAGAGGGGGGTGCCTTGGGCATCCCCAAGCTTTGACGCTTGTACTTATTGGATATTTCTTGGGGTGACATGCGTGGAATCCCCAAGCTTGAGCTATAGTCCATCTTTCATCTCATTACTCATTCCTTCCATACACCTGAAATTTTTCTTCATACAAAACTTCACACAATCTTTATTAGCAACATTAGTGCACTCAAGATAATAAGTCTTTAGGTTCAGTTATAACACCAATAAACTTACATTAGAACACAAGCTACTGTATCACTTCCCTCAAAAATCTCAATTCCCCAAAAGAACTCAAAAAGGAACCAACAAGAAGCAAATGCAGAAAATGGCAGAAATCTGTCAAAACAGACCAGCAGGTAAAGACGAATTTTTTTGAAGACCTTCTGTTGCTCAAATCGAAAAGTTCTGAACTAACAAAATTTAGATAACAACCTGGGGCAGAAGCACAAAAATTCACGCCTCAAAAGGACGTACAGACATTTTACACGAATTTTTACAGTGAAGCACAGAAATCTGTTTCCGGATAGCAACTTTCCCAATAATTACTTCTCTCTCATTAGAGGTTACTCTTGGCACAAAAAGCAAATAAAAAGGATAAGGAGCGGTTATTACTGAAGTAATAACTTTCAAGACTCATCTAAAACTTTTGGGTTATCTCCCAATAAGTACTTTTCTTTAACGCTTTTAAGTTAGGCATGATAGTTTGAGAAGATGCTCACATAAAAAATATGAATTTAAGTAAAAGAGAGCATAAAGAAGCAAATTCAAAACACATTTAAGTCTAACCCACTTCCTATGCATAGGAATCTTGTAAATAAATAAGTCATGAAAGCACAAAGCAACAAGCATAGTAAAGCAAAACAAGTGCAACTTCAAGACTTTCAACATAAAGAGGGGAAACTTAATATTGTCGAGATACATAAAATCATGTTTCCCTCTCTCATAATAACTTTCAGTAGCATCATGAATAAAATTAACAATATAACTATCACATAAAACATTCTTATCATGAGCCACATGCATAAAAGAATTAATACTCCCCCTATAAGCATAGTCATTCTTATTAATCGTAGTGGGAGCAAATTCAACAAGATAGCTATCATTATTATTCTCATCACCATAATCATCAAATATAGGAGGCATATTGTAATCATAATTAGTTTTCTCCTCAATATTAGGTGGACTGAAAATATCTTATTCATCATTGTAATCATCATATATTTGAGGTTTGGTATCATCATAAGCAATAGAATAGCTATCTTCCAAAGCTGGGGAACTAAAAAGATCATTTTCATAAAAACTAGCTTCCCCAAGCTTAGACTTTTCCATAGCATTAGCAGTAATGGTATTCAAAGAATTCATACTAACAACATTGCTATTAGCATGCAAATAAAGTTCCATAGGTTTTTTAATTTTCTCTTCAAACACGTCATGTCCTAACTCAAGATAAATACTATAAAGCTCTCTAATTTTGTTGTTGTTTTCCATTAAGCCTAACTAGTGAAAACAAGAAACAAAAAGACAAAATTGCAGAATCTAAAGGAAATAACTTCGAGCACTCACACCGGAGGATGTGAGTACCTTTTACCTTACCTCCCCGGCAACGGTGCCAGAAAATAGGCGTTTGCCGTGGGAGGTTCTTCTTATTTAATCCTCCGGTGTGAATACCTTTTACCTTACCTCCCCGGCAACGGCGCCAGAAAATAGCTTGATGTCTACGCACTTTATTCTTGTAGACAGTTGTTGGGCATCCAAGTGCAGAGGTTTGTAGAACAGCAGCAAGTTTTCCCTTAAGTGGATCACCCAAGGTTTATCGAACTCAGGGAGGAAGTGGTCAAAGGTATTCCCTCTCAAGCAACCCTGCAATCAAGATACAAGAAGTCTCTTGTGTCCCCAACACACCCAATACACTTGTCAGGTGTATAGGTGCACTAGTTCGGCGAAGAGATAGTGAAATACAAGTGGTATGGATAATTATAAGTGGTAACGGTGATAGGAAATAACTTGATGGCGTGTGGTTGACGTAGGAAAAGACTAAAGGCAAACTGAAATAAAGATGGAAGCAAGCAAACATGTAACAGATCTAATTGCAAACGGTGTATCAATGCTTAGAAACAAGGCCTAGGGATCATACTTTCACTAGTGAACACTCTCATATAAATATCTTCTCTTTATGATACTACTCTTAACTACTAACCGGTTGGACACTCTAATCGATGGTAGGGCTATAACAACACACCTCAAAGTCCGCTTTCCCCATCTAGATAACTCCACACTGTCACCTTGAGATCTAGATGGTTCTAACAAACACCACAATTTCATAAAGACATCCAACTCCAAATATAACTCATAACAAGTGTTTGTAATCTCTAGCCTAAGTGCCACCATGGTGTGCATGCTGTCACTTTCACACACATGGGGAGAGCAGAGATCTATTAAAGCACTTGAGTAGCAAGGTAGATCTATAGATTACAAGCTCATGATCATAATATGATCACGCATAGAGAGAGATGAACACATAGCTACCGGTAGAACCCTTAGCCTCGAGAGAGAACTACTCCCTCCTCATCATGGGAATCAACAATGGTGATGGAGATGGTGGTGGAGATCGATGGAGATGGCTCCGGGAGCACTTCCCCGTCCCGGCAGGGTGCCGGAACAGAGACTTTCTGTCCCCCAAATCTCCCCTTTGGTGGTGGCAGCGTGCGGAACTTTTTGTGGCTAGAGGCTTGATGATTTAGGGTTTTGGTATCGGGAGGCTCTTATAGGCGAAGGAGGCAAGGTCGGTGGCCAGCCAGGGGGCCCACACCATGCCCTGGCGTGTCCTGGGTGGCTATGGCCAGGCCCTGGCCCTCCTCCGTCTTGTATTCTAGATCCGTGAGTCTTCCATAAAAATAGGCACTTTGGCTTTTGTCCCGTCCAATTCTGAGAATATGCATTTTCTGACTTTCCTGGAACCAAAAACAGCAGAAAACAGGCAGCTGGCACTATGGCTCTTGTTAATAGGTTAGTCTAAGAAATCATATGAAAAGTACTCCAAAGTGTGGACAAAACGCAAGAAAGTAGATAAAACCAAGCATGGAACATAAAAAATTATAGATACATTTGCAATGTATCAGTCTCCATCTTCTATCTTTATGCACCAATTGAGAGAGCATAGTGGTCATTCTTAGTTTAATGTCCATTGTCCCAAAACTTATTGATTGATTCATAATTTTGGTATTGCTTGCTCTCAAAATATTTGTATCTAGTCACCCTTATGAACTTTGAAGGTGTCCTATGCATTTATGTTTTGCTATACCATGAGGGACAAGCTGAATACCACTCTTATTATGTTTTCTATATGTGAAACAAACAAACGTCTTTCAATGCTAGCAAAAGACTAGGAGCGACCAACTAAGAGAGCAATAATGGCCATAATCATGCAAAGCGACAAAACATCATTAATTAAAGCATAAAGTGATATTACAAGTCGAAAACTAAATGATCATAGAGGCTATGGTGACTTGGGATAGTCTTAACATGGTGTGAGCATGTGCCAAGTCAACCCAAATAAAGCATCAAAGGAGAATACCACAATACTATGCTTTAATATGCTAAAACAATGCATGATTCTTTCAAGGCACATTAAGCAATCTCAATTGTTTATAACATGTCATGCTACAACGAAAATCACTAAGCATAAAGCCAAAACAATATCAAGCATGACATGACAAAGCATATGCCACAGTCAAAAACAAACTCCTTTTTACCACTTAAGCATGAACTTTTCCTACTCTTTTCCAATCCAAACCAACTTATTTGAAAACTAATGTATGGATGAGGGGGTCCAACCAATTTATGCAAGCAAACTAAGTAAACAAAAAGCAAAAACAAAAACGAAGATGCTCCAAGAACAACACAACTATGCATGAAATAATAAAAATGAAGTGTTTGGAAGAAACCTGAAATTTTTATTGATGAAGAAGGGGATGTCTTGGGCATCCCCAAGCTTTGACACTTGTACTTATTGGATATTTCTTGGGGTGACACAGGTGGCATCCCCAAGCTTAAGCTTTTGTCCATACTTCATCTTATCACATTACTCTTCCCTACACACAAAAATTTCCTTCATACAAAACTTCACACAATCTTCATTAGCAACATTAGTGTACTCAAGATAATAAGTCTTTTGGTTCAGTTTCAACACAAGTAAAACTTTCATTAAAACAAAAGCTACTGTAGCACTTTCTTTTAAAAGTTCAAGAATTTTGGCAAGAACTCAAAGAGAAAGAGATTTAAGAAACAAATGCAAATAATGGCAGAAATCTGTTAAAACAGACCAGCAGGTAAACTCCAATTTTTCAAAGACCTTCTATTGCTCAAATTAAAAAGTGTTGAACTAACGAAAGTTGGATAACAACCTAGGGCAGAAGCACAAAAAATTACAGCTCAAACCGACGTACAGAGATTTTTCACGAATTTTCACACTGAAGCACAAAAATCTATTTCGGGACAGCAACTTTCCCAAGTCTTACTTCTATCTCATTAGAGGTTACTCTTGGCACAAAAACCACACAAAAATGATAAAGAGAGGTTATTACAGAGGCAATAACTTCCAAGACTCAACTAATTTTTTTGGGTTATCTCCCAATAAGTACTTTTCTTTAATGCCTTTAAGTTAGGCATAAGAAGGAAGAAAAGAATCAAGTATTCTCAAATGAAGAAGCATTAAGATTGATACCAGAAATATATTCAACAAGGCAAGGTATCTCATCCAAATAAGTTCTAGAGTATCCTCTCTCAATGCTCTTGGGTTCACTATTTTCATCAAACGGGTTTTCAGGAACAATCCAATCAAAATTCTTTTCTAAGGCTTCATGCATTCCTACAAGTTTAAAAGGTATTGCTATCTTAATTTCCTCCCCATTAGGTTCGGTTTTGTCCATCTTTTCTCATGTACCAATAACATCTACACATGAGCCTAGCATATTAAAACGTTCAAAGACTTTTCTAGCTTCCTTAGCATCATCATAGAATTCTTTAAGCAAGGTTTCCAGAATAAAATCTCTCTTTTCAGGGTCCTCAATTTCTTTAAGTTTAAGAAACATTACTTGCATTAATGGGTTAAGGTTAACAAACCTATCTTCCAATATGTGAACTAAAGAAGCTGCAGCAATTTCATAATTTGGAGCAAGTTCTGCTAGGGATCTATCCTCAATATCCTCATGCTTGCTAATGTGATTAAAAAATTCTTCAATATTATCTTTCCCAATTATAGAGCCACTACCTATTGAAAGGTCTTTCAGGGTGAACTTAGGAATCAACATGGTGAGCTAGGAACTAGGTAACAACTATAGAAAGAACTAATTTTTTTGTGTGTTTTTAATATAAAGAAGCAAACTAGTACAACTAATTTTTGTGTGTTTTTGATAAAGAAACAAGCAAACAAAGAAGAAATAAACTAAGCAAAACAAAAACAACAAAGTAAAGAGATTGGTTATGAGGGACTCCCCTTGTGAAGATGTCCTTGACTCCTCGGCAACAGCGCCAGAAAAAGAGCTTGATGGCCCAAAATATATTCGAGCTGGTTGGGGAACCCCGTGAGGAAGGTATGATGAGCACAGCAGCAAGTTTTCCCTCGGTTATGAAACCAAGGTTATCGAACCAGTAGGAGCAAGGAAACATGTCCAAGGTGTTGTTTCCAATTTGGAATCCTGCATAACACAACCACAGAACTTTGCCCCCAACTTACAGTGAGGTTGTCAATCTCATCGGTTTTGCTGAAAACAAAGGATTAAACGTATTGTGTGGAAGATAGTAATAGCTTGCAGAAAGTAAACAGAAAACAGTGAATAGCTTTGTAGATTGATGGTAAAAGAATGGACCGGGGTCCATAGTTCACTAGTGGTGATTCTCCTTAAGATAGATGACATGTTGGGTGAACAAATTACAGCGGGGCAATTGACAAACATTGATAAAGCATACATGCATATAATAATCATCTTGACTCCTTTGAGATTTGATTGGGCATTACAACATTATACATAGACCGTAATCCAACTGCATCTATGAATAATAATCCACCTTCAGGTTATCATCCGAACCCCCTCCAGTATTAAGTTACAAGCAACAGATAATTGCATTAAGCAAAGTGTGTAAAGTAAACAATACGATTGTTGTATGAACAAAGGATTGTTGTTTTCTCCCTAGTAGAAACAGCACATCTAGTACCTTAGAGATTTCTGTCACTTCCCCAGATTCCTAGAGGCATGAACCCACTATCGAGCATAAATACTCCCTCTTGGAGTTGCTAGCATCTACTTGGCCAAGATAGTTACTAACAACGGAAAGCATGCAAGATCACAAATAACAAACACATGATAGAATCAATAATCAATCTGAAATAGCATCTCAATATCCATCGGATCCCCGCAAACATAGCATGTAGGATTACGAATAGATGATCTTGATCATGAACGGAGCTCACAAGATCTAAACATGGTAGCACAAAGGAGAAGAACCAACCATCTAGCTACTACAGGGACCCGTAGTCCAGGGATGAACTACTCACGCATCACATCGGAGGCAGGTATGGTGATGAAGAAGGCCTCCAGGGTGATCTCTCCCCTCCGGTAGGGTGCGAGGAAGAGCTTCAGATCCCTCCCGATCTAGGGATGGAGATGACGGCGGCTACAGACTCTTTCGTGGAATTTTGATCGGGTACCTAGGGTTTCTGTATCGAAGGCTTCTTATAGGTGAAAGGGGAGGCCGAGGGGGTGCCCGAGGCGGCTGCACCCCCCCAGGCACGGGCCAAGCCTGACCGCATGGCCAGGGGGTGTGGCCCCCTTGAGGCCCTTCTCCGTCTCGTCTTGTAGCTCGGTGTTCCCCTCGGTGAAATATTGACTTTGGCTTTTGTCCCGTCCAATTCCGAGAATATTCATTTTCTGGCTTTTCTAGAACCAAAAACAGCACAAAACAGGCAACTGGCACTGTGGCATCTTGTTAATAGGTTAGTTCCAGAAAATGTGTAAACATAGTCCAAAGTATGGACAAAACATAAGAAAGTAGATATAAAACAAGCATGGAACATCAAAAATTATAGATATGTTTGCAACATATCAACTCTCCTACAAATATATGAAGACCTCGAGGCGGAAAGAAAAGAGAGAGGGAAAATAAAGAAAAATGGAGAAATCTTTTGTGATTTTTAAGAGAGGGAATTTAAAGAATAGAAAATTGGAGGAAAAGCTCGGCTAGAAAATCTGGAAAGAAAATAAAGAATTTAGAAAATAAAGTGTTTGGGAAACCAACATGAGTGATTATAAACTCAAATAAAAGTGCAACCTCGAAATAAATAAAAGAAAATAAATGCTAAATAAAGATACATGAGGAAACTTCCCCAAGCTTAGGCTTTTGCAAGCCCTTCAAATGATTGTGGTGTCGGGAAAAAGTTGTTACTCCAGTTTGCAAATTGAGTTGAGAGGTTACTTGTTGATTCTCGGAGGTTCAAATATAGGTTGTGCATCCTCTCCACAGTCCCTCCAAGTCCTTGGAAATCTTGGTATGTGGCGAACCGGGTTTGTGGCTACTCCTCTTGATAAGGAACTTCTTGCTCCTCTTCTTGGTCCTTGATACATTGCAAATGTATCTATAATTTTTGATGTTCCATGCTTGGTTTTATCCACTTTCTTGTGTTTGGTTCCAACTTTGGAGTACTTTTCATAGATTTCTTGGACTAACCTATTAACAAGAGCCACAGTGCCAGCTGCCTGTTTTCTGCTGTTTTTGGTTCTAGGAAAGTCGGAAAATGAATATTCTCGGAATTGGACGGGACAAAAGCCAAAGTGCCTATTTTTCCGGAAGGGATCAAGTGCTAGAATACAAGACGGAGAAGGGCCAGGGAGCCACCACACCACCTGGCCACACGGCTAGGCCTGACCCGCGCCAGGGGGTGATGTGGCCGCTCCCGGCACCCCATCGGCCTCTCCTTCTTCCTATATATTGCCCTCGGGACGAAAACCCTATGTACCCGATCAAAAATCCACGAAAGAGTGTGATGGCCGCCGTCATCTCCATCCCTAGACCGGGAGGGATCTGAAGCTCTTCCCGGCACCCTTCCGGAGAGGGGAATTCACCCTGGAGGCCTTCTTCATCACCATGCAAGCCTCCGGTGTGATGCGTGAGTAGTTCATCCTTGGACTACGGATCCATGTAGTAGCTAGATCGCTGGTTCTCCTCCTTTGTGCTTTCATGTTTAGATCTTGTGAGCTCCATTCATGATCAAGATCATCTATTTGTAATCCATACATGTTGTCTTTGCGGGGATCCGATGGATATTGAGATGCTATTTCAGATTGATTATTGATTCTATCATGTCTTTGTTATTTGTGATCTTGCATGCTTTCCGTTGTTAGTAGCTATCTTGTCCAAGTAGATGCTAGCAACTCCAAGAGTTAGTATTTATGCTCGATAGTGGGTTCATGCCTCTGGTAATTTGGGGAAGTGACAGAAATCTCTAAGGTACTAGATGTGCTGTTGCTACTAGGGAGAAAACAACAATCCTTTGTTCATAGAACAATCGTATTGTTTACTTTACACGCAGTTCGTAAAGCAATAATCTATTGCTTCCAACTTAATACTAGAGGGGGTTCGGACGATAACCTGAAGGTGGATTATTAGTCATAGATGCAGTTGGATGGCGGTCTATGTATTATGTTGTATTGCCCAATCAAGTCTCAAAGGAGTCAAGATGATTAGTATATGCATGTATTGCTTTCTCGGTGTTTGTCAATTGCCCCACTATAATTTGTTCACCTAGCATGTTATCTATCAAAGGAGAGCCACCTCTAGTGAACTATGGATCCCGGTCCTTTTTATTTACATACAATCTACAACCTTTTACTTCTTTGTGTTTACTTTCTACAAACTTTTACTTCTTTCCATTCGATACGTTTAATCCTTTGTTTTCCGCAAAACACGGTGAGATTGACAACCTCATCGCAAGTTGGGGACAAAGTTATGTGGTTGTGTTGTGCAGGTCTCCATGTTGCTACTAGCACTGGTAGTGCGCCCTGCCAAAGCTCAGCTAGTAACACATTTGGGGTGTTTCCTTGCTCCTACTGGTTCGATTAAACCTTGGTTTCATAACTGAGGGAAAACTTGCTGATGTGCGCATCATACCTTCCTCTTGGGGTTCCCAACAAGCTCTATGTCGAACGACGAGCACATCAGTCCTTGTCCTCTTCAGGAATCTCTTCCTCGGGTTGGTGTTGCTCAACCTGGGAATCATATAGCAAACGTCCTTTCTTGATAGAGAAAAGACCATTAGGCATAGGAGCGGGGTAGATATGCCCAGCTCCAGCAATATGCAGGTAATAAACACCACCTCTCCTAGTGAGCATTCCACAGGCCCTCAAGGTGGAGAAACCAACACTTGTCTCACCTAGTATGGGTCGCAGCTCACCTAGGTCGATGTCTAGGGCAGCGGCAAGCATGGTGATGATGCCTCCTCCTGTGATTGGCCCTTGGCTTTGGGAGGCTTGGTTCTCTAGGTAGCGCACAAGGATGGCGCCCAAGTTGAGTGATAGGTTGCAGTTGATGTAAGCAGCCTTTGCGAGGACTAGGATGTCCTCCTCGTTGAGTCTCGTGAACTCATTATGTGCCTGCAAGGTGTTAGCAATAACATAGAACAAATAGCGAATTGCAGGACGTTGAATATTCTTCTCCTTGTTCACTCTACTAGTGAAGCTCATTCCATTATAGTATTGATCGAGGAAAGGATTTAAGCTAGTAAAAGATGCGCATAATAATGAATATCATTGTTTGGAAAATTAAAATATGCACACCATTCATCTAATGTTAAAGTGTAGTTGTTGTTCATCAGACGGAAAGAAATAGTATCCTCTCCTTGCCATTGTTTAACAGTGCTTTGCAACAAACTTAGGAATTCAATTGTTAAGCGGCGATAAGTAGGTACATCATGATGTCTACGCACTTCTATTCTTGTAGACAGTTGTTGGGCCTCCAAGTGCAGAGGTTTGTAGAACAGCAGCAAGTTTTCCCTTAAGTGGATCACCCAAGGTTTATCAAACTCAGGGAGGAAGTGGTCAAAGATATCCCCTCTCAAGCAACCCTGCAATCAAGATACAAGAAGTCTTTTGTGTCCCCAACACACCCAATACACTTGCCAGGTGTATAGGTGCACTAGTTCGGCGAAGAGATAGGGAAATACAAGTGGTATAGATAATTATAAGTGGTAATGGTGCCAGAAAATAGCTTGATGGTGTGGAAGAGACTAAAGACAAACTGAAATAAAGATGGAAGCAAGCAAATATGTAACAGATCTAGTTGCAAACGGTGTTTCAATGCTTAGAAACAAGGCCTAGGGTTCATACTTTCGCTAGTGAACACTCTCATATAAATATCTTCTCTTTATGATACTACTCTTAACTACTCTCTGATTGGACACTCTAATCCATGGTAGGGATATAACAGCACACCTCAAAGTAAGCCTTTCCCATCTAGATAACCCCACACTGTCACCTTGAGCACTAGATGGTTCCAACAAACACCACAATTTCATAAAGACATCTAAATCCAAATATAACCCATAACAAGTATTTGTAATCTCTAGCCTAAGTGCCACCATGGTGTGCACGCTGTCACTTTCACACACATGGGGAGAGCAGATATCTATTAAAGCACTTGAGTAGCAAAGTACATCTAACTCCAAATATAACCCATAACAAGTATTTGTAATCTCTAGCCTAAGTGCCACCATGGTGTGCACGCTGTCACTTTCACACACATGGGGAGAGCAGATATCTATTAAAGCACTTGAGTAGCAAAGTAGATCTACTTGATTACAAAGCTGATGATCACAATATGATCATGCATAGAGAGAGAGAGAGATGAACACATAGCTACCGATAGAACCCTTAGCCTCGAGAGAGAACTACTCCCTCATCATCATGGGAATCATCAACGGTGATGGAGATGATGGTGGAGATCGATGGAGATGGCTCCGGGGGCACTTCCCCGTTCCGACAGGGTGCCGGAACTGGGATTTTCCGTCCCCCGAATCTCCCCTTCGGTGGCAGCGGCGCTGCGGAACTTTTCGTGGCTGGAGGCTGGTCGATTTAGGGTTTTTGCATCAGGAGGCATCTTATAGGCGAAGAGGCAAGGTCGGTGGGCGGCCAGGGGGGCACACCATACCCTGGCATGGCCTAGGGTTGCCCGCGCCAAGGGGTGGTGTGGCCGCCCTGTGGCCCCCTCCATCTCGTCTTCTGGCTCTGTGAGTCTTCCGATAAAATATCAACTTTGGCTTTTGTCCCATCCAATTCTAAGAATATTCATTTTCTGACTTTCCTGGAACCAAAAACAGTAGAAAAATTATAGATACATTTGCAATGTATCAACATCCCCAAGCTTAACTCCTGCTCGTCCTCGAGTAGGTAAGTGATAAAAAGAAAGAATAATTTTTGAGGTGACATGCACCATCATAAACTTGATCAAAGTATTTGCAAAACATGGATAGCTGGGACCATAGTACTTCAACATAGCATGAAAGATAAATTCTAGCAATAAGACATAGCAACTATGATGTAACATGAAAAGGCACAAACAAAAGATTCATGGATAACAATGCTTTGCAAGACGTTTGTTTATTTCACATAAAGAAAACATAGCATAATGGCATTCAGCTTGTCCCTCATAGAGTAGCAAATATAAATGCATAGGACACCTTCAAAGTTCATAAGAGTGACTAGATACAAATAGTTTAAAGCAAGCAATATCAAGTTATGCATCAATCAACAAGTCTTGGGACAATGCACATAGAACTAAGAATGGCCACTATGCTCTCAAAGTAGGTGCATAAAGGTAGAAGGTGGAGACTCAACATAAAAGTAAAAGAAAGGCCTTCATAGAAGGAAGTAGAGATTCAAGTTTCATAAAGAGCTTCCAAAAATTATGGTACTTGTTAGCTTTTAGCTCTCGTTGCCCCTATCATAAGCATCTTTAAGTGATTAAGGTTAAAGTGACACAACTAAGAGGATATGCTTGACAAGTTATAAGCCAAAATCTGTTCCCCTTACTTACGAAGACCGAACCTCATGCTACTAAACTTTAGTCACGAGTAAGATCTTGTCATTGTAAGTACATATGTATCATAAAGAACCGCCAATGGGGTACCCATTGCACATGATACAGGAGCTATCCCATAATCAAAATGACAAGGCAAGTAGACAATGAGCATCTCAGCGATCTTTTTATTTGCTATTTGCATAGGTTTTTATTGAGGATGCTTCATAGAGTTCTCATTATGGTGATGCCGCAAGTTTCCACCATGATTATGCATGGCTTAGGCTAGCGGCCCAGGCGTTTCTCTAACACACATACAAACTCCATGATCTTACAAGTTCCACTTTTATTTCACACCGCCGGGATCCATGAGCAAAAGAACATGATATCAACGGGGTAAAAATTACAAGTGCAATGTTGAAAGCGTTCCCCATGATATATGGTTCTGCTAATTTCAACTTATAAAGCGCAAGCATATACGCAACAAAGATGGACCCAATGGTTCAAGTTTATTAAATGCAAGAAAAGTAAAGTGTGCCATCAAGTTCGTGAGAGCTTTAATCACTAATTTTCACATAACAAGTTTAATTCGGATGGTAGATAAAAACATGAATATACTTGGAATAGCAAATGATAATAGGTAGGTATAGTAGACTCTTTGTAATAACTTGGTTTTAAGAGTTGGATGCACGAGTGGAACTCATACTTGGTTATGGAGGCTAGCAAAAGACTGGGAGCGACCAACTAAGAGAGCAATAATGGCCATAATCATGCAGAGCGACAAAACATCATTAATCAAAGCATAAAGTGATATTACAAGTCAAAAACTAAAGGATCATAAAGGCTATGGTGACTTGGGATAGTCATAACATGGTGTGAGCATGCGCCAAGTCAACCCAAATAAAGCATCAAAGGAGAATACCACAATACTATGCTTTCATATGCTAAAGCAACGCATGATTATTCTAAGGCACATTAAGCAATCTCAATTGTTTATAACATGTCATGCTACAGCAAAGATCACTAAGAATAAAGCCAAAATAATATCAAGCATGGCATGACAAAGCATAGGCCACAGTCAAAAACAAGCTCTCTTTACCACTTAAGCATGAACTTTCCTACTCTTTTCCAATCCAAACCAACTTTTTTGAATACCAATGTATGAATGAGGGGGTCCAACCAATTTATTCAAGCAAACTAAGTAAACCAAGCAAACAAAAACTAAAAACAAAAACAAAGACGCTCCAAGAACAACACAACTGTGCATGAAACAATAAAAATGAAGTGTTTGGAAGAAACCTGAGATTTTTATTGATGAAGAAGGGGATGCCTTGGGCATCCCCAAGCTTTGACGCTTGTAGCTCTTGAATATTTCTTGGGGTGACACGGGGTGGCATCCCCAAGCTTGAGCTTTAGTCCATTCGTCATCTCATTACATCATTCTCTCCATACACCTGAAATTTTTCCTTCATACAAAACTTCACACAATCTTTATTAGCAACATTAGTGCACTCAATATAATAAGTCTTTAGGTTCAGTTTCAACACCAATAAAACTTACATTAAAACACAAGCTACTGTAGCACTTCTCTCAAAAAGCTCAATTCCCCAAAAAGAACTCAAAAAGGAATCAACAAGAAGCAAATGCAAATAATGGCAGAAATCTGTCAAAACAGACCAGCAGGTAAAAACCAATTTTTTCGAAGACCTTATGTTGCTCAAATCTAAAAGTGTTGAACTAACTAAAGTTATATAACAACCTGGGACAGAAGCACAAAAATTCACACCTCAAAACGACGTACAGAGATTTTACACGAATGTTTACGGTGAAGCACAGAAATCTGTTTTGGGACAGCAACTTTCCCAATCATTACTTCTCTCTCATTAGAGGTTACTCTTGGCACAAAAAGTAAATAAAAAGGATAAGGAGTGGTTATTACAAAGGTAATAACTTCCAAGGCTCATCTAAAACTTTTGTGTTATCTCCCAATAAGTACTTTTCTTTAACGCCTTTAAGTTAGGCATGATAGTTTGAGAAGATGCTCACATAAGAAATATGAATTGAAGTAAAAGAGAGCATCAAGAAGCAAATTCAAAGCACATTTAAGTCTAACCCACTTCCTATGCATAGGAATCTTGTAAAGAAACAAGTCTTGAAAGCACAAAGCAACAAGCATAGTAAAGCAAAACAAGTGCAACTTCAAGAATTTCAACATAAAGAGGGGAAACTTAATATTGTTGAGATACATAAAACCATGTTTCCCTCTCTCATAATAACTTTCAGTAGCATCATGAATAAAATTAACAATATAACTATCACATAAAACATTCTTGAAGGGAATATGCCCGAGAGGCAATAATAAAGTGGTTATTATCTTATTCCATGTTTATGATAAATGTTTATTTTGCATGCTATAATTGTATTGATCGGAAACATCAATACATGTGTGTTTAATAAACAAAAAGGGTTCCTAGTTATGCCTCTCTTATAGACTAGCTTGTTGATTAACAAGATGATCAAGGTTTCCTGATCATAGACATTGGATGTTGTTAATAACAAGGTCACACCATTGGTGGAATGATGTGATGAACATTCATCCGAAGTATAGCATTACGATCAAGTCATTATGTTTATATTGCTATAACATCATACGAAGTAATCTTAGTCCTTAGACCATGAGATCATGTTAATTGCTAACACAGGAAGAGTATCTTGATAACATCAAACGTCACACCGTAACAGGGTGACTATAAAGGTGGGTTCAGTGCTACGAAGGTGTTATGTTGAGGCTCATGGATCAAGAGTGGGATTTGTCCATCCCGATGATGGATAGATATACTCTGGGCCCTCTCGGGGATATCACATTGAAATAGCTTGCAAGCAAGTGATGTGATCACTAGAATGTTATATCACGGGAACGAGAAAAGAGTGCATGTCGGTAACGAGATCAAACTAGGTATGGAGATACCGATGATCGAATCTCGGACATGTAATATATCGCGAGACAAAGGGATTTAGTTACTAGCCTTAAAGGTTCTCACGATCACATAAGTCATCGTTGAATGTGTAGGAGTCAGTATGGATCTCCAGGTCCCGCTGCTGATTATTGATCGAAGAGGGGTCTCGATCATGTCTGCATTATTCGTGAACCATAGGGTGACACACTTAAGGGATACCGACACCATTTGGAGCAAATATGTTTCAGATAAAGATTTAAGAAAGCGCTGGAATTATTTCAATAGACACCGAAACTGTTTCGGGTGAAAATGCTGAAATTGGTTTTGCATGTAATATTGAAATGTTGTAGGGGGTTTTATGTGAATGTTTGTTAATTAAAGTAATTAACAAAATTCTTAATAAATATAATAAAAGAGTTCTATTAAATGAGAGAGCATTAAATTTGGAGAAATTTAATGCATTTAAAGTGGAGACTTTAAAAGAGAATGTGAAGGGGCAAATTTATGTGGAGGGAGTTACCACCACATGAATGGAGGAGGTGAAGAGTCACCTCCTCCATGTGCCGGCCATGAAGGAGGGGCACCCCCTCCTCCTATAAAAGGCCACCCCCTCCTCACTTCTCACACACACCTCCTTGTGAAGGATCTCTCTCCCCCTCTAGTATTATTCCCCCATGGTCTCGGATTAGCGAGATACATGTTCTCGGTGGCTTTATCTGGAAAGGAGTTGCTGCTTCCGCTGCTTTGCTGGAGCGAGGGACGGAGGTTGTCGGGGTGCCGGACGTGTGTGCGATCACGGATGCACTGCTGCTTTGCGGTGCTGGACTTGGTGGTGCTGGAGCTGGATCTGATGGACGTGCTGGAGCCGGACCTGCTGGACTTCATCACGATCTTGAGATCGGCAAGTGTACGACTACATCAACCACGAGTTCCTACTCGTTAACAAAGCTCGTTGTCTACGAGGGTAAGTTCTCGTTGGATGTATGTCCACCCGTTGCTTTGTACCTAGTAGATAGATCTTGGCGTGTAGTTCACACCGTAGGAAATTTTTTGTTTCCTATGTTGCGGACCCAACAGTGGTATCAGAGCCTGATCTATGCGTAGGTGCTTAGCACGGGTAGTACACATATGTTTATATGTGGGCGATGATGATCATATTATTGCTTCTTTCATGTATTTTGGATATTGGTGGCATAGTGGGATGAAGCGGCCCGGACCAACCTTACATGTCATCGTACATGAGACCGGTTCCACGACTGACATGCAACTTGTTTTGCATAAGTGGCTGGCGGGTGTCTATCTCTCCTACTATAGTCAATATCTGATTTACAACGAGTTGCTAATATCTTAGTTATCCTTGTTGTGGTTCATGTTCGTAGGTAAGAACGGTTCTATCTCCGAAAGCCCTAAGCCACGTAAAACTTGCAATTGATAAATTAGAGGCGTCTAGTTTAGATCGTTGCTGGGCTAGTGCCTTGATATGGTATTGTTGTAAGTATATGTATGATAGATACTCTTACAACACACTCAACGTGTAAGTTCCATAGACCTTGGCCTTACACACAAAGGAATGATAGAGATCATACCACGATGCAAGTGATAGAGATCAAATGCATGGACCATATCATCTCAATTTACACATTAGATGTTAACATCTTATACTGCTAGTTTGGCGCTTTCTGTAGCATTGTAAGATGATCCCTCTTTTAGATATCAAGATAAAAATGTGTTCTTCCTTAAGTATGCACCGTTCTATGGATCGTGTTTCGAGACATCACGTGATGATTGGGTGTTCTCAACTCTACGCTTTCATGCAACGGGTGTAAGACGGTTTTACACACGCAAATACTAAGGTTCTTACTTGGCGAGCCTAGCATGTACAGACATGGCCTCGGAACACGGACCGAAAGGTTAAGCATGAGTCACATAGTTGATGTGATGACCATATTGATGCTCGCCTTTGAAGCTACACCGACTCACGTGATGATCGGACTTGGTGTAGTGGATTTGGTTCATGTAATCACCAAAAAGGCACGAGGGATGTCGTTTTTGAGTGGGAGTTCATTTCTAATTTGGATTAGTCGAACCAAATTTGTCATAAATTAAATCAAAGTGAATTTGCATAGTTTGTTGTAGTCATTGGCATTCGTTTTCTACCTTATGCTTAGTTTTTATTTGAGATAATAGAACTATAGAATTCTGGATATTTACTTTACGAACTGGTATCGTATTGTTTCGAATGTCAATTTAAAGTTTATAAGTCCTATTGAAAACTTTCAGCAAACTCTATTTACTCCATGAAGTTTAATAAGTAGTATTAAATCAAGAGTAAGAATTCCAATGTTAGTATCTAAAGTATCATGTTTGCCTCCATGATTATTGATATTCAAAAAGTTGTTTTAATATCAAGATTATATTGGAGCTGAAAATTGTTTCAGAAACCATCATGTGTGAAAGATATTGTGATATCTGAAACAATGTTTTTGGTTGCATTATGATAGAGTATAATTTAGCAAAATACATGTTCTCATATTGTATGAGAATTTGTGAAGGATGGAGATGCTAGGCATCCGAATCTACCAAAAAGGTTTTGGGAACTAATATTATACTCGTGATTCTTCCTTATAAGCTATAGTAGCTTGATCATGAAAGTTGTCATGATAAGGATGAATAGAAGATGTAAGTAAAATGTTTACTACACTAATAGATTACTAAAGAATGGATTTTTGAAAGAATGCCAAACATTTGATGATGGTGATCCACTTCAAAGTGCAAGTCCAAAGGTATTAGTATTTCACTATATACAAGCTTTGTACCATGTGTCATGTTGATGACACCACTATTGATGTTGATAGATTCTTTTAAAAGAAAAGGAATTGCTGAAAGAGAATCTATAAAATATTTGGCAGAAAATAAAAGGTTGGAGATGTCCAACTTAGGTATATAGAAGATATACATGTTATGTCTATATTCCTTGCTTGTTAAACAATGTGGTTCTTAGGTATTGGATACCGGTATTGGATACCGAGTTGGTTGGTATGAAGTGTCATACAGGACAACGCAATTCATGAACTACAATGGCCTAAGTAACTAGCAAGAGAATGAGTGATGATGTTCATCGAAAATAAATAAAGTGTTATTGTGTTTTTCGTTGTCATCAAACCAAGCCTTCAAGATTTGTTTAAATAATTGTTATTTTGTTCCGGTATCATGAGAACAATGGATGTTCAAATAATTACCGTATTCCATAAAGGATGGAAGAACTTTTACAAGTCTAGTTGGAGAAATCACATCCATAAACACTATTGCTAAAATGTCGCAAGACAAATGATTGAAAGATCACTCATGAAGTGACATCGCTGTTTAAATTATATTTGAAAGAAAACATGAAGAAGCTCCATGTTGATGGATTTTTGGAGCCTTTGATTTTGATCAATTGACGCATGTGAGACTTTCCTCGAGATAATTGAAACTCCGCCCATAGGCCAGAGAGGAACGGATGACTAGCTTATTGGAAATTTTGCATGCTGATGTGCATAGTCCATTATGTGTAGCCATATGTGATGGATCTTTTTGCTTCATGTGCTTTCTCCGAAAATTTGAGTGAATATATCTGTATATTTACTTAACAAGGAAGAAGTATGAAACATTTGAAAATTGTTCAAAGACTTTCAAGATGAAGTGGAAAATCATTGTAACAAGAAAATAAAGAGTTTATGATTCGATCATAAAGGAAGATATTTGAGTTACATGTTTAGCAAAAACACCTAAGACTTGAGGAATTGTTCCATGATTTGTGTTTCCCGATAAACCATAGGAGTATGGCATATTCGAGAGATAAAATCAAACCATGTTTGACATGGTAAGATCAAGGGTGTCATTTATAAAACTGCCATTATGTTTTAAGGATTGAAGCTTTAGAGACTACCGCTTTTACACTAAAAAGAGCACACCATCGTGATCCATTGAAATGACACCATATGAGTATGGTTTGGGATAAAACCCGAATTGTCTTTTCTTAAATTTTGGTATGCTATGCATAAGTAAAAATTTTACAACCAAAGTCGGATAAGCACGTATTTGTAGGTTATCCCAAAGAATTTGTTGGGAATTTCTCCATAACACCGAGGACAAAAGAGTTCGTTACTTGGAACGTCAAGTTTCTTGAGAAGGAATTTTTCATGAAAAGTTACCTGGGAGGACAATAGAACTTTGATAAGGTTGTTGAACCTTAGCTATATGTGCTAAGTAGCGCAGCACCGGAAAAAGTCCCGGTGGCGGCCACAATGCTCATGGCTCTCGTGATTACAAAAGGTGTGATCTCGGAGATTAGAGTTCCTATAGAACCGTGTGGGTCGGTAAGAATCAAATAGTAAGATTTGATAAGCAAGTCGTTATTGTTTTGACAATGATGAACCGACTACATGCAAACAAGCGATGATGGGCCCTGACTCCATAAAATGACTAGAAGTCATAGAATCCGTGATAGTATCCATACACGAGAAAACAAGTTTCTGAACTTGGAAGACCCTCCGGAAAGGCGTGAAGCCTATCGGTCATGTTTGGATCTATAAAGAAATAAGACATGGATGTTTAACATCTATGAAATAGTCGACATGTCAGAAAGAAGTTTACGACAATGTTCAAGGAGTTGACTATGACAAGATTTGATCTTTCATAGCAATATATAGTCTTGACGGATTAATGTAGCAACCACTACATATAATTTGGTATATGGTAGTTGAATAAACAAAACAAGGTTCTTCTAATAGAACGGTAACCTAGGACATGTACATGACATGGTCCGAAGGGTTTTGTTAATTCAAAGGGTGCTAAAAGGGCATGTAAACTTCAATAGTTGAAGTAAGCATAGCGGAGTTGGAATCTTCACCATGATGAAACTGTTAAAAGAGTTTAAATTCATCAGAGATGATAAAGATGCTTGCATTTGCAAGAAATTAAGTGGGAGCGCTGAGACATATTTCTAATACATTATGTAGAGGATATATTGTTGATTGGAAATGATGTATCTTGTATTGACACAAGTTAAGAATTTCATTAAAATAAGATTTCGATGAAAGACATGGGCAAACCAGGAATATTTGGCATCAATATCTATATGGATAGATTAAGGCGCAAATATGGTTGTACCAGACATACATATATGAGATATTGAAATAGTTCAATATGGAAACAACAAGAAAGGTTCTTGCTGCATGGAAAGAATTGTATCAAGATTCAAGTGTTTTGACACTTGGTGAGTAAAATCACATGAAGATTTTGATTGATTATACCATGATATGTATATATCCAGAATGTCCTATGCTCTAAATGTTATGAGCATATACCAGAATGATTCATAAGATGATCATTGGACAATAGTAAAGATATTCTTATGAGATTTGGAAGAACTAAGAATATATCATGTATAAGTGACAAATAGTTAAAGGTAGTTCATTGTAAAGTGTTACATTGATACTAGTTTTGTCACAAGATACAAATTAAATTTATCTCAATTTAGACTATGGGTGGCACAATATAATGGAAAGGATGTTCCATGATGGATTTGGATGAGTTCCAAAGTTGAGATATTGACGGATACTACAACAAAAGGCTAAGTATATAACTGCTATAGTAGCAGCAAAGGAGGGCATTTGTGTTAAGTAGTTTGTTATCAAACTAGGTGTGGTTCAAAGTGGGCTAATACTATGAAGATATATTGTGTGACAATAATATCAACATATTTTTGAGCCGAACGAACTAAAGGTCTCACCAAAGGACCAAATTTATACAATGCCATCTCATTTGAGAATGAGTGATGCATAGAGACGCAAAGACATGCAAATACACACGGACCTGAAACTGTCAGATCCAGAGATTATGTTAACCACTAGCAATAGCGTATATGCAACACCAGAAAGCCATAGGTGTTCAATACGCAAAGTTTTTCAAACTAGATTGTTGACTCAAGTGCAAGTGGGAGACTGAAGGGAATATGCCCGAGAGGCAATAATAAAGTGGTTATTATCTTATTCCATGTTTATGATAAATGTTTATTTTGCATGCTATAATTGTATTAATCGGAAACATCAATACATGTGTGTTTAATAAACAAAAAGGGTTCTAGTTATGTCTCTCTTATAGACTAGCTTGTTGATTAACAAGATGATCAAGGTTTCCTGATCATAGACATTGGATGTTGTTAATAACAGGGTCACACCATTGGTGGAATGATGTGATGAACATTCATCCGAAGTATAGAATTACGATCAAGTCATTATGTTTATATTGCTATAACATCATACGAAGTAATCTTAGTCCTTAGACCATGAGATCATGTTAATTGCTAACACCGGAAGAGTATCTTGATAACATCAAACGTCACACCGTAACAGGGTGACTATAAAGGTGGGTTCAGTGCTACGAAGGTGTTATGTTGAGGCTCATGGATCAAGAGTGGGATTTGTCCATCCCGATGATGGATAGATATACTCTGGGCCCTCTCGGTGATATCACATTGAAATAGCTTGCAAGCAAGTGATGTGATCACTAGAATGTTATATCACGGGAACAAGAAAAGAGTGCATGTCAGTAACGAGATCAAACTAGGTATGGAGATACCGATGATCGAATCTCGGACATGTAACATATCGCGAGACAAAGGGATTTAGTTACTAGCGTTAAAGGTTCTCACGATCACAGAAGTCATTGTTGAATGTGTAGGAGTCAGTATGGATCTCCAGGTCCCGCTGTTGATTATTGATCGGAGAGGGGTCTCGATCATGTCTGCATTATTCGCGAACCGTAGGGTGACACACTTAAGGGATACCGACACCATTTGGAGCAAATATGTTTCAGATAAAGATTTAAGAAAGCGCTGGAATTATTTCAATAGACACCGAAACTGTTTCGGGTGAAAATGCTGAAATTGGTTCTGCATGTAATATTGAAATGTTGCAGGGGGTTTTATGTGAATGTTTGTTAATTAAAGTAATTAACAAAATTCTGAATAAAAATAATAAAAGAGTTTTATTAAATGAGAGAGCATTAAATTTGGAGAAATTTAATGCATTTAAAGTGGAGACTTTAAAAGAGAATGTGAAGGGGCAAATTTATGTGGAGGGAGTTACCACCACATGAATGGAGGAGGTGAAGAGTCACCTCCTCCATGCGCCGGCCATGAAGGAGGGGCAACCCCCCTCCTCCTATAAAAGGCCACCCCCTCCTCACTTCTCACACACACCTCCTTGTGAAGGATCTCTCTCCCCCTCTAGTATTATTCCCCCATGGTCTCGGATTAGCGAGATACATGTTCCCGGTGGCTTTATCTAGAAAGGAGTTGCTGCTTCCGCTGCTTTGCTGGAGCGAGGGACGGAGGTTGTCGGGGTACCGGACGTGTGTGCGATCACGGATGCACCGCTGCTTTGCGGTGCTGGACCTGGTGGTGCTGGAGCTGGATCTGATGGACGTGCTGGAGCCGGACCTGCTGGACTTCATCACGATCTTGAGATCGGCAAGTGTACGACTACATCAACCACGAGTTCCTACTCATTAACAAAGCTCGTTGTCTACGAGGGTAAGTTCTCGTTGGATGTATGTCCACCCGTTGCTTTGTACCTAGTAGATAGATCTTGGCGTGTAGTTCACACCGTAGGAAATTTTTTATTTTCTATGCTGCGGACCCAACAATTCTTATCATGAGCCACATGCATAAAATAATTAATACTCCCCTCATAAACATAGTCATTCTTATTAATTGTAGTGAGAGCAAATTCAACAAAATATCTATCATTATTATTCTCATCACCATAATCATCAAATATAGGAGGCATATTGTAATCATAATTAATTTTCTCCTCAATAGTAGGTGGACTAAAAATATCATATTCATCATTGTAATCGTCATATATTGGAGGTTTGGTATCATCATAAGCAATAGAATAGCTATCTTCCAAAGCTGGGGAACTAAAAAGATCATTTTCATAAAAACTAGCTTCCCCAAGTTTAGACTTTTTCCATAGCATTAGCACTAATGGTGTCCAAAGAATTCATACTAACAACGTTGCTATTAGCATGCAAATAAAGTTCCATAGGTTTTTAAATTTTCTCTTCACACACTTCATGTCCTAACTCAAGATAAATACTATAAAGCTCTATAATTTTTGTTGTTGTTTTCCATTAAGCCTAACTAGTGAAAATAAGAAACAAAAAGACAAAATTGCAGATCTAAAGGAAATAACTTCGAGCACTCACACCGGAGGATGTGAGTACCTTTTACCTTACCTCCCCGGCAACGATGCCAGAAAATAGCTTGATGTCTACGCACTTCTATTCTTGTAGACAGTTGTTGGGCCTCCAAGTGCAGAGGTTTGTAGAACAGCAACAAGTTTTCCCTTAAGTGCATCACCCAAGGTTTATCGAACTCGGGGAGGAAGTGGTCAAATGTATACCCTCTCAAGCAATCGTACAATCAAGATACAAGAAGTCTCTTGTGTCCCCAACACACCCAATACACTTGTCAGGTGTATAGGTGCACTAGTTCGGCGAAGAGATAGTGAAATACAAGTGGTATGGATAATTATAAGTGGTAACGGTGCCAGAAAATAGTTTGATGGCATGGAAGAGACTAAAGGCAAACTGAAATAAAGATGGAAGCAAGCAAATATGTAACAGATCTAGTTGCAAACGGTGTTTCCATGCTTAGAAACAAGGCCTAGGGATCATACTTTCGCTAGTGAACACTCTCATATAAATATCTTATCTTTATGATACTACTCTTAACTACTCACTCTAATCCATGGTAGGGCTATAACAGCACACCTCAAAGTAAGCCTTTCCCATCTAGATAACCCCACACTGTCACCTTGAGCACTAGATGGTTCCAACAAACACCACAATTTCATAAAGACATCCAACTCCAAATATAACTCATAACAAGTATTTGTAATCTCTAGCCTAAGTGCCACCATGGTGTGCATGCTGTCACTTTCACACACATGGGGAGATCAGAGATCTATTAAAGCACTTGAGTAGCAAAGTAGATCTACTTGATTACAAAGCTCATGATCACAATATGATCATGCATAGAGAGAGAGATGACACATAGATACCGGTAGAACCCTTAGCCTCGAGAGAGAACTACTCCCTCATCATCATGGGAATCAGCAACGGTGATGGAGATGGTGGTGGAGATCGATGGAGATGGCTCCGGGGGCACTTCCTCGTCCCGGCAGGGTGCCGGAACAAAGACTTTCTGTCCCCCGAATCTCCCCTTCGGTGGCGGCGACGCTTCGGAAGTTTTCGTGGCTGGAGGCTGGTCGATTTAGGGTTTTTGCGTTAGGAGGCATCTTATACGCGAAGAGGCAAGGTCGATGGGCGTCCAGGGGGCCCACACCATACCCTGGCACGGCCTAGGGCTGCCCGCGCCAAGGGGTGGTGTGGCCCCCCTCCGTCTCGTCTTCTGGCTCCATGAGTCTTCTGATAAAATATCAACTTTGGCTTTTGTCCCATCCAATTCTGAGAATATTCATTTCCTGGAACCAAAAATAGCAGAAAACAGACAGCTGGCACTGTGGCATCTTGTTAATAGGTTAGTCCAAGAAAATGTATAAAAATACTCCAAAGTGTGGGAAAAACATAAGAAAGTAGATAAAAACCAAGCATGGAACATCAAAAATTATAGATACGTTTGCAACGTATCACATCATTGTACACAAAGTTTTCAAGGCCAGCTCTATTGCAAAGTAAATTAAAGTCATCAGAAATACCAAGTTGGTACAATATAATGGGGCAAGCCCACTTGGTGTCCTTCACTTCGCGGTTCTTGATCCTGTTGAAGAGATCATGATGGGCATCATCCCTAAACCGTATCCCCATGCGTTCCTGAGCGGCAGCCCGAGAAGCGCTAGCGGTGGCACGAGCACGAGTTTGGTCCTTGTGTTCATCATATAAAACATTGAAGAAAGGCAAAAAATAAAACTTTTTTGATCCAACGACAGTAAGTGCATCATATTCCTCATCATAGCACACTAAAGAATTCTCCTCAAAATAATAATCTAGGCAAGAAAATCATGGCAATAATTGGTTCATAGTAGGTCTCGCCCTAGATTTATAATGACAATAGATCAAAGATGAATTTGCAAAAACTAATTGGAGGATCGGAGGAGAAACATATCGTAGATCACTTGTGTGCAAGGAAATCGAATGAAATTAAGTAGAGATGGAGATCCCTTGAGATTTTGAGAGAGTTTGGAGGTAGAAGAAAGAAAAAAGATTGAAGTTTTGGAGTTGGGAGTACCTTCCCGTGCAATTTTGTGGTCGGACGCAGCTATACGGACGCAACTATACGGGCGGAACAAAATGTTCCGGCCGTATAGTTAGTCGTTAAACTATCTGTCCCTGTGAAAAAAGAAAATTTGCAAAGGCATCGATATCTATACGGCCGGAACTATATGGCCAGAATTTTTATTCTCGTCGTATAGTTGGTCGTTAAACTCCCAATACATATGAAAATAAATTGTATGGAGGCATTGATATCTATACAACCAGAACTATACGGCCAGAAATTTTATTCCTGTCGTATAGTTGGTCGTTAAACTCTCAGTACATATTGCAGAAAAAATTGATGGCAAAGATATCTATACGACCAGAACTATACGGTCAGAATTTTTATTCCTGTCGTATAGTTGGTCTTTAAACTCTCTGTGTGCATAAAAAAATTGTATCTTTGTAAACTATTTCTTTTCCTGTAACTTAGTGATCTACCTTGTTTTTGACAGAAAATTTGGCAGTAAATATTGTCGACCAACAATAGCATGAATAAAGCAGAATTTCAAATACTACCGAACTTCTTCTTCTCAAATGGAGTTTTCTAGCACTCTTTATTAAACATGAAATTAAACTAAAACTAAAAACTTATCTCATACCTTAATTTCACATGGGTTGCCTCCCATGGAGCGCTCTTTTATGGTCAATAGCTTGACCTTGATGATACTCACTTGGGCCAGATGAGTGGAACACCCACTCCAAAGTAATTGGCCTTCAAAGTGATGGCCTCCTTCTCGTCATGTTTGGCTTTCTTCTTCCTGGGGCAATAATAACAAAAGGATCCCGCGAAGGCAATTGTAGCTTTACATTCCCTTCATGCAGATTAATTAAAGCCTTTATAGTTCTCAAAAAAGGACAACCTAGTATTATAGGAGCAACAATATCTTTAGGCATGTCAACAATAACGAAGTAAATTAGAGCAGGACAATCTTTGATGTAAACTAAAGTGTTCTCCTTAATTCCTACAGCGTGTTTGTAGGTAGAATATGCTAGATGCAATTGTAGTTCAATAATTTCAAAGGAGCCAAGATTTAACTTGTTAAAAAGACTCTTTGGAATTGTTGAGACGCTTGCACCTAGATCACAAAGTACACCTATCTCATTGGTTCCAATCTTTATCTTAATAGTAGGCTCAAATATGTCATCTAGTTTAATAGGTAACTTTTCAGTGATTTTCTTGTATTCCTCTTCAAGCTCGCGTACCTTAATTGCTACTTGATCAAAAAAGTGTTGATACAGGGCTTCATCATTACCTTCACTTACCGGAATTTTGACGTTGATCCTCTTTACGAGGTCTTCGATGGTGTAGCTTGGTGAAGGGGCATTACTATAATCAAGTTCTTCAGGCTCCTCCCTTTGAATCCTCGTCATTTGGAGTTCTTCAACAGGATTGGGCTCAGCTTTACCTGCAAATTTAGCTAGAATGAGAGTTTGACTCTCGGTTATCTTACCTAGATGTGCCTCAATGATCCTTGTTCTTTCTTGAAGGGCCTGCAAATCATTTCTCAAACTAACAGCTTGGTTAGATAGTTTACCAAGCATAGCATCATGGTTCTCCGTAATTTTGACTAGAATATTATTTTGTTCATTTTGTGAGTCTATGAAAGACTTAAGCGTTTCTTGGAGACTACCATTACTAGTTCCCATATTGTTATTAGAGTTACCTGCAGGACTAGCATAATGTTTCTGAAAAATAGGATTGTAACTCTTCTTCCAAGCAGGGTTGTAATCATTACGAGCTACGAAGTCTATTTCTTCTATGTTTGTTTCGGGGGTGGCTCTTACCTGAGTTTCCTTACCTTTTATGGCTAGTATGAGCTCATCCAACTTAGCATTGAGATCTTCGTTCTCTTGTGGTGAGACAGAGTTCACCTTCTTCGTGTTTGATCTTTCCACATGCCATTGGGCATGGTTGTCTTGCATATTGTCTAGCAGCTGCTTTGCTTCGATAATATGTTTACCCATAAATGTTCCTCCAACTGCAGTATCAAGCATAGACTTAGACACAGGGTTAAGACCATTGTAAAATAAATGGAGGATTAACCAATCTTCCATCCCATGACTAGGACAGTTTCTTAGGCATTCTTCATCCTCTCCCATGCAAGCACTAGTGGCTCACGCTCTTCCTATCTAAAGCCAGTAATATTAGATCGAAGTTGCATAATCTTTGCAGGTGGGAAAAATTTAGTCATAAATAAAGAAGTACATCCCACCCATGATGTAATAGTATTTTTAGGCGAAGATAGCAACCATTCTTTAGCTCTCCCTCTTAGAGAGAAAGGAAATAGACGCAATTTGACCGCATCAGGGTCAACGTCTTTCATACGCATCATATCACATATTTTAGTGAAAGTATTCAAGTGCATACCTGCGTCTTCAACAGCAGAGCATCCAAATTGATTCTATTGAACCAAACTTAAGTAATGGGTCTTAATTTCATAGTCATCAGCAGTGATTGCTGGCTGAGTAATAGGAGTACGCAAATAATCATTATTGGGAGTAGCAAACTCCCCAAGCTTCTTTTCAGCCATACTTACTATGTTTTTGGGTTTTCTTAGATTAAAAATTATAATAGTAAAAGCAAGAATTGAAAGAATAACTAATTTACTTGGTTTATCAAATAAAGAATGAAAGCAAACTAAAAAACTTAAAAACAAGAATTAAAACTAGCAAGGTTCCTAATAACGTCACCACGGTAGCTATTGCTTCCCTGGCAACGGTGCTAGAAAAAGGGTAGATACCTTCGATCCGAATTACGGATGTAGTGTAGCTTCTTTTTCCCTAGTAGACCTAGGTTATCGAATCATCGGGAAGCGAACGCATAGTGAAGTTACTTTAATGGACCTTCGGGAGTTTTAGAATTCCTTTTGTGTTTTTATCGGACCAATAGCTTGCGTCTTTTTGTTGTTGTCGATGATGGAGAGAGAGGGCCTAGGGCGTTCGGTTTCACCTGTAGATGTGCAAAACATATGATGGAAATAAAAGATAGAAATAAAGTATGCGTGTACTTGTTAGATCAAGATAAATTATATGTGGGCAGTGCATCCATAATTTCTATTGCCTCTGTAATCGCTTATAGCAATAACCTACTAGTCTCATCCATATAAGAAAGAAAACTAATGATATGCATAGTGATGTCACCGTTAATCCCAAGCAAATCCGTCACATACAGCCGTACTACCCCTTCTGTCACTAGGGTTCCCAACCTGCAAATCAGTCATCACTCATACTCCCTATACCTGGCTCAACCCTCGGGGTCTTGGGTACCTGACAAGTCCGTGGATTGAGGCAAGAGAGGATACAATAATCATCATGTCACACAAACTAATACACGATCCCATCTATGATAAATCACATGCATAATTGCTACATGGCTAGGCCGAAGGACTTAGCCCAAGGAGAATTACTCACACATAGAGATGAGATCAACAATCACAAACATTGTAATAAAAATCATAAGGTTGATAGCAATAGTCTTAAAATGTCGACAATCGGAGAATAGATCTACTATAAAAAGTGGTGGAATATGGCTATGGAGATGGCGAAGGGTTTGGTGATTTGGAGGCGGCTAGAGATCTTTGGTAGAGACTTTTTGGCGAGGTCTGGCTTGTTTTCTCGTTGCCCGAGGTCTGACTTGTCAGGTACCCAAGACCTCGAGGATTGAGCCAGGTATAGGGAGTATGAGTGATGACTAATCTGCAGGTTGGGAACCCTAGTGACAGAAGGGGTAGTACGGCTGTATGTGAGGGATTTGCTTGGGATTAATGGTGACATCACTATGCATATCATTAGTTCTCTTTCTTCTATGGATGATACTAGTAGCTTATTTCTATAAGTGGTTGCGGAGGCAATAGAAATTATGGATGCACTGCCCACATATAATTTATCTTGCTCTAACAAGTACACACATACTTTATTTCTATATTTTATTTCCATCATATGTATTTGCATAACTACACGTAAAACCGAATGCCCTAGGCCCTCTCTCTCCATCATTGACAACAACAAAAAGACGCAAGCTATTGGTCCAGTAAAAACACAAAAGGAATTATAAAACTCCTGAAGGTCCGTTAAAGTAACTTCACTACACATTCGCTTCCCGTGGATAAGATAACCTAGGTCTACTAGGGAAAAGAGCTATACTACATCCGTAATCCGGATCGAAGGTATCAACCCTTTTTCTAGCGTCGTTGCCGGGGAAGCAATAACTACCTTGGTGAGGTTATTAGGAACCTTGCTAGTTTTAGTTCTTGTCTTTAATTCAGTTAGTTTGCTTTTAGTCTTTATTTGATAAACCAAAAAAATAGTTTGTCTTTAATTCTTGCTTTTACTGTTATAAGTTAATCTAAGAAAACCCAAAAACATAGGAAGTATGGCTAAAAAGGAGCTTGGGGAGTTTGCTACTCCCAATAATGATTATTTGCGTACTCCTATTACTTAGCCAGCAATCGCTGCTAATGATTATAAAATTAAGCCCCATTACTTAAGTTTGGTTCAACAGAATCAATTTGGAGGCTCTGCTGTTGAAGACACAGGTATGTGATGACCCACAAGTATAGGGGGTGTATCGCAGTATTTTCGAGGGAAGTGAAACCCAATTTATTGATTTGACACAAGGGGGGCTAAAGAATATTTATAAGCCTTAACAACTGAGTTGTCAATTCAGCTGCACTTGGAAACAATCTTGCTCACAGCAGTTTATCCGTAGCAACAGTTTTGTAGTAGGAATAGCAAAGTAGCAGCAACAGTAAAGTAAAGACAGCAGTAACAATAGCAGTAAACAGTAGGATTCGAGTGCGGTAGGCATAGGGATGGATAGACGGGCATTGGATGGACAAGACAATTCATATAGCAATCAGAACATAGGGCAATTGCAGATAAATAAGATAAAGCATCCTAGTACTAGATAATCCTAGGCATGTGTTCCATATATAGTCATACGTGCTCGCAATGAGAACTTGCACAACATCTTTTGTCCTGCCAGCCCGTTTGCAGCGGGGCCTCAAGGGAACTACTGGCAATTAAGGTGCTCCTTTTAATAGAGCATCGGAGCAAAGCATTAACACTCCATGAACACATGTGATCCTCACATCAAAGCCATTCCCTCCGGTTATCCCGATTTCTGTCACTTCAGGCCCATTGGTTCCGGACAACAATGTGTGTATACAACTTGCAGGTAAGACCCAAAACAATACTATCATAATGAATCAATAACATGTTCAGATCTGAAATCATGGCACTCGGGCCCTAGTGACAAGCATTAAGCATAACAAGTCGCAACAAAGTCATAAAGCACTAATAGAAGATACTAGGCACCATGCCCTAACAATCTGATGCCATTACATGAACGATCTCATCCAATCCCTACCATCCCCATAGCCTACAGTGGGGGATTACTCACTCATAGATGGGGGAAACATGAATGGTCAACGGAGAAGCAATGGCGATGATGATGGCGATGATCTCCTCCAATTCCCCGTCCCGGCAGGGTGCCAGAACAGAGTTTCTGGTTCCGAATCGTGGAATCTGGTGGTGGCGGCGGAGCGGAACTCTTTCTGGAAAAACATCGACCCCTCCTGAGTATTTAGGTCAGAAGGCAACTTATAGGCGAAGAGGGAGACCGAGGGGGTGTCTGGGCGGCCAGACCACCCCCTAGCGTGGCCAGGCCCAGCCCGCGCAGCCAGGTGGTGTGGCTAGGCCCTAGCCCCACCTCGTCTCATATTCTGGCTCAAGGAGTCTTCTGGTGAAATAGGATTTTTGGCTTTTGTCCCGTCCAATTCCGAGAATATTCATTTTCTAACTTTCCTGGAACCAAAAACAGCAGAAAACAGGCAGCTGGCACTGTGGCTCTTGTTAATAGGTTAGTCCAAGAAATCATATGAAAAGTACTCCAAAGTGTGGACAAAACACAAGAAAGTAGATAAAACCAAGAATGGAACATAAAAAATTATAGATACATTTGCAATGTATCAACATCCCCAAGCTTAACTCCTGCTCGTCCTCGAGTAGGTAAGTGATAAAAAAAAGAATAATTTTTGAGATGACATGCGCCATCATAAACTTGATCAAAGTATTTGTAAAACATTCAAAGCTGGGATCATAGTACTTCAATCATACCATGAAAGACAAAGTTCTAGCAATAAGACATAGCAACTATGTTGCAACATGAAAAGGCACAAACAAAAGATTCATGAATAACAATGCTTTGCAAGACGTTTGTTTGTTTTACATAAAGAAAACATAGCATAGTGGCATTTATCTTGTCCCTCATAGAGTAGCAAACATAATATGCATAGGACACCTTCACATTTACAAGAGTGAGTAGATACAAATAGTTCAAAACAAGCAATATCAAGGTATGCATCAATCAACAAGTCTTGGGACAATGCACATAGAACTAAGAATGGCCACTATGCTCTCAAGAAAGTGCTCATAGAATGTGTGGAGACTCAATAAGGAAATGAACAGGTTTTGAAAAGTTTGAAAGGCTTCCAAATGTTGAAAGTATGGTACTCATTAGCTTTGAGCTCTCATTGCCCCTATCATGACTAATTTTTTCCTACCTACAAAGACTATGCAACTTCGATCTAATATTACTGGCTTTAGACAGGAAGAGCATGAGCCACTAGCGCTTGCATGGGAGAGGATGAAAGAATGCCTAAGAAACAGTCCTAGTCAAGGGATGGAAGATTGGTTAATCCTCCATTTAATTTATAATGCTCTTAATCCTGTGTCTAAGTCTATGCTTGATATTGCAGCTGGAGGAACATTTATATGTAAACACATTACCGAAGCAAAGCAGCTGTTAGACAATATGCAAGACAACCATGCCCAATGGCATGTGGAAAGATCAAACATGAAGAAGGTGAACTCTGTCTCACCTCAAGAGAATAAAGATCTCAATGCTAAGTTGGATAAGCTCATACTAGCCGTAAAAGGTAAGGAAACTCAGGTAAGAGCCACCCTCGAAACAAACATAGAAGAAATAGACTTCGTAGCTCGTAATGATTACTATCCTGCTTGGAAGAAGAGTTATAATCCTAATTTTCAGAAACATTATGCTAGTCCTGCAAGTAACTCTAATAATAATATGGGAACTAGTAATGGTAGTCTCCAAGAAACACTTAAGTCTTTCATAGACTCACAAAATGAAAAAAATAATATTCTAGTCAAAATTACGGAGAACCATGATGCTATGCTTGGTAAACTATCTAACCAAGCTGTTAGTTTGAGAAATGATTTACAGGCCCTTCAAGAACGAACAAGGATCGTTGAGGCACAGCTAGGTAAGATAACTGAGAGTCAAACTCTTATTCTAGCTAAATTTGCAGGTAAAGCTGAGCCCAGTCCTGTTGAAGAACTCAAAATGATGAGGATCCAAAGGGAGGAGCCTGAAGAACTAGATTATAGTAATGCGCCATCACCAAGCTACACCATCGAAGACCTCGTAAAGAGGATCAACGTCAAAATTTTGGTAAGTGAAGGTAATGATGAAGTCATGATCAAGTAGCAATTAAGATACGCGAGCTTGAAGAGGAATACAAGAAAATCGCTGAAAAGTTACCTATTAAACTAGATGACATATTTGAGCCTACTATTAAGATAAATATTGGAACCAATGAGATAGCTGCACTTTGTGATCTAGGTGCAAGCATCTCAACAATTCCAAAGAGTCTTTTTAACAAATTAAATCTTGGCTCCTTTGAAAATTACTGAGTTAAAATTGCATCTAGCAGATTGCACCTACAAACAAGCTGTAGGGATTAAGGAGAACACTTTAGTTTACATCAAAGGTTGTCCTGCTCTAATTGACTTCGTTATTGTTGACATGTTTGAAGACACTGTTGCTCCTATAATACTAGGTCATCCTTTCTTGAGAACTATAAAGGATTTAATTTACCTTCACGAAGGGAACGTGAAGTTGCAATTGCCTTTGCGGGATCCTTTTGTTATTCATTTTCCCAGGAAGAAGAAAGCCAAACATGACGAGAAGGAGGCCATCACTTTGAAGGCCAACTACTTTGGAGTGGGTGTTCCACTCATCTGGCCCAAGTGAGTATCATCAAGGTCAAGCTATTGACCATAAAAGAGTGCTCCATGGGAGGCAACCCATGTTAAATAAAGGTATGAGTTAAGTTTTTAGTTTTAGTTTAATTTCATGTTTAATAAAGAGTGCTAGAAAACTCCATTCGAGGAGAAGAAGTTCGGTAGTACTTGAAATTCTGCTTTATTCATGCTATTGTTGGTCGACAATATTTACTATCAATTTTCTTTCAAAAACAAGGTATATCACTAAGTTACAGGAAAAAAAATAGTTTACGAAGAAACATAAATTTTTGGATGCACACAGAGAGTTTAATGACCAACTATACGGCGGGAATAAAAATTCCGGCTGTATAGTTCCGGTCGTATAGATATCTTTGCCATCAATTTTTTTCTGCAATATGTACTCAGAGTTTAACGACCAACTATATGGCGGGAATAAAAATTCCGGTCGTATAGTTCCGGTCGTATAGATATCAATGCCTCCGTACAATTTCTTTTCATATGTACTAAGAGTTTAACGACCAACTATACGATGGGGATAAAAATTCCGGCCGTATAGTTCTGGTCATATAGATATCGATGCCTTTGCAAATTTTCTTTCGCAGGGACAGACAGTTTAACGACCAACTATACGGTCGGAACATTTTGTTCCGCCCATATAGTTGCGTTCATATAGCTGCGCCGCCAGGAGGAAACCCTAATATTTTGACAGAACGCCAACTATACGGCCTGAACACATGTTCCGCCTGTATAGTTGCGCCCGTATAGTTGCGTCCGACCAAAAAATCACACAGGAAGGTACTCCCAACTCCAAAACTTTAATCCTTTTTCTTTCTTCTACCTCCAAACTCTCTCAAAATCTCAAGGGATCTCCATCTCTACTCAATTTCGTTCAATTTCCTCACGCACGATCTACGGTATGTTTCTCCTCCGATCCTCCAATTAGTTTTTGCAAATTCATCTTCGATCTATTGTCATTGTCAATCTAAGGTGAGACCTACTATGAACCAATTGCCATGATTTTCTTGCCAAGATTATTATCTTGAGGAGATTCTTTAGTGTGCTTAGATGAGGAATATATTATAGTTATTGTTGTTGGATCAAAAAGTTTTATTTTTGACTTTCTTCAATGCTTTAGGTGATGAACACAAGGATCCAAACTCGTGCTCGTGCCACTGCTAGCGCTTCTTGGGCTGCCACTCAGGAACGCATGGGGATACGGTTCAAGGATGAGGCCCATCGTGATCGGTTCAACAGGACCAAGAACCGCGAAGTGAAGGCCACCAAGTGGGCTTGCCCCATTATATTGGACCAACTCGGTATTTCTGATGAATTTAATTTACTTTGCAATAGAGCTGGCCTGCAAAACTTTGTGTACAATGATGTACCTACTTATTGCTGCTTAACCATTGAATTTCTAAGTTCGTTGCAAAGCACCGTTAAACTATGGCAAGGAGAGGATACTATTTCTTTCCGTCTGATGAACAACAACTACACTTTAACATTAGATGAATGGTGTGCATATTTTAATTTGCCAAACAATGATATTCATGTTTACGCGCATCTTTTACTGGCTTAAATCCTTCCCCCGATCAATACTATAATGGAATGATCTTCACTAGTAGAGTGAACAAGGAGAAGAATATTCAACATCCTGCAATTCGCTATTTGTTCTATGTTATTGCTAACACCTTGCAGACACGTAATGAGTTCACGAGACTCAACAAGGAGGACATCCTAGTCCTCGCAAAGGCTGCTTACATTAATTGCAACCTGTCACTCAACTTGGGCGCCATCCTTATGCGCTACCTGGAGAACCAAGCCTACCAAATCCAAGGGCCAATCATAGGAGGAGACGTCATCACCATGCTTGCCGCGGCCCTAGACATCGATCTAGGTGAGTTACAACCCGTACTAGGTGAGACACGTGTTGGTTTCTCCACCTTGAGGGCCTATGGAATGCTCACTAGGAGAGGTGGTGTTTATTACCTGCATATTGCTGGAGCTAGGCATATGTACCCCGCTCCTATGCCTAATGGCATTTTCTCTATCAAGGAAGGATGTTTGCTATATGATTTGTAGGTTGAGCAACACCAACCTGAGGAAGGGATTCCTAAAGAGGATGAGGACCAAGAGGAGGAGCAGCCACAAACCCAGTTCGCCACATATCAAGATTTCCAAGGACTTGGAGGGACTGTGGAGAGGATGCACAACCTCTCTTTGAACCTCCGAGAATCAACAAGTAACCTCTCAACTCAATTTGCGAACTGGAGTAACGACTTTTCCCGCCACCACAATGATTTGGAGGGCTTGCAAAAGCCTAAGCTTGGGGAAATTTCCTCATGTATCTTTACTTGGTATTTATTTGCTTTTATTTATTTTGAGGTTGCGTTTTTATTTGAGTTTATAAGCACTCATGGTGGTTTTCCCAACACTTTATCTTTGGTTCTTTCTATTTTTGCTTTCGAAATTTTCTAGCCAAGATTTTTCGCCAATTTTCTATTCTTTAAATTCCATCTCTTAAAAATCACAAAAAGATTTCTCCATTTTTCCTTATTTTCCCTCTTCCTTTTCTTTCCACCTCGAGGTCTTCAGATATTTGCAGGAGAGTGATCGACTTCGAGTTTCTAAGAAACAAATAAAAAAGGAAGAGAGAAGTGGAACCAAACATGAGAGGTATGCCTTATGACTCTGCACTTTTGAAGTTTGAGAAACCCATGCTAGTTAGTAGTAAATGTTGAGATATTATATTGGTGGAGTGAGTCTTTGTATCATAGTAAGATTGTCGTTTGCATGGGTATTTAATTGGGATCCTTTTGTTCAGCTCTCGTAATTAACCAAGTCTTGCCTAAAAATTGCTAAACAATTGTAATAAGAAAAAGTCTCACAATTGAGGACTTGGGTGTTGTAGTGCTTAGTCTTGAAGGTTTATTTATAGAGATACTCAACATCACTGAAAATGTTAATTGACTTGATAGCTCTCTTTAAAAGGATTTGTTTGATTGAATTAATGTTTAGTGGATTTTGTGAGCATGCCAAAGTTGACTTGTTAATCATAAGAATGATATAGCTTTATGTGTGTCAAACTTCATGGGATGCCAACAACTCCGCTAGCCTACGAACGATCTTCATGGAATAAACTCCTAGATTTCGGCTATGAGTTGATTAAACACTTGTAGAAGTAATGCTATAGTGGGTAAGATTCTTGGCACTCCCGGGTAGCTGTAATCATGATGGAATCACTCCTCTGGATATTATGAGTAATCATTATGCAAAAAGAACAAAAACCTTAGTGATGCCACGAGTGTCCATCACAACCTGATAAACTAATAAAAATATTTGGCATGCTCTCAATTACTTAAAAACTGAAATTCTTGAAGGAGAATGAATAGAAAAGTAGTGCTTGCAAAGTCTTGATTCATTAATGTTGGAGAATTGAGATACTCTAGTATATATGCTTTTCATGACAACTCTCACACTCTTAATTTACATGACTATACTTTACTGTTCAAAAGCAAGCCTATGAGTTGATTACTTGGCATGGAATAAAGTTTACTCATTTGAATCATCCATGTTTACAATAATTTTGATGCATTATAAGGATGCATGAAACCCATATGATATGCTTGTCATTACTCTATCTATGCTGAAGTTTTTTAGATTTATAAAGTGGAGGAAACATGAGACTACTAATCACGAGTAAGATCACCATCTCGTTATTTTAGTTTAAACGTTGAGTTCCTTTTTGATTTTGGTTTTCTTGCTCGGTACAATCAAGTTCAAGTTTGGGGAGGTTGATGGCTCTGAAATATAGCGATCTACGTCCACATTTAAACTAGATATTAATCATATTTTTGATGAAATATCTCTCTAAACCCTGCCGGTAATGCTAATATTCAGAGGGGTATACAATCCTTTCTTTTTGTATTTTTTTTGCATAGATAATGTTGTTTAAAGGAGGGAATCACTACATTAAAGTAAAATATACGAGATTTCCATCAACCAGAAGAAACCAGGAGCCGAACAATGGAGGCAGACGCCTTAACGGCCAACTATACAGCCGGAGCAAAAATTCCGACCGTATAGCTCTGGTCGTATAGTTGGCGCTGCCACCGTTAGGTCAAACAGAACAACTTTCATGAAGGAACCCCTATATAAAGAAGCCTCAGGCAACGAGAAAACAAGCCAGACCTTGCCAAAAAGTCTCTGCCACAGATCTCCAGCCGCCTCCAGATCTCCAAACCCTTCTCCATCTCCATAGCCATATTCCACCACTTGTAATAGTAGATATCTTCTCTGATTGGTGACATAGTAAGACTATTGCTATCAATCTTATGATTTTCATTACAATGTTTGTGATTGTTGATCTCATCTCTATGTGTGAGTAATTCTCCTTGGGCTAAGGGCTTTGGCCTAGCCATGTAGAAATTGTGCATGGGATTTATCATAGATGGGATCGTGTATTAGTTTGTATGACATGATGATTATTGTATCCTCTCTTGCCTCAATCCAAGGACTTGTCAGGTACCCAACACCCCGAGGGTTGAGCCAGGTATAGGGAGTATGAGTGATGACTGATCTGCAGGTTGGGAACCCTAGTGACAAAAGGGGTAGTATGGCTGTATGTGAGGGATTTTCTTGGGATTAACGGTGACATCACTGTGCATATCATTAGTTCTCTTTCTTCTATGGATGAGACTAGTAGTTTATTGCTATAAGCGATTGCGGAGGCAATAGCAATTATGGATGCACTTCCCACATATAATTTATCTTGCTCTAACAAGTACACGCATACTTTATTTCTATCTTTTATTTCCATTAGATATTTTTGCACAGATACAGGTAAAACCGAACGCCCTAGGCCCTCTCTCTCCATCATCAACAACAACAAAAAGACGCAAGATATTGGTCCGGTAAAAACACAAAAGGAATTCTAAAACTCCTGAAGGTCCATTAAAGTAACTTCACTACGCATTCGCTTCCCGTGGATTCGATAACCTAGGTCTACTAGGGAAAAAGAGCTATACTACATCCGTAATCTAGATCGAAGGTATTAGAGAGGTGTCACGATCATGTCTGAATGTTCTTGATCTCGTAGTGTCACACACTTAACGCTTTGATCTCGCTGGGTTTTGTCGAGATAATAGATGGTGTAAATGAATGGTGATTTGGAGTCTCAGTTCTAATCTGGGATATCACGAGGAGTTTAGGAATAGTCTGGATATGAAGAAAAACTATATGGAATGTGGGTTATTGGTTCCGGGATTTGTTTGAAATGTTTCAGAATTGTTCCGTGATTATTCTAAAATGTTCCAAAATATTCTGGAAAGAGTTACACCTGCTCGAAAGGGGCATGGGCCTAAAGTGGGGGCACCGAGCCAACATGGTCTAGGGCACCACAGGCACCAAGGCCCATGCGCTGCAAAAGGGGGTAAAACCCTAGCCGTGGGGAGCTCCCTTGGGGAAGGGCTCCCCCTTCTTGGCTGCCGCCCTCTCCCTTGAAGGAGGGGTTGATGGGGTCCGCCCTCCTCTCCCCTATACAAGGATGGGCTAGGCGAGGAGGCGCCTACCGTTCCATACCCTGGCCATCACCCTCTATCCCTTTCTCCTACCTCTAATTCGTAGTTCGACTTACCGAAGCTTTGCTGCAATTCTCATACACCATAGCATTCACGACATCATGTTGTTGAACTCTCACGAAGCTCTTCTCCCTCGTTTGAGGTATCAAGGAGGAGGATACATCACCAAGCCAGAACGTGTGGATACCGCGGAGGTGCTGCCGAATCGTGGGACTTCATCGATTTAAACTGACGCAAGTGTAAGACTATATCATCCACGATCCATCGATCGCTAAACACTCGTGAATATTTGAGGGTAAGTATATTAGATCTATCTCTCATTACCAACATCTTGTGATCAGATCTTGTTTAGTTTCTGATACGTCCATTTTGCATCACTATTCTATATCATAATTCGCTGTTATTCATTGATATATTTCATATTAAGAGGTGATACTTATGTTATTTCATCTATTTTTGCATGGTTGGTGACTTTTGGAGCATGGACCACTGCAGTCAGGATTCTGATGGAAAAGGTGTTGTTTGGAGGCAAAATTCGCGAAGATCAGAAAATCCGGGAAAACATACGGAAAATCCTATTTTTCTAGAAGACGAAGGCTACCAGAAGGAAGAGTGGAGATGGGCCACAGGGGGCCCACACCACCCCCTAGCGCGGGTTACCCTAGGCCGCGCCACCAGGTGGTGTGGCCGCCCTGGCCCACCTCTGGCTCTCCCCTTTGGCGTATATAATCCTCCCGAAACCCTAAGACTCAGGGAGCGACCACAGAAAGATTCCGCCGCCTCTGCAGGGCGGAAAACACCAAGAGAGAAAGATCTCTCCGGCAGACAGATTTCTGCTGGGGGAATTCCTTCCCGGAGAGGGGAGATCGTCGCCATCAACACCACCATCAAGCTGGACTTCATCAGGGTCATCATCATCATCACCACCATCATCTCCATCAGCACCATCATCTCGCTGTAACAATTGGGTTGAATCTTGCATAGTTCTTAGGGGAAACTTTCCCGGTGTTGATTACTCTTTGTAGTTGATGCTATTGAGTGGAACCATTGAATTATTGTTTATATTCAGATTGTTATACATCATTATTTCATCTCTGATCATGATCCATATGATGTCTTATGAGTAGTTCGTTTTGTTCTTGAGGACATGGGAGAAGTCATGTTGTTAGTAGTAGAGTTGTGTTGAGAAAGATTCAAAGGTTTGTTAATTAAGTTGTGGTGTACTTCTTCTAGTGGTGTCATGTGGATGTCGACTACATAACACTTCACCAATATGGGCCTAGGGGAATGCATTGTGTATTTGGCTACTAATCGTAGGGGTTGCCGGAGTGATAGAAACCTGAACGCCCGTTAGGAAACCATTGCACAAGGGATGTCAGGGTCTTAGAGTTTAAAGTTGTGGTTAGGTTTCTACATTAATTACTTTCTTCTACTTACGGATGTTTGCAAGGGGTATAATCACAAGTATGTATTAGTCCTAGGAAGGTCGGTACATTAGCACAGGTTCACCCACATTGTACTTAGCAAACTAGAGAAGATTAATCAACTATATGAAGCGAAAGCACTTGACAGTCTTCCCATGTGTCCTCGATAATGTTTGGTCATCTTAAGTAATACAACCGGCTTGTCCTTTGCTGAATAAAGGATTCATCCACTTGCTGCATTTATTCTTATTGTCTTTTATTTACTCGTACTTTACTTACTTGCTTTATCAAAAAACCCTAAAAATCTGTTTGCTAAGTATTTGTAGAGAATTCTTGATCCATACCACTAGCCAGCACTTTCTGCTCCTCGTTGGGTTCGACACTCTTACTTATCGAAAATACTGCGATACACCCCCTATACTTGTGGGTCATCAAGACTATTTTCTGGCACCGTTGCCAGGGAGTGAAGCGCTATTGGAGAGTGGAACTGGTAAAGGAAACTTCTACTGTGAGTATTGTTTACTGCTGTTAGTTGCTTTATTTTCAATATGGATAATTCGCTGAGTTTCTTATTTCGTAATGCTACTACCACTGCTAAGATAGTAGATGAACCACCACCTGCTGAGAATGATGCTTTTAAAATACCTACAAGAATTATTGATCGTGTTATGGATAACTACTATGTTGGGGATGGAACTGTCCATCCCGGTGATCATTTGCTCTTTATACACGAATTATGCGGGTTGTTCAAGTGTGCAGGTATTACTACAGATCAAGTTAAGAAAAAGCTATTCTCATTATCGCTGAAAGAAAGAGCTGAGGAATGGTATAAGCTGCTGAAGAATGGTCAAGCTCTTGAATGGGAGGAAATAGTACCTCTCTTATATTCAAAGTTTTATCCTCCTAGTGAGATTCATAAAGATCGGAATCAAATATACAACTTTTGGCCTCTTGATGGAGAGAGTACAACTCAAGCTTGGGGGAGATTGAAGTTACTAATGCTCAAATGTCCCATTCACGAGCTCCCCAACAATATTATTATCAATAACTTTTATGCAAGGCTTTCTCTTCATGATAAGGATTTATTGGATGCCTCTTGTGCTGGATCATTCACTCGCATGGAAGAAGAAGCTAAATGGGATCTTCTGGACCATATTCAAGACAATGTTGAAGCTTCGGAGAATGACAAAGGAAGAAAGTCAGGTATAAATTATGATTATGAATGCATTGAATCTTTTATGGGAACTGGTGACTTTCAAAATATTAAAAATGCTTATGGTCTAGACTCTCAAGCTATTTCTTCTTATTTTAAGGCTTTTGCTTCCTACATTGAAGTGCCTAAAAAGAATTGGAATAGGTATCATGAACCTTATAAAGATATTGCTAAGAGTGTTCCTGCAAGAAATACTGAAGTTTATACTGCTAATCATGTTTTACCTAAACCTTACATTGAGAAAATGCCTTTCCCAGTTAAGATAAAGGAACATTCTATGATAGCTAGTATGGTTAATGAAAGTACAAATAAAGCTGTTGAACCTGAAAAACAAATGGATGATGAACCTATAATAGCAAATGTGAAAGACTTTGTCACTAAATATGTAGAAGAGGGACACACTATCCTTTGTAAGGATACCTCTAATATTGTTTCAGAAAGTAGTATCATAAGAACTAGTATTACTGTGTTTTCTGTTAGAATAAGTGATCATTGTTACGATGTTCCTTGTGATAGTTATATTGTTAAGTTTATGCATGATACTCAAAGTTATTATGAGAGAGGGAAAAGTGTTCTTATGTATCTCAATAATATCAAGTTTCCTCGTTTTATGCTGAAAGTTTTTATGTTGCACTTCTTTTGCCTTCTTATGCAAGTAGCCTATGGTTTCAACAATTTGTTTGTTTACAAAATTCCCTTGCATAGGAAGTGGGTTAGACTTAAACGTGTGTATTTTTGCTTCTTAATGCTCTCTTTCACTTCAATTCATATTCTTATGTGAGCATCTTTGAAATCATCATGCCCATCTTAATGGCTATAAAGAAAGAGCTTTTTGGGAGACAACCCAATTTATTTGTGTTTTTAGTTTGTTTTTGTTTCTTTGAGTTTTGGAAGTTATTACTTCGGTAATAACCTCTCCTTATCCTTTTTGTTTGGTTTTTGTGTCAAGATCAACCTCTAATTAGAGAGAAGTAATATTTGGAGAAGTTGTTGTCCCGAAACAGATTTTTGTGCTTCACCGTAAAAATTCGTGAGAGATCTATGTATGTCGGATTGAGCTGTAAGTTTTTGTGCTTCTGCCCCAGGTTGTTATTTAACTTTCGTTAGTTTTCCACTTTTTGATTTGAGCAACAGAAGAGTTTTGAAAAAATTGATCTATACCCGCTGGTCTGTTTTGACAGATTTTGCCACTCTTGCATTTGCTTCTTTATTCGATTTCCTTTTTGAATTCTTTTTGGGTTTTCAGAAGGAGTTGCTATAGTAGCTTATATTTTGATGGTTTTCAGTTGAAGTTGAGCTCAAAAGGTTTTATCACTTCACTTATACTAATGTTGCTAATGAGAACTGTGTGAAGTTTTGTGTGAAAGAAGTTTCAGGGTTAGTGGAGATAATGGTGTAATAAGGAAGTGAAAGGTTTCATGACTCCAGTAATAAGTGTATGAAGATGAAGATATTGATGTTATTCAAGTGGTGACTCTGGAAGAATCTATCAAAGACCAAATTCAGAGACCTGCAGAGTCTGTTTTCAAATAGGTAACAGTTCTGGTAAGAAAAGTTCCACGAAAATACTATACAACTATATTTTTGCAGTTTTTAGTCAATAAGGAAAGCTACAAAGTGAAAGAGGGACGGAAACGGAGCCAGGGTGGCTCACACCACCCTGTGGCGCGGGCCCACCCCTGGTCGTGCCACCAGGTGGTGTGGCCACTCCGGACTCCGCTTCCGACTCGTTTTCTCCTAGTACCTTCCTTTTGGTGTGAAACTTCATAATATATAATCCCCCGGATCTCCTGAGGTTCGTATATCATGTTTTCATCGTGTTTTCATTTCGATCTGTTTCTGACAGGTAGAGTCCCAGATTTGGAGCCACAATGTCTTCCTCTGGATCAACCAAGGAGGATTTCTTAGAGGATATCATCAACCCATACATGAGAGAGTTGAAAATTCATCCCAAGGAGTTATTGCTTGAAGATGGGGAGGTCCGGATAAAAGAGGTTCAAGGCCCTAAAGGTGAAGGAAGTCTGGAGGACAGGATGGAAGCACTGGAGCAAGAAGTCTTTAGGTACAAGAAGATGGCAGAACGCGAAGTGGATATCATCCATAAGATTTGTTCCAAACTCATCGCTGAGCACCAAGAGGAGACTGCTGAGCTCAAGGATGAAGTCCTCTCACTCCGCCAAACAACCAACAAACTGCAAGCACAGCTCTACGACGTTCAAAATCAAAACTGTGAGTATGAGGTTAGGTTTAAACGCATAAGTGCTGCTGCAAGTTTCAGGATGCTGGAGACCATGATGTCCTTTGTTGATGGGAAGCCCTTACCCTGGAAGTCGGACGATGATGAGAGAACACCACCACCACCGAAGGAGTAATTCGTCATCAGGTTTGGCATCCTCTTGGTTTGTTCCAAGCTTGGGGGAGTGCCGCGGTATCATATCACTATCTTCTATCTTTTTACCTTTTAGTAGAGTCATATCATGAATAGAGAAGTTATCATGTAGGATGGTTTGCATTATGGAAGTGTCCCCTCTCTCGTTAGATATGTATCCCTTGGTGTGAGTTGCCGTTATAGAATATTAATGAGAAGTTCTATCATTTACTCTTTTGCATATCTTATATTAGTTTTCAATTCGTGGTTATATGATTGATCTTGTCGTTAGTATTGGTATCACTTTGGGATAATTGAGTTAATTTAGTTGGTTTTGGCAAACCTGGCTTGGTCAGTAGCAACACTATTTTTGAGAGTTGAATGAAAAAGATAAAAGTACTCTAAAGAAAAATAATTTCATCATCTTTCTTTCTTGATTTGCTCATAAGTTTAGTATTCTCTAGTTAAGATCTTTTGTGCTTCCAAGGAAGATTGCATGTTTGTCTTTATCACTTGTATGTTTGTTTGTTTCCTTCAACTCTTGTACTTGCTACCCAGCCTTGCTAGCCAAAACCTGTACTGAGAGGAAATTCTTCTCGTGCATCCATTCCTTAAACCAAACCCATGCCATTTGTTTCCACCATACCTACCTATTAGCACTATTGCTATTCCAAGTAAATTCTTGTTTTTATCTACCTTCCAAATTAAACTTGTTATGTGAAAATTAGTGATTAAAGCTCTCACGAACTTGATGGCACACTTTACTTTCTTGCATCTAATAAACTTGAACTATTGTGCTCACCTATGTTGCATATATGCTTGCGCTTTGTAAGTTGTGAATTAGCAGAACCATGCTGTCATGGGGAACGCTTTCAACATTGCACTGGTACTTTGTACCTAGTTGATACCATGTTCTTTTGTCTATGGATGTTGTCGGTGTGAAATGAAAGGGGAGCTTGTAAGTCTATGGAGTTATGCATGTGTGTTAGAGAAACGCCTGGGCCGCTGGTCTAATCCATGCTGACATGGTGGAAACCTGTAGCGTAACCATAACGGGCATCTAGGAAGCATTCTTCTTATAAAAAAGAGTCCGTTATTGAAAAAAAAAAGAGAAAAGGAAAAAAAGAGATATTATGAAAAGAGGAAAGAGAGGAAAAAAGCACCATATTCACATGGTAAATAAGAAGATTGCTGAGATGCTTGTTGTCTACTTGCCTTGTCATTTTGATATGGGGATTCTTCCGTATCATCAGGCAAGGGGTACCCCGTTGGTGGTTCTCCATGATACACATGTGCTTACGATGACAGGAACTTACCGGTGAATAAACTTGAGTAGCATGAGGAGCGGCCCTCGTATTCAAGGGACATGAGATTCTCAATTTACAACTTGTCAAGCATATACTCATATTTGATCACTTTAACCTTAATCACCTAAAGATGCCTATGATAGGAGCAATGAGAGCTGAAAGCTAATAAGTATCATAATTTTTGGGAGCTCTTTATGAAACTTGAAATCCCTGCTTCCCTCTACGAAGGGCCTTTCTTTTACTTTTTAGTTGAGTTAGTAAACGTATTCCCTTCTATCTCAGCAAGTATTTTGAGTTGTTGTGTTTCATTCATTCATATGATGATTTATTCAATCATGTTTCTTATGTTCCTTGTTTTGCACATTGCTCTTATCTTGGTGACTACTACTTTGAAAGCTATCATTGAAAACAAATTATTTGTGAACTCCAGCAAATAATCAACTATTCTTCGACCAAGAGCTAAGTTTGCCATTACCAATTATGATTCACTTTATGTATCTTTATTGTGTTTCCTTTACTTATTGCAAGTTAAGTTATATAATGGTGAGTTGTCTTCTATTATGATCTACGTATTGATGAACGTGATGCTTCTTGTCTGTATTCTTTTATCGACTCTTCACTCCATAAACCCGATGTCATGTTTATTGAGCTCAGTTTTGCTTGGGGTCAAGCGAAGTCTAAGCTTGGGGGGAGTTGATACGTCCATTTTGCATCACTATTCTATATCATAATTCACTATTATTCATTGATATATTTCATATTAAGAGGTGATACTTATGTTATTTCATCTATTTTTGCATGGTTAATGACTTTTGGAACATGGACCGCTGCAGTCAGGATTCTGATAGAAAAGGTGTTGTTTGGAGGCAAAATTCGCAAAGATCAGAAAATCTGGAAAAATGTACGGAAAATCCTATTTTTCCAGAAGACGGAGGAAGCTAGAAGGAGGAGTGGAGATGGGCCACAGGGGGCCCACACCACCCCTGGCGCGGGTTACCCTAGGCCGCGCCACCAGGTGGTGTGGCCGCCCTGGCCCACCTCTAGCTCTCCCCTCTGGCGTATATAATCCTCCCAAAACCCTAAGACTCGGGGAGCGACCATAGAAAGATTCCGCCGCCTCTACGGGGCGGAAAACACCGAGAGAGAAAGATATCTCCGGTAGACAGATTTCTGCCGGGGGAATTCCTTCCCGGAGAGGGGAGATCATCGCCATCAACACCACCATCAAGCTGGACTTCATCGGGATCATCATCATCATCACCACCACCATCATCTCCATCAGCACCATCATCACCACCATCATCTCGCTGTAACAATTGGGTTGAATCTTGCATAGTTCTTAGGGGAAACTTTCCGGGTGTTGATTACTCTTTGTAGTTGATCCTATTGAGTGGAACCGTTGAATTATTGTTTATGTGCATATTGTTATACATCATTATTTCATCTCTGGTCATGATCCATATGATGTCTTGTGAGTAGTTCGTTTTGTTCTTGAGGACATGAGAGAAGTTATGTTGTTAGTAGTAGAGGTGTGTTGAGAAAGATTCAATGATTTGTTAATTAAGTTGTGGTGTACTTCTTCTAGTGGTGTCATGTGAACGTCGACTACATGACACTTCACCTATATGGGCCTAAGGGAATGCATTGTGTATTTGGCTACTAATCGTAGGGGTTGCCGGAGTGACAGAAACCTGAACCTCCGTTAAGAAACCATTGCACAAGGGACGTCAGGGTCTTAGAGTTTAAAGTTGTGGCTATGTTTCTACCTTAATTACTTTCTTGTAATTACGGATGTTTGCAAGAGGTATAATCACAAGTATGTATTAGTCTTAGGAAGGTCGGTACATTAGCACAAGTTCACCCACACAACACTTAGCAAACTAAAGAAGATTAATCAACTATATGAAGCGAAAGCACTTGACAGTCTTCCCATGTGTCCTCGAGAATGTTTGGTAATCTTAAGTAATACAATCGACTTGTCCTTTGCATAATAAAGGATTGGGCCACTTGCTATATTTATTCTTATTGTCTTTTATTTACTCGTACTTCACTTACTTGCTTTATCAAAAAACCCTAAAAATCCGTTTACTAAGTATTTACAGAGAATTCCTGATCCATACCACTAGCCAGCACCTTCCGCTCCTCATTAGGTTCGACACTCTTACTTATCAAAAATACTGCGATACACCCATAGACGGATGCAACGCCCATATTGCCCGGCACTTGTCCAGGCATCGCTGGGGCGCGCGTGCTACATGCGATCGATTCTAGATGGAAAATCCCGATCGGCCAGGGGCAAACTGGTTCAGCCTTTTTTTCTGAGAATCAGCAAATCCGTTCCGCTGTGCGTAGTGGTGTCGTGGACTATTGGGCCTCAAGTCCTTGGGTTGTTGCTTGCATAGGCAGTTAGGCACATCACACATGCGACTCAGTTTGTTCTGGGAGAAATAGGGCAGCGACACGATTACTCGCAGGACAGAAAATATATGCTAACAAGAAAATTCCATACGAGTAGGGAAAGACGATGGCTGTGAAAATACTCTCTCCGTCTCAAAATAGAGTCGCAGATTTGTCAAAATTTAGATGAATATAGACACTATTTTTTATATTGATTCCTCTTCCTTCTCCCATCATTCGAATGTTTGGCTAGGGGAACCCTCAGTATGTCTTGCCCGGAGTGTTCGATGACGTAGATGATATCGGACGGATGCGCCAGACTTGATGTTCTGAAAGGTGAGGTGCCTGGCTTGCGGTTGACGAGCTACAGTAGTAGTGCGGGCAACCGTGGGGTTGATGTACACACGGTAGGCGGCCCCCTTTACCGAATGGAGTATCGGAATCATGTCGTAGGTTCGGGATCCTGGCTAGTCGGACCGTCGGAAGGGTTGGTGTAGACTCACGGTGTCTGGGGAGCCCCGTCAAGATCCGTTCGAGCAGCGAATCTGTTTGGTGTGGTCACCACGCGTGATGTCTTCCGCGGGCTTAGTCTAACATCCTACTTCGACGGTGGAAACAACGATGGAAGAGGGAGAGTTTTGCCGGCGAGAATTTTTTTTATTGCCTTGCGACGCACCCAGGCTTCGATTAATTCTTGGGTCTGCCACTGGATACACCCCCTATACTTGTGGGTCATCAGTTTCTTTCACTCTTTCTTAGGAATTTTTTGTTTTCCATGCAACGAATCCATCAGATACTACAAGGTGGCAAGGGATGGGAGGAAGTGACCCGAAAATTCCAACGGTACTACCAGTAGCAAAAACTTTCTAGCGGTACTACCGGTAAAATGGCGGTACTACTGCCCCTGGTAAAACTGTTGAAACTAAAACGCAAATAACTTGAGCATCCGAACTCTGAGTGAGATGAAACTTATTTTATTGGAAAGATAATGACATGTAGAAAATACCAAGGGGAGAGAGGTGTGAAACCTCCGTGAGATAAGAAAGATAAGAAACAGTAAAAATCCTCCAACATCAAAAGAGCAATAAGATATTCACTCTAAATCCTTTTTTAATGAACTATAGCTTGTTATGAAGATAACGACAAGCTCTAGAACCTCACAAGGATAAGATCCAAATTACAACTAAAAAAGATGATCCTAACAAAGGTTTGAGCTCTCTCCAAAATATACGATCAAATTACTCACTTGAGAGATCCCCTCTTGATAGTACGACTATCTATTCTAAATCCGGTCCCCCAACAAACAACAAGAGTCCGGTGAAAGAGAAAACTTATCGGGATCATACATTTGTCTTGCGCATTCCACTTGATCTTGAAGATGACGATCTTGATCTCCTCAAGTTGGAACACGTTTCTTGATTGACTTTGCTCGTGCTTTCTTGATAAAGACTTGCGACTTGCTTCCCCATACTCCTATGGAGAGACTCTTCTTTGTAATTGTTTTAGTTTATCCATGATTTTATAGAGATGGATCATCTTGAACTTGCACTTCAATTTTTCTTTAAGTGTTGATCCAACTTGAATCAACTCTTTACACTTTATCTTGATCAACCTTATATCTTCTACGATCTTAAATAGACGTCTTGAAGTAATGTAAGAATGCTCACATTATATTCTTTTTCAAGGCATGCTTCCAACAGGCTCAACTCTCACGTGACCATTCTTCTGATCACACCTTAAATACCTCCTTGATCATTGCTTATTCTTCTTTCTTTTCATCATTCAACCTTAAAGACAACAAATGGTTCAAGTGATGTCAATGAACATGTACAAATGTAACTCAATACAAATATTAATCTATATAGATTATCATTAATTACCAAAACCATGTGAGCACACGTGTACTTTCATTTGCGACAAACGAAAATACTCATTTTTCTCATGAATAAAGGTATTGTGTGTTTGCCATTATTCATTACTGAACTTTGTATTCTCATACCTCTCAAATGAATTTATTTTAAAATTTTAACTTTTCATTAACACATTTTCATATTTTTGAATACTTTTAAGTAATTTTCTCTTTGTTTCCATAAATTATTATCCGTAACCTTGACTTCACCCAATATTCTGCCGTACCCATCATGTTAGAGCATCTCCAACGGGCGCTGTAAAAACGCGCATGCTATAATCGATTTGCAGCGTCTGTTTTGCAATTTTGGCACGCAACACTAACGGTAGCTTCACTGAACGTGCTAAAACTCAGCGTGGCGCGCAGAGCTTTACCAAGCGCGCAAAAATACAACACCGCAAACACATTTTAGAAGAAAATGCAAACAACAAAGATCAAAAAAGCAAATAAAATACTAAAAATATAGTTCATTAAAACGATATACCTAGAACATAGTTCTCATCCGCATCCTACGTCAAAATAGTACTAAACTAAAAATCGAAATAGGATTCATCCGCTGTCGAGGACTCCACCGATATCGACGAGATGATGTCGAGCCAGTGGTCATCATCATCATTGCTCATCTACGGGCTGGCCTACTAAGTGAGGATGAACGCCCGATGTCGTGCCTTGTCAGCCCTCCTCGCCGCCTGAGCCGCCTTGCGCTCCTCCTTCCTTTGCGTGATGCCCTCGTTCACGGCGTCCTTCGGGAAGCGGGCGGCCCACTCCGCCTGAGCCGCTAATTTTCCTCGGCATGGTAGAGCTGACGGAGCCATGCGGCGTGACACCTCTTCTCCTTGTCGGTGATGAGGCGCAGCGGTGGCGCGAGCATCTCCGTCTGCTCGCCCGTCTGCACGTCGTCGAAGTTCATGTCCCGGTGCGGGCGGCCGAGACGCCACGCCGCTGCGTCATACACGCGGACCGCCTCGTGCGCAGTGTCGAAGGTGCCAGGGGCGATACGCTCATCGCCGCTGCAAATCTTGGCGTAGTAGTTGCCAGCGGGGCGCGCATGCATCCTTGCGGTAGCCGGAGGAGTTCCAACGGTGTGGCGCCATCTCGACGGCGGTGGAAGCTGAAGGGTGTTGGGCGTTGGACGAGCGGTGGGGTGATAGGCGGTGGGAAAGAAGAGGAAAAGAAGATGAACCTTCAGCACAGTTTGTGTAAGTGCTCGTATTTTATTCCGCGCGTCGGAGCCGGCGCAACAAATTTAGCGCGTGTTGACTTTTTTCCCATGATGCAATTTTTTCCCTAGTTTGCTGGAGCGTCTCGACCACATGATGCACCCTAATTCGCCGATTTTTATGACACTCGTTTTAGCTCTTCTAACTTTTTTATCTGTATAGGTGACAATGCAGAGTTTACTACCTGCCTCGTTGCCTCGTGTGCCTAGGTCGCGGTAGGAAGCTATCCCTCTCGGAGGCGGCCCCGTGCCTAGATTTCGCCCTTAAACGCGAGAGGATAAGTGTGCGTTTGGTTCATGGACAAACGTGTATGCGATGGGATGATCCATATTTTGTGGATGGGATGGTTCACGTTGGGGTGATCCTATTTTCTGTTTGGTTAGAAGAGTTTGAGTAGATGGGATGAAATGTTCTTATCTTATGCACAACCCGTAATTGTTAATAGATGTTTAATAGTCGTTTAACTGCGGATGGCAGATGAGACTAAAATCGGTAGTCTCGTCCCAACGCGGTTTGTCCATGTCCATCCCCGACCGTGCCGCCTATTCAGGCTGAGCTCCCACCATCGCCTGTCTAGGCCTAGCTCCCCGCCGCCACTGGGCCATTCCGAGCCCCCTCCACCGCCCATTCCCAACCACCTTCCGCCGTAGCACGAGTTCCACCTCTTGATCCAAGATCCCGCTGTTTGTCGCCATAGTCTTCCTCTTCCTCCACTCTAGTCGCCGCTCGCCGCTGCCCTCGCACGCCGCCGTGGCTTACTGACGCCATGGAGAAGGCAGCGCCTGTTGTGGGAGAGTGTTGGGGTTCCGCGTATAAAAACAATAAATTTTACTCTGCGCCCCTGAACCCCTGAAGCTGCCAGGACCTATCTATTAGTAATATAGTAATGGGAGGGGATTTTCGCGAACTTATCCTTGAAGACCGAAAAGCGTTGTCAACGCTCAGGAGAGAGTGGTTGATGTAGACGAGCCGAAGCCGACCTCAAGGTCGTGATGAAGTCCTCACGCTCCTTGGCTCCAATGACTTGAGTGCCTCAAGTGCGACACCTCACGGGGAGTTACACATGTCCGGTGCCTGACGATGACTCCTGCTTCCTCGATCCAGCAGCAGTTGCGGAAGTAGAGCTCCCGGATCCGAATCCCGCAGCACAACGGCGCTCCGCGGTGAAGATGTCTCTCGTTCGTGCAGTCCAGACTTGGGACCATGGTCACGAGAGAGAAAGGGGAGAGAGAAAATATCAATTGGAGGTCCTCCCAAAAGTGAGAAGACCTTTATTGATTATTGGTGTATTTAATTTGGCCAAATACCCCCACTATATATAGGGGGACGGGAGGTACTACCTCCCTCAAAGTCCCGGGGTGGGACTAAAGGAGAGGAGGGGGGAGGGGTGGCCGCGTGGAGGGGCTAGGCCCAGCCGGCCACCCCCTTGCCCCTTCTCCCTCTCTCCTTTCCCCTAATGAGCCTTCTCCCTCCGAAAATTGGCCCATTAAGCCTTTGACCATTTTAATTGATTTTCCCTTTATTAAATAATTATGAATAAATGATTAAATCAATATTTAACATTTATTCACACATTATACAATCTCCGTGGCTATGGAACACCTTCCACCTCCACTCCGGACATCCTCCGGACTTACCGAAACCCTTTCGGTTTTCTCTCTACAACTCTTCGGTGATTCCACCGATCCTATAAACACTCTCTGACATGGTTATACCTTACAGGTACTCGAGCTTGGTATATATGGTCCAAATACGTATAGGCCCACGGTGTCGCCAAGGCCCAGATAGAAGGACTCGAGTAACCTGCGGACTCTCGATTGCTTGAAGATCAAGAAAAAGCTAAAGATAGAAAGTTTGAAGGGGAAAACCCTAACTTGTAACCGACTCGACCTGCTACCCGAGACCTAGCCTATCTATATAAGGGCTAGGAGGGGGCAGCGAGGAGAACACGCGCAACCCTAGCTTCCATAAACCCTCGCCAGATTACATCTGTGCACCGTTGTAACTTTCGACTCCCTCAATAATTCCACGAGCAGACAAGCAAGAGTAGGGACCTCTACGAGGCCTGAATCTAGGTAAATCCTTTGTCCCCTGTGTGCTTGTTTGCTAGCCAATAGATGTCTCCAGCGCTCCTTCCTTCTCCAAAACCCAAGTCCATAACAATGGGCATTGATGAGTTAAACCCTCGTCAATTGGCGCCGTCTGTGGGAAACGGGAGTGCTGATGTTGCGGCTTCTTCGGCCCCATCAACTGCGATCTACAACTCCGCAACAACGGAGATTCACCAGCTCTTCGGCGCCTTCGACTTCATCGTCCACACACCGGCCACTCGCCCGGCCTTCGAATCCGTGGGCGACGGAGTCAGCTTGGCGATTGGGAGCTTCTGCTTCCAAGTTGGACAGATGGGCACGCTTCGCATGCCTGATCAGCCGACAGCACCGGCGATTGCCTCGGCATCATGGTTCCCCCCATCTATCGGCACCCTCAGCGAGCTCAATGCTCCGGTGGCAGTTGGGAACACGGTCAGCGATAGCAGTCGCGACTCCGATCTAAGCAATCTGGCCACTGAAGATGGAACCTACGATTCTGGATCTGAAAGTTGTGGAAGCAACAGCTTCCCTAATCACTTCATGTGCGCCGTCATCAACGCGGGCGACACCTCCGCCAACCGCGGTAACGGTGGCAACACCGGCAACGGCACCGACCAACCCAACGCCGGCAACGGTGGCAACGGCGGCAACGGCGGTAATGCTGCAACGGAGGAGCGGTCGAACCTCCTAGCATGATCAACGAGCAAACCGGCGAACGCGTTGTGATCAGGTTCAACGAGCAAGAGTGGGATCGCTGCCGCGAAGCCCTACGAGGTGCACCTCTACCCTTCGGGTCCCTGCAGGAACTGCTGATGGGCTACCACTGGCTCCTAAAAGAGGAATTCAAGCGCCAAAAACAAGCAATCGCGCAACTTGAGGCGCGTAAAAAGGCGGCGGACGAGTCGAGCCTTCGTCGCGCTGGGCTCTCCTCCTACGGAGGATCCTCCTCAAGAGGCAACGAGTACCTCGCCAAGAAGAGGCAATCGCGGATGGCTCACCTCACCGAACAAGAGCGCATAGACGCCACGAAAGTCCTCGACTTCGGCTCTATGACAGTCGACACAACAGGCAACGTGGTTCCCAGGACACCGCAGGCCGCGGTGACAGCAGCCACCATGTACCTTCTCAATAACCAGCCACCACCTGGAGATCTCCAAACGACCATGCACCGATCTACGATCGCGGGCCTGGGGCTAATCGAGGCCGCCCTCGACAAGGAACCGGTACCAAACCCAAAAAAGGGCAAAGCACTAGCAAAGCGCTACTCCTCGCCCTCGTCCAGCGATGACAATCACGACCTGTCTCATTGCCGCCGCTCACGGCGACACGATCGCGACTACGATGCACGCGACAAACTCACGCAGCGCAAGATCGACAAGTCAAGGGCACGACGTGCTCGGTCGACTGACTCGGAAGAAGAAGATGGGGAGCTCTGCGGCGCCAGATGCTTCAGCAGATCCATCAGGCAAAAGTGAATGCCTAAAGGGTTTAAACTCCCATCGGAGAACCTGAAATTTGATGGTCTGCAGGACCCCAAGATCTGGCTGGAGGACCACATCTCCTCCGTCAGGCTACATGGAGGCAGTCGAAGTACTGTGATGCAATGCTTGCAGCTACAGCTGCAGGGCACCGCCCGGGCATGGCTCAATAACCTTCCACGCGAATCCATTCGCAGCTAGGATGAGCTGGTCTACAGCTTCGTGCGCAACTTTAAGGGCACGTACAAACGGCCCGCCTCAATCGAAGAACTGAGATGCTGCCAGCAAAGATCTGGCGAATCGCTGCGCTCTTACATCCAAAGGTGGTCCATCATCAAGAACTCCGCGGAAAACATCTCGAAAGACCGCGCGATTGACACATTCAACGGTGGTGTCCGCCGCATGGAACTCAGGGAGGAGCTAGGCCGCTCAAAGCCCCAGACCATCGACCACCTGATGGAGATCGCGAATCGGTGGGCCGATGGAGAAGATTCGGTGAAGAATCGCGTTCACTCTGACGAGGAAGCAGAACTCGAATGAAGACGCGACCGCCGGAGTAAGCGTCGCATGCGCGTCTATGACGATCATGATGACGTCAACATGGTCGCAGCTGGTTACGCCGATAGATGCGACGATAACCGCAACAGCGGATATCGCAGCGGCGGATACCGTGACTCCGGGAAAACCACGCAAGTGTGGCAAAGCCGCACTCGCGATGAAGCACCCACGACCTCCATCGAGGACAAACTGTCTGGGCCATGCACGGTACACTTCTACATCGACCAGCATGATGGCAAGATAAAGTCTGGCCACCTCCTCAAGGACTACCGCGAGTTCCTCAAGCTACACCAGGGATTGGTTCGGATGAACCGCAATGCAGTCGAAAGAGGCTACGGAGCCGCTCCAGGCGTCGTGGCACATGGCGCACCACCACCACCACCTGGGCCACCCCCAAACGGAGCTGCACCGGACCAGCACCACGGAGGCGAACCATACCCACGGGCCATGGGTACCATGATGATCCAAAAGGGGCGCACCTCCAATAGGGTGCAGAAGGCCATCACTCGCCAAGTCAACTTGGCCATGCACTCGCCACCATCCACCACTGAGTACCTCAGTGGCAGTGAGTCGTGCATTAACTTCGACAAACGCGACCACCCGCCTCAAGTACCTCGCCCAGGTCATTGCCCCCTCGTACTCGAGGCGCAAATTGGAGGCTTCGACATGAGTCGCGTCTTCATGGATGGCGGAAGCGGCATCAACCTCATATTCGCGAGTGCCTTGTGAGCAATGAGGATCCCTCTAACCTGCTTGGAGGCATCGGACACAATGTTCCATGGCATCGTCCCAGGGAAAGGCGTATACCCCCTGGGCAAAATCAACCTCGACGTCATATTCGGCACGCCAAGGAACTTCCGGCGCGAGCGCATCGACTTTGAGGTCATCGACTGGCCCTCACAATACCACTGCATCCTCGGACGCGTCGTGTTTGCTAGGTTCATGGCGGTACCCCACTACGCCTACCTGCAGATGAAAATGCCAGGTCCAAACGGCGTCATCACGATCAACGGGAGCTTCGAGCGATCTGACAGTTGCGACAGGGAATTCAACAGAATCTCCCAGTCCTTCGGCATGCAGGAGGAGCTCGCGTGATTGAAGGAAACGACAAACAACAGTCTGCCTCCCCTGAGTAGGCCAAGCTCACCTGACCTCTCCTTCGACTCATCTGTGCACACAAAGAAGGTGCAGGTCCATCCATCAGATCCCGCTAAAACGGCCCTCATCGCCAACAACTTGAGTCCCGCATAGGAACTCGCGCTCGTCGAATTCCTCCGTGAGCACTGGGAAATTTTTGCCTGGTGTCCTGCGGACATGCCAGGAGTTCCCAGGGAATTCGCCGAGCATGCACTCAACGTCAACCCTAACGCAAGGCCAGTCAAGCAAACAATCAGGCGACTATCTGAGCCACGAGTGTAGGCAGTCGGAATGGAGATCAACAGACTCCTCGAGGCCAAATTCATACGCGAGATCAAGGAAAGCACCTGGCTCGCCAATACGGTACTGGTACCAAAAAAGGATACGGATATCCTACGGATGTGCGTGGACTTCACTTCTTTAAACAAGCACTACCCAAAAGATCACTTCCCGCTACCACGGATCGATCAAATCATCGACTCCACCGCTGGATGCGAGCGCCTCTGCTTCCTCGATGCCTACTCAGGCTATAACCAAATTCGAATGAAGGAGGAAGACCAGGAGAAGACCGCGTTTACAACGCCCTTCGGTGTGTTCTGCTACAACACAATGCCCTTCGGGCTAAAAAAATGCGGGAGCCACATACCAGCGGTGCATGCAGGCTTGCCTCAAAGAGCAACTGGGTCGCAACATCCAAGTCTATGTCGACGACATAGTAATCAAAACCAAGGAAGAAGCCTCTCTAATCGATGACCTGCGCGAAACCTTCGCCAATCTCGATCGTTACCGGATAAAGCTCAGTCCGGACAAATGCGCCTTCGGCGTACCATCTGGGCAGCTGCTCAGGTATCTCATCTCCGCGAGAGGGATTGAAGCAAACCCGTAAAAGATAAAGGCCATACTGGCCATGGAGAAGCCAAAGAACATAAGAGGCGCCCAACAACTAGCCGGACGAATCGCGGCCCTCAGTCGATTTATCAGTCGAATGGGAGAAAAGGCACTGCCCTTCTATCAGCTCCTTCGCAAAGCTGACAAATTCTCGTGGACCAATGAAGCGCAAGAAGCATTCGAAGATCTCAAGCGCCTACTATCCACCTCACCAGTATTGGTGGCTCCACGAGAAAGGGAACCACTACTGCTGTACATCTCCGCTACCAACCAAGTGGTTAGCACAGTGCTCGTCGTCGAGCGGGCCGAGGAAAACAAGGTCCACGGCGTACAACGCCCGGTATACTACCTCAGCGAGGTCCTCATGCCAACAAAATAGCGGTACCCGCACTACCAGAAGCTGGCGTACGGCGTCTTCATGACCGCCCGGCGACTGCACCATTACTTCTAGGAACACCCAATCGTGGTAGTCAACGACACCCCATTGGGACATATCCTTAATAACCCCGACGCCACGGGGCGAGTCGCGCTTTGGGGAATCAAACTGTCTCCACGAGACATCACATACAAAAAGCGTGACGCAATCAAGTCGCAAGTTCTTCCTGACTTCCTCGTGCATTGGATGGAAAACCAACTCCCGGACAAGCCAGATATGTCCTACCTCTGGACAATGCACTTCGATGGGTCCAAGCGGAAAGATGGAGCAGGAGCAGGTGTCATACTGACATCACCTCAAGGGGACAAGCTGAAATACATCCTGCGAATGCAGTTCACAGCCTCAAACAACGAGGCTGAATACGAGGCCCTGTTGCACGGGATGAGAATGGCAAAAGCCTGCGGCGCAAAGAGGCTCATCATATATGGCGACTCCAAGTTGGTCGTCAACCAAACAATGCACGCGTGTGACGCACTGAACGACAACATGATCGCATACCGCGACCTCTACGACACACTCGAAGGAGACTTTGATGGTTGCGAGTTGCGACACATATGTCGCGAAAGCAACAAGGAGGCGGACACGCTCGCCAACATAGGCTCCACCTGCGCCCCCATACCACCTGGGGTATTTCTCGAGCGCATATGCGAATGCTCCATCAAGCCAAAGGCCGTAGAGAAGAAAACAAGCGCAGCAACGGACTCGGGGGCTACGCCACCCAATGAGCCAATGGCACTCGATGACTTGGAGCTAGACACAGGACTCGAGGGACCAATGAGCGTCATGATGATCAAACAATCCTGGACGCAGCCGTACATTACGTACCTCCTCAGCAAGCGCCTATCGGACGACCCGACAGACGCACGGCACATCGCGCGACGCTCCAAGGCATTCGCCGTTATCAACGGCGAACTGTATAAACGCAGCATCACAGGCGTGTTACAACGATGCGTCTCCCTAGCCGATGGAAGAGCAGTCCTCCTCGACATCCATGAAGGGACCTGCGGGCACCACGTCGGCAGTCGTGCCCTCGTTGCCAAAGCTCTACGAGCTGGATTTTACTGTCCCACGGCCATGCGCGACGCCAAGGACATAGTCCAAAAGTGCAACACTTGTCAGCGATTCGCGGACAAGCCACACGCACCAGGCGCAGAACTACGGCCCATCCCATTGGCCTGGCCCTTCGCACAATGGGGGCTAGACATGGTGGGCAAACTTCCAAGGTCCTCGCAAGGAAGCTACGTCTACCTCTTGGTCGCAGTCGACAAGTTCACCAAGTGGATTGAGGCCATGCCAGTGACCAAGCAATCAGGGCACAACGCGGTCAAGTTCTTCGAATCCATTGTCTACTGCTTCGGCGTGCTGCACAGCATCATCACTGACAACAGGACGAACTTCACATCCAAGGAGTTCCAAGAATTCTGCGGAAACCTGGGGATCAACACCAGTTACGCCTCAGTCGTGCATCCACAGACTAACGGTCAGGTGAAAAAAGCAAATGGGCTCGTCTGCAGCGGCATCAAGAAGCGACTCCTTCGACCACTCGAGCAAGCCGCGGGTTGCTGGCCAGATGAGCTCCAATCCGTACTCTAGAGCCTACGAACAACTCCAAACAACGCCTCGGGCTACACGCCATTCTTTATGGTGCATGGAGCAGAAGCAGTACTACCCGCCGAAGTGCGATACAAGGTGCCACGCGTAGTCGCTTACAGCGAACAAGAGTCATCTCTTGCACTCGAAGACTCCTTCAACCTCCTCAACGAGGCAAGAGAAATCGCCACAGAAAGATCCACGATCTACCAGCAGAACTTGCGCAACTACCACAGCAGAAGGCTTCGCCCCAGATCCTTTGTCGAAGGTGACCTGGTCCTGCGACTGAAGCAGCATGGGCATCTCAAGCTCGAGTCCCCCTGGGAAGGACCGTACGTGATTACAGAAGTAATCCCAGGTGGCGCCTATCGCCTTCAAGATTTAGAGACAGGAGTCGCATACTCCAACCCTTGGAACGTCGTACAACTGCGACGCTTCTACCCCTAGTTGTTTTACTTTTTACATTGCAAATAAGGCTACTCAGCCAAGGCTACTTGCCACACATTGTACCTCGTACTGCTCTTCAAATAAATAAAATCTAAGTGCCCCAAAACTCTGTGTTTTCTTTCACTTTTGTCAATTTTATACTCGGGGGCTACGCCACCCTACCTACATATGTTCCCCGAACCAATAAACGCGATATCCTGAGTAGCTGGCACATCAATCAAACCCCTTAACACAAACTTAACCCAGCCGCAACACGCTTGGCAGGTTGGCAAAGGGATGGCCAGGCTAACGAAAAGGAATCGCATAGTGCAACGCACCTGACACTGCCAAAGTTGTTTGTACACATTCAACAATAAATTATCTACAAATATATATGAACTTTACAACACAAGTACACTTATGTGCAGGATACAAATCTAGCTACTGTTACAACAGAAGAACATTGGTTTGTTCCTCGAAGAAGTCGACAATCTCCTCTGCTGGACGGTCCACTACCTGATAGTGTGGCACCACATTCCAAGCAGATCCGGCCGACGGTGCTGGCAGCCCGGAAGAAATGGCGGCGACATCCACGTCATGCTTGTGCAATCGCACCATCGAGAGGGCAGCCTTGGCGCCAACCACCAACTGCTGCCTCACGCACTCGCGAACCGCGGACATATCTTGAAATTTGGCCAGGAGAGCCAGCAGGCTTGATGGAGTGTCATCCAACGGGAACATCGCCCGATAGATGTTCTTCAAACACGACTACAACTTCTTTAGGAAGAGCAGCACTCGCGAAGTGCGATCCTGTAGGGTCGCCAATGAAGTCGCACGATCATGATCTACCCAGAAGTATCCACTCTCTTGAAGTTGCTCCTGGGTGAGATCATGAAGGCGGATGGCAATCCTATCCTTATCCTCCTGCGGACGGCGTGCGCTAAAAACTACACGAAGCAGCACCAACAGCATGAGTACAACGTACCATTGCGGCTAACTACAAAGGAAAAGATGAGGACAAGCAAACTAACACTTAAACTGGTCGCCCAGCCGCGTCACCTCGCCAAGCTGATATTGCTCGCGGGCGGCGGATTTTTTTGCCTTCGACTTCCACACGTCTGCATTACCACGGATCAGGGGCAACTCACGCTCCAGCTGCTTCACGCGATCACGAAGTCGTGACAGCAAGGATAGCTCCTCTACCCTGGAGCACGGTGGTGTCACTGACTCATCAAGAGATGGCGAATCCTGGTTTCTCCCCACAGGACCACTCGATGTGCCCTACCACAAGTCAAGACAAAAGCAAATAAGGCAACCAAATTAACACAAAGGCAAGGAGAACAGACGCATTCAACATAAGCATAAGTGTTTACAAACACACTCGCCAGCAGGCACGTCCTTAGGCCAAAAAGGCAACTGATCAATCATTACAACAAGCTAACCACGGAGCAGCTGGCTTCTTCGACTTCGATGGCCTCGGGGGCTTCATCAAGTATTTGGCTTTACAAGGAGCTGTCACACAAAACAAGGAGTTAGAAGAGGGCAGCAGAAGGCGTTGACTACCACATTAAAAAGAAGGAAAGATATACTTACACGGTCCTCTAGCGACTCCGAAGAAGTTTGCTAAACCGTCATCCGAGCAACCACTCGATGCTCCCCTACATGAGGAGAGCTCGAAGAATTGTGCCCGGAGTGGGCCGCCGCCGGAGGAGAAGGAGCGCGCTCGACCTCTACCTTGGCCCTTGAAGTCACGACTCCCGATTCTTTCAAAAACTCGACGTCGCCAGAAGATGACGACGCCTCTTGACTACAAGACCAAGTCCACATTGAGAAAAGGGCAAACTCCAGGGCAAAACCAACAAGAAGAAAACATAAAAGAATGAATGACCCGGCAAACTTACCAGTTAAAGTTGTCAAGATCAAACGTGGCAGCCGCCGATTATGACGAATACTCCTTGGGTAATCGCATCTTCTTGCGAGAAGACGGTGCCACAGCCCTCACAGGAACGGCTGGAATTGGCGACTCCGCACCAATAGCTGCGCCTCCTGGAGTCGAAGGAGTCAACACGTCGGAGTCCTCGCTATGCGAACGCTTGCGAGTATCCAGGCTCTCAGACTCGGGGGCTTCCTCTTCCACATCAGAAGGGACAGTCGACTCAGACTTGTCCTCTTCCAAAGCTTCACGAGGAATAATCCCCTCAGGGAGAGGAGGCATACAAGGCGACACCGCCTAATCCTGCATACAAACAGTGAAGATCAGCAAACATAACAGGTAAGCAACAGAAAATGCAATAGCGGAAATAAGCTACTGCGTAGCACAACTGTACCTCAGGAGGAAGATTCGAAGCATCGAAAGGAGGAACGACTGGCTCGTTCGGAAGCAAATCCTTGAAGGTGTACTTCGTGACCAGTCGCACCCTCTTATCTACCTCACTCGCGGACATGCCATCAGCAGACACGCGAGTGGCATCATCAGCGCCACCCCATTGAAACATGGGATGGACCCTGGCCTAGAGAGGCTGGACGCGACGACGCAGCCAAGTCCTGACAAGGGCGCAGCCTCCCTCTTCTACGCCTATGCGACTCTCGAGGTCATAGATGCGTTGATATAGCACGTCTGTCTCCGCGAGTTCGGAAGGCATGATCACGTTCTTCCAAGAACGCGTCTTCTTGCAGGGAGTCGCGGGATCGAAATGCGCGAGTCCAAAGTGCTCGTCCTTGGCCTTCTGGTCGCGAACATAGAACCATTTGTCCCTCCATCCCTGGACGGACTTGGTAAGCTTGATGTCAAAGTAGGTGGCGGATGGGTCGACATGGATACCGCAACCACCTACGTCATAAACTAAAGAGCCAGAGGCGGACTGGCGCTTCAATTTAAACAAGCGCTTGAAAAGGCCAAAGTGCGGCTCGATTCTGAGCCAGCACTCGCAAAGAGTAATGAAACGGGTGATGTGGAGAATCGAGTTTGAGGACAGCTGATGGAGCTGGAGCCCGTAGAAACAAAGGAGACCCCTAAGAAAGGGGTGGAGAGGCAAAGAAAGGCCACGGATGACGAATGCAAGAAACATCACTCGAAAACCAGCGGGAGGCACAGGAATGGTCTCACCGCTGGGGACGCGCGCATCGGCGACTGCCACAGAAATAACTCCATCCTAGCAAATAAGACGGAGATCCGATGCCTTGATGATGGAAGGGCGCCATGCACCATTTGTCACGCGGGTCGACCTTATTTTTCCGGTCGGCGGTGGCGCTGGTGCCCGCCGCAGCGGAGCCACCCTTCTTCTTCGTCGTGGCAACGGTGGCCACGGAATCAGCGGCAGCACCACCTTTCTTCTTTCCCATTGTGCGGCGGCGATGAGAGCACAGAAAGTAACTTGGAAACGAACAGAGGTGGTCCAGCGCTGTGGAGGAGACGAGCGCAGGAAAGCAGAAGAACAGCAGCAATGGCAATGGCAGCGAGGACGAAAAAGTGCAGATGAAAAATTACCACCGCAGCGCCGCTATTTAACCCCTGGAAGATGCAATCCAACGGTTGACAAAAACCCTATTAGACGCGTGGAGCGCATCGCGTTGGACACGTGGAGAAGAGGAAGCGCGAACCGTCCCCCCACTTCTACCATTACGCGCGGACATCGAGGAGGCGCAGTTAAAAATAAGATTACGCACGCTCAGTCAAATCAAAGTCAGAAAGTGGGACCCACCGCTCATCACGCCCCGTCAAAATCGCTCACGCGGGCAACTGAGGTCATACAAACATCAGCACTGACGTCACCAAGGCTACGCAGTGGAAAACTTCGACTATTTTTAGTCCTTGCTGGAGTCTTCAACTCCACCAAGCACTCGGGGGCTACTCCCATAGGGAGCGCTAGCCGCGCACCCTACGACTTTTTCTTTTCTTGTTGCAGGCACGACGACAATCACAAAGGCAAACCCAACCACTCGAAACACAATTCGATTATGGACATGGGTTACTCCCATAGGGAGCGCCGGAAACAAATTCGACTGAAACAAGCACGCAAAAGACGACAACAGTCGTGAAAATATTTAGTCCCTGCCTGAGTCATCGACTGAAACAAATAAGCAAAAAGACGACAGCAGTCGCAAAAGTTCTTTAGTCCCTGCCTGAGTCTTTGACTCAACCAGGCACTCGGGGGCTACTCCCATAGGGAGCGCTGGTCGCGCACCCTATGATTATTTGCACAAAAACTGTGTGTTGATAACATCCGCACTCGCAACCTTTGGCGACACCGCCTCACAAATTTTCCCTACAAAGAGACTACGTCTCCTGGGATGCCCGAATCGTCTCCGCGATGATAAAATTCGGATGCCACGCTTACGGCGTGAAGGTAAGACCTGAATAAGGCCTGGCAACGCATTTAACTGCACACTACCAGAAATGTATCCGTGCCTACAGGCATGATGAACATGCCTTGACGGACGCGTCGAGTGCTCACACCCATATAACTGGAATTCGACTCCTCTAAGACCTCCGTGACCTGAGTCGAATTACACCGGCACTTTTCCGGATTCGAGTCCGAGGACTCGAATTTGAGTAGATTGCGTTGTTTCACCCTAAGGTGGTTAACTGATACCGATACTTCGGTTATATCAGGCACGTATATCAACAATCCCTATGACATAAATAAAAGCAGTCGAAAATGTACTCATTCAGGCACTCGAAGACTTCAAAAAAGTCCCCAGTCGAATCTGCGATTCCACTAGACACTCGGGGGCTACTGACATGGGTATACCCTACAGGTACTCGAGCTTGGTATATACGGTCCAAATACGTATAGGCCCACGGTGTCGCCAAGGCCCAGATAGAAGGACTCGAGTAACCTGCGGACTCTCGATTGCTTGAAGATCAAGAAAAAGCTAAAGATAGAAAGTTTGAAGGGGAAAACCCTAACTTGTAACCGACTCGACCTGCTACCCGAGACCTAGCCTATCTATATAAGGGCTAGGAGGGGGCGGCGAGGAGAACACGCGTAACCCTAGCTTCCATAAACCCTCGCCAGATTACATCTGCGCACCATTGTAACTTTCGACTCCCTCAATAATTCCACGAGAAGACAAGCAGGAGTAGGGACCTCTACGAGGCCTGAACCTGGGTAAATCCTTTGTCCCCTGTGTGCTTGTTTGCTAGCCGATAGATGTCTCCAGCGCTCCCTCCTTCTCCAAAACCCAACTCCATAACAATGGGCATTGATGAGTTAAACCCTCGTCACTCTCTAAGCATCATCAAGCCCTTAAGCGTGATACCCCACGGTTTAGGAACACTCCAGACATGGTCGGGACACTCCCGCACCAATGATCGACAGAGGGACCTGGATGGCCATGTGACCCCTGTGCATTCCACGAAGATCTTTCGTCGTTTGAACCGGGAAAGTCGTGTCTTATTCCCTTTGTCACTCGATACTTGCATTGCCCGAGATCTGATCAATGACATCACCATGTCGTGTTCAATCTCGTTACCGAACAACGCTACTTGACTTGTTCTGACAAGTGATATCCCCGTGATCAAATCACACGCTGCGCGGCTATTGGATATAACTTCTCCGAGTGTGCCCTTGAGTATTTTCCCGTCACATGGACGGACAAATCCCGCTCTTGACATATATTGCCTCTATGGTTTCCTCCGAGTACCTGAACACACCTTTATAACCACCGTATTACCAAATGACGTTTGATGCTATCTAAGCACTCTCGGGAGACAGTGATTGATATAGCCTCACGGTCTAAGGAATAGTCTACGAGGATCCATTGCTAATCATCATAACTTGAACTTCGTGACATGATCGGGTCACGATGTTTAGGTTGGGTATTGGTTCATCATCTCATTCTCAGAATGAGATGACCTCATTTCCAACTGGCATAAATGCCACATGATCAGGAAACGTGATCATCTGTTGACCAATGAACCAGTGACTAGAGTTTCACTGGGAACCCCTGGTTGTTTGTATATCACATGTGTATTGATGTATCCACTCAACATAGTTATAGCATGATATAAAACTTAATCAAAAACTATATGAAATATGATAATAGTCCTTACTACTATTTGTCTCTAGGGCATATTTCCAACAGTCTCCCACTTGCACTAGAGTACAAATACACTAGCTGCATTTGCTCTCAATCATTGACACCATATATCCGGTACCCTGAACATGCTTGCTCATGGAAGAGGTTGAGTCTTGGGTCTATACTTTACAATCCCAAATCCTTTGCAACTTACTAATGTCACCTTGATTGACATTAATACTTTATCATCACATGATAGCATCTGTGTGTATGCATCATCATTATGGCAGCAGAACGAGGCCTTATTCCAGGAGCCTACAGTGACGTTATATCAACCTCGAGGGATTTCTCATGGGCAATGTGCCCTGGGACACATCATTCTATGTTAAAAGCGAACTAGCCTCGCCATAACATTATACAACACTTTAGATGGTACCCTTATCTATTATTATAAATGTATTCATCGAAACACTAGTGCACTCTGTGCAACTTTCGATATCTTTGTTCACCTTGCTTCCTACTTGACTTTAATCGGTATTCACAGGAGATTCCAACATATTCCCTTATAACATAACCCTTTATGTTTTAAGATATGTCATCCTTTATGGATTTGGAAAACATGTCTACAATTCTCTATTAGACACTACGGACAAACTTAGCTCAACATTCTATGATTCGAACTTAATCACTTTCAAACGTTCCTTATTTGGATCACATATTATGCTAAGTTATCATCATGGTTTACTAATATAGAAACTATGTCTCAACATAGTGGATGAAAATCACCTTTTCTTTCTTTCAACCAGTGATGTTAAACTTAATACTATTCCTATTTGAGTTATTAAGGACCAGTTCCTTAATTAACTTCTATTCTGAAACCCTTTTCAGAATCCCTTAGGAATACTACATAATATCATAATACACCTATTATCAACTTCTACATCTTATAAATCATTATTTATAAGTATTTGCGCTTTTATTCTTAACATACTTAAGAATTACTCCTATAAGCTCCCACTCAAAATATGTTCCTACATATTTGAATATGAGACTTATATTGCTCCCACTCAAAAATATGTTAATCACATATTGTTTCAGGAAGACTTTCATAGCTCCCACTCAATTTTATGCAAATTGCATATCCACTCACTATTTTGAACAACTTCAAAATCCTTTGATCAAGTATCAAACTTGGAGATTTACTATGAGATACTAGTACTGTTACTAGTTTTAAATCCTTTAGACATTCAGCACACTTGAATCAAATTCATTTGAATTTGTTCAATACTTGACAAATTGTGCTTTTGTCATTCACCCCCTTTTCCACTATGGCTTTGCAGTCATTTGGGAAAATTCAAGCAACTCCTTTTACTTGTGAGATTCAGGAACGAATTGCTTTCTAATCTCAAGGGAATTTTGCTTTTAGGATTTCTCATAATTCTAGTTTACCATTATTTCCTTAGTAGTTCGTAGGTATGTCATATAATCATGACAAATGATTCACAAATGTCTCCATACAAGATATGGATTACATTTTGAATCCTACTTCATGTAGTGAAAAACACAAGTGGGGAAAACATAATGATCAGTATCATTGATTCATTCCTTTTGTGAAGGGGATCGTTTAGGAACGTTGTCCGTTGCGCTTCTCAACACACTGATGTTGGGATATGAATCCTCATCGTGTTTTCCAGTATCTTCCATTTGCTCTATAATCGAGAAACATCACTAAAAGTGAGCTTTCTCAAGAATGTACCAAAATCCAAGCAATACAAGTTTTGCTTTGGTTTCAGCTATGGATTTCGTATTCAAAATTTCCAATGAATACTCTACAAAATACTTATTCGCTATTGTTTTGGTTATATCGAATAACCCCAAAACTTTCACGAATTCAAATGGTTCACTACATTCTAATTGAGTGTTAACTATTTCTAACTAATGGTCTCTACATCTATACTACACCGATTTAATTGGCGCCATCTATCAACCCACTTTGATATCTAATATCACATTGTGATGCTTTGTATTTTGACGTTTCAAAATACTTTGCATTTCACAATTTCTTTTATGCCAATCTTATAAAGTTGAATTTCATTACTATTGATCAAATCATAGTAATTAGATTCTCTTTTATATTTATACCCTTTTATTGATGAAACACTTTGATCAAATCAAATAATTTCATATTCATGTTTCCTTTGGTAAACTACTTTACACACTTTAAACAATCATTTAATGATAATTACCATTTTCTGTAAAACACAATACATCGAATATGTATTAACTTTTAACAATTCTTTAAATACTTTGTATTCAAGTAATACACGGTGTTCAAGTTATTTTGCCGAACTTAAGCATGATTTATATGTGATAATAAATCGAATGACTTTCACATATTATCACATAACTTTGAATTTAAACAATGGTTTTTCATTCATTAATGAACATATCATTAAGTTGGGTATTTTTAAGGCATTTTTAATATTTTACAAATGTTCATGCATTATCAATTAGTTTCAAACAACAAGGATAATTCACACATAATCAAACAAGATATGAACACAAATAGAAATCATTGATAAAAGCAGAACAACTGTTTGTTACAAACTCATATGAATAACCGTCTCACGAAGTGTGAGACACACTAAAGAAGTTCACAATCTCTTGATTACAATAATCATCCTAAAACATAAACTAAATGATAAATGTCGAGGGAGAGTGTCGTCGGCCGTCATCATCATGCTCGCCATCAACACGCAACGTCACCTCCTCTCCAGCAAGCACCTCTCATGCAGAAGAACCTGTTTTCATCAAAACAGAACAAGTATCAGATATACTTAACACTGCAAATGTGTTTGCAAGATTATAACATTTATAAAACTGTATATCAAATATATACCTTTGTCATTGATGACCTCTCCAGTGATTGGTTCAACCTTTACGTTCCTGAAATGTAATATGAACTCATGGAAATCCAATGTTTCGGTATCACCACTCATGATGCTACTCGGGACATGTCCTTCGTAGCTGGGAGGCAACGATCGAAGCAGTACGTCTATCGCAAATGGACCAGCCATCCAGTAAACCATGAAGTGAACTAGACTCATGTGTGCATCAAGCATGCGCTCCAAGTGACCCTTCAGACATGTATGTTCCTCCATCTGTATGGAAAGGAACTCTCCAAGCAGCTCGTGCTTCCACATGCGCACATGGCCTATGAACTCTGCTCTCAGCTGATCCACCATTAAATATGGATCAAGATCACCCATGAGCGGATGTAGTTCATCCACCATCCTGTAACACATTATTATCTGAATGTAGGTGGACATCTCTTGACGATAGTAGCGGTCTGCTAGCTCTTATGGGGTCTCATAGTAGTCTGGCTCAGTTAAATCCATCGTGCGGCGTATGTAGTCTACCACATGATTCTTAGTAAGGAGATCATTTAGGCGCACAAGCCAACTAGGGAGTTGGATCCATCAAGTCTAAGTTTCTCACCCTTTACCCAATCCTCAATGACAAAGTAAGCTTCACGGTGAGCCATCTACATTTATAATGGCAAAAGGAATTTAGACTAAATTTATAATTAAATGAGTTAATAATAACTCCACTCAGAAACACCTATCCCCAAAAGGGTTCCTGTGATAACACGACCCCTATCAGCCACATCTCCCTCGATTGAACACGGCCATCGATGTGGGTTCAAAGGTGGACGCTAAACATCGGTCACATCATTCATGCGACTCGTGCTCGATCTTTCGACCATCCGTGTTCCGAGGCCACGCTTCTGTGGCGTGCTAGGCTCGCCAACTCAACCTTAGTGTATTTGCTATGCAACATGGCTTACACCCACTGTATGTGAATGTAGATATGTCTGACACCTAGGCCTGTAACCCTAGATCGCCTCATACCGAAGAACTTTCTTGGTGGTGCACACTAAGGGGGAACACAATCGTTGGTAATTTTAACAGGGATCATCTTATTAGGCTACCGTCGAGTATCTAATACTAGCACACAATAAGACATACAAACAATAACATTGAATGTAAATGCTATGTGATATGGTCCTTCATGTCATGATCTCCATCCACCGTCACCGGGTTCCGGCGCCAGGGTTCCAGCGCCGTAGACATAAGGGTACCGGTGTCTTTCCGGCGTGGTAGTTCGTCACCTCCATGACTATCTACTACTACGTAACAAAAGGTAATCACTTTACCTTTGCCACAACCATATCACAAAGCAACGCCCCCTACAAAACAAAGTTAGACGCCTCTACTTTATCTTTGCATGTTTTACGTGGCTGAATGGGCTTTCACACAAGAACCATTCTTACCTACGAACTTTCAGCACAACGCTGATCAAGTAGTTGTCTCTACTACACCCCTTTCAGGGCCCTCCGTTGCAAATGGCATACCAACTAATGCGAGAGAGACAGACACCCCCCTAAGCCACTTTATACGGTACAAGCCGTATGTCAAGTGTGGACCAGTCTCACGAATGAACGCGTAAAGTCGGTTGGGGGGCGCTTCATCAAGCATTACTGCGGTATACACAAGTACACGTGGGAGGGTAACAACTAAAAGATCAACGCCCACACGCTATATCTCGTGTGTTCTACCCGTACTAGCATTACTACGCATAGATCTAGCTCTGATACCACTGTTGGGGTTCCGCGTATAAAAACAATAAATTTTACTCTACGCCTCTGAACCCCTGAAGCTGTCAGGACCTATCTATTAGAAATACAGTAAGGAGAGGGGCTTTTCGTGAACTTACCCTTGAAGACCGAAAAGTGTTGTCAACGCTCAGGAGAGCATGGTTGATGTAGACGAGCCGAAGCCGACCTCAAGGTCGTGATGAAGTCCTCGCGCTCCTTGGATCCAACGACTTGAGTGCCTCAAGTGCGACACCTCGCGGGGAGTTACACACGTCCGGTTCCTGACGATGACTCCCGCTTCCCCGATCCAGCAGCAGTTGCGGAAGTAGAGCTCCCGGATCCGAATCCCGCAGCACGACGGCGCTCCGCGGTGAAGATGTCTCTCGTTCGCCCAGTCTAGACTTGGGACCACGGTCACGAGAGAGAGAGGGAGAGAGAAAATATCAATTGGAGGTCCTCCCAAAAATGAGAAGACCTTTATTGATTATTGGTGTATTTAATTTGGCCAAATACCCCCACTATATATAGGGGAGGGGAGGTACTACCTTCCTCAAAGTCCCGGGGTGGGACTAAAGGAGAGGAGGGGGAGGGGTGGTCATCGGCCACCCTAGTGGGCCCCGCACGGGGGGGCTAGGCCTAGCCGGCCACCCCCTTGCCCCTTCTTCCTCTCTCCTTTCCCCTAATGGGCCCTCTCCCTCCGGAAATTGGCCCATTAAGCCTTTGACCATTTTAATTGATTTTCTCTTTATTAAATAATTATGAATAAATGATTAAATCAATATTTAACATTCATTCACACATTATTCAATCTCCGTGGCTATGGAACACCTTCCACCTCCACTCCGGACATCCTCCGGACTTACCGAAACCCTTCCGGTTTTCTCTCTATAACTCTTCGGTGATTCCACCGATCCTATAAACACTCTCTAAGCATCATCAAGCCCTTAAGCGTGATACCCCACGGTTCGGGAACACTCCAGACATGATAGGGACACTCCCGCACCAATGATCGATAGAGGGACCTGGATGGCCATGTGACCCCTGTGCATTCCACGAAGATCTTTCGTCGTTTGAACCGGGACAGTCATGTCTTATTCCCTTTATCACTCGATACTTGCATTGCCCGAGATCTGATCAATGACATCATCATGTCATGCTCAATCTCGTTACCGAACAACGCTACTTGACTCGTTCCGACAAGTGATATCCCCGTGATCAAATCACACGCTGCGCAGCTATTGGATATAACTTCTCCGAGTGGGCCCTTGAGTATCTTCCCATCACATGGACGGACAAATCCCGCTCTTGACATATATTGCCTCTACGGTTTCCTCCAAGTACCTGAACACACCTTTATAACCACCATATTACCAGATGGCGTTTGATGCTATCTAAGCACTCTCAGGAGACAGTGATTGATATAGCCTCACGGTCTAAGGAATAGTCTACGAGGATCCATTTCTAATCATCGTAACTTGAACTTCGTGACATGATCGGGTCACGATGTTTAGGTTGGGTATTGGTTCATCATCTCATTCTCAGAATGAGATGACCTTATTTCCAACTAACATAAATGCCATATGATCAGGAAACGTGATCATCTGTTGACCAATGAACCAGTGACTAGAGTTTCACTGGGAACTCCTGGTTGTTTGTATATCACACGTATATTGATGTTTTCACTCAACACAGTTATAACATGATATAAAACTTAATCATAAACTATATGAAATATGATAATAGTCCTTACTACTATTTGTCTCTAGGGCATATTTCCAACAGAGAGAACGTCGGCATATGCGACGGCACGGACACACCGACAACATGGAACAAAAGGGAATGATTAGGGACGAGGAAGAGAAGATTAAGCGTGCGTTTGGTTCATGGACAAACGTGTATGGGATGGGATGATCCATATTTTGTGGATGGGATGGTTCACATTGGGGTGATCCTATTTTCTGTTTGGTTAGAAGAGTTTGAGGGGATGGGATGAAATGTTCTTATCTTATGCACAACCCGTAATTGTTAATAGATGTTTAATAGTCGTTTAACAGCGGGTGGCGGATGAGACTAAAATCGGTAGTCTCGTCCCAACGCGGCATGTCCATGTCATCCCCGACCGCGCCGCCTATTCAGGCTAAGCTCCCACCATCGCCTGTCTAGGCCTAGCTCCCCGCCGCCGCTGGGCCATTCCGAGCCCCCTCCACCGCCTGTTCCTAACCACCTTCTGCCGCAGCACGAGTTCCACCTCTTGATCCAAGATCCCGCCGTTTGTCACCATAGTCTTCCTCTTCCTCCACTCTGGTCGCCGCTCGTCGCTGCCCTCGCACGCCGCCACGGCTTACCGACGCCATGGAGAAGGCAGCGCCTGTTGTGGGAGAGAACGCCGGCAGATGCGGCGGCGCGGACACACCAGCAACGCGAACAAAAGGGAATGATTAGGGATGAGGAAGAGAAGATTAAGCGTCCGACCACGTGATTAGAAAAAAGTGGATGGGTGGTCCGGCCGATTTTGGCGGATGAGTCGATCCCTCTTTTACAAGGAATATTCCCCAATGGTGACCGATTCCATCCACCTGAATTTTAACCAAACGCAGTAAAAACTGGGACGATCCCATCCCATCCCTCCTTTTGTCCAGAACCAAACGCACGCTAATTGGACCAGGAGGGATGCGACCATGCGGGAGCGGCGGCATCAGAATTCAGAAGTGGTGGCGCATCTAGGTCTCGTCCCGTTCGAGAGGGATGTGTGCGGGTTCCGGAGAGGATGGTGGGTGAAAGGGGCGAAGGTTCGGCAATTCGGCATGAGGCATAGTTCACGTCGTTATTCTGGAGCACACGTGGCTCTATCGCAGACCTTTGTCCGTGATTGAACGAGAGGCCTCGGATTTAACGGCCAGAGAAGCGGCCTAGGGGATATGTAGCTCAGGAGCGGCTCACGCGGGAGTAAAGGCGCATCAAACGGCCGTGAAACACTTGCACGCGCGATCAGACGGCTAAGTGGCTAATGACCTGTTCCAGTTATCATATCCCTAAATGTCGGACTCACCACACCACCTGGCAACGGTTCACCGAAATCAGGACTCGCGCATGCTCGTCAGTCGTCGTCGCCGTCACGCGCCGTCACGCGCCGTCCCATCCTCCGATCTGAACCCACACCTGACCGTCCCAATCAAGCCGAACCAAACCACAACGATCCAAAACCTCACGCTTCTCCCCGTTTCCCCTCTACGCCAACCTCCGTGATCCCGAAGGAAATCCCCACCCCGTCCAGCCCCCTTCCTCCTCCTCGCCCGGCGAAGATGCACCTGTGGCCGTCGCTCCGGATCCGGGACTCGTTCAAGCACGCCTACCTGGAGAAGCTGGAGGTCAACCTGTCCGGCAAGAAGCGCGCGCAGCGGCAGGGGCAGCAGGGCCAGGACGAGGACGAGGACAAGGGCCAGCAGCAGGCGCCGCTGCTCGAGGACCGCCCGTCGCCGATGGACTCGGTGGTGGCCAGCGCGCTCGAGCTCGCCTGGGACGCCGCCTTGCTCCTCACGTGCTGCTGCTGCTGCTTCTGCTGCGGCGGTACGTCCTGCTGATTCCATTTCTAATCTGTTCAGTCCAGATTGTTTATTACGCATGTGATTGCCCCTAAATACAATATAAAAAAGCGCGCGTGGAATCAGCTAGCACAGGTATTGGAATGGCAGTCGAATGTGCAGCTCGATGCTTCATAGTTTGATTTGGTGTAGGGATTCACATTTTGATCGATCAGAGTTGCGTCAGTCTTTCAGTTACATACTAGGGCATCGGGGATCAGGGGATTGCTGACCCTTGTATTAATCAGATAAAGTATCTCCTAAAATGGATTTAATTTTTTGGAATTTGTATAGGTTGCCTACCAATTGCATAAGATAATCCATCAGGTACAGGCACTAGTGGATCAAAGCATCACCCATCATGGTCGTTGTTTCATTAATCAAAGCATCACAGCTGTTGCAACACACAGGGCTGTGATGGAATGTGGTAGTGTTACTCCTTGTATACTTGTGGATATACATACTGGATAGCAGCAGAGCATTTTAACCATGATTGCAGTTTCTTTTCAACTGAAATTGTGAAAATTGGTTGTTGGATGCACCTGACTATGTGCTCTTGCTTTTAGTTGGAAGTAGAGTTTATGATGTTTGCAGGTTGAATGAATGATCCATTATTTCGCTGCTTAGATCACCAACTTGTGGCCTTCCCTTGCTATGAACTTGCGGTTTGCTCATTTACAGGATATAAGTGGACTAATTTTCTTGCTAGTTTAACATAGTAAAGATCTGGCTCAAGAAAGCTTAAGCTGTTTTGGTTATTTCATTTCATGATGTAGTTAAGTCAAGTTTGACTCAGACTGTTTTGGTTATTCATTTTGGTCGATATCCTCTCCGCCGGATTACATCCTAGACTAAATATTTGGCACCTGCATATCCTGCTTGTTCCTCTGAATCTGAATACTGGGTCAAGAACTCATTTAGCTCCTCCAAACTCTGGGCCAGTGGCAACACGCCAAGGGAGAGCTTCAATAACTTCTACAGATCTCAACGCATGAGTGCTGATATAGACCCTGCAAATAGTTTCTAAACATGCATGTGCAAAATGGACGTGCAGCCGTAGAAATTATGCACTCCCTCCATCCATAAATAAGTGACTTGCATTTGTCTACATTTGGATGTATCTATAGCTAAAACGCGTCTAGATACATGCGAATCTAGACAAATCCAAGTCACTTATTTCTGGATGGAGGGAGTACATAACATGAATGGAACCCTTAGAAAGTTAGCATCTAGTTCAATGACTTGATTGTTACTAGCCAAGGTCTAAGTTTTGGTATTCATAGTGTGCGTAATCCAGGGAACACCCATGTAGTTTAGTGGTAAGCAGAAGATCATGGTTGTCGAGTTCTTAGTTCAAATATATTCCTAGTCCAATAAATCAATCATACGTAGTTCCTCCTACCTCTTGTTGCTGAAAGCGTCACCACGCCCTGGACATGTGAACTACAAGGGCAAGCCTGCTATACATGAAAATGTATTGTGGTGACCAGATCTTTCATCATAATTGTATGTTCTCTTCTTTTGCACAAATATAGTTGCTACAGCTAATTCATGGGCACATTCACCTTCCTTGCTTGAAAGTATGCAATTTGTTTTTGTGACAAATAAGTTGGAACCACAGCTGCTATTCCCTGCCCCTTACATGCTTCAGCACGTCAGGATACTACAACCTCTGTGTTGTTCCATGCCATGGCCATGTTCCTTTTCCCCTAAAAAACTGCTGTATTGCTCTCTAATTCCTCGTCATAATGCTGTCTAGTTTTTTTTGTCTAACTTCATCTTTAACTAATTCATATTTTATGTACCAGCTTTTGGCGAGGAGGACGATCATGTAACAGCTCGCTGACGCTGTGAATCACCTCTAGAAGTCAGACAGCTCATCACTTCAGCAAAAGCATAATTCATCCACCTGTAGTGAGTCATAGTCAAATAATTCCAGCTTTGTACATACTGTTTGAATGTTTGGTCTTCCGCTGATGTGGCGCAAATTAAGATGCCACTGGTAGGTATACATACATGAGTATTTTTCTGTAGGAAATTTCCCCAGTCTAGGCTTCAGAACTTATATGTATACTCCATAGCTGAATCTACATCCAGGGTATGTGCGATTGTCATTTGTCACCGCTGCAGTGTCGTTCTCTCCATATTGATCTTAGCACATAACTGATCTCTGTACTTCATAGCTGTATCTTCACAGGCTGTTAATTGTTCATCACCATATTTAGTGGCTGCCCTTCACTCGGTAAGAGAATGGCCAATTCGAACAGGTGGCTGCTGAGTTCCGAGAAGACGTATGACGCGCAGTAGAGTTTTTTTCTCCAGGAGATCAGTCTAGAATCTCCTGCTCCGCGAGATGGCAGGAACAGCACTTCAGTCGGCAAGACGTATCCTGGAGACGTCCGATGGTGTCATGAACTCATGATGTTCAGGGACTGGGGGAGTAAGTTTGGTGTTAGGGGCGAAGTACAAAAGCTCCAGAGAGCAGAAGAACGAATTGCACATGAGGAGCAAGCTGCATATACTACTAGTACTCCCTCCGGCCCGAAATACTTGTCGCATACGTAGTACAAAGTCCATTTTACAAAATCATCCTTCGATCGTCCAAAACTTCTCAGATTTGGCCCGGATATTCAAAATACAAACTGAAATCTTCCTGATCCGTCTTCGTCCTTCCGCAGTCCAGCGCCGCTCAGGCGTGGCCTCGCCGCCGCCCCGCCGCAGTCGTCGTCGAGATCGTCCCTGCGATGCTCCAGCATCTCCGCATCGGGGCATCTCCGTGTCGTTCCTGACAGGACTCCCTCGTCGAGCTCGTCCCTGCAGCGCTCCAGCAGGACCGGTTACTCGATCGCCGTCGGAGGCTCCCGCCAGGGTCGCCCCAGCTCACAACGATCCGCAATCATCCAATTGGACGCTCCCACCGGGGTCACCCCAGCTCACCACCGATCCGCTATCATCCAATTGGATGCTCTGCCAGCGGCGAGGCGCCAAGACCTAGGAAATCCTCTTGTGCTGGTATATCCTGCTGATCCTCCTGATCATTCAAATTTCCAAGACATACTTCAAATTCATAATCAGGGAGATATTCTGGGAATGAATTTCAGTAGAGTGTTAGTAGCAGGTCCTGTTACCAAGTAACCAAGTACTCACCAAGCTTGTGTTGTAGTCGATCCATGGAGTATAATTAACAAAAATTTACAGTTCATAATTCCTTCACAGAAATTCCTTCTGAAGGCATATATAATCAGGCATCACGAACGATCTGAAGGCAAAAGTCAAATCTGTAGTTCAGGTTACTTCTTTTAAATTCAAACTGTAGTTGAATAATTTCAAAGATGGACCAATATAGTGTGATATACAACAGTATAAATGCACTGATGATGCTGTTAGCATATACTCCCTCTGTTCCTTAATATAAGGTGTACAGTTTTTTGTAAAAAATTCCACAATATAAGGTGTATAGACAATTTTGAGATTTTTTCCTCTTATTTAGGAGGCAATTAATCCGATCAGGAGAGAGGATACCCAGCTTTCGTATGTTCTCTCTATATCACGTCAATCACCGAGGGTATTCACATCCTAAAGCAACAAAAATTGCCCTCCCAGCTTGTACGCTAATATCCGTGTAAGAAAACTATACACCACTTTATATGAAGGAACGGAGGGAGTAGGATGTTTTCTTAATCAAAGACAATATGTGTCATGGTAACCAGATAAATAATCGAATACGTGTTTATGTCAAATATAAATACTTCAGTTTTCAATTGTGAAATAAGATTTAGTTGTTGTACATATCTAACAATGAGTAACCAGATTGACTCAATACAATCTCACATAGTGACTGCATAATAAGAAAGCACCTAAAAGAATTGGATTACAGTAACATGCAGTCACTAATTTTTTAACATGCAGTCACTAATTTTTTAACATGCATTAATATTAGAAGAGAAAATTAGTTGCTACTGCTGTATTTAAAACTGTAGGGACATGTTTATATGACTCACCATCAGGTACTTCCATGTTCATTTGTAGTAGATTCCTTCTTTAGATAAGCCTGCAAGATGGTGTAGTTTTGTGCTTTTGTTAATGCATATGCATATCATTTTCTTTGCCATATCATTTTCATAATGCACAGAGCACTGGTTTTGTTGCTAGCATGGAATCACTAAGTTGGTGATTTAATTTCAGAAAGCAAAACATCAGACTACCTGATCAATGGATGTCGATGGTGTACCCGATCTAAACATGAGACTACCGGATGATCAAGATGACGATGGTGAACCTGATGTAAACATGGGACCACCAGATGATCAAGATGTGAATCATGTACCCGATCTAAACATGAGGCAACCAGATGATCAAGATGACGATGGAGAACCTGATGTAAACATGGGACCACCAGATGATCAAGATGTGAATTGTGTACCCGATCTAAACATGAGGCAACCAGATGATCAAGATGTCGATGGAGAACCTGATGTAAACACGAGAATACCAGATGATCAAGATGTGAATCGTGTACCTGATCTAAACATGAGGCAACCAGATGATCAAGATGACGATGGAGAACCTGATGTAAACATGGGACCACCAGATGATCAAGATGTACATATTCCAGAAGATGATGAAAGAATATGTACACATACCTGGAGGAGAACATGTAGGTGGTCAGCGGCCCATCCATGCAGATCTGCCCGAGACACATAAATATGCAGCATATATTGCCTTGAAAGCACTCGGGATCGTCCAGAACAGAAAAATTGGCATGAAAGACAAGCAACTTGTAGCTGTACTTCTCAAAACAAGTGTTATAAGTGTGGAAAGGATATGGCTACATGTGAAACAACAAGAGAAAAGAAATGAAGAGGTAAAATTTTCCAATAAAAGAAAGGGGAGGTGTGATCGAAAGAGGAAACACTTGGAACTCTCAAGGATGCGCTTGATTGCTCTCAACAAAAGGCATACCTTAAGGGCACTAGCAAGGGCCCTTGATATCCCATATGCTACATTGCAAAGAATGTTGAAATGGGGCGAGATAAGGCGACACACCAGCAGTATCAAGCCAGCACTCAAACAAGAAAACAAGATTTCAAGACTCAAATTCTGTATTTCAATGCTCGATGAAACAACATTAGCAAATGAAACACCGTCCTTCAAGAACATGCGAAACATTGTTCATATAGATGAAAAGTGGTTTGATATGTCCTAGATATTTGTTTCTTCAGGGCCATCCAGTCTTTGGCACTTGAGAGTGCACCAAACACTATCAAAGAACTTATAGAATCAGTTGAACAAGCTTACGATGCATATGACGTGAAGAAACTGGCAAAAGTGTTTGTAACCCTACAGTCTATCTTGATTGAGGTTATGAGGGCAGAAGGAGGAAACACATTTGACCCACCGCACATGGGCAAAGATAAGTTGCAGAGGGAGGGGTTGCTACCTATGGCTTTGCCATGTGATGGCGAATTGTATCGGAAAACATTGGAGATTATAGGTGGTGGTTAGTAAAGGAGAAGAAAACAATTGTACAAGAGTAGTCACAAAAGGAGATTACAGGTGGTCAGTAAAGGAAGAGAAAATATATGAAAGGTGAAAGATGAAAGAGAGTAACCGTTAATGGTTGATTGTAATTGTGTTGCTTATAGTTGTTGTCTGTAATTGTGTTGTATGTAAGTGTGTTGTTCGAACTCAAGCATCTCAGTGTCTATAATTGTGTTGTATGGATGTACTTTTGTTTTTTGCACTAAAATCATACACAGCAATGTATGTTTATAACCCTGCAGTCTATCTTGGTGGAGGTTATGAGACAAGAAGGAGGGACCACATACCATGGCAGAGGTAGGGCTTGCTACCTATGGCTCTGAAAGGAACTATGTGGTGAACTATGTCACCTTTGAAAATAAGGTTTCTCAGAAATTCAGTAAATATATGAGGAATGGCTATGAGCAAGCAAAGTATAAGTATGTGCCTAATTTAAAGATTGACATAAATAAAAACACTAGTCCAGGCTATAAGTGAGATATTCAGTAAACACTAGTGCATTGTATAAAATAATAACAGGATCTACTACTCCAACCAGGATCTACTACTCCAACCATCGGCCAAGGTCTGCACACCTTGTCCAATATGCAGTGTGTTACAACAATGCCAGAGGTACTTCCACTATTCAAGTAATCTTAGTCTTAATCCTACTAACTTGAAGATTAATAGAATAAGGAGCTTGCAAATAAGGAGCTTGAAATGAACAGAACACTACAAATAAGGAGTTCTACACTACAAACAAGGAGCTTGTAATTAACAGAACACTACAAACTTGAAGATTCAGGTTTAATCTTAATCCTTATGTAAACAAGTGCTTAAAATTAAGTGTTATGCAAGTAAGACAAGTAGTCATCTTAGATGCTTCTTCAGCTGGTAAATCAAGAGATACAAGATCAAATAGAAAGATCTTTGAAGGTTAAGAGAGCCATAATAATAATTCAGATTATGCCCAACAAATTTGCTATATCCATAGGTCCCAACAATAATTGCCAGAGATACGGTCAACCAAAATCATTGCCATATCTTCTTCAGATTAAGAAAGAGAGATACGGTCAACCAAAATCATCTTTTCTCAAGGTTAAGAGAGTCATAATTTAGAGGTGGGACACCCAACAGATTTGACAGAACCATATGTCGCAATGATAATCTGAGATAATCTCAAGTCATGAACGCCACAGTTTTTTATTTCTTTCTCTAACAAGAAGCAACCAAGAAAGGAAAGCTCCAAGTTCCGGACATAAAAGCTCAAATACCTAGATAGTAGGATGTATATTTAAAGTTAAAAGTTCCAGACATACCGTATCAGTGTTTAAAGTTCAGTTACTAGGATGTATGTTTAGGTAGTTTATCTCTGCATTTTACTGCTCGATTCACACCTGGACACAAATCTTGTCACCGTCAAGTTATTACTCCTGCTCGATTCAGTCACTCTTGCTCAATTTGTTGATCAATTAAGCATACAGGGAACATACATACCGTATTGACTGTACAGGTGCTGGGACATCCTGGCGTTCTGGCGGACAGCTTCCAGCGTGTACAGCGTGAGGGCGACGCCTACAGCTGGGATCGGCCCGTCTGCCGGTATTTGCATCGACATAATTTGCTGCTGAGCAGCTCCTAGTGCAGGTCGAGGGCTGTAGCATGTAGGGATCAGCCTCCACACCGATCCTGTCCACCAGCTCCGAGTAGGCGATGGAAGGCATGGTGGAGTATCCCCACGATGGAAGGCGGATGTATGGAATGGTCCACTCGATCCCCTTGGCCAGCTTGGAGGTGGAGTAAGACGATGGAAGACCCAAGGTTGGATTCGAACATCTACGAGCTCGATGGTCGGTGGATCTTGAAGAATATCAGTGATTTGAGGAAGTGGAGTGGACCTTCTTTGCGCGCTTTGCAGGAAAAAGGAATCCCTTTCCTCTCGATATCCCGTCCTCGTGGGTTCTGGATGACCGGCGAGGAAGAAGAAAGTTGGCTAGAGAGGGAGAGGAGGAGCAGGCGGCACAGGCGAGGTCATGGTGACCGGTGAGGGCGTGGCGGAGCAGGCGGCGAGGGAGAGGGCAGCGACATTGATAGCTCAATTTAGGGAAGAAAGACGATGGGAGTGGAGCAGGACAGTGGGTTCGGTCGAAAATTCATTGAGGGTATTTTTGCAAAATGGCGGTCGCGACAAGTATTTCGGGCCGGGGGAAGTACTGTTTTATATCTTTGTTCGCCCTGGAGGTGGATGCTTCTTGGTTGTCTCAGCAGGACATACAAAGCGCCGGGTCATTATTCGCTAGTTCTGCGACATCATGTTGGGGGTAAACCTCTGATCTTGCCGCCGGCAACACAATTTGTCGGAAGCTAACGCAGTTTCTTAAATCTGCCAATCGTGTCCAAGCATGGGATTCTAGTTTGCAGCAGGCGTTTTTGTTCTGTCAGTAGGCAAGAAAAGGTCCAGTAAAATGATGTTCCAAGGAGGAAGTAAACTGCTGTTCATGTCGAAAGCGAAGAAATCTCTTCTTAGAACCTAAAAAAAATTTAACGGGGCATAAAAAGAATAATCAGAGGAACAGAAAATGCACGGGGAATGTAACCTGTCAAGACAATAGAAAAATCAATGTTTACAGAGGAATGCAAAAGTGCAATTCACAAAATTTAAATTGCTATGTCACAAAATTATTTCTCGGGGCATATTTATGCATTTGATTTTTTGACGCTTAAACCGAATTTTGTTAAATACATTGGACTTTTTTTATACTCGTTAGCAAAAAGGTGTAATAAACTATGTGTGATGTCATGTTTATTTTTCCGGTCTTGCTATCTCAGTCGACTGAGATTTTCTTAAGTCTCGGAGCATCTCCACTCGCCTTTCCCATTTTACATCCAGCCAGCCTTTGGGGGGCTGTTTGGACAGTAGCCGGCTAAAAATTTGATGTCATTGCCTAGTCCTAGCTATATGCATGTTAGACGAGAGAGAAGATTCCTTCATGCGAGGCTGTAGGTAGGCCAGCCACGTGAGTATGGATGGAGAGAGAAAAGAAGTCTGCATGTGCATCTGAGGGAAAACAGTCATTTGCATGCACGCCGACGCCCCTAGCAGCCCTACTATGGGTTGGGTTTTCATTAGGGGCGCCGTATGATTTTTCTCATTTGGGGGGCTTTAGGGGGACAATTGAACGCGTTTTTTTATCGCCGGCGCCCCAAATCCGCTTAGGGTGCCTTTAGGGGGACCGAGTGGAGATGCTCTCGGTCAAAAAAAGTGCAACCATCTATTAAAAAAATTGTAACTGGTTTTAGTTGCACTCTTCTATAAAAAACTAGAAAAGTGCAACCGAAAGTTGCATATTTTTTTAAACTACGGTTGCATTTTTTAAACTACGGAGTATCAATCGATCGAGACAGAGGCAAACCCTTATTTTTCCTAGCAAAAAGAAGTCTGTTCATTGTAGTACTGCGGAAACATAATTCTGGTCGGTGAATTTTTACAGTCCAAATCCCAAACGAAATTTTAAAGAACAAGAAGGGCCCTTTTGGTTGATTTCTTTTCTTTGTTGCGAAACCGAGCCATTTCCGATGCTTCTGGAAGGTCCAGGCGGTTTCGTTATGTTTGCCACGACTGCGCCGAACCTCGCCAGCGCGACGCTTTCTTTCCTCTCTCTGTTTCCCCTCTCTGCTCGGCCGCGCCGCCGTCGCCACGACCATCCACTGCCAGTGCCAGGTGAAGAGTTCCCGTCCCACCTCGTTAGGCCAGCCCAGCCATGGAGCTCGATACTCTGCCGCCGCAACAGCCACGGCCGCTCGAGGACCTCGCCGCCGCCATCCGCCTGGCTGCCGAGGCTGCGGCCGCGCTCTCGGCCCCATCCTCCTCCTCCGCTGCAGCGGCCGCCGCGGCCGCCCTCCGCGACGCCCATGCCGCCATCGGAAGCTTCCTATCCCGCCTCGACGCGCCCGCCGCTGTCTCATCCGACAATGATCAGACTATGGCGGATGGCAGCGAGGCGGCGCAGCCGGTGATTGGCGAGGTGGAGGACCGGCTCCGGGAATGCGCCTTGCAGGGGAACAAGCGGCGGAAGAGGACCGTCTCTCCATCGTGGCCCCTCGGGCGCCGTTCGAGCGGCTCTTGCGTGGCACCGGAGTCCGCCGAACTGGTCCTGGACGTGGAAGGGCGGCGCGGCGCTGCCATGGATCTCCTACTGCAGTTCCATGCGTAGGATGAAAGGTAACTCTTGGTGCTTTGGCATGGTAATGATGATAATTTAATTGATTTGGTTTGGGTAGCCATAAATGGATAAACCATGCGAATAATTATGTTCTTCTGGATATCTGGCTGGGGCTATGTCGATGAGAGGGAAATGGTTGAATGAACATGGTGGCAAAATAATTCCTTGACCGCCTGCTCGCTGATCTATATTTGAACAGTGTAGACTGCTAGATAAACCAAACTCCAATTACATCAAACTATGACTCAATCAAACCCGAATGACCAAAATATTGAAGTTACTCTACCAATCTATACTGAGGTTTATTATTTTTTGTACTTGATGTTGTATTTTCCAGTTACTTCCTCAAATAAAAAAAATAAAAATAGCATTAAATTGTCTTGCTCCATTTCTAGGATACCATTCTTGTAACTACGTAATATTGTTTATACCTCTTTCATCATCATTTGATAAAATGTGAAGGAAATTACGAAAATGTATGGCTGGAACAGGATAAGTTGATAACTAACTGAAAAATGTTTCTTTGCTGCTATTGCTGTGACAAAAAATAGAAGTTTAATTTGCGCAGCGCTTGTTATTTGTAACTACACATAATCAATCACATTAGAGTATCTTAGGTTGAAATCTGAAATCTAGGTATTGCAAGGCACTACTGCAATGTCTGACTCTGGGATATTGAGTCGCCACTTCGACTTGGCTTGTGCGGCAGTAGATCAACCGCTTGACAAGTTGTCAACTATTCTTGACTAGTCTAGGTCTTTTGGTCAAATGACTAGTGAAAATATACACTTGTCTGGTTTGCTTTATGCTCCACCCAGGTATATGCCCCTGGAAACATATCTCTTGGCATGACGAATCCTCAACGGTCCTCCTGGCCTCCGTGCCACTGCTGCCCCTGGTGGCCGCCGCTGCTGGCACAGTTTCTACTATGCTCCTCCACATGCTCTGCTCCACTATTTGTACCAAGTGTAGTATACTAGTATTAGGACTTAAGTACTATGTTATTTTGTAGTAGCTACTGCGTAATTACAAGTCAAGTAGTCAAGCACTAGTCGTGATTAGCCATGGCTGGGGTACTAGGGACTCGAATCGTAATCCTTGATTGGCAACATAAATAAGATTGAATAAATTTTCACAAAATTCAATAGAAGAACACTAAGACTCAGAAATGTTACTAAAATAAAGGGCACGTTAGTCTATTTGTAAGCCTCTCTGATTCCGTTGGTCAGTTGTGACATGATCTGTCCTTTGCCAAGTGGCAACATTAAATTCATATGTGTTACAATACATAGAATCATGCACGAGTATTATGCACTTGGCAAAGGACAGATATGAATTTTTGTTGCCACTTGGCAAAGGACAGATCATGTCACAACTGACCAACGGAATCATGCACGAGTATTATGCATATTATGCATATGACATTAGCGTATGATACTACCTCCTCAATACATGGCACCATAGTTTTGTTTACTAGACAATCTCATTTAATGATTTGTAGGATCCACATTAAGCATTTCAACATTGAGACCCAATTTTGGCTTGTATCATTTATCAGTCTAAATAGTTTTTGTTGGTATCCACATAGATAACATAATTGTTGAATGAATCCATACATAAGGTGCCAATAAATTATCATTAAAATATATGAAACATTACATGAATGATGACATGAAAAAAAATCTAATGTGGGGCTTGTGGCCCAGATTTTTCCAAATATGCTCAACCAAGTCATATTTCAGTTCTTTATGCATTGGATGATGCCGGATGATAGCATCTCTTTGTACTATCTCGACAATTACTGATGTGTTACCATGAACAAATACTGATTTGGAGGAATAGATGTGCTTCCTTCCTCATTCAGATCAGGAATACTGACTTCCCCTTTTTCATCCTTGTCTACCCTGTTTTACATAATGATACAAGCTAACATAATATTCTGGAGATCGCACCGGGAACAAACATGTCAGATGTTGTGTGGTAGTTAGTCGGCTTTGCAACACATTCCACACCCTTTCTTGCCCCACCAGCAAATAACTTGTGCTTATCTTTTTGTTCTGTTGGTGTTGACTTCATGAATGCAGCCCCATTCAGGGTATATCCCACCTTCAAGGTAATAACTATGTTGGTATTCCTTCTCGTTGACCAGAAAGTTCACCCAAGGAGCTTACCTTTTCAATTGCTTGGTGAACAACGTTGATAGATTAAGCACGGTGATATCATTGTTTGATCCGGCAATACCAAAGAAGGCATGCCATATCCAAAGATCATGAGACGGAACCGTCTCTAGTATAAGTGTAGGTGCACATATATCTCCAACGGTGGTTGACCCTTCCATGCCACAAAGACGTTCCTTCCAACGTCAGTGCATATAGTCGAGACTTCCTAACATGCCGGGAAAACCATGAATCCTTTCGATATCAAGTAAGCTCTACACATCTTTGATGTTGGGTGTTTGCATGTACTCATCTCCAAATATATGAACCACGGCTTCCACAAACAGCTTCTAGCAGTTAATTGTAGTACTCTTACCAATCTTGAGCTACTCATCGAGACCATCTATAGAAATATCATACGCTAATTGGTGAATAGCCTCCGTACATTTCTGCAACGGAGAGAGCCCTTTGTGGCCAAGGGCATCTCTGCTTGATCTGGTACTTATACCATCTACTCCGTATCTGAGAGCAGACAGTCAAACTGCATTTAGCCAACGAGTACATCGGTATGGGAAGTACTGTACAATCATGAGCTCATCTGATGCTTGACCATTCTCTTGATCCAAGCTCCTCTAGCATGAATGCTGCAAACTCTGGTACATATACCATATATCTGAGAGCAGACAGTCAAACTGCATTTAGCCTCATCCATCAGAGTGTTGATACTCAAATAAACAGTAAGGTTACAAATATATTTGTCTGTTAGGATTGCTGAACTGTTATTTTCCATTTGAATGGAACTTTCAAATCTTGTATTAATCTGTTCTACTCGTTTCCCGCCGCAGGGTTCATGAATGATGAGTACCAGGAACAAAGTGATGAATGCTGGCTGCAGCACGTTTTACCTTATATCAAGTCCTTTGGTCATCTTTGTTCTTCAACAGATGTGCACAGCCAGAGCACACTTTAACTTCGAGGCAGCTAGGATGAACATAGTAGTCTCATGGGAGAAAGAATGGTTACAACGAGAGTCTGAGACACTTCAGATCAGAGTGAGATGTTACATTAGAATGGTTTGGGACTTTGGAAGTTTGTTTCTGAACAAATGGGCTCCAAGTTTTTTTTTTTTTTTGACCTGTGGCTCCAAGGTTAAATCATCGTTGCAACGTCCCCCGGTACTTCTTTTCCTTCTACTGTACTTGAAGTTAGACCGATAAACAGCCTTGCTCAACATGTTTTGATGTCCAGAAGTACTCCCTCCGTTTACTAATATAAGACGTTTTGGCGAAGTAGTTTAGTTTGCCAAAATATCTTACGGAAGTACAGTACTCCCGCTGTACTGAAAACTGAAAAGCATGTTGCAGATTTATCTAAATTTAAATGTATCTATTTGGTATATAGATTCATCCGAATTTAAATAAATTTGTGATATTCTTTTTATGACGGAGGGAGTACTTGTTTTACTACTCCCTCCGTCTCAAAATGGATGTCCAATTTTTTTTCTAAATTTGGATATATCTAAACACTATTTAGTACTAAATACATTCAAATTTAAACAAATTTACGACATCTAATCTGAGACGGTGGGCGTAGGTTTTGACTGTTTTACATGATACTTCTCGGCCGTTTAGAGCTTGAGCTGCAGGTAGGCCAAATTTTGAACCTTCAAAATTTTGAATTCAAACATTTCAAAAAAAGAAAATCAGCGTGTAGCCAATGTTGTATTCTACCAGTCTGCAAAAATTTAATATGAAATACATTGTATTCTGGGCTCAGCAAAAGTGACAAATCGAGATTTTGTCATCGCTAAACAGTAGTAACCAGTGCACTTCAGTTGAGATTTTCTCTTTTTGTGAAAATGTGTCATTTTTCCTGAGCATACAATAAAGTGTACTCCCTCCGTCCTGACGTGACATCCTTTTTGAAATTTTACACACTAACATTTAATTTTTTGAAACTTTAAAATCAAAGATTTGAAAGTTCCAAAAAATCACCGTGGCACCGAGCTACCTGTAAGGCTGTAACCCGAGCTCAGAAGTGGTTTTCTGCTACTGGAAGCATCTCATTCTACATGTTGTATTCTCCCAGTCAATGAAGCTTTGCCCCCACCTACCACTTCACCATGGCCGTTCCCCTCGCCTGCCTCCTCCTCCTCCTCACCACAGCCTCGGCGGAGTACGCGCAGGACTTGCTGCGGCACGCTGAGGGGGAACGAGAATGGATTGTCGGCGTGCGACGGCGCATCCACGCGCACCCGGAGCTCGCGTTCCGGGAACACCGCACCAGCGCCCTCGTCCGTGAGGAGCTCGAGCGCCTAGGGATCACCTCCCGTGCCGTTGCCGGGACCGGCGTCGTGGCGGACGTCGGCTCGGGTCTGGCCCCCATTGTCGCCCTCCGCGCTGACATGGACGCCCTCCCCATCCAGGTCCGTTCACTTCCCCTCCGATGCTACTCTATTGGCGGGGTGTCTTCCCCTGTGAATGCCACTCCGGTATTCTGGCGCGGGGTGTGTGACCGCTGTGTAAACTGTGTATCCGTCATTACGAATTTCTGGAGCAGTAGTCCTCCCCAAAATATCTGGAGCAGTACAGTACTTGTTACATGCTGATCGTGCTCGCTTGATTTGGATGCTGTATCATTGTATCATATGGCCGTCGCTTGCTCTCAGTTATCAGGATATTGTTTGCTGGAATGGTCACGTTTGTTGGCTGTGCACTTGGTATGGCAGGAATTGGTGGAGTGGGAGCATAAGAGCAGAGTTGATGGCGTGATGCACGCGTGTGGTCATGATGTGCACACAGCGATGCTCCTGGGAGCGGCTAAGTTGCTTCATGAGCGCAAGAATCAGCTTAATGTAAGTGCTTGCTCGTATTTATGTTCCAAATTTGAAGGAATTTAGTAATTCATGTTGTAATTTTTTTTGGACAGTCGAGTATAAACAAGCTCTTAATTTTTATTCATCTCCCTGGTTTAACTCAACAAAGTAGGATGATCGACCTTTCCTTCAAAAGAGTAGTATGGCCATTAAATCAGAAATTTTATGTTAATTAAATGTTTAATTTGCTTTTGCTCTGGCTCTGTGGACACACTCTTCAGAACTTTCTAGAGTTAACAATATCTACGCATTATATAACATTTTTTTCGCATGATGAAGGGAACGGTGAGACTCCTTTTTCAACCTGCCGAGGAGGGTGGTGCTGGTGCATCTCATATGATAAAAGAAGGTGTTCTGGATGGTGTTGAGGCTATATTTGCCATGCATGTCGATTACCGAATTCCAACAGGTGTAATAGCTGCTCACGCAGGGCCAACACAAGCAGCTGTATGCTTTTATGTAGTGAAAATAGAAGGTAAAACTGGGAAGGCTGAAACCCCACACTTAAATGTGGATCCTATCGTCGCTGCAGCATTTACCATCCTGTCCCTCCAACAGCTCACTTCGAGAGAAGACGATCCTCTTCACAGCCAAGTACGACATTGCCCTTTAGCGACACTACTTTGCATTGCTGATTTTCTTCAAGCATGTTACACATAAAATGATTAATGGCATCATGCCAGCAAGCAAAAATATATTTATCGCAAAAAAGAGAGGAAATCTTGGTCATATACAAGTTATTCGCCCTATGTGCGCGGGAGTCCCTTTGTGCAAGTATCCCTCACTGTTGCTCAAAGTACTGTACCAATTTAAGTAAGCAAGTGCTAACATTTTCTCCTTTGTACAAGTGCTCCTATAGTCCTACATGCTCGACTCCACCTCAATGTACTATAAGGGCTTACATCATAAGACTGCATTTGTTCTAATGTGGTTTAGGTATTGGGTGTAAGATTGTAACCGATTTTTTTCATAACTTGGGCATAGGAAACATATTCAGGTGGCACCTGAAATGTTACTCCGGTGACGACATTACATGGGAAACCAACAACTGGGCTAAGCATGTGATTCTTATTTTGTTGCACATTGGTAGCATCACTCCATAGGATGTCTTTAGATTTGGCAGTATAACTAATTACATTCAGCCAACCTACATTTAAGGAAACAGCAAAACCTTTAAATGCTTTTGACCAAACTTTTGCACTGCCATATAGCTCCACATTGACAGGCCCTGGTTGATCTGTATATTTATTGTGTTCAGGTGCTCTCTGTTACCTATATCAAAGGTGGGAAATCTATTGATTCCACGCCTCCAGTTGTTGAATTCGGAGGTACTTTGAGGAGCCTCACTAATGAAGGACTTGATCGGCTAGAGAGAAGGCTTAAGGAGGTTAGCATTATGGCACAATTTAATTCTCTAAGAGCTGCATTTGATGATAATACTGTATACTGCAAATTCACCGGTACCTTTATATTTTGATTTTCTGTAAGCAAACAGCTTTATATCATTCACCACACCAATTTTCAAGTGCGCAACTTACAATTGCAACACATTCAGTTATGATCTACTGTCTTGTCCCCATGGTCACCAATTCATGTTTCTTTTCTTTGTACACAGTGTACACGAAGTAGTTAACACCGTCAGTGTATGCTAATCATTTGTATGCCAATAATAACTTCGAACACTCCACTTTCTTAATGAAATTCGGGGCCATGAGGCCCTTTGATCTGAAAAATAATATTATATCATGATACAAAGCAGCTTTGCCATCGGTGTCATGCAAACTGAAGCGACCTGAAACTCCTTTTTGCAGGTAGTAGAAGGGCAGGCAGCTGTACATCGATGCATGGGAATTGCGGAGATATTGGGAGCTCCTGACCACCCAATGTACCCTGCAGTAGTGAATGATGAGAGACTGCATCACCATGTAGAGAATGTGGGCAGACGTTTGCTCGGTCCAGATAAGGTGAAGCCTGGAGAGAAGATCATGGCAGGGGAGGACTTTGCTTTCTACCAAAAGTTGGTTCCTGGCGTTCTGTTTGGCATCGGTATTCGAAGTGAGAAAGCTGGTTCCATCCACTCTTTGCACAACCCACATTTCTTCGTTGACGAGGATGTCCTTCCAATTGGAGCTGCTTTACATACTGGTATAGCAGAAATGTATCTTACTGGGCGTTCGACTCTAGATGAAGACACCAACCTACATTCGATTTGACGTCATTTGAGAAATAAGGGAATGTATAGACCCATATTAAGATGCTCCAAGTCTAGTGGGGTACAAGGCTCCCGGGAGGTCAATTCTGTACTTGAAAGCTAACAGGTATGCCCAAATTATACTAGTACTAGTTAGAATGCACAGAATAATCATATAAAGTATGTTTGATATTAGTGTGATAAAAACTAGTACATACATGTTCATAGTGAAATAAAGAAGAAAAACGCCCACTGGCAAAAGCTCATATTACATACAGAAACACACGCAACAAAATAGGAACTGTATAATGTAACCAAGGAAGATCCTGAAGCCTGGACGGCGTGGTCTGCTTCATGCCTATGCAGAAGGAGGCGGCGCAAGGAATGGCATCGGCACGGTCACAGCCGGAATGGAAGGCGTCGGAGGCAATGCCACCTTGGGGATGGATGGAACTGCAGGCATTGGCGGTAGCGTCACCTTTGGCACAACAACAGAAGGCATAGGTGGCAACGTGACCTGGGGCACGGTGATCGTGGGGACGGTCGGCATGGGCGGAAACATGACCTGGGGAACGGTGATTGTGGGCACAGCCGGCATCGGCGGCACTGAGACCTGTGGTGTGGTGACCGCGGGCACGGTTGGTATCGATGGGAGTGTAGTAGGCATGGTGGGCACGGGCGGCTTCGGCATGGGGATGCCTGGGATGGCAGCAGGAGTTGTCGTGGGAGCTGATGCCTCCGTCGTGCCAGCAAGCAGGCGACCGGCAAAGGTCATGTTGCTGCTTAGGAGAGCGAGGGCCATGGCAATGACCAAGAAGAAACTACAGGCACCGGCAGCCATTTTAGGAAGCTGTGTGCTAAGGAACTGACAGAAGGATTGGCTCTCAGTACATCAGGAGTTGTACATGCACATTTATAGGCGACCGAATGATCAGGTGATCAGGGTTTGAGTAGGTTGGGGTTGGCCAGATTATAAACAGGAGTTGGTGATGATCAGACCAGTTTGTTGAGGAGGTGTCATTGACGTAGTGGCAGGAGACTGGGGACTGGAGTTCATTTCGTCAGTTAGTTCACCTCCCAGCTGGTTCGAAAGTAATGCACGCATTGGATTAGCTTACCAGCAAAGTTGATGGGCGCTAGCTGTAGCACTTCTTGCGTTATGTAAGTCCTTTGGTCATCGTCGTCACACTAATATGCACAGCCAGAGAAAAATATTCCACAAGGAGGCGACTAGGAATCTAGGATGAACACAGTGGTGTTCCAGAAAAAAAATCCGAATATAGAGACAATTCAAATCAGGATGTCTAGCAGATCTGCATATATAAACCAACGGAGCTAATCCGCGCTGGTCCGCCGGCGGGACAGGCATCCCAACCGTGCATCCAAGTAGCGACGGGCATTGGAAATTTTGAAAATGAAAGTTGCCAGGCCCACAGGGAAAATATCCCTGGCAACTTTGCTTTCCGGTAGCTCCGAGTTCCTAACTAGCGAACATTTTTTCAATATAAATTTCGAAACCAATACTTGTGCAAACAAAGAGATTAAAAGTAGACATGCGTTGCCCTGACATAGCCGCCGCAAGCGCCCGACTCCTCCCTCGCATCCCGCTGCCCTTTGACAAGGTGCTGCGCGGACAAGCTCCCTCGCATCCTGCTGCCGGCCTAGCCACCTGCGAGGTGGCGACTCCCTCCTCGTCTTCCCCTTGCAGGCCGTAGTGCTGGCCGTTGTTAGAGGAATAAACAACTTATATTCTAGAGGGGGCCAAATGTCCAATATACAATACATGTACAGGTGTAAATATACAGAAAACCCCCTAATCTAGTAGAGAAAAATACTATATAAAAATATCTCTAACAGCCGTCACCACCCGTCAGGATCTTCGCGACTCTGCATCACTAGTTGCTTGTGTCCTTCTCCTCAGCATCATTTCATAGTACTGGCAATTGTCCACGGCTTGTAGCCTGCACATGCTCTATTAGGGTAAATCTGGAAAGCCTGAGCCTGAATTTTCGGGCACCCGTATTGTCGGGTGGGGATTATTTTGGGAGAATTTTTAGTGTGACATTTGGAAACCCAAATAACAAAAACTCTAACTCGAAACTTTGGGTGAACCCAGATGCCCACCCTGAGCCGCCCCCGAGATGCTTCCAAAAGCCTTATCGGCCCTCTCCTGGTGTATGATCTGTTCTCTTGGATGGCCATGCACACAAGCATCAGGATGTGAAGCCAGGAAGACAACACAGGAAAATGAAGGCAATGGTGAGAGAGAGCGAGTTCTGGTGAGGGTTATGGATCCGTATGTTCGGTTATCTTCTGTATATCTTGGGGACAGGTAGAGAACATAGGCTCCACACGGAGGGAGCAACATGGCACTTGTCAAACAAGCACAAGCTTGTCGACACGTAGACAATCAGTTGGTGCACCAAAGTAAAAAAAAAAAATCTTTTACCAAAATGGGTTTTGACTCGAATTCGGTTCACAAAACGTGTGTGTGTGTGGCGTGGCGTGGCGGACGGGGTAAAGGAGCACACAAAAATATCTCCTATTCTCACACCACTAGAAAAGATTCTCTTATAAACAAGCTCAACTCTTTTCTCGCTACTAGCAAAAATGAGACTAAACATAGTCTCACTTCGGTTGCCAGGTGCGAAGCTTAATGAGCATTTAAGATTTTAAGGATTTGTTATTCTAAGATGGTCCAAAGCCTATATAAATCGAACATGATGAACATGGACACCGCTAGGGGAAGGCTGACCTTCCACGAGGTCGGTTCCCGAAAGCGAGCAAGCAATACGTACGTATATGCGTCGGGTCTCTTCAAACCAAACAAGCGCTCCTGCGGTGGTTCAAAAAAAGGAGCGAATGCCTTATCACTTTATCAGGTACTTGTCGTTTGTGTATTGTTTGAATATAACCTACCAAGTACTACCTCCGTTCCTTCTCAGAAAGCTGTTTTAGCTTGCTAAAAAAAATTATATTGTGGAAGAGAGGTAGTACTAACTAAATATACTGAAGACAAAATACAAAGTACGCTAAGGATGAAGTACAAAATACACTGACAAGGAAGTACAAGTACATTGAACATGGAGTATTAAGTTCCCCGCAAAGAAAAAACATGGAGTATTAAGTATACCGATGATAAAATATTAAGTACACCGACAACCAAATACACATAAGATGATATTTTAATAGTTGTTTTTACCCTTGGGGTTATTTGTACTGTTGTCGATTTGGTGGAATTTTACAAGAAAGAAGGACCGACTATAAGTACACAGAAAGAGTACAAAGTACACAAAAGATGAAGTAAAAGTACACTGATGATAGACTACTACGTAAAATTGAATTCAGAGTACTGGTATAATGGAAAAGAAGGTACAAAGTACACTGAAAAATGAAGTACACTATATATATAGAAAACGGAACTACGATTACAATGCAACTTGAGTACAACTACAACTGTACTAGTTTTTCAAGTAAAAAATATCAAACCTATTAACATGAGATCTAGTATTAAAATTTTGACGCAAGAAGCTCCAAATAAAAATGGTTGGTAATTCGGATGAATAGTTAAAAAAAGATAGTTTTTCATTTTGAAGTTCCAATCTGGAAAATAAATGCGGCATATTACTCTACAACTTTAGCACGACCCCATACCACTTCAGAAAGAGAAATTCTTTTAAAACTCTATCGTTGTGACACTTATAGAATAGAAGAAGAGTAATAGTCCGTGAAACTAATGCACGCTAGTAGAAACCAGGCTATTAACCCCGGTTCGTAAGGATCTTTAGTCCCGGATTCCAAAGCGGGATTGCCAAAGCGGGACTAAAGGTCCGGCATTTAGTCCCGGTTCTGTTACGAACCGGGACTAGAGGTCCACCACGTGGCCCCACGAGCCGCGCTAGGCTGGAGGATATTTAGTCCCGGTTCGTAACACGAACCGGTACTAATGGTTCCCTGCCGCGGCAACATTTTAGGCCATTTGGCTGTCGCGGCAGGAGATGGGGTTTTATGTTTTTCTTTTCATTTTGTGTTTTGTGTTTAATTATTTTTCATTCTGTGTTTTCATTAGAAACAAGTTTTCGTATACATACAAAATGCTACTACGCAGTACTTGTACACATTGATGCATATATATAATATAATTTCTCTTACAAGCATACATGCATGGAAGGTCGATCATTACATGGAGTCGCAACCGGGTCCAGAGCCTGTCTATTTGATTACATGGAGATCATTACATGGATGCTTTAGGGTCTATCTAGAGACTATTCTTCGTATGGGTCTATGACCTCGTCGACAAAAAATCCAGCAAATTCCTCTTGCATTGCTAGTAGGCGGTCCTCTGGTAGGAGCTTGTTCCGCATCGCGTCCAACTATAAAGAAGGAGATCGTATGAATTAGACTCAACACAACTTTTTGTAATAAAAATAAAGGGTGAATATATTGTTTACTTACTCGAATAGTTTGCAAGGGCTTCTCAGTATGATGCGAATGAACTCACACATGTAGAATCCACATAAATGCACATAAACTAGAATTAAATAGATGCGCGGACTTAGCTCGTACTACTTACCGAGACCGATTTAAAAAATAGCTCCTCACGCTATTGACCGCAAACCTTGTTCTTGAACCGTGTCCAAATCCTACCCGACAAAGAAAATGAATGTATGAGTTAATAACTACTTGATATCCCAGAAAATGAACGAAAGAAACCGATATAGTGCGATAATGGTTGAAATTACCTCTGGAGCATATCGATAATTCTGCGGTAGTCTTCAATGTTTTTGTTTAGTGAGTCCATGATGTGAACTCTTCCCAAGTCAACTGAAATGCTTAGAAGAATCCAGTGATACCTACGCAAGGCTTACATATGTCAGTAACTCATCATTTACACTGAACATCAAGTAATAAAAAGTTAATGTGTACAAGAAATCACTTGCCGTCATGATAAGGAAATAGTATTTCATTACATAAATGTTGGTTCATGAGAAACCGGAGCAAGTTTTGCTCGGTCTCCAGTGGCTTATCCTTTAGCACAGCTCCATTAACTCGATGTGGGTCAATGAACCCAAATCCGTTGATAGTCTTTCTTCTACATTCGAGAATCTTCAATCTGCATCATTGTATATAGCGTACAAAAGAATATAGTGAGTATACTTACCGGAAATAAATTGAACAAGCTGAGATAGAGACTTAATTACATAAATAAAGTAATCACTTACAGACAATAGCAACTGAGGATAGATTTGTCGAGTTCCTTTAGATTGAATAACTGAAATAATTCTGTAAATTCAATAGGGACCTCGTCTTCAGCGAAGTAATGTTATTTTCGAACTTTCACTATGAGCCAATATCGCTCTTCTTTTGATACTTTCATGTACCATTCATGCAATTGTCGCATTTTTGTTGGCATATCCCGAAGCCTCTTAGAACTGACCAGAGGTTCCCCGTGAACAAATTTGGGTGCTACCTCAGCCTTGGGCATATCATATTACATTGCTCGGCCAATATCTTAGTCGTTTCTGGATCTATAGGTTCTCCCCCATATAGTTGAGGTTCGGGTATATACACCTGGAGCGAGAGGATCGATTGGTTTGCTTGTTTCCCCAGCTGGGGAACGTCTCTTTTGGTTCTTCGGCTACCACTTGATTGTTTTGCTTGTTTTCCCAGCTGGGGAATGTCCGTTCTGATGCTTCCGCTACCACTCGATTATTTTCCTTGTTCCCCCTGCTGGGGAACGTCTTTTGTGATGCTTCCTCTACCACTTGATCTCTTCTATTTCAGTGTCTTCTGAAGACATCGTGTATAGTCATTTGGCGCATTTAATTGAGCTTGGGATGGCTACGTCAGTAATTTCCTAAAGTGCTCCTTGGTTTCTGGTTTTATTTAGACCTCTAGCTCAGGTTGTTTCTTTTTAAAATGAGATCCACTTCGGCCCGTACGACCGCATCGGTCTCCTCATTGTTCAGGCCGTAAGCCCTCTTGGGAGGAACCGGCGGTACTCTTGGGAGGGCCGACAACTATTGCTTTGGGCGTCGGTTATCGCTCGATGGAGCGGTGTTATTCTTCTGCTTTTGGCCCTTAGTGGGTGGAGGCGGCTGCGTAGATTGAGATGGACTCATGTTGAGGTCATGGATTGTACTTGGAGGTGGTTGACTTTTACTGGGAAGAGACGGTTCCCTTGGAGGTGGACTTAGAGGTGGACTTTTACTTGGGAGGAGACGGTGGCCTTGGAGGTGATGGATTGTTTCTCGGTGGAGAAGGTGGCCTTGGTGCCGAGCCTGGAAACTTGATGTATTCCTTTTTCCAAAGAATGAAGCCACTCGTGAATTCTCCCAGTGTCGTCTCCCCTTCACCTCCAGGGAAGTCAAGATGTAGTGACTATCACAGCGGTTGAACTTCATACACACCGACACGAGCATAGCCAGTTGGAATCGGATTGCAATGGTAGGTCACTCCCGGTGCACAAGGTAAAGCAAAGCCGACCGCCACCTTCATCGAGATGTTCTTCAGTTCAACATGCAGCTCACAACTAGTCTTCTCCTTAATTGCATCCACGGGGTACACATCCATCGTTGCATCATTACCGTAGCCCTCCGTGGAAGCCACGCTGCTTTTCCGTTGCGATGGGCCGACATACTGTCTGGTGCAGGATCTTGCTGTCGGAGTCCTTTAAGTTCATTAAGCTCCTGCCGATGCTCCTGCAGCATGGCTTCAAACCTCGCGAACCGCTCCGCATCCTCCTCTTTTTGCCGCTTTGTTTTTCTCGATCGGCTTCTGTACGTGTCAAGGTCCTCGAGAAACCTGATAACCCATGGACAAGAAGGTCCAAACCCTCTTGTTCGTCCAACCTTTTCAGGATTCCCGAGAGCCATTGTCAGCTCATCGTTCTTTCTGTCGGGAACAAACTTTTCCTCTTCAACCTCTTTTATCACTAATAAGATCATATTTGGGTCCAGCAACTTCTTTGGTTGCAACAATCTTGCCTGTTTCTGGGTCATACGATGCTCCATGCCCGAGTAACCAATTTTTTGACCTCAAGGGCCAACCAGACATAGCTGGAGTGACCCCTTTAGCCTCCAGGTCAGCCTCAGCTTTATCCCACTTAGGCATGCCACTCTTGTAGCCACATGTGCCTATATGATGGTGATATTTCTTTTTGGCTGCATTTAGCTTATTCTTTTCTGACATTGCCACAGCTCATGCCGAGTTCTTGTATTCCACAAATGCAGCACAGTTATCCTGCTGCATCTCTAGTGGGCTAGTGAATGGAGGAGTTTTTTTTCTTCTTCACATAGTTGTGGTACAATCTTTTCTTCCAGTCCTTAAATAGTTCACCCATCTTCTTAAGAGCCCACGCCTTGACTTTCCTCGTCATTTGTTGTGTGAGCTCATGAGTCTCCAAGACTGGTAGGGTGAAATGTGTTATGAGAGAATTCCACATCGCATCTGTCGCTCTGTCATCTACAAAACTAGCCCAAGATGGGATCCATTTTCTTTCCTGGCTTATTCCACTCTCGTGTGGTGATCGGGACGGTGTCTCTAACAATAACTCCGCATTGATGTATAAATGCATTCACAGATTCTTTGGACTCCAACAGTTGACCCAGCGCAGAGACTAAGTCAATGCTGAAACAGACATCAGCGGGCAACTTTTGTGTCGAGTCTCTTTTCCTTGTAGAAGATTGGCCGGATGCGGAGGTCTAAGAGAAGAAATATTCGTCAATACATATATACGAATCAATTAGTGCATCTATACTAGTGATCGATCGATAGAGGCTTTATATACCTTGCCGGACTTTGTTATTAAGGTGTCTTCACCATGGTCAGCACCATCGTCTCCACCCTCGTCTCCTCTAGACAAATTAAGATACTGGGAGCCATCATCGTAACCCGCAGTACCCTCATCTATCATGTTGAAAATCTCATCTTCATTTTGTCTACCGTCCATAGCTTAACTAATACAGAAAAATAATATTGCATTAAGTAAAAGAATATTACAATTGCGACAACTCGGATACAGAAACAAGATTACGTACTAACAATGAAACAATTTTGCATTAAGATAAAATATAATAATATAAGATAAAGTACATTATTAATACATCTCGCTCATAAGATAAAGTACAATAATAATCAAACTAGCGAACTCGGCTGCCGCGTTCTGTGCCACGGCAGCTCTGCACCGAGAGAAGAGGAACCAGCACCGGAGAATAGCTCGGGTGAGATCCGTGAGCCTGCCAGATATTGGAGAACCTAGTCTCCAAAAGATACATATATCACCGAACGTGATCGTCCTCCTCCCTGATACGACGACGTACCACCTCCTCGAGAGCCGGCTCCCTCTACACCGCTCCTGGACCTCGTGGACGCCACCAAAGAAGCTCCGGGTCGACGATTATATCCGGATTCCTCGCCAAGGTACGAGTCTCGACAGGTAGCACCTCCCAGTGCCAACCCGGCGGAGCGTAGGCTCGGACATCCCCGAAACCGACGGAGTCCAGTTGGCTCGGACGAGGAGGACGTGGCATAACTAAATAATAACAATAAACAATCATAAAACATAAACAGTAACTAAATCACTAAGTATTGCCCTAATAACACTAACCCTAAACCTAACACTAACTAAACTAAACCTAATTAACTAAGTATTCTAACTAACCCTAACTAACTCTAGATAAATCCAAGTCAACTAATATGGGTTGGAGGAAATTAATTAACCTAATACTAATACTAACTAAATTAACCTAATACTAACATATACTAATACTAACTAAATTAACCTAATACTAATACTAACACTAACTAAATCAACTACTATATGTTAATTAACCTAATTAACATATAGTAATACTAACTAACTTAACCTAATTAACATATACTAATACTAACTAAATTAACCTAACACTAATACTAACACTAACTAAATCAACCTAATTATACTAATACTAACTAAATTAACCTAACTAATACTAATACTAACAACTAATACTAGCTAAATCCACCAAATTAACATATATATATACTAATAATTAACCTATACAATTAATCCTAATAATATATACTAATAATTGACCTAACTACTAACCCTCACCTGCAGGGGCGGTGGAGGGCGCGACGGCGGCGATCCTCGACGGGCGGCGCAGGCGCTGGGGTGACGCTAGACGGGCGGCAGCGCGGGGGACGGTGGGCGCGGGTGGCGTCTCCTCCACATACGGGCGCAGACGGCGAGCGGCGGGCGCAGACGACGGTGGCGTGTCCTCCACGTACGGGTGCGGTGGCGGCGAGCTCTCCACGGGCGGCGGCGTGCTCGGGCACAGGCGACGGCGAGATGGAAATTTGCTGATCCGGGTCGTGGCACGACCCGGGGTACAGGTGGGGTATTTATACCCCACCACCTTTAGCCTCGATTTGTGTTACAAACCGGGACTAAAGACCCCCCCCTTTAGTCCCGGTTTGGGCTAAAGGTGTTTTCAGCCTGCCGCTCTTCCCGCGCGTCATACTCCTTTAGCCCGGTTTGTAATACAAACAGGGACTAACTGGTTTGTATTACAAACCGGGACTAAAGGTGTTTTTTGGCGCCAAAAAGAAAAATGGTTTGTAGTTTTCAGAAAATTATGTATTATATATCAAAATTTTCAGAAAAAGAAGATCTATAATTTTAATCTATTATTGTACTTTATTATACAACTTAAATGAAATTATATATTGTTTAACAAGTATTATATTTAATACAAATATTGGAAATATATAGTTTATTATTTAAAAACAGAAAAATACATATAATATACCAAAATATTCATAAAAAATAATATACTCATTAGAAATATAATATTTAATACTAAAACTAGTAACTAGGACTAAAACATATTTCGGGGGCCTTTAGTCCCGGTTGGAGCCACTAACCGGGACTAGATATTTCCCGCCATTTCTTCCGCTTCTCGCCATGTTTTCCCGCCATTTCTCCCGCTTCCCACCATGTTTTCCTGCCATTTCCCTCTATATCTAGGTCGACCGCCATGTCCATCCACACATCCACACCTTCTCTCTCACAACAATGGACACCTCTTATTGGGTCTTTCTGACGCTCGAGGAGACCGAGGCGCTGTGCGCCTCCAGCTACCCATGCCCGCCGGGGTACCGGCTGCCCACCGACTGGATGCTAAGCGCTGGAGGGGTTCCTGTTCCTCCTGTGCCTCAAGGTTCGGCCCACCAGGCGGCCATCATGAACCACTTCTACCTCGATCTCACGCTGGAGCAGCGGATGGATCCCCATTGGGATGCCGACAACCTCGACACCTGGAATGCCTTCTTCGCAAACCGGCGGGAAAGGGAGCTCACCAGGTACGAGGGTGATGGCCTGCCCCCAGTGAACCACAACGAGGCCGGTCTTCGTCTGTGGTGGGCGAACCGGACTATCGCTAGCGTGATGCGCTACATCGCCATGGGAGACCATCCTCGCCTGAGGTACCCGCACTTTCACCAGCCGCATAGCCACAAGAATGGTGGTGGTGATGAAGGCCTAGGGCGTACTAGGGTCATCATCTGGGAGCCCCCTCCCCCTCGCATCGTGAATCCGAGGCCGGAGTGGCAGGTGCCCCCTCCCCCGTTCCCACGTGCACAAGCTGGGGAAGGGCTGAGGATCTAGCCGCGTGCTACGAGCGACAACAATGACGATGATGATTCCGAAGACGGCCCTGAAGTTGTGTACTACAGAGCTAGATATGATTATGACTAATTTTTATGTTTTAATATTAATAAATGTCTGGCCACAACAAGTTGCAATACTACCTATTAAGATCGAGACAGTTCATATCCATATATATATAAGTAGATCATTAAAAATAAAGGTTTAATAATATTGTACATCACCAACATCCACACATCTCTTTTGTTAGGTTTTTCTTCTAATCCGTAACCATGGAGCATCTTCCTTACTTAACGGGATGCTTGGGTCATCCTTCACAGCGAAGGGCGGAATTTCATGAAACTTATCATAATCTTCTGACATGTCTGTCTTATCCTCCACCCCCACGATGTTTCTTTTTCCTGAAAGAACTATGTGGCGCTTTGGCTCATCGTATGCTATATTCTTTTGCTTATCTTTCCTTTTTCTCAGTTTGGTAGACATGTCCTTCATATAAAAAACCCGAGCCACATCATTGGCTAGGACAAATGGTTCATTTCTATACGCAAGGTTGTTGAGATCCACTATTGTCATTATGTATTTCTTGTCTACCTCAACCCCGCCTCCTGTTAGCTTGACCCATTTGCACCGAAACAAATGGACCTTAAAATAAGGTCCATAGTCAAGTTCCCATATCTCCTCTATGTAACCATACTATGTATCCTTTTGCCCATTCTCGTCTGTTGCATCAAATCAGACACCACTATTTTGGTTGGTGCTCTTTTTATCTTGGGCAATCATGTAAAATGTATTCCCATTTATCTCGTACCCTTAGAAAGTCAATATAGTCGAAGATGGTGACCTGGCCAACAAGTACAACTGCTCTCGAACATTTATGTCATTCATGAGATGTGTCTGCAACCAACCGCTGAAAGTCCTCATGTGTTCATCTCTAATCCAGGATCCAGGCTTCCCCGGATTGTTGGAGTGTGCAATATTCTTGTGTTCCTCGATATACGGAGCCACCAAGGTGGAACTTTGTAGAACTGTGCAGTGTGCTTTAGTGAGAGAATGTCCGTCCATACATATCGTTGCTTTCTTTTCTAGCGTGCCTTTTCCACTAAGTCTACCCTCATGCCGTGATTCAGGAACACCGATGGGCTTAAGGTCAGGAATAAAGTCAACATAAAACTCAATGACCTCTTCTGTTCCATATCCCTTTCAGATGCTTCCATCTGGCCTAGCATGGTTATGAACATATTTCTTTAAGACTCCCATGAACCTCTCAAAGGGGAACATATTGTGTAGAAATACAGGACCGAGAATGTTAATCTCTTCGACTAGGTGAACTAGGAGGTGCGTCATTGCTGACTCCTGTATTAACGAGCTCGTTGGGGAACCCCAAGAGAAAGGTATGATGAGCACATCAGTAAGTTTTCCCTTAGTTATGAAACCAAGGTTATCAATCCAGTAGGAGCAAGGAAACACCCCAAAGGTGTAGCTAGCTGAACGTTGGCAGGGCGCACTACCGGTGCCAGCAGCAACGTGGAGACCTGCACAACACAACCACAGAACTCTATCCCCAACTTGCGACGAGGTTGTCAATCTCACCGGTTTTGCTGAAAACAAAGGATTAAACGTATCGAATGGAAGGAAGTAATAGTTTGCAGAAAGTAAACACAAAGCAGTAAACAGTTGATTATAGATAGAAAGTAAAAGAAAGGACCGGGGCCCATAGTTCACTAGAGGTGGCTCTCCTTAAGATAGATGACATGTTGGGTGAACAAATTACAGCGGGGCAATTGACAAACATCGAGAAAGCATACAAGCATATACTAATCATCTTTACTCCTTTGAGTTCGATTGGGCATTACAACATTATACATATACCGCCATCCAACTGCATCTATGACTAATAATCCACCTTCAGGTTATCATCCGAACCCCCTCTAGTATTAAGTTGCAAGCAACGAATAATTGCATTACGAATTGCGTGTAAAGTAAACAATATGATTGTTCTATGAACAAAGGATTGTTGTTTTCTCCCTAGTAGCAACAACACATCTAGTACCTTAGAGATTTCTGTCACTTCCCTAGATTACCAGAGGCATGAACCCACTATCGAGCATAAATACTAACTCTTGGAGTTGCTAGCATCTACTTGGCCAAGATAGCTACTAACAACGGAAAGCATGCAAGATCACAAATAACAAAGACATGATCGAATCAATAATCAATCTGAAATAGCATCTCAATATCCATCGGATCCCCGCAAGCACAACATGCAGAATTACAAATAGATGATCTTGATCAGGAACGGAGCTCACAAGATCTAGACATGATAGCACAAAGGAGGAGAACCAGCCATCTAGCTACTACATGGACCCGTAGTCCAGAGATGAACTACTCACGCATCACACCAGAGGCTTGCATGATGATGAAGAAGGCCTCCAGGGTGAATTCCCCTCTCCGGTAGGGTGCCGGGAAGAGCTTCAGATCCCTCCCGATCTAGGGATGGAGATGATGGCGGCTATAGACTCTTTCGTGGATTTTTGATCGGGTACTTAGGGTTTCCGTATCAGAGGCAATATATAGGCGGAAGGAGAGGCCGAGGGGGTGCCTGGGCGGCCAGACCACCCCCTAGCGTGGGCCAGGCCTGGACGCTGGACGCGTGGCCACGTGGTGTGGCTGGGCCCCAGCCCCTCTCCGTCTCGTATTCTGGCTCCAGGTGTCCCTCTGTAAAATAATGACTTTGGCTTTTGTCCCGTACAATTCCGAGAATATTCATTTTCTGACTTTCCTGGAATCAAAAACAGCAGAAAACAGGCAGCTGGCACTGTGGCTCTTGTTAATAGGTTAGTCCAAGAAATCATATGAAAAGTACTCCAAAGTGTGGACAAAACACAAGAAAGTAGATAAAACCAAGCATGGAACATCAAAAATTATAGATACATTTGTAATGTATCAGTCATAATATTGAAGAAGGATGGTGGGAACACCAACTCGAAGCTGACAAGACATTGGACCATATCTTTCTATAACCTTGGTAGACTATCTAGACCGATTACCTTCTGAGAAATTGCATTGAGAAACGCACATAGCTTCACAATGGGTACTCGAACATTTTCCGGCAGGAGTCCCCTCAATGCAATCGGAAGCAGCTGGGTTATAAGCACGTGGTAGTCATGAGACTTTAGGTTTTGAAATTTTTTCTCTGCCATATTTATTATTCCCTTTATGTTCGACGAGAAACCAGACGGTACCTTGATACTGTAAAGGACTTCAAAAAATATTTCCTTCTCTTCTTTGGTAAGAGTGTAGCTGGCAGTACCTTCAAACAGCTCTGGATGCATGCTGTCTTGGTCTTTCATATGTTGTTGGTCCTGTCATGCTTCAGGTGTATCTTTGCTCTTCACATACACGCCCAAGAAGCCTAGCAGCGTCATGCAAAGATTCTTCGTCAGGTGCATCACGTCAATTGCAGAGCGGACCTCTAGGACTTTCTAATAAGGTAGCTCCCAAAATATAGATTTGTTTTTCCACATGGGTGCGTGTCCGACATCGTTCTTCTGAACAGATTGTCTACCAGGACCCTTTCCAAAGATTACTTTTAAATCCTTCACCATATCAAATACATCATCACCAGTACGGCGGGTAGGCTTACACCGGCTGTTTGCCTCACCATTGAAATGCTTACCTTTCTTTCTTAGGGTGTGCGTGGGCAAAAGAAAACAACGATTCTCCAGGTACACATTCTTCTTACATTTATCCAAATATATACTTTCAATCTCATTTAAACAGTATGTGCATGCATTGTATCCCTTGTTTGTCTGTCCTGAAATGTTACTAAGAGCAGGCCAATCATTGATTGTTATGAACAACAACGCTCGTAGGTCAAATTCCTCCTGCTTGTTCTCATCCCACACACGTACACCTTGTCGGTGCCACAACTGTAAGAGTTCTTCAACTAATGGCCTTAGGTACACATCAATGTCGTTGCCGGGTTGCTTCGGGCCTTGGATGAGCACTAGCGTCATAATGAACTTCCGCTTCATGCACAACCAAGGAGGAAGGTTATAGATACACAAAGTCACAGGCCAGGTGCTATGGCTGCAGCTCTGCTCCCCAAAAGGATTCATGCCATCTGTACTTAGACCAAACCATAAGTTCCTCGCGTCACCTGCATAGTCCGGGAACTCTCTCTCGATTTTTCTCCACCGAGACCCATCAGCGGGGTGTCTCAACATCTCGTCTTTCCTACGGTCTTCCATGTGCCATCGCAACAACTTGGCATGCTCTTTGTTCCTGAACAAACGTTTCAACCATGGTATTATAGGAGCATACCACATCACCTTGGCAGGAACCCTCTTCATGCGGCGCTTGCCCTCAACATCACTAGGGTCATCTCGTCTTATCTTATACCGCAATGCAGTGCATACTGGGCATGCATCCAAATTCTCGTACTCCTCGCCGCGGTAGAGAATGCAACCATTAATGCATGCATGTATCTTCTGCACCTCTAATCCTAGAAGGCAGACAACCTTCTTTGCTTCATAGGTACTGGCAGGCAGTTCGTTATCCTTTGGAAGCAACTTCTTCATTATTTTCAGCAACTTTTCAAATCCTTTGTCAGTCACACCGGTCTCTGCCTTCCATTGCAGCAATTCTAGTGTGCTACCCAGTTTTTTGTGCCCATCTTCACAATTTTGGTACAACAATTTGTTGTGATCCTCTAACATCTGCTTGAACTTCAACCTCTCCCTTTCAGTTACGCATTCTTCCTGGGCATCAGCAATGGCCCGACTAAGATCATCATCAGGCAGATCTGATGCCCGTTCTTCATCTTCTTCTTCATCAATGTCTTCCATTGTAGTACCATCGTATTCAGGGGACATAGTAGGGTAGTCGTTATCATTCTCTTCTTCTTTGTTGTGTTCCATCATAACCCCTCTTTCTCCGTGCTTGGTCCAACAATTGTAGCCGGTCATGAAACCGGACCGAAACAGGTGGCTGTGAAGGACTCTTGAGGAAGAGTATTCCTTATGATTCCGACAGACACCACATGGACAAGACATAAAACCATTCCGCTTGTTTGCCTCGGCCACAAGGATAAAAGAATGCACACCTTTAGTGAACTCGCTAGAGAGTCGGTCAGCGTACATCCATTGCCGGCTCATCTATATTATATAATTAATTAAGTACATCAAACATAATCATAATTAATTAGTACTGATCTAAAAAACAAAATTAAAGCCAACAACCGGGACTAAAGATATGATGAACCTTTAGTCCCGGTTGGTGTGGTGGCGACAACATGTCGACACTATGTTCTCAGTGGGCAACACTAAGCCAGTAAATGACGACACTATTTTGGGTGGGTGGCAGCACTAGGGGTGAGTGTGTCAACATTATGTCTTCAGTGCCCGACACTATGTTGTGCTACTTAATCTATAAATAGGTATGCATTCTTGTGAAGCACTGCAAGATGGTGTGCGAGACCAGGGACACCACTACGATGGAGCTTCTCGAAGATGTCTTAGGACCTCGCCGTAGAGGCACTCTCTAATATGCGAAATTAGTTAGCTCCACCAGCATACCGATCTAACTAGAGAAGATATAAACTTAAAGATGGTGTGCGAGAGCAGGCACACCACTACGGCAGAGCTTCTCGAAGATGTCTTAGGATCCCGTTGATACGTTGCAAACGTATCCATAATTTTTGATGTTCCATGCTTGGTTTTTATCTACTTTCTTATGTTTTGTCCATACTTTGGAGTACTTTCTATACACTTTCTTGGACTAACCTATTAACAATAGCTACAGTGTCAGCTGCCTGTTTTCTACTGTTTTTGGTTCCAGGAAATGCAGAAAATGAATATTCTCAGAATTGGACGGGACAAAAGCCAAAGTCAGTTTTTCACCGAGGGGGACACGGAGCCAAAATACGAGACAGAGAGGGGCCAGGGGGCCGCCACACCACCTGGCCGCGCGTCCAGGCCCGACCCACGCTAGGGGGTGGTGTGACCGCCTAGGGCACCCCCTCGGCCTCCCCTTTCGCCTATAAGATGCCTCCGATACAAAAACCCTAAGTACCCGATCAAAATTCCACGAAAGAGTCTATATCCGCCGTCATTTCCATCCCTAGATCGGGAAGGACATGAAGCTCTTCCCGGCACCCTGTTGGAGGGGAGAATTCACCCTGGAGGCCTTCTTCATCACCATGCAAGCCCCCGGTGTGATGCGTGAGTAGTTCATCTCTGGACTACGGGTCCATGTAGTAGCTAGATGGCTGGTTCTTCTCCTTTGTGCTATCATGTTTAGATCTTGTGAGCTCCGTTTATGATCAAGATCATCTATTTGTAATCCTACATGTTGTGTTTGCGGGGATCCTATGGATATTGAGATGCTATTTCAGATTGATTATTGATTCTATCATGTCTTTGTTATTTGTGATCTTGCATGCTTTCCGTTGTTAGTAGCTATCTTGGCCAAGTAGATGCTAGCAACTCCAAGAGTTAGTATTTATGCTCGATAGTGGGTTCATGCCTCTAGTAATCTGGGGGAAGTGACAGAAATCTCTAAGGTACTAGATGTGTTGTTGATACTAGGGAGAAAAAAACAATCCTTTGTTCATAGAACAATCGTATTGTTTACTTTACACGCAATGCGTAATGCAATTATCTCTTGCTTGCAACTTAATACTGGAGGGGGTTCGGATGATAACCTGAAGGTGGATTATTAGTCATAGATGCAGTTGGATTATGGTCTATGTACAATGTTGTAATGCCCAATCGAATCCCAAAGGAGTCAAGATGATTAGTATATGCATGTATTGCTTTCTCAGTGTTTGTCAATTGCCCTGCTGTAATTTATTCACCCAACATGTCATATATCTTAAGGAGAGCCACCACTAGTGAACTATGGACCCTGATCCTTTCTTTTACCATCAATCTACAACTGTTTACTTTTTTCTGTTTACTTTCTGCAAGCTATTACTTTCTTCCACATAATACGTTTAATCCTTTGTTTTCAGCAAAATCGGTGAGATTGACAACCTCACTGTAAGTTGGGGGAAAAGTTCTGTGGTTGTGTTGTGCAGGTTTCCACGTTGCTGCTGGCTGATACATTGCAAATGTATCTATAATTTTTGATGTTCCATGCTTGGTTTTATCTACTTTCTTGTGTTTTGTCCACACTTTGGAGTACTTTTCATATGATTTCTTGGACTAACCTATTAACAAGATGCCACAGTGCCAGTTGCCTGTTTTCTGCTGTTTTTGGTTCCAGGAAAGTCAGAAAATGAATATTCTCAGAATTGGACGGGACAAAATCCAAAGTTCCTATTTTACCGGAAGACTCATGGAGCCAGAAGCAGAGACGGAGGAGGGCCAGGGCCTGGCCACACCATATGGTGGCGCGGGCTAGCCCTGGCCGCACCACCAAGTGGTGTGGGCCCCCTGGAACTCCACCGACCTTGCCTCTTCGCCTATAAGAAGCCTCCCGATGCATAAACCCTAAATAGTCAATCAGAAATCCACGAAAAGTTTCGCTGCGCCGCCGCCACCGAAGGAGAGATTCGGGGGATAGAAAGTCTCTGTTCTGGCACCCTGCCGGGACGGGGAAGTGCCCCCGAAGCCATCTCCATCGATCTCCACCACCATCTCCATCACCATTGCTGATTCCCATGATGAGGAGGGAGTAGTTCTCTCTCGAGGCTAAGGGTTCTACCGGTAGCTATGTGTTCATCACTCTCTCTATTCATGATCATATTGAGATCATGAGCTTGTAATCTATAGATCTACCTCGCTACTCAAGTGCTTTAATAGATCTCTGCTCTCCCCATGTGTGTGAAAGTGACAGCGTGCACACCATGGTGGCACTTAGGCTAGAGATTACAAATAATTGTTATGAGTTATATTTGGAGTTGGATGTCTTTATGAAATTGTGGTGTTTGTTGGACTCATCTAGTGCTCAAGGTGACAGTGTGGGGTTTCTAGATGGGAAAGGCTTACTTTGAGGTGTGCTGTTATAGCCCTACCAACGATTGGAGTGTCCAACCGGAGAGTAGTTAAGAGTAGTATCATAAAGAGAAGATATTTATATATGAGAGTGTTCACTAGTGAAAGTATGATCCGTAGGCCTTGTTTCTAAGCATTGAAACACCGTTTGCTAGTAGATATGTTACATGTTTGCTTGCTTCCATCTTTATTTTAGTTTTACTTTAGTCTTTTCCACGCCATCAAAGTATTTTCTAGCACCGTTATCTTATATCCATACCACCTGTATTTCACTATCTCTTCGCCGAGCTAGTGCACCTATACACCTGACAAGTGTATTGGGTGTGTTGGGGACACAAGAGACTTCTTGTATCTTGATTGCAGGGTTGCTTGAGAGGGGATACCTTTGACCACTTCCTCCCTGAGTTCGATAAACCTTGGGTGATCCACTTAAGGGAAAACTTGCTGCTGTTCTATAAACCTCTGCACTTGGAGGCCCAACAACTGTCTACAAGAATAGAAGTGCGTAGACATCACTGGCGCTGGTAGTGCGCTCTGCCAAAGTCCAGCTAGCAACACCTTGGAGGTGTTTCCTTGCTACTACTGGATTGATAACCTTGGTTTCATAACTGAGGGAAAACTTACTGCTGTGCTCATTCTTGGGGTTCCCCAACGAGCTCGTTAATACACGAGTCAGCAAGTATATTTTCTGGCGCTGTTGCCGGGGAGTCAAGGACATCTTCACAAGGGGAGTCCCTCATAACTAGTCTCTTTACTTTGTTTTTTGTTTTGCTTAGTTTATTTCTGCTTTGTTTGCTTATTTCTTTATCAAAAACACAAAAAAATTAGTTTTACTAGTTTGCTTTCTTTATTAAAAACACAAAAAATGACTACTCTTGAAAACACTAAGTTGTGTGACTTCACTAGCACCAACAATAATGATTTCATGTGCACACCTATTGCTCCACCTGTTCCTGAAGCTACTTTCTTTGAAATTAAACTTGCCTTACTCAATCTTGTTATGAGAGAACAATTTTCTGGTATTGGTAATGAAGATGCTACTGCTCATCTAAATAACTTTGTTGAACTTTGTGAGATGCAAAAGCATAGGGATATAGATGGGAATATCACTATTAGGAAACAGCCTATCTGTGGCGCATCAAAAGGGGACTTCTGTGGCGCATATCTTTGTCGCCACTGTTACCTCGCCACTGATAACTACTTCCTGTGGCGCATATGGATATGCACCACAGAAGTTCTAGACTTCTGTGGCGCATTTACGTGTATGCGCCACAGATATGCCATGCGCCACTAACTATATAATTATATGCGCCACTGATTGTGTAACATGTATTCGAAGTAAAATACTTTCCTGGTGTATAATCAGGTATTTATACATGATTTATACAGGATTTATATAGGATTTATCCAGATGAGTATAAAATACATTGCACAAGTAGTAGATGCATGAAAACCGACATATATATAATACAAACACTTAGAGCCCGATCGAGATAGATATATAGTGTCAAGTGCCAAATTTTTACACAAGCGCCGAATACAAAGTTCATATCATATCACATTAAAAATATGAAGTGGCCACCGCCGCCTACACTAGGATCAAATAGAATACAACTGTGATAATGGTGAGCAAGAGCATTAGCCCGACCAATATCTTCATTCGGTTCTTCTTCCACAAGTGGTTCCTCCACTTGGCTATCGCCTCCTCTCTAGTCGCATATCCTTTGTAGATGTTGCCGCTGAACTTGTTCACTTGTTTGTAGCAATCCTTCCACTCCTCGTAGACTCCTGGAACCCTACCCATGTACACCACATACCACCTCGTCGCCATCTCTATAGACGACAAGGCATATTAGTAAACATACAACGAAAAGAATGAACAAAGGCTTCACATCCATATATATATGTTCATAGAATATAAAACAAAGGATCCATAAACCTAAAAGTTAGATCATCATAGAAGCAATAAGTTCAACGACAGCACAACCACAAGGTAGTTTAAGTCTAACAACAATGACCATTTCGACCACGATCGAGATAGTAAAGTTTATGACACACACACACTAATACAGCAGGCGTCCATCAAGAATATACACACACTGGATCATGCTAGAGGCACACATCGATCACGATGAAGACTTCCTCTTCTGGCACGGCTTCGGGAACGGTAGATAGCCCTCTTTCGTCATCCATGTCCTTGTGTCACCCTGCTTACGGAGGCGTTCTTCGATCTCCCTCTTACTCAACCCTCTGGCTTGTTGTAGGGCACCGCCCCTTGTGTTGACATCTTCAATGATGATTTGTGACAACTTCATCTGAATGCGATGGAAGTCTTCTCTAAGATCAGCATCGTCGATTTTCGCCAAAGTTTTGGCCCATCCTCGGAGACTAGATGGCAACGTTAGGTTATGGCAATCCCGAACATAGCCTTTAAGGTGATGGAGGACGTAGAAGGCCTCCTTGGCACCAGCAGTCGACTGCTTGACGCAGGGGAAGTCGAGCACGTGCTTGAAAACGTGTTTGCCATCCTTGATACATTCCCCCCTATCTACGAAGGTGCATCCCTTCTTGGTGTAGCCCTCGAGAGCCTCATTGAGAACACCCCTTATTTTAGTGTAGTCTTTCTTCTTCGTCAAACTCCCCGAGTCGAAATACGTGGCTAGCGAATACCTCGGGGCAAGGACGATGAGCGTGCAGTATTTGTCTCTGCGCAACACAATTGGAACGGAATGTTGGAAAAAGAGCAAAGGAAAGAAATCTATAAGAAATGCATAAGTTACGGTGACGATGAGCGAGTGTGTGTACTTACTCGGGAAAGAAAGGCAAAATAAGTGTGCCCTTCCTCTTGTTGTCCACCATGAACTTCTCGAGGTACGCTGTCGCCTTGGTCCGTGTCTCTGATCCTTCGACCAACTGGCTGTCCCGCATGTAGTAGGGATCCACTATCACGATTTCCGGGGTACTTTCTCTCTTGATCGTGAGCGCCAGATTGAGCGTGTATAGGCAGACCAAGTTATAGTCCAGCCGTTTCGTGAGAAACAGCTTGAATATGTCCTCGAACGCTATGAAGAATATATCCGCGGGGGGTTCATCGATGAAGCCCACGTCCAATGGCACCTTGGCCGTGAAAACCGGGTAATTTGGATCGTCCTCTTTAAGAAGGAGGGCCTCTAGTGTCTTGACACCCTCGTGCAAAGTTAACATGGCTCCAACCGCAATGTGGATCATATCCGGAGTCAATATCGGATCACCAGCTACATGCACTCGGGGCAAGCCAAATTGTGTGGATGGTATGACGATGGCGTCCTGACCCCGGATCCTCTTCGGAAGAGGCTGGCTCGCACCCTTCTTATTATTATTACCTCTCTTCCTGTAGTGCTTCTTCTTCACAACAGTGTCAGCCATTGCCATCTGCTCATCAGTCGCCTTTTGGAGTGTGTTGGGGCTGAAAACCAATCCCGGTTTCTCTTGTGGTGGATCGGCGGCCGGAGGCGTCTCTTGAGAAAGACCATGGAAGACCAGGCGCTGCGTGCATGTATTGGGCCGATCAGCTTGATGGTCGTCGCGAGCTGCGAAGGGTTCTTCATCCCACAGAAGGCATATACAATCCTTTGGCGGCGCCGGTGTTGATGAAGTCGTAAACGTTGACCAATTCATCATCATCTTCATGGGTGCCATCATGTGGTGGTGGTAGCGGGGGCGACGGCGGTTGCGGCACAACGTCTTTGCCATGTGGCGGTGCACACGCTGCCAAGAGTTGATGGTGACGGCTGGTGGTGGCGACAACGGCGGCTACTGGCTTCCGAGGTGGTGGCCGGGCGATGATCGGTCGAGAGGTGGCGCCGGTGCTCCCCTCCCCGCAAGATGAATCTGGGTCTTCGGCCATGTCAAGGGCCAGTTGTAGCATTCCCCAAGGGTCTTGTGTTCGTCGGCTCCCTGAGGTTGAATGGGGGGTCCATGTCGTCGCACCCTGGCAACACCGAGCCAACCTGACCTTCATCACGTCATCATCCATTGGATTGTTGTGCATCGTGCGGCTTGCCGGTTGTATAAGAGTGCCCTTGGCAACATCCTTCAACTCACCGCCGACATCTTTAAGCAGGAGTACGCAAGAAGTGTCCTGAGGCAAAAACATGTTGTTGGGCGTCATGAGATGGAAACATTCATGCATCAAAGGCATAAAGGAGATGACGTGCACTAACTAATTAGTTACCTTGGTGATGGCGTGGATCTCGGCTAATGTAGAGACACGGCGGATGCCGGCGGCCGGCCTATCATCATCTGCAATCTCCCGCTCGGGTGCCTCACGAAGCACCACCGCCGTCGGCTGCGCCTTATTGGTATCTTTCGGGGGAGGGGGCGTCGGTGTGACCAAAACGAGGGGATGCGTCCTGACGTTGACGGCCGGCGGGGTCACCAGGTCCGGCGAGATGGTAACATTGATGCCCGAGTTGCTACCGCTTAAGCTGGGCAGATGTATCGGCCCCTGTCGACCTCCCGCATTCCAAGCAGTAAGCCCCTCGAAAAACTCAGGGGGGATCATCGAGCGGAGCTTCTCTTCCACTAACTTGTCCACCATTTTCTGGTCCACCGCCTTCTCCTCTAGTGTCTGCACCTTCATCTTCAGCTATGCAACAACGGCTTTATCCTGGTTCTTCCTGTCCCTTCTTTTCCTGGCGTCCTCTTTGTAGAACTCCTTGAACTTCATGCTCGTACCGAAGCCGGACACACGGCCAGCTGAGGACGGCGGCAACCCCTTGTCCTTCTTCTTGTAAGCATTGGTCGCCCTGTTGAAAACCGTGTCCCACAGCTCCGTCGAATCCTAGGACGACTCTGTGGCAGTAGTGTTCAGTTCCTCCTCCTGCAGAGACAAGGAAAGGTGAACCCATTTAGATTCTTGGCTTCATTATCTTAATTAGAATGCAATAGACTTGAGATCGGCGATAAATTCCTTACCAGATTCTTCTCGAATTCCTTCACCTCTGGATCATCGGTGATGAACTCCCCTGTTTCCTTGTCCAGGTAGTAGCGGGCCCAAACAAATTGCCTAAGCTGCAAGTCCGTGATTTTAAGCCAAGGGTTGTCTTTACCAAGGCGTTCAAGCTCGGCGTCCTCCTTGTCCCAAATGGCCTGTTTCCCCCTGTAACCGCCGCTTCCAAGGTGGTGGTTACCTATGTTCTGTTCCCGCATACTCCTTCCCCATTGAGTCCATTTTATAGCGTCAGCGGTAGCTATATCCGCCTTGAATATCCTAAACTCCTCTTCGTCGAGCATCGGATTTTTCTTACTAATAACCTCCCAGCTTTCATCTTTGTCAATGCTATTCTTCACCCGGGTTTTCCAGCTGCTCAAGGCGTTGCTCATCTTCGTGAGGGCTAGTCTGTTCACCGGGTTCTTATTTCTCTCGAGGTTTCTAAACTGCTCTGGGAATCTGTATCGCTTGTGAAGCTTCTTAAGGAGGTTATCGACCAAGGCTGCATGGTCAGCATGTCTGATGTACTTCGTGTTGATCGACATGCTTTCCCAGACGATGCACCCGAGTTACAGGCCGTACCCTTTAGCAATCGCCTCTGGAGCAATGGGTTGGCCACTTTCTGTGACCTCAGTGAACTCATCACAGACAGTGGCAAGCACTGGCACCTTCCGCTCCTTCTGTTCCTTCTTCTTCTTCTGAGAAGCGGCCGGGTTGCCGCTACCGCCATCGCCACCGCCATCGGTGCGGGCGCCGCCATCGGTGGTGTCATCCTCTTCGCCGCCGCCTTCACTAGTTCCATCGTAGTCATCTTCGTCCCCCTCGTAATCAGGATCTACGCCCTCATTGGCCCCAGCAGCTCTGGCGACGGTCGCCTCCTCCTCCGGTGGTGGTGTCATCCTCATCGCCTCCTCCTCCTCCTCCCGTTGGGACCCCTGCCAGAATGACTGGTTGGCCTGTCTAGCTTGTTCTTCGACGCTGATCATGTGCTTAGAAGGGCCAGACTCCTTGTTGCCCGACATGTTTGCACTACTCTATTTAAAAGAGGCAAAATGTTAGCACAAATCCCGGCCAAAAAATTCGGCATGACCTTTGCTAATTTTTTGACCTAGGAGTGCCCATTTCTCAACCGAAACGGAAGTGAATCGACACTTCGGGAGAAATGGGCAACTCAAATAAAATCCCTGCAAGACAAAACACCCCATCCCCATATTGATAGCCACATGCATTGACCCCAGCATCCATCATATCCATCATCCACATGCACAGTATATATATAACAGATATAGTACCAGTCCATCATCACATCACAACCCCATGTATATATATAACAGATATAGTAGTGTAACGACAGAAGTACTTGCTGAACAACAGAAGTGTAACAGAAGTGTAGTAATTGCTATAGTACTAGGCTGAAGTGTAACGGTAGTACTTGCCGAACAGCAGATAACAATTTAACATCCTAATAAATCCAGGTACAGGTCAATTAAATAGATGACACAGATACAGGTCAATTACTAAGAAGGTGCTGTCCCTCGATGTTAATGGAAAATTACCACTTCAAACAAAACACAAAGCTGTGAACCTGATATAACCACCTATATCAGGGCATACACATGGTTGCCATTTACATGGGATAAGTCATGAACTATAAGACAGAAATCTTTCAGAAACATAAATTAACAACAACGAGTTTTTACTGAGAAATGGCTGATCTTTGGATGGGTTGGCGGTTAATACCGTGCCTCAAATTCTCATCTATGACCAATAGTTGCATAGTAAACAGCTTAGCAGACTCGCAGTAAGCAAAGCAGAAACAACTATAACCAAATTCTCATCTATTACCACCCACACATCCTCCCTAAACCTAGTATTTCTTACATCTCCAATGATCCTTCTACAACAGCTATAAAAACATCCTTCACTTCCATCAAACTTGACCAAAAGTGAGAGCACCCAACATAATTCTTATCTTGAGCATTGATACTGGATTTAATATACTTACCCATCAAAACCCTCTGCTATAGATATAGCACAAGGTAAAAAAGTAAATTCCAATAACATATCCCATGTTTAGGTTACTAATACTTAGCCCATGTTTCACATAGCAGTATAGCACAAGGTAAAAAAAAGTAAATTCCAATCACATAGCAGTATAGCCCATGTTTCACATATCAGTATAGCAAATTTCCATCATGTAAAAAAAGTAAATTCCAATCACCACCAAATGGAATCTAAAGAGACCCATAATTGGCAATACCATGAATTATGTAAACTCGTTAAGACTCTTCAAGCCCAGCAAAGTTAAGATGAACAAGCAATCCGGCACCATGAAAAATATTTTATACTTATTATGCTTTAATGCCTCTGGAAAAAAAACAAGACATCCTTAACGACAACATTCGTAACTTTTTCAGGTGATATACTTGGATAACCATAGTATTGACCTATAATTATAAATATCACACAAAGGTGCATTCGACAGGTAGAAGCAACACCTTCTAACAAGATAACAGACCAATTCTAAAAACATATCCCCCTGAAGAATGAATGCTTGTATATTGCATTGGTAACAGAACAATGTTATGAGAAGTGAGGAACACTCCCCCTGCTGCTAAACAAAAGTAAATTTGGCTCTGTGTGCTATATAGAAACGGTGGACACAGGGACGGTGGACGGTGGACGGTGGACAGTGGACGGTGGACGGCGGACGGTGTACAGCAGATGGTGCAGAAGCAATAGTGCAGCATTACCTAGGGACGATGGCGGATGGTGACGAGGTGGATGGCGAACGGCAAGGTGGACGGCGGACGGCAAGGTGGCTCTCCACGGACAGGCTCCTCCTCCACGGGCAGGCTCCTCCTCCACGGGCTCTGGCGATGGGGGGCGGCTCTCCTCCACAGGCTCCGGCGCGGTGGTGATGGCGCTGCGGACGGGCTCGTCCTCCACAGGCTCTCCTCCACGGCGGCTCCGGCGCTAGGGTTGCGAGTACAGATAGAGGCGACGACGGATCGATTGACTAAGTGTGGATCAAGAGAGAGAAAGGGGAGATTAGGGGGAGAGGCTGATCAAACCGTTCTGTGCCTAAGTGTGAAAGTTCTGTGGCGCATTCCCACAGAATGTGCCACAGAAGTTGGAACATCTATGGCGCATTCTTAAGGAATGCACCACAGAACTTCTTGACATAGTAAAACCCGTGGCGTCTCGTAGTATGACAAGATCTGATACTTGTCCTAGTGGTCTTGCTCGCTTGCTCTCACCCGAGGCAGCCAGGTTCGAATCCTGGCTGTCTCACACATTTTTTTCTTTTTTTTAAATATTTTTAATTACATACATATGCATATTTATTCAAAAAAAAGTAAGAACATATACATATATGCATATTTATTCACATATGCATATTTATTCAAAAAAAGTAAGAACATATACATATATGCATATTTATTCAAAAAAAGCAAGAACACATATGCATATTTATTCATACATATATATTTGTGTGTTTTCTTTGTCACACACAAATATGAATTTGTATACCCACACGATTATCACATTATATGTTTTAGTCTCTAACTAATACCCACACGAATTAATACACCAAAAAGTCACACAATTGCTAGTGTCTCTTCACAATCTTCTTGACCTTTTTCGTCGCGGTTGAATACTTTAGCCCATGCACTTTGAGATTTCTTCTTGTGAATGGACAACCTTTAGTAGGAAGTGTGGTCTTCCTTCTTACTTTAGTAGTAGTAGGCATGTCGAAGTACTTGTCGAATTCCTCTTCGATCTTCGGGTCGCCATTTTTGTCGAAGTTTTGCTCGTTGGCGGCTCCTTCCATTCCGATGATGCTCCTCTTGCCCCTCCTAACTACAACACGGTTGGGCTTTGATGGGTCGGTAATAAAAAAGCATTGATCAACTTGGCTAGCGAGTACCCAAGGCTCATTTTTTGCGGAGGCGTTCTTTGTTGATTTGGCATCTGGTATAACCATTGTGGTGAAATAGCGGCCTTCTTTTTCCACGTTCTTGGCCCATCTAACACGGAACATCGGTACGATCTCTCCACAGTAGTCGAGCTCCCATATCTCCTCGATCCTTCTATAGAATCTTTCCATCACAGTAGTCTCGTCATCAGCAAAGGATAACATAGTTACTCCTGAGTTTTGGTATTCACTATTCTTGTCCTTTTCCTCGGTGTAGAATCTGTAACCGTTTATGTCGTATGACTGATAGGTCCTTAGGTTGTGCCCTGGGCCCTGCGATAAGGAGAATATGAGTTTTTGATCTTCCGTAGAAGGCGTCTGTGGGGGATTGTCCAGTTGCCTTTTCTTGAACCAACCCGTGAAGCTAGAGTTGTGCTCTCTGGTTACGTCTCCCTTCTTCCTCGACCGGCCCTGGTCAACGTACTCCTGCTCGATTAAGCTTCTGTGATCTTCGACCCAAGGGCCGACCACTTCAATGTGTTGTAGCACGACTCGGTGTGCCCTTTCAAAATCAATGCGTCGACCATCAATGCCGACATGTAGTGAGCGGCAGCCCTCACGATGACCATATCCACCGAGCCTGCTGAGGTGCTTCTTTGTGGGTATTCCAACATCCTCGTTCTCGGTGGTTAGATAATTCTGGCAGAAGGAGATGCACTCGTAGATCAGAAAGCCCTTGGCTATGCTTCCATCTGGACGAGACCTGTTGCGAACAAATCCTTTGATGACACCGTTTAGCCTTTCAAATGGCATCATGTTGTGCAGGAATGTCGGCCCGAGCTGGATGATGTCGTCCACGACATGTACAAGCAGATGCACCATGATGTCGAAGAATGCGGGCGGGAAGTAAATCTCAAGATCGCATAGTATCATCACGATCTCTTCCTGTAGCCTGTCAAGCTGCTTCACACCGATCGACTTCCTAGATATGACGTCAAAAAAGTTACAGATGCCAAACAACGTCTCACGGACATGCTCGTCCATTATCCCACAGATCACAACAGGGAGTATCTGCGTCATCAACACGTGACAGTCGTGAGACTTCATACCGCTGAACCTCTTCTTCGCCATGTCCAGATATCTGCTTATCTTCCCCGAGTAACCGTGAGGAACTTTCACTCCCAAGAGGCACCTGAAAAACTGCTCGAGCTCCTCCAGACTCAGAGTGAAGCAGGCAGCACGAAGCACCACCTCATTCTTCTTAACTCTTTTGCGGCAACCTTGAGTCCCTTCCTGATGATGATGATGATGATCATCATCATCACTATCAGGGTACTGAAGATCTTTCTTTATGCCAAGCAATTTAAGGTCCTTTCTTGCTTTCGGCCCATCCTTGGTCCTCTCCGGCATGTTCAGTAGAGTGCCAAGCAGACTCTCGGTAACGTTCTTCGTGATGTGCATTACATCGAGGCTATGGGGAGTGTGAAGGACCTTCCAATACGACAGGTCCCAGAAAACAGACCTTGCTTTCCATACACCCAGCAGCGGCTTTGTCCTCGGTCTTTTTTTCCAGGCGCAGGGCAATCTACCCAATTATTCAAAAGCTCCTCGATTTCTTCGCCGCTCCTCGGACGCGGGGCTCTTTCGAGCTCGTCCTTACCATTGAACAGGTCAGCACGTTTTCTCCACGGGTGATCCATGCAGAGCCACTTTCGAGTACCTTAACACGGTTTTCAAAGACCCGGGATCCCTTGGTAGATGGAGATGCGGTGTCTCATCCATGCACTTGACACATGCATTGTGTACGTGGTTCACCTAGGCCAATACATATGCGTAACCAGGATAGTCCTGCACGGTCATGAGCAACGTGGCTCTCAGATGGAAATATTCTTTAGTGTAGGCGTCCCACGTACGGGCCGGCATCTCCCACAAGCTGGCTAACTCCTCTCTCAATAGCCCGAGATACAGATGCATATCGATACCTGGTTGTTTCGGCCCCTGAATAAGAATGCTCATGTGTACATACCTTTGCTTCGTGCATAGCCACGGGGGGAGGTTGTATGGCCATACAAACACGGGCCAGGTGCTATGCGTGCTACTTTGGTTTCCAAAAGGATTGAGTACATCGGTGCTCATACCCAGCCTGACGTTCCTTGCATCGCTCCCGAACTCTTCGAACTCGATGTCTAATGCATTCCACTGGCTAGCGTCTGAAGGGTGTGTCAGGATCTTGCCCTTCTCTGGATCATCTTCGGGTTTCTCTCTTTCTGCGTGCCATTGCATGAGCTTTGCTTCCTTAGGATCTACGAAATATCGCTGCAGACGAGGGGTGATAGGAAAGTACCATACCACTTTTCGAGGAACTTTCTTGTTCCCTCTCTTGTACCGTCCTTGGCCACACACCGGACAAGTGGTTCTATCTGCGTACTCGTTCCGATAAAGTGCACAATCATTGATGCATGCGTGGTATTTAATGTGTGGTAGGTCGAGAGGGCACACGATTTTCTTGGCCTCCTCGATACTTGTTGGCAATGTGTTCCCCTTAGGAAGTTGGTCGTGCCAGTATTCCATGTTCGCGTTGAAGCTCACATCGGTCCATTTGTGTTCGGCCTTCATCTCTAGAGCCTTGAGCGTTACACTCAAACGTGTATCCTCGGGGCGACACCCAGGATACAATGGAGTCATCCTGTCTACCTCCATTTGGGCCAGCTTGGCTTTCTCTCTGGCTGCAGCTTTGTCGTTGCTCGTCTCCTTGAGGAGCAGTTCTTGAACATGAGGGTCCTGCAAGATCGAAGTTAGCAGCGTCTGTGTGTTCACGTCTTCTACTTCTTCATGATCATGCCCGTCGTCATCTCCTTGTCCATGCTGATCATGCCCGCCGGCATCTCCTTCGTCATGATGATCATGCCCGCTGGCATCTCCTTCGTCATGATGATCATGCCCGGTAGACTCTTCGTCTTCTCGCTCGCCCACGTCTTTGTGACCACCACCATGTCCTGCCGGCGCCTCATTGAGGTTGCGCATGAAACTGCGCCTAAGCAGGTGACCCTCCAATTGTCCAGATTCAGGGTCGATCCAGCGCTGCAGTTTGCATGTTCGACATGGACATGTTATCATGGTCTTGTTGTTCAGAATCATGTCCTCCTTCGCGCCTTTCTTGTACCTAGCAATTCGACCTTCGCTCATCGTGAGGACCATGGTTACCTGAGCGGTCAAAATAGAGAATATAGGTGAGAACCACACCATATGAACACACACATGCATGAATGCTAGCCAGAAAAATTTCGGCATGACCTTTCCTAAAATTAGGACATATGGGTAGTGCAAAAATTTGCCGAAATGGAAATGAATCAACATTTCGGCAAACATCGATGCAACCACACCGGCTGGGCCCGACAACAACAAGAAAACAACAAAAAACTTCCTCCCATTGCAAACATTCATGCACCACACACAAGCATCGTCTCGCCATGGATCGCACACACACACCGCCCGCGCGACAAGCTTCACCTACATGTTCATGATGTCCAAGTACTCACCTAGCTATAGTAGACACAATAATAGCGAGACAAGACCGCGCGATGAGAGAGTATGGACAAATAGATCTACAATGCAAGTTGGTGGAGAGGAAATTAGTAAACAAATAGAGAGACGTGAGAGGGAAAAGTAAGGAACTTTTAGATCTAGAAGTTGGAGCGAAGCTTCTACTTACCAATTTATGGATTAAAGTAGGTTTAGATATAAGAAAATGGAGAAACTATGGGCAAGATGGGGTGTGAGGGAGGAGGTAGATGAGTTGGGAGGAGGTAGAGATGTGAAATGGGTGGTGGTGGGGTAGATAGATAAGAAAGCTAGCTCATGTCACCTTTTTAACATATGGATCTGGACGCCCTCATCTGTGGCGCATATGGAGGAAATGCGCCACAGATGATGAAACTTCTGTGGCGCATTTCTACCATATGCGCCACAGAAGTGGGTGAATAAGATTCCCTCTGTGGGGCCCACCCCCAAGTTCTGTGGCACATGCTAGGATATGCGCCACAGAAGTGAAACACATCTGTGGCGCATATTTCAACATGCGCCATAGAACTTGGGTGAATTAGATTCCGTGGTGGGGTCCCCCTCCATGTTCTGTGGCGCATGAGTAAATATGCGTCATAGAAGTTTCCTCTTCTATGGCGCATATTACAGAATGCGCCACAGAACTTGGATCATCCCCCCCGCCGGCGGGTCCCACCAATCTTCTGTGGCGCATGCTCTAGAAAATGCGCCACAGAACTACCAAACTTCTGTGGCGCATTCTTTCCAGTGCGCCACTGATGTCTTCCTGTGGCGCATAGATTGGCTCATGCGCCACTGAACATGTTGTCTATCTATAGGCTATTTCCTAGTAGTGTATTATTAAGCTTAAATTGTTTCCTTTCTCTTTGAGAGGAAAACCTAAAGAATGGTTGAATTCCTTAACTAGGAATAGTATTGATTCTTGGACTAAATGCAAAGATGCTTTCATTGAAAAATACTATCCTCCTGCTAAGATTATATCTATGAGAAGTGAAATAATGAAGTTTAAACAATCTGATAATGAACATGTTGCTCAAGCTTGGGAAAGAATGAAATCTTTGGTAAAGAATTGTCCCACTCATGGACTGACTGCTTGGATGATTATCCAAACCTTTTATGCAGGATTGAACTATTCTTCAAGAAATCTATTGGATTCTGCTGCTGGAGGTACCTTTATGACCATTACTTTGGGTGTTGCAACAAAGCTTCTGGATAATATGATGGTTAACTATTATGAATGGCACACTGAAAGAGCTCCACAAGGTAAGAAGGTAAATTCTGTTGAGGAAACCTCTTCCTTGAGTGATAAAATTGATGTTATTATGTCTATGCTTGTTAATGGGAAGGCTCATATTGATCCAAATCATGTTCCCTTAGCCTCTTTGGTTGCTCAAGAAGAGCAAATTGATGTGAACTTTATAAGAAATAACAATTTTAGCAATAATGCCTAGAGGAATAATTTTGGTAACAACAATTATAGGCCATATCCTCCCAACAATGGTAATGCTTATGGAAATTCCTACAACAATAATAGGAGTGCCCCCTCTGAACTTGAAGTTATGCTTAAAGACTTTATTAGTAAACAAACTGCTTTCAATAAAACTATTAAGGAGAAACTCTCTAATGCTAAAAGAAATATATCATCTTTGTCTGAAGCACAATCCTCTTTGATTAATAAAATGGCTGCTAAACCTGAAACTAATGAGAATCCCTTTGCTGGTACTAATGCCATACAAGTTAGAATTGATGAAAATGTTAGACTATTACCTGAATTGCATGCTAAGTGGGAAAGAGAAGATGAAATTGCTAGAAACATTAGTGTTTCTACTATCACTACCACTAGTGTTGAGGCTAGTAATAGCTCTACTACTTTAGATGATAATTATGATTTTGATCTTGATGGTTGCAATATCTCTGAAGTTATTAAGTTTGTACAAAATCTTGCTAAAAGTCCTAATGCTAGTGCTATGAATATGACCTTTACAAAACACATTATTGATGCTCTCATAAAGATTAAAGAAGAAAAGATGAAACATAAAGCTTCTATTCCTATAAAACAAGAAGATGGTTGGGAACCCATCATTAATATGAAAGTGAATGATTTTGATTTTAAAGCTTGATGTGATCTTGATAGTAGTGTTTCTATTATGCCTAGAAGGATTTATGATATGCTTGATTTGCCACCATTGGAATATTGTTATTTGAATGTCCCACTTGATGATAATGCTAAAAATAAACTCATGGGGAGTATTAATGATGTTCTTATTATGGTTAACAATGCCTATGTCCCTATTGATTTCTATGTTTTGGATGTTGAATGCAATGCTTCTTGTCCTATTACTTTGGGAAGACCTTTTCTTAGAACTGTTGGTGCCATTATTGATATAAAATAAGGCACCATTAAATATCAACTCCCAGTCAAGAAAGGTATAGAACACTTCCCTAAGAAGAGAGAAAAGATTTCTTTTGCCTCTCCTATGAAAACAAAATTTGCTCTTAATGCTTCTTCATTTGAGAATAATTGATTCTTTTCTTGCTTCTTATGCCTAACTTAAAGGCGTTAAAGAAAAGTACTTATTGGGAGATAACCCAAAATTTTTAGATGAGTCTTGGAAGTTATTACTTCAGTAATAACCTCAGTAATAACCGCTCCTTATCCTTTTTATTTTCTTTTTGTGCCAAGAGTAACCTCTAATGAGAGAGAAGTAATGATTGGGAAAGTTGTTGTCCCGAAACAGATTTTTGTGCTTCACCGTAAAAATTCGTGTAAAATATCTGTATGTCTTATTGAGGCGTTAATTTTTGTGCTTCTGCCCCAGGTTGTTATCTAACTTTCGTTAGTTCAAGACTTTCTGATTTGAGCAATAGAAGGTCTTCAAAATAATTGGTTTTTACCTGCTAGTCTGTTTTGACAGATTTCTGCCATTATTTGCATTTGCTTCTTGTTGGTTCCTTTTTGAGTTCTTTTGGGGAATTGAGATTTTTGAGGGAAGTGCTATAGTATCTTGTGTTTTAATGGAAGTTTTATTGGTGTTGAAACTGAAGCTAAAGACCTATTATCTTGAGTGCACTAATGTTGCTAATAAAGATTGTGTGAAGTTTTGTATGAAGGAAAAATTTCAGGTGTATGGAGAGAATGATGTAATGAGATGAAGAATGGACTAAAGCTGAAGCTTGGGGATGCCACCCCGTGTCACCCCAAGAATTATTCAAGAGTTACAAGCGTCAAAGCTCTTCTTCATCAATAAAAATCCCAGGTTTCTTCCAAACACTTCATTTTTATTATTTCATGCACAATTGTGTTGTTCTTGGAGCGTCTTCTTTTTCGTTTTCGTTTTGGTTTTCCGTTTGCTTGGTTTTCTTAGTGTGCTGAATAAATTGGTTGGAGCCCCTCTTTCATGCATTGGTTTTCAAATAGTTTGGTTTGGATTGGAAAAAGAGTAGGAAAGTTCATGCTTAAGTGGTAAAAGGAGCTTCTTTTTGACTGTGGCCTATGCCTTGTCATGCCATGCTTGATATTGTTTTGGCTTTATGCTTGATATTTGCTGTAGCATGACATGTTATAAACAATTGAGATTTCTTAATGTGCCTTGGAAGAATCATGCGTTGTTTTAACATATTAAAGCAGAGTATTATGCTATTCTCCTTTGATGCTTTATTTGGGTTGACTTGGCACATGCTCACACCATGTTATGACTATCCCAAGTCACCATAGCCTTTATGATCCTTTAGTTTTCGACTTGTAATATCACTTTATGATTTGATTAATGATGTTTTGTTGCTCTGCATGATTATGGCCATTATTGCTCTCTTAGTTGGTCGCTCCCAATCTTTTGCTAGCCTCCATAACCAAGTATGAGTTCCACTCATGCATCCAACTCCTAAAACCAAGTTATTCCAAAGAGTCCACCATACCTACCTATTAGCATTTGCTATTCCAAGTATATTCATGTTTTTATCTACCTTCCGAATTAAACTTGTTATGAGAAAACTAGTGATTAAAGCTCTCACGAACTTGATGGCACACTTTACTTTTCTTGCCCTTAATAAACTTAAACCATTATGTCGTGTATGTTGTATATGCTTGCACTTATATGTTGGGGATTAGAAGAACCATACTGTCATGGGGAACGCTTTCAACATTGCACTTGTACTTTGTACCTAGTTGATATCATGCTCTTTTGTCTATGGATGTCATCGGTGTGAAATGAAAGGGGAGCTTGTAAGTCCATGGAGTTATGTATGTGTGTTAGAGAAACGCCTGGGCCGCTGGTCTAATCCATGCCGTCATGGTGGAAACCTGCAGCATAACCATAATGAGCTGTCTATGAAGCATTCTTCTTATAAAAAAAGAGTCAGATATTGAGAAAAAGAGAAAAATAAAAAAAAGAGATATGAGAAAAGAGGAAAGAGAGAAAAAAGCACCATTTTCCCATGGTAAATAAGAAGATTGCTGAGCTGCTCGTTGTATGCTTGCCTTGTCATTTTGATATGGGGATTCTTCCGTATCATCGGGCAATGGGTACCCCGTTGGCGGTTCTCTATGATACACATGTACTTACTATGACAAGAACTTACCGGTAACTAAACTTGAGTAGCATGAGGAGCGACCCTCGTATTCAAGGGACATGAGATTTCCAACTTATACTTTGTCAAGCATATACCCCATAGTTTGTTCACTTTAAACTTAATCACTTCAAGATGCTTATGATAGGGGCAATGAGAGCTGAAAGCTAATAAGTACCATAATTTTTGGAAGCTCTTTATGAGACTTGAATCTCTACTTCCTTCTATGAAGGCCTTTATTTTACTTTTATGTTGAGTCTCCACCTTCTATCTTTATGCACCTACTTTGAGAGCATAATGGCCATTCTTAGTTCTATGTGCATTGTCACAAGACTTGTTGATTGATGCATAATTTTGATATTGCTTGTCCTTAAAATATTTGTATCTAGTCACCCTTATGAACTTTGAAGATGTCCTATGCATTTATGATTGCTATTCTATGAGGGACAAGCTAAATGCCACTATGCTATGTTTTCTTTATGTGAAACAAACAAACGTCTTGCAAAGCATTGTTATTCATGAATCATTTGTTTGTGCCTTTTCATGTTGCAACATAGTTGCTATGTCTTATTGTTATAACTTTATCTTTCATGTTATGATTGAAGTACTATAATCCCAGCTATCATTGTTTTACAAATACTTTGATCAAGCTTATGATGGTGCATGTCACCTCAAAAATTATTCTGTCTTTTTATCACTTACCTACTCGAGGACGAGCAGGAGTTAAGCTTGGGGATGTTGATACATTGCAAACGTATCCATAATTTTTGATGTTCCATGCTTGGTTTTTATCTACTTTCTTATGTTTTGTCCACACTTTGGAGTACTTTTTATACACTTTCTTGGACTAACCTATTAACAAGAGCCACAGTGCCAGCTGCCTATTTTCTGCTGTTTTTGGTTCCAGGAAAGTCAGAAAATGAATATTCTCGGAATTGGACGGGACAAAAGCCAAAGTCAGTTTTTCACCGAGAGGGACACGGAGCCAGAATACGAGACGGAGAGGGGCCAGGGGGCCGCCACACCACCTGGCCGCGCGACTAGGCTTGGCCCGCACCAGGGGGTGGTGTGGCTGCCTAGGGCACCCCCTCGGCCTCCCCTTTCGCCTATAAGATGCCTTCGATACAGAAACCCTAAGTACCCGATCAAAATTCCACGAAAGAATCTGTAGCCGCCGTCATCTCCATCCCTAGATCGGGAGGGATCTGAAGCTCTTCCCGACACCCTGCCGGAGGGGAGAATTCACCCTAGAGGCCTTCTTCATCACCATGCAAGCCTCCGGTGTGATGCGTGAGTAGTTCATCTATGCACTACGGGTCCATGTAGTAGCTAGATGGCTGGTTCTTCTCCTTTGTGCTATCATGTATAGATCTTGTGAGCTCCGTTCATGATCAAGATCATCTATTTGTAATCCTACATGTTGTGTTTGCGGGGATCCGATGGATATTGAGATGCTATTTCAGATTGATTATTGATTCTATTATGTCTTTGTTATTTGTGATCTTGCATGCTTTCTGTTGTTAGTAGCTATCTTGGCCAAGTAGTTGCTAGCAACTCCAAGAGTTAGTATTTATGCTCGATAGTGGGTTCATGCCTCTAGTAATCTGGGGAAGTGACAGAAATATCTAAGGTACTAGATGTGTTGTTGCTACTAGGGAGAAAACATCAATCCTTTGTTCATAGAACAATCGTATTGTTTACTTTATACGCAATGTGTAATGCAATTATCTGTTACTTGCAACTTAATACTGGAGGGGGTTCGGATGATAACCTGAAGGTGGATTATTAGTCATAGATGCAGTTGGATTATAGTTTATGTATAATGTTGTAATGCCCAATCGAATCTCAAAGGAGTCAAGATGATTAGTATATGCATGTATTGCTTTCTCGATGTTTGTCAATTGCCCCACTGTAATTTGTTCACCCAACATGTTATCTATCTTAAGGAGAGCCACCACTAGTGAACTATGGACCCCGGTCCTTTCTTTTACCATCAATCTACAACTGTTTACTTTTTTCTGTTTACTTTCTGCAAGCTATTACTTTCTTCCACACAATACGTTGAATCCTTTGTTTTCAGCAAAACCGGTGAGATTGACAACCTCATTGTAAGTTGGGGGCAAAGTTCTATGGTTGTGTTGTGCAGGTTTCCACGTTGCTGCTGGCGCCGGTAGTGCGTCGTGCCAAAGTCCAGCTAGCAACACCTTGGAGGTGTTTCCTTGCTCCTACTGGATTGATAACCTTGGTTTCATAACTGAGGGAAAACTTACTGCTGTTCTCATCATACCTTCCTCTTGGAGTTCCCCAACGAGCTCGTTAATACACGAGTCAGCACCTGTCCTCAGACATCTTCGAGGAGCTCGCCATAGAGGCACTCCCTAATATGTGAATTGTTTTAGTTACCCTGCGTATTAATCTATAGCTAGAGAAGTTATTAACTCCAAGATGGTGCGAGAGGGACACCACTACGGCGGAGCTTCTCGAAGATGTTTTAGGATCCTATCATCAGACATCTTCGAGGAGCTCGCCATAGAGGAGCTTCTCGAAGATGTATTGTGATGTCTTCTTATCAAGCTTTTATGAATTAACCCTATCTTTGTTACAATTTTTTCTGTTTGTTAAAGGCAGGAAGACGAAGAAGGGTATTTTGCCCAGCTAGTTAGAATGATGAACTCAAGCATGTGTGTGCTTCTAAAATCAAATTTCGAGACTATGTGACAAAACAAGATATATAGATAGAATCCACATATTGTAATATTGACCTTAGAGTTCCTTACATTAATACAAGATAGATAGAATCTAAACATCGATCTCATGTTATCATTGCAAAAATTACTACTAAACTAAATCCACAAATCCATCTACAAGATAGAGCATGAAATGAGCTAATATAGCAATGAGAGTTCAAAGGATGGAGTTTCTCACCTTTGAGAACCTTTGGATATATGGGGCACCACAAAATATAGACAAACCTTGAGAGAAAATTAGGCATGAACCCGAGCTTGAAGCAAGAAAGAGAGAGGAGCCACCAGCTTGAAATGGTGGCTCGGGCAGGTGGGGGAACAAGATATAGCCAGGCCTTTAGTCCTGGTTCGTGTCTAGAACCGAGACTAAAGGTCCACCTTTAGTCCCGGTTCATATAACAAACCGGGACTAAAGGGTCTGGCGCTCGACCCAGCCTGCCTGAAACCCTTTAGTCCCGGTTTGTTACACGAACCGGGACTAAAGGTTCCGTTCGAACCGGGACTAGTGCCTGTCACCCCCTGGGGCCAGATCTAGCCGTTGGGACCGGGGAATTAGTACCGGTTTGTAGCAAAACCGGAACTAATACCCCTGGACCAAAGGTCCGTTTTCTACTAGTGGCATGACACTTGACGAGATGACATCGCATGTGACAGACATGTCAACCATATTTCAAATGATTTTGGATGAACACTGTGGGGAAGTTACATGGAATGCCATGGAATCCTTTACTCCAGACGTGACATTCAGAAGAGATATAATTGATTCTCGGCTTGAATAGTGGAATGATTTATTATAATGTTTATCCACGGTACAACTATCTCCAGGCGACAATGGATTTTGATGGAATCTACATGAGATCGGTATGTTCTCGGTGGATTCCTTGTATAGGGCATTCGTCCAATCAGATGTACCAGTTGATGATATTAAGAAGATTTGGAAGATGAAAATACCTCTCAAAAATAAAATCTTTGTGTGGTACCTTCACCGAGGAGTCATTCTTACAAAGGATAACCTTAATAAGATAAATTGGCACGGATGTGCGTAATATATTTTCTGTCATCACGACGAGACAATAAAACATTTATTATTCCAATACAAATTCAAATTAGCTCGTTCTATATGGTTCACATAGTATTGCTAACATATTTGGCAACTGGTTACACGGATTGGTCACATGTTTAGAATGCTTCTTGAGGCATGTAGGAGCCCTTATCATTATTTGGTCCATGTGGCTATATAGAAATGATAAGATTTTTAATAATAAATGTTCTTCTCTTATACAGGTTATTTATCGGTGCACATGTACATTCCGTTTATGGTGTCTTTACAACATGTGGAGAATCGAGACCTGATTACGGAGGTGTGTACGTGCTTGCAGGACACGACGGGGGCTACTTTTATACTACTACATGGATGACAGCATGATCTTAGGATCGACCCTCCTCCAGCTTAGGCGTTTTGTAGTCTCTGCATGATTACCTATATTTGACTTTTTCTGCTTAGGCATTTTGCAGTATCTACATGATTACATGTATTTGGCCTTTTTCTATTTTTTTGATATTTTTGAATCTTGGTTCGGCTATGTATCCCACTTATGTAGAGGCCGGGTGTAATATTTAAACTTTTTAAGTAATAAAGCTCACTTTATCAAAAAATAGAATGCTACAAGCATGTAACATCCCAACGTTTAGAACCAAACAAGGGGTAGATGTAGAATTTTGTGCATCTGCATGCATGCATTTGAAAAGGTGGAGATATTTTTCGCGCTTAAGTTTAAAACCCTCAGGGTGAGAGGTTCTCTCATTTTGATGACTTATGGTTTAGGTTATCACTGAGTACGATAAATTTTGACATAATCTTTATGGATTTATTTGTTTTGAGGAGAGTAATTCAAATTTAATTATTATTTTTTAAAACATTTGAATTCAAATATAAATTTAAAGAATAAATTCAAATAAAAAGAAGTAACTTTATTACTTAATATTAAGGAATAATCCTTATTTCTCAATATTTAAACGAATATAATATGATATTACAATAAACACAATAAGATACAATAATGAATTGAGGAAAATAAATAATATATATTACAATCACAATATTACATTGTCTTTACAATTCCAGGATAAAAAGGAAAATTACAACAAATGTAAAAAATAAAAATCCTAAACTAATTCTTCTTATTCATATGTTCCTACAAAATAAAAATAAAAAAGAAAATAGGTTATGGAGGGTTAGTTTACTCTCAGTCTAGCAGTATAATGCACCACTAAGATCATCATTAAGTACTTTATAAAGGGGCCATATGGAGAATATGTTCTTATCAAAATAATGCCTTAGACTATGATCAATTCCTAGATCACAGTAGAAAGGAAATAGTAAAAAACCTAGGAAATGATCTTTTACTTGAGCTCATCTAGAAGAGAAAAATATCTCAATACTTGGAAACTTGAACCAGAGGGACACTTGATAATAGCTCAAGCAAACTAACACACTAATGTGTGTCACCACAACAGTAACATCAGCTTAGTGATAAGAAAAGGCAGCGGTCGTGGTAATGTTGCTAGCTACACCATTCTCCATTTCCACTTCACACCACAGCACCAAGAACACTAGCACCACCATAATCACTTAGTCAGGATCCAGTTCAAGCAGTACTAGGAGAAGAAGGCCAAGATTAGGAGCTAGGAGGAGCAGACAAGGAGGAGAATGCCACATGAACAAGGATATCAGTTGATCAAGACCAACTACCATATTATCCATAATATCATCAACACACACAAGCTAGTCCACTCTGCGTAGAGAAACAAGATCATCAGTAGTATCTCTTCTTATCATTTTATTTTAGAAAATGGATTTGGGGAAGAGAAAGCTCTCAGTTGAGCATAGGAGTGTTATGTTGAATACATCCTAGAGCTAGCAAAAGTAATAGCAATATCTGGATCTGTTTAGGGATCCAAATATCCTATGCATCATTAGCTAGAATGCTACTCACAAACATAAGACATATAACTACCTTGCTCGTCAACATGCTACATCACAATATACTAGTGTGCATCCTCCAAGGAGGTACCACGGTAGCATAACACAAGCACATAATCCACAAAGTACTCCACAATACCAAATAGCAAGTAGATCAAGAACCCAATCACAGGCCAAATCAAACACTTAAATCATTTTCCTAGGACAATTATTTAGGAATCATCTCAAGCCATGTATCACTGTCAAGATTGACAAAAGCATCCCAAACACCATACTGAACCTAAGGTTCAATATTTAAGTGTATATAAATAAAAGAGCATTTTAAACATCACTAGTAGTAGTAGTTTAGGAACTATCGAACTAGCAGTAGGATTCAGTTAACTGAATCTCTCTATCAACATCAACACCCAAGTCTGAACATGGAGATACTCATAGGTTCAGTAAAGTGACCACCATAGTAGAAAGTTTAGGCATATTTTTACCACAGCTTAGTAGAGCATGTTATTACCAATGGATTCAAACAAATATACCGAACATGATCATGTCCAAAACTAAAGAGAGGAAATAGGGGAACCCTAGAATCAATTCACAATGCAAAGAATCACTTGAGTATAGTATAATGAGAATCACCTAGGAATCTAGCATCACTAGTGCTATGAGAAGATCATGCTCAACATGATTGCCAGGTAATGCTCATGTGAGCCAGAGAGAAGAGAGTAGAGGGAGAAGAGAAGGAGAGAACAAAGGGAGAAACTTACCCAGAGTCCTTCGTGAGTTCATAGAAGACGAAGCAGAAGAGGGTCCACGAACGACGGCGAGCGCCGACACAAGGAACGCCAAGGCACTACAACCTACACCAAGCCACACCGGCAGTAGTAGCATCACGTATGCGAAGCTTGGCGGCTGCAGACGGCCACCACACCACCACCAAATCATTCCCGAGATCGCCAGAGTTCACCGATGAATAGAGGCAACGAAGGCTGAAATCCTAGCGCCATGGCATGGTTTGGCATGGCCATAGGAGGGCTCGATTCGTAGATCGAGCTGGACAGGAAGAAGCGGGAGAGAGCAACACATCATCTGTGACCAGCGGTGGTCGGAGTGGCCGGAGCCAGCCGGGATTCGCAGGCGATGGCGACGACGGCGACCTCGGGGTTGCGAGAGCATGAACACGAGGAGGGAGAAGGAGTGGGTCAGTTCACCGACCCAGTCACTAGACCAGGGTGGTCTAGCCCAACCAGGTGGGCCCATGTCCATTTGATTAAAAAGGAATAATATAAAAGAAATTAATAAATATTTATCTATCTAAAACAAGCCCTAGAAAAATACCGAAAAATCCTAAAAATGAATAAAAATCACTTTTGAGTATGAATAATATTGTAACGTCCTAAAAATACTAACTATGAATTTCTAAGCCAAATTAGAATTAATAAAATTAGAGATTATAAAATGGACTATTTAAATCCAGTTCTCTTATAAAAAAGCTATTTTCTTTATCATTTATAAATTGTAATAAATTTTATTTAGCTTTTTAATTTTTTTAGAATTTATTCTTATATGAAAAGGTAATTATTATTTTAAATTACTTTTACATATTTTTATTCACTTACAATTAAGAAATATACCTTTAAAATACCAAAAATTGGGTAAAACACACAAGAAGGGGTAATAATTCAAAATTAAGCATTGGATGACATTAAAATACATAAAGACATTATTTGCTTCTTTAAACATTATAGCGGATAACGATGGTATTTTGTAAAAATAGAAGTTTCGTGGCAAGTCGAAGTGTCCGACTTCATTACCTCTTAGTTGTTCGGTAGCAGAAAACACATATTTTTCTTTAACTTAACATAAAAAGATAGGATCTATCTATGAGTAATGCGGTAACGGAGAAGGTTTTAGTAATATACCCTTGAAGACCAAAAACCTGAGGGAAACGTGGATGAAGTAATTGAAACTGCATCTAACCTCAAGGTCGTGAAGCTCCTCTCAAGTCACCTCAGGTCCTTGCACGACAGCCCATGTGCAGCACCTCCGTGGTTTCGCAAATATCCGGTGTACGATGATGACCTCCGGCTCACTGATCCCTGCCGTGAGTACGAAAGTAGATCTTTTGGTTAGATCTGTAAAGCACAACGACGTGCCGCAGTGAAGCATTTTCTTGTGCGCACATCCCTAAGTCGGGGCATGGATATAAAAGTGTGCTCGTATCCTGGCCATGCCGGTATGTGTACTACCTCTGTTCAGAATTATAGGTCCGGAGAGTTTTTTTATATTATTTGAGATTATAAGGGTTATCTCATTTATTAGTCTCTCCCATTCAATGCATGTTCTCTTTTTTTCTCTCACTTCTCTCATGCATGTAAGAGTATTGGTGCATACATAGATTAATGAGAGAGGGTTGAAGTGTCTTGATATTAGCAACTTGGTCCTTAGGACTAATAATTCCAACAGAGATAGTACGTTGTAGCCATGGGTAAAATTGTCATTCTTATATGGAAATGTCAAAAAATTCGAAAAAAATATCTACAAATATATTAAAACATTATACGTTTGTTCACAAGTTTTTGGGATAAAAAACATTCCACGTGTTCCGTAAAAAAAAGACATGTTCGAATGTATACATAGACAAACTTTTTTCGATTTTTTTGATATTCCGAAATATGTGTTTTCTCGCGCGACTCCGCCTGCTTAATTCTCAGACTCTTGTTCTCGACCCAGTCAATGAAAGCTTCCCCCATCAATTCTTTCACCATGGGCAATCCTCTCCCCTGCATCCTTCTCTTCCTCTTCCACCACCTCCTCCACTCCACCGCATCGGCGGAGTACGCGCAGGACCTGCTGCGGCGCGCTGAGGGGGATAGAGAGTGGATTATCGGCGTGCGGCGGCTCATCCACGCGCACCCGGAGCTCGCCTTCCGGGAACACCGCACCAGCGCGCTCGTCCGCGAGGAGCTAGAGCGGCTCCGAATCAACTCCCGTGCCGTTGCCGGCACCGGTATCGTCGCGGATGTCGGCTCAGGCATACCCCCAATTGTCGCTCTCCGCGCTGACATGGACGCCCTTCCCGTCCAGGTCCGTCCTCTTCTCCTCCGATACTACTGTCATGGCTGGGTGTCCTTACCCGCGGTATTTTGCCGCGGGGTGTGTGACTGGTGATTGTCCGCTGAACCGTGTCTCTGCTAGTACTGTACTACACTACACTCAGTACTTCTGATCATGCTTGCTTGATTTGGGTGCTCCAGCGTTTTACTGCGGCGTGCTCTCAGAACTCAGATGTTACGAGATGGTTTGGTGATATGGTCACATCTTTTGGTTTTGATCTTGCGATGGCAGGAACTGGTGGAGTGGGAGCATAAGAGCAGAGTTGATGGCGTGATGCACGCCTGTGGTCATGATGTGCACACAGCGATGCTCCTGGGAGCAGCAAAATTGCTCCATAAGCGGAAAGACCAGCTTAAGGTAATTGCTTGCCTGTACGTATGTTCCTAATTTGAAGGAATTTAGTACTTGAGTTGTGTCTGGTGAGGTAGTAAGACAAAACACGTGATCCATTTGTGTATGTAAATTCTTCAATTTTCATGTTAACACATGCTATTTACTACTAGTAATTTCTTGTGCTTTGTCCAAAGACAGTACAGCCCTATGCATTTCTTTTATATAGTCTGTTTCGTGGCTTGATGGTAATGAATAGTCAAATATCTTTACTATTAAAAAGGAGTTGGTGATCGTAGGTCACATCAAACATCAAACATTGAGACAATCTAGACCATCCAATATACATCTAATGGTACGATAAGTCTTCGCTTAACTAATTACCCTTTCGCTGCCACCGATAAGTGAAAACAGCCAATGAGAAGAGCCAATAGTCCCGCTCCACGAAGCCTAGCATAGGTCGCCACAAGTCGAAAAAAGCACAGGTCGCCGTCGCCCCTCCCATCTCCCTCACGCGTCCCCATCCTAGCCACCCTCCCGCCGCCGCTAGCAGATCAAGCACCTTCAAGACAGACGCCCCCTCCTTCCGGAGCGCCTCCAGCCCCACATGGTCTGAGATCGCTTAGCATTTTGGATCAATTTTCAGCGAACTTGAATCGGACGCCCAGTTCACAGGGAGACTCCGGGTCCAAATCTCGCCCAAAGAAATTTTGTGACGCCACTTCCCCTGATGATTTCCCCATCATCCACGATACCAGCACCTCAGGTCCATAGATACGTGCCTCTCTCTCTCCACCCTCCTTCCCACACATCACCTCTCTTTTTGATGTGTTATGGCTCGATCGGATCTGGACGTGTGCTCAGTTGTAGGTTGATATGAATTTATGTTATGGATCACTAGCGTAATTACGGGTCACTGCATATTGTACTGTATGTATTGGTACGAATGGAGGGGGGGGGGGGGGGGTGGAATTTTGTTCGAGAAAGGGCGATGGGTTTGGAATTAGTGGTTTCTTCTGGAACTATGTTTTATGAAATAATGTTACATAGTGATTTCGAAATTTTGGCAACTGTCTGATGGATAGGCTAAATTAATTTAAAATGATCCGTTTAAACTTTTCTCCTAGGTTGAGGTAAATCGTACCTGAATTATGGACTGGAGCAACTCCCTTAAAGCTTGCTGAGTAACCAAGATGAACTTCTGAAGTTATACGATTTGGGGACCCTGTGCTGAACTACTCAAACTTATCTTCTAGGTTGAAGTAAATTGTATCTGAAGTCATTTTTTGTAGTAGGGGTTCCCGGACCAGTAGCGTCTGGTCTCCAGGAAGTAGCTGGAGGATGGCTACACCTCTGGCTAATCCTGTGCATGCTTTGGTTTGAAACCACCTGAACCGCGAACCCAGGCCGCACCGCACCGTGCGGACGGTCTCTCCCAGTTTTCCCAGTTTTGTGGACTGAACCCGTAAATCTATTGTGGTTAGCTCTTAGCTGGACTGAGACAGTTCGAGCCCGGCAAAATCGTTCGAACCGGGTACTCATCTGCAACAGTGGAGAGGTAGCAGTGGAGGCGGAAGGTGGACATACGCGGCACAAAACAACACTTCCTGCCACCGGTGCCCGGTTCCGGCCTTTACGACGGGCTCGTGCTGCTGATGGGGGGCTAGGCCAACTTCAGCGGCCTCGACCAAGTAGAGAGGAGTTAGGAGCTCGAGCTCGTGTTCGTCAGTCGGCAGTGGCAGACAGAGCAGGAGCTCGAACCGGCAGAGCCCTTTGGTTCTCAGGCGGACTTGAAGGTCGTGATCCTCCGCATGCTCAGGCACCGGCGGATCGGCGGTCACAAAGGAGTGGAGGCGGACAGACGGTCAGATGGGGTGATCCCACCGCTGGCCACCGATCCATGTCCTTTTTCAGCCAGTCGCCAGTTCGCTCAAGGCGCCTGTGTTTTACCGTCCCGTCGTTCTACGGTGCCAAACCATCAAAACGAACCTCCCCGACCCAACCCGTGATTATGCGTTCCACCAACCCATCGAAACCAACCCAATCTATTCAAAAATGCAGATTTTTTACCAGTGTCGATAAACCAGCTAAACCAGATCAACCCGTGGATGCACAGGCTTACCTCTGGCCGACTACAACATCTAGAAGGAGTCGACGATCCACCTGGTGCTATGCCTCCGCGGTGGCAGCCACGGTGGCCGGCTCACCAGCATCTCTCAACTTCCTGACTGCCTCACTTAAGTGAGGATGGTCTGCCGCAAGTACGTACCACAATCAGGAATGCCTGGCTGATCATCTCAGATTTCCATGTACCATGCTATACGATTAATGCATGCATGCCCATGATTCATTTTGTTCTTTTGTGTTCTCTCCGTAGCAGGTGCTGCGCGTGCCTCCCTGCCATGGCTACAACCCGATGATTTAGGATCTAATTTTATTGATGCTTTGATCTGGTGGTGTTCATTTCCAGCTGAGGCTCACGAAAAAGTTTATGTGAGCGAGCATTCAAGCACGTTACTGAGTGTGATGGTCTGTAGTTAGGAAAAATGTAATATTGAGTGTGTTCGGTCTATCAACACTGTGAACCGGATGGTGGTGTACTTTTAGTGTACAAGTCACATCACTAGAAATTTCTTTTCAAAACAAGGAAGGGATACAAGAACAATACAAAAGTAACATGCCTCTTAGATCCACTAGGTGTATCCGAAAATGAATGGAGTCATGTCACATTTCTTTATAGTGATAAAATAAACAAACCGTGTGAAGAATGGAATATTTGAATCTTATAGTACACATCTATTTTCAATAGCTTTGCTCCTACTATGACATTGCGTACCCAACAGAACTGCATCCCATTCAGTACCTGGAATTGTTACAAACTGTAATAAGCAAGAAAAGTTTATAGTGATTCAACTCTTACTATTACAAGCTATAATTTTTTCTTAACTCTTCATTATATTTGGAATGTTATCAGGAGTACTAAATCTTAAATTTTTAGTGCAGTTGTAAAAATCAAAGTTCTCATCATGTACCATTAACGCGGCGGAAAAGGGTGGGTGAGGCAGTTGAATGATGGCATGACCAACGTTGACGAGCAGGAAGCAATTGAATCAACCCCCAATGCCCTCTGATCAACTCCTTACCTGATGTCCACTGCCTAGCATGCTTTAGTGGCTCACTCGGCCTGACAGAGGTGTCAATGTCATATCAGTCCGTGTTGGTGCTGCTCCGGGTTGTGGGCTTTGGCGTCGCCGTCAAGTCTGGAGGTGAATGACTGTCTAGGGATTCCTGAAGCTTCTGCTAGCATGGTTAGGTGATGGTCATGTTCCAGGAGGCCAGATTTGACCAGCGGGAATTTTGGGACCGACCTCCTACATGCCATTGTGGTATAGCAGAGGCCCGAGCGGTTAACGGGTTTGGGGATAAAGAGGCGCTGACAACCTGCAGGCTTGGAGGATTGTTTCAGCGAAGAGCAGCTCTTGCACTCCTCGGTTGTGGGAAGAAGAATGATTATTTCCTTGTTCAATGCTTTCATATCATTGATTTCTTTGTGCTTTTGCCATGGAAACTTCTGTTTTGCTGGATGAACATGTGTTGAATAGTTAATGTCAATTCTAGGCATGAAAGATGCTTCGATTGTACTCCCTCTGTTTCAAAATATAAGATGTTTTAGCTTTGTGAATGGAGTGTACCTTGACCACATTTAGTGTGTAGATTCACTCCAAACCTATATGAACCTACACACTAAAAGGGGTCTAGATACACTCATTTCACAAAGCTAAAACATCTTATATTTTGAAACGGAGGGAGTAGTTCATTTTGATGGTATCTGAGGCACTCCTGTTACAAATAATCCTGCCCTTCCATAGTTTCAACAACATAAAAAGATTCTCAGTTTAATCTATGCTACTTTACAGAAACACAATATGTTGTTACTTTAAGTATTATTAATGAGGTTTACTATTTGTCATCATGGTTGCAAGAGTATGAAGAGAAAAAACAAAAAAGGCAGGTGTGCACATGACAGTAGTGCAAAACTTTCCAGGTGAACGAACAATGCAACAGTGGTATTCTGATATATAAAGATGCATGGACGACTAGAGATGCATGGTTGCACGCTGCTGGAACCTAACTGACGTTCAGCAATGGGCAAGGTAGACATTAATTTAATCAGAATTGATGTGCGTACAGCACTGATGTGTGTATGACAAATGGTATGCATCGTAAGATGGCCATGCAATCAGACCATGGATGGGTTGATTTCAACGTCAATAGAGACCAGGCGAAAATCAATTGTATATATAACAGTTATCATTTTTCATTCATCCGTGCTGAACAGCTCCATTGATCTTGGGTGCAGACAGACTCCAACGACTCAGGAATGCACAATAGGCAAAATGAGCAGCATAAGATCCGTTGGTTGTAACCCACATAATTAAGGTGTCCTGATCCTTTGCAACGATTGATAAGTGACCAGCCTCGATGTATGGATTGCTAGATCAAGTGCAATTTATGAACCTAATTTAGTAAAATGGTAAAAGTAAACTTGCATGACATCTATGCAGTGGGTTTATGCAGTTTTGCTGCATCAATACACACAAAAATCAAGAAGATAATTCTCCTTTTCCGTTTATAGTTTTCATGATTCGTTACATCAATAGGTGACCATTGATGCAATTTAAATTGGTTTAGAATCCCTGTGAGCAATTGTTGCCTATCATAAAATATGAAACACATTAAGTCATAGGATAAAGGGAAACTTGTATGACATGTATGCAGTGGGTTCATGAATGCAGTTTTGCTGCTGATTGGCCACCAGTACAAACAAAATCAAGAAGATAAATCTCTTCTTCCGTTCATGATTTGCATAATTCCTTACGTCAAAGTGACCATCAATGTAGTTTAAACTGGTTTAGCATCTTGTATGTAATTATTTCCTAACAAAAATATAGACTATAGGAAGAGATATGAGTAATGAAGTTGTGGAGAAAGGGAGCATGAATTGCTATTTATTTTTATGGACTTTATTGTTTATTTAAATTTATTGATTTTTTAAAACTTGGGATTTGCTGGTATGGATAAACTCTGGTTAATAGCCAAGGGATTTCTTTTGAGGGAATTTTTTTTATACTTACTTATAGCAACTGTACTTCATCTAGGAACCAACAAAAAAAAGTCAAAGGCGGTGTAAAATAGAAACGTGGCCTTCATATTGCAATGTTGAAGTAGAACAAGAGCATGGCATGTAGTTTGACTAACCTGAACTGCATGTTCACTCAGCTGGATGGTGTTGTTGTTGAAATATGGAATAAAATGATGTGTAAGTTCATATACCTTCTAGGGCATAAAAAATCATTTGTGCATCATTTTACATGTGTAATAATAAAAGATAAGCGAGAGCCCGTAGCAACGCACGGGCATTCAACTAGTCATTAAATTAATAGTCGAGTATGAACAAGCTCCATATTTGCAAAAAAAAAAAGAATATGACAAGCTCCTGGTTTCAATTTTTCTTCCTGGCTAAACACAGGGAAAGTAGGATGACCATTCTCTCAAGAAGAATAAACTGACCTGGCCATTAAATTGGGAATTTTACATTACACATTGAATTGCTTTTACTCGTTAGTTCTGCGAACAAACTCTGTTCAGAAGTTAGATTAACCTATATAAGCATTATGTAACATTTGTTTTGTATGTTGAAGGGAACAGTGAGACTCCTTTTTCAACCTGCGGAAGAGGGTGGTGCTGGTGCGTCCCATATGAGAAAAGAAGGTGTTCTCGATGGCGTTGAAGCTATATTTGCCATGCATGTCGATTACCGGATGCCGACAGGCATAATAGCTGCTCATGCAGGACCAACGCAGGCAGCTGTATGTTTCTTCGTAGTGAAAATAGAAGGCAAAACAGGGAAGGCTGAAACTCCACACTTAAATGTGGATCCTATTGTCACTGCAGCATTTACAATCCAATCCCTGCAACAGCTCACTTCAAGAGAAGACAATCCTCTTCACAGCCAAGTACGACTTTGCCCTTTAGTTATACTACTTAGCTTTGCTGATTTTCTTCAAAGATGTTAGACATGATAATTATAAAGAAAATGTAATGAATCATGCCAATAGACAAAAGTCTCTTTTTCGCCAAAAAGGGTGGATGGACCAACGGTCCAATGGTTGGAGTGGTGGCGCTGTCCATTTAGCACACATTCGATTCCCCGAGGATGGAATTAACCACCTTGGTTTATTTCGTGGGGTTTCGACTCACGTTCGCACACCCTTCTTTCTTGGTTGACCCCACCTCCAGGGGCGTATCTAGTGGGGGTGCCATAGGTGCCATGGCACCCCCTAAAAATGTAGATTCTTTTCATTTATAGAGATTAGTCCAATTTTATGTCTACTATATGTGTTAAAAAATACTTATACACAATATTTAAGCTACTAATATTGAACTTGACACCCCTCTAATTTAGTCCTACATCCGCCACTGCCCACCTCCATGTAATACAAGGTCTTGCATCATAAGGCTGTATTTGTTCTAGTGCGATTACATATTGGTTCACAATTATAACTAATTTGTTTCATAACTTGGGCGTAGGAAACATATTCAGGTGGCACCTGAAATGTTACTCCAGTGACAATATTGTATGGGGAATTCAATAGCTTGTCTAACGATGTGATACTTATTTTGTCGTGTATTTTAGCATCACCCGTGAGATATCTTTATATCAGTAGTATAACTATATACATTTAACCAACCTACATTAGGCAACAGCAGATCCTTGTAAAACGTTGTTGACCAAAATTTGCTCTGCCTTATAGCCCAACATTAAAATGCTTGGTTTGATCTGTTGTTGTGTTCAGGTGCTCTCTGTTACCTATATCAAAGGCGGTAAATCTTTTGATGCCACACCCCCGGTTGTTGAATTCGGAGGTACTTTGAGGAGCCTCACTACTGAAGGACTTTATTGGCTACAGAAAAGGCTTAAGGAGGTTAGCATCAAGGCACAATTTAATTCACTAAGAGTTGGCATTTGATGATAATATTGGTATACTGCATATTTCACTGATACCTTCATATTTTACTTTTCTGAAAGTAAAGAGTTTGGTATCATTCACTGCACGTATGCCTTCTCTCAAAAGTCAGACATGCTTTCAAGGTTACGCAACTTACAAACACGTTCATGTATGGTGTACTGGTCTCGTTCCCATGGTCAGCAATTCATGTTTCTTGCTGTTGTGAACAGCGTGCACGAATGAGTTAACGCTGTCAGTGTATGATTCTTTGTGTGCCCCTTTTGATCGGAAAGAAAATCATTAGTTCAAAATATTCAAAAGTTTTACAGCCGGTGTCATGCAAACCGAAGCGTGCTGAATATATGCTCTTGCTTTTTCCAGGTAGTAGAAAGTCAGGCAGCTGTACATAGATGCACGGGAGTTGCGGAGATATTGGGGGCTCCTGACCACCCGATGTATCCCGCAGTCGTGAACGATGAGAGACTACATCACCATGTCGAGAATGTGGGCAGAACTTTGCTTGGTCCAGAGAAGGTGAAGCCCGGAGAGAAGATCATGGCAGGGGAAGACTTTGCTTTCTACCAGCAGTCAGTTCCTGGCGTTATGTTTGGCATCGGTATCAGAAATGAGCAGGTTGGTTCGGTCCACTCTGCTCACAACCCTCATTTCTTCGTGGACGAGGATGTCCTTCCGATTGGAGCTGCATTGCATGCTGCTACTGCAGAAATGTATCTTTCTGGGCGTTCCACCCTAAATGAAGATGGAAGCCTGCATTCGATTTGATGTTCTTTGATGAAATAAATCAAATAATGGAACGTATAAACTCTTGGTTAGATGCTTCAAGTCTAGTGGGGTTCAAGGCTCCTGGCAGATCAAATGTGCACTTAAGACAATAAGCAGGTTTGTAGTGTACAAACTGTAGTTAGAATGCACAGAATAAGTTCATGCTCTCAGTATTTTGTAATCACATAAAGTATGTCTGATATAAGTGATAAAAGCTACATACATGCTCGCTCTGAAATACAACACAAAGGGTTAAAACACACTGGCAAAGCTCATATTACATACAGAAACACACGCAACAAAATAGGAATCGTATAATGTAACCAAGAAGATGCCGAAGCCATGTGATGACCAGAGTGACAACTGATCAATGAATGCACATGGCTAAAACCATTGAGCGAGCAATGTAAAATCCTGGACGGCGTGGTCTGCTTCATGCCTATGCAGAAGGAGGCGGCGCAAGGAATGGCATCGGCACGGTCACGGCCGGAATGGAAGGCATCGGAGGCAATGCCACCTTGGGGATGGACGGAACTGCAGGCATTGGCGGCAGCGTCACCTTCGGCACAACAACAGAAGGCATGGGCGGCAACGTGACCTGTGGCGCGGTGACGGTGGGCACCGTGAACTGAGGGACAGTGATGGCGGGCACGGCCGGCATGGGCGGCAACGTGACCTGGGGAACGGTGATCGCAGGCACGGCAGGCATCGGCGGCACCGTGAGCTGGGGCACGGTGACCGCAGGCACGGCTGGCATCGGCGGCACCGTGAGCTGTGGTGTGGTGGCCGCGGGTACGGTTGGTATCGGCGGGAGTGTAGTAGGCATGGTGGGCACGGGCGGCTTCGGCGCGGGGATGCCTGGGACGGCGGCAGGGGTAGCCGCGGGAGCTGCTACCTCCGTCGTGTCGGCAAGGAGGCGACCGGCGTGGGTCATGCTGCCGCTTAGGAGAGCGAGGGCCATGGAAATGGCCAAGAAGCTAGTTGCACTGGCAGCCATTTTAGGAAGCTGCGTGCTCTCAGATTTGTGCGTAGGTGACGATTCCAGGGTTGGTTCTCAGCTTGCTTGGTGCAAACATCAGGAGTCGTGTATGCACATTTATACGCGATAGAATGATCAGGTGATGTCAGAGTGTGATTAGATTGGTGGTTGGCCAGATTAAACAGGGGCACAGGCAAAAGGACTTCTATATGGAGTTGGTGATGATCACACCAGTTTGATGAGGAGGTGGTATTGACGTAGTGACAGGCGCTGAACTTCATTTCCTCAGTCAGTTCAACTCCCCGCTGGTTCGAAAGTAATGCATGTGCATTGGATTAGTTTACCAACAATTGCCCCAAATTCTGCCTTTTGGGTATTTGGTCAAGTAGTTGAGATGCAAAAAGAGCTCTAGTAGCTTCCAGGACAGATTTTAAAAGACGATTAATTTATCAATTGATTCTTATTATTTATACCGATTTATATAACCCTGTGCTAATTTTTATGCTAACCAGAGAATGTTTTTCCTCGCATTGGTTTTTGGCCAAACCTTTTTTACCATGTTTTCTGCGCCTATGTTTCTTGTGTCCCCGAACTGGGCGTTAGTTTGGCTGTATTTTTTGTGTTAAGAAAGCTGAGAGTTACAACAGCCCTGCCTGCATTGCTAGTACAGTTACGCACCACATTCCGAAGATATCCACGCATGGACTGATGGACTGATGCACTACCTATAATAAACCCGTGCACAATACTATACTTTTTGCGCAGAATGCAGAGAATTTTACCGATGCCGATGAGATTCCTGGGACACCAAGAGCAATGATACGAATCTCGCACCGTCATGGTTGCATTAGAAACCTCAACTAGACCGTAAAAGCATGCTTTGCCGCGCCCGTCCATTTTTATAAAAATGGTAGATATTCTGTACAAATGTTTGGTCATTTTTATATTTTTGGAAGAATGATAGAACGACTCAAATTACAACGGTTTAGGTGAAACAGTTTGGTTCTGGTAGCTGGTTGTGTGTAGTATCTGGTGGATCCCCCCATGACATATGAGAGGAACATGAATGCTTAGGTGGGTTAAATATACTATCCGAAAACTAATGTATCATCAGTTAGACTAAGCAACAATTAATTGCAAAATGCGCTAACATTTGAAGGATGGAATTGAGCAGTACATACTCCCCAAGAGCACCCAAAACCCATCTAGGGTTCCGTCCCTCTCTCTCGCCGGCGACGTCGCCGGTCCGCTCCACCTCCGATGGCCCTAGGGACTTGGAGGTGTGGCGGACCACGGTCTCTCGCCGGCAGGAGGTTTTCGTTTCTTGTTTAGTCTATTTTTCAGTGTCTTCTTCGAGATGTTGAGGCGGCGGCTACGTCTTGGAGTCAGAATAAAGTCCTTCCCGCTCTATCCTCGCTCTGGGGGCGCTTCTAGCACCGACAGAGTGCGCGTGGAGTCATTTGTCCGGTGGATCTCCTGAGATTCGGTCCTTGTGTTCGTTCGTGTGTTTTCAGATCAGTTTCTTCCGATCTATGGTTGTCATCATTGGCGATGGTTGGTGCTCTAGTGCGCTGGTCCTTTGTGGCCTTAGCACGATGACTTCCCGTCTGTCTACTATAATAAGCTCTACTACGACAAGTTTTGCCTGGCTCCGGTGATAAAGGGGCGGAGACGGCGGCGCACCTTCGGCTCGTGCTAGTGTTTGTAGTCGTCGTTAGGTGGTCCAATGACCTATTTATAATTTTTGTTACTTTTGGTCCTTTTTGTACTGTTGTTGATGATTATTAATAGAATCGGTGGAATTTCGCAAAAAATAAATAAATTATGAACCATAGGCTAGGAGTTGGGATGTGTATTTCATAATAGTGCCTGGGACGTTCCAGCCGTTGACGCCCTCCTTGACCTTGCAGAGTTGCAGTCCCCTAAACCCAATCCAAAATATATATACGAGATTATAACCATTTTACTCGGCATCGTTATACACATGAGTCAGTTTTAGTAGAACTGGGGGTGTAGAATGCCTACCAGCGGTACCTGAATCTGACGCTATGGCCCAGGAGCTCCTGCTGGTCAGGTACTGTTGACGGATGACGGCAGCAACTCCTTCACCTCTGCCGCACATGTAAAGGTTTCATATATATTTATAGGAGGCCAGAGGTCGGTACAATTACAATACAGTCGTATTGGGAGGTTCTCGAACGTTGAGACTGGACCGAAAGTCAAGGAAGAGCTGACTCGGCAATCCATTCGTCATGACATCCGCGAACTTGTAGGATGAAGGAACATGTAGAACATGGACCTCTTCCAAGGACACCTTCTCGCGGACGAAGTGTATGTCGATCTCGATATGCTTGGTACGTTTGTGTTGCACCGGATTCGAGGACATGTAGATGGCGGACGCATTGTCGCAGTAGATAACAGTGGCGGAGCTCATGGGGTGATGGAGTTCCTGGAGCAGCTGGCGGAGCCAACAACACTCGGCGACGGTGTGGGCGACGACGCGGTACTCAGCTTCTGCAGAGGAACGGGACACGGTGGTCTGGCACTTGGAAGACCAAGAGATGAGACTATCACCGTAGTAGACGCAGTAACCGGAGGTGGAGCGGCGTGAGTCCGAGCAGCCGCCCAGTCGGCGTCGGAGTAGGCCACTAGGGCGGTTGACGATGATGCATGGAGCTATAGACCGAACTCCAGTGTACCATGGACGTACCGAAGAACACGTTTCACGAGAGCCAAGTGAGAAGTGCGCGGAGCATGCATGTGGAGGCAGATCTGCTAAACCGCATAGGATATGTCGGGGCGCGTCAGTGTGAGATACTGAAGGGCACCAGCGAGACTCCGATAGTCGGTGGCGTCAGAGAGGAACTCCAGTCGGAGGCGGAGATCTTCGAGGATGTGTCGACCGGTGTAGGCGATGGGTGACAGTCTGTCATGCCAGCACGCTGAAGAACATCCGAGGCATACTGCCGCTGCGACAGAAACAAACCAGCAGAGGAGCGGCTAACCGCAATGCCAAGGAAGCAGTGGAGATCTCCGAGATCAGTCATAGCAAACTCGCTGTGCAATCACGTGAGAAGCCCCTGAAGAAATCTCGTCGACGAAGCAGTGACAATGATGTCATCCACGTAGAGCAGCAAGTACACCGTCTCGGCCCCAGAACGGAGGACAAAGAGGGAGGTGTCCGTGGCTGAAGCAACAAAACCCAGAGTTGCGATATACAAGGCGAACCGGTGGTACCACGCACGAGGAGCCTGCTTCATGACGTACAAGGACTTGTGGAGGTGATAGACATGATCCGGGCGAGACTCATCAACAAATCCAGGAGGCTGTTGACAGTAGACCACTTCATCCAGTGAGCCATTAAGAAACGCATTCTTGACGTCAAGCTGCCGGATGGGCCAGGAGATAGAGACAACAATATGAAGAACGAGCCAGATTGTAGCAGGCTTGACAACTGGGTTGAAAGTCTCCTCATAGTCGATGCCGGGGCGCTGAGAGTACCCACGAATGACCCATCGTGCCTTGTTGCGAGCGAGAGTACCGTCAGAGTGGAACTTCTGACGATAGATCCACTTGCCGATGACCACGTTGGCGCGTGGAGGACGAGGAACGAGAGACCAAGTGTTGTTGTCAACGAGAGCCTGGTACTCAGCGGACATGGCGGCCCGCCCCTGAGGATCCTGCATCGCCTGGCGGAATGTGGTGGGGACGGTGTCGATGATGGAGTCCATGGCTAAGAGATTCAGCCTGTCCATGGGACGTACTAGGCATCCGGAGCGCGTCTGCGGAAGGGCGGGTGCCCCACTAGAGGGGTACGTCGAGGCAGCAGCAGTAGTAGTCTGCCGAGGTCGCGCACTTGGCGCGGTAGAGGTCTGCCGTGGCAGAGAAGCAACAGGATTTCCTGCCACGGCAGAGAAAACGCCTCATTTTCTGCCGTGGTAGCGGACCCGGCAGGGCGAGTCGGCAACGAGGCGAGCGATGCAGGGGCGCTCGGAGCTGGTGCAGGGGCGCTCGGTGGGGGGCACGATCGGTGTACCGAAGAGGTCGTCCAGGCGACATGGCGCGGGCGGCTCAGGCATGGACGACGGTGCTGCATACTGAAAGGGAAAAATAGTCTCATCGAAGACAACATGGCGCGGGACGAGAATTTTTCCAGTGATAGATTATAGCAGCGATAACCACGATGGTTGGAGGGGTACCCAAGAAAGACACATGCCATGGATCGTGCACTGAGCTTGTGGGGAGCGGTGGACGCGATGTTAGGATAACAAAGACAACCGAAGACACGAAGATCAGTGTAAGAGGGAGGATGACCATGGAGACGTGTGTATGGAACTTGGGATTGTATGGCTGTACTAGTACGGCGATTTAGGAGATAGGTGGCAGTAGCTAGCGCCTCGGCCCAGAGATGATCTGGGATGTGAGCCTGGAACATAAGGGTACACATAGTGTCATTAATGGTACGTATGGCACTCTCCGCCTTGCCATTTTGCTGGGAAGTGTATGGGCATGACAACCGCAATGCAGTGCCATGGGTGGTGAGGAGAGTATCAACAGTTTTGTTGAGGAACTCGGTACCATTGTCTGTTTGGAGAGAGCGAATAGTGACACCAAACTGCGTGCGTGCGTAATAGAAGAAATTTTCGAGAGTACGTGCAATTCATGATTTTTGACGTAACAGAAAAGACCAATAAAAGTGCGAGAAGTTGTCAAAAATAACAAGGTAATATCAAAAACCAGAGGTACTAATAATTGGAGATATCCACAAATCACAATGTATCAAATCGAAGATGGCACTAGACGCTGTAGTAGACTGATTGAATGGTAAACAGACATGCTTGCCAAGTTGACAGGCATGACACACCGAGCACGACTAATTTTATTACACTTGATAAAATCTAGACGCTGAAGAGCCGACATGGCATCATGACCACGGTGACCAAGACGCTGATGCCATAAATCGGCGGTGGAGGAAGAACGGCGAAAGCTGCTCCTCCCAGGAAAGGTGTAGAGATCTCCGTCACTATTGCAACGAAGAATCACGCGACGGGTCTTTAGGCCCTTCATAGAGAAACCAAAGGCGTCAAACTCAATGGAACACATGTTATCGCGGGTAAACTTGTGAATAGAAATCAAATTGCGAATAATGTGCGGTACTAGAAGAACATGGTTGAGTCTAAAGACGTGACCGGAAGGTGTGCGAAAGGAGATGAAACCAGAGGAAGAAATAGGGATGGTGGTGCTGTCACTGACGGTGACGAAGTGGGGAGTACGAAGAGCGGATGGACGAGTTAAGTTACCATCTTCGTTGGTCATGTGCGAGGAGGCGCCGGAGTCCATGACCCAGCCACCTTGCTGAAGCGCAAGGTTGTTGAGGGCCGCAATGAGGGCCGAGTTGTCCCATGTTGGTGTTGAGGACGACGACGCGGTGGCGGTGTATGCCTGAGGCCGGGGCCGAGGATGCCCTGTCCAGAGGAGGGGGCACGCCACTGGACAACCCCCAGGGAGAAGCAAACCCATGGGCCAGCGGGGGCAGGCGCGCGGGTGGTCTGGGTGGCGGCCCCACATTGGCGGCCGCCGTTGCGCCCCTTCGGCTTGGTCATTGCCTTGCCCTTCTCGGGAGCCGTGCCAGGGGAGGCGCCGTCGCCACGACAGCCAGGGCCGGGACAAGGAGGGGCTAGGGCGCGGGCCTGAGCAACAAGGGAAGTGGAGGCGGAGTTGGTCGCCGTGTTGGCCTGTTGCATCTCGTCCATTAGGAGCATCGAACGAGTGCGTAGGAAGGTGGGCAGCGGGTCGGTCATGGAGATGACCGTGGTCGTGGAGGCGAAGCAGGGACCGAGACCACGCAGGGTGTTGAGGACGAGGGCGCGTTCACTTACGGGGGAGTCGTTGTCGGCGAGCGTGTCGGCGAGGTGCTTCTGAAGGCGACAGTACTCGTGGATGGAGAGGCCCCCTTGCAGGAGTTGCCGAAAGTCATTGTCGAGGTAGATGGCTTTGTTCGCCTTGTTCACGGTGAAGAGATCGCGAGCCGCTAGCCATAGCTGACGCGCGGTTTGATTCCCCGTGAGGATCATGTCCGCGACGTCTTCCTCGATGGCAGCATGGAGATGGTTGAGGACGGTGTAGTCGGCGGTGCTCTAGGCGTCGTTGGTGGGAGCAGCGGGCGTGGTGTCATCGACGTGGCCGAGGTAGCCGGAGCGGCTGAGGGAAGCGCGCATATAGATGCACCAGTTGGTGTAGTTCCCGGCAGCAAAGGAGAGGACGACGGGGCCGACGTGTCTAGGTGCGCCGTCGGCGGGAACAAGGGCTACGGCGGCTGGAGATCCGTTGGTCCCATCGGTGAGGGCGGGGAACGACATCGTAGCGGAAGGTAGGGGTGGGATGGTGGCGGTGGCGGCTAGACCTAGGGCGGCAGCGGCCAAGGAGGCAGCGGCGGCGGCTAGGGTTTAGGATCGAGGGGAGGCTGATACCATGTAGAAGGGTTTGGGGGGGAAGCCACACACGTAAACCATGAGGTTCCATGTATATTTATAGGAGTCCAGAGGCCAATACAATTACAATACAGTCCTACTGTAAATATAATATATACAATCTAACATTTTCCCCAGACCATCGTCACCAACTCAACATTGACATAGCCTCTCCTGATCTCATCGATGGACATGGAGGGAGGAGCGTGTCAAACTCCATGGATAGGAGAAAGGGATCGAAAGGCATCACCGTTACGGTAAACTCCTGAGTCAAACGCAACGCAACTGCGTGTTGTGGCCGCGGGCTCCAGTGGTCCAGCCGCTCGCCCGCTCTACCATCACCACGCAGTAAGGCGCCATTGCCGAAGCCGCCAATCCAGTGTCCATCCGTCTCTGCAGGCACCAGAACATCGAGAGGCATCCATGTGGATGCGCCGACATTGTCTCCTTGCCATCACTACACGCGAGAGGCCACTGTGGTCGCTGCTGTCATCGCCATCTCAACAGGGCTTGCAGTGGAAGGTGAGGCGGCCAGAGAAGGGAGAGGGGCATATGAAGCTCGTAAGAAGAATCTGGGCTACGTGGTTCACAATCCCAACATATTGGCCCGATTCACCTGAGGGCACCTAGCTCGTTTTTCGGAGCAGAGGCCCGGAAACGTTGTACCATCGAGGACCTGCCGCGGTGAAATGCACACAGGAGCGATCTAGAGCGTTGAATGTGCCAATAGGACGGTCTAGGACGCAGAGTCGTTGTGGGAGGGCCTAACTAGGTACTAAGTTTTACTGTTTCTTAATGACCATCATTATTGCAGACCAGGAAATATCTTTCTCTGAAGTTGAAATCAGTCCCAGGTTTCCCAACCCTTATATAAACCCCTATCGTCTGGTCAAGTGGTCATGATCATATCAAATCATGTCACCGAGTAATAAGCTCGCACATTCTAGCTTGACAAGCTCGGACATTCACTTTCCCTCCCCTCCCCTTTTTATTTGAAGGTCCCCTGTGGGATCCCGGGTCACTCACGAGCCATCTCTGGCCAGCATCCCTAGTGGGATCCTAGGTCGCTCCCGAGCCATCCCCGGCGGTGTTGCCGGCCAGAGACGGCAGAAGATGGGTGCCGAAGTAGGTGATAGATGTAGAACTAGGGTTTTCGGCGATATGCCTATAGCTTGGAGGAGGGCACCAGGTGTTTTTGACCAGATCTGGTGCATCCTACGATGGTGGTTCCTCTGCAACGTGCTCACTACTAGAGAAAAGCCTACCCGAGGCGCACCTGGAACCCCATCCGAGGCGCATATGGTATGCGCCTCTAGCGCTGCACCTCTAGTATTTGCTACGCGAGGCGCATATCATATGCGCCTCTAGTATCTATTATGCGAGGCGCATATCACATGCGCCTCCTATACTTCATATACGCGAGGCGCATATCAGTATATGCGCCTCGCGTATATGAAGTATAGGAGGCGCATATCAGTATACGAGATGAAAATGACAATGCCGCTGATAGACCTGGTGCGGCAAGTAGAATATATGCACAAACCTCTAGTCTACTTGGCACACCAGATCTAGCAACGTCATGGTCATACACATGATGCCACAACACGTTTTAATCATCGACATTTCGAAGAAAGACAAAGAAAGCAAACCACAAGAAGTAGGGAGGCAATAACGAATGAAAAGCAACAAGCACTTAAAATAGTTCATAACACAAATAACTAGCTAGTGTCACTCACAATCAAGTTCAATGGTTGATGAAACATACTCTAGAGGTTTTGCTAGGCAAGTTTAACATAGTGATAAGAGGTTACAACACGAGTTCGGAACTAACAGCTAGCTACCTAGGCAATGCAATGATCAAGACTTCTTCTGCTGTTGAGTCAGCTTTAGGGGGGCATTGATGAAGCTCGACTGAGTTTTCGCCATCTGCATGAACGTCCTGTGGTCACCCTGCTGCGCTAAGCGTCCGTCTATCTCCCTATTGGGCGGTGTATGGCCGCTGTAGAAGAGGCCCCCGGATTTCATGACTCCCTAGTGCATGATTGTCGCGAGCTCCTCCTGGATGCCAAAGATGTGCTGCCTGAGGTTGGATCATGTATTGATGCAAGCCTTTCAACCCACTTCGCGAGGTCAGATGGCAGCATTTTGCTGTCCATGTCATTGAAGAACGCCTTCAGGTGGTAAATGGCATAGAAGGCATCCTTCCTACTGCCAGACGGCTGCTTGATGCAGGCGAACTTGGTGTTGTGGCGGAACACGTGCGCGCCGAACTTCACATATGGCGTTGCCGGTTTGACGCCTCCTGCTGTGACATAGCCGGTGAGAGCACCATCAAGAATGTTCTTGATATTGGTGTAGTTTTTCGGGTGCACACTGTTTGAGTCAAGGTACACGGCTACTGAGTGTTTCAAATTCAAGCATATGAGCATGCAGCCTGTCTGATCATCCTCCGTGATGGGATGGTAGGGAAGGAGAATCACATCCTTGTCCAAGTATGTTTGCAAGAAGGTTGAGAGGTAGTCGGTCGCCAGCGCTATGTCCTCGACATCTTTCAGGACGACGTCCCGCATGAAGTAGGGATCTACTATCTGGATGCCCGGGATCTTGTCTCTGGTGATATGCATGGCCATATTGAGGGAGAGTAGCCGGACCAGGGTATTGTGCAGCCGGAACCCGTTCAACATGTCGAAGATGTCGGAATGCCGCAGGTAGAAGATATCCCCGGGGGGTACACTAACGAAGCACGGCACATAAGGCACCTTAGCCTTGAAAACGAGGTACGACTGATCGTTCTCGCGAATGCGGCGCTCCTCAATTGTGAGATAGCTATAATGAAGATTGCGCATTTGAGAGCCTGTGACCTCGAGCAACGAGTTACACATCATCGGTGCACCTGCCACGTGCTGCTGATTCCTGGCTTGCCCCATAGGGCCGTCCTGAGCCCGGATAACAAGATTTGGACCCTTGCTCCGGTCACCCTTAGGCTTCCTTTTGCGACCCTTCTTCGGTCCCTTTGGGGCGCCGGCCATCGCGTTCACCTCACCGATCACCTTATGAAGGGTGCTGGGGATGATCAATGGAACTACTGTCCTCGGAGGCTCGGTGAAGGGGCGGGTGGTGGCGTCTCCTGACTAGTTGGGAAGAGACGCACCTGGCAAGGGGTTTCGCCGGTGCTAGTTGGGTATCGGCAACTTGATGTGTGCCTGAAGGTCCCGGCTCATACCAATCAGAAAACCTTGTGTTAACGAACTGGTCGCCGAAGTTCACATCAATTTCTCCATCATCATCATAGGGATCCTGTGCCATGTTGTCCAAGTCTTCCATCTCAAAGTCTTCATCATGTGCTGGCTGTGCTGCCTCTGGGGTGATGTTGAGATGGTCCTCCGTCCCCAAACGGATCTGGCTCTTCAGCCATAGGTACAAGTAGCCGAAGTCGGTATTGAGGACCGCCACCGTCTCCTCCTCATCCCATCCTTGAGGTTGAGAGGGAGGTTCCACTTGCTCGTAGCCCGGAAGCACCATATTGTATCTGACCCTCATCATGTCGGGTGGCATTGTGACATTGTGCATTTTGCGGTTCTCCGGTTGAACGATAGTACCCTTGGCAACATCCTTCAACTGGCCGCCCACTGATACATTGCAAATGTACCTATAATTTTTGATGTTCCATGCTTGGTTTTATCCACTTTATTGTGTTTTGTTCCAACTTTGGAGTGCTTTTATTATGATTTCTTGGACTAACCTATTAACAAGAGCCACAGTGCCAGCTGCCTGTTTTCTGCTGTTTTTGGTTCTAGGAAAGTCAGAAAATGAATATTCTCGGAATTGGACGGGACAAAAGCCAAAGTGCCTATTTTTCTGGAAGGGATCAAGTGCCAGAATACGAGAAGGAGAGGGGCCAGGGGCCGGCCACACCACCTGGCCGCGCGGCCAGGCCTGGCCCACGCCAGGGGGTGGTCTGGCCGACCCCAGCACCCCCTCGGCCTCTCCTTCCGCCTATAAGTTGCCCTTGGGACGAAAACCCTAAGTACCCGATCAAAAAATCCACGAAAGAGTCTATAGCCGCCATCATCTCCATCCCTAGATCCGGGGGGAGGATCTGAAGCTCTTCCCGGCACCTTGCCGGAGAGGGGAATTCACCCTAGAGGCCTTCTTCATCACCATGCAAGCCTCCGGTGTGATGCGTGAGTAGTTCATCCTTGGACTACGGATCCATGTAGTAGCTAGATGGCTGGTTTCTCCTCCTTTGTGCTTTCATGTTTAGATCTTGTGAGCTCCGTTCATGATCAAGATCATCTATTTGTAATTCATACATGTTGTGTTTGCGGGGATCCGATGGATATTGAGATGCTATTTCAGATTGATTATTGATTCTATCATGTCTTTGTTATTTGAGATCTTGCATGCTTTCCGTTGTTAATAGCTATCTTGGCCAAGTCGATGCTAGCAACTCCAAGAGTTAGTATTTATGCTCGATAGTGGGTTCATGCCTCTGGTAATCTGGGGAAGTGACAGAAATCTCTAAGGTACTAGATGTGCTGTTGCTACTAGGGAGAAAACAACAATCCTTTGTTCATAGAACAATCGTATTGTTTACTTTACACGCAGTTCGTAAAGCAATAATATGTTGCTTGCAACTTAATACTGGAGGGGGTTCGGATGATAACCTGAAGGTGGATTATTAGTCATAGATGCAGTTGGATGGCGGTCTATGTATTATGTTGTATTGCCCAATCAAGTCTCAAAGGAGTCAAGATGATTAGTATATGCATGTATTGCTTTCTCAGTGTTTGTCAATTGCCCCGCTGTAATTTGTTCACCCAGCATGTTATCTATCTAAGGAGAGCCACCTCTAGTGAACTATGGATCCCGGTCCTTTTACTTTACATACAATCTACAATCTTTTACTGCTTTGTGTTTACTTTCTGCAAACTATTACTTCTTTCCATTCGATACGTTTAATCCTTTGTTTTCTGCAAAACATGGTGAGATTGACAACCTCATCGCAAGTTGGGGACAAAGTTCTGTGGTTGTGTTGTGCAGGTCTCCATGTTGCTACTAGCACCGGTAGTGCGCCCTGCCAAAGCTCAGCTAGTAACACCTTTGGGGTGTTTCCTTGCTCCCACTGGTTCGATTAAACCTTGGTTTCATAACTGAGGGAAACTTGCTTCTATGCTCATCATACCTTCCTCTTGGGGTTCCCAACGAGCTCTACATCAACCATGAGCCATCAACACTTTTCTGGGCGCCGTGTATTGAGCCATCACCCACCCAGTGCATTAGAGTGCAAGGAGTGTCTCCCTGCTAAAGACATGTAGGCCGGGCGTCAGTAAAACGAAGATCAAGTCATCGGTGTGGTTAAGCCTCCCAACTCTCGCTTTAATACATAGTTACGTTGAGGGCGTCGAACTTGGCCAAGGTCGAGGCACCGCCGCCGGCAGGATTGAGCGTGCAAGTGGCGAAGTGGCTGCCTGATGGCACGGTGATGTCTACGCACTTCTATTCTTGTAGACAGTTGTTGGGCCTCCAAGTGCAGAGGTTTGTAGAACAGCAGCAAGTTTTCCCTTAAGTGGATCACCCAAGGTTTATCGAACTCAGGGAGGAAGTGGTCAAAGGTATCCCTCTCAAGCAACCCTGCAATCAAGATACAAGAAGTCTCTTGTGTCCCCAACACACCCAATACACTTGTCAGGTGTATAGGTGCACTAGTTCGGCGAAGAGATAGTAAAATACAAGTGGTATAGATAATTATAAGTGGTAACGGTGCCAGAAAATACTTTGATGGCGTGGAAGAGACTAAAGGCAAGCTGAAATAAAGATGGAAGCCAGCAAACATGTAATAGATCTAATAGCAAACGGTGTATCAATGCTTAGAAACAAGGCCTAGGATCATACTTTCACTAGTGAACACTCTCATATAAATATATTCTCTTCATGATACTACTCTTAACTACTCTCCGTTTGAACACTCTAATCGATGGTAGGGCTATAACAACACACCTCAAAGTAAGTCCTTCCCATCTAGAAAACCCCACACTGTCACCTTGAGCACTAGATGGTTCCAACAAACACCACAATTTCATAAAGACATCCAACTCCAAATATAAATCATAACAAGTATTTGTAATCTCTAGCCTAAGTGCCACCATGGTGTGCATGTGTCACTTTCACACACATGGGGAGAGCATAGATCTATTAAAGCACTTGAGTAGCAAGATAGATCTATAGATTACAAGCTCATGATCACAATATGATCACGCATAGAGAGAGAGATGAACACATAGCTACCGGTAGAACCCTTAGCCTCGAGAGAGATCTACTCCCTCCTCATCATGGGAATCAGCAATGGTGATGGAGATGGTGGTGGAGATCGATGGAGATGGCTCCGGGGGCACTTCCCCGTCCCGGCAGGGTGCCGGAACAGAGACTTTCTGTCCCCCGAATCTCCCCTTCGGTGGCGGCGGCGCTGCGGAACTTTTCATAGATTTCTGATTGATGATCTAGGGTTTTAGTATCGGGAGGCTCTTATAGGCGAAGGAGGCAAGGTTGGTGGCCAGCCAGGGGGCCCACACCATGCCCTGGCGCGGCCTGGGCTGGCCCGTGCCAAGGGGGGTGTGGCCACCCTGTGGCCCCTCTCCGACTCTCCTTCTGGCTCCGTGAGTCTTCCGGGAAAATAGTAACTTTGGCTTTTGTCCCGTCCAATTCCGAGAATATTCATTTTCTGACTTCCTGGAATCAAAAACAGCAGAAAACAGGCAACTGGCACTATGGCATCTTGTTAATAGGTTAGTCCAAGAAATCATATGAAAAGTACTCCAAAGTTGGAACAAAACACAAGAAAGTAGATAAAACCAAGCATGGAACATCAAAAATTATAGATACATTTGCAATGTATCAACTTCCCCAAGCTTAACTCCTGCTCGTCCTCGAGTAGGTAAGTGATAAAAAGAAAGAATAATTTTTGAGGTGACATGCACCATCAAAGACTTGATCAAAGTATTTTTAAAACATTCGAAGCTGGGATCATAGTACTTCAATCATAACATGAAAGACAAAGTTCTAGCAATAAGCAAAAGAAACTATGATGCAACATGAAAAGGCACAAACAAAATTCATGAATAACAATGCTTTGCAAGATGTTTGTTTGTTTCACATAAAGAAAACATAGCATAATAGTATTCAGCTTGTCCCTTAATAGAGTAGCAAATATAAATGCATAGGACACCTTCAAAGTTCATAAGAGTGACTAGATACAAATAGTTTAAAACAAGCAATATCAAAGTATGCATCAATCAACTAGTCTTGTGACAATGCACATAGAACTAAGAAAGGCCACTATGCTCTCAAAGTAGGTGCATAAAGGTAGAAGGTGGAGACTCAATATAATGGTGGAAGAAAGGCCTTCATAAAAGGAAGTAGGGATTCAAGTTTCATAAAGAGCTTCCAAAAATTATGGTACTTATAGCTTTCAGCTCTCATTTCCCCTATCATAAGCATCTTGAAGTGATTAAGGTTAAAGTGAACAAACTATGGTGTACATGCTTGACGAAGTATAAGTTAGAAATCTCATGTCCCTTGTATACGAGGGCCGCTCCTCATGCTACCCAAGTTTAGTCACCGGTAAGTTCTTGTCATCGCAAGTATATGTGTATCATAGAGAACCGCCAACGGGGTACCCCTTGCCCGATGATACGAAAGATTCCCCATATCAAAATGACAAGGCAAGCAGACAACAAGCATCTCAACAATCTTCTTATTTACCATGGGAATATGGTGCTTTTTTCTCTCTTTCCTCTTTTCATAATCTTTTTTTTTTCCTTTTTCTCTTTTTTCTCAATATAGGACTCTTTTTTTATAAGAAGAATGCTTCATAGACAGCTCATTATGGTTATGCTGCAGGTTTCCACCATGTCAGCATTCATTAGACCAGCGGCCCAGGCGTTTCTCTAACACATATACATAACTCCATGGACTTACAAGCTCCCCTTTCATTTCACACTGACGACATCCATATACAAAAGAGCATGATATCAACTAGGTACAAGTACCAAGTGCAATGCTGAAAGCGTTCCCCATGACAGCATGGTTCTGCTAATTCCCAACAAATAAGTGCAAGCATATACAACATAGATGACACAATGGTTCAAGTTTATTAAGGGCAAGAAAAGTAAAGTGTGTTATCAAGTTCGTGAGAGCTTTAATCACTAGTTTTCTCATAACAAGTTTAATTTGGAAGGTAAACAAAAACATGAATATACTTGGAATAGCATAAGCTAATAGGTAGGTATGGTGGACTCTTTGGAATAACTTGGTTTAGGGAGTTGGATGCATGAGTGGAACTCATACTTGGTTGCGGAGGCTAGCAAAACACTGGGAGCGACAAACTAAGAGAGCAATAATGGCCATAATCATGCAGAGCGACAAAACATCATTGATCAAAGCATAAAGTGATACTACAAGTTGAAAACTAAAGGATCATAAAGGCTAATGGTGACTTGAGATAGTCATAACATGGTGTGAGCATGCGCCAAGTCAACCCAAATAAAGCATCAAAGGAGAATACCACTATACTATGCTTTAATATGTTAAAACAACGCATGATTCATCCAAGGCACATTAAGCAATCTCAATTGTTTATAACAAGTCATCCTACATCAAAGAATACTAAGCATAAAGCCAAAACAATATTGAGCATGGCATGACAAAGCATATGCCATAGTAAAAAACAAGCTCTCTTTACCACTTAAGCATGAACTTTCCTACTCTTTTCCATTCCAAACCGAACTATTTGAAAACCAATGTATGAAAGAGGGGGTCCAACCAATTTATTCAGAAAACTAAGAAAACCAAAGCAAACGAAAAACCAAAACGAAAACGAAAAAGAAGACGCTCCAAGAACAACACAACTGTGCATGAAACAATAAAAATGAAGCGTTTGGAAGAAACCTGTATTTTTTATTGATGAAGAAGGGGATGCCTTGGGCATCCCCAAGCTTGACGCTTGTACTTCTTGGATATTTCTTGGGATGACACGCGTGGCATCCCCAAGAATGAGCTTTAGTCCATTCTTCATCTCATTACTCATTCCTTCCATACACCTGAAATTTTTCCTTCATAGAAAACTTCACACAATCTTTATTAGCAACATTAGTGCACTCAAGATATATAAGTCTTAAGGTTCAGTTCTAACACCAAATAAACTTCTATTAGAACACTAGCTACTGAAGAAATTCCCTCAAAAAGCTCAATTCCCCAAAATAACTAAAAAAAGGAACCAACAAGAAGCAAATGCAAATAATGGCAGAAATCTGTCAAAACAGACCAGCAGGTAAAGACGAATTTTTTCGAAGACCTTCTGTTACTCAAATCAAAAAGTGTTGAACTAACGAAAGTTATATAACAACCTGGGGCAGAAGCAAAAATATTCACGCCTCAAAAAGACCTTCAGAGATTTTACACGAATTTTTACGGTGAAGCACAGAAATCTGTTTCGGGACAACAACTTTCCCAATCATTACTTCTCTCTCATTAGAGGTTACTCTTGGCACAAAAAGCAAACAAAAAGGATAAAGAGCGGTTATTACTGAAGTAATAACTTCCAAGACTCATCTAAAACTTTTGGGTTATCTCCTAATAAGTACTTTTCTTTAACGCCTTTAAGTTAGGCTTGATAGTTTGAGAAGATGCTCACATAAGAAATATGAATTGAAGTAAAAGAGAGCATCAAGAAGCAAATTCAAAGCACATTTAAGTCTAACCCACTTCCTATGCATAGGAATCTTGTAAAGAAACAAGTCATGAAAGCACAAAGCAACAAGCATAAGAAAGCAAAACAAGTGCAACTTCAAGACTTTCAACATAAAGAGGGGAAACTTAATATTGTTGAGATACATAAAACCATGTTTCCCTCTCTCATAATAACTTCCAGTAGCATCATGAATAAAATTAACAATATAACCATCACAAGAAACATTCTTATCATGAGACACATGCATAAAAGAATTAATACTCCCCACATAAACATAGTCATTCTTATTAATTGTAGTGGAGCAAATTCAACAAAATAGCTATCATTATTATTCTCATCACCATAATCATCAAATATAGGAGGCATATTGTAGTCATAATTAATCTCCTCCTCAATAGTAGCTGGACTAAAAATATCATATTCATCATTGTAATCATCATATATTGGAGGCATAACATCATCATAAGCAATAGAATAGCTATCTTCCAAAGCTGGGGAACTAAAAAGATCATTTTCATAAAAACTAGCTTCCCCAAGCTTAGACTTTTCCATAGCATTAGCAATAATGGTGTCCAAAGAATTCATACTAACAACATTGCTATTAGCATGCAAATAAAGTTCCATAGGTTTTTTAATTTTCTCTTCAAACACTTCATGTCCTAACTCAAGATAAATACTATAAAGCTCTCTAATTTTCTTGTTGTTTTCCATTAAGCCTAACTAGTGAAAACAAGAAACAAAAAGACAAAATTGCAAAATCTAAAGGAAATAACTTCGAGCACTCACACCGGAGGATGTGAGTATCTTTTACCTTACCTCCCCGGCAACGGTGCCAGAAAATAGGCGTTTGCCGTGGCAGGTTCTTCTTCTTTAATCCTCCGATGTGAATACCTTTTACCTTACCTCCCCGGCAACGGCGCCAAAAAATAGGCGTTTGCCGTGGGAGGTTCTTCTTCTTTAATCCTCCGGTGTGAATACCTTTTACCTTACCTCCCCGGCAACGGCGCTAGAAAATAGCTTGATGTCTACGCACTTCTATTCTTGTAGACAGTTGTTGGGCCTCCAAGTGCAGAGGTTTGTAGAACAGCAGCAAGTTTTCCCTTAAGTGGATCACCCAAGGTTTATCGAACTCAGGGAGGAAGTGGTCAAAGGTATCCCCTCTCAAGCAACCCTGCAGTCAAGATACAAGAAGTCTCTTGTGTCCCCAACACACCCAGTACACTTGTCAGGTGTATAGGTGCACTAGTTCGGCGAAGAGATAATGAAATACAAGTGGTATGGATAATTATAAGTGGTAATGGTGATAGAAAATAGCTTGATGGCGTGTGGTTGACGTGGGAAAAGACTAAAGGCAAACTGAAATAAAGATGGAAGCAAGCAAACATGTAATAGATCTAATAGCAAATGGTGTATCAATGCTTAGAAACAAGGCCTAGGGATCATACTTTCACTAGTGAACACTCTCTCATATAAATATATCATCTTCATGATACTACGCTGAACTACTCTCCGGTTGGACACTCTAATCAACGGTAGGGCTATAACAGCACACCTCAAAGTAAGCCTTTCCCATCTAGAAAACCCCACACTGTCACCTTGAGTACTAGATAGGTCCAACAAACACCACAATTTCATAAAAACATCCAACTCCAAATATAACTCATAACAAGTATTTGTAATCTCTAGCCTAAGTGCCACCATGGTGTGCACGCTGTCACTTTCACACACATGGGGAGAGCAGAGATCTATTAAAGCACTTGAGTAGCAAGGTAGATCTATAGATTACAAGCTCATGATCACAATATGATCACGCATAGAGAGAGAGATGAACACATAGCTACCGGTAGAACCCTTAGCCTCGAGAGAGATCTACTCCCTCCTCATCATGGGAATCAGCAATGGTGATGGAGATGGTGGTGGAGATCGATGGAGATGGCTCCGGGGGCACTTCCCCGTCCCGGCAGGGTGCCGGAACAGAGACCTTCTGTCCCCCGAATCTCCCTTTTGGTGGCGGCGGCGCTGCGGAACTTTCGTGGATTTCTGATTGACGATCTAGGGTTTTGGTATCGGGAGGCTCTTATAGGTGAAGGAGGCAAGGTCGGTGGCCATCCAGGGGGCCCATACCATTGCCTGGCGTGGCCTGGGCTGGCCCGCGCCAAGGGGGGGTGTGGCCACCCTATGGCCCCTCTCCGACTCTCCTTCTGGCTCCGTTAGTCTTCCGGGAAAATAGTAACTTTGGCTTTTGTCCCGTCCAATTCCGTTTCTGACTTCCTGGAACCAAAAATAGCAGAAAACAGGCAACTGGCACTGTGGCATCTTGTTAATAGGTTAGTCCAAGAAATCATATGAAAATTACTCCAAAGTTGGAACAAAACACAATAAAGTAGATAAAACCAAGCATGGAACATCAAAAATTATAGATACATTTGCAATGTATCACAGTATGGTATGGGCCGCAGTGGGCAAGTTAAGCTCTAGAGCTGGAGGAGTCTCCACCACCACCTGCCTCGCTAGAGGAGTCACCAGCGCCTCCGGCTGCGCCATGTTGTCCGATTGGGCGCTGTCGAGGTTGGGAACCGGTGGCGGCCCTCGTTTACCACCCTTCTGCCACTTGATGTACTTTTCCATGTAGGCGGGAAGGATGGTGTTGAGCTTATCATTCATTTGTGTCTGGACTTGTGCCTAGACTTGTGTATGATCTTGTTCTTGGAACTTTGTCTCGACAGCCGACATAGCCTGGTTCACGGCATCTTGGACTATATTGGGAAAGGCTTCCACCTGTTCCCTTAGGTGTCTTACCTCGGCGCTTTCGACCTACTTCCTGCCCTTCCGCTCCGTGGTGCCACAGTACTCAGACCATGTTATGCTGCCAAAGCAGACCACACGACCAGCCGACGATGGGGTCGCCAGGGGCTCGACATTCTTGGTCCGGTTCAGCACCCTGTTAAAAGTGGTGTCCCACTTGGCGACAGGCACCGACCCCTGGGATGAGGAGATCCTACACTCCTCGTCCTGCGCACAAGGAACGCGAAACATTTGATCAGAAAACTGGACTTCAATGATTAATCGTGAACACAATTAATCGACTTGCATGCAAACTACTTACATATTTTCTCATGAAGTCTATCACCTTCATAGCGAAGGGGCCGACGGGCTCCGAGGAATAATCAGAACTCCCTTTCGGCTTGGAAAACTGGGCCCTGACAAAGTGCGTTGCCTACGGCTCTTTTATGTCGTCAAAGGGACATGTCAACCCCTTTGCACGAGCGTCGGCGTCCTCCTTCTCCCATTTGGGAATCGCAGCTCTATAACCGCCGGAGCCAAGATGGTGGGTACCAATGTTCTTCTCGTACAACTCCTTGAAGTACTGACTCTTGGCCTTGCCCATGGCAGATTCACATCTGGCCTTGAACACCTTGAAGTGTTCTTCCGTGACCAGAGGCTCCCTCTTGACGACCTCCGAATAACTTAGCTCGTCCTCAAAAATTAGCTTCTTCACCCGGACCTTCCAATTCGACAAGGCCTTGTTCATCTTCTTGAAGGCGTACTTGTTCACCGGATTCCCTTTGAGATTGTCGTTATTTTACTTGTGTTCCTCATCACCCGGGAACGCGTATCTTGCGTGCAGATTTCGGAAGAGCTGGATGCGGAAACCCCTGTTTTCTTCGGCCTTCAGGTTCTCCGTGTTGATCGTGATGGTGTTCCAGAGGATTGCCACGAGCTGGTTTGAGTAACCCGCGACAAACTCGGCCGGCTCCAAAGGCGCACCTTCATCGTTCACGCTTGTGATGATGGACCTTTTGATGTCGACCATGATCAGGGCACGCTCCTTCCGGGCCTTCTTCGATGTGCTACCACCGTCTGTAGTAGCTTCACCGCCGCCATCAGTGGTAGTGGCGTCGCCATCCGTGTCCCCCATCTCCTCATCGCGCGACGACATATCCTCGTCCACCTCCATCTCGTCGTCCTATGGAACGAATTCCGGGTCCTCTTGGGATTCCATCTCCGCCTGCTGCTCCCAAAAGGACTTCTTGATAGAAGGGCCCTGCTCCGCTGACATTTCTAAACACACAAATAAATGGAACTAATAAGCACAAAAATTCACAGAAAATTTCAGTATAACCTTTGCTAATTTTCTATGTCTAGGAGTGCCAGAAATTCGCCGGAACGGAAATAAATCAACATTCCGGCGAAACATTGGCAACTCAAAAAGAAAAACCTGCACAAAAAATCCTAAATAGGCACAAACACAGCCATTTTGCTGCCAGCATACACAAGCACAGCCATACACAACTTGCTGTCAACAGCATACAAGATTAGCATCATTGGTAGCCAATTAGAGTCCCCTGGATAACTGATCCCAGCAGCCAACTATCGGGTGATAGCTACCACTGTGTACACTCCAAATGGAGGCATCATAGTGGCAGATGTAGTAGCAGCATCCACATAATTTAGCTATCAGTGGGCTGTTCATTGAACTGAAAGCCCATGTACTAGAACTTATACTTGATAAAAAAAGCAGTGTAGAGCATGCAGTCAAACAAATTGATAAACAAATCACATCAAGTTGGTTGACAAACAATTCTACTTGTCCTATAAAATGCATTTAGTTCCTACGTATAGGAGTTTCTTCAAACCAGGAAATTTCTTAAATCTACATAACCTGGAAATGAACTACCAGATGGCATACAGGAACACAGCTCTCAGAGATGCCAACTACAAACCACGATGCATGGTAGCTATGTGCATTTTAATCAAAAAGCTGGTGACATTTGGTGAACATACAACATACATGCACATCTTTTCGCAGTAACCCGTGATGAAAAATAAAACAAAAGAAAGGTGCTCTGGGTGAATCATGCAGCAGAACAAGTAGCATGCAGATAAACTACCTACATTTGACTTTCAGAGAGGATATTTTTCATGGAACAAACATTGGACCCAAAATTCCCCATATGAGTGCTACTTCTCTTGCAAGATGAAAAAAGTATAGTTATTGCCATCTCTAGACCTTATGCTTCCTATTTCCAACAATTCAAACAAGGAGAGGTGCAAAGATTACTAAAATGGTGATAAAAAATAACAGGGACCTTCTTCTTCATATTTCCAACAATTCAAACCAACGGTTCATTATTTTGTACAACAAGGACCTATATGTGTACCAAAATACAGAGGATTCCCCCATCATATGTAAACTATGAACACTCGGAGATATTTTCACAAACATTAATTCAATGTTACGCCATTTTACATACATGATGAAAGTCATTATGTTTACCCATTGACTGCTATAGCACTGTTTTAAGAGAAGTGGTGACAAGGTTCAGCAAGTTCATAAATCTAAGAGGTTTTCTTGCTAACAAATTAGTCTACTTCTGTTGACCTTTTTTTATGAAATCTTGCTACATAAGCATATTTATAGTGCTTGGTGTCAGTGCTCTACAGTCAGGTTTTTAGGTCAATGCAGAAAAATAACTACCCAGCTCGTCTTGATAACACAACATGGAATCTGAATTTCTTCATTTGAGATGGTCCTGGCCACTCTAATTCGCCTAGTTCATCTCACTATACAACCCAGACAAGATATCTTCATTCAAAAACTGATGATTTCTAAGCTACAGAACAACCTGTCGATTTTTTTAGAGGGGAGGGAAGAGGGGTAGGGGGAAGGGGAGGGAGAGGGGAAGGGGTCACCTCGATGACGGTGGACAGAAGGCGCGGACGGCGGTAGGAAGGGGCGACGACGGCGCGGCATAGGAAGGGGCAGCGCGGGCGGGCTCCTCCTCCTAGGTACGGGCGGGCTCCTCCTCCTCCTGGGCACGGCAGGCGAGCGCGGGCGGAGAAAAGGCGATGGCAGCAGCGGAAGGGGCGACGACGGCAAAGCGAGGAGAAGGTGTTGCGCAGCAGTTTCGTCTGATCTAGAGAAAAAGTGAAAGAGGAAAAAAATCTCAATCGACCAGCTTATGCGAGGCGCATATTTGAAAATGCGCCTCGGGTATTCTCTAGCACTAGTCAACTAGCGCAGTGCGCTATATGTGTTAACAAACTGACCCTAGCCCATTGGTTTTATCCCTTGTCCTAAACTAAAGCCTAGCCACCCAGGTTCGAATCCCGATGGCTCAAATTTTTTGAAAACTTTTTTTGAAGGCTATTTATCATGTAAAAACATTATCCAAACACAATATAAACTATAAAATATACTGCAAATATTTAAAAAATTCAAATATTGCCAAAACAACAAAAGTGAGTACTATGAATGTGTCTCATCGATACATAATATTCTCAATGCAATATTATAACATACAAAAAATGATAATTATGAATGTTTCGATACATAATAGTATGCCACACACACGACGGTTCTTGACAATGGTCGGAGCGCGCTAGCGTTTCTTGACAATGGTCGTCTTCTTGCCCTTCTTTGTCGCGGTTGCATAGGTTAGGTCCGGGACGTCTTCACTACTTCTTTTGAACGGGAGTCCTTTCCTAGGTAGGGTTGTGGTGTACGGTGCTTGGTTGCCGTATCTGTATTCCATCTTCGGGTCACCGTTCTGGTCAAAGTCTTGCTCGTTGGCGACTCCGTCCATTCCGATGATGTTCCTTTTGCCTCTCCTGACGACAACCCGGCTAGGCTTTGACGGGTCTGTGATGTACCAGCATTGGTCGACCTTGCTAGCTAGAACCCAAGGCTCATTTCTCGCGGGTGCGTTCGCGCTGGTGGTCTTTGACGGTATAACCATGGTGGTTAAATATCTGCCTTCTTTCTCGACACTCTTGGCCCACCTGACACGGAACATCGGCACCTTCTCCGTAACGTAGTAGAGATCCCAAATCTCCTCGATCCTTCCGTAGTATCTTTCCGGGATGTCGCCGGTGTAGAATATCCCCGTAACCCCTAAGTTCTGGTAATCACAGTTATTGTCATTTTCCTCTGTATAGAACGTGTATCCGTTGATATCATATGCCTGATAGGCCATCAGGTTGTGCGAGGCGCCCCGTGTCAAGGATAATATGAGTATATCTTCCTCCGAGTACTTGCCCTGTGGTGGATTAGCAATGACCTTCTCCCTGAACCACCGCGTGAAACCGGAGTTATGCTCCTTGATAACATCTTCCTCCGAGTACTGGCGCCCCTGGTCAGTGTAATTCTTCTTGATAAACTCTTTGTGCTCATATATGTATGGATCGACCACCTGCAGGTGTTGTAGCACGACCAGGTTTGCTCTTTCAAAGTCCTTGGTTCGGCCCTCGATGTTGACATGCTTTGGGCGCCGACCCTCGTGGTGACCGCATCTAGCGAGCCCCCCGAGGTGCTTGTTGAATGGCAGACCAAGAGGGGTCTCGGTTTGTAGAAAGTTCGAGCAGAAAGAGATGCACTCTTCATCCAGGAAGCCGTTTGCTATGCTTCCATCTTGTCGGGACCTGTTCTTAACGTATCCTTTGATGTGTCCATTGAGCCTTTCGAACGGCATCATGCTTCGCAGAAACGGAGGATCGAGCTGGACGATATCCTCCACAACATGGAGAAGCAGATGAAGCATGATGTCGAAGAATGCGGGGCGGGGGGGGGGGGGGGGGAATAGATCTCAAGCTCGCATAGTATCACCACGATCTCGTCCTATAGCCTCGTGAGCTGCTTAATGCCTATCGACTTCCGAGAGATCACGTCGAAAAAGTTGAAGAGGCCAAACAACGTTTCACGGACGTGCTTGTCCATTATACCTCGGATCGCGACTGGGAGTACCTGCGTCATCAGCACGGCGACGTCGTGATACTTCATCCCGCTGAAGCGTTGCTTCGCCTCGTCTAGCCATCTGCTTATCTTCCCCGCATAGCCGTTCGGAAATTTGACTCTGAGGAGGCACTTCATAAACTGTATGGCCTCCTTCTTACTCAGAGTGAAGCACGAGGCCTTGAGCTTGACCTCGCCCTTCTTGACCTGCCGCCCTTGCGACGATGGCTATTCTGCGTTTCCGTCTCCTCCTCCTCGTCCTCCTCCTCGTCATTGCTAGGTGGTGGTTGAAGTTCATCCCTGATGCCCATATGCTTCAAGTCGTTCCTTGCCTTCGGCCCATCTTTGGTGTTGTCGGTGTTAAGGAGGGTAGCAAGCAGACTCTCGCCCACGTTCTTCGTGATATGCATGAGATCGAGGCTATGAGGCACGCGGAGGATCTTCCAGTATGGCAAGTCCCAGAAAACAGACCTCGCCTTCCATACCTTCAGCAGCGGCTTGGCTTCTTCTGGGTCTTTCCTGGTGCAGGGCATTCCTTCCAGTTATTCAACAGCTCATAGATTTGCACGCCGCTCCTCTGGTCTGGGATTCCTCGGAGCTCGACCGCCCCATTGAATAGATCTCCTAGCTTTCTCCAGGCGTGATTCTTGGGAAGCCACCTCCGAGCCCCAAGGAACACGGTTTTCCCGGACCCGGGATATTTCTGTAGCTGGCGGTACGTTGTATTATCTTTGCACCTAACGCACCCATAGAATCCTTGGACCACCTGCCTCGAGAAGTATCCGTAACTGGGATAGTCTTGCATCGTCGTGATCACCGCCGCTCTCATGTCGAAGTATTCTTGTCTCGAGGCGTCCCACGTACGGGCTCCTTATTCCCATAATGTGGCCAGCTCCTCTTTCAACAACATGAGATACAGATTGATTTCTGTACCGGGTTGTTTTGGCCCTTGAACCAGCATACTCATGGTTACGTACTTCTTCTTCATGCACAACCAGGGGGAGGTTGTAGATCCATACAAACACGGGCCAGATGCTGTGTGTGGTGCTCTGGCTTCCGAACGGATTGAGTTCGTCGGTGCTCACGCCTAGCCTGAGGTTCCTTGACTCTTTCCCGAAATGTTGGTAATATTGGAGGTCCAACGCCTTCCACTGGCAAGCATCCGAAGGGTGCCTCAACATTTCCTCCTTCTCCGGATCATCGTCTTCCAGCCTCTTTCTTTCCACGTGCCAGCGCATGAGCTCTACTTCCTTAGGGTCTGTGAAATACCACTTCAGACGAGGAGTTAGAGGAAAGTGCCACACCACCTTTCTAGGAGCTTTCCTGGTCCCTCTTTTGTATCGAGAGGTCTTGCACACCGGACATGTGGTCTTCTCCGCGTCCTCACCCCTGTAGATGATGCAATCATTTATGTAGACGTGGTATTTCACGTGCGGTAGATTGAGAGGGCACGCGACTTTCTTGGCCTCAGCGATACTAGTCAGACATGTGTTCCCCTTCTTGGGAAGAATATCGTGCTAGAATGCAATGTTGTCGTCAAAGCATTCGTCGGTCATTTTGTGTGTCGCCTTCATCTCCAGAACCTTGAGCGTTACATTCAGACGGGTATCACCATCGTTGCATCCATCAAACAATGGAGTGACCGCGTCTTTCTTCATTTGCTCCAGCTTAGATTTCTCTCTAGCAGCGGCTCTGGCGTTACTCGTCTCCTTGAGAAGCAGATCTTGGACATGAGGGTCTTGCAGCCAGCTCGAATCATGGTCGACACCTTGATCTTCGTGTTCATGCCCGGCGCCACCTTGAGCATCATCGTGTTCATGCCTGGCGCCACCCTGATCTTCATGATCATCACCTGCCCTGCCGTCGGTGCCTTGATCTTCGTGATCATGACCGGCATGTTGATCTTCACCATTATTGACATCCTCATCATCATCTTCGTCATCACGTATTCACCGAGTGTAGCCATCCATGAAACTACGTCGGAGCAGGTGCGACTCCAGCATTCCGGAATTGTGCCTTATCAGATATATTAGCTTGCAGTCGTGACACGGACATCTTATCTCCGTCTTGTTTGCATGTGTCATATCGGTCCTCGCGCATCTCATCCACCTATCCACGAGGGCTTTGCGAATCAGTAGTCAGACCATGGTCGCCTATGCGTGGTACAAAGAGCAAGAGAATAATTAGAGCATATATGGACATCTGGATCGCCGAAAAATTCGGCATGACCTCCCCTAAAAAGAGGACATCCGCGAGTGCCAAAAATTCATAAGAAAAGAAATTAATCGACATTCTGGCGAAACATTGGCATCTCAAATGAAATCCCTGCACAAAAAGAAGCATGCACCATAACACAATCATATAGTCGCGGTGTCGCCGACAACGCGCATGACCATACAAGAAAACGCCTTCACGCTTCCTCCAATGACAACTTGCACAAGAGAGACGGAGGAGAAGTAAAGGGACATGTTGTAGATCTAGAGGAGCAAGAAACTTCACTTACATATGAGTGTCAACCAATGGAGATTGAGCAAGCTTCTATGGTGAGTCAATGTGGGAAATGAGCTGGGGAGAAGGAGGGGGCCGACCAAATCTGTCTTTGGGTGGAGAGGAAGAAGTGAGGCAAGTGAGTGGGGTGCATGTGTCAAAAAGGTGCAAAAAAAGTCAGCGAGGTTATGCGAGGCGCATATTGCAGTAAATGCGCATCTGATAGTCTGAACTATCTGAGGCGCACATGCCAACATGCGCCTCGCCTATACGGCCACCTGGGCCCATAGGGGTTGCTTGAGGCGCACGCTCCCTAATGCGCCTCGCCTATTGTAAGTATCGGAGGCACATCTTACAATATGCGCCTCACATATTGGACCACCGATCTCCACCCGGGCCCACCCAAGATATACGAGGCGCATTTGCCACATATGCGCCTCGCCTGTTTAAGTACTAGAGGCGCATGTCCGGCTGGTGTGCCTCGCATAAGATGGGGGTGGCGGATTTCGTCCGTACAGATGATAGAGGAGGCGCATCCTGCAGATATGCGTCTCGCCTATTAAATTACTAGAGACGCATGGCTGCATGGTGCGCCTCGTCTATATTATTAGAGGCGCGTATAGTATAAATGCGTCTTTATTGTGCATGTCTCCTATAGGATTTTCTCTAGTAGTGGCTCCGGTGGCCGGAGGCGACGTTGAGCATCCCACCGTAGGCATCTCCGCAAATAAGACCAAGGATCGTGGTTGTCTTTCATTCTAGCGAGTTACTCTGCTATTTCTTGTTTCTCTGGCTGGTCATGGAGGTGAGGAGACGAGGAAGTGGGGGTGGAGCCACTGCTGGAGATGGAGGATAGCGGGAGTTCTTCTACACCCTGGCACTTCAATGCGATGCTAGGCAGTTGCTGCTGGTTTGCTTCACTGAGCTCTCAAGGTGGGAGACGATGGCGTCAACCCTTCTAGCAAGCCCCCTTTACCTTAATAAGCGTCATCAACCCCTGCATGATTTCCTCGCTTCTCTACTTATCCTCTTGGCCAGCCTCGGCGGCGGGGGAGAGGGTTGTGGTGGTGTCGTGGCTATTGGTATGTGGGGGTGGCAATGGAGATCAGAATAGACTGCGACATCGATAGTCATTCCCAAGCATCATTGTTCTACATATGCTACTATCTCCGTTCGTGGGGGTGGCCCTGCTGCGCTTACGCTCCTTCATGGCTCATGCTTCTTCTTCCTCCTTTGTTGGAGGATCTCCCTCGATCTTGGCGTGGCGGCGAATGTCTCGGCTTCCCCAAGTGGTTTTGTTCCCGGTGGAGGCAAGGACGACCACGCTTGCAGGTCAACTATCATCGGGGAAGATCCTAGACCCGATCGCTTTCCTGCGCGTCTTTGCGGGGTGCTGGTTGCAAAAGTTTTGGATCTTCCTATAAATTCTGATTTTCTTGGGGTCCTTCTTGTAATTGTATGCCCACTGCCGATTTAATGCAGGGTATGGGTCCTTCGGGACCTCTCATGTTCAAAAAAGCTCAGTCATTCCAAGTAATCAGAGTGAAATGACTTTGATATCTTGATGTATGGTGACCTTCGTCCTCTTCGTCCTTCTCCTCCTCGTCGCCACAGGTGATAGTTGTCCTTGTTAATTAGGCAACTCAGATGTCTAGATATGTCAGTAGATTGTCTCTGACGGGCGCAGTTACTAGTAGAGATGGTGATGATGAAGGTGGAGGATGCTCGACACATGAACTGCGAGTCTCAGAGCCCCATGTACCATGAAGCGTGCTAGGGGGAGAGGAGGAAATTGCATATTCCACAATTTTTTTTTCCAAGTTTTAGACAGAAGGCACCCATGATGCCATTTCACATTAATAAAGCTCCACGACCAAACCGTAGAAAAATGCCGGGGATACCAACTAAAGTTTTACAACGAAGCGTCCATAGGCACAACTAAAGACGGTCAGAGTTTGCAATAGACAAAAAGCTACAACTAGAAACTAGCGGAGGTAGCTAGGATTGCGCTTGAGGTGGAGGTGATGAAGTTTCAGCATTGGAAGATTTTAGTTTCGCAATCATGTCTAGTAGCGCGATCACCTCAGGTTTAATGAGAGGCTTCCACAATTGCAACATGATAATCCCATGTTAAGTACACACGGAAGGATGCCTAGGAAATTTAGCTTCAATAGTGATTTTATTCCTAGTGGTCCAAATCACCTAGCTTATGGCAGCAAAAAAAATCCATAAAGCACATCTATTAATCCTAGAGAAGTTAAGAATCGTGGTAAAGAAATCAACAAAGTTGGAGGGATTCCAAACAAATCCAAGGATCGAACAAACCACACTCCACATGAATTTTGCCAAGGTGCACCCAAAGAAGATATGGTTGACATTTTTAGGTAGCCCGCAAAGAGAACACTACCCATTTAATGGTCCATTACACTTTTGGATTTGGTCCTTCAACGGCAATATACCCTTGGCCAACTTCCACCAGAAAATTAGGAACTTGAGGGGGATCAACAACTTCCAGATATGTTTAGCTTGAGCCACTACCGCCCATGGCTAAGCTTAAGGAAGAGGGAGTGAACGGAGAACAACCATGATGGATCCAGGGCCCATGACACCTGGTCTGGCTCCAACAAAGGGAGGCTTACAGGAAGCTCTTGTAAGAGCAGCTCAAACATGGCAATCTCCTCCTCTCTTAAGGACCTACGAAAGTGGATGTGCCAGCTTCATCCCTGGATCAAGTGACTAATACACTGCCAACCATATATGTAGGATGTCCATAACAGAATTTCATAGCTCGACACAAAAAATAAAACAAATGGAAACATAATAATGTTCTACTCCATATTCTGTATTCTGTCTATTTTTCAGTCATCGTTTGCTATACTGAAGTGTTTCTTAGATCCTTACTGCGATTATTGAAGAATGATAACAGCTAACAAACTGCACTAGAGAAACTAACATCTGCACTTACTATTTCTAAAAAAATAACTGTGCACTTACTTGATCACCAAATATAGATCAGCACATCTTCATAATCAAATACTTAAGCTCTTTCCACTAAGTATTTATTTTCTTTGATATCTACACGAGAATATCAATCAACAAGGAGCAGACATCCCGCAAGGTCACAACATTATCTCGAATATGAATAATGGAGAAACGATGTTGAACAAACAACTGAAAAAACTGCCAATATTAGTACTATTAGCAGGTTCTTCACTCCACGGGTTTTCTGCTCGCTTGCTTGAATGCTAGGCATTTCAGTTTTGACGAAACATGTCTGATTTGAACAGTTGCACTACAACCAACTAAATAGCAAAATCAGATTTAAAGAAATACCTTACCTTAACCATCTGCATCCCTAGAGAGAAAAGGTCCGCACCAATACAAAGAGACATGAAAATGGTAGAACAAATAGAACTGATTTTTGAGCATTAGTAAGCAACACAACTTCAAAGAGAAGGATCTAATATACACCTTCCTCAGTCCTCACTGTGTAATAAGCACTTAAGAAAGGCTGAGAGATAAAAACCTTCCATCATCTGGTCTTCATCGAAGTACATCAACCCTGAAGCTCGTGGTCGGTTGGCCCCCATAGCCCCATACATACCCTTGATTGAATCTGAGAGTATGTGTAAGAAAAAACCACGCATTGTGTACAGAGTACCTTCTTTGCATTCATTCGTCCCCAAATTTCCCCTTTCTCCTTCCATCACTGCACTCCACCCTCCCAGATCCCATCCTTGCCAACATACTTAAAGCGGTGCCTGGAGCACGCACACGATGGTGAAGCGGGGAGGATTGTAGGAAGTCGAGATTGATGCGGGGAGGGTCGCCGTGGCATCGGGCAACGAGAAGGATGTCCAGGTGTGGAAGACGGGAGGCTGAGAGCCGGAGAATATGGTGACGACGGCGGCGACACTTAGGGTAGGTAGCTCCTCACGCAAGGATGACTGGATTTTCTTTTCTTATCGAAATCCACTTCATTAGTCATCGCTGCACTACAGTACTCATGCGGAGCTAGCTGGGCTTTTAGTGGGTCGTTGCCAGCCCAAATAATGAGAGCATGCGGATTTGTTTTGCAGAGTACCTGCCTCAGCGATATCCGGCCCACATAGCACGATTGACTGGAAATCAATGGCCATTAGCGACCCAAGACAGCAATCGGATAACCGAGAATCCTAAGGGCCTGAGAGAGCTCCCTCTTGTCCTGGTTATAATATTTCTAATTTTATATAACTGGATTTAATTGTTAGATCTATTGAATCTACAGTTTCACTCAACATTCTATTTCACTAACTTCAGTACCAGTTAACTATGTGGTTTTTATGTGGGCAATGATCTATTTCTTTCCATCTTTATGTGTTTGCTTATGGGTGCAATGATCTATTTCTGTCACTATTTCATGTGGTTTCTTATGTGTACAATTATCATCTTATTATAGGGATGCTATTTTGGTTACACTGCATAAGATTTGACTTTCCTTAACCTTGCCTTAGCACTTGTGAGCTAGAATACAAATCATTTAAACTTGTATTTATTTATTCTTAGTTTTCTATGTTTATGTTCTAACTCCAAAGATATCTTTGTACTGTTATCTCGTATTGTGGCATGCACTTTAAGAAATTAACCACTATATCCAGATTAGGGCCAATAGAGTGAAGAAAATCTTTTTAATGATACAACACCTCTATTTTTATGGACCTTTTGTATTAAGAGTGTCATATGCAGTGTTATCAGAATATCATAAAGATGACAAGAAGATTACGCTGAAGGTTCTGAACAAATGGACTATTATCAGGTGTGGTGTGAAAGATTATGCCAGCAGAACCTGTCATGGCGACATGCATAACTAAGAATTATTCCTGTAGTTATCTCATTTTGTAGCTAACAACTGAATCTATGTCGACATACATGTATAGATGTTGTGAAATGTATAATCACATTTAGTTCAGTTCTAATATATTTACATGCAATGTTGAGTTATGGATTGTTAGGTACAGCTTGTGTACATATGCTACATGTTTCTGCCGGTGGCACCTTAGTTGAACACATACGTTGCAGGAAAATTTATCGTGCACGATCCTCGAATCTGCTAATGGTTGATGTAACACCCCCGGACTCTCCGTGCCTGAGTTGTCACTCCTAGCAACTTAATAGGATATCTAGACTGGTCCTACAAATCAACACTAGTTTTTTCTGCGCACTTTGTCCTTACTCGTGTGCACCCAGTACCCATTTTCCAGTCGGTCACCCATCCTCAAATTTTCCTAGGCCAAGCACACTTAATCTCATAGTTCTTTTTGGATGAGCTTCTAGAAAAGAAGTTGCAACTTGTTGGTATGAGTATCCTATCAATCCTATTAAACCATGCGTCAAGGTCTGACATACACCCACCCTTAAAAGATTGACGCCCGTGTTAATCAACCATAAGCCAGGAACATCCCCTCTTGGCACACATATGTGCGCCTAATACCGACACATGTGCTGTCATGTCCATTCTGGGCCACACGTGGCATGCTCCACATATCCGCCACTGACCTGCACACGCCCGTGTAACCGTAGGGATCGGCTCTGATACCACTTGTAACTCCCCCAGACTCTCCGTTCCCGGACTGTCATTCTTGGTAGCTTAATAAGATATCTAGACTGGCCCCACAAACCAACACTAGTCTTTTCTGCGCACTTTATTCTCACTCGTGCGCACCTGGTACCCACTTCCCGGTCGGTCACCCATCCTCAAATTTCTCTGCCAAGCATGCTTAACCTCAGAGTTCTTTTTGGACGAGCTTCCGAAAAGGAAGTTGCAACTTGTTGGTCTATCAATCCTATTAAACCATGCGCGAGGGTCTCACAGTTGAGCAGGCCAAACCATGTGCGAAGATCCTAACTATCGCAAACTATTAACAAAATAAAATCATATGCGAAAGATCAGTCCTTCGCATACGGTTCGGGAAACAGTGTGTACGGTAGAGCGCTCACCTACGGATAGCGATTGTTGGATTTATCGTGTGAAGGATGCGAAAGCCCGATGTTTAAGCAATTACTCCAGACCTCTTTATCAGATTGTTTCTCCGGCTAGTCGTCTAAAATTTCACGAAACAATATTAAGTGCAGGCGTGCTCCATGATCCACGTACACGTACGGGAGGCCCGATCGTACGTAGACTGGTCCGCGCGACAGCTCCAACGGCTGAAGCATGTCGTGCTCGTCTCCCCTGCCACATACATAACGCGAGAAGATGCTTCCGGTGCTTTCATAAACAGTATGGAAAGGCTAGGCCCGAAAAGGGTATAACGCCCGCATACAATTAAAGTCTGACATTTCAACACGGCACCATCCGATGTCGGATTCCAAGGGTTCGACGCGTCTTGCTCAGGGGAAGGTGTATGAGTGGTATGGCAACACGTACGTCGATCACTCAGGTGGTGTACATCATGTAAAAGCTCTTTTGAGACCACTGGACGCATCTCGCATCGATCATGATGGCACATACGACGGAAGTGTTGCGTCGCGCGCGTGCATGTCAGGTGGGCGTGTCCCTCCTAATATGCCCACCCGCAGCGAGGGCAGTAGGCATATGGTTATTCATTTGATTGTTTCTAGTACTTACAAAAATTAGCGATCACACATTTTGGCCCATTAACAATCACACGCACCACATCTTCTCCATTCCCATGTCGTTTGTCATGAACGACACTGTAGAGAGGTTGGCCACACTGGTGATTTCATTTCGATCGACAACAAACATGCAGATTTTCCAGGTTAAACCCCATGATGTATATTGTCTCCCGCTAGATCAGTCGATCCGCAAGCAGAGGCATGATCAGATATTGTGGACGTGTGTGCGACATGACCTTCATGCCTTGTTGAAGTTATTGGCTCGACATCTTCTTTCATGGGCATGCAAAATACAAGTTCGGCTTTCAATTGGACTCTTCAACATCGGCAGGGGCAGAGCCAGGATTGGAAATTGAGGGGGTGAAAATATTGATGACCATACATATGACTATTTTTTCGAAAATACTACAACAACATGTGATTTTGTGTTGGAGGAACTGTTTGGACAGAAAACATAACAATATATCAAAATCTTGGCATGGACTATATCTTGGATAATACAAAACAGAAGATTAGTTTATATTAGATCAACTTTATTTCTACGAGTATAAAGCTTGATAATTCTATTGCAAGTGACCTTCCTAGTATTTTTTTCCAATATAGCAATTATTATGTAATAAGTCATTGTCATCACCGAGCATACATCAACGGTAACCCTGAGAGTGATATCCTTGATGGGTCGGACCAAAACTAATTGCGTTCTCTCTGACTATAAACTGACGTTGTATCTATTGATGTTTAGTTCCACCTTTGGCATTCTAAAGAGCGTTTAACCAGTTTATAAACCCAAAAGTAAAGAAGCATGCAACCAGGATTTCAAACACCAGCTATCTATCAAGCATTGATAGCTGGTGTTTAACATCTTTGTTTTTTCGTAAAGATATATTTTGATGATTAAACCAGAGATAATCTACTCGTAAAAATGAATAATTGTCATAATTCATGTTTTGTATCTGCTAATTAAACTCGATATCAAATTAATTTTAATGAAGTTAATAATGATGATGATAAGCAGTTTACAACGATGCAACCGTCCGGGAGACTTAAACTTCATATTAAACTTAATTAAATAGTTCACTCATATAAATGATGATAAGAAAATAATATACTCATACAAATGAATAATTGTCATATCTCATGTTTTGTACTCCTTCCATCCAAAATATAAGATGTTTTAGATTTTTTGAAATACATGTATCTAGACACAATTTAGTGTGTAGGTTCACTCATTTTTCTCTAAACCTACACACTAAAAGGCGTCTAGATACATGCGTCTTTAAAAAAGGCCAAAATACCTTGTATTTTGGAATGTAAGGTGTACCTGCTTAATTAAACTTGACCTTAAATTAACTTTAATTAAGTTAAAAATAATGATGTTACCAGTTTACAAATGATGATGCAGCTGTCCCAGTACGCGTTCTCTCCATGATACTAAACATCCATATCAAATTAAACAGTTGATAGCTAGTGTTAACATAAGCCAACTCGATACACTAACGGTCGTGCCAAAAATTAGCGACCACACATTTTGGCCCATTAACAATCACACGCACCACATCTTCTCCATTCCCATGTCGTTTGTCATGAACGACGCTGTAGAGAGGTTGGCCACACTGGTGATTTCATTTCGACAACAAACATGCAGATTTTCTAGGTTAAAACCCATGATGTTTATCGTCTCCCGCTAGATCAGCCGATCCGCAAGCAGCGGCATGATCAGATATTGTGGGCGTGTGCGCGACATGACCTCCATGCCTTGTTGAAGTTATTGGCTCGACATCTTCTTTCATGGGCATGAAAAATGCAAGTTCGGCTTTCAATTGGACTCTTCAACATCGGCAGGGCAGAGCCAGGATTGGAAATTGAGGGGGGTTGAAAATATTGATGACCATACATATGACTATTTTTTCGAAAATACTACAACAACATGTGATTTTGTGTTGGAGCAACTGTTTGGACAGAAAACATGACAATATAACAAAATCTTGGCATGGACTATATCTTGGATAATATAAAACAGAAGATTAGTTTATATTGGATCAACTTTATTTCTATAAGTATAAAGCTTGATAATTCTATTGCAAGTGACTATAACATTCCAAAACTTTAATCAGGGTTATCAAGATTCAAATCACCCAATTTAGGGTTAACAAAAACTTTTTATAATTAAAACATTTAAGAATGCATATGTGTGTTGTATTAATATAGAATTATATTGAATTGCCATGTTTGCTTGCTCTCATGGTTGTAAAATGATTCAAAGATGAATTGCACATCATCTAGATCATTTCCAAGCAAAATCCAAAGAAAAAGAAATCAAATAAGATTAATAAAGGCAAATGGTCACTTTTGCCATTTTAATCCACTAGGTTACTTTAGGTGTTCCTAGAAGTCAAATTCAAACAGAAACAATTCTAACTCTTTACACCTCTTGTTAGTACAAGTAATGATCTACCAATGACCACTTTGAATTCTTACAAAAACATTTAAACACTAAATTTAAATGGCATTTGAAAATGGAATCCATTTCATATGCATAGATCACACTTTTCTAAAAACCACTCAAATGAGTTCACCTTGACAATCCCAAAAAACCACAGATGCTTAAGCATATGACTAACACATCCACCAAAAATCTTTTCAAAATTCAAATAAAAGTTTCATGCGGCCATTTTGTCGAACACTTGGCAGACAAAAATAAATCTGGCTAACTAACACTATTTGGATCAATGCTTTGTCGAGCCAATTGGGCTCAATCTTGTTCCCTTGTCTCCCCTTGTTCCAACCATACCATCTAGGAGCCATCCCCTAGCCCCTAGCAACAGTACCGCGCCGCCCGTTCTTGGTCGCCGCCGGCCGAACGTGGGCAACACGCCAGAGACCGCGTTGCGCCAAACCAGCACACGCCCTAGCTCCGCCGCACCCTACCGCGATCCCCTGTCCACCCCACGGATGCAGCCAGCCACTGGACCACCATAGACAGCTCGCGCCCACCGCCTCTGCGCCATGCACAGAGCATGCCAGAGCGTCGTCCCCGACATGCCAGCACAAGCCGCGCCTCGACCCCAGCTTGCACGCGCCGCTCCGCCTTAACCCCAGCACACCGCCAAACACGCCCTTTTCCCGCCGCGTGACTAGCAGCCACCGCACGCCGCGTCGAGCACCGCCTCTGCCGCCCAGAGCGCCAATGTTTCCCGACCGCAAGCCACCGCCCCTAGCTGCGCCATTCCACCGTAGCTGACCGCTAGGAGGCAAGCCACCGTCCGCCTACCCCGCCCATGCCTCTAGCGCCCTGTACCATTGTCACCGACGAGATCACCGTCGCCCTCACGGTCTCCTCGTCGAGCCTATATAAGGAGCCCTTCCCAGCACCATTTCGCCACACTACCTCACTCCCCTCTCTCTCAGAACCACCTCACAGCATCGCTGGAGCCGCTCGAGGAGCTGTTCGCCGGAATTTCCACTGGACCTGCCATAGCAGAAGAAGAAAGGGGCAGTCGATTGCAACCACCCCAGGAGCCACCGTGACCTCGCCTGAGTCCGCCGTCGTCTCCTCGTTCGATCGCCCCCATCGCCACGTTAGCTGGAGCCCTGGTAAGCCCCCACTGCATCCCCACCGAGCCGCTAGGTTTCCGTCTCGCTGGCGACAAGTCCGTCGTCGACGATGAACCAGAGCCGTTGATCTAGGTTCTAATCGCACGGTCCACATCGCCCCGTACCGCTTCGTATTGAGTTGTGCCGCTGACAGGCGGGAGCCCTTGTCAGTTGCCAGCTGCGCTACGGAGTGTCACTGGGCCGGCCCATTTTCTTTCCCGCGCTGGCCCTAGAATTCAAATGTAGAATTTTCTATTTAGACTTAATCTAGATTCTGTCCCCTTGTTTAGAAATCAATTCAGAAAGATTTACTTAACCAAATGGCATGATTCCAATTTTGTTGGAAAGATAATTTAAATCTCTATCCAAGCCCGTTGGATTTAAATCAATTAGAGTTTAGATCACCTATAGCAAAAATAACAAGACAGAGACTTTTCTACATTCAAACATTTTTCAAAAATCAACCATAATAGCTTTTTAGTTGTTTCCAACTCTCAAAAATCACATTTGACAATACCTATCTAAATATATAATAATATTTAGGTTTGCATGCAGTGACTTTGGACTAGTACCAAATTAATGCCATATAGGCATTTCTAGTCACTTTAAATCATTTAAATTATAAACTTAAACTTATTGAAATATGATCAAACATTTAAATCACATTCCCATGTATTAGAATATGTGGTGATGACATGTGTCCATATGATCCCATATTTTAATTGAAGAATATTAAATCTTAGTTATTTTCAATGAGTAGAAATTGCTTTTCTCAAATAAAACAAATGAAACTAGTTCATTAAATCTTGTGATGATTGTGATGATGCTAGATCATCAAGTGTGTGCATTAGTATGCTAAATAGACTAGTTAAGTATTTTTTGATGATTGTGTATTTCCGTATGTATTTATAGACGATAGTACCGACCAAGTCTACGAAGAAGAGGAGTTCTACCCCGAGGAAGACGAGGAGAATTTCAACCACTGCACCAACCAAGGCAAGCCTAGCACTACAAGTTAACTATGCAAGCTAACACTTGCAAGTTTCTCAAACTATGCAAGCCATCACTAGATGCAAGATAATCTAAGCAAGATGCATTAGGCATGCTTTGGTTATACCATTTTGATTTATGTCCATCCCAAGTTTTACTTACAAGTTTTACTTTTGCTTTACCAAAGTTTCTTTACTTTAGTAATGCTTTGTGAGATTTTAGAAAGTAGTATAGATAGCATAAAGAGTATAAAACTTGGTCTATATTAGATGTCATTCTATGGCATGAGATTGAGATTAGCATCCCACCTTAGTGAACACTCTTAACTTAGTGGTTAGAGCTAAACCAAAAACTTGATCACTCTAGATGGGAATACTTAGTGAAAATGATTATGAAAACCTTGGAATGATGCTTCATTCTATTGAGATGTTTTGACATGTGTTATGGACACAAAGTGATTTGATGATGAAAATGTTGAGGCATGAGCCTTAGCCCTTTTTACCAAAAACCTGATGGTTGGGTTTGGATGTGATACCATTCCAATTTTACCGTACAACCACAATACCTGAATTGGGTAAGGCTTAGCCGGAAGTTTATATGCCTTAGTATGGGTTCCCTCGCGGAAGAGGTTTGAGCTAATGCTACCTCTTAGTGATTGTTCTAAAGGAGATATGCCCTAGAGGCAAAAAATAAATAGGTTTTTATTGTCATATCTCAATTAGTTTATAATAGTTTCATATTGTGCTAGAACTGTGCCAAGTAGAAACATTGGTACAGGTGTGGTATGAAACAACCAAGTCCCTAGTAGCCTCTATTCATACTAGTTCGTTGGTCACGAAGATGATCTGGGTTTCAAGATCATGGGTATTTATGCCGACTAACAACGAGATCATATCATTGGAGAATGATGTGGTTGGACACTCCTCGAAGGATTGCAACACGATCAAGTCATATAGTTCATTGTTGCAACGGCTATACCTAGACTCCTTCTCCTTAGACTGTGAGCTCACTGTTTCCCTAGGTTGCTTTGACTGCATCAAACGTCATTTGGTAATGCGGTGACTATAAAGGTGTATGTTGGGTATTCCGAAGGAACAGTAGATGACATGTGACTGCAAGACCGGGATTTGTTCACCCACATGACGGGAAAAGATACATACGGCCGACTTGGTGAGATTACATCTATAAATGTTGCAACATGTGACTAGGTCACGGGGATGTAATATCACGGTAACAAGAAAACATAACTTGTTGTGAACGAGGTTGAACAAGGTATGGGATACCAGTGATCGGATCTCGGACAAGTTGTATCGAAAAACAAAAGGAAGAGGATGCTATATTTAGACGGTTCAAACGATATTGTCATCAGGAATGCATAGGGGTCACATGAATATCCCTGGTCCCTCTGTTGATCATTGATACAGATCATGTCTAGAGCATTCCCGAGCCGTGAGAGGATACACTTAAGGATACGATGAGAGCGATCATTCGTAAGACGGAATCATAGTAGAGAAAGAGAGAAAGCCGGAATCGTTCCACAGAGAGATCCGAAGTTGTTCAGAGAAAGAATAAAGGAAAATCCCCGAAAACTGTTTTCAGATAAATGGGAATTTAAATATATATGTATTATATGTTAATTATGAATTAATATATTCTAATGTTTAAGTTAAGATTTATAAAAGCAACTTTTATATTAGGCCGAATCCCACAGGAAAAAGACCTAGAAATAAAACTGCAGAAAAAGAAATGGAAAAAGAAAAACAGCCAGCCCAAGTGGGCGGGGATAATGGCCGCCGCACTGGGCGGCAAGCAGCAAGCTGCCGCACCGGGGCCTGCTCGACCTGGCCCATGCGAGCGCCAGGGAGCTGGGCCGCCGGGGCGAGCCGGCACACCCAGGCGGGGCGGGGCAAGCTGGGCCAGCAGGCCGGTAGGGTGGCTAGCCCACCCGGGCCGCCTCACCAGGCCGCCGCCGTGGGCTGCCAGGCGGGCCGCAGGAGCCAGCGCCGGCCCAGGTGCGGGGCGCCAGTCGCAGGCGCCAGGCAGGCGCGGGTTGGGCCGCGTAAGGCCCACCCGGCCGACTCCTCCCAGGCTGCTATGTGCTTTTCTCCTTTTTCTTTTATTTAGCATTTTCTGTTTGCTATTTGGGCTAAGTTCTTTTGGCCCATTTGGCAAGTCCGAAAATCTGCTACCTTTTCTTTTATGAATAGTCCCACATGGCTAACCCAATGGGGAGGACACACCCCCTCCGCCTATATAAAGGGGTGCCCATGGGTGGGATTAAATACGACAATTGGAGTAGTACTTTGGTTGACTTTCTCCCCCTCCTCTCTCTCTATACCTCGTGACCATGGCCCCAAGTATGGGCTGTGCGATCGAGGCACACCTGTAGTACGCCGTTGCGTTGCAGGGATTCCTAGCCGGATATCAACTTCCGCACTCCCGGCGGGATCGGGGAGCCGGAGGTCTCATCGTGCACCGGATGTGTACAAAGACACGAGGCGCAACACTTGGGGCGCTTAAATGTCATGAGTCGGAGCTGTTGCACGATGAAGATGATGAAGATCAAGAAGGAGCAAGGGGTGACCTGCGAGGAGCTTCGTGACCTTGAGGTCAACTTCGAGTATGACTACATCAACCACGTTCCCCGTGGAACTTTAACCACGTACGGTCTACAAGGGTATGTATTCTATACGCATCGCCCGTTACCGCATTACTACATAGATAGATCGTAGGCTAAGTTTCTGAGGTTCCGTCATAGGAATTTTTTTGTTTTCTGCGCCGATACCCAACATGTCCACCTATGCAGTGCCCAGGATGGCAGATGACCATGGCTGGGAGGCCAAGCTCATAGGGGAGGTGGCTATACTAGTGTGTGTAATTGAAAGGTTATGTTTGATTATCTGCATACTAAGTATGATGATTCAGGGTTATCCCTGACAGATGTATCGAATTTTGTGGTGAAAGTGTACCACCTCTGCAGAGTGTCAAACTATTCGAATAGCCGCGTCCGCAGTTATGGACAGTTGGAGTGGCCATACTGTTCCGTCATCAGATGTTTTCAAAATGACTTATGAAATGAACTATGACTTTGACTTGACCACAACAGGGTTATGACTATGACAACTAAGTTCCCACTTAGGTGATTTCAAACTTAACTTTACAAATAAACTTAGAGTTTAGCTTTCCTACTAGAACTATCTTACTTGTTAGTGATAGTTTGCGAATACTTAAAGAGTACTCATGGCTTTGTCCTTGGCTATTCCCGTGGCCAGACTATGAGGAGTACTATCCGGAAGAAGGACAGCAGGATGGCTACGACAACTAGGATCATCTCCCATCATCAGCATTGACTGTGACACTAAAGATGGAGCCCACCGCTACGCTATTTATTACGCTAATTGTTTGTACTAAGACTGGATCATGAGATCCTTTATTTGTGTAAGACCTTATTATAGTTTGTAATGGATGTTGTACTGTGATATCCAATCTGTTATATCTCGCAAAAATGGTAATCTTAGGATTGCGATGTATGGCATAACAGGCATCTGGGATTAAAAATCCGGGTGTTGACAAGTTGGTATCAGAGCCAGCCTGACCATAGGAGACCCTAGTTAGAATGGACATCCGAACAAAAACTTAGTTTCAAAAACAAATAAAGTGAGTATTTATGAAAACATATTCCCTTCTTATCCTTAAGATTCTTTCAAAAATGCATGTTCCTCAAAATTCTTACATTACTACATAAAATTTGACACACTTGATCAACTCACTAACTTACTCATCCTAAATTCTTATAGATGGAAGTTTAGTACAGCAAGTTCTACCAGTTGGGCAATGGAGGCCAACTGATCTTCGAGAGGGATCTTGATGCACTGTCTGGGTACCTTGAGCGTCCGCATCCGGAATTCTTCGGAGCTCAACTCAAGGAGTTACCAGGAGGAGATTTGCAATGGCTGATAGTTGCTGATCTTCCAGGCAAGATGGAAGCACCACTTTCCGAGAAGATTCAATTCACCGTGAGAGAGAACAACTAGCTAGATGGATTAGCCAGGGCTATGCATGAAGCTCTCTCCCGTCTTTACAGACAAAACGTCAACTTGATCCAGGGAACTCGCTTTGCTCACTATGCAAGGCATGATTCTTCGGGAATGCCACTGGAGATGCCAAGTCACCTGGAGATGAAGCGCCAAGTGGAGGACCTTGACTTCCTACTGTATGATAGGCGGAAGGAATTGGACAATGCTCGAGCCTATGCCAACCACAACATTGTCATTGCTGCCAAGAAGGACCAGACTTTCAACCTGCTCATCAAGGATCATCAATCACTTCACCGACAACGCGGGAAGAAGGATCGCACCATCACTCGTCTTTGCAATAAGGTGGCCGACCTCGAGAAGACCATCCAGGAGCAAGAAGCTCAGCTTGCAGCAAAAGAAGAGGAAGAAGGTGAAGACATCCAAGGAGATATTCACTCGTACCTTAGTGATGACAACGACTATCTAGAGGATCATGCCATGGACTTCTACACCGACGATGATGACTCCGACTTCATCGATGATGAGTAGATGCACTTGATCACTACCGTATGAATGATAAGTATCGATCCCATTGTATCCTAGCTTACAGAATGGTTCTTAAAACCATCTGTTTTCCTTTCATGTTGTGATGTGTGTGTTTGTATCATGTGCTTTGATTGAATGAATGAATGAAAATAAGTTAGGTGGCAAAACTAGAGTTCAAACTCAAAATTTTAGCTTTGAAGACCAAAAACCATGAACCTTAGAACTTTCCCTCTTACCCCTTTATCTATCTCAATCTTCAGATGCCTCGTGGGAACCAAGGAGGAAGCAGCTCATCACAGGACCCGATGCTGCAGATTTTGCAGATGCTAGTTTCAGACCGTGAAGCTAGTAGAGCAGAGCGCCAAGCCAACCTAGCCACCCTGCAACAGATAGCCCAGATGGCCCACAATAATCAAGGCCATGGAAATTAGGATCATCATGGCTCCAAACTCAAAAACTTCCAGAATACCAATCTCCCTATCTTTAACAAATTGAAGACCCGTTGGATGCTGATGATTGGTTACAGACCATGGAGAATAATCTAGAAGTCGCAGGAGTTGACGACAACGAGAAAGTTATATTTGCCACCCACTATCTGGCAGGAGATGCAAGAGCCTGGTGGAACAACAGCCGCACTATGAACTACGGTCAAGTGATGACATGGGAAGCCTTCAAAATCAAGTTCAGTCGCACCCATGTGCCACAAGGTTTAGTCACTCGGATGAGAGATGAATTCAGAGAACTGAAGCATGGAAGAATGACAGTAGTTGAGTACCGTGACAATTTTTTTTCATTAGCCAGATATGCACCTGATGAGATCAACACTAAAGCCAAGAAGAAGGAGAGATTCCTGAACGAACTGCATGATGAGATGCAGACTGTGTTAGTCAACATCCGGTTTGAAGATCTCGAAGAGCTAGTTGACTCTGCCATTCAGATGGAAGGGAAGATCAACCAAGCAAATGGCAATCGCAAACATCGGATGATGCACCAAGCTGGGTCCCACAGTGCCCAGAAGTATCGCCCCAACATGTCTGCCGGATATGCCCCACGGAACAATAGACCCCCAATGTCTCGTCCAAGCTACCCCAACCGTAGCGGAGGAAATGTGAAGTCCGTAGGAAACCACAACAACAACCTCGGCAACTCCAACAACTTCAACCGTGCACCGCCCAAGTCCAACAACAACAACAATACTGCCCCAAGGACTGGAAGCAATGTCGTGCCTGTTGCAGCCAAAGACAAGTCCCAGATTACTTGTTTTGAGTGTGGAGTGAAGGGTCACTACTCCAATGAGTGTCCCAAGAAGCTTGCAGCCACCAACAATGTGAATGCCCCAGCTCAGCAGCAGCGTCGTGTTCATCCTAGAAGGAGATTCGCCCCAGGAAATTCGCTCAACCGCAACGGCCGTCTCTTCCACATGAATGCTGAAGAAGCCCAAGAAGCGCCAGATGTCATGCTGGGTATGTTTTTTGTTAACTCAGTATTAGCAAGAGTGTTGTTTGATTCTGGAGCATCGCACTTGTTTGTTACTGAAGAATTTGCATGCACTAGTAAGATTCACCCAACCAATTTGAAGCATGTCATGATAGTTCAAATACCTGGTTCAACCACCAAAGCTAGAAAAATTTGCAAGGCTGTGCCTATCAGAATACATGGAATAGATTTTTATGCCAATCTAATAGTACTTGGAACCAAAGGTTTGGAAGTAGTACTAGGAATGGATTGGATGTCGAAGCATAAAGGATTGATCGACTGTGCCAAGAAAGCCATAACCATGACCAGTAGCTCTGGAGTATCAGTAGAGCATATATCTGAAATCTTGCCCCGTCAGTTCAAATGCAACAAGAGTTTAGCCCAACCAACCATTGACCAAGTCAGAGTAGTCTGTGAATACCCCGACGTATTCCTAGATGAATTGCCCGGTATGCCCCCAGATCGAGATATTGAGTTCATTATTGAACTAATTCCTGGAACCGGACCCATAGCTCGGAGACCCTATAGCATGAACCCAACAGAGTTAGTGGAACTGAAGAAGCAACTGGATGCTATGCTGGAGAAAGGCTTGATTCAACCAAGCGCATCGCCATGGAGATCACCTCTTTTGTTTGTCGACAAGAAAGATGGAGGAAACCGATTGTGCACAGATTACCGGAAGCTGAATGATGTCACCATCAAGAACAAGTACCCTTTGCCAAAAGCAGAGGATCTGTTTGATCAGTTGACTGGTGCCAGCGTGTTTTCTAAGATTGATCTTAGAACTGGTTATCATCAACTCAAGATTCGTGCAACCGATATTCCGAAGACTGCCTTTACCACCCGATATGGATTGTATGAGTATACGGTCATGTCTTTTGGATTAACCAATGCCCCCGCTTATTTCATGAATCTCATGAATAAGATCTTTATGAATTTTCTAGATAAGTTTGTCGTTGTGTTTATCGATGATATTCTTATCTATTCCAAGTCAGAAGAAGACCATGAGCAACATCTGAGAATCATCCTTGAAACCCTTAAAGAGCATCAGTTGTATGCCAAGTTCAGCAAATGTGAGTTTTGGCTGAAAGAAGTAGGATTCCTCGGACATATTGTGTCAGCAGGAGGAGTCGCTATTGATCCCGCCAAGATAAAAGATGTTGAAGAATGGGAAGCCCTGACCACTCAAACCCAAGTCCATGCATTTCTCGGATTAGCGGGATACTACCGCAAGTTTGTAGAAAGATTTTCGAGCATCGCCAGACCCATGACCCAATTGTTGAAGAAAGATAAGAAGTTTGAATGGACCGACAAATGCGAAGCAAGTTTCCAAGAGCTCAAGAAAAGATTGATTTCAACCCCAATCTTGATTATGCCGGATATCAAGAAGTTATTTGATGTGTATTGTGATGCATCCAAGGTTGGTCTCGGATGTGTGTTAATGCAAGAAGGCAAAGTCATCTCATATCTATCTCGACAACTGAAGCAGCATGAGCAAAACTACCCTACCCATGATCTTGAACTAGCAGCCATAGTTTTAGCCTTGAAGACCTGGCGTCATTACCTTATGGGTACCCACTGTGAGATTTATTCAGATCACAAGAGCTTGAAGTATATTTTCACTCAGAAGGAGCTGAATATGAGGCAAAGGAGATGGATAGAGTTAATCAAGGATTATGACCTTGACATTCACTATCACCCCGGCAAAGCCAATGTGGTAGCGAATGCTCTTAGCAGATTGCCGTGTAGGTTAAACACTATGATCCAGGAGAAGCAGCCAAGTTTGCATGAGGAGTTGGAGCAGTTTAGAACTGAGCTAGTTAGCCAAGGATTTTTAGCTAGCATTGAACTTCAACCCACTTTGATTAGCCAAATCAAAGAAGCCCAGAAGGGAAATGCAAGTATCGACGAAATCAAGCATCGTATTGGAACAAGAAAGGTACCTAGATTCACCGAAGACGAAGAAGGAGTTCTGTGGTACAAAGGACGTATCTGTGTGCCAATAGATTCTGAGCTGAAGCAAGTTATCATGCAAGAAGCTCATGATACTCTTTATTCTATCCACCCCGGAGGAACGAATATGTATCAGGACTTGAAGGAGCAATTTTGGTGGCACAAGATGAAGAGAGAAATTGGAAGCTATATCGCCAAGCGTGATATCTGTCAGAGAGTCAAAGCGGAACATCAGAGACCCGCAGGACTGTTGCAACCATTGCAGATTCCGGAATGGAAATGGGATTCCGTCGGAATGGACTTTATCACCGGTTTGCCTACTTCTAGTAGGGGAAATGACTCAATTTGGGTCATAGTTGATAGACTATCTAAAGTAGCCCATTTTATACCCGTCAAGACAACCTACCAAAGTTTGAAGCTAGCAGAGTTGTACATTGCTAGAATTGTCAGTTTGCATGGAACCCCCAAGACCATAGTGTCGGATCGAGGAACCCAATTTACCTCAAGATTTTGGCAGAAAGTCCAAGAAGGATTAGGAACGAAGTTGAATTTTAGCACAACTTATCACCCGCAGACTGATGGACAGACTGAAAGAGTCAACCAGATCTTAGAAGATAAACTAAGAGCTTGTGAGTTAGAGTATGGATCAAAATGGGAAGATTATCTGCCTTTCGCAGAATTCTCATACAACAACAATTATCAAGCCAGTCTACAAATGGCCCCATTTGAGTTCCTATATGGAAGAAAGTGTCGTACCATTTTGAATTGGTCGCAAGTAGGAGAGAGTCATATTTTCGGACCCGACATCCTACGAGAAGCCGAAGAGGAGGTTCACAAAGTCCGTGAGCACCTCAACACAGCCCAATACAGACAGTAGAGTTATGCCGACAAGAGACGTAGAGACGTGACTTTCAATGTCGGAGATTTTGTGTATCTCAAAGTTTCGCCATTGAAGGGAACACAACGTTTTAGTCTGGAAGGAAACTTAGCCCCCAGATATATCAGACCCTTCAAGATTCTGAATCGTTGAGGAGAAGTATCTTATCAACCAGAATTGCTAGAGGAGATGTCAGCCATCCATAATGTGGTCCATATCTTGTTACTTCGCAAATCCCTAGAAGTTCCGAAGAAGACTGAAGTGTTCAAGAACATCGATCACTGAGCCGTTGATGTCAACAAGGATCTGACGTATCGTGAAGTGCCCATCCGTATCTTGGAAGAAGCTTACAGAACCACCAAGGCCCGGAGTATAAAGTTTCTCAAGATCTAATAGAGCAACCATATCGAAGAAGAAGCCACGTGGGAGCGAGAAGATTACATTAGGACTGAGTTTCCAGATCTCTTTAGTTCCTAGTTTTCTTTCTTAAATCTCAGGACGAGATTATTTTTAAGGGGGGAAGGTTTGTAACATCCCAAAACTTTAATCAATATTATCAAGATCTAAATCACCCAATTTAGGGTTAACAAAAACTTTTATAATTAAAACATTTAAGAATGCATATGTGTGTTGCATTAATATAGAATTGTTTTGAATTGCCATGTTTCCTTGCTCTAATGGTTGTAAAATGATTCAAAGATGAATTCCACGTCATCTAGATCATTCCCAAGAAAAATCCAAAGAAAAAGAAATCAAATAAGATTAATAAAGGCAAATGGTCACTTTTGCCATTTTAATCCACGAGGTCACTTTAGGTGTTCCTAGAAGTCAAATTCAAACAGAAACAATTCTAACTCTTTGCACCCCTTGTTAGTACAAGTAATGATCTATCAAGGCCCACTTTGAATTCTTACAAAAACATTTAAACACTAAATTTAAATGGCATTTGAAAATGGAATCCATTTCATATGCATAGATCACACTTTTCTAAAAACCACTCAAATGAGTTCACCTTGACAATCCCAAGCAACCACAGATGCTTAAGCATATGACTAACACATCCACCAAAAATCTTTTCAAAATTCAAATAAAGTTTCATGTGGCTATTTTGTCGAACACTTGGCAGGAAAAAATAAATCTGCCTAACTAACACTATTTGGATCAATGCTTTGTCGAGCCAATTGGGCTCAATCTTGTTCCCTTGTCTCCCCTTGTCCATCTAGGAGCCATCCCCTAGCCCCTAGCAACAGTACCGTGCCACCCGTTCTTGGTCGTCGCCGGCTGAACGTGGGCAACGCGCCAGAGACTGCGTCGTGCCAAACCAGCACACGCCCTAGCTCCGCCGCACCCTACCGCGACCCCCTGTCCACCCCACGGACACAGCCAGCCACGGGACCACCGTAGACAGCTCGCGTCCACCGCCTCTGCGCCATGCACAGAGCACACCAGAGCTCCGTCCCCGACAGGCCAGCACAAGCCGCGCCTCGACCCCAGCTTGCACGCGCCGCTCCGTCTTAACCCCAGCACACCGCCAGACACGGCCTTTTCCCGCCGCGCGACCAGTAGCCATCGCACGCCGCGTTGAGCACTGCCTCTACCGCCCAGAGCGCCAACCTTTCCCGACCGCAAGCCACCGCCCCTAGTTGCGCCATTGCGCCATAGCTGACCGCTAAGAGGCAAGCCACCGTCCGCCTACCCCGCCCATGCCTCTAGTGCCTTGTACCGTCGTCACCGACGAGGTCACCGTCTCCCTCACGGTCTCCTCATCTATCCTATATAAGGAGCCCTCCCCAGCACCATTTCGCCACACTACTTCACTCCCCTCTCTCTCAGAACCACCTCACAGCATCGTCGGAGCCGCTCGAGCAGCTGTTCGCTGGAATTTCCACCGGAGCCACCGCAGCAGAAGAAGAAAGGGGGCAGTCGATTGCGACCACCCCAGGAGCCGCCGCGACCTCGCCTGAGTCGGTCGTCTTCTCCTCGTTCGATCGCCCCCATCGCCATGTTAGCTGGAGCCCTGGTAAGCCCGCACTGCACCCCCACCGAGCCACTAGGGTTCCGTCTCGCCGGCGACCAGTCCATCGTCGATGATGAACCGGAGCCGTTGATCTAGGTTCTAATCGCATGGTCCACATCACCCCGTACCGCTTCGCGTTGAGTTGTGCCGCTGATAGGCGGGACTCCCTTGTCAGTTGCCAGTTGCACCGCGGAGTGTCACTTGGCCGGCCCATTTTCTTTCCCGCACTGGCCCTAGAATTCAAATGTAGATTTTTCTATTTAGACTTAATCCAGATTCTGTCCCCTTGTTTAAAAATCAATTCAGAAATATTTACATAACCAAATGACATGATTATAATTTTGTTGGAAAGATAATTTAAATCTCTATCCAAGCCCATTGGATTTAAATCAATTAGAGTTATAGATCACCTATAGCAAAAATAACAAGACAGAGACTTTTCTACATTCAAACATTTTTCAAAAATCAACCATAATAGCTTTTGAGTTGTTTCCAACTCTCAAAAATCACATTTGACAATACCTATCTAAATATGTAATAATATTTAGGTTTGCATGCAGTGAATTTGGATTAGTACCAAATTAATGCTATATAGGCATTTGTATTCATTTTAAATCATTTAAATTATAAACTTAAACTTATTGAAATATGATCAAACATTTAAATCACATTCCCATGTATTAGAATATGTGGTGATGACATGTGTCCACATGATCCCATATTTTAATTGGAGAATATTAAATCTTAGTTATTTTCAATGAGTAGAAATTACATTTCTCAAATAAAACAAATGAAACTAGTTCATTAAATCTTGTGATGATGCTAGATCATCAAGTGTGTGCATTAGTATGCTAAATAGACTAGTTAAGTATTGTTTGGTGATTGTGTATTTCTGTATGTATTTATAGACGATAGTACCGACCAAGTCTACGAAGAAGAGGAGTTCTACCCCGAGGAAGACGAGGAGAATTTCAACCACTGCACCAAACAAGGAAAGCCTAGCACTACAAGTTAACTATGCAAGCTAACACTTGCAAGTTTCTCAAACTATGCAAGCCATCACTAGATGCAAGATAACCTAAGCAAGATGCATTAGGCATGCTTTGGTTATACCATTTTGATTTATGCCCATCCCAAGTTTTACTTACAAGTTTTACTATTGCTTTACCAAAGTTTCTTTACTTTAGTAATGCTTTGCGAGATTTTAGAAAGTAGTATAGATAGCATAAAGAGTATAAAACTTGTCCTATATTAGATATCATTCTATGGCATGAGATTGAGATTAGCATCCCACCTTAGTGAACACTCTTAACTTAGTTGTTAGAGCTAAACGAAAAACTTGATCACTCTAGATGGGAATACTTGGTGAAAATGATTATGAAAACCTTGGAATGATGCTTCATTCTATTGAGATGTTTTGACATGTGTTATGGACACAAAGTGATTTGATGATGAAAATGTTGAGGCATGAGCCTTAGCCCTTTTTACCAAAAAACTGATGGTTGGGTTCGGAGGCGATACCATTCAATTTTACCATACAACCACAATACCTGAATTGGGTAAAGCTTAGCTGGAAGTTTATATTCCTTAGTATGGGTTCCCTCGCGGAAGAGGTTTGAGCTGAGGCTACCTCTTAGTGATTGTCCACCTATGCACTGCCCAGGATGGCACATGGCCATGGCTGGGAGGCCAAGCTCATAGGGGAGGTGCCTATACTAGTGTGTGTAATTGAAAAGTTATGTTTGATTATCTGCATACTAAGTATGATGATTCGGGGTTATCCCTGACAGATGTATCGAATTTTATGGTGAAAGTGTACCACCTCTGCAGAGTGTCAAACTATTCGAATAGCCGCGTCCGCGGTTATGGACAGTTGGAGTGGCCATACTATTTCGTTGTCAGATGTTTTCAAAATGACTAATGAAATGAACTATGACTTTGACTTGACCACAACAGGGTTGTGACTATGACAACTAAGTTCCCACTTAGGTGTTTCAAACTTTATTTTTTTTTCTTTGTTTCTGAACTCAGCTTAGGTTTCAAACTTAACTTTACAAATAAACTTAGAGCTTAGCTTTCCTACTAGAACTACCTTACTTGTTAGTGATAGTTTGCGAGTACTTAAAGAGTACTCATGCTTTGTACCTGGCTATTCCCGTGGCTAGACTATGAGGAGGACTATCCGGAAGAAGGACAGCAGGACGGCTATGACAACTAGGATCATCTCCCATCGTCAGCATTGCCTGTGACACTGAAGATGGAGCCCACCGCTATGCTATTTATTCCGCTACTTGTTTGTACTAATACTAGATCATGAGGTCCTTTATTTGTGTAAGACCTTATTATGGTTTATAATGGATGATGTACTGTGATATCCAATCTGTTATGTCTCGCAAAAATGGTAATCTTAAGATTGCGATGTATGGCATAACAGGCATCTGGGATTAAAAATCCGGGTGTTGACAGTGACCTTCCTAGTATTTTTTTCCAATATAGCAATTATTATGTATTAAGTCATTGTCATCACCGAGCAAACATCAACGGTAACCCTGAGAGTGATATCCTCGATGGGTCGGACCAAAACTAATTGCGTTCTCTCTGACTATAAACTGTCGTTGTATCTATTGATGTTTAGGTCCACCTTGGCATTCTAAAGAGCGTTTCACCAGTTTATAAACCCAAAAGTAAAGAAGCATGCAACCAGGATTTCAAAACACCAGCTATCTATCAAGCATTGATAGATGGTGTTTAACATCTTTGTTTTTTCGTAAAGATATATTTTGATGATTAAATCAGAGATAATCTACTCATAAAAATGAATAATTGTCATAATTCATGTTTTGTATCTGCTAATTAAACTCGATATCAAATTAATTTTAATGAAGTTAATAATGATGATGATAAGCATTTTACAATGATGCAACCGTTCGGGAGACTTAAACTTTATATTAAACTTAATTAAATAGTTGACTCATATAAATGATGATAAGCAAATAATATACTCATACAAATGAATAATTGTCATATCTCATGTTTTGTACTCCCTCCATCCAAAATATAAGATGTTTTAGATTTTTTGAAATACATGTATCTAGACACAATTTAGTTTGTAGATTCACTCATTTTTCTCTAACCCTACACACTAAAAGGCGTCTAGATACATGCGTCTTTAAAAAAAGGCCAGAATACCTTGTATTTTAGAATGTAAGGTGCACCTGCTTAATTAAACTTGACCTTAAATTAACTTTAATTAAGTTAAAAATGATGATGACACCAGTTTACAAGTGATGATGCAGCTGTCCTAGTACGTGTTCTCTCCATGATACTAAACCTCCATATCAAATTAAACAGTTGATAGCTAGCGTTAACATAAGCCAACCCGATACACTAACAGTCGTGGCAAACAACCATAGTTTTCGAAAGTCGATAATATATATTCCTGATGCATGATAAACAACTGTATCCAGTTCGAAGGTGTTAACACAAACAAAAATCAAATCTATAGTATTGAATTATAAAATAATTGTAAAAATTTATGTTTTGTATTTTTTTACTAGAAACTAAGTCACATAAAAGGACTCTTTGCGTTGGTTTTACATTTTTATGATTATTCTATATTTTCTTTGATTTTTTCGAAATGGGGTGAAAATTGGTGGCAGGTGAATTCATAGTGAATGGTTGAATATTCCATCGTTCTTGTGTGTTATGCATATAACCCCGCTTGGGTGTTTTACAATGATTTTTTCCAAATTTCTGGACCAAACTAGAGGATAGTTATAGTTCAATTTTGAATTAATTTCGGAAAATCACCCTGAACTCATTTAAAGGGGGAAAGTAGTTAGAGATGGAGATAAAACTTCATCTCCTTTATTTTGCCATAGGATGTATTCTAATATTTTTGAAAATTGGAGTGGTGAAACTCTCCTACATTTTGTGTAGTTCTTTCATAAAATAAACCCCATTTAGCAATGATAAAATAGAAAATCAACCTTTTGTTACAAAAGTTTAAAATCCAATGTTAACTTCTATTTTCCATGACAAGATGCACCTATGTGCAAAACATGAGTGCATTATCTTGAAGGGATCCATGTGATTGAACATCCCTTGGGAGATTTGGTTTGAAAGTCAGGATAAGTCATATCTAACAACAATATTTGAGAAGGATTTATTAATAATTCAAGTTTTATATTTTTCCTAGAAACTAGGTACATAAAAGGACTCTTGGAGTTTGTTTTAAATTTTTATGATTATTCTACATTTTTTTTGAATTTTTAAAATTGGGTCAAAATGGGTTGAATGTGAATTCAGAGCAAATGGTCACATCTTTCATATTTCTTTGTGTGTTATGCATAGAACCTTGCTTGGGTAATTTAAAATGATATTTTTCCAAAATTTTGGACCAAACTAGGGCACACTTGTAGTTAAACTTTGAATCTAAAAATCACACGAAACTCATTTAAATGGGGGGAAATAATTGGGGATGGAGAAAAAATTCATCTCTAGCATTTTTCCATAGGATGTGTTCTAATATTTTAGGAAATTGGAGTGGTGCCACTTTGGCAGGTATTTTGTGTAGTTCCTTCACAAAATAGACCCCATTTAGCAATAATAAACTAGAAAATCAACTTTTTTGTCGAAAAGTTTGAAACTCCAATGACCAATTCTATTTGCCATGTTAAGATGCACGTATGTGAAAAAAGGGGCACATTATCTTGAAGGGAGCCATGTAATTTACCATCCTCTTGGTGATTTGTCTTGAAAGGTAGGGTAAGTCATACATGATAGCAATTTTTGAGAAGGCTATAAAAATAATCATCATAATTCATTTTTTGCATTTTTCCTGAAAACTAGGTCACATAAATGTACTCTTGGTGTTGGTTTTACATTTTTATGATTAATTTGCATTTTCTTTGATTTTTGTTCGAAATGGGGTCAAAAGTAGCATGCTAATTCATAAAAAATGGTCGAATCTTCCATCTTTCTTTGTGTGTTCTGCATAGAACCCTATTTGGGTAACTTAAAATAAACTTTTTCCAAATTTCTGGACTAAACTAGAGCACAGTTGTAGTTTAAAATTGAATTAATTTTAGAAAATCACCCGAAACTCATTTCAATGGGAAAAATAGTTAGAGATGGGATAAAAAACTTCATCTTCGGGATTTTACCATAGGATGTGTTCTAATATTTTGGAAATTGGAGTGGTGCAACTTTGGCCTGTATTTTGTGTAGTTTCAATAAATAAATCCCATTTAGCAATAGTAATATAGAAATCAACTTTTTGTGACCTATGTGAAAAATATCAGCGCATTACCATGAAGGGAACCACGAAATTGACCATTTGGCATTTGAGAGCGTACTCTGTGTGTGCGGTGTGCCAGTTCGCATCCAGAGCATTTCTCTACTAATGCACACATACTGTTCTATAGAATAACAACACACTACCTCTGCACATTTAATGGTTTATGTGCCTTCTACATCTCACATGTAAATGGTCTACTCCTACTTATACCCCGTGGTTAATGGTAGATTGACCTTATGGTGGAACGAGCGACACTTGGATGGCTCTCTGACATGCCCATGTTGTTGTGTGTTTTTCCACTCTGAAACATTGTCCTCTCATTTCACGAAGCCTCATAGGGAGTAAGCCATTGTCATGTCAAATCGTATCAATTGTAAAAGTATATGTACTGGCCCATTGATCACAGGATAGAATTCTCCATATCCCGTTGTGATTTTACTCGGTTAATTGCCTATTGTGCCAATAAATTGCATCCATCACAATCTATATCCCTAAAGCATTGTATCGCCTCCCATTCCCATCAAAAACCCCTCTTTGAAAACCCACCAGCCCTCCATCCATGGATTCTCCTAGGTGGGTCCCATGGTGGAATCTCCACCACATGGAGGAAGAGGACAACGACGATGACATCGACAATGCCGAGTATGACATCACCACCTCCAACGACGATAGCGACAATGCCGAGTCCAATTAGGATGCCTCCCTCTCAGACAAGAACGGGAGGTCTCCTAGTGAAGGAGATATGCCCTAGAGGCAAATAATAAAGGGTGTTTATTATCATATCTCATTTGTTCATAATAGTTTTATATTGTGCTATAACTTTATCAATCGTAAACATTAATACACGTGTGGTATGTAAAAAACTAACAGTCCCTAGTAGCCTCTATACAACTAGTTCATTGGGCAAATGATGATCAAGGTTTCCTGATCATGGTGCATTTATGTCAGTTGACAATGAAGTCAAATCATTGGTAATATGATGTGATGGATATTATAAGTATTGCAACATGATCAAGTCAGATAGTTCATGTAGCAATAGTTAGAAAGAAGTTTCCTAATCCTTAGACTATGAGATCTTGTTTAATTATTGTCACCCACGGCTGCTTTGACTATATCAACCGTCACACTGTAATAGGATGATCATGAAGGTGTATGTTGGGTATTCTAGAGGGGCACATTGAGGCGCATTTATCAAGATCGGGATTTGTTCTCCTGTGTGACGAAAAGATACATAGGGCCCACTTAGTGAGATTACATCCATAAATGTTCCGCAACATGTGACTAGGTCATGAGGATGGAATATCACGGAATGAGAAAAACAACACTTGTTGGTAATGAGACTGAACAAGGTATTGGTGATACCAATATTTCGGTCTTGGACAAGTCGAGTATCGAAGTAACAAAGGGAATTGGACTCGACATTTACGGTTCAAACGGCAGTAGACATCTTGGAATGCACCGGGGTCATTGTGGGCATCTCGGTCCCGCTATTGATCAATTATATGAGATAAGTATCGGTCATGTCTACGACATTCCCGAACTGTAAGGTAACACACTTAAGGGTACGCTGACAATCGGAGATCATTCTGGATATAATGAAATCATTAGAGTAATAAAGAGAGAGCACCAGAACTATTCCGAGAGAGAACCGGAATCATTCTGGGAGGATCCAAAGTCATTCAAAATGAACCTAAAGGTGTTCCGGGTCAAGAGGATTTAATAATATATGTTTATATATTAATTAATGGAATTAATATTAAATAAATATTTATTTTAAAATTTTAAAAGGCAAACTTCCCCTAATGGGCCAAATCCCCAAAGGGGAAGGGGCCCAAGAGGGCATGCCACCCAATAGGGCAAGGGGGAAGCTGCCACCATAGGCCTTGGTCGCCGCGTAAGCAAGGGAGTGATTTGTCGCGGCGTGACATTGTGCTGCAAAGATCCCAGCTAGAATATCTAGTTTCGCACTCTCGGCAGGGATCAGAGAGCCGAAGGTCATCATCGTACACCGTACGTGTGAGAAACCACAGAGGTGCTTCCACTTGTGGCACCTGGGCAGTTGTGCAAGGACCTTGGGTGACTTGTGAGGATCTTTGCAACCTTGAGGTCGGCTATGCTATCAGTTACTTCATCCATATTCCCCTTAGAATGTTAAGAGCTTTCGGTCTTTAGGGTATGTTACCGAAACCTTCTCCGTTACATCATTACTCATAGATAGATTCTGGCATTTGGTGTTACGCTAGTTAATAAAAAATTTGTTTTTTGCTACCCAGTTCCCACAAGTATAAGGGATCACTAAAATCTTCGATGGGAAATATTACCAAAATTTATAGTTTGACTCAAGTGGAACACAAGAATATCAATTAGACTTTAACAATTGAGACGTCACTCTCAACCACACCTATGTATCAATATACTCAAGAACCAAGTGGTGATCGGTTCAATCAAAACAGTAAAATAAACAGTCAACAATAGCAATAGATTTTCAGTTTTCACTAGAAGTAGTAACTTGTAACTTTCAGTGGCTAAAAGCGTAGGCATGAGGTGATAGAGGGGTGTCGCATCAATAATATTGATCATATAATGTAATCCAAATAATATGGAATTCATCTCTAATTTAGTTGTGTGTAGGTATGTGTTCTAAACGTAGTTATGCATACTAACCAAGAGAATTTACATAACATCTATTATCCTATAAACCCATTTCATCGGGGCCAACTTGGAACTACAGGTAATTAAGGTATATCCTTTCGAATAGCCCAGAACAATGAATTAGCAATTTATGAACACACAATATCCTCAAACTATCATATATTCCCCTTGTTTTCCCTAATTGTCACTTTATGGTTCGCATGTTAACCATAATAATAGGCAATACACCTTACAGATACGTACCAAACTCAAATATATTATGAGGTAATAAAAGTTTAGTATTAAAATGATGTCACTCGGGCCCTAGTAACAAGCATTATACATAGCAAAGGTGTATCAACACTCATACAAGAATATCCTCAAGATAAACACATAAAATCTTGATACATATGGATGATTACATGATCAATCTCATCCAATCCCCATCCACCTCACATGCCTACAGAGAACTGCTCACACAAGATGATGGAGAGTGAGCAGATGGTTGTTTGGGATGACGTTGGTGATGATGGTGATGAAGGAAGCGTCGCAATTCCCCTCTCCGGAGTGGAGAGCGCGACCAATCTGAATCCCGAAACAAAGATCATGGATGTGGCGGTGCTCTATTTCACGAAAATATCCCTTCCCTGGATGCCTAGGTTTTTCAGGTATATAAGGGGGTACGTGAAAGGAGGAAGCGAGGCGATGCTCCATGGCCAAAAGGGCCTAGGTGGCGTGGCTAGTAAGGGTACATGCGCCACCAGGTCTCTTTTGGGGCCTCTAGGATCCAATTGTGTGATTCCAAAACTCCAGGGTTCTTGTTCCAGTGAAAAACGTTCTTGGTATTTTTCTCTGATTTTATTTTCTGCGAAAATAGCCAGAAAGAAAACTTTTGCTAAAAATAGCGCCAGATTCAGCAGTTTTAGTCAAGTAAGTTCAGATTTCGGAGCAAATTATTAAGAAACATACTTGGAAAAGTAGATACATTTTGGATGTATCAGTACAAAACCTCTTCAGTGGTATCAGAGCCGATCTATGCGTAGTACTACTTATACGGTTAGAACACACGCGATTATTGTGTGGGCATTGATCCTATAGTTGTTACCCTCCTACGTGTACTTGTTTATATCGCGGCACTGTTTGATGAAGCGGCCCAGACCGACTTTACATGTAAGCTTACACGATACTAGTTCCATGCTCAATACACGACTTGTATCGTATAAGTGGCTAGCAGGTGTTTGTCTCTCTTTCAGTAGTTTATATAGAATTTGTAATGGAGGGCCCCGAAAGGGGTGTAGTAGAGACAAGTGTTGGATCCATTTTGTGGTCGGAAGTTCCTAGGTAGAAATGTTTCTATCACGAAAGCCTAACAGCCACGTAAAATTTGCAAAAATTAAAGTAGAGGCATCTAACTTTATTTTGCAAGGGGCATATGATGTGATATAGTCTTGGTTGAAATTAAGGTAAAATAGCTTACTCTATGTTGCTAAGTAGTATAGTAATGATCATCGTTTTGATGAACAACAACGGGTGGCAGTGTGGACTTGGCGCCATACCGGAGCGCTCGATTGAGATCATGACGCATGAAGAAGGACCATATCATATCACCATTATTTCATGTGATGTTGATACCTTATACATCTTGTTTCGTGCTAATGTTAGATACACTAAGTTAGCATTAAATAAGATGATCCCTAGTTAATACCCATCGTAGTGTTCTCCCATTAGTATTCACCACCAAGAAAGTCCACCGTTATGAAGCAGGTTGTGCTAGACATATCAACATTCGCATATAGTAGGTGCAAGCCGTATATGCACTGTGAATACACTAAGGTTGAGTTGGCGAACATAGCATGTACAGACATGGCCTTGAAACACGTGAATATCGAAAGATCGAGCATGAGTCACATGATTGTTATGATCGACACTGTGTTGTCCACCCTTGCAACAATATCAAAGGTTGTGACGATCCAGGATGATATAGTGAATGGGGGTCATGTAATCACTAAAACCATCTAGGGGATGATAGTTTTAGTGGGAGCTCAGTTTATAATTTGATTATAAATCTGAACTCATATTATGAACTTAGTCTAATATTCTTGTAGATCATGGCCTATCCCAAAAGGTTGTTCAACTACACTTTTGCTCCGGTGTACTCCCCCTCCTCCAAAACGTAGAAAACTAAAAACACAAGAATGGCTAGGATTGGCTGATACCCCTTTATGCTCTCATAACCGAAAGGGTATTAGACAATCCTGCCTCGTTCAACTATGGGACATTCATGAATGACGTGGAACTTAAGTTAGACAAGTAAAACTTCATAGACTGGTTCGAGCGCCTTAGGGATAAGAGAATAAAGATTATCGTGCTCAACATGACACCTCCGTTGTTGTTCAATGTGCCATGCTTCATTCGATGGAGACTGAATTGCGGCTGCGTTTCTTTAACACCAACACATTTGAGATGGTTGTTGAGTTAAAGGCGCTCTTCATGCCGCAGTTTAGGCTTATGAAGTATGAGTTATTAAACAAGTTTCTCTCGACCAAAATGAGGGAATATGGCAACTTGAAATGTCACTTGTCTGTCATGCATGAACTACATGAATGCCTTGCCTACGATGTGGACTACTGGATGATTGATAGCTGTGCGATAGATGGGGTGTTGTGTTCACTACCTCCAAGCTACAAATACGTTGTCATGAACTACGTTATGGGATATGAAGAGTTCACCTTTAATGAGTTCATAACTGAGATAAAAACTCTCGAGGTAGATCTAATTGAAGAGGATGTCATGGATGAACAAGGTATATTCGATATACTAAATTATAAATGTTTTCTGGTAAACACTTTGCATTTTACGAAGTATACTGATACTTGTTCTGTTTTATGAAAATAGGTCCATCTGCTTGAAGAGCTTGTTGAAGGGACGAGGAGACAATGATGTGATAGCAAACGAGCTGGTTGATGGCCAACGCCATTCTCCCTCCACATCTGTCGTTTGGATTAGCATGGATTTGAATAAGATTTTTTAAATAACTATGTGTAAACCTTATTAGTGTGTCTTACATCTTGTGAGATGGTTACTCATATTAATGAGAAACAAACTAGTTGTTCTATTTATATGAATGATTTATTTTATGGTCACATTGCGATTATGAATGACTTGTTCTTATCTTTATATAAATGGTAATGGTTAAAGCATTTATAAAACAATAAAAATTCCAAAAGATATTCAAACTTAATAATGACATCATTCTGAAAAAAATTAATGTTTAAGTAATAATGGTAATTTCATTTTAATGAAACATAAAGCTTTAAGATACTTGATCTTTTGACTTGTACAAACCATGTCTTACTAAGTGAGATGACTAAAACACTGCATTCTAGTAAAACGGAATATGGGTTATTGAATATCATGCATGATGATTATAATTCAACAAAGTAGTGGACATCATTATAAGCTTCATGATAAATTTAATTAAATATTTGTATTTACTAAATGAATCATGAGTCTGAAACTATTTGAATTATTCAAAGACCTTCAGAATAAAGTTGGATAATAAATTAATAGGAATATCAAATTCTCTTCGATTTGATCAAAGTGACATTGTACTTGAGTTAAAAATTTGGCATAGGGACTTGTGAAAATGTCTTTGCAAATTATGGTTGGATATTTCAAAAATGTCATAGTCACATGTATTAAATATATATTGTCTAGAAATTATCTCTTACGAGGTTATCGGTATCACTAGAGTTCTAGATCAATAGCAAACACTCAATTTAGAAATAGAAAACCATATAAAATTTGTGGAAACAACACCATATGAGTTATGGAATGTTTGAGTTTCTAGAGATTCCGACAATATCGAAGTCGTGGCGAATTGATGGCTCAAAATATGTCGAGCTCGTTGGGAACCCCAAGAGGAAGGTATGATGAGCATAGCAGCAATTTTTCCCTTAGTTATGAAACCAAGGTTATCGAACTAGTAGGAGTAAGGAAACAACTCCAAGGTGTTGCTAGCAACTTGGAATCCTGCACAACACAACCACAGAACTTTACCCCAACTTACAATGAGGTTGTCAATCTCATTGGTTTTGCTAAAAACAAAGGATTAAACATATAGTGTGGAAAATAGTAATTGCTTGCAGAAACTAAATAGTAAATGGTAAACAGTAGATTGTATATCAATGTTAAAAGCATGGACTACGGTCCACAGTTCAGTAGAGGTGTTTCTCCTTAAGATAGATAACATGTTGGGTGAATAAATGACAGCGGGGCAATTGACAGATTGAGAAAGTATAACTATGCATATACTATACATCTTAACTCCTATGAGATTTTATTGGGCATTACAACATTATACATAGACCATAATCCAACTGCATCTATGACTAATAATCCACCTTCAGGTTAGCGTCCGAATCCCTTCCAGTATTATGTAGCAAGCAACAAATAATTGCATTAAGCAAACTGTGTAAAGTAAACAATACGATTGCCCCATGGGCAAAGGGTTGTTGTTTTCTCCCTAGTAGCAACAACACATCTACAACCTTAGAGATTTCTGTCACTTCCCCAGATTACTAGAGGCACAAACCCACTATCGAGCATAAATACTCCCTCTTGAAGTTGCAAGCATCTACTTGGCCAAGATAGTTACTAACAACGGAGAGCATGTAAGATCACAAATAACATAGACATGATAGAATCAATAACCAATCTGAAAAATAGTATCTCAATATCCATCGGATCCCCGCAAACACAACATGTAAGATTACAAATAGATGATCTTGATCATGAACGAAGCTCACAAGATCTAAACATGATAGCACAAAGGAGGAGAACCAACCATCTAGCTACTATATGGACCCATAGTCCAAGGGTGAACTACTCATGCATCACTCTGGAGGTTGGCATGGTGATGAAGAAGGCCTCCAGGGTGATCTCTCCCTCCGGCAGAGTGCCGGGAAGAGCTTCGGATCCCCCCGATCTAGGGATGGAGATAGCGGCGTCTATAGACTCTTTTGTGGATTTGTGATCGGGTACTTAGGGTTTTTGTCCCGGGAGGCTTTTATAGGCGAAGGGCAAGGTCGGTGGAGCTCCAGGGGCCCACACCCCCTGGTGGCGTGCCCCTGGCCGCGCGTCCACCAGGTGTGGCCTCCCTGGTGCACCACTTCATCTCCCCTTCGGTCTCCATGTTGCTTCAGGTAAAATATTGACTTTGGCTTTTGTCCCGTCCAATTCCGAGAATATTTATTTACTAGCTTTTCTGAAACTAAAAATAGCAGAAAACAGGCAAATGGCACTGTGGCATCTTGTTAATAGGTTAGTTCTAGAAAATGTATAAAAATACCTCAAAGTGTGAACAAAACATAAGAAAGTAGATATAAAACAAGCATGGAACATCAAAAATTATAGATACGTTTATGACGTATCATAAATAAACAAGTCTTTGTAGTGCATTCTTAGGAAACTATGAATACATCCTCCAAACTAAAATCAAAGAAGGCAAAACTTGTATTGCTCAACATGGTACTTCCTTGAGAAAATGTTTTCTCATAGAAGATGCTAGTGGAAGAAAGTGAAAGTCTAGACAAGATATTTGACCTTATCTCCAAATGATGAGTGGCGCAATGGAATATATTCTGCAATCTGAACTCTGCAATTAGAGGAGAAATTAATGATAAAGATCATAATGTTTCAAGCAATACTTTTACTAAAGAAAGTAGGATTCAAGGATATACTCTGCTTGTTACAGAATATATTATTGATTCACTTTTCATGTCATTAAAATATGACATACATACGAACTACGAAGAAGCATGATGGACCTAAGAACGAGAAATGATCAAGAGTCATGAAATTCACATTAATTTACATTTAAGATCGAAAAGTAGTATGTGAATTGATCTTATTGAGTAAAGAATGTTTACTTATCTCCTCAAAGACTACAAAGTTATAAGGAAGAAATGAAACTCAATGAAAGACTTAAAGATCGATTTGTCACAAAGCATGTTTTTGCAAATTCAATAAAATTGACTATTGATATGTAGTGATGCTTAAAGTCTGTTGGATTTACACCAACAATTGCTCTAGTTTTATAATTGGAAGTAAGGTTGTCGAAACTGCATGTTCTTCAATATCAGGATTGAAGACATGGTTTTAATTGATACAACGAGCAGGTCTTTTAAACCTCATGATTGCTAGTGTCTCGTAGTGGGAAAATCTTGATTTGATAAATGATCATTGAATTTTGGAAATTACCAAAATATCGATAAGCCCTACATTTAGATAAATTTGAGTGGGAGCTAAGTAGCTTTCCTGATCATGATATGTAGATGACATGTTCTGAGTGGGAGATCAGTGAGAATCCTGATCTCATATGTGGATGACATTTTGAGTGGGAGCATGGCAACATTTGCATATATATTACTAACATATAGTGAATGATGAAATCAATATCAATAGTTATTTAAGACAGTAAATAAGTCTATGAATGAAGTTTTAACAAAACATTGGAAATATGTTGACATAGATTGACGCGTTTAATGAACATCATTGTCGAAATGTTCTGGTTTAGATTCTGAATAGTTCGGAATAGAACAAGAAAGGAAATTGGTTCTTGTGAAACTAGGAGAAACATTGAGTTAATCTCAGTATTTCAACATGGTAAAAAGAAAGAAAAGAGATATGTTGCATATCCTATTCCTTTGCCATAGGTTCTTCCATATAACCATGGTGTATGCTCGACGTAATGTGAACCACAAACTTCTGGTTAGAAGAACAAGTTCTTAGTTGTAGGAACATGCTTTCAAAGTGATTCCTACGTTAATCACTGAACTGGATTTAAGTTTGTACTTAATTGTAAGGAACATAGTTAGACATCAAAGTTGCAATTAGTGGACTGTTGATTAGTACCTACATAGATAAAGAAGTATATGGCTACTTCTAAAGTGGCTAGTATAGTTATGGATTAAAATAATTTCGACTTCAACTAAGTGTGTTTTTGGTATACATGACAATATTGAAAGTTCAATTGACTCATCCACCGTTATTGTAAATATTAGGAAACAAAGTCTCACTCTGTCATCGAAACAAATATTTCAACACATTATGTGATAATGGTGTAAATTTCAAACCAGGTGACATTAATGAGTTGCAAAGAACATAAGGATATGGTAGTTCAGATCATAGACAGAAAGGTTTCTCCATGAGCAAGCATGATCAACAAACCACATATGCGATATGGTTTTATGATTAGTAACAATGCAACTAGATTATTTATACTCTAGTGCGAGTGGGATACTGAAGGATATATGCCCTAGAGGCAAATAATAAAGAGTGTTTATTATCATATCTCATTAGTTCATAATAGTTTCGTACTATGCTATAACTGCATCAATCATAAACATTGATACACGTGTGGCATGTAAACAAACCAATAGTCCATAGTAGGCTCTATACAACTAGTTCATTGGGCAACCAATGATCAAGGTTTCCTGATCATGGTGCATTTATGCCAGTTGACAATGAATTCATATCATTGGTAATGTGATGTGATGGACATTACCCATATAATTATTGCAACACGGTCAAGTCACATAGTTCACGTTGTAATAGTTAGAAACGGAGTTTCCTAATCCTTAGATCATGAGGTCTTTTTTAATCACTGTCACCCGCAGATGCTTTTACTACATCAATCGGCACACTATAGTAGGGTGATCATAAAGGTGTATGTTGGGTTCTAGAGGGCATGTTGAGGTGCATGTTTCGATATCAGGATTCATTCTCGTGTGTGATGGGAAGATACACGGGGCTCACTCAGTGAGATTACATCCATAAATGTTGCGCAACATGTGACTAGGTTGAGGATGGAATATCACAGAATGAGAAAAACAACACTTGTTGGTGACGAGATTGAACGAGGTATAGGTGATAGCTATGATTAGGTTTCTGACAAGTAGATTATCGAAGTAACAAAGGGAATTGGACTCGACATTTACGATTCAAACAATAATAGACATCATGGAATGCACATGGGTCCTTATGGGCATCTCGGTTCCGCTATTGATCATTGATATGAGATAAGTCTCGATCATGTCCATGACATTCCTGAACCATAGGGTAACACACTTAGGGGTACGAGGACAATCAGAGACCGTTCTGGATATAATGTAATCATCGGTGTAAGAAAGAGAGAACATTGGAACTATTCCGAGAGAGAACAAAAATCATTCCAGGAGGATCCAAAGTCATTTAGAATAAACTGAAATGTGTTTCGGGCCAAGAAGATCTAATAATATGTTTATATATTAATTAATGGAATTAATATTAAATAATTATTTATTATTAAAATTTAAAAGGTAAACTTCCCCTAATTGGCCAAAACCCCAAAGGGGAAGCCACCCAATAGGGCAAGGGGTAGCCGCGCGGGTGGGGCCCACCGAGCTGCCGTGCTCGCGTGGGGCCCACCTTGCCCAGCCGATTGGTCCTCTCCTCCCTTGGCTTCTCCACCTCCCCTTCCTTTAGTCCCACCTCGGGACTTGAGGAGGATGGGGTCTCCACTTTTCCTCGATATATAGGAGGTTCCTATCGGAGGAAATGACACACAATAATTGACAGATTTTCTAAGGCATTTTCCTTCGAGAATTTATCTCCTCTCTCTTTTATCTCTTGCAACTGCGGCCCCGAGTTAGGGTTGAAAGGGTTCCGTAGCAGAAAACAAAAAAATTCTACCTACTCGAACACTAATATCAGGATTTATACTATGTAGACATAAGTAATGGAGAAGGGATACGGTATTCATACCTTTGAAGACCGAGGCACGCCTTACGCAGGAAGGCGTATATTGATGAAGACGAGCAGCACCCCAAGTATGGTGCCTCCAAAATTCGTCACACGTCCAGTGTAGGAGACGTTAACCGGAATACGATCCAGCCGAGCAGTGGAAGAAGTAGATGCCGGATCGCAGATCACACGACGGTGGTGTGTGATACGTTGCTAATGTATCCATAATTTTTGATGTTCCATGCTTGGTTTTATCTACTTTCTAATGTTTTTTCCACACTTTGGAGTAATTTTCATATGATTTCTTGGACTAACCTATTAACAAGAGCCATAGTGCCAACTGCTTGTTTTCTGCTGTTTTTGGTTCCAGGAAAGTAAAAAAATGAATATTCTCGGAATTGGACAGGACAAAAGCCAAAGTTAGTTTTTCACCGAGGGACACCAGGAGCCAGAATACGAGACGGAGAGGGGTTGGGGCCCGGACACACAACCTGGCCGCGCGGCCAGGTGTAACTACCTCGATGAATTACGCTCTTAGTTACAAGCCTGGATGAGCGGAAATGGTTAAAATAGTACGGTGGGGCCAAATGCCACTCACAAGTAGACCTTTCGTCCGTCCTAACCATTTCCAAACATCGGGACAAGAACGAGCGGCGTAATCGGCAGGCGAAGGGATCAACTACATACACAAATGAGTATGTATGCAAGCCACATACAACAGTCCTCAGAGCCATTCCATCTAGAAGAAATAGAAATAGTGCAACACCATACGGCAAGATCCAAATGTCCTAGATAGATATAATAGTTTAGGATATCTCCTCATACAGCAAACATCAGAGTATCAGGTGGAAGCGGAAAACAAGATCCGAGTATGGATAAGAAGCAAATCAGCATAAGATGCCCCATAAATAAACACATCCCGCCCACAGATCTCACGGATCCCCGTTCCCGGAATCTCTACACCGAGTGGTCGTTGCCAACATCATCTGTCTCCTCCACCCAGTATCCATCTTGCGAGTATACCTGTTCATCTGAATCAAACAATTTATCGTGTGAGACCCTAGGGGTGCTCAGCAAGTCTTTATGCCTCTAAAGGGGACACAACCTGGGGTGACGCAACTGCAGCAAAAGATAATACCTAACAATTCTGTAGATACTCGCTAACCATCCGCCTAACCAAAGATAGACGGATGTCCGTTAATTAAGAACAACAGTTATAACAGTAATATTAACAGATCCATCCTCCTCCTCGCTTACCAACGAGGAACCGGACGAACAACCCCCCATCTGTTGGTAGTTTTATTAACCATACCATGAGTGTTGCACTAATTACTAGTCAGGTACTTAGTCAAATTAAAAGCGGTACTTTAGTTATGCTTGTCTATGATCAAGAAACTGTGCTCCAAGTCGTCCATAACCGCAGACACGGCTTTCAGAAAGATTTACCCTGCAGGGGTGCACAAATAGTAACACACACTCGATCAACCTCGGAAAAACCAAATCAAAACCCAACGAGGTATTCACGACAAAGCGATCACAGGATTCAGAAATGTTTCAGGGGGGCACCCCATTAAGCTACCCGCAACAAAGTTGGCTGGCTCCGAGACGGACCCAAGGTTTGCGCCAATGGCTGTAAACGACTGGGAACCCGAAAGTGTGACTGGGCTTGTCGATACCGCGAAAACACTCCGCAATCCTAAACAGTACAGGTGCTCCTCGCACAATCGTAAATAAAGCAGTAAAACATGGCATAAGTACAGGATAGTAATAAAGCCCCAAACTACTTTGTGGCCCCAAGAAATAAGAATGAATCAAGCTCTGGCTCAGGGGGGTCCATAAGGCCTCCCGGATGTGGATAGTGCGAATAGTCAAGGAACAGGAATCAAGTACTCGGGGTCCTACGGGACACAAGTGAGCATGAAGAACCAAATAGCAGATATTGCTCACCGGTGCCACTTTCATTAGTTATCCCATTACTACTCAGGTTAAGTTGTTTAGGTACCTCGTTATCCATCAGACTCTCACAAACCCTACACATGTTGTTCTACGACCCGCATGGCTCAAACAACTCCTGTAGTAATGGCTCATGGGATGGAGGAACAAGCTTCAATGGAGTTTAAAAGTAAAGGTTATGCAGTACTTGGGATTCAATTTAATGCAAACGCGACTCAATGATGCAAGAATAAGATAGAGGCAATAGGTACTATATGTATGCAAGCATGTGGTAGTGCTTGCCTGGCAGCTCAGTTGAAGCGAGAGGTGGATCTGGGTAGAACTCCTGTGATCCCTGATAATTCTCCTGCTGGGCGTCTATTCGAAGAAGAACCAAACAAACAAGGGCCAACATAAATAAAGTGCACAAGCATATGAATTAAAATGCGACAAGGAAACAATCATGCCATGATGAATGATGCACAAATTGCATGGCATTAATGTAGCATCACATGGGTGAGATGTGGGGTACAAGATTAAAGCAATTAATTAGATTTTAAGCCCGGTTTGCTCTCATAACACTTGCTGTACACTTAATATTTATATGATGCATGCAGCAATTTAAGTCATGGATAGCATAAACAGAAAGGTCTCGTCGAGCTGATCGATTTAGACATATTATTTGTCAAATTTGGAGTTATAAAGCAAAAGTTATTAATTAATTAAGGAAAAGGGCATTTTATTGTAATTTTAATCACCTCGAAATTTTAAAGTAATCAAACAATATTTTGAATAGCATATTTGAAATCCTCACATTTTTCTGATTCAAAAACATATATAATTTGCATTATTTGGATTTACCAAAAAGAAGTTATTAAAAACTGGATTTAAAAACATATTAAACATTTCTGAAAAACATTTTTATTAAACAGAGAAAAGGACACAGACTTTATGCACCCAGACAGACTTAGCCATAGACGCAGACAGGTGGGGCTGCGCTGAGTTGGCGATACTGCGTGTGGCAGCGATTTTTCTCACCGCAGTCTTACCCAACCGCAGTCACCGACCGGTGGGGCCGAGACCACGGCGGGTCCACGTGCAGGCGGGCGAAGTGGACACAGCCACGTGTCCAAGCCCAGGGAGTGCGGATTGAGCAATGGATCTGCAGGAGCCTTTTTTGTAAAACTACCTCAGCCGATGACATGCGGGCCAGGGTGAAGTGCGGGTTGCGAAAACAAAAGATCAAGGGGGTATCTGCAAAAAGGGATCGAGCACTGTACTTCTTCTCTGTGTTTTCTGACGAGTGGTCGGTGTTCGACAGGCAGAGCGCACGCAGGGATCGAAGCCGCGACCTCGCGTGCGCGGGGCGGCGGCTACCGCTGCGATGGCTAGGGGGGTGTGTTGGCTTGCGTTTGCGCGGCTAGGTAGCGTGTGAGGCGACGCAGGGACGAGAGAACGCCGTCGGCTGCCACGCACCAAGGGCGTTCGGTGAAACTATCGGCGAGCACAGACGTCGGCGGAGGAAATGGAGGTGTCCACGAGAGAGAAGGGCTCACCGAGAGATGGACGACAGAGTTGGATCGGTCCGGGGAACGACGCAGCGGCGAGGACGCAGACGGCCGGAGATTTAGGGTTTCGTCGGGGCGGCGCTGGTCCTGGCGATCCTGGTGCTCCTCCTCCATGTCTGCGGGTACAGGTTGAAGCAGAGGGTCCTCCTTATACTCCTCGACCAACTCCACGTCAACCACACCTGCTAGAACGAGTGGGCGGCGGCGCTACTGGCGGTGATCGGCGGGAGAGGGGTTGGCGTTGGTGAGAAGAGGAGGGGAGAGGCAGGGGCTCTGGGGATGGATCTGGAGAGGCAGAGAAGCCGTGTGGGAGGAAGGCAACGCGAGAGGGAGAGAGGAGAGGCAGTGTGTGGGCACAGGCAGATAAAGTAGCCTCGGCCCCTTTTCTCTCCTTCTCGAGCACGTGCAGGTCGGGCTGGGGCAGGTAGGGCATGGCAGGGGAGGCTGCAGGTGGATCAGGGTGAGGGGGAGGCGCAGCAGCTGGGGCCAGCATGGCAGGTAGGGAGAAGAGAGAGAGGAGAGGGGGTAGCTCAGGCTAGGGTAGATGGGGTAGAGAGAGGGGTAGGGTTAGCTGATGTGTGGGTCAGATAGAGAGGGCCAGGTGGGACCAGCATGTTAGAGAGAGAGGGAGTGAAAGAGAGAGAGGTGATATTGAGGTTAGGGTTTAGTAGAACTAGGGCTAGGAGAAAAAAAATAGAGAGAGAAAGAATAAGCCTCATATGATCATGCATGAAGAGATTTAATTAAAAGAAAAATGATATGGTTGAGAGTATGGGGATGGTGGGATGGATGGAGATGGTCCACAAAGAAATATCCACTAACAAAAAAGGAAAAACCAAAGGGATAAAAGGTGGTGGTACATTTTGCATGGCCCATGCAAAATAATAATGCCATGATTTATTTTGTGAAAACAATAATAAAATTATGGCATTATTCTTATGCATTTCCAAGAAGTGGATTAAAAGCCAAGCAAAAGAATTTAAAGGAGTTGATCCACCCCAAACCACATGAGCTAGAATAAAATATCAAAAGAAAAATAAGTACAAGCTCATGGATTAATGAGGTGGTGGAATTATAAGGTGGTGACAAAGAAAGGTGTAGATTGGAAATAAAAGATATGCCCCCAACTCAACTTGGGCATTAAACAATATATCAATAACCAAATACAATATCAAGAGGCAAATACAATTAATAATGCATATGAGAGAAGAACCAAAGAAACAGGGTTTTATATGATGCTCAAATGCAAGGTGGCATGATGACATGAACATGACATAATTATGATGCAACAATATATATATAGGAAGTAGCCATTATCTTACTAGACCAAGTAGCATTACAATTGTTAGACAATTGGGATGCTACAACTCTCCCCCACTAAACAGGAATCTCGCCCCGAGATTCTAGGAAGAAGAAGACTCAAAGAGGGTAGGATACTTGGCACGGAGCTCATCTTCACGTTCCCAGGTGGCTTCATCAACAGAATGGTGCGACCACTACACCTTGCAGAACTTGATGGACTTGTTGCGAGTCCTTCTTTCTGCGACTTCAAGAATTTTTGTGGGGTGTTCTTGATAAGACAGATCTTCTTGGAGATTGATAAGCTCATGGTCCGCGGTCCTGCCGGGATCCTTGAAGCACTTCTTGAGTTGAGAGATGTGGAAAACATCATGAACCTTGAGTTTTTCAGGAAGCTCAAGAGCATAAGAAACTTCTCCTCTTCTTCCATGGATTTTGAATGGACCGATGTATCTAGGAGCCAGCTTTCCTTTGATACCAAAGCGGTGCGTGCCTCTCATGGGAGTGACACGAAGGTAAACGAGATCACCAGGGACATAGTCCATGTCCGTGTGCTTTCTATCATAATTGCTCTTCTGGCGACTTTGAGCAATCTTCAGGTTTTCAAGAATGATATGAACTTTCTCCTCCGCTTGAGTTACAATGTCAGGGCCAAACAATATTCTTTCACCTGCGCCCGACCAACCAATCGGAGTTCTGCATTTGCGACCATAGAGAGCCTCAAATGGTGCCATCTTTAGACTTTTCTAGAAACTGTTGTTGTAAGAGAATTCAGCATAAGGAAGACATTCTTCCCACTTCATGCCGAAAGAGATGACGCAAGCACGGAGCATATCTTCCAGAATCTGATTGATCCTTTCAACTTGTCCTTGCGACTGAGGGTGGTAAGCCGTGATGAAGTTTAGTTTTGTTCCCAAAGCATTTTGGAAACTTCCCCAGAACTTGGAAGTGAAGATGCTTCCACGGTCTGAACTGATCTCAAGAGGAACTCCATACAGAGAGACAATTCTGTTGATATAGAGCTTAGCCAACTGAATTACAGAAATTGTTTCCTTAACGGGAAAGAAGTGAGCCACTTTAGAAAGCCTGTCAATGACAACAAAGATTGCATTGTTGCCCTTCTGCGACCTTGGAAAACCAGTGATGAAGTCCATCTCTACTTTCTCCCATTTCCATTCCGGAGGTTTCAATGGCTGTAGAAGACCAGAAGGTTCCTGATGGACAGCTTTAACTCTGCGGCAGACATCACACTCCGAGACATACTTGGCACAATATCGTTTCAAACCAGGCCACCAATATTGTGTTTTCAAGTCCATGTACATCTTTGTGCTGCCAGGGTGGATAGAAAGAACAGAATCATGCGCCTCCTTGAGAACTTTCTCTCTCAAACCCGGGTAGTTCGGAACAAACATCCGGTGTTCAAAGAAAAGAGAGCCTTGGTCGTCGACGTGGAAGGACTCATACTTTGGAAGCTGAATGTTGGAGATGATCTTTTTGGTGTAAGGATCACCAAGTTGAATGGAGCGAACCTTTTCTTCCAAGAGAGGGGTTGCCAGAAGATTCATAAGATACCCTTGATCCACAATTTCAAGGTTGAGCTTGCGGAATTCCTCTCACAAGAGAGGTTGTTGTTCTTCCACCATGAGGTTGCTGACATAAGCTTTGCGGCTGAGAGCATCGGCCATAACATTGGCTTTGCCCGGAGTGTAGTTAATGGTCAAATCGAAATCATTGATTGCTTCAATCCACCTCCTCTGACGAAGGTTGAGATCAGGCTGTGTGAAGATATACTTCAGACTCTTGTGATCAGAAAAGATCTCACAACGGTTGCCAAGCAAGTAATGTCTCCATACTTTCAAAGCAAAGACAACTGCTGCGCGTTCGAGGTCATGTGTAGGATAGTTGATCTCATGCGTCTTCAACTGTCGAGAGGCATAAGCAACAACTTGTTTTTCTTGCATAAGGACCGCACCCAATCCTTGCAATGAGGCGTCACAGAATATCTAGAAAGACTTTGATGTATCTGGAGGAATCAAAACTGGTGTGGAAGTGAGCTTCTCTTTGAGTGTTTCAAAGCTTGCTTGACATGCAGGAGTCTAAAGGTATTTCTTGCTTTTCTTGAGGAGATCGTTAAGAGGCTTCGCAATCTTAGAGAAGTTCTGCATGAAGCGACGGCAATAACTAGCCAAACCAAGCAAACTCCGGACTTCCTTGACATTTACAAGAGGAAGCTAGTCAACGATTGTCTTTACAGTTTCTGGGTTGACGGCAATGCCCTTGGCAGAGATGACGTTACCAAGATAGGTGACTTGCGGGAGCCAAAACTCACATTTGGAGAACTTTGCATACAGGCGGTTCTCACGAAGCTTGTTTAGCACACACCGAAGGTGTTCTTCATGTTCTTCCTTTGACTTAGAATAGACTAGGATGTCATCCAGATAGACCACTACAAACTTATCAAGATACTCCATGAAAACCGAGTTCATAAGCCTCGAGAAGGTGGCAGGTGAGTTGGTGAGACCGAAAGACATGACCGTGTACTCGTACAGGCCATAGCGGGTGGTGAAAGCTGTTTTGGGAACATCTTCCTTGCGAATCTTGATTTGATGATATCCACTTCTCAAGTCAAGCTTAGAGAATACCACAGCACCAGCTAGCTGATCGAAGAGATCATTAATCCGCGGAAGGGGATATTTATTCTTGATGGTTTTAGCATTGAGAGCTCGATAGTCAACACAAAGTCTATCAGTCTTGTCTCGCTTCTTCACAAAGATGGTTGGGCTACCCCAAGAAGAAGTATTGTGCTGAATGAAACCCAACTTCTCTTGTTCATCAAGCTGACGTTTGAGTTCAGCCAACTCAGCAGGATCCATTTTATAAGGCTGCTTAGAAATAGGAGCGGTACCAGGTTCAAGCTTAATCACAAACTCAACCTCACGATCCGGAGGCATACCTGGCAACTCTTCAGGAAAGACATTTGGGAACTCACAAACCACCGGAACACTCTGAATAGCTTCCATAGCATCATCATTCAGAGTCGCCAAAGAGAAAAGCTGAATAGCAGGAGTCAGACTTGGAGAATAGACTATGTGGCCTTCAGGAATTTTTAGAGAAACCAAGCGTTCAGCACAATCAATCACAGCTGCATTTGCTGTCAACCAATCCATGCCCAGGATAACATCAATGTCAGAATTGCCCAGAATAATCAAGGAAGCCGGGAACGAAGAACCACCAATCTCAATTTGATTGCCATGGCTGATTTTAGAAGCTGCCATTGTTGCTCCAGGAGAAAGGACCAATAACCGCTTAGGTAGAGGATCCATAGGGAACCCATTCTCATCCGCAAAACTTGTGGAGACAAAAGAATGCGATGCACCAGAATCAAACAAAACTCGTGCAGGAACTGAGTTAACAGGAAGCATACCCATTACAACTCCAGGTGCATGCTCAGCTTGAGCGGCGTTGACACAGTTGGCACGAGCAACAGTAGACCCGGGCTTGGTGTTGATGTTGAGAGCCCGAGGTGGTGGTGCACGAACCATAGGAGAGCTTGCCGCAGATCTTGGAGGTGGTGGAGGAAGAGCTTTGTTGTTCATTGGACAGTTCCATTGTTGATGCCCAGTGTTTCCACAAGTGTAACAAGCACCAGGTGGATGTGGAGCAACGTAGCCAGGGACTCCGCCAGGCGCTCTAGGGTAGTTGTGGTTGTAGCCCCTGGGAGCAGCAGTGAGGAAGTTTGGTGGCCTTGCTGCGTAGCTTGAAGGTCTTGGTGGAGCCGGGAGCGACGGTGGGGTGTTAGGAACCCAGACACGACGCTTAGAAGGAGTTGACATAGCTGAAGAGCTTGCTGCATCACGGTTGTGTTTCTTTGACTCCTCAAACACTTGCCTACTTGCTTCTTCCTGTAGAGCTGTATGTTGGAGTTCCGAAAAGACACCGGCCTTGCATGTGTGATTGCATATTTAATCGATGCATTGAGCCCTTGTCTGAACCTCTTTTGCTTCTTCTTGTCATCAGAGATCTCATCGCCACCATAACGAGAAAGGTTCATGAAGTTTCTGATGTAGGTATTGACATTGTCATTGCCCTGCTTGAGGTTGAGAAACACTTCCTTCATCCTCTCCATGACAATTTCTGACAGATATTGCTCTTTGAAAGCTCCAGTGAACTATTCCCAAGTAGGCTGAAAACCAGTGTAGTTTGCCTTGAGGTAATTCTCCCACCACAGAGCTGCATCTCCCTTCAAAAGGTGAGTGGCACACTTTACCCATTCTTGCTCAGGAACATCAGCAGTCGTCAGTAACCTTGACATCTCCCGCAACCAATCATCAGCATCAAGTGGTTGATCAGAAACATCAAATTGGCGTGGGTTGAACTTCAGAAAGCTTTTGATGTCTCCCCGCTTGGGAGGTGGAGGTAGCGGAACAAACTCATTCCTCCTGACACTTTCTTCAAATCGCTGATTGTTCTACTGCATTGCGGCCAAGGCATTGGCGATGCTTGCCAACGCAGCCCCCAGTTCAGGTTGTATGTCCTCCTCAGAACGGCGTGGTGGTGCCATCCTGTGATTGATATAAAATACAAGTTAGTACCATAATGGAGAATAATAATAATCCAAAATAGTACCAAAATGGAATTAACCAAGATTAAAGGATACAAAGTACTAAGATGATATTAAAATATCAACAAAGTTCAAAGCACCTAGAAGATATTAAGCATATCGCACACGACTGAACAAGGAGTGTGGTACACAAAACTATCAAAGAAAAATTTTCCGCAAATTTCGGCATTAAAATACCACTATATGCGCAAAACCACTTAACGAATCAAGATTAGTAACTCTACCAATTCAATATACAAGAGCGAATGAGAAAAGTAGTGGTATGGTCGCGACTCCATCCCGCACTCAAATCATTACTCCACACATGAATAAGTAAAACACATATCCCAACACCTTCTTCTTAAGATGAACCTAAAGATTAGTAACTATGGAAACGAACACCCCAAACAAGATAACGTCGGATAACAAAGAGTAAGACAGATCGCGTCGGTTTGCAAAAGCCTATCGGTATGGAATGTACAAACAGTTGATAACCAAAAGGCAGATATTGATAACATGTTGGATGCAACAGATAGACAAGGAATTCACACACACACACACAACCTATGGTACTACGGAACCCAGAACACGTGAATCCTAGTTTGAATTTTAGAAGAGGATTGAAAACGTTACACTTCCATACCAGAAAAAGGGTGGGTGGGTGGGTAAGAAGAAAAGTGGAAGCATTCCTACTCTCACGTTTGTTTTTCCCTAGTATACATAGCTACCAAAATATTTACTATACTGACAACGACCATTTGGCTGAGACCCTGAAGGGCGGGATGGCTCTAATACCAATTGTAACTACCTCGGTGAATTACGCTCTTAGTTACAAGCCTGGATGAGCGGAAATGGTTAAAATAGTACGGTGGGGCCAAATGCCACTCACAGGTAGACCTTTCGGCCGTCCTAACCATTTCCAAACATCGGGACAAGAACGAGCAGCGTAATCGGCAGGCGAAGGGATCAACTACATACACAAATGAGTATGTATGCAAGCCACATACAACAGTCCTCAGAGCCATTCCATCTAGAAGAAATAGAAATAGTGCAACGCCATACGGCAAGATCCAAATGTCCTAGATAGATATAATAGTTTAGGATATCTCCTCATACAGCAAACATCAGAGTATCAGGCGGAAGCGGAAAACAAGATCCGAGTACGGATAAGAAGCAAATCGGCATAAGATGCCCCATAAATAAACACATCCCGCCCATAGATCTCACAGATCCCCGTTCCCGGAATCTCTACACCGAGTGGTCGTTGCCAACATCATCTGTCTCCTTCACCCAGTATCCATCTTGCGAGTATACCTGTTCATCTGAATCAAACAATTTATCGTGTGAGACCCTAGGGGTGCTCAGCAAGTCTTTATGCCTCTAAAGGGGACACAACCTGGGGTGACGCAACTGCAGCAAAAGATAATACCTAACAATTCTATAGATACTCGCTAACCATCTGCCTAACCAAAGATAGACGGATGTCCGTTAATTAAGAACAACAGTTATAACAGTAATATTAACAGATCCATCCTCCTCCTCGCTTATCAACGAGGAAGCGGACGAACAACCCCCATCTGTTGGCAGTTTTATTAACCATACCATGAGTGTTGCACTAATTACTAGTCAGGTACTTAGTCAAATTAAAAGCGGTACTTTAGTTATGCTTGTCTATGATCGAGAAACTGTGCTCCAAGTCATCCATAACCGCGGACATGGCTTTCAGAAAGATTTACCCTGCAGGGGTGCACAAATAGCAACACACACTCGATCAACCTCGGAAAAACCAAATCAAAACCCAACGAGGCATTCACGACAAAGCGATCACAGGATTCAGAAATGTTTCAGGGGGCCACCCCATTAAGCTACCCGCAACAAAGTTGGCCGGCTCCGAGATGTACCCAAGGTTTGTGCCAATGGCTGTAAACGACTGGGAACCCGAAAGTGTGACTGGGCTTGTCGATACCGCGAAAACACTCCGCAATCCTAAACAGTACAGGTGCTCCTCGCACAATCGTAAATAAAGCAGTAAAACATGGCATAAGTACAGGATAGTAATAAAGCCCCAAACTACTTTGTGGCCCCAAGAAATAAGAATGAATCAAGCTCTGGCTCAGGGGGGTCCATAAGGCCTCCCGGATGTGGATAGTGCGAATAGTCAAGGAACAGGAATCAAGTACTCGGGGTCCTACGGGACACAAGTGAGCATGAAGAACCAAATAGCAGATATTGCTCACCGGTGCCACTTTTATTAGTTATCCCATTACTACTCAGGTTAAGTTGTTTAGGTACCTCGTTATCCATCAGACTCTCACAAACCCTACACATGTTGTTCTACGACCCGCATGGCTCAAACAACTCCTGTAGTAATGGCTCATGGGATGGAGGAACAAGCTTCAATGGAGTTTAAAAGTAAAGGTTATGCAGTACTTGGGATTCAATTTAATGCAAACGCGACTCAATGATGCAAGAATAAGATAGAGGCAATAGGTACTATATGTATGCAAGCATGTGGTAGTGCTTGCCTGGCAGCTCAGTTGAAGCGAGAGGTGGATCTGGGTAGAACTCCTGTGATCTCTGATAATTCTCCTGCTGGGCGTCTATTCGAAGAAGAACCAAACAAACAAGGGCCAACATAAATAAAGTGCACAAGCATATGAATTAAAATGCGACAAGCAAACAATCATGCCATGATGAATGATGCACAAATTGCATGGCATTAATGTAGCATGGCATGGGTGAGATGTGGGGTACAAGATTAAAGCAATTAATTAGATTTTAAGCCCGGTTTGCTCTCATAACACTTGCTGTACACTTAATATTTATATGATGCATGTTGCAATTTAAGTCATGGATAGCATAAACAAAAAGGTCTCGTCGAGCTGATCGATTTAGACATATTATTTGTCAAATTTGGAGTTATAAAGCAAAAGTTATTAATTAATTAAGGAAAAGGGCATTTTATTGTAATTTTAATCACCTCGAAATTTTAAAATGCTCAAACATTATTTTGAATAGCATATTTGAAATCCTCACATTTTTCTGATTCAAAAACATATATAATTTGCATTATTTGGATTTACCAAAAAGAAGTTATTAAAAACTGGATTTAAAAACATATTAAACATTTCTGAAAAACATTTTTATTAAACAGAGAAAAGGACACAGACTTTATGCACCCAGACAGACTTAGCCATAGACGCAGACAGGTGGGGCCGCGCTGAGCTGGCGATACTGCGCGTGGCAGCGATTTTTCTCACCGCAGGCTTACCCAACCGCAGTCACCGACCGGTGGGGCCGAGACCACGGCGGGTCCACGTGCAGGCGGGCGAAGTGGACACAGCCACGTGTCCAAGCCCAGGGAGTGCGGGTTGAGCAATGGATCTGCAGGAGCCTTTTTGTAAAACTACCTCAGCCGATGGCATGCGGGCCCGGGTGAAGTGCGGATTGCGAAAACAAAAGATCAGGGGGGTATCTGCAAAAGGGGATCGAGCACTGTACTTCTTCTCTGCGTTTTCCGACGAGTGGTCGGTGTTCGACAGGCAGAGCGCACGCAGGGATCGAAGCCGCGACCTCGTGCGCGCGCGGCGGCGGCTACCGCTGTGATGGCTAGGGGGGTGTGCTGGCTTGCGTTCGCGTGGCTAGGTAGCGTGTGAGGCGACGCAGGGACGAGAGAACAGCGTCGGTTGCCGCGCACCAAGGGCGTTCAGTGAAACTATCGGCGAGCACAGACGTCGGCAGAGGAAACGGAGGTGTCCACGGGAGAGAAGGGCTCACCGAGAGGTGGACGACGGAGTTGGATCGGTCCGGGGAACAACGCAGCGGCGAGGACGCAGACGGCCGGAGATTTAGGGTTTCGTCGGGGCGGCGCTGGTCCTGGCGATCCTGGTGCTCCTCCTCCACGTCTGTGGGTACAGGTCGAACCAGAGGGTCCTCCTTGTACTCCTCGACCAACTCCACGTCAACCACACCTGCTAGAACGAGTGGGCGGCGACGCTACTGGCGGTGATCGGCGGGAGAGGGGTTGGCGTCGGTGAGAAGAGGAGGGGAGAGGCAGGGGCTCTAGGGATGGATCTGGAGAGGCAGAGAAGCCGTGTGGGAGGAGGGCAATGCGAGAGGGAGAGAGGAGAGGCAGCGTGTGGGCACGGGCAGATAAAGTAGCCTCGGCCCCTTTTCTCTCCTTCTTGAGCACGTGCAGGTCGGGCTGGGGCAGGTAGGGCATGGCAGGGGAGGCTGCAGGTGGACCAAGGTGAGGGGGAGGCGCAGCAGCTGGGGCCAGCATGGCAGGTAGGGAGAAGAGAGAGAGGAGAGGGGGTAGCTCGGTCTAGGGTAGATGGGGTAGAGAGAGGGGTAGGGTTAGCTGATGTGTGGGTCAGAGAGAGAGGGCCAGGTGGGACCAGCATGTTAGAGAGAGAGGGAGTGAAAGAGAGAGGTGAGATTGAGGTTAGGGTTTAGTAGAACTAGGGCTAGGATAAAAAAATAGAGAGAGAAAGAATAAGCCTCATATGATCATGCATGAAGAGATTTAATTAAAAGAAAAATGATATGGTTGAGAGTATGGGGATGGTGGGACGGATGGAGATGGTCCACAAAGAAATATCCACTAACAAAAAAGGAAAAACCAAAGGGATAAAAGGTGGTGGTACATTTTGCATGGCCCATGCAAAATAATAATGCCATGATTTATTTTGTGAAAACAATAATAATATTATGGCATTATTCTTATGCATTTCCAAGAAGTGGATTAAAAGCCAAGCAAAAGAATTTAAAGGAGTTGATCCACCCCAAACCACATGAGCTAGAATAAAATATCAAAAGAAAAATAAGTACAAGCTCATGGATTAATGAGGTGGTGGAATTATAAGGTGGTGACAAAGAAAGGTGTAGATTGGAAATAAAAGATATGCCCCCAACTCAACTTGGGCATTAAACAATATATCAATAACCAAATACAATATCAAGAGGCAAATACAATTAATAATGCATATGAGAGAAGAACCAAAGAAACAGGGTTTTATATGATGCTCAAATGCAAGGTGGCATGATGACATGAGCATGACATAATTATGATGCAACAATATATATATATAGGAAGTAGCCATTATCTTACTAGACCAAGTAGCATTACAATTGTTAGACAATTGGGATGCTACACCAGGTCTGGCCCACGCTAGGGGGTGGTCTGGCTGCCCCAGGCACCCCCTCGGCCTCTCCTTTCGCCTATATATTGCCTCCGATACAGAAACCCTAAGTACCCGATCAAAATTCCATGAAAGAGTCTGTAGCCGCCGTCATCTCCATCCCTAGATCGGGATGGATCTGAAGCTCTTCCCGGTACCCTGCCGAAGAGGGGAATTCACCCTGGAGGCCTTCTTCATCATCATTTAAGCCTCCGGTGTGATGCGTGAGTAGTGCATCTCTGGACTACGGGTCCATGTAGTAGCTAGATGGCCGGTTATTCTCCTTTGTGCTATCATGTTTAGATCTTGTGAGCTCCGTTCATGATCAAGATCATCTATTTGTAATTCCTACATGTTGTGTTTGTGGGGATCTGATGGATATTGAGATGCTATTTCAGATTGATTATTGATTCTATCATGTCTTTGTTATTTGAGATCTTGCATGTTTTCCGTTGTTAGTAGCTATCTTGGCCAAGTAGATGCTAGCAACTCCAAGAGTTAGTATTTATGCTCGATAGTGGGTTCATGCCTCTAGTAATCTGGGGAAGTGACAGAAATATCTAAGGTAATAGATGTGTTGTTGCTACTAGGGAGAAAACAACAATCTTTTGTTCATAGAACAATTGTATTGTTTACTTTACACGCAATGCGTAATGCAATTATCCGTTGCTTGCAACTTAATACTGGAGGGGGTTCGGATGATAACCTGAAGGTGGATTATTAGTCATAGATGCAGTTGGATTACGGTCTATGTATAATGTTGTAATGCCCAATCAAGTCTCAAAGGAGTCAAGTTGAGTAGTATATGCTTGTATGCTTTCTCGATGTTTGTCAATTGCCCCGCTGTAAATTGTTCACCCAACATGTCATCTATCTTAAGGAGAGCCACCACTAGTGAACTATGGACCCCGGTCCTTTCTTTTACCATCAATCTACAATCAATTGTTTACTGCTTTGTGTTTACTTTCTGCAAACTATTACTTTGTTCCACTCGATACATTTAATCCTTTGTTTTCAGCAAAACCGGTGAGATTGACAACCTCATCGTAAGTTGGGGACAGAGTTCTGTGGTTGTGTTGTGCAGGTCTCCACGTTGCTGCTGACACCGGTAGTGCGCCCTGCCAAAGTCCAGCTAGCAACACCTTTGAGGTGTTTCCTTGCTCCTACCGGATTGATAACCTTGGTTTCATAACTGAGGGAAACTTACTGCTGTGCTCATCATACCTTCCTCTTGGGGTTCCCCAATGAGCTCGTTATTACACAAGTCAGCAGTGTGAAGGTGGAGAACTCACCCACGAGGTCCTCCCTAATATTACGGAGAAGTCCTCAATGGATGAGAGAGAGAGAATGAGAGGGAATGGGGTGATTCCAAAGGGGAGGGGAGACCCCTATATATAGTGGGAGGGGGGCGCACCACCCTAGGGCCAGGCAGTGTGGGACTAACCCCCACACCAACCGGCCACCTAGGGGCAGCCGCCGGCCCTAGGTGGGCCCCATTGGGGCGGCCCACTAAGCCTAGGCCGGCTAGCCCCCTTTCCCTAGGCGCCATGCCCTATTGGGCCTCCCTTCGGGTGAGGCCCATTAGCATTATGATGCCTTTAATAATAAAATAAAACATATATTTAATATTAATTCTCCAATTAATATTAAAATACACATATTGTATTATTCCTTCACTCCGGAACATCTTCCGGACCCCTTCCGATCTCCATCGGATGTTACCCGGAACTATTTCAGTTTCTCTTTCTCTATTTCTCCTACGATACCTCATCTACCCTAAGTGTCCCTACCCTTAAGCATGACATCCTTCGGTTTGGAAACACTCCGGACATGATCGAGACTACTCTCACATCAATGATCAACAGAGGGACCTGGATGGCCATGTGACCCCGTGCGTTTCACGAATACAATCGCTCGAACCGTGAGATAGTCGTTTCCCGTTCCCTTTGTCATATGATACCTAATTCATTCGAGACTTGATCTTCGGTATCCCCATACCTTAGTTCGGTCTCGTTACCAATGAACTTGTCTACTCGTTCTCATGTCGTTGCATTCCGTGACCAAGTCACATGCTTGCAAGCTTCATTAATCCAACGTCACCGAGATGGCCACATGTATCTGTCCGTTACATGGACTAGACAAATCCTAGTCTTGATATGTACTCCTCTACGCATCCCTTCGGAAAACCTGAGTGGCACCTTTTTGATCACCCTTTTACAAGATGACTCTTGATAACCATCTAAGCTTCCTTCGGAATGGTGATTTGCATTACCTCACAGTCAAAGGATCAGGTTGCGAGGTTCTCTGTGTTTTATCATCAATGGTGAACTTTGTAACTAGATCTCATTCAAGATTTAATGGTCAGATGTTTGTCTATCATGTTATTAAACTAATAACATGACCTCATTGTCAATTGGCATAAATGCCCATGATCTTGAAACCCAGACCATCCTCATGACCAATGAACTAGTTCGCTAGAGGTAACTAGAGACACGGTTTGTTTACATACCACACGTGTATTAACGTTTCGTATTAACATAGTTATAGCACATTATGAAATGTATTATGAACATATATGAGTCATATCAAATAATAGACTTTATTATTTGCCTCTAGGGCATAACTCCTTCAGTCTCCCACTTGCACTAGAGTACAAACAAAACTAGTTTACAATAGGCAGGAACCTAACACCAATGGAATCTTGGTGTTGTTCGTGCTTTTCCTGATGGAGAGCTTTAGTCAAAGGATCTTCCATATTCAGTTCCGTATCTACTTTGCAAATCTTGACTTCACCTTTGTCAACATTCTGTCAGATGACATGAAATCTAAGCTTGATGTGTTTGGCTGTGGAATGAGTCCTTGGTTCCTTTGCGTTTGCAATAGCTCCCGTGTTATCACAATAGATTGTCACAGGGTCTTGCGCATTTGGAAAAACTCCCAGTTTGATGACGAAATTCCTTAGCCAAACAACTTCGTT